>CM062375.1:25090702-30576500 GCA_031216125.1 Dalbergia cochinchinensis | reverse complement strand
AAAAAAAAAAAATTCTTGAAAGAAAGGCTTCAAATACCTCGGAGTCACATTAACAACATGGCGAAAGTATTGCTCACAATAGTACATTCCCGAATCTGGTCTAACCGTCCAGTTGCATTTACATGCAATGTACCACCAATTAGAACTGGTATTGATGCCAGAAATAGTACCATGAACAACAAACAACCCATCCTATATAAAAAAGGAAAAGGAAAAATATTGGTACTATTAATTCAAAGGAAATAAGTATCATGAAACCACAATATCAAATGAATTTTCCCTAAAGTGAAGTTTCAAGATCTATTAAAAAAATTGTTACATGATCATAGTCTCTAAGATCATGGATTAATATCCTAGGTGTTGCTTTGAGGAAGTCATGCTCCAATGAATATGTTGGACCATCACTAAGCAAAGACATCGATTGAGAACTTTCACCAGTAAGAGCAGGAAGTCTATCATAAATAAAGCAAGTTAAAAGCAAATAAAATCAGTACCAATAATATAATGTAAAAATTAAGGCATTTAAAAAATGAAAACCTTTATAATGAAAGATAAAATAGTACTCTGGCTCTGAAGTTGACAAATCATAGAGTATTTGGCTCAAAGAGCAACTGTTCCAAACATGACATTCTGCAGGACTATTTTACCTACAAATATTTGAGAAGGCAACCAATACAACAAATAAAACTACTCCGCCCATTGATAAGACAAAACAGAGTATTCTTACAGGTTGTTTTTGTATCTAATTAAATAGCTATTGTTATGGCCATTGAACTTTCAGTGCTTTAATTTCAAGACAACAAAATGGTTTATCTGTTGATTATGAAAAATCATGATACAGCCTATTTGAACCAAATTTTGAAACAACAAACACAAAGAATGGAAGAGTAAAATTACATGAATCTTTACTACATATGAGGAAATTTCTGATTTGATCTATTTAATAGTTCAGGGTACAGCCATTCATTACTTCCACTCAAACAAATATTATTTTGAACCTCAACAATTGCTTTAAAAAAAAACAGTGATGGAAACAATAACCCTATCCCAACCCATGTGAAAAAAAAATGCAAACCTAAACAAAGCGAATCAAAGGGCTCAAAAACAGAACAACAATCACAGGGCTCAGGCCTTTGAGAAAATGGAAAATTGAAGATACCCATATGAGCAGAAACCAAATCAAAGGAGAATGAAGTCATTGAAAAAGAAAATACAAATATTTTTCTTTTGATGATAAGAATAGAACTATTTCAGTACGCAATGCATCATTGTCAAAAAAACAAATAGATGAAAGAATCAAGGCAATGAATACTATACAATAAGCGTTTAGGCACTAACCCTGCCAATGTCTTGATTTTGGCAAACTGCAGAATGACAACTGGCATGACTCCCTCAGTTTTTGCAACGAAGTTGCGAACTTCGTAAACAAATTGACCAAACAGAGCAACTTCAAGTTTAACACTGCAAATACACATTATTTATGTTGTCACTGGACTTTTCTTTGAAAAGTAAATTAATAGAAGTGAACAAATTGAATAGTAGAAGATTACCCATCTGATTTTAATTGCAGGATGACCATTTTGGTTTTCCTTCAATCCCTATCATATTCTTTTTCCTCACCAATGGCAGTTAGAAGTCCAATAGTATCTAACGATACAGCCAAAACAAAGATCAGAAATCAGATATTAAATATAAAGGTTTACAAAACAGACAATGAAAAAATAGTTTAAAGAGCATATTAAATGATTGATTACCTATTAGATACGGAAACTGAGAGCTAGATTGAAGTATTTCATTGAATGGCATAAGATTAAAACCATAGAGAGGGATCAAATCATCGCTAGAAGGCAAAGATACATTAGTCCTTAACTGGAAATTCAATCGGAACTCATGCCTAGTGGTTCGAAAGTAACCACCATTTTTGCTTACTGCAAAGTAAGACATTACATAAACCGATCCTTCTATCAACAACGGCTTGAATTTATATATTAATTCCTTCTCTATGATGGCATGAATGGTTGTACCCTAAAAGAAAATATAAAAGTTATTTAGAAAAAAGAAATGGAAAAATTAAAGTGTTGTCTACATTTGTAATAGTAAAATTAAAAGTATAATAAAAATGAAGAAAGTTAAAGGAAAAAAATACTTACAAACTCATCCATGAGAACCATCTCCAAGCTGTTTACCACCTCAGCATTGTTGTAGCGAGAAGACACCAAAGGCAAATAATCCGGACCTTAATCCTCCAGCATTCCCGAAATGGAGTGATGGTCTGCAACTGGTTGCAACGATTTGCCATGGGAAGAGAGGTAGAGGATTAAACAGGAAATAGTTAAGGAATGGTAAAGAGAAGGGAATGGAAATAATTTTGTCTTCAGAAGTGAGAACAATCAATTGCAGTCAATTACACTTATAGTCTAGCATATAAACGATGGGAATCAGAGAAATCCATGGATATAGGAGATATATCAGGTAATTGTGGAAAATAAATTATATCACTTTAGATAACACAAAATAAAATATAATAAATGCAAATCTTGTATCAATTTACCAAAATAAGCATCAATTTAGAATCAGCATGTAAATTTGATAATAGTTAGCATCCCTTTCACCTTAAACTGATTCCATTTATAAACAACATTACAATAAATCAGCATGTAAAGCATCAGGATCGAAATCAAATTCATATTTAATTTATTTAGTTATAAATACAATCTCTTTTAACATGTAAAGCATCAAAAACCAAATCAAAATCGAAATATGAAAATATTATATCAAATAATATGGAATATTTATTTAGTTACACTAAAAAATTAAAAAATCAAATCAAATTTAAATATGATTAGGGATAGCATATCAATTTTAATCAATATTTAGATTTTGTTTAATAAAATATAAGATAATTAAACCAAATAATGTCAGGATAATTTTTGATTAAAAAAATTTCAGCAAACAATATTTACATTTTGTTTCAATCAAAAAGGAAATCAAACAATGAATAAAGAATAAAGTTAGAGATTAGGTTTTGAAAAGTTTCTACCTTTGGGTCTTTGTCAGGGAGGGGTGGATTTGTGGATGTAGCAACAAGAGTGGCAAAGCCCCATGGAAGGCACGGCAGATAGAGCCACAGTGACGGAGCGTGAACACCATCAGCTATGAAGGTGACTCTTGGAGATGATTCGAAGCTGAAGGTTGAAAGCTACTGGCGATCGTTAGTAATAAGTGTTGGAGGTGACTCTCAAAGCTATGATCGTTCGCACTCCAAATTATTTTAAGGCTTAACTTTTTTCCCATCAAGTGTTGTTGTTCCCTGCTTCTTCAATAGCAGGCGTTTGGTTGGTGAGAAGATGAAAAAAAACAAAAAGAGAGATGGATGTGATGAAGGAAAAGTGTGGTAACAGGAAGCTTGAAAACTCCCCCCACATTAAAAGAATGAGTCGATGGCATAACTCCATGTTTCAATGTCAAAAAGCATGAAGACAAATACAAAAAGCATAAAACGATGACTTGCCATGAAAAAGAGTGCATA
Source organism: Dalbergia cochinchinensis (assembly GCA_031216125.1). Classification (NCBI taxonomy): domain Eukaryota; kingdom Viridiplantae; phylum Streptophyta; class Magnoliopsida; order Fabales; family Fabaceae; genus Dalbergia; species Dalbergia cochinchinensis. The sequence continues at coordinate 30,572,971 of CM062375.1, read as the reverse complement.
CACAAAAAAATTTTAATTTAATTATAAATACAATCTATGCTTTTTTCTTTTGTCTTAGGTTCTTTTTAATTTAATTATAATTAAGAGCATTTCACCTTTAGAAATAATTTAGAAATGTATCTTTTCCTTTTAATATTCTGAATGATTTGGTACCATAAAAATTGGTGATCATATTTATAGTTAATGAGATATATAGGTAGAGTTATGATTTTTGAGAAAAGAATCAATGCTTAATATTAACATTTAAGATTATTATGATTGCGGGCCCTAAATTGCTTTGTGGATTAAACACTGAAAAACTTTCCTTCAATGGAGTTTGGTTTACTAGTATTATAGATTATATATTATAGATTAATAATTAATTAATTCATATTGAATTGAATAATGTGTATTTAACAAAATATAGTAATTTTAGGATTTAACTTAAATATACTAATAACTTTTACATGCTATCCAATTAAATTCTTTCTGTATATGACTTTAAAGTAGTAGGAGAGCTTCAACTATGTTTTATTGATATGGCAAAATAAAAATAGATAAACATGAAAAAAAATTACATTGTCAATGCATAATTAAAATTAAACTCATAATTTTATTCGACATTATTATGTAATTAACTAGTTATAAATATTATTCTATTTAATTGTTACTATGATTATTACGAAATATCGTTACTATAATTATATTATGGGAAATTTTCTATACTCTATTTGGGGTATGTATGATTGGGGATTACAAGTGAGAATAAAACTTTCCTTCTCATGTGTAAAATTACATAATATAAAAGACTTTTATCCCTATTTTTTACTTTTCACTACTTGAAAAATCATTTAAATAAAGAGATTTGATTGAGTGATTTTTTACATTATCAATACATTAAAATTTAAATCTTTAAATTTTGACCCCTAAAAGTACGTGAAAATATGCATTTAGCCATTATAAGTATAGGAAATATTTTTTTATCCTTACATATATTACTACATAACATGATTATTACTATGTATTATTGAGTCAATGAGAAAACGACCAAATATACAAAAATGGAAAAAATAAGCACAAAAACTATTTTTTTAATAATTCTTAGTAAAATTTTTTAAGGGACTAAAACTAAAATGATCCTATTTATAAATTTTAAGAACATATTTGAATCTCTAATTGGAAATTAATTCAATTTTTAATTTGATTTCTATAATTTAAAAATTTATAAGTAGGTTTTTATAATATATGAGATTTTTCAATCACAACCCTACTATCATAAAAATAAAATATTCACAAATATTTCATTTCTATCTCCCTCTTTACCTTCTCATGGAAACAGAATATTCAATGAATATTCCCTTTTTTATAACGATAAGGATCTTATCGAAAAATCTCATATACTATAAGTATCTATTTATACATTTTTAAACTATAGGAACCTAATTAAAAATTGAGTATAACTATTGGAACTTGTCAATCCTTTTCGTGAGGTTATGAATCTATTTTGCCGACTTCTCTTGCCTACATTGTTCCATCGACCAAAGGTTGTTCACCTTGGAGACCTGATGGGATTATGAGTACAAATAGGCGTAAGAGGCACTCAGTCCTCTGGATTTTCAAAGACTGCCGGGGGCACGACTTAGCCAATTAAGGCCAGGAGTGCATCACCAGTAGAAGCTAAGGAATGAGTCAACCGATGTGTACCGAAAGGAGGACTGATCGACCCAACCACCTGGTGCCTAGTTGGTGCATGCCTAGTGCATGGCACAATACTATAAATTCATAAATGACTAATTGGCCTGAGCAAATGTTATGAAATTTGGTGGGCTCATTACAAATAGTATATGAAGGATGCCTGCAAAAAATCATATCAAAATTCCCTTTGTGGGGTTTAGGTTAATGCATAGTTAGGCACTGTAACCCAGCTTTTGATTCATCCCATATCACCAATTCTATCCACCAAAAATAGCCCACTTGGAGCTCTCAAGTCCATGACTTGGCTCAACAAAGCAGCCATACCGTCCTACCTATTTAAAGTTTAAGAATAGGTCAAGGGCATTACGCTCCCGTAGGATAATTAAATCATTAATCTATTATTACATTTACTCTTTGCAAAATAGGGTGCAAACAGTTAATGGATGACACATTGAAAAATGCAACCTTTGTTCACTACTCTTTCTGGTGCATCCGGTTAAATATCGTCTTATTTTATGTTATATTTTTCTAATTATTAATTTTTATTTTAATTGCGATGCATTGTTTTTGTTATTATTGTCTAGATATTATTTGGATTAATATATGAATGACACCTTTAAATGTGCTCAATTGTTAAGGTTTCATTTGTGATGCCTACATTGTTGATTTATATTATGATGTATTATATTGCATCAAGGCAATATCTATTTTTTGTAAAATGGTATGCCTTGCTGCTATTTTTTTTCAATTATCACTGATATTAATGCGTATATGGAGAAACATTTAGTTTTAATTCTTTATCGATCTTTGATTATATATGGTTATTTTTTTATATCAATGTGTGCATTAGATTAGATATATGGGTATACTATACTTTATGAAGGTGGACGGGGTGCAAAATAAATAGATTTTTTTAATTATTCAATATTTACAAAAAAAATTAATATCAGTGTATCTTAAATTAAATTTTAGTTTTTGTAATTAATATATTTTTTACAAATTAGTTTTAATAAATTGAAATTAAGGGTCAATCAAGAAAAGTGGGAGAGAAATGAAGACTTGGGGAATAATAATGATTTTTTTTCTTTATTTGATCGAGTTTTATTTAAAACTTTATGAAATTATTATGTAATATTCTATATAGATGTACTAAATATGTATTAATTGATTATATTAAATATGTATTGCATAACTTATATTTGAGTGTCGCATGGGCACACCTACTAGGTAATATCCTTTGGTTGTTTCATTTGCTATAAGTGTTAACAAAAATTAGGGCAATCCTCATCACACGTTGGGTTGTTTTTTAAGAAACTGGTATTCATTCATGGTCAATTGTATGCTACATTTTCAAGAGTGACAAATAGAGAAGGACCGAAAGTTTTAACATACTTTAAGATGGAAATATAAGTAGTGGGACGTCAAATGTAGTCTATAAGGAAATATTTAGAAATTTATCTTCAAATATTTTATTGCATTGTGTCTGTTTTATATTCATGCATAATTTGGATTAAAGATGTTTTGAATATATCTCTTTAATATAATTGACATATGTTTTGAGAAAGTGAACTACTTAACAAAATAGTTATTTAATGATTTACTTGAAAAAAATCATGTGCATCGAATAGGTCACTATACTAGTATTGATAGTAGTATAAAAGTGTGTTAATTGATAAAATTACCCATTCAATATAATTATGTTCTTGAAAAAAGTAAAAATAGATAAGGTACAATTAATTACAATAAGGATATAATTGGTAAATAAAAATTAATTTTTTTTAATTTGATAAATAAATACATAAAGTAAAACAAAAATTTGTAAGGGACTCGACGGTTAATTAAAATGTAACGCATCTTAAGTAATTAAAAGTATCAATATCAAGCGGGGCAAGTAACCATAGTGTTTATGTTGAGTCATCTTTGCATATTCTTTCTTCATACTCAAGTGTTTTGTGTAGATACAAAATTGTTACTTGAACTCGTTCTATTGAAGACATTATGTGGATGAGTAATGTTTCTTGCCCACCAAAATAGGGTGACACCGTACTTACACCGTATGGGAAGACTACAAAACGATAAAATAGTGGTAAAGCAGAGGTATGGATATTGGCGGTGGCAAAATTGGAAATTGGCCAAACTTTATCATGTTTCGACATTTTGAAAGAGAAAAAAGAACACATTTCTCTTTCTCACTTTCTCTAAACTCCTTCGCCTTCTTTCTCTCTAAGCTCCCTCTAGGTTTTATGTCCAGAATGAGCACGTCTTCACCGCCATCAGCTTTGCCACAGTCTTATTAATAAGGTATGTGGGTTCCTTATTTTTACTCTTGCTTCTCTTTTGATGTGTGATGTTTCTATATTTGCTGTTCACATAGTTGAGCTAAATGTGATGGGTAAACAGAGAATGAATGATTTATTGTTTAATAAACATGTAGAATGGCTCCATAACTGGTAAAATAATGCTAAAATCGGTTTAGAAGGTGGTTTATAAGTTTTAAGGATTGGTTTCCAAGTTTCTTAATGTGGTTTACAAGTTTTAAGGACGGGTTTACAAGTCTTGTAAACAAAGTGCAAATAATTTGTAAATCTGATCTTTGCTTAAAACTTGCAAAAACAAGTGTAAAATACTTATAAACCAAGTGGATTCAACTTGTAAACCCTTAGTTAAGACTTACAAAGTGGTTCGTGCACAAACTTGTGAACTTGTAAACTAAGTTTTCGGGACAAAGTGGCTCGTCAAAGTTCTGAAGTGGCTAGAAATCCTTAGAATCTAATTCTAAGTTATATCAACATTTTCCACAATAAAATGTAGTTGGGGGATTTTTTACCACTGGTTTAGAAGTTCTTTCCTATAGGTTTGCAAGTTTTTGGCACAAGGTTTGCAAGTATGAAGCATGTGTTTACAAGTCTTGTAAACCAAGTACAAATGATTTGTAAAATTTAGCATTGTTGAAAACCTATAGACCAAGTGTAATAAAATTTGTAAAGCATTGCTTAAGACTTACAAACCAAGTGTAATAAACTTTGCATACCAAGTTGCTTGCACAAACTGGTTTCTCAAAGTTTTGAAGTGGCTGCAAATACTTGAAATTTGATTCTGAATCATGTGAATACTATCTATAATAAAATGTAGTTGTGTAATACCCTAGGTATACTATTACCTAGGAAAGCTTAGAACCACATTCTTGGGATCAAAAGTCCTAGTAATTGTTCCCGAGAGGAAGATAAGTTAAAGGACAATTTTTAATGAAGTTTATGAAGCCTTTAGATGCTTTATTTATAGCCCACAAATTTCAAAAATCTCGAAGATTTCTGAATTTGAATTAAAATCTAAAATTTTGATTTTGATTTGTTGGGATTTTGATTTTTCTAATATTTTATTTGAATCCAAATAGAGGTATTTCTTTATTTACATTTATATTTTAAAGTTAATGGACATTAACTTAATTAAGAAATGTAAATAAGTGAGTATGATGACAACCCAGTTAGCCCAGTCCAATTACATACTACCAAAGAGCTATAGAAAAATAGGCTGTGTGTTAATGGTAGTTAATCACTTAACCTTAGTACCAAGCAATCTCGGGTTAGAGTAAATAGATAAATCCTCACCACACTGGGGACGGTGATACGTAATACCCAGATGTGACTTGAGACTAACAGTAAGGGAATTTGATGATACACTGGGGACGGTGGTATGTAACACCCAGATGTATTGGTAGAATTTTGTGTAAAGATTTCTGTTTCTCTATTAGGGTACTGTTGTGTTGATATAAAGAGAATTGTGATTTTGAACTTATGAATATAAGCATGAATGTTATAGAACCTTACTATCATTATTGTTAATATGGGTTTTTATTGCATTACACTCCTGATGTCCCATGATGGGGGTTACAGGTGAGAATTCATTCACTGAGTTTTTGTATAAAAACTCACCCCTCTCTTTTCCCTCCTATTTATTGTAGATGAGTTGTTATGGATTTTCTCGACTTTGTACCTCCCAAAGAATAAGAAGATTCAATTAGTGAGCTTTACTTGAGTGAAGCATTTCTGATTCAGTTAGAGTGCTCTAGTGTCATTGCAGGTAGTAGTCCTGATTCATATAGGGACTATTTTGCATATTTTAATCATATTATGGTTTGTATTAAAGGATTTTGTTATTTCTGAACAAGCCGGATTTGAGTAGTTTGATACTTTGGTATTTCATATATGATGATACTACGACTGTAGACTTTGGATATTGATTATGAGACTTCAGATATAATTATCTTGATTTTAGAGAACATGTGATTTCTATGTAGAATGTGAAATTCTGTTTTAAATGGATTTTTTCTATTGTAATATGCATGTAGAGCAATACACAGGTCATAAGGCTTACGTGGAGATGAGATTCCTTGCCTACCTGTCACGTGCCCAAATCGAGTCGTGGCAAGTTAGGAGATTGTTTAGCCTTTGGTTTACAAGCTTTTTGCTACAGGTTTACAAGTTTTTTGCACAAGGTTTGCAAGTTTTAAGTACTGGTTTACAAGTCATGTAAACTGTGGCTCCTTCATTGGGAGGATTAAACATGTCGTCCATGCATGAGCCAGTGACAGGTCATTTGATTGAGGGCCGCGGACATGAAGAGCTTGAAATCCGTAACCCATTGTGCGTACCATATAAAGGCCGACTAGCATTCAAGAGAAAAATCTCTCAAGTTGAAAAAGTCTAGCAGAAATATAAAAAGAAAACTGTAAAGGAAGCTCAGAAATTGAAAATTAAGGTTTGTATAAGTTACAAGTTTATTACACATGGTTTTCAAGTTTTTTAGTCATGGTTTATAAGTTTTTGACAAATGGTTTGCAAGTTTTTTAGTCATGATTTTCAAATTTATTACACATAGTTTATAAGTTTTTTAGTCATGATTTACAAGTTTTTTGCAGTAGGATTCAAGTTTTTTAGTCATGGTTTACAAGTTTTTTGCGCATGGTTTTCAAGTTTTTTAGTCATGGTTTTGCATGTGCATACCTCAACCAAAAGCAGAAGGAAAGCGCAAACCCATGGCGTTATTGTTTGCCATCATTTTTTGTGGTACTTATATATGTTTTGTACGATTTCATGTTTTGCATTGTCATCTATGTGAACCAAATTTATTGTATATAATTTGGGTCTGTCAATGTAGGATTCATACAAAGATGACATTCAAAACTACAAAGCAAATGGTGTGCTCAAGCAGTAGGACCATTCCATGTGGTGGCCAATGCTGGATCAAGTATTGTTATCAAAGTGCAAATAAGTCGTATATAAGAATAATGGTGGTCAGAGTATTGTGAATAGCATGAACTAATCACCTACTTGCTAATAAATACAGTAATGTACCTATACCAAAAGGACAAAATTAGTGGGCATGGGACACCTTATTTTGTAAACAGGAGAGATTACATCTTAACGTTGTTCACTTTGATAGTTTAGTTCATCATGTGAATAAATCATGAAGTCACCACTTGGGTTTACACTGCCAAGTACACTTGTAAATGACATGTCATGCACACTTGATTCTTGACTATATAATTCAAGCAATGACATGAATCCACCATTTCACAGATTTGAACATTTTGACCGTAAAAAAGAATCTTTTCGGTTAGCAACCACAACACTTTGATTGGAGCCAACACACGTGAGCTGTCGCAATAAATTGAAAAAACAAGAATACTAACAAACAAAAATAAGAATATATCACAAACTCGAATGATTGTGACTTACGAAGCATTCAACGAAAATTACACATTGATTCTATTGGATTGCCAATATAGATTGATCAACAATTAGGCACAATATAACAACTGACAAGTGGCATTTTACATGTAATCCTCTCGAAACTGAAAGGTAAAAAATTTAATACAAAGGTAATGGCATGGCAATAAAATATTGTCATAAACCCCTCAGTCAAATTTGCAAATTAATAATAAGTTCAGTGCTCACACATACCACGGGCCTTTCATCAACCATATTTCTACTGCCTCTGACATCAACATATGACTTTATGGAGAGATTGGCCCCGCCCTACTAGCTAAGAATTGCTTCAATAGATTCCTACATATTAGTTCAAATGAAAATTTAGTTATGATTTGAACATACTATAAATCATGACTAAAAAACTTGTATGCTAGGTGTAATAAACTTGTAAACAATGATTAAAAAACTTAAAAATCATGAATAAAAAACTTGTAAATCATGACAAAAAAACTTGTAAACCTTGACTAAAAAACTTGAAAACCATGTGCAAAAAACTTGTAAACCATGGCAAAAAAAACTTGTAAACCATGTATAATAAACTTGTAAACCATGACTAAAAAACTTGAAAATCATGCACAAAAAACATGTAAACTGTGACAAAAAAAACTTGTGAGCCATGTATAATAAACTTATAAACCATGACTAAAATACTTGAATCCTACTGCTCAAAAACTTCTAAATCATGACTAGAAAACTTGTCAACTATGTATAATAAACTTGTAAACCATGACTTAAAAACTTGAAAATTCATGCTGAAAAAACTGGTAAACCATGATTAAAAAACTTGCAAACCATGTGTCAAAAACTTGTAAACCATGACTAAAAACTTGTAAATCATGTGTACTAAACTTGTAATGTGTGCAAACCTTAATTTTCAATTTCTGAATTTCCTTTGTTGTTTTCTTTTTATATTTCTGTTGGACTTTCTCAACTTGAGAGATTTTTCTCTTAAATGCTCGTCGACCTTTATGTGGTATGCACAACGGGTTAAGGATTTCAAGCTCTTTATGTCCATGACCCTCACTCAAATGACCTGTCATCAGCTCATGCGTGGATTTGGCATGTGCAGTCGTCTTAAAAAAGGAGCCACAATCTACATGAATTGTAAACCAATACTTAAAACTTGTAAACCTTGTGCAAAAAACTTGTAAACCTATAGCAAAAAACTTGTAAACTAGAGGCTAAACACTCTCCCAACTATATTTTATTGTAGACAGTGTTCACATAATTCAAAATCAAATTTCAAGTATTTGCAGCCATTTCAGAACTTTGAGAAACCACTTTGTGCAAGCAACTTGGTATGCAAAACTTATTACACTTGGTTTGTAAGTCTTAAGCAATGGTTTACAAGTTTTATTGCACTTGGTTTATAGGCTTTCAGCAATGCTAAATTTTACAAATTATTTACACTTGATTTACAAGACTTGTAAACCCATGCTTTATACTTGCAAACCTTATGCAAAAAACTTGCAAACCTATGAGAAAGAACTTGTAAACCAGTGGTAAAAACATCCCCTAATTATATTTTATTGTGGATAGTGTTTATATAACTTAGAATCAGATTCTAAGGATAGAATCAGATTCTAAGGATTTCTAGTCACTTCAGAACTTTGATGAGCCACTTTGTGCCAGAAACTTGGTTTATAAGTTCACAGATTTGTGCACGAACCACTTTGTAAGTTTTAACCAAGGGTTTACAAGTTGAATCCACTTGGTTTACCAGTATTTTACACTTGTTTTTGCAAGTTTTAAGCAAAGTTGAGATTTACAAATTATTTACACTTTGTTTATAAGACTTGTAAACGCATCCTTAAAACTTGTAAACCACATTAAGAAACTTGAAAACCGGTCCTTAAAACTTGTAAACCAACTTCTAAACCGATTTTAACATTACTTTACCAGTTATGGAGCCACTCTACAGATTTATTAAATAATAAATCATTCATTCTTGTTTACCCATCACATTTAGCTCCAACCTTTACAATAAATATAGAAACATCACACATCAAAAGAGTTGCAAGAGTAAAAATGAGGAACCCACATACCTTATTAAGAATACTGTGGCAAAGCTGGTGGCAATGAAGATGTGCTCGTTCTGGACAGAAAACCTAGATGAGCTTAGAGAAAGAGCGCAGGAGGAGCTGAGAGAAAGTGAGAGAGAGAAATGTGTTCTTTTCTCTCTTTTAAAATGTCAAAACATGATAAAGTTTGGCCAATTTCCAATTTTGCCATCGCCTATACCCATACCTCTATTTTACCATTGTTTAGTCGTTTCGTAGTCTTCCCATACAGTGTAAGTATAGTGTCGCACTGTTTTGGTGTGCAAGAAACATTACTCTTATGTGGACTCGTCCTTCATCCTTCATTAAAAATTATCACAATATATTTTAAATAAATAAATGAAGATTTCTTTAGTACCTTATAAAATTCATGGGTATCGGTATATTTTAGATAACTTGTGGTTGAAAATTTACCATATGTCTTATTAACTAAATTATTAGTATTTTAAATACTTATGATTAAATTATAACTATTGGATTCAAAAAGGTACTGGTACCTTCAGGGTACCAAGGAAAAAACCTAAATAATTTATCATTTTATTCATTCATGATATATGAGTCAATACATTGTATGTAATAAAAAGTATACACCTAATTTCCTGTAAAAAAAAGTGAGTGATGTTATTTGAACATTAAAAAAAAAATATTTATTGAGATATCTATTTTATTATTATTAAATATAATAGATAAATAGAATATGTAGAGATCATCATAATATTTAATAATAATAAAATAAATATTTTATTAAATATTTATTTTTTATGTGTTCAAATAATACTGGGGAGAAAAAATATATATGGAACAGATTCCCGTCAACTTTTAATCCCGTGTACAGAAGTGTGAACATACATAAATCTCTATATTACGCCTACTAAACTAATAAAGTTGGTTGACATTAACAGTTGAAATCTGACATCGACATATCGTACTGGATAGGATCTGGTTCCTTTGAGAAAATTAAATGTTTCAACAAATCTTATCATTTGTTCATATTCAGAGCAAAGGTGTAAATTGGTCTTATTTATTTTGAAATCCATTTTATCTAAATTTTCAGTTTTTTTTCCCAGTATATGAGCAAACTTTCCCGCTCTCCCTGCAAAACAAATTTTCATAAAGGCATGCATTTGCCAAACACTCTTTTCATACATAAGTGCGCATAACAATCCTCTCTCTGCCTTAAAAATTAAAACTCATATTTGCATGGTAAAAATCAGTCTTAGAATATTCTTAATAACACCAATTATAATACAAAGGTCATAACTAAAAGATTTTGTGGTAACCTTTGCAATGGTGTAGGAGCACTTATCACATCTAAGGATCCCACTCACCCACACCAGATATATGCATCCTTAGTCCTTATCGTAAAGGTTAATTAATACAGGATATATATCAGGCCACAATTGGGTTGTACTTTGTGGAAACTTCAGAGGGAAGGGAAAAAAACATTGAAGACTTAGTCCAGAGAAGAGAGCAATAATCCTAGTCAACACTCAATATCATGGTCGGCCATTTGTCATTTTTGTTTTGTTTAGTCCATCATCTTCTAGCCAGAATAAAATTTTTGTAAGGTGGAGAGGGGTGGGTTGGAAACTCCATGTGTGATCCACTCAAATCTTCAAACCTCATTCGGAAACCACAATAAAATGGGTGGTAAAACATTAACACCGGCATATTCATTCTATTGCACATTACCATAAAAAATATTCATTCTATTGCTAGGTCTTTAATATTTCAATCCAAAAATAACCTTGGCACTTGTGGATTTATGCAGGACACATGTTGTCTTTCACATGAATAGACTCTCTAGTGTCATTTTTTTTTTTTTTTGACTGGACTGTCTAGTGTCATATTAAATTATTAAAGAAAAGTCGTTAGAGTTACTATATCTTTTCAATATTCTAATCCATAAATTTTAATTTTTTTTTTGTTTCAACATTTGTTCTAATATGTTGGCATAGCTCTCATACCAACAACCCGCGAACAAAAAGGGCACGTGACATTCAGGTCAGCCATTTCATCGTTAACATTTTGGAGACAGGATGAAAGTGCACAAAATGCCGAAGCTGAAACAATTTGTCAGTGTTTGGAATGTTAATTGAAAACAAATTCTATTGAGATAAAATAAAAAATTTTGTGAAACTTGAGGGATACAAAAACAAATTTATCCTAGAAAAATTAATGATAAATTACAGAGTAATTGGTCCCAACATTTTTAATTTGATATAAATTTGGTCTTAATGGAATTTGGGATATCAATTTAGTCCAGACAATGTGAAAACTTGATTAATATTGAAATTAAAAATATTAAAACTAAATTGAAGAAGGGAAATTTTAGTAGCAAATCAATGTCAAAATTAAAAATGTTTAAACTAAATTAATATAAAAAAATTTATTATGATCAAATTGATGTTAAATTAAAAATATTAGGATCAAAAAGTACATTTACTCTATACTTAAATTTTTATATAATATAATTTTTATTAATATATATATATATATTTAAATATATTGTAAAACATCTATTAGTTTTTCAGTTTTCTAATATAAAATTTTATCATTTAAGTATACATAATGTCTGAATTATGTCCAGTCATCCGAGTTGGATCTGACTTTAAATAAATAATAACCTAATCAAAGAATCGAATCAATATATATATATATATATATATGAAGAATCAAATCATTTTTGTTTTTGTCTGAAGAATCGAATCAGGCTTGAATCCAGTTCCAAAGCAATAAAATTGGGTTTTGATCTTATTCAAACTCGTCTTTAAATAAAGAGCAATTTTTTTTTTGTGGTGGGGTCGGGATCCAAACACTACAATATCATTTAGTCGTTGTCCTTCTGAAGGGCCCATATTTCTTCTCTCGTTTGCCCAATCTGATTGTTAGTATTGTTTCTGAGCTTCAACCAGTGAAGAAAAAATGGTTTTAGAAAATAATAATAATATCGTATATTTTTTATTTCATAAGTGAAAAGAAAATTTCGGCGGGGTCTAGAGGACAACCACTGCTCATTTTCAAGGAACTTATTTGCTCAATGAAAAATTATATATGATGCAAATCTTATTCCTATAAATTATGTATGAATAACTTTTTTTTTATTAGGTTGAGGATATAGTTTGCCTTAGTCTAAAGTCTAAATATGTTTTCAGGTACATTGATTACTTGCAAAAAATACTCATAAATTATCCACTAATTAAAAAAACCCAAAATTTAAACCTAAATTATGATCATATATAAGTGGAAAGTCAAGAAGTGAAATAACCCTTATTGACACGATTTACGAACAGCTAAATGAAAGAGAAGTAGTATATTCTGGCTACCAACAATTTTTCTTTCTCTTCCTATGATTGGTCATGCGGTCATGCATTATCATTCCACAAAGTTTTTTATTGTTTTAGGGAGTGGCGTTGTTGTTGTATATAGATAGCATCTATTGTTTTATATAGATCACATCACGCTCATCACGATTTTTTCAAACTAACTTTATTTTGTTTTAATAATAGTGTTCTTAATCATATGAGAATAAAAAATGAAGGAGAAAATCTAAGAAATTAAATTTTTCACGTAACTTTATTCATAAATCTATTAAAGGTGGGGGCTTAGACTTCAAGACAGCTAAAGTCGCATCTTAACTCGGTAGCAGTAGTATTCATGTTGAGAATCTCAAGATACTATCTATATGGAGTAGAGTTTGAGGTGTTCTCTAATCATAAGAGTCCCAAGTATCTCTTAGATTAGAAAGATGAAAACATGAGGCAACGGAGATGGATGGAGTTCATTAAAGACTAGGAGCTCGACTTGAACAACTATCCCGGAAGAACAAATGTGGTAATAAATGCATTCAGTGGAAAAAACCTTGGGTAATTCTTGGATAATGACTAAGGAGACAGAGCTGGAAGAGTTTTTTTTCCGAAGTCTTAAGCTAAGGATATTAGAGAGCCCTAGAATAGTATATTTGGGTCAGATTAGGATCACAAGTGAAATTAAGAGTGAGATTTCACAAGTTCAGTAAAATGATCTAGAATTTCAGAAAAAGAAAAAATCATAACCTCAGCTCGAGTTAGGAAGCAGAATGATTTGCATGGAGTGAAAATAGGATACGAAAGTATCAAGGTCATATATGTGCCGGGTTGTAATATCCTAGAAGAGACTTATGAAGGAAATTTCTCTGTACACCCAGGAGTTACAAAAATGTATAGAGATCTTAAGGGAATGTACTAGTGACCAAAGATAAAGGTGGATGTAGCAAGAATGGTATCAAAGTGTTTGACTTCTAGAAAAAATGAAGATAGAATATTAGAAGCCACTAAGTACACTGCAACCATTGGAGACTCCCAATGGAAAAAGGGAAAAGTATTTCAATAGACCTTCTAACGAAATTGCCAAAGAGACTATTGGGATATGGTGCTATTTGTGTTATAGTGGATAGACTAACTAAGTCTGCATATCTCCTACCAATCAAATCTAATTCTTCTCTTGAGAAACTGGTTAAGCTCTATATAAAAGGAATCACTAAAATGGAAGGTTGTTCCTTCTACTATAACCTCATACTGAGATCCATGATTCACTTTAAGATTTTGGTAAGCCTTTCAGAAAGCTTTTGGAAGTAAGTTTTTCTTGAGCATGACTTATCATCTCCGAACTGATGAGCAAACTGAAAGAACCATTCAAATATTGGAAGATATTCTGAAAGCATGTGTACTGGAACATTGTGGAAATTGGGACAACTGTTTGCCATCAATTGAATTCTCCTACAACAACTATCATGTAATGACTCGCCTTTCTATATTGTCCCTGATAAAATAATTAATTGTGAGTAATTGGTAGGGATCTTGAAAATTTCGACAGACACAGTTTTGATCACAACAATATGACGAGTTTGTAAAAAATTAATTAATTAATTAATTAATGTAATAATATTTTAATTGGGGATATAAAATGAGACCCAATAATTGGTACATGGACATAGATAAAAATAAGGATAAGGGTAAATAAATATTTTAACCCGGTAAAGTTTCTTTTATGTTAATCGGGTATCAGAATGGTAATAATCGGTACACAAAAATGGTAATAATTGATGCACCAAAACACTGAATCTGGTATAAATAAATTATCATATCTCCTGTAAGTTTTAGTTAAAACAATTAAATAAATATAGATATTTCTAATACAAATATAAGACCAATCGATCTGGAAATATTTTATTCCTACTTACTCTCCAAGTAAGTCTATTTATTTAAATCAAAAGGGAATGTCATTTTGCTTCCTTGGTGCCCAGACTTAACATTCCTTTTTCTCCAAATAATGTTTGTTATATAAGTCAAAATTATTAGAGAAAGTAACATTTTCTTCCTTCCTAGCAGTAACTTCACGTTGCTTTCTTCTTCCTTCATCTTCTATAGTTCTTTCTTCTTGAAACTCCATGAAACCTCCAAATTCTTGAAGGTTAAGTTTGAGTTAGAGGAGAAAAAGCTATAGAAAGATTCATCAAAAAGCTTGGAAGAAAGGTAGGAAAAATCTATGCCTATTACTTAGTGATTGTTTGGCTAGTTTGTTAATATAAATCCTTGAGATATATGTTTTGAAATTATTTTATGAAATCTAAAATTAATCTTCAAGATCCATATATTTATGTGAGTTGGATGAATATAAAGGATGCAATAGATATGAGTTCGTGAACTGGTTTAATTGATACAAGGGATTTGTGATCCATAGAAGAGAAGGCTTAAAGTTCCCCTAAGAGAATTGATTTAAATTCTTGAAATTATAAGAATCACTGCACAAAGAGTTTTACAAGTTTCTGGTAGTATAAAATCTCATAAAATTTTAGTAGACTTTATAGAAAAATCTCATAACAGTCTAACAGCTTTTAAAGAAAATTCTCATCACAATTTAGTAGAATTTATAATAAAATCTCATAACAATTTAGTAGATTTCTTAAGAAAACCTCATAAAAAGTTCAGTAGATTTTTAAACAGAATATCTCAAAAAACTTCACTAGATTTTCATAATATTTTAAGAGATTTTCACTAGAATATTTCATAAAAAGTTTACCAGATTTTCTGAATAATCTCATAAAAAATTAAGGATAGATTTTGAACAGAATATGAATATCTCATAAGACATCAAGAGGTTTTTAATAGAATATCTCATACACATTTAGTAGATTTTAACAAAATATCTCATAGGAATTCAAGAGACTTTAAGGAAATATTTCATAAGAATTTAATAAAATTTCAAGGAAATCTCAGACAAGTATAAGAAATCGAGTTTTGTAAAGAGAGGGAACGTAAAAAAATAAGTCTCACACAAAGAGAGGGAAATCAAGAAAATAAGTTTTACGTAATAATCAATTGTTTAATGGTAAGCTCATGGATTCACGGGTTGTAGAAGACGTGCTACGCCCTTAGAACTATATCAGGTTATAATTGCGATGGCGTTACATCGTTATGAGAAAAGGATGTACTAAGAATAGTGAGACTATTCTAGATAAGATGTAGTAGACGTACTCCATCTAGTGAATTATATCAGGTTGTAACGTGACGACGTTGCATCGTTGACAGTACGATCCACTGAGAAGTATATCAGAAGAATCCTATGAGTTCTACTATCAAGCCTAAACTTTAATAAAGAGATCATGTCGAAGAGGAAATGAAATTGATAAAATAAAATGAAGTATATCATCTTAAAGGAATGAATTATATCAGATTGTAACACAAGGTGTTACAAAGAAGAAATGGGATTGATATATTGAGAAGAAAATGTTTTGAGATCTATATCAAGATATAGTACGAGATACTATATTAAGTGAAGCATATCAGGTTGTAACACGAGATGTTACAACACAAACAATACATCAAAAGAGAAGCATATCAGAAAATGATAAGTAATTCTTTTCTAAACCCTATAGTTGTTCATGAGGTTATGATAAAGAAATAATGAAGTAAATGAGATAAGTATTATATGAACAATCAAAATAAGAGAAATTCTAAGACTGTATAGGTATGGGACTATACAGTTGAGAGTGAATCATACTTAGAATAATACGTTAGATCAAAGAAAGAACAAGCAGAAGCAATCATTTCATAAGACATCTAAGATACTTTAATCATTTTAAGACTATGTCAGACATCTTTGTGTAGTAGACTAGTGTTTTTTCTACTGGAAATCTTTGTTTCTCATTCCTGCTATTATCATATTTTTATATCGATTGCGATGATGGTGATTTATTTTGTGGAGATTCTTAGCTGGTATTGGCACTATGGTCCAGATGTTTTAATGAACCGATAATAAAGAATTAATCAGTTCTTTTTATTTGCTTTTGATGAATTTCGGGTGGTACCCTACCTAGACTAGAGGGTTCCTGCATAAACCAGGGTAAGGGTTTGATATAGTTACAGGATACTATTGATTAGTCATCTGTTACTTCGATTATGTATTTTCGACATATTATTTATGTTCAAACTTAGCATCATAGAGAGGAAACGCTTTATGTTTGTCATGAAAAGCAGGCTCATATGCAATAATATATGTACACTCCTCTAAGATCAAGTAGAGTTTACAAGTAACAACTACTCACTATAAGGTTATGGCTTAAGCATAGTTTTATGGTGTGAAAGGTGTTACATTAATGGTATATTAATTTTTTAATAATATGAAATTAATTCTTTTTTTTTCTTTTACAAACTCCTCATATTGTTGTGATCAAAACTGTGTCTACCGAAATTTTTAAAATCCCTACCGATTACTCATAATTAATTATTTTATCCAAGACAATACAAAAAGGCGAGTCATTACAACAATCTAGCTTGCCAACCGTAGCATCCACAAAGCGGAAGGGTATTAGAAGATGTCCTGGTAAAGGTAAATAATTTAATATTCCCTGCTGATTTTTATGTGTTTGAGATGAAAAATAACACCAAAGCCAGCTAGCATACATTAATCTTGGGTAGACCCTTTTTGAAAACTGCCAGAACCAAGATTGATGTTTATGCAGTAGCTATAGAAAAACAGACAGTGAGTTAACGGCTGCATGATCGTTAACTTTAGTACCAAGCAAACTAGTAGAATCTTTTACTTTTAAGCCTTGGAGGTGAAAGATTAGTGTTAGATTGATGAAAATGGACTGAGAGAGACTAAGGAACCGAGAGTTTTGTGTTTAGGGGATGAGGATGTGTTTGGTGGTCTAAAAATCTGAAAATGGGGGGTTTTTTACAAAAATGTCGACCACTACAATGCTGACCAAAGAGCATAAATTCTGCTGCTACACCGCCTTATTGTTCCCTGATCGCTGCAACACTCTCCATAATGTCCTCCATAATACACTTATTTACATTTATGCTGTAAAGTTAATACCCCCATTTGGATTCAAATAAAATATCAGAAAAATTAAAATCCTAATAATTTAGAATCCAAATTTTAGATTTTAGTTCAAGTTCAGGAATTCTTTCAATTTTATAAATTTTTAGGCTAAAAATGAAAGGTTTAAGGGATTTATAAAATTTATTAAAAATCATTCTTTAACTTATTTTTCTCTAAGGAACAATTACCGAGACTTTTAATCTCATGAATATGATTCTATCATATAGCTTTCCAAGGACGTGTAGAGTCTAGACTTTGTGAAATCCAAAACTTGAAATGACAGGTAAAGATAGCTAGCACTCTTTCTTATTTGAAAAATCTTCTACCATTTTTATTTAAAACCTAAGGTATTACATCTATCTTATGGATAACGACAATCTAGAAATTATGGCCTTTAGAAATTTAGACTCATACCAAAACCATGCACTAATAGAATGAGCCTATGGACTATCCAATTAAGGTTTGCACCTTTACAAAGATCCACCCTACAAGACTACTCTTACTAGGACACAAGAGCATGCATTTTCTTTGTTTCATCTCATTGTGTTCATTAATTGTTAAAAAAAAATAGAACATTTAGCATACATTCACTTTCCCTTTTTTTTCTTTCTCCCTCAACATGCTTTACTCACTCTTATGTCTCATTCATGCATATACTCTCATCACATTGACAACATCTATATGCAAAAGAAAAAAAAAACTGACATTCATTTCCATGCATTCATTAAGAAGAATGGCATGCGCATACGCATAGCCTACATCCATAAAAAAAATTTTGACACATTCATACATACATTTTCTTTCACGCATAGTCCACATGAAAAAAAAGGCATACATTCATGCATACATTTCCTTACATGCATGGCCCATATCCATGAAAAAAATCTCATGAATTCATATATACATCTTATTTCTCAATCATAGCCCACATGAAAAAAAAAAAAAAATTGACATGCATTACTTTCTCACATTACCCATGCATAACACGTACAACTCATCCTTATTGCTCATTCATGCATATATTCTCATCACATTGACATCATGCATAATAAAAGAAAAAAAGTTGACATCTAAAAAATCATTTGACATGCATTTATAACATGCATTCTAATTTAAAAAGGAAAAAATCATTTCTCATAATGCATGGTTGCTTCATTCCATGCAGTCGAAGAAAAATTAGGTGCTTTATGCATATCTTCTCTCATGTACACATGGCATGCACCACTCATGCATACATGGCATATATTACTCATGTGTCTCGTGCGTATATGACATAGATTACTCATACTTCTTGTAACACCCTAGTATTTAACCCAACACGTCTAGGATGCATTTAAGTTAATTATTGGTCATTACTCTTTTGTTTCAATTTTTAATTTAAACTCTTGAAAATACTTTAGTAGAAACACGGGTAAATTTTTTCAAAAAAATACAAAACGTAAGTTGCAAATGCTAAGTAGTTAACATTATTCCCCTTGTATATGAGAGAGAGGGGATAAAAAAATCACAAATATATGTAAATTACAACATCCATATATTTTAATATTACCAATAAAAATTCTGATCGTTCTGCATCACGCACCAATACATGCAAACATCACACTATTATCAAAGGTTAAGTCAAGTACAGTAATCCAAAATAAACAATATGCAAACAAACATAAAAATAACTAGCATAAGCTCCCTCCTCTCACTACTCCTGCTCAAAGCGCCTAGAGTAAAATCAAGGGGTCAGCTCGCGCATGTGGCGAGACGTCCCGTGGGTCGAACATGGGCACCTCGGTGCTGGTTTGTTGATCAGTTAAGACCTATCACTTTGCGTAATACTACTTACAATGCCTTTCAAAAGTGATTGTTGAAATAATCAAACCTCTCCTAACAGACCGGATGTCCCCCTTCCAAGCTATCTTTGTTCCGGGGCAAATATTCATGATAATATCATCATAGCTAAGGAGATGGTTCACACTATGAGTTGCATGAAAGGAAAAAAGAAGTTCATGGCTGTAAAATTTAATCTCAAAAAGGCTTACGATAGATTGAGCTATGGGTTTATTAGAAGTTGCCTTCTAGAATTTGGACTTCCTAATCACATTAGTGAAATCATTACATGCTGCATCATGACCACATCTTTTTGCATCCTTTGGAATGGTTCTTACACAGAAGAATTTCAACCAAATAAGGAGATTAGACAAGGGAATCCGATTTCCCCCTGTGTCTTCGTCATTTGCATGGATCGTCTCTCCCATTTGATCCGCAAGCAATCACAGATGCCACATGGATACCAATGAAAGCAGGTAGAGGAGGTCCTAATATCTCTCATCTTTTATTTGTAGATGACCTCCTCCTATTTATGGAAGCTTCTCTAGTTCAGATGCAAACGATGACTTCTAGGCACAAGATCAACACTTATAAATCCTCTATTTATTTCTCTAAAAATACCTCCCTTCAGGAGCGAGAGGTAATTGTTAACATGGCTGGATTCAAACAAATTAGTGAAGTGGGTAATTATCTTGGGGCCTATCTCTATAGTGGTAGATCATCTAAAAATCATTTTGCCAATAGAGAAATTCTTACCTGCTCTCAAAGCAAAACCAACTTTTGCTCTAAACCATTCAATTTTTTCCATGTAAACATAGTGGGCTGACTCTGTTTCTTAAAAATTTTGTTTTTAAAATTATTAAAAGATTTAACTATGGTTAAGTTAAAGAAGTTGATAATTGTTACTCTTAATTTCAAACCCTCATTTTTCCCCTTTGCCTCCGCATATAGTTTCGAATTCTTCCATCAGGTTTCCATCAAAAGTCATAGAGTCCATGGTTTCTCAGTTTTAGCTCACTCAAAGCTTAGGCATTACAGGTTTCCATTCATATTTTTTTCTCCTTTTGGCTTTTTCTTGTATTGTTTATTGACAATGATGTTCACCATTGTCATTGTCATAGTGTTAATCCAAAGCTATCTTGTCATCTTTAGTGTTTCGTTTTGTTTCTTGTATTGTCAGTAAACTAGAATAGCTTTTGTAACCAAAAAAAAAACTAGAATAGCTCTAATTTAATTTTTATATTCATATAGTCAAACACAAAAAAAAAATTCATAAATTAAAATTAAAATTACTAGGCTTATTTTACATTAAATTTTATCTTTATTTAGTCAAAATAGAAAAAAAAAATATCTTCACTTTTTTTTTCCAAATATCATTTTGTATCCCTTGTTTGGTTTATATTTACTTGTATATTGTTATGTAGACATGGAATCATTACTTGATGATTATGATTCATTACAATCCCCTTTGAGTGATGATGATGAAGTTATTCATATTGGACAAGAGAAAGATGCAGAAATAGTTTCTATTGAAGGAGAAAGTAAAGCCAATATTATTCGTCATGACCTTTCAACCAAATTATTTGTAGGCAAGACTGTGAGTGATCCAGAGGAAGCATATAAATTATATTGTGACTATGCACACACCTTGGGTTTTAGCGTAAGGAGATACAAGCAATATACTTCAAGAAAATCTCCACAATTGAAAAGAAAAGAATTTTGTTGTTGGAAGAGGGGTTTTAAAAATAACAAACACTCATGTGAGGAAACTTTCATGAAGCGAGATACTAGAACTGGATGTGAAACAATGATTGTCTTTGTGCTTAACAAAGAAGGAACATGGACAGTGGCAAAGTTTATTGAAGAACATAATCATGAATTTGTAGCATCTGAAGAAAGACACTTATTGAAATCTGCACGACGTATTTCCAAAGAGAAAGGAAAGACTTTGATTTCACTGGTCAATGCAGGTATTTCAACAATTAGTGCATTCTCATATTTGGTTGATGAAAGTGGTGGGAGCGAAGCTTTGGGATTTTCAAAAAAAGATTCTACAACTATATCAATACTCAAAAAATGGTACTGATTGAGGCAAGTGACTCTCAAAGTTTGTTAAATTACTTTAAGGGTAAAGTAGATGATGAAGGTGGAATGTTTTATTAGGATGTACAAGTTAATCAAGAAGGGGGAATGACAAATTTTTATTGGAGAGATGCTCAATCTAGAATTGATTTTGATTTTTTTGGTGATGTAGTTGTTTTTGACATTACTTATCGCAAAAATATATACAATCTAGTATGCGCACCATTTGTAGAAGTAAATCAGCATTAGCAAAATACAATGTTTGGATGTGCTTTTTTATTAGATGAGACAACTGCATCATTTGAGTAGCTTTTTAGTACATTCCTAAAATCAATGGGTAATCAGCCACCAAAAACAATTTTTACAGATTAGGACCAAGCAATGGCGAATGCAATTAAGGTGTTTCCTAGCACATCTCATCGACTATGTTTGTGGCATATATCTAAGAATGCACCTTCACATTTAGGAGGGTTGAATAATAATCAAGGTTTCCATTGTCTGTTCAATAAATGTTTGCAAGGATGTGAATTAGAAAAGGAATTTGAAGACATGTGGTCTATGATGATGTTGAAGTATGATGTTAGAGAGCACAAATGGTTACAAAACCTATATAAAATTCGAGAAAAGTGGTGCACGGCTCTTAATAAGCATACTTTTGATGGTGGAATAAAATCTTCCCAAAGAAGTGAGAGCACAAACAATGTGTTAAATGGAATTGCTAACAAGTCCACTTCTCTCACAAAATTTGTTATGGGCTTTGAACATTTTGTGAATACATGGCGTACAAATGAAACAGAAGAGAATTACAACTGCCATCAAAGCAAGCCTTCATATGCAAATATGCATAGTAGAATTTTGCAGCATGCATCAGGTGTATTCATCCATAAATTATATAAACTTGTTGAGAAGGAGTATCTTGATGGTACTGGTGTTTGTGACATCCATGAAATCAAAGGTGATGGCACTTCAAGTAAGTTTGAATGTCAGATGCAAGGAAATTACTCAAATGTGCATATCATCCATTTCAACACATCTTCTCTGGATCTAGCTTGTACATGTGCAAAATTTGACATTGGGAATTCTTTGTTGTCATGCATTTACTGTTCTTAAGCAAAAGAATATACCTACCATTCCCAAGAAATATATTCCAAAGAAATGGTCTAATGAAGCAAGGAAAAGTGTTCGTGATTATAATTGCAATGTTGCGCATAAAGAGTTAAATAAGGCTGAAACGATCTTTCGAAATCATGCAATGAGATATGCTTATGATCTCATACACATGAGCCAAGGAAAAGAGGAGACTAGAAAACTTATGTGGGAGATTTTAGATAATGGTCATGAAGTACTTGAAAAGCTAATGAAAGAGATGTCTTTAGATGCTAATTGTGTTTTTGAGAAGGATAATATCAAAGAGATTAATTCTGGAAATGATGGGCTACTCATTTTGGATCCTCCCATTGCGAAGACAAAAAAAGCTGCCAGTTCTAGAAAAAAAGGACACTTTGAAAGAAGAAAAAGAAAACAAGCACCAGAGAAAGGAAAAGAGAAGACTATCACTAGTAAGTAAATTTAGCAATATATTTGTGCAAATATTTTTCAGCGTATTATATTTTATACAATCATTATTTGTTATAGGGCGTGAAGCAACCTAATTTATCTAAAGAAGGTCAAAGAGTTAATTTGGAAGAGGTCAACCTATCAATAACATCTCAACTAATTGTTTCACAACCTTACTTTGGCTGTCCAACTCAACTTGGTGGCATGAATTTTTATCAAGTAATTTTGGCTATCCATCTTGACATATAAATTTTTCAAAATGTATAATCCATTGACTACACTCTTTCACTTTTTTCATACAGGTCTATCCAACTAACATGTACATGACTTCTTTTAATGGATCATTTATGTCTGCATTATAGGGCGTTAGTTCGGTAAATCATTTACCTCGGTAATTAGTTTTGATAGTTTTTCTTTTTATGTATTTATTATTTTTTATTATATTTGTTACTAACAGATTTTTATATTTTAGGATGATGCTAATTCTCTATGGAAACCACCATCCACTATGTAGATGTACCCTAAAAGAAACTAGCAAATGAAGGCTGATCCTAGTTTAGTGGCTAAATTTCTTATTTTTGGCTATACTTTTTGTGCTCAAAAATTGGGTACTGGTTTTATATTTTGTTTATCTTCTTGAAGTGAAATCGTTTGAAATGATTATTGAGACAGTAGCATTATTCAATTTGGTTCCCAAATAGATAAACTTCAATATGCATTGTTCAATTTGATTCCCAAATGGATAAGCCTCAATATGCTTTATAATGGTATCAAAGCTCGAGTTACAAGTTTGTGGTCTTCCGGATCTTCATTTCAAATAACCTTATATATATTATAATAAACAAGTCTATTTTATGATGCTTGAGTTAGTAAGGTGGCTTTGACATTTTCAATTTTCTAAATTCGTGTAGTAAACAAGTTTATTTTTTAATCTCCCTTTTAAGCTCATTTCATTGTTTTCAGATTTTAAGTTGGAAAAAAAAAAGGCCCAGTCCTCTCTGATCACCAGTTTCACAAATTGACAATAGACAAACCAATCCCAGTCCTCACCCATACATATACAGTCCCCATTGAACCGTGAACAAATACAAGCAATCAATATTGCCAGCAATCAATACCCTATTACCAGTGAAAATAACCAACAAATCCAGTCATTCACAGACAAATACAATCCAAAAATCATAAATCATAAACAGTCAATTTCAACTACCAAAAATCTGAATTTCAGATCACAACCAAAAACAAATTTAGAAAATTTTTCTTTAAAACAAAAAAGAGGAGCAGAAACTCCAAAAAAAAAAAAAGCAAAAGCTGGTCCCCACCGCCGCTTCTTCCATTGCCGCCGCAATCCGCTATCATAACCACCAACAGCCACCACAGCACAAAAGCCGCAGCCTCCGTCCTCTCTCTCGGCCGCGACTTCTACCACTGCCACTGCCGTGAAAACCACCTCCCGTCGTGCCATCACCAACAGATTGGCCATCCTCACCACGAGATCGGCCGTGAAATCATCAGCCACCGTGAGGTCGGCCGCGAAGCCATCATCCGCGTCGGTTACCCTTTCTCCTTCTTCCCCTCGCACGGCACCCCTCATTCCAAATCTGGACCTCCATGAGCCGCTGCTTCCTTTTCCTCTCCGGCGCACTTCCTTCTCTCCGTCGCATCGCACTCCCCGCGCCACCATGCTCACTGTCTTGAACCTACTGCTCAGCCATTGGGGGATTGGGCTCGCACTGCCGCGTCCTTCTCGAAATCTCTCACTCAGCCACCGCCCGATGGATGACCCCTCGCGCTGCTGTCGTCCCTCTGTCTCTTTTATTCCCCTCTCTCTCGGCGTGAGTTTTGTCGTGTGTGTGTGTGTGTGTTTTTGGGGGGTAGGGTGGGGGAATTAGTTTAGTGGAGGAAATTAGTTTAGGTCAAATTAGTGAAAAATTATCAGGGTTAGATTTACTATGGTTAATTTTTTCCTTCTCAAAATGATTTTAAAATAAAAATAATTAAAAAAACATATTATCCCCACACCATTAACATGGCAGTGGTTCAAAGCAAGTGGTTGGTTTTGCTCTGGGAGCAGGTAAGAATCTCTCTTGCCAATATCTCTTCCAAGATAAATGCGAAGTTGTTAGGCTGGAGGAAGTCTCAATGCTTATCCCCTGCTGATCATATTACTCTCGCCTATTCTATTTTGGGTGCGCTGGCCACCTACCCCATGCAACATATGACCATTCCTAAAAGCCTTTGTAAGGATATTGAAAAGGCTCTAGGATCTTTTGTGTGTGGGGGGCCCTTCAACATTAGTCACAAGCCCCACCTAATCGGTTGGGATACGATGGTGCTCCCCAAGAAGATGGGGGGTTTTGCGTTTCAGAAGGCTAGCAACTCTAAATGACTGTTTCTTAGCCAAAATTAGCTGGAATATCGTCAACAACCCTTCTTCTCCATGAGTAAGGGTTCTCAAAGGTAAATATGCTAGACAATCTGATCTTGTACATGCTTTCAAATCTTCCGCTTCTAACTCTCCTCTTTGGGAAAATTTATCCCGCATTTGACCTATAATTATGGGACAATGTTTGCCCCCTCATGGGGACGATTATTCTGTTTCATTTTGCAAAGATAATTGGCTTAAACTAGATCTCACTCTTTAGTGTCATGCCACCTCCCCCATTTCTCAACGGGATCTTTAGTTGACTATTATGAATTGGGAGATTGGAACGAAGTTATTTTAAACCAGTGTCTACCCCCTAATATAATTCAGATGGTGAATAATTTTTTACCCCTTTCTTTGGAAGATGGTCCTGATAGATTTTGCTGGAAATTATGCCTCATAGGTGTTTTCAGTATTTCAGTATCACGAGCTTCTATAGTCATCTGGCTAACCAGGATAGGATTAACAACCAGGTATGGGAGAGTATTTGGAAGTGGAAAGTCCTCAAAGGATCAAGTCATTTTTCTGGCTGCTCAATCACAACAGAGTTCTGACTTTCTCTAGAATTACTAAATGGAGTGGAGAAAGGTCAACTACGTATCCTAGATGTAATGCTGATATTGAAACTCCGATTCATGCTGTGAAAGATTGCCCCTCAGCGTCTAGATTTTGGATCAAAATCATTCCTGTTCATATCCTAGCTGAATTTTTCACCCTTAACGTCTACTCATGGATAAATTTTAATCTCCATCATGTTTCTTGGAATACTGGGGAACTTCAATGGTAGGACATTTTTATGGTTGCAGTGTGGTCACTATGGAAGCAGAGGAATCTGTTTGTTCATTAAGAAATACTCCAGAGGCTGATACAAGTCAAAGCATCAATTCTCCAGTTTGCTCATCAAATAAAACGAGCTATTCACCGTAATGAAAGGGTAATAAACCACCCTTCAACCACTGTCAATGTCAGGTGGAATTTCCCACCTAGCGGTTAGTTGAAGCTTAATACCGATAGGGCATCGCGGGTAATCTGGGGCTGGCTAGCTATGCGGGAGTTTTTCGAGGCTATGATGGCAACTGGGTGCTGAGTTACTCTCAGGGAATTAGTCACGAGACTGCTCTTATGGCTGAATTGATGGCTATGTTTAAAGGTCTTGAACTAGCCATAGAAAGAGGATTTTACAATTTAGTGGTGAAAAGCGACTCAGACTTAATTTTAAAGCACCTGAATTCCAACTTGAGATACTCAAGGTTAATTAACAGAATCAAAAGATACTCAAATCAAATTGCCAATATCACTTTCAATCACATTTTCAGAGAAGCTAACTCTGTTGCGGATCAGTTAGCCAAAAGGGCTCTGAAGTCAGACTCTACTGCTGCAATCTGGACTTAACCATAGGCTTATTTATTTGCTTTTCTGCTAGCTAATATTTCAGGGGCCTCCATACCCCCTGTTGTCTTGATTAATCTCTGTGTTAAAATAGTTAATTTTTAGTTAGAATAGTTAATTTTCAATTAACGTTGGTAATTTATATTTAAAACAGTCAAATTATATTTGTGTGTTAATCTTTTTAGTTAAAATAGTTAAATTTTAGTTAGAATAGTTAATTTTCAGTTAACGTTGGTAGTATTTAGTTAGAATAGTTAATTTTAGAATTAAAATTATTGATTTTCTAGTTAAAATACTTGAGGTTTAGTTTAAATAGTTAATTTTTGAGTTTAAATTGTTAAGTTTTAATTTGAATAGTTAATTTTGTAGTTGAAATTGTTAATTTTTGGTTAAAGTAGGTATTTTTTGTGTTAAAATTGTTAAATTGTGTTAAAACAACTACATTTTAGTTTAAATAGTAAATTTTTGAGTAAAAATTGTTAAGTTTTGATTTGAATATTTAATTTTATAGTTAAAATTATTAATTTTTAGTTAAAATAGGTATTTTTGAGTTAAAATTGTTAATTTTTGTGTTAAAACAGTTAATTTTTCTATTTTAATAGTAAATAGTTGAGTTAAAATTGTTAAGTTTTAATTTGAATAGTTAATTTTATAGTTAAAATTGTTAATTTTTATGTTCAAAGAGTTAATTTTTTGTTTAAATAGTAAATATTTTAGTTAAAATAGTTAAATTTGAGTTGAAATTATTAATTTTGACACTAAAACAATGAGGGATATTTTGAAAAAATTATAGCAGATTTCTAGGATTATAAATAACAATCAAACACATGTATATTAATTCCTGAGTATATTTAAAATATTCCTAAAAATTTAGTCTGTTTACCAAATGCTCTTAAAATGTCATACCTAGGAATGACATTCCCTGGAACAATAATCCTAGGAATGACATTTCGAGGAATATAAAACTAAACCCCATGCTATACCCTAAAGGGTTTCTATCAACTTTATTAATGAGTTAAAAATTGACAAGAAAAAAGAAATGGAGGGCGTATAATGTATTCTTACAATTTTATTCTTCATTAAATTAATTTACTATAATAAATATGTTGTATATTAATATTAGTTTTAAAAAAAATCTAAAAGCAAGTTAATATGCTTTACATAAGATATTAACGCTTTTGTTAGTTGTTTACATTTAAAATGTTTTATATAAAGAGATTTTAAAAAGTTAATAATATGATTTATATTCATCAAGGTTCTGAAAACCGGACCGGACATCGAACCGGTCGGGGTAAGGGTTCAGAGGTTCAGAGGTTCAACCGGGGGTTCAACCGGAATATAATTGATATATAATAAAACATATATTTATATAAATATATAAAAATATAAAATAAAATATATGTCATAAAATAACTAAAAATTAAATTAGGTATCAATAAAACCATAGAACATAACATAATTCAACTCTTAATCAAAATAAACATTATCCATATGGATCAAATCTATCAAGTTACTACTTTTCATATTAGAAATGGAAAAAAAAAATAGGAAATATGATATTTTAGGCTTTTTTTTAAAAAAAAACCCAAAATATGTAATTTTTCATTTTTTTATAAACAGTTCGAACAGGTTTTTGACCGGCCGGTTTGCATTCTGGGATTCTCGGCTTCTCGCTTTCGAGCGGTTTTTGAAAGCGGTTTGCGCTCAACCCGATCGGATAGCAGGCTCTCGGTTCTCAACCGTCCGACCGCTACGGTATCGTCGATTTTCAGAACAATGATATTCATAGAAGCTGAAGAAAATATCAAGTTGATTTAAAATTTAAATAAATTGGTATAAATAATATTGTAATAGAAAAATCGGTTTAAAATTTTTAAATTGAGGATCTACAAAATAGAGATTTTGAAGAATTTGAGTTGTAAAAATCTTCAAATACCTTTCCCTCCTAAAAATAAAATTTATAAATATGTTTAAGTACCTCAAATCTTTTTCTTTCTTCTCTTTTTCAAACTCGTGAACACGCCTAACTATTCGAACCTAAGAAGATGAGGTGAAGCTATCATACTCCATACAAAGTATGGAGCACTACACACCTAGTTATCTAAAAATTTGTGATGAAATGGTGCATTAAATCACAAAAAAAATATATGATTCACTTTAAATTCCTCTCTCTCCCTCACATGGACCATTCCGTCTCCTTTGCCTAGTTCCTTCTCCAACTGTCTGCCCTCACTTTGGTGGCAAAAACCCATGCTTGGCATGAGTACCTACCACCTCGCTAGGAAATGTTCACAAAGCGATAAAGTAGCCATCATTGTTTTGCCGAAGAAAATAGCCAAAAGCATTCTTGCTTTGTAATTGACTAATTGTACCCCGACATTTATGATTCAATCATTGTACATCATAAGACAAAGTTTTCAACATTTCATATTATTCATCATTTATATGATTGTCTGGTGACTCCTGTTGAATTATTAAAATAAAACATAGTTTTCTTGTTCACCCTTGGTTGGAAAGAATGGGACCCATATGTAATGCTTAGCAGCATTTTGATTCACTTGCATAGATTTATGGAATCTAAATGTTATAAGTCTAATTTTGAAAATCCCTCTAAAAAGGAAAGTACAATGACAATAGAGAAACTATGTTCGATAGGTGAGAAAAAAAATTACAAATTTTTCCCATTTTATTTTTCTTATTTTTTCCTTGGCTATGATTGAAATCAACATAATAGAATTAGTTTAATTTAAAATTTATACAATGACTAATCTTCCTAATAATTAAATACAAATGAAATGGTGATAATCACGATGATAATTAAATAAATTATACAAGTGACATAGTGTAGAGGTGTTGTGTGTCATAGTTTTACAAGTTTTTTTATCACAGTTTACAAGTTTTTACAACATGATTTATAAGTTTTACAGTATGATTTACAAGTTTTTTTTATCTAGGTTTACAAGTTTTCTATTTAAGTTAAGCACCATTGTCACTTTTAATCAATCATCACATGCACTCCTCTATCACAGTAAGGATACAAATAGTACTAAATAACAAATTTATTCCTTTTTTTCCCCAAATAAAAAAAAAATTGAAAGTCCTTCCAAAATGGAAAGCACAATAGCAACGGAAAAATTAGGTTAGATGAGCGAAGAAAAAAAAAAAGCTACAAATATTTCCTATTTTTGTTTTTCTTATTTGGTTCTTGGCTATGATTGAAATTATCATAATAGAATTGGTTAAATTTGAAATTTATACAATGATCAATCTTCTTCATAATTAATTACAAATGAAATGGCAATAATCACGATGATAATCAAACAAATTGTACAAGTATCTTAGTGCAGAGGTATTGTGTATCACAAGTTTACAAGTTTTTCTATCACAATTTACAAGTTTTTATAGAATGATTTATAAGTTTTTACAATATGGTTTACCAGTTTTTTAGTCTAAATTTACAAGTTTTCCATTCAAGTTAAGTATTACTATTATTTTCAATTATCACATGCACTCCTTTATCATAGTAAAGATACAAATAGCACTAAGTAATAAATTTTTCCCTTTTTTCCTAAATAAAAAAATAAAAATCCCTCTAAAATGGAAAACACAATAACAATGGAAAAACTAGGTTCGATGAATAAGGAAAAAGAAAGAGTCACAAATCTTTTCTTTTTTATTTTTCTTATTTCATTTTTAGCTGTGATTGAAATCAACATAATAGAATTGGTTAAATTTAAAATTTATACAATGATCAATCTTCTTCATAATTAATTACAAATGAAATGGTGATAGTCATGATTATAATCAAACAAATTGTATAAGTATCCTGGTGTAGAGATATTGTGTCATAGATTTACAAGTTTTTACAGTATGGTTTACAAGTTTTTTTGTCTAGGTTACAAGTTTTCACTTTAAGTATAGCACAACCATCACTTTCAATCATTACAAACACTCCTCTATCGAGGTGAGGATATAAATAGCACTAAATAATAAATTTATCCCTTTTTTCTGAAATAAAAAAAATAAAAATCCTTCCAAATAAAAAGCACAATGACAATAGAGAAACTAGATTCGACGAGTGAGGCAAAAAGAGAGTTACAAATTTATCCCTTTTTGGCTATGATTGAAATCAACTTAATAAAATTGATTGATTTTGAAATTTATATAATGATCAATCTTCTTAATAATTAATTATAAATGAAATGATAATAGTCATGATGATAATCAAATAATTGTACCTATATCATGGTGTAGAAGTATTGTGTGTCACAGGTTTATAAGTTTTTCTATCACGGTTTATAAGTTTTTACAACATAATTTACAAGTTTTTACAGTATGGTTTATAAGTTTTTTTATCTAGGTTTATAAGTTTTCACTTCAAGTTTAGCTCCACCATACTTTCAATCATCCCAGGCACTTCTCTATCACGGTGAGAATATAAGTATTACTAAATAACAAATTTCTCCCTTTTTCCTAAATAAAAAATTAAAAATCCCTCTAAAATGAAAAGCACAATGATAATAGAGAAATTAGGTTTCACGAGCAAGGGACAAAAAAGTTATAAATATTTCCCCTTTTATTTTTCTTATTTCTTTTTTGGCTATGATTGAAATCAATATAATAGAATTGGTTAAATTTGAAACTTATACAATGATCAATCTTCTTCATAATTAATTACAAATAAAATGATAATAGTCAAGATGATAATTAAACAAATTGTACAAGTATCCTAGTGCAGAGGTATTGTGTGTTATAGATTTACAAGTTTTTCAATCACGATTTACAAGTTTTTACAGCATGGTTTTCAAGTTTTTACAGTATAGTTTCCAAGTTTTTTTTGTCTAGGTTTATAAGTTTCCTCTTCAAGTTTATCATCACTGTCATTTTCAATCATCACAGACATTCCTCTATTACAGTAAGATACAAATAGCACTAAAAGACAAATCACTAACAGTTTTCCTTTAAAGTTGCAGGCACTAATAGTGGCAAAAATCACTAGTACCACCAATCATCACCCCTGCTTTGTGGAAGAATTGGAAACAAGCTCTCCAATCATTGACTCTAACAAGCTTATTAAAGGAAAATTCACAATACCACGTACCCTTTCTTCAAATACAGGCCATTCCACAGCCTTTTCTGTCATAATTCAACAAAATTCTCATGACCAAATGTAGAATTTGTTTGGCTTCCTTGCATTTTTATTTGGGGAGGGATAATAGAATATATGTGAAGTATCGAATTTGGATGCATGAGTAAATGAATGAATCCCCAAATGAAAAATATGAACAATGAGTGATTTTGTGACCTTTTGATCTCATCTGCACACATAATTAAGCCAAAAAATTCCATAACACAAATGAATCAAGGATAGAGTATTCTAGTTCCATTTTTTGTTTGTTGAATAAAATGCTCCCTCTGATGAATTTCTTTATTATGGAAGATTAAAAGTGTTAGGGAATTACAAGTTTGGGGTCTAGAATCATAAGTGCCATGGAGGTGATTGATGGCTCCGAAGAAGAAGCAGCTCCTCCTCTTCTATTTTTCCTTGCAAGTAAAATATTATCCAAATTCAAAAGATGATGCATATGTCTTTTTTACTTTTAAATTGTTACAACAACAATTTAATTTTGCAATAGACAAAGCACATGAATATCTATCATCAGAATATGATTATATTCCAAATTGCAACAAGGTTATTATGATCCAATATTCATCTACTATCGCTTTCCCCAAGTTTCATGCTACTCCAAACAACCAGTAACAACCATTGCATAGTAGCAAGTAGTCAGCAAGATCAAAATGAATTCTATGACCCATGAATATAGACTAGTCCCAATAAATCGACAAGTAGCTTATGCTTAGAAGGATGAGTCGTTACAGAGTCAATATGACGGAGGATCTTGCTGCTAGCACAAATTTTTGGCAAGGTGGTGGGTGTTGTTGGCATGGGTTTCATGCCACCAAAGTGATGGCAGATGGTTGGATAAGGAGCTAGACGAGGAGATGAGAAGGTACATATGAGGAAGAGAGAGGAATTTAAAGTGAATCATATGCCTTTTGTATTTCAATGCATCATTTTATTATAACCTTCAGATAACCTAGTGTGTGATGCTTCGATCACAATGTAGCTGTGTTGCGGCCAAGATTGATGGGCCCTCAATTTTCAGCATGTGCCCCTTTCCCCTTTACAAGGGGAAGGAAAAAAAAAGCCATTCCTATTTATTTACGAATGAGAATGAATGGAAATTAATTATGCATTGGCTTAAATTGATGGATTTAATTATCATGTATTGACTATAAATTTTTTTTATATACAGTCATCTAATCATGTATTATTATGCAAGCCATAATAATTGACTTTTATATCCACTACCTAAAAAGTCCTTTAAATTAAATCTTTTGAATAAATGATAGTGCATCAAAATTAAACTCTAAATTGATGTAGATGGATAGAATTATGACTTGGTTAAGATTTATTACAATGTTGATTGGTACCAATTTAAATACAAAATGAAATTAAAATGACGAAAATATGCCCGAAAAAAAATCAGATTGACAAAAATGAGAAAATGATTTGATTTTAAAAAGTAATTTGAAAAGGATTTGATTGACAAAATAAGGAAACAATTAAGAAAGATCTGATTAAAAAAAAAAGATGTGATTGACAAAATAAGAAACCATTACAAAAATGATTTGATTGATATTAAATTTAAAAATAATTAGAAAAATGTTTGATTGACAAAATTTATTACGATATAGTTCTGATTTTTTGGAATTTTTTGTTATCTTTTTTGTTTTTTAAGCCGGTATGGACTTCATTTTTAATTCAAAACAATTTTTTCTAAAATTTAAACAAAAGCAATTTTACGACCAGAACACCAGCAGAATACTCGTGTAACCCTTAATGATGTGTATTAAGTTCACGTTGATAGTTTCTTGCCCCTAAAAATCAGAAATCTCTAATAATACATTGATTAATCTTAAATATTAATAATTTACACTAGTATTTTGGGTGGAGGGGAAGGAGCGTGAGGGCGTGGGAGTGTCTTTTTCTTTTCCAATGATAGATTCATGATAAGTACAAAACCCACGGATTCATACTCTATAAGCAAACAGACACAAAGCTACAAAAAGCTATCATTTCAACTGATGCAGAGATTGAAAATGAAGTAGTCATAACAAATTTAGCTAGTTGGAATTCAGCCACATAATCTGCACAGATGAATTGCAGAAATTAAACATACCTTGCTAGCCTAATATCAAGTATTTTCATACTAGTTAGTGTCAAATCACAGTACAATCAACAAACAGTAGCAGTATGTTTGTAAGCAAAAAGGAGGGTTTTCAAAAAAATGGTGAAACTAGACTTCCAACATAGAGGAACTGGTGCTCATGAGTATTGCCGCTCTGAATGATAGGATAGCTCAGTGCACCTTCCTTCGGGTCATACACAACTGGCCTATAAAGGGTACCAGTAAACAGCAGCACCTTCCCATCGTCTGACATGGACAATGGCACTGAGTAAGGAAGAACACGAAAGAAATAAGGATCAAAATCAGGTATTGCCATCAACCTTGTCCATGATTCCTTGACTGCGTGCTCATTCATAATCCAGACAACCAGATTCTTCTCTTGATTATAGTAACAGAAGCATAGACAGCCTTTCAGTACCCCTAGTATTGGGCAACGAGGATTCTCTTGGCCAAGTTCAGGCAACAATATCCTCTCAAACATTTCCTTTGCCATGTCAAAAGAAAGGATCATCCATTGAAAATCTACAAGTACAACCCAATGTATGCAGCCACTCACAACCTTTCCAGAAGAAATGGCAGGACAACAAATGAAACTGTTCTGAATTTCTGTCCATTCATGATGACCAAAGGCATAGATTCTAGCCACGCTCCTGCGAACCCGAACATGAGAAAAAACCAGCAACACCTTATACTTCTCACTCACATAATCATAACCAAACCCGTAGTAGTCTAATTTCTCATGATCAGCCACATTCATCGAGGGAGCTCTCCTAGAAACTTTCCTGGTGGAAGGGTTCCATAGCATAACTGTTCCACCATGACTGGGATCAAACAAGCAAAATAAACCATGAAAGGACCCAATAACCGTGTAGTTGTCACTCAACCTGAAGTTAACATCCTCACACAAGGCTACTTCATTGTTGAACAAGGATTTCACTGAGCAAGAAACCACCTCCTTGTCGCCCATGATGCCTGCTAGTAGCATACGGTGGCCAGTGAGGGTGGGGTCCATACAGGTCTTCACAAGGTGCATTCTTGCAAACTCTTTTGCTGAGATCATTTAGTTCCAATGTTTGGATGCGCACAAGAACCGCAGAAGTGATCTCACGGGCAGTCTTGACAGTATGTCAGTGATGAGATCTCCAGATAACACTGGTTCGGGTCTCTGCAGTGGTTGTGTCGAGGCATCAGGGCTTACTTTATCTTGACTCATTGTCTTGTTCTTTGACTTGTTTGGATTTGCAGAAGTGAAGAAACTCACACCAAAATCTTCTTCTCTCACCTGCTAAGAAAATCAATCAACATGTAACAAAATGAATGTGACTTAAGTAATAACATGCACTTGGGAATATTGCATGTGTATTTATTACCTTATCTTTGGTATAATGGCAAAAAAAAAAAAAAAATGAACATTTCTGATTTTAAGAGTGGCATAATCCCTAATCATGTTTTCATGTCCTCTCAACCTTGCATGGCATTTTTGAATTGGAATTAAATAAGTTTGATGAAGTGTATGGACTCTGAGGCAGATTGATTAAATGTATGGACTCTTAGGCAGATTGATTAAATGTATGGACTCTGAGGCTTTTGATATTACATTATTATTAAGATGGAAAACAAAGAAATATTATGAAATTTAAACAGAATCTAATTAATTTTGCAACCTAAAATTCATAAATCTAAAAATGATGCAACGATTCCAAAGCAATAAATTTATAAATCTCAACAAGATGCAAGATGCAATGATAACGAATTTATAAATCTCAACAAGATGCAATGATTCCAAAGCAATTGAATAAAAAAATAAAATAAGACTCGGAGTAATGGTGGTGGAAATGGCAGCAGCCAGCCAGCACATTATGAAAATCACTCAACTTGTGATAAAATGAATGTGATTTAAGTAATAACATGCGCTTGGGAATATTACATTTGCATCTATTGCCTTATCTTTGGTATAATGAAAAAACACCTTATCTTTGGTATCATGAAAAAACAAAACATTTCTAACTTTAAAAGTGGTATAATCCCTAATCATGTTTTCATGTCCTCTCAACCTTTCATGGCATTTTTGAACTCTGGGGCTTTTGATATTATATTATTATTAAGATGGAAAACAAAGAAAGATTATGAAAATTAAACAGAATCTAATCAATTTTGCAACCTAAAATTCATAAATCTCAAAAAGAAGCAATGATTCCAAATCAACTGAATAAAACTTAAATAAAATAAAATAAACCTCACAGTAATGGTAGTGGAAAACTGAAAATGGCAGCAGCAACTATGAGGACAGAGACAAACAGCAACAGAGGCGACTGTGGCTTCAAGGTGAAGAAATAGTTTTAGCACAGTAATAGCAGGTTAAAAATAACTAATCACAATGCAAAAATGAAATCTGTTACGAAGTTCAAACACGAAACTTAGCACATACGAATGCGTCGAAATAGAATAAAAAATAGTACTAAAACAAAAACTCATTAATTAAATGCGAACAAAGATGAGCTGTATGCCGACAAAATCAAAATCTCAACAGAGAATAAAAATGGCAATGCAGATCAAATAGAATTGCACATCAAAAATCTGATAGGACAAAACTCACATAGATGAAATGAAATGAGCATGCGACGCAACAACACGATCCAAACCGAATTTGAATGAAGTAATCTTTATAACAAACGGGAAGATGCAAGAACTAAAGAAAAGGAAAAAAAAAACTTCAAACAATAGCAAAGATTATGAAATTTAAACAGAATCTAATTAATTTTGCAACCTAAAATTCATAAATCTCAAAAAGATGCAGCGATTCCAAATCAATTGAATAAAACAAAAATAAAATAAAATAAAACTCACAGTAATGGTGGTGGAAAACTGGAAATGGCAGCAGCAACTATGAGGACAGAGACAAACAGCAACGGACGCGACTGTGGCTTCTAGGTGAAAAAGTAGTTTTAGCACAATAATAGCAGGTTAAAAATAACTAATCATTACAAAGCAAAAATGAAATCTGTTACGAAGTTCGAACACGAAACTTAGCACATACAAATGCATCCAAATAGAATAAAAATAGTACTAAAACAAAAATAAATTAAATGCAAACAAAGACGAGCTGTATGCCGAAAAAATCAAAATCTCAACAGAGAATAAAAATGGCAACCCAGATCAAATAGAATTGCACATCAAAAATCTGATAGGACAAAACTCACATAGATGAAATGTAATGAGCATGCGACGCAACAACACGATCCAAATCAGATTTGAACGAAGTAGTCTTTAAAACAAACGAGAAGATGCAAGAGCTAAAGAAAAGATAAAAAACTTAAAACGATGGCAAAGATTATGAAATTTAAACAGAATCTAATTAATTTTGCAACCTAAAATTCATAAATCTCAAAAAGATGGAACGATTCCAAAGCAACAAATTCATAAATCTCAAAAAGATGCAGATTCCAAATCAACTGTATAAAACAAAATAAAACTAAAATGAAATAAAATAAAACTCATAGTAATGGTGGTAGAACACTGGAAATGGCAGCAGCAACTACGAGGACAGAGACAAATAGCAATGGAGGCGACTGTGGCTTCTAGGTGAAAAAATAGTTATAGCATAGTAATAGCAGGTTAAAAATAACTAATCATCACAACGCAAAAATGAAATCTGTTACGAAGTTCGAACACGAAACTTAGCGCATACGAATGTGTCCAAATAGAATAAAAAAAAGTACTAAAACAAAAATAAATTAAAGGCGAACAAATATGAGCGGCGTATGCCAACAAAATGAACATCTGAACAGAGAATAAA
Organism: Dalbergia cochinchinensis; assembly: GCA_031216125.1. Taxonomy (NCBI): domain Eukaryota; kingdom Viridiplantae; phylum Streptophyta; class Magnoliopsida; order Fabales; family Fabaceae; genus Dalbergia; species Dalbergia cochinchinensis. The sequence goes on along the minus strand of CM062375.1, from coordinate 30,534,779 downwards.
AATGTCAATCCAGATCAAATAGAATTGTGCATCAAAAATCTGATAGGACAAAACTCACATAGATGAAATGAAATGAGCATGTCATGCAACAACACGATCCAAATCGGATTTGAACTAAGTAATCTTTATAACAAACAAGACGATGCAAGACCTAAAGAAAAGAAAAAGAAAACTTCAAAGGATAGCAAAGATTGTGAAATTCAAACAGAATTAATTAAATTTGCAACCTAAAATTCATAAATCTCAAAAAGATGGAACGATTCCAAAGCAACAAATTCATAAATCTCAAAAAGATCCAAAGATTCCAAATCAACTGAATAAAAATAAAATAAAATGAAACTCACAGTAATGACGGTGGAAAACTGGAAATGCAAGCAGCAACTACGAGGACAGAGACGAACAGCAACGGAGGCGATTGTGGCTTAAGGTGAGAAAATAGTCTCAGCACATTCCAGAAGTAATGAAAAACCAGCGCGGGAGAGTGACACCCCTAACGGCTTCCATGCCCCGAATGGAGACAAAAAGATCGTGGCGACAGGATCACGATTTGCGTCCCTCGAGATGGGAAAGGATATTGAGGAAAATGAAGCAATTAGCGTGCAACAAGTGGCACAGAGGTTTAAATGAGAAAACTTAAAAGCCCCCTATCTGTACCTGAACACGTCACACCTTCTCCGACTCCCATTTTGGGTCAAGTGAATGTGGCAAATGGGCCCAAAGAAAAAACCCAGAACTCACACCTCCCTGACCCTGTCAAGACCCCCCGCCAGCCCAACCCTTTCCAATCCGCAAGAGGTGAATACTAGAAGTCTTTTGGACCAGTCCTCTCCAGATCATGTGAGGCCAACCTTCCCTTCGTCAACTCAAGGGAAGATGGGTTAACAATCAACCCAAAACCACATAAACCCCCCAAATGAACCAAATGATGCTGAAGCAATGAATGAAGATGAAGCTATCTATGAAGCCTCTCTTGATGTGCTAGAGCATGTCATTGTCGAGGGCCCTGAAACCTTTCCCATCACACCGTAGTGTCTTAATTCATGTTCGTAGTTATTTTTTCATCTCTATTCCTTTGATGCATTCTTGACGTTCTTTCTTTATTTTACATTCATTTATTTTTAGAGTTTAATTGTCATTTACTGAAAGTGTAAAATATAAAGATGAATAAACGATAAGTGATTCATCATAAGTAATTTTTTGAAATTTAAATTTAAATTGGTTATAAAATAACTTATGTGATAATTTTTTATTAGCTGACAGTATAAAGATAATATCTTTACACTACATATTAATTCAATTCTTATTTTTATAGATTTAATTACTATACACTGATAGTATAAAAAATTTTTTTACACAATCATCTAATAATATATTGTCATATAAGCCATGATAATTGACTTTCATACCAACTACCTAAAAAATTATCTAAACAAAATATTTTTACCCTATCAGTACATCAAAATTAACCTCTATTTTTAAATCCTCGTTTTCCTTTCTTTCACGTGTCTTCGTTAATCGGTTTTTAGGATTAGTATCGTATCGCTAGCCTTTTGTGAGTTTATTTTACGTTCTTTTAAAGTTTTTTAGTTTTAATCAAAGTAAAATGCAATCCCCCTATACTCTCTTTTTCTCTATTTTTAAAACCATCACTTCCTTCCCTTATAAACTTAAAAATCAAATACAATCACCTCTTTTAAGAGATAGTATTATTACACTCTTTGAGAGACTGTATTATTATACTCATCTCCTCTTTATTTATAAAATATATATTATCCTCCTTTACAAATTTAAGGTAAGCTACACTATAATCCATTTTTTTTATTTTTCATGAATTATTGATTTTCTTGTGCTAATTATTTTCTTGTTGACTAAAATACCCTTTATTAATTAAACATATTATTTTTTCATTAAATAAAATATGTGATTTATAATAATATAAAATATAAGGTTATATATATTCATTTTAAATTATTCTTTATATTAACAAAACAAATAAGTAGAAGTAAAAATAATTAATAGAAACAATAATTTGTAATTATTTTTAAACGTAAAAATTATGTCTTTCAACTATTAATCTTACACTAGTAATCTATATTTTTATTGTAACGTCAGAAAATTCTTCTGTTATGTTCTTTATGATTTATCTTTATATACAAAATTAATAAATATTAGTAGTGTAATATTTAAATTCCAGCCAAGCTTTGAAGCACTAACATCATAAACAAAGTCAACTTTGTGAGCAATTGATGTGAATAATACAAGAACACTAATATCCTCAGATTGTGCCGCAAAGGGAAAGGAACGAAGGCAACCACCCGAGATCGCCCATATATAGGCAAACCATTGCAATTTGAATGAGCGGGAATCAAATATGTGGCCAAATATAGGTCGACCAAGCTAAAACTCGGAATAATGAACCTACATGCACACATTTGCATGATGTCTATATATATATATAAATATATAAAACTTAATAAGCCAACCGTGAACGTGGTTCTTGAATGGATCAATATCTGAACAATGCAGACGTTTATCAATAAGCTAACTGTGAATGTGGTTCTTGACAGGATTGATGTCTGAAAAGAGCACGGGAAAGCCAACCGTGAATGTGGTTCTTGAATGGATCAATATCTGAACAATGTAGACGTTTATCAATAAGCTAACGGTGAATGTGGTTCTTGATGGGATTAATGTCTGAAAAGAGCACGGGAGAGTGTTGGTTCTCAATATTGGAAACTTTTTGACAGTTGGCATGCTGGTTTAGCCAGGCCTCGTAATGCCTAAGCTATGCTATGATTGTATCCTATAAAAGCAAATAATATCCTTTTTAATTGTCTTTTCTGTGGAAAAAAGAAATCCCAGCCTGACATAAAACCTTACCTACCATCCTGGTTTAATTTGTGCTAAGCAGTGTGTGGGCAACTTCTTCCTTGACAGCAGGAGGCATAGACCAGGATTATGAATTCAACTTGAGGAGGCTACACTAACAGCACTTACTAAAATCATATTGTAGGGCCAAAACGAAGTCCATCCTCATTGTATTTCAAACTCAGTTCATGGCTACTCTATTCTATAGAGTAAAAGTACTTGACCACTCTTAGGAAACTAATGTATTCAAAATAAAATTTAAGCAAATGGGGCCTTGGCCGCCCCTTGTACCCTAAAAAAAAAAAAAATAAGCAAATCAAACTACAGTAACTAATCACTGTGAGTGAACATATCAGTTGGATCTAGATAAGGGCTTCTTTTCCTCTTGCTATTCTATATCATGCTCCTTCTCAACCTTGTCATCTTAGGTATCAAAGGATAATCCACACTATCCATTTGAGTTAAGAAGCAAACTGTAGGAAAAGATTCAAATATGAACTTAGGATGGCTAGATGGAAAGACTGAAAATCCTTCACCGAGTTTAGTATTGCACTCATATCTCTCTATGTGAAATACACACAAAACATGAAAGATATAGTGCTGGAAAGAAAAATTAAACCCAGCAACCTTGATTGAGATGAAGCGGATATTTATCTCATTGGCCACTAAGAATGCAATCATAACATCATATCTTCAATGATATCGTATTTATTAGAATTAGAATGTGTCACTAATAAATATTACTTGTTAGCACTACACTTTCTCGATGATTCTTATTTATGAGGTTTGTCAACTATGCTAATTCATATACCATATTTAATCGAACATACTGACATCAGTTGTTTTAAACAAATTAGTGGTCTTTTCTTTTCACTCAATTTCAACTCTGCATAGCAATCGATCTCATAATTCAGGTTGCAGATTTATTTGTCTATCATTTGGCTAGATAACTTGCTGTGAATAACAAAGATAATATAATGTCAAAGTATCTAATTTTGGTTAAATGGCTTCAGAAGATAGAGGACAATTTAACTTGTCGTAAGAACAAAATAGTAGTATTAAAGATTTAATCAACATATTTCATCACTTTTAGAGGAATTAATATCCACCAAAGACAACAGCAAGCTCATAAATCTCTTGTTTACTGAGCGTTGCCCAAAGTAGTTCAAACAGCATGAGCAAATATATTACGCACAATATCTACCCCAACTGCTTTATAAAAAAATATATATAAGTCATGTGAATGCAATGAGTATGTTTCATTTCCAAACAATTCAGTTTATGCATTAGTTAATATTCCATTAATGTCAATTACATTCAGAGAGTTATTTTTTATCTTTTTTTTAAACCTTAATGATTATTGTTTGTAAAAAAGTAAAAAACATGAGGTAGATATATAGAGCAGATGCTGGATGATCGGAGGATCAAAGACATTAGCTTTCCAGTTTGTAGGAATTATCTGAATATAGCAGGACCTTCGTAAGTTTAACATCCTGAAAACTAAAACAAGTACTCTTTGCTGCTGATACTACATATCAGTCCTTTTTCTAAAAGCTCACTTAGATTGAGAACTTATTCTATAACAGTTATAATAAAAATTTAAACTTAAAGAAAAGGCTTTCAGAAAGAACCTCTTCATCCATCATTGCCATTTCCAACATAAGCTTCTAACGTTTGTCATTAAAAGCCAAAACCCTCCATCACCTAAGCACTCTCACTTTAAGGCTCCACATTTTATTCTCGGTACCTGCATTAACCTCTCTCATAAATCATACACAGCTGGAATCGCTTCTTCCTAGTGTAATGACCCCGGCAATGAGCGGGGTAAACTAAACAACTAAATATGAATCTAGCCAGTGCTGGAAGGTCAGAAGGAGAAGTGTTACAAGCTTTGAATGGGAGGCCCGGTAAACGGCAGTAGTAACTCTAGCTGTTCTAAGGTAGCAAAATGAATTTATATAGAGCAAGAATGGCAGGGATCTGCAGAGCAATTGTGGCCAGTGGTTACTCAGTTGTCCCATGTCACAGCAAGACCAACAATAGTGCAGCAAGTCTTGAAGGAGCATCCTAAGGTTTTTGAACCGCTGGAAGGCCTACCCCCAACAAGGAAACATGACCATGCCATCACACTTACGGAAGGTACACAAATCCCTAACCTAAGACCTTATCGTTATCCCCATTATCAAAAAAATGAGATTGAGAAGTTAGTGCAGGAAATGCTAAATGCTGGTATAATTAGGCCTAGTGTGAGCTCCTTTACTAGCCCTATATTATTGGTTAAAAAGAAGGACAATAGTTGGAGATTTTGTGTAGACTATAAATCCTTGAACCAAATCACTATACCGGATAAATTTCCGATTCTTGTCATTGACGAACTCTTAGATGACCTAACTGGTGCTGCCAATTTCTCAAAGCTGGACCTGAAATCAGGGTACCACCAAATTAATATGGTTAAGGAAGACTTTGAGAAAATAGCATTTTGAACCCATGATGGCCACTATGAATTTCTCATTATGCCATTTGGCAGACACCCCTTCTACATTTCAGGCATTAATGAATGACATTTTAAGGCCCTTCCTCAGGAAATTTGTTTTGGTATTTTTCGATGACATTCTTGTGTATAGCGAAGATGAACAATCCCATGCTGCACATCTTGCTGCTGTATTTCAGGTGCTCTAATAGCAGAAATTAATCCTTAATAGGAAGAAGTGTGATTTCAGGATCCCTACAGTGGAATATTTGGGACATCTGTAACAACCCAGACCCCCAGCATTGCAATATTGTCTGTTTTGGGTGGCTGATGTCCACACCAAGAACAAATCCGTGAGGGAGCCAAGGCACCCAAAGCGGACAATATTGCAATACGGGGGTCTGGGCTGTTACAAAATCCTCCTACTGCGGTGGGTAAGCCCCGTGGGGGAATTCAGGAGTCCCACATCGATTGAAAAGGGGAACGAAGCATGCCTTATAAGAGGATGTGGATACCTTTCCCATTGCAATGCGTTTTGGGTGGCTGATGTCCACACCAAGAATGAATCCGTGAGGGGGCCAAGGCACCCAAAGCGGACAATATTGCAATGCCGGGAGTCTAGGCTGTTACACATATTGTGTCAGCTTCTGGTGTGGCAGCAAACCAAGGAAAACTGAAGCCATGAGACAATGGCCAACGCCTAAAGACCTTAAAGGTTTAAGGGGTTTCCTTGGACTAACAAGGTACTATAGGAAATTTGTGAAGAATTATGGGGTTCTAGCAAAACCACTCACGGATTTGACAAAGAAAGATGCTTTCCAGTGGTCTAAAATAGCACAACAAGCACTTGATTCTCTTAAACAAGCAATAGCAAAACTACCTGTGTTAGCTGCATCAAATTTTTCCAAGCCCTTTATATTAGAAACTGATGCATGTAGTCATGGTTTGGAGGTTGTTTTGTCCCAAGAGGGGCGACCAATTGCATACCTCAGCAGGGCACTCTCCCAAAAGGCCTGACAGAAGTCAGCATATGAAAGGGAGCTAATGGCAATTGTATTCGCAGTTCAGAAATGGCACCATTATCTGTTAGGCCGCCATTTCATCATCATGACCTATCACCACAGCCTAAAATTCCTAGCAAATCAAAGATTATTGGAGAAGACCAAGTAAAGTGGACCTCAAAACTCCTTGGCTTGGATTTTGAGATTCAGTTTCAGCCTGGCCTAGAAAACAAGGCAGCAGACGCGCTCTCACGGTAGATACTATACCACACCATCTGAGTGGTACAAGCAAACATGTGGGATACTATTGCTGCAAAGGTAGAAGATGAACACCTCCAGCAAATAATCCATAATCTATCCTAAGGCGGCTAGGAGTTTCCAGGCTATAGCCTACACTAAGGCAGGTTGTTCTTCCAGGGGCATGTAGTAATTCCCAAGAACTCATCACAGATTCCAGTCTTAATGGTAGAGTTTCATGACTCTCCATCAGGGGGGGCCATTCAGGATTCTTCAGAACCTATAAAAGGTTAGTCGTTGCTGTGGTTTGGAAGGGTATACGCCAACAGGTAAAAGCTTATGTTGCTAATTGCCAAACCTACCAGACTAGTAAATATGAGGCCCTGTCACCAGCTGGATTACTACAAACTTTGCTAATACCAACACAAGTTTGGTCAAAAGTTTCAATGGACTTCATTGCTGACCTACCACGTGTAAAGGGGAAGGATTCAATAATGGTTCTGGTTAATCACCTGACAAAATTTGCTCATTTCCTACCACTTTCACACCCATATTCAGCTAAAGATGTAGCCCAACTCTTTGTCAAAGAAATTGTTCTTTTACATGGGTTCCCTTCTATCATCATTTTAGATAGGGACTCCATTTTCCTCAGCAGATTCTGGTATGAACTCTTTCATGTAGCTGGCACCAAGTTGAAATATAGCACCTCCTATCACCTATGCTGCTTTGCGACTTTGCAAGGTCAAAACCAAAACAATGGGTTCAACACCACTTTCAATGCTTCAACTAAGGTTTCCCCATTTCAAGCTCTCTATGGCTGGCCCCCACCAGTCCTATTTAGGGGGGAAACATATCCCTCCAACGTTGCGAGGTACAAGCTCTTATGTCCTCAAGGGATGAAGTCCTCAACGATCTCAACTCCAATTTGGATTTAGCATAGCAAAGGATGAAGCAGTATGCAGATAAACCCAGAAGGAAGGTGACATTTGAAGTGGGTGACTGGGCATTCTTGAATTTATAACTCTATCACATGAAATCATTAGCTAGAAAGGCTAATGAGAAACTCAGTCCTAGGTTCTATGGCCCATTTCAGGCGCTGGAAAAATTAGGACCTGTTGCCTATAGACTAGAGTTACCACTTAGATGCAAACTCTATCCAGTCTTTCATGTGAGCCGCCTGAAGAAGGCCCTGCCACCACAAACCCACCCGGTTGACCTGCCACCAAGAATATCAAAAGTAGGAGTTCTGCAGACAGAACTTGAAGAAGTGCTGCAGGTCAGACACTCCCCTAGTGGCAATGAAGACGTGCTAGTCAAGTGGAAGCATTTGCCAGCACATGACAACTCCCGGGAGGACCTAAATAGGTTACGGGAACAATTCCATGAAGCTCACCTTGAGGACAAGGTGATTTTCCAAGGGTGGTAATGATAGAGACACAAGATATGGGAAGGCGCATGAGACAAGGAAGAAGTAATTAGAGGCAATACTAGTAACTGACAGCTACATAGGCAGTTATGAGGGTGGGAAAAACAGTTAGAAGAAAGAATAGGAGAATAAAAGGGGAGGAAGTTAGAATCAGAGGGCTGTTGTTCATTTTGTACATTGTGAAGGAGTTAGAGGACTCTTCCATTCCTTTGTTTTCATTGTAATTCAGTTAGGGTTCTTGACGATTACCAAGGACCCCCCCAATTCAATAATACACATACATCATTCAGGATAATGGTTCTATCACTAATAGCTAAGAAGAATGATTTTAAATGTAGGGAGATATTATCATAGGTTAGTACCTGAGTGATGGAGTGTTCTACCTTTGAAGGGATACGTTGTTGAGCTATTCAGTTGAGGGTACAATGATAATCCAGTAGGTAGCTTGGGGGCCTACGGATTCGATTAGATTTTCTTGAGGTTGGTACAATAGAATTTGGGATGGGGAATGGTAGTTGTGAATGAGTATTAGATGCGGTGATGGGTGGGGATTGTGATTGCGTATTAGGTTTGAATGCAGAAGTGTGTGCAGGGATGACATCATGTAGAGGATCAGGTATATGAGTTAGTGCAGAGTTAGGTTGGGAAGGGATGGGAATTGGTTGAGTCCGGATTGGAATTAGTAGTTGGGGGAATGGGAATGGTGATATCCGTTATCCAATCAATTAGAAGAAATTAATAAATCTACTCATAGAGATTAAAAGACAATCCGACACATACTACCCTCAACGATGGTTTCTTGTTAAGATACATAATTTATTTTGTACCTCATTTATTTTGTTATTATTGGAACATAGGATATAACTTTCAGTCCTAAGTTTTAGTGACTATTATTAAAACTGAAAATCAGAAAATGCTAAAACATCAATGAATATTCTGAAAGTTTAGAATTTCTCTTGAACCTTTGGTATTATGAACTACATTTGGTAATGAACAACATTTTCAAATTAAGTAACACAAATATTTTTCTATTAGGAAATAATATAAATATATATCATAAGAAACAACAAAAATTAAGAAAATAACACAAATACATATCATAAGAAACAACAAAAATATACCTTTCAGTCTTTCACAATAATGAATCTGAGTATTTTTATCCAATTTCCATGAGTTTCCTGCTTTAAATAAACAAAAGAAAGAGATTGTTAGACGGTGGGTTTTTTTTTAAAAAAAAAACTAAATTCTCCTTTCCTAACAAATAAAAAACTCAATATTAAAAAAATTCTCATACATAGCAAGTAAAAATTGTGCCGAAAGGCATAAACCTTGTCATCGATGCTTGAAATTGAAGTCTTGAATCCATCATTGGTCATCTCTGTAAAACACAAACATTGACAGAGAACATGAGCAAGAAAACAAGAGAGAAAAAAAAAAGAGGAGAGCCTTGTAGTGTCCCTACCTGGACATAGCAGAGCTGCACCCGGAGAAGTCGTGTCAATCACCAGTAACCACCACGGCTGCATCATATTCATCCTTGTAGAGTTTCTGTGTCTCGTTCCTTAACCCCACACAACTCCTCCGCCATTTACGTCATACACCGCCACACTCCATCTTCATCCTCCCACAACAGCGGCGTTCCATTCCTTTCACGCATCATTGCCCAGCTACCATTGTGAACCACGTCTCCCCATCAGCTGGAAGCTCCGCCGCACCATCCGAAACCATGAAGCCACTCCGTGCCCAGCAACCACAGAAACCACCGCGCCACTGCCGCGACCTTGTGGTTGGCGGGTCCCTCTTGTTCCGCGTCGGCATCCATGTTGTTGACCTCGTCGAGCATATCTGCAACATACTTGTCGCGGTCTTCCTGCACCATCTATCTCCAGTCCTCGTCACTCTCCATGGCCTCGTCGGGAATGTCATGCTTTGCCATGATTTCTGATTATGTGACTAAAAGTTGAGAGGTGATGAAAGTGAAATCAGGTTGACATGAGTTTTGTTGCAAAGAAAAAGAGAGAAAGGGAGGAGGAACTAAATCAACGAATTTTTTGGTTTTTTTTTCGTATGGACGGTTTTAAAATGTGATTGAATTGAAACGAGAATACATGTTAATTGTAGTGGAAGAAGTTGTCAGAATCCCACTCATTATGTTATTTGAATTCAAAAGATGTTATTTGCTGTGTCATTTATTCAGTTGGACGGCAGCTGTCAATTTCAAATTTCAAATAAATCTCTCTCTCTCTCTCCAATAATATATGCGGGGATTAGGATGAATAACTTATTTTTGATATTTTCTTACTCTGATGAAATTTATTTTACAACCCTATCAACTACTATTTTATTAGATAATGATATTTTAATATTTAAAAAATATATATTTATTTAGATACTTATTTTATAATTATTGGATGTAATGGTGGTCTCCACTTATGTTTAACATAAGTGAAGACCACTATTACATTCAGTGGTTATAAAGTGAGTGTCTGAATAGATATCCCTGACGTCACATCACTGGAGCACATCTATCATGAATAAAATACCAGAACTTTACACCAAAGTGAAACTCATCCAAACTGAAAAATACTACTATTGAGGAGGAAGAAGAGGAGGATCCTGAGCTACACCTGTATCTGTATCTGTGAGGAAAAGAAAGAAGAGAGGGGTGAGTTTTTTATTCAAAACTCAGTGATGAGTGGATCCTCACTCATAACTGTGCATGAGATAGGAAAACATTGTAAATAAATAACAATAATAATGCAGCATTCATAAACATTTCTATTTACTTTACATATTAATTATAATCTTTAAAATTTCAAGAATTACACAAGGGAATAGAGTATTCATCAACTGTAGAGAGGGTGCTTAGTTCCTAGCGAACAAAGCCCCTAGCTAGTGTGATCTCAATGGTCCTTGGCGAACCGTATCCTTAGTGGACTGATCATCTAACCCAAGGATGACTTACCCTAGCGGGCCTTAGTATACTAAGGTTAACGGAATGATTTCCGTTAACTCACAGTTTTATTCTTTTTAGTAACTCTTTCTAATCTAAATTCAACTGAAATCTTAAAGGGAGTCTTTATATTTCTAGTTTAACATTTCTTAACTCTATCAAATATAAATTCTTAAATCGCATTTCGTAAATCATAGTAAATTCCAATTTATCATAATCAAATCAATTTGTGAACTAAATTGTACAAAGCTTTTTATGAAATAACTATGGTCTCATGCGTTTTTTAAAATCATAATTTTCATGCATAAATTTAAATGGAGCGTTCATAATTAAAGCATATTTTTACATAAAGCAATATAGTATAAAAATCTATTTTTCAATTCTTTAAATACTCTGTAATGCTAGCAAATAATTATATAATGATCAAACTAAGGCCATGAAATCAAACTCACTCACCTGAAGAGGTAGATTGTGAAATATCAATACCGCGGGGACTTCGGGAAACAGGAATGACACCAATATTTGTCATTGAAACCATAAAACTCATCAACAACCTATAGAAAGCTCTAGATTACTCTAAATACATACCAACAACTTTGGAAGAGCACTCCCATTTAACAACAATGAGAGAAATAAAAATAACAATACTAAGAATATGAAAGAATGGAGAAAATAAAGACAAAATCTAACATCATAAACTCACTTTGAAGCTTGGGAATAATGGGTTGGAGAGGATTTGAGAAATAAAGGGTTTAGAATATGTGTGTGTATGTGTGTGTTTCGGTTTCTGGGAAAAGAAAACCCCAACGGGGTTTTTACTTTGGGTTTAAAATGAAACAACGTTGTTTTCTAATACTGTTTTGTCACAGTGCAATGAGCTTTCCTTGTCATGTGAGCCAAGGAAAATCGTTACACGCAAATGAAGATTCTTCACTGCAGCGGGCATGAAGGTTTGCCTATTCATTATAGCGAATAAAGCTAGCTGCAGTGAACCTATTCTGCAGAATCTGGCGCCACAACCTGGTTTTTGCATCCAGGGTCGATCTAGCTACTTGGGTGGGCCCTGGGGGATCCTAAGGTAATATGGAACTTGCCCATGGACATATGTACCTTGGGTATTATAACGGGGGATAATAAAAAATACTTTATTGATTATTATAAAAAATAAATGATAATTTATTTACATATATCTTATAGAAAATTGAGTATATAAATTTATATTAAAACTAAGTTAATAGTTAAATAATTAAATAAGTGGACAAAATATAAATGTGTCATTCTATTTTATATCTTATATTGAATATTATATTTATAAGGTTGAAAATATATTGATAGATGACCTATAACTAATAATAAAGAGCCTATTTTATAAAAATTTTATATGTTTTGAAAGTTGAAATTGTTGAATAAAGAAAGATAATAAATAGATAATTTTATTATTTCATGAGTCATTTATAGGAATGAAAATGAGTATCTATGAGAAAGGAGACATGTTTTATACCTGACATTACTGTTTAGGATTTTGTCTCTCGTCCCCATCCCCATCCTCCTTACAGGTCCCCATTTCTTATTTCCCATTTCCTGTGGGGATTTTGAATCCCTATGGTATTCAAGGGTTTATTAACAAATTTTAAAAAGAGAAAAACTTTAAAAATATTTTATAATTTGAAACATAAATATCCATAATAACAAATACTATTAATGCAATATAATCCAAATTAGAATTAAAAATATACACATAATGCAGATATAATAAAAATAATTAAAAAATAAAAATATATTATCCATGTGTCCCTATTTCATTTAACAAATGGGAACTTAATAGATCATCCATATGAAGTTGAAATATGTGTTAATTCCTTTTCCCATTGGGTAATTCCCCCGTATAACCATTTTTAATTTTCTTTATCATTCCTAGCGATTTATATTTTTTTAGTAAATTAAAATATTTAATTTAAAAATATAAAAATATATTTTCTAAATAATAAAAATAATATATAAATTTAATTTATATGAATTTAATTACATGTTCTTTTCTTGTACATCTTTTTAATAAATTAAAATATCAATTTTAAAATATATTTTATAATTAATGTGTAATAATTAGTAAAAAATATTTATAATTCTAATTTATATAATCACAATTATTAGAGTGGGATATCAATTATAATTTTTATCAATAAAAATTTTAAAAAAATTAATAAATATTTAATACCATTATCAAAGAAGTGTAAATTATAGAATTGATTTTTTAAATATTTTAGTCTTAAAAATTTGAAAGTATTTTCTTTCAAAAAAATTAGTATGAAAAAAATTATGGAATTAATAGATTGGAATGTTTAAGTTGTAAAAAATTAAACAGAATATAGTGATACATGTAATTAGATAATTTTTTTATTATGATTTTAAAATTTCTATATTTGAAATTAAAAAAGTTCCCCTAATCTCAACTTCATTTAGAATTTTATCTCTATTCTCATACACATCTCGGTCATGGATTCCTATTTTTCATTTCATATGGAGATTTGAATCTCTATTGATATTAATGGATTTATTAAAAAAATTTAAAAATAAAATATTTTAAAAATATCTTGAACTTCAAAACATAAATATCTATAATAACTAAAACTACTAATGCATCACAATTATAATAGGTTTGTTATCGCTAATACTATAATTATATATAAAAAAATTTTATAGTATAATATATTAAATTATAATTTTGTTTATGTTATTTTTTATTTTTTATATTGATTTTGTTAATAGTATAGAGATATGAATGTATGATTAGAAAAAAATTGATAATTAGAAGGTAAATTAAATTCAAAAACTTACTTTAAGTATCAAGATTATGAAAAGTGTGAGGCATAATTTTTTTTCAAATAACACATGGAAGACTTTTTATGTAATGAGTTTTAAATATTTGTATTATATAAATTATTATCATATTTGATTAAGAATAAATTATTTTATTGGTATTATAATGTGTCTTTAATATTTGATTTAGAATAAATTTGGTATAAATTGAATTTTGAATTATTATCATATGAAAATCAATCAATTAGCAATTCATTAACAATTTGACCTATCCATTTTCTTTTAAAAAAATATATTTATTTTAAAGCTTATTTATTTTAAAAATATTTGCTTTATAATTGTTTAGATTATCTTCATAATGTGAGGCTATTAATGATTCTTAATTTAATTATAGATCATAATTATATTAACATTGGTTCTCTCTTAGTGCAAATTATAATATTTAATGATTGTAATACTTGATTCTTTAATGATTATAATATCTAATTTTATTTCATATGAAAAATAATAAATTACAAATTAAGTTTAAAAAAATCTTTAAATATAAAAATTGAAAAAAGTGAGGGCCTAAATCACTATATGAATAACATGTGAAGCCTAAATAACTATATGAATGACATGTATAATAGCTTTCATGAAATGAATCTGAAGTATTAGTATAGTAGATTTATACAATTAATAAATTTTATACCAAATCTTAATCATTAATAACTTATAATTATAAATAAAATTCTAATAAGTCTCTATCCTTTTTTTTTAAAATCTTCTCCATTTTTTTTATTTTTTCAACACTAACTTTTTTTTAAAAAAATTGATTCAAATATTTTAAAGTATAAAAATATCAAAATTGTCATGAATTGTATGATTAATTTTTTTTTCAAAATTCGTTCAAATCTTTTAAAATATAAAATTATCAAAATTATTTGCAAGAGCTCAGAGGTTATTGAAGGTATAATTTTATGGTCATCTCAAGTGATCCTAGGATTTTCATTTTCACCTACGTATATATATATAATTTTTTTTATTGAATTGTCATATTCTTGGTCTTCAAATTATTAAATTAATCTATATATATAATCAAATAATGTCATCACTAATGACATAAAAAAATATTCTACTTTTAAATAATTAAATTCATCACAATCTTATTGTTAATAAAAAGGTAAATGACATAACCTAGGGAATATATTTTGTATCTTTCTTATAATTTATATACTTAATTTTCATTAATTTAATACAATAGTATTTAAAAGAAAATCAGCACTGTATCAAATATAAAAATTTTAGATGTGAAATTAATGCTAAAATTATGTAATTAATTTATTAATATAATTCATGATTTCATCATCATAATAATTAAATATATTTAATTAATGTAATGTAATTCTATTATTAAATATGGATTATTATCAATGATATGATAATAATATGTAATAATTATGATTTTATTTTTTCAAAAAAATTAATAAATAACTTCTTAAAATATGTGGACTCTAAAACATTCTTATTGCGACACGTGCAAAACTTTCCTTCAAACGGCTCTGAAATATTAATATTATGGATTCGGATTAATCTTTTATAAATATGATTTTATATGTCTAGTTAAGTATTTAGTACTGGTTAAATTTATTGGTTCCAAAATTGATTTACCCAATATTTCTCTCTTTATTTTTATCAACTAACATCAATAAAAAAGACAACTGAAGAAGCAGTGAATCGCTAGTTACAATAAGTTGAATGAAAAGCTCCTATACCGCCACTCATATCCACAAACTCCATCACATTCCACCATTTTTTTGGGGGGGGGGGGGGCGAATCACATTCCAGCATTATTTCGCTAAAATGATGTTGATCCCAGCAAATTGGAGGGAAATGCAAATCCATGCCATGATATCATTTTGAGCTCATCCTACCATGCTGCATGACCAATTTTTATATTATGATATAAGATCTGCCACTGCTTTCAAAATTTACCAATCCCCCAAGGCTATATTTGGGGAGAGTCCAAAACGACTCTCTCCTCCACGTTGCTGGTCCTGTAGGCTTCCATCCACTAAATTCAATTTTGCGGATTTTTCATTTTTTAAAATGCACCTCAAAATATGGTTAGTGGACCGCCCAACATACAAGCCAAATGAAAATCTTTCATTTCAAAATTGATCGCGTGTGAACATGGCCACGTAAAGCAACAACCAACCCATTGTTCCCATGCTTTCATTCTCTCTCCATCACGGTCCTGTGGCTATGCCAACATAGTAGCTCAGCTGAGCTATTCACCTTTCTCTGTTATTTCCTTTCTCATGAATCAATTGAGCTGAAAAATTTTGAAACTGAGTTTGACAAATTCCACTTTCAAGATTTAGGAAAAAAATTTCATTCTACCATATTAAAGCACTAGAGCAGCCGCACGAGTTTCTTGCCATGCCACATCCTTATCACAAAGATATATTAGGGATTTTGGTTCTCATTCACATAAAGAAAGGGAAACAGAGAAAGAGAGAAATGGCCATTCACCACTGTCCATCATCGTCCGCCAATCGTCACCGCGACGACCATCCGCAACTTTGCCGCCTTCTCTACTAATATATTTATATATTTATTCTTTTATATATTTTCTGATACATATTTTTCTATGTTGCCCGGATATGGGTATGATACGATCACGGTCTTTAGTCAAAAGTGTATGGGATATGGCAATTTTGGACAATAATGGGATATGGGTACACCAATAGTATAAATAAATAAATAAATAAATTTTATATGATAAAACAAACACCACCACTACTTGACCCAGTTGTTGAACCTTGTAAAAACATATGAGAAATGAATAAATAATTACACAATTTTAGAAGTTGTTATTATCCACAATAAACAATAATGGCAGCAGCAATGGAAAAATGCAAAGGGAGGGTTAGAATGAAATCATACATCATTAGTGACGTAAAGGGGTGATGTCGAGAGAGGATTAGCGCTATGTTCATAAATCATACATGCTGCGTACCCAATATTTGTAAAGCTAATGACATGCTGTTATATTCCATTCCATATATTCATGAGGAGTCGAGAGACAAAAACTCACAATCACTGGAGAAGTCGAGAGAGGGTCGCCAGAGAACAAGCCACCGTCGAGAGAGCCCCCGGAGACCGTTGCTTGTGCGTCGTAGCCACTTTCCCCCTTCTGCATTGCTGCCATCAAGAAAGCCGCCGAAGGCTTCCGCGCTATAGCCGCTTCCCTTTTCAGCGTTACTGCCATTGAGAGCGCCGCCGAAGACTGTAGCTTGTGGGTCGCTGCCCCTTTCCCCTACTCCGCGTGGCTCCTTGTGCTCAGCATCGCTGCTCCCGTGCTCCGCTCCGTCCTTCGTGCTCCGCGTCGATGGCTGCCGTGCTCTGCGTCGGAAGCTGCCGTGCTCTGTCTCAGCGATGAAGAACTCAAGGTGATCGAGGGGGTGTATGTTAAAGGGGTGGAGAAGGGAGGGTGGAGAAGGCAGAGAACTAGGGCTAGTTGGAGAGTGTGTGTGTGTGTGTGTGTGTGTGTTGATTATTGAAGGGGTGTAGATATTTGACAGAAAGATTAAAAAAAAATCAAAATGCTGTCATTTTGATAAAATGGCATACCTAATATTGGATACACGTACCCCGTGTGTACCCCATGCGTACCCATATGTAATCAGACGTATTTAATTTTTTTTTCAAAAAAAAGTGGTGATGGGTATGTACCCACACGTACCCATACCCGGTACAGGTACTTTTGCCATTTGCATGTACCCGTGCTTCAGAGATATTTTTCCACTGTTGGTGATCAAGAATGTGATTCACACACTTTATGAGCATTTCCTCTGTATGGTTTGAAGTAGATAATATAGCTACAGCCAGTGTCAAATTATGCTACTTACGCTTCTTGATGTTAGTTTACAAATGCTTCTAATTTGATTGTAAACAAGGGTGAATTGTTTATACTATCCTGATTCATTTAAGAGTTTTTGGACTTTATTTAGTATTGTTGATCATTTAGTTGTTTGTTACTTTTCATCATTAACAAGCTTTTAAGATTCAATTTACTTTTGGGATTACCTTTCTTATTTTTTCTTTCCTTTTGGGCCATTTCTTATAGCACCTTCAGTTTTGTTGTTGTATAGTCATTTAATTTTTATTAAGGAAGGCCCTTATGAAGCATATACTGGCAGTCCTCTAAGCAAAGGTATATTGATATAAAGTGCTTATTTTTTCATGTTGTTAATTAAAGTGTATCTATGCATGATTGGTACTTGTAGTGGTGTTAAATGGAAATAAATTGTTAGGTTGGTTGATATTGTTTTATACTGGTCCTTATATGGCAAAGCCTCTTCATTTTACAAATTTGAGAGAATCAGGTTCATTTTATACAGTTCTTTACTAACTCTATTATTCCTTCTTTTTTATTTTGTTATTCTACCTACTACAAATTTCCTTGATGGTGTATAGAATATTCTTTTTAATTTATCTGTCTAAGGAGCTAAGTTTGAATGCCTTTATGCACATTGAACTTTCCTTTGATATATGCAAGTATGTTGTCAATGTTGTAGCTATAGATATGTTAGTTTCATTACATCTGAGAAATTACATTGTTTCCAATGAGTTGGTGTTATTGATCAACTACTGATATATTCAGATATGGAGACATGTCTACATGCATTCATAGATTGATTAAGTTTTTGGTTTTCTTATTAATCTAGATACAAATTGGTTAGATGAGTTTATCCATAGACTATGTAACAAACTAATCTTGCTATTCAGTGCATTCCCAAAGTTGGGCTTCTCATTCACCATCTTCCTTTTATGAAAATAATCGATGCTTCAACAATAGATATACAAGCCATGTATGAGAGAAGTTGATGTTCAGTTACCATTTTATGCCTCTACAAGTAAAATTAGATTGGAGCTTTGACGTCAATGAGCATGTCCTCAGCATAAGGAATTATTTGTAGTCATCATAGACTTGGGTATGAATGTACTACGACCAAATACGAGCCTTTCTTTGTGTATGATTGTTTAGAGTTTTACTGGACTAGAAAATATAGGCCAACCTCCTCGGCCCAACTCATAAAAGCTCGGCTGTGGGCCCCAGAGATCCACCCAACCCAAATATCTTTCTCTCGGGGCCCTACAGATTGACCACATGGCATGGTGCCCCCTGTGGATGTATTCCGGATCTAGCTAAGGATATCTCTTAAATCCCATATAATATCTTTATATATCCTATAATATCTTGTCATTATCTTTAATACTAACCAAATCATAGAAATATCTCCTATACTTACGGAGAATCATAACAGATTTACCATAGAATAACCTCCTACTATATAAGGGGGCTATCACCCTCCAGGTATGACACAATCTCTGTCACATAAATACCTCTCTACTCCTCACGCTTTTACTGACTTAAGCATCAAAGTGTCTTTACAGGTACCTCACCCCTCATTTCCATGGATATCAGAGCTATTTACACCCTTACCACTATTTCCAGGTAAGAACATTGGCGCCCACCATGGGACCGGTAAACAAGCCTACCTAACAAACCCCGTTACCCATGGCTGACGCTTCCAGCAAACACACACACCCAAATAGGCTCAAATAAGAACAGAGTCTGCGAATATCATAACACCATAGGAAATATAACTAACTAATGCAAAAATCTGAAAGCACAGATCGAACGCCTCGTCCGATAAGGATACCTGAAGCAATTTTTCAAAGAAAAGGAAAAAGAGAAGAAAAGAGGTCGAGGCTAAAAAAGAAAAAACAAACATCACAGCTCCTCCTCATCAGATAGCGAATCCTTACCAAGGCACAAAAAGCCCCAAAGAAAAACACAATCCCATACTCCCGAGGAAGCCAAAATCAAAGGAGTTATTGATCACATTGCTGGGGGATTTGCAGGACGAGAAGAGACGAGCTCAGTAAGGAAAAAATCACTCCAGGCGATCATGTCACTTGAATAAGCGTCACACTCATCAAGAACCAAAACCAAAAGCCCGATAATATCTTTCTTAGATTCTGATTATAAAGGAATCTATGTAATTTGCATGATCCTGGTATAATTTCCATCCTTGCTGGCAATTTTCTGGTTAGGAAAGTCCTAGTGGATTAGGGAAGTTCAGCTGAAATCCTTTTTTATTCCACCGTCAAACACATGCAACTCTTTGAAAGCTCACTTCTTCCATACAATGGCAAGTTAGTCAGATTCACAGGAAAAGAGTAAAAGTACTTGGCTACGTGTGGCAGAGAACCATGTTCGGTACAGAACCACTAACTAAGACCGTCGACTTTCAATACCTTATCATAGATGCCAACAGTCCCTACCACATAATCCTAGGGTGGCCATCACTCAACACCCTAGGAGCCTTAGTCTCAATACCTCATCTAGCCGTGAAGTTCCTGGTATCCGAATCCAAGGTCGGAGTCGTTCAGCTGATCAGAAAGAAGCAAGAACATGCTACAATGAATGCTGAAGAAAAAGTCCTCTAAGGAGTCCAAAACCGAACAGGTACACAGTGTCTTTCATAGTAACCAAAACCCCCTGATCTCTGAACCTAACCCCAGAGGAGAAATTCAAAATCATCCCCAACCAGCAGATGACTTGTAACCGGTCCAGATTAGGGGATGAGGCCAGTCAAATGACATTCATTGGAGCCGATCTCCCTCCTAGTTTATCAGCAGAACTCACTGCCTTACTCCTAGAGAATGTCGATCTTTTCGCCTGCACTCTAGCTGATATGCCAGGGATAAGCCCAGACGTAATCAGCCATAAGCATATGGGCGACCCTAAAGCTCGGCCAATAGCATAGAAGAAGAGAACTCTTGGAGTTGAGCACCAAAAAGCAGCCCTAGAAGAAACCAAGAAACTTCTCAAGGCTAACTTCATCAAGGAGATCAGATACACCATGTGGCTTGCAAATGTGGTAATAGTAAAAAAAGCATCAAGCAAATAGCGCATGTGCATGGACTTTACCGACCTCAACAAGGCCTGCCCAAAAGATTCCAACCCACTGCCTAGCATCGACAATGCATCTGGCTACCAATACCTAAGCTTCATGGATGCATACTGTGGTTACAATCAAATCAGAATGCACCCACAAGACAAAGACAAAACCACATTCCTCACTAAGGATGCCAACTTCTGCTAGCCAGTCATGCCTTTCGATCTGAAGAACACAGGAGCCAAATACCAAATACTCATGAACAAAGTCTTCAAAGAGCAGAACGGAAGAAATGTCAATGTGTTTGTCGACGACATGGTGGCAAAAACCCCTGTGACTAGAAATCACATTGACAACCTAGAAGAAATATTCGAACAATTGAGAAGATACAACATGAGACTGAATCCGAAGAAATGTACATTCGGAGTTCATGGGAGGAAGTTCCTCTGATTCATGCTTACAACCCGAGGAATAGAGGCCAACCCTAACAAATGCTGAGCAATATTGGAAATGAGAAGCCCAAGCTCAGTCAAGGAAGTACAGTAGCTCACAAGACGACTTGCAGCCCTATCTCGCCTCTTGTCGAGATCCGCAGAAAGAGCAGCTCCATTCTTTAAAACATTAAAGAAGCGGATGTCATTTGAGTGGTCCGAAAAATGTGAAAAAACCTTCATTGAACATAAGGTATTCCTCTCCACATCACCCGTCCTCACTACACCCTGCCCAGGGGAGACTCTTCCTATATCTGTTGGCAACCGAACACGCAGTAAGCTCAGTCCTGGTAACCGAACGAAATAAATAACAACAGCCAGTTTATTTTATGAGCAAAACACTCCAAGGACCCGAACAGAGGTACCAGAAGATTGAAAAACTAGCCTTTGCTATAGTGGTATCTGCAAGGAAGCTAAGACCATACTTCCAAAGCCACCATGTCATCGTCCGAACTGAACAACTCATCAGGCAAATTCTAATCAAACCAGAACTAGCAAGAAGAATGATATCATGGTTGATTAAACTCTCAGAAGACAACCTAGAGTATCAGCCTAGAGGGCCAATCAAAGCTCAAGTCTTGGCTGATTTCCTTGCTGAGCTCTCCTCCATCCCCGAACAAGAACTTGGCTCCTAGATACTACATGTAAATAGAGCATCTAATGGGAAGGGAAGCGGATCAAGGATCACTCTTGAAAAAGATGAAGAGATCTTAATCGAACAACCCCTCCAGTCCCAGTTCCATGCCAGCAACAATCAAGCAGAATATGAAGCACTCATAGCTGGCCTCAAGCTCGCCCAAGAAGTCGAAGCTCAAAGAATCATCATCAAAGCCGATTCATAGCTAGTTGTTAGCCAAGTCACCCGCACCTTCACAGCTAGAGATCCCCTCTTGGAAAAATACCTCACGCCGGTAAAGAACTTGATGCAACAATTCGACTCATGTGAAGTGACGCATATACCTAGAGAGCACAATGCTAGAGCTAACATCCTCTCCAAGCTCGCCAGCACTAGCAAGCCATAGAACAACAAATCTGTGATCCAGATAAACCTCCAAAAACTGAGCTGCCTCCAATCCAAAAGCTGCAACACAAAAATAGGAGGCCTAGACTGGCGAACTCCACTCTTTAATTACCTTGCCTCTGGAGAAGTCCCAAACTCGATACCAGACGAGAAAAAATTCAGAAGATAGGCAAGTTACTACACCCTTTGCGGAGGATTGTTGTTCAGAAGGGGATACTCACTCCCCCTTCTAAGGTGCCTCGGCCCTCATAAAGTCAACAATGTCATGGCCGAAGTAAATGAAGGGCTTTGCGGAAACCACATAGGAAGCTGGGCGCTAGCTGCCAAAATACTCCGAGCAAGATATTTCTAGAATACCATGAAAACTGACTGCACAGACTTCGTGAAGAAATGTGACAAATGCCAAAGATTCTCTAAAGTCTCTCAGAAGCACCTAGAACCATTACACTTCTCCTAAGCCAGCTGGCCCTTCCACAAATGGGGAATTGAGCTCTTCGGCCCCTTTCCTCTTATACCAGGAAAGCTTAAATGCTTGGTAGTAGCCATAGATTACTTCACCAAATGGATCAAAGCAAAACCTCTAGCAACAATTACTGCAAAGAAAGTTAGAGAATTCATCTGGAAAAGAAACATAGGCAGGTTTGGACTTTCAAAGGAACTGATCACTAATAATTGTACACAATTCACAGACCGAAGACTGAAGGAACTCTGTGACAACTTCTAAATTAGATACTTTTTCGCATCTGTAGAGCATTCTCAAACCAATGGCCTAGCAGATGCAGCTAACAAGGTCATCCTCATATCCTTAAAGAAGAAGCTTGACAAAGCTAAAGGCCTTTGGGTTGGACCTTCCCGAGATCCTTCGAAGATATCATATCACTGCTCAATCCTCAACATAAGAAACACTGTATAGGCTCGTCTTCAACAGTGAAGCCATCCTCCTAGTGGAGGTTGCCCAACCCAATGCCTGCTGACTAGCATTCATAGATACAACAGATGAAGAAAAATGAAGAGCAGAGTTAGATCTCATTGAAGAAGATCAAGAGCTAGCCCACATCAAAGAACAAGTAACCAAACAGAGGATAGCCCGAGTCTATAATAAGAAACTCGATCCAAGAGCCTTTCAAGTTGGAGACCTGGTCCTACACATACTCAAATAACAAAGAAAGCCTCCAGGAGAAGGAAAGTTAGCTCCAACTGGGAAGGACCATTCCGAATCACTCAAGACATCGGCCGAGGAGCCTACAAGATTGTCGAGCTCTCAGGATATAACCTCCCATGGACGTGGAATACCCTGTCCTTAAGAAGATACTATAGCTAGTAGACAGATGCCTCAAATCACATCTGATGGGTGCACTTTTTCCCCTTTGTTGAGTTTTATCCCACAGGGTTTTACTAACAAAGGTTTTAACGACGCATGATCGGATGTAAGTCGAACACTTCGGTGGCAAGAAAGTTACAAGTATAATCCACTTCCTTTTTAATAATACAATATTTTCCTTCTCATATTATGTCTCCACAGATCTTCATAAACAAAATCTCGGTCGCACTAAAAGTCACCATACTCACAGTAAATCTCAGTACATTTGAATTGTAAAAGTGCACCCAAAAGCCACTATACTCATAGTAAATTTCAGTACATTTGAGTCGTGAAAGCGCTCTAAAAAGCCGCCACAAATCATATAAGCCTCGGACTACAAACCGAGCAATGAAAGGCACACTAAAAATTGCCACAACCCTAGCCAAGTAGAAAATCACACCAAAGATAGCACAGTCGAAGCATAAAAACACAATCTGCGGCACCCTTATACTAGCTATTTCATAAGCATGTCATCATAACATTATAGGATTATGTTACTTAATCCGAGTATATTTTATTTGATCCGAGTTGTATTACTTGATCTGAGTATACCCTACTTGATCCAAGTTATATTACTTGATCCGAAGTCATATCCCTTGATCTGATTTTATCTTGCTTATAAAATCTGAGTTTATTACTTGATCTTTTACAACAATGACCCGAACATATGATTTGATTCAAGTTTATGATCTGCATTCATCATTCAAGTTTACCATACTTAGTTGAAATTCACCATGCCTGATCCGAGTATATCTTGATTCAGTTTATACTTGATCTATTGGTTGGCCTAAATTTACTTGCTACAATATTATCCAAGTGCAAAAAGATACAAGAAACCATTAAGAACGGAGCACAAAGGAAATATATCATGAAAATAAAAATATTCAGTTAGAAGCAATTTGTCCGAACATAAAATAAAAATATATAAGGAGTTTAATGATCAGTAGGAGTTCCAACCTCATCAAGAAGGATGATCTGAATAGGTTCTACGATCTGAACCTCGTTACCGCATCCATCCTCAACAGGTCCGCTAGCTTGAACATCCTCCCCAGCCTCCTAGGTAAGCAGGTGGTCGATCAGCACACTATCAATAATCTCCTTGAAAGGGCCACATTGAGCCAAGTAAAGGTCCCTATGAAAGAACTGAACTTGCCCAAGGGCTCGATCAAAACCAGCTGTGTACTGCTCAACTACCTCGTCCTTCAGAGAGTCGACCTATACCTGAAGACCTTCAACTGATCATTCTTCTCAGTCAACCTTCTGCTCTTGTCCTCGAAGAGCTTCTTGTTAGCCTCAAGCTCTTAGATCTTCAGAGCAGTCGCGTCAGCATCAATCTTGACTCGGGCCACAAAGGAGTCGATCTTCTCTTCAAATAGCTTCCAGGCCTTCAGCCAACCCCTCTTCTCTTCGGCCAACTTGGCCTCAGCCTCCTTCTTGGCCTTGAAGTCCCGGGCGACTATCCTCTCAGTCTCAAGCTCCCGGATAGAACTCCCATAATGCCACTCCAGAAACCGGTAGATTGCCGCCTAGTGAAGAACCTGAATCTCAAGATGGCGACACAACCCAAGGACACCCGCCCTCTCTATCATGTTTACATCTTTCAGCTGGGCAAACTGTTAGTCTATAAACTCGGGGTGAGGAAACTCCTTGCTCCATAAACTTGACCGACCAGCAATGTCGACGAAGTCCTCCACCTCTATAACTCCCAAGAGGGCAGAGGGAGAGACTGAGGGCATCGACTCAGGAGCTCCCTGAGGACCAGCATCCGTCCTGGTCCTCTTCTAAGGCCTCATTGGATTGGGATCTGTAGGAGTGCCCAAGCCTGACCTAGCAGCAGGAGAAACAGGTGGAGCTCGGTTCTCGGTCATAGCCACCCCCATCTTGGTCTTGAAAGCAGCTAATTCCTTGGGACCAAGCTTAGGAGCCATCTCACCTAAAAAGAAGCACAGAAATTATCATACAAGCAGAGATCAAGCCAAAATGAAAAGCACAAGCAAAAACAAAATACTACCTATGTGTTTGAGAACTCTCTCATTATCATACCTCTACTCCAACAAGACTAAACAAGAAAGTGGAGAGCTTGGACTCACATACTCCTCCAAGAAATCAACCACGACCTGATCATCATAGGGCAGAGAACCATATTCTACCCTCAAAATCTGGCGGGGATTGTACTGTCAGTACAGGAAAAACCTCACCAAACCATTCAGATCCAAAAAGAATAGGTACTCGGTCTCGACCGACCTAACCTTAATAAACTTCTCCTTGAACCTCTTGAAGTTAGAAGTCAGCAAAGACAACAACTTCCTCCTGGGGGTACTGTTGAAAGAAATCCAGCTCCCCTTTTCTACACCTTTAACTTGAAAAACAATAAAAGAATACACCAACACTGGACTCCTGCCTGAGCATAGCAAACAGGTTCTTAAAAGCTTGGACAAAAGCCTAACTGTTAGGATAAAGCTGAGAAGGGGTAACATTGACTTTATTCAAACATATCTCCTCAAACTGAGTGAAAGGAACCCTAACATCCAGCTTCTCAAAAAAATCTATGTACATATAAATGAAATCAAAATCACCTTTCCATTCCCTATATTTACAGACCCTATCCTCGGCTCCACACGGTAGGCACTCCACCTTCCTTTCATTATCAGAGGACATTAAACACGCCCTCCTAAACCTACTGACGGACTCCCTATCATTAAAAATGGAGACTACCTCCCTAACATCGCTACTGACCCATCCATAAGGGTCATGCTTAGCATCTACTGCCTCATTCCACTTTTCCGAAATAGATAGACCCTTCCCTTTGGCCATCAGTAAATCCCTAAACAAAGCAAGATGAAAGATGAAAACTCAGGAAAAAGAACACTTAAAAACCCCAACAGGTAGCAAAGTCTCTTATCCTTGGTTTCAGAACAGAATGAACTGATCAAATAAGAGGAAAAGAGGAGAAAAATCAAACTCACTGATTGAAAATGGAAGAAATCAAGATCTGAATGATTAAAATTGAAGCATCCAACCACAACGTCAAGCGAGCTGAGAGTGATTAAGCAAAAATTCAGCGTGAGTAGAAAGTGAAGTGTTTTCCAGAAATGAAGACAGAAAAACCTCTTCCTTTCTTTTTACTAGAGACTGAGTTCATCCAACAGACGAAATGTAACGCCTGGGGATTGCAAAGTCGGGGAGTGATCGCCGGTGTAGGGTGGCACGAACAAGGAGCGGCTCCTGGCAGACTTCGAAAGCGGAGGGGTACATGAATGAACTGATTACACACCTGAATGAAAGGGATCCTAAGACTGTATAGGTATGGGACTATACAGTTGAGGAGGGCTTATATGAATTGATTTGTACTACCTACACAAACAAGATGCATCTTCTTTTCGGTAGCCCAAACTGAAAGAACTCCACAGTTAAGCGTACTTGACTTGGAGCAATTTTGGGATGGGTGACCTCTTGGGAAGTTTTCCTAGGAAGCGTGCGAGTGAGGCCAAAGCATGCTGAAAAGACCCGTGTTGGTTTGTGGGGACAGTCATCAATCCATAAAGCAGCAGGGGATGTTGCAAATGGTATCAGAGCCTGCACCTCTCTCAGTACGGTGTGGTTCGGGGACGAACCAGGCGGAAGCTGGTGGGCATGTAACGCCCAGGGATTGTGAAGTCGGGGAGTGATCACCGGTGTAGGGAGGCACGGATAAGGAGCAGCTCCTAGCAGTCTTCAAAAGCGGAGGGGTACATGAATGAACCGATAACACACCCGAATGAGAGGGATCCTAAGACTATATAAGTATGGGATTGAGGAGGGCTTATATGAATTGATTTGTACTACCTATACCAACAAGATGCATCTTCTTTTCGGTAGCCCAAACTGAAAGAACTCCACAGTTAAGCGTGCTTGACTTGGAGCAATTTTGGGATGGGTGAGCTCCTGCGAAGTTTTCCTAGGAAGCGTGCGAGTAAGGACAAAGCATGCTGAAAAGACCCGTGTTGGTTTGTGGGGACAGTTGTAACATCCTAATTTTTAACCCAATACTCTAGAACATATTTAGGTTAATCATTAGTCTATTACGTCATAGTTCCCTTTTTGCTTGAAAATACTTAGCGGAAAATAGAGGTAAATTTTTCTTTTGAAAACTTGCAAACAAAATTCGAGCCGCGCACTAATCCTAATGTTCGTCATAATCGTAACATACAAGAAAAGTAGTTACATAATCATGAAATATAGTTTTATACATAACAACAAAATGTCATTACATTCCCATAGATATATACATTACTAGCATCATAATGCCACCAAAACATGCCTAACTGCATGTGGGGTGTTCCTTGTCTACCTGTGAGGTTGATTAAGCATCGACCCAAAAACTAAACTATTTTATGCTTCCGCACGATCCTCCGCTCCATTTGCTGGCATGACCCTCGAACGCGATCCTTAGAAGAAATCACGAACCTCGTTGCTATCCTCATCTAGGGACGACACGGAAGAAAAGAGAAGGGTGAGAAACTCATTCGAGGTTCTCAGTAGGGATTTTCGACTCTAACAAAAGTGTCATCGTCGTCATCCCCAGCCACCTCAGTTTTAATTATGAAAAAGGTGTACATGCATAAGGATTGGTTTTAGGCTTTTCAAATCTATTTATCCGAAGTGGGTGTCTTTTAGTATGTATCTTTATGAAATGAATGCAACAGATATTCAATGAATGCATGGTAATATCATATGCACTTTAACATAAAAATCAAAATGCTTGGGCACATCATAAGGAAACATAAATCATATGCGTGGCATAAAAAGGCATAGTACTTCTCATTTGACATCTTCATCATGAATCAAGCTCTTAAATTCTTTTTCTTAAAGACCACCCTCTTAACATATCCACCAAAAATCCAACCGATTCACCGACCCGGCGATAACCTGGTCACCAAACTACATCTCACCTATCGCCTAGGAATGAGCTCAATCCTAACTAGTCGTCACTAGATTTAATATGGGCTAATAGAGGGGGTATACATAAATTTCTTGGATCACCTATCTTAGGATCATTTCCTTCTTTGAAACGCTCTACTGGTATCTAGTACACAGCGAATTGTCCGCTTTGGCAAGCTCAATGTCAATACCCTCACGGATTTGCTTCCTCCCCACCGTAGTGGGAGGAATGCGTCTCAGTATTACGTCACATCTGTTCTGGGGGTGCTCGGCCGAACCGGTGTCACCCAGAACCTTTCCTGGGGGTGCTCGGCCGAACTGGTGTCACCCAGGAGTTTTCACAAACTTTTCTCAAATCCTCAAGTTTGATGGGAAATTGATTAGCGTGAACAGCCAAGACACCGAATTTTCTTCAAACTTGCTTTATGCCACGAAACATATAGAACATGCATAGCCATTCAATACCAACATAAGACATCATAATCATCATATGCATCATAAGCATCGTAATCATCATATGCATCATAAGCATCATAATCATCGTATGCATCACAATATCATAATTTTGCATAAGGCATCATGGCGTGAGCATCAACACATCAACACTATATACTCTCATAAGAGATCTCATGCTCAAGTTATTCTCATAATTAATCACGCATTTACTTGAAGTCATAAGGCTCATTATATCTTGGGACCTACGGTGTCTTATGCTTTGACCCTTACGGGTCTTAATCTTGAAAACTAATTGCGCTAACATCCGTTTTTATCCTTTTATGCACCTATAGGTTCACCACTAATAATTCTTACTAATATTTATGTTCGTCACTGAATCTGGACAGCAACCATACCTTAGAGGTAGAATTACATCTTTATGATTACGAGGTTCTAGAACTTACGTTTTAGACCATTTTCTCGGTTCCGTCTTCGCCTAAGGCGCTATAAATTAAATTTAAATCAATTATGAGACATTCCTATGCTTAAGGACTAATTATTAATCATGTTTATCATGTTGTAAGGGTGCTTGACAGAATCCAAAAAATTAAATGTTCTAAGAGTTCTAAATTTGCATTTTTACGATTTTCTAGTTACTAGTTTCCCTATAGGTGCTAGAATTCAATTCTAATCCAAATGTTACCAAGTTTTTCATGTCTAAACAATCCTAATCTGATTATGTTCCCATTAAAATAGTTTGGGTAAGTTCCAAAAACAAATGGGTCAAAACTATGTTAAATCCTATCTTTACGGTATTTTTATGAAGTTAGTTTCTTACTTATCATGCATAGAATCGTTCCTACTTCATCATATGATATTTTCACACATTCCAACACATCAAAACATCACCATACAGCAGCAAGTTCATCATGCCAGAACCAAAAATATCTAGCTTCAATAAGAGAATTAAATTGACATTTCTAGGTACATAAGTTAACTAGTTTCTCTTGGAACCAATTTAGAACTTCTAAAACTCTTTGCAAATCATTTTAATTCATTAAGAGGCTAAGAGAAGCCTTAGGTCAGTGACCAAAATATAGTGCATCTTTAAAAAGAAAATAAAATCATAACTCATGATAACATAACCTTATAAAGATTTGTAAACCTTTAAGAAAAACTTAGAACATAGGTTATCGGCCCTTGTAGCTAGATGAAAACTCATTGCAAGTCCATCATCACTACTTGGCCGAAAGCATGCATTCAAAGAATGCTTCCACATTAAACTTTATCTTGAAATGAAATGGGCAAGTCTTTGAGCTCTAGGTTCTTAAGTTATGACATAAAGTAATTGTGCTATGCTTTTCATTTTTAATCTTGCTTACAAAATAAAGTGATAACTTAAAATAAATATGCAAGACTTGAAAGGTAAATATGCAAGGCATAAACTTAAACGTGCAAGCTTGAAAGTAAATATGCAAGGTTCAATTCTTTATTTTAATGCTCTTGGCCCAGCAACAATTGACTTTAAGGCCGAAATAGAAAGGCATTTGAGAAATTAATTAGGTGATAATGCAAGTTCAATTCTTTATTTTAGTGCTCTAGGCCCAGCAACAATCGACTTTAAGGCCGAAATAGAAAGGCTTTGAGAGTTAATTAAGTGATGATGCAAGTCTCATTTTAGTCTTTAAGTTCTTAGGTGTTACTTGAAAGTAAAGGTGCATAGCAAGAACATAAACATGGGTGCAAGCTCAAAATAAATTATGCAAGTTCATTTACATCTTATTAGAGCTCATAACAAGACTTTAGAGGAACTCAATCCTTAACCCAAACTCATCCAACCAAGGTAAAGTAAAGCTTAGAGTCCTTAGAACTCAACATAACATTTTTAGAAAATCAAAACATTTAGCGTGTAAAAGAAAAGGAAGTGGCCGAAACTTCAAGAAGGAAAAGGAACATTTTAAAACTCTATAGGGTCCATGATCTTGATGATATATTAACACCAACATCATGAGACCTCATCATTGAGTCCTTAGAACCATTTTGAAACATCACCAAAGATAGAGTTCTCAAGAGTTCAAGAAAGGAAGAACTAGAAACATTTTTGCTCAAGAACAAAGATCAAGCTCTAGAGTTTGTTTCAAGTGATGAACATCATCATGAAACTCTCATCATCAAGCTCTCATTTATGGCCGAAACAAGAAAGAAAAAGGAATAGAGAAGAAGCTCTAAAAAGAAAACAAGAGAAACCATAAACATCAAGCTTTAAAGAAGAACATTCATGAAAAGAAATCTCTACTTGGTGTGATGATCTTGAAGATGGAAGAAGAAGATGAAGAAGATGAAGAACTTCAAGAACTTGAAGAACACAAGAGCTTTGAGAGAAAAAGAAAAGCTTTGAGTGCTCCTAGACTTTGCAAATAAACTAAAGGTTCTCACAAGTTCATTTGTATGTGTATTTATAGAAAAACAAAGCCAAGGGTGTATAGAGGGAGTGGTGGCCGAATTTTGAAGAAGGAAGGAAGGAAAATATCTTCTTCAAATGGTCATTCAAAGGCATGGTGAGGTATGGCCTTGGGTATGGGTTCAAGCATGGGTTCTTTGAATGAAAGAATCCAAACATGTAGTGGATATTGGAGGGTGAGGTGGCACCATTTGGACCATCCAAGGAGGAGGAAAATGTCTCATTAATTTTGGTTTAGTGATGTGTTTAGGTGCATCTTAGATTAGGCTTAAGATTAGGAATTGCTAAGTGTTTAGGTGAGGTAATGATTAATTAGAGGCTTGCAAGACTAGATTTAGGGTGTGGTCTTGCTAAATTAATGGAGTCAAACTCCATTAACTAGGAATCCAATGCCAACATGTTTCCTTGATTTAGGGAATTGGAGAGAGAAAATACTATCTTCTAGATTCCTTTCTCAAAGAATTAAAACTAGAAAAGAGCTTTGGGTTTCTCTAAGCAATCTTAGGTTCTAATTAATTTCAATAACTTATTTTGACTCTAGATTAATTATGAAAATTAATTAATCTTCGATTAGAGCCTAATATTGCTTAGGTTTGCTTAATTACGTCATTAAGCTCAAACGACACTATCCCGGGGGTAAAATCATAATTTTGCACAAAAACTGCCCGGGACTACCGAGGCTTGAACAGGGACCTTTAAACACTTAAAAACATTGTTTTAAACCTTTGGGGAAAGTTTTGGGTTCAAACGGCACCTTTACCCACGTGAAAACGCTCTAAGGGTATTTTGGTCATTTTGACCCGAAACTACAGAAAATGAGATTTTCGTTTCTGAAATCACTCAAGGATCATCCAATCCCCTTCAAACATTGAGTCAGCCCTTTGAGGACTGCTGGGTCAGCCTTCCTAGAATTCCGGGCGGAAAATGACCTCAGGGGCATTTTGGTCATCTTTTTCTCAAACAGAAAATCGGGGCGTTACAACAGTCATCAATCCATAAAGCAGCAGGGGATGTTACACGAAACAATTTTCCTCCACTCAATAACACATCCGGGACGCTTATTACATCTAATGGCCAGCGGCTCATTGCTTTTATCCAACGAAGGATGCACGATCCCACATTTATGAGAAATGATTGCCCACCACTCACAAAAGGACACGTATCATGGCACGTTCTCCCACGACTATTACAACTGTAACTGAAGAGACTTACAGCTTAACTCAAAACCTCAAGCCCGCTATGAAGTCCTCGACCAAAAGAAAGTACGATCGATACAGTAACCATATGTTCCACCAAAAGCTGGCCCAAAAGACATCAAAACGACACTCTATAAGTTGACTCATTCGAGCTCGGCACGCAGTCCTCGACAAGACACCTCGGCCTACAACCAAGCTCGAGGGCTATGTACTAAACTAGAAAATATGGGCCGACCTCCTCGACCCAACTCATAAGAGCTCGGCTGTGGGCCCTAGAGATCATCCCAACCCGAATGTCTCTCTCTCGGGGCCCCACAACTTGACCATATGGCATGGTACCCCCGCGGATGTATTCCGGATCTGGCTGAGGATATCTCTTAAATTCTGTATAATATCTTTATATGTCCCATAATATCTTGTCAGTATTTTTAATACTAACCAAATCACATGAATATTTCCTATATTAAGGAGGATCATAACAGATTTACTACGGAATAACCTCCCACTATATAAGGGGGCTATCGCCCTCTAGGTATGACACAATCTCTATCACATAAACACCTCTCCACTCCTCACGCTTTTACTGACTTAAGCATCGAAGTATCTTTGCAGGTACCTCACCCCTCGTTTCCACGGACATCGGAGCTACTTGTACCGTTACCGCTATTTCTAGGTAAGAACAAGAGTGAATGAGCTTATTGTTATGAAAATAAGTTCTTTCCTTGAAGTTAGTGCTCTTAATGCACTTTCATCCATGTTTTATATTCATCCTTCTATAAGGTTGGCTTCATAACAATTAGAAGGAATGTATGCACAAGTAATACTTTTTTGCAACTTAACATGTTTCAAATTTATTACTGTGATATTAGTGCAATTAGTGAAGTCTTTTTGTTAGTTGATTGGGTGTACAAGTACAAATTGTGTTTACTTCTATAGTTGGTTCAATTTGGTATTGTTAAGTTGATGTAAGATAATGAATAATGTTAGTAGAGTCTTTAGTGCTGCTACTATGCATTATTACAAGATGCTGAACAATTTAGCTCTAGCCAATGTTGTGAATATCGTCTATTTGTTTGGGGTTGAGGAAACTTTTTGTCTGCTAATAGATTTGCTTGTCTCTCTTTTAGTAGGTAAGTGCACTTGACTATTTTGGTACATGTTGCCTCTTATTTTTAACCATTAGTTTTCTACTATAGTGGTTTTTCACATCAAAACATATTTTTGCGTAGCAAGGATAATGGTCTTCAGGAGTATAGTGGCGAATATTAATGTTTGTTCATCTTTCAGTGGGATGGCATGATGAAGGTATTTATGCAATTAAAAAGGAAGCCCAATAACCCAACAATGCTGATCATGTGAAGTTTTTATTGGTGTGCAATACAATGCAACAGAGGCGGCATTGGAAGGTAAACAAGTTGTAGCACCCTTACTCCATCAATCAAAAGGGTGAGAACTAAGGGGCTATATTTCTTGTCTGGCGGTGTGAGTGGTCAGTTATGAGATTATAGCTGTAACATTGTTGCAGGAAGTTATGTGTTGTCTCTAGGTGATTTGTTTTATTGCCAAGCTGCTGGTGCTGAGGTGTGGTGTATTGTTTAGTTCGAGTTTGTTTCGTGTGTATTCAAATCTTGACTTGATGTACTCTTCATCACCATAGTTTTGGTGAATATCTTGCTGAACTATCAAAAAGAAAGAAGGAACAATGAAGATACTTTCTGCAGCTTTTGCTCTGTATTCAAGTCATGTTTGGATGACTAGACAAGAAAATAGCTATTACACTCTGTTTTAATTTAGTGGCATGTATTTTGGGCTTCATCATGTTTGGTTTGGTTTCTCTAGAATGCCCATACTTCTTTCTTCCACCATTCTCCTGAAAATGTGGGCTGTTTTTTTTTTGAAAAAAAGGCAAAGAGACAAGTGGTGTGATTATAAGAAAGAGTAATGCTATTTTGACACCAAAAAGATAGGTGTCTATTCAAATACCTACTTTATAATCATTGAATGTAATGAATATTAAGGGTAAGTAGGGACCATCATTATATCTAATGGTTATAAAGTGAATAAGCACTCACTTTTTGGATGTCAAAAATACCAGTTCTAACATGAAGTCTGAAACTTATAGTAAACTGTCTAAAGATGCGCATCATCAAAGTGTAGTGCTTCACTACTAGCTCATATATTGTATCTGAAAAAATAAAGAAAAAGCTGCATCTCATTGCCGCAATAATAGGGAGGGTGGAATTTCAAGCCTGTTCTTTTTTGTTCTCATTTGGATATTTTAATTATTTATTTAACCAATTGCAGTTCGGCGTGT
Organism: Dalbergia cochinchinensis; assembly: GCA_031216125.1. Classification (NCBI taxonomy): domain Eukaryota; kingdom Viridiplantae; phylum Streptophyta; class Magnoliopsida; order Fabales; family Fabaceae; genus Dalbergia; species Dalbergia cochinchinensis. The sequence continues at coordinate 30,499,856 of CM062375.1, read as the reverse complement.
TTTGTGCATTGCACCTGATTGTGACTTTGTTTCTGTACATCTTGATGCTTTATGTGTTTACTATATTTTACAAGATAGATATATTATAATGATAGTAATGGGGTAGAAATAATAAGTATAAAATCCCGTCAAAGAAAAAAAGTACAAGAATGATAATTTAATTTCGTTTTAATTTCTAAAATAAAAATGACATCTTCAGCGTACAAACTGTGCCTTTATCAAACCAGGATATAACAAAATCATCTTAATCATGTCTCAGAAGCAGAACCATGTGATTTTAAAAAAGTACACTACAATATACTATGAAGTTAAAAGTACAATATAAATCTTTTTTCGTTAAATGGAATATTAATTTTCTTTTGATCTAATAATATAATATAATTTTCTGTTTTATATATTGTGAGCTTTATATTTTTCATGTTAACTTTTTGATCAAATAAAAATTTCTAGATTTTTATAACTAGACATTAGCCTCAACATAGGTTAATCATTTTTTTTTAAGAGTAATGATATTTTGACACCTAAAAAGTAGATATCTAAATGTGTCTATTCAGACACCCACTTTATAATCATTAGATGTGATGGTGGTTCATACTTATCCTTAAAATCCATCACATCCAATGATTATAAAGTGGGTGTCTGAATGGATACCTACTTCTTGGGTGTCAAAATATTATTACTCTTTTTTTAATAACAAAAGAAATTATTCATAAAATGATTTATGTTGTCGCAACCGGGATCGCGACGGGGACGGCGAAAGAGAGAAATTTATTTAGTTGAAAATTATTGGAGTCGCCACCAAGTTTATTTAGAATTTGGGAAAAAACGTTGGAAAAACCCATTCATTTTGAAAATGGCCTTTGAAACCAGATTTGAGTTCGGGAGTCGGTTATGCATAGGGAATGGTAGGAGTTTAATCCTACGCACCCTAATACACCCGTCCTTGAACGGTACCTTTAATTAACTGTGCAAATTAAATAAATAACCCTTTTTTAAACATTTATTTTCTATTTTTATTTACAAGAAAATTGCGAAGAAGATAAACTTTCTTTTGAAAAGAAATTTCAAAGCATCAAACCGTCACGATTTAGATGTCCAAAATATTAAGTTAACAAGCCGTCATAGCTAAATTAACGTTTTTATTTGAATAAGAAATTTACTAAATAAATGAGCGAACTTAAATTGAAGATAAATATATAAATTATAAATATTTACAAATAAGATAAAGAAGAAAATTATTTTTTTATGTATTTTTATAAATCAATAGAAACAAATATAAAAGAGAACAAACATTTTTAAGAAAATTTTCGAATCATTAAGCTGTCACAACTCAAATGTTCAAAATATCAAGTTAACAAGTCATTACGGCTAAATTAACTCTTTATCTATAATATCAAAAGCTAAATAAAATATTTTGAAATAAAATTATTAGGAAAAAGAAACTTAACAAAATACGTAAATAGCAAAAAAAATAGGAAAATTATTTACAAATAAATTAAGTAGTAAAAGATTAATTTTCAAAAAGAATTTTAGAATATTAAGCTGTCACAGCTAAAATATTCTAAAACATAAAGTTAACAAACCGTCGCGGTCAAATTAACTTTATTCTTAAAAAGAGATATTTACAATTCAATAATTAACTCAAATTAATATAAATAAAAAAAATAGCAAAATAATAATAAAATATTTACGAACAAAATAATGTTATAAAAATCTAATTTTGAAAGGGAGTTTTAGAATATCAAGCTGTCATAATTAAAATATTCTAAAAAACATAAAGTTAACAAACCGTCATGCACAAATTAACTCTATTTTGACAAGACTTTGAACAACAAGCCGTCGCAGCTAAAATATTCTAGGACATAGAATTAACAAACCGTCACACTTAAATTAATCCTATTTAAAAAAAGATTAATTAACTCAAATTTTTGTAAAGCAAATTTATTCAATTGTTTATTTAAACCCAAATCCATAAAAAAACATTTTAATATTTTTTTTAACTGAAATTAGCAAAAATACATTAAAAACCGTTACACAATTAATTTAAACAAAACACCTAAACATATGAAATAAATAAACTAAAAAAAACCTAAACACAATTACACCAATAATTTGAACAAAACACATAAATAATTAACATTAAACAAAAGAAGACTAATTCGTAAACATAATCATACAATCAAACAAAATGGATAAGATAATTAAATAAACAAATAAGGGTCGTAATTACCATTTTCTTCTTTTTTTTATTAGGAAACACTAGCACTAAACACCCAAAATCAAGAAAATATTAGGTCACTCTTTTTTATTTTATTTATTTTTTTTTATAATTAATTTATTTAATTCCACTCAAATAAAAAGGGGATAAAAGAGAACACATTATAAGTTAAAAAAAAATTATTTTTTGAATCAAATAAAAACCCATAGTTTATTTTAGATCAAAATCAAACCCAAAACCAGCAAGTGAATTCAAGAACTAAAATTAAAATAAACACTAACCACACAAACCTAAACAAAATCAAAATTTAACTTAAGATGAAATAACAACTAACTAAAATATAAATAAGGAATGAAATTTAACTTAACTTAATTCTATTTTTATTAATATAACATAAAAATAAACACTAAAACATAAAATAAAAAAAAAGAAAATAAAAAATAAATAAACTCACTCTCACCTCACATGCACACACTCACCAAACTCTCTCAAGCACCTCACACACACACTCTCTTCTCACCGACACTCTCTCACACACGCCAAGACCACTCACAAATAAACTCTCTTTCTCTCACGTACACACACTAACACTAAAACCAAAAGGAAAACTCTCACACACACGCAGCCAAGTAAGAAAAATCAAAAGAAACCAAAGCTAAGGAGAGAATCTGGGAATGAGAGAACCGAGAGAGAGGAGAGAGAGCGAGGCGGGGAAGGCCGATCCGCCATTTGTAGAAGCGGCGACTTCTCGTGATGGCGAGAATCATGGGAGTGAGGCCACCGTGCAGAACCCGCACGAAGAAAGTGGAGGCGGTGCTTGACACGCGAGGAAGAAGACCGGCCGAGGTGGAGCAGGTCGGAGCGTGCCTTGGCGGCGTGAGGAGGGACGCGGAGAGTGGTTGGTCGGCGCAATCGGTGAAGGGAAAGGATCGATGGGACCGCGGATTGATGGGGAGCAAAACCGCAAGGAGAGTTGGTCGAAATGGAGTGGTGGTGGTGAGGTTTCAGTCGCGGAGGTTCGCGGTTCGGTGTGGTGGCTCGGTTGGCTCGTGGTGGAGAGGTGTGGGATGAAGGTGGAAGGCGGTCACGGTGTGGGGACTTTGCGAGCGAGGTGAGCTACTGGAGGTCACGGTGGTGGTCAAGCTAGGCGGTCGGAGAGGGAAGGCGTGCGGTGGTTCACGCCAAACAGCGAAAGGAGGCAGCGGTCTGAGATGGTGATGGCTTTATGGTGATGTTGATGGTGAGTTGCAAGAGGAAGGACCGGTGATGGTGGTTGGTTTGGTGGTGATGTTGATGGTGAGTTGTAAGAGGAAGGACCGGTGATGGTGGTTGGTTTGGTGGTGGAGGTTCAAAGGGATGAAGATGGTGGTGGTGGCTGAAAGGGGGAGAGGCCGCAGCTTGATGATGATGAAGATGAGGATTCACGGCCGCGGTGGTGGTGGCTGAAACCACCGCGGCCACTCCCTTCCCTTTTTCAAATTTTTTTTTTTTTTTTAAATCTGCTGTTAATGTATTGATGATCTTTACCTTGTTACTGAACTGTATTTGCTGGACTGTGTAATTGGTCTGGAAATTTTGGTTTCTCTGCAGGTTTTTCAATTGATCCCCCTTTTTTTTAGTTCTCTTCCCCTATGTATATCTTCTGTGTTCTCTCCTTTTCAATTCCACCGAAAGAGGAAATAAAAACATCCAAGACCCCATCATTGTGTTGGTTTTGTTTTTCATACTTTCTCTCATCTCATGCTTCACGAGCTTGCTTCGGGGGAATCAAGAGAAGGGGAACCCGTGAATTTGGCAATGAAAGGGAGGAGAGGAGCTTGAATGGAGGAGCCCGTGACTCTCTCTCTCTCTTTTTTGTTTATTTATTTATTATTTTTTTATCTTTGAAGTAAAACAGGTTTCAACAAATTGGGTTTCTTCAAAGGCTGAATAGTAAATCGAAAATAAAGGGATGGGCTGAAAATAGCATAAATGGGCTAAAAAAAGTTTTTGGGTATCATGTTAATAAAATTGGGCTGAAGATGATTTTTTTTTTTTTTAACAAATAAACAAGAACAAAATATTTTTTATTATTGGGTCGAATAAAATCGGGTATTCACAGTTGCCCCTCTTTATTCATTTCTTATAAGAGAATATGAAAAAAACCTAAGTTTTTATATCATCGTCATAAGGAATGAGTAAAGACATGAATATCGATTTTATTTGGCAATGCATGAAATGCAAACCATCTAAATGCACACGGCAAAAGAAGATGCACATCTTAAAAGAGTCAAATGTAAAGGCTAGCAAGAGTCTAAAGCAGACGATGCTGATCAAAACTTACAAACCAACAAGGGGTTGACTGGGAATGTAAAATTGGCAACTGAGGCCAATTGAAAATGTAAATTGGCAACTGAGGCCGATTGAAAATGTAAATTGGCAACTGAGGCCGACTGAAAATGTAAATTGGCATCTGAGGCCGACTGAAAATGTAAATTGGCAACTGAGGCCAGCTGAAAATGTAAATTGGCAACTGAGGCCAGCTGAAAATGTAAAATGGCATCTGAGGCCGACTTGAAATGTAAATTGGCATCTGAGGCCGTCTGAAACGTAAAATTGGCATCTGAGGTCGACTGAAAACGTAAACTGGCAATGAGGCCGATCAAAACATAAATTGGCATCTGAGGCCGATTTGAAATGTAAATTGGCATCTGAGGCCGACTAAAAACGTAAATTGGCAACTGAGGCCAGCTGAAAATGTAAATTGGCATCTGAGGCCGATTTGAAATGTAAATTGGCAGCTGAGGCCGACAGAAATGTAAATTGGCATCTGAGGCCGACTAAAAACGTAAATTGGCAACTGAGGCCAGCTGAAAATGTAAATTGGCATCTGAGGCCGATTTGAAATGTAAATTGGCATCTGAGTCGCCTCAAACGTAAATTGGCGGTGAGGCCGACTTGAAAACGTAAATGGCAACTGAGGCCAGCTGAAAATGTAAATTAACAGCGAGGCGGTGAAAATGTAAAATGGCATCTGAGGCCGACTTGAAATGTAAATTGGCATCTGAGGCCGTCTGAAACGTAAAATTGGCATCTGAGGCCAACTGAAAAGGTAAATTGGCAACTGAGGCCGACTTGAAATGTAAATTGGCATCTGAGGCCAACTGAAAAGGTAAATTGGCAACTGAGGCCAGCTGAAAACGTAAATTGGCATCTGAGGTCGACTGAAAAGGTAAATTTGAAAAAGAAACAGTCTTTCCTTTTTTTTTCAAATCATATGCACAAAGCCTTGAATTATCCATCTTCAGTTTACACAATATTAAAACTAACCGTAACCCAATCGAGCAAACCTTGAGGAAAACTTTAACCGATCAAACTCATAATCTTAGCATTGGACCTTCTGGCACAACAAAGGCTTTCTTTTCTTCTGTGACCTTGCTCATTTTTATTCTTCTCCCATTTCTCTTTTTAGAAGGACGATTACTCCTCTATCAAGCTTAGCTGAAATTTACGAATTAATGCCAATCATTGATGTATTCTTTGTAAACATTGTTAGATTGCGTAATTGAAGCTTAAATTTATCCTGCTTGAGACATCATGAATAAACATGCATTCAAAGGGGAGGTGGAGGGATAAACTGAATGGACATTTTCATTATTTGGTGTATTAAATGACAAAATGCTTTGAATAACAGAAATGCGAAAGATAAAATTTTGAGAGACACAAAATTTTTGCCCCAGTTTAGGTTCTTTGTGACTCAATCAATTAACTTCTTAAAGCAAGTTGAACACCATAGCCATGACATCTGACGACATATCTTCAAACTCCTTTTAAAATCGCCCGATTTACGCCTTATCTCGCTTGATTTCTTTGGACTATAAAAATTGCCCGATTTGATTGCAGTGAAGATGCTTATCTTTTCTGCTCTAACTTTTGCCTAGGCCGCTCTTTTGAGTTTTCAACCTAGCGAGCTCTTTTGTTTTGCTGTTTTGCCCTAATTTTTGCTTAGGTCGCTCTTTCGAGTTTTCGACCTAATAGGCTTTTCCTTTTTGCTTTGCCCTAACTTTTGCTTAGGTTGCTCTTTCAAGTTTTCGACCTAACGGGCTTTTTAAACATCTCTTCAGGCATAAAATCTTTTAACTGCATCACTGTTGATTGGTTTAGGCAATTCTTGTCCCTCCATGTTTTGCAAAATCAACGCTCTACCTGAGAATGCATGCTTGACAATGTAAGGACCTTCATAACTTGGAGCCCACTTTCCCCGTGTGTCTTCTTGATTAGGGAGAATTTTCTTTAGAACCAAATCTCCTGGATGAAACTCTCTAGGGCGGACTTTCTTATTAAAAGCCCTAGCCATTCTGCTTTGATACAATTGGCCGTGACAAATGGCTGTAAGTCTCTTCTCTTCGATCATGTTCAATTGCTCATATCGAGCTTTCACCCATTCAGATTCTTCCAGCTCAGCCTCCATTAAAACTCTGAGCGAAGGGATTTCAACCTCTATAGGAGATACGGCTTCCATTCCATATACCAATGAAAAAGGAGTTGCCCCTGTGCTTGATCGTATGTTGGTACGATACGCATGCAGAGCATCTGGCTGACATTTCATGCCAATCTTTGTAGTTCACAACCATTTTGGTGATGATTTTCTTGATATTTTTATTTGCAGCTTCAACCGCACCATTCATTTGAGGTCTATAAGGAGCTGAGTTGTGATGCTTGATCTTAAAAGTCTCAAAGAACTTCTGAACTTCAGCACCATTGAGGTTAGGAGCATTGTCTGTAATGATCCTTTCTGGAATTCCATATCTGCAGATGATGTCCTTTTTGATGAATCTGAGAAACACCTTTTGTGTGATATTAGCATATGAAACAGCTTCCACCCATTTAGTGAAATAATCTATCGCTACCAAGATGAAACGATGACCATTAGATGCTTTGGGATTAATCGGGCCGATAACATCCATGCCCCACATCGAGAAAGGCCAAGGAGACACCATGCTATGCAACTGAACTGGGGGAGCATTAACTCGGTTTGCATATATTTGGCATTTGTGGCACTTCCGAACATAACTGATACAGTCATTCTCCATAGTGGACCAGTAATAATCGCTTCTTAGGATTTTGCGTGCCATCATATGTCCATTGGCATGAGTTCCACAGATCCCTTCATGGACTTCAGTCATGATTATTCGTGCTTCATGAGCATCTACACATCTGAGGAGAGTCGTGTCATAGTTCCTCTTGTAGAGAGCTTCACCATTCAGGAAGAAAGCCATTGCTAGTCTTCGAATTGTCTTCTTATCCACCTCATTTGCACTTGCTGGGTATTCTCCTCTTTGAATGTACTGTTTGATATCATGATACCATGGTTGGCCATCTGGTTCAGTCTCCACATTGTGACAATATACAGGTTCACCTTGCATTTCTACATGGATGGGTTGAACATTAGCATGGACCTCCAAATTAGTCATCACGGCCAAAGTCGCTAAAGCATCCGCAAACTGGTTCTTGTCCCGAGTTAAATGAGAGAATGATATGTCATTAAAGCGCTCAATTAACTGAGACAAATGCTTCTGATAAGGTACCAATTTTGGATCCTTTGTGCGCCATTCTCCATTAACTTGATAGATTATGAGCGCGGAGTCTCCAAAGACTTTTAGTTCTTTGATTCCCAAGTCAATCGCAACTTGCAAACCATTTGCACATGCTTCATATTCTGCCATGTTGTTGGTACATTCAAAGTCTAATTTGATGGAAACTGGATACTGCTTCCCAGCTGGTGAGACTACTACAGCTCCTATTCCACATCCATTCATATTGGCCGCTCCATCAAAGTACATCTTCCACACATTCCTCTCTTCCTCATCTTCTCTTTCTAGTGCTAGCACCTCATCATCGGGGAATTCAAGCATAGTGGGTTGTACACCCTCCAGAGGGTTTTCAGCTAGATGATCAGCAATTGCACTTCCTTTGATGGACTTTTGAGTGACATATTTGATATCAAATTCAGACAGCATCACTTGCCATTTTGACATTCTCAATGACACATGAGGACTATCAAATATATACTTTAACGGATCCATTCGAGAAATCAGCCAAGTAGTGTAATACAACATGTACTGCCTCAACCTCTTGGAAGCCCATACTAACGCACAACAGGTCTTTTCAATTGCCAAATAGCGAGATTCGCATTCATTAAACTTCTTGCTCAGGTAATAAATGGCCTGCTCTTTCTTTCCGGATTCATCATACTGCCCCAACATTGCCCCGAGTGAAGTAGATAACACTGTAAGATACAGTATTAAAGGACGGCCTGGCGTAGGAGGAATCAAAACTGGAGCTTTCATTAGATAAGCCTTTATTTTGTCGAAGGCTTCTTGACATTCTTCATTCCATTCTCCAGGTTGATGTTTTCGCGGAACTTTGAATATAGCCTCACAAGTACTAGTCAAATTTGCAATGAATCTAGCAATGTAGTTGAGCCTCCCAAGAAAACTTCTCACTTCCTTTTCAGTTCGGGGGGCTGGCATCTCTTGTATTGCTTTCACCTTATCCGGATCCACCCTTATCCCTTCTCTGCTGACAATGAATCCCAGTAATTTCCCTGTGGAAGCTCCAAAGATACATTTATTCGGGTTCAGTCGCAACTTGTATTTTCTGAGTCTTTCAAACAGCTTTTGTAAGACTGCTACATGGCTTTCTCCCTCTTTGGACTTAGCGACCATGTCATCAACATACACTTCAATTTCCTTGTGCATCATGTCGTGGAACAGCGCAACCATAGCACGTTGGTAAGTGGCACCGGCATTCTTCAACCCGAATGGCATGACTGTATAGCAGAATGTTCCCCACGGAGTTATGAACGTAGTTTTTCCTTTGTCATGAACATCCATGAGAATCTGATTGTACCCGGAATATCCATCCATGAATGAAAATCGGTGATTTCTGGCCGTGTTATCAACAAGAACATCGATGTGAGGGAGTGGAAAATCATCTTTCGGGCTAGCTTTATTCAGGTCCCGATAATCAACACACATCCTAACCTTCCCATCCTTTTTAGGCACAGGCACGATGTTGGCCACCCAATCTGTGTGTCTTGACACCTCTAGAAACCCCGCCTCTATTTGTTTAGTCTCTTCTTCCTTTATCTTTAATGACATGTCAGGCCGCATTCTTCTCAACTTTTGCTTTTTCTCGACACGGGCACAAAGGGATCTTGTGTGAAGTAATCTTTGGATCTAGTCCTGGCATATCATGATAAGACCATGCAAAAATATCCAGGTATTCTTCGAACAAAGCAATCATCTCTATTTGCTCAGGATTCTCCACTATTTTCAGCTCTTTCTTCTCTTCTTCGGTGCGCATGTTAATTACCTTGACCACCTCATTGTCTAAGTCAAATCCTTTTTCCATGTGTTCTAATAACCCTGAAAATTTCTCAATAGCTTCTTCATCTTCTTGATTCATAGCTATTGCAATCAAGTGCAGTAAGAGAATCAATTGATTGACCTTCAAAATCCCTTTCCCGTGGCAAAATATTCATAGCATTGAGGTCCCTGCGAAGCATTTATGGGGGTTGGAATGCCAAGACAAATAATGGGTAAAACACGAATAAAAGGGCACAAATTAATGGTTCGAGGAGATAATGATAAAGAAAAGAATAGCAGATGGAAAAGAGAAAAATTGCTGGATGAACATGCAAGTTTATTCAAATGATGTCTCAAAGTAGCATACATAAAAGCAAATACAATTAATACAATCCCACATGATTACTTTGAAGTAATAACGTCAATCACTGGTTCGGCTTCCCAATTCATCAAGACATCATATCGTGGTTGACAAAGATAAGCATTGTTGCGTTCTTGAGGCTTCTCAACATCCACCATATTGATGGTTGGACAACGACTAGGGACACATCCTTCTTCAACCATAATCACTTGATCGGATAAGGAAAGGTCTCTCTCGGATGAGGGATCTCGCTTCATCTTCTCTTTTGGTTTCTTTTGCTCAAGAGCCATGGTCTTGATCTGCTCCTCCAATGACGCCTCATATCCTAAACCAAATCGGTTAGGTTTCCCTGAGATAGATAGAGGTGTTTTGATACCCTGCAACCGTGGTCCCAGTCCTTTGCCGTGCAGATAACCATTTTTGATCATGATATGAGCCACTATCTGATTGACATCTTGCCTTGGGAGCTCGTTCTGTTCTTGCTTCAACCCCACCACCTCCAGATTGTGCCATAAGCTGCTTTCTACTAGCTCCACATTTTCAACATATGGAAGTGAGACAGGTTTAGATACAATGATTTCCTTCTCTCCATGGATTGTAATGACTGAATCATTTTCAATGTATTTAACCTTTTGATGCAAGGTTGAAGGAACAGCACCAACATTGTTAATCCATGGTCTTCCCAGCAGCATATTGTAATCAGACTCAATCTCCATCACTTGGAATAGAACCTCAAATCGGCTTGGGCCGATCTCCCACGACAGCACTATTTCCCCCAGGATGTTTTTCTTCGCTCCATCAAAAGCTCTTACGATCATCATTTGTGGTGAAATGTGTAACGCCCCAATTTTTACTGTAATTTTTACTGTCATTAGAAATTACTCAATTCTTTGAATCTAGTAGGTAATTATTACATAAGATTTGAGGCCGAACAATCCTCAATAAAGGAATATAACATTAGAAGAGAGCTTAGGAACGATTCATGCGAGAGTCGCAAATCCGAATTTACATGCGTATAAAATGACCAAAATGTCCCTGAAGTTATTTTACTCAGAAAATGAGGATTGTGGGCCCCACATATTCTCAAGGGGATGTTTTGAGAATAATAAGGGATTGTTTGTGTTATGTGTGTTAATAGAGCAGAAGAATCTCAATTTTGAGTTAGGCCTTGAAAAGACCAAAACGCAGCCCTGCATTGTTTTAACTCAGATGTGCGTGCCATTGAGCCCGAACCTCACTAAAATGTTTTAAAATGTGTTTTTAAGCCATGATTAACCATTGGTTAAGCTCGGGTGGCCTTGGGCAGATTTTAAGTGAAAGTACGATTTTGCCCAGTTTTTGGCGAGTTTGAATTTCGGGATTTTTGATTCATAGCGAAACCTAAGCAATATTAGGCTCAAATTAAAGCTTATTAAATTCTAAATATTAATCTAGATTCAAAATTATGTATTTAGATTGATTAGAACCCAAAATTGCTCAAAAACACCCAAATTGCTTACTAATTCACTTAAGCCCTTAATCAGTAAATTCTCTAAATTACATGAATACCTTGCCTACACCTAAATAATGCATGGAACACACAAATTTCACTTCTTTGGGCTGTAATGCACGAAATTATTGATGCCATTATGCAGCTGAATTATTTCCAAAAGTTGCACTAAAACAAAATGCCAAAATGTCACCATAAGAGACATAATTCCTTAATTTCATACAACTTTGTCTAAAATGATTTTTCCTCCATTATTACTCCTGAAAAATTCTGACAACTACCTCCTCATTTTGGCCAATTAGAAGCCTCAAAATCTTCTATAAATAGGCTTGCTTGAGTGGTCTTGGAATGCTTGGTTCATAACTAGTTTTTAGGAGCACCAAAAACTTTCTTTCTTCCTCCTCTTTGGCTGAATTCTTTCTTCAATTTTTCAAAGAGATTTTGTGTCATTTCACTTCAAGAAATCAAGTTCTCTTCCTCTTCTTCAACTCAGATTAGGTAGGGAGTAGTTTCTAAATTTATTTCTATGCTTTGAGGAGTTGTGTTTTTAGCTCAAAATGATGAAATTATGAACTTGCCTTAGCTTTTCATTTTGGTTTTCCTCTTCAATTTTTCTTTAACCAATTCAACCATATGGCTTAGGTGGAACTAAGATGATGGCTTGATGATGAGGACCTTGAGGGTGGGTTGTAAATCCATCACAAGTTAGGCCTCTAAAGCTTGAAAATTCCACTTGATGCAAAACCTTAAAGAATAATGCTTTATGATGCTAAAACAAAGATTTTTAGTTTAGAACTTGAAAGATGTATTTTTTTCCTTTTATGTTTTATTTCTTGTTAAGATATGTATTGGGTTGAATTTATAATTCTTTTAAAGTCTTGAAGGAGCTCTAGTAAAGAAACAAAATGAATTTGCATCCTTGATTAAGTTTATGCTTTGCATAACCATGTTTACCTTCTATGTCATCACTAAATTTTCAAGAATGAATAAATGAACTTGCATTTCTCATGTTTAAATTCCAAGCTTGTATTTCATGTTTATGTTTCAAGTCATCACTTAATCTTTCAAGATAATTAAGAGGTTGCATCTCATATTTAATTTATGCTCTCACTATATTTTATAATGGCTAAAAGAATCAACGCATGACATGTTTATTTTATGCCATCACCTAAAGATCCTAGAGCTTAAAGACTTGCCCATGTATCACAAGCAAAGAAATATGATTATTGGAGTTAAAGAATTTATTCTTTAAAAAGTCTTGAGATTGGAGCTTAAAAAGATGTAATAATAATTCTCTTCTCCTCTCTTTGGTCTGTGCGGACTACCGCGCTCGGTTTCTTAATATTCTCTTCTCCTCTCTTGGTCTGTGCGGACTACATAGCTCAGGTTTCTTAATATTCTCTTCTCCTCTCTGGTCTGTGCGGATTACCGTAGCTCCAGCTTTCTTGTATCATGTTTATATTTCAAGTTCTTGCATCATGTTTAATTTTCAAGTCATCACCTTAAATCTTAAAGATAAAGAAATGGAATTGCATATCATGTTTATAATTCCAAGCTATCACCTTATAAAGATAAGATTAAAATAAGGTTGCATAGCATGTTTATAATTCTAAGATGTCACCTAAATCTCTAAAGCTCAAGACTTACTCCTTTTATCTTAAGTGAGAATTTTAATTGTGAAGATCCTCCCAAATTTGACAAAAGAACTAGTTTCTAAATGAGTTTTAAGGCTTTGCAAGGATTTACTGGGAACTAGTATTTTATATGCACTTAAAATATGATTCTATGTAATTGCATGAGGTTCATGATTGACCTTCGATCTGAGTTTAGTATCAATGTGTGATAATGATTTGATATGATTGAAGTTGTGATAATTATGGTTTATTGTTAAGAGAATGATTCATAATTGGTTTAGTAACTAATTAGTTCTATAATTGATAATTCTATGTAAGGATTGGATGCTTATTAAGTACTTGATATCATTGAATGATTTTCTGACTTGCATGTTATAGTTGCTGTTGCAAATAATAAGAATGCTTATACATGAAATGTTCTTATGTAAAATTCACCTTTGTTGCTAGAAGAAAGTGTATCATTGTAAAAGTGTAATTTGGAAAGGTTCCGGCTAAGGAAAGACTTGGTATTTAAGCGTGTCCATTGTGACCCACCTCTCTTTCCTGGGAATCTCCCATATGCATGATTACAGTTGATATATATTATTCTAGCTTAAGACTATAAATGAGAAAATGTTATGATGTTTATGAATTGTATTATGATATAACATGCAAATATTTAATGGTGACTTAAACTTATAAGAAAATGATCCTTTGGAACCATCGCACTATAGGTGGTGAAAAGCTGATTTTAGGCCCCTAACCCGTTCTCTCAAAAGGGTAGAGTCGGGACTTTAGCTTATCAAAAGGGATAAGTATATGCTAGTGACGACTAGTAAAGTATGAGCTCATAACCTAAATTACTCCCAAAAGGGTGGAGTATAGGGTGGCCCAAGGAAAATAATGATGATGATAAGATTTTAAGTCACCTAAGGCACTAAAGAAATGAAATATGTGCCTTGTGTCCATGTGTAGCTAATATTATATAGCGTTCTTTTATGCATGTTATTTTGATAATGATGATGAGGAATATGATGTAATGATAAAGGAAAAGTTCATTGTAAATATGACATGTTAAGAATAAGATGCATTATAAGACGCATGATTAAAAATTGACGAACCTCGGTTAAGTATTTGTCTGAACTTAAAATGAATCTTTGCATGCTCACTATTTTAGAATAATCCCGAGGTTTCCTGGGGACTTTGATGATGACACTGTAGAAGGAGGTACCTTACTGAGAATTCTTTAGCAAGATTCTCACTCCCATTTCTTTATTTCCGTCATTGTCTCCAGATTCAAATGGCGACATTCATCCTGTTCGTTGATACCCCTACTTGGGAATTCCACTATGATCCGGTGCATCGCTCGTATCATTTTGAAGGAGGTGCGCTTGATTCGTGTTTTTATTTACATAGGACGTCCATATGCACATCCTGTCCCTAGTTATCGATTTTCTCCTACTTCTCCCTATGGCGATGAAATGGTTTACGAACATGCACGTCCACTTGATGAAAGGATGTTACGTTCTTATCCCGCTTCATCTGCTGTCCATGGATTTCCAGAGTATGTTCCCGAGACGAGATATTCTGAAACTGATCCTTCAGAGGACACTCCTACTCATGTATATTCTGAGAGCTCTGCTCCTACTCCCACACGTGTAAGAGAGGGTAGTGAGGAAACAGTTGTTCAGCCAAGGTTAGCGAGAAGGCCGTCCATGCGACCCCAGCCTGGTGCATCTCGTGTGTCCCCTCCCGAGGAGCTCATCGATGGATCGGATTTATTCCCCATTTTCGTGACGATGGCCATAGAAGGTTCTTAGTAGACTTATGTGTGATCATGCACCCTAGTTTTAGGATAACCTTCGGGGCTTATGGAGTTATCTAGTTTAGGGGCATGAATTTCCTTAAGTATATTTTCTTTTATGGGTTTGCATAAGATAATGATGTATGAACATAACCCACCCTTTGAGTGAGGTTATTGTATGTAAATATATGCTATAATGTGCTTATGGATGTTATATGATGGAGCCTAAGTGATATGATGTGATATATTCTTAAACGTCTTATTATACTCCGCTACTGCTCACGTTGTACTCGGCTCACGTTTTCAATTATGTGTTTAAAAAAAAAAAAAAAGGCTCGTAATTTCACTAAGTATTTTCAAATTATGAAGAAAGAACCAAAGCAAGGAGTAAAGTCTAGTCATTAATCAGATTCAACCTAGGTGTATCCGGTTAATTACTAGGTGTTACATTTTGGTATCGAGGCTGATTCGATTCTCATGTAGCCAGAGGATTGGACTAGCTATGCTTCTAAAGCATAAAACGTTAGTGAGGTCATGTGTAGATGTTTATCATTAGGATGAGCTTGGGGAGTAGAAATACATGACTCTTTGTATGTTGAAAGTGCCATGGTAACTTGCTCACTTTGCATGGAATATTGGGCCTGATCACCTCAGTGTTGCTGTTTTGTGTGTATAGGGACCAATGGCACGTCGACAACAGACTAGGAGCGCAAAGACAAAATAATCACGACAACGAGGCAGTAAGCACTCCGCGACGTAGCAAGGACCATGAGAATGATGATGGAACGAATGGATCAGGATCGTCAAGCCAATATGAATCAGGGACATGAGATTCCTGAACATGCCTGTTTCAGGGAGTTTCGTAAGGCAAACCCACCGGTTTCAAGGGACAACTGAATCCAAATATTGCGGATGAATGGATTCGAATCTTGAGAAGGTCTTTCTTTGTAGTCCCATGCTCGGAGGAGCAAAAGGTCACCTTCGCTACTCATATGCTTGAGGGTGATGCCAGTTTCTGGTGGACAGGTGTTCGAAGACTCCTGGAGACGACCGATGTGGACATTGATTGGGAACTATTCAAGGTCCATTTTTACGAAAAGTACTTTCCAGTCGATTAGAAATGCCAAGGACATTGAATTCATGCAACTTGTCCAGGGCAATATGAATGTGGCCCAAGACATCGCTGATTTGAAGAACTCATTAAGTTCTCAAGAATGTACCAAGGAAATCCTGATGAGTACTGGAAATGCATTAAATACGAGTCAGGGTTGAAGGCGGAACTTAATGTGGCAGTTGCACATTTGGAGATTAGGGATTTCTCTACCCTAGTTAACAAATGTCGGATTATTGAAGAAGGTCAGAGAAAACTAAACACCCCAAAGTCGATAATATTACCAAAAAGTTGACACCACAAGGTCGCGAGTTCAAGAAGCGAATCGACCTCCATTTCCCCCTCAATCAAGACCACAAGGGACACAAAGAAATTTTCAACAAGGAAGGCCAAACAACAACAATCGCTATAATAACAACCGCTACAACAATAACCCCAGTAACAATCACAACAACAACAATAACAACAATAAAGGAAAGCACCACAAAGAGGTCCAAAGATGCCTCCACGACTGCGCCATCCATGGAATGTCCCAAGTGCGGCAAGAATCATGGGAGCATGCCATGTCGAGCCGAACCAAACGTGTGCTATCGGTGTGGAAAACCAGGTCATTACTCCCGAGAATGCACCGAAAGGAACCCGCCAACCCCAATCCCAAGCCACAATACCAGGGAAGGGTATTTCTTTGTTAATCTTTGAAGAAACAACGAAGTCACGAAATCTCGTGGAAGGTAAGGGGAATATGCATGGTAAAGACTTAATTGTACTATATGATTCTGCGGCGTCTCATACTTTTATCTCCCATTCATGTGTTAAAAGCCTTAATTTACCTATGGTGAGCTTCCTTTTGACCTTATTGTTTCTACCCATTGGAAAACCCGTTAGGACTTGTAAATGTTGTTTAGATTGTAGTTTTATTATAGATAATAGATCCTTTGTTTTAGATCTTATTTGCTTACCCATGCGAGGTTTAGATGTGATTCTTGGCATGGATTGGCTTGAGGCCAACCGTGTCTTCGTTAAAGCTGTTATGAGAAAACCATCACTTTTCTTCCTATTCCTATTGAACCTAAGAAACCCATAAGTCTTTACATAATCTGCTGTGGGAAATGGACTGTGGTAAGGGTGAGAGTAAAGGTTACATTTTCTTAGCCGCTAGTGATGTAGACTTTGAGCAAAGTATCGATGAGATACCAATAGTAAGAAATTATCCCAAGTATTTCCAGATGAGATACCTGAGTTTCCCAAGAGAGAGATAGAATTTTCCATAGAGTTGCTTAGGGTGCGGGACCTATATCCATAGCCCCATACAGGATGTCCCCATTAGAATTGACCGAGTTAAAAACTCAATTGGAAGATTTATTGGAGAAAAAGTTTGTTAGGCCTAGTGCATCACCTTGGGGAGCCCCTGTGTTGTTTGTAAAGAAAAAGGATGGGAGTATGAGGATGTGTGTAGATTATAGGCAGTTGAATAAAGTAACGGTGAAAAACAAGTATCCTCTGCCTAGGATCGATGATTTGATGGACCAACTGAAAGGTGCGGTAGTGTTTTCTAAGATAGATTTGAGGTCAGGCTACCATCAAATTAGAGTGAGAGATGAAGACATACCTAAAACGGCCTTTCACACTCGATACGGCCATTTTGAGTTTGCAGTAATGTCCTTTGGGTTAACTAATGCTCCAGCTATTTTTATGGATTACATGAATAGGATCTTTCGACCCTATTTGGATCAGTTTGTAGTTGTCTTTATAGATGAAATTCTCATATATTCTAAGACCCATGAAGAGCATGAATGCCACCTAACCATAGTACTAGAGATCTTGAAGGAAAAGAAACTATATGCCAAGATTTCCAAGTGTGAGTTTTGGTTGGATAAGGTGCAATTTTTAGGGCATGTAGTATCTAAGAAAGGAATTGCTGTAGATCCTAGTAAGGTAGAAGCGGTAGTAAAGTGGGAAAGACCAACCACCAGAATCAAGTAAGGAGCTTTTTGGGTTTAGCAGGTTATTACCGTCGATTTATCAAGGATTTTCCCAGATTTCCCTACCTTTGACCAAGTGACTAGGAAGAACACCCTTTTTCATGGACCGGAGTGTGAAAAGAGCTTTCAAGAGTTAAAACACAAGCTAACCTCGACCCTCGCTTTTAGTGTTACCCGACCCCAATGTGCCTTTCGAGGTGTATTGTGATGCTTCAAAAAGGGTTTAGGTTGTGTATTGATGCAGATAGGCAAGTGGTGGCCTATGCATCAAGACAACTCAAGCCACATGAGGCAAACTACCCTACCCATGACCTTGAGTTAGGCTGCAGTCGTGTTTGCTCTAAAGATTTGGAGACACCATTTATATGGAGTTAAGTTTGAGGTGTTTTCCGATCACAAGAGTTTGAAATATCTCTTTGATCAAAAAGAGCTAAACATGAGGCAAAGGCGATGGATGGAGTTCTTGAAAGATTATGATTTTGGATTGAACTACCATCCTGGTAAAGCTAATGTAGTAGCCGATGCTTTGAGTAGGAAGTCCTTACAAGTGTCCCGTTTGATGGTGAAGGAGGTTGAATTGATTGAGCAATTTAGGGACTTAAACCTAGGAATGACTTTGACCACTAAGGGCATCGAGCTTGTCATCTTAGAGTGACAAGTGAGTTCAAAGAAAGGATTGTTCAAGCTCAAGGGGACGATCTTTGAGTTTCAAGAGACTTTAGAGGCGTGAAGGCGGGGAAAGTTGATAGGTTTTACCCAAGGAATGGGCAATTTCTGGAGGTTTAAAGGTCGAATATCTGTACCTGCTAGTGGTGGCCTCCGAAAGGATATTTTGGGGGAGGCCCATAAGAGCCATTTTACCCTTCATCCTGGTGCTACCAAGATGTATCAAGATTTGAAGAAGATGTTACGGTGGCCTGGAATGAAGAAAGATGTGTGCACATGGGTGAGTAAGTGGTTGGTGTGTCAAAAGGTGAAGATTGAACACCAAAAACCCTCTGGAATGCTGCAACCTCTGTCGATCCCTGAGTGGAAGTGGGATAGTATCTCCATGGATTTTGTGACTGGATTACCAAGGACCCAAATGAATCATGATACCATATGGGTAATCGTGGATCGATTGACAAAGTCGCCCCACTTTTTACCTATTAAGGTGACTTATTCCTTGGATAGGTTAGCACAATTATATATTCAGGAGATAGTGAGGTTACATGGGGTGCCGTCGACGATAATCTCGGATCGAGATCCGCGATTTACGTCGCGATTTTGGGGAGCCTTTCAAAAGGCATTTGGTTCAAAGCTGTGTCTAAGCACGACCTATCACCCCCAAACAGACGGTCAATCTGAAAGAACTATCCAAACCTTGGAGGATATGTTAAGGGCATGTGTTTTAGATCAAAGGGGAAGTTGGGATAAGTACCTGCCACTGATTGAATTTGCATATAACAACAGTTATCATGCAAGTATCGATATGGCAATCGTATGAGGCCCTCTATGGGCGGAAATGTCAATCTCCCTTATGTTGGTATGCACCTGGAGAGCAAAGTTTACTTGGACCTGATATTGTGAGGGAAACAACGGAACAAATCAACAAGATTAGGGATAAGATTCTTACTGCTCAAAGTCGACAGAAAAACTATGCGGACAAGCGACGAAAACCGCTAGATTTTCAAGAAGGGGACCACGTGTTCCTAAGGATCACCCCCACCCGAGGGATAGGCCGAGCAATAAAAGTAAAGAAATTGAGCCCCAGATTTCTTGGTTCGTTTGAAATCCTTACCAAAGTAGGACACAGTAGCTTACCGTATAGCCCTACCCCCGAGTCTATCCAACCTTCATGATGTTTTCCATGTCTCTCAGTTAAGAAAGTATCAATCTGACCGAGTCATGTACTAAAGCCAGAACATCTACAATTAAGAGATAACGACATTTAACTTACTACCCACGAGAATCGTCGATCGAGGAGTTAAGCGAGTTAGTTAAGGAACAAGGTGTACCCTGGTCAAAGTAGCATGGGGACAGGGTGAAACCGAAGAACTTACATGGGAGCTGGAATCAAACATGAAAGCACAATACCAGAGTTGTTCTCAGGTAACGAATTCAGGCGAAATTCTTTTTAAGGAGGAGTAATGTAACGCCCAATTTTTCTGTAATTTTCTTGTCATTAGAAATTACTCAATTCTTGAATTACCGTAGGTAATTATTACATAAGATTTGAGGCCGAACAATCCTCAATAAAGGAATATAACATTAGAAGAGAGGTTAGGAGCGATTCATGCAGAGTCGCAAATCCGAATTTCAGACGTATAAAATGAGCAAAATGTCGCTGATGTTATTTTACTGAGAAAATGAGGATTGTGGGGCCCACATATTCTCAAGGGATGTTTTGAGAATAATAAGGGATTGTTTGTGTTATGTGTGTTAATAGAGCGAAGAATCTCAATTTTGAGTTAGGCCTTGAAAAGACCAAAACGCCCCTGCGGCTGTTTTAACTCCGATGTGCGTGCCGACTGAGCCCGAACCTCACTAAAATGTTTTAAAATGTGTTTTTAAGCCATGATTAACCATTGGTTAAGCTCGGGTGGCCTTAGGCGATTTTAAGTGAAATGCGATTTTGCCCTGCTTTTGGGCGCTTTGCAATTTCGGGATTTTTGATTCATATACGAAACCTAAGCAATATTAGGCTCAAATTAAAGCTTATTAAATTCTAAATATTAATCTAGATTCAAAATTATGTATTTAGATTGATTAGAACCCAAAATTGCTCAAAAACACCCAAATTGCTTACTAATTCACTTAAGCCCTTAGCCGTAAATTCTCTAAATTACATGAATACCTTGCCTACACCTAAATAATGCATGGAACACACAAATTTCACTTCTTTGGGCTGTAATGCACGAAATTATTGATGCCATTATGCAGCTGAATTATTTCCAAAAGTTGCACTAAAACAAAATGCCAAAATGTCACCATAAGAGACATAATTCCTTAATTTCATACAACTTTGTCTAAAATGATTTTTCCTCCATTATTACTCCTGAAAAATTCTGACAACTACCTCCTCATTTTGGCCAATTAGAAGCCTCAAAATCTTCTATAAATAGGCTTGCTTGAGTGGTCTTGGAATGCTTGGTTCATAACTAGTTTTTAGGAGCACCAAAAACTTTCTTTCTTCCTCCTCTTTGGCTGAATTCTTTCTTCAATTTTTCAAAGAGATTTTGTGTCATTTCACTTCAAGAAATCAAGTTCTCTTCCTCTTCTTCAACTCAGATTAGGTAGGGAGTAGTTTCTAAATTTATTTCTATGCTTTGAGGAGTTGTGTTTTTAGCTCAAAATGATGAAATTATGAACTTGCCTTAGCTTTTCATTTTGGTTTTCCTCTTCAATTTTTCTTTAACCAATTCAACCATATGGCTTAGGTGGAACTAAGATGATGGCTTGATGATGAGGACCTTGAGGGTGGGTTGTAAATCCATCACAAGTTAGGCCTCTAAAGCTTGAAAATTCCACTTGATGCAAAACCTTAAAGAATAATGCTTTATGATGCTAAAACAAAGATTTTTAGTTTAGAACTTGAAAGATGTATTTTTTCCTTTTATGTTTTATTTCTTGTTAAGATATGTATTGGGTTGAATTTATAATTCTTTTAAAGTCTTGAAGGAGCTCTAGTAAAGAAACAAAATGAATTTGCATCCTTGATTAAGTTTATGCTTTGCATAACCATGTTTACCTTCTATGTCATCACTAAATTTTCAAGAATGAATAAATGAACTTGCATTTCTCATGTTTAAATTCCAAGCTTGTATTTCATGTTTATGTTTCAAGTCATCACTTAATCTTTCAAGATAATTAAGAGGTTGCATCTCATATTTAATTTATGCTCTCACTATATTTTATAATGGCTAAAAGAATCAACGCATGACATGTTTATTTTATGCCATCACCTAAAGATCCTAGAGCTTAAAGACTTGCCCATGTATCACAAGCAAAGAAATATGATTATTGGAGTTAAAGAATTTATTCTTTAAAAAGTCTTGAGATTGGAGCTTAAAAGATGTAATAATAATTCTCTTCTCCCTCTACTGGTCTGTGCGGACTACATCGCTCGGTTTCTTAATATTCTCTTCTCCTCTCTCTGGTCCTGTGCGGACTACCGCTCCGGTTTCTTAATATTCTCTTCTCCTCTCTCTGGTCTGTGCGGATTACCGCTCCAGTTTCTTGTATCATGTTTATATTTCAAGTTCTTGCATCATGTTTAATTTTCAAGTCATCACCTTAAATCTTAAAGATAAAGAAATGGAATTGCATATCATGTTTATAATTCCAAGCTATCACCTTATAAAGATAAGATTAAAATAAGGTTGCATAGCATGTTTATAATTCTAAGATGTCACCTAAATCTCTAAAGCTCAAGACTTACTCCTTTTATCTTAAGTGAGAATTTTAATTGTGAAGATCCTCCCAAATTTGACAAAGAACTAGTTTCTAAATGAGTTTTAAGGCTTTGCAAGGATTTTACGGGGAACTAGTATTTTATATGCACTTAAAATATGATTCTATGTAATTGCATGAGGTTCATGATACTGACATTGATCTGAGTTTAGTATCAATGTGTGATAATGATTTGATATGATTGAAGTTGTGATAATTATGGTTTATTGTTAAGAGAATGATTCATAATTGGTTTAGTAACTAATTAGTTCTATAATTGATAATTCTATGTAAGGATTGGATGCTTATTAAGTACTTGATATCATTGAATGATTTCACTGACTTGCATGTTATAGTTCTTTGTTGCAAATAATAAGAATGCTTATACATGAAATGTTCTTATGTAAAATTCACCTTTGTTGCTAGAAGAAAGTGTATCATTGTAAAAGTGTAATTTGGAAAGGTTACGGCTAAGGAAAGACTTGGTATTTAAGCGTGTCCATTGTGACCCACCTCTCTTTCTGGGAATCTCCCATATGCATGATTCTGATTGATATATATTATTCTAGCTTAAGACTATAAATGAGAAAATGTTATGATGTTTATGAATTGTATTATGATATAACATGCAAATATTTAATGGTGACTTAAACTTATAAGAAAATGATCCTTTGGAACCATCGGACTATAGGTGGTGAAAAGGTGATTTTAGCCCCTAACCCGTTCTCTCAAAAAGGGTAGAGTCGGGACTTTAGCTTATCAAAAGGGATAAGTATATGCTAGTGACGACTAGTAAAGTATGAGCTCATAACCTAAATTACTCCCAAAAGGGTGGAGTATAGGGTGGCCCAAGGAAAATAATGATGATGATAAGATTTTAAGTCACCTAAGGCACTAAAGAAATGAAATATGTGCCTTTGTGTCCATGTGTAGCTAATATTATATGACGTTCTTTTATGCATGTTATTTTGATAATGATGATGAGGAATATGATGTAATGATAAAGGAAAAGTTCATTGTAAATATGACATGTTAAGAATAAGATGCATTATAAGACGCGCATGATTAAAAATTGGCGAACCTCGGTTAAGTATTTATGCGAACTTAAAATGAATCTTTGCATGCTCACTATTTTAGAATAATCCCGAGGTTCTGGGGACTTTGATGATGACACTGTAGAAGGAGGTACCTTCTGAGAATTCTTTAGCAAGATTCTCACTCCTTTTCTTTATTTCCGTCATTGTCTCCAGATTCAAATGGCGACATTCGTCTGCTCGTTGATACCCCTACTTGGGAATTCCACTATGATCCGGTGCATCGCTCGTATCATTTTGAAGGAGGTCTTGCTTGATTCGTGTTTTTATTTACATAGGTCGTCCATTTGCACATCCTGTCCCTAGTTATCGATTTTCTCCTACTTCTCCTATGGCGATGAAATGGTTTCGAACATGCACGTCCACTTGATGAAAGGATGTTACGTTCTTATCCCGCTTCATCTGCTTGTCCATGGATTTCAGTATGTTCCGAGACGAGATATTCTCAAATCGATCCTTCAGAGGACACTCCTACTCATGTATATTCCGAGAGCTCGCTCCTACTCCCACACGTGTAAGAGAGGGTAGTGAGGAAACAGTTGTTCAGCCGAGGTTAGCGAGAAGGCCGTCCATGCGACCTCAGCCTGGTGCATCTCGTGTGTCCCTCCCGAGGAGCTCATCGATGGATCGGATTTATTCCCCATTTTCGGGACGGTGGCCATAGAAGGTTCTTAGTAGACTTATGTGTGATCATGCACCCTAGTTTTAGGATAACCTTCCCGCTTATGGAGTTATCTAGTTTAGGGGCATGAATTTCCTTAAGTATATTTTCTTTTATGGGTTTGCATAAGATAATGATGTATGAACATAACCCACCCTTTGAGTGAGGTTATTGTATGTAAATATATGCTATAATGTGCTTATGGATGTTATATGATGGAGCCTAAGTGATATGATGTGATATATTCTTAAACGTCTTATTATACTCCGCTTACTCGTTCACGTTGTACTCGGCTCACGTTTTCAATTATGTGTTTAAAAAAAAAAAAAAAGGCTCGTAATTTCACTAAGTATTTTCAAATTATGAAGAAAGAACCAAAGCAAGGAGTAAAGTCTAGTCATTAATCAGATTCAACCTAGGTGTATCTGGTTAATTACTAGGGTGTTACAAAATGTCGTCCTTGCTTATTGACAAGTAGCTCAAAGTTGACACTGGCAAGACATTCAGACCTGATCCTCCGTCAATGAGCACTTTAGGCACTATATAGCCTTTGCATTTAAGGGTTATATACAGTGCTCGTGGGTTAACTTTGTGATCTGATCTCTTCATTTGAGAAAGTGATCATATTGACACGCTTTACCGGATCTACCATGTTTACCATATTCTCCAATGAGACATCCGGTTTCACATAAGCATCTTTCAGAACCTTTAGCACTGCTTTTTGATGAGATTCAGACGACAAAATCAGTGACAACAGGGAGATTCTAGCAGGAGTCTTTTTCAATTGCTCTAGTATGTCGTACTCACTTTGTTTCATGATTTTCAAGAACTCCTCTTCTTCATTTTCTTCTCTTTCTTTTCTTTCCGCACCAAGACCCTTTCCCACATTCTCTTCTTCAACAAACTTTCCTTTTTCCAGCTCTCCGGGCCCATAAATTCTTCCACTTCTTGTTATTCCTTTTACCTCCGCTACCACTTCACCCGTTTGGGCTTTCGAGGTTTCCCTTATGTCTCCGTTTGTCTCCACGTCAGTTTCATAGTTCCAAGGGACAGCATGTGTATCCTCGTGAATCGAATGGTCTTTGGTTTCCTCACGGTGATCACCACTTTCTCTGGTTTGAGCTCGATTCGGTGGAGGGATCACGAAGTATGAAGCGATCAATCACATTCACCTCCTCAGGAAGATTCGATTTCCGTTTCACTTGAATCACTCCCAGGTCAAGTAATTCTTGTACTCGAGCTTTGAAATCCCCACAACTTTCTATATCATGACCAAAAACTCCAGAATGGTATATGCAGCTCGACCTTATGTCATCTTTCTCATTCTCTTTTATCATGGATGCAGAGGCTGCGATATGGTACCCTGCCTCCTTCAAACCATTGAACACTTTCTCCATAGGAGTTCGGAGACCCATAACCTTCTTAACTAGAGGTTCTTCCACCTCCAAGGCATTCACATGACTTCCTCCTTCGTGTTTTGGGATTGGGTTATTAACAATATCCGGCTTCGAATCTACTTGAAAGTCTAGCCTCCCACAAGGCGATTAACCTTCTTCTTGCTTTGTTTTGAAACCTTTGCAATCCTCAATGGAGTGCCTGCTATGTCCATGTGGTATTCTGTGTCAGGTTTGGGTTGTACCAAGCTGGGTATGGTGGTTCTAATGGATGCACAGGATATGCCGAGATCAGATGAGCATCAACTAGCTTTTGAAATAGGTCAGCATTTGAAATAGATAGCTTTGGGAAAGGTGGGAAGTTGGGGTATCGATCTGATTTTGGTTTTGGAAATTTGGTCGAGGTACTGGGGTATATGTTGGGCGGGTTGGTTGGTATGGCCTTATGTGGAGGTTGTTAACTTGGGGTTGGGAGTATGGAATGGTGTTTGTGGTTTGTGTGGTTTGGTATGGTGGATAATGAGGGATAGGGGTTTGGTATAATCGTGGCCGGGTTAGTGTGTATCGTGGGACGAAGGATTGCTGACCATGCACATAATTAACATCTGTCTCCTTTTTTCTGGGTGGAAAACTTTTCCTAGTGTCTTCACTGCTCATGGGAAGCTTACCGGCTTTTGTTAAGCTTTCAATTCTTTCTCCAGCAGTTATCAACTCAGAGAAGTCTTTGTATGCTGCTCCTGCCATTGCCCCAATGTAAGGGGATCCCAAGGTTCCCAAGAAGTAAGAACACATTTCAGTTGGGATGAGCGGCGGTTGAACTTGGGCAGCCAAGGCTCTCCACCTTTGTGCGTATTGCTTGAATGATTCATCCTTCTTCTTCTGCATAGAGCTTAATTGCTCCCGTGTAGGTGCCACCTCAAGATTGAACTTGTATTGGCTCATGAACAGATCTGCCAATTC
Organism: Dalbergia cochinchinensis; assembly: GCA_031216125.1. Taxonomy (NCBI): domain Eukaryota; kingdom Viridiplantae; phylum Streptophyta; class Magnoliopsida; order Fabales; family Fabaceae; genus Dalbergia; species Dalbergia cochinchinensis. The sequence continues at coordinate 30,473,389 of CM062375.1, read as the reverse complement.
TCTCCAGCTAGAAATCTTTGAATGGTCTAGTTGAATGTACCATTCAGGCGAGTCCGTCAGGCTTTCATGGAAGAAATTGATGAGGAATTTTTCATCCTTTGACCATATTGCCATCTTAGTACAATAACTCTTCAAGTGAAATAGAGGATTACCCGTCCCATCATACTTTGAGAAGTCAGGAACCTTAAAGTCCCTAGGGATTACTACATCAGTAGAAGGACAGAGTTGTTCAACCTCCACATACCCATAGGGGCTAGGTCCTTGAATAGCCCGAATTTGCTCTTGAATCTTCTCCATCCATTCCTCTTTGAACTTTCCTTTTTCTGCCTCTGCACGACTATTTTTACGAGGAGGATAGTTGCTACGGATGACCACACGAGGTTGCTCCTGCAGGCAGGGTAACATGCCCATGTTCATGAGTTTGCACATTTTCCAAGGAACGATAACCTTCTCCAATAGGGATTACCAATGGTATCGTGGGCGGTGGTTGCCCATGGAAGTTATTCGGGATTTCACCCATATCATTCATCCCTACAGTGACGTTTAGAGCTGCACTCGGTACCACAGGCATACCCAGTGTCGTGGTCTTTGGTTGCACATTCGCTGAATGAGCTCCCAATAGGTTAAGTGACTCTTGTATGGCTCGCATCATATCCTCCAATCTTCCTTGGTTATTTGACAGTTCATTCAGTTTTCCTCTCACCGCGTCAACTTCATTGCTCAGATTTCTTCCTCCTTCAGAAGTAGTTGTGATTGGGATACCCCTTTCTGCGTCACCATTTCCTCCAGCCATTTTGGTCCGGGCTCTGGTATTGTGAATTCGAGTTTGATCGGTATCGGTTTTCCTTGGGCGCCCAATTGTGACGAAGTTTTACCTGATTCAGAAAACAATTTTAGTGAAAGGTAAGAGATAAAAACATGGCTATTTGTTAGAAATCATCGAGCCGAGTCTTGATGTGAGTATCTTTGATGATAACCGTTCCTCAGAACGTCTCGTTCAAAAGTACTAAGTCATGGACATTGCTACGAGACCAACACAATACAGAGAAACAAAGATTCTTTTATTCATGAAGGCATATTACAACCATCATTGATTCTCACAACAACAAAAGAGAATGCATTGTAAAGCCACAAATGCCTTCCTCAAAATCTCTCAGCAATCATTTGCTTCATTCTTCCAATCAAGTCTTTACAATAGTCAACAAAATTACAAATCTCGATTGGGGTCTTGAAAGGGATTATTCCTTGCTCAGCCAATCCTAAGTATCTTGGAACATCTTCAATGGTCGCATTAGCTAATCCTGCCAAGTTTGAGAAGCGAGTCTTCAGCTCATGAATAATGTGGTTCTGATGTTGTATTTCGGAATCCAAACTTGCAACTCTTTCCTTTTCTTCTTCCAGTGCAACTTGATATTCCATGATCTCATCATTCATGTGTTGACTTAGCTCTTCAATCTTCCTTTGGTATTCATTGTTCAATTCTTCCATTTGTTGTTTCATTTGTTCTTCGCCTCTTAGCGCGGTTTCTTCAGCAATTTTGACCTTTCGAAGTAAGTCTTTCAATTGTTGATTTTCAGCTAGCACTTTGTCACGCTCCTGTCTTCGAAGTCCAAGCTCTTTGTTGGCAGCTTTGAGGCATTCCTTGGTTTTCATCATGTGTTCATGCCCCATCTTCAACCTCTTGCTTGTTCCTTCTAGAGCTTGATCTTTTTCAGTACTTTCTCGCTTTAACGTTGCGTAATTATGGCGGACACTTTTCAACTCAGCTTCTACTTGCATCTTTTCTTGTTCAACCTTGTCTAGTTTCTCCTTCACTTTCTTGATTTCTTCATTTTCATGGAAACCCCAGGTTGATACATTGTCCAGAGGAGTAATAGTTATGACTTTGAAGGGCAGCTTGATCTCTTGAGCCCTATTTTTCACCCATTGATGATAACTTTCTTTCACAGCACAACTTCTAACTCCCAGTTCCTTTCCCTTCTTGACAACCTTGTTCCAAGCGGACCGGATCTTCTGGAATAGGTCAATGTCTTTGGAGTCTTGATAATATGAGAGGAATGGAGTAACTGCAGCTTCAGAAGGAGGTCCCATCATGGGATACCCAAGTTGGCGTAACACCAAGACAGGATTGTAGTTTATGCATCCTCGGGTACCCATGAGAGGTACATTTGGAAAGCTTCCGCACTGATAAATCAGAGTTTGACCGTCATCCCTCCAAGGATACCATCGTATCATTTTTTCATCCAATCTGGCCAGGTCTTGAGCCCACTCTTGTCCACTCTTCTTCTTGATATTATGCATTCGTAGGTCTTCAATCGGACAAGGCGCCTTGTAATTCCTTTGGAATATGTGCGAAGTAACCCACACATATAGCATTGGTAAACAGCACAGAATTCTCTTACCATTTCTCTCGTGGCAAAAGTTCAGAGTACAATAAACATCTGCCAGGAGGGCTGGAACGGGATTATGACCGTGGAATTTGCGAGCAAGGAACACATCAATAGCCCCAAGATCTACAAGGCCTTCAATATTCGGAAATAAGTCAGTGCCATAGATAGTGAGGGGCAGCACATCTACAAAGCATCCAGTCTTCAACTTGAGCTAAACAGCGCATATGCTCTTCGAGATAATCCCTTGAGAATCCGTAAGTCCCATTTCTACATTTCTGTGCTTCGTGCAAGTTCTTTGCACCTACCCTTAGGATAGTTGATAGGGTTTGTAAAGAAGGATAATGGCCTTGGTAGTGATAGGGTTTTTCTCCTTCTAGTGGTAACCCCAGAATCTTCTCAAATTCTTCGACGGTAGGTGCTAGTTGGAAGTCTTGAAAAGTGAAACATCGGAGCGGAGGATCATAATACTGTGCCAGTGCTGTGATTGCTTCTTCTTGCTCTTCCACTTCTAAGAGATTCAAAATCTTTCCATATTTTCTGGTGAGAGACAAGCGTTGTGGTAGCTTCAGCAATTGACCCAAAGACCTCAGGCTTTTAGTGTCAGGTGTCTTGGCTTTGAGACGTAGAGTTCTTTTCAACTTTTCACCTTCCCGATCATGTGTGGTCTCATATTTGTTTCCATTTTACAAAGATACTCACAATAAGATTTCAGTTCGACCTTCTAACAAACCTGCCATAATAGAAAAAAAAATTGATTTAAATGAAAGAAGGAATAGTAAACAATTTAGGAAATGAACAGAAATTATGCACAAAGAACAAAGATAGGAAATTATGTACAAAGAAAGGAGTTTAGGAAAATGCATGCTCTCTTTGTGTCCTATGTGAGGTAAATTCTGGAGGTTAATTCTATGGTCCTATGGTCGTTCTACCTTGTGAACACTTTCCTTTGGGTGGGTCTATATTCTCAGAATTCTATGGTCTCTAGAGTTAAGATTCGTTTCAGAATGTTACCCACAACAGCAGGTGAACCGCTAGGTGTAGGGCATTCATGAAAGAATCACACTCTAGATGAGATTTTCGCGATAACCAAACAGGATGAACATCCAAAATGGCTACCACTACATAATCTCTTACCTATCTCAAGTTACACTCAGACCCGGGTATAGGGCCCCACTCGTGTGTGATTAACGTGTAAGTGTTGTGTGTGAAGAGAGCATACAACCTGAAGTCCTAAAACTACCCATGACTAATACCTGCAAAAACAACTCAAACAAACACGTACAACATCCAGTAACAGTCATCTACCCTAAGGTTTTAACAAATAAAGCCATCAAACACATGAAATGTAAAATTCTATAAAGAGACAACGTATAAAGAAAGAAATATTAGACAAAGTAAACTAAGAAAAGGAAAACAAACATCAAAAGGCTATATTTAATTTGCACAACTAATTAAAACAGGCCTGACTCTCTTGGAAGTCCCCAGTGGAGTCGCCATCTGTCATGGCAAGGGATCGCGATGAGGGCGAAAAAGAGAGAAATTATTTGTTTGAAAATTATTGGAGTCGCCACCAAGTTTATTTAGAATTTGGGAAAAAACGTTGGAAAAACCCATTCATTTTGAAAATGGCCTTTGAAACCAGATTTGAGTTCGGGAGTCGGTTATGCATAGGGAAGGGTAGGAGTTTAATCCTACGCACCCTAGTACACCCGTCCTTGAACGGTACCTTTAATTAACTGTGCAAATTAAATAAATAACCCTTTTTTAAACATTTATTTTCTATTTTTATTTACAAGAAAATTGCGAAGAAGATAAACTTTCTTTTGAAAAGAAATTTCAAAGCATCAAACCGTCACGATTTAGATGTCCAAAATATTAAGTTAACAAGCCGTCATAGCTAAATTAACGTTTTTATTTGAATAAGAAATTTACTAAATAAATGAGCGAACTTAAATTGAAGATAAATATATAAATTATAAATATTTACAAATAAGATAAAGAAGAAAATTATTTTTTTATGTATTTTTATAAATCAATAGAAACAAATATAAAAGAGAACAAACATTTTTAAGAAAATTTTCGAATCATTAAGCTGTCACAACTCAAATGTTCAAAATATCGAGTTAACAAGCCGTCACGGCTAAATTAACTCTTTATCTATAATATCAAAAGCTAAATAAAATATTTTGAAATAAAATTATTAGGAAAAAGAAACTTAACAAAATACGTAAATAGCAAAAAAAATAGGAAAATTATTTACAAATAAATTAAGTAGTAAAAGGTTAATTTTGAAAAAAAAGAATTTTAGAATATTAAACTGTCACAGCTAAAATATTCTAAAACATAAAGTTAACAAACCGTCGCGGTCAAATTAACTTTATTCTTAAAAAGAGATATTTACAATTCAATAATTAACTCAAATTAATATAAATAAAAAAAATAGCAAAATAATAATAAAATATTTACGAACAAAATAATGTTATAAAAATCTAATTTTGAAAGGGAGTTTTAGAATATCAAGCTGTCATAATTAAAATATTCTAAAAAACATAAAGTTAACAAACCGTCGCGGTCAAATTAACTCTATTTTGAAAAGACTTTGAATATCAAGCCGTCGCAGCTAAAATATTCCAGGACATAGAATTAACAAACCGTCACACTTAAATTAATCCTATTTAAAAAAAGATTAATTAACTCAAATTTTTGTAAAGCAAATTTATTCAATTGTTTATTTAAACCCAAATCCATAAAAAAACATTTTAATATTTTTTTAACTGAAATTAGCAAAAATACATTAAAAACCGTTACACAATTAATTTAAACAAAACACCTAAACATATGAAATAAATAAACTAAAAAAAACATAAACACAATTACACCAATAATTTGAACAAAACACATAAATAATTAACATTAAACAAAAGAAGACTAATTCGTAAACATAATCATACAATCAAACAAAATGGATAAGATAATTAAATAAACAAATAAGGGTCGTAATTACCATTTTCTTCTTTTTTTTATTAGGAAACACTAGCACTAAACACCCAAAATCAAGAAAATATTAGGTCACTCTTTTTTATTTTATTTATTTTTTTTTATAATTAATTTATTTAATTCCACTCAAATAAAAAGGGGATAAAAGAGAACACATTATAAGTTAAAAAAAAAAATTATTTTTTTGAATCAAATAAAAACCCTTAGTTTATTTTAGATCAAAATCAAACCCAAAACCAGCAAGTGAATTCAAGAACTAAAATTAAAATAAACACTAACCACACAAACCTAAACAAAATCAAAATTTAACTTAAGATGAAATAACAACTAACTAAAATATAAATAAGGAATGAAATTTAACTTAACTTAATTCTATTTTTTATTAATATAACATAAAAATAAACACTAAAACATAAAATAAAAAAAAAGAAAATAAAAAATAAAAAAAACTCACTCTCACCTCACATGCACACACTCACCAAACTCTCTCGGCACCCTCACACACACACTCTCTTCTCACCGACACTCTCTCACACACGCGCACCACTCACAAATAAACTCTCTTTCTCTCACGTACACACACTAACACTAAAACCAAAAGGAAAACTCTCACACACACGCAGCCAAGTAAGAAAAATCAAAAGAAACCAAAGCTAAGGAGAGAATCTGGGGAATGAGAGAACCGAGAGAGAGGGAGAGAGAGCGAGGGCAGGGGAAGGCCGATCCGCCACTGTAAGGGCGCGGCAGCTTCTCGCGGTGGCGAGAATCGTGGGGTGAGGCCACCGTGCAGGGCCACCGCACGAAGAAAGGGAGGGGCGGTGCTTGACACGCGAGGAAGAAGACCAGCCGAGGTGGAGCAGGTCGGAGCGTGCCTTGGCGGCGTGAGGAGGGACGCGGAGAGTGGTTGGTCGGCGCAATCGGTGAAGGGAAAGGAACGAAGGGACCGCGGATTGATGGGGAGCAAAACCGCATGGAGAGTTGGTCGAAATGGAGTGGTGGCTGGCTGAGGTTTCAGGTGCGGAGGTTCGCGGTTCGGTGTGGTGGCTCGGTTGGCTCGTGGTGGAGAGGTGTGGGATGAAGGTGGAAGGCGGTCACGGTGACAGGGACTTTTGCGAACTGAGGCTGAGCTCTGGAGGTCACGCGGTGGTGGTCAAGCTAGGCAGATCGGAGAGGGAAGGCGTGCGGTGGTTCACGCCGGCAACGAAAGGGAGACGCGGTGCAGATGGTGATGGCTTTATGGTGATGTTGATGGTGAGTTGCAAGAGGAAGGACCGGTGATGGTGGTTGGTTTGGTGGTGATGTTGATGGTGAGTTGTAAGAGGAAGGACCGGTGATGGTGGTTGGTTTGGTGGTGGAGGTTCAAAGGGATGAAGATGGTGGTGGTGGCTGAAAGGGGGAGAGGCCGCAGCTTGATGATGATGAAGATGAGGATTCACGGCCGCGGTGGTGGTGGCTGGAACCACCGCGGCCACTCCCTTCCCTTTTTCAAATTTTTTTTTTTTTAAATCTGCTGTTAATGTATTGATGATCTTTACCTTGTTACTGAACTGTATTTGCTGGACTGTGTAATTGGTCTGGAAATTTTGGTTTCTCTGCAGGTTTTTCAATTGATCCCCCCTTTTTTTTAGTTCTCTTCCCCTATGTATATCTTCTGTGTTCTCTCCTTTCCAATTCCACCGAAAGAGGAAATAAAAACATCCAAGACCCCATCATTGTGTTGGTTTTGTTTTTCATACTTTCTCTCATCTCATGCTTCACGAGCTTGCTTCGGGGGAATCAAGAGAAGGGGAACCCGTGAATTTGGCAATGAAAGGGAGGAGAGGAGCTTGAATGGAGGAGCCCGTGACTCTCTCTCTCTTTTTTTTGTTTATTTATTTATTATTTTTTTATCTTTGAAGTAAAACAGGTTTCAACAAATTGGGTTTCTTCAAAGGCTGAATAGTAAATCGAAAATAAAGGGATGGGCTGAAAATAGCATAAATGGGCTAAAAAAAGTTTTTGGGTATCATGTTAATAAAATTGGGCTGAAGATGATTTTTTTTTTTTTAACAAATAAACAAGAACAAAATATTTTTTATTATTGGGTCGAATAAAATCGGGTATTCACATATGTTATTAATATTGATGCCTAACAAATGATGTTAGAGGAATATGTATTGCACAAAAAAATTTCTTATGATGGGGTTCTAGCACAAAAACAAATTAAATTTTTTTTATATGACAAAAAAATTGGTGATAAGATGATTTTTTTTAATTAATATTGATATATGATAAGTGATGTTAAGCATATGCATTGCACACAAACAACTTTTTTTTTTTGTACAATGAGCTCTAACCACAAAACAGGTTAACATTTTTTATATGACAAAAGAAATTAGTTATAAAATGAATTTTTTTTATTAATATTGATACCTAGCTATTAAACATATACATTTCCAATTTTACTACAAGTTAGGGTTCGAAAACATATTAACCAATATGTCATTATACAAACAATTATTTACATACCATATAATTAGTATCAATTTATATCATTCATTTTCATTTTATTCAATATGAATTTTTAGCATTTTTATTCAAAAAGAAAACATGAGAGGGGATGATTAAATTGTAAAAAGGATTTGTTATGCTTGAATAAGCTTTCTTCAAAAAGTTATTAATATCTTTATTAAAAGGTTTTCCTATTTAAACTCTTTGGTGTTAAAAGTCTGGGGCTACATCTACCCTTGCATGAGATCCCTTTGTATAAACTATAAAGTAACATTTTCATAGATTTTTAATGTCACGACAGTATCTTTTGGTTGAGCATTGGGACCTTTATTGTCTATGTTAATCTCTGTTGATCTTTTAATGATGATGAGCTACTTGATTAATTTTCATATATTGAGTCTAAATATCGAGGACATTGATGATATTCATTAACATCATTTGTGGCTTATTTGATATATATTTAATTGCTTAATATGTTATTCACTGTTTAGATCCCAAATAAAGACAAGAACTATTTAGTGAAAAAAGTAAATGCTGAAAGTTCGGATGCTCCTGCTACGACGTATATATGAATTCAGTAGTATTATCACAATGTTTTGGGCACTATGATGCAAGGGTATTAAGGCCAGTAATTTTGCATGGCCATTTTCGAGTACCAATCATTTTGAAGATAATGTAATTGAAATTATTTTGTTGTACACTGTAGCTTGGAGAAGGACTTAATGGTAAAAGTCCAAATTGCTAAAGGTAAAAGTCCAAATTGCTAATCTACTGGATTAGGGGTGTTTGTTTCAGATTTTGAAAAAAAATAATAATTATGAAAATTAAATTTTATATATAATTGAACAAACTAAAATTTAATTTTTTTTTAGAAGTTACTAATTTCAACTCTTACAAAAAAGTTAAAAACTGATTTTTTTATAAATTTTGATTTTTTTAAAAATTATTCAAAGATACAAAAAGTATTTTTTTTTAGCAAAAAAGGTGATTATTTGATAAAATAATCATAAACAAATGCACCGTAATTGTAATTGGAATTCTTTGATAGGCTGACTAAAGGTCCTGATGTTTTTATTGCATAAAAAAAAGGTTTTGAATAATAATATATTTAATATGAAGAATTAGTATTTTTTTCAAATCTTTAAACTATAAAAAATTAGTTTGAGTTTATCTTTTATTAGATTTTGTGACTAATTGATATATATATATATATATATATATAATTATGGGTTTTAACATTTACTTTGGCTTCAGATTTTAAACCATATTATTAACATTAATTTTTACTTCTAATATTTGTATGTTTAATTTTTTGTCATATTGTTTTGTTTCAATATTTGTATTAGATTTTTTGTAGATAAAATTGTAGAATGAATATTATTAATGGACAATGCTTTAACCATCACTTTTCTCCCAGTTTATCCGGAATTGGGTTAAACTATAGGCTATCTGGGTCGTGATTTAATTTGGAACTTGAATAATTATTGGATTATTGTAATGAGTTGAAACTATAGACTATTGTGTTCAAATGGCTGGTATCGAATTATGCACGTTATTGTAGCCAATATGTTGAAACCAAGCACTCAATTGAACTCGATTATAGCTATTGAGTAACACGTTTAGATTCCCAAAATTTGAATATAAATGCTGATGATGACAGATTTGGTTTTCTTATTTATCTCTTCAGGTGATGAAAAAGGTCTGCTTGCTTTTCAAATTTTTATGCTTTCATTGGACGAGTACTTAAAGGAAAAAATAAGGAAATTTGGGTACACAATTTGTAAATTGTTCCTATATACTACTAAGTTATATGTACCTATAAAGTATTAAATCATATTGAGAAATAAACAGTAGTAATATCATTAACAATTGTGAGCATAAAATTGAAACAATTTAAGCTTGTATGACCCGTGCATAGCACGGGTTTTCGACTAGTGTACAAACAACGCTTGTTGGCTGCTACCAATGCAATAGAGAAGCCTTGATAATGCCGGCAACTCCTTACACTAGGCAAAATTTAATCACAGGAAATTGTTCTTCCTAGTGACAATTTTGTAGTCCCCTGTGTTAGGCTATCAATCTCTGGTTAGATGGCAGATAATTTAGTCCCATGCCAAATTTGGACTTTTACATTGTCTATTATTTATCATCATTAGATTGTCTTTGAATGGTTTAGATTCAAAGTTATAATTATTATGTAAAATTAGATAAATTACACTCACCTCCTCTAAGGTTTATGGAAATATAGCTCACACACTCTCTAGTTGTAACATCCTAATTTTTAACCCAATACTCTAGAATATAATTAGGTTAATCATTAGTCTGTTACTTCATAGTTCTCATTTAACTTTGAATTACTTAGCGGAAAATACGGGTAAAAATTTTTTTTGAAATATAAAGTGAGAGCCGCGTGATGCGATGTAACACGTAAAGAACAAAACATACATCTCATAACGTCATAGCATAAAGTACATAAAGGCACATCATGGGAAAACACTGAATATCATCTTATATTTATATAACTTGCCCACTTATAAGTGTGGGACTTAATTTAGTACAAGGGAAATACATGAAAGGAAATACAACATAAACATAAACACGATCTACTCCCCTACCCGAGTGCATCTAATAGGATAACCTCTAAACAAAAGAAGGTTTATCCCCATCTAAGTGGTGTGTGCTCTAACTGGGTACTCCATCGGTCGATCGTCACCTCCTACTGACGTCCGTCTCGCGAACGAGGCAAGTATCCGGGAAACTGGGCGAGTTCCTCGGGCATAAAGAGGCGGAACGGGGATCAAGAGTGACCCCCGCGGTGTGGCCGCATCTCCGGTCGCCGTGCAAGTCATGGCTGAGTCACGGTATCCTCACTGCCCTCCCTCATCAATGGTGGAGAGGAGGCAGAGCTCTCGCTATACGGATGAGTAGGTGGGTCCTCAGACGGGTCGGTCTCCGAGAAGTAGATCCGGAGCACGTAATCGGGATAGTCTTGCATGGCTAAGGCGGCGGTGTGCATGCGGAGCACTCTCTTGCCATGCGTGCGCGTGCGCTCAAAAACCGGCTCGTCGTTGCCATAAGGTGCAGTCGGGGAGAAGCGATGGGTGTGCACGGGATGAGCGAAGGGGCACCCTACGAACATGAAAACCCGCACCGTGCACTGCCCCTCAAAATGGTATGACCCGTGAGCCGGGTCATAGTGCACCTCCCATGTCGGGGTGTCCACGAACACTACGAACGTCGCCATCTGAAGACGTGACGGAAAGAAAGAGATAGAGGGAGTGAGAATCTTGCTAAAGAATCTCAGTAGGGCCTCCTACTACCTAGGTGTCATCATCTACGTCCTCAGGAACCTTGGGTTTAATTATACAAAATGTCTGGTCATGCATTAAGTTCATTTTAAACTTTAAAATATACTTTAGCCAAGGTCCATTCATTTTAGGATGATCTTAATGTCATGAATGCAACATAATAGAAGATGTATGCATGGCACTACCTAATGCACATACATAAAACATAACACCAAGCATCATCATACTTAGTGGCATAAAGTGGCAATAGAAACTTTCTCATGGGACAAACTTAGTGACATAATCATAATCATGAAACTTCTCTTCCTCATGGGCCACCCTAAAAGACAATCGAACTGGGGGTGCTCGGCCGAACCGGTGTCACCCAGAACGTGTCATACATCTAGGTTATGAGCTCATACTTTAACTAGTCGTCACTAGTTCTTACTTACCACTTAACGATAAGCGTATCATAAATCATAAATCCCAACTATCTAAGTACGGGTTAGGGGGCAAAACTCTTAGGGGTGCTCAGCCGAACCGGTATCACCTAAGAGTATAAATGGGTACCGATGTCACATGAGTTCTATGGAGGTGCTCGGCCGAACCGGTGCCATCCTAGAACTCATCTTAGTACCTTAATTTTCAAAAATCTCTTTAAGTCCTCAAATTCGTCGGGAATTCGGCGGCACTAAGGCATTACGCCGAATTCCTTCCAAATTTGCTTTATGCCACATAAACATATATCCTCATGAATTCCTCATATGAATAACATCATCATCATTTACATAACACATGCATCATCACGGAACATTCAACCGTTTATCCTTACGGTAGCTTATGCTTTGACCCTTACGGGCCTTAATCATGAGATATGGTTCTCTAACATCTGTCGCTCATATTTTATGCACCTAAGGGCTCATAATTAAACATCATTCATAATCCTCATGTTCACACTTAAATCTGAATAGCATAGGGCAGAATTCCTAACTTGTGATTACGGGGTTCTAGAACTTACGTTTTAGACTCTTTCTTGGTTCCGTCTTCGCCTAAGGCGCTACGAATTAAATCTAAATCAATTATGAGGCATTCCTATGCTTAAGGACTAATTATTAATCATGTTTATCATGTTGTAAGGGTGCTGGACAGAATCCAGAAAAATAAATGTTCTAAGAGTTCTAAACTTGCACTTTTACGGTTTTCTAGTTACTAGTTTCCCTATAGGTGCTAGAATTCGATTCTAATCCAAATGTTACCAAGTTTTTCATGTCTAAACAATCCTAATCTGATTATGCTCCCATTAAAACAGTTTGGATAAGTTCCATAAACAAATGGGTCAAAACTATGTTAAATTCTAGCTTTATGGTATTTCTAGTTAGCTAGTCTCTTACCTATTATGCATAGAATCATTTCTATATCATCGTATGATATTTTCACACATTCTAACACATCATAACATCATCATACAGCGTCACACTCATCATATCAGAACCGAAAACATTTAGCTTTAGTAAAGGATTTAAATTGACATTTCTAGGTACATAAGTTAACTAGTTTCTCTTGGAATCGATTTAGAATTTCTAAAACTCTTTGCAAATCATTTTAATTCATTAGGAGGCTAAAAGAAGCCTTAGGTCAATGACCAAAATATATTTCATCTCCTAAAAGGGAATAAAGTCATAACTCTTGATAACATACCCTTGAAAAGGTTGTAAAGCTTTTAAGAAAAACTTAGAACATAGACTATTGGTCCTTGTAGCTAGATGAAAACTCATTGCTAGTCCATCATCACTACTTGGCCGAAAATATGCATTCGAGAATGGTTTCACATCAAACTTTAACTTGGAATGAAATGGGCAAGTCTTTGAGCTCTAGGTTCTTAAGTTATGACATGAAATAAACGTGCTCATGCTTTTCATTTTTAATCTTGCTTACACAATAAAGTGATGACTTAAATTAAATATGCAAGGCATAAACTTAAACGTGCAAGCTTGAAAGTAAATATGTGAGGCATAAACTTAAACGTGCAAGCTTGAAAGTAAATATGCAAGGTTCAATTTTTTATTTTAGTGCTCTTGACCCAACAACAATCGACTTTAAGGCCGAAATAGATAGGCATTCGAGAAATTAATTAGGTGATGATGCAAGTTCAATTCTTTATTTTAGTGCTCTAGGCCCAACAACAATCGACTTTAAGGCCGAAATAGAAAGGCTTTGAGAATTAAATTAAGTGATAATAGAAGTTCCTTTTTAATCTTTATGTTCTTAGGTGATAGCTTGAAAGTAAAGATGCATAGCAAGAATGTAATTATAAATGCAAGCATAAAATAAATTATGCAAGTTCATTTTATCTTTCTAGAGCTCTTAACAAGACTTTAAAGGAACATAAACCTCAACCCAAACTCATCAAACCAAGATAAAGTAAAGTCTAGAGTTCTTAGAACTCAAAACAACATCTTTAGAAAATCAAACCATAAGGCATGTAAAAGGAAAGGAAATGGCCGAAACATCTAGGCAAGAAAAGAAATATTTGAAACTCTAGAGTCCATGATCTTGATGATATATTAACACCAACATCATGAGACCTCATCATTGAGTCCTTAGAATCATTTTAAAACACCATCAAAACTAAAGTTCTCAAGAGTTCAAGAAAGGAAAAACTAGAAACATTTTTGCTCAAGAACAAAGATCAAGCTCTAGAGTTTGTTTCAAGTGATGAACATCATCATGAAACTCTCATCATCAAGCTCTCATTTCTTTGAACTCCAAGGCCCATGGCCGAAAATGAGAAAGAAAAAGGAGAAGAAAAGGAGTTCTAAAAAGAATCAAGAGAAACTATAAACATAAAGCTTAGAACAAGAACTTTAAAGAAAGGAATACTTGAAAGAAAATCCCTACTTGATGTGATGAACTTGAAGATGGAAGAAGAAGATGAAGATGATGAAGAACTCCAAGAACTTGAAGAACACAAGAGCTTTGAGAGAAAAAGAAAAGCTTTGAGTGTTCCTAAACTTAAAGAAATGATCTAAAAGTGGTGCAAGCTCCTCAAGGCATTCTATTTATAGAGAAATGAAACAAATGAAGTGTGTGTGTGGGCTGATGAGTTTCGGCCATGAGGGTGCAGAATGGAGGCATCCATGAGTTCCATGAGGTGAGATAATGTGGTCTTGAGGCATGGTGAGGTATGGTTCCAAGTATGGTGAGGTATGGTTCAAAGTATGGCTGGCGTAGTTCTTTGAGTGAGAAACAATTCAACATGTGGTCAATGAGGGTGAGAATTTCGGCCATGTGCATCAGATTTGGGGGAGGATTAGTTTGCATTTTAATTGTGGTTTAGTGTTGTGTTTAGGTGTATCTTTAATTATGCTTAAGATTAGGAATTTGTAAGAAAGTGTTTAGGTAAGGAAAATGGATAATTAGGATGGTCTAGACATAATTAAGGAGTGGTCTTGGACCATTAGTGAGTTAGATCCTCAATTTAGAGTCTAAACAACTCTAGACACATTTCCTTGATTTAAGAAATTGGAGAGAGAAAACACTATTCAAGATTTCAAGACTAGGAATCTTGAGTTCTAAAAAGGGATTTAAGTTTAATCTAAGCAATTTTAGGTTCTAATTAACTTTAATAAATTATTTTGTCTCTAGATTAATTAGGGAAATTAATTAATCTTCGTTTAGAGCCTAATATTGCTTAGGTTTGCTTAATTACGTCATTAAGCTCAAAAACACTACTCTAGGGGCAAAATCATAATTTTGCAAGACTAAAAGCTCGGACCACCGGGACTTGAACAGCAGACCTCTAGACACATGAAAAACACGTTTTAAACCTTCGGGGAAAGTTTGACTCAACAAAGACTTTACCGCAGAAACGCTTTAGGGGTATTTTGGACATTTTGACACGAAACTGGGGAAAACGAAATTTCTCCTTCCGAAAGCATTGAAAGGCCATTCAATTCCCTTCACACATTCAGTTGACCCTTGAGGGCGGCCGAGGTTGGTTACCCTCGATGGGTCAGAAATGACCTCAAGGCATTTTGGTCATTTCTGATTAAAAAAATCGGGGTGTTACACTAGTTGTCCAGCTTACACTCACACCCCATTTGCTTGTCAAATGTTAAATATTTATATTACAGTTATACTACTCATTCACATAACACCGTTAATAAACTTAATAGAATGATATTTTTGTGATATTAAATATTTTTAATTAATAAAATTATAAAATATATTTATCCACTCTGTTAAGTTTAAGGGTATTTTTATAATTTTATTAAATATAAACATATAATATTATAAAAATATTATTCTGTTAAGTTTACTAATAGCATTTTGTGAATGAAGAGTGTGATTGTAATATAAATACTTAAAATTTGACAAGCAGAAGGGATGTGAGTATAAGCTGGACAATTGAAGGAGATATGAATTGTATTTCCATAAACCTCAGGGGAGATAAGTGTAATTTAGGTATAAAATTTATAAAAATTATATAAAAGTGAAAAATAGAATAATAACTTTAAAAAGTATCATAATATCCTTGAACACTTCTCTTTCCCCTCTCCCTTTCGCCATCTTACCCCCATTTTCTCAACAACCATGAAACACTCTCTTGAAGGTGCACTACTACCACCATCGCCCTCAATTGCGCGATGACCACTACTCTCCACTGCAGCAACCAATGTGACCAATGAGGTGAAGCCAGCAAAGGAAGACTATGGAACCCATGATTTTGTTATAATTGCATGAACACCATATTTTATTCGGGTATTTTATCTTTCAATTTTATTGTTTCAAAAAAGAAAGAAAATTAAACTAGCCCATTCTGGCTTACAGCCCAAGTTCTATTGGTTCATTTACAACAACAAAAATGAAAAATATGCCTGGTCCATTTCCTTTTCTTTGTCTTAAAAAAATAATCAATTTGGTCCAATTCAAAAAGAGAGAGAGGCACAAGTCTTCCGCTCCGTTTTCTTTTTGTCTTTGTTAAAAAAAAAACAAGAGAAGATAAAATGTCGACACCATTTTCCTTCGAGAAATGGTTTTTGGACGCACGGTTTCGACTCAGTGGCTCGATGCATATGCATATTGTGAAGAAAACTTGTAGAAAGAGAAAATAAGGAAAATCAATATCTAGTGGGACCCATGATTTTGTGTGTATGAGTCCGGCATGCGTCCGTGAGCGGATGTCAAAATGACAGGCCTCTTTTCCTTCTATTCTTTTTCATTGGCAAAATTCAGAAAATGCGGCTCCCAGAAGGAAGAAGATCGCGGTTCAGAGAGGAAGAATTCAAAAAGAACGGCAAATAGATCCCCCAAAGTCAACAGCAAAATCCAGCATAATTCATGGAAAATCAACATGCACCCGGATATCTATAATATTAATATTTTAAAGTTGTTTAAAAAAAAATTTTACAGTATAACATTGAAAATATTTTAGGACCCAAATCTTTTAAGAAGTTATTCATTAATTTTTAAAAAAAAAAATCATAATTATTACATATTATTAGCATATCATTAATAATTATCTGTATTTAATAATAGGATTATATTACATTAATTAAATATCTTTAATTATTGTGATGTAAAAATTATAAATTATATTGATAAATTAATTTTATAATTTTAATATTAATTTCACATTTAAAATTTTTATATTTGATGCAGGTGATGATTTTCTTTTGAATACTATTATATTAAATTTATGAAATTAAGTATATAAATTATAAGAAAGATACAAAATATATGCACTAGGTTTATATCATTTATCTTTTTTATTAACAACAAGATTATGATGAATTTAATTATTTAAAGGCAGAATATTTTTTCATATCATTAGTGATGACATTATTTGATTATATATATATAGATTAATTTAATGATTTGAGGACCAAGAATATGTCAATTCAATAAAAAAAAATTAAATATGTACGTAGGTGAAAATGAAAATCCCGAGATCACCTGAGATAGCCATAAAATTATACCTTCAGTAACTTCTGAGTTTTTACAGATAATTTTGATAATTTTATATTTTAAAAGATTTGAATGAATTTAAAAAAAAAAATCAATCATATAATTCATGAAAATTTTGATAATTTTATACTTTAAAAGATTTGAATAAATTTTGAAAAAAAAAAGGTAGTGTTGAAAAAAAATTAGAGAAGATTTTAAAAAGAAAAAATTTAAAAGATTTGAATAAATTTTGAAAAAAAAATTCATGTTGAAAAAATTAGAAAAGATTTTAAAAATAAAAAAATGATAGAGATTTATCAAAATCTTATTTATAATCAAGAGTTACTAATGATTAAGATTCCGTATAAAATTTGTTGATTGTATAAAGTTACTATACTAATATTTCATACTAATTTTATAAAAACCTATTACACATATCACTCACACAGTAATTTAGACCCCATTTTTCTCAATCTTTATATCTAAAGATTTTTTAAACTTAATTTAGAATTTAATTATTAATTATTTTTCATATGAGATAAAATTAGATATGACAATCATTAAAGAATCAAATATTACAATCACTAAATATTATAATTTACACTAAGAGAGAACCCATTTAATATAATTATGATCTATAATTAAATTAAGAATCATTAATAGTCTCACATTGTAAAGATAATAAAAAAAATTTAAAATAAATAAGCTTTAAAATTAACATATTTTTTTAAAAAAAATAGGTAGGTCAAATTATTAAGGAATTGTTAATTGATTGATTTTGATATGATAATAATTCAAAATTCAATTTATACCAAATTTATTCTTGATTAAATATTTAAAACACATTATAATACTACTATAATAATTTATTCTTAATCAAATATGATAATATATATGTAAGACTCATTACATAAAAAATCTTTTATATGTTATTTATAGAAAAATTATATCCCACATTTCTATAATTTTAATAGTTAAAGTAAGTTTTTGAATTTAATTTACCTTGTAATTATCAATTATTTTTTTCAATCATACCTTCATATCTCTCTACCATTAACAAAATCAATATAAAAAATAAAAAATAGCATAAATGAAATTGTAATTCAATATATTATACCATAAAAATTATATATATATAATTATAGTATTAACAATAACAAACTTATTATAATTGTATTGTATTAGTAGTATTTATTATTATAGATATTTATGTTTTGAAGTTCAAAGTATTTTTAAAATTTTTTAATAAACTTGTAAATATTAATAGAGATTTAAATCTCCATGTGAAATGAAAAATAGGGACTCGTGACCAGGATATGCATGAAAATTGAGATAAAATTCTAGATAAAGTTAGGATGAGGGAAAATTTTCTAATTTCAAATATAGAATTTTTAAAAATCATAATTAAAAAATTATCTGTCTACATGTATCACTATATTCTATTTAATTTTTTACAGCTTAAACATTCGAATATCTCAATTCCATAATTTTTTCATACTAATTTTTTTGGAAAAAATACCTTCAATTTTTTAATACTAAAATATTTAAAAAATTAATTTTATAATTTACACTTCTTTGATAATAATACTAAATATTTATTAATTTTTAAAAATAAATAATTATATTATTTTTATTAAAAAATTATAATTGATATACTACTCTAATAATTGAGATTATATAAATTATAATTATAAATAATTTTTTACTAATTATTATATTTTAAAATTGATATTTTAATTTATTAAAAGGATATATAAGGAAAGACATGTAAATAAAATCATATGAATTAAATTTATGTATTATTTTTATTAATTAGAAATTATATTTTTATATTTTTAAATTAAATATTTTAATTTACTAAAAAAATATAAATTGCTACGGATGAAAAAAATATTGAAAATGGGTACACATAAGAACTACCTAATGGGGAAAAGAATTGACACATATTCCACCTTCATATGGATGATCTATGGGGGCTAAGTCCCCATTTGTTAAATGGGATAGGGACAAGAATAATATATTTTTACTTTTAATTATTTTTATTATATTTACATTTTGTATATATTTTTAATTTTAATTTGGATTATATTGCATTAATAGTATATGTTATTATGGATATTTATGTTTCAAATTGTAAAATACTTTTAAAGTTTTTTCTTTTTAAAATTTATTAATAAACCCTTGAATACTATAGGGATTAAAAATCCCCACGGGAAATGAAAAATAGGAAATGGGGACCCATAAGGGGGATAGAGATGAAGATAAAAGATAAAATTTTAAACAGTGATGAGAAGTGTGAGATATGTCTCCTTTCCCATGGATACTCATTATCACCCCTATAAATAGCTCATGATATAGTAAAATTGTCCATTTATTTTCTTTCTTTATTCAACAATTTTAACTTTTGAAATGTGCAAAATTTTCATAAAATAGGCTCTTTATTGTTAGTTATAGGTCATCTATTAAGATATTTTCAACCTTATAAATATGATATTCAATATAAGATACAAAATAGAATGTTACATTTATATTTTATCCACTTATTTAATTATTTAACTATTAACTTACTTTTAAGATAAATTTATATACTCAATTTTTTATAAAATATCTATAATCTATAATACTAATATTCCAAACTCATTCTAGGGAATTTTTACAGGTGTCACTCATAGAGTAATTTATGGTCCATAATTTTTATCACCTTGATTACTAATTATTTTGTTATAAAAATTATCTTCATATCTATTTCATTAATACAACATTAATATTTCACATTAAATATTAAATTTTAAACCATTACAATTCTTAATTTAAATGATATAACTGATCAAAATATGTCAATCTAAATTATTTAACATTAAAAATGGATATTCATGTGATACATATCTTTTTCTATTTTCTTTATAATCTTTTTTTATATTTTCAATTAAACACGTGTTTTTCATAATAATTACAAAACTTTAAATTTTGAATTCACCTTGATATTTTGAATTTTGGATTCAATAAGCTACTTAATTTCTATTCCACAACAAATTAGAATTCAATTAGATTAGTGCAAAAACAAAATTGAAAATAAAAACTATTGCTACCAAGAAAGATCTACTATAACCAAAGTATAAATCTCTTAAATTACTCATAGAATCTGTAACATATTCATTACTATAAAAGATGACCACTTATCTAATTGAAATAAAAAATTTTAACTTCTCTTAGAATTCACAATATTAGTTTGTTACTAAAATCTCTACTGCCTAAAGTTTTAGTTTGAAATGCTAACACCTCAATTTATTTCTCCTCTTTATTCCACAACTTTCTTTTTGTCTTCCATTTATTCTCTCATATTTTCAATATTTTTTATTTTGCTTCATTCGTTATCTATTAGTTTTCTCAAAATACATTAGTTTACTCTATCTTTTAGTTTTCTTTTTCATGATTTATATTAAGGAATAAGAATTTATACGTTAAAAAATTCAAATGTTCTACCATTCTTCTTTGAAGCTCTTTTCTTCTAGGTGAGAATTTTTTTTGTACAAATTTTTTTTTATGTTTGTTTAGTATTTTTACTTTGTATATATATTTTATTATTTTATACATTTAAATGTTTCATTAATGAAATAAAAATTTGATTTTTTGGATATCTCTTAAAATAAACCATTTATTTATCCTTTTTGTTTCATTATTTATATCCAATTTATTTATACCTTTCTTCTTTGTGATTTTTTTTATTTCATATAGAAATTTTTCTATGTTTATTTAATCTTTTACTTTGTGTATATATTTTAATGGTCTTTTTCTATATTTTATGCAAAAGACAACCACTAGGCTATAGGTTCAACCGCATATTATTTAATCGTTTGCAGCAAAGGTAATTATATTTTTCATAAATAATTTAATAAACTTTTATTGAATTTGAGATTAATTTTATTATTATATAAATGAGTATTAATGATTTTATAATTTTTTCTTTTTATAATTTGAAGCCATAATTAAATAAATGAGATGTTATTGATGAACTATATCAAGTGGTCATTTCAACTAAACTTAAGGTAGTAAAGACTAAGGATAAAGAATGATTGAAGATTGTGATTGATTTTACTTATATTTTTATGTTGGATTTTGTTTTGCTCGTTTATTTGACATAACATTTATATGAGAGGGAATTGTTATTATGTCGAGAACAATACTTTTCTGAGTCAATTCAATGCACAACTAAGCTAGTTGATGATTCCAAGAATAATATTAGACGAAAATGCATCAGCTGATCTCCATTGGAATTTGTTTATATTGTTTCACCTTCTTCAATTTATTTTTTCTTCATTATTTTGTAAGGCTTAAAGATTGTTGAATTCAATATATACATAGCTATTGAATTATAATTTCAATTCCATTTACAAACACTAATTATGGAGGATGAATAATATTTTAGAATAAAATTATATTTTTATTTAAAATTTATATTATGCATTAATATTGAACAAATTAATTATTAATTATTATTCTTTTTTATTTTGATGTGAATCGAATATACTGATATATGTACATCTATTGATTGATTTTTCTTCCAATGGATGTATTTATTATTCCTTTTCTTTTTTCATGCTAAAACTTTAAATTGATTGATAAAATTTAAAATATTATTTTTATATCTATATACAATCCGTATTTATTTGTATTTATTTTTTTAAGGTATAATTATTATTAATACATTATTTTATTTAGACAAATATAATTATTGATAGATTGCTGATTTTATTTTTCAAATCCCCACCTAAATATTTAAATGACAAAAAAGTAATATTACACACCAAAAAAATAGAAACAAAGCAAAAATTAATAGTAATTATATTATTACCTTTTTGCAAAAACCTAATACTATAACCTTTAATTGATACTAATATCTATATCAATCAATAACGTATACATACTAATTATTATCCTTTTCATTACCATTTTTAAAATTTTTACTAATTGATACTAATATCCATATCAATCAATAACGTATACATACTAACATATACATACTAATTGATACTAATACATATTATTATCCTTTTCATTACCATTTTCAAAATTTTTATTTATTTATTTTTTTTAATAAATCCATGAATACACATAGAGATTTAAATCTCAGCAAGAAATGAGGAGTGATGACCCATGACTGCGATGTGGATATGAATGAGAGGAAAATTCTAAATAAAGATGGGGTTTGAAAAAAATTTTCTAACTTTAAATCTAGAACTTATATATATGTATAGGAATAGGAATAGGGAACCATAACAGGAATGAGGATATTGATCGGAGCAAAATTAAATTCCAAATTAGGACGGGGTGAGTCATGTTTTCTTTCTCATGGATATTCATTGTCATTCCTATAAATAATTTATAATATAATCAAATTATCCACTTATTCTTTTTTATTTTTTTAATAATTTTAACTTTCAAAATGTGTAAAATATTCATAAAATAGGCTCTTTATTATCAGTTATAAGTAATCTATCGAGTTTTTCAGTCTTACAAATATGTTATTTGAAATAAGATATAAAACAGAATGACACATTTATATTTTTCTTTATTCATTTAATTATTAACTTATTTTTAAAATATCTTTATATATTTAATTTTTTATAAGATATATTTAAATAAATTATTATTTATTTTTATTAATAATTAATAAATTATTTTTTATTATTCACGGTCAAACGACTAGTAAATTCATCAAGGGGAGTTCAACAAGATAATGGGAGGGGGAAGGAATTCAGAACATACAGAGGAATTCAGCAAAAATTTACACACAGAAGAATCACAATCACACAGAGAGAGACGGCGGCACCATCTTCAAACCATCCCCGCTGATTAGACTGCACTAATTCCAACTTGCATCACACAGCCACAACCCCTCACCTGAATATTAGATCACAAGTAGCCACCCTTAACGTTCATCATCACCCCTTCGAAACACAGCCTTTGACCTCCATTATCATCACCACAAAATATCTCCAACATCATCACCATTAACCTTTCACAAAGCCCATCACAACACCTCAACCAAAACAATCTCAAACCAAAACTGAATCATAGTCACAACCGTCAACCGTTTGCAATCACCGCCGGCAACCCCGCGAAGCCCATCGCGAAGCCAAGAGAAGCCCGGTCGCTCGCGCCTCCGCCTGCCGCATTCTGCCGTCGCGCCTACCCGCCCCCCAGCCATATCCACCGTGGGAGCAACGGCCGCGGAGTCCAACCGCGGTGCCGGCCGTGATCCCCGCCTAGCAGCACTGCCGGAGCATGCAATCGCGCAGGTCCTTCCCCGTCAGATCCGCGACAGCCATCGCGCCGCCGAGCCCCGTCACGCCGCTGCCTCCCTCTCACGGGTGCCACTACGCCAAGCTGCGACTTCACCTCGACCTTCCTCTTCCTCGCCCCGCCATGGTCGTCACCAGCTCCGCCTCAAGCGTGCGGCTGCTTTCTCTTCGCCACCTCTTCTCTCTGCTTCTGTGTTGTTATCTTTCCTCTACGTAGTAATGGGATTAGATATGAGTTCTAGTTTGTTTGAGTTTGTTTTATCCCATGTTTTTTTTTTTTATTCTTTTGGGTTAACGATTCCATTTTATCTCATGTTTTTTTTTAATTCTTTTGGGTTCACGATTCCATTTTAAGAAGGTCAGAGTTGGGTTTCTTTTTTTTTTTTTCTGGTCCTAGAGTCTTGACTTTTGTTTTGGGTCTTATTATTTCTTTGCGATTTTGAGTCAGTCCATGGTTTTTTTTTGGTCTGGGTCAGTTTTTCATTTTTTAAGTTAAATTGTTTGTGTTTTTATGGGCTTTTGCGTTTTTAGGAATCGGGCTAGGGTCCATCTCTCCTAGTTTAGACTCTGTGTGTCTAAAAAAAAAAAGGAACTTACTTCTGCTTTCAAATTAAAAAAATGAAAAAAATAATAATCCTTTTCAAAAATTAAAATGAACCAACACACTTATTATTTGTAATTTAAAATCCATCAACACACAAATATTTTGTACAGAACTATATCATTTTGAGTTTTCCATTGCACCAAGGGATATGTAGGAGCAGGAATTCCCTATTAAGTTAAAATTAACTTTTCTTTAAATTTTATTCTTTTTATTTAATTTTATTTTATCTTATTTTATTCTTGTATAATTATTATGTCTTTCAGGAAAAAATAAATATCTTAAAATTATAAATAAAATTTCATAATTAACTCTAGAATAACCGTATTTATATGGATGTATTAGAGGTGTAGTGGGGTTAAGTTTATACCATTCTCTAATCATAATCAAACTCCCGAATATCAAATCTTTTTTATGAGACCAGTTCACAAATCAAAAGGTTTTTCAATTTTAGCCAGAATTAAAATCGGTGATAACTCCCATTTTATTTAAAATCGGTTGTCATTTTCCATTCCGACGTCCTTCGAGTACATTGTGACAAGTTGTAAACATAATCACTAAGAGTGAGGTTTGGCAATTTGCTTGGATTGGTAATGAAGAAAATTTTCTACTTCAAAACTGGTTTTGGATCTTTATTATTAATTGATGTACAAAAACATCTAACCATTAAAGTCAAGTTCTACAAAGGTATTGCTTGAGGATTGTCCATCTTTGGGCATAAGAGAATAAGTTCTGAGTACAATAAAAGGTTCCGCCCTAGAAACAACAATTTTTGTCCACAAATTGCATCAAAACCCAAATTCTAATTGTCCAATTGATAGATCTAATGCAATTCCATGGGCCAAGGAAGGATCTAGGTTGTTTTAAATTGGTGCTTTAACACACAAAACAAAAGGCCAAAAGGGGATAAAAGATGACGTTGATTCAGTGGCAATGGTTACACCGACAAGGTGGTAGAGAGGTGAAATTGACAGGGATGGCAGTGGTGGTGACGCTGCGAAGGGATAATGGTGGCTCATAGAAAATATATGGATAAAGAAAAAGACCATGACTGGTTTGTCATGGAATTAAATATTAAAATAGGGTTAATTTAGTAATTTTATTGAAAATAAGTAAGGAACATGAGAAGCTCCAAAATAGGTATAGGACCAGATTATCAACCATTTCGTTTTACAGTAGTACATCACATGTTTTGGACTTTCTAATGGTCCATCATTTACAACCATCAGATGAAATTTTAATGATATTAAACATGCATAAAATTATAATAACATCATTAATACTTAAAGTCTTACATAATCAATTATGCATAGATATAATTATTCATATATTCAAGTTATCATTGTCTAAGCTTAAAACAACTTCCTCCATTTGTTTTCATGTCTGAAATCATACCAGCTCATGATGTAGCAGCTTCTAGAGAAACAGTAATCTCTACTCTGTGGGTACCTAGTTCCTCGTAAACAAAAGCCCTAAATTAAGATCTTAACGGTTTCTTGTGAACTGCGTCCCTCGTGGACTGATCTTAATACTCTGAATATAAGGTGCCCAGTTCCTCGTGAACAAGGGCCCTTATTTGAGATCTTAACGGTTCCTCATGAACTGCATCCCTCATGGACTGATTTATCATGTATCTAAATTGCCCCTCGTGGGCCTTGGTACCAAGGTTAATTTTTGGTTCCAACCGTTAACTCACTGACTATTTCCCTAAAGCTACTATCAGAACTAGCTAAATAAATCCACATAAATCTGAGAATCTTTAAACCTTTTAATTGATTGTTAAAACATACCTCAACTATCTAGCTTTTCATAATTAG
The DNA here is from genome assembly GCA_031216125.1 of Dalbergia cochinchinensis. NCBI lineage: Eukaryota > Viridiplantae > Streptophyta > Magnoliopsida > Fabales > Fabaceae > Dalbergia > Dalbergia cochinchinensis. The sequence continues at coordinate 30,447,559 of CM062375.1, read as the reverse complement.
AACCTTAATATCATGCTTCAAAATAACAAGGCTTGCGATCAAGATTCCATTTCTTCTCTAAATGGTATATCTTGATATAAACCATTTCATAAATATAAACCAATTTCATGGTCCATTTAATAACCATGAAAGCCTCTAACAATCATATATACCCTCACTTTTTTTCATAAGATCAGTATAACAAATATGGTCCCATGAGTTTCATTGAAAACCAGCTTCATGCTCTAAAACCAGAGTTCTAAAACAAAAAAATCGATAGAAATCTGAAATTTCTTTGCAAAAAGCTCTAAAACCAAGTAGTAAATGATTTCTTTATGAACATAACTCTAATGCATAACCTAGAGATATCAGATGAGAACCCACTCACCTGGAGAGATAGAACCCACAAGAACGGCATCAACCGGACATTTGGAAGCAGGAACGATAGTAATATCTGATATGGATGCATCAGAACTCTAGATTAACCTCTAGGACGTCTTTAATATCCAAGACTCTATCTCTAAGGAGGTAGAGAACTTCTCTCTCTTAGGAACCATGAAGATCCACCCTCAAAGAAGGAAAACTTGAAGAAAAATGAAGTAAAGCTAGAAAGATAACATACCTTTGATCTTGAAGAAGGAAAGATCTTACGTTAAGTTTGGAAAAATTGAAAGGAAATGGGGTTTTATAAGTAAAACAGGGTTGACAGAGGTTTGGGGGTGGGAATGGGGTGTGTGTGTGTTCTGGACCCCGAAATGGGGTATTTATAGATCTATTCACCGCCTAGGCGGTCATAGGACTGCCTGGGTGGTTTCCAGAAAGTTCTCGGGCACCGTCTTTCATTCTTATGACCGCCTGGGCGGTTTCTAGAAAGTAATTTATTCACATTGGATTGGGCTGGGCTATCTGAACTATCTCTGTACTCACTTATTTACATTTACTCTCTATTAACTTTAAAACATAAATGTAAATAAGAAAATACCCCCCATTTGGATTCAAATAAAATATTAGAAAAATCAAAATCCCAATAATTCAAAATCCAAATTTTGGGTTTTAGTTCAAATTCGGGAATTCTCACGATTTTATAAACTCGTAGGCTAAAAACGAAAAGTCTAAGGGTTTCATAAAATTCATTAAAAATCATTCTTTAACTTATTTTTTCCTAGGGAATCATTACCGGAACTTTTAATCCCAAGATTATGACTCTTCCATAGGGCCTTCCAAGGACGTGTAGGGTCCAGATTTAGTAAAATTCAGGACTCGAATGGCAAGTAAGGTAACGGACACCGTCTCTAGCTCGAAAAAATTTCTAATCCTTTTATTTAAAAAAATCCAAGGCATTACACAGACTTAGTGAAATCCAGGACTGAATAATGAATGTGATGGATCGACACTGTTTCTAATTCGAAAAATTTTCTAATCCTTTTATTTAAAACCTGGGGTATTACAATATATCACAGCTATAGTTTCAAATTTTATTTACGAGATAGAGTTTTTATTCATACTTGGTAAGGATAAATAGTTAATTTGATTTATTATTTAAATTATATTTTCTGAATAAAGTATGCATATAGTACGTTGCAAAAATTATGAGGCTCACGTGAGGAATTCTCACGTGCCGGTCACGATCCAAATTGGGTCGTGACATTTAACAATTTTAAGATGAAGTTAAAAATCTGGCTCTAATTGTGTAACTTAATTACAGTTTTAGCCCCATAAATATTTCTTAAACTAATCATAGATACAGGTAAAATATGGGAAATAAAATTGGACACACAAAGGAAGAATTCGTTTATATTAGAAGTTGTTTGTTTCGATGTTTGAGATTATGCTCCTAGGTATAGCATTCATGGGAATATTATCCTCGGTATTTTTAAAAAATTATTTGTTTAGCATTAAACATTCTTGGGATTATTTGTTAAGATTTTTGGGAATAAATTTAAAACTTGTTTATTTTATAATCCATATTCTTGAGAATATATGTCATAATTTCAATAATTCCCTTAACACATTAACTTGTAGAGATAAAAAAAACTCATAAATGTTACCTAATCAATGTAAAGTTAACAATTAACTTTTTCCAAATTTGTTCATCTCATCCGGATGGAATAATTAAATAAAATACCCAAAAAAATAATTATATCAAATAAAAATTACACTTCCAAGGGGAAAAAACAATCATAAATAGAGGAAAAACTCAAATAATTGAGGGATGATTTAGTAATTGTACTTAATAATTGTAATTTCTAAGTCATGGAAAAAAAATTTCCCTAGTCTTCAAGTTTTGAATAAAATTTCACTAAATTATAAAAAAATATTTTTTCATGAAATAATTAATATTGAGAAAAAAATTTATAATATTTGCAACAAATATAGACATATATCATTTATAACTACCTATTCTCGTAAATACACCTTGAAACAAGCGTATGCGAGTGAAAAGATATAGAGTAATATTATTTTGACTCACACATTGTGAGATATCGTGTCAATACACTCATATTCATCATTGAATTAGATGTGAATCCTATTTAGTTTAGTTCCCACACCCCATCCAATAATAAATATGAGTGTATCGACACAGGGTCTCACACTCAAAATATTATTTCTTAAAGATGAAATCATCGTCTGTCATTTAAATTGCACCCTAACCTAACCGATCTTAACCTAACCCAACCAAGCCTGCCTTGCTTCAACACACTGTACTCCTTATCTCGGCCTCGAACTCCGTCCTTCGACGATGCTGCCGATCATTCCAGACGAACTCATCCTCGAAATCCTGCTGAGGCTTCCGGCGAGGTCCCTTGTCCAGTTCAGGAGAGTGTGCAAGTCATGGAACAACCTAATTTCCAGCCCCCAGTTCGCCAAGGACCAACTTCAACGCTCAGTATCCATTACCCACCCACTATTGGCCTATTCCACTTGTTGCCCAGAAATCAGTAAAATCATATTTTGCCCTACAAACTCTATGTTCGAGAACCCATCAGCCCCCACCAAAGTTGTCAGCATCGATTTGGGAAGCAGGTACCACAAAGGGATGATACACATTGTAGGTTCTTGCAATGGGTTGCTGTGTTTGCTCGCCGTTCTCCATAATTCCGTTCGATTGTGGAACCCCTGTACCGGCTTGGTATCCGAATGGTTTCAAATCGAGCGTTACCCATTTAGCGAAGTGAGACGCCGTGGTTTTGACCCTGACCCTAGCCCAAGCTTGTTTTGGGAATATTATGGTTTTGGATATGATCATGTCCATGAGAGGTACAAGCTTCTTCTTGTTGCTGTGCATACCTACCCTGACTCTGTGGCCAGAGTTTACACCTTTGGTGCAAATTCTTCGATGACAGGCATTCGGGGTTTCCAATTCCTTAACTGTGATCGGAGATGCCACTTTGTGAGTGGCACTCTCAATTGGATAGCTTGGCAGCAGCTTGTGATTATTTACTTTGACTTGGCAAAGGAGACATTTCATCAATTGTCCATACCTGATATGGGTGGTGACAACGGTTGCACCCCCGCATTGGCGGTCTTGAGGAACTGCCTCTGTCTTTGTTTTGATAATAGGAGCACTCATTATGATGTGTGGGTGATGAAGGAGCATGGAGTTGAGCAGTCTTGGACTAAATTGTTGGTGATCTCCCATGTGGAACTCAAGACTCGTCCAACATCTCCTTGTTTGTTACCTTTGTACATGTGGGAAAATGGAGCAGTTCTGGCAATACCTTCTTTGGAATCCAAATTTGTTCTATATAACTCAAATGATGGCCAGATAAATTATCCAGTGATTGACAGCTCAAATGATGGCTTGGTGGATCATTCTCTGGAAAGGTACTTGCTTGGTAGGTTCTTTCATATTTACCATGAAAGCATGGTTTCGCCGCTGTTGATTGAACCAAGACCTTAACTCGAATAGCATGGCTCATTATCTATCGTATTGTTATATATATTTGATTTGATTATTATTATGTTATGGTTGAATTGGAATTCATTGCTATATGACAATTAAATTGATCTCATTGCTATTTGACTGGAAGCTTTATATATATATATATATTCATTCTTTCCTAGACGAGGTTGTTGAATAATGACAAATGGAGTTAATTATTCTGAAAGAAACAAAGCTTTGGGTTCCTACATTTGTCTCTTTCTGTTGCATTGAAACCTGTGAACTTATGTTGTGGTTCCTACATTAATCTAGAATTTTGGTTTGTCTTCATTTGTATCTTGGAGATGTTTATTATGATAGGACACTGTAGCATCATCTGATGTTGTAGCTGACCCACTTAGTGAGAAAAGCCTTATTAGATGCTTGGTAAGTCCCTATTTGTATCTTAGAGATGAATATATTGGATTGCAGTAGTTATTCTTTTGCCGAGTCTTTCGGGTATACAAAGTTGCAAACTGAAGGTCTATTGTTGATTGAGTAATTATCTAAGAGACGTTATGAGTCTAGATGAGGGATATTTCTCATTGCTCTGCTGTGCCCTTTTCAAGCGTAATAATTAAATAATTAACGCGAAAGAAAAATGCCAAGCAGGTTATATTTCTAAAATTAAGGATTGATGATGACGACGTAGGTTGTAGGACTTGGGGTGTCCTCTCACTCTGCTGAATTCCTATTTGTTGCAAGCTCTATCCATGGGGTGTCAGGTGAGTTTGCGTGGGATGGTTTGGTCGGTCCTATAGGACGGATTCATTAACCTGTTGAAACTAACAGTCTTTTTACAGTGCTATTTATTTTTATTAGTCGACTGATTGAATTCTAATTTGGGCCTTTTTGATTTGGAGATTTAAGGAGTGACGAATGTGACAAAACCTGAAAGAATTTGACTATGGCAACAATTGATCAGTTTTTTGTAGAGTTTAGTTTTTGTGTAGGTATAGGTTGTCTGCTCCGTGGTCACCAGCTTCAGAATTAGTACATAGCCTTCGCTAAAATACTGGTGTGCTTTTGACTTTCGTCAAAGAATTAGGCAAAGGAAAGTCTTTTAGCATTTGATGTGTATAGTTGAGGCAGGCATTTGCGGTGAATATGAACAATTTTTCTGAAAACATTTTTCTTTATTTCCATTTACCAATAAATACCGATTATGACGCATGACACTCAATAGCCAATACGAAGACAAATGCATAGTCGATGTAGCATCAAACCCCGGGATTTGTCTGTTGCTTGTAAATGGGTGGGAAATGATTGGCAAAAAGAGATCTGATGCATACCGTAAAGCAGGATCAATCCACTGTTACGGCCATTAAACCCCTTTGAATTTTTCCCCCCCTTTTGATAGACCATTTTACAGAAAAAGATTAGCTATCGTTATTTAAATATTTCCGTAGAATAAGTCTAAATTGTTTAATAGTCAATGCGTATAGTCAAAGTCAACTTGTATCAATAGTCAAATTGTTCACTATCAGATGTTGTGATCGTCAATTGTCATTAAGAAATCTTTGTTCATTTAAATCCACTGCATGATGGCATTTGGTTTGATGGATGAAATGGTTTTTCGATTAATAATCTCGAAAACTGTTGTGCTTTACTGCTGTTCTCATGAATATCTTCTGTCCACCTTCTTGTAAAATGAATGCAAGAGCTATTTATAGATAACTCGTTACAAATTAGGGGCCAGCTTCAAATAATGAAGGAAAATGCCAAATCACCAACCGGGTGGCCTTGTTTTTTTTTTTTTTTTATTGTTTTTATTAAAAGGTTCTAGCAAGTTGATTAAACAGGTGGTCTAGCAGAGCTCACAGATGTATACAATTATTGAATGCCTTCAAGATTAGGATTCCATGGTAGCGCTTGGTTGTTGGTGGCCTCTTACTGTTTTTAGTTGTTGGGAGGGGAGCTGGCAGTTTACATATTTGTGAAACAGAAATGAATGCGTACAGCATGTGCACATGCATTTTCAGTATAGCTGCCTGAAATCCTAAAAATATGTTCTTTTCTTCCGCTTTGTTTGGGGAAGTAGGGCCCTAGGGGAACAAGTTGGATTGGCATTGTATCTTTGGGTATAATGTGTGCCCTTAGAAAATACCAGATCCTGTGAAATTGAGGAACACCCTACTCTGAACTGATGTAAAAAATACTGTATTAATGGTTTTTCTTTCCCATTATTTTGAAATTACGTTGTGAAAGGCAGATAAGAGTTTTGCCGATTCTACTACATCTTTTGAACTACCGATGCGTTTGGTATAGGAGTAGAAGTGGAGAAAATATTTCATGAATGAGTATCATGTCTAAAAATTACATATGAAAACACCTTTATGAAATATTTTCTTATTTTTATTCCTCAACTAAACACACTCAAAAGTTTATGGGTTGTATGTAAATTGAGATACTCTAGACTATTGCACTTCACCAAAGGTGTGCCTTGTTGGGAATCGGTTGTATTTGGTTGGGAAGCAAATTGATCTACTTGTTCTATGATGACATTGCTTTTGAATTTCCTTATTTGTAGTCTTATCTTCATTGGCTGTGTCTGTGGATAGATTTTTTTTCCCCCCAGATCATGTCTCTTTCTTATCTTCTTAATTATGTATTGTCATGTAGGAGATAAAAATTGAAAAATTGAAAAATTTAAAAATTTAACACATTTGAAAAATTTTAATATTATCTTTCAGGTGATAATACATAATTTGTGGATTTGTGAAATAGGGAATGTGACATAATTTGAGACATAATTGACTTGATATTGCTGAGATGCTTCAGCGGGCTTGGCGTATGAGGGTGACTCGTGTTAAGAGAAGCCAATACATGCACCGACACTATCTCAAAGGTGGGAATAATGAATACCCTCAATAATTTTATAAAACTTTAACAAATATAAAAACAAATCATTCCCAGATAATTATTTGAAGACTGGGCTAGGCTAAGTTAGGTTATATGTTATATCGATATTTCATTATCTCACCATACATTGTATCTAGAACCTATCATGTCTAATATTAATACCAATACTTCAACATGTGTTAAAACTAATTTTTGGAATGGTTTTACACATTAGTCTATCCACAAAGTTTTATTGATATATGTTTTTAAATTTTCTTAAGATAGTTATAATAAAAATAAATAAATTTAATGACATATCGATAATATTGTCTATATATGTGTATCTCCGCATATTAAATTTCAAAATTTCCCTGTATCCTTGTATCGGTGTTAAATTATATTAGTATTATATTTTATCTTCATGCTTTATAAGTTAGGTTTTGACTTAAATAAGTCTTATCTGCATTCCTAACAGATAGCTTGAGCCTATGCCTAACATAGATTTTTTTATGGTCTTAACCTAGCCTTGTGGAAAGAAAAGTCCAACTTGACACGAGAGCCTATTTAGGAGCCTACTTGATTATAATTTTTTTTGTTTAAAAAAGAAAACTAAAACATCTACTTCGAAGTAAGTCAAAAGACTTCTAAATATTTTAAAAATATATATTTAAATTGGCTAAAAGACTTCTTAAATAATTTTAGAATCGTATTTTTAATAGACTAAAATATTTCTATTATCATTAATTTTTCTTAAATATTAATAATAATAAGATATGTAGGTCAATTTGTTAGGCTTAATATGCTATTTTTATTGCCTCAAGTATGACCTATTTAGCTAAAAAAAACTTTTTCAAAAGCCTAAACCTAATTTGTTTATTAAATAGACTGGGTCAAATTAGACTGAATGTAGGCTAGCTTGAAGGCCCCCAATGAACCATCTTACCTTATGCCACAGTCACAAATATAATTAACTTCCACCCTGCACTTGAAAAGTTATAAAAAGAGAGAGATTTGATTGGATAATAGTACATTAAAATTAAATTCTACCTTTAAAACTTATTTGTTTTATAATAGATATTTCTAACAGATATTTCTAGGAATAGGTGTCATAATTTTGAAAATATCCCTAATATATTAAAACAAAGCTAAAATTAAATAAAAAGCTAAAATAAAAATAACCAATAAAGATAGTAAAAGAGTTATAAGATAAAAATGATAAACAATCATAGTAAATACTCTTATTATATAAAGAGTCAATTACCTCATTTTAGTATATCAAGGCTAAATTTTTAGTTTTTAATAAATATTATAAATTAATGATTATATTAATTTAAATATAATGGATTATATTATATATATATGTGTGTGTGTGTGTGTGTGCTATCTTTTTATCAATAGATACAAAAATTATACAGTAATTAATCAATATTATATATTAATTAATTAATTGATAATTAGGAGTATATAAGTAAAGTAACATAACTTATCTGATTTAAACTTTTTTCAAATACTTATATTTTAAAGTAACTTATTTTATTTATCACTAATTATTTTAAATAACTCCAATGTATAACATTATCAAAATAATGTATAATATTTTTCGTCATGTAGATTTTAGCATAAATTGCCCAAATATTAAAAATGATTATTATGAATATTGAAATTATATAAATTAACAATAATAAACTAATGATATATAATAATTATGATTATAATTTTTAAAAAAATATTAATTATCAAAGTTATGAAATTTATGGGCTCTAAATTATTCTCAAAAGTTATATCCAAAAAATTCAAAGGAATATTGAATATTAATATTATATATTTAATTAAATAATAATAAGATTTAAATATATTTAATTTTTATAATGCAATTCTGCTATTAAATATTGATGATTATCAATGATATTTTAATAATATATGTCATAATTGTAGTTTTATTTTTTTTAAAAAATAATTAATGATTAACTTCTTAAAAACTATGGGTTCTTAATTATTTTCATTGCGACACCTGAAAAATTTTCCCTCATAAGAGCCTGATATATTAGTATTGTTATAGATATAGATAGATTATAGATATGAGTTTAATTTCTTTCATCCAATCTAATCAAGTCACTCAAGTGTGGTGTTATCCTCTTTTAATTGACTAATAATGAAATCATCTGTCATTTAAATTGCACCCTAATGTAATCTGACCAAACTTGCCTTACTTCACCAGTGCCACTCCCACACCTTTAATATTAAAATTATTAAAGGCATTAAAATTTTAAAAAGATTTTATAATAACTCATGAGTTTTTAAGGCTGATCTCAAAAGACGTCAACTATTTTAAATTTTCCAATATCTACTAATAATCATTACAATATATTAAGGGCATGTTTGGCACGCCTTATAGGATAAGGGCCGATAGTATAAGAGCTGATAATATTTTAGACTTTTATTATGTACATAAGACTTTTAATGATTATATAGTGGTTATATACACTGGACTTTTATATTATGTACTTGGTATTAATGCTGATTATATTATGGTTATGTACTTGGACTTTTATAATATACTTTAGATTAGGGCTTTCATTTTATGTACTTGACTTTTAGCATGGTTTCATGTGTCCCAAAAATATGTTAGGTACCAGACGTATGATGCAGCTAAAATATAAAAGTAAGAAAATAGAAACGCTACACAATATGTGAAAAAAATTGAATAACTTTCTTTGAGGATTATAACTTTTCTCTATTACAAGAAAATAACAATAACAATCTCTCTTTAAAGGAGAATACACTTTTCTCTTATATATAGGAGAATACTTCTCAAAGAAACTCTTATGTTTTTCTCTCTGGATGACTTGATGAAAAATGAGTTGAGAAAGCTCAATTTATAGGTGAGCTTCTCTTATGTAAACCATCTGTAATATGAGATAACAAACATTTTTATCTTTTCCATACAAAACAATGGTTGCTATTAAGTAGGTAAGTTTTCTTCGTCCATGTCATTCTTTGACCCCAAAAATAGCTTTACTATTTTCACAAGATGGACCATAAGTAAACACAAGATTTGCATTACGAAAGATTGTCATAAACGTATATTGACTAGTACAACTTAACACATTTATTAAAACAAATAGATAGACCAGTACAAATTCAACTTAACAATATTACTCTGAGTATAAAACATTTAAGGAGCAATAAGTCCATAGTGAACTAGTATAGAATTCGATCATAACCGACTTGGCATATGCTGTCACAGTATCTCAGAATGTTTCATAAGTCGATTATAATAGAATTCTTTATTGAATCAAAGTCGATTATAATAGACTTCTGTTATATACAGAAGTCAATTATAATCAACTTTTCACATCGTTCTAACACGTGTAGAAATCCTCAGTGTGACCATTGGATGCTTGTATGAAAGTCAATTATAGTCGACATCTTTGTAGTAGCCAATGAAATTTTGAATTTTGCATGGAAGTCAGTTACAATTGACTTCTATTATATAAAAAGTGAGACATATATGTAAACGGATTACAACTGGAGGATCTATGTAATATCATATTTATTTTATTTTATATATGTAAAAAAATATGAAAAATAAAAATGATTTTATATGTTAAAAATTTATCAGGCATGATGTATTGAGTTATATAGCATTTTGATATATAAAGTTATGACGTATAAAGTTATACAATATATTATCTGTACAAAATAATAGTAATAATAAAAACATAAAATATAATATTAGTTTATATTATCATGCCTAATTTATCTTACTGAACATCCCCTAAATTATGAAATAGAATAAATATAGCAAAGAAAAAAGTACAATGGAATTTGGTTTGTCCCTGTTTGGTTCCAATACACACATGTTACTAACTTTCTTTGTCCTAGTGTACTTAATTTGAAAGCTTGCAGCTATATTTGTGGTCACAATTTGCTGCCTGTATCCAAATTTTTGTCTTTGGATATTTTGATATTCTGACTAAATTTAGATATTTGACAATAAAATATCATTTGATATTTTGCAAAGAACTTGGATTGTCCGAGTTCACTTGTACCCCATAGAATGATATTATTTGGGAAACATAGTATGAAAATTAATTTCAAGCACCTAAAAGTCCAGGTAAGAGAAATAAAAACCGTAAAAGTCAATCACATACAATTTGTTTATTTGTTGGATACATCCGAAAAAGGAGTCAATCGGATACATCCGTAAAAGTCAATCACATACAATATGTTCTACAGCGGATTCCCTTTTTAAGTAATCGGTCGAGAAAAATCCTTTTCACAATTAAAATCAATCAACACATTTTTTTTCTCTTTTAATTAAAATTTACCAAACAGACAAGCATGTTCTACAAGAATGACATGACTGAGTTCCTCGTTGTACCGGAGGATCCATTGGATAGTCAATAACTATCACGTCAAAATTTTTTTTGCATAATTTTTTTTATCTATTTTTGCAAGCATACAATTATTATATTTTTGGGGAAAAAATATTTTAAAGTTATAAATAAATTTGCATGATGAGTTCTAGGATAACCATATTTATACGAACGTATTAGGGGTGCAGTGAGATTAAATTTCCATTCTTCCCTAATCATAATCAAACTCTTGAACCTCAAGTCTTTTTTCAAAAAGACCAGTTTGTAAATTAAAAAGGTTTTCCAATTTTACCCATAATGTAAATTGCCTAGGACTCCTATTTTTAAAATTGGTTGTCATTCTCACAGTGGTATCCTCCAAGGACATTGTGACAAAATGAAAAGTGTTTTTCCCAGAATAGTTATGTTATGTAAATATTGAAAGGCCTTTGCCAATTACATGTATATATTATGTATGATTATTGTTGTCACATATCAATGATGAGTGAGAACTTACACACTAAATCCATTGACTCACTCCTTCTATTCCTCCTCACAGTTGCAAGTATAGACATAGTCCAATCTCCGTTCCTATAGAAGCAGTTGTCCAATGGTGAGCTTTACTTTGTAGTAAAGCTTAGACTAGAATTATGTTAGTATTAGAGTGCTCCAGTAGATATGCAGATAGGATTCAATCCAAGCATGTATTTTTGGGTTAAGTATTTAAATTTCAGAATTTGAGACATTTATGTAAGTGTTTACAGATTTCAAGTATTAAGACAGATTTTCAGAGTATAGTTAAGATGCTTTGAGAGATGTATATATATGTGTTATGGGCAAGAGTCTTGGCCCAAATTCTAGGCCATCTCTGAAGGGCCCATCACAGAAGCTAAAAAATGGAACCCCTGATAGGCCCAAGCACATAATCCAGAGTTACATGAAAGTAAGTATCGAACTCATCCTTTCCGGTTTCCTACTTCCTCTCTCACGATGAACGTAGAGATGAGAATGTGGGCATGACTTAGGCATGAGCAATCGCTCCACAGTATCCTCTATAAATACTCAGGGTACTCTAGGTATAGACACGTTCCTTCTATCATACTTACACCTTGCCAAAATACAAACTCATTCTCTAGATGGGTCCTTGGAGGTACCCCTATCGTTGTCAACTGTACACAAAGCACTAAGGAAAAACCTGGTCAGGAGGCTTCTGAAGTACTAAAGTAGCAAGGTAACCAACTTACTCTCTCCCTCCCATTACGATATGCATATATATGTATATATACATACATATATGATACCCAAGGTACACGGGTAAGTAGCAAGATTCTGTATAGCCTCAGGGTTCCATGGGAACCACTGCCGGGTCCTAAATTTCATTAAGTCTGGATCCTACATCTACTTAGAGGTCTATATGCATGATAGAACCATATTTTTTAAATCAAAAGTCCCGATAATTATTCCTTGAGGGAAAATAAGTTAAAGAGAAATTTTTAACGAATTTTACGAAACATGTAAATATTTCATTTTTAGCCCACAAATTGAGAAAATCTTAGAAATTCCTAAATTCGAACTAAAACCCAAAATTTGGATTCTGAATTGTTGGGGTTTTGATTTTTTTTGGATATTTTATTTTATTCCAAATGGGGGGTATTTTCTTATTTACATTTATGTTTTAAAGTTAATGGAGAATAAAATAAATGAGGATATTAACTTAAAATTAAGAGTCCAATACATACCAGTATTTGACCTCCTGAGACCGATCGGCTTCCTGGAGACTACCCAGGTTGTCAACAGAAAATAATGTGGTCCAGCTGGAGAGAAAGGGGGGGAGGGGACTGCCCATGCGGTCAAAAGTTTATAAAAACCCTCCAAATCGGCAGAATGAAGTAGAAACGCAATCTTTTCTCCTTCTCCGTCAGTTTTTCTCTCTTTTTCTCAAATCTATCATTCCAAAGGTTCAAGTATATGTTGTTAGATTATGTCTTTATTCCTTCCTAATCTTAGATTTAGTCCAATTATTTTTCTCATTTTTGTCAAATGGGGGTGTTTCGCTAATTTTGGTAAAGTTAGAATAGAGCTCTCTAGAAATATTTAGAGATTAATCTAGAGTTATGGTTAGTTCATGGAAGTTGTCGGTGCCATTTCAAGCTCTCCAGGTCAAGTTGGTAGGGCTTTAAACGATAAGTGGGTTCAGATCGTATGATACTTATATTGATCAATAGAGTTAATTTTAGCAAATTATAGCATGAAATATATGTTTTTCTAAAAACTCATGGGACCATTATTGTTAAAGTGATTTTTTTTTATTAAAGATGTAGAGTATGTATATGATTATATCTAGAGATTTGTGAAATATTATGATGATTTTCAGAGTAGAAAATAAGTATATGATAAAGTTTTAGAGAAAATAAACGTTTTTATAATACTCAGAAGTATGAAATTCAATATGATTCATAACAACTGCCAGATACATATTATGTAGGCTTGAAATCAGGATGCCTGCAAATGGGTGATCCCTTGGGTATGATTTCACAGTCACAGTTATGCTAAAGTCACATTGTTAGAGTTATATGAGACCAGAGCTTTTAAATGATTATATGAATTTCAAAACTGTTGATTTTATATGCTAGTGCTTGTAAACTCTAGGATAGAAGACTTATAAGATACAGACAAAAGATTTAGATTTTTTATTGAACTGAATAGTAGCTATAGAGAAACATGTTATGAGTTAGCGGCAACTATTCCATTAATCTTGGTATACCAAGTTACCCCTAAGGCTAGAAAAATCAGGAATGAGACCTAGTTACTTGCCCGAGTTCAGAAATTTTATTATGACATGGTTGATATGCATAGCTAGAGAAAGTATTGTTATGCAATATATAACTAAAGATCCATGTTTCTTTATTACTGTGGTTTATATTTACCAAAGAATATAAGTTTTAGAGATATTTTGTTGAAGTATATGAATATTATTTCAAAGCTATTGCATTATGTAACACCCTAGTAATTAACCAGATACACCTAGGTTGAATCTGATTAATGACTAGACTTTACTCCTTGCTTTGGTTCTTTCTTCATAATTTGAAAATACTTAGTGAAATTACGAGCCATTTTTTTTTTTAAACACATAATTGAAAACGTGAGCCGAGTACAACGTGAACGAGTAAGCGGGGTATAATAAGACGTTTAAGAATATATCACATCATATCACTTAGGCTCCATCATATAACATCCATAAGCACATTATAGCATATATTTACATACAATAACCTCACTCAAAGGGTGGGTTATGTTCATACATCATTATCTTATGCAAACCCATAAAAGAAAATATACTTAAGGAAATACATGCCCCTAAACTAGTTAACTCCATAAGCCGGGAAGGTTATCCTAAAACTAGGGTGCATGATCACACATAAATCTACTAAGAACCTTCTATGGCCACCGTCTCCGAAATGGGGAATAAATCCGATCCATCGATGAGCTCCCTCGAGGGGACACACGAGATGCACCAGTCGGGTCGCATGGGCGGCCTTCTCGCTAACCTCGGCTGAACAACTGTTTCCTCACTACCCTCTCTTACACGTGTGGGAGTAGGAGCAGAGCTCTCGAGAATATACATGAATAGGAGTGTCCTCTGAAGGATCGGTTTGAGAATATCTCGTCTCGGGAACATACTGGAAATCCCTGGACTGCAGATGAAGCGGGATAAGAACGTAACATCCTTTCATCAAGTGGGCGTGCATGTTCGAAAACCATTTCATCGCCATAGGGAGAAGTAGGAGAAAATCGATAACTAGGGACGGGATGTGCAAATGGGCGACCTATGTAAATAAAAACACGAATGCGCACCTCCTTCAAAATGATACGAGCGATGCACCGGATCATAGTGGAATTCCCAAGTAGGGTATCAACGAACAGGACGAATGTCGCCATTTGAATCTGGAGACAATGGCGGAAATAAAGAAAAGGGAGTGAGAATCTTGCTAAAGAATTCTCAGTAGGGTACCTCCTTCTATAGTGTCATCATCAAAGTCCCGAGGAACCTCGGGATTATTCTAAAATAGTGAGCATGCAAAGATTCATTTTAAGTTCGGACAAATACTTAACCGAGGTTCGTCAATTTTTAATTATGCGTCTTATAATGCATCTTATTCTTAACATGTCATATTTACAATGAACATTTCCTTTATCATTACATCATATTCCTCATCATCATTATCAAAATAACATGCATAAAAGAACGTCATATAATATTAGCTACACATGGACACAAAGTGCACATATTTCATTTCTTTAGTGCCTTTGGTGACTTAAAATCTTATCATCATCATTATTTTCCTTGGGCCACCCTATACTCCACCCTTTTGGGAGTAATTTAGGTTATGAGCTCATACTTTACTAGTCGTCACTAGCATATACTTATCCCTTTTGATAAGCTAAAGTCCCGACTCTACCCTTTTGAGAGAACGGGTTAGGGGCTAAAATCACCTTTTCACCACCTATAGTCCGATGGTTCCAAAGGATCATTTTCTTATAAGTTTAAGTCACCATTAAATCTTTGCATGTTATATCATAATACAATTCATAAACATCATAACATTTTCTCATTTATAGTCTTGAGCTAGAATAATATATATCACCTGTAATCATGCATATGGGAGATTCCCAGGAAAGAGGTGGGTCACAATGGACACGCTTAAATACCAAGTCTTTCCTTAGCCGTAACCTTTCCAAATTACACTTTTACAATGATACACTTTCTTCTAGCAACAAAGGTAAATTTTACATAATAAAGAATATTTCATGTACAAGCATTCTCATTATTTGCAACAAAGAACTATAACATGCAAGCCAGAAATCATTCAATGATATCAAGTACTTAATAAGCATCCAATCCTTACATAGAATTATCAATTATAGAACTAATTAGTTACTAAACCAATTATGAATCATTCTCTTAACAATAAACCATAATTATCACAACTTCAATCATATCAAATCATTATCACACATTGATACTAAACTCAGATCAGTGGCCGAATCATGAACCTCATGCAATTACATAGAATCATATTTTAAGTGCATATAAAATACTAGTTCCCAGTAAAATCCTTGCAAAGCCTTAAAACTCATTTAGAAACTAGTTCTTTTGTCAAATTTGGGAGGATCTTCACAATTAAAATTCTCACTTAAGATAAAAGGAGTAAGTCTTGAGCTTTAGAGATTTAGGTGACATCTTAGAATTATAAACATGCTATGCAACCTTATTTTAATCTTATCTTTATAAGGTGATAGCTTGGAATTATAAACATGATATGCAATTCCATTTCTTTATCTTTAAGATTTAAGGTGATGACTTGAAAATTAAACATGATGCAAGAACTTGAAATATAAACATGATACAAGAAAGCTGAGCGGTAATCCGCAGACAGACCAAGAGAGGGAGAAGAAAATATTAAGAAACCGGAGCGGTAGTCCGCAGGACGATAGAGGGAGAAGAGAATATTAAGAAACCTGAGCGGTAGTCCGCACAGGACGATAGAGGGAGAAGAGAATATTATTATTACATCTTTTTAAGCTCCAATCTCAAGACTTTTTAAAGAATAAATTCTTTAACTCCAATAATCATATTTCTTTGCTTGTGATACATGGGCAAGTCTTTGAGCTCTAGGATCTTTAGGTGATGGCATAAAATAAACATGCCATGCGTTGATTCTTTTAGCCATTATAAAATATAGTGAGAGCATAAATTAAATATGAGATGCAACCTCTTTATTATCTTGAAAGATTAAGCGATGACTTGAAACATAAACATGAAATACAAGCTTGGAATTTAAACATGAGAAATGCAAGTTCATTTATTCATTCTTGAAAATTTAGTGATGACATAGAAGGTAAACATGGTTATGCAAAGCATAAACTTAATCATGGATGCAAATTCATTTTGTTTCTTTACTAGAGCTCCTTGAAGACTTTAAAAGAATTATAAATTCAACCCAATACATATCTTAACAAGAAATAAAACATAAAAGGAAAAAAATACATCTTTCAAGTTCTAAACTAAAAATCTTTGTTTTAGCATCATAAAGCATTATTCTTTAAGGTTTTGCATCAAGTGGAATTTTCAAGCTTTAGAGGCCTAACTTGTGATGGATTTACAACCCACCCTCAAGGTCCTCATCATCAAGCCATCATCTTAGTTCCACCTAGGCCATATGGTTGAATTGGTTAAAGAAAAATTGAAGAGGAAAACCAAAATGAAAAGCTAAGGCAAGTTCATAATTTCATCATTTTGAGCTAAAAACACAACTCCTCAAAGCATAGAAATAAATTTAGAAACTACTCCCTACCTAATCTGAGTTGAAGAAGAGGAAGAGAACTTGGTTTCTTGAAGTGAAATGAAACAAAATCTCTTTGAAAAATTGAAGAAAGAATTCAGCCAAAGAGGAGGAAGAAAGAAAGTTTTTGGTGCTCCTAAAAACTAGTTATGAACCAAGCATTCCAAGACCACTCAAGCAAGCCTATTTATAGAAGATTTTGAGGCTTCTAATTGGCCAAAATGATGAGGTAGTGGACGGAATTTTGCAGGAGAAATAAGGGAGGAAAAATCATTTTAGACAAAGTTGTATGAAATTAAGGAATTATGTCTCTTATGGTGACATTTTGGCATTTTGTTTTAGTGCAACTTTTGGCAATAATTCAGCTGCATAATGGCATCAATAATTTCGTCCATTACAGCCCAAAGAAGTGAAGTTTGTGTGTTCCATGCATTATTTAGGTGTAGGCAAGGTATTCATGTAATTTAGAGAATTTACGGTTAAGGGTTTAAGTGAATTAGTAAGCAATTTGGGTGTTTTTGAGCAATTTTGGGTTCTAATCAATCTAAATACATAATTTTGACTCTAGATTAATATTTAGAATTTAATAAGCTTTAATTTGAGCCTAATATTGCTTAGGTTTCGGTATACGAATCAAAAATCCCGAAATTCGCAAAACTGCCCAAAAACAGGGGCAAAATCGTACTTTCACTTAAAAATTGCCCGAGGCCACCCGAGCTTAACCAATGGTTAATCATGGCTTAAAAACACATTTTAAAACATTTTAGTGAGGTTCGGGCTCAGTCGGCACGCACATCGGAGTTAAAACAGCCGCAGGGGTGTTTTGGTCATTTCGCGTCGGAACTCAAAATTGAGATCCTTCTGCTCTATTAACACACATAACACAAACAATCCCTTATTATCCTCAAAATATCCCCTTGAGAATAGGTGGGGCCCACGATCCTCATTTTCTGAGTAAATTAACTTCAGGGGCATTTTGGTCATTTTATACGTACAGAAATTCGGGATTTGCGACTCTCGCATGAATCGTTCCTAACCTCTCTTCTAATGTTATATTCCTTTATTGAGGATTGTTCGGCCTCAAATCTTATGTAATAATTACCTACGGTAATTCGGTAATTGAGTAATTTCTAATGACAGTAGAGATTACAGTACAAATTAGGGCGTTACATTACTCCTCCTTAAAAGAATTTCGCCCGAAATTCGTTACCGAGAACAACTTCGGGGTATTGTGCTTTCATGTTTGATTCCAGCTCCCATGTAAGTTCTTCGGTTTCACCCTGTCCCCATGCTACTTTGACTAGGGGTACTGACCTTGTTCCTTAATCGCTTAACTCCTCGTCGACGATTCTCGTGGGTAGTAAGTTAAATGTCGGGTTATCTCTTAATTGTACATGTTCTAGCTCTAGTACATGACTCGGGTCAGATTGATACTTTCTTAACTGAGAGACATGGAAAACAACATGAAGGTTGGATAGACTCGGGGTAGGGCTATACTGATGAGCTACAGGTCCTACTTTGGTAAGGATTTCAAGCGGACCAAGAAATCTGGGGCTCAATTTCTTTACTTTTATTGCTCGGCCTATGCTGTGGTGGGGGTGATCCTTAGGAACACGTGGTCCCCTTCTTGAAAATCTAGCGGTTTTCGCCGCTTGTCCGCATAGTTTTTACGTCGACTTTGAGCGGTAAGAATCTTATCCCTAATCTTCTTGATTTGTTAGTTGTTTCCCTCACAATATCAGGTCAGAGTAACCTTTGCTCTCAGGGTTCATACCAACATAAGGGAGATTGACATTTCAGTCCATAGAGGGCCTCATACGGTGCCATACCGATACTTGCATGATAAGCGTTGTTATATGCAAATTCAATCGATGGCGTGTACTTATCCCAACTTCCCTTTGATCTAAAACACATGCCCTTAACATATCCTCCAAGGTTTGGATAGTTCTTTCAGTTGACCGTCTGTTTGGGGGTGATAGGCGTGCTTAGACACACGACTTTGAACCAAATGCCTTTTGAAAGGCTCCCAA
This sequence comes from Dalbergia cochinchinensis, assembly GCA_031216125.1. NCBI lineage: Eukaryota > Viridiplantae > Streptophyta > Magnoliopsida > Fabales > Fabaceae > Dalbergia > Dalbergia cochinchinensis. The sequence continues at coordinate 30,428,085 of CM062375.1, read as the reverse complement.
AATCGTGACGTAAACCGCGGATCCTGGTCCGAGATTATCGTCGACGGCACCCCATGTAACCTTACTATCTCCTGAATATATAATTGTGCTAACCTATCCAAGGAATAAGTCACCTTAATAGGTAAAAAGTGCGGTGACTTCGTCAATCGATCCACGATTACCCATATGGTATCATGATTCATTTGGGTCCTCGGTAATCCAGTCACAAAATCCATGGAGATACTATCCCACTTCCACTCGAGGGATCGGCAGAGGTTGCAAAGATTCCAGAGGGTTTTGCTGTTCAATCTTCACCTTTTGACACACCAAGCACTTACTCACCCATGTGCACACATCTTTCTTCATTCCAGGCCACCAGAACATCTTCTTCAAATCTTGATACATCTTGGTGGCACCAGGATGAAGGGTAAAATAGCTCTTATGGGCTTCCTCCAAAATATCCTTTCGGAGGCCACCACTAGCAGGTACACATATTCGACCTTTAAACCTCCACAAATCGTCCATTCCTTGGGTAAAACCTATCAACTTTCCCGCCTTCAACGCCTCTAAAGTCTCTTGAAAGTCAGGATCGTCCCCTTGAGCTTGAACAATCCTTTCTTTGAACTCACTTGTCACTCTAAGATGACAAGCTCTGATGCCCTTAGTGGTCAAAGTCATTCCTAGGTTTAAGTCCCTAAATTGCTCAATCAATTCAACCTCCTTCACCATCAAACGGGACACTTGTAAGGACTTCCTACTCAAAGCATCAGCTACTACATTAGCTTTACCAGGATGGTAGTTCAATCCAAAATCATAATCTTTCAAGAACTCCATCCATCGCCTTTGCCTCATGTTTAGCTCTTTTTGATCAAAGAGATATTTCAAACTCTTGTGATCGGAAAACACCTCAAACTTAACTCCATATAAATGGTGTCTCCAAATCTTTAGAGCAAACACGACGGCAGCTAACTCAAGGTCATGGGTAGGGTAGTTTGCCTCATGTGGCTTGAGTTGTCTTGATGCATAGGCCACCACTTGCCTATCTTGCATCAATACACAACCTAAACCCTTTTTCGAAGCATCACAATACACCTCAAAAGGCACATTGGGGTCGGGTAACACTAAAACAGCGGTAGAGGTTAGCTTGTGTTTTAACTCTTGAAAGCTCTTTTCACACTCCGGTCCATGAAAAAGGGTGTTCTTCCTAGTCAGCTTGGTCAAAGGTAGGGAAATCTGGGAAAATCCCTTGATAAATCGAAGCCCAGGTAATAACCAGACTAAACCCAAAAAGCTCCTTACTTGATTCTGATGGTTGGTCTTTCCCAGTTTACTACCGCTTCTACCTTACTAGGATCTCTGACAATTCCTTTCTTAGATACTACATGCCCTAAAAATTGCACCTTGTCCAACCAAAACTCACACTTGGAAATCTTGGCATATAGTTTCTTTTCCTTCAAGATCTTCAGTACTATGGTCGTGGCATTCATGCTCTTCATGGGTCTTAGAATATATGAGAATGTCATCTATAAAGACAACTACAAACTGATCTAAATAGGGCGAAAGATCCTATTCATATAATCCATAAAAATAGCTGGAGCATTGGTTAACCCAAAGGACATTATCGCAAACTCAAAATGGCCGTGTCGAGTGCGAAAGGCCGGTTTAGGTATGTCTTCATCTCTCACTCTAATTTGATGGTAGCCTGACCTGAAATCTATCTTAGAAAACACTACCGCACCTTTCGGTTGGTCCATCAAATCATCGATCCTAGGCAGAGGATACTTGTTTTTCACCGATTACTTTATTCAACTGCCGATAATCTACACACATCCTCATACTCCCATCCTTTTTCTTTACAAACAACACAGGGCTCCCAAGGTGATGCACTAGGCCTAACAAACTTTTTCTCCAATAAATCTTCCAATTGAGTTTTTAACTCGGTCAATTCTAATGGGGACATCCTGTATGGGGCTATGGATATAGGTCCTGCACCGGAAGCAATTCTATGGAAAACTCTATCTCTCTCGGGGAAACTGGTATCTCATCTGAAATACTTCAGGATAATTTCTTACTATTGGTATCTCATCGATACTTTGCTCAAAGTCTACATCACTAGCGGCTAAGAAAATGTAACCTTTACTCTCACCCTTACCACAATCCATTTCCACAATGATTATGTAAAGACTTATGGGTTTCTTAGGTTCAATAGGAACAGGAAGAAAAGTGATGGTTTTCTCATAACAGGTTTAACAAAGACACGGTTGGCCTCAAGCCAATCCATGCCAAGAATCACATCTAAACCTCGCATGGGTAAGCAAATAAGATCTAAAACAAAGGATCTATTATCTATAATAAAACTACAATCTAAACAACATTTACAAGTCCTAACGGGTTTTCCAGTCGGTGTAGAAATAATAAGGTCAAAAGGAAGCTCAGTCATAGGTAAATTAAGGCTTTTAACACATGAATGGGAGATAAAAGAATGAGAAGCGCCAGAATCATATAGTACAATTAAGTCTTTACCATGCATATTACCCTTACCTTCCACGAGATTTCGTGACTTCGTTGTTTCTTGACATTAACGATAAATACCCTTCCCTGGTATTGCGGCTTGGGATTGGGGGTTGGCGGGTTTCTTTCCGTGCATTCTCGGGAGTAATGACCTGGTTTTCCACACCGATAGCACACGTTTGTTCGGGGTCCACATGGCATGCTCCCATGATACTTGGCGCACTTGGGACATTCCATCGATGGCGCAGCCGTGGAGGTCTTCTTTGGACCTCTTTGTGGTGCTTTCCCTTTATTGTTGTTATTGTGATTGTTATTGGGGTTATTGTTGTAGCGGTTGTTATTATAGCGGTTGTTGTTGTTTGGCCTTCCTTGTTGAAAATTTCTTTGTGACCCTTGTGGACTTGATTGAGGGAAATGGAGGTCGATTCGCCTCTTGAGCTAGCGACCTTGAGGTGTCAACTTTTTGGTAATATTATCGACTTTGGGGTGTTTAGTTTTCTCGACCTTCTTCAATAATCCGACATTTGTTAACTAGGGTAGAGAAATCCCTAATCTCCAAATGTGCAATCGCCACATTAAGTTCGCCTTCAACCCTGACTCGTATTTAATGCATTTCCAGTACTTATCGCGATTTCCTTGGTACATTCTTGAGAACTTAATGTGTTCTTCAAATCTGGCGATGTCTTGGGCCACATTCATATTCCCTGGACAAATTGCATGAATTCAATGTCCTTCGCATTTCTAACTGACTGCGGAAAGTACTTTTCATAAAAATGGACCTTGAAAAGTTCCCAATCAATGTCCATGTCGGTCGTCTCCAGGAGTCTTTGAACACCCGTCCACCAGAAACCGGCATCACCTTCAAGCATATGAGTAGCGAATGTGACCTTTTGCTCCTCCGAGCATGGGACTACAAAGAAAGACCTTCTCAATATTCGAATCCATTCATCCGCAATATTTGGATTCGATGTCCCCTTGAAAACCGGTGGGTTTGCCTTACGAAACTCCCAAAGCAGGCATGTTCAGGAATCTCATGTCCTTGATTCATATTGGCTTGACGATCCTGATCCATTCGTTCCATCATCATTCTCATGGTCCTTGCTACGTCGCGGAGTCCTGTGGCTGTCTCGTTGTCTTGATTATTCTGTCTGCGCTCCTAGTCCATTGTCGACGTGCCATTGGTCCCTATACACACAAAACAAAGAACACCGAGGTGATCAGGCCCAATATTCCATGCAAAGTGAGCAAGTTACCATGGCCCTTTCAACATACTGTAGTCATGTATTTCTAATCCTCAAGCTCATCCTAATGATAAACATCTACACATGACGTCACTAACGTATTATGCTTTAGAAGCATAGCTAGTCCAATCCTCAGGCTCCATGAGAATCGAATCGCTCGATACCAAATGTAACACCTAGTAATTAACCGGATACACCTAGGTTGAATCGATTAATGACTAGACTTTACTCCTTGCTTTGGTTCTTTCTTCATAATTTGAAAATACTTAGTGAAATTACGAGCCATTTTTTTTTTTTTTAAACACATAATTGAAAACGTGAGCGAGTACAACGTGAACGAGTAAGCGGGTATAATAAGACGTTTAAGAATATATCACATCATATCACTTAGGCTCCATCATATAACATCCATAAGCACATTATAGCATATATTTACATACAATAACCTCACTCAAAGGGTGGGTTATGTTCATACATCATTATCTTATGCAAACCCATAAAAGAAAATATACTTAAGGAAATACATGCCCTAAACTAGTTAACTCCATAAGCGGGAAGGTTATCCTAAAACTAGCGTGCATGCTCACACATAAATCTACTAAGAACCTTCTATGGCCTTTGTCCTGGAAATGCGGGAATAAATCCGATCCATCGATGAGCTCCTCGGGAGGGACACACGAGATGCACCAGTGGGAGTCGCATGGACGGACCTTCTCGCTAACCTCGGCTGAACAACTGTTTCCTCACTACCTCTCTTACACGTGGGAGTAGGAGCGAGCTCTCAGAATATACATGAATAGGAGTGTCCTCACGAAGGATCAGTTTGAATATCTCGTCTCGAACATACTGAAATCCTGGACAGCCAGATGAAGCGGGATAAGAACGTAACATCCTTTCATCAAGTGGACGTGCATGTTCGAAAACCATTTCATCGCCATAGGGAGAAGTAGGAGAAAATCGATAACTAGGGACAGGATGTGCAAATGGACGACCTATGTAAATAAAAACACGAATCACAAGCACCTCCTTCAAAATGATACGAGCGATGCTTGGATCATAGTGGAATTCCCAAGTAGGGGTATCAACGAACAGACGAATGTCGCCATTTGAATCTGGAGACAATGACGGAAATAAAGAAAAGGGAGTGAGAATCTTGCTAAAGAATTCTCAGAGGGTACCTCCTTCTATAGTGTCATCATCAAAGTCCCGGGAACCTCGGGATTATTCTAAAATAGTGAGCATGCAAAGATTCATTTTAAGTTAGGACAAATACTTAACCGAGGTTCGTCAATTTTTAATTATCGTCTTATAATGCATCTTATTCTTAACATGTCATATTTACAATGAACATTTCCTTTATCATTACATCATATTCCTCATCATCATTATCAAAATAACATGCATAAAAGAACGTCATATAATATTAGCTACACATGGACACGGGGGAGATAGTTCATTTGTTTAGTCCCTTTGGTGACTTAAAATCTTATCATCATCATTATTTTCCTTGGGCCACCCTATACTCCACCCTTTTGGGAGTAATTTAGGTTATGAGCTCATACTTTACTAGTCGTCACTAGCATATACTTATCCCTTTTGATAAGCTAAAGTCCCGACTCTACCCTTTTGAGAGAACGGGTTAGGGGCTAAAATCACCTTTTCACCACCTATAGTCCGATGGTTCCAAAGGATCATTTTCTTATAAGTTTAAGTCACCATTAAATCTTTGCATGTTATATCATAATACAATTCATAAACATCATAACATTTTCTCATTTATAGTCTTGAGCTAGAATAATATATATCAACTCAGTAATCATGCATATGGGAGATTCCCGAGGAAAGACACGTGGGTCACAATGGACACCCTTAAATACCAAGTCTTTGCTTAGCCGGAACGTTTTCAAATTACACTTTTACAATGATACACTTTCTTCTAGCAACAAAGGTAAATTTTACATAATAAAGAATATTTCATGTCCAAGCATTCTCATTATTTGCAACAAAGAACTATAACATGCAAGCCAGGAAATCATTCAATGATATCAAGTACTTAATAAGCATCCAATCCTTACATAGAATTATCAATTATAGAACTAATTAGTTACTAAACCAATTATGAATCATTCTCTTAACAATAAACCATAATTATCACAACTTCAATCATATCAAATCATTATCACACATTGATACTAAACTCGGATCGGTGGCGAATCATGAACCTCATGCAATTACATAGAATCATATTTTAAGTGCATATAAAATACTAGTTCCCAGTAAAATCCTTGCAAAGCCTTAAAACTCATTTAGAAACTAGTTCTTTTGTCAAATTTGGGAGGATCTTCACAATTAAAATTCTCACTTAAGATAAAAGGAGTAAGTCTTGAGCTTTAGAGATTTAGGTGACATCTTAGAATTATAAACATGCTATGCAACCTTATTTTAATCTTATCTTTATAAGGTGATAGCTTGGAATTATAAACATGATATGCAATTCCATTTCTTTATCTTTAAGATTTAAGGTGATGACTTGAAAATTAAACATGATGCAAGAACTTGAAATATAAACATGATACAAGAAACTGGAGCGGCGGTAATCCGCACAGACCAAGAGAGGAGAAGAAAATATTAAGAAACCGGAGCTGGCGGTAGTCCGCACAGACCAGAGGGAGAAGAGAATATTAAGAAACCGGAGCGGCGGTAGTCTGCACAGGACCAGTAGAGGGAGAAGAGAATATTATTATTACATCTTTTTAAGCTCCAATCTCAAGACTTTTTAAAGAATAAATTCTTTAACTCCAATAATCATATTTCTTTGCTTGTGATACATGGGCAAGTCTTTGAGCTCTAGGATCTTTAGGTGATGGCATAAAATAAACATGCCATGCGTTGATTCTTTTAGCCATTATAAAATATAGTGAGAGCATAAATTAAATATGAGATGCAACCTCTTTATTATCTTGAAAGATTAAACGATGACTTGAAACATAAACATGAAATACAAGCTTGGAATTTAAACATGAGAAATGCAAGTTCAATTATTCATTCTTGAAAATTTAGTGATGACATAGAAGGTAAACATGGTTATGCAAAGCATAAACTTAATCATGGATGCAAATTCATTTTGTTTCTTTACTAGAGCTCCTTGAAGACTTTAAAAGAATTATAAATTCAACCCAATACATATCTTAACAAGAAATAAAACATAAAAGGAAAAAATACATCTTTCAAGTTCTAAACTAAAAATCTTTGTTTTAGCATCATAAAGCATTATTCTTTAAGGTTTTGCATCAAGTGGAATTTTCAAGCTTTAGAGGCCTAACTTGTGATGGATTTACAACCCACCCTCAAGGTCCTCATCATCAAGCCATCATCTTAGTTCCACCTAGGCCATATGGTTGAATTGGTTAAAGAAAAATTGAAGAGGAAAACCAAAATGAAAAGCTAAGGCAAGTTCATAATTTCATCATTTTGAGCTAAAAACACAACTCCTCAAAGCATAGAAATAAATTTAGAAACTACTCCCTACCTAATCTGAGTTGAAGAAGAGGAAGAGAACTTGGTTTCTTGAAGTGAAATGAAACAAAATCTCTTTGAAAAATTGAAGAAAGAATTCAGCCAAAGAGGAGGAAGAAAGAAAGTTTTTGGTGCTCCTAAAAACTAGTTATGAACCAAGCATTCCAAGACCACTCAAGCAAGCCTATTTATAGAAGATTTTGAGGCTTCTAATTGGCCAAAATGATGAGGTAGTGGACGGAATTTTTCAGGAGAAATAAGGGAGGAAAAATCATTTTAGACAAAGTTGTATGAAATTAAGGAATTATGTCTCTTATGGTGACATTTTGGCATTTTGTTTTAGTGCAACTTTTGGCAATAATTCAGCTGCATAATGGCATCAATAATTTCGTCCATTACAGCCCAAAGAAGTGAAGTTTGTGTGTTCCATGCATTATTTAGGTGTAGGCAAGGTATTCATGTAATTTAGAGAATTTACGGTTAAGGGTTTAAGTGAATTAGTAAGCAATTTGGGTGTTTTTGAGCAATTTTGGGTTCTAATCAATCTAAATACATAATTTTGACTCTAGATTAATATTTAGAATTTAATAAGCTTTAATTTGAGCCTAATATTGCTTAGGTTTCGGTATATCACGAATCAAAAATCCCAAATTCAAAGCGCCCAAAAGCAGGGCAAAATCGTACTTTCACTTAAAAATTGCCCGAGGCCACCCGAGCTTAACCAATGGTTAATCATGGCTTAAAAACACATTTTAAAATATTTTAGTGAGGTTCGGGCTCAGTCGGCATGCACATCGGAGTTAAAACAGCCGCAGAGGTGTTTTGGTCATTTCGCGCGTCGGAACTCAAAATTGAGATCCTTCTGCTCTATTAACACACATAACACAAACAATCCCTTATTATCCTCAAAATATCCCCTTGAGAATAGGTGGGGCCCACGATCCTCATTTTCTGAGTAAATTAACTTCAGGGGCATTTTGGTCATTTTATACGTACAGAAATTCGGGATTTGCGACTCTCGCATGAATCGTTCCTAACCTCTCTTCTAATGTTATATTCCTTTATTGAGGATTGTTCGGCCTCAAATCTTATGTAATAATTACCTACGGTAATTCGGTAATTGAGTAATTTCTAATGACAGTAAAAATTACAGTAAAAATTGGGGCGTTACACATTAACTGGTATTGATGATTATAAATGTATATTTCCAATCTTTGTTGATGTCCCATGAGCGGGGTATGGGTGAGAGTTTACTCACTGAGTTTTAGATGAAACTCAACCCTTTCACTTCTTCTATTATAGATACACTAGCTGCTGTGGGTCTTTTTGATCCATGTAACACCTCGATTTTTCTTTCCGAGGGAAATAACCAAAATGCCCCTAAGGTCATTTCCTGACCCGAATTCGAGGGTAACCAACTCGGTCATCCTCGAAGGGTCAACTCAATGTTTGAAGGGGATTGAATGGCCTTTGAATGCTTTCGGAAGCGAAAATTTCGTTTCATGAGTTTGGTCAAAATGACCAAAATACCCCTATAGCGTTTTACGCGGGTAAAGGTGCCGTTTGAGCCCGAAACTTTTCCCAAAGGTTTAAAAACATGTTTTCATGTGTCTAGAGGTCTCTGTTCAAGTCCCGGTGGTCCCGGGTAGTTTTAGTGCAAAATTACAATTTTGCCCCTAGAATAGTGTTTTTGAGCTTAATGACGTAATTAAGCAAACCTAAGCAATATTAGGCTCTAAATGAAGATTAATTAATTTCCCTAATTAATCTAGAGTCAAAATAATTTATTAAAGTTAATTAGAACCTAAAATTGCTTAGATTAAACTTAAATCCCTTTTTAGAACTCAAGATTCCTAGTCTTGGAATCTTGAATAGTGTTTTCTCTCTCCAATTCCTTAAATCAAGGAAATGTGTCTAGAGTTGTTTAGACTCTAAATTGAGGATCTAACTCACTAATGGTGTAAGACCACTCCTTAATTATGTCTAGACCATCCTAATTATCCATTTTCCTTATCTAAACACTTTCTTACAAATTCCTAATCTTAAGCATAATCAAAGATACACCTAAACACAACTCTAAACCACAATTAAAATGCAAAGAACCCTCCCCCATGGCTGATGAAGTTCGGCCACCTTTCCCCCAATTACCACACATGTTGAATTGTTTCTCACTCAAAGAACCATGCTTGAAGCCATACCTTGAACCATACCTCACTATACTTTGAACCATACCTCACCATGCCTCAAGACCACATTATCTCACCTCATGGAACTCATGGATGCCCTCCAATTCTGCACACATGGCTGAAGCTCTTCCTCTCCATGAGCACCCTTCATTTGTTTCATTTCTCTATAAATAGAATGCCTTGAGGAGCTTGCACCACTTTTAGATCATTTGCTAAGTTTAGGAGCATTCAAAGCTTTTCTTTTTCTCTCAAAGTTCTAGTGTTCTTCAAGTTCTTCAAAGTTCTTCATCTTCTTCATCTTCCTTTTCCATCTTCAAGTTCATCACACCAAGTAGGGATTTTCTTTCAAGTATTCCTTTCTTTAAAGTTCTTGTTCTAAGCTTTATGTTTATAGTTTCTCTTGATTCTTTTTAGAACTTCTTTTCTTCTCCTTTTTCTTTCTCATTTTTGGCCATGGGCCTGGGAGTTCAAAGAAATGAGAGCATGATGATGAGAGTTTCATGATGATGTTCATCACTTGAAACAAACTCTAGAGCTTGATCTTTGTTCTTGAGCAAAAATGTTTCTAGTTTTTCCTTTCTTGAACTCTTGAGAACTTTAGTCTTGATGGAGTTTTAAAATGATTCTAAGGACTCAATGATGAGGTCTCATGATATTGGTGTTAATATATCATCAAGATCATGGACTCTAGAGTTTCAAATATTTCTTTTCTTGCCTAGATGTTTCGGCCATTTCCTTTCCTTTTATATGCCTTATGGTTTGATTTTCTAAAGATGTTGTTTTGAGTTCTAAGAACTCTAGACTTTACTTTATCTTGGTTTGATGAGTTTGGGTTGAGGGTTATGTTCCTTTAAAGTCTTGTTAAGAGCTCTAGAAAGATAAAATGAACTTGCATAATTTATTTTATGCTTGCATTTATATTTACATTCTTGCTATCCATCTTTACTCTCAAGCTATCACCTAAGAACATAAAGACTAAAAATGGAACTTGCATCATCACTTAATTTAATTCTCAAAGCCTTTCTATTTCGGCCTTAAAGTCGATTGTTGTTGGGCCTAGAGCACTAAAATAAAGAATTGAACTTGCATCATCACGTAATTAATTTCTCGAATGCCTTTCTATTTCGGCCTTAAAGTCGATTGTTGTTGGGCCAAGAGCACTAAAATAAAGAATTGAACCTTGCATATTTACTTTCAAGCTTGCACGTTTAAGTTTATGCCTCGCATATTTACTTTCAAGCTTGAACGTTTAAGTTTATGCCTTGCATATTTAATTTATGTCATCACTTTATTTTGTAAGCAAGATCAAAAATGAAAAGCATGAGCACGTTTATTTTATGTCGTAACTTAAGAACCTAGAGCTCAAAGACTTGCCCATTTCATTCCAAGTTAAAGTTTAATGTGAAACCATTCTTTGAATGCATATTTTCGGCCAAGTAGTGATGATGGACTAGCAATGAGTTTTCATCTAGCTACAAGGACCAATAGTCTATGTTCTAAGTTTTTCTTAAAAGCTTTACAAACCTTTTCAAGGTTATGTTGTCATGAGATATGACTTTATTCCCTTTTAGGAGATGGAATATATTTTGGTCATTGACCTAAGGCTTCTCTTAGCCTCTTGATGAATTAAAATGATTTGCAAAGAGTTTTAGAAATTCTAAATTGATTCCAAGAGAAACTAGTTAACTTATGTACCTAGAAATGTCAATTTAACTCTCTTATTGAAGTTAAATGTTTTCGGTTCTGATATGATGAGTGTGATGTTGTATGATGATGTTTTGATGTGTTGGAATGTGTGAAAATATCATATGATGATGTAGAAGCGATCCTATGCATAATAGGTAAGAAACTAGCTAACTAGAAATACCGTAAAGTTGGAATTTGACATAGTTTTAACCCATTTGTTTATGGATTCCTTCCAAACTGTTTTAATGGGAACATAATCAGATTTAGATTGTTTAGACATGAAAAACTTGGTATCATTTGAATTAGAATTGAATTCTAGCACCTATCGGGAAACTAGTAACTAGAAAACCGTAAAAATGCAATGTAGAACTCTTAGAACATTTATTTTTTTCCGGGTTCAGTCCAGCACCCTTACAACATGATGAACATGATTAATAATTAGTCCTTAAGCATAGGAATGTCTCATAATTGATTTAGATTTAATTTATAGCGCCTTAGGCGAAGACGGAACCGAGAAAGGGTCTAAAACGTAAGTTCTAGAACACCGTAAACACAAATTAGAGATTTTGCCCTATGCTATTCAGATTTAAGTATGAACATGAGGATTAGGAATGATGATTAATTATGAGCCCTTAGGTGCATAAAAATATGAGCGACGGATGTTAGAGAACTATATCTCAAGATTAAGACCCGTAAGAGTCAAAGCATAAGCTACCGTAAGGGTAAGCGTTTGAATGTTTTATGATGATGCATGTAGTATGCAAATGATAATGATGTTATTCATATGAGGAATTCATGAGGTTATATGTTTATGTGGCATAAAGCAAATTTGGAAGGAAATTCGGTGTAATGCCGTGGTGCCGTCGAATTTCCAACAAATTTAGGGACTTAAAGAGATTTTTGAAAATTAAGGTACTAAGATGCGTTCTAGGATGACACCGGTTCGGCCGAGCACCTCCATAGAACTCATGTGACATCGGTACCAATTTATACTCTTAGGTGACACCGGTTCGGCCGAGCACCCCTAAGAGAATTGCCCCCTAACCCGTACTCAGATAGTCGGGATTTATAATTTATGATACGCTTATCGTTAAGTGGTAAGTAAGAACTAGTGACGACTAGTTAAGGTATGAGCTCATAACCTAGATATGTGACATGTTCTGGGTGACATCGGTTCGGCCGAGCACCCCCAGTTCGATTGTCTTTTAGGGTGGCCCATGAGGAAGAGATGTTTCATGATTATGATTATGTCACTAAGTTTGTCCCATATGAATGTTTCTATTGCCACTTTATGCCACTAAGTATGATGATGCTTGATGTTATGTTTTATGTATGTGCATTAGGTAGTGCCATGCATACATTTTCTATTACGTTGCATTCATGACATTAAGATCATCCTAAAATGAACGGACCTTGGCTAAAGTATATTTTAAAGTTTAAAATGAACTTAATACATGCTCAGTCATTTTGTATAAATAAACCCAAGGTTCCTGAGAACGTAGATGATGACACCTAGGTAGTAGGAGGCCCTACTGAGATTCTTTAGCAAGATTCTCACTCCCTCTATCTCTTTCTTTCCGTCACGTCTTCAGATGGCGACGTTCGTAGTGTTCGTGGACACGCCGACATGGGAGGTGCACCATGACCCGGACCACGGGTCATTCCATTTTGTGGGTCAATGCACGGTTAGAGTATTTATGTTCATGGGTCGACCCTTCACTCCCCCTGTACATTCCCATCGTTTCTCCCCCGTCTCACCTTTTGGCGATGACCTGGTGTTCGAGCGCGCATGTCCCCTAGAGGAGAGGCTTCGCCGCACCCCACCATCCACGTCCGCCGCTCGAGACTACCCCCAGTATGTGCCCCGTTGCCCGTCGTCTTTTTCGGAGACGGATCCTTCCGAGGATTCGACAACCCAAGTACCCTCCGAGGGATCTTCCCCCACCATACCCATGGACCTTGGGGAGGGTAGTGAGTCTTCCGTGACTCAGCCGAGGCTTGCACGACGACCGGAGATGAGGCCACGCCGTGGAGGTCACTTCCGAGCCCCGTCCCGCCTATTCACGCCGAAGGAGCTTGCTCAGTTTTCTGGTTACGTACCACGCTCGAGGGATAGTCGCCAGTAGGAGGCTGAGGATGGCCCATGTTAGAGCACACACCACTTAGATGGGGATAAACCTTCTTTTGTTTAGAGGTTACCCCATTAGATGCACACGGGTAGGAGAGCAGTTCATGTTTATGATTATGTTGTATTTCCTTCCTTGTATTTCTCTTGTACTAAATTAAGTCCCACATTTATAAGTGGGCAAGTTATATATATGTGAGATGATATTCAGTGTTATTCATGGTGTGCCTTATGTTATGATGTTGTGAGACATTGATTTTACTATACATGGTTTACCGCTTATCGCATCACGCGGCTCTCACTTTATATTTCAAAAAAAAATTTCCCGTATTTTCCGCTAAGTATTTCAAAGTAAAAATGAGAACTATGAAGTAATAGACTAATGATTAACCTAAATATGTTCTAGAGTATTGGGTTAAAAATTAGGATGTTACAATCCACATCATCCCCAATAGTAGAGATTCTCATTTGGTGAGCTTCACTTCAGAGTAAAGTTGTATTTTGATATTTTGTAAGAGATAGAGTGCTCCGGTATACATTACGGGTAGGGTCCCGGACCATTGAGATATTGCATGTTTTGTATTTTCATGAATATGGTTTCTATAGTTTATTTGTATTGAGAGCAACTCATATGTTTTGTATCAAAGATGAAATTATGTTTGAAACTAGATTTTATAAACTAAATATGCATATAAAAAGACTCAAAGCTCACGAGACTTACATGAGGATGGGGTTCTTCATATGCCGATCATGTTCCTAAGTCGGGTCGTGATAATATAATATTCTAATTTTATGGACTCGAATATAATGTTTTATTTAGAGAAAGTGACAATGATTTGGAAGAAATTCATATTTTAAATATGAAATTATGTTATTTCATACATTTAGATAGTTATGTCACTCAGAAGGCTTACATGGGGATAGATTTCCTCACGTACCGATCATCTTCTCTAGTCAAGTCATCGCAAGTGCAATCCTGCTATTAAATATTGATAATTATCAATAATATTATGATAATATGTCATCATTACAGTTTCATTCTTTCAAAAAAATAATTAATAAGTAACTTCTTAAAAATTGTGGGTCCTAAATTATTTTTGTTGTGACATCTAGAAAATTTTCCTTCATAGGAGTCTAAAACATTAGTATTGTTATGAAATAGATTATAGATTATAGATTTTGTTAATGGTTGATGCAGTATATCAAAAAGATTTTCAAAAAATTTCAAACATATTTTAATAATGAGTTTAATTTCTTCCATCCAATCCAATCAAATCACTCAAGTGTGGTGTTATCCTCCTTTCTTTTAATTAATAACTAGCGACTTGTCGGTGCTCGTCAAGTCGCAATTTTTTTTTCGTATTAGTACAATTAAATATACTTGAGATGATTATTAATATTTTAGTTTAATAATATTGTAATAGGAATTATTTTTTTTTCAAATACTATCTTTATCAGACAAATGAGATAAAAAGTAATCATTCATAATTACAATGAGTAAAGAATGATTTAAACTAATTAGCAATTGAGAAAAAAAAGGTTCTTGAAGTTTTGATTATTGCACACAACCCCAATCTTATGCAAAGATAACATTTTACCCCATTTTTATGTGTTGTTGACACTGCACTCTATGTGTATTGATAGAAGCAGTAACATCTCTGTCATAATTACCAGACCAAGCATTATGCCTACAAACTATTTTTTACCAGGTCGAGGGACATTAACTTTGATCCATCGTTACGAGTCAAATTCATTCCTAATCGTGAAACTTAAGCTAAGCCTTCGAGGGGGCTCTTGTAATACCCGAGATACACGTATCCGTAGGCAGGTTCTGTACAGTCCTAGGGTCCCTCAGGGCCCACTCAAGTAGCTGGATCGAACCCGGATGCAAAAGAAGCCATGACTCATTGCCTTAAGGTTTTGGGTCAAGATGTGGCATCCGGCCCGGTTGTGTGGTGCTTTCACTTAGCCCATTGATTGTATCTCTCCTTGCTGGGCTCCCCCGCTCTAACAGTAATATCAGAGGCAAGGTTGGACTCGATTCCAGAAAAGGCATGGACTGCATATGGTAGGTATTGGGAAGAGCGGTTGGCTGATGGGAGAGCAATATGGTGGATCCCACACTTGAGGGGGGAGATTATTGGACTTAATTGTGAGAGATGAAGTCCCATACTGGTTGAGAATGGACTAAATGAGTAGTATATAATGTAGAAAGAGTCATGATTCATTGTCTTAAGATTTTAGGTCAAAATGTGGCATCTGGCCCGATGGTATTATGGTGCACTCACTTAGCACGTTAGTTGTCTCCCCCCTTGTTGACCTCTAATAAATATAAAATCCCACCCCAAAATATATAAGATCATGTGAAGTTAAGACACTAGAGGATCTATCAAATGTCACCTCAAGCAAGCTCTAAGCATGTATAACTTGTTCAGAATATAAGAGCATCTCAGCAGAAACTTGTCAGGACAAAAAAAAAGGTAGCAGCAATGGTGACCATATATACCTTTTTCCAAAGTACATGACTTTTAAAGCTACATATCTCTTGCTATGGTGACTCATAAACCTTGAGTTATAGCCTATACCAAGATGCAGAAGTTATTATAAATATGTTGACTTATTTTGCTAAATTGATCTCACTCATGAGATTAAAGACAAATTATGCTCCTTTTCTCATTTAAATTGCATTAGAACTTAGTAACCTATAGCTTGTAAAGGGGAATTACATGTAAACAGAATAGATGGCCAAGAAAAAATGCCTCCTGAGAGCTGAAAAATAGAAACAAAGAAAGCATACAAATCGATAAATCACTGAAATAAAGAAATCAACTAAATGGGGCATCTACTTAAGAACGAGAAATACTTAAGTGCACTGAGAGTAAAAAGTTGCATCTACTCTAATATATTTATTAATTGACATATATGTTTTGCGGGTTATTATTGTCTCTCATCTCTTCTACAATTTTAATACAATAGCTGATTTGTCAATCACCAAATGAATAAGAACAAATGTCTTGTCCTGCTCTAACAACACCTAAAAATTTCTTCACAAGAATAGCATGTGAAGGTTACAGTTTGCAAGCTGTATTGGACTAGAAAATATAGGCGGACCTCCTCGGCCCAACTCATAAGAGCTTGGTTATGGGCTCCAGAGATCGGCCCAACCCCA
This sequence comes from Dalbergia cochinchinensis, assembly GCA_031216125.1. Lineage (NCBI taxonomy): Eukaryota > Viridiplantae > Streptophyta > Magnoliopsida > Fabales > Fabaceae > Dalbergia > Dalbergia cochinchinensis. The sequence goes on along the minus strand of CM062375.1, from coordinate 30,411,672 downwards.
GTCTCCCTCTCTCTCGGGGTCCTACAGCTCAACCGCATGGCATGGTATCCCCTACAGATTTACTTCGAATTTATTTGAGGATATCTCATAAATCTCATATATTATCTCTATATATCTTATTGTATGTTATCATTATCTTTAATACTAACCAAATCACAGGAATATCTTCTACACTTAAAAAGGATTATAACAGATTTACCATGGCGTAACCTCCCACTATATAAGGAGGCTATTGTCCTCAGGTACGAGACAATATCTATCACATAACACCTCTCCACTCCCTATACTTTTACTGATTTAAGCATCAGAGTGCCTTTCAGGTACCCACCCCCCGTTTCCACAGACGTTGGAGCTACTTGCATTCTCACCACTATTTCTAGGTAAGAACACAAGTCAATATTTATTATCATTTTAAACTTATTTTCTAAACAAAAGAAAAGAGAATCATCAAGTCATCGCGTTTAAAATAAAATAGTATTTTCTCTTAAAACCCTCATCACAGGTCCCACTGGTAGTCCCTAAAAGAAAATATTGAGAAAAAAGAGCCTCGCGTTTTTCTCTATATTTTCTTCTGACTTCCTGCTTCCTTCTTTGGATTTTGAGTCTTTAGCATGAGGGCCACGTAATTTCTTCTCTATCTGCATCACAGATTTACACAAATTTCCTTGAGCAATGTAGCTGAAATCTTTTATTCTTTTCCTCTCCCTTCCTTCTTTCTTTTTCTCTGTTAGATTTTTCCTAATTGAAAACTGCCACTATGCTGCAATGGCCAAGGATATGAAATAGAGAGCAAAAAATGCTAAGCACTATCACCCAATTTACAAGCTAACCTCATGAATATGACAATCAGCAAGTTTAGATAACAGCCTTGCATTCTCAGCTTCTAATTCCTGATTGTATGAATCGTAAGTCAGTAACAAAACCACAAAAGAAGTTGTAAACTAGATATCATGTCCCGATAACACCCTCATCACAATTTCTCTAATCATTAAATTAGCATAAACACAATAACAACTGAACCTTGAGCTTAGTTCATTAAATTCCATATTCAAATGTCAAAATAATAATAAAGTTTCAGTGTAACACATTATTTAACCCACATCAACTTCCACTTAATGCTTTTAGGGAGGAATTTGACATGCTAGCAATGTCAAGACGGCATGTACTATCCTTGTACCATACTTGTCTGCGTTTGGTATCATACAAAAACATGAAAGAAGAGGATGCTTGAGAAACCAAGACCTCTACAATCTTCAGCATCCCATTTTTTCAATGAGCCAAATACCCTGATGCGCAACTACACCGTAACAATCACCTAATTTTTATTGGGTATTAATTGTGTTGTGAAGACGGATTATTGATTATGCAGGTGTAAACATGGGTATTTCCACGTGGTAAAGGATGACTATACATACCCACTGGGAGATATATACCATTGGTGGTAGTGTTGGTCCCACAATTAGTAAACCAGGGCAACCAATACCTTGCCCCTTAGAACCCTATTGCTAAGGAGGTAACATCCTTTTAAATGTGTTAAATTCTAGCTGTCATAAATAAATTATGTTAAATGTGGTGAATTGATTTGTGGTGCAGGTGACAAAGAGGGTAGATACAGACAGGGGAACAACTATGAAAACAATGGAATTAGAGGACTGAGGGAAACCTTCTGCTGAATGGAGCCTTTTTCACTTCATCTGGAGCTAGAGCTTACCTCAAGTCTGGGAGCCAAATCCTCTTCTTTGGCTAGAACCACTACCTCTGGTGCTGGTGTTTTAACCTATGCAAGGGCTTATGGTAACTGGATTCCTGGTTATTATGGTCTATTAGGAGATGAAGATATCCTCTGACCTCTATGCTGTGTCGAGCTTACTGGTGTAAACGTAATGTGATATTGACTCCAGGAAGCTTGGAGATTGATTGAGACTCGGCAAAATCATGTGGAGTGTTCCACATCTATGGTGCAATTTTAGTTGATATTGCTGAGATGCTTCAGCGGGCTTGGCGTGTGAAGGTGACTCGTGTTAAGAGAAGCCAATACTTGCACTGACACTATCTCAAAGGTGGGAATAATGAATAGCCGCAATAATTTTATAAAACTTTAACAAATATAAAAATAAATCATTCACAGATAATTATTTGAAGACTGGGCTAGGCTAAGTTAGGTTATATATTATACCGATATTTCATTATCTCACTATATGTTATCTCTAGAATGTATCATATCTAACATTGATACCAATACTTCAATATGTGTTAAAATTAATTTTTGGGATGGTTTTACAAATTAGTTTATCCACAAAATTTTATTGATATATGTTTTGAAATTTTCTTGAGATAGTTATAATAAAAGGCAAATAAATTTAATAACATAACGATAATACTGTCTATATATGTGTATCCCGGCATATTAAATTTGAGAATTTTCCCGTACTAGAGACTTTCGAAATAATTATCTATTTACCTATACTACTATGTCCTATTTAATTTTTTACAACTTGAATATTCCAATCAATCAATTCAATAATTTTTCATACTAATTTTTTTTAAAAAAATACCTTCAATTTTTCAACACTAAAATATTTAAAAAAATCAATTCACAATTTACATTTCTTTGATAATGATATTATTTTTTATTAAAAATAATATTATAAATGATATACTATTGTAATAATGGAGATTATATAAATTAGAATTATATATGATTTTTTTACTAATTATTACATATTAATTACAACATGTATTTTAAAATTAATATTTTAATTTATTAAAATGATGTACAAGAAAAAGATGTGTAACTGAAATCATATAAATTAAATTTATATATTATTTTTATTAATTAAAAAATATATTTTTATAAATTAAATATTTCAATTTACTAAAAAGATATAAACAGCTAGGGTTGCTAAAAAAATTTAAAATTAGTACACGTGGAAATTAACCACAATGGAGAAAGGAATTTGGACATTTTATTTTCATAGGGATGATTGATAGGAGCTAAGTTCCCGTTTATTAAATGGGATAGAGATGGGAATAGCACACCTTTATTTTTTAATTATTTTTATTATATTTGCATTATATATATGTACTTTTAATTTTAATTTGGATTATATTGCATTAATAGTATTTGTTATTATGGATATTTATGTTTTAAATTGAAAATATTTTTATAATTTTTCTCTTCTTGAAATTTGTTAATAAACCCTTGAATATCATAAGGATTCAACATTCTCATGGAAAATGGGAAATAGGGACCCTTAAGGGGGATAATGATAAGGTGAGAGACAAATTTCTAAACGGTAATAAGATGTGTGAAACATGTCTCCTTTCTCATATCTACTTATCGTCATTCGTATAAATAGCTCATGATATAGTAAAATTATCCTTTTATTCACTTTCTTTATTCAACAATTTTAACTTTCGAAATGTGCAAAATTTTTATAAAATAAGCTATTTATTGTTAGTTACAGGTTATCTATCGAGATATTTTCAACCTCATAAATATGATATTCAATATAAAATATAAAATAGAATGACACATTTATATTTTGTCCACATATCTAATTATTTAACTAACTTTTAAAATAAATTTGTATACTCAATTTTCTATAAGATATATTTAAATAAATTATCATTTATTTATTTTTATAATAATTAATAAACTATTTTTTATTATCTCTCCATACATCATAGGGGTCAAACGATTAGTAATAATAATAATAATATAAGTAGGCTAATTTATTAGCCTAAACCTAATATGTTTACTAAATAAATTGGGTCAAATTAAGCTGAACGTAGGCTATATTATCGGTCATAATGAAAACAACAGTCATAATAAAAGCATAATATATAATATTAGTTTATATTATCATACCTAATTTATCACAGTAAACATCCCCTAGCTTATGAAATAGAATAAATATAGTAAAAAAAAAAAAGTAAAATAGAGTTTGGTTTGTCCGTGTTTGATTCAAATACACACATGTTCCTGTAACTTTCTTTATCCTAATGTGCTTAATTTGAAAGCTTGCAGCTATATTTTTGGTCGCAATTTGCTGCCTGCATCCCAATTTCTGTATTTGGATATTTTATATTCTGACCAAATTTAGATATTTGACAATAAAATGTTATTTGATATTTTGTAAAGAACCTGGACTGTCCGAGTTCACTTGTATCCCATAGAATGATATTATTTGGGAAACATAGTATGAAAATTAATTTTAAGTACCTAAAAGTCCAGGTAAGAGAAATAAAAACCGTAAAAATCAATCACATACAATTTGTTTATTTGTTGGATACATCCGTAAAAGGAGTCACTCACATATTTTGTTGATGGTTGATGCTTAGTATATCGAAAATAATTTTGAAAAAATTCAAACATATTTGAATAGCTAATATGAGTTTAATTTCTTTCATCCAATCCAATCAAATCACTCAAGTGTAGTGTTATCCTCTTTTAATTGATTAACTAGTTTAATACCCCATGCAGGGCACAAGAATGACATAAAAAATTATAAGTAAAATAAGAAATGAATAATACACATTGATGGTAATTACTATAGCTTAATAAATATGCATTAATGTCTAACAAAAACTCATGTTAACCTGTTACATACCTATGTAAATTTAATATAAATCACCATAAGTAAAGATCAATATAAGTTTCAAATTACCTAAATGGCACCTATAAAGGATTGTAGTAAAAATACCTTGTTCAACACCATAATCCACTTTCTTGTTATATTACTATAGACCGATTTTTAGTATAAAAGTAGAATATGGATTAAATGCAAACTAAAATTTAGAACGCCCCAAAATAGTGGGAGCCAATTAAAATTTAGATCTCCAAAGTAGTGGTGTGTCAATAAATTCAAATTAATTTAAATCAGGACTAATGGATTATGACCTAGTTATAGTTATGATTTTTTATAAAATAGTAATACTTTATACCAATTGAAAAGATAATAATAGACTATTTCTATCCAATTTGTTTAGCATGTAGAGGTTGGTATAATTTAAGAATAACTCTTTATCATTTTCGACCTTTAAGTCTTGAATAATTTATAAGATTATTCTATATCAACTTATCTATTGCCAATAAAATTTTTCAGAAAACATCATTCATTATATAAGACTAAAAGACTCGTATCAGAACTCAAATGGCAGAAAAATTCATCACTGGCCATTATACAAAACCAAACCACTTTCATACATTAAATACAAATCAACTGCACAAGGTGATTGTATGGGGACCATAATCCACTTGAAAAAGAATTACTATTATACTGATTTAGTATCATTGTCAAATTGTATGGTTTTCTTCATGTAGCAGAACCTATTAATGCCATTAAACTTCCTTCTTCCAGAAACATGCCAAATTCCAATCTTTTGCAAAATCTATAATGTCCAATGTATGGTGCACCGGATTTGCATGCTTTACTTATGTAGCAGTAGCTATGCAATGCCATTAAGCTTTCCTCTTTCAGAAAATATCAGCTCCAAATTTGATGCATAATCTATAATGTCCAATGAAAAAAAATGAATGAGTTTAGTGAGTAATAAATAATTGAAGTATCAATGGGGTCAAAATCTATTATACGAATCAGTAAGACAATTACAATTCCAGAAACAATGACAACAAAGAACACAAAGCATACAAATTTATATTGCTGGAAACACAAAGCTACAAAGACATGTTCTTCTGCATAAATAAAAAGGTGATATTCTCGACCAAAAAGATAAGATAAAATGAAAGGCCATAAAATAAAATAAAATAAAAAGTTGATGAACAATTATTCAAGATTCTAATGTTCGAAAGAAACAAACCATGTATTATTCCAGTTTTCCAAATTACAGAGTCACAGTATAATCAGAAGGATATTCCTTAAGATGTATTATTCCAGTTTTCCAAATTACTAAATTGATCTGCGAAATAAATGAATGATTTTTTCCAACACCAAATGGCAAGTTCATATAAGAAATAAAAAGTCACGGCTGCTAGAGACATAAACTTGAGAAATTATGTAGTGATAAAGCTAATAAGTAGGCGATAATATTAAAATAGAATCACATTTTTTCCAGTAAAAAAATAGAAGCACATCTATCAGATTCAGAAATTTTAATGAAGGGTTATGTCACAGAACCTATATATGCAGAACCATGAGCTTTTCGAGAAAGACAATGAAAAAAGAATAACAACATGATTATCTCATCCCATGGACAATATAGGTAGGAAACATGTTTAAAAGAAGAATTAAAAATAGCTATAATGGGAAATCAATTCATGTATCATGCTTACCCAATTGGTATTAACACTACCCCAATAGTCTTCACCACAATCAATACTGTTGCTACGGAATGCTAAGCACACAAGTAAGAAATGCAAATATGCATTAAAGTCCTAAAGGGAACTAATCACCATGACCAATGACAAATGACAATAAAACATCATCTAAAACAATAAATTAAGAAGGAAGCTAATCTCCTCAAGAACCCCAATATACAGATCAAGCCTAAAGGAATTTGGGTGGTTGAGCAACTTGGCCACATCTGCAGACTAAATTATTATGAATTGAGACATGCAATAAATGAAATAGCACCCTAAGCAAATAGATAGGAGCCTAATGGTATGTTTGTGAGCTAGGAATTTTCCTCTCCAAAATCCTAACTCACAAACATACCCTAAGGAAACATAAGTATCCACTTCTGCATGTTAAGTGATTCAACTAATGAAGATAAGCACATTAAGAAATGCTTATGAGAAACCAAATAAATATATTTAGTGTAAAAGTAATAAACAAAACAATATCATTTGTGAACACTCGATTTTATCCGGCTTAAAAATCAAATTTTTTAGTCTATTTCCTTTAAAAAAAAATTTTCAGTCCATTTCATTTTCGGGTTGTTGTTGTTTTTGTGAAAGTCCATTTATCTCATTCTATCATTGTTGTCTGTTCTTGTTATACAAAAAAAAAAAAGGAGAGTCCGTTTTGTTTTCGGTTTTGAGTGAAAAGGCCCATTTCATTTTTTTTATTTTTTTTGTCTGTTTTATTTTAAAATAGAAAGCCCACTTCATTGTTTTCAGTCTTGGATTTTAAAATAAAAAAAAGTATTAGACCCATTTTATTTTATTTTATTTTGATAAAAAATAGTTCATCCTTTCTGGGGTTATTAAAAAAAAAAAGGATTTCAACCCGTTTCATTTTTTTTATTAATTTATTTCATTATCCCAAAAAAAAAAAAGATTGTGTCATCCTCATTCAAAGAAGAGAAACGGTGCCTAACAAAGCTGTGCAACCAAGGAGCGCTTGAAAAGAAAATGAAAAGACAAAAAGGGAATCAATGCCTAGCAAAACAATAATGGCAGACGCTGAAGCATGCAAGTGTTAGTAAAAAATGACAGGAAAAGTTGCACATGTCTTGAACAAAAGACAAAGAACAAACCAAGATGAAGTCAAGAACAGCGTGAATCATCGAAAGAATACCAGCCAAATTTTCAAAAAAAGATGGCACCAATATCCCTTAAAATCTGCAAGATCACATGCCATGGAGGGGAGGATGGTGCATAAATTCAGACAAAGGGGGTAGAGGGCTAAGGGGAGACAATCTATTTTCAACACTAAAATTTTTCATCACCATTTTTTATCTGAAAACACCTTTGCCAAGAACGTAGAAAAAGAAAGAATCAAGAAGGAAGAGGGAGTCGCAGGTAAATCATTTGTAAATCACTGATTCGTTTCTTTTTCCAGTGTTGTCCTGTTTCTCAAACCAAATAGCCTAGCAATACTTGTAAACCCCAGCCAAAATCAAAACCAACATTCTCAGCCAAACAGAGATCAAATCAAAATTCCAAATCCAGATTACAACCAAACACAGATCAGAACAAAAATCACAAAATCATCAACAACCCATTTCAACTCAAAAATTTCTAGTTCCAGTTCAGAATAAACAAAATAAAAAATAAATAGGCAAAAAAAAAATTTAGAGGGGCCGCGACTACCTTTCCCCGCCGCGGCCTCCTCCTTCAACCTCTCTTTCCTTCTCGACTGAAGCTTCCCGCACCGCCAACCACCACCATCAGCTTTCTTTCCATCATCATCAACCTCTAGATCCTCCCTCATCCGCCATTCTTAACCGTGCCCTTTGCTTCGCCGCTCATAGCCACCACGAACCGCAGCTCCTCCCCTCAAAACCACCACGAACCAACCCCTGAAACCATTGCATGACAGCCACCCAATGCCTCTATTCCTCACGGTCCAGCCCCAAACCATCACCGGCCACCGCGACCAAGCTACCACCACCGCACACCCATCCCGATCTGAACCTCTTCAACCACCTTCACCCAAAAGTGTCGCTCTTCCTTCCCTAGCGCGAGGACCACGACCGCCTCCTCTCTCCGCCAAATTTCGCCCGGCTCCTCCAAGACGTCGGATCTCGAAGCCCGCAAATCGCCTTCGCGCCACCATCATCAGCCTAAGAAGCCAAGGCTAACACAGTGTGGAGATAGCTTGAGCCGCCGCTCTTCTTCTTCCCGGCAACGCCCAGCCACTGCTCCGCCCAGCGCCGTCATCACAGCCTTCTTCCCTGCGAACCCAGCTCTGCCACTGTTGCACGAAACCATTGGCAGCGGCGCCCTCACCCACAGCCACGCGCCGAAGATCTCTCCCTTCATCACCGGCCACCGCAAACCGACCTCTACCCTTAGCCGCCGCATGCTTCCCCTTCTTCCCCGTTCTCGGACCTCTCTTTCTCATTTGTTCCCTTTGTTTTCCTTTTGTTTCTCATACTTCTCTCTCTCTCTCTCTCTGCGTTTCTCTGTAGGAATGTGAGAGTGTTTAGTTTTTCTTTTTTTGTGTGTGTGAGAGCGTGTGTTAGAAAGGGACCAAGTGTTAGTGTAGTATGTGCATAAGTCTGAGTATGTGTGTGAGGTCTCAGTCTCCCATCGTCTCTGTGTACAAAGAAGTAAAAAGGGATCCATGATAATAATGCTCCATCTCTCTGTTCGGGTTGTTGTCTAAGGGAATAAAGTATCTAATTCTTGTGTGCCTTACACGTTAGACTTAGAATTCTTTTTTATTTACTGATGGGCCATAGAGTTTGTGTCACATTAGGATTAGAATAAAACCTCTAATTCTCGCTCGTGTATGTGTGCTGCTCTAACCTTTTTTTTTTTTGGTCATTTTCGTTAGTTTTCATTTAGTTATGTCCGTTTGGGATCGGGTTTTGACTTACTTCTTGGAAACCTATTTGGCTTAACTTGGTTCATTTTATTTTATTTTTGCATCTTGTAAAATTGTTATTGTCCTTTTAATAAAAAAAATAAATGAATTACAATTGATCAATAACTCTTCATTTGATAATAGAGTTATTTTAGTCGTGACGACTTATTAATTCTATATTCCGGATATTTTAGCTGTGACAGCTTGATATCCTGAAATTCTTTTTAATTAAAATTTGATAACACATAAATATTTTCTATAGAACTACGTGACTTTGAGTTCCCTATTGTACCAGGGGATACGTAGGAGCAAAGCGATTCGATCGCTGACAAGTCAAAATTAAATTTTCATAATTTATTTTACTTGTAAATAATTTTCTAATTTTTTTATAGAGAAATATTGTATTAAAAATGTTAATTTAGCCGAGATGGCTTGTTAACCCGATATTTTGGACATCTGAGTTGTGACAGCTTAATGATCCAGAAATTCCTCTAAAATATATTTATTCTCTTTTTTTCTTTTATAATAAATGCTAATTTTTTTCCTTTTCTTATTTGTGAATATTTATAATATTTTTTAATTTAAATTTGTTCCTTTACTTATTAATTTTTTTTTCAAATAAAGGTGTTAATTTAGCTGGGACGGCTTGTTAACTCAATATCTTTGATATCTGAATTGTGACAGTTTGATGCTCCAAAATTTCTTTTTAAAAGAAATTTTTAAATCTTTTTTTGTGAATAAGAAATGGAAAAATAAATATTTCAAAAGGTTATTAATAATTTGCACAAATCAATTACAAGTACCATCTAAGGACGGGTGTACTAGGGGTGCATAGGATTAAATGTCTGCCCTTCTCTATGCATAACCGACTCCTGAACTCAAATCTGGTTCTGAAGACCATTTTGTAAAAATAATGAGTTTTTTCATGTTTTCCCAATTTTAATAAACTTGGTGGCGACTCCAAATTTTCAAACAAAAATTCTTTTTCGCCATCCCCGTCGTGATCCTAGTTGCGACAGATGGTGACTCCACTGGGGAGAGTCCATGAGAGTTAGGCCTAAAATAATTGATTGTGCATATTATTATAGCCACACTTTTCTTTTTAATTTATTTTCTTTTTTTTATCTATTTATTTCTTTTCTTTTTAGTGGATTGCTATTTTTTTTCTTTTGCTAGAATTTTGTCACCGTCATGTTTGTATAGTTTTTTTTTGTATTATTTTTGTTTCTATGCAAGAAAAAAAAACCTTAGGATAGACGACTTTAATGTTTATTTTGCACCTTTTTTTTCCTTTATTTTCATTATGTTTGTACAGATTCTTGTATTTATTTATTTGTGGCAACCCTAGGGTAGACGACCTTTGTTTTATATTGTTTATTTTGCAGGTATTGGGCATGGGTAGTTTTAGGATTCCAGGTTTGTATGCTCCCTTCACACACAACACTCACACATTAATAATCACACAGGAGTAATCACAGACGAGTGGGACCTTATACCCGGCTCTGAGTGCAACTTGAGATAGCTAAGAGATTTTGTAGTAATAGTCATATTGGATGTACGTCCTATTTGGTTATTGCGAAAATCTCGTCTAGAGTTTGACTCTTTCGGAATGTCCTACACCTAGCGGTTCACCAGCTGTTGTAGATAACATTTTGAAATGAGCTTTTAGCTCTAGAGGCCGTTAGAATCCTTAAATCATAGACCCATACTTGATGAGAGGTACACTAAGTAGAAAGCCCAGGAGACCATAGAACCCTCAACAGTTTACTTGAAAAATAGGACACAAAGGGAGCATACCTCTTCTTTAACTCATTTTCTTTGAACATAAACTCTTTACATATTCTAAGTGTTTATTCTTCCTCATAATTAAAAATAAAAAAAATCACTTTTTTCCTCTTTGTTTCCATAGGTTTGTTAGAGAATCGTATCTTAGTCTTGTTGTGAGTATCTTTAGAAAAATGGAAACAAACATGGGACTAAACAATCATGAAGAGGAGAGACTGAAAAAGACTTTACATCTTAAAGCCAAGAAATCGGACACAGAAAGCTTGAGATCCTTGAGTCAGCTATTGAAAGTACCACAACGTCTTTCACTTACTAGAAAGTATGGAAAAGTTTTCAGCCTATTGGAAGTAGAAGAACAGGTAGAAGCAATCACAGCACTAGCCCAGTATTATGATCTTCCACTCCGATGCTTTACCTTTCAAGATTTCCAGTTGGCACCAACCCTTGAAGAGTTCGAGCGGATCTTGGGATTACCATTAGAAGGAGAAAAACCTTACATTTACCATGGACATTATGCTTCTTTGCACACTATAGCAAATGTTCTAAAAGTAAATGTAAGAGATTTGCATGAGGCGCAAAAATGTAGGAATGGGACCAAGGGATTCACTAAAGACTACTTGGAAAAACATATGCATCGTTTAGCTCAAGCTGGAGAGTGGGATACTTTTTCAGATGTGTTGGCTCTCACTATTTATGGCACTGTCTTGTTTCCAAATATTGACGGCTTCATAGATCTTGCAGCAATTGATGTGTTCCTTGCTCGGAAATTTCATAACCATAATCCTGTTCCAGCCCTCTTAGCAGATGTATACTGTTCCTTGAATTTTTGCTATGAGAAGAGTGGCAAAAGAATTTTGTGTTGTTTACCGATATTATATATATGGGTTACCTTACATATATTCCAAAGGAGTTACAAGGCATCATGTCCTATTGATGATCTGAAAATGCATTATATTAAGAAGAAAAGTGGACGAGAATGGGTTGAAGAATTTACAAAATTGAATGAAAAAGGGATTCGATGGTACCCCTGGTGGGAAGATGGGCAAACATTGATTTATCAGTGTGGAAGCTTTCCAAATGTACCCCTCATGGGAACCCGAGGGTGCATAAATTACAATCCAGCATTAGTATTACGCCAACTTGGTTACCCTATAATGGAGCCGCCTTCTGAAGCTGTAATAACTCCTTTCATCATATACTACTTGGACTCCAATGACAGTAATCTACTATAGAAAGTCCGATCTGCTTGGAACAATGTTGTCAGAAAAGGAAAAGAATTAGGAGTCAAAAGCTGTACAGTAAAGGAAAGCCACCATCAATGGGTGAAAAACAGGGCTCAAGAGGTTAAATTGCTATTTAGAATTTTAACAGTTACTTCTAATATCGCATCAACCTCACATCTCGAAGACAGTGAAGAGATCAAAGAAATTAGAGAAGGGTTGGACAAAGTTAAGCAAGAAAAGATGCAAGTTAAGGATGAACTAAAAAGCGCCAACCATAACTATGCAACTCTGAAGCGAGATATCATTGAAAAGAATCATCTTCTAGAAGGGTCCAGTAAGAAATTAAAAATGGAGCATGAGCACATGATGAAGACCAGAGAATATCTCAAAGCTGCCAATCAAGAGTTAAAGCTTCGAAGGCAAGAGCGTGATGAGGCATTGGCTGAAAATCGACCACTAAAGGAGCTACTCCAGAATGCCAAAGCCATTGAAGAAACTATGCTTGTGAGTAAGGAACAGATGAGGCAAAAAATGGAAGAAATGGATAAGGAACATCAGAGAGAGATTGGGGAACTAAAACAACACATGAAAGGTGAGATCATGAGTTATCAAGTTGCATTAGGAGAAGAAAAAAGGAAAGTTGCAGACTTGAACTTTGAAGTACAAAATCAAGATCACATCATTCATAACTTGAAGATTCGCTTTTCAAAGTTGGCGGGATTGGCTAATGCAGTAATAGAAGATGTTCCAAGATACCTAGACATGGCTGAGCAAGAAGTAATTCCTTTCGAGGCCCCGGATGAAATTCGTAACTTTGTAGACTACTGCAAAGATTTGATTGGAAAGATGAAACGAATAATCACGGGAAGATGCTGAGGAAAATTTGGAGTGATGCATTGGCTTTATGATGTATTTTCCTTTTTTGAATGGTTGTACAAGAATAGTGATTGTAATGCACAATGAATGAAAGAATGTTTGATTCCTTGCGTTAGTGTCATGACAATATCCATGACTTAGTACCTTTGAACGAGACGTTCTGGAGAACAGTTATCATCAAAGATACTTACATCAAGACTAGACACAATCAGAGATCTCTGACAAACAACAATATTCTTTTTCTTTTTTAATAAAACTCTTTTTCACAAGTAAAACTTTGCCATCATTGGGCGCTTGAGGAAAATAGAAATCGATCAAACTCGTACTTACAATACAAGAGCTTGGACCAAGATGGTTGGAGGAGGAAATTCTGAAACGGGTAAGACGCACTCTGTGGCAACCACTGTTGAAGCAGGAAGGAACCTGAGCATGGAAGTGGACGAGGTGAAGGGGTAGTTAAATATGATGACTGACACTCAAGCAAGAATAGAAGAAATGATGAGAGTCATGAAAGAATCACTTGACCTGTTAGGAGCTTATCAAAGCAGAGATACGTCAGTAAGTGTGCAACCAAGTGCCACCACAGTAACCGTGCCGGTGATATCAAGTGCACCTCTGAATATCACCCAGGAGATGAATGATATGGGAAGGATGCTAAGTAATCCTCATGGACAACCACCACTAACAATGTCAATGGTGATTCCCATCGGAGAAGGCTATCGTCCCCTGGAAAATGAATATACTGAAAGATACGGGCACACTACCCATACTTGGGAGTAGCCACGTGTCGTCACTCAAAAGCAGCCACTACACTCAGAAAATAGTCATGCAGAAGCAGAGAAAGACAAGTTAAACGAAGAATGGATAAGAAAAATTCAGGAGCAAATTAAGGCTATCCAAGGTCCTAGCTCCTATGGCTATGTGGAGATTGAACAACTATGCCCTCCTGTAGACTTGATAGTCCCCAAAGACTTTAAGGTCCCTGATTTCTCAAAGTATGATGGGATTGGTAACCCTCTGTTTCACTTGAAGTGTTACTGTACTAAGATGGCAATATGGTCAAAGGATGAAAAATTTCTCATCAGTTTTTTCCATGAAAGCCTGACCGGACCTGCTTTGGAATGGTACATTCAACTAGACCATTCAAAGATCACCAGCTGGAGAGAATTGGCTGACTTGTTCATGAGCCAGTACAGGTTCAACATGGAAGTGGCACCTACTCGTGAGTAGTTAACCACGATGCAAAAGAAAAAGGACAAGTCATTTAAACAGTATGCTCGAAGGTGGAGAGCTTTAGCTGCTCAAGTGTAACCGCCACTTATCCCATCCGAAATGTGCTCATACTTTTTAGGGACCTTAGGATCTCGTTACATTGGGGCAATAGCAGGAGCGGCATATAAAGATTTCTCTGAATTGATAACGGCTGGGGATGTAACGCCCCGATTTTCTGCTAGAGTAAAAATGACCAAAATGCCCCTGAGGTCATTTTCAGCCCGAAATTCAAGGAAAGCCGGTCCGGCAGTACTCAAAGGGAAAACTCAATGTTGGAAGGGGATTAGATGACTTGTGCTTCTTTCCGGGATCGAAAATCTCATTTTTCGAGTTTCCGGGTCAAAATGACCAAAACGCCCCTGTGGTGTTTTACCCATTTACAAGTGCCGGATGAACCCGAAACCTTTCCAGATAGTTTTAAAAGACGTTTTTATGTATTCTGTGGTCTCAATTTTGGTCCTGGAGGTCCCGGGCAAAATAAGTGCAAAATTACGATTTTGCCCCTAGTTTCGTATGTTTACACCTAATCACACGGTTAAGCGAAACCTAAGCAATATTAGGCTCTAATCGAAAGTTAATTAATTTCCATAATTAATCTAAGGTCAAAATAATTTAATAAGGATGATTAGAACCAAAAATTTCTTAGATAAACTTAAAACCCTATCTTTAAATTCAAAGACCTTGAGTGTAGGAATCAATGAATAGTATGCAAATAGTGCACAAATAGTGTTTTCTCTCTCATTCCTTAAATTATGGAATTGTGTTACACATTGTTTATTCACAAATGAATTTTTAATTCTCTAATGAAGTAAGAGCACTCCTAGTCTTGTCATAAAAATCCTTAAAACTCATTCTTAGTTACCTAAACTTAAGCTTAGTTACTCCTAACCTTGTACCTAAACTAATATACACTTAATCCTATCATTAACACCCAATTACATGGAAGATTTTTCCTCTCTCCTTGCTGCCCCAATCTAACCGAAATCATTTCCCCCCATTATCCATCACATGTGTGAATTTTTCTCACTCAAAGAGCCATGCTTTGACCTTACACAAACCATACTTTGAGTCATACAAACCATGCTTTCACCCATGCTTCCAAAGACAACATCTAGGAAGCCTTTTTCCTTCACCATTTCTGTCCAGATTTGCGCCAGCTTTCTCCCCCATTTTCATGAATTATTTCATTTCAAAACTTGAAGGAAAATCACTTCAAATCACCTCACTTGTCATACCTTGTCATAATTTCAATTAAGCTTGCTTTTCCAAATAAATAACCAAGTAAAATAAATCATTCTCTTTAATTATTTGTGGCTGGAAAATTTACAGCCATGCTTGGCTTCTAGAAGAATGATTTCTTTCAAATATTCACTCACATCACCTTACTTGAAGCCATACCTCACACCATACTTCACCATGCTTCACAAACTCAACATCTCACCTCATGAAGCCTCCAATACCTTCGGCCATGCTCTCCATTCCCTCACCCATCACTTTGTTTTTCTATAAATAGGGAGCTTGTGTTAGCATTGGATGCACATTGAGCATTTGCTAAAGCTTAGAGTAGTCTTGCTAGTTTCTTTCTTTCTCTCAAGCCCCAAAGAGTTCTTTTCTTTTTCATCTTCATCTTCTTCATCTCTTTACTTCATCATCATCATCTCATAACCTTCACACATCACCCCATAACCTTGAATCACCATCAAACCTCTCAAATATTTCATCTCAAACACAACCTCACCAAGAACACATCTCCAACCTCTTCACACCCTCTTGGCCGAATCATCATCCACCTTTGAGGAGGAGTTCCTCATCTTGCTTTCCTTTCCCCAAGCTCAAGTTTTAGCTTCACTCTAGGTAGGAGTGTTTCTTTGCATCTTATTTCCATGAAAAATGAGTTTTCTCTAGCTACCTCTTGGAATTTCTTTTTAAAACTCTCTTGGTTTTCCTTCTTGAGTTTTCGGCCTTCATGGCCTTTAAACTCATACATGATGGCTTGATGGTGAGGATCTCTAGATGATGACTATGTGTTCATCACAATGAGACCTCTAAAGCTTGAGTTTTCTTTACTTCTAGTCTTTATTATTATGCTATATAGCCCATTAAGGTTTTCAACTTAAGAAAATAATAATGATTTCAAAAAGCTCAAGGTCTACCCTTGTCAACCTTAAAGTTGGCCGGCACGTTCTAGAGTTCTCTCTAGATAGGGGTCTTGGGTACATAATAAAGAATATGGATTACTTTCTCTTAGTTTAATGATTTCGGCCATAGTTCCTTTCCTTGTAAATGTTGAGATTTCTTTTAGTTCCATTCTCTTGACTTGATGAGACTATGTTGGGATTGTGGATATTGGTTCTTTAAAGTCTTGGACGAGCTCTAGTCATTAAACAAAAATGGACTTGCATTCATATTTAGTTTATGCCTTGCATAGCATAATTTACTTTTATGTCATCACTAATACTTTAAGACTAAAATGAGCTTGCATATTCATATTTAATTTTCAAGCGTTGCATTTCACGTTTATTGTTAAGGTCATCACCTAAAACCCAAGATATTAACAAGTTGCATCTCATATTTATTTTGAGCTATTTACTTTTCAAGTTCTCACTTTATTTCTCTAATGAATAATAAAAATGAAGTGCATTGCATGTTTATGTTTTGTCATCACCTAAAGCTCTAGAGCCCAAAGATTTGTCTCAAGGCCTCAAATGAGAGTTAGACATGGAAAGCATTCTCTTAGAATGCCCACTTCGGCTATGTGAGATGAATGAACTTAGGATAAGTTTCATTTGATCACAAATGCCTATAAGCTATGCTTTATAATTTTTCTAAGTCTATATGGATTCAAGGAACATATAGAACTAAGTTTTATGAATTTAGGACCTCTTGAAATAAATTCAACTTAGCTACTACCCTTATAAATATCTTGATGATTTTAGATGTTAAAAATGTTTACAAAAGAGTTTTGAAAGTTTTAAAAAGGTTCCAAGAGAAACTAGTATCCTATGTGCTTTAAAAAGTATGTTTTATGCCTTTGTATGGAGAGTGTTGTTTCGGTTCTGCCTTGCTTTGATTA
Organism: Dalbergia cochinchinensis; assembly: GCA_031216125.1. Taxonomy (NCBI): domain Eukaryota; kingdom Viridiplantae; phylum Streptophyta; class Magnoliopsida; order Fabales; family Fabaceae; genus Dalbergia; species Dalbergia cochinchinensis. The sequence goes on along the minus strand of CM062375.1, from coordinate 30,394,228 downwards.
GCCACTATATAAACTGTTTTAATGAGGATAATATACTTATGATTGAGTATATTTGATGCTAAAACTCATATGCAAAAGACAAGAGAAGTTAGTAACTAGAAAAGAATTAATTTGAGAGTTTTAGATCCTTAATTGTTACAATTTTCTGGATTCTGTCCAGCAAGGTGTAGTAATGATAATCATGCTTATAACTTAGTTTAAATATATAGGAATGACTCATAATCGGTTTAGGACTTGATCTTGGTGCCTTAGGAGCAAACCGAACTTAGAAAGGGTCATTGTTGTGACTCCTAGGTACCCGTAAAATTGAGATTATAAATTCTGCACCTTTGAGATTTAGAGATGTTCTTGACCATAGTGTGAAGTGAGAAATACTTAGTTATAACCTCATAGATACCCGAGAGATTAGCCTTAAGGGATTCATAACTTAGACTGTGAGTTAAAGACCATAGCGGTCAATGCATAAGACATTAAGAATATGAGAATGCTATGACATTTATATGATACTAAGGTATGTTAAGATGTTTTGTGATGCATGATGAATTGCTTGAATTGGATATGAGTTTGAAATGAGAATGTGATTGTGGCATAAGTAAGGCTTGAAGGAAATTCGGTTTATCAGCCGATGTGCTGCTGAATCTCCGTCAAACCCAAAAGGATTTAAAGATGTTTTAAAGTACCTTATGAAATGAAAACCCTGGGTGACACCAATTCGGCCGAGCACCCCCAGGAGATTTTTGTGACGAAAGCACTAAGACGTACTTCTCCTGCTACGATGAGGAGAAGGCAAAACCGTGAGGGTACTGACATGAGCTTTACCAAAGCGGACAATTCGCTGTGCACTCGAGGCCAGTAGAGCGTTTCAAAGAGGGAATGTCCTAAGAGAGGAATTCCTTAGCCCCCTAGCCCGTACTCTTAAGTAGTCGGGTATGTATTTGATTATTATTCGCTTATTCAGATAATAAGCAAGAGCTAGTGACGACTAGCTGAGGTATGAGCTCATAGCCTAGGTTTTATTATTGGGGTGGCCTCAACCTTGCTAAGAATTTATGAATGATGTCACATATGATGATGAAGTTTTAATTGAGAATTATTACTCTTATGCCACATGGTTTCTTTCTATATATCTCGATGTGATGATATATCTGCTTAAGTACTGCCATGCTTTAACATATTGCATTCATAATATTAAGACGCATGATAAAAGGAATGGACCTTGGATAATTAGTTTTTGGAAAAACCTAAATAGAATCTTATATGCATGCTCACTATTTTATGAATAAAACCAAGGTTCCTGAGGATGTGTACGATGTAACCCTAGGATAGGAGACTCCTACTGAGATTCTTAAGTAAGAATTCTCACTCCTCTCTCTTTTCTCCCGTCACATCTTCAGAGAGCGATGGCGATGTTCGTTGACTTCATTGGCACGCCAGTCTGGGAGGTGCACTAGACCCCGGTGGAGCTTTCGAGTACACAAGCGTTGCAAGGATATTCCCTTCGACTGTATCTTTTGGGAGGGGTGGTGGATTTATACTCGTAGTTTACTAGGAGGGTAGCATTTTGGATTTTTATTGTAGTTGCACCCTACACTTGTGTTTCTTGTTGTATTTTATTTCTTCTCAGATCACAAGCCTGTCTGCACTTTATGGGTATGACTACCTATGTACTCTAAATATATTATTAATGAAATGTTTCTCTTGTTATGATGATTTCTGCTCCACTATTATATGTTTTCCTTTTTGAGTTCTCTCTATGAGTGTTAATCATGTCTCACGTTTCTAAATTCGAATAGTTAAGTTCGTGGCTCTCACTTTGTTTTATACTTTCAAAAAAAAAAAAATTTACCATAATTTTCGCTAAATATTTTTAAGAAAAGGATGATACTATGAGGTAATAGCCTAATGTTTAACCTAATGTGTTCTAGAAAGTTGGGTTAAAATTAGGGTGTTACAAGGGAGAGAATTGAAAGCTTAGCTAAAGCTGGTAAGCTTCCTATAAGCAATGAGGACACAAAAAGAGCATTCCCACTAAAGAAAAAATAGCCCGAAATAAATCTTGTGCAAGGTCAGCAATCTTTTATCCCTAGATACACATCAATACACCCAAAATTCCAAACTCCACAATGCCAACCCCTTGTCCCTTCTTACCGAGCCACAAACACTACCCCACACCCCCAGCCTCAAGTCAACAACATCCATATACGACCATACCAACCAGCCCGTCTAACATACACCTATAGTCCACCCACATATGTCCAAAATTACCCAAATACTACACCACCATGGCCAAATTTCCAAATCGGAATCGGAATCGATTCCCAAACCTTCCACCTTTCCCGAAGTTGTCCATTTCTAATGATGACCTCTTCCAAAGATTATTTGAGGTTCACTTGATAGCACCATATCTTGTACGTTCGTTGGAACCACCATTCCCAGCATGGTATAACCCTAATCTAACTTGCAAATATCACACAGATGTTGCGGGACATTCAATTGAAGATTGTGAAGGGTTTAAGACGGCAGTGAGAAAATTAATTGCCCATGGGAGATTGGACCTCCAGGAAGAATCAAAGCCTGATATTGTCAATAATCCAATCCCAAATCATGAAGGAGGGACTCGTGTGAATGCCTTGGAGATGAAGGAACCTCTGATCAAGAAGGTGTTGAGTTTGAGAACTTCCATGGAAGAAATTTAATGACTGTGAATCCTACTAATCTTTAATTAGAGCCCAATATTGCTTAGGTTTCGCTAATTATATCATTAAGCCCAAAATGTACTATGTAAGGGCAAAATCATAAATTTTTCAAAATTTCCCGGGACCTCCGAGACTTAAAAAAACCTTAAATAACTTTTAAAAATGACATTTCAAACTTCCGAGTGATGTCCGGGCCCAATTGGCAATTAATTCTATGTTAATTAGCCACATAGGTATTTTGGTCATTTTGCACATTTGAACTCAAAATGAGATTCTTCTGCTTTATTAGCACACATAGCTTGCATAACCTCCATTTAACATCAAAACATCCACCCGAGGTTTGCCTAGACCGGCTTTCCTCGATTCCCAGGTAAAAATGGCCTCAGGGGCATTTTGATCATTTTGTACCCAAGAAAAATCGTATGCTACAACCAACATCAATGGGAGCAATGTTAGGACAGTATGATGAGGCAGGGAAGAAATAGCAGACAATTTATTTTCTGAGCAAGAAATTTAATGACTGTGAATCCTACTACCTGGCAATTGAAAAGACCTATTATGCATTGGTATGGACTTTCAAGAGGATGAGGCAGTACATGTTATACTATACCACTTGGTTGGTCTCTCGAATGGATCTATTAGTGTACATATTTGATAGTCCCCATGTGTCATTAAGAATGTCAAAGTGGCAAGTGATGCTATCCAAATTTGATATCAAGTATGTGACTCAAAATTCTATCAAAAGAAGTACAATTGCTGATCATCTTGCTGAGGATGGTCAACCAACAATATCAAAATTCCCTGATGGTGAAGTGCTGACAGTAGAAAGAAAAGAGCTAGAAGAGGAGAATGTGTGGAAGATGTACTTTGATGGAGCTGCCAACATGAATGGATGTAGAGTACGAGCTGATGGGAAGCAATAACCTACTCCCATCAAATGAGATTTTGAATACATCAACAATATTGCAGAAGATGAAACATGTGCCAATGGCTTGCAGGTTGCAATTGACTTGGGAATCAAAGAATTAAAAGTCTTTGGAGACTCTGCATTCATAATTTATCAAGTTAACGGCAATGGCAAACCAAGGACCGAAAATTGATGCCTTACTAGAGGTACTTGTCCTGACTAATTAAGCAGTTTGATGAGGTATCATTCTCCTACTCAAATTGAGACATAAATCAATTTGTAGATGCTTTGGCAACTTTAGCTGTAGTGACTAAATTAGAAGTTGATAAGGGGCATTTATGCTGCGTGTTTTACTTCTAAACTCTAGTCTTTTGAATAGGTTTCTTTGATTAATTGATGAAATTATTAGCGATTTCTAACTTGTCCCTCATTGTGCATTCATCTGGAAAATCATTGATTATTGCACTAACTTTTAGAAATTGAAGCTTTTTATATTTAACCTGTCTCATAGTATGGTTTTTATGTACATAAGCATTGAATCATGTGCAATTCTCAAAGAGAAAGGTTGGAACCTCTTAAAGAACTCAAAAGCTAGAAAAGAAGAAGAAACCTGAAGATCACTATAACACCCTAATATTCAACCCAACATGTCTAGCACGTATTCAAGTTAATTACTAGACATTACTCTTTTGTTCCAGTTCTTAAATCTAATTTTTTTGAAAATACTTAGCGAAAATATGGGTAAATTTTTTTTTGTTGAAATAATAGATGAAAACGTGAGCCGCGTATACGATAAACACTACATCGTTTGATTCGTGAATAATACCAAGGAACTATTCATACTATGAATAAAATAACAGGATTATAACATAACAGCCATCATATCATATATATATATATATATAAACAAAGGTTCTGTCATACATCAAGTTAAATAATAGCATTAATACAGTCATCTGTGCAAATACATAGAAAACATAAAATACATAAAATAGAAAAGCCTCGCCTACTAAAGTGCGTCTAAAGTAGATGACCTCAAAAGCAAAAGAAGGCTATCCTATGTAGATTACATACACATACACTACCTAGACTGTTGCCAGCTCCTACTACTGCCTTCCCTAAGGGGGAGGGACATAACCAACCCACTGAGCCAATTTGGACGGAGTGGCTAATTAATGAGTGGGCCAGGCATGGGCTTCTCAATAGGGTATTATTCTCACTCGACCTCGTCAAATCGGCTACATCACTGTGGCCTCACTGCCTTCACCAAACTCCATAGGCAAGGTAGGAGAAGAACCCTTAGATGGTATCTGGGTAGCTGAGTCCTTATATGGATCAATCTTCAAATGAGCCAGGAGGAAATGGGGTACGTACTCCAAGAAGTCGCGGATGACAGAAACAGCAGGATGGGTACAACGAGTCCGCTCCTCACGAGGACGTGCACGCTCAAAGACGAGGTCATCACTAAAAGGGGAAGCAGGAGAGAACCGAAAGCTAGAAACTGGATGTGGAAAAAGGCAGTCCATATACACGAAAAGATGAACGGCACAATAACCCATGAAGTGATATGACCGATGGGCGGCGTCGTAGTGCATCTCCTAGTAGATGCATCAATATAGATCACGAATATCGCTATCGACCTCTGAAGATGCGATGGGAAGAAAGATAGAAGGAGTGAGAAACTTGATAAATAATCTTTGTAGGGTGTCCTTCTATCCTAGTGTCATCATCTACGTTCTCAGGAACTCGGGTTTCATTATGAAATAGTGAGCAGGCATAAAGCTCAATTATCAAGGTCTAAAATACCATTTACTAAGGCCCATTCATTTTAACATGCATCTTAGATGTCATGAATGCATCATACCTGATCATGAAATGCATGTCAATGCAAAGTGCAACATATTATAAACAAACATAAGTGATGCTCATGAAACACAGTAAACATAGCATCAATTAATTTATTTTATTCCTTAAGTGACTTAAACTATTCTTTTTCTCATTGGGGCTATCCTATTACTCTCTTCTTTTGAGAGTTATAGGTTATGAGTTCATACCTCACTAGTCGTCACTAGTACACTCTTATCTTTAAGATAAGTTAATCCCGACTCTTAAGTATGGGATAAGGGGCTTGGATCACCTTTCATAATCTTTAATTTGGGGAGTCCAAAGGATCACTTCCTTATTGGATCACCTATCATAACCTTTAATTCGGGGAGCCTAGAGGATCATTTCCATATGATTTATGTCACCTTAACTTTAGCATATTATATCTAAGATGCAAGAACACCAAATATTATTAGTATTTCATGCTTTTCATATTTCTTTAACATATGCATTTTAAACATCTCAAGTGTAATCATAACATGCCACAACAATTCTTATAACTAGTAACTAAGTATACAAATATAATCATCATGTAAATCCTTATGCATATTGAATCATAACCTCCCATAGAATAAGCACTTCCATTATCTCCTAACCGATTAAACCTCTAAATCGGATAAACCTAACTTTTGTATTTATTCTTTTATGAATCTAAGGGATTAATTATAATGACTTTCACTAATTCTTTTATCTCCTAACCGATCCACCTTTACTCCTTCTCTGTTGACAATAAAATAAAGTAATTTCCCTGTAGAAGCTCCAAAGATGCATTTATTCGGGTTCCACCACAATTTATATTTTATGAGCCTTTCAAACAGTCTTTACAGGACTGCCACATGACTTTCTCCCCTTTTAAACTTAGCAACCATGTCATCTATATACACTTCAACCTCCTTATGCATCATATCATGGAAAAGTGCAACCATTGCATGCTAGCACGTAGCACTGGTATTCTTCATTCTGAATGGCATAACTGTATAGAAAAATGTTACCCAGGGAGTTATGAAAGTAGTTTTTCCTTTGTTAATAACATCCATGAGAATTTGATTATATCCTGAGTATCCATCCATAAATGAAAATCATTGATTTTTTGCAATATTGTCAGCAAGGACATCAATGCGATGGAGAGGAAAATCATCCTTTGAGCTAGCTTTATTTAAATTCCGGTTATCTACTGACCTTCCCATCTTTCTTAGGCACAGGTACAATGTTAGCCACCTAATCAGTATGTCTTGATACCTCCAAAATCCAATCTTTAGCTATTTAGACACCTCTTTTTTTTTTATTTTATTTTCAATGACATTTCAGGCCACCTCCTTCTCAACTTTTTCCTTTTTGGCTCAGCTCCTAGATATAAAGGGATCTTATGTTAAGTTGCTTCTGGATCCAATTTGACATATCATGATAGCACCATGCAAACACATTAAGGAATTCTTTGAACAATGGAATCATTTTTGAAAGTTCTGGGTTTTCCACTATTTTCAGCTCTTTCTTCTCTTCTTCAGTACCCATGTTAACCAACTCGATCACCTCATTGCCTAGACCAATTTCCCTTTGGGAATATTCCAATAGGTCTGAAAATTGCCTAACAATTTCTTCATCCTTATTAGATTCACGATTTCCATAATCAAACGCAATAAGAGAATCAATTGATAGCTTCCAAGATCTCTTTAATGTGACAAAACTTTTAAATCCCTAGAAAGCAATTATGTTGGGTTGGAAAACCAAAACAAATGATGGAAAAATGGGAATAGTATGGAAGAAACACAAATTAGCAAGGTAAAACAGTAGCATAAAGAAAAGAAAACAAAAATAGAAGAAAATGGAAAAAAAAGAAATAGAAGACATAATGAAATATGGATGAGTAAAAGAGGGGTAAATCATGCAATTTTATTTAAACGATGTCTTCAAGTAGCACAAACATAAGCATAAACAATATTTATTAATACAACCCAAACAGTTACTTTGAAGCAACAACAACAATCATTGGTTCGAATGTCCAGTTCATCCCCATCTCATCATTGCTAGCAATATGAGTGTTGTTTTCTTCGGATGCCTCAGCATTCACCATATTGATGTTTTGACAATAGCAAGGGGAGCAAACTTCTTCGGCTAGAATCATTTCAGCTGGACCCAAAAATGTCTCCTTCAAGTGAGGGATCTATTTTATTTCCCCCTTTTGTTTCTTTTGCTCAAGGACCATGGTCTTTATCTGCTCTTCCAATTATGCCTTATATCCTAAACCGAATTGGTTGAGCTTCTCTGAGATAGGTAGAGGTGTTTTGATATCCTGCAACCATGGTCCTAGTCCTTTGCCTTGTAGATATCCATTCTTAGTCATGATATGAGCCATCACCTTATTGACATTTTGCATTTGGAACTCATTCTGTTCATACTTTGATTTTACTAGCTCTAGACAGTGTAATGACTCATCTATTTGTATTTTCTTTAATAAAATATTAATTATGAGTAATCAGTATGGATTTAAAAAAATTCGGTCGACACAATTAGGATCAGAACAGAATAAGGATTCTGTAAAAAAAATGAAAATTAATTAAATATTAATAAAAATTTAGAATAATAATATTTTAATCAATAATATAAGAAGATATCTTATAAATGATATTAGGATATAGAAAAAATTTGGGACAAGGTTAAAAGGATAATTTTCCTTGATAAAGTTTTTTTTATATCAATTGAGTATTGAAATGATAAGAAACGGTACACCGAAATGGTAATAACTGGTATACCGAAACATCAAGATTGGCCCAATTAATGGACATTATCATATCTTAAATAAATCTTTACTTAGAGTAATCAAATAAATATAGATATTTCTAATACTGATAGGAGACAAATTGATCCGGAAATATCAACTCCTTTGCTTTGGTCTCCAAGTTACTAAGCTTATAAAAAAGAAAACAAGCAAACAAATTTCCTTATTCTCGGTTCTTCTATAGAACACGTTGGTCTTCCTCTTGTTCATTCCTTTCTTTCCTTTTCACTTCTCCATTTTCCCTAAAACTCTTCTCTTTGCAAAAATCCATCAAACCACCATATCTACAAAGGATACTCTTAGGTAAGCATCTAAACTACTTCAAGGACATCTTTTCTACATCAAGATCAATTGAAAAGCTTGTTTTTTTTTTCTTACTTGGTTCACATGGCAGCACAATTAGGGGCTGAAAAGAAAGGGGTTTGAGGCTTGATAAATAAAAAGGAATTAAAGAAAAGGCTTGGAGGAAGGTAGGAGAATTATTCTAGTTTTTTACTTCATGATGTTTAGCTATTTTGCTAAGATAAGTGCTTGAAATTTGCTTGGATTATGTTGCTGAAAAATCTGAAACCAGAATTGTAGAATTTGTGATGGGTTAAGTTGTGATGAGATTATATCATTTTGCTGGATTTTCGGATTTGAATAGGGCAGCATTTGTTCACGAATTTTCTGACCTAGTTAGAGGCCTTAGATTGAGCTGAAAATTTTATCTAATGTAGTTAACATGTTAAGGCATCTTCAGTAAAACTTTTGAGGTATTCTGGTTGTAACATCCTAATTTTTAACCCAATACTCTAGAACATACTTAGGTTAAACATTAGTCTGTTACCTCATAGTTCTCAATTTTACTTAGAAATACTTAGCGGAAAATACGGGTAAATTTTTTTTGAAATACAAAGTGAGAGCCGCGTGATACGATAAGCGGTAAACCATGCAAAGTAAAACAATCGTCTCACAATCATCATAACATAAGGCACATCATGAACATCACTGAATATCATCCCATATATATATAACTTGCCCATTTATAAGTGTGGGACTTAATTTAGTACAAGCGAAATACATAAAAGGAAATACAACATAAAACATAAACATAATCTACTCCCCTACCCGAGTGCATCTAATAGGATAACCTCTAAACAAAAGAAGGTTTATCCCCATCTAAGTGGTGTGTGCTCTAACCGGTACTCCATCTGACGATCGTCACCTCCATCAAGGCGTCCATCTCGCGAACGAGGCAGATATCCGAAACCGGGCGAGCTCCTCGGACGTGAAGAGGCGAACGGGATCGAGGGTGACCCCACGGTATGGTCGCATCTCTGGTCGCCGTGCAAGCCGTGGCCGAAGTCACAGATCCTCACCGCCTCCCTTATCCGTGGTGGAGAGAGGCGAGTTCTCGCTATACGGATGGGTAGGCGGGTCCTCTGACGGTCGGTCTCCGAGAAGTAGGTCCGGCACGAGTCGGGATAATCTCGCATGGCTAAGGCAGCAGCAGTGTGCCTCACGAGTACTCTCTCGTCATGCGGACGCCAGACGCCAAAAACCCGCTTGTCGCCGCCATAGGGTGCAATGGGAGAAGTGATGGGTGTGCACGGATGAGCGGCGGGCGCCCTACCAACATCAAAATCCGCCCCGTGCACTGCCCCTCAAAATGGTATGACCCGTGAGTCGGGTCATAGTGCACCTCCCATGTCGGGGTGTCCACGAACACTACGAACGTCGCCATCTGAAGACGTGACGGAAAGAAAGAGATAGAGGGAGTGAGAATCTTACTAAAGAATCTCAGTAGGGCCTCCTACTACCTAGGTGTCGTCATCTACGTCCTCAGGAACCTTGGGTTTAATTATACGAAATGTCTGAACATGCATTTAGTTCATTTTAAACTTCAAAATATACTTTAGCCAAGGTCCATTCATTTTAAGATGATCTTAATGTCATGAATGCATCATAATAGAAAATGTATGCATGGCACGACCTAATGCACATACATAAAACATAACATCAAGTATCATCATCATTGGTGGCATAAAGTGGCAATAGTAACATTCATATGGGACAAAACTTAGTGACATAATCATAATCATGAACTTTTCTTCCTCATGGGCCACCCTAAAAGACAATCGAACTGGGGGTGCTCGGTCGAACCGGTGTCACCCAGAACGTGTCATACATCTAGGTTATGAGCTCATACCTTAACTAGTCGTCACTAGTTCTTACTTACCACTTAACGATAAGCGTATCATAAATCATAAATCCCGACTATCTGAGTACGGGTTAGGGGGCAATTCTCTTAGGGGTGCTCGGCCGAACCGGTGTCACCTAAGAGTATAAAATGGTACCGATGTCACATGAGTTCTATGGAGGTGCTCGGCCGAACCTGTCATCCTAGAACCCATCTTAGTACCTTAATTTTCAAAATCTCTTTAAGTCCCCAAATTTGTCTGAATTAAGCGACACGATGGCATTACACCGAATTCCTTCCAAATTTGCTTTATGCCACATATACATATATCCTCATGAATTCATCATATGAATAACATCATCATCATTTACATAACTCATGCATCATCATAGAACTCTCAACCGCTTATCCTTACTTTAGCTTATGCTTTGACCCTTACGGGTCTTAATCATGAGATATGGTTCTCTAATATCCGTCGCTCATATTTTATGCACCTAAGGCTCATATTTAAACATCATTCTTCATTCTCATGTTCATACTTAAATCTGAATAGCATAGGGAAAAATGTCTAACTTGTGTTTACGGGGTTCTAGAACTTACGTTTAGATCCTTTCTTGGTTCCGTCTTCGCCTAAGGCGCTATAAATTAAATTTAAATCAATTATGAGACATTCCTATGCTTAAGGACTAATTATTAATCATGTTTATCATGTTGTAAGGGTGCTGGATAGAATCCATAAAAATAAATGTTCTAAGAGTTCTAAACTTGCACTTTTACGGTTTTCTAGTTACTAGTTTCATTATAGGTGCTAAAATTCAATTCTAGCTCAAATGATACCATGTTTTTCATGTCTAAACAATCTAAATCTGATTATGTTCCCATTAAAACAGTTTGGATTAGTTCCATAAACAAATGGGTCAAAACTATGTTAAATTCTAGCTTTACGGTATTTCTAGTTAGCTAGTTTCTCACCTATCACGCATAGGATCGCTTCTACATCATCATACGATATTTTCACACATTTCAACACATCAAAACATCATCATACAGCATCATACTCATCATGTCAGAACCGAAAACATTTAACTTCAATAAGAAAGTTAAATTGACATTTCTAGGTACATAAGTTAACTAGTTTCTCTCTAATCAATCTAGAACTTCTAAAACTCTTTGCAAGACGTTTTAAATCATCAAGAGGCTAAGTGAAACCTTAGGTCAGTGACCAAAACATATTCCATCCCCTAAAAGAGATTGGAATCACAACTTATAATGACATAACCTTATAAAGAATTGTAAAACTTTAAGGAACACTTAAAACATAGGCTATTGGTCCTAGTAGCTAGATGAAAACTCATTGGAAGTCCATCCTCACTACTTGGCTAAAAAACATACATTCAAAGTATGGTTTACATTCAACTTTAACTTGGAATGAAATGGGCAAGTCTTTGAGCTCTAGGTTCTTAAGTTACGACATAAACTAAACGTGCTCATGCTTTTCATTTTTAATCTTACTTACAAAGTAAAGTGATGACTTAAAATTAAATATGCAAGGCATAACTTAAACATGCAAGCTTGAAAGTAAATATGCAAGATTCAATTCTTTATTTTAGTGCTCTTGGCCCAACAACAATCGACTTTAAGGCCGAAATAGAAAGGCATTCGAGAGATTAATTAGGTGATAATGCAAGTTCAATTCTTTATTTTAGTGCTCTAGGCCCAACAACAATCGACTTTAAGGCCGAAATAGAAAGGCTTGAGAATTAAATTAAGTGAAGATGCAAGTTCCATTTTAATCTTTATGTTCTTAGGTGATAGCTTGAAAATAAAGATGCATAGCAAGAATGTAAATATGAATGCAAGCATAAAATAAATTATGCAAGTTCATTTTATCTTTCTAGAGCTCTTAACAAGACTTTAAAGGAACTTAAACCTCAACCCAAACTCATCAAACCAAGACAAAGTAAAAGTCTAGAGTTCTTAGAACTCAACATAACATATTTAGAAAATCAAACATCTAGCATGAAAAGGAAAGGTAATGGCCGAAACTTCAAGGAAAGAAAAGAAATGTTTAAAACTCTAGAATCCATGATCTTGGTGATATACTAACACCAACATCATGAGACCTCATCATTGAGTCATTAGAACCATTTTGAAACAACATCAAAGTTAAAGTTCTCAAAGGTTCAAGAAAGGAAAAACTAGAAACACTTTTGCTCAAGAACAAAGATCAAGCTCTAGAGTTTGTTTCAAGTGATGAACATCATCATGAAACTCTCATCATCAAGCTCTCATTTCTTTGAACTACAAGGCCCATGGCCAAAAATGAGCAAGAACAAGGAAAGGAAAAGAAGTTCTAAAAAGAATCAAGAGAAACTATGAACATAAAGCTTGAAGCAAGAACTCTAAAGAAAGAATACATGAAAGAAAATCCCTACTTGATGTGATGAACTTGAAGATGGAAGAAGAAGATGAAGAAGATGAAGAACTTGAGGAACTCCAAGAACTTGAAGAACACAAAAACTTTGAGAGAAAAAGAAAAGCTTTGAGAGTTCCTAAACTTAGCAAATGATCTAAAAGTGGTGCAAGCTCCTCAAGGCATTCTATTTATAGAGAAATGAAACAAATGGAGGGAGCTCATGGAGGAAGAGGTTTCGGCCATGAGGGTGCAGATTGGAGGCTTTCCATGAGTTCCATGAGGTGAGATAATGTGTTCTTGAGGTATGGTGAGGTATGGTTCAAAGCATGGTGAGGTATGGCTCAAGCATGGCTCTTTGAGTGAGAAAACAATTAAACATGTGGCCAATGGGGATGAGGTCTGGCCGAAACTTCATCATGCATGGGGAGGATTAGTTTGCATTTTAATTGTGGTTTAGAGTTGTGTTTAGGTGTATCTTTGATTATGCTTAAGATTAGGAATTTGTAAGAAAGTGTTTAGGTAAGGGAATGGGTAATTAAGGTGGTCTAGACATAATTAAGGAGTGGTCTTGCACCATTAGAGAGTTAAATCCTCAATTTAGAGTCTAAATAACTCTAGACACATTTCCTTGATTTAAGAAATTGGAGAGAGAAAACACTATTCAAGATTCCAAGACTAGGAATCTTGAGTTCTAAAAAGGGATTTAAGTTTAATCTAAGCAATTTTAGGTTCTAATTAACTTTAATAAATTATTTTGACTCTAGATTAATTAGGAAAATTAATTAATCTTCGTTTAGAGCCTAATATTGCTTAGGTTTGCTTAATTACGTCATTAAGCTCAAAAACACTATTCTAGGGACAAAATCGTAATTTTGCACTAAAACTGCCCGGGACCACCGGGACTTGAACAGAGACCTCTAGGCACATGAAAACATGTTTTTAAACCTCTGGGGAAAGTTTCAGGCTCAAACGGCACGTTTACCCGCGTAAAAACGCTCTAGGGGTATTTTGGTCATTTTGACCCGAAACTGTGGAAAATGAAATTTTCGCTTCCGGAAGCATTCAAAGGCCATTCAATCCCCTTCAAACATCGAGTTAACCCTTCGAGGATGACCAAGTTGGTTACCCTCGAGTTCGGGTCAGGAAATGACCTCAGGGGCATTTTGGTCATTTCCCTCGGACAGAAAAATCGGGGTGTTACACTGGTCACTTTTGGTATGTTTAAAAAATCAAGAACCAAAACTGTACCTATGCTGCCTGAACTATTGGAACTGAAGCTGCAAATTTGTCCATTTTTGTTACCATAGAAAATGACCGATTTTTCCTTTGAAATTTGTACAGGGTATTAGAGACATTTGAGGTTTTACTAGGATTTTTATTCCCAATTTTCTGGTTTCGTTTGCTAGGGCTAAAAATTAGGGAATTCGGAAATTTAGCTGAGAATCAGTGGTCTCTAACCACCAAATTTGCCTAATTTTGTTAACATAGCTAGAGAACTCCTTTTACTATGAAATTATTATGGAAACTTTTGGGCACATTGAGGTGTCATTGAGAATTTTTTTTAGTCTCCGATTTGATGGTTTGAATTGCATATGAAATTGTACTACAAATATATGAAATCTGCCATTGTGCTGAAATATTTACAGTATTAGTCCTTGGTTTGTATGATAAATTAGGTGCTCTAAGTATGTATGTGCTGGAATTTGTTGTGCTGAAATATTTACAGCATTAGTCCTTGATTTGTATGATATAATAGGTGCTCTAAGTGGGTATGTGCTGGAATTTTATTGTGCTAAAATTTTACAGCATTAGTTCCTAGGGTATATGATATTGCTATACATATTAATCAAAGTTTAAAAAGTGGCAGCAAAACTTAGAAGGAATGGTTGTCCAAGGAACGATAATTTATAATAGAAATAATTTGAGATCCTTCGCAAGGAACTTGGTTTAATTGTTGGAGAATTGATAAGAATTATGGCTAACCAAGAGATGTAATAGAAATTTTGATAGTATAAAATCTATTAAAAGCTTACTAGACTCTGCAGAAAAACCATCATACCAGTATACCAAATGTTACAGGAAATATTTCATAAGATTTAAATAGAGACATTATACATATGCAAGAGATTCTAAGAGAACTTTTATACAAATGATAAAAGCGCATAAAAGAGAGGAAATTTAAGAAAATAAATCCTGTACAATGTAATTTGCTTAGTGGTAAGCTCATGGATTCATGGGTAGTAGTAGACGTGCTACGCCCTTAGAACTATATCAGGTTATAATCGCAACGGCGTTACATCGTTATGAGGAAAGGGATGTACTGAGAATAGCGAGGCTATTCTAGATGAGATGTAGTAGAGTACTCCATCTAGTGAACTATATCAGGTTGTAACGTGACGACGTTACATCGTTGACAGTACGATCCAAAGAGAAATATATCAGAAGAGTCCTATGAGTCCTACCATTAAGTTTAAAATTTTCTAATAAAGTTAAGTCATAAGAAATGATGATTCTAACTAGTGAAACCATTATATAAAAATTGAAATTGCTTTGATTATCTTGCATTAAGTTGAATATCATTGAGTAGTAGGCTGGTGTATTTTCCTATTGGGAATCATCGATTCTCATTCATGCTATATGATTTATTTTATATAGATGGCCTCGATCGTGTTCTTTCTCGAGATGCCTAAGCTGTAGTGCCCTTATGACCTAGGGATTAGGGTCACCGTATCTGGTTGCTGAGTCTCGTATCCAGCTTGTTTATAGACATAGCATGACCTAGATTCCTTTATAGTATATGATCGTCATAGGCTCTTACATTTGACCTTTTGAAGAGCCACTGACTGAGGGAGTTAGTTTTATATGTCAATAGTTAGTTATCTGTTGTCAGGCCCTAACCCGGATTAGGTGGTCACTGTGAGGACCAGGGTAGGGTTGTTTATAATATGTATGTAATTAGGTATGAATGTATATATTATAATTGTGTAACTTAACTTACTATGGATGTGATATAAGATGTAAATTATCGTGTGACCGACTTCTTAGGATGCGCATTACATTTCCGCTATGTCTATATGTTGACTACGACATTGTAAGGATTGTGATTTCTGACAAGTTAGTATAGTTTTTAGTGCAAGGCTCATATTTATTACAACTCATACGTATATATTTCATATAGTTAAGAAGTTGTAAATCTATAAGATAAGTTATGAGTAACAACTACTTACTGTAATGTTATGACTCGAGCATAGCACTATAGTAGGAGGGGTGTTACAGACAGTGCCATAAACTGATCTCCACTAGCTCCATATTTTCCATATATGGTAATGTAATTGGTTTGGATATCATGGAAAAATGCAACCATTACACGCTGGTATGTAGCACCGGCATTCTTCATTCCAAATGGCATAACTGTATAGAAAAATGTTTCCCAGGGAATTATGAAAGTAGTTTTTCCTTTGTTATTAACATCCATGAGAATTTGATTATGCCCTGAGTATCTATCTATAAATGAAAATTGATGAATTTTTGCAATATTGTCAACAAGGACATCAATGTGAGGGAGACGGAAATCATCCTTTGGACTAGCTTTATTTAAATCCTGATCGTCTATACACATCCTAACCTTCCCATCTTTTTTAGGCACAAGCACAATGTTAGCCACCCAATCAGTATGTCTGGATACCTCCAAAAACCCAACCTCTAGCTGTTCAGACACCTCCTTTTTATTTTCAATGACATTTCAGGCCGCATCCTTCTCAACTTTTGCTTTTTTGGCTTAGATCCTAGATATAAAGGGATCTTATGCGAAGCTACTTCTGGATCCAATCCGGCATGTCATGATAGGACCATGCAAACACATCAAGGAATTCTTTGAACAATGCAATCATTTTCGAAAGTTCTGGGTTTTCCACTATTTTCAGCTTTTTATTCACTTCTTCAGTGCCCATGTTTACCAACTCGATCATGTAACACCCTAATTATCCTTAGAAATTAAAGGAGATTTTATTAATGAGAATCTTAATATTTTGATAGATGTAGAAATGATGAGAATGATTCAAGGAAGCCAAAATAAAAAATGTGAATAGTGCTTTGCGGGCCCCGTAGGCCCGCCGGGATAGCCGAAACCCCTGATTCAGGACCTGAAGGTATCCGAAATTAGGAAAACATGGAAATAAGGTTAGAAATAGTTAGAAATGAAAATTTTATTCTTAGAATTAAATGTTGAGTTATATTTGATTTCTCGGGTGCAGTATTTCACCCGTTCGGTAAAAGTTTGGTGTGTGAGTTCTAACACCGAAAACTAATTTGATCTCTATAAAATAAATTAGCTTATCTCTTTAAATTAAGTGAATGGCCAAGATTCAATATTAGATTACAAGATTGAATCATAGCCATCTAATTCACCTTTTTAGATTAGAACTTATCTAAATATATTATATAATATCATGCCATTATTACAAGATATATATGGGTTCAAATCTTCTCTAAGAAGCAATGAAACTTTCGGCCATCTTGAGGGGAGACAGCAACAAGCCATCCTCCATGTCCAAGAGCTTCCTCTTGGTTTCAAATCCTATATCCACTAACCTAGAGTCATTAAAATCAAAACTTTTCTTCATCAAAGTTGTTCTACACCTTAAACTCTACAATTCTAACCGATCAAAATTCTAATTCTCCATCAATTTTCACCTTGGTCCCCCACTCCCTCTTCCTAGGGGAGGTTTGGTGTGTGATTAGAAGTTTTCAAGGTGAAGGGAAGTCAAGTAAAGCACCGTTGGGAGCAAAGAGCTCAAAAGCTCTCAAAGTAGGGTTTACTTGTTCTCTTTTGTTTCAAAATTTATTCCGAAACTTATGATTTGTTTCTATCCAAAATGATTGATTTTATGGGTTGATAACATGTTGATATTGAAGTATTAATTTTTAATGGAGTGTTTGGTGTTGTGAAAAAATCATTTTTATGAAGAGAGATTTTGAATTGGTTTGCTGGATTTTCGGATTTCAACAGGGCAGGGTTTGTTCATGAATTTTATGGTGCTATTGTATTCATTTTTATGAGCTATAAAAATTATATGTTGAAGTTAACATCCTAATATAACCCCATGATTTTTCTTGGGTCATGTTAAGGACTTTCTCTACTTGAAAAAAATTCATGATTCTTGGAAATTGTTGCTGGAAAATCCCGGTTTGAAGCAAGCAGCGAATTGTGTTGAATTTTCTGATATATTTAAAGATCTTGGATTCAGATGAAAATTTTATGAGATGTAAGTAACATGTTGAGGAGTCTCTAGTAAAAATTTGGAGCCATTCTGGGTACTTTTTCTGTGTTTAAAAAATTCAAGAACTGAAGTTGTGATTATGCTGCCTGAAATGTTGAAGCTGAGGCGATAAAATTGTGTGATTTTATTATCATAGTAAATGATAGATTTATTCTTAATTTTTATGCGAAGCTGATAACATATTGAATTGCAACTGTGAGTTTTATTTTGTGTTAATTCACTCAATTGGTAGGGTCGAAAATTATGAGAATCTTGATCTGAGCTATGAACAAGTGGTCTCTGACCACCAGATTTGCAAAATTTACTTGATATGGTTAGAGAATGCCGTTTGTTGTGAAATTTTTTACAAGGCCTTTTAGACACATTGAAGTGCCATAGGGAATTTTTACTTGAATTGAGCATTTGATGTGGAAATTAAATATTGTTCCTGGAGTAGTAAATCTGCCAGGGTGTGGAAACGATGACCATGTCTTAATTTAATGATAGCATGGCATCTAATTCAAGTATATGGTATATGCATACATGATAGATATATTAAAGAAATGCTTATGAGACTCTAATAAAATTAGATACTTACTTGTGATGTAAGAATGCCCTTGAATGAAAGAAGAAGTATATGATGTGAGTATTATGGTGATGAAAGAGAAAATGTGACTTGTAATTGTGCAAATTTTTAACATATGGGAAAAATAGAGACAAGGCTTGTGTGGTTAAAGGGGGAAGACAAAAGTAAGAGCTTCCTTGGGAATTTGATGAGTCCGTAGACATATCAACATATAGGAATGAGCTCATGTTCTAGTAATCAATAGTTCTTGAGGAGTGATTCCACTACAGATACACTTGACATGAGATTAAGCCTTCCCTATGTTAATGAAAAGAGATAATTGCATTAAGTTGAATTCCACGAGTTGCAAGAGAAAAACACTTGATTACTACCATTTTGCATTTGACTTTATATGAATTAGGCACATTAGTATTTATGCATATAACTTAGCATGATGAATTCAATATAAATGAATTTACTGGTTATATTACGTTCGCATTTGAGGGAGTACCCTACTGAGAATTTTGTAATATTCTCATCCCTATGGTTTTATTTACTTTGTATTATTCAGATCCAATAGATGCTATCACTAGTGTTTTACCTTGACTCACCACATTAGGTGTGACATTATGATCCTACTCTCGACTCTCTTTATATAGTGGGTTACTTGCAAATCTATGTTTATGTGTTTGTCGGCCGTTCCTTTAATACTTCTGTATTTACTGGTGACTTCGACCCTGCTTTCCCTTATGATGGCGTGCCTCTCTACTTGGCACACCCAGTAATATTTGATGTTCTACCTGCACTACCAGCACCCCCTCCAGCAGATGATCCCTCTTCATCCTCGTCTTTAGATTCAGACCCACTTGAGGGACCTGATGCCCCTGGCAGAGGTGAGGCTATCATACCGATGGCCAATGGTTTCATCTAGTTGGATGTGAGATCTCCAAGGACTCCTGATATGTATATAGTGGTAGTTTAGTACTAAAGACCCGCTAGCCTGCAGATTGATCCTATTAAATATTGTGAGGTCCAATTCTGTTTGTACAGAATTTTACTGGACCTCGACTTTGAGCAGGTTAGACTAGATACTAAAGGTGTTTCTTTCTTTTTTTTGAATTGAGTTCCTGACTAGCTTAGCAGTTAACTAGTGTGTTTCCCAGTACGATGTAATATTGCAAACTTAAAACTGATGTTTATATATGTGTATACGAGTTTAGCAATATATGTGTCTAAAGTATTTAATTTTATTTCTTTCGACTAGTATAGATTATGAAGGTAAGTAATACTTTTCTAATTACCATGTTAACACTCGAGTTAAACATGGTAGTTAGGAGGGTGTTACAGATCACCTCATTGCCCAACAATTTCCCTTTTAGGATATTCCAATAGGTCTAAAAATTGCCCAACAATTTCTTTATCCTCATTAGATCCATGATTTCCATAATCAAACACAACAAGAGAATCAATTGACAAGCTTTCAAGATCTCTTTCATGTGACAAAACTTTTAAGTCCCTGGAAAGCAATTATGTTGGGTTGAAAACCAAAATAAATAGTGGAAAAATGGGAATAGTATGGAAGAAACAAATTAGCAAGGAAAAATAGTAGCATAAAGAAAAGAAAACAAAAATAGATGAAAATGGAAACAAAGGAAATAGAAGACATAATGAAATATGGATGAGTAAAAGAGGAGTAAATCATGCAATTTTATTTAAATGATGTCTTGAAGTAGCACAAACATAAACATAAACAATCTTTATTAATACAACCCAAACAATTACTTTGAAGCAACAATAACAATCACTAGTTCGAATGTCCAATTCATCCGCATCTCATCATTGTTGGCAATATGAGTGCTGTTTTCTTTAGACTCCTCAGCATTCACCATATTGATGGTTGGACAATAGCAAGCGGAGCGAACTTCTTTGGCTATAATCACTTCTTTTGGGCTCAAAAATGTCTCCTTCAAGTAAGGGATTTGTTTCATTTCCCCCTTTTGTTTCTTTTGTTCAAGGACCATGGTCTTTATTTGCTCTTCCAATGATGCCTCATATCCTAAACCAAATTGGTTGGGCTTCTCTGAGATAGGTAGAGATTTTTTGATACCCTGCAACTGTGGTCCTAGTCCTTTGCCTTGTAGATATCCATTCTTAGTGATGATATGAGATCACCTAATTGATATTTTGCATTTGGAACTCATTCTGTTCATACTTTGATTTTACTAGCTCTAGACTGTACCATAAACTGCTCTCCACTAGCTCCATATTTTCCACATATGGCAGTATAACTGATTTGGATATTATGATATCTTTCTCTCCGTGGATCGTGATAATTGACCCATTCTCAATGTATTTAACCTTTTGATACAAGGTTAAAGGGATGGCACTAACATTATTAATCCATGGCCTTCCTAGCAGCATATTGTAATCAGATTCGATCTCCATTACTTGGAATAGCACCGCAAAATTACTTAGGCCAATTTCCAGTAGCAACACTACTTTGCCAAGGATGTTTTTCTTAGACCCATCAAATGCTTTCACTGTAACGCCCCAATTTTTACTGTCATTAGAAATTACCGAATTACCGTAGGTAATTATTACATAAGATTTTAGGCCGAACAATCCTCAATAAAGGAATATAACATTAGAAGAGAGGTTAGGAGCGATTTATGCGAGAGTCGCAAATCCCGAATTTCTGTATGTATAAAATGACCAAAATGCCCCTGAAGTTATTTTACTCAGAAAATGAGGATCGTGGGCCCCACCTATTCTCAAGGGGATGTTTTGAGGATAATAAGGGATTGTTTGTGTTATGTGTGTTAATAGAGTAGAAGGATCTCAATTTTGAGTTCCGACGCGCGAAATGACCAAAACGCCTCATGGTCGCTTTAACTCCGATGTGCGTGCCGACTGAGCCCGAACCTCACTAAAATGTTTAAAATGTGTTTTTAAGCCATGATTAACCATTGGTTAAGCTCGGGTGGCCTCGGGCAGTTTTTAAGTGAAAGTATGATTTTGCCCCTGTTTTTGGGCAGTTTGTAAATTTCGGGATTTTTGATTCGTATACCGAAACCTAAGCAATATTAGGCTCAAATTAAAGCTTATTAAATTCTAAATATTAATCTAGAGTCAAAATTATGTATTTAGATTGATTAGAACCCAAAATTACTCAAAAACACCCAAATTGCTTACTAATTCACTTAAGCCCTTAACCGTAAATTTTCTAAATTACATGAATACCTTGCCTACACCTAAATAATGCATGGAACACACAAATTTCACTTCTTTGGGCTGTAATGGACGAAATTATTGATGCCATTATGCAGCTGAATTATTGCCAAAAGTTGCACTAAAACAAAATGCCAAAATGTCACCATAAGAGACATAATTCCTTAATTTCATACAACTTTGTCTAAAATGATTTTTCCTCCCTTATTTCTCCTGCAAAATTTTGGTAACTACCTCCTCATTTTGGCCAATTAGAAGCCTCAAAATCTTCTATAAATAGGTTTGCTTGAGTGGTCTTGGAATGCTTTGTTCATAACTAGTTTTTAGGAGCACCAAAAACTTTCTTTCTTCCTCCTTTTTGGCTGAATTCTTTCTTCAATTTTTCAAAGAGATTTTGTTTCATTTCACTTCAAGAAATCAAGTTCTCTTCCTCTTCTTCAACTCAGATTAGGTAGGGAGTAGTTTCTAAATTTATTTCTATGCTTTGAGGAGTTGTTTTTAGCTCAAAATAATGAAATCTCTAAAGTTCATTTTGTCTTGGTAAGATATGTATTGGGTTGAATTTATAATTCTTTTAAAGTCTTGAAGGAGCTCTAGTAAAGAAACAAAATGAATTTGCATCCATGATTAAGTTTATGCTTTGCATAACCATGTTTACCTTCTATGTCATCACTAAATTTTCAAGAATGAATAAATGAACTTGCATTTCTCATGTTTAAATTCCAAGCTTGTATTTCATGTTTATGTTTCAAGTCATCACTTAATGTTTCAAGATAATAAAGAGGTTGCATCTCATATTTAATTTATGCTCTCACTTTATTTTATAATGGCTAAAAGAATCAACACATGGCATGTTTATTTTATGCCATCACCTAAAGATCCTAGAGCTCAAAGACTTGCCCATGTATCACAAGCAAAGAAATATGATTATTGGAGTTAAAGAATTTATTCTTTAAAAAGTCTTGAGATTGGAGCTTAAAAAGATGTAATAATAATTCTCTTCTCCCTTCACCGGTCTGTCTGCGGACAACCGCCGCTCGGTTTCTTAATATTCTCTTCTCCCTCTATCGGTCCTGCATGGATTACCGCCGCTCCAGTTTCTTGCATCATGTTTATATTTCAAGTTCTTGCATCATGTTTAATTTTCAAGTCATCACCTTAAATCTTAAAGATAAAGAAATGGAATTGCATATCATGTTTATAATTCCAAGGTATCACCTTATAAAGATAAGATTAAAATAAGGTTGCATAGCATGTTTATAATTCTAAGATGTCACCTAAATCTCTAAAGCTCAAGACTTACTCCTTTTATCTTAAGTGAGAATTTTAATTGTGAAGATCCTCCCAAGTTTGACAAAAGAACTAGTTTCTAAATGAGTTTTAAGACTTTGCAAGGATTTTACGGGGAACTAGTATTTATATGTACTTAAAATATGATTCTATGTAATTGCATGAGGTTCACGATTCGGCCACTGATCTGAGTTTAGTATCAATGTATGATAATGATTTGATATGTTTGAAGTTGTGATAATTATGGTTTATTGTTAAGAGAATGATTCACTGCATGTTAGAGATAAAACTAGCTCCCTAGAACAACCGAAGAGCTAGAATTTACCTAGTTTTTGACCCCTTTAAGTTTAGCCAATGCCAAATCTGTTTTAGTATGTTATAATTCTGTCTAGGATTAGTTAGCCACGAAAAATTTGGTATCAATTAGACTAGGATTGATCCCGAACACTAAAAATGAACCTAGCAACTAGAAAATCGTAAAAAACAAGATTTCTAGAACTCAAGGGAATGAAATTTATGTATTCTATCCAGAATCTTTAGCAACGATAAGAACCAGGTTTTATTATGTTTAAATAAGGGAGAATGATTCATAATTGGTTTAGTAACTAATTTCAGCATCATAGGGAAAGCTGGTAACAAGAAAGGATTTAAAACGTAACTTCTAGCATACCGTAAAACCTTAGGAACAACTTACTACCTATGCTACCCCATTTCATTTAATAGTGTTCTTAAGGCCTATAAATAATCGTAAGGATGGTAATAAATCCCTTAAGTGCATAACTAATTAGTTCTATAATTGATAATTCTATGTAAGGATTGGATGCTTATTAAGTACTTGATATCATTGAATGATTTCCTGGCTTGCATGTTATAGTTGTTGTTGCAAATAATGAGAATGCTTATGCTTGAAATATTCTTTATTATGTAAAATTTACCTTTGTTGCTAGAAGAAAGTGTATCATTGTAAAAGTGTAATTTGGAAAGGTTCTGGCTAAGGAAAGACTTGGTATTTAAGCGTGTCCATTTTGACCCACCTCTTTCCCCGGGAATCTCCCAGATGCATGATTACAGTTGATATATATTATTCTAGCTTAAGACTATAAATGAGAAAATGCTATGATGTTTATGAATTGTATTGTGATATAACATGCAAAGATTTAATGGTGACTTAAACTTATAAGAAAATGATCCTTTGGAACCATCAGACTATAGGTGGTGAAAAGGTGATTTTAGCGCCCTAACCCGTTCTCTCAAAAGGGTAGAGTCGGGACTTTAGCTTATCAAAAGGGATAGTATATGCTAGTGACGACTAGTAAAGTATGAGCTCATAACCTAAATTACTCCCAAAAGGGTGGAGTATAGGGTGGCCCAAGGAAAATATTGATGATGATAAGATTTTAAGTCACCTAAGGCACTAAAGAAATGAAATATGTGCACTGTGTCCACGTGTAGCTAATATTATATGACGTTCTTTTATGCATGTAATTTTGATAATGATGATGAGGAATATGATGTAATGATAAAGGAAAAGTTCATTGTAAATATGACATGTTAAGATTATGATGCATTATAAGACGCATGATTAAAAATTGACGAACCTCGGTTAAGTATTTGTCCGAACTTAAAATGAATCTTTGCATGCTCACTATTTTAGAATAATCCCGAGGTTCCTGGGGACTTTGATGATGACACTGTAGAAGGAGGTACCCTACTGAGAATTCTTTAGCAAGATTCTCACTCCCTTTTCTTTATTTCCGTCATTGTTTCTAGATTCAGATGGCGACGTTCGTCTTGTTCGTTGATACCCCTACTTGGGAATTCCACTATGATCCAGTGCATCGCTCGTATCATTTTGAAGGGAGGTGCACAGTCTGTGTTTTTATTTACATAGGTCGTCCATTTGCACATCCTGTCCCTAGTTATCGATTTTCTCCTACTTCTCCCTATGGCGATGAAATGGTTTTCGAACATGCACGTCCACTTGATGAAAGGATGTTACGTTCATCTGCTGTCCATGGATTTCCAGAGTATGTTCTCAAGATGAGATATTCTGAAACTGATCCTTCAGAGGACACTCCTACTCATGTATATTCTGAGAGCTCTGCTCCTACTCCCACCCGTGTAAGAGAGGGTAGTGAGGAAACAGTTGTTCAGCCGAGGTTAGCAAGAAAGTCGTCCATGCGACCCTAGCCTAGTGCATCTCGTGTGTCCCCTCCCGAGGGAGCTCATCAGTGGATCAGATTTATTCCCCCATTTCCAGGACAGTGGCCATAGAAGGTTCTTAGTAGATTTATGTGTGTTCATGCACCCTAGTTTTAGGATAACCTTCCCGGCTTATGGAGTTATCTAGTTTAGGGGCATGTATTTCCTTATGTATATTTTCTTTTATGGGTTTGCATAAGACAATGATGTATGAACATAACCCACCCTTTGAGGGAGGTTATTGTATGTAAATATATGCTATAATGTGTTTATGGATGTTATATGATGGAGCCAAAGTGATATGATGTGATATATTCTTAAACGTCTTATTATACTCCGCTTACTCGTTCACGTTGTACTTGGCTCACGTTTTCAATTATGTTTTTTTTTAAAAAAAAATGGCTCGTAATTTCACTAAGTATTTTCAAATTATGAAGAAAGAACCAAAGCAAGGAGTAAAGTCTAGTCATTAATCAGATTCAACCTAGGTATATTTGGTTAATTACTAGGGTGTTACATTCACAACCATTACTTATGGTGATACATCATCCTTGCTCATTGGTAGATAATCTGGAGTTGACATCGGTGAGACATTTAATCTCAACCCTCCATCAATAAGGACCTTGGGTAATATATGGTCTCTATATTTGAGGGTTATGTACAGTACTCATGGATTAGACCGTGACATAATTTCCTCATCTGAGAATGTGGTCATGTTAACACGCTTCACTGGATCTACCACATTCACCATACTCTCCAAAGAGACATTTCGTTTGACATGAGCTTCTTTCAAAACCTTTACTAACACCTATTGATGGGGCTCTGATGACAAGATTAATGATAATAGGGAGATTCTGGTAGGAGTCTTCTTCAATTGCTTCAGTATATTGTACTCACTTTACTTCATGATTTTTAGGAATTCTTCTTCCTCATCTTCCTTTTGTTAGCTCTGGAAGCCTATCAATATACGCCTATGTGTTTTGGATGATAATAAAGTCAATTCAAAGAAAATGCTTTGAAGAATGACTGATGTTTCTCTTAAGTTTCTTGTAAGAATACAACAGGTTTCTATGTTTAACAAGAGCAAGGCTTACTCAAATGAGAATATATTTCACTATGTATGTGTAAGCATGTTTATCTTATGTTATGAGATTTGAAATGAAAAAGTGAAATTATATCCTTATCAAAGCAATTGATAGCTAACGATCAGAAGAAGCTTTCAATGCTACAAGAAACCAAGTCCTGAGACTTTATAAAGTAGCATGGGATATCAGAAAGCTCGCCCAAGATGAGGAAATCAGAATATGTCCATAAGCAATGTGTTACTTTACCTCCAATTATCTTGATCACAAAGATATTATCATCAAAGAGATTGGATTGAAGACCAGAAGTTTGAAGAATCATCAAGGAATCTGTTATGTACGTTAGAAACTCACATTTGTATGGAGCATTAAATGTTATAGGAAAATGAGGGAAATTTGAATTTTGAAATTCAAATTTCAATTTAAAGTCTAATCTAGTTGTCAAACTGGTATGTCATCACTTTGTCAAATTGATCAATCATCTTGGCTTCATGAAGGAGGAGTTTAGAAACCATGCATCAGAACGTATAAAAGTAGTTCTTGAATGGAGATAAAAAAAATCAACTTTGCAATGGCTTCTGCAACCAATGTGACAGATCTGTCAGCCTCTCTTCTAGCTTACTCTTCCAAGACATAACAGATGATCAACACATGTCACTTGAAGATCTGATCAAAGGCAACAATCATGAGGGAAGACTGCTATATATCGAGAGATGCCATGCAAAAAAGAGTTAGAGAGACTCGTGCTTGAAAGAAAGGAAACTCTGCTTGAATCTTTCCTCATCTTCTCAGGTTGATCATCTTTATGTAACCAGATTCCTTACATGTAAAATTCTTTTTTCTTTATCTTTGTAATGCTAAATGTTCTTCTTAAAAAGAAATGTAAAATGAAGTCACTCTTGTTTCCCAGGTCTGTTTCAATGTATAATCTTTAAGCAAACTTGAGTGTAGGTTAGTTTGATTGGCAATACAAACACTAAACCTTTATATCCTTGGTCTGTTAATGATTAGTGTAAGACATAGCTTGGAGAGGCTACTGGAAAACTACTTGCAACATGATAGCAAAGTGTTCTTGCTAATCACGGTTTATCTTGAAGAGGCTAGTCAAAGACTACTTGCAGCTTAGAGAGGCTGGGGTAAGACTACTCAGGTTAGCTTAGAGGGCTGAGTAAAGACTATTTGCAGCTTGAAAAGGCTGGGGCAAGACAACTTGCAACTTGGAGAGGGTAGGGCAAGACTACTTTCAACATCAAGTAATAGGTAGTTACATGTCATGGGTTCAACTTGAAGAGGCTGGTGAAAAGATTACTTGGTACAGCTTGGAAAGGCTGGTGAAGAACTACTCAATTTGTGACATCAGGTGATCTCTAAGGGTCATAGATGAGAGCTTAGGAAGGCTAATGTAAAGACTATCCATTTGTTCTTTCTTTGGTTGAGAAAGTTGTTCTTAGTGGAACCTCAACAGTTGTTGAGTACTAGAAATAGACAGTTTGACCGAACTAGTACAAAATCTTTGTGTAACATCTTTCTCTCGCTGATATCTTTTATATTTCGATGTTGCGCTTCACTGCTATATCATATGCTAAAATAATGATGTTGCTACTTTGTTATTTGTTTTATGATGAACGTTTATCAACCAGTTTAAGAAATCTACTTTTTGATATCACTAACTATGTTTTTGCTGTATTACACGTTTTAGACTTGACAATATTTTTTTAAATGTTTTAGAAAATGTGAAAAGAAGATATGCATGATTTAACCTATAACGCCCCGATTTTTCTATCGGATAGAAATGACCAAAATTCCCCTGAGGTCATTTCCTGACTGGAATTCGAGGGTAGCTGGCCCGATAGTCCTCAAAGGGTCAACTCAATGTTTTAAGAGGATTGGATGGCCCTTGAGTGGTTTTGAAAATGAAAATCTCATTTTTTGCAGTTTCGGGTCAAAATGACCAAAATACCCCTATAGCATTTTTACGCGGGTAAAGGTGCCGTTTGAGCCAAAAACTTTTCCCAGAGGTTTAAAACAATGTTTTCATGTGTTTAAAGGTCCCTGTTTAAGTCCCGATGGTCCCGGGCAGTTTCTGTGTAAAATTATGATTTTGCCCCTAGAATAGTATTTTTGAGCTCAATGATGTAATTAAGCAATCCTAAGCAATATTAGACTCTAATCGAAGGTTAATTAATTTTCATAATTAATCTAGAGTCAAAATAATTTATTAAGGTTAATTCGAACCTAAAATTTCTTAGATTAAATCTAAATCCCTTTTTAAAACTCAAGATTCCTAGTCTTGGAATCTTGAATAGTATTTTCTCTCTCCAATTCCTCAAATTAAGGAATTGTGTCTAGAATTGTTTATACACTAAAATGAGTTTTTATCTCACTAATGAAGCAAGAGCATTCCCTAACCTTGTCTTGAAATCCTTAATTATATCCGTAGCCATCTAAACACTTTCTCACAATGTCACAACGTAACCGGAGGGCATTGCGACGAGGATGACAACCGATTTTAAAATAAAACAGGAGTCGCCACCAATTTTAATTCTGGTTAAAATTGGAAAACCTTTTAATTTGCAAAACTGGTCTTTTAAATGAGATTTGAATCCGGGAGTCAGATTATGATTAGGGAAGGGTGGAAACTTAATCCCACTGCACCCCTAATACATCCGTATAAATACAGTTGCCCTAACACACACGGTTCTCTCTTCACTCTCACCCTTCGATACACATTCACACTCGTGATTCTCTCTGTCTCTCACACAAACACAAATAATTCTCCCTCACACACATACACACACATACACGTGCGAACACAAGGGGGAAAAAAAGAGACGGGGTAAAGAGAGAAAGAAAGACTGAGAACAAGAGAGGAACAGAAAGATTGATCTGTGAAAGGGAGAGAGTGAGACAGAAATCGAAGCCGCATAAAGAGGAAAGGATGTGCGGCCTCCAATTGATGGTGGTTCTGTGAATCTCGATCTTGGGGAGTGGATTTCACCGTTGCGGATCTAGGTGGCGATGGCTTCATGGTCCAGCGGAGGTCTTTGCCATCACGGATCTAAGTGGCGGTGGCTTCTTGGGCTGGTGGAGGTCTCGGCTAAAGAGAGAGGTTGAGGCCGAGAGAAGAGAGAGCCATGAGAGGAAGCAATCGAGAAAGCGAGGGAGTGTGAGATTTGGAAAAGGGGAACCGGTGATGCTGCCGAGTTTGGCTCTTGAAGACCGGCATAGTGATGACCGCGAGTGGCGCAGACATGATAGGAGTAGTTCACGGTGGGTTTTACGGTGAGCGGAGGAGATAGAGGGCTTCGCGGTGGTGGTTGGGGGTCT
This sequence comes from Dalbergia cochinchinensis, assembly GCA_031216125.1. Classification (NCBI taxonomy): domain Eukaryota; kingdom Viridiplantae; phylum Streptophyta; class Magnoliopsida; order Fabales; family Fabaceae; genus Dalbergia; species Dalbergia cochinchinensis. The sequence continues at coordinate 30,364,415 of CM062375.1, read as the reverse complement.
AAAACCGGGAGGAGAGGTCAAAGTGGTTTGGCCGGCGGCGGTGGGGGGCTGAAGGCGGAGCTCCGGGCTTCAAAATAAGGTAGTGATCGAGTGGCTGACTTCAGATCTGGAAATAAAGCTAGCGGTGAAGGAGGAGCCACGTGATGGTAGAGGCTGTGGTGAGTCACGACCGGCAGAGAGAGAGGTGGAAATGGATCGGGAGTCAGGAGGCACGGCGAAGGTAGATCGGGAGAGAAGTCCAACTGGCAAGGAACAGCTTCGCCACGGCTTGCATGTGGTGGTGATGGATGTGGCCTCGCGGTGGATGGCGGAGGTTCGATTTTCAGATGGGGCTACGATGAATCCGGCCGGGCGATCTGGGCTGAGGGATAGTGATGATGGTTCAGTAGCTTGGAAGGGCTGTGACAGTCGTGGATGATGATGACGACATGAAGAAGAGGAGGTAATGAGGCCGCGGTGGTGGCGGCGGGGTGGAAGACCACTGTGGCCTACCACTTTCTATATTTTTTTTTTGGTTTTTTGTTTGGAATTATGTGTTTGAGAATGGTTCTGAGGATTTTTTTCGGTTGTTTGGCTGTGTTTTTTTTATTGTTTTTATTTCTGGCTTGGATTTGGTTGAGGTTGTGAATTGTGGTGGATAAGATTGTGTTCTGTCTTGGTTGAATGATGGTTCAAGAGAAGATCCTTCTTCGATACTAGTGAGGGAACTCGGTTATAGGCTTGAGGGTGAGTGATTTACAGGCTGTGAGGAATCATCATATTTCATCCTTTTTTCTTTTTTCTTTTGTCTGCCATTGCGGGAATGAAGAAGTAAAGGGATTGGGGAGGAACCCGATGTGTCTGCCACTCTTCTTCTTTTTTATTTTTTATTTTTTTATTTTTATTTTTTTTAGGAATAGGAACCCGGGGAATCCAGAGTTCCCTTTCCTTTTTTTTTTTTCAATTTTAACTTTTATTTTGAGGGAATCCAACATTCCCTCTTTTTTTTAGAATGGGCTAAAACAGAGGTTATGATAAAAACAGGTTGGACAAACGAAATGAGCTGAAGAGGAACCAAAATGGGTTGTTTGCAAGATTTTAATTTTTTTTAAATGCAAATAAAAATAAATAATAAAATAAATAAAAACAAGAGAGGTATCCGGACAAAATATGGTGTTCACAGTTGCCCCTCTTTACTTGTTTCTTACTGAAAATATAAAGACAGTGACTTTGATATTTTACAGTAAGACAAGTAAAGATATGAACATATATTTTGTCCAAATAATGCATGCATGATTCATGATGGCAATGAGTGTATGGTAAAAATGATGAATGGCTAGTGATAATGCGAAAAGTTCTGACGGGTACGGTTAGATGCATAGTGACAATGAATGCATGATGACAATGTTGATGAATGTATGATAGGGATGCATGACTTTCCTATAAAGGGTTGAAGTAGAAAAACATATTGTACGAGACAAATGACATGATGATGAAAACCAATGATTCGACTATTGCAATATGGTAACATGATGATGGGTGAAGAATGAATGATGATTATGATGGACGAGCTGATGATTACTGATTTTTTTTTTTTTTGAATGATGATATAATGATGTGTGCATAATAGTAAAAATGAAAATGCATGATGGTAATACAAAATGTTTTGATGGATGATGTTAGATGATTCTGTACAGAGGATTGATGCATGATGACAATGCTTTGCTAAATAACTTCATTTTGAATGCACATTGCTAATATCAAGTGGAGAATGTATATTAGAAAACATGTGAAATCTGAAGGATACGAAAATGGACCCTATGAAAGGACATACATGTGAAATGTGAATGTTAAACCTGCAGAAACAAATGCATGTGAATATGAAACCTGCAAAAGCAAATGCATGTGAGATTCAAAGTAAATACCCATGAAAGCAGACCAAAGACATGTGAATTTTAAAATTTATGAAAATAGAGTGAGCAGATGTAAAAGTAAATGTGAAAGCAGAGTAAAGACATGTGAAATTTAAATGTGAAAGCAGTAAACACATGTGAAAGTAAAATATATGAAAGCAGTAAATATTTGTGAAAGCAGTAAATGCATGTGAAAGTAAAGTAAAAGCTGTAAACGCATGTGAAAAAAAAAAGTTTGTAAAAATAGTAAATGTTTGTGAAAGCAGTAAATGCATATGAAAATAGTAAATATTTGTGAAAGCAATAAACGCATGTAAAAGTAAATGTGAAAGCTGTAAATGCATGTGAAAGTAAAGTTTGTGAAAGTAGTAAATGTTTGTGAAAGCAGTAAATGCATGTGAAAGTAAAGTTTGTGAAAGCAGTAAATGCATGTGAAAGCAGTAAATATTTGTGAAAGCAGTAAATGCATGTGAAAACAATAAATGTTTGTGAAAGTAATAAACGCATGTGAAAGTAAATGCAAAAGCAGTAAACGCATGTGAAAGTAAATGCGAAAGCAGTAAATGCATGTGAAAGTAAAATTTCGCATGTGAAAGTAAAATTTGTAAAAGCAGTAAATGTTTGTGAAAGCAGTAAATGTATGTAAAAGTAAAATTTGTGAAAGCAATAAATGTTTGTGATAGCAATAAACGCATGTAAAAGCAAAATTTTTGAAAGCAGTAAACACATGTGAAAGTAAATGGTTGTGAAAGCAGTAAATGTATGTGAAAGTAAAATTTATGAAAGCAGTAAATGCATGTGAAAGTAGATGTTTATGAAAGCAGTAAATGCATGTAAAAGTAAATGTTTGTGAAAGCAGTCAACGCATGTGAAAATAAATATTTGTGAAAGCAGTAAACGCATGTGAAAGTAATATTTTGTGGAAGCAAATATGAAAGCTATAAAAATTTGTGAAAGCATTTAAATTTGTGAAAGCATGTAAATGATTGTGAAATGTGAAAATAAAGCTTGTGAAAGTAGAGTGAATGCATATGAAAGTGAAAACAGGATTTTATGAAGGTGTGTGAGAATTAGATGAATGTGAAAACAAATGTAAATGAATGATTGGCAATTTTGATGAAATACTGATGAGAGATTAATATGATGATGATATGAGTGATGAAGTAAAACTGATGTTGTGGTAATATGTTCAGTGACAAGAATGGTGACAATAACTCTCCAAAATTAAATTTTGCCCCAGTTTGAAATGTCTTTGTATCGTCCTCCAAGAAAGCTTTCGTCTATCCCAGAATAAGCCATCTTTTAAGATGTGTAACTCTGTAAACCTCTTCATTATACATTCAAACACCTTTTTCCTAGTAATGCTCCAACACCTTCTTATTGCCCCAGTTCTTCTATTTTATTTATTTATTTTTTTTGATCACCCGTCTCATTTCCTTTGTGATTCGGTCTTGATCCATGAGCCCTTTATTCGACTTATCAATCATGAGCTTTGTTAGCCAATCAATCCTTTGGTTATACTTCAATTATAATATCATGATTATGTACGATTTTAAAAGAGAATATAGAGGTAAAGATATTGGAGGAAATGAAAGATAAACAAGGACACAAGGGAAGAGAAAGGCTATTATATTTGATTTCAAACTGGAAAGTATTTACAGGATTTCGACAATTGTTAAGAGATGAGAAATAAAGAAAGAAAAGACTGGTAGTGCTGCTTTCATGTGTTCAACCCATTTCACTGATTTATCGGTTACAACAGACTCAAAATCCATGATAGCGATTACAATCCTTCATTGTATCTCCAACAATATTATGAGCAAATTGCCCTAGTTTCGGCATCTCATATAGTTTCTCGATTATTGGCTCAACTCTCCATCATTGCATAGGCCGCCTTTTCAGGTTTTCAACCTAGCAATTCAGACTTGCCATCTTCTTTTGGTTTGCTTTTTGTGCTCTAATTTTTGCTTAGGCCGCCCTTCTGGGTTTTCAACCTAGCGAGTATTTTCTTTTTTTTTATTTTTTATTTTGTTTTGTTTTTTCTCTTTTTTTTGTTTTTCTTTTTTTTTTTAGGCAAATTATTTCTTCACAGCATCTAAATTGACAGGTTTTGCAAGTGCATTGCCTTCCCTGTCAGTTAAGATCAATGCTCATCCAGAAAATGCATCTTTGACAATGTAAGGGCCTTCATGTGTGGGTGCCCACTTGCCTCGATTATCTTCTTGATTTGGCGAGATTTTCTTCAGGACAAGGTTACCTGGCTGGAATGTTCGAGGGCGAACATTTTTATTAAACGCTTTGGCCATTCTTTTCTGTTATAGTTGACCATGACAGACTGCGTTGAGCTGTTTTTCTTCCAGCATGTTCAATTGCTCATATCTTGTTCTGATCCACTCGGCTTCTTCTAATTCAGCTTCTATCAAGACCCGTAAAGACGGTATCTCAACTTCTATTGGTGTCACTGCCTGCATCCTATACACCAACGAATATGGAGTTGCCCCGGTTGAAGACCTGACAGAAGTACGATAGGCATGCAAGCATAAGGCAGCATATCACTCCAATCCTTGTAGGTGACCACCATCTTCCCCAGGATCTTCTTGATGTTCTTGTTTACTGCTTCTACAGCCCCATTCACCTTTGGTCGGTAAGGAGCTGAGTTATGATGCTTGATCTTGAATTGCTCACACAGTTTCTGTACATCTGTATTGTTGAAATTTGTAGCATTATCTATGATAAGCCTCTCTGGCAACCCATATCTATAAATGATATTATTCCTTAGAAACTTCACTACTACTTTCGTGTCACATTGGCATAGGAAGCAGCTTCTACCCATTTGGTGAAGTAATCAATGGCTACCAGAATGAATCTATGCCCATTGGAGGCTTTGGGATTGATTGGTCCTATGACATCCATGCCCCACATTGCAAATGGCCAAGGCGATGTAAGAGTATGCAACGGAACAGGAGGAGAATGGATCCGATCAGCATAGATTTGGCATTTGTGACATTTTCTGACAAACTCTATGCAGTCTTTTTCCATTGTGAGCCAATAGTATCCCTGCTTGAGAATTTGTCGAGACAATGTGTGCCCATTAGCATGGGTACCACAGATGCCTTCATGGACTTCTGATATGATGGAATTCCCTTCCCCGGCGTCGACACAACTTAATAGAACTCTATCATGGCTCCTTTTATACAATACTTCTCCTGAGAGGAAGAACGACATGGATAGACGTCTGAGTGTCTTCCTATCATTCTCATTTGCCTCTGCAGGATATTCTCTCTCCTTAATGAACCTTTTGATATCGTGAAACCATGGTGGGCCATCTGGCTCTTCTTCAATGTTAGAACAGTATGCTAGCTCTTTTCTAACGATGACTTACAAAGGCCTTACTTCCACTTCGAGATCAAGGTTGATCATTACAGCCAAGGTGGCTAAAGCATTTGCAAACTGATTCTGATCACGGGGTAGGTAATGGAAACTGATATCCTTGAATTCATCTTTCAAGCTCATGAGATGTTCATAGTATGGCAGTAACCTATGTTCCTTGACTCGCCATTCTCCATTGACTTGAAAAATGATTAAGGCCGAGTCTCCGTAAACCTCCAAATATTGCACCCTAAGAGACATTGCCGCATTCAGGCCTGTTATGCATACTTCATATTCAGCCATGTTATTTGTACAATCAAAAGTCAGTTTTACGGCAATTGGGAACTGCTTGCCATCAGGGGATATAACACCGCTCCAACTCCATTTCCTCGGATATTGACTGCACCGTCAAAATACATCTTCCATACTAAATCATCTTCTTTCTGATTTTCACTCTCTTCTTCCACCACTGCCAAGACATCCTCCTCAGGAAATTCAAGCTCCATCAACTGATAATCTTCAAGTGGGTTTTCGGCCAGGTGGTCAGCTATCACACTCCCTTTTATAGATTTCCTGGTCACATACTTGATGTCAAATTCTGCTAAAGCTACTTGCCATTTTGACATCCTCAGGGAGATGTGTAGGCTTTCAAAGATACATTTCATAGGATCTATCCGAAATATGAGCAAAGTTGTATAGTAGAGCATGTACTGTCGTAATCTCTTTGTCGTCCATACTAGTGCACAACATGTCTTCTCGATAGCAAGGTATCTGGATTCGCAGTCATTGAACTTCTTGCTCAAGTAGTAAATAGCTTGCTCTTTTCGACCAGATTCATCATGTTGTCCCAATACTGCCCCCATAGACCCATGCAATACTATGAGATATAGTATGAGAGGTCGCCCTAGTGTTGGCGGAACCAAGAGAGGTGGATTGGACAAGTAATTCTTGATCTTGTCAAAGGCCTCCTGACACTCGTCATCCCATTTGCCCGGATGATTTTTTTTTCAATAACTTGAATATCGGCTTCTTGCCGTGTTATCAACCAGAACATCTATATGTGGGAAAGGAAAATTGTCCTTTGGACTTGCTTTATTCAGGTCTCGATAATCCACACACATTCGGACCTTTCCATCCTTCTTTGGCACAGGTACTATGTTGGCTATCCATTTTGGATAAAGTGGAACCTCTAAGAAACCTGCATCAAGTTGCTTTTTGACTTCTTCTTTGATTTTGAGCGACATTTTTGGACTCATTCTCCGCAACTTTTGTCGTTTGGGTTCCATTCCCTCAATTAATGGGATGCTATGAGCCACTATCTCTGGGTCTAAACCAAGCATATCTTTGTAAGACTAAGCAAAAATATCTAGGAATTCACGAAATAGTGTAATCATCTCTTCCCTTTTTGGATTGTTAACTATTTTCACTTCCTTCTTGTCTTCATCAGTGCCCAAATTCACAGTTTCAACAACCTCATCATGTGGATTTATCCCCTTTTCCATTGAATTTATGATTTTGGCAAATTGTTGGCATAACTCAGGATCTTCATCTTGTTCATCTTCATTTAAGTCCGTTGTAATGCAATAATCAGTTAATGGGTTTTCATAATCATTTGCACGATATGAAGGTTTTGAAAGAGATAAGTCACTAGAATTAAAATGAGATCCGAAAATATGAGGATAGAAGAAAAGAAAATAGAAGAGAAAAACCATGCATAATCATTTTATTTAATTGAAGTACAACAAGGTAACCAAAACGTCCATTCCTTCAAGGGTACTGACAGCTTCAGTTCCTTCTATCATCATCACTGCTGCTGCTGCTTATCATTTGCGGCTTCATACCCAAGACCGAACTTCCCAGGGTTATCTGGAAGTGAGATCGGATCCTTAATTCTTTGCAGCTGACTCCCTAATCCTTTTCCTTCTTCAAATCCGTTCTTGCGCATTATTCGAACAACTACTTGATGCACATCAGATTTTGATCCCACTGCTTCAGCTATCTGAAGGTTTTGGAATAAGACCTCGAGGTTATGTTCAGCACAATCGACATATGGTACTGACACCGGTTTAGTCACCAACAATTCTTCTTTTCCTTTGACAGTGATGAGTTTCCCATTATCTATGAACTTCACTCTTTGATGAAGTGTAAAGGGAATGACACCTGCCTCATGAATCCAGGGTCTTCCTAACAGCATTGTATACCCTGGTTCAATATCTATTACTTGAAATCTAGTTATGAAGATAGTTGGCCTAATTTGCAGCTGAAGATCAATGGCTCCTATGATCTCCCTTAAAGACCCATCAAATGCTTTGACAATCGTCCCACTCGGTTCAATCGTAGAAGGATCAATTGGGAGTTGTTGCAAAGTAGAATAAGGAAGCACATTGAAAGCTGATCCTCCATCGACCAATACCTTTGCAATATTGCAACCCTGACATTTCAAGGTGACGTGGAGTGCCTTCGGGTGCCCTGGTGGATGAGGGAAGACTTCATTTTCTGTGAAGGTGATGGCATTAGCTGTTCTAATAGCACCCACAATTCCTTCAACCCTATCAGGGGTTATGTCTTTAGACATATATGCTTGATCCAGCACCTTTTTAATTGCGCTACGATGAGCTTCCAAAGATAAGATTAAAGAATAAAGCAAGATATTTGCCGGTGTTTTCTTTAGCTGATCCACTACATCATACTCACTTTATTTCATTATCTTCAGAAATTCTTCTTCTTCTTCATGGCTCTTTCCTTTGCTTTCTTTTACATGCACCGCTTGGGAATCTATCACTTGGGAGTTCTTTAATAACTTCTCAGAAGTATAACATCTGCCACTCCAAGTAATTCTACCTATTCCCGTAACATTTGTTATGGATTCCGATGCCGAAGGTTCTTCACTGCCAGGTTCTTCATTCACTTCCAGGTGATCAGACTTTTCATAAGTCGCAAGATGAGAAGGCAATCTAGACACCTTGAAGACAGGTACTGCTCTTGCACTAGAAGATGTCATTCCAGACATCGATGAATTAGGCTCCACCAGGGTTTCATATCTCCATGGGACTGCATGGTCACTTTCATAAGGAAATGGTTGGGCACTTTGAAAACAAGTACTGGCTTTTGGTTGTAGACTTTAAAAACCGAGGGTGTATGATGAATCATATTAATGCTTTGTTCGATACCTCTTGGTATCTCAAGCACCCCCAGTTTGATCATCATTTCGACATAAAGCTTCAGCTTTGGGCATTCCTCTGTGTGATGTTTTCCTTCTCCAAAACACTCACAGAGTAGGTTATCATCGTCTTCCATCACTATCCTTGCTCCTTGCTTTCCCTCAACCTCTAGCTCATAACTGGCTTTCCTCAGTGCTTCTAGGATCTCCTTTATTGGGAGCTTTTCATTCTTCACTCCTCGACTTGTGCGCTTCTCATGGCAGATGGAATTTACCTGTCTTCTGCCATGATTGGGGAATGGGTTGTTCCTTATGTGCGGTCTTGATTCTTTCTCCAGTTTAATGGCGCCACTATTGATCAAACACCATACCGCACTTCTGAACCCGTAACAATCTTCGACAGAGTGTCCAGGAAAGTTAGAATGATACTCACATGTTTGGTTTGGATTGTACCACTGAGGATATGGCGGTACGAAAGTCTTCCCAGGACACGGAGCAAGCAAGTTTTCTCTACACAAATGCTTAAACAGCTCAGAGTTGCTCATATGGAAATCAGGCAAGGGACGATTATTCATGGGTAGTCTTGGAGTAGCATTGGTCTTTAGAGGAAATCGTGGAGGTATTGTGGGTGGGTAGGTTATTTGGTGATTTGGGTTGGTTTGGTAGGATTTAGATGTGGTAGGTGTATATGGTCTGGGGTAAGAAACATTGTTGACTTGATATGGTTGAGGTCGATATGGAGGTAATGGGTAAGATGGGTGTTGATATGGTGGAATGGGTTTAGGTCGAAAGGTTGGTTGGTTGGTTGGATTGAGGAGGTCATTGTGGTTTTATGAGATTGATGGTCCCGTCCTTCTTCTTATAAGATTGTCCCTTTCTGGTCTGAGTCTCATTTGTTTCTCTAGGAACTAACTCCACTTTGCCATCTTGAATGTTAGCTTCAATCCTTTCCCAAATCTCTATCAGATCAACAAACTCCTTCACATGAGTTCCCAGCATGTTTTTGAAGAAAAGACCCTCCAAGGTACGGATAAAGTAGGAGCACATCTCCTACTCCAGTAATGGTGGGATGACTCTAGCTGTGAGAGCTCTCCACCTTTGAGCATACTCTTTGAACGATTCATCATTCTTCTTTTTCATCCCCTTAAGCTGGTCTCTCGTAGGCGCAGTATTTAGATTGAACTTGTACTGGTTGGTGAATGCTAGAGCCAAGTCTTCCCAGTATTTGATTCGAGCCATGTCCAATTGCATGTACCACTCCTAAGCAGCCCCTTCTAAGCTTTCGGAGAAGAAACTGATTAGAAAGTTTTCATCCTGAGACCACATACCCATCTTAGTACAGTACATTTTCAGGTGTATGATGGGATTAGAATTGCCATTAAATTTGACAAGCTCCGACATTTTAAAATCTTTAGAATATTAACATTAGGAGCAAGGCACAACTCCTTAATATTCATAGGACCGAATGGACTCGGTCCCCTTAATGCCTGAAACTGTTCTTACATTTTCTTTTCTAATTCTTCTCTTAGTTTAATTCGTTCCAACTCTCTTGCAGTTTCATTTGCAGAGCCAATTCCCTCATCATTCTCATATCCCGCATGTACTTCATGCTCAATGTTCTCAGCATTTTCTTTTGCCATGTTTATAGTGTCAATGATGAATTTCTTAAGTTCTGGACCGAACATGGACTTCATCATGTCTTTGAGGTCGTCAATTTTTTGACTTAGATTCCTTCCTTCTGCAGCCATAACCTTTTCTTTACCTTTACTCTGTTCAGCTTTCTCCGTCTCAATTCTGGGTCATAGCTCGTACGGCTCTCTAGCCGACACACTTGTATTAGACAGAGCTTTCTTTGAAGGGGCAATGTTCGACAACCTTGTTACAAGAACAAAAATAAAAAAAAATTAGCAAACAAAATAAAAAAAAACTTAAAGATTCTTTGATGGCGAAGAATCACATCCATTTTGACAGCATCGAATTCGATTCATATCCTATTCAGGGGACATAATGTCCATAAGACAGGATTTGTGATGGATTTAAGTATAGGGGATTATCATTCCACAATATACTTTGTTAGGAGCATACTAGCAATGTAGAACTTGATCTTCTTTCTTATATTCTACACAGAAGAAACAATTTCTATAAGGTAGAAATGTAATTGACAATATATCTAGGGGAGGTTTTACTCCATGACAGATATAGTCTTACACATTTACTTGAAGAGTAATAGGGAGATTTGAAGAGTGAATTCATTTGATTTATTCAAAAAGAGTGCAATTACATCATAGCTGAGCCAATAATGGCCATTCTCTTTCTCTTAAGACCTCTAGCAAGGCCCTTACTCAAATCCATGAAATCACTTATTTCACTTGGCAAATAAAGCTTGAAATTTTCTTGGACTTCTTTCTCGGCTTTTTCAAAATGGTGAATGAACTTCGAAATATGATGATCTAATTCTTTAGTCAATTTTGTGTGTCTTTCTTTCCATTCTTCAGCCTTCATTGCCCAGTCACCAGTTTGTTTCTTCCAGAATCTTCTAGCATCTTCTGTATTGAGAAGTTGATTTCGGCATAAAATGTGCCCATTCTTGATCACATTCTTCTTTAGCTTGGGCTAAGGATACATTTAACTTTTCTATCTTCAACTCCAATTCTTCTTTTTGCCTTTGCATTTCAACTTCCAATTCTTCTCTCATTTGTTCTTGCTCACTAATCTTCATTTCCAATTCTTTATTTTCTTTGTTCAGTTGGCTAGTATGCTTCACAAACCTATTCTTCTCATTAGCCATCATTTGGATTTGCTTCTCAAGATTCTGGATCTTCTATCTTTGCTTTTTTTGATCAGGGATATCAGCAAGCTCATCTCGTAATTGTTCAATCAGCTTTTCTTTCTTCTCGCATTGGCTTCGAGCAATGATAACTTCTAGCTCTGCAGCCTACTTTTGTTGTTCCAAGACCTTCATTTGTGCTTTCAGAACCTCCATTTGTTCAACTAATTGAGAATCATTCTTCTTTTCATGAAGGGAGATAGGAACACTTTGAGGTACTTTCCTTGTTTCTCTCCATGTACCATACTCGCAGGTACTGATCACGAGCAGCTTTCCTAGCTCATCTCTTCCTACCATATGAACATCTTTCCATGCCTCTTTAACTTCTTATGATAACACCTTAGTGTGTTCACCTTCCTTGTACCCGAAGTAAAGTCCGCCCAGTTGCTCTTCTCGTGGCTTCTTTTGTGTCCAACAAAGTTGTCTGAGTACTATTGTTGGCGTGTATGATATGCAACCTCTTGGACCCATCAACGGTATGTTATGATATTTTCCATAGCTAAGAATGATATCACCTCTTTCATGTTCATACCATGGACAAACCCACTTAAATGACAGTTCCTTTATGCTATCAAATTCAGCCCTCCATTCATGGTTTTCTTTTGGCTTTGTTGGGATACGATGAAAGCTCTTTAATGGATCTGAGACATTTCTAATATGGTTCCTTGCATACATGTGCGTGATGATCCACACGTATAAGAGGTGTAGACAACATCGAAGCTTTCCTTTTTGTTTTTGATGGCAGAAATTCAAAGTCAGAAACGTTTCAGCCAACACAGCAGGAATTGGATTTCTTTGCTTATTTTCAACAGTAAAGAAAACATCCATAGCAGCTTGATCAACTATGTCTGGTGCAGAAGGAAACAATACTAGCCCATAGATAGCAAATGCCAGCACCCTTGCAAAAATAGCCCACTCTTTTCGATGCCCCAAGTCTTTCAAATGTTCTTCTATGAATATTTTAGTCATCCCTTTTGACTCTGAATGTCCTGTCAACTTCACCTGAGTCACTAGTACATCCAGTAATTCACTGAATTGCTCCACTACTTTTCCACCTGAAATAGGTTGTTCCAGATGAAAATAAATGGAGGTGCTTTTTCTCACTGGTAATTTCAACATGCAAGCGTATTCTTCAATGGTGGAAATGATATCCATATTTGGCAGCTCAAAACATCTCAAAGTTGGATTCCAGTACTGAGCAAGAACATTGAGGATAGAAGTTTCCACTAGTATAAGTAACAGATCCAGAATTGACCTATATTTGTTTGAAAAAGCTTTTCTGTTTTCATTGGGTAGCAACTGGCTTAGCCGATGTAAATTTCCCAGATAACTGGTATTTCCTATCACATTGAACTGCTTCTTCAAGTTAGATACATTGCTAGTATATTGTGCTCTTTCCATCATTCACTGTCTAATATGATGTTATTCTTTGCCACCAAAGATCCTTCAAAAAGAGAGAAAATAAATGACATGGATGTCATGAGTAAAATAAATATGCATGTTACATGAAGTGAATGTATGTGATATGGCAAAGTGCATGAATAAACATATGGATTTCTTTTTCTTTTTTCTTTTGTGCTCAAATGAACATGTTAAATAAAAAAACTGATGTTATGCATGACTAAAATATGAATTATTTATATAAAAACTAATAATGCATGTTGTAACATTTATGATGCATGTTATATGATACCACAAATTCCTGATGTATGAAAGACGAAAAAAAATGAAAGAAAGAAAGAAATACGCTCCCTTGTGTCCTAACAGGGTGGGATCTAATGCTTGGTTCTATGGTCAACCCTATTTGAGGTAGGTATCTAACTTATTCTAATAGTGCACAGCTTTTGGGAGGATCTAGACCCCTAAAAGATTGTGGTCCCCAGGTTGCCTTTACCAATAAGATAAAAACCCAGTTCCATGAGTTAAACCACAGGGACATGAACGTCACAATATGGCAACCCATAGTTCCAGTGACAACCTGAGCGGATAAGTCAACGACTGTCAGGGAAGCATAAGCCTCACAATAACAATGTCAAAACCCCTTCTTGTCTTATGGCTTTCCAAGGCTCGGGTATAGAGCCCAAATAGTGTGTGAGGACAGTGATAGTGAAAGTGTGTGCTGGGAGCATACAAACCTTTAACCCTAAGTATAATAAAATAGACAATCATATACAGAAAGAAATAAGAAGACAATTATGTACAAAATGAAATAAGAAGACAATTACTTACAGAATAAAATAAGAAGACGATTACTTATAAAAATAAAACAAAGGTGTTATGAAAGGGAAAATAAATATTATAAAGTAATAATTATTTGCATAATTCACTCTAATAGGCTTGACTCTCTAGAGGTCCCCAGTGGAGTTGCCAAACTGTCACAATGTGCCCGGAGGGCACCGCAACGAGGATGACAACCAATTTTAAAATAAAACAGGAGTTGCCACCAATTTTAATTCTGGTTAAAACTGGAAAACCTTTTAATTTGCAAAACTAGTCTTTTAAATGAGATTTGAATCCGGGAGTCTGATTATGATTAGGGAAGGGTGGAAACTTAATCCCACTGCATCCCTAATACATCTGTATAAATACAGTTACCCGAGAGCTCATTATGCAAATTGATTATGATTTTATAATATTTATTTTTCCCCAAAAGTTATCAATTACATATTTACAGAGAAATAAAGCTAAAATTAAAACAAGAAATAAAGAACAAGCTTTATGAAAAAGGATTTTGGCTTGATAGTTGTTTGCTACGCCGACGTATCCTCTGGTGCAATGAGGAACTCAAAGCCACGTCGTTTTGTAAAAAATGATTGTGTGTTGAATTGATTTTATTAAATAAACTAATTTTAAGAAAACTGAAACCTACTCTTGCACAGAATTTAGGATAGTATAAACTATACAATAAACCTTTACATTCTTATGAAACTTGAGGATAGCAAGCTATACATCAATATCACAAGTTGTTGCGTGGATTTTATTATTGAAACAAGAATTTAAAAATAGAAATGTGTTGATTGATTTTAATTTTTGAAAATGGATTCAGATTATTAAATGGAAAGAAAACATTATTGACAGGCTCTAATTTTAACGAGAATTAACAAAATTAACGAAAAGAATCATAATTAAACTAAAAGCAAAATTAATTTATAAATACAATTACATGATTAATTAAAGCACATAAACGTAAGATAATTAAATTAAAAACAATGAAATAAACCCAATAACAAAATTAATTTAAGCAAAACACATAAACATTTAAAATAATTAAACTAAAAGTAAAATTAATTTACAAACATAATTACATAATTAATTAAAACAAATAAACATAAGATAATTAAACTGAAAAAGAAAAAAAATACAATTACATAATTAATTTAAACAAGACACATAAACATGTAAAACGACCAAACTAAACAAAAACAAAACACATAATTAAACTAAAAAAAATCCTAATTACTATTTTCTTTTTTTATCCTTTTTAATAATAAAACTCAAAATAAAAAAAAATTAAATCACTTTTTTTGTTTTATATAATTAAATTACCTTGAACTAATTTATTCAATTTCACTAGAATACTAGAAAAACTAATAGACATATCATAAACTTCTTTTTTTCTTTTTTTTTTAAAAAATGAACTTCAAAAGACAATTTCGTGAATCAAATAAGGAATCACACATAATTTAAATAATTCAATCAAATCCTAAACGTTCCCACCTTAGGTTGGATTCTTGGGTGGTGACGTCTCCTTAGCACTTATGGTGAAGACCCTACTCTGATGTTGTGGCTTTGTAGTTAGTTTTGAGTGCCTATCTGGGCACTCCCAAATCTTATATCCTGGTTTTTCACAGCCATAGCACACATTTTGTCCAGCCAAGCAAACTCTATTCCCATGATCTCTTCCACATTTTGGGCATGAACTTGATTGCTGTTGCCGCTTATCCTTATGTGGACTTGGTTGAAACCGCTTCTTCAAGGGTGGGTCATCATCATAGCCTTGGTCTTCTAGTGGCAATCTTTTGTTCGAAGTGTTTTTTGTAACGCCCCAATTTTTACTGTAATTTTTACTGTCATTAGAAATTACTCAATTACCGAATTACCGTAGGTAATTATTACATAAGATTTGAGACCGAACAATCCTCAATAAAGGAATATAACATTAGAAGAGAGGTTAGGAACGATTCATGCGAGAGTCGCTAATCCCGAATTTCATGCGTATAAAATGACCAAAATGCCCCTGAAGTTATTTTACTCAGAAAATGAGGATCGTGGGCCCCACCTATTCTCAAGGGGATATTTTGAGGATAATAAGGGATTGTTTATGTTATGTGTGTTAATAGAGCAGAAGGATCTCACTCGAAGTTAGACACGAAATGACCAAAACGCCCCTCACTACTGCTTTAACTTCGATG
Organism: Dalbergia cochinchinensis; assembly: GCA_031216125.1. NCBI lineage: Eukaryota > Viridiplantae > Streptophyta > Magnoliopsida > Fabales > Fabaceae > Dalbergia > Dalbergia cochinchinensis. The sequence continues at coordinate 30,348,755 of CM062375.1, read as the reverse complement.
TGCGTGCCGACTGAGCCTGAACCACACTAAAATGTTTTAAAATGTGTTTTTAAGCCATGATTAAGCATTAGTTAAGCTTGGGTGGCCTCGGCGATTTTAAGTGAAAGTACGATTTTGCCCCTGTTTTGGGCGCTTTTGTAATTTCGGGATTTTTGATTCAGATATCAAAACCTAAGCAATATTAGACTCAAATTAAAGCTTATTAAATTCTAAATATTAATCTAGAGTCAAAATTATGTATTTAGATTGATTAGAACCCAAAATTGCTCAAAAACACCCAAATTGCTTACTAATTCACTTAAACCCTTAACCGTAAATTCTCTAAATTACATGAATACCTTGCCTACACCTAAATAATGCATGGAACACACAAATTTCACTTCTTTGGGCTGTAATGGACGAAATTATTGATGCCATTATGCAGCTGAATTATTGCCAAAAGTTGCACTAAAACAAAATGCCAAAATGTCACCATAAGAGACATAATTCCTTAATTTCATACAACTTTGTCTAAAATGATTTTTCCTCGCTTATTTCTCCTGCAAAATTCCGTCCACTACCTCATCATTTTGGCCAATTAGAAGCCTCAAAATCTTCTATAAATAGGCTTGCTTGAGTGGTCTTGGAATGCTTGGTTCATAACTAGTTTTTAGGAGCACCAAAACTTTCTTTCTTCCTCCTCTTTGGCTGAATTCTTTCTTCAATTTTTTCAAAGAGATTTTGTTTCATTTCACTTCAAGAAACCAAGTTCTCTTCTTCTTCTTCAACTCAGATTAGGTAGGGAGTAGTTTCTAAATTTATTTCTATGCCTTGAGGAGTTGTGTTTTTAGCTCAAAATGATGAAATTATGAACTTACCTTAGCTTTTCATTTTGGTTTTCCTCTTCAATTTTTATTTAACCAATTCAACCATATGGCCTAGGTGGAACTAAGATGATGGCTTGATGATGAGGACCTTGAGGGTGGGTTGTAAATCCATCACAAGTTAGGCCTCTAAAGCTTGAAAATTCCACTTGATGCAAAACTTTAAAGAATAATGCTTTATGATGCTAAAACAAAGATTTTTAGTTTAGAACTTGAAAGATGTATTTTCCTTTTATGTTTTATTTCTTGTTAAGATATGTATTGGGTTGAATTTATAATTCTTTTAAAGTCTTGAAGGAGCTCTAGTAAAGAAACAAAATGAATTTGCATCCATGATTAAGTTTATGCTTTGCATAACCATGTTTACCTTCTATGTCATCACTAAATTTTCAAGAATGAATAAATGAACTTGCATTTCTCATGTTTAAATTCCAAGCTTGTATTTCATGTTTATGTTTCAAGTCATCACTTAATCTTTCAAGGTAATAAAGAGGTTGCATCTCATATTTAATTTATGCTCTCACTATATTTTATAATGGCTAAAAGAATCAACGCATGGCATGTTTCTTTTATGCCATCACCTAAAGATCCTAGAGCTCAAAACTTGCCCATGTATCACAAGCAAAGAAATATGATTATTGGAGTTAAAGAATTTATTCTTTAAAAAGTCTTGAGATTGGAGCTTAAAGAGATGTAATAATAATTCTCTTCTCCCTCTCTTTGGTCCTGTGCGGACTACCGCCGCTCAGGTTTCTTAATATTCTCTTCTCCTCTCTTGGTCTGTGCGGATTACCGCTCCAGTTTCTTGTATCATGTTTATATTTCAAGTTCTTGCATCATGTTTAATTTTCAAGTCATCACCTTAAATCTTAAAGATAAAGAAATGGAATTGCATATCATGTTTATAATTCCAAGCTATCACCTTATAAAGATAAGATTAAAATAAGGTTGCATAACATGTTTATAATTCTAAGTTGTCACCTAAATCTCTAAAGCTCAAGGCTTACTCCTTTTATCTTAAGTGAGAATTTTAATTGTGAAGATCCTCCCAAATTTGACAAAAGAACTAGTTTCTAAATGAGTTTTAAGGCTTTGCAAGGATTTTACGGGGAACTAGTATTTTATATGCACTTAAAATATGATTCTATGTAATAGCATGAGGTTCATGATTCGGCCACTGATCTGAGTTTAGTATCAATGTGTGATAATGATTTGATATGATTGAAGTTGTGATAATTATAGTTTATTGTTAAGAGAATGATTCATAATTGGTTTAGTAACTAATTAGTTCTATAATTGATAATTCTATGTAAGGATTGGATGCTTATTAAGTACTTGATATCATTGAATGATTTCCTGGCTTGCATGTTATAGTTGCTGTGGCAAATAATGAGAATGCTTATACATGAAATGTTCTTTATTATGTAAAATTTACCTTTGTTGCTAGAAGAAAGTGTATCATTGTAAAAGTGTAATTTGGAAAGGTTCTGGCTAAGGAAAGACTTGGTATTTAAGCATATCCATTGTGACCCACCTCTCTTTCTTGGGAATCTCCCATATGCATGATTACAGTTGATATATATTATTGTAGCTTAAGACTATAAATGAGAAAATGTTATGATGTTTATGAATTGTATTGTGATATAACATGCAAAGATTTAATGGTGACTTAAACTTATAAGAAAATGATCCTTTGGAACTATCAGACTATAGGTGGTGAAAAGGTGATTTTAGCCCCCTAACCCGTTCTCTCAAAAGGGTAGAGTCGGGACTTTAGCTTATCAAAAGGGATAAGTATATGCTAGTGACGACTAGTAAAGTATGAGCTCATAACCTAAATTACTCCCAAAAGGGTGGAGTATAGGGTGGCCTAAGGAAAATAATGATGATGATAAGATTTTAAGTCACCTAAGGCACTAAAGAAATGAAATATGTGCACTATGTCCACGTGTAGCTAATATTATATGACGTTCTTTTATGCATGTTATTTGATAATGATGATGAGGAAAATGATGTAATGATAAAGGAAAAGTTCATTGTAAATATGACATGTTAAGATTATGATGCATTATAAGACGCATGATTAAAAATTGACGAACCTCGGTTAAGTATTTGTCCGAACTTAAAATGAATCTTTGCATGCTCACTATTTTAGAATAATCCCGAGGTTCCTGGGGACTTTGATGATGACACTGTAGAAGGAGGTACCTTATTGAGAATTCTTTAGCAAGATTCTCACTCCTTTTCTTTATTTCCGTCATTGTCTCCAGATTCAGATGGCGACATTCGCCTTGTTCGTTGATACCCTACTTGGGAATTTCACTATGATCAGGTGCATCGCTCGTATCATTTTGAAGGAGGTCTTGTGATTCGTGTTTTTATTTACATAGGTCCTCCATTTGCACATCCTGTCCCTAGTTATCGATTTTCTCCTACTTCTCCCTATGGCGATGAAATGGTTTTCGAACATGCACGTCCACTTGATGAAAGGATGTTACGTTCTTATCCCGCTTCATCTGCTGTCCATGGATTTCAGTATGTTCGAGATGAGATATTCTCAAATTGATCCTTCAGAGGACACTCCTACTCATGTATATTCTGAGAGCTCTGCTCCTACTCCCACACGTGTAAGAGAGGGTAGTGAGGAAACAGTCGTTCAGCCGAGGTTAGCAAGAAGGCCGTCCATGCGACCCCAGCCTGGTGCATCTCGTGTGTCCTCTCGAGGGAGCTCATCAGTGGATCGGATTTATTCCCCCATTTCCAGGACAGTGGCCATAGAGGGTTCTTAGTGGATTTATGTGTGATCATGCACCCTAGTCTTAGGATAACCTTCCTGGCTTATGGAGTTATCTAGTTTAGGGGCATGTATTTCCTTATGTATATTTTCTTTTATGGGTTTGCATAAGATAATGATGTATGAACATAACCCACCCTTTGAGTGAGGCTATTGTATGTAAATATATGCTATAATGTGCTTATGGATGTTATATGATAGAGCCTAAGCGATATGATGTGATATATTCTTAAACGTCTTATTATACTCCGCTTACTCGTTCACGTTGTACTCGACTCACGTTTTCAATTATGTGTTTAAAAAAAAAAATGGCTCGTAATTTCAGTAAGTATTTTCAAATTATGAAGAAAGAACCAAAGCAAGGAGTAAAGTCTAGTCATTAATCAGATTCAACCTAGGTGTATCTGGTTAATTACTAGGGTGTTACATTTTTAGCAGATTGAACGATTGCTAACTTCTTGTTGGAGTCCTCAGCGGCACTTGATTACCAAGGTTGTATAATCCCGGATCTCTAAGAGACCCACGGCAGCTTCGATGTCCTCATGTAACCCTCCTTCATACTTCATCCACTTCCAAGCTTCATCTGGATTACGCTGATAAATAGTAGAAAACTTGCAAAGTTCTTTGAACTTGGCCGTATATTCTTCTATACTCATGGACTCTTGCTTAAGTGCCATAAACTCTAGCTCTTTTGCATTTCTCACCGAAACAGGGAAATACTTGTGGTAGAAAGCTTCCTTAAAGATATCCCAAGTGACTTCAGTTTGAGAAGCTTCAAATAATCCCTTGGTGCCGACCCACTAGAATTCAGCATCTGCTTCTGGCATGTAAGTAGCAAAAGCCACTTTTTGGGTCTCAGTGCAAGGCAGAACGGAGAAAACCTTCTCCATAGCCTTGATCCATTCTTCTGCTTTATTTGGATTAAACGCTGCTCAAAATGGTGGAGGGTTTGCCTTCCTGAGCTCAGCAAATTTTTGGTATTCTATATCCACTTCTGCGCCTCTAGGATTCCCAACCGAATTTCCTTCGGCATGTCGGTCCAACCTTTCCATCATCCGGTTGGCTACTGCAGCTTTTCTCTCATGGCAGCCGCCAACGACATTGTCCATCATACCCGCTTTGTTTCCAGCACTGTTCCTAGTACGCCGATTTGAAGTCATCGATTCCTGTCACACCAAACAAAAATTATTGAGTTGATCAGGCTCAATACCAAGCTTAGTGTGCCAACAACCTACAACATTCCCAACCAACAGTCATACACATATAGAGTTATAATGCATGACATTTACTAAGGAAGCATAGCCATTCCATTCCTTAAGGTCCTACAAGGATGAACTGCTCTGATACCATAATGTAATATCCTCCCAAGTATAACCTCATCCTTAAGCCATGACATTGGACTTGAGAGTTGTTACGTATAGATTAGCGGATCTTTCTTAAATATCTATAGCAAGTTTGACTGATGCACGAGATAACTATGTCGTAATTCTATTAAAATATATATAGCAGGAAACCAAAACATTTGTTTAGTACAACGTTTAGTACATAAGGGAAGCTCTTCTATGAGCTTTAATACACCTTTGTTCTCTAACATATATACACACATATCCATTCTACTAAATACAACATAACAAAAGCATTAACTACTACACTATTGCACTTTCGAGTACTTTTACATAGCAGTCCCTCGGTTCTCTGCATCAACCTGGAGACGACACGGGAACACAAAAATATAGGGATAAGAATTATAAAATTCTCAGTAGGGTAACTCCCCAAATGTACAATCATAATGCTATCGTCATCGCCCCAGCCACTTCGATTTATTTAGAAAAAAGGGGTCATGTATTATATAATAACGGTTTGTTTTTAAAGGTCCAAATCATACTTCCGAAGTGGGTTACTTTTAACATTCAATCACCTAATGTACATATACCATACTACTCAACATCATATATTACTAACTTTCCACTTAAATATATTGGTCTCAATATCGATACTAAACTTCTTCACTTGACATATAAGATAAAGGATTTCTTAGAAAATTTTCTTCTTAAACTCGTCTTGACCCTTGACTAATCTTGTCACGTCTGGGCAAAAATAATGGGTAATAGACTGCTTTTCAGGACTGAGCTCATTCCTATACATGATCATTGGATTTACTTTCTCCAATTCTCACACAGACTTAATTGAGGGGAAGGCAAAAATAGGAACTTCACCTGAGAAATTATAAGTCGATAGATGTATCGGCTGGAATAGAACTGTGTGTGATTCGGAAATGGAAAAAATGAAGTTCGATGATCACGTATAGGATTGAGCTCATCCTGATAAGCAGTTTATTTCCCTTTTGTGGTATCGTCCACAATAAAAACCACTTGGTATACATTGCCCACTTTGTGGAAGATACTCATTGAGTATATACTAAGTCTTTCCTATGTCGATAAAAAGAGAAAACTGCACTAAGTTGAGTTCTATGGCCACAAGTGAAACTAGGTCACTTTGAGATAAGTTCACTATATTTAGCATATGCATACTCATATCATACTTAATTTCTTGAGTAGGATTACTAACCATATGTTTGAGCTTTATGACATGGGTTCATTAAGTAATTGATCATTAAAAACTTCCCACTTCGGAAGTACGATTTGGAACTCTAAAAATGAACCCCTGTTATAAAGTGCATGATCACACTTTTTCTAATAAACCAAGGTGGTTGGGACGATGACAATGACAGATATTTTAGTATGATTGTGTATTCGGGGAGTTACCCTACTGATAATTGTACAATTTTCACCCCTATGTTTTCCTGTTCCCGTGTCGTCTACAGGTTAATTCAGAGGACAAGGATGCTATTGCATGAAGGACATTAGACTTGAAATAGTTTAGTAGTGAGGACTTGTATCTGTTGTACTTAATTGTATTTATATGAATGTTAATAATTGAAAATAGTTGTGTATTAAGGCTCATAGAAGAGCTTCCTTTTATACTTATCTATGATTTCAATAAATGTTGTGTTTGTTTGTTATATATTTTAATAGGATTACGCTTAGTTAATGTACGTGTTAATCAAGCTTGCTATAAATATTTAAGAAAGGTCTGTTAAGTAATAAGTAACAACGCTCGAGTATGATATCATGACTTAAGGGTGATGTTGTACTTAGGAGGGTGTTACATTATGGTATCAGAGCCGTTCATCCTTGTAGGACCTTGGGGAATGGACTGGCTATATTTCCAAAGCGTAGATAAGTCATGCCTTGAATCTTATCTATATGATAGGATATAGGGTTTAGATATGCATGACAGTCTAGTGGTGTTGTTGTTGGTTGCTATCACACTTAGCATAGTGTTGAGCCTGATCAACTCAATATCTTTGTTTGGTGTGTTCAGGAACTAATGGCAAACCGTAGATGTACTAGGAGCGAGAATGCTGAGCTGGATGACATGATGGATACTCTCCGTGAAATGGCTGCAAATATGAGAGCACAAGCCGCAATAGCCAAATCGATGATGGAAAGCTTAAATTCGAATGCAAAGGAGCTAGAGTTCATGGTACTCAATCAAGGATCAAGACCGATGGTAAGACAAGAGTTCCCTAAATGTGGGAAAAACCATGGAAATAAGCCTTGTTGGACAGTGCAAATTGTTTGCTTCAACTGTGGAAAACCAGGACACAAGATATTTCAATGCCCCAACAAGAAGAATCAACAACCTATCTCCAGTCCACAACACGAAGGGCATGTTCTTACTCTAAATGCTGAAGAAGTTCCTCAATCTACAGATCCGATTTGCGCATGCAATAGGAAGCTAACAATCATCGAATCCACTGGGAATGATTCCAAGAAGAGGCTGGCACCTGAAGGCCAAGATGATAATGATGCCCCGCCCCAGAAGAAGTAGCCTCTACATAATTTGCCTAAGGATAAACAATGACAACAGTCAGCCACAAGACAACATTGCTCAAAATGTGGAAAGAACGATGAGGGTAGACCTTGTAGGGGTGGACAAAATATATGCTACCACTGTGGAAAGCCGGGGCATAGGATTTGGGAGTGCCCAGAGAGATATACGAAACTTGCTGGGAAGTCAGCACACCACAGTACCAAGAGCTAAGGAGAGATCACTACTTGACAATTTGATCCTAGGTAGGAATATTCAGGATTCGATTGATACCTTTTGACTGAATTGTTGGACTTGTGTGTGAATTGTTTGTTTGATATATGAAAACTATCTTTTGGAAATTGTTTTCAAGATGAATTTTGAGGGCAAAATTCTTTTTAAGGTGGGTAGTAATATAACACCCTAAAAATTATGTAAAAATTAATTTGAGTTTTATTAGTCGTAATTTCAAAAATCTAAAAGTTTTAGAAATGATGAGGATGGTCCAACGGATTTGTAAAAAAAAAAAGTGTTAATAGTGTTTTGCAGGCCCTACAGGCCCGTCGGGACACGCCAAACCCTAGAATTGGGACCCAGAGGTGCCCAAAACTGAGAAATTATAGGATTGAGATTAGAAATAGTTAGAAATAGAGATTTTATATCTAGAATTAATTTTTGAACAATATCTTATTATCCGAGTACAGTGTTTCGCCCATTCGGTAGAGTTTCAATGTGCAGTTTTTAACGCCGTACAAGTTACTTGGTGGCCAAGTAACCTTTACCAACCACTTTATACCAAGTGGATGGCAAGGATTAAAACATAAAAAGCAAGTTTTAATCATGGCCTTTCATTTATTATTATTTTACCCGGTATGTAGAGCCCCAATTTTTACTGTAATTTTTACTGTCATTAGAAATTACTCAATTACCGAATTACCGTAGGTAATTATTACATAAGATTTGAGGCCGAACAATCCTCAATAAAGGAATATAACATTAGAAGAGAGGTTAGGAACGATTCATGCGAGTCGCAAATCTGAATTTACATGCGTATAAAATGACCAAAATGCCCCTGAAGTTATTTTACTCAGAAAATGAGGATTGTGGGCCCCACCTATTCTCAAGGGGATATTTTGAGGATAATAAGGGATTGTTTGTGTTATGTGTGTTAATAGAGCAGAAGGATCTCAATTTTGAGTTCGGCCAGCGAAATGACCTAAACGCCCCTACATTTGTTTTAACTCCGATGTGCGTGCCAGTGAGCCCGAACCTCACTAAAATGTTTTAAAATGTGTTTTTAAGCCATGATTAACCATTGGTTAAGCTCGGTGGTCTCGGGCAGTTTTAAGTGAAAATGCGATTTTGCCCTATTTTTGGGCGAGTTTGCAATGGGATTTTTGATTAGTATACAGAAACCTAAGCAATATTAGGCTCAAATTAAAGCTTATTAAATTCTAAATATTAATCTAGAGTCAAAATTATGTATTTAGATTGATTAGAACCCAAAATTGCTCAAAAACACCCAAATTGCTTACTAATTCACTTAAACCCTTAGCAGTAAATTCTCTAAATTACATGAATACCTTGCCTACACCTAAATAATGCATGGAACACACAAATTTCACTTCTTTGGGCTGTAATGGACGAAATTATTGATGCCATTATGCAGCTGAATTATTGCCAAAAGTTGCACTAAAACAAAATGCCAAAATGTCACCATAAGAGACATAATTCCTTAATTTCATACAACTTTGTCTAAAATGATTTTTCCTCCCTTATTTCTCCTGCAAAATTCCGTCCACTACCTCATCATTTTGGCCAATTAGAAGCCTCAAAATCTTCTATAAATAGGCTTGCTTGAGTGGTCTTGGAATGCTTGGTTCATAACTAGTTTTTAGGAGCACCAAAAACTTTCTTTCTTCCTCCTCTTTGGCTGAATTCTTTCTTCAATTTTTTCAAAGAGATTTTGTTTCATTTCACTTCAAGAAACCAAGTTCTCTTCCTCTTCTTCAACTCAGATTAGGTAGGGAGTAGTTTCTAAATTTATTTCTATGCTTTGAGGAGTTGTGTTTTTAGCTCAAAATGATGAAATTATGAACTTACCTTAGCTTTTCATTTTGGTTTTCTTCTTCAATTTTTCTTTAACCAATTCAACCATATGGCCTAGGTGGAACTAAGATGATGGCTTGATGATGAGGACCTTGAGGGTGGGTTGTAAATCCATCACAAGTTAGGCCTCTAAAGCTTGAAAATTCCACTTGATGCAAAACTTTAAAGAATAATGCTTTATGATGCTAAAACAAAGATTTTTAGTTTAGAACTTGAAAGATGTATTTTCCTTTTATGTTTTATTTCTTGTTAAGATATGTATTGGGTTGAATTTGTAATTCTTTTAAAGTCTTGAAGGAGCTCTAGTAAAGAAACAAAATGAATTTGCATCCATGATTAAGTTTATGCTTTGCATAACCATGTTTACCTTCTATGTCATCACTAAATTTTCAAGAATGAATAAATGAACTTGCATTTCTCATGTTTAAATTCCAAGCTTGTATTTCATGTTTATGTTTCAAGTCATCACTTAATCTTTCAAGATAATAAAGAGGTTGCATCTCATATTTAATTTATGCTCTCACTATATTTTATAATGGCTAAAGAATCAGCATGGCATGTTTATTTTATGCCATCACCTAAAGATCCTAGAGCTCAAAGACTTGCCCATGTATCACAAGCAAAGAAATATGATTATTGGAGTTAAAGAATTTATTCTTTAAAAAGTCTTGAGATTGGAGCTTAAAAAGATGTAATAATAATTCTCTTCTCCCTCTAGGTCTGTGCGGACTACCGCTCTGGTTTCTTAATATTCTCTTTTCCCTCTCTGGTCTGTGCGGACTACCGCTCCGGTTTCTTAATATTCTCTTTTCCCTCTCTTGGTCTGTGCGGATTACACGCTCCAGTTTCTTGTATCATGTTTATATTTCAAGTTCTTTCATCATGTTTAATTTTCAAGTCATCACCTTAAATCTTAAAGATAAAGAAATGGAATTGCATATCATGTTTATAATTCCAAGCTATCACCTTATAAAGATAAGATTAAAATAAGGTTGCATAGCATGTTTATAATTCTAAGATGTCACCTAAATCTCTAAAGCTCAAGACTTACTCCTTTTATCTTAAGTGAGAATTTTAATTGTGAAGATCCTCCCAAATTTGACAAAAGAACTAGTTTCTAAATGAGTTTTAAGGCTTTGCAAGGATTTTACTGGGGAACTAGTATTTTATATGCACTTAAAATATGATTCTATGTAATTGCATGAGGTTCATGATTGGCCAATCGATATGAGTTTAGTATCAATGTGTGATAATGATTTGATATGATTGAAGTTGTGATAATTATGGTTTATTGTTAAGAGAATGATTCATAATTGGTTTAGTAACTAATTAGTTCTATAATTGATAATTCTATGTAAAGATTGGATGCTTATTAAGTACTTGATATCATTGAATGATTTCCTGGCTTGCATGTTATAGTTGCTGTTGCAAATAATGAGAATGCTTATACATGAAATGTTCTTTATTATGTAAAATTTACCTTTGTTGCTAGAAGAAAGTGTATCATTGTAAAAGTGTAATTTGGAAAGGTTCTGGCTAAGGAAAGACTTGGTATTTAAGCGTGTCCATTGTGACCCACCTCTCTTTCCTGGGAATCTCCCATATGCATGATTACAGTTGATATATATTATTGTAGCTTAAGACTATAAATGAGAAAATGTTATGATGTTTATGAATTGTATTATGATATAACATGCAAAGATTTAATGGTGACTTAAACTTATAAGAAAATGATCCTTTGGAACCATCAGACTATAGGTGGCGAAAAGGTGATTTTAGCCCCCTAACCCGTTCTCTCAAAAGGGTAGAGTTGGGACTTTAGCTTATCAAAAGCGATAAGTATATGCTAGTGACGACTAGTAAAGTATGAGCTCATAACCTAAATTACTCCCAAAAGGGTGGAGTATAGGGTGGCCTAAGGAAAATAATGATGATGATAAGATTTTAAGTCACCTAAGGCACTAAAGAAATGAAATATGTGCACTATGTCCACGTGTAGCTAATATTATATGACGTTCTTTTATGCATGTTATTTGATAATGATGATGAGGAAAATGATGTAATGATAAAGGAAAAGTTCATTGTAAATATGACATGTTAAGATTATGATGCATTATAAGACGCATGATTAAAAATTGACGAACCTCGGTTAAGTATTTGTCCGAACTTAAAATGAATCTTTGCATGCTCACTATTTTAGAATAATCCAGGTTCCTGGGGACTTTGATGATGACACTTTGTAGAAGGAGGTACCTTCTTGAGAATTCTTTAGCAAGATTCTCACTCCCTTTTCTTTATTTCCGTCATTGTCTCCAGATTCAGGATGGCGACATTCGTCTGTTCGTTGATACCCCTACTTGGGAATTTCACTATGATCCGGTGCATCGCTCGTATCATTTTGAAGGGAGGTCTTGTGATTCGTGTTTTTATTTACATAGATCGTCCATTTGCACATCCTGTCCCTAGTTATCGATTTTCTCCTACTTCTCCCTATGGCGATGAAATGGTTTTCGAACATGCACGTCCACTTGATGAAAGGATGTTACATTCTTATCCCGCTTCATCTGTTTGTCCATGGATTTCCAGAGTATGTTCCCGAGACGAGATATTCTGAAACTGATCCTTCAGAGGACACTCCTACTCATGTATATTCTGAGAGCTCTACTCCTACTCCCACACGTGTTAGAGAGGGTAGTGAGGAAACAGTTGTTCAGCCGAGGTTAGCAAGAAGGTCGTACATGCGACCCCAGCCTGGTGCATCTCGTGTGTCCCCTCCCGAGGGAGCTCACCAATGGATCGGATTTATTCCCCCATTTCCAGGACAGTGGCCATAGAGGGTTCTTAGTAGATTTATGTGTGATCATGCACCCTAGTTTTAGGATAACCTTCCCGGTTTATGTAGTTATCTAGTTTAGGGGCATGTATTTCCTTATGTATATTTTCTTTTATGGGTTTGCATAAGATAATGATGTATGAACATAACCCACCCTTTGAGTGAGGTTATTGTATGTAAATATATGCTATAATATGCTTATGGATGTTATATGATGGAGCCTAAGTGATATATTCTTAAACGTCTTATTATACTCCGCTTACTCGTTCACGTTGTACTCGGCTCACGTTTTCAATTATGTGTTTTAAAATAAAATGGCTCGTAATTTCAGTAAGTATTTTCAAATTATGAAGAAAGAACCAAAGCAAGGAGTAAAGTCTAGTCATTAATCAGATTCAACCTAGGTGTATCTGGTTAATTACTAGGGTGTTACATGGTAGCCAAGATCTTATCCGTTCGGTGAAATTTCGGTGTGCGGTTTTAACACCGAAAAGGCTACTTGCTCCCCAAGTTAAAGTGATGCAATTATTTTGACCCAAGTGGATGATTAAGATCCATTCTTTGACCAAGAAAACAATCCTAGCCATCCATTTTACAATATTTAAGAATTCTTCTTTTACATTATTATAATTAAGCTTCCTTTACAAGCTTTTTCACAAGATAACTACAAAACCACCAACCTTATCACTCCACCACCTTCATTTTCGGCCAAGAGGCAGAAAACACAGCCCCTCCATTGTTCTTCCTCTCAAACCTCCATTAACAAGCTTCAAGCTTTAAAAACTCTATCTTAGAGTCACTAAAACACCAAGATCCTTTCACAAAACTTGTTCTACTCCTCATAATCTATCAAACTAACCGACTGGAATTTCAATTCCTCATCAATCCTCACCCTGGTATCTCATACATCACTGATTAAGGAAGGGCTTGGTGCTGATTTGGTGGCCTTGAAGTGAGAAAAATCAATCTTGGAGCATCCTTTGGAGCCTAGGTCCCTAAAGCCATCAAAGTAGGGTTTTTGAACCACTTCTTCTTCAAATCCATTTTTCTGATTTAGTCACTGATTTAAATTGATATTTTTAGTCATATGGATTGATGATATATGGATATTGATGTATGAATTTTGGTGGAGTGTTTGGATGGTGTTAGAAAACTCTTTTTCTCAAAATATTGTTTGGGCTATGTTGCTGTGAATCCGGATTTTACGCAGACAGGTCATGGTTCATGACTTTTCTGAATAGTTTGTAGATTGATTCTTGCTCTGAAAATTTTGTATGTTGAAGGTAACATGTTGAGGTGTTTCCATGAATTTTCTTGGGTCTTAAAAATGACTTTTACTATTTTCTAAAAATAAAAAATCGAGGCTGTTATTGAGTTGTCTAGACAGCCAATTCTGGAACACTGAATTTTGATAATTTTGTTATCATAGTACACGGTTGATTTTCCATTTGAAATTATTTCAAGGTGTTGAGGACATATTGAAGTGAAACCACGGATTTTTATATGGTTTTATATGATCACTTGATAGGGTAATAAAATTGAGACATTTGGCTGTGGCTGAAAACAAGTAGATGCTGACCTCCCAATTTGTAGAATTTTATTAACTCATTTAGAGAAATCCTTTTGCTCTGAAATTTTTACAGAAGCTTGGGGACGCATTTTAGTGTCTTGGATAAGTTTTTTAGCCTCTAAATTTGTTGTTTGATGTGCAAATTAAATTGCACAACTAAGGTGTGAAATCTGCTTGTGTGTTGTCATTGTGATAATGCATTACATTGGTAACATAATGACATTTTGTTCAAATATGACATATATGAATGCATGCTAGTACCTTTAATGATTGGTGTAAGCTTGGTTGGAATATATCATGAATGATGCATTCGGAAAGAGAAAAGTGAATGAGGCATACATATAAGAAAATAGAACGTATAAATTTCACTCGTGCATGTTCTGACATAGGATAAAACAGAACAAAACTTGGATTGGATTAAAGGGAAGGCAAAAATAGGAACTTCCCGATTTAATTGAGGGGAAGGCAAAAATAGGAACTTCTCCCAAGAAATTATAAGTCGATAGACGTATCGGCTGGAATAGAACTATGTGTGATTCAGAAATGGAAAAAAATGAAGTTCGATGATCACTATAGGATTGAGCTCATCCTGATAAGCAGTCTATTTCCCTTTTGTGGCATCATCCACAATAAATACCATTTGGTATACATTGCACACTTTGTGGAAGATACTCATTGAGTATATACTAAGTCTTTCCTATGTCGATGAAAAGAGAAAACTGTACCGAGTTGAGTTCTATGGCCACAAGTGAAACTAGGTCACTTTGAGATAAGTTCACTATATTTAGCATATGCATACTCATATCATACTTAATTTCTTGAGTAGGATTATTAACTATATGTTTGAGCTTTATAACATGGGTGCATTAAGTAATTGATCATTAAAAACTACCCACTTCGGAAGTACGATTTGGAACTCTAAAAATGAACCCCTGTTATAAAGTGCATGATCACACTTTTTCTAATAAACTGAGGTGGTTGGGACGATAACGATGACAGATATTTTAGTATGATTGTGTATTCGGGGAGTTACCCTACTGAGAATTGTACAATTCTCACCCCTATGTTTTCGTGTTCTCGTGTCGTCTCCAGGTTAATTCAGAGGACAAGGATGCTGCTGCATGAAGGACATTAGACTTGAAATAGTTTAGTAGTACCTGTATCTGTGGTACTTAATTGTATGTATATGAATGTAAATATAATAGAAAATAGTTGTGTATTAAAGCTCATAGAAGAGCTTCCTTTTATACTTATCTATGATTTCAATAAATGTTGTGTTTGTTTGTTATATATTTTAATAGGATTACGCTTAGTTAATACACACGTTAATCAAGCTTGCTATAGATATTTAAGAAAGGTTCGTTAAGTAATAAGTTACAATGCTCGAGTATGATATCATGACTTAAGGGTGATGTTGTACTTGGGAGGGTGTTACATTATGGTATCAGAGCTGTTCATCCTTGTAGGACCTTGGGAATGGACTGGCTATGTTTCCAAAGCGTAGATAAGTCATGCCTTAAATCTTATCTATATGATAGGATATAGGGTTTAGATATGCATGACAGTCTAGTGGTGTTGTTGTTGGTTGCTATCACACTTAGCATAGTGTTGAGCCTGATCAACTCAATATCTTTGTTTGGTGTGTTCAGGAACTAGAATACTGAGCTGGATGACATGATGGATACTCTCCGTGAAATGGCTACAGATATGAGAGCCCAAGCCGCAATGGCCAAGTCGATGATGGAAAGCATAAATCGGAATGCAAAGGAGCTAGAGCTCATGGTACTCAATCAAGGATCAAGATCGATGGTAAGACAAGAGTGCTGTAAATGTAGGAAAAACATGGAAATAAGCCTTGTTGGACAGTGCAAATTGTTTGCTTCAACTGTGGAAAACCAGGACACAAGATATTTCAATGCCCCAACAAGAAGAATCAACAACCTATCTCCAGTCCATAACACGAAGGGCATGTTCTTACTCTTAATGATGAAGAAGTTCCTCAATCTACAGATCTGATTTGCGCATGCAATAGGAAGCTAACAATCATCGAATCCACTGGGAATGATTCCAAGAAGAGGTTTGCTTTGAAGGCCAAGATGATAATGATGCCCCGCCCCAGAAGAAGTAGCCTCTGCACAATTTGCCTATGGATAAACAACGACAACAGTCAGCCACAAGACAACATTGCTCAAAATGTGGAAAGAACTATGAGGGTAGATCTTGTAGGGCTGGACAAAATGTATGCTACCATTGTGGAAAGCCGGGGCATAAGATTTGGGAGTGCCCAGAGAGATATACGAAACTTGCTGGGAAGTTAACACACCACAGTACCGAGAGCTAAGGAGAGATCACTACTTGACAATCTGATCTTAGGTAGGAATATTTAGGATTCGATTGATACCTTTTAACTGAATTGTTTGACTTGTGTGTGAAGTGTTTGTTTGATATATGAAAACTATCTTTTGGAAATTGTTTTCAAGATGAATTTTGAAGGCAAAATTCTTTTTAAGGTGGGTGGTAATGTAACACACTAAAAATTATGTAAAAATTAATTTGAGCTTTATTAGTCATAATTTCAAGAATCTGAAAGTTTTAGTAATGATGAGAATGGTCCAATGGATTTGTAAAAAAAAAAAGTTAATAGTGTTTTACGGGCCCTGCAAGCCCGTAAGGGAAAACGAAACCCTAGAATTGGGACCCGGAGGTGCCCAAAAATGAGAAATTATAGGATTGAGATTAGAAATAGTTAGAAATCGAGATTTTATATCTAGAATTAATTTTTGGCCAATATCTTATTACCCGAGGACAGTGTTTCGCCCGTTCGATAGAGTTTCGATGTGCAGTTTTTAACGTCGTACAAGTTACTTGGTGGCCAAGTAACCTTTGCCAACCACTTTATGCCAAGTGGATGGCAAGGATTAAAACATGAAAAACAAGTTTTAATCATGGCCTTTCATTTATTATTATTTTACCCGGTAGCCAAGATCTTATCCGTTCGGTGAAATTTCGGTGTGCGGTTTTAACACCGAAAAGGCTACTTGCTCCCCAAGTTAAAGTGATGCAATTATTTTGAACCAAGTGGATGATTAAGATCCATTCTTTGACCAAGAAAACAATCCTAGCCATCCATTTTACAATATTTAAGAATTCTTCTTTTACATTATTATAATTAAGCTTTCTTTACAAGCTTTCTCACAAGATAAATACAAAACCACCAACCTTATCACTCCACCACCTTCATTTTTGGCCAAGAGGCAGAAAACACAGCCCCTCCATTGTTCTTCCTCTCAAACCTCCATTAACAAGCTTCAAAAACTCTAGCTTAGAGTCACTAAAACAGCAAGATCTTTTCGCAAAACTTGTTCTACTCCTCATAATCTATCAAACTAACCGATTAGAATTTCAATTCCTCATTAATCCTTACCCTGGTATCTCATACATCACTGATTAAGGAAGGGCTTGGTGCTGATTTGGTGGCCTTGAAGTGAGCAAAATCAATCTTGGAGCATCCTTTGGGGCCAAGGTCCCGAAAGCCATCAAAGTAGGGTTTTTGAACCACTTCTTCTTCAAATCCATTTTTCTGATTTAATCACTGATTTAAATTGATATTTTTAGTCATATTGATTGATGATATATGGATATTGATGTATGAATTTTGGTGGAGTGTTTGGATGGTGTTAGAAAACTCTTTTTCTCAAAATATTGTTTGGGCTATGTTGCTATGAATCCGGATTTTAGGCAGACAGGTTATAGTTCATGACTTTTCTAAATAGTTTGTAGATTGATTCTTGCTTTGAAAATTTTGTATTTGAAGCTAACATGTGAGATGTTTCCATGAATTTTCTTGGGTCTTAAAAATGACTTTTACTATTTTCTAAAAATATAAAACCGTGGTTGTTATTGAGTTGTCTAGACAGCCAATTCTGGAACACTGAATTTTGATAATTTTCTTATCATAGTACATGGTTGAATTTTCCTTTGAAAATTTTAAAAGGTGCTGAGGACATATTGAAGTCAAACCATGAATTTTTAAATGATTTTATATGATCACTTGATAGGGTAATAAAATTGAGACATTTGGCTGTGGCTGAAAACAAGTAGATGCTGACCAATGAATTTGTAGAATTTTATTAACTCATTTAGAGAAATCCTTTTGCTCTGAAATTTTCACAGGAGCTTGGGGACACATTGTAGTATCTTGGATAATTTTGTTAGCCTCTGAATTTGTTGTTTAATATGCAAATTAAATTGCAAAACTAAGTTGTGAAATCTGCCTATGTGCTGTCATTGTGATAATGCATTACATTGGTAACATAATGACATTTTGTTCAAATATGACATATATGAATGCATGCTAGTACCTTTAATGATTGGTGTAGGCTTGGTTGGAATATATCATGAATGAATGCCTATATGTTCTTTATGCATGTATTAGGAAAGAGAAAAGTGAATGAGGCATACATATGAGAAAAGAGAATGTATAAATCTCACTCGTGCATGTTCTGACATAGGACAAAACAGAACAAGACTTAGATTAGATTGAAGGGAAGGTAAAAATAGGAACTTCCTTATTTAATTGAGGGGAAGGCAAAAATAGGAACTTCTCCTGAGAAATTATAAGTCGATAGACGTATCGGCTGGAATAGAACTGTGTATGATTCGGAAATGGAAAAAAAAATGAAGTTTGATGATCACGTATAGGATTGAGCTCATCTTGATAAGCAGTTTATTTCCCTTTTGTGGCATCGTCCACAATAAATACCATTTGGTATACATTGCCCACTTTGTGGAAGATACTCGTTGAGTGTATACTAAGTCTTTCCTATGTCGATAAAAAGAGAAAACTGCACCGAGTTGAGTTCTATGGCCACACGTGAAACTAGGTCACTTTGAGATAAGTTCACTATATTTAGCATATGCATACTCATATCATACTTAATTTCTTGAGTAGGATAATTAACTATATGTTTGAGCTTTATGACATGGGTGCATTAAGTAATTGATCATTAAAAACTACCCACTTCGGAAGTATGATTTGGAACTCTAAAAATGAACTCTTGTTATAAAGTGCATGATCACACTTTTTCTAATAAACCAAGGTGGCTGGGACGATGACGATGACAGATATTTTAGTATGATTGTGTATTCAGGGAGTTACCCTACTGAGAATTGTACAATTCTCACCCCTATGTTTTCGTGTTCCCGTGTCGTCTCCAGGTTAATTCAGAGGACAAGGATGCTGCTGCATGAAGGACATTAGACTTGAAATAGTTTAGTAGTGAGGACTTGTATCTATTGTACTTAATTGTATATATATGAATGTAAATATAATAGAAAATAGTTGTGTATTAAAGCTCATAGAAGAGCTTCCTTTTATACTTATCTATGATTTCAATAAATGTTGTGTTTGTTTGTTATATATTTTAATAGGATTACGCTTAGTTAATACACGCGTTAATCAAGCTTGCTATAGATATTTAAGAAGGGTCCGTTAAGTAATAAGTAACAACGCTTGAGTATGATATCATGACTTAAGGGTGATGTTGTACTTGGGAAGGTGTTACACGATTACCCAAGTACGGTGTTTTACCCGTTCAGTGAAATTTTGGTGTGCAATTTTTAACACTGAAAACTAGTTAATATCTACAAATAACAAAGTATATCCACTTGAATACCAAGTGAATGGATAGGATTTCATCTTGGATGAAAGATCAAATCCTAGCCATTGATATTAAATCCTTCTAATGCAAAGAACTATATTTTATTTTCTAACCAATCATAGCACCCCTTAATAGGTATATTTAGCCCACCTAATCTTATCTTTTTCATCTTCATTCTGGGCAACTTTGGCAGCACACGCAAACTCCATTGTTCTTCGTCTCAATCTCCATTTTCAAGCTTCGAAAACTTTAGCCCAAAGTCACCAAAAGCTCAATCTTCCTTCACTAAACTTGTTCTACACTTCGATATCTACCAAACTAACTGATTAGAATTTTAAATAATCTCAAATCTGAACCCTGAGCTATCATTCTCTACTGTTTAAGGAAGGGTTAGGTTCTATTTGGAAGACTTGGAGTGAGGAAAAATCAGTTTTGAAAGATCCTTTGGAGTTAGAAGCCTTAAAGCTTCACAAGTAGGGTTTTCTTTGGTATTTTCTTTCCAATTTTTATCCTGGACTTTTCTGATTGTGTTTGGTCTAAAATTTCTGGATATATTGGTTGATAATATGTTGATATTGATATGTTAATTTTGGTGGAGTGTTTGGGGTTGTGGAAAAATCATTTTTTTAAAAAAGCGATTTTGAATTGGTTTGCTGGATTTTCAGTTTTCCTATTGGCAGTGATTGTTCACGAATTTTCTGGGGGAATTGTGAGTGTTTTCATGCGCTATAAAAATTATATGTTGAAGGTAACATACTAGGATAGTTCCATGAATTTTCTTGAGCTTTGGTTTTGATTCCTAATGCCTTGAAAAATTCAAGAACCGAAGTGGTAACTATGCTGCCTGAAATGTTGAATCTGAATCTGTGAATTTGTGAAATTTTATTAACCTAGTAAATGATCGAATTGTGAGCTCAAATTTTTACAGGAAGTTTAGGACATATTGAAGTCCAACTATGAATGTTTGTATCAAGTTTTGAGTGCATTTGATAAGGTATAAAAATTGAGACTTTTGGCTTTTGGTTGAAATTGAGTAATTTTGACCTCTGAAATTGTGGTATTTTATAAATATAGCTAGAGAGCTTTTTATGCTCTGAAATTTTTATAGAACCTTATTAGCACATTGAATTACCTCTGAAAAATAGTTTTACTATTTTGTAATGATTTTTGATAATTTAAATAGAATTTCTCTTAGAACCAAAATCCTGGCAGTATGCTAGATTGGCTGAAAGGATGATGAAATGTCTATGAATTGATTTCCTTGTTACTATGTGAGCTTATTGATAAGGTTAGGCATGCATAGATATGAATGCTTATTACAGTTGCTCATATGTAAAAGAAAAGCATGAGATTATGCTTCTTGGGCTGGAGAAAGTAAATCCAGTTTGTCAGGGAAAGCAAACCTAACTACCAAGAAAGCATAAGATTTATAATCCTTGGACTGGAGAAAATAAATCCGGTCTATCAGGGAAAGCAAACCTGACAACCCTTGAATTGAGTCGGGAAAAGTAAACCTGGCTAGGAATAAGTCTGTGTGAGAATTGGAGAAATTAAATCCAATGATCATGTATAGGAATGAGCTCAGTCCTGAAAAGCAGTCTATTACCCATTATTGCCACGCTGGGAATGGCGGTACGTAATGCACGAGTGTCAAAATATGCACGAGTGAAATTTATACGTTCTCTTTTCTCATATGTATGCCTCATTCACTTTTCTCTTTCCCAATGCATGCATAAAGAACATATAGGCATTCATTCATGATATATTCCAACCAAGCCTACACCAATCATTAAAGGTACTAGCATGCATTCATATATGTCATATTTGAACAAAATGTCATTATGTTACCAATGTAATGCATTATCACAATGACAGCACACAGGCAGATTTCACACCTTAGTTGTGCAATTTAATTAGCACATCAAACAACAAATTCAGAGGCTAACAAAATTATCCAAGACACTACAATGTGTCCCCAAACTCATGTAAAAATTTCAGAGCAAAAGGATTTCTCTAAATGAGTTACTAAAATTCTACAAATTCGGAGGTTGGTATCTACTTGTTTTCAGCCACAACCAAATGTCTCAATTTTATTACCCTATCAAGTGATCATATAAAATCATATAAAAATTCGTGGTTTGACTTCAATATGTCCTCAACTCCTTGTAAAAATTTCAAAGGAAAAATCAACTGTGTACTATGATAACAAAATTATCAAAGTTCAGTGTTCCAGAATTGACTGTCTAGACAACTCAATAATAGCCTCGGTTTTATATTTTTAGAAAATAGTAAAAGTCATTTTTAAGACCCAAGAAAATTCATGGAAACACCTCACATGTTAGCTTCAACATAAAAAATTTTCAGAGCAAGAATCAATCTACAAACTATTTAGAAAATTCATGAACCATAACCTGTCTGCCTAAAATCCGGATTCATAGCAACATAGCCCAAACAATATTTTGAGAAAAAGAGTTTTCTAACACCATCCAAATACTCCACCAAAATTCATCCATCAATATCCATATATCATCAATCAATATGACTAAAAATATCAATTTAAATCAGTGATTAAATCAGAAAAACGGATTTGAAGAAGAAGTGGTTCAAAAATCCTACCTTGATGGCTTTAGGGACCTTAGCTCCAAAGGATGCTCCAAGATTGATTTTGCTTACTTCAAGGCCACCAAATCAGCACCAAGCCCTTCCTTAATCAGTGATGTATGAGATACCAGGGTGAGGATTGATGAGGAATTGAAATTCCAATCGGTTAGTTTGATAGATTATGAGGAGTAGAACAAGTTTTGTGAAAGGATCTTGCTGTTTTAGTGACTCTAAGCTAGAGTTTTTGAAGCTTGAAGCTTGTTAATGGAGGTTTGAGAGGAAGAACAATGGAGGGGCTGTGTTTTCTGCCTCTTGGCCGAAAATGAAGGTGGTGGAGTGATAAGGTTGGTGGTTTTGTATTTATCTTGTGAGAAAGCTTGTAAAGGAAGCTTAATTATAATAATGTAAAAGAAGAATTCTTAAATATTATAAAATGGATGGCTAGGATTGTTTTCTTGGTCAAAGAATGGATCTTAATCATCCACTTGGTTCAAAATAATTGGATCACTTTAACTTGGGGAGCAAGTAGCCTTTTCGGTGTTGAAACCGCACACCGAAATTTCACCGAACGGATAAGATCTTGGCTACCAGTAAAATAATAATAAATGAAAGACCATGATTAAAACTTGCTTTTCAAGTTTTAATCCTTGCCATCCACTTGACATAAAGTGGTTGGCGAAGGTTACTTGATTACTAAGTAACTTGTACAGTGTTAAAAACTACACATCGAAACTCTACTGAACGGGCGAAACACTATACTTGGGTAATAAGATATTCCCGAAAATTAATTCTAGATATAAAATCTCTATTTCTAACTATTTCTAATCTCAATCCTATAATTTCTCAGTTTTGGGCGCCTCCGGATCCAAATTCCAAGGTTTCGATTGTCCAGACGGACCTGCAGGGCCCACAAAACACTATTTATGTTTTTTTTTTTTTACAAATCCATTGGACCATCCTCATCATTACTAAAACTATCAAATTTTTGAAATTACGACTAATAAAGCTCAAATTAATTTTTACATAATTTTTAGGGTGTTACAAATCGAACATTGCCCGAAAAATAATTTCGGTATAAAATCTTTATTTCTAACTATTTCTAATCTTATTTACATGTTTTCCTAATTTTGGGAACCTTCTGGTCCTGAATCAGGGTTTTGGCTGTCCCGGTGGGCTTGCAGGACCCGCAAAATACTATTCATTTTTTTTTTATATAAAACCGTTGGACAGTCCTCATTATTGTTAAAACTGTTATATTTTTGAAACTATGACTAGCAAAGCTCAAATTACTTTTTAAATAATTTTTAGGGTGTTACAATATATACTTTCAAGTTCTTGCATTTCATATTTACTTTGAAGCTTTCACTTTACTTTCTAATGAAGAATAAAATGGAATGCATAACACATTTAACCTTTGTCATCACTTAAATAACTCTAGAGCTCAAAGACTTGCCCTTATTATCTCAAGTTAAAGTTTGGTTATGGAGACATCCCATGGATGTATATTTTGGCCATGTGATGATGATGAGCTTGATATGAGTCCCATCTAGTTGCAAGAGCAAACATTCTATGTTCAAAAAATTTTCCTATGTTTTAAGAATTTTATAAGGTGATTACCAAGAAGATTTATAAATTAAACCTCTTCCAAGGATGTTTTAAATTAGTTACTACCCTATGGTTGATCTTAGTCTCTTTTACAAGATAAAATGTTTTGCAAAGAGTTTTAGAAGTCCTAAAATGATTCCAAGATAAACTAGTAACTTGTGTTTGTTAAAAATGAAATTCTATGCATGATATGAATATATGTGAACTCGATTCTGCCATGGTATGTTTGGTGCTGTATGATGTTATTTTCGCATGCTAGAATGTGTAAAAAGTTTATATGTTGAGGTAGGAACCTTTCTATGCATGTTAGGAAAGAAACTAGTCTTACAAAAAAATCATGGAGTTGAGTTTTAGCATAGTTTTGACCCATTTATTTTTAGACACTGCCAAAACTGTTTTA
This sequence comes from Dalbergia cochinchinensis, assembly GCA_031216125.1. Lineage (NCBI taxonomy): Eukaryota > Viridiplantae > Streptophyta > Magnoliopsida > Fabales > Fabaceae > Dalbergia > Dalbergia cochinchinensis. The sequence goes on along the minus strand of CM062375.1, from coordinate 30,324,447 downwards.
GTATGATAATATTCAAATTAGGATTGTTTAGCTATGAAAAACTTGGTAACATTTGATGTAGGATTGATTTTTAGCACCTATAGAGAAACGAGTAACTAGAAAACTGTAAAAATGCAATTCTAGAACTCTTAGAACATTTAATTTTCTGATTCTGTACAGCACCTTATAATGTGGTAAACATGATTTATAATTGGTTCATAGGCATAGGAATACCCCATAAATGGTTTAGATTTAATTTATAGCGCCTTAGGCGAAGACGGAACCGAGAAATGGTCTAAAATGTAAGTTTTAGAACCCCGTAATCATAAAAATGTAATTCTGCCCTTAGAGTATGATGCTGCCCAGATTTATTAAAGAACATAAATGTTAGTAAAAATTATTAGTTGAGAATCCTTAGACGCATAAAAGGTTAGGAACGGATAAGCGGTCAGCTAGATTTCAAGACATAGGCCCGCAAGGGTCAGGAGCGTGCTATCTTTTAAGAATGTTAAAGTAATGATGGGATGATGTATATGTTATGATGAGTTTGACTATATGACTTGATGTCTTATGTTGATGTTGAATGGCTATGCATGCTGTATATGTTTCATGGCATAAAGCAAATTTGATGAAATTCGGTTTATAGCTGTTATGCTGCCGAATTTCCATCAAATTTGAGAACTTAGAGAAAAGTTTTTGAAAATCATGAGAACTTAAATGTGACATAGTACTAAGATGCATTTCTCCCGCTCCGGTGGAGAGAAAGCAAATCCATGAGGGTATTGACATTGAGCTTGCCAAAGCGGACAATTCACTGTGTACTAGATACCAGTAGAGCGTTTCAAAGAAGGAAATGATCCTAAAATAGGTGATCCAAGAAAGTTATGCATACCCCCTCTATTACCCCATATTAAATCTAGTGACGACCAGTTATGATTAAGCTCATTCCTAGGCGATAGGTGAGGCGTAGTTTGGTGACCAGATTATCGCCAGGGCCGGTGAGTCGGTTGGATTTTTGGTGAACATGTTAATAGGGTGGTCTTTAAGAAAAGAGAACTTAAGAGTTTGACTTCTGAGAAAGATGTTACATGAAAGGAACTGTGCCTTTTTATGCCACATATATGATTATGTTTCCTTATGTTGTGCTCAAGTACTATGATCTTCATCTCAATATGCATATGGTATCTTCATGCATTCATCCAATACCTATTGCATTCATGTCATTAAAACTCATACTAAGAGACACCCACTTCGGATAAATAGATTTGAGAAGTTTACAATCAGACCTTATGTATGTACACCTTTTTCATAATTAAAACTGAGGTGGCTGGGGATGATGACGATGACACTTGTGTTAGAGTTGGAAATCCCTACTGAGAATCTTGAATGAGTTTCTCATCCCTCTCTTTTCTTTCATGTCGTCTCTAGACGAGGATAGCAACGAGGTTCGTGACTTCTTCTAAGGCTCGTGTTTGAGGGTCACTCTAGCAAACGGAGCAGAGGGTCGTCGCGGAGACATAGATAGTTTAGCTTTTGGGGTTGATACCTATCCAACCTCGTAGGTGGATAAGGAACACTATATGTGTGTGTGTGTGTGTGTGTGTGTGTGTGTGTGTGTGTGTGTGTGTGTGTGTGTGTGTGTGTGTGTGTGTATGTTTTGATGGTCCAACGATGTTAGTAATTTATGCACCTATGAAGATGTGATGATATTATGTTGTTATGTATAATACTATATTTCATGATCATGTATGGTGTGATTACTTTTCTTGTACGTCATGGTTATAATGAATGTTAGGATTAGCGTGCGGCTCGTGTTTTGCTTTCATGTTTCAAAAAGAAAAATTTATTCGTATTTTCATCTAAGTATTTTAATGAAAGGTTTTAAAGAATGACACTAAAAAAGTAATAGACTAATGGTTAACCTAAATATGTTCTATGAGTATTGGGTTAAAAGTTAGGATGTTACATAACCCCCCTTCTTGTGCATATTTCCACCTACACCTTTTCTTTTCTTCCTAAATCTGAACTTTTTTCAATATTCCCTTCATCAACAAACTTCCCTTTTTTCCAATTCTTTGGGTCCATAAACCATTCGGCTTCTTATTATTCGTTTTAATTCCATTATGCCAGTGACTGCATTACTTGTTTCGGCTTTTGAAATTTCCCTAATATCTCCATTTGTCTACACTTTGGTCTCATAATTCCAAAGCATAGCGTGTGTATTCTCGTACTCAAAAGGTGTAGGTTTCTTCACAATGATCACTACTTTTTGTGGCTTAGGAGCTGGATTAATTTGAGCAACTCGAAAGACAAATTGTTCGATTACATTCACCTTCTCAGGTATATTTAGCCCTTTTTTTCCTTGCATCATGCCCAAATTCAGTAGTCCTTGTACACGACCCTTGAAATCCTAGCAATTTTCCATGTCATGGTCGAGACCTTTGCAGTAGTATATGCAGCTTGATTCCATATCGAATTTTTCACCTTCCAAATTATTTAAAAATTAATTTAGGCTTTATTAGTCGTAATTTCAAAAATCTGACATTTTAGCAACAATGAGGATGACCCAACGGATGCATTAAAAAAAATCGGGCTAGGGTGAATAGTGACCTTTCGGGATAGCCAAAACCCTAGATTCGGGACCAGGAGATGGCCAGAATTGACATAACATGGGGCTAATGTTAGAAATAGTTAAAGACGAGGATTTTATATGTGGAAAATAATTTCAGGTAATATCTGTTTAGCCAGGTACACTGTTTATCTGTTCGATAATGGTGTGCAATTTTTAACACCAAAAGATGATTTAATCACTACACATGGATAATGTATATCCATTTGAGACATGTGGAAGGAAAAGATTTAAACATAAATTACAAGATTAAATCATATCCATCCATTTTACATTCTTTTCCATGAAGTAACCATTTATGCTATATAATATTCATGCCTTAATTATAAAGATCAACACCAAACTTCTCTAAGAAGCCAAAAACCATTTTGGCCAGCAAAGGAGAACAAAAGATAACCACTATTTCCATTCTCAAAAGCTTTATCTTGATATCTAATCCCAAAAACCTTAGCCTAAAGTTGTTAAGACTTCGAACTTCCTTTACTAAATTTGTTCTATACATCAATACCTACAAATCTAACCAATTAAAGTCTCAATTCCTTACCAATCCTTACCTTGCTATATCACACCTTATTGATTTAGGAAGGATTTGTGGTTGATTTGGGAGCTTTGAAGTGGAAGGGATTAATCTTGGAGCATCCTTTGGAGCCAAGATCTCTAAAGCTCCAAAAAGTATGGTTTTTGAACCTCATCTTCTTCAAATCATTTTCTACTTTTAATCACTGATTTAAATTGACATTTTTGGTTGTATTGTTGATGATATATGGATATATAAATATATATATATTTATTAATTTTGGTGGAGTGTTTTGATGATGTTAGAAAACCCATTTTGGCAAAACAAGTTTTGAATCAAGTGCTGGAATTCTCAGATTTGTACTGGTAGGTTATGAATGTAACATCCCCTGCTGCTTTATGGATTGATTGTCTCACAAACCAACAGGGTCTTTTAGTGTGCTTTGTCCTCACTCGCACACTTCCTGGGAAAACTTCCCAGGAGGTCACCCATCCCAAAATTGCTCCAAGTCAAGCACGCTTAACTGTGGAGTTCTTTTAAGTTTTCCCAGGAAGTGTGCGAGTGAGGACAAAGCACGCTGAAAAGACCCGTGTTGGTTTGTGGGGACAGTCGTCAATCCATAAAGCAACAGGGGGTGTTACAAATGGTATCAGAGCCTCGCACCTCTCCCAAGACGGTGTGGTTGGGGACGAACCAAAGGAAGCTGGTGGGCATGTAACACCCGGGGATTGCGAAGTCGGGGAGTGATCGCCGGTGCAAAGAGGCACGGACAAGGAGCGGCTCTTGGCAGACTTCGAAAGCGGAGGGGTACATGAATGAACCGATTACACACCCGAATGAGAGGGATCCTGAGACTGTATAGGTATGGGACTATGCAGTTAAGGAGGGCTTATATGAATTGATTTGTACTACCTATACCAACAAGATGCATCTTCTTTTCGGTAGCCCAAACTGAAAGAACTCCACAGTTAAGCGTGCTTGACTTGGAGCAATTTTGGGATGGGTGACCTCCTGGGAAGTTTTCCTAGGAAGCGTGCGAGTGAGGACAAAGCATGCTGAAAAGACCCGTGTTGGTTTGTGGGGACAGTCGTCAATCCATAAAGCAGCAGGGGATGTTACATAGAGCACTAAAATAAAGAATTGAACTTGCATTATCACCTAATTAATTCTCGAATACCTTTCTATTTCGGCCTTAAAGTCGATTGTTGCTAGGCCAAGAGCACTAAAATAAAGAATTGAACCTTGCATATTTACTTTCAAGCTTTGCATATTTAAGTTTATGCCTTGCATATTTACTTTCAAGCTTTGCACATTTATATTTCAAGTCTTGCATATTTACTTTAAGTCATCACTTTACTTTGTAAGCAAGATTAAAAATGAAAAGCATAGCACGTTTATATTCTGTCATAACTTAAGGATCTTAGAGCACAAAGACTTGCCCATTTTATCTCAAGTTAAAGTTTAACATGGAAGCATTTTTTGAATGCATGATTTCGGCCATGTAGTGATGATTGTAACGCCCTAATTTTTACTGTAATTTTTACTGTCATTAGAAATTACTCAATTACCGACTTACCGTAGGTACTTATTACATAAGATTTGAGGCCGAACAATCCTTAATAAAGGAATATAACATTAGAAGAGAGGTTAGGAACGATTCATGCGAAAGTCGCAAATCCCGAATTTCTGTACGTATAAAATGCCCCTGAAGTTATTTTACTCAGAAAATGAGGATCGTGGGCCCCACCTATTCTCAAGGGGATATTTTGAGGATAATAAGGGATTGTTTGTGTTATGTGTGTTAATAGAGCAGAAGGATCTCAATTTTGAGTTCCGACGCGCGAAATGACCAAAATGACCCTGCGGATGTTTTAACTCTGATGTGCGTGTCGACTGAGCCCGAACCTCACTAAAATGTTTTAAAAAGTGTTTTTAAGCCATGATTAACCATTGGTTAAGCTCGGGTGGCCTCGGGCAGTTTTTAAGTGAAAGTACGATTTTGCCCCTGTTTTTGGGCAGTTTTGCGAATTTCGGGATTTTTGATTCGTATACCGAAACCTAAGCAATATTAGGCTCAAATTAAAGCTTATTAAATTCTAAATACTAATCTAGAGTCAAAATTATGTATTTATATTGATTAGAACCCAAAATTGCTCAAAAACACCCAAATTGCTTACTAATTCACTTAAACCCTTAACCGTAAATTCTCTAAATTACATGAATACCTTGCCTACACCTAAATAATGCATGGAACACACAAATTTCACTTCTTTGGGCTGTAATGGACGAAATTATTGATGCCATTATGCAGCTGAATTATTGCCAAAAGTTGCACTAAAACAAAATGCCAAAATGTCACCATAAGAGACATAATTCCTTAATTTCATACAACTTTGTCTAAAATGATTTTTTCTCCCTTATTTCTCCTGCAAAATTCCATCCACTACCTCATCATTTTGGCCAATTAGAAGCCTCAAAATCTTCTATAAATAGGCTTGCTTGAGTGGTCTTGGAATGCTTGGTTCATAACTAGTTTTTAGGAGCACCAAAAATTTCTTTCTTCCTCCTCTTTGGCTGAATTCTTTCTTCAATTTTTTCAAAGAGATTTTGTTTCATTTCACTTCAAGAAACCAAGTTCTCTTCCTCTTCTTCAACTCAGATTAGGTAGGGAGTAGTTTCTAAATTTATTTCTATGCTTTGAGGAGTTGTGTTTTTAGCTCAAAATGATGAAATTATGAACTTACCTTAGCTTTTCATTTTGGTTTTCCTCTTCAATTTTTCTTTAACCAATTCAACCATATGGCCTAGGTGGAACTAAGATGATGGCTTGATGATGAGGACCTTGAGGGTTGGTTGTAAATCCATCACAAGTTAGGCCTCTAAAGCTTGAAAATTCCACTTGATGCAAAACTTTAAAGAATAATGCTTTATGATGCTAAAACAAAGATTTTTAGTTTAGAACTTGAAAGATGTATTTTCCTTTTATGTTTTATTTCTTGTTAAGATATGTATTGGGTTGAATTTATAATTCTTTTAAAGTCTTGAAGGAGCTCTAGTAAAGAAACAAAATGAATTTGCATCCATGATTAAGTTTATGCTTTGCATAACCATGTTTACCTTCTATGTCATCACTAAATTTTCAAGAATGAATAAATGAACTTGCATTTCTCATGTTTAAATTCCAAGCTTGTATTTCATGTTTATGTTTCAAGTCATCACTTAATCTTTCAAGATAATAAAGAGGTTGCATCTCATATTTAATTTATGCTCTCACTATATTTTATAATGGCTAAAAGAATCAACGCATGGCATGTTTATTTTATGCCATCACCTAAAGATCCTAGAGCTTAAAGACTTGCCCATGTATCACAAGCAAAGAAATATGATTATTGGAGTTAAAGAATTTATTCTTTAAAAAGTCTTGAGATTGGAGCTTAAAAACATCTAATAATAATTCTCTTCTCCTCTCTCTGGTCCTGCGGACTACCGCCGCTCCGGTTTCTTAATATTCTCTTCTCCCTCTACTGGTCCTGTGCGGACTACCGCCGCTCCAATTTCTTGTATCATGTTTATATTTCAAGTTCTTGCATCATGTTTAATTTTTAAGTCATCACCTTAAATCTTAAAGATAAAGAAATGGAATTGCATATCATGTTTATAATTCCAAGCTATCACCTTATAAAGATAAGATTAAAATAAGGTTGCATAGCATGTTTATAATTCTAAGATGTCACTTAAATCTCTAAAGCTCAAGACTTTCCTTTTATCTTAAGTGAGAATTTTAACTGTGAAGATCCTCCCAAATTTGACAAAAGAACTAGTTTCTAAATGAGTTTTAAGGCTCTGCAAGGATTTTATGGGGAACTAGTATTTTATATGCACTTAAAATATGATTCTATGTAATTGCATGAGGTTCATGATTCGGCCACTGATCTGAGTTTAGTATCAATGTGTGATAATGATTTGATATGATTGAAGTTGTGATAATTATGGTTTATTGTTAAGAGAATGATTCATAATTGGTTTAGTAACTAATTAGTTCTATAATTGATAATTCTATGTAAGGATTGGATGCTTATTAAGTACTTATGATTTCCTGGCTTGCATGTTATAATTGCTGTGGCAAATAATGAGAATGCTTATACATGAAATGTTCTTTATTATGTAAAATTTACCTTTGTTGCTAGAAGAAAGTGTATCATTGTAAAAGTGTAATTTGGAAAGGTTCTGGCTAAGGAAAGATTTGGTATTTAAGCGTGTTCATTGTGACCCACTTCTCTTTCCTGGGAATCTCCCATATGCATGATTACAGTTGATATATATTATTCTAGCTTAAGACTATAAATGAGAAAATGTTATGATATTTATGATTTGTATTGTGATATAACATGCAAAGATTTAATGGTGACTTAAACTTATAAGAAAATGATCCTTTGGAACCATCAGACTATAGGTGGTGAAAAGGTGATTTTAGCCCCCTAACCCGTTCTCTCAAAAGGGTAGAGTCGGGACTTTAGCTTATCAAAAGGGATAAGTATATGCTAGTGACGACTAGTAAAGTATGAGCTCATAACCTAAATTACTCCCAAAAGGGTGGAGTATAGGGTGGCCTAAGGAAAATAATGATGATGATAAGATTTTAAGTCACCTAAGGCACTAAAGAAATGAAATATGTGCACTATGTCTACGTGTAGCTAATATTATATGACGTTCTTTTATGCATGTTATTTGATAATGATGATGAGGAAAATGATGTAATGATAAAGGAAAAGTTCATTGTAAATACGACATGTTAAGATTATGATGCATTATAAGACGCATGATTAAAAATTGACGAACCTCGGTTAAGTATTTGTTCGAACTTAAAATGAATCTTTGCATGCTCACTATTTTAGAATAATCCCGAGGTTCCTGGGGACTTTGATGATGACACTATAGAAGGAGGTACCTTACTGAGAACTCTTTAGCAAGATTCTCACTCCCTTTTCTTTATTTCCGTCATTGTCTCCAGATTCAGATGGCGACATTTGTCCTGTTCGTTGATAGCCCTACTTGGGAATTTCACTATGATCCGGTGCATCGCTCGTATCATTTTGAAGGGAGGTCTTGTGATTCGTGTTTTTATTTACATAGGTTGTCCATTTGCACATCCTGTCCCTAGTTATCGATTTTCTCCTACTTCTCCCTATGGCGATGAAATGGTTTTCGAACATGCACGTCCACTTGATGAAAGGATGTTACGTTCTTATTCCACTTCATCTGTTGTCCACGGATTTCCAGAGTATGTTCCCGAGACGAGATATTCTGAAACTGATCCTTCAGAGGACACTCCTACTCATGTATATTCTGAGAGCTCTGCTCCTACTCCCACACGTATAAGAGAGGGTAGTGAGGAAATAGTTGTTCAGCCGAGGTTAGCAAGAAGGCCGTCCATGCGACCTCTCCCAAGGGAGGTCATCAGTGGATCGAATTTATTCTCCTATTTCCAGGACAGTGGCCATAGAGGGTTCTTAGTAGATTTATGTGTGATCATGCACCCTAGTTTTAGGATAACCTTCCCGGCTTATGGAGTTATCTAGTTTAGGGGCATGTATTTCCTTGAGTATATTTTCTTTTATAGGTTTGCATAAGATAATGATGTATGAACATAACCCACCCTTTGAGTGAGGTTATTGTATGTAAATATATGCTATAATATGCTTATGGATGTTATATGATGGAGCCTAAGTGATATGATGTGATATATTCTTAAACGTCTTATTATACTCCGCTTACTCGTTCACGTTGTACTCGGCTCACGTTTTCAATTATGTGTTTTAAAAAAAAAAATGGCTCGTAATTTCACTAAGTAATTTTCAAATTATGAAGAAAGAACCAAAGCAAGGAGTAAAGTCTAGTCATTAATCAGATTCAACCTAGGTGTATCTGGTTAATTACTAGGGTGTTACAATGATGAGCTTGGAATGAGTTTCATCTAGCTACAAGGGCCAACAACTTATGTTCTGAGTGTAACACCTCGATTTTTCTGTCCGAGGGAAATGACCAAAATGCCCCTGAGGTCATTTCCTGACCCGAATTCAAGGGTAACCAACTCGGTCGTCCTCGAAGGGTCAACTCAATGTTTGAAGGGGATTGAATGGCCTTTGAATGCTTTCAAGCTTAAAATTTCGTTTTGCAGCTTTCGTCAAAATGACCAAAATACCCTTATAGCGTTTTACGCGGGTAAAGGTGCCGTTTGAGCCCGAAACTTTCCCCAGAGGTTTAAGAACATGTTTTCATGTGTCTAGAGGTCTTTGTTCAAGTCCCGGTGGTCCCGGGCAGTTTTAGTGCAAAATTACGATTTTACCCCTAGAATAGTGTGTTTGAGCTTAATGACGTAATTAAGCAAACCTAAGCAATATTAGGCTATAAACGAAGATTAATTAATTTTCCTAATTAATCTAGAGTCAAAATAATTTATTAAAGTTAATTAGAATCTAAAATTGCTTAGATTAAACTTAAATCCCTTTTTAGAACTCAAGATTCCTAGTCTTGGAATCTTGAATAGTGTTTTCTCTTTCCAATTCCTTAAATCAAGGAAATGTGTCTAGAGTTGTTTAGACTCTAAATTGAGGATCTAACTCACTAATGGTGCAAGACCACTCCTTAATTATGTCTAGACCATTCTAATTATCCATTTTCCTTACCTAAACACTTTCTTACAAATTCCTAATCTTAAGCATAATCAAATATACACCTAAACACAACACTAAACCACAATTAAAATGCAAACTAATCCTCCCCCAAATCTGATGCACATGGCCGAAATTCTCACCCCCATTGACCACATGTTGAATTGTTTCCCACTCAAAGAACCATGCTTAAAGCCATACTTTGAACCATAATTCACCATGCTTTGAACCATACCTCACCATGCCTCAAGACCATATTATCTCACCTCATGGAACTCATGGATGCCTCCATTCTGCACCCTCATGGCCGAAACTCATCAGCCCACACATACACTTCATTTGTTTCATTTCTCTATGAATAGAATGCCTTGAGGAGCTTGCACCACTTTTAGATCATTTGCTAAGTTTAGGAACACTCAAAGCTTTTCTTTTTCTCTCAAAGTTCTAGTGCTCTTCAAGTTCTTCAAGTTCTTCAAAGTTCTTCATCTTCTTCATCTTCTTCATCTTCTTCTTCCATCTTCAAGTTCATCACATCAAGTAGGGATTTTCTTTCAAGTATTCCTTTCTTTAAAGTTCTTGTTCTAAGCTTTATGTTTATAGTTTCTCTTGATTCTTTTTAGAACTCCTTTTCTTCTCCTTTTTCTTTCTCATTTTCGGCCATGGGCCTTGGAGATCAAAGAAATGAGAGCTTGATGATGAGAGTTTCATGATGATGTTCATTACTTGAAACAAACTCTAGAGCTTGATCTTTGTTCTTGAGCAAAAATGTTTCTAGTTTTTCCTTTCTTGAACTCTTGAGAACTTTAGTTTTGATGGTGTTTTAAAATGATTCTAAGGACTCAATGATGAGGTCTCATGATTTTGGTGTTAATATATCATCAAGATCATGGACTCTAGAGTTTCAAATATTTCTTTTCTTGCCTAGATGTTTCGGCCATTTCCTTTCCTTTTACATGCCTTATGGTTTGATTTTCTAAAGATGTTGTTTTGAGTTCTAAGAACTCTAGACTTTACTTTATCTTGGTTTGATGAGTTTGGGGTGAGGTTTATGTTTCTTTAAAGTCTTGTTAAGAGCTCTAGAAAGATAAAATGAACTTGCATAATTTATTTTATGCTTGCATTTATAATTACATTCTTGCTATGCATCTTTACTTTCAAGCTATCACCTAAGAACATAAAGATTAAAAAGGAACTTGTATCATCACTTAATTTAATTCTCAAAGCCTTTCTATTTCGGCCTTAAAGTCGATTGTTGTTGGGCCTAGAGCACTAAAATAAAGAATTGAACTTGCATCATCACCTAATTAATTTCTCGAATGCCTATCTATTTCGGCCTTAAAGTCGATTGTTGTTGGGCCAAGAGCACTAAAATAAAGAATTGAACCTTGCATATTTAATTTAAGTCATCACTTTATTTTGGAAGCAAGATTAAAAATGAAAAGCATGAGCACGTTTATTTCATGTCATAACTTAAGAACCTAGAGCTCAAAGACTTGCCCATTTCATTCCAAGTTAAAGTTTGATGTGAAACCATTCTTGAATGCATATTTTCGGCCAAGTAGTGATGATGGACTAGCAATGAGTTTTCATCTAGCTACAAGGACCAATAGTCTATGTTCTAAGTTTTTCTTAAAAGCTTTACAACCTTTTCAAGGGTATGTTATCAAGAGTTATGACTTTATTCCCTTTTAGGAGATGAAATATATTTTGGTCATTGACCTAAGGCTTCTCTTAGCCTCTTAAGGAATTAAAATGATTTGCAAAGAGTTTTAGAAATTCTAAATTGATTCCAAGAGAAACTAGTTAACTTATGTACCTAGAAATGTCAATTTAAATCCTTTACTGAAGCTAAATGTTTTCGGTCTTGATATGATGAGTGTGATGTTGTATGATGATGTTTTGATGTGTTAGAATGTGTGAAAATATCATATGATGATGTAGAGAGGATTCTATGCATAATAGGTAAGAAACTAGCTAACTAGAAATACCGTAAAGCTAGAATTTAACATAGTTTTGACCCATTTGTTTATGGAACTTATCCAAACTGGTTTAATGGGAGCATAATCAGATTAGGATTGTTTAGACATGAAAAACTTGGTAACATTTGGATTAGAATCAAATTCTAGCACCTATAGGGAAACTAGTAACTAGAAAACCGTAAAAGTGCAAGTTAGAACTCTTAGAACATTTATTTTTTTTCTGGATTCTGTCCAGCACCCTCACAACATGATAAACGTGATTAATAAGTAGTCCTTAAGCATAAGAATGCCTCATAATTGATTTAGATTTAATTCGTAGCGCCTTAGGCGAAGACGGAACCAATAAAGGGTTTAAAACGTAAGTTCTAGAACCCCGTAATCACAAGTTAGGAATTCTGCCCTATGCTATTCAGATTTAAGTGTGAACATGAGGATTATGAATGATGTTTAATTATGAGCCGTTAGGTGCATAAAATATGAGCGACGGATGTTAGAGAACCATATCTCATGATTAAGGCCCGTAAGGGTCAAAGCATAAGCTACCGTAAGGATAAACGGTTGAATGTTCCGTGATGATGCATGTGGTATGTAAATGATGATGATGTTATTCATATGAGAAATTCATGAGGATATATGTTTATGTGGCATAAAGCAAATTTGGAAGGAATTCGGCGTAATGCCTTAGTGCCACCGAATTCCCGACGAATTTGGGGACTTAAAGAGATTTTTGAAAATTAAGGTACTAAGATGAGTTCTAGGATGACACCGGTTCGGCCGAGCACCTCCATAGAACTCATGTGACACCGGTACCCATTTATACTCTTAGGTGACACCGGTTCGGCCGAGCACCCCTAAGAGTTTTGCCCCCTAACCCATACTCAGATAGTCGGGATTTATGATTTATGATACGCTTATCGTTAAGTGGTAAGTAAGAACTAGTGATAACTAGTTAAGGTATGAGCTCATAACCTAGATGTATGACATGTTCTGGGTGACACCGGTTCGGCCGAGCACCCCCAGTTCGATTGTCTTTTAGGGTGGCCCATGAGGAAGAGAAGTTTCACGATTATGATTATGTCACTAAGTTTGTCCCATGAGAATGTTTCTATTGCCACTTTATGCCACTAAGTATGATGATGCTTGATGTTATGTTTTATGTATGTGCATTAGGTAGTGCCATGCATACATCTTCTATTATGTTGCATTCATGACATTAAAATCATCCTAAAATGAATGGACCTTGGCTAAAGTATATTTTAAAGTTTAAAATGAACTTAATGCATGACCAGACATTTTGTATAATTAAACCCAAGGTTCCTGAGGACGTAGATGATGACACCTAAGTAGTAGGAGGCCCTACTGAGATTCTTTAGCAAGATTCTCACTCCCTCTATCTTTTTACTTCCGTCACGTCTTCAGATGGCGACGTTCGTAGTGTTCGTGGACACCCCAATATGGGAGGTGCACTATGATCCGGCTCACGGGTCATACCATTTTGAGGGGCAGTGCACGGTGCGGGTTTTCATGTTCGTAGGACGCCCCTTCGCTCATCCCGTGCACACCCATCGCTTCTCCCCGACTGCACCCTATGGCGACGACGAGCGGGTTTTGGCGTCGCGGCGCATGACGAGAGAGAGTGCTCTGCATGCACACCGCCGCCTTAGCCATGCGAGACTATCCCGATTACGTGCCCCGGACCTACTTCTCGGAGACCGACCCGTTCGAGGACCCGCCTACTCATCCGTATAGCGAGAGCTCTGCCCCCTCTCCACCATTGATGAGGGAGGGCAGTGAGGATACCGTGACTCAGCCACGACTTGCACGGCGACCGGAGATGCGGCCACACCGCGGGGGTCACTCTCGATCCCCGTTTCGCCTCTTTACACCCGAGGAGCTCGCCCAGTTTCCCGGATACTTGCCTCGTTCGCGAGATGGACGTCAGTAGGAGGTGACGATCGACCGATGGAGCACCCGGTTAGAGCACACACCACTTAGATGGGGATAAACCTTCTTTTGTTTAGAGGTTATCCCATTAGGTGCACTCGGGTAGGGGAGTAGATCGTGTTTATGTTTATGTTGTATTTCCTTTCATGTATTTCCCTTGTACTAAACTAAGTCCCACACTTATAAGTGGGCAAGTTATATAAATATAAGATGATATTCAGTGTTTTCCCATGATGTGCCTTTATGTGCTTTATGCTATGACGTTATGAGATGTATGTTTTGTTCTTTACGTGTTACATCGCATCACGCGGCTCTCACTTTGTTTTTCAAAAAAAATTTACCCGTATTTTCCGCTAAGTAATTCAAAGTTAAATGACGACTATGAAGTAACAGACTAATAATTAACCTAATTATGTTCTAGAGTATTAGGTTAAAAATTAGGACGTTACACTAAGATTTTTATTAGAAGCTTCAAGAGTTTTATAAAGTATGATTAACAAGATTTATGATTTTCATTCTCTTCTAAGTAAGAATTAATTTGGTTACTGACCTAAGGCTTTCCTTAGTCTCTTGATGAAATGAAATGGTTTGCAAAGAGTTTTAAAAGCCCTAAATTGATTCCAAGAGAAACTAGTTGAGTTATGTGCTTCGAAATGTCAAATTAATTATCTTTTGAACTTGGATGTTTTCGGTTCTGCCAGTATGTATTTGCTGCTGTATGATGATGTTTTGACGTGTTAGAATGTGTGAAAATTTCATATGATAATGTAGGAGCACTTCTATGCATGTTAAGAAAGAAACTAGCTTCATAGAAATATCGTAAAGTTAGAATTTAACATAGTTTTGACCCATTTGTTTTTAGACTTTGTCCAAACTGTTTTAATGGGAACATAATCAGATTAGGATTGTTTAGATATGAAAAACTTGGTAACATTTGAATTAGAATTGAATTCTAGCACCTATAGAGAAACTAGTAACTAGAAAATCGTAAAAGTGCAAATCTAGAACTCTTAGAACATTTAATTTTCTGGAATCTGTCCAGCAACCTTATAACATGATAAACACAATTTATAATTAGTTCTTAGGCATAAGAATGTCTCATAATTGGTTTAGATTTAATTTATAGCGCCTTAGGTGAAGATGGAACCGAGAAAGGGTCTAAAACGCAAGTTCTAGAACCCCGTAATCACAAGGATATGTTTCTGCCCTAAGCTATCCAGATTTGTTTATAAACAGAAGGATCAGTAAGGATAATTAATTATGAGCTCTTAGGTGCATAAAATGTGAATAACGGATATTAGGATAGTTATATCTCAAGATTTAGGCCCATAAGGATCAAAGCATAAGCTACTGTAAGACCAAGAGCTTGAGTGTTTCATGACGATGCATGTTTTATGTGAAGGATGATTATGCTTATTCATGTGAGGATTGAGTGAGAATATATGTTCCATGTTTACGTGGCATAAAGCAAATTTGGAAGAAATTCGGCATGATGCCGTTGTGCCGCCGAATTTCTGACAAATTTGGGGACTTAAAGAGATTTTTGAAAGTCAATGAGAATTTTTGAAAACTAAGGTACTAAGATGAGTTCTTGGATGACACCGGTTTGGCCGAGCACCTCCAAAGAACTCATATGACATCGGTACCAAGATGTACTCTTAGATGACACTGGTTCGGCCAAGCACCCCTAAGAGAAATGCCCCCTAGGCCGTACTCAGATAGTCGGGATTTATTTATTCATGATACACTTATCGTTAAGTGGTAAGTAAGAACTAGTGACGACTAGTTAAGGTATGAGCTCATAAACTAGAGATGTGACACGTTCTGGGTGACATCGGTTCGGCCGAGCACCCCCAGTACGATTGTCATTTAGGGTGGCCCCCATGAGGAAGTAAAGTATTATGATTATGTCACGAAGTTTGTCCCACTTGATTATTCTCAATTGCCACTTTATGCCACTAGTATGATGTTTCTTGATGTTGTGAATGATGTACTTACATTAAGTAGTGTCATGCATACATTCTTTGCTATGTTGCATTCATGACATTATGATCATCCTAAAATGAATGGACCTTGGCTAAATTATACTTTAAAAGCTAAAAATGAATCTGATGCATGCTCACTTGTTTTTATATATCAAACCCAAGGTTCCTGAGGACGTAGATGATGACACCCTAGGTAGTAGGAGGCCCTATTGAGATTCTTTAGTAAGATTCTCACTCCCTTTATCTTTTCTTTCCGTCACGTCTTCAGATGGCGACGTTTGTGGTGTTCGTGGATACCCCGATATGGGAGGTACACCATGACCCGGAACACGGGTCATTTCATTTTGAGGGTCATTATACTGTTCGTGTGTTTATGTTCGTCGGATGACCCTTTGCTCACCCTGTACATTCTTACCGATTCTCCCCGACGTCACCCTACGGCGATGATGACCGAGTTTTTGAGCGTACGCTCACACACTATGAAAGAGTGCTTCGTACGCACACCGCCGCCTTAGCCATGCGTGACTTCCCTGACTACGTGCCCCGGACTTACTTCTCGGAGTCTGACCCATCGGAGGACCCACCTACCCATTTGTATAGCGAGAGTTCTGCTCCCCCTCCACCGCTGACGAGGGAAGGTAGCAAGGCCACTGTCACCCAGCCGAGACGTGGAGGACGGGTGAGGATGGTTCCTCGTCAAAGAGCTCATGTCCAGCCGGGCCGAGTACCTACACCCGACGTGCTACGTCCGTGGATTGGCTATGTCCCACCTTACCCGGACTACCAGTAGTAGGACTGTTAGGTATCGCTAGTGCACACACCACTTAGATGAGGATAGACCTTCTTTTGTTTAGAGGTTATCCCATTAGTTGCACTTGGGTAGGGGAGTCATTTTATGTTTCCGTTGTATTCCTTTTATGTATTGCTTTCCTTGTACTAAACTAAGTCCCACACTTTATAAGTGGGCATATTATATATATATATATATATATATATGTTGTGATTCAGTTTCATCATGTTGTGTCATTTTATGCTTTTGTTATGATGTTGTGAGGTGCTTGTTTTATTACTTTATGTGTTACATTGATTACCATATCGCGCGGCTCTCACTTTGTCCTTACCTTTCAAAAAAAAAAATTTACCTATATTTTCTGCTAAGTATTTCAAAGTGGAAAGGGGAACTATGACGTAATAGACTAATGATTAACCTAAATATGTTCTAGAGTTTTGGGTTAAAAATTAGGATGTTACACCTGACAAAGCTGATGAATGGATCAAGAACTACTCCGTCGTCGCTTGTTCAGAGGAACAAAAGGTCACGTTCACTGCTTATATGATGGAGTCTGATGCCGAGTTTTGGTGGGCCGGCACCTGAAGACTGCTAGAAGCTTCTGGTATCGCTATCAACTGGGAGCTATTCAAGACCTACTTCTACGAGAAGTACTTCCCGAAGTCAGTGAGGAATGCGAAGGACATTGAATTTATGCAACTGACCCAAGGAGGGTCTACTGTCGCCCAATACACGAGGAAGTTCGAAGAGCTAGTCAAGTTCTCATGGGTGTTTCAAGGGAACCCCGACAAGGTGTGGAATTGTGTCAAGTACGAAGTCGGGCTGACGGCAAAACTCAATTATGCCGTGGCGCATATGGAGATTAGGGATTCCTCTATCCTGGTCAACAAATGCCGAATCATGGAGGAAGGGCAAAAGAAGATCAATGCTGCAAGAGCAGAATGAACTAAGGGGCTAGGACCTCAAGCCCCAAGGTTCAACCCACAACACCAAAACCAGTCACGAATTCACTACAACCCCTACCACACCAACCAGTTCAAGCCACAGCAACAACAACAAAGAACTCCCTTCTACCAACAACCCAAGCAACACCAAAGATCACCATTCCTATACAACAATCCCTGAAACAACAACAACAACAGCAACAACAACTGACAAGGAGGGTCAGCCGGCCCCCAGAGCAACAATCAACAAGAAGGGTCAGGGGGACAAGAACAAGGCACCCCAAGGAGCCCCTGCCACCTTCGCCAGAACCACACCGGCTATATTGTGTCCCCAGTGCGGGAAGGATCACAGTAACCGCCCTTGCCTGGCTAGGCAGAATGTCTGTTTCAAGTGCAAAAAGCTCGCCCACTACGCCTGTAACATCCTAATTTTTAACCCAATACTCTAGAACATATTTAGGTTAATCATTAGTCTATTACGTCATAGTTCCCTTTTTACTTTAAAATACTTAGTGGAAATACAGGTAAATTTTTCTTTTTAAAAACTTGAAAACAAAATGCAAGCCGCGCACTAATCCTAATGTTCGTCATAATCGTAACATACAAGAAAAGTAGTCATACCATTCATATTCATGAAATATAGTATTATACATAACCACATAATGTCATTACATCTTCATAGATACATGCATTACTAGCATCATTATACCATCAAAACGTGCATATTTGCATGTAAAGTGTTCCTTATCTACCTATGAGGTTGATTAAGCATCAACCCAAAACTAAACTATTTATGCTTCTGCAACGACCCTCTGCTCCGTTTGCTGGAGTGACCTTTGAACGCGGGCCTTAGAAGAATTCACGAACCTCGTTGCTATCCTCATCTAGGGACGACATGGAAGAAAAGAAAGGGATGAGAAACTCATTCAAGATTCTCAGTAGGGACTTCCGACTCTAACACGATTATCATCGTCATCGTCCCCAACCACCTCGGTTTTAATTATGAAAAAGGTGTACATGCATAAGGTCTGGTTTTAAACTTCTCAAATCTATTTATCTGAAGTGGGTGTCTTTTAGTATGAGTCTTAATGATATGAATGCAACAAATACTGGATGAATGCATGACAATACCATATGCACATTAACATAGATTTCATAATACTTGGGCACAATATAAAGGGACATAAATCATATGTGGCATAAAAAGGCACAGTACTTTCATGTAATATCTTTCTCATAAGTCGAGCTCTTAAGTTCTTTTTCTTAAAGACCACCCTCTTAATATGTTCATAAAAAATCCAACCGACTCACCGGCCCCGGCGATAATCTGGTCACCAAACTACATCTCACCTATCGCCTTGAATAAGCTCAATCCTAACTAGTCGTCACTAGATTTAATATGGGGTAATCGAGGGGGCATACATAACTTTCTTGGATCACCTATCTCAGGATCATTTCCTTCTTTGAAACGTTATACTGGTATCTAGTATACAGTGAATTGTCTGCTTTGGCAAGCTCAATGTCAATACCCTCATGGATTTGGTTCCTCCCCACCGGAGCGACAGAAATGCGTCTCAGTACTTTATCACATTTAAGTTCTCATGATTTTCAAAAACTTTTCTAAGTTCTCAAATTTGATGGAAATTCGGCAGCATAACAGCTGTAGACCGAATTTCCTCAAATTTACCTTATGCCACAAAACATATAGAATCATATACTTTCAATCATAAATTCTCATAAATTCATATTCAAATACAACATGCATTCTCATGTAACATAAAGTTCGTTATGCTCTCGAACCTACAGTATCTTAAGCTTACCCTTACGAGCCTTAATCTTGCGATGTAATTATTCTATTCTTCTCTAACAACCTTTTATGCATCTAAGGATTCACCTCTAATAATTCTTAATAACATTTATACTCTTTAACAAATCTGGACAGCCATGATACTCTAGGTGGCAGAATTACATTCTTATGTTTACGGGGTTCTAGAACTTACGTTTTAGACCCTTTCTCGATTCCGTTTTCATCTAAAGCGCTATAAATTAAATCTAAATCAATTATGAGACGTTCCTGTGCCTAAGAACTAATTATAAATCATGTTTACTATATTATGAGGTTGCTAGACAGAGTCCAGAAAATTAAATGTTCTAAGAGTTCTAAAGTTGCACTTTTACGATTTTCTAGATACTAGTTTCTCTATAGGTACTAGATTTCGATCCTACCTCAAATGTTACCAAGTTTTTCATATCTAAACAATACCAATCTGATTATGTTCCCATTAGAACAGTTTGGACAAAGTCTAAAAACAAATGGGTCAAAACTATGTTAAATTCCAACTTTACGGTATTTCTATAAAGCTAGTTTTTCTCTTAACATGTATAGAAGTGCTCCTACCTCATCATATGAATTTTTCACACATTCTAACACATCAAAACATCATCATACAGCAACAAACTCTTCATGACAGAACCAAAACATCCAAGTCCAAAAAGATACATAATTTGACATTTCTAATCGCATAAGTTAACGAGTTTCTCTTGGAATCAATTTAGGACTTCTAAAACTCTTTGCAAACCATTTCATTTCATCAAGAAGCTAAGAAAATCCTTAGGTCAGTAACCAATTTAATTCTTCCTTAGAAGAGAATCAAAATCATAAATCATACTAAACATAACCTTATGAAACTCATGAAGCTTTTAAGAAAATCTTAGAACATAGGTTATTGGCCATTGTAGTGAGATGAAACTCATTCCAAGCTCATCATCACTACATGGCCGAATCATGCATTTAAAGAATGCTTCCATGTTAAACTTTAACTTGAGATAAAATGGGCAAGTCTTTGAGCTCTAAGGTCTTTAAGTGATAACAAAATATAAATGTGCTATACTCTTCATTTTTATTCTTTCTTACAAAGTAAAGTGATGACTTTAAAGTAAATATGCAAGACTTGAAATATAAATGTGTAAAGCTTGAAATAAAAATGCAAGACTTGAAAATAAATATGTAAAGCTTGAAATAAATATGCAAGTTCAATTCTTTATTTTAGTGCTCTAGGCCTAGCAACAATCGACTTTAAGGCCGAAATAGAAAGGCATTCGAGAATTAATTAGGTGATGATGCAGGTTCAATTCTTTATTTTAGTGCTCTAGGCCCAGCAACAATCGACTTTAAGGCCGAATATAGAAAGGCATTCGAGAATTAATTAGGTGATGGTGCAAGTCTTGTTTTAATCTTTGAATTCCTTAGGTGATAACTTGAAAGTAGAGATGCAAAGCAAGAACATAAATATGAGTGCAAGCTCAAAGTAAATACGCAAGTTCATCTATATCTTATTAGAGCTCATCCAAGACTTTAAAAGGAACTTAAACCTTAACCCAAACTCATCATACCAAGATAAAGTGAGGTCTAGAGTTCTTAGAACTCAAAATAACATTTCCAAAGAATCAAACCATAGATCATGAAAATAAAAGGAAAGAACCAAAATTTAAGGAAAGAAAAGAAACATTTTGAAACTCTAGAGTCCATGATCTTGATGATATATTAACAGCAATATCATGAGTCCTCATCATTGAGTCAATAAAACCATTTTAAAACATCATCAAAGTTAAAAATCTCAAAATTTCAAGAAACGAAGAACTAGAAACATTTTTGCTCAAGAACAAAGATCAAGCTCTAGAGTTTGTTTCAAGTGATGAACATCATCATGAAACTCTCATCATCAAGCTCTCATTTCTTTGGTCTCCATGGCACATGGCCGAAATGAAGAGAGAAAAAGGAAAAGAAAAGAAGTTCTAAAAGGATTCAAGAGAAACTATAATCATAAAGCTAAAACAAAAACTTTAAAGAAGGAAATACTTGAAAGAAAATCCCTACCAAGTGAAGAAGAGGTTGAAGATGAAAGAAGAAGAAGAAGAACTTGAAGAACTCTAGAACTTTTGAGAGAAAAAGAAAACTTGAAGTGCTCTTGAAAAACTTACACTTAGCAAATGAAACCAAAGTGATGCAAGTTTCTCAAGGCATCCTATTTATAGAGAATGAAACAAATGAAGGGGTGTGAAAGGTGGAGGGGGCTTCGGCCATATGATGTAGAAATGGGAGAGAAAATATCTCTTACAAGGCATGGTGGAAGCATGGTCAAACATGGGTTCAAGTATGGTACAAGCATGGGTTCAAGTATGGCTCTTTGAGTAAGAAACAAATCGACATGTGGGTCAAATTGGGGGAGGGGGAGAGTTGGCCGAAATGTATCAGCCCATGTGGGGTTGTGTTTGCATTTTAATTGTGGTTTAGAGTTGTGTTTAGGTGTGTATTAGATTATATTTATGATTAGAAATTTGTAAGAAAGTGTTTAGGTAAGGAAATGGGTAATTAAGGTTGTCTAGACATAATTAAGGAGTTGTCTTGCATCATTAGGGAATTATAAATTCATTTTAGTTCATAAACAACTCTAGTCACAATTCCTTAATTTAAGGAATTGGAGAGAGAAAACACTATTCAAGATTCCAAGACTAGAAATCTTGAGTTTCAAAAGGGGATTTAAGTTTAATCTAAGCAATTTTAGGTTCTAATTAACCTTAATAAATTATTTTGACACTAGATTGATTATGGAAATTAATTAACCTTCGATTAGAGCCTAATATTGCTTAGGTTTGCTTAATTACGTCCTTAAGCACAAAAATACTATTCTAGGAGTAAAATCATAATTTTGCACAAAAACTGCCCGGGACCACCGGGACTTGAATAGAGACCTCTAAACACATGAAAACATGGTTTTAAACCTTCGAGAAAAGTTTCGGGCTCAAACGGCACTTCTACCCGCGTAAAAACGCTATAGGGGTATTTTGGTCATTTTGACCCGAAACTGCGAAAAACGAGATTTTCACTTCTGAAACCATTCAAAGGCCATCCAATAACCTTCAAATATTGAGTTGACCCTTCGAGGACTGCTGGGTTGGCTATCCTCGAATCCCGGTCAGGAAATGACCTTAGGGTCATTTTGGTCATTTCTCTCAGACAGAAAAATCGGGGTGTTACAACGCTAACAGATGCACCAATAGGGGACCAACAAACCGGAACCCCAGGCCACAATACTAAGGGAGGGTCTTCACCCTCAATGCAGACGAAGCGGAATAGTCCAACGGCCTCATAGAAGGTAAATGCGAAATAGATGGTAGGACTTTAACTGCACTATATGACTCTGGTACAACACATTCTTTCATTTCATATGCTAGTGTCGAGTCTCTAAATTTGAAAACTTCCAAACTTTCTTTTGATCTTATTATTTCTACCCCTACAAATCGTCCTATAAATAGCTGTTTTGTTGCCTAAATTGCCATCTCACTGCTGAGAATAGATCCTTTGTTATGGATTTAATTTGCTTACACATGAAAGGTATAAAAGTAGTTCTTGGCATGAATTAGCTTTACACCAACCGTGTCATGTTAGATTGTGATACCAAAACAGTTGTTTTTCCTTCTCCCTCTAGTGAAACTAGTCAGACCTTGAAACTTTACCTTAATGCCATAGAGGTCAACTGTAGTGGGCAAAGGACTAAGGGATACGTTCTCCTAGCTATTAGCGACGTAGACTTTGAGCAGAACCTAGAGAACATACCGATAGTAAGAGACTATCCGGAGGTATTTCTGGAAGAGATACCCAAATTCCCTCCCGAAAGAGAAGTAGAGTTCTCCATTGAGTTGGTTCCTGGAGCGAGATCAATCTCTATAGCCCCTTACAGGATGTCACCCTTAGAGCTAGTCGAGTTAAAAACCCAGCTTGAGGAGCTTTTAGAGAAGAGTTTCATAAGACCTAGTGCCTCACCTTGGGGAGCCCCAGTTTTATTTGTTAAGAAGAAGGACGAGAGTATGAGGCTATGCATAGATTATAGGCAATTTAATCGTATAACGGTGAAAAATAAGTACCCCCTGCCTAGGATTGATGATCTTATAGACCAATTGAGAGGAGCGGTGGTATTTTCCAAGATTGATCTAAGATCAGGATACCATCAGATTAAGGTGAGAGACCAAGATATACCAAAGACCGCTTTTAGAACTCGGTATGGAAACTTTGAGTTCACGGTGATGTCTTTTGGGTTGACGAATGCTCCTGCAGTATTTATGGATTATATGAATAGGATCTTTAGACCCTATTTAGATCAGTTCATGGTCATTTTCATAGATAATATACTCATCTATTCGAAGACCCACGAGGAGCATGAGCATCATCTAAGGATGGTTCTAGAGATACTGAAAGAGGAAAAGTTGTACGCTAAGTTATCTAAGTGTGAATTTTGGTTGGAGAAAGTGAAGTTTTTAGGACATGTGGTGTCGAAGGGAGGTATAGTCGTTGACTCTAGTAAGGTAGAAGCAGTAATGAATTGGGATAGACCAGCCACCGTAATGGAAATACAGAGTTTTTTGGGTTTAGCAGGCTACTACCGTAGGTTTATCAAAGGTTTCTCTCAGATTGCCCTACCCTTGACCAAGCTAACTATGAAGAATGCCCTCTTCATATGGAGTCCCAAGTGTGTGAAAAGTTTCCAAGAGTTTAAGGAGAGGCTAACCATGACCCCAGTTTTGGTCTTATCTAGCCCTGATGTACCTTTCGAGGTATATTGTGATGCTTCGGGAAAAGGTCTAGGCTGTGTATTGATGCAAAATAGGCAAGTGGTAGCCTATGCATCCAGACAACTCAAGCCGCACGAGGAAAACTACCCCACCCATGACCTTGAGTTAGCGGCCATAGTGTTCGCTTTGAAGATGTGGAGACACTATTTATATGGTGTGAGATTTGAAGTTTTCTCCGATCACAAGAGTCTCAAGTACCTCTTTGATCAAAAGGAGCTAAACATGAGGCAGAGAAGGTGGATTGAGTTCCTTAAGGATTACGATTTCGGCTTAAGTTACCACCTCGACAAGGCTAATGTAGTCACCGACGCCTTGAGCCGAAAGTGGTTACACCTATCTCACATGATTGTCAAGGAAGTTGAGTTAATAGAGAAGTTTAGAGATATGAATCTAGGAATGTCCGTGACCAATGAGGGAATGAAGATGTGTTATCTTAGCATGACAAGTGGGTTTAAGCAGAGAGTAACGCTAGCACAATGAGAAAACAAGGAATTTAAGGAAATAATAGACGCAGTTAAGGCAGGAGAGTTGAAGGGATTTGAAAGAGGTCCAGATTGGATATGGAGGTTCGAATGAAGAATTTGCGTACCCCAGAATGGTGACCTCCGAGAGAAGATCTTGGAGGAGGCCCACAAAAGCTATTTCACCATTCATCCTAGTGTTACCAAGATGTATAAGGATTTGAAGAAGATGTTTTGGTGGCCCGGGATGAAAAAGGATGTGGTCGCCTGGGTGAGTAAGTGCTTGGTATGTCAGAAAGTGAAAATCGAGCACCAAAAGCCTTCAAGTTTGTTGCAACCCCTGTCAATCCCCGAGTGGAAGTGGGAGTATATATCTATCGATTTCGTGACAGGATTGCCTAAGACCCAACCTGGCCATGATGCTATATGGGTGATAGTGGATCGACTGACCAAGTTGGCTCACTTTTTTCCTATTAGAGTGACTTACTCTTTAGATAAATTGGCTCAGCTGTACATCCAAGAGATCGTAAGGTTGCATGGAGTACCATCGACGATAATCTCGGATAGAGGTCCGCGGTTTACGTCACATTTTTGGGGAGCCTTTCAAAAGGCGTTTGGTTCAAAATTCTACTTAAGCACAGCGTACCACCCACAAATAGACGGACAATTGGAAAGAATGATCCAAACCCTAGAGGACATGTTGAGAGCCTGTGTTCTAGACCATAGGGTAAGTTGGGATAAGTATCTGCCATTGATCGAGTTTGCATATAACAACAGTTATCATGCAAGCATCGGCATGGCACCTTATGAAGCCTTGTATGGATGAAAGTGTCAATCCCCTCTGTGTTGGTATGAACCCGGAGAGCAAAGCATGTTAGGGCCCGATGTAGTGAGGGAAACCACAGAACAAATTAAGAAGATCCGGGATAGGATGCTTATAGCTCAAAGTAGACAAAAGAGCTATGCGGATAAGCGGCGCAAGCCGTTAGAATTCAACGAAGAAGAACATGTATTCCTTAGGATCACCCCCGCTACAGGCATAGGGAGAGTCATGAAAGTCAAAAAGTTGAGCCCCCGATTCCTTGGTCTCTTCGAAATTCTTCAAAAAGTAGGGTCAGTAGCTAACAAAATAGCCTTACCCCTTAACCTTTCTAACCTTCATAACGTTTTTCACGTCTCTTAATTAAGGAAGTATGAGTCCGACCGTAGCCATGCCTTAGAGCCAGAGCATGTACAGTTAAGGGAGGATCTAACTTTCAATTTGCCGCCTACGAGGATCGTGGATCGCGGAGTCAAGCAGTTGAGGAACAAGTCTGTTCCTTTGGTGAAAGTAGCATGGAGACGAGACAAGACCGAAGAATTCACAAAGGAGCTAGAGTCAGAGATGAGAACCAAGTATCCAGAACTCTTCTAAGGTAACAAATTTCGAGGGCGAAATTCTTTTTAAGGAGGGGAGTAATGTAACGCCCCGATTTTTCTGTTTGAGAGAAATGACCAAAATGCCCCTGAGGTCATTTCCTGACCAAAATTCGAGGATAGCCGGTCCGACAGTCCTCGAAGGGTCAACTCAATGTTTGAAGGGGATTGGATGGCCCTTGATGTAACATCCTAATTTTTAACCCAATACTCTAGAACATACTTAGGTTAATCATTAGGCTGTTACTTCATAGTTCTCATTTTTACTTTGAAATACTTAGCGAAAAATACGGGTAAAATTTTTTTTTGAAATACAAAGTGAGAGCCACGTGATGATATATAACACGTGAGGACAAAATACACATCTCATAACGTCATAGCATAAGGCACATAAAGGCACATCATGAGAAACACTGAATATCATCTCATATATATATATATATAACTTGCCCACTTATAAGTGTGGGACGTAATTTAGTACAAAGGAATACATGTAAGAAAATACAACATAAACATAAACATAAACTACTCCCCTACCCGAGTGCATCTAATGGGATAACCTCTAAATAAAAGAAGGTTTATCCTCGTCTATGCGATGTGTGCACTAACCCGGGCCATCCACGGCCTCCTACTCGCGACTATCCCTCGAGTGTGGCACGTAACCAGGAAACTGAGCAAGCTCCTCCGGCGAGAAAAGGCGGAACGGGGCTCGAAAGTAACTTCCACGGCGCAGCCTCATTTTCGGTCGTCGTTCAAGCCTCGGCTGAGTCACGATGGCCTCGCTACCCTCCCCAAGGTCCATGGGTATAGTGGGGGAAGATCCCTCGGAGGGTACCTGGGTAGCCGAATCCTCGGAGGGATTCATCTCCGAAAAGGATGACGGGCAATGGGGCACATACTGTGGGTAGTCTTGAACGGCAGACGTGGACGGTGGAGTACAGCGAAACCTCTCCTCTCGGGGGTGTGCGCGCTCGAATACCAAGTCATCGCCAAAGGGTGAGACGGGGGAGAAACGATGGGAATATACAGAGGGAGTGAAGGGTCGACCCATGAACATGAATACTCTAACCGTGCATCGACCCTCAAAATGGAATGACCCGTGGTAAGGTCATGGTGCACCTCCCATGTCGGCGTGTCCACGAACACCACGAACGTAGCCATCTGAAGACGTGACGGAAAGAAGAGATAGAGGGAGTGAGAATCTTACTAAAGAATCTCAGTAGGGCCTCTTACTACCTAGGTGTCATCATCTACGTCCTCAAGAACCTTGAGTTTATTTTTGTAAAAGCAAGTGAGCATGCATCGAGTTCATTTTAAACTTTAAAATATAATTTAGCCAAGATCCATTCATTTTAGGATGATCTTAATGTCATGAATGCAACATAATAGAGAATGTATGCATGGCACTACCTAATGCACTTACATAAAACATAACATCAAGCATCATCATACTTAGTGGCATAAAGTGGCAATATAAACATTCATGTGGGACAAACTTAGTGACATAATCATAATCATGAAACTTCTCTTCCTCATGGGCCACCCTAAAAGACAATCGAACTGGGGGTGCTTGGCCGAACCGGTGTCACCCAGAACGTGTCACATATCTAGGTTATGAGCTCATACCTTAACTAGTCGTCACTAGTTCTTACTTACCACTTAACGATAAGCGTATCATAAATCATAAATCTCGACTATCTGAGTACGAGTTAGGGGGCAATTCTCTTAGGGGTGCTCGGCCGAACCGGTGTCACCTAAGAGTTTAAATTGGTACCGATGTCACATGAGTTCTGTGGAGGTGCTCGGCCGAACCGGTGTCATCCTAGAACCCATCTTAGTACCTTAATTTTCAAAATCTCTTTAAGTCCCTAAATTTGTCGAAAATTTGGCGGCACAATGGTATTACGCCGAATTTCCTTCCAAATTTGCTTTATGCCACATAAACATATACCCTCATGAATTCCTCATATGAATTACATCATCATCATTTACATACCACATGCATCATCATAGAACATTCAAACGCTTACTCTTACGGTAGCTTATGCTTTGACCCCTATGGGTCTTAATCTTAAGATATAGTTCTTTAACATCTGTCGCTCATATTTTATGCACCTAAGGGCTCATAATTAATCATCATTCCTAATCCTCATGTTTATTCTCAAATCTGAATAGCATAGGGCAGAATTCCTAACTTGTGTTTACGGGGTTCTAGAACTTACGTTTTAGACCCTTTCTCGATTCCGTCTTCGCCTAAGGCGCTATAAATTAATTCTATATCAATTATGAGACATTCCTATGCTTAAGGACTAATTATTAATCATGTTTATCTTGTTGTAAGGGTGCTGGACAGAATCTAGAAAATTAAATGTTCTAAGAGTTCTAAACTTGCACTTTTACGATCTTCTAGTTACTAGTTTCCCTATAGGTGCTAGAATTCAATTCTAATCCAAATGTTACCAAGTTTTTCATGTCTAAACAATCCTAATCTGATTATGTTCCCATTAAAATAGTTTGGATAAGTTCCAAGAACAAATGGGTCAAAACGATGTTAAATTCTAGCTTTACGGTATTTCTAGTTAGCTAGTTTCTTACCTATTATGCATAGAATCATTTCTACATCATCATATGATATTTTCACACATTTTAACACATCAAACCATCATCATACAG
This sequence comes from Dalbergia cochinchinensis, assembly GCA_031216125.1. NCBI lineage: Eukaryota > Viridiplantae > Streptophyta > Magnoliopsida > Fabales > Fabaceae > Dalbergia > Dalbergia cochinchinensis. The sequence goes on along the minus strand of CM062375.1, from coordinate 30,295,829 downwards.
CCACAAGCTCATCATAACAGTACCGAAAACATCTTGCCTCAATAAGAGAATTAAACTGACATTTCTAGGTACATAAGTTAACTAGTTTCTCTTGGAATCAATTTAGAATTTCTAAAACTCTTTGGAAATCATTTTAATTCGTGAAGAGGGTAAGAGAAGCCTTAGGTCAGTGACCAAAATATATTTCATCTTCTAAAAGGGAATAAAGTCATATCTCATGATAACATAACCTTGTAATGATTTCTAAAGCTTTAAGGAAAACTTAGAACATAGACTATTAGTCCTTGTAGCTAGATGAAAACTCATTGCAAGTCCATCATCACTACTTGGCCGAAAACATGCATTTAAAGAATGCATTCACATTAAACTTTAACTTGAAATGAAATGGGCAAGTCTTTGAGCTCTAGGTCCTTAAGTTATGACATAAAATAAACATGCTCATCCTTTTCATTTTTAATCTTGCTTACAAAATAGAGTGATGACGTAAAATAAATATGCAAGGCATAAACTTAAACGTGCAAGCTTGAAAGTAAATATGCAAGGCATAAACTTAAACGTGCAAGCTTGAAGGTAAATATGCAAGGTTCAATTCTTTATTTTAGTGCTCTTGGCCCAGCAACAATCGACTTTAAGGCCGAAATAGAAAGGCATTCGAGAAATTAATTAGGTGATAATGCAAATTCAATTCTTTATTTTAGTGCTCTAGGCCCAACAACAATCGACTTTAAGGCCGAAATAGAAAGGCTTTGAGAATTAAATTAAGTGATTATGCAAGTTCCATTTTAATCTTTATGTTCTTAGGCGATAGCTTGAAAGTAAGGTGCATAGCAAGAATGTAAATATAAATGCAAGCATAAAATATGTAACGCCCCAATTTTTACTGTAATTTTTACTGTCATTAGAAATTACTCAATTACCGAATTACCGTAGGTAATTATTACATAAGATTTGAGGCCGAACAATCCTCAATAAAGGAATATAACATTAGAAGAGAGGTTAGGAACGATTCATGCGAGAGTCGCAAATCCCGAATTTCTGTACGTATAAAATGACCAAAATGCCCCTGAAGTTAATTTACTCAGAAAATGAGGATCGTGGGCCCCACCTATTCTCAAGGGGATATTTTGAGGATAATAAGGGATTGTTTGTGTTATGTGTGTTAATAGAGCAGAAGGATCTCAATTTTGAGTTCCGACGCGCGAAATGACCAAAACACCCCTGGTTGTTTAACTCCGATGTGCGTACGACTGAGCCCGAACCTCACTAAAATGTTTTAAAATGTGTTTTTAAGCCATGATTAACCATTGGTTAAGCTCGGGTGGCCTCGGGCAATTTTTAAGTGAAAGTACGATTTTGCCCTGTTTTGGGCGATTTGCGAATTTGGGATTTTTGATTCGTATCACAAAACCTAAGCAATATTAGGCTCAAATTAAAGCTTATTAAATTCTAAATATTAATCTAGAGTCAAAATTATGTATTTAGATTGATTAGAACCCAAAATTGCTCAAAAACACCCAAATTGCTTACTAATTCACTTAAACCCTTAACCGTAAATTCTCTAAATTACATGAATACCTTGCCTACACCTAAATAATGCATGGAACACACAAACTTCACTTCTTTGGGCTGTAATGGACGAAATTATTGATGCCATTATGCAGCTGAATTATTGCCAAAAGTTGCACTAAAACAAAATGCCAAAATGTCACCATAAGAGACATAATTCCTTAATTTCATACAACTTTGTCTAAAATGATTTTTCCTCCCTTATTTCTCCTGCAAAATTCCGTCCACTACCTCATCATTTTGGCCAATTAGAAGCCTCAAAATCTTCTATAAATAGGCTTGCTTGAGTGGTCTTGGAATGCTTGGTTCATAACTAGTTTTAGGAGCACCAAAAACTTTCTTTCTTCCTCCTCTTTGGCTGAATTCTTTCTTCAATTTTTCAAAGAGATTTTGTTTCATTTCACTTCAAGAAACCAAGTTCTCTTCCTCTTCTTCAACTCAGATTAGGTAGGGAGTAGTTTCTAAATTTATTTCTATGCTTTGAGGAGTTGTGTTTTTAGCTCAAAATGATGAAATTATGAACTTGCCTTAGCTTTTCATTTTGGTTTTCCTCTTCAATTTTTCTTTAACCAATTCAACCATATGGCCTAGGTGGAACTAAGATGATGGCTTGATGATGAGGACCTTGAGGGTGGGTTGTAAATCCATCACAAGTTAGGCCTCTAAAGCTTGAAAATTCCACTTGATGCAAAACCTTAAAGAATAATGCTTTATGATGCTAAAACAAAGATTTTTAGTTTAGAACTTGAAAGATGTATTTTTTCCTTTTATGTTTTATTTCTTGTTAAGATATGTATTGGGTTGAATTTATAATTCTTTTAAAGTCTTCAAGGAGCTCTAGTAAAGAAACAAAATGAATTTGCATCCATGATTAAGTTTATGCTTTGCATAACCATGTTTACCTTCTATGTCATCACTAAATTTTCAAGAATGAATAAATGAACTTGCATTTCTCATGTTTAAATTCCAAGCTTGTATTTCATGTTTATGTTTCAAGTCATCGCTTAATCTTTCAAGATAATAAAGAGGTTGCATCTCATATTTAATTTATGCTCTCACTATATTTTATAATGGCTAAAAGAATCAACGCATGGCATGTTTATTTTATGCCATCACCTAAAGATCCTAGAGCTCAAAGACTTGCCCATGTATCACAAGCAAAGAAATATGATTATTGGAGTTAAAGAATTTATTCTTTAAAAAGTCTTGAGATTGGAGCTTAAAAAGATGTAATAATAATATTCTCTTCTCGCTCTACTGGTCCTGTGCGGCCTGCCAGCGCTGCGGGTTCTTAATATTCTCTTCTCCCTCTCTTGGTCTGTCTGCGGACTACACCGCTCGGTTTCTTAATATTTTCTTCTCCCTCTCTCTGGTCTGCGGATTACCGCTCCAGCTTTCTTGTATCATGTTTATATTTCAAGTTCTTGCATCATGTTTAATTTTCAAGTCATCACCTTAAATCTTAAAGATAAAGAAATGGAATTGCATATCATGTTTATAATTCCAAGCTATCACCTTATAAAGATAAGATTAAAATAAGGTTGCATAGCATGTTTATAATTCTAAGATGTCACCTAAATCTCTAAAGCTCAAGACTTACTCCTTTTATCTTAAGTGAGAATTTTAATTGTGAAGATCCTCCCAAATTTGACAAAAGAACTAGTTTCTAAATGAGTTTTAAGGCTTTGCAAGGATTTTACGGGGAACTAGTAATTTATATGCACTTAAAATATGATTCTATGTAATTGCATGAGGATCATGATTGACCACTGATCTGAGTTTAGTATCAATGTGTGATAATGATTTGATATGATTGAAGTTGTGATAATTATGGTTTATTGTTAAGAGAATGATTCATAATTGGTTTAGTAACTAATTAGTTCTATAATTGATAATTCTATGTAAGGATTGGATGCTTATTAAGTACTTGATATCATTGAATGATTTCCTGGCTTGCATGTTATAGTTGCTGTTGCAAATAATGAGAATGCTTGTACATGAAATATTCTTTATTATGTAAAATTTACCTTTGTTGCTAGAAGAAAGTGTATCATTGTAAAAGTGTAATTTGGAAAAGTTCTGGCTAAGGAAAGACTTGGTATTTAAGCGTGTCCATTGTGACCCACCTCTCTTTCCTGGGAATCTCCCATATGCATGATTACAGTTGATATATATTATTCTAGCTCAAGACTATAAATGAGAAAATGTTATGATGTTTATGAATTGTATTATGATATAACATGCAAAGATTTAATGGTGACTTAAACTTATAAGAAAATGATCCTTTGGAACCATCAGACTATAGGTGGTGAAAAGGTGATTTTAGCCCCCTAACCCGTTCTCTCAAAAGGGTAGAGTCGGGACTTTAGCTTATCAAAAGGGATAAGTATATGCTAGTGACGACTAGTAAAGTATGAGCTCATAACCTAAATTACTCCCAAAAGGGTGGAGTATAGGGTGGCCCAAGGAAAATAATGATGATGATAAGATTTTAAGTCACCAAAGGCACTAAAGAAATGAAATATGTGCCCTGTGTCCATGTGTAGCTAATATTATATGACGTTCTTTTATGCATGTTATTTTGATAATGATGATGAGGAATATGATGTAATGATAAAGGAAATGTTCATTGTAAATATGACATGTTAAGAATAAGATGCATTATAAGACGCATAATTAAAAATTAACGAACCTCGGTTAAGTATTTGTCCGAACTTAAAATGAATCTTTGCATGCTCACTATTTTAGAATAATCCCGAGGTTCCTGGTGACTTTGATGATGACACTATAGGAGGAGGTACCCTCTAATGAGAATTCTTTAGCAAGCAAGATTCTCACTCCCTTTTCTTTATTTCCGTCATTGTCTCCAGATTCAAATGGCGACATTCGTCCTGTTCGTTGATACCTCTACTTGGGAATTCCACTATGATCCGGTGCATCGCTCGTATCATTTTGAAGGGAGGTCTTGATTCGTGTTTTTATTTACATAGGTCGTCCATTTGCACATCCTGTCCCTAGTTATCGATTTTCTCCTACTTCTCCCTATGGCGATGAAATGGTTTTCGAACATGCACGTCCACTTGATGAAAGGATGTTACGTTCTTATCCCGCTTCATCTGCTGTCCAGGGATTTCCAGAGTATGTTCCCGAGACGAGATATTCTGAAACTGATCCTTCAGAGGACACTCCTATTCATGTATATTCTGAGAGCTCTGCTCCTACTCCCACACGTGTAAGAGAGGGTAGTGAGGAAACAGTTGTTCAGCCGAGGTTAGCGAGAAGGCCGTCCATGCGACTCTCACTGGTGCATCTCGTGTCCTCCCCGAGGAGCTCATCAGTGGATCGGATTTATTCCCCCATTTCCAGGACAGTGGCCATAGAAGGTTCTTAGTAGATTTATGTGTGATCATGCACCCTAGTTTTAGGATAACCTTCCCGGCTTATGGAGTTAACTAGTTTAGGGGCATGTATTTCCTTAAGTATATTTTCTTTTATGGGTTTGCATAAGATAATGATGTATGAACATAACCCACCCTTTGAGTGAGGTTATTGTATGTAAATATATGCTATAATGTGCTTATGGATGTTATATGATGGAGCCTAAGTGATATGATGTGATATATTCTTAAACGTCTTATTATACCCCGCTTACTCGTTCACGTTGTACTCGGCTCACGTTTTCAATTATGTGTTTAAAAAAAAATGGCTCGTAATTTCACTAAGTATTTTCAAATTATGAAGAAAGAACCAAAGCAAGGAGTAAAGTCTAGTCATTAATCAGATTCAACCTAGGTGTATCTGGTTAATTACTAGGGTGTTACAAAATAAATTATGCAAGTTCATTTTATCTTTCTAGAGCTCTTAACAAGACTTTAAAGGAACTTAAACCTCAACCCAAACTCATCAAACCAAGATAAAGTAAAGTCTAGAGTCCTTAGAACTGAACATAACATTTTTAGAAAATCAAAACATTTAGCATGTAAAAGAAAAGGAAGTGGCCAAAACATCTAGGCAAGAAAAAGAAATATTTTGAAACTCTAGAGTCCATGATCTTGGTGATATATTAACACCAACACCATGAGTCCTCATCATTGAGTTCATAGAACCATTTTAAAACATCATCAAAGTTGGAGTTCTTAAGAGTTCAAGAAAAGAAAAACTAAAAAAATATCTTTGCTCAAGGACAAAGATCAAGCTCTAGAGTTTGTTTCAAGTGATAAACATCATCATGAAACTCTCATCATCAAGCTTTCATTTCTTTGAACTCCAAGGCCTATGGCTGAAAATGAAAAGGAAAAAGGAGTAGAAGAGAAGTTCTAAAAAGAAACAAGAGAAACTATGAACATCAAACTTGAAACAAGAACTTTAAAGAAGAGAATACATGAAAGGAAATCCCTACTTGGTGTGATGATCTTGAAGATGGAAGAAAAAGATGAAGAAGATGAAGAACTTTGAAGAACACTAGAACTTTGTGAGAAAAAGAAAAGCTTTGAGTGTTCCTAAACTTAGCAAATGATCTAAAAGTGGTGCAAGCTTCCCAAGGCCATCTATTTATAGAGAAATGAAGCAAATGGAGGGGGTGAGGGGCTGATGTGTTTTCGGCTAAAGGGAGTGCAACCCATGAGTTCCATGAGGTGAGATGTTGTGGTCTTGAAGCATGGTGAGGTATGATTCAAAGCATGGTGAGGTATGGTTCAAGGTATGGCTCAAGCATGGCTTCAAGAAGTGAGAAAACAATTCAATCATGTGGCCAAAGAGAGCATGGCTATTCGGCCATGTTACAGCCAAGGGGAGGTTTGTTTTGCAATTTAATTGTGATTTAGAGTTGTGTTTAGGTGTATCTTTGATTATGCTTAAGGTTAGGAAGTTGTAAGAAAGTGTTTAGGTGAGGTAATGGTTAATTAAGGTGGTCTAGACATAATTAAGGAGTGGTCTTCCACCATTAGTGAGTTAGATCCTCAAATTAGAGTCTAAACAACTCAAGACACAATTCCTTAATTTAGGGAATTGGTGAGAGAAAATACTATTCAAAATTCCAAGACTAGGAATCTTGAATTCTAAAAAGAGATTTATGTTTAATCTAAGCAATTTTAGGTTCTAATTAACCTTAATAAATTATTTTGACTCTAGATTAATTAGGGAAATTAATTAACCTTTGATTAGAGCCTAATATTGCTTAGGTTAGCTTAATTACGTCATTAGGCGTAAAAACACTATTCTAGGGGCAAAATCATAATTTTGTACAAAACTGCCCGGGACCACCGGGACTTGAACAGAGACCTCTAGACACATGAAAACATGTTTTTAAACCTCTGGGGAAAGTTTCGGGCTCAAACGGCACTTCTACCCGAGTAAAAATGCTATAGGGGTATTTTGGTCATTTTGACCTGAAACTGCGGAAAATGAGATTTTTGCTTCCGGAAGCATTCAAAGGCCATTCAATCCCCTTCAAACATTGAGTTGACCCTTCGAGGACGACTGAGTTGGTTACCCTCAAATTCGGGTCAGGAAATGACCTCAGGGGCATTTTGGTCATTTCCCTCAGACAGAAAAATCGGGGTGTTACATTACTCCCCTCCTTAAAAAGAATTTCGCCCTCGAAATTCGTTAGCTTAGAAAAGCTTGGGATACTTGTCTCGCATTTCTGACTCTAGCTCCCATGTAAATTCTTCGGATTTGTCGCGTCCCCATGCTACTTTTACCAAAGGAACAAACTTGTTCCTCAGCTGCTTGACTCTGCGGTCCGCGATTCTCGTAGGGGGAGGATTGAAAGTTAGGTCATCCTTTAACTGCACATGCTCTGGCTCTAAAACATGGCTAGGGTCGGACTCATACTTCCTTAACTGAGAGACGTGAAAGACGTCATGAAGATTGGAAAGATTAGGGGGTAAGGCTATTTTGTAGGCAACTGTTCCTACATTTTGAAGAATTTGAAAAGGACCAAGGAATCGGGGGCTCAACTTTTTGACTTTCATGGCTCTCCCTATGCCTGTAGTGGGGGTAATCCTAACGAACACATGTTCTCCCTCTTCGAACTCCAAGGGCTTGCGCCGCTTGTCCGCATAACTCTTTTGTCTACTTTGAGCAGTGAGCATCCTATCCCGGATTCTCTTGATTTGTTCCGTGGTTTCCCTCACTACATCGGGTCCTATCATGGTTTGTTCTCCGGACTCATACCAACATAAAGGGGATTGACACTTTCGTCCATATAAGGCTTCGTAGGGCGCCATGCCGATGCTCGCGTGATAACTATTGTTATACGCAAATTTGATCAATGGCAGGTACTTGTCCCAACTTCCCCTTTGGTCTAACACACAGGCTCTTAGCATATCCTCTAGGGTTTGGATCGTCCTTTCGGATTGTCCGTCTGTTTGTGGGTGGTAAGCAGTGCTCAAGCATAGCTTTGAACCAAATGCCTTTTGAAAGGCTCCCCAAAAACGTGACGTAAACCGCGGATCTCTATCCGAGATTATCGTCGACGGTACTTCATGCAATCTTACGATCTCTTGGATGTATAACTAAGCCAATTTATCTAAAGAGTATGCCACTCTAATAGGCAGAAAGTATGCCGACTTGGTTAGTCGATCCACTATCACCCATATAGCATCATGGCCAGCTTGGGTTTTAGGCAATCCCGTCACGAAGTCTATAGATATGCATTCCCACTTCCATTCGGGGATTGACAGGGGTTGTAACAAACCTGAAGGCTTTTGGTGCTTGATTTTCACTTTCTAACATACTAAGCACTTACTAACCCAGGCGACTACATCTTTTTTCATTCCGGGCCACCAAAACATCTTCTTCAAGTCTTGATACATCTTGGTAACACCGGGATGAATGGTGAAATAGCTTTTGTGAGCCTCCTCCAAGATCTTCTCTCAGAGGTCACCATTTTGGGGTACGCAAATCCTTCCTTCAAACCTCCATATCCAATCTTCACCTCTTTCAAAACCCTTCAACTTTCCCGCCTTAACAGCATCTATGATCTCTTCGAACTCCTCATTCTCTCATTATGCTAACATGATTATTTGCTTAAATTCACTTGTTACACTAAGATAGTACATCTTCATCCCTTTATTGGTCGCTGACATCCTTAGATTCATAACCTTAAACTTCTCTATCAACTTAACTTCTTTGACCATCATGTGGGACAGGTGTAACGACTTTCGGCTCAAGGCATCGGCGACTACATTAGCCTTGCCGGGATGGTAACTTAAACCGAAATCATAGTCTTTGAGGAATTCCATCCACTTTCTTTGCCTCATGTTCAACTCCTTTTGATCAAAGAGGTACTTGAGACTCTTATGATTGGAGAAAACTTCAAACCTTACACCATACAAATGGTGTCTCCACATCTTTAAGGCAAACACTATGGCGGCTAACTCTAGGTCATGGGTGGGGTGGTTAGCCTCGTGAGGCTTGAGTTGTCGAGATGCATAGGCTACCACTTGCCTATTTTGCATCAACACACACCCTAGTCCTTTGCCCGAAGCATCACAATATACCTCGAAAGGTACATCGGGGCTAGGTAAGACTAAGACTGGGGTCGTGGTCAACCTTTCCTTAAGCTCTTGGAAACTTTTCTCACACTCGGGGTTGCAGACGAAGAGGGTATTCTTCCTAGTTAGCTTGGTTAGGGGTAGGGCGATATGAGAAAAGCCCTTGATAAACCTACGGTAGTAGCCTGCTAAACCCAAAAAGCTCCGTATTTCCGTTACGGTGGTTGGTCTATCCCAATTCATTACGGCTTCTACCTTACTAGGATCAACGGCTATACCTCCTTTTGACACAACATGGCCTAAGAACTTAACTTCCTCCAACCAAAATTCACACTTAGATAGCTTGGCATACAACTTCTTCTCCTTCAAAATCTCTAAAACTATCCTTAGGTGACGTTCATGCTCCTCGTGGGTCTTCGAATAGATGAGTATATCATCTATGAAAATGACCACGAACTGATTCAAATAGGGTCTAAAGATCCTATTCATGTAATCCATAAACACTGCGGGAGCATTTGTCAAACCAAAAGACATCACCGAGAACTCAAAGTGTCCATACCGAGTTCTAAAGGCGGTCTTTGGTATGTCCTCGTCTCTCACTCTAATCTGGTGGTATCCCGACCTTAAGTCAATCTTGGAGAATACCACCGCTCCTCTCAATTGGTCCATGAGATCATCAATCCTAGGCAAGGGGTACTTGTTTTTCACCGTTACATGATTCAATTGCCTATAGTCTATACACAACCTCATACTCCCGTCCTTCTTCTTGACAAACAAAACTGGGGCTCCCCACGGTGAAGCACTAGGCCTTATAAAGCTCTTCTCTAAAAGTTCTTCAAGTTGGGTTTTAAGCTCGGCTAGTTCTAGGGGTGACATTCTATAGGGGGCAATGGAGATTGGTCCCGCTCCAGGAACCAACTCAATGGAGAACTCCACTTCTCTCTCAGGAGGGAACTCGGGTATATCTTCCGGAAATACCTCGGGATAGTCTCTTACTACAGGTATATCCTCTAGGTTCTGCTCAAAGTCTACCTCGCTAGCGGCTAGGAGAACATATCCCTTAGTCTTTTTCCTACTACAGTGGACCTCTACGGCATTGAGATAGAGTCTCAAAGGTTGACTTATTTCACTAGGGGGAGAAGGAAAGACAACTGTTTTGGTGTCATGATCCTAACAATACGGTTGGCGTGAAGCCAATCCATGCCAAGAACTACTCCTATACCTTTCATGGGTAAACAAATTAAATCCATAACATATGATCTATTTTCTGTGGTGAGGTGACAGTTTAGACAACAATAACAAGTATTCACAGGATGATTTGTGGGGGTAGAGACAATAAGATCAAAAGGAAGTTTGGAAGTTTTCAAATTTAGAGCCTCGACACTAGCATATGAAATAAAAGAATGTGTTGCACCAGAGTCATAAAAATGCTGATTAAGGTCCTACCATCTATTTCGCACTTACCTTCTATGAGACCATTGGATGTGTCCGCTTCGTCTACGTTGAGGGTGAAGACCCTCCCGTGGTGTTGTGGCCGGGGATTCTGGCTTGCTGGCCTCCCATTGGTGCAATTGTTGGCGTAGTAGCCAGGCTTTCCACATCGAAAGCAGACATTCTGCCCCACCAGGCAGGGACGGTTGCCATGATCCTTCCCGCACTGGGGGCACAGTACGGCTGGGGTAGCTCAGGCAAAGGTGGTGGGGGTTCCTTGAGGTGCCTTGTTCTTGGCCCCACTTGATTCTCCTTGGTTATTTCGGGGGCCGCCCGACCCTCCTTGTCGGTTGTTGTTGTTGTTGTTGTTGCGGTTGTTGTAGTTCTGGAATTGTGGTCGATGTGGTTGCTTGGGTTGTTGGTGGAAGGGGGTTCTTTGTTGTTGTTGTGGTTTGAACTGGTTGGTGTGGTAAGGATTATAGTGATTTCAGGATTGGTTTGGATATTGGGGCTTGAATCTTGGGGCTTGAGGTGCTAGCCCCTTGTTTCGTGCTGCCTTTGCAGCATTGATTTTCTTCTGTCCCTCTTCCATGATCCGGCACTTGTTGACTAGGGTTGGGAAGTCCCTAATCTCCATGTGTGCCACAGCATAGTTGAGCTCTGCCGTTAGTCCGGCCTCATATTTGATGCATTTCCATATCTCATCGGGGTTTCCTTGAAACACCGAGAGAACTTAATCAGTTCCTCGAATTTCGCCGTGTACTGGGCGACAGTAGACCCTCCTTGGGTCAGTTGCATAAATTCGATGTCTTTTGCGTTCCTTACTGACTTCGGGAAGTACTTCTTATAGAAGTAAGTCTTGAACAGCTCCCAGTCAATTGCAATGCCCGAAGCCTCAAGCAGTCTTCGGGTGCCGACCCACTAGAATTCGGCATCGAACTCCATCATGTATGCAGCAAACGTGACCTTTTGCTCCTCCGAGCAAGCTACCACGGAGTAAATCTTCTCCATGTTCTTGATCCACTCATCAGCTTTGTCGGGGTCCATGGCTCCTCGGAAGGTTGGTGGGTTCGCCTTGCGAAACTCACCGAACCTTGCTTGTTCTACCATCTCAGCAGTAGGGGGAGCACGCCTTGCATCCCCTTGTTGATCCATCCTCTCGAACATTCGTTCCATGGCCCTAGCCATGTCACGAACAGCAGCACTAGTAGCATCGTTTTGGTCCCCCTCGGTCGGGGTCCTAGGTTGTCTCCTTGGTGCCATTGGTTCCTAAACACATGAGACAATAAACACTGAGGTGATCAGGCTCAATATTCCATGTAAGATGAGCTAGTTACCATGGCACACGCAAGTAGACAAGGGTCATGCACTTCTACCCTATAGCTTATCTCTAACTAAGCACTACGCATGACATAACTATCGTACTACGCTTTAGAGAGCATAGTCAGTCCAATCCTCAGGCTCCATGAGAATCGAACTGCTCTGATACCATAATGTAACATCCTAATTTTTAACCCAATACTCTAGAACATACTTAGGTTAATCACTAGTCTGTTACTTCATAGTTCTCATTTTTACTTTGAAATACTTAGCGGAAAATACAGGTAAAATTTTTTTTTGAAATACAAAGTGAGAGCCGTGTGATGCGATATAACACGTGAGGACAAAACATACATCTCATAACGTCATAGCATAAGGCACATAAAGGCACATCATGAGAAACACTAAATATCATCTCATATATATATATAACTTGCCCACTTATAAGTATGGGACTTAATTTAGTACAAAGGAATACATGAAAGAAAATACAACATAAACATAAACATAAACTACTCCCCTACCCAAGTGCATCTAATGGGATAACCTCTAAAGAAAAGAAGGTTTATCCTCGTCTATGCGGTGTGTGCACTAACCCAGGCCATCAACGGCCTCTTACTGGCGACTATCCCTTGAGCGTGGCACGTAACCGGGAAACTGAGCAAGCTCCTCTGACGAGAAAAGGTGGAACGGGGCTCGAGAGTGACCTCCACGGTGCGGCCTCATCTCCAGTCGTCGTGCAAGCCTCGGCTGAGTCACGGTGGCCTCGCTACCTCACCAAGGTCCATGGGTATAGTGGGGGAAGATCTCTCGGAGGGTACCTGGGTAGCCGAATCCTCGGAGGGATCCATCTCCGAAAAGGATGGCGAGACAGCAGGGCACATCTTTGTGGGTAGTCTCGAACGGCAGACATGGATGGTGGAGTACAGCGAAACCTTTCCTCTCGGGGGCATGCACGCTCGAACACCAAGTCATCACCAAAGGGTGAGACGGGGGAGAAACGATGGGAATGTACAGGGGGAGTAAAGGGTCGACCCATGAACATGAATACAACATAATAGAGAATGTATGCATGGCACTACCTAATACACATACATAAAACATAACATCAAGCATCATCATACTTAGTGGCATACCGGTGTCACCTAAGAGTATAAATTGGTACTGATGTCACATGAGTTCTATGGAGGTGCTCGGCCGAACCGGTGTCATCCTAGAACCCATCTTAGTACCTTAATTTTCAAAATCTCTTTAAGTCTCCAAATTTGTCGGAAATTCGGCGGCACAACGGCATTACGCCGAATTTCCTTCCAAATTTGCTTTATGCCATATAAACATATATCCTCATGAATTCCTCATATGAATTACATTATCATCATTTACATGCCACATGCATCATCATAGAACATTCAAACGCTTACCCTTACGGTAGCTTATGCTTTGACCCCTACGGGTCTTAATCTTAAGATATAGTTCTCTAACATCCGTCGCTCATATTTTATGCACCTAAGGGCTCATAATTAATCATCATTCCTAATCCTCATGTTTATTCTCAAATCTGAATAGCATAGGACAGAATTCCTAACTTGTGTTTATGGGGTTCTAGAACTTACGTTTTAGACCCTTTCTCGGTTCCGTCTTCGCCTAAGGCGCTATAAATTAATTCTATATCAATTATGAGACATTCCTATGCTTAAGGACTAATTATTAATCATGTTTATCATGTTGTAAGGGTGTTGGACAGAATCCAGAAAATTAAATGTTCTAAGAGTTCTAAACTTGCACTTTTACGATCTTCTAGTTACTAGTTTCCCTATAGGTGCTAGAATTCAATTCTAATCCAAATGTTACCAAGTTTTCATGTCTAAACAATCCTAATCTGATTATGTTCCCATTAAAACAGTTTGGATAAGTTCCAAGAACAAATGGGTCAAAACTATGTTAAATTCTAGCTTTACGATATTTTTAGTTAGCTAGTTTCTTACCTATTATGCATAGAATCGTTTCTACATCATCGTATGATATTTTCACACATTTTAACACATCAAACCATCATCATACAGCCACAAGCTCATCATAACAGTACCGAAAACATCTTGCCTTAATAAGAGAATTAAACTGACATTTCTAGGTACATAAGTTAACTAGTTTCTCTTGGAATCAATTTAGAATTTCTAAAACTCTTTGGAAATCATTTTAATTCGTCAAGAGGCTAAGAGAAGCCTTAGGTCAGTGACCAAAATATATTTCATCTTCTAAAAGGGAATAAAGTCATATCTCATGATAATATAACCTTGTAAAGATTTGTAAAGCTTTAAGGAAAACTTAGAACATAGACTATTGGTCCTTGTAGCTAGATGAAAACTCATTGCAAGTCCATCATCACTACTTGGCTGAAAACATGCATTCAAAGAATGCATTCACATTAAACTTTAACTTGAAATGAAATGGGCAAGTCTTTGAGCTCTAGGTCCTTAAGTTATGATATAAAATAAACGTGCTCATGCCTTTCATTTTTAATCTTGCTTACAAAATAGAGTGATGACGTAAAATAAATATGCAAGGCATAAACTTAAACGTGCAAGCTTGAAAGTAAATATGCAAGGTTAAATTCTTTATTTTAGTGCTCTTGGCCCAGCAACAATCGAATTTAAGGTCGAAATAGAAAGGCATTCGAGAAATTAATTAGGTGATAATGCAAGTTCAATTCTTTATTTTAGTGCTCTAGGCCCAACAACAATCGACTTTAAGGCCGAAATAGAAAGGCTTTGAGAATTAAATTAAGTGATGATGCAAGTTCCATTTTAATCTTTATGTTCTTAGGTGATAGCTTGAAAGTAAAGGTGCATAGCAAGAATGTAAATATAAATGCAAGCATAAAATAAATTATGCAAGTTCATTTTATCTTTCTAGAGCTCTTAACAAGACTTTAAAGGAACTTAAACCTCAACCCAAACTCATCAAACCAAGATAAAGTAAAGTCTAGAGTCCTTAGAACTGAACATAACATTTTTAGAAAATCAAAACATTTAGCATGTAAAAGAAAAGGAAGTGGCCGAAACATCTAGGCAAGAAAAAGAAATATTTTGAAACTCTAGAGTCCATGATCTTGGTGATATATTAACACCAACACCATGAGTCCTCATCATTGAGTTCATAGAACCATTTTAAAACATCATCAAAGTTGGAGTTCTTAAGAGTTCAGGAAAGGAAAAACTAAAAAAAATCTTTGCTCAAGGACAAAGATCAAGTGTAACACCCTAAAAATTGTCTAAAAATTAATTTGAGCTTTATTAGTCATAATTTCAAAAATTTGATAGTTTGAACAATGATGAGGATGATCCAACGGATTTGTAAAAAAAAAAAAAATCATGAATAGTAACTTGCGAGCCCCGTAGGCCTGCCAGGACAATCGAAACCCTAGAATTGGGACTCGGAAATGCCCAAAATTGAGAAATTATATGATTATGGTTAGAAATAGGTAGAAATGAAGATTTTATACCCGAAATTATTTTTCGGGCAATGTTTGATTTCCCGAGTACATTGTTTCACCCGTTCGGTGAAATTTCGGTGTACGAATTCTGACACCGAAAACTAGTTTGACCTTTACAAAAGGATAATGTTTATCCATTTATATCAAATGAATGGCTAAGATTCAATCTTGAATTACAAGATTCAATCCTAGCCATCCATTTTTCTTACTTGAATTAATGATGATTTAACTATATACTATAATATTATTATATTCATTACAAGATAAATATGACTTTAAACTTCTCCATGAAGCCATTTCTTTCTCGGGCAGCATCTTCAAACCAGCCATCCTCCATTGTTACTTCACCAAAACCATGGAAACTTGATTTCAAACCCTCAAAAACCTAGTCTAAACTTTATAAAACCACAAACTCCCTTCACAAAACTTGTTCTACTCCTCAATACCTACCAAACTAACCGATTAGAATTTGAATCCATCATAGTTTTCCACCTTGAGAGATCATTCTTCACTGCCTAAGGGAGTCTTTGGGCTTGAATTGGTGGCCTTGAAGTGAAGGGAAATCAAGTGGAACAACCTTTGAAGTTATAAAGTTTTGAAGCTTTCAAAGTAGGGTTTTCTTTGGCTTTTTTCTTTCAAAATTTTTCTGAGCAATTCTTACTGGTTTCAATCCGAAATTTCTAGTTAATTAGGTTGATATTATGTTGTTATTGATATATGAATTTTTCTGAAGTGTTTGGATGAGGTTAGAGAGATCATTTTGTCAAAAGATGTTGAGTGATACTTGCTGGATTTTCGGTTTTCTGACAGGCAGTGTTTGATCACGAATTTTCTGGGCTTGTTTTGGGCATTTTCTTGAACTGGAAAAAATATATGTTGGAGCTAACATCTTGAGCTAGTCCCACGAATTTTATTGGGTTTTTATTTTGAGTCAAACTGCCTTAGAAAAATCAAGAGCTGAAATTAAGCATATGCTGCCTGAAATGTTGAATCTGAAGCTGTGAACTTGTGAAATTTTATTAACCTAGTAAATGATCGAATAATGAGATGAAATGTTTACAGGATATTAGAGGCATATTGAGGTTTTACTAGGATTTTTATTTAGAATTTTCTGGGTTCATTTGCTAGGGTCAAAAATTATGAATTTTGGTTCTTGAGCTGAGGTTGGATGGTTTCTGACCACTAAACTTTTAGAATTTTGTTAATATAGTTAGAGAACTCTAACTACCCTGAAATTTTTACAGGACCTTGGTGACACATTGAGGTGTCCTTGATAATTTTTATAGTCTCTGAAATGATTGTTTTGTGTGCAAATAAATTTGTCCCACAATAGTGTGAAATCTGCCATTGTGCTGAAAATAACTTGATGCTTTGAATTGATGAAATGATGGTATTTTGTACTAGTATGACATGAGTACCTGAATATGAGTCTGAGTAATTGAGCATGTGAATTTATTAATGAGGTTAGGTACACATAGATACGAATGATTATTACAATTGTTTATATGCGAAAGAAAAGCATAAGATTGTGTTTCTTGGACTGGAGAAAGTAAATCCAGTTTGTTAGGGAAAGTAAACCTAACTACCAAGAAGAGCATAAGATTTATAATCCTTGGGCTGGAGAAAGTAAATCCGGTCTGTCAGGGAAAGTAAACCTGACTACCCTTGAATTGAGTCGGGGAAAGTAAACCTGGCTAGGAATAGATCTGTGTGAGAATTGGAGAAAGCAAATCCAATTATCATGTATAGGAATGAGCTCAGTCCAGAAAAGTAGTCTATTACCCATTGTTGCCACACTGGGGACGGCGGTACGTAACGCCCAGATGTGACAAGATTAGTCGAGGGCCAGGGCAAGTTTAAGAAGTAAATTTTGTAAGAAATCTTTTGTCTTATATGCCGAATGAAGAGGTTTAGCATCGATATTGAGACCAATATATTTAAGTGGAAAGTTTAGTAGTATATGATGTTGAGTAGTATGGTATATGTATATTAAGTGATTGATTATTAAAAGTAACCCACTTCGGAAGTACGATTTGGAACTTTAAAAAATAAACCATTATTATATAATTCATGACCACTTTTTCTTAATAAACCGAAGTGGCTGGGGCGATGACGATGATATTATAATTGTGTTCGGGGGAGTCACCCTACTGAGAATTGTATAATTCTCACCCCTATGTTTTTGTGTTCCCATGTCATCTCCAGGTTGACACAGAGGACCGAGGGACTGCTATGCAAAAGAACTCAGAAGTGCAATAGTGTAGTAGTTAATGCTTTTATTATGTTGTATTTAGTGGAATGAACATGTGTGTAAATATGTCAGAGAACAAAGGTGTGTTAAAGCTCATAGAAGAGCTTCCCTTATCTACTTAACTTTGTATTAAATAAATATTTTGGGTTTCCTTGTTATATATTTTAGTAGAATTATGACCTAGTTATCTCGCGAATCAATCAAAATGGCTATAGATATTTAAGAAAGGTTCGCTAATTTATAAGTAACAACTCTCGAGCATGATGTCATGACTTAAGGATGATGCTATACTTGGGAGGATGTTACATCAAGCTCTAGAGTTTGTTTCAAGTGATAAACATCATCATGAAACTCTCATCATCAAGCTCTCATTTCTTTGAACTCCAAGGCCTATGGCCGAAAATGAAAAGGAAAAAGGAGTAGAAGAGAAGTTCTAAAAAGAAACAAGAGAAACTATGAACATCAAACTTGAAACAAGAACTTTAAAGAAGAGAATACATGAAAGGAAATCCCTACTTAGTGTGATGATCTTGAAGATGGAAGAAGAAGATGAAGAACTTTGAAGAACTTGAAGAACACTAGAACTTTGAGAGAAAAAGAAAAGCTTTGAGTGTTCCTAAACTTAGCAAATGATCTAAAAGTGGTGCAAGCTTCCCAAGGCCATCTATTTATAGAGAAATGAAGCAAATGGAGGGGGTGAGGGGCTGATGTGTTTTCAGCCAAGGGGAGTGCAGCCCATGAGTTCCATGAGGTGAGATGTTGTGGTCTTGAAGCATGGTGAGGTATGGTTCAAAGCATGGTGAGGTATGGTTCAAGGTGTGGCTCAAGTGTAACGCCCCAATTTTTACTGTAATTTTTACTGTCATTAGAAATTACTCAATTACTGAATTACCGTAGGTAATTATTACATAAGATTTGAGGCCGAACAATCCTCAATAAAGGAATATAACATTACAAGAGAGGTTACGAGCGATGCATGCGAGTGTCGCAAATCAATTTCAGACGTATAAACTGACCAAAATGTCCCTGAAGTTATTTTACTCAGAAAATGAGGATTGTGGGCCCGACATATTCTCAAGGGGATGTTTTGAGAATAATAAGGGATTGTTTGTGTTATGTGTGTTAATAGAGCAGAAGAATCTCAATTTTGAGTTCCGACGCACGAAAGACCAAACAGCCTCAATTTGTTTTAACTCGATGTGCGTGCCGTTGAGCCCGAACCTCACTAAAATGTTTTAAAATGTGTTTTTAAGCCATGATTAACCATTGGTTAAGCTCGGGTGGCCTTGGGCAGTTTTTAAGTGAAAGTACGATTTTGCCCCCGTTTTTGGGCAGTTTTGCGAATTTCGGGATTTTTGATTCATATACCGAAACCTAAGCAATATTAGGCTCAAATTAAAGCTTATTAAATTCTAAATATTAATCTAGATTCAAAATTATGTATTTAGATTGATTAGAACCCAAAATTGCTCAAAAACACCCAAATTGCTTACTAATTCACTTAAGCCCTAATCAGTAAATTCTCTAAATTACATGAATACCTTGCCTACACCTAAATAATGCATGGAACACACAAATTTCACTTCTTTGGGCTGTAATGCACGAAATTATTGATGCCATTATGCAGCTGAATTATTTCCAAAAGTTGCACTAAAACAAAATGCCAAAATGTCACCATAAGAGACATAATTCCTTAATTTCATACAACTTTGTCTAAAATGATTTTTCCTCCATTATTACTCCTGAAAAATTCTGACAACTACCTCCTCATTTTGGCCAATTAGAAGCCTCAAAATCTTCTATAAATAGGCTTGCTTGAGTGGTCTTGGAATGCTTGGTTCATAACTAGTTTTTAGGAGCACCAAAAACTTTCTTTCTTCCTCCTCTTTGGCTGAATTCTTTCTTCAATTTTTCAAAGAGATTTTGTGTCATTTCACTTCAAGAAATCAAGTTCTCTTCCTCTTCTTCAACTCAGATTAGGTAAGATGTAGTTTCTAAATTTATTTCTATGCTTTGAGGAGTTGTGTTTTTAGCTCAAAATGATGAAATTATGAACTTGCCTTAGCTTTTCATTTTGGTTTTCCTCTTCAATTTTTCTTTAACCAATTCAACCATATGGCTTAGGTGGAACTAAGATGATGGCTTGATGATGAGGACCTTGAGGGTGGGTTGTAAATCCATCACAAGTTAGGCCTCTAAAGCTTGAAAATTCCACTTGATGCAAAACCTTAAAGAATAATGCTTTATGATGCTAAAACAAAGATTTTTAGTTTAGAACTTGAAAGATGTATTTTTTTCCTTTTATGTTTTATTTCTTGTTAAGATATGTATTGGGTTGAATTTATAATTCTTTTAAAGTCTTGAAGGAGCTCTAGTAAAGAAACAAAATGAATTTGCATCCTTGATTAAGTTTATGCTTTGCATAACCATGTTTACCTTCTATGTCATCACTAAATTTTCAAGAATGAATAAATGAACTTGCATTTCTCATGTTTAAATTCCAAGCTTGTATTTCATGTTTATGTTTCAAGTCATCACTTAATCTTTCAAGATAATTAAGAGGTTGCATCTCATATTTAATTTATGCTCTCACTATATTTTATAATGGCTAAAAGAATCAACGCATGACATGTTTATTTTATGCCATCACCTAAAGATCCTAGAGCTTAAAGACTTGCCCATGTATCACAAGCAAAGAAATATGATTATTGGAGTTAAAGAATTTATTCTTTAAAAAGTCTTGAGATTGGAGCTTAAAAAGATGTAATAATAATTCTCTTCTCCCTCTACTGGTCCTGTGCGGACTACCGCCGCTCCGGTTTCTTAATATTCTCTTCTCCGTCTAGTGGTCGTGTGCGGACTCACCGCCTCAGGTTTCTTAATATTCTCTTCTCCTCTATCGTCCCTGCGGATTACCGCTCCAGCTTTCTTGTATCATGTTTATATTTCAAGTTCTTGCATCATGTTTAATTTTCAAGTCATCACCTTAAATCTTAAAGATAAAGAAATGGAATTGCATATCATGTTTATAATTCCAAGCTATCACCTTATAAAGATAAGATTAAAATAAGGTTGCATAGCATGTTTATAATTCTAAGATGTCACCTAAATCTCTAAAGCTCAAGACTTACTCCTTTTATCTTAAGTGAGAATTTTAATTGTGAAGATCCTCCCAAATTTGACAAAAGAACTAGTTTCTAAATGAGTTTTAAGGCTTTGCAAGGATTTTACGGGGAACTAGTATTTTATATGCACTTAAAATATGATTCTATGTAATTGCATGAGGTTCATGATTCGGCCACCGATCTGAGTTTAGTATCAATGTGTGATAATGATTTGATATGATTGAAGTTGTGATAATTATGGTTTATTGTTAAGAGAATGATTCATAATTGGTTTAGTAACTAATTAGTTCTATAATTGATAATTCTATGTAAGGATTGGATGCTTATTAAGTACTTGATATCATTGAATGATTTCGACTTGCATGTTATAGTTGCTGTTGCAAATAATAAGAATGCTTATACATGAAATGTTCTTATGTAAAATTCACCTTTGTTGCTAGAAGAAAGTGTATCATTGTAAAAGTGTAATTTGGAAAGGTTAGGCTAAGGAAAGACTTGGTATTTAAGCGTGTCCATTGTGACCCACCTCTCTTTCCCTGGGAATCTCCCATATGCATGATTACAGGTGATATATATTATTCTAGCTTAAGACTATAAATGAGAAAATGTTATGATGTTTATGAATTGTATTATGATATAACATGCAAATATTTAATGGTGACTTAAACTTATAAGAAAATGATCCTTTGGAACCATCAGACTATAGGTGGTGAAAAGGTGATTTTAGCCCCCTAACCCGTTTCTCTCAAAAGGGTAGAGTCGGGACTTTAGCTTATCAAAAGGGATAAGTATATGCTAGTGACGACTAGTAAAGTATGAGCTCATAACCTAAATTACTCCCAAAGGGTGGAGTATAGGGTGGCCCAAGGAAAATAATGATGATGATAAGATTTTAAGTCACCTAAGGCACTAAAGAAATGAAATATGTGCACTGTGTCCATGTGTAGCTAATATTATATGACGTTCTTTTATGCATGTTATTTTGATAATGATGATGAGGAATATGATGTAATGATAAAGGAAAAGTTCATTGTAAATATGACATGTTAAGAATAAGATGCATTATAAGACGCATGATTAAAAATTGACGAACCTCGGTTAAGTATTTGTCTGAACTTAAAATGAATCTTTGCATGCTCACTATTTTAGAATAATCCCGAGGTTCCTGGGGACTTTGATGATGACACTGTAGAAGGAGGTACCTTACTTGAAATTCTTTCGCAAGATTCTCACTCCCTTTTCTTTATTTCCGTCATTGTCTCCAGATTCAAATGGCGACATTCGTCCTGTTCGCTGATACCCCTACTTGGGAATTCCACTATGATCCGTGCATCGCTCGTATCATTTTGAAGGAGAGTGCTTGTGATTCGTGTTTTTATTTACATAGGTCGTCCATTTGCACATCCTGTCCCTAGTTATCGATTTTCTCCTACTTCTCCCTATGGCGATGAAATGGTTTTCGAACATGCACGCCCACTTGATGAAAGGATGTTACGTTCTTATCCCGCTTCATCTGCGTCCATGGATTTCAGAGTATGTTCCGAGACGAGATATTCAAACCGATCCTTCGTGAGGACACTCCTACTCATGTATATTCGAGAGCTCGCTCCTACTCCCACACGTGTAAGAGAGGGTAGTGAGGAAACAGTTGTTCAGCCAAGGTTAGCGAGAAGGCCGTCCATGCGACTCCGACTGGTGCATCTCGTGTGTCCCTCCCGAGGGAGCTCATCGATGGATCGGATTTATTCCCCATTTTCAGACAAGTGGCCATAGAAGGTTCTTAGTAGACTTATGTGTGATCATGCACCCTAGTTTTAGGATAACCTTCCCGCTTATGGAGTTATCTAGTTTAGGGGCATGAATTTCCTTAAGTATATTTTCTTTTATGGGTTTGCATAAGATAATGATGTATGAACATAACCCACCCTTTGAGTGAGGTTATTGTATGTAAATATATGCTATAATGTGCTTATGGATGTTATATGATGGAGCCTAAGTGATATGATGTGATATATTCTTAAACGCCTTATTATACTCCGCTTACTCGTTCACGTTGTACTCGGCTCACGTTTTCAATTATGTGTTTAAAAAAAAAAAAAAAGGCTCGTAATTTCACTAAGTATTTTCAAATTATGAAGAAAGAACCAAAGCAAGGAGTAAAGTCTAGTCATTAATCGATTCAACCTAGGTGTATCGGTTAATTACTAGGTGTTACATTTTGGTATCGAGCGATTCGATTCTCATGGAGCCCGAGGATTGGACTAGCTATGCTTCTAAAGCATAATACGTTAGTGACGTCATGTGTAGATGTTTATCATTAGGATGAGCTTGGGGAGTAGAAATACATGACTCTTTGTATGTTGAAAGTGCCATGGTAACTTGCTCACTTTGCATGGAATATTGGGCCTGATCACCTCAGTGTTGCTGTTTTGTGTGTATAGGGACCAATGGCACGTCGACAACAGACTAGGAGCGCAGCACAAAATAATCACGACAACGAGACACCAAGCACTCCGCGACGTAGCAAGGACCATGAGAATGATGATGGAACGAATGGATCAGGATCGTCTAGCCAATATGAATCAGCGACATGAGATTCCCGAACATGCCTGTTTCGGGGAGTTTCGTAAGGCAAACCCACCGGTTTTCAAGGGGACATCAATCCAAATATTGCGATGAATGGATTCGAATAATCGAGAAGGTCTTTGCCGTAGTCCCATGCTCGGAGGAGCAAAAGGTCACCTTCGCTACTCATATGCTTGAGGGTGATGCCGGTTTACGGTGGACGGTGTTCAAGACTCACGGAGACGACCGATGTGGACATTGATTGGGAACTATTCAAGGTCCATTTTTACGAAAAGTACTTTCCAGTCAGTTAGAAATGCCAAGGACATTGAATTCATGCAACTTGTCCAGGGCAATATGAATGTGGCCCAAGATAATCGCCAGATTTGAAGAACTCATTAAGTTCTCAAGAATGTACCAAGGAAATCTCGATGAGTACCGGAAATGCATTAAATACGAGTCGTGGTTGAAGGCGGAACTTAATGTGGCGCTTGCACATTTGGAGATTAGGATTTCTACCCTAGTTAACAAATGTCGGATTATTGAAGAAGGTCGAGAAAACTAAACACCCCAAAGTCGATAATATTACCAAAAAGTTGACACCACAAGGTCAATAGTTCAAGAGGCGAATCGACCTCCATTTCTCAATCAAGACCACAAGGGACACAAAGAAATTTTCAACAAGGAAGGCCAAACAACAACAATCGCTATAATAACAACCGCTACAACAATAACCCCAAGAATAATCACAACAACAACAATAACAACAATAAAGGGAAAGCACCACAAAGAGGTCCAAAGAAGATTTCCTCCGGCCGCGCCATCCATGGAATGTCCCAAGCGCGGCAAGAATCATGGGAGCATGCCATGTCGAGCGGAACAAACGTGGTGCTATCGGTGTGGAAAACCAGGTCATTACTCCGAGAATGCACTGAAAGGGAACCCGCCAACCCCAATCCCAAGCCACAATACCAGGGAAGGGTATTTCTTGTTAATCTTTGAAGAAACAACGAAGGGACGAAATCTCGTGGAAGGTAAGGGTAATATGCATGGTAAAGACTTAATTGTACTATATGATTCTGGGCGCTTCTCATTCTTTTATCTCCCATTCTTGTGTTAAAAGCCTTAATTCACCTATGCGTGAGCTTCCTTTTGACCTTATTGTTACTACCCCGACTCGAAAACCCGTTAGGACTTGTAAATGTTGTTTAGATTGTAGTTTTATTATAGATAATAGATCCTTTGTTTTAGATCTTATTTGCTTACCCATGCGAGGTTTAGATGTGATTCTTGGCATGGATTGGCTTGAGGCCAACCGTGTACTGTTAAATTGTTATGAGAAAACCATCACTTTTCTTCCTATTCCTATTGAACCTAAGAAACCCATAAGTCTTTACATAACTGCTGTGGAAATGGACTGTGGTAAGGGTGAGAGTAAAGGTTACATTTTCTTAGCCGCTAGTGATGTAGACTTTGAGCAAAGTATCGATGAGATACCAATAGTAAGAAATTATCCCGAAGTATTTCCAGATGAGATACCAGAGTTTCCCCCCAAGAGAGAGATAGAATTTTCCATAGAGTTGCTTCCGGGTGCGGGACCTATATCCATAGCCCCATACAGGATGTCCCCATTAGAATTGACCGAGTTAAAAACTCAATTGGAAGATTTATTGGAGAAAAAGTTTGTTAGGCCTAGTGCATCACCTTTGGGAGCCCTGTGTTGTTTGTAAAGAAAAAGGATGGGAGTATGAGGATGTGTGTAGATTATAGGCACTTGAAAAAACTAACGGTGAAAAACAAGTATCCTCGCCTAGGATCGATGATTTGATGGACCAACTGAAAGGTGCGGTAGTGTTTTCTAAGATAGATTTGAGGTCAGGCTACCATCAAATTAGAGTGAGAGATGAAGACATACCTAAAAGCGGCCTTTCAGACTCGACACGCCATTTTGAGTTTGCATAGAATGTCCTTTGGGTTAACTAATGCTCCACTATTTTTATGGATTACATGAATAGGATCTTTCGACCCTATTTGGATCAGTTTGTAGTTGTCTTTATAGATGACATTCTCATATATTCTAAGACCCATGAAGAGCATGAATGCCACCTAACCATAGTACTAGAGATCTTGAAGGAAAAGAAACTATATGCCAAGATTTCCAAGTGTGAGTTTTGGTTGGATAAGGTGCAATTTTTAGGGCATGTAGTATCTAAGAAAGGAATTGTCTGTAGATCCTAGTAAGGTAGAAGCGGTAGTAAACTGGAAAGACCAACCACGGTAATCAAGTAAGGAGCTTTTTGGGTTTAGCCAGGTTATTACCGTCGATTTATCAAGGGATTTTCCCAGATTTCCTACCTTTGACCAAGTGACTAGGAAGAACACCCTTTTTCATGGACCGGAGTGTGAAAAGAGCTTTCAAGAGTTAAAACACAAGCTAACCTCGACCCTGTTTTAGTGTTACCCGACCCCAATGTGCCTTTCGAGGTGTATTGTGATGCTTCAAAAAAGGGTTTAGGTTGTGTATTGATGCAGGATAGGCAAGTGGTGGCCTATGCATCAAGACAACTCAAGCCACATGAGGCAAACTACCCTACCCATGACCTTGAGTTAGCTGCAGTCGTGTTTGCTCTAAAGATTTGGAGACACCATTTATATGGAGTTAAGTTTGAGGTGTTTTCCGATCACAAGAGTTTGAAATATCTCTTTGATCAAAAAGAGCTAAACATGAGGCAAAGGCGATGGATGGAGTTCTTGAAAGATTATGATTTTGGATTGAACTACCATCCTGGTAAAGCTAATGTAGTACGTGATGCTTTGAGTAGGAAGTCCTTACAAGTGTCCCGTTTGATGGTGAAGGAGGTTGAATTGATTGAGCAATTTAGGGACTTAAACCTAGGAATGACTTTGACCACTAAGGGCATCGAGCTTGTCATCTTAGAGTGACAAGTGAGTTCAAAGAAAGGATTGTTCAAGCTCAAGGGGACGATCTTTGAGTTTCAAGAGACTTTAGAGGCGTGAAAGCGGGAAAGTTGATAGGTTTTACCCAAGGAATGGACGATTTGTGGAGGTTTAAAGGTCGAATATGTGTACCTGCTAGTGGTGGCCTCCGAAAGGATATTTTGGAGGAAGCCCATAAGAGCCATTTTACCCTTCATCCTGGTGCTACCAAGATGTATCAAGATTTGAAGAAGATGTTCTGGTGGCCTGGAATGAAGAAAGATGTGTGCACATGGGTGAGTAAGTGCTTGGTGTGTCAAAAGGTGAAGATTGAACACCAAAAACCCTCTCGAATGCTGCAACCTCTGTCGATCCCTGAGTGGAAGTGGGATAGTATCTCCATGGATTTTGTGACTGGATTACGAAGGACCCAAATGAATCATGATACCATATGGGTAATCGTGGATCGATTGACAAAGTCAGCCCACTTTTTACCTATTAAGGTGACTTATTCCTTGGATAGGTTAGCACAATTATATATTCAGGAGATAGTGAGGTTACATGGGGTGCCGTCGACGATAATCTCGCAGCGAGATCCGCGATTTACGTCGCGATTTTGGGAGCCTTTCAAAAGGCATTTGGTTCAAAGCGGTGTCTAAGCACGACCTATCACCCCCAAACAGACGGTCAATCTGAAAGAACTATCCAAACCTTGGAGGATATGTTAAGGGCATGTGTTTTAGATCAAAGGGGAAGTTGGGATAAGTACCTGCCACTTATTGAATTTGCATATAACAACTTGATTATCATGCAAGTATCGGTATGGCAATCGTATGAGGCCCTCTATGGACGGAAATGTCAATCTCCTTATGTTGGTATGAACCCGAGAGCAAAGTTTACTTGGACCTGATATTGTGAGGGAAACAACGGAACAAATCAAAAGATTAGGGATAAGATTCTTCTTGCTCAAAGTCGATGAAAAACTATGCGGACAAGCGGCGAAAACCGCTAGATTTTCAAGAAGGGGACCACGTGTTCCTAAGGATCACCCCCACCACCAGGCATAGGCCGAGCAATAAAAGTAAAGAAATTGAGCCCTGATTTCTTGGTCCGCTTGAAATCCTTACCAAAGTAGGACACGTAGCCTCACCGTATAGCCCTACCCCGAGTCTATCCAACCTTCATGATGTTTTCCATGTCTCTCGCTTAAGAAAGTATCAATCGACCGAGTCATGTACTAGAGCGAACATGTACAATTAAGAGATAACCTGACATTTAACTTACTACCCACGAGAATCGCGACCGAGGAGTTAAGGAACAAGAACAAGGCTGTACCCCTGGTCAAAGTAGCATGGGGACAGGGTGAAACCGAAGAACTTACATGGGAGCTGGAATCAAACATGAAAGCACAATACCCCGAGTTGTTCTCAGGTAACGAATTTCGGCGAAATTCTTTTAAGGAGGGAGTAATGTAACGCCTAATTTTTCTTGTAATTTTCTTGTCATTAGAAATTACTCAATTATTGAATTACCGTAGGTAATTATTACATAAGATTTGAGGCCGAACAATCCTCAATAAAGGAATATAACATTAGAAGAGAGGTTAGGAACGATTCATGCGAGAGTCGCAAATCCCGAATTTCTCTACGTATAAAATGACCAAAATGTCCCTGAAGTTATTTTACTCAGAAAATGAGGATTGTGGGCCCCACATATTCTCAAGGGGATGTTTTGAGAATAATAAGGGATTGTTTGTGTTATGTGTGTTAATAGAGCAGAAGAATCTCAATTTTGAGTTCCGACGCACGAAAAGACCAAAACGCCTCAAGGGTCGCTTTAACTCCGATGTGCGTGCCGACTGAGCCCGAACCTCACTAAAATGTTTTAAAATGTGTTTTTAAGCCATGATTAACCATTGGTTAAGCTCGGGTGGCCTTGGGCAGTTTTTAAGTGAAAGTACGATTTTGCCCCCGTTTTTGGGCAGTTTTGCGAATTTCGGGATTTTTGATTCATATACCGAAACCTAAGCAATATTAGGCTCAAATTAAAGCTTATTAAATTCTAAATATTAATCTAGATTCAAAATTATGTATTTAGATTGATTAGAACCCAAAATTGCTCAAAAACACCCAAATTGCTTACTAATTCACTTAAGCCCTTAACCGTAAATTCTCTAAATTACATGAATACCTTGCCTACACCTAAATAATGCATGGAACACACAAATTTCACTTCTTTGGGCTGTAATGCACGAAATTATTGATGCCATTATGCAGCTGAATTATTTCCAAAAGTTGCACTAAAACAAAATGCCAAAATGTCACCATAAGAGACATAATTCCTTAATTTCATACAACTTTGTCTAAAATGATTTTTCCTCCATTATTACTCCTGAAAAATTCTGACAACTACCTCCTCATTTTGGCCAATTAGAAGCCTCAAAATCTTCTATAAATAGGCTTGCTTGAGTGGTCTTGGAATGCTTGGTTCATAACTAGTTTTTAGGAGCACCAAAAACTTTCTTTCTTCCTCCTCTTTGGCTGAATTCTTTCTTCAATTTTTCAAAGAGATTTTGTGTCATTTCACTTCAAGAAATCAAGTTCTCTTCCTCTTCTTCAACTCAGATTAGGTAGGGAGTAGTTTCTAAATTTATTTCTATGCTTTGAGGAGTTGTGTTTTTAGCTCAAAATGATGAAATTATGAACTTGCCTTAGCTTTTCATTTTGGTTTTCCTCTTCAATTTTTCTTTAACCAATTCAACCATATGGCTTAGGTGGAACTAAGATGATGGCTTGATGATGAGGACCTTGAGGGTGGGTTGTAAATCCATCACAAGTTAGGCCTCTAAAGCTTGAAAATTCCACTTGATGCAAAACCTTAAAGAATAATGCTTTATGATGCTAAAACAAAGATTTTTAGTTTAGAACTTGAAAGATGTATTTTTTCCTTTTATGTTTTATTTCTTGTTAAGATATGTATTGGGTTGAATTTATAATTCTTTTAAAGTCTTGAAGGAGCTCTAGTAAAGAAACAAAATGAATTTGCATCCTTGATTAAGTTTATGCTTTGCATAACCATGTTTACCTTCTATGTCATCACTAAATTTTCAAGAATGAATAAATGAACTTGCATTTCTCATGTTTAAATTCCAAGCTTGTATTTCATGTTTATGTTTCAAGTCATCACTTAATCTTTCAAGATAATTAAGAGGTTGCATCTCATATTTAATTTATGCTCTCACTATATTTTATAATGGCTAAAAGAATCAACGCATGACATGTTTATTTTATGCCATCACCTAAAGATCCTAGAGCTTAAAGACTTGCCCATGTATCACAAGCAAAGAAATATGATTATTGGAGTTAAAGAATTTATTCTTTAAAAAGTCTTGAGATTGGAGCTTAAAAAGATGTAATAATAATTCTCTTCTCCTCTCTGGTCCTGTGCGGACTACACCGCTCCGGTTTCTTAATATTCTCTTCTCCCTCTCTTGGTCCTGTGCGGACTACATAGCTCGGTTTCTTAATATTCTCTTCTCCCTCTATCTGGTCTGTGCGGATTACCGCCGCTCCAGCTTTCTTGTATCATGTTTATATTTCAAGTTCTTGCATCATGTTTAATTTTCAAGTCATCACCTTAAATCTTAAAGATAAAGAAATGGAATTGCATATCATGTTTATAATTCCAAGCTATCACCTTATAAAGATAAGATTAAAATAAGGTTGCATAGCATGTTTATAATTCTAAGATGTCACCTAAATCTCTAAAGCTCAAGACTTACTCCTTTTATCTTAAGTGAGAATTTTAATTGTGAAGATCCTCCCAAATTTGACAAAAGAACTAGTTTCTAAATGAGTTTTAAGGCTTTGCAAGGATTTTACGGGAACTAGTATTTTATATGCACTTAAAATATGATTCTATGTAATTGCATGAGGTTCATGATTCGCCACTGATCCGAGTTTAGTATCAATGTGTGATAATGATTTGATATGATTGAAGTTGTGATAATTATGGTTTATTGTTAAGAGAATGATTCATAATTGGTTTAGTAACTAATTAGTTCTATAATTGATAATTCTATGTAAGGATTGGATGCTTATTAAGTACTTGATATCATTGAATGATTTCCTGACTTGCATGTTATAGTTTCTGTTGCAAATAATAAGAATGCTTATACATGAAATGTTCTTATGTAAAATTCACCTTTGTTGCTAGAAGAAAGTGTATCATTGTAAAAGTGTAATTTGGAAAGGTTACTGCTAAGGAAAGACTTGGTATTTAAGCGTGTCCATTGTGACCCACCTCTTTCCCGGGAATCTCCCATATGCATGATTACAGTTGATATATATTATTCTAGCTTAAGACTATAAATGAGAAAATGTTATGATGTTTATGAATTGTATTATGATATAACATGCAAATATTTAATGGTGACTTAAACTTATAAGAAAATGATCCTTTGGAACCATCAGACTATAGGTGGTGAAAAGGTGATTTTAGCCCCTAACCCGTTCTCTCAAAAGGGTAGAGTCGGGACTTTAGCTTATCAAAGGGATAAGTATATGCTAGTGACGACTAGTAAAGTATGAGCTCATAACCTAAATTACTCCCAAAAGGGTGGAGTATAGGGTGGCCCAAGGAAAATAATGATGATGATAAGATTTTAAGTCACCTAAGGCACTAAAGAAATGAAATATGTGCACTTTGTGTCCATGTGTAGCTAATATTATATGACGTTCTTTTATGCATGTTATTTTGATAATGATGATGAGGAATATGATGTAATGATAAAGGAAAAGTTCATTGTAAATATGACATGTTAAGAATAAGATGCATTATAAGACGGATGATTAAAAATTGACGAACCTCGGTTAAGTATTTGTGCGAACTTAAAATGAATCTTAGCAAGCTCACTATTTTAGAATAATCCGGAGGTTCCCGGGACTTTGATGATGACAACGTAGAAGGAGGTACCTTCTTGAGAATTCTTTAGCAAGATTCTCACTCCTTTTCTTTATTTCCGTCATTGTCTCCAGATTCAAATGGCGACATTCGCCCTGCTCGTTGATACCCCTACTTGGGAATTCCACTATGATCCGTGCATCGCTCGTATCATTTTGAAGGGAGGTGCCGAGTTCGTGTTTTTATTTACATAGGTCGCCCATTTGCACAACCTGTCCCTAGTTATCGATTTTCTGCTACTTCTCCCTTTGGCGATGAAATGGTTTCGAACATGCACGCCCACTTGATGAAAGGATGTTACGTTCTTATCCCGCTTCATCTGCTTGTCCATGGATTTCAGTATGTTCGAGACGAGATATTCTCAAACTGATCCTTCAGAGGACATTCCTACTCATGTATATTCTGAGAGCTCTGCTCCTACTCCCACACGTGTAAGAGAGGGTAGTGAGGAAACAGCTTGTTCAGCCAAGGTTAGCGAGAAGGCCGTCCATGCGACTGACTGGTGCATCTCGTGTGTCCCTCCCGAGGGAGCTCATCGATGGATCGGATTTATTCCCCATTTTCGTGACAGTGGCCATAGAAGGTTCTTAGTAGACTTATGTGTGATCATGCACCCTAGTTTTAGGATAACCTTCCCGGCTTATGGAGTTATCTAGTTTAGGGGCATGAATTTCCTTAAGTATATTTTCTTTTATGGGTTTGCATAAGATAATGATGTATGAACATAACCCACCCTTTGAGTGAGGTTATTGTATGTAAATATATGCTATAATGTGCTTATGGATGTTATATGATGGAGCCTAAGTGATATGATGTGATATATTCTTAAACGTCTTATTATACTCCGCTTACTCGTTCACGTTGTACTCGGCTCACGTTTTCAATTATGTGTTTAAAAAAAAAAAAAAGGCTCGTAATTTCACTAAGTATTTTCAAATTATGAAGAAAGAACCAAAGCAAGGAGTAAAGTCTAGTCATTAATCAGATTCAACCTAGGTGTATCTGGTTAATTACTAGGGTGTTACATCAAGCATGGCTTCAAGGAGTGAGAAAACAATTCAATCATGTGGCCAAAGAGAGCATGGCTGTTCGGCCATGTTACAGCCAAGGGGAGGTTTGTTTTGCAATTTAATTGTGATTTAGAGTTGTGTTTAGGTGTATCTTTGATTATGCTTAAGGTTAGGAAGTTGTAAGAAAGTGTTTAGGTGAGGTAATGGTTAATTAAGGTGGCTAGACATAATTAAGGAGTGGTCTTGCACCATTAGTGAGTTAGATCCTCAAATTAGAGTCTAAACAACTCAAGACACAATTCCTTAATTTAGGGAATTGGTTAGAGAAAACACTATTCAAGACTCCAAGACTAGGAATCTTGAATTCTAAAAAGAGATTTATGTTTAATCTAAGCAATTTTAGGTTCTAATTAACCTTAATAAATTATTTTGACTCTAGATTAATTAGGGAAATTAATTAACCTTCGATTAGAGCCTAATATTGCTTAGGTTAGCTTAATTACGTCATTAGGCGTAAAAATACTATTCTAGGGGCAAAATCGTAATTTTGCACAAAACTGCCGGGACCACCGGGACTTGAACAGAGACCTCTAGACACATGAAAACATGTTTTTAAACCTCTGGGGAAAGTTTCGGGCTCAAACGGCACTTCTACCCGTGTAAAAACGCTATAGGGGTATTTTGGTCATTTTGACCCGAAACTGTGGAAAACGAGATTTTCGCTTCCGGAAGCATTCAAAGGCCATTCAATCCCCTTCAAACATTGAGTTGACCCTTCGAGGATGACTGAGTTGGTTACCCTCGAATTCGGGTCAGGAAATGACCTCAGGGGCATTTTGGTCATTTCCCTCAGACAGAAAAATCAGGGTGTTACACTTGAGTGGTTTTCGGAGGTGAAAATCTCATTTTCCGCAGTTTTCGGATCAAAATGACTGAAATACCCCTATAACGTTTTTACATGGGTAAATGTGCTGTTTGGGCCCGAAACTTTTCCCAAAGGTTTAAAACAATGTTTTTATGAGTTTAGAGGTCTCTGTTTAAGTCCTGGTGGTCTCGGCTAGTTTTTGTGTAAAATTACGATTTTGCCTCTAGAATAGTGTTTTTGAGCTTAATGATGTAATTAAGCAAACCTAAGCAATATTAGGCTCTAATCAAAAGTTAATTAATTTTCATAATTAATCTAGAGCCAAAATGATTTATTGAAGCTAATTAGAACCTATGATTACTTAGATTAGAGTTAAACCTTTTCTTTATCCAAGTTCCCAAGACATAGAATCTTGAATACTGTTTTCACTATTCACTCTCCATACTTCAAAAAGAAGCCTAGGATGTAATTGAAAACCTATGTTGAGTAGGGATTGACTCCACTAAAAGGCTAGAATGTCCACTAATCATGCCCTATATAGTCCTAATTACCTATCCTTTCATTCACACATTTCACTATAAACTCCTAATCTTAAACCCTATTCTTGGAAGCTAATGTCTCTTTGTCTCTAGTTTGCTTCAAAATGGATTGCCTTTAATTCAAAGCTCCCAAATCACACCCAAAATCTTCCTAAATCAATAGGCAAGTGAGGTATCAAGGTGAGGATTAATGGAGAATTGAGATTTTAATCGGTTAGATTTATAGGTGTGTAGATTAAGTTTGGTGAAGGAACTTTGAGGTTTTAACAAAACTAGGCTAAGGTTTTGAGGATTTAGAACTTGGAAATGGAAGTTTGGAAGAAGAAAATGAAGGCTGTCTCCTTGGTTTTGCTTGGCCGAGAATGTTATAAATGGAGAGATAAGGTTGGTTGGTTTGATTTTATCTTATAATTTAACTTAGCTATTATATAATATAAATGATGACTTCTTGAGAAAGAAAGAAATATGGATGGCTATG
Source organism: Dalbergia cochinchinensis (assembly GCA_031216125.1). Lineage (NCBI taxonomy): Eukaryota > Viridiplantae > Streptophyta > Magnoliopsida > Fabales > Fabaceae > Dalbergia > Dalbergia cochinchinensis. Next base: position 30,261,788 of record CM062375.1, on the reverse strand, counting down.
ATTGAATCTTGTAATTCAAGATTGAATCTTAGTCATTCATTTGATATAAATGGATAACCTTTCTCTTTTTGTAAAGGTCAAACTAGCTTTCAGTGTTAGAAATTGCACACCGAAATTTTACCGAACGGGTAAAACAGTGTACCCGGAAAATCAAACATTACTTAATATTTAATTCTAAGTATAAAATTTTCATTTCTAACTATTTCTAACCTTATTTCCATGTTTTTCCCAATTTCGGGCACCTTCGGGCCCCGAATCGTGGGTTTTACTGTCGTGGTACGTGAGAACATAAAAATACTATTCATATTTTTTTTTTATAAAACCGTTGGATCATCCTCATCATTGTTAAAACTGTTAGATATTTGAAGCTACGATAATAAAGCTCAAATTAATTTTTAACTAATTTTTTAGGGTGTTACAAGATCTGTGTGTGATTCGGAAAAGGAAAAAACATGAAGTCTGATGATCACATATAGGAATGAGCTCAGTCCTGATAAACAATCTATTTCTCTTGTGGGGTGCGATCCACTATAAATACCTATTGGGTATAAACTAAGTCTTTTCTATGTCTATGAAAAAAGAAAAATGCACTAACTTGAGTTTTGCAACACAATACAAACTAAGTATTTCCTTTGTCGATGAAAAAAGAAAAATGCACTAAATTGAGTCCTATGATCATAAGTGAAATCAGATCACTTTGAGATAATTTCATTGTATTTAGCATATGCATAATCATGTGATATTTAAATGCTTGACTAGGATTATTTAATATGGGTTGAGCTTCATGATATATGTGCACTAAGTGATTGATTACTAAAAGTTGCCCACTTTGGATAGATTGATTTTGAACTTTAAAAATGAACCTTTGGTAAATATTGTATGATCACATTTTCTTAATAAACCGAAGTGGTTAGGACAATGATGATGACATTATGATAGAGTTTTGGGGATGCCCTATTGAGAATTCTAGAATTCTTACTCCTATATGTTTATGTTTCCGTGTCGTCTCTAAGTTGATCCAGAAAACAATGGCGCTTGATAAGCGGCATTTACGCTGTATATTTAACTTCTAAACATTGGGTTTTTGCATGAGTTTTTAGTTTGTTATTGAGGAAAAATAATAGTGTTTCGTAAATTGAACCTGATTGCACAATTTTGAAAAATCAATGACAATTGCTCTGTTTTTGAATAATTAAATGTTGTTACAATTAACCCGTCTCCTTGAGTTAGGTATTTTTGTGTACAGGAGCATTGCATTGAGTATAAAGCATTAAAAGTAGGAGCTGAGACTGAAAGGAAGAAAAACTAGCGAGAGCTTGCCATTTGGGTGAGCGCTGCAGCGCTCGACAGAGAACACGATTCATCCATTTGGGAAGCAGCCTGTTCTGGTGAGCGCTGCTCCTACAATAACTTGACTTGTACCTGTTGGCTCGCTTGGGCCATGTTTTGGACCCTTTTTCTTGGATGAATAGTAATGATGCAAGAGACATCAGTAGCGAGGTTTTCAGTTTTGGAAATCAGGAACACACACACACACACTCTCTCTCTCTCTTACTCTCTCTCTAGGTTTAGAATTCTTCATCATTGTTAGATTTTGGTTTTTGCTGGATTGTAATTGGGCTTTTACCTTCAACAATAATTGCAAAACTCCCCTTATGGAGGAGCAATCTCTTTACCATGCGCAAGGATAACTGAAGATTAAGAATGTTCTTGAGGTTCCTATTATTTTAATTGCAATTCATGATTGGTTTTTCTTCCCTTTTTGCTTTCTCTTTTGATATCAATTGCAATGATTATTGTAATTATGTTTTTAAGAGTTCTTTTGTTGGGCATTCGTTCACGTACATAATCTAGATACCATTGGGGTATTGGGTCGATTGATTTAATTATATCCAATTGGTAAGGGATTGAAACTAACTCTGTTAGGAATTAGGTTGCTGTAATTGATAATCAAACTGGCATAGGTTCATAGAATTACGATCGTGAATTACTAGTTCATATGTTAGCCAAATCCTTAGTGGGAGTGCAATTGTATGACCATTAACTAGAATTACATCATTGTTATGTGATAGCATGACTAATGAAAGTAACCATCGCCATGAATTAATCCTTTTGACCAATGATTGAACAATTCTTAATCCGAAGAACTCCTTGTGCAGGCAATTCTTCATAATATTTTCTCAATCTAATTTTGCTTTCAATAATTCTAGAAACCCCCAATTCTTTTGAATTAATTAAAACACTTTCTTGTGAGACGACCTGAATTGCACCTTTACTACATTTTTTGTGCAATTTGGCATTTTATAAATTTTAATTTGTTGTGGGTAGCGACAGCTCGCATCAATGTTGTGTAACATCCCCTGCTGCTTTATGGATTGACAACTGTCCGCACAAACCAACATAGGTCTTTTCAGCATGCTTTGTCCTCACTCGCATACTTCCTAGAAGAACTTCCTAGGAGGTCACCCATCCCAAAATCGCTCCAAGTCAAGCACGCTTAACTGTGGAGTTCTTTAGTGATGGGCTACCGAAAAGAAGATGCATCTTGTTGATATAGATAGTATAAATCAATTCATATAAGCCCTCCTCAATTGTATAGTTTCATACCTATACAGTCTTAGGATCCCTTTCATTCAGGTGTGTAATCGGTTTATTCATGTACCCCTCTGCTTTTGAAGTCTGCTAGGAGCCACTCCTTGTCCGTGCCTCCTTGCACCGACGATCACTCCCCGACTTTGCAATCCCTGGTATATAACACCCTAACTTTCAACATAATATACCTAGGACGCATAATGGTTAATCGTTAGTTGTTACTCTTCCATCTCAGAATTTTACTTAATTTTGTGCTCCGAAAATAATTCTATGGAAAATATGACCCATTTTTTTGAAAAACCAAACTATGAGCCGTTCACGTATACATTATAGCATCTAATTATTCGTCGTATAGCATACATACAAATTACAATAGAGTCTAGCATAAACTGAACACATCGTCATACCATAACATTAACTTCAAGTATCGAGACAAATAATAATAATAATGCTATAAGAATATTCCAAAATCATACCACAACGATAATACTAAGCCCACCTATGGAGGTTGAGCATACAAATAACTCAAGCTAATCATGACTATGGTGTAGCGAAATCTCTCGTGACTAAATTACGAACTTATGCAAAGGCGAGACAACTCCTATGGTTGTGAAAATGAAGGACTACAACCCTACTTCCACTGCGTTACTCTGATCCAGTCTGCACTACAACTCCTATGCCTAGCATCTTGAGGGAGCCCACCATCACCAACCTTATTTGAAGACGAAGATGGAAATAAGGATAGAGGGAGTGAGAAACTTATACAAGAATCTCAGTAAGGTTTCCCATTTTACACACGTGTCATCATCATCGTCCTTAGGAACCTCGGCTTTAATTATGAAAGTGGTGGGCATAAATAAGATTCATTTGTTAAGTTTTCAAATACCATTAGCCGAGGCCCGTATCTTTTAGCATGAATCTTAATTTTTGAATGCAACAAGTATCTCATGTATGCATGGCAATATCTCAGTACGTGCGACATAAATCAACAACGTGTAAATTCAAAACACAAGGCAAGGCTAAGTACATGTGTAACATCCTCCTAAGTATAACCTTATCCTTAAGCCATGACATCGGACTTGAGAGTTGTTACGTATAGAATAGCAGACCTTTCTTAAATATCTATAACAAGTTTGACTAATGCAAGAGATAACTATGTTGTAATTCTATTAAAATATATATAGCAAGGAAACCAAAACATTTATTTAATACAAAGTTTAGTACATAAGGGAAGCTCTTCTATGAGCTTTAACACACCTTTGTTCTCTAACATATGTACAGACATATCATTCTACTAAATACAACATAACAAAAGCATTAACTACTACACTACTGCACTTCCGAGTACTTTTGCATAGCAGTCCCTTGGTTCTCTGTATCAACCTGGAGATGACACAGGAACACAAAAACATGGGGGTGAGAATTATAAAATTCTCAGTGGGATAACTCCCCAAATGCACAATCATAATGTCATCGTCATCGGCCCAGCCATTTCGGTTTATTTAGAAAAAAGTGATCATGCATTACATAATATCGGTTTATTTTTAAAGTTCTAAATCATACTTTCGAAGTGGGTTACTTTTAACATTCAATTACTTAATGTACATATACCATACTACTCAACATCTATACTACTAACTTTCCACTTAAATATATTGGTCTCTATATTGATACTAAACTTTTTCACTTGGCATATAAGATAAAAGATTCCTTGGAAAATTTACTTCTTATACTTGCCTTAGCCCTTGACTAATCTTGTCACATCTGGGTATTACGTACCGCCATCCCCAGCGTGGCAATAATGGGTAATAGACTGCTTTTCAGGACTGAGCTCATTCCTATACATGATCATTGGATTCATTTCCTCCAATTCTCACATAGACCTATTCCTAGCCAGGTTTACTTTCCCCGACTCAATTCAAGGGTAGTCAGGTTTGCTTTCCCTGACAGACTGGATTTACTTTCTCCAGCCCAAGGATTATAAATTTTATACGTTTCTTGATAGTCAGGTTTGCTTTCCCCGACAAAGTGGATTTACTTTCTCTAGCCCAAGGATTATAAATTTTATGCGTTTCTTGGTAGTCAGGTTTGCTTTCCCCGACAAACTGGATTTACTTTCTCCAGCCCAAGAAACATAATCTTATGTTTTTCTCTCACATAAGAGCAATTGTAATAAGCATTCCTATCTATGCATGCCTAACCTTATCAATAAGCTCACATAGTATCAAGGAAATCAATTCATAGGCATTTCATCATCCTTTCAGTCAATCTAGCATACAACCAGGATTTCCGCTAGAAGAGAAATTCTAGTTAAATTATCAAATATCATTAGAACATAGTAAAACTATTTTTCAGAGGTATTCAATGTGCTAATAAGGTTCCATAAAAATTTCAGAGCACAAAAAGGTCTATAGCTATATTTATAAAATACCACAATTTCAGAGGTCAGAATTATTCAGTTTCAGCCAACAGCCAGAAGCCTCAATTTTTATACCCTATCAACTGAGCTCAAAACTTCATACAAAAATTCATAGTTGGACTTCAATATGTCCTCAACATCTTGTAAAAATTTCAGCTCATAATTCGTTCATTTACTAAGCTAATAAAATTTCACAAGTTCACAGCTTCAGATTCAACATTTCAGGCAGCATAGTTACCACTTCGGTTCTTGAATTTTTCAAGGCATTAGGAATCAAAACCAGAGCTCAAGAAAATTCATGGAACTATCCTAGGATGTTAACTTCAACATATAATTTTTATAGCTCATGAAAATACCCACAATTCCCCCAGAAAATTCATGAACGATCACTGCCAATAGGAAAACTGAAAATCCAGCAAACCAATTCAAAACCTCTTTTGATAAAAATGATTTTTCCACAACCCCAAACACTCCACCAAAATTAATAAATCAATATCAACATATTATCAACCAATATATTCAGAAATTTCGGATCAAACACCATCAGAAAAGTTCAGCATAAAATTGGAAAGAAAAGACCAAAGAAAACCCTACCTTGAAAGCTTTTGAGCTTGGTACTTCAAAGGATGTTCTAAGTGATCTCCCTTCACTTCAAGACACCAATTTCAGTCCTAAAACTTCCTTAGGCAGTGGGGAAGTGAGGTATTAAGATGAGGATTTGAGATTTCAATCGGTTAGATTTGTAGGGTTTGAGGTGTAGAACAAGTTTTGTGAAGAGAGTTTATTGTTTTATCAAGTCTAGGCTAGGTGTTTTGGCATTTGAATCAAGTTTTCTTGTGTTTGAAGAAGCAAAAATGGAGTTCCACCTTTCAATATGCTGAATGAACTTGGAAGGGAGAAATAACGAGATTAGGTGACTTGTAGTTATCTTATATGATCTTGAAAATATTATTTTAATGTAGAGTCTAATTTATTCATAAAAGAAACTAGTATGGATGGCTAGGATTGGATCTTGTTATTCAAGATTAAATCTTAGCCATTCATTTAATTCAAATGGGTAAGCATTCTCTTTTTGTGAAGGTCAAACTAGGTTTCGATGTTAAAAATCGCACATCGAAATTTCATCGAACGGGTGAAACAGTGTACCCGGATAATCAAACTTTGCCCGAAAAATAATTTCGGGTATAAAATCTTTATTTCTAACTATTTCTAATCTTATTTACATGTTTTCCCAATTTCGGGAACCTTCAGGTCCCGAATCAGGGGCTTCGGCGTAGGCCCGCAAAACACTATTTATATTTTTTTTTTATAAAACCGTTGGACAGTCTTATCTTTGTTAAAACTGTCATATTTTTGAAATTATGACCAGTAAAGCTCAAATTAATTTTTAAATAATTTTTAGGGTGTTACATTACTACCCGCCTTGAAAAGAATTTTGCCCTCAAAATTCATTTGAAAACAACTTCAAAAGATAATTTCGTGAATCAAACAAGGAATCACACACAGCTCAAAAAATTCAATCAAAAGGTAACAATCGAATCCTAAAACATTCCTACCTTAGGTCAGATTCTTGGGTGGTGACGTCTCCTTAGCACTTATGGTGAAGACTCTACTCTGGTGTTGTGGCTTTGTAGTTAGTTTTGAGTACCTATCTGGGCACTCCCAAATCTTATGTCCTGGTTTTTCACAGCCATAGCACACATTTTCTCCAGCCAAGCAAACTTTATTCCCATGATCTCTTCCACATTTAGGGCATGAACTTGATTGCTGTTGCAGTTTATCCTTATGTGGACTTGGTTGAAACCGCTTCTTCAAGGGCAGGTCATCCTCATAGCCTTGGTCTTTGAGCGGCAATCTTTTGTTCGAAGTGTTTTTAGCAAATTGAACGATTGCTAACTTCTTGTTGGTGTCCTCAGCACGGCGGCACTTGTTTACCAAGGTTGCATAATCCCGGATCTCTAAGAGACCCATAGCAGCTTCGATGTCCTCACATAACCCTCCTTCATACTTCATGCACTTCCAAGCTTCATCTGGATTACGCTGATAAATAGTAGAAAACTTGCAAAGTTCTTCAAACTTAGCCGTATATTCTGCTATACTCATGGACCCTTGCTTAAGCGCCATAAACTCCAGCTCTTTTGTATTTCTCACCGAAACAGGGAAATACTTGTGGTAGAAAGCTTCCTTAATGATATCCCAAGTGACTTTAGTTTGAGAAGCTTCAAATAATCCCTTGGTGCCAATCCACCAGAATTCAGCATCTGCTTCTAGTATGTAAGTAGCAAAAGCCACTTTTTGGGTCTCAGTGCAAGGCAGAACGGAGAAAACCTTCTCCATAGCCTTGATCCATTCTTTTGCTTTATTTGGATCACACGCTCCTCGGAATGGTGGAGGGTTTGTCTTCCTGAACTCAGCAAATTTCTGGTATTCTATATCTACTTCTGCTCCTCTAGGATTCCCAACCGGATTGCCTTCGGCACGTCGGTCCAACCTTTCCATCATCCTATTGGCTACTGCAGCTTGTTCTCTCATGGTAGCTGCCATCTCACGGAAAGTGTCCATCATACCCGCTTCATTTCCAGCAGTGTTCTTAGTACGCCGATTTGAAGTCATCGGTTCCTGTCACACCAAACAAGAATTATTGAGTTGATCAGGCTCAATACCAAGCTAAGTGTGCCAACAACCCACAACATTCCCAACCAGCAGTCATGCACATATAGAGTTATAATGCATGACATTTACTAAGGAAGCATAGCCAGTCCATTCCTCAAGGTTCTACAAGGATGAACTGCTCTGATATCATAATGTAACATCCTCCCTAGTATAACCTCATCCTTAAGCCATGACATCGGACTTGAGAGTTGTTACGTATAGATTAGTGCAACTTTCATAAATATCTATAGCAAGTTTGACTGATGCATGAGATAACTATGTCGTAATTCTATTAAAATATATATAGCAAGGAAACCAAAACATTTATTTAACATTTATTTAATACAAAGTTTAGTAAATAAGGGAAGCTCTTCTATGAGCTTTAACACACCTTTGTTCTCTAACATATGTACACACATATCCATTCTACTAAATACAACATAACAAAAGCATTAACTAATACACTACTGCACTTCCAAGTACTTTTGCATAGCAGTCCCTTGGTTCTTTGCATCAACCTGGAGACGACATGGGAACACAAAAACATGAGGGTGAGAATTATAAAATTCTCAGTAGGGTAACTCCCCAAATGCACGATCATAATGTCATCGTCATCCGCCTAGCCACTTCAGTTTATTTAGAAAAAAAGTGATCATGCATTATATAATATCGGTTTATTTTTAAAGTTCCAAATCATACTTTCGAAGTGGGTTACTTTTAACATTCAATTACTTAATGTACATATACCATACTACTCAACATCTATACTACTAACTTTCCACTTAAATATATTGGTCTCTATATCGATACTAAACTTTTTCACTTGGCATATAAGATAAAGGATTCCTTAGAAAATTTACTTCTTAAACTCACCTTGGCCCTTGACTAATCTTGTCACGTCTGGGCGTTACGTACCGCCATCCCCAGCGTGGCAATAATGGGTAATAGACTGCTTTTCAGGACTAAGCTTATTCCTATACATAATCATTGGATTTACTTCCTCCAATTCTCACATAGACCTATTCCTAGCCAGGTTTACTTTCCCCGACTCAATTCAAGGGTAGTCAAGTTTGCTTTCCGTGATAGACTGGATTTACTTTCTCTAGCCGAAGGATTATAAATTTTATGCGTTTCTTAGTAGTAGTCAGGTTTGCTTTCCCCGACAAAGTGGATTTACTTTCTCTATCGCCCAAGGATTATAAATTTTATGCGTTTCTTGGTAGTAATGTTTTCTTTCCCTGACAATTTGGATTTACTTTCTCCAGCCCAAGGATTATAAATTTTATGCGTTTCTTAGTAGTCAGGTTTGCTTTCCCTGACAAACTGGATTTACTTTCTCCAACCCAAGAAATATAATCTTATGCTTTTCTCTCACATAAGAGCAATTGTAATAAGCATTCCTATCTATGCATGCCTAACCTTATCAATAAGCTCACATAGTATCAAGGAAATCAATTCATAGACATTTCATCATCCTTTCAGTCAATCTAGCATACAGCCAGGATTTCAGTTCGAAGAGAAATTCTAGTTAAATTATCAAACATCATTAGAACATAGTAAAACTATTTTTCAGAGGTAGTTGAATGTGCTAATAAGGTTCCATAAAAATTTCAGAGCACAAAAAGGTCTATAGCTATATTTATAAAATACCACAATTTCAGAGGTCAGAATTATCTGATTAGCCAACAGCCAGAAGCCTCAATTTTTATACCCTATCAACTGAGCTCAAAACTTCATACAAAAATTCATAGTTGGACTTCAATATGTCCTCAACATCTTGTAAAAATTTCAGCTCATAATTCGTTCATTTACTAAGCTAATAAAATTTCACAAGTTCACGACTTGATTCAACATTTCGCTGACATAGTTACCAGAGCTCAAGAAAATTCATGGAACTATCCTAGGATGTTACCTTCAACATATAATTTTTATAGCTCATGAAAACACCCATAATTCCCCGAGAAAATTCGTGAACGATCACTGCCAATAGGAAAACCGAAAATCCAGCAAACCAATTCAAAACCTCTTTTGATAAAAATGACTTTTCCACAACCCCAAACACTCCACCAAAATTAATATGTCAATATCAACATATTATCAACCAATATATTCAGAAATTTCAGACCAAACACCATCAGAAAAGTTCAGCATAAAATTGGAAAGAAAAGACCAAAGAAAACCCTACCCTAAAAGCTTTTGAGCTTGATACTTCAAAGGATGTTCTAAGTGATCTCCCTTCACTTCAAGACACCAATTTCAGTCCTTAACCTTCCTTAGGCAATAGGGAAGTGAGGTGTTAAGGTGAGGATTTGAGATTTTAATCGGTTAGATTTGTAGGGTTTGAGGTGTAGAACAAGTTTTGTGAAGAGAGTTTGTTGTTTTATCAAGTCTAGGCTAGGTGTTTTGGCATTTGAATCAAGTTTTCTTGTGTTTGAAGAAGAAAAAATGGAGTTCCGCCTTTCAATATGCTGAACGAACTTGGAAGGGAGAAATAATGAGATTAGGTGACTTGTAGTTATCTTATATGATCTTGAAAATATTATTTTAATGTAGAGTCTAATTTATTCATAAAAGAAACTAGTATGGATGGCTAGGATTAGATCTTGTCATTGAAGATTAAATTTTAGCCATTCATTTAATTTAAATGGATAAGCATTCTCTTTTTGTAAAGGTCAAACTAGCTTTCCATGTTAAAAAACGCACATCGAAATTTCTCCGAATGGGTGATACAGTGTACCCGGGTAATCAAACATTGCCCGGAAAATAATTTCGGGTATAAAATCTTTATTTCAAACTATTTCTAATCTTATTTACATGTTTTCCCAATTTCGGGAACCTTCGGGTCCCGAATCAGGGGTTTCAGCTGTCCCGGCAGGCCTGCAGGGCCTGAAAACACTATTCACCTTTTTTTTTACACAACCGTTGGACAGTCCTCATCATTGTTAAAACTGTCATATTTTTGAAAGTATGACTAGTAAAGCTCAAATTAATTTTTAAATAATTTTTAGGGTGTTACAACATGAGCAGGAGATAATCTAGAAAACTAAAACAGTGATAAGTAAATGAATGCATGATAGGGTAATGAGTAAGACATCATATAACATACATGGAAAGGCAAGAAAACCTATGGTAATTTCACTCTTCATGAATGAATTCTCACATTTCTTTCTTATTAATTCCACACTCTCATGTCATCACCAAAACGAACAAATATTGCAGCCCCGGCAATTTTACATTTACCACCAGAACTAACCAACCTACCAATCGCCTAGGATGAGCTCAACCTAACTAGCTGTCGCTAGATTTATATGGGGTAATAGAAGGGGCAACACATCATTTCCTTATTGGATCATTTCTTCTTCAAAACGCATCTACTAGCATCCAATGCACAGTAATATTGTCCGCTTCGGCAGGCTCGATGTCCATGCCCCCCACGGTTTTGTTTTCTCTTCACCGTAGCAGGAGAAATGCGTCTCGGCATGCTATGCATGAATGCAACATAAACACATGTTCTTAAATATCAACATGACATATCACTCAATACTTCATGCTTATCAATTCATTATCATCATAGCATGCCACAATTTACACAACACTCATGTCTCAAATTCATATATTCTTATGCATACATCATCAGCACTTTTGCAAAGTGATAAACGTTCTCCTACCCAGCATGCTGGAGTAAGGGACTGGGATCAGCTAATGCAAATGCTTAGCAAGTCATAAAAATAAACAATCATACACTTGAAATACTAACTCTTATTGTTTCCCTTCTCTTACAGTATTTATGCTTTTGATCCTTACGAGTCTTAAACTTACGATCTAATTAACCTAGCATCCAAGGTAGCTCTTTTATGCACCTAAGGGATCATAACTAATAATTCTCACTAATTTTTATGCTCATGAATAGTACCAAACAGCATCACACAGTTTGGATAGAAATATTAAACTTCAATTACGGGGTTCAAGAAGTCACGTTTTTTACCCTTTCTAAGTTTCGTCTTCTACTAAGGTATTAAAATTAATTCCTAAACTAGTTATGAGTGGTTCCTATACTTATACACTTAATATGACATGTTTCTTCCATTTTTAAATATGCTAAAATAGAATCCACAACTTCATCATTAAGAGTCCTAGAATTCACATTTTTACGGTTTTCTAGTCACTAGTTTCACTTTTAGTGCTAAGGATCAATCTTACACCAAATGTTACCAAGTTTTTCATGATCAAACAATCCCAAACAGAATTTTATCATACTAAAACAATTTTGGTAGTGACTAAAATTAAATGGGTCAAAGACTTGCAAAATTCTAACTTTACGATTTTCCTAGAAGGCTAGTTTCCTTCCTAACGTGCATAGAATGATCCCTTCGTCAATAATTATATTTTTTTTACACATTCTAATCCATCAAAACATCATCATACAGTGGTCATAAATCCAAGGCAGTGGCGGAAACATATATCTCACATAATCACATAAAATCTCATTTCTAGAGCATATAAGTTACTAGTTTTGCTTGGAATCATTTTAGAACCTCAAAACTCTTTTAGAAACTAACTTGTTTTCATTAAAATCATAAAATTATAAGGCTAGGGCAGTAGCTATTTTAAATCACCCTTGAATGAGCTTCAGAACATAAAATCACACTCAACATATTCTTTGAACTTTTCTATGCCTAAGAGAATCTTAAGACATAGTTTGTTTGTCCTTGTGACTGGATAAAGCTCATGCAAAGCCCATCCTCATCATATAGCCTAAAATGGCATTCTTAGAATGCTTCCATTTTCCAAACTTTACTTGAGATAAAAAGGGCAAGTCTTTGAGCTCTAAGATCTTTAGGTGATAACATAAACTTAAACATGCTATGCACTTCATTTTATTCTTCATAATGAAATAAATTGAGAGCTTCAAAGTAAATATGAGATGCAAGTTCATTGTTAATCTTCAAGTTTAGATTGATGGCTTGAAATATAAACATGCTAGACAAGAAATATATATATGGAATGCAAGTCTATATCTTATCTTCAAGCTTTAGGTGATAACTTGGAAATAAAGATGACATGCAAGTCCAATTCTTTATTTTAGTGCTCTAGGCCCCTTAGAGTATTCACTCTAAATCAACAATCAACTTTAAGGTTGAAATAGGCAGGCTTTGAGATTAATTATTAAGTGATGACAAGGAAATATAAACATGAATGCAAAACTTGGATGTAAACATGCCATGCAAGGGTTTGAAACATAAATATGAATACAAGTTCATTTTATATCTTACTAGAGCTCATTAAACCTGCAAAAAGGTAAAACTCAAGCTCTAGAGGTCTCATTGTGGTGAACTCATAGTCATTATCTAGAAACTCTCATCATCAAACTATCATGAGAAACCATCAAAACCTTGATGGCCGAAATACATAAGGGAGAAAAAGGAAGAAAATCGAAATGGCAAGCACTAAAACATCATTTTAAACCAAGAACAAAGCTTAACAAAGTAAGGAAATAACTTTTAAAATAACTTCCTGCCAAGGTATGTTTTCTTGGAGATGAAAAGGACTTGATCTTGAGAGAAGGATAAAAGAAAAATCTTCTTTGGAGCTTGATAGTATGTTCGGCGAAGGAGGGAAAAGAAAGGAAGAAAGTTGTGGTTCTTGAACTTGATCCTTGGAAAGGTAAGGCTAAGTGTTTAGAAGGTTGTGTATGGTTGAGAATTGGTGGTTCTTGGTGAGTAAGAAGAAGATGAAAGAACTCTTGAACTCTTGAGAGGAAAAGAAAGAACTTAGAACTACTCTTTGAAGCTAAACTTAGCAAATGAACAAAAGTGCAACCAAGTCCATCTAGGCATGGTATTTATAGAAAAATGAAACAAATGAAGGTGCATGGAGGAGGAGTGGAGGCTGTAACACCCTAATATTCGACCCAATACTACTAGTACGTACTCAGGCCAAATATTAGTCGTTACTAACTGACATGGTTCTTTAAAAAGTAACTTAAAGAAGATACGAGCCAATTTTTTTTTCTTAAAATATTACTTAAAATAAGAGCTGCGAGTATCCTGTCGGGTCGGTATTATAAAGTGCAGAAACATAAACATAGAGGTGGCTCCAAAACGTAGCATCATCATGACTGAAATAGAATACATGGAAAAGAACTGGAAAGAAGTATCCCTACCCATGTGCAACCTAAGATGGATAACCCCAACACAAAAGAGGTTCCATCCAGACTATGTGACGTGTGTGCACTAAGGACTACCCTCCAACCTATGCAGCGGGATCACGGGTACGGAGGGACGTAGCCAATCCACGGGCGGAGCTCGGCGGGTGCAGGCATGCCCTGTGACTGGATGTGTCGTTCCCGTTGGGGTCGTGGTCCGTGCACCGAGGCCCTCCGACGCTGAGTGACTGTCTCCTCGCTGCTTCCTCTTGGGACAATCCTTGGAATAGTGTCCCAGTTTTCCACATCGGTAGCAAATGCCTAGTCCGGCCCGACACGGCAAGCTTCCATGGGGTCTGCCGCACTTGGGACACTCAGCATGTGGAGTGGAAGATGTCCCTTGTGGTGCCTTCTCCTTATCATTTGCGGGCTTGTCTTTGTTGTTATTCTTGTTGTTATTGTTGTTCCTTGGCTTGAAGTCCTTTCGAGGTCCTTGAGGCTTAGACCCGGATTGAGACTTCTGTTGGGGTTGGAACTTCTGGGGTCCCTTCTTCTTGAACTGCTGGCCTTGAGGTGCCAGCTTCTTGTTTTGGAGTTCTGGGACCTAGTCGCGTTCAACTCCCGCTGCCCGTCTTCAATTATGCGGCATTTGTTCACCAGGGTTGGGAAGTCCCTGATTTCTAGATGAGCGACTGCTACCTTGAGCTCCGCTCTCAATCCCGCTTCGTACTTGATACATTTCCAATACTCGTCAGGGTTGGCCTGGTACATCCTCGAGAATTTGATGAGATCCTCGAATTTGGCAGTATACTGGGCAACCGTCCGATTCTCTTGGAACAATTGCATGAACTCCACCTCCTTAGCGTTACGAACAGACTCTAGAAAGTACTTCTCATAGAAGTGAGCCTTGAACACCTCCCAGTTGATGGCCTCATTTGCCGCCTCCAGCAGCCTCTGAATTCCAGTCCACCAGCAACTGGCGTCACCTTTGAGCATATACGTAGCAAACCTCACTTTTTGCTCCTCAGAGCATGGTATCACACCGAAAATCTTCTTCGTGCTTCGGATCCACTCCTCAGCGTGGTTTGGGTTAGCAGTTCCCTTGAAGGTGGGTTGATTCGCCCTACGAAATTCCCCAAAGCGAACATGCTCCGGAATCTCAACAGCAGGGGGAGCTGGTACGGTATTCTCGCGTTGATCCATTCGGTCAAACAATCGTGTCATGGCTATAGCCATCTGGCGGATAGCAGCAGCAGTTGCATTGTCTTGGTCAGCGTTTGGTGTAGTCCTAGGCTGTCGTCGCGGTGCCATTGGTCCATATACACACAAAACAGCAACATTGAGTTGATCAGGCTCAATCCTCCTAGTAAAGTGGGCAAGTTACCATGGCACGTGCAACAAACAGAAGTCATGTATAACTTAATCCTAAAAACTCCTATTCATGACCTTTCTAGCGGAATATGCTTAAGAAGCATAGTCAGTCCAATCCTCAGGCTCCGTGAGAATCGAACTGCTCTGATACCAAAATGTAACACCCTAATATTCGACCCAATACTACTAGTACGCACTCAGGCCAAATATTAGTCGTTACTAACTGACATGGTTCTTTAAAAAGTAACTTAAAGAAGATTCGAGCCAATTTTTTTTTCTTAAAACATTACTTAAAATAAGAGTCAGCGTATCCTGTCGGTCGGTATTATAAAGTGCAGAAACATAAACATAGAGGTGGCTCCAAAACGTAGCATCATCATGACTGAAATATTTCATTTTTATAATATGCCTACCCTAAGGGGCAGGGCTCTTCAAGTACATAATAACATGAATATGGCAGAAAAACAGAATACATGGAAAAGAACTGGAAAGAAGCATCCCTACCCATGTGCAACCTAAGATGGATAACCCCAACACAAAAGAGGTTCCATCCATACTATGTGACGTGCGTGCACTAAGGACTACCCTCCAACCTATGCAGTGGGATCACGGGTACGGAGGGACGTAGCCAATCCACGGGCGGAGCTCGGCGGGTGCAGGCATGCCCTGTGACTGGATGTGTCGTTCCCGTCGGGGTCGTGGTCCGGGCACCGAGGCCCTCCGACGCTGAGTGACTGTCTCCTCGCTGCCCCTCGGTCGCGGAGAGGCGTGAGCGGCGAGTCCTCGTGGTCTATGGGGATTCCTGCGAAGGGTCCTCCTGCGAGTGCCGCGACAATGGCACGTCTTGCGACACGTCGGCTGAACCGCAGAGTGGGTCCACGAGTTCCTCTCATGTCGCGGTCGCGCATGCTCAAAGATCGCGGGGTCACCATAGGGGGATGCTGGGGAGAAGCGATAACTGTACAAGGGGTGTGCGAATGGCCGTCCCACAAACATAAAGATGCGCACAGTACACCGGCCCTCAAAATGAAATGACCTATGCTCCCGGTCATGGTGGTTCTCCCACCGTGGCGTGTCAACGTCTGACGAACGTCGCCATCTCGCTCTGAAGACGTAATGGAAAGAAAGAGATAGAGGGAGTGAGATTCTTACTAAAGAAACTCAGTAGGGCTCTCCTCCTATCCTAGGTGTCATCATTTACGTCTCCAGGAATCTCGGTTTATTTATGAAAACTATGGACATCTATTGGTTCAATTATGAGTTTTCTAAAGTCTCAATTTCCGAGATCCGTTCCTTTTAACATATCACTTGTATCATAGACATAAATCACATAACTTGGATCATAGAACATAAATCATATACCTTAGATCATGGAACATGATTTCCTATATCATGGGTCATAGCACATAAACTCATAACTTTATGATTCTCATATCATGGGGCATAGCACACAAATTCATATAATTATGGTGCATAAAAACATAGCTCATGGAACGTGGTACATATCTTGGTTACTTGAGGTGACATTAGAACATCATCATCATTATTTTCCTGGGGCCACCCTAACTGATTCCTTGTGGAGAAAATTCTAGGTTATGAGCTCATACCTTACTAGTCGTCACTAGTACATGGACTTATCCCTTTTGATAAGTTTAAAGATCCCGACCTAAGGTACGGGTCTAGGCGGCTAGAATCACCTTATCCCCACCCTTAATCCGGTGGTTCAAGGATCATCTTCTCATAGTCTATGTCACCTTAAGTCTTAGCATGTTAATGCAAGATGCCACATAATTCATGCATGTCAAACATAATTACATCATAGGCATCTTTGAAGTCTTTAAAGAACAATAACATGCAAACATAAAACTATCATCAAAGAATAGTAGTTCACATGGTATCATCATACTTGACTCATGGAGTAAAATCATCATAAGGTAAGCAAGAGCAATAAGCCTCTTAACTTGATCATGTTTGAAATCAAACATATAAGATCATGTATTCATGTTAGGCTAAAGCATAGACTCATGTCATAACAATTCTCAGATTCAGGCAATGCAAGATCATAGCTTCAAGTCATTAAATCAGAAAAGCATTCTGTTTGTAAACTTGGGTTCTGGTAATCGATTACATAAGTCTTGTAATCGATTACACAGCCTCGAGATTTCAAAACATGGAGGTAGGGGGTTCTGGTAATTGATTACATGGAATTGTAATCGATTATTTTGTTTAAAACACTTTGCTGGGCCCCTAGAACATCTGGGTAATCGATTACATGATTAGGTAATCGCTTACTAGAATCCAGAATGTGTAATCGATTACACTATATAGTAATCGATTACTTTGGGCAAAAGTTCATGTTTGAGCTCGTCTGAGCTTCCTGGTAATCGATTACATGGGCTGGGTAATCGATTACCAGCATCTTAAAAACCGAAATATGAGGTCTAAACATATCTGAGTCATTCCTTTGAAATGCTTAGGGTGGCTAGTTTCTCTTGGAACAATTTTGAACTTCAAAAATATCTTGTCAACCATTTTAACTTGTCAAAACCCTTATAAATCTAAGAACATACCCAAAATGTTTTTGAGTACAACATATGTTTTAGAAAGACTTAAAACATGAGCTATAGGCTCTTGTGACTAATAAACTCCTCTTGGAGCTATCTTCATCACATGGCCAAAATGTACATTCCAAGAATGTTTTCCATGGTTAACCTCTTCTCAAGATGAAATGGGCAAATCTTTGAGCTCTAGTATCTTAGATGATGACATAAAATAAACGTGCTATGCACTTCATTTTAGAGTCCTTTAGAAAGTAAAGTGATAGCTCAAAGTAAATATGAAGTGCATATCCATTTTCATTCTTTGAGTTTAGTGAGGACTTGAAATATAAAATGAGATGCAAAGCTTGGAATTTAAACGTGCATAATGCAAGTTCATTCTTAGTCTTGGGGTTTAGTGGTTGCATAGAAATAAACGTGCTATGCAAAGCGTAAAATAAACGTGAATGCAAGTTTCTTTTGTATCTTGTCTAGAGCTCTTATAAGATTTTAAGGAGGAACATAGTCCCAATCCAAAACTCATCTTCACAAGAAAAGAAAAACCATTGGTACCAAGGCATCAAGAGAAAACATGACTTCAAGAGTCATGGGAGTGGTCAAATCTTAACAAAGGAAGGAACCACTTTTAAATCTCTAGGGACCAAGATCTTGATGATCCAAGCATCAACATCCTAAGTCCTCATCATTAAGTACATGGCTCCCTTCAAAACAAATATTTAAACAAAGTTCATGATAAAGGAGAAAGCAAAACCAAAACCATGCTTGGTTTAGGGCCAAAGTTTCAAGCTTTAGAGTTTGTTCATGTGACAAGCATCAACATGAAGCTCTCATCATCAAGCTTACATTTTTCCCATGTAAAAAGGCTCCATGGCCAAAAACATAAGAAGGAAAAGGAAGAAGATCCAAAATGTTCAAGAGAAACATAAACTCCTTTAACTAAACTTGTAAAGAATGAAACTTTCTTTAAGAAAAACTCAAGCTTTAGAGGTCTCATGGACTCATGGTCACATCTAGAGAACACTCATCATCAAGCCATCATATTCAAGGCCTTAAGGCCGAAAAACTAAGGGGAAGAAAAGGAAGAAGACAAAGAGAAAGCAACATAGAGGTTTAACCATTCATCAACTCCCAATCAAGATTCAAGCATAAGAATCAAAGACATATTTAGAAAGAGTTCCCTACCTTGTGTCTTGGAAAAGGAGGAGAGAACTTGAGCTTGAGGAACTCTTGGGAACTTGAGGGGAAAAGAAATGAGAAAGCTTGAGACTTTGAGAGAAAACTAGCACCTACTCTTGGCTCAAACCTTTGCAAAAGACCAAAGTGATCAAAGGCTCACCAAGGCAAGCTATTTATAGACAACTAAACCATGGATGTGTGGATGGGAAGGCTGGCCGAATTTGTGGCCATAAGGAGAAGGAAAATCTCTTTGAGTTGTCATTCCAAAGTATGGTCATAAGTGTAACTAGGTGTAGCCTATGACCTGTCTTGAAAATGTGACCTATTTTTTTAAAATCTTGAATGAACAAAATCACTAAAATTGGGGCTGCAAAAAGGAGGAGGAAACCGTGTGGTTTCATGGCCCAAGAAGAAGAAAATATCTTCTTGACTTGTCAACTCAAAGCATGGTTTAGATGTAAAGGAAACATAGTCTATGCATAGCCTTTAAAGAAAACTTGAATGACTAGATAAAATATAGTTCTTTTTGAATCTTGAAAGACATAAATATTTTAAATTTAGAAATGAATTGAAAACCTTGATTGACTATATACTTTATTCTTTAAATCTTTGAATGACATATTTCTTGAAAGTTGGACATTTGATTGAAAAGAGTACAAGACATGTGTCATAGGGTAGCTTGACAACCTAGACTAACCTTTATTGACTTCTAGAGAGAGGGTGGTGCCAATTGGGCAACCTTGGGGAGGAAGGATATATCCTCAAACCATGTTCTAGAAGTGTGCTTTGGTGTGACATAGATTAGGCTTAGGATTAATGGCCGTTAACCAGGTACTTTGAGTAAACTAATCAGTTAAATAAAGCTAAGATCCTCAAGGTTAGAAGTGGTCTTGTAGGTTTAATGGAGTCAAACTCCATTTGACTAGAGTTAAAAAAAGGGTGACAAATTCCTCAATTTAGGGAGTAAATAGTGAAAATACTATTCCAGGATGCTTTCTTTAAAGAATAAGACTATAAATAGATTTTGGATTCCCATAAGCAATTTTAGGTTCTAATCAACCTTAATTAATGATTTTGGCTCAAGATTAATTATGAAAATTAATTAACCTTTAATTAGAGCCTAATATTGCCTAGGTTCTGAGTTAGATAACTCATTAATCCCAACCTGCACTAAGCAGGGGCAAAATCGTAATTTTACTCAAAAATTGCCCGGGACCACCGGGACTTAACCAAACCTTAAACAACATAGTTCATGCCTTAAAATCATAGTTTTAAACCTCAGGACAGGGTTCGGGTCAAAACAGAACTTTAAAACTGCCTGAAATCTGTCACAGGGGTATTTTGGTCACTTATGCGCAGAAATCTTAGAAATGAGGTTTTTCTGCCCCGTTAAACATTCACAATCATACAACCCCCTTCATATAACATATGAACCCTATGAGGATGGCCAAAGCCGACTGTCCTCGTGTTTCGGGTGAAAATGACCTCAGGGGCATTTTGGTCATTTTGAAAGTTTAGCGAAAATCGGGGCGTTACAGAGGCTGTGGCATATATGGAGGGAAAAGGAAGAAAATATCTCTTTGTAAAGTATGGTGTAGGTATGGCCTTAGGCATGGTTCCTTGAGTGTGTAATTTCCACATGTGAAGGTGTGGTGGAAGGCATAGGTGCCCATGATGGAGGTATGGGTGACCATCATGGAGGTATAGGCATAAGAAGATATTTTTCTTTCTTTTGTGTTAGGAATGAAGTTTAGAGATAAACATGATTAGGAATTGTTAATGCAGTGTTTGGGCTAGTAAGTAAGTGATTAACCTACTCAAGACATGATTATAGTGTTGTCTTGCTCACTTAATGAAGTCAAACTTCATTAAGTAGGAATCCAATGCCAACATGTTTCCTTGATTTAGGGAATTGAAGAGAGAAAACACTATTCTTAGATTCATTTCTTAAAGAATTAAAACTAGAAAAGAGTTTTGAGTTTCTCTAAGTAATCTTAGGTTCTAATTAACCTTAATTAATTATTTTGACTCTAAATTAGTAATTAGAATTTACTACTCTTTAATTAGAGCCTAATATTGCTTAGGTTTCGCTAATCATATCATCAGGCCCAAAATGTACTATGCAGGGGCAAAATTGTCATTTTTTCAAAACTTCCTGGGACCTCCGGGACTTAATCAAACCATAAATAACTCTTTGAAATGACATTCCAAACTTCCGGGTGATGTTCGGATCCAATCGGCAATTAATTCTGTGTTCATTAGCTGCAAGGGTATTTTGGTCATTTTGCGCATCGGAACTCAAAATGAGATTCTTCTGCTCTATTAGCACACATAACTTGCATAACCCTCATTTAACATCAAAACATCCACTCAAGGTTTGCCTAGATTGGCTTTCGTTGATTCCCGAGTAAAAATGACCACAGGGGCATTTTGGTCATTTTGTGTCCAGGAAAAATCGGGGCGTTACACGCTGCTACGTGAAAGAACTCAAGATTGCATTAGTTTAGTAGTTGATATTTTTACTTCACTGTACTTAGTTAGAATTATATGTATGTAAATGTAATAGAGGGCATATATGTATTAAGCTTATAGAAGAGTTTCCTTTTGTACTTAACTACGTATCCAATAAGTATTGTGTTTATTTGTTATATATTTTAACAGAATTACACTTAGTTATTACGTGCCTTAATCTAGCTTGTTATAGATATTTAAGAAAGGTCCGTTAATTTATAAGTAACAACTCCTTGAGTACGATGTCATGACTTACAGACGATGTTATACTTGGGTTGATGTTACAGAAAGCATCAAGCATAATATAGATATCATAATTAGTAATTTGCAGTAGAAGCATGAACATTGAAAATTTTATTCACTTCCAAACAAAGTTCTGAGTACAAATCATTTCGGAATATATCATGTAACACCCTAATATTCAACTCAATACTACTAGTATGTACTGAGGCCAAATATTAGTCATTACTTCTTGCTTTAGTTCTATTACCTTTGAAATTACTTACTAAAAATACGAGCCATTTTTTTTGTAACAAAACCTTGATAAAGTATGAGCCGCATATAATATAATTCGAATGATATAGTAAAGTGCGGAAATATAAACACATAAAAGGCTCCATCCACAGCATCATGAATACATATACTGAAATACCTTATGCATTAATACTTAAGATGCCCACCAATAGTGGCGGGGTTGTTCGATACATAAAGTGCAATACAACTGAAAAGAAAGAAATACATGGAAACATAAACGCTACAAGCAAGAGAATACCCACACCCAAGTGCATCTGAAATGGATAACCTCAACACAAAAGAAGATTTATCCTAGACTACCCTCTAAACCCTATGGCTACAGTCACGGGTAAGGTGGGACATAGCCGATCCACAGGCGAAGCGTGTCGGCAGTGGGCACACGGACACGTCCACTGTGGTAAGGTCGCACCTCGGGCATCCGAGCCCTCCATGGCTGGGTAACCGTCTCCTCGCTGCCTGCTGGCACACGTGGAGGAGTGGGGGCAGAGTCCTCCTCATACATAGGGGCAGATGGCTCCTCCGAATGCTGCGAGCGGGGTACATATTCGGGTACGGCGCCCGAGCCTGCGGTGTAAGTTCGTAGGATTCTCTCATTGCGTGTGCGAGCATGCTCAAAAACCATGTCATCTCCATAAGGTGACATCGGGGAGAAGAGGTAGCTATCTACAGGATGGGCGAAAGGCCGTCCAAGAAACATAAAGACACGAACAAAGGCAAATGCCTTCAAAATGGTACGATCCGTGCTCCGGATCGTAGTGGTACTCCTACGTGGGCATCTCAACGTAGAGTACGAACGTCGCCATCAGAATCTAGAGACGTAACGGAAAGAAAGAGATATAGGGAGTGAGATTTCTTACTAAAGAAACTCAGTAGGGTTTTTCTCATATCTAAGTGTCATCATATACGTCTCCAGGGACCTCAGTTTCTTGGTAAAAATGTGGGCATATAATTGTTCATTTATGAAGTTCGCAAACATTAACCTTCGAGGCCCGTTCCTTTTATTTATGAAAACCTCTTGGTTACATAGTCCATAAGTCATAAAACATGGATCATAAGTCACGGTACATTAATCATAAATCATGGTTTCCTATATCATGGGTCATAGCACATAAATTCATAATTTCATGGTTCTTATATCATGGGGCATAGCACATAAACTCATATAATCATGGTGCATAGAATCATAGTTCATGGAACATGGTACATGGTACATATCTTGGTTACTTGAGGTGACATTAAAACATCATCATTATTTTCCTGGGGCCGCCCTAACTGGAGAAAATTCTAGGTTATGAGCTCATACCACGCTAGTCGTCACTAGCACATGGACTTGTCCCTTTTGATAAGTTAAAGGTCCCGACTTAAAGTACGAGTCTAGGGGGCTAGAATCACCTTATCCCTACGCTTAACTTGGTGGTTCAAGGATCATCTTCTCATAGTTTAAGTCACCTTAAGTCTTAGCATGTTCATTGAGAAGCCACTTAGTTCATACATGTCAAGTATCAATGATTACAACATAGGCATCTCTAAGTTCTTGAAGAACAATCACATGCAATAAAACTATCATTTAAGAATAATAGTTCACATAGCATCACATAAGTCATGAGGTAAACACCAATTCATCATCCATAGAGTAATGCTTAAACCTTTCCCTTAAGAGTGAAAACCCCTAATCGGGTAACCTCAAACTTCCAAATTATTTTCTTATACCTCTAAGGGATCGATTAACCTCATTACCATAATTTATTAAGTCCTAAAACCTAATTAATTATGGCTGGACAACATTGGCAGCAAGCTAAACTAGGATGAATTACGGTGTTCTAAAAGATGCGTTTTAAACATTTTCTCACATCCGACTTTTTCTATGATGCAACAATTAATACCTAAGCCAATTATGAGTCACTCTCATTGATCTAGACATCATATAATACGATTCCATGGATGTTAATAATGCTGTACAGAATTCATATTTTCTGTACCTATGGGGTTCTAGAATTCACAT
Organism: Dalbergia cochinchinensis; assembly: GCA_031216125.1. Taxonomy (NCBI): domain Eukaryota; kingdom Viridiplantae; phylum Streptophyta; class Magnoliopsida; order Fabales; family Fabaceae; genus Dalbergia; species Dalbergia cochinchinensis. Next base: position 30,237,828 of record CM062375.1, on the reverse strand, counting down.
TTCAAGCAATTTAAGTAACTAAACATGCTCTAAAATGTCTAGAACAATTAGCATATACTTGGCAAGGTATTTAAACATATTTAGACCACCCAAAACATGATTTAAGGTGCTGGAAATGAACATGGCAGAATTGAAAATGGTTAGTCATTGAATCATGTATAAACTTCCTTTTCAATGTACATAGGTAACTAGTTTCTCTTGGGACAATTTTAGGACTTCAAAAACATCTTAGAAATCAATTTATCTTGTCAAGAACTCTCATAAAATACATGGGGCAGCAACTCCTTAATTTTCTCATGGTTGAAATCCTAATTAGAAGAACATACTCAAAATACTTATAAATGTCACTTATGTTTAGGAAAAACTTAAAACATAAGCTATAGGTTCTTGTAGCTAATGAAAAACTCATCCTAGAGCTTTCATCATCACATGGCCGAATGCATTTCAAGAAGATACCTTCTTGGTTTAACTTTTCTCAAGATGAAATGGGCAAGTCTTTGAGCTCTAGTCATTTTAGGTGATGGCATAAAAGTAAACGTGCTATTCATTCCATTTTTATAGTCCATTAGAAAGTAAAGTGATAGCTCAAAATAAATATGAGATGCACCTTCATTATTAATCTTTGAGTTTAGTGATGACTTGAAATATAACATGAAATGCAAAGCTTGGAATTTAAACGTGCATTATGCAAGTTCATTCCTTATCTTGGGGTTTAGTGATAGCATAGAAAATAAACGTGCTATGTAAAGCATAAAGTAAATGTGAATGCAAGTTACTTTTATCTTGTCTAGAGCTCTTGCAAGACTTTTAAAGAGAACATAGTTCCAACCCAAAACTCATCCTTACAAGAAAAGAAAACTACTAGTGCTAGAATACTCAAAATAAATCATAACCTTAAAGAACTTGAAAGTGGCCGAATCTCTATCATGGAGAATGAACCATTTTTAAACTCTAGGGACCAAGATCTTGATGATCTAAGACATCAACATCCTAAGTCCTCATCATGGAGTACATAGCTTCCTTCAAAACCAACATTTAAACAAAGTTCATGCTAGAGAAGAAAGCAAAACCAAAACCATGCTTGTTTTAGGGTCAAAGTTTCAAGCTTTAGAGTTTGTTCATGTGACAAGCATCAACATGAAACCATCATCATCAAGCTTTCATTTTTCCAAGCTTTAGAAACCTTCACGGCCAAAAATATGAGAGGAAAAGGGAAGTCCAAGAAGTGTTCAAGAGATACATAAACTCCTCCTTTACTTATCCTTGAAAAAGGATGAAACTTTCCTTGTGAAAAATTCAAGCTTTAGGGGTTGTTGAGTGACAAACACCATCATAACACCTTCATCATCAAGCTTTCATTTTTCCAAAGGCCAAAGGCCTTCATGCCCGAATCATAAAAGAGAAAAGAGAAGTTCAAACATTCAAGAGAAACATAACCTCATTCTTGACTAAACTTGTAAAAGATGAAACTTTTCTTTAAGAAAAACTCAAGCTTTAGAGGTCTCATGTGAGATGAACTCATGGTCACCTCTAGAGAGCACTCATCATCAAGCTATCATGCTCAAGGCCTTGAGGCCGAAAATCAAAGGAAAAGAAAAGGAAGAAACCGAAAATAAAAAGCAACATGGAGGTTCCACTTTTCATCATTTCCCAACAAGATTTAACATAGAAATCAAAGACATATTTAGAAAGGTTCCCTACCTTGTGGTTTTTGAAAAAGGAGAGGAAGAACTTGAGCTTGAAGAACTCTTAGGAGCTTGAGAGAAAAAGAAGTGAGAAAGCTTGAGACTTTTAGAGATTTTGCAAGAAGTGAGCAAAGGAGTGAAGTTGTGTGGTGTTGTGTATTTATAGGCAAATGAATCATGGAGGAATGGAGGGAAAGAAGTTGGCCGAAACTTCTTCAGGAAGAATAAGGAAAAAATATCTCTTGTGTTGTCATTCATGGTGTCATAGGTCATAGGTCTTGGGGCGGCTTTGATGGACAATGTGATTGACTACATAAAATATCATTCTTTTGAATTTTTTGGGGGAAAAGTGGCTGATCATTATAAGGCCAAGGGAGGGAAGATTTCATCCAATTTAATCATGTACTAATGAAGTGTTTAGGAGTAAACAAGGTTAGGTCACTAATTAAGGTTGTGTAATCAAGTGTTTAGGTGAACTAATTAGGTAATTAGGACCCTAATACCTTGGATTAAGAAAACTATTGTAGGATTGATGGAGTCAAACTCCTATGACCATTGATTGAAATGTGACAACCTTTCTTGGGAATGAAAGTGTTCTTGGGAATGTGAACGTAAATAGTGAAAACATTATTCATAGTTGCTTTTTCTTTAAAGAAAGAAAAGAATTATAAATGAGTTTTAAATTTCCTTAAGCAATTTTAGGTTCTAATCAATCTCAAATAATTATTTTGGCTATAGATTAATTAAGGAAATTAATTAACCTTTCATTAGAGCCTAATATTGCTTGGGTTTGAGTTAAATAACTCGTCAGACATAAAATGCACTAAGCGGGGGTAAAATCGTAATTTTACCAAAAGTTGCCTGGGACCTCCGGGACTTAAACCAACATAGTTCATGCCTTAAAACATCATTTTTGATCTCCGGGACGAGTCCGGGTCGGAGTCAAAACTTAAAACTGCCTTAAATCAGGTCAGGGGTATTTTGGTTATTTATACGCAGAAACCTCAGAAATGAGATTTTTCTGCCTTGTTAACATTCATAAACATGTAATCCCTTTCATATATCATAAAAGCCTTGTGAGGATGGCCGAGGCTGGTCGTCCTCATGTTTCAGGTAAAAATGACCTCAGGGGCATTTTGGTCATTTAAAAGTTTAGAGAAAAACGGGGCGTTACATATCACACGTGACTTGACTTTTTTTGATAACAGACAGAGAAAACAAATACATCAAAAGGGATCTTCATTCATGAAAGATAGCTACATCAAAAGCTTCATCTTTTTTCTCTTGAGATCCTTAGCAATGTTTTCACATGAATCCATGAACTCTATCATTTCTCAAGGTAATTTGAATGGTGGTATCTTACTAATTTGTTTGCTTACCTTCTCAAAGTGAAAACAAAGTTTGGGATGTAATGACTCAATTCACCAGTTACTTTCCTATACTTTTCTTTCCATTCTAGAGCCTTTCCTCACCATGATTTTCTGAATTCAATCTCATCAACAAACAAATCATGATACTGATTTGCCGATGTCCACCCATGAATGGCATCATGCTTTGTCTATGCTAACATTGTTGACAAGTGTTTCACTTGCCCTTCCAACTCCTTTCTCATGTCTTTCTCTTTGTTGACCTCTATTTTCAAGCTCAAAATGTTTTTATCCCTTTTACTGACTTCCTATTCTACCCTTTCCACTATGCGACTCTTATTATTGATCTTTTTCTCTAACTTACTCCTTTCTTTTACAAACATGTAGAGTCTTCATTCTAGCTCTTGGATTTTGGACAAATGAGTAGTTAAGATCTTCTTTTTGCCTTTCCTGGATTTTGTAACTTCTGCCACAACAACACACTCATCTTTTAAGGTTTCAATCTCCTTAACCATTTCCTCACATTGATTTTGAATAATGGCAATTTTTAGATCAGCTGCCTCTTTTTTTCCTTCTAAGAATCGCATCTGTGCCTTCATTACTTCTACTTGGGATGCTAATTGAGGTGCTTCTAGGGTTTGCATAAGAGCTAAGTTGCTTAGAATATCCTTTGGGATACTATTTTCCCAACTCTTACTTTCCTCCATTCTCTGTATTCTTTAAAAGAGGTTAGCCATTGTTATCCAAGTTCCTTTTTCCTTAGGATTTTGACGTCATCCCATGCCATTTTGATCTTCTTTTCTTGCTCCATGGTGCTTTTATCTTTCTAATATAGGAAGCTAAACCCCTTAAGTTGCTTTCTTATGGTTTTGTTTAAGTCCAATGGAGTTGTCTAAGCACCAATACAAGTGTATAGGAAATACATCCCCTTGGACCCATTAAAGGAACATTGTGGAATTGACCAAAACTATAGATAATGTTTTCTCCATGGTACTAAAGACAGACCTATTTGAAAGCATTTGACTGGATCTATAACAACTCCTTTTTCCATGTCTGTGCCTCTTGATAACTTATCCATATACGATGGAAATCTCCTAATGGGTCAAGAAGAAGGCCCATGCAATTATCAGCATATACATGAGTCATAAAACAAACGAACAACATTGACAAGCAACACCGCAACTTGCAACCATTTTTTGGAGGCAAACTGTAACATCCTAATTTTTAACCCAATACTCTAGAACACATTTAGGTTAATCATTAGTCTCTTACGTCATTGTCTCTTTTTACTTTGAAATACTTAGCGGATAATACAGGTAGATTTTTTTTTTCTGAAAGGTAAAGACAAAGTGAGAGCCGTGCGCTATGAATAACGATGTAGCATGTAAAGAAATAAAATAAGCGACTCACAATCATCATGATATAAAGCATAAAATGACATATCATGATAAAATTGAATCACATCATATATATATATATATATATATATATATATATATATATATATATGCCCACTTATAAAGTGTGGGACTCAGTTTGGTACAAGGAAAATGCGATACATAAAAAGGAATTACAACGGAAACATAAAACGACTCCCCTACCCAAGTGCAACTAATGGGATAACCTCTAAACAAAAGAATGCTTATCCTCATCTAAGTGGTGTGTGCACTAGCCCGGATTGTAACGCCCCAGTTTTTACTGCTATGTTAAGATTACCAAAATACCCCTAGGTAATTTTTATACATTATTCGAGGTCAAATAATTCTCAATAAAGGAATATAACATTAGAGAAACATCATAGGAGACTTGTTTAGCGATTCCTGCAAAAGTCGCAAACCCCGATTTTTCTATACGTGTAAAATGACCAAAATGCCCCTGAGGTCATTTTTACCTAGAAAGTCAAAGATAACCAATCTAGATTATCTTTGAGGGGTTAGTTTAAGGCTTGATGGGGATTATATATGCCTTAGAGGTAAAAATCTCAATTCTCAATTTTTACCGTAAGTAAAATTACCATTTTACCTCATAGTAATTTTTCATGAAATTACATAATTTTAGAATTTGATTTTCACTCAAAGATTCAAAATAGCTATTTCAAGTATGATTTGAGATTGTCCAATATTTACTGAGTGTTTTTATGTGAAATTACCTTTTTACCCCTAGTTGTGGTAAAATAGGTTTACTTGTGTAATTAAGGTAGTATTAAAACTCTATTTGAACTCAAATTGATTTTATTCATTAACCTGGAGTTTAAAATTAATTACCCAAGGTTAAAAATAATTACTTGAGGTAATTAGAGTCAAGATTTACCTAAGATAAATTTAAATTACCTTTCCTTGTCTTTTTAGAAGCTCATAAAGTTAGTGATGTTTTAGGTCAAAATTAAAATTACGGTTTAGGTAAAATCTTGTACATTTACATTTTCTTATCCTAAGATTAGAACCTAAGTTACAAATTGGTTTTTACACATTTGAAATTAACCTCATTTACTAGCGTAAGATTTCTCTTTTACCTTGTCTTGATTTGTCCTAAACACTTGACCTTTTACCGCTTTCACTAACCTATCAATTACTAATCTTTTACCTAAGTAAATACACATCTAATACATGATTTATCACTTATAAAATAACACAAATCTGATCATGAAAGCATCAGAAACCAGCACCCATGATCAGCCCAAATAACCATATTTTATTGCTTTTCTTTCAACATGAAAACATATCCAACATGACACCATACCTTTAGCTTTCTTTTTCATTATTTTTTGGCTAAATATAATCAAAAGAAATCCATCCATGTTCAGCCTCATCAGCCATGATTCCTTGCCTCCCATTTACATAATATTTTATGCATTTTCAAGCCATGATACATGAACACAATTATGACTACACATTATGCTTTCTTTCTCTATGTTTCTTTAATTGAAAATGAAATTAAAATCCCATTTTTCCAGCCTTAGATGCACGGTTTTATGGCCTTCCTTGGCCTATAAATAAGAGCTCTTCCATTGCTAAAATGTACACACAAACATCCATAGCCTTGGTGCTTAGTTACTTGATAGTTTTCTTGATCAAAGTTTGCTCAAAGTTCTCAAATTCTCTCAATACTTCAAGCTTTCTTCTTCTTCCTTATTCACATTCAAGAGCCTCCATTCCCAACCTCTAACCAAGCTCTAAACCTCAAGCATACACATTCCAACCATAAACCAACTCCTAGACACATAACCTTTCCATTATCAAACACAAATCACAAGAAAAATCCTTCCTCCATTAGCTCTTGTCTTGGCCAAGCCATCATCATCATCTAGAGGAGATTTTCTTCTTTTCACTTCTTAAGACATCAAGCTTTAACATTTGAGAACAAGAAACAACTTGGTAGGGATTTTATTTCATGTTCTTTCCTTTATTTCCTCCTAATGACTTCTAATTTATGGCTTAATGATAAGACTATGGAATATGGTTCTTGGGATCTTGATAATAAGGACTCTAATGCTAACTTCCTTTATTTAAGATTGATTGAGGTTAAAGAGTTTAATTCTCTAAAAGTTTTGAGCTTAACAAGATAATCAAATGAAACTATATCCATTGTTTATGTTTCAAGCTCTTGCATATCATATTTAAATTTCAAGCATTGCATAATCATATTTAATTTCAAGTCATCACCTTAAATCTTGAAGATAATAATATAAATTTGCATTCTCATGTTTAAATTCAAGTAATGCATTTTATGATTCAAGTTATCACTAAAGATCTAAAAATAAGCTTGCATATTCATATTTATATTTCAAGCTTTGCACAATTATATTTATATTTCAAGTTTTGCATCTTCATATTTATATTTCAAGTTATCATTTTAATTCTTGAAGATAATAATATGGACTTGCATATTCATATTTACTTTCAAGTTATCACGTAAATTATAAAGACCTAAGAATGAATTGCATCTTCATATTCATACTTCAAGCTTTGCATAATCATAGTTATATTTCAAGTATTGCACATCATATTTATATTTCCAAGATATCACTTTATAATGATAAAAATGGATTGTATAGCATGTTTATGATTCTTGCCATCACCTAAACCTTTAAAGCTCAAAACTTACCTCTTTAATCTTAAATAGGAATTTTATTTTTGTGGATATATTTAAATTATGTTATTTCTTGCCTCTTGATGCTCTTGATATTAAGGTTGGCTTATTTTATTTCTAAGGCTTTGATATTGTCTTTAAGCTACTTAAATAATTTTGTTAGAGTTAGAAATCTAAAGATGTTTGAATTTATGCTTTTCTCAAGCTTTATGATTTGAAAATTATGCTACTGACCTGATTTAAATAAAATAGTTAGGATATTGATTTAAAGGCTTTGAATGTTTATAAATTACTTATAATTGATGTAAGAATTGTTTTTAGCATTTTTGTGATAAACTAGTAGATAAAAAGGATCAAAATCGTAATTCTACAAAGCTTTAGACAATGAATTTTCTGAATTAATTCCTCACTGATTAGATACTGATCATATGTTTTATATACCTTAGAATTATTAGTATTAGATGTAAAAATTGTTTTTGGTATCTTAGAGGTTGAAAAGGATAATTATAAGTGTTAGTTTTGACCATTTTGTAAAATGTAGAAAGTTGTGTTTCTAAACTATCAATTATGTAATTTTGATGAAAGGATTTTAATTAGGGTTAGTAATAATATCTGATGTTATTATGTGTTCAAAATACTATTTATAATGCTTAGAAAAAGTTTTACAAGTATTGGTTTTTGATAAGTGTCAAAATAAGTAACTTTATACTTTGACCCCTATAATGTGTTAAATTTAGTCTATGGCCCTAAAAGGTTTTTATGATGAGTTTTGATGGTTTCTAATAGTTATATGCCTCTTGAATTGTATTGGTTAATGTTAGAGATCTTTAATTTATTAGTAGATGTTAAAAAGGGGTAATTATGTTTTGACCCGTAATCTTTGAGAAATTGTGATTTGACCCTTTGGGGCTTAAACGTAAATATTGACAATATGATGAGATGAATGTGAATGATGTGTTGTGAAGAATGAGTTGATGTGCTGAAATTTATATGGCTTATGGATATTTGCAATGACATATGATGCATGTTTATGCGATTTACATTATGGCATGTTATAATTATGTTTGATTCATTGATATGCACATGAAATAATGAATCAATGAGTTATAATTGTGATATTCATGTTTACATCTCCATATAACATGCCAAGATTAAAGGTGACATAAGACACATGGAAATGATCCTCTAGACTCCCCGAATTAAAGGTTATGAGAGGTGATCCGAATAGGAAGTGATCCTTTGGACGGCCCGAATTAAAGGTTATGAAAGGTGATCCTAATGCCCCCTATCCCGTACCTTAAGAGTCGGGAATTTATCTTATCAAAAGGAATAAGAATACGCTAGTGACGACTAGTGAGGTATGAGCTCATAACCTAGAACTCTCGAGAAAAGAGAGAATTATAGGGCGGCCCCCAAGGAAAAGAGAATGAAGAAGTTTAAGTCACTTGTAAGAATAATGATCATGATGTTCTTTATATTATATGCATCGCTTTATGGATTTTATGATATTATGTATATGAAATTGACATGCATCCATAACTAATATGTTGCATTCATGACATTAAGATTCATGCTAAAAGATACTGGCCTCGCTTAATGATATTTAGAGCTTAATAAATGGACCTTATATATATATGTTCACCATTTTCATAATTAAACCCGAGGTTCCTGGGAACGATGACGATGGCACTTGTGTTAGAGTCGGGAAGCCCTACCGAGACTCTTGTATAAGTTTCTCATCCCTTTTTTTCCGTGTCGTCTCAGGACAAGCATGATGAAGTAGTTCGTGGCTTTGAGTAATGGTCGTGGGAGCTTTGCTATAGAACAAGAGATTTAACGAAGATAGTTTCTCATTGGATATGTGCCTTTAGAGTGATTGCATCTTATTTATCACTTTGTATTTCTATTTATGGATATGTATGTCCTTACGTTTATAGGACATCATTATTATGACACACTTATTGATATGATATTATTATTTGAGTTATGTTATGCCATGATTGTATTATGTGTTTACTTGTCATTTGTTTCTAACACTTCTCTTATGCAGAAAAGGTGAACGATGTTAGATACTTAGGATGCGCGGCTCACATTTTGGTATTTAAGTTCAAAAAAAGATTTACTCATATTTTCACTAAAGTATTTTAAAGAAGTTGATTTAAATCTGGAGCAAAAGAGTAATAACTAATAATTAACTTAAACGCGTCCTAGGCGTGTTGAGTTAAATATTAGGGTGTTACACGGATCATCTACTACCTCCTACTGACGTCCATCCCTCGAGCAATGTAATATCCTCTGCTGCTTTATGGATTGACGACTGTCCCCACAAACCAACACGGGTCTTTTCAGCGTGTTTTGTCCTCACTCACACGCTTCCTAGGAAAACTTCCCAGGAGGTCACCCATCCCAAAATTGCTCCAAGTCAAGCATGCTTAACTGTGGAGTTCTTTTAGTTTGGGCTACCGAAAAGAAGATGCATCTTGTTGGTATAGGCAGTACAAATCAATTCATATAAGCCCTCCTTAACTGTATAGTCCCATACCTATACAGTCTCAGGATCCCTCTTATACGGGTGTGTAATCGGTTCATTCATGTACCCCTCCGCTTTTGAAGTTTGCCAGGAGCCGCTCCTTGTCCGTGCCTCCTTGCACCGGCGATCACTCCCCGACTTCGCAATCCCCGCGCGTTACAAGCGAGGCATGTACCCGGGAAACTGGGTGAGCTCCTCCAGCGTGAAGAGACGAAGCGGGGCTCGGGAATGACCTCCCCGACGTAGCCGCATCTCTGGTCGTCGCGCCAGCCTAGGCTGGGTCACGGTGGCCTCACTGCCCTCTCTCGACAGTGGAGGAGTGGGGGCAGAGCTCTCGCTATACGGGTGAGTAGGCGGGTCCTCGGATGGGTCCATCTCCGAAAAGTATGTCCGGGGTACATAGTCAGGGAAATTGCGCATGGCTAAGGCGGCTGTCGCAACCGGGATCGCGACGGGGACGGCGAAAAAGAGACATTATTTGTTTGGAAATATTGGAGTCGCCACCAAGTTTACTTAGAATTGGGAAAACGTTGGAAAAACCCATTTTTAGAGAAATAGTCTTTGAAACCAGTTTGAGTTCGGGAGTCGGTTATGTATAGGGAAGGTCAGGAATTTAATCCCACGCACCCTAGTACACCCGTCCTTGGACGGTACCTTTGATTAATTGTGCAAATTATTAATAACCCTTGGAATATTTATTTTATTCTATTTATAATGAAACTATAAATAAAAGAAATTCTTTAAAAGAAACTTCAGGAATACCAAACTGTCACAATTCAGGTATCCAAAATGTTAAGTCAACAAACCGTCACGGCTAAATTAACATTTTTATCTACAATAACAAAAATTAATAAAATATTTTGAAATAAAATTTAGGAAAAAAAGAAATTTATAAATAAAACAAAATACACAAATAGTATAGGAAAAAGTTAGAAAAATTATTTACAAATAAATTAAGTGGTGAAAAGGTTAAATTTTAAAAAAGAATTTTAGAATATTAAGCTGTCACAGCTAAAACATTCTAAAACATAAAGTTAACAAACCGTCGCGGTCAAATTAACTTTATTCTTTAATACAATTCATCAATTAATCAAGTATATAAATTTTAATAAAATACTCAAGTATTTATTTTAAATCCAAAATGGATAAAACTCCTCTTTTTAGACAAAAATTCTAATTTTAACAGGAACCTGCAAAATTAATGCATAAAAATAAATACCCCGTTAATTTGAACAAAAAAAAAAAACCATAACATAAAATAATTAAGCTAACAAAAGCAAAATTTATAAACACAAACACAATTAACTTAAATAGAACATATAAACATTTAAAATAATTAAACTAAAAAAGATAAACATAGAACAATTAAACTAAAAAAACAAATCATAAATACAAACGTAAATGAATTAAGCATAACACATAAACACATAAACTAATTAAGTTGAACAAAATAAAATTACACAATTTAAACAAAACACATAAAATAAAAAACTAAAAATGAAAATAAACCCATCAACACAAATACACAACCAATTCGAGTAAAACACATGAGCATATAAAACAATTAAATTGAAACAGAATAAATATAATTATGTACTTAATTAGAGCAAAACACATAAAACAAAAATAACTAAACTAAATAGAAATTAAATTAAATTCTAAACAAACGTGTAATTCAGCTGAACCTATGAAATAACTAAACTAAAAATGAGGGTTCTAATTACCTTCTTTTTTTTAATAGGAAACACTAACACTAAAACACTTAAGAATTAAAGAAAATATTAAAACACTCTCTTTTTTATTTTTGTTTTTATTAATTAATTAATTTAGTTCCACTCAAATAAAAAGGAATAAAAGAGAATACATTACAAATTAAAAAAGGAAAAAAAATTTGAATCAAATAAAGTCCCTTAATTATTTTAGATCAAAATAAACTCAAACCCAATAAATGAACTCGAGAATTAAAATAAAATAAACGCCAATCACATAAAAATAACTCCAAATTTAACATATAAAATCTAATCCAACAAAATAGACACAACCCTAACAAAACAATAATACAATAATGATAAGTAACGTCTCAATTAATATACCATTACCATACACATACACGTACCCACACACGCAAGAGTTCTCTCTCCCAGCCCACACACGCGCACATTCACACACACACACACACAGACCTCTCTTTCCCTTATACACCCACGGGCACAACACTCATTTTAAAAAAAAAATTCTCTCTCTCTCTCTCACAAATTCACGGACACACACATCTCACCTTCACGAACACACACGGGGTTACAGGCAAAAGAAGCCAAAGGGAGAGAATAATAGAGAGAATTCGAGAATCTGAGAGGAAGATTGAGACGAGAGAGTGAGGGAAAAAGGGATCCACGAAGGGGAAATGAGTAAGTCGCCGCGCTACGAGGCAGAGAATCTCCGCGGCTAGGCTTCGGATCGGCTGAAGTGGAGGTCAACATTGCGGTGGCGATGTCACGGGATGCAGGTGGCTCGTGAGTGGTGCGTGATGTGGTGAGGACGGTTATGGGTGTGTGATGGGAGGTTGATCTCGCTATGGTCACAGGAGAGGAAAGATGTGGTGGCTTGAGAAGAGGAAAGCGGTGGCATCGCGACGTTCACGGCGGTGATTCGCGGGTGAAGGTGACGGCGTGGGTGGTTCCGGTGACTGCGAGGGGCATGCGGTTAGAGGTGCAGGCGGTGGTTTTGGCTAAGAGAGAAGAGGTGATGTTGAAAGGGGAGGCCGTGAAGAGTGGTTGTGATCCGAGGGGGGGAGGCCGCCGATGGTGGGGTGCGATGATGATGGTGCGATAGGGAAGTCGAAGGTGGTTGATGATGTTGGCTGTGGTTTCGATGGAAGAGCTTTGCACAGAGGGGTGTGTGGTGGTTAAAGGTGTTGGGTTGAGGGTGAAGATGATGATGAAGGGAGGTCGAAGGTGGCTGGAGGCTGTGGTGAGGTTGGGGCTCGCGATGCGGTGGCTCGGTTGAAGGGGAGTGGCTGAAGGTTGAAGGTTGAAGGTTGAAGGAGGGAGAATCAGGAGCGGTGGCTGATGGATGATGTTGAGGGAGGTGAAGTTGATGATGTTGAAAGGGGGAGAGGCCGCGGCGGAGCAAGGGAGGCCGCGGCCCCCCTGTGTTTTTCTTTTGTTTTTTTTTTTTAATATGATGATGATGATGATGAAACTGCCTCTGTTATTTACCTTGATCTTTTCTTTGCCATCGAATTCTATTTGCTGGATTGTAACACTGAGATGTTTTTTTTTTGATGAACTTGTGAATTGTCTCAATTGTGTATCTGATCCCTTCTCTTTTTTTTGAAAATTTTTTTTTTTCTCCCCCCTTATCTCTGTGTATTCCCCGTTATTATCATTCTCAAGGCTCTTTTTATTCCACCTTCAAAGAGATCCAAGTTCAAAGACACCATCATTACCTCTTGTTTTGATTTTTTATGCTTTCCCCCTCCTTCATCCTTCACGGATACGCCTCGGGGGTGAGAGAAAAGGAAGGAGAATCGGACACAAGTCCGTGAACCTCCTGTTTCTTTTCTTTTTTTTTTAGTAAGTAATTAAAGAAACTGTAAATAAAATAAAGAGGTAAACTAGATGCATATTTTTGGATTTTATTGTTCAAAGATTGAACAAAATCGGGTGTTCACAGTTGCCCCTCTTTATTCATTTCTTAAGAAAGAATATAAAACTTAAGTTTTATATTTTCATAAAGAATGAATAAAGATATGAACATTGATTTTGTTCGAAAAATGCATGAAATACAAACAATCTAAATCTAAATGACAATATATATATATATATATATATATATATTTTTTATGAGAAAATCAAAGGTACAAATCAGCAAGAGTCTAAAGGTGTGACGACCGTAAATTAAAAATCAACAAGGGGTTGACTGGAAATATAAAATAGCAATCTGAGGTCAACTTGAAAACTAAATTGGCAACTGAGGCCGACTGAAATGTAAATTGGCAACTGAGGTCAACTGGCATCTGAGGCCGACTTGAAATGTAAATTGGCAACTGAGGCCACCGAAACGTAAATCGGCAAATGAGGCCGATCAAATGTAAATTGGCAATGAGGCCGATCAAATGTAAATTGGCAAATGAGGCCGATCAAAATGTAAATCGGCAATGAGGCCAACTTGAAATGTAAATTGGCAACTGAGGCCAGCTGAAATGTAAATTGGCAACTGAGGCCAACAGAAATGTAAATTGGCAATTGAGGCCAACAGAAATGTAAATTGGCATCTGAGGCCGACTTGAAATGTAAATTGGCAACTGAGGCCAGCTGAAAACGTAATCGGCTTGAGGCCGATCAAATGTAAATTGGCAATGAGGCCGATCAAACGTAAATCGGCAAATGAGGCCGATCAAATGTAAATCGGCAATGAGGCCGACTGAAATGTAAATTGGCAACTGAGGCCAGCTGAAAATGTAAATTGGAAAAGAAAATAATTTTCTTCTTTTTTTCATTTTTCGAATCATATGCAAAAAGTTTTGAATCATCCATCTTCAGTTTACACAGTATTGAAAAACTAATCAGAACTCCAATTGAGCAAGCCTCGAGGAAAACTTTAACCGATCAAACTCATAATCTTAGCATTGGACCTTCTGGCACAACAAAGGCTTTCTTTTCTTCTGTGACCTTGCTCATTTTTATTCTTCTCCCATTTCTCTTTTTAGAAGGACGATTACTCCTCTATCAAGCTTAGCTGAAATTTCTGAATTAATGCCAATCATTGATGTATTGCTGTAAACATTGTTAGATTGCGTAATCGAAGCTTAAATTTATCCTGCTTGAGACATCATGAATAAACATGCATTCAAAGGGGAGGTAGAGGGATAAACTGAATGGACATTTTCATTATTTGGTGTATTAAATGACAAAATGCTTTGAATAACAGAAATGCGAAAGATAAAATTTTGAGAGACACAAAATTTTTGCCCCAGTTTAGGTTCTTTGTGACTCAATCAATTAACTTCTTAAAGCAAGTTGAACACCATAGCCATGATATCCGACGATATGTCTTCAAATTCTTTTTCAAAATTGCCCAGCTTTCACTTATCTCGCTTGACTCATTGGATTATCAAAAATTGCCCGCCAGCTTGCCAGCGAAGAATCTTATCTTTTTCTGCTCTAACTTTTGCCTAGGCCGCTCTTTCGAGTTTTCAGCCTAGCGAGCTCTTTTGTTTGTTGTTTTGCCCTAATTTTTGCTTAAGCCGCTCTTTCGAGTTTTCGACCTAACGGGCTTTTTTTTCTGCTTTGCCCTAACTTCTGCTTAGGTCGCTCTTTCGAGTTTTCGACCTAACGGGCTTTTTAACCATCTTTTCAGGCATAAAATCTTTTGACCGCATCACTGTTGATTGATTTAGGCAATTCTTGTCCCTCCATGTTTTGCAAAATCAACGCTCCACCTGAGAATGCATGCTTGACAATGTAAGGACCCTCATAACTTGGAGCCCACTTTCCTGCGTGTGTCCTCTTGATTAGGGAGAATTTTCTTCAGAACCAAATCTCCTGGATGAAAATCTCTAGGGCGAACTTTCTTATTAAAAGCTCTAGCCATTCTACTTTGATACAACTGGCCGTGGCAAATGGCTGCAAGCCTCTTCTCTTTGATCATGTTCAATTGCTCATATCGAGCTTTCACCCATTCAGATTCTTCCAGCTCAGCCTCCATTAAAACTCTGAGCGAGGGGATTTCAACCTCTATAGGAGATACGGCTTCCATTCCATATACCAATGAAAAAGGAGTTGCCCCTGTGCTTGATCGTATGTTGGTACGATACGCGTGCAAAGCATACGGCAGCATTTCATGCCAGTCTTTGTAATTCACCACCATTTTGGCGATGATTTTCTTGAGATTCTTATTTGCGGCTTCAACCGCACCATTCATTTGAGGCCTGTAAGGAGCTGAGTTATGATGCTTGACCTTGAAAGTCTCAAAGAATTTCTGAACTTCGGCACCATTGAGGTTAGGAGCATTGTCTGTGATAATCCTTTCTGGAATTCCATATCTGCAGATAATGTCTCTCTTGATGAATCTAAGAAACACCTTCTGTGTGACATTGGCATATGAAACATCTTCCACCCATTTAGTGAAATAATCAATTGCTACCAAGATGAAACGATGACCATTAGATGCTTTGGGGTTAATCGGGCCGATGACATCCATGCCCCACATCGAGAAAGGCCAAGGAGACACCATCTTTGTGCAATCGAATCGGGAGCATTGACTCGATCTGCATATATTTGGCATTTGTGGCACTTCCGAACATAACTGATACAGTCATTCTCCATAGTGGACCAGTAATAACCACTTCTTAAGATTTTGCGAGCCATCATATGTCCATTGGCATGAGTTCCGCAGATCCCTTCATGAACTTCAATCAGGATTATTCGAGCTTCATGAGCATCTACACATCTGAGGAGAGTCGTGTCATAGTTCCTCTTGTAGAGAACTTCACCATTCAGGAAGAAAGCCATGGCTAGTCTTCGAATTGTCTTCTTATCCACCTCATTTGCACCTTCTGGGTATTCTCCATTTTGAATATACCGCTTGATATCATAATACCATGGTTGGCCGTCCGGCTCAATCTCCACATTGTCACAATACACCGGTTCGGCTTGCATTTCTACATGGATGGGTTGAACATTAGCATGGACCTCCAAATTAGTCATCACGGCCAAAGTCGCTAAAGCATCCGCAAACTGGTTCTTGTCCCGAGTTAAATGAGAGAATGATATGTCATCAAAGCGCTCAATTAACTGAGACAAATGCTTCTGATAAGGTACCAATTTCGGATCCTTTGTGCGCCATTCTCCATTAACTTGATAGATTATGAGCGCAGAGTCTCCAAAGACTTTTAGATCTTTGATTCCCAAGTCAATCGCAACTTGTAAACCATTTGCACATGCTTCATATTCTGCCATGTTGTTGGTACATTCGAAGTCTAATTTGACAGAAACTGGATACTGCTTCCCGGCTGGTGAGACTACTACAGCTCCGATTCCACATCCGTTCATATTGGCTGCTCCATCAAAGTACATCTTCCACACATTCCCCTCTTCCTCATCTTCTCTCTCTAGTGTCAACACCTCGTCATCAGGGAATTCAAGCATAGTGGGTTGTACACCCTCCAGAGGGTTTTCAGCTAGATGATCAGCAATTGCACTTCCTTTGATAGACTTTTGAGTGACATATTTGATATCAAACTCAGACAGCATCACTTGCCATTTTGACATTCTCAATGACACATGAGGACTATCAAATATATACTTTAACGGATCCATTCGAGAAATCAGCCAAGTAGTGTAATATAACATATACTGCCTCAACCTCTTGGAAACCCATACTAACGCACAACAAGTCCTTTCAATTGCCAGATAACGGGATTCGCATTCATTAAACTTCTTGTTCAAATAGTAAATGGCCTGTTCTTTCTTTTTGGATTCATCATATTGCCCCAACATTGCTCCGAGTGAAGTAGGTAACACTGTAAGATACAAAGATTAAAGGACTACTGGCGTAGGAGGAATCGTAATCGGGTTTCATTAAATAAGTCTTTATTTTGTCGAAGGCTTCTTGGCATTCTTCATTCCATTCTCCAGGTTGATGTTTTCGCAGCAACTTAAATATAGGCTCACAAGTATTAGTCAAATTTGCAATGAACCTAGCGATGTAATTGAGTCTCCCAAGAAAACTTCTCACTTCCTTTTCAGTTCGGGGAGCTGGCATTTCTTGTATTGCTTTCACCTTGTCCGGATCCACTTTTATCCCTTCTCTACAATGAATCCCAGTAATTTCCCTGTGGAAGCTCCAAAGATGCATTTATTCGGGTTCAGCCGCAACTTATATTTTCTGAGCCTTTCAAACAGCTTTCGCAAGATTATTACATGGCTTTCTCCCTCCTTGGACTTGGCGACCATGTCATCAACATACACTTCAATTTCCTTGTGCATCATGTCATGGAACAGTGCAACCATTGCGCGCTGATAAGTGGCACCGGCATTCTTCAACCCGAATGGCATGACTGTGTAGCAAAATGTTCCCCACGGAGTTATGAACGTAGTTTTTCCTTTGTCATGAACATCCATGAGAATCTGATTGTACCCGGAATATCCATCCATAAATGAAAATCGGTGATTCCTGGCTGTATTATCAACAAGGACATCAATGTGAGGGAGTGGAAAGTTATCTTTCGGGCTAGCTTTATTCAGGTCCCGATAATCAACACACATCCTAACCTTCCCATCCTTTTTAGGCACAGGCACGATGTTGGCCACCCAATCTGTGTGTCTTGACACCTCTAGAAACCCTACCTCTAGTCGCTTAGTCACCTCTTCTTTTATCTTTAGCGACATGTCGGGCCGCATTCTCCTCTCCTTTTGCTTTTTCTCACCACTGGTACAAAGGGATCTTGTGTGAAGCAATCTCTGGATCCAATCCTGGCATATCATGATAAGACCATGCAAAAACATCCAGGTATTCTTCGAACAAAGCAATCATCTCTGTCCGCTCAGGATTCTCCACCATTTTCAACTCTTTCTTCTCTTCTTCGGTGCCCATGTTTATCACTTCGACCACCTCATTGTCTAAGTCAAATCCTTTATCCATATGTTCCAGTAACCCTGAAAATTTCTCAACAGTTTCTTCATCTTCTTCAGATTCATAGCTATCACAATCAAGTACAGTAAGAGAATCAATTGATTGGCCTTCAAAATCCCTTTCATGTGGCAAAGTTTCTACACTTAAGTCCCTGGAAAGTAATTGCGGTGGGTTGGAATACCAAGACAAATAATAGGTAAAAGGCACAAATTAATGGTTTGAGGAAATAATGCTAAAGGAAAAGAATATCGGATAGAAAAGAAAACAATTGCTGGATGAACATGCAAGTTTATTCAAATGATGTCTCAAAGTAGCATACATAAAAGCAAATACAATTAATACAATCCCGAATGATTACTTTGAAGTAACAACATCAAGCATTGGTTCGGCTGTCCAATTCATCAGCATCTCATCATGGTTGACAACATAAGCATTGTTGCATTCTTCAAGCTTTTCGACATCCACCATATTGATGGTCGAACAACAGCTAGCTTCATAACTTTCTTCGGCCACGATTACTTCAGCCGGGTAAGAAAAAGTCTCCTTCAGATGAGGGATCTGTTTCATCTTCTCTTTTGGTTTCTTTTGCTCAAGAGCCATGTTCTTGATCCGCTCCTCCAATGACGCCTCATATCCTAAACCAAATCGGTTAGGCTTCCCTGAGATAGGTAGAGGTGTCTTGATACCCTGCAGCCGTGGTCCCAGTCCTTTGCCGTGCAGGTAACCATTTTTGGCCATGATATGGGCCACTATCTGATTGACATCTTGCCTTGGGAGCTCGTTCTGTTCTTGCTTCAACCCCACCACCTCCAAATTGTGCCATAAACTGCTTTCTACTAGCTCAACATTTTCAACATATGGAAGTGAGACAGGTTTAGATACAATGATTTCCTTCTCTCCATGGATTGTAATGACTGAATCATTTTCAATGTATTTGACCTTTTGATGCAAGGTTGAAGGAACAGCACCAACATTGTTAATCCATGGTCTTCCCAGCAGCATATTGTAATCAGACTCAATCTCCATCACTTGGAATAAGACCTCAAATTGGCTCGGGCCGATTTCCAATGGCAGCATTATTTCTCCTAGGATGTTTTTCTTCGCTCCATCAAAAGCTCTTACGATCATCATTTGTGGTGAAATGTCATCTTTGCCCATTGACAAGTAGCTCAAAGTTGATGCTGGCAAGACATTTAATCCTGACCCTCCGTCAATGAGAACCTTAGGCACTATATAGCCTTTGCATTTGAGGGTTATATATAGTGCTCGTGGGTTGGCCTGTGATACAATCTCTTCATTTGAGAAAGTAATCATATTAACACGCTTTACCGGATCCACCATGTTCACCATATTCTCCAGCGAGACATCCGGTTTCACATAAGCATCCTTCAAGACCTTCAGCACTGCCTTTTGATGAGATTCAGATGATAAGATCAGTGACAACAGGGAGATTCTAGCAGGAGTCTTTTTCAATTGCTCCAGTATGTCGTACTCACTTTGTTTCATGATCTTCAGGAACTCCTCTTCTTCATTTTCTTCTCTTTCTTTTCTTTCCGCACCAAGACCCTTTCCCACGTTCTCTTCTTCGACGAACTTTCCTTTTTCCAGCTCTCCGGGCCCGTAAATTCTTCCACTTCTTGTTATTCCTTTTACCTCCGCTACCACTTCACCCGTTTGGGCTTTCGAGGTTTCTCCTATGTCTCCGTTTGTCTCCACATCAGTTTCATAGTTCCAAGGGACAGCATGTGTATCCTCGTAACTGAATGGTGCTGGTTTCCTCACGGTGATCACCACTTTCTCTGGTTTCGGAGCTCGATTCAGTGGAGGGACGCGGAGTATGAAACGATCGATCACATTCACCTCTTCAGGAAGATTCGATTTCTGTTTCACTTGAATCACACCCAGGTCGAGTAATTCTTGTACTCGAGCTTTGAAACCCCGGCAATGTTCGACATCGTGTCCGAGACCTCCACAATGATATGCACAACTTGATTCCAGATCATATTTCTCTTCCTCCTTCACCGTAGATGCAGGTGCTGTGATGTGATACCCAGCTTCCTTCAAGCCATTGAACACTTCCTCCATTGGTGTTTGAAGATTCAGAACTTTCTTAATCAGAGGTTCTTCTACCTCCAAGGCATTCACACGGCTTCCTCCTTCGTGTTTTGGGATCGGGTTGTTAACTATGTCTGGCTTCGAATCTTCTTGAAGGTCTAGTCTCCCACAAGCAATTAATCTTCTTACTGCTGTCTTGAAACCTTCGCAATCCTCAATGGAGTGGCCTGCTATGTCCATATGGTATTTACAGGTCAGGTTCGGGTTGTACCAGGCTGGGTATGGTGGTTCCAACGGGTGTACAGGATACGCCGAGATCAGATGAGCATCGACTAACTTTTGAAACAAGTCAGTATTCGAAATAGATAGCTTTGGGAACGGTGGGAAGTTGGGGAATCGATTACGGTTTTGGTTTTGGAAATTTGGTCGAGGTGCTGGAGTGTATGTTGGGCGGATTGGTTGGTATGGTCTTATGTGGAGGTTGTTAACTTGGGGTTGGGAATATGGAACAGTGTTCGCGGTTGGTATGGTTTGGTATGGTGGGTAATGAGGGATAGGGGTTTGGTATGATCGTGGTCGGGTTAATGTGTATCGTGGGACGAAGGATTGCTGACCATGCACATAATTCACATCTGTCTCCTTCTTCTCGGTGGGAAACTTTTCCTAGTGTCTTCACTGCTCATGGGAAGCTTGCCGGCTTTTGCTAAGCTTTCAATTCTTTCTCCAGCAGTTATCAACTCGCAGAAGTCTTTGTATGTCGCCCCGCCATTGCTCCGATATAAGGGGATCCCAAGGTTCCCAAGAAGTAAGAACACATTTCAGTCGGGATGAGTGGCGGTTGAACCTGAGCAGCCAAGGCTCTCCACCTTTGAGCATATTGCTTGAATGATTCATCCTTCTTCTTCTCGCAGATAGAGCTTAATTGCTCCTGTAGGTGCCACCTCAAGATTGAACTTGTATTGGCTCATGAACAGATCCGCCAATTCTCTCCACTAGAAATCTTTGAGTGGTCTAGTTGAATGTACCACCTGCAGAGGTGTCCAATCAGGCTTTCATGGAAGAAGTTTATGAGAAATTTTTCATCCTTTGACCATATCGCCATCTTAGTACAATAACTCTTCAAGTGAAACAGAGGATTACCCGTCCCATCATACTTTGAGAAGTCAGGAACCTTAAAGTCCCTAGGGATTACTACATCAGTAGAAGGACAGAGTTGTTCAACCTCCACATACCCATAGGGGCTAGGTCCTTGAATAGCCCGAATCTGCTTCTTGAATCTTCTCCATCCATTCCTCTTTGAACTTTCCTTTTTCTGCCTCTGCACGACTATTCTCTGAGGAAGATGGCTGCTTCTGGATGACCACACGAGGTTGCTCCCAGACAGGGGTAATATGCCCCTGCTCATGAGTTTGCACATTTTCCAAGGAACGATAACCTTCTCCAATAGGGATTACCAATGGTATCGCGGACGGTGGTTGCCCATGGAGGTTATTCGGGATTTCACCCATATCATTCATCCCTACAAAGGACATTTAGAGTCGCACTCAGATCACTGCATACCCAAATCAGCGTGGTATTTGGTTGCACATTTGCTGAATGAGCCCCAATAGGTTAAGTGATTCTGTATGGCCCGTGATCATATCCTCCAATCTTCCTTGGTTGTTTGACAATTCATTCAGTTTTCTCTTACCGCATCAACTTCATCGCCGATTTCTTTCTACTCCGTAAGTAGTTGTGATTGGGATACTCCTTTCTCGGCCACCATTCCCTCCACCCATTTTGGTCCGTGCTCTGGTATTGTGAACTCGAGTTTGATCGGTATCGATTTTCCTTGGGCGCCCAATTGTGACGAAGTTTTACCTATACAAAAACAAACTTTAGTGAAAAGAAAAAAAACAAAAACATAGCTATTTGTTAGAAATCATCCGTTGAGCTGAATCTTGATGTGAGTATCTTTGATGATGACTGCCTCGTAACGCCTCGTTCAAAAGTACTAAGTCATGGATATTGCTATGAGATCAACACAATGCAGAGAAACAAAGATTTTTCATTCATAAAGGGGTATCATACCCATTGTCCTTTTTTACATTTATTCCCAAAATAACAAAAGACAATACATCATAAAGCCATAACTGCCATTCTCAGCATCTCTCAGCAATTATTTGTTTCATTCTCCCAATCAAGTCCTTACAGTAGTCAACAAAATTACAAATCTCGATTGGGGTCTTGAAAGGGATTATTCCTTGCTCAGCCAATCCTAAGTATCTTGGAACATCTTCAATGGCCGCATTAGCTAATCCTGCCAAGTTTGAGAAGCGAGTCTTCAGCTCATGAATAATGTGGTTCTGATGTTGTATTTCGGAATCCAAACTTGCAACTCTTTCCTTTTCTTCTTCCAGTGCAACTTGATATTCCATGATCTCATCATTCATGTGTTGACTTAGCTCTTCAATCTTCCTTTGGTATTCATTGTTCAATTCTTCCATTTGTTGTTTCATTTGTTCTTCGCCTTTTAGCGCGGTTTCTTCAGCAATTTTGACCTTTCGAAGTAAGTCTTTCAATTGTTGATTTTCAGCTAGCACTTTGTCACGCTCCTGTCTTCGAAGTCCAAGCTCTTTGTTGGCAGCTTTGAGGCATTCCTTGGTTTTCATCATGTGTTCATGCCCCATCTTCAACCTCTTGCTTGTTCCTTCTAGAGCTTGATCTTTTTCAGTACTTTCTCGCTTTAACGCTATGTAATTATGGCGGACACTTTTCAACCCAGCTTCTACTTGCATCTTTTGTTGTTCAACCTTGTCTAGTTTCTCCTTCACTTTCTTGATTTCTTCATTTTCATGAAAACCCCAGGTTGATACATTGTCCAGAGGAGTAATAGTTATGACTTTGAAGGGCAGCTTGATCTCTTGAGCCCTATTTTTCACCCATTGATGATAACTTTCTTTCACAAAGACAACTTCTAACTCCCGCCTTTCCCTTCTTGACAACCTTGTTCCAAGCGGACCGGATCTTCCTGGAATAGGTCAATGTCTTTGGAGTCTTGATAATATGAGACTAATGGAGTAATCATAGCTGTAAGGAGGTCCCATCATGGGATACCCGAATCAAGCGTAATACCAAGACAGATTGTAGTTTATGCATCCTCGGGTACCCATGAGAGGTACATTTGGAAAGCTTCAAGACCGATAAATCGTAGTTTGACCCTCCTCCCTCCAAGGATACCATCGTATCATCTTTTCATCCAATTTGGCCAGGTCTTGAGCCCACTCTTGTCCATTCTTCTTCTTGATATTATGCATTCGTAGGTCTTCAATTGGACAAGGCGCCTTGTAATTCCTTTGGAATATGTGTGAAGTAGCCCACACATATAATATTGGTAAACAGCACAGAATTCTCTTACCATTTCTCTCATGGCAAAAGCTCAGAGTACAATAAACATCTGCTAGGAGGGCTGGAACGGGATTATGACCGTGGAATTTGCGAGCAAGGAACACATCAATAGCCCCAAGATCTACAAGGCCTTCAATATTCGGAAATAAGACAGTGCCATAGATAGTGAGGGCCAGCACATCTACGAAAGCATCCCAGTCTTCAACTTGAGCTAAACGGCGCATATGCTCTTCGAGATAATCCCTTGAGAATCCGTAAGTCCAATTTCTACATTTCTGTGCTTCGTGCAAGTTCTTTGCACCTACCCTTAGGACAGTTGATAGGGTCTGTAAAGAAGGATAATGGCCTTGGTAGTGATAGGGCTTTTCTCCTTCTAGTGGTAACCCCAGGATCTTCTCAAATTCTTCAATGGTTGGTGCTAACTGGAAGTTTTGAAAAGTGAAACATCGGAGTGGAGGATCATAGTACTGTGCCAGTGCTGTGATTGCTTCTTCCTGGTCTTCCACTTCTAAGAGATTCAAGATCTTTCCATATTTTCTGGTGAGAGACAGGCGTTGTGGTAATTTCAGCAACTGACCCAAAGATCTCAAACTTTTAGTGTCAGGTGTCTTGGCTTTGAGACGTATAGTTCTTTTCAACTTTTCACCTTTCTGACTGTCTGGTCTCATATTCGTTTCCATTTTACAAAGATACTCACAATAAAATTTCGGTTCAACTTTCTAACAAACCTGCCATAATAGAAAGAAAAAATTATTTAAATGAAAGAAGGAAAAGTAAACAATTTAGGAAATGAACAGAAAATATGCATAAAGAAACGATGATAAGAAATTATGTACAAAGAAAGGAGTTAAAGAAAATGCATGCTCTCTGTGTCCTATATGAGGTAAATTCTGGAGGTTAATTCTATGGTTCTATGGTCGTTCTACCTTGTGAACACTTTCACTGGGTGGGTCTACATTCTCAGAGTTCTACGGCCTCTAGAGTTAAGATTCATTTCAGAATGTTACCCACAACAGCAGGTGAACCGCTAGATGTAGGGTATTTATGAAAGAATCACACTCTAGATGAGATTTTCGTGATAACCAAACAGGATGAACATCCAAAATGGCTACCACTACACAATCTCTTACCTATCTCAAGTTACACTCAGACCCGGGTATAGGGCCCCACTCGTGTGTGATTAACGTGTAAGTGTTGTGTGTGAAGAGAGCATACAAACCTGAAATCCTAAAACTACCCATGACTAATACCTGCAAAAAACAACTCAAACAAACACGCATGTAACCCAATTAATAAATCATCTATCCTAAGGTTTTAACAAATAGAGCTATCAAGCACATGAAATGTAAGATTCTGTAAAGAGACAAAGTATAAAGAAAGAAAATATTAGACAAAGTAAAATAAGGAAAGGAAAACAAACATCAAGAGGTTATATTTAATTTGCACAATCAAATAAAACAGGCCTGACTCTCTTGGAACTCCCCAGTGGAGTCGCCATCTGTCGCAACCGGGATCGCGACGGGGACGGCGAAAAAGAGACATTATTTGTTTGGAAATATTGGAGTCGCCACCAAGTTTACTTAGAATTGGGAAAACGTTGGAAAAACCCATTTTTAGAGAAATAGTCTTTGAAACCAGTTTGAGTTCGGGAGTCGGTTATGTATAGGGAAGGGCAGGAATTTAATCCCAAGCACTTAGTACACCCGCCCTGACTGCACTTTGATTAATTGTGCAAATTATTAATAACCCTTGGAATATTTATTTTATTCTATTTATAATGAAACTATAAATAAAAGAAATTCTTTAAAAGAAACTTCAGGAATACCAAACTGTCACAATTCAGGTATCCAAAATGTTAAGTCAACAAACCGTCACGGCTAAATTAACATTTTTATCCACAATAACAAAAATTAATAAAATATTTTGAAATAAAATTTAGGAAAAAAAAGAAATTTATAAATAAAACAAAATACACAAATAGTATAGGAAAAAGTTAGAAAAATTATTTACAAATAAATTAAGTGGTGAAAAGGTTAAATTTTAAAAAAGAATTTTAGAATATTAAGCTGTCACAGCTAAAACATTCTAAAACATAAAGTTAACGAACCGTCGCGGTCAAATTAACTTTATTCTTTAATACAATTCATCAATTAATCAAGTATATAAATTTTAATAAAATACTCAAGTATTTATTTTAAATCCAAAATGGATAAAACTCCTCTTTTTAGACAAAAATTCTAATTTTAACAGGAACCTGCAAAATTAATGCATAAAAATAAATACCCCGTTAATTTGAACAAAAAAAAAAAAACCATAACATAAAATAATTAAGCTAACAAAAGCAAAATTTATAAACACAAACACAATTAACTTAAATAGAACATATAAACATTTAAAATAATTAAACTAAAAAAGATAAACATAGAACAATTAAACTAAAAAAACAAATCATAAATACAAACGTAAATGAATTAAGCATAACACATAAACACATAAACTAATTAAGTTGAACAAAATAAAATTACACAATTTAAACAAAACACATAAAATAAAAAACTAAAAATGAAAATAAACCCATAAACACAAATACACAACCAATTCGAGTAAAACACATGAGCATATAAAACAATTAAATTGAAACAGAATAAATATAATTATGTACTTAATTAAAGCAAAACACATAAAACAAAAATAACTAAACTAAATAGAAATAAAATTAATTCCTAAACAAACGTGCAATTCAGCTGAACCTATAAAATAACTAAACTAAAAAAAAGAGGGTCCTAATTACCTTCTTTTTTTTTGAATAGGAAACACTAGCACTAAAACACTCAAGAATTAAAGAAAATATTGAAACGCTCTCTTTTTTATTTTTGTTTTTATTAATTAATTAATTTAGTTCCACTCAAATAAAAAGGAATAAAAGAGAATACATTACAAATTAAAAAAGGAAAAAAAATTTGAATCAAATAAAGTCCCTTAATTATTTTAGATCAAAATAAACTCAAACCCAACAAATGAACTCGAGAATTAAAATAAAATAAACGCCAATCACATAAAAATAACTCCAAATTTAACATATAAAATCTAATCCAACAAAATAGACACAACCCTAACAAAACAATAATACAATAATGATAAGTAACGTCTCAATTAATATACCATTACCATACACATACACGCACTCCACACACGCAAAGAGTTCTTCTCCCACCCACACACGCCAAGACATTCACACACACACACACACAGACCTCTCTTTCCCTTATACACCCACGGGCACAACACTCATTTTAAAAAAAAAATTCTCTCTCTCTCTCTCTCTCACAAATTCACGGACACACACATCTCACCTTCACGAACACACACGGGGTTACAGGCAAAAGAAGCCAAAGGGAGAGAATAATAGAGAGAATTCGAGAATCTGAGAGGAAGATTGAGGCGAGAGAGTGAGGGAAAAGGGATCCGCTGGGGGAAATGAGTAAGGGTCGCGCTCGAGGCGCAGAATCTCCGCGGCTAGGCTTCGGATCGGCTGAAGTGGAGGTCAACATTGCGGTGGCGATGTCACGGGATGCAGGTGGCTCGTGAGTGGTGCGTGATGTGGTGAGGACGGTTATGGGTGTGTGATGGGAGGTTGATCTCGCTATGGTCACAGGAGAGGAAAGATGTGGTGGCTTGAGAAGAGGAAAGCGGTGGCATCGCGACGTTCACGGCGGTGATTCGCGGGTGAAGGTGACGGCGTGGGTGGTTCCGGTGACTGCGAGGGGCATGCGGTTAGAGGTGCAGGCGGTGGTTTTGGCTAAGAGAGAAGAGGTGATGTTGAAAGGGGAGGCCGTGAAGAGTGGTTGTGATCCGAGGGGGGGAGGCCGCCGATGGTGGGGTGCGATGATGATGGTGCGATAGGGAAGTCGAAGGTGGTTGATGATGTTGGCTGTGGTTTCGATGGAAGAGCTTTGCACAGAGGGGTGTGTGGAGGTCGAAGGTGGCTGGAGGCTGTGGTGAGGTTGGGGCTCGCGATGCGGTGGCTCGGTTGAAGGGGAGTGGCTGAAGGTTGAAGGTTGAAGGTTGAAGGAGGGAGAATCAGGAGCGGTGGCTGATGGATGATGTTGAGGGAGGTGAAGTTGATGATGTTGAAAGGGGGAGAGGCCGCGGCGGAGCAAGGGAGGCCGCGGCCCCCCTGTGTTTTTCTTTTGTTTTTTTTTAATATGATGATGATGATGATGAAATTGCCTCTGTTATTTACCTTGATCTTTTCTTTTTGCTACTGAATTGTATTTGCTGGATTGTAACACTGAGATGTTTTTTTTTTGATGAACTTGTGAATTGTCTCAATTGTGTATCTGATCCCTTCTCTTTTTTTTGAAAATTTTTTTTTTTCTCCCCCCTTATCTCTGTGTATTCCCCGTTATTATCATTCTGCGTCTCTTTTTATTCCACCTTCAAAGAGATCCAAGTTCAAAGACACCATCATTACCTCTTGTTTTGATTTTTTATGCTTTCCCCCTCCTTCATCCTTCACGGATACGCCTCGGGGGTGAGAGAAAAGGAAGGAGAATCGGACACAAGTCCGTGAACCTCCTGTTTCTTTTCTTTTTTTTTTTTTAGTAAGTAATTAAAGAAACTGTAAATAAAATAAAGAGGTAAACTAGATGCATATTTTTGGATTTTATTGTTCAAAGATTGAACAAAATCGGGTGTTCACAGCGGCGGTGTGCCTGCGAAGCAATCTCTCGTCGTGTGAAAGGGCATGCTCAAAAACTCGGTCGTCATCGCCAAAGGGTGACGTCAGGGAGAATCGATAGGAATGTACAGGGGAACTGAAGGGTCGTCCGACAAACATGAACACGCGAACAGTACAACAACCCTCAAAATGAAATGACCCGTGGTTCGGGTCATGGTGCACCTCCCATATCGGGGTATCCACGAACACTACGAACGTCGCCATCTGAAGACGTGACGGAAAGAAAAGATAGAAGGAGTGAGAATCTTACTAAAGAATCTCAATAGGGTCTCCTACTACCTAGATGTCATCGTCTACGTCCTCAGGAACCTTAGGTTTGTTATATAAAAAAGGGGTGGGCATGCATCAAGTTCCTTTTAAGCTTTAAAGCATAATTTAGCCAAGGTCCATTCATTTTAGGATGATCTTAATGTCATGAATGCAATATAGTAAAGGATGTATGCATGGTGCTACCTAATGCAAGAACAACAATCATAACATCAAGAAACATCATAATAGTGGCATAAAATGGCATAAACTTCTCATATGAAAAACTCTTCTCTTTCTAAAATCTTGTGACATTCAAAGCATCGTACTATAACATAGGGATTCACCCTAAAATATTCTCTAGGTTATAAGTTCATACCTTAACTAGTCGTCACTAGTTCTTACTTATCCTCCCCGATAAGCGTATAATAAATAATAATCATCTCAAATTCTTACTTATCCTCCCTGATAAGCATATCATAATAATCATCATAATGAAACGCGTCGCATGGTACCAAGTACACAGCGAATATTGTCCTCTTTGAGGCGTTACGTATTGCCGTCCCTCTCAAGGATTTGTTTCTAAGGCGTTACGTATCGCCGTCCCTTAGAACGCGTTTATACAGTACTATGTCACCTTCAAAAACTCATTCATTTTCTGAAAACTTTCTAAGTTCTAAATTCATCAGAAATTCGACGGCATAACAGCAGCTCATCGAATTTCTTCCGAATTTTGTTTTATGCCACATAAAGAATCGAATATGCATCCTCAATCAAATCTCATACAACTCAACATAATCATTTCTCAACAAACATGCGCCCTCATGAAACACTTATGCTCTTGGTCTTACGGTAGCTTATGCTTTGACCCTTACGGGCCTTAACTTGAGATATAATTATTCCAATACCCGTTATTCACGTCTTATGCACCTAAGAGTTCTCTACTAATTATTCTCACTAATCTTTAAGTTTATAAATGAATCTGGACAGCATAGGGCAGAAATCTACTCTTATGTTTACAGGGTTCTAGATCTTACGTTTTAGACCCTTTCTCGGTTCCGTTTTCGCCTAAGGCGCTATAAATTAAATCTAAACCAATTATGAGACATTCCTATACTTAAGAGCTAATTATAAATCATTATTACCATATTATGAGGTTTCTGGACAGAGTCCAGAAAATTAAATGTTCTAAGAGTTTTAAAGTTACACTTTTACGGTTTTCTAGTTACTAGTTTTTCTATAGGTGCTAGAATTCAATTCCACTTCAAATGTTACAAATTTTTTCATATCTAAACAATCCTAACCTGATTATGTTCCCATTAAAAAAGTGTGGACAAATTCTAAAAACAAATGGGTCAAAACTATGTTAAATTCCATCTTTACGGTTTCTCTATGAAGCTAGTTTCTCTCCTAACATGCATAGAAGTGCTCTTAACTTATCATATGAAATTTTCACACATTCTAACACATCAAAACATCATCATACAGCAGCAAACTCATCATGGCAGAATCGAAACATCCAAGTCCATAAAGATAATTAATTCGACATTTCTAAGTACATAAGTTAACTAGTTTCTCTTGGAATCAATTTAGGACTCTAAAACTCTTTGCAAACTATTTTATTTCATCAAGAGGCTAAGAAAAGCCTTAAGTCAGTAACCAAATTAATTCTTCCTTAGAAGAGAATGAAAATCATAAATCTTGTTAATCATACTTTATATAACTCATGAAGCTTTTCAAACAATCTTGAAACATAGGTTGTTGGCCCTTGTAGTTAGATGAAACTCATTCCAAGCTCATCATCACTACATGGCCGAAATTATGCATTCAAAGAATGCTTCCATGATTAAACTTTAACTTGGGATAAAATGGGCAAGTCTTTGAGCTCTAAGGTCCTTCAGTTATGACAGAATATAAGCGTGCTATGCTCTTCATTTTTAATCTTGCTTACAAAGTAAAGTGATGACTGTAAAGTAAATATGCAAGACTTGAAATATAAATGTACAAAGCTTGAAATAAATATGCAAGACTTAAATTTAAATATGCAAAGCTTGAAAGTAAATATGCAAGACTTAAATTTAAATATGCAAGTTCAATTCTTTATTTTAGTGCTCTTGGCCCAGTATAACGCCTCAATTTTTTACTGTAATTTTTACTGTCATTAGAAATTACTGAATTACTATAGGTAATTATTACATAAGATTTGAGGCCGAACAATCCTCAATAAAGGAATATAACATAAGAAGAGAGGTTAGGAGCGATTCATGCGAGAGTCGCAAATCTCGAATTTCTGTACGTATAAAATGACCAAAATGCCCCTGAAGTTATTTTTACTCAGAAAATGAGGATCGTGGGCCCCACCTATTCTCAAGGGGATGTTTTGAGGATAATAAGGGATTGTTTGTGTTATGTGTGTTAATAGAGCAGAAGGATCTCAATTTTGAGTTCTGACGCGCGAAATGACTAATACGCCTCATTGCTTTAACTCCGATGTGCATGCCGACTGAGCCCGAACCTCACTAAAATGTTTTAAAATTTTTTTTTAAGCCATGATTAACCATTGGTTAAGCTCGGGTGGCCTCGGACAGTTTTTAAGTGAAAGTACGATTTTGCCCCTGCTTTGGGCGCTTTTAATTTTGGGATTTTTGATTCAGATACCAAACCTAAGCAATATTAGGCTCAAATTAAAGCTTATTAAATTCTAAATATTAATCTAGAGTCAAAATTATGTATTTAGATTGATTAGAACCCAAAATTTCTCAAAAACACCCAAATTGCTTACTAATTCACTTAAGCCCTTAATCGTAAATTCTCTAAATTACATGAATATCTTGCCTACACCTAAATAATGCATGGAACACACAAATTTCACTTCTTTGGGCTGTAATGGATGAAATTATTGATGCCATTATGCAGCTGAATTATTGCCAAAAGTTGCACTAAAACAAAATGCCAAAATGTCACCATAAGAGACATAATTCCTTAATTTCATACAACTTTGTCTAAAATGATTTTTCCTCCCTTATTTCTCCTGCAAAATTCCGCCAACTACCTCCTCATTTTGGCCAATTAGAAGCCTCAAAATCTTCTATAAATAGGCTTGCTTGAGTGGTCTTGGAATGCTTTGTTCATAACTAGTTTTTAGGAGCACCAAAAACTTTCTTTCTTCCTCCTCTTTGGCTGAATTCTTTCTTCAATTTTTCAAAGAGATTTTATTTCATTTCACTTCAAGAAATCAAGTTCTCCTCCTCTTCTTCAACTCAGATTAGGTAGGGAGTAGTTTCTAAATTTATTTCTATGCTTTGAAGAGTTGTGTTTTTAGCTCAAAATGATGAAATTATGAACTTACCTTAGCTTTTCATTTCAAGTTTTCCTCTTCATTTTTCTTTAACCAATTCGGCCATATGGCCTAGGTGGAACTAAGATGATGGCTTGATGATGAGGACCTTGAGGGTGGGTTGTAAATCCATCATAAGTTAGGCCTCTAAAGCTTGAAAATTCCACTTGATGCAAAACTTTAAAGAATAATACTTTATGATGCTAAAACAAAGATTTTTAGTTTCGAACTTGAAAGATGTATTTTCCAAGCTTGTATTTCATGTTTATGTTTCAAGTCATCACTTAATCTTTCAAGATAATAAAGAGGTTGCATCTCATATTTAATTTATGCTCTCACTTTATTTTATAATGGCTAAAAGAATCAGTGCATGCCATGTTTATTTTATGCCATCACCTAAAGATCCTAGAGGTCAAAGACTTGGCCATGTATCACAAGCAAAGAAATATGATTATTGGAGTTAAAGAATTTATTCTTTAAAAAGTCTTGAGATTCGAGCTTAAAAAGATATAATAATAATTCTCTTCTCCCTTCACCGATCCTGTGCGGACTACCGCCGCTCCGGTTTCTTAATATTCTCTTCTCCCTTCACCGGTCCTGTGCGGACTACCGCCGCTCCGGTTTCTTAATATTCTCTTCTCCCTCTCGTCCCATGGATTATCACGCCCAATTTCTTGCATCATGTTTATATTTCAAGTTCTTGCATCATGTTTAATTTTCAAGTCATCACCTTAAATCTTAAAGATAAAGAAATGGAATTGCATATCATGTTTATAATTCCAAGCTATCACCTTATAAAGATAAGATTAAAATAAGGTTGCATAGCATGTTTATAATTCTAAGATGTCACCTAAATCTCTAAAGCTTAAGACTTACTCATTTTATCTTAAGTGAGAATTTTAATTGTGAAGATCCTCCCAAGTTTGACAAAAGAACTAGTTTCTAAATGAGTTTTAAGACTTTGCAAGGATTTTACGGGGAACTAGTATTTTATATGCACTTAAAATATGATTCTATGTAATTGCATGAGGTTCATGATTCGACCACTGATCTGAGTTTAGTGTCAATGTATGATAATGATTTGATATGTTTGAAGTTGTGATAATTATGGTTTATTGTTAAGAGAATGATTCACTGCATGTTAGAGATAAAACTAGCTCCCTAGAACAACCGAAGAGCTAGAATTTACCTAGTTTTTGACCCCTTTAAGTTTAGCCAATGCCAAATCTGTTTTAGTATGTTATAATTCTGTCTAGGATTAGTTAGCCACGAAAAATTTGGTATCAATTAGACTAGGATTGATCCCTGTAACACCCCGATTCTTTCTGTCCGATGGAAATGACCAAAATGCCCCTGAGGTCATTTCCTGACCCGAATTCGAGGGTAACCAAATCGGTCATCCTTGAAGGGTCAACTCAATGTTTGAAGGGGATTGAATGGCCTTAGAATGCTTTCGGAAGCGAAAATTTCATTTTCTGCAGTTTCGGGTCAAAATGACCAAAATACCCTTATAGCGTTTTATGCGGGTAAAGGTGCCGTTTGAGCCCGAAACTTTCCCCCGAGGTTTAAAAACATGTTTTCATGTGTCTAGAGGTCTCTGTTCAAGTCCCGGTGGTCCCGGGCAGTTTTAATGCAAAATTACGATTTTGCCCCTAGAATAGTGTTTTTGAGCTTAATGACGTAATTAAGCAAACCTAAGCAATATTAGGCTCTAAACGAAGATTAATTAATTTCCCTAATTAATATAGAGTCAAAATAATTTATTAAAGTTAATTAGAACCTAAAATTGCTTAGATTAAACTTAAATCTCTTTTTAGAACTCAAGATTCCTAGTCTTGGAATCTTGAATAGTGTTTTCTCTCCAATTCCTTAAATCAAGGAAGTGTGTCTAGAGTTGTTTAGACTCTAAATTGAGGATCTAACTCACTAATGGTGCAAGACCACTCCTTAATTATGTCTATACCACCTTAATTATCCATTTTTCCTTACCTAAACACCTTCTTACAAATTCCTAATCTTAAGCATAATCAAAGATACACCTAAACACAACTCTAAACCACAATTAAAATGCAAGAAACTCTCCTCCCTTGGCTGCAACATGGCTGAACAGCCATGCCCCCATTGACCACATGTTTAATTATTTTCTCACTCAAAGAACCATGCTTGAGGCCATACCTTGAACCATACCTCACCATACCTTGAACCATACCTCACCATGCCTCAAGAACACATTATCTCACCTCATGGAAGTCATGGATGCCTCCAATTCTGCACCTCATGGCCGAAAACCCCTTCTGCCCTCACCCCCTCCATTTGTTTCATTTCTCTATAAATACAATGCCTTGAGGAGCTTGCACCACTTTTAGATCATTTGCTAAGTTTAGGGGCACTCAAAGCTTTTCTTTTCTCTCAAAGTTCTAGTGTTCTTCAAGTTCTTCAAGTTCTTCAAAGTTCTTCATCATCTTCATCTTCTTCTTCCATCTTCAAGTTCATCACATCAAGTAGAGATTTTCTTTCAAGTATTCCTTTCTTTAAAGTTCTTGTTCTAAGCTTTATGTT
Organism: Dalbergia cochinchinensis; assembly: GCA_031216125.1. NCBI lineage: Eukaryota > Viridiplantae > Streptophyta > Magnoliopsida > Fabales > Fabaceae > Dalbergia > Dalbergia cochinchinensis. The sequence continues at coordinate 30,203,195 of CM062375.1, read as the reverse complement.
TATAGTTTCTCTTGATTCTTTTTAGAACTTCTTTTCTTTTCCTTATTCTTTCTCATTTTCGGCCATGGGCCTTGAGGTTGAAAGAAATGAGAGCTTGATGATGAGAGTTTCATGATGATGTTCATCACTTGAAACAAACTCTAGAGCTTGATCTTTGTTCTTGAACAAAAATGTTTCTAGTTCTTCCTTTCTTGAACTCTTGAGAACTTTAGCTTTGATGATGTTTTAAAATGGCTCTATGAACTCAATGATGAGGACTCATGATGTTGGTGTTAATATATCATCAAGATCATGAACTCTAGAGTTTTAAAATGTTCCTTTTTCTTCTTGAAGATTTCGGCCATTTCCTTAATTTTTCTAAGCTTCATGGTTGGATTTCCTAAGAATATTATGTTGAGTTTTAAGAACTCTAAGCTTGACTTTACCTCGTTTGGATGAGTTTGGGTTATGGTTTAAATTCCTTTAAAGTCTTGTTACGAGCTCTAGAAAGATAAAATGAACTTGCATAATTTATTTTATGCTTGCATTCATATTTACATTCTTGCTATGCATCTTTACTTTCTAGCTATCACCTAAGAACATAAAGATTAAAATGAAACTTGTATCATCACTTAATTTAATTCTCGAAGCCTTTCTATTTCGGCCTTAAAGTCGATTGTTGTTGGGCCTAGAGCACTAAAATAAAGGATTGAACTTGCATTATCACCTAATTAATTTCTCGAATGCCTTTCTATTTCGGCCTTAAAGTCGATTGTTGTTGGGCCAAGAGCACTAAAATAAAGAATTGAACCTTGCATTTTACTTTCAAGCTTGCACGTTTAAGTTCATGCTTTGCATTTTACTTTCGAGCTTGCACGTTTAAGTTTATGCCTTGCATATTTATTTTACGTCATCACTTTATTTTGTAAGCAAGATTAAAAATGAAAAGCATGAGCACGTTTATTTTATGTCATAACTTAAGAACCTAGAGCTCAAAGACTTGCCCATTTCATTCCAAGTTAAAGTTAATGTGAAACCATTCTTTGAATGCATATTTTCGGCCAAGTAGTGATGATGGACTTGCAATGAGTTTTCATCTAGCTACTAGGACCAATAGTCTATGTTTTAAGTTTTCCTTTAAGCTTTACAAAACTTTATAAGGTTATGTAATCACAAGTTGTGATTTTATTCTCTTTTAAGGGATGGAATATGTTTTGGTCAGTAACCTAAGGCTTCTCTTAGCCTCTTGATGAATTAAAATGTTTTGAAAAGAGTTTTAGAAGTTCTAGATTGATTCCAAGAGAAACTAGTTAACTTATGTACCTAGAAATATCAATTTAATTCTCTTATTGAGGCAAGATGTTTCGGTTCTAATATGATGAGTGTGATGCTGTATGATGATGTTTTGATGTGTTGGAATGTGTGAAAATATCATATGATGATGTAGAGGCGATTCTATGCGTGATAGGTAAGAAACTAGCTAACTAGAAATACTGTAAAGCTAGAATTTAACATAGTTTTGACCCATTTGTTTTTGGAACTTATCCAAACTGTTTTAATGGAACATAATCAGATTTAGATTGTTTAGACGTGAAAAACTTGGTAACATTTGGATTAGAATTGAATTCTAGCACCTATGGGAAAACTAGTAACTAGAAAATCGTAAAAATGCAAATGTAGAACTCTTAGAACATTTAATTTTCTAGATTCTGTCCAGCACCCTTACAACATGATAAACATGATTAATAATTAATCCTTAAGCATAGGAATGTCTCATAATTGATTTAGATTTAATATATAGCTTTAGCAAGACGGAACCGAGAAAGGGTCTAAAACGTAAGTTCTAGAACCTCGTAAATACAAGTTAGAGATTCTGCCCTATGCTATTCAGATTTAAGTATGAACATGAGGATTAGGAATGATGATTAATTATGAGCCCTTAGGTGCATAAAAATATGAGCGACGGATGTAGAGAGCTATATCTCAAGATTAAGACCCGTAAGGGTCAAAGCATAAGCTACCGTAAGGGTAAGCGTTTGGATGTTTTATGATGACGCATGCAGTATGCAAATGATGATGATGTTATTCATATGAGGAATTCATGAGGTTATATGTTTATGTGGCATAAAGCAAATTTGGAAGGAAATTCGGTGTAATGACGTTGTGCTGCCGAATTTCCGACAAATTTGGGGACTTAAAGAGATTTTGAAAATTAAGGTACTAAGATGGGTTCTAGGATGACACCGGTTCGGCCGAGCATCTCCATAGAACTCATGTGACATCGGTACCATTTTATACTCTTAGGTGACACCGGTTCGGCCGAGCACCCCTAAGAGTTTTGCCCCCTAACCCGTACTCAGATAGTCGAAATTTATGATTTATGATACGCTTATCGTTAAGTGGTAAGTAAGAACTAGTGACGACTAGTTAAGGTATGAGCTCATAACCTAGATATGTGACACGTTCTGGGTGACACCGGTTCGGCCGAGCACCCCCAGTTCGATTGTCTTTTAGGGTGGCCCATGAGGAAGAGATGTTTCATGATTATGATTACGTCACTAAGTTTGTCCCATATGAATGTTTCTATTGCCACTTTATGCCGCTAAGTTTGATGAGACTTGATGTTATGATTGATGTATGTGCATTAGATAGCGCCATGCATACATTTTCTATTATGTTGCATACATGACATTCAGATCATTCTAAAATGAATGGACCTTGGCTAAAGTATACCTTAAAAGATAAAATGAACTTGATGCATGCTCACTAGCATTTACGAAAATAAACCCAAGGTTCCTGAGGATGTAGATGATGACACCTAGGTAGTAGGAGGCCCTACTGAGATTCTTTAGTAAGATTCTCACTCCCTCTATCTCTTCTTTCCGTCACGTCTTCAGATGGCGACATTCGTAGTGTTCGTGGACACCCCGACATGGGAGGTGCACTATGACCCGGCTCACGGGTCATACCATTTTGAGGGGTGCACGGCGGGTTTTCATGTTAAGGACGCCTCTTCGCTCATCCCGTGCACACCCATCGCTTCTCCCCGACTGCACCCTATGGCGACGACGAGCGGGTTTTTGAGCGCGCGTGTACGCATGACAAGAGGGTGCTCCGCATGCACACCGCCACCCTAGCCATGCGAGGCCATCCCGATTACGTGCCCCGGACCTACTTTTCGGAGACCGACTCGTCCGAGGACCCGCCTACTCATCCGTATAGCGAGAGCTCTGCCCCCTCTCCACCATTGATGAGGGAGGGCAGTGAGGATACCGTGACTCAGCCACGACTTGCGCGGTGACCGGAGATGCGGCCACACCGCGGGGGTCATTCTCGATCCCCGTTCCGCCTCTTTACGCCCGAGGAGCTCGCCCAGTTTCCCGGATACTTGCCTCGTTCGCGAGACAGACGTCAGTAGGAGGTGATGATCGACCGATGGAGTACCCGGTTAGAGCACACACCACTTAGATGAGGATAAATCTTCTTTTGTTTAGAGGTTATCCTATTAGATGCACTCGGGTAGGGGAGTAGATCATGTTTAAGTTTATGTTGTATTTCCTTTCCTGTATTTTCCTTGTACTAAAGTAAGTCCCACACTTATAAGTGGGCAAGTTATATACATATGAGATGATATTCAGTGTTATTCATGGTGTGCCTTATGTTATGATGTTGTGAGACATTTGTTTTACTATACATGGTTTACCGCTTATCGCATCACGCGGCTCTCACTTTTTATTTCAAAAAAAAAAATTACCCGTATTTTCCGCTAAGTATTTCAAAGTAAAAATGAGAACTATAAAGTAACAGACTAATGATTAACCTAAATATGTTCTAGAGTATTGGGTTAAAAATTAGGATGTTACAATCCCGAACACTAAAAATGAACCTAGCAACTAGAAAACCGTAAAAACAAGATTTCTAGAACTCTAGGGAATGAAATTTATGCATTCTATCTAGAATCTTTAGCAACGATAAGAACCAGATTTTATTATGTTTAAATAAGGGAGAATGATTCATAATTGGTTTAGTAACTAATTTCAGCATCATAGGGAAAGCTGGTAACAAGAAAGGATTTAAAACATAACTTCTAGCATACCGTAAAACCTTAGGAACAACTTACTACCTATGCTACCCCATTTGATTTAATAGTGTTCTTAAGGCCTATAAATAATCGTAAGGATGGTAATAAATCCCTTAGGTGCATAACTAATTAGTTCTATAATTGATAATTCTATGTAAGTATTGGATGCTTATTAAGTACTTGATATCATTGAATGATTTCCTGGCTTGCATGTTATAGTTGCTGTTGCAAATAATGAGAATGCTTATGCATGAAATATTCTTTATTATGTAAAATTTACCTTTGTTGCTAGAAGAAAGTGTACCATTGTAAAAGTGTAATTTGGAAAGGTTCTGGCTAAGGAAAGACTTGGTATTTAAGCGTGTCCATTGTGACCTACCTCTCTTTCCTGGGAATCTCCCAGATGCATGATTATAGTTGATATATATTATTCTAGCTTAAGACTATAAATGAGAAAATGCTATGATGTTTATGAATTGTATTGTGATATAACATGCAAAGATAATGGTGACTTAAACTTATAAGAAAATGATCCTTTGGAACCATCAGACTATAGGTGGTGAAAAGGTGATTTTAGCCCCCTAACCCGTTCTCTCAAAAGGGTAGAGTCGGGACTTTAGCTTATCAAAAGGGATAAGTATATGCTAGTGACGACTAGTAAAGTATGAGCTCATAACCTAAATTACTCCCAAAAGGGTGGAGTATAGGGTGGCCCAAGGAAAATAATGATGATGATAAGATTTTAAGTCACCTAAGGCACTAAAGAAATGAAATATGTGCACTGTGTCCATGTGTAGCTAATATTATATGACGTTCTTTTATGCATGTTATTTTGATAATGATGATGAGGAATATGATGTAATGATAAAGGAAAAGTTCATTGTAAATATGACATGTTAAGATTATGATGCATTATAAGACGCATAATTAAAAATTGACCAACCTCGCTTAAGTATTTGTCCGAACTTAAAATGAATCTTTGCATGCTCACTATTTTAGAATAATCCCGAGGTTCCTGGGGACTTTGATGATGACACTCAAGAAGGAGGTACCCTACTGAGAATTCTTTAGCAAGATTCTCACTCCCTTTTCTTTATTTCCATCATTGTCTCCAGATTCAAATGGCGACATTCGTCCTGTTCGTTGATACCCCTACTTGGGAATTCCACTATGATCCAGTGCATCGCTCGTATCATTTTGAAGGGAGGTGTGCAGTTCGTGTTTTTATTTACATAGGTCGTCCATTTGCACATCCCGTCCCTAGTTATCGATTTTCTCCTACTTCTCCCTATGGCGATGAAATGGTTTGCCAACATGCACGTCCACTTGATCAAAGCATGTTACGTTCTTATCCCGCTTCATCTACTGTCCATGGATTTCCAGAGTATGTTCCCGAGATGAGATATTCTGAAACTGATCCTTCAGAGGACACTCCTACTCATGTATATTCTGAGAGCTCTGCTCCTACTCCCACACGTGTAAGAGAGGGTAGTGAGGAAACAGTTGTTCAGCCGAGGTTAGCAAGAAGGCCGTCCATGTGACCCCAGCCTGGTGCATCTCGTGTGTCCCCTCCCGAGGGAGCTCATCAGTGGATCGAATTTATTCCCCATTTCCAGACAAAGTGGCCATAGAAGGTTCTTAGTAGATTTATGTGTGTTCATGCACCCTAGTTTTAGGATAACCTTCCCGGCTTATGGAGTTATCTAGTTTAGGGGCATGTATTTCCTTATGTATATTTTCTTTTATGGGTTTGCATAAGACAATGATGTATGATCATAACCCACCCTTTGAGTGAGGTTATTGTATGCAAATATATGTTATAATGTGCTTATGGATGTTATATGATGGAGCCAAAGTGATATGATGTGATATATTCTTAAACGTCTTATTATACTCCGCTTACTCGTTCATGTTGTACTCGGCTCACGTTTTCAATTATGTTTTTTTAAAAAAAAATGGCTCGTAATTTCACTAAGTATTTTCAAATTATGAAGAAAGAACCAAAGCAAGGAGTAAAGTCTAGTCATTAATCAAATTCAACCTAGGTGTATTTGTTTAATTACTAGGGTGTTACACCCAGCAACAATCGACTTTAAGGCCGAAATAGAAAGGCATTCGAGGATTAATTAGGTGATAATGCAAGTTCAATTCTTTATTTTAGTGCTCTAGGCCTAGTAACAATCGACTTTAAGGCCAAAATAGAAAGGCTTTGATAATTAAATAGGTGATGATGCAAGTCTAGTTTTAATCTTTAAGTACTTAGGTGATAACTTGAAAGTAAAGGTGCATAGCAAGAACATAAACATGAGTGCAAGCTCAAAACAAATTATGAAGTTCATTTATATCTTCTTAGAGCATATAGCAAGACTTTAAAGAAACTTAAACCTTAACCCAAACTCATCAAACCAAGATAAAGTAAGGTCTAAAATTCTTAGAACTCAAAATAACACTTCCAAAGGATCAAACCACAAAACATAGAAAAAAAAAAGGAAAAGGGCCAAATTCTTAGAGAAAGGAAATAAATATTTTGAAACTCTAGAGTCCATGATCTTGATGATATATTAACACCAACATCATGAGCCCTCATCATTGAGTCCATAGAATCATTTTAAAACATCATCAAAGTTAAAAATTTCAAAAGTTAAAGAAAGGAAGAACTAGAAATATTTTTACTCAAGAACAAAGATCGAGCTCTAGAGTTTGTTTCAAGTAATAAACATCATCATGAAACTCTCATCATCAAGCTCTCATTTCTTTGATCTCCAAGGCCCATGGCCGAAAATGAGAAAGAGAAAGGAGAAGAAAAGAAGTTCTAAAAAGAATCAAGAGAAACTATGAACATAAAGCTTGAACAAGAACTTTAAAGAAAGAACTACTTGAAAGAAAATCCCTACTAAGTGATTGGAGGTTGAAGATGAATGAAGAAGATGAAGAACCTTGAAGAACTTGAAGAACACTAGAACTTTGAGAGAAAAGAAAAGCTTTGAAGTGCTCTAAACTTAGCAAATGATCTAAACGTGATGCAAGCTATAACGCCCAGGGATCGCGAAGTCGGGGAGTGATCGCCGGCGCAAGGAGGCACGGACAAGGATCGGCTCCTAGCAGGCTTCGAAAGCGGAGGGTACATGAATGAACCGATTGCACACCCGAATGAGAGGGATCCTGAAGACTGTATAGGTATGGGACTATACAGTTAAGGAAGGCTTATATGAATTGATTTGTACTACCTATACCAGCAAGATGCATCTTCTTTTCGGTAGCCCAAACTGAAAGAACTCCATAGTTAAGCGTGCTTGACTTGGAGCAATTTTGGTATGGGTGACCTCCTGGGAAGTTTTCCTAGGATGCGTGCGAGTGAGGACAAAACATGCTGAAAAGACCCGTGTTGGTTTGTGGGGACAGTCGTCAATCCATAAAGCAGCAGGGGATGTTACAAATGGTAGTCGGGGAGTGATCGCCGGTGCAAGGAGGCACGGACAAGGAGCGGCTCCTGGTAGGCTTCGAAAGCAGAGGGGTACATGAATGAACCGATTACACACCCGAATGAGAGGGATCCTGAAGACTATATAGGTATGGGACTATACAGTTAAGGAGGGCTTATATGAATTGATTTGTACTACCTATACCAACAAGATGCATCTTCTTTTCGGTAGCCCAAACTAAAAGAACTCCATAGTTAAGCGTGCTTGACTTGGAGCAATTTGGGATGGGTGACCTCCTGGGAAGTTTTCCTAGGAAGCGTGCGAGTAAGGACAAAACATGCTGAAAAGACCCTGTTGGTTTGTGGGGACAGTCGTCAATCCATAAAGCAGCAGCGGATGTTACAAATGGTATCAGAGCAGTTCATCCTAGTAGGACCTTGGGGAATGGAGTGGCTATGTTTCCAAATCTTAGATAAGTCATGCCTTGAATCTTATCTACATGATAGGATATAGGGTTTAGGTATGCATGACAGTCTAGTGGTGTTGTTGTTGTTTGCTATCACACTTAGCATAATGTTGAGCCTGATCAACTCAATATCTTTGTTTGGTGTGTTCAGGAACTAATGGCTACTAGGAGCCAGAATGCTGAGCTGGATGACATGATGGATATTCTCCGTAAGATGGCTGCAGAGATGAGAACACAAGCCACAATGGCCAAATGGATAATGGAGAGCTTAAATCGGAATGCAGCAGAGCTGGAGTTCATGGCACTCAAGCAAGGATCCATGAGTGTAGCAGAGTACACGACTAGGTTTGAGGGGTTCTGCTAGTTTTCCACTAATTACCAGCACAATCTTGATGAAGGTTGGAAGTGCATGAAGTATGAAGGAGGGCTACGGGAGGACATTCAAGCAGTCGTGAGTCTCTTGGAGATTAAAGATTTTGCTACGCTGGTGAATGAGTGTCGGCTTGTAGAGGAATCCAATAGGAAGCTAGCGATTGCCAAATCTACTAGGGACGATTCTAAGAAGAGGCGAGCACTTGAAGACCAAGATTATGAGGATGCTCAACCCCGAAAGAAGAAGTTTCAAGCTAGCTCGTATAGGGATAAACCACAACAACGATCAGCCACGAGCCAAGATTGCCCAAAATGTGGGAAGAACCATGGAGGTAGACCTTGCTTGGCTGGACAAAATGTATGCTACCGCTGTGGAAAACCAAGACATAAGATTTGGGAGTGTCCAGAGCGATGCACAAAACTTGCTGGGAAGTCACCACACAAGAGTACCAAGAACTAAGGGGACATCACTATTTGACAATCCAATCCTAGGTAGGAACGTTTTAGGATTCGATTGTTATCTTTTGACTGAATTGTTTGAGCTGTGTGTGAATTCCTTATTTGATTTATGAAAAATGTCTTTTGAAATTGTTTTCAAATGAATTTTGAGGGCAAAATTCTTTTTAAGGTGGGTGGTAATATAACACCCTGAAAATTATTTAAAAATTAATTTGAGCTTTACTAGTCATAATTTCAAAAATCTGACAATTTTAGTAATGATGAGGACGGTCCAACGGATTTGTAAAATAAAAAAAAAAAACAAAATGTGAATAGTGTTTTGCGGGCCCCGTAGGCCCACCGGAACAGCCGAAACCCTTGATTCGGGACCCGAAAGTGCCCGAAATTAGGAAAATATGGAAATAAGGTTAGAAATAGTTAGAAATAAGGATTTTATACCTAGAACCTATTTTTGAACAATGTTTGATTTCCCGAGTACACTGTTTTACCCGTTCGGTAAAATTTCGATGTGCAGTTTTTAACACCGTACAAGTTACTTAGTGGCTAAGTAACCTTTACCAACCACTTTATGCCAAGTGGATGGCAAGGATTAAAACTTGAAAGTTTTAATCATGACCTTTGATCTATTATATTTTACTCGGGAGCCAATAACTCATCCGTTCAGTGGAATTTTGGTGTGCGGTTTTAACACTGAAAAGCCTACTTGCTCCCCAAGTTAAAGTGATCCAATTATTTTGAGCCAAGTAGAAGATCAAGATCCATTCTTTGACCAAGGAAACAATCTTAGCCACCCATTTTTCTTACTTTGGTCAAAGATCATTTAATTATACAATATAATACTCATTCTTTTATATAACAAGATAACCACAAGCCAAACTTCTTCAAGAAGCTCAAAATTTCGTGCATCATGCTGTAAGGAGAAGGAAACCAGGTTCCTCCATGTCCAAGAGCTCAAACTTCACTTCAAATGCCAAAAACACTAGCCTAGAGTTGATAAAACACTAAACTCCCTTCACTAAACTTGTTCTACACATCAATACCTACACATCTAACCGATTGTAATTTCAACTCCTCATAAATCCTAACCTTGGTATCTCACACATCACTGATTAAGGAAGGGCTTGGTGCTGATTTGGTGGCCTTGAGTTGAGCAAAATCAATCTTGGAGCATCCTTTGGAGCCAAGATCCCTAAAGCCACCAAAGTAGGGTTTTTGAACCTTTTCTTTTTTAAATCTTTTTTTCCATTTTAATCACTGATTTGAATTTATATTTTTAGTTTTTTTGGTTGATGATATGTGGATGTTGATGTATTAATTTTGGTGGAGTGGTTTGATGTTGTGAAAAATCATTTTTGTCAAAAGAGAATTTGACACATGCTGCTGGATTTTCGGATTTCAACAAGGCAGCTTTTGTTCATGAATTTTCTGACCTAGTTAGAGGCTTTATATTTAGCTAAAAATTTTATATGATGTATTTAACATGTTAAGGTATCTTCATTAAAAATTTTGAGGTATTCTGGTCACTCTTTCTATGTTAAAAAAATCATGAACCGAAGCCCTACCTGTGCTGCCTGAATTGTTGAAGCTGAAGCTGAAAAATTTACTAATTTTGTTATCATAGTAAATGATTGATTTTTCCTTTGAAATTTTTATAGAGAATTGGAAACATATTGAAATTCAACCGTGATTAGAATTGATTCAATCATTTGCTAGGGTTAAAAATTATAAATTTCGGTTCCTGATCTTGGGTTGAGTGGTTTATAACCACCAAGATTGTCTAATTTTGTTAACATAGTTGGAGAAGGAATTTTGTTCTGAAATTTTTATAGGGTCTTGTGGACACATTGAGGTGTCTTGGAGAATTTTTATAGCCCTTGCAATGGATGTGTGATGGACAGAATAAATTGTACTCCTTGGGCATGAATTCTGCCAACCTGCTATATTTGTGCTGAAATGAATTTAAGCATTGAGTTGATGATATGATGACTCTTGATTTAAGTATGATGAGTATGAATGCATGCTAGACAATTTAAAGATTGATTTATGAGGCAAAAGTGAGAATTTCTTATGATTGAAAGCCTACATGTGGCTTATGCATGCATTTGAGAAAAGAAAATACATGATGCAGTGATATGAGAAAAAAGAATGTATAAATTTCACTCGTGCATGTTCTGACATATGGAGAAAACAGAAACAAGACTTATATGGAATGAGGGGAAGGCAAAAAGAAGAACTTCCCTAGAGATAAAGGGGGAGGCAAAAAGAGGAACTCCCTTAGAGATACAGGGAAAGACAAAAAGATGAACTTCCTTAGAGATAATCTGAGTCGGTAGACGTATCGGCTAGGAATAGATCTGTGTGAGAATTAGAGAAAGTAAATCCAATGATCATGTATAGGAATGAGCTCAGTCTTGATAAGCAGTCTATTTTCCTTGTGTGGTGTGATCTACTAGAAATACCATTTGGTATAAACTATCTATTGTGGAGTTGTCCACGGAAGATACCCGTTGGGTATACACTAAGTCTTTCCTATGTCGATGAAAAAAGAAAAATGCACCGAGTTGAGTTTTATGGCCACAAGTAAAACCAGGTCTCTTTGAGATAAGTTCACTATATTTAGCATATGCATACTCACATCACATTTCGAGTTTTATGATATGTGTGCATTAAGTGATTGAACATTAAAAACAACCCACTTTGAAAATATGATTTGGAACTTTAAAAATGAATCATTATTATGTAATGTTTGATCACCTTTTCTTAATAAACCGAAGTGGCTGGGGCGATGATGATGACAGTATGAGCGAGTTTGTGGGGAGTTGCCCTACTGAGAATTGTATAATTCTTACCCCTATGTGTTTGTGTTCTCGTGTCGTCTCCAGGTTAATCCAAAGAATGATGCGGCTGCTGTGCTAAAGAACTCAGGAGGTAGTAGTTTAGGAGTTGATGTTTTTCTTATGTGGTATATAGCTGCAATTAATTGTGTAAATAAATATAATAGAGATTGTATATGTACTCAAGCTCATAGTAGAGCTTTCTTATGTAATTGACTTGTATCTTTGTTATATATTTTGATCAAATTACGCTAGTTATTACATGATCTTATCGCATTTGCTATAGTTATTTAAGAAAGGTCCGATAACTTATAAGTAACAACTCTCAAGTCTGATGTCATGACTTAAGGATGACGTTGTACTTAGAAGAATGTTACATTATGGTATCAGAGCCTGCACCTCTCCTAGTACGGTGTGGTTCGGGGACGAACTAAGCAGAAGCTAGTGGGCATGTAACGCCCGGGGATCGTAAAGTTGGGGAGTGATCGCAGGTGCAAGGAGGCACGGACAAGGAGCGGCTCCTGGCAGGCTTCGAAAGCGGAGGGGTACATGAATGAACCGATTACACACCCGAATGAGAGGGATCCTGAAGACTATATAGGTATGGGACTATACAGTTAAGGAGGGCTTATATGAATTGATTTGTACTACCTATACCAACAAGATGCATCTTCTTTTCAGTAGCCCAAACTAAAAGAACTCCATAGTTAAGCATGCTTGACTTGGAGCAATTTTGGGATGGGTGACCTCCTTGGAAGTTTTCCTAGGAAGCGTGCGAGTGAGGACAAAACATGTTGAAAAGACTCGTGTTGGTTTTTGGGGACAGTCGTCAATCCATAAAGCAGCGAGGAATGTTAAACAAGCTCCTCTAGGCATCCTATTTATAGAGAAATGAAGTAAATGGAGGGGGTGAGAGGCTGATGAAGCTTCGGCCACTTGACGTGCAGAATGGGAGGAAAATATCTCTTACAAAGCATGGTTGAAAGCATGGTCAAGCATGGGCTCAATTATGGTGCAAGCATGGCTCTTTGAGTGAGAAAATAATTCAACATGTGGGTCAAATGGGCAGAGAGCTTTGGCCACTTTACAGCCAAGGGGGGATGGTTTGTTTGCATTTTAATTGTGGTTTAGAGTTGTGTTTAGGTGTGTATTAGGTTATGTTTAAGATTAGGAATTTGTAAGAAAGTATTTAGGTAAGGAAAATGGGTAATTAAGATTGTCTAGACATAATTAAGGAGTGATCTTGCACCATTAGTGAGTTAGAATCTCATTTTAGTGCCTAAACAATTCTAGACACAATTCCTTAATTTAAGAAATTGAAGAGAGAAAACACTATTCAAGATTCCAAGACTAGAAATCTTGAGTTCTAAAAAGGGATTTAAGTTTAATCTAAATAATTTTAGGTTCTAATTAACCTTAATAAATTATTTTGACTCTAGATTAATTAGAAAAATTAATTAACTTTCGATTAGAGCCTAATATTGCTTAGGTTTGCTTAATTACGTCATTAAGCACAAAAATACTATTTTAAGGGCAAAATCGTAATTTTGCACAAAAACTGCCCGGAACCACCGGGACTTGAACAGAGACCTCTAGACACATGAAAACATGGTTTTAAACCTTCTGGAAAAGTTTTGGGCTCAAACGGCACTTCTACCTGCGTAAAAACGCTATAGAGGTATTTTGGTCATTTTGACTCGAAACTACGGAAAACGAGATTTTCGCTTCCAAAACCATTCAAAGGCCATCCAATCCCCTTCAAACATTGAGTTGACCCTTCGAGGACTGCCGAGTCGGCTATCCTCGAATTCCGATCAGGAAATGACCTCAGGGGCATTTTCGTCATTTCCCTCAAACAGAAAAATCAGGGTGTTACACAAACTCCCAAGGAAAGGAATGAATCTGCCAATATGGCCGAAATAGGATTCATGCCTCGTGTCTCAAATTTGAAAAACATATCTATGGCAACCTGGTCAACAAAATTTGGCATCTACACTACACATGGCCAACACCTGAGAAATAAACAATACAAAAATAAAAGTCGTCTACCCTAGGGTTGTCTCAAAGAAGCAAGAACAATAAAAGAACTATACAAACATGATGGCGAAAAGAAACTCTAACACAAAAAGAGGATAACAGACTATAACATCCTAATTTTTAACCTAATACTCCTAGAACATATTTAGGTTAATCACTAGTCTGTTACGTCATAGTTTCCTCTTTGCTTTAAAATACTTAGCAAAAAATACAGATAATTTTTTTTGAAATGTAAAAGCAAAGTGAGAGTCGCGTAACACGACGAATGATGAGGCACTTGAAGAAATAAAACACAAGGTTATATAAACATCTTATAAACGTCAGAACATAAAGCATGTAATTGCACATCATGACAAAACTAATTGCGTATATATATATATATATATATATATATATAATATGCCCACTCATGAAAAGCAGGACTTAGTTAGTAGAACATAGGAACAAGTACATCCGAAATGAAAATACAACAGAAAGGAAAATGTAATAGAAAGAGGAAAAGGAAACTCCTCTACCTAAGTGCATCTAAAATAGATAACATCTAAAACAAAAGAAGGTTTACCCTCATCTATGTGGTGTGTGCACTATCTTTACCCACGAGCCTCTACTGCTGGGGTCCTGGAAAGGGTGGGACATATCCAATCCACGGTCGGAGCTCAGCGAGAATGGGCACGCCAAAGTGCTACGAGTGACCTCCATGGCGTGGGCATATAGATGGCTTCCGAGCCAATGTCAGCTGCGTGATAGTCTCCTCGCTGCCCTCTCTCATCAGCAGTGGAGTGCGGGCAGAGCCCTAGCTATACATGTGGGTAAACAAGTCCTCTGACGAGTCGATCTTCGAGAAATACATACGCGGCACGTGGTTAGGGTAGTCGCACATGGCCGAAGCGGCGGTGTGCATGGGGAGCACCCTCTCATTATGCGTGCGAGCGCACTCAAAAACCCGGTCGTCACCGCCGTAGGGTAATGTAAGGGAGTGTGAACACCTGATTTTGTTCGACCTTTTAACAAAAATAAAGTTTTGCACTTGATTTATTTTTGTTATTATTTACAGTTTCTTTAATTACTTCCTAAAAATAAAAAAAAAACTAATTAATTACTAGTTTTCAATTTTATTTATTTCAAAAAAAAGAAAAGAAAAAGGAAAGCAGAGGAGTCACGGGCTCTGGTCTTCAGATTCCTTTTCTTTGTCTAATTCATCACGGGAGAGCATGGGGATAGGTGAAAGTAAAAAAAAAAAAAATCAAAACCAAATGATGATGTCCTTGCAAGAGGTTAGACTCTCTTTCGGTAGAATGGGGATCCGAGAACAATAGACATAAAAAAGAGGAGGGATGTGATCAGAAAAGGATCATCAACAAAAAAATTTTCAGAGAACTAAAACATCAGAACATCAATTAGAGAACCTGGAAAAAATCAACAAGAACCAGTCCACATACAACCAGAAGGAAGAAAATCAGAGGCAGCAGCAGTTTAGGTATTCATCAGCATCATTTTTTTTTTTTAAAAAAAAAAAATTTGATAAAAAAAATACAGTGAGGCCGCGGCCTCCCTTGCTCCGCCGCGGCCTTTTCCCCTTTCAACATCATCAACTCCATCTCCTTCATCATCATTTTCACCCTCATCAACACCCTCCACCACAACCGCCATCATCAACATCATCACTACTCCATTCCCAGCTCAACCACCACCTCCATCAATCTCGAACCAGCTTCACCGTCAGCCCCCACCGAACCTCCAACTCCTCGAGCCACCACGAACCCAACTCCCTAAACCACCGCGGTCTTGAACCTTCAACCCACCACAACCAGTCTCCGCCTTCAAGCCGCCACCGGATCGGCCCCACCACGTTCCCACCATCACCACTGTCCCCTCTCTTCTCCGATACCTCCCCTCTTCCACCTCCACGAAGCCCCTGCCACCGTGAAGCACCACCAGCCACCACCTCCAGAGTTCAGCCGCCGTTCATAAAATCACCACCACCGTGAAATACAACCTTCCATCAAACAACCATGAACTAACCCCCAGACCTTCAGATCGGCCTCTTCCTTGGCCGCCATGTCTTCCTTCCTTTCGTGCATACAACCGGATCGGTCTTTATCCTAGCGGCTGTCGTGGACCGCCACCGTGCTGCGTCCGCCTCTTCCCCTCGTCGCGATCTGCCCTTTCACGGCGCATCCCCGCCGCCGTAAGTACGAACCGTGAGCGCCGCAACCCTCCCTTCCTTGCACACCCCGTCTGTACCTCACCTCCGCGCGGTGTCCTCCCTCCCTGGTGCCATACACCGTCGCCGTGACTTTCTTCTCCCTTTCGCAAATCTCTCTTCGCCGTGTCCCTCTTTATCTCTCAGTTCACTTCTCTCTCTCTATGTGTATGTGTTAAAGTGTCATGTGTGTGAGAAATAGAGAGAGAGTGAGTGACAAAGTACAGTGTGCGTGTGTGAGAGTATTGGTGAGAGATCATTGTGTGTATGTGTGTGAGAGAGTGAGAAAGAGAGTGATCCGTGAGTGTGTGCGTGTGGATAAGTTTGAGTGAGTGGGTGAGGGTGAGTTGTGTGTGGGTGAGTGTGTTTGTGAGTGTGGAGAGAGAGAGTTTTTTTTTTTATTTTTATTCAAATATATGTATGTGTTAATTATGTGGATTTGAATTTTGCATATTAGACTAAAGTGAAGAGTTTATTTAAATTTATATATGTGTATTTCTTTTTTAAAAAAAAAGGGTATCTCGAAAAAATATAATAATAAATTTTATTTGAAGTTTGTATATACTAGTTATTTTATTTATGTTCTTAGACTGAGACTGTTATATTTTGACGATTTAGATTTTTGGTTTTGTTTACTTTATTAGTTTTTATTTCATTTTAGTTTAGGCTTAAATAAAAGTTTTTTTTTACTTTTGAGTTTGTAATAAATGTTTCGATAAAAAAAAAAGAAGAAAAAAGAAGAGAATTTGTAATATATTTTATGAAATTAGGTAAATCAATTGCAAAAAGGAAAGAAACAAAAACAAGTGATTCAATTTAATTTCATTTAATTTCTTTTTTTTATTTTGGGTGAATTTAATTGAGAAAGACTAAAAATAAAAAATTAGGACCTTTCTTTAGTTTAATTATTTTAGGTGTTTTTCTTGAATTAATGGTGTCTATGTTTATAGTTTAACTATTTTATGTTTATAGGTTTTGCTCAATTTCTATTGTGTAACTTTTTAGTTTAATTATTTTATATATTTATACGTTTTGTTTAAATTAATTATATAATAGTATTCATGAATGTTTTTAGTGTCTTGCTTAGATTAAGAGTACTTGAGTGTTTTATTTTATTTTATTTTTAGTTTAATTACTTTCTATGTTTATGTGTTTCAATTAAATTAATTGCATGGTTGTAATATTTTGCATTCCCAGTTTAATTATTTTACATATTTTGTGTATTTGTGTTTGTGAATTTTTTTTTTTGTTAGTTTTGTTATTTTATATGATTATGCATTTTGTGTGTAATTATGCTATGAATTATTTTGGTTTAATTATTTTATATGTTTTATTTAAGTTAATTGTGTTTAACTTTGTAGGTTCCTGCCAAAATTAGAATTTTGTCTAAAAAGAGAAATTTCCTCCATTTTTGATTCAAAATAAATTTTTGGGTATTTTATTAAAATTTATCTACTTAATTAATTGATGAATTATATAAAAAAAAAGGGAGGTTAATTGAGCCGAGACGGTTTGTTAATCTCATGTTTCAGAATATTTTAGCTGCGACGGCTTGATATTCAAAGTCTTTTTTAAAATAGAGTTAATTTGATCGCGACGGTTTGTTAACTTTATGTTTTAGAATATTTTAGCTATGACAGCTTAATATTCTAAAATTCTCTTTTAAAATTAACCTTTTCACCACTTAATTTATTTGTAAATAATTTTCCTCATATTTTTCTATGCTATTTGTGTATTTTGTTTTCTTTATAAATTTCTTTTTCCTAAATTTTATTTCAAAATATTTTATTTAACTTTTGTTATTGCAAATAATAAGGTTAATTTAGCCGTGACAGCTTGTTAACTTGATATTTGGATATCTGAGTTGTGACAATTTGATATTCTAAATATCTCTCATAAGGTTTTTATATTTTCTTTTTTACAAAAAACACCAAAAAATAAATCTTCGCTTCTTTTTTAGATTCTATTTGCAAATATTTATTATTTAGAAGAATTCTTTTTTTTTTAAAAAAAAAAATTACATACTTATAGCCAAATGCTCCGTTTCAAATAAAGAACGGCTAACTTAGTTGTAACGACTAGTTAACTCATTTTTAGGACATCTGAATTGTAACAGTTCGGTGCACTAAAAATTCTTTTCTTTTAAGAAAAATAAATTCTTTTTAATTGTCTTGAAACAGAAAATAAATGTTTGAAAAAGGTTATTTATTTAATTTGCACAGTTAATTAAAGGCACCGTCCAAGGACGGGTGTACTAGGGTGCGTGGGATTAAATTCCTGCCCTTCCCTATACATAACCGACTCCCGAACTCAAACTGGTTTCAAAGACTATTCTCTAAAAAATTGGTTTTTCCAACGTTTTTCCCAATTTTAAATAAACTTGGTGGCGACTCCAATATTTTCAAAGAAAAATTCTTTCTTCGCCGTCCCCGTCGCGATCCCGGTTGTGACAGGGAGAAACGGTGGGTATGTACTGGATGAGCGAAGGGTCGTCCAACGAACATGAAAACACGAATAGCACATCGACCCTCAAAATAATATGATCCATATTCTGGATCCTAGTGCACCTCCCACGTCGGGGTGTCCACGAAGGCCACGAATGTCGCCATCTGAAGACGTGACAGAAAGAAAAGATAGAGGGAGTGAGAATATTGCTAAAGAATCTTAATAGGATAACCTCTTATCTAGGTGACATCACCTATGTCCTCAGGAACCTTGGGTTTAATGTATAAAATAAGTGAGCATGCATCAAGTTCATTTTTAATCTTTAAAACGTGGTTAGCCAAGGTCCTTCTATTTTAGAATGAATCTTAATGTTATGGATACAGCATAATAAAGCATGAATGCATGAAGATGCATCAGGTAGAAATCAATTAAACATTCATAGAGAAATCAACATTATGTAGGTGGCATAAAGTGGCATATACTTCTCATGTAAAAACATTTCTCTTCATGTAACTGTGTAACATTCAAAGCATCATACTGCAACATAGGCATCACCTTAAAATCTTCTCTAGGTTATGAGCTTATATCTTAACTAGTCGTCACTAGTTCTTACTTATCCTCTGATAAGCGTAATCACAATAATAATAATGATAACAAAATGCTTCGCACCGGTATCAAATACACAACGAATATTGTCTTCTTTGGGGCGTTACGTATCGCCGTCCCCCAGAATGCATTCTTACAGTACTATTTCACATTCAAAACTCATATTTTTTGAAAACTTTCTAAGTCCTCAAATTTGTCAGAAATTTGGCAGCATCTCGATAGCACACCGAATTTCTTCCAAATTTGCTTTATGCCACATTCATATATATACATAGTCATTCATAATCATATGTGTCATAAGCATCATAAACATCATACGCATCATAACATCGTAACTTTTCATAAGGCATCATAGCATGAGCATCAACACATCAACATTATATACTCTAATAGGAGATCACATGCTCAAGTTATTCTCATAATAAAACATGCATTCACATGAAACACTAAAACTCATTATGCTTTTAAACCTTTGGTGTCTTATGCTTTGACCCTTACGGGTCTTAAATTTGAGATATAATTATTATAACATTCGCTATTAACCTTTTATGCACCTATGGGTTTACAACTAATTATCCTCATTAATTTTTATGCTTAGGAGTAAAACCAAACAGCTCCATACAGATTTGTCAGTTTCTAAATGTTGCAATTATGGGATTCTAAAAACTATGTTTTAGACCATTTTTAAGTCCCATCTTCGCCTAAGGCGCTATAAATCAAATCTAAACCAATTATGTGGTATTCCTATGCCTATGAACTAATTATAAACCATGTTTACTGCATTACAAGGTTGCCAGATAGAAATAAAAAATTAAATAATCTAGATGTTCTAGAATCGCACTTTTACGGTTTTCTAGTTACTAGTTTTTCTATAGGTGTTAAAAATCAATTCTACATCAAATGTTACCAAGTTTTTCATAATTAAACAACCCTAAACTGAATCTTATCACACTAAAACAGTTTTGGTAGTAGATAAGAATAAATGGGTCAAAAAATGCTAAAATTCAACTTTACGATTTTTCTATAAGACTAGTTTCTTTCCTAACATGCATAGAAAGGTTCCTACCTCAACATATATAATTTTTACGCATTCTAACATATCAAAACATCATCATACAGTAGCAAACATACCAAGTCAGAATTGAAAATTTTAGGTTCCAAAGAACACATAATCTCACATTTTCAAGACATATAAATTACTAGTTTCTCTTGGAATCGTTTTAGGACTTCTAAGACTCTTTGCAAACCATTTTATTTTATAAAAAGAGAATAAAAACAACCATAGGGCAGTGGGTAATTTAAAGCATTCTTAGAAGGGGTTTAAAATGTAACACCCTAATATTTAACTCAACATGCCTAGGACGCATTTAAGTTAATTATTAGTTTTTACTCTTTTGCTCCAGTTCTTAACTCAAACTTCTTGAAAATACTTTAGTAAAAATATGGGTAAATTTTTTTTTTTTTGGAACTTAAATACCAAAACATGAGTCGCGCATCCTAAGTATCTAACATCATTCACCTTGTCTACATAAGAGAGGTGTTAGAAACAAATAACAAGTAAACACATAATACAACCATGGCATAATATAACTCAAATAATAATATCATATTAATAAGTGTATCATAATAGTGATGTCCAATAAATATAAGGACACCAATACATATCCATCAATAAAATAAAAACTGTTAAATCTCTTGTTCTAAAGCATAGCTCCCGCGACCACTACTCAAAGCCTCAAACTACACCATCATTGTTGTCTGGAGACGACACGGAAAAGAAAAGGGATGAGAAACTTGTACAAGAATCTCAGTAGGGCTTCTCTACTCTAAGACAAGTGTCATCGTTATCGTCCCCAGGAACCTCGGGTTTCATTATAAAAATGGTGGACATATATATAAGGTTCATTTATTAAGTTCTAAATACCCTTAGCCGAGGCCTGTATCTTTTAGCATGAATCTTAATGTCATGAATGCAGCATACTAATCATGAATGCATATCAATGTCATATACAATTAACATAGATTTTATAAAATAATGCATATGATATAACGAACATAAAATCATGATCATCATTCTTATAGGTGACTTAAACTTCTCATTCTCTTTTCCTTAGGGGCCGCCCTATATTTTCTCTTTTCTCGAGAGTTCTAGGTTATGGGTTCATACCTTAACTAGTCATCACTAGTTCTTACTTATCCCTTACTGATAAGCGTATCATAAATAAATCCCGACTATCAAGTACGGGCTAGGGGCAATTTCTTAGGGGTGCTCGGCCAAACAGGTGTCACCCAAGAATACATCTTGGTTCCGATGTCACATGAGTTCTCGGAGGTGCT
The DNA here is from genome assembly GCA_031216125.1 of Dalbergia cochinchinensis. NCBI lineage: Eukaryota > Viridiplantae > Streptophyta > Magnoliopsida > Fabales > Fabaceae > Dalbergia > Dalbergia cochinchinensis. The sequence continues at coordinate 30,181,954 of CM062375.1, read as the reverse complement.
CAGCCGAACCAGTGTCATCCAAGAACACATCTTTGTACCTCTTTCAAAAATTCTCATTTCTTCCAAATTTACTTTATGCCATAAAACAAATAGAATTATATACTCTCAATTATAAATTCACATGTATATAAAATCATTCTCTAATATAACATGCATCATATTTCATTGCATATATCCATCATCCATATAAATTTCAACAGATGAATATACCTTTCACAAAACATCATTCACATTCATCTCATCATATTGTCAATATTTACGTTTAGCCCCAAAGGGTCAAATCACAATTTCTCGAAGATTACAGTCAAAACGTAATTACCCTTTTTTAACATTTACTCATAAATTAAAGATCTTTAAATTTAACCAATACATTACAAGAGACATATAACTATGAGAAACAATTCAAACTCATCATAAAAACCTTTTAGGGCCATAGACTAAAGTTAACATATTCTAGGGGTCAAAGTACAAAGTTACTTGTTTTTTACACTTATCAAAAACCAATACTTATAAAACTTTTTCTAAACATTATAAATGGTATTTTAAACACATAATAACATCAGATATCATTAATAACTCTAATTAAAATCCTTTGATCAAAATTACGTAATTGATAGTTTAGAACACAACTTTTCGTATTTTGCAAAACAGTCAAAACTAACACTTGTAATTATCCTTTTCAACCTCTAGGATACCAAAACCAATTTTTACTAATTATTCTAAGGTATATGAACCATATGATCAGTATCAAATCAGTGAGGAATTAATTCAGAAAATTCATTGTCTAAAGCTTTATAAAATTACGATTTTGATCCTTTCTAGTTACTAGTTTATCGCAAAAATACTAAAAAAAATTCTTACATCAATTATAAGTAATTTATACACATTCAAACCTTTCAAATCATTGACCTAATCATTTTATTTAAATCAGGTCAGTAACCTAGATCTTTTAGTCATAAAGTTTGAGAAAAACACAATCTTAAACATCTTTGGATTTCTCACTCTAACAAAAATTATTTGAGTGATTTAAAGACAATATCAAAGCCTTAAAAATAAAATAAACCAACTATAATAGCAAGAACATCAAAAGCCTGAAAATTAACTTAATTTAAACACAAGAATTCCTATTTAAGATTAAGGAGGTAAGTTTTGAGCTTTAGAGATTTAAATGATAGAAAGAATCATAATCATGCTTATGCATTTGATTTTTAATCTTTATCATTATAAGGTGATAACCTGGAAATATAAAAATGTTATGCAATACTTGAAATATAAATAAGAAGATGCAAGTTCATTTTTTTTAGATCTTCAAAGTTTAGGTGATAACTTGAAATATAAACATGAAATGAATTACTTATAATTTAACCATGGAAATGCAAGTTCATATTATCATCTTTAAGAATTAGAGTGACAACTTGAAACATAAATATGATTATGCAAAGCTTGAAATATAAATATGAAGATACAAATTCATTCTTAGGTCTTTATAATTTAAGTGATAACTTGAAAGTAAATATGAATATGCAAGTTCATATTATTATCTTCAAGAATTATAGTGATAACTTGAAATATAAATATGATTATGCAAAGCTTGAAATATAAATATGAAGATGCAAATTCATTCTTAGGTCTTTATGATTTAAGTGATAACTTGAAAGTAAATATGAATTATTATCTTCAAGAATTAAAGTGATAACTTGAAATATAAATATGATTATGCAAAGCTTGAAATATAAATATGAAGATGCAAAGCTTGAAATATAAATATGAAGATGCAAGCTTTTTTTTTTTATCTTCAAAGTTTAGTGATAACTTGAATAAAAAAATGCATTACATGAATTTAAACATGAGAATACAAGTTTATATTATTATCTTCAAGATTTAACATGATGACTTGAAATTAAATATGATTATGCAAGGCTTGAAATTTAAATATGATATGCAAGAGCTTGAAACATAAACAATGGATGTAGGTTCATTTATTATCTTGTTAAGCTCAAAACTTTTAGAGAATTAAAAACTCTTTAACATCAATTAATCTTAAATAAAGGAAGTTAGCATTAGAGTCCTTAGTTATCATGGTTCCAAGAACCATATTCCATAGTCTTATCATTAAGCCATAAATTAGAAGTTATTAGAAGAAAATAAAGGAAAGAACATGAAATAAAATCCCTACCAAGTTGTTTCTTGTTCTCAAATGTTAAAGCTTGATATCTTAAGAAGTAAAGAGAAGAAAATCTCCTCTAGATGATGATGAAGGCTTCGGCCAAGATAGGAACTAATGGAGGAAGAATTTTGCTTGTGATTTTGTGTTTGATAATGGAAAGATTATGTGTCTAGGAGTTGGTTTATGATTGGAACGTGTATGCTTGAGGTTTAGAGCTTGGTTAGAGGTTAGGAATGGAGTGCATTGAATGTGAATGAGGAAGAAGAAGAAAGCTTGAAGTATTGAGAGAATTTGAGAACTTTGAGCTAACTTTGATCAAGAAAACTATCAAGTAACTAAGCACCAAGGCTATGGATGTGTGTGTGAACATTTTAGCAATGGAAGAGCTCATATTTATAGGCCAATGAAGGCTGAATGGAAAAAGAAAATATGGAAAAAGAAAGTATAATGTGTAGTCATAATTGTGTTCATGTATCATGGCTTGAAAATGCATAAAATATGATGTTAATGGAAGGCAAGGAATCATGGATGATAAGGCTGAATATGGATGGATTTCTTTTGATTAAATTTAGCCAAAAATAATGAAAAAGAAAGCTAAAGAAATGGTGATAAGGTTGGATATGATTTCATGTTGGAAAAAAGCAATAAAATATGGTTATTTAGGCTGATCATGGGCGCTGGTTTCTGATGGTTTTATGATCAGATTGGTGTTATTTTATAAGTGGTAAATCATGTATTAGATGTGTACTTAGGTAAAAGATTAGGAATTGATAGGTTAGTGAAAATGGTAAAACGTTAAGTGTTTAGGACAATTCAAGACAAGGTAAAAAGAGAAATCTTACACTAGTAAATGAGGTTAATTTCAAATGAGTAAAAACCAATTTATAACATAGGTTCTAATCTTAGGATAAGAAAATATAAATGTACAAGATTTTACCTAAACTGTAAATTTAACTTTGATCTAAAACATCACTGAATTTATGAGCTTCTAAAATCAAGGAAAGGTAATTTAATTTTACCTTAGGTAAATTTTGACTCTAATTACCTCAAGTAATTATTTTTAACCTTGAGTAATTAATTTTAAAATCAAGGTTAATGAATAAAATCATTTTGAGTTCAAATAGAGCTTTAATGTAACACCCTAGTAATTAACCAGATACACCTAGGTTGAATCTGATTAATGACTAGACTTTACTCCTTGCTTTGGTTCTTTCTTCATACATTGAAAATACTTAGTGAAATTACGAGCCATTTTTTTTTTTAAACACATAATTGAAAACATGAGCCGAGTACAACGTGAACAAGTAAGCGGGGTATAATAAGACGTTTAAGAATATATCACATCATATCACTTAGGCTCCATCATATAACATCCATAAGCACATTATAGCATATATTTACATACAATAACCTCACTCAAAGGGTGGGTTATGTTCATACATCATTATCTTATGCAAACCCATAAAAGAAAATATACTTAAGGAAATACATGCCCCTAAACTAGATAACTCCATAAGCCGGGAAGGTTATCCTAAAACTAGGGTGCATGATCACACATAAATCTACTAAGAACCTTCTATGGCCACTGTCCTGGAAATGGGGGAATAAATACGATCCACTGATGTGCTCCCTCGGGACGGGACACACGAGATGTACCAGGCTGGGGTCGCATGGACGGCCTTCTCGCTAACCTCGGCTGAACAACTGTTTCCTCACTACCCTCTCTTACACGTGTGGGAGTAGGAGCAGAGCTCTCAGAATATACATGAGTAGGAGTGTCCTCACGAAGGATCGGTTTGAGAATATCTCGTCTCGAGAACATACTCTGGAAATCCATGGGCAGCACATGAAGCGGGATAAGAGCGTAACATCCTTTCATCAAGGGGACGTGCATGTTCCGAAACCATTTCATCGCCATAGGGAGAAGTAGGAGAAAATCGATAACTAGGGACAGGATGTGCAAATGGACGACCTATGTAAATAAAAACACGAATCATGCACCTCCCTTCAAAATGATACGAGCGATGCACCGATCATAGTGGAATTCCCAAGTAGGGGTATCAACGAACAGACGAATGTCGCCATTTGAATCTGGAGACAATGACGGAAATAAAGAAAGGGGAGTGAGAATCTTGCTAAAGAATTCTCAGTAGGGTACCTCCTTCTACAGTGTCATCATCAAAGTCCCAGAACCTCGGGATTATTCTAAAATAGTGAGCATGCAAAGATTCATTTTAAGTTAGGACAAATACTTAGCGAGGTTCGTCAATTTTTAATCATCGTCTTATAATGCATCTTATTCTTAACATGTCATATTTACAATGAACATTTCCTTTATCATTACATCATATTCCTCATCATCATTATCAAAATAACATGCATAAAAGAACGTCATATAATATTAGCTACACATGGACACAAAGTGCACATATTTCATTTCTTTAGTGCCTTTGATGACTTAAAATCTTATCATCATCATTATTTTCCTTGGGCCACCCTATACTCCACCCTTTTGGGAGTAATTTAGGTTATGAGCTCATATTTTACTAGTCGTCACTAGCATATACTTATCCCTTTTGATAAGCTAAAGTCCCGACTCTACCCTTTTGAGAGAACGGGTTAGGGGCTAAAATCACCTTTTCACCACCTATAGTCTGATGGTTCCAAAGGATCATTTTCTTATAAGTTTAAGTCATCATTAAATCTTTGCATGTTATATCATAATACAATTCATAAACATCATAACATTTTCTCATTTATAGTCTTAAGCTAGAATAATATATATCAACTGTAATCATGCATATGGGAGATTCCCGGGAAAGAGAGGTGGGTCACAATGGACACGCTTAAATACCAAGTCTTTCCTTAGCCGTAACCTTTCCAAATTACACTTTTACAATGATACACTTTCTTCTAGCAACAAAGGTAAATTTTACATAATAAAGAACATTTCATGTACAAGCATTCTCATTATTTGCAACAGCAACTATAACATGCAAGCCGCAAATCATTCAATGATATCAAGTACTTAATAAGCATCCAATCCTTACATAGAATTATCAATTATAGAACTAATTAGTTACTAAACCAATTATGAATCATTCTCTTAACAATAAACCATAATTATCACAACTTCAATCATATCAAATCATTATCACACATTGATACTAAACTCAGATCGTGGCGAATCATGAACTTCATGCAATTACATAGAATCATATTTTAAGTGCATATAAAATACTAGTTCCCCATAAAATCCTTGCAAAGCCTTAAAACTCATTTAGAAACTAGTTCTTTTGTCAAATTTGGGAGGATCTTCACAATTAAAATTCTCACTTAAGATAAAAGGAGTAAGTCTTGAGCTTTAGAGATTTAGGTGACATCTTAGAATTATAAACATGCTATACAACCTTATTTTAATCTTATCTTTATAAGGTGATAGCTTGGAATTATAAACATGATATGCAATTCCATTTCTTTATCTTTAAGATTTAAGGTGATGACTTGAAAATTAAACATGATGCAAGAACTTGAAATATAAACATGATACAAGAAACTGGAGCGGCGGTAATCTACAGACCAGAGAGAGGAGAAGAAAATATTAAGAAACCTGAGCGACGGTAGTTCGCACAGACCAAAGAGAGGAGAAGAGAATATTAAGAAACCTGAGCGGCGGTAGTCCGCACAGGACCAGAGAGGGAGAAGAGAATATTATTATTACATCTTTTTAGCTCCAATCTCAAGACTTTTTAAAGAATAAATTCTTTAACTCCAATAATCATATTTCTTTGCTTGTGATACATGGGCAAGTCTTTGAGCTCTAGGATCTTTAGGTGATGGCATAAAATAAACATGCCATGCGTTGATTCTTTAGCCATTATAAAATATAGTGAGAGCATAAATTAAATATGAGATGCAACCTCTTTATTATCTTGAAAGATTAAGTGATGACTTGAAACATAAACATGAGATACAAGCTTGGAATTTAAACATGAGAAATGCAAGTTCATTTATTCATTCTTGAAAATTTAGTGATGACATAGAAGGTAAACATGGTTATGCAAAGCATAAACTTAATCATGGATGCAAATTCATTTTGTTTCTTTACTAGAGCTCCTTCAAGACTTATAAATTCAACCCAATACATATCTTAACAAGAAATAAAACATAAAAGGAAAAATACATCTTTCAAGTTCTAAACTAAAAATCTTTGTTTTAGCATCATAAAGCATTATTCTTTAAAGTTTTGCATCAAGTGGAATTTTCAAGTTTTAGAGGCCTAACTTGTGATGGATTTACAACCCACCCTCAAGGTCCTCATCATCAAGCCATCATCTTAGTTCCACCTAGGCCATATGGTTGAATTGGTTAAAGAAAAATTGAAGAGGAAAACCAAAATGAAAAGCTAAGGCAAGTTCATAATTTCATCATTTTGAGCTAAAAACACAACTCCTCAAAGCATAGAAATAAATTTAGAAACTACCGCCTACCTAATCTGAGTTGAAGAAGAGGAAGAGAACTTGGTTTCTTGAAGTGAAATGAAACAAAATCTCTTTGAAAAATTGAAGAAAGAATTCAGCCAAAGAGGAGGAAGAAAGAAAGTTTTTGGTGCTCCTAAAAACTAGTTATGAACCAAGCATTCCAAGACCACTCAAGCAAACCTATTTATAGAAGATTTTGAGGCTTCTAATTGGCCAAAATGATGAGGTAGTGGATGGAATTTTGCAGGAGAAATAAGGGAGGAAAAATCATTTTAGACAAAGTTGTATGAAATTAAGGAATTATGTCTCTTATGGTGACATTTTGGCATTTTGTTTTAGTGCAACTTTTGACAATAATTCAGCTGCATAATGGCATCAATAATTTCGTCCATTACAGCCCAAAGAAGTGAAATTTGTGTGTTCCATGCATTATTTAGGTGTAGGCAAGGTATTCATATAATTTAGAGAATTTACGGTTAAGGGTTTAAGTGAATTAGTAAGCAATTTGGGTGTTTTTGAGCAATTTTGGGTTCTAATCAATCTAAATACATAATTTTGACTCTAGATTAATATTTAGAATTTAATAAGCTTTAATTTGAGCCTAATATTGCTTAGGTTTCAGATATCTGAATCAAAAATCCCGAAATTCGCAAAACTGCCCAAAAACAGGGGCAAAATCGTACTTTCACTTAAAAATTGCCCGAGGCCACCCGAGCTTAACCAATGGTTAATCATGGCTTAAAAATACATTTTAAAACATTTTAGTGAGGTTCGGGCTCAGTCGGCACGCACATCGGAGTTAAAACAGCCACAGGGGCGTTTTGGTCATTTGTTTTATTTTACATGGTTCATCGCTTATCGCGTCACGCGGCTCTCACTTTGTATTTCAAAAAAAATTTACCTGTATTTTCCGCTAAGTATTTCAAAGTAAAAATGAGAACTATGAAGTAACAGACTAATGTTTAACCTAAGTATGTTCTAGAGTATTGGGTTAAAAATTAGGATATTACATGTGTCGCTTATCTGCATAACTCTTTTGTCCACTTTGAGCCGTGAGCATCCTATCTCGGAGCCTCTTGATCTGTTCTGTGGTTTCCCTCACTACATCGGGTTTTAGCATGCTTTGCTCTTCAGATTCATACCAACACAGAGGGGATTGACACTTCTGTCCATGTAAGGCTTCGTAGGGTGCCATGTCGATGCTTGCATGATAACTATTGTTATACACAAATTCGATCAATGGCAGATACTTATCCCAGCTTCCCCTTTGGTCTAAAACACAAGCTCTCAACATATCTTCCAGGGTTTGGATTGTTCTTTTCTGATTGCCCATCTGTTTGTGGGTGGTAAGTTGTGCTCAAGCATAACATTGAACCGAATGCCTTTTGAAAGGCTCCCCAAAAACGTGACGTAAATCGCGGATCTCTATCCGAGATTATCGTCGATGGTACACCATGTAACTTTATGATCTCTTGGATGTACAGTTGTGCCAATCTATCCAAAGAGTATGTCACTCTAATAGGCAGAAAGTGAGCCGACTTGGTTAGTCGATCCACTATCACCCATATAGCATCATGGCCAGCTTGGGTCCTAGGCAATCCCGTCACAAAATCCATAGATATGCATTCCCACTTCCACTCAGGGACTGACAGGGGTTGCAACAAACCTGAAGGCTTTTGGTGCTTGATCTTCACCTTCTAACATACCAAGCACTTACTAACCCAGGCAAAAACATCCTTTTTCAATCCGGGCTGCCAAAACATCTTCTTTAAATCCTGATACATCTTGGTAACACTAGGATGAATAGTGAAATGGCTTTTGTGGGCCTCCTCCAAGATCTTCTCTTGAAGGTCACCATCTTGTGGCATGTAGATTCTGTAACATCCTCCCAAGTATTACGTCATCCTTAAGCCATGACATCAGACTCGATAATTGTTACTTATAAATTAGCGGACTTTTCTTAAGTATCCGACGCCGAATTCTGGTAGGTCGGCACCCGAAGACTGCTTGAGGCTTCGAGCACTGCTATCAACTGGGAGCTGTTCAAGACTTACTTCTATGAGAAGTACTTCCCGGAGTCTGTGAGGAACGCAAAGGACATTGAGTTTATGCAACTGACCCAAGGAGGGTCTACTGTCGCCCAGTACACGGCGAAATTTGAGGAGCTGATCAAGTTCTCTAGGGTGCTTCAAGGAAACCCCGATGAGGTATGGAAGTGCGTCAAATATGAGGCCGGACTAACGGCAGAGCTCAACTATGCTGTGGCGCACATGGAGATTAGGGACTTCCCAACCCTAGTCAACAAGTGTCGGATCATGGAAGAGGGACAAAAGAAAATCAATGCTGCAAGGGCAGCACGGAACAAGGGGCTAGCACCTCAAGCCCCAAGATTCAAGCCCCAATATCCAAACCAATCCCGAAATCACTATAATCCCTACCACACCAACCAGTTCAAACCACAACAACAACAGAGAACCCCCTTCCACCAACAACCCAAGCAACCACACCGACCACAATTCCAGAACAACAACAACAACCGCAACAACAACAACAACCGCAACAACAACAACAACAACATCCGACAAGGAGGGTCGGCGGCCCCCGAAACAACCAAGGAGGATCAAGTAGGGCCAAGAACAAGACGCCCCAAGGAGCCCCCGCCACCTTTGCTAGGCCTACACCGGCAATAATATGCCCCCAGTGCGGGAAAGATCATGGCAACCGTCCCTGCCTAGCTGGACAAAACGTGTGCTTCAAGTGCGGGAAGCCCGGCCACTACGCCAATAGATGCAACAACGGAGGGCCAGCAAATCAGAACCCTAGGCCGCAACACCAAGGGAGGGTCTTCACCCTCAACGTAAACGAAGCGGACACATCCAACGGTCTCATAGAAGGTAAGTGCGAAATAGATGGTAGGACCTTAACTGTATTCTATGACTCTGGTGCAACACATTCTTTTATTTCATATGCTAGTGTCGAGGCTCTAAATTTGAAAACTTCCAAACTTCCTTTTGATCTTATTGTCTCTATCCCCACAAATCATCCTGTGAATACTTGTTATTGTTGTCTAAACTGTCACCTCACCACAGAAAATAGATCATATGTTGTGGATTTAATTTGTTTACCCATGAAAGGTATAGCAGTAGTTCTTGGCATGGATAGGCTTCACGCCAACCGTGTGTTATTAGACTGTGACACCAAAATAGTCGTCTTTCCTTCTCCCCCTAGTGAAATGAGTCAACCTTTGAGACTCTATCTCAATGCCGTAGAGGTCCACTGTAGTGGGAAAAAGACTAAGGGATATGTTCTCCTAGCCGCTAGCGAAGTGCACTTTGAGCAAAATTTAGAGAATATACCAGTAGTGAGAAACTATCCCGAGGTGTTTTCGGAAGATATACCCTAGTTCCCTCCCGAGAGAGAAGTGGAGTTCTCCATTGAGTTGGTTCTTGGAGTGGGACTAATCTCCATCGCCCCCTATAGAATGTCACCCCTAGAACTAGCCGAATTAAAAACCCAACTTGAGGAGCTTTTGGGAAAGAGTTTCATTAGACCTAGTGCCTCACCGTGGGGAGCCTCGGTCTTGTTTGTGAAGAAGAAGGACGGGAGCATGAGGTTGTGTATAGACTATAGGCAATTGAACCGTGTAACGGTGAAAAATAAGTACCCTTTGCCTAGGATAGATGATCTTATGGACCAATTGAGAGGAGCGGTAGTATTTTCCAATATCGACCTAAGGTCAGGATACCACCAAATTAGAGTGAGAGATCAACATATACCAAAGACCGCCTTTAGAACTCGGTATGGACACTTTGAGTTCGCGGTGATGTCTTTTGGATTGACGAATGCTCCTGCAGTACTTATGATTACATGAATAGGATCTTTAGACCCTATTTAGATCAGTTCGTGGTTGTTTTCATAGATGATATACTCATCTATTCGAAGACCCACGAGGAGCATGAGCATCATTTGAGGATAGTTTTGGAGATTTTGAAGGAGAAAAAGCTGTATGCAAAACTCTCTAAGTGTGAATTTTGGTTGGAGGAGGTCAAGTTTTTAGGGCACGTTGTGTCAAAAGGAGGTATAGCTGTTGATCCTAGTAAGGTAGAAGCCGTAATGAATTGGGATAGACCAACCACCGTAACGAAAATACGGAGCTTTTTAGGTTTAGCGGGCTATTACCGTAGGTTTATAAAAGGATTCTCTCAAATCGCCTTACCCTTAACCAAGCTAACTAGAAAGAATACCCCCTTCGTTTGGAATCCCGAGTGTGAGAAGAGTTTCCAAGAGCTTAAGGAAAGGTTAACCATGACCCCAGTCTTAGTCTTACCTAGCCCCAATGTACCTTTCGAGGTATATTGTGATGCTTCAGGCAAAGGACTAAGGTGTGTGTTGATGCAAAATAGGCAAGTGGTAGCCTATGCATCTCGACAACTCAAGCCTCACGAGGCTAACTACCCCACCCATGACCTAGAACTAGCCGCCGTAGTGTTTGCCTTAAAGATATGGAGACACCATTTGTATGGTGTAAGGTTTGAAGTTTTCTCCGATCATAAGAGTCTCAAGTACCTCTTTGATCAAAAGGAGTTGAGCATGAGGCAAAGAAGGTGGATGGAATTCCTCAAAGATTACGATTTCGGCTTAAGTTACCACCCCGGCAAGGCCAATGTAGTCGCCGATGCCTTAAGCCGAAAGACGTTACACCTGTCCCACATAATGATCAAAGAAGTCGAGTTAATAGAGAAGTTTAGGGATATGAATCTGGGGATGTCAATGACCGATAAAGGGATGAGGATGTGCTATCTTAGTGTGACAAGTGGATTTAAGCAAAGAATCATGTTAGCACAACGAGAGAATGAGGAGTTCGAAGAGATCATAGATCTTTGTTAAGGCGCGAAAGTTGAAGGGTTTCGAAAGGGGTGAGGATTGGATATGGAGGTTTGAAGGAAGGATCTGCGTACCCCAAGATGGTGACCTCCGAGAGAAGATCTTGGAGGAGGCTCACAAAAGCTATTTCACCATTCATCCCGGTGTTACCAAGATGTACCAAGACTTGAAGAAGATGTTTTGGTGGCCCGGAATGAAGAAGGATGTAGTCGCCTGGGTTAGTAAGTGCTTGGTATGTCAGAAAGTGAAAATCGAGCACCAAAAACCTTCAGGTTTGTTGCAACCCCTGTCAATCCCCGAATGGGAGTGGGAATGCATATCTATGGATTTCGTGACGGGATTGCCTAAGACCCAAGCTGGCCATGATGCTATATGGGTGATAGTGGATCGACTAACCAAGTCGGCACACTTTCTGCCTATTAGAGTGACATACTCTTTAGATAAATTGGCTCAGTTATACATCCAAGAGATCGTAAGATTGCATGGAGTACCGTCGACGATAATCTCGGATAGAGATCCGCAGTTTACGTCGCGTTTTTGGAGCCTTTCAAAGGCGTTTGGTTCAAAGCTATGCTTGAGCAATCGCTTACCACCCACAAACGTATCGGACAAATTCGAAAGGACGATCCAAACCCTAGAGGACATGCTAAGAGCCTGTGTGTTAGACCAAAGGGGAAGTTGGGATAAGTACTTGCCTTTGATCGAGTTTGCGTATAACAACAGTTATCACGCGAGCATCGGTATGGCACCGTACGAGGCGTTGTATGGAAGGAAGTGCCAATCACCTTTGTGTTGGTACGAGCCTGGGGAGCAAAGTGTCTTAGGACCTGATGTAGTGAGGGAGACGACGGAACAAATCAAGAGGATCCGGGATAGGATGCTCACTGCTCAAAGTAGACAAAAGAGCTATGCGGACAAGCGGCGCAAGCCCTTGGAATTCGAAGAGGGAGAACATGTGTTCCTTAGGATTACCCCCACTACAGGCATAGGGAGAGCCATGAAAGTCAAAAAGTTGAGCCCCCGATTTCTTGGCCCCTTCCAAATTCTTCAAAAAGTAGGAACAGTTGCCTACAAAATAACCTTACCCCCTAATCTTTCAAATCTTCATGATGTCTTTCACGTCTCTCAGTTAAGGAAGTATGAGTCCGACCCTAGCCACGTTTTAGAGCCAGAGCATGTTCAGTCATAACAATGACCCTTTCTAAGTTCGGTTTGCTCCTAAGGCACCAAGATCAAGTCCTAAGCCAATTATGAGTCATTCCTATATATTTAAACTAAGTTATAAGCATGATTATCATCACTGCATCTTGCTAGACAGAATCCAGAAAATTGTAACAATTAAGGATCTAAAACTCTCAAATTAATTCTTTTCTACTTACTAACTTCTCTTATCTTTTGCATATGAGTTTTAGCATCAAATATACTCAATCATAAGTATATTATCATCATTAAAACAGTTTATACAATGGCTAATCAAAGCAAGGCAGAACCGAAACAACACTCTCCATACAAAGGCATAAAACATACTTTTTAAAGCACATAGGATGCTAGTTTCTCTTGGATCCTTTTTAAAACTTTCAAAACTCTTTTGTAAACATTTTTAACATCTAAAATCATCAAGATATTTATAAGGGTAGTAGCTAAGTTGAATTTATTTCAAGAGGTCCTAAATTCATAAAACTTAGTTCTATATGTTCCTTGAATCCATATAGACTTAGAGAAATTATAAAGCATAGCTTATAGGCATTTGTGATCAAATGAAACTTATCCTAAGTTCATCATCTCACATAGCCGAAGTGGGCATTCTAAGAGAATGCTTTCCATGTCTAACTCTCATTTGAGGCCTTGGGACAAATCTTTGAGCTCTAGAGCTTTAGGTGATGACAAAACATAAACGTGCAATGCACTTCATTTTTATTATTCATTAGAGAAATAAAGTGAGAACTTGAAAAGTAAATAGCTCAAAATAAATATGAGATGCAACTTGTTATTATCTTGGGTTTTTAAGTGATGACTTGAATAGTAAACGTGAAATGCAACGCTTGGAAATTAAATATGAATATGCAAGTTCATTTTAGTCTTAAAGCATTAGTGATGACATAAAGTAAATTATGCTATGCAAGGCATAAATTAAATATGAATGCAAGTCCATTTTTGTTTAATGACTAGAGCTCATCCAAGACTTTAAAGAACCAATATCCACAATCCCAACATAGTCTCATCGAGTCAAGAGAATGGAACTAAAAGAAATCTCAACATTTACAAGGAAAGGAACTATGACCGAAATCATTAAACTAAGAGAAAGTAATCCATATTCTTTATTATGTACCCAAGACCCCTATCTAGAGAGAACTCTAGAACGTGCCGGCCAACTTTAAGGTTGACAAGGGCAGGCCTTGAGCTTTTTGAAATCATTATTATTTTCTTAAGTTGAAAACCTTAATGGGCTATATAGCATAATAATAAAGACTAGAAGTAAAGAAAACTCAAGCTTTCGAGGTCTCATTGTGATGAACACATAGTCATCATCTAGAGATCCTCACCATCAAGCCATCATGTATGAGTTTAAAGGCCATGAAGGCCGAAAACTCAAGAAGGAAAACCAAGAGAGTTTTAAAAAGAAATTCCAAGAGGTAGCTAGAGAAAACTCATTTTTCATGGAAATAAGATGCAAAGAAACACTCCTACCTAGAGTGAAGCTAAAACTTGAGCTTGGGGAAAGGAAAGCAAGATGAGGAACTCCTCCTCAAAGGTGGATGATGATTCGGCCAAGAGGGTGTGAAGAGGTTGAAGATGTGTTCTTGGTGAGGTTGTGTTTGAGATGAAATATTTGAGAGGTTTGATGGTGATTCAAGATTATGGGGTGATGTGTGAAGGTTATGAGATGATGATGATGAAGTAAAGAGATGAAGAAGATGAAGATGAAAAAGAAAAGAACTCTTTGGGGCTTGAGAGAAAGAAAGGAACTAGCAAGACTACTCTAAGCTTTAGCAAATGCTCAATGTGCATCCAATGCTAACACAAGCTCCCTATTTATAGAAAAACAAAGTGATGGGTGAGGGAATGGAGAGCATGGTCAAAGGTATTTGAGGCTTCATGAGGTAAGATGTTGAGTTTGTGAAGCATGGTGAAGTATGGTGTGAAGTATGGCTTCAAGTAAGGTGATGTGAGTGAATATTTGAAAGAAATCATTCGTCTAGAAGCCAAGCATGGCTGTAAATTTTCCAGCCACAAATAATTGAAGAGAATGATTTATTTTACTTGGTTATTTATTTGAAAAAGCAAGCTTGATTGAAATTATGACAAGGTATGACAAGTGAGGTGATTTGAGGTGATTTTCCTTCAAGTTTTGAAATGAAATAATTCATGAAAATGGGGGAGAAAGCTGGAGAAAATCTGGACAGAAATGGGGAAAGAAAAAGGCTTCTAGATGTTGTCCTTGGAAGCATGGGTGAAAGCATGGTTTGTATGACTCAAAGTATGGTTTGTGTAAGGTCAAAGCATGGCTCTTTGAGTGAGAAAAATTCACACATGTGATGGATAATGGGGGGAATGATTTCGGTCAGATTGGGGCAGCAAGGAGAGAGGAAAAATCTTCCATGTAATTGGGTGTTAATGATAGGATTAAGTGTGTATTAGTTTAGGTACAAGGTTAGGAGTAACTAAGCTTAAGTTTAGGTAACTAAGAATGAGTTTTAAGGATTTTTATGACAAGACTAGGAGTGCTCTTACTTCATTAGAGAATTAAGAATTCATTTGTGAATAAACAATGTGTAACACAATTCCATGATTTAAGGAATGAGAGAGAAAACACTATTTGTGCACTATTTGCATACTATTCATTGATTCATACACTCAAAGTCTTTGAATTTAAAGATAGGGTTTGAAGTTTATCTAAGCAATTTTAGGTTCTAATCATCCTTATTAAATTATTTTGACCTTAGATTAATTATGGAAATTAATTAACCTTCGATTAGAGCCTAATATTGCTTAGGTTTCGCTTAACCGTGTGATTAGGTGTAAACATACGAAACTAGGGGCAAAATCGTAATTTTACACTTATTTTGCCCGGGACCTCCGGGACCAAAAATGAGACCACAGAATATTTAAAAATGTCTTTTAAAACCATCTGGAGAGGTTTCGGGTTCATCCGGCACTTGCAAATGGGTAAAACACCTCAAGGGCGTTTTGGTCATTTTGACCCGAAAACTCGAAAAACTAGATTTTCGATCCTGGAAAAAAGCACAAGTCATCTAATCCCCTTCCAACATTGAGTTTTCCCTTCGAGACGCTGCACGGCTTTCCTCGACTCCGGTGAAAATGACCACAGGGGCATTTTGGTCATTTTCACTCTAGCAGAAAATCGGGGCGTTACAGTTGGCGTTCCTTACTAACTCCGGGAAGTACTTCTCGTAGAAGTAGGTCTTGAATAGCTCCAAGTTGATAGCAATACCAGAAGCTTCCAACAGTCTTCGGGTGCCAGTCCACCAGAACTTGGCGTTCGATTCCATCATATAGGCAGCAAATGTGACCTTTTGCTCCTCTGAACAAGCAACCACAAAATAGATCTTCTCCATGTTCTTGATCCATTCATCAGCTTTGTCAGGATTCGTGGTTCCTCTGAAGGCTTATGGGTTTGCCTTGCGAAACTCACCAAACCTAACCTGCTCGATCATCTCGGTAGTGGGAGGAGCACGTCCAGTGCTTCCTTGCTGGTTTATCCTTTCAAACATACGTTCCATGGCCCTTGCCATGTCATGGACAGTGGTAGTAGTTGCATTGTATTGGTTATCCTCGATCGGAGTCCTAGGCTGTCTCCTGGGTGCCATTAGTTCCTAAACACAGAGACAGTAAACACTGAAGTGATCAGGCTCAATATTCCATGTAAGATGAGCTAGTTACCATGGCACATGCAAGCAGACAGGGGTCATGCATATCTATCCTACATCTTATCTCTACTATCCATGCACTACACATGACATAACTATCACACCACGCTTAGAAAGCATAGTCAGTCCAATCCTCAGGCTCCGTGAGAACAGAACTGCTCTGATACCATAATGTAACATCCTAATTTTTAACCCAATACTCTAGAACATATTTAGGTTAATCATTAGTCTATTACGTCATAGTTTCCTTTTTATTTTAAAATACTTAGTGGAAAATACAGGAAATTTTATTTTTTGAATATAAGAGCAAAGTAAGAGCCGCGTAACGTGATAAATGATGAGGCACATGAGAAATAAAAATACATGATCAAATAATCATTTCACAAACGTCATAAGCATAAAGTAGGTAATTGCACATCATAATAAGACTTAACTTGTAACATCCCAATTTTTACTGCCATGTAAAAATTACCGAAATACCCCTAGGTAATTTTTACACGTAATTCGAGGTCAAATATTTCTCAATAAAGGAATATAACATTAGAGAAACATCATAGGAAACTTTATTAGTGATTCTGCGACTTTCGCAAACCCCGATTTTTCTGTACGTGTAAAATGACTAAAATGCCCCTGAGGTCGTTTTTACCTAGAAAATCAAAGATAACCAATCTAGATTATCTTTGAGGGGTTAGTTTAAGGCTTGATGGGGATTATATGTGCCTTAGAGGTAAAAATCTCAATTCTCAATTTTTACCATAAGTAAAATTACCGTTTTACCACTGCAGTAATTTTTCATGAAATTATATAATTTTTTGAATTCAGTTTTCACCCAAAGATTCAAAATAGCTATTTCAAGTATGATTTGAGATTGTCTAGTATTTACAGGGAGTTTTTACATGAAATTACCTTTTTACCCCTAGTTGTGGTAAAATAGGTTTACTTGTGTAATTAAGATAGTATTAAAACTCTATTTGGACTCAAATTGATTTTATTCATTAACCTTGAGTTTAAAATTAATTACTCAAGTTTCAAAATAATTACTTCAGGTAATTAGAGTCAAGATTTACCTAAGGTAAATTTAAATTACCTTTCCTTGATTTTAGAAGCTCATAAATTTAGTGATGTTTTAGGTCAAAGTTAAATTTACGATTTAGGTAAAACCTTGTACATTTACATTTTCTTATCCTAAGATTAGAATCTATTTACAAATTTGTTTTAACTCATTGTAAATTAACCTCATTTACTAGTATAAGATTTCTCTTTTTACCTTGTCTTGAACACTTGACCTTTTACCATTTTCATTAACCTATCAATTCCTAATCTTTTACCTAAGTAAATACACATCTAATACATGATTTATCACTTATAAAATAACACCAATCTGATCATGAAAGCATCAGAAACCAGCCCCCATGATCAGCCCAAATAACCATATTTTATTGTTTTTTTTTTCCAACATGAAACATATCCAACATGACATCATACCTTTGGCTTTCTTTTTCATTATTTTTTTGGCTAAATTTAATCAAAAGAAATCCATTCATGTTCAGCCTCATCAGCCATGATTCCTTGCCACCCATTTACATAATATTTTATGCATTTTCAAGCCATGATACATGAACACAATTATGACTACACATTATGCTTTCTTTCTCTATGTTTCTTTAATTGAAAAATGAAATTAAAATCCCATTTTTCCAGCCTTGGTTGCACGGCCATATAGCCTTCCTTGGCCTATAAATAAGAGCTCTTCCATTGCTAAAATGTTCACACAAACATCCATAGCCTTGGTGCTTAGTTACTTGATAGTTTTCTTGATCAAAGTTTGCTCAAAGTTCTCAAATTCTCTCAATACTTCAAGCTTTCTTCTTCTTCCTTATTCACATTCAAGAGCCTCCATTCCCAACCTCTAACCAAGCTCTAAACCTCAAGCATACACATTCCAACCATAAACTAACTCCTAGACACATAACCTTTCCATTATCAAACTCAAAATCACAAGGAAAATTCTTCCTCCATTAGCTCTCATCTTGGCCGAAATTGAAGAACTCATCAAGGACATATTTTCTTCTTCTCACATCTCTAAAGATCAAGCATTATCTTTTGTTAACAAGAAGCAACTTGGTAGGGATTTTATTTCATGTTCTTTCCTTTATTTCCTCCTAAATGACTTCTAATTTATGGCTTAATAATAAGACTATGGAATATGGTTCTTGGAATCTTGATAATAAGGACTCTAATGATAATTTCCTTTATTTAAGATTGATTGAGGTTAAAGAGTTTAATTCTCTAAAAGTTTTGAGCTTAACAAGATAATAAGTAAACTTGCATCCATTGTTTATGTTTCAAGCTCTTGCATATCATATTTAAATTTCAAGCCTTGCATAATCATATTTAATTTCAAGTCATCACCTTAAATCTTGAAGATAATAATATAAACTTGCATTCTCATGTTTAAATTCAAGTAATGCATTTTATGATTCAAGTTATCACTAAACTTTGAAGATCTAAAAATAAGCTTGCATATTCATATTTATATTTCAAGTTTGGCACAATCATATTTATATTTCAAGTTTTGCATCTTCATATTTATATTTCAAGCTTTGCATAATCACATTTATATTTCAAGTCATCATTTTAAATTCTTGAAGATAATAATATGCACTTGCATATTCATATTACTTTCAAGTTATCACATAAATTATAAAGACCTAAGAATGAATTTGCATCTTCATATTTATATTTTAAGCTTTGCATAATCATATTTATATTTCAAGTTGTCACTTTAATTCTTGAAGATAATAATATGAACTTGCATTTTCATGGTTAAATTCCAATTAATGCATTTCATGTTTATATTTCATGTTATCACCTAAAAGATCTAAAAATGAACTTGCATCTTCTTATTTATATTTCAAGTATTCCACATCATATTTATATTTCCAAGTTATCACTTTATAATGATAAAGATTAAAAATGGATTGCATAGCATGTTTATGATTCTTGCCATCACCTAAACCTTTAAAGCTCAAAACTTACATCTTTAATCTTAAATAGGAATTTTATTTTTGTGGATATATTTAAATCATGTTATTTCTAGCCTCTTGATGCTCTTGATATTAAGGTTGGTTTATTTTATTTCTAAGGCTTGAATATTGTCT
Organism: Dalbergia cochinchinensis; assembly: GCA_031216125.1. Classification (NCBI taxonomy): domain Eukaryota; kingdom Viridiplantae; phylum Streptophyta; class Magnoliopsida; order Fabales; family Fabaceae; genus Dalbergia; species Dalbergia cochinchinensis. Next base: position 30,162,372 of record CM062375.1, on the reverse strand, counting down.
TTAAGTTACTTAAATAATTTTGTTAGAGTTAGAAATCCAAATATGTTTAAAATTGTGTTTTTCTCATGCTTTATGATTTAAGAATTATGTTACTGACCTGATTTAAATAAAATGGTTAGGACACTGATTTGAAAGGTTTGAATGTGTATAAATTACTTATAATTAATGTAAGAATTGTTTTTAGCATTTTTGTGATAAACTAGTAGCTAGAAAGGATCAAAATCGTAATTCTATAAAGCTTTAGACAAAGAATTTTCTGAATTAATTCATCACTGATTAGATACTGATCATATATTTTATATACCTTAGAACTATTAGTATTAGATGTAAAAATTGTTTTGGTATCTTAGAGGTTGAAAAGGATAATTACAAGTTTTAGTTTTGACCGTTTTGCAAAATGTAGAAAGTTGTGTTTCTAAACTATCAATTATGTAATTTTGATAAAAGGATTTTAATTAGGGTTAGTATTAATATCTGATGTTATTATGTGTTCAAAATACCATTTATAATGTTTAGAAAAAGTTTTACAAGTATTGGTTTTTGATAAGTGTCAAAATAAGTAACTTTGTACTTTGACCCCTATAATGTGTTAAATTTAGTCTATGGCCCTAAAAGGTTTTTATGATGAGTTTTGATGGTTTCTAATGGTTATATGCCTCTTGAATTGTATTGATTAATGTTAGAGATCTTTAATTTATGAGTAGATGTTGAAAAGGGGTAATTACATTTTGGCCCGTAATCTTTGAGAAATTGTGATTTGACCCTTTGGGGCTTAAACGTAAATATTGACAATATGATGAGATGAATGTGAATGATGTTTCGTGAAAGATGAGTTGATGTGCTGAAATTTATATGGCTTATGGATATTTGCAATGACATATGATGCATGTTTATGCGATTTACATTATGGCATGTTATAATTATGTTTGATTCATTGATATGCACATGAAATGATGAATCGATGAGTTATAATTGTGATATTCATGTTTGTATCTCCATATATCATGCCAAGATTAAAGGTGACATAAAACACATGGAAATGATCCTCTAGACTCCCCAAATTAAAGGTTATGAGAGGTGATCCAAATAGGAAGTGATCATTTGGACTCCCCGAATTAAAGGTTATGAAAGGTGATCTTAATGCCCCCTATCCCGTACTTTAAGAGTCGGGAATTTATCTTATCAAAAGGGATAAGATTACGCTAATGACGACTAGTGAGGTACGAGCTCATAACCTAGAAAAGAGAGAATATAGGGTGGCCCCCAAGGAAAAGAGAATGAGAAGTTTAAGTCACCTATAAGAATGATGTTCAAGCTTTTATGTTCATTATATCATATGCATTTGTTTTATGAAATTTATGTTAATTGCATATGACATTGACATGCATTCATGAGTAATATGTTGCATTCATGACATTAAGATTCATGCTAAAAGATACGGGCCTCGACTAATGGTATTTAGAACTTAATAAATGAACCTTATATATATGTCCACCATTTTCATAATGAAACCCGAGGTTCCTGGGGACGATGACGATGACACTTGTGTTAGAGTCGGGAAGCCCTACTGAGATTCTTGTTTAAGTTTTTCATCCCTTTTCTTTTCCGTGTTGTCTCCAGACAAGAACGATGAAGTAGTTCGTGGCTTTGAGTAATGGTCATGGGAGCTTTGCTATAGAACAAGAGATTTAACGGAGATAGTTTCCCATTGGATAATTGCCTTTAGAAGTGATCGCATCTTATTTATCAGTTTGTGTTCTATTGATAGATATGTATTGATGTCCTTATGCTTATAGGACATCATTATTATGATACACTATTTGGTATGACATTATTATTTGAGTTATATTATGCCATGGTTGTATTATGTGTTTACTTGTCTTTTGTTTCTAACACTTCTCTTATGCAGACAAGGTGAAAGACGTTAGATACGTAGGATGCGCGGCTCACGTTTTAGTATTTAAGTTCAAAAAAAAAAATTTACCCATATTTTCACTAAAGTATTTTAAAGAAGTTGAGTTAAAATTTGGAGCAAAAGAGTAATAACTAATAATTAACTTAAATGCGTCCTAGGCGTGTTGAGTTAAATATTAGGGTGTTACATAACTGCATAAATATATATATATATATATATATATATATATATATATATATATATATATATATAATATGCCCACTTATGAAAAGCGGGACTCAGTTGGTATAACATAGGAACAATTACAGCAGCAATAAAGATATGACAGGAAGTATGAAAAGAAACTCCCCTACCCAAGTGCAACTAAATGGATAACCTCTAAACAAAAGAAGATTTATCATCATCTATGTGGTGTGTGCACTATCTCTACCCACGAGCTTCTACTGTTAGGGTCCCGGAAAGGGAGGGACATAACTAATCCACAATTAGAGCACGACAGGAATGGGCATGCTAGAGAACTGTGAGTGACCTCCACGACGGGAGCGCATAGAAGGCCTCCGAGCCGATCTCAGCTGTGTGACAGTCTCCTCACTACCCTTTCTCATCTATGGTGGAGTGGAGGCAGACCTCTCACTATACATATGGGTAGGTGGATCCTCTGACGGGCTGGTCTCCGAGAAGTACGTACGCGGCACGTAGTCGGGGTAGTCGTGCATGGCTGAGGCAGTAGTGTGCATGTGGAGAACCCTCTCGTTGTGCGTGCGGGCACGCTCAAAAACTCAATCATCATCCCCGTCGGGTGACATCGGGGAGAAACTGTAGGTATGTATAGGGTGAGTGAAGGGTCGTCCAACGAACATGGATACACGAACAGCATAGTGACCGTCAAAATGATATGATCCATGATCTAGATCATAATGCACCTCCCACGTCGTGGTGTCCACGAAGACCACAAATGTCGCCATCTGAAGACGTGACGGAAAAAAAGATAGAGGGAGTGAGAATCTTTGCTAAAGAATCTTAGTAGGGCCTCCTACTATCTAAGTGTCATCATCTACGTCCTCAGGAACTTTGGGTTTAATGTATAAAGTAAGTGAGCATGCATCAAGTTCATTTTAAACTTTAAAGTATGGTTAGCCAAGGTCCGTTCATTCTAGAATGAATCTTAATGTCATGAATGCAACATAGCAAGAATGTATGCATGGCGCTACTTTATGCAAGAATATCAATCATAACATCAAGAAACATCATAATAGTGGCATAAAGTGGCAATTGAAATCTCATGTAGGAAAAATTTGTGACATAATCATCATACTTTACTTTCTCATGGGGCTACCCTAAAATGACATTCGTTTTGGGGGTGCTCGGCCGAACCAATGTCACCCAGAACGTGTCACATCTCTAGGTTATGAGCTCATACCTAACTAGTCATCACTAGTTCTTACTTATCCCTTACCAATAAGCGTATCATAACTAAATACCGACTCTCTAGTGCAGGCTGGGGGTATTTTCTTGAGGGTGCTTGGCTAAACCAGTGTCACCCAAGAATACTTCTTGGTACCGATGTCACATGAGTTCTTGGGGGTGCTCGACCGAACCAGTGTCACCCAAGAACACATCTTTGTACCATATCTCTTTTTTAAAAAATTCTCATAGGGTTTTCAAAAACTTTCTAAGACCCCAAATTTGTCAGAAATTCAGCAGCATAAAGGCAGCACGCCGAATTTCTTCCAAATTTACTTTATGCCACATAAATAAATAAAACATGTACTTTGAATCATAAATTCATATGTTATTCATAATCATTCTCAAATAAAACGTACATTCACATGAAACATTAAAGCTCATTATGCTCTTAAATCTATGGTGTCTTATGCTTTGACCCTTATGAGCCATAAACTTTAGATATAATTATTCTATCATTCGCTATCAACCTCTTATGCGCCTAAGGATTCACAACTAATAATTTTTACTAACATTTATGTTCATTAATAAATATGGGCAGCATCATACTCTAAGAGCAGAATTACATTTTTATGTTTACGGGGTTCTAGAAATTACGTTTTAGACCCTTTCTCGATTCCGTCTTCGCCTAAGACGCTATAAATTAAATCTAAACCATTTATGAGGTATTTCTATGCTTATGAACTAATTATAAATCATGTTTACTACATTATAAGGGTGCTGGAAAGAATCAGAAAATTAAATATTCTAAGAGTTCTAGAATTGCATTTTTATGGTTTTCTAGTTACTAGTTTCTCTCTAGGTGCTAAGAATCAATCCTACATCAAATATTACTAAATTTTTCATAATTAAACGATCCTAAACTGAATATTACCACATTAAAACAGTTTTGGCAGTGCCTAAAAGTAAATGGATGAAAACTATGCTAAAACGTGAGTAATTTAAAGACAATATCAAAACCTTAAAAATAAAATAAACCAACTATAATACCAAGAACATCAAGAGGCTGAAAATTAACTTAATTTAAATACAAGAATTCCTATTTAAGATTAAGGAGGTAAGTTTTGAGCTTTAGAGATTTAGATGATAGTAAGAATCATAAACATGCTATGCATTTGACTTTTAATCTTTATCATTATAAGATGATAACTTGGAAATATAAATATGATATGCAATACTTGAAATATAAATAAGAAGATGCAAGTTCATTTTTAGATCTTCAAAGTTTAGGTGATAACTTGAAATATAAACATGAAATGCATTACTTGGAATTTAACCATGAAAATGCAAGTTCATATTATTATCTTCAAGAATTAGAGTGACAACTTGAAATATAAATATGATTATGCAAAGCTTGAAATATAAATATGAAGATGCAAATTCATTCTTAGGTCTTTATGATTTAAGTGATAACTTGAAAGTAAATATGAATATGCAAGTTTATATTATTATCTTCAAGAATTAAAGTGATAAATTGAAATATAAATATGATTATGCAAAGCTTGAAATATGAATATGCAAGCTTACTTATTTAGATCTTCAAAGTTTAGTGATAACTTGAATCATAAAATGCATTACTTGAATTTAAACATGAGGATGCAAGTTTATATTATTATCTTCAAGATTTAAGGTGATGACTTGAAATTAAATATGATTATGCAAGGCTTGAAATTTAAATATGATATGCAAGAGCTTGAAGCATAAACAATGGATGTAAGTTCATTTATTATCTTGTTAAGCTCAAAACTTTTAGAGAATTAAACTTTTTAACCTCAATTAATCTTAAATAAAGGAAGTTAGCATTAGAGTCCTTTATTATCAAAGTTCCAAGAACCATATTCCATAGTCTTATCATTAAGCCATAAATTAGAAGTCATTAGGAAGAAATAAAGGAAAGAACATGAAATAAAATCCCTACCAAGTTGTTTCTTGTTCTCAAATGTTAAAGCTTGATATCTTAAGAAGTGAAGAGAAGAAAATCTCCTTTAGATGATGATGATGCCTTCGGCCAAGGTAAGAACTAATGGAGGAAGAATTTTGCTTGTGATTTTGTGTTTGATAATGGAAAGTTTATGTGTCTAGGAGTTGGCTTATGGTTGGAATGTGTATGCTTGAGGTTTAGAGCTTGGCTTGAGGTTGGGAATGGAGTCTCTTTGAATGTAAATGAGGAAGAAGAAGAAAGCTTGAAGTATTGAGAGAATTTGAGAACTTTGAGCAAACTTTGATCAAGAAAACTATCAAGTAACTAAGTACCAAGGCTATGGATGTTTGTGTGAACATTTTAGGCTTAGAAGAGCTCATATTTATAGGCCAATGAGGGCTGAATGGACGTGCAACAAGGCTGGAAAAAAATGGGATTTTAATTTCATTTTTCAATTAAAGAAAACATGGAAAAAGAATGCTTTTATCCTTGTAATAATTTTGTTCATACATAATGGATGAAAACACTAAAATATAATGCTAATGGAAGACATTCTTGCTGATCACATTATGGCTGAAATGGGTGGGTTTTCTTTTTATTAAATATAGCCAAAAATAATGCAAAAGAAAGCTAAAGGTATGGTGTTATGGTTGGATATGTTGTTAGGTTGGAAAAACAATTAAAATATGATGTAATGGGGCATAAAAGGGTTCTATTTTCTGATTACATTTGGATCAGATTTCTTATCATTTGCAAGTGGTAAATCATGTATTAGATGTGTATTTCCTTAGGTAAAAGATTAGAAATTGATAGGTTAGTGAAAATGGTAAAATGTTAAGTGTTTAGGACAAATCAAGACAAGGTAAAGAGAGAAATCTTACACTAGTAAATGAGGTTAATTTCAAATAAGTAAAAACCAATTTGTAACATAGGTTCTAATCCTAGGATAAGAAAATGTAAATGTACAAGATTTTACCTAAACCATAAATTTAACTTTGACCTAAAACATCACTAAATTTATGAGCTCCTAAAATCAAGGAAAGGCAATTTAATTTTACCTTAGGTAAATCTTGGCTCTAATTACCTCAAGTAATTATTTTTAACCTTGGGTAATTAATTTTAAACTCAAGGTTAATGAATAAAATCAATTTGAGTTCAAATAGAGTTTTAATACTTATCTTAATTACACAAGTAAACCTATTTACAACAACTAGGGGTAAAAAGGTAATTTCACGTAAAAACTCTCTGTAAATACTGGAAAATCTCAAATCATACTTGAAATAGTTGCTTTGAACCTTTGGGTGAAAACCGAATTCGAAGATTATGTAATTTCATGTGAAATTACTGCAGGGGTAAAACGATAATTTTACTTATGGTAAAAATTGAGAATTGAGATTTTTACCTCTAAGACACATATAATCCCCATCAAGCCTTAAACTATCCCCTCAAAGATAATCTAGATTGGTTATCTTTGATTTTCTAGGTAAAAATGACCTCAGGGGCATTTTAGTCATTTTACACGTACAGAAAAATCGGGGTTTGCAATTTTCGTACGAATCGCTAAACAAGTCTCCTATGATGTTTCTCTAATGTTATATTCCTTTACTGAGGATTATTTGACCTTGAATTACGTGTAAAAATTACCTAAGGGCATTTTGGTAATTTTAACATAGCAGTAAAAACTGGGGCGTTACATTTTTTCCCTCCTTAAAAAGAATTTCGCCCTCGAAATTTGTTACCTGTAAAGAGCTCGGGATACTGCATCTTCATATCTGATTCCAATTCCCACGTGAATTCTTCTATCTTTCCCCGTCCCCATGCTACCTTGACCAAAGGTACGGTCTTGTTTCTTAGTTGCTTGACTCCTTTGTCTACGATTCTCGTAGGTGGCAGGTTGAAAGTCAGGTCTTCCTTTAATTGTACTTGCTCTGGCTCTATTACATGGCTAAGGTCTAACTGGTACTTTCTTAGTTGAGAGACATGAAAGACATCATGGAGGTTGGATAGGTTGGGTGGTAAAGCTATTTAGTACGCTACAAGCCCAACTCGACTAAGGATTTCAAATGGACCAAGGAATCTGGGGCTTAATTTCTTGACTCTCATAGCTCCTCGACCTATGCCTGTGGTAAGGGTTATAACACCCCGATTTTTTCTGTCTGAGAGAAATGACCGAAATGCCCCTGAGGTCATTTCCTGACCGGAATTCCAGGATAGCCGACCCGACAGTCCTGGAAGGGTCAACTCAATGTTTGAAGGGGATTGGATGGCCTTTGTATGATTCCGGAAGCGAAAATCTCATTTTCCGCAGTTTCGGGTCAAGATAACCAAAATACCCTTATAGCGTTTTCACGCGGGTAGAAGTGCCGTTTGAACCCGAAACTTTCCCCGAAGGTTTAAAACCATGTTTTCATGTGTCTAGAGGTCTCCATTCAAGTCCCAGTGGTCCTGGGCAGTTTTTGTGTAAAATTACGATTTTGCCCCTAAAATAGTATTTTTGCGCTTAATGACGTAATTAAGCAAACCTAAGCAATATTAGGCTCTAATCGAAGGTTAATTAATTTCCCTAATTATTCTAGAGTCAAAATAATTTATTAAGGTTAATTAGAACCTAAAATTTCTTAGATTAAACTTAAATCCCTTTTCGAAATTCAAGATTCCTAGTCTTGGAATCTTGAATAGTATTTTCTCTCTCCAATTCCTTAAATTAAGGAATTGTGTCTAGAGTTATTTAGACACTAGATTGAGGTTCTAACTCACTAATGGTGCAAGACCACTCCTTAATTATGTCAAGACCACCTTAATTACCCATTTTCCTTACCTAAACACTTTCTTACAAATTCCTAATCTTAAACATAATCTAATATACACCTAAACATAACTCTAAACCACAATTAAAATGCAAAGAAATCCTTCCCCCTTGGCTGTAAAGTGGCCGAAGCTCGCACCCCATTTGACCCACATGTTGAATTGTTTTCTCACTCCAAGAGCCATACTTGAACCCATGCTTGCACCATACTTGAGCCCATGCTTGACCATGCTTTCAACCATGCCTTCAACCATGCTTTGTAAGAGATATTTTTCTCCCATTCTGCACATCATATGGCTGAAGCCTCCTCCTCCCTTCACACCCTCTATTTGCTTCATTTCTCTATAAATAGGATGCCTAGAGAAGCTTGCATCACTTTTAGATCATTTGCTAAGTTTAGAGCACTTCAAAGCTTTTCTTTTCTCTCAAAGTTCTAGTGTTCTTCAAGTTCTTCAAGTTCTTCATCTTCTTCTTTCATCTTCAACCTCCAATCACTTGGTAGGGATTTTCTTTCAAGTATTTCTTTCTTTAAAGTTCTTGTTCTAGCTTTATGTTCATAGTTTCTCTTGATTCTTTTTAGAACTTCTTTTCTTCTCCTTTCTCTTTCTCATTTTCGGCCATGGGCCTTGAAGTTCAAAGAAATGAGAGCTTGATGATGAGAGTTTCATGATGATGTTCATCACTTGAAACAAACTCTAGAGCTTGATCTTTGTTCTTGAACAAAAATGTTTCTAGCTCTTCCTTTCTTGAACTTTTGAGAACTTTAACTTTGATGATGTTTCAAAATGGTTCTAAGGACTCAATGATGAGGACTGATGATGTTAGTGTTAATATATCATCAAGATCATGGACTCTAGAGTTTCAAAATGTTCCTTTTTCTTTCTTGAAGTTTCGGCCCTTTTCCTTTCTTTTTCTATGATTCATGGTTTGATTCTTTAAAAATGTTATTTTTAGTTCTAAGAACTCTAGACCTTACTTTATCTTGGTTTGATGAGTTTGGGTTAAGGTTTAAGTTCCTTTAAATTCTTGCTAAGAGCTCTAATAAGATATAAATGAACTTGCATAATTTATTTTGAGCTTGCACTCATGTTTATGTTCTTGCTGTGCATCTTTACTTTCAAGTTATCATCTAAGAACTTAAAGATTAAAATGAGACTTGCATCATCACTTAATTAATTCTCAAAGCCTTTCTATTTCGGCCTTAAAGTCAATTGTTGCTGAGCCTAGAGCACTAAAATAAAGAATTGAACTTGCATTATCACCTAATTAATTCTCGAATGCCTTTCTATTTCGGCCTTAATGTCGATTATTGCTGGGCCAAGAGCACTAAAATAAAGAATTGAACCTTGCATATTTACTTTCAAGCTTTGCATATTTAAGTTTATGCCTTGCATATTTACTTTCGAGCCTTGCATATTTAAATTCAAGTCTTGCATATTTATTTCAAGCTTTGCACATTTATATTTCAAGTCTTGCATATTTACTTTAAGTCATCACTTTACTTTGTAAGCAAGATTAGAAATGAAAAGCATAGCATGTTTATATTCTGTCAAAACTTAAGGAGCTTAGAGCTCAAAGACTTGCCCATTTTATCTCAAGTTAAAGTTTAACATGGAAGCATTCTTTGAATGCCTGATTTCGACCATGTAGTGATGATGAGCTTGGAATGAGTTTCATCTAGCTACAAGGGCCAACAACCTATGTTCTAAGATTTTTATTAGAAGCTTCATGAGTTTTATAAAGTATAATTAACAAGATTTATGATTTTCATTCTCTTCTAAGTAAGAATTAATTTGGTTACTGACCTAAGGCTCTTCTTAGCCTTTTGCTGAAATGAAATGGTTTGCAAAGAGTTTTAGAAGTCCTAAATTGATTCCAAGAGAAACTAATTGAGTTATGTGCTTAGAAATGTCAAATTAATTATCTTTTGAACTTGGATGTTTACGGTTCTGCCAGTATGTATTTTCTGTTGTATGATGATGTTTTGATGGGTTAGAATGTGTGAAAATTTCATATGATAATGTAGGAACACTTTTATGCACGTTAAGAAAGAAACTAGCTTCATAGAAATACCGTAAAGTTAGAATTTAACATAGTTTTGACCCATTTGTTTTTAGACTTTGTCCAAACTGTTTTAATGGGAACATAATCAGATTAGGACTGTTTAGACATGAAAAACTTGGTAACATTTGAATTAAAATTGAATTCTAGCACTTATAGAGAAACTAGTAACTAGAAAATCATAAAAGTGCAACTTTAGAACTCTTAGAGCATTTAATTTTCTGGACTCTATCCAGCAACCTCACAACATGATAAACATGATTTATAATTAGTTCTTAGGCATAAGAATGTCTCATAATTGGTTTAGATTTAATTTATAGCGCCTTAGGCGAAGACGGAATCGAGAAAGGGTCTAAAACGTAAGTTCTAGAACCCCGTAATCACAATGATATGTTTCTGCCCTATCCTGTCCAGATTTGTTTATAAACATAAGGATTAGTAAGGATAATTAATTATGAACTCTTAGGTGCATAAAATGTGAATAACGGATGTTAGGATAATTAAATCTCAAGATTAAGGCCCATAAGGGTCAAAGCATAAGCTACCGTAAGACCAAGAGCTTGAGTGTTTCATGACGATGCATGTTTTATGTAAAGGATGATTATGCTTATTCATATGAGGATTGATTGAGAATATATGTTCTATATTTACGTGGCATAAAGCAAATTCGAAAGAAATTCGGCGTGATGCCATTGTACCGCCGAATTTCTGACAAAATTGGGGACTTAAAGAGATTTTTGAAAGTCAATGAGAATTTTTGAAAACTAAGGTACTAAGATAAGATGTTGGATGATACCGGTTCGGCCGAGCACCTCCAAAGAACTCATGTGACATCGGTACCAAGATGTACTCTTAGGTGACACCGGTTCGGCCGAGCACCCCTAAGAGAAATGCCCCCTAGCCCATACTCAGATAGTCGGGATTTATTTATTTATGATATGACGACTAGTTAAGGTATGAGCTCATAACCTAGAGATGTGACACGTGCTGGGTGACACCGGTTCGGCCGAGCACCCCTAGTACGATTGTCTTTTAGGGTGGCCCCCATGAGGAAATAAAGTATTATGATTATGTCACGAAGTTTGGCCTACATGATTATTCTCAATTGCCACTTTATGCCACTAGTATGATGTTTCTTGATGTTATGAATGATGTACTTACATTAAGTAGTGCCATGCATACATTCTTTGTTATGTTGCATTCATGACATTAAGATCATCCTAAAATGAATGGACCTTGGCTAAGTTATACTTTAAAGCTTAAAATGAATTTGATGCATGCTCACTTGTTTTTATATCAATCCCAAGGTTCCTGAGGACGTAGATGATGACACCCTAGGTAGTAGGAGGCCCTACTGAGATTCTTTAGTAGGATTCTCACTCCCTCTATCTTTTCTTTCCGTCACGTCTTCAGATGGCGGCATTTGTGGTGTTCGTGGATACCCCGATATGGGAGGTACACCATGACCCGGACCACGGGTCATTTCATTTTGAGGTTCGATGCACTGTTCATGTGTTTATGTTCGTCGGACGACCCTTCACTTCCCCTGTACATTCCTACCGGTTCTCCCTCGTCTCGCCATTCGGTGATGACTTTGTGTTCGAGCACGCACGTCCCCGAGAGGAGAGGATTCGCCGTACTCCACTGACCGCCTCCGCCATTCGAGACTACCCACAGTACGTGCCCCGCTGCCCATCCTCATTCTCGGAGACGGACCCTTCTGAGGACTCTACCACTCAGGTACCCTCCGAGGGATCCTCCCCCTCCATGCCGATGGACCTTGGGGAAGATAGTGAGGCCACCATGACCCAGCCGAGGTTAGAACAACGACCAGAGATACGGCCAAGTCGTGGGGGCCACTCCTGATCCCCACTTCGTCTCTTTACGCCGAAGGAGCTCACCCAGTTTCCCAGGTATATGCCTAGCTCAAGGGATGGACTTCAGTAGGAGGTAGTAGATGATTCAGGCTAGTGCACACACCACCTAGATGAGGATAAACCTTTTTTTGTTTATCCCATTAGTTGCACTTGGGTAGGGGAGTCATTTTATGTTTCATTGTATTTCTTTTATGTATTGCTTTCCTTGTACTAAACTAAGTCCCACACTTTATAAGTGGGCATATTATATATACATACATATATATATATATATGTTGTGATTCAGTTTCATCATGTTGTATCATTTTATGCTTTATGTTATGATGTTGTGAGACGCTTGTTTTATTACTTTACGTGTTACATCGATTATCATATCGCGCGGTTCTTACTTTACCTTTCAAAAAAAAAAATTTTTACCTATATTTTTCGCTAAGTAATTAAAGAGGAGACTATGACGTAACAGACTAATGATTAACTTGAATATGTTCTAGAGTATTGGGTTAAAAATTAGGATGTTACATTATGTTATCAGAGCAGTTCGATTCTCATGGAGCCTGAGGATTGGACTAACTATGCTTTCTAAAGCATAGTATGATAGCTATGTCATGCGTAGTGCTTGGATAGAGATAAGCTATAGGATAGAGATGCATGAACCCTGTCTACTTGCGTGTGCCATGGTAACTAGCTCATATTACATGGAATATTGAGCCTGATCACCTCAGTGTTTATTATCTCGTGTGTTTAGGAACCAACGGCACCTAGTAGACAGCCTAGGACTCCGACCGAGGATAACCAAGACAATGCGACTGCTGCTGCTGTCCGTGACATGGCTAGGGCCATGGAGCAGATGTTTGAAAGGATGAACCTACAAGGGGATGCTGGACGCGCTCCCCCTACTGCTGAAATGATCGAACAAGCAAGGTTTGGTGAGTTCCGCAAGGCAAACCCACCAGCCTTCCGAGGAGCCATGGATCCTGACAAAGCCGATGAGTAGATTAAGAATATGGAGAAGATCTACTCCGTAGTCACCTGGTCGGAGGAGTAAAAGGTCACGTTTGCCGCCTACATGATGGAATCGGACACCGAGTTCTGGTGGACCGGCACCCGAAGATTGCTGGAGGCTTCTGGTACTGCAATCAACTAGGAGTTGTTCAAGACCTACTTCTATGAGAACTATTTCCCGGAATCGTTGAGAAACGCAAAGGACATCGAGTTCATGCAACTGACCCAAAGAGGGTCTACTGTCGCCCAGTACACGGCAAAGTTCGAGGAACTCATCAAGTTCTCATGGGTGTTTCATGGAAACCTCGATGAGGTATGGAAGTGCATCAAGTATGAAGCCGGATTGACGGCAGAGCTGAACTATGCCGTGGCACACATGGAGATTAGGGACTTCCCAACCCTAGTCAACAAATGCCGAATCATGGAAGAGCGACAAAAGAAAATCAACGCTGCAAGGGTAGCACGAACCAAGGGGTTAGGACCTCAAGCCCCGAAGATCAAACCACAACAACAGAACCCATCCCAAAACCACTACAACCCCTACCACACCAACCAATTCAAGCCACAACAACAAAGAACCCCCTTCCACCAACAACCCAAGCAACCATACCGACCACCATTCCAAAACAACAACCCCCGATACAATAACAACAACAACAACAACTGACAAGGAAGGACGGGTGGCCCTCGAAATAATAACCAACAAGGAGGGTCCAGTGGGGCCAAGAACAAGGCACCACAAGGAGCCCCCGCCGCCTTTGCCCGATCCGCACCAGCCATACTATGCCCCCAGTGTGGAAAAGATTACGGCAATCGCCCCTGCATGGCTGGCCAGAACGCTTGCTTTAGATGTGGGAAACCCAGCCACTACGCCAACAATTGCACGAATGGGAGGCCAGTAAATCAAAACCCCAGGCCACAACACCAAGGGAGGATCTTCACCCTCAATGCTGACGAAGCAGAAAAGTCCAACGGCCTCATAGAAGGTAAGTGCGAAATAAATGGTAGAACCTTAACTGTATTGTATGACTCTGGTGCAACACATTCTTTTATTTCATATGCTAGTGTCGAGACTTTAAATTTAAAAACTTCCAAACGCCCTTTTGGTCTTATTGTTTCTACCCCCACAAATCATCCTGTAAATACCTATTTTTGTTGTCTAGATTGTCATATCATTGCAGAAAATAGATCCTTTGTTATGGATTTAATTTGTTTACCCATGAAAGGCATAGGTGTAGTCCTTGGCATGGATTGGCTTTACGCCAACCTTGTGTTATTAGATTGTGATACCAAGACCATCATTTTTCCTTCTCCCCCTAGTGAAACTAGTTAACCTTTGAAACTTTATCTCAACGCCGTAGAGGTCAACTGTAGTGGGAAAAAGACTAAGGGATATGTTCTCCTAGCTGCTAGCAAGGTAGACTTTGAGCAGAACTTAGAGAATATATCAGTAGTAAGAGACTTTCCCGAGGTATTTCCGGAAGAGATACCCGAGTTCCCTCCCGAAAGAGAAGTGGAGTTCTCCATTGAGTTGGTTCCTGGAGCGGGACCAATCTCTATAGCCCCCTACAGAATGTCACCTTTAGAACTAGCCGAGTTGAAAACCCAACTTGAGGAGCTTTTAGAGAAGAATTTTATAAGACCTAGTGCCTCACCGTGGGGAGCCCCAGTTTTGTTTGTTAAAAAGAAGGATGGGAGTATGAGGTTGTGCAAAGACAATAGGCAATTGAATCGTGTCAGGGTGAAAAACAAGTATCCTTTGCTTAGGATTAATGACCTCATGGACCAATTGAGAGGAGCGGTGGTATTTTCCAAGATTGATTTGAGGTCGGGATACCACCAAATTAGGGTGAGGGATCAAGATATACCAAAGACTACCTTTGGAACTCGGTATGGACACTTTGAGTTCTCGGTGATGTCTTTTGGATTGACGAATGCACCCACAGTGTTTATGGATTACATGAATAGGATCTTTAGACCCTATTTAGATCAGTTCGTGGTCATTTTCATAGATGATATACTCATCTATTTGAAGACCCATGAGGAGCACGAACGTCATCTAAGGATAGTATTGGAGATCTTAAAGGAAAAGAAGTTATATGCTAAGTTGTCTAAGTGTGAATTTTGGTTGGAGGAAGTAAAGTTCTTAGGGCATGTGGTGTCAAAAGGAGGTATAGCCATTGATCCCAGTAAGGTTGAAGCGATAATGAATTGGGATAAACTAACCACCGTAACAGAAATACAGAGCTTTTTGGGTTTAGCAGGCTACTACCGTAGGTTTATCAAAGGATTCTCCCAGATTGCCCTACCCCTAACCAAGCTAACTAGGAAGAATGCCCCCTTCATATGGAGTCCTGAGTATAAGAAGAGTTTTCAAGAGCTTAAAGAGAGGCTAACCACAACCCCAGTGTTGGTCTTACCTAGCCCTAATGTACCTTACGAGGTATATTGTGATGCTTCGGGCAAGGGACTAGGGTGTGTGTTGATGCAAAATAGGCAAGTGGTAGCCTATGCATCCAGACAACTCAAGCCTCACGAGGCAAACTACCCCACCCATGACCTAGAGTTAGTAGCCATAGTGTTCGCTTTGAAGGTGTGGAGACACCATTTATATGGTGTAAGGTTTGAAGTTTTCTCCAATCATAAGAGTCTCAAGTACCTCTTTGATCTAAAGGAGTTGAACATGAGGCAGAGAAGGTGGATGAAGTTCCTTAAGGACTACAATTTCGGTTTAAGTTACCACCCCCGCAAGGCTAATGTAGTCGCCAATGCCTTGAGCCAAAAATCATTGCATTTATCCCACATCATGGTCAAGAAGGCTGAATTGATAGAGAAGTTTAGGGATATGAATCTAGGGATGTCGGTGACCAATGAAGGGATGAAGATGTGTTACCTTAGCGTGACAAGTAGGTTTAAGCAGAGAGTCATACTAGCACAACAAGAGAACGGGGAGTTCGAGGAGATTATAGATGCAGTTACGGAAGGAAAGTTGAAGGGATTTGAAAGAGGTTCGGATTGGATATGGAGGTTTGAGGGAAGAATTTGCGTGCCTAAGATGGTGACCTCTGAGAGAAGATCTTGGAGGAGGCTCACAAAAGCTATTTCACCATTCATCCTGGTGTTACCAAGATGTATCAGGATTTAAAGAAAATGTTCTGGTGGCCCGGGATGAAGAAGGATGTAGTCGCCTGGGTTAGTAAGTGCTTGGTATGTCAGAAAGTGAAAATCGAGCACCAAAAACCTTTAGGTTTGTTGCAACCCCTGTCAATCCCCGAATGGAAGTGGGAATGTATATCTATGGATTTCGTAATGGGATTGCCTAAGACCCAAGCTAGCCATGATGCTATATGGGTGATAGTGGATCGACTAACCAAGTTGGCTCACTTTCTGCCTATTAGAGTGACATAATCTTTAGATAAATTAGCTTAGCAATACATCCAAGAGATTGTAAGGTTGCATGGAGTACCGTCGACGATAATCTCGGATAGAGATCCGCGGTTTACGTCATATTTTTGGGGAGCCTTTCAAAAGGTATTTGGTTTAAAATTATGCCTAAGCACAGCTTACCACCCACAAACAGACGGACAATCGGAAAGGACGATCCAAACCTTGGAAGATATGTTGAGAGCCTGTGTTCTAGACCATAGGGGAAGTTGGGATAAGTACCTGCCATTGGTCGAATTTGCGTATAACAACAGTTATCACGCGAGTATCGGCATGGCACCTTTCGAAGCCCTGTATGGACGAAAGTGTCAATCCCCTCTGTATTGGTATGAGTCCGGAGAACAAAGCATGCTAGGACCCGATGTAGTGAGGGAAACCACGGAGCAAATCAAGAGGATCCGGGATAGGATGCTTACGGCTCAAAGTAGACAAAAAAGCTATGCGGACAAGCGGCACAAAACCTTGAAATCCAATGAGGGAGAACATGTATTCCTTAGGATTACCCCCACTACAGGCATAGGGAGAGCCATGAAAGTCAAAAAGAAGAGCCATCGATTTCTTGGTCCCTTCGAAATCCTTTAGAAAGTAGGGTCAGTCGCCTACAAAATAGCCTTACCCCCTATTCTTTCTAACCTTCATGACGTCTTTCAGTTGAGGAAGTATGAGTCCGACGCTAGCCACGTTTTAGAGCCAGAGCATGTACAGTTAAGGGAGGACCTTACTTTCAATCTACCACCTACGAGGATCATGGATAGCGGAGTCAAGCAGCTGAGGAACAAGTCTGTTCCTTTGGTGAAAGTAGCATGGGGACGGGACAAATCTGAAGAATTCACATGGGAGCTAGAGTCAAAGATGAGGACCAAGTATCCTGAGCTTTTCTAAGGTAACAAATTTCGAGGACGAAATTCGTTTTAAGGAGGGGGTAATGTAACCTCCCGATTTTTTCTATCTGAGAGAAATGACCGAAATGCCCCTAAGGTCATTTCCTGACCGGAATTCGAGGATAGCCGACCCGGCAGTCCTCAAAGGGTCAACTCAATGTTTGAAGGGGATTGGATGGCCTTTGTATGATTACGGAAGCAAAAATCTCATTTTCCGTGGTTTCGGGAGAAAATAACCAAAATACCCCTATAGCGTTTTCACGCGGGTAGAAGTGCCGTTTGAACCCGAAACTTTCCTCGAAGGTTTAAAACCATTTTCTCATGTGTCTAGAGGTCTCTGTTCAAGTCCCGGTGGTCCCGAGCAGTTTTTGTGTAAAATTACGATTTTTCCCCTAGAATAGTGTTTTTGTGCTTAATGACGTAATTAAGCAAACCTAAGCAATATTAGGCTCTAATAGAAGGTTAATTAATTTTCCTAATTAGTCTAGAGTCAAAATAATTTATTAAGGTTAATTAGAATCTAAAATTGCTTAGGTTAAACTTAAATCCCTTTTTGAAATTCAAGATTCCTAGTCTTGGAATCTTGAATAGTATTTTCTCTCTCCAATTCCTTAAATTAAGGAATTGTGTCTAGAGTTGTTTAGACACTAAATTGAGGTTCTAACTCACTAATGGTACAAGACCACTCCTTAATTATGTCTAGACCACCTTAATTATCCATTTTCCTTACCTAAACACTTTCTTACAAATTCCTAATCTTAAACATAATCTAATACACACCTAAACACAACTCTAAACCACAATTAAAATACAAACAAATCCTTCCCCCTTGGCTGTAAAGTGGCGGAAGCTCTCACCCCATTTGACCCACATGTTGAATTATTTTCTTACTCCAACAGCCATACTTGAACCCATGCTTGCACCATACTTGAGCCCATGCTTGACCATGCTTTCAACCATGCCTTCAACCATGCTTTGTAAGAGATATTTTTCTCCCATTCTGCACATCATATGGCCAAAGCCTCCTCCTCTCTTCACACCCTCCATTTGCTTTATTTCTCTATAAATAAGATGCCTAGAGAAGCTTGCATCACTTTTAGATCATTTGCTAAGTTTAGAGCACTTCAAAGCTTTTCTTTTCTCTCAAAGTTCTAGTGTTCTTCAAGTTCTTCATCTTCTTCTTTCATCTTCAACCTCCAATCACTTGGTAGGGATTTTCTTTCAAGTATTTCTTTCTTTAAAGTTCTTGTTCTAGCTTTATGTTCATAGTTTCTCTTGATTCTTTTTAGAACTTCTTTTCTTCTCCTTTCTCTTTCTCATTTTCGGCCATGGGCCTTGAAGTTCAAAGAAATGAGAGCTTGATGATGAGAGTTTTATGATGATGTTCATCACTTGAAACAAACTCCAGAGCTTGATCTTTGTTCTTGAGCAAAAATGTTTCTAGTTCTTCCTTTCTTGAACTTTTGAGAACTTTAACTTTGATGATGTTTCAAAATGGTTCTAAGGACTCAATGATGAGGACTGATGATGTTGGTGTTAATATATCATCAAGATCATGGACTCTAGAGTTTCAAAAAGTTCCTTTTTCTTTCTTGAAGTTTCGGCCCTTTTCCTTTCTTTTTCTATGATTCATGGTTTGATTCTTTAAAAATGTTATTTTGAGTTCTAAGAACTCTAGACCTTACTTTATCTTGGTTTGATGAGTTTGGGTTAAGGTTTAAGTTCCTTTAAAGTCTTGCTAAGAGCTCTAATAAGATATAAATGAACTTGCATAATTTATTTTGAGCTTGCACTCATGTTTATGTTCTTGCTGTGCATCTTTACTTTCAAGTTATCACCTAAGAACTTAAAGATTAAAATGAGACTTGCATCATCACTTAATTAATTCTCAAAGCCTTTCTATTTCGGCCTTAAATTCGATTGCTGGGCCTAGAGCACTAAAATAAAGAATTGAACTTGCATTATCACCTAATTAATTCTCGAATGCCTTTCTATTTCGGCCTTAAAGTCGATTGTTGCTAGGCCAAGAGCACTAAAATAAAGAATTGAACCTTATATATTTACTTTCAAGCTTTGCATATTTAAGTTTATGCCTTGCATATTTACTTTCGAGTCTTGCATATTTAAATTCAAGTCTTGCATATTTATTTAAAGCTTTGCACATTTATATTTCAAGTCTTGCATATTTACTTTAAGTCATCACTTTACTTTGTAAGCAAGATTAAAAATGAAAAGCATAGCACGTTTATATTCTTTCATAACTTAAGGACCTTAGAGCTCAAAGACTTGCCCATTTTATCTCAAGTTAAAGTTTAACATGGAAGCATTCTTTGAATGCTTGATTTCGGCCATGTAGTGATGATGAGCTTGGAATGAGTTTCATCTAGCTACAAGGGCCAACAACCTATGTTCTAAGATTTTTATTAGAAGCTTCATGAGTTTTATAAAGTATGATTAACAAGATTTATGATTTTCATTCTCTTCTAAGTAAGAATTAATTTGGTTACTGACCTAAGCCTCTTCTTAACCTCTTGATGAAATGAAATGGTTTGCAAAGAGTTTTAGAAGTCCTAAATTGATTCCAAGAGAAACTAATTGAGTTATGTGCTTAGAAATGTCAAATTAATTATCTTTTGAACTTGGATGTTTTCGGTTCTGCCAGTATGTATTTGCTGTTGTATGATGATGTTTTGATGGGTTAGAATGTGTGAAAATGTCATATGATAATGTAGGAACACTTTTATGCACGTTAAGAAAGAAACTAGCTTCATAGAAATACCGTAAAGTTAGAATTTAATATAGTTTTGACCCATTTGTTTTTAGACTTTGTCCAAACTGTTTTAATGGGAACATAATCAGATTAGGACTGTTTAGACATGAAAAACTTGGTAACATTTGAATTAAAATTGAATTCTAGCACTTATAGAGAAACTAGTAACTAGAAAATCATAAAAGTGCAACTTTAGAACTCTTAGAGCATTTAATTTTCTGGACTCTATCCAGCAACCTCACAACATGATAAACATGATTTATAATTAGTTCTTAGGCATAAGAATGTCTCATAATTGGTTTAGCTTTAATTTATAGCGCCTTAGGCGAAGACGGAATCGAGAAAGGGTCTAAAACGTAAGTTCTAGAACCCCGTAATCACAATGATATGTTTCTGCCCTATCCTGTCCAGATTTGTTTATAAACATAAGGATTAGTAAGGATAATTAATTATGAACTCTTAGGTGCATAAAATGTGAATAACGGATGTTAGGATAATTAAATCTCAAGATTAAGGCCCGTAAGGGTCAAAGCATAAGCTACCGTAAGACCAAGAGCTTGAGTGTTTCATGACGATGCATGTTTTATGTAAAGGATGATTATGCTTATTCATATGAGGATTGATTGAGAATATATGTTCTATGTTTACGTGGCATAAAGCAAATTCGAAAGAAATTCGGTGTGATGCCATTGTGCCGCTGAATTTCTGACAAATTTGGGGACTTAAAGAGATTTTTGAAAGTCAATGAGAATTTTTGAAAACCAAGGTACTAAGATGAGTTCTTGGATGACACCGGTTCGGCCGAGCACCTCCAAAGAACTCATGTGACATCAGTACCAAGATGTACTCTTAGGTGACACCGGTTCGGCCGAGCACCCCTAAGAGAAATGCCCCCTAGCCCGTACTCAGATTGTAAAGCCCTAGTAATTAACCAGATACACCTAGGTTGAATCTGATTAATGACTAAACGTTACTCCTTGCTTTGGTTCTTTCTTCATAATTTGAAAATACTTAGTGAAATTACGAGCCATTTTTTTTTTTAAACACATAATTGAAAACGTGAGCCGAGTATAACGTGAATGAGTAAGCGGAGTATAATAAGACGTTTAAGAATATATCACATCATATCACTTAGGCTCCATCATATAACACCCATAAGCACATTATAGCATATATTTACATACAATAACCTCACTCAAAGGGTGGGTTATGTTCATACATCATTATCTTATGCAAACCCATAAAAGAAAATATACTTAAGGAAATTCATGCCCCTAAACTAGATAACTCCATAAGCCGGGAAGGTTATCCTAAAACTAGGGTGCATGATCACACATAAATCCACTAAGAACTCTCTAGGGCCACTGTCCTGGAAATGGGGGAATAAATCCGATCCACTGATGAGCTCCCTCGGGAGGGGACACACGAGATGCACCAAGCTGGGGTTGCATGGACGGCCTTCTTGCTAACCTCGGCTGAACAACTGTTTCCTCACTACCCTCTCTTACATGTGTGGGAGTAGGAGTAGAGCTCTCAGAATATACATGAGTAGGAGTGTCCTCTGAAGGATCAGTTTCAGAATATCTCGTCTCGGGAACATACTGAAATCCATGGACAGCAGATGAAGCGGGATAAGAACGTAACATCCTTTCATCAAGTGGACGTGCATGTTCGAAAACCATTTCATCGCCATAGGGAGAAGTAGGAGAAAATCGATAACTAGGGACAGGATGTGCAAATGGACGACCTATGTAAATAAAAACACGAATCACAAGACCTCCCTTCAAAATGATACGAGCGATGCACCGGATCATAGTGAAATTCCCAAGTAGGGGTATCAACGAACAGGACGAATGTCGCCATCTGAATCTGGAGACAATGACGGAAATAAAGAAAAGGAAGAGGGAATCTTGCTAAAGAATTCTCAAGAAGGTACCTCCTTCTACTGATGTCATCATCAAAGTCCCCAGGAACCTCGGGATTATTCTAAAATAGTGAGCATGCAAAGATTCATTTTAAGTTCGGACAAATACTTAACCGAGGTTCGTCAATTTTTAATCATGCGTCTTATAATGCATCTTATTCTTAACATGTCATATTTACAATGAACTTTTCCTTTATCATTACATCATATTCCTCATCATCATTATCAAAATAACATGCATAAAAGAAAGTCATATAATATTAGCTACACATCGACACACAGTGCACATATTTCATTTCTTTAGTGCCTTAGGTGACTTAAAATCTTATCATCATCATTATTTTCCTTGGGCCATCCTATACTCCACCCTTTTGGGAGTAATTTAGGTTATGAGCTCATACTTTACTAGTCGTCACTAGCATATACTTATCACTTTGATAAGCTAAAGTCCCGACTCTACCCTTTTGAGAGAGCGCCGTTGGGGGCTAAAATCACCTTTTCACCACCTATAGTCTGATGGTTCCAAAGGATCATTTTCTTATAAGTTTAAGTCACCATTAAATCTTTGCATGTTATATCATAATACAATTCATAAACATCATAACATTTTCTCATTTATAGTCTTAAGCTAGAATAATATATATCAACCTGTAATCATGGATATGGGAGAATCCCAGGAAAGAGAGGTGGGACACAATGGACACGCTTACATACCAAGTGTTTCCTTAGCCGTAACCTTTCCAAATTACACTTTTACAATGATACACTTTCTTCTAGCAACAAAGGTGAATTTTTCATAATAAAGAACATTTCATGTATAAGCATTCTTATTATTTGCAACAAAGAACTATAACATGCAAGCCAGAAATCATTCAATGATATCAAGTACTTAATAAGCATCCAATCCTTACATAGAATTATCAATTATAGAACTAATTAGTTACTAAACCAATTATGAATCATTCGCTTAACAATAAACCATAATTATCACAACTTCAATCATATCAAATCATTATCACACATTGATACTAAACTCGGATCGATTAGGTCAATCATGAACCTCATGCAATTACATAAAATACTAGTTCCCCGTAAAATCCTTGCAAAGCCTTAAAACTCATTTAGAAACTAGTTCTTTTGTCAAATTTGGGAGGATCTTCACAATTAAAATTCTCACTTAAGATAAAAGGAGTAAGTCTTGAGCTTTAGAGATTTAGGTGACATCTTAGAATTATAAACATGCTATGCAACCTTATTTTAATCTTATCTTTATAAGGTGATAGCTTGGAATTATAAACATGATATGCAATTCCATTTCTTTATCTTTAAGATTTAAGGTGATGACTTGAAAATTAAACATGATGCAAGAACTTGAAATATAAACATGATACAAGAAAGCTGAGCGGCGGTAATCCGCACAGACCAAGAGAGGAGAAGAGAATATTAAGAAACCTGAGCTGGTGTAGTCCACAGGACCAGAGAGGGAGAAGAGAATTATTATTACATCTTTTTAAGCTCCAATCTCAAGACTTTTTAAAGAATAAATTCTTTAACTCCAATAATCATATTTCTTTGCTTGTGATACATGGGCAAGTCTTTAAGCTCTAGGATCTTTAGGTGATGGCATAAAATAAACATGTCATGCGTTGATTCTTTTAGCCATTATAAAATATAGTGAGAGCATAAATTAAATATGAGATGCAACCTCTTAATTATCTTGAAAGATTAAGTGATGACTTGAAACATAAACATGAAATACAAGCTTGGAATTTAAACATGAGAAATGCAAGTTCATTTATTCATTCTTGAAAATTTAGTGATGACATAGAAGTTAATCATGGATGCAAATTCATTTTGTTTCTTTACTAGAGCTCCTTCAAGACTTTAAAAGAATTATAAATTCAACCCAATACATATCTTAACAAGAAATAAAACATAAAATGAAAATACATCTTTCAAGTTCTAAACTAAAAATCTTTGTTTTAGCATCATAAAGCATTATTCTTTAAAGTTTTGCATCAAGTGGAATTTTCAAGCTTTAGAGGCCTAACTTGTGATGGATTTACAACCCACCCTCAAGGTCCTCATCATCAAGCCATCATCTTAGTTCCACCTAGGCCATATGGTTGAATTGGTTAAAGAAAAAATTGAAGAGGGAAAACCAAAATGAAAAGCTAAGGTAAGTTCATAATTTCATCATTTTGAGCTGAAAACACAACTCCTCAAAGCATAGAAATAAATTTAGAAACTACTCCCTACCTGATCTGAGTTGAAGAAGAGGAAGAGAACTTGGTTTCTTGAAGTGAAATGAAACAAAATCTCTTTGAAAAAATTGAAGAAAGAATTCAGCCAAAGAGGAGGAAGAAAGAAAGTTTTTGGTGCTCCTAAAAACTAGTTATGAACCAAGCATTCCAAGACCACTCAAGCAAGCCTATTTATAGAAGATTTTGAGGCTTCTAATTGGCCAAAATGATGAGGTAGTGGACGGAATTTTGCAGGAGAAATAAGGGAGGAAAAATCATTTTAGACAAAGTTGTATGAAATTAAGGAATTATGTCTCTTATGGTGACATTTTGGCATTTTGTTTTAGTGCAACTTTTGGCAATAATTCAGCTGCATAATGGCATCAATAATTTCGTCCATTACAGCCCAAAGAAGTGAAATTTGTGTGTTCCATGCATTATTTAGGTGTAGGCAAGATATTCATGTAATTTAGAGAATTTACGGTTAAGGGTTTAAGTGAATTAGTAAGCAATTTGGGTGTTTTTGAGCAATTTTGGGTTCTAATCAATCTAAATACATAATTTTGACTCTAGATTAATATTTAGAATTTAATAAGCTTTAATTTGAGCCTAATATTGCTTAGGTTTCGGTATACCAATCAAAAATCCCGAAATTCGCAAATCGCCCAAAAACAGGGGCAAAATCGTACTTTCACTTAAAAACTGCCCGAGGCCACCCGAGCTTAACCAATGGTTAATCATGGCTTAAAAACACATTTTAAAACATTTTAGTGAGGTTCGGGCTCAGTTGGCACGCACATCGGAGTTAAAAGCGACAGGTGTTTTGGTCATTTCGCGTCGGAACTCAAAATTGAGATCCTTCTGCTCTATTAACACATATAACACAAACAATCCCTTATTATCCTCAAAATATCCCCTTGAGAATAGGTGGGGCCTACGATCCTCATTTTCTGAGTAAAATAACTTCAGGGGCATTTTGGTCATTTTATACGTACAGAAATTCGGGATTTGCGACTCTCGCATGAATCGTTCCTAACCTCTCTTCTAACGTTATATTCCTTTATTGAGGATTGTTCGGCCTCAAATCTTATGTAATAATTACCTACGGTAATTGAGTAATTTCTAATGACAGTAAAAATTACAGTAAAAATTGGGGCGTTACACAGATAGTCGGGATTTATTTATTTATGATACGCTTATCGTTAAGTAGTAAGTAAGAACTAGTGACGACTAGTTAAGGTATGAGCTCATAACCTAGAGATGTGACATGTCCTAGGTGACACCGGTTCGGCCAAGCACCCCCAGTACGATTGTCTTTTAGGGTGGCCCCCATGAGGAAGTAAAGTATTATGATTATGTCACGAAGTTTGTCCCACATGATTATTCTCAATTGCCACTTTATGCTACTAGTATGATGTTTCTTGACGTTATGAATGATGTACTTACATTAAGTAGTGCCATGCATACATTCTTTGCTATGTTGCATTCTTGACATTAAGATCATCCTAAAATGAATGGACCTTGGCTAAGTTATACTTTAAAGCTTAAAATGAATTTGTTGCATGCTCACTTGTTTTTATATCAAACCCAAGGTTCTTAGTAGTAAGAGGCCCTACTCAGATTCAATGACACCCTAGGTAGTAAGAGGCCCTACTCAAATTCGTGGGTACCCCGATATGGGAGGTGCACCATGACCCGGACCACGGGTCATTTCATTTTGAGGATCGATGTACTGTTCGCGTGTTTATGTTCGTCAGACGACCCTTCACTTCCCCTATACATTCCCATCGGTTCTCCCCTATATCGCCAGTCGGTGATGATTTTGTATTCGAGCGCGCACGCCCCTGAGAGGAGAGGATTCACCGTACCCCTCAGACCGCCTCTGCCACTCGAGACTACCCGCAGTACGTGCCCCGTTGCCCATCCTCCTTCTCGGAGACGGACCCTTCCGAGGACTCTACCACTCAGGTACCCTTCGAGGGATCCTCCCTCTCCATGCCGATGGACCTTGGGGAAGGTAGTGAGGCCACTATGACCCAGCCAAGGTTAGCACAACGACCGGAGATGCGGCCACATTGTGGGGTCACTCCAGTTCCCCACTTCGTCTCTTTATGCCGGAGGAGCTTGCCCAGTTTCCCGGGTATATGCCTTGCTCGAGGGATGGACATTAATAGGAGGTAGTAGATAATCCAGGCTAGTGCACACACCACTTAGATGAGGATAAACCTTTTTTGTTTAGAGGTTATCCTATTAGTTGCACTTGGGTAGGGGAGTCTTTTATGTTTCCGTTGTATTTCCTTTTTATGTATTGCTTTTCCTTGTACTAAAGTAAGTCCCACACTTTATAAGTGGGCATATATATATATATATATATATATATATATATATATATATATATATATAAGATGTGATTCAGTTTTATCATGATGTGCCATTCTATGCTTCATGTTATGATGTTATGAGAAGCTTGTTTTATTACTTTACGTGTTACGTCATTTATCATATCGCCCGGCTCTCACTTTGTCTTTACCTTTCAAAAAAAATTTTTACCTGTATTTCTTGCTAAGTAATTAAAGAGGAGACTATGACGTAACAAACTAATGATTAACCTAAATATGTTCTAGAGTATTGGGTTAAAAATTAGGATGTTATAGGCCGTATTTCCGATCGTCGCGCCAACCTAGGCTGGGTCACGTGGCCTTACTGCCCTCTCCCAACAGCGGCGGAGTAGGGGCAGAGCTCTCGCTATACGGGTGATTAGGTGGGTCCTCCAATGGATCCGTCTCCGAGAAGTATGTCAGGGGCACGTAGTCGGGGAAATTGCGCATGGTTGAGGCGGCAGTATGTCTGCGAAGCATCCTCTCGTCGGGTGTGAGTGCAGGCTCAAAAACTCGATCATCATCGCCGTAGGGTGACGTCGAGGAGAAACGGTGGGAGTGTACAGGGGAACTGAAGGGTCGTCAGACAAACATGAACACGTGAACGGTACAACGACCATCAAAATGAAATGACCCGTGGTCCGGGTCATAGTGTACCTCCCATATCGGGGTATCCACGAACACCACAAACATCGCCATCTGAAGACGTGACGGAAAGAAAAGATAGAGGGAGTGAGAATCTTACTAAAGAATCTCAGTAGGGCCTCCTACTACCTAGGGTGTCATCATCTAAGATACTTTGACTTGTCAAGGGCAAATAAGAAACATGAGATCCTTTCGACTTGTCGAGGGCAATTAGAGAGAGATGAGATCCTTTCGACTTGTCGAGGGCAAATAAAGGGAAAAAAGATCCTTTTCGACTTGTTGAGGGCAAAAAAAGATAGATGTGATCCTCTTCGATTTATCAAGGGCAATTAAAGCTAATTTCCCTACTTTTGTATATACATATTTGTACCATTGAGAATTAATTTGATACTGTATTTACTATGGTTATGAGCTTATGATAAATGTGTACAAAGTGATTGATTCTTAAAAGTAGCCCACTTCGGATGTATGATTTGGAATTTTAAAAATAAACCGATATTATATAATGCATGAACACTTTTTCTAAATAAACTGAAGTGGCTGGGGCGACGACGATGACGTTATGATTGTGCATTTGGGGAGTTACCCTACTGAGAATTTTATAATTCTCACCCCTATGTTTTTGTGTTCCCGTGTCGTCTCCAGGTTGAGGTAGAGAATCGAGAGGCTGCTATACAAAAGAACTTGGAAGTGCAATAGTATAGTGGTTAATGCTTTTATTATGTTGTATTTAGTGGAAAGAATATGTGTATAAATATGTTAGGGAACAAAGGTATGTTAAAGCTCATAGAAGAGCTTCTTTTGTGTACTTAACCCTGTATTAAATAAATATTTTGATTTCATTGCTATATATGTTTTAATAGAATTATGACCTAGTTATCTCGCAAATCAATCATATTGGCCATAGATATTTAAGAAAGGTCCACTAATTTATAGGTAACAACTCTCGAGTCTGATGTCATGACTTAAGGATGATGTTGTATTTGGGAGGATGTTACATTATGGTATCAGAGCAGTTCATCCTTACAGGACCTTGGGAAATGAACTGGCTGTGCTTCCTTAGTAATTGTCATGCATTATAATTTTAAATATGTGTGTGATTGCTGGTTGAAATGTTATGGGTTACTGCCACACTTAGCTTGGTATTGAGCCTGATCAACTCAATATTTTGTTTGGTGTGATAGGAATCAATGACTTCAAATCGGCGTACTAGGCGTAGGGGTAGAAATGAAGCCGACATGATGAATACTTTTCGTGAGATGGCTGCGGCAATGAGGGAACATGCTGCGGTTGCTAATCGAATGATGGAGAGGCTGAACTGTAATGATGACCGAAATCCGACCGATAACCCTGGACGAAATGAAGTGGATATGGAGTATCAAAAATTTGCTAAGTTTAGAAAGGCAAACCCTCCACCATTTTGAGGAGCTTTCAATCCAGGTAAAGCAGAAGAATGGATTAAAGCCATGGAGAAAATTTTCTCAGTTCTTCCTTGCACTGAGATCCAGAAAGTGGCTTTTGCTACTTACATGCTAGATGCAGATGCCGAATTTTGGTGGGTCGGCACCAAGGGATTATTCGAAGCTTCTCAAACTGAAGTCACCTGGGATGTCTTCAAGGAAGCTTTCTACCACAAGTACTTCCCTACATCTGTGAGAAATGCAAAGGAGTTAGAGTTCATGGCATTTAAGTAAGGGTCAATGAGTATAGCAGAATATACGGCCAAGTTCGAAGAACTTTGCAAGTTTTCCACTATCTACCAGCGTAATCTCGATGAAGTTTGGAAATGCATGAAGTATGAAGGAGGACTACGTAAGGATATTGAAGCTGCTGTGGGACTCTTAGAGATAAGAGATTATGCAACATTGGTAAACAAGTGCCGTTGTGCAGAGGACTCCAACAAGAAGCTAGCTATTGCCCAATCTACTAAGGACACTACTAACAAAAGATTGACACTTGGAGACCAAAGTTTTGAGGAGGCTTCGCCCCAAAAGAAGCAGTTTCAACCCAGTCCATATGAGGATAAACAACAACAACAGTCAACCATGAGACAAGATTGCCTAAAATGTGGGAAGAACCATGAAGGTAGACCTTGTAGGGCTGGACAATACGTATGCTACCGTTGTGGAAAGCTAGGGCATAAGGTCTGGGAATGTCCAAAAAGATATCCAAAGCCTACTAAGAAGCCACCACACAGGGGCAGCATGAGCTAAGCAAACTTCACCACCAGATAATCCGATCCTAGGTAGGAACGTTCTAAGATTCGATTGTTACTTTTGATTGAATTGTTTGAGCTGTGTGTGAATTCCTTGTTTAATTTACGAAATTTGTCTTTGAAATTGCTTTCAAATGAATTTTGAGGGCAAAATTCTTCTTAAGGTGGGTGGTAATGTAACACCCTAAAAATTATTTAAAAATCAATTTAAGTTTCATTGTTCATAATTTCAAAAATCAGATAGTTTGACAATGATGAGGACGATCCAATGGTTTTATAAAATATATATATATATATATAAGATCCTCTTTGACTTGTCAAGGCCAAATAAGAAACATGAGATCCTTTCGACTTGTCGAGGGCAATTAGAGAGGGATGAGATCCTTTCGACTTGTTGAGGGCAAATAGAGAGATATGAGATCCTTTCGACTTGTCGAGGGCAAATAAAGGGAAAAGAGATCCTTTTCGACTTGTTGAGGGCAAATAAAGATAAATGTGATCCTCTTCGATTTATCAAGGGCAATTAAAGCTAATTTCCCTACTTTTTGTATATACATATTTGTACCATTGAGAATTATTTTGATTGACATTATTTACTATGGTTATGAGCTTATGATAAATGTGTACAAAGTGATTGATTCTTAAAAGTAACCCACTTCGGATGTAGGATTTGGAATTTTAAAAATAAACCGATATTATATAATGCATGATCATTTTTTCTAAATAAACCGAAGTGGCCGGGGCGACGATGATGACATTATGATTGTGCATTTGGGGAGTTACCCTACTGAGAATTTTATAATTCTCACCCCTATGTTTTTGTGTTCTTGTGTCGTCTCCAGGTTGAGGCAGAGAATCGAGAGGCTGCTATACAAAAGAACTTGGAAATGCAATAGTATAGTGGTTAATGCTTTTATTATGTTGTATTTAGTGGAAAGAATATGTGTGTAAATATGTTAGGGAACAAAGGTGTGTTAAAGCTCATAGAAGAGCTTCTTTTGTGTACTTAACCCTGTATTAAATAAATATTTTGATTTCATTTCTATATATGTTTTAATAGAATTATGACCTAGTTATCTCGCGAATCAATCATATTGGCCATAGATATTGAAGAAAGGTCCACTAATTTATAGGTAACAACTCTCGAGTCTGATATCATGACTTAAGATGACATTGTACTTGGGAGGATGTTACATTATGGTATCAGAGCAGTTCATCCTTATAGGACCTTGGGAAATGAACTGGCTATGCTTCCTTAGTAATTGTCATGCATTATAATTTTAAATATGTGTGTGACTGCTGGTTGAAATGTTGTGGGTTACTGCCACACTTAGCTTGGTATTGAGCCTGATCAACTCAATATTTTGTTTGGTGTGATAGGAATCAATGACTTCAAATCGGCATACTAGGCGTGGGGGTGGAAATGAAGTCGACATGATGAATACTTTTCGTGAGATGGCTGCGGTAATGAGGGAACAAGCTACGGTTGCTAATCGAATGATGGAGAGGCTGAACCGTTGTCGCAACCGGGATCGCGACGGGGACGGCGAAAAAAGAATTTGTTTGAAAAATGGAGTCGCCACCAAGTTTATTAAAATTGGGAAAACATGGAAAAACCCATTATTTTTACAAAATGGTCTTTGGAACCAGATTTGAGTTCGGGAGTCGGTTATGCATAGGGAAGGGC
The DNA here is from genome assembly GCA_031216125.1 of Dalbergia cochinchinensis. NCBI lineage: Eukaryota > Viridiplantae > Streptophyta > Magnoliopsida > Fabales > Fabaceae > Dalbergia > Dalbergia cochinchinensis. Next base: position 30,131,139 of record CM062375.1, on the reverse strand, counting down.
AGGCATTTAATCCTACGCACCCCTAGTACACCCATCCTTAGACGATACCTATAATTGATTTGTACAAATTATTAATAACCTTTTGAAATATCTATTTACAAGAAAGTTAGGAGATTTTTAAAAAAAGAAAATTTTGAAACATCAAGCTGTCACAACTCAGATGTTCAAAATTTTGAGTTAACAAGCCGTCACGGCTAAATTAACCTCTTTATTTGAATTAAAAAATGATAAATAAATGAACAAATTTAAATTAAAAATTAAAAAAATTATTATAAATATTCACAAATAAGAAAAGGAAAAAGATATTTTTAATATTTTTTAATAAAGAAAAAAAATGCAAAAGAGAATAAATATATTTTTTAGAGGAATTTGAGGACCATTAAACTGTCACAACTCAAATGTCCAAATTATTAAGTTAACGAGCAGTCACGGCTAAATTAACATTTTTAACAGAATATTCCTCCATATATAAAAAAAAATCATTAGAAAAATATTTTCAAGTAAAATGAATTATGAAAATTTAATTTTGACTTGACAGGGATCAGAATCGCCTGCTCCTACGTATCCCCGGGTGCAATGAGGAACTCAAAGTTACGTAGTTCTGTAAATAATTTTTATGTTTTGATTAATTTTCATATTTTGAAAAGGAGTTTGAATATCAAGCTGTCACAGCTAAAATATTCCAGAATATAAAATTAACGAGCCGTCACGGTTTAGTTAATCTTATTTTCAAAATATAATCTAATAATTATTTTTTATATATAAAAAAATTAGAATATTAAGCTGTCACAGCTAAAATATTCCAGGATTTAGAATTAATAAGCCGTCACGACTCAATTAATCCTATTTATTTATTCAAAAAGCCAATTACTAAATTAATGAATTAAATAATTTTTAATAAAATAAAAAAAACATTCAAATATTTATTTTAAACCCGAAAATGAAATAAAAATCTTTTTTATTTTATAGATTTAAACTCAAGCTAAACTAATTCTAAGACAATAAGTCTAAAACCAAAAAACAAAAAAAAAATTAAATAAACACTAAGTTAAACAAATAAACTCAAATCTAAATAAATAATTTAAAAATTTGAAAAGAAAAAAAAATGTCAATTCAAACTAAAAAAAAAACTTCTCATTTATTTTCAATTTTACTAATCTTAACTCTATCCCTAAATTAATTCTACCCACACACTCACACCTCTAAACACACCTACTCACACCTCTAAACACACCCACTCACATACTCCCACGATTCACACATGGTCACACTTGCCACTCACAGGTGTAACCCACTCACTAATATTTGCTTTTTTTTTAAAAAAAAAAGGCTGGAAAGGAAACGAAAAAAAAAAGGAAAAGAGCTCTTCATCATTTATTATTTCTTTTCATTTTTTCTTTTGAAGGGCAGAGACATGGGGAGATGAGAGGGAGTGCAGCAAGAGAGAGAAAGTGAGAGAGGATAGAGAGAGAGAGCTGCCGCGAGAGAGAGAGAAAGAGAAGGAGGGAGGCCGCGCACCAGCACACGGCAGCAAGCCGATCTACCGCAGCCGGCGCGCGGCGGTGCTGCCAAGAAAGGGGAGCGACGGTTCGCGCGGCCGAGAAAAGGACTGGTTCGCGGTTGGACCACACGCAGCAGCGGCGGCAATGATCAGAGGAAGGGAAGCGTCGGCCAGAGGAAGAGGGGAATGGAGGCCGCGCCATCAGTGGGTTTCTCCGGCGAGGGGGAGCGGAGATCGGCCACGATTTTCAAGTGGAGGAAGGAGATCGCGAGGGGGAGCGGAGATCGGCCATGGCGGAGATCGCGAGCATGGGGGTTGTTGCTGGTCCAGCCAGCGGCGGGGGTGCAGGCACGTCGCGGTTCAGGAAGAGGTGCGGATTCTTGCTGGCGAAGGGAACTGGTGACCATGAGGTGGCGGATCGGCTGGGATTCAGGCTTTCCACGGCGGTGGTGGTCTGGCGTCTGCTGCTGTGGCTTCGCGGCTGAAGTGGCTGTGAGATCGGAAATGGCCGGCGGTGGTCCGATCCGATGGAGAGGGAGGCAATGGTGGCTTGGGGATGCCGGCGGTGGCTCCACTCTCCCTTTTCGGTTCCTGTTTTTTTTTCTACATATATTTTTTGAAGCAAACTTGGGTTTATTGTTTGATTTTGATCTGATGATTGAACTGGGCTGTTGTTGTATGAATGGACTGTTATGAACTGTGTTTTGGCTTATGGTTTGAGTTTTTGGTTTTGGCTTGGAATGTTGGATTTTTATTGGGATTGATTTTTGGGTTGCTTACAGGGACTTGGTTTCTAGTTCGATTGATATGGTTTGGCCGCTAATGAAAAAAATGAACTAGCGATTAAAGATGGTTTACCTGTATTTTCTTGCTTATTCCTTTCCTCGTGTGTATTGTGAAATGTTCTCTAATGAAATGTGATGATGAAGGATTTTTGTTGGAAAACGGATTGTCTGTCCCCTACCTCTCCATTCTTGACTGAATTTATACTCAATTTGGAGGTTTAGTTTGTCAAAAATGGTGGGTGATCTTGTGATTTTCATCCTGGATTCATGCTTATGCTGGTTCTTGGGATTCTGAAGCCGTTCCTTTTGATTTTCCTTACCTCTATATTCGGCTATTCACGTTCCATCATTTTGATTACAGCATAATCTTCTTTGTCATTTCTCCTTTATTATTATTTTTTTCAAAAAAAGGTCAAGAAAAACGGAGTAACGAAGCAAAACAGATCAACAAAACAAAAAAAACAAATAGTGTGGCATGCATTCGGTTTTTTTTTCGGTTTTTTTCTTTTTTTTTTAACGTAAAAGGAAAAGAAACGAACAACAAAGAAAGAAATCAGAATTTTTTTTTTTAACATAAAAGGAAAAGAAACTGACAACAAACAAAGAATTCAGAAATGGGCTGAAAAAAAAAGTAAATGAATTGGGTTAGAAGTTTTTTTTTTTTTAATGACAACAAACAAATGAAATGAAATGGGCTTGAAAAAATTTTGGTTTATGGGCTGGACAAAATGGGGTGTTCACAATTGCCCCTCTTTGCTTATTTCTTATAAGAAAGCATGAAAAACCTAAGTTTTTCATATTATCTTCGTAAGGAATAAGTAAAGACATGAACATAGATTTTGTTCGATGATGCGTGAAATGCAAGTGCAAGAAGAATCAAATCCTAACATAGAAAGAACCTAAACATTTGAGCAAGCCATGTGCAAATCATGCAATTCAGAAACCGACTATGCAAAATTCCAAATGACAAGAGATGCGAGAACCAAACAGATTGACTTGAAATTTACAAGTTAATGAATGGTGATAGGAAATTAAAAAATGACAGGGGTTGACAAGAGATTAGAAAACGACAAGGATCGATGAGAATTTATAAACTTTGTGACCAACTGGATATGGTTTAGCAAGCAATAGGAAATGAAAAGTATTGTGATTAACTGGATACAGGTCTACAACACATACTCACACTCATCAATTCAAACACGCACACGCGCACGCATGCACACACACATACACACATGGAACTTACACACCCACATGAATTCGAAAGCCAACAGGGGCCGACAGAAATTTAAAAGCCATCGGGGGCGGACAGGAATTTAGAAGCCATCGGGGCGGACAGGAATTTAAAAGCTATCAGGGGCTGATTGAAAATTAAAATTGGCAATCTGAGGCCGACAAGAAAAATAAATTGGCAATCTGAGGCCGACAATGGCAAATGGCAATCTGAGGCCGACTGAAAATTAAATGGCAATCTGAGGCCGACTAGGAAAGTAAATTGGCAATCTGAGGCCGACTGAAAATTAAATGGCAATCTGAGGCCTGACTGAAAATTAAATGGCAATCTGAGGCCGACTGGGAAAGTAAATGGCAATCTGAGGCCGACTGAAAATTAAATTGGCAATCTGAGGCCGACAATGGCAATCTGAGGCCGAAAAAAAAAGTCAATTGACAATCTGAGGCCGCTTGAAAATTAAATTGGAAATCTGAGGTCGGCAATATAAATTGGCAATCTGAGGCCGACAATGGCAATCTAAGGCCAAAAAAAGTAAATTTACAATCTGAGACCGACAAGAAAAGTAAATTGGCAATCCGAAGCCGACAATGGCAATCTGAGGCCGACTGAAAATTAAATTGGCAATCTGAGGCCAACTGAAAATTAAATTGGCAATTTGAGGCCAACTGGGAAAATAAATGATTCAAATTTCTTTTTCTCTTGACCTTTTTCAAAAACACCTTTGTAAAATGACTCTTACGGAATTGAAGCAACCCTTGAGGAAGACTTCAATCGATCAAACTAGCAGCTCACGAATTGGATCTTTTCGCACAGACGAGACTTTTCTTTTCTTCTGTGAACTTTTCCCACTTCCTTTATCATTCTTTCTTCTTACCCAGCTTCTTTCTGCCAAGCTTAGTTTGAAGCTTTTGGGTATTCTTAGTGAAATGCTAGTCATTGATGTGTTGCTGCAAATATTGTTAAGCTGTATAATTCATACTTAAATTCATGCTTACTCGAGACATCATAAATGAATATGTATTTAAGAAAGAGAGAAGGGAAGGAATGAATTTTATTGCTTTGTGTATCTGAAACTTCTAAGAATAAAGGTAATCTTAAGAGGTTGGAGTAAGACAAGAATAAATGAAAAATGTCACTGTGAGGAACATAAAAATTTTGCCCCATTTTAGGTCCTTCGTAGCTCAATCAATCAACTTCTTGCTGCAAGTTGAAAACCATAGTCATAATCTCTGATGATATGATGTCGAACTTTTTTTTCCAAAAATTTGCCCCAGTTTCAATCTTTGATCTGCTTGATTTACTGGATAAATTCAAAAATTGCCCCAGTGTAGGTACTGGAGATGATGCTCATTAGTTTGCCCTAACTTTTGCCTAGGCTGCCCTTGCGGGTTTTCATCCTAGCAGGCATTTTTCTTTTCTGTTATCCTAACTTTTGCTTAGGCCGCTCTTTCAAGTTTTCGACCTAACGGGCTTTTTCTTCTTTTTCTTTTAATTTATTTCTCATCCTAGCTTTTGTTTAGGCCATTCTTTAAGGTTTTCAACCCAACCAGCTTTTTTAGCATCTTTTCAAGCATAAAACTTTTTGACTGCATCTGCATTGATTAGTCTAGATAGTTCTTGTCCCTCCATGTTTTGCAAAATAAATGCCCCACCTGAGAATGCTTGCTTGACAATATAAGGCCCTTCATAACTCGGAGCCCATTTTCCCTGTGCATCCTCTTGATTAGGAAGAATTTTCTTCAGAACCAAATCTCCTGGATAAAAATCTCTAGGGCGGACTTTCTTGTTAAAAGCTCTAGTCATTCTGCTTTGATACAACTGGCCATGACAAATGGCTGTCAACCTTTTCTCTTCTATCATATTCAACTGTTCATACCAAGCTTTTGCCCATTCAGATTCTTCTAACTCTGCCTCCATCAAAACCCTTAATGATGGGATTTCCACTTCTATAGGACATACAGCTTCTATTCCATACACCAATGAGAAAGGAGTTGCCCCTGTGCTTGATCGTATGTTAGTATGATACGCATGCAAAGCATATGGCAGCATTTCATGCCAATCTTTGTAGTTTACTACCATCTTTGCGACAATTTTCTTGATGTTCTTGTTTGCAGCTTCGACTGCACCATTCATTTGAGGCCTATAGGGAGCTGAGTTGTGATGTTTGATTTTGAAAGTCTCAAAAAACTTCTGAACCTCAGCATGTAACGCCCCAATTTTTACTGTCATTGGAAATTACTGAATTACCATAGGTAATTATTACATAAGATTTGAGGCCGAACAATCCTTAATAAAGGAATATAACATTAGAAGATAGGTTAGGAGCGATTCATGTGAGAGTCGCAAATCCCGAATTTCTGTACGTGTAAAATGACCAAAATGTCCCTGAAGTTATTTTACTCAGAAAATGAGGATTGTGGGCCCCACATATTCTCAAGGGGATGTTTTGAGAATAATAAGGGATTGTTTGTGTTATGTGTGTTAATACAGCAGAAGAATCTCAATTTTGAGTTCCGACGCGCGAAATGACCAAAACGCCCCTACGGCTGTTTTAACTCCGATGTGCGTGCCGAGCCGAACCTCACTAAAATGTTTTAAAATGTGTTTTTAAGCCATGATTAACCATTGGTTAAGCTCGGGTGGCCTCGGCGCTTTTAAGTGAAAGTACGATTTTGCCCCGTTTTTGGGCGCTTTTATGAATTTCGGGATTTTCGATTCATATACGAAACCTAAGCAATATTAGCCTCAAATTAAAGCTTATTAAATTCTAAATATTAATCTAGATTCAAAATTATGTATTTAGATTGATTAGAACCCAAAATTGCTCAAAAACACCCAAATTGCTTACTAATTCATTTAAGCCCTTAGCCGTATATTCTCTAAATTACATGAATACCTTGCCTACACCTAAATAATGCATGGAACACACAAATTTCACTTCTTTGGGCTGTAATGCACGAAATTATTGATGCCATTATGCAGCTGAATTATTTCCAAAAGTTGCACTAAAACAAAATGCCAAAATGTCACCATAAGAGACATAATTCCTTAATTTCATACAACTTTGTCTAAAATGATTTTTTCCTCCATTATTTCTCCTGAAAAATTCTGACAACTACCTCCTCATTTTGGCCAATTAGAAGCCTCAAAATCTTCTATAAATAGGCTTGCTTGAGTGGTCTTGGAATGCTTGGTTCATAACTAGTTTTTAGGAGCACCAAAACTTTCTTTCTTCCTCCTCTTTGGCTGAATTCTTTCTTCAATTTTTTCAAAGAGATTTTGTGTCATTTCACTTCAAGAAATCAAGTTCTCTTCCTCTTCTTCAACTCAGATTAGGTAGGGAGTAGTTTCTAAATTTATTTCTATGCTTTGAGGAGTTGTGTTTTTAGCTCAAAATGATGAAATTATGAATTTACCTTAGCTTTTCATTTTGGTTTTCCTCTTCTTCTTTTTTTTCTTTAACCAATTCAGGCCATATGGCCTAGGTGGAACTAAGATGATGGCTTGATGATGAGGACCTTGAGGGTGGGTTGTAAATCCATCACAAGTTAGGCCTCTAAAGCTTGAAAATTCCACTTGATGCAAAACTTTAAAGAATAATGCTTTATGATGCTAAAACAATGATTTTTAGTTTAGAACTTGAAAGATGTATTTCCTTTTATGTTTTATTTCTTGTTAAGATATGTATTGGGTTGAATTTATAATTCTTTTAAAGTCTTGAAGGAGCTCTAGTAAAGAAACAAAATGAATTTGCATCCATGATTAAGTTTATGCTTTGCATAACCATGTTTACCTTCTATGTCATCACTAAATTTTCAAGAATGAATAAATGAACTTGCATTTCTCATGTTTAAATTCCAAGCTTGTATTTCATATTTATGTTTCAAGTTATCACTTAATCTTTCAAGATAATAAAGAGGTTGCATCTCATATTTAATTTATGCTCTCACTTTATTTTATAATGGCTAAAAGAATCAACGCATGACATATTTATTTTATGCCATCACCTAAAGATCCTAGAGCACAAAGACTTGCCCATGTATCACAAGCAAAGAAATATGATTATTGGAGTTAAAGAATTTATTCTTTAAAAAGTCTTGAGATTGGAGCTTAAAAAGATGTAATAATAATTCTCTTCTCCCTTTACTGGTCCTGTGGGGACTACCGCCGCTCCGGTTTCTTAATATTCTCTTCTCCCTCTACTGGTCCTGTGCGGACTACCGCCGCTCCGGTTTCTTAATATTCTCTTCTCCCTCTCTGGTCTGTGCGGATTACCGCGCTCCGATTTCTTGTATCATGTTTATATTTCAAGTTCTTGCATCATGTTTAATTTTCAAGTCATCACTTTAAATCTTAAAGATAAAGAAATGGAATTGCATATCATGTGTATAATTCCAAGCTATCACCTTATAAAGATAAGATTAAAATAAGGTTGCATAGCATGTTTATAACTCTAAGATGTCACCTAAATCTCTAAAGCTCAAGACTTACTCCTTTTATCTTAAGTGAGAATTTTAATTGTGAAGATCCTCCCAAATTTGACAAAAGAACTAGTTTCTAAATGAGTTTTAAGGCTTTGCAAGGATTTTACGGGAACTAGTATTTTATATGCACTTAAAATATGATTCTATGTAATTGCATGAGGTTCATGATTCGCCACTGATCTGAGTTTAGTATCAATGTGTGATAATTATGGTTTATTGTTAAGAGAATGATTCATAATTGGTTTAGTAACTAATTAGTTCTATAATTGATAATTCTATGTAAGGATTGGATGCTTATTAAGTACTTGATATCATTGAATGATTTCTTGGCTTGCATGTTATAGTTCTTTGTTGCAAATAATGAGAATGCTTATACATGAAATATTCTTTATTATGTAAAATTTACCTTTGTTGCTAGAAGAAAGTGTATCATTGTAAAAGTGTAATTTGGAAAGGTTACGGCTAAGGAAAGACTTGGTATTTAAGCGTGTCCATTATGACCCACCTCTCTTTCCCCGGGAATCTCCCATATGCATGATTACAGTTGATATATATTATTCTAGTTTAAGACTATAAATAAGAAAATGTTATGATGTTTATGAATTCTATTGTGATATAACATGCAAAGATTTAATGGTGACTTAAACTTATAAGAAAATGATCCTTTGGAACCATCAGACTATAGGTGGTGAAAAGGTGATTTTAGCCCCTAACCCGTTCTCTCAAAAGGGTAGAGTCGGGACTTTAGCTTATCAAAAGGGATAAGTATATGCTAGTGACGACTAGTAAAGTATGAGCTCATAACCTAAATTACTCCCAAAAGGGTGGAGTATAGGGTGGCCTAAGGAAAATAATGATGATGATAAGATTTTAAGTCACCTAAGGCACTAAAGAAATGAAATATGTGCATTATGTCCACGTGTAGCTAATATTATATGACGTTCTTTTATGCATGTTATTTGATAATGATGATGAGGAATATGATGTAATGATAAAGGAAAAGTTCATTGTAAATATGACATGTTAAGATTATGATGCATTATAAGACGCATGATTAAAAATTGACGAACCTCGGTTAAGTATTTGTCTGAACTTAAAATGAATCTTTGCATGCTCACTATTTTAGAATAATCCCGAGGTTCCTGGGGACTTTGATGATGACCTTTGTAGAAGGAGGTACCCTACTGAGAATTCTTTAGCAAGATTCTCACTCCCCTTTCTTTATTTCCGTCATTGTCTCCAGATTCAGATGGCGACATTCGTCCTGTTCGTTGATACCCCTACTTGGGAATTTCACTATGATCCGGTGCATCGCTCGTATCATTTTGAAGGGAGGTCTTGTGATTCGTGTTTTTATTTACATAGGTCGTCCATTTGCACATCCTGTCCCTAGTTATCGATTTTCTCCTACTTCTCCCTATGGCGATGAAATGGTTTTCGAACATGCACGTCCACTTGATGAAAGGATGTTACGTTCTTATCCCGCTTCATCTGCTGTCCACGGATTTCCAGAGTATGTTCGCGAGATGAGATATTCTCAAACTGATCCTTGAGAGGACATTCCTACTCATGTATACTCGAGAGCTCTGCTCCTACTCCCACACGTGTAAGAGAGGGTAGTGAGGAAACAGTTGTTCAGTCGAGGTTAGCAAGAAGGCCGTCCATGCGACCCCAGCCTGGTGCATCTCGTGTGTCCCCTCAGAGGAGCTCATCGATGGATCGGATTTATTCCCCATTTCGGGACAGTGGCCATAGAGGGTTCTTAGTAGACTTATGTGTGATCATGCACCCTAGTTTTAGGATAACCTTCCCGGCTTATAGAGTTATCTAGTTTAGGGGCATGTATTTCCTTATGTATATTTTCTTTTATGGGTTTGCATAAGACAATGATGTATGAACATAACCCACCCTTTGAGTGAGGTTATTGTATGTAAATATATGCTATACTGTGTTTATGGATGTTATATGATGGAGCCAAAGTGATATGATGTGATATATTCTTAAACGTCTTATTATACACCACTTACTCGTTCACGTTGTACTCGGCTCACGTTTTCAATTATGTTTTTTTTTAAAAAAAAAAATGGCTCGTAATTTCACTAAGTATTTTCAAATTATGAAGAAGGAACCAATGTAAGGAGTAAAGTCTAGTCATTAATCAGATTCAACCTAGGTGTATTTGGTTAATAACTAGGGTGTTACACAGCACCATTAAGATTAGGAGCATTGTCTGTGATAATTCTTTCTGGAATTCCATATCTACAGATAATGTCCCTTTTGATGAATTTGACAAACACCTTCTGTGTGATATTAGCATATGAGACAGCTTCCACCCATTTAGTGAAATAGTCTATTGCCACCAAGATGAAACGATGACTATTGGATGCCTTAGGATTAATTGGACCAATAACATCCATGCCCCACATTGAGAAAGGCCAGGGAGATACCATGCTGTGTAATGGGAGTGGAGGAGCATTGACTCGGTCTGCATATATTTGGCATTTGTGACACCTTCGAACATAATTGATGTAGTCACTCTCCATGGTGGACCAATAATAACCACTCCTCAAGATTTTACGTGCCATCATATGCCCATTAGCATGGGTCCTACAGATCCCGTCATGTATCTCTATCATGATCATGCGAGCTTCACGAGCATCTACACACCTTAAGAGGGTGCCATCATAATTTCTCTTATAGAGGACTTCACCATTCAAGAAAAAGGCCATAGCCAGTTGACGAATTGTCTTCTTATTCACTTCATTTGCTCTGACTGGGTATTCTCCTTTTTGAATATATTGCTTGATGTCATGATACCAAGGCTGGCCATCTGGCTCAATCTCCACATTGCTACAGTAAACTGGTTCATTTTGCACTTCTACATGGATAGGTTAGACATTAGCATGGACCTCCAAATTAGTCATCACGGCCAAAGTTGCTAAAGCATCCGAAAACTGGTTCTTGTCCCGAGTTAAATGAGAGAACGATATATCATCAAAGCGCTCAATTAATTGAGACAAATGCTTTTGATAAGGTACCAATTTTGGATCCTTTGTGTGCCATTCTCCATTAACTTGGTAGATTATGAGTGCAGAGTCTCCAAAGACTTTTAGTTCTTTGATTCCCAAGTCAATTGCAACTTGTAAACCATTTGCACATGCTTCATATTCTGCCATGTTGTTGGTACAATCAAAGTCTAATTTGATGGAAACCGGGTACTGCTTCCCAGCTGGTGAGACTACTACAGCTCCTATTCCATATCCATTCATATTGGCAGCTCCATCAAAATACATCTTCCATACACATTCTTCTTCTCGCTCCTCTCTTTCTAGTGCCAACACCTCATCATCGGGGAATTCAGGCATAGTGGGCTGTACAACCTCCATAGGATTTTCAGCTAGATGATCAGCAATTGTACTTCCCTTGATGGACTTTTGAGTAACATATTTGATATCAAATTCAGACAGCATCACTTGCCATTTTGACATTCTCAATGACACATGAGGACTATCAAATATGTATTTTAATGGATCCATTCGAGAAATCAACCAAGTGGTATAGTATAACATGTACTGCCTTAACCTCTTAGAAGCCCACACTAATGCACAACAGGTCTTTTCAATTGCTAGATAGCGAGATTCACATTCATTAAACTTCTTGCTCAAATAATAAATGACCTGTTCTTTCTTTCCAGATTCATCATATTGCCCCAACATTGCCCTAAGTGAAATAGGTAACACTGTAAGATACAGTATTAAAGGACGGCCTGGCGTAGGAGGATTCAAAACTGGAGGTTTCATTAGATAAGTCTTTATTTTGTCAAAGGCTTCTTGGCATTCTTCATTCCATTCTCCAGGTTGATGTTTTTGCAGTAACTTGAATATAGGCTCACAAGTACTAGTCAAATTAGTGATGAATCTAGCAATGTAGTTGAGCCTCCTAAGAAAACTCCTCACTTCTTTTTCAGTTTTGGGAGCTGGCATATCTTGTATCGCCTTCACTTTGTCTGGATCCACTTTTATTCCTTCTCTGCTGACAACAAAACCCAATAACTTCCCTGTACAAGCTCCAAAGATGCATTTGTTTGGATTCAGCCTCAACTTGTATTTTCTGAGCCTTTCAAATAACTTTCGCAGGACTGCCACATGACTTTCTCCCTCTTTAGATTTAGCAACCATATCATCTACATACACTTCAATTTCCTTACGCATCATGTCATGGAAAAGTGCAACCATCACACGTTGATACGTAGCACCGGCATTCTTTAGTCCAAATGGCATGACTGTATAGCAGAATGTTCCCCACGGAGTTATGAACGTGGTTTTTCCTTTGTCATGAACATCCATGAGAATCTGATTGTACCCAGCGTATCCATCCATAAATGAAAATCGGTGATTTCTGGTTGTATTATCAACAAGAACATCAATGTGAGGGAGTGGAAAATCATCTTTCGGGCTGGCTTTATTTAGATCCCGATAGTCGACACACATCCTGACCTTCCCATCCTTTTTAGGCACAGGTACAATGTTAGCTACCCAATCTATGTGTCTTGACACCTCTAGAAACCCAGCTTCTAGCTGTTTAGTCACTTCTTCTTTTATTTTTAGTGACATGTCAGGCCGCATTCTTCTCAACTTTTGCTTTTTTGGCTCAGCTTCTGGATATAAGGGGATCTTGTGTGAAGCAATCTCTAGATCCAATCCTGGCATATCATGATAAGACCATGCGAAGACATCCATGTATTCTTCAAATAAAGCAATAATTTCTATTCGCTCAGGATTCTCCACTATTTTCAATTCTTTCCTCTCTTCTTCGGTGCCCATATTAATTACTTCGATCACCTCATTGTCTGGGCCAATTTATTTTTTAGAATGTTCCAATAGGTCTGAGAATTGCTCAACAATTTCTTCATCCTCATCAAATTCATGATTTTCGCAATCAAGTACAGCAAGAGAATCAATTGATAAGCTTCTGAAATCTCTTTCATGTGAAAAAATTTTTAAGTCCCTGGAAAGCAATTGTGTTGGGTTGGAAAAACAAAACAAATGGTGGGAAAATGGGAATAGTATGGAAGAACATTAATAAATGGGCTAAGAATGATAAAAGGGAAATAGAAGGAAACAGAAATGAGGCAAAAAGAAAACATAAAGAAAAATTGTTGAAAAATCATGGAAGTTCATTATGACGTCTTGGAATAGCATGAATAAAAGCATAAACAATCCTTATTAATACAACCAGGTAAATTACTTTGAGGCAACAACATCAATCACTGGTTCAAATGTCCAATTCATCAGCATCTCATCATTGTTGACAGCATGAGTATCGTTGTACTCTTCCGACTCCTCAGCATCGATCATGTTGATGATTGGACAATCGCTAGGGGAGCAGCCTTCTTTTGCTATGATCACTTCAGCTGGGTAAGGAAATGTCTCTTTTAGGTGAGGGATCTGCTTCATCTTCTCATCTTGTTTCTTTTGCCCAAGGGTCATAGTCTTCGTCTGCTCTTCCAGTGATGCCTCATATCCCAAACCAAATCGATTAGGCTTCCCTAAGATAGGTAGAGGTGTTCTGATACCTTGCAACCGTGGTCCCAATCCTTTGCCATGCAGATAACCATTCTTAGTCATGATATGAGCCACTACTTGATTAACATCTTTCATTGGGAGCTCATTTTGTTCTTGTTTCAGTGCTATAACCTCTAGATTATGCCATAAACTGCTTTCCACTAACTCCACATTTTCAACATATGGTAGTGTAACTGGTTTAGATACTATGATCTCCTTTTCTCCGTGAATTGTAATGACTGAGCCATTCTCAATGTATTTAACCTTTTGATGCAAGGTTGAAGGAACAGCACCAACATTGTTAATCCAAGGTCTTCCCAGTAGCATATTATAATCGGATTCAATCTCCATTACTTGGAATATCACCTCAAACCTGCTTGGGCCCACTTCTAATGGCTAAACCATTACCCCAAGAATGCTTTTCTTTGCTCTGTCGAAAGCTTTCACAATCATTACTTGTGGTGAGATATCATCTTTGCTTATTGACAAGTAGCCTAAAGTTGACACTGGTAAAACGTTCAATCTTGACCCTCCGTCGATGAGAACTTTGGGTACTATATGGCCTCTGCATTTTAGAGTTATATACAGTGCTTGAGGATTCGCCTGTGATACAATTTCTTCATCTGAGAATGTAATCATATTAACACGCCTCATCGGATCAACCATATTCACCATATTCTCTAATGAGACATCTGGTTTCATATAAGCATCCTTCAAAACCTTTAGCACTGCCTTTTGATGAGATTCAGATGACAAGATTAATGACAACAGGGAAATTTTGGCAGGTGTCTTCTTCAATTGTTCCAGTATATCATATTCACTTTGCTTCATGATTTTTAGGAACTCCTCTTCTTCATCTTCTTCTGTTTCTTTTCTCTCCAAATCAGAGTTATTTCCACCATTCTCTTTGTCAATAATCTTCCCCTTTTCCAGTTCTCTAAGACCATAATACCTTCCACTTCTTGTTATATTGGTTACCACTCCACCTACTTGGGTCTCTGAGGTTTCTCTTATATCTCTTTTTGTCTCCACCTTGGCTTTATAATTCCACGGCATAGCATGAGTATTCTCATAATCAAAGGGCATCGGCTTCTTCACAGTGATCACCACTTTTTCCGGTTTCGGAGTTGGATTAAGCGGTGGTACTCGGAGCACGAACCGCTCGATCACATTCACCTCTTCAGAGAAATTCGATCGCTTTTTCGCCTAAATTACACCTAAATTGAGCAATTCTTGCACTCGAGCCTTGAAATCCCAGCAACTTTCTATATCATGACCAAGACCCTCAGAGTGGTATACGCAGTTTGATTCCATGTCATGTTTCTCATTCTCCTTTATTGCAAGAGCATATGCTGTTGTGTTGTAACCAGCTTTATTCAAGCCAATGAAAATTTTCTCCATGGGAGTTTTAAGACTCAACACCCTCTTGATCAAAGGTTCCTCCATTTCCAAGGCATTCACACTACCTCCTCCTTCATGATTTGGAATTGGATTATTGACAATATTAGGCTTTGATTCTTCCTGGAGGTCCAATCTCCCACAAGCAATTAATTTTCTCACTACCGTCTTAAACCCTTCACAGTCCTCAATTGAATGTCCCATAACGTCCATGTGATATTTGCAAGTTAGATTCGGGTTATACCATGCTGGGAATGGTGGTTCCATCGGACGTACGGGATATGGTGATATCAAATGAGCCTCGAATAATCTTTGAAAGAGGTCAGCATTAGAAATGGATAACTTCGGAAAAGGTGGAAGGTTTGGGAATCGATTCCGATTCTGATTTTGGAAATTTGGTCTTGGTGGTATAGTGTTTGGGTAATTTTGGGCATGTGTGGTTGGGTTATAGGCATATGTTGGACAGGCTGGTTGGTATGGTCGTATGTGAATATTATTAACCTGAGGCTGGGGGTATGAAGTAGTGCTTGTAGCTCGGTAAGAAGGGACAGAAGATTGGTGTTGTGGATTTTGGGATTTTGGGTGTGTTGATATGTATCTAGGGACAGAAGATTGCTGACCTTGTACAAAACTTATCTCAAGCTCTTTCTTCTTTGATGGAAATCCTCTTTTTGTGTCATCATAACTTATAGGAAGTTTGCCAGCTTTAGCCAAGCTCTCAATTCTTTCACCGGCAGTTATCAATTCAGAGAAATCTTTATATGCTGCTCCTGCCATTGCTCCAATGTAAGGAGATCCCAAGGTCCCCAAAAAGTATGAGCACATTTCAGATGGGATAAGTGGCGGTTGTACTTGAGCAGCTAAAGCTCTCCACCTTTGGGCATACTGCTTAAATGACTCATCCTTCTTTTTCTGCATCATGGTTAATTGCTCACGAGTGGGTGCCACTTCCATATTGAACTTGTACTGACTCATGAATTGATCTGCCAACTCTCTCCAGCTGGAAATCTTTGAATGGTCTTGTTGAATGTACCATTCCAAGGCAGGTGTAGTCAGGCTTTCATGGAAAAAGCTGATGAGAAATTTTTCATCCTTTGACCATATTGCCATCTTAGTACAGTAACTTTTCAGGTGAAACAAAGGGTTACCAGTCCCATCATACTTTGAGAAATCAGGGACCTTGAAGTCTTTGGGGACTATCAAGTCTTCAGGAGGGCACAACTGTTCAATCTCCACATAGCCATAGGAGCTAGGACCTTGGATAGCCTTAATTTGCTCCTGAATTTTTCTCATCCATTCTTCTTTTAACTTGTCTTTCTCGGTTTCTGCATGACTATTTTCTGAGTAAAGTGGCTGCTTTTGAGTGACCACACATGGCTGCTCCCAAGTATGGGTAGCGTTCCCGTGTCCTTCAGTATATTCATTCTCTAGGGAACGATAGCCTTCTCCAATGGGAATTACCATTGGCATTGTTGGTGGTAGTTGTCCATGAGGGTTACTCAGCATCCTTCCCATATCATTCATCTCCTGGGTGATATTCAGAGGTGCACTTGATATCACTGGCATGGTTACTACGGTGGCACCTGGTTGCACACCTACTGACGTATCTCTGTTTTGATATTCCCAACAGGTCGAGTGACTCTTTCATGACTCTCATCATTTCTTCTATTCTTGCTTGAGTGTCAGTCATCATATTCAACTGCCCCTTCATCTCGTCCACCTCCATGCTTAAGTTCCTCCCTGGTTCAACAGTGGTTGCAATTAAGTGTGCCTTTCCTGTTTCGGAGTTTCCTCCTCCAGCCATCTTGGTTCGAGCTCTTGTATTGTAAGTACGAGTTTGATCGATTTCTGTTTTCCTCGGGCGCCCAATGGTGACGAAGTTTTACATCATAAAGCCAATGCATCGCTCCTTCCTAAAAGCAAATCTTCTTATGCTTCCTCAGCGTCTTCCCTTGATTATTTGTTTCATCTTCCCGATCAAATCTTTGCAGTAGTCCACAAAGTTACAAATCTCATCCGGGGTGTTAAAAGGAATTATTTTTTACTCGGCCATTTCTAGGTATCTTGGAACATATTCTATCGCCGCATTAGCCAATCCTGCCAAGTTTGAAAACTGAATCTTCAAATTATGAATGATGTGATCTTGATTTTGTACTTCAAAGTTCAAGTCTGCAACTTTCCTCTTTTCTTCTCCTAATGCAGCTTGATAACTCATGATCTCATCTTTCATGTGTTGTTTTAGTTCCCCAATCTTTCTCTGATGGTCCTTATTCATTTCTTCCATTTCTTGCCTCATCTGTTCCTTACTCGCGAGCACAGTTTCTTCAATGGCTTTGGCATTCTGGAGCAGCTTCTTTAGTCGTTGATTTTCAACCAACGCCTCATCACGCTCTTGCCTTTGAAGCTTTAACTCTTGATTGGCGGCTTTGAGACATTCTCTGGTCTTCATCATGTGCTCATGCTCCATTTTTAATTTCTTACTGGTCCCTTCTAGGACATGACTCTTTTCAATGCTTTCTCACTTCAGAGTTGCATAATTATGGTAGGCGCTTTTTAGTTCATCTTCAATTTGCGTATTTTCTTGCTTAACTTTGTCCAACCCTTCTCTCATTTCTTTGATCTCTTCACTGTCTTCAAGATGTGAGGTTGATGCCATATTAGAAGTAACTGTTAAAATTCTGAATGGCAACTTAACCTCTTGAGCCCTGTTTTTCACCCATTGACGGTAGCTTTCTTTTACTGCACAGCTTCTGACTCGTAATTCTTTTCCTTTTCTGACAACATTGTTCCAAGCAGATCGGACTTTCTATAGTAGGTCACGGTCATTGGAGTCCAAGTAGTATATGATGAACGGAGTTATTGCAGCTTCAGAAGGTGGCTCCATTATAGGGTAACCAAGTTGGCGCAATACCAGTGCTGGATTATAATTTATGCACCCTCGGGTTCCCATGAGGGGTACATTTGGAAAGCTTCTACATTGATAAATCAATATCTGCTCATCTTCCCACCAGGGGTACCATCGAATCCCTTTTTCATTCAATTTTGCGAATTTTTCCGCCCATTCTCGTCCACTTTTCTTCTTAATATGATACATTTTCAGATCATCAATGGGACAAGATGCCTTGTAACTCCTTTGGAATATATGTGAGGTAACCCATATATATAATATTGGTAAACAACACAATTCTCTTGCCATTCCTCTCATAGCAAAAATTCAAGGAGCAATATACATCTGCTAAGAGGGCTGGAACAGGATTATGGTTATGAAATTTCCGAGCAAGGAACACATCAATTGCTGCAAGATCTACAAAACCGTCAACATTTGGAAACAAGACAGTTCCATAAATAGTGAGGGCCAACACATCTGAAAAAGTGTCCCAATCTTCAGTTTGAGCTAGATGACGCATATGTTTCTCCAAGTAGTCTTTTGTGAATCCCTTGGTCCCATTTCTACATTTTTGCGCCTCATGCAAATCTCTTGCATTTACTTTTAGAACATTTGCTATAGTGTGCAAAGAAACATAATGTCCTTGGTAAATGTAAGGCTTTTCTCCTTCTAATGGCAACCCTACGATCCGCTCAAGTTCCTCAAGGGTTGGTGCCAACTGGAAATCTTGAAAGGTGAAGCATCGGAGTGGAGGATCATAATACTGAGCTAGTGCTGTGATTGCCTCTACTTGTTCTTCTACTTCCAACAGGCTGAAAATTTTTCCATACTTTCTAGTAAGAGAAAGACACTGTGGTACCTTCAACAGCTGACTCAAGGATCTCAGGCTTTCTGTGTCAGGTTTCTTGGCTTTAAGATGTAAAGTCTTTTTCAGTTTCTTTTCTTCATGATTGTTTGGTCTCATGTTTGCTTCCATTTTTCTAAAGATACTCACAATGAGACTAGGATATGATTCTCTAACAAACCTGTTGTAATAAAGAGGAAAAGAATATTTTTTATTTTAATTATGAGGAAAAAAGGAAGAATAAACACTTAGAATATATAAAGAGTTTATGTACAAGGAAAATGAGTTAAAGAAGAGGTATGCTCCCTTTGTGTCCTATTTTTTAGGTAGACTGTTGAGGGTTATATGGTCTCCTGGGCTTTCTACTTAGTGTAACTCTCACCAGATGTGGGTCTATGATTTAAGGATTCTAACGGCCTCTAGAGCTAAGAGCTCATTTCAAAATGTTATCTACAACAGCAGGTGAACCGCTAGGTGTAGGACATTCCAAAAGAGTCAAACTCTAGACGAGATTTTCGCAATAACCAAATAGGATGTATATCCAATATGACTATTGCTACACAATCTCTTACCTATCTCAAGTTGCACTCAGACCCGGGTATAGGGCCTCACTCGTGTGTGATTAATGTGTGAGTGTTGTGTGTGAAGGGAGCATACAAACCTGGAGTCCTAAGACTACCCAAGCCCAACACCTGCAAAATAAACAATACAAAACAGAGGTCGTCTACCCTAGGGTTGTCACAAATAAATAAACAAATAAATAAAAGAATCTGTACAAGCATAATGAAAATAAAAGGAGGGAAAGAAGAAAAAAAAATGGCACAAAATAAAAGTCATCTATCCTCAGGTTGTAACATCCTCCCAAGTATAGCATCATCCTTAAGTCATGACATCATGCTCGAGAGTTGTTACTTATAAATTAGCGGACCTTTCTTAAATATCTATAGCCATTTTGATTGATTCGCGAGATAACTAGGTCATAATTCTACTAAAATATATAACAAGGAAACCAAAATATTTATTTAATCCAAAGTTCAGTACATAAAGGAAGCTCTTTTGTGAGCTTTAACACACTTTTGTCCTTTAACATATTTACACACATGTTCATTCCACTAAATACAACATAATAAAAGCATTAACTATTGCACTATTGCACTTCTGAGTTCTTTTGCATAGCAGTCCCTCGGTCCTCTGTGTCAACCTGGAGATGACACGGGAACACAAAAACATAGGGGTGAGAATTATACAATTCTCAGTAAGGTAACTCCCCAATTACACATTCATACTGTCATCGCTATCGCTTGACCACTTCGGTTTATTAAGAAAGTGTGAGCATGTAATATGTACATATCAAATGTTCATTTTAAAATTATAAAATCACCTTTCCGAAGTGGGTCTCTTTTATTATTCAATCACTTAAAACATGTATTTCATAACATTCAACATCATAGGAATTCCTTCAAGACCAATAATTTAACAAGATATACATATACATATGGCAATTACAATGATCTTTTCGTGCCCTTGACATAATAAAGGGGACTTTTCCGTGCCCTAATGGGGACTTTTTCATGCCCTATTGGGGACCTCTTCGTGCCCTACTGGGGACCTCTTCATGCCCTTTTTATACTAAAGGGGATTTCATTGTTCACTTAGCACATACATTATCCTCAAGCTCACATATACATGCATCGCATTTCTATATGCATGAAAATAATTCTCTGATCTCATAATACTTCAAACCTATATATATTATTCATCCATTCCTCATAACATAATCTTGGAAGTTCATGGCATGCATTCATACACATCAACTTGAACCAAATGCCATTAGGTCATTAATTCAAGGCATCATCACAACTTCAGCACATTGGCAGATTTTTCACTCACGTAGCACAATTTATTTCTCATGCCAAATGATCAATTAAAATGCTATAAAAATTCTCAATGATACCTCAATGTGTCGCCAAGGTTCTGTAAAAATTTCGAGTAATTAGAGTTCTCTAACTATATTAACAAAATTCTAAAAGTTTAGTGGTCAGAAACCATCCAACCTCAGCTCAAGAACCAAAATTCATAATTTTTTTTGACCCTAGCAATTGAACCCAGAAAATTATAAATAAAAATTCTAGTAAAACCTCAATATGTCTCTAATACTCTGTAAAACTTTCAAGTGATAATTCCATCATTGGTTATGGTAACAAAATTAGTAAAATTTACAGCTTCTGTACTAGCATTTCAGGCAGCATATGCTTAATTTCAGTTCTTGATTTTTCTAAGGCAATTTCACTCAAAATAAAAACCCAAGAAAATTCGTGGGACTAGCTCAGGATGTTAGGTCCAACATATATTTTTTTTAGATCACGAAATTGCACAAAACAAGCCCAGAAAATTCGTGATCAAACACTGCCTATCAAAAAATCGAAAATCCAGCAAGTATCACTCAACATCTTTTGACAAAATGATCTCTCTAACCTCATCCAAACACTTCAGAAAAATTCATATATCAATAACAACATAATATCAACCCAATTAACCAGAAATTTCGGATTGAAACCAGTAAGAATTGCTCAGAAAAATTTTGAAAGAAAAAGGCCAAAGAAAACCCTACTTTGAAAGCTTCAAAGCTTTATAACTTCAAAGGTTCTTCCACTTGATTTCCCTTCACTTCAAGGCCACCAATTCAAGCCCAAAGACTCCCTTAGGCAGTGAAGAATGATCTCTCAAGGTGGAAAACTATGATGGATTCAAATTCTAATCGGTTAGTTTGGTAGGTATTGATGTAACGCCCCAATTTTTACTGTAATTTTTACTGTCATTAGAAATTACTCAATTACCGAATTACCGTAGGTAATTATTACATAAGATTTGAGGCCGAACAATCCTCAATAAAGGAATATAACATTAGAAGAGAGGTTAGGAACGATTCATGCGAGAGTCGCAAATCCCGAATTCAGACGTATAAAATGCCCTGGGTTATTTTACTCAGAAAATGATGATCGTGGGCCCCACCTATTCTCAAGGGGATATTTTGAGGATAATAAGGGATTGTTTGTGTTATGTGTGTTAATAGAGCAGAAGGATCTCAATTTTGAGTTAGACGTGAAAATGACCAAAACGCCCTGGTTGCTTTAACTCCGATTTATGTGCCGACCGAGCCTGATCCTCACTAAAATGTTTGAAAAGGTGTTTTTAAGCCATGATTAACCATTGGTTAAGCTCTGGTGGCCTCGGGCAATTTTAAGTGAAAGTACGATTTTGCCCCCTGTTTTGGCGAGTTTGCGAATTTGGGATTTTTGATTCGTATACCAGGAAACCTAAGCAATATTAGGCTCAAATTAAAGCTTATTAAATTCTAAATATTAATCTAGAGTCAAAATTATGTATTTAGATTGATTAGAACCCAAAATTGCTCAAAAACACCCAAATTGCTTACTAATTCACTTAAACCCTTAACAGTAAATTCTCTAAATTACATGAATACCTTGCCTACACCTAAATAATGCATGGAACACACAAATTTCACTTCTTTGGGCTGTAATGGACGAAATTATTGATGCCATTATGCAGCTGAATTATTGCCAAAAGTTGCACTAAAACAAAATGCCAAAATGTCACCATAAGAGACATAATTCCTTAATTTCATACAACTTTGTCTAAAATGATTTTTCCTCCCTTATTTCTCCTGCAAAATTCCGTCCACTACCTCATCATTTTGGCCAATTAGAAGCCTCAAAATCTTCTATAAATAGGCTTGCTTGAGTGGTCTTGGAATGCTTGGTTCATAACTAGTTTTTAGGAGCACCAAAAACTTTCTTTCTTCCTCCTCTTTGGCTGAATTCTTTCTTCAATTTTTCAAAGAGATTTTGTTTCATTTCACTTCAAGAAACCAAGTTCTCTTCCTCTTCTTCAACTCAGATTAGGTAGGGAGTAGTTTCTAAATTTATTTCTATGCTTTGAGGAGTTGTGTTTTTAGCTCAAAATGATGAAATTATGAACTTGCCTTAGCTTTTCATTTTGGTTTTCCTCTTCAATTTTTCTTTAACCAATTCAACCATATGGCCTAGGTGGAACTAAGATGATGGCTTGATGATGAGGACCTTGAGGGTGGGTTGTAAATCCATCACAAGTTAGGCCTCTAAAGCTTGAAAATTCCACTTGATGCAAAACCTTAAAGAATAATGCTTTATGATGCTAAAACAAAGATTTTTAGTTTAGAACTTGAAAGATGTATTTTTTCCTTTTATGTTTTATTTCTTGTTAAGATATATATTGGGTTGAATTTATAATTCTTTTAAAGTCTTGAAGGAGCTATAGTAAAGAAACAAAATGAATTTGCATCCATGATTAAGTTTATCCTTTGCATATCCATGTTTACCTTCTATGTCATCACTAAATTTTCAAGAATGAATAAATGAACTTGCATTTCTCATGTTTAAATTCCAAGCTTGTATTTCATGTTTATGTTTCAAGTCATCACTTAATCTTTCAAGATAATAAAGAGGTTGCATCTCATATTTAATTTATGCTCTCACTATATTTTATAATGGCTAAAAGAATCAACGCATGGCATGTTTATTTTATGCCATCACCTAAAGATCCTAGAGCTCAAAGACTTGCCCATGTATCACAAGCAAAGAAATATGATTATTGGAGTTAAAGAATTTATTCTTTAAAAAGTCTTGAGATTGGAGCTTAAAAAGATGTAATAATAATATTCTCTTCTCCCTCTACTTGTCCTGTGCGGACTACCGCCGCTCCGGTTTCTTAATATTCTCTTCTCCCTTTTTGGTCTGTGCGGACTACACCGCTCCGGTTTCTTAATATTCTCTTCTCCCTCTACTGGTCCTGTGCGGATTACCCACGCTCCAGTTTCTTGTATCATGTTTATATTTCAAGTTCTTGCATCATGTTTAATTTTCAAGTCATCACCTTAAATCTTAAAGATAAAGAAATGGAATTGCATATCATGTTTATAATTCCAAGCTATCACCTTATAAAGATAAGATTAAAATAAGGTTGCATAGCATGTTTATAATTCTAAGATGTCACCTAAATCTCTAAAGCTCAAGACTTACTCCTTTTATCTTAAGTGAGAATTTTAATTGTGAAGATCCTCCCAAATTTGACAAAAGAACTAGTTTCTAAATGAGTTTTAAGGCTTTGCAAGGATTTTCGAGGGAACTAGTATTTTATATGCACATAAAATATGATTCTATGTAATTGGATGAGGTTCATGATACGGCCACTGATCTGAGTTTAGTATCAATGTGTGATAATGATTTGATATGATTGAAGTTGTGATAATTATGGTTTATTGTTAAGAGAATGATTCATAATTGGTTTAGTAACTAATTAGTTCTATAATTGATAATTCTATGTAAGGATTGGATGCTTATTAAGTACTTGATATCATTGAATGATTTCCTGGCTTGCATGTTATAGTTTCTGTTGCAAATAATGAGAATGCTTGTACATGAAATGTTCTTTATTATGTAAAATTTACCTTTGTTGCTAGAAGAAAGTGTATCATTGTAAAAGTGTAATTTGGAAAGGTTCGGGCTAAGGAAAGACTTGGTATTTAAGCGTGTCCATTGTGACCCACCTCTCTGGGAATCTCCCATATGCATGATTACAGTTGATATATATTATTCTAGCTTAAGACTATAAATGAGAAAATGTTATGATGTTTATGAATTGTATTATGATATAACATGCAAAGATTTAATGGTGACTTAAACTTATAAGAAAATGATCCTTTGGAACCATCAGACTATAGGTGGTGAAAAGGTGATTTTAGCCCCCTAACCCGTTCTCTCAAAAGGGTAGAGTCGGGACTTTAGCTTATCAAAAGGGATAAGTATATGCTAGTGACGACTAGTAAAGTATGAGCTCATAACCTAAATTACTCCCAAAAGGGTGGAGTATAGGGTGGCCCAAGGAAAATAATGATGATGATAAGATTTTAAGTCACCAAAGGCACTAAAGAAATGAAATATGTGCATTGTGCCCATGTGTAGCTAATATTATATGACGTTCTTTTATGCATGTTATTTTGATAATGATGATGAGGAATATGATGTAATGATAAAGGAAATGTTCATTGTAAATATGACATGTTAAGAATAAGATGCATTATAAGACGCATAATTAAAAATTGACGAACCTCGGTTAAGTATTTGTCCGAACTTAAAATGAATCTTTGCATGCTCACTATTTTAGAATAATCCCGAGGTTCCTGGGGACTTTGATGATGACACTATAGAAGGAGGTACCCTACTGAGAATTCTTTAGCAAGATTCTCACTCCCTTTTCTTTATTTCCATCATTGTCTCCAGATTCAGTTGGCGACATTCGTCCTGTTCGCTGATACCCCTACTTGGGAATTCCACTATGATCAGGTGCATCGCTCGTATCATTTTGAAGGGAGGTCGTGATTCGTGTTTTTATTTACATAGGTCGTCCATTTGCACATCCTGTCCCTAGTTATTGATTTTCTCCTACTTCTCCCTTTGGCGATGAAATGGTTTTCGAACATGCACGTCCACTTGATGAAAGGATGTTACGTTCTTATCCCGCTTCATCTGCTGTCCATGGATTTCAGTATGTTCAGACGAGATATTCTGGCCGATCCTTCAGAGGACACTCCTACTCATGTATATTCTGAGAGCTCTGCTCCTACTCCCACACGTGTAAGAGAGGGTAGTGAGGAAACAGTTGTTCAGCCGAGGTTAGCGAGAAGGCCGTCCATGCAACCCCAGCCTGGTGCATCTCGTGTGTCCCCTCCCGAGGGAGCTCATCTGTGGATCGGATTTATTCCCCCATTTCTACGACAGTGGCCATAGAAGGTTCTTAGTAGATTTATGTGTGATCATGCACCCTAGTTTTAGGATAACCTTCCCGGCTTATGGAGTTATCTAGTTTAGGCGCATGTATTTCCTTAAGTATATTTTCTTCTATGGGTTTGCATAAGATAATGATGTATGAACATAACCCACCCTTTGAGTGAGGTTATTGTATGTAAATATATGCTATAATGTGCTTATGGATGTTATATGATGGAGCCTAAGTGATATGATATGATATATTCTTAAACGTCTTATTATACCCCGCTTACTCGTTCACGTTGTACTCGGCTCACGTTTTCAATTATGTGTTTTAAAAAAAAAATGGCTCGTAATTTCACTAAGTATTTTCAAATTATGAAGAAAGAACCAAAGCAAGGAGTAAAGTCTAGTCATTAATCAGATTCAACCTAGGTGTATCTGGTTAATTACTAGGGTGTTACAATTGAGGAGTAGAACAAGTTTTGTGAAGGAAATTTGGGGTTTTATCAAGTTCAAGCTTGAGGTTTTGAGGTTGGAATTCAAATTTTTATGGAAGCAAACATGGAGGTTGCTGCATCACTTGCTGTCCGAGAAAGCATGATGATGAGATAAGGTTAGATGGCTTGTATTTATCTTGTAGTTAAAGCATAGGTATTATATAATATAAACGTGTAATTCTTTAAAGGAAAGAAAAACAAATGGATGGCTAGGATTTAATCTTGATTTACAAGATTAAATCTTAGCCATTCACTAAGTCAATATGGATATACATTACCCTTTTGTAGAGATTTAACTATCTTTCGGTGTTAAAAATCGCACACCGAAATTTCACCAAACGGGTAAAACACCGTACCCGGGTAATCAAATATTGCCCGAAAAATATTTTCGGTTATAAAATCTTTATTTCTACCTATTTCTAACCTTAATCATATAATTTCTCAATTTTGGGCATCTCCGGGTCCCAATTCTAGGGTTTCGGCTGTCCTGATGGGCTTACAGGGCCCGCAAGTTACTATTCACGATCTTTTTTTTTTTTTTTTTTACAAATCCGTTGGATCATCCTCATCGTTGTTCAAACTATCAAATTTTTGAAATTATGACTAATAAAGCTCAAATTAATTTTTAGACAATTTTTAAGGTGTTACACAGGTTTTTACAAAGAAACAAAAATAATAAAAAAAAACTATACAAACATGATGATGACAAAATTCTAACAGAAGAAAAGCATAGCAATCCATTAAAAGAAAAGAAATAAATAAATAAGATAAAAATAAAATAAACTAAAAAGAAAAATGTGGTTATAATAATATGCACAATCAATTAATTTAGGCCTGACTCACACTGACTGTCCCCAGTGGAGTCGCCATCTGTCGCAACCGGGATCGCGACGGGGACGGCGAAAAAAGAATTTGTTTGAAAAATGGAATCGCCACCAAGTTTATTAAAATTGGGAAAACATGGAAAAACCCATTATTTTTACAAAATAGTCTTTGGAACCAGATTTGAGTTCGGGAGTCGGTTATGCATAGGGAAGGGCAGGCATTTAATCCTACGCACCCCTAGTACACCAATCCTTAGACGGTACCTATAATTGATTTGTGCAAATTATTAATAACCTTTTGAAATATCTATTTACAAGAAAGTTAGGAGATTTTTAAAAAAAGAAAATTTTGAAACATCAAGCTGTCACAACTCATATGTCCAAAATTTTGAGTTAACAAGCCGTCACGGCTAAATTAACCTCCTTATTTGAATTAAAAAATGATAAATAAATGAACAAATTTAAATTAAAAATAAAAAAATTATTATAAATATTCAAAAATAAGAAAAGGAAAAAGATATTTTTAATATTTTTTAATAAAAAAAACGCAAAAGAGAATAAATATATTTTTTAGAGGAATTTGAAGACCATTAAACTGTCACAACTCAAATGTCCAAATTATTGAGTTAACGAGCCGTCACGGCTAAATTAACATTTTTAACAGAATATTCCTCCATATATAAAAAAAAATCATTAGAAAAATATTTTCAAGTAAAATGAATTATGAAAATTTAATTTTGACTTGACAGGGATCAGAGTCGCCTGCTCCTACGTATCCCCGGGTGCAATGAGGAACTCAAAGTTACGTGGTTCTGTAAATAATTTTTATGTTTTGATTAATTTTCATATTTTGAAAAGGAGTTTGAATATCAAGCTGTCACGGCTAAAATATTCCAGAATATAAAATTAACGAGCCGTCACGGCTTAGTTAATCTTATTTTCAAAATATAATTTAATAATTATTTTTTTTATATAAAAAAATTAGAATATTAAGTTATCACAGCTAAAATATTCCAGGATTTAGAATTAATAAGCCGTCACGACTCAATTAATCCTATTTATTTATTCAAAAAGCCAATTACTAAATTAATGAATTAAATAATTTTTAATAAAATAAAAAAACATTCAAATATTTATTTTAAACCCAAAAATGAAATAAAAATCTTTTTTGTTTTATAGATTTAAACTCAAGCTAAACTAATTCTAAGACAATAAATCTAAAACCAAAAAACAAAAAAAAAATTAAATAAACACTAAGTTAAACAAATAAACTCAAATCTAAATAAATAATTTAAAAATTTGAAAAAAAAATGTCAATTCAAACTAAAAAAAAACTTCTTATTTATTTTTAATTTTACTAATCTTAACTCTATCCCTAAATTAATTCTACCCACACACTCACACCTCTAAACACACCCACTCATACCTCTAAACACACCCATTCACATACTCCCACGATTCACGCACGGTCACACTTGCCACTCACAGGTGTAACCCACTCACTAATATTTGCTTCTTTTTTTTAAAAAAAAAAGCCTGGAAAGGAAACGAAAAAAAAAGGAAAAGAGCTCTTCATCATTTATTATTTCCTTTCATTTTTTTTTGAAGGGCAGAGACACGGGGAGATGAGAGGGAGTGCAACAAGAGAGAGAAAGTGAGAGAGGATAGAGAGAGAGAGTCGCCATGGCAGAGAGAGAACGAGGGAAGTCACAAGACCAAGACACCAAGCAAAGAAGTCGATCTACCGCGAACATGGCGCTACGCGGTGCCGCTAAGAGTAGGGAAGCGACGTCAAGCGTCGAGATAAGGATGGCGTGGGTTTGGAATCGTGAGGATCGGTTCGCTGGTCGACCACACGCAGTTAGCCATGCAAGCAGTGATCCGAGGAAGGGAAACGTCGGCCAAAGGAAGAGGGGTATGGAGGCCTCGCCTTCAGTGGGTTTCTCTGGCGAGGGGGAGCGGAGATCGGCCACGATTTTCAAGTGGAGGAAGGAGATCGCAAGGGGGAGCGGAAATCGGCCACGACGGAGATCACGAGCATGGTGGTTGTTGTTGGTCCCGGCCAATGGCGAGTGCAACGCGTCGCGGTTCAGGAAGAGGTGCGGATTCTTGCTGGCGAAGGGAACTGGTGACCATGAGATGGCAAATCGGCTAGGATTCAGGCTTCCCACAGCGGTGGTGGTCTGGTGTCTGCTGCTGTGGCTTCGCCGCTGAAGTGGCTGTGAGATCGGAAATGGCCGGCGGTGGTCCAATCTGGTGGAGAGGGAGGCAATGGTGGCTTAGGGACGCCGGCAGTGGCTCCACTCTCCCTTTTTGGTTCCTGTTTTTTTTTCTACATATATTTTTTGAAGCAGAATTGGGTTTATTGTTTGATTTTGATCTGATGATTGAACTGGGCTGTTGTTGTATGAATGGACTGTTATGAACTGTGTTTTGGCTTATGGTTTGAGTTTTTGGTTTTGGCTTGGAATGTTGGATTTTTATTGGGATTGATTTTTGGGTTGCTTACAGGGACTTGGTTTCTAGTTCGATTGATATGGTTTGGCTGCTAATGAAAAAAATGAACTAGCGATTAAAGATGGTTTACCTGTATTTTCTTGCTTATTCCTTTCCTCGTGTGTATTGCAAAATGTTCTCTGATGAAATGTGATGATGAAGGATTTTTGTTGGAAAACGGATTGTCTGTCCCCTACCCCTCCATTCTTGACTGAATTTATACTCAATTTGGAAGTTTAGTTTGTCAAAAATGGTAGGTGATCTTGTGATTTTCATCCTGGATTCACGCTTATGCTGGTTCTTGGGATTCTGAAGCCGTTCCTTTTGATTTTCCTTACCTCCATATTCGGCTATTCACGTTCCATCATTTTGATTACAGCATAATCTTCTTTGTCATTTCTCCTTTATTATTATTTTTTTCAAAAAAGGGTCAAGAAAAACGGAGTAACGAAGTAAAATAGATAAACAAAACAAAACGAACAAATAGTGTGGCATGCATTCGGTTTTTTTTTTCGGTTTTTTTCTTTTTTTTTTAACGTAAAAGGAAAAGAAACTGACAACAAAGAAAGAAATCAGATTTTTTTTTTTTAACATAAAAGGAAAAGAAACGGACAACAAACAAGGAAATCCGAAATGGGCTGAAAAAAAAGGTAAATGAATTGGGTTAGAAGTTTTTTTTTTTAATGACAACAAACAAATGAAATGAAATGCGCTTGAAAAAATTTTGGTTTATGGGCCGGACAAAATGGGGTGTTCACAACCGTAATGATGACCGAAATCCGGCCGATAACCCTGGACGAAATGAAGTGGATATGGAGTATCAAAAATTTGCTAAGTTTAGAAAGGCAAACCCTCCAGCATTTCGAGGAGCTTTCAATCCAGGTAAAGCATAAATGGGGAGGAAAATATCTCTTACAAAGGCATGGTTCAAGGCATGGTTGAAAGCATGGTCAAGTATAGGCTCAAGTATGGTGCAAGCATGGGTTCAAGTATGGCTCTTGGAGTGAGAAAACAATTCAACAAGTGGGTCAAATGGGGTGAGGTCTGGCTGAAATTGCATCAGCCCATGTGGGGTTTTGTTTGCATTTTAATTGTGGTTTAGAGTTGTGTTTAAGTGTGTATTAAGTTATGTTTAAGATTAGGAATTTGTAAGAAAAAATTTAGGTAAGGAAAATGGGTAATTAAGTTTGTCTAGACATAATTAAGGAGTGGTCTTGCATCATTAGGGA
This sequence comes from Dalbergia cochinchinensis, assembly GCA_031216125.1. Taxonomy (NCBI): domain Eukaryota; kingdom Viridiplantae; phylum Streptophyta; class Magnoliopsida; order Fabales; family Fabaceae; genus Dalbergia; species Dalbergia cochinchinensis. Next base: position 30,100,569 of record CM062375.1, on the reverse strand, counting down.
ATTATAAACTCATTTTAGTGTCAAAACAACTCTAGTCACAATTCATTAATTTAAGGAACTGGAGAGAGAAAACACTATTCAAGATTCCAAGACTAGGAATCTTGAGTTTCAAAAAGGGATTTAAGTTTAATTTAAGAAATTTTAGGTTCTAATTAACCTTAATAAATTATTTTGACTCTAGATTAATTAGGGAAATTAATTAACCTTCGATTAGAGCCTAATATTGCTTAGGTTTGCGTAATTACGTCATTAAGCACAAAAGCACTATTCTAGGGGTAAAATCGTAATTTTGGACAAAAATTGCCCGGGACCACCGGGACTTGAACAGAGACCTCTAGACTCATGAAAACATGGTTTTAAACCTTCGGGGAAAGTTTCAGGCTCAAACGGCACTTCTACCCGCGTAAAAACGCTATAGGGGTATTTTGGTCATTTTGACCCAAAACTGCAGAAAACGAGATTGACCCTTCGAGGACTGCCGGGTCGGCTATTCTCGAATTCCGGTCAGGAAATGACCTTATGGGCATTTCGGTCATTTCTCTTAGACAGAAAAATCGGGGTGTTACATCTACCCTATAGCTTATTCTAACAACAAGACAACTACACATGACATAACTATCGCATTATGCTTGAGAAGCATAGTCAGTCCAATCCTCAGGCTCCATGAGAATCGAACTGCTCTGATACCAAAATGTAACACCCTAATATTTAACTCAACACGGCTAGGACGCATTTAAGTTAATTATTAGTTATTACTCTTTTGCTCCAGATTTTAACTCAACTTCTTTAAAATACTTTAGTGAAAATATGGGTAAATTTTTTTTTTGAACTAAAATACCAAAACGTGAGCCGGGCATCCTAAGTATCTAACGTCGTTCACCTTGTCTGCATAAGAGAAGTGTTAGAAACAAATGACAAGTAAACACATAATACAACCATGGCATAATATAACTCAAATAATAATGTCATATCAATAAGTGTATCATAATAATGGTGTCCTATAAACATAAGGACATCAATACATATCCATCAATAGAATACAAACTGATAAATAAGATGCGATCACTTCTAAAGGCAAATATCCAATGGGAAACTATCTCCGATAAATCTCTTGTTCTATAGCATAGCTCCCACGACCATTACTCAAAGCCACGAACTACTTCATCATCCTTGTTTGGAGACGACACGGAAAAGAAAAGGGATGAGAAACTTATACAAGAATCTCAGTAGGGCTTCCCGACTCTAACATAAGTGTCATCATCATCGTCCCCAGGAACCTCGGGTTTCATTATGAAAATGGTGGACATCTATATAAGGTTCATTTATTAAGTTCTAAATACCATTAGCCGAGGCCCATATCTTTTTGCATGAATCTTGATGTCATGAATGCAGCATACTAATCTTGAATGCATGTCAATGTCATATACAATTAACATAGATTTCATAAAACAGTGCATATAATATAATGAACATAAAATCATGATCATCATTCTTATAGGTGACTTAAACTTCTTATTCTCTTTTCCTTGGGGGCCGCCCTGTATTCTCTCTTTTCTCGAGAGTTCTAGGTTATGAGCTCATACCTTAACTAGTCGTCACTAGTTCTTACTTATCCCCTACCGATAAGCGTATCATAATTAAATCCCGACTATCTAGTACAGGCTAGAGGGCAATTTCTTGGGGGTGCTCGGCCGAACCGGTGTCACCCAAGAATACATCTTGGTACTGATGTCACATGAGTTCTCGGAGGTGCTCGGCCGAACCGGTGTCATCCAAGAACACATCTTAGTACCTCTTTCAAAAACAATTCTCATTTCTTCCAAATTTACTTTATGCCATAAAACAAATAGAATCATATACTCTCAATCATAAATTCACATGTATATAAAACCATTCTCGAATATAACATGCATCATATTTCATTGCATATATCCATCATCCATATAAATTTCAACACATGAATATGCCTTTCACAGAACATCATTCACATTCATCTCATCATGTTATCAATATTTACGTTTAAGCTTCAAAGGGTCAAATCACAATTTCTCAAAGGTTACAGGTCAAAACGTAATTACCCCTTTTTAACGTCTGCTTATAAATTAAAGATCTCTAACTTTAACCAATACATTTCAAGAGACATATAACTATTAGAAACCATTCAAACTCATCATAAAAACCTTTTAGGGCTATAGACTAAATTTAACATATTCTAGGGGTCAAAGTACAAAGTTACTTGTTTTTGACATTTATCAAAAACCAATACTTATAAAACTTTTTCTAAACATTATAGATGGTATTTTAAGCACATAATAACATCAGATATCATTATTAACTCTAATTAAAATCCTTTGATAAAAAATTACGTAATTGATAGTTTAGAACACAACTTTCCGCATTTTTCAAAACGGTCAAGAATAACACTTGTAATTATCCTTTTCAACCTCTAAGATACCAAAAATAATTTTTACATCCAATAATAATAATTCTAAGGTATATAAACCATATGATCAGTATCAAATCAGTGAGGAATTAATTTAGAAAATTCATTGTCTAAAGCATTATAGAATTATGATTTTGATCGTTTCTAGTTACTAGTTTATTTCAAAAATGCTAAAAACAATTTTTACATCTATTATAAGTAATTTATAAACATTCAAAGCCTTTAAATCAGTATCCTAACCATTTTATTTAAATCAGGTCAGTAACATATTTTTAAATCATAAAGCTTGAGAAAAACACCATCTTAAGCATATTTGGATTTCTAACTCTAACAAAATTATTTAAGTAATTTAAAGACAATATCAAAACCTTAAAAATAAAATAAACCAACTATAATACCAAGAACATCAAGAGGCTGAAAATTAACTTAATTTAAATACAATAATTCCTATTTAAGATTAAGGAGGTAAGTTTTGAGCTTTAGAGATTTAGATGATAGTAAGAATCATAAACATGCTATGCATTTGATTTTTAATCTTTATCATTATAAGGTGATAACTTGGAAATATAAGTATGATATGCAATACTTGAAATATAAATAAGAAGATGCAAGTTCATTTTTAGATCTTCAAAGTTTAGGTGATAACTTGAAATATAAACATGAAATGCATTACTTGGAATTTAACCATGAAAATGCAAGTTCATATTATTATCTTCAAGAATTAGAGTGACAACTTGAAATATAAATACGATTATGCAAAGCTTGAAATATACATATGAAGATGCAAATTCATTCTTAGGTCTTTATGATTTAAGTGATAACTTGAAAGTAAATATGAATATGCAAGTTTATATTATTATCTTCAAGAATTAAAGTGATAACTTGAAATATAAATATGATTATGCAAAGCTTGAAATATGAATATGATTATGCAAAGCTTGAAATATAAATATGAATATGCAAGCTTACTTATTTAGATCTTCAAAGTTTAGTGATAACTTGAATCATAAAATGCATTACTTGAATTTAAACATGAGGATGCAAGTTTATATTATTATCTTCAAGATTTAAGGTGATGACTTGAAATTAAATATGATTATGCAAGGCTTGAAATTTAAATATGATATGCAAGAGCTTGAAACATAAACAATAGATGTAAGTTCATTTATTATCTTGTTAAGCTCAAAACTTTTAGAGAATTCAACTCTTTAACCTCAATTAATCTTAAATAAAGGAAGTTAGCATTAGAGTCCTTTATTATCAAGGTTCCAAGAACCATATTTCATAGTCCTATCATTAAGCCATAAATTAGAAGTCATTAGGAGGAAATAAAGGAAAGAACATGAAATAAAATCCCTACCAAGTTGTTTCTTGTTCTCAAATGTTAAAGCTTGATATCTTAAGAAGTGAAGAGAAGAAAATCTCCTTTAGATGATGATGATGCCTTCGGCCAAGGTCAGAACTAATGGAGGAAGAATTTTGCTTGTGATTTTGTGTTTGATAATGGAAAGGTTATGTGTCTAGGAGTTGGTTTATGGTTGGAATGTGTATGCTTGAGGTTTAGAGCTTGGTTAGAGGTTGGGAATGGAGTCTCTTTGAATGCAAATGAGGAAGAAGAAGAAAGCTTGAAGTATTGAGAGAATTTGAGAACTTTGAGCAAACTTTGATCAAGAAAACTATCAAGTAACTAAGTACCAAGGCTATGGATGTTTGTGTGAACATTTTAGGCTTAGAAGAGCTCATATTTATAGGCCAATGAGGGCTGAATGGACGTGCAACAAGGCTGGAAAAAATGGGATTTTAATTTCATTTTTCAATTAAAGAAAACATGGAAAAAGAATGCTTTTATCCTTGCAATAATTTTGTTCATACATAATGGATGAAAACATTAAAATATAATGCTAATGGAAGACATTCTTGCTGATCACATTATGGCTGAAATGGGTGGGTTTTCTTTTTATTAAATATAGCCAAAAATAATGCAAAAGAAAGCTAAAGGTATGGTGTTATGGTTGGATATGTTGTTAGGTTGGAAAAACAATTAAAATATGATGTAATGGGGCATAAAAGGGTTCTATTTTCTGATTACATTTGGATCAGATTTCTTATCATTTGCAAGTGGTAAATCATGTATTAGATGTGTATTTACTTAGGTAAAAGATTAGAAATTGATAGGTTAGTGAAAATGGTAAAAGGTTAAGTGTTTAGGACAAATCAAGACAAGGTAAAGAGAGAAATCTTACACTAGTAAATGAGGTTAATTTCAAATGAGTAAAAACCAATTTGTAACATAGGTTCTAATCCTAGGATAAGAAAATGTAAATGTACAAGATTTTACCTAAACCGTAAATTTAACTTTGACCTAAAACATCACTAAATTTATGAGCTCCTAAAATCAAGGAAAGGCAATTTAATTTTACCTTAGGTAAATCTTGGCTCTAATTACCTCAAGTAATTATTTTTAACCTTGGGTAATTAATTTTAAACTCAAGGTTAATGAATAAAATCAATTTGAGTTCAAATAGAGTTTTAATACTTATCTTAATTACACAAGTAAACCTATTTACAACAACTAGAGGTAAAAAGGTAATTTCACGTAAAAACTCTCTGTAAATACTGGAAAATCTCAAATCATACTTGAAATAGTTGTTTTGAACCTTTGGGTGAAAACCGAATTCGAAGATTATTTAATTTCATGTGAAATTACTGCAGGGGTAAAACGATAATTTTACTTACGGTAAAAATTGAAAATTGAGATTTTTACCTCTAAGGCACATATAATCCCCATCAAGCCTTAAACTATCCCCTCAAAGATAATCTAGATTAGTTATCTTTGATTTTCTAGGTAAAAATGACCTCAGGGGCATTTTGGTCATTTTACACGTACAGAAAAATCGGGGTTTGCAATTTTCGCACGAATCGCTAAACAAGTCTCCTATGATGTTTCTCTAATGTTATATTCCTTTACTGAGGATTATTTGACCTTGAATTACGTGTAAAAATTACCTAAGGGCATTTTGGTAATTTTAACATAGCAGTAAAAACTGGGGCGTTACATTTTTTCCCTCCTTAAAAAGAATTTTGCCCTCGAAATTTGTTACCTGTAAAGAGCTCGGGATACTGCATCTTCATATCTGATTCCAATTCCCACGTGAATTCTTCTATCTTTCCCCGTCCCCATGCTACCTTGACCAAAGGTACGGTCTTGTTTCTTAGTTGCTTGACTCCTTTGTCTACAATTCTCGTAGGTGGCAGGTTGAAAGTCAGGTCTTCCTTTAATTGTACTTACTCTGGCTCTAATACATGGCTAAGGTCTGACTGGTACTTTCTTAGTTGAGAGACATGAAAGACATCATGGAGGTTGGATAGGTTGGGTGGTAAAGCTATTCAGTACGCTACAGGCCCAACTCGACTAAGGATTTCAAATGGATCAAGGAATCTGGGGATTAATTTCTTGACTCTCATAGCTCGACCTATGCCTGTGGTAAGGGTTATAACACCCCTATTTTTTCTGCCTGAGAGAAATGACCGAAATGCCCCTGAGGTCATTTCCTGACCGGAATTCCAAGATAGCCGACCCGACAGTCCTGGAAGGGTCAACTCAATGTTTGAAGGGGATTGGGTGGCCTTTGTATGATTCTGGAAGCGAAAATCTCATTTTCCGCAATTTCGGGTCAAGATAACCAAAATACCCTTATAGCGTTTTCACGCGGGTAGAAGTGTCGTTTGAACCCGAAACTTTCCCCGAAGGTTTAAAACCATGTTTTCATGTGTCTAGAGGTCTCTGTTCAAGTCCCGGTGGTCCTGGGCAGTTTTTGTGCAAAATTATGATTTTGCCCCTAAAATAGTATTTTTGCGCTTAATGACATAATCAAGCAAACCTAAGCAATATTAGGCTCTAATCAAAGGTTAATTAATTTCCCTAATTAGTCTAGAGTCAAAATAATTTATTAAGGTTAATTAGAACCTAAAATTTCTTAGATTAAACTTAAATCCCTTTTTGAAATTCAAGATTCCTAGTCTTGGAATCTTGAATAGTATTTTCTCTCTCCAATTCCTTAAATTAAGGAATTGTGTCTAGAGTTATTTAGACACTAAATTGAGGTTCTAACTCACTAATGGTGCAAGACCACTCCTTAATTATGTCAAGACCACCTTAATTACCCATTTTCCTTACCTAAACACTTTCTTACAAATTCCTAATCTTAAACATAATCTAATATACACCTAAACATAACTCTAAACCACAATTAAAATGCAAACAAATCCTTCCCCCTTGGCTGTAAAGTGGCCGAAGCTCGCACCCCATTTGACCCACATGTTGAATTGTTTTCTCACTCCAAGAGCCATACTTGAACCCATGCTTGCACCATACTTGAGCCCATGCTTGACCATGCTTTCAACCATGCCTTCAACCATGCTTTGTAAGAGATATTTTTCTCCCATTCTGCACATCATATGGCCGAAGCCTCCTCCTCCCTTCACACCCTCCATTTGCTTCATTTCTCTATAAATAGGATGCCTAGAGAAGCTTGCATCACTTTTAGATCATTTGCTAAGTTTAGAGCACTTCAAAGCTTTTCTTTTCTCTCAAAGTTCTAGTGTTCTTCATCTTCTTCTTTCATCTTCAACCTCCAATCACTTGGTAGGGATTTTCTTTCAAGTATTTCTTTCTTTAAAGTTCTTGTTCTAGCTTTATGTTCATAGTTTCTCTTGATTCTTTTTAGAACTTCTTTTCTTCTCCTTTCTCTTTCTCATTTTCGACCATGGGCCTTGAAGTTCAAAGAAATGAGAGCTTGATGATGAGAGTTTCATGATGATGTTCATCACTTGAAACAAACTATAGAGCTTGATCTTTGTTCTTGAGCAAAAATGTTTCTAGCTCTTCCTTTCTTGAACTTTTGAGAACTTTAACTTTGATGATGTTTCAAAATGGTTCTAAGGACTCAATGATGAGGACTGATGATGTTGGTGTTAATATATCATCAAGATCATGGACTCTAGAGTTTCAAAATGTTCCTTTTTTTTTCTTGAAGTTTCGGCCCTTTTCCTTTCTTTTTCTATGATTCATGGTTTGATTCTTTAAAAATGTTATTTTTAGTTCTAAGAGCTCTAGACCTTACTTTATCTTGGTTTGATGAGTTTGGGTTAAGGTTTAAGTTCCTTTAAATTCTTGCTAAGAGCTCTAATAAGATATAAATGAACTTGCATAATTTATTTTGAGTTTGCACTCATGTTTATGATCTTGCTATGCATCTTTACTTTCAAGTTATCACCTAAGAACTTAAAGATTAAAATGAGACTTGCATCATCACTAAATTAATTCTCAAAGCCTTTCTATTTCGGCTTTAAAGTCAATTGTTGCTGAGCCTAGAGCACTAAAATAAAGAATTGAACTTGCATTATCACCTAATTAATTCTCGAATGCCTTTCTATTTTGGCCTTAATGTCGATTATTGCTGGGCCAAGAGCACTAAAATAAAGAATTGAACCTTGCATATTTACTTTCAAGCTTTGCATATTTAAGTTTATGCCTTGCATATTTACTTTCGAGCCTTGCATATTTAAATTCAAGTCTTGCATATTTATTTCAAGCTTTGCACATTTATATTTCAAGTCTTGCATATTTACTTTAAGTCATCACTTTACTTTGTAAGCAAGATTAAAAATGAAAAACATAGCACGTTTATATTCTGTCAAAACTTAAGGAGCTTAGAGCTCAAAGACTTGCCCATTTTATCTCAAGTTAAAGTTTAACATGGAAGCATTCTTTGAATGCTTGATTTCGGCCATGTAGTGATGATGAGCTTGGAATGAGTTTCATCTAGCTACAAGGGCCAACAACCTATGTTCTAAGATTTTTATTAGAAGCTTCATGAGTTTTATAAAGTATGATTAACAAGATTTATGATTTTCATTCTCTTCTAAGTAAGAATTAATTTGGTTACTGACCTAAAGCTCTTCTTAACCTCTTGATGAAATGAAATGGTTTGCAAAGAGTTTTAGAAGTCCTAAATTGATTCCAAGAGAAACTAATTGAGTTATGTGCTTAGAAATGTCAAATTAATTATCTTTTGAACTTGGATGTTTTCGGTTCTGCCAGTATGTATTTGCTGCTGTATGATGATGTTTTGATGGGTTAGAATGTGTGAAAATTTCATATGATAATGTAGGAACACTTTTATGCACGTTAAGAAAGAAACTAGCTTCATAGAAATACCGTAAAGTTAGAATTTAACATAGTTTTGACCCATTTGTTTTTGGACTTTTTCCAAACTGTTTTAATGGGAACATAATCAGATTAGGATTGTTTAGACATGAAAAACTTGGTAACATTTGAATTAGAATTGAATTCTAGCACCTATAGAGAAACTAGTAACTAGAAAACCGTAAAAGTGCAACTTTAGAACTCTTAGAACATTTAATTTTCTAGACTCTGTCCAGCAACCTCACAACATGATAAACATGATTTATAATTAGTTCTTAGGCATAAGAATGTCTCATAATTGGTTTAGATTTAATTTATAGCGCCTTAGGTGAAGATGGAACCGAGAAAGGGTCTAAATCGTAAGTTCTAGAACCCCGTAATCACAAGGATATGTTTCTGCCCTATCCTATCCAGATTTGTTTATAAACATAAGGATTAGTAAGGATAATTAATTATGAACTCTTAGGTGCATAAAATGTGAATAACGGATGTTAGGATAATTAAATCTCAAGATTAAGGCCCATAAGAGTCAAAGCATAAGCTACCGTAAGACCAAGAGCTTGAGTGTTTCATGACGATGCATGTTTTATGTAAAGGATGATTATGCTTATTCATATGAGGATTGATTGAGAATATATGTTCTATGTTTACGTGGCATAAAGCAAATTCGAAAGAAATTCGGCGTGATGCCATTGTACCGCCGAATTTCTGACAAATTTGGGGACTTAAAGAGATTTTTGAAAGTCAATGAGAATTTTTGAAAACTAAGGTACTAAGATAAGATCTTGGATAATACCGGTTCGGCCGAGCACCTCCAAAGAACTCATGTGACATTGGTACCAAGATGTACTCTTAGGTGATACCGGTTCGGCCGAGCACCCCTAAGAGAAATGCCCCCTAGCCCGTACTCTGATAGTCTGGATTTATTTATTTATGATACGACAACTAGTTAAGGTATGAGCTCATAACCTAGAGATTTGACACGTGCTGGGTGACACCGGTTCGGCCGAGCACCCCCAGTACGATTGTCTTTTAGGGTGGCCCCCATGAGGAAATAAAGTATTATGATTATGTCACGAAGTTTGTCCCACATGATTATTCTCAATTGCCACTTTATGCCACTAGTATGATGTTTCTTGATGTTATGAATGGTGTACTTACATTAAGTAGTGCCATGCATACATTCTTTGTTATGTTGCATTCATGACATTAAGATCATCCTAAAATGAATGGACCTTGGCTAAGTTATACTTTAAAGCTTAAAATGAATTTGATGCATGCTCACTTGTTTTTATATCAATCCCAAGGTTCCTGAGGACGTAGATGATGACATCCTAGGTAGTAGGAGGCCCTACTGAGATTCTTTAGTAGGATTCTCACTCCCTCTATCTTTTCTTTCTGTCACGTCTTCAGATGGCGGCGTTTGTGGTGTTCGTGCATACCCTGATATGGGAGGTGCACCATGACCTGGACCACGGGACATTTCATTTTGAGGGTCGATACACTGTTCATGTGTTTATGTTCGTCGGACGACCCTTCACTTCCCCTGTACATTCCTACCGGTTCTCCCTCGTCTCGCCATTCGGTGATGACTTTGTGTTTGAGCACGCACATCCCCGAGAGGAAAGGATTTGCCGTACGCCACCAACCGCCTCCGCCATTCGAGACTACCCATAGTACGTGCCCCGCTGCCCATCCTCATTCTCGAAGATGGACCCTTCCGAGGACTTTGCCACTCAGGTACCCTCTGAGGGATCCTCCCCCTCCATGCCGATGGACCTTGGGGAAGGTAGTGAGGCCACCATGACCCAGCCGAGGTTAGAACAATGACCAGAGATGCGGCCAAGTCGTGGGGGTCACTCCTGATCCCCACTTCGTCTCTTTACGCCGAAGGAGCTCGCCCAGTTTCCCGGGTATATGCCTCACTCAAGGGATGGACTTCAGTAGGAGGTAGTAGATGATTCGGGCTAGTGCACACACCACCTAGATGAGGATAAACCTTCTTTTGTTTATCCCATTAGTTGCACTTGGGTGGGGGAGTCGTTTTATGTTTCCATTGTATTTCTTTTATGTATTGCTTTCCTTGTACTAAATTAAGTCCCACACTTTATAAGTGGGCATATTATATATATATGCTGTGATTCAGTTTCATCATGTTGTATCATTTTATGCTTTATGTTATGATGTTGTGAGACGCTTGTTTTATTACTTTACGTGTTACATCGATTATCATATCGTGCGGCTCTCACTTTACCTTTCAAAAAAAAAAATTTTACCTGTATTTTTCTCTAAGTAATTAAAGAGGAGACTATGACGTAACAGACTAATGATTAACCTAAATATGTTCTAGAGTATTGGGTTAAAAATTAGGATGTTACATTATGGTATCAGAGCAGTTCGATTCTCATGGAGCCTGAGGATTGGACTAACCATGCTTTCTAAAGCATAGTACGATAGCTATGTCATGCGTAGTGCTTGGATAGAGATAAGCTATAGGATAGAAATGCATGAACCCTGTCTACTTGCGTGTGCCATGGTAACTAGCTCATATTACATGGAATATTGAGCCTGATCACCTCAGTGTTTATTGTCTCGTGTGTTTAGGAACCAACGACACCTAGGAGACAGTCTAGGACTCCGGCCGAGGATTACCAAGACAATACGACTGCTGCTGCTATCCGTGACATGGCTAGGGCCATGGAGCAGATGTTTGAAAGGATGAACCCACAAGGGGATGCTGGACGCGCTCCCCCTACTGCTGAAATGATCGAACAAGCAAGGTTAGGTGAATTCCGCAAGGCAAACCCACCAGCCTTCTGAGGAGCCATGGATCCTGACAAAGCTGATGAGTAGATCAAGAATATGGAGAAGATCTACTTCGTAGTCACCTGGTCGGAGGAGCAAAAGGTCACGTTTGCCACCTACATGATGGAATCGGACACCAAGTTCTGGTGGACCAGCACCCGAAGATTGCTGGAGGCTTCTGGTACTGCAATCAACTAGGAGCTGTTCAAGACCTACTTCTATGAGAACTACTTCTCGGAATCAGTGAGAAACGCAAAGGACATCGAGTTCATGCAACTGACCCAAGGAGGGTCTACTGTCGCCTAGTACACGGCAAAGTTCGAGGAACTCATCAAGTTCTCACGGGTATTTCAAGGAAACCTCGATGAGGTGTGGAAGTGCGTCAAGTATGAAGCCAGATTGATGGCAGAGTTGAACTATGCCGTGGCGCACATGGAGATTAGGGACTTCCCAACCCTAGTCAACAAATGCCGAATCATGGAAGAGCGACAAAAGAAAATCAACGCTGCAAGGGTAGCACGAACCAAGGGGTTAGGACCTCAAGCCCCAAAGTTCAAACCGCAACAACAGAACCCATCCCGAAACCACTACAACCCCTACCACACCAACCAATTCAAGCCACAACAACAAAGAACCCCCTTCCTCTAACAACCCAAGCAACCATACCGACCACCATTCCAAAACAACAACCCCCGATACAATAACAACAACAACAACAACCGACAAGGAAGGACGGGCGGCCCTCGAAATAATAACCAACAAGGAGGGTCCAGTGGGGCCAAGAACAAGGCACCGCAAGGAGCCCCCGCCGCCTTTGCCCGATCCGCACCAGCCATACTATGCCCCCAGTGTGGAAAAGATTACGGTAATCGCCCCTGCATGGCTGGCCAAAACGCTTGCTTCAGATGCGGGAAACCCGGCTACTACGCCAACAATTGCACGAATGGGAGGCCAGTAAATCAAAACCCCAGGCCACAACACCAAGGGAGGATCTTCACCCTCAATGCTGACGAAGCAGAAAAGTCCAACGGCCTCATAAAAGGTAAGTGCGAAATAAATGGTAGAACCTTAACTGTATTGTATGACTCTGGTGCAACACATTCTTTTATTTCATATGCTAGTGTCGAGACTTTAAATTTAAAAACTTCCAAACGTCCGTTTGATCTTATTGTTTCTACCCCCACAAATCATCCTGTAAATACCTATTTTTGTTGTCTAGATTGTCATATCATTGCAGAAAATAGATCCTTTGTTATGGATTTAATTTGTTTACCCTTGAAAGGCATAGGTGTAGTCCTTGGCATGGATTGGCTTCACGCCAACCTTGTGTTATTAGATTGTGATACAAAGACCATCGTTTTTCCTTCTCCCCCTAGTGAAACTAGTCAACCTTTGAAACTTTATCTCAACGCCGTAGAGGTCAACTGTAGTGGGAAAAAGACTAAGGGATATGTTCTCCTAACTACTAGCGAGGTAGACTTTGAGCAGAACTTAGAAAATATATCAGTAGTAAGAGACTATCCCGAGGTATTTCCGGAAGAGATACCCATGTTCCCTCCCGAAAGAGAAGTGGAGTTCTCCATTGAGTTGGTTCTTGGAGCGAGACCAATCTCTATAGCCCCCTACAGAATGTCACCTTTAGAACTAGCTGAGTTGAAAACCCAACTTGAGGAGCTTTTAGAGAAAAATTTTATAAGACCTAGTGCCTCACCGTGGGGAGCCCCAGTTTTGTTTATTAAAAAGAAGGATGGGAGTATGAGGTTGTGCAAAGACAATAGGCAATTGAATCGTGTCAGGGTGAAAAACAAGTACCCTTTGCCTAGGATTAATGACCTCATGGACCAATTGAGAGGAGCGGTGGTATTTTCCAAGATTGATTTGAGGTCGGGATACCACCAAATTAGGGTGAGGGATCAAGATATACCAAAGACTGCCTTTGGAACTCGGTATGGACACTTTGAGTTCTCGGTGATGTCTTTTGGATTGACGAATGCTCCCGCAGTGTTTATGGATTACATGAATAGGATCTTTAGACCCTATTTAGATCAGTTCGTGGTCATTTTCATAGATGATATACTCATCTATTCGAAGACCCACGAGGAGCACGAACGTCATCTAAGGATAGTATTGGAGATCTTAAAGGAAAAGAAGTTATATGCTAAGCTGTCTAAGTGTGAATTTTGGTTGGAGGAAGTAAAGTTCTTAGGGCATGTGGTGTCAAAAGGAGGTATAGCCATTGATCCCAGTAAGTTTGAAGCGGTAATGAATTGGGATAAACCAACCACCGTAATAGAAATACGGAGCTTTTTGGGTTTAGCAGGCTACTACCGTAGGTTTATCAAAGGATTCTCCCAGATTGCCCTACCCTTAACCAAGCTAACTAGGAAGAATGCCCCCTTCGTATGGAGTCCTGAGTATAAGAAGAGTTTTCAAGAGCTTAAGGAGAGGCTAACCACAACCCCAGTGTTGGTCTTACCTAGCCCTAATGTACCTTACGAGGTATATTGTGATGCTTCGGGCAAAGGACTAGGGTGTGTGTTGATGCAAAATAGGCAAGTGGTAGCCTATGCATCCAGACAACTCAAGCCTCACGAGGCAAACTACCCCACCCATGACCTAGAGTTAGCAGCCGTAGTGTTCGCTTTGAAGGTGTGGAGACACCATTTATATGGTGTAAGGTTTGAAGTTTTCTCCAATCATAAGAGTCTCAAGTACCTCTTTGATCAAAAGGAGTTGAACATGAGGCAGAGAAGGTGGATGAAGTTCCTTAAGGACTACAATTTCGGTTTAAGTTACCACCCCGGCAAGGCTAATGTAGTCGCCAATGCCTTGAGCCGAAAATCATTGCATTTATCCCACATGATGGTCAAGAAGGCTGAATTGATAGAGAAGTTTAGGGATATGAATCTAGGGATGTCGATGACCAATGAAGGGATGAAGATATGTTACCTTAGCGTGACAAGTGGGTTTAAGCAGAGAGTCATACTGGCACAACAAGAGAACGAGGAGTTCGAGGAGATTATAGATGCAGTTACGGCAGGAAAGTTGAAGGGATTTGAAAGAGGTTCGGATTGGATATGGAGGTTTGAGGAAAGAATTTGCGTGCCAAAGATGGTAACCTCCGAGAGAAGATCTTGGAGGAGGCTCACAAAAGCTATTTCACCATTCATCCTGGTGTTACCAAGATGTATCAGGATTTAAAGAAAATGTTCTGGTGGCCCGGGATGAAGAAGGATGTAGTCGCCTGGGTTAGTAAGTGCTTGGTATGTCAGAAAGTGAAAATCGAGCACCAAAAACCTTCAGGTTTGTTGCAACCCCTAAGATTCCATGACTTGAAACCTTGAGTTTTTAAAAAGAGATTTAAGTTTAATCTAAGTAACCTTAAGTTCTAATTAACCTTAATAAATTATTTTGACTCTAGATTAATTATGAAAATTAATTAATCTTTGATTAGAGCCTAATATTGCTTAGGTTCGCTTAATTATATCATTAAGCTTACAAACACTATTCTAGGGGCAAAATCATAATTTTGCACAAAAACTGTCCGGGACCACCAGGACTTAAACAGATACTTTTACACACATGAAAATATCATTTTAAACCTTCGGGGAAATTTTCGGACTCAACGGCACTTATACCCGCGTAAAAATGCTATAGGGGTATTTTGGTTATTTTGACCTGAAAACTCAGAAAAGAGATTTTTCTGCTCTATTAACATTCATTCACATACAATCCCCTTCAAACATTGAGTTGACCCCTTTGAGGACTGTCGGGCCAGCTATCCTCGAACTCCAGGTGAAAAATGACCTCAAGGGTATTTTGGTCATTTTTGCTCAAATAAAAAAATCGGGGTGTTACACTTTGGCTCATTGCAAGGCTAGAATTTTTGACTAAAAAAAATGTAAAAGAAAGGAAAAGAAAGCAAGTGGTATAATGATGCAGCATGTGCATTTCTGTTGCAAGAAAGAATTAAAATATGGTGAGATGAAGAGCATGCTTGACCGTGGCTTCCATGGCTGATATGTTAGGAATTCTTTTGCTTAAACATAAGCTAAAATAATAGAAAAGAAAGCTAAAGAAATGATGATAAGGTTGGATATGTTTCTATGTTAGAAAAATAATAAAATATGGTGGAATTGGAGCATTATGGCCGCTGCATATAGCTTGTTAGATGTTTAGAATTTTTGCTCAAAAACAATGCAAAACAACTCAAAGATCACATGGTATTGTCATGAGGTTGTTTGAGTGCTTAATTCTTTTGAAATAAAATAAAATGGAAGCATTATGGGGGTATGGAAGCTGATGCATATAGGTCATGTCTGATAATAATTTTTGCTCAAAAAGGTTGCAAGACAAGTCAAAGAGCACATGCTATAGTTATGATATGTTTTAGGGTGCTTTAGGCTTTATAAAAAAAATAAAATATGATGGCGGAAAGGAGTTGAAAACTGTGGCCTTCTCATGTGCAATGTGATCAGAATTTTTTTGATCAAATAAAGTGCAAGACAACTCTAATAAAGTAAGTGGTAATGCAATGAGTGTTGTGTGTATTTTATTGTTAAAGAAAAAAATTTAAAATATCAAGATGATGGAGGAGGAAGAATCTATGAGTTTGCAAGGCTATCATGGGGGACAAGTTTTTTTTTTTCATTCATGGTAGGACATGTCTTTGAGGTGTATGATGTAGTGCATTATTCCTTAAATGAAATTTTAAAATATGAGCATCATATGAAGCATGGAATGTCATGGCTGATTCAAGGAATTTGGGGGACAAAGTTTCATTTATCATTCATGGTAGGACATGTATTTGAGGTGTATCTTGAAGAAAAAAAATAAAATATTGGTACCATGGTGGTATCTAATGATGCACTGCATTAAAAAGAAAGGAAATATGATCACCATGGAAGTGTGATGGTCGCTGGTTTCTGATTCCTTTAGGATCAGATTGGTGTTGTTTTACAAGTGGTAAAACATGTATTAGATGTATATTTACTTAGGTAAAAGATTAGAAATTGATAGGTTAGTTAAAATGGTAAAAGGTTAAGTGTTTAGGACAAATCAAGACAAAGTAAAAAAGAGAAATCATACACTAGTAAATGAAGTTAATTTCAAATGAGTAAAAATCAATTTGTAACATAAGTTCTAAACTTAGGATAAGAAAATGTAAATGTATAAAATTTTACCTAAACCGTAATCTTAGCTTTGATCTCAAACATCACTAATTTTATGAGCTCTTATAATTAAGGAAAGGTAATTTAATTTTACCTTAGGTAATCTTAGGCTCTAATTACCTTAAGTAATTATTTTTAACCTTTAGGTGATTAATTTTTAACTCAAGGTTAGTGAAGGAAATAAATTTGAGTTCAAATAGAGTTATAACATTACCTTAATTACACAAGTAAATCTATTTAGCACAACTAGGGATAAAAAGGTAATTTCACATAAAAACTCCCTATAATTATTGGACATTCTCAAATTATACTTATTTTGAACTTTTGGGTGAAAACCAAATTCAAAAATTATATAATTTCATGTAAAATTACTGTAGGGGTAAAACAGTAATTTTATGTATAGTAAAAATTGAGAATTGAGATTTTGATCTCTAAGGCACATATAATCCCCATCAAACATAAAACTAATCCCTCAAAGATAATTTAGCTTGGTTATCCTTGATTTCTAGGTAAAATGACCTCAGGGGCATTTTGGTCATTTTACGTCTTAAAAATCAGGGTTTGCAACTTTTGCGCGAATCGTTTCCTTAATGTTATATCCCTAATCGTTTCCTCCAGTCTCCTATAAGGTTTCTTTAATGTTATATTCCTTTATTGAGGATTATTTGGCCTCGAATTACGTGCAAAAATTACCTATGGCATTTTGGTAATTTTTACACAGGAGTAAAAATTGAGGCGTTACATTTTATTCCTAGGGAAGGAAATGTGATCTGGCAAAGTAAAATCCCTAAATTATCCTTTTCATAACTTCACAAATTCAACTATTTCCTAACTTTGCAATCGTTTCCTTCCTTTCCACCAGGATCTCACTATCGCCACCATCGCAAGTAGTTTATGCTGCCACTGTAGGGAAGAATTGCCATCACCATTGCGAGGATGGATCGAAGGTATCTACATTAGTGTTCTCTTTTTGTTCCTTTTTTTGTTCTGATTAGGGCTCCGATCCCATGTGTTCTCTCCATCTTCCATTTCTCTTTGATTAGGTCAATTGGTGGTTTGCTTTTAGGATTTTGGATTTCACATCTTCATTTCTCATGAATTTATGATTTCAATAGCTTACTTTTTTGTATGCTTTATTGGCTTCTTTGTCTTATTCAAGAATTTGTCTCATGGGATGAATGAGCTTTACCTCAATTTCTACTTTTTTATTTCTCTGATTTAATTTTCATATGTGATTATCAAAGTGAACACCCCCTATTTGGTTTCGTTTGGTTTAGTTTGGAAATTGTTGGAATTTTCCTAAATGAGTGTGCAATATGATAATATACGTGTATCAGATACCTTTGCAGTTCCTCTTTTCTTTTTCTTCTCCTTTTAGTAAGTGGTTTAGATTGACATGTCTTCTTCTTCTATGTTTTTTCTTACAATTTAGAAAATCTAAAATTCACCATAATAGATCATGAATGTAACTGCATAAAGTATAAAAATAATTTCTATTTATAATAAGTAAAGCAGAGCATAAATAATGTGAAACAATGAAACTTTCCCTTCAATGAGTACAACAAATAAGGTTTGTCTTACTAGATGAGATAAGCTGAATGGATATGATGACACCATAATATTCTACAAATTTTCCCTTAAGATAAAAAATTAGGCTATAACTAAATAGAAGTATGTGAAAGCACCTGCAAACGAGTCACTAGAACCGATATTGGGTTAGTCAGCAGCGCATTCAAGGACCTACAAAATGGGACTATTAGAATAAGAAAGAATGACAAATTGAGGTGGGGTTCACCATTGCACACAAATAAGCCAAATTTGAGTATTATAAGAGAGAAAAAAAATGGTAGTAGCATGATGAAATGGGCAATAATCACCCAACTATAGTAGCCACAACAAGCCAACCAAACATTCCTAGTAATCTATCATGGTTTAGATTTTCTATGCCTAACTTTGAAAATTCCTAGATATAAGCATTATTGTGTGGCAGGCTTGTGAAACCCTAAAAATTATTTAAAAATTAATTTATGCTTTATTATTCATAATTTCAAAAATCCGATAGTTTGAACAATGATGAGGACGATCCAATGGTTTTGTAAAGGAAAAAAAAAGTAAATAGTGTTTTGCAGGCCCATAGGCTTGTCGGAACAGCCGATACCCTAGAATTGGGCCTTGGAGATGCCTGAAACTAAGAAATTATAGTATTAAGATTATAACTGGGTAGGAATAAAGATTTTATACCTAGAATTAATTTTTCAAGCAATGTTTGATTACCCGGGCACACTATTTTACCTGATCGGTAGAATTTCGGTATGCGGTTTTTAACACCGTAAAAGCTACTTAGTGGCTAAGTAAGCTTTATCAACCACTTTATGCCAAGTGGATGACAACGATTGAAAATTTAAAAGCAAGTTTTAATCATGGCATTTCATTTATTAATATTTTACTCGGGTGCTCATATCTCACCTGTTCGGTGGGATTTTGATGTGCGATTTTGACACTGTAAAAGCTATTTATTCTACAACAAACCAAATCTTAGCCATCCATTTTTCTTACTTTGGTCAAAGATCATTTAATTATACAATATAATACTCATTCTTTTATATATAACAAGATAACCACAAGCCAAGCTTCTTAAAGAAGCTCAAAATTTCGTGCATCATGCTGTAAGGAGAAGGAAACCAGGTTCCTCCATGTCCAAGAGCTCAAACTTCACTTCAAATGCCAAAAAGACTAGTCTAGAGTTGATAAAACACTAAACTTCCTTCACTAAACTTGTTCTACACCTCAAACTCTACAAATCTAACCGATTGAAATTTCAAATCACCACCACTTCTCACTTTTGGATCACATATTATATTGCCTAAGGGAGGGTTTAGTGCTAGTTTGAGGGCCTTGGAGTGAAGAAAACCATTCTTGGATCACTCTTGGAGCCAAGATCACAAAAAGCCACCAAAGTAGGGATTTTCTGAGCCTCTTTTGCATCAAATTCATTTTTCTGTCTTAACCACTGATGTGATTTGATATTTTTAGCTATATTGGTTGATAATATATAGATGTTGATATATTAATTTTTGTGGAGTGTTTGGAAGGTGTTAGAAAACTCTTTTTCTCAAAATATTGTTTGGGCTATGTTGCTGTGAATCTAGATTTTAGGCAGACAGGTTATGATTCATGAATTTTCTGAATAGTTTGTAGATTGATCCTTGCTCTGAAAATTTTATATGTTGAAGATAACATGATGAGGTGTTTCCATGAATTTTCTTGAGTCTTAAAAATGACTTTTACTATTTTCTAAAAATATAAAACCGAGGCTGTTACTGAGTGTCTAGACAGCCAATTCTAGAACACTGAATTTTGATAATTTTGTTATCATAGTACACGATTGATTTTTCCTTCAAAATTTTTAAAAAATGTTGAGAACATATTGAAGTCAAACCATGAATTTTTATATGATTTTGTATTATCACTTGATAGGGTAATAAAAATTAGACATTTGGCTGTGGCTGAAAACAAGTAGATACTGACCTCCGAATTTGTAGAATTTTATTAACCCATTTACAGAAATCCTTTTGCATTGAAATTTTTACAGGAGTTTGGGGACACATTGTGGTGTCTTGGATAATTTTTTTAGCCTCTGAATTTGTTGTTTGATGTGCAAATTAAATTGCACAACTAAGGTGTGAAATCTGCCCATGTGCTGTCATTGTGATCATGCATTACATTGGTAACTGTGAACAACCGATTTTATTCAATCTTTTTAACAATAAAATCGAATAGTTTGCACTTAATTTACCTTTTTTTATTTATTTATTTATACTTTCATTTCTTGTTTAAAAGAAAAATATAAAAATAAAAAATAAAAAAATTTGGGAGAAGAGTTCACGGACTCTCTCATTTTCTCCTTTCCCCTCACCCCCCGAGACATACACGTGAAGTTACAGTAACCTGGGAAGGGGGAAAGCATAAAAAATAAAAAAGGATGCAATGATAGTGTTTTTGATTTTTAAATATCTCTTTCGGTGGAATGGATGCATCCGAAGAGCTTTTTTTTACATATTGAGATCATGGAGGAACGGGGAGGAGGGGGGAGAAGACCACCAAAAAAAAATATCATCATCGGATGTGAGAGACCTGAAAAAAGAAACCAGAATCCCAATCCAGCAATACAAGTCCAGTTACACAACCCAGAAATCAAAAAAGAACAAGGTAATACCATCATCATCAGCAATATCATCATCACCAAACATAAACAAATTTTTTTTTTTAAAAGAAAAAAGGAAGGAGGAGGCCGCGGCAGCCTCCACCACCAGCCGCGACCTCCGTGCCCATCACAATCATCTTCCCCTTCCCCCTCTATCTTCCATAACCACAACCTTCACTCATATCCAACCACCACCTCCGTCCAGAAGGTCAGCGCCAAGACCACTATCCCCATCGCTCGCGGGTTATCGCCATGTACCGGAACCACGATCTCGCTGAACATCGCAACCATTCCTCTCCTTCTGCGTCGCGATCTCCGCCTCAGACCTCGCTATAGCGCCGCCGCGAGAGGTCCCCTCCCCTGTCTGTGTACGCCGCGCACACCTCCCTTGGCCGCGCCCCCTTTCAACTTCATCTTCATCCTCACCCCTGAAACCACCATACACCGCCTTCCATCACAGCCACAACAAAAGCCCCACCGCGACCTCTCACCCGCGAGCCACCTCCACGAGATCCCTCACCGGCGAGCCACCCTTCACCCGCGAGCCACCCCCACCGCGACCTCTCACTGGCGAACCACCCTTCACCCGCGAGCAACACCTCGCGAAACCAAGCCCAGCCGCCGCTCCCCTACAACGGCGGATCGGCCTCCTTCGCCCTCGCTCTCTCTCCCTCTCTCTCGGTTCTCTCATTCTCAGATCCTCTCCTTAGCTTTGCTTTCTCTTAGTTTTACTTTGCGGAGGTGAGAGTTCTTCTTTTTGTTTTAGTGCAGTGTGTGAACGTGAGAGAAAGAGAGTTTGCTTGTGAGTGGTGCACGTGTGTGAGTGAGTGGGTGAGTCCGTGAGTGTGTGCGTATGTATGGGTATGTGTGTGTGAGAAAGAGAGGATTATGTGTGTGTGTTGGGTGGTAGTGTATGTGAGTATGGGTAGATAAAAAAAAAACAAAGGTGTTATTTTATATTTATTTATTTATATTTTGAGTTGATTTTATTTAGCTTTGTGAGATCTAATAATAGATTTGCTTGATTTGAGAGTTGGTTGTCTAATTAAGTTTTCTTTTGGTCTTTGGTTTTGATTTAGTTTAGGCCTAAATAAAAGTTTTTTAAGTTTGTAATAAATATTTCGACTTTTTTTGATAAAAAAAAAAGAAGAGAATTTATAATGTGTTCTTTTATTTTATTCGAACGAAATTAGGTAAATTAAAAAAGAAAAACAAGTTATTCAATTTAATTTTATTTTATTTCATCTTATTATTTTGGATGAATTTAGTATTAATGTTTCTATTGATTGAAAAAGAGAGAAAAATAGTAATTAGAACCTTTGTTTTCTTAGTTTAATTATTTTCATATGTTTTGTGGTATGTTTACGTTTATGTTTACGAGTTTAATTTTATTTTTATTATATTTTATGATTGAATTAATTACTTAATTGTGCTTATTTTACCTTTTTTAGTTTAAGTATTCTGTGTTTATGTGTTTCGATTTAAAATTAATTGTGTAATTTTATTTTGTTCAACTTAATTAGTTTATGTGTTTGTGAGTTATGTTTAATTCATTTACGTTTGTATTTATGATTTGATTTTTAGTTTAATTGTTCTATGTTTATGTTTTTTAGTTTAATTATTTTAAATGTTTATATGTTTTATTTAAGTTAATTGTGTTTGTGTTTATAAATTTTGCTTTTGTTAGCTTAATTATTTTATGTTTTTTTTTGGTTCAAATTTAACGGGGTATTTGTTTTTTTATGTATTAATTTTGTTGGTTCCTATTAAAATTAGAATTGTTATCTAAAAAGAGGAGTTTTATCCATTTTGGATTTAAAATAAGGACTTGAGTATTTTATTAAAATTTATATACTTAATTAATTGATGAATTGTATATAAAAAAAAAGAAAGGTTAATTGAGCCGAGACGGTTTGTTAATCTCATATTTCAGAATATTTTAGCTGCGACGGCTTAATATTCAAAGTCTTTTCAAAATAGAGTTAATTTGACGCGACAGTTTGTTAACTTTATGTTTTAGAATATTTTAGCTGTGACAGCTTAATATTCTAAAATTCTTTTTTTCAAAATTAACCTTTTCACCACTTAATTTATTTGCAAATAATTTTCCTAGTTTTTTTTCTTATGCTATTTATGCATTTTGTTTTATTTAAGAGTTTTTTTTTAATAATTTTATTTCAAAATATTTTATTTAATTTCTGTTATTGTAGATAAAGAGTTGATTTAGCCGTGACGGCTTATTGACTCTAACTTTCGGGCATTTGAGTTGTGACAGCTTAATGATCTGAAAATTTCTCTAAAAATATTTGTTTTTTTCTTTTATATTTGTTTCTTTTTATGAAAATATAAAAAAATAAATCTCTTTTTATCTTATTTGCGAATATTTACAATTCATAATTTCATTTTCGATTTAAATTTATTCATTTAGCTATTACAAATTTTTTTTTTATAAAATAAAGAGGTTAATTTAGCCGTAACGGTTTGTTAACTTGTTATTTGAACATCTGAGTTGGGACAATTTGATATTCTAAATATCTCTCATAAGGTTCGTATCTTTTCTCTTACAAAAAACACCAAAAAATAGATTTTTGCTTCTTTTTAGATTCTATTTGCAAGTGTTTATTATTTAGAACAATTCCTTTTTTAAAATCATATGCTTATTTGTTAAATGTTTTCGTTTCAAATAAAAAAGGTTAACTTAGTCGTGACGACTAGTTAACTTATTTTTAGGGCATCTGAATTGCGACAGTTCGATGCACTAAAAATTCTTTTCTTTTAAGAAAAATAAATTTCTTTTAATTGTCTTGAAACAGAAAATAAACGTTGAAAAAGGTTATTTATTTAATTTGCACAATTAATTAAAGGTACCGTCTAAGGACGGGTGTACTAGGGTGTGTGGGATTAAATTCCTGCCCTTTCCTATACGTAACCGATTCCCGAACTCAAACTGGTTTCCAAGACTACTTCTCAAAAAATGGGTTTTTCCAACGTTTTCCCAATTTTAAATAAACTTGGTGGCGACTCCAATATTTTCAACAATTCTTTCTCTTTTTCGCCGTCCCCGTCGCGATCCCGGTTGCGACAGTAACATAATGACATTTTGTTCAAATATGGCATATATGAATGCATGCTAGTACCTTCAATGATTGGTGTAGGCTGTAACATCCCCTGCTGCTTTATGGATTGACGACTGTCCCCACAAACCAACACGGGTCTTTTCAGCGTGCTTTGTCCTCACTCACACGCTTCCTAGGAAAACTTCCCAGGAGGTCACCCATCCCAAAATTGCTCCAAGTCAAGCACGCTTAACTATGAAGTTCTTTCAGTTTGGGCTACCGAAAAGAAGATGCATCTTGTTGGTATAGGTAGTACAAATCAATTCATATAAACCCTCCTTAACTGTATAGTCTCATACCTATACAGTCTTTAGGATCCCTCTCATTCGGGTGTATAATCGGTTCATTCATGTACCCTTTCGCTTTCGAAGTCTACCAGGAGCCGCTCCTTATCCGTGCCTCCTTGTACCGGCGATCACTCCTCGACTTCGCTATCCCCGGACGTTACATGCCCACCAGCTTCCGCCTGGTTCATCCCCGAACCACACCGTACTAGGAGAGGTGCAGGCTCTGATACCATTTGTAACATCCCCTGCTGCTTTATGGATTGACGACTGTCCCCACAAACCAACACGGGTCTTTTCAGCGTGCTTTGTCCTCACTCACACGCTTCCTAGGAAAACTTTCCAGGAGGTCACCCATCCCAAAATTGCTCTAAGTCAAGCACGCTTAACTATGGAGTTCTTTCAGTTTGGGCTACCGAAAAGAAGATGCATCTTGTTGGTATAGATAGTACAAATCAATTCATATAAACCCTCCTTAACTATATAGTCCCATACCTATACAGTCTTTAGGATCCCTCTTATTCGGGTGTATAATCGGTTCATTCATGTACCCCTCCGCTTTCGAAGTCTGCCAGGAGCTACTCCTTGTCTGTGCCTCCTTGCACAGGCAATCACTCCCCGACTTCGCTATCCCCGGACGTTACATAGGCTTGGTTGGAATATATCATGAATGAATGCCTATATGTTCTTTATGCATGCATTCGGAAAGAGAAAAGTGAATGAGGTATATATATGGGAAAACAGAACGTATAAATTTCACTCGTGCATGTTCTGACATAGGATAAAACAGAACAAGACTTCGATTGGATTAAAGGGAAGGCAAAAATAGGAACTTCCCGATTTAATTGAAGGGAAGGAAAAAATAGGAACTTCTCCCGGGAAATTATAAGTCGATAGACGTATCGGCTGGAATAGAACTATGTGTAATTCGAAAATGGAAAAAAATGAAGTCTGATGATCACATATAGGATTGAGCTCATCCTGATAAGCAGTCTATTTCCCTTTTGTGGCACCGTCCACAATAAATACCATTTGGTATACATTGCCCACTTTGTGGAAGATACTCGTTGGGTATATACTAAGTCTTTCCTATGTCGAAAAAGAGAAAACTGCACCGAGTTGAGTTTTGTGGCCATAAACAGAAGTAGACCCTCGAACACGACTTCACTGTAATTGGCTGATGCATGGTTATATCGTATTGAGTTATGTTGTTTAAAATTAATTCATAGGATCTTGAGCCTTATGTTACCTGTGAATTAAGTGAGTGAATATTAAAAGTAATCCACTTCAGAATTATGATTTGGAACTTTAAAACTGAACTGTTGTTATATAACACATGATCACTTTTTCTTAATAAACCGAAGTGGCTAGGGCGACGACGATGACAGTATGATTGTGTATTTGGGGAGTTTTCCTACTGAGAATTGTACAATTCTCACCCCTATGTTTGTGTTCCCAGGTCGTCTCCGATAATTCAGAGGACAAGGATGCTGCTACATGAAGGACATTAGACTTGAAATTGTTTAGTAGTGAGAACTTGTATCTGGTGTACTTAATTGTATGTATATGATTGTAAATATAATAGAAAATAGTTGTGTATCAAAGCTCATAGAAGAGCTTCCTTTTATACTTGTCTATGATTTCAATCAATGTTGTGTTTGTTTGTTATATATTTTAATAGGATTACGCTTAGTTAATACAAGCATTAATCAAGCTTGCTATAGATATTTAAGAAAGGTTCGTTAATTAATAAGTAACAACTCTCGAGTATGATATCATGACTTAAGGGTGATGTTGTACTTGGGAGGATATTACAAGGCTAGCTAGAAGCATGTTTTCAAATATGAAAATTCATTTTGGGAGCATGTTGGATTGTAACGCCCCGATTTTTCTGTCTGAGAGAAATGATCAAAATACCCCTAAGGTCATTTCCTGACCTGACAGTCCTCGAAGGGTCAAATCAATGTTTGAAGGGGATTAGGTGGCCCTTGAGTGGTTTTGGAAACGAAAATCTTGTTTTTCGCAGTTTCGGGTCAAAATGACCAAAATACCTTATAGCGTTTTTATGTGGGTAAAGGTGCCGTTTGAGCCCAAAACTTTTCCCGAAGGTTTAAAATTATATTTTTCATGTGTTTAAAGGTCTCTTTTTAAGTCCCGGTGGTTCCGAGTAGTTTTTGTGCAAAATTATGATTTTGCCCCTGAAATAGTATTTTGAGCTTAAGGATGTAATTAAGCAAACCTAAGCACTATTAGGCTCTAATCAAAGATTAATTAACTTCCATAATTAATCTAGAGTCAAAATAAGTTATTAAAACTAATTTAGGACCTAAGATTGCTTAGATTAAACTTAAATCTCTTTTTAAAACTTAAGATTCCTAGTCTTGGAATCTTGAATAGTGTTTTCTCTCTCCAATTCCTTAAATTAAGGAATTATGTCTAGAATTATTTATACACTAAAATGAATTTCTATCTCGCTAATGAAGCAAGACCACTCCTTAATTATGTCTAGACAACCTTAATCACTCATTTCTTTACCTAAACACTTTCTCACAAATCCTTAATCTTAAGCATAATCTAAGACACACCTAAACACAACTCTAAACCACAATTAAAATGTGAAAATCCTCCCCCCATGGCTGATGCAATTTGGCCACCTCCTTCCCATTTTCATCACATGTTTGAAAATTCAAACACTCATAGTGTAACACCCTAATTCTCTTTAGAAATTAAATGAGGTTTTATTAATGAGAATTTTAAGATTTCGACATATGTAGACATGATGAGAAGGATTCAAGGAAGCAGCAAAAAAAAAAAATATATGAATAGTATTTTGCGGGCCCATGAACCACGGAGACAATAAAACCCAGAATTAGGTCCCGAAGATACTACAAATTGAGAAATTATAATATTATGTTTAGGAATAGGAAGAAATAAAGATTTTATACCCGAAAATATTTTTCGGCCAATGTTTGATTACTCGGGTACACTATTTTACCCGTTCGGTGGAATTTCGGTGTGCGAATTCTAACACTGAAAACTAATTTGATCTCTATAAAATAAATTATTTTGTATCTTTAAATTAAGTGAATGGCCAAGATTCAATCTTGGATTACAAGATTTAATCATAGCCATCCAATTCACTTTTTGATTAGAACTTATCTAAATATATTATATAATATTATGCCATTATTACAAGATATATATGAGTTCAAATCTTCTCCAAAAAGGAATGCAATTCTTGGCCATCTTGAGGGGAGACAGCAGCAAATCCTCCATTTTCTTCTTCATCAAAAACCTTGATTTCAACCTCAAAAATCCTAAACCAAACCTTGATAAAACCAAAATCTTCCTTCACAAAAGTTGTTCTACACTTCAATCTCTATAAATATAACCGATTAGAATCTCTATACCTTGCCTTAATACCTCATCCATCACTGATTTGAGGGGGTTTTAAGTGGATTTTGAGAGCTTTGGAGTGAAGAAAGTGCATCTTGGAACAAGCTAGAGACAAGGATCCAATAGCTTCCAGGAGTAGGGTTTTTGTGAATTGTTCTTGTGATTTTCTGTTCTTGCTGAGTTTGGCTTGTTTCAATAGGATAAAATTGGGTTCTTATGTGATGTTACACCTAGATGTTGATATATTTGCATAGGTATGTTAGTTTGGTATCATGGAAAAATCAATTCTTGTCAAAGGATGTTGAGTGAGGCTTGCTGGATTTTCGGTTTCCTACAGGCAGTGTATGATCACGATTTTTCTGACTTTTTTGTAGGTATTTTTATGAGCTAGAAAAATTTTATGTTGAAGATAACATCTTAAGCTAGTTCCATGAATTTTCTTGAGCTTTAATTTTGATTTTTACTGCCTTAATAAAATCTGGGACTGAACTAGTACCTATGCTGCCTGAACTCTTGGAACAGAAGCTATAACTTTTGCTAATTTTGTTACCATACCAAATGATGGAATAATCACTTGAACTTTGTACAGGGTATCAGAGATATCTTTAGGTTTTACTAGGATTTTTATTTCGAATTTTATAGGTTCAATTGATAGGGTTAAAAATTATGAATTTCAGTTTTTGAGCTGAGGTTGAGTGGGTTCTGACCACCAAAATTACCTAATTTTGTTAACACAGTTAAAAAGTTCTTTTTAATCTAAAATTTTTACATGGCCTTATGGACATATTGAAGTATCTCAAGGAATTTTTATAGCCTTTAAATTGGTTGTTTGGTATGTGAGATAAATTATGCCCCATAAGTATGAATTCTGCCAGATGCTATTCTTGTGCTGGAAAGGAATCAAATTCTTGAGTTAGAAGTAAAATGGCTTATAACAAAAGTATGAGAAGTATACATACATGCTACATTATTTAAAGATTTGATTATGAGAAATGGATGAAGAATTCATTGTAAATAAACATTTGCACATGACTTGGGCATGCATTGAGAAGCTAAATGATGATGGGTGAGTATATTTAATAAAAGTGCAAGAAATTCAATTGTGCATATTCTAGCATATGGGGAAAATAGAAACAAGACTTATGTTGACAAAAAAGGGAAGGCAAAAATAAGGACTTCCCTAGAGATATTATGAGTCGATAGATGTATCGGCTAGGAATAGAACTGCGTGAGATTCGGCATAAAAGGAAAAAAAAATGAAGTCCAAAGATCACGTATAGGAATGAGCTCATGTCCTGATAAGCAGTCTATTACCCATTGTGGAGTTATCCACTATAAATACTAATTAGTATGGATCTAAGTCTTCCATATGTTAATGGAAAAAGAAAGATGCATGAGATTGAATCCTATGGGTACAAGGGAACAATATACAAATCATTACTGTATTTGTACTTGGCTTTACATGATGTATACACCTTGGTATGGATACATATAATTTTGCATGATTATTCTTACATGAATGAGTTTATCATTTGAATTTTGTATTATACCTGAGGGAATACCCTACTGAGGATTTTATAATATTCTCATCCCTACGGTTATATTTATTTTGTGTTAATCAGATCCAGCAGATGCTGTCAATAGTATTTTTCCTTGACTCACCGCAGTGGGTGTGGCATTATGATCCTGTCCTCGACTCTCTGTATGTAGTGGGCTACTCGCAAGTCCGCGCTTATGTGTTTTTTGGTCGTTCCTTTAGTACCTCTGTATTTTTTGCTGACTTTGACCCTGCTTTCCCTTATGATGGTGTGCCTCTTCACTTGGCACACCCAAAGTGATATTTGATATTCGCATGCACCACCAAAGACCCCTCCAATGGATGATCCCTCTTCATCCTCGTCTTGATTCATACCCACCGAGGGTCCCGATGCCCCGTGAGGTGAGGCCATCATACCGATGGCCAATGGTTTCATCTAGTAGGATGTGAGACCTTTAGGGACCCTTGATATGTATATAGTGGTAGTTTGGTACTAGAGACCCGCTAGCCTGCATAGTGATCCTATTAAATGTTGTGAGGTCCAATCCTGTTTGTATAAAAATTTTGCTGGATCTCACCTTTGAGCAGGTCAAATTAGACAGTAGAGGTGTGCTTTTTGGACTGAGTCCCGGATGTTTAGGAAATGACTAGTTTGTTTTACAGTATTACATATTGTAAACTGAACAACAATGTCCATATATGTATATATTGGCTTTGCAACATATATGTCTACATTATTTGATTTCATTTCTTTCGACTAGTATAGATTATGAAGGTAAGTAATACTTTTCTAATTACTATGTTAACACTCGAGTAAAGCATGGTGTAACATCCTAATTTTTAACCCAATACTCTAGAACATATTTAGGTTAATCATTAGTCTGTTACTTCATAGTTCTCATTTAACTTTGAATTACTTAGCGGAAAATACGGGTAATTTTTTTTTGAAATGAAAGTGAGAGCCGCGTGATGCGATATAACTTGCGATGGACAAAACATACATCTCATAACGTCATAGCATAAAGCATATAAGGGCACATCATGAGAGACACTGAATAACATCTCATATATAATTATAATTTGCCCACTTATAAGCGTGGGACTTGATTTAGTACATGGAAATACATGAAAGAAAATACAACATAAACATAAACATAATCTACTCCCCTACCCGAGTGCAACTAATAGGATAACCTTTAAACAAAAGAAGGTTCATCCCCATCTAAGTGGTGTGTGTTCTAACTTGGGGACGTGCGCGCTCGAACACCAGGCCATCGCCAAAAGGTGAGACGGGGGAGAAACGATGGGGATGTACAAGGGGAGTGAAGGGTCGACCCATGTACATGAATACTCTAACTATGCATCGACCCACGAAATGGTATGATCCGTGGTCCGGGTCATGGTGCACCTCCTATGTCGGCGTGTCCACGAATATCACGAACGTCGCCATCTGAAGACGTGACGGAAAGAAAGAGATAGAGGGAGTGAGAATCTTGCTAAAGAATCTCGGTGAGGGCCTCCTACTACCTAGGTGTCATCATCTACGTCCTCAGGAACCTTGGGTTTATTTATACAAAATGACTGAGCATGTATTCGGTTCATTTTAAACTTTAAAATATATTTTAGCCAAGGTCCATTCATTTTAGGATGATCTTAATGTCATGGATGCAACATAATAGAGAATGTATGCATGGCACTACCTAATGCACATACATAAAACATAACATCAAGCATCATCATTCTTGGTGGCATAAAGTGGCAATAGTAACATTCATATGGGACAAAACTTAGTGACATAATCATAATCATGAAACTTCTCTTCCTCATGGGCCACCCTAAAAGACAATCGAACTGGGGGTGCTCGGCCGAACCGGTGTCACCCAGAACGTGTCATACATCTAGGTTATGAGCTCATACCTTAACTAGTCGTCACTAGTTCTTACTTACCACTTAACGATAAGCATCATAAATCCCGACTATCTGAGTACGGGTTAGGGGGCAAAACTCTTAGGGGTGCTCGGCCGAACCGGTGTCACCTAAGAGTATAAAATGGTACCGATGTCACATGAGTTCTATGGAGGTGCTCGGCCGAACCGGTGTCATCCTAGAACCCATCTTAGTACCTTAATTTTCAAAATCTCTTTAAGTCCCCAAATTTGTCGGAAATTCGGCAGCCAAAACGGTCATTACACCGAATTTCCTTCCAAATTTGCTTTATGCCACATTAACATATAATCTCATAAGTTCCTCATATGAATAACATCATCATCATTAGCATACTTCATGCATCATCATAAATCATCCAAACACTTACCCTTACGGTAGCTTATGCTTTGACCCTTACGGGTCTTAATCTTGAGATATAGTTCTCTACATCCGTCGTTCATATTTTAAGCACCTAAGGCTCATAATTAGACATCATTCATAATCCTCTCATTTTACTTTTAAATCTGAAAAAGCATAGGGTGGAAATCCTAACATGTGAATACGGGGTTCTAGAACTTACGTTTTAGACCCTTTCTTGGTTCCGTTTTCGCCGAAGGCGCTATGGATTAAATCTAAATCAATTATGAGGCATTCCTATGCTTAAGGACTAATTATTAATCATGTTTATCATGTTGTAAGGGTGCTGGACAGAATTCAAAGAGTTACATGTTCTAAGAGTTCTACATTTGCATTTTTACGGTTTTCTAGTTACTAGTTTCCCCATAGGTGCTAGAATTCAATTCTAACTCAAATGATACCAAGTTTTTCATGTCTAAACAATCTAAATCTGATTATGTCCCCATTAAAACAGTTTGGATTAGTTCCATAAACAAATGGGTCAAAACTATGTTAAATTCTAGCTTTGCGGTATTTCTAGTTAGCTAGTTTCTCACCTATCATGCATAGGATCGCTTCTACATCATCATATGATATTTTCACACATTCCAACACATTAAAACATCATCATACAGCATCACATTCATCACATCAGAACCGAAAACATCTTGCCTCAATAAGAGAATTAAATTGACATTTCAAGGTACATAAGTTAACTAGTTTCTCTCGGAATCAATCTAGAACTTCTAAAACTCTTTGCAAAACATTTTAATTCATCAAGAGGCTAAGTGAAGCCTTAGGTCACTGACCAAAACATATTCCATCCCCTAAAAGAGATTGGAATCACAACTTATAATGACATAACCTTATAATGAATTTGTAAAACTTTAAGGAAAACTTAAAACATAGGCTATTGGTCCTAGTAGCTAGATGAAAACTCATTGCACGGCCATCATCACTACTTGGCCGAAAAAACATACATTCAAAGTGTGGTTTGCATTAAACTTTTACTTGGAATGAAATGGGCAAGTCTTTGAGCTCTAGGTTCTTAAGTTACGACATAAACTAAACGTGCTCATGCTTTTCATTTTTAATCTTGCTTTCAAAGTAAAGTGATGACTTGAAATTAAATATGCAAGGCATAATTTAAACGTGCAAGCTTGAAAGTAAATATGCGAAGCATAATCTTAAACGTGCAAGCTTGAAAGTAAATATGCAAGATTCAATTCTTTATTTTAGTGCTCTTGGCCCAACAACAATCGACTTTAAGGCCGAAATAGATAGGCATTCAAGAAATTAATTAGGTGATAATGCAAGTTCAATTCTTTATTTTAGTGCTCTAGGCCCAACAACAATCGACTTTAAGGCCGAAATAGAAAGGCTTCGAGAATTAAATTAAGTGATGATACAAGTTCCATTTTAATCTTTATGTTCTTAGGTGATGGCTTGAAAGTAAAGATGCATAGCAAGAATGTAAATATGAATGCAAGTATAAAATAAATTATGCAAGTTCATTTTATCTTTCTAGAGCTCTTAACAAGACTTTAAAGGAATTTAAACCTCAACCCAAACTCATCAAACCAAGACAAAGTTAAAGTCTAGAGTTCTTAGAACTCAACATAACATATTTAGAAAATCAAACATCTAGCATGAAAAGGAAAGGTAATGGCCGAAACTTCAAGGAAAGAAAAGAAATGTTTGAAACTCTAGAATCCATGATCTTGGTGATATACTAACACCAACATCATGAGACCTCATCATTGAGTCATTGGAACCATTTTGAAACAACATCAAAGTTAAAGTTCTCAAAAGTTCAAGAAAGGAAAATCTAGAAACACTTTTGCTCAAGAACAAAAATCAAGCTCTAGAGTTTGTTTCAAGTGATGAACATCATCATGAAACTCTCATCATCAAGCTCTCATTTCATTGAACTCCAAGGCCCATGGCCGAAAAAGAGCAAGAACAAGGAAAGGAAAAGAAGTTCTAAAAAGAATCAAGAGAAACTATGAACATTAAGCTTAGAACAAGAACTTTAAAGAAAGAATACATGAAAGAAAATCCCTACTTGGTGTGATGAACTTGAAGATGGAAGAAGAAGATGAAGAAGATGAAGAACTTGAAGAGCTTGAAGAACTTGAAGAACACAAGAACTTTTGAGAGAAAAGGAAAAGCTTTGAGTGCTCCTAAACATAGCAAATGATCTAAAAGTGGTGCAAGCTCCTCAAGGCATTCTATTTATAGAGAAATGAAACAAATGGAGGGTGTATGTGGGCTGATGCATTTTCGGCCAAGAGGTGCAGAATTGGAGGGTTCCATGTGTTCCATGAGGTGAGATAATGTGTTCTTGAGGTATGGTGAGGTATGGTTCAAAGCATGGTGAGGTATGGCTCAAGGTATGGCTCAAGCATGGTTCTTTGAATGAGAAAATAATTAAACATGTGGTCAATGGGGAAAGGTGCTGGCCGAAACTTCATCATGCATGGGGAGGATTAGTTTGCATTTTAATTGTGGTTTTAGAGTTGTGTTTAGGTGTATCTTTGATTATGCTTAAGATTAGGAATTTGTAAGAAAGTGTTTAGGTAAGGGAAATGGGTAATTAAGGTGGTCTAGACATAATTAAGGAGTGGTCTTGCACCATTAGAGAGTTAAATCCTCAATTTAGAGTCTAAACAACTCTAGACACATTTCCTTGATTTAAGGAATTGGAGAGATAAAACACTATTCAAGATTCCAAGACTAGGAATCTTGAGTTCTAAAAAGGGATTTAAGTTTAATCTAAGAAATTTTAGGTTCTAATTAACTTTAATAAATTATTTTGACTCTAGATTAATTAGGGAAATAAATTAATCTTCGTTTAGAGCCTAATATTGCTTAGGTTTGCTTAATTACGTCATTAAGCTCAAAAACACTATTCTAGGGGCAAAATCGTAATTTTGCACTAAAACTGCCCGGGACCTCCGGGACTTGAACAGAGACCTCTAGACACATGAAAACATGTTTTTAAACCTCTGGGAAAGTTAGGGCTCAAGCGGCACCATTACCCGCGTAAAAAGCGATATA
Organism: Dalbergia cochinchinensis; assembly: GCA_031216125.1. Lineage (NCBI taxonomy): Eukaryota > Viridiplantae > Streptophyta > Magnoliopsida > Fabales > Fabaceae > Dalbergia > Dalbergia cochinchinensis. Next base: position 30,066,023 of record CM062375.1, on the reverse strand, counting down.
GGGTATTTTGGTCATTTTAACCTCAAATCATGGAAAAGCGAAATTTTCGCTTAAAAGCATTCAAAGGCCATTCAATCCCCTTCAAACATTGAGTTGACCCTTCGAGGATGACCGAGTTGGTTACCCTCGAGTTCGGGTCGAAATGACCTCAGGGCATTTTGGTCATTTCCCTCAGGACGAGAAAAATCGGGGTGTTACATTACTCCCTCCTTAAAAGAATTTAGCCCTCAAATTCGTTACCTTGGAAAAGCTCGGGATACTTGTCTTGCATTTCGACTCTAGCTCCCATGTAAACTCTTGGATTTGTCGCGTCCCCATGCTACCTTTACCAATGGAGCGGACTTGTTCTCACCGCTTGACTCGCGGTCCACGATTCTCGTAGGAGGAAGATTGAAAGTTAGGTCATCCCTTAGCCGAACATGCTCTGCGGCTCTAAAGCGTGGCTAGGGTGGGACTCATACTTCCTTAGTGAGAGGCGTGAAAGACGTCATGGAGATTAGAAAGATTAGGGGTAAGGCTATTTTGTAGGCAAGCTTGTTCCTATCTTTTGAAGAATTTGGAAGGACCAAGGAATCGGGGCTCAACTTTTTGACTTTCATGGCTCTCCCTATGCCTTAGTGGGGGTAATTCTAAGGAACACATGTTCTCCCTCTTCGAACTCCAAGGGCTTGCGCCTCTTGTCCGCATAGCTCTTTTGTCTACTTTGAGCGGTGAGCATCCTATCCCGGATCCTCTTGATTTGTTCCGTCGTTTCCCTCACTACATCAGGTCCTAAGACACTTTGCTCCCCAGGCTCGTACCAACACAAAGGTGATTGGCACTTCCTTCCATACAACGCCTAAATGCGGTGCCATACCGATGCTCGCGTGATAACTATTGTTATACGCAAACTCGATCAAAGGCAAGTACTTATCCCAACTTCCCCTCTGGTCTAACACACAAGCTCTTAGCGTATCCTCTAGGGTTTGGATCGTCCTTTCGGATTGTCCGTCTGTTTGTGGGTGGTAAGCAGTGCTTAAGCATAGCTTTGAACCAAACGCCTTTGAAAGGCTCTCAAAAACGCCGACGAAACCGCGGGTCTCTATCCGAGATTATCGTCGACGGTACTCCATGCAATCTTACGATCTCTTGGATGTATAATCGAGCCAATCTATCTAAAGAGTATGTCACTCTAATAGGTAGAAAGTGTGCCGACTTGGTTAGTCGATCCACTATCACCCAAATAGCATCATGGCCAGCTTGGGTCTTAGGCAATCCCGTCACGAAATCCATAGATATGCATTCCCACTTCCATTCGGGATTGGCGGGGTTGCAACAAACCTGAAGGTTTTTGGTGCTCGATTTTCACTTTCTGACATACCAAGCACTTACTAACCCAGGCGACTACATCCTTCTTCATTCCGGGCCACCAAAACATCTTTTTCAAGTCTTGGTACATCTTGATAACACCGGGATGGATGGTGAAATAGCTTTTGTGAGCTTCCTCCAAGATCTTTTCTCGGAGGTCACCATCTTGAGAACGCAGATTCTTCCTTGAACCTCCATATCCAATCTTCGCCTCTTTCAAAACCTTTCAACTTTCCCGCCTTTAACAGCATCTATGATCTCTTCGAACTCCTCATTCTCTCGTTGTGCTAACATGATTCTCTGCTTAAATCCACTTGTCACACTAAGATAGCACATTTTTATTCCTTTATCAGTCATTGACATCCCTAGATTCATATCCCTAAACTTCTCTATCAACTCAACTTCTTTGATCATCATGTGGGACAGTGTAACGACTTTCGGCTCAAGGCGTGGCGACTACATTAGCCTTGCCGGGTGGTAACTTAAACCGAAATCGTAGTCTTTGAGGAATTCCATCCACCTTCTTTGCCTTATGTTTAACTCCTTTTGATCAAAGAGGTACTTGAGACTCTTATGATCGGAGAAAACTTCAAACCTTACACCATACAGATGGTGTCTCCACATCTTTAAGGCAAACACTACGGCAGCTAACTCTAGGTCATGGGTGGGGTAGTTAGCCTCGTGAGGCTTGAGTTGTCGTGATGCATAGGCTACCACTTGCCTATTTTGCATCAACACACCCTAGTCCTTTGCCCGAAGCATCGCAATATACCTCGAAGGGTACATTGGGGCTAGGTAAGATTAAGACTGGGGTCGTGGTTAACCTTTCCTTAAGCTCTTGAAAACTCTTCTCACATTCGGGGCTCCACATAAATGGTGCATTCTTCCTAGTTAGCTTGGTGGGTAGGGCAATTTGGGAGAATCCTTGATAAACCTACGGTAATAGCCTGCTAAACCCAAAAAGCTCCGTATTTCCGTTACGGTGGTCGGTCTATCCCAATTCATTACGGCTTCTACCTTACTAGGATCAACGGCTATACCTCCTTTCGACACAACGTGCCCTAAAAACTTGACCTCCTCCAACCAAAATTCACACTTAGAGAGTTTTGCATATAGCTTTTTCTCCTTCAAAATCTCCAAAACTATCCTTAAATGACGCTCATGCTCCTCGTGGGTCTTCGAATAGATGAGTATATCATATATGAAGACGACCACGAACTGATCTAAATAGGGTCTAAAGATCCTATTCATGTAATCCATAAATACTGCAGGAGCATTTGTCAACCCAAAAGACATCACCGCGAACTCAAAGTGTCCATACCGAGTTCTAAAGGCGGTCTTTGGTATATCTTGATCTCTCACCCTAATTTGGTGGTATCTTGACCTTAGGTCGATCTTGGAAAATACTACTGCTCCTCTCAGTTGGTCCATAAGATCATCAATCCTAGGCAAAGGGTATTTGTTTTTCAGCATCTGCAGTTCAATTGCCTATAATCTATGCACAACCTCATACTCCCGTCCTTCTTTTTCACAAACAAGACCGGGGCTCCCCATGGTGAAGCACTAGGTCTTATGAAGTTTTTCTCTAAAAGTTCCTCAAGTTGGGTTTTAAGTTCAGCTAGTTCTAGGGGTGACATTCTATAGGGGGCAATGGAGATTGGTCCCGCTGCACGAACTAACTCAATGGAGAACTCCACTTCTCGCTCGGGAGGAACTCGGGTATATCTTAGGAAACACCTCGGGATAGTCTCTCACTATAGGTATATTCTCTAAGTGCTGCTCAAAGTGTACTTAGCTAGCGGCTAGGAGAACATATCCCTTAGTCTTTTTCCCTACGGTGGACTTCATGACATTGAGGTAAAGTCTCAAAGGTTGACTTATCTCACTAGGGGGAGAAGGAAAGACAACTGTTTTGGTGTCACAGTCTAACAATACACGGTTGGCGTGAAGCCAATCCATGCCAAGAACTACTCCTATACCTTTCATGGGTAAACAAATTAAATCCATAACATATGGCCTATTTTCAGTGGTGAGGTGACAATTTAGACAACAATAACAAGTATTCACAGGATGATTTGTAGGGGTGGAAACAATAAGATCAAAAGGAAGTTTGGAAGTTCTCAAATTTAGAGTCTCGACACTAGCATACGAAATGAAAGAATGTGTTGCACGAGTCATATAGCATGCTTAAGGTTCTACCATCTATTTCGCACTTACCTTCTATGAGACCGTTGGATGTGTCCGCCGTCTACATTGAGGGTGAAGACCCTCCCATGGTGTTGCGGCCGGGAATTCTGGCTTGCTGGCCTCCCATTAGTGCAGTTGTTGGCGTAGTGGCCAGGCTTTCCGCATCGGAAGCAGATATTCTGCCCCGCCAGGCAGGGACGGTTGCCATGATCCTTCCCGCACTTGGGACATAGCATGGCTGGGATAGCTTGGGCGGGTTCCTTGAGGTGCCTTGTTCTTAGGCCCACTTGGTCCTCCTTGGTTGTTTCGGGGGCCGCCCGACCCTCCTTGTCGGTTGTTGTTGTTGTTGTTGCGGTTGTTGTTGTTGTTCTGGAATTGTGGTCGGTATGGTTGCTTGGGTTGTTGGTGGAAGGGGGTTCTTTGTTGTTGTTGTGGTGCAGGCCGGTTGGTTTGGTAGGGATTATAGTGATTTCGGGATTGGTTTGGATATTGGGGCTTGAATTTTGGGGCTTGAGGTGCTAGCCCCTTGTTCCGTGCTGCCCTTGCAGCATTGATTTTCCTCATCCCTCTTCCATGATTCGGCACTTGTTGACTAGGGTTGGAAAGTCCTAATCTCCATGTGCGCCACAAAGATAGTTGAGCTCATTGTTAGTCCGGCCTCATACTTGACGCACTTCCATACCTCGTCGGGGTTCCCTTGAAACACCCTAGAGAACTTGATCAGCTCCTCGAACTTCGCCGTGTACTGGGCGACAGTAGACCCTCCTTGAGTCAGTTGCATGAACTCAATATCTTTCGCGTTCCTCACGGACTCCGGGAAGTACTTCTCATAGAAGTAGGTCTTGAAACGACTCGATTGGCTGACACGAAGCTTCTAGCGATCTTGGTGGGGTCCACCAAAACTCGGCATCCGATTCCATCATATAGGCAGCGAAGGTGACCTTTTGCTCCTCCGAGCAAGCTACCATGGAGTAGATCTTCTCCATGTTCTTGATCCACTCATCAGCTTTGTCGGGGTCCATGGCTCCTCGGAAGGTTGGCGGGTTCGCCTTGCGAAGCTCACCAAACCTTGCTTGCTCGATCATTTCAGCAGTAGGGGGAGCACGTCCGGTGTTCCCTTGTTGGTTCATCCTCTCGAACATTCGTTCCATGGCCCTAGCCATGTCACGAACAGCAGCAGCAGTGGCATCGCTTTGGTCCCCCTCGGTCGGGGTCCTAGGTCGTCTCCTTGGTGCCATTGGTCCCTAAACACATGAGACAATAAACACTGAGGTGATTAGGCTCAATATTCCATGTAAGATGAGCTAGTTACCATGGCACACGCAACTAGACAAAGGGTCATGCACTTCTATCCTATAGCTTATCTCTAACTAAGCACTACGCATGACATAGCTATCGTACTACGCTTTAGAAAGCATAGTCAGTCAATCCTCGGGCTCCATGAGAATCGAGGCTGCTCACGATACCATAATGTAACATCCTAATTTTTAACCCAATACTCTAGAACATATTTAGGTTAATCATTAGTACATTGCTTCATACTTCTCATTTAACTTTGAATTACTTAGCGGAAAATACGGGTAATTTTTTTTTGAAATGAAAGTGAGAGCCGCGTGATGCGATATAACTTGCGATGGACAAAACATACATCTCATAACGTCATAGCATAAAGCATATAAGGGCACATCATGAGAGACACTGAATAACATCTCATATATAATTATAATTTGCCCACTTATAAAAGTGGAACTTGATTTAGTACATGGAAATACATGAAAGAAAATACAACATAAACATAAACATAATCTACTCCCCTACCCGAGTGCAACTAATAGGATAACCTTTAAACAAAAGAAGGTTCATCCCCATCTAAGTGGTGTGTGTTCTAACTCGGGGACGTGCGCGCTCGAACACCAGGCCATCGCCAAAAGGTGAGACGGGGGAGAAACGATGGGGATGTACAAGGGGAGTGAAGGGTCGACCCATGTACATGAATACTCTAACTATGCATCGACCCACGAAATGGTATGATCCGTGGTCCGGGTCATGGTGCACCTCCTATGTCGGCGTGTCCACGAATATCACGAACGTCGCCATCTGAAGACGTGATGGAAAGAAAGAGATAGAGGGAGTGAGAATCTTGCTAAAGAATCTCAGTAGGGCCTCCTACTACCTAGGTGTCATCATCTACGTCCTCAGGAACCTTGGGTTTATTTATACAAAATGACTGAGCATGTATTCGGTTCATTTTAAACTTTAAAATATATTTTAGCCAAGGTCCATTCATTTTAGGATGATCTTAATGTCATGGATGCAACATAATAGAGAATGTATGCATGACACTACCTAATGCACATACATAAAACATAACATCAAGCATCATCATTCTTGGTGGCATAAAGTGGCAATAGTAACATTCATATGGGACAAAACTTAGTGACATAATCATAATCATGAAACTTCTCTTCCTCATGGGCCACCCTAAAAGACAATCGAACTGGCGGTGCTCGGCCGAACCGGTGTCACCCAGAACGTGTCATACATCTAGGTTATGAGCTCATACCTTAACTAGTCGTCACTAGTTCTTACTTACCACTTAACGATAAGCGTATCATAAATCCCGACTATCTGAGTACGGGTTAGGAGGCAAAACTCTTAGGGGTGCTCGGCCGAACCGCTGTCACCTAAGAGTATAAAATGGTACCGATGTCACATGAGTTCTATGGAGGTGCTCGGCCGAACCGGTGTCATCCTAGAACCCATCTTAGTACCTTAATTTTCAAAATCTCTTTAAGTCCCCAAATTTGTCGGAAATTCGGCGGCCAAACGGTCATTACACCGAATTTCCTTCCAAATTTGCTTTATGCCACATTAACATATAATCTCATAAGTTCCTCATATGAATAACATCATCATCATTAGCATACTTCATGCATCATCATAAATCATCCAAACACTTACCCTTACGGTAGCTTATGCTTTGACCCTTACGGGTCTTAATCTTGAGATATAGTTCTCTACATCCGTCGTTCATATTTTAAGCACCTAAGGCTCATAATTAAACATCATTCATAATCCTCTCATTTTACTTTTAAATCTGAAAAAGCATAGGGTGGAAATCCTAACATGTGAATACAGGGTTCTAGAACTTACGTTTTAGACCCTTTCTTGGTTCCGTTTTACTTGAAGGCTATGGATTAAATCTAAATCAATTATGAGGCATTCCTATGCTTAAGGACTAATTATTAATCATGTTTATCATGTTGTAAGGGTGCTGGACAGAATTCAAAGAGTTACATGTTCTAAGAGTTCTACATTTGCATTTTTACGGTTTTCTAGTTACTAGTTTCCCCATAGGTGCTAGAATTCAATTCTAACTCAAATGATACCAAGTTTTTCATGTCTAAACAATCTAAATCTGATTATGTCCCCATTAAAACAGTTTGGATTAGTTCCATAAACAAATGGGTCAAAACTATGTTAAATTCTAGCTTTACGGTATTTCTAGTTAGCTAGTTTCTCACTTATCATGCATAGGATCGCTTCTACATCATCATATGATATTTTCACACATTCCAACACATTAAAACATCATCATACAGCATCACATTCATCACATCAGAACCGAAAACATCTTGCCTCAATAAGAGAATTAAATTGACATTTCTAGGTACATAAGTTAACTAGTTTCTCTCGGAATCAATCTAGAACTTCTAAAACTCTTTGCAAAACATTTTAATTCATCAAGAGGCTAAGTGAAGCCTTAGGTCACTGACCAAAACATATTCCATCCCCTAAAAGAGATTGGAATCACAACTTATAATGACATAACCTTATAATGAATTTGTAAAACTTTAAGGAAAACTTAAAACATAGGCTATTGGTCCTAGTAGCTAGATGAAAACTCATTGCACGGCCATCATCACTACTTAGCCGAAAAAACATACATTCAAAGTGTGGTTTGCATTAAACTTTTACTTGGAATGAAATGGGCAAGTCTTTGAGCTCTAGGTTCTTAAGTTACGACATAAACTAAACGTGCTCATGCTTTTCATTTTTAATCTTGCTTTCAAAGTAAAGTGATGACTTGAAATTAAATATGCAAGGCATAATTTAAACGTGCAAGCTTGAAAGTAAATATCACGAAGCATAATCTTAAACGTGCAAGCTTGAAAGTAAATATGCAAGATTCAATTCTTTATTTTAGTGCTCTTGGCCCAACAACAATCGACTTTAAGGCCGAAATAGATAGGCATTCGAGAAATTAATTAGTTGATAATGCAAGTTCAATTCTTTATTTTAGTGCTCTAGGCCCAACAACAATCGACTTTAAGGCCGAAATAGAAAGGCTTCGAGAATTAAATTAAGTGATGATACAAGTTCCATTTTAATCTTTATGTTCTTAGGTGATGGCTTGAAAGTAAAGATGCATAGCAAGAATATAAATATGAATGCAAGCATAAAATAAATTATGCAAGTTCATTTTATCTTTCTAGAGCTCTTAACAAGACTTTAAAGGAATTTAAACCTCAACCCAAACTCATCAAACCAAGACAAAGTAAAAGTCTAGAGTTCTTAGAACTCAACATAACATATTTAGAAAATCAAACATCTAGCATGAAAAGGAAAGGTAATGGCCGAAACTTCAAGGAAAGAAAAGAAATGTTTGAAACTCTAGAATCCATGATCTTGGTGATATACTAACACCAACATCATGAGACCTCATCATTGAGTCATTGGAACCATTTTGAAACAACATCAAAGTTAAAGTTCTCAAAAGTTCAAGAAAGGAAAATCTAGAAACACTTTTGCTCAAGAACAAAAATCAAGCTCTAGAGTTTGTTTCAAGTGATGAACATCATCATGAAACTCTCATCATCAAGCTCTCATTTCATTGAACTCCAAGGCCCATGGCCGAAAAAGAGCAAGAACAAGGAAAGGAAAAGAAGTTCTAAAAAGAATCAAGAGAAACTATGAACATTAAGCTTAGAACAAGAACTTTAAAGAAAGAATACATGAAAGAAAATCCCTACTTGGTGTGATGAACTTGAAGATGGAAGAAGAAGATGAAGAAGATGAAGAACTTGAAGAGCTTGAAGAACTTGAAGAACACAAGAACTTTTGAGAGAAAAGGAAAAGCTTTGAGTGCTCCTAAACATAGCAAATGATCTAAAAGTGGTGCAAGCTCCTCAAGGCATTCTATTTATAGAGAAATGAAACAAATGGAGGGTGTATGTGGGCTGATGCATTTTCGGCCAAGAGGTGCAGAATTGGAGGGTTCCATGTGTTCCATGAGGTGAGATAATGTGTTCTTGAGGTATGGTGAGGTATGGTTCAAAGCATGGTGAGGTATGGCTCAAGGTATGGCTCAAGCATGGTTCTTTGAGTGAGAAAATAATTAAACATGTGGTCAATGGGGAAAGGTGCTGGCCAAAACTTCATCATGCATGGGGAGGATTAGTTTGCATTTTAATTGTGGTTTTAGAGTTGTGTTTAGGTGTATCTTTGATTATGCTTAAGATTAGGAATTTGTAAGAAAGTGTTTAGGTAAGGGAAATGGGTAATTAAGGTGGTCTAGACATAATTAAGGAGTGGTCTTGCACCATTAGAGAGTTAAATCCTCAATTTAGAGTCTAAACAACTCTAGACACATTTCCTTGATTTAAGGAATTGGAGAGAGAAAACACTATTCAAGATTCCAAGATTAGGAATCTTGAGTTCTAAAAAGGGATTTAAGTTTAATCTAAGCAATTTTAGGTTCTAATTAACTTTAATAAATTATTTTGACTCTAGATTAATTAGGGAAATAAATTAATCTTCGTTTAGAGCCTAATATTGCTTAGGTTTGCTTAATTACGTCATTAAGCTCAAAAATACTATTCTAGGGGCAAAATCGTAATTTTGCACTAAAACTGCCCGGGACCTCCGGGACTTGAACAGAGACCTCTAGACACATGAAAACATGTTTTTAAACCTCTGGGGAAAGTTCCGGGCTCAAACGGCACCATTACCCGAGTAAAAATGATATAGGGGTATTTTGGTCATTTTGATCCGAAACTGCGGAAAACGAAATTTTCGCTTCCGAAAGCATTCAAAGGCCATTCAATCCCCTTCAAACATTGAGTTGACCCTTCGAGGATGACCGAGTTGGTTACCCTCGAGTTCGGGTCAGGAAATGACCTCAGGGGCATTTTGGTCATTTCCCTCGGACAGAAAAATCGGGGTGTTACACATGGTAGTTAGGAGGGTATTACATTATGGTATCAGAGCCGGACTATCCTACAAGCCTGAGGATTGGACCGGCTATGCTTTCTTAGGGATTGTCATACATTATGACTTTATATATATACGTATGACGGCTGATTAGGAATGTTGTGGGTTGCTGCTGCACTTAGCTCGGTATTGAGCCTGATCAACTCAATATTTTGTTTTGTGTGACAGGAATCGATGACTTCGAATCGGCAAACTAGGAGTGGAGCAGGAAACGATGCTGATATGATGAATACTTTCCGTGAGATGGCAGCTGCCATGAGGGAACAAGCTACAACTGGTACCCGAATGATGGAGCAACTGAACCGCAATGAAAGACGAAACCCAGTCGATAATACTGCAGTGAACGAAGTTGATGTTGAATATCAGAAATTTGCCGAGTTCAGGAAGGCAAATCCCCCTCCATTTCGAGGAGCTTTTAATCCCTGTAAAGCAGAAGAATGGATAAAGGCTATGGAAAAGATTTTCTCTGTTCTTCCTTGCACAGAGATCCAGAAGGTGGCTTTTGCCACCTATATGCTAGAAGCAGATGCAGATTTCTGGTGGGTTGGTACCAGGGGATTATTTGAAGCTTCCCAGACTGTAGTTACCTGGAATATTTTTAAAGAAGCTTTTTATCGTAAGTACTTCCCTATTTCGGTAAGAAATGCGAAAGAGTTGGAGTTTATGGCTCTCAAACAAGGACCTATGAGTGTAGCAGAGTATACTGCCAAATTTGAGGAGCTTTGCAAGTTTTCTACAATTTACCAGCATGACCCAGATGAGGCCTGGAAATGCATGAAATATGAAGGAGGTCTACGAGAAGATATAGAAGCAGCTATAAGTCTCTTGGAGATCAGGGACTATCCTACTTTGGTAAATAAATGTCGACGTGCGGAGGAGTCCAACAAGAAGCTGACAAATTTCAAGTATTCCCAAAACAATGCTAGAAGGGGATTAGCACCTCAAGGCCCCCGATTCAAGCCTGGTAACCAGCCTCGGAGAAGATTTCCACCCAACAATAACAACAACAACAACAACAACAACAAAGGGAAACAACTTCAATCTCCAAGACTTGAGGTAGGGAGAGATTGCCCTAAATGTGGGAAGAATCATGGAAATCGGCCTTGCTAGACCACACAAATGGTTTGCTTTGGATGTGGGAAACCAGGACATAAAATATTTGAATGCCCTGACAAGAGAGGCCGTGACCCGCCTCCAGGCCACAACAACATGGACGTGTTTTTACTATCAGTGCCAAAGAAGCTTCTCAATCTGCCGATCTGATCCGTGGTGAGTGTGAAATAAATGGTAATACCCTGAATGTACTGTATGATACGGGTGCCTCTCATTCTTTCATATCCCATGAGTGTGTACAGAAATTTCAATTATCTGTGTCTGAATTACCTTATGATCTCCTTGTGTCTACTCCTACTGCTGGTCCCATTAGAACTTGCTATGCATGCATGAACCTTTCTCTTCAAATAGGTGCTAGAGAGTTTACTGCCAATTTGGTCTGTCTTCCTTTATCTGGTTTGGAGGTAATCTTAGGTATGGATTGGTTAGTACCTAATTACGTTCTTTTACATTGTCCAAACAGGACTCCTATATTCCTTTCTACACTACCTTCTATTCCTGTGGTTCCTTTTTCTTTTTATTTAGACTTAGTAACAACCAACCTGAACAAAGCAGGACCATCAGGAATATGTTCTCCTATCAGCTAGCGAAACTGAAATTGACCATGAATTAAGTAAGATTCCAGTGGTGAGAGAATATCCAGATGTCTTTCCAGAGGATATTCTTGAATTTCCTCCTAAACGAGAGATTGAATTCTCCATTGAGTTAGTTCCAGGAACGGGTACTATTTCGATTGCTCCTTATAGGATGTCCCCTTTGGAGTTGAAAGAATTAAAGTCCCAAATTGAAGAGCTATTAGGGAAGCATTTCATTAGGCCAAGCGCCTCTCCATGGGGAGCCCCTGTTCTTCTGGTGAAGAAAAAGGATGGGGGTATGAGGCTTTGTGTAGACTATAGGTAGTTGAATAAGGTGACGATTAAGAACAAATACCCTTTGCCAAGGATTGATGATCTTATGGATCAATTGAGAGGGGCAGTCGTGTTCTCAAAGATTGATCTTAGGTCAGGGTACCATCAAATTCGAGTTCGGGAGGAGGATATCTCCAAAGCGCTTTTAGAACTTCGGTATGGGCATTACGAGTATAGGGTGATGTCTTTTGGACTAACGAACGCTCAAAGTATTTATGGATTATATGAACCGAATCTTCCGACCATACTTGGATAAATTTGTAGTTGTCTTCATAGATGATATACTTATATATTCAAGGACTGAGGAAGAACATATGGAGCATCTTAGAGTTGTGTTACAAATCCTAAGAAAGAGAAAGTTGTATGCTAAGTTGTCAAAATGTGAATTCTGGATGGAAGAGGTTAAGTTCCTAGGTCATGTAGTATCACGAGGAGGAATCTCTGTAGATCCCAGTAAGGTAGAATCAGTACTTTATTGGGAAAGACTAACAACGGTGACTGAGATTCGGAGTTTCCTAGGATTAGCAGGATACTATAGGCGCTTTATCATGAGTTTTTCTCAGATAGCCTTACCTTTGACAAAACTAACCCGAAAGAATGCTCTATTCAATTGGACACCGGAGTGTGAAAATAGTTTCCAAGAGTTGAAGCAAAAGTTGACCATGGCTCCAGTATTAGTATTACCCGACCCTCATGAACCCTTTGAGGTTTATTGTGATGCTTCTAATAAGGGTTTAGGATGTGTATTAATGCAAAATCGTAATGTGGTCGCCTATGCTTCTCGACAATTGAAGCCCCATGAAGTAAATTATCTAACCCATGACCTTGAACTAGCAGCTGTGGTTTTTGCTCTAAAGATTTGGCGACATCATTTGTATGGTGTACAGTTCAATGTTTTCTCTGATCATAAAAGTTTAAAGTATCTTTTTGATCAGAAAGAATTGAACATGAGACAACGAAGATAGATGGAATTCCTCAAGGATTATGATTTTAGTCTGAATTACCATCCAGGCAAGGCAAATGTTGTTGCCGATGCACTGAGTAGGAAATCCCTAAGTGTAGCATGCCTGATGATTAAAAAGACGGAGCTAGTTGAGAGCTTGTCTGTGAGTCCTCAAGGTGTCGTGTTAGGCCAAATAAAAGTAACAAGTGAGTTCAAAAGACAAATCTTGGATGCACAACGTGAAAATCCAGAGTTCCAAGAGATATTAAGATCAATTCATGCAAAGAAGTTGCCAGGATTTAATCAAGATCAACACGGTATATGGAGGTACATAGACAGGGTATGCATACCTGTAAGGGGCAATCTGAGAAATGAGATCTTAGAGGAAGCTCATAGGGGTGAATTCACCATACACCCAGGAACCAGCAAGATGTATGCGGATCTCAAGAAAATGTTTTGGTGGCCAGGAATGAAGAAAGATATAGAAGAATATGTCAGGAAGTGTTTAGCTTGCCAAAAAGTTAAAATAGAACATCATAGGGACCCTTGATATGTATATAGTGGTAGTTTGGTACTAGAGACCCGCTAGCCTACATAGTGATCCTATTAAATGTTGTGAGGTCCAATCCTGTTTGTATAAAAATTTTGCTGGATCTCACCTTTGAGCAGGTCAAATTAGACAGTAGAGGTGTACTTTTTGAAATTTGAGTCAGGATGTTTAGGAAATGACTAGTTTGTTTTACAGTATTACATATTGTAAACTGAACAACAATGTCCATATATGTATATATTGGCTTTGCAACATATATGTCTACATTATTTGATTTCATTTCTTTCGACTAGTATAGATTATGAAGGTAAGTAATACTTTTCTAATTACTATGTTAACACTCGAGTAAAGCATGGTAGTTAGGAGGGTGTTACACATAGAGCCATACTTTGAGTCATGCTTTGAGTCATACCTTGAACCATACCTCACCATACCTTGAGCCATACCTCACCATGCTTCAAGATCACAACCTCTTAGCTCATGGAACTCATGGGACTTGGCTGAAACCTCTCCCTCCATTCACACATTTCATTTGCTTTATTTCTCTATAAATAGCACACTTGGATGAACTTGAATCACTTTTTATTCATTTGCCAAGTTTAAGTTTCCTAGAGCACTTAAAGCTTTTCCTTTTTCTCCCAAGTTCAAGAGTTCCTCTTCTCCAACTTCTTCAACCTCAAATCACTTGTTAAGGATTTTATTTTAAATGTTTCTTTCATTAAAAGTTCTTATTTAGTTATGTGCTTGATGGTTTCTCTTGAATCTTTTAGAACTTCTTCTTCTCTTCCTATTTTTGATTTCGGCCAAAGGCCTTTAATGGACTTGGAAATGAGATCTTGATGATGGGGATTGCATGATAATATTCATCACTTGAGCAACCTCTAAAGCATGATCTTGGTTCTTGAGTAAAAATGGTTTTAGTTTCTTTCCTTTTGATCTTGAAAAACATAAACTTTGATGTTGTTCTAAAATGAGTATATGAACTCAATGATGAGGACACATGATGTTGGTGTTAATACATCATCAAGATCATGGTCTCTAGAGTTTCAAAATGGTTCCTTTTCTTGCTCATAGCTTCAGTTCCTTTCCTTTTTCTTTCTCTAAAATTTTGGCCATCATTGATGGTTCAAGATGAAAGCTTGATGATGAGAGTTTCTAGACAATGACTATATGTTCATAGAGTTTTAATAAAAATGTTACTTGTGATTTTACTTCAAGGAATGATATTTTGTGTTCTAAGAACTTTAAAGTTCACTTTATCTGGATATGATAAGCTTGGGGTTTAGGTTTAAGTTCCTTTAAAGTCTTGTATGAGCTCTAATAAAGAATTTAAAATGAACTTGCATATTTACTTTCAAGCTTGCATATTTACTTTCAAGCCTAGCATATTTATATTTTTGCCATCACCTAAAGTTTAAAGATTTAAACGAGAGTTTGCATTCTCATATCACCTAATAATTAATCTTGAAGCTCGCCTATTTCGGCCTTAAAGTCGATTATTGTGGAGCCTAGAGCACTAAATAAAGAATTGAACTTGCATTCATGTTTACGTTTTCTTGTCTAGCATATTTATTTTTCAAGTCACCACCTCAACTTAAAAATAATAATGATGTTGCATCTCATATTTATTTGAGCCCTTACTTTACTTTTCCAATAAAGACTAAAATGAAGTGCATATCACATTTACGCTTTTGTTATCACTTAAAACTCCAGAGCTCAAAGACTTGCCCTTATTATCTCAAGTTAAAGTTTGGTTATGAAGACATTCCCATGGATGCCTTTTCGGCCGTGTGATGATAATGGACCTAGCATGGGTTTCATTTAAGTCACAAGGCCAATAAGCTATGTCTTGAGGTTTTCCTAAGTATGGGTTAACTCAAAGACCACCATGAACATGATTTTTGTAAAATAAACCCTACTCAAGGAAGTTTTAGGATAGCTACTGCCTTGGCATTCTTATTGCCATGATTTGATGAAATAAACTAGCCTTGAAAGAGTTTTGAAGGTTCTAAAATGATTCCAAGAGAAACTAGTAACTTGTGTTTGTTAAAAATGAAATTCTATGCATGATATGGAGATGTATGGTTTTGATTCTACCATGGTATGCTTGCTACTGTATGATGCTGTTTTGATATGTTAGAATGTGTTAAAATTATGTATAATGAGTTGAGAACCTTTCTATGCATGTTAGGAAAAAAACTAGTCTTATAGAAAAACCGTAAAGTCAAGTTTTAGCATAGTTTTGACCTATTTATTTTTAGCCACTATCAAAACTGTTTTAGTATGATAATATTCAGATTAGGATTGTTTAATTATGAAAAACTTGGTAACATTTGATGTAGGATTGATTTTAGCACCTATAGAGAAACTAGTAACTAGAAAACCGTAAAAATGCAATTCTAGAACACTTGGATTACGTAATTTTCTGATTCTATCCAGCAACCTTGTAACGTAGTGAACATGGTTTAATATTAGTTCATAGACATAGAAATACCCCATAATTGGTTTAGATTTAATTTATAGCACCTTAGGCAAAGATGGAACTGAGAAAGGGTCTAAAACGTAGTTTCTAGAACCCCATAATTATAAAGATGTAATTCTGCCCTTAGAACATGATGCTGCCTAGATTTGTTAATGAACATAAATATTAGTAAGAATCATTAGTTGTGAATCCTTAGGTGCATAAGAGGTTATAGCGAATGATAGAATAATTATATCTTAAGTTTAAGACCCGTAATGTAAAGCCCTAGTAATTAACCAGATACACCTAGGTTGAATCTGATTAATGACTAGACTTTACTCCTTGCTTTGGTTCTTTCTTCATAATTTGAAAATACTTAGTGAAATTACGAGCCATTTTTTTTTTTTAAACACATAATTGAAAACGTGAGCCGAGTATAACGTGAACGAGTAAGCGGAGTATAATAAGACGTTTAAGAATATATCACATCATATCACTTAGGCTCCATCATATAACATCCATAAGCACATTATAGCATATATTTACATACAATAACCTCACTCAAAGGGTGGGTTATGTTCATACATCATTATCTTATGCAAACCCATAAAAGAAAATATACTTAAGGAAATTCATGCCCTAAACTAGATAACTCCATACGCCAGGGAGGTTATCCTAAAACTAGGGTGCATGATCACACATAAATCCACTAAGAACTCTCTAGGGCCACTGTCCTGGAAATGGGGGAATAAATCCGATCCACTGATGAGCTCCCTCGGGAGGGGACACACGAGATGCACCAAGCTGGGGTCGCATGGGCGGCCTTCTTGCTAACCTCGGCTGAACAACTGTTTCCTCACTACCCTCTCTTACACGTGTGGGAGTAGGAGCGTAGCTCTAAGAATGTACATGAGTAGAAGTGTCCTCTGAAGGATCAGTTGAGAATATCTCATCTCGCGAACATACTCTGGAAATCCATGGACAGCAGATGAAGCGGGATAAGAACGTAACATCCTTTCATCAAGTGGACGTGCATGTTCGAAAACCATTTCATCGCCATAGGGAGAAGTAGGAGAAAATCGATAACTAGGGACAGGATGTGCAAATGGTCGACCTATGTAAATAAAAACAGGAATCACAAGCACCTCCCTTCAAAATGATACGAGCGATGCATCGGATCATAGTGAAATTCCCAAGTAGGGGTATCAACGAACAGGACGAATGTCGCCATCTGAATCTGGAGACAATGACGGAAATAAAGAAAAGGGAGTGAGAATCTTGCTAAAGAATTCTCAAGAAGGTACCTCCTTCTACAGTGTCATCATCAAAGTCCCCGGGAACCTCGGGACTATTCTAAAATAGTGACCATGCAGAGATTCATTTTAAGTGCGGACAAATACTTAACCGAGGTTCGTCAATTTTTAATCATCGTCTTATAATGCATCTTATTCTTAACATGTCATATTTACAATGAACTTTTCCTTTATCATTACATCATATTCCTCATCATCATTATCAAAATAACATGCATAAAAGAAAGTCATATAATATTAGCTACACATGGACACAGTGCACATATTTCATTTCTTTAATGCCTTAGGTGACTTAAAATCTTATCATCATCATTATTTTCCTTGGGCCACCCTATACTCCACCCTTTTGGGAGTAATTTAGGTTATGAGCTCATACTTTACTAGTCGTCACTAGCATATACTTATCCCTTTTGATAAGCTAAAGTCCCGACTCTACCCTTTTGAGAGAACGGGTTAGGGGGCTAAAATCACCTTTTCACCACCTATAGTCTGATGGTTCCAAAGGATCATTTTCTTATAAGTTTAAGTCACCATTAAATCTTTGCATGTTATATCATAATACAATTCATAAATATCATAACATTTTCTCATTTATAGTCTTAAACTAGAATAATATATATCAACTGTAATCATGCATATGGGAGATTCCCAGGAAAGAGAGGTGGGTCACAATGGACACGCTTAAATACCAAGTCTTTCCTTAGCGTAACCTTTCCAAATTACACTTTTACAATGATACACTTTCTTCTAGCAACAAAGGTGAATTTTTCATAATAAAGAACATTTCATGTATAAGCATTCTTATTATTTGCAACAGCAACTATAATATGCAAGCCAGGAAATCATTCAATGATATCAAGTACTTAATAAGCATCCAATCCTTACATAGAATTATCAATTATAGAACTAATTAGTTACTAAACCAATTATGAATCATTCTCTTAACAATAAACCATAATTATCACAACTTCAATCATATCAAATCATTATCACACATTGATACTAAACTCAGATCAGTGGCGAATCATGAACCTCATGCAATTACATAGAATCATATTTTAAGTGCATATAAAATACTAGTTCCCCGTAAAATCCTTGCAAAGCCTTAAAACTCATTTAGAAACTAGTTCTTTTGTCAAATTTGAGAGGATCTTCACAATTAAAATTCTCACTTAAGATAAAAGGAGTAAGTCTTGAGCTTTAGAGATTTAGGTGACATCTTAGAATTATAAACATGCTATGCAACCTTATTTTAATCTTATCTTTATAAGGTGATAGCTTGGAATTATAAACATGATATGCAATTCCATTTTTTTATCTTTAAGATTTAAGGTGATGACTTGAAAATTAAACATGATGCAAGAACTTGAAATATAAACATGATACAAGAAACTGGAGCGGCGGTAATCCGCAGGAGGATAGAGGAGAAGAGAATATTAAGAAACCGGAAGCGGTAGTCCGCATAGGACCAAGAGAGGGAGAAGAGAATTATTATTACATCTTTTTAAGCTCCAATCTCAAGACTTTTTAAAGAATAAATTCTTTAACTCCAATAATCATATTTCTTTGCTTGTGATACATGGGCAAGTCTTTAAGCTCTAGGATCTTTAGGTGATGGCATAAAATAAACATGTCATGCGTTGATTCTTTTAGCCATTATAAAATATAGTGAGAGCATAAATTAAATATGAGATGCAACCTCTTAATTATCTTGAAAGATTAAGTGATGACTTGAAACATAAACATGAAATACAAGCTTGGAATTTAAACATGAGAAATGCAAGTTCATTTATTCATTCTTGAAAATTTAGTGATGACATAGAAGTTAATCATGGATGCAAATTCATTTTGTTTCTTTACTAGAGCTCCTTCAAGACTTTAAAAGAATTATAAATTCAACCCAATACATATCTTAACAAGAAATAAAACATAAAATGAAAATACATCTTTCAAGTTCTAAACTAAAAATCTTTGTTTTAGCATCATAAAGCATTATTCTTTAAAGTTTTGCATCAAGTGGAATTTTCAAGCTTTAGAGGCCTAACTTGTGATGGATTTACAACCCACCCTCAAGGTCCTCATCATCAAGCCATCATCTTAGTTCCACCTAGGCCATATGGTTGAATTGGTTAAAGAAAAAATTGAAGAGGGAAACCAAAATGAAAAGCTAAGGTAAGTTCATAATTTCATCATTTTGAGCTGAAAACACAACTCCTCAAAGCATAGAAATAAATTTAGAAACTACTCCCTACCTGATCTGAGTTGAAGAAGAGGAAGAGAACTTGGTTTCTTGAAGTGAAATGAAACAAAATCTCTTTGAAAAAATTGAAGAAAGAATTCAGCCAAAGAGGAGGAAGAAAGAAAGTTTTTGGTGCTCCTAAAAACTAGTTATGAACCAAGCATTCCAAGACCACTCAAGCAAGCCTATTTATAGAAGATTTTGAGGCTTCTAATTGGCCAAAATGATGAGGTAGTGGACGGAATTTTGCAGGAGAAATAAGGGAGGAAAAATCATTTTAGACAAAGTTGTATGAAATTAAGGAATTATGTCTCTTATGGTGACATTTTGGCATTTTGTTTTAGTGCAACTTTTGGCAATAATTCAGCTGTATAATGGCATCAATAATTTCATCCATTACAGCCCAAAGAAGTGAAATTTGTGTGTTCCATGCATTATTTAGGTGTAGGCAAGATATTCATGTAATTTAGAGAATTTACGGTTAAGGGTTTAAGTGAATTAGTAAGCAATTTGGGTGTTTTTGAGCAATTTTGGGTTCTAATCAATCTAAATACATAATTTTGACTCTAGATTAATATTTAGAATTTAATAAGCTTTAATTTGAGCCTAATATTGCTTAGGTTTGGTATACCAATCAAAAATCCCGAAATTGCAAAGCGCCAAAAGCAGGGCAAAATCGTACTTTCACTTAAAAACTGCCCAAGGCCACCCGAGCTTAACCAATGGTTAATCATGGCTTAAAAACACATTTTAAAACATTTTAGTGAGGTTCGGGCTCAGTCGGCACGCACATCTGAGTTAAAGCAGTAGGAGGCGTTTTGGTCATTCGTAGCGTCGAACTCAAAATTGAGATCCTTCTGCTCTATTAACACACATAACACAAACAATCCCTTATTATCCTCAAAATATCCCCTTGAGAATAGGTGGGGCCCACGATCCTCATTTTCTGAGTAAAATAACTTCAGGGGCATTTTGGTCATTTTATACGTACAGAAATTCGGGATTTGCGACTCTCGCATGAATCGTTCCTAACCTCTCTTCTAACGTTATATTCCTTTATTGAGGATTGTTCGGCCTCAAATCTTATGTAATAATTACCTACGGTAATTGAGTAATTTCTAATGACAGTAAAAATTACAGTAAAAATTGGGGCGTTACACGTAAGGGTCAAAGCATGAGACACCATAGGTTTAAGAGCATAACGAGCTTTAATGTTTCATGTGAATGTTTGTGTTATTTGAGAATGATTATGAATACATATGAATTTATGATTGAAGGTATATTCTCTATTTGTTTATGTGGCATAAAGTAAATTTGGAAGAAATTCGGTGTGCCACTGTTATGCTGCCGAATTTTTGACAAATTTGAAGACTTAGTTTTTGAAAACTATATGAGAATTTTAAAAGAGACATGGTACTAAGATGCGTTCTTGGGTGACGCCGGTTCAGCCAAGCACCGCCAAGAAAATGCCCCCTAGCCCGTACTAGAGAGTAAGGATTTATTTATGATACGCTTATCGGTAAGGGATAAATAAGAATTAGTGACGACTAGTTAGGTATGAGCTCATAACCTAGAGATGTGACATGTTCTGGGTGACACTGATTCGACCGAGCACCCCCAGAACGAATGTCTTTTTAGGGTGGCCCCATGAGAAAGTAAAGTATGATGATTATGTCACAAAGTTATTCCCACATGAGATTTCAGTTGCTACTTTATGCCACTATTATGATGTTTCTTGATGTTATGATTGATATCCTTGCATAAAGTAACGCCATGCATACATTCTTTGCTATGTGCATTCACGACATTAAGAATCATTCTAAAATGAATGGACCTTGGCTAACCATACTTTAAAGCCTAAAAATGAACTAGATGCATGCTCACTTATTTTATACATTAAACCTAAGGTTCCTGAGGACGTAGATGATGACACCTAGGTAGTAGGAGACCCTACTGAGATTCTTTAGCAAGATTCTTGTAACATCCTAATTTTTAACCCAATACTCTAGAACATACTTAGGTTAATCATTAGTCTGTTGCTTCATAGTTCTCATTTTTACTTTGAAATACTTAGCGGAAAATATGGGTAAAATTTTTTTTTTTGAAAGACAAAGACAAAGTAAGAGCCGCGTGATGTGATAAGCGATAAACCATGTAAGGAAATAAAACAAATGTCTCACAACATCATAACATAAGGCACATAAAGGTACATCATGAGTAACACTGAATATCATCATATATATATATATATAATTTGCCCACTTATAACTTTGGGACTTAATTTGATACAAGGAAAGTAATACATGAAAGAAATACAACAGAACATAAACATAAACTACTCCCCTACCGGAGTGCAACTAAAAGGATAACCTCTGAACAAAAGAAGGTTTATCCACGTCTATGTGGTGTGTGCACTAGCCCGGTGTAACGTCCTAATTTTTAACCTAATACTCTAGAACATACTTAGGTTAATCATTAGTCTGTTACTTCATAGTTCTCATTTTTACTTTGAAATACTTAGCGGAAAATACAGGTAAATTTTTTTTTGAAATACAAAGTGAGAGCCACGTCAAGCGATACAACACGTAAAGGATAAAACATACATCTCATAATGTCATAGCAATAAGGCACAACATGAATAACATATCATATATATATAACTTGCCCACTTATAAGTGTGGGACTTAATTTAGTACAAGGGAAACACATAAAAAGGAAAATACAACGGAAACATAAACTAAACTACTCCCCTACTCGTGTGCATCTAATGGGATAACCTCTAAACAAAAGAAGGTTTATCCTCGTCTATGTGGTGTGTGCACTAACCCGGGCCATCCACGACCTCCTACTGACGACTATCCCTCGAGCGTGGCACGTAACCAGGAAACTGAGCAAGCTCCTCCGGCGAGAATAGGCGGAACGGGGCTCAAGAGTGACCTCCACAGTGCGGCCTCATCTCCGGTCGTCGTGCAAGTCTCGGCTGAGTCACGGTGGCCTCGCTACCCTCCCCAAGGTCCATAGGTATAGTAGGGGAAGATCCCTCGGAGGGTACCTGGGTAGCCGAATCCTCAGAAGGATCCGTCTCCGAAAAAGATGACGGGCAACGGGGCACATACTGTGGGTAGTCTCGAGCAGCCAGGCGTGGGCCGGTGGAGTACGGCGAAACCTCTCCTCTCGGGGACGTGAGCGCTTGAACACCAAGTCATCGCCAAAAGGTGAGACGGGGGAGAAACGATGGGAATGTACAGGGGGAGTGAATGGTCGACCCATGAACATGAATACTCTAACCGTGCATCGACCCTCAAAATGGAATGACCCGTGGTCCGGGTCATGGTGCACCTCCCATCTGAAGACGTGACGGAAAGAAGAGATAGAGGGAGTGAGAATCTTACTAAAGAATCTCAGTAGGGCCTCCTACTACCTAGGTGTCATCATCTACGTCCTCAGGAACCTTGGGTTTATTTTCGTAAAAGCAATTGAGCATGCATCAAGTTCATTTTAAACTTTAAAATATAACTTAGCCAAGGTCCATTCATTTTAGGATGATCTTAATGTCATGAATGCAACATAATAGAGAATGTATGCATGGCACTACCTAATGCACATACATAAAACATAACATCAAGCATCATCATACTTAGTGGCATAAAGTGGCAATAGTAACATTCATATGGGACAAACTTAGTGACATAATCATAATCATGAAACTTCTCTTCCTCATGGGCCACCCTAAAAGACAATCGAACTGGGGGTGCTCGGCCGAACCGGTGTCACCCAGAACGTGTCACATATCTAGGTTATGAGCTCATACCTTAACTAGTCGTCACTAGTTCTTACTTACCACTTAACGATAAGCGTATCATAAATCATAAATCCCGACTATCTGAGTACGGGTTAGGGGGCAAACCTCTTAGGGGTGCTCGGCCGAACCGGTGTCATCCTAGAACCCATCTTACTACCTTAATTTTCAAAATCTCTTTAAGTCCCCAAATTTGTCAAAAATTTGGCGGCACAATGGCATTACATCGAATTTCCTTCCAAATTTTCTTTATGCCACATAAACATATAACCTCATGAATTCCTCATATGAATAACATCATCATCATTTGCATACTACATGCATCATCATAAAACATTCAAACGCTTACCCTTACGGTAGCTTATGCTTTGACCCTTACGGGTCTTAATCTTGAGATATAGTTCTCTAACATCCGTCGCTCATATTTTTATTCACCTAAGGGCTCATAATTAATCATCATTCCTAATCCTCATGTTCATACTTAAATCTGAATAGCATAGGGAAAAATCTCTAACTTGTGTTTACGGGGTTCTAGAACTTATGTTTTAGACCCTTTCTCGGTTCCGTCTTCGCCTAAGGCGCTATAAATTAAATCTAAATCAATTATGAGACATTCCTATGCTTAAGGACTAACTATTAATCATGTTTATCATGTTGTAAGGGTGCTGGACAGAATCCAGAAAAATAAATGTTCTAAGAGTTCTACATTGTATTTTTACGATTTTCTAGTTACTAGTTCCCCCATAGGTGCTAGAATTCAATTCTAATCCAAATGTTACCAAGTTTTTCATGTCTAAACAATCTAAATCTGATTATGTTCCCATTAAAACAGTTTGGAAAAGTTCCAAAAGAAAATGGGTTAAAACTATGACAAATTCCAACTTTACGGT
Source organism: Dalbergia cochinchinensis (assembly GCA_031216125.1). Classification (NCBI taxonomy): domain Eukaryota; kingdom Viridiplantae; phylum Streptophyta; class Magnoliopsida; order Fabales; family Fabaceae; genus Dalbergia; species Dalbergia cochinchinensis. The sequence continues at coordinate 30,042,000 of CM062375.1, read as the reverse complement.
ATTTCTAGTTAGCTAGTTTCTTACCTATCATGCATAGGATCGCTTCTACATCATCATATGATATTTTCACACATTCTAACACATCAAAACACCATCATACAGCATCACACTCATCATATCAGAATCGAAAACATTTAACTTCAATAAGAGTGTTAAATTGACATTTCTAGGTACATAAGTTAACTAGTTTCTCTTGGAATCAATCTAGAACTTCTAAAACTCTTTGCAAAACATTTTAATTCATCAAGAGGCTAAGAGAAGCCTTAGGTCAGTGACCAAAACATATTCCATCCCCTAAAAGAGAATAAAATCACAACTTGTGATGACATAACCTTATAAAGATTTGTAAAGCTTTAAGGAAAACTTAAAACATAGACTATTGGTCCTAGTAGCTAGATGAAAACTCATTGCAAGTCTATCATCACTACTTGGCCGAAATTATATATTCAAAGAATGCATTCACATTAAACTTTAACTTGGAATGAAATGGGTAAGTCTTTGAGCTCTAGGTCCTTAAGTTATGACATAAAATAAACGTGCTCATGCTTTTTCATTTTTAATCTTGCTTACAAAATAAAGTGATGACGTAAGATAAATATGCAAGGCATAAATGTAAACGTGCAAGCTCGAAAGTAAAATGCAAGGCATAAACTTAAACGTGCACGTTTGAAAGTAAAATGCAAGGTTCAATTCTTTATTTTAATGCTCTTGGCCCAACAACAATCGACTTTAAGGCCGAAATAGAAAGGCATTCGAGAAATTAATTAGGTGATAATGCAAGTTCAATTCTTTATTTTAGTGCTCTAGGCCCAACAACAATCGACTTTAAGGCCGAAATAGAAAGGCTTTGAGAATTAAATTAAGTGATAGTACAAGTTCCATTTTAATCTTTATGTTCTTAGGTGATAGCTTGAAAGTAAAGATGCATAGCAAGAATGTAAATACGAATGCAAGCATAAAATAAATTATGCAAGTTCATTTTATCTTTCTAGAGCTCTTAACAAGACTTTGAAGGAACTTAAACCATAACCCAAACTCATCCAAACAAGGTAAAGTCAAGCTTAGAGTTCTTAGAACTCAACATAATATTTTTAGGAAATCAAACCATGAAGCTTAGAAAAAAATTAAGGAAATGGCCGAAATCTTCAAGAAGAAAAAGGAACATTTTAAAACTCTAGAGTTCATGATCTTGATGATATATTAACACCAAGATCATGAGTCCTCCTCATTGAGTTCATAGAGCCATTTTGAAACATCATTAAAGCTAAAGTTCTCAAGAGTTTAAGAAAGGAAGAACTAGAAACATTTTTGTTCAAGAACAAAGATCAAGCTCTAGAGTTTGTTTCAAGTGATGAACATCATCATGAAACTCTCATCATCAAGCTCTCATTTCTTCATTCCCAAAGGCCCATGGCCGAAACATAAAGAGGAAGGAGGAGAAGAAAAGAAGTTCTAAAAGGAATCAAGAGAAACTATGAACATCAAACTTGAAACAAGAACTTTAAAGAAGAGAATACATGAAAGGAAATCTCTACTTGGTGTGATGAACTTGAAGATGGAAGAAGAAGATGAAGAACTCCAAGAACTCCAAGAACTTGAAGAACACTAGAACTTTGAGAGAAAAAGAAAAGCTTTGAGTGTTCCTAAACTTAGCAAATGATCTAAAAGTGGTGCAAGCTTCCCAAGGCCATCTATTTATAGAGAAATGAAGCAAATGGAGGGTGTGAAGGGGGGAGGAAGTTTCGGCCACTTAAGGTGCAGAATGGGAGGGAAATATCTCTTACAAAGCATGGTTGAAGGCATGGTTGGAAGCATGGCTAGGTATGGGTTCGAGCATGGGTGCAAGCATGGTTCAAGCATGGTTCTTTGAGTGGGAAAATAATTCAACATGTGGTTAATGGAGAAGGATGCTGGCCGAAATGCATCAGCCCATGGGGGAGGATTTCTTGCATTTTAATTGTGGTTTAGAGTTGTGTTTAGGTGTATCTTTGATTATGCTTAAGATTAGGAAGTTGTAAGAAAATGTTTAGGTGAGGTAATGGTTAATTAAGGTTGTCTAGACATAATTAGGGAGTGGTCTTGCACCATTAGTGAGTTAGATCCTCAAATTAGAGTTTAATCAACTCTAGACACAATTCCTTGATTTAGGGAATTGGTGAGAGAAAACACTATTCAAGATTCCAAGACTAGGAATCTTGAGTTCTAAAAAGGGATTTAAGTTTAATCTAAGCAATTTTAGGTTCTAATTAACCTTAATAAATTATTTTGACTCTAGATTAATTAGGGAAATTAATTAACCTTCGATTAGAGCCTAATATTGCTTAGGTTAGCTTAATTACGTCATTAGGCGTAAAAACACTATTGTAGGGGCAAAATCGTAATTTTGCACAAAACTGCCCGGGACCACCGGGGCTTGAACAGAGACCTCTAGACACATGACAACATGTTTTTAAACCTCTGGGGAAAGTTTCGGGCTCAAACGGCACTTCTACCCGTGTAAAAACGCTATAAGGGTATTTCGGTCATTTTGACCCGAAACTGCGGAAAACGAGATCTTCGCTTCCGGAAGCATTCAAAGGCCATTCAATCCCCTTCAAACATTGAGTTGACCCTTCAAGGACGACTGAGTTGGTTATCCTCGAATTCGGGTCAGGAAATGACCTCAGGGGCATTTTGGTCATTTCCCTCAGACAGAAAAATCGGGGTGTTACACCCGGGCCATCTACTGCCTCCTACTGGCTACTATCCCTCGAGCGAGGTACATAACCAAGAAACTGGGTGAGCTCCTCCGGCGAGAAGAGACGAAACGGGGCTCGAGAGTGACCTCCACATTGTGGCCTCATCTCCAGTCGTCGTGCAAGCCTTGGCTGAGTCACGGTGATCTCGCTACCTTCCCCAAGGTCCATGGATATGGTGAGGGAAGATCCCTCGGAGGGTACCTGGGTGGTTGAATCCTCGGAAGGATCCGTCTCCGAAAAAGATGACGGGCAACGGGGCACATACTGTGGGTAGTCTCGAACGGCGGACGTGGATGGTAGAGTACGGCGAAGCCTCTCCTCTCAGGGACGTGCGCGCTCGAACACCAAGTCATCGCCAAAAGGTGAGACGGGGGAGAAACGATGGGAATGTACAGGGGGAGTGAAGGGTCGACCCATGAACATGAAAACTCTAACCGTGCAGCGACCCTCAAAATGAAATGACCCGTAGTCCGGGTCATAGTGCACCTCCCATATCAGCGTGTCCACGAACACCACGAACGTCACCATCTAAAGATGTGACGGAAAGAAGAGATAGAGGGAGTGAGAATCTTACTAAAGAATCTCAGTAGGGCCTCCTACTACCTAGGTGTCACCACCTACGTCCTCAGGAACCTTGGGTTTATTTTCACAAAAGCAAGTGAGCATGCATCAAGTTCATTTTAAACTTTAAAGTATAACTTAACCAAGGTCCATTCATTTTAGGATGATCTTAATGTCATGGATGCAACATAGTAAAGAATGCATGCATGGCGCTACATAGTGCAAGAACATCATCCATAACATCAAGACACATCATAGTAGTGGCATAAAGTGCCAATCATCATAATCACATGGGGAAAAACTTCGTGACATAATCATCATACTTTTCTTCCTCATGGGCCACCCTAAAAGACAATTGAACTGGGGGTGCTCGGCTAAACCGGTGTCACATCTCTAGGTTATGAGCTCATACCTTAACTAGTCGTCACTAGTTCTTACTTATCCCTTACCGATAAGCGTATCATAAATCATAAATCCCGACTATCTGAGTACAGGTTAGGGGGCAATTCTCTTAGGGGTGCTTGGCCGAACCGGTGTCACCTAAGAGTATAAATTGGTACCGATGTCACATGAGTTCTATGGAGGTGCTCGGCCGAACTGGTGTCATCCTGGAACCCATCTTAGTACCTTAATTTTCAAAAATCTCTTTAAGTCCCCAAATTTGTCAAAAATTCGGTGGCACGACGGCATCACGCCGAATTTCTTCCAAACTTGCTTTATGCCACATAAACATATACATATATCCTCAATAATTCCTCATGTGAATAGACATAATCACTCTTCACATAGCACATACATCATCATGAAACATTCAAGCGTTCGGTTCTACGGTAGCTTATGCTTGATCTTTACGGGCCTTAGTCTTGAGATATAATTGTCCTAACATCCGTTATTTACATTTTATGCACCTAAGGGTTCATAAATAATTATTCTTACTAATTCTTATGTTAATAATCCAATCTGGACAGCATAGGGCAGTATCATTACCTTATGATTACGGGGTTCTAGAACTTACGTTTTAGACACTTTCTCGGTTCCGTTTTCACCTAAGGCGCTATTAATTAAATCTAAATCAATTATGAGGCATTCCTATGCTTAAGAACTAATTATAAATCACATTTATCATGTTATAACGTTGCTGGACAGAATCCAGGAAATTAAATGCTCTAAGAGTTCTAAATTTGCATTTTTACGGTTTTCTAGTTACTAGTTTCTCTATAGGTGCTAGAATTCAATTCTAATCCAAATGTTACCAAGTTTTTCATGTCTAAACAATCCTAATCTGATTATGTTCCCATTAAAAAAGTTGGATAAGTTTAAAAAAAAAATGGGTCAAAACTATGTTAAATCCTATCTTTACGGTATTTTTATGAAGCTAGTTTCTTATTTATCATGCATAGAATCGTTCCTACATCATCATATGATATTTTCACACATTCTAACACATCAAAACATCATCATACAGCAGCAAGTTCATCATGGCAGAGCCGAAAACATCTAGCTTCAATAAGAGAATTAAATTGACATTTCTAGGTACATAAGTTAACTAGTTTCTCTTGGAATCAATTTAGAACTTCGAAAATTCCTTGCAAACCATTTTAATTCATCAAGAGGCTAAGGAAAGGTTTAGGTCAGTGACCAAAATATATTTCATCTTCTAAAAGGGAATAAAATCATGACTGATGATAGACATAACCTTATAAAAACTTACAAAGCTTTTGAGAAAACTTAGATCATAGATTATTGGCCCTCGTAGCTAGATGAAACTTATTACAAGTCCATCATCACTACTTGGCCGAAAATCATACATTCAAAGAATGCTTCCACATTAAACTTTAACTTGAAATGAAATGGGCAAGTCTTTGAGCTCTAGGTTCTTAAGTTATGACGGAAAATAAACGTGCTATGCTTTTCATTTTTAATCTTGCTTACAAAGTAAAGTGATGACTTAAAATAAATATGCAAGACTTGAAATGTAAATATGCAAGACATAAACTTAAACATGCAAGCTTGAAAGTAAATATGCAAGGTTCAATTCTTTATTTTAGTGCTCTTGGCCCAGCAACAATCGACTTTAAGGCCGAAATAGAAAGGCATTCGAGAAATTAATTAGGTGATAATGCAAGTTCAATTCTTTATTTTAGTACTCTAGGGCCAAAGAAGAATCGACTTTAAGGCCAAAATAGAAAGGCTTTGAGAGTTAATTACGTGATGATACAAGTCTCATTTTAATCTTTAAGTTCTTAGGTGATAGCTTGAAATTAAAGATGCATAACAAGAATATAAATATGAGTGCTAGCATAAAATAATTATGCAAGTTCATTTTATCTTATTAGAGCTCATAACAAGACTTTAGAGGAACTCAAACCTTAACCCAAACTCATCCAACCAAGGTAAAGTAAAGCTTAGAGTTCTTAGAACTCAAAACAACATCTTTAGAAAATCAAAACATATAGCATGTAAAAGAAAAGGGAATGGCCGAAACATCTAGGCAAGAAAAGGAATATATTGAAACTCTAGAGTCCATGATCTTGGTGATATATTAACACCAACACCATGAGTCCTCCTCATTGAGTTCATAGAACCATTTTAAAAGATCATCAAAGCTAAAGTTCTCAAGAGTTCAAGAAAAGAAAAACTAAAAACATTTTTGTTCAAGAACAAAGATCAAGCTCTAGAGTTTGTTTCAAATGATGAACATCATCATGAAACTCTTATCATCAAGCTCTCATTTCTCTACTCTCAAGGGCTCATGGTCGAAACAAGAAAGGAAAAAAGGAGTAGAGGAGAAGTCCTAAAAGAAAACAAGAGAAACCATAAACATCAAGCTTTAAAGAAGAACATTCATGAAAAGAAATCCCTATTTGATGAGAAGAACTTGAAGATGAAGGATGAAAATGAAGAAGATGAAGAACTTGAATGACTTGAAGAACTCTTGAAGAACACAAGAACTTTGAGAGAAAAGAAAACTTTGAAAGTGCACTAACTTAGCAAATGATCTAAAAGTGGTGCAAGCTCCTTAAGGCCATCTATTTATAGGCAAAGGAAGCAAATGGAGGGGGAGGAAGGCTGAAGAGGTTTCGGCCAAGAGGAGTGCAGCCCATGAGTTCCATGAGGTGAGATGTTGTGGTCTTGAAGCATGGTGAGATATGGTTCAAGGTATGGCTCAAGCATGGCTTCAAAGAGTGAGAAAACAATTTAACCATGTGGTCAAAAAGGGCATGGCTGTTCGGCCATGTTACAGCCAAGGGAAGGTTTGTTTTGCAATTTAATTGTGATCTAGAGTTGTGTTTAGGTGTGTATTGGATTATGTTTAAGATTAGGAATTTGTAAGAAAGTGTTTAGGTAAGAAAAATGGGTAATTAAGGTGGTCTAGACATGATTAAGGAGTGGTCTTACACCATTAGAGAGTTAGAACCTCAAGTTAGAGTCTAAATAACTCTAGACACAATTCCTTAATTTAGGGAATTGGAGAGAGAAAACATTATTCAAGATTCCAAGACTAGGAATCTTGAGTTCTAAAAAGGGATTTAAGTTTAATCTAAGCAATTTTAGATTCTAATTAACTTTAATAAATTATTTTGACTCTAGATTAATTAGGAAAATTAATTAATTTTCGATTAGAGCCTAATATTGCTTAGGTTAGCTTAATTACGTCATTAGGCGTAAAAACACTATTCTAGGGGCAAAATCGTAATTTTACACAAAAACTACCCAGGACCACCGGGACTTGAACAGAGACCTCTAGACACATGAAAACATGTTTTTAAACCTCTGGGGAAAGTTTTGGGCTCAAACGGCACTCCTACCCGCGTAAAAATACTATAGGGGTATTTTTGGTCATTTTGACCCGAAACTGCGGAAAAAGAGATTTTCGCTTCCGGAAATATTCAAAGGTCATTCAATCCCCTTCAAACATTGAGTTGACCCTTCGAGGACTGCCAGGTTGGCCATCCTTGAATTCCGGCTAGGAAATGACCTCAGGGGCATTTTCGTCATTTCCCTCAGACAGAAAGATCGGGGTGTTACAATTCTCACTCCCTCTATCTCTTCTTTCTGTCACATCTTTAGATGGCGATATTTGTGGTCTTCATGGATGTCCCGACATGGGAGGTGCATTATGATCCAAATCATGGATCATATCATTTTGAGGGTCGATATGTTGTTTGTGTCTCCATGTTTGTTGGACGACCCTTCGTTCATCCTATACATACTCACCGTTTCTCGCCTGCCTCACCATTTGGCGATGAGAGGAGTGGATTCGCCACACCCCACCGACCGCATCTGCCATCCGGGATTTCCCACGGTACGTACCTCGCTCCCCATCAGCATTCTCGGAGACAGACCCTTCCGAGGACTCCACTACCCAGGTGCCTTCTGAGGGTTCCTCTCCCTCTATGCCGATGGACTTTGGAAAAGGTAGTAAGGCCACCGCCACACAGCTAATATGCGGAGGCCGAGTGAGGATAATCCCTCGCCAAGGAGCCCATGCCCGGCCAATGCAGCATATAGCCACTCTGGCAAAGATAGCCCAGTGGATTAGATATGTTCCTCCTTTCCAGAGAAGTCTGCAGCAGGAGACTACAGTTGAGTTCTGGTGCCTGAGCTTCTGACTAGATTAGGATAGCCTTCTTTTGTTTAGAGGTTATCCATTGTAGGTGCTGTAAATCCCGATTTTTCTGTCCGAGAGAAATGACCGAAATGCCCCTGAGGTCATTTCCTGATCGAAATTCGAGGATAGCCGACCTGGTAGTCCTCGAAGGGTCAACTCAATGTTTGAAGGGTATTGGATGGCCTTTGAATGATTTCGGAAGCGAAAATCTCATTTTTCGCAATTTCGGGTCAAATGACCAAAATACCCCTATAGCGTTTTTACGCAGGTAGAAGTGCCGTTTGAGCCCGAAACTTTCCCCGAAGGTTTAAAACCAGGTTTTTACGTGTCTAGAGGTCTTTGTCCAAGTCCTGGTGGTCCCGAGCAGTTTTTGTGCAAAATTACGATTTTACCCCTAGAATAGTGTTTTTGTGCTTAATAACGTAATTAAGCAAACGTAAGCAATATTAGGCTCTAATCGAAGGTTAATTAATTTTCATAATTAATCTAAAGTCAAAATAATTTATTAAGGTTAATTAGAACCTAAAATTGCTTAGATTAAACTTAAATCCCTTTTTGAAACTCAAGATTCCTAGTCTTGGAATCTTGAATAGTGTTTTCTCTCTCCAATTTCTTAAATTAAGGAATTGTGACTAGAGTTGTTTATGAACTAAAATGAATTTATAATTCCCTAATGATGCAAGACCACTCCTTAATTATGTCTAGACAACCTTAATTACCCATTTTCCTTACCTAAACACTTGCTTACAAATTCCTAATCTTAAACATAATCTAATACACACCTAAACACAACTCTAAACCACAATTAAAATGCAAACACAACCCCACATGGGCTGATGCATTTTGGCCAGCTCCCCCCCCCATATGACACATGTTGATTTGTTTCTCACTCAAAGAGCCATACTTAAACCCATGCTTGCACCATACTTGAACCCATGCTTGACCATGCTTCCACCATGCCTTGTAAGAGATATTTTCCTCCCCATTTCTGCACCCAAATGGCCGAAGCCCTCATCAGCCATCACACCCTCCATTTGCTTCATTTCTCTATAAATAGGATGCCTAGAGGAGCTTGCATCACTTTTAGATCATTTGCTAAGTTTAGAGCACTTTCAAAGTTTCCTTTCTCTCAAAGTTCTAGAGTTCTTCAAGTTCTTCAAAGTTCTTCAAGTACTTCATCTTCTTCATCTTCTTCATTCATCTTCAACCTCCAATCACTTGGTAGGGATTTTCTGTCAAGTATTTCCTTCTTTAAAGTTCTTGATCTAGCTTTATGTTTATAGTTTCTCTTGATTCTTTTTAGAACTTCTTTTCTTCTCCTTTCTCTTTCTCATTTTCGGCCATGGGCCTTTGAGATCAAAGAAATGAGAGCTTGATGATGAGATTTTCATGATGATGTTCATCACTTGAAACAAAATCTAGAGCTTGATCTTTGTTCTTGAGTTAAAATATTTCTAGTTCTTCCTTTCTTTAACTCTTGAAATCTTTAACTTTGATGATGTTTTAAAATGGTTCTATGGACTCAATGATGAGGACTCATGATGTTGGTGTTAATATATCATCAAGATCATGGACTCTAGAGTTTCAAAATGTTCCTTTTCCTTCTTGGAAGTTTCGGCCCTTTTCTTTTCTTTTTCCATGTTTTGTGGTTTGATCCTTTGAAAATGTTATTTTGAGTTCTAAGAATTCTAGATCTTACTTTATCTCGGTTTGATGAGTTTGGGTTAAGGTTTAAGTTCCTTTAAAGTCTTGGATGAGCTCTAATAAGATATAAATGAACTTGCATATTTATTTTGAACTTGCACTCATATTTATGTTCTTGCTTTGCATCTTTACTTTTGAGTTATCACCTAAAGATTCAAAGATTAAAACAAGACTTGCATCATCACCTAATTAATTCTCAAAGCCTTTCTATTTCGGCCTTAAAGTCGATTGTTGTTGGGCCTAGAGCACTAAAATAAAGAATTGAACTTGCATTATTACCTAATTAATTCTCGAATGCCTTTCTATTTCGGCCTTAAAGTCGATTGTTGCTGGGCCTAGAGCACTAAAATAAAGAATTGAACTTGCATATTTATTTCAAGTTTTGCATATTTTCCTTCGAGCTTTGCATATTTATTTTTAAGTCTTGCATATTTAAATTCAAGTCTTGCATATTTATTTCAAGCTTTGCACATTTATATTTCAAGTCTTGCATATTTACTTTAAAGTCATCACTTTACTTTGTAAGCAAGATTAAAAATGAAGAGCATAGCATGTTTATATTTTGTTATAACTTAAAGACCTTAGAGCTCAAAGACTTGCCCATTTTATCTCAAGTTGAAGTTTAATCATGGAAGCATTCTTTGAATGCATAATTTCGTCCATGTAGTGATGATGAGTTCGGAATGAGTTTCATCTAGCTACAAGGGCCAACAACCTATGTTTCAAGATTTTCTTGAAAACTTCATGAGTTTTATAAAGTATGATCAACAAGATTTATGATTTTTATTCTCTTCTAAAGAAGAATTAATTTGGTTACTGACCTAAGGCTTTTCTTAGCCTCTTGATGAAATAAAATGGGTTGCAAAGAGTTTTAGAAGTCCTAAATTGATTCCAAGAGAAACTAGTTAACTTATGTGCTTAGAAATGTCAAATTATTTATCTTTTTTGACTTGGATGTTTCGATTCTGACATGATGAGTTTGCTGCTGTATGATGATGTTTTGATGTGTTAAAATGTGTGAAAATTTCATATGATGAGATAGGAGCACTTCTATGCATGTTAGGAGAGAAACTAGCTTCATAGAAGAATCGTAAAGTTGGAACTTAACATAGTTTTGACCCAATTGTTTTTAGATATGAAAAACTTGGTAACATTTGAAGTAGGATTGAATTCTAGCACCTATAGAGAAACTAGTAACTAGAAAACCGTAAAAGTGCAACTTTAAAACTCTTAGAACATTTAATTTCTGGACTCTATCCAGCAACCTCATAATATGGTAATCATGGTTTATAATTAGTTCTTAGGCATGAGAATGTCTCATAATTGGTTTACATTTAATTTATAGCACCTTAGGCGAAGACGGAATTAAGAAAGGGTTTAAAACGTAAGTTCTAGAACCCCATAAACATAAGAATGTAATTCTGTAAGATGCTGCCCAGATTTATTAGGATACATAAATTATGGTAAAGATTGTGGGAAGAAAACCCTTAGGTGCATAAGAAGTTGATAGATAATGATAAGATTAATTATATCTCAAGTTAAGGCCCGTAAGGGTCAAAACATAAGACACCATAGGATCAAGAGCATAATGAACCTTATGTTACATGAGAATGCATGTTGTATTTGAAAATGATTTTATGAGAATTCATGATTGAAAGTATATGATTCTATATGTTTACAGCAGTTATGCTGCCGAATTTCCATCAAATTTAAGAACTTATAAAAGTTTTTTGAAAATCATGAGAACTTAAAGGTGATATAGTACTGAGATGTATTTCTCCCGCTCCGGTGGGGAGGAAGAAAATCCGTGAGGGTATTGACATTGAGCTTGCCAAAGCGGACAATTCACTGTGTACTAGATACCAGTAGAGTGTTTCAAAGAAGGAAATGATCCTGAGATAGGTGATCCAAGAATGTTATGTGTACCCCCTCAATTACCCCATATTAAATCTAGTGACGACTAATTAGGATTGAGCTCATTCCTAAGCGATAGGTGAGATGTAGTTCGGTGACCAGATTATCGCCGGGGCCGGTGAGTCGGATGGATTTTTGGTGAACATGTTAAGAGGGTGGTCTTTGAGAAAAGAGAAGTTAAGAGTTTGACTTATGAGAAAGACGTTACATGATAAGTATTATGCCTTTTATGCCATATATGAGATTTATATTTCCTTATGTTGTGCTCAAATATTATGAGATCCATGTTAATATACATATGGTTTTGTCATGCATTCATCCGATATTTGTTGCATTCATGTCATTAAGACTCATACTAAAAGACACCCACTTCGGATAAATAGATTTGAGAAGTTTAAAACCAGACCTTATGCATGTACACATTTTTTTATAAATAAAACCGAGGTGGTTGAGGACGATGACGATGACACTTGTGTTAGAATCGGAACTCCCTACTGAGAATCTTGAATAAGTTTCTCATCCCTCTCTTTTCTTCCGTGTCGTCCCTAGACGAGGATACCAATGAGGTTCGTGATTTATTCTAAGGATCGCATTCAAGGGTCACTCCAGCAAACGGAGTAGAGGGTCGTTGCGGAAGCATAAGTAGTTTAGTTTTGGGTTGATGCTTGATCAACCTCATAGGAAGATAAGGAACCCTTTACATGCAATTACCTATTTTATGTTCTGACGTTCATGAGATGTTCATTTGATCTTATGTTTTGATTGTTTTATGTACCTCATTATTCATCGTAACGCGTGGCTCTCACTTTGCTTTTGCATTTACATTTCAAAAAAAAATTTACCCTTATTTTCCGCTAAGTATTTTAAAGTAAAGAGGAAACTATGACGTAATAGGCTAATGATTAACCTAAATATGTTGTAGAGTATTGGGTTAAAAATTAGGATGTTACAATTGTCTCTATAAACATTATTTAAAGACGGCAAAAAGTGCAAGCTGTTTGAAGTCGTAATGTCTAAGATAACAATTAGACAAGTATAGTTGCATTTCTAAAAATATTTTTTGTGCATGAATTCTAAGATATTCTTTACTATTTTCACAGCATGGATCAAAATGATGAGCATGATCGAAAGATGAAAACTATTACAATCTTGATTTTGAGGCATGGAGTTGTTACTGCTTTGGAGGCTAAACTAGAAACACAATTGCATGACATGCATGTCAATGAAAGCCTAGATTTTAACATGGATGAAATAGAAGAAGCACATGAGACTAATTTTGAGGTAAACATGATTTCTTTCTCTATCTAAATTATGCTTCTGCTTGTTGGAGTTTGGTTTGAGATTCTAAGTTTTGTGGTTGCTAGGTTAAAGTATGAATTGGTGGTATTAACTTGACTTGAAATCTTTGATTAAGATAGCTTATATAGCTTCTATGTCAACAAACTAGGGACCTATTTGGATATGCTTGCGTTGTAAATTGCTCTCAGTATTAGAAACACAAACACGACTTAAGCCTCATATTTTTGGGCAAAACTAGTTTTTAAGTATAGTCATTGTAAACAATTCTCAAGTGGAATTCGTCTAAATTAGAAATTTATTACTTGGTTTACTATCCGTAGGAGAAATTCATTAGTTGGTATCTTGGATGTCCTTGATGAGTCTTAATTTCTTCAATTAAAACTTTTTGTATAAATTGGTAACCCTTATAGTGGGTATGAGTTTAGTAGTAGATTTGACGTATGTATGGATTATGTGTTTGAATTGGTATCATATATCTAGCATTGTTTAAAAAAAAGTCTATTTGAATTTAATTTGAGAAAATTATATTTGTGTGTTAATTTTTCAATTAAAATAGTTAATTTTTACTTAGAATAGTTAATTTTTGAATTGACACTCATATATCCAACATAAAAAATAATTGTTTTTGGATTTAATTTAAGAAAATTTTATATAGTTATGGTTGTGATGAATTATATTTGCATGTTAATTTTTTAGTTAAAATTGTTAACATTTAGTTAGAATGCTTAATTTTTTGTTAGAGTAGTTAATTTTTGAGTTAAAATTGTTAATTCAGTAGGAATAGTTAATTTCTAGAGTTAAAATAGTTAATTTTTTAGTTAACGTTAGTGATATTTAGTTAGAATAGTTAATTTTTAGTTAGAGTAGATAATTTTTGAGTTAAAATTATTAAGTTTTAATTTGAATAGTTAATTTTATAGTTAAAATTGTTAATTTTTGTGTTGAAACAGTTAATTTTTAGTTTAGATAGTACATTTTTTAGTTAAAATTGTTTAGTTTTAATTAGAATAGTTAATTTTGTAGTTAAAATAAGTATTTTTTGAGTTAAAATTGTCAATTTTTGTATTAAAATAGTTAATTTTTAGTTTAAATAGTAAATTTTTGAGTTAAAATTATTAAATTATAATTAGAATAGTTAATTTTATAGTTAGAATTGTTAATCTTGGCACTAAAACTATAAGGGATATTTTGGGAAAATTATATAGAGTTTCTAAGATTATAAATGACAACCAAATACATAAATATTAATTCCCGAGTATATGTATAATATTCCTTGAAGTTTAGTCTTTTTACTAAATGCTCTCAAAATGTCATGCCTGGGAATGTCATTCCTGAAAATGGCATTCCCAGAAATGTAAAACTAAATCCCGTGCCCTGTTTAGCAACAAGTTTAAAATAGCACACTTAGCTGAAATGTAGCATCAATTTTCTTGTAATTTTCTTGTAATTTTCTTGTCATTAGAAATTACTCAATTGCAGAATTCAGTAGGTAATTATTACATAAGATTTGAGTAGAACAATCCTCAATAAAGGAATATAACATTAGAAGAGAGGTTAGGAGCGATTCATGCAGAGTCGCAAATCAGAATTTCAGACGTATAAAATGACCAAAATGTCCTGAAGTTATTTTACTCGGAAAATGAGGATTGTGGGCCCACATATTCTCAAGGGATGTTTTGAGAATAATAAGGGATTGTTTGTGTTATGTGTGTTAATAGAGCGAGAAGAATCTCAATTTTGAGTTAAAGCCGAAAAGACCAAACGCCCCTGTGTTTTTAACTCAGATGCGTGTCGACTGAGCCCGAACCTCACTAAAATGTTTTAAAATATGTTTTTAAGCCATGATTAACCATTGGTTAAGCTCGGGTGGCCTTGGGCGATTTTTAAGTGAAAGTACGATTTTGCCCCGTTTTTGGGCGAGTTTTAATTTCGGGATTTTCGATTCATATACCGAAACCTAAGAAATATTAGGCTCAAATTAAAGCTTATTAAATTCTAAATATTAATCTAGATTCAAAATTATGTATTTAGATTGATTAGAACCCAAAATTGCTCAAAAACACCCAAATTGCTTACTAATTCACTTAAGCCCTTAACCGTAAATTCTCTAAATTACATGAATACCTTGCCTACACCTAAATAATGCATGGAACACACAAATTTCACTTCTTTGGGCTGTAATGCACGAAATTATTGATGCCATTATACAGCTGAATTATTTCCAAAAGTTGCACTAAAACAAAATGCCAAAATGTCACCATAAGAGACATAATTCCTTAATTTCATACAACTTTGTCTAAAATGATTTTTTCCTCCATTATTACTCCTGAAAAATTCTGACAACTACCTCCTCATTTTGGCCAATTAGAAGCCTCAAAATCTTCTATAAATAGGCTTGCTTGAGTGGTCTTGGAATGCTTGGTTCATAACTAGTTTTTAGGAGCACCAAAAACTTTCTTTCTTCCTCCTCTTTGGCTGAATTCTTTCTTCAATTTTTCAAAGAGATTTTGTGTCATTTCACTTCAAGAAATCAAGTTCTCTTCCTCTTCTTCAACTCAGATTAGGTAGGGAGTAGTTTCTAAATTTATTTCTATGCTTTGAGGAGTTGTGTTTTTAGCTCAAAATGATGAAATTATGAACTTGCCTTAGCTTTTCATTTTGGTTTTCCTCTTCAATTTTTCTTTAACCAATTCAACCATATGGCCTAGGTGGAACTAAGATGATGGCTTGATGATGAGGACCTTGAGGGTGGGTTGTAAATCCATCACAAGTTAGGCCTCTAAAGCTTGAAAATTCCACTTGATGCAAAACTTTAAAGAATAATGCTTTATGATGCTAAAACAAAGATTTTTAGTTTAGAACTTGAAAGATGTATTTTTTCCTTTTATGTTTTATTTCTTGTTAAGATATGTATTGGGTTGAATTTATAATTCTTTTAAAGTCTTGAAGGAGCTCTAGTAAAGAAACAAAATGAATTTGCATCCATGATTAAGTTTATGCTTTGCATAACCATGTTTACCTTCTATGTCATCACTAAATTTTCAAGAATGAATAAATGAACTTGCATTTCTCATGTTTAAATTCCAAGCTTGTATTTCATGTTTATATTTCAAGTCATCACTTAATCTTTCAAGATAATTAAGAGGTTGCATCTCATATTTAATTTATGCTCTCACTATATTTTATAATGGCTAAAAGAATCAACGCATGACATGTTTATTTTATGCCATCACCTAAAGATCCTAGAGCTTAAAGACTTGCCCATGTATCACAAGCAAAGAAATATGATTATTGGAGTTAAACAATTTATTCTTTAAAAAGTCTTGAGATTGGAGCTTAAAAAGATGTAATAATAATTCTCTTCTCCCTCTCGGTCTGTGCGGACTACCGCGCTCCGATTTCTTAATATTCTCTTCTCCTCTACTGGTCTGTGCGGACTACCGCCGCTCGGTTTCTTAATATTCTCTTCTCCCTCTCTTGGTCTGTGCAGATTACGCCGCTCCAGTTTCTTGTATCATGTTTATATTTCAAGTTCTTGCATCATGTTTAATTTTCAAGTCATCACCTTAAATCTTAAAGATAAAGAAATGGAATTGCATATCATGTTTATAATTCCAAGCTATCACCTTATAAAGATAAGATTAAAATAAGGTTGCATAGCATGTTTATAATTCTAAGATGTCACCTAAATCTCTAAAGCTCAAGACTTACTCCTTTTATCTTAAGTGAGAATTTTAATTGTGAAGATCCTCCCAAATTTGACAAAAGAACTAGTTTCTAAATGAGTTTTAAGGCTTTGCAAGGATTTTACGGGGAACTAGTATTTTATATGCACTTAAAATATGATTCTATGTAATTGCATGAGGTTCATGATTCGCACACTGATCTGAGTTTAGTATCAATGTGTGATAATGATTTGATATGATTGAAGTTGTGATAATTATGGTTTATTGTTAAGAGAATGATTCATAATTGGTTTAGTAACTAATTAGTTCTATAATTGATAATTCTATGTAAGGATTGGATGCTTATTAAGTACTTGATATCATTGAATGATTTCACGACTTGCATGTTATAGTTCTTGTTGCAAATAATAAGAATGCTTATACATGAAATGTTCTTATGTAAAATTCACCTTTGTTGCTAGAAGAAAGTGTATCATTGTAAAAGTGTAATTTGGAAAGGTTACGGCTAAGGAAAGACTTGGTATTTAAGCGTGTCCATTGTGACCCACCTCTCTTTCCTGTGAATCTCCCATATGCATGATTACAGTTGATATATATTATTCTAGCTTAAGACTATAAATGAGAAAATGTTATGATGTTTATGAATTGTATTATGATATAACATGCAAAGATTTAATGGTGACTTAAACTTATAAGAAAATGATCCTTTGGAACCATCGGACTATAGGTGGTGAAAAGGTGATTTTAGCCCCTAACCCGTTCTCTCAAAAGGGTAGAGTCGGGACTTTAACTTATCAAAAGGGATAAGTATATGCTAGTGACGACTAGTAAAGTATGAGCTCATAACCTAAATTACTCCCAAAAGGGTGGAGTATAGGGTGGCCCAAGGAAAATAATGATGATGATAAGATTTTAAGTCACCTAAGGCACTAAAGAAATGAAATATGTGCACTGTGTGTCCATGTGTAGCTAATATTATATGACGTTCTTTTATGCATGTTATTTTGATAATGATGATGAGGAATATGATGTAATGATAAAGGAAAAGTTCATTGTAAATATGACATGTTAAGAATAAGATGCATTATAAGGCATGATTAAAAATTGACGAACCTCGGTTAAGTATTTGTCCGAACTTAAAATGAATCTTTGCATGCTCACTATTTTAGAATAATCCCGAGGTTCCTGGGGACTTTGATGATGACACTTTGTAGAAGGAGGTACCTTCTTGAGAATTCTTTAGCAAGATTCTCACTCCTTTCTTTATTTCCGTCATTGTCTCAGATTCAAATGGCGACATTCGTCTGTTCGTTGATACCCCTACTTGGGAATTCCACTATGATCAGGTGCATCACTCGTATCATTTTGAAGGGAGAGTCTTGTGATTCGTGTTTTTATTTACATAGGTCGTCCATTTGCACATCCTGTCCCTAGTTATCGATTTTCTTCTACTTCTCCCTATGGCGATGAAATGGTGTTCGAACATGCACGTCCACTTGATGAAAGGATGTTACGTTCTTATCCCGCTTCATCTGCTGTCCATGGATTTCAGTATGTTGAGATGAGATATTCTGAACTGATCCTTGAGAGGACACTCCTACTCATGTATATTCTCGAGAGCTCTGCTCCTACTCCCACACGTGTAAGAGAGGGTAGTGAGGAAGCAGTTGTTCAGTAGAGGTTAGCGAGAAGGCCGTCCCATGCGACTTTCACTGGTGCATCTCGTGTGTCCCCTCCCGAGGAGCTCATCGATGGATCGATTTATTCCCCATTTTCGGGACGGTGGCCATAGAAGGTTCTTAGTAGACTTATGTGTGATCATGCACCCTAGTTTTAGGATAACCTTCCCGGCTTATGGAGTTATCTAGTTTAGGGGCATGAATTTCCTTAAGTATATTTTCTTTTATGGGTTTGCATAAGATAATGATGTATGAACATAACCCACCCTTTGAGTGAGGTTATTGTATGTAAATATATGCTATAATGTGCTTATGGATGTTATATGATGGAGCCTAAGTGATATGATGTGATATATTCTTAAACGTCTTATTATACTCCGCTTACTCGTTCACGTTGTACTCGGCTCACGTTTTCAATTATGTGTTTTAAAAAAAAAAAAAAGGCTCGTAATTTCACTAAGTATTTTCAAATTATGAAGAAAGAACCAAAGCAAGGAGTAAAGTCTAGTCATTAATCAGATTCAACCTAGGTGTATCTGGTTAATTACTAGGGTGTTACATGAAATGTTAATGGCAATAGACATTTTAAGAGTAAAGTGTCACTTTGGTCCTTGAAATTGTAAACGTGTTTCACTTTAGCTCCTAAAATTGCGTTCCATAGGTTACTTTAGTCCCTAGTCAAACAACTGTTATATTTTATCAATGTGGCACGTTAATCGAACTCAGTGCCATCTCTAGTTGACCTCATCACGTGCTAGCAGAGCTCATTTTCCTCTTGGCCAAGCTTAATTGCCATCTCTAGTTGACCTCACCACATTTTAGCCGAGTTTGCCTCCTCAACTTGACTTGGATCGTGACCGGCACGTGAGGAATCCTATCCCCATATAAGCCTTGTGATCGTTATGCCATACTATATGCATACTTTACTCATAAAATCAATTTAAAACATAAATCAATTTTGATATTTAACTCATAATAAATCTGAATAACCCTTTTTCCATAACTAAAATCCACATGTAGCTATGACTTAAATCAAACTGAGTTGTTTGTTTACAAAAGATTCATGAAAACTATTTCAATTTTAAATACAAAATGGATACTAATATATCTAGAATACAATGTGTATGAATTTGTTATCTGAGACCCTGCCCATCACTTCATTGGAGCACTCTATTAAAACCCTATGGCTCCACGCCAATGTGAAGCTCTGTAACGCCTCGGTCTTTCCCCTGTGTACAAAATGACCGGAATACCCACTAGGTTATTTACCAGGAAAATGAGGATCGCTGGCCCCGGCCACCCTCCAGGGGATGTTTGGATATTGAAAGGGGATTAGGTGTGTTATGTGTGCTAATAGAGCAGAAGAATCTCATTTTTGTGTTCCGATGCACAAAATGACCAAAATGCCCTTATGACTGATTAACACCGGATTAAGTGCCGATTGAGCCCGGACTTCACCCAAATGTTTGAAATGATGTTTTTAAGTGATGTTTAACATCTGGTTGAGCCCGGGTAGCTCCAGGAGTTTTTTGCAAAAAATGACCGTTTTGCTCTTGATTAAGCACTTAACGAGTTTAATGATACAATTAACAAAACCTAAGCAATATTAGGCTCTAATTAAAGATTAGTAAATCCTAATTACTAATCTAGAGTCAAAATAATTAATTGAAATTAATTAGAACCTAAAATTGCTTAGAGAAACTCAAAATCTCTTTCTTAAAATCAAGATATTATGTCATAAATCATTAAATAGTGTTCTTCTTTTCAATTTCCTTAAATTAAGGAACCAATGGATATGATTGGGAATCTTGATTTGAATGAAGCTTGACTCCTCTAATGAACAAGACTACTCTCTAAACCTTGCCTTAGATAACCTTAATTACTCACTTTCTCACCTACACACCTAATTGCAAACCCCTAATCAAAGGCCTAACCAAATCCACTCCTAAGCACACTTCTAATCCACATTAAAATAAAAGAAATCCTCCCCCCCATTATCCTTAATGAAACCATTTCCCTTCCCCCTCCCCCCATTCATTCAATCAGATGTTGAATTTCAATTAAAAATGTGCACTCAAAGAAGCCATACCTCTACCCATACTTGACCATCCCTCGGAATGACACATTGAAAGAGATATTTTTCTCTCTCACTTCCCTCTCTAATGGTCAGCCACCTCCTCCCCTTTACATGTTCTTTTCAGAGATGCAATACAATCATAAATCATTATTTAACTTATCATACTCCTAAACTTATGTATCTCAATCAATCATAATCATTCATGCAATTTATCATGCAAGCATGCTTTCACATTCATTTCATATATATACATTCACCAAACTATAAATCATCATGTTCATAATCCGAGAATAAGCATGCAAGATCATCAATTCATATTTACATAAAGGAAGGAACACTTATCTACACATTTTAGATACTGGTAGTTGATCACATGAGCCTTGTAATTGATTACTTGGCTTAATTTTCTAAAATAGGGAAGTTTGAGGTCTGTGTCGATTACATGAGCCTTGTAATTGATTACCTCGGTTGAAAATGCATTCTGGGTCTCAAGAACACCTGAGTAATCGATTACATCATCTTGTAATCGAAGCCAAAAACTTATATCTGAGTATGCAAGGCACTCTGGTAATCGATTACATAAGCCCTGTAATCGATTACCAGTAACCTAAAATGGTGAAAAACTCAAGTTTTGACATTCTTAAAACCTTTTAACATCATTAAATCATATTTCTTAAAATCAAACACACATTTAATCCTTTTGGGACCTACAATCTTTCAAAACCTTTTTCACATCACGAAATCAAGATTCATCATCAACAAGGCCATTTTCAAAATCTCCAACTCCTTTAAACAGAAACACTCATTTTTAAAGGTAAATGCACATGGAACCAAAATTCATTTGTGAGTTAAGACGTGTAAGTCTTGAGCTCTAGGCTTATTTAGGTGATGGCGTAAACTTAAACATGCAAATGCAAACCGTATTTTAATCTTGTTATTATGAAGTGATGGCAATGGATAAGTAAATATTGTAACATCCTAATTTTTAACCTAATACTCCTAGAAAGTATTTAGGTTAACCATTAGTCTATTACTCTTTTAGTCTCATTCTTTAAAACCTTTCACTAAAATACTTAGCGAAAAATACGAATAAATTTTTCATTTTGAAACTTGAAAACAAAATGCGAGCCGCGCGCTAATCCTAACGTTCGTTATAACCATAACGTACAAGAAAAGTAATCACACCATACATAATCATAAAATATAGTATTATACATAACAACATAATTTCATCACATCTTCGTAGATACATAAATTACTAGCATCATTGTACCACCAAAACATGCACATATATATAAAGTGTTCCTTATCCACCTATGAGGTTGTCTGAGTATCAATCCAAAAGCTAAACTATCTATGCTTCATGATGACTCCTACCTTTCTGTTTGCTAGGGTGATCCTTAAATACAAACCTTAGAAGAAGTCATGAACCTCATTGCTGTCCTCATCTGGAGATGACATGGAAGAACAGAGAGGGATGAGAAACTCATTCAAGATTCTCAGTAGGGATTTCTGACTCTAACACAAGTGTCATCATCATCGTCCCCAGCCACCTCAATTTTAATTATGAAAAAGGTGTACATGCATAAGGTCTGGTTTTAAACTTTTCAAATCTAATTATCCGAAGTGGGTGTCTTTTAGTATGAGTCATAATGACATGAATACAACAAATATTGGATGAATGCATGACAATACCATATGCACATTAACATGAAAATCATAGTACTTGAGCACAACATAAAGAAACATAAATCATATATGTGGCATAAAAAGGCACAGTACTTTTCATATGACCTCTTTCTCATGAGTCAAACTCTTAAGTTCTTTTTCTTAAAGACCACCCTCTTAGCATGTTCACCAAAAATCCAACTAACTCACCGGCCCCGGTGATAATCTGGCCACCAAACTACATCTCACCTATTGCCTAGGAATGAACTCAATCCTAACTAGTCGTCACTAGATTTAATATGAGGTAATAGAGGGGGTATACATAACTTTCTTAGATCACTTATCTTAGGATCATTTCCTTCTTTGAAATGCTCTATTGGTATCTAGTACACAGTGAATTGTCCGCTTTGGCAAGCTTAATGTTAATACCCTCACGGATTTGCTTCCTCCCCAACAGAGCAGGAGAAATGCGTCTCAGTACTATGTCACATTTAAGTTCTCATGATCTTTCAAAAACTTTTCTAAGTTCTCAAATTTGACGAAAATTCGGCAGCATGACGGTTGTAAACCGAATTTCCTCAAATTTGCTTTATGCCACGAAACATATAGAGCATGCATAGCCATT
Organism: Dalbergia cochinchinensis; assembly: GCA_031216125.1. Taxonomy (NCBI): domain Eukaryota; kingdom Viridiplantae; phylum Streptophyta; class Magnoliopsida; order Fabales; family Fabaceae; genus Dalbergia; species Dalbergia cochinchinensis. The sequence goes on along the minus strand of CM062375.1, from coordinate 30,019,437 downwards.
CAACACCAACATAAGACATCAAGTCATATAGTCAAACTCATCATAGCATATACATCATCACATCATTACTTTAACATTCTCAAAAGATAGCATGCTCCTAACCAATTTTCCGGAATGAAGGATCGGGCTCAGCTAATGCATATGCTATGCTCAAGTCATTCTCATAATTAAACATACATTTACCTAAAGTCATAAAGCTCATTATGTCTTGGGACCTACAGTGTCTTATGCTTTGACCCTGACGGGCCTTAATCTTGAAAACTAATTACGCTAACATCCGTTTTTATCCTCTTATGCACCTATAGGTTCACAACTAATTATCCTCATTAATTTTTATGCTTAGGAGTAAATCCAAACAGCTCCTTACAGATTTTTCAATCTCTAAATCTTGTAATTACGGGGTTCTAGAAACTACATTTTAGGCCTTTTCTAGGTTCTGTCTTTACCTAAGGTACTATAATTAATTCCTAGACCAATTATAGAGGATTCCTACCCATATATACTAATTATAAACCACTTTAGCTATGATTAAACATGCTGAAACAGAATCTGGGAATTATGTTTTTGAGTGTTCTAGAATTCACGTTTTTACCATTTTTTAGTTATTAGTTTCGCTATAGGTGCTAAAAATCAATCATACATCAAATGTTACCAAGTTTTTCATAATTAAACAATCCTAATCTGAATATTATCACATTAAAATAGTTTTGGCAATGGCTAAAAATAAATGGGTCAAAACTATGTTAAAACTCAACTTTACGGTTTTTTCTGTAAGACTAGTTTCTTTCCTAACATACATAGAAAGGTTCTTACCTCAACATACATAATTTTCACACATTCTAACATACCAAAACAACATCATACAGCAGCAAACACACAAGGACAGAACTGAAACATTGGTGTTCATGCATCATTCAAAAACCATGTCCGTAATACATACAAGTCACTAGTTTCTCTTGGAATCATTTTAGGACTTCTAAACCCTTTGCAAACCATTTTATTTTATAAATAGAGACTAAGAACAACCATAGGGCAGTAGTTAATTTAAAATATTCTTGGAAGAGGTTTAATTTACAAATCTTGTTGGTAATAACCTTATAAAACTCTTAAAGCATAAGGAAAATCTTAGAACATAAATTTTTGGCCCTTGTGACTAGATGAAACTCATACCAAGCTCATCATCACCACATGGCCGCAATGTGAATCTCAAGTCCATAACCAAACTTTAACTTGAGATAAAAAGGGCAAGTCTTTGAGCTCTAAGATTATTAGGTGATGGCAAAATGTAAATATGATATGCACTTCATTTTATCTTCATTATAAAGTAAAGTGAGGGCTTCAAAATAAATATTTAAGACTTGAAAGTAAATATGCAAGACTTGAAATTAAATATGCAAGGCTTGAAAGTAAATATGCAAAGCTTGAAAGTAAATATGCAAGACTTGAATGTAAATATACAAGGCTTAAAAGTAAATATGCAAGACTTGAAAATAAATATGCAAAGCTTGAAAGTAAATATGCAAGACTTGAAAATAAAGATGCAAGTTCATTTTATATTTCATTAGAGCTCATCCAAGACTTTAAAGGAGTCATAACCCTCAACCCAAACTTATCATAGCTGTAACACCTCGATTTTTCTGTCTGAGAGAAATGATCAAAATGCCCCTGAGGTCATTTCCTGACAGGAATTCGAGGATAGCAGACCCGACAGTTCTCGAAGCGCCAACTCAATGTTTGAAGGGGATTGGATGGCCCTTGAATGGTTTCGGAAGCAAAAATTTCATTTTCCGCAGTTTCGGGTCAAAATGACCAAAATACCCCTATAGCGTTTTTACGTGGGTAGAAGTGCCGTTTGAGTCCGAAACTTTTCCCAAAGGTTTAAAAAGGTGTTTTTTATGTGTTTAGAGGTCTCTGTTCAAGTCCCGGTGGTCCCGGGCAGTTTTAGTGCAAAATTATGATTTCGCCCCTAGAATAGTATTTTTGTATTTAATGACGTAATTAAGCAAACCTAAGCAATATTAGGCTCTAATCGAAGGTTAATTAATTTCCATAATTAATCTGGAGTCAAAATAATTTATTAAGGTTAATTAGAACCTAAAATTGCTTAGATTAAACTTAAATCCCTTTTTTAAAACTCAAGATTCCTAGTCTTGGAATCTTGAATAGTGTTTTTCTCTCTCCAATTCCTTAAATTAAGGAATTGTGTCTAGAGTTATTTAGACACTAATGGTGCAAGACCACTCCTTAATTATGTCTAGACAACCTTAATTACCCATTTCCTTACCTAAACACTTTCTTACAAATTCCTAATCTTGAGCATAATCTAATACACGCCCAAACACAACTCTAAAACCACAATTAAAATGCAAACAAATCCTCCCCATGGCTGATGCAAGCTTCGCCCACCTCCCCCTCCATTTACCTCACATGTTGATTTGTTTCTCACTTAAAGAACCATGCTTGACCCATACTTGCACCATACTTGAGCCATGCTTGAACCCATACCTAGCTATGCTTTCTACCATGTCTTGAACCATACCTTGAAGGAGATATTTTTCTCCCCCAATTCTACGACATGGTTGAAGCACTCCTCCCCCCATCACACCTCTCATTTGTTTCATTTCTCTATAAATAGCATGCTTGGATGAACTTGCATCACTTTTAGTTTATTTGCTAAGTTTAGGAGCACTCAAAGTTTCCTTTTCTCTCAAATTCTCTCAAGTTTCAAGAGCTCTTCTTCTTCATCTTCTTTATCTTCTTCAATCTCCAATCACTTAGTAGGGATTTTCTTTCAAGTATTTTATTCATTAAAGTTCTTGATTTAGTTTTATGCTTTATAGTTTCTCTTGAATCTTTTTAGAACTTCTTTTCTTCTCCTTTTCTTTTTTTGTTTTTGGCCATGGGCCTTTGAGAATAAAGGAATGGGAGCTTGATGATGAGGATTTCATGATGATGTTCATCACTTGAAACAAACTCTAAAATTTGATCTTTGTTATTGAGCTAAAATGTTTCTAGTCTTCCTTTCTTGAACCTTTGAAATCTTTAACTTTGATGATGTTTTAAAATGGTTACATGGACTCAATGATGAGGACCCATGATGTTAGTGTTAATATATCACCAAGATCATGGTCTCTAGAGTTCCAAATATTTCTTTTCTTACTTAAAAATTTCGGTTCCTTCCTTTTCTTTTCTTTTGGTGATTTCGGCCAACACTTGTTAGATGATCTAACATGATAGCTTGATCATGAAAGTTCTAGGTGGTGACTCTATGTCCATCACAATGGAACCTCTAGAGCTTGAGTTTTCATAGAAATGTTATATGTTTCACTTATGGTTTAATCCTTTGGAAATGTTAACTTGAGTTCTAAGAACTCTAGACCTCACTTTATCTTGGCATGATGAGTTTGGGTTAAGGATTAAGTTCCTTTAAAGTCTTGGATGAGCTCTAATAAGATATAAATGAACTTGCATATTTATTTTGAGCTTGCACTCATGTTTATGTTCTTGTTTTTCATCTTTACTTTCAAGTTATCACCTAAGGACTTAAAGATTAAAACAAGACTTGCATTATCACCTAATTAATTCTCAAAGCCTTTCTATTTCGGCCTTAAAGTCGATTGTTGCTGGGCCTAGAGTACTAAAATAAAGAATTGAACTTGCATTATGACCTAATTAATTCTCAAAGCCTTTCTATTTCGGCCTTAAAGTCGATTGTTGCTGGGCCTAGAGCACTAAAATAAAGAATTGAACTTGCATATTTAAATTCAAGTCTTGCATATTTATTTTCAAGCATTTGCATATTTAAATTCAAGTCTTGCATATTTATTTTAAAGTCCTCACTTTACTTTGTAAGAAAGAATAAAAATGAAGTGTATAGCATGTTTATATTTTGTCATAACCTAAAGACCTTATGTAACGCCCGGGGATTGCGAAGTCGGGGAGTGATCGCCGGTGCAAGAAGGCACGGACAAGGAGCGGCTCCTGGCAGACTTCGAAAGCGGAGGGGTACATGAATGAACCGATTACACACCCGAATGAGAGGGATCCTAAGACTGTATAGGTATGGGACTATACAGTTAAGGAAGGCTTATATGAATTGATTTGTACTACCTATACCAACAAGATACATCTTCTTTTCGGTAGCCCAAACTGAAAGAACTCCACAGTTAAGCGTGCTTGACTTGGAGCAATTTTGGGATGGGTGACCTCCTGGGAAGTTTTCCTAGGAAGCGTGCAAGTGAGAACAAAGCATGCTGAAAAGACCCGTGTTGGTTTGTGGGGATAGTCGTCAATCCATAAAGTAGCAGGGGATGTTACATCTTAGAGCTCAAAGACTTGCCCATTTTATCTCAAGTTGAAGTTTAACATGGAAGCATTCTTGGAATGCATAATTTCGGCCATGTAGTGTTGATGAACTTGGAATGAGTTTCATCTAGCTACAAGGGCCAATAACCTATGTTTTGAGATTTCCTTAAAGCTTTATGAGTTTTATAAAGTTATAGTCAACAAGATTTTTGATTTTTGATTCTCTTCTAAGGAAGAATTACATTGGTTACTGACCTAAGGCTATTCTTAGCCTCTTGATGAAATAAAATATTTTGCAAAGAGTTTTAGAGGTCCTAAATTGGTTCTAAGAGAAACTAGTAACTTATGTGCTTAGAAATGTCAAATTATGTATCTTTTTGAACTTGAACATTTCGGTTCTGCCATGATGTGTTTGCTGTTGTATGATGATGTTTTGATGTGTTAGAATGCATGAAAATTTTATATGATAAGATAGGAGCACTTCTATGGATGATAGGAGAGGAACTAGCTTCATAGAAAAACCGTGAAGTTGGAATTTAACATAGTTTTGACCCATTTATTTTTAGGAACCGTCCAGACTATTTTAATGGGGATATAATTAGATTAGGATTGTTTAGTTATGAAAAACTTGATAACATTTGGTGTAGAATTGAATTTTAGCATTTATAGGGAACCTAGTAACTAGAAAACCGTAAAAGTGCAAATCTAGAACTCTTAGGCATAGGAATGCCTCATAATTGGTCCAGCAACCTCATAATATGGTAATCATGGTTTATAATTAGTTCTTAGGCATAGGAATGCCTCATAATTGGTTTAGATTTAATTTATAGCGCCTTAGGCGAAGACGGAACTGAGAAAAGGTCTAAAACATAAGTTCTAGAACCTCGTAATCATAAGAATGTGATTCTGCCCGATGCTGTCCAGATTCTTTAACAAACATAAATTAGTAAGAATAATTAGTTGTGAACTCTTATGTGCATAAAATGTAAATAACGGATGTTAGAACAACTATATTTCAAGTTAAGGCCCGTAAGGGTCAAAGCATAAGATACCGTAGGATCAAGAGCTAAGTGTTACATGAGAGCACATGTTTTATTTGAGGAATGATTATATTTATTTATATGAGATTTGATTATGGATGCATGTTCTTTCGTTTATGTGGCGTAAAGCAAATTTGGAAGAAATTCGACGTGCTGCAAATATGCTGCCGAATTTCTGACAAATTTGGAACTTAGAAAGTTTTCAGAAAATGAAAGAGTTTTTGAATGTGACATAGTACTGTATGAACGCGTTCTAGGGGACGGCGATCCGTAACGCCCTAGAAACAAATCCTTGAGAGGGATGGCGATATGTAACGCCTCAAAGAGGACAATATTCACCGTGTACTTAATACTGGTGCGACGCATTTTTATCATGATGATTATTATTTACTTATGATACGCTTATCGGTAAGGGATAAGTAAGAACTAATGACGACTAGTTATGGTATGAGCTCATAACCTAGAGAAGATTTTAGGGAAGATCCCTATGTTACAGTACGATGCTTTAAATGTCAGAAAGTTATAGGAAGAGAAAAGTTTTATATGAGAAGTAAATGCCACTTCATGCCACTATTATGATGTCTCTTGATGTTATGATTGATGTTCTTGCATTAGATAGCACTAGGCATACATTCTTTGCTATGTTGCATTCATAACATTAAGATCATTCTAAAAGGAATGGACTTTGGCTAATTATACTTTAAAGCTTAAAATGAACTTGACGCATGCTCACTTCCTTTTATATAACAAACCCAAGGTTCCTGAGGACGTAGATGATGACACCTAGGTAGTAAGAAGCCCTACTGAGATTCTTTAGTAAGATTCTCACTCCCTCTATCTTTCCTTTCCGTCATGTCTTCAGATGGCGACATTCGTAGTGTTTGTGGATACCCCAACGTAGGAGGTGCACTATGATCCGGACCACGGATCATACCATTTTGCAGGTCGCTGCACTGTTCGCGTATTCATGTTCGTCAGACGACCCTTCGCTCATCCTGTATATTCCCACCGGTTCTCCCCTGTTTCGCCATTCAGCGACGACTTCGTGTTTGAGCACGCATGCCCTCCAGAGGAGCATATTCGCCGCACTCCACTGACTACATCCGCTGTCCGAGACTACCTGCTGTATGTGCCTCGCTGTCCATCGACATTCTTGGAAATGGACCCTTCCGAGGACTCTGCCACTCAGGTACCTTCCGAGGGATCCTCCCCTACTATACCGATGGATTTCGGGGAGGGCAATGAGGACACCGTGACTCAGCCTCAGCTAGCACGACGACCAGAGATGTGGCCACATTGTGGGGGTCATTCCCGATCCCTGTTTCACCTCTTTACGCCGGAGGAGCTTGTCTAGTTTGCTGGGTATGTGCCTCGCTCGAGAGATGGACGTCAGTAGGAGGTGGCGGATGACCGATGGAGTACCCGGGCTAGTGCACACACCACTTAGACGAGGATAAACCTTCTTTTGTTTAGAGGTTATCCCTTTAGTAGCACTTGGGTAGGGGAGTCATTTTATGCTTTTCATCGTACCTTTCCTTGTATTTCCTTTTCTGATGTATTTGCATTATCTTGTACCAAACTAAGTCCCACACTTTATACGTGGGCATAATATATAAATATGTGATTCAGTTTTATCATGGTGCGCCATTTTATGCTTTATGATATGATGTTTGTGAGAGGCTTGCTTTATTTCCTTACATGCGTCAATGCTTATTGTACCGCGTGGCTCTCACTTTGCTTTTATATTTCAAAAAAAAATTTACCTGTATTTTTGCGCTAAGTATTTTAAAGTAAAGAAGGAACTATGACGTAATAAACTAATGATTAATACCTAAATATATTCTAGAGTATTGGGTTAAAAATTAGGATGTTACAATAGCAAGACAAAGCAAGATTTAGAGTCCTTATACCAAGGTTTACAAAGAAACCTTATAGTGTGAACTACATCATCAAGCTCTAAGGAAATGGATTTTTAAGGAAATAAATTAACTAACAACATATTCTAGAATAAAAACCTTGACTATCAAAGAAAAGGAAATAAGGCCGAAGCCATGAGAAAGAAAAGAACAAAACTTTTAAAACTCTAGAGGCCATGATCTTGTCGATATATCAATACCAACATCATGTGCTCTCATCCTTGAGTTATTTCCCAACTAACACAAGCTTCTAAAATCAAAACTAGGATCAAGGAAAAAGGAAAGAAAATCAAAATCAAAGAATGAAAAGAAAAAGGAAGAACCGAAACATGCTTGGTCCAAGAACCAAGTTCCAAGCTCTAGAGGTTACACAAGTGAAGATCCTCATGATACAACATCTTGAACCTTCATCATCAAGCAACATTTTCTTTAAAAAGAAAGGCTCCAAGGTCGAAATCATTGAGAAGAAATAGAAGTTCTAAAAGCCAAGAGAAACTATCAAAAACTCATTTTTATCAAAGCTTTAAAAAGGAAAACTTTAAAGAGAAAAAAATCCCTACCAAGAGATGAAGAAGGAAAGCTTGTTCTTGAAGTGAAAATGAGAGGAAACTTCCTTCCAAGTGAGCTAGAGTTTTGGCCACAAGGAGAAAGAAAAGGAAGGTAAGGTATTTTCTTTAAGCTTTGTGTTTAAAGGATGGTGATGGTTGAGAGGTGAAGAGATGAGGTTGAAGTGTGGTGGTTCTTTGTGAGCTTGAGGGAGATGAAGAAGATGAAGAAGAAAAGAGAGCTCTTGAGCTTTGAGAGAATATGAGAGAACTTAGGAATGCTTCTTGAAACCTATACTTTGGCAATTGATCAAAAGTGACCAAGTTCTCTAAATGCATGTATTTATAGAAAAACAAAACATGGAGGGGTGAATGGAGGGAGAGAACCACGAAATTCATGGCCATGGAGGAGAGAAAATATCTTTTACAAAGTGTCATTCCAAGGTATGGGTTGAGGTATGGCTAGGTATGGTTCAAGGTATGGTGTAGGTATGGGCCAAGGCATGGTGTGACATGCTTCTTTGAGTGTTTGAGTGAACAAACATGTGATGCATTTAGGGAGGTGAGGTGGCGCCATTTTGAAAGATCCAAGGGGGAGAAAATGTCTCATTAATTGTGGGTTAGTGATGTGTTTAGGTGTATCTTTGATTACACTTAAGATTATGAATTGCTAAGTAAGTGTTTAGGTGACTAAGGATGTAATTAAGGATTTCAAGAGAAGGTTAGGGAGTGCTCTTGCTTCATTAGTAAGATAAAAACTCATTTTAATGTATAAACAATTCTAGACACAATTTCTTAATTTAAGGAATTGGAGAGAGAAAACACTATTCAAGATTCCAAGACTAGGAATCTTGAGCTTTAAAAAAAGATATTTAAGTTTAATCTAAGTAATCTTAGGTTCTAATTAACTTTAATAAATTATTTTGACTCTAGATTAATTATGGAAATTAATTAACCTTTGATTAGAGCCTAATATTGTTTAAGTTTGCTTAATTACATCATTAAGCTCAAACGACACTATTCTAAGGGCAAAATTGTAATTTTACACAAAAACTGCCTGGGACCTCCTGGACTTAAATAGATACTTTTAAACACGTGAAAACATCTGTCGTAACCAGGATCATGACGGGGACAGCGAAAAAGAGATTTTAATTGTTTAAAAATTATGGAGTCACCACCAGGTTTATTTAAATTGGGAAAACATGGAAAAACCCATTTATTTTGAAAGATAATCTTTGAAACCAGATTATGAGTTCGGGAGTCGGTTATGCATAGGAAAGGGTAGGAATTAAATCTTACGCACCCCTAGTATAGCCATCCTCAGACGGTACCTTAGTAAATTGTGCAAATTAATTAATAGCCTTTACAGAAATCGAATAAACAAATAAAAAGAAAAAAATTTACAATTTAAACAAATAATTTAAGGAAAATTAATTTTGGCTTGACAGAGATTACCTGCTCCTACGTATCCCCTGGTGCAATGGGAAACTCAAAGTCACGTAGTTCTGTATAAAATATCTATGAGTTGACAAATTTTAATTAAAAAGGTGAATCAAAATAAAGAACTATCAATTAATTTTATTTTTGATAAAAAAATTAGTAAATCAATGAAAAACTATTTGTGCACAGAATTCAAGTTGGCACTAGGCCACTCAATGAACCCTTATGATTCAACAATAGTGAAGATAACATTTGCTATTCAATCACCATTATTGAACATCGCACAAATATAAAAGATTTTTAAAAAATAAAAATTGATTATAAATAAGGAAAAAAATGTTTATTTCCCCTTTTTTATACAAAATTCTAATTTTAACAGGAATTGAAAAAGTTAATTCATAAAAAAAACACGATTAACTTAAGTAAACACATAAAAAAAACTAAAAATAAAATCACAATTACACCATTAACTTAATCAAAACACATAAACACATAAAATAATTAAACTAAAAAAAACAAATAAAAAATTTTTCAAGCAAACACATAAAATAGTAAAACTAAAAAAAAAAGTTCATAAACATCATTACATAATTAAATTAAGGAAAACACATAAACATAAATAAATAAACTAAAAAATAAGTCATAAACACAAACACAATTAAATTAAGCAAAACACCTAAAATAATTAAAAAAAAAGGGTCCTAATTATTACTTCCTCTTTCTTTTTTTATTACCTTTTTAATTAAAAGAACATTAACACTAAATTCACTCAAAATCCAAGAAATAATTAATTCATAAATATCAACACATAATTAATTTAAGCAAAAACACATAAACATAAACATAAACAATAATAATAAAAATAATTTACAAACACAAGTACACAATTAATTTAAATAAAACTTACAACATTGTGAAATAACTAAATTAAAAACAAGAGTCCTGATTACTATCTTTTGCTTTTTCATTCTTAATTTTAAAAACACAAAATTCATTTAAAATTCAACAAAAAACACATAAATCATTAAATCACTCTTTTTATTTTGATTTTTTAATTAAATCACTTTTTAAAACTAAATTATCTAATTTCACTCGAATGATAAAAAAAAGATAAAAAAGAAACACACACTTTTTATTTTATCAAAGGAGGCATTTTTTATGGAGAAAACACAATCAAACATTCATTTTTTTTTTTAGAAAACCAAAACATGTTTCAAAATAAATAAATAAATAACAATCAATCAACACTAACTCAAGAACATATCAAAAATAGTCCAACTACATGGAACTTATATTAATTAGAAAGGAAAACAAAAAGTTTAAAAATGACCCAAAAGCAACATAGCCCAATAACCAATTCAAACTAAAATACATTTTTAGCAACGCAACAAGTCCAAGCTCAATTCACTAAACATAAGATAGCAAATAAAAAATAAATAAATAAGTAAAAGAAAGCTATCAGAGGCGGTAAAGAAATATCAGGAACAGAAAATTAGTCATTTGGGGATTTAGGGTACATGAACACACACATACACAAATGCACACATAAGCACCATGTTCGCTCACCCACGCTCCCAAGCACACATAGACACACTGGCACATCTCTTTCTTACCGACACACACATACACGGACTCCTCTCTCTCTTCTCACATGCACACAGTCACACATTCTTTTTCCTTCACCCACACATACTTTCATTTACACGCATACAAAGAGAAGGAGAGACCAAGACAGAGCAAAGGAAAGGAAAGAGAGAGAGAGAGAGAGAGAGCTAGAAAGGCCAAGAAAGATCCAGAGAGGGAGAGACAGAGATCGCAAAAAAGAGGAGGGTGGAGACCAAGACCAGCGCGCACACGCACAAAGGGAGTGAGGCCGAGCTATCGCCGGCGAGGAAAGCAAAGCCATACACGAATGGTGCTAATCCGGCGGAGGGAAGCTGTCAGTGGCGGTCATGGGCTAGATCGAGGTGAGGTTGGTTGTCGCGACTGGGAAGGGAAGGTGCGTGGTGGCGGCGGTTGTTCAAGCGAAGGGGAAGTTGGTGGAGTTTTGGTCTTCACAGTCACATTTTGGCCCGGTTTTGGTTTCATTCTTCGATGTTGTGGTTGTTGTTGGTGTTGGTGTTGAGGTTGTGGTGGTTGTGGCAGAAAGGAGTTCAGATCAGGGAGGGTGTGTGGTGGTCCATGTGATAGTGGTGGCAGTTTGGGTGAGGTAAAAGAATGGGTGGCGGATTCATAGAGGTGGAGGGGCCGAGAGTGATGAGTGATGGTGGTGGTGTTGAGGAAAGATTATGAGGGAAGGAGATGAGAGGGGGGCCGTGGCGATGGTGGAGGGAGGCCGCGGCCCCTATGTTTGTTTTTTTTATTACTTTTTATTCTGATGATGATGCTCTATACCTGTTTCTGTTATTTTTATTGCTGGGTTGTATTACTGGAATGGATATTGTTGGATTTTCCTTGCAGGTTTCCCTTGGATTTGATCTCTGTTTTCTGGCTGATCAGTGTATCAGTGTGTGTTTGAAAATTTTTAGTGTTTAAGAATTCTCTGAGGATTGCTTTTGTTGATTTGTTTGAGAATTTTTTGATGTTCTCTGATCATCTCTCTTCTTGCTCTTTGAAATTTTTTGACCGATCCCCCCTTCAACAATGATCATGATAAATTTATATTTTCAGCTCCGTTGACCATTGTAGGTTGGCTCCAATTCATCACCAAAAGGAGCTTCAACATTTTGCACATAGTGGAGAGGAACATCATCATGATGTTCTCCACTTTTTTTGAAAATAAAAAAGTTTCCCTATCTCATGCATCACGAGCTTGCCTCGAGGAAGGAAGAAAAGAGGAATCTAAGAGGAGCCCATGACTCCTCTGTTTCTTCTTTTTTTTAACTTTTATTTTTTATCTTTTCTTTTACAGAAAAAAAAAGACAAACTGACTAGGCCAATAAATAAAAAACGCGATTGGGCTTAAAAGGATGAAAAAAAATTATTATTAGGCCAAAAGAACTGGGCCGAAACGATTTGGGCCTTTTTTCTTTGAATGAGGTTGAACAAAAAAAGCAAAACGAGGTAATAGGCTAGAAAGGATATACAAAACACAAATGGATTAAAACTTAATTGGGTATCAAGTGAATAAAACTAGATTGAAATAAATGAAATGGGCTTTCTTTTTTTTTTGGAAATAAATAAATAAAATAAAAAAACAACCAGTAATTTTTTTATGAAATAATTAATGAAACTATAAATAATAAAAAAAATAATTCAAATGCAGATTTTTGGATTTTTGTTAAAAGGTTGAACAAAATCAGGTGTTCACAACATCATTTTAAACTTTCGAGGGAAGATTCGGGCTCGAACGGCACCTTTACCCGCGTAAAAACGCTATAGGGGTATTTTGGTCATTTTGACTTGAAACTACAGAAAATGAGATTTTCATTTTTGAAACCATTCAAAAACCATCTAATCCCCTTCAAACATGGAGTTGACCCTTCGAGGACTGCCGGGCCAGCTATCCATGAAGTCCGGGTGAAAAATGACCTCATGGGCATTTTGGTCATTTTTTCTCAAACAGAAAAATCAGGGTGTTACAAATATGATATGCAAAGCTTGAATATAAACATGAAATGCAAGTCCAATTCTTTATTTTAGTGCTCTAGGCCCCTTAGAGTATTCACTCTAAATCAACAAGCAACTTTAAGGTTAAAATAGGTAGGCTTCGAGATTAATTAGTTAGGTGATGACATAAATATAAATATGAAGTGCGAAGCTTAAATATAAACATGAAATGTAAAGCTTGAATATAAATATGAGATGCAAGGACTTAAAATAAATATAAAGTGCAACAAATATAAATATGAAATGCAAGAACTTGAAATATAAATATGAATGCATATCCATTTATTAATCCTTTAAGTCCTAGGCTCAAGATCCCAACTTAACTCTTCAAAACCACGTAACAACTTTATTTGTTAAAGACTCTTGGAAGTGAAACCTTGAGCTTTAGAGGTCAAGCAAATGATGGTTTTACAACTAACATCAAAGATCCTCATCATCAAGCCATGGTTTGCAAACATTTAACAAAACAAGAACAAGTAGAAGAAGCTCAAAATTGAAAGAGAGAAATGACAAGGAGAGGAAAAAAAACTCAACATAAAATCCCTACCTAGGTATCTTTTTTGTTGCAAAGAAAAGCTTGAGCTTGATCCTTGGAAAGGCAAGGCTAAGTGTTTAAAAGGTTGTGTATGGTTGAGAAGTGGTGGTTCTTGGTGAGTAAGAAGAAGATGAAAGAACTCTTGAACTATTGAAAGAACTTAGAACTACTCCTTAAGGTTAAACTTAGCAAATGAACAAAAGTGCAACCAAGTTCATCTAGGCATGGTATTTATAGGGAAATAAAACAAATGAAGATGTATGGAGGAGAAGTGGAGGCCATGACTTCATGTTCCATGAGGTGAGAGAATTGTTTCATAGAGGCATGGTGAAGTATGGGTGGCCATGAGGAAGGTATGGGCGGCCATGTCTTTCTAGAAGAACTTGGGGAACTAGTTGCTTCTTAATTGTGGGTTAGGATATGTGTTAGAGGTAGATTTAGTTAGGGGAATTGTTAGGAATGGGTAATTAGGTGTTAGGTTGATAATCATGTATTTAGGAATTTCAAGAGCATGATTAGTGAGTGTTCATAAATATTTAGAGAAGTCAAGTTCATTTAATTTGAGTCAAACTCAATTAATTTGAATTTCAAACACCAACATGATTCCTTAAATCATGGAAAGAATACTATTCACTTTTGGACTTGAAAACTATTTTGATTCTAGATAGGATTTAAACTTTCTCTAAGGAATCTTAAGCTCTAATCAACCTCAATTAATTATTTTGACGCTAGATTAATTATAAAAATTAATTAATCTTCAATTAGAGTCTAATATTGCTTAGATTTGCTTAATTATGTCATTAAGCTCGAACTCACTATTCTAGGGGCAAAATCATAATTTTGCACAAAAGCTGTCTGAGACTACCAGGACTTAAACAAACATGCCCAAACTCATAAAAACATCATTTTAAACCTTTCAAAAATTTCCGGGCTTAAACGGCACTTATACCCGCGAAAAAAAACTATAGGGGTATTTTGGTCATTTTAACCCAAAAGCTCAGAAAATAGATTTTTCTGCTCTATTAATATTCATTCATATACAATCCCCTTCGAATATCGAATTGACCCTTCAAGGACTGCTGGGTCGGCTATCCTCGAATTCTAGGTGAAAAATGACCTCAGGGGCATTTTGGTAATTTTGCTCTGAAAGAAAAATCGGGGTGTTACAATTACAATCTCATCTAATCAATTACACAATGTTCTGGAAAACCATAAGTGTTCCTGAGCTCTCGTAATCGTTTACCATTCCATGTAATCGATTACTCAGATGTGCTTGGGGCCCAAAACAGTGGTAATCGATTACAAGGCTCATGTAATCGATTACCAGAACCGAAATTGTGCAAATAAGTGTTTTCCCTACTTACATCACATGAATCTATGCTCTTGTACAACATGAATTTATGATCTTGCATAACATAAATCTATGCTCTTGTATAAAATGAATCTATGATCTTGTATGATATGAACTTGTGATATTGCATGACTGTTCTTGAATCATGAGAATATTTATTTGAGTCTAGAAATTTATTAGAAGGCATTTGCAATAAATGTTGAACATGCTTATATGAGTAATTGAGATGCATGATTATGAGAATGACATGATAAGAAATAAGTTATGAATTACTTTGCATCTCTATGTAACATGCCTAAATTTTTAAGTTGACATAAGACACATGAAAATGATCCCCTAGACTCCCCGAATTAAAGGTTATGAGAGGTGATCTAAATAGGAAGTGATTCTTTGGACTCTCCGAATTAAAGGTTATGAAAGGTAATCCTAATGCCATCTACCCCATACTTTAAGAGTAGGGGATTTAACTTATCAAAAGGGATAAGATTATGCTAATGACGACCAGTAAGGTATAAGCTCATAAACTAGAACTCTCAAGAGGGAGAGTAGTAGGGTGGACCTAATGAGTAAAAGAATAAGCTTAAGTCACCAAAGGAATAAGAATGTGGAATTCATGCTATATCCATCTTGTTTTATATGCATTACTTATGTTCTGTGTTGCATAAACATGCATGGCATAATAAGATATGTTGCATTCATAACATTCAAGATGCACACCAAAATGAATGGGCCTCGGTAGATAGTATTTTAGAACTTTAAAATTGAACCTTATGCATGCTCACCCTTTTTTCATAAAGAAACCCGAGATTTCTGAGGACGTAGACGATGACACCAAGATAGGAGAATACCTTACAGAGATTCTTTAGAAAGTTTCTCACACTCTCTATCTTTTCTTTCTGTCGCATCTTCAGAGGACAATGGCAGCCTTCGTGATCTACGTTGATACACTGACTTGGTAGCTGCATTTTGACCCCACGCACCAGTCCTATAACACCCTGATTTTTCTATTTGAGCAAAAATGACCAAAATGCCCCTGAGATCATTTTTCACCCGAAATTCGAGGATGGCCGACCCGGCAATCCTCAAAGGGTCAACTTCATGTTCGAAGGGGATTGTAAGTGAATAAATGTTAATAGAGCAGAAAAATTTCTTTTTCTGAGCTTTCGGGTCAAAATGACCAAAATACCCCTATGGTGCTTTTACGCTGGTATAAGTGCCGTTTGAGCCTGGGAATTTTCCTGAAAGATTTACAATGATGTTTTTATGAGTCTAGACATGTCTGTTTAAGTCCTGGTGGTCCCGGACAGTTTTTATACAAAATTACGATTTTGTTCCTAGAATAGTGATGTTGAGCTTAATGACATAATTAAGTAAACCTAAGCAATATTATGCTCTAATCAAGGATTAATTAATTTTCATAATTAATCTAGAGTAAAAACAATTAATTGAGGTTGATTAGAACTTAAGATTGCTTAGGGAAAGTTTAAACCCTATCTAGAATCAAAATGGTCTTCAAGTCAAAAAGTGAATAGTATTCTTTCCATGATTTAAGGAATCATGTTGGTTTTTAGAATTCAAATTAATTAAGTTTGACTCAAATTAAATGGACTTGACTTCTCTAAATATTTATGACCACTTACTAACCATACTCTTGAAATTCCTAAATGCATGATTATTAACCTAACACCTAATTACCCATTACTAACCATTCTCTTAACTAAATCTACCTTTAACATACATCCTAACCCACAATTAAGAAGCAACTTGTTCCGCAAGTTCTTCTAGAAAGACATGGCCACCCATACCTCACCATACCTAGCCATACTCACCACCATACCTCACCATGCCTCCATGAAACAATCCTCTCACCTCATGGAACATGAAGTCATGGCCTCAACTCTTCATCCATGCACCTTCATTTGTTTCATTTCTCTATAAATACCATGTCTAGATGAACTTGGTTGCACTTTTGTTCATTTGCTAAGTTTAGCCTCAAGGAGTAGTTCTAAGTTTTTTCAAGAGTCCTTTCATCTTCTTCTTCGTCTTCTTCTTACTCACCAAGAACCACCACTTCTCAACCATACACAACCTTCTAAACACTTAGCCTTGCCTTTCCAAGCATCAAAGCTCAAGAAAAATCCTTCCTCTCTTTCCTTTCCTTTGGCTGAAATCCTTCCTGACTCAAGGAGAAGATTTCTTCTCATTTTCTTTCACAAAAGCTCAAGCTTTTCTTTACAATAAGAAAGATACCTAGGTAGGGATTTTATGTTAAGTTTTTCTTCCTCTCCTTGTTCTTTTTTTTTTTGGCTTTGAGCCTCTTCTACTTGTTCTTGTTTTATTAAATGTTTGAAAACCATGGCTTGATGATGAGGATTTTTTATGTTGGGTGTAAAACCATCATTTGCTTGACCTCTAAAGCTCAAGGTTTCACTTCCAAGAGTCTTTAACAAATAAAGTTGTTTTGTGGTTTTGAAGAGTTAAGTTGAGATCTTGAGCCTAGGACTTAAAGGATTAATAAATGGATATGCATTCATATTTATATTTCAAGTCCTTGCATATCATATTTATATTCAAGCTTTGCATTTCATGTTTATATTTAAGCTTCGCTCTTCATATTTATATTTATGTCATCACCTAACTAATTAATCTCGAAGCTTGTAACACCCTAATATTCAACCCAATACTACTAGTACGTCCTGAGGCTAAATATTAGTCATTACTTCCTGTCTTAGTTCTGCTTTGAAAATACTTACTAAAAATACAAGCCAATTTTTTTTTTCTTTTTGAAAACTCTTGGTAAAATGCGAGCCGCATATAACGTAGTTAAACGATAAGGTGCGAAATGTAGACACATCAAGGCTCCATAAATAGCATCATCAACACATAAGTATACTGAAATACCTCATATATTAATATATCAAATGCCCACCAAGAATGGCGGGACTGTTCAATACATGAAGTCAATCCAACTGGAATACAGGAAAATACATGGAAACATACATGCAAAGAAACACTCACACCTAAGTGCATCTAAAGTGGATAACCTCAATACAAAAGAAGGTTTATCTTACTACATGTCGTGTGTGCATTAAGGACTACCCTCTAAACCACAAAACTCGAGTCACAGGTAAAGTGGGACGTAGCTGATCCATAGGCGAAGCACATCAGGAGTGGGAACTCGAACACGTCCTTCGTGTTGGGGTCGCATCTCGGGCCTCCGAACCCTCCTTGGTTGACTAACTGTCTCTTCACTACCAACTGGCATATGTGGGGGAATGGGGGCAGAGTCCTCTCCATACATGTGGGTAGGTGGATCCTCCGAGGGGTCTTCCTCCGAATGCTGCGAATGGGGTACATACTCAGGTATAGCGCCCGATCCCGCAGTGTAGGTCCGAAGAATCCTCTCATTGCGTGTGCGAGCACGCTCAAAAACCATATCATCACCGTAGGGTGACATTGGCGAGAAAAGGTAGCTATCTACAGGGTGAGCGAATAGCCGCCCAGGATACATGAAGACGCATACTATGCAGCGGCCCTCAAAATGGTATGATCCATGCTCCGGATCATGGTGGAACTCCCATGTGTGTGTCTCAATGTACAACACGAACGTCGCCATCAGAATCTAGAGACGTGGCGAAAAGAGAGAGATAGAGGGAGTGAGATTTCTTGCTAAAGAATCTCAGTAGGGTTTTTCCTCATATCTAGGTGTCATTATCTACGTCTCCAGGAACCTCGGTTTCTTAGTGAAAACATGGGCATATCATCGTTCAATTATGAAGTTCGAAATTGTTAATTTCCGAGGTCCGTTCCTTTTAATTCTAAAAACCTCTTGGTCAGATAGTCTATGAATCATGAAACGTAACATCACAAATCATGGTACCTTACATCATGGATCATAGCACATAATCTCATAATTCATGGTACATAAAATAATGAAACATGGTTCTTAACATCATAGCTCATAGTCTCATAGTTCATGGTGCATAAAATCATGAAACATGGTTCTTAACATCGTAGGTCATAGTCTCATAGTTCCTGGTGCATAAAATCATGAAACATGGTTCTTACAACATGGTACATGGTAACTTGGTTACTTCAGGTGACATTAAAACAACATCATTTTCTTCCTGGGGCCACCCTAACTGTTCTCCCTTTTGAGAACTTCCTAGGTTATGAGCTCATACCAGCTAGTTGTCACTAGCACATAGACTTATCCCTTTTGATAAGTTAAGGTCCCGACTTAAAGTATGGGTCTAGGGGGCTAGAATCACCTTTTCACCACCTATAGTTTGATGGGTCCAAAGGATCATTTTCTCATAGTTTTAAGTCACCTTAAGTCTTAGCATGTTAATGCAAGATGCCACATAATTCATGCATGTCAAACATAATTACATCGTATGCATCTTTAAAGTTCTTAAAGAACAATAACATGCAAACATAAAACTATCATTGAAGAATAATAGTTCACATAGCATCGTCATACTTGAATCATGGAGCAAAAATCATCATAAAGTAAGCAAGAGCAATAAGCCTTTTAACTTGATCGTGCTTGAAATCTAGCATATAAGATCATATATTCATAGTAGGCAAAGGTATAAACTCATATCACAACAATTCCTAGATTCAAGTAAGGTAAGGTCATAGCTTCAAGTCATTTAATCAAAGAAGCATCTTGTTGGTAAACTTGGGTTCTGGTAATCAATTACATATGCCTCGTAATCGATTACACAGCTTCGAGATTTCAAAACATGGAAGATAGGGGTTACATTGTCGATTACATGAAACTTGTAATCGATTACTTTGTTTAAAAACACTTTGCTGGGCCCCTAGAACATCTGGGTAGTTGATTACATGATACGGTAATTGATTACTAGAGTCTAGAATGTGTAATCGATTACACTCTGTCGTAATCAATTACTTAGGGCAAAAGTTCATGTTTGAGTACATCCAAGCTTTCTGGTAATCGATTACATAGGTTGTGTAATCGATTACCAACTTCTTAAAAACACGAAATATCAGGTCTAAATACATCTGAGTCATTCCTTTGAAATGCTTATGGTGGCTAGTTTCTCTTGGAACAATTGTGAAACTTCAAAAACATCTTAGAAATCATTTTAACTTGTCAAAAACCCTTATAAAACATAAGAACATACTCAAAATGCTTTCAAATATCACCTATGTCAAGAAAACTTAAAACATGAGCTATAGGCTCTTGTGACTAAAGAAAACACCTCTTAGAGTCATCATCATCACATGGCCAAAATGTACATTCCAAGAATATTTCCATGGTTAACCTTTTCTCAAGATGAAATAGGCAAGTCTTTGAGCTCTAGTAATATTAGGTGATGGCATAAAAGTAAACATGCTATGCATTCCCTTTTTTAGTTCGTTAGGGAATAAAGTGATAGCTCAAAATAAATATGAAATGCATATTCATTTTTAATCTTTGAGTTTAGTGAGGACTTGAAATATAACATGAGATGCACTGCTTGAAATTTAAACGTGCTTAATGCAAGTTCATTCTTAATCTTGGGGTTTAGTGATTGCATAGAAATAAACTTGCTATGCAAAGCGTAAAGTAAACGTGAATGCAAATCATTTTTATATCTTGTCTAGAGCTCTTACAAGACTTTAAGAAGAAACATAGTTCCAACCTGTAACACCCTAATATTCGACCCAATACTACTAGTACGTACTTAGGCCAAATATTAGTCATTACCTACTACCATGGTTCTTTCTTTTACTTGGAAAAATAACTTAACGAAAATACGAGCCAATTTTTTTCGAAACATTACTTAAAATAGAAGCCGCGCATACCTTACCGGGTCGGTATCATAAAGTGCAGAAATATAAACATAGAAGTGGCTCCTAATCATAACATCATAACAACTGGAATACCTCATATATAATATGTCTACCCTACGGGGTAGGACTTTTTAAGTACATGATAAACAGGAATACAATGGAAATGCAGAATACATAGAAAAGAACTAGAACGAAACATCCCCACCCACGTGCATCCTAAGGTGGATAACCTCAACACAAAAGAGGTTTCATCCATACTACGTGTCGTGCGTGCACTAAGGGCTACCCCCCAATCTCCACAGCAGAATCACGGGTACGGAGGAACATAGCCAATCCACGGGCGGAGCTCGGCGGGTGCAGGCATACCCTGTGACTGAACATGTCATCCACATCGGGGTTGTGGTCCGGGCACCGAAGCCCTCCGACGCTGAGTGACCGTCTCCTCGCTGCCTATCGGTCGCAGAGGCGGAGTAGGGGCAGAGCCCTCATGGTCCATGGGGGAGTCCTCCACAGGGTCCTCTTCCGAGTGCTGCGATAGTGGCACATACTCGATATGTCGGTGAGCCGGCAGAGTGGGTCCGCAGGTTCCTCTCATGTCGTGGCCGTGCATGCTCAAAGATCGTGGGGTCACCATAGGGGGATGTTGGGGAGAAGCGATAACTATACACGGGGTGTGCGAATGGCCATCCCATAAACATGAAGATGCGTACAGTACATCGGCCCTCAAAATGGAATGACCCATGCTCCGGGTCATGGTGGACCTCCCACCGGGGTGTGTTAACGAACAGCACGATCGTCGCCATCTCGCTCTGAAGATGTAATGGAAAGAAAGAGATAGTGGGAGTGAGATTCTTACTAAGAAACTCAGTAGGGCTCTCCTCCTATCCTAGGTGTCATCATTTACGTCTCCAGGTATCTCGGGTTATGTATAAAACCGTGGACATATATTGGTTCAATTATGAGTTTTCTAAAGTCTCCATTTCCGAGATTCGTTCCTTTTAACATGTCACTTGTATTTACATAAATCATGGGAAGTAAATCGTGGGACTTCAATCATATAATTCGGACAGAAACCATATAACTTGGATCATAGAACGTAAATCATATAACTTGATTCATAGAACATAAAGCATATATAACTTGGATCATAGAATATAAATCATATATCATGGTTTCCTATGTCATGGGTCATAGCACATAAATTCATATAATCATGGTGCATAGAAGCATAATTCATGGAACATGATACATATCTTGGTTACTTGAGGTGACATTAAAACATCATCATTATTTTCCTGGGGCCACCCTAACTGATCTCCCTGTGGAGAAAAATTCTAGGTTATGAGCTCATACCATGCTAGTCGTCACTAGCACATGGACTTATCCCTTTTGATAAGTTAAAGGTCCCGACCTAAAGTACGGGTCTAGGGGGCTAGAAGCACCTTATCCCCACCCTTAACCTGGTGGTTCAAGGATCATCTTCTCATAGTTTAAGTCACCTTAAGTCTTAGCATGTTAATGCAAGATGCCACATAATTCATGTATGTCAAACATAATTACATCATAGGCATTTTTAAAGTTTTTAAAGAACAATAACATGCAAACATAAAACTATCATTGAAGAATAATAGTTCACATGGTACCATCATACTTGACTCATGGAGTAAAAATCATCATAAAGTAAGCAAGAGCAATAAGCCTCTTAACTTGATCATGCTTGAAATCTAACATAAGATCATATATTCATGTTAGGCTAAAGCATAAACTCATGTCATAAAAATTCCCAGATTCAAGCAAAGTAAGGTCATAGCTTCAAGTCATCGAATCAGAAAAGCATTCTGTTTGTGAACTTGGGTTACGTGTCGATTACATAAGTATCGTGTCGATTACACAGCTTCGAGATTTCAAAACATGGAAGATAGGGGGTTCTGGTAATCGATTACATGGAACTTGTAATCGATTACTTTGTTTAAAAACACCTTGTTGGGCCCCTAGAACATCTAGGTAGTCAATTACATGATTCGGTAATCGATTACTAGAATCCAGAATGTGTAATCGATTACACTATATAGTAATCGATTACTTTGGGCAAAAGTTCATGTTTGAGCTCATCCGAGCTTTTTGGTAATCGATTACATAGAACCTGTAATCGATTACTTTGTTAAAAAAAAACTTTGCTGGGCCCCGAGAACATCTGGGTAGTCGATTACATGATTCGATGTCGATTACTAGAGTCGAGAATGTGTAATCGATTACACTATCTGATGTCGATTACTTTGGGCAAAAGTTCATGTTTGAGCTCATCCGAGCTCTCTGGTAATCGATTACATAGGCTGTGTAATTGATTACCAGCATCTTAAAAACACGAAAAAAATCAGGTCTGAACATATCTGAGTCATTCCTTTGAAATGCTTATGGTGGCCAGTTTCTCTTGGAACAATTTTGAATTTCAAAAACATCTTAGCAATCATTTTAACTTGTCAAAATCCTCATAAATATAAGAACATACTCAAAATGCTTTTTGAGTACAACCTATGTTTCAAAAAGACTTAAAACATGAGCTATAGGCTCTTGTGACTAATGAAAACTCATCTTGGAGCCATCATCATCACATGGCCAAAATGTACATTCCAAGAATGTTTCCATGGTTAACTTCTTCCCAAGATGAAATGGGCAAGTCTTTGAGCTCTAGTATCTTAGGTGATGACATAAAATAAACGTGTTATGCATTTCATTTTAGAGTCCTTTAGAAAGTAAAGTGATAGCTCAAAGTAAATATGAGGTGCATATCCATTTTCATTCTTTGAGTTTAGTGAGGACTTGAAATATAAAATGAAATGCAAAGCCTGGAATTTAAAAGTGCATAATGCAAGTTCATTCTTTATCTTGGGATTTAGTGAGGGCATAGAAAATAAACGTGCCATGCAAAGCATAAACATAAACGTGAATGCAAGTTACTTTTATATCTTGTCTAGAGCTCTTACAAGGATTTTAAGAAGGAACATAGTCCCAACCCAAAACTCATCTTCACAAGAAAAGGAAAAACCATTGGTACCAAGGCATCAAGAGAAAACATGACTTCAAGGATCATGAAAGTGGTCAAATCTTAACAAAAGAAAGGAACCATTTTTAAATCTCTAGGGACCAAGATCTTGATGATCCAAGCATCAACATCCTAAGTCCTCATCATTGAGTACATAGCTTCCTTCAAAACAAATATTTAAACGAAGTTCATGATAAAGAAGAAAGCAAAAGCAAAAGCAAAACCATGCTTGGTTTAGGGTCAAAGTTTCAAGCTTTAGAGTTTGTTCATGTGACAAGCATCAACATGAAGCTCTCATCATCAAGCTTACATTTTTCCCATGTAAAAAGGCTCCATGGCCAAAAACATGAGAAGAAGAAGAAAGAAGATCCAAAATGTTCAAGAGAAACATAAACTCTTTTAACTAAACTTGTAAAGAATGAAACTTTCTTTAAGAAAACTCAAGCTTTAGAGGTCTCATGAGAGATGGACTCATGGTCACATCTAGAGAACACTCATCATCAAGCCATCATATTCAAGGCCTTGAGGCCGAAAACTAAGGGGAAGAAAAGGAAGAAACCAAAAAGAAAGCAACATAGAGGTTCAACCATTCATCAACTTCCAATCAAGATTCAAGCATAAGAATCAAAGACATGTTTTGAAAGAGTTCCCTACCTTGTGTCTTGAAAATGAAGGAGAGAACTTGAGCTTGAGGAACTCTTTGAGAGTTTGAGAGAAAAGTGAGAAAGCTTGAGAGAAGGAAATGAGAGAGTTTGAGACTTTGGAGAAGGATGCAAAAGTGATGGAGTTGTAGAGTGTGGTGTATTTATAGGAAAATGAAGGAGTGAAGGGGGAGTTGGTTGAAGCTTCTTGAAGAAGGAAGAGAGAAATATCTTCTTGTGTGGTCATTCTTGGTGTGATTGAAACCATGGGTAGGCGTAGGTCATAGGGTAGCTTGAAAGACAACTTGATTGACTGCATAAAATAAAATTCTTTTGAATTCTTGGGGGAAGTGGCTGAAAATTATAGGGCCAAGGGAGAGAAAGTTTCATGGTCACAAGATAAAATATCTATATGTGTTGTCATTCAAAGGTATGGAAGAAAGTATGGAAGGTATGATTGATTATGAAGCTTGATTGAAAGCTTTGAGTGACAACATAAACAATTTATTCTTTTTGAATTTTGAATGACATATTTTTCAAATGTGATCATAATTATTTGAGAGTGACAACTTTCTTGGAAAAGAGAGTGTCATTGGGAAAGGGAGTGTGAATAGTGAAAACACTATTCATAGTTGCTTTTTCTTTTAAAAGAAAGAAAAGAATTTAGAAAAGAGTTCTAAATTTCCTTAAACAATTCTAGGTTCCAATTAGTTTTA
This sequence comes from Dalbergia cochinchinensis, assembly GCA_031216125.1. Classification (NCBI taxonomy): domain Eukaryota; kingdom Viridiplantae; phylum Streptophyta; class Magnoliopsida; order Fabales; family Fabaceae; genus Dalbergia; species Dalbergia cochinchinensis. The sequence continues at coordinate 29,994,491 of CM062375.1, read as the reverse complement.
AATAATGATTTTGGCTCTAGATTAATTATGGAAATTAATTAACCTTCAATTAGAGCCTAAAATCGCCTAGGTTCTGAGGTAGATAACTCATTAAGCCCAACATGCACTAAGCAGGGGCAAAATCATAATTTTACTCAAAAACTGCCCGGGACCACCGAGACTTAACCAAACCTTAAACAATCATAGTTCATGCCTTAAAATCATGGTTTTAAACCTCGGGACCAAGTCCGGGTCAAAACAGAATTTTAAAACTGCCTGAAATCTGTCACAGGGATATTCTGGTCACTTATGCGCAGAAATCTCAGAAATGAGGTTTTTCTGCTCCGTTGGACATTCACAATCATACAATCCCCTTCATATAACATATGAACCCTATGAGGATGGCCAAAGCCAGTCGTCCTCGTGTTTTGGGTAAAAATGACCTTAGGGGCATTTTGGTCATTTAAAAGTTTAGAGAAAAAAACGGGGCGTTACACAACCTAAACCTCATCTTCACAAGAAAAGAAAAACCATTGGTACCAAGGCATCAAAATAAAACATAACCTCAAGAGTCATGGAGGTGGTCCGATCTTAACAAGAGAAAGGAACCATTTTTAACCTCTAGGGACCAAGATCTTGATGATCTAAGCATCAACATCCTAAGTCCTCATCATTGAGTACATAGCTTCCTTCAAAACTAACATTGAAGACAAAGTTCATGCTAAAGAAGAAAGCAAAACCAAAACCATGCTTGGTTTAGGGCCAAAGTTTCAAGCTTTAGAGTTTATTCATGTGACAAGCATCAACATGAAGCTCTCATCATTAAGCTTACATTTTTCCCATGTAAAAAGGGTCCATGGCCGAAAACATGAGGAGAAGAAGGAAGAAGATCCAAAATGTTCAAGAGAAACATATATTCTTTTAACTAAACTTGTAAAGAATGAAACTTTCTTTAAGAAAAACTCAAGCTTTAGAGGTCTCATGAGAGATAGACTCATGGTCACATCTAGAGAACACTCATCATCAAGCTATCATATTCAAGGCCTTGAGGCCAAAAACTAAAGGGGAGAAAAGGAAGAAACTAAAAAGAAAGCAACATAGAGGTTCAACCATTCATCATCTCCCAATCAAGATTCAAGCATAAGAATCAAAGACATATTTAGGAAGAGTTCCCTACCTTGTGTCTTCGAAAATGAAGGAGAAAACTTGACCTTGAGGAACTCTTTGAGAGCTTGAGAGAAAAAGTGAGAAAGCTTGAGAGAAAGAAATGAGAGAGTTTGAGACTTTAGAGAAGTGTGCAAAAGTGATGAAGTTGTGGAGTGTGGTGTATTTATAGGCAAATGAAGGAGTGAAGAAGGAGTGAAGAGGGAGTTGACTGAAGCTTCTTGAAGAAGGAAGAGAGAAATATCTCCTTGTGTAGTCATTCATGGTGTGATTGAAACCATGGGTAGGCATAGGTCATAGGGTAACTTGAAAGACAACTTGATTGACTCATAAAATAAAATTCTTTTGAATTCTTAGGGGAAAGTGGCCGAAAATTATAGGGCCAAAGGAGGGAAAATTTCATGGCCACAAGGGAGATAAAATATCTACATGTGTTGTCATTCAAAGGTATGGAAGAAAGTATGGAAGGTGTGATTGATTATGAAGCTTGATTGAAAGCTTTGAGTGACAACATAAACAATTCATTCTTTTGCATTTTGAATGACATATATATTTTTCCAATGTGATCATGATGATTTGAGAGTGACAACTTTCTTGGAAAAAAGAGTGTCCTTGGGAATGAGAGTGTAAATAGTAAAAACACTATTCATAGTTGCTTTTTCTTTAAAGAAGGAAAAGAATTTAGAAATGAGTTTTAAATTTCCTTAAACAATTTTTGGTTCTGAATAACCTCCAATAATTATTTTAGCTCTAGATTAATTAATAAAATTAATTAACCTTTCATTAGAGCCTAACATTGCTTAGGTTTGAGTTAAGTAGCTCGGTATGCATGAAATGCCTTTGGCGAGTAAATTGTAATTTTACACAAAAACTGCCCGAAACTATTGGGACTCAAACAGAGACTTCTAAACTCGTAAAAACATTGTTTAAAACCTTCGGGGAAAAGTTTCGGGTTCTAATTGTAACATCCTAATTTTTAACCCAATACTCTAGAACATATTTAGGTTAACCATTAGTTTGTTACGTCATAGTATTTATTTTGAAATACTTAGCGGAAAATATGGGTAAAAATTTTTTTTGAAATACAAAGTGAGAGCCGCGTGATGCGATATAACACGTAAAGGATAAAACATACATCTCGTAACGTCATAGCATAAGGCACATAAGGCACACCATGAATACACTGAATATCATCATATATATATATAGTTTGCCCACTTATAAATGTGGGACTCAATTTGGTACAACAGGAGGGAATACAAGAAAAGAAATACAATGGAAAACATAAACATATCTACCCGAGTGCATCTAATGGGATAACCTCTAAACAAAAGAAGTTTTATCCTCGTCTATGTGGTGTGTACACTAACCCGGGCCATCTACAGCCTCCTACTGGCGACTATCCCTCGAGCGTGGCACATAACCAGGAAACTGAGCAAGCTCCTCAGGTGAGAACAGGCGGAACGGGGCTCGAGAGTGACCTCCACGGCATGGCCTCATCTCCAGTCGTCGTGCAAGCCTCGGCTGAGTCACGGTGGCCTCGCTACCCTCCCCAAGGTCCATGGGTATGGTAGGGGAAGATCCCTCGGAGGGTACCTGGGTAGCCGAATCCTCGGAAGGATCTGTCTCCAAAAAAGATGACGGGCAACGAGGCACATACTGTGGGTAGTCTCGAGCGGCGGATGCGGATGGTGGAGTACGGCGAAGCCTCTCCTCTCGGGGACGTGCACGCTCGAACACTAGGTCATCGCCAAAAGGTGAGATGGGGGAGAACCGATGGGAATGTACAGGGGGAATGAAAGGTTGACCTATGAACATAAAGACTTGAACCGTGCAGCGACCCTCAAAATGAAATGACCCGTGGTCCGGGTCATGGTGCACCTCCCATATCGGCGTGTCCACGAACACCACGAACGTCGCCATCTGAAGATGTGACGGGAAGAAGAGATAGAGGGAGTGAGAATCTTACTAAAGAATCTCAGTAGGGCCTCCTACTACCTAGGTGTCATCATCTACGTCCTCAGGAACCTTGGGTTTAGTGTATAAAATAAGTGAGAATACATCAAGTTCATTTTAAGTTTCAAAGTGTAGTTAGCCAAGGTCCGTTCATTTTAGAATGATTCTTAATGTCATGAATGCAACATAATAGAGAATGTACGCATGGCGCTACCTAATGCTCATACATCAATCCTCATCATACTTAGTGGCATAAAGTGGCAATAGAAACATTCATATGGGACAAGCTTAGTGACATAATCATAATCATGAAACTTCTCTTCCTCATGGGCCACCCAAAAAGACAATCGAACTGGGGGTGCTCGGCTGAACCGGTGTCACCCAGAATGTGTTACACATCTAGGTTATGAGCTCATACCTTAACTAGTCGTCACTAGTTCTTACTTACCACTTAACGATAAGCGTATCATAAATTATAAATCCCGACTATCTGAGTACAAGTTAGGGGGCAGATCTCTTAGGGGTGCTCGGCCGAACCGGTGTCACCTAAGAGTAAGTATGGGTACCGATGTCACATGATTTCTATGGAGGTCCTCGGCCGAACCGGTGTCATCCTAGAACCCATTTTAGTACCTTAATTTTCAAAATCTCTTTAAGTCCCCAAATTTGTCGGAAATTCAGTGGCACGATGGCATCACGCCGAATTTCTTCCAAATTTGCTTTATGGCACATAAACATATATCCTCATGAATTTCTCATATGAATAACATTATCATCCTTCACATAACACATGCATCATCATAGAATATTCAAACGTTTATCCTTACGGTAGCTTATGCTTTGACCCTTACGGGTCTTAATCTTGAGATATAGTTCTCTAACATCCGTCGTTCATATTGTATACACCTAAGGGCTCATAATTACCCATCATTCCTAATCCTCATGTTCATATTTAAATCTGAAAAGCATAGGGCAGAATTCCTAACTTGTGATTACGGGGTTCTAGAACTTACGTTTTAGACCTTTTCTCGGTTCCATCTTCGCCTATGGCGCTATAAATTAAATCTAAATCAATTATGAGACATTCCTATGCTTAAGGACTAATTATTAATCATGTTTATCATGTTGTAAGGGTGCTGGACAGAATCCAGAAAATTAAATGTTCTAAGAGTTCTACATTTGCATTTTTACGATTTTCTAATTACTAGTTTCTCTATAGGTGCTAAAATTCAATTCTAATCCAAATGTTACCAAGTTTTTCATGTCTAAACAATCCTAATCTGATTATGTTCCCATTAAAACAGTTTGGATAAGTTCTAAAAACAAATGGGTCAAAACTATGTTAAATCTTATCTTTACGGTATTTTTATGAAGCTAGTTTCTTACTTGTCGTACATAGAATCGTTCCTACATCATCATATGATATTTTCACACATTCTAACACATCAAAACATCATCATACAACAGTAAGTTCATCATGGCAGAACCAAAAACATTTAGCTTCAATAAGAGAATTAAATTGACATTTTTAGGTACATAAGTTAACTAGTTTCTCTTGAAATCAATTTAGAATTTCTAAAAACTCCTTGCAAACCATTTTAATTCATCAACAGGCTAAGGAAAGCCTTAGGTCAGTGACCAAAATATATTTCATTTTCTAAAAGGGAATAAAATCATGACTGATGATAAACATAACCTTATAAAAACTTACAAAGCTTTTGAGAAAACTTAGAACATAGATTATTGGCCCTTGTAGCTAGATGAAACTTATTACAAGTCCATCATCACCACTTAGCCGAGAATCATGCATTCAAAGAATGCTTCCACATTAAACTTTAACTTGAAATGAAATGGGCAAGTCTTTGAGCTCTAGGTTCTAGGTTCTTAAGTTATGACGGAAAAATAAACGTGCTATGCTTTTCATTTTTAATCTTGCTTACAAAGTAAAGTGATGGCTTAAAATAAATATGCAAGACTTGAAATGTAAATATGCAAGCCATAAACTTAAACGTGCAAGCTTGAAAGTAAATATGCAAGGTTCAATTCTTTATTTTAGTGCTCTTAGCCCAGCAACAATCGACTTTAAAGCCGAAATAGAAAGGCTTTGAGAGTTAATTACGTGATGATACAAGTCTCATTTTAATCTTTAAGTTCTTAGGTGATAGCTTGAAGGTAAAGATGCATAGCAAGAATATACATATGAGTGATAGCATAAAATATTTATGCAAGTTCATTTTATCTTATAAGAGCTCATAACAAGACTTTAGAGGAACTCAATCCTTAACCCAAACTCATCCAACCAAGGTAAAGTAAAGCTTAGAGTTCTTAGAACTCTAAACAACATCTTTAGAAAATTAAAACATTTAGCATGTAAAAGAAAAGGAAATGGCCGAAACATCTAGGCAAGAAAAGGAATATTTGAAAACTCTAGAGTCCATGATCTTGGTTATATATTAACACCAACACCACGAGTCCTCATCATTGAGTTCATAGAACCATTTTAAAAGATCATCAAAGCTAAAGTTCTCAAGAGTTCAAGAAACGAAAAACTTAAAACATTTTTTGTTCAAGAACAAAGATCAAGCTCTAGAGTTTGTTTCAAGTAATGAACATCATCATGAAACTCTCATCATCAAGCTCTCATTTCTCTATTCTCAAGGGCTCATGGCCGAAATAAGAAAGAAAAAGGAATAGAGAAGAAGTTCTAAAAAGAAAACAAGAGAAACCATAAACATCAAGCTTTAAAGAAGAACATTCATGAAAAGAAATCCCTACTTGATGAGAAGAACTTTGAAGATGAAGGAAGAAAATGAAGAAGATGAAGATCTTGAATGACTTGAAGAATCTTGAAGAACACAAGAACTTTTGAGAGAAAAGAAAACTTTGAAAGTGCACTAACTTAGCAAATGATCTCAAAGTGGTGCAAGCTTCTCAAGGCCATCTTTTTATAGAGAAATGAAGCAAATGGAGTGAGGGGTGGTGGACTTTTCGGCCAAGGGGAGTGCAGCCCATGAGTTCCATGAGGTGAGATGTTGTGATCTTGAAGCATGGTGAGGTATGGTTCAAAGCATGGTGAGGTATGGTTCAAGGTATGGCTCAAGCATGGCTTTAAGGAGTGAGAAAACAATTCAATCATGTGGTTAAAGAGAGCATGGATGTTCGACCATGTTACAGCCAAGGGGAGGTTTGTTTTGCAATTTAATTATGATCTAGAGTTGTGTTTATGTGTGTATTGGATTATGTTTAAGATTAGGAATTTGTAAGAAAGTGTTTAGGTAAGGAAAATGGGTAATTAAGGTGGTCTAGACATGCTTAAGGAGTGGTCTTGCACCATTAGAGAGTTAGATCCTCAAATTAGAGTTTAAACAACCCTAGACACAATTTCTTAATTTAGGGAATTGGAGAGAGAAAACATTATTCAAGATTCCAAGACTAGGAATCTTGAGTTCTAAAAAGGGATTTAAGTTTAATCTAAGCAATTTTAGGTTCTAATTAACTTTAATAAATTATTTTGACTCTAGATTAATTAGGCAAATTAATTAACCTTCGATTAGAGCCTAATATTGCTTAGGTTAGCTTAATTACGTCATTAGGCGTAAAAACACTATTCTAAGGGCAAAATCATAATTTATTACAAAACTGACCAGGACCACCAGGACTTGAACAGAGACCTCTAGACACATGAAAACATGATTTTTTTTGGGCTCAAATGGCACTTCTACCTGCGTAAAAACGCTATAGGGGTATTTTAGTCATTTTGACCCGAAATAGCAGAAAACGAGATTTTCACTTCCGGAAGCATTCAAAGGCCATTCAATCCCCTTCAAACATTGAGTTGACCCTTCGAGGACTGCCGGGCTGGCCATCCTCGAATTCCGGCCAGGAAATGACCTCAGGGGCATTTTGGTCACTTCCCTCAGACAGAAAAATCAGGGTGTTACACTAATGCCACCCTTACTCGCGTAAAACACCAAAGGGTTATTTTGGTAATTTTGACCCGAAACTGCAGAAAACAAGATTCTTCTACTCTATTAACATACATTCACATACTCTAAGGGGCCCTTTGAGGACCGCCAGATCGGCTCTCCTTGAATTCCGAGCGAAAAATGACCTCAGGGGCATTTTGGTCATTTATATGTCTAGAGAAAAATGGGGCGTTACAAAGCCTACCTATTTCAACTTTAAAGTTGATTATTGATTTAGAGTGAATACTCTAAGGGGCCTAGAGCACTAAAATAAAAAATTGGACTTGCATTTCATGTTTATATTCAAGCTTTGCACATTATATTTACTTTTCCATTGCCATCATTTCATAATAACAAGATTAAAATAAGGTTTGCATTTGCATATTTAAGTTTACGCCATCACTTAAATAAACCTAGAGCTCAAGACTTAGCCCTCTTAACTCACAAATGAATTTTGGTTCCATGTGCATTTACCTTTAAAAATGAGTGTTTCTGTTTAAAAGAGTTGGAAATTTTGAAAAAGGCCTTGTTGATGATGAATCTTGATTTCATGATGTAAAAAAGGTTTTGAAAGATCATAGGTCCTAAAGGGATTAAATGTGTGTTTGATTTTAAGAAAAATGATGGAATGATATTAAAAGATTTTTTTAAAAATGAATGGGTAGTTTTCAGAATGTGAAAACTTGAGTTTTCACCATTTTGGGTTATTGGTAATCGATTACAGGGCTTATGTAATCGATTACCAGAGTGCCTTGCATGCCCGGATATAAGTTTTTGGCCTGTGTAATCGATTAGAAGATGAGATAATTGATTACACGATGTTCTGGGAAACCCAGAACATGTTTCTGGACTTTAGTAATCGATTACCATCAGGCGTTCTTGAGACCTAGAATACATTTTCAACCAAGGTAATCGATTACAAGGCTCATGTAATCGATTACCAGTATCTAAAATATGTAGATAAGTGTTCCTTCCTTTATGTAAATATGAATTGATGATCTTGCATGCTTATTCAAGAATTATGAACATGATGATTTATAGTTTGGTGAATGTATATATATGAAATGAATGTGAAAGCATGCTTGCATGATAAATTGCATCAATTATTATGATTGATTGAGATACATAAGTTTAGGATATGATAAGTTAAATAATGATTTATGATTGTATTGTATCTCTGAAAAGAACATGTTTATATGACTTTGATGGCTTGTCTTGAATATGGAATTATGATTGAATGTGCATACTCTACATGTTTTTATGGCATAAAGTAAATTTGGGAAAATTCGGTGTACAGCTGTTATGCTGCCGAATTATCACCAAATTTGAGGATTTAGAAAGTTTTTTTTTAAGATATAAGATATGTTCTGGATGACACCGGTTTAGCTGAGCACACCCAAGAACAAATGTGACATAATACTGAGATGCATTCTGGGTGACACCAGTTTAGTCGAGCACCCCCAAGAACAAAACTGTGAGGGTATTGACATTGATCTTGCCAAAGCAGACAATATTACTGTGCACTGGGTGCTAGTAAATGCGTTTCAAAGAAGAAATGATATGTTACCTTCTCTATTACCCCGTATTAAATCTAGCGATGGCTACTTAGGTTGAGCTCATCCTAAGCGATCGGTTAGGTCGGTTGGTTCTGGTGGTAATTGTAAAAATCGTCGGGGCTGGTATGTTGGTTGGTTTTGGTGATGACGTACGAGGGTGAAACTAATAAGAAAGAAATGTGAGAGTTCATTCATGAAGAGTTAAATTACCATGGGTTTTCCTACCTGCCCATGCATGTTATATGATGTTTTACTCATTACATTGCCCTATCATGAATTCATCTATTTGCCATTGTTTTAGTTTTATAGATTATCCCCGAGTCTTGTGATTAGCTTTGCCTTGTATTTTGAATTTATATGTTGTTGATTTATGCCGCATGCACTGAGGTATTACCATGCATACATGATATACTTGTTACAGTTATGCATTAAGATTCATGCTAAAAGATATGTGCCTCGGTTAATGGTATTTGAAAACTTAACAAATGAACCTTATTTATGCCCACTACTTTCATAATTAAACCCAAGGTTCCTGAGGATGATGATGATGACACATGTGTAAAGAGGGAAACCCTACTGAGATTCTTGTATAAGTTTCTCACTCCCCTAATCTTTCTTTTCCATCTTCGTCTTCAGATAAGGTTGACAACAACATCCGTGGATTATCCTGAGGTGCCAATATGGAATTAGCTTGGTGGTTGAGAATAGAGTGGCGCAGCAGAAGCAGGGACGTAGTCTTAGCTTATTTAAACCATAGTCACGTGTAGTTTTTGAATCGTTATATGCTCAACCTTTACAGGTGGGCTCAATATATTTGATGCGGTATTATTGTGAAATATTCCTATATCATTAATACTATATAATATTGTTTGACTTGATATTTGAAGCTAATGTTATATGATGATGTGCTGATGGTTGTTCTTTCTATGGAATCTATCTGTTGTTTCTATTTATATTATGCGTGGCTCACATTTTGTTTATGTCTTCAAAAAAAATTCTACTAGTATTTTTTGCTAAGTATTTTAAAGAAAGGTTTTAAAGAATGAGACTAAAAAAGTAATAAACTAATGGTTAACCTAAATACGTTCTAGGAGTATTGGGTTAAAAATTAGGATGTTACAAGTCCTATCATTTCATAGGCCGTTATTTAGTCTGCATGTTCGTATTCTTGGATCGCCCATTTGCTTAGCCAGTTACCAGCTTTTGATTCTCACTGACCGTACCCTTCACTGATGAACCACTCTTCGAGCGCACACACCCCCGAGGAGAGCGTATCCGTCATACCCCAATACTGCCTCCGTCGCCCGAGACTAGCCAGAGTATATTCCTCGTTCACCCTTGGCCTTTTCTAAGACCGACCCCTTTGAGATGAACATCCCATCCATGGGTTCCTTCCCCACCATACCCATGGAGTTAGGTAGTGAGGATACTATGATGCAGCCACTTCGAGGAGGCAGGGTGACGATGATACCTCGCCGTGGAGCACATGCCCGACCCTCTCACCGCTTGGCCACCCCGGTCGAGTTGGCCCAGTGGGTTGGATATGTACTTCCTCTCAATGAGCAAGAGTAGGAGCTAACAGCTGACTCTAGTGCACATACACGTACATTGTAACACCCCGATGTTTTCTATCTGAGCGAAAATCACCAAAATGCCCTTGAGGTCATTTTTCGCCCGGAATTCGAGGATAGCCAACCCGACGGTCCTCGAAGGATCGACTCAATGTTTGAAGGGGATTGTATGTGAATGAATGTTAATAGAGCAGGAAAATCTCTTTTTCTGAATTTTTGGGTCAAAATGACCAAAATACCCCTATAGCATTTTTACGCGGGTATAAGTGCCGTTGAGCTTGGAAATTTCTCAGAAGATTTAAAATGATGTTTTTATGAGTCTGGACATGTCTGTTTAAGTCCCGGCGGTCCCGAACAGTTTTTTAGTAAAATTATGATTTTACCCCTGGAATAGTGTCATTTGAGCATAATGATGTAATTAAGCAAACCTAAGCAATATTAGGCTCTAATTGAAGGTTAATTAATTTTCATAATTAATTTAGAGATAAAATAATTTTTAAAGTTAATTAGAACCTAAAATTGCTTAGATTAAACTTAAATCTCTTTTTAAAACTCAAGATTCCTAGTTTTGGAATCTTGAATAGTATTTTCTCTCTCCAATTCCTTAACTTAAGGAATTATATCAAGAATTGTTTATACACTAAAATGAGTTTTTGTCTCACTAATGGAGCAAAAGCACTCCCTAACCTTGTCTTAAAATCCTTAATTACATCCTTAGTCACCTAAACACTTACTTAGCAATTTCTAATCTTAAGCCTAATCTAAGATGCACCTAAACACATCACTAAACCACAATTAATAAGACATTTTCCTCCCCATTGGATGCTACAAAATGGTGCCACCTCATCCCCCATTATCCATCACATGTTTGAAATCCTACACTCAAAGGGCCATACTTGGCCATGCTTGGAGCCATGCCTAAGCCCATACTTAAGGCCATACCTAGCCATACTCACCACCATACCTCGCCATGCCCCTATGAAACAATTCTCTCACCTCATGGAATATTCATGGCCTCCACTCCTCCATGCATCTTCATTTGTTTCATTTCTCTATAAATACCATGCCTAAATGAACTTGGTTGCACTTTTGTTCATTTGCTAAGTTTAGCCTCAAAGAGTAGTTCTAAGTTCTTTCAAGAGTTCTTTCATCTTCTTCTTCTTCATCTTCTTCTTCTTCTCTACCAAAGAGCCACTCTTCACAACCTCAAACCACCATACAACCACTATAGGTCACCATTCAAATACATAAGCTTTCATCCTCACACATCAAGCTCACACAAAAACCTTTCCTTCTTTTCTCTTTCTCCTTGGCCGAAAACCTTAAGCCACTTGAGAGCAAGTTTTTTTCTCTTTTCCTCTTCAAAGATCAAGCTTTCCTCTACACCACTTGGTAGGGATTTTATTTTAATTGTTTTATTTATCAAAGTTCTTATTTAGTAATGTGTCTTATAGTTTCTCTTGAATCTTTTTAGAACTTCTTCTCTTCCTCTTTGATTTTCGGCCAAATTCCTTGAAGGACTTGGGATTGATAGCTTGATGATGAGAGTTCTACATGATGGCTTTATGTTCATCACAATGAAACCTCTAAAGCTTGAGTTTTCATAAAAATGTTATATAGCTTATGATTTTACTTCAAGAAATGCTATGTTGTGTTCTAAGAACTTTAAAGATCACTTTATCTTGTCATGATAAGTTTGGGTTGAGGTTTAAGTTCCTTTAAAGTCTTGTATGAGTTCTAGTAAAGAATCTAAAATGAACTTGCATATTTATTTTCAAGTCTTACATATTTACTCTCTAAGCCTTACATATTTACTTTTAAGTCTTGTATATTTACTTTAAGTCTAGCATATTTATATTTTTGCTATCACCTAAAGTTTAAAGATTTAAAATAAGAGCTTGCATTCTCATATCACCTAATAATGAATCTCCAAACTCGCCTATTTCAGCCTTAAAGTCGATTGTTATGGAGCCTAGAGTACTAAAATAAAGAATTGAACTTGCATTCATATTTACATTTCCTTGCCTAGCATATATATTTTTCAAGTCACCACCTCAACTTAAAGATAATAATGAAGTTGCATCTCATGTTTATTTTGAGCCCTCACTTTACTTTTCTAATGAAGAATAAAAGGAAGTCCATATCACGTTTATGCTTTTGTTATCACTTAAAACTCTAGAGCTCAAAGACTTGCCCTTATTATCTCAAGTTAAAGTTTGGTTATGGAGACATCCCCATGGATGCATATTTCGGCCATGTGATGATGATGAGCTTGATATGAGTTTCATCTAGTCACAAGGGCTAACGATCTATGTTCAAAGATTTTCCTTATGCTTTAAGAGTTTTATAAGGTTATTACCAACAAGATTTGTGTAACACCCTGATTTTCTCTAAGCGTAAAAATGACCAAAATGCCCCTGAGGTCATTTTTACCTGAAAATCGAGGACGGCCGACCTCGGCCATCCTCATAGGGCTATTGTAATGCTTGAAGGGGATTATATGTGATGGCGTGTTTAATAGAGCAGAAGAATCTCATTTTTGAGGTTTCTGCGTGTAAATGACCAAAATACCCTTACAGTAATTTAAGGCAGATTTAAGTTCTGTTTTGACCCGGACTTTGTCCGAAGGTTCAAAACAATGATTTTAAGGCATGAACTATGTTTGTTTAAGGTTTGTTTAAGTCCCGGTGGTCCCGGGTAGTTTTTGAGTAAAATTACGATTTTGCCCATGCTTAGTGCATCTTGGGCTTAATGAGTTATCTAACTCAGAACCTAAGCAATATTAGGCTCTAATGAAAGGTTAATTAATTTCCTTAATTAATCTAGAGCTAAAATAATTATTTAAGGTTGAATAAAACCTAAAATTGCTTAAGGAAGTTTACAACTCAATTCTAATTCTTTTCTTTCTTTAAAGAAAAAGCAACTATGAATAGTATTTTCACTATTCACATTTCTTTTCCCAAGAATGCTTTCTCTTCCAAGAAAATTTGTCATACATCAATCAATGGTCATAGGAAATTTGACTCCATCAATCCTACCATAGTCTCTTAGTCCAAGGTATTAGGGTCCTAATTACCTAATTAGTTCACCTAAACACTTGGTTACACAACCTTAATTAGTGACCTAACCTTGTTTATTCCTAAACACTCCATTAGTACATGATTAAATTGAATGAAATCTTCCCTCCCTTGGCCCTATAATGGCGCCACTTTTCCCTCCACTTTGCATCACATGTTGTTTGAATGTGTGGCACACAAATGGCCATGTCTCCAAGACAACTTCTCATTCATTCTCCTCCATACACTTCCCTCATTCTAGAAGAAAACCACATGGCCTCTTCCCCTCCACTCATTCATGACTCAAGGCTCTATATATAGCTTGCCTTGGTGAACATTTTCCTACTTTAGTTCATTTGCAAAGTTTAAACTTCCAAGAGCAAGTTCTAGTCTCTCCAAGTTCTCTCAAATTTTCCTTTCTTCCTCCTTGCCCAAGCCAAAACTGCCACCTTCTCCACCTCCAATCTTCATCTCTTTTTCTTCTAAACACACATCCAAGTCCAAACACAAGCCAACAACACATCCTTCCTCCATTTCCTTGTTTGGCTGAAAATACATACCCAAGTTCAAAGGAGATTTCTTCTTCTTGTTTTCCAAGATCAAACCTTTCTCCATCTTCAGGAGCACAAGTACTAGGTAGGGAGTTTTTCTAAAAATGCTTTCCTTGTTCTCTATGTCTTGATCTTGTTGGAAAAATGTTGTTTGGATGAACATCCATGAAGTTTTATTTTCGGTTTCATCCTTTTCCTTTTCTTTTATTTTCGGCCTCAAGGCCAAGATGATGATGGCTTGATGATGAGTGCTCTCCAAGATGTAACTATGAGTTCATCTCAACATGAGGCCTCTAAAGCTTGAACTTTTTTGAAAAAAAGCCTCACTTTTTTTAAGTTTTAGTCAAGTATGAGCTATGTTTCTCTTGAATCTCTTGGAACCTCACTTTCTTTTCCTTGAATGTTTCGGCCATGTAGGCCTTGGATGCATGGAAAAATGGAAGCTTGATGATGAGGGTTTCATGTTGATGCTTGTCACATGAACAACCTCTAAAGCTTGAGTTTTTAAAAAGGAAAAGTTTCATCTTTTTCAAGATTTATTCAAGAATGGGTTATGTTTCCTTTGAACCCTTAAAAACCTCATTTCTTTCTCTCAAGGTTTCGGCCATGAAGGCTTTTGAGACTTGGAAAAATGTAAGCTTGATGATGAGGGTTTCATGATGGTGCTTAGCACTTGAACAACCTCTAGAGCTTGATCTATGTTTCAAGCAAACATGGTTTTCGGTTTTCTCCTTTCCTTAACTTGTCATGAACTTTGTTTTGATGATGGTTTAGAATGATGTTAAGTACTCAATGATGAGGACTCATGATATTGGTGTTAACACATCATCAAGATCTTGGTCCCTAGAGTTTAAAAATGGTCCATTATTCCTTGCTAGGATTCGGCCATTTCCATTCTTTTGAGGTTACCACCTCCATGAGTTCATTCTCTTTATGTTTATATCTTTAAGGCTTAGTAAAGCTTCTTATTTTTTCTTGTGAGGATGAGTTTTGGGTTGGAACTATGTTCCTTTTTAAAGTCTTGCAAGAGCTCTAGACAAGATCTAAAGTAACTTGCATCCACGTTTACTTTATGCTTTGCATAACACGTTTATTTTCTATGCTATCACTAAACCCCAAGATAAGGAATGAACTTGCATAATGCACGTTTAAATTACAAGCTTTGCATTTCATGTTATATTTCAAGTCATCACTAAACTCAAAGATTAATAATGAAGGTGCATCTCATATTTATTTTGAGCTATCACTTTACTTTCTAATGGACTATAAAAATGGAATGCATAGCACGTTTACTTTTATGCCATCACCTAAATGACTAGAGCTCAAAGACTTGCCCATTTCATCTTGAGAAAAGAGCTATCAAGGAGGTATTTCTTGGATATGCATTCGGCCATGTGATGATAATGGCTCAAGCATGAGTTTCATTTAGTTACAAGGGCCTATAACCTATGTCTTAGGATTTTCTTAAGCATAGGTAGTCTTGAAGAATGCTTCAAGCATGTTTTTATGATTTAAATCCTAACCATGAAAGAAAATAGATAGGTACTGCCCTATGTCTTTTGTAAAGGTTTTTGACAAGATAAATTTATTTCCAAAGAGTTTTAGAAGTTTCAAAAGTGTTCCAAGAGAAACTAGCAAACTATGTGAACTAGAAATGTTTTATTTTGAGCATTTACATGCCTTCAAGTTTCGATTCTGCCCTTTTAATTTCCAGCACCTTAAATTCTATTTTGGGTGGTCTATATGTGTTTAAATACCTTGCCTTATGTATGATAAAGGTTCTAGGCATCTTAGGCATGCCTAGTAACTTGAAATGCTTGAAAATGTGAATTCTAGAACACTTAGAATCAAAAGTAAAACTGTTTCTGTCCAGCAATCCTTAGGTACAGAAATCATGTTTTATAATTAGTTTATATGTATAGGAATCCCTTACAATTGGTTTAGGGATGATTTATAGCGCCTTAGGCGAAAACAGAACTTAAAAAGGGTCTGAAACGTAGTTTCTAGAACCCCTGCGGAACTGAATTTATACATTCTGTTCCAGCCTTGTTTAAGTGTATAGAATCACATTATATGATGTCTAGATGAGTAGGAGTGGCTCATAATTGGCTTAGGTATTAATTCTTGCATCATAGGAAAAGTCGGTAAGGAGAAAGGATCTAAAACGCAACTTCTAGAACACCGTAATCCATCAAAACTATGCTTACTGCCTATGCGGCCCAGCCATAATAAATTAGGTTCTAGGACTTAATAAATTATGGTAATGAGATTAATCAATCCCTTAGAGGCATAAGGAAATAATTTGGAAGTTTGAGGTTACCCAATTTAGGGGTTTATTCTTAAGGGAATAATTTATATGTTCTATGTAAATGATGATGGATTATTGTGTTGTCTCATGACCACTATGATGCTATGCAAGTTATTGCTCTTAAATGATGATTGTAACATTTGCATGTTATGGTTCCCTTTAGAACTTTAAAGATGCCTATGTTAGAATTACACGATATATGTGACATGCATGAAATATGTAGCATCTTGCTATGACAAAACTATGAGAAAATGATCATTTGGAACCATCAAACTATAGGTGGGGATGAGGTGATTCATATGTAACAGGCATGAACTATGGGCATCTTATCCTAACATGCTAAGACTTAAGGTGACATTGAACTATGAGAAAATGATCCTTTGAAACCATCAAACTATAGGTGGGGATGAGGTGATTCTATGCCCCCTAGACCCGTACTTTAAGTCGGGATTTTTAACTTATCACAATGTGATAAGTCCAGATGCTAGTGACGACTAGCGTGGTATGAGCTCATAACCTAGAGATTTCTCAAAAGGGAGAAATATTAGGGTGGCCCCCAGGAAGAAAAGAATAATATGTCAACGTCACCTAAGTAACCAAGTTAAGCTACCATGCACCATGTTTTAAGTACCAAGCTCTACGTTCCACGATTCATGTTTATGTACCATGTACTATGTATCAAGTTCCATGTTCCATGTTTTATGATCTATGATTTTATGACCCATGTATCATGCACTATGTCTATGAATGCTATACTTGCTAAAAAGCTAGTATTGTTTGCATAGAGTATTGAAATGCATATCATAAAAAAGCATGATGCATTCATTACAAGACTCATGATAAAATGAACGGGCCTCGGTAATGGATGTTTAGAACTTAATAAATGAATCTTTGCATGCTCACGATTTCATAATTAAACCTGAGGTTCCTGAGGACGATGATGATGACACGTGTGTGAAAAGGGGATCCCTACTGAGATTCTTGTATAAGATTCTCACCCCCTATCTCTCTTTTCCATCTTCATCTTCAGACAATGTTGATACAACGCCCGCGGATTGCTCTTAAATGCCGACGTGGAAGTAGCTTGAAGGTCGAGATCGGAGGAGTGCAGCGAAAACGAGGACATAGTCTAAGTATACCATAAGTTATGTGTGGTTTTTGAGTTGTTGCATACCCAACCTTTAAAGGTGGGCTCGATATGTTTAACGTGGCATTATGGTGGGATGTCCCTATGTCACTAATACTATTAATGTTTGACTCGATATTTAATGTTAATGTTACATGATGATGTGTCGATGGTTGTTCCTTCTATGAAAGCTTAATTGGTGTTTCTGTTCGTGTTATTCTTTCATGTTTACGCTTCATGGTACACAAGGCTCATGTTTTGTTTATGTTTTCAAAAAAAAATTCTACCCATATTTTTCCGCTAAGTATTTTAAAGAAAGGTCTTAAAGAATGAGGCTAAAAGAGTAATGGACTAATGGTTAACCTAAATACGTCCTAGGAGTATTGGGTTAAAAATTAGGATGTTACAATTTATGAATTAACCCCTTCCAAGAATGTTTTAAATTAGCTACTGCCCTATGGTTGTTCTCAGTCTCTTTTTATAAAATAAAATGGTTTGCAAAGAGTTTTAGAAGTCCTAAAACAATTCCAAGAGAAACTAGTAATTTATATGTCTTGAAAATGTGAGTTTATGTGTTCTTTGGAACCTAAACATTTTGATTCTGCCTTGCTATGCTTGCTGTTGTATGATGATGTTTTGATGTGTTAAAATGTGTAAAAATTATATATGTTGAGGTAGGAACCTTTCTATGTATGTTAGGAGAGAAACTAGTCTTACAGAAAAACCATAAAGTTGAGTTTTAGTATAGTTTTGATCCATTTATTTTAGCCACTGCTAAAACTATTTTAATGCGATAACATTCAGAGTAGGATTGTTTAATTATGAAAAACTTGGTAACATTTGATGTAGGATTGATTTTTAGCACCTATAGAGAAACTAGTAACTAGAAAAACCGTAAAAATGTAAATTCTAGAACTCCTAAGGAAATGAATTATACATTCTGTTCCAGCACCTTTGAATGATTGTAAAACCATGTTATACCATGTTTACTTGAGTGAGAATGACCCATAAATGGTTTAGGAATAAATTCTAGCATCATAAGAAAAGCCGAAAATGAGAAAAGGCGTAAAACGCAACTTCTAGAACACCTTAAATCATAGAAATTCATTCACTGCTTATGCTGTCCAACATTGATTGATGATGTTCTTGAGGTTAATAATTAGTGATAATGATGATAATCAACCCCTTAGATGCATAAGATAATAATTTGATAATTAGAGTTACCAGATTTAGGGGTTTGGTTATTTAAAGGAATAATTATATGTTGATGACTTGAGATGATGAATTCATGTGATATTTGATGCTATGTGAGATATTAATCTCTAGAGATAGGATTCATCATTTGCATGTTATAGTTCATTTGGAATGTTAGAGATGCATGCATGAAGAGTTATGAAATTTATGAGTTATGTGCTGCATCTTATTATAACATGCTAAGACTTAAGGTGATTTAAAATATGAGAAAATGATCATTTGGACTCATCAAATGATAGGTGATGAAAAGGTGATTCTTGCTTAATGTGATTTAAAACATGAGAAAATGATCCTTTGGACTCATCAAACTATAGGTGATAAAAAGGTGATTCTTGCCCCCTAACCCGTACTTATCAAGTCGGGACTTCAACTTATCAAAAGGGTATAAGTTTATGATAGTGATGATTAGTGAGGTATGAGCTCATAACCTAGAAGTACTCTTAAAAGGGAAGAGTAATAAGGTGGCCCCAAGAAAGAAAAGAAGCTTAAGTCACTTACAGAAACAAGGAATGTCATTCATGAATCATGTTCTATGCATATTATGTTTGCTATGAAGTTTGATGTATGCTTTAAAGTTAAATGTTGGATAAAGTATTGACATGCATATCATAAAGAAGTATGATGCACTCATTACAAGACTCATGCTAAAATGAACGAGCCTCAGTAATGGATGTCTTAGAATTTAATAAATGAATCTTTGCATGCTCACTATTTCATAATTAAACCCGAGGTTCCTGAGGATGATAATGATGACACGTGTGTGAAAAGGGAAGCCCTACTGAGATTCTTGCATAAGTTTCTCACTCCCCCTATCTTTTCTTTTCCATCTTCATCTTCAGACAAGGTTGACAACGACGTCTGTGGATTGCCCTGAGGTGATGACATGGAAAAAGCATGATGGTCGAGAATAGAGTGGCGTAATGGAAGCGAGGACATAGTCTTAGCTTATTTAAACCATGGTTACATTTAGTTTTTGAAATGTTGTATGCTCTACCTTTACAGGTGGGCTCAATATATTTGATGTGGTATTATTGTGAAATATTCCTATATCATTAATACTATTAATACTGTAAGACTTGATATTTGAAGTTAATGTTATATGATGATGTGCTGATGGTTGTTCTTTATATGGAGCCAATCTAACATTTTTGTTTATGCTATTCTTGTTATGTTACACTTTATGTTAATGACCATTTACGTTATGTGCAGCTCAGTTTTGTTTATGTTTTCAACAAAAAATTCTACCCATATTTTCTGCTAAGTATTTTAAAGAAAGACTTTAAAGAATGAGACTAAAAGAGTAATAGACTAATGGCTAACCTAAATACATTCTAGGAGTATTGGATTAAAAATTAGGATGTTACATACATGTTTAGGATAGCCTTCTTTTGCTTTTAGAGATTATCTATTTTAGATGCACTTTTGTAGTTAGGGGAAACAAATGTATTTGCTTTATTTTTCTTAATGGATGACCGTACTAACGCTACTACTACTTGTCTGGTGTATGGTATAATTACATATGTCTCTAAATCATGATGTGGTTTCTTTTATGGTCTTATGTCCCTTTTAATATCTTGTGTTTCCCCTCTTGATTTCTTGCAAGGCGACGATGTAGTTTACTTTATGCATGCGTATGGCTCACTTTTGTTTTTCCTTCCAAAAAGAAAAATTCTACCCATATTTTTCTAAGTATTTTTTGAAACCAGAATTAAGGACTGAAACAAAAGAATAATAACTAATAATTAACTTGAATACATCCTAAGTGTATTAAGTTAAATATTAGGGTATTACAAGCTCACCCAGACTAGAAGCTAATGCCGCTGAGGAAGAGGGGGGGATGTGAAGCTAGCACTATATCTGTAAGGAAAAGGAAAGAGAAGAGGGGTGAATTTTGTTATAAAATTCAGTGAGTGAATCCCCACTCGTAACCCATTTTATGGGACAACAACAAAAACATATAAAATCATGATAATAATAATGATAATAGCAATAATAAAACAAGCTTTAAATGTAACACCCTGCCTACCATAATATTATGCTTAAGTCATAACCTTACAATAGGCAGTTATTACTTGTTAATTCTGCTTGGTCTTACTTGTATATGATATTTACATATGAGCCCGCTATTGGTACAAATAGAAAATCACTTTCTTTTTAAAATCTCATTAAATTTGAACATAAATGATATATCAAAATACATAGTTGTATTGTCTGACAACAAGTCAACTGTATCTATAACTAAGTCAAACCCTTACCTTGGTTCACACAGAAAACCTCTAGTCTAGGTAGAATACTACTCAAAAGTCATTAAAAGAAAATAAAATACTGATTAAAATTCTATCTCATTGGTTCTTCAAAAGGTGCAGGCGCGATGCCAAAGATCGACTAAAGATTTCCACAAAATAATCATCATCACCATAATCTATGAAAAAAAATTAATAACAGCAGGAATGAGAATCAAAGATTCCCAATAAGAAAAACAATAGTCTAATACAAAGTGCATCTGGCATAGAATTTTAAAAGAACTAAAGTATATTCAATTTCTTTTGAAATGGTTCATTTTGCTTATTCATTTTCATAGCTATCATACCATTAGGAATACACTTATGCTTCAAAATAAAATCATATGATTTGTTAAATACTTAAATCAGTTTTCTGGTTGTCTACATAACAATTAGTTTGTCTAGGCCATCCTCAACTGTATAGTCTCATACGTATGCAGTTTTAGAGTCCCTGTAATTCTAGTTATCTAGTTTACAATTCATTTGTTTGAGGTATTACTTCTTTATCATATGCTTATTAAAATCTTTAAGCTTGAGGATAGAACTTATAGGATGTCTGATATACTCCTCAACTAATGTATTGCCTGTGCTATAACACCTTGTGTTACAAACTGATATAGTACCTCGTACTACATCCTTATATAGATCTCAATAACATTCTCTTGTCAATACATCACTCTCATTTTTTCTTTGTAACACCTTGTGTTACAATTTGATATAGTTCATCACACTTTAATATGATATACTTCATTTCATTTAATCAATTTCATTTCCTCTCTGACATGATCTTGTTATTAAAGTTTAGGCTTGATAGTAGAACTCATAGGATTCTTCTGATATACTTCTCTTTGGATCGTACTGTCAATGATGCAACACCGTTATGTTACAACCTGATATAGTTCACTAGATGTAGTACGTCTACTCCATCTTATCTTGATAGCCTCACTATCCTCAGTACATCCCTTTCTCATAATGATGTAATACCGTTGCGATTACAACCTGATATAGTTCTAAGAGCGTAGCACGTTTACTACTACCCATGAATCCATGAGCTTACTACCAAACAATTGATTATTACATAAAGCTTATTTTCTTGATTTCCCTCTCTTTGTGTGAGATTTATTTCCTTACGTTCCTTCTCTTCTTGAAGCTCGATTTCTTATACTTGTCTTTGAGATTTTATTTAGATTTCATTAAATTCTTATGAGATATCTTATAAAAAAAATCTCCTGATGCCTTATAATATATTCATATTCTGTTCAAAATCTATCTTTAATTTTATGAGATTTTCTGAAACAAACAACTAAATATTTTATGAGATTTTCTGTAAATCTGATAGATTTTTATAAGACGTTCCCTGCAAAATCTAACACACTGTTATGAGGCTTTTCTGCAAAGTCTACTAAATTCTTACAAGGCTTTTCATCATAAGAATTTTCTGTTACATCTCTTAGTTAGTGATAATTCTTGTAAATTTCCCAACAATTGCACCAAGTTCCTGCGATGGATGTTCAAGCTATTTCTACTATGAATTAACCTTCTTTATACCAATTAAATCTCTTTAATTCTTCCATAATAATTGTTGTAAGGTTTGTCTAAACTTTCTCTAGCTTTTATACCATCAAAATTTCAGCCACATTCTTTGGGTTATAATTCCTCATAAACAAATTGGTTACTAGTTTGCATAATCATTCAATTTCAATACATGTAATTTCTAAAATAAAAATTCTGGTTCCAACTCAGTAGTAACTCACATAAAAGATTTCAGCAAGTTCCCAAAACTTGTGCTTGATGTATCTTCCATATCTACCAACTTCAATACATGTAATTTATGAAATAAAAATTCTGCTGCCTATAAGCATGATTTCATCACAACTCAAGCAATCCTAAATCCTAGAATTGGGTTTCAGATTTCAGCAAGTAAAACCTCAACAAATTCAAGCATTTATCTCAGCAAAATAGACAAACAATCACAAAACAATAGACTGGAGTTTTTCTTACCTTTCTTCCAAGCTTTTGCTACACTTTTCTCAAGTTTTTCTTCTCTAATCCAAGGCTTTAAACCCATTTTCCAGCTACCCCATCTGCTGCTGTTTGGACATATTTGATGATGAAAAATAAGGTTTTGAATTGAGTTTGGTGATGAGGATGTGTTCTTGAAGTAGTTTAAGGATTAATCTAGGTGTATCAAGTAGTTTAAGGACTAATCTAGGTGTATCCTTTAGGAAATTAGAGCTTCCATGGAGTTTTCAAGAAGAAAAAGGTAAAGGAGATGAAGCAAAAGAAAATGAACGTGAAGTAAGAAGGAAGAAATGCCACATTTTTTATTTTTTCCCCCTTTATATAGAAACGTAAACTTGGAGAGAAAGTAAAGGAATTTCTGTTTCCAGATCAATTTGTCTTCTATCAGTATTAGAAATATCTATATTTATTTGATTATTCTAAGTAACAATTTGTTTAAGATATCATAATGTCCATTAATTGGACCCATTTAGATGTTTCGATACACTCATTATTACCATTTCTGTGTACCATTTCTTATTATTTTAGTACCCGATTGACATAAAAAACTTTACTGGGTAGAATTATGCTTTTAGCATTATCCTGATTTTTTTTGTTGTCCTAATATTATTTATAAGATATCATCTTATATTACTTATTAAAATATTATTATTCTAAATTTTTTATTAATATTTAATTTTTTTTTTACAGATTCCTTATGTTGTTCCGATCCTAACTCTATCGACCGAAATTTTTAAAATCCCTACTGAGTACTCACAATTAATTATTTTATCAGAGAAAATATAGATAGATGAGTCGTTACATTAAACAATTCCATACATATATTTAAACGTTTTAAAATAAACCTTGAGCTTTTCTAAGTCATAAGTAACAATACTCTAAACTTGATGAACATATGTGTGTGAGTATATATATATGCAAGAATGGTCATCACTTCACATAATCATCCTTTTTCTTTATGGGCACCTCACTAGGTACTAAACTTCTCAACTCTCTAAAGTCCTCTCTCCATGGCCATTCAAGGGATTGCCCCCATGGCTGTTTAAAAGGTTTGCCTCCATAGCTATTTATTGCATTTGCCTCCATGGCTGATTAAGGGGATTGCCTCCATGGCCACTTGGTACACCGCCTCCGTGGTAGTTAGATATATCAAGGTTAACTACTTTCTAAACATAAATTATAACTTTGTTTAATGAGTCTCATCATACATAACTTAACTGAAAATAAAATAAATAAAATCAATAATACTGAAATCCCACAATTGCTTAGTTTCTTGAAAACTCTTAAGATTAAGAGCTCTAGGTTCACAAAACTCTGATTGATATTAGCATAACTGTGGGTATAAAATCACGTTCAAGGGATCACCTAGTTACAGACATTGTGATTTCCAAGGCCTAAAGAATATGTAGCCACCAACTACTAAGAATCATAGTGACCTATGTTCTCTAAAACCTTTTTGGCTAAATTTCTAGATCATATCTCAAGCTAGTGTGTGTGTGTGTGTGTGTGTATATATATATATATATATATATATATATAAAATATGAAGTTTAGAGATGATACTTTCATCTCTAACATCATACTTTCATCTCTAAACTTCATACTTAATATATATATATATATATATATATATATATATATATATATATATCGTAAATTAAGTAATTCTAACATCATACTTTCGTCTCTAACTTAATACTTAATGACTGTCATTTATCAATATACTAATAATAACTATAAATCGTCAACTCACTATCTAGTCTCTGAATCATAAACTAATTATTTCTCTAAAACTTTGTTCTAGGCTCTCCTCTAGATTTAAAACTCAGATCGATAACTTCCCTACTCTTGAAATCATCAAACCTCTAGCAAAGTTTAGTGTGCTCTACTATGTAAAGTATATATATAAGTGTTTCAGTAAATAATAGAGTATTGCCCCTCTGCTTTACACACCTTATGTGGAATAATTATTTCACTAGGATGAGTTGCTAGTGTATGAACTTCAAGAAAAAGAAAAAATAAAAATTCAAACGAAATGCTAAAGCTAACAACAAAACAAAACAAGGTATTGCGGCGAAACACAAAATTACAAGCATTGAGAGTAAGTTTTATTACTCCCATCAAATTCTGATAGACCATCAAAAGCATGGAGTTTCTAGTCCATGTGGTGACATGATGCATCCAAGATTTAAGTAAAGCATGAACTGACACGCAACATATAATTTATTTTTGAAAAAAATTAAAAAAAGATGTGATCCGGAATGTTCTAGGAACATCCCCTTCCTAGTTCCCTCCCAACAGTTGAAGTTTCATACCTGCCAAATGGCAAACAGAATCCTGATTAGAATCCAAAGTCGTAGCGGCCTTTGCATGCGTAAATTTTTAAAATGCCAAGAGTCAAAAGTATTAGTCTTTCAAAGACCAGTTTATCAACCTACTACTGATGCTAATGAAAAGGCAAAACTACCACTGTCCACTAGAGTATCCATAAATGCCACGACAACCAAAACAAACTAGCATTGAGCTTCTATTCTAGCTACTCAAAACATAAAAATGTCAATTTTTTATAAGAGTTTGGCATCACTATACACATGATGATATCCACAGTAAACGTTTGCATACCATCACCAAAGTTTGCAATAAATACTTCAGTAAAATACAATTTTAAACAATATTCCAATACTCTTTTGACTCTAATGCATGTGAGTCCATATGAAACCATAGAACCAGTCAAAACCAGATTTGACAATCCAATGGCAAAAGCTACCAACACCAAAATAAGGGCCAAAAAACACCAAAAACCGATGCATCCATTTGAGAACTGAATTAACATTCGCAACCAAGGAAATCCACAACATCAAACCCCCAATCAATGCACCCAAGATGATCCCTAAAATACGAATCCCAACTGAGGGGGTCTAATTGCAATATCGCACAGCCTCTGAATCCATTTCAACAGAATTGCATCAAACCTTTTGTGTGTGTGTGTGTGTGTCATATATATAGACACATACAAGGTTTGTACTAGTAAGGAGGAGAAGAGACTAACCTAATGATATTGATCGGAAACAATGTAGAATCAGAAATCACGCTATGGGATGAAAAGAAGAGTTATGGCCAACACCAAACGAGCCGACCTCAACTGGTGTGTGGTAGAGGAAGAAAACAATGAGGCGGATTGGGAAATTAAGATACGTAGCGAGATATTGAGGAAAAAGTGATTAAGGGAAAGAGCACCAATTTTTTCCAATCTAATTTTTATTGCACTGTTTCCTTTTGGTTTCCCTCGCAGATAAAGGGGTTGCAGAGCCAAAGGTGCTTCTAATGTGAGCTGAACGCTTATGCTCCCCATTGTTCTCCATCTGCCGGGCCCCCACGTTTGTGTCTTCTTTTGTTTTATACAATAGGGTGTGAACTTATTGTAAGAAAATGTTTTAAAAGAAACATTTCTCTTTATTTTAAACTATCATGTATAAAAATTAAATTCAATATTTATTTTCTAATTATTTTCATTATATAATATATAATTTATAAAAGTTCTAAATGAAAGAGAATACGCCACATATGCCTCTAGTAAAATGAGGACTAAGTATAGGATTTAAAAATAGGATTTAAAAACTAAAAGGGTAAAGTATTATTGTTTGATACCCCACGAAGACCAAGTGCATTTTACTCTGCTGTTAGACAAGCTAGGAGTTTCAATTAGATCCTGAAAATCATCAATATGCAACTGTTGCCACCACCTTTCTTATGTGTGCACTCACACCATAAGAAATTAAGGAATAATGTGACTAATCTTACATTTTTTGACGATGATAGTTAGTTTTAAGGACTTGATTACAAATTTTTATCTAATATAAAGATCTGATTATAAATCTTTATTCAATATAGGGGCCTACAAATTAAACTATATAAACCTAATTGAAAATTTGATAAATTTATTAGACTTGCAGATTAATTGAACCTAAAATAAATAAAAGGGCCAGCTAGTGCCATTCGGAGTACATGAGACGAACAACCATGTACCAGAAACCTTAGAAGTATAATATATTATAGATCCATGTCCTTATTCACATGAGGATAGGCTGAGCAAGCCTAACTTATGCATAGTATAGATAAATGGTTTCGGGACCCCCACATATTTGAGAGGAACATCTAGTTATTCCTCATCCTTTACTGCAGTTTATTTTGTCCAGAATGGAGTTGAAGTGTCCTGCTCGGAACAACCTGAAGAACACCGGGTTGCTCTGCAAATGTAAGATAGCAACAATTAAAATATGAACTATGGGAGCACATGAAAGAAAATGATAAAAAATCATTAGAAGTTATATGCGTAGTGACAAGGATGAGACAATAATCTTTATGGTCGACCGAAAACAAAGGTTTAAATTATATATTCAAGTGATGAGAAGAAAACGTCCCAGAAATGACAATGACAAACACGTCCACGACCTGCAAATTTCTGACTACAACAAGAAACATTGAATGAAGCAAAATATAAGGTCGCTATAACTCTGAAACGGGCAACAACAACTGACTAATGATACACAAAAATGAAAAAAAAAATACTTTCAAGAAATATTAGAAATTAGACTTGCTCCACTCCACTATTAGTACTTATCACTGAAAATAGCAAATTAAAAACTCAGTCACCACATTCACTTCGCCGTCCAGTTACTAGCAAACTTAATTTAACAACAGACACTCAGGTAATTGTTTCTTATGCCAAAATATTAAAATACTGCTATGCCATTGATATTAAAAGCTTGCTTAATCATGACTGAACAGTGAACATCAACAAAAACAGAAAACAACATGGTTTGGATTAGCTTGTTTTGTTCTCTGAAAAGCTTATCATAATCAACATACTGCACGGAGAGAATTTAGCTGAAAAGCTTAAGGTAACCAAACATGTATTTCATTTGATTTTGATGTCACTTTGTTTATTGCAGCGATTGCTGTTAGGGAGAAACTAATACTACTTGTATAAACAATTTCGCAAATTCAGTCACAACTCACAAAGTGCTCTCCAACTAGTCCAAGATCAAACCATGCTCCCTAAGGCCAAAGGTATTATTATCAAGCTACAAACTACTGCAAATCAAAACCAAAAACACATAGAAAATAGGATGAGAAATCAATGACAGAAAACCAACCATATTACAAAAGGGGAATTTAAAAAAGATAAAAAATAGAGTCATTGACCAAAAGGTTGAAATAAGAACTAACTCCATGTCACATCAGAGAATTTCAACCAGAAATAAAACTGAGGGCTTTGCCGGTACCCTTATAAAGTTTGAGGGTACCAATATTAATTATTTGCGGCTAATAATTTGGACGTGGCTCACTAACTCATTTCCTTAAAGACAATAATTTTAACGGAAAAAAATAAATAAAAGCTTACTTGAAATTTCAGCAACCTGCTCCGGAGTAAGCTTTGCAGAGAATCCACTGGCTGCAGACTTGTAACTATACAACAAAGCCTCCTTTGCAGCCTCCTCACTGCAATCAACAATCAAATTAAAAAGAAAAAAAAATTACATGCAATTAATCATACGATTGATAATATCCAACTTCCACTGTCAACTGTCATCTTTATCTGCCTTGATTTTTCTCGGGGCAAGAGAATCACGCACCTGCCAAGGACGGCGGAGAGGGTTCGGATGTGGTAAGCCTCGGGGTCCTCGTCCTGTGGCTTCTCAGTGTACACAATGTGAACCGCAGCCGCGGAAGGAGACGAAGAGGGATCGTGAGAGTCGAGGGGCTTGGGAGCGGAATCCGACATGGCGATGCAAATCAGAGGGAACAGCACGAAGAAGAAAACGAGGAACCGGGATTGAGATTGTAAGGGTTTCAGTTTCAGATGCGTGCCCATCTCTTATTTTTGTCCTCTTATATTATGGTAGTACAGAAAGATAAACGAGTAAAAGTCCTCACATTCATTTAAAAAAATATTTTTTTTAAATTTTAAAAAATAATTCAATTTAATCTTTTTTTAGTAATTTAAGTTAGGCCTTAAAATAATATTATAAATATTAATTTAAATTTTTTTTAAAATTTTAGAGATTAAAATAATATTTTTTTAATTTTAGAGATTAAAGTAAATTATACATATAATTTTAAGAATTAAAGTGAACCTTCACTCAAAGATAAATGTACATAGACAAACACAGGACACGCAAAATCACAATTATCCAAAGTTGAAAGAAACAAATTGGAAAAATCAAGCTTTTGGTTAAAAGTAATGTTATTTATACTTATTATTTATAGAATATTATATCAACTCATACTATATTCATTATTAAATGAGGTATAAACTTTATTCATATCCATTTAATTATAAATAAAATATGAATTAACATAATATTTTATAAACAATCAATACAAATAATATTTTTCCTTGTTTAACAAAGACACCATTGTCTTGTGGCATTGCAAACCATCGGAGTGCGTTAAAGCATTAGCCGTGCTATTGTGAGATGTTTTGTTTTGGTGTCACCATGTACTCATTCCACTTGGCCATGAGTTGGCAAATCTATTTTCCTAGGTGGCATATACAGTGATTTTAGCATGTTTGAGAATACCGATTGTCCACTGTGAAAATTATAAAAAGAAAAGACTAACAAAACTACCATTTTCCATCCTCTAAAATCTTACTTTGACCAAATTGATTCCTACACAAAAAATTTCAAGTTTATCCCTGTCAAATTCAATTGTCTATCAAATTCATCTCTCTGTTAAGTTGCATTAATAGAGGTGACCAAAGTGCCTATTATAGTGATGATATGTCAAGATTATGTGATGATATGTTATCCTTGTTAACTTCTTGAACCCTCTACGCTTATTTATTTTGAATGACAACAAAGTCAATTTAAAGAAAATATTCTAAATTTCAAGGTAATGATACTGAAGTTCATAAAGCTTACTCTTAGTGAAAAGAAGAAGAAGGGAAAATATTTGAATTTCAAATTTGAAATTCCTTCTGGAAAAGTCAAATTCCAGTGTCAAAACCAATTAATCATCTCTTCTGCCTTTGAAGTCAATTATCAAAATGTTCTAAAAGAAAGTATTCAGAAACATAGTTTAGAAAGTAAGAAGTAGTTTCTGAAGAACATCAAAAACCTCTTCTCTCTCACAATGGCTTCTGTAGGCAGATTTGACAAAGTAGAAAGGTGACTCTTCTAGACCTTCTGTAACATTCTAATTTTTAATACAATACTCCTATAATGTATTTAGGTTAATCATTAGTCCATTACACTTTTAGTCTCATTTTTTAAAACTTTCTTTAAAATACTTAGCGAAAAATACAGGTAAATTTTTTTTTGAAATGTAAACGCAAAGTAAGAGTCGCGCGTATTTTACGCGAGCGCTATCATGAAACGTAACTCATGCAAAAGAAAGCACAAGATAAGGGCATCAATAGCTTCATAACATTGGACAATCATGAGCACACCAACGATAATAATATATTAATAGAATGGCTGCCCACCTATGGAAGGCAGGATAAGTTCGGTACATCATAATGCGAATACAACAAAAATGAAATACAGAGAAAAGTACAAAGGAAATCACCCCCTACCCTCGTGCACCTAAAATGGATAACGTCTAGAACAAAAGAAGGTTATCCTAAACTAGTGGTAGTGTGTGTGCGCTAAAGACCCCCAAGAGTCCTACTGCTGGTAGTCTGGATAGGGTGGAACATAGCCGATCCACGGACGAAGCTCGTTGGGAGTGGGCACACAAGATGCCTGAGCATGGACGCCAGGTCGAGATCGCATAGCTAGCCTCCGTGCCAACCTCGGCAGTAAAGGTCTCTTCACTACCTTCCACCCTCTATGGGGGAGTGGGGGCAAAGCTCTTGGAGTATAGGTAGGTAGGTGGATCCTCCAATGGGTCAGTCTCCGAATGCCTGGAGCGAGGAACATAATCTGGGAAGTCACAAACGGCAGATGCAGTGGTATACGTATGGAGTATCCTCTCATTATGCGTCCGCGCACGCTCGAATACCATGTTGCTGCCAATAGGAGAAGTCGAAGAAAAATGATAACTATTTACAGGATGTGCGAAAGGGCGTCCCAAAAACATGAAAACTCGGACGGTGCAACTCCTCTCAAAATGGTATGATCGGTGCTCCGAGTCAAAATGAACCTCCCAGGTGTGGGTGTCAATGAATAGCACGAAAATCGCCATCAAGATCTGAAGATGCGATGGAAAGAAAAAGGGAGTGAGAATCTTACTAAAGAATCTCAGTAGGGAACCTCCTATCTAAGTGACATGTAACACCCTAATATTTAACTCAACACGCCTAGGACGCATTTAAGTTAATTATTAGTTATTACTCTTTTGCTCCAGATTTTAACTCAACTTCTTTAAAATACTTTAGTGAAAATATGGGTAATTTTTTTTTTTGAACTTAAATACCAAAACGTGAGCTGCGCATCTTAAGTATCTAACGTCGTTCACCTTGTCTGCATAAGAGAAGTGTTAGAAACAAATGACAAGTAAACACATAATACAACCATGGCATAATATAACTCAAATAATAATGTCATATCAATAAGTGTATCATAATTATGATGTCCTATAAACATAAGGACATCAATACATATCCATCAATAGAACACAAACTAATAAATAAGATGCAATCACTTCTAAAGGTAAATATCTAATGGAAAACTATCTCTGTTAAATCTCTTGTTCTATAGCAAAGCTCCCACAACCATTACTCAAAGCCACGAACAACTTCATCATCCTTGTCTGGAGGCGACACAGAAAAGAAAAGGGATGAGAAACTTATACAACAATCTCAGTAGGGCTTCCCGACTCTAACACAAGTGTCATTGTCATCGTCCCCAGGAACCTCAGATTTCATTATGAAAATGGTGGACATATATGTAAGGTTCATTTATTAAGTTCTAAATACCATTAGCCGAGGCCCGTGTAACACCCTAGTAATTAACCAGATACACCTAGGTTGAATCTGATTAATGACTAGACTTTACTCCTTACTTTGGTTCTTTCTTCATAATTTGAAAATACTTAGTGAAATTACGAGCCATTTTTTTTTAAACACATAATTGAAAACGTGAGCCGAGTACAACGTGAACGAGTAAGCGGAGTATAATAAGACGTTTAAGAATATATCACATCATATCACTTAGGCTCCATCATATAACATCCATAAGCACATTATAGCATATATTTACATACAATAACCTCACTCAAAAGGTGAGTTATGTTCATACATCATTATCTTATGCAAACCCATAGAAGAAAATATACTTAAGGAAATACATGCCCCTAAACTAGATAACTCCATAAGCCGGGAAGGTTATCCTAAAACTAGGGTGCATGATCACACATAAATCTACTAAGAACCCTCTATGGCCCTTTGTCCTGGAAATGGGATTAAATCCGATCCTTGATGAGCTCCCTCGGGAGGGGACACACGAGATGCACCAGGCTGGGGTCGCATGGACGGCCTTCTTGCTAACCTCGGCTGAACAACTGTTTCCTCACTACCCTCTCTTCTAATGTTATATTCCTTTATTGAGGATTGTTCGGCCTCAAATCTTATGTAATAATTACCTACGGTAATTTGGTAATTGAGTAATTTCTAATGACAGTAAAAATTACAGTAAAAATTGGGGCGTTACATTACTCCCCTCCTTAAAAAGAATTTCACCCCGGAAATTCGTTACCTGAGAACAACTCGGGGTATTGTGCTTTCATGTTTGATTCCAGCTCCCATGTAAGTTCTTCGGTTTCACCCTGTCCCCATGCTACTTTGACCAGAGTACTGACCTTGTTCCTTAATCGCTTAACTCCTCGATCGACGATTCTCGTGGGTAGTAAGTTAAATGTCGAGTTATCTCTTAATTGTACATGTTACGCTCTAGTACATGACTCGGGTCGATTGATACTTTCTTAAGCGAGAGACATGGAAAACATCATGAAGGTTGGATAGACTCGGGGTAGGGCTATACGGTGAGGCTACTGAGTCCTACTTTGGTAAGGATTTCAAACGGACCAAGAAATCTAGGGCTCAATTTCTTTACTTTTATTGCTCGGCCTATGCCTGTGGTGGGGCTGATCCTTAGGAACACGTGCTCCCCTTCTTGAAAATCTCGCGGTTTTAGCGGTTGTCCGCATAGTTTTTCTGTCGACTTTGAGCAAGAAGAATCTTATCCCTAATCTTCTTGATTTGTTCCGTTGTTTCCTCACAATATCGGTCCGAGTAAACTTTGCTCTCGGGTTCATACCAACATAAGAGAGATTGACATTTAGTCCATAGAGGGCCTCATACGATTGCCATACCGATACTTGCATGATAACTGTTGTTATATGCAAATTCAATCAGTGGCAGGTACTTATCCCAACTTCCCCTTTGATCTAAAACACATGCCCTTAACATATCCTCCAAGGTTTGGATAGTTCTTTCAGATTGACCATCTGTTTGGGGGTGATAGGCCGTGCTTAGACACAGCTTTGAACCAAACGCCTTTTGAAAGGCTCCCCAAAATCGTGACGTAAATCGCGGATCCCGGTCCGAGATTATCGTCGATGGCACCCCATGTAACCTTACTATCTCCTGAATATATAATTGTGCTAACCTATCCAAGGAATAAGTCACCTTAATAGGTAAAAAGTGGTGACCGTCAATTGATCCACGATTACCCATATGGTATCATGATTCATTTGGGTCCTCGGTAATCCATCACAAAATCCATGGAGATACTATCCCACTTCCACTCAGGGATTGACAGAGGTTGCAGCATTCCAGAGGGTTTTTGGTGTTCAATCTTCACCTTTTGACACACCAAGCACTTACTCACCCATGTGCACACATCTTTCTTCATTCCAGGCCACCAGAACATCTTTTTCAAATCTTGATACATCTTGGTGGCACCAGGATGAAGGGTAAAATGGCTCTTATGGGCTTCCTCCAAAATATCTTTTCGGAGGCCACCACTAGCAGGTACACATATTCGATCTTTAAACCTCCACAAATCGTCCATTCCTTGGGTAAAACCTATCAACTTTCCTGCCTTCTTCGCCCTAAAGTCTCTTGAAACTCAAAGATCGTCCCCTTGAGTTTGAACAATCCTTTCTTTGAACTCACTTGTCACTCTAAGATGACAAGCTCGATGCCCTTAGTGGTCAAAGTCATTCCTAGGTTTAAGTCCCTAAATTGCTCAATCAATTCAACCTCCTTCACCATCAAACGGGACACTTGTAAGGACTTCCTACTCAAAGCATCAGCTACTACATTAGCTTTACCAGGATGGTAGTTCAATCCAAAATCATAATCTTTCAAGAACTCCATCCATCGCCTTTGCCTCATGTTTAGCTCTTTTTGATCAAAGAGATATTTCAAACTCTTGTGATCAGAAAACACCTCAAACTTAACTCCATATAAATGGTGTCTCCAAATCTTTAGAGCAAACACGACGGCAACTAACTCAAGGTCATGGGTAGGGTAGTTTGCCTCATGTGGCTTGAGTTGTCTTGATGCATAGGCCACCACTTGCCTATCTTGCATCAATACACAACCTAAACCCTTTTTTGAAGCATCACAATACACCTCGAAAGGCATATTGGGGTCGGGTAACACTAAAACAGGGGTCGAGGTTAGCTTGTGTTTTAACTCTTGAAAGCACTTTTCACACTCCAGGGTCCATGAAAAAGGGGTGTTCTTCCTAGTCAACTTGGTCAAGGGTAGGGAAATCTGCGAAAATCCTTGATAAATCGGCGGTAATAACGGCTAAACCCAAAAAGCTCCTTACTTGATTCGTGGTTGGTCTTTCCCGATTTACTACCGCTTCTACCTTATAGGATCTCTGACAATTCCTTTCTTAGATACTACATGCCCTAAAATTGCACCTTATCCAACCAAAACTCACACTTGGAAATCTTGGCATATAGTTTCTTTTCCTTCAAGATCTCGATTATGGTCAGTGGCATTCATGCTCTTCATGGGTCTTAGAATATATGAGAATGTCATCTATAAAGACAACTACAAACTGATCTAAATAAGGTCGAAAGATCCTATTCATGTAATCCATAAAAATAGCTGGAGCATTGGTTAACCCAAAGGACATTACTGCAAACTCAAAATGGCCGTATCGAGTGCGAAAGGCCGTTTTAGGTATGTCTTCATCTCTCACTCTAATTTGATGGTAGCCTGACCTCAAATCTATCTTAGAAAACACTACCGCACCTTTCAGTTGGTCCATCAAATCATCGATCCTAGGTAGAGGATACTTGTTTTTCACCGTTACTTTATTCAACTGCCTATAATCTACACACATCCTCATACTCCCATCCTTTTTCTTTACAAACAACACACGGGCTCCCCAAGGTGATGCACTAGGCCTAACAAACTTTTTCTCCAATAAATCTTCCAATTGAGTTTTTAACTCGGTCAATTCTAATGGGGACATCCTGTATGGGGCTATGGATATAGGTCCCGCACCCGGAAGCAATTCTATGGAAAACTCTATCTCTCTCTTAGGGGGAAACTCTGGTATCTCATCTGGAAATACTTCAGGATAATTTCTTACTATTGGTATCTCATCGATACTTTGCTCAAAGTCTACATCACTAGCGGCTAAGAAAATGTAACCTTTACTCTCACCCTTACCACAGTCCATTTCCACAGCAGTTATGTAAAGACTTATGGGTTTCTTAGGTTCAATAGGAACAGGAAGAAAAGTGATGGTTTTCTCATAACAGTTTAACAGTACACGATTGGCCTCAAGCCAATCCATGCCAAGAATCACATCTAAACCTCGCATGGGTAAGCAAATAAGATCTAAAACAAAGGATTTATTATCTATAATAAAACTACAATCTAAACAACATTTACAAGTCCTAACGGGTTTTCGAGTCGGGGTAGAAACAATAAGGTCAAAAGGAAGCTCAGTCATAGGTAAATTAAGGCTTTTAACACATGAATGAGAGATAAAAGAATGAGAAGCGCCAGAATCATATAGTACAATTAAGTCTTTACCATGCATATTACCCTTACCTTCCACGAGATTTCGTGACTTCGTTGTTTCTTCAAAGATAATAAAGAAATACCCTTCCCTGGTATTGCGGCTTGGGATTCGGGGTTGGCGGCTTCCTTACCCTGCATTCTCGAGTGTAATGAACTGGTTTTCCACAACGATAGCACACGTTTGTTCGGCTCGACATGGCATGCTCCCATGATTCTTGCCGCACTTGGGACATTCCATGGATGGCGCAGCCGTGGAAATCTTCTTTGGACCTCTTTGTGGTGCTTTCCTTTATTGTTGTTATTGTTGTTGTTGCGATTATTCTGGGGTTATTGTTGTAGCGGTTGTTATTATAGCGGTTGTTGTCGTTTGGCCTTCCTTGTTGAAAATTTCTTTGTGTCCCTTGTGGTCTTGATTGAGGGGGAAATGGAGGTCGATTCTGCCTCTTGAACTGCTGACCTTGAGGTGTCAACTTTTTGGTAATATTATCTGACTTTGGGGTGTTTAGTTTTCTCTGACCTTCTTCAATAATCCGACATTTGTTAACTAAGGTACAGAAATCCCTAATCTCCAAATATGCAACTGCCATATTAAGTTCCGCCTTCAACCCTGACTCGTATTTAATGCATTTCCAGTACTCGTCAGGATTTCCTTGGTACATTCTTGAGAACTTAATGAGTTCTTCAAATCAGCGATTATCTTGGGCCACATTCATATTCCCTGGACAAGTTGCATGAATTCAATGTCCTTAGCATTTCTAATCGACTGGAAAGTACTTTTCGTAAAAATGGACCTTGAATAGTTCCCAATCAATGTCCACGTCGGTCGTCTCCAGGAGTCTTGAACACACATCCACCGTAAAGCGGCATCACCCTCAAGCATATGAGTAGCGAAGGTGACCTTTTGCTCCTCCGAGCATGGGACTACGACAAAGACTTTCTCAATATTCGAATCCATTCATACGCAATATTTGGATTGATGTCCCCTTGAAAGCGGTGGGTTTGCCTTACGAAACTCCCCAAGCAGGCATGTTCGGGAATCTCATGTCCTCGATTCATATTGGCTTGACGATCTGATCCATTCGTTCCATCATCATTCTCATGGTCCTTGCTACGTCACTGAGTGCTTCAATTTGTCTCGTTGTCTTGATTATTCGTGCTTGCACTCCTAGTACATTGTCGACATGCCATTGGTCCCTATACACACAAAACAGCAACACTGAGGTGATCAGACCCAATATTCCATGTAAAGTAAGCAAGTTACCATGGCACTTTCAACATACAGTAGTCATGTATTTCTAATCCTCAAGCTCATCCTAATGATAAACATCTACATATGACGTCACTAACGTATTATGCTTTAGAAGCATAGCTAGTCCAATCCTCAGGCTCCATGAAAATCGAATCGCTTCGATGCAAAATGTAACACCTAGTAATTAACCCGGATACACCTAGGTTGAATCTGATTAATGACTAGACTTTACTCCTTACTTTGGTTCTTTCTTCATAATTTGAAAATACTTAGTGAAATTACGAGCCATTTTTTTTTTTTAAACACATAATTGAAAACGTGAGCGGAGTACAACGTGAACGAGTAAGCGGAGTATAATAAGACGTTTAAGAATATATCACATCATATCACTTAGGCTCCATCATATAACATCCATAAGCACATTATAGCATATATTTACATACAATAACCTCACTCAAAAGGTGAGTTATGTTCATACATCATTATCTTATGCAAACCCATAGAAGAAAATATACTTAAGGAAATACATGCCCCTAAACTAGATAACTCCATAAGCCGGGAAGGTTATCCTAAAACTAGGGTGCATGATCACACATAAATCTACTAAGAACCCTCTATGGCCACTTTGTCACGAAATGGGATTAAATCCGATCCACTGATGAGCTCCCTCGGGAGGGGACACACGAGATGCACCAGGCTGGGGTCACATGGACGGCCTTCTTGCTAACCTCGGCTGAACAACTGTTTCCTCACTACCCTCTCTTCTAATGTTATATTCCTTTATTGAGGATTGTTCGGCCTCAAATCTTATGTAATAATTACCTACGGTAATTCGGTAATTGAGTAATTTCTAATGACAGTAAAAATTACAGTAAAAATTGGGGCGTTACAGCCCGTGTCTTTTAGCACGAGTCTTAATGTCATGAATGCAACATACTACTCATGAATGCATGTTGTAACGCCCCGATTTTCTGTCTGAGTGGAAAATGACCGAAATGCCCCTGAGGTCATTTTCGGCCCGGAATTCGAGGATGGCCGACCCGGCAGTCGTCGAAGGGCCAACTCAATGTTTGAAGGGGATTGAATGACCCTTGAGTGGTTCCGGAGGCGAAAGTCTCATTTTTCGCAGTTTCGGGTCAAAATGACCAAAATACCCCTATAGCGTTTTACGCGGGTAAAGGTGCCGTTTGAGCCCGGAACTTTCCCCCGAGGTTTAAAAACATGTTTTCATGTGTCTAGAGGTCTCTGTTCAAGTCCCGGTGGCCCCGGGCAGTTGTAGTGCAAAATTACGATTTTGCCCCTAGAATAGTGTTTTTGAGCTTAATGACGTAATTAAGCAAACCTAAGCAATATTAGGCTCTAAACGAAGATTAATTTATTTCCCTAATTAATCTAGAGTCAAAATAATTTATTAAAGTTAATTAGAACCTAAAATTGCTTAGATTAAACTTAAATCCCTTTTTAGAACTCAAGACTTCTAGTCTTGGAATCTTGAATAGTGTTTTCTCTCTCCAATTCCTTAAATCAAGGAAATGTGTCTAGAGTTGTTTAGACTCTAAATTGAGGATTTAACTCACTAATGGTGCAAGACCACTCCTTAATTATGTCTAGACCACCTTAATTATCCATTTCCCTTACCTAAACACTTTCTTACAAATTCCTAATCTTAAGCATAATCAAAGATACACCTAAACACAACTCTAAACCACAATTAAAATGCAACTAAACCTCTCCCAAATCTGATGCACATGGCCGAAATTCTCTTCCCCATTGACCACATGTTTAATTATTTTCTCACTCAAAGAACCATGCTTGAGGCCATACCTTGAACCATACCTCACCATACTTTGAGCCATACCTCACCATGCCTCAAGACCACATTATCTCACCTCATGGAACTCATGGGCTGCACTCCCCTTGGGCGAAAATGCATCAGGCCCACACCCTCTGGATTTGCTTCATTTCTCTATAAATAGAATGCCTTGAGGAGCTTGCACCACTTTTAGATCATTTGCTAAGTTTAGGAACACTCAAAGCTTTTCTTTTTCTCTCAAAGTTCTTATGTTCCTCAAGTTCTTGGAGTTCTTCAAGTTCTTCATCATCTTCATCTTCTTCTTCCATCTTCAAGTTCATCACACCAAGTAGGGATTTTCTTTCATGTATACTTTTCTTTAAAGTTCTTGTTTTAAGCTTGATGTTCATAGTTTCTCTTGATTCCTTTTTAGAACTTCTTTTCTTCTCCTTCTTCCTCTTTATGTTTCGGCCATGGGCCTTTGGGAATGAAGGAATGAGAGCTTGATGATGAGAGTTTCATGATGATGTTCATCACTTGAAACAAACTCTAGAGCTTGATCTTTGTTCTTGAGCAAAAATGTTTTTAGTTTTTCCTTTCTTGAACTCTTGAGAACTTTAGCTTTGATGATGTTTTAAAATGGCTCTATGAACTCAACGATGAGGACTCATGATGTTGGTGTTAATATATCATCAAGATCATGAACTCTAGAGTTCTAAAATGTTCCTTTTTCTTCTTGAAGATTTCGGCCATTTCCTTAATTTTTCTAAGCTTCATGGTTTGATTTCCTAAGAATATTGTGTTGAGTTTTAAGAACTCTAAGCTTGACTTTACCTTGTTTGGATGAGTTTGGGTTATGGTTTAAATTCCTTTAAAGTCTTGTTAAGAGCTCTAGAAAGATAAAATGAACTTGCATAATTTATTTTATGCTTGCATTCATACTTACATTCTTGCTATGCATCTTTACTTTCTAGCTATCACTTAAGAACATAAAGATTAAAAATGGAACTTGTATCATCACTTAATTTAATTCTCGAAGCCTTTCTATTTCAGCCTTAAAGTCGATTGTTGTTGGGCCTAGAGCACTAAAATAAAGAATTGAACTTGCATTATCACCTAATTAATTTCTCGAATGCCTATCTATTTCGGCCTTAAAGTCGATTGTTGTTGGGCCAAGAGCACTAAAATAAAGAATTGAACCATGCATATTTACCTTCAAGCTTGCACGTTTAAGTTTATGGCTCGCATATTTACTTTCAAGCTTGCACGTTTAAGTTTATGCCTTGCATACTTAAATTTAAGTCATCACTTTACTTTGTAAGCAAGATTAAAAATGAAAAGCATGAGCACGTTTAGTTTATGTCGTAACTTAAGAACCTAGAGCTCAAAGACTTGCCCATTTCATTCCAAGATAAAGTTAAATGTGAATGTATTCCTTGAATGCATAATTTCGGCCAAGTAGTGATGATGGACTTGCAATGAGTTTTCATCTAGCTACTAGGACCAATAGTCTATGTTTTAAATTTTCCTTAAAGCTTTACAAATCTTTATAAGGTTATGTCATCACAAGTTGTGATTCTATTATCTTTTAGGGGATGGAATATGTTTTGGTCAGTGACCTAAGGCTTCACTTAGCCTCTTGATGAATTAAAATGTTTTGCAAAGAGTTTTAGAAGTTCTAGATCGATTCCAAGAGAAACTAGTTAACTCATGTACCTAGAAATGTCAAATTAACTCTCTTATTTAAGTTAAATGTTTTCGGTTCTGATGTGATGAGTGTGATGCTATATGATGATGTTTTGATGTGTTGGAATGTGTGAAAATATCATGTGATGATGTAGAAGCGAACCTATGCATGATAGGTAAGAAACTAGCTAACTAAAAATACCGTAAAGCTAGAATTTAACATAGTTTTGACCCATTTGTTTATGGAACTAATCCAAACTGTTTTAATGGGGACATAATCAGATTTAGATTGTTTAGACATGAAAAACTTGGTATCATTTGGATTAGGATCGAATTCCAGTACCTACGGGGAAACTAGTAACTAGAAAACCGTAAAAATACAAATGTAGAACTCTTAGAACATTCAATTTTCTAGATTCTGTCCAGCACCCTTACAACATGATAAATGTGATTAATAATTAGTCCTTAAGCATAGGAATGCCTCATAATTGATTTAGATTTAATATATAGCGCCTTCGGCGAAAACAAAACCGAGAAAGGGTCTAAAACGTAAGTTCTAGAACCCCGTAAATACAAGTTAGAAATTCTGCCCTATGCTTTTCAGATTTAAGTATGAACATGAGGATTAGGAATGATGATTAACTATGAGCCCTTAGGTGCATAAAAATATGAGCGTCGGATGTTAGAGAATTATATCTCAAGATTAAGACCCGTAAGGGTCAAAGCATAAGCTACCGTAAGGGTAAGCGTTTGAATGTTTTATGATGATGCATGTAGTATGTAAATGATGATGATGTTATTCACATGAGGAATTCATGAGGTTGTATGTTTATGAGAGTATATAGTGTCGATATGTTGATGCTCACGCCATGATGCGTTATGCAAAATTATGATATTATGATGCTTATGATGCACACGATGATTATGATGCCTTATGATGGTATTGAATGGCTATGCATGCTCTATATGTTTGGTGGCATAAAGCAAGTTTGATGGAAATCCGATTATGCAGCCCGTTCTGCTGCCAATTTCCCATCAAACTTGAGTACTTGAGAAAAAGCTTGCGAAAACTCCTGGGTGACACCGGTTCGCCGAGCACCCCAGGATAGGTTACGGTGACACCGGTTCGGCCGAGCACCCTGAACAGATGTGACATAGCATCTTGAGACGCATTTCTCCGCTACGGTGGGGAGGAAACAAATCGTGAGGGTATTGACATTGAGCTTGCCAGCGGACAATTATTGTGTACTAGATACCAAAGAGAGCGTTTCAAAGAAGGAAATGATCCTAAGATAGGTGATCCAAGAAAGTTATGTATACCCCCTCAGTTAGCCCATATTAAATCTAGTGACGACTAGTTAGGATTGAGCTCATTCCTAGGCGATAGGTGAGATGTAGTTTGGTGACTGATTATCGCGGGCGGTGAATCGGTTGGACTTTTGGTGGATATGTTAAGAGGGTGGTCTTTAAGAAAAAGAACTTAAGAGTTTTACTTATGAGAAAGATATCACATGAAAATTACTACGCCTCTTTATGCCACACATATGATTCTTGTTTCCTTATGATGTGCCCAAGTATTACGACTTTCTTGTTAATGTGCATATGGTATTGTCATGCATTCATCAAATATCTGTTGCATTCATGTCATTAAGACACATACTAAAAGACACCCACTTCGGATAAATAGATTTGAAAAGCCTAAAACCAATCCTTATGCATGTACACCTTTTTCATAATTAAAACCGAGGTGGCTGGGGATGACGACGATGACACTTGTGTTAGAGTCGGGAACCCCCTACTGAGAATCTCGAATGAGTTTCTCATCCCTTCCTTTTCTTCCGTGTCATCTCTAGACGATGATTACAACGAGGTTCGTGACTTCTTCTGAGGCTCGCGCTTAAGGGACACACTAGCAGACGGAGCAGATGGTCGCTGCGCAGGCTTAGCTAGCTTAGCTTTTGGGTTGACATTTATCTAACCTCATAGGTGGATAAGGATGACTTCACATATATAGGCGTGTTTTGATGTAAATGATGGTACAATGATGTTAGTAGTCTATGTATCTATGAAGATGTGATGACATTATGATTGTTATGTATAATACTATGTTTCATGATTATCAATGGTGTGGCTACCTTTTCTTGCACGTTATGGTTATGACGAATGTTAGGTTAGTCTTGTGACTCACGTTTTGCTTTCAAGTTTCAAAAAGAAAAATTTATTCGTATTTTCCGCTAAGTATTTTAATGAAAGGTTGTAAGGAATGAGACTAAAAGAGTAATAGACTAATGATTAACCTAAATATGTTCTAGAGTATTGGGTTAAAAATTAGGATGTTACACATGTCAATGTCATATACAATTAACATAAATTTCATAATGCATATGATATAACGAACATAAAAATCATGATCATCATTATGATAGGTGACTTGAACTTCTCATTTTCTTTTCCTTGGGGGCCGCTCTATATTCTCTCATTTCTCGAGAGTTTTAGGTTATGAGCTCATACCTCACTAGTCGTCACTAGCGTAATCTTATCCCTTTTGATAAGATAAATTCCGGACTCTCAAGGTACGGGATAGGGGGCATTAGGATCACCTTTCATAACCTTTAATTCGGGGAGTCTAAAGAATCACTTCCTATTTAGATCACCTCTCATAACCTTTAATTCGAGGAGTCTAAAGGATAATTTCCATGTGTCTTATGTCACCTTTAATCTTGGCATATTATATGGAGATGCAAACGTGAATATCACAATTATAACTCATCAATTCAACATTTCATAC
The DNA here is from genome assembly GCA_031216125.1 of Dalbergia cochinchinensis. Classification (NCBI taxonomy): domain Eukaryota; kingdom Viridiplantae; phylum Streptophyta; class Magnoliopsida; order Fabales; family Fabaceae; genus Dalbergia; species Dalbergia cochinchinensis. The sequence continues at coordinate 29,951,186 of CM062375.1, read as the reverse complement.
GCATATCAATGAATCAAACATAAATATGACATGCCATAATTTAAATCACATAAACATGCATCATTGCCAATATCCATAAGCCATATAAATTTCAGCACATGAACATATCCTTTACAAAACATCATTCACATTCATTTCATCATATTATCAATATTTACGTTTAAGCCCCAAAAGGTCAAATCACAATTTCTCAAAGATTATAGGTCAAAACGTAATTACCCCTTTTCAACATCTACTCATAAATTAAAGATCTCTAACTTTAACCAATACATTTCAAGAGACATATAACTATTAAAAATGATCAAAACTCATCATAAAAACCTTTTAGGGCCATAGACTAAATTTAACACATTTTAGGGGTCAAAGTATAAAGTAACTTGTTTTTAACACTTATCAAAAACCAATACTTATAAAACTATTTCTAAACATTATAAATGGTATTTTAAACACATTATAACATCAGATATCATTACTAACTCTAATTAAAATCCTTTGATCAAGAGTTACATAATTGATAGTTTAGAATAGAACTTTTTGTATTTTGCAAAACGGTCAAAACTAACACTTGTAATTATCCTTTTCAACCTCTAAGATACCAAAAACAATTTTTGCATCCAATACTAATAATTCTAAGGTATATAAACCATATGATCAGTATCAAATCAGTGAGGAATTAATTCAGAAAATTCATTGTCTAAAGCTTTATAAAATTACGGTTTTGATCCTTTCTAGTTACTAGTTTATCGTGAAATACTAAAAACAATTCTTACATCAATTATAAGTAGTTTATACACATTCAAACCTTCCAAATTAGTGTCCTAACCATTTATTTAAATCAAATCAGTAACCTAGATCTTTTAGTCATAAAGCTTGAGAAAAACACAATCTTAAACACCTTTGGATTACTAACTCTAACAAAAATTATTTGAGTAGTTTAAAGACAATATCAAAGCCTTAAAAATAAAATAAACCAACTATAATACCAAGAACATCAAAGGCTGAAAATTAACTTAATTTAAATACAACAATTCGTATTTAAGATTAAGGAGGTAAGTTTTGAGCTTTAGAGATTTAGATGATAGTAACAATCATAAACATGTTATGCATTTGATTTTTAATCTTTATCGTTATAAGGTGATAACTTGGAAATATAAATATGATATGCAATACTTGAAATATAAATAAGAAAATGCAAGTTCATTTTTTAGATCTTCAAAGTTTAGGTGATAACTTGAAATATAAACATGAAATGCATTACTTGGAATTTAACCATGAAAATGCAAGTTCAATTTATTATCTTCAAGAATTAGAGTGACAACTTGAAATATAAATATGATTATGCAAAGCTTGAAATAAATATGAAGATGCAAATCCATTCTTAGGTCTTTATGATTTAAGTAATAACTTGAAAGTAAATATGAATTCGCAAGTTCATATTATTATCTTCAAGAATTAAAGTGATAACTTGAAATATAAATATGATTATGCAAAGCTTGAAATATAAATATGAGTATGCAAGCTTATTTTTAGATCTTTAAAGTTTAGTGATAACTTGAATGATAAAATGCATTACTTGAATTTAAACATGAGAATTCAAGTTTATATTATTATCTTCAAGATTTAAGGTGATGGCTTGAAATTAAATATGATTATACAAGGTTTGAAATTTAAATATGATATGCAAGAGCTTGAAACATAAACAATGGATATAGATTCATTTATTATCTTGTTAAGCTCAAAACTTTTAGAGAATTAAACTCTTTAACCTCAATTAATCTTAAATAAAGGAAGTTAGCATTAGAGTCCTTTATTATCAAGGTTCCAAGAACCATATTCCATAGTCTTATCATTAAGCCATAAATTAGAAGTCATTAGGAGGAAATAAGGAAAGAACATGAAATAAAATCCCTCGCAAGTTGTTTCTTGTTCTCAAATGTTAAAGCTTGATATCTTAAGAAGTGAAGAGAAGAAAATCTCCTCTGGATGATGATGATGGCTTCGGCCGAGACAAGAACTAATGGAGGAAGAATTTTTCTTGTGATTTTGTGTTTGATAATGGAAAAGTTATGCGTCTAGGAGTTGGTTTATGGTTGGAATGTGTATGCTTGAGGTTTAGAGCTTGGTTAGAGGTTGGGAATGGAGGCTCTTGAATGTGAATGAGAAAGAAGAAGAAAGCTTGAAGTATTGAGAGAATTTGAGAACTTTGAGCAAACTTTGATCAAGAAAACTATCAAGTAACTAAGTACCAAGGCTATGGATGTTTGTGTGAAAATTTTCGGCTTAGAAGAGCTCATATTTATATGCCAATGAAGGCTGATGGCTGTGCAACAAAGCTAAAAAAAAGGATTTTAATTTCATTTTTCAATTAAAGAAACATAGAAATAGAAAGCATAATGTGTAGTCATAATTGTGTTCATGTATCATGGCTTGAAAATGCATAAAATATGATGTTAATGGAAGGCAACGAATCATGGCTGATGAGGCTGAATATGGAAAGATTTCTTTTGATTAAATTTAGCCAAAAAAATAATGAAAAAGAAAGCTAAAGAAATAGTGATAAGGTTGGATATGATTTTATGTTGGAAAAAAAGCAATAAAATATGGCTATTTGGGCTGATCATGGGCGCCATTTTCTGATGCTTTTCTAATCAGATTGATGTTATTTTATAAATGGTAAATCATGTATTAGATGTGTATTTACTTAGGTAAAAGATTAGGAATTGATATGTTAGTGAAAATAGTAAAAGGTTAAGTGTTTAGGACAAATCAAGATAAGGTAAAAAGAGAAATATTACACTAGTAAATGAGGTTAATTTCAAATGAGTAAAAACCAATTTGTAACATAGGTTCTAATTTTAGGATAAGAAAATATAAATGTACAAGATTTTACCTAAACTGTAAATTTAACTTTGATCTTAAACATCACTAATTTTATGAGCTTCTAAAATCAAGGAAAGGTAATTTAATTTTACCTTAGGTAAATCTTGGCTCTAATTACCTCAAGTAATTATTTTTAACCTTGGGTAATTAATTTTAAACTCAAGGTTAATGAATAAAATCAATTTGAGTTCAAATAGAGTTTTTATACTATCTTAATTACACAAGTAAACCTATTTACCATAGCTAGGGGTAAAAAGATAATTTCACATAAAAACTCCCTGTAAATATTGGACAATCTCAAATCATACTTGAAATAATCATTTTGAACCTTTGGGTGAAAACCGAATTCAATGATTATGTAATTTCATGTAAAATTGCTACAGGGATAAAACGGTAATTTTACTTACGGCAAAAGTTGAGAATTAATATTTCTACCTCTAAGGCACATATAATCCCCATTAAGCCTTAAACTAACCCTTCAAAGATAATCTATATTGGTTATCTTTGATTTTCTAGGTAAAAATGACCTCAGGGGCATTTTGGTCATTTTACACGTACAGAAAAATCGAGGTTTGCGACTTTCGTACGAATTGTTAAACAAGTCTCCTACGATGTTTCTCTAATGTTATATTCCTTTATTGAGGATTATTTGACCTCGAATTACGTGTAAAAATTACCTAGGGGCATTTTGGTAATTTTTACATATCAGTAAAAAGTGGGGCGTTACATGACATCGTCCACATCCTCAGGAACCTTGGGTTTATTATAAAAAGGCGTGCATTCATATAGTTCATTATTAGGTTTTAAATGTAATTATCCATGGTCCGTTCATTTTAGAGTGAATCTTAATGTCATGTATGCAACATATCAAGCATGAATGCATGGTAATACATGATGCAAGAGGATAATAGAACACAACATCAAGCAACATCATATAAGTGGCATAAAGTGGCATGTAACTTTTCTTGTGAAACTTTTTCTTTTCTCAACTATGTGACATTAAACATCATACTTTGCATAATGGGGGCCACCCTAGAAATATCTCTAGGTTATAAGTTCATACCTAACTAATCATCACTGGTTCTTACTTATCCCTCTTGATAAGCATAACATAATAAATCCCAACTTCTAGAGTATGGGCCATGGGGCATAAGGATCACCTATCATAACCTTTAATTCAGAGAGTCCATAGGAATATTTCCTTCTTTGAAATGCAATTAATGGTACCTAGTACACAGTTATTTGTCCGCTCTGGCAAGCTTGATGTCAATACCTTCACGATTTTGTTTCTGGGGGTACTCGGCTAAACCGGTATCACCCAGAATGCGTCTTAGTACTATGTCACATTGGTTCTTGGGCGTGCTTGGCTAAACCGGTGTCACCCAGAACATATCTCATATAAAAAAAAACTTTTCTAAGTCCTCAAGTTTGGCGAAAATTTGGTAGCACAACGGTTGTGCGCCAAATTTTCCCAAACTTGCTTTATGCTACAAAACATATAGAGCATGTACATTCAATCATAATTTCATATTCAAATGAGTCACCAAAGGCATATAAACATGTTCTTTATACCACATGCATCCACACCAACAAACTTCATTATGTCACTTAACTCACAAGATTTTATGCCTTTGACCTTTACAGGTCTTAAACTTGTAATCTAGCCAACCTATTATCTGTTTTTAAACTTTTATGCACCTATAGGTTCACGACTAATAATTCTCGCTTATTTTTATGATCACAAACAGATCTAGACAGTATCATAAAAATGTGGGCAGATTTGATATCGTTTAATTACGGGGTTCTAGAAACTATGTCTTAGACCCTTTCTAAGTTCCGTCTTCACCTAAGGCGCTATAATTAATTCCTAAACCAATTATGAGTATATCCCACACATTTTACCAAGTGTTCAGCTACCTATAACCGATTTAATGTAACACCCTAGTAATTAACCAAATACACCTAGGTTGAATCTGATTAATGACTAGACTTTACTCCTTGCTTTGGTTCTTTCTTCATAATTTGAAAATACTTAGTGAAATTACGAGCCATTTTTTTTTAAAAAAAAACATAATTGAAAACGTGAGCCGAGTACAACGTGAACGAGTAAGCGGAGTATAATAAGAGTTTAAGAATATATCACATCATATCACTTTGGCTCCATCATATAACATCCATAAACACATTATAGCATATATTTACATACAATAACCTCACTCAAAGGGTGGGTTATGTTCATACATCATTGTCTTATGCAAACCCATAAAAGAAAATATACATAAGGAAATACATGCCCCTAAACTAGATAACTCCATAAGCCGGAGAGGTTATCCTAAAACTAGGGTGCATGAACACACATAAATCTACTAAGAACCTTCTATAGCCACTGTCCTGGAAATGGGGAAATAAATCCGATCCACTGATGAGCTTCCTCGGGAGGGGACACATGAAATGCACTAGGCTGGGGTCGCATGGACAACCTTCTTGCTAACCTCGGCTGAACAACTGTTTCCTCACTACCCTCTCTTACACGGGTAGGAGTAGGAGCAGAGCTCTCAGAATATACATGAATAGGAGTGTCCTCTGAAGGATCAGTTTCAGAATATCTCGTCTCGGGAACATACTCTGGAAATCCATGGACAGCAGATGAAGCGGGATAAGAACGTAACATCCTTTCATCAAGTGGACGTGCATGTTCGAAAACCATTTCATCGCCATAGGGAGAAGTAGGAGAAAATCGATAACTAGGGACAGGATGTGCAAATGGACGACCTATGTAAATAAAAACATGGACTGCGCACCTCCCTTCAAAATGATACGAGCGATGCACCGGATCATAGTGGAATTCCCAAGTAGGGGTATCAACGAACAGGACGAATGTCGCCATCTAAATCTGGAGACAATGACGGAAATAAAGAAAAGGGAGTGAGAATCTTGCTAAAGAATTCTCAGTAGGGTACCTCCTTCTACAGTGTCATCATCAAAGTCCCCAAGAACCTCGGGATTATTCTAAAATAGTGAGCATGCAAAGATTCATTTTAAGTTCGGACAAATACTTAATCGAGGTTCGTCAATTTTTAATCATGCGTCTTATAATGCATCATAATCTTAACATGTCATATTTATAATTAACTTTTCCTTTATCATTACATCATATTCCTCATCATCATTATCAAAATAACATGTATAAAAGAATGTCATATAATATTAGCTACACGTGGAAACAGTGCACATATTTCATTTCTTTAGTGCCTTAGGTGACTTAAAATCTTATCATCATCATTATTTTCCTTGGGCCACCCTATACTCCACCCTTTTGGGAGTAATTTAGGTTATGAGCTCATACTTTACTAGTCGTCACTAGCATATACTTATCCCTTTTGATAAGCTAAAGTCCCGACTCTACCCTTTTGAGAGAACGGGTTAGGGGGCTAAAATCACCTTTTCACCACCTATAGTCTGATGGTTCCAAAGGATCCTTTTCTTATAAGTTTAAGTCGCCATTAAATCTTTGCATGTTATATAACAATACAATTCATAAACATCATAGCATTTTCTCATTTATAGTCTTAAGCTAGAATAATATATATCAACTGTAATCATGCATCTGGGAGATTCCCAGGAAAGAGAGGTGGGTCAAAATGGACACGCTTAAATACCAAGTCTTTCCTTAGCCAGAACCTTTCCAAATTACACTTTTACAATGATACACTTTCTTCTAGCAACAAAGGTAAATTTTACATAATAAAGAATATTTCATGCATAAGCATTCTCATTATTTGCAACAGCAACTATAACATGCAAGCCAGGAAATCATTCAATGATATCAAGTACTTAATAAGCATCCAATCCTTACATAGAATTATTAATTATAGAACTAATTAGTTATGAACCTAAGGGATTTATTACCATCCTTGCGATTATTTATAGGCCTTAAGAACACTATTAAATCAAATGGGGTAGCATAGGTAGTAAGTTGGTCCTAAGGTTTTACGGTATGCTAGAAGTTACGTTTTAAATCCTTTCTTGTTACCAGCTTTCCCTATGATGCTGAAATTAGTTACTAAACCAATTATGAATCATTCTCCCTTATTTAAACATAATAAAAGCTGGTTCTTATTGTTGCTAAATATTCTGGATAGAATGCATAAATTTCATTCCCTAGAGTTCTAGAAATCTTGTTTTTACGATTTTCTAGTTGCTAGGTTCATTTTTAGTGTTTGGGATCAATCCTAGTCTAATTGATACCAAATTTTTCATGGCTAACTAATCCTAGATAGAATTATAACATACTAAAACAAATTTGGCATTGGCTAAACTTAAAGGGGTTAAAAACTAGGTAAATTCTAGCTCTTCGGTTGTTCTAGGGAGCTAGTTTTATCTCTAACATGCAGTGAATCATTCTCTTAACAATAAACCATAATTATCACAACTTCAAACATATCAAATCATTATCATAAATTGATACTAAACTCAGATCAGTGGCCGAATCATGAACCTCATGCAATTACATAGAATCATATTTTAAGTGCATATAAAATACTAGTTCCCCGTAAAATCCTTGTAAAGTCTTAAAACTTATTTAGAAACTAGTTCTTTTGTCAAACTTGGGAGGATATTCACAATTAAAATTCTCACTTAAGATAAAAGGAGTAAGTCTTGAGCTTTAGAGATTTAGGTGACATCTTAGAATTATAAACATGCTATGCAACCTTATTTTAATCTTACCTTTATAAGGTGATAGCTTGGAATAATAAACATGATATGCAATTCCATTTCTTTATCCTTAAGATTTAAGGTGATGACTTGAAAATTAAACACGATGCAAGAACTTGAAATATAAACATGATGCAAGAAATTGGAGCAGCGGTAATCCGCACAGGACCAGTAGAGGGAGAAGAGAATATTAAGAAACCGGAGCGGTGGTAGTCCATACAGACCAGTGAAGGAGAAGAGAATTATTATTACATCTTTTTAAGCTCCAATCTCAAGACTTTTAAAAGAATAAATTCTTTAACTCCAATAATCATATTTCTTTGCTTGTGATACATGGGCAAGTCTTTGAGCTCTAGGATCTTTAGGTGATGGCATAAAATAAACATGCCATGCGTTGATTCTTTTAGCCATTATAAAATAAAGTGAGAGCATAAATTAAATATGAGATGCAACCTCTTTATTATCTTGAAAGATTAAGTGATGACTTGAAATATAAACATAAAAGGAAAATACATCTTTCAAGTTCTAAACTAAAAATCTTTGTTTTAGCATCATAAAGCATTATTCTTTAAAGTTTTGCAGCAAGTGGAATTTTCAAGCTTTAGAGGCCTAACTTGTGATGGATTTACAACCCACCCTCAAGGTCCTCATCATCAAGCCATCATCTTAGTTCCACCTAGGCCATATGGCTGAATTGGTTAAAGAAAAATGAAGAGGAAAACCGAAATGAAAAGCTAAGGTAAGTTCATAATTTCATCATTTTGAGCTAAAAACACAACTCCTCAAAGCATAGAAATAAATTTAGAAACTACTCCCTGCCTAATCTGAGTTGAAGAAGAGGAAGAGAACTTGATTTCTTGAAGTGAAATGAAACAAAATCTCTTTGAAAAATTGAAGAAAGAATTCAGCCAAAGAGGAGGAAGAAAGAAAGTTTTTGGTACTCCTAAAAACTAGTTATGAACAAAGCATTCCAAGACCACTCAAGCAAACCTATTTATAGAAGATTTTGAGGCTTCTAATTGGCCAAAATGAGGAGGTAGTTGGTGGAATTTTGCAGGAGAAATAAGGGAGGAAAAATCATTTTAGACAATGTTGTATGAAATTAAGGAATTATGACTCTTATGGTGACATTTTGGCATTTTGTTTTAGTGCAACTTTTGGCAATAATTCAGCTGCATAATGGCATCAATAATTTCATCCATTACAGCCCAAAGAAGTGAAATTCGTGTGTTCCATGCATTATTTAGGTGTAGGCAAGGTATTCATGTAATTTAGAGAATTTACGGTTAAGGGCTTAAGTGAATTAGTAAGCAATTTGGGTGTTTTTGAGCAATTTTGGGTTCTAATCAATCTAAATACATAATTTTGACTCTAGATTAATATTTAGAATTTAATAAGCTTTAATCTGAGCCTAATATTGCTTAGGTTTCGGTATACGAATCAAAAATCCCAAAATTCGCAAAAGCGCCCAAAACAGGCAAAATCGTACTTTCACTTAAAAGCGCCGAGGCCACCCGAGCTTAACCAATGGTTAATCATGGCTTAAAAACACATTTTAAAACATTTTAGTGAGGTTCAGGCTCAGTCGGCACGCACATTGGAGTTATAACAACCGCAGGGGCGTTTTGGTCATTTCGCGCGTCGGAACTCAAAATTGAGATCCTTCTACTCTATTAACACACATAGCACAAACAATCCCTTATTATCCTCAAAACATCCCCTTGAGAACAGGTGGGGCCCACGATCCTCATTTTCTGAGTAAAATAACTTCAGGGGCATTTTTGTCATTTTATAAGTACAGAAATTCGAGATTTGCGACTCTCGCATGAATCGCTCCTAACCTCTCGTCTAATGTTATATTCCTTTATTTAGGATTGTTCGGCCTAAAATCTTATGTAATAATTACCTACGATAATTCGGTAATTTCTAATGACAGTAAAAATTACAGTAAAAATTGGGGCGTTACATTACTCCCCTCCTTAAAAAGAATTTCGCCCTAGAAATTCGTTACCTGAGAACAACTCAGGATATTGTGCTTTCATGTTTGATTCCAGCTCCCATGTAAGTTCTTCGGTTTCACCCTGTCCCCATGCTACTTTGACCAGGGGTACAGCCTTGTTCCTTAACTGCTTAACTCCTCGGTCGACGATTCTCGTGGGTAGTAAGTTAAATGTCAGGTTATCTCTTAATTGTACATGTTCTGGCTCTAGTACATGACTCGGGTCAGATTGATACTTTCTTAACTAAGAGACATGGAAAACATCATGAAGGTTGGACAGACTCGGGGGTAGGGCTATACGGTAGGCTACAGGTCCTACTTTGGTAAGGATTTCAAACGGACCAAGAAATCTGGGGCTCAATTTCTTTACTTTTATTGCTCGGCCTATGCCTGTGGTAGGGGTGATCCTTAGGAACACGTGGTCCCCTTCTTGAAAATCTAGCGGTTTTCGCCGCTTGTCGGCATAGTTTTTCTGTCGACTTTGAGCAGTAAGAATCTTATCCCTAATCTTCTTGATTTGTTCCGTTGTTTCCCTCACAATATCAGGTCTGAGTAAACTTTGTTCTCCGGGTTCATACCAACATAAGGGAGATTGACATTTCCGTCCATAGAGGGCTTCATACGGTGCCATACCGATACTTGCATGATAACTGTTGTTATATGCAAATTCAATCAGTGGCAGGTACTTATCCCAACTTCCCCTTTGATCTAAAACACATGCCCTTAACATATCCTCCAAGGTTTGGATAGTTCTTTCAGATTGACCGTCTGTTTGGGGGTGATAGCGCGTGCTTAGACACAGCTTTGGACCAAACGCCTTTGAAAGGCTCCCAAAATCGTGGCGTAAACCGCGGATCGATCCGAGATTATCGTTGACGGCACCCCATGTAACCTCACTATCTCCTGAATATATAATTGTGCTAACCTATCCAAGGAATAAGTCACCATAATAGGTAAAAAGTGGGCTGACTTCATCAATCGATCCACGATTACCCATATGGTATCGTGATTCATTTGGGTCCTCGGTAATCCAGTCACAAAATCCATGGAGATACTATCCCACTTCCACTCAGGGATCGACAGAGGTTGCAGCATTCCAGAGGGTTTTTGGTGTTCAATCTTCACCTTTTGACACACCAAGCACTTACTCACCCATGTGCACACATTTTTCTTCATTCCAGGCCACCAGAACATCTCCTTCAAATCTTGATACATCTTGGTGGCACCAGGATGAAGGGTAAAATGGATCTTATGGGCTTCCTCCAAAATATCTTTTCGGAGGTCACCACTAGCAGATACACATATTCGACCTTTAAACCTCCATAAATAGTCCATTTCTTGGGTAAAACCTATCAACTTTCCTGCCTTCACTGCCTCTAAAGTCTCTTGAAACTCAGCATCGTCCCCTTGAGCTTGAACAATCCTTTCTTTGAACTCACTTGTCACTCTAAGATGACAAGCTCTGATGCCCTTAGTGGTCAAAGTCATTCCTAGGTTTAAGTCCCTAAATTGCTCAATCAATTCAACCTCCTTCACCATCAAACGGGACACTTGTAAGGACTTCCTACTCAAAGCATCAGCTACAACATTAGCTTTACCAGGATGGTAGTTTAATCCAAAATCATAATCTTTCAAGAACTCCATTCATCGCCTTTGCCTCATGTTTAGCTCTTTTTGATCAAAGAGATATTTCAAACTCTTGTGATCGGAAAACACCTCAAACTTAACTCCATATAAATGGTGTCTCCAAATCTTTAGAGCAAACACGATCACAGACTAACTCAAGGTCATGGGTAGGGTAATTTGCCTCATGTGGCTTGAGTTGTCTTGATGCATAGGCCACCACTTGCCTATCTTGCATCAATACACATCCTAAACCCTTTTTCGAAGCATCACAATACACCTCGAAAGGCACATTGGGGTCGGGTAACACTAAAACAGGGATCGAGGTTAGCTTGTGTTTTAACTCTTGAAAGCTCTTTTCACACTCCGGAGTCCATGAAAAAGGGGTGTTCTTCCTAGTCAGCTTGGTCAAAGGTAGGGAAATCTGGGAAAATCCCTTGATAAATCGACGGTAATAACCGGCTAAACCTAAAAAGCTCCTTACTTCAGTTACCGTGGTTGGTCTTTCCCAGTTTACTACCGCTTCTACCTTACTAGGATCTACAACAATTCCTTTCTTAGATACTACATGCCCTAAAAATTTCACCTTATCCAACCAAAACTCACACTTGGAAAACTTGGCATATAGTTTCTTTTCCTTCAAGATCTCCAGTACTATGATTAGGTGGCATTCATGCTCCTCATGGGTCTTAGAATATATGAGAATGTCATCTATAAAGACAACCACAAACTGATCCAAATAGGGTCGAAAGATCCTATTCATGTAATCCATAAAAACAGTTGGAGCATTGGTTAACCCAAAGGACATTACTGCAAACTCAATATGGCCGTATCGAGTGCGAAAGGCCGTTTTAGGTATGTCTTCATCTCTCACTCTAATTTGATGGTAGCCTGACCTCAAATCTATCTTAGAAAACACTACTGCACCTTTCAGTTGGTCCATCAAATCATCGATCCTAGGCAGAGGATACTTGTTTTTCACCGTTACTTTATTCAACTGCCTATAATCTACACACATCCTCATACTCCCATCCTTTTTCTTTACAAACAACACAGGCTCCCAAGGTGATGCACAAGGCCTAACAAACTTTGTCTCCAATAAATCTTCCAGTTGAGTTTTTATCTCGGTCAATTCTAATGGGGACATCCTGTATGGGGCTATGGATATAGGTCCTGCACCCAGAAGCAACTCTATGGAAAACTCTATCTCTCTCTTGGGAAACTGCAGTATCTCATCTGGAAATACTTCGGGATAATTTCTTACTATTGGTATCTCATCGATACTTTGCTCAAAGTCTACATCACTAGCAGCTAAGAAAATGTAACCTTTACTCTCACCCTTACCACAGTCCATTTCCACAAAGAGCTTATGTAAAGACTTATGGGTTTCTTAGGTTCAATAGGAACAGGAAGAAAAGTGATGGTTTTCTCATAACAGTTTAACAGTACACGGTTGGCCTCAAGCCAATCCATGCCAAGAATCACATCTAAACCTCGCATGGGTAAGCAAATAAAATCTAAAACAAAGGATCTATTATCTACAATAAAACTACAATCTAAACAACATTTACAAGTCCTAACGGGTTTTCCAGTCGTGGTAGAAACAATAAGGTCAAAAGGAAGCTCAGTCATAGGTAAATTAAGGCTTTTAACACATGAATGAGAGATAAAGAATGAGAAGAGCTAGAATCATATAGTACAATTAAGTCTTTACCATGCATATTACCCTTACCTTCCACGAGATTTCGTGACTTCGTTGTTTCTTCAGCATTAACAGTAAATACCCTTCCCTGGTATTGCGGCTTGGGATTGGGGGTTGACGGGTTCCTTTCTGTGCATTCTCGGGAGTAATGACCTGGTTTTCCACACCGATAGCACACGTTTGTTTTGGCTCGACATGGCATGCTCCCATGATTCTTGCCGCACTTGGGACATTCCATGGATGGCGCAGGCCGTGGAAATCTTCTTGGACCTCTTTGTGGTGCTTTCCCTTTATTGTTGTTATTGTTGTTGTTGCGATTGTTACTGGGGTTATTATTGTAGCGGTTGTTATTATAGCGGTTGTTGTTGTTTGGCCTTCCTTGTTGAAAATTTCTTTGTGGCCCTTGTGGTCTTGATTGAGGGGGAAATGGAGGTCGATTCTGCCTCTTGAGGTGGTGACTTTGAGGTGTTAACTTTTTGGTAATATTATCTGACTTTGGGGTGCTTAGTTTTCTCTGACCTTCTTCAATAATCCGACATTTGTTAACTAGGGTAGAGAAATCCCTAATCTCCAAATGTGCAACTGCCATATTAAGTTCCGCCTTCAACCCTAACTCGTATTTAATGCATTTCCAGTACTCATCAGGATTTCCTTGGTACATTCTTGAGAACTTAATGTGTTCTTCAAATCTGGCAGTGTACTGGGCCACATTCATATCCCCTGGACAAGTTGCATGAATTCAATGTCCTTGGTATTTCTAACTGACTCTGGAAAGTACTTTTCGTAAAAATGGACCTTGAATAGTTCCCAATCAATGTCCACGTCGGTCGTCTCCAGGAGTTTTCGAACACCTATCCACCAGAAACTGGCATCACCCTCAAGCATATGAGTAGCGAAGGTGACCTTTTGCTCTTCCGAGCATGGGACTACAGCAAAAACCTTCTCAGTATTCCGAATCCATTCATCTGCAATATTTGGATTCAGGGTCCCCTTGAAAACTGGTGGGTTCGCCTTATGAAATTCCTCGAAACGGGCATGTTCAGGAATCTCATGTCCTTGATTCATATTGGCTTCACGATCTTGATCCATTCGTTTCATCATCATTCTCATGGTCCTTGCTACGTCGTGGAGTGCTTCGGCTGTCTCGTTGTCTTGATTATTTTGTGCTGCGCTCCTAGTCTGTTGTCGACGTGCCATTGGTCCCTAAACACACAAACAGCAACACTGAGGTGATCAAGCCCAATATTCCATGCAAAGTGAGCAAGTTACCATGGCACTTTCAACATAGAGTAGTCATGTATTTCTAATCCTCAACCTCATTCTAATGATAAACATCTACACATGACGTCACTAACGTATTATGCTTTAGAAGCATAGCCAGTCCAATCCTCAGGCTCCATGAGAATCGAACTGCTCTGATACCAAAATGTAACACCTAGTAATTAACCAAATACACCTAGGTTGAATCTGATTAATGACTAGACTTTACTCCTTGCTTTGGTTCTTTCTTCATAATTTGAAAATACTTAGTGAAATTACGAGCCATTTTTTTTTTTAAAAAACATAATTGAAAACATGAGCCGAGTACAACGTGAACGAGTAAGCAAAGTATAATAAGACGTTTAAGAATATATCACATCATATCACTTTGGCTCCATCATATAACATCCATAAACACATTATAGCATATATTTACATACAATAACCTCACTCAAAGGGTGGGTTATGTTCATACATCATTGTCTTATGCAAACCCATAAAAGAAAATATACATAAGGAAATACATGCCCCTAAACTAGATAACTCCATAAGCCAGGAAGGTTATCCTAAAACTAGGGTGCATGAACACACATAAATCTACTAAGAACCTTCTATAGCCACTGTCCTGTAAATAGGGGAATAAATCCGATCCACTGATGAGCTCCCTCGGGAGGGGACACACGAGATGCACCAGGCAGGGGACGCATGGACAGCCTTCTTGCTAACCTCGGCTGAACAACTGTTTCCTCACTACCCTCTCTTACACGGGTGGGAGTAGGAGCAGAGCTCTTAGAATATACATGAGTAGGAGTGTCCTCTAAAGGATCAGTTTCAGAATATCTCGTCTCGGGAACATACTCTGGAAATCCATGGACAGCAGATGAAGCGGGATAAGAACGTAACATCCTTTCATCAAGTGGACGTGCATGTTCGAAAACCATTTCATCGCCATAGGGAGAAGTAGGAGAAAATCGATAACTAGGGACAGGATGTGCAAATGGACGACCTATGTAAATAAAAACACGAATCTGCACCTCCCTTCAAAATGATACGAGCGATGCACCGGATCATAGTGGAATTCCCAAGTAGGGGTATCAACGAACAGGACGAATGTCGCCATCTGAATCTGGAGACAATGACGGGAATAAAGAAAAGGGAGTGAGAATCTTGCTAAAGAATTCTCAGTAGGATACCTCCTTCTACAGTGTCATCATCAAAGTCCCCAGGAACCTCAGGATTATTCTAAAATAGTGAGCATGCAAAGATTCATTTTAAGTTTGGACAAATACTTAACCGAGGTTCGTCAATTTTTAATCATGCGTCTTATAATGCATCATAATCTTAACATGTCATATTTACAATGAACTTTTCCTTTATCATTACATCATATTCCTCATCATCATTATCAAAATAACATGCATAAAAGAACGTCATATAATATTAGCTACATGTGGACACAGTGCACATATTTCATTTCTTTAATGCCTTAGGTGACTTAAAATCTTATCATCATCATTATTTTCCTTGGGCCACCCTATACTCCACCCTTTTGGGAGTAATTTAGGTTATGAGCTCATACTTTACTAGTCGTCACTAGCATATACTTATCCCTTTTGATAAGCTAAAGTCCCGACTCTACCCTTTTGAGAGAACGGGTTAGGGGGCTAAAATCACCTTTTCACCACCTATAGTCTGATGGTTCCAAAGGATCATTTTCTTATAAGTTTAAGTCCCCATTAAATCTTTGCATGTTATATCATAATACAATTCATAAACATCATAACATTTTCTCATTTATAGTATTAAGCTAGAATAATATATATCAACTGTAATCATGTATCTGGGAGATTCCCAGGAAAGAGAGGTGGGTCAAAATGGACACGCTTAAATACCAAGTCTTTCCTTAGCCAGAACCTTTCCAAACTACACTTTTACAATGATACACTTTCTTCTAGCAACAAAGGTAAATTTTACATAATAAAGAATATTTCATGCATAAGCATTCTCATTATTTGCAACAGCAACTATAACATGCAAGCCAGGAAATCATTCAATGATATCAAGTACTTAATAAGCATCCAATCCTTACATAGAATTATCAATTATAGAACTAATTAGTTATGCACCAAAGGATTTATTACCATCCTTGCGATTATTTATAGGCCTTAAGAACACTATTAAATCAAATGGGGTAGCATAGGTAGTAAGTTGGTCCTAAGGTTTTACGGTATGCTAGAAGTTACGTTTTAAATCCTTTCTTGTTACCAGCTTTCCCTATGATGCTGAAATTAGTTACTAAACCAATTATGAATCATTCTCCCTTATTTAAACATAATAAAACCTGGTTCTTATCGTTGGTAAAGATTCTGGATAGAATGCATAAATTTCATTCCCTAGAGTTCTAGAAATCTTGTTTTTACGATTTTCTAGTTGTTAGGTTCATTTTTAGTGTTTGGGATCAATCCTAGTCTAATTGATACCAAATTTTTCATGGCTAACTAATCCTAGATAGAATTATAACATACTAAAACAAATTTGGCATTGGCTAAACTTAAAGGGGTTAAAAACTAGGTAAATTCTAGCTCTTCGGTTGTTCTAGGGAGCTAGTTTTATCTCTAACATGCAGTGAATCATTCTCTTAACAATAAACCATAATTATCACAACTTCAAACATATCAAATCATTATCATACATTGATACTAAACTCAGATCAGTGGCCGAATCATGAACCTCATGCAATTACATAGAATCATATTTTAAGTGCATATAAAATACTAGTTCCCCGTAAAATCCTTGTAAAGTCTTAAAACTCATTTAGAAACTAGTTCTTTTGTCAAACTTGGGAGGATATTCACAATTAAAATTCTCACTTAAGATAAAAGGAGTAAGTCTTGAGCTTTAGAGATTTAGGTGACATCTTAGAATTATAAACATGCTATGCAACCTTATTTTAATCTTACCTTTATAAGGTGATAGCTTGGAATTATAAACATGATATGCAATTCCATTTCTTTATCCTTAAGATTTAAGGTGATGACTTGAAAATTAAACACGATGCAAGAACTTGAAATATAAACATGATGCAAGAAATTGGAGCGGCGGTAATCCGCACAGGACCAGTAGAGGGAGAAGAGAATATTAAGAAACCGGAGCGGCGGTAGTCCGCACAGGACCGGTGAAGGGAGAAGAGAATTATTATTACATCTTTTTAAGCTCCAATCTCAAGACTTTTAAAAGAATAAATTCTTTAACTCCAATAATCATATTTCTTTGCTTGTGATACATGGGCAAGTCTTTGAGCTCTAGGATCTTTAGGTGATGGCATAAAATAAACATGCCATGCGTTGATTCTTTTAGCCATTATAAAATAAAGTGAGAGTATAAATTAAATATGATATGCAACCTCTTTATTATCTTGAAAGATTAAGTGATGACTTGAAATATAAACATAAAAGAAAAATACATCTTTCAAGTTCTAAACTAAAAATCTTTGTTTTAGCATCATAAAGCATTATTCTTTAAAGTTTTGCAGCAAGTGGAATTTTCAAGCTTTAGAGGCCTAACTTGTGATGGATTTACAACCCACCCTCAAGGTTCTCATCATCAAGCCATCATCTTAGTTCCACCTAGGCCATATGGCTGAATTGGTTAAAGAAAAATGAAGAGGAAAATCGAAATGAAAAGCTAAGGTAAGTTCATAATTTCATCATTTTGAGCTAAAAACACAACTCCTCAAAGCATAGAAATAAATTTAGAGACTACTCCCTACCTAATCTGAGTTGAAGAAGAGGAAGAGAACTTGATTTCTTGAAATGAAATGATACAAAATCTCTTTGAAAAATTGAAGAAAGAATTCAGCCAAAGAGGAGGAAGAAAGAATGTTTTTGGTGCTCCTAAAAACTAGTTATGAACAAAGCATTCCAAGACCACTCAAGCAAACCTATTTATAGAAGATTTTGAGGCTTCTGATTGGCCAAAATAAGGAGGTAGTTGGCGAAATTTTGCAGGAGAAATAAGGGAGGAAAAATCATTTTAGATAAAGTTGTGTGAAATTAAGGAATTATGTCTCTTATGGTGACATTTTGGGATTTTGTTTTAGTGCAACTTTTGGCAATAATTCAGCTGCGTAATGGCATCAATAATTTCATCCATTACAGCCTAAAGAAGTGAAATTTGTGTGTTCCATGCATTATTTAGGTGTAGGCAAGGTATTCATGTAATTTAGAGAATTTACGGTTAAGGGCTTAAGTGAATTAGTAAGAAATTTGGGTGTTTTTGAGCAATTTTGGGTTCTAATCAATCTAAATACATAATTTTGACTCTAGATTAATATTTAGAATTTAATAAGCTTTAATCTGAGCCTAATATTGCTTAGGTTTCAGTATATCTGAATCAAAAATCCCGAATTCAAACCCGCCAAAAACAGGGGCAAAATCGTACTTTCACTTAAAAACTGCCCGAGGCCACCCGAGCTTAACCAATGGTTAATCATGGCTTAAAAACACATGTTAAAACATTTTAGTGAGGTTTGGGCTCAGTCGGCACGCACATCAGAGTTATAACAGCCGCATGGGCGTTTTGGTCATTTCGCCCGTCGGAACTCAAAATTGAGATTCTTCTGCTCTATTAACACACATAACACAAACAATCTCTTATTATCCTCAAAACATCCCCTTGAGAATAGGTGGGGCCCACGATCCTCATTTTCTGAGTAAAATAACTTCAGGGGCATTTTGGTCATTTTATACGTACAGAAATTCGGGATTTGCGACTCTCGCATGAATCGCTCCTAACCTCTCTTCTAATGTTATATTCCTTTATTGAGGATTGTTCGGCCTAAAATCTTATGTAATAATTACCTACGGTAATTCGATAATTTCTAATAACAGTAAAAATTACAGTAAAAATTGGGGCGTTACATTTATCGGGTTCCTAAAACAGAATTTATAATCTACATCCTTAAGGCTCTAGAATTCTTGTTTTTTACGGTTTTCTAGTTACTAGTTTCGCTCTAAGTGCTAAAAATCATTCTTACACCAAAATGTTACCAAAGTTTTCATAACTAAACCATCCAAAACATAATTTTATCATACTAAAAGAGTTTTGATAATGGCGAAGGTTAATTAGGCCAAAGACCTCTAAAATCACAACTTTACGATTTCCTAGTAAACTAGCTTTTTATCTATCATGCATAGAATAGTCTCCACTCCAATGCTCATCAATTTATACACATTCTAACATATTAAACATCACCAATCAATAGCAAACATGCCAAGGCAGAACCGAAAACATACATCATCATATAGAGTATAGAATATCATTTTCAATACACATAAGACACTAGTTTCTCATGGAATCATTTTAGGACTTCTAAAACTCTTTGGAAACTAACTTATTTCATTAAAATCATCATAAAATGAATAAGGACAGCAACTATTTTAGATGGTCCATGGTTGGAATTTAAAACGTAAAATCATGCTTGATATATTCTTTGAGTTCACTTATGCTTAAGAAAATCCTAAGACATAGATTATTGGCAGATTATTGACACTTGTGACTAGATGAAACTCACCTCAAGCTCATCATCATCACATGGCCGAATTTTGCATTCAAGAGAATGCTCCCATATTGAACCTTTGCTTGAGATAAATGGACAAGTCTTTGAGCTCTAGAATCTTTAAGTAACAATAAAAGCGTAAACATGATATGCACTTCATTTTATTCTTCATTAGAAAAGTAAAATTAGGGCTCAAAATAAATATAAGATACAACTTCATTCTTATCTTTAAGTTTAGGTGGTGACATGAAAAATAAATATGCTAGGCAAGGAAACGTAAACATGAATACAAGTTCAATTCTTTATTTTAGTGCTCTAGGCTCCACAATGTAACACCCTGAAAAAAATTAATTTGAGCTTTATTAGTCATAATTTCAAAAATCTAACAGTTTTAACAATGATGAGGATGATTCAACGAATTTGTAAAAAAAAAAAAAGAAAAACATAAATAGTAACCTACAGGCCCCGCGGCCCGCCAGGACAGTCGAAACCGTAAAATTGGGCCCCGGAGATAAAATTGAGAAATTATAAGATTATGGTTAGAAATAGGTAAAAATAAAGATTTTATACCCGAAATTATTTTTCGGGCAATGTTGGATTACCCGGGTACGGTTTTTTACCCGTTTGGTAAAATTTCAGTGTGTGATTTTAACACCGAAAGATAGTTTAATCTTTGTAAAAGAATAATGTTTATCCTTTAGAGCCAAGTGTAAGGCTAGGATTCAATCTTGAATTACAAGATCAAATCCTAGCCATATATCTTATTTTCTTTTAGAAAGAATTATCTTTTGTAATTAAATATGTTTCCAACCTAATATAAGATAAACTTTAGCAACCTAAATTCACTATTTCGTCTTCTCATCCTCGGCCAGCAAGGACAAGGTAGAGAACTCCATTTTTCTCTTCACAAAAACCTTGAAACCTTGTTTCCAACCTCAAATTCCTAAGCCTAGACTTGTTGAATCCATAAGTTTCCTTCATAAAACTTGTTCTACTCTCCATAATCTACAAAACCAATCGATTAGAATTTTAAATAATCTCCAAGTTGAACCCTAAGCTATCATTCTCTACTATTTAAGGAAGGGTTAGATGCTGTTTGGAATGCTTGAAGTAAGGAAAAATCATTTTTGAAATATCCTTTGGAGTTAGAAGTCTTAAAGCTTCACAAGTAGGGTTTTCTTTGGTCTTTTCTTTCCAATTTTATGCTGGCCTTTTCTGATTGTGTTTGGTCCGAAATTTTTAGATATATTGGTTGATAATATGTTGATATTGGTGTTTTAATTTTGATGTAGTGTTTGGGGTTGTGGAAAAATCATTTTTATCAAAAGAGATTTTGCATTGGTTTGCTGGATTTTCAGTTTTCCTACTGACAGTGATTGTTGATGAATTTTCTAAGGGAATTATGGGTGTTCTCATGAGCTATAAAAGTTATATGTTGAAG
Organism: Dalbergia cochinchinensis; assembly: GCA_031216125.1. Classification (NCBI taxonomy): domain Eukaryota; kingdom Viridiplantae; phylum Streptophyta; class Magnoliopsida; order Fabales; family Fabaceae; genus Dalbergia; species Dalbergia cochinchinensis. The sequence goes on along the minus strand of CM062375.1, from coordinate 29,930,008 downwards.
GTAACATCCTAGGATAGTTCCATGAATTTTCTTGAGCTCTGGTTTTGATTCTAATGCCTTGAAAAATTCAAGAACCAAAGTTGTAACTATGCTGCCTGAAATGTTGAATCTGAAGCTGTGAATTTGTGAAATTTTATTAACCTAGTAAATGATCAAATTCTGAGCTGAAATTTTTACAGGATGTTGAAGACATATTGAAGTCCAACTATGAATTTTTTTATGAAGTTTTGAGCTCATTTGGTAGGGTATAAAAATTGAGGCTTCTGGCTATTGGCTGAAACTGAGTAATTCTGACCTCCGAAATTGTGGTATTTTATAAATATAGCTAGAGACCTTTTTATACTCTGAAATTTTTATAGACCTTGTTAGCACATTGAATTACCTCTGAAAAATAGTTTTACTATGTTCTAATGATGTTTGATAATTTAACTAGAATTTCTCTTAGAACTGAAATCCTAGCAGCATACTAGATTGGCTGAAAGGATGATGAAATGTTTATGAATTGATTTCCTTGCTACTATGTGAGCTTGAGGATGATGTATGTGCTAAGTGAAAAATAAAGTCCCCTTTAATATGTAAACGGCACGAAAATGTCCCTTTTTGTTTATAAAGGGCACAGGAAAGCTCCCTTTTATTTATAAAAGGCACGGGAAAGGTTCCTTTTGTTTATAAAAGGCACGGGAAAAGTCTCCTTCAGTATGGAAAAAAGGCACAAAAAGGTCCCTATTAGGGCATGAAGAAGTCCCCATTATTATATCAAGGGCATGAAAAATCATTGCAATTAACATATGTATATATAACATCCTAATTTTTAACCTAATACTCTAGAACATATTTAGGTTAATCATTAGTCCATTACGTCATAGTTCCCTTTTTGCTTGAAAATACTTAGCGAAAAATAGAGATAAATTTTTCTTTTTGAAAACTTGCAAACAAAATGCGAGCCGCACACTAATCCTAATGTTTGTCATAATCGTAACATACAAGAAAGGTAGTTACACCATACATAATCATGAAATATAGTTTTATACATAACAACAAAATGTCATTACATTCCCATAGATACATACATTACTAGCATCATAATACCACCAAAACATGCCTAATTGCATGTGAAGTGTTCCTTGTCTACCTATGAGGTTGATTAAGCATCGACCCAAAAACTAAACTATTTATGCTTCCGCATGATCCTCTGCTCCATTTGCTGGCGCGACCTTCGAATGCGATCCTTAGAAGAAATCACGAACCTCATTGCTATCCTCGTCTAGGGACGACACGGAAGAAAGGAGAGGGATGAGAAACTTATACAAGATTCTCAGTAGGGATTTCTGACTCTAACACAAGTGTCATCGTCATCGTCCCCAGTCACCTCGGTTTTATTTATGAAAAAGGTGTACATGCATAAGGTCGGGTTTTAAACTTCTCAAATCTATTATCCGAAGTGGGTGTCTTTTAGTATGAGTTTTAATGACATGAATGCAACAGATATTGGATGAATGCATGACAATACAATGTGCACATTTACATGAAATTCATAATACTTGGGCACGATATAAAGGGGCATAAATCATATGTGGCATAAGAAGCATAGTTCTTTTCATGTAACATTCTTTCTCATAAATTGGACCCTTAAGTTCTCTTTTCTCAAAGACCACCCTTGTAACGCCCCGATTTTCGCTAAACTTTCATAATGACCAAAATGCTCCTGAGGTCATTTTTACCCGAAACATGAGGACGGCCGGCTTTGGCCATCCTCATAGGGTTCATATGTTATATGAAGGGGGTTGTATGATTGTGAATGTTTAACGGAGCAGAAAAACCTCATTTCTGAGATTTCTGCCCATAAGGGACCAAAATACCCCTATGACAGATTTCAGGCAGTTTTAAAGTTCTGTTTTGACCCAGACTTTGTCCCGAGGTTTAAAACCATGATTTTAAGACATGAACTATGCTTGGTTAAGTCCCGGAGGTTTCGGGCAACTTTTGGTGAAAATTACGGTTTTGCCCCTGCATATCGCATTTTCAGCTTAATGAGCCGTTTAACTCCAAACCTAAGCAATATTAGGCTCTAATTAAAGGTTAATTAATTTCCATAATTAATCTAGAGCCAAAACCATCATTTAGAATTAATTGGAACCTAAAATTGCTTAGGGAAATTCAAATCTCATCCTAGTCTTATTCTTTAAAAAGGAATAAGAATCTGTGAATAGTGTCGAATAGTGTTTCCACTATTCACATCAACTTTTCTTTTCAAGACAAGTTGTCACACCCACATCACTAGTCTTAGAGGTGTTGACTCCCCTAATCCTTCTAGACCACCTATAACCTAGGGATTTGTGGTTTTAATTAACCTATTAGTGCACCTAAGTACCTACTTAGCAACTTTTAAATCCTAAGACTAATCTATGTCACACCAAAGCACACTTCTAGAACATGGTTTAAGGAGATATTTCTCCTCCCCAAGGCTGCCAAGAATGGCACCATTTTCCCCTAGAAAATCATCAAAAAGTTAGTCTATGTGTTCAAGCTATCTTGTGACATATGTCTTGAACACTTTCAATCAATGATCAACTTTCAAGAAAAATTGTCACTCAAGACTCAAAGAATATTTTATATGGTCAATCAAGGCTTTCAATTCATTTCTAAATTTAAATATTTATGTCTTTCAAGATTCAAAAAGAACTATATTTTATCTAGTTATTCAAAGTTTTCTTAAAAGGCTATACATAGACTATGCTTCCTTTACATCTAAACCATGCTTTGAGTTGACAAGTCAAGAAGATATTTTCTTCTTCTTGGGCCATGAAACCACACGGTTTCCTCCTCCTTTTTGCAGCCCCAATTTTGGTGATTTTATTCATTGAAGATTTTAAAAAAATAGGTCACATTTTCAAGACATGTCATAGGCTACACCTAGCTACACTTATGACCATACTTTGGAATGACAACTCAAAGAGGTTTTCCTTCTCCTTGTGACCAGAAATTCGGCCAGCCTTCCCATCCACACATCCATGGTTTAGTTGTCTATAAATAGCTTGCCTTGGTGAGCCTTTGATCACTTTGGTCTTTTGCAAAGGTTTGAGCCAAGAGTAGGTGCTAGTTTTCTCTCAAAATCTCAAAGCTTTCTCATTTCTTTCCCCTCAAGTTCCCAAGAGTTCCTCAAGCTCAAGTTCTCTCCTCCTTTTCCAAGACACAAGGTAGGGAACTCTTTCTAAACATGTCTTTGATTCTTATGCTTGAATCTTGTTTGGGAGTTGATGAATGGTTGAACCTCTATGTTGCTTTCTTTTTGGTTTCTTCCTTTTCTTCCCCTTAGTTTTTCGGCCTTAAGGCCTTGAATATGATGGCTTGATGATGAGTGTTCTCTAGATGTGACCATGAGTCCATGAGACCTCTAAAGCTTGAGTTTTTCTTAAAGAAAGTTTCATTCTTTACAAGTTTAGTTAAAGGAGTTTATGTTTCTCTTGAACATTTTGGATCTTCTTCCTTTTCCTTCTTATGTTTTCGGCTATGGAGCCTTTTTACATGGGAAAAATGTAAGCTTGATGATGAGAGCTTCATGTTGATGCTTGTCACATGAACAAACTCTAAAGCTTGAAGCTTTGGCCCTAAACCAAGCATGGTTTTGGTTTTGCTTTCTCCTTTATTGTAACATCCCCTGCTGCTTTATGGATTGACGACTGTCCCCACAAACCAACACGGGTCTTTTCAGCGTGCTTTGTCCTCACTCACACGCTTCCTAGGAAAACTTCCCAGGAGGTCACCCATCCCAAAATTGCTCCAAGTCAAGCACGCTTAACTGTGGAGTTCTTTCAATTTGGGCTACCGAAAAGAAGATGCATCTTGTTGGTATAGGTAGTCCAAATTAATTCATATAAGCCCTTCTTAACTGTATAGTCCCATACCTATACAGTCTTAGGATCCCTCTCATTCGGGTGTGTAATCGGTTCATTCATGTACCCCTCCGCTTTCGAAGTCTGCCAGGAGCCGCTCCTTGTCCGTGCCTCCTTGCACCGGCGATCACTCCCCGACTTCGCAATCCCCGGGCGTTACATGCCTACCAGCTTCCGCTTGGTTCGTCCCCGAACCACACCGTACTGGGAGAGGTGCAGGCTCTGATACCATTTGTAACATCCCCTGCTGCTTTATGGATTGACGACTGTCCCCACAAACCAACACGGGTCTTTTCAGCGTGCTTTGTCCTTACTCACACGCTTCCTAGGAAAACTTCCCAGGAGGTCACCCATCCCAAAATTGCTCCAAGTCAAGCACGCTTAACTGTGGAGTTCTTTCAATTTGGGCTACCGAAAAGAAGATGCATCTTGTTGGTATAGGTAGTCCAAATTAATTCATATAAGCCCTCCTTAACTGTATAGTCTCATACCTATACAGTCTTAGGATCCCTCTCATTCGGGTGTGTAATCGGTTCATTCATGTACCCCTCCGCTTTCGAAGTCTGCCAGGAGCCGCTCCTTGTCCGTGCCTCCTTGCACCGGCGATCACTCCCTGACTTCGCAATCCCCGGGCGTTACACTAAACACTTAACCTTTTACCATTTTCACTAACCTATCAATTCCTAATCTTTTACCTAAGTAAATACACATCTAATACAAGATTTTTCACTTGCAAAATAACATAAATCTGATCATAATTGAACCAGAAACCAACGGCCATTACACCTCCTTGGTGATCATATTTCATTTCTTTTTTAATGTACTATATCATTAGATACCACCATGATGCCAATACTTTATTCTTTTGCTTCAAGATATATGTCCTACCATACATAATAAAGGAAATCTTGCTCCCCATTATTCCTAAAGGAACCGTGAACTCCATGCCTCCACAATGGCTTCATTTTATTTTATTTCAAAGAATTATGCACTCAAAGAACATCATGACCATACCACGTATTCTTTCAATTATCTTGCAATTTTTTTTTTGAACAAAATTCTGATATGCATCACAGCCTTGAGGCCACGGTTTTGGCACCTCAAATGTCCTATAAATATGTGTTTCTTTCAAGCCAAAATGCACACACAAACACTTAGTCTTGTTACTTGAATTTTTGGTGTAGTCTTGTTCACTATTTTGGCCAAAAATCCTCTATATTCTCTCTAAACTCAAAGCTCTCTTCTTCTTCCTTCTCCACCTCCAAGAGAGTCCATTCTTGATATTCATCCAAGTTCCCAAGCTCAAACAAACACATATATACCATAAACCAACCTTTAAGCACCTAAACTTTCCATTTTCAAACACAAGAACACAACAAAAATTCTTCCTCCATTAGCTCCTATCTTGGCCGAACCCATCATCATCATTTAGAGGAGATTTTCTTCTCTTCACTTCTTAAGATATCAACCTTTAACATTTGAGAACAAGAAATAACTTGGTAGGGATTTTATTTCATGTTCTTTCCTTTATTTCCTCCTAATAACTTCTAATTTATGGCTTAATGATAAGACCATGGAATATAGTTCTTGGAACCAATGCTAACTTCCTTTATTTAAGATTAACTGAGGTTAAAGAGTTTAATTCTCTAAAAGTTTTGAACTTAACAAGATAATAAATGAACTTGCATCCATTATTTATGTTTCAAGCTCTTGCATATCATATTTAAATTTCAAGCCTTGCATAATCATATTTAATTTCAAGTCATCACTTTAAATCTTGAAGATAATAATATAGATTTGCATTCTTGTAACACCCCGATTTTTCTGTCTGAGAGAAATGACCAAAATGCCCCTGAGGTCATTTCCTGACCGGAATTCGAGGATAGCTGACCCGGCAATCCTCAAAGGATCAACTCAATATTTGAAGGGGATTGGATGGCCTTTGAATGGTTTCGGAAGCGAAAATCTCGTTTTCCACAGTTTCGGGTCAAAATGACCAAAATACCCCTATAGCAAGTGTCGTTTGAGCCTGAAACTTTTCCAGAAGGTTTAAAACCATGTTTTCATGTGTCTAGAGGTCTCTGTTCAAGTCTCGGTGGTCCCAGATAGTTTTTGTGCTAAATTATGATTTTGCCCCTAGAATAGTATTTTTATGCTTAATGACGTAATTAAGCAAATCTAAGCAATATTAGGCTCTAATCGAAGGATAATAAATTTTCATAATTAATCTAGAGTCAAAATAATTTATTAAGGTTAATTAGAACCTAAAATTGCTTAGATTAAACTTCAATCCCTTTTTAGAACTCAAGATTCCTAGTCTTGGAATCTTGAATAGTGTTTTCTCTCTCCAATTCCTTAAATTAAGGAATGGTGTCTAGAATTGCTTAGGCACTAAGATGAGATTCTAACTCACTAATGGTGCAAGACCACTCTTTAATTATGTCTAGACAACCTTAATTACCCATTTCCTTACCTAAACATTTTCTTACAAATTCCTAATTTTAAACATAATCTAATACACACCTAAACACAACTCTAAACCACAATTAAAATGCAAAACACAACCCCCCATGGCTAATGCAAGTTCGGCCAGCCCTCCCCCCATTTACCACACATGTTGAATTGTTTCTCACTCAAAGAACCATGCTTGGCCCATGCTTGCACCATACTTGAACTCATGCTTGACCATGCTTCCACCATGCCTTGAACCATGCCGTGTAAGAGATATTTTCTCTCCCATTTTTGCATCAAGTGGCCGAAGCCTTCATCACCCCTTCACGCCCTCCATTTGCTTCATTTCTCTATAAATAGGATGCCTAGATGAGCTTGCATCACTTTTAGATCATTTGCTAAGTTTAGAGCACTTCAAAGTTTTGTTTTTCTCTCAAAGTTTTAGAGTTCTTCAAGTTCTTCAAAGTTCTTCAAGTCCTTCATCTTCTTCATTCATCTTCAACCTCCAATCACTTGGTAGGGATTTTCTTTCAAGTATTTTATTCATTAAAGTTCTTGTTTTAGCTTTATGCTTATAGTTTCTCTTGAATCTTTTTAAGAACTTCTTTTCTTTTCCTTTTTCTTTCTCATTTTAGGCCATGGGCATTTGAGACCAAAGAAATGAAAGCTTGATGATGAGAGTTTCATGATGATGACGTTCATCACTTGGAACAAACTCTAGAGCTTGATCTTTGTTCTTGAGCAAAAATGTTTCTAGTTCTTTCTTTCTTAAACTTTTTAGATCTTTAACTTTGATGATGTTTTGAAATAGTTCTATGGACTCAATGATAAGGACTCATGATGTTGGTGTTAATATATCATCAAGATCATGGACTCTAGAGTTTCAAAATGTTCCTTTTCCTTTCTTGGAAATTTCGGCCTTTTTCTTTTCTTTTTCCATGTTTTGTGGTTTGATCCTTTGGGAATGTTATTTTGAGTTCTAAGAACTCTAGACCTTACTTTATCTTGGTATGATGAGTTTGGGTTAAGGTTTAAGTTCCTTTAAAGTCTTGGATGAGCTCTAATAAGATATAAATGAACTTACATATTTATTTTGAACTTGCACTAATATTTATGTTCTTGCTTTGCATCTTTACTTTCAAGTTACCACTTAAGGACTTAAAGATTTAAAACAAGACTTGCATCATCACTTAATTAATTCTCAAAGCCTTTCTATTTAGGCCTTAAAGTCGATTGTTGCTGGGCCTAGAGCACTAAAATAAAGAATTGAACTTGCATTATCACCTAATTATTTCTCGAATACCTTTCTATTTCGACCTTAAAGTCAATTGTTACTGGGCCTAGAGCACTAAAATAAAGAATTAAACTTGCATATTTAAATTCAAGTCTTGCATATTTATTTTCAAGCTTTGCATATTTAAATTTAAGCCTTGCATATTTACTTTCAAGCTTTGCATATTTAAATTCAAGTCTTGCATATTTAAATTCAAGTCTTGCATATTTATTTCAAGTCTTGCACATTTATATTCCAAGTCTTGCATATTTACTTTAAAGTTATCACTTTACTTTGTAAGAAAGAATAAAAATGAAGTGCATAGCACGTTTATATTTTTGTTATCACTTAAAGACCTTAGAGCTCAAAGACTTACCCATTTCATCTCAAGTTAAAGTTTAACATGGAAGCATTCTTTGAATGCATGATTTCGGCCATGTAGTGATGATGAGCTTGGAATGAGTTTCATCTAGCTACAAGGGCCAACAACCTATGTTCTAAGATTTTTATTAAAAGCTTCATGAGTTTTATAAAGTATGATCAACAAGATTTATGATTTTTATTCTCTTCTAAAGAAGAATTAATTTGGCTACTGACCTAAGGCTTTTCTTAGCCTCTTGATGAAATAAAATGGTTTGCAAAGAGTTTTAGAAGTCCCAAATTGATTCCAAGAGAAACTAGTTAACTTATGTGCTTAGAAATGTCAAATTATTTATCTTTTTGGACTTGGATGTTTCGATTCTGCCATGATGATTTTACTGCTGTATGATGATGTTTTGATGTGTTAGAATATGTGAAAATTTCATATGATAAGGTAGGAGCACTTCTATGCATGTTAGGAGAGAAACTATCTTCATAGAAAAATCGTAAAGTTGGAATTTAACATAGTTTTGGCCCAATTGTTTTTAGACTTTGTCCAAAATGTTTTAAAGGGAATATAATCAGATTAGAATTGTTTAGATGTGAAAAACTTGGTAACATTTGAAGTAGGATTGAATTCTAGCACCTATAGAGAAACTAGTAACTAGAAAAACCGTAAAAGTACAACTTTAGAACTCTTAGAACATTTAATTTTCTGGACTCTGTCCAGCAACCTCATAATAAGGTAAACATGATTTATAATTAGTTCTTAGGTATAGGAATGCCTTATAATTGGTTTAGATTTAATTTATAGTGCCTTAGGCGAAGACGGAACCGAGAAAGGGTCTAAAACGTAAGTTCTAGAACCCCGTAATCATAAGGATATATTTCTGCCCCTAAGGAACAATACTGTCCAGATTTGTTCAAGAATATAATTATTAGTGAGAGTAATTAATTATGAACCCTTAGGTGCATAAAATGTAACTAACAGACGTTAGGATAATTACATCGTAAGATTAAGGCCTGTAAGGGTCAAAGCATAAGATACCGTAGGTTTGAAAGCATGAGGAACTTATATGTCATGAGAATGCATGTTTTATTTGAAGGATGTTTATGCTTATATGAGAATTTGATTTGAGGATATATATATTCTGTTGTTTACATGGCGTAAAGTAAATTTGGAAGAAATTCGGCATGCTGCTGCTGTGGTGCCGAATTTCTGACAAATTTGGGGACTTAAAGAATTTTTGAAAACCGATGAGAATTTTTGAGAGATAAGGTACTAAGATGAGTTCTTAGATGATACCGGTTCGGCCGAGCACCTCCAAGAGCTCATATGACATCGGTACCAAGATGTATTCTTAGGTGACACCGGTTCGGCCGAGCACCCCTAAGAAAGATGCCCCCTAGCCCGTACTAAGATAGTCGGGATTTATTTATGATACGCTTATCGGTAAAGGATAAGTAAGAACTAGTGACGACTAGTTAAGGTATGAGCTCATAACCTAGAGACGTGACACATTTTGGGTGACACCGGTTCGGCCGAGTACCCCCAGTACGATTGTCTTTTAGGGTGGCCCATGAGGAAGTAAAGTATTATGATTATGTCACAAAGTTTTCCCACATGATTATGACAATTGCCACTTTATGCCACTAGTATGATGTTTCTTGATGTTATGATTGGTGTTCTTGCATTAGATAGTGCCATGCATACATTCTTTGCTATGTTGCATTCATAACATTAAGATCATTTTAAAATGAAAGGACCTTGGCTAAACTACACTTTAAAAGCTTAAAATGAACTTGATACATGCTCATTCCCTTTAATACATTAAACCCAAGGTTCCTGAGGACGTAGGCAATGACACCTAGGTAGTAGGAGACCCTACTGAGATTCTTTAGTAAGATTCTCACTCTCTCCATCTTTTCTTTCCGTCACATCTTCAGATGGCGACGCTCGTGGTGTTTGTGGATACTCCGACATGGGAGGTGCACCATGACCCGGATCACGGGACATTTCATTTTGAGGGTCATTGTATGGTTCGCGTGTTTTTGTTCGTCGGACGACCCTTCGCTCACTCTGTACATTCCTACCATTTCTCCTCAACGTCACCATACGGCGATGATGATCGAGTTTTTGAGCGTACACTCACACCCGATGAGAAAGTGCTCCGTAGGCACACTGCCGCCTTAGCCATGCGCAATTACCCCAACTATGTACCGCGTACGTACTTCTCAGAGACTGACCCATCGGAGAACCCGCCTACCCATCCGTGCAAAGGAGAGCTCGCCCTACTCCACCGCTGATGAGGGAGAGCAGTGAGGACACCATGACTCAGGCTTGACTAGCACGATGACCGGAGATGCGGCCACGTCGTGGGGGTCACACCCGATCCCCGTTTCGCCTCTTCACGCCAGAGGAGCTCGCCCAGTTTCCCGGGTATGTGCCTCGCTCGAGGGATGGACGTCAGTAGGAGGTAGTGGATGACTGATGGAGTGCCCAGGCTAGTGCACACACCACTTAGATGAGGATAAACCTTCTTTTGTTTAGAGGTTATCCCTTTAGTTGCAATTGGGTGAGGGAGTTGTTTTATGTTTCCGTTGTATTTCCTTTTTATGTATTGTATTTCCTTGTACTAAACTAAGTCCTACACTTTATAAGTGGGCATGTATATATATATGATGTGATTCAGTTTTATCATGTTGTGCCATTTTATGCTTTATGTTATGATGTTGTGAGACGCTTGTTTTATTACTTTACGTGCTACATTGTTTATCATATCATGGCTCTCACTTTGTCTTTACCTTTCAAAAAAAAAATTTACCTATATTTTCGCTAAGTGTTTTAAAGTAAAGAGGAAACTATGACATAATAGACTAATGATTAACCTAAATATATTCTAGAGTATTGGGTTAAAAATTAGGATGTTACAATTCTCATGTTTAAATTCAAGTAATGCATTTTATGATTCAAGTTATCACTAAATTTTGAAGATCTAAAAATAAGCTTGCATATTCATATTTATATTCAAAGCTTTGCATAATCATATTTATATTTCAAGCTTTGCATAATCATATTTATATTTCAAGTTATAACTTTAATTTTTGAAGATAATAATATGAACTTGCATATTCATATTTACTTTCAAGTTATCACTTAAATCATAAAGACCTAAGAATGAATTTGCATCTTCATATTTATATTTCAAGCTTTGCATAATCATATTTATATTTCAGGTTGTCACTCTAATTCTTGAAGATAATAATATGAACTTGCATTTTCATGGTTAAATTCCAAGTAATGCATTTCATGTTTATATTTCAAGTTATCACCTAAACTTTGAAGATCTAAAAATGAACTTGCATCTTATTTATATTTCAAGTATTGCATATTATATTTATATTTCCAAGTTATCACCTTATAATGATAAAGATTAAAAATCAAATGAATAGTATGTTTATGATTCTTACTATCATCTAAATCTCTAAAGTCCAAAACTTACCTCCTTAATCTTAAATAGGAATTCTTCTATTTAAATTAAGTTAATTTTCAGCCTCTCGATGTTCTTGGTATTATAGTTGGTTTATTTTATTTTTAAGGCTTGGCATTGTCTTTAAATTACTTAAATAATTTTTGTTAGAGTTAGAAATCCAAAGATGTTTAAGATTATGTTTTTCTCAAGCTTTATGATTTAAAAATTATGTTACTGACCTGATTTAAATAAAATGGTTAGGATACTGATTTAAAGGTTTTGAATGTTTATAAATTACTTATAATTGATGTAAGAATAGTTTTTAGCATTTTTGAGATAAACTAGTAACTAGAAAGGATCAAAACTGTAATTCTATAAAGCTTTAGACAACGAATTTTCTGAATTAATTCCTCACTGATTTGATACTGATCATATGGTATATATACATTAGAATTATTAGTATTGGATGTAAAAATTATTTTTGGTATCTTAGAGGTTGAAAAGGATAATTACAAGTGTTAGTTTTGACTGTTTTGCAAAATATGAAAAGTTGTGTTTTAAACTATCAATTATGTAATTTTGATCAAGGGATTTTAATTAGAGTTAATAATGATATCTGATATTTATATGTGTTTAAAATACCATCTATAATGTTTAGAAAAAGTTTTATAAGTATTGGTTTTTGATAAGTGTCAAAAATAAGTTACTTTGTACTTTGACCCCTAAAATGTGTTAAATTCAGTCTATGGCGCTAAAAGGTTTTTATGATGAGTTTGAATGGTTTCTCATAGTTATATGTCTCTTGAAATGTATTTGTTAAAGTTAATGATTTTTAATTTATGAGTAAATGTTAAAAAGGGGGTAATTACGTTTTGACCTGTAATCTTTGAAAAATTGTGATTTGACCCTTTGGGGCTTAAACGTAAATATTGATAATATGATGAGATGAATGTGAATGATATTTTGTGAAGGGTATGTTCGTGTGCTGAAATTTATATGGATTATGGATATATGCAATGAAGTTTGATGCATGTTATATTCGAGAATGATTTTATATACCTGTGAATTTATGATTGAGAGTATATGATTCTATTTGTTTTATGGCATAATGTAAATTTGGAAGAAATGAGAATTTTTGAAAGAGGTACTAAGATGTGTTCTTGGATGACACCGGTTTGGCCGAGCACCTCCAAGAACTCATGTGACATTGGTACCAAGATGTATTCTTGGGTGACACCGGTTCGGCCGAGCACCCCTAAGAAATTGCCCCCTAGCCCGTACTAGATAGTCGGGATTTATTTATGATATGCTTTTTGGTAAGGGATAAGTAAGAACTAATGATGACTAGTTAATATATGAGCTTATAACCTAGAACTCTCGAGAAAAGAGAGAATATAGGCTGGCCCCCAAGGAAAAGAGAATAAGAAGTTTAAATCACCTAAAAGAATAATGATCATGATTTTATGTTCATTATGTCATATGCATTGTTTTATGAAATCTATGTTAATTGTATATGGCACTGACATGCATTCATGATTAGTATGCTGCATTCATGACATTAAGATTCATGCTAAAAGATACGGGCCTCGACTAATGGTATTTAGAAATTAATAAATGAACCTTATATATATATCCACCATTTTCATAATGAAACCCGAGGTTCCTGGGGACGATGACAATGACATTTGTCTTAGAGTCGGGAAGCCCTACTGAGATTGTTGTATAAATTTCTCATCCCTTTTCTTTTCCGTGTCGTCTTTAGACAAGGATGATGAAGTAGTTCGTGGCTTTGAGTAATGGTCCTAGGAGCTATGCTATAGAACAAGAGATTTAATGGAGATAGTCTCCCATTGGATATTTGCCTTTAGAAGTGATCGCATCTTATCAGTTTGTGTTCTATTGATGGATATGTACTGATGTCCTTATGTTTATAGGACATCATTATTATGATACACTTATTGATATGACGTTATTATTTGAGTTATATTATGCCATGGTTGTATTATGTGTTTACTTGTCATTTGTTTCTAACACTTCTCTTATGTAGAAAAAGTGAACGACGTTAGATACTTAGAATGCGCGGCTCACGTTTTGGTATTTAAGTTCAAAAAAAAAAAATTTACCCATATTTTCACTAAAGTATTTTAAAGAAGTTGAGTTAAGATCTGGAGCAAAAGAATAATAACTAATAATTAACTTAAATGCGTCCTAAGCGTGTTGAGTTAAATATTAGGGTGTTACACCCCTAATACATCCGTATAAACACGGTTACCCTAGAGCTCATTATGTAAATTTATTTATAACTTTAAAATATTCATTTTTCCCAATAGCTATAACTATATAAAAAAGAAATAAAATAAAAGAAAAGAAAGTTAAATTAAAAGAGAGCACAATTTGATGAAAAATTAATTTTGGCTTGATAGTTGTTGGCTACGCCGATGTATCCTCTGGTGCAATGAGGAACCCAAAGCCAAGTCATTATTGTAGAAAATAATTGTGTGTTGATTGATTTTATTTAAACAGACAAAGGATGATAAATGTGTTGGCTGGTTTTAATTGTGAAAAGAAATAGGCTTTTGACTGACACATTAAGAGGAAAATCACTTTTGCACAGGATTCAAGTCAACACTGAGCTATTCAGTAAACTTTTGCCATAATAAAGGAAGCATCGACTTTTCGATCATAATTATTGATCATGCAAACAAAATCAAGACCAAAAAAAAAAGCTGCCAAAAAAGAAAAAATTAAAAGTCCTAGAGTTTAATAAAACAAATTTTTTTCTTTTTTTTTAATCTAAAACATGAAATAAAAATAGCAAGCCTAAACTCTAAAATTAGCCCAAACAGCAAACCAATCCCCAAAACCAACCTGACAAAAAAAAAATTAGAAAACAGACCAAAGCCCAATCTATTTCTTTAGCTTAACAAAAAAAATAGTAATGCAAACAAAATGAAACCAAAGCCCCACACCCATTTCTTTAGCTTAGTCTCTAACATACACACACACGCAAAATACACAGAGAAAAAGGGGAGAGTGACAGAGAAAATGAAATAGAGAAAAGGAAAGAGAAAGAGAGTTAGAGAAGCCGAGAGAGAAGAAGGCCCGGCAGTGCTAGTATGCTTGGCAGAGCAAGGTGGAAGGGAGCCCGCGCATCGGCATCTGGCCCGACAAGCCAATCCCGGAGGAGGCCGACATGTGGCGTGCCAGTAGAGGAGGGAAAGTCGTGGTTCACGCAGAGGTCATAGCAAAGGGTGGTTCACGGATCTGAATACGGGTTTCACATCGGTGAAGGGGTTGAGGAAAAAAGGAAGGCCGGAGTTTGCGGTGGCTATGGTGAAGAGGTGGCCAATGGCGGCGGCTGATGATGATGGGGACGATGGAAGGTGAAGGCCACGACAGCAACGGTGGTTCTCTATTTCTGCTCCCTTCCCCCCTTTTTTTTTGTATTTAGTTTCTATTTCTCTTTTTATTTTTCAGCTTCTCCAAGGTGGTGAGGGCTAGCTGTGAAGATGAGGAGGGAGGAGAATAGAGGCATCGTGAGGTCGTGGCAGAGATAGAGAACCATGATAGAGGACGGCTACTGTTCCTTCTTTTTTATTTTTATTTTCTAAGGATTTTTGATTTGGTGATGATGATGATTTATAATGGTTTAATGAGAGTAGTGGTTGATGGTTGTGGTATGGTGCTGTATAAGAAAAATACATGTTCCCTATACTGTTACTGTTGCTTCTACCTATTGTTGCTGGGCTGTATTGTTGCTGGTTTGCTGTTGATTGTGTTTGTGTATATTTTTTGATTGATTCCCCTCAGTTTGTGTAAACTTGCTGAAGTCGCTCCCCAATCTCTCTGAGTATCTTACTGAAATTCACTCCCCGATCTCTCTATGTATCTTGGATTAACCCCCTTTTCGTCTTTGAATTTTTCTTATTTATACACACTGAGGAATTAAATGCATTGATACCTAATTGCCAGGGAATTAAATGCGTACACATTGGGGAATTAAATGCCTTCACTGTTGGGGTATTAAATGCATTGGCCCTACATTAATTTTTTTCAATGGTTATTAATTGCCCTAATCCCCTTTTTTGATTTTCATAAAAAAAAATTGAATGCTCTTGACTTTTTCCACAAGTCAATGAGTACAGATTAGAGAAGAAAGGGTGGGCTGATATCTTTGACAAATGGGCCAAAAGTAACATGATGGGATGGACTAGAGACCAAAACTAAATGGAAAAAGGATTAGGCTGACCAAAAATAAAAAAATAAAAAATTCGAATAAAATGTGGTGTTCACATCTTTCATGAGATTGATATCTTTTTTGATGTAGTCATTACAGACTCTAGACATATTTTGTAGACATAGAATTCATCTCCAAAACTAATCTCAAATAACAATATAAGATCTTTCTACTTCACAGAGATGTTTTAGCAATTTTCATTGCTTCATCATTGTAAAATATCTGATATGTTACAATTAGGATCAAAGACATCTTGATATAAGCTGAAATCCTTCAACATCATGTACAGACTGTTTCATATAGCCTTTCATATGTAACACATAGTACATAGGTAGCATAGACAGTTGTAGCTTAGGGGGCATATCTAAACAGAGACTTGACTTGATGGAACAATTGAACTTTCTCCTTTGTAAAGTTCTTGTCAACATGTTTTTTTTTTTAATCTCTTTCATTATATGAATGAATTATGCCATAGCCTAGACTCTTATCAGTAAAGGATGATCAGATAAAAGATCAATCTTGTGAAGATGATGAAAGCCATTTTGTCCCTCAGATCTTTGTCCTCTACAATAGTTGGATTACTCAACCCCTCAGAGGCCTTGCTCTGATACAACTTGTAAGTAAAGATGTGCACGAGAAGGGGGGGTTGAATCATGCGTTGATCCTTTTTTGCATTTTCTGAAGCTTTTGAAAACAAATACTATCAAGTGTAAAACTTGAAGTGTAGCGGAAACATTGTTAGTAGCTTCAGAAAGTAGATTTCTGAACCTTATTAAATAAAATGCTCATTATTAAATGAAATAACAGAAAGCAAGAAAGATATATAAGATCAAGAGAAAGTAAATGATGCAACAGAGATAAATAAAAGAGACCAGAGAAAGGAAGACAAGACACAAGGGATTTTATATTGGTTCGACCAACCTACCTATATCCAATACTTAACAATCATTAAGGTTCCATTCAAATTAGCTTTCTCAACTTGAGAATATAAAGTGAGAATGTAAAGATGGATAGTCTTTATATTAGCCTTTCCAAGCTTTCACTTGTGCTAGCAAACCAACTCAGAGACTAACAAAAGTTAAGTATTCTTTCCATAAGCCTCTCTAGGCTAAAGCGAGTAATATTGTACTAGTCTCTCCAAGTTAACATGAGCAATATTGTACTAGCCTTTCTAAGTTAACCCGTGATCAGTAGTCACCTCTACAGTCACATTGAAAGTAGTCTTGACACTAGCCTCTCCAAGCCAAACCGTGAGCAGTAGCAACCTCTACTATCACGTTGCAAGTAGTGGCCTCTCCAAGCCAAACTGTAAGTAGTAATAACACTGTTACAGTTACATTGCAAGTAATCTTTTCTAAGCCTCTTCAAGCTATCTCACATTGATCATTATCGGATCAAGGATACACAATTTATAAGTTTGGGTTGCCGTTCAAACTAACCTGCACTCAAGATTTCTTTGGATATACAATCAAGAGAACTTAGAGAATCTTGAATAACTTCGTTTTATATTTTCTTCCTTGAAAGAACATATGATCTATGAAGTGTAGAAAGAAGATTTAATGTACAAGGAAACGATTTTCAAAAAGAGAAGAAAAAAATATGAACGGAAAACTTTTGCAACGTTTCAGCTCTATCTTTACAATGTTAAGTCTTGTTCTTTGAGGAACTCGGCATCACTATTTATAGAGGTTTTTTCTTGAGATCGTTGCCTTTAAACAGATCTTCTAGGGACACGTGTTAATTATCTATTGGTGTCTTGGAAAGAAAGTGTAACACCTCGATTATTCTGTCTAAGTAAAAATGATCAAAATGCTACTGAGGTCGTTTTTCACCCGGAATTCGAGGATAGCCAGCCCAGCAGTCCTTAAAGGGTCAATTCAATGTTTGAAGGGGATTGGATGAGTTGGGAATGATCTCGGAGATGAAAATTTCATTTTTCGAGTTTTCGGCTCAAAATGACCAAAATACCCATATAGCATTTTATGCGGGTATAAGTGCCGTTTGAGCTCGGAACTTTCCCAGAAAGTTTAATATGATGATTTTATGTGTCTGATGATGTCTGTTTAAGTCCTGGTGGTCCCGGACAGTTTTTGTATAGAGTTACGATTTTGCCCCTGGAATAGTGCCATTTGAGCCTAATGATGTAATTAAGCAAACCTAAGCAATATTAGGCTCTAATCGAAGATTAATTAATTTTCATAATTAATCTAGAGTCAAAATAATTTATTTAAGTTAATTAGAACCTAAAATTGCTTAGATTCAACTTAAACCTCTTTTAAAAACTCAAGATTCCAAGTCACGAAATCTTGAATAGTGTTTTCTCTTTCCAATTCCTTAAATAAAGGAATTGTGTCTACAATTGTTTATACTTCAAAATGAGTTTTAATCTCACTAATGAAGCAAGAACACTCCCTAATCATGTCTTGACATCCTTAATTGACCATTACCTCACCTAAACGCTTACTTACAAACTCCTAATCCTAAGCCTAATCAAAGCTACACATAAACACATCTCTAAACCACAATTAAATGAAAGATTTTCCTCCCTCATTACAAGAAGAAAATGGCGCCACCTCTCCCTCCATTGTCTATTGTAACACCCCGATTTTTCTGTCTGAGTGAAATGACCAAAATGCCCCTGAGGTCATTTCCTGACCCGAATTCGAGGGTAACCAACTCGGTTGTCCTCGAAGGGTCAACTCAATGTTTGAAGGGGATTGAATGGCCTTTGAATGCTGCCGAAAGTGAAAATCTCGTTTTCCGCAGTTTCGAGTCAAATTGACCAAAATACCCCTATAGTGTTTTTACGCGGATAGAAGTGTCGTTTGAGCCCAAAACCTTCCCCAGAGGTTTAAAAACATGTTTTCATGTGTCTAGAGGTCTCTGTTCAAGTCCAAGTGGTCCCGGGCAGTTTTGTGCAAAATTACAATTTTGCCCCTAGAATAGTGTTTTTACGCCTAATGACGTAATTAAGCTAACCTAAGCAATATTAGGCTCTAATCAAAGGTTAATTAATTTTCCTAATTAATCTAGAGTCAAAATAATTTATTAAGGTTAATTAGAACCTAAAATTGCTTAGATTAAACTTAAATCCCTTTTTAGAATTCAAGATTCCTAGTCTTGGAATCTTAAATAGTGTTTTCTCTCACCAATTCCCTAATTCAAGGAATTGTGTTGGCATTGGATTCTTTGTTAATAGAGTTTGACTCCATTAATCTAGCAAGACCACCCCCTAAATCTAGTCTTACAAGCCCCTAATTAACCATTACCTCACCTAAACACTTTCTTACAACTTCCTAATCTTAATCCTAATCAAAGATACACCTAAACACAACTCTAACCCACAATTAAAATGCAAGAGAACCCTCCCCAAGGCTGATGCATTTCGGCCCTCTCTCTCAATTACCACACATGTTGAATTTTTTCTCACTCAAAGAACCATGCTTAAAGCCATACCTTGAACCATACCTCACCATGCTTTGAACCATACCTCACCATGCTTCAAGATCACAATCTCTCACCTCATGGACCACATGGTCATGGCCAAAACTCCATCAGCCTTCACACCCTCCATTTGCTTCATTTCTCTATAAATAGATGACCTTGGGAAGCTTGCACCACTTTTAGATCATTTGCTAAGTTTAGGAACACTCAGCTTTTCTTTTTCTCTCAAAGTTCTAATGTTCTTCAAGTTCTTCAAGTTCTTCATCTTCTTCTTCCATCTTCAAGTTCATCACACCAAATAGGGATTTCCTTTCATGTATTCTCTTCTTTAAAGTTCTTGTTTCAAGTTTGATGTTTATGGTTTCTCTTGTTTTCTTTTTAGAACTTCTTCTCTATTCCTTTTTCTTTCTCATTTTCGGCCATGGGCCTTGAGGATCAAAGAAATGAGAGCTTGATGATGAGAGTTTCATGATGATGTTCTTCACTTGAAACAAACTCTAGAGCTTAATCTTTGTTCTTAAGCAAAAATGTTTTTAGTTCTTCCTTTCTTGAACTCTTAAGAACTCCAACTTTGATGATGTTTCAAAATGGTTCTAAGGACTCAATGATGAGGTCTCATGATGTTGGTGTTAATATATCATCAAGATCATGGACTCTAGAGTTTCAAAATGTTCCTTTTCTTCCTTGAAGTTTCGGCCATTTCCTTTTCTTTTACATGCAAAATGTTTTGATTTTCTAAAAATGTTATGTTGAGTTCTAAGAACTCTAGACTTTACTATATCTTGGTTTAATGAGTTTGGGTTAAGGTTTAAGTTCCTTTAAAGTCTTGTTAAGAGCTCTAGAAAGATAAAATGAACTTGCATAATTTATTTTATGCTTGCATTCATATCTACATTCTTGCTATGCACCTTTACTTTCAAGCTATCACCTAAGAACATAAAGATTAAAATGGAACTTGCATCATCACTTAATTTAATTCTCAAAGCCTTTCTATTTCGGCCTTAAAGTCGATTGTTGTTGGGCCTAGAGCACTAAAATAAAGAATTGAACTTGCATTATCACCTAATTAATTTCTCGAATGCCTTTCTATTTCAGCCTTAAAGTCGATTGTTGTTGGGCTAAGAGCACTAAAATAAAGAATTGAACCTTGCATTTACTTTCAAGCTTGCACGTTTAAGTTTATGCTTCGCATTTTACTTTCAAGCTTGCACGTTTAAGTTTATGCCTTGCATATTTATGTTACGTCATCACTTTATTTTGTAAGCAAGATTAAAAATGAAAAGCATGAGCACGTTTATTTTATGTCATAACTTAAGGACCTAGAGCTCAAAGACTTGCCCATTTCATTTCAAGTTAAAGTTTAATATGAATGCATTCCTTGAATGCATAATTTTGGCCAAGTAGTGATGATGGACTTACAATGAGTTTTCATCTAGCTACAAGGACCAATAGTCTATACTCTAAGTTTTCCTTAAAGCTTTACAAGTCTTTTCAAGGTTATGTTATCATGAGATATGACTTTATTCCCTTTTAGAAGATGAAATATACTTTGGTCACTAACCTAAGGCTTCTCTTAGCCTCTTGATGGATTAAAATGATTTGCAAAGAGTTTTAGAAATTCTAAATTGATTCCAAGAGAAACTAGTTAGCTTATGTACCTAGAAATGTCAATTTAATTCTCTTATTGAGGCAAGATGTTTTCGGTACTGTCATGATAAGCTTGTGGCTGTATGATGATGTTTTGATGTGTTAGAATGTGTGAAAATATCATATGATGATGTAGAAATGATTCTATGCATAATAGGTAAGAAACTAGCTAACTAGAAATACCGTAAAGCTAGAATTTAACATAGTTTTGACCCATTTGTTTTTGGAACTTATCCAAAATGTTTTAATGGGAAAATAATCAGATTAGGATTGTTTAGACATGAAAAACTTGGTAACATTTGGATTAGAATTGAATTCTAGCACCTATAGGGAAACTAATAACTAGAAAATCATAAAAGTGCAAGTTTAGAACTCTTAGAACATTTAATTTTCTGGATTCTGTCCAGCACCTTTACAACATGATAAACATGGTTTATAATTAGTTCTTAAGCATAGGAATGTTTCATAATTGATTTAGATTTAATATATAGCGCCTTAGGCGAAGACGGAACCAAGAAAGGGTCTAAAACGTAAGTTCTAGAACCCCGTAAACACAAGTTAGGAATTCTGCCCTATGCTATTCAGATTTGAGAATGAACATGAGGATTAGGAATGATGATTAATTATGAGCCCTTAAGTGCATAAAATATGAGCAACGGATGTTAGAGAACTATATTTCAAGATTAAGACCCGTAAGGGTCAAAGCATAAGCTACCATAAGGGTAAGCGTTTGAATGTTCTATGATGAGGCATGTGGTATGTAAATGATGATGATGTTATTCATATGAGGAATTCATGAGGATATATGTTTATGTGGCATAAAGCAAATTTGGAAGGAATTCGGCGTAATGCCAGTGTGCCGCCGAATTTCTGACAAATTTGGGGACTTAAAGAGATTTTGAAAAATTAAGGTACTAAGATGGGTTCTAGGATGACACCGGTTCGGCCGAGCACCCCTAAGAGAATTGCCCCCTAACCCGTACTCAGATAGTCGGGATTTATGATTTATGATACGCTTATCGTTAAGTGGTAAGTAAGAACTAGTGACGACTAGTTAAGGTATGAGCTCATAACCTAGATATGTGACACGTTCTGGGTGACACCGGTTCGGTCGAACACCCCCAGTTCGATTGTCTTTTAAGGTGGCCCATGAGAAAGAGAAGTTTCATGATTATGATTATGTCACTAAGTTTGTCCCATATGAATGTTACTATTGCCACTTTATGCCACTAAGTATGATGATGCTTGATGTTATGTTTTATGTATGTGCATTAGGTAGTGCCATGCATACATTCTCTATTATGTTGCATTCATGACATTAAGATCATCCTAAAATGAATGGACCTTGACTAAGTTATATTTTAAAGTTTAAAATGAACTTGATGCATGCTCACTTTCTTTTACGAAAATAAACCCAAGGTTCCTGAGGACGTAGATGATGACATCTAGGTAGTAGGAGGCCCTACTGAGATTCTTTAGTAAGATTCTCACTCCCTCTATCTCTTCTTTCCGTCACGTCTTCAGATGGCGATGTTCATGGTGTTCGTGGACACGCCGATATGGGAGGTGCACCATGACCCGGAGCATGGGTCATTTCATTTTGAAGGTCATTGTACCGTGCGCATGTTTATGTTCGTCGGACGACCCTTTGCTCACCCTGTACATTCTTACCGATTCTCCCTGATGTCACCCTATGAAGATAATGACCGAGTTTTCGAGCGTGCGCTCACACATGATGAGAGAGTGCTTCGTAGGCACACCGCCGCCTTAGCCATGCGTGATTTTCCCGACTACATGCCTCAGACTTACTTCTCGGAGTCTGACCCTTCGGAGGACCCACCTACTCACCCGTATAGCGAGAGTTCTACTCCCTCCCCACCATTGACGAGGGAAGGTAGCGAGGCCACTGTCACCCAGCCGAGACGTGGAGGGCGGGTGAGGATGGTTCCTCATCGAGGAGCCCACGTTCAGCCAGGCCGAGTACCTACACCGGACGTGCTACGCCCATGGATTGGCTACGTCCCACCTCACCCGGATCACCAGTAGTGGGACCGTTAGGGCATCGCTAGTGCACACACCACATAGACATGGATAAATCTTCTTTTGTTTAGAGGTTATCCCATTAGATGCACTTGGGTAGGAGAGTAGTTTACATTTATGTTCATGTTGTATTTTCTTTCATGTATTCCTTTGTACTAAATTAAGTCCCACACTTATAAGTGGGCAAGTTATATATAAATGAGATGACATTCAGTGTTATTCATGGTGTGCCTTATGTTATGATGTTGTGAGACATTTGTTTTATTTTACATGGTTTATCGCTTATCGCGTCACGCGGCTCTCACTTTGTATTTCAAAAAAAATTTACCCGTATTTTCTGCTAAGTATTTCAAAGTAAAAATGAGAACTATGAAGTAACAGACTAATGTTTAACCTAAGTATGTTCTAGAGTATTGGGTTAAAAATTAGGATGTTACATCCATCACATGTTTGAATTTAAACACCCAAAGAAGCATGTTACACCATCCTTTAGGCCATACCTAGCCATACTTTCCACCATACCTCACCATGCCTCCATGAAACCAATTATCTCTGCTCATGGAACATGAGGTTTCGGCCCCCCTCCATTCTTTCACCCTTGGTTTTGTTTTTCTATAAATATACATGCAAATGAACTTGTGAGAACCTTTAGATCATTTGCTGGCTTTGAGTTTTCAAGAGTTGTCTCAAGTTCTCTCATTTCTTCAAGAGTGTTCTTCGCCTTCATCTTCTTTATCTCCACCAAAGAACCATCCCTCACAACCTCAAACCACCACCCAACCACCATAGATCAACATTCAAACACATAAGCTTACATCCTTACACATCAAACTCACACAAAACCCTTTCCTTCCTTTTTCTTCCTCTTTGGTTGAAACATCAAGACCACTTGGAAGCAAGTTTTCTTCTCTTTTTCTTCTCCAAGACTAAGCTTTTCTCTTCACCACTTGGTAGGGATTTTTGTTCTTTAAAGTTTTGTCTTCTAAAGCTTTGATTAAAATAAGTTTTTGTTAGTTTCTCTTGGCTTTTAGAACTTCTTTTCTTCTCTTTGATTTTGGCCTTGGAACCTTTCTTTTAAAAGAAAATGTTAGCTTGATGATGAGATTTCAAGATAATGGTCCTATGGTTATCATTTGAGAAACCTCTAAAGCTTGAAACTTAGTTTTGATCTTAATACATTCTTGGTCTTCCTTTTCCTTTTCTTCAACCTTGGGTTCGATTTCCGTTTTCCTTTTCTTTCCTTTGGCTTTGGCCTTATTTCCTTTTCTTTGATGTTCAAGGTTTTTGTAACATCCTAATTTTTAACCCAATACTCTAGAACATACATAGGTTAATCATTAGTCTGTTACTTCATAGTTCTCATTTTTACTTTGAAATACTTAGCGGAAAATATGGGTAATTTTTTTTTAAAATACAAAGTGAGAGCCGCGTGACGCGATAAGCGATAAACCAAGTAAAATAAAACAAATGTCTCACAAAATCATAACATAAGGCACATAGAGGCACATCATTTGAAACACTGAATATTATCATATATAATTTGCCCACTTATAACTGTGGGACTTAATTTGGTACAACAGAAGGAAATACAAGAAAAGAAATACAACGAAAAACATAAACATAACTACTCCCCTACCCGAGTGCATCTAATGGGATAACCTCTAAACAAAAGAAGGTTTATCCTCGTCTAAGTGGTATGTGCACTAGCGATACCCATCCGTCCCACTACTGGTAGTTCGGGTAAGGTGAGACGTAGCCAATCCATGGGCGTAGCACGTCGGGTGTAGGTACTCTGTAACGCCCCAATTTTTACTGTAATTTTTACTGTCATTAGAAATTACCGAATTACTGTAGGTAATTATTACATAAGATTTGAGGGCGAACAATCCTCAATAAAGGAATATAACATTAGAAGAGAGGTTAGGAGCGATTCATACGAGAGTCGCAAATCCCGAATTTCTGTACATATAAAATGACCAAAATGCCCCTGAAGTTATTTTACTTAGAAAATGAGGATCGTGGGCCCCACCTATTCTCAAGGGGAGGTTTTGATGATAATAAGGGATTGTTTGTGTTATGTGTGTTAATAGAGCAGAAGGATCTCAATTTTGAGTTAGACGGCGAAATGACCAAAATGCCCCTGGTTTGTTTAACTCCGATGTGCGTGCCGACTGAGCCCGAACCTCACTAAAATGTTTTAAAATTTGTTTTAAAGCCATGATTAACCATTGGTTAAGCTCGGGTGGCCTCGGGCAGATTTTAAGTGAAAGTACGATTTTGCCCCTGTTTTTGGCGATTTGCGAATTCGGGATTTTTGATTAGTATCTAGAAACCTAAGCAATATTAGGCTCAAATTAAAGCTTATTAAATTATAAATATTAATCTAGAGTCAAAATTATGTATTTAGATTGATTAGAACCCAAAATTGCTCAAAAACACCCAAATTGCTTACTAATTCACTTAAGCCCTTAACCGTAAATTCTCTAAATTACATGAATACCTTGCCTACACCTAAATAATGCATGGAACACACAAATTTCACTTCTTTGGGCTGTAATGGACGAAATTATTGATGTCATTATGCAGCTGAATTATTGCCAAAAGTTGCACTAAAACAAAATGCCAAAATGTCACCATAAGAGACAATTCCTTAATTTCATACAACTTTGTCTAAAATGATTTTTCCTCTCTTATTTCTCCTGCAAAATTCCACCAACTACCTCCTCATTTTGGCCAATTAGAAGCCTCCAAAATCTTCTATAAATAGGCTTGCTTGAGTGGTCTTGGAATGCTTTGTTCATAACTAGTTTTTAGGAGCACCAAAAACTTTCTTTCTTCCTCCTCTTTGGCTGAATTCTTTCTTCAATTTTTCAAAGAGATTTTGTTTCATTTCACTTCAAGAAATTAAGTTCTCTTCCTCTTCTTCAACTCAGATTAGGTAGGGAGTAGTTTCTAAATTTATTTCTATGCTTTGAGGAGTTGTGTTTTTAGCTCAAAATGATGAAATTATGAACTTACCTTAGCTTTTCATTTCGGTTTTCCTCTTCATTTTTTCTTTAACCAATTCGGCCATATGGCCTAGGTGGAACTAAGATGAAGGCTTGATGATGAGAACCTTGAGGGTGGGTTGTAAATCCATCACAAGTTAGGCCTCTAAAGCTTGAAAATTCCACTTGATGCAAAACTTTAAAGAATAATGCTTTATGATGCTAAAACAAAGAATTTTAGTTTAGAACTTGAAAGATGTATTTTCCAAGCTTGTATTTCATGTTTATGTTTCAAGTCATCACTTAATCTTTCAAGATAATAAAGAGGTTGCATCTCATATTTAATTTATGCTCTCACTTTATTTTATAATGGCTAAAAGAATCAATGCATGGCATGTTTATTTTATGCCATCACCTAAAGATCCTAGAGGTCAAAGACTCGGCCATGTATCACAAGCAAAGAAATATGATTATTGGAGTTAAAGAATTTATTCTTTAAAAATTTTTGAGATTGGAGCTTAAAAAGATGTAATAATAATTCTCTTCTCCCTTCACTAGGTCTGTGCGGACTCTCTTTGCTCAGGTTTCTTAATATTCTCTTCTCCTCTCTCTCTTGGTCTGTGCGGATTACCGCGCTCAGTTTCTTGTATCATGTTTATATTTCAAGTTCTTGCATCATGTTTAATTTTCAAGTCATCACCTTAAATCTTAAAGATAAAGAAATGGAATTGCATATCATGTTTATAATTCCAAGCTATCACCTTATAAAGATAAGATTAAAATAAGGTTGCATAGCATGTTTATAATTCTAAGATGTCACCTAAATCTCTAAAGCTCAAGACTTACTCCTTTTATCTTAAGTGAGAATTTTAATTGAGAAGATCCTCCCAAGTTTGACAAAAGAACTAGTTTCTATGTAATTGCATGAGGTTCATGATTCGGCTACTGATCTGAGTTTAGTATCAATGTATGATAATGATTTGATATGTTTGAAGTTGTGATAATTATGGTTTATTGTTAAGAGAATGATTCACTGCATGTTAGAGATAAAACTAGCTCTCTAGAACAACCGAAGAGCTAGAATTTACCTAGTTTTTGACCCCTTTAAGTTTAGCCAATGCCAAATCTGTTTTAGTATGTTATAATTCTGTCTAGGATTAGTTAGCCATGAAAAATTTGGTATTAATTAGACTAGGATTGATCCCGAACACTAAAAATGAACTTAGCAACTAGAAAACCGTAAAAACAAGGTTTCTAGAACTCTAGGGAATGAAATTTATGCATTCTATCCAGAATCTTTACCAACGATAAGAACCAGGTTTTATTATGTTTAAATAACGGAGAATAATTCATAATTGGTTTAGTAACTAATTTCAGTATCATAGGGAAAGCTGGTAACAAGAAAGGATTTAAAACATAACTTCTAGCATACCGTAAAACCTTAGGAACAACTTACTACCTATGCTACCCCATTTGATTTAATAGTGTTCTTAAGGCCTATAAATAATCATAAGGATGGTAATAAATCCCTTAGGTGCATAACTAATTAGTTCTATAATTGATAATTCTATGTAAGTATTGGATGCTTATTAAGTACTTGATATCATTGAATGATTTCCTGGCTTGCATGTTATAGTTGTTGTTGCAAATAATGAGAATGCTTATGCATGAAATATTCTTTATTATGTAAAATCTACCTTTGTTGCTAGAAGAAAGTATATCATTGTAAAAGTGTAATTTGGAAAGGTTCTGGCTAAGGAAAGACTTGGTATTTAAGTGTGTCCATTGTGACCCACCTCTCTTTCCTGGGAATCTCCTAGATGCATGATTATAGTTGATATATATTATTCTAGATTAAGACTATAAATGAGAAAATGCTATGATGTTTATGAATTGTATTGTGATATAACATGCAAAGATTTAATGGTGACTTAAACTTATAAGAAAATGATCCTTTGGAACCATCAGACTATAGGTGGTGAAAAGGTGATTTTAGCCCCCTAACCCGTTCTCTCAAAAGGGTAGAGTTGGGACTTTAGCTTATCAAAAGGGATAAGTATATGTTAGTGACGACTAGTAAAGTATGAGCTCATAACCTAAATTACTCCCAAAAGGGTGGAGTATAGGGTGGCCCAAGGAAAATAATGATGATGATAAGATTTTAAGTCACCTAAGGCACTAAAGAAATGAAATATGTGCCTTTGTGTCCATGTGTAGCTAATATTATATGACGTTCTTTTATGCATGTTATTTTGATAATGATGATGAGGAATATGATATAATGATAAAGGAAAAGTTCATTGTAAATATGACATGTTAAGATTATGATGCATTATAAGACGCATGATTAAAAATTGACGAACCTCGGTTAAGTATTTGTCCGAACTTAAAATGAATCTTTGCACGCTCACTATTTTAGAATAATCCCGAGGTTCCTGGGGACTTTGATGATGACACTGTAGAAGGAGGTACCCTACTGAGAATTCTTTAGCAAGATTCTCACTCCCTTTTCTTTATTTCCGTCATTGTCTCCAGATTCAAATGGCGACATTCGTCTTGTTCGTTGATACCCCTACTTGGGAATTCCACTATGATCCGGTGCATCACTCGTATCATTTTGAAGAGAGGTGCGCAGTTCATGTTTTTATTTATATAGGTCGTCCATTTGCACATCCTGTCCCTAGTTATCAATTTTCTCCTACTTCTCCCTATGGCGATGAAATGGTTTTCGAACATACACGTCCACTTGATGAAAGGATGTTACGTTCTTATCCCACTTCATCTGTTGTCCATGGATTTCCAGAGTATGTTCCCGAGACGAGATATTCTGAAACTGATCCTTCAGAGGACACTCCTACTCATGTATATTCTGAGAGCTCTACTCCTACTCCTACACGTGTAAGAGAGGGTAGTGAGGAAACATTTGTTCAGCCGAGGTTAGCAAGAAGGTCGTCCATGCGACCCCAGCCTGGTGCATCTCGTGTGTCCCCTCCCGAGGGAGCTCATCAGTGGATCGGATTTATTCCCCCATTTCCAGGACAGTGGCCATAGAGGGTTCTTAGTAGATTTATGAGTGTTCATGCACCCTAGTTTTAGGATAACCTTCCCGGCTTATGGAGTTATCTAGTTTAGGGGCATGTATTTCCTTATGTATATTTTCTTTTATGGGTTTGCATAAGACAATGATGTATGATCATAACCCACCCTTTGAGTGAGGTTATTGTATGTAAATATATGTTATAATGTGCTTATGGATGTTATATGATGGAGCCAATGTGATATGATGTGATATATTCTTAAACGTCTTATTATACTCCGCTTACTCGTTCACGTTGTACTCGGCTCACATTTTCAATTATGTTTTTTTTTTAAAAAAAATGGCTCGTAATTTCACTAAGTATTTTCAAATTATGAAGAAAGAACCAAAGCAAGGAGTAAAGTCTAGTCATTAATCAGATTCAACCTAGGTGTATTTGGTTAATTACTAGGGTGTTACATACTCGGCCTGGCTGGATATGAGCTCCTCGACGAGGAACCATCCTCACCTGCCCTCCACATCTCGGCTGGGTGACAGTGGCCTCGCTACCTTCCCTCGTCAGTGGTGGGGAAGGAGCATAACTCTCACTATATAGATGAGTAGGTGGGTCCTCCGATAGGTCAGACTCCGAGAAGTAAGTCCGAGGCACGTAGTCGAGAAAATCACGCATGGCTAAGGCGGCGGTGTGCCTATGAAGCACCCTCTCGTCATGCGTGAGCGCACACTCGAAAACTCGGTCATCATCGACATAGGGTGACGTCGAGGAGAATCGGTAAGCATGTACAGGGTGAGCAAAGGGTCGTCCGACGAACATAAACACGCACACGGTACAATGACCCTCAAAATGAAATAACCCATATTCCGGGTCATGATGCACCTCCCATATCGGCATGTCCACGAACACCACGAACGTCGCCATCTGAAGACGTAACGGAAAGAAGAGATAGAGGGAGTGAGAATCTTACTAAAAATCTCAGTAGGGCCTCCTACTACCTAGGTGTCATCATCTACGTCCTCAGGAACCTTGGGTTTATTTTCATAAAAGCAAGTGAGCATGCATCAAGTTCATTTTAAACTTTAAAGTATACTTTAGCCTAGGTCCATTCATTTTAGGATGATCTTAATGTCATGAATGCAATATAATAGAGAATGTATGCATGGCGCTACCTAATGCACATACATAAATCATAACATCAAGCATCATCATACTTAGTGGCATAAAGTGGCAATAGAAACATTCATATGGGACAAACTTAGTGACATAATCATAATCATGAAACTTCTCTTCCTCATGGGCCACCCTAAAAGACAATCGAACTGGGGGTGCTCGGCCGAACCGGTGTCACCCAGAACATGTCACACATCTAGGTTATGAGCTCATACCTTCACTAGTCGTCACTAGTTCTTACTTACCACTTAACGATAAGCATATCATAAATCATAAATCCCGACTATCTGAGTATGGGTTAGGGGGCAATTCTCTTAGGGGTGCTCGGCCGAATCGGTGTCACCCAGAACATGTCACACATCTAGGTTATGAGCTCATACCTTCACTAGTCGTCACTAGTTCTTACTTACCACTTAACGATAAGCGTATCATAAATCATAAATCCCGACTATCTGAGTATGGGTTAGGGGGCAATTCTCTTAGAGGTGCTCGGCCGAACCAGTGTCATCCTAGAACCCATCTTAGTACCTTAATTCTCAAAATCTCTTTGAGTCCCCAAATTTGTCGGAAATTCGGCGGCACAATGGCATTACGCCGAATTCCTTCCAAATTTGCTTTATGCCACATAAACATATATCCTCATGAATTCCTCATATGAATAACATTATCATCCTTCACATAACACATGCATCATCATAGAACATTCAAACGCTTACCCTTACGGTAGCTTATGCTTTGACCCTTACGGGTCTTAATCTTGAGATATAGTTCTCTAAAATCCGTCGTTTATATTTTATGCACCTAAGGGCTCATAATTAATCATCATTCCTAATCCTCATGTTCATACTCAAATCTGAAAAGCATAGGGCAGAATTTCTAACTTGTGGTTACGGGGTTTTAGAACTTACGTTTTAGACCCTTTCTCGGTTCCGTCTTCGCCTAAGGCGCTATAAATTAAATCTAAATTAATTATGAGACATTCCTATACTTAAGAACTAATTATAAATCACATTTATCATGTTGTAACATTGCTGGAAAGAATCCAGAAAACTAAATGTTCTAAGAGTTCTAAACTTGCATTTTTACGGTTTTCTAGTTACTAGTTTCCCCATAGGTGCTAGAATTCAATTCTAATCCAAATGTTACCAAGTTTTTCATATCTAAACATTCCTAATCTGATTATGTTCCATTAAAACATTTTGGATAAGTTCCAGAAATAAATGGGTCAAAACTATGTTAAATTCTATCTTTACGGTATTTTTATGAAGCTAGTTTCTTACTTATCATACATAGAATCGTTCTTACTTCATCATATGATATTTTCACACATTCTAACAGATCAAAACATCACCAAATAGCAGCAAGTTCATCATGACAGAACTGAAAACATCTAGCTTCAATAAGAGAATTAAATTGACATTTCTAGGTACATAAGTTAACTAGTTTCTCTTGGAATCAATTTAGAATTTCTAAAACTCTTTGCAAATCATTTTAATTCATTAAGAGGCTAAGAGAAGCCTTAGGTCAGTGACCAAAATATAGTGCATCTTTAAAAAGAGAATAAAATGATAACTCATGATAACATAACCTTATAAAGATTTGTAAACCTTTAAGAAAGACTTAGAACATAGATTATTGGCCCTTGTAGCTAGATGAAAACTCATTGCAAGTCCATCATCACTACTTGGCCAAAAACATGCATTCAAGGAATGCATTCACATTAAACTTTAACTAGAAATGAAATGGGTAAGTCTTTGAGCTCTAGGTTCGTAAGTTATGACATAAAATAAACGTGCTCATGCTTTTCATTTTTAATCTTGCTTACAAAATAAAGTGATGACTTAAAATAAATATGCAAGGCATAAACTTAAACGTGCAAGCTTGAAAGTAAATATGCAAGGTTCAATTCTTTATTTTAGTGCCCTTGGCCCAACAACAATCGTCTTTAAGGCCGAAATAGAAAGGCATTCGAGAAATTAATTAGGTGATAATGCAAGTTCAATTCTTTATTTTAGTGCTCTAGGCCCAGCAACAATCGACTTTAAGGTCGAAATAGAAAGGCTTTGAGAATTAAATTAAGTGATGATGCAAGTTCCATTTTAATCTTTATGTTCTTAGGTGATAGCTTGAAAATAAAGGTGCATAGCAAGAATGTAAATATGAGTGCAAGCATAAAATAAATTATACAAGTTCATTTTATCTTTCTAGAGCTCTTAACAAGACTTTAAAGGAACTTAAACCTCAACCCAAACTCATCAAACCAAGATAAAGTAAAGTCTAGAGTCCTTAGAACTAAACATAACATTTTTAGAAAATCAAAACATTTAGCATGTAAAAGAAAAGGAAATGGCCGAAACTTCAAGAAGGAAAAAGGAACATTTTAAAACTCTAGAGTCCATGATCTTGATGATATATTAACACCAACATCATGAGTCCTCATCATTGAGTCCTTAGAACCATTTTGAAACATCATCAAAGTTAGAGTTCTCAAGAGTTCAAGAAAGGAAGAACTAGAAACATTTTTGGTCAAGAACAAAGATCAAGCTCTAGAGTTTGTTTCAAGTGATGAACATCATCATGAAACTCTCATCATCAAGCTCTCATTTCTTTGAACTTCAAGGCCCATGGCCGAAAATGAGAAGGAAAAAGGAGAAGAAAAGAAGTTCCAAAAAGAATCATGAGAAACTATGAACATAAAGCTAGAACAAGAACTTTAAAGAAAGAAATACTTGAAAGAAAATCCCTACTTGGTGTGATGATCTTGAAGATGGAAGAAGAAGATGAAGAAGATGAAGAAGATGGAGAGCTCCAAGAACTTGAAGAACACAAGAGCTTTGAGAGAAAAAGAAAAGCTTTGGAGAGAACTAAACTTTGCAAATGATCTAAAAGTGGTGCAAGCTCCTCAAGGCATCCTATTTATAGAGAAATGAAGTAAATGGAGGGTGTGAATGGGGGGAGGAGTTTTGGCCACATGCATCAGAATTTGAGGGAAAAATATCTCTTACAAAGGCATGGTTGAAGGCATGGTGAGTTATGGGTTCAAGTATGGTGAGGTATGGTTCAAGGCATGGCTCAAGCATGGTTCTTTGAGTAAGAAACAAATCAACATGTGATGTAAATGGGGGAGGAGGTGGCCAAAATGCATCAGCCAATGGGGGAGGATTTCTTGCATTTTAATTGTGGTTTAGAGTTGTGTTTATGTGTATCTTTGATTATGCTTAAGGTTAGGAATTTGTAAGAAAGTGTTTAGGTAAGGAAAATAGGTAATTAAGGTGGTTTAGACATAATTAAGGAGTGGTCTTGCACCATTAGTGAGTTAGATCCTCAAATTAGAGTCTAAACAACTCTAGACACAATTCCTTAATTTAGGCAATTGGAGAGAGAAAACACTATTCAAGATTCCAAGACTAGGAATCTTGAATTCTAAAAAGGAATTTAAGTTTAATCTAAGCAATTTTAGGTTCTAATTAACTTTAATAAATTATTTTGACTCTAGATTAATTAGGGAAATTAATTAACTTTCGATTAGAGCCTAATATTGCTTAGGTTAGCTTAATTACGTCATTAGGCGTAAAAATACTATTCTAGGGGCAAAATCATAATTTCGTACAAAACTGCCCGGGACCACCGGGATTTGAACAGAGACCTCTAGACACATGAAAACATGATTTTAAACCTCTGGGGAAAGTTTCGGGCTCAAACGGCACTTCTACCAGCGTAAAAAAAACGCTATAGGGGTATTTTGGTCATTTTGACCCGAAACTGCGAAAAACGAGGTTTTCGCTCCCGGAAACATTCGAAGGCCATTCAATCCCCTTCAAACATTGAGTTGACTCTTCGAGGATGATCGAGTTGGTTACCCTCGAATTCGGGTCAGGAAATGACCTCAGGGGCATTTTGGTCATTTCTCTCAGATAGAAAAATCGGGGTGTTACAGTTTTGATTAAAGGAAGTTGTTAGATGCTTGAGCTTGATGATGATGTTCAAACCAGAAGGTTTCCTTGAAACCTTGGTAAAAAGAACTCTAAATCTCACTTTGTCTTGTTAAGATATGTGTTGGATTGAGGTTTATATTCCTTTAAAGTCTTGTATGAGCTCTAGTAAATATAAAATGAAATTGCATTCATATTTACATTTCTTGCCTAGCATGTTTATTTTTCAAGCCATCACCTAAAGCTTAAAGATTAAAACAAGAGCTTGCATTTTCATATAACCTAATAATTAATCTCGAAGCTCGCCTATTTCGGCCTTAAAGTCGATTGTTGTGTTTAACATCCTCCTAAGTATTACGTCATCCTTAAGCCATGACATCAGACTCGAGAGTTGTTACTTATAAATTAGCAGACCTTTCTTAAGTATCTATAGCTAGTTTGGTTGATTCGCGAGATAACTAAGTCATAATTCTACTAAAATATATAGCAATGAAACCAAAATATTTATTTAATACAGAGTTAAGTACACAAAGGAAGCTCTTCTATGAGCTTTAACACATCTTTGTTCTCTAACATATTTACACACATATCTATTCCACTAAATACAACATAATAAAAGCATTAACTACTACACTACTGCACTTCCGAGTTCTTTTGCATAGCAGTCCCTCGATTCTCTGTATCAACCTGGAGACGAGACGGGAACACAAAAACATAGGGATGAGAATTCTAAAATTCTCAGTAGGGTAACTCCCTAATTACACATTCATAGTGTCATCATCATCGCCCCAGCCACTTCGGTTTATTAAGAAAGTGTGAGCATGTAATATATATATCAAATATTCATTTTAAAGTTATAAAATCACCTTTCCGAAGTGGGTCTCTTTTATTATTCAATCACTTAAAACATGTATTTCATAACATTCAAAATCATAGGAATTCCTTCAAGAACAATAATTTAACAAAATATATGTATACTGTAACACCCTGATTTTTCTGTCTGAGAGAAATAACCAAAATGCGTCTGAGGTCATTTCCTGACCGGAATTCGAGGATAGCCGACCCGGCAGTCCTCAAAGGGTCAACTCAATGTTTGAAGGGGATTGGATGGCCTTTGAATGACTCCGGAAGCGAAAATCTCCTTTTCCGCAGTTTCGGGTCAAAATGACCAAAATACCCCTATAACGTTTTTACGCGGGTAGAAGTGCCGTTTGAGCCCGAAACTTTCCCCGAAGGTTTAAAACCATGTTTTCATGTGTCTAGAGGTTTCTATTCAAGTCCCGATGGTCCCGGGCAATTTTCATGCAAAATTATGATTTTGCCCCTAGAATAGTGTTTTTGAGCTTAATGACGTAATTAAGCAAACCTAAGCAATATTAGGCTCTAATCGAAGGTTAATTAATTTTCCTAATTAATATAGAGTCAAAATAATTTATTAAGGTTAATTAGAACCTAAAATTTCTTAGATTAAGCTTAAATTCCTTTTTAGAACTCAAGATTCCTAGTCTTGGAATTTTGAATAGTATTTTCTCTCTCCAATTCCTTAAATTAAGGAATTGTGTCTAGAGTTGTTTAGGCACTAAAATGAGATTCTAACTCATTAATGATACAAGACCACTCCTTAATTATGTCTAGACAACCTTACTTACCCATTATCCTTACCTAAACACTTTCTTACAAATTCCTAATCTTAAGCATAATCAAAGATACACCTAAACACAACTCTAAACCACAATTAAAATGCAAACACATCCTCCCCATGGCTGATTCAATTTCGGCCAGACCTCACCCCATTTGACCCACATGTTGAATTGTTTTCTCACTCCAAGAGCCATACTTGAACCCATGCTTGCACCATACTTGAGCCCATGCTTGACCATGCTTTCAACCATGCCTTCAACCATGCTTTGTAAGAGATATTTTTCTCCCATTTCTGCAAGCATGTGGTTGAAACTCCTCAGCTCATTCACACCCTCCATTTGCTTCATTTCTCTATAAATAGGATGCCTTGAGGAGCTTGCACCACTTTTAGATCATTTGCTAAGTTTAGAGCACTTCAAAGCTTTTCTTTTCTCTCAAAGTTCTAGTGTTCTTCAAGCTCTTCAAAGTTCTTCAAGTTCTTCATCTCCTTCCTTCATCTTCAACCTCCAATCACTTGGTAGGGATTTTCTTTCAAGTATTTCTTTCTTTAAAGTTCTTATTCTAGCTTTATGTTCATAGTTTCTCTTGATTCTTTTTAGAACTTCTTTTCTTCTCCTTTTTCTTTCTCATTTTCGGCCATGGGCCTTGAAGTTCAAATAAATGAGAGCTTGATGATGAGAGTTTCATGATGATGTTTGTAATATCCCAAATTTCGTGTAGAATAATTGACTCGATGAACTTGAGCAATTGATTTACCGACTAAGCAGTTGATCTTGGCCCCATAGTGGGAAAGGTCAACATTGTGAGCTGTTATTAATTAATGACATTAGCATGGATAGAAGACACATAAATATAACCAATGATAGGTAATATTAAGGCATAAACCCTAAATTAAGTGTATTGGACCAGGACAATTTGTTTACAAGGTTAAGCTCCTTAATCGATATTAGTAAATTATATTAATTAAATAAATAGTTAGAAATTGATTTCCTAATTAAAAGAAGTAAAACTAATAGGAATTAGACATGTGGGATAAAAAAATAAATAAATAATATTAAGATAATCAAGTATATCTAGAGAAAAATGCAAAGAATCACAAAAATGCCATCACCTAATTGAAATTATGAAAATACCCTGGCTATGTAAAGGAAATTACCAAACTGCCCTTTTCTTATTAGTAAATAACAAAGATACCCCTACTTTGTAAATGGAATTACAAGAATACCACTGCCATTGTCTAATTACAAAAATATCCTTGTCATAGCTAAAGAAATTACTACAATGCCACTACTTTAATAATTACAACAATGCCATGGCACAAATCCCTAGATTTGTCTTTAGATAAGAATGAATCTAAACCATTGGATTAAGATGACAATACAATAATTCAACCATATACATCATACACACATACATGCCCATAGATAATCTCATGATAAAAACTAAAAACACATATTAAAGCATAAGATCACATGATGTGAATATATGATGCATACATACATTAAATGTTAGAAATTTTCCACTAACCATGCATGCCCAACAACATCATAAAACATGGAGCATTTTGTGCCAACATGTTTGCATAAAACATGAAGGATTTTGGGCCAACATGTTTGCATAAAACATGGAGTGTTTTCATCCAAAAATTTGGTCAACATGCTTGCATAAATCATGCTCCAAGAATTATTTCTTTAAATGTTTCTTGTCTTGATCCTTGCACTATAAATACTCTTGAAACTCTCTTCCATTCTTTACATTTCTAAGCCATAAAGAAGTAACTCTCTAAACTTCATCTAAATACTCCTAAGCTCAAACTTTCACTAGCCCTCACAAGAGTTACAATCTTTAACTCTAGTGAGAAATATTTTCTTAAGCACTTAAGTTCTAGAGACAAGATTCAAGGAGGACCATTCACTCCAAGGATTCTTGCTCAAGTTCAAGACAGAAGAGAAGGACTTTTTTTAGACCCTACATAAGAGGTAGGAGTTTCTTCTTTATTTGTTCAAGCATTGTTGGTTTCTAACCTTGATAGAATGCCTCAAGCTTGAAGTTAATATAAAAAGTTCTGAATGATGGTTTGCAAAATATATATTTAGATAGCACAACATGTTCTATTTTGTTCTGAGTAGTTTTATAAATGTTATCATACTGAAATATATCTTAAAAGATGACCTGTGAAACCTGAATTAATAAAAGAAACTTAAGACATGAAAATGGTTGGTGCTAGAATTTCTGGTGGATTCTGGCAGCAGGCACTTCGAAATGTAACAATCATGAAATATGAAGTATCCCAAAATAAAAATATTTTTATCATAAACTAGACACATTATATAACACTCTCCAAAAAGAATCACCCAAAATGGAGTTCTCTAACTCAAGATATATTTTCAAATTTAAGTCAAAGATTGAAACTCTAAATATGACCTTGCACTAGTAAACTAGGTGTAACTTACTCCAGAAAACTGTAAATAGACTGATTTCAACTCTGTTGGAAAGCTAACACATAAAGCAACACACCCATGTATGCCATGCGTAAACCTTTTCACTACTAAAATACAGAAGAAGAAACAAAGTTGTAGGACAGTGTGCTGAGAAAGTCTGGAAAGGGGCAACTTTGCAAGGGTACTATTATATAACCATAAATATGTTTTTAATGAAATTATCCTTAATAGAAAGCTTGATGAGTTAAGAAACTAGAATTACTTTTAAAAGACTGAGATAATAAGAATACATAAAGATACAATTTTCATGTAAAAGACATCAAAACTATAAGTAGAAGATTCAAGTCTTGTAAAGAGAAAGTTTCAAGAATTTAAGTTGTAATAATCTTCAAGAAGAAAAATATATATATAAAAGTTATAAGGAAGATTAAAAATATGTAAAGAATCTCTAATAATATTTTAAAGTGCATCAATGCATTAATGAAATGCTAAGAATACAAAGAAGGCTAAAAGAAAAAGGGATTTGATTACAATTTCTAAAAACAGAAAGAAAGACATTCATAATGTATAAATACCAAGACATCCATGACCCCTTAGGAACACTAGGGACTCAACTTCATAACTTGGGTTGGTTAATATGAATCGTCTATAAGAAATCTATAAGAGATTATCTTCTTTACTATGAGGTTGACATGATATGTTTGCCATGAGACTTCATATGAAGATCCTACTATTTGATGTATGGTTGTATAGGAGATATTGTCTATATTACATCAAGTGATATACAGTAATGTGAATGTATAGGGATGAGATATGAAATGATGATGATAAAATGATTGACTATGCCATGATTTATCTATGTTTGCATGATGATATGCATACATTCATGTTTCAAATGAAATAATAAATGAACAAGCTCACTGCTTAGCCCCTCAAAAGGAATAAGACATTGGTGTCGTGCACTCAGTGAGAATAAATAAATGAATCGGCTCACTGCTTATGTCCTTAAAAGGGTACTAAGACATTGGTGTTGTGCACTCAGTGAGAGTTAAATAATAATGGAAGAAAGTCATGCCTTAACCATTGAGATTACGGCAACAGAAAGAAAATAAAAGTAAAGCCTGAAAAAGTAGCAATGATAGTCTGGAAAAGTGGACTTGAGCTAAGCTCACGGCTTAACCCTCTAAACCGTTGAGATCACGGCAATGGAAAGAAAACCAAAAGGTTGTGGCGACGGCCACGGTATGAGCTCATTACCCTTTTAGGGTGGTCTAAGGCATTGATGTATTCATCCCGTGAGTAATTAAGAGACATGTCAATAAAAGATAATAAAGTGTCATGAATGAATACTAGGATAAGTAATCATGAAATGCATACATTTCCCAAATTATTATTGTTCATTAGTCATTTTATATGATATGCTTATATGTGTGCTTGATGAGGTACTGAATGGATATTTCTGCTAATGTTCAAGAATAGTTTAAAAGCAACTTCACTTTGGCTAATTACGTTTGCAAAATTAGTAATTGAACCATTTATATGTCTACCTTTTATAATAAACCCGAAGTGAATGGGATGACAACGATGACACTTTTAGTACAAGTAGGAACTCCTACTGAGAAATCTTGTATTTCTCACTCTTATGTTTCTTTTCCGTTGTCGTTACCAGAGATAGATGTGTTCACTTAAAGCAAGGAAGTTGTAGTTGAGAAAGGAGGTAATACGTGAAGATTTCAGACCTTTCAAGAAATAGCACTTCGAATTTAGTTATGTTAGGAATGTGAAGAAGATAGCTGTACTAGTAGAATTCAAATTGTTATTAAGAACTTATCACTATGGTATAAGTCTTGGTATGACTTATTTATTAAGTAGTTAGCTTTTAACTTATGTAATGGTAATTTTACATTTATTCCTTTATTCTGCTTTATCGAATTAGTGCGCAAAGTAATTTTAAGTACCATCTATGTAAGCATTATGTATCTCAATTCTCGCTACAGGCTTAAGCTTTCGAAAAGTAATTTATATAAAAGAAAAAAAAAGTTATCCACTATTTTTCTAAGTTAATTTCAAAAGAAATGAACACAAGGCATAAGTCACATCTAATAGAATCCAAATGCTAGCTTATGCGTAGTTAGGTTCTTTTAGGGTGTTACAATGTTCATCACTTGAAACAAACTCTAGAGCTTGATCTTTGTTCTTGAGCAAAAATGTTTCTAGTTCTTCCTTTCTTGAACTTTTGAGAACTTTAACTTTGATGATGTTTCAAAATGGTTCTAAGGACTCAATGATGAGGACTCATGATGTTGGTGTTAATATATCATCAAGATCATGGACTCTAGTGTAACATCCTAATTTTTAACCCAATACTCTAGAACATATTTAGGTTAATCATTAGTCTGTTACTTCATAGTTCTCATTTATCTTTGAATTACTTAGCGGAAAATACGGGTAATTTTTTTTTTGAAAAACAAAGTGAGAGCCGCGTGATGCAATGAGCGGTAAACCATGTATGGTAAACAAATGTCTCACAACATCATAACATAAGGCACACCATGAGTACCACTGAAGATCATCTCATATATATATAATTTGCCCACTTATAAGTGTGGGACTTAGTTTAGTACAAGGAAAGTACAGGAAAGGAAATACAACATAAACATAAACATGATCGACTCCCCTACCCGAGTGCACCTAATGGGATAACCTCTAAACAAAAGAAGGTTTATCCCCATCTAAGTGGTGTGTGCTCTAACCGGGTACTCCATCGGTCGATCGTCACCTCCATCGACGTCCGTCTCGTGAACGCAGGCAAGTATCCGAAAGCTGTGCGAGCTCCTCGGCGTAAAGAGGCGGAACGGGGATCGAGAGTGACCCCCGCGGTGTAGCCGCATCTCCGGTCGTCGTGCAAGTCGGGGCTGAGTCACGGTATCCTCACTGCCCTCCCTCATCAATGGTGGAGAGGGGGCAGAGCTCTCGCTATACGGATGAGTAGGCGGGTCCTCGGGCGGTCGGTCTCAGAAGTAGGTCCGGGCACGAATCGGGATAGTCTCGCATAGCTAAGGCGGCGGTGGGCATGCGGAGCACTCTCTCGTCATGGCGTCTGCGCGACGCTCAAAAACCCGCCGTCGCCATAGGGTGCAGTCGGGGAAAAGCGATGGGTGTGCACGGGATGAGCGAAGGGGCGTCCTACAAACATGAAAACCCGCATCGTGCACTGCCCCTCAAAATGGTATGACCCGTGAGCCAGGTCATAGTGCACCTCCCATGTCGGGGTGTCCACGAACACTACGAACGTCGCCATCTGAAGACGTGACGGAAAGAAAAGGATAGAGGGAGTGAGAATCTTGCTAAAGAATCTCAGTAGGGCCTCCTACTACCTAGGTGTCATCATCTACGTCTTCAGGAACCTTGGGTTTATTTATACAAAATGACTGAGCATGTATTAAGTTCATTTTAAACTTTAGAATATATTTTAGCCAAGGTCCATTCATTTTAGGATGATCTTAATGTCATGAATGCAACATAATAGAAAATGTATGCATGGCACTACCTAATGCACATACATAAAACATAACATCAAGCATCATCATTCTTGGTGGCATAAAGTGGCAATAGTAACATTCATATGGGACAAAACTTAGTGACATAATCATAATCATGAAACTTCTCTTCCTCATGGGCCACCCTAAAAGACAATCGAACTGGGGGTGCTCGGCCGAACCGGTGTCACCCAGAACGTGTCATACATCTAGGTTATGAGCTCATACCTTAACTAGTCGTCACTAGTTCTTACTTACCACTTAACGATAAGCGTATCATAAATCATAAATCCCGACTATCTGAGTACGGGTTAGGGGGCAAAACTCTTAGGGGTGCTCGGCCGAACTGGTGTCACCTAAGAGTGTAAAATGGTACCGATGTCACATGAGTTCTATGGAGGTGCTCGGCTGAACCGGTGTCATCCTAGAACCCATCTTAGTACCTTAATTTTCAAAATCTCTTTAAGTCCCCAAATTTGTCGGAAATTCGGCGGCACAATGGTCATTACACCGAATTTCCTTCCAAATTTGCTTTATGCCACATAAACATATAGTCTCATAAATTCCTCATATGAATAACATCATCATCATTAGCATACTTCATGCATCATCATAAAATATCCAAACGCTTACCCTTACGGTAGCTTATGCTTTGACCCTTACGGGTCTTAATCTTGAGATATAGTTCTCTACATCCGTCGCTCATATCCTTATGCACCTAAGGGCTCATATTTAATCATCATTCCTAATCCTCATGTTCATACTTAAATCTGAAAGCATAGGGCAGAATCTCTAACTTGTATTTACGGGGTTCTAGAACTTACGTTTTAGACCCTTTCTCGGTTCCGTTACTGGCGAGCGCTATATATTAAATCTAAATCAATTATGAGGCATTCCTATGCTTAAGGATTAATTATTAATCATGTTTATCATGTTGTAAGGGTGCTGGACAGAATCTAGAAAATTAAATGTTCTAAGAGTTCTACATTTGTATTTTTACGGTTTTCTAGTTACTAGATTCCCCATAGGTGCTAGAATTCAATTCTAATTCAAATGATACCAAGTTTTTCATGTCTAAACAATCTAAATCTGATTATGTTCCCATTAAAACAGTTTGGATTAGTTCCATAAACAAATGGGTCAAAACTATGTTAAATTCTAGCTTTACGGTATTTCTAGTTAGCTAGTTTCTTACCTATCATGCATAGGTTGGCTTCTACATCATCACATGATATTTTCACACATTCCAACACATCAAAACATCATCATACAGCATCACGCTCATCACATCAGAACCGAAAACATTTAACTTAAATGGGAGAGTTAATTTGACATTTCTAGGTATATGAGTTAACTAGTTTCTCTTGGAATCGATCTAGAACTTCTAAAACTCTTTGCAAAACATTTTAATTCATCAAGAGGCTAAGTGAAGCCTTAGGTCCAAAACATATTCCATCCCCTAAAAGATAATAAAATCACAACTTGTGATGACATAACCTTATAAAGATTTGTAAAGTTTTAAGGAAAACTTAAAACATAGACAATTGGTCCTAGTAGCTAGATGAAAACTCATTGCAGGTCCATCATCACTACTTGGCCGAAATTATGCATTCAAGGAATACATTCATATTTAACTTTATCTTGGAATGAAATGGGCAAGTCTTTGAGCTCTAGGTTCTTAAGTTACGACATAAACTAAACGTGCTCATGCTTTTCATTTTTAATCTTGCTTACAGAGTAAAGTGATGACTTAAATTTAAATATGCAAGGCATAAACTTAAACGTGCAAGCTTGAAAGTAAATATGCGAGGCATAAACTTAGACGTGCAAGCTTGAAGGTAAATATGCATGGTTCAATTCTTTATTTTAGTGCTCTTGGCCCAACAACAATCGACTTTAAGGCCGAAATAGATAGGCATTCGAGAAATTAATTAGGTGATAATGCAAGTTCAATTCTTTATTTTAGTGCTCTAGGCCCAACAACAATCGACTTTAAGGCCGAAATAGAAAGGCTTCGAGAATTAAATTAAGTGATGATACAAGTTCCATTTTAATCTTTATGTTCTTAAGTGATAGCTAGAAAGTAAAGATGCATAGCAAGAATGTAAATATGAATGCAAGCATAAAATAAATTATGCAAGTTCATTTTATCTTTCTAGAGCTCTTAACAAGACTTTAAAGGAATTTAAACCATAACCCAAACTCATCCAAACAAGGTAAAGTCAAGCTTAGAGTTCTTAAAACTCAACATAATATTTTTAGGAAATCAAACCATGAAGCTTAGAAAATTAATGGATTTGGCCGAAATCTTCAAGAAGAAAAGGAACATTTTAATACTCTAGAGTTCATGATCTTGATGATATATTAACACCAACATCATGAGTCCTCATCATTGAGTTCATAGAGCCATTTTAAAACACCATTAAAGCTAAAGTTCTCAAGAGTTCAAGGAAGGAAAAACTAAAAACATTTTTGCTCAAGAACAAAATCAAGCTCTAGAGTTTGTTTCAAGTGATGAACATCATCATGAAACTCTCATCATCAAGCTCTCATTCCTTCATTCCCAAAGGCCCATGGCCGAAACATAAAGAGGAAGAAGGAGAAGAAAAGAAGTTCTAAAAGGAATCAAGAGAAACTATGAACAT
This sequence comes from Dalbergia cochinchinensis, assembly GCA_031216125.1. Lineage (NCBI taxonomy): Eukaryota > Viridiplantae > Streptophyta > Magnoliopsida > Fabales > Fabaceae > Dalbergia > Dalbergia cochinchinensis. The sequence continues at coordinate 29,885,800 of CM062375.1, read as the reverse complement.
AAAGCTTAGAACAAGAACTTTAAAGAAAGGAATACATGAAAGAAAATCCCTACTTGGTGTGATGAACTTAAAGATGGAAGAAGAAGATGAAGATGATGAAGAACTTTGAAGAGCTTGAAGAACTTGAAGAACACTAGAACTTTGAGAGAAAAGAAAAGCTTTGAGTGTTTCCTAAACTTAGCAAATGATCTAAAAGTGGTGCAAGCTCCTCAAGGCATTCTATTTATAGAGAAATGAAACAAATGGAGGGAGCTCATGGGGGAGGATGGCTTCGGCCATGAGGTGTAGATTGGAGGCATTCCATGAGTTCCATGAGGTGAGATAATGTGTTCTTGAGGTATGGTGAGGTATGGTTCAAAGCATGGTGAGGTATGGCTCAAGCATGGCTCTTTGAGTGAGAAAATAATTTAATATGTGTGGTAATTGGAGAGAGGTGGCCGAATATGCATCAGCCCATGGGGGAGGGTTCTTTGCATTTTAATTGTGGTTTAGAGTTGTGTTTAGGTGTATCTTTGATTATGCTTAAGATTAGGAATTTGTAAGAAAGTGTTTAGGTAAGGAAAATGGGTAATTAAGGTGGTCTAGACATAATTAAGGAGTGGTCTTGCACCATTAGTGAGTTAAATCCTCAATTTAGAGTCTAAACAACTCTAGACACATTTCCTTGATTTAAGGAATTGGAGAGAGAAAACACTATTCAAGATTCCAAGACTAGGAGTCTTGAGTTCTAAAAAGGGATTTAAGTTTAATCTAAGCAATTTTAGGTTCTAATTAACTTTAATAAATTATTTTGACTCTAGATTAATTAGGAAAATTAATTAATCTTCGTTTAGAGCCTAATATTGCTTAGGTTTGCTTAATTACGTCATTAAGCTCAAAAACACTATCCTAGGGGCAAAATCGTAATTTTGCACTAAAACTGCCCGGGACCACCGGGACTTGAACAGAGACCTCTAGACACATGAAAACATGTTTTTAAACCTCTGGGGAAAGTTCCGGGCTCAAACGGTACCTTTACCCGCATAAAAACGCTATAGGGGTATTTTGGTCATTTTGACCCGAAACTGCGGAAAACGAAATTTTTCGCTTCCGAAGGCATTCAAAGGTCATTCAATCCCCTTCAAACATTGAGTTGACCCTTCGAGGATGACGAGTTGGTGATAAAGGAATTTTTAGGCATCTATTATTGTTTCATATTTGGCCTAATTTGCTTCTATATGTGTTTAATTCTGACAATTTAATTGAGTTTTGCATTATTGGGCCTCATTGGATTTAATTGTTGAAATTTGGCTAATTCCGGATTTTACACTCACTATGACCTTTCTGTATTGGACAGATCATTTTGGGCTCTAGAAATATCGGATTTGGGTGATCTTGGTGGCTCCTGAAAGCTGAGACCGAGATGCATAATTTTGGGTTTCACAGGCTTCATCAAATTCGGTCCGTTTCAAGGCTTAATTGGGCTTCCAAGTTCCGGAGCAAATGCTTAGGCGGGTCCAAGACCTTTCCTCACATAATTGGGCATATCTCACTCATTTCTGGTCCAATTGAGGCATATAATATGTCTCTGGAAAGCTTATCCAGAGAGGATTATCTTATCTAGATCAGATTTCGAAAATCTGGATAAGATAAGGTGAGTGATAAGAGGAAATTCGGGTAGGGCCATTGGATTGCCTATAAATTTCAGTTTCCTTTGTAATTCTGATATGAATAAACAACAAAGAACCAGAAACTTGTATTTTCGTTTTTCCTTTCAAACTCAAAGTGTTCATACAGAGAGCTTGCCAATGGAGATGTCCATGGAAGGCTAAACTCCTTTCAATCCTCGACATGATAGATAATCGGTTTGAATTCGGAGTTCCTGTTGTGTAAATCTTATCTTTGTATGTATGCTTTCCTTTTATGAATTTCGATTATGGATTTGGTTATTGAACATGATCATGTTTGAATTATATCTGATTAGATATAGAACTGAATTCGTTATTGAAATTGAAGTAAAGGTTGAATTACCGATCGGTTGTTGATTAATTGAATCGCACGTAATATGACATTCATTTGAATTGCGATTGTGATTTAAGGATTGTTGGGTGAAAACTATATGATTATATAGTTGATTCGGATTAACACAGTAGCATACAAATTTAACTCTTATGAACTGTGATGAATTCTGCCAAATGATCATGATGTCTGGGATTGATTCTTTGATCAAGTGAGTTTCTGTTTCTATTTCTGTTTCTGTAATCCTTTCATTTCACTCTATTTTGTTCTAAAATTCACAAACCCCGCCTTTTATTGTTATTAGTATTTACAGATCGATAACATAACTGATGTGTCCTAAGGAAGAATGACCTGAGTCTGCTTATACTACAAATAAAGGGATTTAGACTATTTTGATAGTGGACGCGACAGTTCATATCAGTTGGTTACCCTCGAGTTCGGGTCAGGAAATGACCTCAGGGGCATTTTGGTCATTTCCCTCGGACAGAGAAATCGGGGTGTTACATCTAGAGTTTCAAAATGTTCCTTTTCCTTTCTTGAAGTTTTGGCCCTTTTCCTTTCTTTTTCTAAGTTTCATGGTTTGATTATTTAAGAATGTTATGTTGAGTTCTAAGAACTCTAGACCTTACTTTATCTTGGTTTGATGAGTTTGGGTTAAGGTTTAAATTCCTTTAAAGTCTTGCTAAGAGCTCTAATAAGATAAAAATGAACTTGCATAATTTATTTTGAGCTTGCACTCATGTTTATATTCTTGCTATGCATCTTTACTTTCAAGTTATCACCTAAGAACTTAAAGATTAAAATGAGACTTGCATCATCACTTAATTAATTCTCAAAGCCTTTCTATTTCGGCCTTAAAGTCGATTGTTGCTGGGCCTAGAGCACTAAAATAAAGAATTGAACTTGCATTATCACCTAATTAATTCTCGAATGCCTTTCTATTTCGACCTCAAAGTCGATTGTTGCTAGGCCAAGAGTACTAAAATAAAGAATTGAACCTTGCATATTTACTTTCAAGCTTTGCATATTTAAGTTTATGCCTTGCATATTTACTTTCAAGCCTTGCATATTTAAATTCAAGTCTTGCATATTTATTTCAAGCTTTGCACATTTATATTTCAAGTCTTGCATATTTACTTTAAGTCATCACTTTACTTTGTGAGCAAGATTAAAAATGAAAAGCATAGCACGTTTATATTCTGTCATAACTTAAGGACCTTAGAGCTCAAAGACTTGCCCATTTTATCTCAAGTTAAAGTTTAAGATGGAAGCATTCTTTGAATGCATGATTTCGGCCATGTAGTGATGATGAGCTTGGAATGAGTTTCATCTAGCTACAAGGGCCAACAACCTATGTTCTAAGATTTTTATTAGAAGCTTCATGAGTTTTATAAAGTATGATTAACAAGATTTATGATTTTCATTCTCTTCTAAGTAAGAATTAATTTGGTTACTGACCTAAGGCTTTTCTTAGCCTCTTGATGAAATGAAATGGTTTGCAAAGAGTTTTACAAGTCCTAAATTGATTCCAAGAGAAACTAGTTGAGTTATGTTCTTAGAAATGTCAAATTAATTATCTTTTGAACTTGGATGTTTTCGGTTCTGGCAGTATGTATTTGCTGCTGTATGATGATTTTTTGATGTGTTAGAATGTGTGAAAATTTCATATGATAATGTAGGAGCACTTCTATGCATGTTAAGAAAGAAACTAGCTTCATAGAAATACCGTAAAGTTAGAATTTAACATAGTTTTGACCCATTTGTTTTTAGACTTTGTCCAAACTGTTTTAATGGAAACATAATAAGATTAGGATTGTTTAGATATGAAAAACTTGGTAACATTTGAATTAGAATTGAATTCTAGCACCTATAGAGAAACTAGTAATTAGAAAACCGTAAAAGTGCAAATCTAGAACTCTTAGAACATTTAATTTTCTGGAATCTGTCCAAAAACCTCATAACATGATAAACATAGTTTATAATTAGTTCTTAGACATAAGAATGTCTCATAATTGGTTTAGATTTAATTTATAGCACCGTAGGCGAAGACGGAATCGAGAAAGGGTCTAAAATGCAAGTTCTAGAACCCCATAATCTTAAAGATATGTTCCTGCCCTATGCTGTCCAGATTTGTTTATAAACATAAGGATTAGTAAGGATAATTAATTGTGAACTCTTAGGTGTATAAAATGTGAATAACGGATGTTAGGATATAATTATATCCTAAGTTAAGGACCGTAAGGGTCAAAGCATAAGATACTGTAAGATCAAGAGCATAATGAACTTTATGTTACATGAGAATGCATGCTGTATTTGAGAATGATTTTATAAATATACATGTGAATTTATGATTGAAAGTGTACGATTCTATATGTTTCGTGGCATAAGGTAGATTTGAGGAAATTCGATTTACAGTCGTTATGCTGCTGAATTTCTAAACTTAGAAAAGTGTTTTTGAAGATCATGAGAACTTAAATGTGACATAGTACTGAGACGCATTTCTCCTGCTCTGTTGGGGAGGAAGCAAATCCGTGAGGGTATTGACATTGAGCTTGCCAAAGCGGACAATTCACTGTGTACTAGATACCAGTAGAGCGTTTCAAAGAAGAAAATGATCCTGAGATAGGTGATCCAAGAATGTTATGTATACCCCCTCAATTACCCCATATTAAATCTAGTGATGACTAGTTAGGATTGAGCTCATTCCTAGGCGATAGGTGAGATGTAGTTTGGTGACTAGATTATCGCCGGGGACGGTGAGACGAATGGATTTTTGGTAAACATGTTAAGAGGGTTGTAACACCCTAATATTCGACCCAATACTATTAGTACGTACTTAGGCCAAATATTGGTCGTTACTTGCTGGCATGGTTCATCTTCTTGAGAAAATAGACTTAACGAAAATACGAGCCAACTTTTTTTTTTGAAATCGTTACTTAAAATAGAAGCCGCGCGTAACTTTACGAGTCGGTATCATAGTATACGGAACGATAACATAGGAATGGCTCCAAACCATAACATCGAACATAACATCAATCATAACTTAAATACCTCATAGATAAAATGCCTACCCACTGGGCAAGACTCTTCATGTACATAATGTATAAGTAAATACAACAGAAAACAGAAATACATCGAAAAGAACTGAAAGAAAACATCCCGATCCCCGTGCAATCTATGATGGGTAACCTTAACGCAAAAAGGGGTTTCATCCATACTAGTGGTGTGCGTGCACTAAGGCCTACCCTCTGTCTATGCAATGAGATCACGGGTATGGAGGGACATAGCCAATCCATGGGCGGAGCTCGGCCGGGGCAGGCATGCCCTGTGACTGGATGGGCCGCCCACGTCGAGGTCGTGGTCCTGGTGCCGGGGCTCTCAGGCCAGGTCAGTCTCCTCGCTGCCCGTCGGTCGCTGTGGTGGAGTGGGGGCAGAGTCCTCATGACCCATGGGGACATCCTCTATAGGGTCCTCCTCCGAGTGTTGTGTCAACGGCACGTATACCGGCAAATCGGTTGAACGGTCAGAGGGGGCCCGCAGGTTCTGCTCCCATTGGGGTCGTGCATGCTCGAAAATCACGGGATCGTCGTAGGGGGATGCCGGGGTGAAGTGGTGGCTATAGACACGGTGCAAAAATGGCTGTCCAACGAACATGAATACACGTAAGGTACATCGGCCCTCAAAATGATAAGACCCATACTCCGGGTCGTGGTGGATCTCCCACCGTGGAGTGTCAATGAATAGGACGAAGGTCGCCATCTCGCTCTGAAGACGTAATGGAAAGGAAAAGATAGAGGGAGTGAGATTCTTACTAAAGAAACTCAGTAGGGTTTTCCTTCTATCCTAGGTGTCATCATATACGTCTCCAAGAATCTCGGGTTTATTTATAAAATAATGGACATACATAGGTTCAGTTATGAGTTTCCCAAAATTTCATTTTCCGAGAATCCGTTCTTTTTATCATGGCACTTGTGTTACATAGGCTTTTATACTAAAGTCATAGACATAAATCATGTAGCTTGGTACGTAGAATGTAAATCATATAACTGGTACATGGAACATAAATCATATAACTGGTACATGGAACATAAATCATATAACTGGTACATGGAACATAAATCATATAACTAGTACATGAAGCATAAATCATATAACTGGTTTACTTAGGTGACATAAGAACCTTTACTTAACTGGGCCGCCCTAAAATTTCTCCCTTTTGAGAAAAATCTAGGTTATGAGCTCATACCACACTAGTCGTCACTAGCATCTAGACTTTATCCATTTGGATAAGTCAATTTCCCGACTTTAAGTACGGGTTTAGGGGGCTAGCATCACATTGTCCCCACCCTTAATTCGGTGGTTTCAAAGGATTACATTCTTATGTTCTAAGTCATCCTAAGTTTAACATGTTTCTTTAATGTAACACCCTAGTAATTAACCAGATACACCTAGGTTGAATCTGATTAATGACTAGACTTTACTCCTTGCTTTGGTTCTTTCTTCATAATTTGAAAATACTTAGTGAAATTACGAGCCTTTTTTTTTTTTAAACACATAATTGAAAACGTGAGCCGAGTACAACGTGAACGAGTAAGCGGAGTATAATAAGACGTTTAAGAATATATCACATCATATCACTTAGGCTCCATCATATAACATCCATAAGCACATTATAGCATATATTTACATACAATAACCTCACTCAAAGGGTGGGTTATGTTCATACATCATTATCTTATGCAAACCCATAAAAGAAAATATACTTAAGGAAATTCATGCCCCTAAACTAGATAACTCAATAAGCCGGGAAGGTTATCCTAAAACTAGGGTGCATGATCACACATAAGTCTACTAAGAACCTTCTATGGCCCTTGTCACGAAAATGGGGGAATAAATCCGATCCATCGATGAGCTCCCTCGAGGAGGACACACGAGATGCACCAGTCGGGTCGCATGGACGGCCTTTCTCGCTAACCTCAATTTGAACAACTTTGTTTCCTCACTACCCTCTCTTACACGTGTGGGAGTAGGAGCGAGCTCTCAGAATATACATGAGTAGGAGTGTCCTCTGAAGGATCAGTTTGAATATCTCGTCTCGGGAACATACTCTGGAAATCCATGGACAGCAGAGATGAAGCGGGATAAGAACGTAACATCCTTTCATCAAGTGGACGTGCATGTTCGAAACCATTTCATCGCCATAGGGAGAAGTAGGAGAAAATCGATAACTAGGGACAGGATGTGCAAATGGACGACCTATGTAAATAAAAACACGAATCACAAGACATCCCTTCAAAATGATACGAGCGATGCACCGGATCATAGTGGAATTCCCAAGTAGGGGTATCAACGAACAGACGAATGTCGCCATTTGAATCTGGAGACAATGGCGGAAATAAAGAAAAGGGAGTGAGAATCTTGCTAAAGAATTCTCAAGAAGGTACCTCCTTCTAGACTGTCATCATCAAAGTCCCCAGGAACCTCGGGATTATTCTAAAATAGTGAGCATGCAAAGATTCATTTTAAGTTCGGACAAATACTTAACCGAGGTTCGTCAATTTTTAATCATCGTCTTATAATGCATCTTATTCTTAACATGTCATATTTACAATGAACTTTTCCTTTATCATTACATCATATTCCTCATCATCATTATCAAAATAACATGCATAAAAGAACGTCATATAATATTAGCTACACATGGACACAAAGTGCACATATTTCATTTCTTTAGTGCCTTAGGTGACTTAAAATCTTATCATCATCATTATTTTCCTTGGGCCACCCTATACTCCACCCTTTTGGGAGTAATTTAGGTTATGAGCTCATACTTTACTAGTCGTCACTAGCATATACTTATCCCTTTTGATAAGCTAAAGTCCCGACTCTACCCTTTTGAGAGAACGGGTTAGCGGGCTAAAATCACCTTTTCACCACCTATTGTCTGATGGTTCCAAAGGATCATTTTCTTATAAGTTTAAGTCACCATTAAATCTTTGCATGTTATATCATAATACAATTCATAAACATCATAACATTTTCTCATTTATAGTCTTAAGCTAGAATAATATATATCAACTGTAATCATGCATATGGGAGATTCCCACGAAAGAGAGGTGGGTCACAATGGACACGCTTAAATACCAAGTCTTTCCTTAGCCAGAACCTTTCCAAATTACACTTTTACAATGATACACTTTCTTCTAGCAACAAAGGTGAATTTTTCATAATAAAGAACATTTCATGTATAAGCATTCTTATTATTTGCAACAGCAACTATAACATGCAAGCCAGAAAATCATTCAATGATATCAAGTACTTAATAAGCATCCAATCCTTACATAGAATTATCAATTATAGAACTAATTAGTTACTAAACCAATTATGAATCATTCTCTTAACAATAAACCATAATTATCACAACTTCAATCATATCAAATCATTATCACACATTGATACTAAACTCAGATCAAGGTGGCGAATCATGAACCTCATGCAATTACATAGAATCATATTTTAAGTGCATATAAAATACTAGTAGCCCGTAAAATCCTTGCAAAGCCTTAAAACTCATTTAGAAACTAGTTCTTTTGTCAAATTTGGGAGGATCTTCACAATTAAAATTCTCACTTAAGATAAAAGGAGTAAGTCTTGAGCTTTAGAGATTTAGGTGACATCTTAGAATTATAAACATGCTATGCAACCTTATTTTAATCTTATCTTTATAAGGTGATAGCTTGGAATTATAAACATGATATGCAATTCCATTTCTTTATCTTTAAGATTTAAGGTGATGACTTGAAAATTAAACATGATGCAAGAACTTGAAATATAAACATGATACAAGAAAGCTGGAGCGAGCGGTAATCCGCATGTGACCCGATAGAGGAGAAGAGAATATTAAGAAACCTGAGCGGTGTAGTCCGCACAGGACCAGTAGAGGGAGAAGAGAATTATTATTACATCTTTTTAAGCTCCAATCTCAAGACTTTTTAAAGAATAAATTCTTTAACTCCAATAATCATATTTCTTTGCTTGTGATACATGGGCAAGTCTTTAAGCTCTAGGATCTTTAGGTGATGGCATAAAATAAACATGTCATCGTTGATTCTTTTAGCCATTATAAAATATAGTGAGAGCATAAATTAAATATGAGATGCAACCTCTTAATTATCTTGAAAGATTAAGTGATGACTTGAAACATAAACATGAAATACAAGCTTGGAATTTAAACATGAGAAATGCAAGTTCATTTATTCATTCTTGAAAATTTAGTGATGACATAGAAGGTAAACATGGTTATGCAAAGCATAAACTTAATCATGGATGCAAATTCATTTTGTTTCTTTACTAGAGCTCCTTCAAGACTTTAAAAAGAATTATAAATTCAACCCAATACATATCTTAACAAGAAATAAAACATAAAAGGAAAAAAATACATCTTTCAAGTTCTAAACTAAAAATCTTTGTTTTAGCATCATAAAGCATTATTCTTCAAGGTTTTGCATCAAGTGGAATTTTCAAGCTTTAGAGGCCTAACTTGTGATGGATTTACAACCCACCCTCAAGGTCCTCATCATCAAGCCATCATCTTAGTTCCACCTAGGCCATATGGTTGAATTGGTTAAAGAAAAATTGAAGAGGAAAACCAAAATGAAAAGCTAAGGCAAGTTCATAATTTCATCATTTTGAGCTAAAAACACAACTCCTCAAAGCATAGAAATAAATTTAGAAACTACTCCCTACCTAATCTGAGTTGAAGAAGAGGAAGAGAACTTGATTTCTTGAAGTGAAATGACACAAAATCTCTTTGAAAAATTGAAGAAAGAATTCAGCCAAAGAGGAGGAAGAAAGAAAGTTTTTGGTGCTCCTAAAAACTAGTTATGAACCAAGCATTCCAAGACCACTCAAGCAAGCCTATTTATAGAAGATTTTGAGGCTTCTAATTGGCCAAAATGAGGAGGTAGTTGTCAGAATTTTTCAGGAGTAATAATGGAGGAAAAAATCATTTTAGACAAAGTTGTATGAAATTAAGGAATTATGTCTCTTATGGTGACATTTTGGCATTTTGTTTTAGTGCAACTTTTGGAAATAATTCAGCTGCATAATGGCATCAATAATTTCGTGCATTACAGCCCAAAGAAGTGAAATTTGTGTGTTCCATGCATTATTTAGGTGTAGGCAAGGTATTCATGTAATTTAGAGAATTTACGGTTAAGGGCTTAAGTGAATTAGTAAGCAATTTGGGTGTTTTTGAGCAATTTTGGGTTCTAATCAATCTAAATACATAATTTTGAATCTAGATTAATATTTAGAATTTAATAAGCTTTAATTTGAGCCTAATATTGCTTAGGTTTCGTATATGAATCGAAAATCCCGAAATTCGCAAAACTCGCCCAAAAACAGGGCAAAATCGTACTTTCACTTAAAAGCGCCCAAGGCCACCCGAGCTTAACCAATGGTTAATCATGGCTTAAAAACACATTTTAAAACATTTTAGTGAGGTTCGGGCTCGGTCGCACGCACATCGGAGTTAAAACAGCAGGGCGCTTTGGTCTTTTTCTGCGTCGGAACGCAAAATTGAGATTCTTCTGCTCTATTAACACACATAACACAAGCAATGCCTTATTAGTCTCAAAACATCCCGTCGAGAATATGTGGGCCCACAATCCTCATTTTCCGAGTAAAATAACTTCAGGGACATTTTGGTCATTTTATACGCATGAAATTCGGGATTTGCGACTCTCGCATGAATCGTTCCTAACCTCTCTTCTAATGTTATATTCCTTTATTGAGGATTGTTCGGCCTCAAATCTTATGTAATAATTACCTACGGTAATTCAGTAATTGAGTAATTTCTAATGACAGTAAAAATTACAGTAAAAATTGGGGCGTTACATTTAAGATGCCACATAATTAATGCATAACACATAATTACTACCTCGGCATCTCTAAAGTTCTTTTACAGAAATAATAACATGTTAATACAAGCTATCACATAGGGATAATAGTTCACATGGTATCATCATACTTGACTCATGGAGTAAAATCATCATAAGGTAAGCAAGAGCAATAAGCCTCTTAACTTGATCATGTTTGAAATCGAACATATAAGATCATGTATTCATGTTAGGCTAAAGCATAGACTAATGTCATAACAATTCTCAGATTCAGGCAATGCAAGATCATAGCTTCAAGTCATTAAATCAGAAAAACATTCTGTTTGTAAACTTGGGTTCTGGTGATCGATTACATAAGTCTTGTAATCAATTACACAGCCTCGAGATTTCAAAACATGGAGGTCAGGGGGTTCTGGTAATCGATTACATGGGACTTGTAATCGATTACACACCTTCGAGATTTCGAATCAAGGCAGATAGGGTTACGTAATCGATTACATGGAATTGTAATCGATTATTTTGTTTAAAACACTTTGCTAGGCCCCTAGAACATCTGGGTAATCGATTACATGATTAGGTAATCGATTACTAGAATCCAGAATGTGTAATCGATTACACTATATAGTAATCGATTACTTTGGGCAAAAGTTCATGTTTGAGCTCGTCCAAGCTCTCTGGTAATCGATTACATGGGCTGGGTAATCGATTACCAGCATCTTAAAAACCGAAATATGAGGTCTAAACATATCTGAGTCATTCCTTTAAAATGCTTATGGTGGCTAGTTTCTCTTGGAACAATTTTGAACTTTAAAAACATCTTGTCAACCATTTTAACTTGTCAAAACCCTTACAAATCTAAGAACATACCCAAAATATTTGTGAGTACAACATATGTTTTAGAAAGACTTAAAACATGAGCTATAGGCTCTTGTGACTAATAAACTCCTCTTGGAGCTATCTTCATCACATGGCCAAAATGTACATTCCAAGAATGTTTTCCATGGTTAACCTCTTCTCAAGATGAAATGGGCAAATCTTTGAGCTCTAGTATCTTAGATGATGACATAAAATAAACGTGCTATGCACTTCATTTTAGAGTCCTTTAGAAAGTAAAGTGATAGCTCAAAGTAAATATGAAATGCATATCCATTTTCATTCTTTGAGTTTAGTGAGGACTTGAAATATAAAATGAGATGCAAAGCTTGGAATTTAAACGTGCATAATGCAAGTTCAATCTTAGTCTTGGGGTTTAGTGGTTGCATAGAAATAAACGTGCTATGCAAAGCGTAAAGTAAACGTGAATGCAAGTTTCTTTTGTATCTTGTCTAGAGCTCTTACAAGATTTTAAGGAGGAACATAGTCCCAACCCAAAACTCATCTTCACAAGAAAAGAAAAACCATTGGTACCAAGGCATCAAGAGAAAACATGACTTCAAGAGTCATGGGAGTGGTCAAATCTTAACAAAGGGAGGAACTATTTTTAAATCTCTAGGGACCAAGATCTTGATGATCCAAGCATCAACATCCTAAGTCCTCATCATTGAGTACAAGGCTCCCTTCAAAACAAATATTTAAACAAAGTTCATGATAAATGTAATGCCCCGATTTTCTGTCTGAGTGGAAAATGGCCGAAATGCCCCTGAGGTGATTTTCGGCCCGGAATTCGAGGATGGCCGACCCGGCAGTCCTCGAAGGGCTAACTCAATGTTTGAAGGGGATTGAATGACCCTTGAGTGGTTCCGGAGGTGAAAGTCTCATTTTCCGCAGTTTCGGGTCAAAATGACCAAAATACCCCTATAGCGTTTTACGCGGGTAAAGGTGCCGTTTGAGCCCGGAACTTTCCCCCGAGGTTTAAAAACATGTTTTCATGTGTCTAGAGGTCTCTGTTCAAGTCCCGGTGCCCCCGGGCAGTTTTAGTGCAAAATTACGATTTTGCCCCTAGAATAGTGTTTTTGAGCTTAATGACGTAATTAAGCAAACCTAAGCAATATTAGGCTCTAAACGAAGATTAATTTATTTCCCTAATTAATCTAGAGTCAAAATAATTTATTAAAGTTAATTAGAACCTAAAATTGCTTAGATTAAACTTAAATCCCTTTTTAGAACTCAAGACTCCTAGTCTTGGAATCTTGAATAGTGTTTTCTCTCTCAAATTCCTTAAATCAAGGAAATGTGTCTAGAGTTGTTTAGACTCTAAATTGAGGATTTAACTCACTAATGGTGCAAGACCACTCCTTAATTATGTCTAGACCACCTTAATTATCCATTTCCCTTACCTAAACACTTTCTTACAAATTCCTAATCTTAAGCATAATCAAAGATACACCCAAACACAACTCTAAACCACAATTAAAATGCAACTAAACCTCTCCCAAATCTGATGCACATGGCCGAAATTCTCTTCCCCATTGACCACATGTTTAATTATTTTCTCACTCAAAGAACCATGCTTGAGGCCATACCTTGAACCATACCTCACCATACTTTGAGCCATACCTCACCATGCCTCAAGACCACATTATCTCACCTCATGGAACTCATGGGCTGCACTCCCCTTGGCCGAAAATGCATCAGCCCCTCACCCCCTCCATTTGCTTCATTTCTCTATAAATAGAATGCCTTGAGGAGCTTGCACCACTTTTAGATCATTTGCTAAGTTTAGGAACACTCAAAGCTTTTCTTTTTCTCTCAAAGTTCTTGTGTTCCTCAAGTTCTTGGAGTTCTTCAAGTTCTTCATCATCTTCATCTTCTTCTTCCATCTTCAAGTTCATCACACCAAGTAGGGATTTTCTTTCATGTATACTTTTCTTTAAAGTTCTTGTTTTAAGCTTGATGTTCATAGTTTCTCTTGATTCCTTTTTAGAACTTCTTTTCTTCTCCTTCTTCCTCTTTATGTTTCGGCCATGGGCCTTTGGGAATGAAGGAATGAGAGCTTGATGATGAGAGTTTCATGATGATGTTCATCACTTGAAACAAACTCTAGAGCTTGATCTTTGTTCTTGAGCAAAAATGTTTTTAGTTTTTCCTTTCTTGAACTCTTGAGAACTTTAGCTTTGATGGTGTTTTAAAATGGCTCTATGAACTCAATGATGAGGACTCATGATGTTGGTGTTAATATATCATCAAGATCATGAACTCTAGAGTTCTAAAATGTTCCTTTTTCTTCTTGAAGATTTCGGCCATTTCCTTAATTTTTCTAAGCTTCATGGTTTGATTTCCTAAGAATATTGTGTTGAGTTTTAAGAACTCTAAGCTTGACTTTACCTTGTTTGGATGAGTTTGGGTTATGGTTTAAATTTCTTTAAAGTCTTGTTAAGAGCTCTAGAAAGATAAAATGAACTTGCATAATTTATTTTATGCTTGCATTCATACTTACATTCTTGCTATGCATCTTTACTTTCTAGCTATCACCTAAGAACATAAAGATTAAAATGGAACTTGTATCATCACTTAATTTAATTCTCGAAGCCTTTCTATTTCGGCCTTAAAGTCGATTGTTGTTGGGCCTAGAGCACTAAAATAAAGAATTGAACTTGCATTACCACCTAATTAATTTCTCGAATGCCTATCTATTTCGGCCTTAAAGTCGATTGTTGTTGGGCCAAGAGCACTAAAATACAGAATTGAACCATGCATATTTACCTTCAAGCTTGCACGTTTAAGATTATGCCTCGCATATTTACTTTCAAGCTTGCACGTTTAAGTTTATGCCTTGCATACTTAAATTTAAGTCATCACTTTACTTTGTAAGCAAGATTAAAAATGAAAAGCATGAGCACGTTTAGTTTATGTCGTAACTTAAGAACCTAGAGCTCAAAGACTTGCCCATTTCATTCCAAGATAAAGTTAAATGTGAATGTATTCCTTGAATGCATAATTTTGGCCAAGTAGTGATGATGGACTTGCAATGAGTTTTCATCTAGCTACTAGGACCAATAGTCTATGTTTTAAATTTTCCTTAAAGCTTTACAAATCTTTATAAGGTTATGTCATCACAAGTTGTGATTCTATTATCTTTTAGGGGATGGAATATGTTTTGGTCAGTGACCTAAGGCTTCACTTAGCCTCTTGATGAATTAAAATGTTTTGCAAAGAGTTTTAGAAGTTCTAGATCGATTCCAAGAGAAACTAGTTAACTCATGTACCTAGAAATGTCAAATTAACTCTCTTATTTAAGTTAAATGTTTTCGGTTCTGATGTGATGAGTGTGATGCTGTATGATGATGTTTTGATGTGTTGGAATGTGTGAAAATATCATGTGATGATGTAGAAGCGAACCTATGCATGATAGGTAAGAAACTAGCTAACTAGAAATACCGTAAAGCTAGAATTTAACATAGTTTTGACCCATTTGTTTATGGAACTAATCCAAACTGTTTTAATGGGGACATAATCAGATTTATATTGTTTAGACATGAAAAACTTGGTATCATTTGGATTATAAACGAATTCTAGCACCTACGGGGAAACTAGTAACTAGAAAACCGTAAAAATGCAAATGTAGAACTCTTAGAACATTTAATATTTTTAGATTCTGTCCAGCACCCTTACAACATGATAAACATGATTAATAATTAATCCTTAAGCATAGGAATGCCTCATAATTGATTTAGATTTAATATATAGCGCCTTCGGCGAAAACGGAACCGAGAAAGGGTCTAAAACGTAAGTTCTAGAACCCCGTGAATACAAGTTAGAGATTCGGCCCTATGCTTTTCAGATTTAAGTATGAACATGAGGATTAGGAATGATGATTAACTATGAGCCCTTAGGTGCATAAAAATATAAGCGTCGGATGTTAGAGAATTATATCTCAAGATTAAGACCCGTAAGGGTCAAAGCATAAGCTACCGTAAGGGTAAGCGTTTGAATGTTTTATGATGATGCATGTAGTATGTAAATGATGATGATGTTATTCACATGAGGAATTCATGAGGTTGTATGTTTATGAGAGTATATAGTGTCGATATGTTGATGCTCACGCCATGATGCGTTATGCAAAATTATGATATTATGATGCTTATGATGCACACGATGATTATGATGCCTTATGATGGTATTGAATGGCTATGCATGCTCTATATGTTTGGTGGCATAAAGCAAGTTTGATGGAAATCTGGTGTACGCCGTTATGCTGCCGAATTTCCCATCAAACTTGAGTACTTGAGAAAAAGCTTGCGAAAACTCCTGGGTGACACCGGTTCGGCCGAGCACCCCCAGGATAGGTTCTGGATGACACCGGTTCGGCCGAGCACCCCCAGAACAGATGTGACATAGTACTGAGACGCATTTCTCCCTTCTACGGGGAGGAAACAAATCCGTGAGGGTATTGACATTGAGCTTGCCAAAGCGGACAATTATTGTGTGTACTAGATACGATGAGCGTTTCAAAGAAGGAAACGATGCTAAGATAGGTGATCCAAGAAAGTTATGTATACCCCTCGGTTAGCCCATATTAAATCTAGTGATGACTAGTTAGGATTCAGCTCATTCCAAGGCGATAGGTGAGATGTAGTTTGGTGACAGATTATCGCGGGGACGGTGAATCGGTTGCACTTTTGGTGGATATGTTAAGAGGGTGGTCTTTAAGAAAAAGAACTTAAGAGTTTTACTTATGAGAAAGATATCACATGAAAATTACTACGCCTCTTTATGCCACACATATGATTCTTGTTTCCTTATGATGTGCCCAAGTATTACGACTTTCTTGTTAATGTGCATATGGTATTGTCATGCATTCATCAAATATCTGTTGCATTCATGTCATTAAGACACATACTAAAAGACACCCACTTCGGATAAATAGATTTGAAAAGCCTAAAACCAATCCTTATGCATGTACACCTTTTTCATAATTAAAACCGAGGTGGCTGGGGATGACGACGATGACACTTGTGTTAGAGTCGGAACCTCATCGAGAATCTCGAATGAGTTTCTCATCCCTTCCTTTTCTTCCGTGTCGTCTCTAGACGAGGATTACAACGAGGTTCGTGACTTCTTACGAGGCTCGGCTTAAGGGACACACTAGCAGACGGAGCAGATGGTCGCTGCGGAGGCATAGCTAGCTTAGCTTTTGGGTTGACATTTATCTAACCTCATAGATGGATAAGGATGACTTCACATATATAGGCGTGTTTTGATGTAAATGATGGTACAATGATGTTAGTAGTCTATGTATCTATGAAGATGTGATGACATTATGATTGTTATGTATAATACTATGTTTCATGATTATCAATGGTGTGGCTACCTTTTCTTGCACGTTATGGTTATGACGAATGTTAGGTCAGTGCGCGGCTCGCGTTTTTCTTTCAAGTTTCAAAAAGAAAAATTTATTCGTATTTTCCGCTAAGTATTTTAATGAAAGGTTGTAAGGAATGAGACTAAAAGAGTAATAGACTAATGATTAACCTAAATATGTTCTAGAGTATTGGGTTAAAAATTAGGATGTTACATTTAGGACAAATCAAGACAAGGTAAAAAGAGAAATCTTACACTAGTAAATGAGGTTAATTTCAAATGAGTAAAAACCAATTTGTAACATAGGTTCTAATTTTAGGATAAGAAAATGTAAATATACAAGATTTTACCTAGACTGTAAATTTAACTTTGATCTAAAACATCACTAATTTTATGAGCTTCTAAAATCAAGGAAAGGTAATTTAATTTTACCTTAGGTAAATCTTGACTCTAATTACCTCAAGTAATTATTTTTAACCTTGGGTAATTGATTTTAAACTATGTCAATTTGAGTTCAAATAAAGCTTTAATACTATCTTAATTACATAAGTAAACGAATTTACCACAACTGGGGGTAAAAAGGTAATTTCACGTAAATACTCCCAGTAATTACTAGTCATACTCAAATTATACTTGAAATAGCTATTTTGAACCTTTGGGTGAAAACCGAATTCAAAGATTATATAATTTCATGTAAAACTACTGCAGGGGTAAAATGATAATTTTACTTACGGTAAAAATTGAGAATTGAGATTTTTATCTCTAACACACATATAATCCCCATCAAGCCTTAAACTAACCCCTCAAAGATAATCTAGATTGGTTATCTTTGATTTTCTAGGTAAAAATAACCTCAGGGGCATTTTGGTCATTTTACATGTATAGAAAAATTGGGGTTTGCGACTTTTGCATGAATCATTAACAAGTCTCCTATGATGTGTCTCTAATGTTATATTTCTTTATTGAGGATTATTTGACCTCGAATTACGTGTAAAAATTACCTAATACTTAGGGGCATTTTGGTAATTTTCACATAGCAGTAAAAACTGGCGTGTTACAAGTGGGATTAAGTTTCCACCCTTCTCTAATCATAATCAGACTCCCGGACTCAAATATTTTCAAAGACGAGTTTTACACATCAAAAGGTTTTCCAATTTTAGCCATAATTAAAGTTGGTCGCGACTCCTTTTTTATATTTTAAAATGGTTGTCATCCTCGTCGCGGCGCCCTCCGGGTATGTTGTGACAGTTTGGTAACTCCACTAGGAAATTTTGAGAGTCAAGCCTATCAAAGTAAATTATGCAAATAATTATAACTTTATAATATTTATTTTCCCCTTCATAACACCTTTGTTTTGTTTTAGTAAATAATTGTCTTTTTTCTTTTTGCATACAATTGTCTACCTTTTCTATAATTATCTATTACTCAAACCTTAGGGCAAATGACTTATATATATATATATATATATATATATATGTTGTTTTGGCTTTGTCTTGTAGGGATGTATATAGTAGTACATAAGGCTTGAAAGGTTTGTATGCATGCTCCCTATACACACTTTCACTATCACTGTCATCATGCACTATTTGGGCTTTATACTTGAGCCTTGAAAAACCATAAGACAAGAAGGGGTTTTGATGTTGTTATTGTGAGGCTTATGCTTCCTTGACAGTCGTTGACATATCCTCTCAGGTTGTTACTAGAACTATGGGTTGCCATATTGTGACTTTCACGTCCCTGTGGTTTAATTCATGAAACTAGATCCTTATCTGATTGATAAGGGCAACCTAGGGACCATAACCTTTTAGGGGTCTAGATCCTTCCAAAAGCCATGCACTACTAGAATGACCTTAGTTGGCTACCTCAAATAAGGTCGGCCATAGAACCATTAAACATTAGGCCCCACCCTGTTAGGACACAAGGGAGCATGTTTTTCTTTCCCTTTTTTATCATGCATTATGTAGCATTCAACATTAATATGCATTGTTCCTTTTGCATAAATAGTACATATCGTAATAATGCATAACACATCCATTCTTCTCATCAAGTATGTTTATTTTTTGATCATAATAAATAACAATCACATTTTAGTTGCACTTAGCTATGTTGTAACATCCTAATTTTTAACCCAATACTCTAGAACATATTTAGGTTAATCATTAGTCTATTACGTCATAGTTCTCTTTTTACTTTGAAATACTCATGGAAAAATACAGGTAAAATATTTTTTTGAAAGATAAAGACAAAGTGAGAGCCGCGCGATATGATAAATGACGTAGCACGTAAAGTAATAAAACAAGCTTCTCACAACATCATAACATAAAGCATAAAATGGCACAACATGATGAAACTGAATCACAACATATATATATAATATGCCCACTTATAAAGTGTGGGACTTAGTTTAGTATAAGGAAAGTAATACATTAAAGAAATACAACGGAAACATAAAATGACTCCCCTACCCAAGTGCAACTAATGGGATAACCTCTAAACAAAAGAAGGTTTATCCTCATCTAAGTGGTGTGTGCACTAGCCCGGGTTATCTACTACCTCCTACTGACATCTATCCCTCGAGCGAGGCATATACCCGGGAAACTGGGCGAGCTCCTCCGGGTAAAAGAGACAAAGTAGGGATCGGGAGTGACCCCCACGACGTGGCCCCATCTCCGGTCGTCGTGCTAACCTCGGCTGGGTCACGGTGGCCTCACTACCTTCCCCAAGGTCCATCGGCATGGAGGGGGAGGATCCCTCGGAGGGTACCTGAGTGGCAGAGTCCTCGGAAGGGTTCGTCTCTGAGAATGAGGATGGGCAGCGGGGCACGTACTGTGGGTAGTCTCGAATGGCGGAGGCGGTCAGAGGGGTACGGCGAATCCTCTCTTCTCGGGGGCGTGCACACTCGAATACAAAATCATCGCCGAATGGCGATACGGGGGAGAACCAGTGGGAATGTACAGGGGAAGTGAAGGGTCATCTGACGAACATAAACACGCGAACAGTGCATTGACCCTCAAAATGAAATGACCCGTGGTTCGGGTCATGGTGCACCTCCCATATCGGGGTATCCACAAATACCACAAACGTCGGCATCTGAGGACATGATGGAAAAAAAAGATAGAGGGAGTGAGAATCTTACTAAAGAATCTCAGTAGGGTCTCTTACTACCTAGGGTGTCATCATCTACGTCCTCAGGAACCTTGGGTTTGATATAAAAACAAGTGAGCATGCATCAAATTCATTTTTAGCTTTAAAGTATAACTTAGCCAAGGTTCATTCATTTTAGGATGATCTTAATGTCATGAATGCCACATAGCAAAGAATGTATGCATGGCGCTACTTAATGTAAGTACATTCATAACATCAAGAAACATCATACTAGTGGCATAAAGTGGCAATTGAGAATAATCATGTGGGACAAACTTCGTGACATAATCATAATACTTTACTTCCTCATGGGGGCCACCCTAAAAGGCAATCGTACTGGGGGTGCTCGGCCTAACCGGTGTCACCCAGAACGTGTCACATCTCTAGGTTATGAGCTCATACCTTAACTAGTCGTCACTAGTTCTTACTTACCACTTAACGATAAGCGGATAATAAATAAACAAATCCCGACTATCTGAGTACGGGCTAGGGGGCATTTCTCTTAGGGGTGCTCGGCCGAACTGGTGTCACCTAAGAGTACATCTTGGTACCGATGTCACATGAGTTCTTTGGAGGTGCTCGGCCAAACGGGTGTCATCCAAGAACTCATCTTAGTACCTTAGCTTTCAAAAATTCTCATTGACTTTCAAACATCTCTTTAAGTCCCCAAATTTGTCAAAAATTAGGCGGCACAACGGGATCCCGTCGAATTTCTTCCAAATTTGCTTTATGCCACGTAAACATAGAACATATATTCTCAATCAATTCTCATATGAATAAGCATAATCATCTTTCACATAAAACATGCATCGTCATGAAACACTCAAGCTCTTGGTCTTACGGTAGCTTATGCTTTGACCCTTACGGGCCTTAATCTTGAGATATAATTATCCTAACATCCGTTATTCACATTTTATGAACCTAAGAGTTCATAATTAATTATCCTTACTAACCCTTATGTTTATAAACAAATCTGGACAGCATAGGGCAGAAACATATTCTTATAATTACGGGGTTCTAGAACTTACGTTTTAGACCTTTTCTTAGTTCCATCTTCGCCTAAGGCGCTATAAATTAAATATAAACCAATTATGAGACATTCTTATGCCTAAGAACTAATTATAAATCCTGTTTATCATGTTATAAGGTTACTGGACAGATTCTAGAAAATTAAATGTTCTAAGAGTTCTAGATTTGCACTTTTATTTCTAGTTACTAGTTTCTCTATAGGTGCTAGAATTCAATTCTAATTCAAATGTTACTAAGTTTTTCATATCTAAACAATCCTAATCTGATTATGTTCCCATTAAAACAGTTTGGACAAAGTCTAAAAACAAATGGGTCAAAACTATATTAAATTCTAACTTTACGGTATTTCTATGAAGCTAGTTTCTTTCTTAACATGCATAGAAGTGCTCCTACATTATCATATGAAATTTTCACACATTCTAACACATTAAAACATCATCACACAGCAGAAAATACATACTGGAAGAACTGAAAATATCCAAGTTCAAAAGATAATTAATTTGACATTTCTAAGCACATAACTCAACTAGTTTCTCTTGGAATCAATTTAGGACTTGTAAAACTCTTTGCAAACCATTTCATTTCATCAAGAGGATAAGAAAAGCCTTAGGTTAGTAACCAAATTAATTCTTACTCAGAAGAGAATGAAAATCATAAATCTTGTTAATCATACTTTATAAAACTCATGAAGCTTCTAATAAAAATCTTAGAACATAGGTTGTTGGCCCTTGTAGCTAGATGAAACTCATTCCAAGCTCATCATCACTACATGGCTGAAATCATGCATTCAAAGAATGCTTCCATGTTAAACTTTAACTTGAGATAAAATGGGCAAGTCTTTGAGCTCTAATGTCCTTAAGTTATGACAGAATATAAACGTGTTATGCTTTTCATTTTTAATCTTGCTAAAGTGATGACTTAAAGTAAATATGCAAGACTAGAAATATAAATGTGCAAAGCTTGAAATAAATATGCAAGACTTGAATTTAAATATGCAAGACTTGAAAGTAAATATGCAAGGCATAAACTTAAATATGCAAAGCTTGAAAGTATATATGCTGTAACACCCTAGTAATTAACCAGATACACCTAGGTTGAATCTGATTAATGACTAGACTTTACTCCTTGCTTTGGTTCTTTCTTCATAATTTGAAAATACTTAGTGAAATTACGAGCCATTTTTTTTTTAAACACATAATTGAAAACGTGAGCCGAGTACAACGTGAACGAGTAAGCGGGGTATAATAAGACGTTTAAGAATATATCACATCATATTACTTAGGCTCCATCATATAACATCCATAAGCACATTATAGCATATATTTACATACAATAACCTCACTCAAAGGGTGGGTTATGTTCATACATCATTATCTTATGCAAACCCATAAAAGAAAATATACTTAAGGAAATACATGCCCCTAAACTAGATAACTCCATAAGCCGGGAAGGTTATCCTAAAACTACGGTGCATGATCACACATAAATCTACTAAGAACCTTCTATGGCCTTTGTCCCGGAAATGGGGGAATAAATCTGATCCATCGATGAGCTCCTCGGGAGGGGGCACACGAGATGCACCAGGCTGGAGTCGCATGGACGGCCTTCTTGCTAACCTCGGCTGAACAACTGTTTCCTCACTACCCTCTCTTACACGTGTGGGAGTAGGAGCGAGCTCTCAGAATATACATGAGTAGGAGTGTCCTCTGAAGGATCGGTTTGAATATCTCGTCTCGGGAACATACTCTCCAAATCCATGGACAGCAGATGAAGCGGAATAAGAACGTAACATCCTTTCATCAAGTGGACGTGCATGTTCGAAAACCATTTCATCGCCATAGGGAGAAGTAGGAGAAAATCGATAACTAGGGACAGGATGTGCAAATGGACGACCTATGTAAATAAAAACACGAATCGCAAGACCTCCCTTCAAAATGATACGAGCGATGCACCGGATCATAATGGAATTCCCAAGTAGGAGTATCAACGAACAGGACGAATGTCGCCATTTGAATCTGGAGACAATGACGGAAATAAAGAAAAGGGAGTGAGAATCTTGCTAAAGAATTGTCAGTAGGGTGCCTCCTTCTATAGTGTCATCATCAAAGTCCCGGGAACCTCGGGATTATTCTAAAATAGTGAGCATGCAAAGATTCATTTTAAGTTCGGACAAATACTTAACCGAGGTTCGTCAAGTTTTAAATCATGCATCTTATAATGCATCATAATCTTAACATGTCATATTTACAATGAACTTTTCCTTTATCATTACATCATTTTCCTCATCATCATTATCAAATAACATGCATAAAAGAATGTCATATAATATTAGCTACATGTGGACATAGTGCACATATTTCATTTCCTTAGGTGACTTAAAATCTTATCATCATCATTATTTTCCTTAGGCCACCCTATACTCCACCCTTTTGGGAGTAATTTAGGTTATGAGCTCATACTTTACTAGTCGTCACTAGCATATACTTATCCCTTTTGATAAGCTAAAGTCCCGACTCTACCCTTTTGAGAGAACGGGTTAGGGGGCTAAAATCACCTTTTCACCACCTATAGTCGATGGTTCCAAAGGATCATTTTCTTATAAGTTTAAGTCACCATTAAATCTTTGCATGTTATATCATAATACAATTCATAAACATCATAACATTTTCTCATTTATAGTCTTAAGCTAGAATAATATATATCAAGCTGTAATCATGCATATGGGAGATTCCCGGGAAAGAGAGGTGGGTCACAATGGACACGCTTAAATACCAAATCTTTCCTTAGCAGAACCTTTCCAAATTACACTTTTACAATGATACACTTTCTTCTAGCAACAAAGGTAAATTTTACATAATAAAGAGCATTTCATGTATAAGCATTCTCATTATTTGCAACAAGCAACTATAACATGCAAGCCAGAAATCATTCAATGATATCAAGTACTTAATAAGCATCCAATCCTTACATAGAATTATCAATTATAGAACTAATTAGTTACTAAACCAATTATGAATCATTCTCTTAACAATAAACCATAATTATCACAACTTCAATCATATCAAATCATTATCACACATTGATACTAAACTCGGATCAGTGGCGAATCATGAACCTCATGCAATTACATAGAATCATATTTTAAGTGCATATAAAATACTAGTTCCCAGTAAAATCCTTGCAAAGCCTTAAAACTCATTTAGAAACTAGTTCTTTTGTCAAATTTGGGAGGATCTTCACAATTAAAATTCTCACTTAAGATAAAAGGAGTAAGTCTTGAGCTTTAGAGATTTAGGTGACATCTTAGAATTATAAACATGCTATGCAACCTTATTTTAATCTTATCTTTATAAGGTGATAGCTTGGAATTATAAACATGGTATGCAATTCCATTTCTTTATCTTTAAGATTTAAGGTGATGACTTGAAAATTAAACATGATGCAAGAACTTGAAATATAAACATGATACAAGAAAGCGGAGCGCGGTAATCCGCAGAACAGAGAGGAGAAGAGAATATTAAGAAACCGGAGCGGTAGTCCGCACAGGACGAGAGGGAGAAGAGATTATTAAGAAACCGAGCGGTAGTCCGCACAGGACCAGATAGAGGGAGAAGAGATTATTATTACATCTTTTAAGCTCCAATCTCAAGACTTTTTAAAGAATAAATTCTTTAACTCCAATAATCATATTTCTTTGCTTGTGATACATGGGCAAGTCTTTGAGCTCTAGGATCTTTAGGTGATGGCATAAAATAAACATGCCATGCGTTGATTCTTTTAGCCATTATAAAATATAGTGAGAGCATAAATTAAATATGAGATGCAACCTCTTTATTATCTTGAAAGATTAAGTGATGACTTGAAACATAAACATGAAATACAAGCTTGGAATTTAAACATGAGAAATGCAAGTTCATTTTTTCATTCTTGAAAATTTAGTGATGACATAGAAGGTAAACATGGTTATGCAAAGCATAAACTTAATCATGGATGCAAATTCATTTTGTTTCTTTACTAGAGCTCCTTCAAGACTTTAAAAGAATTATAAATTCAACCCAATACATATCTTAACAAGAAATAAAACATAAAAGGAAAAAATACATCTTTCAAGTTCTAAACTAAAAATCTTTGTTTTAGCATCATAAAGCATTATTCTTTAAAGTTTTGCATCAAGTGGAATTTTCAAGCTTTAGAGGCCTAACTTGTGATGGATTTACAATCCACCCTCAAGGTCCTCATCATCAAGCCATCATCTTAGTTCCACCTAGGCCATATGGTTGAATTGGTTAAAGAAAAATTGAAGAAGAAAACCAAAATGAAAAGCTAAGGTAAGTTCATAATTTCATCATTTTGAGCTAAAAACACAACCCTCAAAGCATAGAAATAAATTTAGAAACTACTCCCTACCTAATCTGAGTTGAAGAAGAGGAAGAGAACTTGGTTTCTTGAAGTGAAATGAAACAAAATCTCTTTGAAGAAATTGAAGAAAGAATTCAGCCAAAGAGGAGGAAGAAAGAAAGTTTTTGGTGCTCTTAAAAACTAGTTATGAACTAAGCATTCTAAGACCACTCAAGCAAGCCTATTTATAGAAGATTTTGAGGCTTCTAATTGGCCAAAATGATGAGGTAGTGGATGGAATTTTGCAGGAGAAATAAGGGAGGAAAAATCATTTTAGACAAAGTTGTATGAAATTAAGGAATTATGTCTCTTATGGTGACATTTTGGCATTTTGTTTTAGTGCAACTTTTGGCAATAATTCAGCTGCATAATGGCATCAATAATTTCGTCCATTACAGCCCAAAGAAGTGAAATTTGTGTGTTCCATGCATTATTTAGGTGTAGGCAAGGTATTCATGTAATTTAGAGAATTTACGGTTAAGGGTTTAAGTGAATTAGTAAGCAATTTGGGTGTTTTTGAGCAATTTTGGGTTCTAATCAATCTAAATACATAATTTTGACTCTAGATTAATATTTAGAATTTAATAAGCTTTAATTTGAGCCTAATATTGCTTAGGTTTTGTATACTGAATCAAAAATCCCAAAATCGCAAATCGCCCAAAACAGGGCAAAATCGTACTTTCACTTAAAATTGCCCGAGGCCACCCGAGCTTAACCAATGGTTAATCATGGCTTAAAAACACATTTTAAAACATTTTAGTGAGGTTCGGGCTCAGTCGGCACGCACATCAGAGTTAAAACAGCCGCAGGGGCGTTTGGTCATTTCAAGGCTTGAACTCAAAATTGAGATCCTTTTGCTCTATTAACACACATAACACAAACAATCCCTTATTATCCTCAAAATATCCCCTTGAGAATAGGTGGGGCCCACGATCCTCATTTTCCGAGTAAAATAACTTCAGGGCATTTTGGTCATTTTATACGTCTGAGTAAATTGGGATTTGCGACTCGCATGAATCGTTCCTAACCTCTCTTCTAATGTTATATTCCTTTATTGAGGATTGTTCGGCCTCAAATCTTATGTAATAATTACCTACGGTAATTCGGTAATTGAGTAATTTCTAATGACAAAGAAAATTACAGAAAAATTGGGGCGTTACATTACTCCCTCCTTAAAAAGAATTTCGCCTGAAATTCGTTACCTGAGAACAACTCTTCGAGGTATTGTGCTTTCATGTTTGATTCCTGCTCCCATGTAAGTTCTTCCCTTTCACCCTGTCCCCAAGCTACTTTGACCAGGGGTACAGCCTTGTTCCTTAACTACTTAACTCCTCGGTCGACGATTCTCGTGGGTAGTAAGTTAAATGTCAGGTTATGTCTTAATTGTACATGTTCGGCTCTAGTACATGACTCGGGTCGATTGATACTTTCTTAAGCGAGAGACATGGAAAACATCATGAAGGTTGGATAGACTCGGGGTAGGGCTATACTGAGAGCTCTGTGTCCTACTTTGGTAAGGATTTCAAGCGGACCAAGAAATCTGGGCTCAATTTCTTTACTTTTATTGCTCGGCCTATGCCTGGTGGGGATGATCCTTAGGAACACGTGGTCCCCTTCTTGAAAATCTAGCGGTTTTAGCGCTTGTCCGCATAGTTTTTCCGTCGACTTTGAGCGGTAAGAATCTTATCCCTAATCTTCTTGATTTGTTCCGTTGTTTCCCTCACAATATCAGTCCGAGTAACCTTTGCTCTCCGGGTTCATACCAACATAAGGGAGATTGACATTTCCGTCCATAGGGCCTCATACGGTGCCATACCGATACTTGCATGATAACTGTTGTTATATGCAAATTCAATCGATGGTGTACTTATCCCAACTTCCCTTTGATCTAAAACACATGCCCTTAACATATCCTCCAAGGTTTGGATAGTTCTTTCAGATTGACCGTCTGTTTGGGGTGATAGGCCGTGCTTAGACACGACTTTGAACCAAATGCCTTTTGAAAGGCTCCCCAAAATCGTGACGTAAACCGCGGATCCCGGTCCGAGATTATCGTCGACGGCACCCCATGTAACCTTACTATCTCCTGAATATATAATTGTGCTAACCTATCCAAGGAATAAGTCACCTTAATAGGTAAAAGTGGGCTGACCGTCAATCAATCCACGATTACCCATATGGTATCATGATTCATTTGGGTCCTCGGTAATCCAGTCACAAAATCCATGGAGATACTATCCCACTTCCACTCGGGGATCGACAGAGGTTGCAGCATTCAGGAGGGTTTTTGGTGTTCAATCTTCACCTTTTGACACACCAAGCACTTACTCACCCATGTGCACACATCTTTCTTCATTCCAGGCCACCGTAACATCTTCTTCAAATCTTGATACATCTTGGTGGCACCAGGATGAAGCGGTAAAATGGCTCTTATGGGCTTCCTCCAAAATATCCTTTGGAGGCCACCACTAGCAGTACACATATTCGACCTTTAAACCTCCACAAATCGTCCATTCCTTGGGTAAAACCTATCAACTTTCCCGCCTTCACTGCCCTAAAGTCTCTTGAAACTCAAAGATCATCCCCTTGAGCTTGAACAATCCTTTCTTTGAACTCACTTGTCACTCTAAGATGACAAGCTCTGATGCCCTTAGTGGTCAAAGTCATTCCTAGGTTTAAGTCCCTAAATTGCTCAATCAATTCAACCTCCTTCACCATCAAGCGGGACACTTGTAAGGACTTCCTACTCAAAGCATCGGCTACTACATTAGCTTTACCAGGATGGTAGTTCAATCCAAAATCATAATCTTTCAAGAACTCCATCCATCGCCTTTGCCTCATGTTTAGCTCTTTTTGATCAAAGAGATATTTCAAACTCTTGTGATCGGAAAACACCTCAAACTTAACTCCATATAAATGGTGTCTCCAAATCTTTAGAGTAAACCACGACTGACAGCTAACTCAAGGTCATGGGTAGGGTAGTTTGCCTCATGTGGCTTGAGTTGTCTTGATGCATAGGCCACCACTTGCCTATCTTGCATCAATACACAACCTAAACCCTTTTTGAAGCATCACAATACACCTCGAAAGGCACATTGGGGTGGGTAACACTAAAGCAGGGGTAGAGGTTAGCTTGTGTTTTAACTCTTGAAAGCTCTTTTCACACTCAGGGTCCATGAAAAGGGGTGTTCTTCCTAGTCACTTGGTCAAAGGTAGGGAAATCAGGAAAATCCCTTGATAAATCGACAGTAATAACAAGCTAAACCCAAAAAGCTCCTTACTTGATTCACGGTGGTTGGTCTTTCCCGATTTACTACCGCTTCTACCTTACTAGGATCTACTGACAATTCCTTTCTTAGATACTACATGCCCTAAAAATTGCACCTTATCCAACCAAAACTCACACTTGGAAATCTTGGCATATAGTTTCTTTTCCTTCAAGATCTTCAGTACTATGGTCAGGTGGCATTCATGCTCTTCATGGGTCTTAGAATATATGAGAATGTCATCTATAAAGACAACTACAAACTGATCTAAATAGGGCCGAAAGATCCTATTCATGTAATCCATAAAAATAGCTGGAGCATTGGTTAACCCAAAGGACATTATTGCAAACTCAAAATGGCCGTATCGAAAGTGAAAGGCCGTTTTAGGTATGTCTTCATCTCTCACTCTAATTTGATGGTAGCCTGACCTCAAATCTATCTTAGAAAACACTACCGCACCTTTCAGTTGGTCCATCAAATCATCGATCCTAGGCAGAGGATACTTGTTTTTCACCGTTACTTTATTCAACTGCCGATAATCTACACACATCCTCATACTCCCATCCTTTTTCTTTACAAACAATACAGGGGCTGCGCATGGTGATGCACTAGGCCTAAGAAACTTTTAGTCCAATAAATCTAGCAAATGAGATTTTAACTCGGCCAATTCTAATGGGGACATCTGTATGGGGCTATGGATATAGGTCCTGCACCCTAAGCAATTCTATGGAAAACTCTATCTCTCTCTTGGGGAAACTGCAGTATCTCATCCGGAAATACTTCAGGATAATTTCTTACTATTGGTATCTCATCGATACTTTGCTCAAAGTCTACATCACTAGCGGCTAAAAAATGTAACCTTTACTCTCACCCTTACCACAATCCATTTCCACAAAGGTTATGTAAAGACTTATGGGTTTCTTAGGTTCAATAGGAACAGGAAGAAAAGTGATGGTTTTCTCATAACAGTTTAACAGTACACGGTTGGCCTCAAGCCAATCCATGCCAAGAATCACATCTAAACCTCGCATGGGTAAGCAAATAAGATCTAAAACAAAGGATCTATTATCTATAATAAAACTACAATCTAAACAACATTTACAAGTCCTAACGGGTTTTCAGTAGGTGGAAACAATAAGGTCAAAAGGAACCTCAGTCATAGGTAAATTAAGGCTTTTAACACATGAATGGGAGATAAAAGAATGAGAAGCGCCAGAATCATATAGTACAATTAAGTCTTTACCATGCATATTACCCTTACCTTCCACGAGATTTCGTGACTTCGTTGTTTCTTGATTAATGATAAATACCCTTCCCTGGTATTGCGGCTTGGGATTGGGGGTTGGCGGGTTTCTTTCCGTGCATTCTCGGGAGTAATGACCTGGTTTTCCACACCGATAGCACACGTTTGTTTTGGCTCGACATGGCATGCTCCCATGATTCTTGCCGCACTTGGGACATTCCATGGATGGCGCGGCCGTGGAAATCTTCTTTGGACCTCTTTGTGGTGCTTTCCTTTATTGTTGTTATTGTTGTTGTTGTGATTGTTCTTTGGGGTTATTGTTGTAGCGGTTGTTATTATAGCGATTGTTGTTGTTTGGCCTTCCTTGTTGAAAATTTCTTTGTGTCCCTTGTGGTCTTGATTGAGGGGGAAATGGAGGTCGATTCTGCCTCTTGAACTGCTGACCTTGTGGTGTCAACTTTTTGGTAATATTATCGACTTTGGGGTGTTTAGTTTTCTCTGACCTTCTTCAATAATCCGACATTTGTTAACTAGGGTAGAGAAATCCCTAATCTCCAAATGTGCAACTGCCACATTAAGTTCCGCCTTCAACCCTGACTCGTATTTAATGCATTTCCGGAACTCATCAGCATTTCCTTGGTACATTCTTGAGAACTTAATGAGTTCTTCAAATCTGGCGCAGTATCTTTGGGCCACATTCATATTCGCCTGGACAAATTGCATGAATTCAATGTCCTTGGCATTTCTAACTGACTCTGGAAAGTACTTTTCATAAAAATGGACCTTGAAAAGTTCCCAATCAATGTCCACATCGGTCGTCTCCAGGAGTCTTTGAACACCCGTCCACCAGAAACCGGCATCACCTTCAAGCATATGAGTAGCGAATGTGACCTTTTGCTCCTCCGAGCATGGGACTACAGCAAAGACCTTCTCAATATTCCGAATCCATTCATCTGCAATATTTGGATTCAGTGTCCCCTTGAAAACTGGTGGGTTTGCCTTACGAAACTCCCCGAAATAGGCATGTTCAGGAATCTCATGTCCTTGATTCATATTGGCTTGACGATCCTGATCCATTCGTTCCATCATCATTCTCATGGTCCTTGCTACGTCGCGGAGTGCTTCGGCTGTCTCGTTGTCTTGATTATTACGTCGCTGCGCTCCTGAGTGCATTGTCGACGTGCCATTGGTCCCTATACACACAAAACAGCAACATTGAGGTGATCAGACCCAATATTCCATGCAAAGTGAGCAAGTTACCATGGCACTTTCAACATACAGTAGTCATGTATTTCTAATCCTCAAGCTCATCCTAATGATAAACATCTACACATGACGTCACTAACGTATTATGCTTTAGAAGCATAGCTAGTCCAATCCTCAGGCTCCATGAGAATCGAACTGCTCTGATACCAAAATGTAACACTTAGTAATTAACCAGATACACCTAGGTTGAATCTGATTAATGACTAGACTTTACTCCTTGCTTTGGTTCTTTCTTCATAATTTGAAAATACTTAGTGAAATTACGAGCCATTTTTTTTTAAACACATAATTGAAAACGTGAGCCGAGTACAACGTGAACGAGTAAGCGGGGTATAATAAGACGTTTAAGAATATATCACATCATATTACTTAGGCTCCATCATATAACATCCATAAGCACATTATAGCATATATTTACATACAATAACCTCACTCAAAGGGTGGGTTATGTTCATACATCATTATCTTATGCAAACCCATAAAAGAAAATATACTTAAGAAATACATGCCCCTAAACTAGATAACTCCATAAGCCGGGAAGGTTATCCTAAAACTAGGGTGCATGATCACACATAAATCTACTAAGAACCTTCTATGGCCCTTTGTCCCGAAATGGGGGAATAAATCCGATCCACTGATGAGCTCCCTCGGGAAGGGACACACGAGATGCACCAGGCTGGGGTCGCATGGACGGCCTTCTCGCTAACCTCGGCTGAACAACTGTTTCCTCACTACCCTCTCTTACACGTGTGGGAGTAGGAGCAGAGCTCTCAGAATATACATGAGTAGGAGTGTCCTCCGAAGGATCGGTTTGAATATCTCGTCTCGGGAACATACTGGAAATCCATGGACAGCAGATGAAGCGGAATAAGAACGTAACATCCTTTCATCAAGTGGACGTGCATGTTCGAAAACCATTTCATCGCCATAGGGAGAAGTAGGAGAAAATCGATAACTAGGGACAGGATGTGCAAATGGTCGACCTATGTAAATAAAAACCCGAACTGCGGACCTCCCTTCAAAATGATTCGACCGATGCACCGGATCATAGTGGAATTCCCAAGTAGGGGTATCAACGAACAGGGCGAATGTCGCCATTTGAATCTGGAGACAATGACGGAAATAAAGAAAAGGGAGTGAGAATCTTGCTAAAGAATTCTCGATGGGTGCCTCCTTCTATAGTGTCATCATCAAAGTCCCCAGGAACCTCGGGATTATTCTAAAATAGTGAGCATGCAAAGATTCATTTTAAGTTCGGACAAATACTTAACCGAGGTTCGTCAAGTTTTAAATCATGCGTCTTATAATGCATCATAATCTTAACATGTCATATTTACAATGAACTTTTCCTTTATCATTACATCATTTTCCTCATCATCATTATCAAATAACATGCATAAAAGAATGTCATATAATATTAGCTACATGTGGACATAGTGCACATATTTCATTTCCTTAGGTGACTTAAAATCTTATCATCATCATTATTTTCCTTAGGCCACCCTATACTCCACCCTTTTGTAGGTAACTTAGGTTATGAGGTCATACTTTACTAGTCGTCACTGGCATATACTTATGCCTTTTGATAAGCTAAAGTGGCGAGTCTACGCTTTTGAGAGAACGGGTTAGGGGCTAAAATCACCTTTTCACCACCTATAGTCCGATGGTTCCAAAGGATCATTTTCTTATAAGTTTAAGTCACCATTAAATCTTTGCATGTTATATCATAATACAATTCATAAACATCATAACATTTTCTCATTTATAGTCTTAAGCTAGAATAATATATATCAGCGTAATCATGCATATGGGAGATTCCCAGGAAAGAGAGGTGGGTCACAATGGACACGCTTAAATACCAAATCTTTCCTTAGCCAGAACCTTTCCAAATTACACTTTTACAATGATACACTTTCTTCTAGCAACAAAGGTAAATTTTACATAATAAAGAGCATTTCATGTATAAGCATTCTCATTATTTGCAACAGCAACTATAACATGCAAGCCGGAAATCATTCAATGATATCAAGTACTTAATAAGCATCCAATCCTTACATAGAATTATCAATTATAGAACTAATTAGTTACTAAACCAATTATGAATCATTCTCTTAACAATAAACCATAATTATCACAACTTCAATCATATCAAATCATTATCACACATTGATACTAAACTCGGATCGGTGGCGAATCATGAACCTCATGCAATTACATAGAATCATATTTTAAGTGCATATAAAATACTAATTCCCCGTAAAATCCTTGCAAAGCCTTAAAACTCATTTAGAAACTAGTTCTTTTGTCAAATTTGGGAGGATCTTCACAATTAAAATTCTCACTTAAGATAAAAGGAGTAAGTCTTGAGCTTTAGAGATTTAGGTGACATCTTAGAATTATAAACATGCTATGCAACCTTATTTTAATCTTATCTTTATAAGGTGATAGCTTGGAATTATAAACATGGTATGCAATTCCATTTCTTTATCTTTAAGATTTAAGGTGATGACTTGAAAATTAAACATGATGCAAGAACTTGAAATATAAACATGATACAAGAAACTGGAGCGGCGGTAATCCGCACAGTACCAGTAGAGGGAGAAGAGAATATTAAGAAACTGGAGCGGTAGTCCGTGTGACGATAGAGGGAGAAGAGATTATTAAGAAACCGGAGTGGCGGTAGTCCGCACAGGACCAGTAGAGGGAGAAGAGATTATTATTACATCTTTTTAAGCTCCAATCTCAAGACTTTTTAAAGAATAAATTCTTTAACTCCAATAATCATATTTCTTTGCTTGTGATACATGGGCAAGTCTTTGAGCTCTAGGATCTTTAGGTGATGGCATAAAATAAACATGCCATGCGTTGATTCTTTAGCCATTATAAAATATAGTGAGAGCATAAATTAAATATGAGATGCAACCTCTTTATTATCTTGAAAGATTAAGTGATGACTTGAAACATAAACATGAAATACAAGCTTGGAATTTAAACATGAGAAATGCAAGTTCATTTTTTCATTCTTGAAAATTTAGTGATGACATAGAAGGTAAACATGGTTATGCAAAGCATAAACTTAATCATGGATGCAAATTCATTTTGTTTCTTTACTAGAGCTCCTTCAAGACTTTAAAAGAATTATAAATTCAACCCAATACATATCTTAACAAGAAATAAAACATAAAAGGAAAAAATACATCTTTCAAGTTCTAAACTAAAAATCTTTGTTTTAGCATCATAAAGCATTATTCTTTAAAGTTTTGCATCAAGTGGAATTTTCAAGCTTTAGAGGCCTAACTTGTGATGGATTTACAATCCACCCTCAAGGTCCTCATCATCAAGCCATCATCTTAGTTCCACCTAGGCCATATGGTTGAATTGGTTAAAGAAAAATTGAAGAAGAAAACCAAAATGAAAAGCTAAGGTAAGTTCATAATTTCATCATTTTGAGCTAAAAACACAACCCCTCAAAGCATAGAAATAAATTTAGAAACTACTCCCTACCTAATCTGAGTTGAAGAAGAGGAAGAGAACTTGGTTTCTTGAAGTGAAATGAAACAAAATCTCTTTGAAGAAATTGAAGAAAGAATTCAGCCAAAGAGGAGGAAGAAAGAAAGTTTTTGGTGCTCTTAAAAACTAGTTATGAACTAAGCATTCTAAGACCACTCAAGCAAGCCTATTTATAGAAGATTTTGAGGCTTCTAATTGGCCAAAATGATGAGGTAGTGGACGGAATTTTGCAGGAGAAATAAGGGAGGAAAAATCATTTTAGACAAAGTTGTATGAAATTAAGGAATTATGTCTCTTATGGTGACATTTTGGCATTTTGTTTTAGTGCAACTTTTGGCAATAATTCAGCTGCATAATGGCATCAATAATTTCGTCCATTACAGCCCAAAGAAGTGAAATTTGTGTGTTCCATGCATTATTTAGGTGTAGGCAAGGTATTCATGTAATTTAGAGAATTTACGGTTTAAGGGTTTAAGTGAATTAGTAAGCAATTTGGGTGTTTTTGAGCAATTTTGGGTTCTAATCAATCTAAATACATAATTTTGACTCTAGATTAATATTTAGAATTTAATAAGCTTTAATTTGAGCCTAATATTGCTTAGGTTTTGATACTGAATCAAAAATCCCAAAATTCGCAAAGCGCCCCAAAAGCAGGCAAAATCGTACTTTCACTTAAAAATTGCCCGAGGCCACCCGAGCTTAACCAATGGTTAATCATGGCTTAAAAACACATTTTAAAACATTTTAGTGAGGTTCGGGCTCAGTCGGCACGCACATCGGAGTTAAAACAGCCGCACGGGCGTTTTGGTCATTTATTGTCGGAACTCAAAATTGTGATCCTTTTGCTCTATTAACACACATAACACAAACAATCCCTTATTATCCTCAAAATATCCCCTTGAGAATAGGTGGGGCCCACGATCCTCATTTTCTGAGTAAAATAACTTCAGGGGCATTTTGGTCATTTTATACGTCTGTAAATTCGGGATTTGCGACTCGCATGAATCGTTCCTAACCTCTCTTCTAATGTTATATTCCTTTATTGAGGATTGTTCGGCCTCAAATCTTATGTAATAATTACCTACGGTAATTCGGTAATTGAGTAATTTCTAATGACAGTAAAAATTACAGTAAAAATTGGGGCGTTACATATGCAAGGTTCAATTCTTTATTTTAGTGCTCTTGGCCCAGCAACAATCGACTTTAAGGCCGAAACAGAAAGGCATTCGAGAATTAATTAGGTGATAATACAAGTTCAATTCTTTATTTTCGTCTTTCAGCCCAGCAACAATCGACTTTAATGCCGAAATAGAAAGGCTTTGAGAATTAATTAAGTGATGATGCAAGTCTCATTTTAATCTTTAAGTTCTTAGGTGATAACTTGAAAGTAAAGATGCATAGCAAGAACATAAACATGAGTGCAGGCTCAAAATAAATTATGCAAGTTCATTTATTTCTTATTAGAGTTCTTAGCAAGACTTTAAAGGAACTTAAACCTTAACCCAAACTCATCAAACCAAGATAAAGTAAGGTCTAGAGTTCTTAGAACTCAAAATAACATTTTTAAAAAATCAAACCATGAAACATAGAAAAAGAAAGGAAAAGGCTGAAACTTCAAGAAAGGAAAAGGCTGAAACTTCAAGAAAGGAAAAGGAACATTTTGAAACTGTAGAGTCCATGATCTTGATGATATATTAACACCAACATCATGAGTCCTCATCATTGAGTCCGTAGAATAATTTTAAAACATCATCAAAGTTAAAGATTTCAAAAGTTAAAGAAAGAAAGAACTAGGAATATTTTTACTCAAGAACAAAGATCAAGCTCTAGAGTTTGTTTCAAGTGATGAACATCATCATGAAACTCTCATCATCAAGCTCTCATTCCTTTGTTCCCAAAGGCACATGGCCAAAACAAGAGAAAGAAAAAGGAGAAGTTCTAAAAAGAATCAAGAGAAACTATGACCATAAAGCTAGAACAAGAACTTTAAAGAAAGAAATACTTGAAAGAAAATCCCTACCAAGTGATTGGAGGTTGAAGATGAAAGAAGAAGATGAAGAAGATGAAGAACTTGAAGAACTTTGAAGAGCTTGAAGAACACTAGAACTTTGAGAGAAAAGAAAAGCTTTGAAGTGCTCTAAACTTAGCAAATGATCTAAAAGTGGTGCAAGCTCCTCAAGGCATCCTATTTATAGAGAAATGAAGCAAATGGAGGGGGGAAGGGGCTGATGAAGCTTCGGCCACTTGAGGTGCAGAATGGGAGGAAAATATTTCTTACAAAGCATTGTTGAAAGCATGGTCAAACATGGGCTCAAGCATGGTGCAAGCATGGGTTCAAGTATGGCTCTTTGAGTGAGAAAACAATTCAACATGTGGTCAAATGGGGGGGAAGTGCTGGCCGAACTGCATCAGCCCATGTGGGGTTGTGTTTGCATTTTAATTGTGGTTTAGAGTTGTGTTTAGGTGAGTATTAGATTATGTCTAAGATTAGGAATTTGTAAGAAAGTGTTTAGGTAAGGAAATGGGTAATTAAGTTTGTCTAGACATAATTAAGGAGTGGTCTTGCATCATTAGGGAATTATAACTCATTTTAGTGTCAAAACAACTCTAATCACAATTCCTTAATTTAAGGAATTAGAGAGAGAAAACACTATTCAAGATTCCAAGACTAGGAATCTTGAGCTTCAAAAAGGGATTTAAGTTTAATCTAAGCAATTTTAAGTTCTAATTAACCTTAATAAATTATTTTGACTCTAGATTAATTAGGAAAATTAATTAACCTTCGATTAGAGCCTAATATTGCTTAGGTTTGCTTAATTACGTCATTAAGCGCAAAAATACTATTTTAGGGGTAAAATCGTAATTTTGCACAAAAATTGCCCGGGACAACCGGGACTTGAATAGAGACCTCTAGACTCATGAAAACATGGTTTTAAACCTTTGGGGAAAGTTTCGGGCTCAAACGGCACTTCTACCTGCGTAAAAACGCTATAGGGGTATTTTAGTCATTTTGACCCGAAACTGCGGAAAATGAGATTTTCGCTTCCGAAATCATACAAAGGCCATCCAATCCTCTTCGAACATTGACTTGACCCTTCGAGGACTGCCGGGTCGGTTATCCTCAAATTTCGGTGAGGAAATGACCTCAGGGGCATTTTGGTCATTTCTCTTAGACAGAAAAATCAGGGTGTTACATATGTCACATGCATTTTTTCATACAAACCTTAGGATAGAGATTTTTATTTTTTGTATATATTTCGAACCTTAGGTTAGAAAACTTTATTTTATTCTTTCTTTGAAACCGTAGGATAGTCAAATTTGTTTCTTGAATATATATTGTTTTGTTGTTTTCCTTTCAGGAAAAGGTAGTTTTAAGGTCACAAGGTTTCTATGCTTCTCACACACTATGCACAATCACTTATCTCACACACAATTTTGGCTCTATACCCGAATTTGTGCAACACAGGGAGTAGGAGGGGTCCCAATATTGTCATTGAGGGGCTTCATGCTCATTTGGCATATGGTGGGACACCACCTAGATTGTTACTGGTATCATGAAATGGTCATATTGAAAGGGTTCATCCCTACTTGTGATCTTTGCGTGACCTAGGTTTTTATGTCATGGATAGGGGTAATCTGGGGACCACAGCCTTTAAAAGTCTAGATCCATCCTCAAGCACTGATAGAATGAACCTAGTGGCTAAGCATCCGCCTTTTAGGTTTCACCCTTTTAGGACACAGAGGGGTATCTGGTTTCTATTCTCACTCATTCATTGTATATATCTCAACATACATGAAAAAGAAATCTTTTTATAAACATTTCATTCATAAGCATTTATAAGGGCATCCATTGTACACAAAAAAAAAAAGAAAAAACAGAGAAAAATCTCATATATGCACTTTTCCTATGCATACATAACATGCATAACACCCATCTTTAGGATATAAGTGCCATGCATGGTGCCAAAAATCATTTCATTTCATTGCATGCATTCCCAAAAGAAAAAGAATAAAAATTAATGCATGACTCATTCATTGTATATATCTCCAACATACATGCATATATTTTCCCACCAAAAAAAAAAAAGAATTCTTGTAAACATGTCATACCTGCATCCATTACTAAAAAAAAAAATTGTCATTTCACATACATTCTATCTCATGCATGCATGGCATGCATTCCTTTCTCACATTACTCATGCACAACATGCATAGCTCACTCTTATCACTCATCCATGCATACATTCTCATCACATTGACATTATCCAAAAGAAAAAAAAAGGAGAAATGCATTTGACATTTATTTTCATGCGTTCATTAAAAATGGCATACATTCAAACATCTTTTTCATGCATAGTCCCTATAAAAAAAAAAAGAAAAAAACATTTAGCATGCATTCATGCATATATTTCTTTCAAGCATATCCATTTCCACACAAAAAAAATTTGGCCTGCATTCATGCTCAGTTCATACTCATAAAAAAAAATTGGCATACATTTTGCACACATCTTCTTTCTTATTCTTTTTCATCTTCAGTCCACATAAAAAAAAAGAAAAAAAATCATTTAACATGCATTCATGTTTTCTTTTCAATATCATAATTACATCCATAAAAAAAATCAAACATGCATTTCCATCTCTCATTTATCCATTCCCTAGTTTGTATCATACATTTTTTTTTCACACATGATAGCATGCATCAATATACTTTCTCCAATATGCATTTGTCAAATAATTCAATAGGCATAGCATACATAAAAAAAAAAACTTTGTCCAATATGCATTTGTCATGCATCATATAAATAGCATTTCATTTTGTAAAAAAATAATAAAAGCATTATTTCGCCTCTAAGCTTTGCTCATCTAAGAAAAATTTTGTTTAATCTAGGAGGTTGTGTTTGAGAATAATGAGCCAATCAAAAAGAAGAAAAGGAAAAGAAAAAGAGAAATAGTGTAACAAAAAAAGGAGAATCGAGGCTGAAGAGTGAGAAAAGAAGGAGGTGATCTTAGGAATCCCTAAAAAGCATATTTGAATAAGTCATTTCTGGCCTTGAAGCTTGATGTCGATTGTAACACCCCAATTTTTCTGTCTGAGAGAAATGACCGAAATGCCCCTGAGGTCATTTCCTGACCGGAATTCGAGGATAGCCAACTCGGTAGTCCTCGAAAGGTCAACTCAATGTTTGAAGGGGATTGGATGGCCTTTGAATGGTTTCGGAAGCGAAAATCTCGTTTTCCGCAGTTTCGAGTAAAAATGATTGAAATACCCTTAGAGTGTTTTTACGCGGGTAGAAGTGCCGTTTGAGCCCAAAATTTTCCCTGAAGGTTTAAAATCATGTTTTCATGTGTCTAGAGGTCTCTGTTCAAGTCCCGGTGGTCCCGGGCAGTTTTTGTGCAAAATTATGATTTTGTCCCTAGAATAGTGTTTTTGTACTTAATGACGTAATTAAGCAAACCTAAGCAATATTAGGCTCTAATCGAAGGTTAATTAATTTTCATAATTAATCTAGAGTCAAAATAATTTATTAAGGTTAATTAGAACCTAAAATTTCTTAGATTAAACTTAAATCTCTTTTTAGAACTCAAGATTCCTAGTCTTGGAATCTTGAATAGTGTTTTCTCTCTCCAATTCCTTAAATTAAGGAATTGTGTCTAGAGTTGTTTAGACACTAAAATGGATTTCTAAATCACTAATGGTGCAAGACCACTCCTTAATTATGTCTTGACAATCTTAATTACCCATTTCCTTACCTAAACACTTTCTTACAAATTCCTAATCTTAAACATAATCTAATACACACCTAAGCACAACTCTAAACCATAATTAAAATACAAACACAACCCCCTATGGCTGATGCAAGTTTCATTTACCTCACATGTTGATTTGTTTCTCACTCAAGACCCATGCTTGCACCATACTTGAGTCATGTTTGAACCCATACCTAGCCATGCTTTCAACCATGCCTTGAACCATGCCTTGTAAGAGATATTTTTCTCTCCTCATTTCTGTATCATGGCCGAAGCCTTCATCACCATACACACCCTTCATTTATTTCATTTCTCTATAAATAGGATGCTTGGATGAACTTGCATCACTTTGGTTTCATTTGCTAAGTGTAAGTTTTCAAAGAGCACTTTAAAGTTTTCTTTTCCTCTCAAAGTTCTAGAGTTCTTCAAGTTATTCATCTTCTTCATTCATTTTCAACCTCTTTCTCACTTAGTAGGGATTTTCTTTCAAGTATTTCATTCATTAAAGTTCTTAATCTAGTGTTATGCTTTGTAGTTTCTCTTGAATCTTTTTGGAACTTCTTTCCTTCTCCTTTTCTCTTTACATTTTCAGCCATGTGCCCTTGAGAATAAGGGAATGAGAGCTTGATGATGAGGGTTTCATGATGAAGTTCATCACTTGAAACAAACTCTAAAGCTTGATCTTTGTTCTTGAGTTAAAATGTTTCTAGTTCTTCCTTTCTTGAACCTTTAAAATCTCTAACTTTGATGATGATTTAAAATGGTTATATGAACTCAATGATGAGGTCCCATGATGTTAGTGTTAATAGATCATCAAGATCATGATCTCTAGAGTTTCAAAATGTTCCTTTTCCTCCTTAAAATTTTTGGTTCCCTTCCTTTTCTTTTCTTCATGTTTTCGACTATCATTGTTTGGATGGTCCAACATGATAGCTTGATGATGAGAGTTCTAGATGGTGACTCTATGTTCACCACAAGGAAACCTCTAGAGCTTGAGTTTTCATAGAAATGTTATAGGTTTCACTTATGGTTCAATCCTTTGGAAATGTTAACTTGAGTTCTAAGAACTCTTGACTTCACTTTACCTTGGCATGATGAGTTAGGTTAAGGTTTAGGTTCCTTTAAGTCTTGCTATGAGCTCTAATAAGATATAAATGAACTTGCATATTTATTTTGAGCTTGCATCCATGTTTATGTTCTTGTTTTGCACCTTTACTTTCAAGTTATCATCTAAGGACTTAAAGATTAAAACAAGACTTGCATTATCACCTAATTAATTTCTCAAAGCCTTTCTATTTTGGCCTTAAAGTCGATTGTTGCTGGGCCTAGAGCACTAAAATAAAGAATTAAATTTGCATATTTAAATTCAAGTCTTGCATATTTACTTTCAAGCTTTGCATATTTAAATTCAAGTCTTGCATATTTACTTTCAAGCTTTGCAAATTTAAATTCAAGTCTTGCATATTTATTTCAACCTTTGCACATTTATATTTCAAGTCTTGCATATTTACTTTAAAGTTATCACTTTACTTTGTAAGCAAGAATAAAAATGAAGTGCATAGCACGTTTATATTTTGTCATCACTTAAAGACCTTAGAGCTCAAAGACTTGCCCATTCTATCTCAAGGTTGAAGTTTAACATGGAAGCATTCTTTGAATGCATAATTTCAGCCATGTAGTGATGATGAACTTGAAATGAGTTTCATCTAGCTACAAG
This sequence comes from Dalbergia cochinchinensis, assembly GCA_031216125.1. NCBI lineage: Eukaryota > Viridiplantae > Streptophyta > Magnoliopsida > Fabales > Fabaceae > Dalbergia > Dalbergia cochinchinensis. The sequence continues at coordinate 29,843,341 of CM062375.1, read as the reverse complement.
GGCCAACAACCTATGTTTTTAGATTATCTTAAAAGTTTCATGAGTTTTGTAAAGTTGTGATCAACAAAGATTTATGATTCTTGACTCTCTTCTAAGGAAGAATTAAAATGGTTACTGATCTAAGGCTGTTCTTAGCCTTTTGATGAAATAAAATGGTTTGCAAAGAGTTTTAGAAGTTCTAAATTGGTTCCAAGAGAAACTAGTAAACTTATATGTTTAGAATTGTCAAGTTATGTATCTTTTTGGACCTTAATATTTCGGCTCTGCCATGGTGTGTTTGCTGCTGTGTGATGATGTTTTGATGTGTTAGAATGTGTGAAAATTTTATATGATAAGGTAGGAGCACTTCTATGCATGTTAGGAAGGAAACTAGCTTCATAGAAAAACCATAAAGTTGGAATTTAACATAGTTTTGACCCATTTGTTTTTAGACTTTGTCCAAACTATTTTAGTGGGAACATAATCAGATTAGTATTTTTTAGATATGAAAAATTTGGTAACATTTGGAGTAGAATTGAATTTTAGCACCTATAGAGAAACTAGTAACTAGAAAACTGTAAAAATACAAATCTAGAACTCTTAGAACATTTTATTTCTGGATTCTGTCCAGCAACCCCATAATGTGATAATCATGGTTTTTAATTAGTTCTTAGGTATAGGAACGCCTCATAATTGGTTTAGATTTAATTTATAGCGCCTTAGGCGAAGACGGAACTGAGAAAGGGTCTAAAACGTAAGTTCTAGAACCCCGTAATCATAAGAAAATAATTCTGCCCTTAAGGATCATGGTTGTCCAGATTTGTTTAAGAACATAAATGTTAGTAAGAATTATTAGAGGTGAATCCTTAGATGCATAAAAGGTTGTTAGAGAAGAATAGAATAATTACATCGCAAGATTAAGGCCCGTAAGGGTCAAAGCATAAGACACTGTAGGTTCGAAAGCATGAGTAGCTTATATGTACATGAGAATGCACGTTTTATTTGAAGAATGTTTATGCTTATTTATATGAGAATTTGATTGAGGATATGTGTTCTGTTGTTTGCGTGGCATAGAGTAAATTTGGAAGAAATTCGGTGTGCTACTGCTGTGCTACCGAATTTCTAACAAATTTGGGGACGTAAAGAGTTTTTGAAAGCCGATGAAAATTTTGAAAGATGAGGTACTAAGATGTGTTCTTGGATGACACCGGTTTAGCCGAGTACCTCCAAGAACTCATGTGACATCGGTACCAAAATGTATTCTTAGGTGACACCGGTTCAGCCGAGTACCCCTAAGAGAAATGCCCCCTAGCTCGTACTCAGATAGTCGGGATTTGTTTATGATACGCTTATCGGTAAGGGATAAGTAAGAACTAGTGACGACTAGTTAAGGTATCACCTCATAACTTAGAGATGTGACACGTTCTGGGTGACACCGGTTCGGCCGAGCACCCCCAGTATGATTGTCTTTTAGGGTGGCCCCATGAGGAAGAAAAGTATTATGATAATGTCACAAAGTTTTTTCCCTATGATTATTTTAATTGCCACTTTATGCCACTACCATGATGATTCTTGATGTTATGATTAACGTTCTTGCATTAGGTAGCACCATGCATATATTCTTTACTATGTTGTATTCATGACATTAAGATCATTCTAAAATGGACGGACCTTGGGTAACTATACTTTAAAGCTTAAAATGAACTCGATAAATGCTCACCTGCTTTCATATATTAAACCTAAGGTTCTTGAGGACGTAGATGATGACACCTAGGTAGTAGGAGACCCTACTGAGATTCTTTAGTAAGATTCTCACTCCCTTTATCTTTACTTTCCATCACGTCTTCAGATGGCGACGTTCGTGGTGTTTGTGGATACTCCGACATGGGAGGTGCACCATGACCCAGACCACGGGTCATTTCATTTTGAGGGTCATTGTACTGTTCACGTGTTCATTTTCGTCGGACGACCCTTCACTCCCCCTGTGCATTCCCACCAGTTCTCCCCTATTTCGCCATTCGGCGATGATTTTGTGTTTGAGCACGTGCGCCCCCGAGAGGAGAGGATTCGCTGTACTCCACCTACCGCATCCGCCATTCGAGACTACCCGCAGTATGTGCCCCGTTGCCCATCATCATTCTCGGAGACGGACCCTTCCGAGGACTCTGCCACTCAGGTACCCTCCAAGGGATCCTCCTCTACCGTACCGATGGACTTTGGGGAAGGTAGTGAGGCCACCGTTACTCAGCCTCGGCTAGCACGACGACCGAAGATGCAGCCACATCATGGAGTTCACTCCCAATCCCCGCTTCATCTTTTCACACTGGAGGAGCTCGCTCAGTTTGCTGAGTATGTGCCTCACTCGAGGGATGGACGTCATTAGGAGGTAGCGGATGACCCAGGCTAGTGCACACACCATTTAGATGAGGATAAACCTTCTTTTGTTTAGAGGTTATCCCTTTAGTTGCACTTGGGTAGGGGAGTTGTTTTATGTTTTCCGTTGTATTTCCTTTTTATGTATTGTATTTCCTTGTACTAAACTAAGTCCCACACTTTATAAGTAGGCATATTAAATATATATGTCGTGATTTAGTTTTTATCATGGTGTGCCATTTTATGCTTTATGTTGTTTGTGAGATGTTTGCTTTATTCCTTTACGTGCCTCATCACTGATCACGATACGCGGCTCTCACTTTGCCTTTATCTTTCAAAAGAAAAAAATTTACCTATATTTTTCGCTAAGTACTTTAAAGTAAAAAGGAAACTATGACGTAATAGACTAATGATTAACCTAAATATGTTCTAGAGTATTGGGTTAAAAATTAGGATGTTACATTATGGTATCAGAGCAGTTCGATTCTCATGGAGGCTGAGGATTGGACTGACTATGCTTTCTAAGTGTAGTACGATAGCTACGTCATGCATAGTGAAACCCGAGGCTCCTGAGGACATAAATGATGACACCAAGGTAGGAGTGCACCTTACTAAGGTTCTTTAATAAGTTTCTCACTCCCTCTATCTTTATTTCATCACGTCTTCAGAGGACGATGGTGGTATTTGTGATTTACGTTGACGTGCCGACTTGGGAGCTATATTTTGATGCCACACACTAGTCATACCACTTCGTAGGCCGTTGCTCTGTCCATACGTTTGTATTTCTGGATCGCCCGTTCTCTCAGTCCACCGATTTCGCTTTCACGCCTATGTCGCCCTTTGCCGATGTAACATCCTCCCAAGTAAAATGTCATCCTTAAGTCATGACATCGGACTCGAGAGTTGTTACTTATAAATTACTGGACCTTTCTTAAATAGCGATAGCAAATTCAATGGGTTCGTGTAACAACTAGCATAATTCGATTAAAATATATAACAAAGATACAAAATATTTATTTACTATAACGTCAATTACATAAGGAAGCTCTACTATGAGCTTTAATACATATACAATCTCTATTACATTTACCTGCATAATTACCTACAACTATATACCACATAAGAAAAGCACCAACTCTTAAACTACTGCAATCCTGAGTTTCACTCACGTAGCAGTCGCATTATTCTCTGGATCAACCTGGAGATGACATGGAACACAAACACGTAAGGGTGAGAATTATACAATTCTCAGTCGGGCAACTTCCCAAAAACTTACTCATAATGTCATCGTCATTACTCCAGCCACTTCGGTTTATTAGAAAAAGAGTGATCATGCATTTCATAACAATAATTTATTTTTAAAGTTTCAAATTGTACTTCCGAAGTAGGTATTTTTTAATGAATCACTAGATGCATATATATTATAATGTTCACACATCTAGTAAATCATCCTAAGCAGACAATTCAAAAAAACAGGATCTATCAAAGGAAATTCTCTAGTTTTCTCTTATGGTCATAGAACTTAATTGAGTGCATTTTTCTCTTTTCATTAACATAGGAAAGACTTAGTTTATATCATACTACAAAACTCAATTTAGTGCATCTTTGACACAGGAAAGATTTAGTTTATACCCAATGGGTATCTGCAGCGGACAATTCCACAATAGATAGTTTATACCAAATGGTATTTATAGTGGATAACACCACATATGAGAAATAAACTACTTATTAGGACTATACATGATCATCGGACTTCATTTGTTTCCATTTCCGAATCTCACACAGTTCTATTCCTAGCCGATACGTCTACCGACTTATAATATCTCGGGGGAAGTTCCTCTTTTTGCCTTCCCCTTAATTCAGTCTAAGTCTTGTTTCTTTTTCCTTAATATGTCAGATCATGCAAATTATGGAAGTTCTATTCTTGCCTTCCCCTCATTCAACTTAAGTCTTGTTTCTGTTTTCTCCAAATGTCAGAACATGCACTATTAAAGTTTATATATTCTCTTTTGCCACATACACATATCATTCACTTTTCTTTTTCAAATTCATGCCTGAGGCACATATACGTATTCATTCATATTATGATTCCAATCATGCCTCGAACCATTTTTTAAAGTTACTAGCATGCATTCATATATGTCATACTTAAACCCAATGTCTATATTTCATCACAACGGCGGATTTTGCATATCCATAGCACAAATTATTCTGTATTTCAAACCATGAAATATAAGGCTATAAAAATTCTCAAGGGTACCTCAATATGTCCCAAGGTACTCTAAAAATTTCAGAGCAAACAGAGTTCTCTAAGTATGATAACAAAATTCAACAATTTTAATGGTCAGAGACCACTTATACTCAGCTTAGAACCAGAAATGAATAATTTTTCACCCTAGAAAATGAACCCAGAAAATTTGAAATAAAAATCCTGGTAAAACCTCAAGATGTCTCTAATATCCTGTAAACATTTCAAAGGATAATTCAATCATTTGCTATGGTAACAAAATTAGACAAATTTATAGCTTCAGTTCCAATAATTCAGGCAGCATTGGTGGACTTTTGGTTCAGGATTTTTTTTTCAGGTAGTTAGAGTCTTTATCATGCTCCACAAAAATTCTCAGGGTTGTCTTGGATGTTTGCATCAAAATATAATTTTTATAGTTCATAAAAATGACTACAATTGGACCAGAAAATTCATGGACATATCCTGCCCTGTTGAAATCCGAAAATCTAGCAGCATAGGTCAAATTCTCTTTTGACGAAAAAATGATTTTTCACAACATCAAACTACTCCACCAAAACTAACACATCACTATCAATATATTATCAACCAATTCAACTAAAAATATTCAGTGAAATCTGTAACACCTCGATTTTTCTGTCTGAGGGAAATGACCAAAATGCCCCTGAGGTCATTTCCTAACCCGAATTTGAGGGTAACCAACTCGGTCGTCCTCGAAGGGTCAACTCAATGTTTGAAGGGGATTGAATGGCCTTTGAATGCTTTCGGAAGCAAAAATCTCGTTTTCCGCAGTTTCGGGTCAAAATGACCATAATACCCCTATAGCATTTTTACACAGGTAGAAGTGTCGTTTGAGCCCAAAACTTTTCCCAGAGGTTTAAAAACATGTTTTCATGTGTCTAGAGGTCTCTGTTCAAGTCCCGGTAGTCCCGGGCAGTTTTTGTTCAAAATTACGATTTTGCCCCTAGAATAGTGTTTTTACGCCTAATGACGTAATTAAGCTAACCTAAGCAATATTAGGCTCTAATCGAAGGTTAATTAATTTTCCTAATTAATCTAGAGTCAAAATAATTTATTAAGGTTAATTAGAACCTAAAATTGCTTAGATTAAACTTAAATTCCTTTTTAGAATTCAAGATTCCTAGTCTTGGAACCTTGAATAGTGTTTTCTCTCTCCAATTCCCTAAATTAAGGAATTGTGTTGGCATTGGATTCTTTGTTAATGGAGTTTGACTCCATTAATCTAGCAAGACCACCCCCTAAATCTAGTCTTACAAGTCCCTAATTAACCATTACCTCACCTAAACACTTTCTTACAACTTCCTAACCTTAAGCACAATCAAAGATACACCTAAACACAACTCTAAACCACAATTAAAATGCAAGAAATCCTCCCCCATTGGCTGATGAAGTTTCGGCCACCTCCTCCCCCATTTACATCACATGTTGATTTATTTCTCACTCAAAGAACCATGCTTGCACCCATGCTTGAACCCATACCTAGCCATGCTTTCAACCATGCCTTGAACCATGCCTAGAAGAATATATTTTCTCTTCCCCTTGGCTGAAAATGGCCGAAGCCTTCTCACCCTTCTACACCACTCATTTTGTTTCATTTCTCTATAAATAGCACCCTTGAGCAAACTTGTAACACCTTTAGTTCATTTGCAAAGTTTAGGAGCACTCAAAACTTTTTTTTTCTCTCAAAGTTCTAGTGTTCTTCAAGTTCTTCAAAGTTCTTCACCTTCTTCATCTTCTTCTTCCATCTTCAAGATCATCACACCAAGTAGGGATTTTCTTTAAAGTATTTCTTTCTTTAAAGTTCTTGTTCTAGCTTTATGTTCATAGTTTCTCTTGATTCTTTTTGGAACTTCTTTTCTTCTCCTTTTTCTTTCTCATTTTCGGCCATGGGCCTTGAAGTTCAAAGAAATGAGAGCTTGATGATGAGAGTTTCATGATGATGTTCATCACTTGAAACAAACTCTAGAGCTTGATCTTTGTTCTTGAGCAAAAATGTTTCTAGTTCTTCCTTTCTTGAACTCTTGAGAACTCTAACTTTGATGATGTTTCAAAATGATTCTAAGGACTCAATGATGAGGACTCATGATGTTGGTGTTAATATATCACCAAGATCATGGACTCTAGAGTTTTCAAATATTCCTTTTCTTGCCTAAATGTTTCGGCCATTTCCTTTTCTTTTACATGCTAAATGTTTTGATTTTCTAAAAATTTTATGTTGAGTTCTAAGGACTCTAGACTTTACTTTATCTTGGTTTGATGAGTTTGGGTTTAGGTTTAAGTTCCTTTAAAGTCTTGTTAAGAGCTCTAGAAAGATAAAATGAACTTGCATAATTTATTTTATGCTTGCACTCATATTTACATTCTTGCTATGCACCTTTACTTTCAAGCTATCACCTAAGAACATAAAGATTAAAATGGAACTTGCATCATCACTTAATTTAATTCTCAAAGCCTTTCTATTTCGGCCTTAAAGTCGATTGTTGTTGGGCCAAGAGCACTAAAATAAAGAATTGAACCTTGCATATTTACTTTCAAGCTTGCACGTTTAAGTTTATGCCTTGCATATTTACTTTCAAGCTTGCACGTTTAAGTTTATGCCTTGCATATTTATTTTACGTCATCACTTTATTTTGTAAGCAAGATTAAAAATGAAAAGCATGAGCACGTTTATTTTATGTCATAACTTAAGAACCTAGAGCTCAAAGACTTGCCCATTTCATTTCAAGTTAAAGTTTAGTGTGAATGCATTCCTTGAATGCATGTTTTCGGCCAAGTAGTGATGATGGACTTGCAATGAGTTTTCATCTAGCTACAAGGACCAATAGTCTATGTTCTAAGTTTTCCTTAAGCTTTATAAGTCTTTTCAAGGTTATGCTATCATGAGATATGACTTTTGTAACACCCTAATATTTAACTCAACACGCCTAGGACGCATTTAAGCTAATTATTAGTTGTTACTCTTTTGTTCCAAATTTTAATTCAAACTTCTTGAAAATACTTTAGTAAAAATATGGGTAAATTTTTTGAACTTAAATACCAAAACATGAGCCGCGCATGCTAAGTATCTAGCGTCATTCATCTTGCCTGTGTAAGAGATATTAGAGACAAATAACAGTTAAATACATAATACAATCATAACATAAACTCGAATAACACATTAATAACAATATCATAATAGTGATGTCCTCTAAACATAAGGACATTAATGTATATCCATTAATAGAATACAAACTGATAAATAAGATACGATCACTTTAAATATCCAAGGAAACTATCTCCGTAGCTCCTCGTCCAGTCTCAGGGTAAATCACGAACTACCCCGTCATTCCTATCTGGAAACGACACGGAAAAAGAAAAGGGGTGAGAAACTTATACAAGAATCTCAGTAGGGCTTCCCGACTCTAACACAAGTGTCATCGTCATCGTCCCCAGGAACCTCGGGTTTAATTATGAAAATGGTGAACATGTATATAAGGTTCAATTATTAAGTTCTAAATATCATTAGCCGAGACCCGTATCTTTTAGCATGAATCTTAATGTCATGAATGCAACATATTAGTCATGAATGCATGTCAATATCATATACATATAATAATAAAATTCATAAAACAATGCATATGATATAAGGAACCTCATGATCATTATTCTTGCAGGTGACTTAGACTTCTTTATTCTCTTTTCCTTGGGGGCCGCCCTATAATCCTCTCTTTTCTCGAGAGTTCTAGGTTATGAGCTCATACCTCACTAGTCGTCACTAGCGCAGTCTTATCCCTTTTGATAAGCTAAATTCCTGACTCTTAAAGTACGGGATAGGGGGCATTAGGATCACCTTTCATAACCTTTAATTCGGGGAGTCTAAAGGATCATTTCCTATTTGGATCACCTCTCATAACCTTTAATTCGGGGAGTCTAGAGGATCATTTCCATGTGTCTTATGTCACCTTTAACCTTGGCATGTTATATAGAGATGCAAAAATGAATAACTCATCATTTTAACATTTCATGCTCATAAACTTCATGGAATCATGCATCTCAAGTTATCAAGCATAATTATAACATACCATAACTTAAACTACATAAACATGCATCATACTTCATTGCATATATCCATAAGCCATATAAGTTTCAACACATGAATATAGCCTTCACAAGATATCAACCGCATTCATCTCATCAAATTTATCAATATTTACACTTAAGCCCCAAAGGGTCAAATCACAATTTCTCAAAGGTTACAGGTCAAAATGCAAATACCCCTTTGTAACACCTTCTCACAAACTAGAGATCTTTAACATTAATCAATACTTTCAATAGACATATAACTATTAGAAACCGTTTTAAACTTATCATAAAATCCTTTTAAGGCCATAAACCAAATTTCAATACATTTTAGGAGTCGAAGTGCAAAATCGCTTGTTTTTAATATTTAACAACGACCGAAATTTCTAAAATTTTATATAAACTTCATAAATGGTATTTTGGACTCATGGATACTCTCAACATCATTAGTAGTTTTAAATAAAATCATTTGGCTGAAATAACATAGTTGATAGTTCAAAACACAACTTTCTGCATTTTGTAAAACGGCCCAAACTAATACTTGTAACTACCCTTTTATGCATCTATGGTACCAAAAATAATTTTTACAATAACTATTAGCGATTTAAACTCATCTAAACATTCTAAATCAGTAACCTTTCCAGTTCTAAAAGATTAGATCAGAATACTAAAATTTTAGCATTTAAAATCATGAGAAAACCGTATTCCTAATCCTTTATAATTTCTAGGTCTTTCAAAATTTCTTTGTACAAATTTAAAGACAAGATCATACCTAAAAATAAAGTATATCAAGCTTTAAATCAGAATTATATAAGTGCCAAAAATAAATAGATGAGAAGTGTCCATGATCAAAGTTGTCATTTAAGATAAAACAAGTAAATCTTGAACTTTAGGATTTAAGTGATAAATAGAATCATAAACTTGTCTTGTAACCTTATTATTATCATTATAAGGTGATAACTTGGAAATATAAATATGAAATGCAAGGCTTGAAATATAAATATAAAGATGCAAATTCATTCTTAGGTATTTGTGATTTAGGTGATAACTTGAAAGTAAATATGAATATGCAAGTTCATATTATTATCTTCAATAATTAAAGTGATAACTTGGAATATAAATATGATTATGCAAAGCTTGAAATATAAATATGATGTGCAATAACTTATAACATAAATATGGATGCAAGTTCATTTTTATGTCTTATTAAGCTTAAAACTCAAGGCTTAGCAACTCCTTTAGAAATCTTTTGTCATCAAGAATTAAATCTTGGGCTTTAGAGGTCATTTAAATGATGGATTCACAACCACCACCATGATTCCTCATCATCAAGCCATGGTCATTATCAAATCATAAAAATAAAAAATATAAAGGAAGAACAAAAGAAAGAACATGAAATAAAATCCCTACCAAGTTGTTTCTTTGTTAAATAAAGCAAGAGCTTGATCTTGTATGAGATATCAATGACAAAAATATGATCTTAGTGATGTATATATTTGGCCAAGTGAAGATGAAATGGTGGGAGAATTTTTGTTGTGTTCTTGTGTTTGGATATGGAAAGTTTAGGTGCTTAGGGGTTGGTTTATGGTATGTATGTGTTTGTTTGAGCTTGGGAACTTGGATGGATATCAAGAATGGAGTCTCTTGGAGGTGGAGAAGGAAGAAGAAGAGAGCTTTGTATTTAGAGAGAGAAGAGAGGATTTTTGGCTAATTTTTGTGAGCAAGATTACAACCAAAAATGCAAATGGTAAGAATGAATGTTTGTGTGTGAATTAGGCTTGGAAAAACACATATTTATAGGGTTTTGGGGGGTGAGACAGCTGCATTAATGGCTATAATGGGGAGTATTTTTTTCAATTTTTGTGAGTGGTAGGACATATATTTGATGGGTATTTAATTTGTAATGGTTTAGAAATGATAAATTAGTGTAAGTGGCTTAACCATCAAGAGTTTAAAATTCCTCAAGACAAAATTAAATGGCCAACATTTATAGTGGAAATTTTAGTGCTAATAATCTGAAGTAATAAAATAAAAATAAATTTAAAATATATTTTATTTTTGAGAAAAGAAATTGTTAGTGGAAAAGAAATTGATAAACTAAAGTAAGTGCTTAATAATCAAATATTTAAGGTGCTCCATTACAAAATTAAATGGCCAACATATGTAGTGGAATTTTTAGTGCAAATAATCTGAAGTAATAAAAATAAATAAATCTAAAATATATTTTATTTTTAAGAAAAAGAAATTTAATACACTAATTTCCTATTATGTGTCTTAAGAACCCCTTTTTAATTAAGAAAGAAAAATAATATTTTCTAAAATAATTTTATGCTTTAAAATTATCTCAAATAATTATTTTGACTCAAGATAAATAAATAAAATTAATTTATCTTTAATTAGAGCCTAATATTGCCTATATTTACTTAATTACGTAAATAAGCTCATTTATTGTTAATTAGGGGCAAAATGGTAATTTCGCGTAAAAATTCCCCGAAACCACCCGAACATTTTCAAATATCAAATTACACATGTAATAAACATTTTGAACTCCCGGGCGATGACTAGGTTCAGAAATTACTGAATCTCGTGTTAAATTACCACAGGGGTATTTTGGTAATTTCACTTATGTAAAATTTGAAGTTGATATTTTCACATCTACAATATCCATAACACACATAATCCCCTTCAAGCATAAAACTAACCCCTTGAGGATAGCCTGGACTGGCCGTCCTTGATTTCGGGGCAAAAATGACCTTAGGGGCATTTTGGTCATTTGCACACTGGAAAATTGAAAATCACGATTTTTGCACATATTGCTATTTAATCATATAATGTTATTCTAATATCAAAATATCCTATTGAAGATGGCCTGGACTATTTTGGCCTCAAATCTTGTGTAGAAATGACCTAGGGGTATTTTGGTCATTTTGTATAGCAGTAAAAATCGAGACGTTACAACTTTATTCCCTTTTAGAAGATGAAATATACTTTGGTCACTGACCTAAGGCTTCTCTTAGCCTCTTGATGAATTAAAATGATTTGCAAAGAGTTTTAGAAATTCTAAATTGGTTCCAAGAGAAACTAGTTAACTTATGTACCTAGAAATGTCAATTTAATTCTCTTATTGAAGTTAGATGTTTTCGGTATTGTCATGATGAGCTTGTGGCTGTATGATGATGTTTTGATGTGTTATAATGTGTGAAAATATCATAGGATGACATAAAAATGATTCTATGCATAATAGGTAAGAAACTAGCTAACTAGAAATACCGTAAAGCTAGAATTTAACATAGTTTTGACCCATTTGTTTTTGGAACTTATCCAAACTGTTTTAATGGGAACATAATCAGATTAGGATTGTTTAGACATGAAAAACTTGGTAACATTTGGATTAGAATTGAATTCTAGCACCTATAGGGAAACTAGTCACTAGAAAACCGTAAAAGTGCAAGTGTAGAACTCTTAGAACATTTAATTTTCTAGATTCTGTCCAGCAATGTTACAACATGATAAATGTGATTTATAATTAGTCCTTAAGCATAGGAATGTCTCATAATTGATTTAGATTTGATTTATAGCGCCTTAGGCGAAGACGGAACCGAGAAAGGGTCTAAAACGTAAGTTCTAGAACTCCGTAACCACAAATTAGAAATTCTGCCCTATGCTTTTCAGATTTGAGTATGAACATGAGGATTAGGAATGATGATTAATTATGAGCCCTTAGGTGCATAAAATATGAACGACGGATGTTAGAGAACTATATCTCAAGATTAAGACCCGTAAGGGTCAAAGCATAAGCTACCGTAAAGGGTAAGCATTTGAATGTTCTATGATGATGCATGTGTTATGTGAAGGATGATAATGTTATTCATATGAGAAATTCATGAGGATATATGTTTATGTGGCATAAAGCAAATTTGGAAGGAATTTGGTGTAATGCCATTGTGCCGCCGAATTTCCAACAAATTTGGGGACTTAAAGAGACTTTGAAAATTAAGGTACTAAGATGGGTTCTAGGATGACACCGGTTCGGCCGAGCACCCCTAAGAGAATTGCCCCCTAACCCGTACTCAGATAGTCGGGATTTATGATTTATGATACGCTTATCGTTAAGTGGTAAGTAAGAACTAGTGACGACTAGTTAAGGTATGAGCTCATAACCTAGATATGTGACACGTTCTGGGTGACACCGGTTCGGCCGAGCACCCCCAGTTCGATTGTCTTTTAGGGTGGCCCATGAGGAAGAGAAGTTTTATGATTATGATTATGTCACTAAGTTTGTCCCATATGAATGTTTCTATTGCCACTTTATGCCACTAAGTATGATGATGCTTGATGTTATGATTTATGTATGTGTATTAGGTAGCGCCATGCATACATTCTCTATTATGTTGCATCCATGACATTAAGATCATTCTAAAATGAATAGGCCTTGGCTAAGTTATATTTTAAAGTTTAAAATGAACTTGATGCATGCTCACTTGCTTTTACGAAAATAAACCCAAGGTTCTTGAGGACGTAGATGATGACACCTAGGTAGTAGGAGGCCCTACTGAGATTCTTTAGTAAGATTCTCACTCCCTCTATCTCTTCTTTCCATCACGTCTTCAGATGGCGACGTTCGTGGTGTTCGTGGACATGCCGATATGGGAGGTGCATCATGACCCGGAACATGGGTCATTTCATTTTGAGGGTCATTGTACCGTGCACGTGTTTATGTTCGTCGGATGACCCTTTGCTCACCCTGTACAGTCTTACCGATTCTCCTCGACGTCACCCTATGGCGATGATGACCGAGTTGTCGAGCGTGCGCTCACTCATGATGAGAGGGTGCTTCGTAGGCACACCGCCGCCTTAGCCTTGCGTGATTTTCCCGACTATGTGCCTCAGACTTACTTCTCGGAGTTTGACCCTTCGGAGGACCCACCTACTCATCTGTATAGCGAGAGTTCTGCTCCCTCCCCACCACTGACGAGGGAAGGTAGCGAGACCACTGTCACTCAGCCGAGACGTGGAGGGCGGGTGAGGATGGTTCCTCGTCGAGGAGCCCATGTCCAGCCAGGCCGAGTACCTACACCCGACGTGCTACGCCCATGGATTGGCTACGTCCCACCTTACCCGGACTACCAGTAGTGGGACCGTTGGGCATCGCTAGTGTACACACCACATAGACATGGATAAACCTTCTTTTGTTTAAAGGTTATCCCATTAGATGCACTCGGGTAGGGGAGTATTTTATGTTTATGTTTATGTTGTATTTTCTTTCATGTATTCCTTCTATCAAATTAAGTCCCACAATTATAAGTGGCAAATTATATATGATAATATTCAGTGTTTCTCATGATGTGCCTTTATGTGCCTTATGTTATGATGATGTGAGACATTTGTTTTATTTTACATGGTTTACCGCTTACCGCGTCACGCGGCTCTCACTTTGTATTTCAAAAAAAAATTTATCCGTATTTTCTGCTAAGTATTTCAAAGTAAAAATGAGAACTATGAAGTAACTGACTAATGATTAACCTAAGTATGTTCTAGAGTATTGGGTTAAAAATTAGGATGTTACAAAATCAGTAAGAAAATCATAAAATGGAGTTGAAGTAAAAGAGGTTTAGAATACCCTACTTTGGTGGCTTTAAGGATGTTGGCTTCAAGGATGTTCCAAGAGTGATCTTGCTCACTTCAAGGCCACCAAATCAGCATCAAATCCTTCCTTAGGCAGTGAAGAATGATCTCTCAAGGTGGAAAAATGTGATGGATTCAAATTCTAATAAGTTAGTTTGATAGATATTGAGGAGTGGAACAAGTTCAATGAAGGAAGATCGAGCTTTTGGTGACTTTGGGTTGTTATATAGGGAAATTGAAATCAAGATGGAGCTCTTGGCTATGGAGGAATGTGAGTGGCTGTCTTTGGCCAAGAATGGAGCTTCTTAAAGAAGCCAAATGTCATTCTTATCATGTATTTAATGAATGAATATAATATATTATGTTTAGATAATTATTAATCCAATATAGTAAAATGAATAGTTGTGATTCAATCTTGTAATTCAAGATTGAATCTTAGCCATTCATTTGATTTAAAGAGATAGGTTCATTTGTTTTGTCGAGATCCAATTAGTTTTCAATGTTAGAATTCGCACACCGAAATTTCACCAAACGAGTGAAGCAATGTACCCGAGTAATCAAACATTGCCCGAAAAATAATTTCGGGTATAAAATCTTTATTTCTACCTATTTCTAAACGTCATCTTATAATTTCTCAGTTTCAGAAATCTCTGAGTCCCAATTCTATGGTTTATTTATCTAAGCGAGGATCCATGGGGCCCATAAGTTACTATTGTTTTTTTTCTTTTTACAAATACCTTGGACCGTCCTCATCACTGTTAAAACTGTCAGATTTTGAAATTATGACTAGTAAAGCCCAAAATAATTTTTAGGGTGTTACTGTAACATCCCCTACTGCTTTATAGATTGACAATTGTCCTTATAAACTAACACGGGTCTTTTCAGTGTGCTTTGTCCTCACTCACATGCTTCCTGGGAGAACTTCCCAGGAGGTCAACCATCCCAAAATTACTCCAAGTCAAGCACGCTTAACTGTAGAGTTGTTAGTGATGGGCTACCGAAAAGAAGATGCAGTTATTTTGTGATGGGCTACCGAAAAGAAGATGCATTTTCCAGTACGGCATGGTTCGAGGATGAATCAAGTGGAAGCTGATGGGCATGTAATGCCCAGGGATTGCGGAGTCAGGGAGTGATCGCCGGTGCAAGGAGGCACAGACAAGGAGCGACTCCTGGCAGACTTCAAAAGCGAAGAGGTACATGAATGAACCGATTATACACCCGAATGAGAGGGATCCTAAGACCGTATGAGTGTGGGGCTATACAGTTAAGGAGGGCTTATATAAATGATTTGTACTACCTATACCAACAAAATGCATCTTATTTTCGGTAGCCCATCACTAAAGAACTCCACAGTTAAGCGTGCTTGACTTAGAGCAATTTTGGGATGGGTGACCTCTAGGGAAGTTTTCCCAAGAAGTGTGTGAGTAAGGACAAAGCATGCTGAAAAGACTCATGTTGGTTTGTAGAGACAGTCGTCAATGCATAAAGCAGCAGGGGATGTTACAGTTATAGGCGATGACCTCCTTTTTTAGCGTGCGCGCCCCTGCGGAAAGCAGACCCACTGCACCCTTACTGCTACCTCGGCCGTGCGGGATTTCTCAGAGTACGTTCCCCACTCTCCCATGGCCCATTCAGAGACCCACCATTCTGAGAAGTCTGCCACTGAGTTTCTATCCATTGGTTCCTCCCTCACCATGCCCATGAGATGGGTGGAGGTAGCAAGGCCACAGTGATGCAACCATTTCGTGGAGGCAGAGTGAGGATGATACTCTATCAAGGAGCTCATGCCTGGCCCTCCCATCATTTGGCCACACAGGTCGAACTGGCGCAGGGGGTGGCTATGTTCACCCTTAGTGAGGCAGGCAGCAGTAAGAGCTAATAGCAGACCCTATAGTGTGTGCACATATATTTCAGATAGCATAGCTTTCTTTTGCTTTTAGAGGTTATCTACCTTAGATGCACTTGAGTAAGCGGGGATTCATATCTATGTATTTTGTATTTCTTTATGTAACTGCACGAATGATTGTTCTAACGCTACTAGTTGACTTGGTGTATGGAAAAACTTCTACTTTATATAATTATGATGTATTGTTATGTTCATGATCTTGTGTTCTATTTTTATCATGTGATGAGTTCTTTATGTTATTTGCAAATCACGCGACGTAATGTATTTTTCACATATGCACGGCTCATGTTTTCATCTTCAGTTTCAAAAAAAAAAAAATTTACCCATATTTTTGCTAAGTATTTTTTGAAACTGGAATTAAGAACTGAAACAAAGAGTAATAACTAATTAACTTAAATGCGTCCTAGGCGTGTTGAGTTAAATATTAGGGTGTTACAAGTACCATTTGTTAGAGCATTGTTATCATGTATTCATCCTTATCATACATTCATCGACATTGTCATTATCATCGTATCGTTACGCACTCATCATCATCAATGCACTCATGCATCAACATGCATTTAGATAAAATATGTGCTCATGTCTTTACTTGTTCCTTACAGCAAAGCATCAAAGTCACAACCTTAATATTTTTCAGTAAAGAACAAGGGGCAACTGTGAACACTACATTTAGTTTGAATTTTTTATTTTTATTTTTATTTTTTGTCAGCCTAATCCTTTTCCTTTTTAGTTTTGGTCCCTAGCCCATCCCATCCTGTTACTTTTGGCCCATTTGTCAAAGATATCAGCCCATGTAACGCCCCAATTTTTACTGTAATTTTTACTGTCATTAGAAATTACTCAATTACCGTAGGTAATTATTACATAAGATTTGAGGCCGAACAATCCTCAATAAAGGAATATAACGTTAGAAGAGAGGTTAGGAACGATTCATGCGAGAGTCGCAAATCCGAATTTCATGCGTATAAAATGACCAAAATGCCCCTGAAGTTATTTTACTCAGAAAATGAGGATTGTGGGCCCCACCTATTCTCAAGGGGATATTTTGAGGATAATAAGGGATTGTTTGTGTTATGTGTGTTAATAGAGCAGAAGGATCTCAATTTTGAGTTCGACGCGAAATGACCAAAACGCCTCATTGGTGTTTTAACTCGATGTCGTGCCGGTGAGCCCGAACCTCACTAAAATGTTTTAAAATGTGTTTTTAAGCCATGATTAACCATTGGTTAAGCTCGGGTGGCCTCGAGGCGATTTTAAGTGAAAGTACGATTTTGCCCTGTTTTTGGCGAGTTTTGCGAATTCGGGATTTTTGATTGGTATACCGAAACCTAAGCAATATTAGGCTCAAATTAAAGCTTATTAAATTCTAAATATTAATCTAGAGTCAAAATTATGTATTTAGATTGATTAGAACCCAAAATTGCTCAAAAACACCCAAATTGCTTACTAATTCACTTAAACCCTTAACCGTAAATTCTCTAAATTACATGAATATCTTGCCTACACCTAAATAATGCATGGAACACACAAATTTCACTTCTTTGGGCTGTAATGGATGAAATTATTGATGCCATTATGCAGCTGAATTATTGCCGAAAGTTGCACTAAAACAAAATGCCAAAATGTCACCATAAGAGACATAATTCCTTAATTTCATACAACTTTGTCTAAAATGATTTTTCCTCCCTTATTTCTCCTGCAAAATTCCGTTCACTACCTCATCATTTTGGCCAATTAGAAGCCTCAAAATCTTCTATAAATAGGCTTGCTTGAGTGGTCTTGGAATGCTTGGTTCATAACTAGTTTTTAGGAGCACCAAAAACTTTCTTTCTTCCTCCTCTTTGGCTGAATTCTTTCTTCAATTTTTTCAAAGAGATTTTGTTTCATTTCACTTCAAGAAACCAAGTTCTCTTCCTCTTCTTCAACTCAGATTAGGTAGGGAGTAGTTTCTAAATTTATTTCTATGCTTTGAGGAGTTGTGTTTTTAGCTCAAAATGATGAAATTATGAACTTACCTTAGCTTTTCATTTTGGTTTTCCTCTTCAATTTTTCTTTAACCAATTCAACCATATGGCCTAGGTGGAACTAAGATGATGGCTTGATGATGAGGACCTTGAGGGTGGGTTGTAAATCCATCACAAGTTAGGCCTCTAAAGCTTGAAAATTCCACTTGATGCAAAACTTTAAAGAATAATGCTTTATGATGCTAAAACAAAGATTTTTAGTTTAGAACTTGAAAGATGTATTTTCCTTTTATGTTTTATTTCTTGTTAAGATATGTATTGGGTTGAATTTATAATTCTTTTAAAGTCTTGAAGGAGCTCTAGTAAAGAAACAAAATGAATTTGCATCCATGATTAACTTCTATGTCATCACTAAATTTTCAAGAATGAATAAATGAACTTGCATTTCTCATGTTTAAATTCCAAGCTTGTATTTCATGTTTATGTTTCAAGTCATCACTTAATCTTTCAAGATAATTAAGAGATTGCATCTCATATTTAATTTATGCTCTCACTATATTTTATAATGGCTAAAAGAATCAACGCATGACATGTTTATTTTATGCCATCACCTAAAGATCCTAGAGCTTAAAGACTTGCCCATGTATGACAAGCAAAGAAATATGATTATTGGAGTTAAAGAATTTATTCTTTAAAAAGTCTTGAGATTGGAGCTTAAATAGATGTAATAATAATTCTCTTCTCCCTCTTCTGGTCGTGTGTGGACTCACCGCTCAGGTTTCTTAATATTCTCTTCTCCCTCTCTTTGGTCTGTGCGGATTACGCGCTCCAGTTTCTTGTATCATGTTTATATTTCAAGTTCTTGCATCATGTTTAATTTTCAAGTCATCACCTTAAATCTTAAAGATAAAGAAATGGAATTGCATATCATGTTTATAATTCCAAGCTATCACCTTATAAAGATAAGATTAAAATAAGGTTGCATAGCATGTTTATAATTCTAAGATGTCACCTAAATCTCTAAAGCTCAAGACTTACTCCTTTTTATCTTAAGTGAGAATTTTAATTGTGAAGATCCTCCCAAATTTGACAAAAGAACTAGTTTCTAAATGAGTTTTAAGGCTTTGCAAGGATTTTACTGGGGAACTAGTATTTTATATGCACTTAAAATATGATTCTATGTAATTGCATGAGGTTCATGATTGACCCTTGATCGAGTTTAGTATCAATGTGTGATAATGATTTGATATGATTGAAGTTGTGATAATTATGGTTTATTGTTAAGAGAATGATTCATAATTGGTTTAGTAACTAATTAGTTCTATAATTGATAATTCTATGTAAGGATTGGATGCTTATTAAGTACTTGATATCATTGAATGATTTCTGGCTTGCATGTTATAGTTCTTTGTTGCAAATAATAAGAATGCTTATACATGAAATGTTCTTTATTATGTAAAATTCACCTTTGTTGCTAGAAGAAAGTGTATCATTGTAAAAGTGTAATTTGGAAAGGTTACGGCTAAGGAAAGACTTGGTATTTAAGCGTGTCCATTGTGACCCACCTCTCTTCACAGGAATCTCCCATATGCATGATTACACTTCATATATATTATTCTAGCTTAAGACTATAAATGAGAAAATGTTATGATGTTTATGAATTGTATTATGATATAACATGCAAAGATTTAATGGTGACTTAAACTTATAAGAAAATGATCCTTTGGAACCATCAGACTATAGGTGGTGAAAAGGTGATTTTAGCCCCCTAACCCGTTCTCTCAAAAGGGTAGAGTCGGGACTTTAGCTTATCAAAAGGGATAAGTATATGCTAGTGACGACTAGTAAAGTATGAGCTCATAACCTAAATTACTCCCAAAAGGGTGGAGTATAGGGTGGCCCAAGGAAAATAATGATGATGATAAGATTTTAAGTCACCTAAGGCACTAAAGAAATGAAATATGTGCCTTTGTGTCCATGTGTAGCTAATATTATATGACGTTCTTTTATGCATGTTATTTTGATAATGATGATGAGGAATATGATGTAATGATAAAGGAAAAGTTCATTGTAAATATGACATGTTAAGAATAAGATGCATTATAAGGCATGATTAAAAATTGTGAACCTCGATTAAGTATTTGTCAGAACTTAAAATGAATCTTTGCATGCTCACTATTTTAGAATAATCCCGAGGTTCTGGGGACTTTGATGATGACAACGTAGAAGGAGGTACCTTCTTGAGAATTCTTTAGCAAGATTCTCACTGCCTTTTCTTTATTTCCCTCATTGTCTCCAGTTTGAGATGCCGACATTCCGCCTGTTCGGTCATACCCCTACTTGGCAATTTCACTATGATCGGTGCATCGCTCGTATCATTTTGAAGGAGGTCTTGCTTGATTCGTGTTTTTATTTACATAGGTCGTCCATTTGCACATCCTGTCCCTAGTTATCGATTTTCTCCTACTTCTCCTATGGCGATGAAATGGTTTCGAACATGCACGTCCACTTGATGAAAGGATGTTACGTTCTTATCCCGCTTCATCTGCTGTCCATGGATTTCAGTATGTTCGAGGCGAGATATTCTGGCTGATCCTTGAGGACACTCCTACTCATGTATATTCCGAGAGCTCTGCTCCTACTCCCTGCGTGTAAGAGAGGGTAGTGAGGAAGCAGGTTGTTCAACCGAGGTTAGCAAGAAGGCCGTCCATGCGACCCCAACTTGGTGCATCTCGTGTGTCCCCTCCCGAGGGAGCTCATCAGTGGATCGGATTTATTCCCCATTTCGGAGACAGTGGCCTAGAGAGTTTTTAGTAGATTTAGGTGTGATCATGCACCCTAGTTTTAGGATAACCTTCCCGGCTTATGGAGTTATCTAGTTTAGGGGCATGAATTTCCTTAAGTATATTTTCTTTTATGGGTTTGCATAAGATAATGATGTATGAACATAACCCACCCTTTGAGTGAGGTTATTGTATGTAAATATATGCTATAATGTGCTTATGGATGTTATATGATGGAGCCTAAGTGATATGATGTGATATATTCTTAAACGTCTTATTATACTCCGCTTACTCATTCACATTGTACTCGGCTCACGTTTTCAATTATGTGTTTAAAAAAAAAATGGCTCGTAATTTCACTAAGTATTTTCAAATTATGAAGAAAGAACCAAAGGAAGGAGTAAAGTCTAGTCATTAATCAGATTCAACCCAGGTGTATCTGGTTAATTACTAGGGTGTTACACTCTTTCTTCTCTAATCTGTACTTGTTGGTTTATGGAAAGAGTCAAGAGCATTCAATTTTTTTTGAAAATCAGAAAAGGGGACCAGGGCAATTAATAACCATTGAAAAAAAATTAATGTAGGGCCAATGCATTTAATGCCCCAACAATCAAGGCATTTAATTCCCTAGTGCGTACGCATGTAATTCCCCAGTATTAATGCATTTAATTCTTTAGTGTGTATAAATAAGAAAAATTCAAAGACAAAAGGGGGTTAATCCAAGATACACAGAGAGATCGGGGAGCGAATTTCAGTAAGATGCTCAGAGAGATTGGGGAGCAACTTCAGCAAGTTTACACAAACTGAGGGGAATCGATCAGAAAATATACACAAACACAATCAACAGCAAACCAGCAACAATACAACCTAGCAACAACAGGTGGAAGCAGCAGTAATAGTATAGGGAATAGGTATTTTTCTTATACAGCACCATACCACAACCATCAGCCACCACTCTCATTAAACCACTATAAATCATCATCATCACCAAATAAAAAATCGTCAGAAAATAAAAACAAAAAAGAAAGAACCACGACCATCCTCTGCTATAGCTCCCTGCCTTCGCTGCGACCTTATAGCGCCTCCATTATCCTCCTTTATCATCTTCACAGCTGGCCTCACCACCTTAGAGAAGCTGAAAAATAAAAAGAAAAATAGAAACTGAACACATAAAAAAGGGGGGAAGGGAGCAGAAACGGAGAACCACCGTCACCATCACAGCCTCCACCTTCCATCGTCCCTATTATCATTAGCCACCGCCACTAGCGACCGCCACTGGCCACTGCCTCACCACAGCCACTGCGGACTTTGGCCTCCTTTTTTTCCTCAACCCCTTTACCAACTCGAAACCCGCATTTAGATCTGTGAACCACCATGGTTGTGACCTCTGCGTAAACTGTAACGCCCCGATTTTCTGCTAGAGTGAAATGACCAAAATGCCCCTGAGGTCATTATCAGCCCGAAATTCGAGGAAAGCTAGGTCCGGCAGTACTCGAAGGGCAAACTCAATGTTGGAAGGGGATTGGATGACTTGTGTTTCTTTCCGAGATCGAAAATCTCGTTTTTCGAGTTTTCAGGTCAAAATGACCAAAACGCCCCTGTGGCGTTTTACCCTTTTGCAAGTGCCGGATAAACCTGAAACCTCTGCAGATGGGTTTAAAAGACGTTTTTATGTATTCTGTGGTCTCAGTTTTGGTCCCGGAGGTCCCGGGCAAAATAAGTGCAAAATTACGGTTTTGCCCGTAGTTTCGTATGTTTACACCTAATCACACGGTTAAGCGAAACCTAAGCAATATTAGGCTCTAATCGAAGGTCAATTAATTTCCATAATTAATCTAAGGTCAAAATAATTTAATAAGGCTGATTAGAACATAAAATTGCTTAGATAAACTTAAAACCCTATCTTTAAATTCAAGGACTTTGAGTGTAGGAATCAATGAATAGTGTGCAAATAGTGCACAAATAGTGTTTTCTCTCTCTTTCCTTAAATCATGGGATTGTGATACACATTGTTTATTAACAAATGAGTTTTAAATTCTCTAATGATGTAAGAGCACTCCTAACCTTGTCATAAAATTCCTAATACACATGCTTAGTTACCTAAACTTAAGCTTAATTACTCCTAACCTTGTACCTAAACTAACCTACACTTAATCCTATCATTAGTACCCAATTACATGGAAGATTTTTCCTCTCTCCTTGCTGCCCAAATCTGACCGAAATCATCCCCCCATTATCCATCACATGTGCAAATTTTTGACACTCCAAAGACCATGCTTCCATCTCATAAAGAACCATGCTTTGTGTCATAACCTCCATGCTTTCATCCATGCTTCATAGGACATCTTCTAGAAGACTTTTTCTCTCATTTTTGTGGCTCAAAATCAGCCAGCTCCCCCCCCCCATTTTCATGAATTATTTCATTTCAAACTTAAAGGAAAATCACCTCAAATCACCTCACTTGTCATGCCTTGTCATAATTTCAATCAAGCTTGCTTTTCCAAATGAATAGCCAAGTAAAATAAATCATTCCCTTCAATTATTTGTGGCTGAAAAACTTCCAGCCATGTTGATCTTCTAGAAGCCTAATTTCATCCATAATTTAAAGAAAAGATCACTCAAAAACCCATGCTTGAAGCCATACCTTGTGTCATGAGCTCCATGCTTCAAACCATGCTTGTATGACACCATCAAAGAGATATTTTCTCTTTCTTACCATCAGCCATGCTTTCCATTCTCTCACCTATCACTTTGTTTTTCTATAAATAAGGAGCTTGTGTTAGCATTGGATGCACATTGAGCATTTGCTAAAGCTTAGAGTAATCTTGCTAGTTTCTTTCTTTCTCTCTAGTCCCAAAGAGTTCCTTTCTTTTTCATCTTCATCTTTTTCATCTCTTTACTTCATCATCATCATCTCATAACCTTCACACATCACCCCATAACCTTGAATCACCATCAAACCTCTCAAATATTTCATCTCAAACACAACCTCACCTCAAACACAACTCTAACCTCCTTATCTCCCCTTGGCCGAAAATATCAAGCCTTTTGGAGGAGCTCATCATCTTGTTTTCTTCTCTCAAAGTTCAAGCTCTTTGTCTTCACTCTGGGTAGGAGTGTTTCTTTGTATCGCATTTCCATGAAAAATGAGTTTTTCTCTAGCTACCTCTTGGAATTTCTTTTTAAAACTCTCTTGGTTTCCTTCTTGAGTTTTCGGCCTTCATGACCTTTAAACTCATACATGATGGCTTGATGATGGGGACCTCTAGATGATGACTATGTGTTCATCACAATGAGACCCCTAAAGCTTGAGTTTTCTTTAGTTTTTATTATTATGCTATGAAGTTCACTAATGTTTTCAACTTAAGAAAATAAGAATGATTTCAAAAAGGAATATGGGTTACTTTCTCTTAGCCTCATGATTTCGGCCATAATTCCTTTTCTTGAAAATATGGAGATTTCTTTTAGTTCCATTCTCTTGACTTGATGAGACTATGTTGGGGTTGTGAATATTGGTTCTTTAAAGTCTTGGACGAGCTCTAGTTATTAAACCAAAATGAACTTGCATTGATATTTAGATTATGCCTTGCATAGCATGATTTATTTTTATGTCATCACTAATGCTCTAAGACTAAAAATGAACTTGCATATTCATATTTAATTTCCAAGCATTGCATTTCACGTTTATTATTCAAGTCATCACTTAAAATCCAAGATAATAACAAATTGCATCTCATATTTATTTTGAGCTATTTACTTTTCAAGTTCTTACTTTATTTCCCTAATGAACAATAAAAATGAAGTGCATGGCATGTTTATGTTTTGTCATCACCTAAAGCTCTAGAGCTCAAAGATTTGTCCCAAGGTCTCAAATGAGAGTTAGACATGGAAAGCGTTCTCTTAGAATGCCCACTTCGGCTATGTGAGATGAATGAACTTAGGATAAGTTTCATTTGATCACAAATGCCTATAAGCTATGCTTTATAATTTTTCTAAGTCTATGTGGATTCAAGGAACATATAGAACTAAGTTTTATGAATTTAGGACCTCTTGAAATAAATTCAACTTAGCTACTGCCCTTATAAATATCTTGATGATTTTAGATGTTAAAAATGTTTACAAAAGAGTTTTGATGGTTTTAAAAAGGTTCCAAGAGAAACTAGTATCCTATGTGTTTTAAAAAGTATGTTTTATGCCTTTGTATGGAGAGTGTTGTTTCGGTTCCGCCTTGCTATGTTTGGCCACTGTATGAGCTGTTTTAACGATGATAACATGCTTATGTTTAAGTATGATCAATGGAAAAACTCATAAGTAAAAGATAAGAAAGGTTAGAAACTAGAAAAGAATTAATTTGAGAGTTCTAGATCCCTTAATGTTAGAATTTTCTGGATTCTGTCCAGCAAGGTTTAGTAATGATAATCATGGTTCTAAATTAGTTTAAATGTGTAGAAATGACTCATAATTGGTTTATGACTTGATCTTGGTGCCTTAGGAGCAAACCGAACTTAGAAAGGGTCATTGTCGTGACTCCTAGGTACCCGTAAAGTTGAAATTATGAATTCTGCACCTTTGAGATTGAGAGATATTCTTGACCATAGTATGAAGAGAGATATACTTAGTCATAACCTCCTAAGTACCCGAGAAGTTAGCTTTGAATGATTCATAACTTAGACTGTGAGTTAAAGACCATAGCAGTCAATGCATAAGACATTAAGAATATGAGAATGATATTTATATGATACTAAGGTATGTTAAGATGTTTTACGATGATGCATATGTTGTGTGAAGGATGATGACGTTATTCATATGAGAAATTCATGAGGATATATGTTTATGTTGCATAAAACAAATTTGGAAGAAATTCGGCGTGATGCCATCGTGCCGCCGAATTTCCGACAAATTTGGGGACTTAAAGATTTTGAAAATTAAGGTACTAAGATGGGTTCTAGGATGACACCGGTTTGGCCGAGCACCTCCATAGAACTCATGTGACATCGGTACCCTTTTTTTTTTTTTGCTCTTAGGTGACACCGGTTTGGCCGAGCACCCCTAAGAGATTTGCCCCCTAACCCGTACTCAAATAGTCGGGATTTACGATTTATGATACGCTTATCATTAAATGGTAAGTAAGAACTAGTGACGACTAGTTAAGGTATGAGCTCATAACCTAGAGATGTGACACGTTCTGGGTGACACCGGTTCGACCGAGCACCCCTAGTTCGATTGTCTTTTAGGGTGGCCTATAAGGAAGAAAAGTTTTATGATTATGATTATGTCACTAAGTTTGTTCCATATGAATGTGTTCTAATTGCCACTTAATACCACTAAGTATGATGATGGTTGATGTATGTGCATTAAGTAGCGCCACGCATACATTCTTTATTATGTTGCATTCATGACGTTAAGATCATCCTAAAATGAATGGACCTTGGCTAAAATACACTTTAGAACTTAAAATGAACTTGATGTATGCTCACTTGTCTTTATGATATAAACCCAAGGTTCCTGGGGATGTGAACGATGTAACCCTAGGATAGGAAACTCCTACTGAGATTCTTTACTAAGAATTCTCACTCCTCTCTCTCTTATCCCGTCACATCTTCAGAGAGCGATGGCGATGTTCGTTGACTTCATTGACACACCAGTCTGGGAGGTGCACTATACCCCGTTGGAGCTTTCGAGTACACAAGCGTTGCAAGGATATTCCCTTCGGCTGTATCTTTTGGGAGGGGTAGTGGATTTATATTCGTAGCTTACTAGAAGGGTAGCATTTTGGATTTTTATTGTAGTCGCACCCTACACTTGTGTTTCTTGTTGTATTTTATTTCTTCTTTATCACAAGCTCTTTTGTACCTATGCGGGTATGACTACCTATGTACTCTAAATATATTATTAATGAAATGTTTCTCTTGTTATGATGATTTCTGCTCCACTATTATATGTTTTCCTTTTTTAGTTCTCTCTATGAGTGTTAGTCATGTCTCACGTCTCTGTTATTCGAATAGTTAAGTTCGCGGCT
This sequence comes from Dalbergia cochinchinensis, assembly GCA_031216125.1. Classification (NCBI taxonomy): domain Eukaryota; kingdom Viridiplantae; phylum Streptophyta; class Magnoliopsida; order Fabales; family Fabaceae; genus Dalbergia; species Dalbergia cochinchinensis. Next base: position 29,816,367 of record CM062375.1, on the reverse strand, counting down.
CTCACTTTGTTTTATACTTTCAAAAAAAAAAATTACCATAATTTCCGCTAAATATTTTTTAGAAAAGGAAGAGACTATGAGGTAATAGCCTAACGTTTAACCTAATGTGTACTAGAAAGTTGGGTTAAAATTAGGGTGTTACATAAACCACTGCTTTCACTCCTTTGCAACGCCGTTGTGTGCTGGCTGCTATGGATTGGCTTGCCACTATGCCCTGGCCTGCGACCTCCCTTTCTCTTTGCTCTGCCAAGTACACCAGCACCACTAGGGCTTATTCTCTCTCAACTTCTCCAACTTTTTTTCTCTTTCCTTTTCTCTATTTCATTCTCTCTATCTTTCTCCCGTTTCTCTCCATGTGTATTTTGTGTGTGTGTGTTAGAGACTAAGCTAAAGAAATGGGTGTGGGGCTTTGGTTTCATTTTGTTTGCAGCTAATGTTTTTTTTACTGTTTGGTTTTTTGGTTAGGCTAAAGAAATGGATTGGGTTTTGGTCTGTTTTCTATGTTTTTTGGTCAGGTTGCTTTTGGGAATTGGTTTAATGTTTGGGCTAATTTTAGAGTTTAGGCTTGCTATTTCTATTTCATGTTTTAGATTAAAAAAAAGAAAAAAAATTGTTTTACTAGAGTCTAGGACTTTTAAATTTTTCCTTTTTGGCAACTTTTTTTTGTCTTGATTTTGTTTACATGATCAATAATTATGATCGAAAAGCCGATATTTCCTTCATTATGGCAAAAGTTTACTAAATAGCTCGGTGTTGACTTGAATCCTGTGCAAAAGTGATTTTCCTCTTAATGTGCCAATTAAAAGCCTATTTCTTTTTGCAATTAAAACCAACCAACACATTTATCATCCCTTGTCTGTATAAATAATATCAATCAACACACAATTATTTTCTACAAGAATGATGTGGCTTTGAGTTACTTATTACACTAAAGGATACGTCGGCGTAGCCAACAACTATCAAGCCAAAATTAATTTTTCATCAAATTGTGTTCTTTTTTAATTTAACTTTCTTTTCTTTTCTTTTATTTCTTTTTTATATAATTATAGCTATTGGAGAAAAATCAATAATTTAAAGTTATAAATAAATTTGCATAATGAGCTCTAGGATAATCGTCTTTATACGAATGTATTAGGGGTGCAGTGGGATTAAGTTTCCACCATTCTCTAATCGTAATTGTAACATCCTAATTTTTAACCAAATACTCTAGAACATATTTAAAATAATCATTAGTCTGTTACGTCATAGTTCCCTCTGTTCTTTAAAATACTTAGCGGAAAATATGGGTAAATTTTTTTTTTTTGAATGTAAAAGCAATGTAATAGTCGCATGATACAATAAGCAATGAAGCATGTAAGGAAATAAAGCAAGCATCTCACAAACATCATAACATAAAGCATAATATGGCACACCATCATAAAATTGAATCGCATAGATATATATATAGGATATGCCCACTTATAAAGTGTGGGACTTAGTTTGGTACAAGATGATGCAAATACATCTAGAAAGGAAATACAAGGGAAGGTACGATGGAAAGCATAAAACGACTCCCCTACCCATGTGCAACTAAAGGGATAACCTCTAAACAAAAGAAGATTTATCCGCATCTAAGTGGTGTGCGCACTAGCTCGGGTACACCATCGGTCATCCGCTACCTCCTACTGAAGTCCATCCCTCAAGCGAGGCACATACCCAGGAAACTGGGTGAGCTCCTCTGGCATGAAGAGGCGAAACAGGGATCAGAAGTGACCTCCACAACGTGGCCGCATCTCCGGTCATCGTGCTAGCCGAGGTTGAGTCACAGTGTCCTCACTACCCTCCACGAAATCCATCGGTATCATAGGGGAAGATCCCTCGGAAGGCACCTGGGTGGCAAAATCCTAAAAATCCATCTCCGAGAATGACGATGGGCAACAGGCACATACTGCAGGCAGTCCAGGATGGTGGATGCAGTCGGTGGAGTACGGCGAATCCTTTCCTTTCAGGGGCGTGCGTGCTCGAACACAAAATCATCGCCGAATGGCAAAACAGGGGAGAATCGGTGGGAATATACAGGGTGAGCGAAGGGTCATCCCACGAACATAAACACGCGAATAGTGCAGTGACCCTCAAAATGGTTTGATCCGTGGTCCGGATCATAATGCATCTCCCATGTTGGGGTGTCCACAAAAACTACAAACGTCGCCATCTGAAGACGTGACGGAATGAAAAGATAGAGGGAGTGAGAATCTTACTAAAGAATCTCAGTAGGGTCACCTACTACCTAGGTGTTATCATCTACGTCCTCAGGAACCTTGGGTTTAATATATAAAAGAAAGTGAGCATGCATCAAGTTCATTTTAAGCTTTAAAGTATAGTTAGCCAAGGTCCGTCCATTTTAGAATGATCTTAATGTCATGAATGCAACATAGCAAAGAATGTATGCATGGTACTACCTAATGCAAGAGCATCAGTCGTAACATCAAGTATCATCATAATAGTGGCATAAAGTGGCATTTAAAATACTTATGTTGGAAAAACTTTGTGACATAATCATATTACTTTACTTCTTCATGGGGCCACCCTAAAAGACAATCGTGTTAGAGGTGCTCAACCGAACCGGTGTCACCCAGAACGTGTCACATCTCTAGGTTATGGGCTCATACCTTAACTAGTTGTATAGTTCTTACTTATCCTTTACTGATAAGCGTATCATAAATAAATCCCGACTATCTAGTACGGGCTAGGGGGCATTTTCTTAGGGGTGCTCGGCCAAACCGGTGTCACCTAAGAATACATTTTGGTACCGATGTCACATGAGTTCTCGGAGGTGCTCGGTCAAACCGGTGTCATCCAAGAACACATCTTAGTACCTCATCTTTCAAAAAAAATTTCATCGATTTTCAAAAACTCATTAAGTCCCTAAATTTGTCAGAAATTGACAAGACTGACCTGTGGCCTTTGAATTTTTCCAAATTTACTTTATGCCACATAAACAAATAGAACATGTATCCATAATCAAATGTCATAAACATAATAATTCCTCAAATAAAACATGCATTCTCATGTAACACTTATGCTCTTGATCCTATGGTATCTTATGCTTTGACCATTACGGGCCTTAACTTGCGATGTAGTTATTCTATCCTTCTCTAACACCTTTTTATGCATCTAAGGATTCACCTTTAATAATTCTTACTAACATTTATGCTTCTTAACAAATCTAGACAGCAATATACTTTAAGTGGCAGAATTACATTTTGATGATTTCAGGGTTCTAGAACCTACATTTTAGACCCTTTCTCAGTTCCTTCTTCGCCTAAGGCACTATGATTAAATCTAAACCAATTATAAGGCATTCCTATGCCTAAGAACTAATTATGAATCATATTTGCCATATCATAACGGTGCTGTACAGAAACAGAAAAACTAAATGTTCTAAGAGTTCTAAAATTGTACTTTTATGGTTTCTATGTTACTAGTTTCTCTATAAGTGCAAACAATCAATCCTACATCAAATGTTACCAAGTTTTTCATAACTAAACAATCCTATTCTGATTATAATCCCAATAAACAGTTTGGGCAATATCCAAAAATAAATGGATGAAAACTATGCTAAAACTTAACTTTACGATTTTTCTGTAAAACTAGATTCTTTCCTAACATGCATATTTGTAGAATCATGTCAATCAAATAAGAGAGTAGAGTAACATAAGATCACATCAACAAGCAAGGAAAAAGTTCAGGAAAATCAATTTTGGGTTCTGGTAATCAATTACATGAGCCATGTAATTGATTACCTCTGTTGCATTCTTGGGCCCCAAGAACGTTCCAGTAATCGATTACATGTAATGGTAATCGATTACTAGAGTCCAGAACGTGTAATCGATTACATGATATTGTAATCGATTACTCAGGCCAAAAGTTCATGTCTGGGTATGTCAAAGCTCTCTGGTAATCGATTACATGAGCCTGGTAATCGATTAGCAGTACCTTCAGAACACGAAGAACCAATTTTAAACATATTCTAAGTCATTCGTTCCTTTTCATAACCATTTTAAAGCCTCTTTTCATATACTTTGAAAATCAAAACCCTTTTGCAAGGTGCAAGCCATGAATTTGGGATCGAAGGGGTAAAACCTTGAGCCTTAGACGTTTAGGTGATAACATATCATAAACGTGCTGATGTGGGCTTCGTTTTAATCTTAAGTTTATATGGTGATGACAGTGGAAACTTAAATATGAGGTGCAAGGCTCGAATATAAACATGAATACAAGGCTCAAAAATAAACATGTGATGCAAGTCCAGTTCTTTATTTTAGTGCTCTAGGCCTAGCAACAAACGACTTTAAGGCCGAAATAGAAAGGCTTCGAGATTACTTATTAGGTGACGGCAAGGAAATACAAACATGAATGCAAAGCTCAAAAGTAAACATGCAATGCAATTCCAATTCTTTATTTTAGTGCTCTAGGCCCAGCAATAATCGACTTTAAGGCCCAAATAGAAAGGCTTCAAGATTACTTATTAGGTGATGGCAAGGAAATATAAACATGAATGCAAAGCTCAAAAGTAAACATGCAATGCAATTCCAGTTCTTTATTTTAGTGCTCTAGGCCTAGCAACAATCGACTTTAAGGCCAAAATACAAAGGCTTTGAGATTACTTATTAGGTGATGGCAAGGAAATATAAACATGAATGCAAAGCTCAAAAGTAAACATGCAATGCAATTCCAGTTCTTTATTTTAGTGCTCTAGGCCCAGCAACAATCGACTTTAAGGCCGAAATAGAAAGGCTTCGAGATTACTTATTAGGTGATGGCAAGGAAATATAAACATGAATGCAAAGCTCAAAAGTAAACATGCAATGCAATTCATTTATTATCTTCTGAGTCTTAGGCTCAAATTCACCACTTAATCCTTTTGAAAACATCATACTTTCTTCTCTTGATAAAACCATTTAAAAGAGTGAAACCTTCAAGCTTTAAAAGTCAAACAAATGATGGTTTTTGCAACCAACACCCAAGATCCTCATCATCAAGCCATGGTTCTTTCCAAATGTAGGCCATCATGGCTGAAATCCAAGGAGAAGGAAGAAGATAAGAACCGAAAAAGAAAAGGAAGGAGAAGAAAAGAAGAACCAAATTTTATCATTTCAAACCAAAAGCTTGAACAATAAAAAAGATAGCATAACTCTAAATAAAGGCCTCTTGTGGAGCTCCCTTGTATTTATAGAAATTTTTCAACGTGACGGGGGTGAGGGGGAGGAGTGTCTGACGGTTCTGGGGAAGGAAAGGAAGAGAAAAATATCTCTTTCCACGGTATGGTGTAGGCATGGTTTAAAGTATAGCTAAGTATGGCTCTTTGAGTGTGTAAGTGTTTAAGTCATAGTATTTGAACAGGGAAACCACACAGACACTTTCTCATGAAAACAATCAAGGCTAATCATTATTAACGAAAAAAGGGATATCAGTGGAGCTCGGCCAAGAGAGGAGTAGAACTCGGCTAAGAGAAGACAGAGCTCGGCCAAAGTCTGAAGGATGAACTCGGTTGTGAGATGGCAGAGCTCGGTCAAGAGGTAGCAGAGCTCGGCCATGAGGTAGGGGTAGCAGAACTCGGTCATGAGGTAGGGTTAGCTGAGCTTGGCCATGAGGTAGTAGAGTTCGGCTATGAGGCAGGGGTAGCAGATCTTGGCCATGCAGGGCTCGACCATGGGTTAGAGGTAGGCAGAGCTCGGCCATAGGGTAGAGGTAGGCAGAGCTCGACCATGTAGAGCTCGGCCATAAGGTCGTAAATAGCAAAGTTTAGCTATGAGGTAGAGGTAGCAGAGCTCGGCCATGGGATAACAACTCAAAAAAAAAAATTCTTCTACTCTATTAACACACATAATCCCCATTCAATTTCAAAATAGTCCCCTTGAGGATGTCGATGGTCGGCTATCCTTATTTTTCCAGTAAAATGACCTTGGAGGCATTTTGGTCATTTGTACACCAGAAAAATTGGGGCGTTACATTACTCCCCTCCTTAAAAGAATTTCATCCTCGAAATTCATTACTTTAGAAAAGCTCTGGATACTTGTTCCTCATCTCTGACTCTAGCTCCTATGTGAATTATTTGGACTTGTCTCGTCCCCATGCTATTTTCACTAAAGGAACAGACTTGTTCCTCAACTGCTTGACTCCGCGATCCACGATTCCCGTAGGTGGAAGATTAAAAGTTAGGTCTTCCCTTAACTATACTTGCTTTAGCTCTAAAACGTGGCTAGGGTCGGACTCATACTTCCTTAATTGAGAGATGTGAAAGATGTCATGAAGGTTAGAAAGATTAGGGGGTAAGGCTATTTTGTAGGCTACTGGCCCTACTTTCTGAAGAACTTTGAAGGGACCAAGGAATCGGGGGCTCAACTTTTTGACTTTCATGGCTCTCCCTATGCCTGTTGTAACACCCTCCTAACTACCATGCTTTACTCGAGTGTTAACATAGTAATTAGAAAAGTATTACTTACCTTCATAATCTATACTAGTCGAAAGAAATGAAATCAAATAATGTAGACATATATGTTGCAAAACCAATATATACATATATGGACATTGTTGTTCAGTTTACAATATGTAATACTGTAAAACAAACTAGTCATTTCCTAAACATCCCGGACTCAGTCCAAAAAGTACACCTCTACTGTCTAATTTGACCTGCTCAAAGGTGAGATCCAACAAAATTTTTATACAAACAGAATTGGACATCACAACATTTAATAGGATCACTATGCAGGCTAGCGGGTCTCTAGTACCAAACTACCACTATATACATATCAAGGGTCCCTAAAGGTCTCACATCCTACTAGATGAAACCATTGGCCATCGGTATGATGGCCTCACCTCCGCCGGGGGCATCAGGACCCTCAGGTGGGTAATCAAGACGAGGATGAAGAGGGATCATCCATTTGGAGGAGTCTTTGGCAGTGCATGCGGAATATCAAATATCACTGGGTGTGCCAAGTGGAGAGGCACACCATCATAAGGGAAAGCGGGGTCAAAGTCAGCAGTAAATACAGAGGTACTAAAGGAACGACCAAAAAACACACAAGCGCGGACTTGCGAGTAGCCCACTACATACAGAGAGTCGAGGACAGGATCATAATGCCACACCCACTGCGGTGAGTCAAGGAAAAACACTATTGACGGCATCTGCTGGATCTGATTAACACAAAATAAATATAACCGTAGGGATGAGAATATTATAAAATCCTCAGTAGGGTATTCCCTCAGGTATAATACAAAATTCAAATGATAAACTCATTCATGTAAGAATAATCATGCAAAATTATATGTATCCATACCAAGGTGTATACATCATGTAAAGCCAAGTACAAATACAGTAATGATTTGTATATTGTTCCCTTGTACCCATAGGATTCAATCTCGTGCATCTTTCTTTTTCCATTAACATATGAAAGACTTAGATCCATACTAATTAGTATTTACAGTGGATAACTCCACAATGGGCAATAGACTGCTTATCAGGACATGAGCTCATTCCTATACGTGATCTTCGGACTTCATATTTTTTTTCCTTTTTTTGCCGAATCTCACGCAGTTCTATTCCTAGCCGATACATCTATCGACTCATAATATCTCTAGGGAAGTCCTTATTTTTGCCTTCCCTTTTTTGTCAACATAAGTCTTGTTTCTATTTTTCCCATATGCTAGAATATGCACAATTGAATTTCTTGCACTTTTATTAAATATACTCACCCATCATCATTTAGCTTCTCAATGCATGCCCAAGTCATGTGCAAATGTTTATTTACAATGAATTCTTCATCCATTTCTCATAATCAAATCTTTAAATAATGTAGCATGTATGCATACTTCTCATACTTGTGTTATAAGCCATTTTACTTCTAACTCAAGAATTTGATTCCTTTCCAGCACAAGAACAACATCTGGCAGAATTCATACTTATGGGGCATAATTTATCTCACATACCAAACAACCAATTTAAAGGCTATAAAAATTCCTTGAGATACTTCAATATGTCCATAAGGCCCTGTAAAAATTTCAGATTAAAAAGAACTTTTTAACTGTGTTAACAAAATTAGGCAATTTTGGTGGTCAGAACCCACTCAACCTCAGCTCAAAAACTGAAATTGATAATTTTTAACCCTATCAATTGAACCCAGAAAATTTGAAATAAAAATCCTAGTAAAACCTAAAGATGTCTCTGATACCCTGTACAAATTTCAAGTGATTATTCCATCATTTGGTATGGTAACAAAATTAGCAAAAGTTATAGCTTCTATTCCAAGAGTTCAGGCAGCATAGGTACTAGTTCAGTCCCAGATTTTATTAAGGCTGTAAAAATCAAAATTAAAGCTCAAGAAAATTCATGGAACTAGCTTAAGATGTTATCTTCAACATAAAATTTTTCTAGCTATAAAAATACCTACAAAAAAGTCAAAAAAATTGTGATCATATACTGCCTGTAGGAAACCGAAAATCCAGCAAGCCTCACTCAACATCCTTTGACAAGAATTGATTTTTCCATGATACCAAACTAACATACCTATGCAAATAATCAACATCTAGGTGTAACATCACATAAGAACCCAATTTTATCCTACTGAAACAAGCCAAACTCAGCAAGAACAGAAAATCACAAGAACAATTCACAAAAACCCTACTCTTGGAAGCTATTGGATCCTTGTCTCTAGCTTGTTCCAAGATGCACTTTCTTCACTCCAAAGCTCTCAAAATCCACTTAAAACCTCCTCAAATCAGTGATGGATGAGGTATTAAGGCAAGGTCTAGAGATTCTAATCGGTTATATTTGTAGAGATTGAAGTGTAGAACAACTTTTGTGAAGGAAGATTTTGGTTTTATCAAGGTTTGGTTTAGGATTTTTGAGGTTGAAATCAAGGTTTTTAATGAAGAAGAAAATGGAGGATTTGCTGTTGTCTCCCCTCAAGATGGCCGAGAATTGCATTCCTTTTTGGAGAAGATTTGAACTCATATATATCTTGTAATAATGGCATAATATTATATAATATATTTAGATAAGTTCTAATCAAAAAGTGAATTGGATGGCTATGATTAAATCTTGTAATCCAAGATTGAATCTTGGCCATTCACTTAATTTAAAGATATAAACTAATTTATTTTATAGAGATCAAATTAGTTTTCGGTGTTAGAATTCGTACACTGAAATTCCACCGAACGGGTAAAATAGTGTACCCGAGTAATCAATCATTAGCCGAAAAATATTTTCGGGTATAAAATCTTTATTCCTACCTACTCCTAAACATAATCTTATAATTTCTCAATTTTTGGTATCCCCGGGACCTAATTCTAAGGTTTTGGCTATCCCGACGGGCTGTGGGACCCGCAAAACGTAATTCACATTTTTTTTTTTTTTGCTGCTTCCTTGAATCATTCTCATCATGTCTACATATGTCAAAATCTTGAAATTCTCATTAATAAAACCTCATTTAATTTCTAAAGAGAATCAGGGTGTTACACCTGTAGTGGGAGTGATCCTAAAGAATACATGTTCTCCCTCATTGAATTCCAATGGCTTGCGCCGCTTATCCGCATAGCTCTTCTGTCTACTTTGATCCGTAAGCATCCTATCTCGGATCCTCTTGATTTGCTCCGTGGTTTCCCTCACTACATTAGGTCCTAACATGCTTTGTTCTCCGAACTCATACCAACACAGAGGGGATTGACACTTCCGTCCATATAAGGCTTCGTAGGGTGCCATGCCGATGCTTGCATGATAACTGTTGTTATACGCAAATTCGATTAATGGCAGGTACTTGTCCCAACTTCCCCTTTGGTCTAGAACACAGGCTCTCAACATATCTTCCAGAGTTTGGATCGTCCTTTCCGATTGTCCGTCTGTTTGTGGGTGGTAAGCTGTGCTTAAGCATAACTTCGAACCAAATGCCTTTTGAAAGGCTCCCCAAAAACGTGACGTAAACTACGGATCTCTATCCGAGATTATCGTCAACGGTACTCCATGCAATCTTATGATCTCTTGGATATACAGCTGAGCCGACTTGTCCAAAGAGTATGTCACTCTAATAGCCAAAAAGTGAGGCGACTTGGTTAGTCGATCCACTATCACCCATATAGCATCATGGCTAGCTTAGGTCTTAGGCAATCCTATCACAAAATCCATAGATATGCACTTCCACTTCCACTTGGGGATTGACATGGGCTGCAACAAACCTGAAGGCTTTTGGTGCTCGATCCTCACTTTCTGACATACCAAGCACTTACTAACCCAGGCGACCACATCCTTCTTCATCTCGGGCTACCAAAACATCTTCTTTAAATCCTGATACATCTTGGTAACACCAGGATGAATGGTGAAATGGCTTTTGTGGGCCTTCTCCAAGATCTTGTCTCGGAGGTCACCATCTTGGGCACGCAGATTCTTCCCTCAAACCTCCATATCCAATCTGCACCTTGTTCAAAACCCTTCAACTTCCCTGCCTTAACTGCGTCTATGATCTCCTTGAACTCCTTGTTTTCTCATTGCGCTAACATGACTCTCTGCTTAAACACACTTGTTACGCTAAGATAACACATCTTCATTCCTTCATTAGTCACAGACATCCCTAGATTCATATCCCTAAACTTCTCTATGAACTCAACTTCCTTAACCATCATGTGGGATAGGTGTAATGACTTTCGATTCAAGGCATCAGCGACTACATTAGCCTTGCCGAGGTGGTAACTTAAGCCGAAATCGTACTCCTTAAGAAACTCCGTCCACTTTCTCTGCCTCATGTTTAGCTCCTTTTGATCAAAGAGGTATTTGAGACTCTTATGATCGGAGAAAATTTTCAAACCTTACACCATATAAATGGTGCCTCCACATCTTTAGAGCAAACACTACAGCTGCTAGCTCTAGGTTGTGGGTAGGGTAGTTTTCCTCATGAGCTTGAGTTGTCTAGATGTATAGGCTACCACTTGCCTATTTTGCATCAACACACACCATAGTCCTTTGCCCGAAGCATCACAATATACCTTGAAAGGTACATCGGGGCTAGGTAAGACCAAAATTGGGGTTGTGGTTAGCCTCTCCTTAAGTTCTTGAAAACTCTTCTTACACTCGGGACTCCATACGAAGGGGGCATTTTTCCTAGTTAGCTTGGTCAGGGGTAGGGCAATCTGGGAGAAACCTTTGATAAACCTATGGTAATAGCCTGCTAAACCCACAAAGGTCTGTATTTCTATTACGGTGGTTGGTCTATCCTAATTCCTTACCACTTCAATTTTGCTGGGATCAATGGCTATACCTCCTTTTGACACCACATGCCCTAAGAACTTTACTTCCTCCAACCAGAATTCACACTTAGACAGCTTGGCATACAACTTCTTCCCCTTCAGGATCTCCAAAACTATCCTTAGATGACGTCCATGACGTCCATGCTCCTCGTGGGTCTTCGAATAGATGAGTATGTCATCTATGAAAATGACCATGAACTGATCTAAATAGGGTCTAAAGATCCTATTCATGTAATCCATAAACACTGCAGGAGCATTTGTCAACCCAAAAGACATCACCGTGAACTCAGTGTCCATACCGAGTTCTAAAAGCGATCTTTAGTATATCTTGGTTTCTCACCCTAATCTGGTGGTATCCTGACCTCAAATTGATCTTGGAAAATACCATCGCTCCTCTCAATTGGTCCATGAGATCATCAATCCTAGGCAAAGGGTACTTATTTTTCACCGTTACACAATTCAATTGCCTATAGTCTATGCACAACCTCATACTCCCGTCCTTCTTTTTAATAAGTAAAACTGGGGCTCCCTAAGGTGAGGTACTAGGTCTTATGAAACTCTTCTCTAACAGCTCCTCTAGTTGGGTTTTCAACTCGGCTAGCTCTAAGGGTGACATCCTATAAGGGGCTATAGAGATTGGTCCCGCTCCAGGAACTAACTCGATGGAGAACTCCACTTCTCTCTCGAAAGGGAATTTGGGTATTTCCTCTGGAAATACCTCCGGATAGTCTCTTACTACCGGTATATTCTATAGGTTCTGCTCAAGGTCTACATCGCTAGCGGCCAGGAGAACATATCCCTTAGTCTTTTTCCCATTATAGTTGACCTCTACGGTATTGAGATAAAGTTTCAAAGTTTGACTAGTTTTACTAGGGGGAGAAGGAAAGACAATTATTTTGGTATCACAGTCTAACAATACACAGTTGGCGTGAAGCCAATCCATGCCGAGGACTACACCTATACCTTTCATGGGTAAATAAATTAAATCCATAACAAAGGATCTATTTTTTGCAATGATATGGCAACCTAAACAACAAAAACAGGTATTTACAGGACGATTGTTGGGGGTAAAAACAATAAGATCAAAAGGAAGTTTGAAAGTTTTTAAATTTAGAGACTCGATACTAGCATATGAATGAAAGAGTGTGTTGCACCAGAGCCATATAATATAGTTAAGATTCTATCATTTATTTCGTACTTACCTTCTATGAGGCCGTTGGACTTTTCCGCCTCGTCTGCATTGAGGGTAAAGACTCTCCCTTGGTGTTGTAGCCTGGGGTTTTGGTTTGCTGGCCTCCCATTCGTGCAATTATTGGCGTAGTGGCCGGGTTTCCCGCATCTAAAGCAGACGTTCTACCCAACTAGGCAGGGACGGTTACCGTGATCTTTCCTATACTGGGGGCACAGTATTGCTGGTGCAGATCTGGCGAAGGTGGCGGGGGCTCCTTGGGGTGCCTTGTTCTTAACCCCACTAGACCCTCCTTGTTGATTGCTATTCCGGGGGCCACCCAACCCTCCTTGGCGGTTATTGCTGTTGTTATTATGGTTTTGGGGGTTGTTGTTTTGGAATGGTGGTCGGTACTGTTGCTTGGGTTGTTGGTGGAAGGGGACTCTTTGATGTTGTTGTTGTGGCTTGAATTGGTTGGCATGGTAGGGGTTGTAGTGGGTTTGTGATTGGTTTTGGTGTTGTGGCTTGAACCTCGGGGCTTGAGGTTCTAACCCCTTGGTTCGTGCTGCCCTTGCAGCATTGATTTTCTTTTGTCCCTTTTTCATGATTTGACACTTGTTGACTAGGGTTAGGAAGTCCCTAATCTCCATGTGCGCCACAGCAGTTCTGTCGTTAGTCCGGCTTCATACTTGACACACTTCCATACCTCGTCGGGGTTACCTTGAAATACCCGTGAGAACTTGATGAGTTCCTTAAACTTTGCCATGTACTGGGCGACAGTAGACCCTCCTTGGGTCAATTGCATAAATTCAATGTCCTTTGCGTTTCTATTCGACTCCGGGAAGTACTTCTCGTAGAAGTAGGTTTTGAACAGCTCCCAGTTGATTGCAGTACCAGAAGCTTCTAGCAGCCTTTGGGTGCTAGTCCACCAGAACTCGGTGTCGGACTCCATCATATAGGCAGCAAATGTGACCTTTTGTTCCTCCGAACAAGTGACCACAGAATAGATCTTCTCCATGTTTTTGATCCATTCATCAGCTTTGTCGGGATCCATGACTCCTCTAAAGGCCGGTGGGTTTGCCTTGCGGAACTCACCAAATCTTGCTTGCTCAATCATTTCAGCAGTAGGGGGAGCGCATAAGACGTCCCCTTGTGGGTTCATCCTCTCAAACATCCGCTCCATGGCCCTAGCCATGTCACGGACAGCGACAGCAGTTGCATTGTCTTGGTTATCCTTGGCCGGGGCCCTAGGCTATCTTCTAGGTGCCATTGGTTCCTAAACATACGTGACAATAAACACTAAGGTGATCAAGCTCAATATTCTATGCAAGATGAGCTAGTTACCATGGCAAACCCAAGCAGACAGGAGTCATGCATTTCTATCCTACAGCTTATCTCTACTAAAGCACTACGCATGACATAGCTATCATACTACGCTTAGAAAGCATAGTCAGTCCAATCCTCAGGCTCCATGAGAATTAAACTGCTCTGATACCATAATGTAACATCCTAATTTTTAACCCAATACTCTAGAACATATTTAGGTTAATCATTAGTCTGTTACGTCATAGTTCCCACTTTACTTTAAAATACTTAGCAGAAAATACAGGTAAAATTTTTGTTTGAATGTAAAAGAAAAGGGAGAGTCGCGTGATACAATAAGTAATGAAGCACGTAAGGAAATAAAGCAAGCATCTCACAAACATCATAACATAAAGCATAATATGGCACACCATCATAAAACTGAATTGCATAGATATATATATATATATAGGATATGCCACTTATAAAGTGTGGCACTTAGTTTGGTACAAGATGATACAAATACATCTAGAAAGGAAATACAAGGAAAGGTATGATGGAAAGCATAAAATGACTCCCCTACCCATGTGCAACTAAAGGGATAACCTCTAAACAAAAGAAGATTTATCTGCATCTAAGTGGTGTGTGCACTAACCTGGTTACACCATCGGTCATCCGCTACCTCCTACTGACGTCCATCCCTCGAGCGAGGCACATACCCGGGAAACTGGGTGAGCTCCTCCGGCATGAAGAGGCGAAATGGGGATCAAGAGTGACCTTCACGACGTGGCCGTATCTCCGGTCATCGTGCTAGCTGAGGCTGAGTCATAGTGTCCTCACTACCCTCCACGAAATCCATCGGTATCATGGGGGAAGATCCCTCGGAAGGCACCTGGGTGGCAGAATCCTCAGAAGGGTCCGTCTCCAAAAATGACAATGGGGAATGGGGCACATACTGCAGGCAGTCTAGGATGGCGGATGCGGTCGGTGGAGTACGGCGAATCCTCTCCTCTCTGGGGCGTGCGCGCTCGAACACAAAATCATCACCGAATGGCGAAACAGGGGAGAATCGGTGGGAATGTACAGGGTGAGCGAAGGGTCATCCCATGAACATAAACACGCGAACAGTGTAGTGACCCTCAAAATGGTATGATCCATGGTCCGGATCATAATGCGCCTCCCATGTTGGGGTGTCCACAAAAACTACAAACGTCACCATCTGAAGACGTGACGGAAAGAAAAGATAGAGGGAATGAGAATCTTACTAAAGAATCTCAGTAGGGTCTCCTACTACCTAGGTGTCATCATCTACGTCCTCAGGAACCTTGGGTTTAATATATAAAAGAAAGTGAGCATGCATCAAGTTCATTTTAAGCTTTAAAGTATAGTTAGCCAAGGTCCGTCCATTTTAGAATGATCTTAATGTCATGAATGCAACATAACAAAGAATGTATGCATGGTACTACCTAATACAAGAGCATAACATCAAGTATCATCATAATAGTGGCATAAAATGACAATTAAAATACTCATGTGGGAAAACTTTGTGACATAATCATAGTACTTTACTTCTTCATGGGGCCACCCTAAAAGACAATCGTGCTGGGGGTGCTCAGTCGAACCGGTATCACCCAGAATGTGTCACATCTCTAGATTATGAGCTCATACCTTAACTAGTCATCACTAGTTCTTACTTATCCCTTACAGATAAGCGTATCATAAATAAATCCCGACTATCTAGTACGAGCTAGGGGGCATTTTCTTAGGGGTCCTCGGCCGAACCGGTGTCACCTAAGAATACATTTTGGTATCGATGTCACATGAGTTCTCGGAGGTGCTCGGCCTAACCGGTGTCATCCAAGAACACATCTTAGTACCTCATTTTTCAAAAAAAAATTCATCGGTTTTCAAAAACTCTGTAAGTCCCTAAATTTGTTAGAAATTCGGTAGCACAACATCGCACATCGAATTTCTTCCAAATTTATTTTATGCCACTTAAACAAATAGAACATGTATCCATAATCAAATGTCATAAACATAATAATTCCTCAAATAAAACATGCATTCTCATGTAACACTTATGCTCTTGATCCTATGGTATCTTATGCTTTGACCATTACGGGCCTTAACTTGCGATGTAGTTATTCTATCCTTCTCTAACACCTTTTTATGCATCTAAGGATTCACCTTTAATAATTCTTACTAACATTTATGCTCCTTAACAAATCTGGACAGCAATATACTCTAAGTGGCAGAATTACATTTCATGATTTCGGGGTTCTAGAACCTACGTTTTAGACCCTTTATTGGTTCCGTCTTCGCCTAAGGCACTATGATTAAATCTAAACCAATTATGAGGCATTCCTATGCCTAAGAACTAATTATGAATCATATTTGCCATATCATAAGGGTGCTATACAGAAACAAAAAAACTAAATGTTCTAAGAGTTCTAAAATTGCACTTTTATGGTTTCTATGTTACTAGTTTCTCTATAGGTGTTAACAATCAATCCTACATCAAATGTTATCCAGTTTTTCAAAACTAAATAATCCTATTCTGATCATAATCCCAATAAACAGATTGGGCAATATCCAAAAATAAATGGATGAAAACTATGCTAAAACTTAACTTTACGATTTTTCTGTAAAACTAGATTCTTTCCTAACATGCATATTTGTAGAATCATGTCAATCAAATCAGAGAGTAGAGTAACATAAGATCATATCAACAAGCAAGGGAAAAGTTCAGGAAAATCAATTTTGGGTTCTGGTAATCGATTACATGGGCCTTGTAATCGATTACCTCTGTTGCATTCTTGGGCCCCAAGAACATTCCAGTAATCGATTACATGTAATGGTAATCGATTACTAGAGTCCAGAACGTGTAATCGATTACATGATGTTGTAATCGATTACTCAGGCCAAAAGTTCATGTCTGGGTATGTCAAAGCTCTCTGGTAATCGATTACATGAGCCTGGTAATCGATTAGCAGTACCTTCAGAACACGAAGAACCAATTTTAAACATATTCTAAGTCATTCGTTCCTTTTCATAACCATTTTAAAGCCTTTTTTCATATACTTTGAAAATCAAAACCCTTTTGCAAGGTGCAAGCCATGAATTTGGGATCGAAGGGGTAAAACCTTGAGCCTTAGACGTTTAGGTGATAACATATCGTAAACGTGCTGATGCAGGCTTCGTTTTAATCTTAAGTTTATAAGGTGATGACAGTGGAAACTTAAATATGAGGTGCAAGGCTCAAATATAAACATGAATGCAAGGCTCAAAAATAAACATGCAATGCAAGTCCAGTTCTTTATTTTAGTGCTCTAGGCCCAGCAACAATCGACTTTAATGCCGAAATAGAAAGGCTTCGAGATTACTTATTAGGTGATGGCAAGGAAATATAAACATGAATGCAAAGCTCAAAAGTAAAATACAATGCAATTCCAGTTCTTTATTTTAGTGCTCTAGGCCCAGCAACAATCGACTTTAAGGGCAAAATAGAAAGGCTTCGAGATTACTTATTAGGTGATGGCAAAGAAATATAAACATGAATGCAAAGCTCAAAAGTAAACATGCAATGTAATTCCATTTCTTTATTTTAGTGCTCTAGGCCCAGCAACAATTGACTTTAAGGCCGAAATAGAAAGGCTTCGAGATTACTTATTAGGTGATGGCAAGGAAATATAAACATGAATGAAAAGCTCAAAAGTGAACTTGCAATGCAATTCATTTATTATCTCCTCAGTCTTAGGCTCAAGTTCACTACTTAACCCTTTTGAAAACGTCATACTTTCTTCTCTTGATAAAACCATTTAAAAGAGTGGAACCTTCAAGCTTTAAAGGTCAAACAAATGATGGTTTTTGCAACCAACACCTAAGATCCTCATCATCAAGCCATGGTTCCTTCCAAATGTAGGCCATCATGGTCGAAATCCAAGGAAAAGGAAGAAGATAAGAACCGAAAAAAAAAGAAGGAGAAGAAAAGAAAAACCAAATTTTATCATTCCAAACCAAAAGCTTAAGCAATCAAAAGGATAGCATAACTCTAAATAACTCCCTACCTAGGATATGTTTCTTTTGAAAGAGAGTTTGATCTTGGAAAAGGAGTAGAGGATGAAGAATGAGTAGAAGAATTCTCTAAGATGAAAGAAAGAGAGCTTGGAGTTATAAGAGAAATGAGCAAAAGGCCTCTTGTGGAGCTTCCTTGTATTTATAGAAATTTTTCAATGTGACGGGGGTAAGGGGGAGGAGTGTCTGACGGTTCTGGGGAAGGAAAGGAAGAGAAAAATATCTCTTTCCATGGTATGGTGTAGGCATGGTTTAAGGTATGGCTAAGTATGGCTCTTTAAGTGTGTAAGTGTTTAAGTCATAGTATTTGAACAGGAAACTACACAGAGACTTTCTCATGAAAACAACCAAGGCTAATCATTATTAACGGAAAAGGGATCTCAGTGGAGCTCGGCCAAGAGAGGAGTGGAGCTCGGCTAAGAAATGATAGAGCTCGACCAAAGTGTGAAGGATGAGCTCAGTCGTGAGATGGCAGAGCTCAATCAAGAGGTAGCAGAGCTCGGCCATGAGGTTGAGGTAACAAAGCTAGGCCATGCAGAGCTCGGCCATGAGGTAGGGGTAGCAGAACTTGGCCATGCAGAGCTTGGCCTTGAGGTAGAGGTTAGCTGAGCTTGGCCATGAGGTAGTAGAGTTCGGCTATGTGGTAGGGGTAGCAGATCTTGGCCATGCAGGGCTCGACCTTGGGTTAAAGGTAGGCAGAGCTCGGCCATAGGGTCGTAGATAGCAAAGTTCAGCTATGAGGTAGAGGTAGCAGAGCTCGACCATGGGATAGCAACTCAAAAAAAAAAAGATTCTTCTACTCTATTAACACACGCAATCCCCATTCAATTTCAAAACAGTCCCCCTGAGGATGCCGATGGTCGGCTATCCTTATTTTTCCAGTAAAATGACCTCGAAGGCATTTTGGTCATTTGTACACTAGAAAAATTGGGGCATTACAATAATCAAACTCCCGGACTCAAATCTTTTCAAAGACTAGTTTTGCATATCAAAAGGTTTCCCAATTTTAGCCATAGTTAAAGTTAGTGGCGACTCCTCTTTTGTATTTTAAAATGGTTGTCATCTTCATCACAGTGCCTCTCGGGTACGTTGTGACAAATGACAGATCTGGACAATGATTATCTTGGGAAAAAAAATCTGCCTATAGTAGTAATGAAACACATCAGGTATTTGTCTAGTGCTAAATTGTCATATTCCTATGCAAAGAAGAAGAATGTGTCAGACATCTAGAAAGCCTTTGTCAGGAGGACTTATTGTACTAATAGTTGTTGCCATTCTATGCTTTACGGCTGAAGAACATCATCAGAGACGTAAGAGGTAAATGTTTCTACATCTCATTGCTGTTATATTTTCCCTTTTACTTCACGAGATGAGTTGCTAGAAAGATATTAAGCCTATTCATTTATATATCTTACCCTATCAAAGAACTTATAGAGTTTCCATAAACACTTGAGAAGGTTCAGTCTAAAGCTAGAAAGCTGAAAGAGAGAAATACTCCAAGAAAGTTTACTCTTCTCAAGTCATATGTTTTTGAAGCCTTCAAGAAGCTATATGAACATATCAGAAATTTCTTCTAAATTCTTGAGAGGACTTCATGGCATCATAAGATTTGATCTATTTTTTGAACAAAATTAAAAAAACTATGTTTTTGTGAAAATGGTCAGCATCTTTTATTTTTGGAAACTAGACTGAGATATACAGGTGAAACTGAAGGAGAAAGATCTATGCAACTTCATCCATATATATATATATATGTGTGTGTGTGTGTGTGTGTGTGTGTGTGTGTGTGTATGTATATGTATTATTTATTTCTGTTCTTCAAGATGTTTAAAGAAATACCTTTACAACTAATGAATCCTGAAAAGGAATTCCTTTAGAAAGTTTGAAAAAATCTCTTTTTCTGAAACTAACTAAAAAGGACCCATGAAAATCTGGGTACCAAAAATCATACTCTTTCTTGCAGGTATATCTGAAAAATCTCTCTGGCTGAAAGGCTAAAGAAGCACTTTGATGATGATCTTTCCAGATATCAGGCTTTGATTCTAAGTGTTTTCATAGTTCATGAGAGATAATCCTCTCAAGGATCTCTCATGTATGATGATGATGAAGAACCTAAGGAAGACTTTGTTGATAATCTTGTTTATCCTGAAGAGAGTCCTGAGATTGTTTTTATCTCAAGATAACTCCAGAAAGCTAGCAAATGAAAGTCAATGCTTCAGAAAGTGAGCTCTAGAACCTCAGTCCTTGAGAAAGTATGCTCAGACCATTCAAGATGATTAGAAAGTAATCCTTCTGAAATACGACATGAGCAATTGGAAGACAACATAAAAGCTAGAAGATCTGAATGTACAGTAACTTCATGAAAGTTCTGTTTTAAAGATAATCTTCTATTGTCAAAGTTCTTGGAGTATCTCTAGGGGTATGAGAATCAAATCACTCCTTGGATGTTTATCAACCATGCTTTCATCACCACCATGATATTTATATATGTTGAGAAAGCTTTGAGTTGTTAACGTTGGGTAGAAGCTATGCTTAATATGCTAACCAAGCTCAAGAAAAAGGCAAAGTCTACTCGTCATGTTCGAGACGTCATCATCCATAACTAAGAAGAAGCTCTAGGACCATCTGCATGAACTGATATATCATCAGGGCAAGCATAACCATACAAGAGAAAATGACCAGAAGGCAAAAGCCCAAGCATGCTAGATCTTTGAAACCAGATGCTGTGGATAAGGAATCAGCTACAAGACCATCTCTTGAGGTAAGCTGCCTTCGTATCCTCTAAGATAATGCTATAATTTTTTTATCTTTTAAAGAATCTGCTCAGCACTCTCTATCCTCGTTTGTGTTTATAAAATTCCTTTTCATGTTATCATATTTAAAATAGAGATACTTAGTAAATATATGTGTCTACTGAAGATCTTGGATCAAGATGTATTCACAATATCTAGGACTAAAGATCTCTTGTATGTTTTCTAGCTTTCAAAAGCTTTAAGTTTTTTTATATATGCATAACCATCTCTGCATAAAACATTTCTGGGAATGCTCTCTTCACTACTCCCTTCTAAAGATCAAGCAAAGTAATCAAAATCATCAGAACACATATCCTCTTGAAGACACTGCTTATCAGTTTGAAAGAACGTCAGAAGATCAGTATGCAAGATTAGGTTTACCAACATGCATTTCGAAAGTCAATTTGTGAGACCATAGATCTCTGTGAGGAATGGTGTATTAGTTTGCAAGATTAGAAAGGAATCAGCATGATCAGTTTGGAGACAGGTCGATCAAAAAAGAAGATGATATGTTTAGAAGAAGGTTATTTGGCCAAAAGGAAGTTTTTGAGGATCAGAGAATGATGGTTATATATGAGCATTGAATCCAGAGAAGAAAGAAGAATCTAGGATAAGATACAAATGCTCTTCAGTAGGTCAGAAAGTAACCTTTGAAGCTTTAGAAAGTAACTCCTTCAAAAAGTGAGATCAAGAGTTAGAAGAATCTATTTCTGAAAGAGGGATGAAAAGGTAGGATTTTTACCTACTATGTTAGAGTTTCTCTCTTCATCATCTTCAGTCACATCACATCTCTTTAAACCCCTATGACTTGCCTTTCACCTTCTTGAACAAGTTACTCTTTTACCTTCACCTTCAACCCTAAACCTCTTTCTTCAAAGCTCTTTCTCCTTCATTACCATAATCTTCACTACACACTTTTCCTAATCTGCTTCCTTTTTGCACCCTCCTCCTATTTTCTTCTCATATCTACAAAGAATTCTTTTAAGCCTCAACCTTCTTGTTAACATAACTAAAGGAAAGAATTTCAGAGGAAATACTGCTGATCTAGGAACATCCCAAATGTATGATGAATCATATCACCAGCAACACTATGCCGATAATTTTGTGCATTGTCAAATAGCCCTAGGAAAACATCTGAGCTGCTAATTAATGGCTCATATTGATATTCTGATAGAAGTCATTACTTTCCAAGGATGGGAAAAGTTTGTCAGGATGATGCATGCAGTCTTCAACTGTAATCGCGATTTTTAATTCGAGGAAAGTGACCAAAATGCCCCTGAGATCATTTCCTGGCCAGAATTCGAGAATGGCCAACCCGGCAGTCCTCAAAGGGTCAACTCAATGTTTGAAGGGGATTGAATGGCCTTTGAATGCTTTCGGAAGCGAAAATCTCGTTTTCCGCAGTTTCGGGTCAAAATGACCAAAATACCCCTATAGCGTTTTTATGCGGGTAGAAGTTCCGTTTGAGCCCGAAACTTTCCCCAGAGGTTTAAAATCATGTTTTCATGTGTCTAGAGGTCTCTGTTCAAGTCCTGGTGGTCCCGGGCAATTTTTGTGCAAAATTACGATTTTACCCCTAGAATAGTGTTTTTACGCCTAATGACGTAATTAAGCTAACCTAAGCACTATTAGGCTCTAATCAAAGGTTAATTAATTTCCCTAATTAATCTAGAGTCAAAATAATTTATTAAAGTTAATTAGAACCTAAAATTGCTTAGATTAAACTTAAATCCCTTTTTAGAACTCAAGATTCCTAGTCTTGGAATCTTGAATAGTGTTTTCTCTCTCCAATTCCCTAAATTAAGGAATTGTGTCTAGAGTTGTTTAGACTCTAGTTTGAGATTCTAACTCTCTAATGGTGCAAGACCACTCCTTAATCATGTCTAGACCACCTTAATTACCCATTTTCCTTACCTAAACACTTTCTTACAAATTCCTAATCTTAAACATAATCCAATACACACCTAAACACAACTCTAGATCACAATTAAATTTGCAAAACAAACTTTCCCTTGGCTGCAACATGGCCGAACAGCCATGCCTCTTTGACCACATGGTTGAATTATTTTCTCACTCCTTGATGCCATGCTTGAGCCATACCTTGAATCATACCTCACCATGCTTTGAACCATACCTCACCATGCTTCAAGATCACAAAATCTCACCTCATGGAACTCATGGGCTGCACTCCCCTTGGCCGAAAACACTTCAGCCTTCCTCCCCCTCCATTTGCTTCCTTTGCCTATAAATAGATGGCCTTGAGAAGCTTGCACCACTTGGAGATCATTTGCTAAGTTAGTGCACTTTCAAAGTTTTCTTTTCTCTCAAAATTCTTGTGTTCTTCAAGGTTCTTCAAGTCATTCAAGATCTTCATCTTCTTCATTTTGTTCCTTCATCTTCAAAGTTCTTCTCATCAAGTAGGGATTTCTTTTCATGAATGTTCTTCTTTAAAGCTTGATGTTTGTGGTTTCTCTTGTTTTCTTTTTAGAACTTCTCCTCTATTCCTTTTTCTTTCTTGTTTCAGCCATGAGCCCTTGAGAATAAAGAAATGAGAGCATGATGATGAGAGTTTCATGATGATGTTCATCACTTGAAACAAACTCTAGAGCTTGATCTTTGTTCTTGAACAAAAAATGCTTTTAGTTTTTCTTTTCTTGAACTCTTGAGAACTTTAGCTTTGATGATCTTTTAAAATGGTTCTATGAACTCAATGATGAGGACTCATGGTGTTGGTGTTAATATATCACCAAGATCATGGACTCTAGAGTTTTCAAATATTCCTTTTCCTGCCTAGATGTTTCGGCCATTTCCTTTTCTTTTACATGCTAAATGTTTTGATTTTCTAAAGATGTTGTTTTGAGTTCTAAGAACTCTAAGCTTTACTTTACCTTGGTTGGATGAGTTTGGGTTAAGGATTAAGTTCCTCTAAAGTCTTGTTATGAGCTCTAATAAGATAAAATGAACTTGATAATTATTTTATGCCAGCACTCATATTTATATTCTTGTTATGCATCTTTACCTTCAAGCTATCACCTAAGAACTTAAAGATTAAAATGAGACTTGTATCATCACGTAATT
This sequence comes from Dalbergia cochinchinensis, assembly GCA_031216125.1. Lineage (NCBI taxonomy): Eukaryota > Viridiplantae > Streptophyta > Magnoliopsida > Fabales > Fabaceae > Dalbergia > Dalbergia cochinchinensis. The sequence goes on along the minus strand of CM062375.1, from coordinate 29,792,679 downwards.
AACTCTCAAAGCCTTTCTGTTTCGACCTTAAAGTCGATTATTGCTGGGCCTAGAGCACTAAAATAAAGAATTGAACTTGCATTATCACCTAATTAATTTCTTGAATGCCTTTCTATTTCGGCCTTAAAGTCGATTGTTGCTGGGCCAAGAGCACTAAAATAAAGAATTGAACCTTGCATATTTACTTTCAAGCTTGCACGTTTAAGTTTATGCCTTGCATATTTACATTTCAAGCCTTGCATATTTACATTTCAAGTCTTGCATATTTACATTTCAAGTCTTGCATATTTATTTTAAGTCATCACTTTACTTTGTAAGCAAGATTAAAAATGAAAAGCATAGCACGTTTATTTTCCGTCATAACTTAAGAACCTAGAGCTCAAAGACTTGCCCATTTCATTTCATGTTAAAGTTTAATGTGGAAGCATTCTTTGAATATATGATTTTCGGCCAAGTAGTGATGATGGACTTGTAATAAGTTTTATCTAGCTACGAGGGCCAATAATCTATGATCTAAGTTTTCTCAAAAGCTTTGTAAGTTTTTATAAGGTTATGTTTATCATCAGTCATGATTTTATTCCCTTTTAGAAGATAAAATATATTTTGGTCACTGACCTAAGGCTTTCCTTAGCCTCTTGATGAATTAAAATGGTTTGCAAGGAGTTTTTAGAAATTCTAAATTGATTCAAAGAGAAACTAGTTAACTTATGTACCTAGAAATGTCAATTTAATTCTCTCATTGAGGTTAAATGTTTTCAGTTCTGTCATGATGAACTTGATGTTGTATGATGATGTTTTGATATGTTAGAATGAGTGAAAATATCATATGACGATGTAGGAACGATTCTATGCACGATAAGTAAGAAACTAGCTTCATAAAAATACCGTAAAGATAGGATTTAACATAGTTTTGACCCATTTATTTTTAGAACTTATCCAAACTGTTTTAATGGGAACATAATCAGATTAGGATTGTTTAGACATGAAAAACTTGGTAACATTTGGATTAGAATTGAATTCTAGCACCTATAGGGAAACTAGTAACTAGAAAACCGTAAAAATGCAAATTTAGAACTCTTAGAACATTTAATTTTCTGGATTCTGTCCAGCAATGTTACAACATGATAAATGTGATTTATAATTAGTTCTTAAGCATAGGAATGCCTCATAATTAATTTAGATTTAATTATTAGCGCCTTAGGCAAAAACAGAACCAAGAAAGGGTCTAAAACGTAAGTTCTAGAGCCCCTAATCACAAGGTAATAATACTACCCTATGCTGTCCAGATTTGAGTATGAACATAAGAATTAGTAAGAATAATTATTTATGAACCCTTAGGTGTATAAAATGTAAATAACGGATGTTAGAACAATTATATCTCAAGACTAAGGCCCGTAAAGATCAAGCATAATTCTTTAAATGTTTCATGATGATGTATGTGCTATGTGAAGAATGATTATGTCTATTCACATGAGGAATTATTGAGGATATATGTATATGTTTATGTGGCATAAAGCAAGTTTGAAAGAAATTCGGCGTGATGCCATCATGCCCCCGAATTTCTGACAAACTTTGGGGCTTAAAGAGATTTTTGAAAATTAAGGTACTAAGATGGGTTCTAGGATGACACCGGTTCGGCCGAGCACCTCCATAGAACTCATGTGACATGTAACACCCTGATTTTCTCTAAGCGTAAAAATGACCAAAATGCCCCTAGGTCATTTTTACCTGAAAATCGAGGACGGCCGACCTCGGCCATCCTCATAGGGCTATTGTAATGTTTGAAGGGGATTATATGTGATGGCGTGTTTAATAAAGCAGAAGAATCTCATTTTTGGGGTTTCTGCGTGTAAATGACCAAAATACCCTTATAGTAATTTAAGGCAGATTTAAGTTCCGTTTTGACCCGGACTTTGCCCGGAGGTTCAAAACAATGATTTTAAGGCATGAACTATATTTGTTTAAGGTTTGTTTAAGTCCCGGTGGTCCCGGACAGTTTTTGAGTAAAATTACGATTTTACCCATGCTTAGTGCATTTTGGGCTTAATGAGTTATCTAACTCAGAATCTAGGTGATTTTAGGCTCTAATTGAAGGTTAATTAATTTCCATAATTAATCTAGAGCCAAAATCATTATTTAAAACTAATTGGAACCTAGAATTGTTTAAGGAAATTTAGAACTCTTTTCTAAATTCTTTTCTTTCTTTTAAAAGAAAAAGCAACTATGAATAGTGTTTTCACTATTCACACTCCTTTTCCCAATGACACTCTCTTTTCCAAGAAAGTTGTCACTCTCAAATAATCATGATCACATTTGAAAAATATATGTCATTCAAAATTCAAAAGAATAAATTGTTTATGTTGTCGCTCAAAGCTTTCAATCAAGCTTCATAATCAATCATACCTTCTATACTTTCTTCCATACCTTTGAATGACAACACATATAGATATTTTATCTTGTGACCATGAAATTTTCTCTCCCTTTGCCCTATAATTTTCAGCCACTTCCCCCAAGAATTCAAAAGAATTTTATTTTATGTAGTCAATCAAGTTGTCTTTCAAGCTACCCTATGACCTATGCCTACCCATGGTTTCAATCACACCAAGAATGACCACACAAGAAGATATTTCTCTCTTCCTTCTTCAAGAAGCTTCAACCAACTCCCCCTTCACTCCTTCATTTGCCTATAAATACACCACACTCCACAACTCCATCACTTTTGCATCCTTCTCCAAAGTCTCAAACTCTCTCATTTCCTTCTTTCAAGCTTTCTCACTTTTCTCTCAAACTCTCAAAAAGTTCCTCAAGCTCAAGTTCTCTCCTTCATTTTCAAGACACAAGGTAGGGAACTCTTTCCAAATATGTCTTTGATTCTTATGCTTGAATCTTGATTGGGAGATGATGAATGGTTGAGCCTCTATGTTGCTTCCTTTTTGGTTTCTTCCTTTTCCTCCCCCTTAGTTTTCGGCCTCAAGGCCTTAAATATGATGGCTTGATGATGAGTGTTCTCTAGATGTGACTATGAGTCCATCTCTCATGAGACCTCTAAAGCTTGAGTTTTCTTAAAGAAAGTTTCATTCTTTACAAGTTTAGTTAAAAGAGTTTATGTTTCCCTTGAACATTTTGGATCTTCTTTCTTCTTCTTCTCATGTCTTCGGCCATGGAGCCTTTTTACATGGGAAAAATGTAAGCTTGATGATGAGAGCTTCATGTTGATGCTCGTCACATGAACAAACTCTAAAGCTTGAAACTTTGGCCCTAAACCAAGCATGGTTTTGGTTTTGGTTTTGCTTTCTTCCTTATCATGAATTTTGTTAAATATTTGTTTTGAAGGAAGCTATGTACTCAATGATGAGGACTTAGGATGTTGATGCTTGGATCATCAAGATCTTGGTCCCTAGAGATTTAAAAATGGTTCCTTTCTTTTGTTAAGATTCGACCACTTTCATGATTCTTGAAGTCATGTTTTCTCTTGATGCCTTGGTACTAATGGTTTTTCTTTTCTTGTGAAGATGAGTTTTGGGTTAGGACTATGTTCCCTCTTAAAGCCTTGTAAGAGCTCTAGACAAGATATAAAAGTAACTTGCATTCACTTTTATGTTTATTCTTTGCATGGCACGTTTATTTTCTATGCCCTCACTAAATCCCAAGATAAAGAATGAACTTGCATTATGCACGTTTAAATTCCAAGCTTTGCATCTCATTTTATATTTCAAGTCCTCACTAAACTCAGAGAATGAAAATGGATATGCACCTCATATTTACTTTAAGCTATCATTTTACTTTCTAAACGACTCTAAAATGAAATGTCTAGCACGTTTATTTTATGTCATCACCTAAGATACTAGAGCTCAAAGACTTGCCCATTTCATCTCGAGAAGAGGTTAACCATGGAAACATTCTTGGAATGTACATTTTGGCCATGTGATGATGATGGCTCCAAGATGAGTTTTCATTAGTCACAAGAGCCTATAGCTCATGTTTTAAGTCTTTTTAAAACATAGGTTGTACTCAAAAGCATTTTGAGTATGTTCTTATATTTATGAGGGTTTTGACAAGTTAAAATGATTGCTAAGATGTTTTTGAAATTCAAAATTGTTCCAAGAGAAACTGGCCACCATAAGCATTTCAAAGGAATGACTCAGATATGTTCAGACCTGATTTTTTTGTGTTTTTAAGATGCTGGTAATCGATTACACAGCCTATGTAATCGATTACTAGAAAGCTCGGATGAGCTCAAACATGAGCTTTTGCCCAAAGTAATCGATTACTATATAGTGTAATCGATTACACATTCTGGACTCTAGTAATTGATTACCGAATCATGTAATCGACTACCTAGATGTTCCAGGGGCCCAGCAAAGTGTTTTTAAACAAAGTAATCGATTACAAGTTCCATGTAACCGATTACCAGAACCCCCTATCTTCCATGTTTTGAAATCTCGAAGCTGTGTAATCGATTACGATACTTATGTAATCGATTACCAGAACCCAAGTTCACAAACAGAATGCCTTTCTGATTCGATGACTTGCAGCTATGACCTTACTTTGCTTGAATCTAGGAATTTTTATGACATGAGTTTATGCTTTAGCCTAACATGAATATATGATCTTATGTTAGATTTCAAGCATGATCAAGTTAAACGGCTTATTGCTCTTGTTTACTATATGATGATTTTTGCTCCATGTTTCAAGTGTGATGATGCTATGTGAGTTATTGCTCTTGAATGATGATTGTATCATTTGCATATTATGGTACCCTTTAGAACCTTAAAGATGCCTATGTTAGAATTACACGATATATGGGCATGCATGGAATATGTAGCATCTTACTATGACTTGAACTATGAGAAAATGATCCTTTGGAACCATCAAACTATAGGTGGGGATGAGGTGATTCATATGTAACATGCATGAACTATGGGCATCTTGTCCTAACATGCTAAGACTTAAGGTGACATTGAACTGTGAGAAAATGATCCTTTGGAACCATCAAACTATAGGTGGGGATGAGGTGATTCTATGCCCCCTAGACCCGTACTTTAAGTCGGGATTTTTAACTTATCACAATATGATAAGTCCAGATGCTAGTGACGACTAGTGTGGTATGAGCTCATAACCTAGAGGTTTCTCAAAAGGGAGAAATATTAGGTTGGCCTCCAGGAAGAAAAGGATAATATGTCAACGTCACCTAAGTAACCAAGTTAAGCTACCATGCACCATGTTTTAAGTAACCAAGTTAAGCTACCATGCACCATGTTTTAAGTACCAAGATCTATGTTCCATGATTCATGTTTTATCTACCATGCACTATGTATCAAGTTCCATGTTCTATGTTTTATGATCTATGATTTTATGACCCACGTATCATGCACTATATCTATGAATGCTATACTTGTTAAAAAGCCAGTACTGTTTGCATAGAGTATTGACATGCATATCATAAAGAAGCATGATGCATTTATTACAAGACTCATGATAAAATGAACGGGCCTCGGTAATGGATGTTTAGAACTTAATAAATGAATCTTTGCATGTTCACAATTTCATAATTAAACCCGAGGTTCCTGAGGACGATGATGATGACACGTGTGTGAAAAGGGGATCCCTACTGAGATTCTTGTATAAGATTCTCACCCCTATCTTCCTTTTCCATCTTCGTCTTCAGACAAGCTTGATACGACGCTCATGGATTGCTCTTAAGTGCCGACGTGGAAGTGCTTGAAGGTCGAGATCGGAGGAGTGTAGCGGAAACGAGGACATAGTCTAAGTATACCATAAGTTATGTGTGGTTTTTGAGTTGTTGCATGCCCAACCTTTAAAGGTGGGCACGATATGTTTAACGTGGTATTATGGTGGGATGTCCCTATGTCATTAATACTATTAATGTTTGACTCGATATTTAATGTTAATGTTACAAGATGATGTGTCGATGGTTGTTCCTTCTATGAAAGCTTAATTGGTGTTTCTGTTCGTGTTATTCTTTCATGTTTACGCTTCACGGTACGCGAGGCTCATGTTTTGTTTATGTTTTTTTAAAAAAAAAAAAATCTACCCATATTTTCCGCTAAGTATTTTAAAGAAAGGTCTTAAAGAATGAGGCTAAAAGAGTAATGGACTAATGGTTAACCTAAATACGTCCTAGGAGTATTGGTTTAAAAATTAGGATGTTACATGACATCGGTACCAATTTATACTCTTAGGTGACACCGGTTCGGCCGAGCACCCCTAAGAGAATTGTGTAACGCCCCGATTTTCGCTAAACTTTCATAATGACCAAATTGCCCCTGAGGTCATTTTTACCCGAAACACGAGGACGGCCGGCTTTGGCCATCCTCATAGGGTTCATATGTTATATGAAGGGGATTGTATGAGCATGAGTGCCTAACAAAGCAGGAAAACCTCATTTCTGAGATTTCTGTGCGTAAATGACCAAAATACCCCTGTAACAGAATTAAGGCAGTTTTAAGTTCCATTTCGACCCGGACTTTGTTCTAGGTTCAAAACAATGATTTTAAGGCATGAACTATGTTTGTTTAAGTCCCGGAGGTTCCGGGCAACTTTTGGTGAAAATTACGCTTTTGCCCTCAGATATCGTGATTTTCAAATTTTAATGAGCCGTTTAACTCCAAGCCTAAGCAATATTAGGCTCTAATTAAAGGTTAATTAATTTCCATAATTAATCTAGAGCCAAAACCATCATTTAGAATTAATTGGAACCTAAAATTGCTTAGGGAAATTCAAATCTCATCCTAGTCTTATTCTTTAAAAAAGAATAAGAATCTGTGAATAGTGTTGAATAGTGTTTCCACTATTCACATCAACTTTTCTTTTCAAGACAAGTTGTCACACCCACATCACTAGTCTTAGAAGTGTTGACTCCCCTAATCCTTCTAGACCACCTCTAACCTAGGGATTTGTGGTTTTAAATAACCTATTAGTGCACCTAAGTACCTACTTAGCAACTTTTAATCCTAAGCCTAATCTATGTCACACCAAAGCACACTTCTAGAATATGGTTTAAGAAGATATTTCTCCTCCCCAAGGCTGCCAAGAATGGCGCCATTTCTCCCTAGAAAATCATCAAAAAGTTAGTCTATGTGTTCAAGCTATCTTGTGACATATGTCTTGAACACTTTCAATCAATGATCAACTTTCAAGAAAAATTGTCACTCAAGACTCAAAGAATATTTTATATGGTCAATCAAGGCTTTCAATTCATTTCTAAAATGAAAATAATTATGTCTTTCAAACTCAAAAAGAATGATTTGTTTTGTGGTCATTCAAGCTTTCCATCAAACTTTTTCAAGACAACATGTCTTACAACACATTACCTATGCTTTGGAATTTAAGTCTAGAAAATTTTCTCCTCTTTTTGGGCATGAGAAGCATGGTTTCTTTTCAGATTTTGCAGCCCAAAATTTTAAGTTTTTATGCATTTTTAAAGGTTTGAAAATAAGGTACATGCTAGCCATACTTTAGGACATGCATAGCTAGACTTTTCACCATGCTTTGAATGACTTTACACCATGCTTTGAACAAGATTTTTCCTCCCTCATGTGGCTGTAAAAGTGGCCGAATCCTTCCCCCCAAAAGGCCTCCAATATTCAATTCATTTCACTTCTCTATAAATAGGTAGCTTAGGGAACTTGAAGCACCTTTGTTCATTTCACTAAAGCTTTGAGTTAGAGCACTTTGAGTTTCTTTCTCTCAAGTTCAAGAGCTCATCCTCTCCAACCTCTTCATCTTCTTCACTTCCTCTCAAATCCCAAACTCTAGGTAGGGAGCTCTTCAAGAATGCTTTCTTTTATTTTCATGCTCAATGTTTATCTTGCTTGAAAGTTGTGTTGTTAGTAAGTTTTTTTCTCCCAAGCATTTTTTTCGGTTTCTTCTTTTCTCTTCCTTTTCATTTTCGGCCTTAAGGCCATGGTAGTGAGAGCTTGATGATGAGTGCTCTCAAAGATGAAACCATGAGTTCATCTTAAAGTGAGGCCTCTAAAGCTTGAACCTTTCTTAAGAAAAAGTTCCATCATTTCTCCTTTTTCTTTTATTTTCGGCCTCAAGACCAAAATGAGGAGAGCTTGATGATGAGTGCTCTCTTGGGATAACCATGTGTTCATCCTAACATGAGACCTCTAAAGCTTGAGTTTTGTTTGAGAAAAGTTTTATCTTTTTCATGTTTTGGTTAAGACAACGCTATGTTTTTCATGAAAACTCTTTTTGAGCTTTTTGTTCCTAGATGTTTCGGCCATGGAGGCTTAAGGTGCTTGGAAAAATGGTAGCTTTGTAATGAGTGCTTCATGTTGGCCTTTGTCACATGAACAAACTCTAAAGCTTGAGTTTTTCCAAGAAAGGTTTCTCTTTTTCAAGTCTTGGTCAAGAATGAGTTATGTTTCTTTGATGTCTTGAAACTTTCCTTTTCTTTTGCTTAGGTTTCGGCCATGGAGGCCTCTTGGACTTGAAATATGAGAAGCTTGATGATGAGAGTTGTGTGATGATGTTTGTCACATGAACAATCTCTAAAGCTTGAGTTTTCAAAAATAAGTTTACTATTTTCAAGTTTTGCTCAAGACATAGTTATGTTTCTCTTGAACCTTGAAAACCTCATTTCTTTTCCTTGAGTTTTCGGCCTTGAAGGCCTTTGGGACTTAGAAAAATGGTAGCTTGATGATGAGGGCTTCATGTTGATGTATGTCACATGAACAAAACTCTAGAGCATAAATTTGGTTTCTAGGCCAAGTATGTTTCGGTTTCTTTCCTTTATGTTGGTCATGAGTTTTGTGTTGTTAATAAATGTAGAGCATTGTAAAAATACTCAATGATGAGGACTTGAGATGTTGGTGTTTGAACCACCAAGATCTTGGTCCCTAGAGTTCAAAAATAAGGTTGTTTCCTCATGATGAGGATTCGGCCACCTCATGGACTTTGAGGATATGATTTTCTTTTATACAACTTAGCAACACTAGTGTTTTCTCTTCTTGTGAGGATGAGTTATGGGTTGAAACTTTGTTTCCTTTAAAGTCTTGCAAGAGCTCTAAACAAGATATAAAAGAAGTTGCATCCACGTTTACGTTTATGCTTTGCATTAGTGTAACGCCCGGGGATTGCGAAGTCGGGGAGTGATCGCCGGTGCAAAAGAGGCACGGACAAGGAGCGGCTCCTGGCAGACTTCGAAAGCGGAGGGGTACATGAATGAACCGATTACACACCCGAATGAGAGGGATCCTGAGACTGTATAGGTATGGGACTATACAGTTAAGGAGGGTTTATATGAATTGATTTGTACTACCTATACCAACAAGATGCATCTTCTTTTCGGTAGCCCAAACTGAAAGAACTCCACAGTTAAGCGTGCTTGGCTTGGAGCAATTTTGGGATGGGTGACCTCCTGGGAAGTTTTCCTAGGAAGCGTGCGAGTGAGGACAAAGCACGCTGAAAAGACCCGTGTTGGTTTGTGGGGACAGTCGTCAATCCATAAAGCAGCAGGGGATGTTACAAATGGTATCAGAGCGTGCACCTCTCCCAGTAAGGTGTGGTTCGGGGACGAACCAAGCAGAAGCTGGTGGGCATGTAACGCCCGGGGATTGCGAAGTCGGGGAGTGATCGCCGGTGCAAAAGAGGCACGGACAAGGAGCGGCTCCTGGCAGACTTCGAAAGCGGAGGGGTACATGAATGAACCGATTACACACCCAAATGAGAGGGATCCTGAGATTGTATAGGTATGGGACTATACAGTTAAGGAGGGTTTATATGAATTGATTTGTACTACCTATACCAACAAGATGCATCTTCTTTTCGGTAGCCCAAACTGAAAGAACTCCACAGTTAAGCGTGCTTGGCTTGGAGCAATTTTGGGATGGGTGACCTCCTGGGAAGTTTTCCTAGGAAGCGTGCGAGTGAGGACAAAGCACGCTGAAAAGACCCGTGTTGGTTTGTGGGGACAGTCGTCAATCCATAAAGCAGCAGGGGATGTTACAATTAGCACGTTTATTTCTTATGCCATCACTAAGACCCAAGATAATGAATGAACTTGCACAATGCACGTTTATGTTTCAAGCTTTGCATCTCATTTTATATTTCAAGTCATCACTAAACTCTAAGAATAAGAATGGAGATGCATTTCATCTTTTACTTTGTGCTATCACTTTATTTTCTAAAGGACTATAAAATGAAATGCATAGCACGTTTATTCTATGTCATCACTTGAAACTTTAGAGCTCAAAGACTTGCCCATTTCATCTTAAGAAAAGAATTAAATCAAGGAGGTATCTCCTTGAACATCATTCGGCCATGTGATGTAAATGGCTCTAGGATGAGTTTCATTTAACTACAAGGGCCTATAATGCATGTCTTAGAATTTTTCTAAGCTTTGATGCACTTAACCAAGGTTTTAGACATGTTTTCGAGTTTTGAATCATTGTCAAGAGCAAGCCGAAATGGCTGCTGCCCTTGATGTTCCATGATGAGTTTTGGCAAAATAAACTTTGATTTTTCATGGTCTTGAAGTCCCAAAAGGTTCCAAGAGAAACTAGCAAGTTATATGGTTGAAAGAAAGGTTTTTCTCATGATTTTATGCCTTAAAGGTTTTCGGTTCTGCCTTAGTAATTCCAGCACCTTAAATTCTGTTTTGGGTGGTCTAAATATGTTGTAATACCTTGCCAAGTATGTGATAATTGTTCTAGACTCTTTAAAGCATTATTAGTGACTTTGTTTGCTTAATATGTGAATTCTAGAACTATAAAGAATGGCAAAATGAGTTTCTGCCCAGCCTTGATAAAATATTTAGAATCACATTAGATTATGTCTAGATGTGTGGGAGTGACTCATAATTGGCCTAGGTATTAATTATTGCACCATAGAAAAAGTCGGATGCGAGAAAGGGCTTAAAACGCATTTTCTAGAACACGTAATTCATCAAATATGAACAACTACATAAAGCTGTCCAACCATAATTAATTAGGATTTAGAACTTAATGGATTATGGTAATGAGGTTAATCAATCCCATAAACATACTAGAAAGTAATGGGAAAGTTGAGGTTACCCGATTTAGGGATTTTTACCTTAAGGGATGATTATGCGCCCCTAAGTTTGATGATGAATTGATGTGTTAGCTCATGACGTGTATGGTGCCATGTGAACTATTATCCCTATGTGATAGCTTGTATAACATGTGATTATTGCTGTAAAAGAACTCTAGAGATGCCGAGGTAGTAATTATGTGTTATGCATTAATTATGTGGTATCTTAAAGAAACATGTTAAACTTAGGATGACTTAGAACATAAGAATGTAATCCTTTGAAACCACCGAATTAAGGGTGGGGACAATGTGATTCCAGCCCCCTAAACCCATACTTAAAGTCGGGAAGTTGACTTATCCAAATGGATAAAGTCTAGATGCTAGTGACGACTAGTTAAGGTATGAGCTCATAACCTAGAGTTTTCTCAAAAGGGAGAAATATTAGGGTGGCCCAGTTAAGTAAAGGTTCTTATGTCACCTAAGTAAACCAGTTATATGATTTATGTTCCATGTACCAGTTATATGATTTATGTTCCATGTACCAGTTATATGATTTACGTTCTACGTACCAAGCTACATGATTTATGTCTATGACTTTAGTATAAAAGCCTATGTAACACAAGTTCCATGATAAAAAGAATGGATTCTCGGAAAATGAGATTTTGGAAAACTCATAACTGAACCTATGTATGTCCATTATTTTATAAACAAACCCGAGACTCCTGGAGACGTATATGATGACACCTAGGATAGAAGGAAAACCCTACTGAGTTTCTTTAGTAAGAATCTCACTCCCTCTATCTTTTCCTTTCCATTACGTCTTCAGAGCGAGATGGCGACCTTCGTCCTATTCATTGACACTCCACGGTGGGAGATCCACCACGACCCGGAGTATGGGTCCTACCATTTTGAGGGCCGATGTACCTTACGTGTATTCATGTTCATTGGACGGCCATTTTCGCACCGTGTCTATAGCCACCACTTCACCCCGGCATCCCCCTACGACGATCCCGCGATTTTCGAGCATGCACGACCCCAATGGGAGCAGAACCTGCGGGCCCCCTCTGACCGTTCAACCGATTTGCCGGTATATGTGCCGTTGACACAACACTCGGAGGAGGACCCTATAGAGGATGTCCCCATGGGTCATGAGGACTCTGCCCCTACTCCACCGCAGTGACCGACGGGCAGCGAGGAGACGGTTACCCAGCGATGGAGAGCTCCGGCACCAGGACCACGACCTCGACGTGGGCGGCTCATCCAACAGTGGAATGCACGCCTTACCGAGCTCCGCCCATGGATTGGCTACGTCCCTCCATACCCGTGATCTCCTTGCATAGACAGAGGGTAGGTCTTAGTGCACGCACACCACTAGTATGGATGAAACCCTTTTTTGCGTTGGGGGTTATCCATCATAGATTGCACGGGGATCGGGATGTTTTCTTTCAGTTCTTTTCGATGTATTTCTGTTTTCTGTTGCATTTATTTATACATTATGTACTTGAAGAGTCCTGCCCAGTGAGTAGGCATTTTATCTATGAGGTATTTTAGTTATGATTGATGTTATGTTCAATGTTATGGTTTGGAGCCATTCCTATGTTATCGTTCCGTATACTATGATACCGACTCGTAAAGTTACGCGCGGCTTCTATTTTAAGTAACGATTTCAAAAAAAAAAGTTGGCTCGTATTTTCGCTAAGTCTATTTTCTCAAGAAGATGAACCATGCCAGTAAGTAACGACTAATATTTGGCCTAAGTACGTACTAGTAGTATTGGGTCGAATATTAGGGTGTTACAAATTGCCCCCTAACCCGTACTCAGATAGTTGGGATTTATGATTTATGTTACGCTTATCAGTAAGGGATAAGTAAGAACTAGTGATGACTAGTTAAAGTATGAGCTCATAACCTAGAGATGTGACACGTTCTGGGTGACACCGGTTTAGCCGAGCACTCCCAATTCGATTGTCTTTTAGGGTGGCCCATGAGGAAGAAAAGTATGATGATTATGTCACGAAGTTTTCCCCCATATGATTATGATGATTGCCACTTTATGCCACTACTATGATGTGTCTTGATGTTATGGATGATGTTCTTGCATTATGTAGCGCCATGCATGCATTCTTTACTATGTTGCATCCATGACATTAAGATCATTCTAAAATGAATGGACCTTGGCTAAGTTATACTTTAAAGTTTAAAATGAACTTGATGCATGCTCACTTGCTTTTACGAAAATAAACCCAAGGTTCCTAAGGACGTAGATGATGACACCTAGGTAGTAGGAGGCCCTACTGAGATTCTTTAGTAAGATTCTCACTCCCTCTATCTCTTCTTCCCGTCACGTCTTCAGATGGCGACGTTCGTGGTGTTCGTGGACACGCCGATATGGGAGGTGCACCATGACCCGGACCACGGGTCATTCCATTTTGAGGGTCGCTGCACGGTTAGAGTATTCATGTTCATGGGTCGACCCTTCACTCCCCCTGTACATTCCCATTGTTTCTCCCCCGTCTCACCTTTTGGCGATGACTTGGTGTTTGAGCGCGCACGCCCCTGAGAGGAGAGGCTTCGCCGTACTCCACCATCCACGTCTGCCGTTCGAGACTACCCACAGTATGTGCCCCGTTGCTCGTCATCTTTTTCGGAGACAGACCCTTCCGAGGATTCAGCCACCCAAGTACCCTCCGAGGGATCTTCCCCCACCATACCCATGGACCTTAGGGAAGGTAGCGAGGCCACCGTGACTCAGCCGAGACTTTCACGACGACCGGAGATGAGGCCACGATGTGGAGGTCACTCTTGAGCCCCGTTTCGTCTCTTCTCGCCAGAGGAGCTCGCCCAGTTTCCTGGTTGTGTACCTCGCTCGAGGGATAGTCGCCAGTAGGAGGCAGTAGATGGCCCAGGCTAGTGCGCACACCACATAGACGTGGATAAACCTCCTTTTGTTTAGAGGTTATCCCTTTAGTTGCACTCGGGTAGGGTAGTAGTTTATGTTTATATTCTGTTGTATTTCTTTCATGTATTCCCTTCCTTGTATCAAATTAAGTCCCACAGTTATAAGTGGGCAAATTATATATATGATGATATTCAGTGTTACCCATGATGTGCCTTTATGTGTCTTATGATGGTGTGAGACATTTGTTTTTATTTTCTTACATGATTTATCGCTTATCGCATCACGCGGCTCTTACTTTGTCTTTGCCTTTCAAAAAAAATTTTACCCATATTTTCCGCTAAGTATTTCAAAGTAAAAAATGAGAACTATGAAGTAACAGACTAATGATTAACCTAAGTATGTTCTAGAGTATTGGGTTAAAAATTAGGATGTTACATTCACTAGGGTGGTAACCGCTTTTTACTCACAACTGGTTCATGTAACATCATCCCAAGTAAAATGTCATTTTTAAGTCATGACATCGAGCTCGAGAGTTATTACTTATAAATTAGTGGACCTTTCTTAAATAACTATAGCAAATACGATGGGTTCGTGTAATAGCTAGCGTAATTCGATTAAAATATATAACAATGATACAAGTCAATTACATAATAAAGCTTTAATAGATATACAATCCCTATTACATTTACATACTCATATGCCTGCACTATATACAACATAATAACAATATTAACTACTAGACAACTGCAATTCCAAGTGCTTTCACATAGCAGCCGCATCATTCTCTGGATCAACCTGGAGGCAACATGGGAACATAAAACACATAGGGGTGAGAATTATACAATTCTCAGTCAGGTAACTCCCCCAAAAACTCAATTATAATGTCATCATCATCATCCCAGCCACTTCGGTTTATTAAGAAAAAGAGTGATCATGCATTTCATAACAATGGTTTATTTTTTTAAAGTTTCAAATCGTACTTCTGAAGTGGGTAGCTTTTAACAATTAATTACTTAATGCACACATATCATAAAGCTCAAACATATAGTTAATAATCCTAATCAAGAAATTAAATATGATATGAGTATACATATGCTAAATATAGTGAACTTATCTCAAACTGACCTGGTTTCACTTGTGGCCATAAAACTCAACTCGATGCATTTTTCTCTTTTCATCAACATAGGAAAGACTTAGTGTTTACCCAATGGGTATTTACTATGGATAACTCCATAATGAATAGTTTATACCGCATGGTATTTATAGTGGTTCATACCACATAAGGGAAATAGACTCCTTATCAGGACTGAGCTTATTCCTATGCATGATCATTGGATTTACTTTCTCCAATTCTCACATAGATTTATTCCCAGCCGATATGTCTACCGACTTATATTATCTCTATGGAAGTTCATCTTTTTGCCTTTCCCTTTATCTCTAGGGAAGTTTCTCTTTTTACCTTCCCTTTTATCTCTAGGGAAGTTCCTTTTTTTGCTTTCCCCTCATTTCACATAAGTCTTGTTTCTATTTTCTCCATATGTCGGAACATGAATGAGTGAAATTTATATATTCTCTTTTCTCATATAACTGCATCAGGTACTTTCTTTTCTCAAATGCATGCATAAGGCACATGTAGGCATTCAATCACAAGTAATTCTCATTCTTACCTCATAATTCAATCTTTAAATTGTCTAGCATGCATTCATACTCATCATACTTAAATCAAGAGTCATTATATTATCAAATCAATACTTGAGTTCATTTCAAAACAAATATAGCATATTGGCAGAATTCTTGCCTAAGGAGTACAATTTATTCTATCTATCAAACATCCATTGCAAGGCTATAAAAATTCTCCAAGACACCTCAATGTGTCCACAAGGCTCTATAAAAATTTCATAACAAAAATCCTTCTCTAACTTATTTAACAAAATTAGACAAACTTGGTGGCCAGAAACCACTCAGCCTTAACTTAGAACCAAAATCTCATAATTTTTAACTCTAGCAAATGATTGAATAAATTCAAAATAAAAATCATGGTTACACTTCAATATGTTGTCAACTACTGTAAGAATTTCAAAGAAAGAATCAATCATTTTCTATGATAACAAAATTAGCAAAATTCACAGCTTCAGAGTCAATATCTCAGGTAGCATAATTACAACTTCGGTTCATGATTTTTCTTAGGAAGTAAAGTCCTTATCATGCACCACAAAAATTCTCAAAGTTTTCTTAATGTGCTAGCTTCAACATATAATTTTTATAGCTCATAAAAATAACCACAAATATGTCTAAAAATTCATGAAATTTCTCTATCTGCAGTCAAATTGAAAATTCAGCAGTCTAGTCCAAACTTCTTTTGACAAAAAGGATTTTCTAACCTCATCCAAACACTCCACTAAAATTAACACATCAATATCAACATAATATCAACCAAATTAACTAGAAATTTCGGATTGAACACAATCAAAAATTCTGAAAAAGTTTGAAAGAAAAAGGCCAAAGGAAACCTTACTTTTGTGGCTTTAAGGATGTTAGCTTCAAGGATGTTCCAAGAATGATCTTGCTCACTTCAAGGCCACCAAATTAGCATCGAAATCTTCCTTAGGTAGTGAGGAAGTGATATGTCAAGGTGAGGATTGATGGAGAATGGAAATTTCAATCGGTTAGATTTGTAGGTTTTGATGTATAGAACAAGTTTAGTGAAGGAAGTTTGTGGTTTTACCAAGTCTAAGCTAGCGTTTTTGGGCTTTGAAAGCTTGAGCTCTTTGAAAATGGAAGATGGAGCTGGTGCCCCCTGTTATGGCCGAAGGAGTTGGCTTCTTTTTGAAGCTTGGAGTTGTGTAAATCTTGTAATAAATAGATAAATATTATATATTATAAGTAGATAGGCTTTAATCTAAGAAACATGGACGGTTAGGATTGGATCTTGTTATTCAAGATTGAATCTTAGCCATTCCTTTAATTCAAATGGATAAGCATTCTCTTTTTGTAAAGGTCAAATTAGCTTTTGGTGTTAGAAATCGCATACCGAAATTTTACTGAACGGGTAAAACAGTGTACCCGAGAAATCAAACATTACTCAACATTTAATTCTAAGCATAAAATTTTCATTTCTAACAATTTCTAACGTTATTTCCATGTTTTCCCAATTTGGGCACCTCCATGTCCCAAATTTGGGGTTTCAGCTGTCCCGGCGGGCCTGCAAAATACTATTCACATTTTTTCTTTTACAAATATGTTGGACCCTCCTCATCATTATTAAAACTATCAGATTTTTAAAATTATGACTAATAAAGCTGAAATTAAGTTTTAAATAATTTTTGGAGTGTTACAGTTCAAGTAACTGATTCAGTGGTAACTTCGTATATTAGAGGTGTTGATGTAACGCTCAGATTTTTCTGTTTGAGCAAAAATGACCGAAATGCCCCTAAGGTCATTTTTATTCGGAATTCGGGGGTAGCTGATCCGGCAGTCCTTGAAGGGTCAACTCAATGTTTGAAGGGGATTAGACGTGTTGTGATTGTTGCAAAAAGTGAAAATATCTTTTTTTGGACTTTTGGCTCAAAATGACCAAAATACCCTTGCTATGATTAAGTATGGTTTTGAATTTTGAGTTGACCCGGACTTTGCTCGGAAGTCTAAAACTATGTTTTCAAGGCATGTTTAAGGTTTGTTTAAGTCCCAGAGGTCCCGGGTAGTTTTTGAGAAAAATTACGATTTTGCTCCTGCATAGTGCATTTTGGGCTTAATGATGTTGTTAGCAAAACTTAAACAATATTAGGCTCTAATTAAAGATTAATTAATTTTAATAATTAATGTAGAGCCAAAATAATTATTTGAGATTAATTAGGAC
Organism: Dalbergia cochinchinensis; assembly: GCA_031216125.1. Classification (NCBI taxonomy): domain Eukaryota; kingdom Viridiplantae; phylum Streptophyta; class Magnoliopsida; order Fabales; family Fabaceae; genus Dalbergia; species Dalbergia cochinchinensis. Next base: position 29,774,905 of record CM062375.1, on the reverse strand, counting down.
CTAAGATTGCTTATAGAAACTTAAAACTCTTTTCTAGTTTTAATTCTTTAAGAAAGGTATCTATGAATAGTATTTTTTCTCTCTAATTCCTTAAATTAAGGAATTATGTTTACAATTATTTATACTATAGAATGAGTTTTAATCTCTCTAATGAAGCAAGAACACTCCCTAATCATGTCTTGACATCCTTAATTACCCATTACCTCACCTAAGCACTTATAAACTTCTAATCATAAGCCTAATCAAAGATACACTTAAACACATCTCTAAACCACAATTAAATGAAAGATTTTCCTCCTCCATTACAAGAAGAAAATTGGTGCCATTCTCCCCTATTTTTCATTACATGGTGATTTATTTTTACATATAAATAGCCATACTTTGAGCCATATCTCATCATGCTTTGAACCATACTGCACCATGCCTTGAACCATGCCTTTGGATGACCAAATTAGTGAGATATTTCCCCCTAAGGCTGCACACATTGCCACGGCCCCCTTCCATTCATTCACCCTTGATTTTTTTTTCTATAAATACCATGCTTTGATGAACTTGGTCACATTTTGATCATTTGCTAATTGTAAGTTTCAAAGAGCATTCTTGAATTTCTCTCATTTTCTCTCAAAGTTCAAGAGTTCTTTTCCTCTCATTTTCTTTATCTCCTTCAAGCTCACAAAGAACCACCACACTTCAACCTCATATCACCACCTCTCAACCATACACTATCTCCTAAACACAAAGCTCAAAGAAAACACCTCACTTTCCTTTTCTTCCTCACCTTGGTCGAAACCACAAGCTCACTTTGGAAGAAAGTTTTCTTCTCATCTTTATTTCAAAAACCAAGCTTTTATCTTCACTACTTGGTAAGGAATATTGTTCTAAATTGCTTTAATCCTTTGATGTTTGTTTAAAGACAACTTTTGTTAGTTTCTCTTGGCTTTTTGAATTTCTCTCTCTCTTTCTCTTTATTTTTTGGCCTTGGAGCCTTTAGAACTTGAAAATGTTGGCTTGATGATGAGGGTTTCGAGATGATGATCATGAGAGTCATCACTTGTATAACCTCTAAAGCTTGAAACTTGGTTCTTGGACCAAGAATACTTTCGGTTTCTCCTTTTCTTTCCTTGTAATGGATTTGGTTTTTATGTTTGTTTTGAATGAAAAATAACTCAATGATGAGAGTACGTGATGTTGGTGTCAATGTACCATCAAGATCATGGTCTCTAGAGTTCCAAGATGGTTCCTTTCCTTCATTTTGGTTTTGGCCTCTCTTTTCCTTTTTCTTCTTGATGTTTGGCCTTGTTTAAAGAGATATGCTAGAATATTAGCTTGATGATGAGAGCACTTGAATATGAATTTGTTGTCATCAAGGAAATGATCTCTAAAGCTTAAAGTTTGATTCTTTAACTTGACCCATTTTCAGTTCTTAAAATAGTGTTACTGTTTGATTTGTCTTCTTTTAATCCATTCCTGGAGCTTGATGATGATGTTCACACCATAAGGTTTCTTTGAAACCTTGGTACATAGAACTCTAAAGCTTGCTTTATCTTGCTAAGATAAGTTTAGGGTTGAGGTTTATGTTCCTTTAAAGTTTTGAATGAGCTCTAGTAAGACATGAAATGAACTTGCATTCATATTTATATTTCAAGTCCTTGCATGGCATATTTACATTCAAGCTTTGCATTCATGTTTATATTTCCTTGTCATCACCTAATAATTAATCTTGAAGCCTATCTATTTCAACCTTAAAGTTGATTGTTGATTTAGAGTGAATACTCTAAGGGGCTTAGAGCACTAAAATAAAGAATTGGATTTGCATATCATATTTATTTCCAAGTTATCACCTAAAGCTTAAAGATAAGAAATGAATTTGCATTTCATATTTATATTTCAAGCTATCACCTAAACTCAAGGCTTAAAATGAACTTGCATTTCATATTTACCTTGAAGCCCTCACTTTATTTTATAATGAAGAATAAAATGAAGCGCATAGCATGTTTATGATTTTGCCATCACTAAAAGTTCCTAGAGCTCAAAGACTTGCCCTTTTATCTCAAGAAAAAGTTTGGAGGTGGAGGCATTCTTGGGAATGGATAAATTTGGCCATGTGATGATGATGAGCTTGGTATAAGTTTCATTTAGCCACAAGGGCCAATAACCTATGTGTAACACCCCAATTTTTCTGTCTGAGGGAAATGACCAAAATGCCCCTGAGGTCATTTCCTCACCCGAGTTCGAGGGTAACCAACTCGGTCGTCCTCGAAGGGTCAACTCAATGTTTGAAGGGGATTGAATGGCCTTTGAATGCTTCCGGAAGCGAAAATCTCGTTTTCCGCAGTTTCGGGTCAAAATGACCAAAATACCCCTTGTAACATCCTAATTTTTAACCCAATACTCTAGAACATATTTAGGTTAATCATTAGTCTATTACTCCTTTAGTCTCATTCCTTATAACCTTTCATTAAAATACTTAGCGAAAAATACAAATAAATTTTTCTTTTTGAAACTTGAAAGCAAAACGTGAGCCGCGCACTAACCTATCGTTCGTCATAACCATAACGTGCAAGAAAAGTAACCACACCATTGATAATCATGAAACATAGTATTATACATAACAATCATAATATCATCACATCTTCATAGATACATAGACTACTAACATCATTGTACCATCATTTACATCAAAACACGTCCATATATGTGAAGTCATCCTTATCTACCTATGAGGTTGGATAAGTGTCAACCCAAAAGCTAAGCTATCTATGCTTCCGCAGCGACCCTCTGCCCCGTCTTCTAGTGTGATCCTCAAGCACGAGCCTCAGAAGAAGTCACGATCCTCGTTGTAATCCTCGTCTAGAGACGACACAGAAGAAAAAGAAGGGATGAGAAACTCATTCGAGATTCTCAAGAGGATTCAGACTCTAACACTAGTGTCATCGCTGCCGTCCCAGCCACCTCGGTTTTATTTATGAAAAAGGTGTACATGCATAAGGATTGGTTTTAGGCTTTACAAATCTATTTATCCGAAGTGGGTGTCTTTTAGTATGTGTCTTAATGACATGAATGCAACAGATATTTGATGAATGCATGCCAGTACCATATGCACATTAACACGAAAATCGTAATACTTAGACACATCATAAAGAAATAAGAATCATATATGTGGCATAAAGAGGCATAGTAATTTTCATGTGATATCTTTCTTATAAATAGAGCTCTTAAGTTCTTTTTCTTCAAGACCACCCTCTTAACATATCCACCAAAAATCCAACCGATTCACCAAATTTCTACGATAATCTGGTCACCAAACTACGTCTCACCTATCGCCTAGGAATGAGCTCAATCCTAACTAGTCGTCACTAGATTTAATATGGGCTAATAGAGGGGGTTTACATAACTTTCTTGGATCACCTATCTTAGGATCATTTCCTTCTTTGAAACGCTCTACTGGTATCTAGTACACAATAATTGTCGACTTTGGCAAGCTCAATGTCAAAACCCTCACGGATTTGTTTCTTCCCCACCGTAGCGGAGAAATGCGTCTCGGTGTTGTAACACATCTGTTCTGGGGGTGCTCGGCCGAACCGGTGTCACCCAGAACCTTTCCTGGGGGTGCTCGGCCGAACCGGTGTCACCCAGGAGTTTTCACAAACTTTTCTCAAATTCTCAAGTTTGATGGGAAATTCGGCAGCGTAACGGCATACACCGGATTTCCTTCAAACTTGCTTTATGCCACGAAACATATAGAGCATGCATAGCCATTCAACATCAACATAAGGCATCATATTCATCGTATGCATCGTAAGCATCATAATATCATAATTTTACATAACGCATCATGGCGGGAGCATCAATACATCAATACTATACACTCTCATCAGAGATCACATGCTCAAGTTGTTCTCGTAATAAAACATATATCCTCATGAATTCCTCATATGAATAATGTCATCATCCTTCACATAACATATGCATCATCATAAAACATCTTAGCATACCTTAGTATCATATAAATATCATTCTCATATTCTGAATGTCTTATGCATTGACCGCTATGGTCTTTAACTCACAGTCTAAGTTATGAATCATTCAAAGCCAACCTCTCGGGTACTTAGGAGGTTATGACTAAGTATATCTCTCTTCATACTATGGTCAAGAATATCTCTCAATCTCAAAGGTGCAGAATTCATAATTTCAACTTTACGGGTACCTAGCAGTCACGACAATGACCCTTTCTAAGTTCGGTTTGCTCCTAAGGCACCAAGATCAAGTCCTAAATCAATTATGAGTCATTTCTACACATTTAAACTAATTTAGAACCATGATTATCATTACTAAACCTTGCTGGACAGAATCCAGAAAATTCTAACATTAAGGGATCTAGAACTCTCAAATTAATTCTTTTCTAGTTTCTAACCTTTCTTATCTTTTACTTATGAGTTTGTCCATTGATCATACTTAAACATAAGCATGTTATCATCGTTAAAACAGCTCATACAGTGGCCAAACATAGCAAGGCGGAACCGAAACAACACTCTCCATACAAAGGCATAAAACATACTTTTTAAAGCACATAGGATACTAGTTTCTCTTGGAACCTTTTTAAAACCTTCAAAACTCTTTTGTAAACATTTTTAACATCTAAAATCATCAAGATATTTATAAGGGCAGTAGCTAAGTTGAATTTATTTCAAGAGGTACTAAATCCATAAAACTTAGTTCTATATGTTCTTTGAATCCACATAGACTTAGAAAAATTATAAAGCATAGCTTATAGGCATTTGTGATCAAATGAAACTTATCCTAAGTTCATTCATCTCACATAGCCGAAGTGGGCATTCTAAGAGAATGCTTTCCATGTCTAACTCTCATTTGAGACCTTGGGACAAATCCTTGAGCTCTAGAGCTTTAGGCGATGACAAATCATAAACATGCCATGCACTTCATTTTTATTGTTCATTAGGGAATTAAAGTAAGAACTTGAAAAGTAAATAGCTCAAAATAAATATGAGATGCAACTTGTTATTATCTTGGATTTTAAGTGATGACTTGAATAATAAACGAGAAATGCAATGCTTGGAAATTAAATATGAATATGCAAGTTCATTTTTAGTCTTAGAGCATTAGTGATGACATAAAAATAAATTATGCTAGGCAAGGCATAAACTGAATATGAATGCAAGTTCATTTTGGTTTAATAACTAGAGCTCGTCCAAGACTTTAAAGAACCAATATTCACAACCCCAACATAGTCTCATCAAGTCAAGAGAATGGAACTAAAAGAAATCTCCATATTTTCAAGAAAAGGAATTATGGCCGAAATCATGAGGCTAAGAGAAAGTAATCCATATTCCTTTTTGAAATCATTCTTATTTTCTTAAGTTGAAAACTTTAGTGAACTTCATAGCATAATAATAAAAACTAAAGAAAACTCAAGCTTTAGGGGTCTCATTATGATGAACACATAGTCATCATCTAGAGGTCCCGATCATCAAGCCATCATGTATGAGTTTAAAGGTCATGAAGGCCAAAAACTCAAGAAGGAAACCAAGAGAGTTTTAAAAAGAAATTCCAAGAGGTAGCTAGAGAAAAACTCATTTTTCATGGAAATGAGATGCAAAGAAACACTCCTACCTAGAGTGAAGACAAAGAGCTTGAACTTTGAGAGAAGAAAACAAGATGATGAGCTCCTCCAAAAGGCTTGATGTTTTCGGCCAAGGGGAGATAAGGAGGTTAGAGTTGTGTTTGAGGTGAGGTTGTGTTTGAGATGAAATATTTGAGAGGTTTGATGGTGATTCAAGGTTATGGGGTGATGTGTGAAGGTTATGAGATGATGATGATGAAGTAAAGAGATGAAAAGGATGAAGATGAAAAAGAAAAGAACTCTTTGGGACTAGAGAGAAAGAAAGAAACTAGCAAGACTACTCTAAGCTTTAGCAAATGCTCAATGTGCATCCAATGCTAACACAAGCTCCCTATTTATAGAAAAACAAAGTGATAGGTGAGAGAATAGAAAGCATGGCTGATGGTAAGAAAGAGAAAATATCTCTTTGATGGTGTCATACAAGCATGGTTTGAAGCATGGAGCTCATGACACAAGGTATGGCTTCAAGCATGGGTTTTTGAGTGATCTTTTCTTTAAATTGTGGATGAAATTAGGCTTCTATAAGACCAACATGGCTGGAAGTTTTTCAACCACAAATAATTGAAGGGAATGATTTATTTTACTTGGTTATTCATTTGGAAAAGCAAGCTTGATTGAAATTATGACAAGGCATGACAAGTGAGGTGATTTGAGGTGATTTTCCTTCAAGTTTGAAATGAAATAATTCATGAAAATGGGGGATGATTTTCAGTCAGATTTGGGCAGCAAGGAGAAAGGAAAAATCTTCCATGTAATTGGGTGTTAATGATAGGATTAAGTGTAGGTTAGTTTAGGTACAAGGTTAGGAGTAATTAAGCTTAAGTTTAGGTAACTAAGCATGTGTATTAGGAATTTTATGACAAGGTTAGGAGTGCTCTTACATCATTAGAGAATTTAAAACTCATTTGTGAATAAACAATGTGTAACACAATCCCATGATTTAAGGAAAGAGAGAGAAAACACTATTTGTGCACTATTTGCACACTATTTATTGATTCCTACATTCAAAGTCTTTGAATTTAAAGATAGGGTTTTAAGTTTATCTAAGCAATTTTAGGTTCTAATCATCCTTATTAAATTATTTTGACCTTAGATTAATTATGGAAATTAACTAACCTTCGATTAGAGCCTAATATTGCTTAGGTTTCGCTTAACCGTGTGATTAGGTGTAAACATACGAAACTACGAGCAAAACCGTAATTTTGCACTTATTTTGCCCGGGACCACCGGGACTTGAACAGAGACCTCTAGACACATGAAAACGTGTTTTTAAACCTTTGGGGAAAGTTTCGGGCTCAAACGGCACCTTTACCTGCGTAAAACGCTATAGGGGTATTTTGATCATTTTGACCCGAAACTGCGGAAAACGAGATTTTCGCTTCCGGAACCACTCAAGGGTCATTCAATCCCCTTCAAACATTGAGTTGGCCCTTCGAGGACTGCCGAGTTGGCCATCCTCGAATTCCGGGCCGAAAATGACCTCAGGGGCATTTCAGTCATTTTCCACTCAGACAGAAAATCGGGGCGTTACACCCCTATAGCGTTTTTACGCGGGTAGAAGTGTCATTTGAGCCCGAAACTTTCCCCAGAAGTTTAAAAACATGTTTTCATGTGTCTAGAGGTCTCTGTTCAAGTCCCGGTGGTCCCGGACAGTTTTTGTGCAAAATTATGATTTTGCCCCTAGAATAGTGTTTTTACGCCTAATGACATAATTAAGCTAACCTAAGCAATATTAGGCTCTAATCGAAGGTTAATTAATTTCCCTAATTAATCTAGAGTCAAAATAATTTATTAAAGTTAATTAGAACCTAAAATTGCTTAGATTAAACTTAAATTCCTTTTTAGAATTCAAGATTCCTAGTCTTGGAATCTTAAATAGTATTTTCTTTCTCCAATTCCCTAAATTAAGGAATTGTGTCTAGAGTTGTTTAGACTCTAATTTGAGGATCTAACTCACTAATGGTGCAAGACCACTCCTTAATTATGTCTAAACCACCTTAATTACCCATTTTCCTTACCTAAACACTTTCTTACAAATTCCAAACCTTAAGCATAATCAAAGATACACCTAAACACAACTCTAAACCACAATTAAAATGCAAGAAATCCTTCCCCCATGGCTGATGAAGTTTCGACCACCTCCTCCCCCATTTGACCACATGTTGATTTATTTCTCACTCAAAGAACCATGCTTGCACCCACGCTTAAACCTATACTTAGCCATGCTTTCAACCATGCCTTGAACCATGCCTAGAAGAAGATATTTTCTCTTCCCCTTGGCTGAAAATGGCCGAAGCCTTCTCACCCTTCTACACCACTCATTTTGTTTCATTTCTCTATAAATAGCACCCTTGAGCAAACTTGTAACACCTTTAGTTCATTTGCAAAGTTTAGGAGCACTCAAAGCTTTACTTTTTCTCTCGAAGCTCTTGTGTTCTTCAAGTTCTTGAAGCTCTCCATCTTCTTCATCTTCTTTTTCCATCTTCAAGATCATCACACCAAGTAGGGATTTCATTTCATGAATGTTCTTCTTTAAAGCTTGATGTTTATGGTTTCTCTTGTTTTCTTTTTAGAACTTCTTCTCTATTCCTTTTGCTTTCTTGTTTCGGCCATGAGCCCTTGAGAATAGAGAAATGAGAGCTTCATGATGAGAGCTTCATGATGATGTTCATCACTTGAAACAAACTCTAGAGCTTGATCCTTGTTCTTGAGCAAAAATGTTTCTAGTTCTTCCTTTCTTGAACTCTTGGGAACTCTATCTTTGATGATGTTTCAAAATAGTTCTAAGGACTCAATGATGAGGTCTCATGATGTTGGTGTTAATATATCATCAAGATCATGGACCCTAGAGTTTTAAAATGTTCCTTTTCCTTCTTGAAGTTTCGGCCACTTCCTTTTCTTTTACATGCTAAATGTTTTGATTTTCTAAAAATGTTATGTTGAGTTCTAAGGACTCTAGACTTTACTTTATCTTGGTTTGATGTGTTTGGGTTGAGGTTTAAGTTCCTTTAAAGTCTTGTTAAGAGCTCTAGAAAGATAAAATGAACTTGCATAATTTATTTTATGCTTGCATTTATATTTACATTCTTGCTATGCACCTTTACTTTCAAGCTATCACCTAAGAACATAAAGATTAAAATGGAACTTGCATCATCACTTAATTTAATTCTCAAAGCCTTTCTATTTCGGCCTTAAAGTCGATTGTTGTTGGGCCTAGAGCACTAAAATAAAGAATTGAACTTGCATTATCACCTAATTAATTTCTCGAATGTCTTTCTATTCGGCCTTAAAGTCGATTGTTGTTTGGCCAAGAGCACTAAAATAAAGAATTGAACCTTGCATATTTACTTTCAAGCTTGCACGTTTAAGTTTATGCTTTGCATATTTATTTTAAGTCATCACTTTATTTTGTAAGCAAGATTAAAAATGAAAAGCATGAGCACGTTTATTTTATGTCATAACTTAAGAACCTAGAGCTCAAAGACTTGCCCATTTCATTTCAAGTTAAAGTTTAATGTGAATGCATTCTTTGAATGTATGTTTCGGCCAAGTAGTGATGATGGACTTGCAATGAGTTTTCATCTAGCTACAAGGGCCGATAATCTATGTTCTAAGTCTTTCTTAAAGCTTTACAAATCTTTATAAGGTTATGTTATCATGAGTTATGATTTTATTCTCTTTTTGAAGATGAACTATATTTTGGTCACTGACCTAAGGCTTCTCTTAGCCTCTTAATGAATTAAAATGATTTGCAAAGAGTTTTAGAGATTCTAAATTGATTCCAAGAGAAACTAGTTAACTTATGTACCTAGAGATGTCAATTTAGTTCTCTTATTGAAGTTAGATGTTTTCGGTACTGTCATGATGAGCTTGTGGCTATATGATGATGTTTTGATGTGTTAGAATGTGTGAAAATATCATATGATGATGTAGAAATGATTCTATGCATGATAGGTAAGAAACTAGCTAACTAGAAATACCGTAAAGCTAGAATTTAACATAGTTTTGACCTATTTGTTTTTGGAACTTATCCAAACTGTTTTAATGGGAACATAATCAGATTAGAATTGTTTAGACATGAAAAACTTGGTAACATTTGGATTAGAATTGAATTCTAGCACCTATAGGGAAACTAGTCACTAGAAAACCGTAAAAGTGCAAGTGTAGAACTCTTAGAACATTTAATTTTCTGGATTCTGTCCAGCAACATTACAACATGATAAATGTGATTTATAATTAGTTCTTAAGCATAGGAATGTTTCATAATTGATTTAGATTTAATTTATAGCGCCTTAGGCGAAGACGGAACCGAGAAAGGGTCTAAAACGTAAGTTCTAGAACCCCGTAAACACTAGTTAGAAATTCTGCCCTATGCTTTTCAGATTTGAGTATGAACATGAGGATTAGGAATGATGATTAATTATGAGCCCTTAGGTGCATAAAATATGAACGACGGATGTTAGAGAACTATATCTTAAGATTAAGACCCGTAAGGGTCAAAGCATAAGCTACCGTAAGGGTAAGCGTTTGAATGTTGTATGATGATTCATGTGTTATGTGAAGGATGATAATGTTATTCATATGAGGAATTCATGAGGATATATATTTATGTGGCATAAAGCAAATTTGGAAAGAATTCGGCGTAATGCCATTGTGCCGCCGAATTTCCGACAAATTTAGGGACTTAAAGAGATTTTGAAAATTAAGGTACTAAGATGGGTTCTAGGATGACACCGATTCGGCCGAGCACCTCCATAGAACTCATGTGACATTGGTACCAATTTATACTCTTAGGTGACACCGGTTCGGCCGAGCACCCCTGTAACGCCCCAATTTTTACTGTAATTTTTACTGTCATTGGAAATTACTGAATTACCATAGGTAATTATTACATAAGATTTGAGGCCGAACAATCCTTAATAAAGGAATATAACATTAGAAGATAGGTTAGGAGCGATTCATGCGAGAGTCGCAAATCCCGAATTTACATGCGTGTAAAATGACCAAAATGTCCCTGAAGTTATTTTACTCAGAAAATGAGGATTATGGGCCCCACATATTCTCAAGGGGATGTTTTGAGAATAATAAGGGATTGTTTGTGTTATGTATGTTAATAGAGCAGAAGAATCTCAATTTTGAGTTTCGACGCGCGAAATGACCAAACGCCTCAATTGTTTTAACTCCGATGTGCGTGACCGAGCCCGAACCTCACTAAAATGTTTTAAAATGTGTTTTTAAGCCATGATTAACCATTGGTTAAGCTCGGGTGGCCTCGGGCAGTTTTTAAGTGAAAGTACGATTTTGCCCCAGATTTTGGCGGGTTTGCGAATTCGGGATTTTCGATTCATATACCGAAACCTAAGCAATATTAGGCTCAAATTAAAGCTTATTAAATTCTAAATATTAATCTAGATTCAAAATTATGTATTTAGATTGATTAGAACCCAAAATTGCTCAAAAACACCCAAATTGCTTACTAATTCACTTAAGCCCTTAGCCGTAAATTCTCTATATTACATGAATACCTTGCCTACACCTAAATAATGCATGGAACACACAAATTTCACTTCTTTGGGCTGTAATGCACGAAATTATTGATGCCATTATGCAGCTGTATTATTTCCAAAAGTTGCACTAAAACAAAATGCCAAAATGTCACCATAAGAGACATAATTCCTTAATTTCATACAACTTTGTCTAAAATGATATTTCCTCCATTATTTCTCCTGAAAAATTCTGACAACTACCTCCTCATTTTGGCCAATTAGAAGCCTCAAAATCTTCTATAAATAGGCTTGCTTGAGTGGTCTTGGAATGCTTGGTTTATAACTAGTTTTTAGGAGCACCAAAAACTTTCTTTCTTCCTCCTCTTTGGCTGAATTCTTTCTTCATTTTTTCAAAGAGATTTTGTGTCATTTCACTTCAAGAAATCAAGTTCTCTTCCTCTTCTTCAACTCAGATTAGGTAGGGAGTAGTTTCTAAATTTATTCCTATGCTTTGAGGAGTTGTGTTTTTAGCTCAAAATGATGAAATTATGAATTTACCTTAGCTTTTCATTTTGGTTTTCCTCTTCTTCTTTTTCTTTAACCAATTCAGGCCATATGGCCTAGGTGGAACTAAGATGATGGCTTGATGATGAGGACCTTGAGGGTGGGTTGTAAATCCATCACAAGTTAGGCCTCTAAAGCTTGAAAATTCCACTTGATGCAAAACTTTAAAGAATAATGCTTTATGATGCTAAAACAATGATTTTTAGTTTAGAACTTGAAAGATGTATTTCCTTTTATGTTTTATTTCTTGTTAAGATATGTATTGGGTTGAATTTATAATTCTTTTAAAGTCTTGAAGGAGCTCTAGTAAAGAAACAAAATGAATTTGCATCCATGATTAAGTTTATGCTTTGCATAACCATGTTTACCTTCTACGTCATCACTAAATTTTCAAGAATGAATAAATGAACTTGCATTTCTCATGTTTAAATTCCAAGCTTGTATTTCATATTTATGTTTCAAGTTATCACTTAATCTTTCAAGATAATAAAGAGGTTGCATCTCATATTTAATTTATGCTCTCACTTTATTTTATAATGGCTAAAAGAATCAGCATGACATATTTATTTTATGCCATCACCTAAAGATCCTAGAGCACAAAGACTTGCCCATGTATCACAAGCAAAGAAATATGATTATTGGAGTTAAAAAAATTTATTCTTTAAAAAGTCTTGAGATTGGAGCTTAAAGGATGTAATAATAATTCTCTTCTCCTTTCTTGGTCTGTGCGGACTACCGCCGCTCCGGTTTCTTAATATTCTCTTCTCCCTCTCTTGGTCTGTGCGGACTACGCGCTCAGGTTTCTTAATATTCTCTTCTCCCTCTTTGGTCTGTGCGGATTACACGCTCCAGTTTCTTGTATCATGTTTATATTTCAAGTTCTTGCATCATGTTTAATTTTCAAGTCATCACCTTAAATCTTAAAGATAAAGAAATGGAATTGCATATCATGTGTATAATTCCAAGCTATCACCTTATAAAGATAAGATTAAAATAAGGTTGCATAGCATGTATATAACTCTAAGATGTCACCTAAATCTCTAAAGCTCAAGACTTACTCCTTTTATCTTAAGTGAGAATTTTAATTGTGAAGATCCTCCCAAATTTGACAAAAGAACTAGTTTCTAAATGAGTTTTAAGGCTTTGCAAGGATTTTACGGGAACTAGTATTTTATATGCACTTAAAATATGATTCTATGTAATTGCATGAGGTTCATGATTCGGCCACTGATCTGTGTTTAGTATCAATGTGTGATAATTATGGTTTATTGTTAAGAGAATGATTCATAATTGGTTTAGTAACTAATTAGTTCTATAATTGATAATTCTATGTAAGGATTGGATGCTTATTAAGTACTTGATATCATTGAATGATTTCTGGCTTGCATGTTATAGTTCTTTGTTGCAAATAATGAGAATGCTTAAACATGAAATATTCTTTATTATGTAAAATTTACCTTTGTTGCTAGAAGAAAGTGTATCATTGTAAAAGTGTAATTTGGAAAGGTTACGCTAAGGAAAGACTTGGTATTTAAGCGTGTCCATTATGACCCACCTCTCTTTCTGGGAATCTCCCATATGCATGATTACAGTTGATATATATTATTCTAGTTTAAGACTATAAATAAGAAAATGTTATGATGTTTATGAATTCTATTGTGATATAACATGCAAAGATTTAATGGTGACTTAAACTTATAAGAAAATGATCCTTTGGAACCATCGGACTATAGGTGGTGAAAAGGTGATTTTAGCCCCCTAACCCGTTCTCTCAAAAGGGTAGAGTCGGGACTTTAGCTTATCAAAAGGGACAAGTATATGCTAGTGACGACTAGTAAAGTATGAGCTCATAACCTAAATTACTCCCAAAAGGGTGGAGTATAGGGTGGCCTAAGGAAAATAATGATGATGATAAGATTTTAAGTCACCTAAGGCACTAAAGAAATGAAATATGTGCATTATGTCCACGTGTAGCTAATATTATATGACGTTCTTTTATGCATGTTATTTGATAATGATGATGAGGAATATGATGTAATGATAAAGGAAAAGTTCATTGTAAATATGACATGTTAAGATTATGATGCATTATAAGATGCATGATTAAAAATTGACGAACCTCGGTTAAGTATTTGTCCATACTTAAAATGAATCTTTGCATGCTCACTATTTTAGAATAATCCCGAGGTTCCTCGGGACTTTGATGATGACACTTTGTAGAAGGAGGTACCCTCTCGAGAATTCTTTAGCAAGATTCTCACTCCTTTTCTTTATTTCCGTCATTGTCTCCAGATTCAGATGGCGACATTCGTCCTGTTCGTTGATACCCCTACTTGGGAATTTCACTATGATCCGGTGCACCGCTCGTATCATTTTGAAGGGAGGTGCGCAGTTCGTGTTTTTATTTACATAGGTCGTCCCTTTGCACATCCTGTCCCTAGTTATCGATTTTCTCCTACTTCTCCCTATGGCGATGAAATGGTTTTCGAACATGCACGTCCACTTGATGAAAGGATGTTACGTTCTTATCCCGCTTCATCTGCTGTCCACGGATTTCCAGAGTATGTTCCTGAGACGAGATATTCTGAAATTGATCCTTCAGAGGACACTCCTACTCATGTATATTCTGAGAGCTCTGCTCCTACTCCCACACGTAAGAGAGGGTAGTGAGGAAACAGTTGTTCAGCCAAGGTTAGCAAGAAGGCCGTCCATGCGACCCCAACATGGTGCATCTCGTGTGTCCCCTCCCGAGGGAGCTCATCAGTGGATCGGATTTATTCCCCCATTTCCAGGACAGGGGCCATAGAGGGTTCTTAGTAAACTTATGTGTGATCATGCACCCTAGTTTTAGGATAACCTTCCCGGCTTATAGAGTTATCTAGTTTAGGGGCATGTATTTCCTTATGTATTTTCTTTTATGGGTTTGCATAAGACAATGATGTATGAACATAACCCACCCTTTGAGTGAGGTTATTGTATGTAAATATATGCTATAATGTGTTTATGGATGTTATATGATGGAGCCAAAGTGATATGATGTGATATATTCTTAAACGTCTTATTATACTCCACTTACTCGTTCACGTTGTACTCGGCTCACGTTTTCAATTATGTTTTTTTTTTTAAAAAAAAAAATGGCTCGTAATTTCACTAAGTATTTTCAAATTATGAAGAAGGAACCAAAGTAAGGAGTAAAGTCTAGTCATTAATCAGATTCAACCTAGGTGTATTTGGTTAATAACTAGGGTGTTACAACCCCTAAGAGAATTGCCCCCTAACCCGTACTCAGATAGTCGGGATTTATGATTTATGATACGCTTATCATTAAGTGGTAAGTAAGAACTAGTCACGACTAGTTAAGGTATGAGCTCATAACCTAGATATGTGACACGTTCTGGGTGACACCGGTTCAGCCGAGCACCCCCAGTTCGATTGTCTTTTAGGGTGGCCCATGAGGAAGAGAAGTTTCATGATTATGATTATGTTACTAAGTTTGTCCCATATGAATGTTTCTATTGCCACTTTATGCCACTAAGTATGATGACGCTTGATGTTATGATTTATGTATGTGCATTAGGTAGCGCCATGCATATATTCTCTATTATGTTGCATTCATGACATTAAGATCATCCTAAAATGAATGGACCTTGGCTAAAGTATACTTTAAAGTTTAAAATGAACTTGATGCATGCTCACTTGCTTTTACGAAAATAAAGCAAAGTGAGAGCCACGTAACGTGTCGAGCAAAGGAAATACATAGGGAAATAAGGCAAGCATTTCATAAACATCATATCATAAAGCAGGTAATGGCACATCATAGAAAAACTGAACTGCATATATTTAATATATTATGCCCACTTATAAAAGGTGGGACTTGATTTGGTACAACATAAAGTAAATGTAACTAGAAAGGAAATGTAACTCATCTCCGGTCATCGTGCAAGCCTCGGCTGAGTCACGGTGGCCTCGCTACCTTCCCCAAGGTCCATGGGTATAGTGGGGGAAGATCCCTCAGAGGGTACCTGGGTAGCCGAATCCTCGGAAGGATCCGTCTCCGAAAAAGATGACAGGCAACGAGGCACACACTGTGGGTAGTCTCGAACGGCAGACGTGGACAGTGGAGTACGGCGAAACCTCTCCTCTCGGGGTCGTGCGTGCTCGAACACCAAGTCATCGCCAAAAGGTGAGACGGGGGAGAAACGATGGGAATGTACAGGGGGAGTGAAGGGTCGACCCATGAACATGAATACTCTAACCATGCATCGACCCTCAAAATGGAATGACCCGTGGTACGGGTCATGGTGCACCTCCCATGTCGGCGTGTCCACGAACACCACGAACGTCGCCATCTGAAGACGTGACGGAAAGAAGAGATAGAGGAAGTGAGAATCTTACTAAAGAATCTCAGTAGGGCCTCCTACTACCTAGGTGTCATCATCTACGTCCTCAGGAACCTTGGGTTTATTTTCGTAAAAGCAAGTGAGCATGCATCAAGTTCATTTTAAACTTTAAAATATAATTTAGCCAAGGTCCATTCATTTTAGGATGATCTTAATGTCATGAATGCAACATAATAGAGAATGTATGCATGGCACTACCTAATGCACATACATAAAACATAACATCAAGCATCATCATACTTAGTGGCATAAAGTGGCAATAGTAACTTTCATATGGGACAAACTTAGTGACATAATCATAATCATGAAACTTCTCTTCCTCATGGGCCACCCTAAAAGACAATCGAACTGGGGGTGCTCGGCCGAACCAGTGTCACCCAAAACATGTCACATATCTAGGTTATGATATCATAACTTAACTAGTCGTCACTAGTTCTTACTTACCACTTAACGATAAGCGTATCATAAATCATAAATCCCGACTATCTGAGTACGGGTTAGGGGGCAATTCTCTTAGGGGTGCTCGGCCGAACCGGTGTCACCTAAGAGTATAAAATTGGTACCGATGTCACATGAGTTCTATGAAGGTGCTAGGCCGAACCGGTGTCATCCTAGAACCCATCTTAGTACCTTAATTTTCAAAATCACTTTAAGTCCCCAAATTTGTTGAAAATTCAGCGGCACAACGGCATTACGCCGAATTTCCTTCCAAATTTGCTTTATGCCACATAAACATATTTCCTCATGAATTCCTCATATGAATAACATCATCATAATTTACATACCACATGCATCATCATAGAACATTCAAACGCTTACCCTTACGGTAGCTTATGCTTTGACCCTTACGGGTCTTAATCTTGAGATATAGTTCTCTAACATCCGTCGCTCATATTTTATGCACCTAAGGGCTCATAATTAATCATCATTCTTAATCCTCATGTTTATTCTCAAATCTGGATAGCATAGGGCAAAATCTCTAACTTGTGTTTACGGGGTTCTAGAACTTACGTTTTAGACCCTTTCTCGGTTCCGTCTTCGCCTAAGGCGCTATATATTAAATCTAAATCAATTATGAAACATTCCTATGCTTAAGAACTAATTATAAATCATGTTTATCATGTTGTAAGGGTGCTGGATAGAATCCAGAAAATTAAATGTTCTAAGAGTTCTAAACTTGCACTTTTACGATTTTCTAGTTACTAGTTTCCTTATAGGGGCTAGAATTCAATTCTAATCCAAATGTTACCAAGTTTTTCATGTCTAAACAATCCTAATCTGATTATGTTCCCATTAAAACAGTTTGGATAAGTTCCAAAAACAAATGGGTCAAAACTATGTTAAATTCTAGCTTTACAGTATTTATAGTTAGCTAGTTTCTCACCTATTATGCATAGAATCATTTCTACATCATCATATGATATTTTCACACACTTTAACACATCAAACCATCATCATACAGCCACAAGCTCATCATAACAGTACCAAAAACATCTTGCCTCAATAAGAGAATTAAATTGACATTTCTAGGTACATAAGTTAACTAGTTTCTCTTGGAATCAATTTAGAATTTCTAAAACTCTTTGCAAATCATTTTAATTCATCAAGAGGCTAAGAGAAGCCTTAGGTCAGTGACCAAAGTATATTTCATCTTCTAAAAGTGAATAAAGTCATATCTCATGATAGCATAACCTTGAAAAGACTTATAAAGTTTAAGGAAAACTTAGAACATAGACTCTTGGTCCTTGTAGCTAGATGAAAACTCATTGCAAGTCCATCATCACTACTTGGCCGAAAACATGCATTCAAGGAATGCATTCACACTAAACTTTAACTTGAAATGAAATGGGCAAGTCTTTGAGCTCTAGGTTCTTAAGTTATGACATAAAATAAACGTGCTCATGCTTTTCATTTTTAATCTTGCTTACAAAATAAAGTGATGACGTAACATAAATATGCAAGGCATAAACTTAAACGTGCAAGCTTGAAAGTAAAATGTAAGGTTCAATTCTTTATTTTAGTGCTCTTGGCCTAACAACAATCGACTTTAAGGCCGAAATAGAAAGGCATTTGAGAAATTAATTAGGTGATAATGCAAGTTCAATTCTTTATTTTAGTGCTCTAGGCCCAACAATAATCGACTTTAAGGCCGAAATAGAAAGGCTTTGAGAATTAAATTAAGTGATGATGCAAGTTCCATTTTAATCTTTATGTTCTTAGGTGATAGCTTGAAAGTAAAGGTGCATAGCAAGAATGTAAATATGAATGCAAGCATAAAATAAATTATGCAAGTTCATTTTATCTTTCTAGAGCTCTTAACAAGACTTTAAAGGAACTTAAACCTTAACCCAAACTCATTAAACCAAGATATAGTAAAGCCTAGAGTTCTTAGAACTCAACATAATATTTTTAAGAATCAAACCATGAAACTTAGAAAAAGAAAGGAAAACGGGCCGAAACCTCAAGAAGGAAAAAGGAACATTTTAAAACTCTAGAGTCCATGATCTTGATGATATATTAACACCAACATCATGAGACCTCATCATTGAGTCCTTAGAACCATTTTGAAACATCATCAAAGTTGGAGTTCTTAAGAGTTCAAGAAAGGAAGAACTAAAAACATTTTTGCTAAAGAACAAAGATCAAGCTCTAGAGTTTGTTTCAAGTGATGAACATCATCATGAAACTCTCATCATCAAGCTCTCATTTCTTTGATCCTCAAGGCCCATGGCCGAAAATGAGAAAGAAAAAGGAATAGAGAAAAAGTTCTAAAAAGAAAACAAGAGAAACCATAAACATCAAACTTGATACAAGAACTTTAAAGAAGAGAATACACGAAAAGAAATCCCTACTTGGTGTGATGAACTTGAAGATGGAAGAAGAAGATGAAGGAGATGAAGAACTTGAAGAACACTAGAACTTTTGAGAGAAAAAGAAAAGCTTTGAGTGTTCCTAAACTTAGCAAATGATCTAAAAGTGGTGCAAGCTTCCCAAGGCCATCTATTTATAGAGAAATGAAGCAAATGGAGGGTGTGAAGGGGGAAGGGAGTTTCGGCCACTTGAGGTGCAGAATGGGAGGAAAATATCTCTTACAAAGCATGGTTGAAGGCATGGTTGGAAGCATGGCTAGGTATGGGTTCAAGCATGGGTGCAAGCATGGGTTAAGCATGGTTCTTTGAGTGAGAAAACAATTTAACATGTGGTCAAAGGGGGATGATGTAACACCCTAGTAATTAACCAGATACACCTAGGTTGAATCTGATTAATGACTAGACTTTACTCCTTGCTTTGGTTCTTTCTTCATAATTTGAAAATACTTAGTGAAATTACGAGCCATTTTTTTTTTTAAACACATAATTGAAAACGTGAGCCGAGTACAACGTGAACGAGTAAGCGGGGTATAATAAGACGTTTAAGAATATATCACATCATATCACTTAGGCTCCATCATATAACATCCATAAGCACATTATAGCATATATTTACATACAATAACCTCACTCAAAGGGTGGGTTATGTTCATACATCATTATCTTATGCAAACCCATAAAAGAAAATATACTTAAGGAAATACATGCCCCTAAACTAGATAACTCCATAAGCCGGGAAGGTTATCCTAAAACTAGGGTGCATGATCACACATAAATCTACTAAGAACCTTCTATGGCCCTTTGTCTGGGAAATGGGGAATAAAACCGATCGACTGATGAGGTCCCTCGGGAGAGGACACACGAGATGCACCCAGTGAGGAGTCGCATGGACGGCCTTCTCGCTAACCTCGGCTGAACAATTGTTTCTTCACTACCCTCTCTTACACGTGTGGGAGAAGGAGCAGAGCTCTCAGAATATACATGAGTAGGAGTGTCCTCTGAAGGATCAATTTCAGAATATCTCATCTCGGGAACATACTCTGGAAATCCATGGACAGCAGATGAAGCGGGATAAGAACGTAACATCCTTTCATCAAGTGGACGTGCATGTTCGAAAACCATTTCATCGCCATAGGGAGAAGTAGGAGAAAATCGATAACTAGGGACAGGATGTGCAAATGGACGACCTATGTAAATAAAAACACGACCTGCGCACCTCCCTTCAAAATGATACGAGCGATGCACCGGATCATAGTGGAATTCCCAAGTAGGGGTATCAACGAACAGGACGAATGTCGCCATTTGAATCTGGAGACAATGACGGAAATAAAGAAAAGTGAGTGAGAATCTTGCTAAAGAATTCTCAGTAGGGTACCTCCTTCTATAGTGTCATCATCAAAGCTCCCAGGAACGTCGGGATTATTCTAAAATAGTGAGCATGCAAAGATTCATTTTCAGTTAGGACAAATACTTAACCGAGGTTCGTCAATTTTTAATTATCGTCTTATAATGCATCTTATTCTTAACATGTCATATTTACAATGAACATTTCCTTTATCATTACATCATATTCCTCATCATCATTATCAAAATAACATGCATAAAAGAACGTCATATAATATTAGCTACACATGGACACAGTGCACATATTTCATTTCTTTAGTGCGTTTGGTGACTTAAAATCTTATCATCATCATTATTTTCCTTGGGCCACCCTATACTCCACCCTTTGGGAGTAATTTAGGTTATGAGCTCATACTTTACTAGTCGTCACTAGCATATACTTATCCCTTTTGATAAGCTAAAGTCCCGACTCTACCCTTTTGAGAGAGAACGGGTTAGGGGCTAAAATCACCTTTTCACCACCTATAGTCCGATGGTTCCAAAGGATCATTTTCTTAAAAGTTTAAGTCACCATTAAATCTTTGCATGTTATATCATAATACAATTCATAAACATCATAACATTTTCTCATTTATAGTCTTAAGCTAGAATAATATATATCAAGCTGTAATCATGGATATGAAAGATACCCAAGAAAGAGAGGTGGGTCAGAATGGACACGCTTAAATACCAAGTCTTTCCTTAGCCAGAACCTTTCCAAATTACACTTCTACAATGATACACTTTCTTCTAGCAACAAAGGTAAATTTTACATAATAAAGAACATTTCATGTACAAGCATTCTCATTATTTGCAACAAAGAACTATAACATGCAAGCCAGAAATCATTCAATGATATCAAGTACTTAATAAGCATCCAATCCTTACATAGAATTATCAATTATAGAACTAATTAGTTACTAAACCAATTATGAATCATTCTCTTAACAATAAACCATAATTATCACAACTTCAATCATATCAAATCATTATCACATATTGATACTAAACTCAGATCGATGGCGAATCATGAACCTCATGCAATTACATAGAATCATATTTTAAGTGCATATAAAATACTAGTTCCCCGTAAAATCCTTGCAAAGCCTTAAAACTCATTTAGAAACTAGTTCTTTTGTGAAATTTGGGAGGATCTTCACAATTAAAATTCTCACTTAAGATAAAAGGAGTAAGTCTTGAGCTTTAGAGATTTAGGTGACATCTTAGAATTATAAACATGCTATGCAACCTTATTTTAATCTTATCTTTATAAGGTGATAGCTTGGAATTATAAACATGATATGCAATTCCATTTCTTTATCTTTAAGATTTAAGGTGATGACTTGAAAATTAAACATGATGCAAGAACTTGAAATATAAACATGATACAAGAAACTGGAGCCGTGATAGTCCGCACAGGACCAGTAGAGGGAGGAGAAAATATTAAGAAAGCGCAGCGGGGGTAGTCCGCACAGGACGACTAGACGGAGAAGACAAAATTAAGAAACCGGACCGGCGGTAGTCCGCACAGGACGATAGAGGAGAAGAGAATATTATTATTACATCTTTTTAAGCTCCAATCTCAAAACTTTTTAAAGAATAAATTCTTTAACTCCAATAATCATATTTCTTTGCTTGTGATACATGGGCAAGTCTTTGAGCTCTAGGATCTTTAGGTGATGGCATAAAATAAACATGTCATGCGTTGATTCTTTTAGCCATTATAAAATATAGTGAGAGCATAAATTAAATATGAGATGCAACCTCTTTATTATCTTGAAAGATTAGCGATGACTTGAAACATAAACATGAAATACAAGCTTGGAATTTAAACATGAGAAATGCAAGTTCATTTATTCATTCTTGAAAATTTAGTGATGACATAGAAGGTAAACATGGTTATGCAAAGCATAAACTTAATCATGGATGCAAATTCATTTTGTTTCTTTACTAGAGCTCCTTCAAGACTTTAAAAGAATTATAAATTCAACCCAATACATATCTTAACAAGAAATAAAACATAAAAGGAAAAAATACATCTTTCAAGTTCTAAACTAAAAATCTTTGTTTTAGCATCATAAAGCATTATTCTTTAAGGTTTTGCATCAAGTGGAATTTTCAAGCTTTAGAGGCCTAACTTGTGATGGATTTACAACCCACCCTCAAGGTCCTCATCATCAAGCCATCATCTTAGTTCCACCTAGGCCATATGGTTGAATTGGTTAAAGAAAAATTGAAGAGGAAAACCAAAATGAAAAGCTAAGGCAAGTTCATAATTTCATCATTTTGAGCTAAAAACACAACTCCTCAAAGCATAGAAATAAATTTAGAAACTACTCCCTACCTAATCTGAGTTGAAGAAGAGGAAGAGAACTTGGTTTCTTGAAGTGAAATGAAACAAAATCTCTTTGAAAAATTGAAGAAAGAATTCAGCCAAAGAGGAGGAAGAAAGAAAGTTTTTGGTGCTCCTAAAAACTAGTTATGAACCAAGCATTCCAAGACCACTCAAGCAAGCCTATTTATAGAAGATTTTGATGCTTCTAATTGGGCAAAATGATGAGGTAGTGGACAGAATTTTGCAGGGGAAATAAGGGAGGAAAAATCATTTTAGACAAAGTTGTATGAAATTAAGGAATTATGTCTCTTATGGTGACATTTTGGCATTTTGTTTTAGTGCAACTTTTGGCAATAATTCAGCTGCATAATGGCATCAATAATTTCGTCCATTACAGCCCAAAGAAGTGAAATTTGTGTGTTCCATGCATTATTTAGGTGTAGGCAAGGTATTCATGTAATTTAGAGAATTTACGGTTAAGGGTTTAAGTGAATTAGTAAGCAATTTGGGTGTTTTTGAGCAATTTTGGGTTCTAATCAATCTAAATACATAATTTTGACTCTAGATTAATATTTAGAATTTAATAAGCTTTAATTTGAGCCTAATATTGCTTAGGTTTCGGTATACGAATCAAAAATCCCAAATTCGCAAAACTGCGCAAAAACAGGGGCAAAATCGTACTTTCACTTAAAAATTGCCCGAGGCCACCCGAGCTTAACCAATGGTTAATCATGGCTTAAAAACACATTTTAAAACATTTTAGTGAGGTTCGGGCTCAGTCAGCACGCACATCGGAGTTAAAACAGTCGCAGGGGCGTTTTGGTCATTTCGCGCATCGGAACTCAAAATTGAGATCCTTCTGCTCTATTAACACTCATAACACAAACAATCCCTTATTATCCTCAAAATATCCCCTTGAGAATAGGTGGGGCCCACGATCCTCATTTTCTGAGTAAAATAACTTCAGGGGCATTTTGGTCATTTTATACATACAGAAATTCGGGATTTGCGACTCTCGCATGAATCGTTCCTAACCTCTCTTCTAATGTTATATTCCTTTATTGAGGATTGTTCGGCCTCAAATCTTATGTAATAATTACCTACGGTAATTCGGTAATTGAGTAATTTCTAATTACAGTAAAAATTGGGGCGTGACATTACTCCCCTCCTTAAAAAGAATTTCGCCCGGGAAATTCGTTACCTGAGAACAACTCGGGGTATTGTGCTTTCATGTTTGATTCCAGCTCCCATGTAAGTTCTTCGGTTTCACCCTGTCCCCATGCTACTTTGACCAGGGGTACAGCCTTGTTCCTTAACTGCTTAACTCCTCGGTCGACGATTCTCGTGGGTAGTAAGTTAAATGTCAGGTTATCTCTTAATTGTACATGTTCTGGCTCTAGTACATGACTCGGGTCAGATTGATACTTTCTTAACTGAGAGACATGGAAAACATCATGAAGGTTGGATAGACTCGGGGGTAGGGCTATACGGTAGGCTACAGGTCCTACTTTGGTAAGGATTTCAAACGGACCAAGAAATCTGGGGCTCAATTTCTTTACTTTTATTGCTCGGCCTATGCCTGTGGTGGGGGTGATCCTTAGGAACACATGGTCCCCTTCTTGAGAATCTAGCGGTTTTAGCCGCTTGTCCGCATAGTTTTTACGTCGACTTTGAGCAGTAAGAATCTTATGCCTAATCTTCTTGATTTGTTCCGTTGTTTGCCACAATATCAGGTCCGAGTAACCTTTGCTCTCCGGGTTCATACCAACATAAGGGAGATTGACATTTCCGTCCATAGAGGGCCTCATACGGTGCCATACCGATACTTGCATGATAACTGTTGTTATATGCAAATTCAATCGATGTGTACTTATCCCAACTTCCCCTTTGATCTAAAACACATGCCCTTAACATATCCTCCAAGGTTTGGATAGTTCTTTCAGATTGACCGTCTGTTTGGGGGTGATAGGCCGTGCTTAGACACAGCTTTGAACCAAATGCCTTTTGAAAGGCTCCCCAAAATCGTGACGTAAACCGCGGATCCCGGTCCGAGATTATCGTCGACGGCACCCCATGTAACCTTACTATCTCCTGAATATATAATTGTGCTAACCTATCCAAGGAATAAGTCACCTTAATAGGTAAAGTGGGCTGACTTCACAATCGATCCACGATTACCCATATGGTATCATGATTCATTTGGGTCCTTGGTAATCCAGTCACAAAATCCATGGAGATACTATCCCACTTCCACTCAGGGATCGACAGAGGTTGCAGCATTCGAGAGGGTTTTTGGTGTTCAATCTTCACCTTTTGACACACCAAGCACTTACTCACCCATGTGCACACATCTTTCTTTATTCCAGGCCACCAGAACATCTTCTTCAAATCTTGATACATCTTGGTGGCACCAGGATGAAGGGTAAAATGGCTCTTATGGGCTTCCTCCAAAATATCCTTTCGGAGGCCACCACTAGCAGGTACACATATTCGACCTTTAAACCTCCACAAATCGTCCATTCCTTGGGTAAAACCTATCAACTTTCCTGCCTTCACTGCCCGTAAAGTCTCTTGAGACTCAAAGATCGTCCCCTTGAGCTTGAACAATCCTTTCTTTGAACTCACTTGTCACTCTAAGATGACAAGCTCGATGCCCTTAGTGGTCAAAGTCATTCCTAGGTTTAAGTCCCTAAATTGCTCAATCAATTCAACCTCCTTCACCATCAAATGGGACACTTGTAAGGACTTCCTACTCAAAGCATCAGCTACTACATTAGCTTTACCAGGATGGTAGTTCAATCCAAAATCATAATCTTTCAAGAACTCCATCCATCGCCTTTGCCTCATGTTTAGCTCTTTTTGATCAAAGAGATATTTCAAACTCTTGTGATCGGAAAACACCTCAAACTTAACTCCATATAAATGGTGTCTCCAAATCTTTAGAGCAAACACGACGGCAGCTAACTCAAGGTCATGGGTAGGGCAGTTTGCCTCATGTGGCTTGAGTTGTCTTGATGCATAGGCCACCACTTGCCTATCTTGCATCAATACACAACCTAAACCCTTTTTTGAAGCATCACAATACACCTCGAAAGGCACATTGGGGTCGGGTAACACTAAAACAGGGGTAGAGGTTAGCTTGTGTTTTAACTCTTGAAAGCTCTTTTCACACTCCGGTCCATGAAAAGGGGTGTTCTTCCTAGTCACTTTGGTCAAAGGTAGGGAAATGCAGGAAAATCCCTTGATAAATCAGCGGTAATAACTGGCTAAACCCAAAAAGCTCCTTACTTGATTCAAGTGGTTGGTCTTTCCCAGTTTACTACCGCTTCTACCTTACTAGGATCTACACCAATTCCTTTCTTAGATACTACATGCCCTAAAAATTGTACCTTATCCAACCAAAACTCACACTTGGAAATCTTGGCATATAGTTTCTTTTCCTTCAAGATCTTCAGTACTATGGTCAGGTGGCATTCATGCTCTTCATGGGTCTTAGAATATATGAGAATGTCATCTATAAAGACAACTACAAACTGATCTAAATAGGGCCGAAAGATCCTATTCATGTAATCCATAAAAATAGCTGGAGCATTGGTTAACCCAAAGGACATTCTGCAAACTCAAAATGGTCAGACGAGTGAAAAAAGGTCGCTTTAGGTATGTCTTCATCTCTCACTCTAATTTGATGGTAGCCTGACCTCAAATCTATCTTAGAAAACACTACCGCACCTTTCGCTTGGTCCATCAAATCATCGATCCTAGGCGAGAGGATACTTGTTTTTCACCGATTACTTTATTCAACCGCCGATAATCTACACACATCCTCATACTCCCATCCTTTTTCTTTACAAACAACACAGGGCTCCCCAAGGTGATGCACTAGGCCTAACAAACTTTTTCTCCAATAAATCTTCCAATTGAGTTTTTAACTCGGTCAATTCTAATGGGGACATCCTGTATGGGGCTATGGATATAGGTCCCGCACCCGGAAGCAATTCTATGGAAGACTCTATCTCTCTCTTGGGGAAACTGCGTATCTCATCAGGCAATACTTCAGGATAATTTCTTACTATTGGTATCTCATCGATACTTTGCTCAAAGTCTACATCACTAGCGGCTAAGAAAATGTAACCTTTACTCTCACCCTTACCACAATCCATTTCCACAGCACTTATGTAAAGACTTATGGGTTTCTTAGGTTCAATAGGAACAGGAAGAAAAGTGATGGTTTTCTCATAACAGTTTAACAGTACACGATTGGCCTCAAGCCAATCCATGCCAAGAATCACATCTAAACCTCGCATGGGTAAGCAAATAAGATCTAAAACAAAGGATCTATTATCTATAATAAAACTACAATCTAAACAACATTTACAAGTCCTAACGGGTTTTCCAGTCGGGGTAGAAACAATAAGGTCAAAAGGAAGCTCAGTCATAGGTAAATTAAGGCTTTTAACACATGAATGGGAGATAAAAGAATGAGAAGTGCCAGAATCATATAGTACAATTAAGTCTTTACCATGCATATTACCCTTACCTTCCACGAGATTTCGTGACTTCGTTGTTTCTTCAGTATTAACAGTAAATACCCTTCCCTGGTATTGCGGCTTGGGATTAGGGGTTGGCGGGTTTCTTTCCGTGCATTCTCGGGAGTAATGACCTGGTTTTCCACACCGATAGCACACGTTTGTTCCGGCTCGACATGGCATGCTCCCATGATTCTTGCCGCACTTGGGACATTCCATGGATGGCGCAGGCCGTGGAGGTATTGCTGGACCTCTTTGTGGTGCTTTCCCTTTATTGTTGTTATTGTTGTTGTTGTGATTGTTACTGGGGTTATTGTTGTAGCGGTTGTTATTATTGCGATTGTTGTTGTTTGGCCTTCCTTGTTGAAAATTTCTTTGTGTCCCTTGTGGTCTTGATTGAGGGGGAAATGGAGGTCGATTCGCTTCTTGAACTGCTGACCTTGAGGTGTCAACTTTTTGGTAATATTATCTGACTTTGGGGTGTTTAGTTTTCTCTGACCTTCTTCAATAATCCGACATTTGTTAACTAGGGTAGAGAAATCCCTAATCTCCAAATGTGCAACTGCCACATTAAGTTCCGCCTTCAACCCTGACTCGTATTTAATGCATTTCCAGTACTCATCAGGATTTCCTTGGTACATTCTTGAGAACTTAATGAGTTCTTCAAATCTGGCGATGTCTTTGGGCCACATTCATATTCCCCTGGACAAATTGCATGAATTCAATGTCCTTGGCATTTCTAACTGACTCTGGAAAGTACTTTTCATAAAAATGGACCTTGAAAAGTTCCCAATCAATGTCCACGTCGGTCGTCTCCAGGAGTCTTTGAACACCCGTCCACCAGAAACCGGCATCACCTTCAAGCATATGAGTAGCGAATGTGACCTTTTGCTCCTCCGAGCATGGGACTACAGCAAAGACCTTCTCAATATTCCGAATCCATTCATCTGCAATATTTGGATCTGTCCCCTTGAAAACCGGGTGGGTTTGCCTTACGAAACTCCCAAACAGGCATGTTCAGAATCTCATGTCCTTGATTCATATTGGCTTGACGATCCTGATCCATTCGCTCCATCATCATTCTCATGGTCCTTGCTACGCCGCGAGTGCTTGGCTCGTCTCGTTGTCTTGATTATTCGTCTTTGCGCTCCTAGTCATTGTCGACGTGCCATTGGTCCCTATACACACAAAACAAAGAACATCGAGGTGATGAGCCCCAATATTCCATGCAAAGTGAGCAAGTTACCATGGCACTTTCAACATACAGAAGTCATGTATTTCTAATCCTCAAGCTCATCCTAATGATAAACATCTACACATGACGTCACTAACGTATTATGCTTTAGAAGCATAGCTAGTCCAATCCTCAGGCTCCATGAGAATCGAAGCCTCGATACCAAAATGTAACACCCTAGTAATTAACCAGATACACCTAGGTTGAATCTGATTAATGACTAGACTTTACTCCTTGCTTTGGTTCTTTCTTCATAATTTGAAAATACTTAGTGAAATTACGAGCCATTTTTTTTTTTAAACACATAATTGAAAACGTGAGCCGAGTACAACGTGAACGAGTAAGCGGGGTATAATAAGACGTTTAAGAATATATCACATCATATCACTTAGGCTCCATCATATAACATCCATAAGCACATTATAGCATATATTTACATACAATAACCTCACTCAAAGGGTGGGTTATGTTCATACATCATTATCTTATGCAAACCCATAAAAGAAAATATACTTAAGGAAATACATGCCCCTAAACTAGATAACTCCATAAGCCGGGAAGGTTATCCTAAAACTAGGGTGCATGATCACACATAAATCTACTAAGAACCTTCTATGGCCACTGTCCTGGAAATGGGGGAATAAATCCGATCCACTGATGAGCTCCCTCGGGAGGGACACACGAGATGCACCAGGCTGGGGTCGCATGGACGGCCTTCTCGCTAACCTCGGCTGAACAATTGTTTCCTCACTACCCTCTCTTACACGTGTGGGAGTAGGAGCAGAGCTCTCAGAATATACATGAGTAGGAGTGTCCTCTGAAGGATCAGTTTCAGAATATCTCATCTCAGGAACATACTGCAAATCCATGGACAGCAGATGAAGCGGGATAAGAACGTAACATCCTTTCATCAAGTGGACGTGCATGTTCGAAAACCATTTCATCACCATAGGGAGAAGTAGGAGAAAATCGATAACTAGGGACAGGATGTGCAAATGGACGACCTATGTAAATAAAAACACGAACTGCGCACCTCCCTTCAAAATGATACGAGCGATGCACCGGATCATAGTGGAATTCCCAAGTAGGGGTATCAACGAATAGGATGAATGTCGCCATTTGAATCTGGAGACAATGACGGAAATAAAGAAAAGTGAGTGAGAATCTTGCTAAAGAATTCTCAGTAGGGTACCTCCTTCTATAGTGTCATCATCAAAGTCCCCAGGAACCTCGGGATTATTCTAAAATAGTGAGCATGCAAAGATTCATTTTAAGTTCGGACAAATACTTAACCGAGGTTCGTCAATTTTTAATTATCGTCTTATAATGCATCTTATTCTTAACATGTCATATTTACAATGAACATTTCCTTTATCATTACATCATATTCCTCATCATCATTATCAAAATAACATGCATAAAAGAACGTCATATAATATTAGCTACACATGGACACAAAGTGCACATATTTCATTTCTTTAGTGCCTTTGGTGACTTAAAATCTTATCATCATCATTATTTTCCTTGGGCCACCTTATACTCCACCCTTTTGGGAGTAATTTAGGTTATGAGCTCATACTTTACTAGTCGTCACTAGCATATACTTATCCCTTTTGATAAGCTAAAGTCCCTGACTCTACCCTTTTGAGAGAACGGGTTAGGGGCTAAAATC
Source organism: Dalbergia cochinchinensis (assembly GCA_031216125.1). NCBI lineage: Eukaryota > Viridiplantae > Streptophyta > Magnoliopsida > Fabales > Fabaceae > Dalbergia > Dalbergia cochinchinensis. Next base: position 29,744,794 of record CM062375.1, on the reverse strand, counting down.
ACCTGTTCACCACCTATAGTCCGATGGTTCCAAAGGATCATTTTCTTATAAGTTTAAGTCACCATTAAATCTTTGCATGTTATATCATAATACAATTCATAAACATCATAACATTTTCTCATTTATAGTCTTAAGCTAGAATAATATATATCAATCTGTAATCATGCATATGGGAGATTCCTGTGAAAAGAGAGGTGGGTCACAATGGACACGCTTAAATACCAAGTCTTTCCTTAGCCAGAACCTTTCCAAATTACACTTTTACAATGATACACTTTCTTCTAGCAACAAAGGTAAATTTTACATAATAAAGAACATTTCATGTACAAGCATTCTCATTATTTGCAACAAAGAACTATAACATGCAAGCCAGGAAATCATTCAATGATATCAAGTACTTAATAAGCATCCAATCCTTACATAGAATTATCAATTATAGAACTAATTAGTTACTAAACCAATTATGAATCATTCTCTTAACAATAAACCATAATTATCACAACTTCAATCATATCAAATCATTATCACACATTGATACTAAACTCGGATCGATGGCGAATCATGAACTTCATGCAATTACATAGAATCATATTTTAAGTGCATATAAAATACTAGTTCTAGTAAAATCCTTGCAAAGCCTTAAAACTCATTTAGAAACTAGTTCTTTTGTGAAATTTGGGAGGATCTTCACAATTAAAATTCTCACTTAAGATAAAAGGAGTAAGTCTTGAGCTTTAGAGATTTAGGTGACATCTTAGAATTATAAACATGCTATGCAACCTTATTTTAATCTTATCTTTATAAGGTGATAGCTTGGAATTATAAACATGATATGCAATTCCATTTCTTTATCTTTAAGATTTAAGGTGATGACTTGAAAATTAAACATGATGCAAGAACTTGAAATATAAACATGATACAAGAAAGCTGAGCGCGGTAATCCGCACAGACCAAAGAGGGAGAAGAAAATATTAAGAAACCGGGGCGGTAGTCCGCAAGGACCAGAGAGAGGAGAAGAGAATATTAAGAAACCTGAGCGCGGTAGTCCGCACAGGACCATAGAGAGGAGAAGAGAATATTATTATTACATCTTTTTAAGCTCCAATCTCAAAACTTTTTAAAGAATAAATTCTTTAACTCCAATAATCATATTTCTTTGCTTGTGATACATGGGCAAGTCTTTGAGCTCTAGGATCTTTAGGTGATGGCATAAAATAAACATGTCATGCGTTGATTCTTTTAGCCATTATAAAATATAGTGAGAGCATAAATTAAATATGAGATGCAACCTCTTTATTATCTTGAAAGATTAACTCATGACTTGAAACATAAACATGAAATACAAGCTTGGAATTTAAACATGAGAAATGCAAGTTCATTTATTCATTCTTGAAAATTTAGTGATGACATAGAAGGTAAACATGGTTATGCAAAGCATAAACTTAATCATGGATGCAAATTCATTTTGTTTCTTTACTAGAGCTCCTTCAAGACTTTAAAAGAATTATAAATTCAACCCAATACATATCTTAACAAGAAATAAAACATAAAAGGAAAAAATACATCTTTCAAGTTCTAAACTAAAAATCTTTGTTTTAGCATCATAAAGCATTATTCTTTAAGGTTTTGCATCAAGTGGAATTTTCAAGCTTTAGAGGCCTAACTTGTGATGGATTTACAACCCACCCTCAAGGTCCTCATCATCAAGCCATCATCTTAGTTCCACCTAGGCCATATGGTTGAATTGGTTAAAGAAAAATTGAAGAGGAAAACCAAAATGAAAAGCTAAGGCAAGTTCATAATTTCATCATTTTGAGCTAAAAACACAACTCCTCAAAGCATAGAAATAAATTTAGAAACTACTCCCTACCTAATCTGAGTTGAAGAAGAGGAAGAGAACTTGGTTTCTTGAAGTGAAATGAAACAAAATCTCTTTGAAAAATTGAAGAAAGAATTCAGCCAAAGAGGAGGAAGAAAGAAAGTATATGGTCCTCCTAAAAACTAGTTATGAACCAAGCATTCCAAGACCACTCAAGCAAGCCTATTTATAGAAGATTTTGACGCTTCTAATTGGGCAAAATGATGAGGTAGTGGACAGAATTTTGCAGGAGAAATAAGGGAGGAAAAATCATTTTAGACAAAGTTGTATGAAATTAAGGAATTATGTCTCTTATGGTGACATTTTGGCATTTTGTTTTAGTGCAACTTTTGGCAATAATTCAGCTGCATAATGGCATCAATAATTTCGTCCATTACAGCCCAAAGAAGTGAAATTTGTGTGTTCCATGCATTATTTAGGTGTAGGCAAGGTATTCATGTAATTTAGAGAATTTACGGTTAAGGGTTTAAGTGAATTAGTAAGCAATTTGGGTGTTTTTGAGCAATTTTGGGTTCTAATCAATCTAAATACATAATTTTGACTCTAGATTAATATTTAGAATTTAATAAGCTTTAATTTGAGCCTAATATTGCTTAGGTTTCGGTATACGAATCAAAAATCCCGACATTCGCAAAATTGCCAAAAACAGGGGCAAAATCGTACTTTCACTTAAAAACTGCCCGAGGCCACCCGAGCTTAACCAATGGTTAATCATGGCTTAAAACACAGTTTAAAACATTTTAGTGAGGTTCGGGCTCTGTCGGCACGCACATCGGAGTTAAACATTGACAGGGCGTTTGGTCATTTCACAGCATCTAACTCAAAATTGAGATCCTTCTGCTCTATTAACACACATAACACAAACAATCCCTTATTATCCTCAAAATATCCCCTTGAGAATAGGTGGGGCCCACGATCCTCATTTTCTGAGTAAAATAACTTCAGGGGCATTTTGGTCATTTTATACATACAGAAATTCGGGATTTGCGACTCTCGCATGAATCGTTCCTAACCTCTCTTCTAATGTTATATTCCTTTATTGAGGATTGTTCGGCCTCAAATCTTATGTAATAATTACCTACGGTAATTCGGTAATTGAGTAATTTCTAATGACAGTAAAAATTGGGGCGTTACAGATGAGGTGACCGAAATGCATCAGCCAATGGGGGGAGGATTTCTTGCATTTTAATTGTGGTTTAGAGTTGTGTTTAGGTGTATCTTTGATTATGCTTAAGGTTAGGAAGTTGTAAGAAAGTGTTTAGGTGAGGTAATGGTTAATTAGAGGCTTGTAAGACTAGATTTAGGGGGTGGTCTTGCTAGATTAATGGAGTCAAACTCCATTAACAAAGAATCCAATGCCAACACAATTCCTTGAATTAGGGAATTGGTGAGAGAAAACACTATTCAAGATTCCAAGACTAGGAATCTTGAAGTCTAAAAAGGGATTTAAGTTTAATCTAAGCAATTTTAGGTTCTAATTAACCTTAATATATTATTTTGACTCTAAATTAATTAGGGAAATTAATTAACCTTTGATTAGAGCCTAATATTGCTTAGGTTAGCTTAATTACGTCATTAGGCGTAAAAACACTATTCTAGGGGCAAAATCGTAATTTTGCACAAAACTGCCCGGAACCACTGGGACTTGAACAAAGACCTCTAGACACATGAAAACATGTTTTTAAACCTCTGGGGAAAGTTTCGAGCTCAAACGGCACTTCTACCCGCGTAAAAACACTATAGGGGTATTTTGGTCATTTTGACCCGAAACTACGGAAAATGAGATTTTCGCTTCCGGAAGCATTCAAAGGCCATTTAATCCCCTTCAAACATTGAGTTGACCCTTCAAGGACGACCGAGTTGGTTACCCTCAAATTCGGGTCAGGAAATGACCTTAGGGGCATTTTGGTCATTTCCCTCAGACAGAAAAATCAGGGTGTTACAGAACTGGTGTCATCCAAGAACTCATCTTAGTACCTCATCTTTCTTAAAATCCTCATAGGTTTTCAAAAACTTTCTAAATCCCCAAATTTGTCAGAAATTCGGCAACATAACTGCAGCACACCGAATTTCTTCCAAATTTACTTTTTGGCACATAACATATATTCTCAATTGCATTCTCATACATGGACATAAACGTTCTCAAACATACATCCTCATGAAACATAGAATCTCATTATGTACTTGAACTTACGGTATCTTATGCTTTGGCCCTTATGGGCCTTAATCTTGGGATGTATATATTCCGACATTCTTTATTAACCTTTTATGCATCTAAGGATTCTCTTCTAATGAATCTTACTATCATTTATGTTCTTTAATTAGTATGGGCAGCATCATACTCTAAGGGTAGAATTATATATCTATAATTACGGGGTTCTAGAAACTACGTTTTAGACCCTTTCTCGGTTCCGTCTTCGCCTAAGGCGCTATAAATTAAATCTAAACCAATTATGAAGTGTTCCTAAGCCTTTGAACTAATTATAAACCATGTTTACCACCTTATGAGGTTCCTTGATAGAATCCAGAAATTAAATGTTCTAAGAGTTCTAGAATTACATTTTCACAGTTTTCTAGCTGCTAGTTTCTCTATAGGCTCTAAAATTCAATCCTATTCCAAATGTAACCAAATTTTTCATGATTAAACAATCCTAAACTGAAGGTTAACATACTAAAATAGTTTTGGTATTGGTTAGGAATTAATGGGTCAAAACTATGTTGAAATACATCTTTACAGTTTTTCTTTAAAGCTAGTTTCTTTCCTAACATGCATAGAAGTGTTCTAACCTCATCATATATCATTTTCACACATTTTAACACATCAAAACATCATCATACAGCAGCACACTCATCATGGTAGAACCGAAAACATAAGTCTCAATGAGATACATATTTTGACATTTTTAAAACATATAAGTTGCTAGTTTCTCTTGGAATCATTCTAGGACTTCTCAAAACTCTTTGCAAACCATTTTACTCTATCAAGAGGCTAAGAAAAACCTTAGGTCAGTAACTAATTTAATTCTTCTCTAAAAGAGGATAAAAATCATGCATCTTGTTGAACATAACTTTATAAAACTTTTGAGGCTTAAGGTAAATCCTAGAACATAGGTTATTGGCCCTTGTAACTAGATGAAACTCATTCCAAGCTCATTGTAACGCCCCGTTTTTCTCTAAACTTTTAAATGACCAAAATGCCCCTGAGGTCATTTTTACCCGAAACACGAGGACGACCGACTTTGGCCATCCTCAAAGGGTTCATATGTTATATGAAGGGGATTGTATGAGCATGAGTGCCTAACAAAGCAAAAAAATCTCATTTCTGAGATTTCAAAGACATCGATGACCAAAATACCCTGTGATGATTTCAGCAGTTTAAAATTTCGTTTTGACCCGGACTTTGTCCCGAGGTTTAAAACCATGATTTTAAGGCATGAACTATGATTGTTTAAGGTTTGGTTAAGTCCCGGTGGTCCCGGGCAGTTTTTGAGTAAAATTACGATTTTGCCCCTGCTAGTGCATCTTTGGGCTTAATGAGTTATCTAACTTTCAGAACCTAGGCGATTTTAGGCTCTAATTGAAGGTTAATTAATTTCCATAATTAATCTAGAGCCAAAATCATTATTTAAAAACTAATTGGAACCTAGAATTGTTTAAGGAAATTTAGAACTCTTTCCTAAATTCTTTTCTTTCTTTTAAAAGAAAACGCAACTATGAATAGTATTTTCACTATTCACACCCCTTTCCCAATGACACTCTCTTTTCCAAGAAAGTTGTCACTCTCAAATAATCATGATCACATTTGAAAAATATATGTCATTCAAAATTCAAAAGAATAAATTGTTTATGTTGTCACTCAAAGCTTTCAATCAAGCTTCATAATCAATCATACCTTCCATACTTTCTTCCATACCTTTGAATGACAACACATATAGATATTTTATCTTGTGGCCATGAAATTTTCTCTCCCTTGGCCCTATAATTTTCAGCCACTTCCCCTAAGAATCCAAAAGAATTTTATTTTATGTAGTCAATCAAGTTGTCTTTCAAGCTACCCTATGACCTATGCCTACCTATGGTTTCAATCACACCAAGAATGACCACACAAGAAGATATTTCTCTCTTCCTTCTTCAAGAAGCTTCAACCAACTCCCCCTTCACTCCTTCATTTGCCTATAAATACACCACACTCCACAACTCCATCACTTTTGGATCCTTCTCCAAAGTCTCAAACTCTCTCATTTCCCCCTCTCAAGCTTTCTCACTTTTCTCTCAAACTCTCAAAGAGTTCCTCAAGCTCAAGTTCTCTCCTTCATTTTCAAGACACAAGGTAGGGAACTTTTTCTAAATATGTCTTTGATTCTTATGCTTGAATCTTGTTTGGGAGTTGATGAATGGTTGAACCTCTATGTTGCTTTCTTTTTTGGTTTCTTCCTTTTTCTCCCCTTAGATTTTCGGCCTCAAGGCCTTGAATATGATAGCTTGATGATGAGTGTTCTCTAGATGTGACCATGAGTCCATCTCTCATGAGACCTCTAAAGCTTGAGTTTTTCTTAAAGAAAGTTTCATTCTTTACAAGTTTAGTTAAAAGAGTTTATGTTTCTCTTGAACATTTTGGATCTTCTTCCTTCTTCTTCTCATGTTTTCGGCCATGAAGCCCTTTTTACATGGGAAAAATGTAAGCTTGATGATGAGAGCTTCATGTTGATGCTTGTCACATGAACAAACTCTAAAGCTTGAAACTTTGGCCCTAAACCAAGCATGGTTTTGGTTTTGCTTTCTTCTTTATCATGAACTTTGTTTTAAATATTTGTTTTGAAGGAAGCTATGTACTCAATGATGAGGACTTAGGATGTTGATGCTTGGATCATCAAGATCTTGGTCCCTAGAGATTTAAAAATGGTTCCTTTCTTTTGTTAAGATTTGACCACTTTCATGATTCTTGAAGTCATGTTTTCTCTTGATGCCTTGGTACCAATGGTTTTTATTTTCTTGTGAAGATGAGTTTTGGGTTGGGACTATGTTCCTTCTTAAAGCCTTGCAAGAGCTCTAGACAAGATATAAAAGTAACTTGCATTCACGTTACGCTTATGCTTTGCATGGCACGTTTATTTCTATGCAATCACTAAACCCCAAGACTAAGAATGAACTTGCATTATGCACGTTTAAAATTCCAAGCTTTGCATCTCATTTTATATTTCAAGTCCTCACTAAACTCAAAGAATGAAAATGGATGTGCACCTCATATTTACCTTGAGCTATCACTTTACTTTCTAAAGGACTCTAAAATGAAATGCATAGCACGTCTATTTTATGTCATCACCTAAGATTCTAGAGCTCAAAGGCTTGCCCATTTTATCCTGAGAAGAGGTTAACCATGGAAAACATTCTTGGAATGTACATTTTGGCCATGTGATGAAGATAGCTCCAAGAGGAGTTTATTAGTCACAAGAGCCTATAGCTCATGTTTTAAGTCTTTCTAAAACATATGTTGTACTCAAAAACATTTTGGGTATGTTCTTAGATTTATAAGGGTTTTGACAAGTTAAAATGTTTGACAAGATGTTTTTGAAGTTCAAAAATTGTTCCAAGAGAAACTAGCCACCATAAGTATTTCAAAGGAATGACTCAGATATGTTTAGACCCCATATTTTGGTTTTTAAGATCCGTAATCGATTACCCAGCCCATGTAATCGATTACCAGAAAGCTCGGACGAGCCCAAACATGAACTTTTGCCCAAAGTAATCGATTACTATATAGTGTAATCGATTACACATTCTGGATTCTAGTAATCGATTACCTAGTAATGTAATCGATTACCCAGATGTTCCAGGGGCCCAGCAAAGTGTTTTTAAACATAGTAATCGATTACAAGTTCCATGTAATCGATTACCAGAACCCCTATCTGCCATGTTTTGAAATCTCGAGAATGTGTAATCGATTACAAGAGTTATGTAATCGATTACCAGGACGCAAGTTTACAAACAAAATACTCTTCTGACTTAACGACTTGAAGCTATGATCTTGCATTGCTTGAAACTGAGAATTGTTATGACATGAGTCTATGCTTAAGCCCAACATGAATATATGATCTTATATGTTCGATTTCAAACATGATCAAGTTAAGAGGCTTATTGCTCTTGCTTACCTTATGATGATTTCACTCCATAAGTCAAGTATGATGATACCATGTGAACTATTATTCTTCGATGATAGTTTTATGTTTGCATGTTATTGTTCTTTAAAGACTTCAAAGATGCCTATGATGTAATTATGCTTGACATGCATGAATTATGTGACATCTTGCATTAACATGCTAAGACTTAAGGTGACATAGACTATGAGAAGATGATCCTTGAACCACCGGATTAAGGGTGGGGATAAGGTGATTCTAGCCCCCTAGACCCGTACCTTAGGTCGGGATCTTTAAACTTATCAAAAGGGATAAGTCCATGTACTAGTGACGACTAGTAAGGTATGAGCTCATAACCTAGAATTTTTCTCCACAAGGAGATCAGTTAGGGTGGCCCCAGGAAAATAATGATGATGTTTTAATGTCACCTCAAGTAACCAAGACATGTACCATGTTCCATGAGCTATGTTTTTATGCACCATAATCATATGAATTTGTGTGCTATGCCCCATGATATGAGAACCATAAAGTTATGAGTTTATGACCCATGATATAGGAAATCATGTTCCATGAGTTAAGATATATGATTTATGTTCTATGATCCAAGTTATGTGATTTATGTCTATGATACAAGTGATATGTTAAAAGGAACGGATCTCGAAAATTAGGACTTTAGAAAACTCATAATTGAACCAATAGATGTCCATAGTTTTCATAAATAAACCGAGATTCCTGGAGACGTAAATGATGACACCTAGGATAGGAGGAAAACCCTACTGAGTTTCTTTAGTAAGAAAACTCACTCCCTCTATCTCTTTCTTTCCATTACGTCTTCAGAGCGAGATGGCGACGTTCGTGCTGTACGTTGACACGCCACGGTGGGAGATCCACCATGACCCGGAGCATGGGTCATTCCATTTTGAGGGCTGGTGTACTGTGCGCATCTTCATGTTTATAGGACGGCCATTCGCACACCCCTTGTACAGTTATCGCTTCTCCCCAGCATCCCCCTATGGTGACCCCGCGATCTTTGAGCATGCGCGACCACGACATGAGAGGAACTTGCGGACCCACTCTGCTGGATCAGCTGACGTGGCGTCAAAGACGTTACCATTGTCGCAGACTCGAGGAGGACCTTTCGAGGAATCCCCATGGACCACGAGGACTCTGCCCCCACTCCGTCTCCGCGACCGAGGGGCAGCGAGGAGATCCACTCGGCCGAAGGGCCGGTGCCCGGCCACGACCGACGTGGGCGACATGTGCGATCCACAGGCATGCTCGCACCGCCGAGCTCCGCCCGTGGATTGGCTACGTTCCTCCGTACCCGTGACTCCGCTGCATAGGTTGGAGGGTAGTCCTTAGTGCACGCACGTCACATAGTATGGATGAAACCTCTTTTGTGTTGAGATTATCCATCTTAGGTTGCACAAGGGTAGGGATGCTTCTTTCCAGTTCTTTTCCATGTATTCTGTTTTTCTGCTGTATTCATGTTATTATGTACTTGAAGAGCCCTGCCCCTTATGGTAGGCATATTATAAAGATGAAATAGTTCAGTTATGATGATGCTATGTTTTGGAGCCACCTCTATGTTTATGTTTCGGCACTTTATAATACCGACCCGATAGGATACGCGCGGCTCTTATTTTAAGTAATGTTTTAAGAAAAAAAAAATTGGCTCGTATTTTCTCTAAGTTACTTTTTAAAGAACCATGTCAGATAGTAACGACTAGTATTTGGCCTAAGTACGTACTAGTAGTATTGGGTCGAATATCAGGGTGTTACACTCATCATCATCACATGGCTGAAATTATGCATTCAAATAATGCTTCCATATTAACTTTAACTTGTGATAAAATGGGCAAGTCTTTGAGCTCTATGGTCTTTAGGTGATGATAAAATGTAAATATGCTATGCACTTCATTCTTACTCTTCATTGTAAATTAAAGTGAGAACTTTACAGTAAATATGCAAGACTTGAAATTAAATATGCAAGGCTTGAATTTAAATATGCAAGACTTGAATTTAAATATGCAAGACTTGAAATTAAATATGCAAGACTTGAAAGTAAATATGCAAGACTTGAATTTAAATATGCAATGCAAGTTCATTTCATTATTTTAGTGCTCTAGGCCCAGCAACAATCGACTTTAAGGCCGAAATAGAAAGGCTTTGAGATTAAGTTTAAGTGATATGCAAGTCTTGTTTTAATCTTTAAATCCTTAGGTGATGACTTGAAAATAAAGATGCAAGGCATAAACATAAACGTGAGTGCAAGCTCAAAGTAAATATGCAAGTTCATTTTATCTTATTAGAGCTCATTCAAGACTTTGAAAGACTTAAACCTTGACCCAAATCATCATGACAAGGTAAAGTAAAGTTAGAGTTCTTAGAACTCAAAACAACATTCTTTAAAAGTATGACCATAAATGAACATTATAAAATTTTTATGAAAACTCAAGCTCTAGAGATTTCTTTGTGGGGAACATAAAGTCTCCATCTAGAACTCTCATCATCAAGCTATCATGTTGGACCATCCAAGTTGGTTAGCCGAAAAATCATAAGAAAAGAAAAGGAAAGAACCGAAATTTCAAGGTTCAAGAGAGAAAGAACTATAAACATTTTTAACTCAAGAACAAAGATCAAGCTTTAGAGGTTGTTCAAGTGATGAACATCATCATGAAACCCTCATCATCAAGCTCTCATTTCCTTGGTTTCAAAGGCCCATGGCCGAAATGAGAAAGAAAAAGGAAGAAGAAAAGAAGTTCCAAAAGGTTTCAAGAGAAACTATAAAACACATAACTTAGATTAAGAACTTTAAATAGAAGAAATACTTGAAAGAAAATCCCTACCAAGTGAAATGATATTGGAGAGGATGAAGAAGATGAAGAAGTTTGAAGAACTTGGACACTTGAACTTTGAGAGAAAAGGAAACTTTGAAGTGCTCTTTGAAAACTTACACTTAGCAAATGAACCCAAAATGATTCAAGTTCACCCAAGCATGCTATTTATAGAGAAATGAAACAAAATGAGAGGTGTAGGAGGGTGAGAAGGCTTCGGCCATTTACAGCCAAGGGAAGGAGAAAATATCTTCTTCAAGGCATAGTTGAAAGCATGGCTAGGTATGGGTTCAAGTATGGGTGCAAGCATGGTTCTTGAGTGAGAAACAAATCAACATGTGATGTAAATGGGGGAGGGCTAGCCGAAACTTCATCTGTAACACCCTAATATTCGACCCAATACTACTACTACATACTTAGGCCAAATATTAGTCGTTACTTACTGACATGGTTCGTTTCCTTGGAAAATAGACTTAACGAAAATATGAGCCAACTTTTTTTTTGAAATCATTACTTAAAATAGAAGCCGCGCGTAACTTCATGAGTCGGTATCATAGTATGCGGAACGATAACATAGGAATGGCTCCAAAACATAACATCGAACATAACATCAATCATAACTGAAATACCCCATAGATAAAATGCCTACCCACTGGGCAGGACTCTTCAAGTACGTAATGTAAATATAAATACAACAGAATACAGAAATACATCGAACAGAACTGAAAGAAAACATCTCGATCCCCGTGCAATCTATGATGGATAACCTCAACACAAAAGAGGTTTCATCCATACTAGTGGTGTGCGTGCACTAAGGTCTACCCTCCGTCTATGCAATGAGATCACGGGTATGGAGGGATGTAGCCAATCCATGGGCGGAACTCGGCCGGCTTGCAGCATGCCACTGGATGGATGGGCCCACGCCGAGGTCGTGGTCCTGGTGCCGGAGCCCTCGCGTATTTGGGTAGCAGATCTCCTCGCTGCCCGTCGGTCATTTGCGGTGGAGTGGGGCGAGTCCTCATGACCCATAGGGACATCCCCTATAGGGTCCTCCTCCGAGTGTTGTGTCAGCGGCACGTACACCGGCATATCGGCTGAATGGTCAGAGGGGGCCTGCAGGTTCTGCTCCCATTGTGGTCGTGCATGCTCGAAAATCGCGGGATCGTCGTAGGGGGATGCCGGGGTGAAGTGGTAGCTATAGACACGGTGCGAAAATGGCCGTCCAACGAACATGAATACACGTAAGGTACATCGGCCCTCAAAATGATAGGACCCATACTCCGGGTTGTAGTGGATCTCCCACCGTGGAGTGTCAATGAATAGGACGAAGGTCGCCATCTCGCTCTGAAAACGTAATGGAAAGGAAAAGATAGAGGGAGTGAGATTCTTACTAAAGAAACTCAGTAGGGTTTTCCTTCTATCCTAGGTGTCATCATATATGTCTCCAGGAATCTCAGGTTATTTATAAAATAATGGACATACGTAAGTTCAATTATGAGTTTTCCAAAATCTCATTTTCTGAGAATCTGTTCTTTTTAACATGGCACTTGTGTTACATAGGCTATATACTAAAATCATAGACATAAATCATGTAGCTTGGTACGTAGAACATAAATCATATAACTGGTACATGGAACCTAAATCATATAACTGGCACATGGAACATAAATCACATAACTGGGTTACTTAGGTGACATAAGAACCTTTACTTAACTGGGCCACCCTAATATTTCTCCCTTTTGAGAAAACTCTAGGTTATGAGCTCATACCACACTAGTCGTCACTAGCATCTAGACTTTATCCATTTGGATAAGTCAACTTCCTGACTTTAAGTACGGGTTTAGGGGGCTAGAATCACATTGTCCCCACCCTTAATTCGATGGTTTCAAAGGATTACATTCTTATGTTCTGAGTCATCCTAAGTTTAACATGTTTCTTTAAGATGCCACATAATTAATGCATAGCACATAATTACTACCTCGGCATCTCCAAAGTTCTTTTAAAGAAATAATAACATGTTAATACAAGCTATCACATAGGAATAATAGTTCACATGGCACCATACATGTCATGAGCTAACACATCAATTCATCATCAAACTTAGAGGCGCATAATCATCCCTTAAGGTAAAAATCCCTAAATCGGGTAACCTCAACTTTCCCATTACTTTCTAGTATGTTTATGGGATTGATTAACCTCATTACCATAATCCATTAAGTTCTAAATCCTAATTAATTATGGTTGGACAGCTTTATGTAGTTGTTCATATTTGATGAATTACGTGTTCTAGAAAATGCGATATAAGCCCTTCCTCGCATCCGACTTTTTCTATGGTGTAATAATTAATACCTAGGCCAATTATGAGTCACTCCCACACATCTAGACATAATCTAATGTGATTCTAAATATTTTATCAAGGCTGGGCAGAAACTCATTTTGCCATTCTTTATAGTTCTAGAATTCACATATTAAGCAAACAAAGTCACTAATAATGCTTTAAAGAGTCTAGAACAATTATCACATACTTGGCAAGGTATTACAACATATTTAGACCACCCAAGATAGAATTTAAGGTGCTGAAATTACTAAGGCAGAACCGAAAACCTTTAAGGCATAAAATCATGAGAAAAACCTTTCTTTCAACCATATAACTTGCTAGTTTCTCTTGGGACCTTTTTGGGACTTCAAGACCATGAAAAATCAAAGTTTATTTTGCCAAAACTCATCATGGAACATCAAGGGCAGCAGCCATTTCGGCTTGCTCTTGACAATGATTCAAAACTTGAAAACATGTTTAAAACCTTGGTTAAGTGCATCAAAGCTTAGAAAAATTCTAAGACGTGCATTATAGGCCCTTGTAGTTTAATGAAACTCATCCTAGAGCCATTTACACCACATGGCCGAATGATGTTCAAGGAGATACCTCCTTGATTTAATTCTTTTCTTAAGATGAAATGGGCAAGTCTTTGAGCTCTAAAGTTTCAAGTGATGACATAGAATAAATGTGCTATGCATTTCATTTTATAGTCCTTTAGAAAACAAGGTGATAGCACAAAGTAAAAGATGAAATGCATCTCCATTCTTATTCTTAGAGTTTAGTGATGACTTGAAATATAAAATGAGATGCAAAGCTTGAAACATAACGTGCATTGTGCAAGTACATTCATTATCTTGGGTCTTAGTGATGGCATAAGAAATAAACGTGCTAATGCAAAGCATAAACGTAAACGTGGATGCAACTTGTAACGCCCCAATTTTTACTGTAATTTTTACTGTCATTAGAAATTACTCAATTACCGAATTACCGTAGGTAATTATTACATAAGATTTGAGGCCGAACAATCCTCAATAAAGGAATATAACATTAGAAGAGAGGTTAGGAACGATTCATGCGAGAGTCGCAAATCCCGAATTTCTGTACGTATAAAATGACCAAAATGCCACTGAAGTTATTTTACTCAGAAAATGAGGATCGTGGGCCCCACCTATTCTCAAGGGGATATTTTGAGGATAATAAGGGATTGTTTGTGTTATGTGTGTTAATAGAGCAAAAGGATCTCAATTTTGAGTTCCGACGCCAATAAATGACCAAAACGCCTCAAGTTGTTTTAACTCCGATGTGCGTGCTGACTGGGCCCGAACCTCACTAAAATGTTTTAAAATGTGTTTTTAAGCCATGATTAACCATTGGTTAAGCTCCGGTGGCCTCGGGCAATTTTGTAGTTAAAGTACGATTTTCCCCCTGTTTTGGGCGCTTTGGCGAATTTTGGGATTTTTGATTCAGATATCAAAACCTAAGCAATATTAGGCTCAAATTAAAGCTTATTAAATTCTAAATATTAATCTAGAGTCAAAATTATGTATTTAGATTGATTAGAACCCAAAATTGCTCAAAAACACCCAAATTGCTTACTAATTCACTTAAACCCTTAACCGTAAATTCTCTAAATTACATGAATACCTTGCCTACACCTAAATAATGCATGGAACACACAAATTTCACTTCTTTGGGCTGTAATGGACAAAATTATTGATGCCATTATGCAGCTGAATTATTGCCAAAAGTTGCACTAAAACAAAATGCCAAAATGTCACCATAAGAGACATAATTCCTTAATTTCATACAACTTTGTCTAAAATGATTTTTCCTCCTTATTTCTCCTGCAAAATTCCGTCCACTACCTCATCATTTTGGCCAATTAGAAGCCTCAAAATCTTCTATAAATAGGCTTGCTTGAGTGGTCTTAGAATGCTTAGTTCATAACTAGTTTTTAAGAGCACCAAAAACTTTCTTTCTTCCTCCTCTTTGGCTGAATTCTTTCTTCAATTTCTTCAAAGAGATTTTGTTTCATTTCACTTCAAGAAACCAAGTTCTCTTCCTCTTCTTCAACTCAGATTAGGTAGGGAGTAGTTTCTAAATTTATTTCTATGCTTTGAGGGGTTGTGTTTTTAGCTCAAAATGATGAAATTATGAACTTACCTTAGCTTTTCATTTTGGTTTTCTTCTTCAATTTTTCTTTAACCAATTCAACCATATGGCCTAGGTGGAACTAAGATGATGGCTTGATGATGAGGACCTTGAGGGTGGATTGTAAATCCATCACAAGTTAGGCCTCTAAAGCTTGAAAATTCCACTTGATGCAAAACTTTAAAGAATAATGCTTTATGATGCTAAAACAAAGATTTTTAGTTTAGAACTTGAAAGATGTATTTTTTCCTTTTATGTTTTATTTCTTGTTAAGATATGTATTGGGTTGAATTTATAATTCTTTTAAAGTCTTGAAGGAGCTCTAGTAAAGAAACAAAATGAATTTGCATCCATGATTAAGTTTATGCTTTGCATAACCATGTTTACCTTCTATGTCATCACTAAATTTTCAAGAATGAAAAAATGAACTTGCATTTCTCATGTTTAAATTCCAAGCTTGTATTTCATGTTTATGTTTCAAGTCATCACTTAATCTTTCAAGATAATAAAGAGGTTGCATCTCATATTTAATTTATGCTCTCACTATATTTTATAATGGCTAAAAGAATCAACGCATGGCATGTTTATTTTATGCCATCACCTAAAGATCCTAGAGCTCAAAGACTTGCCCATGTATCACAAGCAAAGAAATATGATTATTGGAGTTAAAGAATTTATTCTTTAAAAAGTCTTGAGATTGGAGCTTAAAAAGATGTAATAATAATCTCTTCTCCTCTATCTGGTCCTGTGCGGACTACCGCTCCGGTTTCTTAATAATCTCTTCTCCTCTCTCTGGTCTTTGTCATCGGGACTACCGCCGCCCCGGTTTCTTAATATTCTCTTCTCCCTCTACTGGTTCTGTGGGGATTACCCCCGCTCCAGTTTCTTGTATCATGTTTATATTTCAAGTTCTTGCATCATGTTTAATTTTCAAGTCATCACCTTAAATCTTAAAGATAAAGAAATGGAATTGCATACCATGTTTATAATTCCAAGCTATCACCTTATAAAGATAAGATTAAAATAAGGTTGCATAGCATGTTTATAATTCTAAGATGTCACCTAAATCTCTAAAGCTCAAGACTTACTCCTTTTATCTTAAGTGAGAATTTTAATTGTGAAGATCCTCCCAAATTTGACAAAAGAACTAGTTTCTAAATGAGTTTTAAGGCTTTGCAAGGATTTTACGGGGAACTAGTATTTTATATGCACTTAAAATATGATTCTATGTAATTGCATGAGGTTCATGATTCAGCCACTGATCTGAGTTTAGTATCAATGTGTGATAATGATTTGATATGATTGAAGTTGTGATAATTATGGTTTATTGTTAAGAGAATGATTCATAATTGGTTTAGTAACTAATTAGTTCTATAATTGATAATTCTATGTAAGGATTGGATGCTTATTAAGTACTTGATATCATTGAATGATTTCCGGCTTGCATGTTATAGTTGCTGTTGCAAATAATGAGAATGCTTATACATGAAATGCTCTTTATTATGTAAAATTTACCTTTGTTGCTAGAAGAAAGTGTATCATTGTAAAAGTGTAATTTGGAAAGGTTCTGCCTAAGGAAAGATTTGGTATTTAAGCGTGTCCATTGTGACTCCACCTCTCTTTCCTGGGAATCTCCCATATGCATGATTGCTGATTGATATATATTATTCTAGCTTAAGACTATAAATGAGAAAATGTTATGATGTTTATGAATTGTATTATGATATAACATGCAAAGATTTAATGGTGACTTAAACTTATAAGAAAATGATCCTTTGGAACCATCGGACTATAGGTGGTGAAAAGGTGATTTTAGCCCCTAACCCGTTCTCTCAAAAGGGTAGAGTCGGGACTTTAGCTTATCAAAAGGGATAAGTATATGCTAGTGACGACTAGTAAAGTATGAGCTCATAACCTAAATTACTCCCAAAAGGGTGGAGTATAGGGTGGCCTAAGGAAAATAATGATGATGATAAGATTTTAAGTCACCTAAGGAAATGAAATATGTGCACTATGTCCACATGTAGCTAATATTATATGACATTCTTTTATGCATGTTATTTGATAATGATGATGAGGAAAATGATGTAATGATAAAGGAAAAGTTCATTGTAAATATGACATGTTAAGATTATGATGCATTATAAGACGCATGATTTAAAACTTGACGAACCTCGGTTAAGTATTTGTCCGAACTTAAAATGAATCTTTGCATGCTCACTATTTTAGAATAATCCCGAGGTTCTGGGGACTTTGATGATGACACTATAGAAGGAGGCACCCTACCGAGAATTCTTTAGCAAGATTCTCACTCCTTTTCTTTATTTCCGTCATTGTCTCCAGATTCAAATGGCGACATTCGCCCTGTTCGTTGATCCCCCACCTTGGGAATTCCACTATGATCCGGTGCATCGCTCGTATCATTTTGAAGGGAGGTGCGCAGTTCGTGTTTTTATTTACATAGGTCGTCCATTTGCACATCCTGTCCCTAGTTATCGATTTTCTCCTACTTCTCCCTATGGCGATGAAATGGTTTTCGAACATGCACGTCCACTTGATGAAAGGATGTTACGTTCTTATTCCGCTTCATCTGCTGTCCATGGATTTCCAGAGTATGTTCCCGAGACGAGATATTCTGAAACTGATCCTTCAGAGGACACTCCTACTCATGTATATTCTGAGAGCTCTGCTCCTACTCCCACACGTGCAAGAGAGGGTAGTGAGGAAACAGTTGTTCAGCCGAGGTTAGCGAGAAGGCCGTCCATGCGACCCCAGCCTGGTGCATCTCGTGTGTCCCTTCCCGAGGGAGCTCATCAGTGGATCGGATTTATTCCCCCATTTCCAGGACAGTGGCCATAGAAGGTTCTTAGTAGATTTATGTGTGATCATGCACCCTAGTTTTAGGATAACCTTCCCGGCTTATGGAGTTATCTAGTTTAGGGGCATGTATTTCCTTAAGTATATTTTCTTTTATGGGTTTGCATAAGATAATGATGTATGAACATAACCCACCCTTTGAGTGAGGTTATTGTATGTAAATATATGCTATAATGTGCTTATGGATGTTATATGATGGAGCCTAAGTAATATGATGTGATATATTCTTAAACGTCTTATTATACCCCGCTTACTCGTTCACGTTGTACTCGGCTCACGTTTTCAATTATGTGTTTAAAAAAAAAAAATGGCTCGTAATTTCACTAAGTATTTTCAAATTATGAAGAAATAACCAAAGCAAGGAGTAAAGTCTAGTCATTAATCAGATTCAACCTAGGTGTATCTGGTTAATTACTAGGGTGTTACACAACTTCTTTTATATCTTGTTTAGAGCTCTTGCAAGACTTTAAAGGAAACAAAGTTTCAACCCATAACTCATCCTCACAAGAAGAGAAAACACTAGTGTTGCTAAGTTGTATAAAAGAAAATCATATCCTCAAAGTCCATGAGGTGGCCAAATCCTCATCATGAGGAAACAACCTTGTTTTTGAACTCTAGGGACCAAGATCTTGGTGATTCGAACACCAACCTCTCAAGTCCTCATCATTGAGTATTTTTACAATGCTCTACATTTATTAGCAACACAAAACTCATGACCAACATAATGGAAAGAAACCGAAACATACTTGGCCTAGAAACCAAATTTATGCTCTAGAGTTTTGTTCATGTGACATACATCAACATGAAGCCCTCATCATCAAGCTACCATTTTTCTAAGTCCCAAAGGCCTTCAAGGCCGAAAACTCAAGGGAAAAGAAATGTGGTTTTCAAGGTTCAAGAGAAACATAACTATGTCTTGAGCAAAACTTGAAAATAGTAAACTTTTTTTTTTTTTTTGAAAACTCAAGCTTTAGAGGTTGTTCATGTGACAAACATCATCACACAACTCTCATCATCAAGCTTCTCATATTTCAAGTCCAAGAGGCCTTCATGGCCGAAACCTAAACAAAAAGAAAAGGAAAGTTTCAAGACATCAAAGAAACATAACTCATTCTTGACCAAGACTTGAAAAAGAGAAACCTTTCTTTGGAAAAACTCAAGCTTTAGAGTTTGTTCATGTGACAAAGGCCAACATGAAGCACTCATTACAAAGCTACCACTTTTCCAAGCACCTTAAGCCTCCATGGCCGAAACATCTAGGAACAAAAAGCTCAAAAGGAGTTTTCATGAAAAACATAGCCTTGTCTTAACCAAAACATGAAAAAGATAAAAATTTTCTCAAACAAAACACAAGCTTTAGAGGTCTCATGTTAGGATGAACACATGGTTATCCCAAGAGAGCACTCATCATCAAGCTCTCCTCATTTTGGTCTTGAGGTCGAAAATGAAAGAAAAAGGAGAAATGATGGAACTTTTTCTTAAGAAAGGTTCAAGCTTTAGAGGCCTCACTTTAAGATGAACTCATGGTTTCATCTTTGAGAGCACTGATCATCAAGCTCTCACTACCATGGCCTTAAGGCCGAAAATGAAAAGGAAGAGAAAAGAAGAACCAAAATAATGCTTGGGAGAAAGACTTACTAACAACACAACTTTCAAGCAAGATAAACATTGAGCATGAAAATAAAAGAAAGCATTCTTGAAGAGCTCCCTACCTAGAGTTTGGGATTTGAGAGGAAGTGAAGAAGATGAAGAGGTTGGAGAGGATGAGCTCTTGAACTTGAGAGAAAGAAACTCAAAGTGCTCTAACTCAAAGCTTTAGTGAAATGAACAAAGGTGCTTCAAGTTCCCTAAGCTACCTATTTATAGAGAAGTGAAATGAATTGAATATTGGAGGCCTTTTGGGGGGAGAATTTCGGCCACTTTTACAGCCACATGAGGGAGGAAAAATCTTGTTTAAAGCATGGTGTAAAGTCATTTAAAGCATGGTGAAAAGTCTAGCTATGCATGTCCTAAAGTATGGCTAGCATGTACCTTGTTTTCAAACCTTTAAAAATGCATAAAAACTTAAAATTTGGGCTGCAAAATCTGAAGAGGAGCCGTGCTCCTCATGCCCAAAAAGAGGAGAAAATTTTCTAGACTTAAATTCCCAAAGCATAGGTAATGTGTTGTAAGACATGTTGTCTTTGAAAAAGTTTGATGGAAAGCTTGAATGACCACAAAAACAAATCATTCTTTTTGAGTTTGAAAGACATAATTATTTTCATTTTAGAAATGAATTGAAAGCCTTGATTGACCATATAAAATACTCTTTGAGTCTTGAGTGACAATTTTCTTGAAAGTTGACCATTGATTGAAAGTGTTCAAGACATATGTCACAAGATAGCTTGAACACATAGACTAACTTTTTGATGATTTTCTAGGGGAAAATGGCGCCATTCTTGGCAGCCTTGGGGAGGAGAAATATCTCCTTAAACCATGTTCTAGAAGTGTGCTTTGGTGTGACAAAGATTAGGCTTAGGATTAAAAGTTGCTAAGTAGGTACTTAGGTGCACTAATAGGTTAATTAAAACCACAAATCCCTAGGTTAGAAGTGGTCTAGAAGGATTAGGGGAGTCAACACCTCCAAGACTAGTGATGTGGGTGTGACAACTTGTCTTGAAAAGAAAAGTTGATGTGAATAGTGGAAACACTATTCGACACTATTCACAGATTCTTATTCTTTTCTAAAGAATAAGACTAGGATGAGATTTGAATTTCCCTAAGCAATTTTAGGTTCCAATTAATTCTGAATGATGGTTTTGGCTCTAGATTAATTATGGAAATTAATTAACCTTTAATTAGAGCCTAATATTGCTTAGGTTTGGAGTTAAACGGCTCATTAAAATTTGAAAATGCGATATCTTGAGGCAAAATCGTAATTTTCACCAAAAGTTGCCCGGAACCTCCGGGACTTAAACAAACATAGTTCATGCCTTAAAATCATTGTTTTGAACCTAGAACAAAGTCCGGTCTAAACGGAACTTAAGCGCCTTAATTACATTACAGGGGGGTATTTTAGTCATTCTGTGCAGAAATCTCAGAAATGAGGTTTTCCTGCTTTGTTAGGCACTCATGCTCATACAATCCCCTTCATATAACATATGAACCCTATGAGGATGGCCAAAGCCGGCCGTCCTCGTGTTTCGGGTAAAAATGACCTCAGGGGCATTTTGGTCATTATGAAAGTTTAGCGAAAATCGGGGCGTTACAACTACCATGGCCTTAAGGCCGAAAATGAAAAGGAAGAGAAAAGAAGAAACCGAAATAATGCTTGGGAGAAAAACTTACTAACAACACAACTTTCAAGCAAGATAAACATTGAGCATGAAAATAAAAGAAAGCATTTTTGAAGAGATCCCTACCTAGAGTTTGGGATTTGAGAGGAAGTGAAGAAGATGAAGAGGTTGGAGAGGATGAGCTCTTGAACTTGAGAGAAAGAAACTCAAAGTACTCTAACTCAAAGCTTTAGTGAAATGAACAAAGGTGCTTCAAGTTCTCTAAGCTACCTATTTATAGAGAAGTGGAATGAATTGAATGTTGGAGGCCTTTTGGGGGGAAGAATTCGGCCACTTTTATAGCCACATGAGGGAGGAAAAATCTTGTTCAAAGCATGGTGTAAAGTCATTCAAAGCATGGTGAAAAGTCTAGCTATGCATGTCCTAAAGTATGGCTAGCATGTACCTTATTTTCAAACCTTTAAAAATGCATAAAAACTTAAAATTTTGGGCTGCAAAATCTGAAGAGGAACCGTGCTTCTCATGCCCAAAAAGAGGAGAAAATTTTCTAGACTTAAATTCCCAAAGCATAGGTAATGTGTTGTAAGACATGTTGTCTTGAAAAAGTTTGATGGAAAGCTTGAATGACCACAAAAACAAATCATTCTTTTTGAGTTTGAAAGACATAATTATTTTCATTTTAGAAATGAATTGAAAGCCTTGATTGACCATATAAAATATTCTTTGAGTCTTGATTGACAATTTTTCTTGAAAGTTGATCATTGATTGAAAGTGTTCAAGACATATGTCATAAGATAGCTTGAACACATAGACTAACTTTTTGATGATTTTGTAGGGAGAAATGGCGCCATTCTTGGCAGCCTTGGGGAGGAGAAATATCTCCTTAAACCATGTTCTAGAAGTGTGCTTTGGTGTGACATAGATTAGGCTTAGGATTAAAAGTTGCTAAGTAGGTACTTAGGTGCATTAATAGGTTATTTAAAACCACAAATCCCTAAGTTAGAGGTGGTCTAGAAGGATTAGGGGAGTCAACACCTCTAAGGCTAGTGATGTGGGTGTAACAACTTGTCTTGAAAAGAAAAGTTGATGTGAATAGTGGAAACACTATTCGACACTATTCATAGATTCTTATTCTCTCTTTTTTTTTTTTTAAAGAATAAGACTAGGATGAGATTTGAATTTCCCTAAGCAATTTTAGGTTCCAATTAATTCTAAATGATGGTTTTGGCTCTAGATTAACTATGGAAATTAATTAACCTTTAATTAGAGCCTAATATTGCTTAGGTTTGGAGTTAAACAGCTCATTAAGCTGAAAATGCGATATGCGGGGCAAAACCGTAATTTTCACCAAAAGTTGCCCGGAACCTCCGAGACTTAAACAAACATAGTTCATGCCTTAAAATCATTGTTTTGAACCTAGAACAAAGTCCGGGTCGAAACGGAACTTAAAACTGCCTTAATTCTGTACAAGGGTATTTTGGTCATTTACGCGCAGAAATCTCAGAAATGAGGTTTTCCTGCTTTGTTAGGCACTCATGCTCATACAATCCCCTTCATATAACATATGAACCTTATGAGGATGGCCAAAGCCGGCCGTCCTCGTGTTTCGGGTAAAAATGACCTCAGGGGCATTTTGGTCATTATGAAAGTTTAGCGAAACTCGGGGCGTTACATCATCAGCCATGGGGGAAGGATTTTTTGCATTTTAATTGTGGTTTAGAGTTGTGTTTAGGTGTATCTTTGATTAGGATTAAGATTAGGAATTTGTAAGAAAGTGTTTAGGTGAGGTAATGGTTAATTAGGGACTTGTAAGACTAGATTTAGGAAGTGGTCTTGCTAGATTAATGGAGTCAAACTCCATTAACAAAGAATCCAATGCCAACACAATTCCTTGATTTAGGGAAATTGGAAAGAGAAAACACTATTCAAGATTCCAAGACTAGGAATCTTGAGTTTTAAAAAGAGATTTATGTTTAATCTAAGTAATTTTAGGTCCTAAGTAATTTTATTAACATATTTTGACTCTAGATTAATTATGGAAATTAATTAATCTTTGATTAGAGCCTAATATTGCTTAGGTTTGCTTAATTACGTCATTAAGCTCAATGGTACTATCCCGGGGGCAAAATCGTAATTTTGCACAAAAACTTCCCGGGACCACTGGGACTTGAACAGAGACCTTAAAACACGTAAAAACATTGTTTTAAACCTTCGGGGAAAGTTTCGGGCTCAAACGGCACCTTTACCCGCGTAAAACGCTACAGGGGTATTTTGGTCATTTTGACCCGAAACTGCAAAAAACGAGATTTTGTTCCTACAATCACTCAAGGATCATCCAATCCCCTTCAAACATTGAGTCGGCCCTTCGAGGACTGCCAGGCCGACTATCCTCGAATTCCGGGCGGAAAATGACCTCAGGGACATTTCGGTCATTTTCCTCTCAAATAGAAAATCGAGGCGTTACACCAATCGCCTAGGATGAGTTCAACCTAACTAGTCATCGCTAGATCTAACATGGGGTAATAAAGGGGGAGAAACAAATCACTTCCTTACCTTTCTTATTATGAATATGCAACTTACTTGGATCACCTCTCATAACCTTTAATTCGGGGAGTCTAGACGATCATTTTCGTGTGTTTTACGTCACCTTAAACTTAGCATGTTGTTTTGAGATGCAAAAGCACAATCATATCTTATAATATCATATGCTTATATTTCACTTATCCTATGCACCTCAAATATTTCAAGTGTAATCATAACATGCCACAATAAATTATGTAATTGATAGCCAAGTACGCAACATATTCATCATATATATCCTCAAGCATGTCATGAACTAATCATCTCATAAAATAAACATGCTCATTAACCCTTCAACGGATCAAACTACAAATTGGGTAAACTTCACCTTTGAGATTATTTTTTTATGCATCTGAAGGATTAATTACAATGATTTCTACTAATTTTTAACCTCATGAGCATAATTAAACAATGCTGGATAGATTAGGCAGTGTTTGAAATTAAACAATTTTGGTGTTCTAGAAATTATATTTTTGACCTTTTCTCATTACCAGCTTTTCCTAAGATACGAAAATTAATTTTAAACCATTTATTAGAGGTTCTAACACATATACACATAACAAAATACATTTTTACCAATTATAATCAGGCTGGAACAGAATCTAATTTTTTAGATTTTGAAGGCTTTAGAAATCACATTTTTTATCCATTTTAGTTACTAGATTTGCCTAAGGTGCCATGAATGATTATCATATCAATTAATAGTAGTTTTCATACATATAAACTGCTCTAAACAACATACATTAGATCTGGAAATGTTAGAATAGAATCCAGAATTTAATATTCCAAATGCATGCAAAATTGCAATAATAAGCATTTCTAGCAACTAGTCTTTCTCAAAATTAATTTCGAGTCATGGAACATTCTTAAAGGCAATTTATCTCTTGGAAATATAAGCAAATACTCTAGGGTCAGTAGCAAAATCAGAGAGCTCAATAATAAGATTTTGGTTATGTAAATCATGTTTTAACACTTTAGAAATTAACACTTTTCTCAAAGGAAAATTACAAGACATAAGTTTTTGAAACCTTAAGGTAATAACACATCAAACCTTAAAACTTTATTCCTTTGAAAAAAAAACATATTTGTAAAGACAAAATGCCCATGGAACTGAAATTCCTATATAAGTTGAAAAGGGTAAGTCTTGAGTTTTAGATATTTAGGTGATGACATAAACTTAAACATGCTAATGCAAGTCTCTTTTAACTTTGATATTATAAGGTGATAGAGATGGAAATATAAACATGATATGCAAGGCTTGAAAGTAAACATGAGAATGCAAAATCATTTTTAATTTTTAAAGTTTAGGTGATGGCTTGAAACATAAACATGCTAGAGAAGAAATATAAATATGAAATACAAGTTTATTTTCTTATCTTCAAGATTTAGGTGATAACTTAAGGACTTAGGAGATAAATATGAATGCATTTCCATTCTTACAAAACACCTGTTTAGAGTAACTCCTAAGCTCAAAACTCCTATTTAGAGTAACAACTCTAAATCATCGATCAATCTTACAAAATGGATATGAGTTTTAGAGTCCATTAACAGCATGGTTCCAAGAACCTTTATTTTGTTTGGACCCACCATCAAGCTCAAAAGAAAAACTAACAAAGAAAACCAAATAACATTTTCACTCACTAGGAACTTTTAAAACAAAAAATGAAATCTTGAGCTTTAGAGGTCAAACAAATGATGGTATCATAACCACCATCAAAGATCCTCATCATCAAGCCAAGATTTTTGAACACCAAAGGCCATCAAGGCCAAAAAAGAAAAGGAAAGTAAAAGGAAACTTGAAATCGAAAAAAAAAGAAGGAAAGAAGAGAACCAACACTTCATCATTCATTCAAATCCAAAATAACCAAAGAAAAAGAGAAAGACGCAAAGTAAAAATCCCTACCAAAGATATTTTCTTGTTCGAGCAAGAGAAAGCCTTAATCTTTGAGAAGAAATAAGAAGAACAAATCTTCCCTAGAGGCAAGAACAAATTTGGCCAAAGGGAAAGAAAATAGAATAAGGATTTTTCTTAAGCTTTGATGCTTAGGGATGGAAAGGTTGTGTTTCTTGAGGGTGGTTTATGGTGGTGATGTGGTGGTGGAGGGTGGTTCTTGGGGTGATGGAGGAAGGAAAAGAGTTTTTTGAGAGGTGAGAGAAGAGAGAATTTGAGACAAGTTTTTTGGACAAGCTTATGATCCGAAAAAGTGGTAATGTGTGAGTTTCTTTGAGTATGTGAGTATATATATATAAAAATTAAAATGAGAGGATGTGATGAAGGAGGCATGGGTGGCCATCATCGAGGCATGGGGGAAAAAAGAGATATTTTCATTCCTTTTTGTGTTAGGAATTGAGTTTAGAGGTAAACTTGATTAGGAATTGTTAATAGGGTGTTTGGGCTGGTAAGTAAGTGATTAAGCCACTCAAGATATGATTAGAGAGTTGTCTTGCTCACTTAGTGAAGTCAAACTTCATTAAGTAGGAATCCAATGCCAACATGGTTTCCTTGATTTAGGGAATTGGAGAGAGAAAACACTATTTCATGAGACATGACATAAAATCTTGAATTAAGAAATGGATTTTGAGTTTCTTTAAGTAATCTTAAGTCTTGATTAACCCCAATTAATTATTTTGACTCTAGATTAATTATTAAAATTAATTAATCTTTAATTAGAGCTTAACATTGCTTAGGTTCTGTTAATCATGCGATTAAGCTCATTATGCCCTTTGTAACATCCTAATTTTTAACCCAATACTCTAGAACATATTTAGGTTAATCATTAGTCTGTTACGTCATAGTCTTCTCTTTACTTTAAATACTTAGTGGAAAATACATGTAAATTTTTTTCTTTTGAAAGATAAAGGTAAAGTGAGAGCCGCGTATCGTGATGAGTGATGAGGCACGTAAAGGATTAAAGCAAACATCTTACAAGCAACATAAAGCATAAAATGGCACACCATGATAAAAACTGAATCACGACATATATATATATATATATATATAGATATATATAATAGGCCCACTTATAAAGTGTGGGACTTAGTTTAGTACAAGGAAACACGATACATAAAAAGGAAATACAACGGAAACATAAAACAACTCCCCTACCCAAGTGAAACGAAAGGGATAACCTCTAAACAAAAGAAGGTTTATCCTCATCTAAGTGGTGTGTGCACTAGCCCGGGTCATCCGCTACCTCCGACTGACGTCCATCCGTTGAGCGAGGCACATATCCGGCAAACTGAGCGAGCTCCTCCTGTGTAAAGAGACGAAGCGGGGATGGGGAGTGACCCTCACAACGCGATCACATCTCCGGTCATTGTGCTAGCCGAGGCTGAGTAACGGTGGCCTCACTACCCTCCCCAAAGTCCATCGGTATAGTGGGGGAGGATCCCTCAGAGGGTACCTGAGTGGCAGAGTCCTCGGAAGGGTCTGTCTCCAAGAATGACGATGGGCAACGGGGCACGTACTGCGGGTAGTCTTGAGTGGCGGATGCGGTAGATGGAGTATGGCGAATCTTCTTCTCTCGGGGGCGTGCGCGCTCAAACACAAAATCATCACCGAACGGCGAAACAGGGGAGAACCGGTGGGAATGCACAGGGGAAGTGAAGGGTCATCTGACGAACATGAACACGCGAACAGTACAACGACCCTCAAAATGAAATGACCCGTGGTTCGGGTCATGGTGCACCTCCCATGTCGGAGTATCCACAAACACCACGAACGTCGCCATCTGAAGACGTGACGGAAAAAAAAGATAGAGGGAGTGAGAATCTTACTAAAGAATCTCAGTAGGGTCTCCTACTACCTAGGTGTCATCATCTACGTCTTCAAGAACCTTGGGTTTAATATGTTAAAGGAAGTGAGCATGCATCAAATTCATTTTAAGCTTTTAAAGTGTAGTTTCCAAGGTCCATCCATTTTAGAATGATCTTGATGTCATGAATGCAACATAGCAAAGAATGTATGCATGGCACTATCTAATGCAAGAACACCAATCATAACATCAAGTCACATCATAATAGTGGCATAGAGTGACAATTAAAATCTCATGGGGAAAACCTTTGTGACATAATCATCATACTTTACTTTCTCATGGGCCACCCTAAAACATCTCTAGGTTATGAGCTCATACCTTAACTAGTCGTCACTAGTTCTTACTTATTCCTTACCGATAAGCGTATCATAAATAAATCCCGACTATCTGAGTACGGGTTAGGGGACATTTCTCTTAGGGGTGCTCGGCCGAACCGGTGTCACCTAAGAGTACATCTTGGTACCGATGTCACATGAGTTCTTTGGAGGTGCTCGGCCAAACCGGTATCATCCAAGAACACATCTTAGTACCTTATCTTTCAAAAATTCTCATAGGTTTTCAAAAACTTGCTAAGTCCCCAAATTTGTCAGAAATTTGGTAGCGTAACAGCGGCACACCAAATTTCCTCCAAATTTACTTTATGTCATATAAATAAATAGAACATGTATCCTTAATCATAATTTCAGACGTATGCATAATCATTCTCATACATTCACTTACAACATTAAAACTCATTATGCTCTTGATCCTACAGTATCTTATGATTTGACCCTTACGGGTCTTAAACTTAAGATGTAATTAATCTATCATTACCTATCAACTTCTTATGCACCTAAGGGTTCTCTTCCAACAATTTTTACCATCGTTTATGTTCCCTAATAAATCTGGGCAGCATCAAACTCCAAGGGCAAGGTTATATTTCTATGATTACGGGGTTCTAGAACTTCCGTTTTAGACCCTTTCTCAGTTCCGTCTTTACCTAAGGCGCTATAAGTTAAATCTAAACCAATTATGAGGCATTCTTATACCTAAGAACTAATTACAAACCATGATTACCACATTATGGGGTTGCTGGATAGAATCCAGAAATTAAATGTTCTAAGAGTTCTAGATTTGCATTTTTACGGTTTTCTAGTTACTAGTTTCTCTATAGGTGCTAAAATTCAATTCTACTCCAAATGTTACCAAATTTTTCATATCTAAACAATACTAATCTGATTATATTCCCACAAAAACAGTTTGGACAAAGTCTAAAAACAAATGGGTCAAAACTATGTTAAATTCCAACTTTACAGTTTTTCTATGAAGCTAGTTTCTTTCCTAACATGCATAGAAGTGCTCCTACCTTATCATATAAAATTTTCACACATTCTAACACATCAAAACATCATCACACAGCAGCAAACATGCCATGGCAGAGCCAAAATATTAAGGTCGAAAAAGATACACAACTTGACAATTCTAAACATATAAGTTTACTAGTTTCTCTTGGGACCAATTTAGAACTTCTAAAACTCTTTGCAAACCATTTTATTTCATCAAAAGGCTAAGAACAACCTTAGGTCAGTAACCATTTTAATTCTTCCTTAGAAGAGAATCGAAAATAATAAATCTTGTTGATCATAACTTTGTAACACTCATGAAGCTTTAAGAAAATCTAGAACATAAGTTGTTGGCCCTTGTAGCTAGATGAAACTCATTCCAAGCTCACCATTACTACATGGCCAAAATTATGCATTCAAAGAATGCTTCCATATTAAACTTCAACTTGAGATAAAATGGGCAAGTCTTTGAGCTCTAAGGTCTTTAAGTGATGACAAAATATAAACGTACTATGCACTTCATTTTTATTCTTTCTTACAAAGTAAAGTGATAACTTTAGAGTAAATACACAAGACTTGAAATTAAATATGCAAGGCTTGAAATAAATATGCAAGACTTGAATTAAATATGCAAGCTTGAAAGTAAATATGCAAGACTTGAGTTTAAATATGCAAAGCTTGAAAGTAAATATGCAAGACTTGAATTTAAATATGCAAAGCTTGAAAGTAAATATGCAAAACTTGAACTTAAATATGCAAATTCAATTCTTTATTTTAGTGCTCTAGGTCCAGCAACAATCGACTTTAAGGCCGAAATAGAAAAGCTTTGAGAATTAATTAGGTGATGATGCAAGTCTTGTTTTAATCTTTAAGTCCTTAGGTGATAACTTGAAAGTAAAGATGCAAGGCAAGAACATAAACATGAGTGCAAGCTCAAAATAAATATGCAAGTTCATTTATATCTTGTTAGAGCTCATCCAAGACTTAAAAGGAACTTAAACCTTAACCCAAACTCATCATACCAAGGTAAAGTGATGTCAAGAGTTCTTAGACTCAATATAACACTTCTAAAGAATTAAACCATAAGTGAACCATATAGCATTTTTATGAAAACTCAAGCTTTAGAGATTTCCTTGTGGGGAACATAGAGTCACCATCTAGAACTCTCAGCATCAAGCTATCATGTTGGACCACCTAACCAATGATGGCCGAAAACATGAAGAAAGGAAAAGGAAAGGAACCGAAAATTTTAAGGAGGAAAAGGAACATCTTGAAACTCTAGAGACCATGATCTTGGTGATCTATTAACACTAACACCATGGGACCTCATCATTGAGTTCATATAACCATTTTAAATCATCATCAAAGTTAGAGACATTAAAGGTTCAAGAAAGGAAGAACTAGAAACATTTTAACTCAAGAACAAAGAGCAAGATTTAGAGCTTGTTTCAAGTGATGAACATCATCATGAAACCCTCATCATCAAGCTCTCATTCTTTGGTCTCAAAGGCACATGGCCGAAATGGAGAAAGAGAAAGGAGAAGAAGAGAAGTTCTAAAAAGATTCAAAAGAAACTATAAAGCATAAAGCTAAATCAAAACTTTAATGAAAGAAATACTTGAAAGAAAATCCCTACCAAGTGATTGGAGGTTGAAGAAGATGAAGAAGATGAAGAATTTTGAAGAACTTGAAGAACTCTAGAACTTTGAGAGAAAAGGAAAACTTTGAAATGCTCTTTGAAAAACTTACACTTAGCAAATAAAACCAAAGTGATGCAAGTTCATTCAAGAATCCTATTTATAGAGAAATGAAACAAATGGAGGGGTGTGAGTGGTGATGAAGGCTTCGGCCATTGTGTGCAGAATTGGGGAGAAAATATCTCTTACAAGGCATGGTTCAAGGCATGGTTGAAAGCATGGCTAGGTATGGGTTCAAGCATGGCTCAAGTATGGTGCAAGCATAGGTCTTGAGTGAAAAACAAATCAACATGTGAGGTAAATGGGGGGAGAGGTGGCCGAACTTGCATCAGCCATGGGGAGGATTTATTTGCATTTTAATTGTGGTTTAGAGTTGTGTTTGGGTGTGTATTAGATTATGCTTAAGATTAGGAACTTGTAAGAAAGTGTTTAGGTAAGGAAATGGGTAATTAAGGTTGTCAAGACATAATTAAGGAGTGATCTTGCACCATTAGTGAGTTAGAAATCCATTTTAGTGTCTAAACAACTCTAGACACAATTCCTTAATTTAAGGAATTGGAGAAAGAAAACACTATTTAAGATTCCAAGACTAGGAATTTTGAGTTCTAAAAAGAGATTTAAGTTTAATCTAAGCAATTTTAGGTTCTAATTAACCTTAAATTAGAAATGCAAGACAAGTATCCCAAGCTTTTCCAAGGTAACGAATTTCGAGGACGAAATTCTTTTTAAGGAGGGGAGTAATGTAACACCTCGATTTTTCTGTTTGAGGGAAGTGACCAAAATGCCCCTGAGGTCATTTCCTGGTCGGAATTCGAGGATGGCCAACCTGGTAGTCCTCGAAAGGTCAACTCAATGTTTGAAGGGGATTGAATGGCCTTTGAATGCTTCCGGAAGCGAAAATCTCGTTTTCCGCAGTTTCGGGTCAAAATGACCAAAATATCCCTATAGCGTTTTTACGCTGGTAGAAGTGCCGTTTGAGCTCGAAACTTTCCCCAGAGGTTTAAAATCATGTTTTCATGTGTCTAGAGGTCTCTGTTCAAATCTCGGTAGTCTCGGGCAGTTTTTGTGCAAAATTATGATTTTGCCCTTAGAATAGTGTTTTTACGCCTAATGACGTAATTAAGCTAACCTAAGCAATATTAGGCTCTAATCGAAGGTTAATTAATTTTTCTAATTAATCTAGAGTCAAAATAATATATTAAGGTTAATTAGAACCTAAAATTGCTTAGATTAAACTTAAATCCCTTTTTAGAACTCAAGATTCCTAGTCTTGGAATCTTGAATAGTGTTTTCTCTCTCCAATTCCCTAAATTAAGGAATTGTGTCTAGAGTTGTTTAAACTCTAATTTGAGGATCTAAATCTCTAATGGTGCAAGACCACTCCTTAATCATGTCTAGACCACCTTAATTACCCATTTTCCTTACCTAAACACTTTCTTACAAATTCCTAATCTTAAACATAATCCAATACACACCTAAACACAACTCTAGATCACAATTAAATTGCAAAACAAACCTCCCCTTGGCTGCAACATGGCTGAAAAGCCATGCTTCTTTGACCACATGATTGAATTGTTTTCTCGCTCCTTGAAGCCATGCTTGAGCCATACCTTGAACCATACCTCACCATGCTTTGAACCATACCTTACCATGCTTCAAGATCACAACATCTCACCTCATAGAACTCATAGGTTGCACTCTCCTTGGCCGAAAACTCCATCAGCCCTCACTCCCTCCATTTGCTTCATTTCTCTATAAATAGATGGCCTTGAGAAGCTTGCATCACTTTGAGATCATTTGCTAAGTTAGTGCACTTTCAAAGTTTTCTTTTCTCTCAAAAGTTCTTGTGTTCTTCAAGAGTTCTTCAAGGTTCTTCAAGTCATTCAAGTTCTTCATCTTCTTCATTTTCTTCCTTCATCTCCAAGTTTTTCTCATCAAGTAGGGATTTCTTTTCATGAATGTTCTTCTTTGAAGTTTGATGTTTATGGTTTCTCTTGTTTTCTCTTTAGAACTTCTTTTCCTCTCCTTTTTCTTTCTCATTTTCGGCCATGGGCCTTGAAGTTCAAGGAAATGAGAGCTTGATGATGAGAGTTTCATGATGATGTTCATCACTTGAAACAAACTCTAGAGCTTGATCCTTGTTCTTGAGCAAAAATGTTTTTAGTTCTTCCTTTTTTGAATTTTTGAGAACTCTAACTTTGATGATGCTTCAAAATAATTCTAAGGACTCAATAATGAGGTCTCATGATGTTGGTGTTAATATATCATCAAGATCATGGACTCTAGAGTTTCAAAATGTTCATTTTTCTTTCTTAAAAATTCGGCCCTTTTACTTCCATTCCTATGTTTCATGGTTTGATTCTTTAAAAATGTTATGTTGAGTTCTAAGAACTCTAAACTTTACTTTATCTTGGTTTGATGAGTTTGGGTTAAGATTTAAGTTCCTTTAAAGTCTTGCTAAGAGCTCTAATAAGATGTAAATTGTAACACCCCGATTTCTCTGTCCGAGGGAAATGACCAAAATGCCCCTGAGGTCATTTCCTGACCCGAACTCGAGGGTAACCAACTCGGTCGTCCTCGAAGGGTCAACTCAATGCTTGAAGGGGATTAAATGGCCCTTGAATGCTTTCGAAAGCGAAAATTTCGTTTTTCGCAGTTTCGGGTCAAAATGACCAAAATACCCCTATAGTGTTTTTACGCGGGTAAAGGTGTCGTTTGAGCCCGAAACTTTCCCCAGAGGTTTAAAAACATGTTTTCATGTGTCTAGAGGTCTCTGTTCAAGTCCCGGTGGCCCCGGGCAGTTTTAGTGCAAAATTACGATTTTGCCCCTAGAATAGTGTTTTTGAGCTTAATGACGTAATTAAGCAAACCTAAGCAATATTAGGCTCTAAACGAAGATTAATTTATTTCCCTAATTAATCTAGAGCCAAAATAATTTATTGAAGTTAATTAGAACCTAAAATTGCTTAGATTAAACTTAAATCCCTTTTTAGAACTCAAGACTCCTAGTCTTGGAATCTTGAATAGTGTTTTCTCTTTCCAATTCCTTAAATCAAGGAATTGTGTCTAGAGTTGTTTAAACTCTAAATTGAGGATTTAACTCACTAATGGTGCAAGACCACTCCTTAATTATGTCTAGGCCACCTTAATTACCCATTTACCTTACCTAAATACTTTCTTACAAATTCCTAATCTTAAGCATAATCAAAGATACACTTAAACTCAACTCTAAACCACAATTAAAATGCAAAGAAACCTCCCCCATGGGCTGATGCATATTCGGCCATCACTCTCTAATTACCACACATATTAAATTGTTTTCTCACTCAAAGAGCCATGCTTGAGCCATACCTTGAGCCATACCTCACCATGCTTTGAACCATACCTCACCATACCTCAAGAACACATTATCTCACCTCATGGAACTCATGGAAAGCCTCCAATCTGCACCCTCATGGCCGAAACCTCTTCCTCCATGAGCTCCCTCCATTTGTTTCATTTCTCTATAAATAGAATGCCTTGAGGAGCTTGCACCACTTTTAGATCATTTGCCAAGTTTAGGAAACACTCAAAGCTTTTCTTTTCTCTCAAAGTTCTAGTGTTCTTCAAGTTCTTCAAGCTCTTCAAAGTTCTTCATCATCTTCATCTTCTTCTTCCATCTTCAAGTTCATCACACCAAGTAGGGATTTTCTTTCATGTATTCTTTTCTTTAAAGTTCTTGTTTCAAGCTTGATGTTCATAGTTTCTCTTGTTTCTCTTTAGAACTTCATTTCCACTCCTTTTTCCTTTTCTTTTTCGGCCATAGGCCTTGGAGAACAAAGGAATGAGAGCTTGATGATGAGAGTTTCATGATGATGTTCATCACTTGAAACAAACTCTAGAGCTTGATCTTTGTTCTTGAGCAAAAATGTTTTTAGTTTTTCTTTTCTTGAACTCTTAAGAACTTGAGCTTTGATGATGTTTTTAAATGGCTCTATGAACCCAATGATGAGGACTCATGATGTTGGTGTTAATATATCACCAAGATCATGAACTTTAGAGTTTTAAAATGTTCCTTTTCTTCTTGATGATTTCGGCCAAATCCATAAATTTTCTAAGTTTCATGGTTGATTTCCTAAAAATATTATGTTGAGTTTAAGAACTCTAAGCTTGACCTTACCTTGTTTGGATGAGTTTGGGTTATGGTTTAAATTCCTTTAAAGTCTTGTTAAGAGCTCTAGAAAGATAAAATGAACTTGCATAATTTATTTTATGCTTACATCCATATTTACATTCTTGCTATGCATCTTTGCTTTCTAACTATCACCTAAGAACATAAAGATTAAAATGAAACTTGTATCATCACTTAATCTAATTCTCGAAGCCTTTCTATTTCGGCCTTAAAGTCGATTGTTGTTGGGCCTAGAGCACTAAAATAAAGAATTGAACTTGCATTACCACCTAATTAATTTCTCGAATGCCTATCTATTTCGGCCTTAAAGTCGATTGTTGTTGGGCCAAGAGCACTAAAATAAAGAATTGAACCATGCATATTTACCTTCAAGCTTGCACGTTTAAGTTTATGCCTCGCATATTTACTTTCAAGCTTGCACGTTTAAGTTTATGCCTTGCATATTTAATTTTAAGTCATCACTTTACTTTGTAAGCAAGATTAAAAACGAAAAGCATGAGCACGTTTAGTTTATGTCATAACTTAAGAACCTAGAGCTCAAAGACTTGCCCATTTCATTCCAAGATAAAGTTAAATGTGAATGTATTCCTTGAATGCATAATTTCGGCCAAGTAGTGATGATGGACTTGCAATGAGTTTTCATCTAGCTACTAGGACCAATAGTCTATGTTTTAAGTTTTCCTTAAAGCTTTACAAATCTTTATAAGGTTTTGTCATCACAAGTTGTGATTTTATTATCTTTTAGGGGATGAAATATGTAACACCCTAGTAATTAACCAGATACACCTAGGTTGAATCTGATTAATGACTAGACTTTACTCCTTGCTTTGGTTCTTTCTTCATAATTTGAAAATACTTAGTGAAATTACGAGCCATTTTTTTTTAAACACATAATTGAAAACGTGAGCCGAGTACAACGTGAACGAGTAAGCGGAGTATAATAAGACGTTTAAGAATATATCACATCATATCACTTAGGCTCCATCATATAACATCCATAAGCACATTATAGCATATATTTACATACAATAACCTCACTCAAAGGGTGGGTTATGTTCATACATCATTATCTTATGCAAACCCATAAAAGAAAATATACTTAAGGAAATTCATGCCCCTAAACTAGATAACTCCATAAGCCGGGAAGGTTATCCTAAAACTAGGGTGCATGATCACACATAAATCTACTAAGAACTCTCTAGGGCCACTGTCCCGGAAATGGGGGAATAAATCCGATCCACTGATGAGCTCCCTCGGGAGGGGACACACGAGATGCACCAAGCTGGGGTCGCATGGACGACCTTCTTGCTAACCTCGGCTGAACAACTGTTTCCTCACTACCCTCTCTTACACGTGTGGGAGTAGGAGCAGAGCTCTCAGAATATACATGAGTAGGAGTGTCCTCTGAAGGATCAGTTTCAGAATATCTCGTCTCGGGAACATACTCTGGAAATCCATGGACAGCAGATGAAGCGGGATAAGAACGTAACATCCTTTCATCAAGTGGACGTGCATGTTCGAAAACCATTTCATCGCCATAGGGAGAAGTAGGAGAAAATCGATAACTAGGGACAGGATGTGCAAATGGACGACCTATGTAAATAAAAACACGAACTGCGCACCTCCCTTCAAAATGATACGAGCGATGCAGGGGATCATAGTGAAATTCCCAAGTAGGGGTATCAACGAACAGGACGAATGTCGCCATCTGAATCTGGAGACAATGACGGAAATAAAGAAAAGGGAGTGAGAATCTTGCTAAAGAATTCTCAGTAAGGTACCTCCTTCTACAGTGTCATCATCAAAGTCCCGAGGAACCTCGGGATTATTCTAAAATAGTGAGCATGCAAAGATTCATTTTAAGTTCGGACAAATACTTAACCGAGGTTCGTCAATTTTTAATCATCGTCTTATAATGCATCTTATTCTTAACATGTCATATTTACAATGAACTTTTCCTTTATCATTACATCATATTCCTCATCATCATTATCAAAATAACATGCATAAAAGAACGTCATATAATATTAGCTACACATGGACACAAAGGCACATATTTCATTTCTTTAGTGCCTTAGGTGACTTAAAATCTTATCATCATCATTATTTTCCTTGGGCCACCCTATACTCCACCCTTTTGGGAGTAATTTAGGTTATGAGCTCATACTTTACTAGTCGTCACTAGCATATACTTATCCCTTTTGATAAGCTAAAGTCCCGACTCTACCCTTTTGAGAGAATGGGTTAGGGGGCTAAATCACCTTTTCACCACCTATAGTCTGATGGTTCCAAAGGATCATTTTCTTATAAGTTTAAGTCACCATTAAATCTTTGCATGTTATATCATAATACAATTCATAAACATCATAACATTTTCTCATTTATAGTCTTAAGCTAGAATAATATATATCAATCGTAATCATGCATATGGGAGATTCCCGAGAAGAGAGGTGGGTCACAATGGACACGCTTAAATACCAAGTCTTTCCTTAGCCAGAACCTTTCCAAATTACACTTTTACAATGATACACTTTCTTCTAGCAACAAAGGTGAATTTTACATAATAAAGAACATTTCATGTATAAGCATTCTTATTATTTGCAACAAAGAACTATAACATGCAAGCCAGGAAATCATTCAATGATATCAAGTACTTAATAAGCATCCAATCCTTACATAGAATTATCAATTATAGAACTAATTAGTTACTAAACCAATTATGAATCATTCTCTTAACAATAAACCATAATTATCACAACTTCAATCATATCAAATCATTATCACACATTGATACTAAACTCGGATCGGTGGCCGAATCATGAACCTCATGCAATTACATAGAATCATATTTTAAGTGCATATAAAATACTAGTTCCCCATAAAATCCTTGCAAAGCCTTAAAACTCATTTAGAAACTAGTTCTTTTGTCAAATTTGGGAGGATCTTCACAATTAAAATTCTCACTTAAGATAAAAGGAGTAAGTCTTGAGCTTTAGAGATTTAGGTGACATCTTAGAATTATAAACATGCTATGCAACCTTATTTTAATCTTATCTTTATAAGGTGATAGCTTGGAATTATAAACATGATATGCAATTCCATTTCTTTATCTTTAAGATTTAAGGTGATGACTTGAAAATTAAACATGATGCAAGAACTTGAAATATAAACATGATACAAGAAACTGGAGCGGCGGTAATCCATACAGACCAAAGAGAGGGAGAAGAGAATATTAAGAAACCGGAGCGTGAGTCACACAGGACCAGAGAGGAGAAGAGAATTATTATTACATCTTTTTAAGCTCCAATCTCAAGACTTTTTAAAGAATAAATTCTTTAACTCCAATAATCATATTTCTTTGCTTGTGATACATGGGCAAGTCTTTAAGCTCTAGGATCTTTAGGTGATGGCATAAAATAAACATGTCATGCGTTGCTTCTTTTAGCCATTATAAAATATAGTGAGAGCATAAATTAAATATGAGATGCAACCTCTTAATTATCTTGAAAGATTAAGTGATGACTTGAAACATAAACATGAAATACAAGCTTGGAATTTAAACATGAGAAATGCAAGTTCATTTATTCATTCTTGAAAATTTAGTGATGACATAGAAGTTAATCATGGATGCAAATTCATTTTGTTTCTTTACTAGAGCTCCTTCAAGATTTTAAAAGAATTATAAATTCAACCCAATACATATCTTAACAAGAAATAAAACATAAAAGGAAAATACATCTTTCAAGTTCTAAACTAAAAATCTTTGTTTTAGCATCATAAAGCATTATTCTTTAAAGTTTTGCATCAAGTGGAATTTTCAAGCTTTAGAGGCCTAACTTGTGATGGATTTACAACCCACCCTCAAGGTCCTCATCATCAAGCCATCATCTTAGTTCCACCTAGGCCATATGGTTGAATTGGTTAAAGAAAAAATTGAAGAGGGAAAACCAAAATGAAAAGCTAAGGTAAGTTCATAATTTCATCATTTTGAGCTAAAAACACAACTCCTCAAAGCATAGAAATAAATTTAGAAACTACTCCCTACCTGATCTGAGTTGAAGAAGAGGAAGAGAACTTGGTTTCTTGAAGTGAAATGAAACAAAATCTCTTTGAAAAAATTGAAGAAAGAATTCAGCCAAAGAGGAGGAAGAAAGAAAGTTTTTGGTGCTCCTAAAAACTAGTTATGAACCAAGCATTCCAAGACCACTCAAGCAAGCCTATTTATAGAAGATTTTGAGGCTTCTAATTGGCCAAAATGATGAGGTAGTGGACGGAATTTTGCAGGAGAAATAAGGGAGGAAAAATCATTTTAGACAAAGTTGTATGAAATTAAGGAATTATGTCTCTTATGGTGACATTTTGGCATTTTGTTTTAGTGCAACTTTTGGCAATAATTCAGCTGCATAATGGCATCAATAATTTCATCCATTACAGCCCAAAGAAGTGAAATTTGTGTGTTCCATGCATTATTTAGGTGTAGGCAAGATATTCATGTAATTTAGAGAATTTACGGTTAATGGTTTAAGTGAATTAGTAAGCAATTTGGGTGGTTTTGAGCAATTTTGGGTTCTAATCAATCTAAATACACAATTTTGACTCTAGATTAATATTTAGAATTTAATAAGCTTTAATTTGAGCCTACTATTCCGTATACGAATCAAAAATCCCGAAATTCGCAAAACTGCTCAAAAACAGGGGCAAAATCGTACTTTCACTTAAAAACTGCCCGAGGCCACCCGAGCTTAACCAATGGTTAATCATGGCTTAAAAACACATTTTAAAACATTTTAGTGAGGTTCGGGCTCAGTCGGCACGCACATCGGAGTTAAAGCGACACTTGAGGTCATTTTGGTCATTTCGCGCTTCGGAACTCAAAATTGAGATCCTTCTGCTCTATTAACACACATAACACAAACAATCCCTTATTATCCTCAAAATATCCCCTTGAGAATAGGTGGGGCCCACGATCCTCATTTTCTGAGTAAAATAACTTCAGGGGCATTTTGGTCATTTTATACGTCTGAAATTCGGATTTGCGACTCTCGCATGAATCGTTCCTAACCTCTCTTCTAACGTTATATTCCTTTATTGAGGATTGTTCGGCCTCAAATCTTATGTAATAATTACCTACGGTAATTGAGTAATTTCTAATGACAGTAAAAATTACAGTAAAAATTGGGGCGTTACAACATGTATCATATTTCATTGCATATATCCATAAGCCATATAAATCTCAATATATGAACATAGCCATCACAAGATATCAATCACATTTATCTCATCAAATTATCAATATTTACGTTTAAGTCCCAAAGGGTCAAATCACAATTTCTCAAAGGTTACGGGTCAAAACGTAATTATCCCTTTTTAACATTTACTCACAAATTAAAGATCTTTAACTTTAACCAATACATTTCAAGAGAAATATAACTATTAGAAACGATTCAAACTCATCATAAAAATCTTTTAGGGCCACAGACTAAATTTAACACATTTTAGGGGTCAAAGTACAAAGTTACTTATTTTTTACACTTATCAAAAGCCAATACTCCTAAAACTTTCTCTGAACATCATAAATGGTATTCTAAACAGATATACACATCAAATATCATTATTTACTCTAATTAAAATCCTTTGAATCAAAAAATTACATAATTGATAGTTTAAGACACAACTTTTCGCATTTTATAAAATGGTCAAAACTAATACTTGTAATTATTCTTTTCAACTTCTAAGATACCCAAAAACAATTTATACATCAAATACTAATAATTCTAATGTATATAAACCATAAGTTTAGTATCAAATCAGTGATGAATTAATCCAGAAAATTCATTGTCTAAAGCTTTATAAAATTATGATTTTGATCCTTTCTAATTATTAGTTTATCTCAAAAATGCTAAAAACAATTCTTACATCAATTATAAGTAATTTATACACATTCAAACCTTATAAAATAGCATTCTAACCATTTTACCTGTAACGCCCCGATTTTCTATCTGAGAGGAAAATAACCAAAAAGCCCCTGAGGTCATTTTCGGCCCAGAATTCGAGGATGGCCGGCCCGGTAGTCCTCGAAGGGCCAACTCAATATTTGAAGGGGATTGAATGGCCCTTGAATGGTTTCGAAGGCGAAAGTCTCATTTTCTATAGTTTTGGGTCAAAATGACCAAAATACCCCTATAGCGTTTTTACGCGGGTAAAAGTGCCGTTTGAGCCCGAAACTTTTCCTGAGAATTTAAAACAATGTTTTTACATGTTTAGAAGTGTCTGTTTAAGTCTTGGTGGTCCCGAGCAGTTTTAGTATAAAATTATGATTTTGCCCCTAGAATAGTGTTTTTGAGCTTAATGACGTAATTAAGTAAACATAAGCAATATTAGGCTCTAATCGAAGATTAATTAATTTTCATAATCAATCTAGAGTCAAAATAAACTATTAAAATTAATTGAAACCTAAAATTGCTTAGATTAGATTTAAATCCCTTTTTAAAACTCAAGATTTCAATCTTGGAATCTTGAATAGTGTTTTCTCTCTCCAATTCCTTAAATCAAGGAATTGTGTCTAGAATTGTTTATGCACTAAAATGAGTTTATAACTCACTAATGATGCAAGACCACTCCTTAAACATGTCTTGACAACCTTGATTACACATTTTCTCACCTAAACACTTTCTTACAAATTCCTAATCTTAATCCTAATCAAAGATACACCTAAACACAACTCTAAATCACAATTAAAATGCAAGAAATCCTCCCCATGGCTGATCCAAGTTTCGGCAACCTCTATCTCATTTACGTCACATGTTGATTTGTTTCTTACTCAAAGAACCATGCTTGAGCCATACCTTGAACCATACTTCACCATACTTTGAAGTATACCTCACCATGCCTCAAGATCACAACATCTCACCTCATGGACCTCATGGGGCTGCCCTTGCTTGGCCAAAACCTCCCTCTCCCTCTTGCACCTTGCATTTGTTTCATTTCTCTATAAATAGCACACTTGAGTGAACTTGAAACACCTTTAGTTCATTTGCTAAGTATAAGTTTTCAAAGAGCACTTCAAAGTTTCCTTTTCTCTCAAGTTTAGGTGTTCAAGTTCTTCAAGTTCTTCATTCTTTTCTCTCATACCAATCTTCAATCACTTGGTAGGGATTTTCTTTCAAGTATTTCCTTCATTTAAGTTCTTATTCTAGTTATGTGTTTATGGTTTCTCTTGAGTCTTTTTAGAACTTCTTTCCCTTTCCTTTTTCTTCTTCATTTTCGGCCATGGGCCTTTGAGGACAAGGGAATGAGAGCTTGAAGATGAGGTTTCATGATGATGTTCTTCACTTGAACAATCTCTAAAGCTTGATCTTTGTTCTTAAGTTAAAGATGTTTTTAGTTCTATTCTCCTTGAACCTTGAGATCCTTAACTTTGATGATATCTTAAAATGGTTATAGGAACTCAATGATAAGGACCCATGGTGTTAGTGTTAATACATCACTAAGATCATGGTCTCTAGAGTTTCAAA
The DNA here is from genome assembly GCA_031216125.1 of Dalbergia cochinchinensis. Lineage (NCBI taxonomy): Eukaryota > Viridiplantae > Streptophyta > Magnoliopsida > Fabales > Fabaceae > Dalbergia > Dalbergia cochinchinensis. The sequence continues at coordinate 29,702,225 of CM062375.1, read as the reverse complement.
TGTTTCCTTTACTTCTTAAAAGTTTCGCCTCCTTTCCTTTTCTCCTCTTCATGATTTCGGCCAACACTTGTTGGATGGTCCAACATGATAGCTTGATGATGAGAGTTCTAAATGGTGACTTTATGTTCACCACAGAGAAATCTCTAAAGCTTGAGTTTTCATGAAAATGATGTATAGATCACTTATGGCTTTGTTTTTTTTTAGGAATATTATCTTGAGTTCCAAGGACTTTTGTCTTCACTTTACCTTGTCATGATGAGTTTGGGTTGAGGTTTAAGTTCCTTTAAAGTCTTGAATGAGCTCTAATAAGATATAAATGAACTTGCATATTTATTTTGAGCTTTACATTCATATTTATTTTCTAAGCCATCACTTAAAGTTAAAGGATAAGAAATGGAGTGCATCTCATATTTACATTCTTGTCTAGCATATTTACCTTTCATCACTAAAAAACATAAAGATTTAAAATGAGAGCTTGCATTATCACCTAACTAATTCTCAAAGCCCTTCTATTTTGGCCTTAAAGTCGATTGTTATTGGGCCTAGAGCACTAAAATAAAGAAATGAACTTGCATTGTTTATTTACTTTCAAGTCTTGCATATTTATTTCAGGCCTTGCATATTTATATTTCAAGTCTTGCATATTTACTCTAAGTTCTCACTTTACTTTATAATGAAAAATAAGAATGATGCGCATAGCATATTTACATTTTGTCTTCACTTAAAGACCTTAGAGCTCAAAGACTTGCCCATTTTATCTCAAGTTAAAGTTTAATGTGGGAGCATTCTTTGAATGCATAATTTCGGTCATATAGTGATGATGAACTTGGAATGAGTTTCATCTAGCTATAACGGCCAACAATCTAAGTTTTAAGACTTTCTTTAAGCCTCATGAACTTTATGAGATTAAGACCAACAAGATTTATGAATTTACTTCTCTTTTAAGGAGGGATCAAGTGGTCACTGACCTAAGGGTGTTTTTAGCCTCTTTGACAAAATAAAATAGTTTGCAAAAGAGTTTTAGAAGTCCTAAAATGATTCCAAGGGAAACTAGCAACTTATATGCTTTAGAAATGTCAAATTATGCATCTTTTTGGGACTTGATGTTTCGGTTCTGCCATGATGGGTTTGCTGCTGTGTGATGATGTTTTGATGTGTTAGAATGTGTGAAAATTATGTATGATGAGGTAGAAACTTTTCTATGCATGATAGAAGAGAAACTAGTTTTCTAGAAAAATCGTAAAGTCAAGATTTAGCATAGTTTTAACCCATTTATTTTTGGATACTGGCCAAACTATTTCAATGGGAATATAATCAGATTAGGATTGTTTAATCATGAAAAATTTGGTTACATTTGAAGTAGGATTGAATTTTTAGCACCTCTAGAGAACTCATGTGACATCGGTACCAAGATGTATTCTTGGGTGACAACGGTTCGGCCGAGCACCCCCAAGAAATGCCCCCTAGCCCGTACTAGATAAGTCGGGATTATGTTTATGATTATGATACACTTATCGGGATTGATAAGTAAGAACTAGTGACGACTAGTTAAGGTATGAGCTCATAACCTAGAGATGTGACACATTCTGAGTGACACCGGTTTGGCCGAGCACCCCCAGAATGATTGTCTTTTAGGGTGGCCTATAAGGAAGTAAAGTATGATGATTATGTCACAAAGTTTTCCCATATGAGATTCAATTGCCACTTTATGCCACTATTGTGATGTTCTTAATGTTATGATTATTATTCTTGCATTAAGTAGAGCCATGCATACATTCTTTAATATGTTGCGTCCATGTCATTAAGAATCATACTCAAATGAACGGACCTTGGCTAACTATGTTTCAAAGCTTAAAAATGGACTTAATGCATGCTCACTTATTTTGTATAGTAAACCCAAGGTTCCTAAGGACGTAGATGATGACACCTCGGTAGTAGGAGGCCATACTGAGATTCTTTAGCAAGATTCTCACTCCCTCGATCTTTTCTTTCCATCACGTCTTCAGATGGCAACGTTCGTGATTTTTGTGGACACCCTAACATGGGAAGTGCATCATGATCCATACCACGGGTCATACCATTTTGTGGGTCGCTGCGTCGTTCATGTATTCATGTTCATTGGACGGCCCTTTAGTCACCCCGTACATACCCATCGCTTCTCCCCGACCGCACCCTACGGCGACGACGAGCGGGTTTTTGAGCGCACGCGTACGCATAACGAGAGAGTGCTCTGCATGCACACCGCCGCCTCAGCCATGCGCGAGTATCCCGACTACGTGCCCCGGACTTACTTCTCGGAGACCAACCCGTCAGAGGACCCACCTACCCATCTATACAGTGAGAGCTCCGCCCCTACTCCACCACTGATGAGAGAGGGCAGTGAGGATACTGTGACTCAGCCACGGCTAGCACGACGATTGGAGATGCGGCCACGTCATGGGGGTGACTTTCGATCCCCGTTTCGCCTTTACACGCCGGAGGAGCTCACCCAGTTTCCCGGATATGTTCCTCGCTCGCGAGATGGACGTCAGTAGGAGGTGATGTATGACCGATGGAGTACCCGGGTAGAGCACACACCACTAAAATAAGGATAAACCTTCTTTTGTTTAGAGGTTATGCCTTTAGTTGCACTTGGGTAGGGGAGTTTGCTTTTATGCTTTCCGTCGCACTTTCCTTGTATTTTCTCTTGATGTATTCGTTACTTATTGTAATAAACTAAGTCCCACTCTTCATGCGTGGGCCTATCATATTATATATAAATATGCAGTTCAGTTTTATTGTGATGTGCCTTTACTTGCTTCATGTTATGATGTTATGAGATGCTTGCTTTATTTTCTTTCATGCTTTATTGATCACCAAGTCGCATGGCTCTCACTTTGCTTTTATAATTCACAAAAAATTTTACTAGTATTTTTGCTAAGTATTTTAAAGTAAAAAGGAAACTATGACGTAACCGACTAATGATTAACCTAAATATATTCTAGAGTATTGGGTTAAAAATTAGGATGTTACATTATCCAAATCACGTCAGTAACATAATTTTTAAATCAAAAAGCTTGAGAAAAGCACAATCTTGAACATCTTTGGATTTCTAACTCTAACAAAAATTATTTAAGTAATTTAAAGACAATATCAAAGCCTTAAAAATAAAATAAACTAATCTTAATACCAAGAACATCAAGAGGCTGAAATTAACTTAATTTAAGTATAAGAATTCCTATTTAACATTAAAGAGGTAAGTTTTGAGCTTTTAGAGATTTAGGTGATAGCAAGAATCATAGATATGCTATGCAATCCACTTTTAATCTTTATCATTATAAGGTGATAACTTGGAAATATAAACATGATATGTAATACTACAAATATAAATATGAAAATGCAAGTTTATTTTTAGATCTTCAAAGTTTAGTGATAACTTGAAACATAAATTGCATTACTTGAAATTTAAATATGAAGATGCAAATTCATATTATTATCTTCAAGAATTAAAGTGATAACTTGAAATATAAATATGATTATGCAAAGCTTAAAATATAAATATGATGTGCAAGAACTTGAAACGTAAATATGGATGCTAGTTCATTTTTATATCTTGTTAAGCTTAAAACTCAAAACTTAGTAATTCTTTCATTAATCTTTTGACATCAAGAATTAAACTTTGGGCTTTAAAGGTCATTTAAATGATGGATTCACAACCACCACCATGATTCCTTATCATCAAGTTGTGGTCATTATCAAATCATAAAAACCGAAAATATAAAGGAAGAACAAAAGAAAGAACATGAAATAAAATCCCTACCAAGTTGTTTCTTGTTATCAAAAGATAATGCTTGATCTTTAGAGAAGTTAGAAGAAGAAAATATGTCCTTGATATGCCCTTGAATTTCGGCCAAGATTAGAGCAAATGGAGGGAGGATTTTTCTTGTGTTTTTGTGTTTGATAATGGAAAGGTTATGTGTTTAGGAGTTCATTAATGGTTAGAATGTGTATGCTTGAGGTTTAGAACTTGATTAGAGTTGGGAATGGTGTCTCTTGAGTGTGAATGAGGAAGAAGAAGAAAGCTTGAAGTATTGAGAGAATTAGAGAACTTTGAGCAAACTTTGAGTAAGAAAACTATCATGTAAGAAAATGTTAAGGCTCGGAATGTTTGTGTGTGCATTTAGGCAATGGAAGAGCTCATATTTATGGGCCAAGGAGGGCTGTATGGCAGCTGCCTTGTGGCTGGAAAAATGGAGTGTTTAGTTCATTTTTCAATTAAAGAAAACATGGAGAAAAGAATGCTTTTATTCTTGTAATAATTTGGTTAATGCATAATGGATGAAAACACTAAAATATGATGCTAATGGGAGACATTGTTGCTGATCACATCATGGCTGAAATGGGTGGGTTTCCTTTCGAATAAACATAGCCAAAAATAATGCAAAAGAAAGATAAAGGTATGGTGTTATGGTTGGATATGCTTCTTTGTTGGAAAAACAATTAAAATATGGTGAAAAGGAGACAAGTTGGCCACTGATTTCTGATTCCTTTAGGATCAGATTGGTGATGTTTTACAAGTGGTAAATCATGTATTAGATGTGTATTTACTTAGGTAAAAGATTAGGAATTGATAGATTAGTGAAAATGGTAAAAGGTTAAGTGTTTAGGACAATACAAGACAAGGTAAAAAGAGAAATCATATACTAGTAAATGAAGTTAATTTCAAATAAATAAAAATCAATTTGTAACATAGGTTCTAAACTTTGGATAAGAAAATGTAAATGTACAAGATTTTACCTAAACCGAAATCTTAACTTTGATCTTAATTATCACTAATTTTATGAGCTTTCATAATTAAAGAAAGGTAATTTAATTTTACCTTAGGTAATTTTAGACTCTAATTACCTCAGTAATCATTTTTAACCTTAGGTAATTAATTTAAACTCAGGGTTGATGAGTGAAATCATTTTGAGTTCAAATAGAGCTTTAATACTACTTTGATTACACAAGTATATCTATTTAGTACAATTAGGGGTAAAAAGGTAATTTTATGTAAAAACTCCCTGTAAATACTGGACAATCTCAAATCATACTTGAAATAGTCATTTTGAACCTTTGGGTGAAAACTGAATTCAATGATTATATAATTTCATGAAAAATTATTGCAGGGGTAAAACAGTATTTTTACTTATCGTAAAAGTTGAGAATTGAGATTTCTATCTCTAAGGCACATATAATCCCCATCAGGTATAGAATTAACCCCTTAAAGATAATTTAGATTGGTTATCCTTGATTTTTAGGTAAAAATGACCTCAGAGGCATTTTGGTCTTTTATACATACCGAAAAATCGGGGTTTGCGACTTTCACACGAATCGCTAATCAAGTCTGCTATGATGTTTCTCTAATGTTATATTCCTTTATTGAGGATTATTTGACCTCGAATTATGTGTAAAAATTACCTAGGGGCATTTTAATAATTTTCACTTAGCAATAAAAATTGGAGCATTACATACAATACTACTCATGTTAGCTTAGAGAGGATAGTACAATACTAATGTTAACTTGAACAGGCTAGTATCGAACTACTCAATCTATGGCACTTTCTTAGGTTGAGAAAGTTGTTATTAGTGGAACCTCAACAGTTGTTGAGTACTGGATATAGACAGGTTGGTTGAATGAGTAAAAAGTCCCTTGTGTCAAATCTCACTCTCTCTGATCTCTTTTATTTGTCTCTGTTGGATCTTCTTACTTACTATTGATCATATATATATATATATATATATATATATATATATCTTTATTGCTTTCTTTTACTTCTTTTTAATAAAGAGCGTTTTATTTAACAAGGTTTCAAAACCTACTTTCTGAAGCAACTAACTTTGTTTCCACTACACTTCAAGTTTTATACTTGACAGTTATTATTTTCAGAAGCTTCAGAAAACACAAAAAAGGATTAATGCACGATTCAACCCCCTTCTTGTGCACATCTCTACCTACACATTTAACCTAAGATATATCTAAGTCCACTAATCTTATCCCTCTATTTATGAACATTTCGGCCAACACTTTAAACCAGCCATCCTCTATTCCTTCATTTTTCTAGCCTAGACTTAATAAAACCACAAACTCTCTTCACAAAACTTGTTCTACTCCTTATAATCTATCAAACTAACCGATTGAAATTTCAATTCGTCACCAATTCTTACTTTGACATTTCATTTGTAACGCCCCGATTTTTCCCCTATGTACAAATGACCAAAATGCCCCTAAGGTCATTTTACCCGAGAATCGAGGAAAGCCGGTCTAGGCAAACCTTGAGTGGATGTTTCAATGTTTGAAGGGGATTAATTGTGTTATGTGTGTTGTTAGAGATGAAAATCTCAACTTTTGATTTTTTTGTGTAAAATTACCAAAATATCCTAATGGCTAATTAACGCAGAATTAATTGCCGATTGGGCCTGGACTTCACACGGAAGTTTAGAATGTTGTTTTTAAGGAATGTATGATGTCTGTATAAGCCCAGGGTGGTCTCGAGAAGTTTTCTATAAAATTACCATTTTACCCCTAATTAAGGGCATAATGAGCTTCATTGTGTGATTAAGAAAACATAAGCAATATTAAATTCTAATTAAAGATTAATTAATTTTAATTATTAATCTTGAGTCAAAATAATTAATTGAGATTAGTTAGGGCCTAAGATTGCTTAAAGAAACTCAAATCCTATTCTTAATCCAAGACATTATGTCATGACATCATAAATAGTAGTTTCTCTCTTCAATTCCCTAATTTAAGGAATTGTGTTGGTGTTTGAAATTCAAATTAATTGAGTTTGACTCAAACTAATTGAACTTAACTTCTTTAAATATTTTATGACCACTCTTTAATCATGGTTTTGAAATGCCTAAACGCTTGATTAACTACCTAAACACCTAATTACCCATTCTGAACCATTCTTCTAATCAAATCTACTCTTAATACACATCCTAAACCCACATTCAAGAAGCAACTTGCTCCCCAAGTTCCTTTAGAAGTCCATGGCCACCCCCAAGTCATCCCCTCATGTTTTATTTCTTCTATAAATATGCATGCAAGGAAAGCTCAAAGTGTCATTTTGCTCATTCTTGCAACTCTTAAGTTTTTTTTCTTTGTTCTCAAGAGTTCTCTTCTTCTTCTTCATTTCTTCTAAGAACCACCACCTCTCAACCTCAAACCACCACACAACCACCATAGATCCTCCTTAAAACACCAAACCTCTCCATTTCCAAGATCAAAAATCCAAGACAAACCTTTCTTCCTTTTCTTTTTCCTCTTGGCCGAAAATCAACTTGAAGCTCCAAGGAAGATTTGTTCTTCTCATCTTATCTCAAGATCAAGCTCTCTTTCTTTCTTTCATTAAGAAATACCTTTGGTAGGGAGTTGCTTTAAGGTTTTCATTCTTTTCTTTTGAATCATTTGGTTGGAATATTGAAATGTTGGTTCTTTCTTCTTCTTCTTTTCTTTTTCGACCTCAAGGCTTTCCTTTTCTTTCTTTCCTTTTTTCACCTTGATGGCCTTGTTTAAAAATCATGGTTTGATGATGAGGATCTTTGATGTTGGTTACGAAACCATCATTTTCTTGACCTCTAAAGCTTAAGACTTCATTTTTAGTTTTAAAGAGTTCTTAGCAAATGAAAATGTCATTTGGTTTTCTTTGATGGTTTTTTCTTTGAGCTTGATGGTGAGTCTAAGGAAACAAGGTTCTTGGAACCATGATATTAAGAGACTCTAAAGCTCATGTCCATCTTGTAAGATTGATGGGTGTTTTAGAGTTGTCACTCTAAATAGGAGCCTTGAACCTAGGACCTAAAAAAATAACAAATGGAAATGCATTCATATTTATATTTTAAGTCTTTGCATTTCATATTTATATTCAAGCCTTGCACTTTATATTTATATTTATGTCATCACCTAAATAATTAAACTCAAAGCCTACCTATTTCAACCTTAAAGTTGATTGTTGATTTAGAGTTAATACTCTAAAGGGCCTAGAGCACTAAAATAAAGAATTGGACTTGCATATCATATTTATTTCCAAGTTATCACTTAAAGCTTAAAGATAAGAAATGAACTTACATTTCATGTTTATATTTTTTGTCTAACATGTTTATATTTCAAGCCATCACCTAAACTTAAAGATTAAAAAAGAGCTTGCATTTTCATATTTATATGCATGCAATGTGCTACCTAGCATTTTCATCAAACTTTGTAAAAAGTAAAACTCAAGCTCTAGAGGTCTCATTGTGATGAACTCATAGTCATCATCTAGAAACTCTCATCATCAAGCTATCATGAGAAATCAACAAAGCCTTGAAGGCCAAAATGCATAAGGAAAGGAAAAGAAGAAACCGAAATGATAAAGCATCAAAACATCATTTTAAACCAAGAACAAAGCTTAACAAAGCAAGGAAATAATTTTCAAAACAACTCCCTACCAAAGGTATGCTTTCTTGGAGGTGGAAAAGACTTAATCTTGAAGGAAGGATGAAAGAAAAATCTTCCTTGGGGCTTGAAGATGTTTTCGGCCAAGGAGGGAAAGAAAGAAAGAAAGTTGTGTTTCTTGAGTTTGATCTTTGGAAAGGTAAGGCTAAGTGTTTAGGTAAGTAAGTAGGTGGTTAGGGCCATGTAAGACTAGATTAGGGGGTGGTCTTTCAAAATGAATGAAGTCAAACTTTATTAACTTGGAATCCAATGCCAATACAATTTCTTGATTTAGGGAGATAGGTAAGAGAAAAAACTATTCATAGATACCTTTCTTAAGGAATTAAAACTAGTAAAGAGTTTTGAGTTTCCATAAGCAATCTTGGGTCCTAATTAACCTCAAATAATTATTTTGACTCTAAATTAGTAATTAGAATTTGCTAATCTTTAATTAGAGCCTAATATTGCTTAGGTTTTGCTAATCGTATCATTAGGCCCAAAATGCACTATGTAGGGGCAAAATCATAAATTTTCTCAAAAACTGCTCGGGACCTCCGGGACTTAGTCAAACCTTAAATATGTCTTGAAAACATAGTTTTAGACTTCTGGGCAAGGTCCGGGTCAAATCAAAATTCAAAACCATACTTAATTATAGCAAGGGTATTTTGGTCATTTTTGCACAGAAACCCCAAAAATGAGATTTTTCTACTCTATTAACATTCATCCACATGCAATCCCCTTCTAACATTTCAACAGCCCTTTACGGATGGTCGGGGCCAGCTCTCCTCATTTTTCTGGTAAAGATGACCTCAGGGGCATTTTGGTCATTTGTACACTTAGAAAAATCAAGGTATTACAGTTTGGGGTTGAGAAGTGGTGAAGGGTGGTGGCTCTTTGGAAGAATGAAGAATGTAACGCCCCGATTTTTTTGTCTGAGAGGAAAATGACTAAAATGCCCCTAAGGTCATTTTCTGCCCGGAATTCGAGGATGGCAGACCCGGCAGTCCTCAAAGGGCCAACTCAATGTTTGAAGGGGATTGGATGGCCCTTGAATGGTTTCGGAGGCGAAAATCTCATTTTCTGCAGTTTCGGGTCAAAATGACCAAAATACCCCTATAGCATTTCTACGCGGGTAAAGGTGCCGTTTGAGCCTGAAACTTTCTCCGAAGGTCTAAAACAATATTTTTACATGTTTAAAAGCATTTGTTTAAGTCCCGGTGGCCCCGGGCAGTTTTGTGCAAAATTATGATTTTGTCCCTGGAATAGTATTTTTAAGCTTAATGACGTAATTAAGCAACCCTAAGTAATATTAGGCTCTAATCGAAGATTAATTAATTTTCATAATTAATCTAGAGTCAAAATAAGCTATTAAAATTAATTAGAACCTAAAATTTCTTAGATTAAACTTAAATCTCTTTCTAAAACTCAAGATTCCAATGTTGGAATCTTGAATAGTATTTTCTCTTTCTAATTCTTTAAATCATGGAATTGTGTCTAGAGTTGTTTATGAACTAAAATGAATTTATTACTCACTAATGATGCAAGACCACTTCTTAAACATGTCTTGGCAACCTTGATTACCCATTTTCTCATCTAAACACTTTCTTACAAATTCCTAATCTTAATCCTAATCAAAGATACACCTAAACACAACTCTAAACCACAATTAAAATGCAAGAAATCCTCCCCCATGGCTGATTCATGTTTCGGCTATTCCTCCCCATTTACATCACATGTTGATTTTTTTCTCACTCAAAGAACCATGCTTGACCCATACTTGCACCCATACTTGAACCCATACCTAGCCATGCTTTCCACCATGCCTTGAACCATACCTTGGAGAAGATATTTTCTCTTCTCCATGGCTATAAATGGCCAAAGCTTTCCTCCCCATTTACACCTCTCATTTTGTTTCATTTCTCTATAAATAGCATGCTTGGGTGAACTTGCATCATTTTGGGTTCATTTGCTAAGTGTAAGTTTTCAAAGAGCACTTCAAAGTTTTCTTTTTCTCTCAAAGTTCAAGTGTCCAAGTTCTTCAAGTTCTTCATCCTCTTCACTCATCTCAACCTCTAACCACGTGGTAGGGATTTTCTTTCAAGTGTTTCTTTCATTTAAGTTCTTAATCTAGTTATGTGTTCATAGTTTCTCTTGAATCTTTTTGGAACTTCTTTTCTTCTTCTCTTCCTTCTTCATTTTCGGCCGTAAGCCTTTGAAAACAAAGGAATGAGAGCTTGATGATGAGGGTTTCATGATGATGTTCATCACTTGAATAACCTCTAAAGCTTGATCTTTGTTCTTGAGTTAAAAATGTTTATAGTTCTTTCTTTCTTGAACCTTGAAATTTTTAACTTTGATTATGTTTTAAAATGGTTATATGAACTCAATGATGAAGACCCATGGTGTCAATGTTAATACATCATCAAGATCATGGTCTCTAGAGTTTCAAAATGGTTCTTTCTTGCTCTTAAGTTTCGGTTTCTTTCCTTTCCTTTTTCTCTAAAATTTTGGCCAACCAAATTGGGTGGTCCAACATGATAGCTTGATGATGAGAGTTCTAGTTGGTAACTTTATGTTCACCACAAAGGAATCTCTAAAGCTTGAGTTTTCATAAAGGTGTCATAAAGTTCATTTATGGTTATATTTTCAAGGAATGTTATCTTGAGTTCTAAGAACTCTAGACCTCACTTTATCTTGTCATGAAGAGTTTGGGTTAAGGTTAAAGTTCCTCTAAAAGTCTTGTATGAGCTCTAATAAGATATAAATGAACTTGCATATTTACTTTGAGGTTGCACTCATGTTTATATTCTTGCTTTGCATCTTTATTTTCAAGTCATCACCTAAGGACTCAAAGATTAAAACTGTAACGCCCCAATTTTTACTGTAATTTTTACTGTCATTAGAAATTACTCAATTACCGTAGGTAATTATTACATAAGATTTGAGGCCGAACAATCCTCAATAAAGGAATATAACATTAGAAGAGAGGTTAGGAACGATTCATGCGAGAGTCGCAAATCCCGAATTTCTGTACGTATAAAATGACCAAAATGCCCCTGAAGTTATTTTACTCAAAAAATGAGGATCGTGGGCCCCACCTATTCTCAAGGGGATATTTTGAGGATAATAAGGGATTGTTTGTGTTATGTGTGTTAATAGAGCAGAAGGATCTCAATTTTGAGTTCCGACGCGTGAAATGACCAAAACGCCTCATGTTCGCTTTTAACTCCGATGTGCGTGCCGACTGAGCCCGAACCTCACTAAAATGTTTTAAAATGTGTTTTTAAGCCATGATTAACCATTGGTTAAGCTCGGGTGGCCTCGGGCAGTTTTTAAGTGAAAGTACGATTTTGCCCCTGTTTTTGGGTAGTTTTGCGAATTTCGGGATTTTTGATTGGTATACCGAAACCTAAGCAATATTAGGCTCAAATTAAAGCTTATTAAATTCTAAATATTAATCTAGAGTCAAAATTATGTATTTAGATTGATTAGAACCCAAAATTGCTCAAAAACACCCAAATTGCTTACTAATTCACTTAAACCCTTAACCGTAAATTCTCTAAATTACATCAATATCTTGGCTACACCTAAATAATGCATGGAACACACAAATTTCACTTCTTTGGGCTGTAATGGACAAAATTATTGATGCCATTATGCAGCTGAATTATTGCCAAAAGTTGCACTAAAACAAAATGCCAAAATGTCACCATAAGAGACATAATTCCTTAATTTCATACAACTTTGTCTAAAATGATTTTTCCTCCCTTATTTCTCCTGCAAAATTCCGTCCACTACCTCATCATTTTGGCCAATTAGAAGCCTCAAAATCTTCTATAAATAGGCTTGCTTGAGTGGTCTTGGAATGCTTGGTTCATAATTAGTTTTTAGGAGCACCAAAAACTTTCTTTCTTCCTCCTCTTTGGCTGAATTCTTTCTTCAATTTTTTCAAAGAGATTTTGTTTCATTTCACTTCAAGAAACCAAGTTCTCTTCCTCTTCTTCAACTCAGATCAGGTAGGGAGTAGTTTCTAAATTTATTTCTATGCTTTGAGGAGTTGTGTTTTCAGCTCAAAATGATGAAATTATGAACTTACCTTAGCTTTTCATTTTGGTTTCCCTCTTCAATTTTTCTTTAACCAATTCAACCATATGGCCTAGGTGGAACTAAGATGATGGCTTGATGATGAGGACCTTGAGGGTGGGTTGTAAATCCATCACAAGTTAGGCCTCTAAAGCTTGAAAATTCCACTTGATGCAAAACTTTAAAGAATAATGCTTTATGATGCTAAAACAAAGATTTTTAGTTTAGAACTTGAAAGATGTATTTTCATTTTATGTTTTATTTCTTGTTAAGATATGTATTGGGTTGAATTTATAATTCTTTTAAAGTCTTGAAGGAGCTCTAGTAAAGAAACAAAATGAATTTGCATCCATGATTAACTTCTATGTCATCACTAAATTTTCAAGAATGAATAAATGAACTTGCATTTCTCATGTTTAAATTCCAAGCTTGTATTTCATGTTTATGTTTCAAGTCATCACTTAATCTTTCAAGATAATTAAGAGGTTGCATCTCATATTTAATTTATGCTCTCACTATATTTTATAATGGCTAAAAGAATCAACGCATGACATGTTTATTTTATGCCATCACCTAAAGATCCTAGAGCTTAAAGACTTGCCCATGTATCACAAGCAAAGAAATATGATTATTGGAGTTAAAGAATTTATTCTTTAAAAAGTCTTGAGATTGGAGCTTAAAAAGATGTAATAATAATTCTCTTCTCCCTCTCTTGGTCTGTGCGGACTACCGCTCCGGTTTCTTAATATTCTCTTCTCCCTCTCTGGTCTGTGCGGACTACCGCCGCTCCGGTTTCTTAATATTCTCTTCTCCTCTCTGGTCTGTGCGGATTACCGCCGCTCCAGTTTCTTGTATCATGTTTATATTTCAAGTTCTTGCATCATGTTTAATTTTCAAGTCATCACCTTAAATCTTAAAGATAAAGAAATGGAATTGCATATCATGTTTATAATTCCAAGCTATCACCTAATAAAGATAAGATTAAAATAAGGTTGCATAGCATGTTTATATTCTAAGATTTCACCTAAATCTCTAAAGCTCAAGACTTACTCCTTTTATCTTAAGTGAGAATTTTAATTGTGAAGATCCTCCCAAATTTGACAAAAGAACTAGTTTCTAAATGAGTTTTAAGGCTTTGCAAGGATTTTACGGGGAACTAGTATTTTATATGCACTTAAAATATGATTCTATGTAATTGCATGAGGTTCATGATTCGCCAACTGATCTGAGTTTAGTATCAATGTGTGATAATGATTTGATATGATTGAAGTTGTGATAATTATGGTTTATTGTTAAGAGAATGATTCATAATTGGTTTAGTAACTAATTAGTTCTATAATTGATAATTCTATGTAAGGATTGGATGCTTATTAAGTACTTGATATCATTGAATGATTTCCTGGCTTGCATGTTATAGTTGCTGTTGCAAATAATAAGAATGCTTATACATGAAATGTTCTTTATTATGAAAAATTCACCTTTGTTGCTAGAAGAAAGTGTATCATTCTAAAAGTGTAATTTGGAAAGGTTCGGCTAAGGAAAGACTTGGTATTTAAGCGTGTCCATTGTGACCCACCTCTCTTCCCCGGGAATCTCCCATATGCATGATTACAGTTGATATATATTATTCTAGCTTAAGACTATAAATGAGAAAATGTTATGATGTTTATGAATTGTATTATGATATAACATGCAAAGATTTAATGGTGACTTAAACTTATAAGAAAATGATCCTTTGGAACCATCGGACTATAGGTGGTGAAAAGGTGATTTTAGCCCCTGACCGGTTCTCTCAAAAGGGTAGAGTCGGCGCTTTAGCTTATCAAAAGGGATAAGTATATGCTAGTGACGACTAGTAAAGTATGAGCTCATAACCTAAATTACTCCCAAAAGGGTGGAGTATAGGGTGGCCCAAGGAAAATAATGATGATGATAAGATTTTAAGTCACCTAAGGCACTAAAGAAATGAAATATGTGCACTGTGTCCATGTGTAGCTAATATTATATGACTTTCTTTTATGCATGTTATTTTGATAATGATGATGAGGAATATGATGTAATGATAAAGGAAAAGTTCATTGTAAATATGACATGTTAAGAATAAGATGCATTATAAGACGCATGATTAAAAATTGACGAACCTCGGTTAAGTATTTGTCCGAACTTAAAATGAATCTTTGCATGCTCACTATTTTAGAATAATCCCGAGGTTCCTGGGGACTTTGATGATGACACTGTAGAAGGAGGTACCTTACTGAGAGTTCTTTAGCAAGATTCTCACTCCCTTTTCTTTATTTCCGTCATTGTCTCCAGATTCAGATGGCGACATTCGTCCTGTTCGTTGATACCCCTACTTGGGAATTTCACTATGTTCCGGTGCATCGCTCGTATCATTTTGAAGGGAGGTCTGTGATTCGTGTTTTTATTTACATAGGTCGTCCATTTGCACATCCTGTCCCTAGTTATCGATTTTCTCCTACTTCTCCCTATGGCAATGAAATGGTTTTCGAACATGCACGTCCACTTGATGAAAGGATGTTACGTTCTTATCCCGCTTCATCTGCTGTCCATGGATTTCCAGAGTATGTTCCCGAGACGAGATATTCTGAAATTGATCCTTCAGAGGACACTCCTACTCATGTATATTCTGAGAGCTCTGCTCCTACTCCCACACGTGTAAGAGAGGGTAGTGAGGAAACAGTTGTTCAGCCGAGGTTAGCAAGAAGGCCGTCCATGCGCCCCCAGCTTGGTGCATCTCGTGTGTCCCAGAGAGGAGCTCATCAGTGGATCGGATTTATTCCCCCATTTCCAGGACAGTGGCCCTAGAGAGTTCTTAGTGGATTTATGTGTGATCATGCACCCTAGTTTTAGGATAACCTTCCCGGCTTATGGAGTTATCTAGTTTAGGGGCATGAATTTCCTTAAGTATATTTTCTTTTATGGGTTTGCATAAGATAATGATGTATGAACATAACCCACCCTTTGAGTGAGGTTATTGTATGTAAATATATGCTATAATGTGCTTATGGATGTTATATGATGGAGCCTAAGTGATATGATGTGATATATTCTTAAACGTCTTATTATACTCCGCTTACTCGTTCACGTTATACTCGGCTCACGTTTTCAATTATGTGTTTAAAAAAAAAAAATGGCTCGTAATTTCACTAAGTATTTTCAAATTATGAAGAAAGAACCAAAGCAAGGAGTAAAGTCTAGTCATTAATCAGATTCAACCTAGGTGTATCTGGTTAATTACTAGGGCTTTACAAAAACAAGACTTGCATTATCACCAAATTAATTCTCAAAGCCTTTCTATATCGGCCTTAAAGTCGATTATTGCTAGGCCTAGAGCACTAAAATAAAGAAATGAACTTGCATTGCATATTTATTTCAAGTATTGCATATCTAAATTCCAAGCCTTGCATATTTATTTCAAGTCTTGCGTATTTAAATTCCAAGCCTTGTATATTTACTTCAAGTCTTGCATATTTAAATTTCAAGCCTTGCATATTTATTTCCAAGTCTTGCATATTTACTTTAAAGTTCTCACTTTACTTTGTAATGAAGAATAAAAATAAAGTGCATAGCATGTTTATATTTTGTCATCACTTAAAGACCTTAGAGCTCAAAGACTTGCCCATTTTATCTCAAGTTAAAGTTTAATATGAAAGCATTCTTTGAATGTATAATTTCGGCCAAGTATTAATGATGAGCTTGGAATGAGTTCCATCTAGTTACAAGGGCCAACAACCTATGTTCTAGGATTTTCTTTAAGCCTGATGAGTTTTATAAAGTTATAACCAACAAGATTTATGATTTTAATCCTCTTCTAAAGAAGAATTAAATTGGTTACTGACCTAAGGATGTTTTTAGCCTCTTGATAAAATAAAATGGTTTGCAAAGAGTTTTAGAAGTCCTCAAATGATTCCAAGGGAGACTAGTAACTTATATGCTTTAGAAATGTCAAATTATGTGTCTTTTTGGACTTGAGCACTTCGGTTCTGCCTTGATATGTTTGTTGCTATATGATGATGTTTTGATGTGTTAGAATGTGTGGAAATAATATATGATGAGGTAGGAACACTTCTATGCATGTTAGGAGAGAAACTAGCTTCATAGAAAAACCGTAAAGTTGGAATTTAATGTGTGTTTAACCCCTTCAATCTTAATCAATGCCAAAACTATTTTAATATGATAACAATCAGTTTAGGATTGATTAATCATGAAAAATTTGGTTACATTTGAAGTAGGATTGAATTTTAGCACCTATAGAGAAACTAGTAACTAGAAAATTGTAAAAGTGTAATCCTAGAACTCTTAGAACATTTAATTTCTAGATTCTATCCAGCGACCTCATAATATGGAAAACAGGGTTTATAATTAGTTCTTAGGCATAGGAATGCCTCATAAATTGGTTTAGATTTAATTTATAACGCCTTAGGCGAAGACGGAACCGAGAAAGGGTCTAAAACGTAAGTTCTAGAACCCTGTAATCATAGATGTATAACCCTGCCCTTAGAGTATGGTGCTGCCCAGATTTATTAAAGAACATAATTGATAGTAAGCTTTGTTAGAAGAAAATCCTTAGGTGCATAAGAGGTTGGTAGAGAATGATAGAATAATTACAACTCAAGTTTAAGGCCCGTAAGGGTCAAAGCATAAGATACCGTAGGATCAAGAGCATAATGAGTTTCAATGTTACATGTGAATGTATGTTCTATTTGAGAATGATTACGTCAACGTATGAATTTATGATTGAGGATACATGTTCTATTTGTTTACATGGCATAAAATAAATTTGGAAGAAATCCGGTGTGCTGCTGTTATGCTGCCGAATTTCTGACAAATTTGGGGACTTAGAAAGTTTTTGAAAAACCCATGAGATTTTATTTATAAGATATGAGGTAATAAGATGAGTTCTTAGATGACACCAGTTTGGCTGAGCACCTCCAAAGAACTCATGTGACATCAGTACCAAGATGTACTCTTGGGTGACATCGATTCGGCCGAGCACCCCTAAGAAATGCCCTCTCGCCCGTACTAGATAGTCGGGATTATGATTATGATACGCTTATTGGGATTGATAAGTAAGAACTAGTGACGATTAGTTATGTATGAGCTTATAACCTAGAGATGTGACACGTTCTGGGTGACACCGGTTCGGCCAAGTACCCCCAGAACGAATGTCTTTTAGGGTGGCCCCATGAGGAAGTAAAGTATGATGATTATGTTACAAAGTTTTCCCATATGAGATTACAATTGCCACTTTATGCCACTATTATGATGTTCTTAATGTTATGATTACTATTCTTGCATTAAGTAGAGCCATGCATACATTCTTTACTACGTTGCATCTATGACATTAAGAATCATACTAAAATGAATGGACCTTGGCTAACTATGTTTCAAAAGCTTAAAAATGAACTTAATACATGCTCACTTATTTTATGCACTAAACCCAAGGTTCCTGAGGACGTAGATGATGACACTTAGGTAGTAAGAGGCCCTACTGAGGTTCTTTAGCAAGATTCTCACTCCTTCTATCTTTTCTTCCTGTCACGTCTTCAGATGGTGACGTTCGTGGTTTTTGTTGACACCCCGATGTGGCAGGTGCACTATGATCCGGAGCACGGATCATACCATTTTGAGGGTCAGTGCACCGTTCGTGTCTTCATGTTCATTGGATGACCCTTCGCTCACCCCGTACATACCTATCGCTTCTCCCTGACAGCACCCTATGGCGACGACGAATGGGTTTTTCGAGCACGCACGTACGCACAACGAGAGAGTGCTTCGCATGCACACCGCCGCTTCAGCCATGCGCGACTACCCCGACTATGTGCCCCTGACATACTTCTCGGAAACCGACCCGTCGAAGGATCCGCCTACCCATCTGCACAGCGAGAGCTCTGCCCCCACTCCACCACTGATGAGAGAGGGCAGTGAGGACACCGTAACTCAGCCTCGGCTAGCACGACGAACGGAGATGCGGCCACGTGTGGGGGTCACTCCTGATCCCCGCTTCGTCTTTACACCTCGGAGGAGCTCGCCCAGTTTGCTGGGTATGTGCCTCGCTCGCGGGATGGATGTCAGTAGGAGGTAGTGGATGACCGATGGAGTACCCGGAGTAGTGGACACACCACTTAGACGAGGATAAACCTTCTTTTGTTTAGAGGTTATCCCTTTAGTTGCACTTGGGTAGGGGAGGTTGCTTTTATGCTTTCTGTCGTACTTTCCTTTGTATTCCCTTTTTAGATGTATTTGTTTCATGTTGTACCAAACTAAGTCCCACTCTTCATAAGTGAGCATATCATATTATATATATATACGCAGTTCAGTCTTATCATGATGTGCCTTTACCTGCTTTATGTTATGATGTTCATGAGATGCTTGCTTTATTTCCTTACGTGCTTCATTGCTTATCATGTCGCGTGGCTCTCACTTGCTTTTATAATTCAAAAAAAAAATTACCAGTATTTTCTGCTAAGTATTTTAAAGAAAAAAGGAAACTATGACGTAATAGACTAATGATTAACCTAAATATGTTCTAGAGTATTGGGTTAAAAATTAGGATGTTACAAAGAAGAAGAAGAGAAGGATTCGTAGAGATCAAAAGAAGAAAGCTTGAGGTTACAAAGGTGCTCAACGGTTCTTGCAAGCATTTCTTTGGTACCTATTTATAGAAAAATGAAATATATAGGGGCATAAGGGGGAGGAGTGGCCGGCAGCCTTTGGGAAGGAAAGGAAGAAAAAATATCTCTTTTCACAGTATGGTTTAAGGTATGGCTAAGTATGGCTTAAGGTATGGCTCTTTGAGTGTGTAAGTGACTAAATCACAGTATTTGTATGGGTAAATCACACAGACACTCCCTTATCTAAATGAAAACAAACAGGGCTAATTACTGTTGATGTGAAAAGGGATCTCAGTGAAGCTGGGCCAAGAGAAGAGCAGAGCTTGGCTAATCAAAGTATGAAGGATTAGCTTGGCCATGGGGTAGCAAAGCTTCGGCGGTAAAGTAGTGGAACTCGGCCATGGGGTAGCAGAGCTCGGCTGTAAGGTAGTGGAGCTCGGCCATGGGGTAGCAGAGCTCGGCCATGAGATGGCAGATCTCGGCCATGGGGTAGTGGAGCTCGGCCATAGGGTAGCAGAGCACGACTGGGGAGGGGAACGAAGCATGTCTTATAAGGGTGTGGATACCTTCTCCCTATGGACACGTTTTGACCCGCTGCGGTGGGTGCAAAAACAAAACCGTGAGGTGCCTCCCATTGCGGTAGGGTAAAATGGTGCCAAAGCGGACAATATCCGTACTGCCAGGGGTCCAAGCTGTTACATTCATTTATATTTCCTTGCCATCACCTTATAATATTAAAGACTAAAAATGAAGTTTACATTCATATCCTCACTAAATAATTAATCTCGAAGCCTACCTATTTCAACCTTAAAGTTGATTGTTGATTTAGAGTGAATACTTTAAGGGGCTTAGAGCACTAAAAAAAAGAATTGAACTTGCATTCATATTTATATTTCTTGCCTAGCATATTTACTTTTCAAGCCATCACCTAAAACTTAAAGATTAAAACTAGAACTCGCTTTTTCATAATTATATTCAAGCCTTGCATATCATATTTATTTTTCCCTTGTCATCACCCTATAATGACAAGATTAAAAATGAAGTCTGCATTGCACGTTTAAATTTATGCCACCACTTAATTAACTCAGTGCCCAATGTAACACCCTAATTTTTCTGTCTGAGAGAAAATGACCAAAATGCCCCTAAGGTCATTTTCCACCTGGATTTTGAGGATAGCTGACCCTGCAGTCCTTGAAGGGTCAACTCAATGTTTGAAGGGGATTAGATGGTTTTGAATGATTTTGGAAACAAAAATCTTGTTTTCTGCAGTTTCGGGTCAAAATGACCAAAATACCCCTATAGCGTTTTTACGCGAGTAAATGTGCTGTTCGAGCCTGAAACTTTCCCTGAAGGTTTTGATGTTTTCATGTGTTTAAAAGTATTTGTTTAAGTCCCAGAGGTCCCGGGCAATTTTTGTGCAAAATTATGATTTTGCCCCTGGAATAGTGCCGTTTAAGCTTAATGATATAATTAAGCAAGCCTAAGCAATATTAGGCTCTAATCAAAGATTAATTAATTTCCATAAATAATCTAAAGTCAAAATAAGTTATTAAAATTTATTAGAACTTAAGATTACTTAGATTAAACTCAAACCCCTTTTTAACTCAAGTCTTCAAGACATAGAATCTTGAATAGTGTTTTCACTATTCATTCTCCATACTTCAAGAAGCCTAGGATGTGATTGAGAACCTTAATTGAGTAGGGTTTGACCCCACTAATGAGGAAGAATGCTCACTAATCATGCCTTAAACTTAATTACCTATCATTTCACTCACACACTTCACTACAAACTCCTAATCATAAAACTAATCAAAGATATACCTAAACACATCACTAGCCCACAAATTAATGAAACAATTTCCTCCCCTTGGATTCCCAAAAGTGGCGCCACCTCACCCCTCCATGCATCACAAATTTGTTCATTCCAACACTCAAAGTGACATGCTAGCCCATACCTCCAACCATGCCTAGCCTTACCTATGAATGACTACATGTAAGAGATATTTTCTCTCCTTCCTCTTCTCAAATTGCTCCACCTAGCCTCCTCCCCTCACTCCTCTCATGTTTCATTTCCTCTATAAATAGACACCCAAGGAGCTTGCTAGAAACTTTGCTCATTATCTCTTACACCTCCAAAGACTTTATTTCTCTCAAGCTTCAAAGAGTTCTTCTTCTTCTTCTTCTTCTTCTTCTCCAACCTTCCAAGAGCAAGCCCTCCCTCAACCAAGAAACACATCCAAGGTAAGGAGTTATATAGAGTTATGCCATTCCTTTCCTTGTTTAGCTTTTGGTTTGAAATGATAAAGCATTAGTTCTTTTTTTCTTCTCTTTTTCTTTCTTTTTCGGTTCTTGGTTTCCTTTTTCTTCCTTTTTAATTTCGGCTGTAACATCCTAATTTTTAACCCAATACTCTAGAACATATTTAGGTTAATCATTAGTCTGTTACTTCATAGTTCTCATTTATCTTTGAATTACTTAGCGGAAAATACGGGTAATTTTTTTTTGAAAAACAAAGTGAGAGCCGCGTGATGCAATAAGCGGTAAACCATGTATGATAAACAAATGTCTCACAACATCATAACGTAAGGCACACCATAAATAACACTGAAGATCATCTCATATATATATAATTTGCCCACTTATAAGTGTGGGACTTAGTTTAGTACAGGAGAAATGTATAAAAGAAAATACAACATAAACATAAACATAGTCTACTCCCCTACCCGAGTGCACCTAATGGGATAACCTCTAAACAAAAGAAGGTTTATCCCCATTTTAGTGGTGTGTGCTCTAACCGGGTACTCCATCGGTCGATCGTCACCTCCTACTGACGTCCGTCTCGTGAACGAGGCAAGTATCCGAAAGCGTGGCGAGCTCCTCGGGCGTAAAGAGGCGGAACGGGGATCGAGAGTGACCCCCGCGGTGTGGTCGCATCTCCGGTCATCGTGCAAGTCGGGGCTGGGTCACGGTATCCTCACTGCCCTCCCTCATCAATGGTGGAGAGGGGGCAGAGCTCTCGCTATACGGATGAGTAGGCGGGTCCTCGGACGGGTCGGTCTCCGAGAAGTAGGTCCGGCACGAATCGGATAGTCTCGCATGGCTAAGGCGGCGGTGTGCATCACGAAGTACTCTCTCGTCATGCGTCTGGCGCGCGCCAGCTCAAAAAACTCGCTCGTCGTCGCCATAGGGTGCGATCGGGGAGAAGCGATGGGTGTGCACGGATAAGCGGCGGGCGTCCTACGAACATGAAAACCCACACCGCACGCCTCAAAATGCTATGACGCGTGAGCCCGGTCATAGTGCACCTCCCATGTCGGGGTGTCCACGAACACTACGAACGTCGCCATCTAAAGACGTGACGGAAAGAAAGAGATAGAGGGAGTGAGAATCTTGCTAAAGAATCTCAGTAGGGCCTCCTACTACCTAGGTATCATCATCTACGTCCTCAGGAACCTTGGGTTTATTTATACAAAATGACTGAGCATGTATTAGGTTCATTTTAAACTTTAAAATATATTTTAGCCAAGGTCCATTCATTTTAGGATGATCTTAATGTCATGGATGCAACATAATAGAAAATGTATGCATGGCACTACCTAATGCACATACATAAAACATAACATCAAGCATCATCATTCTTGGTGGCATAAAGTGGCAGTAGTAACATTCATATGGGACAAAACTTAGTGACATAATCATAATCATGAAACTTCTCTTCCTCATGGGCCACCCTAAAAGACAATCGAACTGGGTGCTCGGCCGAACCGGTGTCATGAACGTGTCATACATCTAGGTTATGAGCTCATACCTTAACTAGTCGTCACTAGTTCTTACTTACCACTTAACGATAAGCGTATCATAAATCATAAATCCCGACTATCTGAGTACGGGTTAGGGGGCAATTCTCTTAGGGGTGCTCGGCCGAACTGGTGTCACCTAAGAGTGTAAAATGGTACCGATGTCACATGAGTTCTATGGAGGTGCTCGGCCGAACCGGTGTCATCCTAGAACCCATCTTAGTACCTTAATTTTCAAAATCTCTTTAAGTCCCCAAATTTGTCGGAAATTCAAGTGCACAACGGTCATTACATCGAATTTCCTTCCAAATTTGCTTTATGCCACATAAACATATAGTCTCATAAATTCCTCATATGAATAACATCATCATCATTAGCATACTTCATGCATCATCATAAAACATTCAAACGCTTACCCTTACGGTAGCTTATGCTTTGACCCTTACGGGTCTTAACCTTGAGATATAATTCTCTAACATTCGACGCTCATACTTTTATGCACCTAAGGGCTCATAATTAATCATCATTCTTAGTCCTCATGTTCATACTTAAATCTGAAAAGCATAGGGCAGAATCTCTAACTTGTATTTACGGGGTTCTAGAACTTACGTTTTAGACCATTTCTCGGTTCCGCTACTTGAAGGCTTATATATTAAATCTAAATCAATTATGAGGCATCCTATGCTTAAGGAGTAATTATTAATCATGTTTATCATGTTGTAAGGGTGCTGGACAGAATCCAGAAAATTAAATGTTCTAAGAGTTCTACATTTGCATTTTTACGGTTTTCTAGTTACTAGTTTCCCCTAGGTGCTAGAATTCGTTTCTAATCCAAATGATACCAAGTTTTTCATGTCTAAACAATCTAAATCTGATTATGTCCCCATTAAAACAGTTTGGATTAGTTCCATAAACAAATGGGTCAAAACTATGTTAAATTCTAGCTTTACAGTATTTCTAGTTAGCTAGTTTCTTACCTATCATGCATAGGTTCGCTTCTTCATCATCACATGATATTTTCACACATTCCAACACATCAAAACATCATCATACAGCATCACACTCATCACATCAGAACCGAAAACATTTAACTTAAATGAGAGAGTTAATTTGACATTTCTAGGTACATGAGTTAACTAGTTTCTCTCGGAATCGATCTAGAACTTCTAAAACTCTTTGCAAAACACTTTAATTCATCAAAAGGCTAAGAGAAGCCTTAGGTCACTGACCAAAACATATTCCATCCCCTAAAAGATAATAAAATCACAACTTCTGATGACATAACCTTATAAAGATTTGTAAAGCTTTAAGGAAAACTTAAAACATAGACTATTGGTCCTAGTAGCTAGATGAAAACTCATTGCAAGTCCATCATCACTACTTGGCCGAAATTATGCATTCAAGGAATACATTCACATTTAACTTTATCTTGGAATGAAATGGGCAAGTCTTTGAGCTCTAGGTTCTTAAGTTACGACATAAACTAAACGTGCTCATGCTTTTCATTTTTAATCTTGCTTACAAAGTAAAGTGATGACTTGAATTTAAATATGCAAGGCATAAACTTAAACGTGCAAGCTTGAAAGTAAATATGCGAGGCATAAACTTAAACGTGCAAGCTTGAAGGTAAATATACATGGTTCAATTCTTTATTTTAGTGCTCTTGGCCCAACAACAATCGACTTTAAGGCCGAAATAGATAGGCATTCGAGGAATTAATTAAGTGAGGATGCAAGTTCAATTCTTTATTTTAGTGCTCTAGGCCCAACAACAATCGACTTTAAGGCCGAAATAGAAAGGCTTCGAGAATTAAATTAAGTGATGATACAAGTTCCATTTTAATCTTTATGTTCTTAAGTGATAGCTAGAAAGTAAAGATGCATAGCAAGAATGTAAATATGAATGCAAGCATAAAATAAATTATGCAAGTTCATTTTATCTTTCTAGAGCTCTTAACAAGACTTTAAAGGAATTTAAACCATAACCCAAACTCATCCAAACAAGATAAAGTCAAGCTTAGAGTTCTTAAAACTCAACACAATATTCTTAGGAAATTAAACCATGAAGCTTAGAAAAATTAAGGAAATGGCCGAAATCTTCAAGAAGAAAAAGGAACATTTTAGAACTCTAGAGTTCATGATCTTGATGATATATTAACACCAACATCATGAGTCCTCATCATTGAGTTCATAGAGCCATTTTAAAACATCATCAAAGCTAAAGTTCTCAAGAGTTCAAGAAAGGAAAAACTAAAAACATTTTTGCTCAAGAACAAAGATCAAGCTCTAGAGTTTGTTTCAAGTGATGAACATCATCATGAAACTCTCATCATCAAGCTCTCATTCCTTCATTCCCAAAGGCCCATGGTCGAAACATAAAGAGGAAGAAGGAGAAGAAAAGAAGTTCTAAAAGGAATCAAGAGAAACTATGAACATCAAGCTTAAAACAAGAACTTTAAAGAAAAGTATACATGAAAGAAAATCCCTACTTGGTGTGATGAAATTGAAGATGGAAGAAGAAGATGAAGATGATGAAGAACTTTGAAGAGCTTGAAGAACTTGAAGAACACTAGAACTTTGAGAGAAAAGAAAAGCTTTGAGTGTTTCCTAAACTTAGCAAATGATCTAAAAGTGGTGCAAGCTCCTCAAGGCATTGTATTTATAGAGAAATGAAACAAATGGAGGGAGCTCATGGAGATGAAGAGCTTCGGCCATGAGGTGTAGATTGGAGGCATTCCATGAGTTCCATGAGGTGAGATAATGTGTTCTTGAGGTATGGTGAGGTATGGTTCAAGGTATGGCTTCAAGCATGGTTCTTTGGTTGAGAAAATAATTTAATATGTGGTCAAAGGGGGAGGATGTGGCCGAAATGCATCAGCCCATGGGGAGGATTAGTTTGCATTTTAATTGTGGTTTAGAGTTGTGTTTAGGTGTATCTTTGATTATGCTTAAGATTAGGAATTTGTAAGAAAGTGTTTAGGTAAGGTAAATGGGTAATTAAGGTGGTCTAGACATAATTAAGGAGTGGTCTTGCACCATTAGTGAGTTAAATCCTCAATTTAGAGTCTAAACAACTCTAGACACATTTCCTTGATTTAAGGAATTGGAGAGAGAAAACACTATTCAAGATTCCAAGACTAGGAGTCTTGAGTTCTAAAAAGGGATTCAAGTTTAATCTAAGCAATTTTAGGTTCTAATTAACTTTAATAAATTATTTTGACTCTAGATTAATTAGGGAAATAAATTAATCTTCGTTTAGAGCCTAATATTGCTTAGGTTTGCTTAATTACGTCATTAAGCTCAAAAGCACTATTCTAGGGGCAAAATCGTAATTTTGCACTAAAACTGCCCGAGACCACCGGGACTTGAACAGAGACCTCTAGACACATGAAAACATGTTTTTAAACCTCTGGGGAAAGTTCCGGGCTCAAACGGCACCTTTACCCGCGTAAAACGCTATAGGGGTATTTTGGTCATTTTGACCTAAAGCTGGAAGCAAATTTTCGCTTCCGAAAGCATTCAAGGGCCATTTAATCCCCTTCAAACATTGAGTTGACCCTTCGAGGACGATCGAGTTGGTTACCCTCGAGTTCGGGTCAGGAAATGACCTCAGGGGCATTTTGGTCATTTCCCTCGGACAGAGAAATCGGGGTGTTACATCGGCCATAATGGCCTATCTTGGAAGGAAAACTATAACACCCTCCTAATTACCATATTTTACTCGAGTATCAACACAGTAATTAGAAAAGTATTACTTACATTCACAATCTATACTAGTTGAAAATAATTGAAATCAAATAATTCAGACACATATATGGCTAAACTCGTATATACATATATAAACATCATTTTTAAGTTTGCAATATGTACATCGTACTGATACTACACTGGTTAACTTCTAAGCTCATCAGGAACTCAATTCACAAAAGGAAGGAACACCTCCAGTAT
This sequence comes from Dalbergia cochinchinensis, assembly GCA_031216125.1. NCBI lineage: Eukaryota > Viridiplantae > Streptophyta > Magnoliopsida > Fabales > Fabaceae > Dalbergia > Dalbergia cochinchinensis. Next base: position 29,675,326 of record CM062375.1, on the reverse strand, counting down.
CTAATCTAACCTGCTCAAAGTTGAGGTCTAGCAAAATTTTGTACAAACAGAAATAAACCCCACAGCTTTTAATACGATTAATCTGCAGGTTAGCGGGTCACTAGTACTAAACTACCACTATATACATATCATGAGTCCCTGAAGATCTCACGTCCTACTAGATGAAACCGTTGGCTATCGGTATGATGGCCTCACCTCCGCCCGGGACATCAGGACCCTCCGGTGGGTTTGGGTCTGAAGACGAGGATGAAGAGGGATCATCTGCTGGAGGGGATGCTGGTGGTGCAGGTGGGACATCAAATATCACTGGGTGTGCCAAGTGGAGAGGCACACCATCATAAGGGAAAGCAGGGTCAAAGTCAGCTGTAAATACTGATGTACTAAAAGAGCGGCCGAAAAACACATAGACACGAACTTGCGAGTAACCCATTACATACAGAGGGTCAAGAGCAGGATCATAATGCCACACCCACGGTGGTGAGTCAAGGTAAAATACTAGTGACGGCATCTGCTGGATCTGATTAACACAAAGTAAATGCAACCGTAGGGATGAGAATATTATAAAATCCTCAGTAGGGTATTCCCTCAGGTATAATGTGAAACACAATTGATAAGCTCATTCATGTGGGAATACTCATGCAAAACTATGTATAGCAATATCAAGGTATATACATCATGTAAAATCAAGTACAAGTATAATAATAATTCGTGCATTGTTCTTTTTCTCATTAACAAAGGGAAGGCTTAATCTCACATCAAGTGATGTCTGTAATGGAATCACTCCACAAGAACTATTGACCATTAGGACATGAGCTCATTCCTATATGTCGATACATCTACCGACTTATCAAATTCCCAGGAAAGCTCTTACTTTTGTCTTTCCCGTTCAACCACATAAGCCTTGTCTCTTTTTTCCCCATATGTTAAAAATTGCACAACTAAAAGTCATGTTATTTTTCTTTTCTTTTCCTTTATTCTCATAATAATCACATAGTGTACTTCTCCTTTCAAAGGCCTGCTTAGATCACAGGTAGGCATACAATTATGTTGGAGTCTCATCCATATCTCATCAACATTTCTTTCAAACAATTAGCATGCATTAACATGATATATACTTGTATCTAAAGCCATTCTATCATTAGTTCAAGATATTTTTACCATTTTCAGCAATCAGCAGATTTATCACTCTAGAATTCAAAATTAATTTCCCTATCAAACAGCGAATTTAAGAGCCATAAAAATTCTCTATGACATGTCAATGTGTCTAAAAGGCCCTGTACAAATTTCCAAACAAACGGTGTTCTCTAACCTTATCAACTAAATTTTACAAATCTGGTGGTTAGAGACCACTTGTTCACAGCTTAGATCAGGACTCTCATAATTTTCGACCCCACCAATTGATTAAATCAACTCAAAATAAAATTCACAGTAGCAATTCAATGTGTTATCAGCTTCCCATAAAATTTTCAAAGAATAAACCCATCGTTTACTATGATAATAAAATCACACAAGTTTACTGCCTCAGCTTCAATATTTCAGGCAGCATAGTGACAACTTCGGTTCTTGAATTTTTAAACACAGAAAAAGTGCCCAGAATAACCCCAAATTTTTACTAGAGACTCCGTAACATGTTAACTACATCCCATAAAATTTGAAACTGAATCCAAGATCTCTAGATATATTAGAAAATTCGACAAAATTTGCTGCTTGCTTCAAACCGGGATTTTCCAGCAACAATGTTCAAGAATCATGAATTTTTTTCAAGCAGAGAAAACCATTTACATGACCCAAGGAAAATCATAGGGTTGTCTTAGGATGTTAACTTCAACATATAATTTTTATAGCCCATAAAACTAAACACAATTGCACCAGAAAATTTGTCAACAAGTTCTGCCTTGTTAAAATCCGAAAATCCAGCAAACTAATTCCAAGTCTCTCTTAATGAAAATGATTTTTCCACAACACCAAACACTCCACCAAAATTCATACATCAATATCAACATATGATTAACCAATAAAATCAGAAATTTTAGGACAAAACCAATCAGAATTTTCAGAGGAAATTTTGAAACAAAAGAGGACAAATAAACCCTACCCTTGGAAGCTAATGCTTCTTTAGCTTTTGTATACTTCAAGGTAGATGTTCTCCACCCCAAAACTCTTGAAACACACCTAGATCCTCCACTAATCAGTGCTGAGTGAGGTACTAAAGTGAGGTTTTGAAAAATCTAATCGGTTATATTTGTGGAGGTTGAAGTGTAGAACAAGTTTGCTTAAGGAAGTTTTTGATTCTAGCAAGATTTGGTCTAGGATTTTGGATGTTGAAATTCAAGGTTAGCAAAGGTTTTTGGATGAAGAAGGAATGAGTTTGCTGCTGCACTTCACTTGGCCGAGGATGATGATAAAAAAGATGAGATTAGGTGGGTTAAATATATCTATTAAGGAGTGTTTTGATTAGTTGAAAAATAAAATATAATTTCTTTCCATTAAAAGGGTTTAAAATCAATGGCTAGGATTTGATCTTTCATCCAAGATAAAATCCTAGCCATTCACTTGGTATTCAAGTGGATATAGTTCATTATTTGTAGATATTAACTAGTTTTTCGGTATTAGAAATTGAACACCGAAATTTCTACAAATAGGCGAAACAATGTACCTGAGAAATCAAATATTGCCCGAAAAATAATTTCGGATATAAAATCATTATTCCTACCTATTTCTAAACATAATCTTATAATTTCTCAATTTTGGGCATCTCCGGGGCCCAATTCTAGGATTTTGGCTGTCCCGGTGGACCTGTGGGGCCTGCAAGACACTATTCATTTTTTTTTTTTTTGCTTCCTTGAATTAGTCTCATCATTTCCACATCTATCAACATCTTAAAATTCTCATTAATAAAGGCTCATTTAATTTCTAAAAAGAATAGGGTATTACAAAAACCATGGCTTGATGATGAGGTTTCGAGATAATGGGCTCATGATTATCCTTTGAGAAACCTCTAAAGCTTGAAACTTGGTTTTGATCTTAACAAGCTTCGGTTCCTTTTCTTTCTTTCCTTTTTGATTTCGGTTCCTTTTCCTTTGCTTTGCTTTTGTTTCTCAAAGAAAGGTTGTTAGTTATTTTGATCTCTTGATCCATTTCCTTGAGCTTGATGATGATGTTCAAACCATAAGGTTTCTTTGACACCTTGGTACAAAGAACTCTAAAGTTCACTTTATCTTGCTATGATAAGTTTGGGTTGAGTTTTAAGTTTCTTTAAAGTCTTGCAAGAGCTCTAGTGAAGAATGTAAAATGAACTTGCATTCATATTTATTTGCCTTGCCTAGCATATTTATTGTTGAGCTAATCACCTAAAATGTAAAGATTAAAACAAGAGTTGCATTTTCATATCACCTAATAATTAATCTCGAAGCTCACCTATTTCGGCCTTAAAGTTGATTTTTGTGGAGTCTAGAGCACTAAAATAAAGAACCAGACTTGCATTCATATTTACATTTCAAAATAAAGAACCAGACTTGTATTCATATTTACATTTCAAGTCATCACTTAAATACTAAAAGATAAAATGCACTTGCATATTTATTCTCAAGTTCTTGCATCTTATATTTATTTTGAAGTTCTCACTTTACTTCATAATGAAGACTAAAATGGAATGCATAGCACGTTTACTTTTTGTCATCACTTAAAGACCCTAGATCTCAAAGACTTGCCCTTTTTATCTCAAGTTAAAGTTGGTTATGGAAATATCCTCATGGATGCTTATTTCGGCCATGTGATGATGATGAACTTGATGTGAGTTTCATCTAGTCACAAGGGCCAACAATCTATGTTCTAAGATTTTCTTTAGGCCCCTAAGAGTTTTATAAAAGTTATTACCAATGAGATTTATGATTTAAGCTTCTTCTAAGAATGTTTTAAATTAGCCACTTCCTTATAGTTATTTTTAGTCCCTTCTTGTGGAATGAAATGGTTTTCAAAGAATTTTAGAAGTCGTAGAACAATTCCAAGCGAAACTAGTAATTTATATGTCTTGAAAATGTGAGATTATGTGCTCTTTGGAACCTATGCTTTTCGATTCTGCCATGCTATGTTTACTGCTATATGATGATGTTTTGACATGTTAGAATGTGCAAAAATTATATATGTTGAGGTAGGAGCCTTTCTATGCATGTTAGGAAAGAAACTAGTCTTATAGAAAAACCGTAAAGTTAAGTTTTAGCATAGTTTTGACTCATTTATTTTTAGCCACTGCCAAAACTGTTTTAATGGGATAACATTCAGTTTAGGATTGTTTAATTATGAAAAACTTGGTAACATTTGATGTAGGATTGATTTTTAGCACTTACAGAGAAACTAGTAACTAGAAAATCGTAAAAGTGCAATTCTAGAACACTTAGAAATATAATTTTCTGATTCTGTTACAGCATGATTAATCATAGCAAAAGTGATCTATAATTAGTGCAAATGTGTAGGAATCCCTCATAATTGGCTTAGATTTAATTTACAGTACCTTAGGCAAAGACGAAACTTAGAAAGGGTCTAAGACGTAGATTCTAGAACTCCGTAAGTATATGATATAAATTCAGCCCACATCCTTATGATACTATCCAGATTTGTTTATGATCATAAAAATAAGTAAGAATTATTAGTGGTGAACCTATAGGTGTATAAAAGGATAAAAACGGATGATAGCATAATTGGTTTTCAAGATTAAGACTTATAAGGGTCAAAGCATAAGACACTATAGGTCCCAAGACATAACGAGCTTCATGACTTCAAGTAGATGTATGCTTAATTATGAGAATCACTTAAGCATAGCATATGCATTAGCTGAGCCCGATCCTTGATTTCGGCAAATTGGTTAGGAGCATGCTATCTTTTAAGAATGTTAAAGTAATGATATGATGATGTATATGCTATGAAGAGTATGGCTATATGACTTGATATCTTATGATGATGTTGAATGGCTATGCATACTCTATATATTTCATGGCATAAAGCAAATTTTGAGGAAATCCAGTTTGCAGCCGCTATGCTGCCGAATTTCCATCAAAATTTGAAGAGCTTAGAAAAGTTTTCGAAAACTCCTAAGTGACACCGGTTCGACCGAGCACCCCCAGGAAAGATGTGATACGTTCTGGGTGATACCGGTTCGGCCGAGCACCCGCAAAACAGATGTGACATAGTACCGAGACGCATTTCTCCTGCTACGGTGAGGAAAAAGCAAAACTGTGGGGGGTTATGGACATCGAGCCTACAGAAGCGGATAATATTACTGTGCACTGGATGCCAGTAGATGCATTTCGAAGAAGAAATGATGAATTACCCCCTCTATTACCCCATATTAAATCTAGTGACGACTAGTTAGGATTGAGCTCATTCCTAGGCGATAGGTGAGATGTAGTTTGGTGACCAGATTATCACTGGGGCCGGTGAGTCAGTTGGATTTTTGGTGAATATGTTAAGAGGGTGGTCTTTAAGAAAAGAACTAAAGAGTTTGACTTATGAGAAAGATGTCACATGAAAAGTACTGTGTTTTTTTATGCCACGTACATGATTTATGTTTCCTTATGATGTGCCCAAGTATTATGATTTTCATGTTAAAGTCCATATGCTATTGCCATGCATTCATCAAATATCCGTTGTGTTCATGCCATTAAGACTCATACTAAAAGACACCCACTTCGGATAAATAGACTTGGAAAGCTTAAAACCAAATCTTATGCATGTACACCTTTTTCATAATTAAAACCAAGGTGGCTGGGGATGATGACGATGACACTCGTGTTAGAGTTGGAAATCTCTACTGAGAATCTTGATTGAGTTTCTCATCCCTCTCTTTTCTTCCATGTCGTCTCTAGATGAGGATAACAATGAGGTTCATGATTTCTTCTAAGGCTCATGTTTAAAGGCCACTCTAGCAGACGGAGGGTCACTGCGAAAGCATAGATAGTTTAGCTTCTGGATTGATACTTATCCAACCTCACAGGTGGTTAAGGATCACTTTATGTGCATATTTTGATGTAAATTGTAACACCCTAAAAATTATCTAAAAATTGCTTTATCAATCACAATTTCAAAAATTTGATAGTTTGAACAATGATGAGGACGATCCAACGGATTTGTAAAAACAAAAAAAATGTAAATAGTGTTTTGCGGGCCCCACAGGCCCGTCGGGACAGCCGAAACCCTAGAATTGGGACCCGAAGATGCCCGAAATTGAGAAATTAAATGATTATGGTTAGAAATAGGTAGAAATAAAGATTTTATACCCGAAATTATTTTTCGGGCAATGTTTGATTACTCGGGTACACTGTTTTATCCGTTCGGTAAAATTTCGGTGTACGATTTCTAACACCGAAAGATAATTTAATCTTTGTAAAAGGATAATGTTTATCCTTTGGAGCCAAGTGTAAGGCTAGGATTTAATCTTGAATTACAAGATCAAATCCTAGCCATTAATCTTGCTTTCTTGGTCAAAGAATGTAGATTTTATATTGAGATAATGATTTAAACATAGTATAAGATAAATATAAACCACCTAACTTCATCATTTTCTTCTCCCAAGTTCGGCCAGCTCTAGAAACTGCAGAAACTCCATTTTTTTTCTTCACATAAACCTTGCAAACTTGTTTCCAAACTCCAAACTCATAGCCTAGATTTGTTAAAACCCCAAACTTCTTTCACTAAACTTGTTCTACACATAAATATCTACCATTCTAACCGATTGAAATTTCAATTCCTCACTTTGATATCTCATACTCCTCTGCCTAAGGAAGGGTTTGGTGTGGGTTTCGGAGCTTTGAAGTGGAAGGAATCAATCTTGGAGCACCTTGGAGCCAAGGATCCAAGAGACACCAAAAGTAGGGTTTTCTTTGGCCTTTTTCTTTCAAAATTTTTCTGAGCAATTCTTACTGGTTTCAATCTGAAATTTCTAGTTAATTTGGTTGATATTATGTTGTTATTGATGTATGAATTTTTCTGAAGTGTTTGGATGAGGTTAGAAAGATCACTTTGTTAAAAGATGTTGAGTGATACTTGCTGGATTTTCGGTTTTCTGACAGGCAGTGTGTGATCACGAATTTTCTGGGCTTGTTGTAGGCATTTTCATGAACTAAAAAAAAATATATGTTGGAGTTAATATCTTTATCTAGTCCCACGAATTTTTTTGGGTTTTTATTTTGAGTGAAACTACCTTAGAAAAATCAAGAACTGAAATTAAGCATATGCTGCCTGAAATGCTAGAATAGAAGCTGTAAATTTTGCTAATTTTGTTACCATATCAAATGATGGAATTATCACTTTAAAGTTTTACAAAGTATTAGAGACATATTGAGGTTATACTAGGATTTTTATTTAGAATTTTCTGGGTTCAATTGCTAAGGTCAAAAATTATGAATTTTGGTTCTTGAGCTAAGGTTGGATGGTTTCTGACCACTAAACTTTTAGAATTTTGTTAATATAGTTAGAGAACTCTAATTACCCTGAAATTTTTACAGGAGCTTGGTGACACATTGAGGTGTCATTGATAATTTTTATAGTCTCTGAAATGATTGTTTTTGTGTGCAAATAAATTTGTGCCACAATAGTGTGAAATCTGCCATTGTGCTGAAAATAACTTGATGCTTTGAATTGATGAAGTGATGGTATTTTGTACTAGTATGACATGAGTACCTAAATATGAGTCTGAGTAATTGAGCATGTGAACTTATTAATGAGGTTAGGTACACATAGATACGAATGATTATTACAATTGTTTATATGCGAAAGAAAAGCATAAGATTATGTTTCTTGGACTGGAGAAAGTAAATCCAGTTTGTTAGGGAAAGTAAACCTAACTACCAAGAAGAGCATAAGATTTATAATCCTTGGGCTGGAGAAAGTAAATCCGATCTGTCAGGGAAAGTAAACCTGACTACCCTTGAATTGAGTCGGGGAAAGTAAACCTAGCTAGGAATAGATCTGTGTGAGAATTGGAGAAAGTAAATCCAATGATCATGTATAGGAATGAGCTCGATCCAAAAGCGATCTATTACCCATTATTACCACATCGGGACGATGCATGTAACGCCAGATGTGATAAGATTAGTCAAGGGCCAAGGCAAGTTTAAGAAGTAAATTTTCTAAGAAATCTTTTGTCCTATATGCCGAGTAAAGAAGTTTAGCATCTATATTGAGACCAATATATTTAAGTGGAAAGTTTAGTAGTATATGATGTTGAGTAGTATGGTATATGTATATTAAGTGATTGATTATTAAAAGTAACCCACTTCGGAAGTACGATTTGGAACTTTAAAAATAAACCGTTATTATATAATGCATGACCACTTTTTCTTAATAAATCGAAGTGGCTAGGGCGATGACGATGACATTATAATTGTGTTCGGGGGAGTCACCCTACTGAGAATTGTAGAATTCTCACCCCTATGTTTTTGTGTTCCCGTGTCGTCTCCAGGTTGATGCAGAGAACCGAGAGGCTGATATGCAAAAGAACGCAAAGTGCAATAGTTTGGTAGTTAATGCTTTTATTAGGGTGTATTTAGTGGAATGGATATGCGTGTAAATATGTTAAAGGACAAAAGTGTGTTAAAGCTTATAAAAGAGCTTCCTTTATGTACTGAACTTTGTATTAAATAAATATTTTGGTTTCCTTGCTATATATTTTAGTAGAATGATGACCTAGTTATCTCGCAAATCAATCAAATGGCTATAGATATTTAAGAAAGGTCCGCTAATTTAGAAGTAACAACTCTCGGGTCTAATGTCATGACTTAAGAATGACGTTGTACTTGGGAGGATGTTACATAAATGATGATACCACAACGCTAGTAATTTATGTATTTATGAAGGTGTGATGATTTTATGTTGTTATGTATAATACTACATTTCATGAATATGTATGGTGTGATTACTTTTCTTGTACGTTGTGGTTACGATGAATGTTAAGTTAGTGCGCGGCTTGCGTTTTTTTTTCAAGTTTCAAAAAGAAAAAAAAAATTATTTGTATTTTCCGCTAAGTATTTTAATGAAAGGATTTAAAGAATGACACTAAAAGAGTAATAGACTAATGGTTAACCTAAATACGTTCTAGGAGTATTGGATTAAAAATTAGGATGTTACACCCAAGACTTACAATTTCAACTTACATGAGAACTTTGGCTCATGGAATATATTTTATTTAATGTAAACCTCCTTTTATTAAGCTCTCTAATTTTGCTATTGATCTAAGGTTATTTATTGTGTCACCATAGGGGTAAGAATTATTCCTTGAGATAGAATTGAACTCTAAGAAAGACTAGTTACTAGAAATGATTGCTTCACAATTTTCTATGCTTTTAAGAATTTAAATTTTTCCAGAATTAATATGTGCTGATTGGAGTGCTTTTACTATGTGAAAATTATTATTTATGAGTATGTTAATCATTTTGATGGGTAAGGAAAGACTAGTAATTAGCAAGAACCGAAAAATGTAAATTTTAGGACTCTATAAAAGGAAATTATGCTTTCTATTACAGCATGTGATGCTTAAGTAAAAATGACTTTTAACACTTAATAAACATATAGGAATCACCCATAATTGGCTTAGAAATTAATTCTAGCATTATAGGCTCGGTATAAGAGAAAGGGTTAAAAAAGTATTTTATAAGAACACTGAAGTGGCTAATTTCGTTTTATTTCAAATTTGTCCAGATTTGTTTAGTGATGCTCTTAGGTAATAATAAATGAGGATTCTTGGGTTTGATCCCTTAGGTGCATAAATAAATAAATACAAAAGTTTGGTTTACTCAATTAGAAGTTTAATCGATTAAAGAATTATTATGAGTGCTTGCTTTATAAAGAGTTATGGATTGATGTGCTTAAGGTGTATGCGATGATTATGTTTGCATAAGAATTGTTAAAGCATATTATGTTTTCACTTGAAATGTTTAAGATGCACGAAAGTAATATGAAAGCATGTGACATCATATGATAAGTTGTGTTTTTGCATCTTAACATACCATGCTAATATAATGGTGACATAAAAATATATGGAATGATCCTCTAGAATCCCCGAATTAAAGGTTATGAGAGGTGATCTAATAAGGAAATGATTCTTTGGACTCCCTGAATTAAAGGTTAGGAAAGGTGATCCTATTGCCCCATATCCTGTACTCTAAGAGTTGGGTGTTAACTTATTATAGGATAAGATTATGCTAGTGGTGACTAGTGAGGTATGAGCTCATAACCTAGAACTCTCAAAAAGGAGAGTAGTAGGGTGGCCCCAATCAGTGAAAGAATAAGCTTAAGTCACCAAAGGAATAAGAATAAGGAATTCATGCTATATCCATTTTGCCCTATATGCATTACTTATGTTTCTATGTTGCATAAACATGCATAGCATAATAAGATATGTTGCATTCATAACATCCAAGACGCATACTAAAATGAATAGGCCTCGGTAAATAGTATTTTCAAACTTTAAAATTGAACCTTATGCATGTTCACCCTTTTCATAAAGAAACCCGAGGTTCCTGAGGACGTAGATGATGACACCAAGATAGGAGAATACCTTGCTGAGATTCTTTTGAAAGTTTCTCACTCCCTCTATCTTTTCTTCCATTGCGTCTTTAGAGGATGATGGCATCCTTTGTTATTTATGTTGATCTACTGTGTAACACCCTAAAAATTGTCTAAAAATTTATTTGAGCTTTATTAGTTATAATTTCAAAAATTTGATAGTTTGAACAATGATGAGGATGATCCAATGGATTTGTAAAAAGAAAAAAAAATGTGAATAGTGTTTTGCAGGCCCTGCAGGCGCGGGAACAGCCGGAACCCCTGATTCAAGACCCGAAGGTGCCCGAAATTGGGAAAACATGGAAATGAGGTTAGAAATAGTTAGAAATAAATATTTGATGCCTAGAATTTATTTTTGAGCAATGTTTGATTACCTGGGTACACTATTTTACCCGATCGATAGAATTTCGGTGTGTGGTTTCTAACACCGTAAAAGCTACTTAGTGGCTAAGTAAGCTTTATCAACCACTTTATGCCAAGTGGGTGACAAGGATTGAAAATTGAAAAACAAGTTTTAATCATGGCCTTTCATTTATTAATATTTTACTCGGGTGCTCATATCTCACCCGTTCGGTGGGATTTTGGTGTGTGATTTTGACACTGTAAAAACTATTTATTCTAAAGTTAAAGAGAGCCACTTATCTTGAGCCAAGTGGCTGACCATGATTCATTCTTTGACCAACAAACCAAATCTTAGCCATCCATTTTTCTTACTTTGGTCAAAGATCATTTAATTATACAATATAATACTCATTCTTTTGTATATAACAAGATAACCACAAGCTAAGCTTCTTCAAGAAGCTCAAAATTTCGTGCATCATGCTGTAAGGAGAAGGAAACCAGGTTCCTCCATGTCCAAAAGCTCAAACTTCACTTCAAATGCCAAAAACACTAGCCTAGAGTTGATAAAACACTAAACTTCCTTCACTAAACTTATTCTACACATCAATACCTACAAATCTAACCGATTGGAATTTCAATTCCTCATCAATCCTAACCTTGGTATCTCATACATCATTGATTAAGGAAGGGCTTGGTGCTGATTTGGTGGCCTTGAGTTGAGCAAAATCAACCTTGGAGCATCCTTTGTAGCCAAGATCCCTAAAGCCATCAAAGTAGGGTTTTCTTTGGTCTTTTCTTTCCAATTTTAGACTGGAATTTTATGATTGTGTTTGGTCCGAAATTTCTGGATATATTGGTTGATAATATGTTGATATTGATGTGTTAATTTTTTTGGAGTGTTTGGATGATGTTAAAAATCATTTTTGCTCAAGAGAAATTGAAATATGCATACTGGATTTTCTATTCTGTTCTAGGCAGCAGATAATCACGAATTTTCTGGGTGAATTTTGGGTGTTTTCATGAGCTATAAAAATTATATGTTGAAGTTAACATCCTATGATAGTTCCATGAGTTTTCTTGAGCTCTGGTTTTGATTCCTAATGCCTTGAAAAATTCAAGAACCGAAGTTGTAACTATGTTGTCTGAAATGTTGAATCTGAAGTGTGAACTTGTGACATTTTATTACCCTAGTAAATGATCGAATTATGAGCTGAAATTTTTACAGGATATTAAGGACATATTGAAGTCCAACCCTGAATTCTTATATGATTTTATATGATTATTTGCTAGGGTAATAAAATTGGAAACTATGGCTGTTGGCTGTAAATAGGGGGTTTCTAACCTCCAAAGTTGTCTAATTTTGTTGACATATTTAGAGAATTCTTTTTGTTATGAAATTTTTATGAAACCTTGTGGACACATTGAGGTGTCATTGAGAGTTTTTATAGCATTTGAATTGATCATTTGGTATGAGAAATAAATTGTGCTACTTGAGTGAAAAATCTGCCAATGTGCTGAAGTTGTGATGATGCCTTGAATTAGTGACCTAATGGCATTTGGTTCAAGTTGATGTGTATGAATGCATGCCATGGACTTCCAAGATTATGTTATGAGGAATGAATGAATAATATATATAGGTTTGAAGTATTATGAGATCAGAGAATTATGTTTATGCATATAGAAATGTGATACATGTATATATGAGCTTGAGGATGGTGTATGTGGTAAGTGAAAAATAAAGTCCCCTTTAACATAAAAAAGGCATGGCAAAGTCCCCTTTAATATAAAAAGGGCACGAAGAAGTCCCCTTTAATATGTAAAGGGCACGAAAAGGTCCCCTTTTGTTTATCAAGGGCACGGGAGAGGTCCCCTTTTGTTTATAAAGGGCACGGGAAAGGTCCCTTTCGTTTATAAAAGGCACGGGAAAGGTCTCCATTAGGTCATGGAAAAGTCCCCTCTATTATGTCAAGGGCACAAAAAGATCATTATAATTATCGTATGTATTCGTATATTTTGTTAAGTTATTGGTCTTGAAGGAATTTCTATGATCTTGAATGTCAGGAAATACATGTTTTAAGTGACTGAATAATAAAAGTAACCCACTTCAAAAGTATGATTTGGAACTTTAAAAATAAACTGTTATTATATAATGCATGACCACCTTTTCTGAATAAACCGAAGTGGTTGGGGCGATGACGATGACATTATGATTGTGTAATTGGTTTACCTCATTGTGCCATTTGCCTTTTTGTATACATGGACTGTCCCTTCGCATACCCAGTCTCTAGCTTTCGATTTTCTCCTACCTCCCCCTTTGGCGATGACCTCATCTTCGAGCGTTCACGTCCTCACGAGGAATAGGCTCGCCGCACTCCACTGACCGTCTCCACCATCCATGACTTCTCGGAGTATGTCCTCTGTTCCCCCACGAACCATTCAGAGACAAACCCTTTTAAGGATTCCGCTACTCAGGTACCCTCCAAGGGTTCTTCACCTACTGTGCCCATGGATTTTGGCGAGGATGTAACACCTTAAAAATTATTTAAAAATTAATTTAAGCTTTATTAAACATAATTTCAAAAGTATAACAGTGTCAATAATGATGAGGATGGTTTGACGGATTTTTTTAAAAAAATGTAAATAGTAACTTACAGGCCTCACAGGCCCGTTAGGACAACCGAAACTATAGAATTGGGACTCGGAGGTGCCTAAAACTGAGAAATTATAGGATTAAGATTAGAAATGATAAGGAATGAGAATTTTAGGCCTGAAAGTAATTTTTGGGCAATGTTTAATTACCCGGGTATGATATTTTACCCATTCGGTAAGATTTCGGTATGTGATTTTTAACACTGAAAGCTAGTTAATCTATGCAAAATAATGAAGTTTATCCCTTTGAATGCCAAATGAATGGCTAAGATTTTATCTTGGATGAAAGATCAAATCCTAGCCATTGATACTAAGTTCCTTTGATGAAAAGAAATTATGCTTTATGATTAACCAATCACATTACTTCTTATAAGATAAATATGACACATCTAACTTCATAATTTCTCCCTAAGCTTTGGACATGACTAGAACCAACAGAAGCACCGTTTGATCTCCTTTAAAAACCTTGACAACTTTGATTTTTCAAGCTCAAAAATCCTAAGCCAAACCTTGTCAAAATCAAAATCTTTCTTCACCAAAATTGTTCTACACTTCAACCTTTACAAATATAACCGATTAAAATCTCCAAACCATACTTCAATACCTCACTCATCACTGATTAGAGGAGGGTTTGAGTGTGTTTCAAGAGCTTTGGGGTGGAGAACATCTATCTTGAAGTATACAAGGGACAAAGAGACATTAGCTTCCAAGTGTAGGGTTTATTTGTTCTCTTTTGTTTCAAAGTGTAACATCCTAATTTTTAACCCAATACTCTAGAACATATTTAGGTTAATCATTAGTCTATTACGTCATAGTTTCCTTTTTACTTTAAAATACTCAGCAAAAAATACAGGTAATTTTTTTTTTGAAATACAAAGACAAAGTGAGAGCCACGCAACACGGTGAACGATGAAGCACATAAATAGATAAACACAAACTCAAATAAACATCTCATAAACATCCGATCAATCACGATAAAACAAACTGCATATATATATATATATATATATATCATATGCCCACTCATGAGAAGCGGGACTTAGTTGGGTACAACATGGAACAAATACAACTGAAATGAAGATACAACAGAAAAGAAAATACTACAGATAGTGAAAAGGGAAACTCCCCTACCCAGGTGCATCTAAAATAGATAACCTCTAAACAAGAGAAAGTTTATCCTCTTCTACATGGTGGGTGCACTATCTTTACCTACGAGCCTCTACTGCTAGGATCCCGAAAAGGGTAGGATGTATCCTGTAACATCCCCTGCTGCTTTATGGATTGACGACTGTCCCCACAAACCAACACGGGTCTTTTCAGCGTGCTTTGTCCTGACTCGCATGCTTCCTAGGAAAACTTCACAGGAGGTCACCCACCCCAAAATTGCTCCAAGTCAAGCACGCTTAACTGTGGAGTTCTTTCAGTTTGGGCTACCGAAAAGAAGATGCATCTTGTTGGTATAGGTAGTACAAATCAATTCATATAAGCCCTCCTTAACTGTATAGTCCCATACCTATACAGTCTTAGGATCCCTCTCATTCGGGTGTGTAATCGGTTTATTCATGTACCCCTCCGCTTTCGAAGTCTGCCAGGAGCCGCTCCTTGTCCGTGCCTCTTTTGCACCGGCGATCACTCCCCGACTTCGCAATCCCCGGGAGTTACATGCCCACCAGCTTTAGCTTGGTTCGTCCCCAAACCACACCGTACTGGGAGAGGTGCAGGCTCTGTGTGTGCATTCCTTGTTTGATTTATGAAATTTGTCTTTGAAATTGTTTTCAAATGAATTTTGAGGGCAAAATTTGTTTTTAAGGTGGGTGGTAATGTAACATCCTAAAAATTATTTAAAAATTAATTTGAGCTTTATTAGTCATAATTTCAAAAATCTGATAGTTTGAACAATGATGAGGACGATCCAACGGATTTGTAAAAAAAAAAAAAAAAACACACCAAAACGTGAATAGTGTTTTTGCAGGCCTCGCAGGCTTACCGGGACAGCCGAAACCCTAGAATTGGGACCCAGAGATGCCCAAAATCGAGAAATTATATGATTATGGTTAGATATAGGTAGAAATAAAAATTTTATACCCGAAATTATTTTTCGGCCAATGTTTGATTACCCGAGTACATTGTTTCACCCGTTCGGTGAAATTTCGGTGTGCGAATTCTGACACCGAAAACTAGTTTGACCTTTACAAAGGGATAATGTTTATCTATTTATATCAAATGAATGGCTAAGATTCAATCTTGAATTACAAGATTCAATCCTAGCCATCCATTTTTCTTACTTGAATTAATGATGATTTAATTATATACTATAATATTACTATATTCATTACAAGATAAATATGACTTCAAACTTCTCCATGAAGCCATTTTCTTTCTCGGGCAGCATCTTCAAACCAGCCATCCTCCATTGTTGCTTCACCAAAACCATGGAAACTTGATTTCAAACCCTTAAAAACCTAGTCTAAACTTTATAAAACCACAAACTCCCTTTACAAAACTTGTTCTACTCATCAATCAATACCTACAAAACCAACCGATTAGAATTTTAAATAATCTCCAAGCTGAACCCTGAGCTATCATTCTCTACTGTTTAAGGAAGGATTAGGTGCTGTTTGGAAGGCTTGAAGTGAAGAAAAATAATTTTTGAAAGATCCCTTGGAGTTAGAAGCCTTAAAGCTTCACAAGTAGGGTTTTCTTTGACCTTTTCTTTCCAATTTTATGCTGGACTTTTATGATTGTGTTTGGTCTGAAATTTCTGGATTTATTGGTTGATAATATGATGATATTGATGTGTTAATTTTGGTGGAGTGTTTAGATGATGTTAGAAATCATTTTTGTTAAAAGAGATTTTGAACCATGTTGCTCGAATTTTGGTTTTTGTACAGGCATTATTTGTTCACGAATTTTCTGAGGGAATTGTGACTGTTTTCATGAGCTATAAAAATTATTATATGTTGAAGATAACATCCTAGGATAGTTCCATGAATTTTCTTGAGCTCTGATTTTGATTCCTAATTCCTTGAAAAATTCAAGAACCGAAGTTGTAAATATGCTGCCTGAAATGTTGAATCTGAAGTTGTGAACTTGTGACATTTTATTAACCTAGTAAATGATCGAATTATGAGGTGAAAGTTTTACAGGATATTAAGGACATATTGAAGTCTAATCCTGAATTTTTATATGATTTTATATGATCATTTGGTAGGGTAATAAAATTGGGAACTATGGCTGTTGGCTGTAAATAGGGGGTTTCTAACCTCCGAAGTTGTCTAATTTTGTTGACATATTTAGAGAATTCATTTTGTTATGAAATTTTTATGGAACCTTGTGAACACATTGAGGTGTCATTGAGAATTTTTATAGCATTTTAATTGATCATTTGGTATGAGAAATAAATTGTCCTACTTGAGTGAAAAATCTGCTAATGTGCTGAAGTTGTGATGATGCCTTGAATTAGTGACCTCATGGCATTTGGTTCAAGTTGATGTGTATGAATGCATGCCATGAACTTCCAAGATTATGTTATGAGGAATGAATGAATAATATATATAGGTTTGAAGTATTATGAGATCAGAGAATTATGTTCATGCATATAGAAATGCGATGCATGTATATGTGAGCTTGAGAATGATGTATGTGCTAAGTGAATCATGAAGTCCCTTTTAGTATAAAAAGGGCACGCAGAGGTCCCTAGTAGGGCATGAAGAGGTCCCCAGTAAGGCACGAAGAGGTCTCCAATAGGGCACAAAGAGGTCCCCAAAGGGCACGAAAAAGTCCCCATTAGGGCACGAAAAAGCCCAATTTATTATGTCAAGGGCACGAAAAGATCATTGTAATTGCCATATGTATATGTATATTTTGTTAAATTATTGGTCTTAAAGGAATTCCTATGATGTTGAATGTTATGAAATACATGTTTTAAGTGATTGAATAGTAAAAGAGACCCACTTCGGAAAGGTGATTTTATAATTTTAAAATGAACATTTGATATGTACATATTGCATGCTCACGCTTTCTTAATAAACCGAAGTGGTTGGGGCAATGACGATGACAGTATGAATGTGTAATTGGGGAATTACCCTACTGAGAATTGTGTAATTCTCATCCCTATGTTTTTGTGTTCCCGTGTCGTCTCCAGGTTGATCCCGAAAATAAGGAGGTTACTTTTTGAAAGGAAATCAGATTTGCAGTAGTTTGTAGCTAGAGTTTGTACAGACTGTACTTAGTAATATGTTTATGTTTGTATTTATAATAGAGACCGGATGTGTATTACAGCTCATAAAAGAGCTTCCCTTCTGTACTTAACTCTGTATTAAATAAATAGTTTGGTTTCATTGCTATATATTTTAGTATAATTATGACCTAGTATCTCGCGAACCAACCAAACTGACTATGGATATTTAAAAAAAAAAGGTCTGCAAACTTAGAAGTAACAACTCTTGAGTACGACGCCATAACTTAAGGATGAGGTTGTACTTGGGAGGGTGTTACATATCCAATCCAAGGACAAAGCGCATCTGGAGTGGGCACGCTCAAAAACTTAATCGTCGTCGCTGTATGGTGATGTCGAGGAGAAGCAATGAGTATGTATAGGATGAGTGAAGGGTCGTCCATCAACCATGAAGACACGAACAGTGCATCGACCCTCAAAATGGTATGACCCGTGCTCCAGATCATGGTGCGCTTCCCACGTCAAGGAATCCACAAAAACCATAGATGTCGCCATCTGAAGACGTGATGGAAAGAAGAAATAGAGGGAGTGAGAATCTTACTAAAGAATCTCAGTAGGGTAACCTCCTATCTAGGTGTCATCATCTATGTCCTCAGGAAACTTGGGTTTAGTGTATAAAATAAGTGAGCATGCATCAAGTTCATTTTTAACTTTCAAAACATAGTTAGCCAAGGTCCGCCTATTTTAGAATGAGTCTTGATGTTATGGATGCAGCATAATAAGGCATGAATGCATGAAGATGCATCAACCAGAAATCAATTAAACATCATAGAGAAATCAACATCATGTAGGTGGCATAAAGCGGCATATACTTCTCATGTAAAACATTTCTCTTTCTATAACAGTGTGACATTCAAAGCATCGTACTGTAACATAGGGATCACCCTAAAAAGACAATTGTTCTAGGGGTGCTCGGCTGAACCGGTGTCACCCAGAACGTGTCACATCTCTAGGTTATGAACTCATACCTTAACTAGTGGTCACTAGTTCTTACCTATCCTCTGATAACCGAAATCATAATAATAATAATCATAACAAAACGCGTCGCATCGGTACCAAGTACACAGCGAATATTGTCCTCTTTGGGGCATTACATATCACCATTCCCCTTAAGGATTTGTTTCTGGGGCGTTACGTATTGCTGTCCCCTAGAACGCGTTTTCACAGTACCATGTCACATTAAAAACTCATATATTTTCAAGACTTTCAAAGTCCTCAAGTTTGTCAAAAATTCGACAGCATAACAGCAGCATGCCGAATTTCTTCCAAACCTTCTTTATGCCACATTCATATCTTCACATAGTCATTTATGATCATGTGTATCATAAGCATCATTATCATATGCCTCATAAGCATTGTAAAACATCATACGCTTCATAACATGAGCATCAACACATCAACATTACGTATTCTCATAAGAAATCATATGCCCAAGATACTCTCATAATAAAACATGCATTCACGTAAAACACTAAAGTTCATTATGCTCTTACACCTATGGTGTCTTATGCTTTGACCCTTACGGGTCTTAAACTTGAGGTATAATTACCCTATCGTTCTCTATCAACCTCTTATGCACCTAAGGGTTCACAACTGATAATTTTTACTAGCATTTATGTTCATTAATAAATCTGTAACGACCTGATTTTTCTGTCTGAGAGGAAAATGACCAAAATGCCCCTGAGGTCATTTTCGGCCCAGAATTCGAGGATGGCTGGCCCGGCAGTCCTCGAAGGGCAACTCAATGTTGGAAGGGGATTGGATGGTACTTGAATGGTTTTGGAGGCGAAAGTCTCATTTTTTGCAGTTTCGGGTCAAAATGACCAAAATACCCCTGTAGCTTTTTTACGTGGGTAAAGGTGCCGTTTGAGCCCGAAACTTTCCCCGAATGTTTAAAACAATGTTTTTACATGTTTAAAAGCGTCTGTTTAAGTCCCGATGCTCTCGGGCAGTTTTAGTGCAAAATTATGATTTTACCACTAGAATAGTGTCTTTGAGCTTAATGACGTAATTAAGCAAACCTAAGCAATATTTGGCTCTAATTGAAAATTAATTAATTTTCATAATTAATCTAGAGTCAAAATAAGCTATTAAAATTAATTAGAACCTAAAATTGCTTCGATTAAACTTAAATCTCTTTTTAAAACTCAAGATTCCAACCTTGGAATCTTGAATAGTGTTTTCTCTCCCCAATTCCTTAAGTCATGGAATTGTGTCTAGAATTGTTTATGCTCTAAAATGAGTTTATAACTCACTAATGATACAAGACCACTCCTTAAACATGTCTTGACAACCTTGATTACCCATTTTCTTACCTAAACACTTTTTTACAAATTCCTAATCTTAATCCTAATCAAAGATACACCTAAACACAACTCTAAACCACAATTAAAATGCAAGAAATCCTCCCCATGGCTGATGCAAGTTTTGGCCACTCCTCCTCCCATTTACATCACATGTTGATTTGTTTCTCACTCAAAGAACCATGCTTGACCCATACTTTCACCCATACCTAGCCATGCTTTCTACCATGCCTTGAACCATACCTTGGAGAAGATATTTCCCCCTCCTTGTGCTGTAATGGTCGAAGCCCTATCTCCTATTTACACCTCTCATTTTGTTTCATTTCTCTATAAATAGCATGCTTGGGTGAACTTGCATCATTTTGGGTTCATTTGCTAAGTGTAAGTTTTCAAAGAGCACTTCAAGTTTCCTTTTTCTCTCAAAGTTCAAGTGTCCAAGTTCTTCAAGTTCTTCATTCTCTTCACTAATCTTAACCTCCAATCACTTGGTAGGGATTTTCTTTCAAGCGTTTCTTTCATGTAGGTTCTTAAACTCTTTATGTGTTCATAGTTTCTCTTGAATCTTTTTGGGAACTTCTTTTCTTCTCCTCCCCCTTCTTTGTTTCAGCCATGAGGCTTGAAGAGCAAAGGAATGAGAGCTTGATGATAAGGGTTTCATGATGATGTTCATCACTTGAACAAACCTCTAGAGCTTGATCTTTGTTCTTGAGTTAAAAATGTTTATAGTCCTTTCTCTCTTGAACCTTGAAATCTTTAACTTCGATGATGTTTTAAAATGGTTACATGAACTCAATGATGACGACTCATGATGTTTTAAAATGGTTCTTTCTTGCTCTCAAGTTTCGATTTCTTTCCTTTCCTTTTCTCTAAAATTTCGGCCAACCAACATTGGGTAGTCCAACATGATAGCTTAATGATGAGAGTTCTAGTTGGTAACTCTATGTTCACCACAAAGAAATCTCTAAAGCTTGAGTTTTCATGAAGTTCATTTATGGTTATGTTTTCAAGGAATGTTATCATGAGTTCTAAGAACTCTAGACCTCACTTTACCTTGTCATGATGAGTTTGGGTTAAGATTAAAATTCCTCTAAAAGTCTTGTATGAGCTCTAATAAGAAATAAATAAACTTGCATTCATATTCATATTCAAGCTTATGCATTGCATATTTACTTTGAGCTTTGCATTCATATTTATTTTCCAACCCATCACTTAAAGTTAAAGGATAAGGAATAGAGTACATCTCATATTTACATTCTTGTCTAGCATATTTACTTTTCATCACTAAAGAACCTAAAGATTTAAAATGAGAGCTTGCATTATCACCTAATTAATTCTCAAAGGCTTTCTATTTCGGCCTTAAAGTCGATTGTTGCTGGGCCTAGAGCACTAAAATAAAGAAATGAACTTGCATGGCATATTTATTTTAAGTCTTGCATATTTAAATTCCAAGCCTTGCATATTTATTTCAAGTCTTGCATATTTAAATTCTAAGTCTTGCATATTTACTTTAAAGTTCTCACTTTACTTTGTAACGAAGAATAAAAATGAAGTGCATAGCATGTCTAGACTATGTTATCATTTAAAGACCTTAGAGCTCAAAGACTTGCCCATTTTATCTCAAGTTAAAGTTTAGTATGGAAGCATTCTTTGATTTCATAATTTCGGGCAAGTAATAATGATGAGGTTGGAATGAGTCTCATCTAGTTACAAGGGCCAACAACCTATGTTCTAGCATTTTCTTTAAGTTTGATGAGTTTTAGAAAGTTATGACCAACAAGATTTATGATTTCTATTCCTCTTCTAAAGAAGTATTAAATTGGTTACTGACCTAAGGTTACTTTTAGCCTCTTGATAAAATAAAATGGTTTGTAAAGAGTTTTAGAAGTCCTAAAATAATTCCAAGGGAAATTAGCAACTTATATGCTTTAGAAATGTCAAAATACGTGTCTTTTGAACATTGAACAATTCGGTTCTATCTTGATATGTTTGATGCTGAATGATGATGTTTTGATGAGTTAGAATGTGTGAAAATGATATATGATGAGGTAGGAACACTTCTATGCATGTTAGGGGAGAAACTAGCTTCATAGAAAAACTGTAAAGATGGAACTTAACATGTGTTTAACCCCTTTAATCTTAATCAATGCCTTAACTATTTTAGTATGATAACAATCAGTTTAGGATTGAATAATCATGAAAAATTTGGTTACATTTGAAGTAGGATTAAATTTTAACACCTATAGAGAAACTAGTAACTAGAAAACCGTAAAAGTGCAATTCTAGAACTCTTAGAACATTTAAATTCTGGATTCTGTCCAAGAAACCTCATAATATGGCAAACATGGTTTATAATGAGTTCTTAGACATAGGAATGCCTCATAATTGGTTTAGATATAATTTATAGCGCCTTAGGCATAGATGGAACCGAGAAAGGGTCTAAAACGTAAGTTCTGGAACCCCGTAATCATAGAGGTATAACTCTGCCCAGATTTATTAAAGAGCATAAATGATAGTAAGATTTGTTAGAAGAGAATCCTTATGTGCATAAGAGGTTGATAGAGAATGATAGAATAATTACATCTCAAGTTTAAGGCTCGTAAGGGTCAAAGCATAAGATACCATAGGATCAAAAGCATAATGAGTTTCAATGTTACTTGTGAATGTATGAGAATGATTATGTGAACACATGGAATTATGATGGAGGATGCATGTTTGATTGACTTATGTGGCATAAAGTAAATTTGGAAGAAATCCGGCATACCGCTGTTATGCTGCCGAATTTCTAACAAATTTGGGGACTTAGAAAGTTTTTGAAAAACCTATGAGATTTCATTTATAAGGTACTAAGATGAGTTCTCGGATGACACCGGTTCGGCCGAGCACCTCCAGAGAACTCATGTAACATCGGTACCAAGATGTATTCTTGGGTGACACCGGTTCGGCCGAGCACCCCCAAGAAATGCCCCCTAGCCCGTACTGGATAAGTCGGGATTATGATTATGATTATGATTATGATACGCTTATCGAGATTGATAAGTAAGAACTAGTGACAACTAGTTAAGGTATGAGCTCATAACCTAGAGTGTGACACATTCTGGGTGACACCGGTTTAGCCGAGCACCCCCAGAACGAATGTCATTTAGGGTGACCTATGAGGAAGTAAAGTATGATGATTATGTCACAAAGTTTTCCCATATGAGATTTCAATTGCCACTTTATGCCACTATTATGATGTTCTAATGTTATGATTACTATTCTTGCATTAAGTAGAGCCATGCATACATTCTTTAATATGTTGCATCCATGGCATTAAGAATCATACTAAAATGAATGGACCTTGGTTAACTATGTTTCAAAAGCTTAAAAATGGACTTAATGCATGCTCACTTATTTTGTACACTAAACCTAAGGTTCTCGAGGACATAGATGATGACACCTAGGTAGTAGGAGGCCCTACTGAGATTCTTTAGCAAGACTCTCACTCCCTCTATCTTTTTTTCCCGTCACGTCTTCAGATGGCGACGTTCGTAGTTCTTGTGGACACCCTAACATGGGAGGTGCACTATGATCCGGAGCACGGATCATATCATTTTGAGGGACGGTGCACGGTGCGAGTCTTCATGTTCATTGGACGTCCCTTCACTCACCCCGTACATACCCATCGCTTCTCCTCGACAGCACCGTACGGCGACGACAAGCTGGTTTTTGAGCGTGCTCGTACGCACAACGAGAGAGTGCTTAACATGTACACCGTTGCCTCAGCCATGCGTGACTATCCTGACTATGTGCCCCGGACATACTTCTTAGACACCGACCCGTCGGTGGACCCGCCTACCCATCCCTACAGCGAAAGCTCTGCCCCCACTCCACCACTGATGAGAGAGGGCAGTGAGGATACTGTGATTCAGCCTCAGCTAGCACGACAGCCGGAGATGCGGCCACATTATGGGGGTCATTCTCGATCCCCGTTTCGCCTTTACACGCCGAAGGACGTCAATAGGTGGTGGCGAATGACCGATGGAGTACCTGGGTAGTGCACACACCACTTAGATGAGGGTAAACCTCGCTCGCGGGATGGACGTCAGTAGGTGGTGGCGGATGACTGATGTAGTACCCGGGTAGTGTACACACCACTTAGATGAGGGTAAACCTTCTTTTGTTTAGAGGTTATCCCTTAGTTGCACTTGGGTAGGGGAGTTTGCTTTTATGCTTTCCGTCGTACTTTCCTTCATATTTTCTTTTTAGATGTATTTGCTCATGTTGTACTAAACTAAGTCCCACTCTCCATGAGTGGGCATATCATATTATATAAATATGTAGTTCAGTTTTATTATGATGTGCCTTTACTTGCTTTATGTTATGATGTTATGTAATGCTTGCTTTATTTCCTTGCGTGCTTCATAGCTTATCGTGTCGCGCGGCTTTCACTTTGTTTTTATAATTCAAAAAAAAATTTACCAGTATTTCCGCTAAGTATTTTAAAGTGTAACGTCCCAATTTTTACTATAATTTTTACTGTCATTAGAAATTACCGAATTACTGTAGGTAATTATTACATAAGATTTGAGGCCAAACAATCCTCAATAAAGGAATATAACATTAGAACAGAGGTTAGGAGCGATTCATGCGAAAGTTGCAAATCCCGAATTTCTGTATGTATAAAATGACCAAAATGCCCCTGAAGTTATTTTACTCATAAAATGAGGATTGTGGCCCCCACCTATTCTCAAGGGGATGTTTTGATGATAATAAGGGATTGTTTGTGTTATGTGTGTTAATAGAGCAGAAGGATTTCAATTTTGAGTTCCGACGCGTGAAATGACCAAAACGCTCCTGCGGCTGTTTTAACTCCGATGTGCGTGCCGACTGAGCCCGAACCTCACTAAAATGTTTTAAAATTTGTTTTTAAGCCATGATTAACCATTGGTTAAGCTCGGGTGGCCTCGAGCAGTTTTTAAGTGAAAGTACGATTTTGCCCCTGTTTTTGGGCAGTTTTGCGAATTTCGGGATTTTTGATTCATATACCGAAACCTAAGCAATATTAGGCTCAAATTAAAGCTTATTAAATTCTAAATATTAATCTAGAGTCAAAATTATGTATTTAGATTGATTAGAACCCAAAATTGCTCAAAAACACCCAAATTGCTTACTAATTCACTTAAGCCCTTAACCGTAAATTCTCTAAATTACATGAATACCTTGCCTACACCTAAATAATGCATGGAACACACAAATTTCACTTCTTTGGGCTGTAATGGATGAAATTATTGATGCCATTATGCAGCTGAATTATTGCCAAAAGTTGCACTAAAACAAAATGCCAAAATGTCACCATAAGAGACATAATTCCTTAATTTCATACAACTTTGTCTAAAATAATTTTTCCTCCCTTATTTCTCCTGAAAAATTCCGCCAACTACCTACTCATTTTGGCCAATTAGAAGCCTCAAAATCTTCTATAAATAGGCTTGCTTGAGTGGTCTTGGAATGCTTTGTTCATAACTAGTTTTTAGGAGCACTAAAAACTTTCTTTCTTCCTCCTCTTTGGATGAATTCTTTCTTCAATTTTTCAAAGAGATTTTGTTTCATTTCACTTCAAGAAATCAAGTTCTCTTCCTCTTCTTCAACTCAGATTAGGTAGGGAGTAGTTTCTAAATTTATTTCTATGCTTTGAGGAGTTGTGTTTTTAGCTCAAAATGATGAAATTATGAACTTACCTTAGCTTTTCATTTCGGTTTTCCTCTTCATTTTTCTTTAACCAATTCGGCTATATGGCCTAGGTGGAACTAAGATGATGGCTTGATGATGAGGACCTTGAGGGTAGGTTGTAAATCCATCACAAGTTAGGCCTCTAAAGCTTGAAAATTCCACTTGATGCAAAACTTTAAAGAATAATGCTTTATGATGCTAAAATAAATATTTTTAGTTTAGAACTTGAAAGATGTATTTTCCAAGCTTGTATTTCATGTTTATGTTTCAAGTCATCACTTAATCTTTCAAGATAATAAAGAGGTTGCATCTCATATTTAATTTATGCTCTCACTTTATTTTATAATGGCTAAAAGAATCAACGCATGGTATGTTTATTTTATGCCATCACCTAAAGATCCTAGAGGTCAAAGACTTGGCCATGTATCACAAGCAAAGAAATATGATTATTGGAGTTAAAGAATTTATTCTTTAAAAAGTCTTGAGATTGGAGCTTAAAAAGATGTAATAATAATTCTCTTCTCCCTTCACCGGTCCTGTGCGGACTACCGCCGCTCCGGTTTCTTAATATTCTCTTTTCCCTCTACTGGTCTGTCGGATTACCGCCGCTCCAGCTTTCTTGTATCATGTTTATATTTCAAGTTCTTGCATCATGTTTAATTTTCAAGTCATCACCTTAAATCTCAAAGATAAAGAAATGGAATTGCATATCATGTTTATAATTCCAAGCTATCACCTTATAAAGATAAGATTAAAATAAGGTTGCATAGCATGTTTATAATTCTAAGATGTCACCTAAATCTCTAAAGCTCAAGACTTACTCCTTTTATCTTAAGTGAGAATTTTAATTGTGAATATCCTCCCAAGTTTGACAAAAGAACTAGTTTCTAAATGAGTTTTAAGACTTTGCAAGGATTTTACGGGGAACTAGTATTTTATATGCACTTAAAATATGATTCTATGTAATTGCATGAGGTTCATGATTCCCCCACTGATCTGAGTTTAGTATCAATGTATGATAATGATTTGATATGTTTGAAGTTGTGATAATTATGGTTTATTGTTAAGAGAATGATTCACTGCATGTTAGAGATAAAACTAGCTCCCTAGAACAACCGAAGAGCTAGAATTTACCTAGTTTTTGACCCCTTTAAGTTTAGCCAATGCCAAATCTATTTTAGTATGTTATGATTCTGTCTAGGATTAGTTAGCCACGAAAAATTTGGTATCAATTAGACTAGGATTGATCCCGAACACTAAAAATGAACTTAGCAACTAGAAAACCGTAAAAACAAGATTTCTAGAACTCTAGGGAATGAAATTTATGCATTCTATCCAGAATCTTTAGCAATGATAAGAACTAGGTTTTATTATGTTTAAATAAGGGAGAATGATTTATAATTGGTTTAGTAACTAATTTCAGCATCATAGGGAAAGCTGGTAATAAGAAAGGATTTAAAACATAACTTCTAGCATACCGTAAAACCTTAGGAACAACTTACTACCTATGCTACCCCATTTGATTTAATAGTGTTCTTAAGGCCTATAAATAATCGTAAGGATGGTAATAAATCCCTTAGGTGCATAACTAATTAGTTCTATAATTTATAATTCTATGTAAGTATTGGATGCTTATTAAGTACTTGATATCATTGAATGATTTCCTGGCTTGCATGTTATAGTTGCTGTTACAAATAATGAGAATGCTTATGCATGAAATATTCTTTATCATGTAAAATTTACCTTTGTTGCTAGAAGAAAGTGTATCATTGTAAAAGTGTAATTTGGAAAGGTTCTGGCTAAGGAAAGACTTGGTATTTAAGCGTGTCCATTGTGACCCACCTCTCTTTCCTGGGAATCTCCCAGATGCATGATTATAGTTGATATATATTATTCTAGCTTAAGACTATAAATGAGAAAATGCTATGATGTTTATGAATTGTATTGTGATATAACATGCAAAGATTTAATGGTGACTTAAACTTATAAGAAAATGATCCTTTGGAACCATCAGACTATAGGTGGTGAAAAGGTGATTTTAGCCCCCTAACCCGTTCTCTCAAAAGGGTAGAGTCGGGACTTTAGCTTATCAAAAGGGATAAGTATATGCTATTGACGACTAGTAAAGTATGAGCTCATAACCTAAATTACTCCCAAAAGGGTGGAGTATAGGGTGGCCTAAGGAAAATAATGATGATGATAAGATTTTAAGTCACCTAAGGCACTAAAGAAATGAAATATGTGCACTGTGTCCATCTGTAGCTAATATTATATGACGTTCTTTTATGCATGTTATTTTGATAATGATGATGAGGAATATGATGTAATGATAAAGGAAAAGTTCATTGTAAATATGACATGTTAAGATTATGATGCATTATAAGACGCATGATTAAAAATTGACGAACCTGGGTTAAGTATTTGTTCGAACTTAAAATGAATCTTTGCATGCTCACTATTTTAGAATAATCCCGAGGTTCCTGGGGACTTTGATGATGACACTGTAGAGGGAGGTACCCTACTGAGAATTCTTTAGCAAGATTCAAATGGCGACATTCATCCTGTTCGTTGATACCCCTACTTGGGAATTTCACTATGATCCGGTGCATCGCTCGTATCATTTTGAAGGAGGTCTTGTGATTCGTGTTTTTATTTACATAGGTCGTCTATTTGCACATCCTGTCCCTAGTTATCAATTTTCTCCTACTTCTCCCTATGGCGATGAAATGGTTTTCGAACATGCACGTCCACTTGATGAAAGGATGTTACGTTCTTATCCCGCTTCATCTGCTGTCCATGGATTTCTAGAGTATATTCCCGAGACCAGATATTCTAAAACTGATCCTTCAGAGGAAACTCCTACTCATGTATATTCTGAGAGCTCTGCTCCTACTCCCACACGTGTAAGAGAGGGTAGTAAGGAAATAGTTGTTCAGTAGAGGTTAGCAAGAAGGCCGTCCATGCGACCCCAGCCTGGTGCATCTCATGTGTCCCCTCCCGAGGGAGCTCATCAGTGGATCAGATTTATTCCCCCATTTCCGTGATGTGGCCATAGAAGGTTCTTAGTAGATTTATGTGTGTTCATGCACCCTAGTTTTAGGATAACCTTCCCGGCTTATGGAGTTATCTAGTTTAGGGGCATGTATTTCCTTATGTATATTTTCTTTTATGGGTTTGCATAAGACAATGATGTATGATCATAACCCACCCTTTGAGTGAGGTTATTGTATGTAAATATATGTTATAATGTGCTTATGGATGTTATATGATGGAGCCAAAGTGATATGATGTGATATATTCTTAAACGTCTTATTATACTCCGCTTACTCGTTCACGTTGTACTCAGCTCACGTTTTCAATTATGTCTTTTTTTTTAAAAAAAATGGCTCGTAATTTCACTAAGTATTTTCAAATTATGAAGAAAGAACCAAAGCAAGGAGTAAAGTCTAGTCATTAATCAGATTCAACCTAGGTGTATTTGGTTAATTACTAGGGTGTTACATAAAGTAATAAGGAAACTATAATGTAACAGATTAATGATTAACCTAAATATGTTCTAGAGTATTGGGTTAAAAATTAGGATGTTACAAAATCAGAGCAGCATCATACTCTAAGGGCAGAATTTCATCTTATGATTACAGGTTCTAGAACTTACGTTTTAGACCCTTTCTCGGTTCCATCTTTGCCTAAGGCGCTATAAATTAAATCTAAACCAATTATGAGGTATTCCTAAGCCTTTGAACTAATTATAAATCATGTTTACTACATTGTAAGGGTGCTGAACAAAAATAGAAAATTAAATGTTCTAAGAGTTCTAGAATTGCATTTTTACGATTTTCTAGTTACTAGTTTCTCTATGGGTGCTAAAATTCAATCCTACACCAAATACTACCAAGTTTTTCATAACTAAACAATCCTAATCTGATTATTATCATACTAAAACAGTTTGGGCAGAACCTAAAAATAAATGGGTCAAAACTGTAACGCCCTAATAGTCGACCCAATACTACTAGTACGTACTCAGGCCAAATATTAGTCGTTACTAACTGACATGGTTCTTTAAAAAGTAACTTAAAGAAAATACGAGCCAATTTTTTTTCTTAAAACATTACTTAAAATAAGAGCCGCGCGTATCCTGTCGGGTCGGTATTATAAAGTGCAAAAACATAAACATAGAGGTGGCTCCAAAATGTAGCATCATCATGACTGAAATATTTCATTTTTATAATATGCCTACCCTAAGGGGCAGGGCTTTTCAAGTACATAATAACATGAATACGGCAGAAAAACAGAATACATGGAAAAGAACTGGAAAGAAGCATCCCTACCCATGTGCAACCTAAGATGGATAACCCCAACACAAAAGAGGTTCCATCCATACTATGTGACGTGCGTGCACTAAGGACTACCCTCCAACCTATGCAGCGGGATCACGGGTACGGAGGGACGTAGCCAATCCACGGGCGGAGCTCGGCGGGTGCAGGCATGCCCTGTGACTGGATGTGTCATTCCCGTCGGGGTCGTGGTCCGGGCACCGAGGCCCTTCGACGCTGAGTGATTGTCTCCTCGCTGCCCCTCGGTTGCGGAGACGGAGTGGGGGCAGAGTCCTCGTGGTCCATGGGGGATTCCTCTGAAGGGTCCTCCCTCGAGTCTTTGCGACAATGGCACGTACTGCGGCACGTCAGCTGAATCGGCAGAGTGGGTCCACAGGTTCCTCTCATGTCACGGTCGCGCATGCTCAAAGATCGCGGGGTCACCATAGGGGGATGCTGGGGAGAAGCGATAACTGTATAAGGGGTGTGCAAATGGCCATCCCACAAACATAAAGATGCGCACAGTACACTGGCCCTCAAAATGAAATGACCCATGCTCCGGGTCATGGTGGATCTCCCACCGTGGCATGTCAACGCACAAAGACTGACGCCGCCATCTCGCTCTGAAGACGTAATGGAAAGAAAGAGATAGAGGGAGTGAGATTTTTACTAAAGAAACTCACTAGGGTTTGTAACGCCCCGATTTTCGCTAAACTTTCAAAATGACCAAAATGCCCCTGAGGTCATTTTCACCCGAAACACGAGGACAGCCGGCTTTGGCCATCCTCATAGGGTTCATATGTTATATGATGGGGGTTGTATGATTGTGAATGTTTAACGGAGCAGAAAAACCTCATTTCTGAGATTTCTGCGCATAAGTGACCAAAATACCCCTGTGATGTATTTCAGCGCTTTTAAAGTTCTATTTTGACCCGAACCCTGTCCCGAGGTTTAAAACTATGATTTTAAGGCATGAACCATGTTTAAGGTTTGGTTAAGTCCCGGTGGTCTCGAGCAGTTTTTGAGTAAAATTACGATTTTGCCCCTGCTTAGTGCATTTTGGGCTTAATGAGTTATCTAACTCAGAACCTAGGCGATTTTAGGCTCTAAATAAAGGTTAATTAATTTCCATAATTAATCTAGAGCCAAAGTCATTATTCAGAACTAATTGGAACCTAGGGTTGTTCAAGGAAATTTAAAACCCTTTTTCCAAATTCTTTTCTTTCTTTAAAGAAAAAGCAACTATGAATAGTATTTTCACTATTCACACTCCCTTTCCCAATGACACTCTCTTTCCAAGAAAGTTGTCACTCTCAAATCATCATGATCACATTTGAAATTTATGTCATTCAAAAATTCAAAAGAATGAATTGTTTATGTTGTCACTCAAAACTTTCAATCAAGCTTCATAATCAATCATATCTTCCATACTTTCTTCCATACATTTGAATGACAACACATATAGATATTTTACCTTGTGGCCATAAAATTTTCTCCCCCTTGACCCCATAATTTTCTGATCACTCCCCCCAAGAAGTCAAAAGAATTTTATTTTATGTAGTCAATCAAGTTGTCTTTCAAAGCTACCCTATGACCTATGCCTACCCATGTTTTCAATCACACCAAGAATGACCACTCAAGAAGATATTTTTTTCTCTTCCTTCTTCAAGAAGCTTCAACCAACTCCCTCTTTACTCCTTCATTTGCCTATAAATACATCACACTCCACAACTCCACCACTTTTGCATCCTTCTCCAAAGTCTCAAACTCTCTCATTTCTTTTTCTCAAGCTTTCTCACTTTTCTCTCAAACTCTCAAAGAGTTCCTCAAGCTCAAGTTCTCTCCTCCTTTTCCAAGACACAAGGTAGGGAACTCTTTCTAAATATGTCTTTGGTTCTTATGCTTGAATCTTGTTTAGGAGTTGATGAATGGTTGAACCTCTATGTTCCTTTCTTTTTGGTTTCTTCCTTTCCTCCCCTTAGTTTTCGACCTCAAGGCCTTGAATATGATAGCTTGATGATCAGTGTTCTCTAGATGTGACCATGAGTCCATCTCTCATGAGACCTCTAAAGCTTGAGTTTTTCTTAAAGAAAGTTTCATTCTTTACAAGTTTAGTTAAAAGAGTTTATGTTTCTCTTGAACATTTTGGATCTTCTTTCTTTTTCTTCTCATGTTTTCGGCCATGGAGCCTTTTTACATGGGAAAAATGTAAGCTTGATGATGAGAGCTTCATGTTGATGCTTGTCACATGAACAAACTCTAAAGCTTGAAACTTTGGCCCTAAACCAAGCATGGTTTTGGTTTTGCTTTCTTCTTTATCATGAACCTTGTTTTAAATATTTGTTTTGAAGGAAGCTATGTACTCAATGATGAGGACTTAGGATGTTGATGCTTGGATCATCAAGATCTTGGTCCCTAGAGATTTAGAAATGGTTCCTTTCTTTTGTTAAGATTCGACCACTTTCATGATACTTGAAGTTATGTTTTCTTTTGATGCCTTAGTACCAATGGTTTTTCCTTTTCTTGTGAAGATGAGTTTTAGGTTGGGACTATGTTCCTTCTTAAAAGCCTTGTAAGAGCTCTAACAAGATATAAAACTAACTTGCATTCACGTTTATGTTTATGCTTTGCATGGCACGTTTATTTTCTATGCCATCACTAAATCCCAAGATAAAGAATGAACTTGCATTATGCACGTTTAAATTCCAAGCTTTGCATCTCATTTTATCTTTCAAGTCCTCACTAAACTCAAAGAATGAAAATGGATATGCACCTCATATTTACTTTGAGCTATCACTTTACTTTCTAAAGGACTCTAAAATGAAATGCATAGCACGTTTATTTTATGTCATCACCTAAGATACTAGTGTAACGCCCCAATTTTTACTGTAATTTTTACTATCATTAGAAATTACTGTAGGTAATTATTACATAAGATTTGAGGCCGAACAATCCTCAACAAAGGAATATAACGTTAGAAGAGAGGTTAGGAACGATTCATGCGAGAGTCGCAAATCCCGAATTTCTGTACGTATAAAATGACCAAAATGCCCCTGAAGTTATTTTACTCAGAAAATGAGGATCGTGGGCCCCACCTATTCTCAAGGGGGTATTTTGAGGATAATAAGGGATTGTTTGTGTTATGTGTGTTAATAGAGCAGAAGGATCTCAATTTTGAGTTCCGACGCGCGAAATGACCAAAACGCCCTGGGTCGCTTTAACTCCGATGTGCGTGCCGACTGAGCCCGAACCTCACTAAAATGTTTTAAAATGTGTTTTTAAGCCATGATTAACCATTGGTTAAGCTCAGGTGGCCTCGGCGCTTTTAAGTGAAAGTACGATTTTGCCCTGCTTTTGGGCGCTTTTGAATTTCCGGATTTTTGATTGGTATACCGAAACCTAAGCAATATTAGGCTCAAATTAAAGCTTATTAAATTCTAAATATTAATCCAGAGTCAAAATTATGTATTTAGATTGATTAGAACCCAAAATTGCTCAAAAACACCCAAATTGCTTACTAATTCACTTAAACCCTTAACGGTAAATTCTCTAAATTACATGAATATCTTGCCTACACCTAAATAATGCATGGAACACACAAATTTCACTTCTTTGGGCTGTAATGGACGAAATTATTGATGCCATTATACAGCTGAATTATTGCCAAAAGTTGCACTAAAACAAAATGCCAAAATGTCACCATAAGAGACATAATTCCTTAATTTCATACAACTTTGTCTAAAATGATTTTTCCTCCCTTATTTCTCCTGCAAAATTCCGTCCACTACCTCATCATTTTGGCCAATTAGAAGCCTCAAAATCTTCTATAAATAGGCTTGCTTGAGTGGTCTTGGAATGCTTGGTTCATAACTAGTTTTTAGGAGCACCAAAAACTTTCTTTCTTCCTCCTCTTTGGCTGAATTCTTTCTTCAATTTTTTCAAAGAGATTTTGTTTCATTTCACTTCAAGAAACCAAGTTCTCTTCCTCTTCTTCAACTCAGATCAGGTAGGGAGTAGTTTCTAAATTTATTTCTATGCTTTGAGGAGTTGTGTTTTTAGCTCAAAATGATGAAATTATGAACATACCTTAGCTTTTCATTTTGGTTTTCCCTCTTCAATTTTTTCTTTAACCAATTCAACCATATGGCCTAGGTGGAACTAAGATGATGGCTTGATGATGAGGACCTTGAGGGTGGGTTGTAAATCCATCACAAGTTAGGCCTCTAAAGCTTGAAAATTCCACTTGATGCAAAACTTTAAAGAATAATGCTTTATGATGCTAAAACAAAGATTTTTAGTTTAGAACTTGAAAGATGTATTTTCCTTTTATGTTTTATTTCTTGTTAAGATATGTATTGGGTTGAATTTATAATTCTTTTAAAGTCTTGAAGGAGCTCTAGTAAAGAAACAAAATGAATTTGCATCCATGATTAACTTCTATGTCATCACTAAATTTTCAAGAATGAATAAATGAACTTGCATTTCTCATGTTTAAATTCCAAGCTTGTATTTCATGTTTATGTTTCAAGTCATCACTTAATCTTTCAAGATAATTAAGAGGTTGCATCTCATATTTAATTTATACTCTCACTATATTTTATAATGGCTAAAAGAATCAATGCATGACATGTTTATTTTATGCCATCACCTAAAGATCCTAGAGCTTAAAGACTTGCCCATGTATCACAAGTAAAGAAATATGATTATTGGAGTTAAAGAATTTATTCTTTAAAGTCTTGAGATTGGAGCTTAAAAAGATGTAATAATAATTCTCTTCTCCCTCTACTGGTCCTGTGCGGACTACCGCCGCCCCGGTTTCTTAATATTCTCTTCTCCCTCTACTGGTCCTGTGCGGATTACCGTCGCTCCGGTTTCTTGTATCATGTTTATATTTCAAGTTCTTGCATCATGTTTAATTTTCAAGTCATCACCTTAAATCTTAAAGATAAAGAAATGGAATTGCATATCATGTTTATAATTCCAAGCTATCACCTTATAAAGATAAGATTAAAATAAGGTTGCATAGCATGTTTATAATTCTAAGATGTCACCTAAATCTCTAAAGCTCAAGACTTACTCCTTTTATCTTAAGTGAGAATTTTAATTGTGAAGATCCTCCCAAATTTGACAAAAGAACTAGTTTCTAAATGAGTTTTAAGGCTTTGCAAGGATTTTACGGGGAACTAGTATTTTATATGCGCTTAAAATATGATTCTATGTAATTGCATGAGGTTCATGATTCGGCCACTGATCTGAGTTTAGTATCAATGTGTGATAATGATTTGATATGATTGAAGTTGTGATAATTATGGTTTATTGTTAAGAGAATGATTCATAATTGGTTTAGTAACTAATTAGTTCTATAATTGATAATTCTATGTAAGGATTGGATGCTTATTAAGTACTTGATATCATTGAATGATTTCCTGGCTTGCATGTTATAGTTGCTGTTGCAAATAATAAGAATGCTTATACATGAAATGTTCTTTATTATGAAAAATTCACCTTTGTTGCAAGAAGAAAGTGTATCATTGTAAAAGTGTAATTTGGGAAGGTTCTGGCTAAGGAAAGACTTGGTATTTAAGCGTGTCCATTGTGACCCACCTCTCTTTCCTGGGAATCTCCCATATGCATGATTACAGTTGATATATATTATTCTAGCTTAAGACTATAAATGAGAAAATGTTATGATGTTTATGAATTGTATTATGATATAACATGCAAAGATTTAATGGTGACTTAAACTTATAAGAAAATGATCCTTTGGAACCATCAGACTATAGGTGGTGAAAAGGTGATTTTAGCCCCCTAACCCGTTCTCTCAAAAGGGTAGAGTCGGGACTTTAGCTTATCAAAATGGATAAGTATATGCTAGTGACGACTAGTAAAGTATGAGCTCATAACCTAAATTACTCCCAAAAGGGTGGAGTATAGGGTGGCCCAAGGAAAATAATGATGATGATAAGATTTTAAGTCACCTAAGGCACTAAAGAAATGAAATATGTGCACTGTGTCCATGTGTAGCTAATATTATATGACGTTCTTTTATGCATGTTATTTTGATAATGATGATGAGGAATATGATGTAATGATAAAGGAAAAGTTCATTGTAAATATGACATGTTAAGAATAAGATGCATTATAAGACGCATGATTAAAAATTGACGAACCTGGGTTAAGTATTTGTCCAAACTTAAAATGAATCTTTGCATGCTCACTATTTTAGAATAATCCCGAGGTTCCTGGGGACTTTGATGATGACACTGTAGAAGGAGGTACCTTATTGAGAATTCTTTAGCAAGATTCTCACTCCCTTTTCTTTATTTCCGTCATTGTCTCCAGATTCAGATGGCGACATTCGCCCTGCTCGTTGATACCCCTACTTGGGAATTTCACTATGATCAGGTGCATCGCTCGTATCATTTTGAAGGGAGGTGCTGATTCGTGTTTTTATTTACATAGGTCGTCCATTTGCACATCCTGTCCCTAGTTATCGATTTTCTCCTACTTCTCCCTATGGCGATGAAATGGTTTCGAACATGCACGTCCACTTGATGAAAGGATGTTACGTTCTTATCCCGCTTTCATCTGCTTTGTCCATGGATTTCCAGCAGTATGTTCCCGAGACGAGATATTCTAAAACTGATCCTTGAGGACACTCCTACTCATGTATATTCTGAGAGCTCTACTCCTACTCCCACACGTGTAAGAGAGGGTAGTGAGGAAACAGTTGTTCAGCCGAGGTTAGCAAGAAGGCCATCCATGCGACCCCAGCTTGGTGCATCTCGTGTGTCCCTCCCGAGGAGCTCATCGATGGATCGGATTTATTCCCCCATTTCCAGGACAGTGGGCCTAGAGAGTTCTTAGTAGATTTATGTGTGATCATGCACCCTAGTTTTAGGATAACCTTCCCGGCTTATGGAGTTATCTAGTTTAGGGGCATGAATTTCCTTAAGTATATTTTCTTTTATGGGTTTGCATAAGATAATGATGTATGAACATAACCCACCCTTTGAGTGAGGTTATTGTATGTAAATATATGCTATAATGTGCTTATGGATGTTATATGATGGAGCCTAAGTGATATGATGTGATATATTCTTAAACGTCTTATTATACTCCGCTTACTCGTTTACGTTGTACTCGGCTCACGTTTTCAATTATGTGTTTAAAAAAAATATGGCTCGTAATTTCACTAAGTATTTTCAAATTATGAAGAAAGAACCAAAGCAAGGAGTAAAGTCTAGTCAT
Source organism: Dalbergia cochinchinensis (assembly GCA_031216125.1). Taxonomy (NCBI): domain Eukaryota; kingdom Viridiplantae; phylum Streptophyta; class Magnoliopsida; order Fabales; family Fabaceae; genus Dalbergia; species Dalbergia cochinchinensis. Next base: position 29,637,965 of record CM062375.1, on the reverse strand, counting down.
TAATTAGATTCAACCTAGGTGTATCTGGTTAATTACTAGGGTGTTACATTTTGGTATCAGAGCAGTTTGATTCTCATGGAGCCTGAGGATTGGACTAGCTATGCTTCTAAAGCATAATACGTTAGTGACGTCATGTGTAGATGTTTATCATTAGGATGAGCTTGGGGAGTAGAAATACATGACTACTGTATGTTGAAAGTGCCATGGTAACTTGCTCACTTTGCATGGAATATTGGGCCTGATCACCTCAGTGTTGCTGTTTTGTGTGTATAGGGACCAATGGCACTTCGACAACAGACTAGGAGCGCAACACAAAATAATCACGATAACGAGACAGCCGAAGCACTCCGCGACGTAGCAAGGACCATGAGAATGATGATGGAACGAATGGATCAGGATCGTCAAGCCAATATGAATCAGGGACATGAGATTCCTGAACATGCCTGTTTCGGGGAGTTTCGTAAGGGAAATCCACCAGTTTTCAAGGGGACACTGAATCCAAATATTGCAGATGAATGGATTTGGAATATTGAGAAGGTCTTTGCTGTAGTCCCATGCTCGGAGGAGCAAAAGGTCACCTTCGCTACTCATATGCTCGAGGGTGATGCCAGTTACGGTGGGCCGGTGTTCAAGACTCACGGAGACGACCGATGTGGACATTGATTGGGAACTATTCAAGGTCCATTTTTACGAAAAGTACTTTCCCAGTCGCTTAGAAATGCCAAGGACATTGAATTCATGCAACTTGTCCAGGGAATATGAATGTGGCCCAAAGACACCGCCAGATTTGAAGAACTCATTAAGTTCTCAAGAATGTACCAAGGAAATCCTGATGAGTACTGGAAATGCATTAAATACAAGTCAGGGTTGAAGGCGAAACTTAATGTGGCAGTTGCACATTTGGAGATTAGGGATTTCTCTACCCTAGTTAACAAATATCGGATTATTGAAGAAGGTCAGAGAAAACTAAACACCCCAAAGTCAGATAATATTACCAAAAAGTTGACACGTCAAGGTCAGCTGTTCAAGAGGCAGAATCGACCTCCATTTCCCCCTCAATCAAGACCACAAGGGACACAAAGAAATTTTCAACAAGGAAGGCCAAACAACAACAATCGCTATAATAACAACCGCTACAACAATAACCCCAAAGAACAATCACAACAACAACAATAACAACAATAAAGGGAAAGCACCACAAAGAGGTCGGCGGTACCTCCACGGCTGCGCCATCCATGGAATGTCCCAAGTGCGGCAAGAATCATGGGAGCATGCCATGTCGAGCGGAACAAGCGTGTGCTATCGGTGTGGAAAACCAGGTCATTACTCCAGAATGCACTGAAAGGAACCCGCCAACCCCCAATCCCAAGCCGCAATACCAGCGAAGGGTATTTACTGTTAATGCTGAAGAAACAACGAAGTCACGAAATCTCGTGGAAGGTAAGGGTAATATGCATGGTAAAGACTTAATTGTACTATATGATTCTGGCGCTTCTCATTCTTTTATCTCCCATTCATGTGTTAAAAGCCTTAATTTACCTATGACTGAGCTTCCTTTTGACCTTATTGTTTCTACCCCAACTGGAAAACCCGTTAGGACTTGTAAATGTTGTTTAGATTTTAGTTTTATTATAGATAATAGATCCTTTATTTTAGATCTTATTTGCTTACCCATGCGAGGTTTAGATGTGATTCTTGGCATGGATTGGCTTGAGGCCAACCGTGTACTGTTAAACTATTATGAGAAAACCATCACTTTTCTTCCTGTTCCTATTGAACCTAAGAAACCCATAAGTCTTTACATAACTGCTGTGGAAATGGACTGTGGTAAGGGTGAGAGTAAAGGTTACATTTTCTTAGCCGCTAGTGATGTAGACTTTGAGCAAAGTATCGATGAGATACCAATAGTAAGAAATTATCCTGAAGTATTTCGGATGAGATACCAGAGTTTCCCCCCAAGAGAGAGATAGAGTTTTCCATAGAATTGCTTCCAGGTGCGGGACCTATATCCATAGCCCCATACAGGATGTCCCCATTAGAATTGACCGAGTTAAAAACTCAATTGGAAGATTTATTGGAGAAAAAGTTTGTTAGGCCTAGTGCATCACCTTGGGGAGCCCCTGTGTTGTTTGTAAAGAAATAAGAGGGGAGTATGAGGATGTGTGTAGATTATAGGCGGTTGAATAAAGTAACGGTGAAAAACAAGTATCCTCTGCCTAGGATCGATGATTTGATGGACCAACTGAAAGGTGCGGTGGTGTTTTCTAAGATAGATTTGAGGTCAGGCTACCATCAAATTAGAGTGAGAGATGAAGACATACCTAAAACGGCCTTTCGCACTCGATACGGCCATTTTGAGTTTGCAATAATGTCCTTTGGGTTAACCAATGCTCCAGCTATTTTTATGGATTACATGAATAGGATCTTTCGGCCCTATTTAGATCAGTTTGTAGTTGTCTTTATAGATGACATTCTCATATATTCTAAGACCCATGAAGAGCATGAATGCCACTGACCATAGTAATCGAGACCTTGAAGGAAATGAAACTATATGCCAAGATTTCCAAGTGTGAGTTTTGGTTGGATAAGGTGCAATTTTTAGGGCATGTAGTATCTAAGAAAGGAATTGCTGTAGATCCTAGTAAGGTAGAAGCGGTAGTAAACAGGGTAAGACTAACCACAGAATCAAGTAAGGAGCTTTTTGGGTTTAGCGGTTATTACCGTCGATTTATCAAAGGATTTTCCTGGATTTCCCTACCTTTGACCAAGGTGACTAGGAAGAACACCCCTTTTTCATGGACCGCGGAGTGTGAAGACAGCTTTCAAGAGTTAAAACACAAGCTAACCTCGATTTTGCTTTAGTGTTACCCGACCCCAATGTGCCTTTCGAGGTGTATTGTGATGCTTCAAAAAGGGTTTAGGTTGTGTATTGATGCAAGATAGGCAAGTGGTGGCCTATGCATCAAGACAACTCAAGCCACATGAGGCAAACTACCCTACCCATGACCTTGAGGTAGCTGCCGTCGTGTTTGCTCTAAAGATTTGGAGACACCATTTATATGGAGTTAAGTTTGAGGTGTTTTCCAATCACAAGAGTTTGAAATATCTCTTTGATCAAAAAGAGCTAAACATGAGGCAAAGGCGATGGATGGAGTTCTTGAAAGATTATGATTTTGGATTGAACTACCATCCTGGTAAAGCTAATGTAGTAGCAGATGCTTTGAGTAGGAAGTCCTTACAAGTGTCCCGTTTGATGGTGAAGGAGGTTGAATTGATTGAGCAATTTAGGGACTTAAACCTAGGAATGACTTTGACCACTAAGGGCATCAGAGCTTGCCATCTTAGAGTGACAAGTGAGTTCAAAGAAAGGATTGTTCAAGCTCAAGGGGACGATGCTGAGTTTCAAGAGACTTTAGGGGCAGTGAAGACAGGAAAGTTGATAGGTTTTACCCAAGGAATGGACGATTTGTGGAGGTTTAAAGGTCGAATATGTGTACCTGCTAGTGGTGGCCTCCGAAAAGATATTTTGGAGGAAGCCCATAAGAGCCATTTTACCCTTCATCCTGGTGCCACCAAGATGTATCAAGATTTGAAGAAGATGTTCTGGTGGCTTGGAATGAAGAAAGATGTGTGCACATGGGTGAGTAAGTGCTTGGTGTGTCAAAAGGTGAAGATTGAACACCAAAAACCCTCTGGAATACTGCAACCTCTGTCGATCCCTGAGTGGAAGTAGGATAGTATCTCCATGGATTTTGTGACTAGATTACCGAGGACCCAAATGAATCATGATACCATATGGGTAATCGTGGATCGATTGTGAAAGTCGACCCACTTTTTACCTATTAAGGTGACTTATTCCTTGGATAGGTTAGCACAATTATATATTCAAGAGATAGTAAGGTTACATGGGGTGCCGTCGATGATAATCTCGGACCGGGATCCGCGGTTTACGCCACGATTTTGGGAGCCTTTCAAAAGGCATTTGGTTGAAAGCTGTGTCTAAGCACGGCCTATCACCCCCAAACAGACGGTCAATCTGAAAGAACTATCCAAACCTTGGAGGATATGTTAAGGGCATGTGTTTTAGATCAAAGGGGAAGTTGGGATAAGTACACCATCGATTGAATTCGCATATAACAACTTGATTATCATGCAAGTATCGGTATGGCACCGTATGAGGCCCTCTATGGACGGAAATGTCAATCTCCCTTATGTTGGTATGAACCCGGAGAGCAAAGTTTACTCGGACCTGATATTGTGAGGGAAACAACGGAACAAATCAAGAAGATTAGGGATAAGATTCTTACTGCTCAAAGTCGACAGAAAAACTATGCGGACAAGCGGCGAAAACCGCTATATTTTCAAGAAGGGGACCATGTGTTCGTAAGGATCACCCCCACCACAGGCATAGGCCGAGCAATAAAAGTAAAGAAATTGAGCCCCAGATTTCTTGGTCCGTTTGAAATCCTTACCAAAGTAGGACACCGTAGCTCACCGTATAGCCCTACCCCAGAGTCTATCCAACCTTCATGATGTTTTCCATGTCTCTCGATTAAGAAAGTATCAATCTGACCGAGTCATGTACTAGAGCGAACATGTACAATTAAGAGATAACTGACATTTAACTTACTACCCACGAGAATCGTCGACCGAGGAGTTAGCGGTTAAGGAACAAGGTACCCTGGTCAAAGTAGCATGGGGACGGTGAAACCAGAAGAACTTACATGGGAGCTGGAATCAAACATGAAAGCACAATACCGAGTTGTTCTCGGTAACGAATTTCCGGCGAAATTCTTTTTAAGGAGGGAGTAATGTAACGCCTAATTTTACGGTAATTAGAAATTACTCAATTACCGAATTACCGTAGGTAATTATTACATAAGATTTGAGGCCGAACAATCCTCAATAAAGGAATATAACATTAGAAGAGAGGTTAGGAACGATTCATGCGAGTCGCAAATCCCGAATTTCAGACGTATAAAATGACCAAAATGCCCTGAAGTTATTTTACTCGAAAATGAGGATCGTGGGCCCCACCTATTCTCAAGGGGATATTTTGAGGATAATAAGGGATTGTTTGTGTTATGTGTGTTAATAGAGCGAAGGATCTCAATTTTGAGTTCCGACGAGCGAAATGACCAAACGCAGCCCTGGTTTTTTAACTCGATGTGCGTGCCGACCGAGCCCGAACCTCACTAAAATGTTTTAAAATGTGTTTTTAAGCCATGATTAACCATTGGTTAAGCTCGGGTGGCCTCGGCGCTTTTAAGTGAAAGTACGATTTTGCCTGTTTTTGGCGCTTTGCAAATTTCGGGATTTGTGATTGGTATAGCGAAACCTAAGCAATATTAGGCTCAAATTAAAGCTTATTAAATTCTAAATATTAATCTAGAGTCAAAATTATGTATTTAGATTGATTAGAACCCAAAATTGCTCAAAAACACCCAAATTGCTTACTAATTCACTTAAACCCTTAACCGTAAATTCTCTAAATTACATGAATATCTTGCCTACACCTAAATAATGCATGGAACACACAAATTTCACTTCTTTGGGCTGTAATGGATGAAATTATTGATGCCATTATGCAGCTGAATTATTGCCAAAAGTTGCACTAAAACAAAATGCCAAAATGTCACCATAAGAGACATAATTCCTTAATTTCATACAACTTTGTCTAAAATGATTTTTCCTCCCTTATTTCTCCTGCAAAATTCCGTCCACTATCTCATCATTTTGGCCAATTAGAAGCCTCAAAATCTTCTATAAATAGGCTTGCTTGAGTGGTCTTGGAATGCTTGGTTCATAACTAGTTTTTAGGAGCACCAAAAACTTTCTTTCTTCCTCCTCTTTGGCTGAATTCTTTCTTCAATTTTTTCAAAGAGATTTTGTTTCATTTCACTTCAAGAAACCAAGTTTTCTTCCTCTTCTTCAACTCAGATCAGGTAGGGAGTAGTTTCTAAATTTATTTCTATGCTTTGAGGAGTTGTGTTTTTAGCTCAAAATGATGAAATTATGAACATACCTTAGCTTTTCATTTTGGTTTCCCTCTTCAATTTTTCTTTAACCAATTCAACCATATGGCCTAGGTGGAACTAAGATGATGGCTTGATGATGAGGACCTTGAGAGTGGGTTGTAAATCCATCACAAGTTAGGCCTCTAAAGCTTGAAAATTCCACTTGATGCAAAACTTTAAAGAATAATGCTTTATGATGCTAAAACAAAGATTTTTAGTTTAGAACTTGAAAGATGTATTTTCCTTTTATGTTTTATTTCTTGTTAAGATATGTATTGGGTTGAATTTATAATTCTTTTAAAGTCTTGAAGGAGCTCTAGTAAAGAAACAAAATGAATTTGCATCCATGATTAACTTCTATGTCATCACTAAATTTTCAAGAATGAATAAATGAACTTGCATTTCTCATGTTTAAATTCCAAGCTTGTATTTCATGTTTATGTTTCAAGTCATCACTTAATCTTTCAAGAAAATTAAGAGGTTGCATCTCATATTTAATTTATACTCTCACTATATTTTATAATGGCTAAAAGAATCAACGCATGACATGTTTATTTTATGCCATCACCTAAAGATCCTAGAGCTTAAAGACTTGCCCATGTATCACAAGCAAAGAAATATGATTATTGGAGTTAAAGAATTTATTCTTTAAAGTCTTGAGATTGGAGCTTAAAAAGATGTAATAATAATTCTCTTCTCCCTCTACTGGTCCTGTGCGGACTACCGCCGCTCCGGTTTCTTAATATTCTCTTCTCCTCTCTCGGTCTGTGCGGACTACCACCGCTCCGGTTTCTTAATATTCTCTTCTCCCTTTATCGTCTGTATGCGGATTACCGCCGCTCCGGTTTCTTGTATCATGTTTATATTTCATGTTCTTGCATCATGTTTAATTTTCAAGTCATCACCTTAAATCTTAAAGATAAAGAAATGGAATTGCATATCATGTTTATAATTCCAAGCTATCACCTTATAAAGATAAGATTAAAATAAGGTTGCATAGCATGTTTATAATTCTAAGATGTCACCTAAATCTCTAAAGCTCAAGGCTTACTCCTTTTATCTTAAGTGAGAATTTTAATTGTGAAGATCCTCCCAAATTTGACAAAAGAACTAGTTTCTAAATGAGTTTTAAGGCTTTGCAAGGATTTTACGGGGAACTAGTATTTTATATGCACTTAAAATATGATTCTATGTAATTGCATGAGGTTCATGATTCGGCCACTGATCTGAGTTTAGTATCAATGTGTGAGAATGATTTGATATGATTGAAGTTGTGATAATTATGGTTTATTGTTAAGAGAATGATTCATAATTGGTTTAGTAACTAATTAGTTCTATAATTGATAATTCTATGTAAGGATTGGATGCTTATTAAGTACTTGATATCATTGAATGATTTCCTGGCTTGAATGTTATAGTTGCTGTTGCAAATAATAAGAATGCTTATACATGAAATGTTCTTTATTATGAAAAATTCACCTTTGTTGCTAGAAGAAAGTGTATCATTGTAAAAGTGTAATTTGGAAAGGTTCAGGCTAAGGAAAGACTTGGTATTTAAGCGTGTCCATTGTGACCCACCTCTCTTTCCTGGGAATCTCCCATATGCATGATTACAATTGATATATATTATTCTAGCTTAAGACTATAAATGAGAAAATGTTATGATGTTTATGAATTGTATTATGATATAACATGCAAAGATTTAATGGTGACTTAAACTTATAAGAAAATGATCCTTTGGAACCATCAGACTATAGGTGGTGAAAAGGTGATTTTACCCCCTAACCCGTTCTCTCAAAAGGGTAGAGTCGGGACTTTAGCTTATCAAAAGGGATAAGTATATGCTAGTGACGACTAGTAAAGTATGAGCTCATAACCTAAATTACTCCCAAAAGGGTGGAGTATAGGGTGGCCCAAGGAAAATAATGATGATGATAAGATTTTAAGTCACCTAAGGCACTAAAGAAATGAAATATGTGCATTGTGTCCATGTGTAGCTAATATTATATGACGTTCTTTTATGCATGTTATTTTGATAATGATGATGAGGAATATGATGTAATGATAAAGGAAAAGTTCATTGTAAATATGACATGTTAAGAATAAGATGCATTATAAGACGCATGATTAAAAATTGACGAACCTGGGTTAAGTATTTGTCCGAACTTAAAATGAATCTTTGCATGCTCACTATTTTAGAATAATCCCGAGGTTCCTGGGGACTTTGATGATGACACTGTAGAAGGAGGTACCTTATTGAGAATTCTTTAGCAAGATTCTCACTCCCTTTCGTTTATTTCCGTCATTGTCTCCAGATTCAGATGGCGACATTCGTCTGCTCGTTGATACCCCTACTTGGGAATTTCACTATGATCCGGTGCATCGCTCGTATCATTTTGAAGGAGGTGCATGATTCGTGTTTTTATTTACATAGGTCGTCCATTTGCACATCCTGTCCCTAGTTATCGATTTTCTCCTACTTCTCCCTATGGCGATGAAATGGTTTTCGAACATGCACGTCCACTTGATGAAAGGATGTTACGTTCTTATCCCGTTTCATCCGGTCCCATGGATTTCAGAGTATGTTCGCGAGAGGAGATATTCTGAAACTGATGCTTCAGAGGACACTCCTACTCATGTATATTCTGAGAGCTCTGCTCCTACTCCTACACGTGTAAGAGAGGGTAGTGAGGAAACAGTAGTTCAGCCGAGGTTAGCAAGAAGGCCATCCATGCGACCCCAGCTTGGTGCATCTCATGTGTCCCTCAGAGGAGCTCATCAATGGATCGGATTTATTCCCCATTTCGGACAAAGTGGCCCTAGAGAGTTCTTAGTAGATTTATGTGTGATCATGCACCCTAGTTTTAGGATAACCTTCCCGGCTTATGGAGTTATCTAGTTTAGGGGCATGAATTTCCTTAAGTATATTTTCTTTTATGGGTTTGCATAAGATAATGATGTATGAACATAACCCACCCTTTGAGTGAGGTTATTGTATGTAAATATATGCTATAATGTGCTTATGGATGTTATATGATGGAGCCTAAGTGATATGATGTGATATATTCTTAAACGTCTTATTATACTCTGCTTACTCGTTTACGTTGTACTCGGCTCACGTTTTCAATTATGTGTTTAAAAAAAAATGGCTCGTAATTTCACTAAGTATTTTCAAATTATGAAGAAAGAACCAAAGCAAGGAGTAAAGTCTAGTCATTAATCAGATTCAACCTAGGTGTATCTGGTTAATTACTAGGGTGTTACAACTAGAGCTCAAAGACTTGCCCATTTCATCTTAGGAAGAGGTTAACCATGGAAAACATTCTTGGAATGTACATCTTGGCCATGTGATGAAGATAGCTCCAAGAGGAGTTTATTAGTCACAAGAGCCTATAGCTCATGTTTTAAGTCTTTCCTAAACATATGTTGTACTCAAAAACATTTTGGGTATGTTCTTAGAACTATAAGGGTTTTGACAAGTTAAAATGGTTGACAAGATGTTTTTGAAGTTCTAAATTGTTCCAAGAGAAACTAGCCACCATAAGCATTTCAAAGGAATGACTCAGATATGTTTAGACCTCATATTTCATTTTTTTAAGATCTTTGTGTCGATTACCCACCCATGTAATCGATTACAGTAAAGCTTCAGACGAGCTCAAACATGAACTTTTGCCCAAAGTAATCGATTACTATATAGTGTAATCGATTACACATTCTGGATTCTAGTAATCGATTACCTAATCATGTAATCGATTACCCAGATGTTCCAGGGGCCCAGCAAAGTGTTTTTAAACATAGTAATCGATTACAAGTTCCATGTAATCGATTACCAGAACCCCTATCTGCCTTGATTCGAAATCTCAAAGCTGTGTAATCGATTACAAGTCCCATGTAATCGATTACTAGAACCCCCTAACCTCCATGTTTTGAAATCTCGAGGCTGTGTAATCGATTACAAGACTTATGTAATCGATTACCAGAACCCAAGTTTACAAACAGAATGCTTTTCTGATTTAATGACTTGAAGCTATGATCTTGCATTGCCTAAATCTGAGGATTGTTATGACATGAGTCTATGCTTTAGCCTAACATGAATACATGATCTTATATGTTCGATTTCAAACATGATCAAGTTAAGAGGCTTATTGCTCTTGCTTACCTTATGATGATTTTACTCCATGAGTCAAGTATGATGATACCATGTGAACTATTATTCTTCGATGATAGTTTTATGTTTGCATGTTATTGTCCTTTAAAGACTTCAAAGATGCCTATGATGTAATTATGTTTGACATGCATGAATTATGTGGCATCTTGCATTAACATGCCAAGACTTAAGGTGACATAGACTATGAGAAGATGATCCTTGAACCACTGGATTAAGGGTGGGGATAAGGTGATTCTAGCCCCTTAGACCTGTACCTTAGGTCGGGATCTTTAAACTTATCAAAAGGGATAAGACCATGTACTAGTGACGACTAGTAAGGTATGAGCTCATAACCTAGAATTTTCTCCACAAGGAGATCAGTTAGGGTGGCCCCAGGAAAATAATGATGATGATGTTCCAATGTCACCTCAAGTAACCAAGATATGTACCATGTTCCATGAGCTATGTTTTTATGCACCATAATTATATGAATTTGCGTGCTATGCCCCATGATATGAGAATCATAAAGTTATGAGTTTATGTGCTGTGACCCATGATATAGGAAATCATGTTCCATGATCTAAGGTATATGATTTATGTTCTATGATCCAAGTTATGTGATTTATGTCTATGATACAAGTGATATGTTAAAAGGAACGGATCTCGGAAATTGAGACTTTAGAAAACTCAAATAATTGAACCAATAGATGTCCATAGTTTTCATAATAAACCGAGATTCCTGGAGACATAAATGATGACACCTAGGATAGGAGGAAAACCCTACTGAGTTTCTTTAGTAAGAATCTCACTCCCTCTATCTCTTTCTTTCCATTACGTCTTCAGAGCGAGATGGCGACGTTCGTGCTGTACGTTGACACGCCACGGTGGGAGATCCACCATGACCCGGAGCATGGGTCATTTCATTTTGAGGGTCTTTGCATCAGGCGCATCTTTATGTTTGTGGGACGGCCATTCGCACACCCCTTGTACAGTTATCGCTTCTCCCCAGCATCCCCCTATGGTGACCCCACGATCTTTGAGCATGCGCAACCGCGACATGAGAGGAACCTATAGACCCACTCTGCCGGTTCAGCTGACGTGCTGCAGTACGTGCCATTGTCGCAGCACTCAGAGGAGGACCCTTCAGAGGAATCCCCCATGGACCACGAGGACTCAGCCCCCACTCCGTCTCTGCTACCGAGGGGCAGCGAGGAGACAGTCACTCAGCATCGGAGGGCCTCGGTGCCCGGACCACGACCCCGACGGGAACGACATATCCAGTCATAGGGCATGCCTGCACCCGCCGAGCTCTGCCCGTGGATTGGCTACGTCCCTCCGTACCCGTGATCCCGCTGCATAGGTTGGAGGGTAGTCCTTAGTGCACGCACGTCACATAGTATGGATGGAACCTCTTTTGTGTTGGGGTTATCCATCTTAGGTTGCACATGGGTAGGGATGCTTCTTTCCAGTTCTTTTCCATGTATTCTGTTTTTCTGCCGTATTCATGTTATTATGTACTCGAAAAGCCCTGCCCCTTAGAGTAGGCATATTATAAAGATGAAATATTTCAGTTATGATGATGCTACATTTTGGAGCCACCTCTATGTTTATGTTTCTGCACTTTATGATACCGACCCGATAGGATACACACGGCTCTTATTTTAAGTAATGTTTTAAGAAAAAAAATTGGCTCGTATCTTCTTTAAGTTACTTTTTAAAGAACCATGTCAGTTAGTAACGACTAATATTTGGCCTGAGTACGTACTAGTAGTATTGGGTCGAATAGTAGGGTGTTACAGGGTTTTCCTCCTATCCTAGGTGTCATCATTTACGTCTCCAGGAATCTCGGTATATTTATGAAAACTATGGACATCTATTGGTTCAATTATGAGTTTTCTAAAGTCTCAATTTTTGAGATCCGTTCCTTTTAACATATCACTTGTATCATAGACATAAATCACATAACTTGGATCATAGAACATAAATCATATACCTTAGATCATGGAACATGATTTCCTATATCATGGGTCATAGCACATAAACTCATAACTTTATGATTCTCATATCATGGGGCATAGCATGCAAATTCATATAATTATGGTGCATAAAAACATAGCTCATGGAACATGGTACATATCTTGGTTACTTGAGGTGACATTAGAACATCATCATCATTATTTTCCTGGGGCCACCCTAACTGATCTCCTTGTGGAGAAAATTCTAGGTTATGAGCTCATACCTTACTAGTCGTCACTAGTACATGGACTTATCCCTTTTGATAAGTTTAAAGATCCCGACCTAAGGTGCGGGTCTAGGGGGCTAGAATCACCTTATCCCCACCCTTAATCCGGTGGTTCAAGGATCATCTTCTCATAGTCTATGTCACCTTAAGTCTTGGCATGTTAATGCAAGATGCCACATAATTCATGCATGTCAAACATAATTACATCATAGGCATCTTTGAAGTCTTTAAAGAACAATAACATGCAAACATAAAACTATCATCGAAGAATAATAGTTCACATGGTATCATCATACTTGACTCATGGAGTAAAATCCTCATAAGGTAAGCAAGAGCAATAAGCCTCTTAACTTGATCATGTTTGAAATCGAACATATAAGATCATGTATTCATGTTAGGCTAAAGCATAGACTCATGTCATAACAATTCTCAGATTCAAGCAATGCCAGATCATAGCTTCAAGTCATTAAATCAGAAAAGCATTCGCTTTGTAACCTTGGTTCTGTAATCGATTACATAAGTCTTGTAATTGATTACACAGCCTCGGGATTTCAAAACATGGGGGTCAGGGGGTTCTAGTAATCGATAACATGGAACTTGTAATCCATTACACTTTCGAGATTTCAATCAAGGCAGATAGAGTTACGTAATCGATTACATGGAATTGTAATCGATTATTTTGTTTAAAACACTTTGCTGGGCCCCTAGAACATCTGGGTAATCGATTACATGATTAGGTAATCGATTACTAGAATCCAGAATGTGTAATCGATTACACTATATAGTAATCGATTACTTTGGGCAAAAGTTCATGTTTGAGCTCGTCCGAGCTCTCTGGTAATCGATTACATATGCTGTGTAATCGATTACCAGCATCTTAAAAACCGAAATATGAGGTCTAAACATATCTGAGTCATTCCTTTGAAATGCTTATGGTGGCTAGTTTCTCTTGGAATAATTTTGAACTTCAAAAACATCTTGTCAACCATTTTAACTTGTCAAAACCCTTACAAATCTAAGAACATACCCAAAATATTTGTGAGTACAACATATGTTTTAGAAAGACTTAAAACATGAGCTATAGGCTCTTGTGACTAATAAACTCCTCTTGGAGCTATCTTCTTCACATGGCCAAAATGTACATTCCAAGAATGTTTCCATGGTTAACCTCTTCCCAAGATGAAATGGGCAAGTCTTTGAGCTCTAGTATCTTAGGTGATGACATAAAATAAATGTGCTATGCATTTCATTTTAGAGTCCTTTAGAAAGTAAAGTGATAGCTCAAAGTAAATATGAGGTGCATATCCATTTTCATTCTTTGAGTTTAGTGAGGACTTGAAATATAAAATGAGATGCAAAGCTTGGAATTTAAACGTGCATAATGCAAGTTCGTTCTTTATCTCGGGATTTAGTGATGGCATAGAAAATAAACGTGCCATGCAAAGCATAAACATAAACGTGAATGCAAGTTACTTTTATATCTTGTCTAGAGCTCTTACAAGGCTTTTAAGAAGGAACACAGTCCCAACCCAAAACTCATCTTCACAAGAAAAGGAAAAACCATTGGTACTAAGGCATCAAAAGAAAACATAACTTCAAGAATCATGAAAGTGGTCGAATCTTAACAAAAGAAAGGAACCATTTCTAAATTTCTAGGGACCAAGATCTTGATGATCCAAGCATCAACATCCTAAGTCCTTATCATTGAGTACATGGCTTCCTTCAAAACAAATATTTAAAAAAAAGGTTCATGATAAAGAAGAAAGTAAAACCAAAACCATGCTTGGTTTAGGGCCAAAGTTTCAAGCTTTAGAGTTTGTTCATGTGACAAGCATCAACATGAAGCTCTCATCATCAAGCTTACATTTTTCCCATGTAAAAAGGCTCCATGGCCGAAAACATAAGAAGGAAAAGGAAGAAGATCCAAAATGTTCAAGAGGAACATAAACTCCTTTAACTAAACTTGTAAAGAATGAAACTTTCTTTAAGAAAAACTCAAGCTTTAGAGGTCTCATGGACTCATGGTCACATCTAGAGAACACTCATCATCAAGCCATCATATTCAAGGCCTTGAGGCCGAAAACTAAGGGGGAAGAAAAGGAAGAAACCAAAAAAGAAAGCAACATAGAGGTTCAACCATTCATCAACTCCCAATCAAGATTCAAGCATAAGAATCAAAGACATGTTTAGAAAGAGTTCCCTACCTTGTGTCTTGGAAAAGGAGGAGAGAACTTGAGCTTGAGGAATTCTTGGGAACTTGAGGGGAAAAGAAATGAGAAAGCTTGAGACTTTGAGAGAAAACTAGCACCTACTCTTGGCTCAAACCTTTGCCAAAGACCAAAGTGATCAAAGGCTCACCAAGGCAAGCTATTTATAGACAACTAAACCATGGGTGTGTGGATGGGAGGCTGGCGAATATGTGGCCACAAGGAGAAGGAAAATCTCTTTGAGTTGTCATTCCAAAGTATGGTCATAAGTGTAGCTAGGTGTAGCCTATGACATGTCTTGAAAATGTGACCCATTTTTTTAAAATCTTGAATGAACAAAATCACTAAAATTGGGGCTGCAAAAAGGAGGAGGAAACCGTGTGGTTTCATGGCCCAAGAAGAAGAAAATATCTTCTTGACTTGTCAACTCAAAGCATGGTTTAGATGTAAAAGAAGCATAGTCTATGTATAGCCTTTAAAGAAAACTTTGAATGACTAGATAAAATATAGTTCTTTTTGAATCTTGAAAGACATAAATATTTAAATTTAGAAATGAATTGAAAACCTTGATTGACTATATACTTTATTCTTTAAATCTTTGAATGACATTTTTCTTGAAAGATGGACATTGATTGAAAAGAGTACAAGACATGTGTCATAGGGTAGCTTGACAACCTAGACTAACCTTTATTGACTTCTAGAGAGAGGGTGGTGCCAATTGGGCAACCTTGGGGAGGAAGGATATATCCTCAAACCATGTTCTAGAAGTGTGCTTTGGTGTGACATAGATTAGGCTTAGGATTAATGGAGTCAAACTCCATTTGACTAGAATTACAAAGGTGACAACTTTCCTCAAATTTAGGGAGTGAATAGTGAAAACACTATTCCAGGATGCTTTCTTTAAAGAATAAGACTAGAAATAGATTTTGGATTCCCATAAGCAATTTTAGGTTCTAATCAACCTTAATTAATGATTTTGGCTCAAGATTAATTATGAAAATTAATTAACCTTTGATTAGAGCCTAATATTGCCTAGGTTCTGAGTTAGATAACTCATTAATCCCAACATGCACTAAGCAGGGGCAAAATCGTAATTTTGCTCAAAACTGCCTGGGACCACCGGGACTTAACCAAACCTTAAACAACATGGTTCATGCCTTAAAATCATAGTTTTAAACCTCGGGACAGGGTTCGGGTCAAAACAGAACTTTAAAAGCGCTCAAATACATCACAGGGGTATTTTGGTCACTTATGCGCAGAAATCTCAGAAATGAGGTTTTTCTGCTCCGTTAAACATTCACAATCATACAACCCCCTTCATATAACATATGAACCCTATGAGGATGGCCAAAGCCGGCTGTCCTCGTGTTTCGGGTGAAAATGACCTCAGGGGCATTTTGGTCATTTTGAAAGTTTAGCGAAAATCGGGGCGTTACAAAAACCATGCTAAAACTTAACTTTATGGTTTTTTCTGTAAGACTAGTTTCTTTCCTAACATACATAGAAAGGTCCCTACCTCAACACATAAATTTTACACATTCTAGCATATCAAAACAACATCATACAGTACCAAGCACACCATGGCAGAACCGAACTCATATGTATACATATCATGCGTAAAATCTCAATTTCTAACAACACTAGTTACTAGTTTCTCTTGAAAACATTTTAGGACTTCTAAAACTTTTTTCCAAAACATTTTATCTTGTAAAAGAGGCTAAGAACAATCATAGGACAGCAACTACTTTAAAATACCTTTGGAAGAGGTTTAATTTACAAATCTTATTGGTAATGATCTTATAAAGTTCTTAAAACATAGGAAAACTTCTTGGACATAGATTGTTGGCCCTTGCAACTAGATGAAACTCATATTAAGTTCATCATCATCACATGGCCGAAATATGCATCCATGGGGATGTCTCCATAACCAAACTTTAACTTGAGATACTAAGGGCAAGTCTTTGAGCTCTTAGAGTTTTTAAGTGATGACATAAAGTAAACATGCTATGCATTCCATTTTATCCTTCATTATAAAGTAAAGTGAGAGCTTGAGAGTAAATATGCAAGACTTGAAAGTAAATATACAAGTTCAATTCTTTATTTTAGTGCTCTAGGCCCAGCAACAATCGACTTTAAGGTTGAAATAGAAAGGCTTTGAGATTAATTAGGTGATATACAAGCTATCGTTTTAAAATGATGACTTGAAAGTAAACGTGCTAGGCGAGAAATATAAATATGAGATGCTCTTCATTTCTTATCTTTAACTTTAACTGATAGCTTGGAAGGTAAATATGAATGCAAAGCTGAAAAGTAAATATGCAAATGCAAAAGCTTAAATATAAACATGTGTGCAAGTTCATTTTATTCTTAATAGAGCTCATTCAAGACTTTAGAGGAACTTAAACCTCAACCCAAAACCTATCATAGCATGGTAAAGCAAGCTTTAGAGTTCCTTGAACCAAGGTTTACAAAGAAACCATATGGTATGAACATCATCATCAAGCTTTGAGGAATGGATTAAAAGAAACAAGTTAAACATTAATATTATTTAAAGAACCAAAAATGGATCAAGTTAGAAAACCAAGCTTTGAGTTCTAGTGTAACACCCTGATTTTCTCTAAGTGTAAAAATGACCAAAATGCCCCTGAGGTCATTTTTACCTGAAAATCAAGGACGGCCGACCTCGGCCATCCTCATAGGGCTATTGTAATGTTTGAAGGGGATTATATGTGATGGCGTATTTAATAGAGCAGAAGAATCTCATTTTTGAGGTTTCTGCGTGAAAATGACCAAAATACCTTTACAGTAATTTAAGGCAGTTTTAAGTTTTGACTCCGACCCGGACTTGTCCCGGAGATCAAAAATGATGTTTTAAGGCATGAGCTATGTTGGTTTAAGTCCCGGTGGTCCCGGGCAACTTTTGATAAAAATTACGATTTTACCCCTGCTTAGTGCATTTTAAGCCTAACGAGTTACTTAGCTCAAACCTAAGCAATATTAGGCTCTAATGAAAGGTTAATTAATTTCCTTAATTAATCTAGAGCTAAAATAATTATTTAAGGTTGATTAGAACCTAAAATTGCTTAAGAAAATTTGCAATTCAATTCTAATACTTTTCTTTCTTTAAAGAAAAGCAACTATGAATAGTATTTTCACTATTCACATTTCCTTTCCCAAGAATGCTTCCTCCTCCAAGAAAAGTTGACATACATCAATCAATGGTCATAGGAGTTTGACTCCATCAATCCTACAATAGTACTCTTAGTCTAAGGTATTAGGGTCCTAATTACCTAATTAGTTCACCTAAACACTTGGTTACACAACCTTAATTAGTAACCTAACCTTGTTTATTCCTAAACACTCCATTAGTACATGATTAAATTGGATGAAATCTTCCCTCCCATGGTCTTATGATGCTCAGCCACTTTTCTCTCTACCTTGCATCACATGTTGTTTGAATGTGTGGCACACAAATGGCCATGTCTCCAAGACAACTTCTCATTCATTCTCCTCCACACACTTCCCTCATTCTAGAAGAAAACCACATGGCCTCTTCCCCTCCACTCATTCATGACTCAAGGCTCTATATATACCTTGCCTTGGTGAACATTTTGCTACTTTAGTTCATTTGCAAAGTTTAAACTTCCAAGAGCAAGTTCTAGTCTCTCCAAGTTCTCTCAAATTTTCCTTTCTTCTTCCTTGTCCAAGCCAAAACTGCCACCTTCTCCACCTCCAATCTTCATCTCTTTTTCTTCTAAACACACATCCAAGTCCAAACACAAGCCAACAACACATCCTTCCTCCATTTCCTTGTTTGGCCGAAAACACATACCCAAGTTCAAAGGAGATTTCTTCTTCTTGTTTTTCAAGATCAAACCTTTCTCCATCTTCAAGAGCACAAGTACTAGGTAGGGAGTTTTTCTAAAAAATGCTTTCCTTGTTCTCTATGTCTTGATGTTGTTGGAAAAATGTTGTTTGGATGAACATCCATGAAGTTTTATATTTTGGTTTCATCCTTTTCCTTTTCTTTTATTTTCGGCCTCAAGGCCAAGATGATGATGGCTTGATGATGAGTGCTCTCCAAGATGTAACTATGAGTTCATCTCAACATGAGGCCTCTAAAGCTTGAATCTTTTTGAAGAAAAGCCTCACCTTTTTCAAGTTTTAGTCAAGTATGAGCTATGTTTCTCTTGAATCTCTTGGAACCTCACTTTCTTTTCCTTGAATGTTTCGGCCATGTAGGCCTTGGATGCTTGGAAAAATGGAAGCTTGATGATGAGGGTTTCATGTTGATGCTTGTCACTCAACAACCTCTAAAGCTTGAATTTTTTTTTAAGAAAAGTTACACCCTTTTTTCCAAGTTTGAGAAAGAAAAAAGTTTATGTCTCTTGAACTCTTTTGGACTTCACTTTTTCCTCCCATGTTTTCAGCCATGTAGGCTTCTAAGACTTGGAAAAATAAAAGCTTGATGATGAGTGTTTCATGTTGATGCTAGTCACATGAACAGACTCTAAAGCTTGAAACTTTAACCTTAAACCAAACATGGTTTCAGTTTTGTTTTCTTTTCTAGCATGAGCTTTGTTTTAAATGTTGGTTTTAAGGAAGCTATGTACTCAATGATGAGGACTTTGGATGTTGATGTCATAGATCATCAAGATCTTGGTCCCTAGAGTTCAAAAATGGTTTATTCTTCTTGATGAAGATTCGGCCATCTTCAAGTTTTTAAGGTCATGATTCATTTTAAGTATTCTAGTACTAGTAGTTCTCTTTTCTTGTGAGGATGAGGTTTGGGTTGGAACTATGTTCTCTTCAAAAGTCTTGCAAGAGCTCTAGACAAGATAAAAGTAACTTGCATTCATGTTTACTTTATGTTGTGCATTGCACGTTCATTTCTATGCTATCACTAAACCCCAAGATAAGGAATGAACTTGCATAATGCACGTTTAAATTCCAAGCTTCGCATTCCATGTTTACATTCCAAGTCATCACTTAAGAACTTAAAGATGTAAAACGAGAGCTTGCATATCACCTAAAATAATCTCGAAGCCTTTCTATTTCGGCCTTAAAGTCGATTGTTGCTGGGCCTAGAGCACTAAAATAAAGAATGGAACTTGCATATTTACTTTCAAGTTTTTCATATTTACTTTGAGCCTTGCATATTTAATTTCAAGTTTTTGCATTTCATATTTACTTTAAAACTCTTACTTTACTTTCTAATGAAGAATAAAATGGAATGCATAGCACGTTTACTTTTATGCCATCACCTAAGAGACTAGAGCTCAAAGACTTGCCCATTTCATCTTGAGAAAAGATCTATCAAGGAGGTATTTCTTGGATATGCATTCGGCCATGTGATGATAATGGCTCAAGCATGAGTTTCATTTAGTTACAAGGGCCTATAACCTATGTTTTAGGATTTTCTTAAGCATAGGTAGTCTTGAAGAATGCTTCAAGCATGTTTTTATGATTTAAATCCTAACCATGAAAGAAAATAGATAGGTACTGCCCTATGTCTTTTGTAAAGGTTTTTGACAAGATAAATTGATTTCCAAAGAGTTCTAGAAGTTTCAAAAGTGTTCCAAGAGAAACTAGCAAACTATGTGAACTAGAAATGTTTTATTTTGAGCATTTACATGCCTTCAAGTTTCGATTTTGCCCTTTTATTTTCCAGCACCTTAAATTCTGTTTTGGGTGGTCTATATGTGTTTAAATACCTTGCCTTATGTATGATAAAGGTTCTACGCATCTTAGGCATGCCTAGTAACTTGAAATGCTTGAAAATGTGAATTCTAGAACACTTAGAATCAAAAGTAAAACTGTTTCTGTCCAGCAACCCTTAGGTGCAGAAATCATGTTTTATAATTAGTTTATATGTATAGGAATCCCTTACAATTGGTTTAGGGATGATTTATAGCGCCTTAGGCGAAGACAAAACTTAAAAGGGTCTGAAACATAGTTTCTAGAACCCCTGCGGAACTAAACTTATACATTCTGTTCCAGCCTTGTTTAAGTGTATAGAATCACATTATATGATGTCTAGATGAGTGAGAGTGACTCATAATTGGCTTAGGTATTAATTCTTGCATCATAGGAAAAGTCGGTAAAGAGAAAGGATCTAAAACGCAACTTCTAGAACACCGTAATCCATCAAAACTATGCTTACTGCCTATGCTGCCCAGCCATAATAAATTAGGTTCTAGGACTTAATAAATTATGGTAATGAGATTAATCAATCCCTTAGAGGCATAAGGAAATAATTTGGAAGTTTGATGTTACCCGATTTAGGGGTTTATTCTTAAGGGAATGATTTATATGTTCTATGTGAATGATGATGGATTATTGTGTTGTCTCATGACCACTATGATGCTATGTGAGTTATTGCTCTTAAATGATGATTGTATCATTTGCATGTTATGGTTCCCTTTAGAACTTTAAAGATGCCTATGTTAGAATTACACGATATATGTGACATGCATGAAATATGTAGCATCTTGCTATGACTAAACTATGAGAAAATGATCCTTTGGAACCATCAAACCATAGGTGGGGATGAGGTGATTCATATGTAACATGCATGAACTATGAGGCATCTTGTCATAACATGCTAAGACTTAAGGTGACATTAAACTATGAGAAAATGATCCTTTGGAACCATCAAACTATAGGTGGGGATGAGGTGATTCTATGCCCCCTAGACCCGTACTTTAAGTCGGGATTTTTAACTTATCACAATGTGATAAGTCCAGATGCTAGTGACAACTAGCTGGGTATGAGCTCATAACCTAGAGATTTCTCAAAAGGGAGAAAAATTAGGGTGGCCCCTAGGAAGAAAAGAATAATATGTCGACGTCACCTAAGTAACCAAGTTAAGCTACCGCGCACCATGTTTTAAGTACCAAGTTCTACGTTCCACGATTCATGTTTTATGTACCATGTACTATGTATCAAGTTCCATGTTCTATGTCTTATGATCTATGTTTTTATGACCCATGTATCATGCACTATGTCTATGAATGCTATACTTGCTAAAAAGCTAGTACTGTTTGCATATGGTATTGACATGCATTCATTCAATATCTATTGCATTCATATCATTAAGACTCATGTTAAAAGACACCCACTTTGGATAAATAGATTTGAGAAGTTTAAAATCGATCCTTATGTATGCACACCCTTTTTATAATGAAAACCGGAGTGGCTGGGGACGATGACAATGACATTTGTGTTAGAGTCGGAAATCCTTACTGAGAATCTTGAATAAGTTTCTCATCCCTCTCTTTTCTTCCGTGTCGTCTCCAGACAAGGATAGTAACGAGGTTCGTGACTTCTTCTGAGGTTCGTGCTTAAAGGTCACTTCAGCAAACGGATGCTGAGGGTCGTTGCGGAAGAATAGAAAGGATAGTCTCTAGGTTGTTACTTATCCAACCTCGTAGGTGGATAAGAAGTATTTCATATATATATGCATGTTTTGGTGTGAACACTGATGCTAGTACTATGTAACTATAATGATGTGGTTATGATATGTGGTTAATATAATGTTGTATTTCATGTTTATATGTGATTTCTTTTCCTTGTAAGTTATGTTTATGACGAACGAAAGGTTTTATATTAATGCGAGGCTCACGTTTTTGTTTTCAAGTTCAAAAAGAAAAATTTATTCGTATTTTCCTTTAAGTAATTTAAAGAAAAGATGAAACTAAGAAGTAATAGACTAATGGTTAACCTAAATACGTTCTAGGAGTATTAGGTTAAAAATTAGGATGTTACATCTAGAAACTATCTCACCATGTCTTTGGTGACAAAACCAAAATATCAAAGAAAAGGAAACCATGGCCGAAACCATGGAGGAGAAAGGATAAAACTTTGAAACTCTAGAGACCATGATCTTGATGATGTATTAACATCAACATCATGTGCCCTCATCATTGAGTTCATACATTCATTTTAGAACAACATACAGGTTAAGTTTTTCAAGGTAAAAAGGAGGGAGGCTAAAAACACCTTTTCCTCAAGAACTAAGATCAAGCTTTAGGGGTTGCTCAAGTGATGAATATCATCATGCAAATCCCATCATCAAGCTCTCATTTCCAAGCTCACTAAAGGCCCATGGCTGAAAATGGAAAAAGAAACAAAGAGGAAGAAATAAGTTCTAAAAGATTCAAGAGAAACTATAAAGCACATAACTAAAGCAAGAACTTTTATGGCTAAAACATTTAAAACAAAATCCCTACCAAGTGAAATGATGTTGAAGAAGATGAAGAAGTTGAAGAAGATGGACTCTTGATCTTTGAGAGAAAAAGGAAAGCTTTGAGTGCTTTAGGAAACTAAACTTAGCAAATGAACTAAAGGTGATTCAAGTTCACCCAAGTATGCTATTTATAGAAAAACAAAACAAGGGTGAAGGAAAAAGAGGGAGTGGCTGAATTCTTGTGGAGGGAAAAAGGAAGAAAATATCTCTTTGTAAGGTATGGTGAGGTATGGTCTCAAGTATGGCTTCAAGCATGGGTTCTTTGAATAAAAGAATTCAAACATGTGGTGGATATTGGATGATGATGTGGCGCCATCTTCTCCATGGAATGAGGGAGGGAAATCTTCCATTTAATTGTGGTTTAGAAGTGTGTTTAGGTGTGTCATGATTATGTTTAAGATTAAGAATTTGTAGGAAAGTGTTTAGGTGAAGTGATGGTTAATTAGAGGCTTGCAAGATTAGGTTTAGGAGGTGGCGCCACATCAAAGGCTCCATACACAGCATCATGAACACATATACTGAAATACCTCATACATTAATATATAAAATGCCCACCAATAATGGCGGGATTGTTCAATACATAGAATACGATACAACTGAAAGTAGGAAATACATGGAAACATAAAGGATACATGCAAGAGAGAACACCCATACCCAAGTGCATCTGAAATGGATAACCTCAACACAAAAGAAGGTTTATCCTAACTACGTGTCCTGTGTGCACTAAGGACTACCCTCTAAACCATACAGCTAAAGTCACGAGTAAGGTGGGACATAGCCGATCCATGGTCGAAGCTCAGTAGGAGTAGGAACTCGAACAAGTGCTCCGCGTCGGGGTCGCGACTCGGGCATCCGAGCCCTCCGTGGCTGGGTAACCGTCTCCTCGCTGTCTACTGGCAGACGTGAGGGAGTGGGGGTAGAGTCCTCTCCATACATGTGGGCGGGTGGCTCCTCCGAAGGGTCCTCTTCTAAATGCTATGAGCGAGGTACGTACTCAGTGTAACGCCCCAATTTTTACTGCTATGTAAAAATTACCAAAATGCCCCTAGGTAAATTTTACACGTAATTCAAGATCAAATAATCCTCAATAAAGGAATATGACATTAGAGAAACATCATAGGAGACTTGATTAGTGATTCATGCGAAAGTCGCAAACCCCGATTTTTCTGTACGTGTAAAATGACCAAAATGCTCCTGAGGTCATTTTTACCTAGAAATCAAGGATGACCAATCTAAATTATCTTTGAGGGGCTAATTTTATGCCTGATGGGGATTATATGTACCTTAGAGGTAAAAATCTCAATTCTCAATTTTTACCATAAGTAAAATTACCTTTTTACTCCTATAGTAATGTTTCATGAAATTATATAATCTTTGAATTCGATTTTCACCCAAAGGTTCAAAATGACTATTTTAAGTATGATATGAGATTGTCCAATATTTACAGGGAGTTTTTATGTGAAATTACCTTTCTACCCCTAGTTGTGGTAAATAGGTTTACTTGTGTAATTAAGATAGCATTAAAACTCTATTTGAACTCAAATTGATTTTATTCATTAACCTTGAGTTTAAAATTAATTACCCAAGGTTAAAAATAATTACTGAGGTAATTAGAGTCTAAAATCACCTAAGGTAAAATTAAATTATCTTTCCTTAATTATGAAAGCTCATAAAATTAGTGATAATTGAGATCAAAGTTAAGATTTCGGTTTAAGTAAAATATTGTATATTTACATTTTCTTATCCTAAGTTTAGAACCTATGTTACAAAGTGATTTTTACTCATTTGAAATTAACCTTATTTACTAGTATATGATTTCTCTTTTTACCTTGTCTTGTATTGTCCTAAACACTTAACCTTTTACCATTTTCACTAATCTATCAATTCCTAATCTTTTACCTAAGTAAATACACATCTAATACATGATTTACCACTTGTAAAACATTACCAATCTGATCCTAAAGGAATCAGAAACCAGTGGCCAACTTGTCTTTTTTTCACCATATTTTAATTGTTTTTCCAACAAAGAAACATATCCAACCATAACACCATACCTTTAGCATTCTTTTGCATTATTTTTGGCTATGTTTATTCAAAAGAAAACCCACCCATTTCAGCCATGATGTGATCAGTAACAATGTCTCCTATTAGCATCATATTTTAGTGTTTTCATTCATTATGCATGAACCAAATTATTACAAGAATAAAAGCATTCTTTTTTCGTGTTTTCTTTAATTGGAAATGAACTAAAAACTCCATTTTTCCAGCCACAAGGCAACTTCCATATAGCCCTCCTTGGCCTATAAATATGAGCTCTTCCATTGCCTAAATGTACACACAAATATTCCTAGCCTTAGCATTTTCTTACTTGATAGTTTTCTTACTCAAAGTTTGCTCAAAGTTCTCTAATTCTCTCAATACTTCAAACTTTCTTCTTCCTCCTCATTCACACTCAAGAGACTCCATTCCCAACCTCTAATCAAGTTCTAAACCTCAAGCATACACATTCTAACCATAAATCAACTCCTAAACACATAACCTTCCCATTATCAAACACAAAAACACAAGAAAATCCTTCCTCCATTTGCTCTAATCTTGGCTAAATTTCAAGGACATATCAAGGCCATATTTTATTCTCCTAACTTCTGTAAAGATCGAGCATTATCTTTTGATAACAAGAAACAACTTGGTAGGGATTTTATTTCATGTTCTTTCTCTTGTTCTTTATATTTTCAATTTTTATGATTTGATTATG
The DNA here is from genome assembly GCA_031216125.1 of Dalbergia cochinchinensis. Taxonomy (NCBI): domain Eukaryota; kingdom Viridiplantae; phylum Streptophyta; class Magnoliopsida; order Fabales; family Fabaceae; genus Dalbergia; species Dalbergia cochinchinensis. The sequence goes on along the minus strand of CM062375.1, from coordinate 29,612,349 downwards.
ACCATGGCTTGATGATGAGGAATCATGGTGGTGGTTGTGAATCCATCATTTAAATGAACTCTAAAGCCCAAGGTTTAAATTCTTGATGTTAAAAGATTAATAAAGGAATTACTAAGTTTTGAGTTTTAAACTTAACAAGATATAAAAATGAACTAGCATCCATATTTATGTTTCAAGTTCTTGCACATCATATTTAAATTTCAAGCCTTGCATAATCATATTTAATTTCAAGTTCATCACCTTAAATCTTGAAGATAATAATATGAATTTGCATTCTCATGTTTAAATTTCAAGTAATGCATTTTATGTTTCAAGTTATCACTAAACTTTGAAGATCTAAAAATAAACTTGCTTCTTCATATTTATATTTCAAGTATTACATATCATGTTTATATTTCCAAGTTATCACCTTATAATGATAAAGATTAAAAATGGATTGCATAGCATATCTATGATTCTTGCTATCACCTAAATCTCTAAAACCTCAAAACTTACCTCTTTAATCTTAAATAGGAATTCTTATACTTAAATTAAGTTAACTTCAACCTCTTGATGTTCTTGGTATTAAGATTCATTTATTTTATTTTTAAGTCTTTGATCTTGTCTTTAAATTACTTAAATAATTCTTGTTAGAGTTAGAAATCCAAAGATGTTAAAGGTTGTGCTTTTCTCAAGCTTTTTGATTTAAAAATTATGTTACTGACCTGACTTAAATAAAATGGTTAGAATACTATTTTATAAGGTTTGAATGTGTATAAATTACTTATAATTGATGTAAGAATTGTTTTTAACATTTTTGAGATAAACTAATAATTAGAAAGGATCAAAATCGTAATTTTATAAAGCTTTAGACAATGAATTTTCTGGATTAATTCCTCACTAATTTGATTGTGAAAAGTTGTGTCCTAAACTATCAATCATGTAATTTTTTGATTCAAAGGATTTTTAATTATAGTAAATAATGATATTTGATATGTATATGTGTTTAGAATACCATTTATGATGTTTAGAGAAAGTTTTAGAAGTATTGGCTTTTTAAGTGTTAAAAATAAGTAACTTTGTACTTTGACCCCTAAAATATGTTAAATTTAGTCTATGGCCCTAAAAGGTTTTTATTATGAGTTTGAATGGTTTTTGATAGTTATATGTCTCTTGAAATGTATTGGTTAAAGTTAAAGGTCTTTAATTTATGAGTAGATGTTAAAAAGGGGTAATTACATTTTGACCTGTAACCTTTGAGAAATTGTGATTTGACCTTTTGGGACTTAAACGTAAATATTGATAATTTGATGAGATGAATGTGATTGATATCTTGTGATGGCTATGTTCATATATTGAGATTTATATGGCTTATGGATATATGCAATGAAATATGATGCATGTTTATGTGATTTGATTTATGGCATGTTACAGTTATGTCTGATTCATTGAGATGCATAAGTTCGTGAAGTTTATGAGCATAAAATATTAATGATGAGTTATTCATGTTTGCATCTATATATATCATGCCAAGATTTAAGGTGACATAAAACACATGGAAATGATCCTCTAGACTCCCCGAATTAAAGGTTATAAGAGGTGATCCGAATAGGAAGTGATCCTTTGGACTCCCCGAATTAAAGGTTATGAAAGGTGATCGTAATGCCCCCTATCCCGTACCTTAAGAGTCGGGAATTTAACTTATCAAAAGGGATAAGATTACGCTAGTGACGACTAGTGAGGTATGAGCTCATAACCTAGAACTCTCGAGAAAAGAGAGAATTATAGGGCGGCCCCCAAGGAAAAGAGAATAAATAAGTTCAAGTCACCTGTAAGAATGATGATCATGATATCATATGCATCATTTTATGAATTTTATGATATTATGTATATGATATTGACATGCATCCATGACTAATATGTTGCAATCATGACATTAAGATTCATGCTAAAAGATACGGGTCTCGGCTAATGGTATTTATAACTTAATAAATGAACCTTATATATATGTTCACCATTTTCATAATTAAACCCGAGGTTCCTGGGGACGATGACGATGCCACTTGTGTTAGAGTCGAGAAGCCCTACTGAGATTCTTGTATAAGTTTCTCATCCCTTTTTCTTTTCCATGTCATCTCCAGACATGAATGATAGTGTAGTTCGTGATTTACCTTGAGACTGGACGAAGAGCTACGGAGATAACTTTCCTTTGGATATTTGCCTTTAGAGTGATCGTATCTCATATATCAGTTTGTATTCTATTGATGGATATATATTGATGTCCTTAAGTTTACAAGACATCACTATTATGATACAGTTATTGATATGTTATTATTATTTGAGTTATGTTATGCCGTGGTTGTATTATGTATTTATCCATTATTTGTTTCTAACATCTCTCTTACACAGGCAAGATAAATGACGTTAGATATCTAGTATGCGCGGCTCATGTTTTTGTATTTAAAGTTCAAAAAAAAAAATTTACCCATATTTTCACTAAAGTATTTTTCAAGAGGTTTTGAATCAAAAACTGAAACAAAAGAGTAATAACTAATACTTAACTTAAATACGTCCTAGGCGTGTTGAGTTAAATATTAGGGTGTTACACTCAGGTATGGCGCCCGAGCTTGCAGTGTAGGTCCAGAGAATCCTCTCGTTGTGTGTACGAGCATGCTCAAAAACCATATCGTCACCATAAGGTGACATTGGTGAAAAGAAAGCTATCTACAGGATGAGCAAACGGCCGTCCGGAGAACATGAATACACAAACTGTGCAGCGGCCCTCAAAATGGCATGATCCGTGCTCCGGATCATGGTGGAACTCCTATGCGGGTGTCTCAACGTAGAGTACGAACGTCACCATCCGAATCTAGAGACGTAACGGAAAGAAAGAGATAGAAGGAGTGAGATTTCTTACTAAAGAAACTCAGTAGGGTTTTTCCTCATATCTAAATGTCATCATCTATGTCTCCAGAGACCTTAGTTTCTTAGTAAAAACATGGGCATATAATGGTTCAATTATGAAGTTCGAAAATGTTACCTCCGAGGCCTATTCCTTTTAATTATGAAAACCTCTTGGTTACATAGTCTATAAATCATGAAACTCGAATCATAAATCATGGTATGTAAAATCATAAACCATGGTTCCTTATATCATGGATCATGGCACATAAACTCATAATTCATGGTGCATAAAATCATAGTTCTTAGAACATGGTACATGGTAACTTATCTTGGTTACTTTAGGTGACATTCAAACCTTATCATTTTCTTCCAGGGGCCGCCCTAACTGATCTCCCTTTGGAGAAACTTCTAGGTTATAAGCTCATACCAGGCTAGTCGTCACTAACACATGGACTTATCCCTTTTGATAAGTTAAAGGTCCCGACTTAAAGTACGGGTCTAGGGGGCTAGAATCACCTCATCCCCACCCTTAGTTTGGTGGTTCAAAGGATCATTTTCTCATAGTTTAAGTCACCTTAAGTCTTAGCATGTTTTATTGAGATGCTACATAGTTCTTACATGTACATATCTATTATTACACCATAGGCATCTCTAAGTTCTTGAAGAATAATCACATGCAATAATAAAACTATCATTTAAGAATAATAGTTCATGTAACACCCTCCTAACTACCATGCTTTACTCGAGTGTTAACATAGTAATTAGAAAAGTATTACTTACCTTCATAATCTATACTAGTCGAAAGAAATGAAATCAAATAATGTAGACATATATGTTGCAAAGCCAATATATACATATATGGACATTGTTGTTCAGTTTACAATATGTAATACTGTAAAACAAACTAGTCATTTCCTAAATATCTGGGACTCAGTCCAAAAAGTACACCTCTACTGTCTAATTTGACCTGCTCAAAGGTGAGATCCAGCAAAATTTTTATACAAACAGGATTGGACCTCACAACATTTAATAGGATCACTATGCAGGCTAGCGGGTCTCTAGTACCAAACTACCACTATATACATATCAAGGGTCCCTAAAGGTCTCACATCCTACTAGATGAAACCATTGGCCATCGGTATGATGGCCTCACCTCCGCCGGGGGCATCAGGACCCTCAGGTGGGTCTGAATCTGAAGACGAGGATGAAGAGGGATCATCCGCTGGAGGGGGTGCTGGCGGTGCATGCGGAATATCAAATATCACTGGGTGTGCCAAGTGGAGAGGCACACCATCATAAGGGAAGCAGGGTCAAAGTCAGCAGTAAATACAGAGGTACTAAAGGAACGACCAAAAAACACATAAGCGCGGACTTGCGAGTAGCCCACTACATACAGAGAGTCGAGGACAGGATCATAATGCCACACCCACTGCGGTGAGTCAAGGAAAAACACTATTGACGGCATCTGCTGGATCTGATTAACACAAAATAAATATAACCGTAGGGATGAGAATATTATAAAATCCTCAGTAGGGTATTCCCTCAGGTATAATACAAAATTCAAATGATAAACTCATTCATGTAAGAATAATCATGCAAAATTATATGTATCCATACCAAGGTGTATACATCATGTAAAGCCAAGTACAAATACAGTAATGATTTGTATATTGTTCCCTTGTACCCATAGGATTCAATCTTGTGCATCTTTCTTTTTCCATTAACATATGGAAGACTTAGATCCATACTAATTAGTATTTACAGTGGATAACTCCACAATGGGCAATAGACTACTTATCAGGACATGAGCTCATTCCTATACGTGATCTTCGGACTTCATATTTTTTTTTTCCTTTTTTGCCGAATCTCACGCAGTTCTATTCCTAGCCGATACATCTATCGACTCATAATATCTCTAGGGAAGTCCTTATTTTTGCCTTCCCTTTTTTTTGTCAACATAAGTCTTGTTTCTATTTCCCCATATGCTAGAATATGCACAATTGAATTTCTTGCACTTTTATTAAATATACTCACCCATCATCATTTAGCTTCTCAATGCATGCCCAAGTCATGTGCAAATGTTTATTTACAATGAAGTCTTCATCCATTTCTCATAATCAAATCTTTAAATAATGTAGCATGTATGTATACTTCTCATACTTTTGTTATAAGCCATTTTACTTCTAACTCAAGAATTTGATTCCTTTCCAACACAAGAACAGCATCTGGCAGAATTCATACTTATGGGGCATAATTTATCTCACATACCAAACAACCAATTTAAAGGCTATAAAAATTCCTTGAGATACTTCAATATGTTCATAAGGCCCTGTAAAAATTTCAGATTAAAAAGAACTTTTTAACTATGCTAACAAAATTAGGCAATTTTGGTGGTCAGAACCCACTCAACCTCAGCTCAAAAACTGAAATTCATAATTTTTAACCCTATCAATTGAACCCAGAAAATTCGAAATAAAAATCCTAGTAAAACCTAAAGATGTCTCTGATACCCTGTACAAATTTCAAGTGATTATTCCATCATTTGGTATGGTAAAAAAATTAGCAAAAGTTATAGCTTCTGTTCCAAGAGTTCAGGCAGCATAGGTACTAGTTCAGTCCCACATTTTATTAAGGCAATAAAAATCAAAATTAAAGCTCAAGAAAATTCATGGAACTACCTTAAGATGTTATCTTCAACATAAAATTTTTATAGCTCATAAAAATACCTACAAAAAAGTCAGAAAAATCGTGATCATACACTGCCTGTAGGAAACCGAAAATCCAGCAAGCCTCACTCAACATCCTTTGACAAGAATTGATTTTTCCATGATACCAAACTAACATACCTATGCAAATATATCAACATCTAGGTGTAACATCACATAAGAACCCAATTTTATCCTATTGAAACAAGCCAAACTCAGCAAGAACAGAAAATTACAAGAACAATTCACAAAAACCCTACTCTTGGAAGCTATTGGATCCTTGTCTCTAGCTTGTTCGAAGATGCACTTTCTTCACTCCAAAGCTCTCAAAATCCACTTAAAACCTCCTCAAATCAGTGATGGATGAGGTATTAAGGCAAAGTCTAGAGATTCTAATCGGTTATATTTGTTGAGATTGAAGTGTAGAACAACTTTTGTGAAGGAAGATTTTGGTTTTATCAAGGTTTGGTTTAGGATTTTTGAGGTTGAAATCAAGGTTTTTGATGAAGAAGAAAATGGAGGATTTGCTGCTGTCTCCCCTCAAGATGGCCGAGAATTGCATTCCTTTTTGGAGAAGATTTGAACTCGTATATATCTTGTAATAATGGCATAATATTATATAATATATTTAGATAAGTTCTAATCAAAAAGTGAATTGGATGGCTATGATTAAATCTTGCAATCCAAGATTGAATCTTGGCCATTCACTTAATTTAAAGATATAAACTAATTTATTTTATAGAGATCAAATTAGTTTTCGGTGTTAGAATTCGCACACCGAAATTCCACCGAACGGGTAAAATAGTGTACCCGAGTAATCAAACATTGGCCGAAAAATATTTTCGGGTATAAAATCTTTATTTCTTCCTATTCCTAAACATAATATTATAATTTCTCAATTTCTAGTATCTTCGGGACCTAATGCAGGGTTTCATTTGTCCTTGAACTGCATGAGGCCCACAAAATACTATTCACATTTTTTTTTTTTTGTTGTTTCCTTGAATCCTTCTCATCATGTCTACATATGTCAAAATCTTAAAATTCTCATTAATAAAACCTCATTCAATTTCTAAAGAGAATTAGGGTGTTATAGTTCACATAGCATCATACAAGTCATGAGGTAAACACCAATTCATCATTCATGTAGTAGTGCATAAAGCTCTCTCTTAAGAGTGAAAACCCTCAATCGAGTAACCTCAAACTTCCAAATTATTTCCTTACACCACTAAGGGATTGATTAACCTCATTACCATAATTTATTAAGTCCTAAAACCTAATTAATTATGGCTGGACAGCATTAGGCAGTAAGCTAAATTAGATGAATTAGGGTGTTCTAAAAGATGCATTTTAAACCCTTTCACACATCCGACTTTCTCTATGATGCAACAATTAATACCTAAGCCATTTGAGTCACTCTCACTGATCTAGACATCATATAATGTGATTATATGGATGTTAATTAAGCTGGAACAGAATTCATATTTTCTGTACCTATGGGGTTCTAGAATTCACATTTCAAGCAATTAAAGTAACTAAGCATGCTCCAAAATGTCTAGAACAATTATCATATACTTGGCAAGGTATTTAAACATATTTAGACCACCCAAAACATGATTTAAGGTGCTGGAAATGAACAAGGCAGAACCGAAAATTTAAGATCATCAAATCATGTATAAACTTCCTTTTCAATGTACATAGGTAGCTAGTTTCTCTTGGAACAATTTTAGGACTTCAAAAACATCTTAGAAATCAATTTATCTTGTCAAGAACTCTTATAAAATACATGGGGCAGTAGCTCTTTAGTTTCACTCATGGTTGAGATCCTAAATATAAGAACATACTCAAAATACCTTTAAATGTCACCTATGTTTAGGAAAAACATAAAACATAAACTATATAGGCTATTGTAACTATTAAAAACTCATCCTAGAGCTTTCATCATCACATGGCCCAATGCATTTTCAAGGGGATACCTCCTTGATTTAACTTTTCTCAAGATGAAATAGGCAAGTCTTTGAGCTCTAGTAGTTTTAGGTGATAGCATAAGAGTAAACGTGCTATGCATTCCATTTTTATAGTCCATTAGGAAGTAAAATGATAACTCAAAGTAAATATGAGATGCGCATTCATTTTTAGTCTTTGAGTTTAGTGATGACTTGAAATATAACATGAAATGCAAAGCTTGGAATTTAAACATGCATTATGCAAGTTCATTCTTTATCTTGGGGTTTAGTGATAGCATAGGAAGTAAACATGCTATGCAAAGTACAAATTAAACGTGAATGCAAGTTGCTTTTTTATCTTGTCTAGAGCTCTTGCAAGACTTTAAAAAGGAACATAGTTCCAACCCAAGCCTCATCCTTACAAGAAAAGAAAACTATTAGTGCTAAGATATTCAAAATAAATCATAACCCCAAAGGTTTTGAAAGTGGTCGAATCTTCATCAAGAAGAATGAACCATCTTTAAACTTTAGGGACCAAGATCTTGATGATCTATGACATCAACATCCTAAGTCCTCATCATTAAGTACATGGCTTCTTTCAAAACCAACCTTTAAACAAAGTTCATGCTAAAGAAGAAAGTAAAACTGAAACCATGCTTGGTTTAAGGTCAAAGTTTCAAGCTTTAGAGTTTGTTCATGTAACAAGCATCAACATGAAGCCCTCATCATCAAGCTTCCATTTTTCCAAGCCTTAGAAGTCTCCATGGCTGAAAATATGAAAAGAAAAGGGAAGTCCAAAAAGTGTTCAAGAGAGACATAAACTCCTTCTTTACTCAACCTTGAAAAAGGATGAAACTTTCCTTTTGAAAAAAATTCAAGCTTTAGGGGTTGTTAAGTGACAAGCACCATCATGACACCCTCATCATCGAGCTTTCATTTTTCCAAGGGTCAAAGGCCTTCATGGCCAAAACATAAAGAAGAAAAGGGAAGTTCCAAATGTTCAAGAGAAACATAACCTTATTCTTAACTAAACTTGTAAAAGATGAAACTATTCTTAAGAAAAACTCAAGCTTTAGAGGTCTCATCTGAGATGAACTCATAGTCACCTCTAGAGAGCACTCATCATCAAGCTATCATATTCAAGGCCTTGAGGCCGAAAACTAAAGGAAAAGGAAAGGAAGAAACCGAAATAGAAAGCAACATGGAGGTTAAACCATTCATCATTTCCCAGCAAGATTCAAACATAAAGATCAAAGACATATTTAGAAAAGTTCTCTACCTTGTGTTTTTCAAAAAAAAGAGGAAGAACTTTGAGCTTGAAGAACCCTTGAAAGCTTTGAAAGAAAGAGGAAGTAAGAAAGCTTGGGACTTTTGAGAAATGAGCAAAAGAATGAAGTTGTGTAGTGTTGTGTATTTATAGACAAATAAATCAGTGGAGGGGGAGGAGCATGGCCGAAGCTTCTTGAAGAAGGAGGAGGGAAGAAAAATCTCCTTGTGTTGTCATTCATGGTGTGATTGAGAGCATAGGTCATAGGTCATAGGGTGGCTTTTGAAAGACAACTTAATTGACTACATAAAATACATTTCTTTTGAATTTTAGGTGGAGTGGCCAAAAATCATAAGGCTAAGAGGGGAAGATTTCATTCAATTTAATCATATACTAGTGAGGTGTTTAGGAGCAAACAAGGTTAGGTCACTAATTAAGGTTGTGTAACTGATTGTTTAAGTGAGCTAATTAGGTGATTAGGGCCATGAATTCCTTGGATTAAGAGTGGTCTTGTAGGGTTAATGGAGTTAAACTCCTATGACTATTGATTAGAGTGTGACAACTTTGTCTTGGGAATGGAAGTATCCTTGGGAATGGAAGTATCCTTGGGAATAGTGAAAATACTATTCATAGTTGCCTTTTCTTTAAAGAAAGAAAATAATTAGAAATGAGTTTTAAATTTCTTTATGCAATTTTAGGTTCTAATCAACCTCATATAATTTTTTAGCTCTAGATTAATTAAGAAAATTAATTAACCTTTTATTAGAACCTAATATTGCTTAGGTTTGAGTTAAGTAACTCGTTAGACTAAAAATCCACTAAGCAGGGATAAAATCATAATTTTTACTAAAAGTTGCCCAGGACCTCCGGGACTTAAACCAACATAGTTCATGCCTTAAAACCATCATTTTTTGTCTCCGGGACAAGTCTGGGTCGGAGTCAAAACTTAAAACTGCCTTAAATCAGGTTAGGGGTATTTTGGTCATTTTTGCACCGAAACCTCAGAAATGAGATTTCTCTGCTCTGATAGACATTCAAACATATACAATCCCCTTCATATATTATAAAAGACCTATGAGGATGGCCGAGGCCGGTTGTCCTCGTGTTTCAGGTAAAATGACCTCAGGGGCATTTTGGTCATTTAAAAGTTTAGAGAAAAACAGGGCGTTACATTACTCCCCTCCTTAAAAAGAATTTCGTCCTCAAAATTCATTACCAGAGAAAAGCTCGGGGTATTGGGCTTGCATGTTGGACTCCAACTCCCATGTGAATTCTTCGGTCTTTCCGCGTCCCCATGCAACTTTGACCAGTGGTACAGTTTTATTCCTACTGTTTGACTCCTCGGTCCACAATTCTCGAGGGAGGTAGGTTAAATGTTAGGTCATCTCTTAATTGTACATGTTCTGGCTCTAGCACGTGACTTGGGTCAGACTGGTATTTCCATAACTAGGATACATGGAAGACATCATGGAGGTTGGATAAACTTGGGGGCAGGGCTATGCGGTATGCTACAGACCCTACTCTATTGAGGATTTCAAATGGGCCAAGGAACTTAGGGCTTAACTTTTTCACTTTCATTGCTCGACCTATCCTTGTGGTGGGGTTGATTTTGAGGAAAACATGCTCTCCTACTTGAAATTCTATCGGCTTTCGCCGTTGATCCGCATAGCTTTTCTGTCGGCTTTGAGCAGAGAGAATCTTATCCCTTATCTTTTTAATCTGTTCCGTCGTTTCCCTCACTAAATCTGGTCCAATCAGGCTTTGCTCTCCAGGTTCGTACCAATATAGGGGTGATTGACATTTCCGTCCATACAAGGCCTGTAACGCTTCGATTTTTCTGTCTGAGAGGAAAATGACCAAAATGCCCCTAAGGTCATTTTCGGCCCAGAATTCGAGGATGGCTGGCCCGACAGTCCTCGAAGGGCCAACTCAATGTTTGAAGGGAATTGAATGACCCTTGAATGGTTTCGGAGGCGAAAGTCTCATTTTCTACAGTTTCAGGTCAAAATGACCAAAATACCCCTACAGCATTTTTACGCGGGTAAAGGTGCCGTTGAGCCCGAAACTTTCCCCGAAGGTTTAAAATAATGTTTTTACATGTTTAAAAGCATCTGTTTAAGTCCCGGTGGTCCCGGACAGTTTTAGTGTAAAATTACGGTTTTGCCCTTAGAATAGTGTTTTTGAGCTTAATGACGTAATTAAGCAAACCTAAGCAATATTAGGCTCTAATCGAAGATTAATAAATTTTCATAATTAATCTAGAGTCAAAATAAACTATTAAAATTAATTATAACCTAAAATTACTTAGATTAGATTTAAATCTCTTTTTAAAACTCAAGATTCCAATCTTGGAATCTTGAATAGTATTTTCTCTCTCCAATTCCTTAAATCATGGAATTGTGTCTAGAATTCTTTATGCACTAAAATGAGTTTATAACTCACTAATGATGCAAGACCACTCCTTAAACATGTCTTGACAACCTTGATTATCCATTTTCTCACCTAAACACTTTCTTACAAATTCTTAATCTTAATCCTAATCAAAGATACACCTAAACACAACTCTAAACCACAATTAAAATGCAAGAAAACCCTCCCCCATGGCTGATGCATTTTCTGTAACACCCTAGTAATTAACCAGATACACCTAGGTTGAATCTGATTAATGACTAGACTTTACTCCTTGCTTTGGTTCTTTCTTCATAATTTGAAAATACTTAGTGAAATTACGAGCCATTTTTTTTTTAAAACACATAATTGAAAACGTGAGCCGAGTACAACGTGAACGAGTAAGCGGAGTATAATAAGACGTTTAAGAATATATCACATCATATCACTTAGGCTCCATCATATAACATCCATAAGCACATTATAGCATATATTTACATACAATAACCTCACTCAAAGGGTGGGTTATGTTCATACATCATTATCTTATGCAAACCCATAAAAGAAAATATACTTAAGGAAATACATGCCCCTAAACTAGATAACTCCATAAGCCGGGAAGGTTATCCTAAAACTAGGGTGCATGAACACACATAAATCTACTAAGAACCTTCTATGGCCACTTGTCACGGAAATGGGGGAATAAATCCGATCCATTGATGAGCTCCCTCGGGAGGGGACACACAAGATGCACCAGGCTGGGGTCGCATGGACGGCCTTCTTGCTAACCTCGGCTGAACAACTGTTTCCTCACTACCCTCTCTTACACGTGTGGGAGTAGGAGCAGAGCTCTCAGAATATACATGAGTAGGAGAAAATCGATAACTAGGGACAGGATGTGCAAATGGACGACCTATGTAAATAAAAAAAACACGAACTGCGCACCTCCCTTCAAAATGATACGAAAGATGCACCGGATCATAGTGAAATTCCCAAGTAGGGGTATCAACGAACAGGACGAATGTCGCCATCTGAATCTGGAGACAATGACGGAAATAAAGAAAAGGGAGTGAGAATCTTGCTAAAGAATTCTCAGTAAGGTACCTCCTTCTCTGATGTCATCATCAAAGTCCCGGGAACCTCGGGATTATTCTAAAATAGTGAGCATGCAAAGATTCATTTTAAGTTCGGACAAATACTTAACCGAGGTTCGTCAATTTTTAATCATGCGTCTTATAATGCATCATAATCTTAACATGTCATATTTACAATGAACTTTTCCTTTATCATTACATCATTTTCCTCATCATCATTATCAAATAACATGCATAAAAGAACGTCATATAATATTAGCTACATGTGGACATAGTGCACATATTTCATTTCTTTAGTGCCTTAGGTGACTTAAAATCTTATCATCATCATTATTTTCCTTAGGCCACCCTATACTCCACCCTTTTGAGAGTAATTTAGGTTATGAGCTCATACTTTACTAGTCGTCACTAGCATATACTTATCCCTTTTGATAAGCTAAAGTCCCGACTCTACCCTTTTGAGAGAACGGGTTAGCGGGCTAAAATCACCTTTTCACCGGCTATAGTCGCTTAGTTCCAAAGGATCATTTTCTTATAAGTTTAAGTCACCATTAAATCTTTGCATGTTATATCATAATACAATTCATAAACATCATAACATTTTCTCATTTATAGTCTTAAGCTAGAATAATATATATCAACTGTAATCATGCATATGGGAGATTCCCAGGAAAGAGAGGTGGGTCACAATGGACACGCTTAAATACCAAGTCTTTCCTTAGCCAGAACCTTTCCAAATTACAATTTTACAATGATACACTTTCTTCTAGCAACAAAGGTAAATTTTACATAATAAAGAACATTTCATGTATAAGCATTCTCATTATTTGCAACAGCAACTATAACATGCAAGCCAGGAAATCATTCAATAAGCATCCAATCCTTACATAGAATTATCAATTATAGAACTAATTAGTTACTAAACCAATTATGAATCATTCTCTTAACAATAAACCATAATTATCACAACTTCAATCATATCAAATCATTATCACACATTGATACTAAACTCAGATCAGTGGCCGAATCATGAACCTCATGCAATTACATAGAATCATATTTTAAGTGCATATAAAATACTAGTTCCCCGTAAAATCCTTGCAAAGCCTTAAAACTCATTTAGAAACTAGTTCTTTTGTCAAATTTGGGAGGATCTTCACAATTAAAATTCTCACTTAAGATAAAAGGAGTAAGTCTTGAGCTTTAGAGATTTAGGTGACATCTTAGAATTATAAACATGCTATGCAACCTTATTTTAATCTTATCTTTATAAGGTGATAGCTTGGAATTATAAACATGATATGCAATTCCATTTCTTTATCTTTAAGATTTAAGGTGATGACTTGAAAATTAAACATGATGCAAGAACTTGAAATATAAACATGATACAAGAAACTGGAGCGGCGGTAATCCGCACAGGACCAGTAGAGGGAGAAGAGAATATTAAGAAACCGGAGCGGCGGTAGTCCGCACAGGACCAGTAGAGGGAGAAGAGAATTATTATTACATCTTTTTAAGCTCCAATCTCAAGACTTTTTAAAGAATAAATTCTTTAACTCCAATAATCATATTTCTTTGCTTGTGATACATGGGCAAGTCTTTAAGCTCTAGGATCTTTAGGTGATGGCATAAAATAAACATGTCATGCGTTGATTCTTTTAGCCATTATAAAATATAGTGAGAGCATAAATTAAATATGAGATGCAACCTCTTAATTATCTTGAAAGATTAAGTGATGACTTGAAACATAAACATGAAATACAAGCTTGGAATTTAAACATGAGAAATGCAAGTTCATTTATTCATTCTTGAAAATTTAGTGATGACATAGAAGTTAATCATGGATGCAAATTCATTTTGTTTCTTTACTAGAGCTCCTTCAAGACTTTAAAAGAATTATAAATTCAACCCAATACATATCTTAACAAGAAATAAAACATAAAAGGAAAATACATCTTTCAAGTTCTAAACTAAAAATCTTTGTTTTAGCATCATAAAGCATTATTCTTTAAAGTTTTGCATCAAGTGGAATTTTCAAGCTTTAGAGGCCTAACTTGTGATGGATTTACAACCCACCCTCAAGGTCCTCATCATCAAGCCATCATCTTAGTTCCACCTAGGCCATATGGTTGAATTGGTTAAAGAAAAATTGAAGAGGAAAACCAAAATGAAAAGCTAAGGTAAGTTCATAATTTCATCATTTTGAGCTAAAAACACAACTCCTCAAAGCATAGAAATAAATTTAGAAACTACTCCCTACCTAATCTGAGTTGAAGAAGAGGAAGAGAACTTGGTTTCTTGAAGTGAAATGAAAGAAAATCTCTTTGAAAAAATTGAAGAAAGAATTCAGCCAAAGAGGAGGAAGAAAGAAAGTTTTTGGTGCTCTTAAAAACTAGTTATGAACCAAGCATTCCAAGACCACTCAAGCAAGCCTATTTATAGAAGATTTTGAGGCTTCTAATTGGCCAAAGTGATGAGGTAGTGGACGGAATTTTGCAGGAGAAATAAGGGAGGAAAAATCATTTTAGACAAAGTTGTATGAAATTAAGGAATTATGTCTCTTATGGTGACATTTTGGCATTTTGTTTTAGTGCAACTTTTGGCAATAATTCAGCTGCATAATGGCATCAATAATTTCGTCCATTACAGCCCAAAGAAGTGAAATTTGTGTGTTCCATGCATTATTTAGGTGTAGGCAAGGTATTCATGTAATTTAGAGAATTTACGGTTAAGGGTTTAAGTGAATTAGCAAGCAATTTGGGTGTTTTTGAGCAATTTTGGGTTCTAATCAATCTAAATACATAATTTTGACTCTAGATTAATATTTAGAATTTAATAAGCTTTAATTTGAGCCTAATATTGCTTAGGTTTCGGTATACGAATCAAAAATCCCGAAATTCGCAAAACTGCCTAAAAACAGGGGCAAAATCGTACTTTCACTTATAAGCGCCCGAGGCCACCCGAGCTTAACCAATGGTTAATCATGGCTTAAAAACACATTTTAAAACATTTTAGTGAGGTTCGGGCTCAGTCGGCATGCACATCGGAGTTAAAACAGCCGCAGGGGCGTTTTGGTCATTTCGCGCGTCGGAACTCAAAATTGAGATCCTTCTGCTCTATTAACACACATAACACAAACAATCCCTTATTATCCTCAAAATATCCCCTTGAGAATAGGTGGGGCCCACGATCCTCATTTTCTGAGTAAAATAACCCGAGGGCATTTTGGTCATTTTATACGTCTGAAATTCGAGATTTGCGACTCTCGCATGAATCGTTCCTAACCTCTCTTCTAATGTTATATTCCTTTATTGAGGATTGTTCGGCCTCAAATCTTATGTAATAATTACCTACGGTAATTCGGTAATTGAGTAATTTCTAATGACAGTAAAAATTACAGTAAAAATTGGGGCGTTACATTTTCGGCCACTCCTCCCCCATTTATATCACATATTGATTTGTTTCTCACTCAAAGAACCATGCTTGGCCTTGCACCCATACTTTCACCCATGCTTGAACCCATACCTAGCCATGCTTTCTACCATGCCTTGAACCATACCTTGGAGAAGATATTTTCTCCTCCCTTGTGCTATAAATGGCCGAAGCTCCCTGTAACATCCTAATTTTTAACCCAATACTCTAGAACATATTTAGGTTAATCATTAGTCTATTACTCTTTTAGTCTCATTCCTTACAACCTTTCGTTAAAATACTTAGCGGAAAATACGAATAAATTTTTCTTTTTGAAACTTGAAAGCAAAACGCGAGCCGCGCACTAACCTATCGTTCGTCATAACCATATCGTGCGAGAAAAGTAACCACACCATTGATAATCATGAAACATAGTATTATACTTAACAATCATAATATCATCACATCTTCATAGATACATAGACTACTAACATCATTGTACCATCATTTACATCAAAACACGTCCATATATGTGAAGTCATCCTTATCCACCTATGAGGTTGGATAAGTGTCAACCCAAAAGCTAAGCTATCTATGCTTCCACAGCGACCCTCTGCCCCGTCTTCTAGTGTGATCCTCAAGCACGAGCCTCAGAAGAAGTCACGATCCTCGTTGTAATCTTCGTCTAGAGGCGACCTGAGAAGAAAAGGAAGGGATGAGAAACTCATTCGAGATTCTCAAGGGATTCCGACTCTAACACTAGTGTCATCGTCGTCGTCCCCAGCCACCTCGGTTTTAATTATGAAAAAGGTGTACATGCATAAGGATTGGTTTTAGGCTTTACAAATCTATTTATCCGAAGTGGGTGTCTTTTAGTATGCGTCTTAATGACATGAATGCAACAGATATTTGATGAATGCATGACAATACCATATGCACATTAACACGAAAATCGTAATACTTGGGCACATCATAAGGAAACATAAATCATATACGTGGCATAAAAGGCATAGTACTTTTCATGTGATATCTTTCTCATAAGTAAAACTCTTAAGTTCTTTTTCTTAAAGACCACCCTCTTAACATATCCACCAAAAGTCCAACCGATTCACCGGCCGTGATAATCCGTCACCAAACTATATCTCACCTATCGCCTAGGAATGAGCTCAATCCTAACTAGTCGTCACTAGATTTAATATGGGCTAATAGAGGGGTATACATAACTTTCTTGGATCACCTATCTTAGGATCATTTCCTCCTTTGAAACGCTCTACTGGTATCTAGTACACAGCGAATTGTCCGCTTTGGCAAGCCCCATGACAATACCTTCCCGGATTTGTTTCCTCTCCACCCTAGCGGGAGAAATGCGTCTCGATGCTTTGTCACATCATTGCAGGGGTGCTCGGCCGAACCGGTGTCACCAGAACCTATCCTGGGGTGCTCGGCGAACGGTGTCACCAGGAGTTTTCACAAGCTTTTTCTCAAGTACTCAAGTTTGATGGGAAATTCGGCAACAGAACGGGCGTACAGCAGATTTCCATCAAACTTGTTTTATGCCACCAAACATATAGAGCATGCATAGCCATTCAAAACCAACATAAGGCATCATCATCGTGTGCATCATAAGCATCATGATATCATAATTTTGCATAACGCATCATGGCGTGAGCATCAACATATCAACACTATATACTCTCATAAACATACAACCTCATGAATTCCTCATATGAATAACATCATCATCATTTACATACCACATGCATCATCATAGAACATTCAAACGTTTACCCTTACGGTAGCTTATGCTTTGACCCTTACGGGTCTTAATCATGAGATATGGTTCTCTAACATCCGTCGCTCATATTTTATGCACCTAAGGGCTCATAATTAAACATCATTCATCATCCTCATTTTCACACTTAAATCTGAATAGCATAGGGCAGAATTCCTAACTTGTGATTACGGGGTTCTAGAACTTACGTTTTAGACCCTTTCTCGGTTCCATTTTCGCCGAAGGCGCTATATATTAAATCTAAATCAATTATGAGACATTCCTATGCTTAAGGACTAATTATTAATCACATTTATCATGTTGTGAGGGTGCTGGACAGAATCCAGAAAAGTAAACGTTCTAAGAGTTCTAAACTTGCACTTTTACGGTTTTCTAGTTACTAGTTTCCCTATAGGTGCTAGAATTCGATTCTAATCCAAATGATACCAAGTTTTTCATGTCTAAACAATCTAAATCTGATTATGTTCCCATTAAAACAGTTTGGATTAGTTCCATAAACAAATGGGTCAAAACTATGTTAAATTCTAGCTTTACGGTATTTCTAGTTAGCTAGTTTCTTACCTATCATGCATAGGATCGCTTCTACATCATCACATGATATTTTCACACATTCCAACACATCAAAACATCATCATACAGCATCACACTCATCACATCAGAACCGAAAACATTTAACTTAAATGAGAGAGTTAAATTGACATTTCTAGGTACATAAGTTAACTAGTTTCTCTCGGAATCGATCTAGAACTTCTGAAACTCTTTGCAAAACATTTTAATTCATCAAGAGGCTAAGTGAAGCCTTAGGTCACTGACCAAAACATATTCCATCCCCTAAAAGATAATAAAATCACAACTTGTGATGACATAACCTTATAAAGATTTGTAAAGCTTTAAGGAAAACTTAAAACATAGACTATTGGTCCTAGTAGCTAGATGAAAACTCATTGCAATTCCATCATCACTACTTGGCCGAAATTATGCATTCGAGGAATACATTCACATTTAACTTTATCTTGGAATGAAATGGGCAAGTCTTTGAGCTCTAGGTTCTCAAGTTACGACATAAACTAAACGTGCTCATGCTTTTCATTTTTAATCTTGCTTACAAAGTAAAGTGATGACTTAAATTTAAATATGCAAGGCATAAACTTAAACGTGCAAGCTTGAAAGTAAATATGCGAGGCATAGACTTAAACGTGCAAGCTTCAAGGTAAATATGCATGGTTCAATTCTTTATTTTAGTCCTCTTGGCCCAACAACAATCAACTTTAAGGCCAAAATAGATAGGCATTCGAGAAATTAATTAGGGGATAATGCAAGTTCAATTCTTTATTTTAGTGCTCTAGGCCCAACAACAATCGACTTTAAGGCCGAAATAGAAAGGCTTTGAGAATTAAATTAAGTGAAGATGCAAGTTCCATTTTAATCTTTATGTTCTTAGGTGATAGCTTGAAAGTAAAGGTGCATAACAAGAATGTAAATATGAATGCAAGCATAAGATAAATTATGCAAGTTCATTTTATCTTTCTAGAGCTCTTAACAAGACTTTAAAGGAATTTAAGCAATAACCCAAAACTCATCCAAACAAGGTAAAGTCAAGCTTAGAGTTCTTTAAAACTTAACATAATATTTTTAGGAAATCAAACCATGAAGCTTAGAAAAATTTAAGGAAATGGCCGAAATCTTCAAGAAGAAAAAGGAACATTTTAAAACTCTAAAGTTCATGATCTTGATGATATATTAACACCAACATCATGAGTCCTCATCATTGAGTTCATAAAGCCATTTTAAAACATCATTAAAGCTAAAGTTCTCAAGAGTTCAAGAAAGGAAAAACTAAAAACATTTTTGCTCAAGAACAAAGATCAAGCTCTAGAGTTGTTTCAAGTGATGAACATCATCATGAAACTCTCATCATCAAGCTCTCATGTCTTTGTTCTCCAAGGCCTATGGCCGAAAATGAAAAGGAAAAAGGAGTGGAAATGAAGTTCTAAAAAGAGACAAGAGAAACTATGAACATCAAGCTTGAACAAGAACTTTAAAGAAAAGAATACATGAAAGAAAATCCCTACTTGGTGTGATGAACTTGAAGATGGAAGAAGAAGATGAAGATGATAAAGAACTTTGAAGAGCTTGAAGAACTTGAAGAACACTAGAACTTTGAGAGAAAAGAAAAGCTTTGAGTGTTTCCTAAACTTAGCAAATGATCTAAAAGTGGTGCAAGCTCCTCAAGGCATTCTATTTATAGAGAAATGAAACAAATGGAGGGAGCTCATAGGGGAGGATGGCTTCGCCATGAGGTGCAGATTGGAGGCATTCCATGAGTTCCATGAGGTGAGATAATGTGTTCTTGAGGTATGGTGAGGTATGGCTTAAGGTATGGTGAGGTATGGTTCAAGGTATGGCTTCAAGTATGGTTCTTTGAGTGAGAAAACAATTTAATATGTGGTCAAAGGGGATGAGGTCTAGCCGAAATGCATCAGCCCATGGGGAGGATTAGTTTGCATTTTAATTGTGGTTTAGAGTTGTGTTTAGGTGTATCTTTGATTATGCTTAAGATTAGGAATTTGTAAGAAAGTGTTTAGGTAAGGAAAATGGGTAATTAAGGTGGTCTAGACATAATTAAGGAGTGGTCTTGCACCATTAGTGAGTTAAATCCTCAATTTAGAGTCTAAACAACTCTAGACACATTTCCTTGATTTAAGGAATTGGAGAGAGAAAACACTATTCAAGATTCCAAGACTAGGAGTCTTGAGTTCTAAAAAGGGATTTAAGTTTAATCTAAGCAATTTTAGGTTCTAATTAACTTTAATAAATTATTTTGACTCTAGATTAATTAAGGAAATAAATTAATCTTCGTTTAGAGCCTAATATTGCTTAGGTTTGCTTAATTACGTCATTAAGCTCAAAAGCACTATTCTAGGGGCAAAATCGTAATTTTGCACTAAAACTGCCTGGGGCCACCGGGACTTGAACAGAGACCTCTAGACACATGAAAACATGTTTTTAAACCTCGGGGGAAAGTTCCGGGCTCAAACGGCACCTTTACCCGCGTAAAACGCTATAGGGGTATTTTGGTCATTTTGACCCGAAACTGCGGAAAATGAGACTTTCGCCTCTGGAACCACTCAAGGGTCATTCAATCCCCTTCAAACATTGAGTTGGCCCTTCGAGGACTGCCGAGTCGGCCATCCTCGAATTCCGGGCCGAAAATGACCTCAAGGGCATTTCGGTCATTTTCCACTCAGCCAGAAAATCGGGGCGTTACACTCCCTCTCCCATTTACACCTCTCATTTTGTTTCATTTCTCTATAAATAGCATGCCTGGGTGAACTTCCATCATTTTGGGTTCATTTGCTAAGTGTAAGTTTTCAAAGAGCACTTCAAAGTTTTCTTTTCTCTCAAAGTTCAAGTGTCCAAGTTCTTCATCCTCTTCTCTCATCCCAATCTTCAATCACTTGGTAGGGATTTTCTTTCAAGTGTTTCTTTCATTTATGTTCTTAATCTCTTTATGTGGTCATAGTTTCTCTTGAATCTTTTTGGAAACTTCTTTTCTTCTCCTCCTCCTTCTTTCTTTCTTGAACCTTGAAAACTTTAACTTTGATGATGTTTTAAAATGGTTACATGAGCTCAATGATGAGGACTCATGATGTTGGTGTTGATACATCATCAAGATCATGGTCTCTGGAGTTTCAAAATGGTTCTTTCTTGCTCTCAAGTTTCGGTTTCTTTCCCTTCCTTTTCTCAAAAATTTTGGCCAACCAACATTGGGTGGTCCAACATGATAGCTTGATGATGAGAGTTCTAGTTGGTGATTTTGTGTTCACCACAAAGAAATCTCTAAAGCTTGAGTTTTCATAAAGATGTTATAAAGTTCATTTATGGTTATATTTTTAAGGAATGTTCTCTTGAGTTCTAAGAACTCTAGACCTCACTTTACCTTGTCATGATAAGTTTGGGTTAAGGTTAAAGTTCCTCTAAGAGTCTTGTATGAGCTCTAATAAGAAACAAAATAAACTCGCATTCATATTTATATTCAAGCTTATGCATTTCATATTTACTTTGAGCTTTGCATTCATATTTATTTTCCAGGCCATCACTTGAAGTTAAAGGATAAGAAATGGAGTGCATCTCATATTTACATTCTTGTCTAGCATATCTACTTTCCATCACTAAAGAACATAAAGATTTAAAATGAGAGCTTGCATTATCACCTAATTAATTCTCAAAGCCTTTCTATTTCAGCCTTAAAGTCGATTGTTGCTGGGCCTAGAGCACTAAAATAAAGAAATGAACTAGCATGACATATTTATTTTTAAGTCTTGCATATTTAAATTCCAAGCCTTGCATATTTACTTCAAGTCTTGCATATTTAAATTCTAAGTCTTGCATATTTACTTTAAAGTTATCACTTTACTTTGTAATGAAGAATAAAAATGAAGTGCATAGCATGTTTAAATTATGTCATCACTTAAAGACCTTAGAGCTCAAAGACTTGCCCATTTTATCTCAAGTTAAAGTTTAGTATGGAAGCATTCTTTGAATGCATAATTTCGGCCAAGTAACAATGATGAGCTTGGAATGAGTGCCATCTAGTTACAAGGGCCAACAACCTATGCTCTAGTGTTTTCTTTAAGTTTGATGAGTTTTATAAAGTTATGACCAACAAGATTTATGATTCTATTCCTCTTCTAAAGAAGTATTAAATTGGTTATTGGCCTAAGGTTATTTTTAGCCTCTTGATAAAATAAAATGGTTTGTAAAGAGTTTTAGAAGTCCTAAAATGATTCCAAGAGAAACTAACAACTTATATGCTTTAGAAATGTCAAATTATGTGTCTTTTGAACATTGAGCAATTCGGTTCTATCTTGATATGTTTGATGCTGAATGATGGTGTTTTGATGTGTTAGAATCTGTGAAAATGATATATGATGAGGTAGGAACACTTCTATGCTTGTTAGGGAAGAAACTAGCTTCATAGGAAAATCGTAAAGTTGGAATTTAACGTTTGTTTAACCCCTTTAATCTTAATCAATGCCAAAACTGTCTTAGTATGATAAAAATCAGTTTAGGATTGAATAATCATGAAAAGGTTGGTTACATTTGAAGTAGGATTGAATTTTAGTACCTACAGAGAAATTAGTAACTAGAAAACCGTAAAAATGCAATTCTAGAACTCTAAGAACATTTAATTTTTAGAATCTATCCAGCAACCTCATAATATGGCAGACATGGTGTATAATTAGTTCTTCGACATAGGAATGCCTCATAATTGGTTTAGATTTAATTTATAGCGCCTTAGGCGAAGACGGAACCAAGAAAGGATCTAAAACGTAAGTTCTAGAACCCCGTAATTGTAAACCTATAACTCCGCCCTTAAAGAATGGTGCTGGCCAAATTTAATAAAGCATATAAATGATAGTAAGGTTTGTTAGAAGAGAATCCTTATGTGCATAAGAGGTTGATAGGGAATGATAGAATAATTACATCTCAAGTTTAAGGCCCTTATGGGTCAAAGCATAAGATACCGTAAGATCAAGAGCATAATGAGTTTCAATGTTAGATATGAACGTATGAGAATGATTATGTGAACGCATGGAATTATGATGAAGGATGCATGATTGATTGACTTATGTGGCATAAAGTAAATTTTGAAGAAATCCGGCATGCTGCTTTTATGCTGCTGAATTTCTAACGAATTTGGGGACTTAGAAAGTTTTTGAAAAACCTATGAGATTTTATTTATGAGGTACTAAGATGAGTTCTCGAATGACACCGGTTCGGCCTGTAACACCCCGATTTTTCTGTCCGAGGGAAATGACCAAAATGCCCCTGAGGTCATTTCCTGACCCGAACTCGAGGGTAACCAACTTGGTCATCCTCGAAGGGTTAACTCGATGTTTGAAGGGGATTGAATGGCCTTTGAATGCTTCCGGAAGCGAAAATTTCGTTTTCCGCAGTTTCGGGTCAAAATGACCAAAATACCCCTAGAGCGTTTTTACGCGGGTAAACGTGCCGTTTGAACCCGAAACTTTCCCCAGAGGTTTAAAAACATGTTTTCATGTGCCTAGAGGTCTCTGTTCAAGTCCCGGTGGTCCCGGGCAGTTTTAGTGCAAAATTACAATTTTGCCCCTAGAATAGTGTTTTTGAGCTTAATGACGTAATTAAGCAAACCTAAGCAATATTAGGCTCTAAACGAAGATTAATTAATTTCCCTAATTAATCTAGAGTCAAAATAATTTATTAAAGTTAATTAGAACCTAAAATTGCTTAGATTAAACTTAAATCCCTTTTTAGAACTCAAGATTCCTAGTCTTGGAATCTTGAATAGTGTTTTCTCTCTCCAATTTCTTAAATCAAGGAAATGTGTCTAGAGTTGTTTAGACTCTAAAATTGAGGATTTAACTCTCTAATGGTGCAAGACCACTCCTTAATTATGTCTAGACCACCTTAATTACCCATTTCCCTTACCTAAACACTTTCTTACAAATTCCTAATCTTAAGCATAATCAAAGATACACCTAAACACAACTCTAAACCACAATTAAAATGCAAACTAATCCTCCCCATGCATGATGAAGTTTCGGCCAGACCTCATCCCCTTTGACCACATATTAAATTGTTTCTCACTCAAAGAACCATGCTTGAGGCTGTAACATCCTAATTTTTAACCCAATACTCTAGAACATACTTAGGTTAAACATTAGTCTGTTACCTCATAGTTCTTAATTCTACTTAGAAATACTTAGCGGAAAATACGGGTAAATTTTTTTTGAAATACAAAGTGAGAGCTGCGTGATATGATAAGCGGTAAACCATGCAAAGTAAAACAATCGTCTCACAATCATCATAACATAAGGCACATCATGAACATCACTGAATATCATCTCATATATATATAACTTGCCCACTTATAAGTGTGGGTCTTAATTTAGTACAAGGGAAATACATAAAAGGAAATACAACATAAAACATAAACATAATCTACTCCCCTACCCGAGTGCATCTAATAGGATCACCTCTAAACAAAAGAAGGTTTATCCCCATCTAAGTGGTGTGTGCTCTAACCGGGTACTCCATCGGACGATCGTCACCTCCTACTGGCGTCCATCTCACGAACGAGGCAGATATCCGGGAAACTGGGCGAGCTCCTCGGACGTGAAGAGGCGGAACGGGGATCGAGGGTGACCCCCATGGTATGGTCGCATCTCCGGTCGTCGTGCAAGCCGTGGCTGAGTCACGGTATCCTCACTGCCCTCCCTTATCTGTGGTGGGGAGGGGGCAGAGTTCTCGCTATACGGATGGGTAGGCGGGTCCTCGGACGGGTCGGTCTCCGAGAAGTAGGTCCGGGGCACGTAGTCGGGATAATCTCGCATGGCTAAGGCGGCGGTGTGCCTACGGAGTACTCTCTCGTCATGCGTACGCGCACGCTCAAAAACCCGCTCGTTGTCGCCATAGGGTGCAGTTGGGGAGAAGTGATGGGTGTGCACGGGATGAGCGAAGGGGCGTCCTACGAACATGAAAATCCGCACCGCACCGCCTCAAAATGGTATGACCCGTGAGTCGGGTCATAGTGCACCTCCCATGTCGGGTGTCCACGAACACTACGAACGCCGCCATCTGAAGACGTGACGGAAAGAAAGAGATAGAGGGAGTGAGAATCTTGCTAAAGAATCTCAGTAGGGCCTCCTACTACCTAGGTGCCATCATCTACGTTCTCAGGAACCTTGGGTTTAATTATACGAAATGTCTGAATATGCATTTAGTTCATTTTAAACTTCAAAATATACGTTAGCCAAGGTCCATTCATTTTAAGATGATCTTAATGTCATGAATGCAACATAATAGAAAATGTATGCATGGCACTACCTGATGCACATGCATAAAACATAACATCAAGCATCATCATCATTGGTAGCATAAAGTGGCAATAGTAACATTCATATGGGACAAAACTTAGTGACATAATCATAATCATGAACTTCTCTTCCTCATGGGCCACCCTAAAAGACAATCGAACTGGGGGTGCTCGGCCGAACCGGTGTCACCCAGAACGTGTCATACATCTAGGTTATGAGCTCATACCTTAACTAGTCGTCACTAGTTCTTACTTACTACTTAACGATAAGCGTATCATAAATCATAAATCCCGACTATCTGAGTACGGGTTAGGGGGCAAATCTCTTAGGGGTGCTCGGCCGAACCGGTGTCACCTAAGAGTATAAAATGGTACCGATGTCACATGAGTTCTATGGAGGTGCTCGGCCGAACCGGTGTCATCCTAGAACCCATCTTAGTACCTTAATTTTCAAAATCTCTTTAAGTCCCCAAATTTGTCGGAATTCGTGACACGATGGCATTACAATCGAATTCCTTCCAAATTTGCTTTATGCCACATATACATATATCCTCATGAATTCATCATATGAATAACATCATCATCATTTACATAACTCATGCATCATCATAGAACTCTCAACCGTTTATCCTTACGGTAGCTTATGCTTTGACCTTTACGGGTCTTAATCATGAGATATGGTTCTCTAATATCCGTCGCTCATATTTTATGCACCTAAGGCTCATATTTAAACATCATTCTTCATTCTCATGTTCATACTTAAATCTGAATAGCATAGGGAAAAATCTCTAACTTGTGTTTACGGGGTTCTAGAACTTACGTTTAGCTCCTTTCTTGGTTCCGTCTTCGCCTAAGGCGCTATAAATTAAATTTAAATCAATTATGAGACATTCCTATGCTTAAGGACTAATTATTAATCATGTTTATCATGTTGTAAGGGTGCTGGACAGAATCCATAAAAATAAATGTTCTAAGAGTTCTAAACTTGCACTTTACGGTTTTCTAGTTACTAGTTTCATTATAGGTGCTAAAATTCAATTCTAGCTCAAATGATACCATGTTTTTCATGTCTAAACAATCTAAATCTGATTATGTTCCCATTAAAACAGTTTGGATTAGTTCCATAAACAAATGGGTCAAAACTATGTTAAATTCTAGCTTTACGGTATTTCTAGTTAGCTAGTTTCTCACCTATCACGCATAGGATCGCTTCTACATCATCATACGATATTTTCACACATTCCAACACATCAAAACATCATCATACAGCATCATACTCATCATGTCAGTAAGGAAAACATTTAACTTCAATAAGAAAGTTAAATTGACATTTCTAGGTACATAAGTTAACTAGTTTCTCTCGGAATCAATCTAGAACTTCTAAAACTCTTTGCAAGACGTTTTACATCATCAGGAGGCTAAGTGAAACCTTAGGTCAGTGACCAAAACATATTCCATCCCCTAAAAGAGATTGGAATCACAACTTATAATGACATAACCTTATAAAGAATTGTAAAACTTTAAGGAACACTTAAAACATAGGCTATTGGTCCTAGTAGCTAGATGAAAACTCATTGGAAGTCCATCCTCACTACTTGGCCGAAAAACATACATTCAAAGTATGGTTTACATTCAACTTTAACTTGGAATGAAATGGGCAAGTCTTTGAGCTCTAGGTTCTTAAGTTACGACATAAACTAAACGTGCTCATGCTTTTCATTTTTAATCTTACTTACAAAGTAAAGTGATGACTTAAAATTTAATATGCAAGGCATAACTTAAACATGCAAGCTTGAAAGTAAATATGCAAGATTCAATTCTTTATTTTAGTGCTCTTGGCCCAACAACAATCGACTTTAAGGCCGAAATAGATAGGCATTCGAGAGATTAATTAGGTGATAATGCAAGTTCAATTCTTTATTTTAGTGCTCTAGGCCCAACAACAATCGACTTTAAGGCCGAAATAGAAAGGCTTGAGAATTAAATTAAGTGAAGATGCAAGTTCCATTTTAATCTTTATGTTCTTAGGTGATAGCTTGAAAATAAAGATGCATAGCAAGAATGTAAATATGAATGCAAGCATAAAATAAATTATGCAAGTTCATTTTATCTTTCTAGAGCTCTTAACAAGACTTTAAAGGAACTTAAACCTCAACCCAAACCCATCAAACCAAGACAAAGTAAAAGTCTAGAGTTCTTAGAACTCAACATAACATATTTAGAAAATCAAACATCTAGCATGAAAAGGAAAGGTAATGGCCGAAACTTCAAGGAAAGAAAAGAAATGTTTGAAACTCTAGAATCCATGATCTTGGTGATATACTAACACCAACATCATGAGACCTCATCATTGAGTCATTAGAACCATTTTGAAAGAACATCAAAGTTAAAGTTCTCAAAGGTTCAAGAAAGGAAAAACTAGAAACACTTTTTCTCAAGAACAAAGATCAAGCTCTAGAGTTTGTTTCAAGTGATGAACATCATCATGAAACTCTCATCATCAAGCTCTCATTTCTTTGAACTCCAAGGCCCATGGCCAAAAATGAGCAAGAACAAGGAAAGGAAAAGAAGTTCTAAAAAGAATCAAGAGAAACTATGAACATAAAGCTTGAAGCAAGAACTCTAAAGAAAGAATTCATGAAAGAAAATCCCTACTTGGTGTGATGAACTTGAAGATGGAAGAAGAAGATGAAGGTGATGAAGAACTTTGAAGAGCTTGAAGAACTTGAAGAACACAAGAACTTTTGAGAGAAAAGAAAAGCTTTGAGTGTTTCCTAAACTTAGCAAATGATCTAAAAGTGGTGCAATCTCCTCAAGGCATTCTATTTATAGAGAAATGAAACAAATGGAGGGAGCTCATGGAGGAAGAGGTTTCGGCCATGAGGGTGCAGATTGGAGGCTTTCCATGAGTTCCATGAGGTGAGATAATGTGTTCTTGAGGTATGGTGAGGTATGGTTCAAAGCATGGTGAGGTATGGCTCAAGGTATGGCTCAAGCATGGCTCTTTGAGTGAGAAAACAATTAAACATGTGGCCAATGGGGATGAGGTCTGGCCGAAACTTCATCATGCATGGGGAGGATTAGTTTGCATTTTAATTGTGGTTTAGAGTTGTGTTTAGGTGTATCTTTGATTATGCTTAAGATTAGGAATTTGTAAGAAAGTGTTTAAGTAAGGGAAATGGGTAATTAAGGTGGTCTAGACATAATTAAGGAGTGGTCTTGCACCATTAGAGAGTTAAATCCTCAATTTAGAGTCTAAACAACTCTAGACACATTTCCTTGATTTAAGGAATTGGAGAGAGAAAACACTATTCAAGATTCCAAGACTAGGAATCTTGAGTTCTAAAAAGGGATTTAAGTTTAATCTAAGCAATTTTAGGTTCTAATTAACTTTAATAAATTATTTTGACTCTAGATTAATTAGGGAAATTAATTAATCTTCGTTTAGAGCCTAATATTGCTTAGGTTTGCTTAATTACGTCATTAAGCTCAAAAACACTATTCTAGGGGCAAAATTGTAATTTTGCACTAAAACTGCCCGGGACCACCGGGACTTGAACAGAGACCTCTAGGCACATGAAAACATGTTTTTAAACCTCTGGGGAAAGTTTCGGGCTCAAACGGCACGTTTACCCGCGTAAAAACGCTCTAGGGGTATTTTGGTCATTTTGACCCGAAACTGCGGAAAACGAAATTTTCGCTTCCGGAAGCATTCAAAGGCCATTCAATCCCCTTCAAACATCGAGTTAACCCTTCGAGGATGACCAAGTTGGTTACCCTCGAGTTCGGGTCAGGAAATGACCTCAAGGGCATTTTGGTCATTTCCCTCGGACAGAAAAATCGGGGTGTTACAGAGGCCATATCTTGAACCATACCTCACCATACCTTAAGCCATACCTCAAGAACACATTATCTCACCTCATGGAACTCATGGAAGCCCCCAATCTGCACCTTACATGGCCGAAGTCTTCATCAGCCTTTACACCCTCCATTTGCTTCATTTCTCTATAAATAGAATGCCTTGAGGAGCTTGCACCACTTTTAGATCATTTGCTAAGTTTAGGAACTCTCAAAGCTTTTCTTTTTCTCTCAAAGTTTTTGTGTTCTTCAAGTTCTTGGAGTTCCTCAAGTTCTTCATCTTCTTCATCTTCTTCTTCCATCTTCAAGTTCATCACATCAAGTAGGGATTTTCTTTCATGAATTCTTTCTTTAGAGTTCTTGCTTCAAGCTTTATGTTCATAGTTTCTCTTGATTCTTTTTAGAACTTCTTTTCCTTTCCTTGTTCTTGCTCATTTTCGGCCATGGGCCTTGGAGTTCAAAGAAATGAGAGCTTGATGATGAGAGTTTCATGATGATGTTCATCACTTGAAACAAACTCTAGAGCTTGATCTTTGTTCTTGAGCAAAAGTGTTTCTAGTTTTTCCTTTCTTGAACCTTTGAGAACTTTAACTTTGATGTTGTTTCAAAATGGTTCTAATGACTCAATGATGAGGTCTCATGATGTTGGTGTTAGTATATCACCAAGATCATGGATTCTAGAGTTTCAAACATTTCTTTTCTTTCCTTGAAGTTTCGGCCATTACCTTTCCTTTTCATGCTAGATGTTTGATTTTCTAAATATGTTATGTTGAGTTCTAAGAACTCTAGACTTTTACTTTGTCTTGGTTTGATGAGTTTGGGTTGAGGTTTAAGTTCCTTTAAAGTCTTGTTAAGAGCTCTAGAAAGATAAAATGAACTTGCATAATTTATTTTATGCTTGCAGTCATATTTACATTCTTGCTATGCATCTTTATTTTCAAGCTATCACCTAAGAACATAAAGATTAAAATGGAACTTGCATCTTCACTTAATTTAATTCTCGAAGCCTTTCTATTTCGGCCTTAAAGTCGATTGTTGTTGGGCCTAGAGCACTAAAATAAAGAATTGAACTTGCATTATCACCTAATTAATCTCTCGAATGCCTATCTATTTCGGCCTTAAAGTCGATTGTTGTTGGGCCAAGAGCACTAAAATAAAGAATTGAATCTTGCATATTTACTTTCAAGCTTGCATGTTTAAGTTATGCCTTGCATGTTTAAGTTATGCCTTGCATATTTAATTTTAAGTCATCACTTTACTTTGTAAGTAAGATTAAAAATGAAAAGCATGAGCACGTTTAGTTTATGTCGTAACTTAAGAACCTAGAGCTTAAAGACTTGCCCATTTCATTCCAAGTTAAAGTTGAATGTAAACCATACTTTGAATGTATGTTTTTTGGCCAAGTAGTGAGGATGGACTTCCAATGAGTTTTCATCTAGCTACTAGGACCAATAGCCTATGTTTTATGTGTTCCTTAAAGTTTTACAATTCTTTATAAGGTTATGTCATTATAAGTTGTGATTCCAATCTCTTTTAGGGGATGGAATATGTTTTGGTCACTGACCTAAGGTTTCACTTAGCCTCCTGATGATGTAAAACGTCTTGCAAAGAGTTTTAGAAGTTCTAGATTGATTCCGAGAGAAACTAGTTAACTTATGTACCTAGAAATGTCAATTTAACTTTCTTATTGAAGTTAAATGTTTTCGGTTCTGACATGATGAGTATGATGCTGTATGATGATGTTTTGATGTGTTGGAATGTGTGAAAATATCGTATGATGATGTAGAAGCGATCCTATGCGTGATAGGTGAGAAACTAGCTAACTAGAAATACCGTAAAGCTAGAATTTAACATAGTTTTGACCCATATGTTTATGGAACTAATCCAAACTATTTTAATGGGAACATAATCAGATTTAGATTGTTTAGACATGAAAAACATGGTATCATTTGAGCTAGAATTGAATTTTAGCACCTATAATGAAACTAGTAACTAGAAAACCGTAAAAGTGCAAGTTTAGAACTCTTAGAACATTTATTTTTATGGATTCTGTCCAGCACCTTTACAACATGATAAACATGAATAATAATTAGTCCTTAAGCATAGGAATGCCTCATAATTGTGTTAGATTTAATACATAGCGCCTTTGGCGAAAACGGAACCGAGAAAGGGTCTAAAACGTAAGTTCTAGAACCCCGTAAATACAAGTTAGAGAACTTGTCCCATGCTTTTCAGATTTAAGTATGAACATGAGGATTAGGAATGATGTTTAAATATGAGCCTTAGGTGCATAAAATATGAGCGACGGATATTAGAGAACCATATCTCATGATTAAGACCCGTAAGGGTCAAAGCATAAGCTACCGTAAGGATAAACGGTTGAGAGTTCTATGATGATGCATGAGTTATGTAAATGATGATGATGTTATTCATATGATGAATTCATGAGGATATATGTATATGTGGCATAAAGCAAATTTGGAAGGAGTTCGGTGTAATGACCGTTGTGCCGCCGAATTCCCGACAAATTTGGGGACTTAAAGAGATTTTGAAAATTAAGGTACTAAGATGGGTTCTAGGATGACACCGGTTCCGCCGAGCACCTCCATAGAACTCATGTGACATCGGTACCATTTTATACTCTTAGGTGACACCGGTTCGGCCGAGCACCCCTAAGAGATTTGCCCCTTAACCCGTACTGAGATAGTCGGGATTTATGATTTATGATACGCTTATCGTTAAGTGGTAAGTAAGAACTAGTGACGACTAGTTAAGGTATGAGCTCATAACCTAGATGTATGACACGTTCTGGGTGACACCGGTTTGGCCGAGCACCCCCAGTTCGATTGTCTTTTAGGGTGGCCCATGAGGAAGAGAAGTTCATGATTATGATTATGTCACTAAGTTTTGTCCCATATGAATGTTACTATTGCCACTTTATGCCACCAATGATGATGATGCTTGATGTTATGTTTTATGTATGTGCATTAGGTAGTGCCATGCATACATTTTCTATTATGTTGCATTCATGACATTAAGATCATCTTAAAATGAATGGACTTTGGCTAACGTATATTTTGAAGTTTAAAATGAACTAAATGCATGTTCAGACATTTCGTATAATTAAACCCAAGGTTCCTGAGGACTTAGATGATGGCACGTAGGTAGTAGGAGGCCCTACTGAGATTCTTTAGCAAGATTCTCACTCCCTCTATCTCTTTCTTTCCGTCACGTCTTCAGATGGCGACGTTCGTAGTGTTCGTGGACACCCCGACATGGGAGGTGCACTATGACCCGACTCACGGGTCATACCATTTTGAGGGGCAGTGCACGGTGCGGATTTTCATGTTCGTAGGACGCCCCTTCGCTCCTCCCATGCACACTCATCACTTCTCCCCGACTGCACCCTATGGCGACGACGAGCGGGTTTTTGAGCGTGCGCGTACGCATGATGAGAGAGTACTCCGTAGGCACACCGCCGCCTTAGCCATGCGAGATTATCCCGACTACGTGCTCCGACCTACTTCTGGAGACGGACCCGTCCGAGGACCCGGCTACCCATCCGTATAGCGAGAACTCGCCCCTCTCCACCACGGATAAGGGAGGGCAGTGAGCATACCGTGACTCACACACGGCTTGCACTACGACCGGACATGCGACCATACCGTGGGGTCACCTCGATCCCGTCCGCCTCTTCACGTCCGAGGAGCTCGCCCGCTTTCGGATATCCGCCTCGCTCGCGAGATGGACGCCTTGAGAGGTGACGATCGTCCGATGGAGTACCCGGTTAGAGCACACACCACTTAGATGGGGATAAACCTTCTTTTGTTTAGAGGTTATCCTATTAGATGCACTCGGGTAGGGGAGTAGATTATGTTTATGTTTTATGTTGTATTTCCTTTTATGTATTTCCCTTGTACTAAAATAAGTCCCACACTTATAAATGGGCAAGTTATATATATATGGGATGATATTCAGTGATGTTCATGATGTACCTTATGTTATGATGATTGTGAGACGATTGTTTTACTTTACATGGTTTACCGCTTATCGTATCACGCGGCTCTCACTTTGTATTTCAAAAAAAATTTACCCGTATTTTCCACTAAGTATTTCTAAGTAAAATTGAGAACTATGAGGTAACAGACTAATGTTTAACCTAAGTATGTTCTAGAGTATTGGGTTAAAAATTAGGATGTTACATTATGGTATCAGAGCAGTTTGATTCTCATGGAGCCTGAGGATTGGACTGACTATGCTTTCTAAAGCGTAGTACGATAGCTATGTCATGCGTAGTGCTTAGTTAGAGATAAGCTATAGGATAGAAGTGCATGACCCTTTGTCTACCTGCGTGTGCCATGGTAACTAGCTCATCTTACATGGAATATTGAGCCTGATCACCTCAGTGTTTATTGTCTCATGTGTTTAGGGACCAATGGCACCAAGGAGACAACCTAGGACCCGACCGAGGGGGACCAAAGCGATGCCATCGCTGCCGTTGTTCGTGACATGGCAAGAGCCATGGAACGAATGTTCGAGAGGATGAACCAACAAGGGAACACCGGACGTGCTCCCTCATCGCCGAAATGATCGAGCAAGCAAGGTTTGGTGAGTTTCGCAAGGCAAACCCGCCCACCTTCCGAGGAGCCATGGACCCCGACCAAGCTGACGAGTGGATCAAAAACATGGAGAAGATCTACTCTGCGGGTAGCTTGCTCGGAGGAGCAAAAGGTCACCTTCGCTGCTTATATGATGGAGTCGGATGCTGAGTTCTAGTGGACTGGCACCAAGATCGCTAGAAGCTTCGTGTCGCTGCCAATTGGGAGTCGTTTCAAGACCTACTTATGAGAAGTACTTCCTGAGTCCGTGAGGAACGCGAAAGATATTGAGTTCATGCAATCGACTCAAGGAGGGTCCATCGTCACCCAAAGACACGGCAAAATTCGAGGAGCTGATTAAGTTCTCTAGGGTGTTTCAAGGAAACCCCGACGAGGTGTGGAAGTGCGTCAAGTATGAGGCCGGACTAACGGTAGAGCTCAACTATGCTGTAGCGCACATGGAGATTAGGGACTTTCCAACCCTAGTCAACAAGTGCCGGATCATGGAAGAGGGACAAAAGAAAATCAATGCTGCAAGGGCAGCACGAAACAAGGGGCTAGCACCTCAAGCCCCAAAATTCAAGCCCCAATATCCAAACCAATCCCGAAACCATTACAACCCCTACCACACTAACCAATCCAAGCCACATCAACAACAACAAAGAACCCCCTTCCACCAACAACCCAAGCAACCACACCGACCACAATTCCAGAACAATAACAACCGCAACAACAACAACAACAACCGACAAGGAGGGTCGGGCGGCCCCCGAAACAACCAAGGAGGACCAAGTGGGCCTAAGAACAAGGCACCTCAAGGAACCCCCGCCCAAGCTACCCCAGCCGTGCTATGTCCCAAGTGCGGGAAGGATCATGGCAACCGCCCTCGTCGGGCGGCGAATGTCTGCTTCCGGTGCGGAAAGCCTGGCCACTACGCCAACAACTGCACTAATGGGAGGCCAGCAAGCCAAAATTCCCGGCCGCAACACCATGGGAGGGTCTTCACCCTCAATGTAGACGAAGCGGACACATCCAACGGTCTCATAGAAGGTAAGTGCGAAATAGATGGTAGAACCTTAACTGTGCTATATGACTCTGGTGCAACACATTCTTTCATTTCGTATGCTAGTGTCGAGACTCTAAATTTGAGAACTTCCAAACTTCCTTTTGATCTTATTGTTTCCACCCCTACAAATCATCCTGTGAATACTTGTTATTGTTGTCTAAATTGTCACCTCAAAGATCAAAATAGGCCATATGTTATGGATTTAATTTGTTTACCCATGAAAGGTATAGGAGTAGTTCTTGGCATGGATTGGCTTCACGCCAACCGTGTATTGTTAGGATCGTGACACCAAAACAGCTTGTCTTTCCTTCTCCCCCTAGTGAAATAAGTCAACCTTTGAGACTTTACCTCAATGCTGTAGAAGTCCACTGTAGTGGGAAAAAGACTAAGGGATATGTTCTCCTAGCCGCTAGTGAAGTACACTTTGAGCAGATTTTAGAAAATATACCAATAGTGAGAGACTATCCCGAGGTCTTTCCGGAAGATATACCCGAGTTCCCTCCCGAGAGAGAAGTGGAGTTCTCCATTGAGTTGGTTCCTGGAGCGGGACCAATCTCCATTGCCCCCTATAGAATGTCACCCCTAGAACTAGCCGAGCTTAAAACCCAACTTGAGGAACTTTTAGAGAAGAGCTTTATAAGACCTAGTGCTTCACCGTGGGGAGCCCCGGTCTTGTTTGTGAAAAAGAAGGACGGGAGTATGAGGTTGTGTATTGATTATAGGCAATTGAACCGTGTGACAGTGAAAAACAAATACCCTTTGCCTAGGATTGATGATCTTATGGACCAACTGAGAGGAGCAGTAGTATTTTCCAAGATCGACCTAAGATCAGGATACCACCAAATTAGAGTGAGAGATCAAGATATACCAAAGACCGCCTTTAGAACTCGGTATGGACACTTTGAGTTCGTGGTGATGTCTTTTGGGTTGACAAATGCTCCTGCAGTATTTATGGATTACATGAATAGGATCTTTAGACCCTATTTAGATCAGTTCGTGGTCGTTTTCATAGATGATATACTCATCTATTCAAGACCCACGACGAGCATGAGCGCTATTTAAGGATAGTTTTGGAGATTTTGAAGGAGAAAAGCTATATGCAAAACTCTCTAAGTGTGAATTTTGGTTGGAGGAGGTCAAGTTTTAGGGCACGTTGTGTCAAAAGGAGGTATAGCCGTTGATCCTAGTAAGGTAGAAGCCGTAATGAATTGGGATAGACCGACCACCGTAACGGAAATACGGAGCTTTTTGGGTTTAGCAGGCTATTACCGTAGGTTTATCAAGGATTCTCCCAAATTGCCCTACCCCTGACCAAGCTAACTAGGAAGAATGCACCATTTGTGTGGAGCCCCGAATGTGAGAAGAGTTTCCAAGAGCTTAAGGAAAGGTTAACCACGACCCAGTCTTAGTCTTACCTAGCCCCAATGTACCCTTCGAGGCATATTGTGATGCTTCGAGCAAAGGACTAGGGTGTGTGTTGATGCAAAATAGGCAAGTGGTAGCCTATGCATCACGACAACTCAAGCCTCACGAGGCTAACTACCCCACCCATGACCTAGAATTAGCCCCCGTAGTGTTTGCCTTAAAGATGTGGAGACACCATCTGTATGGTGTAAGGTTTGAAGTTTTCTCCGATCATAAGAGTCTCAAGTACCTCTTTGATCAAAAGGAGTTAAATATGAGGCAAAGAAGGTGGATGGAATTCCTCAAGGACTACGATTTGGTTTAAGTTACCACCCGGCAAGGCTAATGTAGTCGCCGATGCCTTGAGCCGAAGTCGTTACACTCGCCCCACATGATGATCAAAGAAGTTGAGTTGATAGAGAAGTTTAGGGATATGAATCTAGGGATGTCGGCGACCGATAAAGGAATAAAAATGTGCTATCTTAGTGTGACAAGTGGATTTAAGCAGAGAATCATGTTAGCACAATGAGAGAATGAGGAGTTCGAGGAGATCATAGATCTTTGTTAAGGCGCGTAAGTTGAAAGGTTTCCAAAGAGGTGAAGATTGGATATGGAGGTTCAAGGAAGAATCTGCGTACCCAAGATGGTGACCTCCGAGAAAAGATCTTGGAGGAAGCTCACAAAAGCTATTTCACCATCCATCCGGTGTTACCAAGATGTACCAAGACTTGAAAAAATGTTTTGGTGGCCCTAATGAAGAAGGATGTACCCGCCTGGGTTAGTAAGTGCTTGGTATGTCAGAAAGTGAAAATCGAGCACCAAAAACCTTCAGGTTTGTTGCAACCCCTGTCAATCCCCGAATGGAAGTGGGAATGCATATCTATGGATTTCGTGACAGGATTGCCGAAGACGCAAGCTGGCCATGATGCTATATCGGTGATAGTGGATCGACTAACCAAGTCGGCACACTTTCTACCTATTAGAGTGACGTACTCTTTAGATAAATTAGCTCAGTTATACATCCAAGAGATGGTAAGATTGCATGGAGTACCGTCGACGATAATCTCGGATAGAGATCCGCGGTTTACGTCGCGTTTTTGGGGAGCCTTTCAAAAGGCGTTTGGTTCAAAGCTATGCTTGAGCACTGCTTACCACCCACAAACAGACGGACAATCCGAAAGGACGATCCAAACCCTAGAGGATATGCTAAGAGCTTGTGTGTTAGACCAGAGGGGAAGTTGGGATAAGTACTTGCCTTTGATCGAGTTTGCGTATAACAATAGTTATCACGCGAGCATCGGTATGGCACCGCATTTGGCGTTGTATGGAAGGAAGTGCCAATCACCTTTGTGTTGGTACGAGCCTGGGGAGCAAAGTGTCTTAGGACCCGATGTAGTGAGGGAAACGATGGAACAAATCAAGAGGATCCGGGATAGGATGCTCACCGCTCAAAGTAGACAAAAGAGCTATGCGGACAAGAGGCGCAAGCCCTTGGAGTTCGAAGAGGGAGAACATGTGTTCCTTAGAATTACCCCCACTACAGGCATAGGGAGAGCCATGAAAGTCAAAAAGTTGAGCCCCCGATTCCTTGGTCCCTTCCAAATTCTTCAGAAGATAGGAACAGTTGCCTACAAAATAGCCTTACCCCATAATCTTTCTAATCTCCATGACGTCTTTCACGTCTCTCAGCTAAGGAAGTATGAGTCCGACCCTAGCCACGTTTTAGAGTCGAGCATGTTCAGTTAAGGGACGACCTAACTTTCAATCTTCCCCCTACGAGAATCGTGGACCGCGGAGTCAAGCAGCTGAGGAACAAGTCTGTTCCATTGGTAAAGGTAGCATGGGGACGCGACAAATCTGAAGAGTTTACCTGGGAGCTAGAGTCAGAAATACGAGACAAGTATCCCGAGCTTTTCTAAGGTAACGAATTTCGAGGGCGAAATTCTTTTTAAGGAGGGGAGTAATGTAACACCCCGATTTTTCTGTCCGAGGGAAATGACCAAAATGCCCCTGAGGTCATTTCCTGACCCGAACTCGAGGGTAACCAACTTGGTCATCCTCGAAGGGTTAACTCGATGTTTGAAGGGGATTGAATGGCCTTTGAATGCTTTCGGAAGCGAAAATTTCGTTTCAGCTTTCGGGTCAAAATGACCAAAATACCCCTAGAGCGTTTTTACGCGGGTAAACGTGCTGTTTGAGCCCGAAACTTTCCCCAGAGGTTTAAAAACATGTTTTCATGTGCCTAGAGGTCTCTGTTCAAGTCCCGGTGGTCCCGGGCAGTTTTAGTGCAAAATTACGATTTTGCCCCTAGAATAGTATTTTTGAGCTTAATGACGTAATTAAGCAAACCTAAGCAATATTAGGCTCTAAACGAAGATTAATTAATTTTCCTAACTAATCTAGAGTCAAAATAATTTATTAAAGTTAATTAGAACCTAAAATTGCTTAGATTAAACTTAAATCCCTTTTTAGAACTCAAGATTCCTAGTCTTGGAATCTTGAATAGTGTTTTCTCTCTCCAATTCCTTAAATCAAGGAAATGTGTCTAGAGTTGTTTAGACTCTAAATTGAGGATTTAACTCTCTAATGGTGCAAGACCACTCCTTAATTATGTCTAGACCACCTTAATTACCCATTTCCCTTACCTAAACACTTTCTTACAAATTCCTAATCTTAAGCATAATCAAAGATACACCTAAACACAACTCTAAACCACAATTAAAATGCAAACTAATCCTCCCCATGCATGATGAAGTTTCGGCCAGACCTCATCCCCTTTGACCACATATTAAATTGTTTCTCACTCAAAGAACCATGCTTGAGGCCATATCTTGAACCATACCTCACCATACCTTAAGCCATACCTCACCATACCTCAAGAACACATTATCTCACCTCATGGAACTCATGGAAGCCCCCAATCTGCACCTTACATGGCCAAAGTCTTCATCAGCCTTTACACCCTCCATTTGCTTCATTTCTCTATAAATAGAATGCCTTGAGGAGCTTGCACCACTTTTAGATCATTTGCTAAGTTTAGGAACTCTCAAAGCTTTTCTTTTTCTCTCAAAGTTTTTGTGTTCTTCAAGTTCTTGGAGTTCCTCAAGTTCTTCATCTTCTTCATCTTCTTCTTCCATCTTCAAGTTCATCACATCAAGTAGGGATTTTCTTTCATGAATTCTTTCTTTAGAGTTCTTGCTTCAAGCTTTATGTTCATAGTTTCTCTTGATTCTTTTTAGAACTTCTTTTCCTTTCCTTGTTCTTGCTCATTTTCGCCATGGGCCTTGGAGTTCAAAGAAATGAGAGCTTGATGATGAGAGTTTCATGATGATGTTCATCACTTGAAACAAACTCTAGAGCTTGATCTTTGTTCTTGAGCAAAAGTGTTTCTAGTTTTTCCTTTCTTGAACCTTTGAGAACTTTAACTTTGATGTTGTTTCAAAATGGTTCTAATGACTCAATGATGAGGTCTCATGATGTTGGTGTTAGTATATCACCAAGATCATAGATTCTAGAGTTTCAAACATTTCTTTTCTTTCCTTGAAGTTTCGGCCATTACCTTTCCTTTTCATGCTAGATGTTTGATTTTCTAAATATGTTATGTTGAGTTCTAAGAACTCTAGACTTTTACTTTGTCTTGGTTTGATGAGTTTGGGTTGAGGTTTAAGTTCCTTTAAAGTCTTGTTAAGAGCTCTAGAAAGATAAAATGAACTTGCATAATTTATTTTATGCTTGCATTCATATTTACATTCTTGCTATGCATCTTTATTTTCAAGCTATCACCTAAGAACATAAAGATTAAAATGGAACTTGCATCTTCACTTAATTTAATTCTAGAAGCCTTTCTATTTCGGCCTTAAAGTCGATTGTTGTTGGGCCTAGAGTGTAACATCCCCTGCTGCTTTATGGATTGACGACTGTCCCCACAAACCAACACGGGTCTTTTTTAGCGTGCTTTGTCCTCACTCGCACGCTTCCTGGGAAAACTTCCCAGGAGGTCACCCATCCCAAAATTGCTCCAAGTCAAGCACGCTTAACTGTGGAGTTCTTTCAGTTTGGGCTACCGAAAACAAGATGCATCTTGTTGACTTGGAGCAATTTTGGGATGGGTGACCTCCTGGGAAGTTTTCCTGAAGCGTCTTGAGGACAAAGCACGCTGAAAAAGACCTGCGTGTTGGTTTGTGGGGACAATGTCAATCCATAAAGTAGCAGGGATGTTACAAATGGTATCGAGCCTCACCTCTCCCAAGACGGTGTGGTTCGGGACGAACCAGCAGAGTCGGTGGGCATGTAACGCCCGGGATTGCGAAGTCGGGAGTGATTGCTTGCGTGCAAGGAGGCACGGACAAGGAGCGCTCTGGCAGACTTCGAAAGCGGAGGGGTACATGAATGAACCGATTACATACCTGAATGAGAGGGATCCTAAGACTGTATAGGTATGGGACTATACAGTTGAGGAGGGCTTATATGAATTAATTTGTACTACCTATACTAACAAGATGCATCTTCTTTTCGGTAGCCCAAACTAAAAGAACTCCACAGTTAAGCGTGCTTGACTTGGAGTAATTTTGGGATGGGTGACCTCCTGGGAAGTTTTCCTACGAAGCGTGCGAGTGAGGACAAAGCACGCTGAAAAAGACCCGTGTTGGTTTGTGGGGACAGTTGTCAATCCATAAAGCAGCAGGGGATGTTACATAGAGCACTAAAATAAAGAATTGAACTTGCATTATCACCTAATTAATCTCTCGAATGCCTATCTATTTCGGCCTTAAAGTCGATTGTTGTTGGGCCAAGAGCACTAAAATAAAGAATTGAATCTTGCATATTTACTTTCAAGCTTGCATGTTTAAGTTATGCCTTGCATATTTAATTTTAAGTCATCACTTTACTTTGTAAGTAAGATTAAAAATGAAAAGCATGAGCACGTTTAGTTTATGTCGTAACTTAAGAACCTAGAGCTCAAAGACTTGCCCATTTCATTCCAAGTTAAAGTTGAATGTAAACCATACTTTGAATGTATGTTTTTCGGCCAAGTAGTGAGGATGGACTTCCAATGAGTTTTCATCTAGCTACTAGGACCAATAGCCTATGTTTTAAGTGTTCCTTAAAGTTTTACAATTCTTTATAAGGTTATGTCATTATAAGTTGTGATTCCAATCTCTTTTAGGGGATGAAATATGTTTTGGTCACTGACCTAAGGTTTCACTTAGCCTCTTGATGATTTAAAACGTCTTGCAAAGAGTTTTAGAAGTTCTAGATTGATTCCGAGAGAAACTAGTTAACTTATGTACCTAGAAATGTCAATTTAACTTTCTTATTGAAGTTAAATGTTTTCGGTTCTGACATGATGAGTGTGATGCTGTATGATGATGTTTTGATGTGTTGGAATGTGTGAAAATATCATATGATGATGTAGAAGCGATCCTATGCATGATAGGTAAGAAACTAGCTAACTAGAAATACCGTAAAGCTAAAATTTAACATAGTTTTGACCCATTTGTTTATGGAAATTTTCCAAACTGTTTTAATGGGGACATAATCTGATTTAGATTGTTTAGACATGAAAAACTTGGTATCATTTGAGTTAGAATTGAATTCTAGCACCTATGGGGAAACTAGTAACTAGAAAACCGTAAAAATGCAAATGTAGAACTCTTAGAACATTTAATTTTCTGGATTCTGTCCAGCACCCTTACAACATGATAAACATGAATAATAATTAGTCCTTAAGCATAGGAATGCCTCATAATTGAGTTAGATTTAATACATAGCTTTCAAGTAAAAACGAACCGAGAAAGGGTCTAAAACGTAAGTTCTAGAACCCCGTAAATACAAGTTAGAGAACTTGTCCCATGCTTTTCAGATTTAAGTATGAACATGAGGATTAGGAATGATGTTTAAATATGAGCCTTAGGTGCATAAAATATGAGCGACGGATATTAGAGAACCATATCTCATGATTAAGACCCGTAAGGGTCAAAGCATAAGCTACCGTAAGGATAAACGGTTGAGAGTTCTATGATGATGCATGAGTTATGTAAATGATGATGATGTTATTCATATGATGAATTCATGAGGATATATGTATATGTGGCATAAAGCAAATTTGGAAGGAGTTCGGTGTAATGACCGTTGGGCCGCCGAATTCCCGACAAATTTGGGGACTTAAAGAGATTTTGAAAATTAAGGTACTAAGATGGGTTCTAGGATGACACCGGTTCGGCCGAGCACCTCCATAGAACTCATGTGACATCGGTACCATTTTATACTCTTAGGTGACACCGGTTCGGCCGAGCACCCCTAAGAGATTTGCCCCCTAACCCGTACTCAGATAGTCGGGATTTATGATTTATGATACGCTTATCGTTAAGTGGTAAGTAAGAACTAGTGACGACTAGTTAAGGTATGAGCTCATAACCTAGATGTATGACACGTCCTGGGTGACACCGGTTGACCGAGCACCCCAGTTCGATTGTCTTTTAGGGTGGCCCATGAGGAAGAGAAGTTCATGATTATGATTATGTCACTAAGTTTTGTCCCATATGAATGTTACTATTGCCACTTTATGCCACCAATGATGATGATGCTTGATGTTATGTTTTATGTATGTGCATTAGGTAGTGCCATGCATACATTTTCTATTATGTTGCATTCATGACATTAAGATCATCTTAAAATGAATGGACCTTGGCTAACGTATATTTTGAAGTTTAAAATGAACTAAATGCATGTTCAGACATTTCGTATAATTAAACCCAAGGTTCCTAAGGACGTAGATGATGGCACCTAGGTAGTAGGAGGCCCTACTGAGATTCTTTAGCAAGATTTTCACTCCCTCTATCTCTTTCTTTCCGTCACGTCTTCAGATGGCGACGTCAGAGTGTTCGTGGACACCCGACATGGGAGGTGCACTATGACCCGACTCACGGGTCATACCATTTTGAGGGCAAGGCACGTGCGGATTTTCATGTTCGTAGGGACGCCCCTTCGCCATCCCGCACACCCATCACTTTTCCCGATCGCACCCTATGGCGGCGACGAGCGGGTTTTTGAGCGCGCGCGCAGACGCATGACGAGAGTACTCCGTAGGCACACCGCCGCCTTAGCCATGCGAGATTATCCCGACTACGTGCCCCGGACCTACTTCTCGGAGACCGACCCGTTCGAGGACCCGCCTACCCATCCGTATAGCGAGAACTCTGCCCCCTCTCCACCACAGATAAGGGAGGGCAGTGAGGATACCGTGACTCAGCCACGGCTTGCACGACGACCGGAGATGCGACCATACCGTGGGTCACCCTCGATCCCTGCTCCGCCTCTTCACGCCCGAGGAGCTCGCCAGCTTTCGGATATCTGCCTCGTTCGCGAGATGGACGCCAGTAGGAGGTGACGATCGTCCGATGGAGTACCCGGTTAGAGCACACACCACTTAGATGGGGATAAACCTTCTTTTGTTTAGAGGTTATCCTATTAGATGCACTCGGGTAGGGGAGTAGATTATGTTTATGTTTTATGTTGTATTTCCTTTTATGTATTTCCCTTGTACTAAAATAAGTCCCACACTTATAAATGGGCAAGTTATATATATATGGGATGATATTCAGTGATGTTCATGATGTGCCTTATGTTATGATGATTGTGAGACGATTGTTTTACTTTGCATGGTTTACCGCTTATTGTATCACGCGGCTCTCACTTTGTATTTCAAAAAACATTTACCCGTATTTTCCGCTAAGTATTTCTAAGTAAAATTGAGAACTATGAGGTAACAGACTAATGTTTAACCTAAGTATGTTCTAGAGTATTGGGTTAAAAATTAGGATGTTACACGGCCGAGCACCTCCAGAGAACTCATGTGACATTGGTACCAAGATGTATTCTTGGGTGACACCGGTTCGGCCGAGCACCCCCAAGCAATGCCCCATAGCTCGTACTGGATAAGTCGGGATTATGTTTATGATTATGATATGCTTATCGGGATTGATAAGTAAGAACTAGTGACGACTAGTTAAGGTATGAGCTCATAACCTAGAGATGTGACACGTTCTAGGTGACACTAGTTCGGCTGAGCACCCCCAGAATAATTGTCTTTTAGGGTGGCCTATAAGGAAGTAAAGTATGATGATTATGTCACAAAGTTTTCCCATATGAGAATTCAATTGCCACTTTATACCACTATTATGATGTTCTTAATGTTATGATTACTATTCTTGCTTTAAGTAGAGCCATGCATACATTCTTTAATATGCTGCATCCATGAAATTAAGAATCATATTAAAATGAATGGACCTTGGCTAACTATGTTTCAAAAGCTTAAAAATGGACTTAATGCATGCTCACTTATTTTGTACATTAAACCTAAGATTCCTGAGGACGTACATGATGACACTTAGGTAGTAG
Source organism: Dalbergia cochinchinensis (assembly GCA_031216125.1). Lineage (NCBI taxonomy): Eukaryota > Viridiplantae > Streptophyta > Magnoliopsida > Fabales > Fabaceae > Dalbergia > Dalbergia cochinchinensis. Next base: position 29,567,682 of record CM062375.1, on the reverse strand, counting down.
GAGGCCCTACTGAGATTCTTTTGCAAGACTCTCACTACCTCTATCTTTTCTTCCTGTCACGTCTTTAGATGGCTACGTTCTTAGTTTTTGTGGACACCCCGACGTAGGAGGTGCACTATGATCCAGAGCACAAATCATACCATTTTGAAGGACAGTGCACGGTGCGAGTCTTAATGTTCATTGGACGTCCCTTCGCTCACTCCATACATACCCATCGCTTCTCCTCGATAGCACCCTACGGCGATGACGAGCAGGTTTTTGAGCGCGCGTATACGCACAACGAGAGAGTACTCCGCATGCACACTGCCGCCTCAGCCATGCGTGACTATCCCGACTACGTGCCCCGAACATACTTCTCAGAGACTGACCCGTCGGAGGACCCGCATACCCATCCGTACAGTGAGAGCTCTGCCCCTGCTCCACCACTGATGAGAGAGGGCAGTGAGGATACTGTGACTTAGCCTCGGCTAGCAAGACGGCCGAAGATGCGGCTACATCGTGGAGGTCACTCTCGATCCCTGCTTCACCTGTACACATCGGAGGAGCTCGCCCAGTTTGCCGGATATGTGCCTCGTTCACGGGATGGACATCAGTAGGTAGTGGCAGATGACCGATGGAGTACCCGGGTAGTGCACACACCACTTAGATGAGGATAAACCTTCTTTTGTGTAGAGGTTATCCCTTTAGTTGCACTTGGGTAGGGGAGTTTTCTTTTATGCTTTCCGTCGCACTTTCCTTTGTATTTTCTTTTCAGATGTATTTGCTCTTGTTGTACTAAACTAAGTCCCACTCTCCTTGAGTAGGCATATCATATTATATAAATATGCAGTTCAGTTTTATTGTGATGTGCCTTTACTTGCTTTATGTTATGATGTTATGAGATGCTTGCTTTATGTCCTTTCATGCTTCATTGTCCATCAAGTCGCGCGGCTCTCACTTTACTTTTATAATTCAAAAAAAAATTTACCAGTATTTTCCACTAAAGTATTTTAAAGTATATGGAAACTATGACATAGCAGACTAATGATTAGCCTAAATATGTTCTAGAGTATTGGGTTAAAAATTAGGATGTTACAGGGCCTCATACGGTGCCATACCAAAGCTCACATGATAACTATTGTTATACGCAAATTCGATTAGCGATAGGTATTTGTCCCAACTTCCTTTCTGGTCTAGAACGCATGCCCTAAGCATATCCTCCAAGGTTTGGATTGTTCTTTCGGATTGGTCATCCGTTTGTGGGTGGTAAGCTGTGCTTAAACACAGCTTTGAACTAAACACCTTCTAGAAGGCTCCCTAAAACCGTGACGTAAATCGTGGATCTTGATCCGAAATTATAGTCGGCGGTACTCCATGTAATCTCACAATCTCTTGAATATATAACTGTGCCAACTTATCCAAGGAATAAGTCACTTTAATAGGTAGAAAGTGGGCTGACTTTGTCAACCTATCCACTATTACCCATATAGCATCATGATTCGCTTAGGTCCTTGGCAGTTCAGTCACAAAATCTATAGAGATGCTATCCCACTTCCATTCTGGAATAGACAGGGGTTGTAATATTCCAGAGGGTTTTTGGTGCTCAATTTTCACCTTCTGACACACTAAGCACTTACTCACCCATGTGCAAACGTCCTTTTTCAAACTAGGCCACTAGAACATCTTCTTCAAGTCTTGGTACATCTTGGTGGCACCAGGATGAATCGCGAAATTACTCTTATGGGCCTCCTCGAGAATCCTCTTCCGAAGGGCTCCACTACCAGGTACTCATATGCGCCCTTCAAACCTCCACATACCATCTCTCTCTTGCACAAAACCTTTTAGCTTATCAGCTCTTACTGCCTCTAAGGTTTCTTGGATCTCAACATCCTCCTTTTGGGCCTGAATGATACTTTCCTTGAACTTACTTGTCACACTAAGATGGCAAACTCTCATGCCCTTGGCGGTCAAGGTTACTCCTAGGTTTAGGTCTCTAAACGCTTTAATCAATTTAGTTTCCTTAACCATCAAGTGGGACAGATACAGGGATTTCCTACTCAGGCCGTTAGCTACTACATTAGCTTTTCCTGGATGGTAGTTCAACCCAAAATCATAGTCTTTCAAGAACTCCATCCATCTTCTTTGCCTCATGTTTAGCTCTTTTTGGTCAAACAGATACTTCAAACTCTTATGATCGGAGAACACCTCAAACTTGACTCCATACAAATGGTGTCTCCAGATCTTTAGAGCAAACACAATGGCCGCTAACTCAAGGTCATGGGGAGGGTAGTTTGCTTCATGCGGCTTGAGTTGCCTCGATGTGTAGGCCACCACTTGCCTATTTTGCATCAAAACGCAGCCCAAACCCTTACCAGAAGCATCACAAAATACCTCAAAAGGCTCCTTAGGGTCGGGAAAAACTAGGACGAGGGTGGAGGTCAACTTATGTTTTAGCTCTTGAAAACTTTTCTCACAGTCCGAGGTCTATATAAAAGGGGTGTTCTTCCTAGTAAGCTTGGTTAATGGTAACGAGATCTGAGAAAATCCTTTGATAAACCTACGATAATAGCCAGCTAAGCCCAAAAAGCTCCTTATCTCGGTTACTGTCTTCGGTTGTTCCTAATTCATCACAGCCTCCACCTTACTAGGATCTACTACGATACCACCTTTTGACACTACATGCCCTAGAAATTTCACTTCGTTTTCCGCAGTTTCGGGTCAAAATGACCAAAATACCCCTATAGCGTTTTTACGCGGGTAAAGGTGCCATTTGAGCCCGGAACTTTCCCTAGAGGTTTAAAAACACGTTTTCATATGTCTAGAGGTCTCTGTTCAAGTCCCGGTGGTCCCGGGCAGTTTTAGTGCAAAATTACGATTTTGCCCCTAGAATAGTGTTTTTGAGCTTAATGACGTAATTAAGCAAACCTAAGCAATATTAGGCTCTAAACGAAGATTAATTTATTTCCCTAATTAATCTAGAGTCAAAATAATTTATTAAAGTTAATTAGAACCTAAAATTGCTTAGATTAAACTTAAATCCCTTTTTAGAACTCAAGACTCCTAGTCTTAGAATCTTGAATAGTGTTTTCTCTCTCCAATTCCTTAAATCAAGGAAATGTGTCTAGAGTTGTTTAGATTCTAAATTGAGGATTTAACTCACTAATGGTGCAAGACCACTCCTTAATTATGTCTAGACCACCTTAATTATCCATTTTTCCTTACCTAAACACCTTCTTACAAATTCCTAATCTTAAGCATAATCAAAGATACACCTAAACACAACTCTAAACCACAATTAAAATGCAAGAAACTCTCCTCCCTTGGCTGCAACATGGCCGAACAGCCATGCCCCCATTGACCACATGTTTAATTATTTTCTCACTCAAAGAACCATGCTTGAGGCCATACCTTGAACCATACCTCACCATACCTTGAACCATATCTCACCATGCCTCAAGAACACATTATCTCACCTCATGGAACTCATGGATGCCTCCAATTCTGCACCTCATGGCTGAAAACCCCTTCAGCCCTCACCCCCTCCATTTGTTTCATTTCTCTATAAATACAATGCCTTGAGGAGCTTACACCACTTTTAGATCATTTGCTAAGTTTAGGAACACTCAAAGCTTTTCTTTTCTCTCAAAGTTCTAGTGTTCTTCAAGTTCTTCAAAGTTCTTCATCATCTTCATCTTCTTCTTCCATCTTCAAGTTCATCACATCAAGTAGGGATTTCCTTTCATGTATTCTCTTCTTTAAAGTTCTTGTTTCAAGTTTGATGTTCATAGTTTCTCTTGATTCTGTTTAGAACTTCTTTTCCTTTCTTTGTTCTTTCTCATTTTCGGCCATGGGCCTTGAAGTTCAAAGAAATGAGAGCTTGATGATGAGAGTTTCATGATGATGTTCATCACTTGAAACAAACTCTAGAGCTTGATCTCTGTTCTTGAACAAAAATGTTTCTAGTTCTTCCTTTCTTGAACTCTTGAGAACTTTAGCTTTGATGATGTTTTAAAATGGCTCCATGAACTCAATAATGAGGACTCATGATGTTGGTGTTAATATATCATCAAGATCATGAACTCTAGAGTTTTAAAATGTTCCTTTTTCTTCTTGAAGATTTTAGCCATTTCCTTAATTTTTTCTAAGCTTCATGGTTTGATTTCCTAAAAATATTATGTTGAGTTTTAAGAACTCTAAGCTTGACTTTACCTTGTTGGATGAGTTTGGGTTATGGTTTAAGTTCCTTTAAAGTCTTGTTAAGAGCTCTAGAGAGATAAAATGAACTTGCATAATTTATCTTATGCTTGCACTCATGTTTACATTCTTGCTATGCATCTTTACTTTCTAGCTATCACCTAAGAACATAAAGATTAAAATGGAACTTGTATCATCACTTAATTTAATTCTCGAAGCCTTTCTATTTTGCCCTTAAAGTCGATTGTTGTTGGGCCTAGAGTACTAAAATAAAGAATTGAACTTGCATTATCACCTAATTAATTTCTCGAATGCCTTTCTATTTCGGCCTTAAAGTCGATTGTTGTTAGGCCAAGAACACTAAAATGAAGAATTGAACCTTGCATCTTTACTTTCAAGCTTGCACGTTTAAAGTTTATGCCTCGCATATTTACTTTCAAGCTTGCACGTTTAAGTTTATGCCTTGCATATTTAATTTATGTCATCACTTTATTTTGTAAGCAAGATTAAAAATGAAAAGCATGAGCACGTTTATTTTATGTCGTAATTTAAGAACCTAGAGCTCAAAGACTTGCCCATTTCATTCCAAGTTAAAGTTTCATGTGAAACCATTCTTTGAATGCATATTTTCGGCCAAGTAGTGATGATGGACGTGCAATGAGTTTTTATCTAGCTACTAGGACCAATAGTCTATGTTTTAAGTTTTTCTTAAAGCTTTACAAAACTTTATAAGGTTATGTCATCACAAGTTGTGATTTTATTATCTTTTAGGGGATGGAATATGTTTTGGTCAGTGACCTAAGGCTTCTCTTAGCCTCTTGATGAATTAAAATGTTTTGAAAAAGAGTTTTAGAAGTTCTAGATTGATTCCAAGAGAAACTAGTTAACTTATGTACCTAGAAACGTCAATTTAACTCTCTTATTAAAGTTAAATGTTTTCGGTTCTGATATGATGAGTGTGATGCTGTATGATGATGTTTTGATGTGTTGGAATGTGTGAAAATATCATATGATGATGTAGAAGCGATCCTATGCATGATAGGTAAGAAACTAGCTAACTAGAAATACCGTAAAGTTGGAATTTGACATAGTTTTAACCCACTTGCTTTTGGAACTTTTCCAAACTGTTTTAATGGGAACATAATCAGATTTAGATTGTTTAGACATGAAAAACTTGGTAACATTTGGATTAGAATTGAATTCTAGCACCTATGGGGAAACTAGTAACTAGAAAACCGTAAAAATGCAAATGTAGAACTCTTAGAACATTTAATTTTCTGGATTCTATCCAGCACCCTTACAACATGATAAACATGATTAATAATTAGTCCTTAAGCATAGGAATGTCTCATAATTGATTTAGATTTAATATATAGCGCCTTCGGCGAAGACGGAATCGAGAAAGGGTCTAAAACGTAAGTTCTAGAACCCCGTAAATACAAGTTAGAGATTCTGCCCTATGCTTTTCAGATTTAAGTGTGAACATGAGGATTAGGAATGATGATTAATTATGAGCCCTTAGGTGTAACGCCCCGATTTTCGCTAAACTTTCATAATGACCAAAATGCCCCTGAGGTCATTTTTACCCGAAACACGAGGACGGCCGGCTTGGCCGGCTTTGGCCACCCTCATAGGGTTCATATGCTATATGAAGGGGATTGTATGAGCATGAGTGCCTAACAAAGCAGGAAAACCTCATTTCTGAGATTTTTGCGCGTAAATGACCAAAATACCCCTGTACAGAATTAAGGCAGTTTTAAGTTCCGTTCCGACCCGGACTTTGTTCTAGGTTCAAAAAAATGATTTTAAGGCATGAACTATGTTTGTTTAAGTCCCGGAGGTTCCGGGCAACTTTTGGTGAAAATTACGGTTTTGCCCCTCAGATATCGATTTTCAAATTTAATGAGCCGTTTAACTCCAAACCTAAGCAATATTAGGCTCTAATTAAAGGTTAATTAATTTCCATAATTAATCTAGAGCCAAAACCATCATTTAGAATTAATTGGAACCTAAAATTGCTTAGGGAAATTCAAATCTCATCCTAGTCTTATTCTTTAAAAAAAAAAAAAAGAGAATAAGAATCTGTGAATAGTGTCGAATAGTGTTTCCACTATTCACATCAACTTTTCTTTTCAAGACAAGTTGTCACACCCACATCACTAGCCTTAGAGGTGTTGACTCCCCTAATCCTTCTAGACCACCTCTAACCTAGGGATTTGTGGTTTTAAATAACTTATTAGTGCACCTAAGTACCTACTTAGCAACTTTTAATCCTAAGCCTAATCTATGTCACACCAAAGCACACTTCTAGAACATGGTTTAAGGAGATATTTCTCCTCCCCAAGGCTGCCAAGAATGGCGCCATTTCTCCCTAGAAAATCATCAAAAAGTTAGTCTATGTGTTCAAGCTATCTTGTGACATATGTCTTGAACACTTTCAATCAATGATCAACTTTCAAGAAAAATTGTCACTCAAGACTCAAAGAATATTTTATATGGTCAATCAAGGCTTTCAATTCATTTCTAAAGTGAAAATAATTATGTCTTTCAAACTCAAAAAGAATGATTTGTTTTTGTGGTCATTCAAGCTTTTCATCAAACTTTTTCAAGACAACATGTCTTACAACATATTACCTATGCTTTGGGAATTTAAGTCTAGAAAATTTTCTCCTCTTTTTGGGCATGAGAAGCACGGTTTCTCTTTAGATTTTGCAGCCCAAAATTTTAAGTTTTTATGCATTTTTAAAGGTTTGAAAATAAGGTACATGCTAGCCATACTTTAGGACATGCATAGCTAGACTTTTCACCATGCTTTGAATGACTTTACACCATGCTTTGAACAAGATTTTTCCTCCCTCATGTGGCTGTAAAAGTGGCTGAATTCTTCCCCCCAAAAGGCCTCCAACATTCAATTCATTCCACTTCTCTATAAATAGGTAGCTTAGGGAACTTGAAGCACCTTTGTTCATTTCACTAAAGCTTTAAGTTAGAGCACTTTGAGTTTCTTTCTCTCAAGTTCAAGAGCTCATCCTCTCCAACCTCTTCATCTTCTTTACTTCCTTTCAAATCCCAAACTCTAGGTAGGGAGCTCTTCAAGAATGCTTTCTTTTATTTTCATGCTCAATGTTTATCTTGCTTGAAAGTTGTGTTGCTAGTAAGTTTTTCTCCCAAGCATTATTTCGGTTTCTTCTTTTCTCTTCCTTTTCATTTTCGGCCTTAAGGCCATGGTAGTGAGAGCTTGATGATGAGTGCTCTCGAAGATGAAACCATGAGTTCATCTTAAAGTGAGGCCTCTAAAGCTTGAACCTTTCTTAAGAACAAGTTCCATCATTTCTCCTTTTTCTTTCATTTTCGGCCTCAAGACCAAAATGAGGAGAGCTTGATGATGAGTGCTTTCTTGGGATAACCATGTGTTCATCCTAACATGAGACCTCTAAAGCTTGTGTTTTGTTTGAGAAAAGTTTTATCTTTTTCATGTTTTGGTTAAGACAAGGCTATGTTTTTCATGAAAACTCTTTTTGAGCTTTTTGTTCCTAGATGTTTCGGCCATGGAGGCTTAAAGTGCTTGGAAAAATGGTAGCTTTGTAATGAGTGCTTCATGTTGGCCTTTGTCACATGAACAAACTCTAAAGCTTGAGTTTTTCCAAAGAAAGGTTTCTCTTTTTCAAGTCTTGGTCAAGAATGAGTTATGTTTCTTGATGTCTTGAAACTTTCCTTTTCTTTTGTTTAGGTTTCGGCCATGAAGGCCTCTTGGACTTGAAATATGAGAAGCTTGATGATGAGAGTTGTGTGATGATGATTGTCACATGAACAACCTCTAAAGCTTGAGTTTTCAAAAAAAAATAAGTTTACTATTTTCAAGTTTTGCTCAAGACATAGTTATATTTCTCTTGAACCTTGAAAACCTCATTTCTTTTCCCTTGTGTTTTCGGCCTTGAAGGCCTTTGGGACTTAGAAAAATGGTAGCTTGATGATGAGGGCTTCATGTTGATGTATGTCACATGAACAAAACTCTAGAGCATAAATTTGGTTTCTAGGCCAAGTATGTTTCGGTTTCTTTCCTTTATGTTGGTCATGAGTTTTGTGTTGTTAATAAATGTAGAGCATTGTAAAAATACTCAATGATGAGGACTTGAGATGTTGGTGTTTGAATCACCAAGATCTTGGTCCCTAGAGTTCAAAAATAAGGTTGTTTCCTCATGATGAGGATTCGGCCACCTCATGGACTTTGAGGATATGATTTTCTTTTATACAACTTAGCAACACTAGTGTTTTTCTCTTCTTGTGAGGATGAGTTATGGGTTGAAACTTTGTTTCCTTTAAAGTCTTGCAAGAGCTCTAAACAAGATATAAAAGAAGTTGCATCCACGTTTACGTTTATGCTTTGCATTAGCACGTTTATTTCTTATGCCATCACTAAGACCCAAGATAATGAATGAACTTGCACAATGCACGTTATGTTTCAAGCTTTGCATCTCATTTTATATTTCAAGTCATCACTAAACTCTAAGAATAAGAATGGAGATGCATTTCATCTTTTACTTTGTGCTATCACTTTGTTTTCTAAAGGACTATAAAATGAAATGCATAGCACGTTTATTCTATGTCATCACTTGAAACGTTAGAGCTCAAAGACTTGCCCATTTCATCTCAAGAAAAGAATTAAATCAAGGAGGTATCTCCTTGAACATCATTTGGCCATGTGGTGTAAATGGCTCTAGGATGAGTTTCATTAAACTACAAGGGCCTATAATGCACGTCTTAGAATTTTTCTAAACTTTGATGCACTTAACCAAGGTTTTAAACATGTTTTCAAGTTTTCAATCATTGTCAAGAGCAAGCCGAAATGGCTGCCGCCCTTGATGTTCCATGATGAGTTTTGGCAAAACAAACTTTGATTTTTCATGGTCTTGAAGTCCCAAAAAGGTCCCAAGAGAAACTAGCAAGTTATATGGTTGAAAGAAAGGTTTTACTCATGATTTTATGCCTTAAAGGTTTTCGGTTCTGCCTTAGTAATTTCAGCACCTTAAATTCTGTCTTGGGTGGTCTAAATATGTTGTAATACCTTGCCAAGTATGTGATAATTGTTCTAGACTCTTTAAAGCATTATTAGTGACTTTGTTTGCTTAATATGTGAATTCTAGAACTATAAAGAATGGCAAAATGAGTTTTTGCCCAGCCTTGATAAAATATTTAGAATCACATTAGATTATGTCTAGATGTGTGGGAGTGACTCATAATTGGCCTAGGTATTAATTATTGCACCATAGAAAAAGTCGGATGCGAGAAAGGGCTTAAAACGCGTTTTCTAGAACACATAATTCATCAAATATGAACAACTACATAAAGCTGTCCAACCATAATTAATTAGGATTTAAAACTTAATGGATTATGGTAATGAGGTTAATCAATCCCATAAACATACTAGAAAGTAATGGGAAAGTTGAGGTTACCCGATTTAGGGATTTTTACCTTAAGGGATGATTATGCGCCTCTAAGTTTGATGATGAATTGATGTGTTAGCTCGTGACGTGTATGGTGCCATGTGAACTATTATCCCTATGTGATAGCTTGTATTAACATGTTATTATTTCTTTAAAAGAACCTTGGAGATGCCGAGGTAGTAATTATGTGCTATGCATTAATTATGTGGCATCTTAAAGAAACATGTTAAACTTAGGATGACTCAGAACATAAGAATGTAATCCTTTGAAACCACCGAATTAAGGGTAGGGACAATGTGATTCTAGCCCCCTAAACCCGTACTTAAAGTCGGGAAGTTGACTTATCCAAATGGATAAAGTCTAGATGCTAGTGACGACTAGTGTGGTATGAGCTCATAACCTAGAGTTTTCTCAAAGGGAGAAATATTAGGGCTGCCCGCTTAAGTAAAGGTTCTTATGTCACCTAAGTAACTTGATTATGTGATTTATGTTCCATGTGCCAGTTATATGATTTAGGTTCCATGTACCAGTTATATGATTTATGTGCTATGTACCAAGCTACATGATTTATGTCTATGATTTTAGTATATAGCCTATGTAACACAAGTGCCATGTTAAAAAGAACGGATTCTCGGAAAATGAGATTTTTGGAAAACTCATAATTGAACCTACGTATGTCCATTATTTTGTAAATAACCCGAGATTCCTGGAGACGTATATGATGACACCTAGGATAGAAGGAAAACCCTACTGAGTTTCTTTAGTAAGAATCTCACTCCCTCTATCTTTTCTTTTCCATTACGTCTTCAGAGCGAGATGGCGACCTTCGTCCTATTCATTGACACTCCACGGTGGGAGATCCACCACGACCCGGAGTATGGGTCCTATCATTTTGAGGGCCGATGTACCTTACGTGTATTCATGTTCGTTGGACGGCCATTTTCGCACCGTGTCTATAGCTACCACTTCACCCCGGCATCCCCCTACGACGATCCCGCGATTTTCGAGCATGCACGACCACAATGGGAGCAGAACCTGCGGGCCCCCTCTGACCGTTCAGCCGATATGCTGGTACGCGTGCCGACACACCACTCGGAGGAGGACCCTATAGGGGATGTCCCTATGGGTCATGAGGACTCTTCCCCCACTCCACCACAGCGACCGACGGGCAGCGAGGAGACGGTTACCCAGCGTCGGAGAGCTCCGGCACTAGGACCACAACCTCGACGTGGGCGGCCCATCCAGTCACAGGGCATGCCTGCATCGGCCGAGTTCCGCCCATGGATTGGCTACGTCCCTCCATACCCGTGATCTCATTGCATAGACAGAGGGTAGACCTTAGTGCACGTACACCACTAGTATGGATGAAACCTCTTTTGTGTTGAGGTTATCCATCATAGATTGCACGGGGGTCGAGATGCTTTCTTTCAGTTCTGTTCAATGTATTTCTGTATTCCGTTGTATTTATATTTACATTACGTACTTGAAGAGCCCTGCCCAGTGGGTAGGCATTTTATCTATGAGGTATTTCAGTTATGATTGATGTTATGTTTTGGAGCCATTCCTATGTTATCGTTCCGCATACTATGATACCGACTCGTGAAGTTACGCCCGGCTTCTATTTTAAGTAATGATTTCAAAAAAAAAGTTAGCTCATATTTTCGTTAAGTCTGTTTTCCAAGGAAATGAACCATGTCAGTAAGTAACGACTAATATTTGGCCTAAGTACGTACTAGTAGTATTGGGTCGAATATTAGGGTGTTACATTAGGTGCATAAAGATGTGAGCGACGGATGTAGAGAACTATATCTTAAGATTAAGACCCGTAAGGGTTAAAGCATAAGCTACCGTAAGGGTGAGCATTTGGATGTTTTATGATGATGCATGTAGTATGCAAATGATGATGATGTTATTCATATGAGGAATTCATGAGGTTATATGTTTATGTGGCATAAAGCAAATTTGGAAGGAAATTCGGTGTAATGCCGTTGTGCCGCCGAATTTCCGACAAATTTGGGGACTTAAAGAGATTTTGAAAATTAAGGTACTAAGATGGGTTCTAGGATGACACCGGTTCAGCCGAGCACCTCCATAGAACTCATGTGACATCGGTACCATTTTATACTCTTAGGTGACACCGGTTCGGCCTAGCACCCCTAAGAGTTTTGCCCCCTAACCCGTACTCAGATAGTCGGGATTTATGATTTATGATACGCTTATCGTTAAGTGGTAAGTAAGAACTAGTGACGACTAGTTAAGGTATGAGCTCATAACCTAGATGTATGACACGTTCTGGGTGACACCGGTTCAGCCGAGCACCCCCAGTTCGATTGTCTTTTAGGGTGGCCCATGAGGAAGAGATGTTTCATGATTATGATTATGTCACTAAGTTTGTCCCATATGAATGTTACTATTGCCACTTTATGCCACTAAGTATGATGATACTTGATGTTATGTTTTATGTATGTGCATTAGGTAGTGCCATGCATACATCTTCTATTATGTTGCATTCATGACATTAAGATCATCCTAAAATGAATGGACCTTGGCTAAAGTATATTTTAAAGTTTAAAATGAACTTAATGCATGTTCAGTCATTTTGTATAATTAAACCCAAGGTTCCTAAGGACGTAGATGATGACACCTAGGTAGAAGGAGGCCCTACTTAGATTCTTTAGCAAGATTCTCATTCCCTCCATCTCTTTCTTTCCGTCACGTCTTCAGATGGCGACGTTCGTAGTGTTCGTGGACACGTCGACATGGGAGGTGCACCATGACCCGGACCACGGGTCATTCCATTTTGTGGGTCGATGCACGGTTAGAGTATTCATGTTCATGGGTCGACCCTTCACTCCCCTGCACATTCCCATCGCTTTCTCCCCGCCTCACCTTTTGGCGATGACCGGTGTTCGAGCGCCAAGACGCCCCTTGGAGAGAGGCTTCGTCGCACCCGATTAGCCACGTCCGCCCCTCGAGACTACCCTCAAAGATGTGCACCGCTGTTCGCCGCCTTTTTCGGAGACGGATCCTTCTGAGGATTCGGCAACCCAGGCACCCTCCGAGGGATCTTCCTCCACCATACCCATGGACCTTGGGGAGGGTAGTGAGCCTTCCGTGACTCAGCCGAGGCTTGCATGACGACCGGAGATGAGGCCACGCCGTGGAGGTCACTTCCGAGCCCCGTCCCGTCTATTGACGCCGGAGGAGCTTGCTTAGCTTCCCGGTTACGTACCACGCTCGAGGGATAGTCGCCAGTAGGAGGCGGTGGATGGCCCGGGTTAGAGCACACACCACTTGGATGGGGATAAACCTTCTTTTGTTTAGAGGTTATCCCATTAGATGCACACGGGTAGGGGAGTAGATCATGTTTATGTTTATGTTGTATTTCCTTTCCTGTACTTCCCTTGTACTAAATTAAGTCCCACACTTATAAGTGGGCAAGTTATATATATATATGAGATGATATTAAGTGTTATTCATGTTGTGCCTTATGCTATGATGTTATGAGATGTATGATTTGATCGTTACATGATACATCGCATCACGCGACTCTCACTTTATATTTCAAAAAAAAATTACCCGTATTTTTCGCTAAGTATTTCAAGGTAAAAATGAGAACTATGAAGTAATGTATCAATGATTAACCTAATTATGATCTAGAGTATTGGCTTAAAAATTAGGATGTTACATTATGGTATCGTGAGCGATTCGATTCTCATGGAGCCTGAGGATTGGACTGACTATGCTTTCTAAAGCGTAGTACGATAGCTATGTCATGCGTAGTGCTTAGTTAGAGATAAGCTATAGGGTAGAAGTGCATGACCCTTGTCTACATGCGTGTGCCATGGTAACTAGCTCATCTTACATGGAATATTGAGCCTGATCACCTCAGTGTTTATTGTCTCATGTGTTTAGGAACCAATGGCACCAAGGAAACAACCTAGGACCCCGACCGAGGGGGACCAAAACGATGCTACTGCTGCTGCTGTTCGTGACATGGCTAGGGCCATGGGACAAATGTTTGAAAGGATGGATCGACAAGGGGATGCAAGACGTGCTCCCCCTACTGCTGAGATGGTGGAACAGGCGAGGTTTGGTGAGTTTCGCAAGGCGAACCCACCAACCTTCCGAGGAGCCATGGACCCCGACAAAGCTGATGAGTGGATCAAGAACATGGAGAAGATCTACTCCGTGGTAGCTTGCTCAGATGAGCAAAAGGTCACATTTGCCGCATACATGATGGAGTTTGACGCCGAATTCTGGTGGGTCGACACCCGAAGATTGCTTGAGGCTTCGGGCACTGCTATCAACTGGGAGCTGTTCAAGACTTACTTCTATGAGAAGTACTTCCTGAGTCCGCGAGAACGCAGCGACATCGAAGTTTATGCAATCGACCCAAGGAGGTCTATCGTCACCCAAAGACACGGCGTAAATTTGAGGAATCGATCAAGTTCTCGGGTGTTTCAAGGAAACCCCGATGAGGTGTGGAAGTGCGTCAAATATGAGGCTGGATTAACGGCGGAACTCAACTATGCTGTGGCACACATGGAGATTAGGGACTTCCCAACCCTAGTCAACAAGTGCCGTGTAATGCCCAATTTTTACTGTAATTTTTACTGTCATTAGAAATTACTCAATTACCGAATTACCGTAGGTAATTATTACATAAGATTTGAGGCCGAACAATCCTCAATAAAGGAATATAACATTAGAAGAGAGGTTAGAACGATTCATGCGAGAGTCGCAAATCCCAATTTCAGACGTATAAAATGACCAAAATGCCCCTGAAGTTATTTTACTCAGAAAATGAGGATCGTGGGCCCCACATATTCTCAAGGGGATATTTTGAGGATAATAAGGGATTGTTTGTGTTATGTGTGTTAATAGAGCAGAAGGATCTCAATTTTGAGTTCCGACGCATGAATGACTAAAACGCCTCAAGGGTCGCTTTAACTCCGATGTGTGTGCGATCGAGCCCGAACCTCACTAAAATGTTTTAAAATGTGTTTTTAAGCCATGATTAACCATTGGTTAAGCTCGGGTGGCCTCGGGCAATTTTTAAGTGAAAATACGATTTTGCCCCCTGCTTTTAAGGGGCTTTTGTAATTTCGGGATTTTTGATTCGTATAATCGAAACCTAAGCAATATTAGGCTCAAATTAAAGTTTATTAAATTCTAAATATTAATCTAGAGTCAGAATTATGTATTTAGATTGATTAGAACCCAAAATTGCTCAAAAACACCCAAATTGCTTACTAATTCACTTAAACCCTTAACCGTAAATTCTCTAAATTACATGAATACCTTGCCTACACCTAAATAATGCATGGAACACACAAATTTCACTTCTTTGGGCTGTAATGGACGAAATTATTGATGCCATTATGCAGCTGAATTATTGCCAAAAGTTGCACTAAAACAAAATGCCAAAATGTCACCATAAGAGACATAATTCCTTAATTTCATACAACTTTGTCTAAAATGATTTTTCCTCCCTTATTTCTCCTGCAAAATTCCGTCCACTACCTCATCATTTTGGCCAATTAGAAGCCTCAAAATCTTCTATAAATAGGCTTGCTTGAGTGGTCTTGGAATGCTTGGTTCATAACTAGTTTTTAGGAGCACCAAAAACTTTCTTTCTTCCTCCTCTTTGGCTGAATTCTTTCTTCAATTTTTCAAAGAGATTTTGTTTCATTTCACTTCAAGAAACCAAGTTCTCTTCCTCTTCTTCAACTCAGATTAGGTAGGGAGTAGTTTCTAAATTTATTTCTATGCTTTGAGGAGTTGTGTTTTTAGCTCAGAATGATGAAATTATGAACTTGCCTTAGCTTTTCATTTTGGTTTTCCTCTTCAATTTTTCTTTAACCAATTCAACCATATGGCCTAGGTGGAACTAAGATGATGGCTTGATGATGAGGACCTTGAGGGTGGGTTGTAAATCCATCACAAGTTAGGCCTCTAAAGCTTGAAAATTCCACTTGATGCAAAACCTTAAAGAATAATGCTTTATGATGCTAAAACAAAGATTTTTAGTTTAGAACTTAAAAGATGTATTTTTTTTCCTTTTATGTTTTATTTCTTGTTAAGATATGTATTGGGTTGAATTTATAATTCTTTTAAAGTCTTGAAGGAGCTCTAGTAAAGAAACAAAATGAATTTGCATCCATGATTAAGTTTATGCTTTGCATAACCATGTTTACCTTCTATGTCATCACTAAATTTTCAAGAATGAATAAATGAACTTGCATTTCTCATGTTTAAATTTCAAGCTTGTATTTCATGTTTATGTTTCAAGTCATCACTTAATCTTTCAAGATAATAAAGAGGTTGCATCTCATATTTAATTTATGCTCTCACTATATTTTATAATGGCTAAAAGAATCAACGCATGGCATGTTTATTTTATGCCATCACCTAAAGATCCTAGAGCTCAAAGACTTGCCCATGTATCACAAGCAAAGAAATATGATTATTGGAGTTAAAGAATTTATTCTTTAAAAAGTCTTGAGATTGGAGCTTAAAAAGATGTAATAATAATATTCTCTTCTCCTCTATCGTCCTCAGTGCGGACTACCGCCGCTCGGTTTCTTAATATTCTCTTCTCCCTCTACTGGTCCTTGTATGACTACCGCCTCCGGTTTCTTAATATTGTCTTCATCCTCTACTGGTCCTGTGCGGATTACCGCCGCTCCAGTTTCTTGTATCATGTTTATATTTCAAGTTCTTGCATCATGTTTAATTTTCAAGTCATCACCTTAAATCTTAAAGATAAAGAAATGGAATTGCATATCATGTTTATAATTCCAAGCTATCACCTTATAAAGATAAGATTAAAATAAGGTTGCATAGCATGTTTATAATTCTAAGATGTCACCTAAATCTCTAAAGCTCAAGACTTACTCCTTTTATCTTAAGTGAGAATTTTAATTGTGAAGATCCTCCCAAATTTGACAAAAGAACTAGTTTCTAAATGAGTTTTAAGGCTTTGCAAGGATTTTACTGGGAACTAGTATTTTATATGCACTTAAAATATGATTCTATGTAATTGCATGAGGTTCATGATTCGCCACTGATCCGAGTTT
Organism: Dalbergia cochinchinensis; assembly: GCA_031216125.1. Lineage (NCBI taxonomy): Eukaryota > Viridiplantae > Streptophyta > Magnoliopsida > Fabales > Fabaceae > Dalbergia > Dalbergia cochinchinensis. The sequence continues at coordinate 29,550,983 of CM062375.1, read as the reverse complement.
AGTATCAATGTGTGATAATGATTTGATATGATTGAAGTTGTGATAATTATGGTTTATTGTTAAGAGAATGATTCATAATTGGTTTAGTAACTAATTAGTTCTATAATTGATAATTCTATGTAAGGATTGGATGCTTATTAAGTACTTGATATCATTGAATGATTTCCTGCTTGCATGTTATAGTTCTTTGTTGCAAATAATGAGAATGCTTGTACATGAAATGTTCTTTATTATGTAAAATTTACCTTTGTTGCTAGAAGAAAGTGTATCATTGTAAAAGTGTAATTTGGAAAGGTTCGCTAAGGAAAGACTTGGTATTTAAGCGTGTCCATTGTGACCCACCTCTCTTTCCTGGGAATCTCCCATATGCATGATTACAGTTGATATATATTATTCTAGCTTAAGACTATAAATGAGAAAATGTTATGATGTTTATGAATTGTATTATGATATAACATGCAAAGATTTAATGGTGACTTAAACTTATAAGAAAATGATCCTTTGGAACCATCAGACTATAGATGGTGAAAAGGTGATTTTAGCCCCCTAACCCGTTCTCTCAAAAGGGTAGAGTCGGGACGTTAGCTTATCAAAAGGGATAAGTATATGCTAGTGACGACTAATAAAGTATGAGCTCATAACCTAAATTACTCCCAAAAGGATGGAGTATAGGGTGGCCCAAGGAAAATAATGATGATGATAAGATTTTAAGTCACCAAAGGCACTAAAGAAATGAAATATGTGCACTGTGTCCATGTGTAGCTAATATTATATGACGTTCTTTTATGCATGTTATTTTGATAATGATGATGAGGAATATGATGTAATGATAAAGGAAATGTTCATTGTAAATATGACATGTTAAGAATAAGATGCGTTATAAGACGCATAATTAAAAATTGACGAACCTCGGTTAAGTATTTGTCCGAACTTAAAATGAATCTTTGCATGCTCACTATTTTAGAATAATCCCGAGGTTCCCGGGACTTTGATGATGACACTATAGAAGGAGGTACTCTTATCGAGAATTCTTTAGCAAGATTCTCACTCCTTTCTTTATTTCCGTCATTGTCTCCAGATTCAAATGGCGACATTCGGCCCTGCTCGCTGATATCCCTACTTGGGAATTCCACTATGATCCGGTGCATCGCTCGTATCATTTTGAAGGGAGGTGCAGTTCGTGTTTTTATTTACATAGGTCGTCCATTTGCACATCCTGTCCCTAGTTATCGATTTTCTCCTACTTCTCCCTATGGCGATGAAATGGTTTTTGAACATGCACGTCCACTTGATGAAAGGATGTTACGTTCTTATCCCGCTTCATCTGTCCATGGATTTCAGAGTATGTTCCCGAGACGAGATATTCTCAAACTGATCCTTCAGAGGACACTCCTACTCATGTATATTCTCGAGAGCTCGCTCCTACTCCCACACGTAAGAGAGGGTAGTGAGGAAACAGCTTGTTCAGCCGAGGTTAGCGAGAAGGCCGCCCATGCGACTCTCACTGGTGCATCTCGTGTGTCCCTCCCGAGGGAGCTCATCAATGGATCGGATTTATTCCCCCATTTCCAGGACAAAGGGCCATAGAAGGTTCTTAGTACATTTATATGTGATCAAGCACCCTAGTTTTAGGATAACCTTCCCGGCTTATGGAGTTATCTACTTTAGCGGCATGTATTTCCTTAAGTATATTTTCTTTTATGGGTTTGCATAAGATAATGATGTATGAACATAACCCACCCTTTGAGTGAGGTTATTGTATGTAAATATATGCTATAATGTGCTATTGGATGTTATATGATGGAGCCTAAGTGATATGATGTGATATATTCCTAAACGTCTTATTATACCCGCTTACACTGCTCACGTTGTACTCGGCTCACGCTTTCAATTCTGTGTTTAAAAAAAAAAATCGCTCGTAATTTCACTAAGTATTTTCAAATTATGAAGAAAGAACCAAAGCAAGGAGTAAAGTCTAGTCATTAATCAGATTCAACCTAGGTGTATCTGGTTAATTACTAGGGTGTTACATGCCGGATCATGGAAGAGGGACAAAAGAAAATCAATGCTGCAAGGGCAGCACAGAACAAGGGGCTAGCACCTCAAGCCCTAAAATTCAAGCCCCAATATCCAAACCAATCTCGAAATCACTATAATCCCTACCAAACCAACCAGTTCAAACCATAACAACAACAAAGAACCCCCTTCCACCAACAACCCAAGCAACCATACCGACCACAATTCCAGAACAACAACAACAACCGCAACAACAACAACAACAACCGACAAGGAGGGTCGGGCGCCCTCAAACAACCAAGGAGGACCAAGTGGGACCAAGAACAACACGCCCCAAGGAGCCCCCGCCACCTTTGCTAGGCCTACACCGGCAATAATATGCCCCCAAAGGCGGGAAAGATCATGGCAACCATCCCCGCTTAGTGGACAAAACGTGTGCTTCAAGTGCGGGAAGCCCAGCCACTACGCCCATAGATGCATCAACGGAGGGCCAGCAAAACATAACGCTAGGCCGCAAGAGCAAGGGTGGGTCTTCAGCCTCAATGTAGACGGCGGACACATCCAACGGTCTCATAGAAGGTAAGTGCGAAATAGATGGTAGGACCTTAACTGCATTTTTATGACTCTGGTGCAACACATTCTTTTATTTCATATGCTAGTATCGAGGCTCTAAATTTGAAAACTTCCAAACTTCCTTTTGATCTTATTGTCTCTACCCCCACAAATCATCCTGTGAATACTTGTTATTGTTGTCTAAATCACACCTCACCACAAAGAAATAGATCATATGTTGTGGATTTAATTTGTTTACCCATGAAAGGTATAGGAGTAGTTCTTGGCATGGATTGGCTTCACGCCAACCGTGTGTTGTTAGACTGTGACACCAAAATAGTCGTCTTTCCTTCTCCCCCTAGTGTAATGAGTCAACCTTTGAGACTCTATCTCAATGCCGTAGAGGTCCACTGTAGTGGGAAAAAGACTAAGGGATATGTTCTCCTAGCCGCTAGCGAAGTACACTTTGAGCAGAATTTAGAGAATATACCAGTAGTGAGAGACTATCTCGAGGTGTTTCCGAAAGATATACCCGAGTTCCCTCCCGAGAGAGAAGTGGAGTTCTCCATTGAGTTGGTTCCTGGAGCGGGACCAATCTCCATTGCTCCTTATAGAATGTCACCCCTAGAACTAGCCGAGCTTAAAACCCAACTTGAGGAACTTTTAGAGAAGAGCTTTATAAGACCTAGTGCTTCACCGTGGGGAGCTCCAGTCTTGTTTGTGAAGAAGAAGGATGGGAGCATGAGGTTGTATATAGACTATAGGCAATTGAACCGTGTAACGGTGAAAAACAAATACCCTTTACCTAGGATTGATGATCTTATGGACCAATTGAGAGGAGCGGTAGTATTTTCCAAGATCGACCTAAGGTCAGGATATCACCAAATTAGAGTGAGAGATCAAGATATACCAAAGACCGCTTTTAGAACTCGATATGGACACTTTGAGTTCGCGGTGATGTCTTTTGGGTTGACGAATGCTCCTGCAGTATTTATGGATTACATGAATAGGATCTTTAGACCCTATTTAGATCATTTCGTGGTCGTTTTCATAGATGATATACTCATCTATTCAAAAATCCACGAGGAGCATGAGTGTCATTTGAGGATAGTTTTGGAGATTTTGAAGGAGAAAAAGCTGTATGCAAAACTCTCTAAGTGTGAATTTTGGTTGGAGGAGGTTAAGTTTTTAGGGCACGTTGTGTCAAAAGGAGGTATAGCCGTTGATCCTAGTAAGGTAGAAGCCGTAATGAATTGGGATAGACCGACCACCGTAACGGAAATACGGAGCTTTTTGGGTTTAGCAGGCTACTACCGTAGGTTTATCAAAGGATTTTCCCAAATTGCCCTACCCCTGACCAAGCTAACTAGGAAGAATGCACCATTTGTGTGGAATCCCGAATGTGAGAAAAGTTTCCAGGAGCTTAAGGAAGGGTTAACCACGACCCCAATCTTAGTCTTACCTAGCCCCAATGTACCTTTCGAGGTATATTGTGATGCTTCGGGCAAAGGACTAGGGTGTGTGTTGATGCAAAATAGGCAAGTGGTAGCCTATGCATCTCGACAACTCAAGCTTCACGAGGCTAACTACCCCACCCATGACCTAGAGTTAGCCGCCGTAGTGTTTGCCTTAAAGATGTAGAGACACCATTTGTATGGTGTAAGGTTTGAAGTTTTCTCCGATCATAAGAGTCTCAAGTACCTCTTTGATCAAAAGGAGTTGAACATGAGACAAAGAAGGTGGATGGAATTCCTCAAAGATTATGATTTCGGCTTAAGTTACCACCCCGGCAAGGCTAATGTAGTCGCCGATGCCTTGAGCCGAAAGATGTTACACCTGTCCCACATGATGATCAAAGAAGTTGAGTTGATAGAGAAGTTTAGGGATATGAATCTAGGGATGTCAGCGACCGATAAAGAGATGAAGATGTGTTATCTTAGTGTAACAAGTGGATTTAAGCAAAGGATCATGTTAGCACAACGAGAGAATAAGGAGTTCGAAGAGATCATAGATGTTGTTAAGGCGGGAAAGTTGAAGGGTTTCGAAAGAGGTGAGGACTGGATATGGAGGTTTGAAGGAAGGATCTGCGTACCCCAAGATGGTGAACTCCGAGAGAAGATCTTGGAGGAGGCTCACAAAAGCTATTTCACCATTCATCCCGGTGTTACCAAGATGTATCAAGACTTGAAGAAGATGTTTTGGTGGCCCGGAATGAAGAAGGATGTAGTCGCTTGGGTTAGTAAGTGCTTGGTATGTCAGAAAGTGAAAATCGAGCACCAAAAACCTTCAGGTTTGTTGCAAGCCCTGTGAATCCCTGAATGGAAGTGGGAATGCATATCTATGGATTTCGTGACGGGATTGCCTAAGACCCAAGCTGGCCATGATGCTATATGGGTGATAGTGGATCGACTAACCAAGTCGGCACACTTTCTGCCTATTAGAGTGACATACTCTTTAGATAAATTGGCTCGCTTATACATCCAAGAGATCGTGAAGATTGCATGGAGTACCATCGATTTATAATCTCGGATAGAGATCCGCGGTTTACGTCGCGTTTTTGGGGAGCCTTTCAAAAGGCGTTTGGTTCAAAGCTATGCTTGAGCACTGCTTACCACCCACAAATAAATGGACAGTCCGAAAGGACGATCCAAACCCTAGAGGACATGCTAAGAGCCTGTGTGTTAGACCAAAGGGGAAGTTGGGATAAGTACTTGCCTTTGATCGAAGTTTGCGATAACAACAGCTTATCACTCGAGCATCGGTATGGCACCGCATTTGGCGCTGTATGGAAGGAAGTGCCAATCACCTTTGTGTTGGTACGAGCCTGGGGAGCAAAGTGTCTTAGGACCTGATGTAGTGAGGGAGACGACGGAACAAATCAAGAGGATCCGGGATAGGATGCTCACTGCTCAAAGTAAACAAAAGAGCTATGTGGACAAGCGGCGCAAGCCCTTGGAATTCGAAGAGGGAGAACATGTGTTCCTTAGGATTACCCCCACTCCAGGCATAGGGAGAGCCATGAAAGTACAAAAGTTGAGCCCCCGATTCCTTAGTCCCTTCCAAATTCTTCAAAGCATAGGAAGACCTGTCTACAAAATAGCTTTACCCCCTAATCTTTCTAATCTTCATGACGCTCTTTCACGCCTCTCGCTTAAGGAAGTATGAGTCCGACTCCTAGCCACGCTTTAGAGCCGAGCATGTTCAGTTAAGGGACGACCTAACTTTCAATCTTCCCTACGAGAATCGTGGACCATGAGTCATACCGAGGAACAAGTCCTGCTCTTTGGTAAAAGTAGCATGGGGACGCGACAAGTCCGAAGAATTCACATGGGAGCTAGAGACAGAAATGCGAGACAAGTATCCTGAGCTTTTCTAAAGTAACGAATTTCGAGGGCGAAATTCTTTTTAAGGAAGGGAGTAATGTAACACCCTGATTTTTCTGTTCGAGGGAAATGACCAAAATGCCCCTGAGGTCATTTCCCGACCCGAATGCGAGGGTAACCAACTCGGTCATCCTCGAAGGGTCAACTCAATGTTTGAAGGGGATTGAATGGCCTTTGAATGCTTTCGGAAGCTTAAAATTTAGTTTCGCAGCTTTCAGGTCAAAATGACCAAAATACCCCTATAGCGTTTTTACGCGGGTAAAGGTGCCGTTTGAGCCTGGAACTTTCCCTAGAGGTTTAAAAACACGTTTTCATATGTCTAGAGGTCTCTGTTCAAGTCCCGGTGGTCCCGGGCAGTTTTAGTGCAAAATTACGATTTTGCCCCTAGAATAGTGTTTTTGAGCTTAATGACGTAATTAAGCAAACCTAAGCAATATTAGGCTCTAAATGAAAATTAATTTATTTCCCTAATTAATCTAGAGTCAAAATAATTTATTAAAGTTAATTAGAACCTAAAATTGCTTAGATTAAACTTAAATCCCTTTTTAGAACTCAAGACTCCTAGTCTTAGAATCTTGAATAGTATTTTCTCTCTCCAATTCCTTAAATCAAGGAAATGTGTCTAGAGTTGTTTAGACTCTAAATTGAGGATTTAACTCACTAATGGTGCAAGACCACTCCTTAATTATGTCTAGACCACCTTAATTATCCATTTTTCCTTACCTAAACACCTTCTTACAAATTCTTAATCTTAAGCATAATCAAAGATACACCTAAACACGACTCTAAACCACAATTAAAATGCAAGACACTCTCCTCCCTTGGCTGCAACATAGCCGAACAGCCATGCCCCCATTGACCACATGTTTAATTATTTTCTCACTCAAAGAACCATGCTTGAGGCCATACCTTGAACCATACCTCACCATACCTTGAACCATACCTCACCATGCCTCAAGAACACATTATCTTACCTCATGGAACTCATGGATGCCTCCAATTCTACACCTCATGGCCGAAAACCCCTTAAGCCCTCACCCCCTCCATTTGTTTCATTTCTCTATAAATACAATGCCTTGAGGAGCTTGCACCACTTTTAGATCATTTGCTAAGTTTAGGAACACTCAAAGCTTTTCTTTTCTCTCAAAGTTCTAGTGTTCTTCAAGTTCTTCAAGTTCTTCAAAGTTCTTCATCATCTTCATCTTCTTCTTCCATCTTCAAGTTCATCACATCAAGTAGGGATTTCCTTTCATGTATTCTCTTCTTTAAAGTTCTTGTTTCAAGTTTGATGTTCATAGTTTCTCTTGATTCTTTTTAGAACTTCTTTTCCTTTCTTTGTTCTTTCTCATTTTCGGCCATGGGCCTTGAAGTTCAAAGAAATGAGAGCTTGATGATGAGAGTTTCATGGTGATGTTCATCACTTGAAACAAACTCTAGAGCTTGATCTTTGTTCTTGAACAAAAATGTTTCTAGTTCTTCCTTTCTTGAACTCTTGAGAACTTTAGCTTTGATGATGTTTTAAAATGGCTCTATGAACTCAATGATGAGGACTCATGATGGTGGTGTTCATATATCATCAAAATCATGAACTCTAGAGTTTTAAAATGTTCCTTTTTCTTTTTGAAGATTTCGGCCATTTCCTTAATTTTTTCTAAGCTTCATGGTTTGATTTCCTAAAAATATTATGTTGAGTTTTAAGAACTCTAAGCTTGACTTTACCTTGTTGGATGAGTTTGGGTTATGGTTTAAGTTCCTTTAAAGTCTTGTTAAGAGCTCTAGAGAGATAAAATGAACTTGCATAATTTATCTTATGCTTGCACTCATGTTTACATTCTTGCTATGCATCTTTACTTTCTAGCTATCACCTAAGAACATAAAGATTAAAATGGAACTTGTATCATCACTTAATTTAATTCTCGAAGCCTTTCTATTTCGGCCTTAAAGTTGATTGTTGTTGGGCCTAGAGCACTAAAATAAAGAATTGAACTTGCATTATCACCTAATTAATTTCTCGAATGCCTTTCTATTTCGGCCTTAAAGTCGATTGTTGTTGGGCCAAGAGCACTAAAATGAAGAATTGAACCTTGCATCTTTACTTTCAAGCTTGCACGTTTAAAGTTTATGCCTCGCATATTTACTTTCAAGCTTGCACATTTAAGTTTATGCCTTGCATATTTAATTTATGTCATCACTTTATTTTGTAAGCAAGATTAAAAATGAAAAGCATGAGCACGTTTATTTTATGTCGTAATTTAAGAACCTAGAGGTCAAAGACTTGCCCATTTCATTCCAAGTTAAAGTTTAATGTGAAACCATTCTTTGAATGAAAATTTTCGGCCAAGCAGTGATGATGGACGTGCAATGAGTTTTCATCTAGCTACTAGGACCAATAGTCTATGTTTTAAGTTTTCCTTAAAGCTTTACAAAACTTTATAAGGTTATGTCATCACAAGTTGTGATTTTATTATCTTTTAGGCGATGGAATATGTTTTGGTCAGTGACCTAAGGCTTCTCTTTGCCTCTTGATGAATTAAAATGTTTTGAAAAAGAGTTTTAGAAGTTCTAGATTGATTCCAAGAGAAACTAGTTAACTTATGTACCTAGAAACGTCAATTTAACTCTCTTATTAAAGTTAAATGTTTTCGGTTCTGATATGATGAGTGTGATGCTGTATGATGATGTTTTGATGTGTTGGAATGTGTGAAAATATCATATGATGATGTAGAAGCGATCCTATGCATGATAGGTAAGAAACTAGCTAACTAGAAATACCGTAAAGTCGGAATTTGACATAGTTTTAACCCATTTGCTTTTGGAACTTTTCCAAACTGTTTTAATGGGAACATAGTCAGATTTAGATTGTTTAGACATGAAAAACTTGGTAACATTTGGATTAGAATTGAATTCTAGCACCTATGGGGAAACTAGTAACTAGAAAACCGTAAAAATGCAAATGTAGAACTCTTAGAACATTTAATTTTCTGGATTCTGTCCAGCACCCTTACAACATGATAAACATGATTAATAATTAGTCCTTAAGCATAGGAATGTCTCATAATTGATTTAGATTTAATATATAGCTTCTTCAAGACAGAACCGAGAAAGGGTCTAAAACGTAAGTTCTAGAACCCCGTAAATACAAGTTAGAGATTCTGCCCTATGCTTTTCAGATTTAAGTGTGAACATGAGGATTAGGAATGATGATTAATTATGAGCCCTTAGGTGCATAAAGATTTGAGCGACGGATGTAGAGAACTATATCTCAAGATTAAGACCCGTAAGGGTTAAAGCATAAGCTACCGTAAGGGTGAGCGTTTGGATGTTTTATGATGATGCATGTAGTATGCAAATGATGATGATGTTATTCATATGAGGAATTCATGAGGTTATATGTTTATGTGGCATAAAGCAAATTTGGAAGGAAATTCGGTGTAATGCCGTTGTCACTAATTTCCGACAAATTTGGGGACTTAAAGAGATTTTGAAAATTAAGGTACTAAGATGGGTTCTAGGATGACACCGGTTCGGCCGAGCACCTCCATAGAACTCATGTGACATCGGTACCATTTTATACTCTTAGGTGACACCAGTTCGGCCTAGCACCCCTAAGAGTTTTGCCCCCTAACCCGTACTCAGATAGTCGGGATTTATGATTTATGATATGCTTATCGTTAAGTGGTAAGTAAGAACTAGTGACGACTAGTTAAGGTATGAGCTCATAACCTAGATGTATGACACGTTCTGGGTGACACCGGTTTGGCCGAGCACCCCCAGTTCGATTGTCTTTTAGGGTGGTCCATGAGGAAGAGATGTTTCATGATTATGATTATGTCACTAAGTTTGTCCCATATGAATGTTACTATTGCCACTTTATGCCACTAAGTATGATGATGCTTGATGTTATGTTTTATGTATGTGCATTAGGTAGTGCCATGCATACATCTTCTATTATGTTGCATTCATGACATTAAGATCATCCTAAAATGAATGGACCTTGGCTAAAGTATATTTTAAAGTTTAAAATGAACTTAATGCATGTTTAGTCATTTTGTATAATTAAACCCAAGGTTCCTGAGGACGTAGATGATGACACCTAGGTAGTAGAAGGCCCTACTGAGATTCTTTAGCAAGATTCTCACTCCCTCTATCTCTTTCTTTCCGTCACGTCTTCAGATGGCGACGTCAGAGTGTTCGTGGACACGCCGACATGGGAGGTGCACCATGACCCGGACCACGGGTCATTCCATTTTGTGGGTCGATGCACGGTTAGAGTATTCATGTTCATGGGTCGACCCTTCACTCCCCCTGTACATTCCCATCGTTTCTCCCCCGTCTCACCTTTTGGCGATGACCTGGTGTTCGAGCGCGCACGTCCCCTAGAGGAGAGGCTTCGTCGCACCCCATCATCCACGTCCGTCGCTCGAGACTACCCCCAATATGTGCCCCGTTGCCCATCGTCTTTTTCGGAGACGGATCCTTCCGAGGATTCGGCAACCCAGGCACTCTTCGAGGGATCTTCCCCCACCATACCCATGGACCTTGGGGAGGGTAGTGAGCCTTCCGTGACTCAGCCGAGGCTTACATGACGACCGGAGATGAGGCCACGCCGTGGAGGTCACTTCCGAGCCCCGTCCCGTCTATTCACTGTAACACCCTCCGAATTACCATATTTTACTCGAGTATCAACATAGTAATTAGAAAAGTATTACTTACATTCACAATCTATACTAGTCGAAAATAATTGAAATCAAATAATTCAGACACATATATGGCCAAACTCGTATATACATATATAAACATCATTTCTAAGTTTGCAATGTGTACACCGTGATCGATACTACAATCGGTTAACTTCTAAGCTCATCAGGAACTCAGTTCACAAAAGGAAGGAACACCTCCAGTATCTAATCTAACCTGCTCAAAGTTGAGGTCTAGCAAAAGTTTGTACAAACAGAAATAAACCCCACAACATTTAACACGATAAATCTGCAGGTTAGAGGGTCACTAGTACTAAACTACCACTATATACATATCATGAGTCCATGAAGATCTCACGTCCTACTAGATGAAACCGTTGGCTATCGGCATGATAGCCTCACCTCCGCCTGGGGCATCAGGACCTCCGATGGGTCCGAGTCTCAAGACGAGGATGAAGAGGGATCATCTCTTTGGAGAGGAGCTGGTAGTGCAGTGGGATATCAAATATCACCGGGTGTGCCAAGTGGAGAGGCACACCATCATAAGGGAAAGCAGGTCAAAGTCACTTGTAAATACCGATGTACTAAAGAGCGGCCGAAAAACACATAGACACGAACTTGCGAGTAACCCACTACATACAGAGAGTCAAGAGCAGATCATAATGCCACACCCACTGTGGGCGAGTCAAGGTAAAATACTAGTGACGGCATCTCGCTGGATCTGATTAACACAAAGTAAATGCAACCGTAGGGATGAGAATATTATAAAATCCTCGAGGGTATTCCTCAGGTATAATGTGAAACACAATTGATAAGCTCATTCATGTGGGAATACTCATGCAAAACTATGTACAAAGAATATCAAGGTATATACATCATGTAAAATCAAGTACAAGTATAATAATAATTCGTTGCATTGTTCTTTTCTCATTAACATAGGGAAGGCTTAATCCCACATCAAGTGATGTCTGTAGTGGAATCACTCCACAAGAACTATTTACCATTAGGACATGAGCTCATTCCTATATGTCGATACGTCTACCGACTTATCAAATTCCCAGGAAAGCTCTTACTTTTGTCTTTCCCGTTCAACCACATAAGCCTTGTCTCTATTTTCCCCATATGTTAAAAATTGCACAACTAAAAGTCATGTTAATTTTCTTTTCTTTTCCTTTATCCTCACAATAATCACATAGTGTACTTCTCCTTTCAAAGGTCTGCTTAGATCATAGGTAAGCATACAGTTATGTTGGAGTCTCATCCATATCTCATCAACATTTCTTTCAAACAATTAGCATGCATTAACATGATATATACTTGTATCTAAAGCCATTCTATCATTAGTTCAAGACATTCTTACCGTTTTCAGCAATCAGCAGATTTATTACTCTAGAATTCAAAATTAATTTCCCTATCAAACAGCGAATTTAAGAGCCATAAAAATTCTCTATGACATGTCAATGTGTGTAAAAGGCCCTGTACAAATTTCCAAACAAACGGTGTTCTCTAACCTTATCAACTAAACTTTTCCAATCTGGTGGTTAGAGACCACTTGTAACAGTTTAGATCAGGACTCTCATAATTTTCGACCCCACCAATTGATTAAATCAACTCAAAATAAAATTCACAGTTACAATTCAATGTGTTATCAGCTTCCCATAAAAGTTTCAAAGAATAAACCCATCGTTTACTATGATAATAAAAGCACACAATTTTACTGCCTCAGCTTCAATATTTCAGGCAGCATAGTCACAACTTCGGTTCTTGAATTTTTAAACACAGAAAAAGTACCCAGAATAACCCCAAATTTTTAATAGAGACCCCCTAACATGGTAACTACATCCCATAAAATTTTCAACTGAATCTAAGATCTCTAGATATATTAGAAAATTCGACAAAATTTACTGCTTGCTTCAAACCGGGATTTTCCAGCAACATTGTTCAAGAATCATGAATTTTTTTCAAGCAGAGAAAATCGTTCACATGACCCAAGGAAAATCATGGGGTTGTCTCAGGATGTTACCTTCAACATATAATTTTTATAGCCCATAAAATGGAACACAATTGCACCAGAAAATTTGTCAACAAGTTCTGCCTTGTTGAAATCCGAAAATCCAGCAAACTAATTCCAAGTCTCTCTTGATGTAAATGATTTTTCCACCACACCAAACACTCCACCAAAATTCATACATCAATATCAACATATGATTAACCAATAAAATCAGAAATTTTAGGACAAAACCAATCAGAATTTTCAAAGGAAATTTTGAAACAAAAGAAGACAAATAAAACCCTACCCTTGGAAGCTAATGCTTCTTTAGCTTTTGTATACTTCAAGGTAGATGTTCTCCACCCCAAAACTCTTGAAACACACCTAGATCCTCCACTAATCAGTGCTGAGTGAGGTACTAAAGTGAGGTTTTGAAAAATCTAATCGGTTATATTTGTAGAGGTTGAAGTGTAGAACAAGTTTGCTTAAGGAAGTTTTTGATTCTAGCAAGATTTGGTCTAGGATTTTGGAGGTTGAAATTTTCAAGGTTAGCAAAGGTTTTTGGATGAAGAAGGAATGAGTTTTCCTGCTGCTCTTCACTTGGCCGAGGATGATGATGAAAAAGATGTGATTAGGTGGGTTAAGTATATCTATTAAGGAGTGTTTTGATTGGTTGAAAAAATAAAATATAATTTCTTTCCATTAAAAGGGTTTAAAATCAATGGCCAGGATTTGATCTTTCATCCAAGATGAAATCCTAGCCATTCACTTGGTATTCAAGTGGATATACTTCATTATTTGCAGATATTAACTAGTTTTCGGTGTTAGAAATCGAACACTGAAATTTCTACAAACGGGCAGACAAGCAGTGAATTCGAGAAATCAAATATTGCCCGAAAAATAATTTCGGGTATGAAATCATTACTCCTACCTATTTCTAAACATAATCTTATAATTTCTCAATTTTGGGCATTTCCGGGGCCCAATTCTAGGATTTCGGCTGTTCCGGCGGACCTGTGGGGCCTGTAAGACACTATTCATGGTTTTTTTTTTTTTTTGCTTCCTTGAGTTAGTCTCATCATTTCCACATTTATCAACATCCTAAAATTCTCATTAATAAAGCTTCATTTAATTTCTAAAAAGAATAGGGTATTACATTCACGCTGGAGGAACTTGCTCAGCTTCCCGGTTACGTACCACGCTCGAGGGATAGTCGCCAGTAGGAGGCGGTGGATGGCCCGGGTTAGAGCACACACCACTTGGATGAGGATAAACCTTCTTTTGTTTAGAGGTTATCCCATTAGATGCACACGGGTAGGGGAGTAGATCATGTTTATGTTTATGTTGTATTTCCTTTCCTGTACTTCCCTTGTACTAAATTAAGTCCCACACTTATAAGTGGGCAAGTTATATATATATATATATGAGATGATACTAAGTGTTATTCATGTTGTGCCTTATGCTATGATGTTATGAGATGTATGATTTGATCGTTACATGATACATTGCATCACGCGGCTCACTTTATATTTCAAAAAAAAATTACCCGTATTTTCTGCTAAGTATTTCAAGGTAAAAATGTGAACTATGAAGTAACAGACTAATGATTAACCTAAATATGTTCTAGAGTATTGGGTTAAAAATTAGGATATTACATATTACACCATAGGCATCTCTAAGTTTTTGAAGAACAATCACATGCAATAATAAAACAATCATTCAAGAATAATAGTTCACATAGCATCATACAAGTCATGAGTTAAACACCAATTCATCATTCATAGAGTAGTGCATAAACCTCTCCCTTAAGAGTGAAAACCCTTAATCGGGTAACCTCAAACTTCCAAATTATTTCCTTACACCTCTAAGGGATTGATTAACCTCATTACCATAATTTATTAAGTCCTAAAACCTAATTAATTATGGCTGTACAGCATTAGGTAGTAAGCTAAATTAGATGAATTAGGGTGTTCTAAAAGATGCATTTTAAACTCTTTCTCACATCCGACTTTTCTATGATGCAACAATTAATTGCTAAGCCAATTATGAGTCACTCTCACTGATCTAGACATCATATAATGTGATTCTATGGATGTTAATTAAGCTGGAACAGAATTCATATTTTCTGTACCTATGGAGTTCTAGAATTCACATTTAAGCAATTAAAGTAACTAAGCATGCTCCAAAATGTCTAGAACAATTATCATATACTTGGCAAGGTATTTAAACATATTTAGACCACCCAAAACATGATTTAAGGTGGTGGAAATGAACAAGGCAGAACCGAAAATTTAAGATCATCAAATCATGTATAAACTTCCTTTTCAATGTACATAGGTAACTAGTTTCTCTTGGAACAATTTTAGGACTTCAAAAACATCTTAGAAATCAATTTATCTTGTCAAGAACTCTTATAAAATACATGGGGTAGTAGCTCTTTAATTTCACTCATGGTTGAGATCCTAAATATAAGAACATACTCAAAATACCTTTAAATGTCACCTATGTTTAGGAAAAACTTAAAACATAAACTATAGGCTATTGTAACTAATGAAAACTCATCCTAGAGCTTTCATCATCACATGGCCTAATGCATTTTCAAGGGGATACCCCCTTGATTTAACTTTTCTCAAGATGAAATGGGCAAGTCTTTGAGCTCTAGTAGTTTTAGGTGATAGCATAAGAGTAAACATGCTATGCATTCCATTTTTATAGTCCATTAGGAAGTAAAGTGATAACTCAAAGTAAATATGAGATGTGTATTCATTTTTTAGTCTTTGAGTTTAGTAAAGACTTGAAATATAACATGAAATGCAAAGCTTGGAATTTAAACGTGCATTATGTAAATTCATTCTTTATTTTGGGGTTTAGTGATAGCATAGGAAGTAAACGTGCTATGCAAAGTACAAATTAAACGTGAATGCAAGTTGCTTTTTTATCTTGTCTAGAGCTCTTACAAGACTTTAAAAAGAAACATAGTTCCAAACCAAACCTCATCCTTACAAGAAAAGAAAACTATTAGTGCTAAGATATTCAAAATAAATCATAACCTCAAAGGTTTTGAAAGTGGCCGAATCTTCATCAAGAAGAATGAACCATCTTTAAACTCTAGGGACCATGATCTTGATGATCTATGACATCAACATCCTAAGTCCTCATCATTGAGTACATGGCTTCCTTCAAAACCAACCTTTAAACAAAGTTCATGCTAAAGAAGAAAGTAAAACTGAAACCATGCTTGGTTTAAGGTCAATGTTTCAAGCTTTAGAGTTTGTTCATGTGACAAGCATCAACATGAAGCCCTCATCATCAAGCTTCCATTTTTCCAAGCCTTAGAAGCCTCTATGGCCGAAAATATGAAAAGAAAAGGGAAGTCCAAAAAGTGTTCAAGAGAGACATAAACTCCTTCTTTACTCAACCTTGCAAAAGGATGAAACTTTCCTTTTGATAAAAATTCAAGCTTTAGGGGTTGTTAAGTGACAAGCACCATCATGACACCCTCATTATCAAGCTTTCATTTTTCCAAGGGTCCAAGGCCTTCATGGCCGAAACATAAAGAAGAAAAGGGAAGTTCCAAATGTTCAAGAGAAACATAACCTCATTCTTAACTAAACTTGTAAAAGATGAAATTATTCTTAAGAAAAACTCAAGCTTTAGAGGTCTCATGTAAGATGAACTCATAGTCACCTCTAGAGAGCACTCATCATCAAGCTATCATATTCAAGGCCTTGAGGCCGAAAACTAAAGGAAAAGGAGAGGAAGAAACCAAAATAGAAAGCAACATGGAGGTTCAACCATTCATCATTTCCCAACAAGATTCAAACATAAAGATCAAAGACATATTTAGAAAAGTTCCCTACCTTGTGTTTTTCAAAAAAAAAAAAGAGGAAGAACTTTGAGCTTGAAGAACTCTTGAAAGCTTTGAAAGAAAGAGGAAGTAAGAAAGCTTGGGACTTTTGAGAAATGAGCAAAAGAATGAAGTTGTGTAGTGTTGTGTATTTATAGACAAATGAATCATGAAGGAGTGGAGGGGGAGGAGCATGGCCGAAGCTTCTTAAAGAAGGAGGAGGGAAGAAAAATCTCCTTGTGTTGTCATTCATGGTGTGATTGAGAGCATAGGTCATAGGGTGGCTTTTGAAGGACAACTTGATTGACTACATAAAATACATTTCTTTTGAATTTAGGGTGAAGTGGCCGAAAATCATAAGGCCAAGGGAGGGAAGATTTCATTCAATTTAATCATGTACTAGTGAGGTGTTTTGGAGCAAACAAGGTTAGGTCACTAATTAAGGTTGTATAATCGAGTGTTTAAGTGAGCTAATTAGGTGATTAAGGCCATGAAATCCTTGGATTAAGAGTGGTCTTGTAGGGTTAATGGAGTCAAACTCATATGACTATTGATTAGAGTGTGACAACTTTGTCTTGGGAATGGAAGTATCCTTGGGAATGGGAGTGTGAATAGTGAAAATACTATTTATAATTGTCTTTTCTTTAAAGAAAGAAAAGAATTAGAAATGAGTTTTAAATTTCCTTATGAAATTTTAGGTTCTAATCAACCTCAAATAATTATTTTAGCTCTAGATTAATTAAGGAAATTAATTAACCTTTCATTAGAGCCTAATATTGCTTAGGTTTGAGTTAAGTAACTCGTTAGGCTAAAAATCCACTAAACAGGGGTAAAATCATAATTTTTACTAAAAGTTGCCCAGGACCTTTGGGACTTAAACCAACATAGTTCATGCCTTAAAACCATCATTTTTGGTCTCCGGGACAAGTCCGGGTCGGAGTCAAAACGTGAAACTGCTTTAAGTCAGGTTAGGGGTATTTTGGTCACTTTTGCGCAGAAACCTCAAAAATGAGATTTCTCTACTCTGATAGACATTCAAACATATACAATCCCCTTCATACATTATAAAAGCCCTGAGGATGGCCGAGGCCGGTCGTCCTCGTGTTTCAGGTAAAATGACCTCACGGGCATTTTGGTTATTTAAAAGTTTAGAGAAAAACAGGGCGTTACAATAATAATCCCGACTCTAAGAGTACGAGCTTAGGGGCATAAGGATCACCTATCATAACCTTTAATTCGGGGAGTCCATAGGAATATTTCCTTCTTTGAAATGTAATTACTGGTATCTAGTACACAGTTATTTGTCCGCTTTGCAAGCTCGATATCAATACCCTCACGGTTTTGTTCTTAGGGGTGCTTGGCTAAACCGGTGTCACCTAGAACGCGTCTCAATATTATGTCACATATTTTCATGGGCGTGCTCAGCTAAACCGATGTCACCCAGAACGTATCTCATATCTTTTTAGAAAAACTTTATTGAGTCTTCAAATTTGACGAAAATTCGGCAGTGTAACGGCGGTACATCGAATTTCCTTCAAATTTGCTTTATGCCACAAGAGCTAATAGCACATGTAAATCAAGTGATCAATATCATGCAACCTATCCATTCATGCATCAATACATCATAGTGTAACGCCCCGATTTTTCTGTCTGAGTGGAAAATGACCAAAATGCCCCTGAGGTCATTTTCGGCCCGGAATTTGAGGATGGCCGGCCCGACAGTTCTCGGAGGGCCAACTCAATGTTTGAAGAGGATTGAATGACCCTTGAGTGGTTCCGGAGGTGAAAGTCTCATTTTCTGTAGTTTCAGGTCAAAATGACCAAAATACCTCTATAGCGTTTTTACGCGGGTAAAGGAGCCATTTGAGCCCGAAACTTTCCCCAGAGGTTTAAAACCATGTTTTTACATGTTTCGAAGTGTCTGTTTGAGTCTCGGTGGTCCCGGGCAGTTTTAGTGCAAAATTATGATTTTGCCCCTAGAATAGTGTTTTTGAGCTTAACGATGTGATTAAGCAAACCTAAGCAATATTAGGCTCTAATCGAAGATTAATTAATTTCCATAATTAATCTAGAGTAAAAATAAATTATTAAAATTAATTAGAACCTAAGATTGCTTAGATTAGATTTAAATCTCTTTTCTAAAACTCAAGATTTCACTCTTGGAATCTTGAATAGTGTTTTCTCTCTCCAATTCCTTAAATCAAGAAATTGTGTCTAGAATTGTTTATACACTAAAATGAATTTATAACTCACTAATGATGCAAGAACACTCTTTAATTATGTCTTGACAACCTTAATTACCCATTTTCTCACCTAAACACTTTCTTACAAATTCCTAATCTTAATCCTAATCAAAGATACACCTAAACACAATTCTAAACCACAATTAAAATGCAAAGAGAACCCTCCCCATGGCTGATGCATTTCGGCCCTCTCTCTCTCAATTACCACACATTTTGAATTGTTTCTCACTCAAAGAACCATGCTTGAAGCCATACCTTGAACCATACCTCACCATACTTTGAACCATACCTCACCATGCCTCAAGACCACATTATCTCACCTCATGGAACTCATGGGCTGCCCATGAGGCTGATGGCCGAAGCTCCTCCCCCTCCATGCACCTTTCATTTGTTTCATTTCTCTATAAATAGCTTGCTTGGGTGAACTTGTATCATTTTGGGTTCATTTGCTAAGTGTAAGTTTCCAAAGAACACTTCAAAGTTTCCTTTTTCTCTCAAGTTCAAGTCTTCAAGTTCTTCATCCTTTTCTCTCATCTCAATATTCAAATCACTAGGTAGGGATTTTCTTTCAAGAGTTCTTTCATTTAAAGTTCTTAATTTCTTTATGTGTTCATAGTTTCTCTTGAATCCTTTTTAGAACTTCTTTTCTTCTTCTACTCCTCTTTGTTTTTCGGCCATGAGGCCTGAGGATCAAAGGAATGAGAGCTTGATGATGAGAGTTTCATGATGACGTTCATCACTTGAACAATCTTTAAAGCTTGATCTTTGTTCTTGAGTTAAAGATGTTTTTAGTTCTTGAATCCTTGAAACCTTTCACCTTGATGATGTTTTAAAATGGTTAACATGAACTCAATGATGAGAGCTCATGATGTTGGTGTTAATGCATCATCAAGATCATGGTTTCTAGAGTTCCATATGTTTCTTTCCTTCTCCAACAATTTCGGTTCCTTTTCCTTTTCTTTCTCTAAGGTTTCGGCTATATTGGCCAAGGAAGTTCACAATGGCTTGATGATGAGAGCTTCTAGATGATGACTGTGTTCATCACAATGAGGCCTCTAGAGCTTGAGTTTTAATAAAAATGTTATTTATGTTTACATTCCAAGAAAAGAAACTTGGTGTTTTAAAGAATCCTTGAGGTTCACTCTTGTTTTACTTTATCTTGTCATGATAAGTTTGGGTTGAGGTTTAAGTTCTTTTAAAGTCTTGTATGAGCTCTAATAAGAAATAAAATGAACTAGCATTCATATTTAAATTCAAGCTTATGCATTACATGTTTAATTTGAGCTTTGCATTCATATTTAATTTCCAAGCCATCACTTAAAGTTAAAGCCTAAAGAATGGAGTGCATAGCATGTTTAAATTATGTCATCACTTAAAAGACCTTAGAGCTCAAAGACTTGCCCATTTTATCTCAAGTTAAAGTTTAATGAGGAAGCATTCTTTGAATGCATGATTTCGGCCTTGTAGTGATGGTGAACATGGAATGAGTTTCATCTAGCTTCAAGGACCAATAAGTCAAGTTTTAAGAATCCTTTTAAATCTCATGAATTTGTTTGAGTTTAAGACCAACAAGGCTCTATGAATTTAACTCTCTTTTAAGGAGGGATTAAGTGGTCACTGACCTAAGGATGTTTTTAGTCTCTTTCACAAGATAAAATGGCTTGCAAAAGAGTTTTAGAAGTCTTGAAAATGATTCCAAGAGAAACTAGCAACTTATGTGTTTTAGAAATACCAAGTTATGTATCTTTTTGGGACATAATGTTTCGGCCCTTCCATGATGGGTTTGCTACTATATGATGATGTTATGATGTGTTATGATGTGTGGAAATTATGTATGATGAGGTAGGAACACTTCTATGCATGTTAAAAGAGAAACTAGCTTTCTAGAAAAACCGTAAAGTCAAAATTGAGCATAGTTTTATTCCATTTAGTTATGGACATTGCCCAAACTGTTTCAATGGGGATATAATCGGATTAGGACTGATTAATCATGAAAAATTTGGTTACATTTAAAGTAGGAATGAATTTTGGCACCTATAGAGAAACTAGTAACTAGAAAACTGTAAAACCGTAATTGTAACGCCCCAATTTTTACTGTAATTTTTACTGTCATTAGAAATTACTCAATTACCGAATTACCGTAGGTAATTATTACATAAGATTTGAGGCCGAACAATCCTCAATAAAGGAATATAACATTAGAAGAGAGGTTAGGAACGATTCATGCGAGAGTCGCAAATCAGAATTCTCATGCGTATAAAATGACCAAAATGCCCCTGAAGTTATTTTACTCAGAAAATGAAGATCGTGGGCCCCACCTATTCTCAAGGGGATATTTTGAGGATAATAAGGGATTGTTTGTGTTATGTGTGTTAATAGAGCAGAAGGATCTCAATTTTGAGTTAGATCTTGTGAAATGACCAAAACGCCCCTGTGGTGTTTTAACTCCGATGTGCGTGCCGACTGAGCCCGAACCTCACTAAAATGTTTTAAAATGTGTTTTTAAGCCATGATTAACCATTGGTTAAGCTCGGGTGGCCTCGGGCAATTTTAAGTGAAAGTACGATTTTGCCCTGTTTTTGGGCGATTTGCGAATTCGGGATTTTTGATTCGTATACCGAAACCTAAGCAATATTAGGCTCAAATTAAAGCTTATTAAATTCTAAATATTAATCTAGAGTCAAAATTATGTATTTAGATTGATTAGAACCCAAAATTGCTCAAAAACACCCAAATTGCTTACTAATTCACTTAAACCCTTAACCGTAAATTCTCTAAATTACATGAATACCTTGCCTACACCTAAATAATGCATGGAACACACAAATTTCACTTCTTTGGGCTGTAATGGACGAAATTATTGATGCCATTATGCAGCTGAATTATTGCCAAAAGTTGCACTAAAACAAAATGCCAAAATGTCACCATAAGAGACATAATTCCTTAATTTCATACAACTTTGTCTAAAATGATTTTCCTCCCTTATTCCTCCTGCAAAATTCCATCCACTACCTCATCATTTTGGCCAATTAGAAGCCTCAAAATCTTCTATAAATAGGCTTGCTTGAGTGGTCTTGGAATGCTTGGTTCATAACTAGTTTTTAGGAGCACCAAAAACTTTCTTTCTTCCGCCTCTTTGGCGAATTCTTTCTTCAATTTTTCAAAGAGATTTTGTTTCATTTCACTTCAAGAAACCAAGTTCTCTTCCTCTTCTTCAACTCAGATTAGGTAGGGAGTAGTTTCTAAATTTATTTCTATGCTTTGAGGAGTTGTGTTTTTAGCTCAAAATGATGAAATTATGAACTTGCCTTAGCTTTTCATTTTGGTTTTCCTCTTCAATTTTTTTTAACCAATTCAACCATATGGCCTAGGTGGAACTAAGATGATGGCTTGATGATGAGGACCTTGAGGTGGGTTGTAAATCCATCACAAGTTAGGCCTCTAAAGCTTGAAAATTCCACTTGATGCAAAACCTTAAAGAATAATGCTTTATGATGCTAAAACAAAGATTTTTAGTTTAGAACTTGAAAGATGTATTTTTTCCTTTTATGTTTTATTTCTTGTTAAGATATGTATTGGGTTGAATTTATAATTCTTTTAAAGTCTTGAAGGAGCTCTAGTAAAGAAACAAAATGAATTTGCATCCATGATTAAGTTTATGCTTTGCATAACCATGTTTACCTTCTATGTCATCACTAAATTTTCAAGAATGAATAAATGAACTTGCATTTCTCATGTTTAAATTCCAAGCTTGTATTTCATGTTTATGTTTCAAGTCATCGCTTAATCTTTCAAGATAATAAAGAGGTTGCATCTCATATTTAATTTATGCTCTCACTATATTTTATAATGGCTAAAAGAATCAGCATGACATGTTTATTTTATGCCATCACCTAAAGATCCTAGAGCTCAAAGACTTGCCCATGTATCACAAGCAAAGAAATATGATTATTGGAGTTAAAGAATTTATTCTTTAAAAAGTTTTGAGATTGGAGCTTATAAGATGTAATAATAATATTCTCTTCTCCCTCTACTGGTCTGTGTGCGGACTACCGCGCTCCGGTTTCTTAATATTCTCTTCTCCCTCTCTGGTCTGTGCGGACTACTGCCGCTCCGGTTTCTTAATATTTTCTTCTCCTCTCTTGGTCTGTGCGGATTACATAGCTCCAGTTTCTTGTATCATGTTTATATTTCAAGTTCTTGCATCATGTTTAATTTTCAAGTCATCACCTTAAATCTTAAAGATAAAGAAATGGAATTGCATATCATGTTTATAATTCCAAGCTATCACCTTATAAAGATAAGATTAAAATAAGGTTGCATAGCATGTTTATAATTCTAAGATGTCACCTAAATCTCTAAAGCTCAAGACTTACTCCTTTTATCTTAAGTGAGAATTTTAATTGTGAAGATCCTCCCAAATTTGACAAAAGAACTAGTTTCTAAATGAGTTTTAAAGCGTTGCAAGGATTTTACAGGGAACTAGTATTTTATATGCACTTAAAATATGATTCTATGTAATTGCATGAGGTTCATGATTCACCACTGATCTGAGTTTAGTATCAATGTGTGATAATGATTTGATATGATTGAAGTTGTGATAATTATGGTTTATTGTTAAGAGAATGATTCATAATTGGTTTAGTAACTAATTAGTTCTATAATTGATAATTCTATGTAAGGATTGGATGCTTATTAAGTACTTGATATCATTGAATGATTTCTGGCTTGCATGTTATAGTTCTTGTTGCAAATAATGAGAATGCTTGTACATGAAATGTTCTTTATTATGTAAAATTTACCTTTGTTGCTAGAAGAAAGTGTATCATTGTAAAAGTGTAATTTGGAAAGGTTCTGGCTATCCAATGACTTGGTATTTAAGCCTGTCCATTGTGTCCCACGTCTCTTTCACAGGAATCTCCCATATGCATGATTACAGTTGATATATATTATTCTAGCTTAAGACTATAAATGAGAAAATGTTATGATGTTTATGAATTGTATTATGATATAACATGCAAAGATTTAATGGTGACTTAAACTTATAAGAAAATGATCCTTTGGAACCATCAGACTATAGGTGGTGAAAAGGTGATTTTAGCCCCTAACCCGTTCTCTCAAAAGGGTAGAGTCGGGACTTTAGCTTATCAAAAGGGATAAGTATATGCTAGTGACGACTAGTAAAGTATGAGCTCATAACCTAAATTACTCCCAAAAGGGTGGAGTATAGGGTGGCCCAAGGAAAATAATGATGATGATAAGATTTTAAGTCACCAAAGGCACTAAAGAAATGAAATATGTGCCTTTGTGTCCATGTGTAGCTAATATTATATAGCGTTCTTTTATGCATGTTATTTTGATAATGATGATGAGGAATATGATGTAATGATAAAGGAAATGTTCATTGTAAATATGACATGTTAAGAATAAGATGCATTATAAGTCGCATAATTAAAAATTGACGAACCTCAGTTAAGTATTTGTCTGAACTTAAAATGAATCTTTGCATGCTCACTATTTTAGAATAATCCCGAGGTTCCTGGGGACTTTGATGATGACACTATAGAAGGAGGTACCCTACTGAGAATTCTTTAGCAAGATTCTCACTCACTTTTCTTTATTTCCGTCATTGTCTCCAGATTCAAATGGCGACATTCGTCCTGTTCGTTGATACCCTACTTGCGAATTCCACTATGTTCCGGTGCATCGCTCCGATCATTTTGAAGGAGGTGCTTGCAGGTCGTGTTTTTATTTACATAGGTCGTCCATTTGCACATCCTGTCCCTAGTTATCAATTTTCTCCTACTTCTCCCTATGGCGATGAAATGGTTTTCGAACATGCACGTCCACTTGATGAAAGGATGTTACGTTCTTATCCCGCTTCATCTGCTGTCCATGGATTTCCAGAGTATGTTCCCGAGATGAGATATTCTGAAACTGATCCTTCAGAGGACACTCCTACTCATGTATATTCTGAGAGCTCTGCTCCTACTCCCACACGTGTAAGAGAGGGTAGTGAGGAAACAGTTGTTCAGCCGAGGTTAGCGAGAAGGCCGTCCATGCGACCCGACTGGTGCATCTCGTGTGTCCCCTCAGAGGAGCTCATCGATGGATCGGATTTATTCCCCCATTTCCGGGACAGTGGCGATAGACGGTTCTTAGTAGATTTATGTGTGATCATGCACCCTACTTTTAGGATAACCTTCCCGGCTTATGGAGTTATCTAGTTTAGGGGCATGTATTTCCTTAAGTATATTTTCTTTTATGGGTTTGCATAAGATAATGATGTATGAACATAACCCACCCTTTGAGTGAGGTTATTGTATGTAAATATATGCTATAATGTGCTTATGGATGTTATATGGTGGAGCCTAAGTGATATGATGTGATATATTCTTAAACGTCTTATTATACCCCGCTTACTCGTTCACGTTGTACTCGGCTCACGTTTTCAATTATGTGTTTAAAAAAAAAAAAATGGCTCGTAATTTCACTAAGTATTTTCAAATTATGAAGAAAGAACCAAAGCAAGGAGTAAAGTCTAGTCATTAATCAGATTCAACCTAGGTGTATCTGGTTAATTACTAGGGTGTTACAGTAATTCTAGAACTCTTAGAACATTTAATTCTTAGAATCTGTCCAGAAACCTTATAATGTAGAGAACATGGTTTATAATTAGTTCTTTGATATAGGAATGACTCATAATTGGTTTAGGTTTAACTTATAGCGCCTTAGGCGAAGACAGAACCAAGAAAGGGTTTAAAACGCAAGTTCTAGAACCCCATAATCATAAGTTTATAACACTGCCCCTAAGGAATGATGTTGTTCAGATTTAATAGAGAGCATAAATAAATGATAAGTTTTGTTAAGAGAGAACCCTTAGGTGCATAAAAGTTTTATAGGAGATGATAGGTTAACTACATCACAAGTTTAAGGCCCGTAAGGGTCAGAGCATAAAATACCGTAGAACCAAGAGCATAACAAATCTTTAATGTTGCTTGTGAAAGTATGAGGATGATTATGTGAATGCATGAAATTATGATGAAGGATGCATGTTTGATTGACTCATGTGGCATAAAGAAGAATTTGGAAGAAATTCAGCATGCCGCAGTTATGCCGCCGAATTTCTGACAAATTCGGGACTCAGAAAGTTTTTGAAAACCTATGAAATTTTTATGAGGTACTAAGATGGGTTCTCGGATGACACCGGTTCGGCCGAGCACCTCCAGAGAACTCATGTGACATCGGTACCAAGATTAATTCTTGGGTGACACCAGTTCGGCCGAGCACCGGCAAGAAATGCCCCTTAGCCCGTACTGGATAAGTCGGGATTATGTTTATGATTATGTTACGCTTATCGGGATTGATAAGTAAGAACTAGTGACAACTAGTTGAGGTATGAGCTCATAACCTAGAGATGTGACACGTTCTGGGTGACACCGGTTCGGTCGAGCACCCCCAGAGCGATTGTCTTTTAGGGTGGCCTATGAGGAAGTTATGATGATTATGTCACAAAGAGAATTGAATTGCCACTTTATGCCACTATTATGATGTTCTTAAAGATATGATGATTATTCTTGCATTAAGTAGAGCCATGCATACATTCTTTAATATGCTTGCATCCATGTCATTAAGATTCATGCTAAAATGAATGGACCTTGGCTAATTACGTTTTAGAACCTAAAAATGGATGTTTATGCATGCTCACTTATTTTGTACAACTAAACCGAAGGTTCCTGAGGACGTAGATGATGACACCTAGGTAGTAGGAGACCCTACTGAGATTCTTTAGCAAGATTCTCACTCCCTCTATCTCTTTCTTTCTGTCACGTCTTCAGATGGTGACGTTCGTGGTTTTTGTGGACACCCCAATGTTATTGAGATGTGCCTTTACTTGCTATGTGTTATGATGAAATGTTTGCTTTACTTCTATCTATGCCCTATTGATCATCGTGTTGCGCGGCTCTCACTTTACTTTTATAATTCAAAAAAAAAATTTACCAGTATTTCCGTTAAGTATTTTAAAGTAATAAGGAAGCTATGACGTAACAGACTAATAATTAACCTAATTATGTTCTAGAGTATTGGGTTAAAAATTAGGATGTTACACATAGCATATCATGATTCAAGAATAATCATTCGTAGCTCTTCATATATCTCTAGCATATACACCTTAATATTTCATACCAGACTATAACATGTCAAAGTTGAGTTCTATTTCTAGGGATAAATACTTCATAAAATAGACATACTTAGGATTCATGAATAGTTGTACATTTCTCATTAATTTATGTCAGGCAATCTCATAGTTTCATATGTAAACAACATCGTGGATTCATATCATTCAAGTAGGGAAAATGTTTATTGCATACTTGGGGTTCTGGTAATCGATTACACAGCTTCGAGTTTCAAAACAGATAAATTGAAGGCTCTGGTAATCGATTACATGAGCCTTGTAATCGATTACACAACTTTGAGTTTTCAAAACAGGAGAGTTGGGGGCTCTGGTAATCAATTACATGGGCTCTGTAATTGATTACATCAAACTTGGGGCCCAATAACATCTGAGTAATCGATTACCCATGTAATCGATTACTAGAGTTCCAGTACGTGTAATCGATTACATGATGCCGTAATCGATTACTTAGGCCTAAAAGTTCATGTCTAAGTTTGGACTTTCTGATAATTGATTACATGTGCATTGTAATTGATTACCAGTACCTTTAAAATACGAAATTTTCAGCCTAAGACATCTTCTAAGTTATTCCTCCCTTCTCTAACCATTTTCAACCTTGTTCTAACACTCACTTTGAAATCAAAACATTTTTGCAAGATAAATGCCCATAGTTTCAAGATTTAGTTGAAAGAGTTAGATCTTTGAGCCTTAGACCTTGAGATGATAAATATAAACATGCTAATGCAAGTCCCATTTTAATCTTGTCATTATAGAGTGAAGGCAAGGAAAAGTGTAACGCCCTGATTTTCGGTCTGAGAGAAAATGACCAAAATGCCCCTGAGGCCATTTTCTGCCTGGAATTCGAGGATAGCCGGCCCGGCAGTCCTTGAAAGGTCAACTCAATGTTTGAAGGGGGTTAGATGGTCCTTGAGTGATTTCGGAAACAAAAATCGTGTTTTCTGCAATTTCGGGTCAAAATGACCAAAATACCCCTATAGCATTTTAAGCGGGTAAAGGTGCCATTCGAGCCCGAAACTTTCCCCAAAAGTTTAAAATGACGTTTTCATGTGTTTAAAAAAATCTATTTAAGTCCCGGTGATTGTAACACCCTAATATTCGACCCAATACTACTAGTACGTACTTAGGCCAAATATTAGTCGTTACTTACTGACATGGTTCATTTCCTTGGAAAATAGACTTAACGAAAATATGAGCCAACTTTTTTTTGAAATCATTACTTAAAATAGAAGCCGCACGTAACTTCACAAGTCGGTATCATAGTATGCGGAACGATAACATAGGAATGGCTCCAAAACATAACATCAATCATAACTGAAATACCTCATAGATAAAATGCCTACCCTTTGGCGGGACTCTTCAAGTACGTAATGTAAATATAAATACAACAGAATATAGAAATACATCGAACAGAACTGAAATAAAACATCTCGATCCCCGTGCAATCTATGATGGATAACCTCAACACAAAAGAGGTTTCATCCATACTAGTGGTGTGCGTGCACTAAGGTCTACCCTCCGTCTATGCAATGAGATCACGGGTATGGAGGGACGTAGCCAATCCATGGGCGGAACTCGGCCAGTGCAGGCATGCCCTGTGACTGGATGGGTCGCCCACGTCGAGGTCGTGGTCCTGGTGCCGGAGCCCTCGGGTATTGGGTAACCGTCTCCTCATCGCCGTCGATCGCTGCGGTGGAGTGGGGCGAGTCCTCATGACCCATAGGGACATCCCCTATAGGGTCCTCCTCCGAGTGTTGTGTCAGCGGCACGTACACCGGCATATCGGCTGAATGGTCAGAGGGGGCCCGCAGGTTCTGCTCCCATTGTGGTCGTGCATGCTCGAAAATCGCGGGATCGTCGTAGGGGATCTTGGGGTGAAGTGGTAGCTATAGACATGGTGCGAAAATGGCCGTCCAACGAACATGAATACACGTAAGGTACATCGGCCCTCAAAATGATAGGACCCATACTCCAGGTCGTGGTGGATCTCCCACTGTGGAGTGTCAATGAATAGGACGAAGATCGCCATCTCGCTCTGAAGACGTAATGGAAAAGAAAAGATAGAGGGAGTGAGATTCTTACTAAAGAAACTCAGTAGGGTTTTCCTTCTATCCTAGGTGTCATCATATACGTCTCCAGGAATCTCGGGTTATTTACAAAATAATGGACATACGTAGGTTCAATTATGAGTTTTCCAAAAATCTCATTTTCCGAGAATCCGTTCTTTTTAACATGGCACTTGTGTTACATAGGCTATATACTAAAATCATAGACATAAATCATGTAGCTTGGTACGTAGAACATAAATCATATAACTGGTACATGGAACCTAAATCATATAACTGGCACATGGAACATAAATCACATAACTGGGTTACTTAGGTGACATAAGAACCTTTACTTAACTGGGCCGCCCTAATATTTCTCCCTTTTGAGAAAACTCTAGGTTATGAGCTCATACCACACTAGTCGTCACTAGCATCTAGACTTTATCCATTTGGATAAGTCAACTTCCCGACTTTAAGTACGGGTTTAGGGGGCTAGAATCACATTGTCCCCACCCTTAATTCGGCGGTTTCAAAGGATTACATTCTTATGTTCTGAGTCATCCTAAGTTTAACATGTTTCTTTAAGATGCCACATAATTAATGCATAGCACATAATTACTACCTCGGCATCTCCAAAGTTCTTTTAAAGAAATAATAACATGTTAATACAAGCTATCACATAGGGATAATAGTTCACATGGCACCATACATGTCATGAGCTAACACATCAATTCATCATCAAACTTAGAGGCGCATAATCATCCCTTAAGGTAAAAATCCCTAAATCGGGTAACCTCAACTTTCCCATTACTTTCTAGTATGTTTATGGGATTGATTAACCTCATTACCATAATCCATTAAGTTCTAAATCCTAATTAATTATGGTTGGACAGCTTTATGTAGTTGTTCATATTTGATGAATTACGTGTTCTAGAAAATGCGTTTTAAGCCCTTCCTCGCATCCGACTTTTTCTATGGTGTAATAATTAATACCTAGGCCAATTATGAGTCACTCCCACACATCTAGACATAATCTAATGTGATTCTAAATATTTTATCAAGGCTGGGCAGAAACTCATTTTGCCATTCTTTATAGTTCTAGAATTCACATATTAAGCAAACAAAGTCACTAATAATGCTTTAAAGAGTCTAGAACAATTATCACATACTTGGCAAGGTATTACAACATATTTAGACCACCCAAGACAGAATTTAAGGTGCTGAAATTACTAAGGCAGAACCGAAAACCTTTAAGGCATAAAATCATGAGAAAAACCTTTCTTTCAACCATATAACTTGCTAGTTTCTCTTGGGACCTTTTTGGGACTTCAAGACCATGAAAAATCAAAGTTTATTTTGCCAAAACTCATCATGGAACATCAAGGGCAGCAGCCATTTCGGCTTGCTCTTGACAATGATTCAAAACTTGAAAACATGTTTAAAACCTTGGTTAAGTGCATCAAAGCTTAGAAAAATTCTAAGGCGTGCATTATAGGCCCTTGTAGTTTAATGAAACTCATCCTAGAGCCATTTACACCACATGGCGAATGATGTTCAAGGAGATACCTCCTTGATTTAATTCTTTTCTTAAGATGAAATGGGCAAGTCTTTGAGCTCTAAAGTTTCAAGTGATGACATAGAATAAACGTGCTATGCATTTCATTTTATAGTCCTTTAGAAAACAAGGTGATAACACAAAGTAAAAGATGAAATGCATCTCCATTCTTATTCTTAGAGTTTAGTGATGACTTGAAATATAAAATGAGATGCAAAGCTTGAAACATAACGTGCATTGTGCAAGTTCATTCATTATCTTGGGTCTTAGTGATGGCATAAGAAATAAACGTGCTAATGCAAAGCATAAACGTAAACGTGGATGCAACTTCTTTTATATCTTGTTTAGAGCTCTTGTAAGACTTTAAAGGAAACAAAGTTTCAACCCATAACTCATCCTCACAAGAAGAGAAAACACTAGTGTTGCTAAGTTGTATAAAAGAAAATCATATCCTCAAAGTCCATGAGGTGGCCGAATCCTCATCATGAGGAAACAACCTTGTTTTTGAACTCTAGGGACCAAGATCTTGGTGATTCAAACACCAACCTCTCAAGTCCTCATCATTGAGTATTTTTACAATACTCTACATTTATTAGCGACACAAAACTCATGACCAACATAAAGGAAAGAAACCGAAACATACTTGGCCTAGAAACCAAATTTATGCTCTAGAGTTTTGTTCATGTGACATACATCCACATGAAGCCCTCATCATCAAGCTACCATTTTTCTAAGTCCCAAAGGCCTTCAAGGCCGAAAACTCAAGGGAAAAGAAATGAGGTTTTCAAGGTTCAAGAGAAACATAACTATGTCTTGAGCAAAACTTGAAAATAGTAAACTTATTTTTTTTTTGAAAACTCAAGCTTTAGAGGTTGTTCATGTGACAAACATCATCACACAAATCTCATCATCAAGCTTCTCATATTTCAAGTCCAAGAGGCCTTCATGGCCGAAACCTAAACAAAAAGAAAAGGAAAGTTTCAAGACATCAAAGAAACATAACTCATTCTTGACCAAGACTTGAAAAAGAGAAACCTTTCTTTGGAAAAACTCAAGCTTTAGAGTTTGTTCATGTGACAAAGGCCAATATGAAGCACTCATTACAAAGCTACCACTTTTCCAAGCACCTTAAGCCTCCATGGCCGAAACATCTAGGAACAAAAAGCTCAAAAAGAGGTTTCATGAAAAACATAGCCTTGTCTTAACCAAAACATGAAAAAGATAAAACTTTTCTCAAACAAAACACAAGCTTTAGAGGTCTCATGTTAGGATGAACACATGGTTATCCCAAGAGAGCACTCATCATCAAGCTCTCCTCATTTTGGTCTTGAGGCCGAAAATGAAAGAAAAAGGAGAAATGATGGAACTTTTTCTTAAGAAAGGTTCAAGCTTTAGAGGCCTCACTTTAAGATGAACTCATGGTTTCATCTTTGAGAGCACTCATCATCAAGCTCTCACTACCATGGCCTTAAGGCTGAAAATGAAAAGGAAGAGAAAAGAAGAAACCGAAATAATGCTTGGGAGAAAAACTTACTAACAACACAACTTTCAAGCAAGATAAAGATTGAGCATGAAAATAAAAGAAAGCATTCTTGAAGAGCTCCCTACCTAGAGTTTGGGATTTGAAAGGAAGTGAAGAAGATGAAGAGGTTGGAGAGGATGAGCTCTTGAACTTGAGAGAAAGAAACTCAAAGTGCTCTAACTCAAAGCTTTAGTGAAATGAACAAAGGTGCTTCAAGTTCCCTAAGCTACCTATTTATAGAGAAGTGGAATGAATTGAATGTTGGAGGCCTTTTGGGGGAAGAATTCGGCCACTTTTACAGCCACATGAGGGAGGAAAAATCTTGTTCAAAGCATGGTATAAAGTCATTCAAAGCATGGTGAAAAGTCTAGTTATGCATGTCCTAAAGTATGACTAGCATGTACCTTATTTTCAAACCTTTAAAAATGCATAAAAACTTAAAATTTTGGGCTGCAAAATCTGAAGAGGAACCGTGCTTCTCATGCCCAAAAAGAGGAGAAAATTTTCTAGACTTAAATTCCCAAAGCATAGGTAATGTGTTGTAAGACATGTTGTCTTGAAAAAGTTTGATGGAAAGCTTGAATGACCACAAAAACAAATCATTCTTTTTGAGTTTGAAAGACATAATTATTTTCATTTTAGAAATGAATTGAAAGCCTTGATTGACCATATAAAATATTCTTTGAGTCTTGAGTGACAATTTTTCTTGAAAGTTTATCATTGATTGAAAGTGTTCAAGACATATGTCACAAGATAGCTTGAACACATAGACTAACTTTTTGATGATTTTCTAAGGAGAAATGGCGCCATTCTTGGCAGCCTTGGGGAGGAGAAATATCTCCTTAAACCATGTTCTAGAAGTGTGCTTTGGTGTGACATAGATTAGGCTTAGGATTAAAAGTTGCTAAGTAGGTACTTAGGTGCACTAATAGGTTATTTAAAACCACAAATCCCTAGGTTAGAGGTGGTCTAGAAGGATTAGGGGAGTCAACACCTCTAAGGCTAGTGATGTGGGTGTGACAACTTGTCTTGAAAAGAAAAGTTGATGTGAATAGTGGAAACACTATTTGACACTATTCACAGATTCTTATTCTCTCTTTTTTTTTTTTGTAAAGAATAAGACTAGGATGAGATTTGAATTTCCCTAAGCAATTTTAGGTTTCAATTAATTCTAAATGATGGTTTTGGCTCTAGATTAACTATGGAAATTAATTAACCTTTAATTAGAGCCTAATATTGCTTAGGTTTAGAGTTAAACGGCTCATTAAGCTGAAAATGCGATATGCAGGGGCAAAACCGTAATTTTCACCAAAAGTTGCCCGGAACCTCCGGGACTTAAACAAACATAGTTCATGCCTTAAAATCATTGTTTTGAACCTAGAACAAAGTCCGGGTCGAAACGGAACTTAAAACTGCCTTAATTCTGTACAAGGGTATTTTGGTCATTTACTGCGAAATCTCAGAAATGAGGTTTTCCTGCTTTGTTAGGCACTCATGCTCATACAATCCCCTTCATATAACATATGAACCCTATGAGGATGGCCAAAGCCGGCCGTCCTCGTGTTTTGGGTAAAAATGACCTCAGGGGCATTTTGGTCATTATGAAAGTTTAGCGAAAATCGGGGCGTTATAGTGATCCCGGGCAATTTTTGTGCGAAATTATGATTTTGCCTCTGGCATAGTGCCACTTGAGCTTAATGATGTAATTAAGTAAACCTAAGCAATATTAGGCTCTAATCGAAGATAAATTAATTTTCATAATTAATCTAGAGTCAAAATGAGTCATTAAAATTAATTAGAACCTAAGATTGCTTAGACCAAACTCAAAAACCCTTTGTTCTTTTAAAAATTCAAGTTTCCAAGACATAGAATCTTGGATAGTGTTTTCACTATTCACTCTCCATACTCCAAGAAGCCTAGGTAGAGTAGGATTTTGACCCCACTAATGGGCTAGAATGCTCACTAATCATGCCTTAAAATAGCCTTGATTACCTATCCTTTCACTTACTTACTTACAAGTTCCTAATCCTAAGCCTAATCAAAGCTACACCTAAACACACCTCTAAAACCACAATTAAATAAAAGATTTTCCTCCCCTTGGATCCCTAAAAAGTGGTGCCACCTTATCCCTTCTTGCATCACAAATTTGTTCACTCACACACTCAAAGAAGCATGCTACAGTATCCCTAAACCCATGCCTAAACCTTACCTTGAAATGACATAACTAAGAGATATTTTTCTCCCTCCTCCCTTCCCCAAAATGGCGCCATTCTTTCCCCCCCACTCTTACCCCTCATGTTTCATTTCTCTATAAATAGCATGCTTGGATGAACTTGAAGCACTTTTGGTTCATTTTCCAAGTTGAGTTTTCAAGAGCACCTCAAAGCTTTCCTTTTTCTCTCAAGTTCAAGAGTTTATCTTCTTCAACTTCTTCATCTTCTTCATCTTCTTCTCTTATCTCAACCTCCAAATCACTCGGTAGGGATTTTATTTTAAGTGTTTCATTGATTAAAAGTTCTTATTTAGTTATGTGCTTTGTGATTTCTCTTGAATTTTTAGTTCTTCCTTCCTTCTCTTTTCTTCTTTTTTTCGGTTTCTTGGCTTCCTTTTTCTTCCTTTTTAATTTCAACCATGATGGCCTATCTTGGAAGAAAAATCATGGCTTGATGATGAGGTTTCAAGAGAATGGACTCATGATTATCATTTGAGAAACCTCTAAAGCTTGAAACTTAGTCTTAATCTCAACACATTTTGGCTATCCCTTTCTTTTCTTTCAATGGTTTCAGTTTCTTTTCCTTTTTCCTTTTCTTGTTGGTTTCGGTTTTTCCTTCTCTTTTCCTTGCTATGGTTTCGGTTTTGGAAGGTTTATTTTTGGATAAAAATGACTCAAGGATGAGAACACATGATGTTGGAGTTTATGTATCGCCAAGATCATGGCCTCTAGAGTCTTAAAGTTTTGTTTTTTTCCTCCTCATGGCTTCGGCCTTGTTTTCCTTTCCTTTGGTGTTCAAGGTTTTGTTTTGAATAATGCTGGTTGTTAGTTATTTTGATCTCTTGATCCATTTCCTTGAACTTGATGATGATGTTCAAACCATAAGGTTTCTTTGACACCTTGGTACAAGAACTCTGAAGTTCACTTTATCTTGCTATGATAATTTGGGTTGAGATTTAAGTTCCTTTAAAGTCTTGCAAGAGCTCTAGTGAAGAATGTCAAATGAACTTGCATTCATATTTATTTTCCTCGCCTAGCATATTTATTTTTAAGCTAATCACCTAAAACGTAAAGATTAAAACAAGAGTTACATTCTCATATCACCTAATAATTAATCTCGAAGCTCATCTATTTCGGCCTTAAAGTCGATTGTTATGGAGTCTAGAGCACTAAAATAAAGAATTGGACTTGCATTCATATTTATACTTCAAGTCATCACTTAAATCCTAAAAGATAAAATGAGCTTGCATATTTACTTTCAAGTCTTGCATATTTATTTTCAAGTCTTGCATATTTACTTTCAAGTTTTGCATATTTATTTTCAAGCCTTGCATATTTAAATTCCTAGCATCTCATGTTTATGTTTCAACTTCTTGCATCTCATATTTACTTGAAGCTCTTACTTTACTTTATAATGAAGAATAAAATGGAATGCATAGCACGTTTATATTTTGTCATCACTTAAAGAACCTAGAGCTCAAAGACTTGCCCTTTTATCTCAAGTTAAAGGTGGCTATGGAGACATCCTCATGAATGCATATTTTGGCCATGTGGTGATGATGAACTTGGTGTGAGTTTCATCTAGTCATAAGAGCCGACAATCTATGTTTTAAGATTTTCCTTAGACTTCAAGAGTTTTATAAAATTATTACCAATGAGATTTATGAATTAAACCTCTTCTAGGAATGTTTTAAACTAGCTACTGCCCTATGGCCATTCTTAGTCCCTTTCGTGAAATAAAATGGTTTTCAAAGAATGTTAGAAGTCCTAAAATGATTCCAAGAGAAACTAGCAATTTATATGTCTTGAAAATATGAGATTATGTTGTGTTCTTTGGAACCTATGCTCTTCGATTCTGCCATGGTGTGGTTGTTGCTGTATGATGATGTTTTGACTTGTTAGAATGTGTAAAAATAATGTATGTTGAGGTAGGAGCCTTTCTATGTATGTTAGGAAAGAAACTAGCCTTACAGAAAAACCGTAAAGTTGAGTTTTAGCATAGTTTTGACCCGTTTATTTTTAGCCACTGCCAAAACTGTTTTAACGGGATAACATTCAGTTTAGAATTGATTAATCATGAAAAACTTGGTAACATTTGATGTAGGATTGATTTTTAGCGCCTATAGAGAAATTAGTAACTAGAAAACCGAAAAAGTGCAATTCTAGAACACTTAGATTATCTAATTTTCTAATTCTATCCAGCAACCTTATAATGTAGTAAACATGGTTTATAATTAGTTCAAAGGCATAGGAATATCTCATAATTGGTTTGGATTTAATTTATAGCGCCTTAGGCGAAGACGGAACGTAGAAAGGGTCTAAAATGTAGTTTCTAGAACCCTGTAATCACAAGTTTTAGAAAATGGCAGAGCTGTATGGTTTTTCTCCTAGGCATAAAAATTAGTAAGGATATTAGTTGTGAACCCATAGGTGCATAAAAGATTAATAGCGGACGTTAGAATAATTATATCTCAAGTTTAAGACCTATAAGGGTCAAAGCATAAGACACCCTAGGTTTAAGAGCATAATGAACTTTAGTACTTCATGTGGGTGCATGATTTTATTATGGAAATTTATGATGACTATGATGCTCATGATCATGTATATATATATATATATATATATATATATGAATGTGGCATAACGCAAATTTGGAAGAAACTCGGTGTGCCATAGTTATGCTACCGAATTTCTAACAAATTTGAGGAATTTGGAAAGTTTTCAAAAAGATATGAGTTTTGAATGTGACATAGTACTATGAGAAGCGTGCAGGGGACGGCGATCATGCTTGAAGAGGACAATATTCACCGTGTACTTGATGCCGGTATGACACGTTCTGTTATGATTATTATTATTGAGATTTCGCTTATCAGATGATAAGTAAGAACTAGTGACGACTAGTTAAGGTATGAGCTCATAACCTAGAGATGTGACATGTTCTGGGTGACACCGGTTCGAGCACCCCCAGATCAATTGTCTTTTTAAGATGATCCCTATGTTACAGTATGATGCTTTGAATGTCACACTATTATAGAAAGAGAAATGCTTTTACATAAGAAGTATATGCCATTTTATGCCACCTGTATGATGTTGATAGCTCTATAAATGTTTAGTTGATTCTACTTGTTACATCGTCATGTATTCATGTTTTATTATGTTGCATCCATGGTATTAAGACTCATCCTAAAAGGAACGGACCTTGGATAACTAAGTTTGAAACCTAATAAGTGAATTTTATGCATGCTCACCTTTTCAAAGAAACCCAAGGTTCCTGAGGACGTAAATGATGACACCTAGATAGGAGGTTTCCCTACTGAGATTCTTTAGCAAGATTCTCACTCCCTCTATCTTTTCTTTCCGTCACGTCTTCAGATGGCGACTTTCGTGTTGTTCGTTGATAACCCACCTGGGAGGTGTGTAACGTCCCGATTTTTCTGTCTGAGAGAAAAATGACCAAAATGCCCCTGAGGTCATTTTCGGCCCAGAATTCGAGGATGGCCGGCCCGGCAGTTCTCGAAGGGCAAACTCAATTTTTGAAGGGGATTGGATGGACCTTGAATGGTTTTGGAGGCGAAAGTCTCATTTTCTGCAGTTTCGGGTCAAAATGACCAAAATACCCCTATAGCGTTTTTGCACAGGTAAATGTGCCGTTTGAGCCTGAAACTTTCCCTGAAGATTTAAAACAATGTTTTTACATGTTTAAAAGCATCTGGTTAAGTCCTAGTGGTGCCAGGCAGTTTTTAGTGTAAAATTATGATTTTGCCCTTAGAATAGTATTTTTGAGCTTAATGACATAATTAAGCAAGCCTAAGCAATATTAGGCTCTAATCAAAGATTAATTAATTTCCATAATTAATCTAGAGTCAAAATAAGCCATTAAAATTAATTAGAACCTAAAATTGTTTAGATTAGATTTAAATCTCTTTTTGAAACTCAAGATTCCAATCTTGGAATCTTGAATAGTATTTTCTCTCTCCAATTCCTTAAATCATGGAATTATGTCTAGAATTGTTTATGCACTAAAATGAGTTTATAACTTACTAATGATGCAAGACCACTCCTTAAACATGTCTTGACAACCTTGATTACCCATTTTCTTACCTAAACACTTCCTTACAAATTCCTAATCTTAATCCTAATCAAAGATACACCTAAGCACAACTCTAAACCACAATTAAACTGCAAGAAAATCCTCCCCCATGGCTGATGCACCTTCGGCCACCTTTCTACCATTTGTATCATATGTTGATTTGTTTCTTACTCAAAGAACCATGCTTGATCCATACTTGAGCCATACCTTGAACCATACCTCACCATGCCTCAAGATCACAACATCTCACCTCATGGACCTCATGGGGCTGCCTTGCTTGGCCGAAATCTTCCTCTCCCTCTTACACCTTTCATTTGTTTCATTTCTCTATAAATAGCACACTTAAGTGAACTTGAAACACCTTTAGTTCATTTGCTAAGTGTAAGTTTTCAAAGAGCACTTCAAAGTTTCCTTTTTCTCTCAAGTTCAAGTGTTCAAGTTCTTCATCCTCTTCTCTCATCCTAACCTTCAATCACTTGGTAGGGATTTTCTTTTAAGAGTTTCTTTCATTTAAATTTCTTAATCTCTTTATGTGTTCATAGTTTCTCTTGAATCTTTTTGGAACTTCTTTTCTTCTTCTCCTCCTTCTTGTTTCGGCCATGAGGGTTGAAGATCAAAGGAATGAGAGCTTGATGATGAGGGTTTCATGATGATGTTCATCACTTGAACAAACCTCTAAAGCTTGATCTTTGTTCTTGAGTTAAAAATGTTTATAGTTCTTTCTTTTTTGAACCTTGAAATCTTTAACTTTGATGATGTTTTAAAATGGTTACATGAACTCAATGATGGGGACTCATGATGTTGGTGTTAACACATCATCAAGATCATGGTCTCTAGAGTTTCAAAATGGTTCTTTCTTGCTCTCAAGTTTCGGTTTATTTTCTTTCCTTTCGTCTAAAATTTCGGCCAACCATCCTTGGTGGTCCAACATGATAGCTTGATGATGAGAATTCTAGTTGGTGACTTTGTGTTCACCACAAGGAAATTTCTAAAGCTTGAGTTTTCATAAAGGTGTTATAAAGTTCATTTATGGTCATATTGTTAAGGAATGTTCTCTTGAGTTCTAAGAACTCTAGACCTCACTTTACCTTGTCATGATAAGTTTGGGTTAAGGTTAAAGTTCCTCTAAAAGTCTTGTATGAGCTCTAATAAGAAATAGAATAAACTTGCATTCATATTTATATTCAAGCTATTGCATTGCATATTTACTTTGAGCTTTGCATTCATATTTATTTTCCAAGCCATCACTTAAAGTTAAAGGATAAGAAATGAAGTGCATCTCATATTTACATTCTTGTCTAGCATATTTACCTTTCATCACTAAAGAACATAAAGATTTAAAATGAGAGCTTGCATTATCACCTAACTAATTCTCAAAGCCTTTCTATTTCGGCCTTAAAATCGATTGTTGCTGGGCCTAGAGCACTAAAATAAAGAAATGAACTTGCATGGCATATTTATTTTAAGTATTGCATATTTAAATTCCAAGCCTTGCATATTTACTTTAAGCCTGGCATATTTAAATTCCAAGCCTAGCATATTTATTTCAAGTCTTGCATATTTAAATTCTAAGTCTTGCATATTTACTTTAAAGTTCTCACTTTACTTTGTAACGAAGAATAAAATGAAGTGCATAGCATGTTTAAATTATGTCATCACTTAAAGACCTTAGAGCTCAAAGACTTGCCCATTTTATCTCAAGTTAAAGTCTAGTATGGAAGCATTCTGTGAATGCATAATTTCAGCCAAGTAACAATGATGAGCTTGGAATGAGTTCCATCTAGTTACAAAGGCCAACAACCTATGTTCTAGTGTTTTCTGTAACATCCTAATTTTTAACCCAATACTCTAGAACATACTTAGGTTAATCATTAGTCTGTTACTTCATAGTTCTCATTTTTACTTAGAAATACTTAGCGGAAAATACGGGTAAATTTTTTTTTGAAATACAAGGTGAGAGCTACGTGATGCGATGTAACAAGTAACGGGCAAAACATACATCTCATAACGTCATATCATAAAGCACATAAAGGCACATCATGGGAAAACACTGAATATCATCTTATATATATAACTTGCCCACTTATAAGTGTGGGACTTAATTTGGTACAACACGAGTAATACAATCTAAAAAGGAAAGACAAGAGAAAATGCAACGGAAACTATAAAAGCAACTCCCCTACCCAAGTGCAACTAGCGGGATGACCTCTAATACAAAAGAAGGTTCATCTCCATCAAAGTGTGTATGCTCTACCCGGGTACTCCGTCGGTCGATCGTCACCTCCTACTGACGTCCATCTCGTGAACGAGGCAAATATCCGGGAAACTGGGCAAGCTCCTCGGGCGTGAAGAGGCGGAACGGGGATCGAGCGTGACCCCCGCGGTGTGGCCGCATCTCCGGTCGTCGTGCAAGCCGTGGCTGAGTCATGGTATCCTCACTGCCCTCCCTCAATGGTGGGGGAGAGGGGGCAGAGCTCTCGCTATACGGATGGGTAGGCGGGTCCTCGGACGGGTCGGTCTCCGAGAAGTAGGTCCAGGGCACGTAATCGGGATAGTCTCGCATGGCTAAGGCGGCGGTATGCATGTGGAGCACTCTCTTGTCATGCGTATGCGCGCGCTCAAAAACCCGCTCGTCGTCGCCATAGGGTGCAGTCGGGGAGAAGCGATGGGTGTGCACGGGATGAGCGAAGGGGCATCCTACGAACATGAAAACCTGCACCGTGCACTGTCCCTCAAAATGGTATGACCCGTGAGCCGGGTCATAGTGCACCTCCCATGTCGGCGTGTCCACGAACACTACGAACGTCGCCATCTGAAGACGTGACGGAAAGAAAGAGATAGAGGGAGTGAGAATCTTGCTAAGGAATCTCAGTAGAGCCTCCTACTACCTAGGTGTCATCATCTACGTCCTCAGGAACCTTGGGTTTAATTATACAAAAATGACTGAACATGCATTAAGCTCATTTTAAGCTTTAAAATATACTTTAGCCAAGGTCCATTCATTTTAGGATGATCTTAATGTCATGAATGCAACATAATAGAAGATGTATGCATGGCACTACCTAATGCACATACATAAAACATAACATCAAGCATCATCATACTTGGTGGCACAAAGTGGCAATAGTAACGTTCATATGGGACAAACTTAGTGACATAATCATAATCATGAAACATCTCTTCCTCATGGGCCACCCTAAAAGACAATCGAACTGGGGGTGCTCGGCCGAACCGGTGTCACCCAGAACGTGTCACATATCTAGGTTATGAGCTCATACCTTAACTAGTCATCACTAGTTCTTACTTACCACTTAACGATAAGCGTATCATAAATCATAAATCCCGACTATCTGAGTACGGGTTAGGGGGCAAACCTCTTAGGGGTGCTCGGCCGAACCGGTGTCACCTAAGAGTATAAAATGGTACCGATGTCACATGAGTTCTATGGAGGTGCTCGGCCGAACCGGTGTCATCCTAGAACCCATCTTAGTACCTTAATTTTCAAAATCTCTTTAAGTCCCCAAATTTGTCGGGAATTTAGCGGCACAAAGGCATTACGCTGAATTCCTTCCAAATTTGCTTTATGCCACATAAACATATATCCTCATGAATTCCTCATATGAATAACATCATCATCATTTACATACCACATACATCATCATGGAACATTCAACCGTTTATCCTTACGGTAGCTTATGCTTTGACTCTTACGGGTCTTAATCATGAGATATGGTTCTCTAACATCCGTCGCTCATATTTTATGCACCTAAGGGCTCATAATTAAAAACCATCCATAATCCTCATGTTCACACTTAAATCTGAATAGCATAGGGCAGAATTCCTAACTTGTGATTACGGGGTTCTAGAACTTACGTTTTAGACCCTTTCTTGGTTCCGTCTTCGCCTAAGGCGCTATGAATTAAATCTAAATCAATTATGAGGCATTCCTATGCTTAAGGACTAATTATTAATCACGTTTATCATGTTGTAAGGGTGCTGGACAGAATCTGTAACACCCTGATTTTTCTGTCTTAAGGAAATGACCAAAATGCCCCTGAGGTCGATTTCCTGACC
Source organism: Dalbergia cochinchinensis (assembly GCA_031216125.1). Taxonomy (NCBI): domain Eukaryota; kingdom Viridiplantae; phylum Streptophyta; class Magnoliopsida; order Fabales; family Fabaceae; genus Dalbergia; species Dalbergia cochinchinensis. The sequence goes on along the minus strand of CM062375.1, from coordinate 29,508,560 downwards.
TGAATTCGAGGGTAACCAACTCGGTCCTCCTCGAAGGTTCAACTCAATGCTTGAAGAGGATTGAATGGCCTTTGAATGCTTCCGGAGGCGAAAACCTCGTTTTCCGCAGTTTCGGGTCAAAATGACCAAAATACCCCTATAGAGTTTTACGCAGGTAAAGGTGCCGTTTGAGCCCGAAACTTTCCCCAGAGGTTTAAAAACACGTTTTCATGTGTCTAGAGGTCTCTGTTCAAGTCCCGGTGGTCCCGGGCAGTTTTAGTGCAAAATTACGGTTTTGCCCCTAGAATAGTGTTTTTGAGCTTAATGATGTAATTAAGCAAACCTAAGCAATATTAGGCTCTAAACGAAGATTAATTAATTTCCCTAATTAATCTAGAGTCAAAATAATTTATTAAAGTTAATTAGAACCTAAAATTGCTTAGATTAAACTTAAATCCCTTTTTAGAACTCAAGATTCCTAGTCTTGGAATCTTGAATAGTGTTTTCTCTCTCCAATTCCTTAAACCAAGGAATTGTGTCTAGAATTGTTTAAACACTAAAATGAATTTATAACTCACTAATGATGCAAGAACACTCTAATTATGTCTTGACAACCTTAATTACCCATTTTCTCACCTAAACACTTTCTTACAAATTCCTAATCTTAAGCATAATAAAAAATACACCTAAACACAACTCTAAACTACAATTAAAATGCAAGAAAACCTTCCCCATGGCTGATGCATTTTCAGCCCTCTCTCTCTCCCAATTACCACACATATTAAATTGTTTTCTCACTCAAAGAGCCATGCTTGAGCCATACCTTGAGCCATACCTCACCATGCTTTAAACCATACCTCACCATGCTTCAAGACCACAACATCTCACCTCATGGAACTCATGGGCTGCACTCCCCTTGGCCGAAAACACATCAGCCCCTCACCCCCTCCATTTGCTTCATTTCTCTATAAATAGAATGCCTTGAGGAGCTTGCACCACTTTTAGATCATTTGCTAAGTTTAGGAACACTCAAAGCTTTTCTTTTTCTCTCAAAGTTCTTGTGTTCTTCAAGTTCTTGGAGTTCTTCATCATCTTTATCTTCTTCTTCCATCTTCAAGTTCATCACACCAAGTAGGGATTTTCTTTCAAGTATTCCTTTCTTTAAAGTTCTTGTTCTAAGCTTTATGTTTATAGTTTCTCTTGATTCTTTTTAGAACTTCTTTTCTTCTTCTTTTTCTTTCTCATTTTCGGCCATGGGCCTTGAAGTTCAAAGAAATGAGAGCTTGATGATGAGAGTTTCATGATGATGTTCATCACTTGAAACAAACTCTAGAGCTTGATCTTTGTGCTTGAGCAAAAATGTTTCTAGTTTTTCCTTTCTTGAACTCTTGAGAACTTTAGTTTTGATGGTGTTTTAAAATGGTTCTAAGGACTCAATGATGAGGTCTCATGATGTTGGTGTTAATACATCATCAAGATCAAGGACTCTAGAGTTTCAAAATGTTCTTTTTGTTCCTTGAGTTTTCGGCCACTTCCTTTTTCTTTTACATGCAAAATGTTTTGATTTCCTAAAAATGTTATGTTGAGTTCTAAGAACTCTAGACTTTACTTTATCTTGGTTTGATGAGTTTGGGTTGAGGTTTAAGTTCCTTTAAAGTCTTGTTAAGAGCTCTAGAAAGATAAAATGAACTTGCATAATTTATCTTATGCTTGCACTCATATTTACATTCTTGGTATGCACCTTTACTTTCAAGCTATCACCTAAGAACGTAAAGATTAAAATGGGACTTGCATCATCACTTAATTTAATTCTCAAAGCCTTTCTATTTCGGCCTTAAAGTCGATTGTTGTTGGGCCTAAAGCACTAAAATAAAGAATTGAACTTGCATCATCACCTAATTAATCCCTTGAATGCCTATCTATTTCGGCCTTAAAGTCAATTGTTGTTGGGCCAAGAGCACTAAAATAAAGAATTGAACCTTGCATCTTTACTTTCAAGCTTGCACGTTTAAAGCTTATGCCTCGCATATTTACTTTCAAGCTTGCACGTTTAAGTTTATGCCTTGCATATTTATCTTATGTCATCACTTTATTTGGTAAGCAAAGATTAAAAATGAAAAGCATGAGCACATTTAATTTATGTCATAACTTAAGAACCTAGAGCTCAAAGACTTGCCCATTTCATTCCAAGTTAAAGTTTAATGTGAAACCATTCTTTGAATGCATATTTTCGGCCAAGTAGTGATGATGGACTTGCAATGAGTTTTCATCTAGCTACAAGGACCAATGGTCTATGTTCTAAGTTTTCCTTAAAGCCTTACAAATCTTGTCAAGGTTATGTTGTCATGAGATATGACTTTATTCCCTTTTAGAAGATGAAATATATTTTGGTCATTTACCTAAGGCTTCTCTTAGCCTCTTGATGAATTAAAATGATTTGCAAGGAGTTTTAGAAATTCTAAATTGATTCCAAGAGAAACTAGTTAACTTATGTACCTAGAAATGTCAATTTAAATCCTTTACCGAAGCTAAATGTTTTCGGTTCTGATATGATGAGTGTGATGTTGTATGATGAAGTTTTGATGTGTTAGAATGTGTGAAAATATCAAATGATGATGTAGAAATGATTCCATGCACAATAGGTAAGAAACTAGCTAACTAGAAATACCGTAAAGCTAGAATTTAACATAGTTTTGACCCATTTGTTTTTGGAACTTATCCAAACTGTTTTAATGGGAACATAATCAGATTTAGATTGTTTAGACATGAAAAACTTGGTAACATTTGGATTAGAATTGAATTCTAGCACCTATGGGGAAACTAGTAACTAGAAAACCGTAAAAATGCAAATGTAGAACTCTTAGAACATTTAATTTTCTAGATTTTATCCAGCAACCTTACAACATGATAAACATGATTAATAATTAATCCTTAAGCATAGGAATGCCTCATAATTGATTTAGATTTAATTTATAGCGCCTTAAGCGAAGACGGAACCGAGAAAGGGTCTAAAACGTAAGTTCTAGAACCCCATAACCACAAGTTAGAAATTCTGCCCTATGCTTTTCAGATTTGAGTATGAATATGAGAATAAGGAATGATGATTAATTATGAGCCCTTAGGTGCATAAAATATGAACGACAGATGTTAGAGAACTATATTTCAAGATTAAGACCCATAAGGGTCAAGGCATAAGCTACCGTAAGGGTAAGCGTTTGAATGTTCTATGATGATGCACGTGGTATGTAAATGATGATGATGTTATTCATATGAGGAATTCATGAGGATATATGTTTTATTACGAGAACAACTTGAGCATGTGATCTCTGATGAGAGTATATAGTATTGATGTGTTGATGCTCCCGCCATGATGTGTTATGCAAAATTATGATATTATGATGCTTACGATGCATACGATGAATATGATGCCTTATGTTGATGTTGAATGGCTATGCATGCTCTATATGTTTCGTGGCATAAAGCAAGTTTGAAGGAAATCCGGTGTATGCCGTTACGCTGCCGAATTTCCCATCAAACTTGAGAATTTGAGAAAAATTTGTGAAAACTTTTGAGTGACACCGGTTCGGCCGAGCACCCCGGGAAGGTTCAGGTGACACTTGGTTCGGCCGAGCACCCCGAGCAGATGTGAGAACAACGAGATGCATTTCTCCACTACGATTGGGGAGGAAACAAATCCGTGAGGGTATTGACATTGAGCTTGCCAAAGCGGACAATTATTGTGTACTAGATACCAGTAGAGCGTTTCAAAGAAGGAAATGATCCTAAGATAGGTGATCCAAGAAAGTTATGTAAACCCCCTCTATTAGCCCATATTAAATCTAGTGACGACTAGTTAGGATTGAGCTCATTCCTAGGCGATAGGTGAGACGTAGTTTGGTGACCAGATTATCATTGAAATTTGGTGAATCGGTTGGACTTTTGGTGGATATGTTAAGAGGGTGGTCTTTAAGAAAAAGAACTTAAGAGTTTTATTTATAAGAAAGATATCACATGAAAATTACTATGCCTTTTATGCCACATATATGATTTATATTTCCTTATGATTTGCCCAAGTATTACGACTTTCCTGTTAATGTGCATATGGTATTGTCATGCATTCATCAAATTTCTGTTGTATTCATGCCATTAAGACTTATACTAAAAGACACCCACTTCGGATAATTAGATTTGGAAAGCTTAAAACCGAACTTTATGCATGTACACCTTTTTCATAATTAAAACCGAGGTGGCTGGGGACGACGACGATGACACTCGTGTTAGAGTCGGGAATCCCTACTGAGAATCTTGAATAAGTTTCTCATCCCTTCCTTATCTTCCGTGTCGTCTCTAGACAAGGATTACAACGAGGTTTGTGACTTCTTCTAAGGCTCGTGCTCAAGGGTCACACCAACAAATGGAGTAAAGGATCGCCGCGGACGCATAGGTAGTTTAGCTTTTGAATTGATACTCATCCAACCTCACAGGTGGATAAGCATCACTTTATATAAATAGGCATATTTTGGTGTAAATAATGGTACAATGATGCTAGTAATTTATGTATTTATGAAGGAGTGACGATATTATGATTGTTATGAATGATGTTATGTTTCATATTTATGAATGGTGTGATTACTTTTCTTGCACGAGGTGGTTATGACAAACGTTAGGTTAGCGCGCGACTCGCGTTTTGTTTTTCAAGTTTCGAAAAAGAAAAATTTATTCGTATCTTCCGCTAAGTATTTTAATGAAAGGTTTTGAAAAATGAGACTAAAAGAGTAATAGACTAATGATTAACCTAAATATGTTCTAGAGTTTTAGGTTAAAAATTAGGATGTTACAGAATCCAGAAAATAATTGTTCTAAGAGTTCTAAACTTGCACTTTTAGGGTTTTCTAGTTACTAGTTTCCCTATAGGTGCTAGGATTCGATTCTAATCCAAATGTCACCAAGTTTTTCATGTCTAAACAATCCTAATCTGATTATGCTCCCATTAAAACAGTTTGGATAAGTTCCAAAAACAAATGGGTCAAAACTATGTTAAATTCTGGCTTTACGTTATTTCTAGTTAGCTAGTTTCTTACCTATTATGCATAGAATCATTTTTACATCATCATATGATATTTTCACACATTCTAACACATCAAAACATCATCATACAGCATCACACTCATCATATCAGAACCGAAAACATTTAGCTTCAGTAAAGGATTTAAATTGACATTTCTAGGTACATAAGTTAACTAGTTTCTCTTGGAATCAATTTAGAATTTCCAAAATTCTTTGCAAATCATTTTAATTCATCAAGAGGCAAAGAGAAGCCTTAGGTCAATGACCAAAATATATTTCATCTTCTAAAAGGGAATAAAGTCATCTCTCATGATAACATAACCTTGAAAAGATTTGTAAAGCTTTAAGGAAGACTTAGAACATAGACTATTGGTCCTCGTAGCTAGATGAAAACTCATTGCAAGCCCATCATCACTTACTTGGCCGAAACATGCATTCAAGAATGGTTTCACATTAAACTTTAACTTGGAATGAAATGGGCAAGTCTTTGAGCTCTAGGTTCTTAAGTTATGGCATAAAATAAACGTGCTCATGCTTTTCATTTTTAATCTTTGCTTACAAAATAAAGTGATGACGTAAGATAAATATGCAAGGCATAAACTTAAACGTGCAAGCTTGAAAGTAAATATGCGAGGCATAAACTTTAAACGTGTAAGCTTGAAAGTAAAGATGCAAGGTTCAATTCTTTATTTTAGTGCTCTTAGTGTAACGCCCCAATTTTTACTGTAATTTTTACTATCATTAGAAATTATCGAATTACTGTAGGTAATTATTACATAAGATTTGAGGCCGAACAATTCTCAATAAAGGAATATAACATTAGAAGAGAGGTTAGGAACGATTCATGCGAGAGTCGCAAATCCCGAATTTCATGCGTATAAAATGACCAAAATGCCCGTGAAGTTATTTTACTCAGAAAATGAGGATCGTGGGCCCCACCTATTCTCAAGGGGATGTTTTGATGATAATAAGGCATTGTTTGTGTTATGTGTGTTAATAGAGCAGAAGGATCTCAATTTTGAGTTCCGACGCGAGAAATGACCAAAACGCCCCTGCGGCTGTTTTAACTCCGATGTGCGTGCCGATTGAGCCCGAACCTCACTAAAATGTTTTAAAATTTGTTTTTAAGCCATGATTAACCATTGGTTAAGCTCGGGTGGCCTCGGGCAGTTTTTAAGTGAAAGTACGATTTTGCCCCCTGTTTTTGGGCAGTTTTGCGAATTTTGGGATTTTTGATTCGTATACCGAAACCTAAGCAATATTAGGCTCAATTGAAGCTTATTAAATTCTAAATATTAATCTAGAGTCAAAATTATGTATTTAGATTGATTAGAACCCAAAATTGCTCAAAAACACCCAAATTGCTTACTAATTCACTTAAGCCCTTAACCGTAAATTCTCTAAATTACATGAATACCTTGCCTACACCTCAATAATGCATGGAACACACAAATTTCACTTCTTTGGGCTGTAATGGACGAAATTATTGATGCCATTATGCAGCTGAATTATTGCCAAAAGTTTCACTAAAACAAAATGCCAAAATGTCACCATAAGAGGCATAATTCCTTAATTTCATACAACTTTGTTTAAAATGATTTTTCCTCCCTTATTTCTCTTGCAAAATTCCGCCAACTACCTCCTCATTTTGGCGAATTAGAAGCCTCAAAATCTTCTATAAATAGGCTTGCTTTAGTGGTCTTGGAATGCTTTGTTCATAACTAGTTTTTAGGAGCACCAAAAACTTTCTTTCTTCCTCCTCTTTGGCGGAATTCTTTCTTCAATTTTTCAAAGAGATTTTGTTTCATTTCACTTCAAGAAATCAAGTTCTCTTCCTCTTCTTCAACTCAGATTAGGTAGGGAGTAGTTTCTAAATTTATTTCTATGCTTTGAGGAGTTGTGTTTTTAGCTCAAAATGATGAAATTATGAACTTACCTTAGCTTTTCATTTCGGTTTTCCTCTTCATTTTTCTTTAACCAATTCGGCCATATGGCCTAGGTGGAACTAAAATGATGGCTTGATGATGAGGACCTTGAGGGTGGGTTGTAAATCCAGCACAAGTTAGGCCTCTAAAGCTTGAAAATTCCACTTGATGCAAAACTTTAAAGAATAATGCTTTATGATGCTAAAACAAAGATTTTTAGTTTAGAACTTGAAAGATGTATTTTCCAAGCTTGTATTTCATGTTTATGTTTCAAGTCATCACTTAATCTTTCAAGATAATAAAAAGGTTGCATCTTATATTTAATTTATGCTCTCACTTTATTTTATAATGGCTAAAAGAATCAATGCATGGCATGTTTATTTTATGCCATCACCTAAAGATCCTAGAGGTCAAAGACTTGGCCATGTATCACAAGCAAAGAAATATGATTATTGGAGTTAAAGAATTTATTCTTTAAAAAGTCTTGAGATTGGAGCTTAAAAAGATGTAATAATAATTCTCTTCTCCCTTCACCGGTCCAGTGTGGACTACCACCGCTCTGGTTTCTTAATATTCTCTTCTCCTCTCTTGGTCCTGTGTGGATTACCGCCGCTCCAGTTTCTTGCATCATGTTTATATTTCAAGTTCTTGCATCATGTTTAATTTTCAAGTCATCACCTTAAATCTTAAAGATAAAGAAATGGAACTGCATATCATGTTTATAATTCCAAGCTATCACCTTATAAAGATAAGATTAAAATAAGGTTGCATAGCATGTTTATGATTCTAAGATGTCACCTGAATCTCTAAAGCTCAAGACTTACTCCTTTTATCTTAAGTGAGAATTTTAATTGTGAAGATCCTCCCAAGTTTGCCAAAAGAACTAGTTTCTAAATGAGTTTTAAGACTTTGCAAGGATTTTACCGGGAACTAGTATTTTATATGCACTTAAAATATGATTCTATGTAATTGCATGAGGTCCATGATCCGACCACTGATCTGAGTTTAGTATCAATGTATGATAATGATTTGATATGTTTGAAGTTGTGATAATTATGGTTTATTGTTAAGAGAATGATTCACTGCATGTTAGAGATAAAACTAGCTCCTAGAACAACCGAAGAGCTAGAATTTACCTAGTTTTTGACCCCTTTAAGTTTAGCCAATGCCAAATCTGTTTTAGTATGTTATAATTCTGTTTAGGATTAGTTAGCCATGAAAAATTTGGTATCAATTAGACTAGGATTGATCCCGAACACTAAAAATGAACTTAGCAACTAGAAAACCGTAAAAACAAGATTTCTAGAACTCTAGGGAATGAAATTTATGCATTCTATCCAGAATCTTTAGCAACGATAAGAACCAGGCTTTATTATGTCTAAATAAGGGAGAATGATTCATAATTGGTTTAGTAACTAATTTCAGCATCATAGGGAAAGCTGGTAACAAGAAAGGATTTAAAACATAACTTCTAGCATACCGTAAAACCTTAGGAACAACTTACTACCTATGCTACCCCATTTGATTTAATAGTGTTCTTAAGGCCTATAAATAATCATAAGGATGGTAATAAATCCCTTAGGTGAATAACTAATTAGTTCTATAATTGATAATTCTATTTAAGTATTGGATGCTTATTAAGTACTTGATATCATTGAATGATTTCCTGGCTTGCATGATGTAACGCCCCAATTTTTACTGTAATTTTTACTGTCATTGGAAATTACTGAATTACCATAGGTAATTATTACATAAGATTTGAGGCCGAACAATCCTTAATAAAGGAATATAACATTAGAAGATAGGTTAGGAGCGATTCATGCGAGAGTCGCAAATCCCGAATTTACATGCGTGTAAAATGACCAAAATGTCCCTGAAGTTATTTTACTCGAGAAAATGAGGATTACAGACCCACATATTCTCAAGGGGATGTTTTGAGAATAATAAGGGATTGTTTGTGTTATGTGTGTTAATAGAGCAGAAGAATCTCAATTTTGAGTTAGATCTGTGAAATGACCAAAACACCCTGCTGGTATTTTAACTCCGATGTGCGTGCGTGCAGTGAGCCCGAACCTCACTAAAATGTTTTAAAATGTGTTTTTAAGCCATGATTAACCATTGGTTAAGCTCGGGTGGCCTCGGCGATTTTAAGTGAAAGTACGATTTTGCCCCCGTTTTTGGGCAGTTTTGCGAATTTCAGGATTTTCGATTCATATACCGAAACCTAAGCAATGTTAGGCTCAAATTAAAGCTTATTAAATTCTAAATATTAATCTAGATTCAAAATTATGTATTTAGATTGATTAGAACCCAAAATTGCTCAAAAACACCCAAATTGCTTACTAATTCACTTAAGCCCTTAACCGTAAATTCTCTAAATTACATGAATACCTTGCCTACACCTAAATAATGCATGGAACACACAAATTTCACTTCTTTGGGCTATAATGCACGAAATTATTGATGCCTTTATGCAGCTGAATTATTTCCAAAAGTTGCACTAAAACAAAATGCCAAAATGTCACCATAAGAGACATAATTCCTTAATTTCATACAACTTTGTCTAAAATGATTTTTCCTCCATTATTTCTCCTGAAAAATTCTGACAACTACCTCCTCATTTTGGCCAATTAGAAGCCTCAAAATCTTCTATAAATAGGCTTGCTTGAGTGGTCTTGGAATGCTTGGTTCATAACTAGTTTTTAGGAGCACCAAAAACTTTCTTTCTTCCTCCTCTTTGGCTGAATTCTTTCTTCAATTTTTCAAAGAGATTTTGTGTCATTTCACTTCAAGAAATCAAGTTCTCTTCCTCTTCTTCAACTCAGATGAGGTAGGGAGTAGTTTCTAAATTTATTTCTATGCTTTGAGGAGTTGTGTTTTTAGCTCAAAATGATGAAATTATGAACTTACCTTAGCTTTTCATTTGGGTTTCCTCTTCATTTTCCTTTAACCAATTCGGCCATATGGCCTAGGTGGAACTAAAATGATGGCTTGATGATGAGGACCTTGAGGGTGGGTTGTAAATCCAGCACAAGTTAGGCCTCTAAAGCTTGAAAATTCCACTTGATGCAAAACTTTAAAGAATAATGCTTTATGATGCTAAAACAAAGATTTTTAGTTTAGAACTTGAAAGATGTATTTTCCAAGCTTGTATTTCATGTTTATGTTTCAAGTCATCACTTAATCTTTCAAGATAATAAAAAGGTTGCATCTTATATTTAATTTATGCTCTCACTTTATTTTATAATGGCTAAAAGAATCAATGCATGGCATGTTTATTTTATGCCATCACCTAAAGATCCTAGAGGTCAAAGACTTGGCCATGTATCACAAGCAAAGAAATATGATTATTGGAGTTAAAGAATTTATTCTTTAAAAAGTCTTGAGATTGGAGCTTAAAAAGATGTAATAATAATTCTCTTCTCCCTTCACCGGTCCAGTGTGGACTACCACCGCTCTGGTTTCTTAATATTCTCTTCTCCCTCTACTGGTCCTGTGTGGATTACCGCCGCTCCAGTTTCTTGCATCATGTTTATATTTCAAGTTCTTGCATCATGTTTAATTTTCAAGTCATCACCTTAAATCTTAAAGATAAAGAAATGGAACTGCATATCATGTTTATAATTCCAAGCTATCACCTTATAAAGATAAGATTAAAATAAGGTTGCATAGCATGTTTATGATTCTAAGATGTCACCTGAATCTCTAAAGCTCAAGACTTACTCCTTTTATCTTAAGTGAGAATTTTAATTGTGAAGATCCTCCCAAGTTTGCCAAAAGAACTAGTTTCTAAATGAGTTTTAAGACTTTGCAAGGATTTTACGGGGAACTAGTATTTTATATGCACTTAAAATATGATTCTATGTAATTGCATGAGGTTCATGATTCGGCCACTGATCTGAGTTTAGTATCAATGTATGATAATGATTTGATATGTTTGAAGTTGTGATAATTATGGTTTATTGTTAAGAGAATGATTCACTGCATGTTAGAGATAAAACTAGCTCCCTAGAACAACCGAAGAGCTAGAATTTACCTAGTTTTTGACCCCTTTAAGTTTAGCCAATGCCAAATCTGTTTTAGTATGTTATAATTCTGTTTAGGATTAGTTAGCCATGAAAAATTTGGTATCAATTAGACTAGGATTGATCCTGAACACTAAAAATGAACTTAGCAACTAGAAAACCGTAAAAACAAGATTTCTAGAACTCTAGGGAATGAAATTTATGCATTCTATCCAGAATCTTTAGCAACGATAAGAACCAGGCTTTATTATGTCTAAATAAGGGAGAATGATTCATAATTGGTTTAGTAACTAATTTCAGCATCATAGGGAAAGCTGGTAACAAGAAAGGATTTAAAACATAACTTCTAGCATACCGTAAAACCTTAGGAACAACTTACTACCTATGCTACCCCATTTGATTTAATAGTGTTCTTAAGGCCTATAAATAATCATAAGGATGGTAATAAATCCCTTAGGTGAATAACTAATTAGTTCTATAATTGATAATTCTATTTAAGTATTGGATGCTTATTAAGTACTTGATATCATTGAATGATTTCCTGGCTTGCATGATGTAACGCCCCAATTTTTACTGTAATTTTTACTGTCATTGGAAATTACTGAATTACCATAGGTAATTATTACATAAGATTTGAGGCCGAACAATCCTTAATAAAGGAATATAACATTAGAAGATAGGTTAGGAGCGATTCATGCGAGAGTCGCAAATCCCGAATTTCTGTACGTGTAAAATGACCAAAATGTCCCTGAAGTTATTTTACTCAGAAAATGAGGATTACGGGCCCCACATATTCTCAAGGGGATGTTTTGAGAATAATAAGGGATTGTTTGTGTTATGTGTGTTAATAGAGCAGAAGAATCTCAATTTTGAGTTAGATCTGTGAAATGACCAAAACACCACTTGGTGTTTTAACTCCGATGTGCGTGCCGACTGAGCCCGAACCTCACTAAAATGTTTTAAAATGTGTTTTTAAGCCATGATTAACCATTGGTTAAGCTCGGGTGGCCTCGGGCAGTTTTTAAGTGAAAGTACGATTTTGCCCCCGTTTTTGGGCAGTTTTGCGAATTTCAGGATTTTCGATTCATATACCGAAACCTAAGCAATGTTAGGCTCAAATTAAAGCTTATTAAATTCTAAATATTAATCTAGATTCAAAATTATGTATTTAGATTGATTAGAACCCAAAATTGCTCAAAAACACCCAAATTGCTTACTAATTCACTTAAGCCCTTAACCGTAAATTCTCTAAATTACATGAATACCTTGCCTACACCTAAATAATGCATGGAACACACAAATTTCACTTCTTTGGGCTATAATGCACGAAATTATTGATGCCTTTATGCAGCTGAATTATTTCCAAAAGTTGCACTAAAACAAAATGCCAAAATGTCACCATAAGAGACATAATTCCTTAATTTCATACAACTTTGTCTAAAATGATTTTTCCTCCATTATTTCTCCTGAAAAATTCTGACAACTACCTCCTCATTTTGGCCAATTAGAAGCCTCAAAATCTTCTATAAATAGGCTTGCTTGAGTGGTCTTGGAATGCTTGGTTCATAACTAGTTTTTAGGAGCACCAAAAACTTTCTTTCTTCCTCCTCTTTGGCTGAATTCTTTCTTCAATTTTCAAAGAGATTTTGTGTCATTTCACTTCAAGAAATCAAGTTCTCTTCCTCTTCTTCAACTCAGATTAGGTAGGGAGTAGTTTCTAAATTTATTTCTATGCTTTGAGGAGTTGTGTTTTTAGCTCAAAATGATGAAATTATGAACTTACCTTAGCTTTTCATTTCGGTTTTCCTCTTCATTTTTCTTTAACCAATTCGGCCATATGGCCTAGGTGGAACTAAGATGATGGCTTGATGATGAGGACCTTGAGGGTGGGTTGTAAATCCATCACAAGTTAGGCCTCTAAAGCTTGAAAATTCCACTTGATGCAAAACTTTAAAGAATAATGCTTTATGATGCTAAAACAATGATTTTTAGTTTAGAACTTGAAAGATGTATTTCCTTTTATGTTTTATTTCTTGTTAAGATATGTATTGGGTTGAATTTATAATTCTTTTAAAGTCTTGAAGGAGCTCTAGTAAAGAAACAAAATGAATTTGCATCCATGATTAAGTTTATGCTTTGCATAACCATGTTTACCTTCTATGTCATCACTAAATTTTCAAGAATGAATAAATGAACTTGCATTTCTCATGTTTAAATTCCAAGCTTGTATTTCATATTTATGTTTCAAGTTATCACTTAATCTTTCAAGATAATAAAGAGGTTGTATCTCATATTTAATTTATGCTCTCACTTTATTTTATAATGGCTAAAAGAATCAACGCATGACATATTTATTTTATGCCATCACCTAAAGACCCTAGAGCACAAAGACTTGCCCATGTATCACAAGCAAAGAAATATGATTATTGGAGTTAAAGAATTTATTCTTTAAAAAGTCTTGAGATTGGAGCTTAAAAAGATGTAATAATAATTCTCTTCTCCCTTTACTGGTCCTGTGCGGACTACCGTCGCTCCGGTTTCTTAATATTCTCTTCTCCCTCTACTGGTCCTGTGCGGACTACCGCTCAGGTTTCTTAATATTCTCTTCTCCCTCTCTTGGTCTGTATGCGGATTACACGCTCTAGTTTCTTGTATCATGTTTATATTTCAAGTTCTTGCATCATGTTTAATTTTCAAGTCATCACCTTAAATCTTAAAGATAAAGAAATGGAATTGCATATCATGTGTATAATTCCAAGCTATCACCTTATAAAGATAAGATTAAAATAAGGTTGCATAGCATGTTTATAACTCTAAGATGTCACCTAAATCTCTAAAGCTCAAGACTTACTCCTTTTATCTTAAGTGAGAATTTTAATTGTGAAGATCCTCCCAAATTTGACAAAAGAACTAGTTTCTAAATGAGTTTTAAGGCTTTGCAAGGATTTTACTGGGGAACTAGTATTTTATATGCACTTAAAATATGATTCTATGTAATTGCATGAGGTTCATGATTCGACCACTGATCTGAGTTTAGTATCAATGTGTGATAATTATGGTTTATTGTTAAGAGAATGATTCATAATTGGTTTAGTAACTAATTAGTTCTATAATTGATAATTCTATGTAAGGATTGGATGCTTATTAAGTACTTGATATCATTGAATGATTTCTGGCTTGCATGTTATAGTTCTTTGTTGCAAATAATGAGAATGCTTATACATGAAATATTCTTTATTATGTAAAATTTACCTTTGTTGCTAGAAGAAAGTGTATCATTGTAAAAGTGTAATTTGGAAAGGTTACGGCTAAGGAAAGACTTGGTATTTAAGCGTGTCCATTATGACCCACCTCTCTTTCCTGGGAATCTCCCATATGCATGATTACAGTTGATATATATTATTCTAGTTTAAGACTATAAATAAGAAAATGTTATGATGTTTATGAATTCTATTGTGATATAACATGCAAAGATTTAATGGTGACTTAAACTTATAAGAAAATGATCCTTTGGAACCATCAGACTATAGGTGGTGAAAAGGTGATTTTAGCCCCCTAACCCGTTCTCTCAAAAGGGTAGAGTCGGGACTTTAGCTTATCAAAAGGGATAAGTATATGCTAGTGGCGACTAGTAAAGTATGAGCTCATAACCTAAATTACTCCCAAAAGGGTGGAGTATAGGGTGGCCTAAGGAAAATAATGATGATGATAAGATTTTAGGTCACCTAAGGCACTAAAGAAATGAAATATGTGCATTATGTCCACGTGTAGCTAATATTATATGACATTCTTTTATGCATGTTATTTGATAATGATGATGAGGAATATGATGTAATGATAAAGGAAAAGTTCATTGTAAATATGACATGTTAAGATTATAATGCATTATAAGACGCATGATTAAAAATTGACGAACCTCGGTTAAGTATTTGTCCGAATTTAAAATGAATCTTTGCATGCTCACTATTTTAGAATAATCCTGAGGTTCTGGGACTTTGATGATGACACTTTGTAGAAGGAGGTACCCTATCGAGAATTCTTTAGCAAGATTCTCACTCCCTTTTCTTTATTTCCGTCATTGTCTCCAGATTAGGATGGCGACATTCGTCTGCTCGTTGATACCCCTACTTGGGAATTTCACTATGATCCGGTGCATCGCTCGTATCATTTTGAAGGGAGGTCTTGTGATTCGTGTTTTTATTTACATAGGTCGTCCCTTTGCACATCCTGTCCCTAGTTATCGATTTTCTCCTACTTCTCCCTATGGCGATGAAATGGTTTTTGAACATGCACATCCACTTGATGAAAGGATGTTACGTTCTTATCCCGCTTCATCTGCTGTCCACGGATTTCCAGAGTATGTTCCGAGGCGAGATATTCTCAAACTGATCCTTGAGAGGACACTCCTACTCATGTATATTCGAGAGCTCTGCTCCTACTCCCACGTGTAAGAGAGGGTAGTGAGGAAACAGTTGTTCAGCCGAGGTTAGCAAGAAGGCCGTCCATGCGACCCCAACCTGGTGCATCTCGTGTGTCCCCTCCCGAGGGAGCTCATCAGTGGATCGGATTTATTCCCCCATTTCGGGACCAGTGGCCATAGAGGGTTCTTAGTAGACTTATGTGTGATCATGCACCCTAGTTTTAGGATAACCTTCCCGGCTTATAGAGTTATCTAGTTTAGGGGCATGTATTTCCTTATGCATATTTTCTTTTGTGGGTTTGCATAAGACAATGATGTATGAACATAACCCACCCTTTGAGTGAGGTTATTGTATGTAAATATATGCTATAATGTGTTTATGGATGTTATATGATGGAGCCAAAGTGATATGATGTGATATATTCTTAAACGTCTTATTATACTCCACTTACTCGTTCACGTTGTACTCGGCTCACGTTTTCAATTATGTTTTTTTTTTAAAAAAAAAAAATGGCTCGTAATTTCACTAAGTATTTTCAAATTATGAAGAAGGAGCCAAAGTAAGGAGTAAAGTCTAGTCATTAATCAGATTCAACCTAGGTGTATTTGGTTAATAACTAGGGTGTTACACATGAAATATTCTTTATTATGTAAAATTTACCTTTGTTGCTAGAAGAAAGTGTATCATTGTAAAAGTGTAATTTGGAAAGGTTCTAGCTAAGGAAAGACTTGGTATTTAAGCGTGTCCATTGTGACCCACCTCTCTTTCCTGGGAATCTCCCAGATGCATGATTATAGTTGATATATATTATTCTAGCTTAAGACTATAAATGAGAAAATGCTATGATGTTTATGAATTGTATTGTGATATAACATGCAAAGATTTAATGGTGACTTAAACTTATAAGAAAATGATCCTTTGGAACCATCAGACTATAGGTGGTGAAAAGGTGATTTTAGCCCCCTAACCCGTTCTCTCAAAAGGGTAGAGTCGGGACTTTAGCTTATCAAAAGGGATAAGTATATGCTAGTGACAACTAGTAAAGTATGAGCTCATAACCTAAATTACTCCCAAAAGGGTGGAGTATAGGGTGGCCTAAGGAAAATAATGATGATGATAAGATTTTAAGTCACCTAAGGCACTAAAGAAATGAAATATATGCATTATGTCCAAGTGTAGCTAATATTATATGACATTCTTTTATGCATGTTATTTGATAATGATGATGAGGAATATGATGTAATGATAAAGGAAAAGTTCATTGTAAATATGATATGTTAAGATTATGATGCATTATAAGACGCATGATTAAAAATTGACGAACCTCGGTTAAGTATTTGTCCGAACTTAAAATGAATCTTTGCATGCTCACTATTTTAGAATAATCCCGAGGTTCCTGGGGACTTTCATGATGACACTATAGAAGGAGGTACCCTACTGAGAATTCTTTAGCAAGATTCTCACTCCCTTTTCTTTATTTCTGTCATTGTCTCCAGATTCAAATGGCGACATTCGTCCTGTTCGTTGATACCCCTACTTGGGAATTCCACTATGATCCGGTGCATCGCTCGTATCATTTTGAAGGGAGGTGCGCAATTCATGTTTTTATTTACATAGGTCGTTTATTTGCACATCCTATCCCTAGTTATCGATTTTCTCCTACTTCTCCCTATGGCGATGAAATGGTTTTCGAACATGCACGTCCACTTGATGAAAGGATGTTACGTTCTTATCCCGCTTCATCTGCTGTCCAAGGATTTCAGTATGTTCGAGACGAGATATTCTGAAACTGATCCTTTAGAGGACACTCCTACTCATGTATATTCTGAGAGCTCTGCTCCTACTCCCACACGTGTAAGAGAGGGTAGTAAGGAAACAGTTGTTCAGCCCAGGTTAGCAAGAAGGCCGTCCATGCGACCCCAGCCTGGTGCATCTCGTGTGTCCCCTCCCGAGGGAGCTCATCAGTGGATCGGATTTATTCCCCCATTTCCAGGACAGTGGCCATAGAAGGTTCTTAGTAGATTTATGTGTGTTCATGCACCCTAGTTTTAGGATAACCTTCCCGGCTTATGGAGTTATCTAGTTTAGGGGCATGTATTTCCTTATGTATACTTTCTTTTATGGGTTTGCATTAGACAATGATGTATGATCATAACCCACCCTTTGAGTGAGGTTATTGTATGTAAATATATGTTATAATGTGCTTATGGATGTTATATGATGGAGCCAAAGTGATATGATGTGATATATTCTTAAACGTCTTATTATACTCCTCTTACTCATTCACATTGTACTCGGCTGACGTTTTCAATTATGTTTTTTTAAAAAAAAATGGCTCGTAATTTCACTAAGTATTTTCAAATTATGAAGAAAGAACCAAAGCAAGGAGTAAAGTCTAGTCATTAATCAGATTCAACCTAGGTGTATTTGGTTAATTACTAGGGTGTTACACTTGGCCCAACAACAATAGACTTTAAGGCCGAAATAGATAGGCATTCGAGAGATTAATTAGGTGATGATGCAAGTTCAATTCTTTATTTTATTGCTCTAGGCCCAACAACAATCGACTTTAAGGCCGAAATAGAAAGGCTTTGAGAATTAAATTAAGTGATGATGCAAGTTCCATTTTAATCTTTATGTTCTTAGGTGATAGTTTGAAAGTAAAGGTGCATTGCAAGAATGTAAATATGAGTGCAAGCATAAAATAAATTATGCAAGTTCATTTTATCTTTCTAGAGCTCTTAACAAGACTTTAAAGAAACCTAAACCTTAACCCAAACTCATCCAACCAAGGTAAAGTAAAGTCTAGAGTTCTTAGAACTCAAAACAACATCTTTAGAAAATCAAACCATAAGGCATATAAAAGAAAAGGAAATGGCCGAAACATCTAGGCAAGAAAAGAATTATTTAAAACTCTAGAGTCCATGATCTTGGTGATATATTAACACCAACACCATGAGCCCTCATCATTGAGTTCATAGAATCATTTTAAAACATCATCAAAGCTAAAGTTCTCAAGAGTTCAAGAAAGGAAGAACTAGAAACATTTTTTGCTCAAGAACAAAGATCAAGCTCTAGAGTTTGTTTCAAGTGATGGACATCATCATCAAGCTCTCATTCCTTTGTTCTCCAAGGCCTATGGCCGAAAATGAAAAGGAAAAAGGAGTGGAAGAGAAGTTCTAAAAAGAAACAAGAGAAACTATGAACATCAAGCTTGAAATAAGAACTTTAAAGAAAAGAATACATGAAAGGAAATCCCTACTTTGTGTGATGAACTTGAAGATGGAAGAAGAAGATGAAGATGATGAAGAACTCCAAGAACTTGAAGAACACAAGAACTTTTGAGAGAAAAAGAAAAGCTTTGAGTGTTCCTAAACTTAGCAAATGATCTAAAAGTGGTGCAAGCTTCCCAAGGCCATCTATTTATAGAAGAATGAAGCAAATAGAATGTGCGTGTAGCTGAAGGGGTTTCGGCCATGAGGTGCAGAAATGGAGGCATCCATGAGTTCCATGAGGTGAGATGTTGTGGTCTTGAAGCATGGTGAGGTATGGTTCAAAGCATGGTGAGGTATGGTTCAAGGTATGGCCTCAAACATGGTTCTTTGAGTGAGAAAACAATTTAATATGTGTGGTAATTGGGAGAGAGGTGGCCGAAACTTCATCAGCCATGGGGAAGGGTTCTTTGCATTTTAATTGTGGTTTTAGAGTTGTGTTTAGGTGTATCTTTGATTAGGATTAAGAATAGGAAGTTGTAAGAAAGTGTTTAGGTAAGGAAAATGGATAATTAGGGTGGTCTAGACATAATTAAGGAGTGGTCTTGCACCATTAGTGAGTTAGATCCTCAATTTAGAGTCTAAACAACTCTAGACACACTTCCTTGATTTAAGGAATTGGAGAGAGAAAACACTATTCAAGATTCCAAGACTAGGAATCTTGAGTTCTAAAAAGGGATTTAAGTTTAATCTAAGCAATTTTAGGTTCTAATTAACTTTAATAAACTATTTTGACTCTAGATTAATTAGGAAAATTAATTAATTTTCGTTTAGAGCCTAATATTACTTAGGTTTGCTTAATTACATCATTAAGCTCAAAAACACTATTCTAGGGGCAAAATCATAATTTTGTACTAAAACTGCCCGGGACCACCGGGACTTGAACAGAGACCTCTAGACACATAAAAACATGTTTTTAAACCTCTGGGGAAAGTTTCAGGCTCAAATGGCACTTTTACCCGCGTAAAAACGCTATAGGGGTATTTTGGTCATTTTGACCCGAAACTACGGAAAACGAGATTTTCGCTTCCGGAAGCATGCAAAGGCCATTCAATCCCCTTCAAACATTGAGTTGACCCTTCGAGGACGACCGAGTTGGTTATCCTCGAATTCGGATCAGGAAATGACCTCAGGGGCATTTTGGTCATTTCCCTCAGACAGAAAAATCGGGGTGTTACATTTTCTCTAAGTTTGATAAGTTTTATAAAGTTATGACCAACAAGATTTATGATTTTTATTCCTCTTCTAAAGAAGAATTAAATTGGTTACTAACCTAAGGCTATTTTTAGTCTCTCGATCAAATAAATTGGTTTGCAAAGAGTTTTAGAAGTCCTAAAATGATTCCAAGAGAAACTAGCAACTTATATGCTTTAGAAATGTCAAATTATATGTCTTTTGAACATTGAAAAATTCGGTTCTATCTTGATATGTTTGATGCTGAATGATGATGTTTTGATGTGTTAAAATGTGTGAAAATGATATATGATGAGGTAGGAACACTTCTTTGCATGTTAGGGGAGAAACTAGCTTCGTAGGAAAATCGTAAAGTTGGAATTTAACGTGTGTTTAACCCCTTTAATCTTAATCAATGCCAAAACTGTTTTAGTATGATAACAATCAGTTTAGGATTGAATAATCATGAAAAATTTGGTTACATTTGAAGTAGGATTCAATTTTTGAGCCTATAGAGAAACTAGCAACTAGAAAACCGTAAAAATGCAATTCTAGAACTCTTAGAACATTTAATTTTCTGATTCTGTACAGCACCCTCATAATGTAGTAAACATGATTTATAATTAGTTCAAGGGCTTAGGAATACCTCATAATTGGTTTAGATTTAGTTAATAGCGCCTTAGGCGAAGACGGAACTCAGAAAGGGTTTAAAACGTAGTTTCTAGAACCCTATAATCGCAATATGTAAACTTTGCCCTTAAAGCATGATGCTGTCCAGATTCAGTGATAGACATAAATATTTGTAAGAATTGTTAGTTGGGAATCCTGAGGTGCATCAAAGGTTGATAGCGAATGTTAGAATAATTATACCGCAAGTTAAAGACTCGTAAGGGTCAAAGCATATGACACCATAGGTCCCAAGACATAATGAACCTTATGACTTCCAGTAGACGTATGATTGATTATGAGAATGATTTGATGTCTTATGATGATGTTGAATGGTTATGCATGTCCTATAGTTTGATGGTTCCAAAGGATCATTTTCTCATAATTCAAGTCATAGTAAGATGCTACATATTCCATGCATGTCACATATATCGTGTAATTCTAACATAGGCATCTTTAAGGTTCTAAAGGGTACCATAACATGCAAATGATACAATCATCATTTAAGAGCAATAACTCACATAGCATCATCACACTTGAAACATAGAGCAAAAATCATCATATAGTAAACAAGAGCAATAAGCCGTTTAACTTGATCATGCTTGATATCTAGCATATAAGATCATATATTCATAGTAGGCAAAGGCATAAACTCATGTCACAAAATTCCTAGATTCAAGCAATGTAAGGTCATAGCTTCAAGTCATTAAATTAGGAAAGCATTCTGTTTGTAAACTTGGGTTCTGGTAATCGATTACATAAGTATCGTAATCAATTACACAGCTTCGAGATTTCAAAACATGGGAGATAGGGGTTCTGGTAATCGATTACATGGAACTTGTAATCGATTACTTTGTTTAAAAACACTTTGCTGGGCCCCTAGAACATCTGGGTAGTCGATTACATGATTCGGTAATCGATTACTAGAGTCCATAATGTGTAATCAATTACACTATATAGTAATCGATTACTTTGGGCAAAAGTTCATGTTTGAGCTCATCCGAGCTTTACGTGTCGATTACATAGGCTGTGTAATCGATTACCAGCGTCTTAAAAACACGAAAAATCAGGTCTGAACATATCTGAGTCATTCCTTTGAAATGCTTATGGTGGCCAGTTTCTCTTGAAACAATTTTGAACTTCAAAAACATCTTAGCAATCATTTTAACTTGTCAAAACCCTCATAAATATAAGAACATACTCAAAATGCTTTTAAGTACAACCTATGTTTTAAAAAGACTTAAAACATGAGCTATAGGCTCTTGTGACTAATGAAAACTCATCTTGGAGCCATCATCATCACATGGCCAAAATGTACATTCCAAGAATGTTTCATGGTTAACCTCTTCTCAAGATGAAATGGGCAAGTCTTTGAGCTCTAGTATCTTAGGTGATGACATAAAATAAACGTGCTATGCACTTCATTTTAGAGTCCTTTAGAAAGTAAAGTGATATCTCAAAGTAAATATGAGGTGCATATCCATTTTCATTCTTTGAGTTTAGTGAGGACTTGAAATATAAAATGAGATGCAAAGCTTGGAATTTAAACGTGCATAATGCAAGTTCATTC
The DNA here is from genome assembly GCA_031216125.1 of Dalbergia cochinchinensis. Taxonomy (NCBI): domain Eukaryota; kingdom Viridiplantae; phylum Streptophyta; class Magnoliopsida; order Fabales; family Fabaceae; genus Dalbergia; species Dalbergia cochinchinensis. The sequence goes on along the minus strand of CM062375.1, from coordinate 29,486,462 downwards.
TTTATCTTGGGATTTAGTGAGGGCATAGAAAATAAACGTGCCATGCAAAGCATAAACATAAACGTGAATGCAAGTTACTTTTATATCTTGTCTAGAGCTCTTACAAGGCTTTAAGAAGGAACATAGTCCCAACCCAAAACTCATCTTCACAAGAAAAGAAAAACCATTGGTACTAAGGCATCAAAAGAAAACTTAACTTCAAGAATCATGAAAGTGGTTGAATCTTAACAAAAGAAAGGAACCATTTTTAAATCTCTAGGGACCAAGATCTTGATGATCCAAGCATCAACATCCTAAGTCCTCATCATTGAGTACATAGCTTCCTTCAAAACAAATATTTAAAACAAAGCTCATGATAAAGAAGAAAGCAAAACCAAAACCATGCTTGGTTTAGGGCCAAAGTTGCAAGCTTTAGAGTTTGTTCATGTGACAAGAATCAACATGAAGCTCTCATCATCAAGCTTACATTTTTCCTATGTAAAAAGGCTCCATGGCCGAAAACATGAGGAGAAAAAGGAAGAAGATCCAAAATGTTCAAGAGAAACATAAACTCTTTTAACTAAACTTGTAAAGAATGAAACTTTCTTTGAGAAAACTCAAGCTTTAGAGGTCTCATGAGAGATGGACTCATGGTCACATCTAGAGAACACTCATCATCAAGCCATTATATTCAAGGCCTTGAGGCTGAAAACTAAGGGGGAAGAAAAGGAAGAAACCAAAAAGAAAGCAACATAGAGGTTCAACCATTCATCAACTCCCAATCAAGATTCAAGCATAAGAATCAAAGACATGTTTAGAAAGAGTTCCCTACCTTGTGTCTTGAAAATGAAGGAGAGGACTTGAGCTTGAGGAACTCTTTGAGAGTTTGAGAGAAAAGTGAGAAAGCTTGAGAGAAGGAAATGAGAGAGTTTGAGACTTTGGAGAAGGATGCAAAAGTGATGGAGTTGTGGAGTGTGGTGTATTTATAGGCAAATGAAGGAGTGAAGGGGGAGTTGGTTGAAGCTTCTTGAAGAAGGAAGAGAGAAATATCTTCTTGTGTGGTCATCCTTGGTGTGATTGAAACCATGGGTAGTAGGCATAGGTCATAGGGTAGCTTGAAAGACAACTTGATGGACTACATAAAATAAAATTCTTTTGAATTCTTGGGGGAAGTGGCTGAAAATTATAGGGCCAAGGGAGAGAAAATTTCATGGCCACAAGATAAAATATCTATATGTGTTGTCATTCAAAGGTATGGAAGAAAGTATGGAAGGTATGATTGATTATGAAGCTTGATTGAAAGCTTTGAGTGACAACATAAACAATTTATTCTTTTGAATTTTGAATGACATATATTTTTCAAATGTGATCATGATTAGTTGAGAGTGACAACTTTCTTGGAAAAGAGAGTGTCATTGGGAAAGGGAGTGTGAATAATGAAAACACTATTCATAGTTGCTTTTTCTTTCAAAAGAAAGAAAAGAATTTAGAAAAGAGTTCTAAATTTCCTTAAACAATTCTAGGTTCCAATTAGTTTTAAATAATGATTTTGGCTCTAGATTAATTATGGAAATTAATTAACCTTCAATTAGAGCCTAAAATCGCCTAGGTTCTGAGTTAGATAACTCATTAAGCCCAAAATGCACTAAGCATGGGTAAAATCGTAATTTTACTCAAAAACTGCCCGGGACCACCGGGACTTGAACCAACCTTAAACAAACATAGTTCATGCCTTAAAATCATTGTTTTGAACCTCCGGGCAAAGTTCGGGTCAAAACGGAACTTAAATCTGCCTTAAATTACTGTAAGGGTATTTTGGTCATTTACACGCAGAAACCTCAAAAATGAGATTCTTCTGCTCTATTAAACACGCCATCACATATAATCCCCTTCAAACATTACAATAGCCCTATGAGGATGGCCGAGGTCGGCCGTCCTCGATTTTCAGGTAAAAATGACCTCAGGGGCATTTTGGTCATTTTTACGCTTAGAGAAAATCAGGGTGTTACAAAAAGTACTGTGCCTTTTATGCCACGTATATGATTTATGTTTCTTTATGTTGAGCCCAAGAGCAATGATTTTCATGTTAATGTGCATATGGTACTGTCAGGCATTCATCAAACATCTGTTGCATTCATCCCATTAAGACTCATGCGAAAAGACACCCACTTCGGATAAATAGATTTGGAAAGCCTAAAACCGAACCTTATGCATGTACACCTTTTTCACAATTAAAACTGAGGTGGCTGGGGATGACAACGATGACACTTGTGTTAGAGTCCGGAATCCCTACTGAGAATCTTGAATGAGTTTCTCATCCCTTCCTTTTTTTCCGTGTCGTCTCTAGACGAAGATTACGACGAGGTTTGTGACTTCTTCTAAGGCTCGTGCTTAAGGGTCACACTAGCAAATGGAGTAGAGGATTGCCGCGGACGCATGGTTAGTTTAGCTTTTGGATTGATACTCATCCAACCTCATAGGCGGATAAGGATCACTTCATATAAATAGGCATGTTTTGATGTAAATAATGGTACAATGATGCTAGTAATTTATGTATTTATGAAGGAGTGATGATATTATGATTGTTATGTATAATACTATATTTCATGATTATGAATGGTGTGATTACTTTTCTTACACGATGTGGTTATGACGAACGTTAGGTTAGCGCGTGGCTCGCATTTTGTTTTCGAGTTTCGAAAAAGAAAAATTTATTCGTATCTTCCGCTAAGTATTTTAATAAAACGTTTTAAAGAATGAGACTAAAAGAGTAATAGACTAATGATTAACCTAAATACGTTCTAGGAGTATTGGGTTAAAAATTAGGATGTTACAAGGTGCACTATGACCCGGAGCACCGGTCGTATCATTTTGAGGGGAGCTGCACACTCCGAGTGTTATGTTTTTGGGACGCCCCTTTTCTTACCCTGTACGTAGCTATCGTTTTTATCCGACTTCCCTATATGGCGACGACATGGTTTTTGAGCGTGCGCGGACGCATAACAAGAGGGTACTCTGCACATACTTTACTGAGTCCGCCGCCCGTGATTTTCCCGACTATGTCCCCCATTCGAGGCACTCGGAGACTAACTTATCAGAGGATTTACCCACCTACCGATACTCTGAGAGCTCTGCCCCTACTCCTCTATTGAGGGTAAAGGGTAGTGAGGAGGCGATCATACAGCCTAGGCTGGCTCGGAGGCAGTCCATGCATCCCCGACGAGGAGCTCACATCCAGCCACAGCGAGTGCCCACTTCGGATGCGCTTTGCCCATGGATCGGTTATGTCCCACCCTATCCGAACTACCAGCAATAGAGGTGCTTGAGGAGTGATAGTGTATACACCACATGCAGATTAGGGTAGCCTTCTTTTGTTCAGAAAGGTTACCCATTTTAGGTGAACTAGGGTGTGGGTGTTTACCCTTTTATGTTTCTATGTATTCCTATTTCAGTTGTATTTGTTCGATGTCGTACTAAACTATGTCCCGCTTAACTTGAGTGGGCACATTATCTATCTATATATGCGGTTTGCTTCATCATGCTATGCAATTACATGTTTTATGATCGAATGTTCACGAGGTGTTTATTTGGATTTGTGTTTTATTTCTTTTATGCTCCATCGTTCATCATATTGCACGGCTCTCATTTTGCTTTTACATTTCAAAAAAAAAATTTTACCTGTATTTTCCGCTAAGTATTTTAAAGTAAAGAGGAAACTATGACATAATAGACTAATGATTAACCTAAATATGTTCTAGAGTATTGGGTTAAAAATTAGGATGTTACAAAAAGTAAAGATGCAAAGCTTGAAAAAAAACATGAGAATGCAAGTTAATCTTTAAGTTTATGTGATGGCTTGAAACATAAACATGCTAGACAAGAAGTGTAAACATGGAGTGCAAGTTCATTTCTTATCTTTGAACTTTTAGGTGATGACTTGAAAAATAAATATGATATGCAAGTTCAATTCTTTATTTTAGTGCTCTAGGCCCCTTAGATTTTTCACTCTACATCAACAATCAACTTTAAGGTTGAAATAGGTAGGCTTTGAGATTAATTATTAAGGTGATTGTAACACCCTCCTAATTACCATATTTTACTCGAGTATCAACACAGTAATTAGAAAAGTATTATGTAACACCCTAGTAATTAACCAGATACACCTAGGTTGAATCTGATTAATGACTAGACTTTACTCCTTGCTTTGGTTCTTTCTTCATAATTTGAAAATACTTAGTGAAATTACGAGCCATTTTTTTTTTAAACACATAATTGAAAACATGAGCCGAGTACAACGTGAACGAGTAAGCGGAGTATAATAAGACGTTTAAGAATATATCACATCATATCACTTAGGCTCCATCATATAACATCCATAAGCACATTATAGCATATATTTACATACAATAACCTCACTCAAAGGGTGGGTTATGTTCATACATCATTATCTTATGCAAACCCATAAAAGAAAATATACTTAAGGAAATACATGCCCCTAAACTAGATAACTCCATAAGGCGGGAAGGTTATCCTAAAACTAGGGTGCATGATCACACATAAATCTACTAAGAACCCTCTATGGCCACTGTCACGGAAATGGGGAATAAATCCGATTCAGCGATGAGCTCCCTCGGGAGGGACACACGAGATGCACCAGTGGGAGTCGCATGGGCGGCCTTCTTGCTAACCTCAATGAACAAGCTGTTTCCTCACTACCCTCTCTTGCGTGTGGGAGTAAGAGCGAGCTCTCAGAATATACATGAGTAGGAGTGTCCTCTGAAGGATCGGTTTGAATATCTCGTCTCAGGAACATACTCTGGAAATCCATGGACAGCAGATGGAGCGGAATAAGAACGTAACATCCTTTCTACAAGTGGGCGTGCATGTTCGAAAACCATTTCATCGCCATAGGGAGAAGTAGGAGAAAATCGATAACTAAGGACAGGATGTGCAAATGGACGACCTATGTAAATAAAAACACGAATCTGCACCTCCCTTCAAAATGATACGGCGATGAACCGGATCATAGTGAAATTCCCAAGTAGGGGTATCAGCGAGCAGGGCGAATGTCGCCATCTGAATCTGGAGACAATGATGGAAATAAAGAAAAGGGAGTGAGAATCTTGCTAAAGAATTCTCAGTAGGGTACCTACTTCTACAGTGTCATCATCAAAGTCCCCAGGAACCTCGGGATTATTCTAAAATAGTGAGCATGCAAAGATTCATTTTAAGTTCGGACAAATACTTAACCGAGGTTCATCAATTTTTAATCATGCGTCTTATAATGCATCATAATCTTAACATGTCATATTTACAATGAACTTTTCCTTTATCATTACATCATATTCCTCATCATCATTATCAAATAACATGCATAAAAGAACGTCATATACTATTAACTACACGTGGACACAGTGCACATTTTTCATTTCTTTAGTGCCTTAGGTGACTTAAAATCTTATCATCATCATTATTTTCCTTGGGCCATCCTATACTCCACCCTTTTGGGAGTAATTTAGGTTATGAGCTCATACTTTACTAGTCGTCACTAGCATATACTTATCCCTTTTGATAAGCTAAAGTCCTGACTCTACCCTTTTGAGAGAACGAGTTAGGGGGCTAAAATCACCTTTTCACCACCTATAGTCTGATGGTTCCAAAGGATCATTTTCTTATAAGTTTAAGTCACCATTAAATCTTTGCATGTTATTAAACATCATAACATTTTCTCATTTATAGTCTTAAGCTAGAATAATATATATCAACTGTAATCATGCATATGGGAGAATCCCAAGAAAGAGAGGTGGGTCACAATAGACACGTTTAAATACCAAGTCTTTCCTTAGCCAGAACCTTTTCAAATTACACTTTTACAATGATACACTTTCTTCTAGCAACAAAGGTAAATTTTACATAATAAAGAATATTTCATGCATAAGCATTCTCATTATTTGCAACAGCAACTATAACATGCAAGCCAGGAAATTATTCAATGATATCAAGTACTTAATAAGCATCCAATCCTTACATAGAATTATCAATTATAGAACTAATTAGTTACTAAACCAATTATGAATTATTCTCTTAACAATAAACCATAATTATCACAACTTCAATCATATCAAATCATTATCACACATTGATACTAAACTCAGATCGATGGCGAATCATGAACCTCATGCAATTACATAGAATCATATTTTAAGTGCATATAAAATACTAGTTCCCTGTAAAATCCTTGCAAAGCCTTAAAACTCATTTAGCAACTAGTTCTTTTGTCAAATTTGGGAGGATCTTCACAATTAAAATTCTCACTTAAGATAAAAGGAGTAAGTCTTGAGCTTTAGAGATTTAGGTGACATCTTAGAATTATAAACATGCTATGCAACCTTATTTTAATCTTATCTTTATAAGGTGATAGCTTGGAATTATAAACATGATATGCAATTCCATTTCTTTATCTTTAAGATTTAAGGTGATGACTTGAAAATTAAACATGATGCAAGAACTTGAAATATAAACATGATACAAGAAACTGGAGCGGCGGTAATCCGCACAGGACCAATAGAGGGAGAAGAGAATATTAAGAAACCGGAGCGGTAGTCCATACAGGACCGATAGAGGAGAAGAGAATTATTATTACATCTTTTTAAGCTCCAATCTCAAGACTTTTTAAAGAATAAATTCTTTAACTCCAATAATCATATTTCTTTGCTTGTGATACATGGACAAGTCTTTGAGCTCTAGGATCTTTAGGTGATGGCATAAAATAAACATGTCATGCGTTGATTCTTTTAGCCATTATAAAATATAGTGAGAGCATAAATTAAATATGAGATGCAACCTCTTTATTATCTTGAAAGATTAAGTGATGACTTGAAACATAAACATGAAATACAAGCTTGGAATTTAAACATGAGAAATGCAAGTTCATTTATTCATTCTTGAAAATTTAGTGATGACATAGAAGGTAAACATGGTTATGCAAAGCATAAACTTAATCATGGATGCAAATTCATTTTGTTTCGTTACTAGAGCTCCTTTAAGACTTTAAAAGAATTATAAATTCAACCCAATACATATCTTAACAAGAAATAAAACATAAAGGAAAATACATCTTTCAAGTTCTAAACTAAAAATCTTTGTTTTAGCATCATAAAGCATTATTCTTTAAAGTTTTGCATCAAGTGGAATTTTCAAACTTTAGAGGCCTAACTTGTGATGGATTTACAACCCACCCTCAAGTTCCTCATCATCAAGCCATCATCTTAGTTCCACCTAGGCCATATGGTTGAATTGGTTAAAGAAAAATTGAAGAGGAAAACCAAAATGAAAAGCTAAGGTAAGTTCATAATTTCATCATTTTGAGCTAAAAACACAACTCCTCAAAGCATAGAAATAAATTTACAAACTACTCCCTACCTAATCTGAGTTGAAGAAGAGGAAGAGAACTTGGTTTCTTGAAGTGAAATGAAACAAAATCTCTTTGAAAAAATTGAAGAAAGAATTCAGCCAAAGAGGAGGAAGAAAGAAAGTTTTTGGTGCTCCTAAAAACTAGTTATGAACCAAGCATTCCAAGACCACTCAAGCAAGCCTATTTATAAAAGATTTTGAGGCTTCTAATTGGCCAAAATGATGAGGTAGTGGACGGAATTTTGCAGGAGAAATAAGGGAGGAAAAATCATTTTAGACAAAGTTGTATGAAATTAAGGAATTATGTCTCTTATGGTGACATTTTGGCATTTTGTTTTAGTGCAACTTTTGGCAATAATTTAGCTGCATAATGGCATCAATAATTTCGTCCATTACAGCCCAAAGAAGTGAAATTTGTGTGTTCCATGCATTATTTAGGTGTAGGCAAGGTATTCATGTAATTTAGAGAATTTACGGTTAAGGGCTTAAGTGAATTAGTAAGCAATTTGGGTGTTTTTGAGCAATTTTGGGTTCTAATCAATCTAAATACATAATTTTGACTCTAGATTAATATTTAGAATTTAATAAGCTTTAATTTGAGCCTAATATTGCTTAGGTTTCGATTATCTGAATCAAAAATCCCGAAATTGCAAAGCGCCCAAAAACAGGGGCAAAATCGTACTTTCACTTAAAAATTGCCCGAGGCCACCTGAGCTTAACCAATGGTTAATCATGGCTTAAAAACACATTTTAAAACATTTTAGTGAGGTTCGGGCTCAGTTGGTACGCCAAGATCGGAGTTAAAACAATCGCAGGGGCGTTTTGGTCATTTCGCGCGTCGGGACTCAAAATTGAGATCCTTCTGCTCTATTAACACACATAACACAAACAATCCCTTATTATCCTCAAAATATCCCCTTGAGGATAGGTGGGGCCCACGATCCTCATTTTCTGAGTAAAATAACTTCAGGGGCATTTTGGTCATTTTATACGTACAGAAATTCGGGATTTGCGACTCTCGCATGAATCGTTCCTAACCTCTCTTCTAATGTTATATTCCTTTATTGAGGATTGTTCGGCCTCAAATCTTATGTAATAATTACCTACGGTAATTCGGTAATTGAGTAATTTCTAATGACAGTAAAAATTACAGTAAAAATTGGGGCATTACATATTACTTACATTCACAATCTATACTAGTCGAAAATAATTGAAATCAAATAACTCAAACACATATATGGCTAAACTCATATATACATATATAAACATCATTTTTATGTTTGCAATGTGTACACCGTACTGATACTACACTGGTTAACTTCTAAGCTCATCAGGAACTCAGTTCACAAAAGGAAGGAACACCTCCAGTATCTAGTCTAACCTGCTCAAAGTTGAGGTCTAGCAAAATTTTGTACAAACAGAAATAAACCCCACAACATTTAATACGATTAATCTGTAGGTTAACGGGTCACTAGTATTAAACTACCACTATATACATATCATGAGTCCCTGAAGATCTCACGTCTTACTAGATGAAACCGTTGGCTATCGGTATGATAGCCTTACCTCCGCCTGGGGCATCAGGACCCTCCGGTGGGTCTGAGTCTGAAGACAAGGATGAAGAGGGATCATCTGCTGGAGGGGTGGTGGTGGTGCAGGTGGGACATCAAATATCACTGGGTGTGCCAAGTGGAGAGGCACACCATCATAAGGGAAAGCAGGGTCAAAGTCAGCTGTAAATACTGATGTACTAAAAGAGCGGCCGAAAAACACATAGACACGAACTTGCAAGTAACCCACTACATACAGAGAGTCAAGAGCAGGATCATAATGCTACACCCACTGTGGTGAGTCAAGGTAAAATACTAGTGACGGCATCTGCTGGATTTGATTAACACAAAGTAAATGCAACCGTAGGGATGAGAATATTATAAAATCCTCAGTAGGGTATTCCCTCATGTATAATGTGAAACACAATTGATAAGCTCATTCATGTGGGAATACTCATGCAAAACTATGTATAGCAATATCAAGGTATATACATCATGTAAAATCAAGTACAAGTATAATAATAATTCGTGCATTGTTCTTTTTCTCATTAACATAGGGAAGGCTTAATCTCACATCAAGTGATGTCTGTAGTGGAATCACTCCACAAGAACTATTGACCATTAGGACATGAGCTCATTCCTATATGTCAACTGACTTATCAAATTCCCAGGAAAGCTCTTACTTTTGTCTTTCCCGTTCAACCACATAAACCTTGTCTCTATTTTCCCCATATGTTAAAAATTGCACAACTAAAAGTCATGTTATTTTTCTTTTCTTTTCCTTTATCCTCACAATAATCACATAGTGTACTTCTCCTTTCAAAGGCTTGCTTAGATCACAGGTAGGCATACAATTATGTTGGAGTCTCATCCATATCTCATCAACATTTCTTTCAAACAATTAGCATGCATTAACATGATATATACTTGTATCTAAAGCCATTCTATCATTAGTTCAAGACATTCTTACCATTTTCAGCAATCAGCAGATTTATCACTCTAGAATTCAAAATTCATTTCCCTATCAAATAGAGAATTTAAGAGCCATAAAAATTCTCTATGACATGTCAATGTGTCTAAAAGGCCCTGTACAAATTTCTAAACAAACGGTGTTCTCTAACCTTATCAACTAAATTTTGCAAATCTGGTGGTTAGAGACCACTTGTTCACAGCTTAGATCAGGACTCTCATAATTTTTGACCCCACCAATTGATTAAATCAACTCAAAATAAAATTCAAAGTTGCAATTCAATGTGTTATCAGCTTCCCATAAAATTTTCAAAGAATAAACCCATCGTTTACTATGATAATAAAATCACACAATTTTACTGCCTCAGCTTCAATATTTCAGGCAGCATAGTCACAACTTCGGTTCTTGAATTTTTAAACACAGAAAAAGTGCCCAGAATAACCCCAAAGTTTTACTAGAGACTCCGTACATGTTAACTACATCCCATAAAATTTGCAACTGAATCCAAGATCTCTAGATATATTAGAAAATTCGACAAAATTTGCTGCTTGCTTCAAACCGGGATTTTCCAGCAACAATGTTCAAGAATCATGAATTTTTTTCAAGCAGAGAAAATCGTTCACATGACCCAAGGAAAATCATGGGGTTGTCTTAGGATGTTACCTTCAACATATAATTTTTATAGCCCATAAAACTGAACACAATTGCACCAGAAAATTTGTCAACAAGTTCTGCCTTGTTGAAATCTGAAAATCCAGCAAACTAATTCCAAGTCTCTCTTGATGAAAATGATTTTTCCACAACACCAAACACTCCACCAAAATTCATACCTCAATATCAACATATGATTAACCAATAAAATCAGAAATTTTAGGACAAAACCAATCAGTATTTTCAGAGGAAATTTTGAAACAAAAGAGGACAAATAAACCCTACCCTTGGAAGCTAATGCTTCTTTAGCTTTTGTATACTTCAAGGTAGATGTTCTCCACCCCAAAACTCTTGAAACACACCTAGATCCTCCACTAATCAGTGCTGAGTGAGGTACTAAAGTGAGGTTTTGAAAAATCTAATCGGTTATATTTGTGGAGGTTGAAGTGTAGAACAAGTTTGCTTAAGGAAGTTTTTGATTCTAGCAAGATTTGGTCTAGGATTTTGGAGGTTGAAATTCAAGGTTAGCAAAGGCTTTTGGATGAAGAAGGAATGAGTTTGCTGCTGCTCTTCACTTGGCCGAGGATGATGATGAAAAAGATGAGATTAGGTGGGTTAAATATATCTATTAAGGATTGTTTTGATTGGTTGAAAAATAAAATATAATTTCTTTCCATTAAAAGGGTTTAAAATCAATGGCTAGGATTTGATCTTTCATCCAAGATGAAATCCTAGCCATTCACCTGGTATTCAAGTGGATATACTTCATTATTTGTAGATATTAACTAGTTTTCGGTGTTAGAAATCGAACACCGAAATTTCTACAAACGAGCGAAACAATGTACCCGAGAAATCAAACATTGACCAAAAAATAATTTCGGGTATAAAATCATTATTCCTACCTATTTCTAAACATAATCTTATAATTTCTCAATTTTGGGCATCTCCGGGGCCCAATTCTAGGATTTTGGCTGTCCCGGCGGACCTGTGGGGCCCGTAAGACACTATTCATGTTTTTTTTTCTTCCTTGAGTTAGTCTCATCATTTCCACATCTATCAACATCTTAAAATTCTCATTAATAAAGCTTTATTTAATTTCTAAAAAGAATAGGGTATTACAGTGATAGCAAGAAAAATAAACATGAATGCAATCCATTTCTTATCTATTTGAGCCCTAGGCTCAAGATTACTCTTCACAACAACATAGTTTCTTTGTGTTGTTAAAAACCTTTTCAAAAGTGCAGCCTTCAAGCTTTAGAGGTTAAACAAGTGATGGTTTTGCAACCAACACTCAAGATCCTCATCATCAAGCCATGGTTTCTTCCGAATGTAGGCTATTTGGCTGAAAATCAAAAGGGAAGGAAAAGAATGAGTAAGAACCAAAAAGAAAGTGGAGAAGGAAAGAAGCATCAATATTGCATCCTTACAAGTCAAGAGATAAACAACAAAAGAAAAATAATACAACTCCCTAGCTTAGATATGATCCTTGATTGAGAGAGAATTTTCTCTTGGAAAAAATGGAGAAGAAGAAGAAAAACTCCTTGAGAGAAAGAAAGCCTGGAGGTGTAAGAAAAAATGAGTAAAAGGATTCTTTGGGGAGCTTCCCCTATTTATAGAAAATCAAAGTGAAGGGGGAGGGGAGAGGAGGAGAGGTGGTCGATTCATGGAGGGAAAGGAGGAAAAGAAAATATCTCTTTTAATGTGTCATTCCAAGATATGGCTAGGTATGATTAAAGGTATGGTTCTTTGGGCATGAAATGTTATTAAAATAAATCAACATATGATGAATTTGGAGGGGAAGTGGCCATGTGATTTAATGGCCATGGGGGAGGAAAATTATTTCATTTCTTTTGTGTTATGATGTGGTTTAGGGGAAAGGTTTGATTAGATATTTGATTAGGAGTTTGTGGTTAAGTGTTTGAATGAAAAAGTGGGTAATTAAGGGCTTCTCAAGACAAGTTTAGGAGTGGTCTTGGTTATTAGTGGAGTCAAACACCCTCTAATCAAGATTCTCAATCACATCCATTGGTTCCTTGATTTAAGGAAATTGAAAGGAAGAACACTATTCTTTGACTCATGACATAATGTCTTGATTTTGAGAAAAGGATTTTGAGCTTCTCTAAACAATCTTAGGTTCTAATTAATTCCAATTAATTGTTTTGTCTCTAGATTAATTATGAAAATTAATTAATCTTCGATTAGAGCCTAATATTGCTTAGGTTTGCTTAATTCTGTCATAAAGCTCAGAATCACTGTTCTATGGGCAAAATCGTAATTTTGCTCAAAAACTACCCGGGGCCACCGGGACTTAAATAGACATGTCCAGACTCATAAAACATTATTTAAAACCTCTGGATGAAGTTTGGGCTCAATCGGCTCACTAGTTAGTGTTAAATAGCCACTTTGGTCATTTAGTGTGTCAGAACTCAAAAATGAGATTCTTCTGCTCTAGTAGAATACATGCCACACATAATCCCCTTTGAACATTGAGTGAACCCTTCGAGGACTGTGGGGTTGGCTGTCCTCGAATTCTGGGTGAAAAATAATCTCAGGAGCATTTTGGTCATTTCACTCAAACAGAAAAATCGGGGTGTTATACTGTCCATCGGTTCTTCCCCCACCGTGCCTATGGAGGTTGGTGGAGGCAATGTGGCTACAGTGACTCAGCTGATTCAAGGAGGTAGAGTGAGCATGCAGCCCTGTCGTGGAGCTCATGCCCGACCCGCTCATCGTTTGGCCACTCCGGCCGAATTGGCCCAGTGGGTTGGTTATGTTCCTCCCCTTTGGGACAGGCAGCAGTAGGAGTTGGCAACGGTCTTCGTAGTGCATGTGCACATATTTTACATAAGATAGCCTTATTTTGCTTTTATAGGTTATCCACTTTAGGTGCACTTGAGTTGGCGAGGTTTCTGGTTAATGTATTTTCATGTTTCCTTATGTATCGCACGAATGACTGTACTAATGCTACTATTTGACTTAGTGTATGATGAAACTTCTATTATATATATATATATGATGGTTTGTTATGTTTGAGATCTTGTGTTCCATTTATTATATGAATGTTTACTCTTTATTGTATGCGAGATGAACAACGTAGTTTTATCTTAGGCATGGCTCATGTTTTCATATTCAATTTCAAAAAAAAAAAATTTACCCATATTTTCGTTAAGTATTTTGTAAAAATTAGAATTAAGAACTGGGACAAAAGAGTAATAACTAATAATTAACTTGAATACTTCCTAGGCATGTTAGGTTAAATATTAGGGTGTTACATTTTGAAAGAAGAAAAGCACTTGGGGAAGATTGTTCTAGGCAAGGAGCTATGGAGATTCAAGTAGGGTTTTATTTGTTCACTTTTCTTTCCAATTTCACTATGATTGTTTCTAATTTAACTGGCTAGAATTTTCTAGATGTATTGGTTGATGATAGATAGATATTGATGTGTTTAATTTGGTGGTGAGTTTGGATGATGTTAAAAATCATGTTTGCTAAAGAGAAGTTGAAATATGCATGCTGGATTTTTGGTTCTGTTCCAGGCAGCAACTAGTCACAATTTTTCTGGAACCATTGTAATCATTTTTATGAGTTATAAAAATTATATGTTGAATTTAACATATTAAGGAAACGCTGATGATATTTGTGGTGCATGATAAGGACTTTTACTGCCTGAGAAAAATCATGAACCAAAGTTGTAACTGTGCGGCCTAAGATGTTGACTCTGAAGCTATGAATTTTACTAATTTTGTTACCATAGAAAATGAATGATTCTTCCTTTGAAATTTTTACATGGAGTTGATTACATAATGAAGTGTAACTATAATTCTTATTTTGAGTTGATTCAATCATTTTCTATGGTTAAAAATTATGAGATTCCAGTTCTAAGCTAAGATTAGGTGGTCTCTGACCACCAAATTTATTGAATTTTTTATCATAATTTGAGACTCTAATTGCTCTGAAATTTTTACAAAACCTTAGGGACACATTGAAGTGTCAGAGACAATTTTTATAGCTTTTTAATTGATTATTTGATATGAAAAATAAATTGTGTTACTTGACTGAAAAATCTGCCAATGTGCTGAAATTGTAATAATGCCTTGAATTAGTGACCTAATGACATTTGGTTCAAGTTTGATGTCTATGAATGCATGCCATGGACTTCCAAGATTATTTTATGAGCAATGAATGAATGATATATATAGGTTTGAAGTGTTATGAGATCAGAGAATTATGTTTATGCATATAAAAATGTGATAGATGTATATGTGAGCTTGACGAAAATGTATGTGCTAAGTGAAAATGAAGTCCCCTTTAATCTAAAAAGGGCACGACATAGTCCCCTTTAATCTAAAAAAGGCATGACAAAGTCCCCTTTAATATAAATAGGGCATAGAAAAGTCCCCTTTAGTATAAAAAGAGCACAGAAAGGTCCATATTAGGACATGAAAACGTCCCTTTTAGTATAAAAAGGACATGAAAAGGTCCCCATTAAGGCACGGAAAAGTCCCTATTATTATGTCAAGGGCACGAAAAGATCATTGCAATTGCCATATGCATACGTATATTTTGTTAAATTATTGGTCTTGAAGGAATTTCTATGATCTTAATTTCATGAAATACATGTTTTAAGTGACTGAATAATAAAAGAGGCCCACTTCGGAAAGGTGATTTTAGAACTTTAAAATGAACATTTGGTATATATATATATATGTATATTGCATGCTCACACTTTTTTAATAAATCAAAGTGGTTGGGGCGATGATGATGGCATTAAGATTGTGTATTAGGGGAGTTGCCCTACTTAGAATTTTAGAATTCTCACCCCTATGTGTTTGTGTTCCCATGTCGTCTCTAGGTGGATCCCGATAACAAGAAGGCTGCTTTATGAAAGGAAATCAGATTTGCAGTAGTTTATGGTTAAAGTTTGTACCAATTATACTTAGTCATATGTTTATGTCTATATTTATAACAGAGACCAAATGTGTATTGAAGCTCATAGAAGAGCTTCCTTTTGTACTCAACCTTATAATCAATAAATGTTTGTTTCTTAGTCATATATGTTGATAGAACTACGATTTTGTTACTTCACGATTCAGTCAAACTTGCTATAGATATTTAAGAAAGGTCCGTTAATTTATAAGTAACAACTGCTCGAGTATGATGTTATGACTTAAGAATGATGTTGTACTTGGGAGGATGTTACATCAAAGGTGTCACAAAGGAAGTTCCCATTCAAGATAACGGTATGGTGGCCACCTGGAACGAATCAGAGGAAGAAAAGGAAGGGTCAGAAGATCAAGAGGAGCTTAATGTTGCAAACCTATGCTTCATGGCAGGCTATTTATCAGAAAAAAAAGAACTTGAGGTAAACAATTCTGTGTAACACCCTAATAATTAACTCAACATGCCTAGGACGTATTCCAGTTGATTATTAGATATTACTCCTTGTTTCAGTTTTCCTTTCTTTGTAAATACTTAATGAAAATATGAGCCTTTTTTTTTGAAAATATAAACAAAATGTGAGTCGCGCGTAACATAAGCGATTGTTAATGTAAAGCGTAATTATAAAAAGGATAACATAAAACAGAAATATCAGATAGGCTCCATAAGATAAACAACCATCAGCACACCATAGTTAAATAGATAATATCCCACCTATGAAAAGTGAGTTAAGTTCAGTACAGCATATGTAACAACCTAAAAATTATTTAAAAATTAATTTGAGCTTTATTAGACATAATTTCGAAAATCTTACATTTTCAATAATGTTGAGGACAGTCCAATGGATTTGTAAAAAAAAAAAATCATGAATATAACTTGCGAGCCCTATGGGCCCATCAGGACAGCCGAAACCATAGAATTGGGACCTTGAGGTGCCCAAAATTGAGAAATTATAAGATTGAGATTAGGAATGGTAAGGAATGAGAATTTTAGGCATGGAATTAATTTTCGGGCAATATTTGATTACCCAGGTACGATGTTTTACCCATTCGGTAAAATTTCGGTGTGCGATTTTTAATACCGAAAGATAGTTAAATCTTTATAAAATGGTAATAATCATCTCTTAGGGCCAAGTATAAGGCTAAGATTTAATCTTGATTTACAAGATTAAATCCTAGCCATTTATCTTTTTTTATCATTAGAAAGAAACTATACTTTATTCATTTAAAGATTACATTTATCACAAGATAAATACAAGACCAAACCTTATCCTTCCATAAAATGAAAGTCTAGGCCAGTCAAGGAAGCTAAGAAACCACCATTTTTGTTTCTTCAAGAAGCTTGAAACTTGATTCTAAACGTCCATTTTCCTAACCTACATTAACTAAAATCACAAACTCCCTTCACTAAAGTTCTTCCTCTCATCGATACCTACAATTCTAGCCGATCAGAATTTGTATCCATCACATTTTTTCACCTTGAGAGATCATCCTTCATTGGTTAAAGGAGAGTTTGGTGTTGATTTGGTGGCCTTGAAGTGAGAAGAATCACTCTTGGGATCATCCTTTGGAGCCAATATTCATAAGCCACCAAAATAGGGCTCTTGAACCTTTTGTTTTCAAATCTATTTTTTGAAGTCTGATTTCTGATTTAATTGGTATTTTCTGGTTCTATTGGGTGATTACACATATATATTGATGTATTTTCATAGGTGGGTTAGTTTGATGTTGTGAAAAAATCAATTTTGTCAAAAAGATGTTGAGTGATAATTGCTGGATTTTCAGTTTGCTTATAGGCAGTGTGTGATCACGAATTTTCTGGGCTTGTTGTGGGCATTTTACGTATCTGGGAAAAATATATATTGGAGCTAACATCTTGGCGTAGTCCCACGAATTTTCTTGGGTTCTGATTTTGAGTCAAACTTCTTTAAAAAAATCAAGAACCGAAATTAAGCATATGCTACCTGAAATGCTAGAACAGAAGCTGTAAATTTTGCTAATTTTGTTACCATACCAAATGATGGAATTATCACTTGAAATTTTTATAGATATTAGATACATATTGAGGTTTTACCAAGATTTTTATTTTGAGTTTTCTGGGTTCAATTGCTAAGGTTAAAAATTATGAATTTTGGTTCTTGAGCTGAGGTTGAGTGGTTTCTGACCACCAAATTTGTCTAATTTTATTAACATAGTTAGAGAACTCTTTTTACTCTAAAATTTTTACAGAACCTTGGGGATACATTGAGGTGTCTTGGATAATTTTTATAGCCTCTAAATTGATTGTTTGATGTGTAAATAAATTTGTGCTACAATGGTGTGAAATCTACTCAATAGTTGGAAATGAACCAAAGACTTGAATTGATAATATAATGGTAGTTTAGTTCTAGTATGACATGAATACTTGATATTAAATATTTGGCCATGTGACTTGTGATGTATAAATGCATACTAGAGGAAGTAAATATTGGTTTATGAGGCATTGAAATCACAATGTGAATAAATGCCTATATGTGTTTTATACATGCAATGTAAAAGAAAGTGAATCATAGATTGAATTAAATTCTGTAGCCATAAGTAATAATGAGATCCTCTTTGACTTGTCAAGGGCAAATAAGAAACATGAGATCCTCTTTGACTTAGCAAGGGCAAATAAGAGATAAGGGATCCTTTCGACTTGTTGAGGGCAAATAGAGAGAGAGATGAGATCCTTTTGACTTGTCGAGGGCAAGTAAAGAGAGATGAGATCCTTTTGACTCATCGAGGGTAAGTAGAGAAAGATGGGATCCTTTTCGACTTGTCGAGGGAAAATAGAGAAAAAGATGAGATCCTTTTGACTTGTCGAGGGCAAATAGAGCAATATGAGATCCTTTCGACTTGTTGAGGGCAAGTAGAGAGAGATGAGATCCTTTTGACTCATCGAGGGTAAGTAGAGAAAGATGGGATCCTTTTTGACTTGTCGAGGGCAAATAAAGATAGATGAGATCCTCTTTAATTTATCAAGGGCAACTAAAGATAATTTCCCTATATTTGGCATATCATATTTGTATCATATCAAATCATTTTGATTGACATTATTTACTATAATTATGAGCTTATGATAAATATGTACAAAGCGATTGACTTTTAAAAACAACCCACTTTGGAAATATGATTTGGAACTATAAAAATGAACCGTTATTATATAATACTTGATCACTTTTTTCTTAATAAACCGAAGTGGCTAAGGCGATGATGATGATATTATGATTGTGTATGAAGGGAGTTGCCCTACTGAGAATTGTTAAAATTCTCACCCCTATTTTATGTGTTCCCGTGTCATTTCCAGGTTGATCCAGAGAACAGTGGAGCAACTACAAGAAAAACTATTCTAGAGTTGCGGTAGTTTAGTAGTTGATGGGTTTATTTTACCCTAACTTAGTTGTGGTTATATATATGTGAATGTAATAGAGAACAAATGTGTTAAGCTCATAAAAGAGCTTATCTTATGTACTTAACATTGTATTAAATAAATGTTTTGGTTTCCTTGCTATATATTTTGTAACATCCCCTGCTGCTTTATGGATTCACGACTGTCCCCACAAACCAACACGGGTCTTTTCAACGTGCTTTGTCCTCACTCACACGCTTCCTAGGAAAACTTCCCAGGAGGTCACCCATCCCAAAATTGCTCCAAGTCAAGCACGCTTAACTGTGGAGTTCTTTCAGTTTGGGCTACCGAAAAGAAGATGCATCTTGTTGGTATAGGTAGTACAAATCAATTCATATAAGCCCTCCTCAACTGTATAGTCCCATACCTATACAGTCTTAGGATCCCTCTCATTTGGGTGTGTAATCAGTTCATTCATGTACCCCTCCGCTTTCGAAGTCTGCCAAGAGCTGCTCCTTGTCCGTACCTCCTTGCTCTAGCGACCACTCCCCGACTTCGCAATCCCCGGGCATTACATATTTCAATAGAATTATGACATAGTTATCTCGCGAATAAATAAAACTGGCTATAGATATTTAAGAAAGGTCCACTAATTAATAAGTAACAACTCCCAAATCTGATGTCATGGTTTAAGACGGATGTTGTACTTGGGAGGATGTTACAGCATGGAAATACAAATACATTGAAAAAGGAAAATACACTGGAAAACACGCCTACCTAGTGTACCTAAGGTAGATAGCCTCTAAAGCAAAAAAAGGTTATCCTAAACTAGTAGTGGTGTGTGCACTAAAAATCTTCCACGAGATCTACTATTGTGGGCCCAGAAAGGGTGGAACATAACCGATCCATGGACGAAGCCCATTGAGAGTGGGCTCACGAAGTGGCTGAACATGGGCTCCACACTGGGGGCACATAGTTGGCCTCCGTGCTAACCTCGGCTGGGAGATTGTCTCCTCGCTGCCATCCCTTATATGTGGGGGAGTAGAGGCAGAACTCTCAAAATGCACGTGGGTAGGTGAGTCCTCCGACGGGTCAATCTCCAAATGCCTTGAGCGGGGGACATAGTCCGGAAAATTGTGAACAACAGATGCAGTGAGGTACGTAAGAAGGATCCTCTCGTTGTGTGTACGCATACGCTCAAAAACCATATCATCGCCGTACGGGGAAGTCAGAGAGAAGCAGTAGCTAGGTACAGGGTGTGCAAATGGTTGTCCCATAAACATGAAGACTCGGACAGAGCAGCGTCCCTTGTAACGCCCCGATTTTCGCTAAACTTTCATAATGACCAAAATGCCCCTGAGGTCATTTTTACCCGAAACACGAGGACGGCCGGCTTTGGCCATCCTCATAGGGTTCATATGTTATATGAAGGGGATTGTATGAGCATGAGTGCCTAACAAAGCAGGAAAACCTCATTTCTGAGATTTCTGCGCGTAAATGACCAAAATACCCCTATAACAGAATTAAGGCAGTTTTAAGTTCCGTTTCGACCCGGACTTTGTTCTAGATTCAAAACAATGATTTTAAGGCATGAACTATGTTTGTTTAAGTCCCGGAGGTTCCGGGCAACTTTTGGTGAAAATTACGGTTTTGCCCCTACATATCGCATTTTCAGCTTAATGAGCCGTTTAACTCCAAACCTAAGCAATATTAGGCTCTAATTAAAGGTTAATTAATTTCCATAATTAATCTAGAGCCAAAACCATCATTCAAAATTAATTGGAACCTAAAATTGCTTAGGGAAATTCAAATCTCATCCTAGTCTTATTCTTTAGAAAAGAATAAGAATCTGTGAATAGTGTCGAATAGTGTTTCCACTATTCACATCAACTTTTCTTTTCAAGACAAGTTGTCACACCCACATCACTAGTCTTAGAGGTATTGACTCCCCTAATCCTTCTAGACCACCTCTAACCTAGGGATTTGTGGTTTTAAATAACCTATTAGTGCACCTAAGTACCTACTTAGCAACTTTTAATCCTAAGCCTAATCTATGTCACACCAAAGCACACTTCTAGAACATGGTTTAAGGAGATATTTCTCCTCCCCAAGGCTACCAAGAATGGCGCCATTTCTCCCTAGAAAATCATCAAAAAGTTAGTCTATGTGTTCAAGCTATCTTGTGACATATGTCTTGAACACTTTCAATCAATGATCAACTTTCAAGAAAAATTGTCACTCAAGACTCAAAGAATATTTTATATGGTCAATCAAGGCTTTCAATTCATTTCTAAAATGAAAATAATTACGTCTTTCAAACTCAAAAAGAATGATTTGTTTTTGTGGTCATTCAAGCTTTCCATCAAACTTTTTCAAGACAACATGTCTTACAACACATTACCTATGCTTTGGAATTTAAGTCTAGAAAATTTTCTCCTCTTTTTGGGCATGAGAAGCACGGTTTCTCTTCAGATTTTTCAGCCCAAAATTTTAAGTTTTTATGCATTTTTAAAGGTTTGAAAATAAGGTACATGCTAGCCATACTTTAGGACATGCATAGCTAGACTTTTCACCATGCTTTGAATGACTTTACACCATGCTTTGAACAAGATTTTTCCTCCCTCATGTGGCTGTAAAAGTGGCCGAATTCTTCCCCCTAAAAGGCCTCCAATATTCAATTCATTTCACTTCTCTATAAATAGGTAGCTTAGGGAACTTGAAGCACCTTTGTTCATTTCACTAAAGCTTTGAGTTAGAGCACTTTGAGTTTCTTTCTCTCAAGTTCAAGAGCTCATCCTCTCTAACCTCTTCATCTTCTTCACTTCCTCTCAAATCCCAAACTCTAGGTAGGGAGCTCTTCAAGAATGCTTTCTTTTATTTTCATGCTCAATGTTTATCTTGGTTGAAAGTTGTGTTGTTAGTAAGTTTTTCTCCCAAGCATTTTTTTTCGGTTTCTTCTTTTCTCTTCCTTTTCATTTTCGGCCTTAAGGCCATGGTGGTGAGAGCTTGATGATGAGTGCTCTCAAAGATGAAACCATGAGTTCATCTTAAAGTGAGGCCTCTAAAGCTTGAACCTTTCTTAAGAAAAAGTTCCATCATTTCTCCTTTTTCTTTCATTTTCGGCCTCAAGACCAAAATGAGGAGAGCTTGATGATGAGCGCTCTCTCGGGATAACCATGTGTTCATCCTAACATGAGACCTCTAAAGCTTGAGTTTTGTTTGAGAAAAGTTTTATCTTTTTCATGTTTTGGTTAAGACAAGGCTATGTTTTTCATGAAAACTCTTTTTGAGCTTTTTGTTCCTAGATGTTTCGGCCATGGAGGCTTAAGGTGCTTGGAAAAATGGTAGCTTTGTAATGAGTGCTTCATGTTGGCCTTTGTCACATGAACAAACTCTAAAGCTTGAGTTTTTCCAAGAAAGGTTTCTCTTTTTCAAGTCTTGGTCAAGAATGAGTTATGTTTCTTTGATGTCTTGAAACTTTCCTTTTCTTTTGTTTAGGTTTCGGCCATGGAGGCCTCTTGGACTTGAAATATGAGAAGCTTGATGATGAGAGTTGTGTGATGATGTTTGTCACATGAACAATCTCTAAAGCTTGAGTTTTCTAAAAAATAAGTTTACTATTTTCAAGTTTTGCTCAAGACATAGTTATGTTTCTCTTGAACCTTGAAAACCTCATTTCTTTTCCCTTGAGTTTTCGGCCTTGAAGGCCTTTGGGACTTAGAAAAATGGTAGCTTGATGATGAGGGCTTCATGTTGATGTATGTCACATGAACAAAACTCTAGAGCATAAATTTGGTTTCTAGGCCAAGTATGTTTCGGTTTCTTTCCTTTATGTTGGTCATGAGTTTTGTGTTGTTAATAAATGTAGAGCATTGTAAAAATACTCAATGATGAGGACTTGAGATGTTGGTGTTTGAATCACCAAAATCTTGGTCCCTAGAGTTCAAAAATAAGGTTGTTTCCTCATGATGAGGATTCGGCCACCTCATGGACTTTGAGGATATGATTTTCTTTTATACAACTTAGCAACACTAGTGTTTTCTCTTCTTGTGAGGATGAGTTATGGGTTGAAACTTTGTGTCCTTTAAAGTCTTGCAAGAGCTCTAAACAAGATATAAAAGAAGTTGCATCCACGTTTACATTTATGCTTTGCACTAGCACGTTTATTTCTTATGCCATCACTAAGACCCAAAGATAATGAATGAACTTGCACAATGCACGTTATGTTTCAAGCTTTGCATCTCATTTTATATTTCAAGTCATCACTAAACTCTAAGAATAAGAATGGAGATGCATTTCATCTTTTACTTTGTGCTATCACTTTGTTTTCTAAAGGACTATAAAATGAAATGCATAGCATGTTTATTCTATGTCATCACTTGAAACTTTAGAGCTCAAAGACTTGCCCATTTCATCTTAAGAAAAGAATTAAATCAAGGAGGTATCTCCTTGAACATCATTCGGCCATGTGGTGTAAATGGCTCTAGGATGAGTTTCATTTAACTACAA
This sequence comes from Dalbergia cochinchinensis, assembly GCA_031216125.1. Classification (NCBI taxonomy): domain Eukaryota; kingdom Viridiplantae; phylum Streptophyta; class Magnoliopsida; order Fabales; family Fabaceae; genus Dalbergia; species Dalbergia cochinchinensis. The sequence goes on along the minus strand of CM062375.1, from coordinate 29,463,083 downwards.
GGGCCTATAATGCATGTCTTAGAATTTTTCTAAGCTTTGATGCACTTAACCAAGGTTTTAAACATGTTCTCAAGTTTTGAATCATTGTCAAGAGCAAGCCGAAATGGCTGCTGCCCTTGATGTTCCATGATGAGTTTTGGCAAAATAAACTTTGATTTTTCATGGTCTTGAAGTCCCAAAAAGGTCCCAAGAGAAACTAGCAAGATATATGGTTGAAAGAAAGTTTTTTTCTCATGATTTTATGCCTTAAAGGTTTTCGGTTCTGCCTTAGTAATTTCAGCACCTTAAATTCTGTTTTGGGTGGTCTAAATATGTTGTAATACCTTGCCAAGTATGTGATAATTGTTCTAGACTCTTTAAAGCATTATTAGTGACTTTGTTTGCTTAATATGTGAATTCTAGAACTATAAGGAATGGCAAAATGAGTTTCTGCCCAGCCTTGATAAAATATTTAGAATCACATTAGATTATTTCTAGATGTGTGGGAGTGACTCATAATTGGCCTAGGTATTAATTATTGCACCATAGAAAAAGTCGGATGCAAGAAAGGGCTTAAAACGCATTTTCTAGAACACGTAATTCAGCAAATATGAACAACTACATAAAGCTGTCCAACCATAATTAATTAGGATTTAGAACTTAATGGATTATGGTAATGAGGTTAATCAATCCCATAAACATACTAGAAAGTAATGGGAAGGTTTGAGGTTACCCGATTTAGGGATTTTTACCTTAAGGGATGATTATGCGCCTCTAAGTTTGATGATGAATTGATGTGTTAGCTCATGACGTGTATGGTGCCATGTGAACTATTATCCCTATGTGATAGCTTGTATTAACATGTTATTATTTCTTTAAAAGAACTTTGGAGATGCCGAGGTAGTAATTATGTGCTATGCATTAATTATGTGGCATTTTAAAGAAACATGTTAAACTTAGGATGACTTAGAACATAAGAATGTAATCCTTTGAAACCGCCGAATTAAGGGTGGGGACAATGTGATTCTAGCCCCCTAAACCCGTACTTAAAGTCGGGAAGTTGACTTATCCAAATGGATAAAGTCTAGATGCTAGTGACGACTAGTGTGGTATGAGCTCATAACCTAGAGTTTTCTCAAAAGGGAGAAATATTAGGGCAGCCCAGTTAAGTAAAGGTTCTTATGTCACCTAAGTAACCCAGTTATGTGATTTATGTTCCATGTACCAGTTATATGATTTATGTTCCATGTACCAGTTATATGATTTATGTTCCATGTACCAGTTATATGATTTATGTTCTACGTACCAAGCTACATGATTTATGTCTATGATTTTAGTATATACCCTATGTAACACAAGTGCCATGTTAAAAATGACGGATTCTCGGAAAATGAGATTTTGGAAAACTCATAATTGAACCTATGTATGTCCATTATTTTATAAATAACCCGAGATTCCTGGAGACGTATATGATGACACCTAGGATAGAAGGAAAACCCTACTGAGTTTCTTTAGTAAGAATCTCACTCCCTCTATCTTTTCCTTTCTATTACGTCTTCAGAGCGAGATGGCGACCTTCGTCCTATTCATTGACACTCCACGGTGGGAGATCCACCACGACCCGGAGTATGGGTCCTATCATTTTGAGGGCCGATGTACCTTACGTGTATTCATGTTCGTTGGACGGCCATTTTCGCACCGTGTCTATAGCTACCACTTCACCCCGGCATCCCCCTACGACGATCCCACAATTTTCGAGCATGCACGACCACAATGGGGGCAGAACCTGCGGGCCCCCTCTGACCGTTTAGCCGATATGCCGGTGTACGTGCCGCTGACACAACACTCGGAGGAGGACCCTATAGGGGATGTCCCTATGGGTCATGAGGACTCTGCCCCCACTCCACCGCAATGATCGACGGGCAAATGAGGAGATGGTTACCCAAATGGCCGGAGGTCCGCACCAGGACCACGACCTCGACGTGGGCGGCCCATCCAGTCCCAGGGCATGCCTGCACCGGCCGAGTTCCGCCCATGGATTGGCTACGTCCCTCCATACCCGTGATCTCATTGCATAGACGGAGGGTAGACCTTAGTGAACGCATACCACTAGTATGGATGAAACCTCTTTTGTGTTGAGGTTATCCATCATAGATTGCACGGGGGTCGAGATGTTTTCTTTCAGTTCTTTTCGATGTGTTTCAGATTCGCTGTATTTATATTTACATTATGTACTTGAAGAGTCCTGCCCAGTGGGTAGGCATTTTATCTATGAGGTATTTCAGTTATGATTGATGTTATGCTTTGGAGCCATTCCTATGTTATCGTTCCACATACTATGATATCGACTCGTGAAGTTACGCGCGGCTTCTATTTTAAGTAATGATTTAAAAAAAAAAGTTGGCTCATATTTTCATTAAGTCTATTTTCCAAGGAAATGAACCATGTCAGTAAGTAACGACTAATATTTGGCCTAAGTACGTACTAGTAGTATTGGGTCGAATATTAGGGTGTTACATCCCTCAAAATTGTAAGACTGGTGGTCAGGGTTGAAGTGAACTTCCCAGGTGAGGGTGTCAATGAAGAGAATGAACGTTGCCATCAGAATTTGAAGACGTGACGAAAAGAAAGAGAGAGAGGGAGTGAGAATCTTACTAAAGAATCTTAGTAGGGTATCTTCCTATCTAAGTGACATCATCAACGTCCCCAGGAACCTCAGGCTTTTTATGAAATAGTGAGCATGCAAAGATTCATTTGTTAAGTTCTAAAACGTTAATTACCAAGGCCCGTTCATTTTATCATGAGTCTTGTAATGAATACATCATACTTCTTTATGATATGCATGTCAATACCTTATGCAACATTTAACTTTATAGCATACATCTAACTTTATAGTAAACATGACGTACATAGTGTAACACCCCGATTTTTCTGTCCGAGGGAAATGACCAAAATGCCCCTGAGGTCATTTCCTGACCCGAACTCGAGGGTAACCAACTCGGTCATCCTCGAAGGGTCAACTCAATGTTTGAAGGGGATTGAATGGCCTTTGAATGCTTTCGGAAGCGAAAATTTCGTTTTCCGCAGTTTCGGGTCAAAATGACCAAAATACCCCTATAGCCTTTTTACGCGGGTAAAGGTGCCGTTTGAGCCCGGAACTTTCCCCAGAGGTTTAAAAACATGTTTTCATGTGTCTAGAGGTCTCTGTTCAAGCCCCGGTGGTCCCGGGCAGTTTTAGTGCAAAATTACGATTTTGCCCCTGGAATAGTGTTTTTAAGCTTAATGACGTAATTAAGCAAACCTAAGCAATATTAGGCTCTAAACGAAGATTAATTTATTTCCTTAATTAATCTAGAGTCAAAATAATTTATTAAAGTTAATTAGAACCTAAAATTGCTTAGATTAAACTTAAATCCCTTTTTAGAACTCAAGATTCCTAGTCTTGGAATCTTGAATAGTGTTTTCTCTCTCCATTTCCTTAAATCAAGGAAATGTGTCTAGAGTTGTTTAAACTCTAAATTGAGGATTTAACTCTCTAATGGTGCAAGACCACTCCTTAATTATGTCTAGACCACCTTAATTACCCATTTACCTTACCTAAACACCTTCTTACAAATTCCTAATCTTAAGCATAATCAAAGATACACCTAAACACAACTCTAAACCACAATTAAAATGCAAACTAATCCTCCCCATGGGCTGATGCATTTTCGGTCACATGCTCCCCATTTGACACATATTAAATTGTTCTCTCACTCAAAGAGCCATGCTTGAGCCATACCTTGAGCCATACCTCACCATGCTTTGAACCATACCTCACCATACCTCAAGAACACATTATCTCACCTCATGGAACTCATGGAGAGCCTCTAATCTGCACCCTCATGGCCGAAACCTTCTCCTCCATGAGCTCCCTCCATTTGTTTCATTTCTCTATAAATAGAATGCCTTGAGGAGCTTGCACCACTTTTAGATCATTTGCTAAGTTTAGGAAACACTCAAAGCTTTTCTTTTTCTCTCAAAGTCTTTGTGTTCTTCAAGTTCTTGGAGTTCTTCAAGTTCTTCATCATCTTCATCTTCTTCTTCCATCTTCAAGTTCATCACACCAAGTAGGGATTTTCTTTCATGTGTTCTTTCTTTAAAGTTCTTGTTCTAAGCTTAAAATTCATAGTTTCTCTTGATTCTTTTTAGAACTTCTTTTTCTTTCCTTTACCTTTTCATTTTCGGCCATGGGCCTTGGAGAATAAAGGAATGAGAGCTTGATGATGAGAGTTTCATGATGATGTTCATCACTTGAAACAAACTCTAGAGCTTGATTTTTGTTCTTGAGCAAAAGTGTTTCTAAGATTTTCCTTTCTTGAACTTTTGAGAACTTTAACTTTGATGTTATTTCAAAATGGTTCTAATGACTCAATGATGAGGTCTCATGATGTTGGAGTTTGTATATCACCAAGATCATGGATTCTAGAGTTTCAAACATTTCTTTTCTTTCCTTGAAGTTTCGGCCATTACCTTTTCCTTTTCATGCTAGATGTTTGATTTTTAAATATGTTATGTTGAGTTCTAAGAACTCTAGACTTTTACCTTGTCTTGGTTTGATGAGTTTGGGTTGAGGTTTAAGTTCCTTTAAAGTCTTGTTAAGAGCTCTAGAAAGATAAAATGAACTTGCATAATTTATTTTATGCTTGCATTCATATTTACATTCTTGCTATGCATCTTTACTTTCAAGCCATCACCTAAGAACATAAAGATTAAAATGGAACTTGTATCATCACTTAACTTAATTCTCAAAGCCTTTCTATTTCGGCCTTAAAGTCGATTGTTGTTGGGCCTAGAGCACTAAAATAAAGAATTGAACTTGCATTATCACCTAATTAATTTCTCGAATGCCTATCTATTTCGGCCTTAAAGTCGATTGTTGTTGGGCCAAGAGCACTAAAATAAGGAATTGAATCTTGCATCTTTACTTTCAAGCTTGCACGTTTAAGATTATGTCGTGATATTTACTTTGAAGTTTACACGTTTAAATTATGCCTTGCATATTTAATTTCAAGTCATCACTTTACCTTGAAAGCAAGATTAAAAATGAAGAGCATGAGCACGTTTAGTTTATGTCGTAACTTAAGAACCTAGAGCTCAAAGACTTGCCCACTTCATTCCAAGTTAAAGTTTAATGTAAACCACACTTTGAATGTACGTTTTTCGGCCAAGTAGTGAAGATGGACTTGCAATGAGTCTTCATCTAGCTACTAGGACCAATAGCCTATGTTTTGAGTTTTCCTTAAAGTTTGACAATTCTTTATAAGGTTATGTCGTTATAAGTTGTGATTCCAATCTCTTTTAGGGGATGGAATATGTTTTGGTCAGTGACCTAAGGCTTCACTTAGCCTCTTGATGATTTAAAATGTCTTGCAAAGAGTTTTAGAAATTCTAAATTGATTCCAAGAGAAACTAGTTAACTTATGTACCTAGAAATGTCAATTTAATTCTCTTATTGAGGCAAGATGTTTTCGGCTCTGATGTGATGAATGTGATGCTGTATGATGATGTTTTAATGTGTTGGAATGTGTGAAAATATCATGTGATGATGTAGAAGCAAACCTATGCATGATAGGAAGAAAACTAGCTAACTAGAAATACCGTAAAGCTAGAATTTAACATAGTTTTGACCCATTTGTTTATGGAACCAATCCAAACTGTTTTAATGGGAACATAATCAGATTTAGATTGTTTAGACATGAAAAACTTGGTATCATTTGAGTTAGAATCGAATTCTAGCACCTATGGGGAAACTAGTAGCTAGAAAACCGTAAAAATGCAAATGTAGAACTCTTAGAACATTTAATTTTCTGGAATCTGTCCAGCACCCTTACAACATGATAAACATGATTAATAATTAGTCCTTAAGCATAGGAATGTCTCATAATTGATTTAGATTTAATGTATAGCGCCTCAGTAAGACGGAACCGAGCAGAAAGGGTCTAAAACGTAAGTTCTAGAACCCCAGTAAAAACAAGTTAGAGACTCATTCCTATGCTATTCAGATTTAAGTATGAACATGAGAATGAAGAATGATGTTTAATATGAGCCTTAGGGCATAAAAATATGAGCGACGGATATTAGAGAGCTATATCTCAAGATTAAGACCCGTAAGGTCAAAGCATAAGCTACCGTGAGGGTAAGCGTTTGAATGATGTATGATGATGCATGAAGTATGCTAATGATGATGATGTTATTCATATGAGGAATTTATGAGGTTATATGTTTATGTGGCATAAAGCAAATTTGGAAGGAAATTCGTGTGTAATGACCGTTTTGGCGCCAATTTCCGACAAATTTGGAAGGAAACTTCGATTGTAATGACCGCTTTGGCCGAATTTATGGCAAATTTGGGGACTTAAAGAGATTTTGAAAATTAAGGTACTAAGATGGGTTCTAGGATGACACCGGTTCGGCCGAGCACCTCCATAGAACTCATGTGACATCGGTACCATTTTATACTCTTAGGTGACACCGGTTCGGCCGAGCACCCCTAAGAGATTTGCCCCCTAACCCGTACTCAGATAGTCGGGATTTATGATACGCTTATCGTTAAGTGGTAAGTAAGAACTAGTGACGACTAGTTAAGGTATGAGCTCATAACCTAGATGTATGACACGTTCTGGGTGACACCGGTTCGGCCGAGCACCCCCAGTTCGATTGTCTTTTAGGGTGGCCCATGAGGAAGAAAAGTTCATGATTATGATTATGTCACTATGTTTTGTCCCATATGAATGTTACTATTGCCACTTTATGCCACCAATGATGATGATGCTTGATGTTATGTTTTATGTATGTGCATTAGGTAGTGCCATGCATACATTTTCCATTATGTTGCATTCATGACATTAAGATCATCCTAAAATGAACGGACCTTGGCTAAAGTATATTTTTGAAGTTTAAAATGAACTAAATGCATGTTCAGTCATTTCATATAATTAAACCCAAGGTTCCTGAGGACGTAGATGACGACACCTAGGTAGTAGGAGGCCCTACTGAGATTCTTTAGCAAGATTCTCACTCCCTCTACCTCTTTCTTTCCGTCACGTCTTCAGATGGCGACGTTCGTGGTGTTCGTGGACACGCCGACATGGGAGGTGCACCATGACCCGGACCACGGGTCATTCCATTTTGTGGGTCGATGCACAGTTAGAGTATTCATGTTCATGGGTCGACCCTTCACTCCCCCTGTACATTCCCATCGTTTCTCCCCCGTCTCACCTTTTGGTGACGACCTAGTGTTCGAGCGCCAAGACGTCCTCGAGAGGAGAGGCTACGCCGTACTCCACCCTCCGCATCCGCCGTTCGAGACTACCCCGAGTATGTGCCCCGTTGCCCATCGTCCTTCTCGGAGATGGATCCTTCCGAAGATTCGGCCACCCCGATACCCTCCGAGGGGTCTTCCCCCTCCATACCTATGGACTTTGGAGAGGATAGCGAGCCCACCGTGACTCAGCCCGCGGCGCACGACGACCGGAGATGCGGCCATACTCTGGGAGTCATATTCGATCCCCACTCCGCCTTTTCACGCCCGAGGAGCTCGCTCAGTTTCCCGGATATCTGCCTCGATCACGAGATGGTCGCCAGTAGGAGGTCGAGGATGGCCCGAGTTAGAGCACACACCACATAGATAGGGATAAACTTTCTTTTGTTTAGAGGTTATCCTATTAGATGCACTCGGGTAGGGGAGTAGATTATGTTTACGTTTTATGTTGTATTTCTTTTCATGTATTTCCCTTGTACTGAATTAAGTCCCACACTTATAAGTGGGCAAGTTATATATATATGAGATTATATTCAGTGATGTTCATGATGTGCCTTACGTTATGATGATTGTGAGACGATTGTTTTACTTTGCATGGTTTACAGCTTATCGCATCACGCGGCTCTCACTTTTATTTCAAAAAAAAAAAAATTACCCGTATTTTCCGCTAAGTAATTCAAAGTTAAATGAGAACTATGAAGTAACAGACTAATGATTAACCTAAATATGTTCTAGAGTATTGGGTTAAAAATTAGGATGTTACACATAGAACATGGTTCATGAACGACATTCCTTGGTTCTTTAGGTGACTTAAGTTAATTCTTTTCACTCTTGGAGCCACCCTATTACTCTTCCCTTTTGAGAGTACTTCTAAGTTATGAGCTCATACTTCACTAGTCGTCACTAGCGTATACTTATCCCTTTTGATAAGTTAAAGTCCCAACTGAATAAGTACGGGTTAGGGCGCAAGAATCACCTTGTCATCACCTATAGTTTGATAAGTCCAAAAGATCATTTTCTCATGTTTTAAGTCACCTTAAGTCTTAGCATGTTACAATACATAATTCACAATGTCATAATCCTTCTTATATGTCTAACGTATGCATCTCTAACGTTCCAAACAAAACTACTACATGCAAAGGATGAATCCTATCTAGAACATCCTCCCAAGTACAACATCATCTTTAAGTCATGACATCATACTCGAGAGTTGTTACTTATAAATTAGCGGACCTTTCTTAAATATCTATAGCCATTTTGATTGATTCGCGAGATAACTAGGTCATAATTCTACTAAAATATATAGCAATGAAACCAAAATATTTATTTAATACAAAGTTCAGTACATAAAGAAAGCTCTTTTATGAGCTTTAACACACCTTTGTCCTTTAACATATTTACATACATATCCATTCCACTAAATACAACATAATAAAAGCATTAAGTACTACACTATTGCACTTCCGAGTTCTTTTGCATAGCAGTCTCTCAATTTTCTGCATCAACCTGGAGATGACACGGGAACACAAAAACATACAGGTGAGAATTATACAATTCTCAGTAGGGTAACTCCCTTAGATACACAATCATAATGTCATCGTCATCACCCCACTTCGGTTTATTAAGAAAAAGTGGTCATGCATTATATAATAACGGTTTATTTTTAAAGTTCCAAATCATACTTCCGAAGTAGGTTACTTTTAACATTCAATCACTTAATGTACATATACCATACTACTCAACATCATATACTACTAACTTTCCACTTAAATATATTGGTCTCAATATCGATACTAAACTTCTTCACTCGGCATATAAGACAAAGGATTTCTTAGAAAATTTACTTCTTAAACTTGCCTTGGCCCTTGACTAATCTTGTCACATCTGGGTGTTACGTACCGCCGTCCCCAATGTGGCAATAATGGGTAATAGACTGCTTTTCAAGACTGGGCTCATTCGTATACATGATCATTGGATTTACTTTTTCCAATTCTCACACAGACCTATTCCTAGCCAGGTTTACTTTCCCCGACTCAATTCAAGGGTAGTCAGGTTTACTTTCCCTGACAGACCGGATTTACTTTCTCCAGCCCAAGGATTATAAATCTTATGCTCTTCTTGGTAGTTAGGTTTACTTTTCGTAACAAACTGGATTTACTTTCTCCAGCCCAAGAATTATAAATCTTATGCTCTTCTTGGTAGTTAGGTTTACTTTCCCTAAGAAACTGAATTTACTTTCTCTAGCCCAAGAAACATAATCTTATGCTTTTCTTTTGCATATGAGCAATTGTAATAAGCATTCATATCTATGTGTACCTAACCTCATCATTAAGCTCACATGCTCAATTATTTATACTCATATTCAGGTACTCATGTCATACTAGTACAAGCTGCCATTATTGCATCAAATCAAAGCATCAATTTATTTTCAGCACAATGGCAGATTTCACACTATTGTGGCATGAATTTATTTGTACATAAAACAATCATTTCAGAGGCTATACAAATTATCAAGTACACCTCAATGTGTCACCAAGGTCCTACAAAATTTTCAGGGTAATTAGTGTTCTCTAACTATATTAACAAAATTCTATAAATTTAGTGGTCAGAAACCCCTCCACCTCAATTCAAGAACCAAAATTCATAAATTTTAACCCTTGCAATGATTGAATCAATTCAAAATAAAAATCATGGTTATACTTCAGATGTTGTAAGTATCCTGTAAAAATATCAAAGGATAATTCAATTATTTGCTATTGAAAAAAAAATTCATACAAAATTTCAGCTTCAGTTCCCACAATCCAAACAGTATATGCTTAATTTCAGTTCTTGATTTTTCTAAGGCAATTTGACTCAAAATAAGAACCCAAGAAAATTTTTAGGACTACCCCAAGATGTTATCTCCAACATATATTTTTTTCAGCTCACAAAAATATCCACAACATGCCCAGAAAATTTATGATCACACACTGCCTGTAAGAAAATCGAAAATCCAGCAAGTATCACTCTATATCTTTTGACAAAATGATCTTCCTAACCTCATCCAAACACTTCACAAAAATTCATACATCAATATGAACATAATATTAACCAAATTAACTAGAAATTATTAATTGAAACCAGTAAGAATTTCTCAGAAAAATTTTGAAAGAAAAGGCCAAAGAAAACCCTACTTTGAAAGCTTCAAAGCTTTATAACTTCAAAGGTTATTCCAATTGATTTCCCTTCACTTCAAGGCCACCAATTCAAGCCCAAAGACCCTCTTAGGCAGTGAAGAATGATCTCTCAAGGTGGAAAACTATGATTTTTGTAGGTATTGGGGTGTAGAACAAGTTTTGTGAAGGAAGTTTGAGTGTTTAGCAACTTTAGGCTATGATTTTTGAAGATTGAAACTTATTAATAAAGGTTTGGAAGGAAAGAAATGGAGGCTGTATTCATGTTGTTCATAGTCGAGAATGACAAGAAGAAAATGTCAAAGTTTGGTGGCTTGAGTTTATCTTATAACAAGCATAAATTATTTCTTTAATATAAAGTTTAATTTCTTTATGAAAAGAAACTAATATGAATGGCTAACATTTGATCTTATTATTAAAGATTGAATCTTAGCCATTCATTTGATTTAAATGGATATACATATATTTTTTATAAAGATTAAACTAACTTTCGGTGTTAGAAATCGCATACCGAAATTTTACCGAATGGGTAAAACACCGTACCCGAGTAATCAAACATTGCTCAAAAATAAATTCTAGGCATAAAATCTTTATTTCTAACTATTTCTAACCTTAATCTTCTCTTTTCTCAGTCTTGGGCACCTTCGCGTCCCAATTCTAGGGTTTCGGCTGTTCCAATGGGCTTGCGGGGCCCGCAAGTTACTATTTACTTTTCTTTTTTTACGAATCCGTTGAATCGTCCTCATCATTGTTCAAACTATCAGATTTTTGAAATTATGACTAATAAAACTCAAATTAATTTTAAATTAATTTTTAAGGTGTTACACTATCTTTACATCACATAGCATTACTATCACATGAATTCATGTTACTCATAAAATAAACATGCTCATGATCCAAAAATGGTCATACATATCTGAATAGTTTATATCATGCAAAATTCATAGATTTATGGTAAGCAGGATCATGGATTCATATCATACAAAATCATAAATTTAAGTAACATAAGATCATGGTTTTATGTCATTCAAGCAGGGAAAATGTTTATTGCATACTTTGGGTTCTGGTAATCAATTACATGAGCCTTGTAATTGATTACACAGCTTCAAGCTTCAAAACAGAAGAGTTGAGGGCTCTGGTAATTGATTACATGAGCCAAGTAATCGATTACCACTGTTGAAAATACTCTCTAGGGCTCCAAGAACATCCGAGTAACCAATTACATGGAATGGTAATGGATTACTTGAGTCCAGAATGTGTAATCGATTACTTAGGCCAAAAGTTCATATCCGAGTATAGCAAAGCTTTCTGGTAATCGATTACATGGACCTTGTAATCGATTACCAGTACCTTCAACATATGAAAAACCAAGTTTTAAACCATATTCTAAGTTATTCCTTCCTTCTTAAACCATTTTGAAATTTTTTCCAACACTTTCTTTGAAATCAAAACATTTTTGTAATGGCAAATGTCCATAGATTCAAGATTACTTGTGTAAGTTGTAAGAGGTAGGTCTTGAGCCTTAGATATTTAGATGATGTCATAAACATAAACATGTTCATGCAAATTTCATTTTAATCTTAACATTATAAAGTGAGGGTATGGAAAAGTACATATGCAAGGCTTGAAAATAAACATGAAAATGCAAGTTCATCCTTAATCTCGAAGTTTAGGTCATGGCTTGTAACATAAACATGCTAGACAAGAAATGTAAACATGAAATGCAAGTTCATTTCTTATCTTTGAGCTTTAGATGATGACTTGAAAATAAATATGATATACAAGTCCAATTCTTTATTTTAGTGCTCTAGGCTCCTCAGAGTATTCACTCTAAATCAACAATCAACTTTAAGGTTGATATAGGTAGGCTTTGAGATTAATTATTTAAGTGATGGCAAGGAAAAATAAATATGAATGCAACCTATTTCTTATCTTTTTGAGTCCTAGGATCAAGATCACTCTTTAAAACAACATAGTTTCTTTATTTGTTAAAAACCTTTTTAAAAGTGAAACCTTCAAGCTTTAAAGGTCAAATAAATGATGGTTTTGCAACCAATACTCAAGATCCTCATCATTAAGCGATGGTTCCTTCATTATGTAGGCCATTGAGGTCGAAATCAAAGAGAAAGGAAAAGAGAAATAAAGAACCAAAAATGTGGAGGAAGGAGGAAGAAACAAATATCTCAAACCAAGAGTAAAACAACAAAGAAGAAAACGCAAATCCCTACCTTGGATGTGATTCTTTGTTGAAAGAGAGTTTGATCTTGGATAAAGGAGAAGAGGAAGAAGAAGAAGAAGAAGAAGAAGAACTCTTTAAGATTGAAGAAGTAAAGCTTGGAGTCGCAGGAATGAGCAAAGTTCTTGCAAGCTTCCTTGGATATCTATTTATAGAAAAATGAAACATAAGAGGGTGAGAATGGGAGGGAGGTGGCCGACCATGGGAAGGAAGAGAGAGAAAGAGAAAAATATCTATTTCAATGTGTCATTCCAAGGGATGGTCAAGGCATGGTGGAGTATGGCTCAAAGTATGGCCTTAAGCATGGTTCTAAGGGGAGCTCTTTGAGTGTTTGAATTCCAACATGTGATGGATTTATGGAAGAGGGTGTGGCCGGTTCTTATGGGAGGCTTAGAGAAGATATTTAGTCATTTCATTTGTGTTATTGTAACATCCTAATTTTTAACCCGATACTCTAGAACATAATTAGGTTAATCATTAGTCTGTTACGTCATAGCTTCCTTATTACTTTAAAATACTTAGTGGAAATATTGGTAAATTTTTTTTTTGAATTATAAAAGCAAAGTGAGAGCCGCGCGACACGTTAATTAATAATGCACGAAAGGTAACAAAGCAAGCATCGCATAGCAACATTGTAACGCCCTGATTTTCTGTCCGAGTGGAAAATGACCGAAATGCCCCTGAGGTCATTTTCGGCCCGGAATTTGAGGATGGCCGACCCGGCAGTCCTCAAAGGGCCAACTCAATGTTTGAAGGGGATTGAATGACCCTTGAGTGGTTCGGAGGCGAAAGTCTCATTTTCTGCAGTTTCGAGTCAAAATGACCAAAATACCCATATAGCGTTTTACGTGGGTAAAGGTGCCGTTTGAGCCCGAAACTTTCCCCAGAGGTTTGAAACCACGTTTTTACATGTTTCAAAACATCTGTTTGAGTCCCGGCAATCTCGGGCAGTTTTAGAGCAAAATTATGATTTTGCCCCTAGAATAGTGCTTTTTGAGCTTAACGATGTGATTAAGCAAAGCTAAGCAATATTAGGCTCTAAACGAAGATTAATTAATTTTTATAATTAATCTAGAGTCAAAATAAATTATTAAAATTAATTAGATCCTAAGATTGCTTAGATTAGATTTAAATCTCCTTTCTAAAACTCAAGATTTCACTCTTGGAATCTTGACTAGTGTTTTCTCTCTCCAATTCCAATTCCTAAGTTGTGTCTAGAATTGTTTATACACTAAAATGAGTTTATAACTCACTAATGATGCAAGAACACTCCTTAATTATGTCTTGACAACCTTGATTACCCATTTTCTGACCTAAACACTTTCTTACAAATTCCTAATCTTAATCCTAATCAAAGATATACCTAAACACAACTCTAAACTACAATTAAAATGCAAGAAAACCCTCCCCATGGCTGATGCAATTTCAGCCCTCTCTCTCTCTCATTTACAACACATGTTGAATTGTTTCTCACTCAAAGAACCATGCTTGAAGTCATACCTTGAACCATACCTCACCATACTTTGAACCATACCTCACCATGCCTCAAAACCACATTATCTCACCTCATGGAACTCATGGGCTGCCCATGAGGCTGATGGCCGAAATTTCCTTCTTCATTTGCACCTTGCATTTGTTTCATTTCTCTATAAATAGCTTGCTTGGGTGAACTTGCATCATTTTGGGTTCATTTGCTAAGTGTAAGTTTTCAAAGAGCACTTCAAAGTTTCCTTTTTCTCTCAAGTTCAAGTCTTCAAGTTCTTCAAGTTCTTCATCCTCTTCTCTCATCCTAATCCTCAAATCACTTGGTAGGGATTTTCTATCAAGATTTATTTCATTTAAAGTTCATAATTTCTTTATGTGTTCATAGTTTCTCTTCAATCCTTTTTAGGACTTCTTTTCTTCTTCTACTCCTCTTTGTTTTTCGGCCATGAGGCTTGTGAATCAAAGAAATGAGAGCTTGATGATGAGAGTTTCATGATTATATTCATCACTTGAACAATCTCTAAAGCTTGATCTTTGATCTTGAGTTAAAGATGTTTTTAGTTTTCTTCTTGAATCTTTGAAACCTTTCACTTTGATGATATTTTAAAATGGTCACATGAACTCAATGATGAGGACTCATGATGTTGGTGTTATTGCATCATCAAGATCATGGTCTCTAGAGTTTCAAATGTTTCTTTTTCTTCTAAAAAGTTTTCGGTTCTTTTCCTTTCCTTCCTTCATGTTTTCGGCCATATTGGCCAATGGAGTTCACAATGGCTTGATGATGAGAGCTTCTAGATGATGACCATGTGTTCATCACAATGAGGCCTCTAGAGCTTGAGTTTTAATAAAAATGTTATTTATGTTTACATTCCAAGAAAAGAAACTTTGTGTTTAAAGAACCCTTGAGGTTCACTCTTGTTTTTCTTTATCTTGCCATGATGAGTTTGGGCTGAGGTTTAAGTTCCTTTAAAGTCTTGTATGAGCTCTAATAAGAAATAAAATGAACTAGAATTCGTATTTAAATTTAAGCTTATGCATTACATATTTATTTTGAGCTTTGCATTCATATTTAACTTCCAAGCAATCACTTAAAGTTAAAGGCTAAAGAATGGAGTGCATCTCATGTTTATATTCTTGTCTAGCATATTTACCTTTCATCACTAAAGAACGTAAAGATCTAAAATGAGGTTTGCACTATCACCTAACTAAATCTCAAAGCCTTTCTATTTCGGCCTTAAAGTCGATTGTTGCTGGGCCTAGAGCACTAAAATAAAGAAATGAACTTGCATATTTATATTCCAAGTCTTGCATATTTATTTTAAGCCTTGCATTTTTACATTCAAGTCTTGCACGTTTACTTTAAGCTCTCACTTTAATTTGTAATGAAGAATAAAAATGAAGTGCATAGCATGTTTAAATTATGTCATCACTTAAAAGATCTTAGAGCTCAAAGACTTGCCCATTTTATCTCAAGTTAAAGTTTAATAAGGGAGCATTCTTTGAATGCATGATTTCGGCCATGAAGTGAAGATGAACTTGGAATGAGTTTCATCTAGCTTCAAGGACCAAGAAGTCAAGTTTTAAGAAATCCTTTTAAAGCTCATGAATTTGTTTAAGTTTAAGACCAACAAGGTTCTATGAATTTAACACTCTTTTAAGGAAGGATTGAGTGGTCACTAACCTAAGGATGTGTTTAGTCTCTTTGACATGATAAAATGGTTTGCAAAAGAGTTTTAGAAGTCTTGAAAATGATTCCAAGAGAAACTAGTAACTTATGTGTTTTAAAAATATCAAGTTATGTACCTTTTTGGGATTTAATGTTTTGGTTCTTCCGTGATGTGTTTGCTGCCATGTAATGATGTTTGATGTGTAACATCCTAATTTTTAACCCAATACTCTAGAACATATTTAGGTTAATCATTAGTCTATTACTCTTTTAGTCTCATTCCCTACAACCTTTCGTTAAAATACTTAGCGGAAAATACGAATAAATTTTCTTTTTGAAACTTGAAAGCAAAACGCGAGCCGCGCACTAACCTATCGTTCATCATAACCATATCGTGCGAGAAAAGTAACCACACCATTGATAATCATGAAACATAGTATTATACTTAACAATCATAATATCATCACATCTTCATAGATACATAGACTACTAACATCATTGTACCATCATTTACATCAAAACACGTCCATATATGTGAAGTCATCCTTATCCACCTATGAGGTTGGATAAGTGTCAACCCAAAAGCTAAGCTATCTATGCTTCCGCAGCGACCCTCCGCCTGCCTTCTAGTGTGATCCTCAAGCACGAGCCTCAGAAGAAGTCACGATCCTCGTTGTAATCCTCGTCTAGAGACGACACAGAAGAAAATGAAGGGATGAGAAACTCATTCGAGATTCTCAGTAGGGATTCCCGACTCTAACACTAGTGTCATCATCGTCGTCCCCAGCCACCTCGGTTTTAATTATGAAAAAGGTGTACATGCATAAGGATTGGTTTTAGGCTTTACAAATCTATTTATCCGAAGTGGGTGTCTTTTAGTATGCGTCTTAATGACATGAATGCAACAGATATTTGATGAATGCATGACAATACCATATGCACATTAACACGAAAATCGTAATACTTGGGCACATCATAAGGAAACATAAATCATATACGTGGCATAAAAAGCATAGTACTTTTCATGTGATATCTTTCTCATAAGTAAAACTCTTAAGTTCTTTTTCCTAAAGACCACCCTCTTAACATATCCACCAAAAGTCCAACCGATTCACCAAATTCACGATAATCTGGTCACCAAACTGCGTCTCACCTATCACCTAGGAATGAGCTCAATCCTAACTAGTCGTCACTAGATTTAATATGGGCTAATTGAGGGGGTATACATAACTTTCTTGGATCACCTATCTTAGGATCATTTCCTTCTTTGAAACGCTCTACTGGTATCTAGTACACAGCGAATTGTCCGCTTTGGCAAGCTCAATGTCAATACCCTCACGGATTTGTTTCCTCCCCACCGTAGCGGGAGAAATGCGTCTCAGTACTATGTCACATCTGTTCTGGGGGTGCTCGGCCGAACCGGTGTCACCCAGAACCTATCCTGGGGGTGCTTGGCCGAACCGGTGTCACCCAGGAGTTTTCACAAACTTTTCTCAAATTCTCAAGTTTGATGGGAAATTCGGCAGCGTAACGGCATACACCGGATTTCCTTCAAACTTGCTTTATGCCACGAAACATATAGAGCATGCATAGCCATTCAACATCAACATAAGGCATCATATTCATCGTATGCATCGTAAGCATCATAATATCATAATTTTACATAACGCATCGTATGGGAGCATCAACACATCAATACTATACACTCTCATCAGAGATCACATGCTCAAGTTGTTTTCGTAATAAAACATATATTCTCATGAATTCCTCATATAAATATCATCATCATCATTTACATAACATACATCATCATGGAACATTCAACCGTTTATCCTTACGGTAGCTTATGCTTTGACCCTTATGGGTCTTAATCATGAGATTTGGTTCTCTAACATCCGTCGCTCATATTTTATGCACCTAAGGGCTCATAATTAAACATCACTCATAATCCTCATATCTACATTTAAATCTGAAAAGCATAGGGTAGAATTCTTAACTTGTGATCACGGGGTTCTAGAACTTACGTTTTAGACCCTTTCTTGGTTCCGTCTTCGCCTAAGGCGCTATGGATTAAATCTAAATCAACTATGAGGCATTACTATGCTTAAGGAATAATTATTAATCATGTTTATCATGTTGTAAGGGTGCTGGACAGAATCCAGAAAATTAAATGTTCTAAGAGTTCTACATTTGCATTTTTACGGTTTTTCTCGTTACTAGTTTCCCCATAGGTGCTAGAATTCGATTCTAATCCAAATGATACCAAGTTTGTCATGTCTAAACAATCTAAATCTGATTATGTTCCCATTAAAACAGTTTGGATTAGTTCCATAAACAAATGGGTCAAAACTATGTTAAATTCTAGCTTTACGGTATTTCTAGTTAGCTAGTTTCTTACCTATCATGCATAGGTTCGCTTCTACATCATCACATGATATTTTCACACATTCCAACACATCAAAACATCATCATACAGCATCACCCTCATCACATCAGAACCGAAAACATTTAACTTAAATGAGAGAGTTAAATTGACATTTCTAGGTACATAAGTTAACTAGTTTCTCTCGGAATCGATCTAGAACTTCTAAAACTCTTTGCAAAACACTTTAATTCATCAAAAGGCTAAGAGAAGCCTTAGGTCACTGACCAAAACATATTCCATCCCCTAAAAGATAATAAAATCACAACTTGTGATGACATAACCTTATAAAGATTTGTAAAGCTTTAAGGGAAACTTAGAACATAGACTATTGGTCCTAGTAGCTAGATGAAAACTCATTGCAAGTCCATCATCACTACTTGGCCGAAATTATGCATTCAAGGAATGCATTCACATTAAACTTTAACTTGGAATGAAATGGGCAAGTCTTTGAGCTCTAGGTTCTTAAGTTACGACATAAACTAAACGTGCTCATGCTTTTCATTTTAAATCTTGCTTACAAAGTAAAGTGATGACTTAAGTTTAAATAGGCAAGGCATAAACTTAAACGTGCAAGCTTGAAAGTAAATATGCGAGGCATAAACTTAGACGTGCAAGCTTGAAGGTAAATATGCATGGTTCAATTCTTTATTTTAGTGCTCTTGGCCCAACAACAATCGACTTTAAGGCCGAAATAGATAGGCATTTGAGAAATTAATTAGGTGATAATGCAAGTTCAATTCTTTATTTTAGTGCTCTAGGCCCAACAACAATCGACTTTAAGGCCGAAATAGAAAGGCTTCGAGAATTAAATTAAGTGATGATACAAGTTCCATTTTAATCTTTATGTTCTTAAGTGATAGCTAGAAAGTAAAGATGCATAGCAAGAATGTAAGTATGAATGCAAGCATAAAATAAATTATGCAAGTTCATTTTATCTTTCTAGAGCTCTTAACAAGACTTTAAAGGAATTTAAACCATAACCCAAACTCATCCAAACAAGGTAAAGTCAAGCTTAGAGTTCTGAAAACTCAACACAATATTCTTAGGAAATCAAACCATGAAGCTTAGAAAAATTAAGGAAATGGCCGAAATCTTCAAGAAGAAAAAGGAACATTTTAAAACTCTAAAGTTCATGATCTTGATGATATATTAACACCAACATCATGAGTCCTCATCATTGAGTTCATAGAGCCATTTTAAGACATCATTAAAGCTAAAGTTCTCAAGAGTTCAAGAAAGGAAGAACTAGAAACATTTTTGTTCAAGAACAAAGATCAAGCTCTAGAGTTTGTTTCAAGTGATGAACATCATCATGAAACTCTCATCATCAAGCTCTCATTCCTTCATTCCCAAAGGCCCATGGCCGAAACATAAAGAGGGAGAAGGAGAAGAAAAGAAGTTCTAAAAGGAATCAAGAGAAACTATGAACATCAAGCTTAAAACAAGAACTTTAAAGAAAAGTATACATGAAAGAAAATCCCTACTTGGTGTGATGAACTTGAAGATGGAAGAAGAAGATGAAGATGATGAAGAACTTTGAAGAGCTTGAAGAACTTGAAGAACACTAGAACTTTGAGAGAAAAGAAAAGCTTTGAGTGTTTCCTAAACTTAGCAAATGATCTAAAAGTGGTGCAAGCTCCTCAAGGCATTGTATTTATAGAGAAATGAAACAAATGGAGGGAGCTCATGGAGATGAAGAGCTTCGGCCATGAGGTGCAGATTGGAGGCATTCCATGAGTTCCATGAGGTGAGATAATGTGTTCTTTGAGGTATGGTGAGGTATGGCTTAAGGTATGGTGAGGTATGGTTCAAGGTATAGCTTCAAGCATGGTTCTTTGAGTGAGAAAATAATTAAACATGTGGCCAAAGAGGAGTGTGCTGGCCGAAATGCATCAGCCAAGGGAGGAGAGTTTCTTGCATTTTAATTGTGGTTTAGAGTTGTGTTTAGGTGTATCTTTGATTATGCTTAAGATTAGGAATTTGTAAGAAAGTGTTTAGGTAAGGTAAATGGGTAATTAAGGTGGTCTAGACATAATTAAGGAGTGGTCTTGCACCATTAGTGAGTTAAATCCTCAATTTAGAGTCTAAACAACTCTAGACACATTTCCTTGATTTAAGGAATTGGAGAGAGAAAACACTATTTAAGATTCCAAGACTAGGAGTCTTGAGTTCTAAAAAGGGATTCAAGTTTAATCTAAGCAATTTTAGGTTCTAATTAACTTTAATAAATTATTTTGACTCTAGATTAATTAGGGAAATAAATTAATCTTCGTTTAGAGCCTAATATTGCTTAGGTTTCCTTAATTACGTCATTAAGCTCAAAAACACTATCCTAGGGGCAAAATCGTAATTTTGCACTAAAACTGCCCGGGGCCACCGGGACTTGAACAGAGACCTCTAGACACATGAAAACATGTTTTTAATCCTCTGGGGAAAGTTCCGGGCTCAAACGGCACCTTTACCCGCGTAAAAACGCTATAGGGGTATTTTGGTCATTTTGGCCCGAAACTGCGGAAAACGAGATTTTCACTTCCGAAAGCATTCAAAGGCCATTCAATCCCTTTCAAACATTGAGTTGGCCCTTCGAGGACTGCCGGGTCGGCCATCCTCGAATTCCGGGCCGAAAATGACCTCAGGGGCATTTCGGTCATTTTCCACTCAGACAGAAAATCGGGGCGTTACATGATGTGTTTGAATGAGTAAAAAATTGTGTAAGATGAAGTAGGAACATTTCTATGCAAGTTAGGGAAGAAACTAGCTTTCTAGGAAAACCATAAAGTCAAGATTTAGCATAGTTTTATCCCATTTAATTATATACACTGCCCAAACTATTTTAATGGGAATATAATCAGATTAGGATTGATTAATCATGAAAAATTTGGTTACATTTGACGTAGGAATGAATTTTAGCACCTATAGAGAAACTAGTAACTAGAAAACCGTAAAATCGCAACTTTAGAACTCTTAGAACATTTAGTTTTCTGATTACATCCAAAGACTTACAATGTAGTAAACATGGTTTATAATTAGTTCAAAGGCTTAGGAATACTTCATAATTGGCTTAGATTTAATTTATAGCGCTTTAGGCTTAAAATGTAATCGAGAAAGGGTCTAAGACGTAGTTTCTAGAACCCTCGTAATCACAAGATGTAATTTCTGCCCTTAAAGTGTAAGGCTGTCCAGATTCATTGACGAACATAAAAATTAGTAAGAATTATTAGTTGTGAGCCTATAGTTGCATGAAAAGATAAAAACGGATGATAACGTAATTAATTTTCAAGATTTAGACCCGTAAGGGTCAAAGCATAAGATACCATAGGCTTAAGAGCATAATGAGCTTTAATGTTTCATGCAAGTGTATGTTTTATTATGAGAACAACTTGAGCATGTGATCTCTTATGAGAGTATATAGTGTTGATGTGTTGATGCTCACGCCATGATGCGTTATGCAAAATTATGGTATTATGATGCTTATGATGCATACGATGATTATGATGCCTTATGTTGGTATTGAATGGCTATGCATGCTCTATATGGTTGGTGGCATAAAGCAAGTTTGATGGAAATCCGGTGTATGCCGTTACGCTGCCGAATTTCCCATCAAACTTGAGTACTTGAAGAAAAGCTTGCGAAAACTCCTGGGTGACACCGGTTCGGCCGAGCACCCCCAAGAATGGTTCTGGGTGACACCGGTTCGGCCGAGCACCCCCAGAACAGATGTGACATAACACTGAGTCGCATTCCTCCCACTACGGCGGGGAGGAAACAAATCCGTGAGGGTATTGACATTGAGCTTGCCAAAGCGGACAATTCACTGTGTATTAGATACCAGTAGAGCCTTTCAAAGAAGGAAATGATCCTAAGATAGATGATCCAAGAAAGTTATGTATACCCTCTCTATTAGCCCATATTAAATCTAGTGATGACTAGTTAGGATTGAGCTCATTCCTAGGCGATAGGTGAGATGTAGTTTGGTGACCAGATTATCGCCGGGCCGGTGAATCGGTTGGACTTTTGGTGCATATGTTAAGAGGGTGGTCTTTAAGAAAAAGAACTTAAGAGTTTTATTTATAAGAAAGGTATCACATGAAAATTTCTATGTCTCGTTATGCCACATATATGATTCTTGTTTCCTTATGATGTGCCCAAGTATTACGACTTTCGTGTTAATGTGCATATGGTATTGTGATGCATTCATCAAATATCTGTTGCATTCATGTCATTAAGACACATACTAAAAGACACCCACTTCGGATAAGTAGATTTGAAAAGCCTAAAACCAATCCTTATGCATGTACACCTTTTTCATAATTAAAACCGAGGTGGCTGGGGATGACGACGATGACACTTGTGTTAGAGTCGGGAATTCCTACTGAGAATCTTGAATAAGTTTATCATCCCTTCCTCTTCTTCTGTGTCATCTCTAAACGAGGATTACAACGAGGTTCATGACTTCTGCCAAGGCTCGTGCTTAAGGATCACACTAGAAGACGGGGCGGAGGGTCGCTGCGGGAGCATAGATAGCTTAGCTTTTTAGGTTGACACTTATCCAACCTCATAGGTGGATAAGGATGACTTCACATATATGGGCATGTTTTGATGTAAATGATGGTACAATGATGCTAGTAGTCTATGTATCTATGAAGATGTGATGATATTATGATTGTTATGTATAATACTATGTTTCATGATTATCAATGGTGTGGTTACTTTTTCTTGCACGTTATGGTTATGACGAACGTTAGGTTAGTGCACGGCTCGCGTTTTGCTTTCAAGTTTCAAAAAGAAAAATTTATTCGTATTTTCCGCTGAGTATTTTAATGAAAGGTTGTAAGGAATGAGACTAAAAGAGTAATAGACTAATGATTAACCTAAATATATTCTAGAGTATTGGGTTAAAAATTAGGATGTTACAAACATGGCATAAGCAAGTAAAGGCACATCATAATAACATTGAACTGCATATTTATATAATATATGATATGCCCACTTGTGTAGAGTATGGCTTAGTTTGATACATCATAAATAGATACAACTAAAAGAGAATACAAAGGAAAATACTACGGAAACGTAAAAGCAACTCCCCTACCCAAGTGCAACTAAAGGGATAACCTCTAAACAAAAGGATCTATCCTCTTCTAAGTGGTGTGTGCTCTACCCGGGTACTCCATCGGTCGTACGTCTCCTCCTACTGACGCCCGTCTCGTGAGTAAGGCACATATCCGGGAAACTGGGCAAGCTCCTCAGGCGTAAAGAGGCGGAACGGGGATCGAGAGTGACCCCGGTGATGTGGCCGCATCTCCGGTCGTCGTGCAAGCCGTGGCTGAGTCACGGTATCCTCACTGCCCTTCCTCATCAGTGGTAGAGTGGGGGCGGAGCTCTCGCTATACGGATGGGTAGGCTGGTCCTCAGACGGGTCGGTCTCTGAGAAGCAGGTTCGGGGCACGTAATCGGGATAGTCACGCATGGCTGAGGCGGCGGTGTGCATGCAGAGTACTCTCTCGTTATGCGTACGCGCGTGCTCAAAAACCCGAT
Organism: Dalbergia cochinchinensis; assembly: GCA_031216125.1. Taxonomy (NCBI): domain Eukaryota; kingdom Viridiplantae; phylum Streptophyta; class Magnoliopsida; order Fabales; family Fabaceae; genus Dalbergia; species Dalbergia cochinchinensis. The sequence continues at coordinate 29,439,278 of CM062375.1, read as the reverse complement.
CGTCGTCGCCGTAGGGTGCTGTCGGGGATAAGCGATGGTTATGCACGGGGTGAGCGAAGGGACGTCCTACGAACATGAAGAGTCGCACCGTGCACTGTCCCTCAAAATGGTATGACCCGTGATCCGGGTCATAGTGCACCTCCCACGTCGGGGTGTCAGCAAAAACCACGAACGTCGCCATCTGAAGACGTGACGGAAAGAAAGAGATAGAAGGAGTGAGAATCTTGCTAAAGAATCTCAGTAGAGCCTCCTACTACCTAGGTGTCATCATCTACGTCCTCAGGAACCTTGGGTTTAGTAAACAAAATAAGTGAGCATGCATTAAGTCCATTTTTTGGTTCTAAAACATAATTTAGCCAAGGTCCGCTCATTTTAGCATGATTCTTAATGTCATGGATGCAAACATATCAAAGGATGTATGCATGGCTCTACTTAATACAAGAATAATCATCATATCTTTAAGAACATCATAATAGTGGCATAAAGTGGCAATTAAATTCTCTTTGTGACACAATCATCATAACTTCCTCATAGGCCACTCGAAAAGACAAGTGCTCTAGGGGTGCTTGGCCGAACCGGTGTCACCCAGAACGTGTCACATCTCTAGGTTATGAGCTCATACTTTAACTAGTCGTCACTAGTTCTTACTTATCAATCCCGATAAGCGTAACATAATCATAAACATAATCCCGACTTATCCAGTACGGGCTAGAGGGCATTTCTTGGGGGTGCTCGCCCGAACCGGTGTCACCCAAGAATTAATCTTGGTATCAATGTCACATGAGTTCTCTCGAGGTGCTCGGCCGAACTGGTGTCATCCGAGAACTCATCTTAGTACCTCATAAAAATTTCATAGGTTTTCAAAAACTTTCTGAATCCTTGAATTTGTCAAAAATTCAGTGGCATAACTGTAGCATGCCGAATTTCTTCCAAATTTTTCTTTATGGCACATGAGTCAACAAACATGCATCATTCATCATAATTTCATGCATTCACATAATCATCCTCATACTTTCACATGCAACATTAAAGATTCGTTATGCTCTTGGTCCTACGATATTTTATGCTCTGACCTTTACAGGCCTTAAACTTGTGATGTAGTTAACCTATCATCTTCTATCAAACTTTTATGCACCTAAGGGTTCTCTTCTAACAAATCTTATTATTTATTTATGCTCTCTATTAACTCTGAACAACATCATTCCTTAGGGGCAGCGTTATAAACTTATGATTATGGGGTTCTAGAACTTGCGTTTTAGACCCTTTCTTAGTTCTGTCTTCGCCTAAGGCGCTATAAGTTAAACCTAAACCAATTATGAGTCATTCCTATATCAAAGAACTAATTATGAACCATGCTCTCTACATTATAAGGTTGCTGGACAGATTCTAAGAATTATATGTTCTAAGAGTTCTAGAATTGCGGTTTTACGGTTTTCTAGTTACTAGTTTCTCTATAGGTGCTAAAATTCATTCCTACTTCAAATGTAACCAAATTTTTCATGGTTAATCAATCCTAATATGATTATATCCCCATTGAAACAGTTTGGGCAGTGTCCATTACTAAATGGGATAAAACTATGCTAAATTTTGACTTTACGGTTTTTCTAGAAAGCTAGTTTCTCTTTTAACATGCATAGAAGTGTTCCTACCTCATCATACATAATTTCCCCACGTCATAACACATCATAACCTCATCATACAGCAGCAAACCCATCATGGAAGGACCGAAACATTATGTCCCAAAAAGATACATAACTTGATATTTTTAAAACACATAAGTTGCTAGTTTCTCTTGGAATCATTTTCAAGACTTCTAAACTCTTTTGCAAACCATTTATTTTTGTAAAAGAGGCTAAAACATCCTTAGGTCGGTGACCACTTGATCCCTCCTTAGAGAGAGTTGAATTCATAGAACTTTGTTGGTCTTAAACTCAAACAAATTCATGAGATTTAAAAGGATTCTTAAAACTTGACTTATTGGTCCTTGAAGCTAGATGAAACTCATTCCAAGTTCATCATCACTACAAGGCCGAAATCATGCATTCAAAGAATGCTCCCTCATTAAACTTTAACTTGAGATAAAATGGGCAAGTCTTTGAGCTCTAAGGTCTTTTAAGTGATGACATAATTTAAACATGCCATGCACCTCATTTTTATTCTTCATTACAAAGTAAAGTGAGAGCTTAAAGTAAACATGCAAGACTTGAATATAAAAATGCAAGGCTTAAAATAAATATGCAAGACTTGGAATATAAATATGCAAGTTCATTTCTTTATTTTAGTGCTCTAGGCCCAGCAACAATTGACTTTAAGGCCGAAATAGAAAGGCTTTGAGATTTAGTTAGGTGATAGTGCAAACTTCATTTTAAATCTTTACGTTCTTTAGTGATGAAAGGTAAATATGCTAGACAAGAATATAAATATGAGATGCACTCCATTCTTTAGCCTTTAACTTTAAGTGATGGCTTGGAAATTAAATATGAATGCAAAGCTCAAATTAAACATGTAATGCATAAGCTTGAATTTAAATATGAATGCTAGTTCATTTTATTTCTTATTAGAGCTCATACAAGACTTTTAAGGAACTTAAACCTCAACCCAAACTTATCATGTCAAGGAAAAGTAAAAACAAGAGTGAACCTCAAGGGTTCTTTAAAAACACAAAGTTTCTTTTCTTGAAATGTAAACATAAATGGCATTTTTATCAAAACTCAAGCTCTAGAGGCCTCATTGTGATGAACACATAGTCATCATCTAGAAGCTCTCATCATCAAGCCATTGTGAACCTCCTTGGCCAACATGGCTGAAAAAATATAAAGGGAGAAAAGGAAAAGGAACCGAAAACTTTTTAGAAGAAAGAGAGATATTTGAAACTCTAGAGACCATGATCTTGATGATGCACTAACACCAACATCATGAGTCCTCATCATTGAGTTCATGTAACCATTTTAAAATATCATCAAGGTGAGAGGTTTCAAAGTTCAAGAAGAAAGAACAAAAGAAAACATCTTTAACTTAAGAACAAAGATCAAGCTTTAGAGATTGTTCAAGTGATGAACATCATTATGAAACTCTCATCATCAAGCTCTCATTCCTTTGATTCTCAAGCCTCATGGCCGAAAAACAAAGAGGAGTAGAAGAAGAAAAGAAGTTCTAAAAAGGATTTAAGAGAAACTATGAACACATAAAGAAATTAAGAACTTTAAATAAAAGAACTCTTGAAAGAAAATCCCTACCTAGTGGTTTGAAGATTGAGATGAGAGAAGAGGATGAAGAACTTGAAGGACTTGAAGACTTGAACTTGAGAGAAAAAGGAAACTTTAAAGTGCTCTTCGGAAACTTACATTTAGCAAATGAGCCCAAAATGATGCAAGTTCACCCATGCAAGCTCTTTATAGAGAAATGAAACAAATACAAGGTGCAAATGAAGAGGAAGGCTTCGGCCATACAGCATGGAGGGCAGCCCATGAGTTCCATGAGGTGAGATAATGTGGTCTTGAGGCATGGTGAGGTATGGTTCAAAGTATGGTGAGGTATGGTTCAAGGTATGGCTTCAAGCATGGTTCTTTGAGTGAGAAACAATTCAACATGTGTTGTAAATAAGAGAGAGAGGGCCGAAATTGCATCAGCCATGGGGAGGGTTCTCTTGTATTTTAATTGTGGTTTAGAGTTGTGTTTAGGTGTATCTTTGACTAGGATTAAGTTTAGGAATTTGTAAGAAAGTGTTTAGGTGAGAAAATGGGTAATCAAGGTTGTCAAGACATAATTAAGGAGTGTTCTTGCATCATTATTGAGTTATAAATTCATTTTAGTGTATAAAAACTCTAGACACAATTCCTTGATTTAAGGAATTGGAGAGAGAAAATACTATTCAAGATTCCAAGAGTGAAATCTTGAGTTTTAGAAACGAGATTTAAATCTAATCTAAGCAATCTTAGGTTCTAATTAATTTTAATAATTTATTTTGACTCTAGATTAATTATGGCAATTAATTAATCTTCGATTAGAGCCTAATATTGCTTAGGTTTGCTTAATTACATCATTAAGCTCAAAAACACTATTCTAGGGGCAAAATCGTAATTTTGCACTAAAATTGCCTGGGACTGTCGGGACTCAAACAGATGTTTTGAAACATGTAAAAACATGGTTTTAAACCTTTGGGGAAAGTTTCGGGCTCAAACGGCACCTTTACCCGCGTAAAAACGCTATAGGGGTATTTTGGTCATTTTGACCCGAAACTGCAGAAAATGAGACTTTCGCCTCTGGAACCACTCAAGGGACCTCAGGGGCATTTTGGTCATTTTCCACTCAGATAGAAAATTGGGGCGTTACATTACTCCCCTCCTTAAAAAGAATTTCATCCTCGAAATTCGTACCTTAGAAGAGCTCTGGATACTGGGTCTTCATCTCTGATTCTAATTCCCACATGAATTCTTCGGTCTTGTCCCGTCCTCATGCCACTTTCACCAAAGGAACAGACTTATTCCTCAACTGCTTGACTCCGCGATCCACAATCCTGGTTGGTGGCAGATTGAAAGTTAGGTCCTCCCTTAACTGTACATGCTCTGGTTCTAGGACATGGCTAGGGTCGAACTCGTATTTTCTCAACTGGGAGACGTGAAAGACGTCATGGAGATTAGAAAGGTTGGGGGTAAGGCTATTCGGTAGGCTACTGGCCCCACTTTTTGAAGGATCTCAAAAGGACCAAGGAATCGGGGACTCAACTTTTTAACTTTCATGGCTCTCCTTATGCCTGTAGTGGGGGTGATCCTAAGGAACACATGTTCTCCCTCGTTGAATTCCAACGGCTTACGCCGCCTATCCGCATAGCTCTTTTGTCCACTTTGAGCTGTAAGCATCCTATCTCAGATTCTTTTGATTTGCTCCGTTGTTTCCCTTACTATATCAGGTCCTAACATGCTCTGTTCTCCGGGCTCATACCAGCATAGAGGGGACTGGCATTTTCGTCCATATAGGGCTTCGTAGGGTGCCATGCCGATGCTCGCATGATAACTGTTATTATATGCAAACTCGATCAGTGGTAGGTACTTGTCCCAACTTCCTTTTTGATCCAAAACACAGGCCTCAACATGTCCTCCAAGGTCTGGATCGTTCTTTTTGATTGTCCGTCTGTTTGTGGGTGGTAAAACGTGCTCAAACACAACCTCGAACCAAATGCCTTTTGAAAGGCTCCCCAAAAACGTGACGCGAACAGCGGATCTCTATCCGAGATTATCATCGACGGTACTCCATGTAATCTCACGATCTCTTAGATGTATAGCTGAGCCAATTTGTCCAAAGAGTATGTCACTCTAATAGGCAGAAAGTGAGCCGACTTGGTTAGTCGATCCACTATTACCCATATGGCATCATGGCCAGCTTGGCCTTAGGCAATCCTGTCACGAAGTCCATCGATATGCACTCCCACTTCCATTCGGGGATTGACAGGGGTTGCAGCAAACCTGATGGCTTTTGGTGCTCAATCTTCACCTTTTGACACACCAAGCACTTACTAACCCAGGCGACCACATCCTTCTTCATTCCGGGCCACCAGAACATCCTTTTTAAATCTTGGTACATCTTGGTAACACCAGGATGGATGGTGAAATGGCTTTTATGGGCCTCCTCCAAGATCTTCTCTCGAAGGTCACCATCTTGTGGCACACAGATTCTTCCTTCAAACCTCCACACCCAATCAAGGCCTTGTTCGAATCCTTTGAGTTTTCCTGCCTTAACCGCCTCTATGATTTCCCTAAATTCTTCATTTTCCCTTTGTGCTAGCATGACTCTTTGTTTGAACCCTCTTGTTACAGTAAGATAACACATCCTCATATCCTCATTGGTCACAGACATCCCCAAATTCATATCTCTAAACTTCTCTATTAGCTCAACTTCCTTGACCATCATGTGAGATAGGTGCAATGACTTTCGACTCAAGGCGTCGGCGACTACATTAGCCTTGTCGGGGTGGTAACTCAAACCAAAGTCATAGTCCTTAAGGAACTCCATCCACCTCCTCTGCCTCATGTTTAGCTCCTTTTGATCAAAAAGATACTTGAGACTCTTGTGATCGGAGAAAACTTCAAACCTTACACCATATAAATGGTGTCTCCACATCTTCAGGGTGAACACTACGGCTGCTAATTCTAAGTCATGGGTGGGGTAGTTTGCTTCGTGTGGCTTGAGTTGTCTTGACGCATAGGCTACCACTTGCCTATTTTGCATCAATACATAGCCTAAACCCTTACCCGAGGCATCGCAATATACCTCGAAGGGTACATCGGGGCTTGGTAGAACCAAAACTGGGGTTGTGGTTAGCTTTTCCTTAAGCTCTTGGAAACTCTTCTCACACTCGGGACTCCACTCGAAAGGTGCATTTTTCCTAGTTAGCTTGGTCAGGGGTAGGGCGATTTGGGAGAATTCCTTGATAAACCTATGGTAGTAGCCTGCTAAACCCAAAAAGCTCCGTATCTCCGTTACGGTGGTTGGTCTATCCCAATTCATTACGGCTTCTACCTTACTAGGATCAACGGCTATACCTTCTTTTGACATAACGTGCCCTAAAAACTTAACCTCCTTCAACCAAAATTCACATTTAGAGAGTTTTGCATACAGCTTTTTCTCCTTCAAAATCTCCAAAACTATTCTCAAATGACGCTCATGCTCCTCGTGGGTCTTCGAATAGATGAGTATATCATCTATGAAAACGACCACGAACTGATCTAAATAAGGTCTAAAGATCTTATTCATGTAATCCATAAATACTGCAGGAGCATTTGTCAACCCAAAAGACATCACCGTGAACTCAAAGTGTCCATACCGAGTTCTAAAGGTGGTCTTTGGTATATCTTGATCTCTCACCCTAATTTGGTGCTATCCTGACCATAGATCAATCTTGGAAAATACTACCGCTCCTTTCAATTGGTCCATAAGATCATCTATCCTAGGCAAGGGGTACTTGTTTTTCACTGTTACATGATTCAATTGCCTATAATCTATGCACAACCTCATGCTTCCATCCTTTTTCTTGACAAACAGAACCGGGGCTCCCCAAGGTGAGGCACTAGGTCTAATGAAACTCTTTCCCAAAAGCTCCTCAAGTTGGGTTTTTAATTCGGCTAACTCCAAGGGTGACATCCTATAGGGGGTGGTAGAGATTAGTCCCACTCCGGGAACCAACTCAATGGAGAACTCCACTTCTCTTTTGGGAGGAAACTCGGGTATCTCTTCCAGAAATACCTCGGGATAGTCTCTTACTACCGGTATATTCTTTAGGTTTTGCTCAAAGTCTACCTCGCTAGCACCTAGGAGAACATATCCCTTAGTCTTTTGCCCACTACAGTTGACCTCTACGGCATTAAGGTAGAGTTTCAAGGTTTGACTAGTTTCGCTAGGGGGGAAGGGAAGACAATTGTTTTGGTGTTACAATCTAACATTACACGGTTGGCGTGAAGCCAATCCATGCCAAGGACTACACCTATACCTTTCATGGGTAAGCAAATTAAGTCTATGACAAAGGATCTATTTTCTACAGTAAGATCACAATTTAAACAACAAAATCAAGTATTTACAGGGTGATTGGTAGGGGTAGAAACAATAAGATCAAAAGGAAGTTTGGAAGTCTTTAAGTTTAGAGACTCGACACTAGCATATGAAATGAAAGAGTGTGTAGCACCAGAGTCACAAAGTACAGTTAAAGGTTTGCCATTTATTTCGCACGTACCTTCGATGAGATCATTGGACCTTTCTGCTTCATCCGCGTTGAGGGTGAAGACCCTTCCTTGGTGTTACGGCCTAGGGTTTTGATTTGCTGGCCTCTCGTTACTGCATCTGTTGGCGTAGTGGCTGGGCTTCCCACACTTGAAGCATGCGTGTTGCCCAGCCGGGTAGGGACGGTTGCTATGATCTTTCCCGTACTGGGGACACACTATTGCCGGTGTGGGCCTAGCAAAGGTGGCGAAGGCTCCTTGTGGTGTCTTGTTCTTAGTCCCACTAGACCCTCCTTATTGAATGTTGCTCCGAGAGCCTCCCGACACTCCTTGTCGATTATTGTTATTGTTGTTGTTTCGGTGGTTGTTATAGTGTTGCTTGGGTTGTTGATGGAAGGGGGTTCTTTGTCGTTGTTGATGTGGCTTGAACTAGTTGGTGTGGTAGGGGTTGTAATGGTTTCGTGATTGGTTTTGGTGTTGTGGTTTGAACTTCGGGGCTTGAGGTCCTAGCCCCTTAGCTCGTTCTGCCCTTGCAGCCTGGAGCTTTCCTTATCCTTCCTCTAGAATACGGCATTTGTTGACTAGGGTGGGGAAGTCCCTGATCTCTATGTGTGCCACGGCATAGTTCAACTCCGGCTTCAATCCAGCTTCGTACTTAACGCATTTCCATACCTCGTCGGGGTTCCCATGGAACACCAGTGAGAACTTAATCAACTCTTCAAATCTCGCCGTGTACTGGGCAACAGACCTTCCTCCTTGAGTTAACTACATGAACTCGATATCCTTAGCGTTCCTTACTGACTCCGGGAAGTACTTCTCATAGAAGTAAGTCTTGAACAGCTCGAGTTGATGCGGTGCGAAGCTTCTAGCAGCCTTCGGGTGCTGGTCCACCAGAATTGGGCATCCGATTCCATCATGTAGGCAGCGAATGTGACCTTTTGCTCCTCCGAGCAAGCAACCACGGAGTAGATCTTTTCCATGTTTTTGATCCACTCGTCAGCTTTGTCGAGATCCATGGCTCCTCTAAAGGCCGGTGGGTTTGCCTTGCGGAACTCACCGAACCTTGCTTGTTCGATCATTTCAGCAGTAGGGGGAGCACGTTTGGTGTCCCCTTGTTGGTTCATTCTTTCAAACATCTACTCCATGGCTCTCACCATGTCACGGACAACAGTGGCAGTTGCATCCTCTTGGTTACCCTCGGTCGTGGTCCTATTCTGTCATCTGGGTGCCATTGGTTCCTAAACACATAAGACTAGCAACTGAGTTGATCAGGCTCAACGTTTCATGTGAAATGAGCTAGTTACCAGGGCATTTGAAACAAACAGGGGTCATGCATCTCTAACCTATAGCTTGTCTCTAGCAAGCTCTACACATGACATGTCTATCGCGTTATGGTCTAAAAGCATAGTCAGTCCAATCCTCAGGCTCCATGAGAATCAAACTGCTCTGATACCATAATGTAACATCCTAATTTTTAACCCAATACTCTAGAACATAATTAGGTTAATCATTAGTCTGTTACGTCATAGCTTCCTTAATAATGCACGAAACGTAAATTAATAATGCACGAAACGTAACAAAGCAAGCATCGCATAGCAACATGGCATAAGCAAGTAAAGGCACATCATAATAACATTGAACTGCATATTTATATAATATATGATATGCCCACTTGTGTAGAGTGGGGCTTAGTTTGATACATCATAAATAGATACAACTAAAATAGAATACAAAGGAAAATACTACGGAAACGTAAAAGCAACTCCCCTACCCAAGTGCAACTAAAGGGATAACCTCTAAACAAAAGGAGGTCTATCCTCATCTAAGTGGTGTGTGCTCTACCCGGGTACTCCATCGGTCGTACGTCTCCTCCTACTGACGTCCGTCTCGCGAGCGAGGCACATATCCGGGAAGCTGGGCAAGCTCCTCGGGCGTAAAGAGGCAGAACGGGGATCGAGAGTGACCCCCGCGATGTGGTTGCATCTCCAGTCGTTGTGCAAGCCGTGGCTGAGTCACGGTATCCTCACTGCCCTCCCTCATCAGTGGTGGAGTGGGGGCGGAGCTCTCGCTATACGGATGGGTAGGCGGGTCCTCAGACGGGTCGGTCTCTGAGAAGTAGGTCTGGGGCACATAATCGTGATAGTCACGCATGGCTGAGGCGGCTGTGTGTATATGGAGTACTCTCTCGTTATACGTACGCGCACGCTCAAAAACCCGCTCGTCGTCGCCGTAGGGTGCTGTCGGGGATAAGCGATGGGTATGCACGAGGTGAGCGAAGGGACGTCCTACGAACATGAAGACTCGCACCGTGCACTGTCCCTCAAAATGGTATGACCCGTGATCCGGGTCATAGTGCACCTCCCACGTCGGGGTGTCCACGAAAACCACGAACGTTGCCATCTAAAGACGTGACGGAAATAAAGAGATAGAGGGAGTGAGAATCTTGCTAAAGAATCTCAATAGGGCCTCCTACTACCTAGGTGTCATCATCTACGTCCTTAGGAACCTTAGGTTTAGTAAACAAAATAAGTGAGCATGCATTAAGTCCATTTTTAGGTTCTAAAACATAATTTAGCCAATGTCCGCTCATTTTAGCATGATTCTTAATGTCATGGATGCAAACATATTAAAGGATGTATGCATGGCTCTACTTAATACAAGAATAATCATCATATCTTTAAGAACATCATAATAGTGGCATAAAGTGGCAATTAAATTCTCTTTGTGACATAATCATCATAACTTCCTCATAGGCCACCCGAAAAGACAAGCGCTCTGGGGGTGCTCAGCCGAACCGGTGTCACCCAGAACGTGTCACATCTCTAGGTTATGAGCTCATACCTTAACTAGTCGTCACTATTTCTGCCTTATCAGTCCCGATAAGCGTAACATAATCATAAACATAATCCCGACTTATCCAGTATGGGCTAGAGGGCATTTCTTGAGGGTGCTCAGCCGAACCGGTGTCACCCAAGAATTAATTTTGGTACCGATGTCACATGAGTTCTCTCGAGGTGCTCGGCTGAACCGGTGTCATCCGAGAACTCATCTTAGTACCTCATAAAAATTTCATAGGTTTTCAAAAACTTTCTAAATCCTTGAATTTATCAGAAATTCAGCGGCATAACTGCAGCATGCCGAATTTCTTCCAAATTCTTCTTTATGGCACATGAGTCAACAAACATGCATCCTTCATCATAATTTCATGCATTCACATAATCATCCTCATACTTTCACATGCAACATTAAAGATTTGTTATGCTCTTGGTCCTACAGTATTTTATGCTCTGACCCTTACGGGCCTTAAACTTGTGATGTAGTTAACCTATCATCTTCTATCAAACTTTTGTGCACCTAAGGGTTCTCTTCTAAAAAATCTTATTATTTATTTATGCTCTCTATTAACTCTGAACAACATCATTCCTTAGGGGCAGCGTTATAAACTTATGATTACGGGGTTCTAGAACTTGCGTTTTAGACCCTTTCTTAGTTCTGTCTTCGCCTAAGGCCCTATAAGTTAAACCTAAACCAATTATGAGTCATTCCTATATCAAAGAACTAATTATGAACCATGCTCTCTACATTATAAGGTTGCTGGACAGATTCTAAGAATTATATGTTCTAAGAGTTCTAGAATTGTGGTTTTACAGTTTTCTAGTTAATAGTTTCTCCATAGGTGCCAAAATTCATTCCTACTTCAAATGTAACCTCATTGAAACAGTTTGGGTAGTGTCCATTACTAACTGGGATAAAACTATGCTAAATTTTGACTTTACGGTTTTTCTAGAAAGCTAGTTTCTCTTTTAACATGCATAGAAGTGTTCCGACCTCATCATACATAATTTCCACACGTCATAACACATCATAACATCATCATACAGCAGCAAACCCATCATGGAAGGACCGAAACATTAAGTCCCAAAAAGATACATAACTTGATATTTTTAAAATACATAAGTTGCTAGTTTCTCTTGGAATCATTTTCAAGACTTCTAAACTCTTTTGCAAACCATTTAACTTTGTAAAAGAGGCTAAAACATCCTTAGGTCGGTGACCACTTGATCCCTCCTTAGAAAGAGTTGAATTTATAGAACCTTGTTGGTCTTAAACTCAAACAAATTCATGAGATTTAAAAGGATTCTTAAAACTTGACTTATTGGTCCTTGAAGCTAGATGAAACTCATTCCAAGTTCATCATCACTACAAGGCCGAAATCATGCATTCAAAGAATGCTCCCTCATTAAACTTTAACTTGAGATAAAATGGGCAAGTCTTTGAACTCTAAGGTCTTTTAAGTGATGACATAATTTAAACATGCTATGCACCTTATTTTTATTCTTCATTACAAAGTAAAGTGAGAGCTTAAAGTAAGCATGCAAGACTTGAATATAAAAATGCAAAGCTTAAAATAAATATGCAAGACTTGGAATATAAAAATGCAAGTTCATTTCTTTATTTTAGTGCTCTGGGCTCAGCAACAATCAACTTTAAGGCCGAAATAGAAAGGCTTTGAGATTTAGTTAGGTGATAGTGCAAACCCCCTTTTAAATCTTTACATTCTTTAGTGATGAAAAGTAAATATGCTAGACAAGATTATAAATATGAGATGCACTCTATTCTTTAGCCTTTAACTTTAAGTGATGGCTTGGAAATTAAATATGAATGCAAAGCTCAAATTAAACATGTAATGCATAAGCTTGAATTTAAATATAAATGCTAGTTCATTTTATTTCTTATTAGAGCTCATACAAGACTTTTATGGAACTTAAACCTCAATCCAAACTTATCATGTTAAGGAAAAGTAAAAACAAGAGTGAACCTCAAGGGTTCTTTAAAAACACAAAGTTTCTTTTCTTGAAATGTAAACATAAATGACATTTTTATTAAAACTCAAGCTCTAGAGGCCTCATTGTGATGAACACATAGTCATCATCTAGAAGCTCTCATTATCAAGCCATTGTGAACCTCCTTGGCCAACATGGCCGAAAAAATATGAAGGGAGAAAAGGAAAAGGAACCGAAAACTTTTTAGAAGAAAGAAAGACATTTGAAACTCTAGAGACCATGATCTTGATGATGCACTAACACCAACATCATGAGTCCTCATCATTGAGTTCATGTAACCATTTTAAAATATCATCAAGGTGAGAGGTTTCAAAGTTCAAGAAGAAAGAACAAAAGAAAACATATTTAACTTAAGAACAAAGATTAAGCTTTAGAGATTGTTCAAGTGATGAACATCATCATGAAACTCTCATCATCAAGCTCTCATTCCTTTGATTCTCAAGCCTCATGGCCGAAAAACAAAGAGGAGTAGAAGAAGAAAAGAAGTTCTAAAAAGGATTCACAAGAAACTATGAACACATAAAGAAATAAAGAACTTTAAATGAAAGAACTCTTGAAAGAAAATCCCTACCTAGTGGTTTGAAGATTGAGATGAGAGAAGACGATGAAGAACTTGAAGGACTTGAAGACTTGAACTTGAGAGAAAAAGGAAACTTTGAAGTGCTCTTTGGAAACTTACACTTAGCAAATGAGCCCAAAATGATGCATGTTCACCCAAGCAAGCTATTTATAGAGAAATGAAACAAATACAAGGTGTAACGCCCCGATTTTCTGTCTGAGTGGAAAATGACCAAAATGCCCCTGAGGTCATTTTCGGCTCGGGATTCGAGGATGGCCGACCCGGCTATCCTCGAAGAGCCAACTCAATGTTTGAAGGGGATTGAATGACCCGTGAGTGGTTTCGGAGGTGAAAGTCTCATTTTCTGCAGTTTCGAGTCAAAATGACCAAAATACCCCTATAGCATTTTTACGTAGGTAAAGGTGCCGTTTGAGCCCGAAACTTTCCCCAGAAGTTTAAAACCATGTTTTTACGTGTTTCAAAGCATCTGTTTGAGTCTCGATGGTCCCGGGCAATTTTAGTGCAAAATTATGATTTTGCCCCTAGAATAGTGTTTTTGAGCTTAACGATGTGATTAAGCAAACCTAAGCAATATTAGGCTCTAATCGAAGATTAATTAATTTTCATAATTAATCTAGAGTCAAAATAAATTATTAAAATTAATTAGAACCTAAGATTGCTTAGATTAGATTTAAATCTCCTTTCTAAAATTCAAGATTTCACTCTTGGAATCTTGAATAGTGTTTTCTCTCTCTAATTCCTTAAATCAAGGAATTGTGTCTAGAATTGTTTATACACTAAAATGAGTTTATAACTCACTAATGATGCAAGAACACTCCTTAATTATGTCTTGACAACCTTGATTACCCATTTTCTCACCTAAACACTTTCTTACAAATTCCTAATCTTAATCCTAATCAAAGATACCCCTAAACACAACTCTAAACTACAATTAAAATGCAAGAAAACCCTCCCCATGGCTGATGCAATTTCGGCCCTCTCTCTCTCATTTACAACACATGTTGAATTATTTCTCACTCAAAGAACCATGCTTGAAGCCATACCTCACCATGCCTCAAGACCACATTATCTCACCTCATGGAACTCATGGGCTGCCCATGAGGCTGATGGCCGAAATTTCCTTCTTCATTTGCACCTTGCATTTGTTTCATTTCTCTATAAATAGCTTGCTTGGGTGAACTTGCATCATTTTGGGTTCATTTGCTAAGTGTAAGTTCTCAAAGAGCACTTCAAAGCTTCCTTTTTCTCTCAAGTTCAAGTCTTCAAGTTCTTCATCCTCTTCTTTCATTCCAACCTCCTAATCACTAGGTAGGGATTTCCTTTCAAGAGTTCTTTCATTTAAAGTTCTTTATTTCTTTATGTGTTCATAGTTTCTCTTGAATCCTTTTTAGAACTTCTTTTCTTCTTCCACTCCTCTTTGTTTTTCGGCCATGAGGCTTGAGAATCAAAAGAATGAGAGCTTGATGATGAGAGTTTCATGATGATGTTCATCACTTGAACAATCTCTAAAGCTTGATCTTTGTTCTTGAGTTAAAGATGTTTTTAGTTTTCTTCTTGAATCTTTGAAACCTTTCACGTTGATGATGTTTTAAAATGGTTAACATGAACTCAATGATGAGAGCTCATGATGTTGGTGTTAATGCATCATCAAGATTATCGTCTCTAGAGTTCCAAATGTTTCTTTTCTTCTCCAACAATTTCGGTTCTTCTTCCTTTCCTTTCTTTAAGGTTTCGGCCATATTGGCCAAAGGAGTTCACAATGGCTTGATGATGAGAGCTTCTAGATGATGACTATGTGTTCATCACAATGACGCCTCTAGAGCTTGAGTTTTAATAAAAATGTTATTTCTGTTTATATTCCAAGAAAAGAAACTTTGTGTTTTAAAGAACCCTTGAGGTTCACTCTTGTTTTTACTTTATCTTGTCATGATAAGTTTGGGTTGAGGTTTAAGTTCCTTCAAAAGTCTTGTATGAGCTCTAATAAGAAATAAATGGACTAGCATTCATATTTATGTTCAAGCTTATGCATTAGATATTTATTTTGAGCTCTGCATTCATATTTAAATTTCCAAGCCATCACTTAAAGTTAAAGGGATAAAGAATGGAGTGCATCTCATATTTACATTCTTGCCTAGCATATTTACTTTTATCACTAAAGAACGTAAAGATTTAAAATGAGAACTTGCACTATCACCTAACTAAAATCTCAAAGCCTTTCTATTTCGGCCTTAAAGTCAATTGTTACTGGGCCTAGAGCACTAAAATAAAGAAATGAACTTGCATATTTATATTTCAAGTCTTGCATATTTATATTCCAAGTCTTGCATATTTATATTCCAAGTCTTGCATATTTATTTTAAGCCTTGCATTTTTATATTCAAGTCTTGCATGTTTACTTTAAGTTCTCACTTTATTTTGTAATGAAGAATAAAAATGAAGTGCATAGCATGTTTAAATTATGTCATCACTTAAAAGATCTTAGGGCTCAAAGACTTGCCCACTTTATCTCAAGTTAAAGTTTAATGAGGGAGCATTCTTTGAATGCATGATTTCGGCCATGAGGTGATGATGGACTTGGAATGAGTTTCATCTAGCTTCAAGGACCAATAAGTCAAGTTTTAAGAATCCTTTTAAATCTCATGATTTTGTTTGAGTTTAAGACCAACAAGGTTCTATGAATTTAACACTCTTTTAAGGAGGGATTAAGTGGTCGCTAACCTAAGGATGTGTTTAGTCTCTTTGACATGATAAAATGGTTTGCAAAATGTAACACCCTAATATTCGACCCAATACCACTAGTACGTACTCAGGCCAAATATTAGTTGTTACTAACTGACATGGTTCTTTAAAAAGTAACTTAAAGAAGATACGAGCCAATTTTTTTTTCTTAAAACATTACTTAAAATAAGAGCCGCGTGTATCCTGTCGGGTCGGTATTATAAAGTGCAGAAACATAAACATAGAGGTGGCTCCAAAACGTAGCATCATCATGACTGAAATATTTCATTTTTATAATATGCCTACCCTAAGGGGCAGGGCTCTTCAAATACATAATAACATGAATACGACAGAAAAACAGAATACATGGGAAAGAACTGGAAAGAAGCATCCCTACCCATGTGCAACCTAAGATGGATAACCTCAACACAAAAGAGGTTCCATCCATACTATGTGACGTGCGTGCACTAAGGACTACCCTCCAACCTATGCAGCGGGATCACGGGTACGGAGGGACGTAGCCAATCCACGAGCGGAGCTCGGCGGGTGCAGGCATGCCCTGTGACTGGATGTGTCGTTCCCGTCGGGGTCGTGGTCTGGGCACCGAGGCCCTCCGACGCCAGTATTTGTCTCCTCGCTGCCCCTCGGTCGCGGAGACGGAGTGGGGGCAGAGTCCTCGTGGTCCATGGGGGATTCCTCTGAAGGTGTAATACCCCAATTTTTCTGTCCGAGGGAAATGACCAAAATGCCCCTGAGGTCATTTCCCGACCCGAATGCGAGGGTAACCAACTCGGTCATCCTCGAAGGGTCAACTCAATGTTTGAAGGGGATTGAATGGCCTTTGAATGCTTTCGGAAGCGAAAATTTCGTTTCATGCTTTGGTCAAAATGACCAAAATACCCCTATAGCGTTTTTACGCGGGTAAAGGTGCCGTTTGAGCCCGGAACTTTCTCTAGAGGTTTAAAAACACGTTTTCATATGTCTAGAGGTCTCTGTTCAAGTCCCGGTGGTCCCGGGCAGTTTTAGTGCAAAATTACGATTTTGCCCCTAGAATAGTGTTTTTGAACTTAATGACGTAATTAAGCAAACCTAAGCAATATTAGGCTCTAAACGAAGATTAATTTATTTCCCTAATTAATCTAGAGTCAAAATAATTTATTAAAGTTAATTAGAACATAAAATTGCTTAGATTAAACTTAAATCCCTTTTTAGAACTCAAGACTCCTAGTCTTGAAATCTTGAATAGTGTTTTCTCTCTCCAATTCCTTAAATCAAGGAAATGTGTCTAGAGTTGTTTAGACTCTAAATTGAGGATTTAACTCACTAATAGTGCAAGACCACTCCTTAATTATATCTAGACCACCTTAATTATCCATTTTTCCTTACCTAAACACCTTCTTACAAATTCCTAATCTTAAGCATAATCAAAGATACACCTAAACACAATTCTAAACCACAATTAAAATGCAAGAAACTCTCCTCCCTTGGCTGCAACATGGCCGAACAGCCATGCCCCCATTGACCACATGTTTAATTATTTTCTCACTCAAAGAACCATGCTTGAGGCCATACCTTGAACCATACCTCACCATACCTTGAACCATACCTTACTATGCCTCAAGAACACATTATCTCACCTCATGGAACTCATGGATGCCTCCATTCTGCACCCTCATGGCCGAAACACATCAGCCCACACACACACTTCATTTGTTTCATTTCTCTATAAATAGAATTCCTTGAGGAGCTTGCACCACTTTTAGCTCATTTGCTAAGTTTAGGAACACTCAAAGCTTTTCTTTTCTCTCAAAGTTCTAGTGTTCTTCAAGTTCTTCATCATCTTCATCTTCTTCTTCCATCTTCAAGTTCATCACATCAAGTAGGGATTTTTTCTTTCAAGTATTTCTTTCTTTAAAGTTCTTGTTCTAAGCTTTATGTTTATAGTTTCTCTTGATTCTTTTAGAACTTCTCTTCCATTCCTTTTTCCTTTCCATTTTCGGCCATGGGCCTTTGGGAATGAAGAAATGAGAGCTTGATGATGAGAGTTTCATGATGATATTCATCACTTGAAACAAACTCTAGAGCTTGATCTTTGTTCTTGAACAAAAATGTTTCTAGTTCTTCCTTTCTTGAACTCTTGAGAACTTTAGCTTTGATGATGTTTTAAAATGGCTCTATGAACTCAATGATGAGGACTCATGATGTTGGTGTTAATATATCATCAAGATCATGAACTCTAGAGTTTTAAAATGTTCCTTTTTCTTGTTGAAGATTTCAGCCATTTCCTTAATTTTCTAAGCTTCATGGTTTGATTTCCTAAGAATATTATGTTGAGTTTTAAGAACTCTAAGCTTGACTTTACCTTGTTTGGAAGAGTTTGGGTTATGGTTTAAATTCCTTTAAAGTCTTGTTAAGAGCTCTAGAAAGATAAAATGAACTTGCATAATTTATTTTATGCTTGCATTCATATTTACATTCTTGCTATGCATCTTTACTTTCTAGCTATCACCTAAGAACATAAAGATTAAAATGGGACTTGTATCATCACTTAATTTAATTCTCGAAGCCTTTCTATTTCGGCCTTAAAGTCGATTGTTGTTGGGCCTAGAGCACTAAAATAAAGAATTGAATTTGCATTATCACCTAATTAATTTCTCGAATGCCTTTTTATTTTAGCCTGAAAGTCGATTGTTGTTGGGTCAAGAGCACTAAAATAAAGAATTGAACCTTGCATTTTACTCTCAAGCTTGCACGTTTAAGTTTATGCCTCGCATATTTACTTTCAAGCTTGCATGTTTAAGTTTATGCCTTGCATATTTAACTTATGTCATCACTTTATTTTGTAAGCAAGACTAAAAATGAAAAGCATGAGCACGTTTATGTTATGTCGTAACTTAAGGACCTAGAGCTCAAAGACTTGCCCATTTCATTCCAAGTTAAAGTTTAATGTGAAACCATTCTTTGAATGCATATTTTCGGCCAAGCAGTGATGATGGACTTGCAATGAGTTTTCATCTAGCTACTAGGACCAATAGTCTATGTTTTAAGTTTTCCTTAAAGCTTTACAAAACTTTATAAGGTTATGTCATCACAAGTTGTGATTTTATTCTCTTTTAGGGGATGGAATATGTTTGGTCACTGACCTAAGGCTTCTCTCAGCCTCTTGATGAATTAAAATGTTTTGCAAAGAGTTTTAGAAGTTCTAGATTGATTCCAAGAGAAACTAGTTAACTTATGTACCTAGAAATGTCAATTTAATTCTCTTATTGAGGCAAGATGTTTTTGGTTCTAATATGATGAGTGTGATGCTGTATGATGATGTTTTGATGTGTTGGAATGGGTGAAAATATCATATGATGATGTAGAAGCGATTCTATGCATGATAGGTAAGAAACTAGCTAACTAGAAATACCGTAAAGCTAGAATTTAACATAGTTTTGACCCATTTGTTTTTGGAACTTATCCAAACTGTTTTAATGGGAACATAATCAGATTTAGATTGTTTAGACATGAAAAACTTGGTAACATTTGGATTAGAATTGAATTCTAGCACCTATGAGGAAACTAGTAACTAGAAAACCGTAAAAATGTAAATGTAGAACTCTTAGAACATTTAATTTTCTGGATTCTGTCCAGCACCCTTACAACATGATAAACATGATTAATAATTAGTCCTTAAGCATAGGAATGCCTCATAATTGATTTAGATTTAATATATAGCGCCTTCGGCGAAAACAGAACCGAGAAAGGGTCTAAAACGTAAGTTCTAAAACCCCGTAAATACAAGTTAGAGATTCTGCCCTATGCTTTTCAGATTTAAGTATGAATATGAGGATTAGGAATGATGATTAATTATGAGCCCTTAGGTGCATAAAGATATGAGTGACAGATGTAGAGAACTATATCTCAAGATTAAGACCCATAAGGGTCAAAGCATAAGCTACCGTAAGGGTAAGCGTTTGGATGTTTTATGATGATGCATGTAGTATGCAAATGATGATGATGTTATTCATATGAGGAATTCATGAGGTTATATGTTTATGTGGCATAAAGCAAATTTGGAAGGAAATTCGGTGTAATGACCGTTGTACCGCCAAATGTCCGACAAATTTGGGGACTTAAAGAGATTTTGAAAATTAAGGTACTAAGATGGGTTCTAGGATGACACCGGTTCGGCCGAGCACCTCCATAGAACTCATGTGACATTGGTACTAGTTTATACTCTTAGGTGACACCGGTTCAGCCGAGCACCCCTAAGAGGTTTGCCCCCTAACCCGTACTCAGATAGTCGGGATTTATGATTTATGATACGCTTATCGTTAAGTGGTAAGTAAGAACTAGTGACGACTAGTTAAGGTATGAGCTCATAACCTAGATATGTGACACGTTCTGGGTGACACCGGTTCGGCCGAGCAACTTGATTCGATTGTCTTTTAGGGTGGCCCATGAGGAAGAGAAGTTTCATGATTATGATTATGTCACTAAGTTTTGTCCCATATGAATGTTACTATTGCCACTTTATGCCACCAAGAATGATGATGCTTGATGTTATGTTTTATGTATGTGCATTAGGTAGTGCCATGCATACATCTTCTATTATGCTGCATTCATGACATTAAGATCATCCTAAAATGAATGGACCTTGGCTAAAGTATATCTTAAAGTTTAAAATGAACTTAATACATGCCCAGTCATTTTGTATAATTAAACCCAAGGTTCCTGAGGACGTAGATGATGACACCTAGGTAGTAGGAGGCCCTACTGAGATTCTTTAGCAAGATTCTCACTCCCTATATCTCTTTCTTTCCGTCACGTCTTCAGATGGCGACGTTCATAGTGTTCGTGGACACCCTGACATGGGAGGTGCACTATGACCCGGCTCACGGGTCATACCATTTTGAAAGGCAGTGCACGGTGCGGGTCTTCATGTTCGTAGGACGCCCCTTCACTCATTCCATGCACACCCATCGCTTCTCCTCGACTGTACCCTGTGGCGACGACGAGCGGGTTTTGGCTGCCACAGCGGCGATGACGAGAGAGAGTGCTCCGCATGCACACCGCCGCCTTAGCCATGCGAGACCATCCCGATTACGTGCCCCGGACCTACTTTTCAAAGACCAACCCGTCTGAGGACCCGCTTACTCATCCGTATAGCGAGAGCTCTGCCCCCTCTCCACCATTGATAAGGGAGGGCAGTGAGGATACCGTGACTCAGCCATGACTTGCGCGGCGATCGGAGATGCGGCCACACCGCGGGGGTCACTCTCGATCCCCGTTCCGCCTCTTTACGCCCGAGGAGCTCGCCCAGTTTCCCTTATACTTGCCTCGTTCGCGAGACGGACGTCACTAGGAGGTGACGATCGACCGATGGAGTACCCGGTTAGAGCACACACCACTTAGATGGGGATAAACCTTCTTTTGTTTAGAGGTTATCCCATAAGGTGCACTCGGGTAGGGGAGTAGATCATGTTTATGTTTATGTTGTATTTCCTTTCCTGTATTTTCCTTGTACTAAAGTAAGTCCCACACTTATAAGTGGGCAAGTTATATATATATGAGATGATATTCAGTGTTATTCATGGTGTGCCTTATGTTATGATGTTGTAAGACATTTGTTTTACTATACATGGTTTACCGCTTATCGCATCACGCGGCTCTCACTTTTTATTTCAAAAAAAAATTACCCGTATTTTCCGCTAAGTATTTCAAAGTAAAAATGAGAACTATGAAGTAACAGACTAATGATTAACCTAAATATGTTCTAGAGTATTGGGTTAAAAATTAGGATGTTACAGAAGGGTCCTCCTCTGAGTGCTGTGACAATGGCATGTACTGCGGCACGTTAGCTGAACCGGTAGAGTAGGTCCACAGGTTCCTCTCATGTCGCGGTCGCGCATGCTCAAAGATCGCAGGGTCACCATAAGGGGATGCTGGGGAGAAGCGATAACTGTACAAGGGGTGTGCGAATGGCCGTCCCACAAACATAAAGATGCGCACAGTACACCGGCCCTCAAAATGAAATGACCCATGCTCCGGGTCATGGTGGATCTCCCACCGTGGGGTGTCAACGTGCAAAGACGAACGTCGCCATCTCGCTCTGAAGACGTAATGGAAAGAAAGAGACAGAGGGAGTGAGATTCTTACTAAAGAAACTCAGTAGGGTTTTCCTCCTATCCTAGGTGTCATCATTTATGTCTCCAAGAATCTCAGTTTATTTATGAAAACTATGGACATCTATTGGTTCAATTATGAGTTTTCTAAAGTCTCAATTTTCGAGATCCGTTCCTTTTAACATATCACTTGTATCATAGACATAAATCACATAACTTGGATCATAGAACATAAATCATATACCTTAGATCATGGAACATGATTTCCTATATCATGGGTCATAGCACATAAAGTCATAACTTTATGATTCTCATATCATGGGGCATAGCACGCAAATTCATATAATTATGGGGCATAAAAACATAGCTCATGGAACATGGTACATATCTTGGTTACTTGAGGTAACATTAGAACATCATCATTATTTTCCTGGGGCCACCCTAACTGATCTCCTTGTGGAGAAAAATTCTAGGTTATGAGCTCATACCTTACTAGTCGTCACTAGTACATGGATTTATCCCTTTTGATAAGTTTAAAGATCCCGACCTAAGGTACAGGTCTAGGGGGCTAGAATCACCTTATCCCCACTCTTAATTCGGTGGTTCAAGGATCATCTTCTCATAGTCTATGTCACCTTAAGTCTTAGCATGTTAATGCAAGATGCCACATAATTCATGCATGTCAAACATAATTACATCATAGGCATCTTTGAAGTCTTTAAAGAACAATAACATGCAAACATAAAACTATCATCGAAGAATAATAGTTCACATGGTATCATCATACTTGACTCATGGAGTAAAATCATCATAAGGTAAGCAAGAGCAATAAGCCTCTTAACTTGATCATGTTTGAAATCGAACATATAAGATCATGTATTCATGTTAGGCTAAAGCATAGACTCATGTCATAACAATTCTCAGATTCAGGCAATGCAAGATCATAGCTTCAAGTCATTAAATCAGAAAAGCATTATGTTTGTAAACTTGGGTTCTGGTAATCGATTACATAAGTCTTGTAATCGATTACACAGCCTCGAGATTTCAAAACATGGAGGTCGAGGTTCGTAATCGATTACATGGGACTTGTAATCGATTACAACTTTCAGATTTCGAATCAAGGCAGATAGGGGTTCTAATGTCGATTACATGGAATTGTAATCGATTATTTTGTTTAAAACACTTTCTTTGGGCCCCTAGAACATCTGGTGTCGATTACATGATTAGGTAATCGATTACTAGAATCCAGAATGTGTAATCGATTACACTATATAGTAATCGATTACTTTGGGCAAAAGTTCATATTTGAGCTCGTCCGAGCTCTCTGGTAATCGATTACATATGCTGTGTAATCGATTACCAGCATCTTAAAAATCGAAATATGAGGTCTAAACATATCTGAGTCATTCCTTTGAAATGCTTATGGTGGCTAGTTTCTCTTGGAACAATTTTGAACTTCAAAAACATCTTGTCAACCATTTTAACTTGTCAAAACCCTTACAAATCTAAGAATATACCCAAAATATTTGTGAGTACAACATATGTTCTAGAAAGACTTAAAACATGAGCTATAGGCTCTTGTGACTAATAAACTCTTCTTGGAGCTATCTTCATCACATGGCCAAAATGTACATTCCAAGAATGTTTCCATGGTTAACCTCTTCCCAAGATGAAATGGGCAAGTCTTTGAGCTCTAGTATCTTAGGTGATGACATAAAATAAACGTGCTATGCATTTCATTTTAGAGTCCTTTAGAAAGTAAAGTGATAGCTCAAAGTAAATATGAGGTGCATATCCATTTTCATTCTTTGAGTTTAGTGAGGACTTGAAATATAAAATGAGATGCAAAGCTTGGAATTTAAACGTGCATAATGCAAGTTCATTCTTTATCTTGGGATTTAGTGATGGCATAGGAAATAAACGTGCCATGCAAAGCATAAACATAAACGTGAATGCAAGTTACGTTTATATCTTGTCTAGAGCTCTTACAAGGCTTTTAAGAAGGAACATAGTCCCAACCCAAAACTCATCTTTCACAGGAAAAGGAAAAACCATTGGTACTAAGGCATCAAAAGAAAACATAACTTCAAGAATCATGAAAGTGGTCGAATCTTAACAAAAGAAAGGAACCATTTCTAAATCTCTAGGGACCAAGATCTTGATGATCCAAGCATCAACATCCTAAGTCCTCATCATTGAGTACATAGCTTCCTTCAAAACAAATATTTAAAACAAGGTTCATGATAAAGAAGAAAGCAAAAGCAAAACCATGCTTGGTTTAGGGCCAAAGTTTCAAGCTTTAGAGTTTGTTCATGTGACAAGCATCAACATGAAGCTCTCATCATCAAGCTTACATTTTTCCCATGTAAAAAGGCTCCATGGCCGAAAACATGAGAAGAAGAAGAAAGAAGATCCAAAATGTTCAAGAGAAACATAAACTCTTTTAACTAAACTTGTAAAGAATGAAACTTTCTTTAAGAAAAACTCAAGCTTTAGAGGTCTCATGAGAGATGGACTCATGGTCACATCTAGAGAACACTCATCATCAAGCTATCATATTCAAGGCCTTGAGGCCGAAAACTAAGGGGAGGAAAGGAAGAAACCAAAAAGAAAGCAACATAGAGGTTCAACCATTCATCAACTCCTAAACAAGATTCAAGCATAAGAATCAAAGACATGTTTAGAAAGAGTTCTCTACCTTGTGTCTTGGAAAAGGAGGAGAGAACTTGAGCTTGAGGAACTCTTAGGAACTTGAGGGGAAAAGAAATGAGAAAGCTTGAGACTTTGAGAGAAAACTAGCACCTACTCTTGGCTCAAATCTTTGCAAAAGACCAAAGTGATCAAAGGCTCACCAAGGCAAGCTATTTATAGACAACTAAACCATGGATGTATGGATGGGAAGGCTGGTCGAATATGTGGTCACAAGGAGAAGGAAAATCTCTTTGAGTTGTCATTCCAAAGTATGGTCATGAGTGTAGCTAGGTGTAGCCTATGACATGTCTTGAAAATGTGACCTATTTTTTTAAAATCTTGAGTGAACAAAATCACTAAAATTGGGGCTGCAAAAAGGAGGACGAAACCGTGTGGTTTCATGGCCCAAGAAGAAGAAAATATCTTCTTGACTTGTCAACTCAAAGCATGGTTTAGATGTAAAGGAAACATAGTCTATGTATAGCCTTTAAAGAAAACTTTGAATGACTAGATAAAATATAGTTCTTTTTGAATCTTGAAAGACATAAATATTTAAATTTAGAAATGAATTGAAAACCTTGATTGACTATACACTTTATTCTTTAAATCTTTGAATGACATTTTTTCTTGAAAGATGGACATTGATTGAAAAGAGTACAAGACATGTGTCATAGGGTAGCTTGACAACCTAGACTAACCTTTATTGACTTCTAGAGAGAGGGTGGTGCCAATTGGGCAACCTTGGGGAGGAAGGATATATCCTCAAACCATGTTCTAGAAGTGTGCTTTGGTGTGACATAGATTAGGCTTAGGATTAATGGCCGTTAACCAGGTAATTTGAGTAAACTAATTAGTTAGATAAAGCTAAGATCCTCAAGGTTAGAAGTGGTCTTGTAGGTTTAATGGAGTCAAACTCCATTTGACTAGAGTTAAAAAAAGGGTGACAAATTCCTCAATTTTGGGAGTGAATAGTGAAAACACTATTCTAGGATGCTTTCTTTAAAGAATAAGACTAGAAATAGGTTTTGAGTTTCCTTGAGCAATTCTAGGTTCCAATCAATTTTAAATAATGATTTTGGCTCTAGATTAATTATGAAAATTAATTAACCTTTAATTAGAGCCTAATATTGCCTAGGTTCTGAGTTAGATAACTCATTAATCCCAACATGCACTAAGCTGGGGCAAAATCGTAATTTTGCTCAAAAACCGTCCGGGACCACCGGGACTTAACCAAACCTTAAACAACATGGTTCATGCCTTAAAATCATAGTTTTAAACCTCGGGACAGGGTTTAGGTCAAAACAGAACTTTAAAACTGCCTGAAATCTGTCATAGGGGTATTTTGGTCACTTATGCGCAGAAATCTCAGAAATGAGGTTTTTCCGCTCTGTTAAACATTCACAATCATACAACCCCCTTCATATAACATATGAACCCTATGAGGATGGCCAAAGCCGGCTGTCCTCGTGTTTCGGGTGAAAATGACCTCAGGGGCATTTTGGTCATTTTGAAAGTTTAGCAAAAATCGGGGCGTTACACAAAAGAGTTTTAGAAGTCTTGAAAATGATTCCAAGAGAAACTAGCAACTTATACGTTTTAGAAAATATCAAGTTATGCACCTTTTGGAAACTTAATGTTTCGGTTCTTCCATGATGTGTTTGCTGCCATGTGATGATGTTTGATGTGTTTGAATGAGTAAAAAATTATGTATGATGAAGTAGGAACAATTCTATGCAAGTTAGGGAAGAAACTAGCTTTCTAGGAAAACCATAAAGTCAAAATTGAGCATAGTTTTATCCCATTTAGTTATGGACACTGCCCAAACTGTTTCAATGGGGATATAATCAGATTAGGATTGATTAATCATGAAAAATTTGGTTACAATTGAAGTAGAATTGAATTTTAGCACCTATAGAGAAACTAGTAACTAGAAAACCGTAAAACCGCAATTCTAGAACTCTTAGAACATTTAATTCTTACAATCTGTCCAGCAACCTTATAAAGTAGAGAACATGGTTTATAATTAGTTCCTTGATATAGGAATGACTCATAATTGGTTTAGGATTAACTTATAGTGCCTTAGGCGAAGACGGAACCGAGAAAGGGTCTGAAACGCAAGTTCTAGAACCCCATAATCATAAGTTTATAACGCTGCCCCTAAGGAATGGTGACGTTCAGATTTAATTGAAAGCATAAATAAATGATAAGTTTTGATAAGAGAGAACCCTTAGGTGCATAAAAGTTTGATAGGAGATGATAGGTTAACTACATCCCAAGTATAAGGCCCGTAAGGGTCAAAGTGTAACACCCCAATTTTCTGTCTGAGTGGAAAATGACCGAAATGCCCCTGAGGTCATTTTTGGCCCGGAATTCGAGGATGGCCGACTCGGCAGTCCTTGAAGGGCCAACTCAATGTTTGAAGGGGATTGAATGACCCTTGAGTGGTTTCGGAGACGGAAGTCTCATTTTCCGCAGTTTCGGGTCAAAATGACCAAAATACCCCTATAGCGTTTTATGCGGGTAAAGGTGCTGTTTGAGCCCAAAACTTTCCCCAGAGGTTTAAAACCATGTTATTACATATTTCAAAACATCTGTTTGAGTCCCGGCAGTCCCGGGTAGTTTTAGTGCAAAATTACGATTTTGCCCCTAGAATAGTGTTTTTGAGCTTAATGATGTAATTAAGCAAACCTATGCAATATTAGGCTCTAAACAAAGATTAATTCATTTCCATGATTAATCTAGAGTCAAAATAAATTATTAAAATTAATTAGAACCTAAGATTGCTTAGATTAGATTTAAATCTCCTTTCTAAAACTCAAGATTTCACTCTTGGAATCTTAAATAGTGTTTTCTCTCTCCAATTCCTTAAATCAAGGAATTGTGTCTAGAATTGTTTATACACTAAAATGAATTTATAACTCACTAATGATGCAAGAACACTCTTTAATTATGTCTTGACAACCTTAATTACCCATTTTCTCCCCTAAACACTTTCTTACTGTAACGCCCCAATTTTTACTGTAATTTTTACTGTCATTGGAAATTACTGAATTACCATAGGTAATTATTACATAAGATTTGAGGCCGAACAATCCTTAATAAAGTAATATAACATTAGAAGATAGGTTAGGAGCGATTCATGCGAGAGTCGCAAATCCCGAATTTCTGTACGTGTAAAATGACCAAAATGTCCCTGAAGTTATTTTACTCAGAATATGAGGATTGCGGCCCCACATATTCTCAAGGGGATGTTTTGAGAATAATAAGGGATTGTTTGTGTTATGTGTGTTAATAGAGCAGAAGAATCTCAATTTTGAGTTCCGACGCGCGAAATGACCAAAACGCCTCAAGGCTTTTTAACTCCGATATGCGTGCCGACTGAGCCCGAACCTCACTAAAATATTTTAAAATGTGTTTTTAAGCCATGATTAACCATTGGTTAAGCTCGGGTGGCCTCGGGCAGTTTTTAAGTGAAAGTACGATTTTGCCCCCGTTTTTGGGCAGTTTTGCAAATTTCAGGATTTTCGATTCATATACCGAAACCTAAGCAATATTAGGCTCAAATTAAAGCTTATTAAATTCTAAATATTAATCTAGATTCAAAATTATGTATTTAGATTGATTAGAACCCAAAATTGCTCAAAAACACCCAAATTGCTTACTAATTCACTTAAGCCCTTAACCGTAAATTCTCTAAATTACATGAATACCTTGCCTACACCTAAATAATGCATGGAACACACAAATTTCACTTCTTTGGGCTATAATGCACGAAATTATTGATGCCTTTATGCAGCTGAATTATTTCCAAAAGTTGCACTAAAACAAAATGCCAAAATGTCACCATAAGAGACATAATTCCTTAATTTCATACAACTTTGTCTAAAATGATTTTTCCTCCATTATTTCTCCTGAAAAATTCTGACAACTACCTCCTCATTTTGGCCAATTAGAAGCCTCAAAATCTTCTATAAATAGGCTTGCTTGAGTGGTCTTGGAATGCTTGGTTCATAACTAGTTTTTAGGAGCACCAAAAACTTTCTTTCTTCCTCCTCTTTGGCTGAATTCTTTCTTCAATTTTTCAAAGAGATTTTGTGTCATTTCACTTCAAGAAATCAAGTTCTCTTCCTCTTCTTCAACTCAGATTAGGTAGGGAGTAGTTTCTAAATTTATTTCTATGCTTTGAGGAGTTGTGTTTTTAGCTCAAAATGATGAAATTATGAATTTACCTTAGCTTTTCATTTTGGTTTTCCTCTTCTTTTTTTTTCTTCAACCAATTCAGGCCATATGGCCTAGGTGGAACTAAGATGATGGCTTGATGATGAGGACCTTGAGGGTGGGTTGTAAATCCATCACAAGTTAGGCCTCTAAAGCTTGAAAATTCCACTTGATGCAAAACTTTAAAGAATAATGCTTTATGATGCTAAAATAATGATTTTTAGTTTAGAACTTGAAAGATGTATTTCCTTTTATGTTTTATTTCTTGTTAAGATATGTATTGGGTTGAATTTATAATTCTTTTAAAGTCTTGAAGGAGCTCTAGTAAAGAAACAAAATTAATTTGCATCCATGATTAAGTTTATGCTTTGCATAACCATGTTTACCTTCTATGTCATCACTAAATTTTCAAGAATGAATAAATGAACTTGCATTTCTCATGTTTAAATTCCAAGCTTGTATTTCATATTTATGTTTCAAGTTATCACTTAATCTTTCAAGATAATAAAGAGGTTGCATCTCATATTTAATTTATGCTCTCACTTTATTTTATAATGGCTAAAAGAATCAACGCATGACATATTTATTTTATGCCATCACCTAAAGACCCTAGAGCACAAAGACTTGCCCATGTATCACAAGCAAAGAAATATGATTATTGGAGTTAAAGAATTTATTCTTTAAAAAGTCTTGAGATTGGAGCTTAAAAAGATGTAATAATAATTCTCTTCTCCCTTTACTGGTCCTGTGTGGACTACCGCCGCTCCAGTTTCTTAATATTCTCTTCTGCCTCTATCGTCCCGTGCGGACTACCGCGCTCCTGGTTTCTTAATATTCTCTTCTCCTCTCATCGTCCTGTGCGGATTACACGCTCAGCTTTCTTGTATCATGTTTATATTTCAAGTTCTTGCATCATGTTTAATTTTCAAGTCATCACCTTAAATCTTAAAGATAAAGAAATGGAATTGCATATCATGTGTATAATTCCAAGCTATCACCTTATAAAGATAAGATTAAAATAAGGTTGCATAGCATGTTTATAACTCTAAGATGTCACCTAAATCTCTAAAGCTCAAGACTTACTCCTTTTTATCTTAAGTGAAAATTTTAATTGTGAAGATCCTCCCAAATTTGACAAAAGAACTAGTTTCTAAATGAGTTTTAAGGCTTTGCAAGGATTTTACGGGGAACTAGTATTTTATATGCACTTAAAATATGATTCTATGTAATTGCATGAGGTTCATGATTCCGCCACTGATCTGAGTTTAGTATCAATGTGTGATAATTATGGTTTATTGTTAAGAGAATGATTCATAATTGGTTTAGTAACTAATTAGTTCTATAATTGATAATTCTATGTAAGGATTGGATGCTTATTAAGTACTTGATATCATTGAATGATTTCCTGGCTTGCATGTTATAGTTGCTGTTGCAAATAATGAGAATGCTTATACATGAAATATTCTTTATTATGTAAAATTTACCTTTGTTGCTAGAAGAAAGTGTATCATTGTAAAAGTGTAATTTGCAAAGGTTCTGGCTAAGGAAAGACTTGGTATTTAAGCGTGTCCATTATGACCCACCTCTCTTTCCTGGGAATCTCCCATATGCATGATTACAGTTGATATATATTATTCTAGTTTAAGACTATAAATAAGAAAATGTTATGATGTTTATGAATTCTATTGTGATATAACATGCAAAGATTTAATGGTGACTTAAACTTATAAGAAAATGATCCTTTGGAACCATCAGACTATAGGTGGTGAAAAGGTGATTTTAGCCCCCTAACCCGTTCTCTCAAAAGGGTAGAGTCGGGACTTTAGCTTATCAAAAGGGATAAGTATATGCTAGTGACGACTAGTAAAGTATGAGCTCATAACCTAAATTACTCCCAAAAGGGTGGAGTATAGGGTGGCCTAAGGAAAATAATGATGATGATAAGATTTTAAGTCACCTAAGGCACTAAAGAAATGAAATATGTGCATTATGTCCACGTGTAGCTAATATTATA
The DNA here is from genome assembly GCA_031216125.1 of Dalbergia cochinchinensis. NCBI lineage: Eukaryota > Viridiplantae > Streptophyta > Magnoliopsida > Fabales > Fabaceae > Dalbergia > Dalbergia cochinchinensis. Next base: position 29,408,394 of record CM062375.1, on the reverse strand, counting down.
TGACATTCTTTTATGCATGTTATTTGATAATGATGATGAGGAATATGATGTAATGATAAAGGAAAAGTTCATTGTAAATATGACATGTTAAGATTATAATGCATTATAAGACGGATGATTAAAAATTGACGAACCTCGGTTAAGTATTTGTCCGAATTTAAAATGAATCTTTGCATGGTCACTATTTTAGAATAATCCCGAGGTTCCTGGGGACTTTGATGATGACACTGTAGAAGGAGGTACCCTCACCGAGAATTCTTTAGCAAGATTCTCACTCCCTTTTCTTTATTTCCGTCATTGTCTCCAGATTCAGATGGCGACATTCGTCCTGTTCGTTGATACCCCTACTTGGGAATTTCACTATGATCCGGTGCATCGCCAGATCATTTTGAAGGAGGTGTGATTCGTGTTTTTATTTACATAGGTCGTCCCTTTGCACATCCTGTCCCTAGTTATCGATTTTCTCCTACTTCTCCCTATGGCGATGAAATGGTTTTTGAACATGCACGTCCACTTGATGAAAGGATGTTACGTTCTTATCCCGCTTCATCTCTGTCCACTGATTTCCAGTATGTTCCCGAGACGAGATATTCAAACTGATCCTTCAGAGGACACTCCTACTCATGTATATTCTGAGAGCTCTGCTCCTACTCCCACACGTGTAAGAGAGGGTAGTGAGGAAACAGTTGTTCAGCCGAGGTTAGCAAGAAGGCCGCCCATGCGACCCCAACATGGTGCATCTCGTGTGTCCCCTCCCGAGAGAGCTCATCAGTGGATCGGATTTATTCCCCCATTTCGGTGACAAGTGGCCATAGAGGGTTCTTAGTAGACTTATGTGTGATCATGCACCCTAGTTTTAGGATAACCTTCCCGGCTTATAGAGTTATCTAGTTTAGGGGCATGTATTTCCTTATGTATATTTTCTTTTATGGGTTTGCATAAGACAATGATGTATGAACATAACCCACCCTTTGAGTGAGGTTATTGTATGTAAATATATGCTATAATGTGTTTATGGATGTTATATGATGGAGCCAAAGTGATATGATGTGATATATTCTTAAACGTCTTATTATACTCCACTTACTCGTTCACGTTGTACTCGGCTCACGTTTTCAATTATGTTTTTTTTTAAAAAAAAAAAAATGGCTCGTAATTTCACTAAGTATTTTCAAATTATGAAGAAGGAACCAAAGTAAGGAGTAAAGTCTAGTCATTAATCAGATTCAACCTAGGTGTATTTGGTTAATAACTAGGGTGTTACACTTACAAATTCCTAATCTTAATCCTAATCAAAGATACACCTAAACACAACTCTAAACCGCAATTAAAATGCAAGAAACCCTCCTCCCATGGCTGATGCATTTCGGCCCTCTCTCTCTCAATTACCACACATGTTGAATTGTTTCTCACTCAAAGAACCATGCTTGAGGCCATACCTTGAACCATACCTCACCATACTTGAACCCATAACTCACCATGCCTTCAACCATGCCTTGTAAGAGATATTTTCTCCCCAATTCTGCACACAATGGCCGAAGCCTTCATCACCAAATACACCCCTCCATTTGCTTCATTTCTCTATAAATAGAATGCCTTGATGAGCTTGCACCACTTTTAGATCATTTGCAAAGTTTAGTTCTCTCCAAAGCTTTTCTTTTTCTCTCAAAGTTCTAGTGTTCTTCGAGCTCTTCAAAGTTCTTCAAGTTCTTCATCTTCTTCATCTTCTTCTTCCATCTTCAAGATCATCACACCAAGTAGGGATTTCTTTTCATGAATGTTCTTCTTTAAAGCTTGATGTTTATGGTTTCTCTTATTTTCTTTTTAGAACTTCTTCTCTATTCCTTTTTCTTTCTTGTTTTGGCCATGAGCCCTTGAGAATAGAGAAATGAGAGCTTGATGATGAGAGTTTCATGATGATGTTCATCACTTGAAACAAACTCTAGAGCTTGATCTTTGTTCTTGAGCAAAAATGTTTCTAGTTCTTCCTTTCTGGAACTCTTGAGAACTCTATCTTTAGTGATGTTTCAAAATGGTTTTAAGGGCTCAATGATGAGGTCTCATGATGTTGGTGTTAATATATCATCAAGATCATGGGCCCTAGAGTTTTAAAATGTTCCTTTTCCTTCTTGAAGTTTCGGCCACTTCCTTGTCTTTTACATGCTAAATGTTTTGACTTTCTAAAAATGTTATGTTGAGTTCTAAGGACTCTAGACTTTACTTGATCTTGGTTTGATGAGTTTGGGTTGAGGTTTAAGTTCCTTTAAAGTCTTGTTAAGAGCTCTAGAAAGATAAAATGAACTTGCATAATTTATTTTATGCTTGCATTTATATTTACATTCTTGCTATGCACCTTTACTTTCAAGCTATCACCTAAGAACATAAAGATTAAAATTGAACTTGCATTATCACCCAATTAATTTCTCGAATGCCTTTCTATTTCGGCCTTAAAGTCGATTGTTGTTGGGGCAAGAGCACTAAAATAAAGAATTGAACTTGCATTATCACCTAATTAATTTCTCGAATGCCTTTCTATTTCGGCCTTAAAGTCGATTGTTGTTGCGCCAAGAGCACTAAAATAAAGAATTGAACCTTGCATATTCACTTTCAAGCTTGCACGTTTAAGTTTATGCCTTGCATATTCAATTTAAGTCATCACTTTATTTTGTAAGCAAGATTAAAAATGAAAAGCATGAGCATGTTTATTTTATGTCATAACTTAAGAACCTAGAGCTCAAAGACTTGCCCATTTCATTTCAAGTTAAAGTTTAATGTGAATGCATTCTTTGAATGCATGTTTCGGCCAAGTCGTGATGATGGACTTGCAATGAGTTTCACCTAGCTACAAGGGCTGATAATCTATGTTCTAAGTTTTTCTTGAAACTTTACAAATCTTTATAAGGTTATGTTATCATGAGTTATAATTTTATTCCCTTTATGAAGATGAAATATATTTTGGTCACTGACCTAAGGCTTCTCTTAGCCTCCTAATGAATTTAAAATGATTTGCAAAGAGTTTTAGAGATTCTAAATTGATTCCAAGAGAAACTAGTTAACTTATGTACCTAGAGATGTCAATTTAGTTCTCTTATTGAAGTTAGATGTTTTCGGTACTGTCATGATGAGCTTGTGGCTGTATGATGATGTTTTGATGTGTTAGAATGTGTGAAAATATCACATGATGATGTAGAAACGATTCTATGCATGATAGGTAAGAACTAGCTAACTAGAAATACCGTAAAGCTAGAATTTAACATAGTTTAGACCCATTTGTTTTTGGAACTTATCCAAACTGTTTTAATGGGAACATAATAAAATTAGGATTGTTTAGACATGAAAAGCTTGGTAACATTTGGATTAGAATTAAATTTTAGCACCTATAGAGAAACTAGTAACTAGAAAACTGTAAAAATGCAAATGTAGAACTCTTAGAACATTTAGTTTTCTGGATTCTGTCCAGCAACGTTACAACATGATAAATGTGATTTATAATTAGTTCTTAAGAATAGGAATGTCTCATAATTGATTTAGATTTAATTTATAGCGCCTTAGGCAAAGACGGAACCGAGAAAGGGTCTAACACGTAAGTTCTAGAACCCCGTAACCACAAGTTAGAAATTCTCCCCTATGCTTTTCAGATTTGAGTATGAACATGAGGATTACGAATGATGATTAATTATGATCCCTTAGGTGCATAACATATGAATGACGGATGTTAGAGAACTATATCTCAAGATTAAGACCCGTAAGGGTCAAAGCATAAGCTACCGTAAGGGTAAGCGTTTGAATGTTCTATGATGATGCATGTGTTATGTGAAGGATGATAATGTTATTCGTATGAGGAATTCATGAGGATATGTGTTTATGTGGCATAAAGCAAATTTGGAAGAAATTCAGCGTAATGCCATTGTGCCACTGAATTTCCGACAAATTTGGGGACTTAAAGAGATTTTGAAAATTAAGGTACTAAGATGGGTTCTAGGATGACACCGGTTCAGCCGAGCACCTCCATAGAACTCATGTGACATCGGTACCAATTTATACTCTTAGGTGACACCGGTTCGGTCGAGCACCCCTAAGAGAATTGCCCCAACCCGTACTCAGATAGTCGGGATTTATGATTTATGATACTCTTATCGTTAAGTGGTATGTAAGAACTAGTGATGACTAGTTAAGGTATGAGCTCATAACCTAGAGATGTGACACGTTTTGGGTGACACCGATTCGGCCGAGCACACCTAGAGCGCTTGTCTTTTTAGGGTGGCCTATGAGGAAGTTATGATGATTATGTCACAAAGAGAATTTATTTGCCACTTTATGCCACTACTATTATGATGTTCTATGTATATGATGATTATTCTTGCATTAAGTAGAGCCATGCATACATTCTTTAATATGCTTGCATCCATGTCATTAAGAATCATGCTAAAATGAACGGACCTTGGCTAAACTATGTTTTAGAACCTAAAAATGGACTTAATGCATGCTCACTCATTTTGTATAACTAAACCCAAGGTTTCTGAGGACGTAGATGATGACACCTAGGTAGTAAGAGGCCCTACTGAGATTCTTTAGCAAGATTCTCACTCCCTCTATCTCTTTCTTTCGATCACGTCTTCAGATAGCGACATTCGTGGTATTCGTGGACACCCCGACATGGGAGGTGCATTATGACCCGGCTCACGGGTCATACCATTTTGAGGGACAGTGCACAATGCGAGTCTTCATGTTCGTAGGACGTCCCCTCGCTCATCCCGTGCACAACCATCGCTTCTCCTCGACTGCACCCTACGGCGACACGAGCTAGTGTTTGAGCGTGCGCGTACGCATAACGAGAGAGTGCTCCGCATGCACACTGCCGCCTCAGCCATGCGAGGCTATCCCGATTATGTACCCCAGACCTACTTCTCAGAGACCGACCCGTCTGAAGACCCACCTACCCATCCGTATAGCGAGAGCTCTGCCCCCTCTCCACCATTGATAAGGGAGGGCAGTGAGGATACCGTGACTCAGCCACGGCTTGCACGACGACCGGAGATGCGGCCACACTGCGGGGGTCACTCTCGATCCCCGTTCCGCCTCTTTACGCCCGAGGAGCTCGCCCAGTTTCCCGGATATGTGCCTTGCTCGCGAGATGGACGTCAGTAGTAGGTGACAATCGACCGATGAAGTACCCGGGTAGAGCACACACTACTTAGATGGAGATGAACCTTCTTTTGTTCTAGAGGTCATCCCATTAGTTGCACTTGGGTAGAGGAGTTGCTTTTATAGTTTCCGTTGCACTTTCTCTTATATTTCCTTTTTAGTTGTATTGCTCATGTTGTACTAAACTAAGTCCCACTCTATCTAAGTGGGCATATTATATAAATATGTAGTTCCATGTTATTATGATGTGCTTTTATGTGATTATGTCATGTTGCTATATGACACTTGCTGTATTACCTTTCGCACATTACTAGTTAACGTGTCGCACGACTCTCACTTTGCTTTTATATTTCAAAAAAAATTTACCATTATTTTTGCTAAGTATTTTAAAGCAATGAGAAAGCTATGACATAACAAACTAATGATTAACCTAATTATGTTCTAGAGTATTGGGTTAAAAATTAGGATGTTACACAAAGCATAAAATACCGTAGGACCAAGTGCATAACGAACCTTATGACTTCCAGTAGATGTATGATTAATTACGAGAATGATTTGATGTCTTATGATGATGATGAATGGTTGTGCATGTCCTACAAGTTCCGTGGCATAAAGCAAGTTTGAAGGAAATCCGGTGAATGCCGTTATGCTGCCAAATTTCCCATCAAACTTGAGAATTTGAGAAAAGTTTGTGAAAACTCCTGGGTGACACCGGTTCGGCCGAGCACCCCCAGGAAAGGTTCTGGGTGACACCAGTTCAGTCGAGCACCCCCAGAACAGATGTGACATGACACTGAGACGCATTTCTCCCGCTACGATGGGGAGGAAACAAATTCGTGAGGGTATTGACATTGAGCTTGCCAAAGTTTAACACCGTCATTGTGTACTAGGTACCAGTAGAGCATTTCAAAGGAGGAAATGATCCTAAGATAGGTGATCCAAGAAAGTTATGTATACCCCCTCTACTAGCCCATATTAAATCTAGTGACGACTAGTTAGGATTGAGCTCATTCCTAGGCGATAGGTGAGATGTAGTTTGGTGACCAGATTATCGCCAAGCCGATGAATCGGTTGGACTTTTGGTGGATATGTTAAGAGGGTGGTCTTTAAGAAAAAGAACTTAAGAGTTTTACTTGTGAGAAAGATGTCACATGAAAAGTACTATGCCTTTTTATGCCACGCATATGATTTATGTTTCCTTATGATGTGCCCAAGTATTACGATTTTCATGTTAATGTGCATATGGTATTGTCATGCATTCATCAAATATCTGTTGTATTCATGTCATTAAGACACATACTAAAAGACACCCACTTCGGATAAATAGATTTGTAAAGCCTAAAACCAATCCTTATGCATGTACACCTTTTTTCATAATTAAAATCGAGGTGGATGGGGAAGACGACGATGACACTAATGTTAGAGTCGGGAACCCCTACTGAGAATCTTGAATGAGTTTCTCATCCCTTCCTTTTTTTCTGTGTCGTCTTTAGACGAGGATTACCAAGAGGTTCGTGACTTCTTCTGAGGCTCACGCTTAAAGGTCACACTAGCGCATCTGAGCAGGGTCGCCATGGGAGCATAGATAGCTTAGCCTTTGGGTTGACACTTATCCAACCTCATAGGTGGATAAGGATCACTTCACATATATAGGCATGTTTTGATGTAAATGATGGTACAATGATGCTAGTAATCTTTGTATCTATGAAGATGTGATGATAATATGATTGATACGTATAAATACTATGTTTCATGATTATGAAAAGTGTGGTTACTTTTTCTTACACTTTATGGTTATGACAAAAGTTAGGTTAGCGCGCGGCTCGCGTTTGCTTTCAAGTTTCAAAAGAAAAATTTATTCATATTTTTCGCTAAGTATTTTAATGAAGGGTTGTAAAGAATGAGACTAAAAGAGTAATATACTAATGATTAACCTAAATATGTTCTAGAGTATTGGGTTAAAAATTAGGATGTTACACAAAGTGCAAATGAAGAGGAAGGCTTCAGCCATACAGCATGGAGGGCAGCCCATGAGTTCCATGAGGTGAGATAATGTGGTCTTGAGGCATGGTGAGGTATGGTTCAAGGTATGGCTTCAAGCATGGTTCTTCGAGTGAGAAACAATTCAACATGTGTTGTAAATGTGAGAGAGAGGGCCGAAATTGCATCAGCCATAGGGAGGGTTCTCTTGCATTTTAATTGTGGTTTAGAGTTGTGTTTAGGTGTATCTTTGATTAGGATTAAGATTAGGAATTTGTAAGAAAGTGTTTAGGTGAGAAAATGGGTAATCAAGGTTATCAAGACATAATTAAGGAGTGTTCTTGCATCATTAGTGAGTTATAAATTCATTTTAGTGTATAAACAACTCTAGACACAATTCCTTGATTTAAGGAATTGGAGAGAGAAAATACTATTCAAGATTCCAAGAGTGAAATCTTGAGTTTTAGAAAAGAGATTTAAATCTAATCTAAGCAATCTTAGGTTCTAATTAATTTTAATAATTTATTTTGACTCTAGATTAATTATGGAAATTAATTAATCTTCAATTAAAGCCTAATATTGCTTAGGTTTGCTTAATTACATCATTAAGCTCAAAAACACTATTCTAGGGGCAAAATCGTAATTTTGCACTAAAATTGCCCGGTGTAACACCCCGATTTCTCTGTCTGAGGGAAATGACCAAAATGCCCCTGAGGTCATTTCCTGACCCGAACTCGAGGGTAACCAACTCGGTCGTCCTCGAAGGGTCAACTCAATGTTTGAAGGGGATTAAATGGCCCTTGAATGCTTTCTAAGCTTAAAATCTCATTTTCTAGCTTTGGTCAAAATGAGCAAAATACCCCTATAGCGTTTTTACGCGGGTAAAGGTACCGTTTGAGCCCGGAACTTTCCCCAGAGGTTTAAAAACATGTTTTCATGTGTCTAGAGGTCTCTGTTCAAGTCCCAGTGGTCCCGGACAGTTTTAGTGTAAAATTACGATTTTGCCCCTAGAATAGTATTTTTGAGCTTAATGACGTAATTAAGCAAACCTAAGCAATATTAGGCTCTAAACGAAGATTAATTAATTTCCCTAATTAATCTAGAGTCAAAATAATTTATTAAAGTTAATTAGAACCTAAAATTGCTTAGATTACACTTAAATCCCTTTTTAGAACTCAAGACTCCTAGTCTTGGAATCTTGAATAGTGTTTTCTCTCTCCAATTCCTTAAATCAAGGAAATGTGTCTAGAGTTGTTTAGACTCTAAATTGAGGATTTAACTCACTAATGGTGCAAGACCACTCCTTAATTATGTCTAGACCACCTTAATTATCCATCTTCCTTGCCTAAACACTTTCTTACAAATTCCTAATCTTAAGCATAATCAAAGATACACCTAAACACAACTCTAAACCACAATTAAAATGCAACTAAACCTCTCCCAAATCTGATCCACATGGCCGAAATTCTCTTCCCCCTTTGGCCACATGTTTAATTATTTTCTCACTCAAAGAACCATGCTTGAGGCCATACCTTGAACCATACCTCACCATACTTTGAGCCATACCTCACCATGCCTCAAGAACACATTATCTCACCTCATGGAACTCATGGGAAGCCCTCCAATCTGCACATATGGCCGAAGCTCCTCTCCTCCATGAGCTCCCTCCATTTGTTTCATTTCTCTATAAATACAATGCCTTGAGGAGCTTGCACCACTTTTAGATCATTTGCTAAGTTTATGAACACTCAAAGCTTTTCTTTTTCTCTCAAATTCCTTGTGTTCTTCAAGTTCTTGGAGTTCTTCAAGTTCTTCATCTTCTTCATCTTCTTCTTCCATCTTCAAGTTCATCACATCAAGTAGGGATTTTCTTTCATGTATACTTTTCTTTAAAGTTCTTGTTTTAAGCTTGATGTTCATAGTTTCTCTTGATTCCTTTTAGAACTTCTTTTCTTCTCCTTCTTCCTCTTTATGTTTCGGCCATGGGCCTTTGGGAACAAAGGAATGAGAGCTTGATGATGAGAGTTTCATGATGATGTTCATCACTTGAAACAAACTCTAGAGCTTGATCTTTGTTCTTGAGCAAAAATGTTCCTAGTTTTTCCTTTCTTGAACTCTTGAGAACTTTAGCTTTGATGACGTTTTAAAATGGCTCTATGAACTCAATGATGAGGACTCATGATGTTGGTGTTAATATATCATCAAGATCATGAACTTTAGAGTTTTAAAATGTTCCTTTTTCTTCTTGAAGATTTCGGCCATTTCCTTAATTTTTCTAAGCTTCATGGTTTGATTTCCTAAGAATATTATGTTGAGTTTTAAGAACTCTAAGCTTGACTTTACCTTGTTTGGATGAGTTTGGGTTATGGTTTAAATTCCTTTAAAGTCTTGTTAAGAGCTCTAGAAAGATAAAATGAACTTGCATAATTTATTTTATGCTTGCATTCATATTTACATTCTTGCTATGCATCTTTACTTTCTAGCTATCACTTAAGAACATAAAGATTAAAATGGAACTTGTATCATCACTTAATTTAATTCTCGAAGCCTTTCTATTTCGGCCTTAAAGTCGATTGTTGTTGGGCCTAGAGCACTAAAATAAAGAATTGAACTTGCATTATCACCTAATTAATTTCTCGAATGCCTATCTATTTCGGCCTTAAAGTCGATTGTTGTTGGGCCAAGAGCACTAAAATAAAGAATTGAACCATGCATATTTACCTTCAAGCTTGCACGTCTAAGTTTATGCCTCGCATATTTACTTTCAAGCTTGCACGTTTAAGTTTATGCCTTGCCTATTTAAATTCAAGTCATCACTTTACTTTGTAAGCAAGATTTAAAATAAAAAGCATGAGCACGTTTAGTTTATGTCGTAACTTAAGAAACCTAGAGCTCAAAGACTTGCCCATTTCATTCCAAGTTAAAGTTTAATGTGAATGCATTCCTTGAATGCATAATTTCGGCCAAGTAGTGATGATGGACTTGCAATGAGTTTTCATCTAGCTACTAGGACCAATAGTCTATGTTCTAAGTTTTCCTTAAAGCTTTACAAATCTTTATAAGGTTATGTCATCACAAGTTGTGATTTTATTATCTTTTAGGGGATGGAATATGTTTTGGTCAGTGACCTAAGGCTTCTCTTAGCCTTTTGATGAATTAAAGTGTTTTGCAAAGAGTTTTAGAAGTTCTAGATCGATTCCGAGAGAAACTAGTTAACTTATGTACCTAGAAATGTCAATTTAACTCTCTCATTTAAGTTAAATGTTTTCGGTTCTGATGTGATGAGTGTGATGCTGTATGATGATGTTTTGATGTATTGGAATGTGTGAAAATATCATGTGATGATGTAGAAGCGATCCTATGAATGATAGGTAAGAAACTAGCTAACTAGAAATACCGTAAAGCTAGAATTTAACATAGTTCTGACCCATTTGTTTATGGAACTAATCCAAACTGTTTTAATGGGAACATAATCAGATTTAGATTGTTTAGACATGAAAAACTTGGTATCATTTGGATTAGAATCGAATTCTAGCACCTATAGGGAAACTAGTAACTAGAAAACCGTAAAAGTGCAAGTTTAGAACTCTTAGAACGTTTACTTTTCTGGATTCTGTCCAGCACCCTTACAACATGATAAATGTGATTAATAATTAGTCCTTAAGCATAGGAATGCCTCATAATTGATTTAGATTTAATATATAGCTTTGCTAAAAACAGAATCCGAGAAAGGGTCTAAAACGTAAGTTCTAGAACCCCGTGAACCCAAGTTAGAGGATTTGCCCTATGCTATTCAGATTTAAGTATGAACATGAGGATTAGGAATGATGATTAATTATGAGCCCTTAGGTGCATAAAAATATGAGCGACGGATGTTAGAGAATTATATCTCAAGATTAATACCCGTAAGGGTCAAAGCATAAGCTACCGTAAGGGTAAGCGTTTGAATATTTTATGATGATGCATGAAGTATGCTAATGATGATGATGTTATTCATATGAGGAATTTATGAGGTTATATGTTTATGTGGCATAAAGAAAATTTGGAAGGAAATTCGGTGTAATGACCGTTGTGCCACCGAATTTCCGACAAATTTGGGGACTTAAAGAGATTTTGAAAATTAAGGTACTAGGATGGGTTCTAGGATGACACCGGTTCAGCCGAGCACCTCCATAGAACTCATGTGACATCGGTACCATTTTACACTCTTAGGTGACACCGGTTCGGCCAAGCACCCCTAAGAGAATTGCCCCCTAACCCGTACTCAGATAGTCGGGATTTATGATTTATGATACGCTTATCGTTAAGTGGTAAGTAAGAACTAGTGACGACTAGTTAAGGTATGAGCTCATAACCTAGATGTATGACACGTTCTGGGCGACACCGGTTCGGCCGAGCACCCCCAGTTCGATTGTCTTTTAGGGTGGCCCATGAGGAAGAGAAGTTTCATGATTATGATTATGTCACTAAGTTTTGTCCCATATGAATGTTACTACTGCCACTTTGTGCCACCAAGAATGATGATGCTTGATGCTATGTTTTATGTATGTGCATTAGGTAGTGCCATGCATACATTTTCTATTATGTTGCATTCATGACATCAAGATCATCCTAAAATGAATGGACCTTGGCTAAAATATATTTTAAAGTTTAAAATGAACTTAATACATGCTCAGTCATTTTGCATAAATAAACCCAAGGTTCCTGAGGATGTAGATGATGACACCTAGGTAGTAGGAGGCCCTACTAAGATTCTTTAGCAAGATTCTCACTCCCTCTATCTCTTTCTTTCCGTCACGTCTTCAGATGGCGACGTTCGTAGTGTTCGTGGACACCCCGACATGGGAGGTGCACTATGACCCGGCTGACGAGTCATACCATTTTGAGGGGCAGTGCACGGTGCGGGTTTTCATGTTCGTAGGACGCCCCTTCGCGCATCCCGTGCACACCCATCGCTTCTCCCTGACTGCACCCTATGGCGACGACGAGCGGGTTTTTGAGCGTGCGCGTACGCATGACGAGAGAGTGCTCCGCATGCACACCGCCGCCTTAGCCATGCGAGACTGTAACACCCTAGTAATTAACCAGATACACCTAGGTTGAATCTGATTAATGACTAGACTTTACTCCTTGCTTTGGTTCTTTCTTCATAATTTGAAAATACTTAGTGAAATTACGAGCCATTTATTTTTTTTAAACACATAATTGAAAACGTGAGCCGAGTACAACGTGAACAAGTAAGCGGGGTATAATAAGACGTTTAAGAATATATCACATCATATCACTTAGGCTCCATCATATAACATCCATAAGCACATTATAGCATATATTTACATACAATAACCTCACTCAAAGGGTGGGTTATGTTCATACATCATTATCTTATGCAAACCCATAAAAGAAAATATACTTAAGGAAATACATGCCCCTAAACTAGATAACTCCATAAGCCGGGAAGGTTATCCTAAAACTAGGGTGCATGATCACACATAAATCTACTAAGAACCTTCTATGGCCCTTTGTCACGGAAATGGGGAATAAATTCGATCCATCGATGAGCTCCCTCGAGGGGGACACACGAGATGCACCAGGCTGGGGTCGCATGGACGGCCTTCTCGCTAACCTCGGCTGAACAATTGTTTCCTCACTACCCTCTCTTACACGTGTGGGAGTAGGAGCAGAGCTCTCGAATATACATGAGTAGGAGTGTCCTCTCAAGGATCAGTTTGAATATCTCATCTCGGAACATACTGAAATCCATGGACAGCAGATGAAGCGGGATAAGAACGTAACATCCTTTCATCAAGTGGACGTGCATGTTCGAAAACCATTTCATCGCCATAGGGAGAAGTAGGAGAAAATCGATAACTAGGGACAGGATGTGCAAATGGACGACCTATGTAAATAAAAACACGACCTGCGCACCTCCCTTCAAAATGATACGAGCGATGCAGGATCATAGTGGAATTCCCAAGTAGGGGTATCAACGAACAGGACGAATGTCGCCATTTGAATCTGGAGACAATGACGGAAATAAAGAAAAGTGAGTGAGAATCTTGCTAAAGAATTCTCAAGAGGTACCTCCTTCTATAGTGTCATCATCAAAGTCCTCAGGAACCTCGGGATTATTCTAAAATAGTGGGCATGCAAAGATTCATTTTAAGTTCGGACAAATACTTAACTGAGGTTCGTCAATTTTTAATTATGCGTCTTATAATGCATCTTATTCTTAACATGTCATATTTACAATGAACATTTCCTTTATCATTACATCATATTCCTCATCATCATTATCAAAATAACATGCATAAAAGAACGTCATATAATATTAGCTACACATGGACACAAAGGCACATATTTCATTTCTTTAGTGCCTTTGGTGACTTAAAATCTTATCATCATCATTATTTTCCTTGAGCCACCCTATACTCCACCCTTTTGGGAGTAATTTAGGTTATGAGCTCATACTTTACTAGTCATCACTAGCATATACTTATCCCTTTTGATAAGCTAAAGTCCCGACTCTACCCTTTTGAGAGAACGGGTTAGGGGGCTAAAATCACCGTTTCACCACCTATAGTCTGATGGTTCCAAAGGATCATTTTCTTATAAGTTTAAGTCACCATTAAATCTTTGTATGTTATATCATAATACAATTCATAAACATCATAACATTTTCTCATTTATAGTCTTAAGCTAGAATAATATATATCAACTGTAATCATGCATATGGGAGATTCCCAGAAAGAGAGGTGGGTCACAATGGACACGCTTAAATACCAAGTCTTTCCTTAGCTTAATCTTTCCAAATTACACTTTTACAATGATACACTTTCTTCTAGCAACAAAGGTAAATTTTACATAATAAAGAACATTTCATGTACAAGCATTCTCATTATTTGCTACAAAGAACTATAACATGCAAGCCAGAAATCATTCAATGATATCAAGTACTTAATAAGCATCCAATCCTTACATAGAATTATCAATTATAGAACTAATTAGTTACTAAACCAATTATGAATCATTCTCTTAACAATAAACCATAATTATCACAACTTCAATCATATCAAATCATTATCACACATTGATACTAAACTCGGATCAGTGGCGAATCATGAACCTCATGCAATTACATAGAATCATATTTTAAGTGCATATAAAATACTAGTTCCCCAGTAAAATCCTTGCAAAGCCTTAAAACTCATTTAGAAACTAGTTCTTTTGTCAAATTTGGGAGGATCTTCACAATTAAAATTCTCACTTAAGATAAAAGGAGTAAGTCTTGAGCTTTAGAGATTTAGGTGACATCTTAGAATTATAAACATGCTATGCAACCTTATTTTAATCTTATCTTTATAAGGTGATAGCTTGGAATTATAAACATGATATGCAATTCCATTTCTTTATCTTTAAGATTTAAGGTGATGACTTGAAAATTAAACATGATGCAAGAACTTGAAATATAAACATGATACAAGAAACTGGACCCCCGGTAATCCGCACAGGACCAGTACAGGGAGAAGAAAATAATAAGAAACCCGAGCGGTAGTCCTGACAGACCAAAGAGGGAGAAGAGAATATTAAGAAACCGGAGCGGCGGTAGTCCGCACAGGACCAGTAGAGGGAGAAGAGAATATTATTATTACATCTTTTTAAGCTCCAATCTCAAAACTTTTTAAAGAATAAATTCTTTAACTCCAATAATCATATTTCTTTGCTTGTGATACATGGGCAAGTCTTTGAGCTCTAGGATCTTTAGGTGATGGCATAAAATAAACATGTCATGCGTTGATTCTTTTAGCCATTATAAAATATAGTGAGAGCATAAATTAAATATGAGATGCAACCTCTTTATTATCTTGAAAGATTAAGCGATGACTTGAAACATAAACATGAAATACAAGCTTGGAATTTAAACATGAGAAATGCAAGTTCATTTATTCATTCTTGAAAATTTAGTGATGACATAGAAGGTAAACATGATTATGCAAAGCATAAACTTAATCATGGATGCAAATTCATTTTGTTTCTTTACTGGAGCTCCTTCAAGACTTTAAAAGAATTATAAATTCAACCCAATACATATCTTAACAAGAAATAAAACATAAAAGGAAAAAATACATCTTTCAAGTTCTAAACTAAAAATCTTTGTTTTAGCATCATAAAGCATTATTCTTTAAGGTTTTGCATCAAGTGGAATTTTCAAGCTTTAGAGGCCTAACTTGTGATGGATTTACAACCCACCCTCAAGGTCCTCATCATCAAGCCATCATCTTAGTTCCACCTAGGCCATATGGTTGAATTGGTTAAAGAAAAATTGAAGAGGAAAACCAAAATGAAAAGCTAAGGCAAGTTCATAATTTCATCATTTTGAGCTAAAAACACAACTCCTCAAAGCATAGAAATAAATTTAGAAACTACTCCCTACCTAATCTGAGTTGAAGAAGAGGAAGAGAACTTGGTTTCTTGAAGTGAAATGAAACAAAATCTCTTTGAAAAATTGAAGAAAGAATTCTGCCAAAGAGGAGGAAGAAAGAAAGTTTTTGGTGCTCCTAAAAACTAGTTATGAACCAAGTATTCCAAGACCACTCAAGCAAGCCTATTTATAGAAGATTTTGAGGCTTCTAATTGGCCAAAATGATGAGGTAGTGGACGGAATTTTGCAGGAGAAATAAGGGAGGAAAAATCATTTTAGACAAAGTTGTATGAAATTAAGGAATTATGTCTCTTATGGTGACATTTTGGCATTTTGTTTTAGTGCAACTTTTGGCAATAATTCAGCTGCATAATGGCATCAATAATTTCGTCCATTACAGCCCAAAGAAGTGAAATTTGTGTGTTCCATGCATTATTTAGGTGTAGGCAAGGTATTCATGTAATTTAGAGAATTTACGGTTAAGGGTTTAAGTGAATTAGTAAGCAATTTGGGTGTTTTTGAGCAATTTTGGGTTCTAATCAATCTAAATACATAATTTTGACTCTAGATTAATATTTAGAATTTAATAAGCTTTAATTTGAGCCTAATATTGCTTAGGTTTCAGATACTAATCAAAAATCCCGAATTCGCAAACTCGCCAAAAACAGGGCAAAATCGTACTTTCACTTAAAAATTGCCCGAGGCCACCCGAGCTTAACCAATGGTTAATCATGGCTTAAAAACACATTTTAAAACATTTTAGTGAGGTTCGGGCTCCGTCGGCACACACATCGGAGTTAAAACAATACAGGGCGTTTTGTCATTTCACAAGATCGGAACTCAAAATTGAGATCCTTCGCTCCATTAACACACATAACACAAACAATCCCTTATTATCCTCAAAAAATTCCCTTGAGAATAGGTGGGGCCGACGATCCTAATTTTCTCAGAAAAATAACTTCAGGGGCATTTTGGTCATTTTATACGTCTGAAAATTCGGGATTTGCGACTCTGCATGAATCGCTCCTAACCTCTCTTCTAATGTTATATTCCTTTATTGAGGATTGTTCGGCCTCAAATCTTATGTAATAATTACCTACAGTAATTCGGTAATCGAGTAATTTCTAATGACAAAGAAAATTACAAGAAAAATTGGGCGTTACATTACTCCCTCCTTAAAAGAATTTCGCCTGAAATTAGTTACTCGAGAACAACTCGGCGTATTGTGCTTTCATGTTTGATTCCAGCTCCCATGTAAGTTCTTCGGTTTCACCCTGTCCCCATGCTACTTGGACCAGGGTCTGACCTTGTTCCTTAACTCGCTAACTCCTCGGTCGACGATTCTCGTGGGTAGTAAGTTAAATGTCGTTATCTCATAATTGTACATGTTCGGCTCTAGTACATGACTCGGTCGATTGATACTTTCTTAATCGAGAGACATGGAAAACATCATGAAGGTTAGATAGACTCGGGGTAGGGCTATACTGAGGCTGCTGTGTCCTACTTTGGTAAGGATTTCAAACGGACCAAGAAATCTGGGCTCAATTTCTTTACTTTTATTGCTCGGCCTATGCCTGTGGTGGGGTGATCCTTAGGAACACGTGGTCCCCTTCTTGAAAATCTAGCGGTTTTCGCCGCTTGTCCGCATAGTTTTTCTGTCGACTTTGAGCAGTAAGAATCTTATCCCTAATCTTCTTGATTTGTTCCGTTGTTTCCCTCACAATATCAGGTCCGAGTAACCTTTGCTCTCCGGGTTCATACCAACATAAGGGAGATTGACATTTCCGTCCATAGAGGGCCTCATACGGTGCCATACCGATACTTGCATGATAACTGTTGTTATATGCAAATTCAATCAGTGGCAGGTACTTATCCCAACTTCCCCTTTGATCTAAAACACATGCCCTTAACATATCCTCCAAGGTTTGGATAGTTCTTTCAGATTGACCGTCTGTTTGGGGTGATAGGCCGTGCTTAGACACACTTTGAACCAAATGCCTTTGAAAGGCTCCCCAAAATCGTGACGTAAACCGCGGATCCCGGTCCGAGATTATCGCCGACGGCACCCCATGTAACCTTACTATCTCCTGAATATATAATTGTGCTAACCTATCCAAGGAATAAGTCACCTTAATAGGTAAAAAGTGGGCTGACTTCGTTAATCGATCCACGATTACCCATATGGTATCATGATTCATTTGGGTCCTCGGTAATCCACCACAAAATCCATGGAGATACTATCCCACTTCCACTCAGGGATCGACAGAGGTTGCGTGATTCCAGAGGGCTTTTGGTGTTCAATCTTCACCTTTTGACACACCAAGCACTTACTCACCCATGTGCACACATCTTTCTTTATTCCAGGCCACCAGAACATCTTCTTCAAATCTTGATACATCTTGGTGGCACCGGGATGAAGGGTAAAATGGCTCTTATGGGCTTCCTCCAAAATATCCTTTCGGAGACCACCACTAGCAGTGCACACATATTCGACCTTTAAACCTCCACAAATCGTCCATTCCTTGGGTAAAACCTATCAACTTTCCCCGCCTTCACCGCCTCTAAAGTCTCTTGAAACTCAAAGATCGTCCCCTTGAGCTTGAACAATCCTTTCTTTGAACTCACTTGTCACTCTAAGATGACAAGCTCTGATGCCCTTAGTGGTCAAAGTCATTCCTAGGTTTAAGTCCCTAAATTGCTCAATCAATTCAACCTCCTTCACCATCAAACGGGACACTTGTAAGGACTTCCTACTCAAAGCATCAGCTACTACATTAGCTTTACCAGGATGGTAGTTCAATCCAAAATCATAATCTTTCAAGAACTCCATCCATCGCCTTTGCCTCATGTTTAGCTCTTTTTGATCAAAGAGATATTTCAAACTCTTGTGATCGGAAAACACCTCAAACTTAACTCCATATAAATGGTGTCTCCAAATCTTTAGAGCAAACACGACGGCAGCTAACCCAAGGTCATGGGTAGGGTAGTTTGCCTCATGTGGCTTGAGTTGTCTTGATGCATAGGCCACCACTTGCCTATCTTGCATCAATACACAACCTAAACCCTTTTTTGAAGCATCACAATACACCTCGAAAGGTACATTGGGGTCGGGTAACACTAAAATAGGGGTAGAGGTTAGCTTGTGTTTTAACTCTTAAAAGCTCTTTTCACACTCCGGGGTCCATGAAAAAGGGGTGTTCTTCCTAGTCAGCTTGGTCAAAGGTAGGGAAATCTGGGAAAATTCCTTGATAAATCGACAGTAATAACCGGCTAAACCCAAAAGCTCCTTACTTGATTCAAAGTGGTTCGTCTTTCCCAGTTTACTACCGCTTCTACCTTACTAGGATCTACAGCAATTCCTTTCTTAGATACTATATGCCCTAAAAATTGTACCTTATCCAACCAAAACTCACACTTGGAAATCTTGGCATATAGTTTCTTTTCCTTCAAGATCTTCAGTACTATGGTCAGGTGGCATTCATGCTCTTCATGGGTCTTAGAATATATGAGAATGTCATCTATAAAGACAACTACAAACTGATCTAAATAGGGCCGAAAGATCCTATTCATGTAATCCATAAAAATAGCTGGAGCATTGGTTAACCCAAAGGACATTACTGCAAACTCAAAATGGCCATATCGAGTGCGAAAGCCCCTTTTAGGTATGTCTTCATCTCTCACTCTAATTTGATGGTAGCCTGACCTCAAATCTATCTTAGAAAACACTACCGCACCTTTCAGTTGGTCCATCAAATCATCGATCCTAGGCAGAGGATACTTGTTTTTCACCGTTACTTTATTCAACTGCCGATAATCTACACACATCCTCATACTCCCATCCTTTTTCTTTACAAACAACACAGGGCTCCCAAGGTGATGCACTAGGCCTAACAAACTTTTTCTCCAATAAATCTTCCAATTGAGTTTTTAACTCGGTCAATTCTAATGGGGACATCCTGTATGGGGCTATGGATATAGGTCCTGCACCCGGAAGCAATTCTATGGAAAACTCTATCTCTCTCTTCGGGAAACTCGTATCTCATCCGGAAATACTTCAGGATAATTTCTTACTATTGGTATCTCATCGATACTTTGCTCAAAGTCTACATCACTAGCGGCTAAGAAAATGTAACCTTTACTCTCACCCTTACCACAATCCATTTCCACAGCACTTATGTAAAGACTTATGGGGTTCTTAGGTTTAATAGGAGCAGGAAGAAAAGTGATGGTTTTCTCATAACAGTTTAACAGTACACGGTTGGCCTCAAGCCAATCCATGCCAAGAATCACATCTAAACCTCGCATGGGTAAGCAAATAAGATCTAAAACAAAGGATCTATTATCTATAATAAAACTACAATCTAAACAACATTTACAAGTCCTAACGGGTTTTCCGGTGGGTAGAAACAATAAGGTCAAAAGGAAGCTCAGTCATAGGTAAATTAAGGCTTTTAACACATGAATGGGAGATAAAAGAATGAGAAGCGCCAGAATCATATAGTACAATTAAGTCTTTACCATGCATATTACCCTTACCTTCCACGAGATTTCGTGACTTGATTGCCTCTTCAGGATTAACAGTAAATACCCTTCCCTGGTATTGTGGCTTGGGATTGGGGGTTGGCGGGTTTCTTTCCGTGCATTCTCGGGAGTAATGACCTGGTTTTCCACACCGATAGCACACGTTTGTTCCGGCTCGACATGGCATGCTCCCATGATTCTTGCCGCACTTGGGACATTCCATGGATGGCGCAGGCCGTGGAGGTACTACTGGACCTCTTTGTGGTGCTTTCCCTTTATTGTTGTTATTGTTGTTGTTGTGATTGTTACTGGGGTTATTGTTGTAGCGGTTGTTATTATAGCGATTGTTGTTGTTTGGCCTTCCTTGTTGAAAATTTCTTTGTGTCCCTTATGGTCTTGATTGGGGCGGAAATGGAGGTCGATTACGCCTCTTGAACTACGACCTTGAGGTGTCAACTTTTGGTAATATTATCGACTTTGGGGTGTTTAGTTTTCTCGACCTTCTTCAATAATCCGACATTTGTTAACTAGGGTAGAGAAATCCCTAATCTCCAAATGTGCAATCGCCACATTAAGTTCCGCCTTCAACCACGACTCGTATTTAATGCATTTCAAAGACTCATCAGATTTCCTTGGTACATTCTTGAGAACTTAATGAGTTCTTCAAATGGGCGATGTCTTGGGCCACATTCATATTCCCTGGACAAATTGCATGAATTCAATGTCCTTGGCATTTCTAATCGACTCTGGAAAGTACTTTTCATAAAAATGGACCTTGAAAAGTTCCCAATCAATGTCCACGTCGGTCGTCTCCGAGGAGTCTTTGAACACCCGTCCACGAAACCGGCATCACCTTCAAGCATATAAGTAGCGAATGTGACCTTTTGCTCCTCGAGCATGGGACTACAAAGAAAGACCTTCTCAATATTCTGAATCCATTCATCCGCAATATTTGGATTCGATGTCCCCTTGAAAGCGGTGGGTTTGCCTTACGAAACTCCCCGAAACAGGCATGTTCAGGAATCTCATGTCCTTGATTCATATTGGCTTGACGATCCTGATCCATTCATTCCATCATCATTCTCATGGTCCTTGCTACGTCGCGGAGTGCTTCGGCTGTCTCGTTGTCTTGATTATTACGTGCGCGCTCCTAGTCCGTTGTCGACGTGCCATTGGTCCCTATACACACAAAACAAAGAACACCGAGGTGATCGAGCCCAATATTCCATGCAAAGTGAGCAAGTTACCATGGCACTTTCAACATACAGTAGTCATGTATTTCTAATCCTCAAGCTCATCCTAATGATAAACATCTACACATGACGTCACTAACCGAGTATGCTTTAGAAGCATAGCTAGTCCAATCCTCAGGCTCCATGAGAATCGAACTGCTCTGATACCAAAATGTAACACCCTAGTAATTAACCAGATACACCTAGGTTGAATCTGATTAATGACTAGACTTTACTCCTTGCTTTGGTTCTTTCTTCATAATTTGAAAATACTTAGTGAAATTACGAGCCATTTATTTTTTTAAACACATAATTGAAAACGTGAGCCGAGTACAACGTGAACGAGTAAGCGGGGTATAATAAGACGTTTAAGAATATATCACATCATATCACTTAGGCTCCATCATATAACATCCATAAGCACATTATAGCATATATTTACATACAATAACCTCACTCAAAGGGTGGGTTATGTTCATACATCATTATCTTATGCAAACCCATAAAAGAAAATATACTTAAGGAAATACATGCCCTAAACTAGATAACTCCATAAGCCGGAAGGTTATCCTAAAACTAGGTGCATGATCACACATAAATCTACTAAGAACCTTCTATGGCCACTGTCTCCGAAATGGGGAATAAATCCGATCCACTGATGAGCTCCCTCGGGAGGGACACACGAGATGCACCAGTGAGTCGCATGGACGGCCTTCTCGCTAACCTCGGCTGAACAATTGTTTCCTCACTACCCTCTCTTACACGTGTGGGAGTAGGAGCAGAGCTCGAGAATATACATGAGTAGGAGTGTCCTCTGAAGGATCAGTTTGAATATCTCATCTGGGAACATACTGAAATCCATGGACAAAGATGAAGCGGGATAAGAACGTAACATCCTTTCATCAAGTGGACGTGCATGTTCGAAAACCATTTCATCGCCATAGGGAGAAGTAGGAGAAAATCGATAACTAGGGACAGGGATGTGTAAATGGGCGACCTATGTAAATAAAAACACGACTGCGCACCTCCCTTCAAAATGATACGAGCGATGCAGGATCATAGTGGAATTCCCAAGTAGGGGTATCAACGAACAGGACGAATGTCGCCATTTGAATCTGGAGACAATGACGGAAATAAAGAAAAGTGAGTGAGAATCTTGCTAAAGAATTCTCAGTAGGGTACCTCCTTCTATAGTGTCATCATCAAAGTCGCCAGGAACCTCGGGATTATTCTAAAATAGTGAGCATGCAAAGATTCATTTTAAGTTCGGACAAATACTTAACCGAGGTTCGTCAATTTTTAATTATGCGTCTTATAATGCATCTTATTCTTAACATGTCATATTTACAATGAACATTTCCTTTATCATTACATCATATTCCTCATCATCATTATCAAAATAACATGCATAAAAGAACGTCATATAATATTAGCTACACATGGACACAGTGCACATATTTCATTTCTTTAGTGCCTTTGGTGACTTAAAATCTTATCATCATCATTATTTTCCTTGAGCCACCCTATACTCCACCCTTTTGGGAGTAATTTAGGTTATGAGCTCATACTTTACTAGTCGTCACTAGCATATACTTATCCCTTTTGATAAGCTAAAGTCCCGACTCTACCCTTTTGAGAGAACGGGTTAGGGGCTAAAATCACCGTTTCACCACCTATAGTCTGATGGTTCCAAAGGATCATTTTCTTATAAGTTTAAGTCACCATTAAATCTTTGTATGTTATATCATAATACAATTCATAAACATCATAACATTTTCTCATTTATAGTCTTAAGCTAGAATAATATATATCAACTGTTATCATGCATATGGGAGATTCCCAGGAAAGAGAGGTGGGTCACAATGGACACGCTTAAATACCAAGTCTTTCCTTAGGCAGAACCTTTCCAAATTACACTTTTACAATGATACACTTTCTTCTAGCAACAAAGGTAAATTTTACATAATAAAGAACATTTCATGTACAAGCATTCTCATTATTTGCTACAACAAAGAACTATAACATGCAAGCCAGGAAATCATTCAATGATATCAAGTACTTAATAAGCATCCAATCCTTACATAGAATTATCAATTATAGAACTAATTAGTTACTAAACCAATTATGAATCATTCTCTTAACAATAAACCATAATTATCATAACTTCAATCATATCAAATCATTATCACACATTGATACTAAACTCAGATCGATGGCGAATCATGAACCTCATGCAATTACATAGAATCATATTTTAAGTGCATATAAAATACTAGTTCCCAGTAAAATCCTTGCAAAGCCTTAAAACTCATTTAGAAACTAGTTCTTTTGTCAAATTTGGGAGGATCTTCACAATTAAAATTCTCACTTAAGATAAAAGGAGTAAGTCTTGAGCTTTAGAGATTTAGGTGACATCTTAGAATTATAAACATGCTATGCAACCTTATTTTAATCTTATCTTTATAAGGTGATAGCTTGGAATTATAAACATGATATGCAATTCCATTTCTTTATCTTTAAGATTTAAGGTGATGACTTGAAAATTAAACATGATGCAAGAACTTGAAATATAAACATGATACAAGAAAGCTGGAGCGTGTAATCCGCACAGACCAAGAGAGGAGAAGAAAATATTAAGAAACCGGAGCGGTAGTCCGCACAGGACCACTAGAGGGAGAAGAGAATATTAAGAAACCGGAGCGGCGGAAGTCCGCACAGACGATAGAGGAGAAGAGAATATTATTATTACATCTTTTAAGCTCCAATCTCAAAACTTTTTAAAGAATAAATTCTTTAACTCCAATAATCATATTTCTTTGCTTGTGATACATGGGCAAGTCTTTGAGCTCTAGGATCTTTAGGTGATGGCATAAAATAAACATGTCATGCGTTGATTCTTTTAGCCATTATAAAATGTAGTGAGAGCATAAATTAAATATGAGATGCAACCTCTTTATTATCTTGAAAGATTAAGCGATGACTTGAAACATAAACATGAAATACAAGCTTGGAATTTAAACATGAGAAATGCAAGTTCATTTATTCATTCTTGAAAATTTAGTGATGACATAGAAGGTAAACATGGTTATGCAAAGCATAAACTTAATCATGGATGCAAATTCATTTTGTTTCTTTACTAGAGCTCCTTCAAGACTTTAAAAGAATTATAAATTCAACCCAATACATATCTTAACAAGAAATAAAACATAAAAGGAAAAAATACATCTTTCAAGTTCTAAACTAAAAATCTTTGTTTTAGCATCATAAAGCATTATTCTTTAAGGTTTTGCATCAAGTGGAATTTTCAAGCTTTAGAGGCCTAACTTGTGATGGATTTACAACCCACCCTCAAGGTCCTCATCATCAAGCCATCATCTTAGTTCCACCTAGGCCATATGGTTGAATTGGTTAAAGAAAAATTGAAGAGGAAAACCAAAATGAAAAGCTAAGGCAAGTTCATAATTTCATTATTTTGAGCTAAAAACACAACTCCTCAAAGCATAGAAATAAATTTAGAAACTACTCCCTACCTAATCTGAGTTGAAGAAGAGGAAGAGAACTTGGTTTCTTGAAGTGAAATGAAACAAAATCTCTTTGAAAAATTGAAGAAAGAATTCAGCCAAAGAGGAGGAAGAAAGAAAGTTTTTGGTGCTCCTAAAAACTAGTTATGAACCAAGTATTCCAAGACCACTCAAGCAAGCCTATTTATAGAAGATTTTGAGGCTTCTAATTGGCCAAAATGATGAGGTAGTGGACGGAATTTTGCAGGAGAAATAAGGGAGGAAAAATCATTTTAGACAAAGTTGTATGAAATTAAGGAATTATGTCTCTTATGGTGACATTTTGGCATTTTGTTTTAGTGCAACTTTTGGCAATAATTCAGCTGCATAATGGCATCAATAATTTCGTCCATTACAGCCCAAAGAAGTGAAATTTGTGTGTTCCATGCATTATTTAGGTGTAGGCAAGGTATTCATGTAATTTAGAGAATTTACGGTTAAGGGTTTAAGTGAATTAGTAAGCAATTTGGGTGTTTTTGAGCAATTTTGGGTTCTAATCAATCTAAATACATAATTTTGACTCTAGATTAATATTTAGAATTTAATAAGCTTTAATTTGAGCCTAATATTGCTTAGGTTTCAGATATCTGAATCAAAAATCCCGAATTCGCAAAGCGCCAAAAGTAGGGGCAAAATCGTACTTTCACTTAAAAATTGCCCGAGGCCACCCGAGCTTAACCAATGGTTAATCATGGCTTAAAAACACATTTTAAAACATTTTAGTGAGGTTCGGGCTCAGTCGGCACGCACATCGGAGTTACAACAGCCGCAGGGGCGTTTTGGTCATTTCGCGCATCGGAACTCAAAATTGAGATCCTTCTGCTCTATTAACACACATAACACAAACAATCCCTTATTATCCTCAAAATATCCCCTTGAGAATAGGTGGGGCCCACGATCCTCATTTTCTGAGTAAAATAACTTCAGGGGCATTTTGGTCATTTTATACGTCTGAAATTGGGATTTGCGACTCGCATGAATCGTTCCTAACCTCTCTTCTAATGTTATATTCCTTTATTGAGGATTGTTCGGCCTCAAATCTTATGTAATAATTACCTACGGTAATTCGGTAATTGAGTAATTTCTAATGACAGTAAAAATTACAGTAAAAATTGGGGCGTTACAGAGACTATCCCGATTACGTGCCCCGGACTTACTTCTTGGAGACCGACCCGTCCGAGGACCCGCCTACCCATCCGTATAGCGAGAGCTCTGCCCCCTCTCCCCCACCGTTGAGGGAGGGCAGTGAGGATACCGTGACTCAGCCACGGCTTGCGCGACGACCGGAGATGCGACCACGCTGCGGGGGTCACACTCGATCCCCGTTTCGCCTCTTCACGTCCGAGGAGCTCGCCCAGTCTCCTGGATATCTGCCTCATTCGCAAGATGGACGCCAGTAGGAGGTGACGATCGTCTGATGGAGTACCCGGTTAGAGCACACACCACCTAGATAAGGGATAAACCTTCTTTTGTTTAAAGGTTTCCCATTAGATGCACTCGGGTAGGGGAGTAGATTATGTTCATGTTTTATGATGTATTTTCTTTTATGCATTTCCCCTGTACTAAACTAAGTCCCACACTTATAAGTGGGCAAATTATATATATATGAGATGATCTTCAGTGTTATTTATGGTGTGCCTTATGTTATGATGTTGTGAGACATTTGTTTATCATACATGGTTTACTGCTTATCGCATCATGCGGCTCTCACTTTGTTTTTCAAAAAAAAATTTACCCATATTTTCCGCCAAGTAATTCAAAGATAAATGAGAACTATGAAGTAACAGACTAATGATTAACCTAAATATGTTCTAGAGTATTGGGTTAAAAATTAGGATGTTACACCCGGGACTGCCGAGACTCAAATAGATGTTTTGAAACATGTAAAAACATGGTTTTAAACCTCTAGGGAAAGTTTTGGGCTCAAACGGCACCTTTACCCGCGTAAAAACACTGTAGGGGTATTTTGGTCATTTTGACCCGAAACTGCAAAAAATGAGACTTTCGCCTCCGGAACCACTCAAGGGTTATTCAATCCCCTTCAAACATTGACTTGGCCCTTCGAGGACTGCCGGGTCGGCCATCCGCGAATTCCGGACCGAAAATGACCTCAGGGGCATTTTTGTCATTTTCCACTCAGACAGAAAATTGGGGCGTTACAGTTATGACTTAGTTTAGGGAATGGGTTTGATTAGGTAATTGATTAGGAGTTTGTAAGTAATTGTTTAAGTGAGGTAATGGGTAATTAAGGATGCAAGACATGATTAGGGAGTGTTCTTGCTTCATTAGAGAGATTAAAACTCATTTTATAGTGTAAACAATTGTGAACACAATTCCTTAATTTCAAGAATTGGAGAAAGAAAACACTATTCAAGATTCCATGATATGGAATCTTAACATAAGATAGGAATTTAAGTTTATCTAAGCAATCTTAGATTCTAATTAACCTCAAATAATTATTTTGACTCTAAATTAGTAATTAGAATTTACTAATCTTTAATTAGAACTTAATATTGCTTAGGTTTTGCTAATCATATCATTAAGCCCAAAATGCACTATGCAAGAAAAAAATCATAATTTTTCTCAAAAACTGCCTGAGACCTCCGGGACTTGAGCAAATCTTAAATATGCCTTGAAAACATAGTTTTAGACTTCCGGGCAAAGTCCAAGTCAAAACAAAATTCAAAAACGTACTTAATCATAGTAAGGGTATTTTGGTCATTTTTGTATAGAAACCCCAAAAATGAGATTTTTCTGCTCCATTAACATTTGTAACACCTCGATTTTTCTGTCCGAGGGAAATGACCAAAATGCCCCTGAGGTCATTTCCTGACCCGAGCTCAGGGGTAACCAACTCGGTCATCCTCGAAGGGTCAACTCAATGTTTGAAGGGGATTGAATGGCCTTTGAATGCTTTCGGAAGCGAAAATTTCGTTTTCCGCAGTTTCGGGTCAAAATGACCAAAATACCCTTATAGCGTTTTTACGCGGGTAAAGGTGCCGTTTGAGCCCGGAACTTTCCCTAGAGGTTTAAAAACATGTTTTCATGTGTCTAGAGGTCTCTGTTCAAGTCCCGGTGGTCCCGGGCAGTTTTAGTGCAAAATTACGATTTTGCCCTTAGAATAGTGCTTTTGAGCTTAATGACGTAATTAAGCAAACCTAAGCAATATTAGGCTCTAAACGAAGATTAATTTATTTCCTTAATTAATCTAGAGTCAAAATAATTTATTAAAGTTAATTAGAACCTAAAATTGCTTAGATTAAACTTAAATCCCTTTTTAGAACTCAAGACTCCTAGTCTTGGAATCATGAATAGTGTTTTCTCTCTCCAATTCCTTAAATCAAGGAAATGTGTCTAGAGTTGTTTAGACTCTAAATTGAGGATTTAACTCACTAATGGTGCAAGACCACTCCTTAATTATGTCTAGACCACCTTAATTATCCATTTCCCTTGCCTAAACACTTTCTTACAAATTCCTAATCTTAAGCGTAATCAAAGATACACCTAAACACAACCCTAAACCACAATTAAAATGCAAGAAACTCTCCTCCCTTGGCTGATGCATTTCGGCCAGCACACTCCTCTTTGGCCACATGTTTAATTATTTTCTCACTCAAAGAACCATGCTTGAAGCCATACCTTGAACCATACCTCACCAAACCTGAAGCCATACCTCACCATACCTCAAAGAACACATTATCTCACCTCATGGAACTCATGGAAGCCTCCATTCTGCACCTCATGGCCGAAGCTCCTCTCCTCCATGAGCTCCCTCCATTTGTTTCATTTCTCTATAAATAGAATGCCTTGAGGAGCTTGCACCACTTTTAGATCATTTGCTAAGTTTAGGAAACACTCAAAGCTTTTCTTTTCTCTCAAAGTTCTAGTGTTCTTCAAGTTCTTCAAGCTCTTCAAAGTTCTTCATCATCTTCATCTTCTTCTTCCATCTTCAAGCTCATCACACCAAGTAGGGATTTTCTTTCATGTATACTTTTCTTTAAAGTTCTTGTTTTAAGCTTGATCTTCATAGTTTCTCTTGATTCCTTTTTAGAACTTCTTTTCTTCTCCTTCTTCCTCTTTATGTTTCAGCCATGGGCCTTTGGGAATGAAGGAATGAGAGCTTGATGATGAGAGTTTCATGATGATGTTCATCACTTGAAACAAACTCTAGAGCTTGATCTTTGTTCTTGAGCAAAAATGTTTTTAGTTTTTCCTTTCTTGAACTCTTGAGAACTTTAGCTTTGATGATATTTTAAAATGGCTCTATGAACTCAGTGATGAGGACTCATGATGTTGGTGTTAATATATCATCAAGATCATGAACTCTAGAGTTCTAAAATGTTCCTTTTTCTTCTTGAAGATTTCGGCCATTTCCTTAATTTTTCTAAGCTTCATGGTTTGATTTCCTAAGAATATTGTGTTGAGTTTTAAGAACTCTAAGCTTGCCTTTACCTTGTTTGGATGAGTTTGGGTTATGGTTTAAATTCCTTTAAAGTCTTGTTAAGAGCTCTAGAAAGATAAAATGAACTTGCATAATTTATTTTATGCTTGCATTCATATTTACATTCTTGCTATGCATCTTTACTTTCTAGCCATCACCTAAGAACCTAAAGATTAAAATGGAACTTGTATCATCACTCAATTTAATTCTCAAAGCCTTTCTATTTCGGCCTTAAAGTCGATTGTTGTTGGGCCTAGAGCACTAAAATAAAGAATTGAACTTGCATTACCACCTAATTAATTTCTCGAATGCCTATCTATTTCGGCCTTAAAGTCGATTGTTGTTGGGCCAAGAGCACTAAAATAAAGAATTGAACCATGTATATTTACCTTCAAGCTTGCACGTTTAAGTTTATGCCTCGCATATTTACTTTCAAGCTTGCACGTTTAAGTTTATGCCTTGCATATTTAAATTCAAGTCATCACTTTACTTTGTAAGCAAGATTAAAAATGAAAAGCATGAGCACGTTTAGTTTATGTCGTAACTTAAGAACCTAGAGCTCAAAGACTTGCCCATTTCATTCCAAGATAAAGTTAAATGTGAATGTATTCCTTGAATGCATAATTTCGGCCAAGTAGTGATGATGGACTTGCAATGAGTTTTCATCTAGCTACTAGGACCAATAGTCTATGTTTTAAGTTTTCCTTAAAGCTTTACAAATTTTTATAAGGTTATGTCATCACAAGTTGTGATTCTATTATCTTTTAGGGGATGGAATATGTTTTGGTCAGTGACCTAAGGCTTCACTTAGCCTCTTGATGAATTAAAATGTTTTGCAAAGAGTTTTAGAAGTTCTAGATCGATTCCAAGAGAAACTAGTTAACTCCTGTACCTAGAAATGTCAAATTAACTCTCTTATTTAAGTTAAATGTTTTCGGTTCTGATGTGATGAGTGTGATGCTGTATGATGATGTTTTGATGTGTTGGAATGTGTGAAAATATCATGTGATGATGTAGAGGCGAACCTATGCATGATAGGTAAGAAACTAGCTAACTAGAAATACTGTAAAGCTAGAATTTAACATAGTTTTGACCCATTTGTTTATGGAACTAATCCAAACTGTTTTAATGGGGACATAATCAGATTTATATTGTTTAGACATGAAAAACTTGGTATCATTTGGATTAGAAACGAATTCTAGCACCTACGGGGAAACTAGTAACTAGAAAACCGTAAAAATGCAAATGTAGAACTCTTAGAACATTTAATTTTCTGGATTCTGTCCAGCACCCTTACAACATGATAAACATGATTAATAATTACTCCTTAAGCATAGGAATGCCTCATAATTGATTTAGATTTAATATATAGCTTTCAAGTAAAAACGAACCGAGAAAGGGTCTAAAACGTAAGTTCTAGAACCCCGTAAATACAAGTTAGAGATTCTGCCCTATGCTTTTCAGATTTAAGTATGAACATGAGGATTAGGAATGATGATTAACTATGAGCCCTTAGGTGCATAAAAGTATGAGCGTCGAATGTTAGAGAATTATATCTCAAGGTTAAGACCCGTAAGGGTCAAAGCATAAGCTACCGTAAGGGTAAGCGTTTGAATGTTTTATGATGATGCATGAAGTATGCTAATGATAATGATGTTATTCGTATGAGGAATTTATGAGACTATATGTTTATGTGGCATAAAGCAAATTTGGAAGGAAATTCGGTGTAATGACCGTTGTGCCGCTGAATTTCCGACAAATTTGGGGACTTAAAGAGATTTTGAAAATTAAGGTACTAAGATGGGTTCTAGGATGACACCGGTTCGGCCGAGCACCCCTAAGAGTTTTGCCCCCTAACCCGTACTCAGATAGTCGGGATTTTTGATTTATGATACACTTATCGTTAAGTGGTAAGTAAGAACTAGTGACGACTAGTTAAGGTATGAGCTCATAACCTAGATGTATGACACGTTCTGGGTGACACCGGTTCGGCCGAGCACCCTGATTCGATTGTCTTTTAGGGTGGCCCATGAGGAAGAGAAGTTTCATGATTATGATTATGTCACTAAGTTTTGTCCCATATGAATGTTACTATTGCCACTTTATGCCACCAAGAATGATGATGCTTGATGTTATGTTTTATGTATGTGCATTAGGTAGTGCCATGCATACATTTTCTATTATGTTGTATCCATGACATTAAGATCATCCTAAAATGAATGGACCTTGGCTAAAATATATTTTAAAGTTTAAAATGAACCTAATACATGCTCAGTCATTTTGTATAAATAAACCCAAGGTTCCTGAGGACGTAGATGATGACACCTAGGTAGTAGGAGGCCCTACTGAGATTCTTTAGCAAGATTCTCACTCCCTCTACCTCTTTCTTTCCGTCACGTCTTCAGATGGCGACGTTCGTGGTGTTCGTGGACACGCCGACGTGGGAGGTGCACCATGACCCGGACCACGGGTCATTCCATTTTGTGGGTCGATGCACGGTTAGAGTATTCATGTTCATGGGTCGACCCTTCACTCCCCCTGTACATTCCCATAGTTTCTCCCCCGTCTCACCTTTTGGCGAGGACCTGGTGTTCGAGCGCGTACGTCCCCTAGAGGAGAGGCTTCGTCGTACCCCATCATCCACGTCCGCCGCTGGAGACTACCCCAGTATGTGCCCTGCGTTGCCGTCATCTTTTTCTGAGACGGATCCTTCCGAGGATTCGGCAACCCAGTGCACCCTCCGAGGATCTTCCCTCCATACCTATGGACTTTGGAGAGGATAGCGAGCCCACCGTGACTCAGCCGAGGCGTTCACGACGACCGGAGATGCGGCCATACCCCGGGGCTCACACTCGATCCCCGCTCCGCCTCTTCACGCCCGAGGAGCTCGCCAGCTTTCGGATATCCGCCCGATCACGAGATAGTCGCGATAGGAGGCCGTGGATGGCCCGAGATAGAGCACACACCACTTAGATGGGGATAAACCTTCTTTTGTTTAGAGGTTTCCCATTAGATGCACTCGGGTAAGGGAGTAGATCATGTTCATGTTTTATGTTGTATTTTCTTTTATGCATTTTCCTTGTACTAAATTAAGTCCCACACTTATAAGTGGGCAAGTTATATATATATAAGATGATATTCAGTGATGTTCATGTTGTGCCTTATGTTATGATGTTGTGAGACATTTGTTTACCATACATGGTTTACCGCTTATCGCATCACGCGGCTCTCACTTTGTTTTTCAAAAAAAAATTACCCGTATTTTCCGCTAAGTAATTCAAAGATAAATGAGAACTATGAAGTAACAGACTAATGATTAACCTAAATATGTTCTAGAGTATTGGGTTAAAAATTAGGATGTTACAACATTCACTTACATACAATCCCCTTCTGACATTTCAACAACCCTTTGAGGATGGCCGGGGCCAGCTATCCTCATTTTTTTAGGTAAAAATGACTTCAAGGGCATTTTGATCATTTGTACACTTAGAGAAAAATTAGGATGTTACATTCTGACTCTGATCTTTCCTATGATGAACTTTTAGCTTTATATGAAGAGTTCCTTGAAGATTCTCAAACTCTTTCCTCTCACTATTTCAAAATGAAAAGGAAACATCAAAAGGTTGTTATAGAACTTGAAATGGCCAAAGTAGAAGCTGAGAATCTAAGGCTTTAAAAAATAGAACTAAAAGGAGAGAATAAAGTTTTAAATGCAAAATTCAATGCCATAGAATATGAAGTCTCAAGTAAAAATGAAAACACTCAGAAAGTCATTTCTGAGCTAGAAAGAACTTTGAGGCTTCTTAAATCTGATATTGAAAAAAAGGTAAGTGGATCAAAGAATCTTGATCTAATGCTTGGAGGTCAGAGGCCATATTTTCAAAAGACTGGGTTAGGATATGAAGAGGAATTAGATGAGAAACGTAAACCAACTCTGTTTAAGAAAGTAAAGAACAAGACTTCTTGGACTTACTATTTTAAGAAGGGACATCCACCTAACAAGTGCTTCATGAGAAAGAAGTTTGTCAAAAAGGTTAGAAAACCTCCTTCTAAAAAGACTAACACAAGAGGACCTACGAAAGTCTATGTACCTAAATTAAAAACTGTGTTTGTTGTATGTTTGCCTGAGAATGCACGTGGAACCTGACAACAAGTGGCACATGGATAGTGGCTGCTCTAGACGTATGTCTAGATCCGGTAGGTGGTTCAAGAATCTACGGCCTAAAATATCTAGACCAGTAAAGTTTGTAGATGGAGCTAAGGCTAAGGTCACAGGCATAGGAAATGTTGGTAAGTATGATTCTGTCCAAATTTCTAATATGTCTTTTGTTGATGGTCTGGCTCATAACTTGCTCAGTATCAGCTAGTTATGCTACCAAGTCTTTGATGTTGTTTTTAACACTCATGCATGCAAAATAGTTAGTCCCATTTCAGGACAAGTTATTTTGTCTGGTATTAGGCATGATAACATGTATGTGTTATTCTTGGATGATCTAAGAGATCAAGATGTGAAATGTCTAGCATCCTTCACGAATGAAAAGTGGTTATGGCATAAGAAGTTTGGGCATGCTCATATGACACTTATTTCTGAGCTTTCTCAAAAAGAGCTAGTTAAAAGCCTGCTAAAAATCAGATTTGACATGGACTCAACCTGTGATTTTTGTGAGAAAGGCAAACAAACCAAGGCTTTTTTCCATAATAAGCATGTGTTTTCAACCGCTAGAACACTTGAGCTTTTACATATGGATCACTTTTGACCAATCAAGACTGTAAGTCTTGCTGGAAAGAGATATTGTCTTATCATAGTGGATGACTACTCCAAATTTACATGGGTTATTTTCCTAGCTTCTAAGGATGAGATGGTTGAAAGATTCAAAGTTTTTGCAAAACGTATATGCATAGAAAAAGATTTCCAAATCATCTTTATTAGATCTAATCATGGAGGATAATTTGAGAATCATATTTTCGAAGAATTAAAACCATGGCATCCTTTACGAGTTTTCTGCACCTAGAACTTTCCAACAAAATGGGGTTGCTAAAAGGAAAAACAAAGGCTTGAAGGAGATGGACAGAACAATGCTTTTAGAAAGTGGTTTATCAAAAGGTTTCTGAGCAAGGCTGTGAACACTTTTTGCTATATACAAAATAGAATCTTTCCAAGGCCAATTCTCAAGAAGGCTCCCTATGAGCTATGGAAGGGTAAAAAGGCCAATATTTCATATTTCCACATCTTTGGCTCATCATTTTTTATTCTTAACCCCAGGGACAAACTCACAAAGTTTGATCCTAAGTCTGATGATGGTATTTTCCTAGGTTGTTCTTCTGTCCCCAAAGCTTATAAAGTATACAATAATAGAATACTATGCGTTGAAAAGACTATTCATGTAACACCCTAATATTTAACCTAACACGCCTAGGACATATTCAGATTAATTATTAGTCATTACTCTTTTGTTTAGTTCTTGATTCTAGTTTATTTAAAATACTTAATGAAAATATAGATAAATTTTTTTTTGAAGATTGAAAACAAAAATGCGAGCCGCACAACTTAAAGAGTTACGTCGTACGATTACTCATACAAGCCAAAAGGAGTTAAAAGTATCATAAGCAAATACAAATCATAATGTATCGCAACATCATGTATTAACAAGAATAGATAATCCATAAATATCATCAGAGGTTCATATTACGTAAGTACTTAACATAATAGAATTACGCTTACCAGTAATGGTTGGGGTAGTACAATCATCTAAAGGCAGAAAGGAAATAACAAATATGACTAGTTAGGGTCTGACACCCTCTACACTTAAATGGATTTTCCTAGAAGTAAGGGGGCAATTGTCCACGTGACAGAGCGCAGGCCCTTGATGAGATCCATGGTCGTCTCCTATTGCAGCTCATGAACACAATCATTGACCTCTGAAGATGTGATGGCAAAAAGAAAGAGGGATAATAGTCTTATAAAAGAAACTCAGTAAGGAGTTCACCTCCTAACAAGTGTCATCTGTAACGCCCCGTTTTTCTCTAAACTTTTAAATGATCAAAATGCCCCTAAGGTCATTTTTACCTAAAACATGAGGACGACCGACCTCGGCCATCCTCACAAGGTTTTTACGATATATGAAGGGGATTATATGTTTATGAATGTTAACAAGGCAGAAAAATCTCATTTATGAGGTTTCTGTGTATAAATGACCAAAATACCCCTAACCTGATTTAAGGCAGTTTTAAGTTTTAACTCTGACCCGAACTCGTCTCGGAGATTAAAAATGATGTTTTAAGGCATGAACTATGATGGTTTAAGTCCCGGAGGTCCCAGGAAAGTTTTGGTAAAAATTACGATTTTACCCCTGCTTAGTGCATTTTAAGTCTAACGAGTTACTTAACTCAAACCTAAGCAATATTAGGCTCTAATGAAAGGTTAATTAATTTCCTTAATTAATCTAGAGCTAAAATAATTATTTAAGGTTGATTAGAACCTAGAATTGCTTAAAGAAATTTACAACTCAATTCTAATTCTTTTCTTTCTTTAAAGAAAAAGCAACTATGAATAGTATTTTCACTATTCACACTTCCATTCCCAAGAGCACTTCCTTTTCCAAGAAAAAGTTGTCACACTTTAATCAATAGTCATAGGAGTTTGACTCTATTAATCCTACAAGATCACTCTTAATCCAAGGATTAATGGTCCTAATCACCTACTTAGTTTACCTAAACATTTAGGCACATAACCTTAATTAGTAACCTTGTTTACTCCTAAACACTTCATTAGTACATGATTAAATTGAATGAAATCTTCCCTCCCTTGCCCTTATAATTTTCGGCCACTTCCCCCCAAAAATTCAAAAGAATGATATTTTATGTGGTCAATCAAATTGTCCTTCAAAAGCCACCCTAAGACCTATGATCTATGACACCATGAATGACAACACAAGAGATTTTTCTTCCCTCCTTCTTCTTGAAGAAGTTTCGGCCAGCCCCTCCCCCTCCACTCCTTCATGATTCATTTGCCTATAAATACACAACACTACACAACTTCATTCCTTTGCTCATTTTTTTCAAAATCTCTAAAAGTCTCAAGCTTTCTTACTTCTTTTTCTTTCAAGCTTCCAAGAGTTCTTCAAGCTCAAGTTCTTCCTCTTTTTTTTTGAAAACACAAGGTAGGGAACCTTTCTAAATATGTCTTTGATTTTTATGTTGAATCTTGTTGGGAAATGGTGAAAGGTGGAACCTCCATGTTGCTTCTTTATTTTCGGTTTCTTCCTTTTTTTTTCCTTTGGTTTTCGGCCTTAAGGCCTTGAACATGATAGCTTGATCATGAGTGCTCTCTAGAGGTGACTATGAGTTCATCTCACATGAGACCTCTAAAGCTTGAGTTTTTCATAAGAAAATTTTCATCTTTTACAAGTTTAGTTAAGAATGAGGTTATGTTTCTCTTGAACATTTGAACTTCCCTGTTCTTCTTTATGTTTCGGCCATCAAGGCCTTTGGCCCTTGGAAAAATAAAAGCTTGATGATGAGGGTGTCATGATGGTGCTTGTCACTTAACAACCCCTAAAGCTTGAATTTTTCTTAAGAAAAGTTTCATTCTTTTTCAAGGATGAGTAAAGGAGGAGTTTATGTTTCTCTTGAACATTTCTTGGACTTCCCTTTTCCTTTCACATTTTCGGCCATGTAGGTTGTCAAGGCTTGGGAAAATGAAAGCTTGATGATGAGGGTTTCATGTTGATGCTTGTCACATGAACAAACTCTAAAGCTTGAAACTTTGATCTTAAACCAAGCATGGTTTCGATTTTGCTTTCTTCTTTAGCATAAAATTTATTTAAATGTTGGTTTTAAGGAAGCTATGTACTCAAAGATGAGGACTTAGGATGTTGATGTCATAGATCATCAAGATCTTGGTCCCTAAAGTTTAAGAAATGATTCATTCTTCATGATGGAGATTCGGCCACCTTCAAGATTTTGAAGGTTGTGATTTATTTTGAGTATTCTAGCACTAGTAGTTCTCTTTTCTTGTGAGGATGAGGTTTGGGTTGGAACTATGTTCCTTTTTAAAGTCTTGCAAGAGCTCTAGACAAGATATAAAAGTAACTTTATGCATTCATGTTTACTTTATGCGTTGCATAGCACGTTTATTTTCTATGTTATCTGTAACGCCCCAATTTTTACTGTAATTTTTACTGTCATTAGAAATTACTCAATTACCGAATTACCATAGGTAATTATTACATAAGATTTGAGGCCGAACAATCCTCAATAAAGGAATATAACATTAGAAGAGAGGTTAGGAGCGATTCATGCGAGAGTCGCAAATCCCGAATTTCTGTACGTATAAAATGACCAAAATGCCCCTGAAGTTATTTTACTCAGAAAATGAGGATCGTGGGCCCCACCTATTCTCAAGGGGATATTTTGAGGATAATAAGGGATTGTTTGTGTTATGTGTGTTAATAGAGCAAAAGGATCTCAATTTTGAGTTCCGACGCGCGAAATGACCAAAACGCCCCTGCGGCTGTTTTAACTCCGATGTGCGTGCCGACTGAGCCCGAACCTCACTAAAATGTTTTAAAATGTGTTTTTAAGCCATGATTAACCATTGGTTAAGCTCGGGTGGCCTCGGGCAATTTTTAAGTGAAAGTACGATTTTACCCCTGCTTTTGGCGCTTTGCGAATTTTGGGATTTTTGATTCGTATACCGAAACCTAAGCAATATTAGGCTCAAATTAAAGTTTATTAAATTCTAAATATTAATCTAGAGTCAAAATTATGTATTTAGATTGATTAGAACCCAAAATTGCTCAAAAACACCCAAATTGCTTACTAATTCACTTAAACCCTTAACCGTAAATTCTCTAAATTACATGAATACCTTGCCTACACCTAAATAATGCATGGAACACACAAATTTCACTTCTTTGGGCTGTAATGGACGAAATTATTGATGCCATTATGCAGCTGAATTATTGCCAAAAGTTGCACTAAAACAAAATGCCAAAATGTCACCATAAGAGACATAATTCCTTAATTTCATACAACTTTGTCTAAAATGATTTTTCCTCCCTTATTTCTCCTGCAAAATTCCGTCCACTACCTCATCATTTTGGCCAATTAGAAGCCTCAAAATCTTCTATAAATAGGCTTGCTTGAGTGGTCTTAGAATGCTTAGTTCATAACTAGTTTTTAAGAGCACCAAAAACTTTCTTTCTTCCTCCTCTTTGGCTGAATTCTTTCTTCAATTTCTTCAAAGAGATTTTGTTTCATTTCACTTCAAGAAACCAAGTTCTCTTCCTCTTCTTCAACTCAGATTAGGTAGGGAGTAGTTTCTAAATTTATTTCTATGCTTTGAGGGGTTGTGTTTCTAGCTCAAAATGATGAAATTATGAACTTACCTTAGCTTTTCATTTTGGTTTTCTTCTTCAATTTTTCTTTAACCAATTCAACCATATGGCCTAGGTGGAACTAAGATGATGGCTTGATGATGAGGACCTTGAGGGTGGATTGTAAATCCATCACAAGTTAGGCCTCTAAAGCTTGAAAATTCCACTTGATGCAAAACTTTAAAGAATAATGCTTTATGATGCTAAAACAAAGATTTTTAGTTTAGAACTTGAAAGATGTATTTTTTTTTCCTTTTATGTTTTATTTCTTGTTAAGATATGTATTGGGTTGAATTTATAATTCTTTTCAAGTCTTGAAGGAGCTCTAGTAAAGAAACAAAATGAATTTGCATCCATGATTAAGTTTATGCTTTGCATAACCATGTTTACCTTCTATGTCATCACTAAATTTTCAAGAATGAAAAAAATGAACTTGCATTTCTCATGTTTAAATTCCAAGCTTGTATTTCATGTTTATGTTTCAAGTCATCACTTAATCTTTCAAGATAATAAAGAGGTTGCATCTCATATTTAATTTATGCTCTCACTATATTTTATAATGGCTAAAAGAATCAACGCATGGCATGTTTATTTTATGCCATCACCTAAAGATCCTAGAGCTCAAAGACTTGCCCATGTATCACAAGCAAAGAAATATGATTATTGGAGTTAAAGAATTTATTCTTTAAAAAGTCTTGAGATTGGAGCTTAAAAAGATGTAATAATAATCTCTTCTCCCTCTACTGGTCCTGTGCGGACTACCGCCGCCCCGGTTTCTTAATAATCTCTTCTCCCTCTACGGACTACCGCCGCCCCGGTTTCTTAATATTCTCTTCTCCCTCTCGGTTCTCATGCGGATTACCGCCGCTCGACTTTCTTGTATCATGTTTATATTTCAAGTTCTTGCATCATGTTTAATTTTCAAGTCATCACCTTAAATCTTAAAGATAAAGAAATGGAATTGCATACCATGTTTATAATTCCAAGCTATCACCTTATAAAGATAAGATTAAAATAAGGTTGCATAGCATGTTTATAATTCTAAGATGTCACCTAAATCTCTAAAGCTCAAGACTTACTCCTTTTATCTTAAGTGAGAATTTTAATTGTGAAGATCCTCCCAAATTTGACAAAAGAACTAGTTTCTAAATGAGTTTTAAGGCTTTGCAAGGATTTTACGGGGAACTAGTATTTTATATGCACTTAAAATATGATTCTATGTAATTGCATGAGGTTCATGATTCGGCCACTGATCTGAGTTTAGTATCAATGTGTGATAATGATTTGATATGATTGAAGTTGTGATAATTATGGTTTATTGTTAAGAGAATGATTCATAATTGGTTTAGTAACTAATTAGTTCTATAATTGATAATTCTATGTAAGGATTGGATGCTTATTAAGTACTTGATATCATTGAATGATTTCCGGCTTGCATGTTATAGTTGCTGTTGCAAATAATGAGAATGCTTATACATGAAATGCTCTTTATTATGTAAAATTTACCTTTGTTGCTAGAAGAAAATGTATCATTGTAAAAGTGTAATTTGGAAAGGTTCTCGCTAAGCAAAGATTTGGTATTTAAGCGTGTCCATTGTGACCCACCTCTCTTCCTGGGAATCTCCCATATGCATGATTACACAGTTGATATATATTATTCTAGCTTAAGACTATAAATGAGAAAATGTTATGATGTTTATGAATTGTATTATGATATAACATGCAAAGATTTAATGGTGACTTAAACTTATAAGAAAATGATCCTTTGGAACCATCAGACTATAGGTGGTGAAAAGGTGATTTTAGCCCCTAACCTCGTTCTTTCAAAAGGGTAGAGTCGGGACTTTAGCTTATCAAAAGGGATAAGTATATGCTAGTGACGACTAGTAAAGTATGAGCTCATAACCTAAATTACTCCCAAAAGGGTGGAGTATAGGGTGGCCTAAGGAAAATAATGATGATGATAAGATTTTAAGTCACCTAAGGAAATGAAATATGTGCACTATGTCCACATGTAGCTAATATTATATGACGTTCTTTTATGCATGTTATTTGATAATGATGATGAGGAAAATGATGTAATGATAAAGGAAAAGTTCATTGTAAATATGACATGTTAAGATTATGATGCATTATAAGACGCATGATTTAAAACTTGACGAACCTCGGTTAAGTATTTGTCCGAACTTAAAATGAATCTTTGCATGCTCACTATTTTAGAATAATCCCGAGGTTCCTGGGGACTTTGATGATGACACTATAGAAGGAGGCACCCTACTGAGAATTCTTTAGCAAGATTCTCACTCCTTTTTCTTTATTTCCGTCATTGTCTCCAGATTCAAATGGCGACATTCGTCCTGTTCGTTGATACCCCTACTTGGGAATTCCACTATGATCCGGTGCATCGCTCGTATCATTTTGAAGGGAGGTGCGCAGTTCGTGTTTTTATTTACATAGGTCGTCCACTTGCACATCCTGTCCCTAGTTATCGATTTTCTCCTACTTCTCCCTATGGCGATGAAATGGTTTTCGAACATGCACGTCCACTTGATGAAAGGATGTTACGTTCTTATTCCGCTTCATCTGCTGTCCATGGATTTCAGTATGTTCCCGAGACGAGATATTCTGAAACTGATCCTTCAGAGGACACTCCTACTCATGTATATTCTGAGAGCTCTGCTCCTACTCCCACACGTGCAAGAGAGGGTAGTGAGGAAACAGTTGTTCAGCCGAGGTTAGCGAGAAAGCCGTCCATGCGACCCCAGCCTGGTGCATCTCGTGTGTCCCTTCCCGAGGAGCTCATCGATGGATCGGATTTATTCCCCATTTCCAGGACAGTGGCCATAGAAGGTTCTTAGTAGATTTATGTGTGATCATGCACCCTAGTTTTAGGATAACCTTCCCGGCTTATGGAGTTATCTAGTTTAGGGGCATGTATTTCCTTAAGTATATTTTCTTTTATGGGTTTGCATAAGATAATGATATATGAACATAACCCACCCTTTGAGTGAGGTTATTGTATGTAAATATATGCTATAATGTGCTTATGGATGTTATATGATGGAGCCTAAGTAATATGATGTGATATATTCTTAAACGTCTTATTATACCCCGCTTACTCGTTCACGTTGTACTCGGCTCACGTTTTCAATTATGTGTTTAAAAAAAAAAAATGGCTCGTAATTTCACTAAGTATTTTCAAATTATGAAGAAAGAACCAAAGCAAGGAGTAAAGTCTAGTCATTAATCAGATTCAACCTAGGTGTATCTGGTTAATTACTAGGGTGTTACATTATCACTAAACCCCAAGATAAAGAATGAACTTGCATAATGCACGTTTAAATTTCAAGCTTTGCATTTCATGTTATTTTTCAAGCCATCACTAAACTCAAAGACTAAAATGAAGGTGCATCTCATATTTATTTTGAACTATCACCTTACTTCCTAATGGACTATAAAAATGGAATACATAGCACGTTTACTTTTATGCTCTCACCTAAGATTACTAGAGCTCAAAGACTTGCCCATTTCATCTTGAGAAAAGTTAAATCAAGAAGGTATCCTCTTGAAAATGCATTCGGCCATGTGATGATGAAAGCTCTAGGATGAGTTTTCATTAGTTATAAGAGCCTATAGTTTATGTTTTAAGTTTTTCCTAAACATAAGTGACATTTAAAAGTATTTTGAGTATGTTCTTATATTTAGGATTCCAACCATGAGAAAAATTAAAGAGCTGCTGCCCCATGTATTTCATAAGAGTTCTTGACAAGATAAATTGATTTCTAAGATGTTTTTGAAGTCCTAAAATTGTTCCAAGAGAAACTAGCTACCTATGTACATTGAAAAAGAAGTTTATACATGATTTAATGACTAACCATTTTCGGTTCTGCCATGTTCATTTCCAGCACCTTAAATCATGTTTTGGGTGGTCTAAATATGTTTAAATACCTGGCCAAGTATATGATAATTGTTCTAGACATTTTGGAGCATGCTTAGTTACTTGAATTGCTTGAAATGTGAATCCTAGAACCCCATAGGTACAGAAAATATGAATTCTGTCCCAGCATTATTAACATCCATAGAATCACATTATATGATGTCTAGATTGTAACATCCTAATTTTTAACCCAATACTCTAGAACATAATTAGGTTAATCATTAGTCTGTTACGTCATAGCTTCCTTAATACTTTTAAAATACTTAGCGGAAATACTGGTAAATCTTTTTTTTTGAATTATAAAAGCAAAGTGAGAGCCGCGCGACACGTTAATTAGTAATGCACAAAAGGTAATAAAGCAAGCATCGCATAGCAACATTACATAAGCAAGTAAAAACACAGAACCATAACATTGAACTGCATATTCATATAATATATGATATGCCCACTTAGGTAGAGTGGGACTTAGTTTAGTACAACTAGAATGAAAATACATGGAAACGAAAGTACAACAAAGGTGATAAAAGAAACTCTCCTAACTCTAGTGCGCCTACAAATGGATAGCCCCAAAGACAAAAGAAGGCTATCCTAGGCTAGTCAAACTCGAGCACCAGAACCGCGACGGTCGTCTCCTACTGCGGGCCTCTCTGGAAAAGAGGGATGTACCCGATCCACTGGGCGATCTCGGCCGGGGTGGCGATGCGCTGCATCGGTCGGGCGTGAGCTCCATGGTGGGGAATCATCCTCACCCGTCCTCCACGTACTGGCTGAGCGACAGAAGCCTCGCTACCCTCCCCAACATCCATCGGCACAGTGGGGGAGGATCCCTCGGAGGGTACCTGGGTGGCAGAGTCCTCCGAAGGGTCCGTCTCGGAGACTGATGAGGGCGAGCGGGGTACATACTGTGGGTAGTCCCGGATGGCAGAGGCCGTCGGT
Organism: Dalbergia cochinchinensis; assembly: GCA_031216125.1. NCBI lineage: Eukaryota > Viridiplantae > Streptophyta > Magnoliopsida > Fabales > Fabaceae > Dalbergia > Dalbergia cochinchinensis. Next base: position 29,364,846 of record CM062375.1, on the reverse strand, counting down.
GGGGTGCGGCGGATCCGCTCCTCTTGAGGGCGTGCGCGCTCGAACACGAAGTTGTCGCCGTAGGGTGAGATAGGAGAGAATCGATGGCTATGTACGGGATGACTGAAGGGCCGTCCAATGAACATAAACACTCGAAAGTTGGGGTATGACCCACAAAATGGTATGACCCATGGTCCAGATCATGATGTACCTCCCAAGTTGGGGTGTCCACAAAAACCACGAACGTCGCCATCTGAAGACGTGACAGAAAGAAAGAGATAGAGGGAGTGAGAATCTTGCTAAAGAATCTCAGTAGGGCCTTCTACTACCTAGGTGTCATCATCTACGTCCTCAGGAACTTTGGGTTTAGTTGTACACAATAAGTGAGCATGCATAAACATCCATTTTTAGGTTCTAAAATGTAATTAGCCAACGTCCGTTCATTTTAGCATGAATCTTAATGACATGGATGCAAGCATATTAAAGAATGTATGCATGGCTCTACTGAATGCAAAAATAATCATCATATCTTTAAGAACGTCATAATAGTGGCATAAAGTGGCAATTAAATTCTCTTTGTGACATAATCATCATAATTTCCTTATAGGCCACCCTAAAAGACAATCGCTCTGGGGGTGCTCGGCCGAACCGGTGTCACCCAGAACGTGTCACATCTCTAGGTTATGAGCTCATACCTTAACTAGTCGTCACTAGTTATTACTTATCAATCCCGATAAGCGTAACATAATCATAAACATAATCCCGACTTATCCAGTACGGGCTAGGGGGCATTTCTTGGGGGTGCTCGGCCGAACCGGTGTCACCCAAGAATTAATCTTGGTACCGATGTCACATGAGTTCTCTGGAGGTGCTCGGCCGAACCGGTGTCATCCGAGAACCCATCTTAGTACCTCATAAAAATTTCATAGGTTTTCAAAAACTTTTTGAGTCCCGAATTTGTCAGAAATTCGGCGGCATAACTGCGACATGCCGAATTTCTTCCAAATTCTTCTTTATGCCACATGAGTCGATCAAACATGCATCCTTCATCATAATTTCATGCATTCACATAATCATCCTCATACTTTCACAAGCAACATTAAAGATTCGTTATGCTCTTAGTCCTTCGGTATTTTATGCTCTGACTCTTACGGGCCTTAAACTTGTAATGTAGTTAACTTATCATTTTCTATCAAACTTTTATGCACCTAAGGGTTCTCTTCTAACAATCTTATTATTTATTTATGCTCTTTATTAAATCTGAACAACATCATTCCTTAGGGGCAGCGTTATCAATTTATTATGATTACAGGGTTCTAGAACTTGCGTTTTAGACCCTTTCTTGGTTCTGTCTTCGCCTAAGGCGCTATAAGTTAAACCTAAACCAATTATGAGTCATTCCTATATCAAAGAACTAATTATAAACCATGTTCTCTGCATTATAAGGTTGCTGGACAGATTCTAAGAATTAAATGTTCTAAGAGTTCTAGAATTGCGGTTTTACGGTTTTCTAGTTACTAGTTTCTCTATAGGTGCCAAAATTCATTCCTACTTCAAATGTAACCAAATTTTTCATGATTAATCAATCCTAACCTAATTATATCCCCATTGCAACAGTTTGGGCAGTGTCCATATCTAAATGGGATAAAACTATGCTCAATTTTGACTTTACGATTTTTCTAGAAAGCTAGTTTCTCTTTTAACATGCATAGAAGTGTTCCTACATCGTCATACATAATTTTCACACATCATAACACATCAAAACATCATCATACAGCAGCAAGTCCATCATGGAAGAACTGAACCATTAAGTCCTAAAAAGATACATAACTTGATATTTTTAAAACACATAAGTTGCTAGTTTCTCTTGGAATCATTTTCAAGACTTCTAAAACTCTTTTGCAAACCATTTTATTTTGTGAAAGAGACTAAAAACATCCTTAGGACAGTGACCACTAAATCCCTCCTTAAAGAGAGTTAAATTCATAGAACCTTGTTGGTCTTAAACTCAAACAAATTCATGAGATTTAAAAAGGATTCTTAAAACTTGACTTTTTGGTCCTTGAAGCTAGATGAAACTCATTCCAAGTTCACCATCACTACAAGGCCGAAATCATGCATTCAAAGAATGCTCCCTCATTAAACTTTAACTTGAGATAAAATGGGCAAGTCTTTGAGCTCTAAGGTCTTTTAAGTGATGACATAATCTAAACATGCTATGCAGTCCATTTTAATTCTTCATTACAAAGTAAAGTGAGAGCTTAAAGTAAACATGCAAGACTTGAATATAAAAATGCAAGGCTTAAAATAAATATGCAAGACATGGAATATAAATATGCAAGGCTTGAAATATAAATATGCAAGTTCATTTCTTTATTTTAGTGCTCTAGGCCCAGCAACAATCGACTTTAAGGCCGAAATAGAAAGGCTTTGAGATTTAGTTAGGTGATAGTGCAAACTTCATTTTAAATCTTTACGTTCTTTAGTGATGAAAGGTAAATATGCTAGACAAGAATATAAATATGAGATGCACTCCATTCTTTAGCCTTTAACTTTAAGTGATGGCTTGGAAATTAAATATGAATGCTAGTTCATTTTACTTCTTATTAGAGCTCATACAAGACTTTAAAGGAACTTAAACCTCAACCCAAACTTATCATGACAAGATAAAGTAAAAACAAGAGTAAACCTCAAGGGTTCTTTAAGACACAAAGTTTCTTTCCTTGGAATGTAAACATAAATAACATTTTCATTAAAACTCAAGCTCTAGAGGCCTCAACACATAGTCATCATCTAGAAGCTCTCATCATCAAGCCATTGTGAACTTCCTTGGCCAATATGGCCAAAACCTTAGAGAAAGAAAAGGAAAAGGAACCGAAATTGTTGGAGAAGGAAAGAAACATATGGAACTCTAGAGGCCATGATCTTGATGATGCATTAACACCAACATCATGAGCTCTCATCATTGAGTTCATGTTAACCATTTTAAAACATCATCAAAGTGAAAGGTTTCAAGGATTCAAGAAGAAAACTAAAAACATCTTTAACTCAAGAACAAAGATCAAGCTTTATAGATTGTTCAAGTGATGAACATCATCATGAAACTCTCATTATCAAGCCCTCATTCCTTTGATTCTCAAGCCTCATGGCCGAAAAACAAAGAGGAGTAGAAGAAGAAAAGAAGTTCTAAAAAGGATTCAAGAGAAACTATGAACACATAAAGAGATTAAGAACTTTAAATGAAAGAACTCTTGAAAGAAAATCCCTACCTAGTGATTAGGAGGTTGGAATGAGAGAAGAGGATGAAGAACTTGAAGAACTTGAAGACTTGAACTTGAGAGAAAAAGGAAACTTTGAAGTGCTCTTTGGAAACTTACACTTAGTAAATGAACCCAAAATGATACAAGTTCACCCAAGCAAGCTATTTATAGAGAAATGAAACAAATGAAGGGTGCAAATGAAGGGAGAGGCTTTGGCCATTACAGCCCATGGGCAGCTCCCATGAGTTCCATGAGGTGAGATAATGTGGTCTTGAGGCATGGTGAGGTTTGATTCAAAGTATGGTGAGGTATGGTTCAAGGTATGGCTTCAAGCATGGTTCTTTGAGTGAGAAACAATTCAACATTTGTGGTAAATGAGAGAGAGATGGCCGAATGTGCATCAGCCATGGGGGGAAGATTTCTTGCATTTTAATTGTGGTTCAGAATTGTGTTTAGGTGTATCTTTGATTATGATTAAGATTAGGAATTTGTAAGAAAGTGTTTAGGTGAGAAAATGGGTAATCAAGGTTGTCAAGACATAATTAAGGAGTGTTCTTGCATCATTAGTGAGTTATAAATTCATTTTAGTGTATAAACAATTCTAGACACAATTCCTTGATTTAAGGAATTGGAGAGAGAAAACACTATTCAAGATTCCAAGAGTGAAATCTTGAGTTTTAGAAAAGAGATTTAAATCTAATCTAAGCAATCTTAGGTTCTAATTAATTTTAATAATTTATTTTGACTCTAGATGAATTATGAAAATTAATTAATGTTCGATTAAAGCCTAATATTGCTTAGGTTTGCTTAATCACATCGTTAAGCTCAAAAACACTATTCTAGGGGCAAAATCGTAATTTTGCACTAAAACTGCCCGGGACCACCGGGACTCAAACAGATGTTTTGAAACATGTAAAAACATGGTTTTAAACCTCTGGGGAAAGTTCCGGGCTCAAACGGCACCTTTACCCACATAAAAACGCTATAGGGGTATTTTGGTCATTTTGACCCGAAACTGCAGAAAATGAGACTTTCGCCTCTGGAACCACTCAAGGGTCATTCAATCCCCTTCAAACATTGAGTTGGCCCTTCGAGGACTGCCGGATCGGCCATCCTCGAATTCCGGGCTGAAAATGACCTCAGGGGCATTTTGGTCATTTTCCACTCAGACAGAAAAGTCGGAGCGTTACATAGATCCGTGAGAGTGACTCATAATTTGCTTAGGTATTAATTGTTGCATCATAGAAAAATTCAAATGTGAGAAAGGGTCTAAAATGCATCTTTTAGAACACCATAATTCATCTAACTTAGCTTACTGCCAATGCTGTCTAGCCATGATTGATTAGGTTTTAGGACTTAATAAATTATGGTAATAAGGTTAATCAATCCTGTAGAGGCATACGGAAATAATTTAGAAGTTTGAGATTACCTGATTGAGGGTTTCCACTCTTAAGGGAAGGGTTTAAGCATTACTCTATGAATGATGAATTGGTGTTTGCCTTGTAACGCCCCGATTTTCTGTCTTAGTGGAAAATGACCAAAATGCCCCTGAGGTCATTTTTGGCCTGGAATTCGAGGATGGCCAACCTGGCAGTCCTCGAAGGGCCAAATTAATGTCTGAAGGGTGTAACATCCTAATTTTTAACCCAATACTCTAGAACATATTTAGGTTAATCATTAGTCTGTTACTTCATAGTTCTCATATTTATTTAGAAATACTTAGCGAAAAATACAGGTAAATTTTTTTTTTGAAATACAAAGTAAGAGCCGCGTGATGCGATATATCATGTAACGAACAAAACATACATCTCATAACGTCATAACATAAGGCACACCATGAATAACATTGAACATCATCTCATATATATATAACTTGCCCACTTATAAGTGTGGGACTTAATTTAGTACAAGGGAAATACATGAAAGGAAATACGACATAAACTTAAACATAATCTACTCCCCTACCCGAGTGCATCTAATGGGATAATCCTCTAAACAAAAGAAGGTTTATTGTAACACCCCGATTTTTCTGTCTGAGGGAAATGACCAAAATGCCCCTGAGGTCATTTCCTGACCCGAATTCGAGGCTAACCAACTCGGTCATTGTAACGCCCCAATTTTTATTGTAATTTTTACTGTCATTAGAAATTACTCAATTACCGAATTACCGTAGGTAATTATTACATAAGATTTGAGGCCGAACAATCCTCAATAAAGGAATATAACATTAGAAGAGAGGTTAGGAACGATTCATGCGAGAGTCGCAAATCCCGAATTTCTGTACGTATAAAATGACCAAAATGCCCCTGAAGTTATTTTACTCAGAAAATGAGGATCGTGGGCCCCACCTATTCTCAAGGGGATATTTTGAGGATAATAAGGGATTGTTTGTGTTATGTGTGTTAATAGAGCAGAAGGATCTCAATTTTGAGTTCCAACGCGCGAAATGACCAAGACGCCCCTGCGGCTGTTTTAACTCCGATGTGCGTGCCGAGTGAGCCCGAACCTCACTAAAATGTTTTAAAATGTGTTTTTAAGCCATGATTAACTATTGGTTAAGCTCGGGTGGCCTCGGGCAATTTTTAAGTGAAAGTACGATATTGCCCCTGTTTTTGGCGAGTTTTGAATTTCGGGATTTTTGATTCAGTATAATCGAAACCTAAGCAATATTAGGCTCAAATTAAAGCTTATTAAATTCTAAATATTAATCTAGAGTCAAAATTATGTATTTAGATTGATTAGAACCCAAAATTGCTCAAAAACACCCAAATTGCTTACTAATTCACTTAAACCCTTAACCGTAAATTCTCTAAATTACATGAATACCTTGCCTACACCTAAATAATGCATGGAACACACAAATTTCACTTCTTTGGGCTGTAATGGACAAAATTATTGATGTCATTATGTAGCTGAATTATTGCCAAAAGTTGCACTAAAACAAAATGCCAAAATGTCACCATAAGAGACATAATTCCTTAATTTCATACAACTTTGTCTAAAATGATTTTTTCCTCCCTTATTTCTCCTGCAAAATTCCGTCCACTACCTCATCATTTTGGCCAATTAGAAGCCTCAAAATCTTCTATAAATAGGCTTGCTTGAGTGGTCTTGGAATGCTTGGTTCATAACTAGTTTTTAGGAGCACCAAAAACTTTCTTTCTTCCTCCTCTTTGGCTGAATTCTTTCTTCAATTTTTCAAAGAGATTTTGTTTCATTTCACTTCAAGAAACCAAGTTCTCTTCCTCTTCTTCAACTCAGATTAGGTAGGGAGTAGTTTCTAAATTTATTTCTATGCTTTGAGGAGTTGTATTTTTAGCTCAAAATGATGAAATTATGAACTTGCCTTAGCTTTTCATTTTGGTTTTCCTCTTCAATTTTTCTTTAACCAATTCAACCATATGGCCTAGGTGGAACTAAGATGATGGCTTGATGATGAGGACCTTGAGGGTGGGTTGTAAATCCATCACAAGTTAGGCCTCTAAAGCTTGAAAATTCCACTTGATGCAAAACTTTAAAGAATAATGCTTTATGATGCTAAAACAAAGATTTTTAGTTTAGAACTTGAAAGATGTATTTTTTCCTTTTATGTTTTATTTCTTGTTAAGATATGTATTGGGTTGAATTTATAATTCTTTTCAAGTCTTGAAGGAGCTCTAGTAAAGAAACAAAATGAATTTGCATCCATGATTAAGTTTATGCTTTGCATAACCATGTTTACCTTCTATGTCATCACTAAATTTTCAAGAATGAATAAATGAACTTGCATTTCTCATGTTTAAATTCCAAGCTTGTATTTCATGTTTATGTTTCAAGTCATCACTTAATCTTTCAAGATAATAAAGAGGTTGCATCTCATATTTAATTTATGCTCTCACTATATTTTATAATGGCTAAAAGAATCAACGCATGGCATGTTTATTTTATGCCATCACCTAAAGATCCTAGAGCTCAAAGACTTGGCCATGTATCACAAGCAAAGAAATATGATTATTGGAGTTAAAGAATTTATTCTTTAAAAAGTCTTGAGATTGGAGCTTAAAAAGATGTAATAATAATATTCTCTTCTCCTCTACTGGTCTGTGCGGACTACCGCGCTCCGGTTTCTTAATATTCTCTTCTCCTCTCTCTGGTCCTGTGCGGACTACCGCTCCGGTTTCTTAATATTTTCTTCACCCTCTACTGGTCCTGCGGATTACACGCTCCAGTTTCTTGTATCATGTTTATATTTCAAGTTCTTGCATCATGTTTAATTTTCAAGTCATCACCTTAAATCTTAAAGATAAAGAAATGGAATTGCATATCATGTTTATAATTCCAAGCTATCACCTTATAAAGATAAGATTAAAATAAGGTTGCATAGCATGTTTATAATTCTAAGATGTCACCTAAATCTCTAAAGCTCAAGACTTACTCCTTTTATCTTAAGTGAGAATTTTAATTGTGAAGATCCTCCCAAATTTGACAAAAGAACTAGTTTCTAAATGAGTTTTAAGGCTTTGCAAGGATTTTACTGGGAACTAGTATTTTATATGCACTTAAAATATGATTCTATGTAATTGCATGAGGTTCATGATTCGCCACGATCTGAGTTTAGTATCAATGTGTGATAATGATTTGATATGATTGAAGTTGTGATAATTATGGTTTATTGTTAAGAGAATGATTCATAATTGGTTTAGTAACTAATTAGTTCTATAATTGATAATTCTATGTAAGGATTGGATGCTTATTAAGTACTTGATATCATTGAATGATTTCCTGGCTTGCATGTTATAGTTGCTGTTGCAAATAATGAGAATGCTTGTACATGAAATGTTCTTTATTATGTAAAATTTACCTTTGTTGCTAGAAGAAAGTGTATCATTGTAAAAGTGTAATTTGGAAAGGTTCGCTAAGGAAAGACTTGGTATTTAAGCGTGTCCATTGTGACCCACCTCTCTTTCCTGGGAATCTCCCATATGCATGATTACAGTTGATATATATTATTCTAGCTTAAGACTATAAATAAGAAAATGTTATGATGTTTATGAATTGTATTATGATATAACATGCAAAGATTTAATGGTGACTTAAACTTATAAGAAAATGATCCTTTGGAACCATCAGACTATAGGTGGTGAAAAGGTCATTTTAGCCCCCTAACCCGTTCTCTCAAAAGGGTAGAGTCGGGACTTTAGCTTATCAAAAGGGATAAGTATATGCTAGTGACGACTAGTAAAGTATGAGCTCATAACCTAAATTACTCCCAAAAGGGTGGAGTATAGGGTGGCCCAAGGAAAATAATGATGATGATAAGATTTTAAGTCACCAAAGGCACTAGAAAAATGAAATATGTGCACTTTGTGTCCATGTGTAGCTAATATTATATGACGTTCTTTTATGCATGTTATTTTGATAATGATGATGAGGAATATGATGTAATGATAAAGGAAATGTTCATTGTAAATATGACATGTTAAGAATAAGATGCATTATAAGACGCATAATTAAAAATTGACGAACCTCGGTTAAGTATTTGTCCGAACTTAAAATGAATCTTTGCATGCTCACTATTTTAGAATAATCCCGAGGTTCCTGGGGACTTTGATGATGACATTTGTAGAAGGAGGTACCCTCATCGAGAATTCTTTAGCAAGATTCTCACTCCCTTTTTATTTCCGTCATTGTCTCCAGATTCAAATGGCGACATTCGTCTGCTCGTTGATACCCTACTTGGGAATTCCACTATGATCCGGTGCATCGCTCGTATCATTTTGAAGGGAGGTCTTGCTTGATTCGTGTTTTTATTTACATAGGTCGTCCATTTGCACATCGTGTCCCTAGTTATCGATTTTCTCCTACTTCTCCCTATGGCGATGAAATGGTTTTCGAACATGCACGTCCACTTGATGAAAGGATGTTACGTTCTTATCCCGCTTTATCTGCTATCCATGGATTTCCAGAGTATGTTCGAGACGAGATATTCAAACTGATCCTTCAGAGGACACTCCTACTCATGTATATTCTGAGAGCTCTGCTCCTACTCCCACACGTGTAAGAGAGGGTAGTGAGGAAACAGTTGTTCAGCCGAGGTTAGCGAGAAGGCCATCCATGCGACCCCAGCCTGGTGCATCTCATGTGTCCCCTCCCGAGGGAGCTCATCAGTGGATCGGATTTATTCCCCCATTTCCAGGACAGTGGCCATAGAAGGTTCTTAGTAGATTTATGTGTGATCATGCACCCTAGTTTTAGGATAACCTTCCCGGTTTATGGAGTTATCTAGTTTAGGGGCATGTATTTCCTTAAGTATATTTTCTTTTATGGGTTTGCATAAGATAATGATGTATGAACATAACCCACCCTTTGAGTGAGGTTATTGTATGTAAATATATGCTATAATGTGCTTATGGATGTTATATGATGGAGCCTAAGTGATATGATGTGATATATTCTTAAACGTCTTATTATACCCCGCTTACTCATTCACGTTGTACTCGGCTCACGTTTTCAATTATGTGTTTAAAAAAAAAAATGGCTCATAATTTCACTAAGTATTTTCAAATTATGAAGAAAGAACCAAAGCAAGGAGTAAAGTCTAGTCATTAATCAGATTCAACCTAGGTGTATCTGGTTAATTACTAGGGTGTTACAGTCATCCTCGAAGGGTCAACTCAATGTTTGAAGGGGATTGAATGGCCTTCAAATGCTTCCGGAAGCGAAAATCTCATTTTCCGCAGTTTCGGGTCAAAATGACCAAAATACCCCTATAGCGTTTTTACGCGGGTAAAAGTGCCGTTTGAGCCCGAAACTTTCCCCAGAGGTTTAAAAACATGTTTTCATGTGTCTAGAGGTCTCTGTTCAAGTCCCAGTGGTCCCGGGCAGTTTAGTGCAAAATTACGGTTTTGCCCCTAGAATAGTGTTTTTGAGCTTAATGATGTAATTAAGCAAACCTAAGCAACATTAGGCTCTAAACAAAGATTAATTAATTTCCCTAATTAATCTAGAGTCAAAATAATTTATTAAAGTTAATTAGAACCTAAAATTGCTTTGATTAAACTTAAATCCCTTTTTAGAACTCAAGATTCCTAGTCTTGGAATCTTGAATAGTGTTTTCTTTCCCCAATTCCTTAAATCAAGGAAGTGTGTCTAGAGTTGTTTAGACTCTAAATTGAGGATCTAACTCACTAATGGTGCAAGACCACTCCTTAATTATGTCTAGTCCACCCTAATTATCCATTTTCCTTACCTAAACACTTTCCTACAACTTCCTATTCTTAATCCTAATCAAAGATACACCTAAACACAACTCTAAACCACAATTAAAATGCAAAGAACCCTCCCCCATGGCTGATGAAGTTTCGGCCACCTCTCTCCCAATTACCATACATATTAAATTGTTTTCTCACTCAAAGAACCATGCTTGAGGCCATACCTTGAACCATACCTCACCATGCTTCAAGACCACAACATCTCACCTCATGGAACTCATGGATGCCTCCATTTCTGCACCTCATGGCCGAAACCCCTTCAGCCACACACACACTCCATTTGCTTCATTCTTCTATAAATAGATGGCCTTGGGAAGCTTGCACCACTTTTAGATCATTTGCTAAGTTTAGGAACACTCAAAGCTTTTCTTTTTCTCTCAAAAGTTCTTGTGTTCTTCAAGTTCTTGAAGTTCTTCATCATCTTCATCTTCTTCTTCCATCTTCAAGTTCATCACACCAAGTAGGGATTTCCTTTCATGTATTCTTTTCTTTAAAGTTCTTGTTTCAAGCTTGATGTTCATAGTTTCTCTTGTTTCTTTTTAGAACTTCTCTTCCACTCCTTTTTCCTTTTCATTTTCGGCCATAGGCCTTGGAGAACAAAGGAATGAGAGCTTGATGATGAGAGTTTCATGATGATGTTCATCACTTGAAACAAACTCTAGAGTTTGATCATTGTTCTTGAGCAAAAATGTTTCTAGTTCTTCCTTTCTTGAACTCTTGAGAACTTTAGTTTTGATGGTGATTTAAAATGGTTCTAAGGACTCAATGATGAGGTCTCATGATGTTGGTGTTAATATATCATCAAGATCATGGACTCTAGAGTTTCAAAATGTTCTTTTGTTCCTTGAAGTTTCGGCCATTTCCTTTCTTTTACATGTAAAATGTTTTGATTTTCTAAATACGTTATGTTGAGTTCTAAGAACTCTAGACTTTACTTTGTCTTGGTTTGATGAGTTTGGGTTGAGGTTTAAGTTCCTTTAAAGTCTTGTTAAGAGCTCTAGAAAGATAAAATGAACTTGCATAATTTATTTTATGCTTGCACTCATATTTACATTCTTGCAATGCACCTTTACTTTCAAGCTATCACCTAAGAACATAAAGATTAAAATGGAACTTGCATCATCACTTAATTTAATTCTCAAAGCCTTTCTATTTCGGCTTTAAAGTCGATTGTTGTTGGGCCTAGAGCACTAAAATAAAGAATTGAACTTGCATCATCACCTAATTAATCTCTCGAATGCCTATCTATTTCGGCCTTAAAGTCGATTGTTGTTGGGCCAAGAGCACTAAAATAAAGAATTGAACCTTGCATCTTTACTTTCAAGCTTGCACGTTTAAAGTTTATGTCTCGCATATTTACTTTCAAGCTTGCACGTTTAAGTTTATGCCTTGCATATTTATCTTACGTCATCACTTTATTTTGTAAGCAAAGATTAAAAATGAAAAGCATGAGCACATTTATTTTATGCCATAACTTAAGAACCTAGAGCTCAAAGACTTGCCCATTTCATTCCAAGTTAAAGTTTAATGTGAAACCATTCTTGAATGCATGTTTCGGCCAAGTAAGTGATGATGGGCTTGCAATGAGTTTTCATCTAGCTACGAGGACCAATAGTCTATGTTCTAAGTCTTCCTTAAAGCTTTACAAATCTTTTCAAGGTTATGTTATCATGAGAGATGACTTTATTCCCTTTTAGAAGATGAAATATATTTTGGTCATTGACCTAAGGCTTCTCTTAGCCTCTTGATGAATTAAAATGATTTGCAAAGAGTTTTGGAAATTCTAAATTGATTCCAAGAGAAACTAGTTAACTTATGTACCTAGAAATGTCAATTTAAATCCTTTACTGAAGTTAAATGTTTTCGGTTCTGATATGATGAGTGTGATGCTGTATGATGATGTTTTGATGTGTTAGAATGTATGAAAATATCATATCATGATGTAGAAATGATTCTATGCATAATAGGTAAGAAACTAGCTAACTAGAAATACCGTAAAGCTAGAATTTAACATAGTTTTGACCCATTTGTTTATGGAACTTATCCAAACTGTTTTAATGGGAGCATAATCAGATTAGGATTGTTTAGACATGAAAAACTTGGTAACATTTGGATTAGAATCGAATTCTAGCACCTCCATAGAACTCATGTGACATCGGTACCATTTTATACTCTTAAGTGACACCGGTTTGGCCGAGCACCCCTAAGAGGTTTGCCCCCTAACCCGTACTCAGATAGTCGGGATTTATGATTTATGATACGCTTATGGTTAAGTGGTAAGTAAGAACTAGTGACGACTAGTTAAGGTATGAGCTCATAACCTAGATAAGTGACACGTTCTGGGTGACACCGGTTCGGCCGAGCACCCTCAGTTCGATTGTCTTTTAGGGTGGCCCATGAGGAAGAGAAGTTTCATGATTATGATTATGTCACTAAGTTTGTCCCATATGAACGTTACCATTGGCACTTTATGCCACTGATTATGATGATGCTTGATGCTATGTTTTATGTATGTGCATTAGGTAGTGCCATGCATACATCTTCTATTATGTTGCATTCATGACATTAAGATCATCCTAAAATGAATGGACCTTGGCTAAAGTATGTTTTGATGTTTAAAATGAACTTGAGGCATGTTCAGACATTTTGTATAATTAAACCCAAGGTTCTTGAGGACGTAGATGATGACACCTAGGTAGTAGGAGGCCCTACTGAGATTCTTTAGCAAGATTCTCACTCCCTCTATCTCTTTCTTTCCGTCACGTCTTCAGATGGTGACATTCGTAGTGTTCATGGACACGCCGACATGGGAGGTGCACCATGACCCAGACCACGGGTCGTTCCATTCTGTGAGTCGATGCATGGTTAGAGTATTCATATTCATGGGTCGACCCTTCACTCCCCCTGTACATTCCCATCGTTTCTCCCCCGTCTCACCTTTTGGCAATGACTTGGTGTTCGAGCGCGCACCTCCCCGAGAGGAGAGGCTACGCCGTACTCCACCGTCCGCGTCCGCCGTCCGAGACTACCCCTAGTATGTGCCTCGTTGCCCATCGTCTTTTTCGGAGACGGATCCTTCCGAGGATTCGGTGACCTAGGTACCCTCTGAGGGATCTTCCCCCACCATACCCATGGACCTTGGGGAGGGTAGCGAGCCCACCGTGACTCAGCTGAGGCTTGCACGACGACCGGAGATGAGGCCGCGCCGTGGAGGTCATTCCCGAGCCCCGTTCCTCCTATTCTCGTCGGAGGAGCTTGCTCAGTTTCCTGGTTATGTGCCACGCTCGAGGGATAGTCGCACACTAGGAGGCCGTGGATGGCCCGGGTTAGAGCACATACCACTTAGATGGAGATAAATGTAACATCCTAATTTTTAACCCAATACTATAGAACATACTTAGGTTAATCATTAGTCTGTTACTTCATAGTTCTCATTTTTACTTAGAAATACTTAGCGGAAAATACGGGTAAATTTTTTTTTGAAATACAAGGTGAGAGCCACGTGATGCGATGTAACAAGTAACGGGCAAAACATACATCTCATAACATCATATCATAAAGCACATAAAGGCACATCATGGGAAAACACTGAATACCATCTTATATATATAACTTGCCCACTTATAAGTGTGGGACTTAATTTGATACAACACGAGTAATACAATCTAAAAAGGAAATACAAGAGAAAATGCAACGGAAACTATAAAAGCAACTCCCCCACCCAAGTGCAACTAGCGGGATGACCTCTAATACAAAAGAAGGTTCATCTCCATCTAAGTGTGTGTACTCTACCCGGGTACTCCGTCGGTCGATCGTCACCTCCTACTGACGTCCATCTCGCGAATGAGGCAAATATCCGGGAAACTGGGCGAGCTCCTCGGGCATGAAGAGGCGGAAAGGGGATCGAGCGTGACCCCCGTGGTGTGGCCGCATCTCCGGTCGTCGTGCAAGCCGTGGCTGAGTCACGGTATCCTCACTGCCCTCCCTCAATGGTGGGGGAGAGGGGGTAGAGCTCTCGCTATACGAATGGGTAGGCGGGTCCTCGGACGGGTCGGTCTCCGAGAAGTAGGTTCGGGGCACGTAATCGGGATAGTCTTGCATGGCTAAGGCGGCGGTGTGCATGCGGAGCATTCTCTCGTCATGCGTACACGCGCGCTCAAAACCCGCTCGTCGTCGCCATAGGGTGCAGTCGAGGAGAAGCGATGGGTGTGCACGGGATGAGCGAAGGGGCGTCCTACGAACATGAAAACCCGCACCGTGCACTGTCCCTCAAAATGGTATGACCCGTGAGCTGGGTCATAGTGCACCTCCCATGTCGGTGTGTCCACGAACACTACGAACGTCGCTATCTGAAGACCTGACAGAAAGAAAGAGATAAAGGGAATGAGAATCTTGCTAAGGAATCTCAGTAGGGCCTCCTACTACCTAGGTGTCATCATCTACGTCCTCAGGAACCTTGGGTTTAATTATACAAAATGACTGAACATGCATTAAGCTCATTTTAAGCTTTAAAATATACTTTAGCCAAGGTTCATTCATTTTAGGATGATCTTAATGTCATAAATGCAACATAATAGAAACATAATAGAAGAAGTATGCATGGCACTACCTAATGCACATACATAAAACATAACATCAAGCATCATCATACTTGGTGGCACAAAGTGGCAATAGTAACGTTCATATGGGACAAACTTAGTGACATAATCATAATCATGAAACATCTCTTCCTCATGGGCCACCCTAAAAGACAATCGAACTGGGGGTGCTCGGCCGAACCGGTGTCACCCAGAACGTGTCACATATCTAGGTTATGAGCTCATACCTTAACTAGTCGTCACTAGTTCTTACTTACCACTTAACCATAAGCGTATCATAAATCATAAATCCCGACTATCTGAGTACGGGTTAGGGGGCAAACCTCTTAGGGGTGCTCGGCCAAACCGGTGTCACTTAAGAGTATAAAATGGTACCGATGTCACATGAGTTCTATGGAGGTGCTCGGTCGAACCGGTGTCATCCTAGAACCCATCTTAGCACCTTAATTTTCAAAATCTCTTTAAGTCCCCAAATTTGTCGGGAATTTGGCAGCACAAAGGCATTACACCGAATTCCTTCCAAATTTGCTTTATGCCAAATAAACATATATCCTCATGAATTCCTCATATGAATAACATTATCATCATTTACATACCACATACATCATCGTGGAACATTCAACCGTTTATCCTTACGGTAGCTTATGCTTTGACCCTTATGGGTCTTAATCATGAGATAGGGTTCTCTAACATCCGTCGCTCATATTTTATGCACCTAAGGGCTCGTAATTAAACATCATCCATAATCCTCATGTTCTCACTTAAATCTGAATAGCATAGGGCAGAATTCCTAACTTGTGATTACGGGGTTCTAGAACTTACGTTTTAGACCCTTTCTTGGTTCCGTCTTCGCCTAAGGCGCTATGAATTAAATCTAAATCAATTATGAGGCATTCCTATGCTTAAGGACTAATTATTAATCACGTTTATCATGTTGTAAGGGTGCTGGACAGAATCCAGAAAATAATTGTTCTAAGAGTTCTAAACTTGCACTTTTACGGTTTTCTAGTTACTAGTTTCCCTATAGGTGCTAGGATTCGATTCTAATCCAAATGTCACCAAGTTTTTCATGTCTAAACAATCCTAATCTGATTATGCTCCCATTAAAACAGTTTGGATAAGTTCGATAAACAAATGGGTCAAAAATATGTTAAATTCTGACTTTACGGTATTTCTAGTTAGCTAGTTTCTTACCTATTATGCATAGAATCATTTCTACATCATCATATGATATTTTTACACATTCTAACACATCAAAACATCATCATACAACATCACACTCATCATATTAGAACCGAAAACATTTAGCTTCAGTAAAGGATTTAAATTGACAATTCTAGGTACATAAGTTAACTAGTTTCTCTTGGAATTAATTTAGAATTTCTAAAACTCTTTGCAAATCATTTTAATTCATCAAGAGGCTAAGAGAAGCCTTAGGTCAATGACCAAAATATATTTCATCTTCTAAAAGGGAATAAAGTCATCTCTCATGATAACATAACCTTGAAAAGATCTGTAAAGCTTTAAGGAAGACTTAGAACATAGACTATTGGTCCTCGTAGCTAGATGAAAACTCATTGCAAGCCCATCATCACTTACGTGGCCGAAACATGCATTCAAGAATGGTTTCACATTAAACTTTAACTTGGAATGAAATGGGCAAGTCTTTGAGCTCTAGGTTCTTAAGTTATGGCATAAAATAAACGTGCTCATGCTTTTCATTTTTAATCTTTGCTTACAAAATAAAGTGATGACGTAAGATAAATATGCAAGGCATAAACTTAAACGTGCAAGCTTGAAAGTAAATATGCGAGACATAAACTTTAAACGTGCAAGCTTGAAAGTAAAGATGCAAGGTTCAATTCTTTATTTTAGTGCTCTTGGCCCAACAACAATCGACTTTAAGGCCGAAATAGATAGGCATTCGAGAGATTAATTAGGTGATGATGCAAGTTCAATTCTTTATTTTAGTGCTCTAGGCCCAACAACAATCGACTTTAAAGCCGAAATAGAAAGGCTTTGAGAATTAAATTAAGTGATGATGCAAGTTCCATTTTAATCTTTATGTTCTTAGGTGATAGCTTGAAAGTAAAGGTGCATTGCAAGAATGTAAATATGAGTGCAAGATAAAATAAATTATGCAAGTTCATTTTATCTTTCTAGAGCTCTTAACAAGACTTTAAAGGAACTTAAACCTCAACCCAAACTCATCAAACCAAGACAAAGTAAAGTCTAGAGTTCTTAGAACTCAACATAACGTATTTAGAAAATCAAAACATTTTACATGTAAAAGAAAGGAAATGGCCGAAACTTCAAGGAACAAAAGAACATTTTGAAACTCTAGAGTCCATGATCTTGATGATATATTAACACCAACATCATAAGACCTCATCATTGAGTCCTTAGAACCATTTTAAATCACCATCAAAACTAAAGTTCTCAAGAGTTCAAGAAAGGAAGAACTAGAAACATTTTTGCTCAAGAACAAAGATCAAACTCTAGAGTTTGTTTCAAGTGATGAACATCATCATGAAACTCTCATCATCAAGCTCTCATTCCTTTGTTCTCCAAGGCCTATGGCCGAAAATGAAAAGGAAAAAGGAGTGGAAGAGAAGTTCTAAAAAGAAACAAGAGAAACTATGAACACCAGGCTTGAAACAAGAACTTTAAAGAAAAGAATACATGAAAGGAAATCCCTACTTGGTGTGATGAACTTGAAGATGGAAGAAGAAGATGAAGATGATGAAGAACTTCAAGAACTTGAAGAACACAAGAACTTTTGAGAGAAAAAGAAAAGCTTTGAGTGTTCCTAAACTTAGCAAATGATCTAAAAGTGGTGCAAGCTCCTCAAGGCATTCTATTTATAGAGATTGAAACAAATGAAGGGTGTGAATGGGGGGGGAGTGCTTCGCCCATGTGTGCAGATTGGAGGGCATCCCATGAGTTCCATGAGGTGAGATAGTGTGGTCTTGAGGCATGGTGAGGTATGGCTCAAAGTATGGTGAGGTATGGTTCAAGGTATGGCCTCAAGCATGGTTCTTGAGTGAGAAAACAATTTAATATGTGTGGTAATTGGGAGAGAGGTGGCCGAAACTTCATCAGCCATGGGGGAGGGTTCTTTGCATTTTAATTGTGGTTTAGAGTTGTGTTTAGGTGTATCTTTGATTAGGATTAAGAATAGGAAGTTGTAAGAAAGTGTTTAGGTAAGGAAAATGGATAATTAGGGTGGTCTAGACATAATTAAGAAGTGGTCTTGCACCATTAGTGAGTTAGATCCTCAATTTAGAGTCTAAACAACTCTAGACACACTTCCTTGATTTAAGGAATTGGAGAGAGAAAACACTATTCAAGATTCCAAGACTAGGAATCTTGAGTTCTAAAAAGGGATTTAAGTTTAATCTATGCAATTTTAGGTTCTAATTAACTTTAATAAATTATTTTGACTCTAGATTAATTAGGGAAATTAATTAATCTTCGTTTAGAGCCTAATATTACTTAGGTTTGCTTAATTACATCATTAAGCTCAAAAACACTATTCTAGGGGCAAAATCGTAATTTTGCACTAAACTACTGGGACCACCGGACTTGAACAGAGACCTCTAGACACATGAAAATGTGTTTTTAAACCTCTGGGAAAGTTTGGCATAAACGGCACTTCTACCCGTAAAAACGCTATAGGGGTATTTTGGTCATTTTGACCAATGCTGAAACGAGATTTTCGCTTCCGGAAGCATTCAAAGGCCATTCAATCCCCTTCAAACATTGAGTTGACCCTTCAAGGACGATCGAGTTGGTTATCCTCGAATTCGGGTCAGGAAATGACCTCAGGGGCATTTTGGTCATTTCCCTCAGACAGAAAAATCGGGGTGTTAAAAAGGGGATTGAATGACCCTTAAGTGGTTTCGGAGGCGAAAGTCTTATTTTCTGCAGTTTCGGGTCAAAATGACCAAAATACCCTTATAACGTTTTTACGCGGGTAAAGGTGCCGTTTGAGCCCGAAACTTTCCCCGAAGGTTTAAAACAATGTTTTTACATGTTTAAAAGTGTCTGTTTAAGTCCCGGTGGTCCCGGGCAGTTTTAGTACAAAATTACGATTTTGTCCCTAGAATAGTATTTTTAAGCTTAATGATGTAATTTAAGCAAACCTAAGCAATATTAGGCTCTAATCGATGATTAATTAATTTCCATAATTAATCTAGAGTCAAAATAAACTATTAAAATTAATTAGAACCTAAAATTGCTTAGATTAGATTTAAATCTCCTTTTTAAACTCAAGATTCCACTCTTGGAATCTTGAATAGTGTTTGTAACATCCAAATTTTTAACCCAATACTCTAGAACATATTTAGGTTAATCATTAGTCTGTTACTTCATAGTTCTCATTTATCTTTGAATTACTTAGCGGAAAATACGGGTAATTTTTTTTTTCAAAAACAAAGTGAGAGCCGCGTGATGCGATAAGCGGTAAACCATGTATGGTAAACAAATGTCTCACAACATCATAACATAAGGCACAACATGAACATCACTGAATATCATGTTATATATATATAACTTGCCCACTTATAAGTGTGGGACTTAATTTAGTACAAGGAAAATGCATAAAAGAAAATACCACATAAAACATGAACATAATCTACTCCCCTACCCGAGTGCATCTAATGGGAAACCTCTAAACAAAAGAAGGTTTATCCCCATCTAAGTGGTGTGTGCTCTATCTCGGGCCATCCACGGCCTCCTACTGGCGACTATCTCGTGATCGAGGCAGATATCCGGGAAACTGGGCGAGCTCCTCGGGCGTGAAGAGGCGGAGCGAGGATCTAGTGTGAGCCCCGGGGTATGGCCGCATCTCCGGTCGTCGTGCACGCCTCGGCTGAGTCACGGTGGGCTCGCTATCCTCTCCAAAGTCCATAGGTATGGAGGGGGAAGATCCCTCGGAGGGTGCCTGGGTTGCCGAATCTGTAACACCCTAGTAATTAACCAGATACACCTAGGTTGAATCTGATTAATGACTAGACTTTACTCCTTGCTTTGGTTCTTTCTTCATAATTTGAAAATACTTAGTGAAATTACGAGCCATTTTTTTTTTTTTTAAACACATAATTGAAAACGTGAGCCGAGTACAACGTGAACGAGTAAGCGGGGTATAATAAGACGTTTAAGAATATATCACATCATATTACTTAGGCTCCATCATATAACATCCATAAGCACATTATAGCATATATTTACATACAATAACCTCACTCAAAGGGTGGGTTATGTTCATACATCATTATCTTATGCAAACCCATAAAAGAAAATATACTTAAGGAAATACATGCCCCTAAACTAGATAACACAATAACCGCGGAAGGTCATCCTAAAACTAGGGTGCATGATCACACATAAATCTACTAAGAACCTTCTATGGCCACTGTCCTGGAAATGGGGGAATAAATCCGATCCACTGATGAGCTCCCTCGGGAAGGGACACACGAGATGCACCAGTCAGTCGCATGGACGGCCTTCTCGCTAACCTCGGCTGAACAACTGCTTTCCTCACTACCCTCTCTTACACGTGTGGGAGTAGGAGCAGAGCTCTCGTAATATACATGAGTAGGAGTGTCCTCTGAAGGTTCAGTTTCAGAATATCTCGTCTCGGGAACATACTCTGGAAATCCATGGACAGCAGATGAAGCGGGATAAGAACGTAACATCCTTTCATCAAGTGGACGTGCATGTTCGAAAACCATTTCATCGCCATAGGGAGAAGTAGGAGAAAATCGATAACTAGGGACAGGATGTGCAAATGGACGACCTATGTAAATAAAAACACGAATCGCACACCTCCTTCAAAATGATACGAGCGATGCACCGGATCATAGTGGAATTCCCAAGTAGGGGTATCAACGAACAGACGAATGTCGCCATTTGAATCTGGAGACAATGACGGAAATAAAGAAAAGGGAGTGAGAATCTTGCTAAAGAATTCTCATTAGCGTGCGTCCTTCTATAGTGTCATCATCAAAGTCCCCAGGAACCTTGGGATTATTCTAAAATAGTGAGCATGCAAAGATTCATTTTAAGTTCGGACAAATACTTAACCGAGGTTCGTCAAGTTTTAAATCATGCGTCTTATAATGCATCATAATCTTAACATGTCATATTTACAATGAACTTTTCCTTTATCATTACATCATTTTCCTCATCATCATTATCAAATAACATGCATAAAAGAACGTCATATAATATTAGCTACATGTGGACATAGTGCACATATTTCATTTCCTTAGGTGACTTAAAATCTTATCATCATCATTATTTTCCTTAGGCCACCCTATACTCCACCCTTTTGGGAGTAATTTAGGTTATGAGCTCATACTTTACTAGTCGTCACTAGCATATACTTATCCCTTTTGATAAGCTAAAGTCCCGACTTTACCCTTTTGAGAGAACGGGTTAGGGGGCTAAAATCACCTTTTCACCACCTATAGTCTGATGGTTCCAAAGGATCATTTTCTTATAAGTTTAAGTCACCATTAAATCTTTGCATGTTATATCATAATACAATTCATAAACATCATAACATTTTCTCATTTATAGTCTTAAGCTAGAATAATATATATCAATCAGTAATCATGCATATGGGAGATTCCCAGGAAAGAGAGGTGGGTCACAATGGACACGCTTAAATACCAAATCTTTCCTTAGCTAGAACCTTTCCAAATTACACTTTTACAATGATACACTTTCTTCTAGCAACAAAGGTAAATTTTACATAATAAAGAGCATTTCATGTATAAGCATTCTCATTATTTGCAGCAGCAACTATAACATGCAAGCCAGGAAATCATTCAATGATATCAAGTACTTAATAAGCATCCAATCCTTACATAGAATTATCAATTATAGAACTAATTAGTTACTAAACCAATTATGAATCATTCTCTTAACAATAAACCATAATTATCACAACTTCAATCATATCAAATCATTATCACACATTGATACTAAACTCAGATCAGTGGGGGAATCATGAACCTCATGCAATTACATAGAATCATATTTTAAGTGCATATAAAATACTAGTTCCCCGTAAAATCCTTGCAAAGCCTTAAAACTCATTTAGAAACTAGTTCTTTTGTCAAATTTGGGAGGATCTTCACAATTAAAATTCTCACTTAAGATAAAAGGAGTAAGTCTTGAGCTTTAGAGATTTAGGTGACATCTTAGAATTATAAACATGCTATGCAACCTTATTTTAATCTTATCTTTATAAGGTGATAGCTTGGAATTATAAACATGGTATGCAATTCCATTTCTTTATCTTTAAGATTTAAGGTGATGACTTGAAAATTAAACATGATGCAAGAACTTGAAATATAAACATGATACAAGAAAGCTGGAGCGGTAATCCGCATGCAACCAAAGAGAGG
This sequence comes from Dalbergia cochinchinensis, assembly GCA_031216125.1. Taxonomy (NCBI): domain Eukaryota; kingdom Viridiplantae; phylum Streptophyta; class Magnoliopsida; order Fabales; family Fabaceae; genus Dalbergia; species Dalbergia cochinchinensis. The sequence continues at coordinate 29,342,341 of CM062375.1, read as the reverse complement.
GAGAAGAGAATATTAAGAAACCGGAGCGGCGGTAGTCCGCACAGACGATAGAGAGGAGAAGAGATTATTAAGAAACCGGAGCGGCGGTAGTCCGCACAAGGACCAAGAGAGGGAGAAGAGATTATTATTACATCTTTTAAGCTCCAATCTCAAGACTTTTTAAAGAATAAATTCTTTAACTCCAATAATCATATTTCTTTGCTTGTGATACATGGGCAAGTCTTTGAGCTCTAGGATCTTTAGGTGATGGCATAAAATAAACATGCCATGCGTTGATTCTTTTAGCCATTATAAAATATAGTGAGAGCATAAATTAAATATGAGATGCAACCTCTTTATTATCTTGAAAGATTAAGTGATGACTTGAAACATAAACATGAAATACAAGCTTGGAATTTAAACATGAGAAATGCAAGTTCATTTATTCATTCTTGAAAATTTAGTGATGACATAGAAGGTAAACATGGTTATGCAAAGCATAAACTTAATCATGGATGCAAATTCATTTTGTTTCTTTACTAGAGCTCCTTCAAGACTTTAAAAGAATTATAAATTCAACCCAATACATATCCTAACAAGAAATAAAACATAAAAGGAAAAAAAATACATCTTTCAAGTTCTAAACTAAAAATCTTTGTTTTAGCATCATAAAGCATTATTCTTTAAAGTTTTGCATCAAGTGGAATTTTCAAGCTTTAGAGGCCTAACTTGTGATGGATTTACAATCCACCCTCAAGGTCCTCATCATCAAGCCATCATCTTAGTTCCACCTAGGCCATATGGTTGAATTGGTTAAAGACAAATTGAAGAAGAAAACCAAAATGAAAAGCTAAGGTAAGTTCATAATTTCATCATTTTGAGCTAAAAACATAACCCCTCAAAGCATAGAAATAAATTTAGAAACTACTCCCTACCTAATCTGAGTTGAAGAAGAGGAAGAGAACTTGGTTTCTTGAAGTGAAATGAAACAAAATCTCTTTGAAGAAATTGAAGAAAGAATTCAGCCAAAGAGGAGGAAGAAAGAAAGTTTTTGGTGCTCTTAAAAACTAGTTATGAACCAAGCATTCTAAGACCACTCAAGCAAGCCTATTTATAGAAGATTTTGAGGCTTCTAATTGGCCAAAATGATGAGGTAGTGGACGGAATTTTGCAGGAGAAATAAGGGAGGAAAAATCATTTTAGACAAAGTTGTATGAAATTAAGGAATTATGTCTCTTATGGTGACATTTTGGCATTTTGTTTTAGTGCAACTTTTGGCAATAATTCAGCTGCATAATGGCATCAATAATTTCGTCCATTATAGCCCAAAGAAGTGAAATTTGTGTGTTCCATGCATTATTTAGGTGTAGGCATGGTATTCATGTAATTTAGAGAATTTACGGTTAAGGGTTTAAGTGAATTAGTAAGCAATTTGGGTGTTTTTGAGCAATTTTGGGTTCTAATCAATCTAAATACATAATTTTGACTCTAGATTAATATTTAGAATTTAATAAGCTTTAATTTGAGCCTAATATTGCTTAGGTTTCAGATTATCTGAATCAAAAATCCCAAAATTCATAAAGCGCCCAAAAGCAGGGCAAAATCGTACTTTCACTTAAAAATTGCCCGAGGCCACCCGAGCTTAACCAATGGTTAATCATGGCTTAAAAACACATTTAAAAACATTTTAGTGAGGTTCGGGCTCAGTCGGCACGCACATCGGAGTTAAAACAGCCGCAGGGGCGTTTTGGTCATTTCGCGCGTCGGAACTCAAAATTGAGATCCTTCTGCTCTATTAACACACATAACACAAACAATCCCTTATTATCCTCAAAATATCCCCTTGAGAATAGGTGGGCCCACGATCCTCATTTTCTGAGTAAAATAACTTCAAGGGCATTTTGGTCATTTTATACGTACAGAAATTCGGGATTTGCGACTCTCGCATGAATCGTTCCTAACCTCTCTTCTAATGTTATATTCCTTTATTGAGGATTGTTCGGCCTCAAATCTTATGTAATAATTACCTACGGTAATTCGGTAATTGAGTAATTTCTAATGACAAGAAAATTACAAGAAAAATTGGGGCGTTACATTACTCCCTCCTTAAAAAGAATTTCGCCCCGGAAATTCGTTACCTGAGAACAACTCGGGGTATTGTGCTTTCATGTTTGATTCCAGCTCCCATGTAAGTTCTTCGGTTTCACCCTGTCCCCATGCTACTTTGACCAGGGGTACAGCCTTGTTCCTTAACTGCTTAACTCCTCGGTCGACGATTCTCGTGGGTAGTAAGTTAAATGTCAGCTTATCTCTTAATTGTACATGTTCTGGTCTCTACTACTTGACTCGGTCGATTGATACTTTCTTAAGCGAGAGACATGGAAAACATCATGAAGGTTGGATAGACTCGGGGTAGGGCTATACTGAGGCTACTGTGTCCTACTTTGGTAAGGATTTCAAACGGACCAAGAAATCTGGGGCTCAATTTCTTTACTTTTATTGCTCGGCCTATGCCTGTGGTGGGGGTGATCCTTAGGAACACGTGGTCCCCTTCTTGAAAATCTAGCGGTTTTCGCCGCTTGTCCGCATAGTTTTTCTGTCGACTTTGAGCAGTAAGAATCTTATCCCTAATCTTCTTGATTTGTTCCGTTGTTTCCCTCACAATATCAGCTCCGAGTAACCTTTGCTCTCCGGGTTCATACCAACATAAGGGAGATTGACATTTCCGTCCATAGAGGGCCTCATACGGTGCCATACCGATACTTGCATGATAACTGTTGTTATATGCAAATTCAATCAGTGGCAGGTACTTATCCCAACTTCCCCTTTGATCTAAAACACATGCCCTTAACATATCCTCCAAGGTTTGGATAGTTCTTTCAGATTGACCGTCTGTTTGGGGGTGATAGGTCGTGCTTAGACACAGCTTTGAACCAAATGCCTTTTGAAAGGCTCCCCAAAATCGTGACGTAAACCGCGGATCCCGGTCCGAGATTATCGTCGACGGCACCCCATGTAACCTTACTATCTCCTGAATATATAATTGTGCTAAACCCAAAAAGCTCCTTACTTCAGTTACAGTGGTTGGTCTTTCCCAGTTTACTACCGCTTCTACCTTACTAGGATCTACAGCAATTCCTTTCTTAGATACTACATGCCCTAAAAATTGCACCTTATCCAACCAAAACTCACACTTGGAAATCTTGGCATATAGTTTCTTTTCCTTCAAGATCTTCAGTACTATGGTCAGGTGGCATTCATGCTCTTCATGGGTCTTAGAATATATGAGAATGTCATCTATAAAGACAACTACAAACTGATCTAAATAGGGCCGAAAGATCCTATTCATGTAATCCATAAAAATAGCTGGAGCATTGGTTAACCCAAAGGACATTACTGCAAACTCAAAATGGCCGTATCGAGTCACGAAAGGCCGTTTTAGGTATGTCTTCATCTCTCACTCTAATTTGATGGTAGCCTGACCTCAAATCTATCTTAGAAAACACTACCGCACCTTTTCGGTTGGTCCATCAAATCATCGATCCTAGGCAGAGGATACTTGTTTTTCACCGTTACTTTATTCAACTGCCCGATAATCTACACACATCCTCATACTCCCATCCTTTTTCTTTACAAACAACACAGGGCTCCCAAGGTGATGCACTAGGCCTAACAAACTTTTTCTCCAATAAATCTTCCAATTGAGTTTTTAACTCGGTCAATTCTAATGGGGACATCCTGTATGGGGCTATGGATATAGGTCACCTTGCAGGAAGCAATTCTATGGAAAACTCTATCTCTCTCTTGGGGCAAACTCTGGTATCTCATCTGGAAATACTTCAGGATAATTTCTTACTATTGGTATCTCATCGATACTTTGCTCAAAGTCTACATCACTAGCGGCTAAAAAAATGTAACCTTTACTCTCACCCTTACCACAATCCATTTCCACAGCAGTTATGTAAAGACTTATGGGTTTCTTAGGTTCAATAGGAACAGGAAGAAAAGTGATGGTTTTCTCATAACAGTTTAACAAAGACACGGTTGGCACGAAGCCAATCCATGCCAAGAATCACATCTAAACCTCGCATGGGTAAGCAAATAAGATCTAAAACAAAGGATCTATTATCTATAATAAAACTACAATCTAAACAACATTTACAAGTCCTAACGGGTTTTCCAAATTGGTGGAAACAATAAGGTCAAAAGGAAGCTCAGTCATAGGTAAATTAAGGCTTTTAACACATGAATGGGAGATAAAAGAATGAGAAGCGCCAGAATCATATAGTACAATTAAGTCTTTACCATGCATATTACCCTTACCTTCCACGAGATTTCGTGACTTCGTTGTTTCTTCAAAGATTAACAGTAAATACCCTTCTCTGGTATTGCGGCTTGGGATTGGGGTTGGCGGGTTTCTTTCCGTGCATTCTCGGGAGTAATGACCTGGTTTTCCACACCGATAGCACACGTTTGTTCCGGCTCGACGTGGGATGCTCCCATGATTCTTGCCGCACTTGGGACATTGCATGGATGGCGCAGGCGCTGGAGGCACTGCTGGACCTCTTTGTGGTGCTTTCCCTTTATTTTTGTTATTGTTGTTGTTGTGATTGTTACAGGGGTTATTGTTGTAGCGGTTGTTATTATAGCGATTGTTGTTGTTTGGCCTTCCTTGTTGAAAATTTCTTTGTGTCCCTTGTGGTCTTGATTGAGGGAAATGGAGGTCGATTCTGCCTCTTGAACTGCTGACCTTGAGGTGTTAACTTTTTGGTAATATTATCTAACTTTGGGGTGTTTAGTTTTCTCTGACCTTCTTCAATAATCCGACATTTGTTAACTAGGGTAGAGAAATCCCTAATCTCCAAATGTGCAACTGCCACATTAAGTTTCGCCTTCAACCCTGACTCGTATTTAATGCATTTCCAGTACTCATCAGGATTTCCTTGGTACATTCTTGAGAACTTAATGAGTTCTTCAAATCTGGCAGTGTACTGGGCCACATTCATATTCCCCTGGACAAATTGCATGAATTCAATGTCCTTGGCATTTCTAACTGACTCTGGAAAGTACTTTTCATAAAAATGGACCTTGAAAAGTTCCCAATCAATGTCCACATCGGTCGTCTCCAGGAGTCTTTGAACACCCGTCCACCAGAAACCGACATCACCTTCAAGCATATGAGTAGCGAATGTGACCTTTTGCTCCTCCGAGCATGGGACTACAGCAAAGACCTTCTCAATATTCCGAATCCAATCATCTGCAATATTTGGATTCAGTGTCCCCTTGTACACTGCTGGATTTGCCTTACGAAACTCGCCCGAACAGGCATGTTCAGGAATCTCATGTCCTTGATTCATATTGGCTTGACGATCCTGATCCATTCGTTCCATCATCATTCTCATGGTCCTTGCTACGTCGCGGAGTGCTTCGGCTGTCTCGTTGTCTTGATTATTCTGTGCTGCGCTCCTAGTCTGTTGTCGACGTGCCATTGGTCCCTATACACACAAAACAACAACACTGAGGTGATCAGGCCCAATATTCCATGCAAAGTGAGCAAGTTACCATGGCACTTTCAACATGTGAGTCATGTATTTCTAATCCTCAAGCTCATCCTAATGATAAACATCTATACATGACGTCACTAACGTATTATGCTTTAGAAGCATAGCTAGTCCAATCCTCAGGCTCCATGAGAATCGAACTGCTCTGATACCAAAATGTAACACCCTAGTAATTAACCAGATACACCTAGGTTGAATCTGATTAATGACTAGACTTTACTCCTTGCTTTGGTTCTTTCTTCATAATTTGAAAATACTTATTGAAATTACGAGCCATTTTTTTTTAAACACATAATTGAAAACGTGAGCCGAGTACAACGTGAACGAGTAAGCGGGGTATAATAAGACGTTTAAGAATATATCACATCATATTACTTAGGCTCCATCATATAACATCCATAAGCACATTATAGCATATATTTACATACAATAACCTCACTCAAAGGGTGGGTTATGTTCATACATCATTATCTTATGCAAACCCATAAAAGAAAATATACTTAAGGAAATACATGCCCCTAAACTAGATAACTCCATAAGCCGGGAAGGTTATCCTAAAACTAGGGTGCATGATCACACATAAATCTACTAAGAACCTTCTATGGCCCTTTGTCCCGAAATGGGGAATAAAGCCGATCCACTGATGAGCTCCCTCGGGAAGGGACACACGAGATGCACCAGGCTGGGTCGCATGGACGGCCTTCTCGCTAACCTCGGCTGAACAACTGTTTCCTCACTACCCTCTCTTACACGTGTGGGAGTAGGAGCAGAGCTCTCAGAATATACATGAGTAGGAGTGTCCTCTGAAGGATCAGTTTGAATATCTCGTCTCGGGAACATACCTGAAATCCATGGACAGCAGATGAAGCGGGATAAGAACGTAACATCCTTTCATCAAGTGGACGTGCATGTTCGAAAACCATTTCATCGCCATAGGGAGAAGTAGGAGAAAATCGATAACTAGGGACAGGATGTGCAAATGGACGACCTATGTAAATAAAAACACGAACTGCACACCTCCCTTCAAAATGATACGAGCGATGCACCGGATCATAGTGGAATTCCCAAGTAGGGGTATCAACGAACAGGACGAATGTCGCCATTTGAATCTGGAGACAATGACGGAAATAAAGAAAAGGGAGTGAGAATCTTGCTAAAGAATTCTCAGTAGGGTGCCTCCTTCTATAGTGTCATCATCAAAGTCCCCAGGAACCTCGGGATTATTCTAAAATAGTGAGCATGCAAAGATTCATTTTAAGTTCGGACAAATACTTAACCGAGGTTCGTCAAGTTTTAAATCATGCGTCTTATACTGCATCATAATCTTAACATGTCATATTTACAATGAACTTTTCCTTTATCATTACATCATTTTCCTCATCATCATTATCAAATAACATGCATAAAAGAACGTCATATAATATTAGCTACATGTGGACATAGTGCACATATTTCATTTCCTTAGGTGACTTAAAATCTTATCATCATCATTATTTTCCTTAGGCCACCCTATACTCCACCCTTTTGGGAGTAATTTAGGTTATGAGCTCATACTTTACTAGTCGTCACTAGCATATACTTATCCCTTTTGATAAGCTAAAGTCCCGACTCTACCCTTTTGAGAGAACGGGTTAGGGGGCTAAAATCACCTTTTCACCACCTATAGTCTGATGGTTCCAAAGGATCATTTTCTTATAAGTTTAAGTCACCATTAAATCTTTGCATGTTATATCATAATACAATTCATAAACATCATAACATTTTCTCATTTATAGTCTTAAGCTAGAATAATATATATCAACTGTAATCATGCATATGGGAGATTCCCAGGAAAGAGAGGTGGGTCACAATGGACACGCTTAAATACCAAATCTTTCCTTAGCTAGAACCTTTCCAAATTACACTTTTACAATGATACACTTTCTTCTAGCAACAAAGGTAAATTTTACATAATAAAGAGCATTTCATGTATAAGCATTCTCATTATTTGCAAGAGCAACTATAACATGCAAGCCAGGAAATCATTCAATGATATCAAGTACTTAATAAGCATCCAATCCTTACATAGAATTATCAATTATAGAACTAATTAGTTACTAAACCAATTATGAATCATTCTCTTAACAATAAACCATAATTATCACAACTTCAATCATATCAAATCATTATCACACATTGATACTAAACTCAGATCAGTGGCGAATCATGAACCTCATGCAATTACATAGAATCATATTTTAAGTGCATATAAAATACTAGTTCCTCAGTAAAATCCTTGCAAAGCCTTAAAACTCATTTAGAAACTAGTTCTTTTGTCAAATTTGGGAGGATCTTCACAATTAAAATTCTCACTTAAGATAAAAGGAGTATGTCTTGAGCTTTAGAGATTTAGGTGACATCTTAGAATTATAAACATGCTATGCAACCTTATTTTAATCTTATCTTTATAAGGTGATAGCTTGGAATTATAAACATGGTATGCAATTCCATTTCTTTATCTTTAAGATTTAAGGTGATGACTTGAAAATTAAACATGATGCAAGAACTTGAAATATAAACATGATACAAGAAAGCTGGAGCGGCGGTAATCCGCCGCAGAACGATAGAGGGAGAAGAGAATATTAAGAAACCGAGCGGCGGTAGTCCGCACAGGACGATAGAGGAGAAGAGATTATTAAGAAACCGAGCGGCGGTAGTCCGCACAGGACCCGATAGAGGAGAAGAGATTATTATTACATCTTTTTAAGCTCCAATCTCAAGACTTTTTAAAGAATAAATTCTTTAACTCCAATAATCATATTTCTTTGCTTGTGATACATGGCCAAGTCTTTGAGCTCTAGGATCTTTAGGTGATGGCATAAAATAAACATGCCATGCGTTGATTCTTTTAGCCATTATAAAATATAGTGAGAGCATAAATTAAATATGAGATGCAACCTCTTTATTATCTTGAAAGATTAAGTGATGACTTGAAACATAAACATGAAATACAAGCTTGGAATTTAAACATGAGAAATGCAAGTTCATTTATTCATTCTTGAAAATTTAGTGATGACATAGAAGGTAAACATGGTTATGCAAAGCATAAACTTAATCATGGATGCAAATTCATTTTGTTTCTTTACTAGAGCTCCTTCAAGACTTTAAAAGAATTATAAATTCAACCCAATACATATCCTAACAAGAAATAAAACATAAAAGGGAAAAAAATACATCTTTCAAGTTCTAAACTAAAAATCTTTGTTTTAGCATCATAAAGCATTATTCTTTAAAGTTTTGCATCAAGTGGAATTTTCAAGCTTTAGAGGCCTAACTTGTGATGGATTTACAATCCACCCTCAAGGTCCTCATCATCAAGCCATCATCTTAGTTCCACCTAGGCCATATGGTTGAATTGGTTAAAGACAAATTGAAGAAGAAAACCAAAATGAAAAGCTAAGGTAAGTTCATAATTTCATCATTTTGAGCTAAAAACATAACCCCTCAAAGCATAGAAATAAATTTAGAAACTACTCCCTACCTAATCTGAGTTGAAGAAGAGGAAGAGAACTTGGTTTCTTGAAGTGAAATGAAACAAAATCTCTTTGAAGAAATTGAAGAAAGAATTCAGCCAAAGAGGAGGAAGAAAGAAAGTTTTTGGTGCTCTTAAAAACTAGTTATGAACCAAGCATTCTAAGACCACTCAAGCAAGCCTATTTATAGAAGATTTTGAGGCTTCTAATTGGCCAAAATGATGAGGTAGTGGACGGAATTTTGCAGGAGAAATAAGGGAGGAAAAATCATTTTAGACAAAGTTGTATGAAATTAAGGAATTATGTCTCTTATGGTGACATTTTGGCATTTTGTTTTAGTGCAACTTTTGGCAATAATTCAGCTGCATAATGGCATCAATAATTTCGTCCATTATAGCCCAAAGAAGTGAAATTTGTGTGTTCCATGCATTATTTAGGTGTAGGCATGGTATTCATGTAATTTAGAGAATTTACGGTTAAGGGTTTAAGTGAATTAGTAAGCAATTTGGGTGTTTTTGAGCAATTTTGGGTTCTAATCAATCTAAATACATAATTTTGACTCTAGATTAATATTTAGAATTTAATAAGCTTTAATTTGAGCCTAATATTGCTTAGGTTTCGATTATCTGAATCAAAAATCCCAAAATTCGCAAAACTGCCCAAAAACAGGGGCAAAATCGTACTTTCATTTAAAAATTGCCCGAGGCCACCCGAGCTTAACCAATGGTTAATCATGGCTTAAAAACACATTTTAAAACATTTTAGTGAGGTTCGGGCTCAGTCGGCACGCACATCGGAGTTAAAACAGCCGCAGGGGCGTGTTGGTCATTTCCGGCGTCGGAACTCAAAATTGAGATCCTTTTGCTTTATTAACACACATAACACAAACAATCCCTTATTATCCTCAAAATATCCCTTTGAGAATAGGTGGGGCCCACGATCCTCATTTTCTGAGTAAAATAACTTCAGGGGCATTTTGGTCATTTTATACGTCTGAATTCGGGATTTGCGACTCTCGCATGAATCGTTCCTAACCTCTCTTCTAATGTTATATTCCTTTATTGAGGATTGTTCGGCCTCAAATCTTATGTAATAATTACCTACGGTAATTCGGTAATTGAGTAATTTCTAATGACAGTAAATATTACAGTAAAAATTGGGCGTTCTGTAATCCTCGGAAGGATCAGTCTCCGAAAAGGACGGGCAGACCTTGCAGGCACATCGGGGTAGTCTCGGCGGCGGCGGGCGTGGATGATGGGTGCACGAAGCCTCTCCTCTAGGGGACGTGCACGCTCGAACACCAGGTCCTCGCCAAAAGGTGAGACGGGGGAGAAACTATGGGAATGTACAGGGGGAGTGAAGGGTCGACCCATGAACATGAATACTCTAACCGTGCATCGACCCACAAAATGGAATGACCCGTGGTCCGGGTCATGGTGCACCTCCCACGTCGGCGTGTCCACGAACACCACGAACGTCGCCATCTGAAGACGTGACGGAAAGAAAGAGGTAGAGGGAGTGAGAATCTTGCTAAAGAATCTCAGTAAGGCCTCCTACTACCTAGGTGTCATCATCTACGTCCTCCGGAACCTTGGGTTTATTTATACAAAATGACTGAGCATGTATTAAGTTCATTTTAAACTTTAAAACATATTTTAGCCAAGGTCCATTCATTTTAGGATGATCTTAATGTCATGAATGCAACATAATAGAAAATGTATGCATGGCACTACCTAATGCACATACATAAAACATAACATCAAGCATCATCATTCTTGGTGGCATAAAGTGGCAATAGTAACATTCATATGAGACAAAACTTAGTGACATAATCATAATCATGAAACTTCTCTTCCTCATGGGCCACCCTAAAAGACAATTGAACTGGTGGTGCTCGGTCGAACCGGTGTCACCCAGAACGTGTCACATATCTAGGTTATGAGCTCATACCTTAACTAGTCGTCACTAGTTCTTACTTACCACTTAACGATAAGAGTATCATAAATCATAAATCCCGACTATCTGAGTACGGGTTAGGGGCAGTTCTCCTAGGGCTGCTCGGCCGAACCGGTGTCACCTAAGAGTGTAAAATGGTACCGATGTCACATGAGTTCTATGGAGGTGCTCGGCCGAACCGGTGTCATCCTAGAACCCATCTTAGTACCTTAATTTTCAAAATCTCTTTAAGTCCCCAAATTTGTCAGAAATTTGGCCACTGTGGTCATTACACGAATTTCCTTCCAAATTTGCTTTATGCCACATAAACATATAGTCTCATAAATTCCTCATATGAATAACATCATCATCATTAGCATACTTCATGCATCATCATAAAACATTCAAACGCTTACCCTTACGGTAGCTTATGCTTTGACCCTTACGGGTCTTAACCTTGAGATATAATTCTCTAACATTCGACGCTCATACTTTTATGCACCTAAGGGCTCATAATTAATCATCATTCCTAGTCCTCATGTTCATACTTAAATCTGAAAAGCATAGGGCAGAATCTCTAACTTGTATTTACGGGGTTCTAGAACTTACGTTTTAGACCCTTTCTCGGTTCGTTTTACTTGAAGGCTATATATTAAATCTAAATCAATTATGAGGCATTCCTATGCTTAAGGAGTAATTATTAATCATGTTTATCATGTTGTAAGGGTGCTGGACAGAATCCAGAAAATTAAATGTTCTAAGAGTTCTACATTTGCATTTTTACGGTTTTCTAGTTACTAGTTTCCCCGTAGGTGCTAGAATTCGTTTCTAATCCAAATGATACCAAGTTTTTCATGTCTAAACAATCTAAATCTGATTATGTTTGTAACACCCTAGTAATTAACCAGATACACCTAGGTTGAATCTGATTAATGACTAGACTTTACTCCTTGCTTTGGTTCTTTCTTCATAATTTGAAAATACTTAGTGAAATTACGAGCCATTTTTTTTTTTAAACACATAATTGAAAATGTGAGCCGAGTATAACGTGAACGAGTAAGCGGAGTATAATAAGACGTTTAAGAATATATCACATCACATCACTTAGGCTCCATCATATAACATCCATAAGCACATTATAGCATATATTTACATACAATAACCTCATTCAAAGGGTGGGTTATGTTCATACATCATTATCTTATGCAAACCCATAAAAGAAAATATACTTAAGGAAATTCATGCCCCTAAACTAGATAACTCCATAAGCCGGGAAGGTTATCCTAAAACTAGGGTGCATGATCACACATAAATCCACTAAGAACTCTCTAGGGCCTTTGTCCCGGAAATGGGGAATAAATCCGATCCACTGATGAGCTCCCTCGGGAGGGGACACACGAGATGCACCAAGCTGGGGTCGCATGGACGGCCTTCTTGCTAACCTTGGCTGAACAACTGTTTCCTCACTACCCTCTCTTACACGTGTGGGAGTAGGAGCAGAGCTCTCAGAATATACATGAGTAGGAGTGTGCTCTGAAGGATCAGTTTCAGAATATCTCGTCTCGGGAACATACTCGGAAATCCATGGGCCCACGGATGAAGCGGGATAAGAACGTAACATCCTTTCATCAAGTGGACTTGCATGTTCGAAAACCATTTCATCGCCATAGGGAGAAGTAGGAGAAAATCGATAACTAGGGACAGGATGTGCAAATGGATGACCTATGTAAATAAAAACATGAATCACGCACCTCCTCAAAATGATACGAGCGATGCAGGATCATAGTGAAATTCCCAAGTAGGGGTATCAACGAACAGGACGAATGTCGCCATCTGAATCTGGAGACAATGACGGAAATAAAGAAAAGGGAGTGAGAATCTTGCTAAAGAATTCTCAGTAAGGTACCTCCTTCTACAGTGTCATCATCAAAGTCCCGAGGAACCTCGGGATTATTCTAAAATAGTGAGCATGCAAAGATTCATTTTAAGTTCGGACAAATACTTAACCGAGGTTCGTCAATTTTTAATCATGCGTCTTATAATGCATCTTATTCTTAACATGTCATATTTACAATGAACTTTTCCTTTATCATTACATCATATTCCTCATCATCATTATCAAAATAACATGCATAAAAGAACGTCATATAATATTAGCTACACATGGACACAGTGCACATATTTCATTTCTTTAGTGCCTTAGGTGACTTAAAATCTTATCATCATCATTATTTTCCTTGGGCCACCCTATACTCCACCCTTTTGGGAGTAATTTAGGTTATGAGCTCATACTTTACTAGTCGTCACTAGCATATACTTATCCCTTTTGATAAGCTAAAGTCCCGACTCTACCCTTTTGAGAGAACGGGTTAGGGGGTAAAATCACCTTTTCACCACCTATAGTCTGATGGTTCCAAAGGATCATTTTCTTATAAGTTTAAGTCACCATTAAATCTTTGCATGTTATATCATAATACAATTCATAAACATCATAACATTTTCTCATTTATAGTCTTAAGCTAGAATAATATATATCAAGTGTAATCATGCATATGGGAGATTCCCGGGGAAAGAGAGGTGGGTCACAATGGACACGCTTAAATACCAAGTCTTTCCTTAGCCAGAACCTTTCCAAATTACACTTTTACAATGATACACTTTCTTCTAGCAACAAAGGTGAATTTTTCATAATAAAGAACATTTCATGTATAAGCATTCTTATTATTTGCAACAGCAACTATAACATGCAAGCCAGGAAATCATTCAATGATATCAAGTACTTAATAAGCATCCAATCCTTACATAGAATTATCAATTATAGAACTAATTAGTTACTAAACCAATTATGAATCATTCTCTTAACAATAAACCATAATTATCACAACTTCAATCATATCAAATCATTATCACACATTGATACTAAACTCAGATCAGTGGCCGAATCATGAACCTCATGCAATTACATAGAATCATATTTTAAGTGCATATAAAATAATAGTTCCCCGTAAAATCCTTGCAAAGCCTTAAAACTCATTTAGAAACTAGTTCTTTTGTCAAATTTGGGAGGATCTTCACAATTAAAATTCTCGCTTAAGATAAAAGGAGTAAGTCTTGAGCTTTAGAGATTTAGGTGACATCTTAGAATTATAAACATGCTATGCAACCTTATTTTAATCTTATCTTTATAAGGTGATAGCTTGGAATTATAAACATGATATGCAATTCCATTTCTTTATCTTTAAGATTTAAGGTGATGGCTTGAAAATTAAACATGATGCAAGAACTTGAAATATAAACATGATACAAGAAACTGGAGCGGCGGTAATCCGCACAGACGATGAGAGGGAGAAGAGAATATTAAGAAACTGAGGCGATGTAGTCCGTGACCGAGGGAGAAGAGAATATTAAGAAACCAGAGCGGTAGTCCGCACAGACCATAGAGAGGGAGAAGAGAATTATTATTACATCTTTTTAAGCTCCAATCTCAAGACTTTTTAAAGAATAAATTCTTTAACTCCAATAATCATATTTCTTTGCTTGTGATACATGGGCAAGTCTTTAAGCTCTAGGATCTTTAGGTGATGGCATAAAATAAACATGTCATGCGTTGATTCTTTTAGCCATTATAAAATATAGTGAGAGCATAAATTAAATATGAGATGCAACCTCTTAATTATCTTGAAAGATTAAGTGATGACTTGAAACATAAACATGAAATACAAGCTTGGAATTTAAACATGAGAAATACAAGTTCATTTATTCATTCTTGAAAATTTAGTGATGACATAGAAGTTAATCATGGATGCAAATTCATTTTGTTTCTTTACTAGAGCTCCTTCAAGACTTTAAAAGAATTATAAATTCAACCCAATACATATCTTAACAAGAAATAAAACATAAAAGGAAAATACATCTTTCAAGTTCTAAACTAAAAATCTTTGTTTTAGCATCATAAAGCATTATTCTTTAAAGTTTTGCATCAAGTGGAATTTTCAAGCTTTAGAGGCCTAACTTGTGATGGATTTACAACCCACCCTCAAGGTCCTCATCATCAAGCCATCATCTTAGTTCCACCTAGGCCATATGGTTGAATTGGTTAAAGAAAAAAATTGAAGAGGGTAACCAAAATGAAAAGCTAAGGTAAGTTCATAATTTCATCATTTTGAGCTAAAAACACAACTCCTCAAAGCATAGAAATAAATTTAGAAACTACTCCCTACCTGATCTGAGTTGAAGAAGAGGAAGAGAACTTGGTTTCTTGAAGTGAAATGAAACAAAATCTCTTTGAAAAAATTGAAGAAAGAATTCAGCCAAAGAGGAGGAAGAAAGAAAGGTGTTGGTGCTCCTAAAAACTAGTTATGAACCAAGCATTCCAAGACCACTCAAGCAAGCCTATTTATAGAAGATTTTGAGGCTTCTAATTGGACAAAATGATGAGGTAGTGGACGGAATTTTGCAGGAGAAATAAGGGAGGAAAAATCATTTTAGACAAAGTTGTATGAAATTAAGGAATTATGTCTCTTATGGTGACATTTTGGCATTTTGTTTTAGTGCAACTTTTGGCAATAATTCAGCTGCATAATGGCATCAATAATTTCGTCCATTACAGCCCAAAGAAGTGAAATTTGTGTGTTCCATGCATTATTTAGGTGTAGGCAAGATATTCATGTAATTTAGAGAATTTACGGTTAAGGGTTTAAGTGAATTAGTAAGCAATTTGGGTGTTTTTGAGCAATTTTGGGTTCTAATCAATCTAAATACATAATTTTGACTCTAGATTAATATTTAGAATTTAATAAGCTTTAATTTGAGCCTAATATTGCTTAGGTTTCGGTATACCAATCAAAAATCTGAAATTCAAAGCGCCCAAAAGCAGGGCAAAATCGTACTTTCACTTAAAAACTGCCGAGGCCACCCGAGCTTAATCAATGGTTATTCATGGCTTAAAAACACATTTTAAAACATTTTAGTGAGGTTCGGGCTCAATCGGCACGCACATCGGAGTTAAAAGCGACCTTGAGGCGTTTTGGTCATTTCAAGGCTTCGAACTCAAAATTGAGATCCTTCTGCTCTATTAACACACATAACACAAACAATCCCTTATTATCCTCAAAATATCCCCTTGAGAATAGGTGGGGCCCACGATCCTCATTTTCTGAGTAAAATAACTTCAGGGGCATTTTGGTCATTTTATACGTACAGAAATTCGGGATTTGCGACTCTCGCATGAATCGTTCCTAACCTCTCTTCTAACGTTATATTCCTTTATTGAGGATTGTTCGGCCTCAAATCTTATGTAATAATTACCTACGGCAATTGAGTAATTTCTAATGACAGTAAAAATTACAGTAAAAATTGGGGCGTTACAATGTTCCCATTAAAACAGTTTGGATTAGTTCCATAAACAAATGGGTCAAAACTATGTTAAATTCTAGCTTTACGGTATTTCTAGTTAGCTAGTTTCTTACCTATCATGCATAGGATCGCTTCTACATCATCACATGATATTTTCACACATTCCAACACATCAAAACATCATCATACAGCATCACACTCATCACATCAGGGCCGAAACATTTAACTTAAATGAGAGAGTTAAATTGACATTTCTAGGTACATAAGTTAACTAGTTTCTCTCGGAATCGATCTAGAACTTCTAAAACTCTTTGCAAAACACTTTAATTCATCAAAAGGCTAAGAGAAGCCTTAGGTCACTGACCAAAACATATTCCATCCCCTAAAAGATAATAAAATCACAACTTGTGATGACATAACCTTATAAAGATTTGTAAAGCTTTAAGGAAAACTTAAAACATAGACTATTGGTCCTAGTAGCTAGATGAAAACTCATTGCAAGTCCATCATCACTACTTGGCCGAAATTATGCATTCAAGGAATACATTCACATTTAACTTTATCTTGGAATGAAATGGGCAAGTCTTTGAGCTCTAGGTTCTTAAGTTACGACATAAACTAAACGTGCTCATGCTTTTCATTTTTAATCTTGCTTACAAAGTAAAGTGATGACTTGAATTTAAATATGCAAGGCATAAACTTAAACGTGCAAGCTTGAAAGTAAATATGTGAGGCATAAACTTAAACGTGCAAGCTTGAAGGTAAATATACATGGTTCAATTCTTTGTTTTAGTGCTCTTGGCCCAACAACAATCGACTTTAAGGCCGAAATAGATAGGCATTCGAGAAATTAATTAGGTAGTAATGCAAGTTCAATTCTTTATTTTAGTGCTCTAGGCCCAACAACAATCGACTTTAAGGCCGAAATAGAAAGGCTTTGAGAATTAAATTGAGTGATGATACAAGTTCCATTTTAATCTTTAGGTTCTTAGGTGATGGCTAGAAAGTAAAGATGCATACCAAGAATGTAAATATGAATGCAAGCATAAAATAAATTATGCAAGTTCATTTTATCTTTCTAGAACTCTTAACAAGACTTTAAAGGAATTTAAACCATAACCCAAACTCATCCAAACAAGGTAAAGTCAAGCTTAGAGTTCTTAAAACTCAACACAATATTCTTAGGAAATCAAACCATGAAGCTTAGAAAAATTAAGGAAATGGCCGAAATCTTCAAGAAGAAAAAGGAACATTTTAGAACTCTAGAGTTCATGATCTTGATGATATATTAACACCAACATCATGAGTCCTCATCATTGAGTTCATAGAGCCATTTTAAAACGTCATCAAAGCTAAAGTTCTCAAGAGTTCAAGAAAGGAAAAACTAAAAACATTTTTGCTCAAGAACAAAGATCAAGCTCTAGAGTTTGTTTCAAGTGATGAACATCATCATGAAACTCTCATCATCAAGCTCTCATCCCTTCATTCCCAAAGGCCCATGGCCGAAACATAAAGAGGAAGAAGGAGAAGAAAAGAAGTTCTAAAAGGAACCAAGAGAAACTATGAACATCAAGCTTGAAACAAGAACTTTAAAGAAAAGAATACATGAAAGAAAATCCCTACTTGGTGTGATGAACTTGAAGATGGAAGAAGAAGATGAAGATGATGAAGAGCTTTGAAGAGCTTGAAGAACTTGAAGAACACTAGAACTTTGAGAGAAAAGAAAAGCTTTGAGTGTTTCCTAAACTTAGCAAATGATCTAAAAGTGGTGCAAGCTCCTCAAGGCATTGTATTTATAGAGAAATGAAACAAATGGAGGGAGCTCATGGAGATGAAGGGCTTCGGCCATGAGGTGCAGATTGGAGGCATTCCATGAGTTCCATGAGGTGAGATAATGTGTTCTTTGAGGTATGGTGAGGTATGGCTTAAGGTTTGGTGAGGTATGGTTCAAGGTATGGCTTCAAGCATGGTTCTTTGAGTGAGAAAATAATTAAACATGTGGCCAAAGAGGAGTGTGCTGGCCGAAATGCATCAGCCAAGGGAGGAGAGTTTCTTGCATTTTAATTGTGGTTTAGAGTTGTGTTTAGGTGTATCTTTGATTATGCTTAAGATTAGGAATTTGTAAGAAAGTGTTTAGGCAAAGGAAATGGATAATTAAGGTGGTCTAGACATAATTAAGGAGTGGTCTTGCACCATTAGTGAGTTAAATCCTCAATTTAGAGTCTAAACAACTCTAGACACATTTCCTTGATTTAAGGAATTGGAGAGAGAAAACACTATTTAAGATTCCAAGACTAGGAGTCTTGAGTTCTAAAAAGGGATTTAAGTTTAATCTAAGCAATTTTAGGTTCTAATTAACTTTAATAAATTATTTTGACTCTAGATTAATTAGGGAAATAAATTAATCTTCGTTTAGAGCCTAATATTGCTTAGGTTTGCTTAATTACGTCATTAAGCTCAAAAGCACTATTCTAGGGGCAAAATCGTAATTTTGCACTAAAACTGCCCGGGACCACCGGGACTTGAACAGAGACCTCTAGACACATTAAAACATGTTTTTAAACCTCTGGGGAAAGTTAGGGCTCAAGCGGCACCTTTACCGCGTAAAAAGCGCTATAAGGGTATTTTGGTCATTTTGACTAAAGCTGGAAAAGCTAAATTTTCGCTTCCGAAAGCCTTCAAAGGCCATTCAATCCCCTTCAAACATTGAGTTGACCCTTCGAGGATGACGGAGTTGGTTACCCAGAGCTCGGGTCGAAATGACCTCAGGGGCATTTTGGTCATTTCCTCGGACGAGAAAAATCGGGTGTTACATTACTCCCCTCCTTAAAAGAATTTCGCCCTCGAAATTCGTTACCATGGAATATCTCGGGATACTCATCTTGCATTTCTCTCCCTAGCTCTCATGTGAATTCTTGAGACTTGTCGCGTCCCATGCTACTTTTACCAAAGAGCAGACTTGTTCCTCACCGCTTGACTCAGCGGTCCACGATTCGTAGGGAAGATTGAAAGTTAGGTCGTCCCTTAACCGAACATGCTCGGCTCTAAAATGTGGCTAGGTCGGACTCATACTTCCTTAACTGAGAGACGTGAAAGACGTCATGAAGATTTGAAAGATTAGGGGGTAAGGCTATTTTGTAGGCAACTGTTCCTATCCTTTGAAGAATTTGGAAAGGACCAAGGAATCGGGGGCTCAACTTTTTAACTTTCATGGCTCTCCCTATGCCTGTAGTGGGGGTAATCCTAAGGAACATATGTTCTCCCTCTTCGAACTCCAAGGGCTTGCGCCGCTTGTCCGCATAGCTCTTTTGTCTACTTTGAGCAGTGAGCATCCTATCCCGGATCCTCTTGATTTGTTCCGTCGTCTCCCTCACTACATCGGGTCCTATTATGGTTTGTTCTCCGGACTCATACCAACATAAGGATGATTGGCACTTCCTCCCATACAATGCCTCATACGGTGCCATACCGATGCTCGCGTGATAACTGTTGTTATACGCAAACTCGATCAAAGGCAAGTACTTATCCCAACTTCCCCTTTGGTCTAACATACAGGCTCTTAGCATATCCTCTAGGGTTTGGATCGTCCTTTCGGATTGTCCGTCTGTTTGTGGGTGGTAAGCAGTGCTTAAGCATAGCTTTGAACCAAACACCTTTTGAAAGGCTCCCCAAAAACGCGACGTAAACCGCGGATCTCTATCTGAGATTATCGTCGACGGTACTCCATGCAATCTTACGATCTCTTGGATGTATAACTGAGCCAACTTATCTAAAGAGTATGTCACTCTAATAGGTAGAAAGTGTGCCGACTTGGTTAGTCGATCCACTATCACCCAAATAGCATCATGGCCAGCTTGGGTCTTAGGCAATCCTGTCACAAAATCCATGGATATGCATTCCCACTTCCATTCGGGGATTGACAGGGGTTGCAACAAACCTGAAGGTTTTTGGTGCTCGATTTTCACTTTCTGACATACCAAGCACTTACTAACCCAGGCGACTACATCCTTCTTCATTCCGGGCCACCAAAACATCTTCTTCAAGTCTTGGTACATCTTGGTAACACCGGGATGAATGGTGAAATAGCTTTTGTGAGCCTCCTCCAAGATCTTTTCTCGGAGGTCACCATCTTGGGGTACGCAGATCCTTCCCTCAAATCTCCATATCCAATCATCGCCTCTTTCGAAACCCTTCAACTTTCCCGCCTTAACAGCATCTATGATCTCTTCGAACTCCTCATTCTCTCGTTGTGCTAACATGATTCTTTGCTTAAATCCACTTGTTACACTAAGATAGCACATTTTTATCCCTCTATCGGTTCTTTGACATCCCTAGATTCATATCCCTAAACTTCTCTATCAACTCAACTTCTTTGATCATCATGTGGGACAGGTGTAACGACTTTCGGCTCAAGGCGTCGGCGACTACATTAGCCTTGCCGGGGTGGTAACTTAAACCGAAATCGTAGTCTTTGAGGAATTCCATCCATCTCCTTTGCCTCATGTTTAACTCCTTTTGATCAAAGATGTACTTGAGACTCTTATGATCGGAGAAAACTTCAAACCTTACACCATACAGATGGTGTCTCCACATCTTTAAGGCAAACGCTACGGCGGCTAATTCTAGGTCATGGGTGGGGTAGTTAGCCTCGTGAGGCTTGAGTTGTCGTGATGCATAGGCTACCACTTGCCTATTTTGCATCAACACACACCCTAGTCCTTTGCCCGAAGCATCACAATATACCTCGAAGGGTACATTGGGGCTAAGTAAGACTAAGACTGGGGTCGTGGTTAACCTTTCCTTAAGCTCTTGAAAACTCTTCTCACATTCGGGGCTCCACTCAAACGGGGCATTCTTCCTAGTGAGCTTGGTCAAGGGTAGGGCTAACTGGGAAAATCCTTTGATAAACCTACGGTAGTAGCCTGCTAAGCCCAAAAAGCTCCGTATTTCCATTACGGTGGTCGGTCTATCCCAATTCATTACGGCTTCTACCTTACTAGGATCAACGGCTATGCCTCCTTTTGACACAACGTGCCCTAAAAACTTGACCTCCTTCAACCAAAATTCACACTTAGAGAGTTTCGCATACAGCTTTTTCTCCCTCAAAATCTCCAAAACTATCCTCAAATGACGCTCATGCTCCTCGTGGGTCTTCGAATAGATGAGTATATCATCTATGAAAACGACCACGAACTGATCTAAATAGGGTCTAAAGATCCTATTCATGTAATCCATAAATACCGCAGGAGCATTTGTCAACCCAAAAGACATCACCGCGAACTCAAAGTGTCCGTACCCAGTTCTAAAGGCGGTCTTTGGTATATCCTGATCTCTCACTCTAATTTGGTGGTATCCTGACCTTAGGTCGATCTTGGAAAACACTACCGCTCCTCTCAATTGGTCCATGAGATCATCAATCCTAGGCAAAGGGTATTTGTTTTTCACTGTCACACGATTTAATTGCCTATAATCTATGCACAACCTCATACTCCCATCCTTTTTTTTCACAAACAAGACCGGGGCTCCCCATGGTGAAGCACTAGGTCTTATAAAGCTTTTCTCTAAAAGTTCCTCAAGTTGGGTTTTAAGCTCGGCTAGTTCTAGGGGTGACATTCTATAGGGGGCAATGGAGATTAGTCGCTCCAGAACCAACACAATGGAGAACCCCACTCCTCGCTCGGGAGGGAACTCGGGTATATCTTCCGGAAATTCCTCGGGATAGTCTCTCACTATAGGTATATTCTCTAAATTTTGCTCAAAGTGTACTTCGCTAGCGGCTAGGAGAACATATCCCTTAGTCTTTTTCCCACTACAGTGGACCTCTACGGCATTGAGATAGAGTTTCAAAGGTTGACTTATTTCACTAGGAGGAGAAGGAAAGATAACTGTTTTGGTGTCACAGTCTAACAATACACGGTTGGCGTGAAGCCAATCCATGCCAAGAACTACTCCTATACCTTTCATGGGTAAACAAATTAAATCCACAACATATGATCTATTTTCTGTGGTGAGGTGACAATTTAGGCAACAATAACAAGTATTCACAGGATGATTTGTGGGGGTAGAGACAATAAGATCAAAAGGAAGTTTGGAAGTTTTCAAATTTAGAGCCTCGACACTAGCATAAGAAATAAAAGAATGTGTTGCACCAGAGTCATAAAGTACAGTTAAGGTCCTACCATCTATTTCGCACTTACCTTCTATGAGACCGTTGGATGTGTCCGCTTCGTCTACCTTGAGGCTGAAGACCCTCCCTTGGTGTTGCGGCCTAGGGTTCTGATTTGCTGGCCCTCCGTTGTTGCATCTGTTGGCATAGTGGCCGGGCTTCCCGTACTTGAAGCACACATTTTGTCCAGCTAGGCAGGGACGGTTGCCATGATCCTTCTCGCACTGGGGGCATATTATCGCCGGTGTAGTCCTAGCAAAGGTGGCGGGGGCTCCTTGGGGCGTCTTGTTCTTGGTCCCACTTGATCCTCCTTGGTTGTTTCGGGGGCCGACCGACCCTCCTTGTCGGTTGTTGTTATTGTTGTTGCGGTTGTTGTTGTTGTTCTGGAATTGTGGTCGGTATGGTTGCTTGGGTTGTTGGTGGAAGGGGGTTCTTTGTTGTTGTTGTGATTTGAACTGGTTGGTTTGGTAGGGATTATAGTGATTTCAGGATTGGTTTGGATATTGGGGCTTGAATTTTGGGGCTTGAGGTGCTAGCCCCTTGTTTCGTGCTGCCCTTGCAGCATTGATTTTCTTCTGTCCCTCTTCCATGATCTGGCACTTGTTGACTAGGGTTGGGAAGTCCCTAATCTCCATGTGCGCCACAGCATAGTTGAGTTCTGCCGTTAGTCCGGCCTCATATTTGACGCACTTCCATACCTCATCGGGGTTTCCTTGAAACACCCTAGAGAACTTGATCAGCTCCTCGAATTTCGCCGTGTACTGGGCGACAGTAGACCCTCCTTAGGTCAGTTGCATGAACTCAATGTCCTTCGCATTCCTCACCGACTCCGGGAAGTAATTCTCATAGAAGTAGGTCTTGAATAGCTCCCAGTTGACAGCGGTACCAGAAGCTTCTAGCAGTCTTCGGGTGCCGGTCCACCAAAACTCGGCATCCGATTCCATCATATAGGCCGCAAAGGTGACCTTCTGCTCCTCCGAGCAAGCCACCACAGAGTAGATCTTTTCCATGTTTTTGATCCACTCATCAGCTTGGTCGGGGTCCATGGCTCCTCGGAAGGTTGGCGGGTTCGCCTTGCGAAACTCACCAAACCTTGCTTGCTCGATCATTTCGGCAGTAGGGGGAGCACGTCCGGTGTTCCCGTGTTGGTTCATCCTCTCGAACATTCGTTCCATGGCCCTAGCCATGTCACGAACAGCAGCAGCAGTAGCATCATTTTGGTCCCCCTCGGTCGGGGTCCTAGGTTGTCTCCTTGGTGCCATTGGTTCCTAAACACACGAGACAATAAACACTGAGGTGATCAGGCTCAATATTCCATGTAAAATGAGCTAGTTACCATGGCACACGCAAGTCGACAAGGGTCATGCACTCCTACCCTATAGCTTATCTCTAGCTAAGCTCTACGCATGACATAGCTATCGTACTACGCTTTAGAAAGCATAGTCAGTCCAATCCTCAGGCTCCATGAGAATCGAACTGCTCTGATACCATAATGTAACATCCTAATTTTTAACCCAATACTCTAGAACATATTTAGGTTAATCATTAGTCTGTTACTTCATAGTTCTCATTTATCTTTGAATTACTTAGCGGAAAATACGGGTAATTTTTTTTTTCAAAAACAAAGTGAGAGCCGCGTGATGCGATAAGCGGTAAACCATGTATAGTAAACAAATGTCTCACAACATCATAACATAAGGCACAACATGAACATCACTGAATATCATGTTATATATATATAACTTGCCCACTTATAAGTGTGGGACTTAATTTAGTACAAGGAAAATGCATAAAAGAAAATACCACATAAAACATGAACATAATCTACTCCCCTACCCGAGTGTATCTAATGGGAAACCTCTAAACAAAAGAAGGTTTATCCCCATCTAAGTGGTGTGTGCTCTATCTCGGGCCATCCACGGCCTCCTACTGGCGACTATCTCATGATCGAGGCAGATATCCGGGAAACTGGGCGAGCTCCTCGGGCGTGAAGAGGCGGAGCGGGGATCTAGTGTGAGCCCCGGGGTATGGCCGCATCTCCGGTCGTTGTGCACGCCTCGGCTGAGTCACGGTGGGCTCGCTATCCTCTCTAAAGTCCATAGGTATGGAGAGGGAAATCCCTCGGAGGGTGCCTGGGTTGCCGAATCCTCGGAAGGATCCATCTCCGAAAAAGACGACGGGCAATGGGGCACATATTGGGGGTAGTCTCGAGCGGCGGACGTGGATGATGGGGTACGACGAAGCCTCTCCTCTAGGGGACGTGCGCGCTCGAACACCAGGTCCTCGCCAAAAGGTGAGACGGGGGAGAAACTATGGGAATGTACAGGGGGAGTGAAGGGTCGACCCATGAACATGAATACTCTAACCGTGCATCGACCCACAAAATGGAATGACCCGTGGTCCGGGTCATGGTGCACCTCCCACGTCGGCGTGTCCACGAACACCACGAACGTCGCCATCTGAAGACGTGACGGAAAGAAAGAGGTAGAGGGAGTGAGAATCTTGCTAAAGAATCTCAGTAGGGCCTCCTACTACCTAGGTGTCATCATCTACGTCCTCAGGAACCTTGGGTTTATTTATACAAAATGACTGAGCATGTATTAAGTTCATTTTAAACTTTAAAACATATTTTAGCCAAGGTCCATTCATTTTAGGATGATCTTAATGTCATGAATGCAACATAATAGAAAATGTATGCATGGCACTACCTAATGCACATACATAAAACATAACATCAAGCATCATCATTCTTGGTGGCATAAAGTGGCAATAGTAACATTCATATGGGACAAAACTTAGTGACATAATCATAATCATGAAACTTCTCTTCCTCATGGGCCACCCTAAAAGACAATCGAACTGGGGGTGCTCGGCCGAACCGGTGTCACCCAGAACGTGTCACATATCTAGGTTATGAGCTCATACCTTAACTAGTCGTCACTAGTTCTTACTTACCACTTAACGATAAGCGTATCATAAATCATAAATCCCGACTATCTGAGTACGGGTTAGGGGGCAATTCTCTTAGGGGTGCTCGGCCGAACCGGTGTCACCTAAGAGTGTAAAATGGTACCGATGTCACATGAGTTCTATGGAGGTGCTCGGCCGAACCGGTGTCATCCTAGAACCCATCTTAGTACCTTAATTTTCAAAATCTCTTTAAGTCCCCAAATTTGTCGAAATTCGGCGACTGTGATCATTACATCGAATTTCCTTCCAAATTTGCTTTATGCCACATAAACATATAGTCTCATAAATTCCTCATATGAATAACATCATCATCATTAGCATACTTCATGCATCATCATAAAACATTCAAACGCTTACCCTTACGGTAGCTTATGCTTTGACCCTTACGGGTCTTAACCTTGAGATATAATTCTCTAACATTCGACGCTCATACTTTTATGCACCTAAGGGCTCATAATTAATCATCATTCCTAGTCCTCATGTTCATACTTAAATCTGAAAAGCATAGGGCAGAATCTCTAACTTGTATTTACGGGGTTCTAGAACTTACGTTTTAGACCCTTTCTCGGTTCCGTTTTTACTTGAAAGCTATATATTAAATCTAAATCAATTATGAGGCATTCCTATGCTTAAGGAGTAATTATTAATCATGTTTATCATGTTGTAAGGGTGCTGGACAGAATCCAGAAAATTAAATGTTCTAAGAGTTCTACATTTGCATTTTTACGGTTTTCTAGTTACTAGTTTCCCCGTAGGTGCTAGAATTCGTTTCTAATCCAAATGATACCAAGTTTTTCATGTCTAAACAATCTAAATCTGATTATGTTCCCATTAAAACAGTTTGGATTAGTTCCATAAACAAATGGGGTCAAAACTATGTTAAATTCTAGCTTTACGGTATTTCTAGTTAGCTAGTTTCTTACCTATCATGCATAGGATCGCTTCTACATCATCACATGATATTTTCACACATTCCAACACATCAAAACATCATCATACAGCATCACACTCATCACATCAGGGCCGAAACATTTAACTTAAATGAGAGAGTTAAATTGACATTTCTAGGTACATAAGTTAACTAGTTTCTCTCGGAATCGATCTAGAACTTCTAAAACTCTTTGCAAAACACTTTAATTCATCAAAAGGCTAAGAGAAGCCTTAGGTCACTGACCAAAACATATTCCATCCCCTAAAGATAATAAAATCACAACTTGTGATGACATAACCTTATAAAGATTTGTAAAGCTTTAAGGAAAACTTAAAACATAGACTATTGGTCCTAGTAGCTAGATGAAAACTCATTGCAAGTCCATCATCACTACTTGGCCGAAATTATGCATTCAAGGAATACATTCACATTTAACTTTATCTTGGAATGAAATGGGCAAGTCTTTGAGCTCTAGGTTCTTAAGATTCTGACATAAACTAAACGTGCTCATGCTTTTCATTTTTAATCTTGCTTACAAAGTAAAGTGATGACTTGAATTTAAATATGCAAGGCATAAACTTAAACGTGCAAGCTTGAAAGTAAATATGCGAGGCATAAACTTAAACGTGCAAGCTTGAAGGTAAATATACATGGTTCAATTCTTTGTTTTAGTGCTCTTGGCCCAACAACAATCGACTTTAAGGCCGAAATAGATAGGCATTCGAGAAATTAATTAGGTAGTAATGCAAGTTCAATTCTTTATTTTAGTGCTCTAGGCCCAACAACAATCGACTTTAAGGCCGAAATAGAAAGGCTTTGAGAATTAAATTGAGTGATGATACAAGTTCCATTTTAATCTTTAGGTTCTTAGGTGATGGCTAGAAAGTAAAGATGCATACCAAGAATGTAAATATGAATGCAAGCATAAAATAAATTATGCAAGTTCATTTTATCTTTCTAGAGCTCTTAACAAGACTTTAAAGGAATTTAAACCATAACCCAAACTCATCCAAACAAGGTAAAGTCAAGCTTAGAGTTCTTAAAACTCAACACAATATTCTTAGGAAATCAAACCATGAAGCTTAGAAAAATTAAGGAAATGGCCGAAATCTTCAAGAAGAAAAAGGAACATTTTAGAACTCTAGAGTTCATGATCTTGATGATATATTAACACCAACATCATGAGTCCTCATCATTGAGTTCATAGAGCCATTTTAAAACATCATCAAAGCTAAAGTTCTCAAGAGTTCAAGAAAGGAAAAACTAAAAACATTTTTGCTCAAGAACAAAGATCAGGTTCTAGAGTTTGTTTCAAGTGATGAACATCATCATGAAACTCTCATCATCAAGCTCTCATCCCTTCATTCCCAAAGGCCCATGGCCGAAACATAAAGAGGAAGAAGGAGAAGAAAAGAAGTTCTAAAAGGAACCAAGAGAAACTATGAACATCAAGCTTGAAACAAGAACTTTAAAGAAAAGAATACATGAAAGAAAATCCCTACTTGGTGTGATGAACTTGAAGATGGAAGAAGAAGATGAAGATGATGAAGAGCTTTGAAGAGCTTGAAGAACTTGAAGAACACTAGAACTTTGAGAGAAAAGAAAAGCTTTGAGTGTTTCCTAAACTTAGCAAATGATCTAAAAGTGGTGCAAGCTCCTCAAGGCATTGTATTTATAGAGAAATGAAACAAATGGAGGGAGCTCATGGAGATGAAGAGCTTCGGCCATGAGGTGCAGATTGGAGGCATTCCATGAGTTCCATGAGGTGAGATAATGTGTTCTTTGAGGTATGGTGAGGTATGGCTTAAGGTTTGGTGAGGTATGGTTCAAGGTATGGCTTCAAGCATGGTTCTTTGAGTGAGAAAATAATTAAACATGTGGCCAAAGAGGAGTGTGCTGGCCGAAATGCATCAGCCAAGGGAGGAGAGTTTCTTGCATTTTAATTGTGGTTTAGAGTTGTGTTTAGGTGTATCTTTGATTATGCTTAAGATTAGGAATTTGTAAGAAAGTGTTTAGGCAAGGGAAATGGATAATTAAGGTGGTCTAGACATAATTAAGGAGTGGTCTTGCACCATTAGTGAGTTAAATCCTCAATTTAGAGTCTAAACAACTCTAGACACATTTCCTTGATTTAAGGAATTGGAGAGAGAAAACACTATTCAAGATTCCAAGACTAGGAGTCTTAAGTTCTAAAAAGGGATTTAAGTTTAATCTAAGCAATTTTAGGTTCTAATTAACTTTAATAAATTATTTTGACTCTAGATTAATTAGGGAAATAAATTAATCTTCGTTTAGAGCCTAATATTGCTTAGGTTTGCTTAATTACGTCATTAAGCTCAAAAGCACTATTCTAGGGGCAAAATCATAATTTTGCACTAAAACTGCCCGGGACCACCGGGACTTGAACAGAGACCTCTAGACACATGAAAACATGTTTTTAAACCTCTGGGGAAAGTTCCGGGCTCAAACGGCACCTTTACCCGCGTAAAAACGCTATAAGGGTATTTTGGTCATTTTGACCCGAAACTGCGGAAAACAAAATTTTTCGCTTCCAAAAGCCTTCAAAGGCCATTCAATCCCCTTCAAACATTGAGTTGACCCTTCGAGGATGACCAAGTTGGTTACCCCCGAGCTCGGGTCAGGAAATGACCTCAGGGGCATTTTGGTCATTTCCCTCGGACAGAAAAATCGGGGTGTTACAGTGTTTCTCTCTCCAATTCCTTAAATCAAGGAATTGTGTCTAGAATTGTTTATGCACTAAAATGATACAAGACCACTCCTTAAACATGTCTTGACAACCTTGATTACCCATTTTCTGACCTAAACACTTTCTTACAAATTCCTAATCTTAATCCTAATCAAAGATACACCTAAACACAACTCTAAACCATAATTAAAATGCAAGAAATTCCCCCCATGGCTGATGCATGTTTCGGCCACTCCTCCTCCATTTACATCACATGTTGATTTGTTTCTGACTCAAAGAACCATGCTTGAGCCATACCTTGAACCATACTTTGAACCATACCTCACCATACCTCAAGATCACAACATCTCACCTCATGGACCTCATGGGGCTGCTCTTGTTGGCCAAAACTTCCTCCCCCGTCTTGCACCTTTCATTTGTTTCATTTCTCTATAAATAGCATGCTTGGGTGAACTTGCATCATTTTAGGTTCATTTGCTAAGTGTAAGTTTTCAAAGAGCACTTCAAAGTTTGCTTTTCTCTCAAGTTCAAGTGTTCAAGTTCTTCATCCTCTTCTCTCATCCCAATCTTCAAATCACTTGGTAGGGATTTTCTTCCAAGTATTTCCTTTGTTTAAGTTCTTATCCTAGTTATGTGTTTATGGTTTCTCTTGAGTCTTTTTAGAACTTTTTTCCCTCTCCTTTTTCTTCTTCATTTTCGGCCATGGGCCTTTGAGGACAAGGGAATGAGAGCTTGATGATGAGGTATCATGATGATGATGTCCATCACTTGAACAATCTCTAAAGCTTGATCTTTGTTCTTAAGTTAAAGATGTTTTTAGTTCTTTCTTCTTGAACCTTGAATCTTTAACTTTGATGATGTTCTAAAATGGTTACATAAACTCAATATTAAGGACTCATGATGTTGGTGTTAATTCATCATCAAGATCATGGTCTCTAGAGTTTCAAATGTTTCCTTTTCTTCTTAAAAAGTTTCGATTCCTTTTCCTTTTCTTTCTCCAAATTTTGGCCATGTTGGCCAATGAGATTCATAATGGCTTGATGATGAGAGCTTCTAGATGATGACTATGTGTTCATCACAATGAGGCCTCTAGAGCTTGAGTTTTAATAAAAATGTTATTTATGACCACATTTCAAGAAAAGAAACTTTGTGTTCTAAAGAACCCTTGAGGTTCACTCTTGTCTTTACTTTACCTTGTCATGATAAGTTTGGGTTGAGGTTTAAGTTCCTCTAAAGTCTTGTATGAGCTCTAATAAGAAATAAAATAGACTAGTATTCATATTTAAATTCAAGCTTATGCATTACATATTTACTTTCAGCTTTGCATTCATATTTATTTTCCAAGCCATCACTTAAAGTTAAAGGATAAAGAATGGAGTGCACCTCAAATTTACATTCTTGTCTAGCATATTTACTTTCCATCACTAAAGAACGTAAAGATTTAAAATGAGAACTTGCACTATCACCTAACTAAATCTCAAAGCCTTTCTATTTCGGCCTTAAAGTCGATTGTTGCTGGGCCTAGAGCACTAAAATAAAGAAATGAACTTGCACGGCATATTTATTTTAAGTCTTTCATATTTATTTCAAGCCTTGCATATTTATATTTCAAGTCTTGCATATTTATTTCAAGCCTTGCATATTTACATTTCAAGTCTTGTATATTTACTTTATGCCCTCACTTTACTTTGTAATGAAGAATAAAAATGAGGTGCATAGCATGTTTAAATTATGTCATCACTTAAAGACCTTAGAGCTCAAAGACTTGCCCATTTTATCTTAAGTTAAAGTTTTATGTGGGAACATTCTTTGAATGTATAATTTCGGTCATGTAGTGATAATGAGCTTGGAATGAGTTTCATCTATCTACGAGGGCCAACAATCTAAGTTTTACAACTTTCTTTAAGCCTCATGAACTCTATGAGATTAAGACCAAATAAGATTTATGAATTT
The DNA here is from genome assembly GCA_031216125.1 of Dalbergia cochinchinensis. Lineage (NCBI taxonomy): Eukaryota > Viridiplantae > Streptophyta > Magnoliopsida > Fabales > Fabaceae > Dalbergia > Dalbergia cochinchinensis. The sequence goes on along the minus strand of CM062375.1, from coordinate 29,311,272 downwards.
ATTTCTCTTTTAAGGAAGGATCAAGTGGTCACTGACCTAAGGATATTCTTAGCCTCTTTTACAAAATGAAATGGTTTGCAAAAGAGTTTTAGAAGTCCTAAAAATGGTTCCAAGAGAAACTAGCAACTTATATGCTTTAGGAATATCAAGTTGTACATCTTTTTGGGACTTAATGTTTCGGTTCTACCATGATGAGTTTGCTGCTGTATGATGATGTTTTGATGTGTTAGAATGTGTAAAAATTATGTATGATGAGGTAGGAACATTTCTATGCATGATAGAAGAGAAACTAGCTTTCTAGCAAAACCGTAAAGTCAAGACTTAGCATAGTTTTAACCCATTTATTTTTGGATACTGTAACGCCCCGATTTTCTGTCTGAGTGGAAAATGACCAAAATGCCCCTGAGGTCATTTTTGGCTCGGAATTTGAGGATGGCCGGCCGGACAGTCCTCGAAGGGCCAACTCACTGTTTGAAGGGGATTGAATGACCCTTGAGTGGTTTTGGAGGCGAAAGTCTAATTTTCTGCAGTTTCAGGTCAAAATGACCAAAATACACCTATAGCATTTTTACGCGGGTAAAGGTGCCGTTTGAGCCTAACACTTTCTCCGAAGGTTTAAAATATTATTTTTACATGTTTAAAAGCATCTGTGTGAGTCCCAGTGGTCCGGGGCAGTTTTAGTGCAAAATTATGATTTTGCCCCTAGATTAGGCTCTAATCGAAGATTAATTAATTTCCATAATTAATCTAAAGTCAAAATAAACTATTAAAATTAATTAGAACCTAAAATTGCTTAGATTAGATTTAAATCTCTTTTTAAAACTCAAGATTTCACTCTTGGAATCTTGAATAGTATTTTCTCTCTCTAATTCCTTAAATCAAGGAATTGTGTCTAGAATTGTTTATGCACTAAAATGAGTTTACAACTCACTAATGATGCAAGACCACTCCTTAAATATGTCTTGACAACCTTAATTACCCATTTTCTCACCTAAACACTTTCTTACAAATTCCTAATCTTTATCCTAATCAAAGATACACCTAAACACAACTCTAAACCACAATTAAAATGCAAGAAAATCCTCCCTATGGCTGATGCAAGTTTTGGCAATCTCTCTCTTATTTACATCACATGTTGATTTGTTTCTCACTCAAAGAACCATGCTTGAGCCATACCTTGAACCATACCTCACCATACATTGAACCATACCTCACCATGCCTCAAGATCACAAAATCTCACCTCATGGAACTCATGGGGCTGCTCTTCATGGCCGAAACCTTCCTTCCCTCCTTGCACCTTGCATTTGTTTCATTTCTCTATAAATAGCATGCTTGGGTGAACTTGCATCATTTTGGGTTCATTTGCTAAGTGTAAGTTTTCAAAGAGCACTTCAAAGTTTCCTTTTTCTCTCAAGTTCAAGTGTTCAAGTTCTTCAATTTCTTCATCCTCTTTTCTTATCCCAATCTTCAAATCACTTGGTAGGGATTTTCTTTCAAGTATTTTCTTTATTTAAGTTCTATTTCTAGTTATGTGTTTATGGTTTCTCTTGAGTCTTTTTAGAACTTTTTTCCCTCTCCTTTTTCTTCATCATTTTCGCCCAAGGGCCTTGGAGGACAAGGGAATGAGAGCTTGATGATGAGGTTCCATGATGATGATGTTCATCACTTGAACAATCTCTAAAGCTTGATCTTTGTTCTCAAGTTAAAGATGTTTTCTTTTGTTCTTTCTTCTTGAACCTTGAATCTTTAACTTTGGTGATGTTTTAAATGGTTACATAAACTCAAAGTTGAGGACTCATGATGTTGGTGTTAGTGCATCATCAAGATCATGGTCTCTAGAGTTTCAAATGTTTCTTTTTCTTTTTAAAAGTTTCGGTTCCTTTTCCTTTTCTTTCTCCAAATTTTTGGCCATGTTGGCAAATGAGGTTCACAATGGCTTGATGATGAGAGCTTCTAGATGATGACTATGTGTTCATCACAATGAAGCCTCTAGAGCTTGAGTTTTAATAAAAATGTTATTTATGACCTCGTTTCAAGAAAAGAAACTTTGTGTTCTAAAGAACCCTTGAGGTTTACTCTTGTCTTTACTTTATCTTGTCATGATAAGTTTGGGTTGAGATTTAAGTTCCTTTAAAGTCTTGTATGAGCTCTAATAAGAAATAAAATGGACTAGCATTCATATTTAAATTCAAGCTTATGCATTACATATTTACTTTGAGCTTTGCATTCATATTTATTTTCCAAGCCATTACTTTAAGTTAAAGGATACAGAATGGATTGCACTCATATTTACATTCTTGTCTAGCATATTTACTTTTCATCACTAAAGAACATTAAGATTTAGAATGAGAGCTTGCACTATCACCTAACTAAATTTCAAAGCCTTTCTATTTCGGCCTTAAAGTCGATTGTAGCTGAGCCTAGAGCACTAAAATAAAGAAATGAACTTGCATATTTATATTTTAAGTCTTGCATATTTATTTCAAGCCTTGCATATTTATATTTCAAGCCTTGCATATTTACTTTAAGCTCTCACTTTACTTTGTAATGAAGAATAAAAATGAAGTGCATAGCATGTTTAAATTATGTCATCACTTAAAGACTTTAGAGCTCAAAGACTTGCCCATTTTATCTTGTAACATCCTAATTTTTAACCCAATACTCTAGAACATATATAGGTTAATCATTAGTCTATTACTCTTTTAGTCTCATTCCTTACAACCTCTTATTAAAATACTTAGCGGAAAATATGAATAAATTTTTCTTTTTGAAACCTGAAAGCAAAAACGCGAGCTGCGCGCTAACCTAACGTTCGTCATAACCATAACGTGCAAGAAAAAGTGACCACACCATTGATAATCATGAAACATAGTATTATACATAGCAATCATAATATCATCACATCTTCATAGATACATAGACTACTAACATCATTGTACCATCATTTACATCAAAATATGCCCATATATGTGAAGTCATCCTTATCCACCTATGAGGTTGGATAAGTGTTGACCTAAAAGCTAAGCTATCTATGCTCCTGCAGCGATCCTTTGCCCCATTTGCTAGTGTGATCCTTAAGCACGAGCCTCAGAAGAAGTCACGAACCTCGTTGTAATCCTCGTCTAGAGACGACACGGAAGGAGAGGAAAGGATGAGAAACTCATTCAAGATTCTCAGTAGGGATTCCCGACTCTAACGCAAGTGTCATCATCATCGTCCCCAGCCACCTCGGTTTTAATTATGAAAAGGTGTACATGCATAAGGATTGGTTTTAGGCTTTTCAAATCTATTTATCTGAAGTGGGTGTCTTTTAGTATGTGTCTTAATGACATGAATACAACAGATATTTGATGAATGCATGACAATACCATATGCACATTAACATGAACATCATTGGGCTCCACATAAAGGAACATAAATCATATGCGTGGCATAAAAGGTACAGTACTTCTCATGTGACATCTTTTTCATAAGTTGAACTCTTAAGTTCTTTTTCTTTAAGACCACCTTCTTAACATATCCATCAAAAGTCCAACCGATTCACCAGCCCGGCGATAATCTGGTCACCAAACTACATCTCACCTATCGCCTAGGAATGAGCTCAATCCTAACTAGTCATCACTAGATTTAATATGGGCTAATAGAGAAGGTATACATAACTTTCTTGGATCACCTATCTTAGGATCATTTCCTTCTTTGAAACGCTCTACTGGTATCTAGTACACAGTGAATTATCCGCTTTGGCAAGCTCAATGTCAATACCCTCGAGGATTTGTTTCCTCCCCACCGTGGCGGGAGAAATGCGTCTCAGTGTTACGTCACATCTGTTCTGGGGGTGCTCGGCCGAACCGGTGTCACCCAGGAGTTTTCACAAACTTTTCTCAAATTCTCAAGTTTGATGGGAAATTCGGCAGCGTAACGGCATACATCGAATTTCCTTCAAACTTGCTTTATGCCACGAAACATATAGAACATGCATAGCCATCTACTGGAAGTCATAAGGTTCATTATGTCTTGGGACCTATGGTGTCTTATGCTGTGACCCTTACGGGTCTTTAACTTGAGGTATACTTATTCCAATGTTCGCTATCAACTTTTTATGCACTTCAGGATTCCCAACTAACAATTCTTACAAATATTTATGTTTATCACCGAATCTGGACAGCATCATCTTTAAGGGCAGAGTTTACATCTTGTGATTACAGGGTTCTAGAAACTACGTTTTAGACCCTTTTTGACTTCCGTCTTCGCCTAAGGTGCTATTAATTAAATCTAAACCAATTATGAGGGATTCCTACACATTTACACTAATTGTATATCACTCTTGCTATGATTAATCATGCTATAACAGAATCATAAAATTATATTTCTAAGTGTTCTAGAATTGCACTTTTACGGTTTTCTATCTACTAGTTTCTCTATAGGCTCTAAAAACCAATCCTACATCAAATGTTACCAAGTTTTTAATATTTAAACAATCCTAAACTGAAGGTTAACATACTAAACAGTTTTGGCAAAAGCTAAGAATTAATGGGTCAAAACTATGCTAGAACTTATCTTTCGGTATTTCTATAAAGCTAGTTTCTTCCCTAACATGCATAGAAAACTCCCTACCTGAACACATATAATTTTTGCACATTTTAACATGTCAAAACATCATCATACAGCAGCAAACATGTCATGGTAGAATCGAAAAGCATAGATTCCATAGAACACATAATCTCACATTTTCAAGACATTTCAATTGCTAGTTTCTCTTGGAATCGTTTTAGGATTTCTAAAACTCTTTGAAAACCATTTTATCTCACAAAAGGGACTAAGAATGGCCATAGGGTAGTAGCTAGTTTAAATCATTCCTAGGAGAGGTTTAATTCATAAATCTCATTGGTAATAATTTTATAGAACTCTTGAGGCCTAAAGAAGACCTTAGAATGTAGGTTGTTAGTTCTTGTGACTAGATGAGACTCATACCAAGCTCATCATCATCACGTGGCTGAAATATGCATCCATGAGGATGTTTTCACAACCACCTTTATCTTGAGATAAAAAGGGCAAGTCTTTGAGCTCTAGGTTCTTTAAGTGATGACAAAAATATAAACGTGCTATGCATTCCATTTTATTCTTCATTATAAAGTAAAGTGAGAGCTTTAAAGTAAATATGAAATGCAAGAACTTGAAATTAAATATGCAAGGCTTAAAGTAAATATGCAAAACTTGAAAATAAATATGCAAGACTTGAAAACTAAATATGCAAGTTCAATTCTTTATTTTAGTGCTCTAGGCCCAGCAACAATCGACTTTAAGGCCGAAATAGAAAGGCTTCGAGATTTGATTAGGTGATATGCAAGTTCTTGTTTTAAATCTTTAAGTTCTTTAAGTGATGACTTGAAATGTAAATATGCAATGCAAGGCTTTAAACATGATAATGCAAGTCCTTTTCTTTAATCTTTAGAGTTTAGTGATGACATAGGAAAGTAAATATGAGATGCAAGAGCTTGAAATATAAATATGAGGTGCTAGAAATATAAATATGCAAGTTCATTTTTATATCTTTACTAGAACTCTTACAAGACTTTAAAGGAGCATAAACCTCAACCCCAACTTATCTTAACAAGGTAAAGCAAGCCTTGAGTTTTAGAAACCATCTCACCATGTCTTTGGTGACAAAACCAAAATATCAAAGAAAAGGAAACTATGGCCGAAACCATGAAGGAGAAAAGATGAAACTTTGAAACTCTAGAGGCCATGATCTTGATGATATATCAACATCAACATCATGTGCTCTCATCCTTGAGTCATTTTCCAACCAAAACAAGATTTAAGAACCAAAACTAGAACCAAAGAAAAGCAAAGGAAAGACTGAAATGTTTCTTAGTTTAAAAACCAAGTTTTCAAGCTTTAGAGGTTACACGAGTGGTGATTCTTATGATCAACCCCTTGAACCCTCATCATCAAGCCAATATTTTTCTTTGAAGAAAGGCTCCAAGGCCGAAACATAAAGAGAGGAAAAGAAGTTCCAAGAAGCCAAGAGAAACCAACAAAACTCATTTTAAACAAGACATTAAAGGATAAAGAAATTTAATAAAACAAATCCCTACCAAGGTATGTCTCTTGGAGAATGAACAAGGCTTGGTATTGAGAGGAGAATGGAAGAAAAATCTTCCCTTGAGCTTGAAGGAAGTTTCGGCCAAGAGAGAAGAAAAAGAAAGGAAGTTGTGCTTCTTGAGTTTGATCTTGAGAATGATATGGCTAAGTGTTTCAAGGAGGATTTAATGGTGGTGGAAAGGATAAAGAAGATGAGAGGAAGAAAGAACTCTTGAGTTCTTGAAGAAGATGGAGAAAATGAGGAAAAGAAACTCTTGAGAGAAACTTAAGACAATTCTTGAAGCTAGCTTGAGAGAATGAGCAAATGGTACCAAGTTCTCTTTAGATATGTATTTATAGAAAATTGAAACATGAGAAAGTGAATAGGGGAGGTAGAGGCCGTGAGTTTCATGGCTTTGGAGGGAAGGAAAATATCTCATTTAAGGTATGGGGGTGGTCATTCAAAGGTATGGCCAAGTATGGGTTCAAGTATGGGCTTGAGCATGGTTCAAGGTATGGCTCTTTGAGTGAGAATAAATCAACATGTGATGAATTTAGAGAGGTATGGGTGCTGCCTTGTTCAGCCAAGAATAAGAAGAAATCATCTCCTTTAATGTGGTTTAGGAGTGTGTTTAGTTGTGTCTTTGATTAGGCTTAGAATTAGGAATTTGTAAGTAAGTATTTAGGTGAGGTAATGATTAATTAGAAGCTTGCAAGACTAGATTTAGGAGGTGGTCTCTCTAAAATAATGAAGTCAAACTTCATTAACTTGGAATCCAATGCCAACATGTTTCCTTGATTTAGGGAAATGGAGAGAGAAAATACTATTCAAGATTCCAAGATTGGAATCTTGAGTTTTAAAAAGAGATTTAAATCTAATCTAAGCAATTTTAGGTTCTAATTAATTTTAATAGCTTATTTTGACTCTAGATTAATTATGGAAATTAATTAATCTTTGATTAGAGTTTAATATTGCTTAGGTTTGCTTAATTACGTCATTAAGCTCAAAAACACTATTCTACGGGCAAAATCATAATTTTACACTAAAACTGCCCGGGACGACCAGGACTTAAACAGATGCTTTTAAACATGTAAAAACATTGTTTTAAACCTTCGGGGAAAGTTTCGGGCTCAAATGGCACCTTTACCCGCGTAAAAATGCTATAGGGGTATTTTGGTCATTTTGACCTGAAACTACAGAAAATGAGACTTTCGCCTCCAAAACCATTCAAAGGCCATTCAATCCCCTTCAAACATTGAGTTAGCCCTTCGAGGACTGCTGGGCCGGCCATCCTCGAATTCCGGGCAGAAAATGACCTTAGGGGCATTTTGGTTATTTTCCTCTCAGACAGAAAAATCGGGGCATTACATATCTCAAGTTAAAGTTTAATGTGGGAGCATTCTTTGGATGCATAATTTTGGCCATGTAGTGATGATGAACTTGGAAAGAGATTCATCTAGCTACAAGGGCCAACAGTCTAAGTTTTAAGATTTCTCTTTATGCCTCATGAATTTTATGAAGTTAAGACCAACAAGATTTATGAACTTAATCCTCTTTTAAGGAAGGATCAAGTTGGTTACTGACCTAAGGGTATTTTTAGCCTCTTGACAAAATATAATGATTTGTAAAAGAGTTTTAGAAGTCCTAAAAATGGTTCCAAGAGAAACTAGCAACTTATATGTTTTAGAAATATCAAGTTATGCATCTTTTTGGGGACTTAATGTTTCGGTTCTTCCATGATAAGTTTGCTGCTGTATGATGATGTTTTGATGTGTTAGAATGTGTGAAAATTATGTATGATGAAGTAGGAACATTTCTATGCATGATAGGAGGGAAACTAGCTTTCTAGAAAAACCGTAAAGTCAAGATTTAGCGTAGTTTTAACCCATTTATTTTTGGATACTGCCCAAACTGTTTCAATGGGAATATAATCAGATTAGGATTGTTTAATCATGAAAAATTTGGTTACAATTGAAGTAGGATTGAATTTTAGCACCTATAGAAAAACTAGTAACTAGAAAACCGTAAAACCGCAACTCTAGAACTCTTGGAACATTTAATTTTTTTGAATCTGTCCAGCAACCTCATAATATGGTAAACATGGTTTAAAATTAGTTCTTAGACATAGGAGTGCCTCATAACTAGTTTAGATTTAGTTTATAGCGCCTTAGGCGAAGATGAAACAAAGAAAGGGTTTAAAACGTAAGTTCTAGAACCCCGTAATTATAAGTTTATGATCCTGCCCCCTAAAGAATGGCGTTGCCTAGATTTATTAAAGAGCATAAATAATAGTAATATTTGTTAGAAGAAAATCCTTAGGTGCATAAGAGGTTGATAGAAAATGATAGATAAATCACATCACAAGTTTAATGTAACACCCTCCGAATTACCATATTTTACTCGAGTATCAACATAGTAATTAGAAAAGTATTACTTACATTCACAATCTATACTAGTCGAAAATAATTGAAATCAAATAATTCAGACACATATATGGCCAAACTCGTATATACATATATAAACATCATTTATAAGTTTGCAATGTGTACACCGTACTGATACTACACTGGTTAACTTCTAAGCTCATCAGGAACTCAGTTCACAAAAGGAAGGAATGTAACGCCCCAATTTTTACTGTAATTTTTACTGTCATTAGAAATTACTCAATTACCGAATTACCGTAGGTAATTATTACATAAGATTTGAGGCCGAACAATCCTCAATAAAGGAATATAACATTAGAAGAGAGGTTAGGAACGATTCATGCGAGAGTCGCAAATCCGAATTTACATGCGTATAAAATGACCAAAATGCCCCTGAAGTTAATTTACTCAGAAAATGAGGATCGTGGGCCCCACCTATTCTCAAGGGGATATTTTGAGGATAATAAGGGATTGTTTGTGTTATGTGTGTTAATAGAGCAGAAGGATCTCAATTTTGAGTTAGACCTTGAAATGACCAAAACACCCCTACTGTTTGTTTTAACTCCGATGTGCGTGCCGACTGAGGCCGAACCTCACTAAAATGTTTTAAAATGTGTTTTTAAGCCATGATTAACCATTGGTTAAGCTCGGGTGGCCTCGGGCAATTTTTAAGTGAAAGTGCGATTTTGCCCCTGTTTTGGGCGATTTGCGAATTTGGGATTTTTGATTCGTATACCGAAACCTAAGCAATATTAGGCTCAAATTAAATCTTATTAAATTCTAAATATTAATCTAGAGTCAAAATTATGTATTTAGATTGATTAGAACCCAAAATTGCTCAAAAACACCCAAATTGCTTACTAATTCACTTAAACCCTTAACTAGTAAATTCTCTAAATTACATGAATACCTTGCCTACACCTAAATAATGCATGGAACACACAAATTTCACTTCTTTGGGCTGTAATGGACGAAATTATTGATGCCATTATGCAGCTGAATTATTTCCAAAAGTTGCACTAAAACAAAATGCCAAAATGTCACCATAAGAGACATAATTCCTTAATTTCATACAACTTTGTCTAAAATGATTTTCCTCCTTATTTCTCCTGCAAAATTCCGTCCACTACCTCATCATTTTGGCCAATTAGAAGCCTCAAAATCTTCTATAAATAGGCTTGCTTGAGTGGTCTTGGAATGCTTGGTTCATAACTAGTTTTTAGGAGCACCAAAAACTTTCTTTCTTCCTCCTCTTTGGCTGAATTCTTTCTTCAATTTTTCAAAGAGATTTTGTTTCATTTCACTTCAAGAAACCAAGTTCTCTTCCTCTTCTTCAACTCAGATTAGGTAGGGAGTAGTTTCTAAATTTATTTCTATGCTTTGAGGAGTTGTGTTTTTAGCTCAAAATGATGAAATTATGAACTTGCCTTAGCTTTTCATTTTGGTTTTCCTCTTCAATTTTTCTTTAACCAATTCAACCATATGGCCTAGGTGGAACTAAGATGATGGCTTGATGATGAGGACCTTGAGGGTGGGTTGTAAATCCATCACAAGTTAGGCCTCTAAAGCTTGAAAATTCCACTTGATGCAAAACCTTAAAGAATAATGCTTTATGATGCTAAAACAAAGATTTTTAGTTTAGAACTTGAAAGATGTATTTTTTCCTTTTATGTTTTATTTCTTGTTAAGATATGTATTGGGTTGAATTTATAATTCTTTTAAAGTCTTGAAGGAGCTCTAGTAAAGAAACAAAATGAATTTGCATCCATGATTAAGTTTATGCTTTGCATAACCATGTTTACCTTCTATGTCATCACTAAATTTTCAAGAATGAATAAATGAACTTGCATTTCTCATGTTTAAATTCCAAGCTTGTATTTCATGTTTATGTTTCAAGTCATCGCTTAATCTTTCAAGATAATAAAGAGGTTGCATCTCATATTTAATTTATGCTCTCACTATATTTTATAATGGCTAAAAGAATCAACGCATGGCATGTTTATTTTATGCCATCACCTAAAGATCCTAGAGCTCAAAGACTTGCCCATGTATCACAAGCAAAGAAATATGATTATTGGAGTTAAAGAATTTATTCTTTAAAAAGTCTTGAGATTGGAGCTTAAAAAGATGTAATAATAATATTCTCTTCTCCGTCTCTGGTCTGTGCGGACTACACCGCTCCGGTTTCTTAATATTCTCTTCTCCCTCTATCGGTCTGTGCGGACTACCGCGCTCCGGTTTCTTAATATTTTCTTCTCCCTCTCTGGTCTGTGCGGATTACCAGCTCCGATTTCTTGTATCATGTTTATATTTCAAGTTCTTGCATCATGTTTAATTTTCAAGTCATCACCTTAAATCTTAAAGATAAAGAAATGGAATTGCATATCATGTTTATAATTCCAAGCTATCACCTTATAAAGATAAGATTAAAATAAGGTTGCATAGCATGTTTATAATTCTAAGATGTCACCTAAATCTCTAAAGCTCAAGACTTACTCCTTTTATCTTAAGTGAGAATTTTAATTGTGAAGATCCTCCCAAATTTGACAAAAGAACTAGTTTCTAAATGAGTTTTAAGGCTTTGCAAGGATTTTACGGGGAACTAGTATTTTATATGCACTTAAAATATGATTCTATGTAATTGCATGAGGTTCATGATTCGCCGACTGATCTGAGTTTAGTATCAATGTGTGATAATGATTTGATATGATTGAAGTTGTGATAATTATGGTTTATTGTTAAGAGAATGATTCATAATTGGTTTAGTAACTAATTAGTTCTATAATTGATAATTCTATGTAAGGATTGGATGCTTATTAAGTACTTGATATCATTGAATGATTTCTGGCTTGCATGTTATAGTTCTTTGTTGCAAATAATGAGAATGCTTGTACATGAAATATTCTTTATTATGTAAAATTTACCTTTGTTGCTAGAAGAAAGTGTATCATTGTAAAAGTGTAATTTGGAAAGGTTACGCTAAGGAAAGACTTGGTATTTAAGCGTGTCCATTGTGACCCACCTCTCTTTCCTGGGAATCTCCCATATGCATGATTACAGTTGATATATATTATTCTAGCTCAAGACTATAAATGAGAAAATGTTATGATGTTTATGAATTGTATTATGATATAACATGCAAAGATTTAATGGTGACTTAAACTTATAAGAAAATGATCCTTTGGAACCATCGGACTATAGGTGGTGAAAAGGTGATTTTAGCCCCTAACCCGTTCTCTCAAAAGGGTAGAGTCGGGACTTTAGCTTATCAAAAGGGATAAGTATATGCTAGTGACGACTAGTAAAGTACGAGCTCATAACCTAAATTACTCCCAAAGGGTGGAGTATAGGGTGGCCCAAGGAAAATAATGATGATGATAAGATTTTAAGTCACCAAAGGCACTAAAGAAATGAAATATGTGCACTTTGTGTCCATGTGTAGCTAATATTATATGACGTTCTTTTATGCATGTTATTTTGATAATGATGATGAGGAATATGATGTAATGATAAAGGAAATGTTCATTGTAAATATGACATGTTAAGAATAAGATGCATTATAAGGCATAATTAAAAATTAGCGAACCTCGGTTAAGTATTTGTCAGAACTTAAAATGAATCTTTGCATGCTCACTATTTTAGAATAATCCCGAGGTTCGTGGGGACTTTGATGATGACACTATAGAAGGAGGTACCCTACTGAGAATTCTTTAGCAAGATTCTCACTCCCTTTTCTTTATTTCCGTCATTGTCTCCAGATTCAAATGGCGACATTCGTCTGTTCGTTGATACCCCTACTTGGGAATTCCACTATGATCCGGTGCATCGCTCGTATCATTTTGAAGGGAGGTGCTGATTCGTGTTTTTATTTACATAGGTCGTCCATTTGCACATCCTGTCCCAAGTTATCGATTTTCTCCTACTTCTCCCTATGGCGATGAAATGGTTTTCGAACATGCACGTCCACTTGATGAAAGGATGTTACGTTCTTATCCCGCTTCATCTGCTGTCCAGGGATTTCCAGAGTATGTTCCCGAGACGAGATATTCTGAAACTGATCCTTCAGGACACTCCTATTCATGTATATTCGAGAGCTCTGCTCCTACTCCCACTGCGTGTAAGAGAGGGTAGTGAGAAACAGTTGTTCAGCCGAGGTTAGCGAGAAGGCCGTCCATGCGACCCGACTGGTGCATCTCGTGTGTCCCCTCCCGAGGAGCTCATCGATGGATCGGATTTATTCCCCCATTTCGGGACGGTGGCCATAGAAGGTTCTTAGTAGATTTATGTGTGATCATGCACCCTAGTTTTAGGATAACCTTCCCGGCTTATGGAGTTAACTAGTTTAGGGGCATGTATTTCCTTAAGTATATTTTCTTTTATGGGTTTGCATAAGATAATGATGTATGAACATAACCCACCCTTTGAGTGAGGTTATTGTATGTAAATATATGCTATAATGTGCTTATGGATGTTATATGATGGAGCCTAAGTGATATGATGTGATATATTCTTAAACGTCTTATTATACCCCGCTTACTCGTTCACGTTGTACTCGGCTCACGTTTTCAATTATGTGTTTAAAAAAAAAAAATGGCTCGTAATTTCACTAAGTATTTTCAAATTATGAAGAAAGAACCAAAGCAAGGAGTAAAGTCTAGTCATTAATCAGATTCAACCTAGGTGTATCTGGTTAATTACTAGGGTGTTACAAGGAACACCTCCAGTATCTAATCTAACCTGCTCAAAGTTGAGGTCTAGCAAAAGTTTGTACAAACAGAAATAAAGCCCACAACATTTAACACGATAAATCTGCAGGTTAGAGGTTCACTAGTACTAAACTACCACTATATACATATCATGAGTCCCTGAAGATCTCACGTCCTACTAGATGAAACCGTTGGCTATCAGCATGATAGCCTCACCTCCACCTGGGGCATCAGGACCCTCCGATGGGTCTGAGTCTGAAGACGAGGATGAAGAGGGATCATCTGTTTGGAGGGTGCTGGTGGTGCAGGTGGGACCTCAAATATCACTGGGTGTGCCAAGTGGAGAGGCACACCATCATAAGGGAAAGCAGGGTCAAAGTCAGCTGTAAATTCTGATGTACTAAAAGAGCGGCCGAAAAACACATAGACACGAACTTGCGAGTAACCCACAACATACAGAGAGTCAAGAGCAGGATCATAATGCCACACCTTTGTGGCGAGTCAAGGTAAAATACTAGTGACGGCATCTGCTGGATCTGGTTAACACCAAGTAAATGCAACCGTAGGGATGAGAATATTATAAAATCCTCAGTAGGGTATTCCCTCAGGTATAATGTGAAACACAATTGATAAGCTCATTCATGTGGGAATACTCATGCAAAACTATGTACAGCAATATCAAGGTATATACATCATGTAAAATCAAGTACAAGTATAATAATAATTTGTGCATTGTTCTTTTTCTCATTAACATAGGGAAGGCTTAATCGCACATCAAGTGATGTCTGTAGTGGAATCACTCCACAAGAACTATTTACCATTAGGACATGAGCTCATCCCTATATGTCGATACGTCTACCGACTTATCAAATTCTCAGGAAAGCTCTTACTTTTGTCTTTCCCGTTCAACCACATAAGCCTTGTCTCTATTTTCCCCATATGTTAAAAATTGCACAACTAAAAGTCATGTTAATTTTCTTTTCTTTTCCTTTATCCTCACACTAATCACATAATGTACTCCTCCTTTCAAAGGTGCTTAGATCACGGTGTAGGCATACAATTATGTTGGAGTCTCATCCATATCTCATCAACATTTCTTTCAAACAAATAGCATGCATTAACATGATATATACTTGTATCTAAAGCCATTCTATCATTAGTTCAAGACATTCTTACCGTTTTCAGCAATCAACAGATTTATTACTCTAGAATTCAAAATTAATTTCCCTATCAAACAGAGAATTTAAGAGCCATAAAAATTCTCTATGACATGTCAATGTATCTAAAAGGCCCTGTACAAATTTCCAAACAAACGGTGTTCTCTAACCTTATCAAATAAACTTTTCCAATCTGGTGGTTAGAGACCACTTGTTCCGAGTTTAGATCAGGACTCTCATAATTTTCGACCCCACCAATTGATTAAATTAACTCAAAATAAAATTCACAGTTATAATTCAATGTGTTATCAGCTTTCCATAAAATTTTCAAAGAGTAAACCCATCGTTTACTATGATAATAAAATCACACAATTTTACTGCCTCAGCTTCAATATTTCAGGCAGCATAGTCACAACTTCGGTTCTTGAATTTTTAAACACAGAAAAAGTACCCAGAATAACCCCAAATTTTTAATAGAGACCCGCTAACATGGTAACTACATCCCATAAAATTTTCAACTGAATCTAAGATCTCTAGATATATTAGAAAATTCGACAAAATTTGCTGCTTGCTTCAAACCGGGATTTTCCAGCAACAATGTTCAAGAATCATGAATTTTTTTCAAGCAGAGAAAATCGTTCACATGACCCAAGGAAAATCATGGGGTTGTCTCAGGATGTTACCTTCAACATATAATTTTTATAGCCCATAAAATGGAACACAATTGCACCAGAAAATTTGTCAACAAGTTCTGCCTTGTTGAAATCCAAAAATCCAGCAAACTAATTCCAAGTCTCTCTTGATGTAAATGATTTTTCCACCACACCAAACACTCCACCAAAATTCATACATCAATATCAACATATGATTAACCAATAAAATCAGAAATTTTAGGACAAAACCAATCAGAATTTTCAGAGGAAATTTTGAAACAAAAGAAGACAAATAAAACCCTACCCTTGAAAGCTAATGCTTCTTTAGCTTTTGTATACTTCAAGGTAGATGTTCTCCACCCCAAACTCTTAAAACAAACCTAGATCCTCCACTAATCAGTGCTGAGTGAGGTACTAAAGTGAGGTTTTGAAAAATCTAATCGGTTATATTTGTAGAGGTTGAAGTGTAGAACAAGTTTGCTTAAGGAAGTTTTTGATTCTAGCAAGATTTGGTCTAGGATTTTGGAGGTTGAAATTTTCAAGGTTAGCAAAGGTTTTTGGATGAAGAAGGAATGAGTTTTGCTGCTGCTCTTCACTTGGCCGAGGATGATGATGAAAAAGATGTGATTAGGTGGGTTAAGTATATCTATTAAGGAGTGTTTTGATTGGTTGAAAAAATAAAATATAATTTCTTTCCATTAAAAGGGTTTAAAATCAATGGCTAGGATTTGATCTTTCATCCAAGATGAAATCCTAGCCATTCACTTGGTATTCAAGTGGATATACTTCATTATTTGCAGATATTAACTAGTTTTGGTGTTAGAAATCTAACACCTGAAATTTCTACAAGCAGTAAACAAGTGTGCAGAAATCAAACATTGCCCGAAAAATAATTTCGGGTATGAAATCATTATTCCTACCTATTTCTAAACATAATCTTATAATTTCTCAATTTTGGGCATCTCCGGCCCAATTCTAGGATTTCGGTGTTCAGCGGACTGTGGGGCCTCATGTAACGCTTGGGGATCATGAAGTCGGGAGTGATCGCCCAGGTGCAAAGAACACGGACAAGGAGCGGCTCTAGCAGACTTGAAAGCGGAGGGTACATGAATGAACCGATTACACACCGAATGAGAGGATCCTAAGGCTGTATAGGTATGGGACTATACTGATTGAGGAGGGCTTATATGAATTGATTTGTACTACCTATACCAACAAGATGCATCTTCTTTTCGGTAGCCCAAATTGAAAGAACTCCACAGTTAAGCGTGCTTGACTTGGAGCAATTTTGGGATGGGTGACCTCTGGGAAGTTTTCCCGGGAAGTGTGCAGTGAGGACAAAGCACGCTGAAAAGACCGTGTTGGTTTGTGGGACGATCGTCAATCCATAAAGCGGCGGGGATGTTACAAATGGTATCGTGAGCCTCGCACCTCTCCCAAGACGGTGTGGTTGAGGGACGAACGGCGGAGGCGGTGGGCATGTAATGCCGGGATCATGGTCGGGAGTGATCGCCCGGTGCAAAGAGGCACGGACAAGGAGCGGCTCTGGCGGACATTTCGAAGCGGAGGGGTACATGAATGAACCGATTACACACCGAATGAGAGGATCCTAAGGCTGTATAGGTATGGGACTATCTGATTGAGGAGGCTTATATGAATTGATTTGTACTACCTATACCAACAAGATGCATCTTCTTTTCGGTAGCCCAAACTGAAAGAACTCCACAGTTAAGCGTGCTTGACTTGGAGCAATTTTGGGATGGGTGACCTCCTGGGAAGTTTTCCCAGGAAGTGTGCGAGTGAGGACAAAGCACGCTGAAAAGACCCGTGTTGGTTTGTGGGGACAGTCGTCAATCCATAAAGCAGCAGGGGATGTTACATTTAAGGCCCGTAAGGGTCAAAGCATAATGTACCATAGGACCAAGAGCATAATGAATTTCTAATGTTGCTTGTGAATGTATGAGAATGATTATGTGAATGCATGGAATTATAATGGAGGATGCATGTTTGATTGACTTATGTGGCATAAAGCAAAGACTTAGAAAGTTTTTGAAAACCTATGAGATTTTTATTTATGAGGTACTAAGATGAGTTCTCGGATGACACCGGTTCGGCCGAGCACCTCCAGAGAACTCATATGACATCGGTACCAAGATGAATTCTTGGGTGACACCGGTTCGGCCGAGCACCCCCAAGAAATGCCCCCTAGCCCATACTGGATAAGTCCAGATTATGTTTATGATTATGTTACGCTTATCGGGATTGATAAGTAAGAACTAGTGATGACTAGTTAAGGTATGAGCTCATAACCTAGAGATGTAACACGTTCTGGGTGACACCGGTTCAGCTGAGCACCCCCAGAGCGATTGTCTTTTAGGGTGGCCTATGAGGAAGTAAAGTATGATGTTTATGTCACAAAGTTTCCCACATGAGAATTTAATTGCCACTTTATACCACTATTATGATGTTCTTAAAGTTACGATGATTATTCTTGCATTAAGTAGAGCCATGCATACATTCTTTAATATGTTGCATCCATGTCATTAAGAATCATGCTAAAATGAATGGACCTTGGCTAATTATGTTTTAAAATCTAAAATTAGACTTAATGCACGCTCACTCATTTTGTATACTAAACCCAAGGTTCTTGAGGATGTAGATGATGACACCTAGGTAGTAGGAGGCCCTACTGAGATTCTTTAGCAAGATTCTCACTCCCTCTATCTCTTTCTTTCCGTCATGTCTTTAGATGACGACATTCGTGGTTTTTGTGGACACCCCGACGTGGGAGGTGCACTATGATCTGGATCACGAATCATACCATTTTGAGGGACAGTGCACGGTGCGAGTCTTCATGTTCATAGGACGTCCCTTCGCTCACCCCGTGCATACCCATCGCTTCTCCCCAACAGCACCCTACGGTGACGACGAGCAGGATTTTGAGGGCGCACGTACGCATAACGAGAGAGTGCTCTGCATGCATACTGCCGGCTCAGCCATGCGTAACTATCCTGACTACATGCCCCGGACTTACTTCTCGGAGACTGACCTGTCGGAGGACCCGCCTACCTATCCGTACAGCAAGAGCTCTGCCCCCACTCCACCACTGATGAGAGAGGGTAGTGAGGATACCGTAACTCAGCCACGGCTCGCACGACGACCGGAGATGCAGCCACACCGCGAGGGTCACTCTCGATCCCCGTTCCGCCTCTATACGCCAGAAGAGCTCGCCCAGTTTCCCGGATATGTGCCTCGCTCGTGAGATGGACATCAGTAGGAGGTGACGTACGACCGATGGAGTACCCGGGTAGAGCACACACCACTTAGATGAGGATGGACTTCCTTTTGTTTAAAGGTTATCCTTTAGTTGCACTTGGGTAGGGGAGTTGCTTTTATGTTTTCCGTCGTACCTTCCTTTGTATTTTCTTTTTAGCTGTATCTGTTCATGATGTACTAAACTAAGGCCCACTCTCCATAAGTGGGCATATCATATTATATATAAATATGCAGTTCAGTTTTATTGTGATGTGCCTTTACTTGCTATATGTTATGATGAGATATTTGCTTTACTTCCATCTATGCTCTGTTGATCATCGTGTCGTGTGGCTCTCACTTTGCTTTTATAAATTCAAAAAAAAATTTACTAATATTTTCCGCTAAGTATTTTAAAGTAAAGAGGAGACTATGACGTAACTGACTAATGATTAACCAAAATATGTTCTAGAGTGTTGGGTTAAAAATTAGGATGTTACAGATACTGCCCAAACTGTTTCAATTGGAATATAATCAGATTAGGATTGTTTAATCATGAAAAATTTGGTTACATTTGAAGTAGGATTGAATTTTAGCATCTATGGAGAAACTAGTAACTAGAAAACCGTAAAATCGCAATTCTAGAACTCTTAGAACATTTAGTTTTCTATTTCTGTACAGCACCCTTAAAACATGGTATAAATGATTTATAATTAGTTCAAAGGTCCAGGAATACCTTATAATCGGTTTAGATTTAATTTATAGCGCCTTAGGCGAAGACGGAACCAGGAAAGGGTCTAAAATGCAAGTTCTAGAACCCTGTAATTGTAAGTTTATAATTCTGCCCCCTAAGGAATGGTGTTGCACAGATTTATTAAAGAGCATAAATAATAGTAATATTTGTTAGAAGAGAATCCTTAGATCCATAAGAGGTTGACAGAAAATGATAGATTAATTACATCACAAGTTTAAGGCTCGTAAGGGTCAATCCATAAGATACCGTAGGACCAAGAGCATAATAAATTTTCAATTTTACCTATGAACGTATGAGAATGATTATGTGAATGCATGGAATTATGATGAAGGATGTAATGCCCCGTTTTTCTCTAAACTTTTAAATAACCAAAATACCCCTGAGGTCATTTTTACCTGAAACATGAGGACGACCAACCTCAGCCATCCTCACAAGGCTTTTATGATATATGAAGGGGATTATATGTTTATAAATGTTAACAAGCCAGAAAAATCTTATTTCTGAGGTTTCTGTGCACAAATAACCAAAATACCCCTAACTTGATTTAAGGCAATTTTAAGTTTTGACTCCGACCCAGACTTGTCTCAGAGATAAAAAATGATGTTTTAAGGCATGAACTATGTTGGTTTAAGTCCTGGAGGTCCCGGGCAATTTTTGGTAAAAATTACGATTTTACCCCCACTTAGTGCATTTTACATCTAACGAGTTACTTAACTCAAACCCAAGCAATATTAGGCTCTAATGAAAGGTTAATTAATTTCCTTAATTAATCTAGAGCTAAAATAATTATTTGAGATTGATTAGAACCTAAAATTGCTTAAGGAAATTTAAAACTCATTTCTAATTCTTTTCTTTCTTTAAAGAAAAAGCAACTATGAATAGTGTTTTCACTATTTACGCTCACATTCCCAAGAACACTTTCATTCCCAAGAAAAGTTGTCACACTTCAATCAATGGTCATAGGAGTTTGACTCCATCAATCCTACAATAGTACTCTTAGTCCAAGGTATTAGGGTCCTAATTACCTAATTAGTTCACCTAAACGCTTGGTTATACAACCTTAATTAGTGACCTAACCTTGTTTACTCCTAAACACTTCATTAGTACATGATTAAATTGGATGAAATCGTTCCTCCCTTGGCCTTATAATGATTGGCCACTTTCCCTGCAAAAATTCAAAAGAATGATATTTTATGTAATAAATCACATTGTCCATCAAAGCCACCCTAAGACCTATGACCTATAACACCATGAATGACAACACAAGAGATATTTTTCCTCGTTCTTCCTCAAGAAGTTTCGGCCAACTTCTTTCCCCCCACTCTTTCATGATTCATTTGCCTATAAATACACAACACCACACAACTTCACTCATTTACTCACTTCTTGCAAAATCTCTAAAAGTCTCAAGCTTTCTTATTTTTTTTCTCTCAAGCTTCCAAGAGTTCTTCAAGCTCAAGTTCTTCCTCTCCTTTTTCAAAAACCACAAGGTAAGGAACCTTTCTAAATATGTCTTTGATTTCTATGTTGAATGTAACACCCCGATTTTTCTATCTGAGGAAATGACCGAAATGCCCCTGAGGTCATTTCTTGACCCGAATTCGAGGATAACCAACTCGGTCATCCTCGAAGGGTCAACTCAATGTTTGAAGGGGATTGAATGACCTTTGAATGTTTCCGGAAGCGAAAATCTCATTTTCTGCAGTTTCGGGTCAAAATGACCAAAATACCCCTATAGCGTTTTTACGCGGGTAGAAGTGTCGTTCGAGCCCGAAACTTTCCCCAGAGGTTTAAAAACACGTTTTCATGTGTCTAGAGGTCTCTGTTCAAGTCCCGGTCGTCCCGGGCAGTTTTAGTGTAAAATTACGATTTTGCCCCTAGAATAGTGTTTTTAAGCTTAATGACGTAATTAAGCAAACCTAAGCAATATTAGGCTCTAAAAGAAGATTAATTAATTTCCCTAATTAATCTAGAGTCAAAATAATTTATTAAAGTTAATTAGAACCTAAAATTCCTTAGATTAAACTTAAATCCCTTTTTAGAACTCAAGATTCCTAGTCTTGGAATCTTGAATAGTGTTTTCTCTCTCCAATTCCTTAAATCAAGGAAGCATGTCTAGAGTTGTTTAGACTCTAAATTGAGGATCTAACTCACTAATGGTGCAAGACCACTCCTTAATTATGTCTAGACCACCCTAATTATCCATTTTCCTTACCTAAACACTTTCTTACAACTTCCTAATCTTAATCCTAATCAAAGATACACCTAAACACAACTCTAAACCACAATTAAAATGCAAACACAACCCCACATGGGCTGATGCATTTCGGCCAGCACACCTCCCCATTGAACACATGTTGAATTGTTTTCCCACTCAAGGAACCATGCTTAACCCATGCTTGCATCATACTTGAGCCCATGCTTGACCATGCTTCCAACCATGCCTTCAACCATGCTTTGTAAGAGATATTTTCCTCCCATTTCTGCACCCTCATGGCCGAAACCCCTTCAGCCACACACACACTCCATTTGCTTCATTCTTCTATAAATAGATGGCCTTGGGAAGCTTGCACCACTTTTAGATCATTTGCTAAGTTTAGGAACACTCAAAGCATTTCTTTTCTCTCAAAGTTCTAGTGTTCTTCAAAGTTCTTCATCTTCTTCATCTTCTTCTTCCATCTTCAAGTTCATCACACCAAGTAGGGATTTCCTTTCATGTATTCTTTTATTTAAAGTTCTTGTTTCAAGCTTGATGTTCATAGTTTCTCTTGTTTCTTTTTAGAACTTCTCTTCTACTCCTTTTTCCTTTTCATTTTCGGCCATAGGCCTTGGAGAACAAAGGAATGAGAGCTTGATGATGAGAGTTTCATGATGATGTTTATCACTTGAAACAAACTCTAGAGCTTGATCTTTGTTCTTGAGTAAAATACTTCTAGTTCTTCTTTTCTCCAACTTTTGGAATCTTTAACTTTGATGATGTTTTAAAATGGTTCTAAGGACTCAATGATGAGGTCCCATGGTGTTGGTGTTAATATATCATCAAGATCATGGACTCTAGAGTTTCAAAATGTTCTTTTTGTGTTCCTTGAAATTTTGGCCATTTGCTTTCCGTTTACATGCAAAATGTTTTGATTTTCTAAAAATGTTATGTTGAGTTCTAAGAACTCTAGACTTTACTTTGTCTTGGTTTGATGAGTTTGGGTTGAGGTTTAAGTTCCTTTAAAGTCTTGTTAAGAGCTCTAGAAAGATAAAATGAACTTGCATAATTTATCTTATGCTTGCACTCATATTTACATTCTTGCAATGCACCTTTACTTTCAAGCTATCACCTAAGAACATAAAGATTAAAATGGAACTTGCATCATCACTTAATTTAATTCTCAAAGCCTTTCTATTTCGGCCTTAAAGTCGATTGTTGTTGGGCCTAGAGCACTAAAATAAAGAATTGAACTTGCATCATCACCTAACTAATCTCTCGAATACCTATCTATTTCGGCCTTAAAGTCGACTGTTGTTGGGCCAAGAGCACTAAAATAAAGAATTGAACCTTGCATCTTTACTTTCAAGCTTGCACGTTTAAAGTTTATGCCTCGCATATTTACTTTCAAGCTTGCACGTTTTAAGTTTATGCCTTGCATATTTATCGTAGGTCATCACTTTATTTTGTAAGCAAAGATTAAAAATGGAAAGCATGAGCACGTTTATTTTATGCCATAACTTAAGAACCTAAAGCTCAATGACTTGCCCATTTCATTCCAAGTTAAAGTTTAATGTGAAACCATTCTTTGAATGCATGTTTTCGGCCAAGTAGTGATGATGGACTTGCAATAAGTTTTCATCTAGCTACAAGGACCAATAGTCTATGTTCTAATTTTTCCTTAAAGCTATACAAATCTTTTCAAGGTTATGTTGTCATGAGATATGACTTTATTCCCTTTTAGAAGATGAAATATATTTTGGTCATTGACCTAAGGCTTCTCTTAGCCTCTTGATGAATTAAAATGGTTTGCAAAGAGTTTTAGAAATTCTAAATTGATTCCAAGAGAAACTAGTTAACTTATGTACCTAGAAATGTCAATTTAAATCCTTTACTAAAGCTAAATGTTTTCGGTTCTGATATGATGAGTGTGATGCTGTATGATGATGTTTTGATGTGTTAGAATGTGTGAAAATATCATATGATGATGTAAAAATGATTCTATGCATAATAGGTAAGAAACTAGCTAACTAGAAATATCGTAAAGCCAGAATTTAACATAGTTTTGACCCATTTATTTTTGGAACTTATCCAAACTATTTTAATGGGAGCATAATCAGATTAGGATTGTTTAGACATGAAAAACTTGGTAACATTTGGATTAGAATCGAATTCTAGCACCTATAGGGAAACTAGTAACTAGAAAACCGTAAAAGTGCAAGTTTAGAACTCTTAGAACATTTATTTTTCTGGATTCTGTCCAGCACCCTTACGACATGATAAACATAATTAATAATTATTCCTTAAGCATAGGAATGCCTCATAATTGATTTAGATTTAATTCATAGCGCCTTAGGCGAAGATGGAACCGAGAAAGGGTCTAAAACGTAAGTTCTAGAACCCCGTAATTCACAAGTTAGGAATTCTGCCCTATGCTTTTCAGATTTAAGTGTGAACATGAGGATTATGAATGACGTTTAATTATGAGTGTAACACCCCGATTTTTTTTTTTTCTGTCTGAGGAAAATGACCAAAATGCCCCTGAGGTCATTTCCTGATCCGAATTCGAGGATAACCAACTCGGTCGTCCTCGAAGGGTCAACTCAATGTTTGAAGGGGATTGAATGGCCTTTGAATGCTTCCGGAAGCGAAAATCTCGTTTTCCGCAGTTTCGGGTCAAAATGACCAAAATACCCCTATAGCGTTTTTACGTGGGTAGAAGTGCCGTTTGAGCCCTAAACTTTCCCCAGAGGTTTAAAAACATATTTTCATGTGTCTAGAGGTCTCTGTTCAAGTCCCGGTGGTCCCGGGTAGTTTTAGTGCAAAATTACGATTTTGCCCCTAGAATAGTATTTTTGAGCTTAATGACGTAATTAAGCAAACCTAAGCAATATTAGGCTCTAAACGAAGATTAATTAATTTCCCTAATTAATCTAGAGTCAAAATAATTTATTAAAGTTAATTAGAACCTAAAATTGCTTAGATTAAACTTAAATCCCTTTTTAGAACTCAAGATTCCTAGTCTTGGAATCTTAAATAGTGTTTTCTCTCTCCACTTCCTTAAATCAAGGAAGTGTGTCTAGAGTTGTTTAGACTCTAAATTGAGGATCTAACTCACTAATGGTGCAAGACCACTCCTTAATTATGTCTAGACCACCCTAATTATCCATTTTCCTTACCTAAACACTTTCTTACAAATTCCTAATCTTAAGCATAATCAAATATGTGAACACAACTCTAAACCACAATTAAAATGCAAAGAAACCTCCCCCATGGCTGATGAAGTTTCGGCCACCTCTCTCCCAATTACTACACATATTAAATTGTTTTCTCACTCAAGGAACCATGCTTGAGCCATACTTTGAACCATACCTCACCATGCTTCAAGACCACATTATCTCACCTCATGGAACTCATGGATGCCTCCATTCTGCACCCTCATGGCCAAAACACCTTCAGCCCATTCACACCCTTCATTTGTTTCATTTCTCTATAAATAGAATGCCTTGAGGAGCTTGCACCACTTTTAGATCATTTGCTAAGTTTAGGAACACTCAAAGCTTTTCTTTTCTCTCAAAGTTCTAGTGTTCTTCAAGTTCTTCAAGTTCTTCAAAGTTCTTCATCATCTTCATCTTCTTCTTCCATCTTCAAGTTCATCACACCAAGTAGGGATTTTATTTCAAGCATTCCTTTCTTTAAAGTTCTTGTTCTAAGCTTTATGTTTATAGTTTCTCTTGATTCTTTTTAGAACTTCTTTTCTTCTCCTTTTTCTTTCTCATTTTCGGCCATGGGCCTTGAAGTTCAAAGAAATGAGAGCTTGATGTTGAGAGTTTCATGATGATGTTCATCACTTGAAACAAACTCTAGAGCTTGATCTTTGTGCTTGAGCAAAAATGTTTCTAGTTTTTCCTTTCTTGAACTCTTGAGAACTTTAGTTTTGATGGTGTTTTAAAATGGTTCTAAGGACTCAATGATGAGATCTCATGATGTTGGTGTTAATACATCATCAAGATCATGGACTCTAGAGTTTCAAAATGTTCTTTTTGTTCCTTGAGTTTTCGGCCACTTCCTTTTACTTTTACATGCAAAATGTTTTGATTTTCTAAAAATGTTGTGTTGAGTTCTAAGAACTCTAGACTTTACTTCACCTTGGTTGGATGAGTTTGGGTTAAGGTTTAGGTTCCTTTAAAGTCTTGTTAAGAGCTCTAGAAGGATAAAATGAACTTGCATAATTTATCTTATGCTTGCACTCATATTTACTTTCTTGCTATGCATCTTTACTTTCAAGCTATCACCTAAGAACATAAAGATTAAAATGGAACTTGCATCATCACTTAATTTAATTCTCAAAGCCTTTCTATTTCGGCCTTAAAGTCGATTGTTGTTGGGCCTAGAGCACTAAAATAAAGAATTGAACTTGCATCATCACCTAATTAATCTCTCGAATGCCTATCTATTTCGGTCTTAAAGTTGATTGTTGTTGGGCCAAGTGCACTAAAATAAAGAATTGAACTTTGCATCTTTACTTTCAAGCTTGCACGTTTAAAGTTTATGCCTCGCATATTTACCTTCAAGCTTGCACTTTTAAGTTTATGCCTTGCATATTTATCTTACGTCATCACTTTATTTTGTAAGCAAAGATTAAAAATGAAAAGCATGAGCACGTTTATTTTATGGCATAACTTAAGAACCTAGAGCTCAAAGACTTGCCAATTTCATTCCAAGTTAAAGTTTAATGTGAAACCATTCTTTGAATGCATATTTTCGGCTAAGTAGTGATGATGGACTTGCAATAAGTTTTCATCTAGCTACAAGGACCAATAGTCTATGTTCTAAGTTTTCCTTAAAGCTTTACAAATCTTTTCAAGGATATGTTGTCATGAGATGTGACTTTATTCCCTTTTAGAAGATGAAATATATTTTGGTCAATGACCTAAGGCTTCTCTTAGCCTCTTGATGAATTAAAATGATTTGCAAAGAGTTTTAGAAATTCTAAATTGATTCCAAGAGAAACTAGTTAACTTATGTACCTAGAAATGTCAACTTAAATCCTTTACCGAAGCTAAATGTTTTCAGTTCTGATATGATGAGTGTGATGTTGTATGATGATGTGTTGATGTGTTAGAATGTGTGAAAATATCATATGATGATGTAGAAATTATTCTATGCATAATAGGTAAGAAACTAGCTAACTAGAAATACCGTAAAGCTAGAATTTAACATAGTTTTGACCCATTTGTTTTTGGAACTTATCCAAACTGTTTTAATGGGAGCATAATCAGATTAGGATTGTTTAGACATGAAAAACTTGGTGACATTTGGATTAGAATCGAATTCTAGCACCTATAGGGAAACTAGTAACTAGAAAACCGTAAAAGTGCAAGTTTAGAACTCTTAGAACATTTATTTTTCTGGATTCTGTCCAGCACCCTTACAACATGATAAATGTGATTAATAATTAGTCCTTAAGCATAGGAATGCCTCATAATTGATTTAGATTTAATTCATAGCGCCTTAGGCGAAGACGGAACTAAGAAAGGGTCTAAAACGTAAGTTCTAGAACCCTGTAATCCCAAGTTAGAAATTCTGCCCTATGCTATTCAGATTTAAGTGTGAAAATGAGGATTATGAATGATGTTTAATTATGAGCCCTTAGGTGCATAAAATATGAGCGACGGATGTTAGAGAACCCTATCTCATGATTAAGACCCGTAAGGGTCAAAGCATAAGCTACCGTAAGGATAAACGGTTGAATGTTCCATGATGATGTATGTGGTATGTAAATGATGATGATGTTATTCATATGAGGAATTCATGAGGATATATGTTTATGTGGCATAAAGCAAATTTGGAAGGAATTCGGCGTAATGCCATTGTGCCGCCAAATTCCCGACAAATTTGGGGACTTAAGGAGATTTTGAAAATTAAGGTACTAAGATGGGTTATAGGATGACACCGGTTCGGCCGAGCACCTCCATAGAACTCATGTGACATCGGTACCATTTTATACTCTTAGGTGACACCGGTTCGGCCGAGCACCCCTAAGAGGTTTGCCCTCTAACCCGTACTCAGATAGTCGGGATTTATGATTTATGATACGCTTATCGTTAAGTGGTAAGTAAGAACTAGTGACGACTAGTTAAGGTATGAGCTCATAACCTAGATATGTGACACGTTCTAGGTGACACCAGTTCGGCTGAGCACCCCCAGTTCGATTGTCTTTTAAGGTGGCCCATGAGGAAGAGAAGTTTCATGATTATGATTATGTCACTAAGTTTGTCCCATATAAATGTTTCTATTGCCACTTTATGCCACTAAGTATGATGATGCTTGATGTGATGTTTTATGTATGTGCATTAGGTAGTGCCATGCATACATCTTCTATTATGTTGCATTCATGACATTAAGATCATCCTAAAATGAATGGACCTTGGCTAAAGTATATTTTGAAGTTTAAAATGAACTTGATGCATGTTCAGTCATTTTGTATAATTAAACCCAAGGTTCCTGAGGACGTAAATGATGACACCTAGGTAGTAGGAGGCCCTACTGAGATTCTTTAGCAAGATTCTCACTCCCTCTATCTCTTTCTTTCCGTCACGTCTTCAGATGGCGACGTTCGTAATGTTCGTGGACACGCCGACGTGGGAGGTGCACTATGACCCGGCTCACGGGTCATACCATTTTGAGGGATAGTGCACGGTGCGAGTTTTCATGTTCGTAGGACGCCCCTTCGCTTATCCCGTGCACACCCATCGCTTCTCCTCGACCGCACCCTATTGCGATGATGAGCGGGTTTTTGAGTACGCGCGTACGCATGACGAGAGAGTGCTCCGCATGCACACTGGCGCCTTAGCCATGCGAGACTATCCCGATTACGTGCCCCGGACCTACTTCTCGGAGACCGACCCGTCCGAGGACCCGCCTACTCATCCATATAGCGAGAGCTCTGCCCCCTCTCCCCCACCATTGAAGGAGGGCTGTGAGGATACCGTGACTCAGCCTCGGCTCGCACGATGACCGGAGATGCGGCCATACCGCGGGGGTCACGCTCGATCCCCGTTCCGCCTCTTCACGCCCGAGGAGCTCACCCAGTTTCCCGGATATTTGCCATGCTCGAGGGATAGTCGCCAGTAGGAGGCTGTAGATGGCCGAGATAGAGCACACACCACTTAGATGGAGATAAACCTTCTTTTGTTTAGAGGTTATCCCTTTAGGTGCACTCGGGTAGGGGAGTAGTTTATGTTTATGCTTATGTTGTATTTTCTTTCATGTATTCCCTTGTACTAAATGAAGTCCCACCCTTATAAGTGGGCAAGTTATATATATATGAGATGATATTCAGTGTTACTCATGTTGTGCCTTATGCTATGATGTCATGAGATGTATGATTTGATCATTACATGTTATATCGCATCACACGGCTCTCACTTTGTTTTTCAAAAAAAATTTACCCGTATTTTCCGCTAAGTATTTCAGAGTTAAAATGAGAACTATGAAGTAACAGACTAATGGTTAACCTAATTATATTCTAGAGTATTGGGTTAAAAATTAGGATGTTACAATGAGCCCTTAGGTGCATAAAATATGAGCGACGGATGTTAGAGAACCATATCTCATGATTAAGACCCGTAAGGGTCAAAGCATAAACTACCGTAAGGATGAACGGTTGAATGTTCCATGATGATGTATGTGTTATGTGAAGGATGTTAATGTTATTCATATGAGGAATTCATGAGGATATATGTTTGTGTGGCATAAAGCAAATTTGGAAGAAATTCGGGGTGATGCCATCGTGCCGCTGAATTTCTGACAAATTTGGGGACTTAAAGAGATTTTGAAAATTAAGGTACTAAGATGGGTTCTAGGATGACACCGGTTCGGCCGAGCACCTCCATAGAACTCACGTGACATCGGTACCATTTTATACTCTTAGGTGACACTGGTTCGGCCGAGCACCCCTAAGAGGTTTGCCCCCTAACCAGTACTCAGATAGTCGGGATTTATGATTTATGATACGCTTATCGTTAAGTGGTAAGTAAGAACTAGTGACGACTAGTTAAGGTATGGGCTCATAACCTAGATATGTGACACGCTCGCCGACAGGTTTACCGACCACCCGATTCGATTGTCTTTTAGGGTGGCCCATGAGGAAGAGATGTTTCACGATTATGATTATGTCACTAAGTTTGTCCCATATGAATGTTATTATTGCCACTTTATGCCACTAAGTATGATGATGCTTGATGTTATGTCTTATGTATGTGCATTAGGTAGTGCCATGCATACATCTTCTATTATGTTGCATTCATGACATTAAGATCATCCTAAAATGAATGGACCTTGGCTAAAGTATATTTTGAAGTTTAAAATGAACTTGATGCATGTTCAGTCATTTTGTATAATTAAACCCAAGGTTCCTGAGGACGTAGATGATGACACCTAGGTAGTAGGAGGCCCTACTGAGATTCTTTAGCAAGATTCTCACTCCCTCTATCTCTTTCTTTCCCTCACGTCTTTAGATGGCGACGTTCGTAGTGTTCGTGGACACGCCGACATGGGAGGTGCACTATGACCCGGCTCACGGGTTGTACCATTTTGAGGGACAGTGCATGGTGCAGGTTTTCATGTTCATAGGACGCCCCTTCGCTCATTCCGTGCACACCCATCGCTTCTCCCCGATTGCACCCTATGGCGACGACGAGCGGGTTTTTGAGCACGCGCGTATGTATGACGAGAGAGTGCTCTGCATGCACACCGCCGCCTTAGCCATGCGAGACTATCCCGATTACGTGGCCCGGACCTACTTCTTGGAGACCGTCCCGTCCGAGGACCCACCTACCCATCCGTATAGCGAGAGCTCTGCCCCCTCTCCCCCACCATTGAGGGAGGGCAGTGAGGATACCGTGACTCAGCCACGGCTTGCACGACGACCGAAAATGCGGCCACACCACGGGGGTCACGCTCGATCCCCGTTCCGCCTCTTTACGCCCGAGGAGCTTGCCCAGTTTCCCGGATATTTGCCTCGTTCGTGAGATGGACGCCAGTAGGAGGTGACGATCGACCGAGGGAGTACCCGGGTTAGAGCACACACCATTTAGATGGAGATAAACCTTCTTTTGTTTAGAGGTTACCCTATTAGATGCACTCGGGTAGGGGAGTAGATTATGTTTATGTTTATGTTGTATTTTCTTTCACGCATTCCTTTGTACTAAATTAAGTCGAACACTTATAAGTGGGCAAGTTATATATATATAAGATGATATTCAGTATTTTCCCATGATGTGCCTTTATGTGCTTTATGCTATAACGTTATGAGATGTATGTTTTGGCTGTTACTTGTTACATCGCATCACGTGGCTTTCACCTTGTATTTCAAAAAAAAATTTTACCTGTATTTTCCGCTAAGTATTTCTAAGTAAAATTGAGAACTATGAAGTAACAGACTAATGGTTAACCTAAGTATGTTCTAGAGTATTGGGTTAAAAATTAGAATGTTACATTGAATCTTGTTGGGAAATGATGAAAGGTGGAACCTCCATGTTGCTTTTTATTCTTGGTTTCTTCCTTTTCTTTTCCTTTGATTTTCGGCCTCAAGGCCTTGAGCATGATAGCTTGATGATGAGTGCTCTCTAAAGGTGACCATGAGTTCATCCCACATGAGACCTCTAAAGCTTGAGTTTTCTTAAAGAAAAGTTTCATCTTTTACAAGTTTAGTCAAGAATAAGGTTATGTTTCCCTTGAATGTTTGAACTTCTCTTTTCTCCTTTATGATTCGGCCATGAAGGCCTTTGGTCCTTGGGAAAATGAAAGCTTGATGATGAGGGTGTTTGTTACTCAACAACCCCTAAAGCTTGAATTTTTCACAAGGAAAGTTTCATCCTTTTTCAAGGATAAGTAAAGGAGGAGTTTATGTTTCTCTTGAACACTTCTTGGACTTCCCTTTTCCTCTCATATTTTCGGCCATGAAGGTTTCTAAAGCTTGGAAAAATGAAAGCTTGATGATGAGGGTTTCATGTTGATGGTTGTCACATGAACAAACTCTAGAGCTTAAAGCTTTGATCTTAAACCAAGCATGGTTTCAGTTTTGCTTTCTTCTCTAGCATAAACTTTATTTTAAATGTTGGTTTTAAGAAAGCTATGTACTCAATAATGAGGACTTAGGATGTTGATGTCATAGATCATCAAGGTCTTGGTCCCTAGAGGTTAAAAATGGTTCATTTTTCATGATGTAGATTCGGCCATCTTCAAGTTTTTAAGGTTGTGATTTATTTTAAGTATTCTAGCACTAGTAGTTCTCTTTTCTTATGAGGATGAGGTTTGAGTTGGAACTATGTTCTCTTTAAAAGCCTTGCAAAAGCTCTAGACAAGATAAAAGTAACTTGCATTCACGTTTACTTTATGCTTTGCATAGCACGTTTATTTTTTATGCTATCACTAAACCCCAAGATAAAGAATGAGCTTGCATAATGCACGTTTAAATTCCAAGCTTTGCATTTCATGTTATTTTTAAAGCCATCACTAAACTCAAAGACTAAAAATGAAGGTGCATCTCATATTTATTTTGAGCCATCACCTTACTTTCTAATGGACTATAAAAATGGAGTGCATAGCACGTTTACTTTTATGCCATCACCTAAAATAACTAGAGCTCAAAGACTTGCCCATTTCATCTTGAGAAGAGTTAAATCAAGGAGGTATTCCCTTGGTAATACATTCGACCATGTGATAATGGGAACTCTAGGATGAGTTTTCATTGAGTTACAAGAGCCTATAGCTTATGTTTTAAGTTTTTCCTAAACATAAGTGACATTTAAAAGTATTTTGAGTATGTTCTTATATTTAGGATTCCAACCATGAGAAAAATTAAAGAGCTGCTGCCCCATGCATTTTATAAGAGTTCTTCATATGACAAATTGATTTCTAAGATGTTTTTGAAGTCCTAAGATTGTTCCAAGAGAAACTAGCTACCTATGTAGATTGAGAAAGAAATTTATACATGATTTGATGACTTGCCAATTTCGCTTATGCCATGATCATTTCCTAAATATGTCCAAATACCTTGCCAAGTATATGATAATTGTTCTAGACATTTTGGAGCATGCTTAGTTACTTTAATTGCTTGAAATGTGAATTCTAGAACCCCATAGGTACAGAAAATATGAATTCTGTCCAGATTGATTAACATCCATAGAATCACATTATATGATGTCTAGATCAGTGAGAGTGACTCATAATTGGCTTAGGTATTAATTATTGCATCATAGAAAAAGTCGGACGTGAGAAAGGGTTTAAAATGCATCTTTTAGAATACCATAATTCATCTAACTCAAGCTTACTGCCAATGCTGTCCAGCCATGATTAATTAGGTTTTAGGACTTAATAAATTATGGTAATGAGGTTAATCAATCCCTTAGAGGTACATAGAAATAATTTAGAAGTTTGAGATTACCCAATTGAGGGTTTTCACTCTTAAGGGAAAGGTTTAAGCATTATTTTATGAATGATGAATTAGTGTTTACCTCATGACTTATATGATGCTAAGTGAACTATTATTCCTAAATGATAGTTTTATTATTGCATGTGATTGTTCTTTGAGAACTTAGAGATGCCTATGTTGTGATGAAAGATATGTGACACGCATGAAACTATGTGGCATCTCAATAAAACATGCTAAGACTTAAGGTGACTTAAACCATGTGAAAATGATCCTTGAACCACCAAACCAAGGGTAGGGAATGAGGTGATTCTAGCCTCCTAGACCCGTACTTTAAGTCGGGACCTTTACTTATCAAAAGGTATAAGTCCATGTGCTAGTGACGACTAGCGTGGTATGAGCTCATAACCTAGAATATTCTCCACAGGGAGATCAGTTAGGCTGGCCCCAGGAAAATAATGATGATGTTTTAATGTCACCTCAAGTAACCAAGATATGTACCATGTACCATGTTCCATGAACTACGATTCTATGCACCATGATTATATGAGCTTATTTGTTATGCCCCATGATATAAGAAACCATGAATTTATGAGTTTATGTGCTATGCCCCATGATATAAGAAACATGAATTTATGAGTTTATGTGCTATGACCCATGATATAGGAAACCATGATTTATGATTAATGTACCGTGACTTATGATCCATGTTTTATGACTTATAGACTATGTAACCAAGAGGTTTTCATAATTTAAAGGAACGGGCCTCAGAGGTTAATGTTTGCGAACTTTATAAATGAACTATTATATGCCCACGTTTTTACTAAGAAACTGAGGTTCCTGGAGACGTATATGATGACACTTAGATATGAGGAAAAACCCTACTGAGTTTCTTTAGTAAGAAATCTCACTCCCTCTATCTCTTTCTTTCCGTTACGTCTCTAGATTTGGATGGCGACGTTCGTACTCTACATTGAGACACCCACATGGGAGTACTATACCATTTTGAAGGCCGCTGCACTGTTCGTGTCTTTATGTTTCCCGGACGGCCTTTTGCCTATCCTGTAGATAGTTACCTCTTTTCCCCGATGTCACCCTATGGAGACGACATGATTTTTGAGCATGCTCGCACATGCAATGAGAGGATCCTTCGGACTTACACCATAGGCTTGGGCACCGTACCCGAATATGTACCCCGTTCGCAGCATTCGGAGGAGCCACCTGCCCTATGTATGAGGAGGACTCTGCCCCCACTCCCCCACATATGCTAGCAGGCAGCGAGAAGACGGTTACCTAGCCACGGAGGGCTCGGATGCCTGAGAGGTGACCCCAACACGGAGGACGTGTCCAAGTGCCCACTCCTGACGCGCTTCGCCCGTGGATAGGCTATGTCCCACCTTACCCGTGACTGTAGTCATATGGTTTAGAGGGTAGTCCTTAGTGTACACATGTCACGTAGTAGGATAAACCTTCTTTTGTGTTGAGGTTATCCATTTCAGATGCACTTGAGTATGGGTATTCTCTTGCATGTGTCCTTTATATTTCTATGTATTTCCTACGTTTCAGTTGTATTGCACTTTATGTATGGAACAGTCCCGCCATTATTGATGGGCATTCTACATTTTAATATATGAGGTATTTTAGTATATGTGTTCATGATGCTATGTATGGAGCCTTTATGGTTTACATTTCCGCACTTTATGATATCGTTCGAATTACATAATACGGCTCATACTTTATCAATGTTTTGTTACAAAAAAAAATGGCTCGTATTTTTAGTAAGTAATTTCAAAGGTAATAGAACTAAAATAAGAAGTAACGACAAATATTTGGCCTCAATACATACTAGTAGTATTGGGTTGAATATTAGGGTGTTACATTTTGGTATCAGAGCAATTCGGTTCTCACGGAGCCTGAGGATTGGACTGACTATGCTTCTTAAGCATAATCCGCTAGAGATGTCAAGAGTAGGATTAGATATGCATGACTACCGTTTGTTGTTAGTGCGATGGTAACTTGCTCACTTTACATGGAGTATTGAGCCTGATCAACTCAGTGTTGCTATTTTGTATGTATAGGGACTAATGGCACGATGACAATCAACTAGGAACGCTACTCCTATAGCCCAAAATGACGAGATTGCTGAGGCACTCCGTGACGTGGCAAGAACCATGAGGCTGATGATGGACCTTGGCTAATTATGTTTTTAAAGCTTAAAACAGACTTAATGCATGTTCACTTATTTTGTATACTAAATCCAAGGTTCCTGAGGACGTAGATGATGACACCTAGGTAGTAGGAGGCCCTACTAAGATTCTTTAACAAGATTCTCACTCCCTCTATCTCTTTTTTTCCATTACATCTTCAGATGGCGACGTTCGTAGTTTTTGTGAACACCCTGACGTGGGAGGTACACTATGATTTGGAGCACGGATTATACCATTTTGAGGGACAGTGCACAGTGTGAGTCTTCATGTTCGTTGGACGTCCCTTCACTCACCCCGTGCATACCCATCGCTTCTCCCCGATAGCACCCTACGGCGATGACGAACGGGTTTTTGAGCGCGAGCGTATGCATAATGAGAGAGTGCTCGGCATGCACACCGCCGCATCAGCCATGCGTGACTATCCCGACTACGTGCCCCAGACTTACTTCTTAGAGACCGACCTGTTGGAGGACCCGCCTACCCATCCGTACAGCGAGAGCTCTGCCCCCACTCCACCACTAACGAGAGTGGGCAGTGAGGATATCGTGACTTTGCCATGGCTAGCACAATGACTGGAGATGCGGCCACGTCGCGGGAGTCACTCTCGATCCCCGTTCCGCCTCTATACGCCAGAGGAGCTCACCCAGTTTCCCGGATATTTGCCTTGCTCACGAGATGGACGTCAGTAGGAGGTGACGTACGACCGATGGAGTACCCGGGTAGAGCACACACCACTTAGATGAGGATGGACCTCCTTTTGTTTAGAGGTTATCCCTTTAGTTGCACTTGGGTAGGGGAGTTGCTTTTATGTTTTCCATCATACTTTCCTTTGTATTTTCTTTTTAGATGTATCTGCTTATGATGTACTAAACTAAGCCCCACTCTCTACGGGTGGGCATATCATATTATATATAAATATGCAGTTCAGTTTTATTGTGATGTGCCTTTACTTGCCTTATGTTATGATGTTATGAGATGTTTGCTTTATTTCCATCCATGCTTTATTGCTCATCATGTCACGTGGCTCTCACTTTGCTTTCATAAATTCAAAAAAAAAATTTACCCGTAGTTTCCACTAAGTATTTTAAAGTAAAGAGGAGACTATGACGTAACCGACTAATGATTAACCTAAATATGTTCTAGAGTATTGGGTTAAAAATTAGGATGTTACATTATGGTATCAGAGCAGTTCGATTCTCATGGAGCTTGAGGATTGGACTGACTATGCTTTTGGAGCATAATGCAGTGGACATGTCATGTGTAGAGCTTGCTAGAGACAAGCTATAGGGTAGAGATGCATGGCCCCTGTTTGTTTGCAAGTGCCATGGTAACTAGCTCATTTCACATGAAACGTTGAGCCTGATCAACTCAGTGGTTATTGTCTTATGTGTTTAGGAACCAATGGCACCCAAATGACAGAATAGGACCCTGACCGAGGGTAACCATGAGGATACAACTGGCACTGCTATTTGTGACATGGCAAGAGCCATGGAGCGGATGTTCGAAAGGATGAACCAACAAGGGGACACCAGACGTGCTCCCCCTACTGCTGAAATAGTTGAGCAATCAAGGTTCGGTGAATTCCACAAGGCAAACCCACGGGCCTTTAGAGGAGCCATGGATCCTGACAGAGCTGACGAGTGGATCAAGAACATGGAGAAGATCTACTCCGTGGTCGCTTGCTCGGAGGAGAAAAAATTCATATTCGCTGCCTACATGATGGAATCGAATGCGGTTCCCGGTGGACCGGCACCGGAGATCGCTAGAAGCTTCGTACTCTTGTCAATCGAGTCGTTTCAAGACTTACTTCTATGAGAAGTACTTCCGGAGTCGATGGGAGAACGCGAAGGATATCGAGTTCATGCAGTTAACTCAAGGAGGAATGTCTGTCGCCCAGTACACGGCGAGATTTGAAGAGCTGATTAAGTTCTTTGGGGTGTTCTAAAGGAACCCCGATGAGATATGGAAGTGCATGAAATATGAGGCCGGGTTGAAGCTGGAGCTGAGCTACGCCGAGGCACATATGGAGATCAAGGATTTCCCCACCCTGGTCAACAAGTGCCACATTCTAGAGGAAGGACAAAGAAAGCTCCAGGCTACAAGGGCGGAACGTGCCAAGGGGCTAGGACCTCAAGCCCCGAGGTTCAAGCCGCAACAACAAAACCAGTCCCGAACCCACTGCAACCCCTACTACACCAACCAATTCAAGCCGCATCAATAACAACAAAGAACCCCCTTCCACCAACAACCCAAGCAACACTACAGACCACCATTCCAGTACAACAACCACCGAAACAACAACAAACAACAACAACAACAATAATAACCGACAAGGAGGGTCCAGCGGGACCAAGAACAAGACGCCCCAAGGAGCCCCTGCCACCTTTGCTAGACTTGTAACACCCTAATATTCAACCCAATACTACTAGTATGTACTGAGGCCAAATATTAGTCGTTACTTCTTGTTTTAATTCTATTACCTATGAAATTACTTACTAAAAATACGAGCCATTTTTTTTTTTAACAAA
Organism: Dalbergia cochinchinensis; assembly: GCA_031216125.1. Classification (NCBI taxonomy): domain Eukaryota; kingdom Viridiplantae; phylum Streptophyta; class Magnoliopsida; order Fabales; family Fabaceae; genus Dalbergia; species Dalbergia cochinchinensis. Next base: position 29,273,872 of record CM062375.1, on the reverse strand, counting down.
ACCTTGATAAAGTATGAGTTGCGTATTATGTAATTCGAACGATATCGTAAAGTGCGGAAATGTAAACACATAAAGGCTCCATACATAGCATCATGAACACATATACTGAAATACCTCATATATTAAAATGTAGAATGCCCACCAGTAATGGCGGGACTGTTCCATACATAGAGTGCAATACAACTGAAATGTAGGAAATACATAGAAATATAAACGACACATGCATGAGAATACCCACACCCAAGTACATCTGAAATGGATAACCTCAACACAAAAGAAGGTTTATCCTACTACGTGACGTGTGTGCACTAAGGACTACCCTCTAAACCATACGGCTACAGTCACGGGTAAGGTGGGACATAGCTGATCCATGGGCGAAGCGAATCAGGAGTGGGCACTCGGACACATCCTCTGTGTTGGGGTCACCTCTCAGGCATCCGAGCCCTCCGTGGCTGGGTAACCGTCTCCTCGCTGCCTGGTGGTACACGTGGGGGAGTGGGGGCAGAGTCCTCCTCATACATAGGGGCAGGTGGCTCCTCCGAATGCTGTGAGCGGGGTACATATTCGGCACGGGCGCCGAGCTCGCGTGTGGTAAGTCCGAAGTGTAACGCCTCGATTTTTATTGCTATGCAAAATGATCAAAATACCCCTAGGTCATTTCTACACAAGATTTGAGGCCAAAATGGTCCAGGCCATCTTCAATAGGATATTTTGATATTAGAATAACATTATATGGTGATTAAATAGCAATATGTGCAAAAATCGCGATTTTCAATTTTTCAGTGTGCAAATGACCAAAATGCCCCTAAGGTCATTTTTGCCCCGAAATCAAGGGCGGCCAGTCCAGGCTATCCTCAAGGCGGTAGTTTTATGCTTGAACGGTATTATGTGTGTTATGGATATTGTAGATGTGAAAATATCAACTTCAAATTTTTACATAAGTGAAATTACCAAAATACCCTGTGGTAATTTAACACGAGATTGATAATTCTGAACCTAGTCATCGCCCGGGAGTTCAAAATGTTTATTACATGTGTAATTTGATATTTGAAAATGTTCGGGTGGTTTCGGGGAATTTTTACGCGAAATTACCATTTTGCCCCTAATTAACAATAAATGAGCTTATTTACGTAATCAAATAAATATAGGCAATATTAGGCTCTAATTAAAGATAAATTAATTTTATTTATTTATCTTGAGTCAAAATAATTATTTGAGGTAATTTTAAAGCATAAGATTATTTTAGAAAAGATTGTTTTTCTTTCTTAATTAAAATGGGGTTCTTAAGACACATAATAGGAAATTAGTGTATTAAATTTCTTTTTCTTAAAAATAAAATATATTTTATATTTATTTATTTTTTTATTACTTCAGATTATTTGCACTAAAAATTCCACTACATATGTTGGCCATTTAATTTTGTAGTGGAGCACCTTAAATATTTGATTATTAAGCACTTACTTTAGTTTATCAATTTCTTTTCCACTAACAATTTCTTTTTCTCAAAAATAAAATATATTTTAGATTTATTTTTATTTTATTACTTCAGATTATTAGCACTAAAATTTCCACTATAAGTGTTGGCCATTTAATTTTGTCTTGAGGAATTTTAAACTCTTGATGGTTAAGCCACTTACACTAATTTATCATTTCTAAACCATTACAAATTAAATACCCATCAAATATATGTCCTACCACTCACAAAAATTGAAAAAATACTCCCCATTATAGCCATTAATGCAGCTGCCTCACCCCCCAAAATCCCTATAAATATGTGTTTTCCAAGCCTAAATCACACACAAACATTCATTCTTACCATTTGTATTTTTGGTTGTAGTCTTGCTCACAAAAATTAGCCAAAAATCCTCTCTTCTCTCTCTAAATACAAAGCTCTCTTCTTCTTCCTTCTCCACCTCCAAGAGACTCCATTCTTGATATCCATCCAAGTTCCCAAGCTCAAACAAACACATACATACCGTAAACCAACCCCTAAGCACCTAAACTTTCCATATCCAAACACAAGAACACAACAAAAATCCTCCCACCATTTCATCTTCACTTGGCCAAATATATACCATCACTAAGATCAGATTTTTGTCATTGATATCTCATACAAGATCAAGCTCTTACTCTAATTAACAAAGAAACAACTTGGTAGGGATTTTATTTCATGTACTTTCTTTTGTTCTTCCTTTATATTTTTGATTTTTATGATTTGATAATGACCATGGCTTGATGATGAGGAATCATGGTGGTGGTTGTGAATCCATCATTTAAATGTCCTCTAAAGCCCAAGATTTAATTCTTGATGACAAAAGATTTCTAAAGGAGTTACTAAGTCTTGAGTTTTAAGCTTAATAAGACATAAAAATGAACTTGCATCCATATTTATGTTATAAGTTCTTGCATATCATATTTATATTTCAAGTTTTTCATAATCATATTTATATTCCAAGTTATCACTTTAATTCTTGAAGATAATAATATAAACTTGCATATTCATATTTACTTTCAAGTTGTCACCTAAATCATAAATACCTAAGAATGAATTTGTATCTTTATATTTATATCTCAAGCCTTGCATTTCATATTTATCTTTCCAAGTTATCACCTTATAATGATAATAATAAGGTTACAAGACAAGTTTATGATTCTAGTTATCATTTAAATCCTAAAGTTCAAGATTTTACTTGTTTTATTTTAAATGACAACTTTGATCATGGACACTTCTCATCTATTTATTTTTGGCACTTATATAATTCTGATTTAAATCTTGATATACTTTATTTTTAGGCATGATCTTGTCTTTAAATTTGTACAAAGAAATTTTGAAAGACCTAGAAATTATAAAGGATTAAGAATACGATTTTCTCATGATTTTAAATGCTAAAATTGTAGTATTCTGATCTAATCCTTTAGAACTGAAAAAGGTTACTGATTTAGGATGTTTAGATGAGTTTAAATCGCTAGTAGTTATTGTAAAAATTATTTTTGGTACCATAGATGCATAAAAGGGTAGTTACAAGTGTTAGTTTGGGCCGTTTTGCAAAATGGAGAAAGTTGTGTTTTGAACTATCAACTATGTTATTTCAGCTAAATGATTTTATTTTAAGCTACTAATGATGTTGAATGTGTCCATGAGTCCAAAATACCATTTATGAAGTTTATATAAAGTTTTAGAAATTTGATTAAATGCGTTAAATATTAAAAACAAGCGATTTTGCACTTTGACCCCTAAAATGTATTGAAATTTGGTTTATGGCCTTAAAAGGTTTTTACGATGAGTTTATAACGGTTTCTAATAGTTATATGTCTATTAAAAGTATTGGTTAATGTTAAAGATCTCTAGTTTGTGAGAAGGTGTTACAAAGGGTATTTGCATTTTGACCCGTAACCTTTGAGAAATTGTGATTTGACCCTTTGGGGCTTAAGCGTAAATGTTGATAAATTTGATGGCATGAATCACGGTTGATATCTTGTGAAGGCTATATTCATGTGTTGAAACTCATATGGCTTATGGATATATGCAATGAAGTATGATACATGTTTATGTGGTTTAAGTTATGGTATGTTATAATTATGCTTGATAAATTGAGATGCATGATTCCATGAAGTTTATGAGCATGAAATGTTGAAATGATGAGTTATTCATATTTGCATCTCTATATAACATGCCAAGTTTAAAGGTGACATAAGACACATGGAAATGATCCTCTAGACTCCCTGAATTAAAGGTTATGAGAGGTGATCCAAATAGGAAATGATCCTTTAGACTCCCCGAATTAAAGGTTATGAAAGGTGATCCTAATGCGGCCTATCCCGTAACTTAAGAGTCGGGAATTTATCTTATCAAAAGGGATAAGAATACGCTAGTGACGACTAGTGAGGTATGAGCTCATAACCTAGAACTCTCGAGAAAAGAGAGAATTATAGGGCGGCCCCCAAGGAAAAGAGAAAAAAGAAGTTTAAGTCACTTGTAAGAATGATGATCATGATGTTCTTTATATCATATGCATTGTTTTATGAATTTTATGATACTATGTATATGATATTGACATGCATCCATGATTAATATGTTGCATTCATGACATTAAGATTCATGCTAAAAGATACGGGTCTCGGCTAATGATATTTAGAACTTAATAAATGAACCTTATATATATGTTCACCATTTTCATAATTAAACCCGAGATTCCTGGGGACGATGACGATGACACTTGTGTTATAGTCGGGAAGCCCTACTGAGATTCTTGTATAAGTTTCTCATCTCTTTTCTTTTCCGTGTCGTCTCCAGACATGAATGAAGGTGTAGTTCGTGATTTGTCTTGAGAGTGGACGAGGAGCTACGGAGATAACTTCCTTTTGGATATTTTTCCCTTAGAGTAATTGTATCTCAGTTATCAGTTTGTATATTATTGACGGATATATATTGATGTCCTTAAGATTACAAGACATCACTATTATGATACAGTTATTGATATGTCATCAGTATTTGAGTTATGTTATGTTATGGTTGTATTCTGTATTTACCTGATATTCGTTTCTAACATCTCTCTTATGCAGGTAAGGTAATGACGTTAGGTATTTAGTATGCGCGGCTCACGATTTGTTATTTAAGTTCAAAAAAAAAATTTTACCCATATTTTTACTAAAGTATTTTAAAGAAGTTTGAGTTAAAAACTGAAACAAAAGAGTAATGACTAATAATTAACTTAAATGCGTCTTAGGCGTGTTGAGTTAAATATTAGGGTGTTACACGAAGGATCCTCTCATTGCGTGTGTGAGCACGCTCAAAAACCATGTCGTCTCCATAGGGTGACATCGGGGAGAAGAGGTAGCTATCTACAGGATGGGCGAAAGGCCGTCCAGGAAACATAAAGACACGAACAGTGCAGCGGCCTTCAAAATGGTACGATCCGTGCTCCGGATCGTAGTGGTACTCCCATGTGGGTGTCTCAATGTAGAGTACGAACGTCGCCATCCGAATCTAGAGACGTAACGGAAAGAAAGAGATAGAGGGAGTGAGATTTCTTACTAAAGAAACTCATTAAGGTTTTTCCTCATATCTAAGTGTCATTATATACGTCTCCAGGGACCTCAGTTTCTTTGTAAAAACGTTGGCATATAATAGTTCATTTATGAAGTTCGTAAACATTAACCTCCGAGGCCTGTTCCTTTTAATTATGAAAACCTCTTAGTTACATAGTCTATAAGTCATAAATCATGGATCATAAGTCACGGTACATTAATCATAAATCATGGTTTCAAGCATAGCACATAAACTTATAAATTCATGGTTCCTTATATCATAGGGCATAGCACATAAACTCATATAATCATGGTGCATAAAATCATAGTTCATGGAACATGGTACATGGTACATATGTTGGTTACTTGAGGTGGCATTAAAACATCATCATTATTTTCCTGGGGCCACCCTAACTGATCTCCCTATGGAGAAAATTCTAGGTTATGAGCTCATACCATGGTAGTCGTCATTAGCACATGGACTTATCCCTTTTGATAAGTTAAAGGTCCCGACTTAAAGTACGGGTCTAGGGGGCTAGAATCACCTTATCCCCACCCTTAACTTGGTGGTTCAAGGATCATCTTCTCATAGTTTAAGTCACCTTAAGTCTTAGCATGTTTATTGAGATGCCACTCAGTTCATACATGTCAAGTATCAATGATTACAACATAGGCATCTCTAAGTTCTTGAAGAACAATCACATGCAATAAAACTATCATTTAAGAATAATAGTTCACATAGCATCACATAAGTCATGAGGCAAACACCAATTCATCATCCATAGAGTAATGCTTAAACCTTTCCCTTAAGAGTGAAAACCCCTAATCGGGTAACCTCAAACTTCCAAATTATTTTCTTATACCTCTAAGGGATTAATTAACCTCATTACCATAATTTATTAAGTCCTAAAACCTAATTAATTATGGCTGGACAGCATTGGCAGCAAGCTAAGCTAGGATGAATTACGGTGTTCTAAAAGATGCGTTTTAAACCCTTTCTCACATCCGACTTTTTTTATGATGCAACAATTAATACCTAAGCCAATTATGAGTCACTCTCACTGATCTAGACATCATATAATGTGATTCCATGGATGTTAATAATGCTGGACAGAATTCATATTTTCTGTACCTATGGGGTTCTAGAATTCACATTTCAAGCAATTCAAGTAACTAAGCATGCTCCAAAATGTCTAGAACAATTATCATATACTTGGCAAGGTATTTAAACGTATTTAGACCATCCAAAACATGATTTAAGGTGCTGGAAATGAACATAGCAGAACCAAAAATGGTGAGTCATTAAATCATGTATAAACTTCTTTTTCAATGTACATAGGTAGCTAGTTTCTCTTGGAACAATCTTAGGACTTCAAAAACATCTTAGAAATCAATTTGTCATGTCAAGAACTCTTATACAATGCATGGGGCAGAAACTCTTTAATTTTTCTCATGGTTGAAATCCTAATTAGGAGAACATACTCAAAATACTTATAAATGTCACTTATGTTTAGGAAAAACTTAAAACGTAAGCTATAAGCTCTTGTAAGTTAATGAAAACTCATCCTAGAGTTCCCATCATCACATGGCCAAATGTATTATCATGGGAATATCCCCTTGATTTAACTTTTCTCAAGATGAAATGGGCAAGTCTTTGAGCTCTAGTCTTTTTAGGTGATGGCACAAAAGTAAACGTGCTATGCACTCCATTTTTATAGTCTATTAGAAAGTAAGGTGATAGCTCAAAATAAATATGAGATGCACCTTCATTTTTAGTCTTTGAGTTTAGTGATAACTTGAAAAATAACATGAAATGCAAAGCTTGGAATTTAAACGTGCATTATGCGGATAGGCGGCGCAAGCCGTTGGAATTCAATGAGGGAGAACATGTGTTCCTTAGGATCACCCCCACTACAGGCATAGGAAGAGCCATGAAAGTTAAAAAGTTGAGCCCCCAATTCCTTGGTCCTTTTGAGATCCTTCAGAGAGTAGGGCCAGTAGCCTACAAAATAGCCTTACCTGTAACGCCCCAATTTTTACTGTAATTTTTACTGTCATTAGAAATTACTCAATTACCGAATTACCGTAGGTAATTATTACATAAGATTTGAGGCCGAACAATCCTCAATAAAGGAATATAACATTAGAAGAGAGGTTAGGAACGATTCATGCGAGAGTCGCAAATCCAATTTCAGACGTATAAAATGACCAAAATGCCCCTGAAGTTATTTTACTGAGAAAATGAGGATCGTGGGCCCCACCTATTCTCAAGGGGATATTTTGAGGATAATAAGGGATTGTTTGTGTTATGTGTGTTAATAGAGCAAAAGGATCTCAATTTTGAGTTCCGACGCGCGAAATGACCAAAACGCCCTGCGGCTGTTTTAACTCCGATGTGCGTGCCGACTGAGCCCGAACCTCACTAAAATGTTTTAAAATGTGTTTTTAAGCCATGATTAACCATTGGTTAAGCTCGGGTGGCCTCGGGCAATTTTTAAGTGAAAGTACGATTTTGCCCCTGTTTTTGGGCAGTTTTGCGAATTTTGGGATTTTTGATTCGTATACCGAAACCTAAGCAATATTAGGCTCAAATTAAAGCTTATTAAATTCTAAATATTAATCTAGAGTCAAAATTATGTATTTAGATTGATTAGAACCCAAAATTGCTCAAAAACACCCAAATTGCTTACTAATTCACTTAAACCCTTAACCGTAAATTCTCTAAATTACATGAATACCTTGCCTACACCTAAATAATGCATGGAACACACAAATTTCACTTCTTTGGGCTGTAATGGACGAAATTATTGATGCCATTATGCAGCTGAATTATTGCCAAAAAGTTGCACTAAAACAAAATGCCAAAATGTCACCATAAGAGACATAATTCCTTAATTTCATACAACTTTGTCTAAAATGATTTTTCCTCCCTTATTTCTCCTGCAAAATTCCATCCACTACCTCATCATTTTGGCCAATTAGAAGCCTCAAAATCTTCTATAAATAGGCTTGCTTGAGTGGTCTTAGAATGCTTAGTTCATAACTAGTTTTTAAGAGCACCAAAAACTTTCTTTCTTCCTCCTCTTTGGCTGAATTCTTTCTTCAATTTCTTCAAAGAGATTTTGTTTCATTTCACTTCAAGAAACCAAGTTCTCTTCCTCTTCTTCAACTCAGATTAGGTAGGGAGTAGTTTCTAAATTTATTTCTATGCTTTGAGGGGTTGTGTTTTTAGCTCAAAATGATGAAATTATGAACTTACCTTAGCTTTTCATTTTGGTTTTCTTCTTCAATTTTTCTTTAACCAATTCAACCATATGGCCTAGGTGGAACTAAGATGATGGCTTGATGATGAGGACCTTGAGGGTGGATTGTAAATCCATCACAAGTTAGGCCTCTAAAGCTTGAAAATTCCACTTGATGCAAAACTTTAAAGAATAATGCTTTATGATGCTAAAACAAAGATTTTTAGTTTAGAACTTGAAAGATGTATTTTTTTCCTTTTTTGTTTTATTTCTTGTTAAGATATGTATTGGGTTGAATTTATAATTCTTTTAAAGTCTTGAAGGAGCTCTAGTAAAGAAACAAAATGAATTTGCATCCATGATTAAGTTTATGCTTTGCATAACCATGTTTACCTTCTATGTCATCACTAAATTTTCAAGAATGAAAAAATGAACTTGCATTTCTCATGTTTAAATTCCAAGCTTGTATTTCATGTTTATGTTTCAAGTCATCACTTAATCTTTCAAGATAATAAAGAGGTTGCATCTCATATTTAATTTATGCTCTCACTATATTTTATAATGGCTAAAGAATCAACGCATGGCATGTTTATTTTATGCCATCACCTAAAGATCCTAGAGCTCAAAGACTTGCCCATGTATCACAAGCAAAGAAATATGATTATTGGAGTTAAAGAATTTATTCTTTAAAAAGTCTTGAGATTGGAGCTTAAAAAGATGTAATAATAATCTCTTTCTCCCTCTATCTGGTCCTGTGGACTACCGCCGCTCCGGTTTCTTAATAATCTCTTCTCCTCTCTGGTCCTGTATGCGGACTACCGCCGCTCCGGTTTCTTAATATTCTCTTCTCCCTCTATCGTTCTCATGCGGATTACCGCCGCTCCGCTTTCTTGTATCATGTTTATATTTCAAGTTCTTGCATCATGTTTAATTTTCAAGTCATCACCTTAAATCTTAAAGATAAAGAAATGGAATTGCATACCATGTTTATAATTCCAAGCTATCACCTTATAAAGATAAGATTAAAATAAGGTTGCATAGCATGTTTATAATTCTAAGATGTCACCTAAATCTCTAAAGCTCAAGACTTACTCCTTTTATCTTAAGTGAGAATTTTAATTGTGAAGATCCTCCCAAATTTGACAAAAGAACTAGTTTCTAAATGAGTTTTAAGGCTTTGCAAGGATTTTACGGAGAACTAGTATTTTATATGCACTTAAAATATGATTCTATGTAATTGCATGAGGTTCATGATTCCACCACTGATCTGAGTTTAGTATCAATGTGTGATAATGATTTGATATGATTGAAGTTGTGATAATTATGGTTTATTGTTAAGAGAATGATTCATAATTGGTTTAGTAACTAATTAGTTCTATAATTGATAATTCTATGTAAGGATTGGATGCTTATTAAGTACTTGATATCATTGAATGATTTCCTGGCTTGCATGTTATAGTTCTTTATTGCAAATAATGAGAATGCTTATACATGAAATGCTCTTTATTATGTAAAATTTACCTTTGTTGCTAGAAGAAAGTGTATCATTGTAAAAGTGTAATTTGGAAAGGTTCTGGCTAAGGAAAGATTTGGTATTTAAGCGTGTCCATTGTGACCCACCTCTCTTTCCTGGGAATCTCCCATATGCATGATTACAGTTGATATATATTATTCTAGCTTAAGACTATAAATGAGAAAATGTTATGATGTTTATGAATTGTATTATGATATAACATGCAAAGATTTAATGGTGACTTAAACTTATAAGAAAATGATCCTTTGGAACCATCAGACTATAGGTGGTGAAAAGGTGATTTTAGCCCCCTAACCTGTTCTCTCAAAAGGGTAGAGTCGGGACTTTAGCTTATCAAAAGGGATAAGTATATGCTAGTGACGACTAGTAAAGTATGAGCTCATAACCTAAATTACTCCCAAAAGGGTGGAGTATAGGGTGGCCTAAGGAAAATAATGATGATGATAAGATTTTAAGTCACCTAAGGAAATGAAATATGTGCACTATGTCCACATGTAGCTAATATTATATGACATTCTTTTATGCATGTTATTTGATAATGATGATGAGGAAAATGATGTAATGATAAAGGAAAAGTTCATTGTAAATATGACATGTTAAGATTATGATGCATTATAAGACGCATGATTTAAAACTTGACGAACCTCGGTTAAGTATTTGTCCGAACTTAAAATGAATCTTTGCATGCTCACTATTTTAGAATAATCCCGAGGTTCCTGGGGACTTTGATGATGACACTATAGAAGGAGGCACCCTCCTGAGAATGGTTTAGCAAGATTCTCACTCCTTTCTTTATTTCCGTCATTGTCTCCAGATTCAAATGGCGACATTCGTCCCGTTCGTTGATACCCTACTTGGGAATTCCACTATGATCCGTGCATCGCTCGTATCATTTTGAAGGAGGTCTTGTGATTCGTGTTTTTATTTACATAGGTCGTCCATTTGCACATCCTGTCCCTAGTTATCGATTTTCTCCTACTTCTCCCTATGGCGATGAAATGGTTTTCGAACATGCACGTCCACTTGATGAAAGGATGTTACGTTCTTATTCCGCTTCATCTCTTTGTCCATGGATTTCCGTGAGTATGTTCAGAGACGAGATATTCTGAAACTGATCCTTCAGAGGACACTCCTACTCATGTATATTCTCGAGAGCTCGCTCCTACTCCCACACGTGTAAGAGAGGGTAGTGAGGAATCACTTGTTCAACCGAGGTTAGCGAGAAGGCCGTCCATGCGACCCCAGCCTGGTGCATCTCGTGTGTCCCCTCCCGAGGGAGCTCATCAGTGGATCGGATTTATTCCCCCATTTCCAGGACAGTGGCCATAGAAGGTTCTTAGTAGATTTATGTGTGATCATGCACGGTAGTTTTAGGATAACCTTCCCGCTTATGGAGTTATCTAGTTTAGGGGCATGTATTTCCTTAAGTATATTTTCTTTTATGGGTTTGCATAAGATAATGATGTATGAACATAACCCACCCTTTGAGTGAGGTTATTGTATGTAAATATATGCTATAATGTGCTTATGGATGTTATATGATGGAGCCTAAGTAATATGATGTGATATATTCTTAAACGTCTTATTATACCCCGCTTACTCGTTCACGTTGTACTCGGCTTACGTTTTCAATTATGTGTTTAAAAAAAAAAAATGGCTCGTAATTTCACTAAGTATTTTCAAATTATGAAGAAAGAACCAAAGCAAGGAGTAAAGTCTAGTCATTAATCAGATTCAACCTAGGTGTATCTGGTTAATTACTAGGGTGTTACATTACCCCCCAACCTTTCCAACCTCCATGACGTCTTTCACGTCTCCCAGTTAAGAAAATACGAGTCCGACCCTAGCCATGTCCTAGAGCCAGAACAAGTACAATTAAGGGAGGACCTAACTTTCAATCTGCCGCCAACGAGAATCGTGGATCGCGAAGTCAAGCAGTTAAGGAACAAGTCTGTTCCTTTGGTGAAAGTGGCATGGGGACGGGACAAGACCGAAGAATTCACATGGGAATTAGAATTGGAGATGAAGACCAAGTATCCAGAGCTCTTCTAAGGTATGAATTTCAAGGACGAAATTCTTTTTAAGGAGGGGAGTAATGTAACGCCCCGATTTTCTGTCTGAGTGGAAAATGACCAAAATGCCCCTGAGGTCATTTTCGGCCCGGAATTCGAGGATGGCCGGCCTGGTAGTTCTCGAAGGGCCAACTCAATGTTTGAAGGGGATTGAATGACCCTTGAGTGGTTTCGGAGGTGAAAGTCTCATTTTCTGCAGTTTCGGGTCAAAATGACCAAAATACCCCTATAGCGTTTTTACACGGGTAAAGGTGCCATTTGAGCCCGAAACTTTCCCCCGAAGGTTTAAAAAAATGTTTTTACATGTTTAAAAGCATATGTTTAAGTCCTGGTGGTCCCGGGCAGTTTTAGCGCAAAATTACGATTTTGCCCCTAGAATAGTGTTTTTGAGCTTAATGATGTAATTAAGCAAACCTAAGCAATATTAGGCTTTAATCAAAGATTAATTAATTTTCATAATTAATCTAGAGTCACAATAAACTATTAAAGTTAATTAGAACCTAAAATTGCTTAGATTAGATTTAAATCTCCTTTTTAAACTCAAGATTCTACTATTGGAATCTTGAATAGTGTTTTCTCTCTCCAATTCCTTAAATCAAGGAATTGTGTCTAGAATTGTTTATGCACTAAAATGAGTTTATATCTCACTAATGATGCAAGACCACTCCTTAAACATGTCTTGACAACCTTGATTACCCATTTTCTCACCTAAACACTTTCTTACAAATTCCTAATCTTAATCCTAATCAAAGATACACCTAAACACAACTCTAAACCACAATTAAAATGCAAGAAATTCCCCCAATGGCTGATGCAAGTTTCGGCCAATCCTCCTCCATTTACATCACATGTTGATTTGTTTCTCACTCAAAGAACCATGCTTGAGTCATACCTTGAACCATACATCACCATACTTTGAACCATACCTCACCATACTTTGAAGCATACCTCACCATGCCTCAAGATCACAACATCTCACCTCATGGACCTCATGGGGCTGCTCTTGTTGGCCGAAACTTCCTCCCCCATCTTGCATCATTTTGGGTTCATTTGCTAAGTGTAAGTTTTCAAAGAGCACTTCAAAGTTTTCTTTTCTCTCAAGTTCAAGTGTTCAAGTTCTTCATCCTCTTCTCTCATCCCAATCTTCAAATCACTTGGTAGGGATTTTCTTTCAAGTATTTCCTTTGTTTAAGTTCTTATTCTAGTTGTGTGTTTATGGTTTCTCTTGAGTTGTAACACCCTGATTTTTCTGTCTGAGGGAAATGACCAAAATGCCCCTGAGGTCATTTCCTGATCCGAATTCGAGGATAACCAACTCGGTCGTCCTCGAAAGGTCAACTCAATGTTTGAAGGGGATTGAATGGCCTTTGAATGCTTCCGGAAGCGAAAATCTTATTTTTCGCAGTTTCGGGTCAAAATGACCAAAATACCCCTATAGCGTTTTTACGCGGGTAGAATTGCTGTTTGAGCCCGAAACTTTCCCCAGAGGTTTAAAAACATGTTTTCATGTGTCTAGAGGTCTCTATTCAAGTCCCGGTGGTCCCGGGCAGTTTTAGTGCAAAATTACGGTTTTGCCCCTAAAATAGTGTTTTTGAGCTTAATGATGTAATTAAGCAAACCTAAGCAATATTAGGCTCTAAACAAAGATTAATTAATTTTCCTAATTAATCTAGAGTCAAAATAATTTATTAAAGTTAATTAGAACCTAAAATTGCTTAGATTAAACTTAAATCCCTTTTTAGAACTCAAGATTCCTAGTCTTGGAATCTTGAATAGTGTTTTCTCTCTCCAATTCCTTAAATCAAGGAAGCATGTCTAGAGTTGTTTAGACTCTAAATTGAGGATCTAACTCACTAATGGTGCAAGACCACTCCTTAATTATGTCTAGACCACCCTAATTATCCATTTTCCTTACCTAAACACTTTCTTACAACTTCCTAATCTTAATCCTAATCAAAGATACACCTAAACACAACTCTAAACCACAATTAAAATGCAAAGAACCCTCCCCCATGGCTGATGAAGTTTCGGCCACCTCTCTCCCAATTAGCACACATATTAAATTGTTTTCTCACTCAAAGAACCATGCTTGAGGCCATACCTTGAACCATACCTCACCATGCTTTGAACCATACCTCACCATGCTTCAAGACCACAACATCTCACCTCATGGAACTCATGGATGCCTCCATTTCTGGACCCTCATGGCCGAAACCCCTTCAGCCACACACACACTCCATTTGCTTCATTCTTCTATAAATAGATGGCCTTGGGAAGCTTGCACCACTTTTAGATCATTTGCTAAGTTTAGGAACACTCAAAACTTTTCTTTTTCTCTCAAAGCTCTTGTGTTCTTCAAGTTCTTGGAGTTCATCATCATCTTCATCTTCTTCTTCCATCTTCAAGTTCATCACACCAAGTAGGGATTTCCTTTCATGTATTCTTTTCTTTAAAGTTCTTGTTTCAAGCTTGATGTTCATAGTTTCTCTTGTTTCTTTTTAGAACTTCTCTTCTACTCCTTTTTCCTTTTCATTTTCAGCCATAAGCCTTGGAGAACAAAGGAATGAGAGCTTGATGATGAGAGTTTCATGATGATGTTCATCACTTGAAACAAACTCTAGAGCTTGATCTTTGTTCTTGAGTAAAATACTTCTAGTTCTTCCTTTCTCCAACTTTTGGAATCTTTAACTTTGATGATGTTTTAAAATGGTTCTAAGGACTCAATGATGAGGTCCCATGGTGTTGGTGTTAATATATCATCAAGATCATGGACTCTAGAGTTTCAAAATGTTCTTTTTGTGTTCCTTGAAATTTCGGCCATTTGCTTTCCTTTTACATGCAAAATGTTTTGATTTTCTAAAAATGTTATGTTGAGTTCTAAGAACTCTAGACTTTACTTTGTCTTGGTTTGATGAGTTTGGGTTGAGGTTTAAGTTCCTTTAAAGTCTTGTTAAGAGCTCTAGAAAGATAAAATGAACTTGCATAATTTATCTTATGCTTGCACTCATATTTACATTCTTGTTATGCACCATTACTTTCAAGCTATTACCTAAGAACATAAAGATTAAAATGGAACTTGCATCATCACTTAATTTAATTCTCAAAGCCTTTCTATTTCGGCCTTAAAGTCGATTGTTGTTGGGCCTAGAGCACTAAAATAAAGAATTAAACTTGCATCATCACCTAATTAATCTCTCGAATGCCTATCTATTTCGGCCTTAAAGTCGATTGTTGTTGGGCCAAGAGCACTAAAATAAAGAATTGAACCTTGCATATTTACTTTCAAGCTTGCACGTTTAAAGTTTATGCCTCGCATATTTACTTTCAAGCTTGCACGTTTAAGTTTATGCCTTGCATATTTATCTTATGTCATCACTTTATTTTGTAAGCAAAGATTAAAAATGGAAAGCATGAGCACGTTTATTTTATGTCATAACTTAAGAACCTAGCGCTCAAAGACTTGCCCATTTCATTCCAAATTAAAGTTTAATGTGAAACCATTCTTTGAATGCATGTTTTTGGCCAAGTAGTGATGATGGACTTACAATAAGTTTTCATCTAGCTACAAGGACCAATAGTCTATGTTCTAAGTTTTCCTTAAATCTTTACAAATCTTTTCAAGGTTATGTTGTCATGAGATATGACTTTATTCCCTTTTAGAAGATGAAATATATTTTGGTCATTGACCTAAGGCCTCTCTTAGCCTCTTGATGAATTAAAATGATTTGCAAAGGGTTTTAAAAATTCTAAATCGATTCCAAGAGAAACTAGTTAACTTATGTACCTAGAAATGTCAATTTAAATCCTTTACTGAAGTTAAATGTTTTCGGTTCTGATTTGATGAATGTGGTGCTGTATGATGATGTTTTGATGTGTTAGAATGTGTGAAAATATCATATGATGAAGTAGAAATGATTCTACGCATAATAGGTAAGAAACTAGCTAACTAGAAATACCGTAAAGTTAGAATTTAACATGGTCGAACTGTTTTAATGGGAGCATAATCAGATTAGGATTGTTTAGACATGAAAAACTTGGTAACATTTGGATTAGAATCGAATTCTAGCACCTATAGGGAAACTAGTAACTAGAAAACCGTAAAAGTACAAGTTTAGAACTCTTAGAACATTTATTTTTCTGGATTCCGTCCAGCACCCTTACAACATGATAAATGTGATTAATGATTGGTCCTTAAGCATAGGAATGCCTCATAATTGATTTAGATTTAATTCATAGCGCCTTAGGCGAAGATGGAACCAAGAATGGGTCTAAAACGTAAGTTCTAGAACCTCGTAATCACAAGTTAGGAATTTTGCCCTATGCTATTCAGATTTAAGTGAGAACACGAGGATTATGGATGATGTTTAACTACGAGCCCTTAGGTGCATAAAATATGAGCGATGGATGTTAGAGAACCCTATCTCATGATTAAGACCCGTAAAGGTCAAAGCATAAGCTACCGTAAGGATAAACGGTTGAATATTCCATGATGATGTATGTGGTATGTAAATGATGATGATGTTATTCATATGAGAAATTCATGAGGATATATGTTTATGTGGCATAAAGCAAATTTGGAAGGAATTCGGCGTAATGCTTTTGTGCCGCCAAATTCCAGAAAAATTTGGGGACTTAAAGAGATTTTGAAAATTAAGGTACTAAGATGGGTTCTAGGATGACACCGGTTCGGCCGAGCACCTCCATAGAACTCATGTGACATCGGTACCCATTTATACTCTTAGGTGACACCGGTTCGACTGAGCACCCTTAAGAGGTTTGCCCCCTAACCCGTACTCAGATAGTCGGGATTTATGATTTATGATACGCTTATCGTTAAGTGGTAAGTAAGAACTAGTGACGACTAGTTAAGGTATGAGCTCATAACCTAGATATGTGACACGTTCTGGGTGACATCGGTTCGGCCGAGCACCCCCAGTTCGATTGTCTTTTAGGGTGGCCCATGAGGAAGAGATGTTTCATGATTATGATTATGTCACTAAGTTTGTCCCATATGAACGTTACTATTGCCACTTTGTGCCACCAAGTATGATGATGCTTGATGTTATGTTTTATGTATGTGCATTAGGTAGAGCCATCCATACATCTTCTATTATGTTGCATTCATGACATTAAGATCATCCTAAAATGAATGGACTTTGGCTAAAGTATATTTACAAGTTTAAAATGAACTTAATGCATGTTCAGTCATTTTGTATAATTAAACCCAAGGTTCCTGAGGACGTAGATGATGACACCTAGGTAGTAGGAGGCCCTACTGAGATTCTTTAGCAAGATTCTCACTCCCTCTATCTCTTTCTTTCCGTCACGTCTTCAGATGGCGATGTTCGTAGTGTTCGTGGACACCCCGACATGGGAGGTGCACTATGACCCGGCTCACGGGTCATACCATTTGAGGCGGCACGGGTGCGGGTTTTCATGTTCGTAGGACGCCCCTTCGCTCATCCCGTGCACACCCATCGCTTCTCCCTGACTGCACCCTATGGCGACGATGAGCGGGTTTTTAAGCGCGCGCGCACGCATGATGAGAGAGTGCTCCGCATGCACACTGCCGCCTCAGCCATGCGAGACTATCCCGATTACGTGCCCCAGACCTACTTCTCAGAGACCGACCCGTCTGAGGACCCGCCTACCCATCCGTATAGCGAAAGCTCTGCCCCCTCTCCACCACTAATGAGGGAGGGCAATGAGGATACTGTGACTCAGCCACGGCTTGCACGGCGACCGGAGATGCGGCCACACGGCGGGGGTCACTCCCGATCCCCGTTCCGTCTCTTTACACCCGAAGAGCTCGCCCAGTTTCCCGGATACTTGCCTCGTTCGCGAGATGGACGTCAGTAGGAGGTGACGATCGACCGATGAAGTACCCGATTAGAGCACACACCACTTAGATGGGGATAAACCTTCTTTTGTTTAGAGGTTATCCCATTAGACGCACTCGGGTAGGGGAGTAGTTTAGGTTTATGTTTATGTTATGTTGTATCTCCTTTCATGTATTCCTTTGTACCAAATTAAGTCCCACACTTATAAGTGGGCAAGTTATATATATATAAGGTGATATTCAGTGTTTTCCCATCATGTGCCTTTATGTGCTTTATGTTATGACGTTATGAGATGTATGTTTTGTTCGTTACATGATATATCGCATCACGCGGTTCTCACTTTGTATTTCAAAAAAAAATTTTACCAATATTTTCCGCTAAGTATTTCTAAGTAAAAATGAGAACTATGAAGTAACAGACTAATGATTAACCTAAGTATGTTCTAGAGTATTGGATTAAAAATTAGGATGTTACATGAGTCTTTTTAGAACTTCTTTCCCTCTCCTTTTTCTTCTTCATTTTTGGCCATGGGCCTTTGAGGACAAGGGAATGAGAGCTTGATGATGAGGTTTCATGATGATGATGTCCATCACTTGAACAATCTCTAAAGCTTGATCTTTGTTCTTAAGTTAAAGATGTTTTTAGTTCTTTCTTCTTGAACCTTGAATCTTTAACTTTGATGATGTTCTAAAATGGTTACATAAACTCAATATTAAGGACTCATGATGTTGGTGTTAATGCATCATCAAGATCATGGTCTCTAGAGTTTCAAATGTTTCTTTTTCTTCTTAAAAAGTTTCGGTTCCTTTTCCTTTTCTTTCGCCAAATTTTCGGCCATGTTGGCCAATGAGATTCATAATGGCTTGATGATGAGAGCTTCTAGATGATGACTATGTGTTCATCACAATGAGGCCTCTAGAGCTTGAGTTTTAATAAAAATGTTATTTATGACCACATTTCAAGAAAAGAAACTTTGTGTTCTAAAGAACCCTTAAGGTTCACTCTTGTCCTTACTTTACCTTGTCATGATAAGTTTGGGTTGAGGTTTAAGTTCCTCTAAAGTCTTGTATGAGCTCTAATAAGAAATAAAATAAACTAGCATTCATATTTAAATTCAAGCTTATGCATTACATATTTACTTTGAGCTTTGCATTTATATTTATTTTCCAAGCCATCACTTAAAGTTAAAGGATAAAGAATGGAGTGCACCTCATATTTACATTCTTGTCTAGCATATTTACTTTCCATCACTGAAGAATGTAAAGATTTAAAATGAGAACTTGCACTATCACCTAACTAAATCTCAAAGCCTTTCTATTTCGGCCTTAAAGTCGATTGTTGCTGAGCCTAGAGTACTAAAATAAAGAAATGAACTTGCATGGCATATTTATTTTAAGTCTTGCATATTTATATTTCAAGTCTTGCATATTTATTTCAAGCCTTGCATATTTACATTTCAAGTCTTGCATATTTACTTTAAGCTCTCACTTTACTTTGTAATGAAGAATAAAAATGAGGTGGATAGCATGTTTAAATTACGTCATCATTTAAAGACCTTAGAGCTCAAAGACTTGCCCATTTTATCTCAAGTTAAAGTTTTATGTGGGAACATTCTTTGAATGCATAATTTCAGTCATGTAGTGATGATGAGCTTGGAATGAGTTTCATCTAGTTACGAGGGCCAACAATCTAAGTTTTACGATTTTCTTTAAGCCTCATGAACTCTATGAGATTAAGACCAAATAAGATTTATGAATTTATTTCTCTTTTAAGGAATGATCAAGTGGTCACTGACCTAAGGATGTTCTTATCCTCTTTTACAAAATGAAATGGTTTGCAAAAGAGTTTTAGAAGTCCTAAAAATGATTCCAAGAGAAACTAGCAACTTATATGCTTTGGGAATGTCAAGTTATGCATCTTTTTGGGACTTAATGTTTCGGTTCTACCATGATGAGTTTGCTGCTGTGTGATGATGTTTTGATGTGTTAGAATGTGTAAAAATTATGTATGATGAGGTAGGAACATTTCTATGCATGATAGGAGAGAAACTAGTTTTGTAGCAAAACCGTAAAGGCAAGACTTAGCATAGTTTTAACCCATTTATTTTTGGATACTGCCCAAACTGTTTCAATGGGAATATAATCAGATTAGGATTTTTTAATCATGAAAAATTTGGTTACATTTGAATTTGGATTGAATTTTAGCATCTATGGAGAAACTAGTAACTAGAAAATCGTAAAATCGCAATTCTAGAACTCTTAGAACATTTAGTTTTCTGTTTCTGTACAGCACCCTTAAAACATGGTATAAATGATTTATAATTAGTTCAAAGGTCCAGGAATACCTCATAATTGGTTTAGATTTAATTTATAGTGCCTTAGGTGAAGACGGAACCAGGAAAGGGTCTAAAACGCAAGTTCTAGAACCCTGTAATTGTAAGTTTATAATTCTGCCCCCTAAGGAACGGTGTTGCCCAGATTTATTAAAGAGCATAAATTATAGTAATATTTGTTAGAAGAGAATCCTTAGGTGCATAAGAGGTTGATAGAAAATGATAGATTAATTACATCACAAGTTTAAGGCCCGTAAGGGTCAATGCATAAGATACCATAGGACCAAGAGCATAATGAATTTTTAATGTTGCCTATGAACGTATGAGAATGATTATGTGAATGCATGGAATTATGATGAAGGATGCATGTTTAATTGACTTATGTGGCGTAAAGTAAAATTTGGAAGAAATTCGGCATGCTGCTGTTATGCCGTTGAATTTCTGACAAATTTGGGGACTTAGAGAGTTTTTGAAAACCTATGAGATTTTTATTTATGAGGTACTAAGATGAGTTCTCGGATGACAGCGGTTCGGCCGAGCACCTCCAAAGAACTCATGTGACATCAGTACCAAGATGAATTCTTGGGTGACACTGGTTCGGCCGAGCACCCCCAAGAAATGCCCCCTAGCCCGTACTGGATAAGTCGGGATTATGTTTATGATTATGATACGCTTATCGGGATTGATAAGTAAGAACTAGTGATGACTAGTTAAGGTATGAGCTCATAGCCTAGAGATGTGATACGTCCTAGGTGACACCGGTTCGGCCGAGCACCCCTATAACGATTGTCTTTTAGGGTGGCCTATGAGGAAGTAAAGTATGATGTTTATGTCACAAAGTTTCCCATATGAGAATTTAATTGCCACTTTATGCCACTATTATAATGTTCTTAATGTTATGACTATTATTCTTGCATTAAGTAGAACCATGCATACATTCTTTAATATGTTGCATCCATGTCATTAAGAATCATGCTAAAATGAATGGACCTTGGCTAATTATGTTTTTAAAGCTTAAAAACGGACTTAATGCATGTTCACTTATTTTGTATACTAAACCCAAGGTTCCTGAGGATGTAGATGATGACACCTAGGTAGTAGAAGGCCCTACTGAGATTCTTTAGCAAGATTCTCACTCCCTCTATCTCTTTCTTTCCGTCACGTCTTCAGATGGCGACGTTTGTAGTCTTTGTGGACACCCCGACGTGGGAGGTGTACTATGATCCGGAGCACGGATCATACCATTTTGAAGGACAAGCGTACTGCAAGTAATCTTCATGTTCGTTGGACGTCCCTTCACTCACCCCATGCATACCCATCGCTTCTCCCCGATAGAACCCTACGGCGACGATGAGTGGGTTTTTGAGCGCGCGCATACGCATAACGAGAGAGTGCTCCGCATGCACACCGCCGCCTCAGCCATGCGTGATTATCCCGACTATGTGCCCCGGACTTACTTCTCAGAGATCGACCCGTCGGAGGACCCGCCTACCCATCCGTACAGCGAAAGCTCTGCCCCTACTCCACCACTGACGAGAGTGGGCAGTGAGGATACCGTGACTCAACCACGGCTAGCACGCCGACCGGAGATGCGGCCACGTGACGCGAGTCACTCTCGATCCCCGTTCCGCCTCTATATGCCAGAGGAGCTCGCCCAGTTTCCCGGATATTTTCCTCGCTCGTGAGATGGACGTCAGTAGGAGGTGACGTACGACCGATGGAGTACCCGGGTAGGGCACACACCACTTAGATGAGGATGGACCTCATTTTGTTTAGAGGTTATTCCTTTAGTTGCACTTGGGTAGGGGAGTTGCTTTTATGTTTTCCGTCGTACTTTCCTTTGTATTTTCTTTTTAGATGTATCTGCTCATGATGTACTAAACTAAGCCCCACTCTCCATGGGTGGGCATATCATATTTTATATAAATATGCAGTTCAATTTTATTGTGATGTGCCTTTACTTGCCTTATGTTATGATGTTATGAGATGTTTGCTTTATTTCCATCCATGCTTTATTGCTCATCGTGTCGCGTGGCTTTCACTTTGCTTTTATAAATTCAAAAAAAAATTTTACTAGTATTTTCCGCTAAGTATTTTAAAGTAAAGAA
Source organism: Dalbergia cochinchinensis (assembly GCA_031216125.1). NCBI lineage: Eukaryota > Viridiplantae > Streptophyta > Magnoliopsida > Fabales > Fabaceae > Dalbergia > Dalbergia cochinchinensis. The sequence goes on along the minus strand of CM062375.1, from coordinate 29,251,716 downwards.
GAGACTATGACGTAATCGACTAATGATTAACCTAAATATGTTCTAGAGTATTGGGTTAAAAATTTGGATGTTACATACCTCATGACTTATATGATGCTATGTGAACTATTATTCCTAAATTGATAGTTTTATTATTGCATGTGGTTGTTCTTTGAGAACTTAGAGATGCCTATGTTGTAATAAAGGATATGTGACATGCATGAAACTATGTGGCATCTCAATAAAACATGCTAAGACTTAAGGTGACTGAAACTATGTGAAAATGATCCTTGAACCACCAAACCAAGGGTGGGGATGAGGTGATTCTAGCCCCCTAGACCCGTACTTTAAGTCGTGAACTTTAACTTATCAAAAGTGATAAGTCCATGTGCTAGTGACGACTAGCGTGGTATGAGCTCATAACTTAGAAGTTTCTCCAAAGGGAGATCAGTTAGGGTGGCCCCAGGAAGAAAATGATGAGGTTCTAATGTCACCTAAAGTAACCAAGATAAGTTACCATGTGCCATGTTCTAAGAACTATGATTTTACGCACCATGAATTATGAGTTTAAGTGCCATGATCCATGATATAATGAACCATGATTTATGATTTGAGTTTCATGATTTATAGATTATGTAACCAAGAGGTTTTCATAATTAAAAGGAACGGGCCTCGAAAGTTAACATTTTTGAACTTCATAATTGAACCATTATATGCCCATGTGTTTACTAAGAAACTGAGGTCCTTAGAGACATATATGATGACACTTAGATATGAGGAAAAACCCTACTGAGTTTCTTTAGTAAGAAATCTCACTCTCTCTATCTCTTTCTTTTCGTTACATCTCTAGATTCGGATGGCGACGTTCGTACTCTACGTTGAGACACCCACATGGGAGTTCCACTACGATCCGAAGCACGGGTCGTATCATTTTGAAGGCTGCTGCACTGTTCGTGTCTTTATGTTTCTTGGACGGCCATTCGCCCATCCTGTAGATAGCTACCTCTTCTCCCCAATGTTGCCCTATGGCGACGACATGGTTTTTGAGCGTGCTCGTGCACGCAATGAGAGGATCCTCCGGACTTACACTACAGGCTCAGGCGCCATACCCGAATATGTACCCCACTCGCAGCATTCGGAGGAAGACCCTTTGGAGGAGCCCCCCATCCACATGTATGGAGAGGAATCTACCCCCACTCCCCCACGTGTGCCAGCAGGCAGCGAAGAGACGATTACCCAGCCACGGAGGGCTCGGATGCCCGAGATGCGACCCCAGCACGGAGGATGCATCCGAGTGCCCACTCCTGCCGCGCTTCGCCCGTGGATCGGCTATGTCCCACCTTACCCGTGACTATAGCCATATGGTTTAGAGGGTAGTCCTTAGTGCACACACGACACGTAGTTAGGATAAACCTTCTTTTGTGTTGAGGTTATCCATTTCAGATGCACTTGGGTATGGGTATTCTCTTGCATGTATCGTTCATGTTTTTATGTATTTCCTACTTTTCAGTTGTATTGCACTCTATGTATCAAATAGTCCCGCCATTATTGGGTGGGCATCTTAAGTATTAATGCATGAGGTATTTCAGTATATGTATTCATGATGCTGTGGATGGAGCCTTTTATGTGTTTATATTTTCGCACTTCATGATATCATTCGATTACATTATACGCGGCTCATACTTTATTGAGGTTTTGTTACAAAAAAATTTGGCTCATATTTTCAGTAAGTAATTTCAAAGATAATAGAACTAAATCAAGAAGTAACAACTAATATTTAGCCTCAGTACTTGCTAGTAGTATTGGGTTGAAGATTAGGCGTATCATCATCATCCACGTCCTCAGGAACCTTGGGTTTCTTTATAAAGTGGTGAGCATGCATATGGTTCAATTTATTAAGTTCCAAAAATTATTATCCGAGGTCTGTTCATTTTAGAATGCGTCTTTGTGCAAGAATGCAGTATGATAACGTAACTAATACCACAATTAATCATCATATGATAAAGAATGCAAATTCATGATCTTTTCCTCAATATCTCTTTTAGGTGACTTAAGGTTCTTATCTCTTCTTCTTGGGGGCCACTCTATTATTTTCTCTTCTCAAGAGTTCTAGGTTATGAGCTCATACCTCACTAGTCGTCACTAGCTAACACTTATCTTCTCGATAAGCAAATTCCTGGCTCCATCTCAGAGTACGGGATGGGGGTGTAACACCCTAGTAATTAACCAAATACACCTAGGTTGAATCTGATTAATGACTAGACTTTACTCCTTGCTTTGGTTCTTTCTTCATAATTTGAAAATACTTAGTGAAATTACGAGCCATTTTTTTTTTTAAAAAAACATAATTGAAAACGTGAGCCGAGTACAACGTGAACGAGTAAGCGGAGTATAATAAGACGTTTAAGAATATATCACATCATATCACTTTAGCTCCATCATATAACATCCATAAGCACATTATAACATATATTTACATACAATAACCTCACTCAAAGGGTGGATTATGATCATACATCATTGCCTTATGCAAACCCATAAAAGAAAATATACATAAGGAAATACATGCCCCTAAACTAGATAACTCCATAAGCCTGGAAGGTTATCCTAAAACTAGGGTGCATGAACACACATAAATCTACTAAGAACCTTCTATGGCCACTTTATCACGAAATGGGGGAATAAATCCGATCCATTGATGAGCTCCCTCGGGAGGGGACACACGAGATGTACCAGGCTAGGGTCGCATGGATGGCCTTCTTGCTAACCTCGGCTGAACAACTGTTTCCTCACTACCCTTTCTTACACGTGTGGGAGTAGAAGCAGAGCTCTCAGAATATACATGAGTAGGAGTGTCCTCTGAAGGATCAGTTTCAGAATATCTCGTCTCGGGAACATACTCTGGAAATCCATGGACAGCAGATGAAGTGGGATAAGAACGAAACATCTTTTCATCAAGTGGACGTGCATGTTCGAAAACCATTTCATCGCCATAGGGAGAAGTAAGAGAAAATCGATAACTAGGGACAGGATGTGCAAATGGACGACCTATGTAAATAAAAACACGAACTGCGCAAGACTCCTCCTTCAAAATGATACGAGCGATGCACCGGATCATAGTGGAATTCCCAAGTAGGGGTATCAACGAACAGGACGAATGTCGCCATTTGAATCTAGAGACAATGACGGAAATAAAGAAAAGGGAGTGAGAATCTTGCTAAAGAATTCTCAGTAGGGTACCTCCTTCTATATTGTCATCATCAAAGTCCCCAGGAACCTCGGGATTATTCTAAAATAGTGAGCATGCAAAGATTCATTTTAAGTTCGGATAAATACTTAACCGAGGTTCGTCAATTTTTAATCATGCGTCTTATAATGCATCATAATCTTAACATGTCATATTTACAATGAACTTTTCCTTTATCATTACATCATATTCCTCATCATCATTATCAAAATAACATGCATAAAAAAATGTCATATAATATTAGCTACACATGGACACAGTGCACACATTTCATTTCTTTAGTGCCTTAGGTGACTTAAAATCTTATCATCATCATTATTTTCCTTGGGCCACCCTATACTCCACCCTTTTGGGAGTAATTTAGGTTATGAGCTCATACTTTACTAGTCGTCACTAGCATATACTTATCCCTTTTGATAAGCTAAAGTCCCGACTTTACCCTTTTGAGAGAACGGGTTAGGGGGCTAAAATCTCCTTTTCACCACCTATAGTCTGATGGTTCCAAAGGACCATTTTCTTATAAGTTTAAGTCACCATTAAATCTTTGCATGTTATATCACAATACAATTCATAAACATCATAGCATTTTCTCATTTATAGTCTTAAGCTAGAATAATATATATCAACTATAATCATGCATCTGGAGATTCCCGAGAAAGAGGTGGGTCACAATGGACACGCTTAAATACCAAGTCTTTCCTTAGCCAGAACCTTTCCAAATTACACTTTTACAATGATACACTTTCTTCTAGCAACAAAGGTAAATTTTACATAATAAAGAATATTTCATGCATAAGCATTCTCATTATTTGCAACAGCAACTATAACATGCAAGCCAGGAAATCATTCAATGATATCAAGTACTTAATAAGCATCCAATACTTACATAGAATTATCAATTATAGAACTAATTAGTTATGCACCTAAGGGATTTATTACCATCCTTACGATTATTTATAGGCCTTAAGAACACTATTAAATTAAATGGGGTAGCATAGGTAGTAAGTTGTTCCTAAGGTTTTACGGTATGCTAGAAGTTGTGTTTTAAATCCTTTCTTGTTACCGGCTTTCCCTATGATGCTGAAATTAGTTACTAAACCAATTATGAATCATTCTCCCTTATTTAAACATAATAAAACCTGGTTCTTATCGTTGCTAAAGATTCTGGATAGAATGCATAAATTTCATTCCCTAGAGTTCTAGAAATCTTGTTTTTACGGTTTTCTAGTTGCTAAGTTCATTTTTAGTGTTCGGGATCAATCCTAGTCTAATTGATACCAAATTTTTCGTGGCTAACTAATCCTAGACAGAATTATAACATACTAAAATAGATTTGGCATTGGCTAAACTTAAAGGGGTAAAAAACTAGGTAAATTCTAGCTCTTCGGTTGTTCTAAGGAGCTAGTTTTATCTCTAACATGCAGTGAATCATTCTCTTAACAATAAACCATAATTATCACAACTTCAAACATATCAAATCATTATCATATATTGATACTAAACTCAGATCAGTGGCCGAATCATGAACCTCATGCAATTACATAGAATCATATTTTAAGTGCATATAAAATACTAGTTCCCCGTAAAATCCTTGCAAAGTCTTAAAACTCATTTAGAAACTAGTTCTTTTGTCAAACTTGGGAAGATCTTCACAATTAAAATTCTCACTTAAGATAAAAGGAGTAAGTCTTAAGCTTTAGAGATTTAGGTGACATCTTAGAATTATAAACATGCTATGCAACCTTATTTTAATCTTATCTTTATAAGGTGATAGCTTGGAATTATAAACATGATTTGCAATTCCATTTCTTTATCTTTAAGATTTAAGGTGATGACTTGAAAATTAAACATGATGCAAGAACTTGAAATATAAACATGATGCAAGAAATTGGAGCAGCGGTAATCCGCACAGGACCAATAGAGGGAGAAGAGAATATTAAGAAACCGGAGCGGTGGTAGTCCGTACAGGACCGGTGAAGGGAGAAGAAAATTATTATTACATCTTTTTAAAGAATAAATTCTTTAACTCCAATAATCATATTTCTTTGTTTGTGATACATGGCCAAGTCTTTGACCTCTAGGATCTTTAGGTGATGGCATAAAATAAACATGCCATGCGTTGATTCTTTTAGCCATTATAAAATAAAGTGAGAGCATAAATTAAATATGAGATGCAACCTCTTTATTATCTTGAAAGATTAAGTGATGACTTGAAACATAAACATGAAATACAAGCTTGGAAAATACATCTTTCAAGTTCTAAACTAAAAATCTTTGTTTTAGCATCATAAAACATTATTCTTTAAAGTTTTGCATCAAGTGGAATTTTCAAGCTTTAGAGGCCTAACTTGTGATGGATTTACAACCCACCCTCAAGGTCCTCATCATCAAGCCATCATCTTAGTTCCACCTAGGCCATATGGTTGAATTGGTTAAAGAAAAATTGAAGAGGAAAACCAAAATGAAAAGCTAAGGTAAGTTCATAATTTCATCATTTTGAGCTAAAAACACAACTCCTCAAAGCATAGAAATAAATTTAGAAACTACTCCCTACCTAATCTGAGTTGAAGAAGAGGAAGAGAACTTGATTTCTTGAAGTGAAATGAAACAAAATCTCTTTCAAAAATTGAAGAAAGAATTCAGCCAAAGAGGAGGAAGAAAGAAAGTTTTTGGTGCTCCTAAAAACTAGTTATGAACAAAGCATTCCAAGACCACTCAAGCAAGCCTATTTATAGAAGATTTTGAGGCTTCTAATTGGCCAAAATAAGGAGGTAGTTGGCGGAATTTTGCAGGAGAAATAAGGGAGGAAAAATCATTTTAGACAAAGTTGTATGAAATTAAGGAATTATGTCTCTTATGGTGACATTTTGGCATTTTGTTTTAGTGCAACTTTCGGCAATAATTCAGCTGCATAATGGCATCAATAATTTCATCCATTATAGCCCAAAGAAGTGAAATTTGTGTGTTCCATGCATTATTTAGGTGTAGGCAAGGTATTCATGTAATTTAGAGAATTTACGGTTAAGGGCTTAAGTGAATTAGTAAGCAATTTGGGTGTTTTTGAGCAATTTTGGGTTCTAATCAATCTAAATACATAATTTTGACTCTAGATTAATATTTAGAATTTAATAAGCTTTAATTTGAGCCTAATATTGCTTAGGTTTCGGTATACGAATCAAAAATCCCAAAATTCGCAAAATTGCCCAAAAACAGGGGCCAAATCGTACTTTCACTTAGAAACTGCTCGAGGCCACCTAAGCTTAACCAATGGTTAATCATGGCTTAAAAACAAATTTTAAAACATTTTAGTGAGGTTCGGGCTCAACAAGACACACATCTGAGTTAAAACAAACAAGTAGGGCTGCTTTGGTCATTTCGCGCGTCGAAACTCAAAATTGAGATCTTTCTGCTCTATTAACACACATAACACAAACAATCCCTTATTATCATCAAAACGTCCCCCTGAGAATAGGTGGGGCCCACGATCCTCATTTTCTGAGTAAAATAACTTCAAGGGCATTTTGGTCATTTTATACGTACAGAAATTCGGGATTTGCGACTCTCGCATGAATCGCTCCTAACCTCTCTTCTAATATTATATTCCTTTATTGAGGATTGTTCGGCCTCAAATCTTATGTAATAATTACCTACAGTAATTCGGTAATTTCTAATAACAGTAAAAATTGGGGCATTACAGGGGGCGTAGGAATACTTATCCTCTCGATAAGCAATTCCCCAGGATCACCTTACACCGAGCCCAGCTCATTACGAAAGGATCATTTCATAGTGTTTTAGGTCACCTTAAGCTTAGCATGTTATGTGAAATGCAAGAGCACAAACTTATCATGAAATGTCACATGCTTTCATATAACTTCAATCATGTACCTTAAACATTCCAAGTGTAATCATAACATGCCACAACAAAACTTGCAATTGGTATCCAAGTATGTAAACATAATCATCACAAAAATTCTCAAATATAATAAGTCACAACATCCCTTGAGGTAAATACTTTTATTAACTCTAAATCGGTTAAACCTCTAAATTGGGTAAACCCAACTTTCGTATTTATTCATTTATGCATCTAAGGGATCAATTCCAATAATTCTCATTTATTATTAACTTAACAGCATCACTAAGCAAATCTGGATAGATTTAAAATAAAAATGAAATGAACCATTTTGGTGTTCTTATAAAATATGTTTTTGACCCCTTCTCATTACCGACTTTTCCTATGATGCTAGAATTAGGTTCTAAACCAATTATGGGTGATTCTTATATATTTACTAAGTGTTAAAAGTCATTTTTACTTAAGTATCACATGCTAGATAGAAAGTATATTTTCATTTTAAAGAGTCCTAGAATTTACATTTTTTCGGTTCTTTCTAATTACTAGACTTTCCTTAATTATCAAAAATGAATAGCATACCCACGACAGTCTTTGTTGAGAATGACATCCTTCTTGGAGAAGAAAAGAGCTAGTATTTATCTTATAAGGTGTAATGTGATTGGTTAATGCTAAGGCATAATTTCTTTTCATTAACTTAATATCAACGGGTATCTGCCGTGGACAACTCCATAATAGATAGTTTATACCAAATGGTATTTATAGTGGATCACACCACACAAGGGAAATAGACTGCTTATCAGGACTGAGCTCATTCCTATATGTGATCATCAGACTTCATTTTTTTCCATTTCCGAATTACACACAGTTCTATTCCTAGCAAATATGTCTACCAACTCATAATATCCTGGGGGAAGTTCCTCTTTTTGCCTTCCCTTTAATTCAACCTAAGTCTTGTTTATGTTTTCTCCATATGTCAGAATAGGCACACTCATAGTATTTTGGGAAAGTTTGTAACGCCCCAATTTTTACTGTAATTTTTACTGTCATTAGAAATTACTCAATTACCGAATTACCGTAGGTAATTATTACATAAGATTTGAGGCCGAACAATCCTCAATAAAGGAATATAACATTAGAAGAGAGGTTAGGAACGATTCATGCGAGAGTCGCAAATCCCGAATTTCTGTACGTATAAAATGACCAAAATGTCCCTGAAGTTATTTTACTCAGAAAATGAGGATTGTGGGCCCCACATATTCTCAAGGGGATGTTTTGAGAATAATAAGGGATTGTTTGTGTTATGTGTGTTAATAGAGCAGAAGAATCTCAATTTTGAGTTCCGACGCACGAAAAGACCAAACGCCCTCGGGTCGCTTTAACTCGATGTGGGTGCCGACTGAGCCCGAACCACACTAAAATGTATTAAAATATGTTTTTAAGCCATGATTAACCATTGGTTAAGCTCGGTGGCCTTGGGCGCTTTTTAAGTGAAAGTACGATTTTGCCCCCGTTTTGGGCGCTTTGAATTTCGGGATTTTCGATTCATATACCGAAACCTAAGAAATATTAGGCTCAAATTAAAGCTTATTAAATTCTAAATATTAATCTAGATTCAAAATTATGTATTTAGATTGATTAGAACCCAAAATTGCTCAAAAACACCCAAATTGCTTACTAATTCACTTAAGCCCTTAATCAGTAAATTCTCTAAATTACATGAATACCTTGCCTACACCTAAATAATGCATGGAACACACAAATTTCACTTCTTTGGGCTGTAATGCACGAAATTATTGATGCCATTATGCAGCTGAATTATTTCCAAAAGTTGCACTAAAACAAAATGCCAAAATGTCACCATAAGAGACATAATTCCTTAATTTCATACAACTTTGTCTAAAATGATTTTTCCTCCATTATTACTCCTGAAAATTCTGACAACTACCTCCTCATTTTGGCCAATTAGAAGCCTCAAAATCTTCTATAAATAGGCTTGCTTGAGTGGTCTTGGAATGCTTGGTTCATAACTAGTTTTTAGGAGCACCAAAAACTTTCTTTCTTCCTCCTCTTTGGCTGAATTCTTTCTTCAATTTTTCAAAGAGATTTTGTGTCATTTCACTTCAAGAAATCAAGTTCTCTTCCTCTTCTTCAACTCAGATTAGGTAGGGAGTAGTTTCTAAATTTATTTCTATGCTTTGAGGAGTTGTGTTTTTAGCTCAAAATGATGAAATTATGAACTTGCCTTAGCTTTTCATTTTGGTTTTCCTCTTCAATTTTTCTTTAACCAATTCAACCATATGGCCTAGGTGGAACTAAGATGATGGCTTGATGATGAGGACCTTGAGGGTGGGTTGTAAATCCATCACAAGTTAGGCCTCTAAAGCTTGAAAATTCCACTTGATGCAAAACTTTAAAGAATAATGCTTTATGATGCTAAAACAAAGATTTTTAGTTTAGAACTTGAAAGATGTATTTTTTCCTTTTATGTTTTATTTCTTGTTAAGATATGTATTGGGTTGAATTTATAATTCTTTTAAAGTCTTGAAGGAGCTCTAGTAAAGAAACAAAATGAATTTGCATCCATGATTAAGTTTATGCTTTGCATAACCATGTTTACCTTCTATGTCATCACTAAATTTTCAAGAATGAATAAATGAACTTGCATTTCTCATGTTTAAATTCCAAGCTTGTATTTCATGTTTATATTTCAAGTCATCACTTAATCTTTCAAGATAATTAAGAGGTTGCATCTCATATTTAATTTATGCTCTCACTATATTTTATAATGGCTAAAAGAATCAACGCATGACATGTTTATTTTATGCCATCACCTAAAGATCCTAGAGCTTAAAGACTTGCCCATGTATCACAAGCAAAGAAATATGATTATTGGAGTTAAAGAATTTATTCTTTAAAAAGTCTTGAGATTGGAGCTTAAAAAGATGTAATAATAATTCTCTTCTCCCTCTACTGGTCCTGTGCATGGACTACCGCCACTCCGGTTTCTTAATATTCTCTTCTCCCTCTCTTTGGTCCTGCGGACTACCGCCGCTCAGGTTTCTTAATATTCTCTTCTCCTCTCTCTGGTCTGTGGCGGATTACCGCCGCCCAGTTCTTGTATCATGTTTATATTTCAAGTTCTTGCATCATGTTTAATTTTCAAGTCATCACCTTAAATCTTAAAGATAAAGAAATGGAATTGCATATCATGTTTATAATTCCAAGCTATCACCTTATAAAGATAAGATTAAAATAAGGTTGCATAGCATGTTTATAATTCTAAGATGTCACCTAAATCTCTAAAGCTCAAGACTTACTCCTTTTATCTTAAGTGAGAATTTTAATTGTGAAGATCCTCCCAAATTTGACAAAAGAACTAGTTTCTAAATGAGTTTTAAGGCTTTGCAAGGATTTTACTGGGAACTAGTATTTTATATGCACTTAAAATATGATTCTATGTAATTGCATGAGGTTCATGATTCGCCACCGATCCGAGTTTAGTATCAATGTGTGATAATGATTTGATATGATTGAAGTTGTGATAATTATGGTTTATTGTTAAGAGAATGATTCATAATTGGTTTAGTAACTAATTAGTTCTATAATTGATAATTCTATGTAAGGATTGGATGCTTATTAAGTACTTGATATCATTGAATGATTTCGACTTGCATGTTATAGTTCTTCGCATTGCAAATAATAAGAATGCTTATACATGAAATGTACTTATGTAAAATTCACCTTTGTTGCTAGAAGAAAGTGTATCATTGTAAAAGTGTAATTTGGAAAGGTTCGCTAAGGAAAGACTTGGTATTTAAGCGTGTCCATTGTGACCCACCTCTCTTTCCCCGGGAATCTCCCATATGCATGATTACTGATTGATATATATTATTCTAGCTTAAGACTATAAATGAGAAAATGTTATGATGTTTATGAATTGTATTATGATATAACATGCAAAGATTTAATGGTGACTTAAACTTATAAGAAAATGATCCTTTGGAACCATCAGACTATAGGTGGTAAAAATGTGATTTTACCCCCCTAACCGCTTCTCTCAAAAGGGTAGAGTCGGGACTTTAGCTTATCAAAAGGGATAAGTATATGCTAGTGACGACTAGTAAAGTATGAGCTCATAACCTAAATTACTCCCAAAAGGGTGGAGTATAGGGTGGCCCAAGGAAAATAATGATGATGATAAGATTTTAAGTCACCTAAGGCACTAAAGAAATGAAATATGTGCACTGTGTCCATGTGTAGCTAATATTATATGACGTTCTTTTATGCATGTTATTTTGATAATGATGATGAGGAATATGATGTAATGATAAAGGAAAAGTTCATTGTAAATATGACATGTTAAGAATAAGATGCATTATAAGACGATGATTAAAAATTGACTAACCTCGGTTAAGTATTTGTCCGAACTTAAAATGAATCTTTGCATGCTCACTATTTTAGAATAATCCCGAGGTTCCTGGGGACTTTGATGATGACACTGTAGAAGGAGGTACCTTCTGAGAATTCTTTAGCAAGATTCTCACTCCCTTTTCTTTATTTCCGTCATTGTCTCCAGATTCAAATGGCGATATTCTGGCCCTGCTTTCGCTGATACCCCTACTTGGGAATTCCACTATGATCCTGGCATCGCTCGTATCATTTTGAAGGGAGGTGCGCAGTGCATGTTTTTATTTACATAGGTCGTTCATTTGCACATCCTGTCCCTAGTTATGGATGTTCTCCTACTTCTCCTTATGGCGATGAAATGGTTTTCCAACATGCACGTCCACTTGATGAAAGGATGTTACGTTCTTATCCCGCTTCATCTGCTGTCCATGGATTTCCAGAGTATGTTCCCGAGATGAGATATTCTGAAACTGATCCTTCAGAGGACACTCCTACTCATGTATATTCTGAGAGCTCTGCTCCTACTCCCACACGTGTAAGAGAGGGTAGTGAGGAAACAGTTGTTCAGCCGAGGTTAGCGAGAAGGCCGCCCATGTGACCTCACTGGTGCATCTCGTGTCCCCTCCCGAGGGAGCTCATCAGTGGATCAGATTTATTCCCCCATTTTCAGGACAGTGGCCATAGAAGGTTCTTAGTAGACTTATGTGTGATCATGCACCCTAGTTTTAGGATAACCTTCCCGGCTTATGGAGTTATCTAGTTTAGGGGCATGAATTTCCTTAAGTATATTTTCTTTTATGGGTTTGCATAAGATAATGATGTATGAACATAACCCACCCTTTGAGTGAGGTTATTGTATGTAAATATATGCTATAATGTGCTTATGGATGTTATATGATGGAGCCTAAGTGATATGATGTGATATATTCTTAAACGTCTTATTATACTCCGCTACTGCTCACGTTGTACTCGGCTCACGTTTTCAATTATGTGTTTTAAAAAAAAAAAAAGGCTCGTAATTTCACTAAGTATTTTCAAATTATGAAGAAAGAACCAAAGCAAGGAGTAAAGTCTAGTCATTAATCAGATTCAACCTAGGTGTATCTGGTTAATTACTAGGGTGTTACAAAGTTCATACTTTTGCTTTCCCCTTATTTAATCTAAGTCTTTCCTATGTCAACGAAGAGAGAAAGTTGCACTGAATTGAGTTTTACAAAATTATATAAGCTAAGTCTTTCCTATGTCAATGAAAAGAGAAAAATGCACTCAATTAAGTTCTATGGCCACAAGAGAAAACTAGAGAATTCCCTTTGATATATCCAGAACAAGTGAAGATAATTTCATTACAAATTTTGGCATATTGATTTGAATTGTCTACCTAGGATGATGTACTAAGTGTTTGAACATTGGGCAATATATGCACTAAGTGACTGATTATTAAAAGCTACCCACTTTGGAAGTATGATTTGGAACTTTAAAAATGGACCATTGTTATAAGATGCATGATCACTTTTTTTCTAATAAACCAAAGTGGTTGGGGCGATGATGATGACATTATGAGTGAGTTTTTGGGAAGTTGCCTTACTGAGAATTGTATAATTCTCACCCCTATGTGTTTTGTATTCCCGTGTCGCCTCCAGGTTAATCCAAAGAACGGTGTGGCTGCTATGTGAAAGAACTTGGAATTACAATTGTTTAGTAGTTCATATTGTTATTATGTTGTATATAGTTGTAGGCATATGTGTATGTAAATGTAATAGGGATTGTATATTTATCAAAGCTTCATTATGTAATTGACTTGTATTTTTGTTATATATTTTAGTTGAATTATGCTAGTTATTAAACGAATTCATCGAATTTGATATAGTTATTTAAGAAAGGTCCGCTAATTTATAAGTAACAACTCTCGAGTCCGGTGTCATGACTTAAGGATGACATTGTACTTGGGAGGATGTTACATTTCGGCCAAGAGAAGAAAAAAAGAGGAATGAAGATGTGTCTTGGGATTGATCTTGAAAATGGAGAGGTTAGGTGTTTAAAGGAATATCTATGGTGGTTGTATGGTGGTTTGAGGTTGAGAGGTGGTGAATGGTGGTTCTTGGGGAAATAAAGAAGAAGAAGAAGAAGAAGAAGAACTCTTTGAGAAACTAGAGAGAAACTTTGAGGATTCTTGAACCAAGATTACAAGAAATGAACAAATGGTGTCACAAGAGTTTCCTTTCATTTCTAATCAACCTCAATTAATTATTTTGACTCGAGATTAATAATTAAAATTAATTAATCTTTAATTAGAGCCTAATATTGCTTAGGTTTTGTTAATCATGCAATTAAGCTTATTATGCACTTCATTAGGGGCAAAATGGTAATTTTGCACAAAAAATTCCCGGGATCACCTGGGCTTATACAGACATTAAACAACTCTTAAAAACGACATTCCAAACTTCCAGGTGAAATCTAGGCCCAATCGGCAATTAATTATGTATTAATTAGCCGCAGAGGTATTTTGGTAATTTCGCTCAGAAAAACCAAAAACTGAGATTTTCACCTCCAACATCATGCACAACACAATTAATCCCCTTCAATTGTAAAACTAACCTCTTGAGGTTAGCCGGGACCGACTGTCCTTGATTCCCGGACAAAAATGACCTTAGGGGCATTTTGGTCATCTGTACATAAGGAAAAATCGGGGCATTACAATTCACATCAAGTTTAAGGAGAACAATGTGTTTTGAAAAAGCTTTTAAACTTATTGGTTTTTAAATCTGCATAATTATTCATACACAAACATCTCTAGGTACTCTCTTTCTTCATAACTCTAAGCCGAAGCCCAAAAGAAGAATTTAGTTTGCAAGACCACATATCAAATTGAAGATTAGAGTGTCAGTTTATAAGCTCAGAAAAAAGATAGGATAATAAAAAAGAAGAGATAAGGGCCAAAAAATGAAGGATATACGGCCTTATGATATTCAATATATGAAGATGAGTTTATAATGAAAATATGGTGAGACTGTGATAGGTTAGAAAGTGAATAATGAAGCTCAGAAAGTAACCTTTTCATAAAGTAATCTCAAGAGTCAGAAACCACTCTTTATGAAGAAGGACAAAAAGGCAGGTTAATTTCCACTCTTTTGAGTTTCTCTCTTCCACGTTGCTTTACCTTCAGTTAGTCATGTCACATCACTTAAATAACCCCTACTCTTCACACTTCCACTTTACACATTACCTTCACCTTCAACCTACAAACACGCATCCTCAACCGTTTCATCTCCTCTCATACCATCCTTCCTATAACCTCAACCATTTCTTCTCAAATCCTCATTCCTACAACCAGAACCACTCTCCATCTTTCTCACAAATCTTCATCTTTACAAATTCTTCAACCTTCAACCTTTTCTTGTTCTATCTTTACACACATAACCCTAAAATAGCTGAAGGATAACATTAGTCTGGTTGCATTGCTAACATGGGAACACTTCTCATGTTTAATGAACCTCATCAGCAGAAGTACTATGCGGATAACTTTTCTCAACGGCTAGTAGCTCCTAGGAAGAAGCTATGACAGGATCTAATGCCCAAGTCCTTATTCTTCTAGAATTCATCTCCTTCCAAGGATAGGAAAGGTTTCTCAACCTCAGTGAGTGGGTATTCACGAGGATGGTTACCGCCTTTTATTCACAGTTGGTGTAAGTGTTTGAGTCAGTGTTGACTTCTTACATCAGAGGCTTCGATATTGAGCTGAGCATAGCTGACCTCTCAAACCTCATCCATGTTCTTGACAAAGGACTCATATGCTCGTTAGATATGGGTGGCTCACGACTCTTAGAGTCTCAGTAGAGGAAGTTTCGAGATGTCTCACGGACTCTTCCAAATACTAACCTGGGAAGATTACCATAGCCATGTTGAACTCCAAGGCAAGGTAAGCGTTCACCCTCATCAAGTTCTCTCTGCTTCCAAAGCTGGGAAGCATGCATCTACTAGCATGGATGGACTGCATGTTACTTTTCTATTTGCTAGCAAAAAGAAAGGTAAGCTTGCACAGACTAATCTTTGACTACATGCTAAGTGCCATCTCCCTAGAAAAGAAAAGAAATGTTGTTGTTTCTTATAGGATTCTACTAACCAAGATTTTTGAACACTTGCATTACTTGTTGGTAAGCAAATGGTATAAGTATATGAAAGGTAATGTGTACTCTTTCAACACTTTTAGAACCCTAAGGAATTGTACTGGTACAGTCATATATGGAGTCAAGAGACAAAGCTAGAGGATAAAAGATGTACTACTCAACTTTGCTGTGAAGGATGCATAGGAGAGGGAAAGAAAAAGAAAAAGAACAATGATAGTGATTGAGAATAGCTTAGAGGACACTAAAGAATTTGAGGAATTGTCTGATTCTTCCAAGTCACAATAAGGATTGATTGTGACATATGGAGGTGGGAGACGTCGTCAGCTAGGACAAGGGTCAGATGAGGAAGAACAAAGATCATCCTTTATCTTTGAACCCTCAGGCTCTCACATACAAGGATCATCTTGTTAGTCTAGGTCTTCAGATTCTAAATCGAAATCTTTTGGACATGGAATGTCAAGTACAGTCTCTGTGACTAACTTACCTCTAGCACCTATTAAGGAACCTACTCTTTTTCCCATCTTCAACTGTACCTGATCCATCTTCGACTTAGGATGGTGTTCCCTTATCAAGCTAACCTACACCAGCAGCATAGCCAAGCTACATAGAGTTTCAACTACTACTGTAACATCCTAATTTTTAACCCAATACTCTAGAACATATTTAGGTTAATCATTAGTCTATTACTTCATAGTTCTCATTTAACTTTGAATTACTTAGCGGAAAATACGGGTAATTTTTTTTGAAATAAAAGTGAGAGCCGCGTGATGCGATAAGCGGTAAGCCATGTATGGTAAACAAATGTCTCACAACATCATAACATAAGGCACAACATGAACATCACTGAATATCATCTTATATATATATAACTTGCCCACTTATAAGTGTGGGACTTAATTTAGTACAAGGAAAATACAAGAAAGGAAATACAACATAAACATAAACATGATCTACTCCCCTACCCGAGTGCACCTAATGGGATAACCTCTAAACAAAAGAAGGTTTATCCCCATCTAAGTGGTGTGTGCTCTAACCGGGTACTCCATCGGTCGATCGTCACCTCCTACTGACGTCCGTCTCGTGAACGAGGCAAGTATCCGGGAAACTGTGTGAGCTCCTCGGGCGTAAAGAGGCGGAACAGGGATCGAGAGTGACCCCCGCGGTGTAGCCGCATCTCCGGTCGTCGTGTAAGTCGGGGCTGAGTCACGGTATCCTCACTGCCCTCCCTCATCAATGGTGGAGAGGGGGCAGAGCTCTCGCTATACGGATGAGTAGGCGAGTCCTCGGATGGGTCGATCTCCGAGAAGTAGGTCCGGGGCACGTAATTGGGATAGTCTCGCATGGCTAAGGCGGCGGTGTGCATGCGGAGCATTCTTCGCCATGACGCCGCGACGCCAAAAACCCGCTTCGCCGCCGCCATAGGGTGCGGTCGGGAGAAGCGATGGGTGTGCACAGGATGAGCGAAGGGCGCCCCATTTAACATGAAAACCCGCAACCGCACGCCTCAAAATGGTATGACCCGTGAGCTGGGTTATAGTGCACCTCCCATGTCGGGGTGTCCACAAACACTACGAACGTCGCTATCTGAAGACGTGACGGAAAGAAAAGGATAGAGGGAGTGAGAACCTTGCTAAAGAATCTCAGTAGGGCCTCCTACTACCTAGGTGTCATCATCTACGTCTTCAGGAACCTTGGGTTTATTTATACAAAATGACTGAGCATGTATTAAGTTCATTTTAAACTTTAGAATATATTTTAGCCAAGGTCCATTCATTTTAGGATGATCTTAATGTCATGAATGCAACATAATAGAAAATGTATGCATGACACTACCTAATGCACATACATAGGACGTAACATCAAGCTTCATCATACTTAGTGGCATAAAGTGGCAATAGTAACATTCATATGGGACAAAACTTAGTGACATAATCATAATCATGAAACTTCTCTTCCTCATGGGCCACCCTAAAAGACAATCGAACTGGGGGTGCTCGGCAGAACCGGTGTCACCCAGAACGTGTCATACATCTAGATTATGAGCTCATACCTTAACTAGTCGTCACTAGTTCTTACTTACCACTTAACGATAAGCGTATCATAAATCATAAATCCCAACTATCTAAGTACGGGTTAGGAGGCAAAACTCTTAGGGGTGCTCGGCCGAACCGGTGTCACCTAAGAGTGTAAAATGGTACCGATGTCACATGAGTTCTATGGAGGTGCTCGGCTGAACCGGTGTCATCCTAGAACCCATCTTAGTACCTTAATTTTCAAAATCTCTTTAAGTCCCCAAATTTGTCGAAAATTCGGCGACACAACGGCATTACACCGAATTTCCTTCCAAATTTGCTTTATGCCACATAAACATATAACCTCATGAATTCCTCATATGAATAACATCATCATCATTTGCATACTACATGCATCATCATAAAACATTCAAACGCTTACCCTTACGGTAGCTTATGCTTTGACCCTTACGGGTCTTAGTCTTGAGATATTGTTCTCTAACATCCGTCGCTCATATTTTTATGCACCTAAGGGCTCATAATTAATCATCATTCCTAATCCTCATGTTCATACTTAAATCTGAATAGCATAGGGAAAAATCTCTAACTTGTGTTTACGGGGTTCTAGAACTTACGTTTTAGACCCTTTCTTGGTTCCGTCTTCGCCGAAGGCGCTATATATTAAATCTAAATCAATTATGAGACATTCCTATGCTTAAGGACTAATTTTTAATCATGTTTATCATGTTGTAAGGGTGCTGGACAGAATCCAGAAAAGTAAACGTTCTAAGAGTTCTAAACTTGCACTTTTACAGTTTTCTAGTTACTAGTTTCCCTATAGGTGCTAGAATTCGATTCTAATCCAATTGATACCAAGTTTTTCATGTCTAAACAATCTAAATCTGATTATGTTCCCATTAAAACAGTTTGGATTAGTTCCATAAACAAATGGGTCAAAACTATGTTAAATTCTAGCTTTACGGTAATTCTAGTTAGCTAGTTTCTTCCTATCATGCATAGGATCGCTTCTACATCATCACATGATATTTTCACACATTCCAACACATCAAAACATCATCATACAGCATCACACTCATCACATCAGAACCGAAAACATTTAACTTAAATGAGAAAGTTAAATTGACATTTCTAGGTACATAAGTTAACTAGTTTCTCTTGGAATCGATCTAGAACTTCTAAAACTCTTTGCAAAACATTTTAATTCATCAAGAGGCTAAGAGAAGCCTTAGGTCACTGACCAAAACATATTCCATCCCCTAAAAGATAATAAAATCACAACTTGTGATGACATAACCTTATAAAGATTTGTAAAGTTTTAAGGAAAACTTAAAACATAGACTATTGGTCCTAGTAGCTAGATGAAAACTCATTGCAAGTCCATTATCACCACTTGGCCGAAATTATGCATTCAAGGAATACATTCACATTTAACTTTATCTTGGAATGAAATGGGCAAGTCTTTGAGCTCTAGGTTCTTAAGTTACGACATAAACTGAATGTGCTCATGCTTTTCATTTTTAATCTTGCTTACAAAGTAAAGTGATGACTTGAATTTAAATATGCAAGGCATAAACTTAAACGTGCAAGCTTGAAGTTAATATACATGGTTCAATTCTTTATTTTAGTGCTCTTGGCCCAACAACAATCGACTTTAAGGCCGAAATAGATAGGCATTCGAGGAATTAATTAAGTGAGGATGCAAGTTCAATTCTTTATTTTAGTGCTCTAGGCCCAACAACAATCGACTTTAAGGCCGAAATAGAAAGGCTTTGAGAATTAAATTAAGTGAAGATGCAAGTTCCATTTTAATCTTTATGTTCTTAGGTGATAGCTTGAAAGTAAAGGTGCATAACAAGAATGTAAATATGAATGCAAGCATAAAATAAATTATGCAAGTTCATTTTATCTTTCTAGAGCTCTTAACAAGACTTTAAAGGAATTTAAACCATAACCCAAACTCATCCAAACAAGGTAAGGTCAAGCTTAGAGTGCTTAAAACTCAACATAATATTTTTAGGAAATCAAACCATGAAGCTTAGAAAAATTTAAGGAAATGGCCGAAATCTTCAAGAAGAAAAAGGAACATTTTTAAAACTCTAGAGTTCATGATCTTGATTATATATTAACACCAACATCATGAGTCCTCATCATTGAGTTCATAGAGCCATTTTAAAACATCATCAAAGCTAAAGTTCTCAAGAGTTCAAGAAAGGAAAACTAGAAACATTTTTGCTCAAGAACAAAGATCAAGCTCTAGAGTTTGTTTCAAGTGATGAACATCATCATGAAACTCTCATCATCAAGCTCTCATTCCTTCATTCCCAAAGGCCCATGGCCGAAACATAAAGAGGAAGAAGGAGAAGAAAAGAAGTTCTAAAAAGGAACCAAGAGAAACTATGAACATCAAGCTTAAAACAAGAACTTTAAAGAAAAGAATACATGAAAGAAAATCCCTACTTGATGTGATGAACTTGAAGATGGAAGAAGAAGATGAAGAACTTGAAGAACTCCAAGAACTTGAAGAACACAAAAACTTTGAGAGAAAAAGAAAAGCTTTGAGTGTTCCTAAACTTAGCAAATGATCTAAAAGTGGTGCAAGCTCCTCAAGGCATTCTATTTATAGAGAAATGAAACAAATGAAAGGTGCTCATGGGGGAGGATGGCTTCGGCCATGAGGTGCAGAATGGAGGCATTCCATGAGTTCCATGAGGTGAGATAATGTGTTCTTGAGGCATGGTGAGGTATGGTTCAAAGCATGGTGAGGTATGGCTCAAGGTATGGCTCAAGCATGACTCTTTGAGTGAGAAAACAATTTAATATGTGTGGTAATTGGAGAGAGATGGCCAAATATGCATCAGCCCATGGGGGAGGGTTCTTTGCATTTTAATTGTGGTTTAGAGTTGTGTTTAGGTGTATCTTTGATTATGCTTAAGATTAGGAATTTGTAAGAAAGTGTTTAGGTAAGGAAAATGGGTAATTAAGGTGGCCTAGACATAATTAAGGAGTGGTCTTGCACCATTAGTGAGTTAAATCCTCAATTTAGAGTCTGTAACACCCCGATTTTTCTGTCCGAGGGAAATGACCAAAATGCCCCTGAGGTCATTTCCTGACCCGAACTCGAGGGTAACCAACTCGGTCATCCTCGAAGGGTCAACTCAATGTTTGAAGGGGATTGAGTGGCCTTTGAATGCTTTCGGAAGCGAAAATTTCGTTTTCCGCAGTTTCGGGTCAAAATGACCAAAATACCCCTATAGCGTTTTTACGCGGGTAAAGGTGCCGTTTGAGCCCGGAACTTTCCCCAGAGGTTTAAAAACATGATTTCATGTGTCTAGAGGTATCTGTTCAAGTCCCGGTGGTCCCCGGCAGTTTTAGTGCAAAATTACGATTTTGCCCCTGGAATAGTGTTTTTAAGCTTAATGACGTAATTAAGCAAACCTAAGCAATATTAGGCTCTAAACGAAGATTAATTTATTTCCCTAATTAATCTAGAGTCAAAATAATTTATTAAAGTTAATTAGAACCTAAAATTGCTTAGATTAAACTTAAATCCCTTTTTAGAACTCAAGATTCCTAGTCTTGGAATCTTGAATAGTGTTTTTTCTCTCCATTTCCTTAAATCAAGGAAATGTGTCTAGAGTTGTTTAAACTCTAAATTGAGGATTTAACTCTCTAATGGTGCAAGACCACTCCTTAATTATGTCTAGACCACCTTAATTACCCATTTACCTTACCTAAACACCTTCTTACAAATTCCTAATCTTAAGCATAACCAAAGATACACCTAAACACAACTCTAAACCACAATTAAAATGCAAACTAATCCTCCCCATGCATGATGAAGTTTCGGCCAGACCTCATCCCCATTGACCACATGTTTAATTGTATTCACTCAAAGAACCATGCTTGAGCCATACCTTGAGCCATACCTCACCATGCTTTGAACCATACCTCACCATACCTCAAGAACACATTATCTCACCTCATGGAACACATGGAACCCTCCAATTCTGCACCTCTTGGCCGAAAATGCATCAGCCCACATACATCCTCCATTTGTTTCAATTCTCTATAAATAGAATGCCTTGAGGAGCTTGCACCACTTTTAGATCATTTGCTAAGTTTAGGAAACACTCAAAGCTTTCTTTTTCTCTCAAAGTCTTTGTGTTCTTCAAGTTCTTGGAGTTCTTCAAGTTCTTCATCATCTTCATCTTCTTCTTCTTCCATCTTCAAGTTCATCACACCAAGTAGGGATTTTCTTTCATGTGTTCTTTCTTTAAAGTTCTTGTTCTAAGCTTAAAGTTCATAGTTTCTCTTGATTCTTTTTAGAACTTCTTTTTCTTCCCTTTACCTTTTTCATTTTCGGCCATGGGCCTTGGAGAACAAAGGAATGAGAGCTTGATGATGAGAGTTTCATGATGATGTTCATCACTTGAAACAAACTCTAGAGCTTGATTTTTGTTCTTGAGCAAAAGTGTTTCTAGATTTTTCCTTTCTTGAACTTTTGAGAACCTTAACTTTGATGTTGTTTCAAAATGGTTCTAATGACTCAATGATGAGGTCTCATGATGTTGGAGTTTGTATATCACCAAGATCATGGATTCTAGAGTTTCAAACATTTCTTTTCTTTCCTTGGAAGTTTCGGCCATTACCTTTTCCTTTTTATGCTAGATGTTTGATTTTTAAATATGTTATGTTGAGTTCTAAGAACTCTAGACTTTTACCTTGTCTTGGTTTGATGAGTTTGGGTTGAGGTTTAAGTTCCTTTAAAGTCTTGTTAAGAGCTCTAGAAAGATAAAATGAACTTGCATAATTTATTTTATGCTTGCATTCATATTTACATTCTTGCTATGCATCTTTACTTTCAAGCCATCACCTAAGAACATAAAGATTAAAATGGAACTTGTATCATCACTTAACTTAATTCTCAAAGCCTTTCTATTTCGGCCTTAAAGTCGATTGTTGTTGGGCCTAGAGCACTAAAATAAAGAATTGAACTTGCATTATCACCTAATTAATTTCTCGAATGCCTATCTATTTCGGCCTTAAAGTCGATTGTTGTTGGGCCAAGAGCACTAAAATAAAGAATTGAATCTTGCATCTTTACTTTCAAGCTTGCATCGCTTAAGATTATGCTTCATATTTACTTTCAAGTTTACACGATTAAATTATGCCTTGCATATTTAGTTTCAAGTCATCACTTTACCTAGAAAGCAAGATTAAAAATGAAGAGCATGAGCACGTTTAGTTTATGTCGTAACTTAAGAACCTAGAGCTCAAAGACTTGCCCATTTCATTCCAAGTTAAAGTTTAATGCAAACCACACTTTGAATGCACGTTGCCAAGTAGTGAAGATGGACTTGCAATGAGTCTTCATCTAGCTACTAGGACCAATAGCCTATGTTTTGAGTTTTCCTTAAAGTTTGACAATTCTTTATAAGGTTATGTCGTTATAACTTGTGATTCCAATCTCTTTTAGGAGATGGAATATGTTTTGGTCAGTGACCTAAGGCTTCACTTAGCCTCTTGATGATTTAAAATGTCTTGCAAAGAGTTTTAGAAATTCTAAATTGATTCCAAGAGAAACTAGTTAACTTATGTACCTAGAAATGTCAATTTAATTCTCTTATTGAGGCAAGATGTTTTCGGCTCTGATGTGATGAATGTGATGCTGTATGATGATGTTTTAATGTGTTGGAATGTGTGAAAATATCATGTGATGATGTAGAAGCAAACCTATGCATGATAGGTAAGAAACTAGCTAACTAGAAATACCGTAAAGCTAGAATTTAACATAGTTTTGACCCATTTGTTTATGGAACCAATCCAAACTGTTTTAATGGGAACATAATCAGATTTAGATTGTTTAGACATGAAAAACTTGGTATCATTTGAGTTAGAATCGAATTCTAGCACCTATGGGGAAACTAGTAGCTAGAAAACCGTAAAAATGCAAATGTAGAACTCTTAGAACATTTAATTTTCTGGAATCTGTCCAGCACCCTTACAACATGATAAACATGATTAATAATTAGTCCTTAAGCATAGGAATGTCTCATAATTGATTTAGATTTAATGTATAGCGCCAAAGTAAGACGGAACCGAGAAAGGGTCTAAAACGTAAGTTCTAGAACCCCGTAAAAACAAGTTAGAGATACTGTCCTATGCTATTCAGATTTAAGTATGAACATGAGAATGAAGAATGATGTTTAATATGAGCCTTAGGGGCATAAAAATATGAGCGACGGATATTAGAGAGCTATATCTCAAGATTAAGACCCGTAAGGGTCAAAGCATAAGCTACCGTGAGGGTAAGCGTTTGAATGATGTATGATGATGCATGAAGTATGCTAATGATGATGATGTTATTCATATGAGGAATTTATGAGGTTATATGTTTATGTGGCATAAAGCAAATTTGGAAGGAAATTCGATTGTAATGACCGTTTTGGCCTTGAATTTCCGACAAATTTGGAAGGAAACTCGGTGTAATGACCGCTTTGGCCGCGAATTTCGGCAAATTTGGGGACTTAAAGAGATTTTGAAAATTAAGGTACTAAGATGGGTTCTAGGATGACACCGTTCGGCCGAGCACCTCCATAGAACTCATGTGACATCGGTACCATTTTATACTCTTAGGTGACACCGTTCGGCCGAGCACCCCTAAGAGATTTGCCTCAACCCGTACTCAGATACTCGGGATTTATGATACGCTTATCGTTAAGTGGTAAGTAAGAACTAGTGACGACTAGTTAAGGTATGAGCTCATAACCTAGATGTATGACACGCTCGGGTGACACCGGTTCGGCCGAGCACCCCATTCGATTGTCTTTAGGGTGGCCCATGAGGAAGAAAAGTTCATGATTATGATTATGTCACTAAGTTTTGTCCCATATGAATGTTACTATTGCCACTTTATGCCACCAACGATGATGATACTTGATGTTATGCTTTATGTATGTGCATTAGGTAGTGCCATGCATACATTTTCCATTATGTTGCATTCATGACATTAAGATCATCCTAAAATGAACGGACCTTGGCTAAAGTATATTTTTGAAGTTTAAAATGAACTAAATGCATGTTCACCATTTCATATACTTAAACCCAAGGTTCCCGAGGGCGTAGATGATGACACCTAGGTAGTAGGAGGCCCTACCGAGATTCTTTAGTAAGATTCTCACTCCTCTATCTCTTTCTTTCCGTCACGTCTTGAGATGGCGACGTCAGAGCATTCATGGACACCCCGACATGGGAGGTGCACTATGACCCGACTCACGGGTCATACCATTTTGAGGGGCGTGCGGTGCGGATTTTCATGTTTGTAGGGCGCCCTTCGCTCATCCCGCACACCCATCACTTCTCCCGATCGCACCCTATGGCGACGACGGCGGTTTTTTGAGCGTCTTGGCGCGCACGCATGACGAGAGAGTACTCCGTAGGCACACCGCCTTAGCCATGCGAGATTATCCCGACTATGTGCCGGACCTATTTCACTGAGACCGACCCATCCGAGGACCCGCCTACCCATCCGTATAGCGAGGACTCGCCTCTCTCCACCACGGATAAGGGAGGCGTTGAGGATACCGTGACTCACCACGCTTACGCGACGACCGGAGATGCGACCATACCGTGGGGTCACCCTCGATCCCCATTCCGCCTCTTCACGTCCGAGGAGCTCGCCGCTTTCCCGGATATTCGCCTCGTTCGCGAGATGGACGCCTTGATGAAGGTGACGATCGTCCGATGGAGTACCCGGTTAGAGCACACACACCACTTAGATGGGGATAAACCTTCTTTTGTTTAGAGGTTATCCTATTAGATGCACTCGGGTAGGGGAGTAGATTATGTTTATGTTTTAGGTTGTATTTCCCTTCTACTGAATTAAGTCCCACACTTATAAGTGGGCAAGTTATATATATATGAGATTATATTCAGTGATGTTCATGATGTGCCTTATGTTATGATGATTGTAAGACGATTGTTTTACTTTGCATGGTTTACCGCTTATCGCATCACGCGGCTCTCACTTTTATTTCAAAAAAAAAAAATTACCCGTATTTTCCGCTAAGTAATTCAAAGTTAAATGAGAACTATGAAGTAACAGACTAATGATTAACCTAAATATGTTCTAGAGTATTGGGTTAAAAATTAGGATGTTACATTATGGTATCAGAGCAGTTCGATTCTCATGGAGCTTGAGGATTGACTGACTATGCTTTCTAAAGCGTAGTACGATAGCTATGTCATGCGTAGAGCTTAACTAGAGATAAGCTATAGGGTAGAAGTTCATGACCCTTGTCTACTTGCGTGTGCCATGGTAACTAGCCCATTTTACATGGAATATTGAGCCTGATCACCTCAGTGTTTATTGTCTCATGTGTTTAGGGACCAATGGCACCAAGGAGACAACCTAGGACCCCGACCGAGGGAGACCAAAGCGATGCCACTGCTGCTGCTTTGTTCGTGACATGGCTAGAGCCATGGAACCAATGTTCGAGAGGATGAACCAACAAGGGGACACCGGACGTGCTCCCCCTCCTGCTGAAATGGTCGAGCAAGCGAGGTTTGGTGAGTTTCGCAAGGCGAACCCACCAACCTTCCGAGGAGCCATGGACCCCGACAAAGCGATGAGTGGATCAAAAACATGGAGAAGATCTACTCGTGGTGGCTTGCTCGGAGGAGCAAAAGGTCACCTTCGCCGCTTATATGATGGAGTCGGATGCCGAAGTTACGGTGGATCGCACCAAGATCGCTAGAAGCTTCGCATCGCTGCATCAATCGGGAGCTATTCAAGACCTACTTATGAGAAGTACTTCCTGAGTCCGTGACGAACGCGAAAGATATTGGGTTCATGCAACTGACTCAGGAGGGTATCTGTCGCCAAAGACACGCGAAATTCGAGGAGTCGATTAAGTTCTCTAGGGTGTTTCAAGGAAACCCGACGAGGTGTGGAAGTGCGTCAAGTATGAGGCCGGACTAACGGGCAGAGCTCAACTATGCTGTAGCGCACATGGAGATTAGGGACTTTCCAACCCTAGTCAACAAGCGCCGGATCATGGAAGAGGGACAGAAGAAAATCAATGCCGCAAGGGCAAAGACGCTGAAAACAAGGGCTAGGTCCTCAAGCCCCAAAATTCAAGCCCCAATATCCAAACCAATCCCGAAACCATTACAACCCCTACCACACCAACCAATTCAAGCCACATCAACAACAACAAAGAACCCCCTTCCACCAACAACCCAAGCAATCATACCGACCACAATTCCAGAACAACAACAACAACCGCAACAACCACAACAACAACCGACAAGGAGGGTCGGGCTCTCAAACAAGCAAGGAGGGAGAAGTGGGAATAAGAACAGGACGCCTCAAGGAACCCCCCCCCAAGCTATCCCAGCCGTGCTATGTCCCGAGTGCGGGAAGGATCATGGCAACCGCCCTCGCTTAGCGGGCGTAATATCTCGCTCGATGCGGAAAGCCTGGCCACTATGCCAGCAACTGCACTAATGGGAGGCCAGCAAGCCAAAATTCCCGGCCGCAACACCAAGGGAGGGTCTTCACCCTCAATGTGGACGAGGCGGACACATCCAACGGTCTCATAGAAGGTAAGTGCGAAATAGATGGTAGAACCTTAACTGTGCTATATGACTCTGGTGCAACACATTCTTTTATTTCATATGCTAGTGTCGAGGCTCTAAATTTGAAAACTTCCAAACTTCCTTTTGATCTTATTGTCTCTACCCCCACAAATCATCCTGTGAATACTTGTTATTGTTGCCTAAATTGTCACCTCACCACAGAAAATAGATCATATGTTGTGGATTTAATTTGTTTACCCATGAAAGGTATAGGAATAGTTCTTGGCATGGATTGGCTTCACGCCAACCGTGTATTGTTAGACTGTGACACCAAAACAGTCATCTTTCCTTCTCCCCCTAGTGAAATAAGTCAACCTTTGAAACTCTATCTCAATGCCGTAGAGGTCCACTGTAGTGGGAAAAAGACTAAGGGATATGTTCTCCTAGCCGCTAGCGAGGTACACTTTGAGCAGAATTTAGAGAATATACCTATAGTGAGAAACTATCCCGAGGTGTTTCCGGAAGATATACCCGAGTTCCCTCCCGAGCGAGAAGTGGAGTTCTCCATTGAGTTGGTTCCTGGAGCGGGACCAATCTCCATTGCCCCCTATAGAATGTCACCCCTAGAACTAGCCGAGCTTAAAACCCAACTTGAGGAACTTTTAGAGAAAAGCTTCATAAGACCTAGTGCTTCACCATGGGAGCCCAGTCTTGTTTGTGAAAAAGAAGGACGGGAGTATGAGGTTGTGCATAGATTATAGGCAATTGAATCGTGTGACAGTGAAAAACAAATACCCTTTGCCTAGGATTGATGATCTCATGGACCAGTTGAGAGGAGCGGTAGTGTTTTCCAAGATCGACCTAAGGTCAGGATACCACCAAATTAGAGTAAGAGATCAAGATATACCAAAGACCGCCTTTAGAACCTAAGGTATGGACACTTTGAGTTCGCGGTGATGTCTTTGGGTTGACAAATGCTCTGCAGTTGTTTATGGATTACATGAATAGGATCTTTAGACCCTATTTAGATCAATTAAGTGGTCGCTTTTATAGATGATATACTCATCTATTCAAGACCCACGAGGAGCATGAGCGTCATTTAAGGATAGTTTTGGAGATTTTGAAGGAGAAAAAGCTATATGCAAAACTCTCTAAGTGTGAATTTTGGTTGGAGGAGGTCAAGTTTTTAGGGCACGTTGTGTCAAAAGGAGGTATAGCCGTTGATCCTAGTAAGGTAGAAGCCGTAATGAATTGGGATAGACCAACCACCGTGAATAAATCACTGAGCTTTTTGGGTTTAGCAGTTACTACTACCGTAGGTTTATCAAAGGATTTTCCCAGCTAGCCCTACCCTTGACCAAGCTCACTAGGAAGAATGCCCCGCTTGAGTGGAGCCTGAGTGTGAGAAGAGTTTCCAAGAGCTTAAGGAAAGGTTAACCACGACCCGGTCTTAGTCTTACCTAGCCCCAATGTACCCTTCTGAGGTATATTGTGATGCTTCGGGCAAAGGACTAGGGTGTGTGTTGATGCAAAATAGGCAAGTGGTAGCCTATGCATCCCGACAACTCAAGCCTCACGAGGCTAACTACCCCACCCATGACCTAGAGTTAGGCTGCCGTAGTGTTTGCCTTAAAGATGTGGAGACACCATTTGTATGGTGTAAGGTTTGAGGTTTTCTCCGATCATAAGAGTCTCAAGTACCTCTTTGATCAAAAGGAGTTAAATATGAGGCAAAGAAGGTGGATGGAATTCCTCAAGGACTACGATTTCGGTTTAAGTTACCACCGCGGCAAGGCTAATGTAGTCGCCGATGCCTTGAGCCGAAAGTCGTTACACTCGTCCCACATGATGATCAAAGAAGTTGAGTTGATAGAGAAGTTTAGGGATATGAATCTAGGGATGTCACGAC
The DNA here is from genome assembly GCA_031216125.1 of Dalbergia cochinchinensis. Taxonomy (NCBI): domain Eukaryota; kingdom Viridiplantae; phylum Streptophyta; class Magnoliopsida; order Fabales; family Fabaceae; genus Dalbergia; species Dalbergia cochinchinensis. The sequence goes on along the minus strand of CM062375.1, from coordinate 29,222,588 downwards.
CGATAAAGGAATAAAATGTGCTATCTTAGTGTGACAAGTGGATTTAAGCAGAGAATCATGTTAGCACAACGAGAGAATGAGGAGTTCGAAGAGATCATAGATGCTGATAAGGCGGGAAAGTTAAAAGGTTTCGAAAGAGGTGAGAATTGGATATGGAGATTTGAGGGAAGGATCTGCGGACCCCAAGATGGTGACCTCCGAGAGAAGATCTTGGAGGAGGCTCACAAAAGCTATTTCACCATTCATCCCGGTGTTACCAAGATGTACCAAGACTTGAAGAAGATGTTTTGGTGGCCCGCAATGAAAAAGGATGTAGTCGCCTGGGTTAGTAAGTGCTTGGTATGTCAGAAAGTGAAAATCGAGCACCAAAAACCTTCAGGTTTGTTGCAACCCCTGTCAATCCCCGAATGGAAGTGGAATGCATATCTATGGATTTCGTGACAGGATTGCCTAAGACGCAAGCTGGCCATGATGCTATATGGGTGATAGTGGATCGACTAACCAAGTCGGCACACTTTCTACCTATTAGAGTGACGTACTCTTTAGATAAATTGGCTCAGTTATACATCCAAGAGATCGTAAGATTGCATGGAGTACCGTCGACGATAATCTCGGATAGAGATCCGCGGTTTACGTCGCGTTTTTGGGGAGCCTTCCAAAAGGCGTTTGGTTCAAAGCTATGCTTGAGCACTGCTTACCACCCACAAACAGACGGACAATCTGAAAGGACGATCCAAACCCTAGAGGATATGCTAAGAGCCTGTGTGTTAGACCAAAGGGGAAGTTGGGATAGGTACTTGCCTTTGATCGAGTTTGCGTATAACAATAGTTATCACGCTAAGCATCGATGGCACCGCATTTGCGAGGCATTGTATGGAAGGAAGTGCCAATCACCTTTGTGTTGGTACGAGCCTGCAGAGCAAAGTGTCTTAGGACCCGATGTAGTGAGGGAAACAACGGAACAAATCAAGAGGATCAGGGATAGGATGCTCACTGCTCAAAGTAGACAAAAGAGCTATGCGGACAAGCGGCGCAAGCCCTTGGAGTTCGAGGAGGGAGAACATGTGTTCCTTAGGATTACCCCCACTACAGGCATAGGAAGAGCCATGAAAGTCAAAAAGTTGAGCCCCGGATTCCTTGGTCCCTTCCAAATTCTTCAAAGGATAGGAACAGTTGCCTACAAAATAGCCTTACCCCCTAATCTTTCTAATCTTCATGACGTCTTTCACGTCTCTCAGTTAAGGAAGTATGAGTCCGACCCTAGCCACGCTTTAGAGCCAGAGCATGTTCAGTTAAGGGACGACCTAACTTTCAATCTTCCCTACGAGAATCGTGGACCATGGAGTCAAGCGGTGAGGAACAAGTCCTGCTCCATTGGTAAAGGTAGCATGGGGACGCGACAAATCCAAGAGTTTACATGGGAGCTAGAGTCAGAAATGCAAGACAAGTATCCCGAGCTTTTCTAAGGTAACGAATTTCGAGGGCGAAATTCTTTTTAAGGAGGGAGTAATGTAACACCCCGATTTTTCTGTCTGAAGGAAATGACCAAAATGCCCCTGAGGTCATTTCTGACCGAACTCGAGGGTAACCAACTCGGTCATCCTCAAGGGTCAACTCAATGTTTGAAGGGGATTGAGTGGCCTTTGAATGCTTTCGAAGCTTAAAATTTCGTTTTCAGCTTTCGGTCAAAATGACCAAAATACCCCTATAGCGTTTTTACGCGGCTAAAGCTGCCGTTTGAGCCCGGAACTTTCCCCAGAGGTTTAAAAACATGATTTCATGTGTCTAGAGGTATCTGTTCAAGTCCCCGTGGTCCCGGGCAGTTTTAGTGCAAAATTACGATTTTGCCCCTGGAATAGTGTTTTTAAGCTTAATGACGTAATTAAGCAAACCTAAGCAATATTAGGCTCTAAACGAAGATTAATTTATTTCCCTAATTAATCTAGAGTCAAAATAATTTATTAAAGTTAATTAGAACCTAAAATTGCTTAGATTAAACTTAAATCCCTTTTTAGAACTCAAGATTCCTAGTCTTGGAATCTTGAATAGTGTTTTCTCTCTCCATTTCCTTAAATCAAGGAAATGTGTCTAGAGTTGTTTAAACTCTAAATTGAGGATTTAACTCTCTAATGGTGCAAGACCACTCCTTAATTATGTCTAGACCACCTTAATTACCCATTTACCTTACCTAAACACCTTCTTACAAATTCCTAATCTTAAGCATAACCAAAGATACACCTAAACACAACTCTAAACCACAATTAAAATGCAAACTAATCCTCCCATGCATGATGAAGTTTCGGCCAGACCTCATCCCCATTGACCACATGTTTAATTGTTTTCTCACTCAAAGAACCATGCTTGAGCCATACCTTGAGCCATACCTCACCATGCTTTGAACCATACCTCACCATACCTCAAGAACACATTATCTCACCTCATGGAACACATGGAACCCTCCAATTCTGCACCTCTTGGCCGAAAATGCATCAGCCCACATACATCCTCCATTTGTTTCAATTCTCTATAAATAGAATGCCTTGAGGAGCTTGCACCACTTTTAGATCATTTGCTAAGTTTAGGAAACACTCAAAGCTTTTCTTTTTCTCTCAAAGTCTTTGTGTTCTTCAAGTTCTTGGAGTTCTTCAAGTTCTTCATCATCTTCATCTTCTTCTTCTTCCATCTTCAAGTTCATCACACCAAGTAGGGATTTTCTTTCATGTGTTCTTTCTTTAAAGTTCTTGTTCTAAGCTTAAAGTTCATAGTTTCTCTTGATTCTTTTAGAACTTCTTTTTCTTCCCTTTACCTTTTCATTTTCGGCCATGGGCCTTGGAGAACAAAGGAATGAGAGCTTGATGATGAGAGTTTCATGATGATGTTCATCACTTGAAACAAACTCTAGAGCTTGATTTTTGTTCTTGAGCAAAAGTGTTTCTAGATTTTTCCTTTCTTGAACTTTTGAGAACCTTAACTTTGATGTTGTTTCAAAATGGTTCTAATGACTCAATGATGAGGTCTCATGATGTTGGAGTTTGTATATCACCAAGATCATGGATTCTAGAGTTTCAAACATTTCTTTTCTTTCCTTGAAGTTTCGCCATTACCTTTTCCTTTTTATGCTAGATGTTTGATTTTTAAATATGTTATGTTGAGTTCTAAGAACTCTAGACTTTTACCTTGTCTTGGTTTGATGAGTTTGGGTTGAGGTTTAAGTTCCTTTAAAGTCTTGTTAAGAGCTCTAGAAAGATAAAATGAACTTGCATAATTTATTTTATGCTTGCATTCATATTTACATTCTTGCTATGCATCTTTACTTTCAAGCCATCACCTAAGAACATAAAGTTAAAATTGCAACTTGTATCATCACTTAACTTAATTCTCAAAGCCTTTCTATTTCGGCCTTAAAGTCGATTGTTGTTGGGCCTAGAGCACTAAAATAAAGAATTGAACTTGCATTATCACCTAATTAATTTCTCGAATGCCTATCTATTTCGGCCTTAAAGTCGATTGTTGTTGGGCCAAGAGCACTAAAATAAAGAATTGAATCTTGCATCTTTACTTTCAAGCTTGCACGTTTAAGATTATGTCAGATATTTACTTTCAAGTTTACACGGTTAAATTATGCCTTGCATATTTAGTTTCAAGTCATCACTTTACCTAGAAAGCAAGATTAAAAATGAAGAGCATGAGGACGTTTAGTTTATGTCGTAAGTTAAGAACCTAGAGCTCAACGACCTGCCCATTTCATTCCAAGTTAAAGTTTAATGCAAACCACACTTTGAATGTACGTTTTTCGGCCAAGTAGTGAAGATGGACTTGCAATGAGTCTTCATCTAGCTACTAGGACCAATAGCCTATGTTTTGAGTTTTCCTTAAAGTTTGACAATTCTTTATAAGGTTATGTCGTTATAAGTTGTGATTCCAATCTCTTTTAGGGGATGGAATATGTTTTGGTCAGTGACCTAAGGCTTCACTTAGCCTCTTGATGATTTAAAATGTCTTGCAAAGAGTTTTAGAAATTCTAAATTGATTCCAAGAGAAACTAGTTAACTTATGTACCTAGAAATGTCAATTTAATTCTCTTATTGAGGCAAGATGTTTTCGGCTCTGATGTGATGAATGTGATGCTGTATGATGATGTTTTAATGTGTTGGAATGTGTGAAAATATCATGTGATGATGTAGAAGCAAACCTATGCATGATAGGTAAGAAACTAGCTAACTAGAAATACCGTAAAGCTAGAATTTAACATAGTTTTGACCCATTTGTTTATGGAACCAATCCAAACTGTTTTAATGGGAACATAATCAGATTTAGATTGTTTAGACATGAAAACTTGGTATCATTTGAGTTAGAATCGAATTCTAGCACCTATGGGGAAACTAGTAGCTAGAAAACCGTAAAAATGCAAATGTAGAACTCTTAGAACATTTAATTTTCTGGAATCTGTCCAGCACCCTTACAACATGATAAACATGATTAATAATTAGTCCTTAAGCATAGGAATGTCTCATAATTGATTTAGATTTAATGTATAGCGCCAAAGTAAGACGGAATCCGAGAAAGGGTCTAAAACGTAAGTTCTAGAACCCCGTAAAAACAAGTTAGAGACTCTGTCCTATGCTATTCAGATTTAAGTATGAACATGAGAATGAAGAATGATGTTTAATATGAGCCTTAGGGGCATAAAAATATGAGCGACGGATATTAGAGAGCTATATCTCAAGATTAAGACCCGTAAGGGTCAAAGCATAAGCTACCGTGAGGGTAAGCGTTTGAATGATGTATGATGATGCATGAAGTATGCTAATGATGATGATGTTATTCATATGAGGAATTTATGAGGTTATATGTTTATGTGGCATAAAGCAAATTTGGAAGGAAATTCGTGTAATGACCGCTTTTGGCCGATTTCCCCCAAATTTGGAAGGAAACTCGGTGTAATGACGGCTTTGGCCGCCGAATTTCTCGCAAATTTGGGGACTTAAAGAGATTTTGAAAATTAAGGTACTAAGATGGGTTCTAGGATGACACCGGTTCGGCCGAGCACCTCCATAGAACTCATGTGACATCGGTACCATTTTATACTCTTAGGTGACACCGCTTCGGCCGAGCAGCCCTAGGTGATTTCCCCCCTAACCCGTACTCACATAGTCGCGATTTATGATACGCTTATCGTTAAGTGGTAAGTAAGAACTAGTGACGACTAGTTAAGGTATGAGCTCATAACCTAGATGTATGACACGCTCGGGTGACACCGTTCGGCCGAGCACCCCCGATTCGATTGTCTTTAGGGTGGCCCATGAGGAAGAAAAGTTCATGATTATGATTATGTCACTAAGTTTTGTCCCATATGAATGTTACTATTGCCACTTTATGCCACCAACGATGATGATACTTGATGTTATGCTTTATGTATGTGCATTAGGTAGTGCCATGCATACATTTTCCATTATGTTGCATTCATGACATTAAGATCATCCTAAAATGAACGGACCTTGGCTAAAGTATATTTTTGAAGTTTAAAATGAACTAAATGCATGTTCATCATTTCATATACTTAAACCCAAGGTTCCCGAGGACGTAGATGATGACACCTAGGTAGTAGGAGGCCCTACTGAGATTCTTTAGTAAGATTCTCACTCCTCTATCTCTTTCTTTCCGTCACGCCTTCAGATGGCGACGTCCGTAGCATTCATGGTCACCCCGACATGGGAGGTGCACTATGACCCGACACACGGGTCATAGCATTTTGAGGGGCAAAGGCACGGTGCGGATTTTCATGTTTGTAGGACGCCTTCGCCATCCCGCGTGCACACCCATCACTTCTCCCCGATCGCACCCTATGGCGACGACGAGCGGGTTTTTGAGCGTGGCGCAGACAAGATGATTTGAGAGAGTACTCGTAGGGCACACCGCCGCCTTAGCCATGCGAGATTATCCCGACTATGTGCCCCGGACCTATTTCACGAGACCGACCCATCCGAGGACCCGCCTACCCATCCGTATAGCGAGGACTCGCCCCTCTCCACCACGGATAAGGGAGGGCAGTGAGGATACCGTGACTCAGCCACGGCTTACGCGACGACCGGAGATGCGACCATACCGTGGGGTCACCTCGATCCCCATTCCGCCTCTTCACGTCCGAGGAGCTCGCCAGCTTTCTGGATATCCGCCTCGCTCGCGAGATGGACGCCTTGATGAAGGTGACGATCGTCCGATGGAGTACCCGGTTAGAGCACACACACCACTTAGATGGGGATAAACCTTCTTTTGTTTAGAGGTTATCCTATTAGATGCACTCGCGTAGGGGAGTAGATTATGTTTATGTTTTAGGTTGTATTTCCCTTGTACTGAATTAAGTCCCACACTTATAAGTGGGCAAGTTATATATATATGAGATTATATTCAGTGATGTTCATGATGTGCCTTATGTTATGATGATTGTAAGACGATTGTTTTACTTTGCATGGTTTACCGCTTATCGCATCACGCGGCTCTCACTTTTATTTCAAAAAAAAAAAAAATTACCCGTATTTTCCGCTAAGTAATTCAAAGTTAAATGAGAACTATGAAGTAACAGACTAATGATTAACCTAAATATGTTCTAGAGTATTGGGTTAAAAATTAGGATGTTACAGAGTCTAAACAACTCTAGACACATTTCCTTGATTTAAGGAATTGGAGAGAGAGAACACTATTCAAGATTCCAAGACTAGGAGTCTTGAGTTCTAAAAAGGGATTTAAGTTTAATCTAAGCAATTTTAGGTTCTAATTAACTTTAATAAATTATTTTGACTCTAGATTAATTAGGGAAATAAATTAATCTTCATTTAGAGCCTAATATTGCTTAGGTTTGCTTAATTACGTCATTAAGCTCAAAAACACTATTCTAGGGGCAAAATCGTAATTTTACACTGAAACTGCCCGGGACCACTGGGACTTGAATAGAGACCTCTAGACACATGAAAACATGTTTTTAAACCTCTGGGGAAAGTTCCGGGCTCAAACGGCACCTTTACCCGCGTAAAAACGCTATAGGGGTATTTTAGTCATTTTGACCCGAAACTGCGGAAAACGAGATTTTCGCTTCCGGAAGCATTCAAAGGCCATTCAATCCCCTTCAAACATTGAGTTGACCCTTCGAGGATGACCGAGTTGGTTACCCTCGAGCTCGGGTCAGGAAATGACCTCAGGGGCATTTTGGTCATTTCCCTCGGACAGAAAAATCGGGGTGTTACAACTACTGTGTGAACAACGCTGTTAGCTCCAGAACCATTGAGCTCATGAGTTTTGAATGACAACAAAACCAATTCAAAGAAAAATACTTTGAAGAATGATTGATGTTTCTTTCTGAGTTTCTTGTAAGAATCTAACAGGTTCTATTTTTAGGATTTATACATACACCTTTACTATGCATGTATAAACATGTTTATCTCATGATAAAAGATCTGAATTATTAAAGAAGTGAAATTATATAACTATCTAAGCATTGAAGGCTAAACGATTGAAGAAGACTTCAACACTTCAAGAAAATGATCTTTTGAAACTTTAGAAAGTATCTCTGGACATCACAAAGTATGCCTACAAGAAAGGATCATGACAAATCACCATCAATCATTACGTTTAAAATGTTTGTATCTCAAAATGACCAAATGATTCAAGCTGTGAAGGCTCTTTATTTAGCAAGGAAATGATATCATACTTCAAAAAGTAATTATTTCAAAGACAGTGAAATCCATATAACACGGAAGAAGGGAAAATTTGAAATTCAAATTCAAGAGTGCTTATTGAAAAGTCAAATCCAGGTATCAGAATTAGTTAATCATCTATTCTGCGTTCAAAGAAAAATGTCAATGTGTTCTAGAAGAAAAGGTTCAAAAACCATGGTTCAGAAAGTAAGAAGCAGTATCTGAAGAACATCAGAAATCTTCTTTATCTCACAACGGCTTCTGGAGGCTGACTTGACAAAGCAGAAAGGCTATTCTTGTAACGCCCCGATTTTTCTCGTGTACAAATGACCAAAATGCCTTTAAGGTCATTTTTACCGGGAAAATAAGGATAGCTGGCCCTGGCTATCCTCAAAGGACTATTTTAATATTGAACAGGGACTATGTATACTATGTGTGTTAATAGAGCAAAAGAATCTCATTTTTTAGGTTCTACGCACAAATTACCAAAATGCCCTTGTAGCTAATTGATGCATAATTAATTTCTGACTGGACCTGCACTTTGCCCGAGAGTTTGAAATGTCATTTTTAAGGGATGTCTAATGTCTATTTAGGCCCGAGTGGTCCTAGAGAGTTTTTATAAAAAATTACCGTTTTGCCCCTAATTAAGGGCATAATGAGCTTATTTACATGATTAATAAAACCTAAGCAATATTAGGCTCTAATTAAAAATTAATTAATCTAAAGTCAAAATAATTAGTTGAGGTTAATTAGGGCCTAAGATTGCTTAAAAAAACTCAAAATCTCTTTTTTATTTCAAGGCTTCATGTCACATTTTTGTGAATAGTATTTTCTCTCTCCAATTCCTTAAATTAAGGAATCAAAGATGTGATGGTAATTCTTGATTGAATGAGATTTGATCCCATTAATTGAGCAAGAGCACTCCTTAACCATGTCTTGTGCAACCTTAATTATTCACTTTCTCACCTAATCACTTAACTACAAACTCCTAATCAAAGGGCTAATCAAATTTACCCCTAAACACACTCTTAAACCCATATTATAATGAGATATTTTCCTCTCCAATCCTCTTAATGAAACAGGCGCTACGCCCATCCATTTAATCCATCACATGTTGATTTAATTCTTACACATTCAAAGGAAAACCATACCTAGCCATTCCTACACTATGCCATGACATGATACACTTGAATGAGATATTTTTCCCTTCCTTTTTCCCTCCAATTGGCAAAGCCTCTCCTTCCCCCTCATCCTCTCATATTTCATTTTCTATAAATAGCTCACTTATGGAAGCTTGCAAGAATATTTGAGCATTCTTCCAACTTTACTTTTCTTTCTTTGTCTTCAAGAGTTCTTCTTATTCTTATTCTTCATTCTTCCAAGAGCCACTACCCTCCACTACTTCTCAACTCCAAACCACCACACAACCACCATCAACCTCCCCTAAAACACTTAACCTTTCCACTTGCTAGACCAAAAACTCAAGACAAACCTTTCTTCCTTTTCTTTTCCTTTGGCCAAAATCATCTTGGCCCAAGGAAGAATTTTTCTTCTCATTCCTTTTCAAGATCAAATTCTCTTTCATTCATCAAGAAAAACATCTTTGGTAGGGAGTTGTTTTACAAAGATTTCATTCTTTTCTTTTGTATCATTCTTAGATTGAAATGTTAGTTCTCTCCTTCTCCACTTCATTTTGATTTCCTACTTTCCTTTTCTTTCTTTTCTTTTTTGGCCTTGATGGCCTTATTGTTTTAAAAACCATGGCTTGATGATGAGGATCTTGGATGTTGGTTGTGAAACCATCATTTGCTTGACCTCTAAAGCTTAAGGTTTCACTACTAAAAGTTTTTGACAAATGAAAATGTCACTTGATTTTTCTTTAAGGAGTTTTGCTTGAGCAAAATGGAATAATATGTTTATGTTATCTCTTAATCATCTTAAGTCCAAGACTTATTCCTTTCAACCTTAAAGTTGATCGGTGTTCTAGAATGGTTACTCTAGATAGGAGCCTTGAGCATAAAACTTAAAAGGAATGAATGGACATACATTCACCTTGCAAACCTTAAAGTTGATCGGTGTTTTAGAATTATTGCTCTAAATAGAAGTCTTGAGCCTAGGATCTAAAGAAATAATAAATGGAAATGCATTTATATATATATATTTCAAGTCTTTGCATTTCATGTTTATATTTGAGCCTTGCATATCATATTTATTTCCAAGTTATCACCTAAAGCTTGAAGATAAGAAAATGAACATGTATTTCATATTTATCTTTCTTGTCTAGCATATTTATTTTGAGCCATCATCTAAACTTTAAAGATTAAAAATGAGCTTGCATTCTCATATTTATACTCAAGTTTTGCATGCTATATTTATATTTTGCCATCACCTTATAATACCAAGATTAAAACGAAGCTTGCATTTACACATTTACGTTTATGCCATCACCTAAATAATCTAGGGCTCAAGACTTACCCCTTTCAACTTACATGGGGTTTTGGTTCATGGACATCTACCCTTACAAATATGATTTGGTTTTTCAAGGAATGAAGTCCTAATAAATGATATATTGTTGTCTTGAAACATTGAAGTTTGTGTCTTACAACTTTTCCTTGAGAAAGTTGTTAATTCTTAAAGTGTTAAAACATGGTTCACATAACCAAAATCCTTTTATTATGCTCTCTAACTTTGCTACTGATCTAAGGTTATTACTTGTGTTTCTATATAGAGTATTTCTTGATCTATAATTAATTCTAAGAAAGACTAGTTACTAGAAATGCTTGTTTTGCAATTTTGCATGCTCTTAGGAAATTAAATTTTAGATTCTATTCAAACTTTTCCAGAATTGATGTATGTTGTTTGGAGTGTATTTAACAAGTAAAAATTGTTATTAATGAGTGTGGTAATTATTTTTAGTAATTAAGGAAAGGCTAGTAACTAAAAAGAACCAAAAAAATGTGAACTCTAGGACTCTTTAAAATGAAAAATATGGTTTTTGTCCAACAAGTGTTAATTAAGTAAAAAGGATGTTTACCACTTAGTAAATGTATAGGAATCACTCATAAATGGATTAGGAATTTATTCTAGTATCATCAGAAAAGTCGGTAATGAGCAAGGGTCAAAAACATAACTTCTAGAACACCGAACCAGTTCATTCTCTTTTCTGCTCAAATCTGTCCAGATTTGTTTAGTGATGTTCTTAAGGTTAATAATTAATGTGAATCTTTGGAATTAATCCTTTAGATGCATAAAAGAATGAATACAAAAGATATGTCTACCCGATTTAGAGGCTTAATCGATTAAGAGTTAATAAGAGTGTTTGCCTTATGAGATGTTATGTGTAACATTCTCCCGAGTACAACTGTAACACCCCGATTTTTCTGTCCGAGGGAAATGACCAAAATGCCCCTGAGGTCATTTCCCGACCCGAATGCGAGGGTAACTAACTCGGTCATCCTCGAAGGGTCAACTCAATGTTTGAAGGGGATTGAATGGCCTTTGAATGCTTTCGGAAGCGAAAATTTCGTTTCATAGCGATTTGGTCAAAATGACCAAAATACCCCTATAGCGTTTTTACGTGGGTAAATGTGCCGTTTGAGCCAAGAACTTTCCCTAGAGGTTTAAAAACACGTTTTCATATGTCTAGAGGTCTCTGTTCAAGTCCCGGTGGTCCCGGGCAGTTTTAGTGCAACATTATGATTTTGCCCCTAGAATAGTGTTTTTGAGCTTAATGACGTAATTAAGCAAACCTAAGCAATATTAGGCTCTAAACGAAGATTAATTTATTTCCCTAATTAATCTAGAGTCAAAATAATTTATTAAAGTTAATTAGAACCTAAAATTGCTTAGATTAAACTTAAATCCCTTTCTTTGAACTCAAGACTCCTAGTCTTGGAATCTTGAATAGTGTTTTCTCTCTCCAATTCCTTAAATCAAGGAAATGTGTCTAGAGTTGTTTAGACTCTAAATTGAGGATTTAACTCACTAATGGTGCAAGACCACTCCTTAATTATGTCTAGACCACCTTAATTATCCATTTTTCCTTACCTAAACACCTTCTTACAAATTCCTAATCTTAAGCATAATCAAAGATACACTTAAACACAACTCTAAACCACAATTAAAATGCAAGAAACTCTCCTCCCTTGGCTGCAACATGGCTGAACAGCCATGCCCCCATTGACCACATGTTTAATTATTTTCTCACTCAAAGAACCATGCTTGAGGCCATACCTTGAACCATACCTCACCATGCCTCAAGAACACATTATCTCACCTCATGGAACTCATGGATGCCTCCATTCTGTACCCTCATGGCCGAAACACATCAGCCCACACACACACTTCATTTGTTTCATTTCTCTATAAATAGAATGCCTTGAGGAGCTTGCACCACTTTTAGATCATTTGCTAAGTTTAGGAACACTCAAAGCTTTTCTTTTCTCTCAAAGTTCTAGTGTTCTTCAAGTTCTTCAAGTTCTTCAAAGTTCTTCATCATCTTCATCTTCTTCTTCTATCTCCAAGTTCATCACATCAAGTAGGGATTTTCTTTCAAGTATTCCTTTCTTTAAAGTTCTTGTTCTAAGCTTTATGTTCATAGTTTCTCTTGATTCCTTTTAGAACTTCTTTTCTTCTCCTCCTTCCTCTTTATGTTTCGGCCATGGGCCTTTGGGAATGAAGAAGTGAGAGCTTGATGATGAGAGTTTCTTGATGATGTTCATCACTTGAAACAAACTCTAGAGCTTGATCTTTGTTCTTGAACAAAAATGTTTCTAGTTCTTCCTTTCTTGAACTCTTGAGAACTTTAGCCTTGATGATGTTTTAAAATGGCTCTATGAACTCAATGATGAGGACTCATGATGTTGGTGTTAATATATCATCAAGATCATGAACTCTAGAGTTTTAAAATGTTCCTTTTTCTTCTTGAAGATTTCGCCATTTCCTTAATTTTTTCTAAGCTTCATGGTTTGATTTCCTAAAAATATTATGTTGAGTTTTAAGAACTCTAAGCTTGACTTTACCTTGTTGGATGAGTTTGGGTTATGGTTTAAGTTCCTTTAAAGTCTTGTTAAGAGCTCTAGAGAGATAAAATGAACTTGCATAATTTATCTTATGCTTGCACTCATGTTTACATTCTTGCTATGCATCTTTACTTTCTAGCTATCACCTAAGAACATAAAGATTAAAATGGAACTTGTATCATCACTTAATTTAATTCTCGAAACCTTTCTATTTCGGCCTTAAAGTCGATTGTTGTTGGGCCTAGAGCACTAAAATAAAGAATTGAACTTGCATTATCACCTAATTAATTTCTCGAATGCCTTTCTATTTCGGCCTTAAAGTCGATTGTTGTTGGGCCAAGAGCACTAAAATGAAGAATTGAACCTTGCATCTTTACTTTCAAGCTTGCACGTATAAAGTTTATGCCTCGCATATTTACTTTCAAGCTTGCACGTTTAAGTTTATGCCTTGCATATTTAATTTATGTCATCACTTTATTTTGTAAGCAAGATTAAAAATGAAAAGCATGAGCACATTTATTTTATGTCGTAATTTAAGAACCTAGAGCTCAAAGACTTGCCCATTTCATTCCAAGTTAAAGTTTAATGTGAAACCATTCTTTGAATGCATATTTTCGGCCAAGTAGTGATGATGGACGTGCAATGAGTTTTCATCTAGCTACTAGGACCAATAGTCTATGTTTTAAGTTTTCCTTAAAGCTTTACAAAACTTTATAAGGTTATGTCATCACAAGTTGTGATTTTATTATCTTTTAGGGGATGGAATATGTTTTGGTCAGTGACCTAAGGCTTCTCTTAGCCTCTTGATGAATCAAAATGTTTTGAAAAGAGTTTTAGAAGTTCTAAATTGATTCCAAGAGAAACTAGTTAACTTATGTACCTAGAAACGTCAATTTAACTCTCTAATTAAAGTTAAATGTTTTCGGTTCTGATATGATGAGTGTGATGCTGTATGATGATGTTTTGATGTGTTGGAATGTGTGAAAATGTCATATGATGATGTAGAAGCGATCCTATGCATGATAGGTAAGAAACTAGCTAACTAGAAATACCGTAAAGTTGGAATTTGACATAGTTTTAACCCATTTGCTTTTGGAAATTTTCCAAACTATTTTAATGGGAAAATAATCAGATTTAGATTGTTTAGACATGAAAAACTTGGTAACATTTGGATTAGAATTGAATTCTAGCACCTATTGGGAAACTAGTAACTAGAAAACCGTAAAAATGCAAATGTAGAACTCTTAGAACATTTAATTTTCTGGATTCTGTCCAGCACCCTTACAACATGATAAACATGATTAATAATTAGTCCTTAAGCATAGGAATGTCTCATAATTGATTTAGATTTAATATATAGCTTTCAAGTGAAGACGGAACCGAGAAAGGGTCTAAAACGTAGGTTCTAGAACCCCGTAAATACAAGTTAGAGATTCTGCCCTATGTAACACCCTAAGATTCGACCCAATACTACTAGTACGTACTTAGGCCAAATATTAGTCGTTACTTACTGGCATGGTTCATCTTCTTGAGAAAATAGACTTAACGAAAATACGAGCCAACTTTTTCTTTAAAAAAACATCACTTAAAATAGAAGCCGCGCGTATCTTACGGGGTCGGTATCATAAAGTGCAGAATTATAAACATAGAAGTGGCTCCATATCATAGCATCATCACCACTGAATTACTTCATATATATAATATGTCTACCCTACAGGGCAGGACTCTTCAAGTACATAGTAACATGAATACGGCAAAAAAACAGAATACATGGAAAAGAACTGGAAAGAAGCATCCCTACCTATGTGCAACCTAAGATGGATAACCTCAACACAAAAGAGGTATCATCCATACTATGTGACATGCGTGCACTAAGGACTACTCTCCAATCTCCATAGCAGACTCATGGGTACGGAGGAACGTAGCCAATCCAAGGGCGGAGCTCGGCAGGTGCAGGCATGCCCTGTGACTGAACGTGTCGTCCACGTCGAGGTCGTGGTCCGGGCACCGAAGCCCTTCGACGCTGAGTGACTGTCTCCTCGCTGCCTATCTGTCGCAGAGGCGGAGTGGGGGCAGAGCCCTCATGGTCCATGGGGGAATCCTCTGGAGGGTCCTCCTCTGAGTGCTGCGATGATGGCACGTACTGCGGCGCATCCGCTGAACCGGCAGAGTAGGTCCGCAGGTTCCTCTCATGTCGTGGCCGCACATGCTCAAAGATCGCGGGGTCACCATAGGGGGATGCTGGGGAGAAGCGATAACTGTACAAGGGGTGTGCGAATGGCCGTCCTAAAAACATGAAGATGCGCACAGTACATCGGCCCTCAAAATGAAATGACCCATGCTCCGGGTCATGGTGGATCTCCCACCGTGGCGTGTCAATGAATAGGACGAAGGTCGCCATCTCGCTCTGAAGACGTAATGGAAAGGAAAAGATAGAGGGAGTGAGATTCTTACTAAAGAAACTTCGATGAGGGTTTTCCTTCTATCCTAGGTGTCATCATATACGTCTCCAGGAATCTCGGGTTTATTTATAAAATAATGGACATACGTAGGTTCAGTTATGAGTTTTCCAAAATCTCCTTTTCCGAGAATCCGTTCTTTTTATCATGGAACTTGTGTTACATAGGCTTTTATACTAAAGTCATAGACATAAATCATGTAGCTTGGTACGTAGAACGTAAATCATATAACTGGTACATGGAACATAAATCATATAACTGGTACATGGAACATAAATCATATAACTGGTACATGAAACATAAATCATATAAATCAAGTTACTTAGGTGACATAAGAACCTTTACTTAACCGGGCCGCCTCTAATATTTCTCCCTTTGAGAAAACTCTAGGTTATGAGCTCATACCACACTAGTCGTCACTAGCATCTAGACTTTATCCATTTGGATAAGTCAACTTCCTGACTTTAAGTACGGGTTTAGGGGGCTAGAATCACATTGTCCCCACCCTTAATTCGGTGGTTTCAAAGGATTACATTCTTATGTTCTAAGTCATCCTAAGTTTAACATGTTTCTTTAAGATGCCACATAATTAATGCATAACACATAATTACTACCTCGGCATCTCTAAAGTTCTTTTACAGAAATAATAACATGTTAATACAAGCTATCACATAGGGATAATAGTTCACATGGCACCATACACCTCATGAGCTAACACATCAATTCATCATCAAACTTAGGGGCGCATAATCATCCCTTAAGGTAAAAATCCCTAAATCGGGTAACCTCAACTTTTCCATTACTTTCTAGTATGTTTATGGGATTGATTAACCTCATTACCATAATCCATTAAGTTCTAAATCCTAATTAATTATGGTTGGACAGCTTTATGTAGTTGTTCATACTTGATGAATTACGTGTTCTAGAAAATGCGTTTTAGGCCCTTTCTCGCATCCGACTATTTCTATGGTGCAATAATTAATACCTAGGCCAATTATGAGTCACTCCCACACATCTAGACATAATCTAATGTGATTCTAAATATTTTATCAAGGCTGGGCAGAAACTCATTTTGCCATTCTTTATAGTTCTAGAATTCACATATTAAGCAAACAAAGTCACTAATAATGCTTTAAAGAGTCTAGAATAATTATCGTATACTTGGCAAGGTATTACAACATATTTAGACCACCCAAAACAGAATTTAAGGTGCTGGAATTACTAAGGCAGAACCGAAAACCTTTAAGGCATAAAATCATGAGAAAATCCTTTCTTTCAACCATATAACTTGCTAGTTTCTCTTGGCACCGTGTTCGGACTTCAAGACTATGTAAGATCAAAGTTTATTTTGCCAAAACTCATCATGGAACTCCAAGGGCAGCAGCCATTTCGGCTTGCTCTTGGCAAGGATTTAAAACTTAAAAAAACATGTTTAAAACCTTGGTTAAGTGCATCAAAGCTTAGAAAAATTCTAAGACATGCATTATAGGCCCTTGTAGTTAAATGAAACTCACCCTAGAGCCATTTACACCACATGGCCGAGTGATGTTCAAGGAGATATCTCCTTGATTAAATTCTTTTCTTAAGATGAAATGGGCAAGTCTTTGAGCTCTAAAGTTTCAAGTGGTGACATAAAATAAACGTGCTATGCATTTCATTTTATAGTCCTTTAGAAAATAAAGTGATAGCACAAAGTAAAGATGAAATGCATCTTCATTCTTATTCTTAGAGTTTAGTGATGACTTGAAATATAAAATGAGATGCAAAGCTTGAAACATAAACGTGCATTGTGCAAGTTCATTCATTATCTTGGGTCTTAGTGATGGCATAGGAAATAAACGTGCTAATGCAAAGCATAACGTAAACGTGGATGCAACTTCTTTTATATCTTGTTTAGAGCCCTTGCAAGACTTTAAAGGAAACAAGGTTTCAACCCATAACTCACCCTCACAAGAAAAGAAAACTAAACTCATGACCAACATGGAGGAAAGTAACCGAAATATGCTTGGCCTAGGGACCAAGTCTATGCTCTAGAGCTTTGTTCATGTGACATACATCAACATGAAGCCCTCATCATCAAGCTACCATTTTTCTAAGTCCCAAAGCCTTTCATGGCCGAATACTCAAGGGAAAGAAATGGGGTTTTCAAAGATCCAAGAGAAACATAACTATGTCTTGAGCAAAACTTGAAAACAATAAACTTATTTTTAGAAAACTCAAGCTTTAGAGGTTGTTCATGTGACAAACATCATCACACAACTCTCATCATCAAGCTCCTCATGTTTCAAGTCCAAGAGGCCTTCATGGCCGAAAACTAACAAAAAGAAAAGGAAAGTTTCAAGGCATCAAAGAAACATAACTCATTCTTTGACCAAGACTTGAAAAGAGAAACCTTTCTTGGAAAAACTCAAACTTTAGAGTTTGATCATGTGACAAAGGCCAACATGAAGTACTCATTACAAAGCTACCATTTTTCCAAGCTCTTTAAGCCTTCATGGCCAAAAACATCAAGGAACAAAAGCTCAAAAAGAGTTTTCATGAAAAACATACCCTTGTCTTAACCAAGACATGAAAAAGATGAAACTTTTCTCAAACAAAACTCAAGCTTTAGAGGTCTCATGTTAGGATGAACACATGGTCATCCCAAAAGAACACTCATCATCAAGCTTTCCTCATTTTGGTCTTGAGGCCGAAAATGAAGAGGAAGAGAAAAGAAGAAACCGAAAATGTTTGAGAGAAAAACTTGCTAACAACACAATTTTCAAACAAGATAAACATTAATCATGAAAGTAAAAGAAAGCATTCTTGAAGAGCTCCCTACCTAGAGTTTGAGATTGAGAGGAAGTGAAGAAGATGAAGAGGTTGGAGAGGATGAGCTCTTGAACTTGAGAGAAAGAAACTCAAAGTGCTCTAACTCAAAGCTTTAGTGAAAAATGAACAAAGGTGCTTCAAGTTCCCTAAGCTACCTATTTATAGAGAAGTGAAATGAATTAAATATTGGAGGCTTTTTGGGGGGAAGAATTCGGCCACATTTCAGCCACAAGAAGGAAGAAATATCTTTGTTCAAAGCATGGTGTTGGTCATTCAAAGTATGGTGAAAAGTCTAGCTATGCATGTCCTAAAGCATGGCTAGAATGTACCTTATTTTCCAACCTTTAAAAATGCATGAAAACACAAAATTTTGGGCTGCACAAGGGTGAAGAAAACCGTGCTCCTCATGCCCAAAAAGAAGAGAAAATTTTCTAGACTTAAATTCCCAAAGCATAGGTAATGTGTTGTAAGACATGTTGTCTTGAAAAAGTTTGATAGAAAGCTTGAATGACCACAAAAACAAATCATTCTTTTTGAATTTGAAAGACATAATTTAATTCATTTTAGAAATGAATTGAAAACCTTGATTGACCATATAAAATATTCTGAGTCTTGAGTGACAATTTTTCTTGAAAGTTGACCATTGATTGAAAGTGTTCAAGACACATGTCACAAGATAGCTTGAACACATAGACTAATTTTTTTTTGATGATTTCTAGAGAAAATGGTGCTATTCTTGGCAGCCTTGGGGAGGAGAAATATCTCCTTAAACCATGTTCTAGAAGTGTGTTTTGGTGTGACATAGATTAGGCATAGGATTAAAAATTGCTAAGTAGGTACTTAGGTGAACTAATAGGTTAATTAAAACCATAAATCCCTAGGTTTAGAGGTGGTCTAGAAGGATTAGGGAGTCAACACCTCTAGGACTAGTGATGTGAGTGTGACAACTTGTCTCAAAAAGAAAAGTTGATGTGAATAGTAGAAACACTATTCGACACTATTCACATATTCTTTTTCCTTTTTAAAGAATAAGACTATGATGAGATTTGAATTTTCCCTAAGCAATTTTAGGTTTCAATTAATTCTAAATGATGGTTTTGGCTCTAGATTAATTATGGAAATTAATTAACCTTTAATTAGAGCCTAATATTGCTTAGGTTTGGAGTTAAACGGCTCATTAAGCCGGAAATGCAATATGCAGGGGCAAAACCGTAATTTTTACCAAAAGTTACCCGGGATCTCCGGGACTTAAACCAACATAGTTTATGCCTTAAAATCATTGTTTTGAACCTCAGAACAAAGTCCGGGTCAAAACGGAACTTAATCTCGCCTTAATTACATTACAGGGGTATTTTGGTCATTTATGCGCAGAAATCTCAGAAATGAGGTTTTCCTGCTTTGTTAGGAACTCATGCTCATACAATCCCCTTCATATAACATATGAACCCTATGAGGATGGCCAAAGCCGGCCGTCCTCGTGTTTCGGGTAAAAATGACCTCAGGGGCATTTTGGTCATTATGAAAGTTTTAGCGAAAATCGGGGCGTTACACCCTATGCTTTTCATATTTAAGTGTGAACATGAGGATTAGGAATGATGATTAATTATGAGCCCTTAGGTGCATAAAGATGTGAGCGACGGATGTAGAGAACTATATCTCAAGATTAAGACCCGTAAGGGTTAAAGCATAAGCTACCGTAAGGGTGAGCGTTTGGATGTTTTATGATGATGCATGTAGTATGCAAATGATGATGATGTTATTCATATGAGGAATTCATGAGGTTATATGTTTATGTGGCATAAAGCAAATTTGGAAGGAAATTCGGTGTAATGCCATTGTGCCGCCGAATTTCCGACAAATTTGGGGACTTAAAGAGATTTTGAAAATTAAGGTACTAAGATGGGTTCTAGGATGACACCGGTTCGCCGGACCACCTCCATAGAACTCATGTGACTTCGGTACCATTTTATACTCTTAGGTGACACCGGTTACCGAGCACCCCTAAGAGTTTTGCCCCTAACCCGCACTCGGATAGTCGGGATTTATGATTTATGATACGCTTATCGTTAAGTGGTAAGTAAGAACTAGTGACGACTAGTTAAGGTATGAGCTCATAACCTAGATGTATGACACGTTCTGGGTGACACCGGTTCGGCCGAGCACCCCCAGTTCGATTGTCTTTTAGGGTGGCCCATGAGGAAGAGATGTTTCATGATTATGATTATGTCACTAAGTTTGTCCCATATGAATGTTACTATCGCCACTTTATGCCACTAAGTATGATGATGCTTGATGTTATGTTTTATGTATGTGCATTAGGTAGTGCCATGCATACATCTTCTATTATGTTGCATTCATGACATTAAGATCATCCTAAAATGAATGGACCTTGGCTAAAGTATATCTTAAAGTTTAAAATGAACTTAATACATGCCCAGTCATTTTGTATAATTAAACCCAAGGTTCCTAAGGACGTAGATGATGACACCTAGGTAGTAGGAGGCTCTACTGAGATTCTTTAGCAAGATTCTCACTCCCTCTATCTCTTTCTTTCCGTCACGTCTTCAGATGGCGACGTTCGTAGTGTTCGTGGACACCCCGACATGGGAGGTGCACTATGACCCGCTCACGGGTCATACCATTTTGAGGGGCAGGTACCTGTGACGGTCTTCATGTTCGTAGGACGCCTCTTCGCTCATCCCGTGCACACCCATCGCTTCTCCCCGACTGCACCCTATGGCGACGACGAGCGGGTTTTTGAGCGCACGCGTACGCATTACGAGAGAGTGCTCCGCATGCACACCGCCGCCTTAGCCATGCGAGGTCATCCCGATTACGTGCCCCGGACCTACTTTTCGGAGACCGACCCGTCCGAGGACCCGCCTACTTATCCGTATAGCGAGAGCTCTGCCCCCTCTCCACCATTGATGAGGGAGGGCAGTGAGGATACCGTGACTCAGCCACGACTTACGCGGCGATCGGAGATGCGGGCACACCACGGGGGTCACTCTCGATCCCCGTTCCGCCTCTTTACGCCCGAGGAGCTCGCCCAGTTTCTCGGATACTTGCCTCGTTCGCGAGACGGACGTCAGTAGGAGGTGATGATCGACCGATGGAGTACCCGGTTAGAGCACACATCACTTAGATGGGGATAAACCTTCTTTTGTTTAGAGGTTATCCCATTAGATGCACTCGAGTAGGGGAGTAGATCATGTTTAAGTTTATGTTGCATTTCCTTTCCTGTATTTTCCTTGTACTAAAGTAAGTCCCACACTTATAAGTGGGCAAGTTATATATATATGAGATGATATTCAGTGTTATTCGTGGTGTGCCTTATGTTATGATGTTGTGAGACATTTGTTTTACTATACATGGTTTACCGCTTATCGCATCACGCGGCTCTCACTTTTTATTTCAAAAAAAATTACCCGTATTTTCCGCTAAGTATTTCAAAGTAAAAATGAGAACTATGAAGTAACAGACTAATGATTAACCTAAATATGTTCTAGAGTATTGGGTTAAAAATTAGGATGTTACAACAACATTTATAATACCCTAATATTTAACTCAACACGCCTAGGACATATTCAATTTAAGTATTAGTTATTACTCTTTTGTTTCAGTTTTTGATTCAAAACTTCTTGAAAAATACTTTAGTGAAAATATACGTAAATTTTCTTTTTTTTTTGAACTTTAAATACCAAAACGTGAGCCGCGCATACTAGATATCTAACGTCATTTATCTTGCCTGTGTAAGAGAGATGTTAGAAACAAATAATGGATAAATACATAATACAACCATGGCATGACAATCTCAAATAATAATAACATATCAATAACTGTATCATAATAGTGATGTCTTGTAAGCTTAAGGACATCAATATATATCCATCAATAGAATACAAACTGATATATGAGATACGATCACTCTAAAGGTAAATATCCAAAGGAAAGTTATCTCCGTAGCTCTTCGTCCAGTCTCAAGGTAAATCACGAACTACACCATCATTCATGTCTGGAGACGACACGGAAAAGAAAAGGGATGAGAAACTTATACAAGAATCTCAGTAGGGCTTCCCGACTCTAACACAAGTGTCATCGTCATCGTCCCCAGGAACCTCAGGTTTAATTATGAAAATGGTGAACATATATATAATGTTCATTTATTAAGTTATGAATACCATTAGCCAAGGCCCCTATCTTTTAGCATGAATCTTAATGTCATGAATGCAACATATTAGTCATGGATGCATGTCAATATCATATACATAATATCATAAAATTCATAAAATGATGCATATGATATAAAGAACATCATGATCATCATTCTTACAGGTGACTTAAACTTCTTTATTCTCTTTTCCTTAGGGGCCGCCCTATATTCTCTCTTTTCTCGAGAGTTTTAGGTTATGAGCTCATACCTCACTAGTCGTCACTAGCATAATCTTATCCCTTTTGATAAGTTAAATTCCCGACTCTTAAGGTACAGGATAGGGGGTATTAGGATCACCTTTCATAACCTTTAATTTGGGAAGTCCAAAGGATCACTTCCTATTTGGATCACCTCTCATAACCTTTAATTCGGGGAGTCTAGAGGATCGTTTCCATGTGTCTTATGTCACCTTTAATCTTAGCATGATATATGAGATGCAAACACAAATAACTTCATCATTTCAATATTTCATGCTTATAAACTTCATGAACTTATGCATCTCAATGAATCAAATATAACCATAACATGCCGTAATTTAAATCATATAAACATGCATCATATTTCATTGCATATATCCATAAGCCATATAAATCTCAATATATGAACATAGCCATCACAAGATATCAATCACATTCATCTCATCAAATTATCAATATTTACGTTTAAGTCCCAAAGAGTCAAATCACAATTTCTCAAAGGTTACGGGTCAAAACGTAATTACCCCTTTTTAACATCTACTCATAAATTAAAGATGTTTAACTTTAACCAATACATTTCAAGAGACATATAACTATCAGAAACCATTCAAACTCATCATAAAAACCTTTTAGGGCCATATACTAAATTTAACATATTTTAGGGGTCAAAGTACAAAGTTACTTATTTTTTACACTTATCAAAAGCCAATACTTCTAAAACTTTCTCTAAACATCATAAATGGTATTCTAAACACATATACACATCAGATATCATTATTTACTCTAATTAAAATCCTTTGAATCAAAAAATTACATAATTGATAGTCTAGGACACAACTTTCCGCATTTTATGAATCGGTCAAAACTAATACTTGTAATTATTCTTTTCAACCTCTAAGATACCAAAAAAAATTTATGCATCAAATACTAATAATTATAATGTATATAAACCATAGGATCAGTATCAAATTAGTGAGGAATTAATCCAGAAAATTCATTGTCTGAAGTTTTGTAAAAGTACGATTTTGAACCTTTCTAATTATTAGTTTATCTCAAAAATGCTAAAACAATTCTTACATCAATTATAAGTAATTTATACACATTCAAACCTTATAAAATATTATTCTACCCATTTTATTTAAGTCAGGTCAGTAACATAATTTTTAAATCAAAAAGCTTGAGAAAAGCACAATCTTTAACATCTTTGGATTTCTAACTCTAACAAGAATTATTTAAGTAATTTAAAGACAAGATCAAAGCCTTAAAAATAAAATAAATGAATCTTAATACCAAGAACATCAAGAGGTTGAAATTAACTTAATTTAAGTATAAGAATTCCTATTTAAGATTAAACAGGTAAGTTTTGAGCTTTTAGAGATTTAGGTGATAGCAAGAATCATAGATATGCTATGCAATCCATTTTTAATCTTTATCATTATAAGGTGATAACTTAGAAATATAAACATGATATGTAATACTTCAAATATAAATATGAAGATGCAAGTTTATTTTTAGATCTTCAAAGTTTAGTGATAAATTGAATCATTATCAGAATGCATATTCATATTATTATCTTCAAGATTTAAGGTGATGACTTGAAGTTAAATATGATTATGCAAGGCTTGAAATTTAAATATGATATGCAAATTCATTCTTAGATCTTTATGATTTAGGTGATAACTTGAAATGTAAATATGAATATGCAAGTTCATATTATTATCTTCAAGAATTAAAGTGATAACTTGGAACATAAATATGATTATGCAAAGCTTGAAATATAAATATGATGTGCAAGAACTTGAAACATAAATATGGATGCTAGTTCATTTTTATATCTTGTTAAGCTTAAAACTCAAAACTTAGTAATTCCTTTGTTAATCTTTTAACATCAAGAATTAAACCTTGGGCTTTAGAGGTCATTTAAATAATGGATTCACAACCACCACCATGATTCCTCATCATCAAGCCATGGTCATTATCAAACCATATAAATCGAAATTATAAAGGAAGAACAAAGAAAGAACATGAAATAAAATCCCTACCAAGTTGTTTCTTGTTATCAAAAGATAATGCTTGATCTTTAGAGAAGTTAGGAGAAGAAAATATGTCCTTGATATGTCCTTGAAATTCAGCCAAGATTAGAGCAAATGGAGGAAGGATTTTTCTTGTGTTTTTGTGTTTGATAATGGAAAGGTTATGTGTTTAGGAGTTGATTTATGGTTGGAATGTGTATGCTTGAGGTTTAGAACTTGATTAGAGGTTGGAAATAGAGTCTCTTGAGTTTGAATGAGGAAGAAGAAGGAAGCTTGAATTATTGAGAGAATTAGAGAACTTTGAGCAAACTTTGAGTAAGAAAACTATCAAGTAAGAAAATTCTAAGGCTAGGAATATTTGTGTGTGCATTTAGGAAATGGAAGAGCTTATATTTATAAGCCAAGGAGGGTTGTATGCAGTTACCCTGTGGCTGGAAAAATAGAGTTTTTAGTTCATTTTCAATTAAAGAAAACATGGAAAAAGAATGCTTTTATTCTTGTAATAATTTGGTTCATGCATAATGGATGAAAACACTAAAATATGATGCTAATAGGAGACATTGTTACTGATCACATCATGGCTGAAATGGGTGGGTTTTCTTTTGAATAAATATAGCCAAAAATAATGCAAAAAAAAGCTAAAGGTATGGTGTTATGATTGGATATGTTTCTTTGTTGGAAAAATAATTAAAATATGGTGAAAAGAAGACGAGTTGGCCACTTGTTTCTGATTCCTTTAGGATCAGATTGGTAATGTTTTACAAGTGGTAAATCATGTATTAGGTGTGTATTTACTTAGGTAAAAGATTAGGAATTGTTAGATTAGTGAAAATGGTAAAAGGTTAAGTGTTTAGGTCAATACAAGACAAGATAAAAAGAGAAATCATATACTAGTAAATGAGGTTAATTTCAAATGAGTAAAAAAAATTAATTCGTAATATAGGTTCTAAACTTAGGATAAGAAAATGTAAATGTACAATATTTTACCTAAACCGAAATCTTAACTTTGATCTCAATTATCACAAATTTTATGAGCTTTCATAATTAAGGAAAGATAATTTAATTTTACCTTAGGTAATTTTAGACTCCAAGTACCTCAGTAATTATTTTTAACCTTGGGTAATTTGTAACGCCCCGATTTTCTGTCTGAGTAGAAAATGACCAAAATGCCCCTGAGGTCATTTTCGGCCCGGAATTTGAGAATGACCGACCTGGCAGTCCTCGAAGGGTCAACTCAATGTTTGAAGGGGATTAAATGACCCTTGAGTGGTTTTGGAGGCGAAAGTCTCATTTTCTGCAGTTTCGGATCAAAATGACCAAAATACCCCTATAGCATTTTTACGCGGGTAAAGGTGTCGTTTGAGCTCGAAATTTTCCCCAGAGGTTTAAAATAATGTTTTTACATGTTTCAAAACATCCGTTTGAGTCTCGGTGGTCTCGGGCAGTTTTAGTGCAAAATTACAATTTTGCCCCTAGAATAGTGTTTTTGAGCTTAATGATGTAATTAAGTAAACCTAAGCAATATTAGGCTCTAAATGAAGATTAATTAATTTCCATAATTAATCTAGAGTCAAAATAAATTATTAAAATTAATTAGAACCTAAGATTGCTTAGATTAGATTTAAATCTCTTTTCTAAAACTCAAGATTTCACTCTTGGAATCTTGAATAGTGTTTTCTCTCTCTAATTCCTTAAATCAAGGAATTGTGTCTAGAATAGTTTATACACTAAAATGAATTTATAACTCACTAATGATGCAAGAACACTTCTTAATTATGTCTTGACAACCTTGATTACCCATTTTCTCACCTAAATACTTTCTTACAAATTCCTAATCTTAATCCTAATCAAAGATACACCTAAACACAACTCTAAACCACAATTAAAATGCAAGAAATCCTCCCCCCATGGCTGATGCACATTCGGCCATCTCTCTCTCATTCACCACACATGTTGAATTGTTTCTCACTCAAAGAACCATGCTTGAAGCCATACCTTGAACCATAACTCACCATACTTTGAACCATACCTCACCATGCCTCAAGATCACAACATCTCACCTCATGGAACACATGGGGGCTACCCATGATGCTGTAAATGGCCGAAGCCTTCCTTCCTCCATGCACCTTTCATTTGTTTCATTCTCTATAAATAGCTTGCTTGGGTGAACTTGTATCATTTTGGGCTCATGTGCTAAGTGTAAGTTTTCAAAGAACACTTCAAAGTTTCCTTTTTCTCTCAAGTTCAAGTCTTCAAGTTCTTCAAGTTATTCATCCTCTTCTCTCATCCCAATCTTCAAACAACTAGGTAGGGATTTTCTTTCAAGAGTTCTTTCATTTAAAGTTCTTAATCTCTTTATGTGTTCATAGTTTCTCTTGAATCTTTTTTTGAACTTCTTTTCTTCTTTTTCTCCTCTATGTTTTCAGCCATGAGGCTTGAGGATCAAAGGAATGAGAGCTTGATGATGAGAGTTTCGTGATGATGTTCATCACTTGAACAATCTCTAAAGCTTGATCTTTGTTCTTGAGATAAAGATGTTTTTAGTTTTTCTTCTTGAATCCTTGAAAACCTTTCATTTTGATGATGTTTTAAAATGGTTAACATGAACTCAATCATGAGAACTCATGATGTTGGTGTTAATGCATCATCAAGATCATGGTCTCTAGAGTTCCAAATGTTTCTTTCCTTCTCCAACAATTTTGGTTCCTTTTCCTTTTCTTTCTCCAAGGTTTCGGCCATATTGGCTAAGGAGGTTCACAATGGCTTGATGATGAGAGCTTCTAGATGATGACTATGTGTTCATCACAAAGAGGCCTCTAGAGCTTGAGTTTTAATAAAAATGTCATTTATGATTACATTTCAAGAAAAGAAACTTTGTGTTTTAAAGAACCCTTGAGGTTCACTCTTGTTTTTACTTTACCTTGTCATGATAAGTGGGTTAAGGTTTAAGTTCCTTTCAAAGTCTTGTGTGAGCTCTAATAAGAAATAAAATGGACTAGTATTCATATTTAAATCAAGCTTATGCATTACATATTACTTTGAGCTTTGTATTCATATTTAATTTCCAAGCCATCACTTAAAGTTAAAGGATCAAGAATGGATCGCATCTCATATTTACATTCTTGTCTAGCATATTTACTTTTCATCACTAAAGAACATAAAGATTTAAAATGAGAATTGCACTATCACCTAAGTAAATCTCAAAGCCTTTCTATTTCAGCCTTAAAGTCGATTGTTGCTGGGCCTAGAGCACTAAAATAAAGAAATGAACGTGCATATTTATTTTAAAGTCTTGCGTATTTAAATTTCAAGTCTTGCATATTTAATTCAAGCTTTGCATATTTATATTTCAAGTCTTGCATATTTACTTTAAGCTCTCACTTTATTTTGTAATAAAGAATAAAAATGAAGTGCATAGCATGTTTAAATTATGTCATTACTTAAAAGACCTTAGAGTTCAAAGACTTGCCCATTTTATCTCAAGTTAAAGTTTATTGTGGGAGCATTCTTTGGATGCATGATTTCGGCCTTGTAGTGATGATGAACTTGGAATGAGTTTCATCTAGCTTCAAGGACCAATAAGTCAAGTTTTAAGAATCCTTTTAAATCTCATGAAGTTTAGGAGATTACGACCAACAAGATTTATGAAGTTAATCCTCTTTTAAGGAGGGATCAAGTGGTCGCTGACCTAAAGATGTTTATAGTCTCTTTCACAAAATAAAATGGTTTGCAAAGAGTCTTAGAAGTCCTAAAAATGATTCCAAGAGAAACTAGCAACTTATATGTTTTAAAAATATCAAGTTATGCATCTTTTTGGAAACTTAATGTTTCGGTTCTTCCATGATGAGTTTTTTGTTGTGTGATGATGTTTTGATGTGTTATAATGTGTGAAAATTATGTATGATAAAGTAGGAACATTTCTATGCAAGATAAGAAAGAAACTAGCTTTCTAGAAAAATCGTAAAGTCAAGATTTAGCATAGTTTTAACCCATTTATTTATGGAAACTGCCCAAACTGTTTCAATGGGAATATAATCAGATTAGGATTGTTTAATCATGAAAAATTTGGTTACAATTGAAGTAGAATTGAATTTTAGCACCTATAGAGAAACTAGTAACTAGAAAACCGTAAAACCGCAATTCTAGAACTCTTAGAGCATTTAATTCTTAGAATCTATCCAGAAACCTTATAATGTAGAGAACATGGTTTATAATTAGTTCTTTGATATAGGAATGACTCATAATTGGTTTAGGTTTAACTTATAGCGCCTTAGGCGAAGACAAAACCAAGAAAGGGTCTAAAACATAAGTTCTAGAACCCCACAATCTTAAGATTAAAGTACTGCCCCTAAGGAATGATAATGTTCAGATTTAATAGAGAGCATGAATAATAATAAGTTTTGTTAAGAGAGAACCCTTAGGTGCATAAAAGTTTGATAGGAGATGATAGGTTAACTATATCACAAGTTTAAGGCCCGTAAGGGTCAGAGCATAAAATACCGTAGGACCAAGTGCATAACGAATCTTTAATGTTGCTTGTGAAAGTATGAGGATGATTATGTGAATTCATGAAATTATGATGAAGGATGCATGTTTGATTGACTCATGTGGCATAAAGAAGAATTTGGAAGTAATTCGGCATGCTACAGTTATGCCGTCGAATTTTTGACAAATTCGGGACTCAGAAAGTTTTTGAAAACCATGAAATTTTTATGAGGTACTAAGATGAGTTCTCGGATGACACCGGTTCAGCCGAGCACCTCCAGAGAACTCATGTGACATCGGTACCAAGATGAATTCTTGGGTGACACCAGTTCGGCCGAGCACCCCCAAGAAATGCCCCCTAGCCCGTACTGGATAAGTCGGGATTATGTTTATGATTATGTTATACTTATCGGGATTGATAAGTAAGAACCAGTGACGACTAGTTAAGGTATGAGCTCATAACCTAGAGATGTGACACGTTTTGGGTGACACCGGTTTGGCCGAGCACCCCCAGAGCGATTGTCTTTTAGGGTGGCCTATGAGGAAGTTATGATGATTATGTCACAAAGAGAATTTAATTGCCACTTTATGCCACTATTATGATGTTCTTAAAGATATGATGATTATTCTTGCATTAAGTAGAGCCATGCATTCATTCTTTAATATGATCGCATCCATGTCATTAAGGATCATGCTAAAATGAACGGACCTTGGCATGTTTTGAAACCTAAAAACAAACTTTATGCATGCTCACCTATTTTGTGTACTAAACCCAAGGTTCCTGAGGACGTAGACGATAACACCTAGGTAGTAGGAGGCCCTACTGAGATTCTTCAGCAAGATTCTCACTCCCTCTATCTCTTTCTTTCCGTCACGTCTTCAGATGGCGACGTTCGTGGTCTTCGTGGACACCCCGACGTGGGAGGTGCACTATGACCCTGATCACGGGTCATACCATTTTGAGGGGTAGTGCACGGTGCGAGTCTTCATGTTCGTAGGACGTCCCTTTGCTCACCCCGTGCACACCCATCGCTTCTCCTCGACAGCACCCTACGGTGATGACGAACGGGTTTTTGAGCACGCGTGCACGCAAAATGAGAGAGTGCTCCGCATGTACACCGTCGCCTCAGCCATGCGTGACTATCCCGATTACGTGCCCCGGACCTACTTCTCGGAGACCGACCCGTCCGAGGACCCACCTACCCATCCGTATAGCGAGAGCTCCACCCCCACTCCACCACTGATGAGGGAAGGCAGTGAGGATACCGTGACTTAGCCATGGCTTGCACGACGACCGAAGATGCAGCCACATCACGGGGGTCACTCTCAATCCCCGTTCCGCCTTTTTACGCCCGAGGAGCTTGCCCAGTTTCCCGGATATGTGCCTCGCTCGCGAGATGGACGTCAGTAGGAGGAGATGTACGACCGACGGAGTACCCGGGTAGAACACACACCACTTAGATGAGGATAAACCTCCTTTTGTTTAGAGGTTATCCCTTTAGTTGCACTTGGGTAGGGGAGTTGCTTTTATGTTTCCATAGTATTTTCCTTTGTATTTTCTTTTAGTTGTATCTGTTTATGATGTATCAAACTAAACCCCACTCTACACAAGTGGGCATATCATATATTATATAAATATGCAGTTCAATGTTATTGTGATGTGCCTTTACTTGCTATGTGTTATGATGAGATGTTTGCTTTACTTCCATCTATGCTCTAATGATCATCGTGTCGCGCGGTTCTCACTTTGCTTTTATATTTCAAAAAAAAATTTACCAGTATTTCCGCTAAGTATTTTAAAGTAACAAGGAAGCTATGACGTAACAGACTAATGATTAACCTAATTATGTTCTAGAGTATTAGGTTAAAAATTAGGATGTTACATAATTAATTTTAAACTCAAGGTTAATGAATGAAATCATTTTGAGTTCAAATAGAGCTTTAAGGCTACATTAATTACAGAAGTAAATCTATTTAGTACAACTAGGGGTAAAATAGTAATTGGACAATCTAAAATCATACTTGAAATAGTCATTTTGAACCTTTGGGTGAAAACCGAATTCAAAGATTATATAATTTCATGAAAAATTACTGTAGGGGTAAAATGGTAATTTTACTTGCGGTAAAAATTGAGAATTGAGATTTTTATCTCTATGGCACATATAATCCCCATCAGGCATAGAATTAACCCCTCAAAGATAATTTAGATTGGTTATCTTTGATTTCTAGGTAAAAATGACCTCAGGGGCATTTTGGTCATTTTACACGTACAGAAAAATCGAGGTTCGCGACTTTCGTACGAAACGCTAATCAAGCCTCCTATGATGTTTCTCTAATGTTATATTCCTTTATTGAGGATTATTTGACCTCGAATTACGCGTAAAAATTACCTGGGGGCATTTTGGTAATTTTTCATTTAGCAGTAAAAATTGGGGCGTTACAACATTATCCTTAAGTCATGATGTCAGACTTGAGAGTTGTTACTTATGAATTAGCAAACCATTCTTAAATAACTATAGCAAATGCGATAAGATTGTGTAATAATTAGTATGATTTGGTTAAAATGTATAACAGAGAAACACTACATTTATTGAATACATAGCTAAGTACAAAAGGAAGCTCTTTTAAAAGCTTTAATACATGTACGTTCTCTATTACATTTGCATACATATAACTCCAACCAAGTACAATAAATTAAAAACATCAATTATTAAACTACTGTAATCCTGAGTTTTTTCACGTCACAACCGCATCATTCTTTGGGTTAACCTGGAGACGACACGGGAACACAAAACACATAGGGGTGAGAATTATACAATTCTCAGTAGGGTAACTCCCTAAAACATGTACTAAAATATCTGTCATCGTCATCACCCCAGCCACTTCAGTTTATTAAGAAAAGGTGATCAAGCATTACATAATAATGATTCATTTTTAAAGTTCCAAATCATATTTCCGAAGTGGGTTGTTTTTAAATGATCAATCACTTTATATAGTTAATAATCCTGATCAAGCAATTAAATATGATGTGAGTATGCATATGCTAAATATATTGAGCTTATCTCAAAATGACCTGGTTTCACTTGTGGCCATAGAATTCAACTCGGTGCATTTTTCTCTTTTCATCGACATAGGAAAGACTTAGTGTATACCCGATGGGTATTTACTTTGGATAACTCCACAATGAACAGTTTATACCCCATGGTACTTATAGTGGTTCACACCACACAAGGGAAATAAACTGCTTATCGGGACTAAGCTCATTCCTATACATGATCGTTGGATTTACTTTCTCCAATTTTCACACAGATCTATTCCTAGCCAATACGTCCACCGACTCATATTATCTCCAGGGAAGTTCATCTTTTTGCCTTTACCTTTATCTCGAGGGAAGTTCCTCTTCTTGCCTTCCCCCCATTCCACATAAGTCTTGTTTCTATTTTCTCCATATGTCAGCACATGCACGAGTGAAATTTATACATTCTCTTTTCTCATATAATTGCATCATGTACTTTCTTTTCTCAAATGCATGCATAAGCCACATATAAGCATTCAATCACAAGTAATTCTCATTTTTACCTCATAATTCAATCTTTAAATTGGCTAACATGCATTTATACTCATCATACTTAAAGCAAGAGTCATTATATCATTAAATCAATACTTGAGTTCATTTCGGCATAAATACAGCATATTGGCAGAATTCATGCCTAAGGAGTAAGATTTATTCTGTCTATCAAACATCCATTGCAAGGGCTATAAAAATTCTCTAAGAAATCTCAATGTGTCTAAAAGGCCTTGTAAAAATTTCAGAAGGAAAATCCTTCTCTAACTTGTTTAACAAAATTAGACAAACTTAGTGGTCAGAAACCACTCAGCTTCAGCTCAGAACTAAAATCTCATAATTTTAAACCCTAGCAAATGATTGAATCAATTCAAAATAAAAATCGTCATTACACTTTAATATGTTATCAACTCCCTGTAAAAATTTCAAAGGAAGAATCAATCATTTGCTATGGTAACAAAATTAGCAAAATTCACAGCTTAAGAGTCAACATCTCAGGCAGCATAGTTACAACTTCGGTTCATGATTTTGTAAACATAGCACAAGTGACTAGAATATGTAACATCCCCTGCTGCTTTATGGATTGACGACTATCCTCACAAACTAACATGGGTCCTTTCAGCGTGCTTTGTCCTCACTCACACGCTTCCTGGGAAAACTTCCTAGGAGGTCACCCATCCCAAAATTGCTCTAAGTCAAGTACGCTTAACTATGGAGTTCTTTAGTGAGGCTACCGAAAAGAAGATGCATCTTGTTGGCATAGGTAGTACAAATCAATTCATATAAGCCCTCCTTAACTGTATAGTCCCATACCTACACAGTCTCAGGATCCCTCTCATTCGGGTGTGTAATCGGTTCATTCATGTACCCCTCAGCTTTCGAAGCCTGCTAGAAGCCGCTCCTTGTCCGTGCCTCCTTGCACCGGCGATCACTCCCTAACTTTGCAATCCCCGGGCATTACAGAATACCTCAAACTTTTTACTGAAGATGCCTTATGTAACGCCCAAATTTTACTGTAATTTTTACTGTCATTACTTACCGAATTACTGTAGATAATTATTACATAAGATTTGAGGCCGAACAATCCTCAATAAAGGAATATAACATTAGAAGAGAGGTTAAGAGCGATTCATGCGAGAGTCGCAAATCCCGAATTTCTGTACGTATAAAATGACCAAAATGCCCCTGAAGTTATTTTACTCAGAAAATGAGGATCGTGGGCCCCACCTATTCTCAAGGGGATGTTTTGATGATAATAAGGGATTGTTTGTGTTATGTGTGTTAATAGAGCGTATGATCTCAATTTTGAGTTCCGACGCCACAAATGACCAAACGCCTCAAGGGTCGTTTAACTCCGATGTGCGTGCCGACTGAGCCCGAACCTCACTAAAATGTTTTAAAATTTGTTTTTAAGCCATGATTAACCATTGGTTAAGCTCGGGTGGCCTCGGGCCGTTTTTAAGTGAAAGTACAATTTTGCCCCTATTTTTGGGCGCTTTATGAATTTCGGGATTTTTGATTCGTATACTGAAACCTAAGTAATATTAGGCTCAAATTAAAGCTTATTAAATTCTAAATATTAATCTAGAGTCAAAATTATGTATTTAGATTGATTAGAACCCAAAATTGCTCAAAAACACCCAAATTGCTTACTAATTCACTTAAGCCCTTAACCGTAAATTCTCTAAATTACATGAATACCTTGCCTACACCTAAATAATGCATGGAACACACAAATTTCACTTCTTTGGGCTGTAATGGACGAAATTATTGATGCCATTATGCAGCTGCATTATTGCCAAAAGTTGCACTAAAACAAAATGCCAAAATGTCACCATAAGAGACATAATTCCTTAATTTCATACAACTTTGTCTAAAATGATTTTTCCTCCCTTATTTCTCCTACAAAATTCCACCAACTACCTCCTCATTTTGGCCAAATAGAAGCCTCAAAATCTTCTATAAATAGGCTTGCTTGAGTGCTCTTGGAATGCTTTGTTCATAACTAGTTTTTAGGAGCACCAAAAACTTTCTTTCTTCCTCCTCTTTGGCTGAATTCTTTCTTCAATTTTTTCAAAGAGATTTTGTTTCATTTCACTTCAAGAAATCAAGTTCTCTTCCTCTTCTTCAACTCAAATTAGGTAGAGAGTAGTTTCTAAATTTATTTCTATGCTTTGAGGAGTTGTGTTTTTAGCTCAAAATGATGAAATTATGAACTTACCTTAGCTTTTCATTTTGGTTTTCCTCTTCATTTTTCTTTAACCAATTCGGCCATATAGCCTAGGTGGAACTAAGATGATGGCTTGATGATGAGGACCTTGAGGGTGGGTTGTAAATCCATCACAAGTTAGGCCTCTAAAGCTTGAAAATTCCACTTGATGCAAAACTTTAAAGAATAATGCTTTATGATGCTAAAACAAAGATTTTTAGTTTAGAACTTGAAAGATGTATTTTCCAAGCTTGTATTTCATGTTTATGTTTCAAGTCATCACTTAATCTTTCAAGATAATAAAGAGGTTGCATCTCATATTTAATTTATGCTCTCACTTTATTTTATAATGGCTAAAAGAATCAACGCATGACATGTTTATTTTATGCCATCACCTAAAGATCCTAGAGGTCAAAGACTTGGCCATGTATCACAAGCAAATAAATATGATTATTGGAGTTAAAGAATTTATTCTTTAAAAAGTCTTGAGATTGGAGCTTAAAAAGATGTAATAATAATTCTCTTCTCCCTTCACGGTCTGTGCGGACTACCGCGCTCAGGTTTCTTAATATTCTCTTCTCCCTCTATCGGTCTGTATGGATTACCGCGCTCCAGTTTCTTGCATCATGTTTATATTTCAAGTTCTTGCATCATGTTTAATTTTCAAGTCATCACCTTAAATCTTAAAGATAAAGAAATGGAATTGCATATCATGTTTATAATTCCAAGTTATCACCTTATAAAGATAAGATTAAAATAAGGTTGCATAGCATGTTTATAATTCTAAGATGTCACCTAAATCTCTAAAGCTCAAGACTTACTCCTTTTATCTTAAGTGAGAATTTTAATTGTGAAGATCCTCCCAAGTTTGACAAAAGAACTAGTTTCTAAATGAGTTTTAAGACTTTGCAAGGATTTTACGGGGAACTAGTATTTTATATGCACTTAAAATATGATTCTATGTAATTGCATGAGGTTCATGATTCGGCCACTGATCTGAGTTTAGTATCAATGTATGATAATAATTTGATATGTTTGAAGTTGTGATAATTATGGTTTATTGTTAAGAGAATGATTCACTGCATGTTAGAGATAAAACTAGCTCCCTAGAACAACCGAAGAGCTAGAATTTACCTAGTTTTTGACCCCTCTATGTTTAGCCAATGCCAAATCTGTTTTAGTATGTTATAATTCTGTCTAGGATTAGTTAGCCACGAAAAATTTGGTATCAATTAGACTAGGATTGATCCCGAACACTAAAAATGAACTTAGCAACTAGAAAACCGTAAAAACAAGATTTCTAGAACTCTAGGGAATGAAATTTATGCATTCTATCCAGAATCTTTAGCAACGATAAGAACCAGGTTTTATTTTGTTTAAATAAGGGACAATGATTCATAATTGGTTTAGTAACTAATGTCAGCATCATAGGGAAAGCTGGTAACAAGAAAGGATTTAAAACATAACTTCTAGCATACCGTAAAACCTTAGGAACAACTTACTACCTATGCTACCCCATTTGATTTAATAGTGTTCTTAAGGCCTATAAATAATCGTAAGGATGGTAATAAATCCCTTAGGTACATAACTAATTAGTTCTATAATTGATAATTCTATGTAAGTATTGGATGCTTATTAAGTATTTGATATCATTGAATGATTTCCTGGCTTGCATGTTATAGTTGCTGTTGCAAATAATGAGAATGCTTATGCATGAAATATTCTTTATTATGTAAAATTTACCTTTGTTGCTAGAAGAAAGTGTATCATTATAAAAGTGTAATTTGGAAAGGTTAAGCTAAGGAAAGACTTGGTATTTAAGCGTGTCCATTGTGACCCACCTCTCTTTCCTGGGAATCTCCCAGATGCATGATTATAGTTGATATATATTATTCTAGCTTAAGACTATAAATGAGAAAATGCTATGATGTTTATGAATTGTATTGTGATATAACATGCAAAGATTTAATGGTGACTTAAACTTATAAGAAAATGATCCTTTGGAACCATCAGACTATAGGTGGTGAAAAGATGATTTTAGCCCCCTAACCCGTTCTCTCAAAAGGGTAGAGTCGGGACTTTAGCTTATCAAAAGGGATAAGTATATGCTAGTGACGACTAGTAAAGTATGAGCTCATAACCTAAATTACTCCCAAAAGGGTGGAGTATAGGGTGGCCCAAGGAAAATAATGATGATGATAAGATTTTAAGTCACCTAAGGCACTAAAGAAATGAAATATGTGCACTGTGTCCATGTGTAGCTAATATTATATGACGTTCTTTTATGCATGTTATTTTGATAATGATGATGAGGAATATGATGTAATGATAAAGGAAAAGTTCATTGTAAATATGACATGTTAAGATTATGATGCATTATAAGACGCATGATTAAAAATTGACGAACCTCGGTTAAGTATTTGTCTGAACTTAAAATGAATCTTTGCATGCTCACTATTTTAGAATAATCCCGAGGTTCCTGGGGACTTTGATGATGACACTGTAGAAGGAGGTACCCTACTGAGAATTCTTTATCAAGATTCTCACTCCCTTTTCTTTATTTCTGTCATTGTCTCCATATTCAAATGGAGACATTCGTCATTGTCTCACTATGATCCGGTGCATCGCTCGTATCATTTTGAAGGGAGGTGTGCAGTTCGTGTTTTTATTTACATAGGTCATCCATTTGTACATTCTGTCCCTAGTTATCGATTTTCTCTTACTTCTCCCTATGGCAATGAAATGGTTTTCGAACATGCATGTCCACTTGATGAAAGGATGTTACGTTCTTATCCCGCTTCATCTGCTGTCCATGGATTTCCAGAGTATGTTCTCGAGACGAGATATTCTGAAACTGATCCTTCAGAGGACACTCCTACTCATGTATATTCTGAGAGCTCTACTCCTACTCCCACACGTGTAAGATAGGGTAGTGAGGAAACAGTTGTTCAACCGAGGTTAGCAAGAAGGCCGTCCATGCGACTCCTGTACTGGGTGCATCTCGTGTGTCCCCTCCCGAGGGAGCTCATCAGTGGATCAGATTTATTCCCCCATTTCTAGGACAGTGGCCATAGAAGGTTCTTAGTAGATTTATGTGTGTTCATGCACCCTAGTTTTAGGATAACCTTCCCGGCTTATGGAGTTATCTAGTTTAGGGGCATGTATTTCCTTATGTATATTTTCTTTTATGGGTTTGCATAAGACAATGATGTATGATCATAACCCACCCTTTGAGTGAGGTTATTGTATGTAAATATATGTTATAATGTGCTTATGGATGTTATATGATGGAGCCAAAGTGATATGATGTGATATATTCTTAAACATCTTATTATACTCCACTTACTCGTTCACGTTGTACTCGGCTCACGTTTTCAATTATGTTTTTTTTAAAAAAAAAATGGCTCGTAATTTCACTAAGTATTTTCAAATTATGAAGAAAGAACCAAAGCAAGGAGTAAAGTCTAGTCATTAATCAGATTCAACCTAGGTATATTTGGTTAATTACTAGGGTGTTACACGGTTTATAAAAAAAATGATCATGCATTTCATAACAATGGTTTATTTTTAGAGTTCCAAATTGTACTTCCGAAATGGGTAGCTTTTAATGATCAATCACTTAATGCATATACAACCCAATGTTCAAACAGATTGTAAATCATCCTAGGCAGACAATTGAAATTAATGTGTATGCATATGATAAATGTCGAAATCTTTGATCAAATCATCTTCACTTGTTTTGGATATATCAAAAAGAATTCTCTAGTTTTCTCTTGTGGCTATAGAATTTACTTCAGTGCATTTTTCTCTTTTCATCGACATAGGAAAGACTTGTTTATATCATGCTACAAAACTCAATTCAGTGTATTTTTCTCTTTTTATTGACATAGGAAAGACTTAGTTTATACCTAACAAGTATTTATAGTAGATTACACCACATAAGGAAAATAGATTGCCTATCAGGACTAAGCTCAATTCTATACGTCCCATCGGACTTTATCTTTTTTTCCTTTTTTGAATCACACACAGATCTATTCCTAGCTAATACGTCTACTAACTCATAATATCTCTGGGGAAGTTCTTTTTTTTGCCTTCCCTCAATTCAATCTAAGTCTTGTTTCTGTTTTCTCCATATGATAGAACATGTATGCTAGGGAAATTCCTCTTTTTACTTTCCTCTTAATTGGAACGCCTCGATTTTTCTGTCTGAAGGAAATGACCAAAATGCCCCTGAGGTCATTTCCAAGCTGGAATTTGAGGATAGCCGGCCCAGCAATCTTCAAAGAGTTAACTCAATGTTTGAAAGAGATTAGATGCCCCTTGTAACACCCTGATTTTCTCTAAGCGTAAAAATGACCAAAA
This sequence comes from Dalbergia cochinchinensis, assembly GCA_031216125.1. NCBI lineage: Eukaryota > Viridiplantae > Streptophyta > Magnoliopsida > Fabales > Fabaceae > Dalbergia > Dalbergia cochinchinensis. The sequence continues at coordinate 29,183,542 of CM062375.1, read as the reverse complement.
TGCCCCTGAGGTCATTTTTACCTGAAAATCGAGGACGGCCGACCTCGGCCATCCTCATAGGGCAATTGTAATGTTTGAAGGGGATTATATGTGATGGCGTGTTTAATAGAGCAGAAGAATCTCATTTTTGAGGTTTCTGCGTGTGAATGATCAAAATACCCTTACAGTAATTTAAGGCAGATTTAAGTTCCGTTTTGACCCGGACTTTGCCCGGAGGTTCAAAACAATGATTTTAAGGCATGAACTATGTTTGTTTAAGTCCCGGTGATCCCGGGCAGTTTTTGAGTAAAATTACGATTTTACCCATGCTTAGTGCATTTTGGGCTTAATGAGTTATCTAACTTAGAACCTAGGCGATTTTAGGCTCTAATTGAAGGTTAATTAATTTCCATAATTAATCTAGAGCCAAAATCTTTATTTAAAACTAATTGGAACCTAGAATTGTTTAAGGAAATTTAGAACTCTTTTCTAAATTCTTTTCTTTCTTTTAAAAGAAAAAGCAACTATGAATAGTATTTTCACTATTCACACTCCCTTTCCCAATGACACTCTCTTTTCCAAGAAAGTTGTCACTCTCAAATAATCATGATCACATTTGAAAAATATATGTCATTCAAAATTCAAAAGAATAAATTGTTTATATTGTCACTCAAAGCTTTCAATCAAGCTTCATAATCAATCATACCTTCCATACTTTCTTCCGTACCTTTGAATGACAACATATATAGATATTTTATCTTGTGGCCATGAAATTTTCTCTTCCTTGGCCCTATAATTTTCAGCCACTTCCCCCAAGAATTCAAAAGAATTTTATTTTATGTAGTCAATCAAGTTGTCTTTCAAGCTACCCTATGACCTATGCCTACCCATGGTTTCAATCACACCAAGAATGACCACACAAGAAGATATTTCTCTCTTCCTTCTTCAAGAAGCTTCAACCAACTCCCCCTTCACTCCTTCATTTGCCTATAAATACACCACACTCCACAACTCCATCACTTTTGCATCCTTCTCCAAAGTCTCAAACTCTCTCATTTCCTTCTCTCAAGCTTTCTCACTTTTCTCTCAAACTCTCAAAGAGTTCCTCAAGCTCAAGTTCTCTCCTTCATTTTCAAGACACAAGGTAGGGAACTCTTTCCAAATATGTCTTTGATTCTTATGCTTGAATCTTGATTGGGAGATGATGAATGGTTGAGCCTCTATGTTGCTTCCTTTTTGGTTTCTTCCTTTTCCTCCCCCTTAGTTTTCGGCCTCAAGGCCTTGAATATGATGGCTTGATGATGAGTGTTCTCTAGATATGACCATGAGTCCATCTCTCATGAGACCTCTAAAGCTTGAGTTTTCTTAAAGAAAGTTTCATTCTTTACAAGTTTAGTTAAAAGAGTTTATGTTTCCCTTGAACATTTTGGATCTTCTTTCTTCTTCTTCTCATGTCTTCGGCCATGGAGCCTTTTTACATGGGAAAAATGTAAGCTTGATGATGAGAGCTTCATGTTGATGTTCGTCACATGAACAAACTCTAAAGCTTGAAACTTTGGCCCTAAACCAAGCATGGTTTTGGTTTTGGTTTTGCTTTCTTCCTTATCATGAATTTTGTTAAATATTTGTTTTGAAGGAAGCTATGTACTCAATGATGAGGACTTAGGATGTTGATGCTTGGATCATCAAGATCTTGGTCCCTAGAGATTTAAAAATGGTTCCTTTCTTTTGTTAAGATTCGACCACTTTCATGATTCTTGAAGTCATGTTTTCTCTTGATGCCTTGGTACTAATGGTTTTTCTTTTCTTGTGAAGATGAGTTTTGGGTTGGGACTATGTTCCCTCTTAAAACCTTATAAGTGCTCTAGAAAAGATATAAAAGTAACTTGCATTCACGTTTATGTTTATGCTTTGCATGGCACATTTATTTTCTATGCCCTCACTAAATCCCAAGATAAAGAATGAACTTGCATTATGCACGTTTAAATTCCAAGCTTTGCATCTCATTTTATATTTCAAGTCCTCACTAAACTCAAAGAATGAAAATGGATATGCACCTCATATTTACTTTGAGCTATCACTTTACTTTCTAAAGGACTCTAAAATGAAATGCATAGCACGTTTATTTTATGTCATCACCTAAGATACTAGAGCTCAAAGACTTGCCCATTTCATCTTGAGAAGAGGTTAACCATGGAAACATTCTTGGAATGTACATTTTGGCCATGTGATGATGATGGCTCCAAGATGAGTTTTCATTAGTCACAAGAGCCTATAGCTCATGTTTTAAGTCTTTTTAAAACATAGGTTGTACTCAAAAGCATTTTGAGTATGTTCTTATATTTATGAGGGTTTTGACAAGTTAAAATGATTGCTAAGATGTTTTTGAAGTTCAAAATTGTTCCAAGAGAAACTGGCCACCATAAGCATTTCAAAGGAATGACTCAGATATGTTCAGACCTGATTTTTTCGTGTTTTTAAGATGCTGGTAATCGATTACACAGCCTATGTAATCAATTACTATATAGTGTAATCGATTACACATTCTGGACTCTAGTAATCGATTACCGAATCATGTAATCGACTACCCAGATGTTCTAGGGGCCCAGCAAAGTGTTTTTAAACAAAGTAATCGATTACAAATTCCATGTTTTGAAATCTCGAAGCTGTGTAATCGATTACGATACTTATGTAATCGATTACCAGAACCCAAGTTCACAAACAGAATGCCTTTCTGATTCGATGACTTGCAGCTATGACCTTACTTTGCTTGAATCTGGGAATTTTTATGACATGAGTTTATGCTTTAGCCTAACATGAATATATGATCTTATGTTAGATTTCAAGCATGATCAAGTTAAACGGCTTATTGCTCTTGTTTACTATATGATGATTTTTGCTGCATGTTTCAAGTGTGATGATGCTATGTGAGTTATTGCTCTTGAATGATGATTGTATCACTTGCATGTTATGGTACCCTTTAGAACCTTAAAGATGCCTATGTTAGAATTACACGATATATGTGACATGCACGGAATATGTAGCATCTTACTATGACTTGAAGTATGAGAAAATGATCCTTTGGAACCATCAAACTATAGGTGGGGATGAGGTGATTCATATGTAACATGCATGAACTATGGGCATCTTGTCTTAACATGCTAAGACTTAAGGTGACATTGAACTATGAGAAAATGATCCTTTGGAACCATCAAACTATAGGTGGGGATGAGGTGATTCTATGCCCCCTAGACCCGTACTTTAAGTCGGGATTTTTAACTTATCACAATGTGATAAGTCCAGATGCTAGTGACGACTAGCGTCGTATGAGCTCATAACCTAGAGATTTCTCAAAAGGGAGAAATATTAGGGTGGCCCCCAGGAAGAAAAGGATAATATGTCAATGTCACCTAAGTAACCAAGTTAAGCTACCATGCACCATATTTTAAGTAACCAAGTTAAGCTACCATGCACCATGTTTTAAGTACCAAGATCTGCGTTCCATGATTCATGTTTTATGTACCATGCACTATGTATCAAGTTCCATGTTCTATGTTTTATGATCTATGATTTTATGACCCACGTATCATGCACTATATCTATGAATGCTATACTTGTTAAAAAGCTAGTACTGTTTGCATAGAGTATTGACATGCATATCATAAAGAAGCATGATGCATTCATTACAAGACTCATGATAAAATGAACGGGCCTCGGTAATGGATGTTTAGAACTTAATAAATGAATCTTTGCATGTTCACGATTTCATAATTAAACCCGAAGTTCCTGAGGACAATGATGATGACACGTGTGTGAAAAGGGGATCCCTACTGAGATTCTTGTATAAGATTCTCACCCCCTATCTTCCTTTTCCATCTTCGTCTTCAGACAAGGTTGATACGACGCCCGCGGATTGCTCTTAAGTGCCGACGTGGAAGTGCTTGAAGGTCAAGATCGGAGGAGTGTAGCGGAAACGAGGACATAGTCTAAGTATACCATAAGTTATGTGTGGTTTTTGAGTTGTTGCATGCCCAACCTTTAAAGGTGGGCACGATATGTTTAACGTGGCATTATGGTGGGATGTCCCTATGTCACTAATACTATTAATGTTTGACTCGATATTTAATGTTAATGTTACATGATGATGTGTCAATGGTTGTTCCTTCTATGAAAGCTTAATTGGTGTTTCTGTTCGTGTTATTCTTTCATGTTTACGCTTCACTTGCAGACGCATAAGGCTCATGTTTTATTTATGTTTTCAAAAAAAAAAAATTCTACCCATATTTTCCGCTAAGTATTTTAAAGAAAGGTCTTAAAGAATGAGGCTAGAAGAGTAATGGACTAATGGTTAACCTAAATACGTCCTAGGAGTATTGGGTTAAAAATTAGGATGTTACACCCCTTGAGTGGTTTCGGAGGTGAAAATCTCATTTTCTGCGATTTCGGGTTAAAATGACCAAAATACCCCTATAGTGTTTTTACGCGGGTAAAGGAAATATTGAGCCCGAAACTTTCCCCGAAGGTTTAAAACAATGTTTTCATGTGTTTAAAAGTGTCTGTTCAAGTCCCAGTGGTCCCGAGCAGTTTTTGGGCAAAATTACTATTTTGCCCCCGGGATAGTGCCTTTAAGCTTAATGGCGTAATTAAGCAAACCTAAGCAATATTAGGCTCTAATCGAAGATTAATTAATTTTAATAATTAATATAGAGTCAAAATAAGTTAATAAAATTAATTAGGACCTAAAATTGCTTAGATTAAACCTAAATCTCTTTTTAAAACTCAATATTCCTAGTCTTGGAATCTTGAATAGTGTTTTCTCTCTCCAATTTCCCTAAATCAAGGAATTGTGTTGGCATTGGCTTCCTTATTAATGGAGTTTGACTCCATTAATTTAGCAAGACCACCTCCTAAACCTAGTCTTACAAGCCTCTAATTAACCATTACCTCACCTAAATACTTTCCTACAAATCCTTAATCTTAAACATAACCCAAAACACACCTAAACACACTTCTAAACCACAATTAAATGAAAGAAATCCCTCCTCCATGGCTGATGCAATTCGGCCACATCACCCAAAATTCCATCACATGTTTTAAATTTTAAACACTCCTTAAGCCATGCTTTGAGCCATACCTTGAACCATACCTCACCATGCCTCAAGATCACAACATCTCACCTCATGGATGTCATGGGCTGCTTGCCTTGGCCGAAACCCTCCTCTCCTTTTTGCACCTTTCATTTGTTTCATTTCTCTATAAATAACACACTTGAGTGAACTTGAAATACCTTTAGTTCATTTGCTAAGTTTAGAGCACTCAAAGCTTTTCCTTTTCTCTCAAAGATCAAGAGTTCTTCTTCTTCATCTTCTTCATCCTCTCCAACATCATTTCACTTGGTAGGCTTTAAGTTGTATGCTTTATTGTTTCAAGCTTTAAGTTGTATGCTTTATAGTTTCTCTTGAATCTTTTAGAACTTCTTTCTTCCTCTTTGCTTCTTCTTCCATTTACGACCATGGGCCTTTAGTGAGCTTGGAAATGAGAGCTTGATGATGGGGATTGCATGATGATATTCATCACTTGAGCAACCCCTAAAGCTTGATCTTAGTTCTTAAGGAAAAAGTGTTTTTAGAGTCTTTCTTTTTATCTTGGAAGCTTCACTTTGATGTTGTTCTAAGATATGTGGATGAACTCAATGATGAGGACACATGATCTTGGGGTTAATACATTATCAAGATCATGGTCTCTAGAGTTTCAAAATGATTCTTTTTCTTGCTCATGGTTTCGGCCCCTCTCCTTTTCTTTTCTTCAAAATTTCAGCCATATTTGTTATTAATACACATGATAGCTTGATAATGAGAGTTTCTAGATGATGACTATGTGTTCATCACACTGAGACCTCTAGAGCTTGAGTTTTCATAAAAATGTTATTTATGACTTTGCTTCAAGAAAAGATACTTTGTGCTCTAAGAACCTTGAGGTTCACTTTAGCTTGTTGTGATAAGTTTGGGTTAAGTTTTAAGTTCCTCTAAAGTCTTGGATGAGCTCTAATAAGAAATAAAATGAACTTGCATATTTATACTTCTAGCACCTCATATTTGCATTTCAAGCTCTTGCATCTCATATTTACCTTCCTATATTATCACTAAACTCTAAAGATTAAAGAAAAGGACTTGCATTATCACATTAAGTTCAAGTCTTGCATTGCACGTCTATATTTCAAGTCATCACTTAAAGAACTTAAAGATTTAAAACGAGAGCTTGCATGTCACCTAATTAATCTCGAAGCATTTCTATTTCGACCTTAAAGTCGATTGTTGCTGGCCCTAGAGCACTAAAATAAAGAATTGAACTTGCATATTTACTTTCAAGTTTCGCATATTTACTTTTTGCCTTGCATATTTAATTTCAAGTTCTTGCATTCCATATTTACTTTAAAGCCCTTACTTTACTTTGTAATGAAGAATAAAATGGAATGCATAGCATGTTTATATTTTGTCCTCACTTAAGGAACCTAGAGCTCAAAGACTTGCCCTCATTATCTCAAGTTAAAGTTTGATTATGAAAATATCCCCAAGGATGTAAATTTGGCCATGTGATATGGATGAACTCAAAATGAGCTTCATCTAGTTGCAAGGGCCAACAATCTATGTTTAAAAGTTTCCCTATGTTCTTAAGAGTTCTATAAGGTCATGATCAACAAGATTTGTAAATTACAACTGTAACGCCCCGATTTTCTGTCTGAGTGAAAAATGACCAAAATGCCCCTAAGGTCATTTTCGGCCCGGAATTCGAGGATGACCGACCTGGCAGTTCTCGAAGGGCCAACTCAATGTTTGAAGGGGATTGAATGACTCTTGAGTGGTTCCGGAGGCGAAAGCCTCATTTTTTGCAGTTTCGGGTCAAAATGACCAAAATACCCCTATAGCATTTTACGCGGGTAAAGGTGCCGTTTGAGCCTGAAACTTTCCCCAGAGGTTTAAAACCATGTCTTTACATGTTCCAAAACATCTGTTTGAGTCCCGGTGGTCCGGGGCAATTTTAGTGCAAAATTACGATTTTACCCCTAGAATAGTATTTTTGAGCTTAACGATGTGATTAAGCAAACCTAAGCAATATTAGGCTCTAATCGAAGATTAATTAATTTTCATAATTAATCTAGAGTCAAAATAAATTATTAAAATTAATTAGAACCTAAGATTGCTTAGATTAGATTTAAATCTCTTTTCTAAAACTCAAGATTTCACTTTTGGAATCTTGAATAGTGTTTTCTCTCTTCAATTCCTTAAATCAATGAATTGTGTCTAGAATTGTTTATATACTAAAATGAGTTTATAACTCACTAATGATGCAAGAACACTCCTTAATTATGTCTTGACAACCTTGATTACACATTTTCTCACCTAAACACTTTCTTACAAATTCCGAATCTTAATCCTAATCAAAGATACACCTAAACACAACTCTAAACCACAATTAAAATGCAAGAAAACCCTCCCCATGGCTGATGCAATTTCAGCCCTCTCTCTCTCAATTACCACATATGTTGAATTGTTTCTCACTCAAAGAACCATGCTTGAAGCCATACCTTGAACCATACCTCACCATACTTTGAACCATACCTCACTATGCCTCAAAACCACATTATCTCACCTCATGGAACTCATGGGCTGCCCATGAGGCTGATGGCCGAAGCTCCTCCCCTTCCATACACCCTTCATTTGTTTCATTTCTCTATAAATAGCTTACTTGGGTGAACTTGCATCATTTTGGGCTCATTTGCTAAGTGTAAGTTTTCAAAGAACACTTCAAAGTTTCCTTTTTCTCTCAAGTTCAAGTGTTCAAGTTCTTCAAGTTCTTCATCCTCTTCTCTCATCTCAATCTTCAAACCACTAGGTAGGGATTTTCTTTCAAGAGTTCTTTCATTTAAAGTTCCTATTCTCTTTATGTGTTCATAGTTTCTCTTGAATCTTTTTAGAATTTTTTTTCTTCTTCTTCTCCTCTATGTTTTCGGCCATGAGGCTTGAGGAACCAAAGGAATGAGAGCTTGATGATGAGAGTTTCATGATGATGTTCATCACTTGAACAATCTCTAAAGCTTGACCTTTGTTCTTGAGTTAAAGATGTTTTTAGTTTTTCTTCTTGAATCCTTGAAAACCTTTCACTTTGATGATGTTTTAAAATGGTTAACATGAACTCAATAATGAGAACTCATGATGTTGGTGTTAATGCATCATCAAGATCATGATTTCTAGAGTTCCAAATGTTTCTTTCCTTCTCAAAAGTTTCGGTTTCTTTTCCTTTTCTTTCTCCAAGGTTTCGGCCATATTGGCCAAGGAGGTTCATAATGGCTTGATGATGAGAGCTTCTAGATGATGACTATGTGTTCATCACAAACAGGCCTCTAGAGCTTGAGTTTTAATAAAAATTTCATTTATGTTCACATTTCATGAAAAGAAACTTTGTGTTTTAAAGAACCCTTGAAGTTCACTCTTGTTTTTACTTTACCTTGACATGATAAGTTTGGGTTGAGGTTTAAGTTCCTTTAAAGTCTTGTATGAGCTCTAATAAGAAATAAAATGGACTAGCATTCATATTTAAATTCAAGCTTATGCATTACATGTTTGATTTGAGCTTTGAATTCATATTTAATTTCCAAGCCATCACTTAAAGTTAAAGGCCCGTAAGGGTCAAGGCATAAAATACCGTAGGACCAAGTGCATAATGAACTTTTAATGTTGCTTGTGAAAGTATGAGGATGATTATGAGAATGCATGAAGTTATGATGAAGGATGCATGTTTGATTGACTTATGTGGCATAAAGAAGAATTTGGAAGAAATCAAGGTTACAAGTTATGCCAGTCGAATTTCTCGATTTAATTCGGGACTCAGAAAGTTTTTGAAAACCTATGAAATTTTTATGAGGTACTAAGATGAGTTCTCGGATGACACCGGTTTGGCCGAGCACCTCCAGAGAACTTATGTGACATCGGTACCAAGATTAATTCTTGGGTGACACCAGTTCGGCCGAGCACCCCCAAGAAATGCCCCTTAGCCCGTACTGGATAAGTCGGGATTATGTTTATGATTATATTACGCTTATCGGGATTGATAAGTAAGAACTAGTGACGACTAGTTAAGGTATGAGCTCATAACCTAGAGATGTGACACGTTCTGGGTGACATCGATTCGACCGAGCATCCCCAGAGCGATTGTCTTTTAGGGTGGCCTATGAGGAAGTTATGATGATTATGTCACAAAGAGAATTTAATTGCCACTTTATGCCACTATTATGATGTTCTTAAAGATATGATGATTATTCGTGTATTAAGTAGAGCCATGCATACATCCTTTAATATGTTTGCATCCATGTCATTAAGAATCATGCTAAAATGAACGAACCTTGGCTAAATTATGTTTTAGAACCTAAAAATGGACTTAATGCATGCTCACATATTTTGTTGATTAAACCCAAGGTTCTTGAGGACGTAGATGATGACACCTAGGTAGTAGGAGGCCCTACTGAGATTCTTTAGCAAGATTCTCACTCCCTCTATCTCTTTCTTTCCGTTACGTCTTCAGATGGCGACGTTCGTGGTTTTTGTGGACACCCCCAACTTGGGAGGTACATCATGATCCGGATCACGGGTCATACCATTTTGTGGGCCGCTGTGTCGTTCGAGTGTTTATGTTCGTTGGATGGCCCTTTAGTCACCCCGTACATAGCCATCGATTCTCTCTTGTCTCACCCTACGGCAACGACTTCGTGTTCGAGCGCGCACGCCCTCAAGAGGAGCGGATCCACCGCACGCCCACCGACGGCTTCTGCCATCTGGAACTACCCACAGCATGTACCCCACTCGCCCTCATCATTCTCCGAGACGGACCCTTCGGAGGACTCTGCCACTCAGGTACCCTCCGAGGGATCCTCCCCCACTGTGCCGATGGATGTTGGGGAGGGTAGCGAGGCTTCCGTCGCTGAGCTAGTACGTGGAGGACGGGTGAGGATGGTTCCCTGCCGTGGAGCTCAAGCCCGACCGATGCAGCGCATCGCCACTCTGGCCAAGATCGCCCAGTGGATCGAGTACATCCCTCCCTTCCAGAGAGGCCCACAGTAGGAGACGACCGTCGCGTTTTGGCGTCCAAGCTTTGGCTAGGCACGGATAGCCCCTTTTGTCTTAAGGCTATCTATATGTAGGCACACTAGAGTTAGGAGAGTTTCTTTTATCATCTTTGTTATACTTTTGTTTCCATGTATTTTCATTCTAGTTGTACTAAACTAAGTCCCACTCTACCTAAGTGGGCATATCATATATTATATGAATATGCAGTTCAATGTTATGGTGCTATGTTTTTACTTGCTTATGTCATGTTGCAATGCGATGCTTGCTTTATTACCTTTCGTGCATTATTAATTAACGTAACAGACTAATGATTAACCTAATTATGTTTAGAGTATTGGGTTAAAAATTAGGATGTTACATGTAACATCCTAATTTTTAACCCAATACTCCTAGGACGTATTTAGGTTAACCATTAGTCCATTACTCTTCTAGCCTCATTCTTTAAGACCTTTCTTTAAAATACTTAGCGGAAAATATGGGTAGAAATTTTTTTTGAAAACATAAACAAAACATGAGCCTTACGTACCGTGAAGCATAAACATGAAAGAATAACACGAACAGAAACACCAATTAAGCTTTCATAGAAGGAACAACCATCGACACATCATCATGTAACATTAACATTAAATATCGAGTCAAACATTAATAGTATTAGTGACATAGGGACATCCCACCATAATGCCACGTTAAGCATATCGTGCCCACCTTTAAAGGTTGGGCATGCAACAACTCAAAAACCACACATAACTTATGGTATACTTAGACTATGTCCTCATTTCCGCTACACTCCTCCGATCTCGACCTTCAAGCACTTCCACGTCGGCACTTAAGAGCAATCCGCGGGCGTCGTATCAACCTTGTCTGAAGACGAAGATGGAAAAGGAAGATAGGGAGTGAGAATCTTATACAAGAATCTCAGTAGGGATCCCCTTTTCATACACGTGTCATCATCATCGTCCTCAGGAACCTCGGGTTTAATTATGAAATCGTAAACATGCAAAGATTCATTTATTAAGTTCTAAACATCCATTACCGAGGCCCGTTCATTTTATCATGAGTCTTGTAATGAATGCATCATGCTTCTTTATGATATGCATGTCAATACTCTATGCAAACAATACTAGCTTTTTAACAAGTATAGCATTCATAGATATAGTGCATGATACGTGGGTCGTAAAATCATAGATCATAAAACATAGAACATGGAACTTGATACATAGTGCATGGTACATAAAACATGAATCATGGAACGTAGATCTTGGTACTTAAAACATGGTGCATAGTAGCTTAACTTGGTTACTTAAAACATGGTGCATGGTAGCTTAACTTGGTTACTTAGGTGATGTTGACATATTATCCTTTTCTTCCTGGGGGCCACCCTAATATTTCTCCCTTTTGAGAAATCTCTAGGTTATGAGCTCATACCACGCTAGTCGTCACTAGCATCTAGACTTATCACATTGTGATAAGTTAAAAATCCCGACTTAAAGTATGGGTCTAAGGGGCATAGAATCACCTCATCCCCACCTATAGTTTGATGGTTCCAAAGGATCATTTTCCCATAGTTCAATGTCACCTTAAGTCTTAGCATGTTAGGACAAGATGCCCATAGTTCATGCATGTTACATATGAATCACCTCATCCCCACCTATAGCTTGATGGTTCTAAAGGATCATTTTCTCATACTTCAAGTCATAGTAAGATGCTACATATTCCGTGCATGTCACAAATATCGTGTAATTCTAACATAGGCATCTTTAAGGTTCTAAAGGGTACCATAACATGCAAATGATACAATCATCATTTAAGAGCAATAACTCATATAGCATCATCACACTTGAAACATAGAGCAAAAATCATCATATAGTAAACAAGAGCAATAAGCCATTTAACTTGATCATGCTTGATATCTAGCATATAAGATCATATATTCATAGTAGGCAAAGGCATAAACTCATGTCACAACAATTCCTAGATTCAAGCAATGTAAGGTCATAGCTTCAAGTCATTAAATCAAGAAAGCATTCTGTTTGTAAACTTGGGTTCTGGTAATCGATTACATAAGTATTGTAATCGATTACACAGCTTCGAGATTTCAAAACATGGGAGATAGGGGTTCTGGTAATCGATTACATGGAACTTGTAATCGATTACTTTGTTTAAAAACACTTTGCTGGGCCCCTAGAACATCTGGGTAGTCGATTACATGATTCGGTAATCGATTACTAGAGTCCAGAATGTGTAATCAATTACACTATATAGTAATCGATTACTTTGGGCAAAAGTTCATGTTTGAGCTCATCCGAGCTTTTCTGGTAATCGATTACATAGGCTGTGTAATCAATTACCAACATCTTAAAAACACGAAAAATCAGGTCTGAACATATCTGAGTCATTCCTTTGAAATGCTTATGGTGGCCAGTTTCTCTTGAAATAATTTTGAACTTCAAAAACATCTTAGCAATCATTTTAACTTGTCAAAACCCTCATAAATATAAGAACATACTCAAAATGCTTTTGAGTACAACCTATGTTTTAAAAAGACTTAAAACATGAGCTATAGGCTCTTGTGACTAATGAAAACTCATCTTGGAGCCATCATCATCACATGGCCAAAATGTACATTCCAAGAATGTTTCATGGTTAACCTCTTCTCAAGATGAAATGGGCAAGTCTTTGAGCTCTAGTATCTTAGGTGATGACATAAAATAAACGTGCTATGCACTTCATTTTAGAGTCCTTTAGAAAGTAAAGTGATAACTCAAAGTAAATATGAGGTGCATATCCATTTTCATTCTTTGAGTTTAGTGAGGACTTGAAATATAAAATGAGATGCAAAGCTTGGAATTTAAACGTGCATAATGCAAGTTCATTCTTTATCTTGGGATTTAGTGAGGGCATAGAAAATAAACGTGCCATGCAAAGCATAAACATAAACGTGAATGCAAGTTACTTTTATATCTTGTCTAGAGCTCTTACAAGGCTTTAAGAAGGAACATAGTCCCAACCTAAAACTCATCTTCACAAGAAAAGAAAAACCATTGGTACTAAGGCATGGAAAGAAAACTTAACTTCAAAAATCATAAAAGTGGTCAAATCTTAACAAAAGAAAGGAACCATTTTTAAATCTCTAGGGACCAAGATCTTGATGATCCAAGCATCAACATCCTAAGTCCTCATCATTGAGTACATAGCTTCCTTCAAAACAAATATTTAAAACAAAGCTCATGATAAAGAAGAAAGCAAAACCAAAACCATGCTTGGTTTAGGGCCAAAGTTGCAAGCTTTAGAGTTTATTCATGTGACAAGCATCAACATGAAGCTCTCATCATCAAGCTTACATTTTTCCCATGTAAAAAGGCTCCATGGCCGAAAACATGAGGAGAAAAAGGAAGAAGATCCAAAATGTTCAAGAGAAACATAAACTCTTTTAACTAAACTTGTAAAGAATGAAACTTTCTTTAAGAAAACTCAAGCTTTAGAGGTCTCATGAGAGATGGACTCATGGTCACATCTAGAGAACACTCATCATCAAGCCATCATATTCAAGGCCTTGAGGCCGAAAACTAAGGGGGAAGAAAAGGAAGAAACCAAAAAAGAAAGCAACATAGAGGTTCAACCATTCATCAACTCCCAATCAAGATTCAAGCATAAGAATCAAAGACATGTTTAGAAAGAGTTCCCAACCTTGTGTCTTGAAAATGAAGGAGAGGACTTGAGCTTGAGGAACTCTTTGAGAGTTTGAGAGAAAAGTGAGAAAGCTTGAGAGAAGGAAATGAGAGAGTTTGAGACTTTGGAGAAGGATGCAAAAGTGATGGAGTTGTGGAGTGTGGTGTATTTATAGGCAAATGAAGGAGTGAAGGGGGAGTTGGTTGAAGCTTCTTGAAGAAGGAAGAGAGAAATATCTTCTTGTGTGGTCATCCTTGGTGTGATTGAAACCATGGGTAGTAGGCATAGGTCATAGGGTAGCTTGAAAGACAACTTGATGGACTACATAAAATAAAATTCTTTTGAATTCTTGGGGGAAGTGGCTGAAAATTATAGGGCCAAGGGAGAGAAAATTTCATGGCCACAAGATAAAATATCTATATATGTTGTCATTCAAAGGTATGGAAGAAAGTATGGAAGGTATGATTGATTATGAAGCTTGATTGAAAGCTTTGAGTGACAACATAAACAATTTATTCTTTTGAGTTTTGAATGACATATATTTTTCAAATGTGATCATGATTATTTGAGAGTAACAACTTTCTTGGAAAAGAGAGTGTCATTGGGAAAGAGAGTGTGAATAGTAAAAATACTATTCATAGTTGTTTTTTCTTTCAAAAGAAAGAAAAGAATTTAGAAAAGAGTTCTAAATTTCCTTAAATAATTTTAGGTTCCAATTAGTTTTAAATAATGATTTTGGCTCTAGATTAATTATGGAAATTAATTAACCTTCAATTAGAGCCTAAAATCGCCTAGGTTCTGAGTTAGATAACTCATTAAGCCCAAAATGCACTAAGCATGGGTAAAATCATAATTTTACTCAAAAACTGTCCGGGACCACCGAGACTTAAACCAACCTTAAAAAAACATAGTTCATGCCTTAAAATCATTGTTTTGAACCTCCGGGCAAAGTCCGGGTCAAAACGGAACTTAAATCTGCCTTAAATTACTGTAAGGGTATTTTGGTCATTTACACGCAGAAACCTCAAAAATGAGATTCTTCTGCTCTATTAAACACGCCATCACATATAATCCCCTTCAAACATTACAATAGCCCTATGAGGATGGCCGAGGTCGGCCGTCCTCGATTTTCAGGTAAAAATGGGTGTTACATTACAACAACTCTTCCAAAGAGTAATCTAAATTTGTTACTGCCCTATGATTGTTCTTAGCTTCGTTTACAAGATAAAATATTTTACAAAAGAGTTTTAAAAGTTCTAAAACAATTCGAGGGGAAGCTAGCAACCTATGCTTATTAAAAATGAGATTTTATGCAAGATATGTATATGCATGAGTTTGGTTCTGCCATGACATGTTTGCTGTTGTATGATGATGTTTTGACATGTTAGAATGTGTGAAATTTAGATGTGTTGAGGTGGGAACCTTTCTATGCATGTTAGGAAAGAACCTAGTCTAATAGAAAAACCATAAAGTCAAGTTTTAGCATAGTTATGACCCATTTATTTTTAGTTTCTGTCCAAACTATTTTAGTGGGATAATAATCAGATTAGGATTGTTTAATCATGAAAAATTGGGTAACATTTGATGTTGGATCAATTTTTAGAGCCTATAGAGAAACTAGCAACTAGAAAACCGTAAAAATGCAATTCTAGAACTCTTAGAACATTTAATTTCCTTATTCTCTATAGCACCCTTATAATGTAGTAAACATGAATTATAAATAGATCAAAGGCTTAGGAATACCTCATAATTGGTTTAGATTTAATTTATAGCGCCTTAGGCAAAGACGGAACCGAGAAAGGGTCTAAAACGTAAGTTCTAGAACCCCGTAATCATAAAGATGTAATTCTGCCCTTAGAAGTATTATGCTGCCCAGATTTATTGATGAACATAAATGCTAGCAAGAATTATTAGTTGTGAATCATTTGGTGCATAAGAGGTTAATAGAGAACGAAAGAATAACTACATCTCAAGCTTGAGGCCCATAAGGGTCAAAGCATAAGATACCGTAAGTTCAAGAATATAATGAGTTTTCATGTTATACAAGGATGTATGTTTTATTTGAGAATGATCATGTCAACGCATGAAATTATGATTGAGGGTGCATGTTCTATTGTTTATGTGGCATAAAGCAAATTTGGAGGAAATCCCGACGTCTTCTTTGTTATCTTTCTTAGGAATTTCCGACAAATTTGGGGACTTAGAAACATTTTGAAAAACCTATGAGATTTTCTTTAAAAGAGATGTGTAACACCCTAATATTCGACCCAATACTACTAGTACGTACTTAGGCCAAATATTAGTCATTACTTACTGTCATGGTTCTTTTTACTTGGAAAAATAACTTAACGAAAATACGAGCCAATTTTTTTTTCAAAATATTACTTAAAATAGAAGCCGCGCGTATCTTACCGGGTCGGTATCATAAAGTGCAGAAATATAAACATAGAAGTGGCTCATAGCATCATCACAACTGAAATACTTCATATATAATATGCCTACCCTATGGGGCAGGACTTTTCAAGTACATAATAAACATGAATACAGCGAAAATACAGAATACATGGAAATGAACTAGAAAGAAACATCCCTACCCACGTGCAACCTAAGGTGGATAACCTCAACACAAAAGAGGTTTCATCCATACTATATGTTGTGCGTGCACTAAGGACTACCCTCCAATCTCTACAGCAGAATCATGCACACGGAGGAACGAGCTAATCCACGGCGTAGCTCGGCGGGTGCAGGCATGCCCTGTGACTGAACGTGTCGTCCACGTCGGGGTCATGGTCCGGGCACCGAAGCCCTCCGATGCTGAGTGACCGTTTCCTCGCTGCCCATCGGTCGTTGAAACGGAATGGGGGCAGAGTCCTCATGGTCCATGGGGGAATCCTCTAAAGGGTCCTCCTCCGAGTGCTACGATAGTGGCACGTACTCTGGTATGTCAGCTGAACCGGCAGAGTGGGTCCGTAGGTTCCTCTCATGTCGTGTCCGTGCACGCTCAAAAATCGTGGGGTCACCATAGGGGGATGTCGGGGAGAAGTGATAACTATATACGGGGTGTGCAAACGGCCGTCCCAAAAACATGAAGATGCGTACAGTACATCGGCCCTCAAAATGGAATGACCCGTGCTCCAGGTCATGGTGGACCTCCCACCGGGGTGTATCAACGAACAGCACGAACGTCGCCATCTCGCTCTGAAGACGTAATGGAAAGAAAGAGATAGAGGGAGTGAGATTCTTACTAAAGAAACTCAGTAGGGTTCTCCTCCTATCATAGGTGTCATCATCTACGTCTCCAGGAATCTCGGGTTATTTATAAAACCATGGACATATATTGGTTCAATTATGAGTTTTCTAAAGTCTCAATTTCCGAGATCCGTTCCTTTTAACATATCACTTGTATTTACATAAATCATGGGAAATAAATTGTGGGACTTCAATCATATAATTTGAACGGAAATCATTTAACTTGGTACTTGGCACATGGTGACTTATCTTAGTTACTTAGGTGACATTAAAACTTTTACTTAAACTGGGGCCGCCCTAATATTTCTCCCTTTTGAGAAATCTCTAGGCTATGAGCTCATACCACACTAGTCGTCACTAGTATCTAGACTTTTATCCCTTGGGATAAGTCAACTTCTCGACTTTAAGTACGGGTTTAGGGCGCTAGAATCACATTGTCCCCACCCTTAGTTTGGTGGTTTCAAAGGATTACATTCTCATATTTTAAGTCACCCTAAGTTTAACATGTTACTTTAAGATGCCACATAATTAATGCATAACACATAATTACCACTTCGGCATCTCTAAGGTTCTTTTAAAGAAGCAATAACATGAGATTACAAACCATCACATAACGGTAATAGTTCCCATGGCACCACATACGTCATGAGCTAACACATCAATTCATCATTAAATGGGAGGCACATAATCATCCCTTAAGGTAGAAATCCCTAAATCGGGTAACCTCAAACTATCCCATATTTTCTTGTATGTTTATGGGATTGATTAACCTCATTACCATAATCAATTAAGTTCTAAATCCTAATTAACTATGGTTGGACAGCTTTAGGTAGTTGATCAATTTTGATGAATTATATGTCCTAGAAAAAGCGTTTTAAGCCCTTTCTCACTTTCGACTTTTTCTATGGTACATTAGTTAATACCTAAACCAATTATGAGTCATTCTCACTCATCTAAGCATCATATTATGTGATTCCAACTACTTTAACAATGCTGAACAGAACCTCAATTTTTCTGTTTTTAAGTAGCACTAGAATCCACACATTAAGCAAGCAAAGTTACAAATGATGCTTTGGAATGCCTAGAAAAATTATCACATACTTGGTAAGGTATTCAAGCATATTTAGACCACCCAAAACAGATTTTAAGGTGCTGGAATTTTAACAAGGCAGAACCGAAAACTTGAGGCATGAAAACATGGGAAAACTTCACCTTCAAACATATGACTCACTAGTTTCTCTTGGAACCTTTTTGGGACTTCAAGACTACATAAAATCAAAGTTTATTTTGCCAAAACCCATCATAAAACACCAAGGGCAGTAGCTATTTAAACTTGCCCTTGACAAAGAATCTAAACTTGAAATCACATTTAAAGCTTTTGCTAAGTTCATCTACTCTTAGGAAAAATTCTAAGACATACACTTATAGGCCTTTGTAACTAAATGAACTCATTTTTGAGTCATTCCTATACACATGGCCGAATGCATTTTCAAGGAATATCTCCTTGATAAATCTTTTCTCAAGATGAAATGGGCAAGTCTTTGAGCTCTAGTATTTTAGGTGATGACATAAAATAAATGTGCTATGCATTTCATTTTAGGGTCCTTTAGAAAGTAAAGTGATAGCTCAAAGTAAATATGATGTGCATATTCATTTTTTTTATTCTTGGAGTTTAGTGAGGACTTGAAACATAAAATGAGATGCAAAGCTCGAAAGATAAACGTGCATTATGCAAGTTCATTCATTATCTTGGGTCTTAGTGAGAGCATAGAAAATAAACGTGCTATGCAAAAGCATAAAGTAAATATGAATGCAAATTTCTTTTACATCTTAACTAGAGCTCTTAAAAGTCTTTAAAAAGGAACTAAGTCCAACCCAAAACTCATCCTCACAAGAAAAGACACACTAATAACACCAAGATATATAAAAAGAGAAGTTTTATCCTCAAAAACCATGAGGTGGCCGAATCCTCATCATGAAGAATCAAACCATTTTTGAACTCTAGGGACCAAGATCTTGATGATTCAAACACCAACATCTCAAGTCCTCATCATTGAGTATTTTACTATGCTTTAAACTTCCATCAAAACCAAACTCATGGTAAACATAAAGGAATAAAATCGAAATCATACTTGGTCTAGGAACCAAGTTCAAGCTCTAGAGTTTTGTTCATGTGACATACATCAACATGAAGCCCTCATTATCAAGCTACCATTTTTTTCAAGTCCCAAAGGCCTTCATGGCCGAAACCTTAAAGAAAAGAGATGGAGTTTTCAAAGGTTCAAGAGAAACACAACTATTTCTTGAGTAAAACTTGGAAATAATAAACTTTTCTTAAGAAAACTCAAGCTTTAGAGGTTGTTCATGTGACAAACATCAACATGAAGCCCTCATCACCAAGCTATCTTTTTTCCAAGTACCTTAGGCCTTTATGGCCGAAACATCAAGGAAACAAAAGTTCCAAAAAGGTTTCATGAAAAACATAACCTTGTCTTAACCAAAACTTGAAAAAGATGAAACTTTTCTCAAACAAGATTCAAGCTTTAGAGGTCTCATGTTAGGATGAACACATGGTCATCTCAAGAGAGCACTCATCATCAAGCTCTCCTCATCTTGGCCTTGAGGCCGAAAAAGAAAGAAAAAGGAGAAAGGATGGAACTTTTTCTTAAGAAAGGTTCAAGCTTTAGAGGCCTCACTTTAAGATGAACTCATGGTTTCATCTTCGAGAGTACTCATCATCAAGCTCTCATTACCTTGGCCTTGAGGCCGAAAATGAAAGAAAAAGAGTAGGAGAAAACTGAAATGAAACTTGTGAGAAAACTCACCACAACACAACATTCAAGCAAGATCAAGCATTAAGCATTAAGATAAAAAAAAAAAGAAAGGCATTATTTGAAAAGCTCCCTACCTAGTGTTTGGAGTTGAGAGGAAATGAAGAAGATGAAGAAGTTGGAGAGGATGAACTCTTGAACTTGAGAGAGAAAGAAAACCTCCAAGTGCTCTAAACTCTAAGCTTTAGTAAAATGAACAAAAGGTGCTTCAAGTTCCCTAAGCTACCTATTTATAGAGAAGTAAAATGAATTGAAATAATGGTGGCCTTTTTTTAGGGGGAAAAACTCGGCCATTTTACAGCCACAAGAGGGAAGAAATATCTTTGTTCAAAGCATGGTGTTAGTCATTCAAAGCATGGTGAAAAGTCTAGCTATGCATGTCGTAAAGTATGGCTAAAAATGTAGCTTATTTCCAAACCTTTTAAATGAATAAAATCATAAAATTTTAGGCTGTAAAGGAGTGGAAAAACCGTGCATTCCATGTCCAAAAAGAAGAAAATATTTTCTAGGCTTGAATTTCCAAAGCATAGGTAAGTTGGTGTAAGACATGGTGTCTTGAAAAAGTTTGATTGAAAGCTTGAATGGCCACAAAAACAATTCATTCTTTTTGAATTTGAATGACATAACTATTTTTAATTTAGAAATGAATTGAAAACCTTGATTGACTATATAATTTATTCTTTAAATCTTTGAATGACATTTTTCTTGAAAGTTGGACATTGATTGAAAGAGTACAAGACATGTGTCATAGGGTAGCTTGACAACTTAGACTAACTTTTATTTGACTTCTAGGAGGAGGGTGGCACCACTTGGGCAGCCTTGGAGAGGAAAAATATATCCTCAAATCATGTTCTAGAAGTGTGCTTTGGTGTTTCATAGATTAGGCTTAGGATTAATGGTTGTTAAGTAGGTACTTTAAGTAAACTAATTAGTTAATTAAAGCTATAATCCCCTAGGTTAGAAGTGGTCTTGTAGGTTTAATGGAGTCAATACCTCTATGACTAGTGATGTGGGTGTGACAACCTTTCTTGGAAAAGGGAGCGTGAATAGTGAAAACACTATTCATAGATACTTTTTCTCTTTAAAGAAAGAGACTAGAATTAAGTTTGAATTTCCCTAAGCAATTCTAGGTTTCAATTAATTTTAAATAATGATTTTGGCTCTAGATTAATTACAAAAATTAATTAACCTTTAATTAGAGCCTAATATTACTTAGGTTTAGAGTTAAATAACTTATTAAGCTTAAAATGCAATATACAAGGGCAAAATCATAATTTTCACCAAAGGTTGCCCGGAACCTCTAGGACTTAAACAAACATAGTTCATGCCTTAAAA
Source organism: Dalbergia cochinchinensis (assembly GCA_031216125.1). Classification (NCBI taxonomy): domain Eukaryota; kingdom Viridiplantae; phylum Streptophyta; class Magnoliopsida; order Fabales; family Fabaceae; genus Dalbergia; species Dalbergia cochinchinensis. The sequence continues at coordinate 29,162,358 of CM062375.1, read as the reverse complement.
TCATTGTTTTAAACCTCAGGACAACGTCCGGGTCAAAACGGAACTTTAAAACTGCCTTAAATCTGTTACAGGGGTATTTTGGTCATTTATGCGCAGAAATCTCAGAAATGAGGTTTTTCTGCTCCGTTGGACATTCACAGTCATACAATCCCCTTCATATAACATATGAACCCTATGAGGATGGCCAAAGCCGGCCGTCCTCGTGTTTCGGGTAAAAATGACCTCAGGGGCATTTTGGTCATTTTGAAAGTTTAGTGAAAATCGGGGCGTTACAAGATGAGGTACTAAGATGTGTTCTTGGATGACACCGGTTCGGCCGAGCACCTCCAAGAACTCATGTGACATTGGTACCAAGATGTATTCTTGGGTGACACCGGTTCGACCGAGCACCCCCAAGAAAATGCCCCCTAGCCTGTACTAGAGAGTCGGGATTTATTTATGATACGCTTATCAGTAAAGGATAAGTAAGAACTAGCGACGACTAGTTAGGTATGAGCTCATAACCTAGAGATGTGACATATTCTGGGTGACACCGGTTCGGCCGAGCACCCCCAAAATGAATGTCTTTTAAGGTGGCCCCATGAGAAAGTAATGTATGATGAATATGTCACAAAGTTTTCCCTACTTGTGATTTCAATTGCCACTTTATGTCACTATTATGATGTTACTTGATATTATGATGAGTATTCTTGCCTTAAGTAGTGCCATACATACATTCTTTAATATGTTGCATCCATGACATTAAGAATCATTCTAAAATGAACGGTCCTTGGTTAACTATGTTTTGAAGCTTAAAATGAACTTGATGCATGCTCACTTATTTTATACACTAAAGCCAAGGTTCCTGAGGACGTAGATAATGACACTTAGGTAGTAGAAGGCCCTACTGAGATTCTTTAGCAAGATTCTGACTCCCTCTGTAACATCCTAATTTTTAACCCAATACTCTAGAACATACTTAGGTTAAACATTAGTCTGTTACCTCATAGTTCTCAATTTTACTTAGAAATACTTAGCGGAAAATACGGGTAAATTTTTTTTTGAAATACAAAGTGAGAGCCGCGTGATACGATAAGCGGTAACCCATGCAAAGTAAAACAATCGTCTCACAATCATCATAACATAAGGCACATCATGAACATCACTGAATATCATCCCATATATATATAACTTGCCCATTTATAAGTGTGGGACTTAATTTAGTACAAGGGAAATACATAAAAGGAAATACAACATAAAACATAAACATAATCTACTCCCCTACCCGAGTGCATCTAATAGGATAACCTCTAAACAAAAGAAGGTTTATCCCCATCTAAGTGGTGTGTGCTCTAACCGGGTACTCCATCGGACGATCGTCACCTCTCATCAAGGCCCATCTCGCTGAACGAGGCAGATATCCGAAATCGGGCGAGCTCCTCGGACGTGAAGAGGCGGAACGGGATCGAGGGTGACCCCACGGTATGCTCGCATCTCCGGTCGTCGTGCAAGCCGTGGGCCGAAGTCACGGTATCCTCAGCTGCCCTCCCTTATCCTGGGTGGAGAGGGGGCGAGTTCTCGCTATACGGATGGGTAGCGGGTCCTTGACGGTCGGTCTCAGAAGTAGGTCCGGGCACGTAGTCGGGATAATCTCGCATGGCTAAGGCGGTGTGCCTCACGGAGTACTCTCTCATCATGCGACGCCGCACGCTCAAAAACCCGCCGTCGTCGCCATAGGGTGCGATCGGGGAGAAGTGATGGGTGTGCGGGATGAGCGAAGGGCGCCCACTTAACATGAAAACTGACCGTCTGCACTTGCCTCAAAATGGTATGACCCGTGAGTCGGGTCATAGTGCACCTCCCATGTCGGGGTGTCCACGAACACTACGAACGTCGCCATCTGAAGACGTGACGGAAAGAAAGAGATAGAGGGAGTGAGAATCTTGCTAAAGAATCTCAGAAGGGCCTCCTACTACCTAGGTGCCATCATCTACGTCCTCAGGAACCTTGGGTTTAATTATACGAAATGTCTGAACATGCATTTAGTTCATTTTAAACTTCAAAATATACGTTAGCCAAGGTCCATTCATTTTAAGATGATCTTAATGTCATGAATGCAACATAATAGAAAATGTATGCATGGCACTACCTAATGCACATACATAAAACATAACATCAAGCATCATCATCATTGGTGGCATAAAGTGGCAATAGTAACATCCATATGGGACAAAACTTAGTAACATAACCATAATCATGAACTTCTCTTCCTCATGCGCCACCCTAAAAGACAATCGAACTGAGGGTGCTCGGCCGAACCGGTGTCACCCAGAACGTGTCATACATCTAGGTTATGAGCTCATACCTTAACTAGTCGTCACTAGTTCTTACTTACCACTTAACGATAAGCGTATCATAAATCCCGACTATCTGAGTACGGGTTTGGGGGCAAAACTCTTAGGGGTGCTCGGCCGAACCGGTGTCACCTAAGAGTATAAAATGGTACCGATGTCACATGAGTTCTATGGAGGTGCTCGGCCGAACCGGTGTCATCCTAGAACCCATCTTAGTACCTTAATTTTCAAAATCTCTTTAAGTCCCCAAATTTGTCGGAAATTCGGCGGCCCAACGGTCATTACACCGAATTTCCTTCCAAATTTTCTTTATGCCACATAAACATATAACCTCATAGATTCCTCATATGAATAACATCATCAACATTAGCATACTTCATGCATCATCATAAAACATCCAAACGCTTACCCTTACGGTAGCTTATGCTTTGACCCTTACGGGTCTTAATCTTGAGATATAGTTCTCTACATCCGCTGCTCATATTTTAAGCACCTAAGGCTCATAATTAAACATCATTCATAATCCTCTCATTTTACTTTTAAATCTGGATAGCATAGGGTGGAAATCCTAACATGCGAATACGGGGTTCTAGAACTTACGTTTTAGACCCTTTCTTGGTTCCGTTTTCGCCGAAGGCACTATATATTAAATCTAAATCAATTATGAGGCATTCCTATGCTTAAGGACTAATTATTAATCATGTTTACCATGTTGCAAGGGTGCTGGACAGAATCCAGAAAATTAAATGTTCTAAGAGTTCTATGTTTGCATTTTTACGATTTTCTAGTTACTAGTTTCCCCATAGGTGCTAGAATTCAATTCTAACTCAAATGATACCAAGTTTTTCATGTCTAAACAATCTAAATCTGATTATGTCCCCATTAAAACAGTTTGGAAAAGTTCCATAAACAAATGGGTCAAAACTATGTTAAATTCTAGCTTTACGGTATTTCTAGTTAGCTAGTTCCTTACCTATCATGCATAGGATCGCTTCTACATCATCATATGATATTTTCGCACATTCCAACACATTAAAACATCATCATACAGCATCACATTCATCACATCAGAACCGAAAACATCTTGCCTCAATAAGAGAAGTAAATTGACATTTCTAGGTACATAAGTTAACTAGTTTCTCTTGGAATCATTCTAGAACTTCTAAAACTCTTTGCAAGACATTTTAAATCATCAAGAGGCTAAGTGAAGCCTTAGGTTAAAGACCAAAATATATTTCATCTCCTAAAAGAGGATAAAATCACAACTTGTGATGACATAACCTTATAAAGATTTGTAAGGCTTTAAGGAAAACTTAAAACATGGACTATTGGACCCAGAGCTAGATGAAAACTCATTGCAAGTCCATCATCACTACTTGGCCGAAATTATGCATTCAAGGAATTACATTCACATTTAACTTTATCTTGGAATGAAATGGGCAAGTCTTTGAGCTCTAGGTTCTTTAAGTTGCGACACAAACTAAACGTGCTCATGCTTTTCATTTTTAATCTTGCTTACAAATTAAAATGATGACATAAATTAAATATGCAAGGCATAAACGATACGTGCAAGCTTGAAACTAAATATGCGAAGCATAATCTTAAACGACCAAGCTTGGAAGTAAATGAGCAAGATTCAATTCTTTATTTTAGTGCTCTTGGCCCAACAACAATCGACTTTAAGGCCCAAATAGATAGGCATTCGAGAAATTAATTAGGTGATGATGCAAGTTCAATTCTTTATTTTAGTGCTCTAGGCCCAACAACAATCGACTTTAAGGCCGAAATAGAAAGGCTTTGAGAATTAAATTAAGTGATGGTACAAGTTCCATTTTAATCTTTATGTTCTTAGGTGATAGCTTGAAAGTAAAATGCATAGCAAGAATGTAAATATGAATGCAAGCATAAGATAAATTATGCAAGTTCATTTTATCTCTCTAGAGCTCTTAGCAAGACTTTAAAGGAACTTAAACCTCAACCCAAACTCATCAAACCAAGACAAGGTAAAAGTCTAGAGTTCTTAGAACTCAACATAACATATTTAGAAAATCAAACATTTTGCATGTAGGAAGAAAGGTAATGGCCGAAACTTCAAGGAAAGAAAAGAAATATTTGAAACTCTAGAATCCATGATCTTGGTGGTATATTAACACCAACATCATGAGACCTCATCATTGAGTTCATAGAGTCATTTTAAAACATTATCAAAGTTAAAGTTCTCAAGAGTTCAAGAAAGGAAAAACTAGAAACACTTTTGCTCAAGAACAAAGATCAAGCTCTAGAATTTGTTTCAAGTGATGAACATCATCATGAAACTCTCATCATCAAGCTCTCATTTCTTTGAACTCCAAAGGCCCATGGCCGAAACATAAAGAGGAATGAGGAGAAGAAAAGAAGTTCTAAAAGGAATCAAGAGAAACTATGAACATAAAGCTTGAAACAAGAACTTTAAAGAAAGAGTACATGAAAGAAAATCCCTACTTGATGTGATGAACTTGAAGATGGAAGAAGAAGATGAAGAACTTGAGGAACTCCAAGAACTTGAAGAACACAAAAACTTTGAGAGAAAAAGAAAAGCTTTGAGAGTTCCTAAACTTAGCAAATGATCTAAAAGTGGTGCAAGCTCCTCAAGGCATTTTATTTATAGAGAAATGAAACAAATGGAGGGAGCTCATGGAGGAAGAGGTTTCGGCCATGAGGGTGCAGATTGGAGGCTTTCCATGAGTTCCATGAGGTGAGATAATGTGTTCTTGAGGTATGGTGAGGTATGGCTTAAGGTATGGTGAGGTATGGTTCAAGATATGGCCTCAAGCATGGTTCTTTGAGTGAGAAACAATTTAATATGTGGTCAAAGGGGATGAGGTCTGGCCGAAACTTCATCATGCATGGGGAGGATTAGTTTGCATTTTAATTGTGGTTTAGAGTTGTGTTTAGGTGTATCTTTGATTATGCTTAAGATTAGGAATTTGTAAGAAAGTGTTTAGGTAAGGGAAATAGGTAATTAAGGTGGTCTAGACATAATTAAGGAGTGGTCTTGCACCATTAGAGAGTTAAATCCTCAATTTAGAGTCTAAACAACTCTAGACACATTTCCTTGATTTAAGGAATTGGAGAGAGAAAACACTATTCAAGATTCCAAGACTAGGAATCTTGAGTTCTAAAAAGGGATTTAAGTTTAATCTAAGCAATTTTAGGTTCTAATTAACTTTAATAAATTATTTTGACTCTAGATTAATTAGGAAAATTAATTAATCTTCGTTTAGAGCCTAATATTGCTTAGGTTTGCTTAATTACATCATTAAGCTCAAAAACACTATTCTAGGGGCAAAATCGTAATTTTGCACTAAAACTGCCCGACCACCGACTTGAACAGAGACCTCTAGGCACATGAAAACATGTTTTTAAACCTCTGGGGAAAGTTTCGGCTCAAACGGCACGCTTACCGCCAGAAAAACGCCTAGGGGTATTTTGGTCATTTTGACCAAATCATGAAAACGAAATTTTCGCTCCTAAGCATTCAAAGGCCATTCAATCCCCTTCAAACATCGAAGTTAACCCTTCGACGATGACCAAGTTGGTTACCCTCGAGTTCGGGTCAGGAAATGACCTCAGGGGCATTTTGGTCATTTCCCTCGGACAGAAAAATCGGGGTGTTACACCCTCTATCTTTTCCTTCTGTCACGTCTTCAGATGGCGAGATTTGTGATTTTTGTGGACACCCCGACATGGGAGGTGCATCATGATCCAGACCACGGGTCATACCATTTTGTGGGTCGCTGTGTCGTTCGTGTATTCATGTTCGCTGGGCCGACAAATTTCTTCACCACCAGACATACTCATCAATTCTTTCCTGCCTCACCATTCAGCAATGACTACGTGTTCGAGTGCGCACGCCCTCGAGAGGAGTGGATCTGCCGTACCCCACCAACAGCTTCTGCTATTCAGGACTACCCACAGTACATGCCTACTCCCCCTCATCATTCTCCGAGACGAACCCTTCAGAGGACTCTGCCACTCAGGTACCTTCCAAGGGATCTTCCCCCACTGTACCGATGGACTTTGGGGAGGGTAGCGAGGCTTCTATCACTCAGCCGATACGTGGAGGATGTAACACCCTAGTAATTAACCAGATACACCTAGGTTGAATCTGATTAATGACTAGACTTTACTCCTTGCTTTGGTTCTTTCTTCATAATTTGAAAATACTTAGTGAAATTACGAGCCATTTTTTTTTTTTAAAACACATAATTGAAAACGTGAGCCGAGTACAACGTGAACGAGTAAGCGGGGTATAATAAGACGTTTAAGAATATATCAAATCATATTACTTAGGCTCCATCATATAACATCCATAAGCACATTATAGCATATATTTACATACAATAACCTCACTCAAAGGGTGGGTTATGTTCATACATCATTATCTTATGCAAACCCATAAAAGAAAATATACTTAAGGAAATACATGCCCCTAAACTAGATAACTCCATAAGCCGGGAAGGTTATCCTAAAACTAGGGTGCATGATCACACATAAATCTACTAAGAACCTTCTATGGCCATCGTCCCGAAATGGGGAATAAATCCGATCCATCGATGAGCTCCTCTGAAGCGGACACACGAGATGCACCAGCCGGGTCGCATGGACGGCCTTCTCGCTAACCTCTACTGAACAACTGCTTTCTCACTACCCTCTCTACACGCAGGGAGTAGGAGCGAGCTCTCGTAATATACATGAGTAGGAGTGTCCTGCTGAAGGATCAGTTTCAGAATATCTCGTCCTCGAACATACTGAAATCCATGGACAAAGCAGATGAAGCGGGATAAGAACGTAACATCCTTTCATCAAGTGGACGTGCATGTTCGAAAACCATTTCATCGCCATAGGGAGAAGTAGGAGAAAATCGATAACTAGGGACAGATGTGCAAATGGACGACCTATGTAAATAAAAACACGAATCACAAGACCTCCTTCAAAATGATACGAGCGATGCACCTGGATCATAGTGGAATTCTAAGTAGGGGTATCAACGAACAAGACGAATGTCGCCATTTGAATCTGGAGACAATGACGGAAATAAAGAAAAGGGAGTGAGAATCTTGCTAAAGAATTCTCAGTAGGGTGCCTCCTTCTATAGTGTCATCATCAAAGTCCCCAGGAACCTCGGGATTATTCTAAAATAGTGAGCATGCAAAGATTCATTTTAAGTTCGGACAAATACTTAACCGAGGTTCGTCAAGTTTTAAATCATGCGTCTTATAATGCATCATAATCTTAACATGTCATATTTACAATGAACTTTTCCTTTATCATTACATCATTTTCCTCATCATCATTATCAAATAACATGCATAAAAGAACGAGATATAATATTAGCTACATGTGGACATAGTGCACATATTTTATTTCCTTAGGTGACTTAAAATCTTATCATCATCATTATTTTCCTTGGGCCACCCTATACTCCACCCTTTTGGGAATAATTTAGGTTATGAGCTCATACTTTACTAGTCGTCACTAGCATATACTTATCCCTTTTGATAAGCTAAAGTCCCGACTCTACCCTTTTGAGAGAACGGGTTAGGGGGCTAAAATCACCTTTTCACCACCTATAGTCTGATGGTTCCAAAGGATCATTTTCTTATAAGTTTAAGTCACCATTAAATCTTTGCATGTTATATCATAATACAATTCATAAACATCATAACATTTTCTCATTTATAGTCTTAAGCTAGAATAATATATATCAACTCTAATCATGCATATGGGAGATTCCCAGGAAAGAGAGGTGGGTCACAATGGACACGCTTAAATACCAAATCTTTCCTTAGCTTAACCTTTCCAAATTACACTTTTACAATGATACACTTTCTTCTAGCAACAAAGGTAAATTTTACATAATAAAGAGCATTTCATGTATAAGCATTCTCATTATTTGCAACAGCAACTATAACATGCAAGCCAGGAAATCATTCAATGATATCAAGTACTTAATAAGCATCCAATCCTTACATAGAATTATCAATTATAGAACTAATTAGTTACTAAACCAATTATGAATCATTCTCTTAACAATAAACCATAATTATCACAACTTCAATCATATCAAATCATTATCACACATTGATACTAAACTCAGATCAGTGGCCGAATCATGAACCTCATGCAATTACATAGAATCATATTTTAAGTGCATATAAAATACTAGTTCCCCGTAAAATCCTTGCAAAGCCTTAAAACTCATTTTAGACAAAGTTGTATGAAATTAAGGAATTATGTCTCTTATGGTGACATTTTGGCATTTTGTTTTAGTGCAACTTTTGGCAATAATTCAGCTGCATAATGGCATCAATAATTTCGTCCATTATAGCCCAAAGAAGTGAAATTTGTGTGTTCCATGCATTATTTAGGTGTAGGCAAGGTATTCATGTAATTTAGAGAATTTACGGTTAAGGGTTTAAGTGAATTAGTAAGCAATTTGGGTGTTTTTGAGCAATTTTGGGTTCTAATCAATCTAAATACATAATTTTGACTCTAGATTAATATTTAGAATTTAATAAGCTTTAATTTGAGCCTAATATTGCTTAGGTTTCTGTGATACTGAATCAAAAATCCCAAAATTCGCAAACTCGCCAAAAACAGGGGCAAAATCGCATTTTCACTTAAAAATTGCCCGAGGCCACCCGAGCTTAACCAATGGTTAATCATGGCTTAAAAACACATTTTAAAACATTTTAGTGAGGTTCGGCTCACTAAGCACACATCGGAGTTAAAACAACCGGCAGGGGCTGCTTTTGGTCATTTCAAGGCCTAACTCAAAATTGAGATCCTTTTGCTCTATTAACACACATAACACAAACAATCCCTTATTATCCTCAAAATATCCCCTTGAGAATAGGTGGGGCCCACGATCCTCATTTTCTGAGTAAAATAACTTCAGGGGCATTTTGGTCATTTTATACGCATGTAAATTCGGGATTTACGACTCTCGCATGAATCGTTCCTAACCTCTCTTCTAATGTTATATTCCTTTATTGAGGATTGTTCGGCCTCAAATCTTATGTAATAATTACCTACGGTAATTCGGTAATTGAGTAATTTCTAATGACAGTAAAAATTACAAGAAAATCATGCCATGCAGGATGGGTGAGGATGATTTCCCGCCATGGAGCTCATGCTCAGCCGATGCAGCGCATAGCTACCCCGGTAGAGATAGCCCAGTAGATCGGATACGTCCCTCCTTTCCAGAGAGGCCCATAGTAGGAGATATAACACCCTAGTAATTAACCAAATACACCTAGGTTGAATCTGATTAATGACTAGACTTTACTCCTTGCTTTGGTTCTTTCTCCATAATTTGAAAATATTTAGTGAAATTACGAGCCATTTTTTTTAAAAAAAAACATAATTGAAAACGTGAGCCGAGTACAACGTGAACGAGTAAGCGGAGTATAATAAGACGTTTAAGAATATATCACATCATATCACTTTGGCTCCATCATATAACATCCATAAGCACATTATAACATATATTTACATACAATAACCTCACTCAAAGGGTGGGTTATGATCATACATCATTGTCTTATGCAAACCCATAAAAGAAAATATACATAAGGAAATACATGCCCCTAAACTAGATAACTCCATAAGCCGGGAAGGTTATCCTAAAACTAGGGTGCATGAACACACATAAATCTACAAAGAACCTTCTATGGCCATGTCCTGGAAATGGGGGAATAAATCCGATCCACTGATGAGCTCCCTCGGGAAGGGACACACGAGATGCACCAGGCTGGGGTCGCATGAACGGCCTTATTGCTAACCTCGGCTGAACAACTGTTTCCTCACTACCCTCTCTTACACGTGTGGGAGTAGGAGCAGAGCTCTCAGAATATACATGAGTAGGAGTGTCCTCTAAAGGATCAGTTTCAGAATATCTCGTCTCGGAACATACTGAAATCCATGGACAATGATGAAGCGGGATAAGAACGTAACATCCTTTCATCAAGTGGACGTGCATGTTCAAAAACCATTTCATCGCCATAGGGAGAAGTAGGAGAAAATCGATAACTAGGGACAGGAAGTGCAAATGGACGACCTATGTAAATAAAAACACGAACTGCGCACCTCCCTTCAAAATGATACGAGCGATGCACCAGATCATAGTGGAATTCCCAAGTAGCGATATCAACGAACAGGACGAATGTCACCATTTGAATCTGGAGACAATGACGGAAATAAAGAAAAGGGAGTGAGAATCTTGCTAGAGAATTCTCAGTAGGGTACCTCCTTCTACAGTGTCATCATCAAAGTCCCCAGGAACCTCGGGATTATTCTAAAATAGTGAGCATTCAAAGATTCATTTTAAGTTCGGACAAATACTTAATTGAGGTTCGTCAATTTTTAATCATGCGTCTTATAATGCATCATAATCTTAATATGTCATATTTCCAATGAACTTTTCCTTTATCATTACATCATATTCCTCATCATCATTATCAAAATAACATGCATAAAAGAACGTCATATAATATTAGCTACACATGGACACAAAGGCACATATTTCATTTCTTTAGTGCCTTAGGTGACTTAAAATCTTATCATCATCATTATTTTCCTTGGGCCACCCTATACTCCACCCTTTTGGGAATAATTTAGGTTATGAGCTCATACTTTACTAGTCGTCACTAGCATATACTTATCCCTTTTGATAAGCTAAAGTCCCGACTCTACCCTTTTGAGAGAAGCGGTTAGGGGCTAAAATCACCTTTTCACCACCTATAGTCTGATGGTTCCAAAGGATCATTTTCTTATAAGTTTAAGTCACCATTAAATCTTTGCATGTTATATCACAATACAATTCATAAACATCATAGCATTTTCTCATTTATAGTCTTAAGTTAGAATAATATATATCAACTATAATCATGCATCTGGGAGATTCCCAGAAAAGAGAGGTGGGTCACAATGGACACGCTTAAATACCAAGTCTTTCCTTAGCCAGAACCGTACCAAATTAGACTTTTCCAATGATACACTTTCTTCTAGCAACAAAGGTAAATTTTACGTAAAAAGAATATTTCATGCATAAGCATTCTCATTATTTGCAACAAAGCAACTATAAGATGCAAGCCAGCAAATCATTCAATGATATCAAGTACTTAATAAGCATCCAATACTTACATAGAATTATCAATTATAGAACTAATTAGTTATGCACCTAAGGGATTTATTACCATCCTTACGATTATTTATAGGCCTTAAGAACACTATTAAATCAAATGGGGTAGCATAGGTAGTAAGTTGTTCCTAAGGTTTTAGGGTATGCTAGAAGTTATGTTTTAAATCCTTTCTTATTACCAGCTTTCCCTATGATGCTGAAATTAGTTACTAAACCAATTATGAATCATTCTCCCTTATTTAAACATAATAAAACCTGGTTCTTATCATTGCTAAAGATTCTGGATAGAATGCATAAATTTCATTCCCTAGAGTTCTAGAAATCTTGTTTTTACGATTTTCTAGTTGCTAAGTTCATTTTTAGTGTTCGGGATCAATCCTAGTCTAATTGATACCAAATTTTTCGTGGCTAACTAATCCTAGACAGAATTATAACATACTAAAATAGATTTGGCATTGGCTAAACTTAAAGGGGTCAAAAACTAGGTAAATTCTAGCTCTTCGGTTGTTTTAGAGAGCTAGTTTTATCTCTAACATGCAGTGAATCATTCTCTTAACAAAAAACCATAATTATCACAACTTCAAACATATCAAATCATTATCATACATTGATACTAAACTCAGTTCAGTCGTCGACTCATGGACCTCATGCAATTACATAGAATCGTATTTTAAGTGCATATAAAATACTAGTTCCCCGTCAAATCCTTGCAAAGTCTTAAAACTCATTTAGAAACTAGTTCTTTTGTCAAACTTGGGAGGATATTCACAATTAAAATTCTCACTTAAGATAAAAGGAGTAAGTCTTGAGCTTTAGAGATTTAGGTGACATCTTAGAATTATAAACATGCTATGCAACCTTATTTTAATCTTATCTTTATAAGGTGATAGCTTGGAATTATAAACATGATATGCAATTCCATTTCTTTATCTTTAAGATTTAAGGTGATGACTTGAAAATTAAACATGATGCAAGAACTTGAAATATAAACATGATGCAAGAAATCGTGTGGTGTAATCCGCACAGTGACCGAGAAGGAGAAGAGAATATTAAGAAACCGGAGCGGCGGTAGTCCGCACAGGACCGGTGAAGGGAGAAGAGAATTATTATTACATCTTTTTAAGCTCCAATCTCAAGACTTTTTAAAGAATAAATTCTTTAACTCCAATAATCATATTTCTTTGCTTGTGATACATGGGCAAGTCTTTGACCTCTAGGATCTTTAGGTGATGGCATAAAATAAACATGCCATGCGTTGATTCTTTTAGCCATTATAAAATAAAGTGAGAGCATAAATTAAATATGAGATGCAACCTCTTTATTATCTTGAAAGATTAAGTGATGACTTGAAACATAAACATGAAATACAAGATTGGAAAATACATCTTTCAAGTTCTAAACTAAAAATCTTTGTTTTAGCATCATAAAGCATTATTCTTTAAAGTTTTGCATCAAGTGGAATTTTCAAGCTTTAGAGGCCTAACTTGTGAAGGATTTACAACCCACCCTCAAGGTCCTCATCATCAAGCCATCATCTTAGTTCCACCTAGGCCATATGGCCGAATTGGTTAAAGAAAAATGAAGAGGAAAACCGAAATGAAAAGCTAAGGTAAGTTCATAATTTCATCATTTTGAGCTAAAAACACAACTCCTCAAAGCATAGAAATAAATTTAGAAACTACTCCCTACCTAATCTGAGTTGAAGAAGAGGAAGAGAACTCGATTTCTTGAAGTGAAATGAAACAATATCTCTTTGGAAAAATTGAAGAAAGAATTCAGCCAAAGAGGAGGAAGAAAGAAAGTTTTTGGTGCTCCTAAAAACTAGTTATGAACAAAGCATTCCAAGACCACTCAAGCAAGCCTATTTATAGAAGATTTTGAGGCTTCTAATTGGCCAAAATGAGGAGGTAGTTGGCAAAATTTTTCAGGAGAAATAAGGGAGGAAAAATCATTTTAGACAAAGTTGTATGAAATTAAGGAATTATGTCTCTTATGGTGACATTTTGGCATTTTGTTTTAGTGCAACTTTTGGCAATAATTCAGCTGCATAATGGCATCAATAATTTCGTCCATTACAGCCCAAAGAAGTGAAATTTGTGTGTTCCATGCATTATTTAGGTGTAGGCAAGGTATTCATGTAATTTAGAGAATTTACGGTTAAGGGCTTAAGTGAATTAGTAAGCAATTTAGGTGTTTTTGAGCAATTTTGGGTTCTAATCAATCTAAATACATAATTTTGACTCTAGATTAATATTTAGAATTTAATAAGCTTTAATTTGAGCCTAATATTGCTTAGGTTTCGGTATACGAATCAAAAATCCCGAAATTTGCAAAACTGCCCAAAAACAAGGGCAAAATCGTACTTTCACTAAAAAACTGTCCAAGGCCACCCGAGCTTATCCAATGGTTAATCATGGCTTAAAAACAAATTTTAAAACATTTTAGTGAGGTTCGGGCTCAGTCGGCACGCACATCAGAGTTAAAACAGCCGCAGGGGCATTTTAATCATTTTGCCCGTCGAAACTCAAAATTGAGATCCTTCTGCTCTATTAACACACATAACACAAACAATCCCTTATTATCATCAAAACATCCCCTTGAGAATAGGTGGGGCCCACGATCCTCATTTTCTGAGTAAAATAACTTCAGGGGCATTTTGGTCATTTTATACGTACAGAAATTCGGGATTTGCGACTCTCGCATGAATCGCTCCTAACCTCTCTTTTAATGTTATATTCCTTTATTGAGGATTGTTCGGCCTCAAATCTTATGTAATAATTACCTACAGTAATTCAGTAATTTCTAATAACAGTAAAAATTGGGGCGTTACATTACAAGCGGCATAAAGTGGCATGTAACTTTCATGTGGAACTTTCTCTTTAACTATGTGACATCAAACTTTCTACTTTGCCTCATGGGAGCCACCCTAAAAACATCTCTAGGTTATGAGCTTATACCTAACTAGTCATCACTAGTTCTTACTTATCCTCTGATAAGCGTAACATAATAATAATCCCGACTTCAAGAGTAGTGTAACATCCTAATTTTTAACCCAATACTCATAGAACGTATTTAGGTTAACCATTAGTCTATTACTCTTTTAGTCTCATTCTTTAAGGCCTTTCTTTAAAATACTTAGCGGAAAATATGGGTAAAATTTTTTTTGAAAAACATAGACAAAGTGTGCGCCTCGCGTACCGTGAAGCGTAAACATAAAATAATAACATGAATAGCAACACCAAATAGGCTTCATGGAAAGAACAACCATCAACATATCATCGTAAGACATTAACGTTAAATATCAAGTCAAACATTAATAGTATTAATGACATAGGGACATCCTATAATAACATCACATCAAATATATTGGTCCCACCCGCGGAGGTTGAGCATACAACAATTCAAACTACATACAACTATGATGTGAAAAGCTACGACTATGTTCCCGCTTCCGCTACGCTACTCCGATCTCTACCATCAAGCTACTTCCACGTCGGCACTTTAGAGCAATCCGTGGACGTTGTGTCAACCTTGTCTGAAGACGAAGATGGAAAAGAAAAATATGGGGTGAGAAACTTATACAAGAATCTCAATAGGGCTCCCCTTTTTCACACACGTGTCATCATCATCGTCCCTAGAAACCTCGGGTTTAATTATAAAATTATGCATCATTACTCTAAAGCATACATCTAACTTCATAGAAAACATGATATGCATAGAACATGGTTCATGAATGACATTCCTTGTTTCTTTAGGTGACATTAAGTTAGTTTCTTTTCATCCATGGGGCCACCCTATTACTCTTCCTTTTTGAGAGTACTTCTAGGTTATGAGCTCATACCACGCTAGTCTTCACTAGCACATGGACTTATCCCTTTTGATAAGTTAAAGGTCCCGACTTAGAGTACGGGTCTAGGGGGCTAGAATCACCTCATCCCCACCCTTAGTTTGGTGGTTCAAGGATCATTTTTTCATAGTTTAAGTCACCTTAAGTCTTAGCATGTTTATTGAGATGCCACTTAGTTCATACATATCACATATCTATTATTACAACATAGGCATCTCTAAGTTCTTGAAGAACAATCGCATGCAATAAATAAAACTATCATTTAAGCATAATAGTTCACATAGCATCATACAAGTCATGAGGTAAATACCAATTCATCATATTCATAATCTGAGAATAGGCATACGAGATCATCAAGTCATATTCACATAGAGGAAGGAACACTTATTTACACCTTTTAGATACTGGTAATCGATTACATGGGCCTTGTAATCGATTACTTTGGCTCAACTTTCTAAAACAGGGAAGTTTGAGGTCCTGGTAATCAATTACCTCGGTTGAAAATGCATTCTGGGCCTCAAGAACACCTGAGTAATCGATTACATGGAGTGGTAATCGATTACCAGGGTCCAGAAACATGTTCTGGGTTTTCCACAACACTGTGTAATCGATTACGTCATCTTATAATCGATTACACAGGTCAAAAACTTATATCCGGGTGTGCAAGGCACTCTGGTAATCGATTACATAAGCCCTGTAATCGATTACCAGTAACCCAAAATGGTGAAAAACTCAAGCTTTGACATTCTTAAAATTGCCCATTCATTCTAAAAACCTTTTAACATCATTCCATCATCTTCCTTAAAACCAAACACACATTTAATCCCTTTGGGGCCTATAACCTTTCAAAACTTTTCACACATCACAAAAAACAAGATTCATCATCAACAAGACCCTTTTCAAAATCTCCAATTCATTAAACGGAAACACCCATTTATAAAGGCAAAAGCACATGGGATCGAAATTCATTTGTGAGTTAAAAGGAGTAAACCTTGAGCCTCTAGACATATAGGTGATGATGTAATCATAAACATGCAAATGCAAGCTTTGTTTTAATCTTGATATTATGAAGTGATGACAATGGAAACGTAAATATGATGTGCAAAACTCAAATATAAATATAAGGTGCAATAACTTGAAATATAAACGTGCTAGGCAAAAGTATAAATATGGAATGCAAGTTCATTTCTTTATTTTAGTGCGCTAGGCCCAGCAACAATCGACTTTAAGGCCAAAATAGAAAGGCTTTGAGATTAATTAGGTGATATGCAAACTCTTGTTTTAATCTTTGGGTTCTTAGGTGATGACTTGAAAGGTAAACATGCTACAAAAGAAACATAAATATGAAATGTAAGAACTTGAAAAGTAAATATGGATACAAAGCTCAAAAGTAAATATAGGTGCAAACCATTTATTATCTTTTGAGTCCTAGGCTCAAGATTCACCATTTAAACTCTTTTAAAAACATCTTACTTTCTTTTCTTGATAAAACCATTTGAAAGAGTGAAACCTTCAAGCTTCAGAGGTCACTAGGTGGTAGTTTCTCAACCAACACCCAAGATCCTCATCATCAAGCCATGGTTCCCTCCAATGTAGGCCATCACGGCCGAAATCCAAGAGAAGAAAGAAGAAGAATAAGAACCGAAAAAGAGAAGAAAAGAGAAGAAAAGAAGAACCAAACTTTATCATTCCAAACCAAAAGCTAAACAAAAGAAGGAAAGGCATTCTCAACATAAACTCCCTACCTTGGATGTGTTTTCTTGATTGAGAAAGGGAACTTGCTTTTGAAGAAGAAGAAGAAGAAGAAGAAGAACTCCTTGAAGCTTAAGAGAAAAAAAGTATTTAGGGGTGTGAGAGAAATGAGCAAAGGTTCTAGCAAGCTCCTTAGGTGCCTATTTATAGAGGAAATGAACATGAGAGGAGTGAGGGGAGGAGGCTAGGTGGCACAATTTGAGTGGAGGAAGGAGAGAAAATATCTCTTACATGTAGTCATTCATAGGTAAGGCTAAGCATGGTTGGAGGTATGGGCTAGCATGTCACTTTGAGTATTGGAATGAACAAATTTGTGATGTATGGGGGGTGAGGTGGTGCTACTTTTTGGAAATCCAAGGGGAGGAAATTGTTTCATTAATTGTGGGTTAGTGATGTGTTTAGGTGTATCTTTGATTAGTCTTAAGATTAGGAGTTTGTAGTGAAGTGTGTGAGTGAAAGGATAGGTAATTAAGGCTAATTAAGGCATGATTAGTGAGCAATCTTGTCCATTAGTGGGGTCAAACCCTACTCAATCAAGGTTCTCAATCACATCCTAGGTTTCTTAAAGTATGGAGAGTGAATAGTGAAAACACTATTCAAGATTCTATGTCTAGGAGACTTGAGTTAAAAAGGGGTCTTTAAGTCTAATCTAAGCAATCTTATGTTCTAATTAACTTTAATATATCATTTTAACTCAAGATTAATTATGGAAATTAATTAACCATCGATTAGAGCCTAATATTGCTTAGATTTGCTTAATTATATCATTAAGCTCAAATGGCACTATACTAGGGACAAAATTGTAATTTCACACAAAAATTGCCCAGGACCACCGGGACTTAAACAGATACTTTTAAACATATGCAAACATCATTTTAAACCTTTGGGGAAAGTTTCAGGCTCGAACGGCACCTTTACCCGCGTAAAAATGCTATAGAGGTATTTTGGTCATTTTGACCCGAAACTGTAGAAAACAAGTTTTTCGTATCTAAAATTACTCAAGGATCATCTAATCCCCTTCAAACATTGAGTTAACCCTTCGAGGACTACCGGACGGGCTATCCTCGAATTCCGGGTGAAAAATGACCTCAAGGGCATTTTGGTCATTTTTACTCAGACAAAAAAAATCGGGGTGTTACAAGTAGGGGCTAGGGGGCATAAGGATCACCTGTCATAGCCTTTAATTTGGGGAGTCCATAGAAATATTTCCTTCTTTGAAATGCTTTACTGGTATCTAGTACGCAGTGAATTGTCTGCTTTGGCAAGCTCAATGTCAATACCCTCACGGATTTGTTTTCTCCCCATCAGAGCGGGAGAAATGCGTCTCAGTGCCATGTCACCTTTAAAATCTCATGGAGTTTTTCAAATCTTTCTTAAGTCTTCAAATTTGATGAAAATTCAGTAGCATAATGGCGGTACAACAAATTTCCTCCAAATTTGCTTTATGCCACAAGAACTAATAGTGCATGTACTTTCTCATTCTAAGTTCAAAATCAAATCAAGTTATCAATATCATACAACATATCTATTCATGGATTATGCATCAATACATCATAACATGCCATGATTCAAGAATAATCATTCCTAGCTCTTCATATATCTCTAGCATATGCATCCCTAACGTTCCATGTGAAACTATAACATGCAAAGGTTGAGTTCCATCTCTAGAGATCAATGCCTCATAAAATAAACATACTTATGATTCATGAATAGTCATACATTTCTCATCAATTTATGTCAGGCAATCTCATAGATTCATATGTAAACAAGATCATGGATCCATATCATTCAAGTAGGGAAAATGTTTATTGCATACTTTAGGTTCTAGTAATCAATTATGAGCCTTGTAATTGATTACACAGCTTCGAGTTTCAAAACAGATAAATTGAAAGCTCTGGTAATCGATTACATGAGCCTTGTAATCGATTACATAGCTTTAGAGTTTTAAAATAGGAAATTCGGGCACTCTGGTAATCGATTACATGGGCCTTGTAATCGATTACGCTTGTTAAAAATACTTTCTGGGGCTCCAAGAACATCTGAGTAATCGATTACATGGAATGGTAATCTATTACTTGAGTCCAGAATGTGTAATCGATTACATGATATTGTAATCGATTACTTAGGTCAAAAGTTCATATCCGAGTATAGCAAACCTCTCTGTTAATCGATTGCATGGAATGGTAATTGATTACTTGAGTCCAGAATGTGTAATCAATTACATGATATTATAATCGATTACATGATATTGTAATCGATTACTTAGGTCAAAAGTTCATATTCGAGTGTGGCATACCTCTCTAGTAATTGATTGCATGGGCCTGGTAATCGATTACCAGCACCTTCAAAATATGAAAATTTAAGTTTAAAACACCTTCTAAGTTATTTCTTCCTTCTCAAACCATTTTGAACCTTGTTCCAACACTCTTTTTGAAACCAAAACATTTTTGTAAAGATAAATGCCCATAGCTTCAAGATTAAATTGAAAGAGTTAAGTCTTGAGCCTTAGATCTTTAGGTGATGACATAAACATAAACATGCTAATGCAAGTTTCATTTTAATCTCAGCATTATCAAGTGATAGCAAGGAAAAGTAAATGTGCAAGATTTGAAAATAAACATGAGAATGCAAGTTCATTCTTAATTTTTAAGTTTAGGTGATGGCTTGAATCATAATCATGCTAGGCAAAAATGTAAACATGAAATGCAAGTTCATTTCTTATCTTTGAATTTTAGGTGATGACTTGAAAAATAAATATGATATGCAAGTTCAATTCTTTATTTTAGTGCTCTAAGTCCCTTAGAGTTTTCACTCTAAATTAACAATCAACTTTATGGTTGAAATAGGTAGGCTTTGAGATTAATTATTTAGGTGATAGCAAGGAAAATAAATATGAATACAATCCATTTCTTGTCTATTTGAGTCATAGGCTCAAGATTACTCTTCACAACAACATAGTTTCTTTGTTTTGTTAAAAACCTCTTTTAAAAGTGAAACCTTCAAGCTTTAGAGGTCCAATAAATGATGGTTTTGCAACCAACACTCAAGATCCTCATCATCAAGCCATGGTTCCTTCCAAATGTAGACCATTTGGTCGAAAAAATCAAAGAGGAGGAAAAGGAATAGCAAAACCAAAAAGAAAGTGGAGAAGGAAAGAAGAATCAACATAGCATCATTTCAACCCACAAGTTTAAACAACAAAAGAGAAAAAGACAACTCCCTACCTTGGATGTGTCTTTTGTTAGAAGAGGGTTTGATCTTGGAAGGAAAAGAGGAAGAAGAACTCTTTGGGATTGAAGAAGAAAAGCTTGGAATTGCAAGAATGAGCAAAGTTCTTGTAAGCATCCTCAGATGCATATTTATATGAAAATGAAACATAAGAGGGTGAGAATAAGGGGAGGATGGCCAGTCAAGGGGGAAGGGAGAGAGAGGGAAAATATCTCTTCCAATATGTCATTCAAAAGCATGGCTCAAGGCATGATGAAGTATGGTGCAAAGCATGATGAGGTATGGCTCAAAGTATGGTTATTTGTGTGTAAAAATAAATCACCTTGTGATGAAACATAGGGAGGAGGTGGCTGGTTCTTATAGGAGCTTTAGGGGGGATATTTTGTCATTTCATTTGTGTTATGACTTGGTTTAGGGAATGGGTTTGATTAGGTAATTGATTAGAAGTTTATAAGTAAGTATTTAGGTGAGGCAATGGATAATTAAGGATGTCAAGACATGATTAGGGAGTGTTCTTGCTTCATTAGAGAGATTAAAACTCATTTTAAAGTGTAAGAAAGAAAACACTATTCAAGATTCCATGACTTGGAATCTTGAGTTTTAAGAAGAAATTTAAGTTTAATCTAAGTAATTCTAGGTTCTAATTAACTTTAATAAATTATTTTGACTCTAGATTAATTATGGAAATTAATTAATCTTCGATTAGAGCCTAATATTGCTTAGGTTTACTTAATTTCATCATTAGGCCCAGAATGCACTATGTAGGGGCAAAATCGTAATTTTACACAAAAATGCCCAGGACCACCGGGGTATAAATAGACATGCCCAGACTCGTAAAAATGTCATTTAAAACCTTTGGGTGAAGTTCGGGCTCAATCAGCTCATCAATCAGTGTTAAACAACCACATGGGCGTTTTGGTCATTTTGCGCATCGGAATTCAAAAATGAGACTCTTCTGTTCTATTAGCGTACATACCACGCATAATCTCCTTTTAACATTGAGCTGACCCTTCAAGGACTGCTAGGTCAGCTGTCCTCAAATTTCGAGTCAAAAATGACCTCAAGGGTATTTTGGTCATTTTCACTTAGACAGAAAAATTGGGGTGTTATAGAGGTAATGTTGATACTACTCTTTTTACTCTTGAACAAGATGATAACTTTCTAGTACTTCAAATATTTGGTGCCTCTGATCATTCACTTTATGAAAAGTTTTCAAAATTAATGCAGAGTGAATTTGAGATGAGTATGATGGGTGAACTCAAGTTCTTTGCAAATAAAACAACAAACGGAAGGGATTCTAATCCACTAAGAAAAGTATACAAAAGAGTTACTAAAAAAATTCTATATAGATGAAGTGAAACCCATGAGCACCCCCATGCATCCATCTCAAAACATAGATGCTGATGAGAATGGTGAGAAAGTATCAGAAAGTAATTATCGTGGAATGATTGGTTCATTACTGTATCTTACAGCCAGTAGACAAGACATTCAATTAAGTATGAGAATTTGTGCTAGATTTCAATATAACCCAAAACAGTCATTCTTAAATGTTGTCAAAAGAACTCTTTGATATCTGTCAAGTACTACTAACCTTGGCTTGTAGTATAAGAAAGATACTTCTTATGATACTGTAGAGTTTTGCTATGCTGACTTTGCTAGAGATAGAGTTGAAATGAAAAGCACAAGCGGTTGCTACTACTTATTTAGAGAAAGCTTGATCACATGGTCATGCAAAAAGCAAAACATGATTGCTTTCTCTACTGTTAAAGCTAAATATGTAGTTGCTACAAACTGCTACACTCAAATAACGTAGATAAAGAATCAGCTAAAGGATTATCAGTTGAGGTATTCTAAAATTCCTATATACTGTGATAATACAAGTATTATAAATCTTGCAACTAATCCTATTAGGCACTCTAGGTCCAAGCATATTGATATTAAACATCATTTCATATGTGATCATGTTTACAAGGGAGATGTTGAGTTAATGTTTTTGAATACTAAAGACCAAGTGTTAGATATATTCACAAAGCCATTAGCTGAAAATTGTTTTTGTGTTTTGAAAAGGTTTTTGAACTTAACTATTTTCAAAACTGCATAATCTTTCATGCATATACCATCTTTGGGTACTCTCTTTCTCTCTTAATCTCTCAAAATTGAAGCCCAAAAAGGAAAGATTTTAGTTTGCAAGATCAGGTACAATTCTTGAAGATCAAAAAGTCGATCAGAAAGAAGTCAAGTATCTCAGGAGTACATAGGTTGATCAGAAAGAAGATATGAGAACAAGAGGCTTGGGTTCGTTTGAGAAAAATTTTCAGCATAGGAAGATGAGCTTATCAATGGCTCAGAAAGTGAAAAGTGAAGTTCAGAAAAAAAACCCTTCAGAAAGTGCACTCAAGAGTCAGAAACCTTTCTTTATAAAAGGAGGATGATGAAGCAAGACAATTCCCTTTCTTTTTAAGCTTCTCTCTCCCGCGTCGCTTCACCTTCTGTCTATTACATCATATCACTTAAATAACCCTTACTTTTTACACGTTACCACTTCATTTACCATCTGCTTTCCATTTAAAACTGTAAGCTTCAAACCGCTTCATCTACTCATAAACCTTTATTTCTCATAACCTCTTTCTTCTTCAAAGCCTCAACCTTTGATATTCCATCACACTCATTATCTAGACATGGCTGAAGGAAATCTTTTATTAGGTCGCATCACAACAGTAGGAACACTTCAAATGTTCATTGAATTGTTGGATCAAGACCATTATGAGGAAAACTTCTCTCATTGTCTTATTGGCCCTAGAAAAAGGTTAACTCAGACACTGATGGCTTAGGTTCTCATCCTTCTGGAAATCGTTTCCTTTCAGGGATGGGAAGGGTTTCTTGACCTTACTGACCAATTCTTCTCTAGGATAGTCACTGCTTTCTACTCTCAACTAGTTCAGGTGATCGACTCTATGCTAACCTCATGCATTAGAGGAGTTGATATAAAACTAAGCATCATGGATCTCTCACACATCATCCATGCTCCTGATAAAGGTCTCAGATGCTCCTCTGAAATAGATTAGTTCACAACCCTTGGTGTTTCAACAGAAGAGGTCTTCGGATTTCTTACCAATTCCCCAAGATATCATCTGGGTAAAATCACTACAGCATTGCTGAACTCAAATACGCGACAAGTTTTAACAATCATTCAGTTCTCCTTGCTTCCTTGTTTAGGTAGCACCCACCTATTAGTTAGGATGGACTATATGTTACTATTTTGTTTATTAATAAAAAGAAGAGTAAACTTCCCCCTATTAATTTTTGATCATATGCTAGGTGCTATCTCTCCTGAGAAAAGAAAAACTACTACTGTTCCTTATGAGATTCTGCTGACAAAAAATCTTTGAACATATGCATTACCCTCTTGTTAATGAGTGATATGGGTATATGGAGGGTACAAAGTACACCTTTAACTCTTTTAGAACCCTAAGGAGACTAATTGGTAATGATGCCAAAAGACAGAGTTTAAGAATCAGATATGCAACTGTTGAAAAAGCAACCACAGAAGCTGAAGGTAGAAAGGGCAAAAGGAAAATAATCATTCTTGTAGATAGTTTTGATGATAGCAAGAGGCTTGAGATCATCATCAGATATGGAGGTTCACCTTGTGCCCATAGCATAACCTCAGATTCTGAACAAGAATCCTCTTCCTCAATGGCATTATCTTCAAAGCATGAACATGCTAATGCTGCTTTTCCTAGGGCAAAACAACCTCCTGCTTTAACTTTTCCTTATCCTACTCCTGTCCAAGGTGTTGGTCCTTCATCAAGCCAACTGCCACTAGCAGTATAGCCAAACTACTATGAGGTTCAACTGATGCTATGTGAATAATGCCTCATCAACAATTGTCTGGATAACTCAGAAGCCATGTCTCAGAAGCATGAGGCACTGCTTTTGGAAGTACTACATGAAGTAAGGTGTCAGGGCTAATGATGATACTACTGGTTTCCAACACACTCCTTTTTATTAATGATAAAAGGGGAGAAGAACAGTGAAGAAAATCCTTTGTGCTTAGAAATATAGGGAGAGATTAAGCTGAGGGAGAACATATTCAATTTTTTTTTCAAGTCATATGCATTCATTTCCTGAAAAGTATAGTTGGTCAAAGACATGCTGAAAACAGATCTAATCAAGATAATATATCACAAGTATTACTTGTTAAGTTTTCAAGTATGAAGATCTTCAAGAAATTTCTTTCCTTTGACAAATAATCAAGCTCATTGTATATCCATAGCTTAAATGTCTTTCTCTATGATGTCTGCTATGATAACCATTCAGAAGTACGTTGAGCTTGTTCTATGTTTCAAAAGAAATAGCAAACAACTATGATTAAACGTCGCTTAAGGCCAAAAATGTTTTTATATGATCCATATTATGCCTTAAGGAAAAAACTTGCTGAAAATGTCTCTAGATGATATACAAAAGAATATGTTTATCATGCTTATATTTCTATAATATTTCTTTTGTAATGCCCCGATTTTCTGTCTGAGTGGAAAATGACCAAAATGCCCCTGAGGTCATTTTCAGCCCAGATTCGAGGATGGCCGGCCTGGCAGTCCTCGAAGGGCCAACTCAATGTTTGAGCGGGATTGAATGACCCTTGAGTGGTTTCGGAGGCGAAAGTCTCATTTTCTGCAGTTTCGGGTCAAAATGACCAAAATACCCCTATAGCGTTTTTACGCGGGTAAGGGTGCCGTTTGAGCCCGAAACTTTCCCCGAAGGTTTAAAACAATGTTTTTACATATTTCAAAGCATCTGTTTGAGTCCCGGTGGTCCCAAGCAGTTTTAGTGCAAAATTATGATTTTACCCCTAGAATAGTGCTTTTTGAGCTTAATGATGTAATTAAGCAAACCTAAGCAATATTAGGCTCTAATCAAAGATTAATTAATTTCCATAATTAATCTAAAGTGAAAATAAACTATTAAAATTAATTAGAACCTAAAATTGCTTAGATTAGATTTAAATCTCTTTTCTAAAACTCAAGATTTCACTCTTGGAATCTTGAATAGTGTTTTCTCTCTCCAATTCCTTAAATCAAGGAATTGTGTCTAGAATTGTTTATGCACTAAAATGAGTTTATAACTCACTAATGATGCAAGAACACTCCTTAAATATGTTTTGACAACCTTGATTACCCATTTTCTCACCTAAACACTTTCTTACAAATTCCTAATCTTAATCCTAATCAAAGATACACCTAAACACAACTCTAAACCACAATTAAAATGCAAGAAAACCCTGCCCCATGGCTGATGCACCTTCGGCCATCTCTTCCCCATTTGCATCACATGTTGATTTGTTTCTCACTCAAAGAACCATGCTTGAGCCATACCTTGAACCATACCTCACCATGCCTCAAGATCACAACATCTCACCTCATGGAACTCATGGGGCTGCTCATTGTGGTCGAAACCTTCCCTCCCTCCTTGTACCTTGCATTTGTTTCATTTCTCTATAAATAGCATGCTTGGGTGAACTTGCATCATTTTGGGTTCATTTGCTAAGTGTAAGTTTTCAAAGAGCACTTCAAAGTTTCCTTTTTCTCTCAAGTTCAAGTGTTCAAGTTCTTCAAGTTCTTCATCCTCTTCTCTCATCCCAATCTTCAAATCACTTGGTATAGATTTTCTTTCAAGTGTTTTCTTTATTTAAGTTCTATTTCTAGTTATGTGTTTATGGTTTCTCTTGAGTTGTTTTAGAACTTCTTTCCCTCTCCTTTTTCTTCATCATTTTCGGCCATGGGCCTTTAAGGACAAGGGAATGAAAGCTTCATGATGAGGTTCCATGATGATGATGTTCATCACTTGAACAATCTCAAAAGCTTGATCTTTGTTCTTAAGTTAAAAATGTTTTTAGTTGTTCTTCTTGAACCTTGAGACCTTTCACTTTGATGATATTTTAAAATGGTTACATGAACTCAATGATGAGGACTCATGATGTTGGTGTTAATGCATCATCAAGATCATGGTCTCTAGAGTTTCAAATGTTTCTTTTTCTTCTTAAAAGTTTCGGTTCCTTTTCCTTTTCTTTCTCCTTGTTTTCGGCCATGTTGGCCAATGAGATTCATAATGGCTTGATGATGAGAGCTTCTAGATGGTGACTATGTGTTCATCACAATGAGGTCTATAGAGCTTGAGTTTTAATAAAAATGTTATGTATGACCACATTTCAAGAAAAGAAACTTTGTGTTTTAAAGAACCCTTGAGGTTTACTCTTGTCTTTACTTTATCTTGTCATGATAAGTTTAGGTTGAGGTTTAAATTCCTTTAAAAGTCTTGTATGAGCTCTAATAAGAAATAAAATGGACTAGCATTCATATTTAAATTCAAGCTTATGCATTACATATTTACTTTGAGCTTTGCATTCATATTTATTTTTCCAGGCCATCACTTAAAGTTAAAGGATAAAAAATGGATTACATCTCATATTTACATTCTTGTCTAGCATATTTACTTTTCATCACTAAAGAACGTAAAGATTTAAAATGAGAGCTTGCACTATCACCTAACTAAAACTCAAAGCCTTTCTATTTCAGCCTTAAAGTCGATTGTTGCTGGGCCTAGAGCACTAAAATAAAGAAATGGACTTGCATATTTATATTTCAAGTCTTGCATATTTATTTCAAGCCCTGCATATTTATATTCAAGTTATGCATATTTACTTTAAGCTCTCACTCTACTTTGTAATGAAGAATAAAAATGAAGTGCATAGCATGTTTAAATTATGTCAACACCTAAGAACTTTAGAGCTCAAAGACTTGCCCATTTTATCTCAAGTTAAAGTTTGATGAGGGAACATTCTTTGAATGCATAATTTTGGTCAAGTAGTGATGATGAACTTGGAATGAGTTTCATCTGGCTACAAGGGCCAACAATATAAGTTTTAAGATTCTCTATGAGATTAAGACCAAATAAGATTTATGAATTTATTTCTCCTTTGAGGAAGGATCAAGTGGTCACTAACCTAAGGATGTTCTTAGCCTTTTTTACAAAATAAAATGGTTTGCAAAAGAGTTTAGAAGTCCTAAAAATGATTCCAAGAGAAACTAGCAACTTATATGTTTTAGAAATATCAAGTTATGCATCTTTTTGGAGACTTAATGTTCGGTTCTTCCATGATGAGTTTGCTACTGTGTGATGATGCTTTGATGTGTTTGATTGAGTAAAAAATTATGTTGAAGTAGGAACATTTCTATGCATGATAGGAGAGAAACTAGCTTTCTAGAAAAACCGTAAAGTCAATATTTAGCATAGTTTTAACCCATTTATTTTTGGATACTGCCAAAACTATTTCAAAGGGGATATAATCAGATTAGGATTGTTCAATCATGAAAAATTTGGTTACAATTGAAGTAGGATTGAATTTTAGCACCTGTAGAGAAACTAGTAACTAGAAAACCGTAAAACCGCAATTCTAGAACTCTTAGAACATTTAATTTTTAGAATCTGTCCAGCAACCTCATAATATGGTAAACATGGTTTATGATTAGTTCTTAGACATAGGAATGTCTCATAATTGGTTTAGGTTTAATTTATAGTGCCTTAGGCGAAGACGGAACCGAGAAAGGGTCTAAAACGTAAGTGCTAAAACCCCGTAATTGTAAGTTTATAATTCTGCCCCCTAAGGAATGGAATTGCCCAGATTTATTAAAGAGCATAAATAATAGTAGTATTTGTTAGAAGAGAATCCTTAGGTGCATAAGAGGCCGATAGAAAATGATAGATTAATTACATCACAAGTTTAAGGCCTGTAAGGGTCAAAGCATAATGTACCGTACGACCAAAAGCATAATGAATTTCTAATGTTGCTTGTGAACGTATGAGAATGATTATGTGAATGCATGGAATTATGATGGAGGATGCATGTTTGAATGACTTAAGTGGCATAAAGTAAAATTTGAAAGAAATTCGGCATCTTCTTTGTTATCTGCTTCAATTCGACAAATTTGGGGACTTAGAAAGTTTTTGAAAACCTATGAGATTTTTATTTATGAGGTACTAAGATAAGTTCTCAGATGATACCGGTTCGGTCGAGCACCTCCAGAGAACTCATGTGACATCGGTACCAAGATGAATTCTTGGGTGACACCGGTTCGGCCGAGCACCCCAAAGAAATGCCCCCTAGCCCGTACTGGATAAGTCAGGATTATGTTTATGATTATGTTATGCTTATCGAGGTTGATAAGTAAGAACTAGTGATGACTAGTTAAGATATGAGCTCATAACCTACAGATGTGACACGTTTTGGGTGACACCGGTTCGGCCAAGCACCCCCAGAACGATTGTCTTTTAGGGTGGCCTATGAGGAAGTAAAGTATGATGTTTATGTCACAAAGTTTCCCATGTGAGAATTTAATTGCCACTTTATGCCACTATTATGATGTTCCTAATGTTGAGACTATTATTCTTGCATTGAGTAGAGACCATGCATACATTCTTAAATATGATTGCATCTATGTCATTAAGAATCATGCTAAAATGAACGGACCTTGGCTAATTATGTTTCAAAACCTAAAAATGGACTTAATGCTCACTTATTTTGTATACTAAACCCAAGGTTCCTGAGGACGTAGATGATGACACCTAGGTAATAGGAGGCCCTATTGAGATTCTTTAGCAAGATTCTCACTCCCTCTATCTCTTTCTTTCCGTCACATCTTCGGATGGCGACGTTCGTGGTTTTTGTGGACACCCCGACGTGGGAGGTGCACTATGATCCGGAACACGGATCATACCATTTTGAGGGACAGTGCACGGTGCGAGTCTTCATGTTCGTGGAATGTCCCTTCGCTCACCCCGTGCATACCCACCGCTTCTCCCCGACAGCACCCTACGGCGACAACGAGCGGGTTTTTGAGCGCGCGCGTACGCATAACGAGAGAGTGCTCCGCATGCACACCGCCGCCTCAGCCATTCGTGACTATCCCGATTACGTGCCCCGGACTTACTTATTGGAGACCGACCCGTCGGAGGACCCGCCTACCCATCCATACAGCGAGAGCTCCGCCCCCACTCCACCACTGATGAGAGAGGGCAGTGAGGATACCGTGACTCAGCCACGGCACGCACGACGATCGGAGATGCGGCCACGCCGCGGGGGTCACACTCGATCCCCGTTCCACCTCTATACGCCAGAGAAGCTCGCCCAGTTTCCCAAATACATACCTCGCTCGTGAGATAGACGTCAATAGGCGGTGACGTACGACCAATGGAGTACCCGGGTAGAGCACACACCACTTAGATAAGGATGGACCTCCTTTTGTTTAGAGGTTATCCCTTTAGTTGCACTTGGGTAGGGGAGTTGCTTTTATGTTTTCCGTCGTACTTTCCTTTGTATCTATTCATGATGTACTAAACTAAGCCCCACTCTCCATGAGTGGGCATATCATATTATATAGATATGCAGTTCAGTTTTATTGTGATGTGCCTTTACTTGCCTTATGTTATGATGAGATGTTTGCTTTATTTCCATCCATGCTTTATTGCTTATCATGTCACGCGGCTCTAACTTTGCTTTTATAAATTCAAAAAAAATTTACCAGTATTTTCCACTAAGTATTTTAAAGTAAAAAGGAGACTATGATGTAACCGACTAATGATTAACCTAAATATGTTCTAGAGTATTGGGTTAAAAATTAGGATATTACATCTTTCATTGTGCTTGAAGGGAAAATATCAAATAATCTATAAAGCCAAAGTGATCTACTATCTTCATCAGCACTTTCATAAAGTTTGAATCATCAATGAACAATGATTAAAGACACGAAGACTCAATCATCATTAAGAAAATGATACTAAAGTTTAGAAAACTTACTCTCAGTAAGACAGTGTTCTCAACAAGAAGAAGGAAGGAAAATTTCAAATTTCAAAATTGAATGTGTCTGAAAAAGTCAAATCCCGATGTCAGAACCGATCAATCATCTCTTTGTGAAATTCTTCACTATTTGAAAATCATTTCCTTGTGTATAGAATCTTTTTTCTACACTTTATAGATCATATGTTCTTCCAAGGAAAAAATCTAAAAAGAAGTCATTCAAGATTTTGAAGTTCTTTTCATTGTATATCTAAAGAAATCTTGAGTCTAAGTTAGTTTGAGTGGCAACCCAAACATATAACTTTTGTATCCTTGATCTAGAAGTGATTTGTGTGAGATAGCTTGAAGAGGCTTATTAAAGACTACTTACAACGTGACAATAAAAAAGTTCTTTACTGCTCATGGTTTTAACTTAGAGAGGCTAGCACATACTACTTGGTTCAGCTTGAAAAGGCAGTTGAATAACTACTTGGTGTATGATAGAAGGTGTTACCTACTAGTCACTGGACATAGCTTGAGAAGGCTACTGAAAAAACTATCTTTGTTCTTTCTCAGGTTAAAGAAACATTAGTGAAACTCAATGGTTGTTGAAAACTAGATATAGGCAGGTTTGGCCAAACCAGTATAAAATTCCTTGTGTTGGTTTTTCTTCTTCCTTCATCTCTTTTTTTTTATCTATGTTCTTGTTTCAATATTTGTTTTAAAAAAGCTATCATACATTTTTTTTCACTGGCTTAAGTACATAAAATTCACTTTCTGAAGTCTTTGACGCTATTTTCCACTATGCTACAAGTTCACAACTTGATAGTTTTTTGTTAAAGTTTTTCAGATCCTCAATGATGAAAGAAAAGTACAAACATTATTCAACCCCTTCTCTTTTACTTGTCTACCTACAATTACTGCCACCTTGAAACAAATTTGATTACAATTTATAATAGAAAGCTTAAAAAACATGTACTAAAGGTGTGTTTGGTATACAGTATTAGGCATGATAGTATATGTTATCCTCTTATACATTGTTTGATGCAGACAATATATATATATAAGTTTATACATCATAACCCCCTTATAAATTAAAATGCTGTATAACTTAATATAGCATAAGGAGGCCGTATTAGGCCTAATTAGATTTTACTATATAAGATTACTTTTATTTTTAATATTTTATTAAAATAAAATAATTCTCAAATAAATAATCATAAATAAAAATTTATAAATAAGGTTATTTCTTAATAAATAAATATTGTTAACAAATAATATATGATATAAATCTAGTCATATACAGAATAAAAAAAATTATAATTAATAAATACTAAATAAAATAAAATAAAATATTAAATAGAAATAAATATTTAAATAAATAATATGTAATATATAAAAGGAAGGATCAACAAAAAAATATTTTGAGTTAATATTTATTTTAAAATTTAAATTTAAATAATTATAATTATAAAAGAAAATGTTAAAATAATAATAATATTTAAAATAAAATAAATTTTAATTAATAAATATTTACATAAATATTATATTTAAAAATTATATTTAAATCATTAATAAAAAAATTTATTTTATTTAACATTTAATTAAAATATTAGAATTATTTGTAAATAAATGATAATATTATAAAATATAAAATATAATATCTTATACAATATTATACTAAACACTGTATGGTATTAAAAGTTTATCAGGTCTTATACTATCAAGTCTTATCTTATTAGATCTTATACTATCAGCCCTTACCCTGTCTAGCGTATGAAACGGACCTTATAAGTGGAATTGAAAGCATAAGGCAATCTATCATGCATCCTAAATATAGGATTCAAAAATAAGAGAGGAGAACATTGATTCTGACATTTCATTAAACACATTGCAAGCTCAATTTCATAAAACAATTTGAAATAGGGCCAGTAAAAATTTCAACCTATTTTTCAGAGAAATCTCATCAATTTTTGGCATAAGTATTGAGGATCAGAGATGAGCAAATGAGAAAATCAATAACTCATGGAAGGAATTAACAATGACAAACTTTAATCATATTGTTGTGCGAAGTAATCCTCTTATCAGTTCTGTTAATGTCGTACTCCTTTCTGCCGCCATTGTCCATACTAGCCCCGCTAGTTCCATTGACTCCGCCACCTCCAAATTCTCCTATTCTTTCATTTCACTCCACTATCGCACGACTCGCTACATTTTCACCACCACCCTCACCCTCAGTAACCCTAAAACCATTAGTGGAGCCAATCAAGCCAGTCCTTAAGGCAATATGATTCAAAGTAGTCCTCAACCCGTAGAAATCGTCTTCCTTTTCATTTATCAGCTTCGACAGCCTCACCATTGCCACCCTCAGCTGCCTCCTAATCTCGCTTGACCTCAAACCACCATTATATGCTTCTCCCTCCTCCTCTTCCGTTGTCACTGCTAATACAGTAAGTCCAAACTAGTAGAGAGGGCACTAGTCGTTAAGGTCAAGCTATGGTGTGATGCAATCGGAGTAGTACAGGTGCTTGCAAGGGAGCTGCTTTGCTTCCACGTTGACCTCGATTTCATCCTTGCAAACTGTATGGTACGGGTGTCGCCGCCTGCAAAAAATTAAAAAGGTTTTCAGTTATCTAAATGCACCAAAAATGTAGTTATAATGCAATCCGAGTCGTCTCACGTGGAAACGATGGAATTAATTCACGGGAAATTGGGTGTTTTTGAATTGTTGATAGCAAATTGAATAATAACGAATTAAAGAAAATATAATAGCATGAAATTACCTACATAGGGACTTCCTCAGGTCAAGAGATGTTCAATCATCGATTTAAATTATAAATTTGTAATGGTTGTTGCTTCCTTTAAACATATTTTCATACAAAGAAAGGTATATTTTACTTAACGAAGATACAATCGTACTCCCATCAAGGATTTAACTGAATATAAGAACTAGTAATTCAATATCATGATCCTATGATCCTAATTCAGTTTAAATACCAATTATAGCAACTTAATTTCCAACGAAACTGATTCCAATCCTTAATGCAATGTAAAATCATACAGCAAAGCAACTCTCAAAAATTTAATCATAATAATTCGTATAACTAAAATTAAGAGAGATGACAAAGGAAAGGAAAACCAACCACAAACTGTGAATTAAACAGATAGTCTCATGAACATTCTTGATCTTCAGTCGTCCCTATGCAAGGTAGAAGAATTACTCATCCATAGGGAGAGTTTGACAATCACAAATCAATGTTAAAGGAAAGCTGTCAAAATTACAATCAGAAAACCTAAACTTAACAGTGATGGAGAACCTAGTCTAGAGAGAGAGTGAGAGAGAGAGCCTCCGAGAGAAAGAGTTTCAAAAAGTTCTAAAACTGAAGGTTGCCTCCTTGTCCCTGCCCCTGTGTGTTACGAGAAAAAACCATATGCAGCCGTCTTGTCTGTTCCTTTGCTTAGCTTTCTTTGGGCCAACCAATATCGGGCCCAGAGAAACGCATTTGGTTAGCATTCAACTGCCTGGGCAGTCTTAGAGGCACTCAACAAAAATATGATCCCTCAGATTACCGCATGGGTGGTCCTGAACCGCCTGGGCAGTCCTCAATGTGCATGAGTTCCTGCTTCTTTGCTCCAATACATCACCTAGAAGTCCCTGTTGCCAAGAAAAACTCCAAAAAGAAATTAAAAGCATAGAAAACTTCCCAAGTTTAAGAATTAACTGAAAATTATATTGATAACTATAAAATCACTTAAAAATGCATGTTGAGGACAAAGTGCAAATTCACTAATTTAATATCAATTAAGAAAAATTCAAACACAAAATATTTAGAGTTAGGACATAAAATGGGTGCATAAATACGACCCATCAAATCTCCCCACACTTAAACAATTGCATGTCCTTATGCATGGCACTCAAATGCAAAAACAAGGATGAAAATACATGATGCTACTAAGCCTAAAGCTGCAAGATACATGACACACACATGATATGCTAAAACTTAACCAAGTAAAGAGGGTAGCTAGAAATGGTTAAACAACAGGCAGCATACAACAAGAAGCTAGAATCCAATGGCACTCACCGGGTCAATCAAAATAGCACAAGGCAAGAGCGAACAAAACAAGTATGACTGAGTTAACCTCCCAAGGAAGATGTGTATTACTCTCTACTCAAGTTCCTAAATCTTATAATACACTCCAACACTCAACAGGGAACTTCTTCTATAAGCTTGCCTTTTTTCTAAGTCACCACTGGTCAATCACATGTCTGGGCATATTTAAAGAGGTTTTCTCAAGGTTGATTGGGCTTAGGTATAGGTGGGATATATGAGGAAAGTGACTAAACTTAATTCCTACAAGAGCAAGGCACAACACAAGAATTCACATGAGAGAAACCATTAAACTAATGCCCCCCCTTTTTTTTATTCGAACCCACTTAATTACTTGCAAAGGTGGATTGGTGAAACTCAGCTTTCTTTTTTTTTCCAGTATCAAAGGGATTTCCACCAATCCAAAACTTTTCCCTTCAAGGGCCAATAGTTCTTTTTTATTCATTTCTGGCAATGTTTTCCCTACACTTAGGTACCAGATTGCACCAAGCTCTTACATGTCCTAAGTTGGGTGATGCTCATGGTTTTCCACTTAGGCTTGAATCATGCTAACAAACAAAAATGGGGGAATAAGCTCAAAGAAGGTTGCCAATGGATAAAATCATGCAGGGTGGGCTTTATGGCTAAGTGGGTTATAGGAAAGAATGCCTTAATCATCAACATACTAGACAGTGCAAAGACAATGCTTTAACCAAGAATTGGGCAAGTTCTAGAATCCATTCCAAGAGGGTGCACACACATCAACAAGTTTAGTGATTAAATAATAAAAATCACATTTAGGCCTAAAAGCTCATAGGTAAAAATAATTAACCAGCAACCAAACAAGTTAAAATCCATTACATTGTTTAAGTGACCATCAAATTAACCAGTGCACCATGGAAATCAAAACAGAAAATAGTTATCAAGTACAAGCAGTGTTCAACCAACTAACCAACTCCCTTTTTTTTATGCAAACTAATATGCAACTACAACTACCATGTAATGCAAGACATAAAGCTAAAAGAAAATGAAAATACATGAGTCAAAGGATGGAAAAGTAAACCGAACATCCCCAGAATTGTAACATCCTAATTTTAACCCAATACTCTAGAACATATTTAGGTTAATCATTAGTCTGTTACATCATAGTTTCCTCTTTATTTTAAAATACTTAGTGGAAAATACAGGTAAATTTTCTTTTTGAATTGTAAAAGCAAAGTGAGAGCCACGCAACATGACGAGCAAAGAAACAAACTATGAAGCATAGAGGCAATAAAACACGAATCCAAATAAACACGTCAGAACATCCGGTCATAAAGCATGTAAATGCATAGCATAATAATACAAACTGCATAAATAGATATATATAACATGCCCACTCAAAAGTGGGACTTAGTTTAGTACAACATAAAGTGAATACAACTGAAAATGGTACATGGAAACATGAAAAGGGAGACACCCACACCCTAGTGCACCTAAAATGGGTAACCTATCTGAACAAAAGAAGGCTACCCTAATCTACGTATGGTGTGTACACTATCATTCCTCGAGCAGCTCTACTGCTAGTGGTTCGGATAGGGCGGGATATAACCGATCCATGGGTGAAGCTTATTCGGAGTGGGCACTTGCTGTGGCTGGACATAAGCTCCTCGACAGGGATGCATGGACTGCCTCCGAGCCAGCCTCGACTATGTGACAGTCTCCTCGCTACCCTCCACCCTCAGTGGGGACGTAGGGGTAGAGCTCTCAGAATATGGATAGGTGGGTGGATCCTCTGATGGGTCAGTCTCCGAATGCCTCGAACGGGGGACATAGTCGGGGAAATCGTGGACGGCAGACTCAACAAAGTACGTGCGGAGCACCCTTTCGTTATGTGTCCGTGCTCGTTCAAATATCATGTCGTCATCATACGGGGAAGTCAGAGAAAATTGATAGCTATGTACAGGGTGAGAAAAGGGGCGTCCCAAAAACATAAACACTTGAAGTGTGCAGCTCCCCTCAAAATGATACAATCGGTGCTCTAGGTCGTAGTGCACCTCCCAGGTGGGGGTATCAATGAACAACACGAAGGTCACCATCTGAAGACGTGACGGAAAGAAAAGATAGAGAGAGTGAGAATCTTGCTAAAGAAACTCAGTAGGGCAACCTCCTATCTAGGTGTCATCATCTACGTCCTCAGGAACCTTGGGTTCAGTGTATGAAATAAGTGAGCATGCACCAAGCTCATTTTAAGTTTCAAAACATGGTTGGCCAAGGTCCGTTCATTTTAGAATGATTCTTGATGTTATGGATGCAACATAGTAACGAATGCATGCATGGCGCTATCTAATGCAAGGATATCAATCATAACTTCATGAAACATCATAATAGTGGCATAGAGTGGCAAGTAAAATCTCATGTGGGAAAAACTTTGTGACATAATATCATACTTCACTTTCTCATGGGGCCACCCTAAGAAGACATTCGCTTTGGAGGTGCTCAGCCGAACTGGTGTCACCCAGAGTGTGTCACATCTCTAGGTTATGAGCTCATACCTAACTAGTCGTCACTAGTTCTTACTTATCAATCCCAATAAGCATATCATAATCATAATCCCAACTATCTAGTATGGGCTAGGGGGCATTTCTTGGGGGTGCTTGGCCGAACCGGTGTTACCCAAGAATATATCTTGGTACCGATGTCACATGAGTTCTTGGGAGGTGCTCGGCCGAACCGGTGTCATCCAAGAAGCCATCTTAGTACCTCATCTCTTTTAAAGAAAATTCTCATAGGTTTTCCAAAAACTTTCTAAGTCCCCAAATTTGTCGTAAATTGGCAAAGATAACAAAGAAGACGGATTTCTTCCAAATTTGCTTTATGCCACGTGAACAAAAACAACATGTACCCTCAATCACAATTTCATGCACTGACATGATCATTCTCAATTAAAACGCACATCCTTGTGTAACATAAAAGCTCATCATGTTCTTGAACTTATGGTATCTTATGCTTTGACCCTTACGGGTCTTAAACTTGAGATGTAATTATTCTATCATTCTCTATTAACCTCTTATGCACCTAATGATTCACAACTAATAATTCTTACTAGCATTTAAATTCGTTAGTAATTTGGGCAGCATCATATTTTAAGGGCAGAATTACATCTTTAAGATTACGGGGTCCTGGAATTTACGTTTTAGACCCTTTCTTGGTTCCGTCTTTGCCTAAGGCGCTATAAATTAGATCTAAACCAATTATGAGGTATCCCTAAGCCCTTGAGCTAATTATAAATCATATTTACTACATTATAAGGGTGTTGTACAGAATCAGAAAATTAAATGTTCTAAGAGTTCTAGAATTGCATTTTTATGGTTTTCTAGTTGCTAGTTTCTTTATAGGCTCTAAAAATCAATCCTACGTCAAATGTTACCAAGTTTTTCATATTTAAACAATCCTAAACTGAATGTTAACATACTAAAACAGTTTTGGCAAAAGCTAAGAATTAATGGGTTAAAACTATGCTAGAACTCAACTTTACGGTTTGTCGGTAAGAGTAGTTTCTTTCCTGACTCGCTTAGAAAGATTCCCAACTTATTATGCATAATTTTAACACATTCCAACCTACCAAAACAACATCATGCAGCAGCAAACATACCATGACAGAACTGAATTCATATATATTCATATCGTGCATAAAATTTCATTTTTGGCAAGCGTAAGTTACTAGTTTCTCATGGACTCACTTTAGGACTTCTAAAACTCTTTGGAAACCAACTTATTTTACTAAGATCACCACAAACCAAACAAGGGTAGCAACCACTTGGGTTGGCTCAGGATTTAAAATTTAAAACGTAAAATTTTACTTGAAATGTTCATTGAGTTCTTCCACGCTTAACAAAATCCTACGGCATAGGTTATGGGCACTTGTGACTAGATGAAACTTATGCCAAGCTCATCGTCATCACGTGGCCGAATTGTGCATTCAAGGGAATGCTTCCATAACCAAACTTTAGCTTGAGATAAAAAGGGCAAGTCTTTGAGCTCTAGATTCTTTAAGTGATGACAAAACATAAACGTGCTATACATTCTATTTTATTCTCCATTATCAGGTAAAGTGAGAGGTTCAAAGTAAACATGAGATGCAAGAACTTAAAATATAAATATGAGGTGCTAGAAATATAAATATGCAAGTTCAATTCTTTATTTTAGTGCTCTAGGCCCAGCAACAATCGACTTTAAGGCCGAAATAGAAAGGCTTCGAGATTAATTAGGTGATATGCAAGCTCTCGTTTTAAGTCTTTACGTTCTTAAGTGATGACTTGAAACATAAACAAGAAATGCAAAGCTCGAAACTTAAACGTGGTAATGCAAGTTCTTTTCTTTAATCTTTAGAGTTTAGTGATGACATAGGAAAGTAAATATGAGATGCAAGAACTTGAAATGTAAATATGAGGGGCTAGAAATATAAATATGCAAGTTCATTTTTTTTTATCTTTACTAGAGCTCTTATAAGACTTTAAAGGAACTTAAACCTCAACCCAAACTTATCATACCAAGATAAAGTGAACTTTAGAGTTCTTTATACCAAGGTGTCAAAGAAACCTTACGGTTTGAACATCAACATCAAGTTCAAGGAAATGTATCAAGAGATCAAAATGACTAACAACCAACATTATTCAAAACAAAACCTTGAACACCAAAGAAAAGGAAGACAAGACCGAAGCCATGAGCAGGAGAAAAACAAAACTTTAAACTTTAGAGGCTATGATCTTAGTGTCACATAATCTCCAACATCATGTACTCTTATTCTTGAGCCATTTTTCATACAAAAATGAACCTTTAAAATTGAAATCCAAACAGGAAGAGGAAAAAGGAAAAGAAACTGAATCTAATAAGGAAAAGAAAGAAAAGGAACCGAACTTGTTTCAAGAAAAAGGAATAACCAAGATATGTTTAGATCAATCAAAACCAAGTTTCAAGCTCTAGAGGTTTCTCAAATGATAATCATGAGTCCATTATAATGAAACCTCATCATCAAGCCATGGTTTTCCTCCAAGATAGGCCATCATGGCCGAAACATAAAGGAAGAAAAAGGGAACCAAGAAATTGAAAAAGAAAGAAGGAAAGAAAAGAAAAGAAAAGAAGAACTAAGTGGTTCTAGGGAAATCATGAAGCACATAACCAAATAACAACTTTTAATAAATGAAACACTTGAAAGAAATCCCTACCAAGTGAGATGAGGTTGAAGAAGATGAAGAGGTTGAAGAAGAAGAACTCTTGAAACTTGAGAGAAAAAGAAAACTTTGAGTGCTCTAAACTTAGCAAATGAACTAAAGGTGTTTCAAGTTCACTCAAGTGTACTATTTATAGAAAAACAAATCAAGGGTGATGGAAATGGAGGGAGTGGCCAAAATGTTGAGGGGGAAAAGGAGGGAAAATGTCTCTTGGTTGTGTCATTTCAAGGTGAGGTTGTAGGTATGGGTTTAGGCATAGTTCTTTGAGTGTGTAAGTGAACAAAATTGTGATGCAAGAGAAGGATGAGGTGGTGCCATTTTTGGGGATCCAAGGGGAGGAAAATCTTTCATTTAGTTGTGGTTTTAGAGGTGTGTTTAGATGTAGTTTTGATTAGGGTTAGGATTAGGAACTTTTAAGTAAGTGTGTAAGTGAAAGGATAGGTAATTAAGGCTATGTTAAGGAATGATTAGTGAGCATTCTAGCTCATTAGTGGGGTCAAAATCCTATTCTAGTTAGGCTCCTTGGGGTATGGAGAGTGAATAGTGAAAATACTATTCAAGATTCTATGTTCTAGAAACTTGAGTTTTTAAAAGAAAAAGAGGTTTTGAGTTTAATCTAAGCAATCTTAGGTTCTAATTAATTTTAATAGCTTATTTGACCCTAGATTAATTATGGAAATTAATTAATCTTCGATTAGAGCCTAATATTGCTTAGGTTTGCCTAATTATGTCATTAAGCTCAGAAACACTATTCCAGGTGCAAAATCATAATTTTTCACTAAAACTGCCCGGGACCACCAAGACTTAAACAGACGCTTTTAAACATGTAAAAACATTGTTTTAGACCTTCGGAGAAAGTTTCGGGCTCAAACGGCACCTTTACCCGCGTAGAAACGCTATAAGGGTATTTTGGTCATTTTAAACTGAAACTGCAAAAAATGAGACTTTCGCCTCCAAAACCATTCAAGGGCCATCCAATCCCCTTCAAACATTGAGTTGGCCCTTCAAGGACTGCTGGGTTGGCCATCCTCGAATTCCCGGCAGAAAATGACCTCAGGAGCATTTTGATCATTTTCCTCTTAGACAGAAAAATCGGGGCGTTACAAGAATGACCCTCCACACACTTACAACAGGCACTGCCCTCAGTGCCAAGGCAAATGCAATCAATCAAAATGGCAGGAAGGCAAGCTCAGTAATCCTCATCTTCAGAGTCTTTTTCCTCTGAAATCTCAACATCAGGGTCGTCCTCTTTAGAGTCGAAGTCAGGATCGTCACGCGGCGCGAAGCGCCTAGCAGGAGGCGTGGGACGAGTTGGGGGTGGTTGCTGGGTAGAAGGTGGCGGAGGTGGCTGGGCAGGCTCAGCAGGAAGGTCAATACCCTGCATCCATATCTCAAGACGGGTAATATGCCTTATAATCCACTCCTCCGATGCCGCCATATCAGCTCTAAGCTCTAGCTATAATGTGTCAAGGCGATCCAGAATAGCCTACATCGGGTTGGAGGGACTAGCTGCAAGGCTGAAGGGACCCAGTCCAGCTCCAGCTCCTCTATCCCAGTCTCTGTGTGCTCTTGGGCCAAATAACTTCTTCACTGCAAGTACAGGGTTAGGAAGGCCAAGCTCGTCGCCTGGCAAAGTAGGTGCTTGAGATGCAAGGGCCATTTTTGTAACCAGGGCTGGATAAAGAAGCCCCTAAAAAAACTTGCCCTCATGCATGCAAGACATGTGCCAGCAGATAATATCAGGGATATAGATATGCTTCCTCTCCATCAAACAAAAAACTAGGAGTGCCTGTTCCACAGTGATAAGATGGGTATATGCTCGCATGGTAGGATATTTGAAAGAGCTAACCTCATCCAAAGTCGGGACTCAAAGGTGAGCTGGAAGCTTTTCAATCCAATGACCTTTGAGTTTGAGTTGAATTCCCAAGAGGCATCGGGGTGCCCAATGCGGCACAGAACATCACCCATATTAACCTCCTGCCATAGAAGCTGAAGGTATTCATTAAGAGCATCATCTTCAGGAGGGACTGGAATCTGAAGGGCCTCCCCTATAGCCTGGGGGGTAATGGAGAATCGCCAACCCTGCACATTTATCTTAGTCACAATGATCCCAGTTAGCATAAAACTCACGTACAATAGTGAGGTTGGTGGGCCCCGGTGCCTCCAAAAGGAACCCCCAGTGCTGCGCTTCAATGGTTTCAATGACTGCAGCACTTTGGGTCTCGCACCCTGAAAAATCAAAGGTCAATTTAGGAAGGAGGGGGCATCTCTGGATGGCTGACTTAAATTTGTCCTCTGCCCCCCAACTGGCAAAGCGGAAGGTGTCATTGGTGGGCCGAGCAGTAGTAGATGAAGCGCCCACCACCCGAGGTCTCTTTCTCTTTTCGCATCAGTCCCTGAAGCCATGGTACCTGAAAGAGAATAAGCGTGCATGAATCTAGTCTAGAGAAACAAATAGAATAAAATGAAAAATAAATGGGGAAAATAACAAAAAATAAATAAAACAATAAAACAATAAGAATGCATCCCCAAGATAAGAATTTATGCCAAGGTCATCAAGTATTTGGGGGGCACCACAAGCTCATGCAGAATCAAAAGCATACTCTTAGAGGGTTCCAATGCATAAATGTGGATGTAGTGGGTAAAAGTAAGCAGCCATAAATCTAGCAATGGGTAGCTCAAAATTCTAAAAATTTTCTCTGATGAGGCATTTTATCAAACACTTTGCATGCATAAACTTACCAACCCAAAAATCACAATAATGTGCATTGGAATCCACCAAACGAGAGAAGGAACAATGGAAACCAGTAAGGGAAAGTGAGAGGGATCACAAACTGGAGGAAATTGGAAGAAAAATGATAGATTGTAGAGGTTGAGGAGGTATCATGAAGGGGGAAAAGTGAGAGGTGCTGTATGTGTATTGAGGGAAAATAAGAGGTGTTGTGTGTGTGTGTGTGTGTTTCACCCCAAGGTTCCGTGTTTTTTTTTACAAAGGAAGAGGACCAGCTGGACGGTTTATAGGAATACAAATTTGTGTTTCGTTTACCTGTGACTGCCTGGGCGGTTATAGACCACCTGGGGTATCTAGTGAGTGCGAATTTCACTTCAGAAGGCACCTATTCACTAACACAAAATACTTGAGTACCTTATAGATGGAAATAAAAATAAAACAAAACAAAATAAAATAAGAACAAAGAAAAGAACCACAAAATGAATGAATTGTGGGTTGCCTCCTACTCAGCAATTCGCTTTAACATCCCCAAGTTAGACGTGCAGGACCCTTATGCAAGGTAAACAACCTGAACCAGCTTAACTGCCACTTTAACCCTAATATCCATGGTAGCTTCATGGTATACCTTCAATCGATGCCCATTGACTTTAAAAATTGCTTTGGACTTGGGGTCTTCAATCTCCATAGCACCAAAAGGATATACTTTTGTGACCTTGAAAGGTCCATCCCATTGAGACCTCAACTTCTCGAGCATCAGTTTCAACTGAGAGTCGTAGAGGAGCACCAGTTGCCCCTCATGGAACTCTTTCCTTAGGGTGTTTCGATCATGGAACACCTTGCGAGAGTTCTCATAGGCCTCAAACCTTAGCTCCTCCAATTCTTGCAGTTGCAACTTCTGGTCTTTACCGGCTTCTTCCAAATCCATGTTGCACTGCTTGACAGCCCAATATGCCCGATGCATCATCTCCACGAGCAAGTGATACGCCTTTCCAAAAATAAAGTTGAAGGGACTCATCCCAATGGGTGTTTTGTAGGTTGTACAGTAAGCCCACAAAGCATCATCTAACCTTATACTCTAGTCTTTCCAATTAGGCTTCATAGTTTTCTCCAGGATTCTCTTGATTTCCCGATTAGACACTTCAACTTGCCCATTTGTTTGGGGGTGATAAGGAGTGGATACCTTATGAATAACCCCGTATCTACGGAGCAAAGCTTCCATGCTCCAATTGCAAAAATGGGTTCCCTGGTCACTGATAATGGCCCTAGGCATGCCAAACCTGTAGAAAATATTAGAATGGACAAAAGAGACAACTATAGAGGAATCATTAGTGCAGGTGGCAATTGCCTCCACCCACTTGGACACATAATCCATAGCCAATAGGATGTAAACATAGCCAAAAGAACTAGGGAAAGGACCCACGAAATCAATGCCCCAAACATCAAAAACTTCACAAAATTGTATGGGTTGTTGGGGCATCTCATTCCTCCAAGAAATATTCCCTGTTCTTTGGCACTGTTCACAAAATTTGCAAAACTTGTAGGCATCTCTAAACAGAGTTGGCCAGTAAAAACCTGAGTCTGATACTTTCCAGCAGTGCGTTGGGGTCCAAAGTGACCTCCACTTGCATAAGTATGACAAAAACAAAGTATGGATTGGAATTTCTCCTGAGGTACACAACATCTAACTACTTGGTTACTATAAATTTTCGAAAGGTAAGGGTCATCCCACACATAGTATTTAGCATCGCTTTTCAGCATTGCAAACTAAGCTTGTGAGAAATGTGAAGAGTATAACATCCCCTGCTGCTTTATGTATTGAGGACTGTCCCCACAAACTAACACGGGTCTTTTCAGCATGCTTTGTCCTCACTCGCACGCTTCCTAGGAAAACTTCCCAGGAGATCACCCATCCCAAAATTGCTCCAAGTCAAGCACGCTTAACTGTGGAGTTCTTTCAGTTTGGGCTACCGAAAAGAAGATGCATCTTGTTGGTATAGGTAGTACAAATCAATTCATATAAGCCCTCCTTAACTGTATAGTCCCATACCTATACAGTCTTAGGATCCCTCTCATTCGGGTGTGTAATCGGTTCATTCATGTACCCCTCCGCTTTCGAAGTCTGCTAGGAGCCGCTCCTGGTCTGTGCTTCCTTGAACCGGCAATCATTCCCCGACTTCACAATACCCTAAAAATTGTCTAAAAATTAATTTGAGCTTTATTAGTCATAATTTCAAAAATTTGATAGTTTGAACAATGATGAGGATGATGCAACGGATTTGTAAAAAAAAAAAAAATCATAAATAGTAACTTGCGGGCCCCGCAGGCCCGTCGGGACAACCGAAACCCTAGAATTGGGACCCGGAGATACCTAAAATTGAGAAATTATATGATTATGGTTAGAAATAGGTGAAAATAAAGATTTTATACCCGAAAATATTTTTCGGGCAATGTTTGATTACCCGGGTACACTGTTTCATCTGTTCGGTGAAATTTCGATGTG
This sequence comes from Dalbergia cochinchinensis, assembly GCA_031216125.1. Lineage (NCBI taxonomy): Eukaryota > Viridiplantae > Streptophyta > Magnoliopsida > Fabales > Fabaceae > Dalbergia > Dalbergia cochinchinensis. The sequence continues at coordinate 29,117,650 of CM062375.1, read as the reverse complement.
TGATTTCTAACACCGAAAGATAGTTTATTCTTATAAAAAGAATAATGCTTATCCTTTATATGCCATGTGTAAGGCTAAGATTTAATTTTGCTTTACAAGATTAAATCCTAGCCATTCATTCCTTTTTATTATTAGAAAGAAAGCATAATTTAATTATACAAAGACTACATCTATGACAAGATAAATATAACACACCTAATCTTATCTCCTTGCAACCAATTCTCGGCTAGCTTCTTGTTCACATAGCCACCTCCATTTTTGTTCCTTCAAAGAGCATGAAACTTGATTCAAACCTCCATTTTCCTAGCTTAGAGTTGTTAAAACTTCAAAACTCCTTCACAAAACTTGTTCTACACCTCAATACCTACAAATCTAACCGATTGAAATCTCAAATCCTCACCTTAATACCTCACTTCCCCACTGCCTAAGGAGGGTTTAGGACTGAAATTGGTGTTTTGAAGTGAAGGGAGATCACTTAGAAGATCCTTTGAAGTATCAAGCTCAAAAGCTTTCAAAGTAGGGTTTTCTTTGGCCTTTTTCTTTCAAACTTTTTCTGAGCAATTCTTACTGGTTTCAATCCAAAATTTCTGGTTAATTGGGTTGATATTATGTTGTTATTGATGTATGAATTTTTCTGAAGTGTTTGGATGAGGTTAGAGAGATCATTTTGTCAAAAGATGTTGAGTGATACTTGCTGGATTTTCGGTTTTCTGACAGGCAGTGTTTGATCACGAATTTTCTGGGCTTGTTGTGGGCATTTTCTTGAACTGAAAAAAATATATGTTGGATTTAACATCTTTAGCTAGTCCCACGATTTTTCTTGGGTTTTTATTTTGAGTCAAACTACCTTAGAAAAATCAAGAACTGAAATTAAGCATATGCTGCCTGAAATGCTAGAACAGAAGCTGTAAAGTTTGCTAATTTTGTTACTATATCAAATGATGGAATTATAACTTTAAATTTTTACAGAGTATTAGAGACATATTGAGGTTTTACCAGGATTTTTATTTATAATTTTCTGGGTTCAATTGCTAGGGTAAAAAATTATGAATTTTGGTTCTTGAGCTGAGGTTGGATGGTTTCTGACCACTAAACTTTTAGAATTTTTTTAATATAGTTAGAGAACTCTAATTACCCTGAAATTTTTACAGGACCTTGGGGACACATTGAGGTGTCATTGAAAATTTTTATAGTCTCTGAAATGATTGCTTTGTGTGCAAATAAATTCGTGCCACAATAGTGTGAAATCTGCCATTGTGTTGAAAATAACTTGATGTTTTGAATTGATGAAATGATGGCATTTTGTACTAGTATGACATGAGTACCTGAATATGAGTATGAGTAATTGAGCATGTGAACTTATTGATGAGGTTAGGTACACATAGATATGAATGATTATTACAGTTGTTTATATGCGAAAGAAAAGTATAAGATTATGTTTCTTGAACTGGAGAAAGTAACTCCAGTTTGTTAGGAAAAGTAAACCTAACTACCAAGAAAAGCATAAGATTTATAATCCTTGGGCTGGAGAAAGTAAATCCGGTCTGTCAGGGAAAGTAAACCTGACTACCCTTGAATTGAGTCAGGGAAAGTAAACCTGGCTAGGAATAGGTCTGTGTGAGAATTGGAGAAAGTAAATCCAATGATCATGTATAGGAATGAGCTCAGTCCTGAAAAGCAGTCTATTACCCATTATTGCCACACTGGGGACGGCGGTACGTAACGCCCAGATGTGATAAGATTAGTCAAGGGCCAAGGCAAGTTTAAGAAGTAAATTTTCTAAGAAATCCTTTGTCTTATATGCCGAGTGAAGAAGTTTAGTACTAATATTGAGACCAATATATTTAAGTGGAAAGTTAGTAGTGTACGATGTTGAGTAGTATGGTATATGTACATTAAGTGATTGAATGTTAAAAGTAACCCACTTCGGAAGTATGATTTGGAACTTTAAAAATAAACCGTTATTACATAATGCATGACCACTTTTTTCTTAATAAACCGAAGTGGCTGGGGCGATGACGATGACATTATGATTGTGCATTTGGGGGAGTTACCCTGCTGAGAATTGTAGAATTCTCACCCCTATGTTTTTGTGTTCCCGTGTCGTCTCCAGGTTGATGCAGAGAATTGAGAGGCTGATATGCAAAAGAACGCGAAAGTGCAATAGTTTGGTAGTTAATGCTTTTATTAGGGTGTATTTAGTGGAATGGATATGTGTGTAAATATGTTAAAGGACAAAAGTGTGTTAAAGCTCATAAAAGAGCTTCCTTTATGTACTGAACTTTGTATTAAATAAATATTTTAGTTTCCTTGTTATATATTTGAGTAGAATTATGACCTAGTTATCTTGCGAATCAATCAAAATGGCTATAGATATTTAAGAAAGGTCCGCTAATTTATAAGTAACAACTCTCGAGCATGATGTCATGACTTAAGGATGATGCTATACTTGGGAGGATTTTACAAAGAGCCTACTCTAGCAACCAAGTAGTTAACAATATCAGCATACCACGGGACAACAGACACACTCATCAACTATTCATCAAGAAAATTATCATTGAGAGGTCTGTTGTCCTGGTCAAGGTGCTCAAGCCTACTTAGATGGTCTGCTACTAAGTTTTCAGCTCCACTTTAATCTTTAATTTCCAAATCAAATTCCTGTAGTAGTAGCATCCATCTAATGAGCCTAGGCTTGGCTTCCGGTTCAACAAATACTTAAGTGCTGCATGGTCTGAATACACCACCACCTTAGAGCCTAGCAACTAAGATCAAAATTTATCCAAAGCAAAGACAATTTCAAAGTGTGGGAAGCATAGTAAATAGCATGAGGAAGCTTACCCACACGTTGTGTAAGAATAGCGCCCACCACATGGTCAGAAGCATCACACATAAGTTCAAATAGCTGACTCCAATCAGGTGGCCGGATGATTGGAGTGGTGGTCAAGGCCTTCTTCAGCTTCTCAAAAGCCTCTCTACACTTGTCATCAAAAACAAACTGCACATCCTTTTGCAACAGGGAGGTGAGAGGTTAGGCAATCTTGTTGAAGTCCTTGATGAACCTCCTGTAAAAACCCGCATAGCCAAGAAAAGAGCGAATCTCCCACACGCATGCAGGGTGAGGCAAAGAGGTAATAGCTTCAATTTTGGTAGGATCAATAGCAATGCCCGTGCTAGAGACTACATGACCTAAGACTATACCTTGTTCCACCATAAAATGATATTTTTCAAAATTCAAAACAAGGTTAGTCTTAATACATATCTATAGCACTCTAGCTAAGCTACTTAAACAAGTATCAAAAGAAGAACCAAAAACAGTAAAGTCATCCATAAATACCTTCATGCACTTCTTAAGCAAGTCAGAAAAAATGCTCATCATGCACCGCTGAAAGGCAGCCGGTGCGTTGCAGAGCCTAATGGGCATCCGTCTATAAGCATATGTGCCAAAGGGGCACGTGAAGATGGTATTTTCCTGATCCTCCAGGGCAATGTGAATCTGAAAATACCCCATGTAGTCATCCAAGAAATAGTAATGAGACTTCCCTGCCAACCTTTCCAACATTTGATCAATAAAAGGCAGGGGGTAGTGGTCGTTCCGGGTGGTGTAACGCCCCGATTTTTCTGTCTGAGAGGAAAATGACCAAAATGCTCCTGAGGTCATTTTCGGCCCAGAATTCGAGGATGGCTGGCCCGGCAGTCCTTGAAAGGCCAACTCAATGTTTGAAGGGGATTGGATAGCCTTTGAATGGTTTCAGAGGTGAAAATATCATTTTCTGCAATTTCGGGTCAAAATAACCAAAATACTCTTATAGCATTTTACACGGGTAAAGGTGCCATTTGAGCCAAAACTTTCCTCGAAGGTCTAAAATAATATTTTTACATGTTTAAAAATGTCTGTTTACGTCCCGGTGGTCCCGGGCAGTTTTAGTGCAAAATTATGATTTTGCCCCTAGAATAGTGTTTTTGAGCTTAATGACATAATTAAGCAAACCTAAGCAATATTAGGCTCTAATCGAAGATTAATTAATTTCCATAATTAATCTAGAGTCAAAATAAGCTATTAAAATTAATTAGAACCTAAAATTACTTAGATTAGATTTAAATCTCTTTTTAAAACTCAAGATTCCTGTAACGCCCCGATTTTCGCTAAACTTTCATAATGACCAAAATGCCCCTGAGGTCATTTTCACCTGAAACACGAGGACGGCCGGCTTTGGCCATCCTCATAGGGTTCATATGTTATATGAAGGGGATTGTATGAGCATGAGTGCCTAACAAAGCAGGAAAACCTCATTTCTGAGATTTCTGTGCGTAAATGACCAAAATACCCCTGTAACAGAATTAAGGCAGTTTTAAGTTCCGTTTCGACCCGGACTTTGTTCTAGGTTCAAAACAATGATTTTAAGGCATGAACTATGTTTGTTTAAGTCCCGGAGGTTCCGGGCAACTTTTGGTGAAAATTACGGTTTTGCCCCTGCATATCGCATTTTCAGCTTAATGAGCCGTTTAACTCCAAACCTAAGCAATATTAGGCTCTAATTAAAGGTTAATTAATTTCCATAATTAATCTAGAGCCAAAACCATCATTTAGAATTAATTGGAACCTAAAATTGCTTAGGGAAATTCAAATCTCATCCTAGTCTTATTCTTTAAAAAAGAATAAGAATCTGTGAATAGTGTCGAATAGTGTTTCCACTATTCACATCAACTTTTCTTTTCAAGACAAGTTGTCACACCCACATCATTAGTCTTAGAGGTGTTGACTCCCCTAATCCTTCTAGACCACCTCTAACCTAGGGATTTGTGGTTTTAAATAACCTATTAGTGCACCTAAGTACCTACTTAGCAACTTTTAATCCTAAGCCTAATCTATGTCACATCAAAGCACACTTCTAGAACATGGTTTAAGGAGATATTTCTCCTCCCCAAGGCTGCCAAGAATGGCGCCATTTCTCCCTAGAAAATCATCAAAAAGTTAGTCTATGTGTTCAAGCTATCTTGTGACATATGTCTTGAACACTTTCAATCAATGATCAACTTTCAAGAAAAATTGTCACTCAAGACTCAAAGAATATTTTATATGGTCAATTGTAACATCCTAATTTTTAACCCAATACTCTAGAACATATTTAGGTTAATCATTAGTCTATTACTCTTTTAGTCTCATTCCTTACAACCTTTCATTAAAATACTTAGCGGAAAATACGAATAAATTTTTCTTTTTGAAACTTGAAAGCAAAACGCGAGCTGCACATTAACCTAACGTTCGTCATAACCATTACGTGCAAGAAAAGTAACCACACCATTGATAATCATGAAACATAGTATTATACATAACAATCATAATATCCTCACATCTTCGTAGATACATAGACTACTAACATCATTGTACCATCATTTACATCAAAACATGCCCATATAAGTGAAGTCATCCTTATCCACCTATGAGGTTAGATAAGTATCAACCCAAAAGCTAAGCTATTTATGCCTCCGCAGCGACCATCCGCTCCGTCTGCTAGTGTGTCCCTTAAGCGCGAGCCTCAGAAGAAGTCACGAACCTCGTTGTAATCCTCGTCTAGAGACGACACGGAAGAAAAGGAAGGGATGAGAAACTCATTCGAGATTCTCAGTAGGGGGTTCCCGACTCTAACACAAGTGTCATCGTCGTCATCCCCAGCCACCTCGGTTTTAATTATGAAAAAGGTGTACATGCATAAGGATTGGTTTTAGGCTTTTCAAATATATTTATCCGAAGTGGGTGTCTTTTAGTATGTGTCTTAATGACATGAATGCAACAGATATTTGATGAATGCATGACAATACCATATGCACATTAACAAGAAAGTCGTAATACTTGGGCACATCATAAGGAAACAAGAATCATATGTGTGGCATAAAGAGGCATAGAAATTTTCATGTGATATCTTTCTTATAAATAAAACTCTTAAGTTCTTTTTCTTAAAGACCACCCTCTTAACATATCCACCAAAAGTCCAACCGATTCACCAGCCCGGCGATAATCTGGTCACCAAACTACGTCTCACCTATCGCCTAGGAATGAGCTCAATCCTAACTAGTCGTCACTAGATTTAATATGGGCTAATTGAGGGGGTATACATAACTTTCTTGGATCACCTATCTTAGGATCATTTCCTTCTTTGAAACGCTCTACTGGTATCTAGTACACAATAATTGTCCGCTTTGGCAAGCTCAATGTCAATACCTCACGGATTTGTTTCCTCCCACCGTAGCGGAGAAATGCGTCTCGATGCTTTGTCACATCTGTTGCAGGGGTGCTCGGCCGAACCGGTGTCACCCAGAACCTATCCTGGGGGTGCTCGGCCGAACCAGTGTCACCCAGGAGTTTTCGCAATCTTTTTCTCAAGTACTCAAGTTTGATGGGAAATTCGGCAACAGAACGGGCGTATTAATCGGATTTCCATCAAACTTGCTTTATGCCACCAAACATATAGAGCATGCATAGCCATTCAAAACCAACATAAGGCATCATCATCGTGTGCATCATAAGCATCATAATATCATAATTTTGCATAACGCATCATGGCGTGAGCATCAACATATCAACACTATATACTCTCATAAACATACAACCTCATGAATTCCTCATATGAATAACATCATCATTATTTACATAGCACATGCATCATTGTGAACACCTGATTTTGTTCAACCTTTTAACAAAAATCCAAAAATTTGCACTTGATTTATTATTTACAGTTTCTTTAATAATTAATTACTAGTTTTTAATTTTATTTATTTAAAAAAAAAAGGGGAAAGCAGTGGAGTCACGGGCTCCGGTCTTCAAATTCCTTTTCTTTGCCACGGGAGAACATAGAGATAAGGAAAAGCATAAAAAAATAAAGAAGACCAAATGATGGTGTTTCTCCACTATGTGCAAACGGTTTGATTTTCTTTCGGTGGGTGGGGAATCCAAAAAACACGGAGACGGTAAAAAGGAAAAAATAAAAAAGAGGGCAGATCATCGATGAAGGAAAAACCAGAAAGAATTCGACACTATCATCATAGACCAAAAAAAAAAAACATTCATCAAAGAACCTGAAAAGAAATTAGAGTCTCGATCCAGTAATACAGCCTCAGCAAGAACAAAAGGATCAAAAGCAGACACCAGCAATAACAACAGCAGATATAGGTACACATCTTCATAAAAAATATATATATATAAAAAATAAGGAAATAAAAAACACAGGGGCCGCGGCCTTCCCCTGCTCCACCGCCGCGGCCCCCTGCCTTTTCAGCTTCATTTTCCCTCCACCTCAACTATCACAACCTCCTCATCTCATCCTCGTGCCATCACTGCCAGCTTCTTCCATGTTTCATCATCACCATCCTTTCCCCTTAGCCACAGCAACCACCATCCTTCGCAGCCTTCCCCTCCATGTTTCATCATCACCATCTTTTCCCCTTCCTCTCAACCTCCATGAACTCCTTCCCCTTAGATCGGTCCTCCCCCACCGTTCATCTTCCTCTTCCATTCCCCCTCTCCCTCTAGCTTGTCACCATCATCATCATCCCTCAAGTTTCAACCACCACAATTCCTAGCCACCATCATCACAACTTCCCTCCCCTCCCTTGCCCTCTATCTCTCTCACTCTCTTTCTCTCTCTTGTTCCCTCTTTTCACCCTCTGTGCATGCGCCCCAATTTTCTTGTAATTTTTCTTTGTCATTAGAAATTACTCAATTACCGAATTACCGTAGGTAATTATTACATAAGATTTGAGGCCGAACAATCCTCAATAAAGGAATATAACATTAGAAGAGAGGTTAGGAACGATTCATGCGAGAGTCGCAAATCCCGAATTTCTGTACGTATAAAATGACCAAAATGCCCCTGAAGTTATTTTACTCAGAAAATGAGGATCGTGGGCCCCACCTATTCTCAAGGGGATATTTTGAGGATAATAAGGGATTGTTTGTGTTATGTGTGTTAATAGAGCAAAAGGATCTCAATTTTGAGTTCGGCCTTGAAAATGACCAAAACGTCCCTGCGGTTGTTTTAACTCCGATGTGCGTGCCGACTGAGCCCGAACCTCACTAAAATGTTTTAAAATGTGTTTTTAAGCCATGATTAACCATTGGTTAAGCTCGGGTGGCCTCGGGCAATTTTTAAGTGAAAGTACGATTTTGCGCCTGTTTTTGGCGAGTTTTGCGAATTTGGGGATTTTTGATTTGAATACTGAAACCTAAGCAATATTAGGCTCAAATTAAAGCTTATTAAATTCTAAATATTAATCTAGAGTCAAAATTATGTATTTAGATTGATTAGAACCCAAAATTGCTCAAAAACACCCAAATTGCTTACTAATTCACTTAAACCCTTAGCAGTAAATTCTCTAAATTACATGAATACCTTGCCTACACCTAAATAATGCATGGAACACACAAATTTCACTTCTTTGGGCTCTAATGGACGAAATTATTGATGCCATTATGCAGCTGAATTATTGCCAAAAGTTGCACTAAAACAAAATGCCAAAATGTCACCATAAGAGACATAATTCCTTAATTTCATACAACTTTGTCTAAAATGATATTCCTCCCTTATTTCTCCTGCAAAATTCCGTCCACTACCTCATCATTTTGGCCAATTAGAAGCCTCAAAATCTTCTATAAATAGGCTTGCTTGAGTGGTCTTAGAATGCTTAGTTCATAATTAGTTTTTAAGAGCACCAAAAACTTTCTTTCTTCCTCCTCTTTGGCTGAATTCTTTCTTCAATTTCTTCAAAGAGATTTTGTTTCATTTCACTTCAAGAAACCAAGTTCTCTTCCTCTTCTTCAACTCAGATTAGGTAGGGAGTAGTTTCTAAATTTATTTCTATGCTTTGAGGGGTTGTGTTTTTAGCTCAAAATGATGAAATTATGAACTTACCTTAGCTTTTCATTTTGGTTTTCTTCTTCAATTATTCTTTATCCAATTCAACCATATGGCCTAGGTGGAACTAAGATGATGGCTTGATGATGAGGACCTTGAGGTGGATTGTAAATCCATCACAAGTTAGGCCTCTAAAGCTTGAAAATTCCACTTGATGCAAAACTTTAAAGAATAATGCTTTATGATGCTAAAACAAAGATTTTTAGTTTAGAACTTGAAAGATGTATTTTTTCCTTTTATGTTTTATTTCTTGTTAAGATATGTATTGGGTTGAATTTATAATTCTTATAAAGTCTTGAAGGAGCTCTAGTAAAGAAACAAAATGAATTTGCATCCATGATTAAGTTTATGCTTTGCATAACCATGTTTACCTTCTATGTCATCACTAAATTTTCAAGAATGAAAAAATGAACTTGCATTTCTCATGTTTAAATTCCAAGCTTGTATTTCATGTTTATGTTTCAAGTCATCACTTAATCTTTCAAGATAATAAAGAGGTTGCATCTCATATTTAATTTATGCTCTCACTATATTTTATAATGGCTAAAAGAATCAGCATGGCATGTTTATTTTATGCCATCACCTAAAGATCCTAGAGCTCAAAGACTTGCCCATGTATCACAAGCAAAGAAATATGATTATTGGAGTTAAAGAATTTATTCTTTAAAAAGTCTTGAGATTGGAGCTTAAAAGATGTAATAATAATCTCTTCTCCTCTCTCTGGTCTGTGCGGACTACCGCCGCTCGGTTTCTTAATAATCTCTTCTCCTCTCTCTGGTCTGTGCGGACTACCGCCGCTCAGGTTTCTTAATATTCTCTTCTCCCTCTCTGGTTGCATGCGGATTACACGCTCGATTTCTTGTATCATGTTTATATTTCAAGTTCTTGCATCATGTTTAATTTTCAAGTCATCACCTTAAATCTTAAAGATAAAGAAATGGAATTGCATACCATGTTTATAATTCCAAGCTATCACCTTATAAAGATAAGATTAAAATAAGGTTGCATAGCATGTTTATAATTCTAAGATGTCACCTAAATCTCTAAAGCTCAAGACTTACTCCTTTTATCTTAAGTGAGAATTTTAATTGTGAAGATCCTCCCAAATTTGACAAAAGAACTAGTTTCTAAATGAGTTTTAAGGCTTTGCAAGGATTTTACCGGGAACTAGTATTTTATATGCACTTAAAATATGATTCTTTCTGATTGCATGAGGTTCATGATTAGACCACTGATCTGAGTTTAGTATCAATGTGTGATAATGATTTGATATGATTGAAGTTGTGATAATTATGGTTTATTGTTAAGAGAATGATTCATAATTGGTTTAGTAACTAATTAGTTCTATAATTGATAATTCTATGTAAGGATTGGATGCTTATTAAGTACTTGATATCATTGAATGATTTCTGGCTTGCATGTTATAGTTCTTTGTTGCAAATAATGAGAATGCTTATACATGAAATGCTCTTTATTATGTAAAATTTACCTTTGTTGCTAGAAGAAAGTGTATCATTGTAAAAGTGTAATTTGGAAAGGTTCTGGCTAAGGAAAGATTTGGTATTTAAACGTGTCCATTGTGACCCACCTCTCTTTCTTGGGAATCTCCCATATGCATGATTACAGTTGATATATATTATTCTAGCTTAAGACTATAAATGAGAAAATGTTATGATGTTTATGAATTGTATTATGATATAACATGCAAAGATTTAATGGTGACTTAAACTTATAAGAAAATGATCCTTTGGAACCATCAGACTATAGGTGGTGAAAAGGTGATTTTAGCCCCCTAACCCGTTCTCTCAAAAGGGTAGAGTCGGGACTTTAGCTTATCAAAAGGGATAAGTATATGCTAGTGACGACTAGTAAAGTATGAGCTCATAACCTAAATTACTCCCAAAAGGGTGGAGTATAGGGTGGCCTAAGGAAAATAATGATGATGATAAGATTTTAAGTCACCTAAGGAAATGAAATATGTGCACTATGTCCACATGTAGCTAATATTATATGACATTCTTTTATGCATGTTATTTGATAATGATGATGAGGAAAATGATGTAATGATAAAGGAAAAGTTCATTGTAAATATGACATGTTAAGATTATGATGCATTATAAGGCGCATGATTTAAAACTTGTGAACCTCGGTTAAGTATTTGTCAGAACTTAAAATGAATCTTTGCATGCTCACTATTTTAGAATAATCCCGAGGTTCTGGGGACTTTGATGATGACACTATAGAAGGAGGCACCCTCGAGAATTCTTTAGCAAGATTCTCACTCCCTTTTCTTTATTTCCGTCATTGTCTCCAGATTCAAATGGCGACATTCGTCTGTTCGTTGATACCCCTACTTGGGAATTCCACTATGATCCGGTGCATCGCTCGTATCATTTTGAAGGAGGTCTTGTGATTCGTGTTTTTATTTACATAGGTCGTCCATTTGCACATCCTGTCCCTAGTTATCGATTTTCTCCTACTTCTCCCTATGGCGATGAAATGGTTTCGAACATGCACGTCCACTTGATGAAAGGATGTTACGTTCTTATTCCGCTTCATCTGCTTGTCCATGGATTTCAGTATGTTCGAGGCGAGATATTCGGCTGATCCTTGAGGACACTCCTACTCATGTATATTCTGAGAGCTCGCTCCTACTCCCACGTGTAAGAGAGGGTAGTGAGGAAATAGTTGTTCAGTGAGGTTAGCGAGAAGGCCGTCCATGCGACCCGACTGGTGCATCTCGTGTGTCCCTTCAGGGAGCTCATCGATGGATCGGATTTATTCCCCATTTCGGGGACGGTGGCCATAGAAGGTTCTTAGTAGATTTATGTGTGATCATGCACCTAGTTTTAGGATAACCTTCCCGGCTTATGGAGTTATCTAGTTTAGGGGCATGTATTTCCTTAAGTATATTTTCTTTTATGGGTTTGCATAAGATAATGATGTATGAACATAACCCACCCTTTGAGTGAGGTTATTGTATGTAAATATATGCTATAATGTGCTTATGGATGTTATATGATGGAGCCTAAGTAATATGATGTGATATATTCTTAAACGTCTTATTATACCCCGCTTACTCGTTCACGTTGTACTCGGCTCACGTTTTCAATTATGTGTTTAAAAAAAAAAATGGCTCGTAATTTCACTAAGTATTTTCAAATTATGAAGAAAGAACCAAAGCAAGGAGTAAAGTCTAGTCATTAATCAGATTCAACCTAGGTGTATCTGGTTAATTACTAGGGTGTTACACTGTCTCTATTGTTATTTTCAAATGAAAAAAAAATAATAAGAAGGCTACAAGCTAAAAGCGTGAGATAAGCCTTCTGCAGCTTGTCCTTCCTTTTCCTTTTTTCTTTTTTTATATATAGAAATTTAAGGTTAGTTTATGTGCATGTGTGAGAGTGTCAGTGAGAGAAAAGTTTTAGTGTGTGTGTGTAGCGTCCGTGAGAGGAAGAGAGATGTTCTTTTTTATTTTAAATGTGTATGTATGTTCTACATGTATGGGCATGTTTTGTGTGTCATGTATGTTATGTTAATATGTATGTAGTGGAGATGGTAATAGTACTAAATTAATTAGGAAATATATTATATTTATCATTATTTTATTTTGTTGGTATTGTTTATTAAGTTAAAAATTGAGTTTATGTGTCTAGATTTGTTTACATGATTATGATTTAAATTAAATTTTAATTTCTTGCTCGATTGGAATTTAAGTTATTTATGATTTAAAATGAACAAAAAAATTTTAATTCGGTTCAAAATTGATATTAGATTATTCGATTATAAAAAAAAGAAGAAAAAGAGAAAAGAGAGTTTACGATATGTCCTTTTTTAGTTTCAGTGTTCTAAATGGAAATGAAATAGTTTATTTTCAGAAGTGATTTAATTATGAAAATAAAAAATGATTTGGTTATTCCTTTGATTTTGAGTGAACTTTGTTTTTTTTAAAAAAAAAAATTGTTTTCTTTTAATTAAAAATATAAAAAAGGTAATTAGGACCCTTATTTTAGTTTAATTATTTTATATGTTTAATCTAATTCTGTGTTTATGTTCGTTAATTAATGTTATTTTTGTTTGGTATTAATTATTTAGGTGTTTTGCTTAAATTAATGATGTCCATGTTTATAGTTTAATTATTTTATGTTTATAGGTTGCTTAATTTCTATTTTGTAACTTTTTAGTTTAATTATTTTATAGGTTTATATGTTTTGTTTAAATTAATTATATAAGGGTATTCATGAATGGTTTTTTTATTGTCTTGCTTAGATTAAGAGTGTTTGTGTTTTATGTTTTTAGCTTAATTACTTTATGTGTTTATGTGTTTTGATTAAGATTAATTGTGTAATTGTAATATTTTGCATTTCTAGTTTAATTATTTTACATATCTTGTGTATTTGCGTTTGTGAATTGCTTATTTAGTTTTGTCATTTTATGTAATTATGCGTTTTGTGTGTAATTAGGATATGAATTTTTTCTTGGTTTAATTATTTTATGTGTTTATGTGTTCATTTAAGTTAATTGTGTTTAATTTTGTGAGTCCCTGTTAACATTAGAATTTTGTCTAAAAACTAAATAAAACCTTTTTTGTTGAATTAAATCTTTGGCTTTATTTCTCTAGAATTTGAGTTAAAGTTTTCATTAGTAGTTGTTTTCTTGAATTTTTGAGTTATTTGTTTGAGTTCGGTTTAGTTTGAAATTTTTTTTTAATTCAAAATAAATATTTAGATATTTTACTTTCAAAAAATTAAAATTACTTAGTTAATTTGTTTTTTTTTAATTTGAATTAACTGAGCCGTGACGGCTTGTTAATCACATGTCCTGGAATATTTTAGTTGTGACGGCTTGATATTCAAAGTCTCTTTTCAAAGTAGAGTTAATTCGACCGCGACGGTTTGTTAACTTTGTGTTTTAGAATATTTTAACTGTGACAGCTTAATATTCTAAAATCCTCTTTCAAAATTAACTTTTCACCGCTTAATTTATTTGTAAATAATTTTCCTAATATTTTTCTATGTTAGTTGTGTATTTTGTTTTATTTATAAATTTCTTTTTCTTAAATTTTATTTCAAAATATTTTATTTAACTTTTGTTATTGTAATAAAGAGTAAATTTAGTGAACGGCTTGTTAACTCGATATTTCGAATATTTGAGTTGTGACAGCTTAATGATTCGAAAATTTCCTCAAAAATGTTTGTTCTCTTTTATATTTGTTTCTATTAATTTATAAAAATACATAAAAAATAATTTTCTTCTTTTCCTCTTATTTGTAAATATTTATAATTTATACATTTATTTTCAATTTAAATTTACTTTTTTTTTAGTAAATTTCTTATTCAAATAATAGGGTTAATTTAGCCGTGACGGCTTGTTAACTTGATATTTGGATATCTGAGTTGTGACAATTTGATATTCTAAATATCTCTCATAAGGTTTTTATATTTTCTCTTACAAAAACACCAAAAAATAAATCTTCGTTTCTTTTTAGATTCTATTTGCAAATATTTATTATTTAGAATAATTCTTTTTTTAAAAAAAAATTATATACTTATTGTCAAATGCCTCATTTTAAATAAAAACGGTTAACTTAATCGTGACGACTAGTTAACTCATTTTTAGGACATCGAAGCTGTGTGATTCGGTGCACTAAAAATTCTTTTCTTTTAAGAAAAATAAATTCCTTTTAATTTTCTTGAAATAGAAAATAAATGTTTGAAATGGATTATTTATTTAATTTGCACAGTTAATTAAAGGTACCGTCCAAGGACGGGTGTACTAGGGTGCGTGGGATTAAATTCACTGCCTTCCTATGCATAATCGACTCCCGAATTCAAACTGGTTTCAAAGACTATTTTCTAAAAATGGGTTTTTCCAACGTTTTCCCAATTTTAAATAAACTTGGTGGCGACTCCAATATTTTCAAACAAAATTCTTTCTCTTTCGCCGTCCTCATCGCGATCCCGGTTGCGACAATCATCATAGAACATTCAAACGTTTACCCTTATGGTAGCTTATGCTTTGACCCTTACGGGTCTTAATCTTGAGATATAGCTCTCTAACATCTGTCGTTCATATTTTATGCACCTAAGGGCTCATAATTAATCATCACTCCTTATTCTCATATTCATACTCAAATCTGAAAAGCATAGGGCAAAATTTCTAACTTGTGGTTACGGGGTCCTAGAACTTACGTTTTAGACCCTTTCTCGGTTCCGTCTTCGCCTAAGGCGCTATAAATTAAATCTAAATCAATTATGAAACATTCCTATGCTTAAGAACTTATTATAGATCACATTTATCATGTTGTAATGTTGCTGGACAGAATCCAGAAAACTAAATGTTCTAAGAGTTCTACATTTACTTTTTTACAGTTTTCTAGTTACTAGTTTCCCTATAGGTGCTAGAATTCAATTCTAATCCAAATGTTACCAAGTTTTTCATGGCTAAACAATCTAAATCTGATTATGTTCCCATTAAAACAGTTTGGATAAGTTCCGAAAACAAATGGGTCAAAACTATGTTAAATTCTAGCTTTACGGTATTTCTAGTTAGCTAGTTTCTTACCTATCACGCATAGATTCACTTCTACATCATCATATGATATTTTCACACATTTCAACATATCAAAACATCATCATACAGCATCACACTCATCATATTAGAACCGAAAACATCTTGCCTCAATAAGAGAATTAAATTGACATTTCTAGGTACATAAGTTAACTAGTTTCTCTTGGAATCAATCTAGAACTTCTAAAACTCTTTGCAAAACATTTTAATTCATCAAGAGGCTAAGAGAAGCCTTAGGTCACTGACCAAAACATATTCCATCCCCTAAAAGATAATAAAATCACAACTTGTGATGACATAACCTTATAAAGTTTTGTAAAGCTTTAAGGAAAACTTAAAACATAGACTATTGGTTCTAGTAGCTAGATGAAAACTCATTGCAAGTCCATCATCACTACTTGGCCGAAATTATGCATTCAAGGAATACATTCACATTTAACTTTATCTTGGAATGAAATGGGCAAGTCTTTGAGCTCTAGGTTCTTAAGTTACGACATAAACTAAATGTGCTCATGCTTTTCATTTTTAATCTTGCTTACAAAGTAAAGTGATGACTTAAATTTAAGTATGCAAGGCATAAACTTAAACGTGCAAGCTTGAAAGTAAATATCTGAGGCATAAACTTAAGCGTATGAGCTTGAAGGTAAATATGCATGGTTCAATTCTTTATTTTAGTGCTCTTGGCCCAACAACAATCGACTTTAAGGCCGAAATAGATAGGCATTCGAGAAATTAATTAGGTGGTAATGCAAGTTCAATTCTTTATTTTAGTGCTCTAGGCCCAACAACAATCGACTTTAAGGCCGAAATAGAAAGGCTTCGAGAATTAAATTAAGTGATGATACAAGTTCCATTTTAATCTTTATGCTCTTAGGTGATAGCTAGAAAGTAAAGATGCCTAGCAAGAATGTAAATATGAATGCAAGCATAAAATAAATTATGCAAGTTCATTTTATCTTTCTAGAGCTCTTAACAAGACTTTAAAGGAATTTAAACCATAACCCAAACTCATCCAAACAAGGTAAAGTCAAGCTTAGAGTTCTTAAAACTCAACATAATATTTTTAGGAAATCAAACCATGAAGCTTAGAAAAATTTAAGGAAATGGCCGAAATCTTCAAGAAGAAAAAGGAACATTTTAAAACTCTAGAGTTCATGATCTTGATGATATATTAACACCAACATCATGAGTCCTCATCATTGAGTTCATAGAGCCATTTTAAAACATCATCAAAGCTAAAGTTCTCAAGAGTTCAAGAAAGGAAAAACTAAAAACATTTTTGCTCAAGAACAAAGATCAAGCTCTAGAGTTTGTTTCAAGTGATGAACTTTATCATGAAACTCTCATCATCAAGCTCTCATTCCTTCATTCCCAAAGGCCCATGGCCAAAACATAAAGAGGAAGAAGGAGAAGAAAAGAAGTTCTAAAAGGAATCAAGAGAAACTATGAACATCAAGCTTAAAACAAGAACTTTAAAGAAAAGTATACATGAAAGAAAATCCCTACTTGATGTGATGAACTTGAAGATGGAAGAAGAAGATGAAGAAGATGAAGAACTTGAAGAACTCCAAGAACTTGAAGAACTCCAAGAACTTGAAGAACACTAGAACTTTGAGAGAAAAGGAAAAGCTTTGAGTGTTCCTAAACTTAGCAAATGATCTAAAAGTGGTGCAAGCTCCTCAAGGCATTCTATTATAGAGAAATGAAGCAAATGGAGGGGGTGAAGGGCTGATGCATTTTTGGCCAAGGGGAGTGCAGCCCATGAGTTCCATGAGGTGAGATAATGTGGTCTTGAGGCATGGTGAGGTATGGTTCAAAGTATGGTGAGGTATGGTTCAAGGTATGGCCTCAAGCATGGTTCTTTGAGTGAGAAACAATTCAACATGTGAGGTAAAAGAGAGAGAGGTGGCTGAATGTGCATCAGCCATAGGGGGAGGATTTCTTGCATTTTAATTGTGGTTTAGAGTTGTGTTTAGGTGTATCTTTGATTAGGATTAAGGTTAGGAGTTTGTAAGAAAGTATTTAGGTGAGAAAATGGGTAATTAAGGTTGTCAAGACATAATTAAAGAGTGTTCTTGCATCATTAGTGAGTTATAAATTCATTTTAGTGTATAAACAATTCTAGACACAATTCCTTGATTTAAGGAATTGGAGAGAGAAAACACTATTCAAGATTCCAAGAGTGAAATCTTGAGTTTTAGAAAAAGAATTTAAATCTAATCTAAGCAATTTTAGGTTCTAATTAATTTTAATAATTTATTTTGACTCTAGATTAATTAGGGAAATTAATTAATCTTCGTTTAGAGCCTAATATTGCTTAGGTTTGCTTAATTACGTCATTAAGCTCAAAAACGCTATTCTAGGGGCAAAATCGTAATTTTGCACTAAAACTGCCCGGAACCACCGGGACTCAAACAGATGTTTTGAAACATGTAAAAACATGGTTTTAAACCTCTGGGGAAAGTTTCGGGCTCAAACGGCACCTTTACTCGCATAAAACGCTATAGGGGTATTTTGGTCATTTTGACCCGAAACTGCGGGAAATGAGACTTTCGCCTCCGGAACCACTCAAGGGTCATTCAATCCCCTTCAAACATTGAGTTGGCCCTTCGAGGACTGCCGGGTTGGCCATCCTCGAATTCCGGGCCGAAAATGACCTTAGGGGCATTTTGGTCATTTTTCACTCAGACAGAAAATCGGGGCGTTACATCAATCAAGGCTTTCAATTCATTTCTAAAATGAAAATAATTATGTCTTTCAAACTCAAAAAGAATGATTTGTTTTTGTGGTCATTCAAGCTTTCCATTAAACTTTTTCAAGACAACATGTCTTACAACACATTACCTATGCTTTGGAATTTAAGTCTAGAAAATTTTCTCCTCTTTTTGGGCATGAGAAGCACGGTTTCTCTTCAGATTTTGCAGCCCAAAATTTTAAGTTTTTATGCATTTTTAAAGGTTTGAAAATAAGGTACATGCTAGCCATACTTTAGGACATGCATAGCTAGACTTTTCACCATGCTTTGAATGACTTTACACCATGCTTTGAACAAGATTTTTCCTCCCTCATGTGGCTGTAAAAGTGGCCGAATTCTTCCCCCCAAAAGGCCTCCAATATTCAATTCATTTCACTTCTGTATAAATAGGTAGCTTAGGGAACTTGAAGCACCTTTGTTCATTTCACTAAAGCTTTGAGTTAGAGCACTTTGAGTTTCTTTCTCTCAAGTTCAAGAGCTCATCCTCTCCAACCTCTTCATCTTCTTCACTTCCTCTCAAATCCCAAACTCTAGGTAGGGAGCTCTTCAAGAATGCTTTCTTTTATTTTCATGCTCAATGTTTATCTTGCTTGAAAGTTGTGTTGTTAGTAAGTTTTTCTCCCAAGCATTTTTTGGTTTCTTCTTTTCTCTTCCTTTTCATTTTGGCCTTAAGGCCATGGTGGTGAGCATGATGATGAGTGCTCTCAAAGATGAAACCATGAGTTCATCTTAAAGTGAGGCCTCTAAAGCTTGAACTTTTCTTAAGAAAAAGTTCCATCATTTCTCCTTTTTCTTTCATTTTCGGCCTCAAGACCAAAATGAGGAGAGCTTGATGATGAGTGCTCTCTTGGGATAACCATGTGTTCATCCTAACATGAGACCTCTAAAGCTTGAGTTTTGTTTGAGAAAAGTTTTATCTTTTTCATGTTTTGGTTAAGACAAGGCTATGTTTTTCATGAAAACTCTTTTTGAGCTTTTGTTCCTAGATGTTTGACCATGGAGGCTTAAGGTGCTTGGAAAAATGGTAGCTTTGTAATGAGTGCTTCATGTTGGCCTTTGTCACATGAACAAACTCTAAAGCTTGAGTTTTTCCAAGAAAGGTTTCTCTTTTTCAAGTCTTGGTCAAGAATGAGTTATGTTTCTTTGATGTCTTGAAACTTTCCTTTTCTTTTGTTTAGGTTTCTCGCCATGGAGGCCTCTTGGACTTGAAATATGAGAAGCTTGATGATGAGAGTTGTGTGATGATGTTTGTCACATGAACAATCTCTAAAGCTTGAGTTTTCTAAAAAATAAGTTTACTATTTTCAAGTTTTGCTCAAGACATAGTTATGTTTCTCTTGAACCTTGAAAACCTCATTTCTTTTCCCTTGAGTTTTCGGCCTTGAAGGCCTTTGGGACTTAGAAAAATGGTAGCTTGATGATGAGGGCTTCATGTTGATGTATGTCACATGAACAAAACTCTAGAGCATAAATTTGGTTTCTAGGCCAAGTATGTTCTGGTTTCTTTCCTTTATGTTGGTCATGAGTTTTGTGTTGTTAATAAATGTAGAGCATTGTAAAAATACTCAATGATGAGGACTTGAGATGTTGGTGTTTGAATCACCAAAATCTTGGTCCCTAGAGTTCAAAAATAAGGTTGTTTCCTCATGATGAGGATTCGCCACCTCATGGACTTTGAGGATATGATTTTCTTTTATACAACTTAGCAACACTAGTGTTTTCTCTTCTTGTGAGGATGAGTTATGGGTTGAAACTTTGTTTCCTTTAAAGTCTTGCAAGAGCTCTAAACAAAATATAAAAGAAGTTGCATCCACGTTTACGTTTATGCTTTGCACTAGCACGTTTATTTCTTATGCCATCACTAAGACCCAAGATAATGAATGAACTTGCACAATGCATGTTATGTTTCAAGCTTTGCATCTCATTTTATATTTCAAGTCATCACTAAACTCTAAGAATAAGAATGGAGATGCATTTCATCTTTTACTTTGTGCTATCACTTTGTTTTCTAAAGGACTATAAAATGAAATGCATAGCACGTTTATTCTATGTCATCACTTGAAACTTTAGAGCTCAAAGACTTGCCCATTTCATCTTAAGAAAAGAATTAAATCAAGGAGGTATCTCCTTGAACATCATTCGGCCATGTGGTGTAAATGGCTCTAGGATGAGTTTCATTTAACTACAAGGGCCTATAATGCATGTCTTAGAATTTTTCTAAGCTTTGATGCACTTAACCAAGGTTTTAAACATGTTCTCAAGTTTTGAATCATTGTCAAGAGCAAGCCGAAATGGCTGCTGCCCTTGATGTTCCATGATGAGTTTTGGCAAAATAAACTTTGATTTTTCATGGTCTTGAAGTCCCAAAAAGGTCCTAAGAGAAACTAGCAAGTTATATGGTTGAAAGAAAGTTTTTTTTCTCATGATTTTATGCCTTAAAGGTTTTCGGTTCTGCCTTAGTAATTTCAGCACCTTAAATTCGGTTTTGGGTGGTCTAAATATGTTGTAATACCTTGCCAAGTATGTGATAATTGTTCTAGACTCTTTAAAGCATTATTAGTGACTTTGTTTGCTTAATATGTGAATTCTAGAACTATAAGGAATGGCAAAATGAGTTTCTGCCCAGCCTTGATAAAATATTTAGAATCACATTAGATTATGTCTAGATGTGTGGGAGTGACTCATAATTGGCCTAGGTATTAATTATTGCACCATAGAAAAAGTCGGATGTGAGAAAGGGCTTAAAACGCATTTTCTAGAACACGTAATTCATCAAATATGAACAACTGCATAAAGCTGTCCAACCATAATTAATTAGGATTTAGAACTTAATGGATTATGGTAATGAGGTTAATCAATCCCATAAACATACTAGAAAGTAATGGGAAGGTTTGAGGTTACCCGATTTAGGGATTTTTACCTTAAGGGATGATTATGCGCCTCTAAGTTTGATGATGAATTGATGTGTTAGCTCATGACGTGTATGGTGCCATGTGAACTATTATCCCTATGTGATAGCTTGTATTAACATGTTATTATTTCTTTAAAAGAACTTTGGAGATGCCGAGGTAGTAATTATGTGGTATGCATTAATTATGTGGCATCTTAAAGAAACATGTTAAACTTAGGATGACTCAGAACATAAGAATGTAATCCTTTGAAACTGCCGAATTAAGGGTGGGGACAATGTGATTCTAGGCCCCTAAACCCGTACTTAAAGTCGGGAAGTTGACTTATCCAAATGGATAAAGTCTAGATGCTAGTGACGACTAGTGTGGTATGAGCTCATAACCTAGAGTTTTCTCGAAAGGGAGAAATATTAGAGGCGGCCCGATTAAGTAAAGGTTCTTATGTCACCTAAGTAACTTGATTATGTGATTTATGTTCCATGTACCAGTTATATGATTTATATTCCATGTACCAGTTATATGATTTATGTTCCATGTACCAGTTATATGATTTATGTTCTACGTACCAAGCTACATGATTTATGTCTATGATTTTAGTATATAGCCTATGTAACACAAGTGCCATGTTAAAAAGGACGGATTCTCGGAAAATGAGATTTTGGAAAACTCATAATTGAACCTATGTATGTCCATTATTTTATAAATAACCCGAGATTCCTGGAGACGTATATGATGACACCTAGGATAGAAGGAAAACCCTACTGAGTTTCTTTAGTAAGAATCTCACTCCCTCTATCTTTTCCTTTCCATTACGTCTTCAGAGCGAGATGGCGACCTTCGTCCTATTCATTGACACTCCATGGTGGGAGATCCACCACGACCCGGAGTATGGGTCCTATCATTTTGAGGGCCGATGTACCTTACGTGTATTCATGTTCGTTGGACGGCCATTTTCGCACCGTGTCTATAGCTACCACTTCACCCCGGCATCCCTCTACGATAATCCCGCGATTTTCAAGCATGCACGACCACAATGGGAGCAGAACCTGCAGGCCCCCTCTGACCGTTCAGCCGATATGCCAGTGTACGTGCCGCTGACACAACACTCGGAGGGCTCCGGCACCAGGACCACGACCTCGACATGGGCGGCCCATCCAGTCCCAGGGCATGCCTGCACCGGCCGAGTTTCGCCCATGGATTGGCTATGTCCCTCCATACCCGTGATCTCATTGCATAGACGGAGGGTAGACCTTAGTGCACGCACACCACTAGTATGGATGAAACCTCTTTTGTGTTGAGGTTATCCATCATAGATTGCACGGGGGTCGAGATGTTTTCTTTCAGTTCTTTTCGATGCGTTTCTGTATTCTGTTGTATTTATATTTACATTATGTACTTGAAGAGTCCTGCCCAGTGGGTAGGCATTTTATCTATGAGGTATTTCAGTTATGATTGATGTTATGTTTTGGAGCCATTCCTATGTTATCGTTCCACATACTATGATATCGACTCGTGAAGTTACGCGCGGCTTCTATTTTAAGTAATGATTTAAAAAAAAAAAGTTGGCTCATATTTTCGTTAAGTCTATTTTCCAAGGAAATGAACCATGTCAGTAAGTAACGACTAATATTTAGCCTAAGTACGTACTAGTAGTATTGGGTCGAATATTAGGGTATTACAATTCCAATCTTGAAATCTTGAATAGTATTTTCTCTCTCCAATTCCTTAAATCATGGAATTGTGTCTAGAGTTGTTTATGAACTAAAATGAGTTTATAACTCACTAATGATGTAAGACCACTCCTTAAACATGTCTTGACAACCTTGATTACCCATTTTCTCACCTAAACACTTTCTTACAAATTCCTAATCTTAATCCTAATCAAAGATACACCTAAACACAACTCTAAACCACAATTAAAATGCAAGAAATCCTCCCCCATGGCTGATGCAAGTTTCGGCCACCTCTATCCCATTTGCATCACATGTTGATTTGTTTCTTTCTCAAAGAACCATACTTGACCCATACTTGTACCCATACTTGAAACCATACCTAGCCATGCTTTCCACCATGCCTTGAACCATACCTTGGAGAAGATATTTCTCCCCTCCTTGTACTGTAAATAGCCGAAGCTCTCTCTCCCATTTACACCTCTCATTTTGTTTCATTTCTCTATAAATAGCATGCTTGGGTGAACTTGCATCATTTTGGGTTCATTTGCTAAGTGTACGTTTTCAAAGAGCACTTCAAAGTTTTCTTTTTCTCTCAAAGTTCAAGTGTCCAAGTTCTTCAAGTTCTTCATTCTCTTCTCTCATCTCAACCTCCAATCACTTGGTAGGGATTTTGTTTCAAGAGTTTCTTTCTTTTAAGTTCTTAATCTAGTTATGTGTTCATAGTTTCTCTTGAATCTTTTTGGAACTTCTTTTCCTCTCCTCCTCCTTCCTCATTTTCGGCCATGAGCCCTTGAAAACAAAGGAATGAGAGCTTGATGATGAGGGTTTCATGATGATGTTCATCACTTGAACAAACCTCTAAAGCTTGATCTTTGTTCTTGAGTTAAAAATGTTTATGGTTCTTTCTTTCTTGAACCTTGAAATCTTTAACTTTGATGATGTTTTAAAATGGTTATATGAACTCAATGATGAGGACTCATGATGTTGGTGTTAATACATCATCAAGATCATGGTCTCTAGAGTTTCAAAATCTTTCTTTCTTGCTCTTAAGTTTTGATTTCTTTCTTTTCCTTTTCTCTAAAAATTTCGGCCAACCAACTTGGGTGGTCCAACATGATAGCTTGATGATGAGAGTTCTAGTTGGTAACTTTATGTTCACCGCAAAGAAATCTCTAAAGCTTGAGTTTTCATAAAGGTGTTATAAAGTTCATTTATGGTTATGTTTTCAAGGAATGTTATCTTGAGTTCTAAGAACTCTAGACCTCACTTTATCTTGTCATGATGAGTTTGGGTTAAGGTTTAAGTTCTCCTAAAGTCTTGAATGAGCTCTAATAAGAAATAAAATAAACTTGCATTCATATTTATATTCAAGCTTATGCATTGCATATTTACTTTGAGCTTTGCATGCATATTTATTTTCCAAGCCATCACTTAAAGCTAAAGGATAAGGAATGGAGTGTATCTCATATTTACATTCTTGTCTAGCATATTTACTCTTCATCACTAAAGAACATAAAGATTTAAAATGAGAGCTTGCATTATCACCTAATTAATTCTCAAAGCCTTTCTATTTCGGCCTTAAAGTCGATTGTTGCTGGGCCTAGAGCACTAAAATAAAGAAATGAACTTGCATGACATATTTACTTCAAGTCTTGCATATTTAAATTTCAAGCCTTGCATATTTATTTCAAGTCTTGCATATTTAAATTTCAAGCCTTGCATATTTATTTCCAAGTCTTGCATATTTACTTTAAAGTTCTCACCTTACTTTGTAATGAAGAATGAAAATGAAGTGCATAGCATGTTTATATTTTGTCAACACTTAAAGACCTTAGAGCTCAAAGACTTGCCCATTTTATCTCAAGTTAAAGTTTAATATGGAAGCATTCTTTGAATGTATAATTTCGGCCAAGTAATAAGGATGAGCTTGGAATAAGTTCCATCTAGTTACAAGGGCCAACAACCTATGTTCAAGGATTTTCTTTAAGCTTGATGAGTTTTATAAAGTTATGACCAACAAGATTTATTATTTTATTCCTCTTCCAAAAGAAGAATTAAATTGGTTACTGACCTAAGGTTGTTTTTAGCCTCTTGATAAAATAAAAGGGTTTGAAAAGAGTTTTAGAAGTTCTAAAATGATTCCAAGGGAAACTAGCAACATAGATGTTTTAGAAATGTCAAATTATGTGTCTTTTTGGACTTGAACAATTCAGTTCCGACTTGATATGTTTGATGCTGAATGATGATGTTTTGATGTGTTAGAATGTGTGAAAATGATATATGATGAGGTAGGAATACTTCTATGCATGTTAGGGGAGAAACTAGCTTCATAGAAAAACCGTAAAGTTGGAATTTAACGTGTGTTTAACCCCTTTAATCTTAACTAACGCCAAAACTGTTTTAGTATGATAATAATCAGTTTAGGATTGAATAATCATGAAAAATTTGGTTACATTTGAAGTAGGATTGAATTTTAGCACCTATAGAGAAACTAGTAACTAGAAAACCATAAAAATGCAATCCTAGAACTCTTAGAACATTTAATTTTTGGATTCTATCCATCAACCTCATAATATGGAAAACATGGTTTATAATTAGTTCTTAGGCATAGGAATGCCTCATAATTGGTTTAGATTTAATTTATAGCGTCTTAGGTGAAGACGGAACCAAGAAAGGGTCTAAAACGTAAGTTCTAGATGTAACGCCCCAATTTTTACTGTAATTTTTACTGTCATTAGAAATTACTCAATTACCGTAGGTAATTATTACATAAGATTTGAGGTCGAACAATCCTCAATAAAGGAATATAACGTTAGAAGAGAGGTTAGGAACGATTCATGCGAGAGTCGCAAATCTCGAATTTCTGTACGTATAAAATGACCAAAATGCCCCTGAAGTTATTTTACTCAGAAAATGAGGATCGTGGGCCCCACCTATTCTCAAGGGGATATTTTGGGGATAATAAGGGATTGTTTGTGTTATGTGTGTTAATAGAGCAGAAGGATCTCAATTTTGAGTTCAAAGCCTTGAAAATGACCAAACGCCCTAGCATTGTTTTAACTCCGATGTCTTGTGCCAGTGAGCCCGAACCTCACTAAAATGTTTTAAAATGTGTTTTTAAGCCATGATTAACCATTGGTTAAGCTCGGGTGGCCTCGGGTAGTTTTTAAGTGAAAGTACGATTTTGCCCCTGTTTTTGGGCAGTTTTGCGAATTTTGGGATTTTTGATTGGTATACCGAAACCTAAGCAATATTAGGCTCAAATTAAAGCTTATTAAATTCTAAATATTAATCTAGAGTCAAAATTATGTATTTAGATTGATTAGAACCCAAAATTGCTCAAAAACACCCAAATTGCTTACTAATTCACTTAAACCCTTAACCGTAAATTCTCTAAATTACATGAATATCTTGCCTACACCTAAATGATGCATGGAACACACAAATTTCACTTCTTTGGGCTGTAATGGACGAAATTATTGATGCCATTATGCAGCTGAATTATTGCCAAAAGTTGCACTAAAACAAAATGCCAAAATGTCACCATAAGAGACATAATTCCTTAATTTCATACAACTTTGTCTAAAATGATTTTTCCTCCCTTATTTCTCCTGCAAAATTCCGTCCACTACCTCATCATTTTGGCCAATTAGAAGCCTCAAAATCTTCTATAAATAGGCTTGCTTGAGTGGTCTTGGAATGCTTGGTTCATAACTAGTTTTTAGGAGCACCAAAAACTTTCTTTCTTCCTCCTCTTTGGCTGAATTCTTTCTTCAATTTTTTCAAAGAGATTTTGTTTCATTTCACTTCAAGAAACCAAGTTCTCTTCCTCTTCTTCAACTCAGATCAGGTAGGGAGTAGTTTCTAAATTTATTTCTATGCTTTGAGGAGTTGTGTTTTTAGCTCAAAATGATGAAATTATGAACTTACCTTAGCTTTTCATTTTGGTATTCCTCTTCAATTTTTTCTTTAACCAATTCAACCATATGGCCTAGGTGGAACTAAGATGATGGCTTGATGATGAGGACCTTGAGGGTGGGTTGTAAATCCATCACAAGTTAGGCCTCTAAAGCTTGAAAATTCCACTTGATGCAAAACTTTAAAGAATAATGCTTTATGATGCTAAAACAAAGATTTTTAGTTTAGAACTTGAAAGATGTATTTTCCTTTTATGTTTTATTTCTTGTTAAGATATGTATTGGGTTGAATTTATAATTCTTTTAAAGTCTTGAAGGAGCTCTAGTAAAGAAACAAAATGAATTTGCATCCATGATTAACTTCTATGTCATCACTAAATTTTCAAGAATGAATAAATGAACTTGCATTTCTCATGTTTAAATTCCAAGCTTGTATTTCATGTTTATGTTTCAAGTCATCACTTAATCTTTCAAGATAATTAAGAGGTTGCATCTCATATTTAATTTATGCTCTCACTATATTTTATAATGGCTAAAAGAATCAACGCATGACATGTTTATTTTATGCCATCACCTAAAGATCCTAGAGCTCAAAGACTTGCCCATGTATCACAAGCAAAGAAATATGATTATTGGAGTTAAAGAATTTATTCTTTAAAAAGTCTTGAGATTGGAGCTTAAAAAGATGTAATAATAATTCTCTTCTCCCTCTACTGGTCCTGTGCGGACTACCGCCGCTCCGGTTTCTTAATATTCTCTTCTCCCTCTACTGGTCCTGTGCGGACTACCGCCGCTCCGGTTTCTTAATATTCTCTTCTCCCTCTACTGGTCTGTGACGGATTACCGCGCTCCGCTTTCTTGTATCATGTTTATATTTCAAGTTCTTGCATCATGTTTAATTTTCAAGTCATCACCTTAAATCTTAAAGATAAAGAAATGGAATTGCATATCATGTTTATAATTCCAAGCTATCACCTTAAGATTAAAATAAGGTTGCATAGCATGTTTATAATTCTAAGATGTCACCTAAATCTCTAAAGCTCAAGACTTACTCCTTTTATCTTATGTGAGAATTTTAATTGTAAAGATCCTCCCAAATTTGACAAAAGAACTAGTTTCTAAATGAGTTTTAAGGCTTTGCAAGGATTTTATGGGGAACTAGTATTTTATATGCACTTAAAATATGATTCTATGTAATTGCATGAGGTTCATGATTCGGCCACTGATCTGAGTTTAGTATCAATGTGTGATAATGATTTTATATGATTGAAGTTGTGATAATTATGGTTTATTGTTAAGAGAATGATTCATAATTGGTTTAGTAACTAATTAGTTCTATAATTGATAATTCTATGTAAGGATTGGATGCTTATTAAGTACTTGATATCATTGAATGATTTCCTGGCTTGCATGTTATAGTTCTTTGTTGCAAATAATAAGAATGCTTATACATGAAATGTTCTTTATTATGTAAAATTCACCTTTGTTGCTAGAAGAAAGTGTATCATTGTAAAAGTGTAATTTGGAAAGGTTACGCTAAGGAAAGACTTGGTATTTAAGCGTGTCCATTGTGACCCACCTCTCTTTCTGGGAATCTCCCATATGCATGATTCTGATTGATATATATTATTCTAGCTTAAGACTATAAATGAGAAAATGTTATGATGTTTATGAATTGTATTATGATATAACATGCAAAGATTTAATGGTGACTTAAACTTATAAGAAAATGATCCTTTGGAACCATCGGACTATAGGTGGTGAAAAGGTGACTTTAGCCCCTAACCCGTTCTCTCAAAAGGGTAGAGTCGGGACTTTAGCTTATCAAAGGGATAAGTATATCCTAGTGGCGACTAGTAAAGTATGAGCTCATAACCTAAATTACTCCCAAAAGGGTGGAGTATAGGGTGGCCCAAGGAAAATAATGATGATGATAAGATTTTAAGTCACCTAAGGCACTAAAGAAATGAAATATGTGCCTTTGTGTCCATGTGTAGCTACTATTATATGATGTTCTTTTATGCATGTTATTTTGATAATGATGATGAGGAATATGATGTAATGATAAAGGAAAAGTTCATTGTAAATATGACATGTTAAGAATAAGATGCATTATAAGGCGATGATTAAAAATTGACGAACCTCGGTTAAGTATTTGTCGAACTTAAAATGAATCTTTGCATGCTCACTATTTTAGAATAATCCCGAGGTTCCTGGGGACTTTGATGATGACACTGTAGAAGGAGGTACCTTCTTGAGAATTCTTTAGCAAGATTCTCACTCCCTTTTCTTTATTTCCGTCATTGTCTCCAGTTCGGATGGCGACATTCGTCTGTTCGTTGATACCCCTACTTGGGAATTTCACTATGATCGATTGCATCGCTCGTATCATTTTGAAGGGAGGTCTTGTGATTCGTGTTTTTATTTACATAGGTCGTCCATTTGCACATCCTGTCCCTAGTTATCAATTTTCTCCTACTTCTCCCTATGGCGATGAAATGGTTTCGAACATGCACGTCCACTTGATGAAAGGATGTTACGTTCTTATCCCGCTTCATCTGCTTTGTCCATGGATTTCAGTATGTTCCCGAGACGAGATATTCTGGCTGATCCTTGAGAGGACACTCCTACTCATGTATATTGAGAGCTCTGCTCCTACTCCCACACGTGTAAGAGAGGGTAGTGAGGAAGCAGTTGTTCATTGAGGTTAGCAAGAAGGCCGTCCATGCAACCCCGACTTGGTGCATCTCGTGTGTCCCCTCCCGAGGAGCTCATCGATGGATCGGATTTATTCCCCCATTTCCAGGACAGTGGCCCTAGAGAGTTCTTAGTAGATTTATGTGTGATCATGCACCCTAGTTTTAGGATAACCTTCCCGGCTTATGGAGTTATCTAGTTTAGGGGCATGAATTTCCTTAAGTATATTTTCTTTTATGGGTTTGCATAAGATAATGATGTATGAACATAACCCACCCTTTGAGTGAGGTTATTGTATGTAAATATATGCTATAATGTGCTTATGGATGTTATATGATGGAGCCTAAGTGATATAATGTGATATATTCTTAACGTCTTATTATACTCCGCTTACTCGTTCACGTTGTACTCGGCTCACGTTTTCAATTATGTGTTTAAAAAAAAAAATGGCTCGTAATTTCACTAAGTATTTTCAAATTATGAAGAAAGAACTAAAGCAAGGAGTAAAGTCTAGTCATTAATCAGATCCAACCTAGGTGTATCTGGTTAATTACTAGGGTGTTACACTAGAACCCCGTAATCATAGAGGTATAACCTTGCCCATATTTATTAAGGAGCATAAATGATAGTAAGATTTGTTAGAAGAAAATCCTTATGTGCATAAGAGGTTGATAGAATAATTACATCTTAAGTTTAAGGCTTGTAAGGGTTGAAGCATAAGATACTGTAGGATCAAGAGCATAATGGGTTTCAATGTTACATGTGAATGAATGTTTTATGTGAGAATGATTATGTAAACGTATGGAATTATGATTGAGAATGCATGTTTTATTGGTTTATGTGGCATAAAGTAAATTTGGAAGAAATCCGGCATCTTCTTTGTTATCTTTGCCGAATTTCTGACAAATTTGGGGACTTAGAAAGTTTTTGAAAAACCTATGAGATTTTTTTTATGAGGTACTAAGATAAGTTATGACACCGGTTCGGCCGAGCACCTCTAGAGAACTCATGTGACATTGGTACCAAGATGTATTCTTGGGTGACACCGGTTCGGCCGAGCACCCCCAAGAAATGCCTCCTTGCCCGTACTGGATAAGTCAGGATTATGATTATGATACGCTTATCGGGATTGATAAGTAAGAATTAGTGACGACTAGTTAGGTATGA
Organism: Dalbergia cochinchinensis; assembly: GCA_031216125.1. Lineage (NCBI taxonomy): Eukaryota > Viridiplantae > Streptophyta > Magnoliopsida > Fabales > Fabaceae > Dalbergia > Dalbergia cochinchinensis. Next base: position 29,087,053 of record CM062375.1, on the reverse strand, counting down.
GCTCATAGCCTAGAGATGTGACACGTTCTGGGTGACACCGGTTCGGCCAAGTACCCCCAAAACGAATGTCTTTTAGGGTAGCCTATGAGGAAATAAAGTATGATGATTATGTCACAAAGTTTTTCCATATGAGATTTCAATTGCCACTTTATGCCACTATTATGATGTTCTTAATGTTATGATTACTATTCTTGCATTAAGTAGAGCCATGTATACATGCTTTAATATGTTGTATCCACGACATTAAAAATCATACTAAAATGAATGGACCTTGGCTAACTAAGTTTCAAAAGCTTAAAAATAGACTTAATGCATGCTCACTTATTTTGTACACTAAACCCAAGGTTCCTGAGGACGTAGATGATGACACCTAGGTAGTAGGAGGCCCTACTGAGATTTTTTAGCAAGATTCTCACTCCCTCTACCTCTTCTTTCTGTCACGTCTTGAGATGGCGACGTTCGTGATTTTTGTGGACACCCCGACATGGGAGGTGCATCATGATCTGGACCACGGGTCATACCATTTTTTGGGCCACTGTGTCGTTCATGTATTCATATTTGTTGGATGGCCCTTCAGTCACCCTGTACATAGTCATCGATTCTCTCCTACCTCACCTTTCGGCGACGACTTCGTGTTCTAGCGCGCATGCCCTCTAGAGGAGTAGATTCGCCGCAACCCACTGACAGCTTCTGCCATCCGGGACTACCCACAGTATGTGCCCCGCTCGACCTCATCATTCTTGGAGAAGAACCCTGCGGAGGACTCTGCCACTCAGGTACCTTCCGAGGGATCCTCCCCTACTGTGCCGATGGACTTCGGGGAGGGTAGCGAGGCTTCTGTCGCTCAGCCAGTACGTGGAGGATGGGTGAGGATGATTCCCCGCCGTGGAGCTCATGCCCGACCGATGCAGCGTATAGCCACCCCGGCCGAGATAGCTAGTGGATCGAATACATCCCTCCTTTCCAGAGAGGCCCGCAGTAGGAGACGACCGACGCGTTCTGGTGCCTGAGCTTTGACTAGACCAGGATAGCCTCCTTTTGTCTTAAGGCTATCTATTTGTAGGCGCACTAGAGTTAGGAGAGTTTCTTTTTATGCCTTCTGTTGTATTTTCATTTTCCATGTATTGCTATTGTACTAAACTAAGTCCCACCTTTCTTGAGTGGGCATGATATACATATATATATATATATATATCTCTACTTATGCAGTTTGCTAAATTATTCTGTGCATTTACATATCTTATGATCAAATGTTGTGATGTGTTTATTTGGATTTCATTTCATTCCTTTCATGCTTCATTGTTCGTCAAGTCGCGTGGCTCTCACTTTGCTTTTATAATTCAAAAAAAAATTTACCCGTATTTTCCACTAAAAATTTTAAAGTAAAAAGAAACTATGACGTAATAGACTAATAATTAATCTAAATATGTTCTAGATTATTAGGTTAAAAATTAGGATGTTACAGGTGGCCTAGTTAAGCCTTCAGTAATCAATACAAACCCTCCAACTATTCTGCACTTGGGTCGGAACCAACTTACCTTTCTCATTCTTTACCACAGTGATCCTTGACTTCTTGGGAACCACCTGCATCGGGCTCATCTACTCACTGTCAGATATTGGGTAGATGATTTTGGCCTATAAGAGCCTTGTTACCTCTTTCTTAACCACATCAAGAATCAGTGGGTTGAGCTGGCATTGTGGTTGTCTAATTGGCTTAGCCTTCTCCTCTAGAAATATCCTATGCATGTAGATGGAAGGGCTAATCTGTGTGATATCATCTAAGGTCCATCCAATGGCCCTCTTGTGCCTCCTCAAAACTATAATCAAATTATCTTCTTGGGCTTTAGAGAGGCCATTGGCAATGATGACCGGCAGTGTTTCACCCTCCCCCAAAAATGCATACTTGAGGTGGTCGGGGAGGGGCTACAGTTCTAGCCCTACCAGTTGTGTACCTATTCCTGTAGACTTGGACAATTCTAAAGTAGCAGAATCATTATATCCAATGGAAGAAATAGATAATATGGGCTTAGAAAACAAAATAGTTTCAGAATCAGGGGTGCTACTACTGAGTGCATCAATGACTGGGCTTGTGGCATCAGCTGCCAAAAGATTTACAGTGTTCTCAAAGTATTGCCCAGTCAATGATGCTTCAATAATGGCACAGTCCTTACATAAACTGGTGGTATTGTCACGGTTAACACATTCAAACACTGGTACCAACCCTAACGGCTCATCAAAATTTCCTATTCAGCCAATAAAAACCTCATCAATCAAGGAATCGATAACATCAATGCTAAAAATAAAATGTTCCTTAGGTGGGTGTTTCATGGCATCAGACAGATTGAACTGAGCCTTCATATCCCCACACTCAAAAGACAGGGTACCCGCGTACACATCGATCTTGGTTCTTGCAGTTTTTAGAAAAGGTCTTCCCAAGATCAATGTGTGCTCTGGAGCACTGGTGTCATCTTCCATAGTCAAAACATAAAACTCTACTGGGAAAATTAAATTGTTTACCTAGACTAGGATGCCCTCAAGTATCCCATCTGGACTCTGAATGCTTTGGTTGGCCAACTGAACTCTCAATTTGGTGGGTGCTAGCTCTCCCCTACCCAAAGCTTCATATACCGAACAGGGCATGATACTGATGCCAGCCCCAAGATCTGCCAAAGCTTGTCCAATGTGCAGGTTCCCAATAGTGCAAGGAACATTGAATGCGCCTGGATCCTTATGCTTCATAGGGAGTTGACCTAGCTGAATAAGGGAGGAGGCTTTCACCCCCATAGTCACTTTTTCCACCTCATTGCCCCTTAACTTCCTCTTGTTGGAGCATAGGTCTTTCAAGAACTTGGCATACTTTGGAATCTGCCTAATTGCATCCAATAGAGGAATATTTACCTCTACCTTACTAAAAGTCTCCAAGAGGTCCTTTTCCAACTCTAGCTCATTAGACCTCTTAGGTCTTGTAACTCTCTGTGGAAAAGGCAATGAAATAGGTCTGATCACTTGTTCTTCTGCTTCCTTTTGCTAGGGTGCAGGCTTATCTTGTTGCACCTCTTGTTGAATAACTTCTTCTTCCTGGCTCTCAATTACTACCTACTCTGGAGGACCAACAACCCCAGCTAAAACTATACCCCTCAAAGTGATGGAAGAAACATTCCCCCTAGGGTTGGGAATTGTTTGTGAAGGAACGGTAGATGCACTTCCTTGCTAAGACTGGGAGTTCTCAAGACTCTAAATCGCATTCTTTATCTCTTGCATAGCTTGTTCTTGTTTCCTCTGGGTCTCAATCATCATCTTCATCATCTCCTGCCATAGTGCTTCTAAAGGGGCAGGAGGTGCAGGAAGTGCTGGAGGTTGCTGGGGGCTAGGAAGTTGTGGGATGGGTGGTGGGTGGAATGTGGGCTGGTTATGCTACTACCTCTGCTATAGTGGCACGTACTTCGTTGTTGCTGCTGAGGAGCATTGTTCCACTTGAAGTTGGGGTGGCCTCTCTAGCTGGGGTTATAAGTATTGCTGTATGGATTGTAACCCTGCTGTCTACCCTGGTTTCAAAGCCTACCAGGAAATATGTTACCAGCCGCTACTAAGGTGGGATCTTCTTGCAACTATGGGCACATATCTAAAGTCTGTGACTCACAGGAGCAAATGCCACCCACCTATACTGCCTTAACTAGAGGAGCTTGGTTCAGTGCTATTTTCTTCAGAAATTCTGTAAGCTCATCTAGTTTCTTTTCCACTTTGCTACTCTCATGTAATGCCCCGATGTTCTGTCTGAGTGAAAAATGACCAAAATGCCCCTAAGGTCATTTTTTGCCCGGAATTCGAGGATGGCCGACCCGGCAGTCCTCGAAGGGCCAACTCAATGTTCAAAGGGGATTGAATGACCCTTGAGTGGTTTCGGAGGCGAAAGTCTCATTTTCTACAATTTTGGGTCAAAATGACCAAAATACCCCTCTAGCGTTTTTACACGGGTAAAGGTGTCGTTTGAGCCCGAAACTTTCCCCAGAGGTTTAAAACAATTATTTTACATGTTTCAAAGCATCTGTTTGAGTCCCAGTGGTCCCGGGCAGTTTTGGCGCAAAATTATGATTTTGCCCCTAGAATAGTGTTTTTAAGTTTAATGATGTAATTAAGCAAACCTAAGCAATATTAGGCTCTAATCGAAGATTAATTAATTTTCATAATTAATCTAAAGTCAAAATAAATTATTAAAATTAATTAGAACCTAAGATTGCTTAGATTAGATTTAAATCTCCTTTCTAAAAATCAAGATTTCACTCTTGGAATCTTGAATAGTGTTTTCTCTCTTCAATTCCTTAAATCAAGAAATTGTGTCTAGAATTGGTTATACACTAAAATGATTTTATAACCCACTAATGATGCATGAACACTCCTTAAATGTGTCTTGACAACCTTGATTACCCATTTTCTCACCTAAACACTTTCTTACAAATTCCTAATCTTAATCCTAATCAAAGATACACCTAAACACAACTCTAAACCACAATTAAAATGCAAGAAACCCTCCCCCCATGGCTGATGCAATTTCGGCCCTCTCTCTCTTATTTATAACACATGTTGATTTGTTTCTCACTCAAAGAACCATGCTTGAGCCATACCTTGAACCATACCTCACCATACTTTGAACCATACCTCACCATGCCTCAAGATCACAACATCTCACCTCATGGAACTCATGGGGCTGCTCATCCTTGGCCGAAATCTTCCCTCCCTCCTTGCATCTTGCATTTGTTTCATTTCTCTATAAATAGCTTACTTGGGTGAACTTGCATCATTTTGGATTCATTTGCTAAGTGTAAGTTTTCAAAGAGCACTTCAAAGTTTCCTTTTTCTCTCAAGTTCAAGTGTTCAAGTTCTTCACCCTCTTCTCTCATCCCAACCTTCAATCACTTGATAGGGATTTTCTTTCAAGAGTTTCTTTCATTTAAAGTTCTTAATCTCTTTATGTGTTTATAGTTTCTCTTGAACCTTTTTAGAACTTCTTTTCTTCTTCTTCTCCTCCTTGTTTCGGCCATGGGCCTTTGAGAGCAAAGGAATGGGAGCTTGATGATGAGGGTTTCATGATGATGTTCATCACTTAAACAAACCTCTAAAGCTTGATCTTTGTTCTTGAAGTTAAAGATGTTTTAGTTTTTCTTCTTGAATCCTTGAAACCTTTCACTTTGATGATGTTTTAAAATGGTTACATGAACTCAATGATGAGGACTCATGATGATGGTGTTAATGCATCATCAAGATCATGGTCTCTAGAGTTTCAAATGTTTCCTTTTCTTCTTAAAAGCTTCGGTTCCTTTTCCTTTTTTTTCTTCACACTTTCGGCCATGTTGGCCCATGAGGTTCTCAATGGCTTGATGATGAGAGCTTCTAGATGATGACTATGTGTTCATCACAATGAAGTCTCTAGAGCTTGAGTTTTAATAAAAATGTTATCTATGACCACATCTCAAGAAAAGAAACTTTGTGTTTTAAAGAACCATTGAGGTTCACTCTTGTCTTTACTTTATCTTGTCATGATAAGTTTGGGTTGAGGTTTAAGTTCCTTTAAATGTCTTGTATGAGCTCTAATAAGAAATAAAATGGACTAGCATTCATATTTAAATTCAAGCTTATGCATTACATATTTACTTTGAGCTTTGCATTCATATTTAATTTCCAAGCCATCACTTAAAGTTAAAGAATAAAGAATGGATTGCATCTCATATTTACGTTCTTGTCTAGCATATTTACTTTCCATCACTAAAGAACATAAAGATTTAAAATGAAAGTTGCATTATCACCTAACTAAATCTCAACGCCTTTCTATTTCGGCCTTAAAGTCGATTGTTGCTGGGCCTAGAGCACTAAAATAAAGAAATGAACTTGCATATTTATATTTTAAGTTTTGCATATTTATATTTCAAGTCTTGCATATTTACTTTAATCTCTCACTTTACTTTGTAATGAAGAATGTGCATAGCATGTTTAAATTATGTCATCACTTAAAGACCTTAGAGCTCAAAGACTTGCCCATTTTATCTCAAGTTAAAGTCTAATGTGGAGGCATTCTTTGAATGCATAATTTTGGCCATGTAATGATGACGAACTTGGGAGGAGATTCATCTAGCTACAAGGGCCAACAATCTGAGTTTTAAGATTCTCTTTGAAACCTCATGAAGTTTATGAGATTAAAACCAACAAGATTTATGAATTTAATTCTCTCTTAAGGAGGTATCAAGTGGTCATTGACCTAAGGATGTTTTTAGCCTCTTTTACAAAATAAAATGGTTTGCAAAAGAGTTTTAGAAGTCCTAAAAATGGTTCCAAGAGAAACTAGCAACTTATATGTTTTAGAAATATCAAGTTATGCATCTTTTTGGAAACTTAATGACTCGGTTCTTCCATGATAAGTTTGCTACTGTATGATGATGTTTTGATGTGTTAGAATGTGTGAAAATTATGTATGATGAAGTAGGAACATTTCTATGCATGAAAGGAGAGAAACTAGCTTTCTAGAAAAACCGTAAAGTCAAGATTTAGCATAGTTTTAACCCATTTATTTTTGGACACTGACCAAACTGTTTCAATGGGAATATAATCAGATCAGGATTGTTTAATCATGAAAAATTTGGTTACAATTGAAGTAGGATTGAATTTTTGCACCTATAAAGAAACTAGTAACTAGAAACCCGTAAAACCACAATTCTAGAACTCTTAGAACATTTAGTTTTTAGAATCTGTCCAGCAACCTTATAATAAAGAGAACATGGCTTATAATTAGATCTTAGGCATAGGAATGCCTCATAATTGGTTTAGGTCGAACTTATAGCGCCTTAGGCGAAGATAGAACCAAGAAAGGGTCTAAAACGTAAGTTCTAGAACCTCGCAATTATAAGTTTATAATGCTACCCCTAAGGAATGATGTTGTTCAGATTTAATAGAGAGCATAAATAATAATAAGATTTGTTAGAAAAGAACCCTTAGGTGCATAAAAGGTTGATAGAAGATGATAGGTTAATTACACCACAAGTTTAAGGCCCGTAAGGGTCAAAGCATAAGATACTGTAGGACCAAGAGTATAATGAATTTTTTTAATGTTGCTTGTGAACGTATGAGAATGATTATGCGAATGCATGAAACTATGATGGAGATGCATGTTTGAATGACTTATGTGGCATAAAGCAGAATTTGGAAGAAATTCGGCATGCTACAGTTACGCTGCCGAATTTCTGCCAAATTTGGGGACTTAGAAAGTTTTGAGAAAACTATGAGATTTTTATTATGAGGTACTAAGATGAGTTCTCAGATGACACCGGTTCGGCCGAGCATCTCCAGAGAACTCATGTGACATCGGTACCAAGATGAATTCTTGGGTGACACCAGTTCAGCCGAGCACCCCCAAGAAATGCCCCCAGCCTCATCGATAAGTCGGGATTATGTTTATGATTATGTTACGCTTATCGGGATTGATAAGTAAGAACTAGTGACGACTAGTTAAGGTATGAGCTCATAACCTAGAGATGTGACACGTTCTGGGTGACACCGGTTCGGTTGAGCACCCCCAGAGCGATTGTCTTTTAGGGTGGCCTATGAGGAAGTAAAGTATGATGTTTATGTCACAAAGTTTCCCATACGAGAATTTAATTGCCACTTTATGCCACTATTATGATGTTCTTAATGTTATGAGTATTATTCTTGCATTAAGTAGAGCCATGCATACATTCTTTAATATGATTGCATCCATGTCCTTAAGAATCATGCTAAAACGAACGGACCTTGGCTAATTATGATTTAAAACCTAAAAATAGACATTTATGCATGAACGCTTATTTTGTATACTAAACCCAAGGTTCCTGAGGACGTAGATGATGACACCTAGGTAGTAGGAGGCCCTACTGAGATTCTTTAGCAAGATTCTCACTCCGTCTATCTCTTTCTTTTCATCACGTCTTCAGATGGCGACGTTCGTGGTTTTTGTGGACACCCCAACGTGGGAGGTGCACTATGATCCGGATCACGGGTCATACCATTTTGAGGGACAGTGCATGGTGCAAGTCTTCATGTTCGTAGGACGTCCCTTCGTTTACCCCGTACATACCCATCGCTTCTCCCTGACAGCACCCTACGGCAACGACGAGCGAATTTTTGAGTGCTTGCGTACGCATAACGAGAGAGTGCTCCGCATGCACACCGCCGCCTCAGCCATGCGTGACTATCTCGACTACCTACCCCGGACTTACTTCTGGGAGACCGATCCATCGGAGAACCCCCCTATCCATCCATACAGCAAGAGCTCCTCCCCCACTCCACCACTGATGAGGGAGGGCAATGAGGATACCGTGACTCAGCCACGGCTCGCACGATGATCGGAGATGCGGCCATATCGCGGGGTCACTCTCGATCCCTGTTCTGCCTCTTTACACCCGAAGAGCTCGCCCAGTTTCCCGGATATGTGCCTCGCTCGAGAGATGGACGTCAATAAGAGGTGACGTATGACCGATGGAGTACCCGGGTAGAGCACACACCACTTAGATGAGGATGGACCTCCTTTCGTTTAGAGGTTATCCCTTTAGTTGCACTTGGGTAGGGGAGTTACTTTTATATTTTCTGTCGTACTTACCTTTATATTTGCTTTTTAGTTGTATTTGTTCATGATGTACTAAACTAAGCCCCACCCTCCATGAGTGGACATATCATATAATATTATATAAATATGTAGTTCAGTTCTATTGATGTGCCTTTACTTGCTTATGTTATGCTGCTATGCGATGTTTGCTTAATTCCATTCGTGCTTTATTATTTATCGTGTCGCGCGGCTCTCACTTTGCTTTTATAATTCAAAAAAAAATTTACCAGTATTTCCGCTAAGTATTTTAAAGTAATAAGGAAGCTATGACGTAACAGACTAATGATTAACCTAATTATGTTCTAGAGTATTGGGTTAAAAATTAGGATGTTACATCTCACATGGGGAAACTTAATTCACCTGACGGGTGCTGCTGTCGGCTCTAGACCCAAACTGCTGGGAGTTCTCTGCCATGTTCCTAATCAACAGCCTAGTTGTGGTAGGGGTCTCATTAACTAATGCACCCCCACTGGTAGCATCAATCATACTCCTCTCCATAACCAATAGCCCTTCATAAAAATACTGGATCAACAACTGCTCTGAAATCTGATACTGGGGGTAGCTTACACACAACCTCTTGAACCTTTCCTAGTATTCATAAAGAGATTCACCCTGCAGCTACAAAATACCACAAATGTCTTTTCTGATGGCGGCTACTCTAGAAGCTGGGAAGAACTTCTCCAGGAAGATGTGTTTTATACTAGCCCAGCTGTCAATTGTCCTATGGCGAATGTAGAAGAACCAGTCCTTAATGGCTCCTTCAAGGGAAAGCGGAAAAGCCTTCAACTTGATTTGCTCCTTCGTTACCCCCTGAGGCTTTATACTCACACAGATAACATGGAACTGCTTCAGGTGTTTGTGTGGGTCCTCTCCGAACAGCCCATGGAACTTGGGCAAATGGTGTAAGAATCCTGATTTCAGCTCAAAATCACCTCCTTGTTCTAGGTAAACAATCCCCAATGGTTGATAATTCAAGTCCTGGCTGCAAGCTCCCTCAAGGTTCTATTAACTTCTCCCATGTTACCTGAAACACTAGCAGTAGGATCAGAAAGTTCAGAGAATTATTAGGTTCCCTAGTTATATAAGAAGAGGAAGAATGGTTGCCAGATAAATTAGCTCTTTCCCCGCAGCCTTCCTAAGCCTTTTGGCGGTTTTCTCAATCTCTGGATTAATTGGGAGTATGGGAAAATTAGGAAGAGAACGGGTCATAAAACTAACTTATCAGCAACAATCAAATACAACAAGAACAACGGGAACAAAGGAAAGATAAATAAATAAAATTAAAATAAAATAGAGCTGAATTTTTTTTTGGTTAAATAAAAAGAAAGCAGAAATTAACAACAAAGAATAAAATAAAAATTAAACAAAATAAATAAAAATCAAAATAAATAAATAAATAAATAAATAAAAAGAATCAATAGCACCACTTCCCTGGCAATGGCGCCAAAATTTGGTACGAGTGTCGCTGCCCGCAACAAATTAAAAAGGTTTTCAACTATCAAAATGCACCAAAAATGTAGTTATAGTGAAATCCGAGTCATCTCACATAGAAGCGATGGAATTAATTCACGAAAAATTGGGTGTTTTCGAATTGTTGATAGCAAATTGAATAATAACGAATTAAAGAAAATATAATAGCAAGAAATTACCTGCACAGGGACTTCCTCAGTTCAAGAGATGTTCAATCATTGATTTAAATTATAAATTTGTAATGGTTGTTGCTTCCCTTAAACATATTTTCATAGAAATAAAGGTATAATTTTACTTATTGGAGATACAATCGTACTCCTGTCAAGGATTTAACTGAATATAAGAACTAGTAAGTCAATATCATGATCCTATGATCCTAATTCAATTTAAATACCAATTATAGCAACTCAATTTCTAACAAAACTGATTCCAATCCTTAATGCAATGTAAAATCATATAGCAAAACAACTGTCAAAAATTTAATCATAACAATTCGTACAACTAAAATTAAGAGAGATGACAAAGGAAAGGAAAACCAACCACAAACTGTGAATTAAATAGATAGTCTCATGAACACTCCTGATCTTCAGTCGTCCCTATGTAAGGTAGAGGAATTACTCATCCATAGGGACAGTTTGACAATCACACATCAATGTTGAAAGAAAGCTGTCAAAATTACAATCAGAAAAACTAAACTTAACAGTGATGGAGAAACCTAGTCTAGAGAGAGAGCCTCCGAGAAAGTTTCAAAAAGTTCTAAAACTGAAGGTTGCCCCCTTGTCCCTCCCCTATGCGTTGCTAGAAAGAACCATATGCAACCTCTGTGCCTATTCTTTTGCTTAGCTTTCTTTGGGCCAGCCAATACCGGACCCAGAGCAACACATTTGGTCAACATACGACCTCCTGGGCGGTCTTAGAGGCACTCTGTAAAAATATGATCCCTCGGATTACTGTATGGGTGGTCCTCAGTATGCATGAGCTTCTGTTTTTTGCTCCAATGCATCACCTGGAAGTCCCTGTTGCCAAGAAAAACTCCAAAAAGAAATTAAAAGCATAGAGAACTTCCCAAGTCTAAGAATTAACTGAAAATTATAGAGCAACAAGGATGTGACTGTAATTATAGGGAGTACCATAGAGGGCTTGGACAGTGCCATTTCGAAAAATAGGTTTAGGAAGAGAAGAAGAGAAAGCAGGTCCTCGAGAACAATGTCATTGTAGTGGTGGATAAGGCAGTGGAGGAAGAAGAAGTCGAAGAAGGAGAGAAAAGGAGAAAGTCGAATGGTAGTGGAATGGCATCGTTTTGGGTTGGGGAGTATATGAGTTTGAGGAAGTGGGTGTGACGGTGAGGGTAGAAGAATAGGATGGAAGGGGAAGAGATGAGGACAACCTTCATGTCGTTGTTGGGTTTGGAAAATGCATGTGAGAGAGAGAGATAATCAGAAAGGGCTGGGGCTTGGGTTTAAGTAGGCCGCCATTATTCTAACTAAAATTGTGGTGGACAAGAAAACTGCCCTAATTCAACCACTACAATTAACTTAATTTTTTGTAGTGTGAAGCCAATGTGTCCTACAATCTTCAATTCTCACATTCGTAGTGCTTTTATCACCAACAAGCTCTGATTGAAGGCTAGAAAATTAAAGAATCATAAAGGAAATGATACTGCACTTCAGAAAGCTCACTTAATGATGAAACAGTGCTCTCTACAAGAAAATGAGGGAAATTTGAAATTCAAATTTCAAAAATCAAACCCAATGACAGACTGGCGTGTCATCTCTTCTGCCAACTTGGTCAAACTACCCCAGTTTCTAGAAGAAAGAGTTCAAAACTCATGATCAAAAAGTAGAAGTAGTGTCTGAAGGGACATTAGAAACCTTAACATTACAACGGCTTCTGCAATAACTCTGACAAATAAACAGGCTACTCTTGTAGACTACTTTTCCAAGACACAAATAGATTATCAAGACGTGTCACTTAGAGAACTAATCAAGGACAACGGTCATAAGTAAAGACCATCTATAAATAGATATGCTATGCTTTCAAAGAATATGACAGAACACTACACAAAAGCAAAAACGGTGTGAAAATTTCTCCTTATCTTCTTGTGTTGTTCATTACATCTTGTAATCAGTTTCGTTGTTTGTAAAAACAATCTTTCTATGTTACTTCATTGTTTATATGTTCTTCCAATGAAGAATAGCTGGAAAGAAGTCATTCAAGTTATCCCAAGTTTTGCTTTGTACATCTTAAGAAAACTTGATTGTAAGTTAGTTTGAGTTGCAAAGCCAAACACAAACCTCTGTAACCTCGATCCAGTAGTGATCATTATGAGTTAGGTTAGAAAGGCTACTCAAAGACTACTTGCAACATGATAGTAAAGGTATTTTACTGGTCATGGCTAGCTTAGAAAGGCTGGTTAAAGACTACTCAGTTTATCTTAGAGAGCCTAACCAAAGACTACTTAGTTTAGCTTGGAAAGGCTGGTGAATAACTACTTGGTTTGTGATAGTAGGGGATGTCTATTGGTCACAAGTTAAAGCTTGGGAAGGCTACTATAAGACTATCCAGTTTCCTTCTCGGGTTGGGAAATGTTTTAGTGAAACTCAATAATGGTTGAGAATTGGATATAGGCAGGTTGGCCAAACCAGTATAAAAATATTTGTATAGTATCTTCTTCTTCTTTTACCTCTCTTTCATTTGCTGCTCTAAAGTTGTTTGTTTATTCTTTTAACTATTTTGTTACTATTGTTGTACTTCAAAAAGTTAGTTTCTAAAACCTTTAACTCTATTTTCACTGCACTTCAAGCACAACGCTTGATAGTATTTTGTTTAAAAGTTTCAATTGTAAAAAGAGAAAGAGGAGCAAAATACGATTCAACTCCCTTTCTCATGTGCTTTTCTATTTACAATGACCTCTTTGAATCCCATCTCGCTAAGTGGATGGCAAGGATTGAAACTTGGAAAGCAAGTTTTAATCATGGCCTTTCATTTATTATTATTTAACCTGGGGACTAATATCTTATTCGTTCAATAGAATTTGGTGTGCGATATTAGCACCGAAAAAGCTACTTGCTCACCAAGTTAAAGTAACCCACTTATTAGAGCCAAGTGGATGGCCAAGATCATTATTTTACCATCAAATCAAATCCTAGCCATTCATATCATTTCTTTTTCAAAAAGGAAGAAAATTGCACTTTACTTACATATATACTACATTTATATCAAGATAAAGATAAGCTACCTAACCTTATCACTCCAAGACCAAACTTTTAGGCCAAACCACCCAAAATTATAGCCTTCATCTTTTTTCTCTCAAGCCACCATTAATAAGCTTCAAGTTTTCAAAACCCTAGTTTAGAATTACTAAAACCTCAAGATCTCTTCACAGAACTTCAACTACACATCATAATCTATCAAACTAGCCAATTTGAATTTAAATTTCTCACCATTTTTCACTTTGAGAAATCATACTCAATATTTAAGGAAGGAATTAGGTACTGTTTGGAAGGCCTTGAAGTAAGGAAAACCATTTTAGGAGATCCTTTGGAGTTATAAGCCCTAAAGCTTCACAAGTAGGGCTTTTTAAACTTTTTCAGTCTCAAATCTATTTTTTGTATTTTGGTTATTGATTTAACTTGATATTTTTAGTTTTATTGGTTGATAATATATAGATATTGATGTGTCTAATTTGGTGGTATGGTTAGATGATGTTAGAAAATCATTTTTGTCAAAAGAAGTTCCAAACTAGGTTACTGGATTTTCAAATTTGTCCTAAGCAAGAATTAGTCACGATTTTTCATCAATATTTGTAGATGGATTTTTGAGCCAAAGTTTTTATGGAATGAAGCTAACATATTAAGGTGTCTCCATTAATTGTTTTGAGCCTTTTAAAGCACCTTTGCTAGGTTTAAAAGTTCAAAAACCAAGACAATTAGGGTTTTGCCTCCATAGTCAAATCTGAAGCTATATATTTGTCTAATTTTGTTACTATACCAAATTATTGAATTTCCCTTTGAAACTTTTACAGGTGCTAAAGACATGTGGAAGTCCAACCCTGAATTTTTTTAAGAATTTAGATTTTCATTTGATATGGAAATAAAATTAGGACATTTGGCTATTGGATGTAATTAGGGGGTTTCTAACCTCTGAATTTACACAATTTTGTTAACATAACTAGGGAACTATTTTTTATATTAAATTTTTAGAGGACCTTGGTGATAAATTGAAGTATCATCGATAATTTTTGTAGCCTTGGAATTGGTCATTTTGTTAGCAACCTAATTTTTGCTATATAGGTGCAAAATCTGCCAATGTGCTAGAATTGTACCAATGCCTTAAATGAATAATATAATAGCATTGTAGTTCTAGTATGACATGAATATTTGATCATGTGACTTGTGATATATAAATGCATGCTATAGGAAGTAAAGATTGGTTTATGAGGCATGATTGAAATCACATTGTGAATGAATTCCTACATGTGCTTTATGCATGCATTTGGAAAAAGAAAAGTAAATGATGCATGTATATGATAAAAGAGAATGTATGAACTTCATACATATTCTAATATATGGATAAACCAAAAACAAGACTTATGTTGAATGAAGGGAAGGCAAAAAGAGGAACTTCCCTAGAGATATATTGAGTCGATAGATGTATCGGCTAGGAATAAATTTGTGAGTGATTCAGAGAGGAAAAAAAGAAGTCCAATGATCACGTATAGGTTCAGTCCTGATAAGCAGTCTATTTCCCATGTATGGTGTTATCCACTATAGATACCATTTGGCATGAACTAATTCTTTCCTATATTGATAAAAAGAGAAAAATGCATGGAATTGAGTTTTATGGTCTCAAGTAAGGGAACACCAGCGATATGTCAAGGGCTGCGAATAATGAGAAATATATACATGAGATTCCCTTCAATATGTCAAGGGCACGTGAAAATGAGAAATATATACATGAGATCCCTTTTGATATATCTAGAGCAAGTAGAGATAATTTCATTAAAGATCATTACATTTAGCATATGCATACTGACATCATATTTAATTGCTTGTTTAGAATTATTTACCATGTGTTTGAGCTTTATGATAATATGTGCATTAAGTGAGTGAATGCTAAAAGAAACCCATCTCAAAAGGATGATTTTAGAAAGTTAAAAATAAATCTTTGTTATGTAATGCATGATCACATTTTTTTATTAAACTGTAGTGGCTAGAACAATGATGATGACATTTATAATTGTGTATTTGGGGAATGCTCTACTAAGAATTTTACAATTCTCACTTCTATATTTTTGTGTTTCCATGTCGTGTCCAAATTGCTCAAGGGAACAATGAGAAGGCTAATATTGAAGCTTGATAATTCGAAGTTCCTTATGACACTATTTTCTTAAGTAGGTATGGTTGTAAATATATATGGATATAGATGTATAATAAAGCTCTTAGAAGAGCTTCCTCTTGTATTTGACTTTGTACCAAAAAAATGCTTTATTTCTTTGTCATATATTTTAGTAGAATTTTAAATTAGTTACTTCACGATTCGATCAATCTTGCTATAGATATTTAAGAAATGTCTGCTAATTTATAAGTAACAACTCTTGAGTTCGATGTTATGGCTTAAGGATGATGTTGTACTTAGAAGGGTGTCAGAGTGTGAGTGTAGTTTGGACAACTAAAGGGGTTGTGAGTTGTATTTTTACAAACCTCTAGGAAAGTGAGTGTAATTTACCCTAAAACTATTAGATCTTAACCTTCCAAAAGAAAGATGAAAATGTGCATCGGTACGAAAAAGGGAATGATGGCAAAAGGGAATACAAAGGCATCAATGGGAATATCCTAAAGATCAAAAATGGCTTATAACTGGCCAATCTTTAATTTCAGTTAGGTGACTACGTAAAGAGTACCAATAAGAAGAAACAGGAAATTGGAATCCTTTAGGGCAAATATAAGTTTCTACCAAGGTCTGGAAAATCTATGGCTTAATACAGATAGGGCCAAGAATAAAAGAAGTATCTTCTTTATCAAAGGGAATGACAATGTTTATTATAGAATCATCAGGGGAGGATTCTTTAGCTATATATGGCTAGGTTATACTGAGCTGCCAGTTGTTGTTCTTGTCTGCTGCAAAATTTATATAGTGGTGGCCATAGTCAGTTGTGTGGAGTGAGTTGAAGGAGGATGAAGAATCATCTCCTTGCAGTGCGTAATTAGGGTTTTGAGAATTGGTCCCTTAAGAAGACATGTTTTGATAAGAATGTTAAACAATGGTAGAATGAAGAAGGAGAAGACAACAAAGATTTTAACAAGAATTTAAAAAGGATGGTGCTATGAGGACTTCGCAAAGATGATAGAGGGCAAAGAAGTAGTAGCAGAAGGAATCCTTAGCCTTTGAATTTAGAGAAATGTTAATGTAACGCACTGAAACAAACACATACGCGACACATATGTATGGAAGAAGGGTTGGCATTACCACAGTCATGCATATTGAAAGCCAATGATGGGGAAGGAACCATTAAAAAAAAAATAAAGGGAAATGCGAAAGATGAAAACAAGGAAACCACAAAAAAAAAACTATCACTTTGTAAATTTTCCTTCCCTCTACCCAAACCTTGCCTCCCTTTGGCACCACTTCTACTCCTATCTCATTGATGGAGCTTCAAGGGTGCTCAAATCAGTGCTTTCCTGCCTGAAAGGAAAGGCTATAAGAGGAAGCTCGAGGATGAAATCAACGAGGAACAATGCCATAGCTCCGCTTCTCCCATTAGCAATGCTCGCGATGCCCTCCTCTCTGATGTCACTTTCTCCAAGAAAGATGCTGATCAAGTTGCCACTAAGTGCACTAATCATATGCTTGCTGATCATAAATCCTCTCTCAATCTCCTCGCGTCTTGCTTCCTTTGTTTCGGTTATCATTGAATTCGGTCAAGCATATGTCTCGATGTGTGTGTGTGTGTGTGTGTTTTTTTTTTGTAAAGCAAGTCATGAACGTGATGGTTGAAGGAGGCGAAATTTCGACTATAATTCAATATCTCCAAGTGCATCATGTAGGGGAGTAAGACCTCATTCGAAGGCCATTACCATTCAAACACGAAGTCGAGAAAGGGAGCGTTTTTGCACTTGGCCATCTTGCCATCAAGGTAGCTTCATTTTTTTCTCTGTTTTCTGGTAACTATTGTTTAGGGATTATTGCAATAGAACTCATTTAAGTTATGGATACTGATAGCTCATGTTCATGTCCATCGACTTTTGTAACGCCCCGATTTTCGCCAAACTTTCAAAATGACCAAAATGCCCCTGAGGTCATTTTCACCCGAAACACAAGGACAGCCGGCTTTGGCCATCCTCATAGGGTTCATATGTTATATGAAGGGGGTTGTATGATTGTGAATGTTTAACGGAGCAGAAAAACCTCATTTCTGAGATTTAGCATAAGTGACCAAAATACCCTGTGTGATTTTCGTGCGTTTTAAAGTTCTGTTTTGACCCGAACCCTGTCCCGAGGTTTAAAACTATGATTTTAAGGCATGAACCATGTTATTTAAGGTTTGGTTAAGTCCCGGTGGTCCCGGGCAGTTTTGAGCAAAATTACGATTTTGCCCTTGCTTAGTGCATGTTGGGATTAATGAGTTATCTAACTCAGAACCTAGGCAATATTAGGCTCTAATCAAAGGTTAATTAATTTTCATAATTAATCTTGAGCCAAAATCATTAATTAAGGTTGATTAGAACCTAAAATTGCTTATGGGAATCCAAAATCTATTTCTAGTCTTATTCTTTAAAGAAAGCATCCTGGAATAGTGTTTTCACTATTCACTCCCTAAATTTGAGGAAAGTTGTCACCTTTGTAATTCTAGTCAAATGGAGTTTGACTCCATTAAACCTACAAGACCACTTCTAACCTTGAGGATCTTAGCTTTATTTAACTAATTAGTTTACTCAAAGTACCTGGTTAACAGGCCATTAATCCTAAGCCTAATCTATGTCATACCAAAGCACACTTCTAAAACATGGTTTGAGGATATATCCTTCCTCCCCAAAGTTGCCCAATTGGCACCACCCTCTCTCTAGAAGTCAATAAAGGTTAGTCTAGGTTGTCAAGCTACCCTATGACACATGTCTTGTACTCTTTTCAATCAATGTCCATCTTTCAAGAAAAATGTCATTCAAAGATTTAAAGAATAAAGTATATAGTCAATCAAGGTTTTCAATTCATTTCTAAATTTAAATATTTATGTCTTTCAAGATTCAAAAAGAACTATATTTTATCTAGTCATTCAAAGTTTTCTTTAAAGGCTATACATAGACTATGCTTCCTTTACATCTAAACCATGCTTTGAGTTGACAAGTCAAGAAGATATTTTCTTCTTCTTGGGCCATGAAACCACACGGTTTCCTCCTCCTTTTTGCAGCCCTAATTTTAGTGATTTTGTTCATTCAAGATTTTAAAAAAATGGGTCACATTTTCAAGACATGTCATAGGCTACACCTAGCTACACTTATGACCATACTTTGGAATGACAACTCAAAGAGATTTTCCTTCTCCTTGTGGCCACATATTCGGCCTGTAACACCCCGATTTTTCTGTCCGAGGGAAATGACCAAAATGCCCCTGAGGTCATTTCCTGACCCGAGCTCGGGGGTAACCAACTCGGTCATCCTCGAAGGGTCAACTCAATGTTTGAAGGGGATTGAATGGCCTTTGAAGGCTTTCGGAAGCGAAAATTTCGTTTTCATGATTTGGTCAAAATGACCAAAATACCCTTATAAGCGTTTTTACGGGGGTAAAGGTGCCGTTTGAGCCCGGAACTTTCCCCAGAGGTTTAAAAACATGTTTTCATGTGTCTAGAGGTCTCTGTTCAAGTCCCGGTGGTCCCGGGCAGTTTTAGTGCAAAATTACGATTTTGCCCCTAGAATAGTGCTTTTGAGCTTAATGACGTAATTAAGCAAACCTAAGCAATATTAGGCTCTAAACGAAGATTAATTTATTTCCCTAATTAATCTAGAGTCAAAATAATTTATTAAAGTTAATTAGAACCTAAAATTGCTTAGATTAAACTTAAATCCCTTTTTAGAACTCAAGACTCCTAGTCTTGGAATCTTGAATAGTGTTTCTCTCTCCAATTCCTTAAATCAAGGAAATGTGTCTAGAGTTGTTTAGCCTCTAAATTGAGGATTTAACTCACTAATGGTGCAAGACCACTCCTTAATTATGTCTAGACCACCTTAATTATCCATTTCCCTTGCCTAAACACTTTCTTACAAATTCCTAATCTTAAGCATAATCAAAGATACACCTAAACACAACTCTAAACCACAATTAAAATGCAAGAAACTCTCCTCCCTTGGCTGATGCATTTCGGCCAGCACACTCCTCTTTGGCCACATGTTTAATTATTTTCTCACTCAAAGAACCATGCTTGAAGCCATACCTTGAACCATACCTCACCATACCTCAAAGAACACATTATCTCACCTCATGGAACTCATGGAATGCCTCCAATCTGCACCTCATGGCCGAAGCTCTTCATCTCCATGAGCTCCCTCCATTTGTTTCATTTCTCTATAAATACAATGCCTTGAGGAGCTTGCACCACTTTTAGATCATTTGCTAAGTTTAGGAAACACTCAAAGCTTTTCTTTTCTCTCAAAGTTCTAGTGTTCTTCAAGTTCTTCAAGCTCTTCAAAGTTCTTCATCATCTTCATCTTCTTCTTCCATCTTCAAGTTCATCACACCAAGTAGGGATTTTCTTTCATGTATTCTTTTCTTTAAAGTTCTTGTTTCAAGCTTGATGTTCATAGTTTCTCTTGGTTCCTTTTAGAACTTCTTTTCTTCTCCTTCTTCCTCTTTATGTTTCGGCCATGAGCCTTTGGGAATGAAGGGATGAGAGCTTGATGATGAGAGTTTCATGATGATGTTCATCACTTGAAACAAACTCTAGAGCTTGATCTTTGTTCTTGAGCAAAAATGTTTTTAGTTTTTCCTTTCTTGAACTCTTGAGAACTTTAGCTTTGATGATGTTTTAAAATGGCTCTATGAACTCAATGATGAGGACTCATGATGTTGGTGTTAATATATCATCAAGATCATGAACTCTAGAGTTCTAAAATGTTCCTTTTTCTTCTTGAAGATTTCGGCCATTTCCTTAATTTTTCTAAGCTTCATGGTTTGATTTCCTAAGAATATTGTGTTGAGTTTTAAGAACTCTAAGCTTGACTTTACCTTGTTTGGATGAGTTTGGGTTATGGTTTAAATTCCTTTAAAGTCTTGTTAAGAGCTCTAGAAAGATAAAATGAACTTGCATAATTTATTTTATGCTTGCATTCATATTTACATTCTTGCTATGCATCTTTACTTTCTAGCCATCACCTAAGAACCTAAAGATTAAAATGGAACTTGTATCATCACTCAATTTAATTCTCAAAGCCTTTCTATTTCGGCCTTAAAGTCGATTGTTGTTGGGCCTAGAGCACTAAAATAAAGAATTGAACTTGCATTACCACCTAATTAATTTCTCGAATGCCTATCTATTTCGGCCTTAAAGTCGATTGTTGTTGGGCCAAGAGCACTAAAACAAAGAATTGAACCATGTATATTTACCTTCAAGCTTGCACGTTTAAGTTTATGCCTCGCATATTTACTTTCAAGCTTGCACGTTTAAGTTTATGCCTTGCATATTTAAATTCAAGTCATCACTTTACTTTGTAAGCAAGATTAAAAATGAAAAGCATGAGCACGTTTAGTTTATGTCGTAACTTAAGAACCTAGAGCTCAAAGACTTGCCCATTTCATTCCAAGATAAAGTTAAATGTGAATGTATTCCTTGAATGCATAATCTCGGCCAAGTAGTGATGATGGACTTGCAATGAGTTTTCATCTAGCTACTAGGACCAATAGTCTATGTTTTACGTTTTCCTTAAAGCTTTGCAAATCTTTATAAGGTTATGTTATCACAAGTTGTGATTTTATTATCTTTTAGGGGATGGAATATGTTTTGGTCAGTGACCTAAGGCTTCTCTTAGCCTTTTGATGAATTAAAGTGTTTTGCAAAGAGTTTTAGAAGTTCTAGATCGATTCCGAGAGAAACTAGTTAACTTATGTACCTAGAAATGTCAATTTAACTCTCTCATTTAAGTTAAATGTTTCGGCCCTGATGTGATGAGTGTGATGCTGTATGATGATGTTTTGATGTGTTGGAATGTGTGAAAATATCATGTGATGATGTAGAAGCGATCCTATGCATGATAGGTAAGAAACTAGCTAACTAGAAATACCGTAAAGCTAGAATTTAACATAGTTTTGACCCATTTGTTTATGGAACTAATCCAAACTGTTTTAATGGGAACATAATCAGATTTAGATTGTTTAGACATGAAAAACTTGGTATCATTTGGATTAGAAACGAATTCTAGCACCTACGGGGAAACTAGTAACTAGAAAACCGTAAAAATGCAAATGTAGAACTCTTAGAACATTTAATTTTCTGGATTCTGTCCAGCACCCTTACAACATGATAAACATGATTAATAATTACTCCTTAAGCATAGGAATGCCTCATAATTGATTTAGATTTAATATATAGCGCCAAGTAAAAACGGAACGAGAAAGGGTCTAAAGCGTAAGTTCTAGAACCCGTAAATACAAGTTAGAGATTCTGCCCTATGCTTTTCAGATTTAAGTATGAACATGAGGACTAGGAATGATGATTAATTATGAGCCCTTAGGTGCATAAAAGTATGAGCGTCGAATGTTAGAGAATTATATCTCAAGGTTAAGACCCGTAAGGGTCAAAGCATAAGCTACCGTAAGGGTAAGCGTTTGAATGTTTTATGATGATGCATGAAGTATGCTAATGATGATGATGTTATTCATATGAGGAATTTATGAGACTATATGTTTATGTGGCATAAAGCAAATTTGGAACGAAATTGATTGTAATGACCGTTGTGCCTTGAATTTCCGACAAATTTGGGGACTTAAAGAGATTTTGAAAATTAAGGTACTAAGATGGGTTCTAGGATGACACCGGTTCAGCCGAGCACCTCCATAGAACTCATGTGACATCGGTACCATTTTACACTCTTAGGTGACACCGGTTCGGCCGAGCACCCCTAAGAGAATTGCCCCCAACCCGCACTCGGATAGTCGGGATTTATGATTTATGATACGCTTATCGTTAAGTGGTAAGTAAGAACTAGTGACGACTAGTTAAGGTATGAGCTCATAACCTAGATATGTGACACGTTCTGGGTGACACTGGTTCGGCCGAGCACCCCCAGTTTGATTGTCTTTTAGGGTGGCCCATGAGGAAGAGAAGTTTCATGATTATGATTATGTCACTAAGTTTTGTCCCATATGAATGTTACTATTGCCACTTTATGCCACCAAGAATGATGATGCTTGATGTTATGTTTTATGTATGTGCATTAGGTAGTGCCATGCATACATTTTCTATTATGTTGCATTCATGACATTAAGATCATCCTAAAATGAATGGACCTTGGCTAAAATATGTTTTAAAGTTTAAAATGAACTTAATACATGCTCAGTCATTTTGTATAAATAAACCCAAGGTTCCTGAGGATGTAGATGATGACACCTAGGTAGTAGGAGGCCCTACTGAGATTCTTTAGCAAGATTCTCACTCCCTCTACCTTTTTCTTTCTGTCACGTCTTCAGATGGCGACGTTCGTGGTGTTCGTGGACATGCCGACGTGGGAGGTGCACCATGACCCGGACCACGGGTCATTCCATTTTGTGGGTCGATGCACGGTTAGAGTATTCATGTTCATGGGTCGACCCTTCACTCCCCCTGTACATTCCCATAGTTTCTCCTCCGTCTCACCTTTTGGCGAGGACCTGGTGTTCGAGCGCGCACGTCCCCTAGAGGAGAGGCTTCGTTGTACCCCATCATCCACGTCCGCCACTCGAGACTACCCCCAGTATGTGCCCCGTTGCCCGTCGTCTTTTTCGGAGACAGATCCTTTCGAGGATTCGGCAACCCAGGCACCCTCCGAGGGATCTTCCCCCTCCATACCTATGGACTTTGGAGAGGATAGCGAGCCCACCGTGACTCAGCCGAGGCGTGCACGACGACCGGAGATGCGGCCATACCCCGGGGCTCACACTCGATCCCCGCTCCGCCTCTTCATGCCCGAGGAGCTCGCCCAGTTTCCCGGATATCTGCCTCGATCACGAGATAGTCGCCAGTAGGAGGCCGTGGATGGCCCGAGATAGAGCACACGCCACTTAGATGGGGATAAACCTTCTTTTGTTTAGAGGTTTCCCATTAGATGTACTCGGGTAGGGGAGTAGATTATGTTCATGTTTTATGTTGTATTTTCTTTTATGCATTTTCCTTGTACTAAATTAAGTCCCACACTTATAAGTGGGCAAGTTATATATATATAAGATGATATTCAGTGATGTTCATGTTGTGCCTTATGTTATGATGTTGTGAGACATTTGTTTACCATACATGGTTTACCGCTTATCGCATCACGCGGCTCTCACTTTGTTTTTCAAAAAAAAAATTACCCGTATTTTCCGCTAAGTAATTCAAAGATAAATGAGAACTATGAAGTAACAGACTAATGATTAACCTAAATATGTTCTAGAGTATTGGGTTAAAAATTAGGATGTTACACGGCCAGCCCTCCCATCCACACACCCATGGTTTAGTTGTCTATAAATAGCTTGCCTTGGTGAGCCTTTGATCACTTTGGTCTTTGGCAAAGGTTTGAGCCAAGAGTAGGTGCTAGTTTTCTCTCAAAGTCTCAAGCTTTCTCATTTCTTTTCCCCTCAAGTTCCCAAGAGTTCCTCAAGCTCAAGTTCTCTCTTCCTTTTCCAAGACACAAGGTAGGGAACTCTTTCTAAACATGTCTTTGATTCTTATGCTTGAATCTTGATTAGGAGTTGATGAATGGTTGAACCTCTATGTTGCTTTCTTTTTTGGTTTCTTCCTTTTCTTCCCCCTTAGTTTTCGGTCTCAAGGCCTTGAATATGATGGCTTGATGATGAGTGTTCTCTAGATGTGACCATGAGTCCATGAGACCTCTAAAGCTTGAGTTTTTCTTAAAGAAAGTTTCATTCTTTACAAGTTTAGTTAAAGGAGTTTATGTTGCTCTTGAACATTTTGGATCTTCTTCCTTTTCCTTCTTATGTTTTCGGCCATGGAGCCTTTTTACATGGGAAAAATGTAAGCTTGATGATGAAAGCTTCATGTTGATGCTTGTCACATGAACAAACTCTAAAGCTTGAAACTTTGGCCCTAAACCAAGCATGGTTTTGGTTTTGCTTTCTTCTTTATCATGAACCTTGTTTTAAATATTTGTTTTGAAGGAAGCTATGTACTCAATGATGAGGACTTAGGATGTTGATGCTTGGATCATCAAGATCTTGGTCCCTAGAGATTTAGAAATGGTTCCTTTCTTTTTTTAAGATTCGACCACTTTCATGATTCTTGAAGTTATGTTTTCTTTTGATGCCTTAGTACCAATGGTTTTTCCTTTTCTTGTGAAGATGAGTTTTGGGTTGGGACTATGTTCCTTCTTGAAAGCCTTGTAAGAGCTCTAGACAAGATATAAAAGTAACTTGCATTCACGTTTATGTTTATGCTTTGCATGGCACGTTTATTTTCTATGCCATCACTAAATCCCGAGATAAAGAATGAACTTGCATTATGCACGTTTAAATTCCAAGCTTTGCATCTCATTTTATATTTCAAGTCCTCACTAAACTCAAAGAATGAAAATGGATATGCACCTCATATTTACTTTGAGCTATCACTTTACTTTCTAAAGGACTCTAAAATGAAATGCATAGCACGTTTATTTTATGTCATCACCTAAGATACTAGAGCTCAAAGACTTGCCCATTTCATCTTGGGAAGAGGTTAACCATGGAAACATTCTTGGAATGTACATTTTGGCCATGTGAAGAAGATAGCTCCAAGAGGAGTTTATTAGTCACAAGAGCCTATAGCTCATGTTTTAAGTCTTTCTAAAACATATGTTGTACTCACAAATATTTTGGGTATGTTCTTAGATTTGTAAGGGTTTTGACAAGTTAAAATGGTTGACAAGATGTTTTTGAAGTTCAAAATTGTTTCAAGAGAAACTAGCCACCATAAGCGTTTTAAAGGAATGACTCAGATATGTTTAGACCTCATACTTCGGTTTTTAAGATCTTTGTGTCGATTACACATCATATGTAATCGATTACGGAAGAGCTTCAGACGAGCTCAAATATGAACTTTGCCCAAAGTAATCGATTACTATATAGTGTAATCGATTACACGTCTGAATTCTAATGTCGATTACCTAATCATGTAATCGATTACCCAGATGTTCTAGGGGCCCAGTAAAGTGTTTTAAACAAAATAATCGATTACAATTCCATGTAATCGATTACCAG
The DNA here is from genome assembly GCA_031216125.1 of Dalbergia cochinchinensis. NCBI lineage: Eukaryota > Viridiplantae > Streptophyta > Magnoliopsida > Fabales > Fabaceae > Dalbergia > Dalbergia cochinchinensis. Next base: position 29,061,546 of record CM062375.1, on the reverse strand, counting down.
AACCCCTATCTGCCTTGATTTGAAATCTCGAAGCTGTGTAATCGATTACAAGTCCCATGTAGTCGATTACCAGAACCCCCTGACCTCCATGTTTTGAAATCTCAAGGCTGTGTAATCGATTACAAGACTTATGTAATCGATTACGAACAAGTTTACAAGCGAGAATGCTTTTCTGATTTAATGACTTGAAGCTATGATCTTGCATTGCCTGAATCTGAGAATTGTTATGACATGAGTCTATGCTTTAGCCTAACATGAATACATGATCTTATATGTTCGATTTCAAACATGATCAAGTTAAAAGGCTTATTGCTCTTGCTTACCTTATGATGATTTTACTCCATGAGTCAAGTATGATGATACCATGTGAACTATTATTCTTCGATGATAGTTTTATGTTTGCATGTTATTGTTCTTTAAAGACTTCAAACATGCCTATGATGTAATTATGTTTGACATGCATGAATTATGTGGCATCTTGCATTAACATGCTAAGACTTAAGGTGACATAGACTATGAGAAGATTATCCTTGAACCATCGGATTAAGGGTGGGGATAAGGTGATTCTAGCCCCCTAGACCCGTACCTTAGGTCGGGATCTTTAAACTTATCAAAAGGGATAAGTCCATGTACTAGTGACGACTAGTAAGGTATGAGCTCATAACATAGAATTTTCTCCACAAGGAGATCAGTTAGGGTGGCCCTGTAACGCCCCGATTTTCGCTCAACTTTCATAATGACCAAATTGCCCCTGAGGTCATTTTTGCAAACAGCTGCAGGGACGGCCGGCTTTGGCCATCCTCATAGGGTTCATATGTTATATGAAGGGGATTGTATGAGCATGAGTGCCTAACAAAGCGGGAAAACCTCATTTCTGAGATTTCTGCGTAGAATGACCAAAATACCCATGAATGAATTAAAGCGATATTAAGTTCCGTTTTGACCCGGACTTTGTTCTGAGGTTCAAAACCATGATTTTAAGGCATAAACTATGTTGGTTTAAGTCCCGGAGATCCCGGGCAACTTTTGGTAAAAATTACAGTTACCTTTGCATATTGCATTTTCGCAATGAGTAGTTTAACTCCAAACCTAAGCAATATTAGGCTCTAATTAAAGGTTAATTAATTTCCATAATTAATCTAGAGCCAAAACCATCATTTAGAATTAATTGGAACCTAAAATTGCTTAGGAAAATTCAAATCTCATCCTAGTCTTATTCTTTAAAAAGGAAAAAGAATATGTGAATAGTGTCGAATAGTGTTTCCACTATTCACATCAACTTTTTTTTTGAGACAAGTTGTCACACTCACATCACTAGTCCTAGAGGTGTTGACTCTCTAATCCTTCTAGACCACCTCTAAACCTAGGGATTTATGGTTTTAATTAACCTATTAGTGCACCTAAGTACCTACTTAGCAATTTTTAATCCTAAGCCTAATCTATGTCACACCAAAACACACTTCTAGAACATGGTTTAAGGAGATATTTCTCCTCCCCAAGGCTGCCAAGAATGGCACCATTTTCTCTAGAAATCATCAAAAAAAAAATTAGTCTATGTGTTCAAGCTATCTTGTGACATGTGTCTTGAACACTTTCAATCAATGATCAACTTTCAAGAAAAATTGTCACTCAAGACTCAAAGAATATTTTATATGGTCAATCAAGGCTTTCAATTCATTTCTAAAATGAAAATAATTATGTCTTTCAAACTCAAAAAGAATGATTTGTTTTTGTGGTCATTCAAGCTTTCTATCAAACTTTTTCAAGACAACATGTCTTACAACACATTACCTATGCCTTGGAATTTAAGTCTAGAAAATTTTCTCTTCCTTTTGGGCATGAGAAGCATGGTTTCTCTTCAGATTTTGCAGCCCAAAATTTTAAGTTTTTATGCATTTTTAAAGGTTGGAAAATAAGGTACATTCTAGCCATACTTTAGGACATGCATAGCTAGACTTTTCACCATGCTTTGAATGACTTTACACCATGCTTTGAACAAGATTTTTCCTCCCTCATGTGGCTGAAAAGGTGGTCGAAATTCTCCCCCCAAAAGGCCTCCAATATTCAATTCATTTCACTTCTCTATAAATAGGTAGCTTAGGGAACTTGAAGCACCTTTGTTCATTTCACTAAAGCTTTGAGTTAGAGCACTTTGAGTTCCTTTCTCTCAAGTTCAAGAGCTCATCCTCTCCAACCTCTTCATCTTCTTCACTTCCTCTCAAATCTCAAACTCTAAGGTAGGGAGCTCTTTAAGAATGCTTTCTTTTACTTTCATGATCAATGTTTATCTTGTTTGAAAGTTGTGTTGTTACGAAGTTTTTCTCTCAAACATTTTCGGTATCTTCTTTTCTCTTCCCTTTCATTTTCGGCCTTAAGGCCATGGTAGTCTGAGCTTGATGATGAGTGCTCTCAAAGATGAAACCATGAGTTCATCTTAAAGTGAGGCCTCTAAAGCTTGAACCTTTCTTAAGAAAAAGTTCCATCCTTTCTCCTTTTTCTTTCATTTTCGGCCTCTAGACCAAAATGAGGAGAGCTTGATGATGAGTGCTCTTTTGAGATGACCATGTGTTCATCCTAACATGAGACATCTAAAGCTTGAGTTTTGTTTGAGAAAAGTTTCATCTTTTTCATGTCTTGGTTAAGACAAGGCTATGTTTTTCATGAAAACTCTTTTTGAGCTTTTGTTCCTTGATGTTTTCGGCCATGAAGGCTTAAAGAGCTTGGAAAAATGGTAGCTTTGTAATGAGCACTTCATGTTGGCCTTTGTCACATGATCAGACTCTAAAGTTTGAGTTTTTCCAAGAAAGGTTTCTCTTTTCAAGTCTTGGTCAAAGAATGAGTTATGTTTCTTTGATGCCTTGAAACTTTCCTTTTCTTTTGTTAGTTTTTAACCATGAAGGCCTCTTGGACTTGAAATATGAGGAGCTTGATGATGAGAGTTGTGTGATGATGTTTGTCACATGAACAACCTCTAAAGCTTGAGTTTTCTAAAAATAAGTTTATTATTTTCAAGTTTTGCTCAAGACATAGTTATGTTTCTCTTGGATCTTTGAAAACCCCATTTCTTTCCCTTGAGTATTCGGCCATGAAAGGCTTTGGGACTTAGAAAAATGGTAGCTTGATGATGAGGGCTTCATGTTGATGTATGTCACATGAACAAAGCTCTAGAGCGTAGACTTGGTCCCTAGGCCAAGCATATTTCGGTTACTTTCTTCCATGTTGGTCATGAGTTTAGTTTTCTTTTCTTGTGAGGATGAGTTATGGGTTGAAACCTTGTTTCCTTTAAAGTCTTGCAAGAGCTCTAAACAAGATATAAAAGAAGTTGCATCACGTTTACGTTTATGCTTTGCATTATACGTTTATTTCTTATGCCATCACTAAGACCCAAGATAATGAATGAACTTGCACAATGCGTTTATGTTTCAAGCTTTGCATCTCATTTTATATTTCAAGTCATCACTAAACTCTAAGAATAAGAATGGAGATGCATTTCATCTTTACTTTGTGCTATCACTTTATTTTCTAAAGGACTATAAAATGAAATGCATAGCACGTTTATTTTATGTCATCACTTGAAACTTTAGAGCTCAAAGACTTGCCCATTTCATCTTAAGAAAAGAATTAAATCAAGGAGGTATCTCCTTGAACATCATTCGGCCATGTGGTGTAAATGGCTCTAGGATGAGTTTCATTTAACTACAAGGGCCCATAATGCATGTCTTAGAATTTTTCTAAGCTTTGATGCACTTAACCAAGGTTTTAAACATGTTTTTAAGTTTTAAATCCTTGCCAAGAGCAAGCCGAAATGGCTGCTGCCCTTGGTGTTCCATGTTGAGTTTTGGCAAAATAAACTTTGATCTTACATAGTCTTGAAGTCCCTAATAGGTTCCAAGAGAAACTAGCAAGTTATATGGTTGAAAGAAAGGTTTATCTCATGATTTTATGCCTTAAGGATTTCGGTTCTGCCTTAGTAAATTCCAGCACCTTGAATTCTGTTTTGGGTGGTCTAAATATGTTGTAATACCTTGCCAAGTATGTGATAATTGTTCTAGACTCTTTAAAGCATTATTAGTGACTTTGTTTGCTTAATATGTGAATTCTAGAACTATAAAGAATGGCAAAATGAGTTTCTGCCCAGCCTTGATAAAATATTTAGAATCACATTAGATTATGTCTAGATGTGTGGGAGTGACTCATAATTGGCTTAGGTATTAATTATTGCACCATAGAAAAAGTCGGATGCGAGAAAGGGCTTAAAACGCATTTTCTAGAACACGTAATTCATCAAATATGAACAACTACATAAGGCTGTCCAACCATAATTAATTAGGAATTAGAACCTAATGGATTATGGTAATGAGGTTAATCAATCCCATAAATATACTAGAAAGTAATGGGAAAGTTTGAGGTTACCCGATTTAGGGATTTTTACCTTAAGGGATGATTATCGCCTCTAAGTTTGATGATGAATTGATGTGTTAGCTCATGGCGTGTATGGTGCCATGTTAACTATTATCCCTATGTGATAGCGTGTACTAACATGTTATTATTATTGTTTAAAAGGACTTAAAGATGCCGAGGTAGTAATTATGTGTTATGCATTAATTATGTGGCATCTTAAAGAAACATGTTAAACTTAGGATGACTTAGAACATCAGAATGCAATCCTTTGAAACCACCGAATTAAGGGTGGGGACAATGTGATTCTAGCCCCCTAAACCCGTACTTAAAGTCGGGAAGTTGACTTATCCAAATGGATAAAGTCTAGATGCTAGTGACGACTAGCGTGGTATGAGCTCATAACCTAGAGATTTCTCAAAGGGAGAAATATTAGGGCGGCTTGATTAAGTAAAGGTTCTTATGTCACCTAAGTAACTTGATTATATGATTTATGTTTCATGTACCAGTTATATGATTTATGTTGCATGTACCAGTTATATGATTTATATTCCATGTACCAGTTATATGATTTATGTTCCATGTACAGTTATATGATTTATGTTCTACGTACCAAGATACATGATTTATGTCTATGATTTTAGTATATAGCCTATGTAACACAAGTGCCATGTTAAAAAGAACGGATTCTCGGAAAGTGAGATTTTTTTTGGAAAACTCATAATTGAACCTATGTATGTCCATTATTTTATAAATAACCCGAGATTCCTGGAGACGTATATGATGACACCTAGGATAGAAGGAAAACCCTCTTGAGTTTCTTTAGTAAGAATCTCACTCCTCTATCTTTTCCTTTCCATTACGTCTTCAGAGCGAGATGGCGACCTTCGTCCTATTCATTGACACGCCACGGTGGGAGATCCACCATGACCCGGAGCATGGGTCATTTCATTTTGAGGGCCGGTGTCGTGCGCATCTTCATGTTTTTAGGGCGGCCATTCGCACACCCTTGTATAGTTATCGCTTCTCCCAGCATCCCCTATGGTGACCCCGCGATCTTTGAGCATGCAGCCCACGACATGAGAGGAACTGCGGACCCACTCTGCCGGATTCGGCGGACGCGCGCGATGCGTGCCATCATCGCGGCACTCCAGGAGGACCCTTCAGAGGATTCCCCATGGACCATGAGGGCTCTGCCCCCTCCGCCTCGGCGGCGGATAAGCGGCGAGGAGACAGTCACTCGGCGTCGGAGGGCGGTGCGGACCACGACCGGCGTGGGCGACACGTTGATCCGCAGGGCATGCACTGCACTGGAAGCTCGCCGTGGATTGGCTACGTTCCTCCGTGCCCGTGAGTGCGCTATGGAGATTGGAGGGTAGTCTTTAGTGCACACACGTCACATAGTATGGATGATACCTCTTTTGTGTTGAGGTTATCCACCTTAGGTTGCACATGGGTAGGGATGCTTCTTTCCAGTTCTTTTCCATGTATTACATTTTTACGCCGTATTCATGTCACTATGTACTTGAAGAGTCACGCCCGTAGGGTAGGCATATTTTATCTATGAGGTATTTCAGTTATGATTGATGTTATGTTCGATGTTATGGTTTGGAGCCATTCGTATGTTATCGTTCCGTATACTATGATACTGACTCGTAAAGTTACGCGCGGCTTCTATTTTAAGTAACGATTTCAAAAAAAAAAGTTGGCTCGTATTTTCGTTAAGTCTATTTTCTCAAGAAGATGAACCATGCCAGTAAGTAACGACTAATATTTGGCCTAAGTACGTACTAGTAGTATTGGGTTGAATATTAGGGTGTTACAGGCCCCAGGAAAATAATGGTGATAATGTTCTAATGTCACCTCAAGTAACCAAGATATGTACCATGTTCCATGAGCTATGTTTTTATGCACCATAATTATATGAATTTGCGTGCTATGCCCCATGATATGAGAATCATAAAGTTATGAGTTTATGTGCTATGACCCATGATATAGGAAATCATGTTCCATGATCTAAGGTATATGATTTATGTTCTATGATCCAAGTTATGTGATTTGTAACACCCTCCGAATTACCATATTTTACTCGAGTATCAACACAGTAATTAGAAAAGTATTACTTACATTCACAATCTACACTAGTCGAAAATAATTGAAATCAAATAATTCAGACACCTATATGGCCAAACTCGTATATACATATATAAACATCATTTTTAAGTTTGCAATGTGTACCTGCATCTTGATACTACACTGGTTAACTTCTAAGCTCATCAGGAACTCAGTTCACAAAAGAAAGGAACACTTCCAGTATCTAATCTAACCTGCTCAAAGTTGAGGTCTAGCAAAAGTTTGTACAAACAGAAATAAACCCCACAACATTTAACACGATTAATCTGCAGGTTAGAGGGTCACTAGTACTAAACTACCACTATATACATATCATGAGTCCCTGAAGATCTCACGTCCTACTAGATGAAACCGTTGGCTATCGGCATGATAGCCTCACCTCGCCGGGGGCATCGGGGACCCTCAGGTGGAGTGCAGTGCGAAGACGAGGATGAAGAGGGATCATCTGTTTGGAGGAGCTGGTGGTGCAAGTGGGATATCAAATATCCTTTGGGTGTGCCAAGTGGAGAGGCACACCATCATAAGGAAAGCAGGGTCAAAGTCGGTGTAAATCTTGATGTACTAAAAGCGGCCGAAAAACACATAGACACGAACTTGCGAGTAACCCACTACATCTGAGAGAGTCAAGAGCGGGATCATAATGCCACACCTTTGTGGCGAGTCAAGGTAAAATACTAGTGACGGCATCTGCTTTGGATCTGATTAACACAAAGTAAATGCAACCGTAGGGATGAGAATATTATAAAATCCTCGGTAGGAGTATTCCCTCGGGTATAATGTGAAACACAATTGATAAGCTCATTCATGTGGGAATACTCATGCAAAACTATGTACAACAATATCAAGGTATATACATCATGTAAAATCAAGTACAAGTATAATAATAATTAGTGCATTGTTCTTTTCTCATTAACATAGGGAAGGCTTAATCTCACATCAAGTGATGTGCAGTAGTGGAATCACTCCACAAGAACTATTGACCATTAGGACATGAGCTCATTCCTATATGTCGATCGTCTACCGACTTATCAAATTCCCGAGGAAGCTCTTACTTTTGTCTTTCCGTTCAACCACATAAGCCTTGTCTCTATTTTCCCCATATGTTAAAAATTTCACAACTAAAAGTCATGTTACTTTTCTTTTCTTTTCCTTTATCCTCACAATAATCACATAGTGTACTTCTCCTTTCAAAGGCACTGCTTAGATCACAGGTAGGCATACAATTATATTGGAGTCTCATCCATATCTCATCAACATTTCTTTCAAACAATTAGCATGCATTAACATGATATATACTTGTATCCAAAGCCATTCTTACCATTTTCAGCAATTAGCAGATTTATCACTCTAGAATTCAAAATTAATTTCCCTACCAAACAGCGAATTTAAGAGCCATAAAAATTCTCTATGACATTTCAATGTGTCTAAAAGGCCCCGTAAAAATTTCCAAACAAGCGGTGTTCTCTAACCTTATCAACTAAATTTTTCAAATCTGGTGGTTAGAGGCCACTTGTTCACTGATTTAGATCAGGACTCTCATAATTTTCGACCCACCAATTGATTAAATCAACTCAAAATAAAATTCACAGTTATAATTCAATGTGTTATCAGCTTCCCATAAAATTTTCAAAGAGTAAACCCATCGTTTACTATGATGATAAAATCACACAATTTTACTGCCTCGACTTCAATATTTCAGGCAGCATAGTCACAACCGGTTCTTGAATTTTTAAACACAGAAAAAGTACCCAGAATAACCCCAAATTTTTAATAGAGACTCCCTAACATGGTAACTACATCCCATAAAATTTTCAACTGAATCTAAGATCTCTAGATATATTAGAAAATTCGACAAAATTTGCTGCTTGCTTCAAACCAGGATTTTCCAGCAACAATGTTCAAGAATCATGAATTTTTTCAAGCAGAGAAAATCGTTCACATGATCCAAGGAAAATCATGGGGTTGTCTCCAGGATGTTACCTTCAACATATAATTTTTATAGCCCATAAAATGGAACACAATTGCACCAGAAAATTCGTCAACAAGTTCTGCCTTGTGGAAATCAGAAAATCCAGCAAACTAATTCCAAGTCTCTCTTGATGTAAATGATTTTCCACCACACCAAACACTCCACCAAAATTCATACATCAATATCAACATATGATTAACCAATAAAATCAGAAATTTTAGGACAAAACCAATCAGAATTTTCAGAGGAAATTTTGAAACAAAGAAGAACAAATAAAACCCTACCCTTGGAAGCTAATGCTTCTTTAGCTTTTGTATACTTCAAGGTAGATGTTCTCCACCCCAAAACTCTTGAAACACACCTAGATCCTCCACTAATCAGTGCTGAGTGAGGTACTAAAGTGAGGTTTTGAAAAATCTAATCGGTTATATTTGTAGAGGTTGAAGTGTAGAACAAGTTTGCTTAAGGAAGTTTTTGATTCTAGCAAGATTTGGTCTAGGATTTTGGAGGTTGAAATTCAAGGTTTAGCAAAGGTTTTGGATGAAGAAGGAATGAATTTTGCTGCTGTCCTTCACTTGGCCGAGGATGATGATGAAAAAGATGAGATTAGGTGGGTTAAGTATATCTATTAAGGAGTGTTTTGATTGGTTGAAAAATAAAATATAATTTCTTTCCATTAAAAGGGTTTAAAATCAATGGCCAGGATTTGATCTTTTATCCAAGATGAAATCCTAGCCATTCACTTGGTATTCAAGTGGATATACTTCATTATTTGCAGATATTAACTAGTTTTCGGTGTTAGAAATCGAACACTGAAATTTCTACAAGCAGGCGAAAGCGATTAATAAGAAATCAAATATTGCCCGAAAAATAATTTCGGGTATGAAATCATTACTCCTACCTATTTCTAAACATAATCTTATAATTTCTCAATTTTGGGCATCTCCGGGGCCCAATTCTAGGATTTAATTGTTCGGCGGACCTGTGGGGCCTGTAAGATACTATTCACGTTTTTTTTTTTGTTTTTTTGTTTTTTGTTTTTTTTTGCTTCCTTGAGTTAGTCTCATCATTTCCACATCTATCAACATCCTAAAATTCTCATTAATAAAGCTTCATTTAATTTCTAAAAAGAATAGGGTATTACATGATTTATGTCTATGATACAAGTGATATGTTAAAAGGAACGGATCTCGGAAATTGAGACTTTAGAAAACTCATAATTGAACCAATAGATGTCCATAGTTTTCATAAATAAACCGAGATTCCTGGAGATGTAAATGATGACACCTAGGATAGGAGGAAAACCCTACTGAGTTTCTTTAGTAAGAATCTCACTCCCTCTATCTCTTTCTTTCCATTACGTCTTCAGAACGAGATGGCGACGTTCGTGCTGTACGTTGACACGCCACGATGGGAGATCCACCATGACCCGGAGCATGGGTTATTTCATTTTGAGGGCTGGTGTACTGTGCGCATCTTTATGTTTGTGGGACGGCCATTCGCACACCCTTATGCGATTATCGCTTCTCTGACATCCCCTATGGTGACCCCGCGATCTTTGAGCATGCGCGACCGCGACATGAGAGGAACCTGCGGACCCACTCTGCCGGTTCAGCTGACGTGCCGTAGTACGTGCCATTGTCGCAAAGACTCGGAGGAGGACCCTTCAGAGGAATCCCCCATGGACCACGAGGACTCTGCCCCTACTCCGTCTCTGCGACCGAGGGGCAGAGAGTAGACAGTCACTCAGCGTCGGAGGGCCTCAGTGCCCGGACCATGACCCCGACGAGAATGACACATCCTGTCACAGGGCATGCCTGCACCCGCCGAGCTCCACCCGTGGATTGGCTACGTCCCTCCGTACCCGTGATCCCGCTGCATAGGTTGGAAGGTAGTCCTTAATGCACGCACGTCACATAGTATGGATGGAATGTAACACCCTAGTAATTAACCAGATACACCTAGGTTGAATCTGATTAATGACTAGACTTTACTCCTTGCTTTGGTTCTTTCTTCATAATTTGAAAATACTTAGTGAAATTACGAGCCTTTTTTTTTTTTTTTAAACACATAATTGAAAACGTGAGCCGAGTACAACGTGAACGAGTAAGCGGAGTATAATAAGACGTTTAAGAATATATCACATCATATCACTTAGGCTCCATCATATAACATCCATAAGCACATTATAGCATATATTTACATACAATAACCTCACTCAAAGGGTGGGTTATGTTCATACATCATTATCTTATGCAAACCCATAAAAGAAAATATACTTAAGGAAATTCATGCCCCTAAACTAGATAACTCCATAAGGCGGGAAGGTTATCCTAAAACTAGGGTGCATGATCACACATAAGTCTACTAAGAACCTTCTATGGCCAGTGTCGTGAAAATGGGGGAATAAATCCGATCCTTTGATGAGCTCCCTCGGGAGGGACACACGAGATGCACCAGTGGGAGTCGCATGGGCTGACCTTCTCGCTAACCTTGGCTGAACAAGCTGTTTCCTCACTACCCTCTCTTACGTGTGGGAGTAGGAGCGAGCTCTCAGAATATACATGAGTAGGAGTGTCCTCTGAAGGATCAGTTTGAGAATATCTCGTCTAGGAACATACTGCGGAAATCCATGGACCCAGATGAAGCGGGATAAGAACGTAACATCCTTTCATCAAGTGGGCGTGCATGTTCGAAAACCATTTCATCGCCATAGGGAGAAGTAGGAGAAAATCGATAACTAGGAGACAGGATGTGCAAATGGGCGACCTATGTAAATAAAAACACGAGCTGCGCACCTCCCTTCAAAATGATACGGCGATGCACCGGATCATAGTGGAATTCCCAAGTAGGGTATCAGCGAACAGGGCGAATGTCGCCATTTGAATCTGGAGACAATGGCGGAAATAAAGAAAAGGGAGTGAGAATCTTGCTAAAGAATTCTCGATAAGGTACCTCCTTCTACGGTGTCATCATCAAAGTCCCGAGGAACCTCGGGATTATTCTAAAATAGTGAGCATGCAAAGATTAATTTTAAGTTCAGTCAAATACTTAACCGAGGTTCGTCAATTTTTAATCATCGTCTTATAATGCATCTTATTCTTAACATGTCATATTTACAATGAACTTTTCCTTTATCATTACATCATATTCCTCATCATCATTATCAAAATAACATGCATAAAGAACGTCATATAATATTAGCTACACATGGACCACAGTGCACATATTTCATTTCTTTAGTGCCTTAGGTGACTTAAAATCTTATCATCATCATTATTTTCCTTGGGCCACCCTATACTCCACCCTTTTGGGAGTAATTTAGGTTATGAGCTCATACTTTACTAGTCGTCACTAGCATATACTTATCCCTTTTGATAAGCTAAAGTCCCGACTCTACCCTTTTGAGAGAACGGGTTAGGGGGCTAAAATCACCTTTTCACCACCTATAGTCGATGGTTCCAAAGGATCATTTTCTTATAAGTTTAAGTCACCATTAAATATTTGCATGTTATATCATAATACAATTCATAAACATCATAACATTTTCTCATTTATAGTCTTAAGCTAGAATAATATATATCAAGTGTAATCATGCATATGGGAGATTCCCGGGGAAGAGAGGTGGGTCACAATGGACACGCTTAAATACCAAGTCTTTCCTTAGCGTAACCTTTCCAAATTACACTTTTACAATGATACACTTTCTTCTAGCAACAAAGGTGAATTTTACATAAGAACATTTCATGTATAAGCATTCTTATTATTTGCAGCAGCAACTATAACATGCAAGTCAGGAAATCATTCAATGATATCAAGTACTTAATAAGCATCCAATCCTTACATAGAATTATCAATTATAGAACTAATTAGTTACTAAACCAATTATGAATCATTCTCTTAACAATAAACCATAATTATCACAACTTCAATCATATCAAATCATTATCACACATTGATACTAAACTCAGATCAGTGGCCGAATCATGAACCTCATGCAATTACATAGAATCATATTTTAAGTGCATATAAAATACTAGTTCCCCGTAAAATCCTTGCAAAGCCTTAAAACTCATTTAGAAACTAGTTCTTTTGTCAAATTTGGGAGGATCTTCACAATTAAAATTCTCACTTAAGATAAAAGGAGTAAGTCTTGAGCTTTAGAGATTTAGGTGACATCTTAGAATTATAAACATGCTATGCAACCTTATTTTAATCTTATCTTTATAAGGTGATAGCTTGGAATTATAAACATGATATGCAATTCCATTTCTTTATCTTTAAGATTTAAGGTGATGACTTGAAAATTAAACATGATGCAAGAACTTGAAATATAAACATGATACAAGAAAGCTGAGCGGCGGTAATCCATACAGGACGATAGAGGGAGAAGAGAATATTAAGAAACCGGAGGCGGCGGTAGTCCGCAAGGACCAGTAGAGGCAGAAGAAAATATTAAGAAAGCGAGGCGGCGGTAGACCGCACAGGACCAAAGAGAGAGGAGAAGAGAATTATTATTACATCTTTTTAAGCTCCAATCTCAAGACTTTTTAAAGAATAAATTCTTTAACTCCAATAATCATATTTCTTTGCTTGTGATACATGGGCAAGTCTTTAAGCTCTAGGATCTTTAGGTGATGGCATAAAATAAACATGTCATGCGTTGATTCTTTTAGCCATTATAAAATATAGTGAGAGCATAAATTAAATATGAGATGCAACCTCTTAATTATCTTGAAAGATTAAGTGATGACTTGAAACATAAACATGAAATACAAGCTTGGAATTTAAACATGAGAAATGCAAGTTCATTTATTCATTCTTGAAAATTTAGTGATGACATAGAAGGTAAACATGGTTATGCAAAGCATAAACTTAATCAAGGATGCAAATTCATTTTGTTTCTTTACTAGAGCTCCTTCAAGACTTAAAAAGAATTATAAATTCAACCCAATACATATCTTAACAAGAAATAAAACATAAAAGGAAAAAAAAATACATCTTTCAAGTTCTAAACTAAAAATCTTTGTTTTAGCATCATAAAGCATTATTCTTTAAGGTTTTGCATCAAGTGGAATTTTCAAGCTTTAGAGGCCTAACTTGTGATGGATTTACAACCCACCCTCAAGGTCCTCATCATCAAGCCATCATCTTAGTTCCACCTAAGCCATATGGTTGAATTGGTTAAAGAAAAATTGAAGAGGAAAACCAAAATGAAAAGCTAAGGCAAGTTCATAATTTCATCATTTTGAGCTAAAAACACAACTCCTCAAAGCATAGAAATAAATTTAGAAACTACTCCCTACCTAATCTGAGTTGAAGAAGAGGAAGAGAACTTGATTTCTTGAAGTGAAATGACACAAAATCTCTTTGAAAAATTGAAGAAAGAATTCAGCCAAAGAGGAGGAAGAAAGAAAGTTTTTGGTGCTCCTAAAAACTAGTTATGAACCAAGCATTCCAAGACCACTCAAGCAAGCCTATTTATAGAAGATTTTGAGGCTTCTAATTGGCCAAAATGAGGAGGTAGTTGTCAGAATTTTCAGGAGTAATAATGGAGGAAAAATCATTTTAGACAAAGTTGTATGAAATTAAGGAATTATGTCTCTTATGGTGACATTTTGGCATTTTGTTTTAGTGCAACTTTTGGAAATAATTCAGCTGCATAATGGCATCAATAATTTCGTGCATTACAGCCCAAAGAAGTGAAATTTGTGTGTTCCATGCATTATTTAGGTGTAGGCAAGGTATTCATGTAATTTAGAGAATTTACGGTTAAGGGCTTAAGTGAATTAGTAAGCAATTTGGGTGTTTTTGAGCAATTTTGGGTTCTAATCAATCTAAATACATAATTTTGAATCTAGATTAATATTTAGAATTTAATAAGCTTTAATTTGAGCCTAATATTGCTTAGGTTTGGGTATATGAATCGAAAATCGGGAAATTCATAAAATTGCCCAAGCAGGGGCAAAATCGTACTTTCACTTAAAAGCTGCCCAAGGCCACCCGAGCTTAACCAATGGTTAATCATGGCTTAAAAACACATTTTAAAACATTTTAGTGAGGTTCGGGCTCAGTCGCACGCTTACATCGGAGTTAAAGCGACCCTTGAGGCGTTTTGGTCTTTTCGTGCGTCGGAACTCAAAATTGAGATTCTTACTGCTCTATTAACACACATAACACAAACAATCCCTTATTATTCTCAAAACATCCCCTTGAGAATATGTGGGGCCACAATCCTCATTTTACGAGTAAAATAACTTCAGGACATTTTGGTCATTTTATACGTCTGAAATTGGGATTTGCGACTCTGCATGAATCGTTCCTAACCTCTCTTCTAATGTTATATTCCTTTATTGAGGATTGTTCGGCCTCAAATCTTATGTAATAATTACCTACGGTAATTCGATAATTGAGTAATTTCTAATGTGATAAAAATTACAGTAAAAATTAGGCGTTACATTACTCCCTCCTTAAAAGAATTTCGCCGGAAATTCGTTACCTGAAACAACTTCGGGGTATTGTGCTTTCATGTTTGATTCGGCTCCCATGTAAGTTCTTGGTTTCACCCTGTCCCCATGCTACTTTGACGAAGTACAGCCTTGTTCATGGCGCTTAACTCCTCGTCGGCGATTCTCAAGTGGGTAGTAAGTTAAATGTCAGGTTATCTCTTAATTGTACATGTTACTGGCTCTAGTACATGACTCAAGTTGATTGATACTTTCTTAGCGAGAGACATGGAAAACATCATGAAGGTTGGATAGACTCGGGGTAGGGCTATCTGATGAGCTACGAGTCCTACTTTGGTAAGGATTTCAAGCGGACCAAGAAATGCAGGGCTCAATTTCTTTACTTTTATTGCTCGGCCTATGCACTGTGGTGGGGTGATCCTTAGGAACACGTGGTCCCCTTCTTGAAAATCTAGCGGTTTTAGCGGCTTGTCCGCATAGTTTTTACGTCGACTTTGAGCAGTAAGAATCTTATCCCTAATCTTTTTGATTTGTTCCGTTGTTTCCCTCACAATATCAGGTCCAAGTAAACTTTGCTCTCAGGGTTCATACCAACATAAGGGAGATTGACATTTCCGTCCATAGAGGCCTCATACGGTGCCATACCGATACTTGCATGATAAGCTGTTGTTATATGCAAATTCAATAAGTGGCAGGTACTTATCCCAACTTCCCCTTTGATCTAAAACACATGCCCTTAACATATCCTCCAAGGTTTGGATAGTTCTTTCAGATTGACCGTCTGTTTGGGGGTGATAGGTCGTGCTTAGACACTGACTTTGAACCAAATGCCTTTTGAAAGGCTCCCCAAAATCGCTGACGTAAATCGCGGATCTCGATCAGAGATTACCGTCGCCGGCACCCCATGTAACCTCACTATCTCCTGAATATATAATTGTGCTAACCTATCCAAGGAATAAGTCACCTTAATAGGTAAAAAGTGGGCTGACTTTGTCAATCGATCCACGATTACCCATATGGTATCATGATTCATTTGGGTCCTTGGTAATCCAGTCACAAAATCCATGGAGATACTATCCCACTTCCACTCAGGGATCGACAGAGGTTGCAGCATTCGAGAGGGTTTTGGTGTTCAATCTTCACCTTTTGACACACCAAGCACTTACTCACCCATGTGCACACATCTTTCTTCATTCCAAAGGCCACCGTAACATCTTCTTCAAATCTTGATACATCTTGGTAGCACCAGGATGAAGGGTAAAATGCCTCTTATGGCCTTCCTCCAAAATATCCTTTAGGAGGCCACCACTAGCAGGTACACATATTCGACCTTTAAACCTCCACAAATCGTCCATTCCTTGGGTAAAACCTATCAACTTTCCTGCCTTCACTGCCCGTAAAGTCTCTTGAAACTCTGCATCGTCCCCTTGAGCTTGAACAATCCTTTCTTTGAACTCACTTGTCACTCTAAGATGACAAGCTCGATGCCCTTAGTGGTCAAAGTCATTCCTAGGTTTAAGTCCCTAAATTGCTCAATCAATTCAACCTCCTTCACCATCAAGCGGGACACTTGTAAGGACTTCCTACTCAAAGCATCGGCTACTACATTAGCTTTACCAGGATGGTAGTTCAATCCAAAATCATAATCTTTCAAGAACTCCATCCATCGCCTTTGCCTCATGTTTAGCTCTTTTTGATCAAAGAGATATTTCAAACTCTTGTGATCGGAAAACACCTCAAACTTAACTCCATATAAATGGTGTCTCCAAATCTTTAGAGCAAACACGACTGACTAACTCAAGGTCATGGGTAGGGTAGTTTGCCTCATGTGGCTTGAGTTGTCTTGATGCATAGGCCACCACTTGCCTATCCTGCATCAATACACAACCTAAACCCCTTTTTGAAGCATCACAATACACCTCGAAAGGCACATTGGGGTCGGGTAACACTAAAACAGGGTCGAGGTTAGCTTGTGTTTTAACTCTTGAAAGCTCTTTTCACACTCCGGGGTCCATGAAAAAGCGGTGTTCTTCCTAGTCAGCTTGGTCAAAGGTACGGAAATCTGGGAAAATCCCTTGATAAATCGACGGTAATAACCGGCTAAACCCAAAAAGCTCCTTACTTCAGTTACAGTGGTTGGTCTTTCCCAGTTTACTACCGCTTCTACCTTACTAGGATCTCTGACAATTCCTTTCTTAGATACTACATGCCCTAAAAATTGCACCTTATCCAACCAAAACTCACACTTGGAAATCTTGGCATATAGTTTCTTTTCCTTCAAGATCTCTAGTACTATGGTTAGGTGGCATTCATGCTCTTCATGGGTCTTAGAATATATGAGAATGTCATCTATAAAGACAACTACAAACTGATCCAAATAGGGTCGAAAGATCCTATTCATGTAATCCATAAAAATAGCTGGAGCATTAGTTAACCCAAAGGACATTCTTGCAAACTCAAAATGGCCGTGTCAGTGCGAAAGGCCGCTTTAGGTATGTCTTCATCTCTCACTCTAATTTGATGGTAGCGACCTCAAATCTATCTTAGAAAACACTACCGCACCTTTCGGTTGGTCCATCAATTCATCCATCCTAGCCAGAGGATACTTGTTTTTCACCGTTACTTTATTCATCTGCCTATAATCTACACACATCCTCATACTCCCATCCTTTTTCTTTACAAACAACACACGGGCTCCCCAAGGTGATGCACTAGGCCTAACAAACTTTTTCTCCAATAAATCTTCCAATTGAGTTTTTAACTCGGTCAATTCTAATGGGGACATCCTGTATGGGGCTATGGATATAGGTCCCGCACCCGGAAGCAACTCTATGGAAAATTCTATCTCTCTCTTGGGGGGAAACTCCGGTATCTCATCTGGAAATACTTCGCGATAATTTCTTACTATTGGTATCTCATCGATACTTTGCTCAAAGTCTACATCACTAGCGGCTAAGAAAATGTAACCTTTACTCTCACCCTTACCACAGTCCATTTCCCACAGCGATTATGTAAAGACTTATGGGTTTCTTAGGTTCAATAGGAATAGGAAGAAAAGTGATGGTTTTCTCATAAGTTTAACGACACGGTTGGCCTCAAGCCAATCCATGCCAAGAATCACATCTAAACCTCGCATGGGTAAGCAAATAAGATCTAAAACAAAGGATCTATTATCTATAATAAAACTACAATCTAAACAACATTTACAAGTCCTAACGGGTTTTCCAGTCCGGGTAGAAACAATAAGGTCAAAAGGAAGCTCAGTCATAGGTAAATTAAGGCTTTTAACACATGAATGGGAGATAAAAGAATGAGAAGCGCCAGAATCATATAGTACAATTAAGTCTTTACCATGCATATTACCCTTACCTTCCACGAGATTTCGTGACTTCGTTGTTTCTTCAAAGATTAATAAAAGAAATACCCTTCCCTGGTATTGTGGCTTGGGATTGGGGTTGGCGGGTTCCTTTCCGTGCATCCTCGGGAGTAATGACCTGGTTCCCCTCACCGATAGCCCACGTTTGTTCCGGCTCGACATGGCATGCTCCCATGATTCTTGCCGCACCAGGACATTCCATGGATGGCGCGGGCCGTGGAGAATCTTCTTTGGACCTCTTTGTGGTGCTTTCCCTTTATTGTTGTTATTGTTGTTGTTGTGATTGTTCTTGGGGTTATTGTTGTAGCGGTTGTTATTATAGCGATTGTTGTTGTTTGGCCTTCCTTGTTGAAAATTTCTTTGTGTCCCTTGTGGTCTTGATTGAGGAAATGGAGGTCGATTACGCCTCTTGAGCTAGCGACCTTGTGGTGTCAACTTTTTGGTAATATTATCGACTTTGGGGTGTTTAGTTTTCTCGACCTTCTTCAATAATCCGACATTTGTTAACTAGGGTAGAGAAATCCTAATCTCCAAATGTGCAAGCTGCCACATTAAGTTCCGCCTTCAACCACGACTCGTATTTAATGCATTTCCGGTACTCATCGAGATTTCCTTGGTACATTCTTGAGAACTTAATGAGTTCTTCAAATCTGGCGATTATCTTGGGCCACATTCATATTGCCCTGGACAAGTTGCATGAATTCAATGTCCTTGGCATTTCTAATCGACTCTGGAAAGTACTTTTCGTAAAAATGGACCTTGAATAGTTCCCAATCAATGTCCACATCAGTCGTCTCCAGGAGTCTTCGAACACCGTCCCACCGTAAACCGGCATCACCCTCAAGCATATGAGTAGCGAAGGTGACCTTTTGCTCCTCCGAGCATGGGACTCTGACAAAGACCTTCTCGGTATTCGAATCCATTCATCTGCAATATTTGGATTGAGTGTCCCCTTGAAAACCGGTGGGTTTGCCTTACGAAACTCCCCGAAACAGGCATGTTCAGGAATCTCATGTCGCTGATTCATATTGGCTTGGCGATCCTGATCCATTCGTTCCATCATCATTCTCATGGTCCTTGCTACGTCGCGGAGTGCTTCGGCTGTCTCGTTGTCGTGATTATTTTGTCTTTGCGCTCCTAGTCTGTTGTCGGCGTGCCATTGGTCCCTATACACACAAACAAAGCAACAACGAGGTGATCGGGCCCAATATTCCATGCAAAGTGAGCAAGTTTCCATGGCACTTTCAACATACAGTAGTCATGTATTTCTACTCCCCAAGCTCATCCTAATGATAAACATCTACACATGACGTCACTAACGTATTATGCTTTAGAAGCATAGCTAGTCCAATCCTCAGGCTCCATGAGAATCGAAGCCTCGATACCAAAATGTAACACCTAGTAATTAACCAGGATACACCTAGGTTGAATCGATTAATGACTAGACTTTACTCCTTGCTTTGGTTCTTTCTTCATAATTTGAAAATACTTAGTGAAATTACGAGCCTTGTTTTTTTTTTTTAAACACATAATTGAAAGCGTGAGCCGAGTACAACGTGAACGAGGAACCGGAGTATAATAAGTCGTTTAAGAATATATCACATCATATCACTTAGGCTCCATCATATAACATCCATAAGCACATTATAGCATATATTTACATACAATAACCTCACTCAAAGGGTGGGTTATGTTCATACATCATTATCTTATGCAAACCCATAAAAGAAAATATACTTAAGGAAATTCATGCCCCTAAACTAGATAACTCCATAAGCCGGGAAGGTTATCCTAAAACTAGGTGCATGATCACACATAAGTCTACTAAGAACCTTCTATGGCCATTTGTCACGAAAATGGGGAATAAATCCGATCCATCGATGAGAGCTCCTCGGGAAGGGACACACGAGATGCACCAGGCTGGGGTCGCATGGACGGCCTTCTCGCTAACCTTGGCTGAACAACTGTTTCCTCACTACCCTCTCTTACACGTGTGGGAGTAGGAGCAGAGCTCTCGAGAATATACATGAGTAGGAGTGTCCTCTGAAGGATCAGTTTGAGAATATCTCGTCTGGGAACATACTGAAATCCATGGACAGCAGATGAAGCGGGATAAGAACGTAACATCCTTTCATCAAGTGGACGTGCATGTTCGAAAACCATTTCATCGCCATAGGGAGAAGTAGGAGAAAATCGATAACTAGGGACAGGATATGCAAATGGACGACCTATGTAAATAAAAACACGAATCAAGCAAGACTCTCCTTCAAAATGATACGAGCGATGCACCTGATCATAGTGGAATTCCCAAGTAGGGGTATCAACGAGCAGACGAATGTCGCCATTTGAATCTGGAGACAATGACGGAAATAAAGAAAAGGAGTGAGAATCTTGCTAAAGAATTCTCAAGAAGGTACCTCCTTCTCTGATGTCATCATCAAAGTCCCCAGGAACCTCGGGATTATTCTAAAATAGTGAGCATGCAAAGATTCATTTTAAGTTCAGACAAATACTTAACCGAGGTTCGTCAATTTTTTAATCATGCGTCTTATAATGCATCTTATTCTTAACATGTCATATTTACAATGAACTTTTCCTTTATCATTACATCATATTCCTCATCATCATTATCAAAATAACATGCATAAAAGAACGTCATATAATATTAGCTACACATGGACACAAAGTGCACATATTTCATTTCTTTAGTGCCTTAGGTGACTTAAAATCTTATCATCATCATTATTTTCCTTGGGCCACCCTATACTCCACCCTTTTGGGAGTAATTTAGGTTATGAGCTCATACTTTACTAGTCGTCACTAGCATATACTTATCCCTTTTGATAAGCTAAAGTCCCGACTCTACCCTTTTGAGAGAACGGGTTAGGGGGCTAAAATCACCTTTTCACCACCTATAGTCTGATGGTTCCAAAGGATCATTTTCTTATAAGTTTAAGTCACCATTAAATATTTGCATGTTATATCATAATACAATTCATAAACATCATAACATTTTCTCATTTATAGTCTTAAGCTAGAATAATATATATCACATGTAATCATGCATATGGGAGATTCCCAGGAAAGAGAGGTGGGTCACAATGGACACGCTTAAATACCAAGTCTTTCCTTAGCCAGAACCTTTCCAAATTACACTTTTACAATGATACACTTTCTTCTAGCAACAAAGGTGAATTTTACATAAGAACATTTCATGTATAAGCATTCTTATTATTTGCAACAGCAACTATAACATGCAAGTCAGGAAATCATTCAATGATATCAAGTACTTAATAAGCATCTAATCCTTACATAGAATTATCAATTATAGAACTAATTAGTTACTAAACCAATTATGAATCATTCTCTTAACAATAAACCATAATTATCACAACTTCAATCATATCAAATCATTATCACACATTGATACTAAACTCAGATCAGTGGCGAATCATGAACCTCATGCAATTACATAGAATCATATTTTAAGTGCATATAAAATACTAGTTCCCTGTAAAATCCTTGCAAAGCCTTAAAACTCATTTAGAAACTAGTTCTTTTGTCAAATTTGGGAGGATCTTCACAATTAAAATTCTCACTTAAGATAAAAGGAGTAAGTCTTGAGCTTTAGAGATTTAGGTGACATCTTAGAATTATAAACATGCTATGCAACCTTATTTTAATCTTATCTTTATAAGGTGATAGCTTGGAATTATAAACATGATATGCAATTCCATTTCTTTATCTTTAAGATTTAAGGTGATGACTTGAAAATTAAACATGATGCAAGAACTTGAAATATAAACATGATACAAGAAACTGAGGCGGTAATCCGCACAGACCGATAGAGGGAGAAGAGAATATTAAGAAACCGGAGCGGCGGTAGTCCGCACAGACGATAGAGGAGAAGAGAATATTAAGAAACCGGAGCGGCTGTAGTCCGCACAGGACCAGATAGAGGAGAAGAGAATTATTATTACATCTTTTAAGCTCCAATCTCAAGACTTTTTAAAGAATAAATTCTTTAACTCCAATAATCATATTTCTTTGCTTGTGATACATGGGCAAGTCTTTAAGCTCTAGGATCTTTAGGTGATGGCATAAAATAAACATGTCATGCGTTGATTCTTTTAGCCATTATAAAATATAGTGAGAGCATAAATTAAATATGAGATGCAACCTCTTAATTATCTTGAAAGATTAAGTGATGACTTGAAACATAAACATGAAATACAAGCTTGGAATTTAAACATGAGAAATGCAAGTTCATTTATTCATTCTTGAAAATTTAGTGATGACATAGAAGGTAAACATGGTTATGCAAAGCATAAACTTAATCAAGGATGCAAATTCATTTTGTTTCTTTACTAGAGCTCCTTCAAGACTTTAAAAGAATTATAAATTCAACCCAATACATATCTTAACAAGAAATAAAACATAAAAGGAAAAAAAAATACATCTTTCAAGTTCTAAACTAAAAATCTTTGTTTTAGCATCATAAAGCATTATTCTTTAAGGTTTTGCATCAAGTGGAATTTTCAAGCTTTAGAGGCCTAACTTGTGATGGATTTACAACCCACCCTCAAGGTCCTCATCATCAAGCCATCATCTTAGTTCCACCTAAGCCATATGGTTGAATTGGTTAAAGAAAAATTGAAGAGGAAAACCAAAATGAAAAGCTAAGGCAAGTTCATAATTTCATCATTTTGAGCTAAAAACACAACTCCTCAAAGCATAGAAATAAATTTAGAAACTACTCCCTACCTAATCTGAGTTGAAGAAGAGGAAGAGAACTTGATTTCTTGAAGTGAAATGACACAAAACGTCTTTGAAAAATTGAAGAAAGAATTCAGTCAAAGAGGAGGAAGAAAGGAACGTTTTGGTGCTCCTAAAAACTAGTTATGAACCAAGCATTCCAAGACCACTCAAGCAAGCCTATTTATAGAAGATTTTGAGGCTTCTAATTGGCCAAAATGAGGAGGTAGTTGTCAGAATTTTTCAGGAGTAATAATGGAGGAAAAATCATTTTAGACAAAGTTGTATGAAATTAAGGAATTATGTCTCTTATGGTGACATTTTGGCATTTTGTTTTAGTGCAACTTTTGGAAATAATTCAGCTGCATAATGGCATCAATAATTTCGTGCATTACAGCCCAAAGAAGTGAAATTTGTGTGTTCCATGCATTATTTAGGTGTAGGCAAGGTATTCATGTAATTTAGAGAATTTACGGTTAAGGGCTTAAGTGAATTAGTAAGCAATTTGGGTGTTTTTGAGCAATTTTGGGTTCTAATCAATCTAAATACATAATTTTGAATCTAGATTAATATTTAGAATTTAATAAGCTTTAATTTGAGCCTAATATTGCTTAGGTTTCGGTATATGTATCAAAAATCCCGAAATTCGCAAAACTGCCCAAAAACGGGAGCAAAATCGTACTTTCACTTAAAAACTGCCCAAGGCCACCCGAGCTTAACCAATGGTTAATCATGGCTTAAAAACACATTTTAAAACATTTTAGTGAGGTTCGGGCTCAGGCGGCACGCACATCAGAGTTAAAACGACCTTGGGCGTTTTGGTCTTTTTCGCAAGGCCTAACTCAAAATTGAGATTCTTCTGCTCTATTAACACACATAACACAAACAATCCCTTATTATTCTCAAAACATCCCCTTGAGAATATGTGGGGCCCACAATCCTCATTTTCTGAGTAAAATAACTTCAGGGACATTTTGGTCATTTTATACGTCTGTAAATTCGGATTTGCGACTCTCGCATGAATCGTTCCTAACCTCTCTTCTAATGTTATATTCCTTTATTGAGGATTGTTCGGCCTCAAATCTTATGTAATAATTACCTACGGTAATTCAGTAATTGAGTAATTTCTAATGACAGTAAAAATTACAGTAAAAATTGGGGCGTTACATGGAACCTCTTTTGTGTTGGGGTTATCCATCTTAGGTTGCACATGGGTAGGGATGCTTCTTTCCAGTTCTTTTCCATGTATTCTGTTTTTCTGCCGTATTCATGTTATTATGTACTTGAAGAGCCCTGCCCCTTAGGGTAGGCATATTATAAAAATGAAATATTTCAGTCATGATGATGCTACGTTTTGGAGCCACCTCTATGTTTATGTTTCTGCACTTTATAATACCGACCCGACAGGATACGCGCGGCTCTTATTTTAAGTAATGTTTTAAGAAAAAAAATTGGCTCGTATTTTCTTTAAGTTACTTTTTAAAGAACCATGTCAGTTAGTAACGACTAATATTTGGCCTAAGTACGTACTAGTAGTATTGGGTCGACTATTAGGGCGTTACAACTTTGATCCCCTCCTCGTCATGTCTGCGAACCACAAGGTCACCTTTTATTGCGATGACAACAAAGATATCTTGATGGCGTCTAGGCAGCAACCATAGTGGTGAAAGTTGGTGAAACCATTTCTAATTTCTTACAAGTTTTGTGTTTTGGATTCTGAATCTTTTGTTTTTGTTTTTGTTTCTTTTGTTACATGGATCCACTTTCAAATGTGTACTTACCAATTTCTACTCATGCTTTATGCCTAATGTGTAACGCCCCAATTTTTACTGTAATTTTTACTGTCATTAGAAATTACCGAATTACTGTAGGTAATTATTACATAAGATTTGAGGCCGAACAATCCTCAATAAAGGAATATAACATTAGAAGAGAGGTTAGGAGCGATTCATGCGAGAGTCGCAAATCACAATTTCAGACGTATAAAATGACCAAAATGCCCCTGAAGTTATTTTACTCAAAAAATAAGGATCGTGGGCCCCACCTATTCTCAAGGGGATGTTTTGATGATAATAAGGGATTGTTTGTGTTATGCGCGTTAATAGAGCAAAAAGGTCTCAATTTTGAGTTCCGACGCGCGAAATGACCAAAACGCCCCTGCGGCTGTTTTAACTCCGATGTGCGTGCCGACTAAGCTCGAACCTCACTAAAATGTTTTAAAATTTGTTTTTAAGCCATGATTAACCATTGGTTAAGCTCGGGTGGCCTCGGATAGTTTTTTAGTGAAAGTACGATTTTTCCCCTGTTTTTGGGCAGTTTTGCGAATTTCGGGATTTTTGATTCAGATAATCAAAACCTAAGCAATATTAGGCTCAAATTAAAGCTTATTAAATTCTAAATATTAATCTAGAGTCAAAATTATGTATTTAGATTGATTAGAATCCAAAATTGGTCAAAAACACCCAAATTGCTTACTAATTCACTTAAGCCCTTAACCGTAAATTCTCTAAATTACATGAATACCTTGCCTACACCTAAATAATGCATGGAACACACAAATTTCACTTCTTTGGGCTGTAATGGACGAAATTATTGATGCCATTATGTAGCTGAATTATTGCCAAAAGTTGCACTAAAACAAAATGCCAAAATGTCACCATAAGAGACATAATTCCTTAATTTCATACAACTTTGTCTAAAATGATTTTTCCTCCCTTATTTCTCCTGCAAAATTCCGCCAACTACCTCCTCATTTTGGCCAATTAGAAGCCTCAAAATCTTCTATAAATAGGCTTGCTTGAGTGGTCTTGGAATGCTTTGTTCATAACTAGTTTTTAGGAGCACCATAAACTTTCTTTCTTCCTCCTCTTTGGCTGAATTCTTTCTTTAATTTTTTCAAAGAGATTTTGTTTCATTTCACTTCAAGAAATCAAGTTCTCTTCCTCTTCTTCAACTCAGATTAGGTAGGGAGTAGTTTCTAAATTTATTTCTATGCTTTGAGGAGTTGTGTTTTTAGCTCAAAATGATGAAATTATGAACTTACCTTAGCTTTTCATTTCGGTTTTCCTCTTCATTTTTCTTTAACCAATTCGGCCATATGGCCTAAGTGGAACTAAGATGATGGCTTGATGATGAGGACCTTGAGGGTGGGTTGTAAATCCATCACAAGTTAGGCCTCTAAAGCTTGAAAATTCCACTTGATGCAAAACTTTAAAGAATAATGCTTTATGATGCTAAAACAAAGATTTTTAGTTTAGAACTTGAAAGATGTATTTTCCAAGCTTGTATTTCATGTTTATGTTTCAAGTCATCACTTAATCTTTCAAGATAATAAAGAGGTTGCATCTCATATTTAATTTATGCTCTCACTTTATTTTATAATGGCTAAAAGAATCAACGCATGGCATGTTTATTTTATGCCATCACCTAAAGATCCTAGAGGTCAAAGACTTGGCCATGTATCACAAGCAAAGAAATATGATTATTGGAGTTAAAGAATTTATTCTTTAAAAATTCTTGAGATTGGAGCTTAAAAAGATGTAATAATAATTCTCTTCTCCCTTCACCGGTCCTGTGCGGACTACCGCTGCTCTGGTTTCTTAATATTCTCTTCTCCCTCTACTAGTCCTGTGCGGATTACCGCCGCTCCAGTTTCTTGTATCATGTTTATATTTCAAGTTCTTGCATCCTGTTTAATTTTCAAGTCATCACCTTAAATATTAAAGATAAAGAAATGTAATTGCATATCATGTTTATAATTCCAAGCTATCACCTTATAAAGATAAGATTAAAATAAGGTTGCATAGCATGTTTATAATTCTAAGATGTCACCTAAATCTCTAAAGCTCAAGACTTACTCCTTTTATCTTAAGTGAGAATTTTAATTGTGAAGATCCTCCTAAGTTTGACAAAAGAACTAGTTTCTAAATGAGTTTTAAGACTTTGCAAGGATTTTACGGGGAACTAGTATTTTATATGCACTTAAAATATGATTCTATGTAATTGCATGAGGTTCATGATTCGGCCACTGATCTGAGTTTAGTATCAATGTATGATAATGATTTGATATGTTTGAAGTTGTGATAATTATGGTTTATTGTTAAGAGAATGATTCACTGCATGTTAGAGATAAAACTAGCTCCCTGGAACAACCGAAGAGCTAGAATTTACCTATTTTTGGACCCCTTTAAGTTTAGCCAATGCCAAATCTGTTTTAGTATGTTATAATTCTGTCTAGGATTAGTTAGCCACGAAAAATTTGGTATCAATTAGACTAGGATTGATCCCAAACACTAAAATGAACTTAGCAACTAGAAAACCGTAAAAACAAGATTTCTAGAACTCTAGGGAATGAAATTTATGCATTCTATCCAGAATCTTTAGCAACGATAAGAACCAGGTTTTATTATGTTTAAATAAGGGAGAATGATTCATAATTGGTTTTGTAACTAATTTCAGCATCATAAGGAAAGCTGGTAACAAGAAAGGATTTAAAACATAACTTCTAGCATACCGTAAAACCTTAGGAACAACTTACTACCTATGCTACCCTATTTGATTTAATAGTGTTCTTAAGGCCTATAAATAATCGTAAGGATGGTAATAAATCTCTTAGGTGCATAACTAATTAGTTCTATAATTAATAATTCTATGTAAGTATTGGATGCTTATTAAGTACTTGATATCATTGAATGATTTCCTGGCTTGCATGTTATAGTTGCTGTTGCAAATAATGAGAATGCTTATGCATGAAATATTCTTTATTATGTAAAATTTACCTTTGTTGCTAGAAGAAAGTGTATCATTGTAAAAGTGTAATTTGGAAAGGTTCTGGCTAAGGAAAGACTTGGTATTTAAGCGTGTCCATTGTGACCCACCTCTCTTTCCTGGGAATCTCCCAGATGCATGATTATTGTTGATATATATTATTATAGCTTAAGACTATAAATGAGAAAATGCTATGATGTTTATGAATTGTATTGTGATATAACATGCAAAGATTTAATGGTGACTTACACTTATAAGAAAATGATCCTTTGGAACCATCAGACTATAGGTGGTGAAAAGGTGATTTTAGCCCCCTAACCCGTTCTCTCAAAAGGGTAGAGTCGGGACTTTTGCTTATCAAAAGGGATAAGTATATGCTAGTGACGACTAGTAATGTAACATCCTAATTTTTAACCCAATACTCTAGAACATATTTAGGTTAATCATTAGTCTGTTACTTCATAGTTCTCATTTAACTTTGAATTACTTAGCGGAAAATACGGGTAATTTTTTTTTGAAATAAAAGTGAGAGCCGCGTGATGCGATATAACTTGCAACGGATAAAACATACATCTCATAACGTCATAGCATAAAGCATATAAGGGCACATCATGAGAGACACTGAATAACATCTCATATATAATTATAATTTGCCCACTTATAAGCGTGGGACTTGATTTAGTACATGGAAATACATGAAAGAAAATACAACATAAACATAAACATAATCTACTCCCCTACCCGAGTGCAACTAATAGGATAACCTTTAAACAAAAGAAGGTTCATCCCCATCTAAGTGGTGTGTGTTCTAACTCGGGACGTAAGGCTCGAACACCAGGCCATCGCCAAAAGGTGAGACGGGGGAGAAACGATGGGAATGTACAAGGGGAGTGAAGGGTCGACCCATGTACATGAATACTCTAACTATGCATCGACCCACAAAATGGTATGATCCGTGGTCCGGGTCATGGTGCACCTCCTATGTCGGCGTGTCCACGAATATCACGAACGGTGCCATCTGAAGACGTGACGGAAAGAAAGAGATAGAGGGAGTGAGAATCTTGCTAAAGAATCTCAGTAGGGCCTCCTACTACCTAGGTGTCATCATCTACGTCCTCAGGAACCTTGGGTTTATTTATACGAAATGACTGAGCATGTATTAGGTTCATTTTAAACTTTAAAATATATTTTAGCCAAGGTCCATTCATTTTAGGATGATCTTAATGTCATGGATGCAACATAATAGAAAATGTATGCATGACACTACCTAATGCACATACATAAAAACATAACATCAAGCATCATCATTCTTGGTGGCATAAAGTGGCAATAGTAACATTCATATGGGACAAAACTTAGTGACATAATCATAATCATGAACTTCTCTTCCTCATGGGCCACCCTAAAAGACAATCGAATCTGGGGTGCTCGGCCGAACCGGTGTCACCCAGAACGTGTCATACATCTAGGTTATGAGCTCATACCTTAACTAGTCGCCACTAGTTCTTACTTACCACTTAACAATAAGCGTATCATAAATCATAAATCCCGACTATCTGAGTACGGGTTAAGGGGCAAATCTCTTAGGGGTGCTCGGCCGAACCGGTGTCACCTAAGAGTATAAAATGGTACCGATGTCACATGAGTTCTATGGAGGTGCTCGGCCGAACCGGTGTCATCCTAGAACCCATCTTAGTACCTTAATTTTCAAAATCTCTTTAAGTCCCCAAATTTGTCGGGAATTAAGCACGATGGCATTACACGAATTCCTTCCAAATTTGCTTTATGCCACATATACATATATCCTCATGAATTCATCATATGAATAACATCATCATCATTTACATAACTCATGCATCATCATAGAACTCTCAACCGTTTATCCTTACGGTAGCTTATGCTTTGACCCTTACGGGTCTTAATCATGAGATATGGTTCTCTAATGTCCGTCGCTCATATTTTATGCACCTAAGGCTCATATTTAAACATCATTCTTCATTCTCATGTTCATACTTAAATCTGAATAGCATAGGGAAAAATCTCTAACTTGTGTTTACGGGGTTCTAGAACTTACGCTTTAGATCCTTTCTTGGTTCCGTCTTTCGCCTAAGGCTATAAATTAAATTTAAATCAATTATGAGACATTCATATGCTTAAGGACTAATTATTAATCATGTTTATCATGTTGTAAGGGTGCTGGACAGAATCCATAAAAATAAATGTTCTAAGAGTTCTAAACTTGCACTTTTACGGTTTTCTAGTTACTAGTTTCATTATAGGTGCTAAAATTCAATTCTAGCTCAAATGATACCATGTTTTTCATGTCTAAACAATCTAAATCTGATTATGTTCCCATTAAAACAGTTTGGATTAGTTCCATAAACAAATGGGTCAAAACTATGTTAAATTCTAGCTTTACGGTACTTTTAGTTAGCTAGTTTCTCACCTATCACGCATAGGATCGCTTCTACATCATCATACGATATTTTCACACATTCCAACACATCAAAACATCATCATACAGCATCATACTCATCATGTCAGAACCGAAAACATTTAACTTAAATGAGAGAGTTAAATTGACATTTCTAGGTACATAAGTTAACTAGTTTCTCTCGGAATCAATCTAGAACTTCTAAAACTCTTTACAAGACGTTTTAAATCATCAAGAGGCTAAGTGAAACCTTAGGTCAGTGACCAAAACATATTCCATCCCCTAAAAGAGATTGGAATCACAACTTATAATGACATAACCTTATAAAGAATTGTAAAACTTTAAGGAACACTTAAAACATAGGCTATTGGTCCTAGTAGCTAGATGAAAACTCATTGGAAGTCCATCCTCACTACTTGGCTAAAAAACATACATTCAAAGTATGGTTTACATTCAACTTTAACTTGGAATGAAATGGGCAAGTCTTTGAGCTCTAGGTTCTTAAGTTACGACATAAACTAAACGTGCTCATGCTTTTCATTTTTAATCTTACTTACAAAGTAAAGTGATGACTTAAAATTAAATATGCAAGGCATAACTTAAACATGCAAGCTTGAAAGTAAATATGCAAGATTCAATTCTTTATTTTAGTGCTCTTGGCCCAACAACAATCGACTTTAAGTGCGAAATAGATTGGCATTCAAGAGATTAAATAGCTGTTAATGCAAGTTCAATTCTTTATTTTAGTGCTCTAGCCCCAACAACAATCGACTTTAAGGCCTAAATAGAAAGGCTTGAGAATTAAATTAAGTGAAGATGCAAGTTCCATTTTAATCTTTATGTTCTTAGGTGATAGCTTGAAAATAAAGATGCATAGCAAGAATGTAAATATGAATGCAAGCATAAAATAAATTATGCAAGTTCATTTTATCTTTCTAGAGCTCTTAACAAGACTTTAAAGGAACTTAAACCTCAACCCAAACTCATCAAACCAAGACAAAGTAAAAGTCTAGAGTTCTTAAAACTCAACATAACATATTTAGAAAATCAAACATCTAGCATGAAAAGGAAAGGTAATGGCCGAAACTTCAAGGAAAGAAAAGAAATGTTTGAAACTCTAGAATCCATGATCTTGGTGATATACTAACACCAACATCATGAGACCTCATCATTGAGTCATTAGAACCATTTTGAAACAACATCAAAGTTAAAGTTCTCAAAGGTTCAAGAAAGGAAAAACTAGAAACACTTTTGCTCAAGAACAAAGATCAAGCTCTAGAGTTTGTTTCAAGTGATGAACATCATCATGAAACTCTCATCATCAAGCTCTCATTTCTTTGAACTCCAAGGCCCATGGCCGAAAATGAGCAAGAACAAGGAAAGGAAAAGAAGTTCTAAAAAGAATCAAGAGAAACTATGAACATAAAGCTTGAAGCAAGAACTCTAAAGAAAGAATACATGAAAGAAAATCCCTACTTGGTGTGATGAACTTAAAGATGGAAGAAGAAGATGAAGATGATGAAGAACTTTGAAGAGCTTGAAGAACTTGAAGAACACTAGAACTTTTGAGAGAAAAAGAAAAGCTTTGAGTGCTCCTAAGCTTAGCAAATGATCTAAAAGTGGTGCAAGCTCCTCAAGGCATTCTATTTATAGAGAATTGAAACAAATGAAGGGTGTATGTGGGCTGATGCATTTTCGGCCAAGAGGTGCAGAATTGGAGGGTTCCATGTGTTCCATGAGGTGAGATAATGTGTTCTTGAGGTATGGTGAGGTATGGCTTAAGGTATGGTGAGGTATGGTTCAAGGTATGGCCTCAAGCATGGTTCTTTGAGTGAGAAAACAATTAAACATGTGGCCAATGGGGATGAGGTCTGGCCGAAACTTCATCATGCATGGGGAGGATTAGTTTGCATTTTAATTGTGGTTTAGAGTTGTGTTTAGGTGTATCTTTGATTATGCTTAAGATTAGGGATTTGTGAGAAAGTGTTTAGATAAGGAAAATGGGTAATTAAGGTGGTCTAGACATAATTAAGGAGTGGTCTTGCACCATTAGTGAGTTAAATCCTCAATTTAGAGTTTAAACAACTCTAGACACAATTCCTTGATTTAAGGAATTGGAAAGAGAAAACACTATTCAAGATTCCAAGACTAGGAGTCTTGAGTTCTAGAAAGGGATTTAAGTTTAATCTAAGCAATTTTAGGTTCTAATTAACTTTAATAAATTATTTTGACTCTAGATTAATTAGGGAAATAAATTAATCTTCGTTTAGAGCCTAATATTGCTTAGGTTTGCTTAATTACGTCATTAAGCTCAAAAACACTATTCTATGGGCAAAATCGTAATTTTGTACTAAAACTGCCCGGGACCACCGGGACTTGAACAGAGACCTCTAGACACATGAAAACATGTTTTTAAACCTCTGGGGAAAGTTCCGGGCTCAAATGGCACCTTTACCCGCGTAAAAACGCTATAGGGGTATTTTGGTCATTTTGACCCGAAACTGCGAAAAACGAAATTTTCGCTTCCGGAAGCATTCAAAGGCCATTCAATCCCCTTCAAACATCGAGTTAACCCTTCGAGGATGACCAAGTTGGTTACCCTCGAGTTCGGGTCAGGAAATGACCTCAGGGGCATTTTGGTCATTTCCCTCGGACAGAAAAATCGGGGTGTTACAAGTAAAGTATGAGCTCATAACCTAAATTACTCCCAAAAGGGTGGAGTACAGGGTGGCCCAAGGAAAATAATGATGATGATAAGATTTTAAGTCACCTAAGGCACTAAAGAAATGAAATATGTGCACTGTGTCCATGTGTAGCTAATATTATATGATGTTCTTTTATGCATGTTATTTTGATAATGATGATGAGGAATATGATGTAATGATAAAGGAAAAGTTCATTGTAAATATGACATGTTAAGATTATGATGCATTATAAGACGCATGATTAAAAATTGACGAACCTCGGTTAAGTATTTGTCCGAACTTAAAATGAATCTTTGCATGCTCACTATTTTAGAATAATCCCGAGGTTCCTGGGGACTTTGATGATGACACTGTAGAAGGAGGTACCCTGCTGAGAATTCTTTAGCAAGATTCTCACTCCCTTTTCTTTATTTCCGTCATTGTCTCCAGATTCAAATGCCGACATTCGTCCTGTTCGTTGATACCCCTACTTGGGAATTCCACTATGATCTGGTGCATCGCTCGTATCATTTTGAAGGGAGGTGCGCAGTTCGTGTTTTTATTTACATAGGTCGTCCATTTGCACATCCTGTCCATAGTTATCGATTTTCTCCTACTTCTCCCTATGGCGATGAAATGGTTTTCGAACATGCACGTCCACTTGATGAAAGGATGTTACGTTCTTATCCCGCTTCATCTGCTGTCCATGGATTTCTAGAGTATGTTCCCGAGACGAGATATTCTGAAACTGATCCTTCAGAGGACACTCCTACTCATGTATATTCTGAGAGCTCTACTCCTACTCCCACACGTGTAACGCCCGGGGATTGCGAAGTCGGGGAGTGATCGCCGGTGCAAAGAGGCACGGACAAGGAGCGGCTCCTGGCAGACTTCGAAAGCGGAGGGGTACATGAATGAACCGATTACACACCCGAATGAGAGGGATCCTAAGACTGTATAGGTATGGGACTATACAGTTGAGGAGGGCTTATATGATTTGATTTGTACTACCTATACCAACAAGATGCATCTTCTTTTCGGTAGCTAAATCGAAAGAACTCCATAGTTAAGCGTGCTTGACTTGGAGCAATTTTGGGATGGGTGACCTCCTGGGAAGTTTTCCTCGGAAGCGTGCGAGTGAGGACAAAGCACGCTGAAAAGACCCGTGTTGGTTTGTGGGGACAGTCGTCAATCCATAAAGCAGGGGATGTTACAAATGGTATCAGAGCCTGCACCTCTCCCAGTACGGTGTGGTTCGGGGACGAACCAACCGGAAGCTGGTGGGCATGTAACGCCCGGGGATTGCGAAGTCGGGGAGTGATCGCCGGTGCAAAGAGGCACGGACAAGGAGCGGCTCCTGGCAGACTTCGAAAGCGGAGGGGTACATGAATGAACCGATTACACACCCGAATGAGAGGGATCCTAAGACTGTATAGGTATGGGACTATACAGTTGAGGAGGGGTTATATGAATTGATTTGTACTACCTATACCAACAAGATGCATCTTCTTTTCGGTAGCCCAAACTGAAAGAACTCCATAGTTAAGCGTGCTTGACTTGGAGCAATTTTGGGATGGGTGACCTCCTGGGAAGTTTTCCTCGGAAGCGTGCGAGTGAGGACAAAGCACGCTGAAAAGACCCGTGTTGGTTTGTGGGGACAGTCGTCAATCCATAAAGCAGCAGGGGATGTTACAACACGTGTAAGAGAAGGTAGTGAGGAAACAGTTGTTCAGCCGAGGTTAGCAAGAAGGCCGTCCATGCGACCCCAGCCTGGTGCATCTCATGTGTCCCCTCCCGAGGGAGCTCATCAGTGGATCGGATTTATTCCCCCATTTCCAGGACAGTGGCCATAGAAGGTTCTTAGTAGATTTATGTGTGTTCATGCACCCTAGTTTTAGGATAACCTTCTCGGCTTATGGAGTTATCTAGTTTAGGGGCATGTATTTTCTTATGTATATTTTCTTTTATGGGTTTGCATAAGACAATGATTTATGATCATAACCCACCCTTTGAGTGAGGTTATTGTATGTAAATATATGTTATATTGTGCTTATGGATGTTATATGATGGAGCCAAAGTGATATGATGTGATATATTCTTAAACGTCTTATTATACTCCGCTTACTCGTTCACGTTGTACTCGGCTCACGTTTTCAATTATGTTTTTTTTTTAAAAAAAATGGCTCGTAATTTCACTAAGTATTTTCAAATTATAAAGAAAGAACCAAAGCAAGGAGTAAAGTCTAGTCATTAATCAGATTCAACCTAGGTGTATTTGGTTAATTACTAGGGTGTTACATTTTATTATTACAACATAGGCATCTCTAAGTTCTTGAAGAACAATCATGTGCAATAATAAAACTATCATTTAAGAATAATAGTTCACATAGCATCATACAAGTCGTGAGGTGAACACCAATTCATCATACATAGAATAATGCATAAACATTTCCCTTAAGAGTGAAAACCCCTAATCGGGTAACCTCAAACTTCCAAATTATTTCATTACACCTCTAAGGGGCTGATTAACCTTATTACCACAATTTATTAAGTCCTAAAACCTAATTAATTATGGTTGGACAGCATTAGGCAGTAAGCTAAATTAGATGAATTAGGGTATACTAGTCGAAAATAATTAAAATAAAATAGTGTAGACGCGTAAGTTGCAAAGACAATATATACATATATGGACATTGTTGTTAATTTTACAATAGGTAATACTGTAAGACAAACTAGTCATTTCCTAAACAACAGGGACTCAGTCCACAAAAGAACATCCCTACCAGCTAGTCTAACCTACTCAAAGTTGAGATCTAGTAAAACTTTATACAAACAGAAAATGAATCTCATCAATATCCAATAAGGTCAAACTACAGTCTGGGGATTCTATTCCTAAACTGCTGCTATACATACATCAAAAGTCCCTGAGTTGTCCCATAGTCTCCTAAATAAAACCATTTGCCATTGGTGCAATGGCATTGCCCCTAGCTGGGGCATCAGGATCAACTGGCAGATCAGAGTCGGAGGAAGAGGATGAAGGATTGTCTCCAGGAGGGGACATAGGTGGTGCAGGTAGAGCTACAAATACATCAGGTTGTGCCATTTCAAGAGGCACCTCAGCATAAGGAAAACCTGGGTCGAACTCAGCAGAGAAAATAGAAGTACTAAATGAACGGCTAAAGAACACGACACACTCGATCCGGGAGTATGCTACAACATATAAAGAGTCTAAGGTTGGATTATAATGCCACTTTGCCCTTTGAGGCGAGTCAAGGAAAATTATCACCGACGGCATCCTTAGAATCTGAATACAACATAAAATACATGCAGCGTAGGGATGAGAATATTATAAAATTCTCAGTAGGGTATTCCTCACGGTGATCAAAATTAATAAATAAAACATAAATAGGAATATCATTCATTTTTTTTCAAGCATTACCAAGTACACTTATATGCAAAAATAACAATAAATTAAGCACAGACCTAGGAATAATTATTAATGTATATGGTTCAGGTAAAGTCAAATGTAACATGATAGTAATTATAAGTTTTTCTTTGGCGATCCATGGAATCCAAGTTAGTGCAGTTGTTTCTCTTTAACATAGGGAAGGCTTAGTTTCATATCCAGTAATATATGTAGTGGATAACTCCACAAAGAACAATAGACTGCTAGGACATGAGCTCATTCCTATTCGTGATCATCGGACTTCATCTTTTGTTTTTCCATTTTCGAATCACACACAGTTCTATTTCTAGCCGATACATCTACCGACTCATAAAACGTACTGGGAAGTCCT
The DNA here is from genome assembly GCA_031216125.1 of Dalbergia cochinchinensis. Lineage (NCBI taxonomy): Eukaryota > Viridiplantae > Streptophyta > Magnoliopsida > Fabales > Fabaceae > Dalbergia > Dalbergia cochinchinensis. The sequence goes on along the minus strand of CM062375.1, from coordinate 29,024,766 downwards.
TCTTTTTGCCTCCCTGATATATCCCACATAAGCCTTGTTTCTGTTTTTCCCCCATATGTTGGAATTTGCACAACTGAAGGTCACATTCCTGCTTTCATCAGCATAATAGTCATATGATGTAATTATCTTTTCAAATGCCTACTTATATCACATATGAGCATATAATCATGTCGAAGTCTCATCCATATCTCCTCATCATTTCTATATAACAATTAACATGCATTCCATATGATATATACCTTAATTCAATGCCATTTCATCATTAGTTTAAGACATCTTTATCATTTCTAGCAACCAGGCAGATTTATCAATCTATAACTCATAATTATTCTCTATATTAGATGACCAATTTAAGAGCCGCAAAAATTCTCTATGACATGTCAACATGTCCAGTAGTCCTTGTAAAAATTTCATAGCAAATAGAACCTCTAACCATGTTAAATAAATTGTACAAATTTAGTGGTCAGATACCACTTATTCGTAGCCCAAACTAGAGTTCTCTTAATTTTTAACCCTAGCAATCAATAAAATTAACTCAAGAGAAAAATCACAGCAATACTTCAAGAAGTTATAAACACCCTGTAAAAGTTTCAAAGGAAAAATAAATCGTTTGCTATGATAATAAAATCAGACAAATTTGCAACTTTAGTCTCAAAAATCTAAGCAGCATGAACATCATTTCTGTCACTGATTTTTTTTAAAGCAGAAATTCTTGAAACCAATGCTCAAGAAAATTCGTGAAAATATTTCAAGATGTTAGGGCCAACATATAATTTTTCCAGACCATAATCATGACCACAATTATGTCCAAAAATTCATGAGATTATACTATATTCAGCAAAACCGAAAATCCAGCACTCTAACTCAAATTTCATTTGGTAAATTGATGACTCTAACCTCATCCAAATCCTCCACCAAAATTTATTCATCAACAAACATATATCACTAACCAAAATAATCAAAAATTTCATGCAGCACAAGTCATAAAGTCAGAAACTAAATTTGGCAATAAAAGACTCAATAAAACCCTACTCTTGGAAGCTAAAAGTGCCTTGGTCTCTAGGATGCTCCCAAGTGATGCTCTTCACTCCACAACTCTCAAGATACACCCAAGCCCTTCTCCAATCAGTGATGAGTGGGGTAAATAAGATGAGGTTTGGGAATTTTAATCGGTTAGAATTGTAGAGGTTGATGTATAGAACAATTTTAGTGAAGGGAGTTCTTGGTTTTGGTAGCTCTAGCTAGTGCATAGGTGATTTGAACAAAAAATGGAGCTCTTGGTTATGGAGGAGGCTGCTGGTTTCTTCTCCCTTGGCCTGGCCGAAAATGGCTTTTTAAAGAAGCCAAATTTGTGATGTTTATCCATTAATAAAGTAATGAATATTATAATGTATATTTAGATAATTATCCTCCAATGAAGTAAAGTGAATGGTTGTGATTCAATCTTGTAATTCAAGATTGAATCTTGGCCATTCATTTGATTTAAAAAGATAGGTTCATTTGTTTTGTAGAGATCTAACTAGTTTTCGGTGTTAAAATTCGCACACTAAAATTCCACCGAACGGGTGAAATAGTATACTCGAATAATCAAACATTGCCCGAAAAATATTTTCAGGTATAAAATCTTTATTTCTACCTATTTCTAAACATAATCTTATAATTTCTCAATTTCTAGCATCATGTTTTTTTTTGCTGATTTCTTGAATCATTCTCATCATGTCTACATACGTCAAAATCTTAAAATTCTCATTAATAAAACCTCATTTAATTTCCAAAGATGATTAGGGTGTTACATTGAATATTTTAAGGCATCAGATCTCTACTTTGGGAAGTCTTTATTTGTTAATAGCTATTGAGCTATCTTCCAATTAGCTAAATCCCCAGGTAAGCACAAGCTTCTATTTGAGTCTTAGAAAAAATTTGCCTTTACAGGAATCTATTAATTACCTTAGTAGTTTACAAAAACTCAAGACTCATACCAAGTGATTTTTATACCTTTTTATTACTTTATATTAGTTCCAATAAAACTTGACGTGATTTTATGTATGCTTTATTTCTAGTCTTTATTATAGATGTCTAAGCTAAGTACAGGAGCTGAAATGACAATTATGACTCCAAGAAGATTTATTGATAATTTACGACATGGCAATTTTTCTATTTCATTCGAAAGATGATTGTTACATAGTTTGGTTATATTTTGTTTATTGTTCTTCATGTCTTTGGATTTTTATATTTGCTAAAGTTTAGGTTTATAATATTTATGATTTTTGACATTGTTCAAAAAACCTAAAATCTATATAGGCCAAAACTATATAGTACTAAATATTATTAATGAAGGGAGCCTAATTGCATCATGCAGGCAATGCTAAGATGGCAAAGTGACTTAAAATTTTCCTGCACTGTGTTGGTAATCAGCTCAAAAATGTTAGTAATGTTAGCTCAAAATGTTGGTAACTTTCTTAAAATGTTGGCAACATTTCAAACTTTGTTAGCTTTGAAATATTAGCATTCAGATATAATCAAGCAAGTGAACTAACCTTCTTGGTACTATAAATTGATGAAGGGAGTCTAATTGAATCTTGTAAACAATGCTACAATTGCAACGTGACTTGAATTCCTTTTTGGAATAAGTTGGTAATTGTCTTATAGACACTGGTAATGTTAGTTCAAAATATTGGTAATTTGATTCGAATGCTGGTAACATTTTACATTTTGTATTAGGAATCTTATATGAATTTGGGTTAGCGATCAAGTTAAAAGGACTCATACTATAAATTAATAAATGGAATCTAATTGAATCAAGCAAGTAATGCTACAATGGCAACTTGTAATTTTTTGTGCACTACGTGGTAAGTAGGTCACTTGTGTTAGTAATGTTGGTTGAAAATGTTGGTTACTTTCTTCAAATGTTGGTAATGTTTCACATTTTGTTAATGTTCAAAATATTAGCATTTTTATGTAGATTTGGGTTAGAAAGCAAGTTAAAAGGACTCCTTGTTGTCACAATCACTTTGTAACTTTAATTTTTTTCGTTTCCCTATCGATGGTTGGTAACTGGCTCAAAAATGTTCGTGATCCTATTTCAAAATGTTGGTATATTTCAAAGTTTTGTTGATTCTTGACCATTTACTAACTTTCTATGAAACATGTAACGCCCCGATTTTTCCCTTGTGTACAAATGACCAAAATGCCCCTGAGGTCGTTATTTTGATCATTTTGCCCGAGAATCGAGGAAAGCTGGTCTAGGCAAACCTCGAGTAGATGTTTTAATGCCTGAAATGATTAATTGTGTTATGTATGTTTTTAGAGAAGAAAATCCCAATTTTTGGTTTTTTGTGCAAAACTACCAAAATACCCCTACGGCTAATTAACACAGAATTAATTGCCGGTTGGGCCCGGACTTCACACAGAAGTTTATAATGTTGTTTTTAAGGAATGTATGAAGTTTGTATAAGCCCAAGGTGGTCCCAGGGAGTTTTCTATAAAATTAGCATTTTGCCCCTAATTAAGGGCATAATGAGCTTAATTGTGTGATTAAGAAAACATAAGCAATATTATGCTCTAATTAAAGATTAATTAATTTTAATTATTAATCTTGAGTCAAAATAATTAATTGAGATTAATTAGGACCTAAGATTGCTTAAAGAAACTCAAATCCTATTCTTAATCCAAGACATTATGTTATGACATCATGAATAGTAGTTTCTCTCTCTAATTCCCTAATTTAAGGAATTGTGTTGGTGTTTGAAATTCAAATTAATTAAGTTTGACTCAAACTAATTAAACTTAACTCCTTTTAATATTTATGACCATTCTTTAATCATGGTCTTGAAATGCCCAAATGCTTGATTAACTACCTAAACACCTAATTACCCCTTCCCAACCATTCTTCTAATTAAATCTACTTCGAATACACATCCTAACCCACATTTAAGAAGCAACTTGCTCCCTAAGTTCCTCTTGAAGTCCACGGCCACTCCCTCCCCCCAAGTCATCCCCTCGTGTTTTATTTCCTCTATAAATACACATGCAAGGAAAGCTCTAGTGCCATTTTGCTTATTCTTGCAACTCTAAGTTTTCTTTCTTTGTTCTCAAGAGTTCTCTTCTTCTTCTTCATTACTTTCAAGAACCACTACTCACCACCACCTCTCAACCTGAAACCACCACACAACCACTATAGATCCTCCTTAAAACACCAAACCTCTCCATTTCCAAGATAAAAAATCCAAGACAAACCTTTCTTCCTTTTCTTTTTCTTTTTGGCCGAAAATCAACTCAAAGCTCCAAGGAAGATTTGTTCTTCTCATCTCATCTCAAGATCAAGCTCTATTTCTTTCTTCAAGAAATAATTTTGGTAGGGAGTTGTTTTAAAGATTGCTATTCTTTTGTTTTGTTTTACTCTTGGATTAAGATGTTATAATGTTGATTCCTCCTTCCTCCTCATTTTTAGTTCTTTATTTTCCTTTTCCTTTCTCTTTATTTTCGGCCTTGATGGCCAACATATTGGAGAAACCATGGCTTGATGATAAGGATCTTGGGTGTTGGTTGTAAAACCATCATTTATTTGACTTCTAAAGCTTAAAGGTTTCACTTCTAAGAGTTTTTCGCAAACAAAGATATTATGTTGTTTTAAAGAGTTAAATGGTAGGCTTGAGCCTAGGACTCAAAGAAATGATAAATGGATTGCATTTATATTTATATTTCAAGTCCTTGCATTGCATATTTATATTTAAGTTTTGCATTTCCTATTTACATTCATGTTGGCAGCTAAATAGCCTACCTATTTTAACCTTAAGGTTGATTATTGATTTAGAGTGAATACTCTAAAGGGCCTAGAGCACTAAAATAAAGAATTAGACTTGCATTCATATTTACATTTCTTGCCTAACATGTTTACTTTTCAAGCCATCACCTAAACTTAAAGATTAAAAATGAGCTTGCGTTTCTTGTTTATATTTGAGACTCGCATATCATATTTATGTTTCCATTGCCACCATCTTATAATATCAAGATTAAAATGAAGCTTGCATTTGCACGTTTAAGTTTATGCCATCACATAAATAATCTAGAGTTCAAGACTTACCCCTTTCAACTTGCATGGGAATTTTGGTTCCATGGGCATTTGTACATATACAAAGGTTTTTTTTCAAAGGAACGAGGTCTTAAGAATTGGAGTATTACTATCTTAAGGATTCAAAGTTTGTGTTTTGCAATTTTCCTTGAGAAATATGTTAGTTCCTATAGTGTTAAAACAAGATTTACATAACCAAAATCCTTTTATTGAGCTCTCTGATTTTGCTACTGATCCTAGAGTATTTGCTTATATTTCCAAGAGATAAATTACCTTTAAGAACATTCCATGACTTAGAATTAATTTTGAGAAAGACAAGTTATTAGAAATGCTTTACTTTGCAATTTTGAATGCTTCTTGGAAGTTAAATTTTGGATCCTGTTCTAGCATTTCTATACCTAATATATGCTATTTGGAGTGGTTTAAATGTGTAAAAATTATTATTAATTATTGTGATAATCATTCTTGACATCTTAAGCAAAACTAGTAACTAAGAAGGATAAAAAATGTCGTTTCTAAAGCTTTCAAAAGCTAAAATTATAGATTCTATTCTAACATGCATTTAATTAGTAAAAATGTGTTTTTCCATGTGTAAATGTGTTAGAACCCATAATAAATGGTTTAGGAATTAATTGTAGCATCTTAGGAAAAGTCGATAGTGAGAAAGGGTCAAAAACGTAACTTCTAGAATACCGAAATTGCTCAATTTTCAATTCTGCCCAAATCTGTCCAGTATGGTGTAATGATGTTCTTAAGGCCATTCATTAATGGAAGTCATTGGAATTAATCCCTTAGATACATAAAAGAATAAATACAAAAGTGAGGTTTACCCAATTTAGTGGTTTAACGTTCTAACGGATGATGAAAGTGCTCATTTTATGAGATGAGGGGATTATGATATAGATGAGAATTTATGTGATGATAATGTTGCATACTTAACCATCCATTTATATGATTTATTGTGGCATGTTATGACTACACTTGGAATATTTGAGGTGCACATGATAAGTGAAATGTAAGCATGTGATATTATATGATATGATTGTGCCTTTGCATCTCAAAACAACATGCTAAGTTTAAGGTGACATAAAACACATGGAAATAATCTTCTAGACTCCCAGAATTAAAGGTTATGAGAGGTGATTCAAGTAAGTTACATATTCGTAATAAGAAAGGCAAGGAAATGATGTGTTTCTCCCCCTCTAGTATCCCATATTAAATCTAGTGATGGCTAATTAGGTTGAGCTTATCCTAGGCGATTAGTAGGTCGATTGGTTTTGGTGGTAATTATAAAAATTGTCGAGACTGGCATGTTGGTTGGTTTTGGTAATGACATAAGAGGGTGGGATTAATAAGAAAGAAATGTGAGAATTCATGCATGAGGAAGTAAAATTACCATAGGTTCTCCTGCCTTCCCATGCATGTTGCATGATGTATAACTCATAGCATTGCCCTATGATGCATCCATTTACTTGCCACTATTTTAGTTCTCTAGCTTATCTCACGTTTATGTGCTTAGCCTTATCTTGTGTTTTAGACTTACACGTTATCGATTTATATTGCATGCACCGAGGCATTGCCATGCATACATGAGATACCTGTTGAATTCATGCATTAAGATTCATACTAGAAGATACGGGCCTCGGTTAATGGTATTTCAAAACTTAACAAATGAATCTCATTTATGCCCATTACTTTCATAATTAAACCCGAGGTTCCTGAGGATGATGATGATAACACGTGTGTGGAAAGGGAAACCCTACTAAGATTCTTGTATAAGCTTTTCACTTTCTCTATCTCTCTTTCCATCTTCATCTTCAGACAAGGTTAATGGCGGTGACGGCGGACTCCTTCGAGATGCTTGTATAGAAGTTGCACTACGGACTGGATCGAAGTGGCGCAGCAGAAGCGGGGATATAGTCTTTCATCGTCGTAACCTTAGAAGTTGCTTTGTCTCCATACAAGTTCGTATCTTAGTCACGAAGGTTTAGCTACATCATAGTTATATTTGGTTTTGAATTGTTGTATGCTCAACCTCTACAGGTGGGCTCAATATATTTGATATGGTATTATTGTTAAAGTATGGTTGTGGACTATTCCTATAACATCATTATTATTATTATTTGTCTTGATATTTGAAGTTATGTTATGGTATGACGATGTGCTCAGTTTATGCTAGACTCTGTTGTGTTCTGTACGTATGATATATGATGAATAGTTATACGCTATAATTTATACACGAATGGCTCATAGTTTGGTCTTTCAAAAAAAAAATGGGTCGTATTTTCCATAGACTTATTTTCAAAAGCCTTAAAATTAAGTAAAATTCTAAGATGAAGGAGTAACAACTAACGATTAACCATAATACGTCCTAGGCATATAGTGTTGAAAGTTAGAGTGTTACAAAACATACTAATATTTTCAAATAGGATCACTAACATTTTTGAGCCATTTACCAACCATTAGCAGCAAAAATTTAAAGTCACAAAGCAATTTTGATATTAATTGCCTATTGTATTTAGACTTATTCCATCAATTTATAAAGTTAAGCAATCCTCTTAACTTGCTATATTTCCTAAATTTGAATAAATATTCTATTATTTTCAAGAATTAGAAGACCTAATCATTTACTAATTTTCTTTAAAACTTATTAACTTTTTGATCTAGAATCACTAACATTTTTGAACTATTTACCAACTAAAACTAAAAAACAATTGAAGTCACAAGGCTATTTTGGCACTAATTGTCTCTTATATTCAGACTCATTCCATCAATTATGGGGCCAAAAAATCCTCTCAAATTTGTTATATAATCCAAATTTATGTAAAAATCCTATTCCTTTCAAGAATCAAAAGACTTGACTATTTAATAACTTTCTTGGCAACTTACCAATTTTTTAAACTAGAATCACCAATAGTTTTGAGCTATTTACCAACCACTAGTAGGGAAAAGTGATTTTGACAAGAAGGAGTCCTTTTATCTTACTTTCTAACCCAAATCTACATAAAAATGCTAATATTTTGAAGATTAACAAAATGTGAAATATTACCAATATTTAAAGCAGATAACCAACGTTTTAAACTAATATTACCAACACAAGTGGGCTACTTATCACTTAGTGCATGAAAAATTACAAGTCTTTTTGCCATTGTAGCATTGCTTGCTTAATTTAATTAGATTCCATTCATTAATTTATAGTATGAGTCATCTTAACTTGCGTGCTAACCTAAATTCATATAAGATTCCTAATATTTCAAAGATTAACAAAATCTAAAATGTTACTAGCATTCAAATGAAGTTACCAACATTTTGCACTAATATTACTAGCGTCTGTAAGCCAACTACCAACTTATTGCAGAAAAAAAAAATTTAAGTCCTATTGCCATTGTAGCATTGTTTGTATGATTTAATTAGACTCCCTTCATCAATTTATAGTACCAAAAAATTCACTTCACTTGCTTGCTAACCCAAATTTACATTAGAATGCTAATATTTCAAAGTTAACAAAGTTTGAAACATTGCCAAAATTTAAGTTACCAACATTTTGAACTAACATTACTAACATCTCTGAGCTGATTACCAACACAATGCAAAAGAATTTTAAGTCACTTTGCCATTTAGCATTGCTTGCATGATGCAATTAGGCTCCTTTCATTAATAATCACAACAAGAAAAACGTGAGTTACCGACGAATTTTTTCTGTCAGTGTTTTCGATGGATTTATAGACAGAAAATGTCAAAAAAAAATTAGTGGATTTTAGTCATTACTGACGGATTTTTCCATCGGTAATCCGTCAGTAATATATGCACAAATGTAAGGAAAATTTGGCGTGCTAGTTATCGATGGAAAAATTTGTTGATAAATTTAATCTGAAAATTTTTTTAAAAAAAAAATAATTACCAACAGATTTTTCATCGGTAAAATTAATTTTGTAAAATTTTCCCAAAAAAATTACTGATGGATTTTTTTGTCAGTAACTACCATTAAATTTTATAATCGAAAAAAAATTTGGAAAATAAGAGAAAAAAATACTGATGGATTTTTCCATCAGTAATCTCAACAAATCCATTGGTAAATTTGACACAATTTTTGGCGCCATTAGCTTGTGATTACCGACGAATTTTTTTGTCGATAATTCAAAAATCTGCCAGGTAATTCAAAAATCCACCAGTAATCCTTTTAGATAACTTACCCGTTTATTCTTTATTACCATAGTGTCTCTCATCTCTCTCATCGCATATACCTCTCTCTCTGCGTCTAGCTCACCATGGAGCTTTGCACACCACCGCGAGAGTATGCCGGGTCGTCACTCGCCCCCGCTTCGCCGACCACTGTCTAGCACCCTTTCGAGACTGGATCTGCATCTACTAGCCGGTCTCCGTCCCCAAGGTCACTATCCCAGCCACCGTCCTATTCCCATCGTTGTCCCGAGCCCGTCCCCGCTTCTTCTGTTTGTTCGGAGCTGTCCGGAGGCCGTCCGCGTAAGCCATTCGCCGGTCTCCATCACTGGCACGATTGCTAGTCTCCGTCGCCGACACAGTCGGTGTCCACTGCACACGAATTTCTCTCTCTCTGCCTCTCTCATGTTTTTATTTTTTTTATTAAAGAATGCTTGTTCACACAACCATATTTGTTATCTTTGCTATTTTTGCTTTTTGTTTTCTATCTTGAAGGTGAAAGTGGTGGGGTTTGAGACTTTAAGTTATTTTCTTTCTTAACTTCAGTTTTTGATCTTCATAGTTTGATTAATGTATTTATTTTAAAGTTGCATCTGATTGTGGTTGTTTGTTTCTCTGTTTTCCTGTGAAAAGAGTTGTTGGTTAGACCTTAATGCTAGTAAGAGAGTTATGTTTGTTGTTAAGTTATGTTAGAGTTGGTTCATACAATTTCAAAGCTTGCATTTGCCGTGATCTGGTTCAAACAATATGGCTATGCCAAGACTATGTGTCGCAACCGGGATCACGACGGGGACGGCGAAAAAAAGAAATTTATTTGAAAATATGAAGTCGCCACTGTAACGCCCGAGGATTGCGAAGTCGGGGAGTGATCACCAGTGGAAGGAGGCACGGACAAGGAGCGGCTCCTGGCAGACTTCAAAAGTGGAGGGGTACATGAATGAACTGATTGCGCACCCAAATGAGAGGGATCCTGAGACTGTATAGGTATGGGACTATACAGTTAAGGAGGGCTTATATGAATTGATTTGTACTACCTATATCAACAAGATGCATCTTCTTTTCGGTAGCCCAAACTAAAAGAACTCCACAGTTAAGTGTGCTTGAGTAGGAAGTTTTCCTAGGAAGCATGCCAGTGAGGACAAAGCACGCTGAAAAGACCCGTGTTGATTTGTGGGGACAGTCGTCAATCCATAAAGCAGCAGGGGATGTTACAAATGGTATCAGAGCCTACACCTCTCCCAGTACGGTGTGGTTCGGGGACGAACCAGGCGGAAGCTGGTGGGCATGTAACGCCTGGGGATTGCGAAGTCGGGGAGTGATCGCCGGTGCAAGGAGGCACGGACAAGGTGTAACACCCCGATTTCTCTGTCCGAAGGAAATGACCAAAATGCCCCTGAGGTCATTTCCTGACCCGAACTCGAGGGTAACCAACTCGGTCGTCCTCGAAGGGCCAACTCAATGTTTGAAGGGGATTAAATGGCTCTTGAATGCTTTCGGAAGCGAAAATTTCGTTTTCCGCAGTTTCGGGTCAAAATGACCAAAATACCCCTATAGCGTTTTTACGCGGGTAAAGGTGCCGTTTGAGCCCGGAACTTTCCCTAGAGGTTCAAAAACATGTTTTAATGCGTCTAGAGGTCTCTGTTCAAGTCCCGGTGGTCCCGGGCAGTTTTAGTGCAAAATTACGATTTTGCCCCTAGAATAGTGCTTTTGAGCTTAATGACGTAATTAAGCAAACCTAAGCAATATTAGGCTCTAAACGAAGATTAATTTATTTCCCTAATTAATCTAGAGTCAAAATAATTTATTAAAGTTAATTAGAACCTAAAATTGCTTAGATTAAACTTAAATCCCTTTTTAGAACTCAAGACTCCTAGTCTTGGAATCTTGAATAGTGTTTTCTCTCTCCAATTCCTTAAATCAAGGAAATGTGTCTAGAGTTGTTTAGACTCTAAATTGAGGATTTAACTCACTAATGGTGCAAGACCACTCCTTAATTATGTCTAGACCACCTTAATTACCCATTTTCCTTACCTAAACACTTTCTTACAAATTCCTAATCTTAAGCATAATCAAAGATACACCTAAACACAACTCTAAACCACAATTAAAATGCAAAGAACCCTCCCCCATGGGCTGATGCATATTCGGCCATCTCTCTCCAATTACCACACATATTAAATTATTTTCTCACTCAAAGAGCCATGCTTGAGCCATACCTTGAACCACACCTTACCATACCTTGAGCCATACCTCACCATACCTCAAAGAACACATTATCTCACCTCATGGAACTCATGGAAGCCTCCATTCTGCACCTCATGGCCGAAGCCACTCTCCCCCATGAGCTCCCTCCATTTGTTTCATTTCTCTATAAATAGAATGCCTTGAGGAGCTTGCACCACTTTTAAATCATTTGCTAAGTTTAGGAAACACTCAAAGCTTTTCTTTTCTCTCAAAGTTCTAGTGTTCTTCAAGTTCTTCAAGCTCTTCAAAGTTCTTCATCATCTTCATCTTCTTCTTCCATCTTCAAGTTCATCACACCAAGTAGGGATTTTCTTTCATGTATATTTTTCTTTAAAGTTCTTGTTTTAAGCTTGATGTTCATAGTTTCTCTTGATTCCTTTTAGGACTTCTTTTCTTCTCCTTCTTCCTCTTTATGTTTCGGCCATGGGCCTTTGGGAATGAAGGAATGAGAGCTTGATGATGAGAGTTTCATGATGAAGTTCATCACTTGAAACAAACTCTAGAGCTTGATCTTTGTTCTTGAGCAAAAATGTTTTTAGTTTTTCCTTTCTTGAACTCTTGAGAACTTTAGCTTTGATGATGTTTTAAAATGGCTCTATGAACTCAATGATGAGGACTCATGATGTTGGTGTTAATATATCATCAAGATCATGAACTCTAGAGTTCTAAAATGTTCCTTTTTCTTCTTGAAGATTTCGGCCATTTCCTTAATTTTTCTAAGCTTCATGGTTTGATTTCCTAAGAATATTGTGTTGAGTTTTAAGAACTCTAAGCTTGACTTTACCTTGTTTGGATGAGTTTGGCTTATGGTTTAAATTCCTTTAAAGTCTTGTTAAGAGCTCTAGAAAGATAAAATGAACTCGCATAATTTATTTTATGCTTGCATTCATACTTACATTCTTGCTATGCACCTTTACTTTCTAGCTATCACTTAAGAACATAAAGATTAAAATGGAACTTGTATCATCACTTAATTTAATTCTCGAAGCCTTTCTATTTCGGCCTTAAAGTCGATTGTTGTTGGGCCTAGAGCACTAAAATAAAGAATTGAACTTGCATCCTCACTTAATTAATCCCTCGAATGCCTATCTATTTCGGCCTTAAAGTCGATTGTTGTTGGGCCAAGAGCACTAAAATAAAGAATTGAACCATGCATATTTACCTTCAAGCTTGCACGTCTAAGTTTATGCCTCGCATATTTACTTTCAAGCTTGCACGTTTAAGTTTATGCCTTGCCTATTTAAATTTAAGTCATCACTTTACTTTGTAAGCAAGATTTAAAATGAAAAGCATGAGCACATTTAGTTTATGTCGTAACTTAAGAACCTAGAGCTCAAAGACTTGCCCATTTCATTCCAAGATAAGGTTAAATGTGAATGCATTCCTTGAATGCATAATTTCGGCCAAGTAATGATGATGGACTTTCAATGAGTTTTCATCTAGCTACAAGGACCAATAGTCTATGTTCTAAGTTTTTCTTAAAGCTTTACAAACCGTTTCAAGGTTATGTTGTCATGAGATATGACTTTACTCCCTTTTAGGAGATGAAATATATTTTGGTCATTGACCTAAGGCTTCTCTTAGCCTTTTGATGAATTAAAATGATTTGCAAAAAATTTTTAGAAGTTCTAGATCGATTCCAAGAGAAACTAGTTAACTCATGTACCTAGAAATGTCAAATTAACTCTCTCATTTAAGTTAAATGTTTTCGGTTCTGATGTGATGAGTGTGATGCTATATGATGATGTTTTGATGTGTTGGAATGTGTGAAAATATCATGTGATGATGAAGAAGCGAACCTATGCATGATAGGTAAGAAACTAGCTAACTAGAAATACCGTAAAGCTAGAATTTAACATAGTTTTGACCCATTTGTTTTTGGAACTTATCCAAACTGTTTTAATGGGAACATAATCAGATTTAGATTGTTTATACATGAAAAACTTGGTATCATTTGGATTAGAAATGAATTCTAGCACGTACGGGGAAACTAGTAACTAGAAAACCGTAAAAATGCAAATGTAGAACTCTTAGAACATTTAATTTTCTGGATTCTGTCCAGCACCCTTACAACATGATAAACATGATTAATAATTACTCCTTAAGCATAGGAATGCCTCATAATTGATTTAGATTTAATATATAGCTTTCAAGTAAAACGGAACCGAGAAAGGGTCTAAAACGTAAGTTCTAGAACCCCGTAAATACAAGTTAGAGATTCTGCCCTATGCTTTTCAGATTTAAGTATGAACATGAGGATTAGGAATGATGATTAACTATGAGCCCTTAGGTGCACAAAAGTATGAGCGTCGAATGTTAGAGAATTATATCTCAAGGTTAAGACCCGTAAGGGTCAAAGCATAAGCTACCGTAAGGGTAAGCGTTTGAATGTTTTATGATGATGCATGAAGTATGCTAATGATAATGATGTTATTCATATGAGGAATTTATGAGACTATATGTTTATGTGGCATAAAGTAAATTTGGAAGGAAATTCGGTGTAATGACCGTTGTGCCGCCGAATTTCCGACAAATTTGGGGACTTAAAGAGATTTTGAAAATTAAGGTACTAAGATGGGTTCTAGGATGACACCGGTTCGGCCGAGCACCTCCATAGAACTCATGTGACATCGGTACCATTTTACACTCTTAGGTGACACCGGTTCGGCCGAGCACCCCTAAGAGTTTTGCCCCCTAACCCGTACTCAGATAGTCGGGATTTATGATTTATGATACGCTTATCATTAAGTGGTAAGTAAGAACTAGTGACGACTAGTTAAGGTATGAGCTCATAACCTAGATGTATGACACGTTCTGGGTGACTCCGGTTCGGCCGAGCTCCTCCAGGGCGCTTGTCTTTTAGGGTGGCCCATGAGGAAGAGAAGTTTCATGATTATGATTATGTCACTAAGTTTTGTCCCATATGAATGTTACTATTGCCACTTTATGCCACCAAGGATGATGATGCTTGATGTTATGTTTTATGTATGTGCATTAGGTAGTGCCATGCATACATTTTCTATTATGTTGCATCCATGACATTAAGATCATCCTAAAATGAATGGACCTTGGCTAAAATATATTTTAAAGTTTAAAATGAACCTAATACATGCTCAGTCATTTTGTATAAATAAACCCAAGGTTCCTGAGAACGTAGATGATGACACCTAGGTAGTAGGAGGCCCTACTGAGATTCTTTAGCAAGATTCTCACTCCTCTATCTCTTTCTTTCCGTCACGTCTTCAGATGGCGACGTTCGTAGTGTTCGTGGACACCCGACATGGGAGGTGCACTATGACCCGGCTCACGGGTCATACCATTTTGAGGGGCAGTGCACGGTGCGGGTTTTCATGTTCGTAGGACGCCCCTTCGCTCATCCCCAGCACACCCATCGCTTCTCCCGATCGCACCCTATGGCGACGACGAGCGAGTTTTTGAGCGTCGCCAGACGCATGACGAGAGTACTCCGCATGCACACCGCCGCCTTAGCCATGCGAGACTATCCCGACATGCGTGCCGGACCTACTTCTGAGACCGACCCGTCCGAGGACCCGCTACTCATCCGTATAGCGAGCTCGCCCTCTCCACCATTGATGAGGGAGGCGGTGAGGATACCGTGACTCGGCCCGACTTGCACGACGGCCAGGAGATGCGGCCACACCGCGGGGGTCACTCTCGATCCCCGTTCCGCCTCTTTACGCCCGAGGAGCTCGCACAGTTTCCCGGATACTTGCCTCGTTCACGAGACGGACGTCAGTAGGAGGTGACGATCGACCGATGGAGTACTCGGTTAGAGCACACACCACTAAAATGGGGATAAACCTTCTTTTGTTTAGAGGTTATCCCATTAGGTGCACTCGGGTAGGGGAGTAGACTATGTTTATGTTTATGTTGTATTTTCTTTTATGCATTTCCCCTGTACTAAACTAAGTCCCACACTTATAAGTGGGCAAATTATATATATATGAGATGATCTTCAGTGTTATTTATGGTGTGCCTTACGTTATGATGTTGTGAGACATTTGTTTATCATACATGGTTTACCGCTTATCGCATCACGCGGCTCTCACTTTGGTTTTCAAAAAAAAAAATTACCCGTATTTTCCGCTAAGTAATTCAAAGATAAATGAGAATTATGAAGTAACAGACTAATGATTAACCTAAATATGTTCTAGAGTATTGGGTTAAAAATTAGGATGTTACATAAGGAGCGGCTCCTGGCAGACTTCGAAAGTGGAGGGGTACATGAATGAACTGATTGTACACCCGAATGAGAGGGATCCTGAGACTGTATAGGTATGAGACTATACAGTTAAGGAAGGCTTATATGAATTGATTTGTACTACCTATATCAACAAGATGCATCTTCTTTTCGGTAGCCCAAACTGAAAGAACTCCACAGTTAAGTGTGCTTGACTTGGAGCAATTTTGGGATGGGTGACCTACTGGGAAGTTTTCCTAGGAAGCATGCGAGTGAGGACAAAGCACGCTGAAAAGACCCGTGTTGGTTTGTGGGGATAGTCGTCAATCCATAAAGTAGCAGGGGATGTTACAGCCACCAAGTTTATTTAAATTAGGGAAACGTGGAAAAGCCCATTTATTTTAGAAAATGGTCTTTGAAACCATATTTGAGTTCGAGAGTCAGTTATGCATAGGGAAGGGTAAAAATTTAATCCTACGCACCCCTAATACACCCATCTTTAGACGGTACCTTTAATTAACTGTGCAAATTAAATAATAACCCTTTCAAAAATATTTATTTTTATTTTATTATAAAAAAAGAGAACACCAAGTTGTCACAACTTAGATGTTCCGAGGTATCCAGTTAACAAGCTGTCACGGCTAAATTAACTTCTTTATTTGAAATAAAAATTTTGATAAATAAATGAATAAATTTAAATCAAAAAATGAAAATATAAATTATAAATATTTGTAAATAAGATAAAAAAAGAAATTTATCTTTTATATTTTTATAAAGAAAAAAAACAAATATAAAATAAAAACAAATATCTTTAGGGAAATTTTTGAATTATTAAGCTGTCACAACTCAAATGCCCGAAATATCGAATTAACAAGTCGTCACGGCTAAATTAACATCTTTGTCTAAAATTCCCCACATAAATGAATATTAAATAAAATATTTCAAAAAAAAGAAATTATTTATAAATATAATAAAATACAAAAATTGCACAAAAAATGCAAAAAAAAAAGAAAAATTTCTTTTAAAAAAATACAAATAAAAAGAATTATGAAAAATTAATTTTGACTTGACAGGGATCAGAATCGCTTGCTCCTATGTATCCCCTGGTGCAATAGGGAATTCAAAGTTACATAGTTCTATAAAAAAAATGTTATATTAATTAATTTTATTTTTTTTAGAAAATTTTAGAATGTTAAACTGTCACAGTTAAAACATTCCAACTCACATAATTAACAAGCTGTCGCGGCTCAGTTAATTTCTTTATTTAAAATGAATTATTTAATAATCTAAGAGTTGATTTGAATTTAAACAAAGGAATAAAAACCTCTCCTTCAAATATTTATTACACTAAAAGTGAATGAAATTTTTTATTTAAGACTCAAATAGACCAAACCCAAATAGATAAACCCTGAAATTAAAAATAAAATAAAATAAACTAACAAAACAAACGAATTCAAATTCAAATAAACTGAACTAAAATGATTCAACAAAAATAAAACAATCTTAACTAAAAATGTGAATGAAATAAAATTAAAACCCCTTAATTTCCTAATTTTATCCCTAACTTAATTTCACTAGCTTAATTCTACCATTTCCCCAATTTCCCCTCAACACACAGTGTACCACACGATACACACACAAACACACAATGACTTCTTCACATTGATACATGTGTATACATGAAAGAAAAAAAAATAATGACTTCACTTTTCCCCTTACACGTTCACCACACATACGCACACGAGAGACGCTCACACAAACACGCACACACCCACACCTACACAAACACAGAGTCCTCTCCCTCTCACTCACACATAACTCTCTCTTTCACTCATAATCACACACAGACACAGAGAATGAATAAGAGGGTGGTGAGGTGGCTAGAAGGCCGCGAATGGCGGATGGAAACTATGGCGCGGTGCTAGGGAGAGGCGCGGCCGATCCGTGAAGGAGAAGGAGCATCTGCTGGTTTCGATGGTTTGGAGCAGTTGGTCGCGGGCTAGGTGGTGAAGAGGAGGCAGGTCGGATGGGTTTGGTGGCAGAGATGTGAGGTATGGTGCGCACATGTGGTAGCGGTGATGGATTCGCGGCTGTGGGTTGAGGCGCGATGGCTTTAGTGAGGTCGCAATCTGCACGCGGCTTCATAGAGGAGGCTGGTGGTGAGTAGATCTGGAAGGTGGCCAATGAAGGGAAGAAGGCCGTGATGGGCAGCGGATGTAGTGATATGTGCGGTGATAGTGATGCCGGTGTGATACGTAGGGAAAGAGGACAGATCCGCGAAGGCCAAGGTACGCAAATGGCAGCCAAGTTTCGTGTCAAGGTGAGGGAGACCGCGTGGTGGACATAGGCGGCGGATGAAGGATGAGCGACCACGATCATGCATCAAAGAGGAAAATTGCTTAAGGCCGCGGATAGTGGTGATCGATAGAGAAGAAAAGGCAGTGGCCTCATCTCTCTTTCTCATGTTCCTTTTCTTTTTTTTATTTCTCTTTTCTTTTCAAGAAAAAGAAACAAATTTCCATAAAACTTGATTTGATTATGTTCTGGGGTTGATATTTCAGATGTGGAAAATGATGGTATTTGTTGGTTGAGATAATGGAGAGGATGAAAAGAAGAAAAGGATAGTGACTCTTGGAGGCAGAGGCCGCAAGTTCATAGCAGAGATAGTGGTTGTTGGTGTTGCGGTTGTGGTGTGGTTGGAAGGGGAAAGAGTAGTGGTGTTGGTATGGTGTTGATGATAATGAACATTATGTTGAAGGGTGATGGAAGAGGAAAAAGATGATGAAGGAAAAGGGAGGAAAGGGAGGGGAGGCCGTGGCAGAGTAGGGAGGGGATGGACCAAAAAAAAAATGAATGGATCACAAAAAGAAATTTGATATTGGATTAAAGGAATGGGCTATAACAGGTTGGGTTATAACAAAAATAAATTGGAAAAACAATTTTTTTTTTGTATCAAACTAAAAGAACTAGGCTGAAATGAAATAGGCTTTACCTTTTTTATTTTTCATTTTTGGAAACAAAAAAAAAACAATAAGCAAACTTGTTTTCATTTTTTTCAAAATAAATAATTAACGAAACTGTAATAAAATAAAAAAGTAAACTAGATGCAAATTTTGGATTTTTGTTAAAAGACCAGACAAAATCGGGTGTTCACAGTTGCCCCTCTTTATTCATTTCTTATGAAAGAATATGAAAAACTTAAGTTTTATATTTTCTTCATAAGCAATGAATAAAGACATGAACATTGATTTTGTTCGACAAATGCGTGAAATATAAACAATCGAAATCTAAACAGCAAAATAATATGCACATATGAGAAAGTCAAATGCAAATGCACAAGCTAGCAAGAATCTAAAGCAGACGGTGCTAACCGGAATTGACTGGAAATGTAAAATGGCAATCTGAGATCAACTGGAAAAGTAAAAAGTGACAAAGCAAGGATATCGACTATAAATGTAAATTGGCGACTGAGGCTGACTGAAAAGTAAATTGACATCTGAGGCCGACTGAAATGTAAATTGGCATCTGAGGCCGACTGAAAAGTAAATTGGATGCAAGGATACCGACTGAAAATTAAAACAGCAAGGATACTGACTGAAAATTAAACCAGCAAGGATACTGATTGAAGAGTAAATGGAAAAATAAATCGGCAAGGATACTGACTGAAAAAGTAAATTGGCAAGGAGGCCGACTGAAAATTAAACTGACAAGGATATCGACTGAAAAGTAAATCGGCAAGGATACCGATTGAAAATTAAACCGGAAAGGATACCGACTGAAAAGTAAATTGAAAAATAAATCGGCAAGGATACCGACTGAAAATTAATCCGGCAAGGATACCGATTAACTGAAAATTAAACAGGCAAGAATACCGACTGGAAATGTAAACTGGCAAGGAGGCCGACTGAAAATTAAACCGATAAGGATACCGACTGAAGAGTAAATTGAAAAGTAAACCGGCAAGGATACCGGCTGGAAATTAAACCGGTAAGGATACTGATTGACTAAAAATTAAACCGACAAGGATACCAACTGGAAATGTAAATTGGCAAGGAGGCCGACTAAAAATTAAACCGGCAAGGATACCGACTGACTGAAAATTAAACCGGCAAGGATACCAATTGAAAATGTAAACTGGCAAGGAGGCCGACTGAAAATTAAACCGGCAAGGATACCCACTGAAGAGTAAATTGAAAAGTAAATCGGCAAGGATACTGACTGGAAATTAAACCGGCAAGGATACCGATTGACTGAAAATTAAACCGGTAAGGATACCGACTGGAAATGCAACCTGGCAAGGACCGATTGAAAATTAAACCGGCAAGGATACCGACTGACTGAAAATTAAACTAGCAAGGATACCGACTGAAAAGTAAATTGAAGAGTAAATCGGCAAGGATACTGACTGGAAATGTAAACTGGCAAGGGCTGATAGAAAATTAAATCGGCAAAGATACCGTCTGAAAAAGCAAATCGACAAGGATACCGACTGGAAAATAAATTGGTGGCAATCTAAGGCCAATTGGAAATTAAAAGCTAACTTAGAGAATAACAATTTTCACAATTTCTTCTTTGTTTTGTTTTTCTTTTTTTTTCAAAGTTATATGCAAAAGTCATGAATTTCAGCTTATTTCAGACACATTCTTGAAAAACTAACCACAACCAAATCGAGCAATCCTCCCAGAAACTTTAACTGATCAAACTCAAAATTCTTGCATTGGACCTTCTGGCACAACAAAGACTTTCTTTTCTTCTGTGACCTTGCTCATTTTTATTCTCCTCCCATTTTCCTTTTCAGAAGGGTGATTACTTTTCTGTCAAGCTTAATTACAGTTTCTGGATCGTGATACTAGTCATTGATGTATTGTTGTAAACATTGTTAGATTGCATAATTGAAGCTTAAATTTATCCTACCTGAGACATCATAGATGAATATGTATTCAAGGAGAATGTGAAGGGATTAACTGAATGAACATCTTTATTACTTGGTATATTGGATGACAAAATGTTTGGAAAAAAAAGTCCACAACACGAGAATGGAATACAAAAAAAATTGTGAAAGACATGAAATTTTGCCCCAGTTTAGGTCCTTGGTGGCTCAATCAATCAACTTCTTGCTGCAAGTTGAAAACCCTAAGCATGATCTCTGATAATATGATGTCAAACCATTTTCTTTCCAAAAATATGCCCTAGTTTCAGTCTTTGATCTGCTTGGTTTACTGGACAAATTCAACACTAAAAATTGCCCCAGTGTAGCTACTAGAGATGATGCATATCTTTTTTTCTCTAACTTTTGCCTAGACCGCTCTTTTGAGTTTTCAACCTAGCGAGTTCTTTCTTTATTTTTGTTTTGTTTTGCCCTAATTTTTGCTTAGGCCGCTCTTTCGAGTTTTCGACCTAACAGGCTCTTTTTCATTTTGTTTTATTTCGCTCTAATTTTTTCTTAGGCCGCTCTTTCAAGTTTTCGACCTAATGGGCTTTTTTAGCATCTTTTCATGCATAAAATCTTTTTACTGCATCACTGTTGGTAGTTTTAGGCAATTCCTGGCCATCCATGCTTTGTAAAATCAATGCCCGACCTGAGAATGCTTGCTTGACGATGTAAAGCCCTTCATACCTCGGAGCCCACTTACCCCGTGCATCCTCTTGATTAGGGAGAATTTTTTTCAGAACCAAATCTCCTGGATGAAAATCTCTAGGGCAGACTTTCTTATTAAAAGCCCTAGCCATTCTGCTTTGGTACAATTGGCCATGGCAAATAGCTGCAAGCCTCTTCTCTTCTATCATGTTCAATTGCTCATATTGAGCTCTTACCTATTCGGATTCTTCCAACTCAACCTCCATTAAACTCTGAGTGATGGGATTTGCACTTCTATGGGAGATACGGCTTCCATTCCATATGCCAATGAGAAAGGAGTTGCCCCTGTGCTTGATCGTATGTTGGTACGGTATACATGTAAAGCATATGGCAACATATCATACCAGTCTTTGTAATTCACCACCATTTTAGCGATGATTTTCTTGATATTCTTATTTGCAGCTTCCACTGCACCATTCATTTGTGGTCTATAAGGAGCTGAATTGTGATGTTTGATCTTGAATGTCTCAAAGAATTTCTGGACCTCGACACCATTGAGATTAGGAGCATTGTCTGTGATAATCCTCTCTGAAATTCTATATCTGCAGATGATGTCTCTTTTGATGAATCTAAGAAAAACCTTATGTGTGATATTGGCGTATGAAGCAACTTCCACCCATTTAGTGAAATAGTTTATTGCCACCAAGATGAAATGATGATCATTGGATGCTTTGGGATTAATTGGACCAATGACATCCATACCCCACATCGAGAAAGGCCAGGGAGATACCATGCTATGCAATGGAAATGAAGGAGCATTGATTCGGTCTGCATATATTTGGCATTTGTGGCACTTCCGAACATAATTGATACAATCATTCTCCATGGTGGACCAGTAACAACCACTCCTTAGGATTTTGCATGCCATTATTTGTCCATTGGCATAAGTTCCACAGATCCCTTAATGGACTTCGGTCATGATTATTCGAGCTTCATGAGCATCTACACATCTAAGGAGAGTAGTGTCATAATTCCTCTTGTAAAGGACTTCACCATTCAGGAAGAAAGCCATGGCCAATCTTCAAATTGTCTTTTTATCCACCTCATTTGCACCTACTGGGTATTCCCTTTTTTTAATATACTACTTGATATCATGATGCCATGGTTGTCCATCTGGTTCAATCTCCACATTGTCACAATATACCGATTCACCTTGCACTTCTACATAGATGGGTTGGACATTAGCATGGACTTCTAAATTAGTCATCATGGCCAAAGTTGCCAAAACATCCGCAAACTAGTTCTTGTCTCGAGTTAAGTGAGAGAACGATATATCATCAAAGCACTCAATTAATTGAGACAAATACTTCTGATAAGGTACCAATTTTGGATCTTTTGTGCGTCATTCTCTATTAACTTGATAGATTATGAGTGCAGAGTCTCCAAAGACCTTTAGTTCTTTGATTCCCAAGTCAATCGCAACTTGCAAACCATTTGCACATGCTTCATATTCTACCATGTTGTTGGTACATTCAAAGTCTAGTTTGATGGAAACTGGGTATTGCTTCCCAGCTGGTGAGACTACTACAGCTCCTATTCCACATCCATTCATATTGGCAGCTCCATCAAAGTACATCTTCCACACATTCTCCTCTTCATTATCTTCTCTTTCTAGTGCCAACACCTCATCATCAGGGAATTCAATCATAGTGGGCTGTACATCCTTCATAGGGTTTTCAGGTAGATGATCAGCAATTGCACTTCCCTTGATGGATTTTTGAGTAACATATTTGATATCAAATTCAGACAGCATCACTTGCCATTTTGACATTCTCAATGACACATGAGGACTATCAAATATGTATTTTAATGGATCCATTCGAGAAATTAGCCAAGTGGTGTAGCATAACATGTATTGCCTCAACCTTTTGGAAGCCCATACTAATGCACAACAGGTCTTTTCAATTGCCAGATAACGAGATTCACATTCGTTAAACTGCTTGCTCAAATAATGAATGCCATATTCTTTCTTTCCAGATTCATCATATTGCCCTAACATTGCCCCAAGTGAAGTAGGCAATATTGTAAGATACAGTATCAAAGGACAGCCTGGCATAGGAGGAATCAAAACTGGAGGTTTCATTAGATAAGTCTTTATTTTGTCAAAGGCTTCTTGGCATTCTTCATTCCATTCTCCAGGTTGATGTTTTCGCAGCAACTTGAATATAGGCTCACAAGTACTAGTCAAATTGGCAATGAATCTAGCAATGTAGTTGAACCTTCCAAGAAAACTTCTCACTTCCTTTTCAGTTTGGGGTGCTGGCATTTCTTGTATTGTCTTCACCTTATCCGGATCCACCCTTATCCCTTCTCTGCTAGCAATGAACCCAAGTAATTTCCCTGTGGAAGCTCCAAAGACACATTTATTTGGGTTCAGCCACAACTTGTATTTTCTGAGCCTTTCAAACAGCTTTCGCAAGACTGGTATGTGGCTTTCTCCCTATTTGGACTTAGCAACCATGTCATCTACATACACTTCAATCTCCTTGTGCATCATGTCATGGAACAGTGCAACCATAGCACGTTAGTAAATGGCACCGGCATTCTTCAACTCGAATGGCATAACTGTGTAGCAAAATGTTCCCCACGGAGTAATGAACATAGTTTTTCCTTTGTCATGAACATCCATGAGAATCTGATTATATCCGGAGTATCCATCCATAAATCAAAATCGGTGATTTCTAGTTGTGTTATCGACAAGGACATCAATGTAAGGGAGTGGAAAATCATCCTTCGGGCTAGCTTTATTTAGATCTCGATAGTCTACACACATCCTGACCTTTCCATTCTTTTTAGGCACAGGCACAATGTTGGCCACCCAATCAGTGTGTCTTGATACCTTTAAAAATCCAGTCTTTAGCTGTTTAGTCACTTCTTCTTTTATCTTTAATGACATTTCAAGCTGCATTCTTCTCAACTTTTGCTTCTTCGGCTCAGCTTCTGGATACAAAGGGATCTTGTATGAAGCAATCTCTAGATCCAATCCTGGCATATCATGATAAGACCATCAAAGATATCCAGGTATTCTTCGAACAAAGCAATCATTTCTGTTCATTCAAGATTCTCTACTATTTTCAGCTCTTTCCTCTCTTCCTCGGTGCCCATATTAATTACCTCGATCACCTCATTGTCTAAATCAAATCTTTTCTCCATGTATTCCAGTAATCCTAAAAATTCCTCAATAGTTTCTTCATCTTCTTCAGATTCATAACTATCACAATCAAGTGCAGTAAGAGAATCAATTGATTGGCCTTCAAAATCCCTTTCATGTGGCAAAATTTCTATATTTAAATCCTTGGAAAGTAATTACAGTGGGTTGGAATGCCAAGACAAATAATCGGTAAAACACAAATAATATAGAAAAGGAACAAATTAATGGGCTAAGGAAATAATGCTAAAGATAAAAAAAAGAAAGTAAAAAGAATAGCGAATGGAAATAAAAAGAATGGAAGAGATGAAGAAGTACAAGGTGTAATAATAAAGAAAAATTACTGGATAAACATGCAAGTTCATTCAAATGATGTCTCAAAGCAGTATACAAGAAAGCAAAGACAATTAATACAATCCCAAATGATTACTTTGAAGTAATAACATCAATTATTGGTTCAGCTGTCCAATTCATCAACATCTCATCGTGGTTGGCAGCATAAGTATTGTGGTATTCTTCAGGCTTCTCAACATCCAGGGTGTTGATGGCGGGAAAATAGCTGGAGGCACAACCTTCTTCAGCCATAATCACTTTAGCTGGGTGAGGAAATGTCTCTTTCAGATGAGGGATCTGCTCCATTTTCTCTTTTGATTTCTTTTGCTCAAGAGCCATGGTCTTGACCTGATTCTCCAATGATGCCTCATATCCTAAACCGAATCGGTTTCACTTTTCTAAGATAGGCAGAGGCATTTTGATACCCTGCAACCATGATCCTAGCCATTTGCCATGCAGATAACCATTTTTGGTCATGATATGAGCCACTACCTAACTGACGTCTTGCCTTAGGAGCTCATTCTGTTCTTGTTTTAGCCCTACAACCTCCAGACTGTGCCATAAACTGTTTTCCACTAGCTCTACATTTTCAACATATGGAAATGTAACTGTTTTGGATACTATGATCTCCTTCTCTCCATGGATGGTAATGACTGAGCCATTCTCAATATATTTAACCTTTTGATGCAAGGTTAAAGGAACAGCACCAACATTGTTAATCCATGGTCTTCCCAGCAGCATATTGTAATCAGACTCAATCTCCATTACCTGGAATAACACCTCAAATCAGCTTGGACCGATTTCCAAAGGCAGCACCATTTCCCCAAGGATGCTTTTCTTTGCTCCATCAAAAGCTTTCACAATCATCACTTGTGGTGAAATATTATCCTTGCTCATTGACAAGTAGCTCAAGGTTAACACTGGCAAGACGTTTAGTCCTGACCCTCCGTCAATGAGAACTTTGGGCACTATATAACCTTTGCATTTGAAGGTTATATACAGTGCTCGTGGGTTGGCCTGTGATACAATTTCTTCATCTGAGAAAGTGATCATGTTGACACGTTTAACCAGATCCACCATATTTACCATACTCTCCAATGAGATATCCAGTTTCACATAAGCATCTTTCAAGACCTTTAGCACTGCTTTTTGGTGAGATTCGGATGACAAGATTAGTGACAACAAGGAGATTCTGGTAGGAGTCTTCTTCAATTGCTCCAGTATGTCATACTCACTTTGCTTCATGATCTTCAGGAACTTCTCTTCTTTATCTTCTTCTTTTCCTTTTCTTTCCATACCAGAACCTTTTCCAACATTCTCTTCCTCAATGAGCTTTCCTTTTTCCAGCTCTCCGGGTCTATAAACCCTCCCGCTTCTTGTTATTCCTTTTACTTCCGCTACCACTTCACTTGTTTGGGCTTTCGAGGTTTCCCCTATGTCTCCATTTGTCTCCACATTGGTTTCATAGTTCTAAGGTACAGCATGTGTATCCTCATAACCAAAGGGTATCGGCTTTTTCACAGTGATCACCACTTTTCCGGTTTTAGAGTTGGATTAAATGGTGGTACCCGAAGCACAAAGCAATCAATCACATTCACTTTTTCTTAGAAACTTAGCCTCTTTTTTGCTTGAGTCACGCCCAAATTGAGCAATCCCTATACACGAGCCTTGAAATCCCAACAATTTTGTATATCATGGCCAAGACCTCCACAATGATATAAACAGCTTGATTCCATGTCATATTTCTCATCTTCTTCCATTATGAATGCAGATGCTGTGATGTTGTACCCAGCCTCCTTCAAGCCATTGAACACTTCTTCCATCGGTGTTCGAAGATTCAAAACTTTCTTAATCAAAGGTTCTTCTACTTCCAAGGCATTCACCCGACTTCCTCCTTCGTGTTTTGGGATCGGTTTATTAACAATGTTTGGCTTCGAATCTTCTTGAAGGTCCAGCCTCCCACAAGCAATTAATCTTCTTATTGCCATTTTGAATCCTTCACAATCCTCTATGGAATGTCCAGCAATATCCATGTGATATTTGCAAGTAAGGTTTGGGTTGTACCATGCTGGAAATGGTGGTTCTAATGGGTGCACTAGATATGCAGAGACTAGGTAAGCATCAACTAGTTTTTGAAAGAGGTCGGCATTCAAAATGGATAGCTTTGGAAAAGGTGGAAGATTAGGACATTCATAAAAGAATCACACTCTAGATGAGATTTTTGCAATAACCAAACAGGATGAACATCCAAAATGGCTACCACTACACAATCTCTGTCCTATCTCAAGTTGTACTTAGACCCGGGTATAGGGCCCCACTCGTATGTGATTAATGTGTAAGTGTTATGTATGAAGAGAGCATACAAACCTGAAATCCTAAAACTACCCATGACTAATACTTGCAAAAACAACACAAACAAATATGTATAGAACCCAGAAATAGTCATCTACCCTAAGGTTTTAGCAAATAGAGCATATGTTATAAATAAAATAAAACTTTACTAAAGGAAATAGAAGAAAATTATATACAAATCAAAGTGATAAAAAGAAAAACAAAATTCAAAAGGCTATTTTTAACTTGCGCAATTAACTATAACAGGCTTGACTCTCTTGGAATTCCCCAGTGGAGTCGCCATCTGTCACAACTGGGATTACGACGGGGACGGTAAAAAAAAGAAATTTATTTGAAAATATGGAGTCACTACCAAGTTTATTTAAATTAGGAAAACGTGGAAAAAGCCATTCATTTTAGAAAATGGTCTTTGAAACCAAATTTGAGTTCGGGAGTCGGTTATGCATAGGAAAGGGTAGAAATTTAATCCTACGTACCCCTAATACACCTGTGCTTAGACGGTACCTTTAATTAACTGTGCAAATTAAATAATAACCCTTTCAAAAATATTTATTTTTATTTTATTATAAAAAAAGAGAACACCAAGTTGTCACAACTCAGATGTTCCAAAGTATCTAGTTAACAAGCCGTCACAGCTAAATTAACCTCTTTATTTGAAA
Source organism: Dalbergia cochinchinensis (assembly GCA_031216125.1). Lineage (NCBI taxonomy): Eukaryota > Viridiplantae > Streptophyta > Magnoliopsida > Fabales > Fabaceae > Dalbergia > Dalbergia cochinchinensis. The sequence goes on along the minus strand of CM062375.1, from coordinate 28,996,941 downwards.
TAAAAATTTTGATAAATAAATGAATAAATTTAAATCAAAAATGAAAATATAAATTATAAATATTTGCAAATAAGATAAAAAAAAAAAGAAATTTATCTTTTATATTTTTATAAAGAAAAAAAACAAATATAAAGAAGAACAAATATTTTTAGGGAAATTTTTGGATCATTAAGCTGTCACAACTCAAATGCTTGAAATATCGAGTTAACAAGCCGTCACAGCTAAATTAACATCTTTATCTAAAATTCCCCACATAAATGAATATTAAATAAAATATTTCAAAAAAAAAAGAAATTATTTGTCAATATAATAAAATACAAAAATTGTATAAAAAATGCAAAAAAAAGAAAATTTTCTTATAAAAAATTCAAATAAAAGGAATTATGAAAAATTAATTTTGACTTGACAAGGATCAGGATCGCTTGCTCCTACGTATCCCCTGGTGTAATAGGGAATTCAAAGTCACATAGTTCGATAAAAAAATGTTATATTAATTAATTTTATTTTTTTTTTGAAAATTTTAGAATGTTAAACTGTCATAGTTAAAACATTCCAACTCACATAATTAACAAGCCATCGCAGCTCAGTTAATTTCTTTATTTAAAATGAATTATTTAATAATCTAAGAGTTGGTTTGAATTTAAACAAAGGAATAAAAACCTCTCCTTCAAATATTTATTACACTAAAAGTGAATGAAATTTTTTATTTTAGACTCAAATAGACCAAACCCAAATAGATAAACCCTGAAATTAAAAATAAAATAAAATAAAATAAACTAACAAAACAAACGAATTCAAATTCAAATAAACAGAACTAAAATGATTCAACAAAAATAAAACAATCTTAACTAAAAATGTGAATGAAATAAAATTAAAACCCCTTAATTTCCTAATTTTATCCCTAACTTAATTTCACTAGCTTAATTCTACCCTTTCCCCAATTTCCCCCCAACACGACAGTATACCACACAATACACACACAAACACACAATGACTTCTTCACATTGATACACATGTATACATGAAAGAAAAAAAAATAATGACTTTACTTTTCCCCTTACACGTTCACCACACATACACACACAGGAGACGCTCACACAAACATATGCACACACCCACACCCACACCCACACAAACATAGAGTCCTCTCCCTCTCACTCACATATAATTCTCTCTTTCACTCATAATCACACACAAACACAGAGAATGAACAAGAGGGTGGTGAGGTGGCTAGAAGGCCACAAATGGCGGATGGAAACCGCGGCGCAGTGCTAGGGAGAGGCACGGCCGATCCGTAAAGGGGAAGGAGTATCGGCTAGTTTCAGCAGTTTGGAGGAGTTGGTCGCAGGCTAGGTAGTGAAGAGGAGGCAGGTCGGATGGGTTTGGTGGCTTGGGGGCTGAGTAGCGGAGATGTAAGGTGTGGTGCGCCGGTGTAGTGGCAGTGATGGATTCGTGGCTGCGGGCTGAGGCACGATGGCTTTAGTGAGGTCGCGATCTGCACACGACTTCACAGAGGAGGCTGGTGGCAGGTAGATCTGGAAGGTGGCCAATGAAGGGAAGAAGGCCGTGATGGGCGGCGGATGTAGCGATGTGTGCGGTGACAGTGACGCTGGTGTGATGCGCGAGGAAAGAGCATAGATCCGCGAAGGCCAAGGTGCGCAAATGGCAGCAAAGTTTTGTGTCAAGGTGAGGGAGACCGCCCGGTGGACTTGGTCTACGGATGAAGGATGAGCAGTCACGATCGTGCATCAAAGAGGAAAACTACTTGAGGCCGCAGATAGTGGTGATCGATGGAGAAGAAAAGGTAGCGGCCTTGTCTCTCTTTCTTAGGTTCCTTTTCTTTTTTTATTTCTTTTTTCCTTTGAAAAGAAAGAAAAAAATTTCCTTAAAACTTGATTTGATTATGTTCTGGGGTTGATATTTCATATGTGGAAGATGATGGTATTTGTTGGTTGAGATAATAGAGAGGTTGAGAGGAAGAAAAGGATGGTGATTCATGGAGGCGAAGGCTGCGAGTTCATAGCAGAGATGGTGGTTGTTGGTGTTACGGTTGTGGTGTGGTTAGAAGGGGAAAGGGTAATGGTGGTGGTATGGTGTTGATGATAATGAAGATTATGTTGAGGGGTGATGGAAGAGGAAGAAGATGATCAAGGAAAAGGGACAAAAAGGAGGGGAGGTTGCGGCAGAGTAGAGAGGCTGCGGCCTCACTATCTTTTTTTTAAAAAAAAATTAAAAATTGAAATTGAAAAATGTAACATCCCCTGCTGCTTCATGGATTGACGACTGTCCCCACAAACCAACACGGGTCTTTTCAGCATGCTTTGTCCTCACTCGCACGCTTCCTAGGAAAACTTCCCAGGAGGTCACCCATCCCAAAATTGCTCCAAGTCATCTTCTTTTCGGTAGCCCAAACTGAAAGAACTCCACAGTTAAGCGTGCTTGACTTGGAGCAATTTTGCGATCGGTGACCTCCTGGCAAGTTTTCCTAGTAAGCGTGTGAGTGAGGACAAAGCATCTTTGAAAAGACCCGTGTTGGTTTGTGGGGACGTCGTCCAATCCATGAAGCACAGGATGTTACAAATGGTATCGAGCCTGCACCTCTCCTGAAGACGGTGTGGTTCGGGACGAACCAGCGGTCGGTGGGCATGTAACGCCCGGGATCGCGAAGTCGGGAGTGATCGCCGGTGCAAAGAGGCACGGACAAGGAGCGGCTCTGGAAGACTTCGAAGCGGAGGGTACATGAATGAACCGATTACACACCCGAATGAGAGGGATCCTAAGACTGTATAGGTATGGGACTATACAGTTGAGGAGGGCTTATATGAATTGATTTGTACTATCTATACCAACAAGATGCATCTTCTTTTCGGTAGCCCAAACTGAAAGAACTCCACAGTTAAGCGTGCTTGACTTGGAGCAATTTTGGGATGGGTGACCTCCTGGGAAGTTTTCCTAGGAAGCGTGCGAGTGAGGACAAAGCATGCTGAAAAGACCCGTGTTGGTTTGTGGGGACAGTCGTCAATCCATGAAGCAGCAGGGGATGTTACAAAAAATACCTAGACTACTACTGCTGCTTCTGATTTTCTATTCTTGCTGGGTTGTATTACTGGACTGGATATTGTTGATTTCTTTGCAGGTTTTCAAATTGGTCTTCTGATATTTCTGTGTATGTGTTTGAATTTTCCTTGAGTGTATTTAAAATTCTTTGATCATTGCTCTCTATGTTCTCTCGATCACTTTTATCCTGTCCCTTCCCTCCATATGTATATTGTATGTTTTTCGAATTCTCCTCCATTCCACTGAAATAAACTCCAACCCTTTTGCACATAGTGGGGAAACACCATCATGATGTTTATTATTCCTTTTTAATTTTTTTAATATTTCCATTCATCCTTATGCATCACATGCCAGCCTTGGGGAAAGAAGAACAGAGGAACCCAAGAGGAGCCCGCGACTCCTTTTTTTATCATTTTTTATTTTTTATTTTTATTTTTTATCTTTTCTTTTTACAGATAAAAATAAAAAAGGAAAACAGACTGGACCTATAAATAAAAAAAAAACGTATATGGATTGGGCTTAAGAGGATGGACCAAAAAAAAATGAATGGATCACAAAAAGAAATTTGATATTGGATTAAAGGAATGGGCTGTAACAGGTTAGGTTATAACACAAATAAACTGGAAAAATAATTTTTTTTTTGGTATCAGGCTGAAATGAAATGGGCTTTACCTTTTTTATTTTTCATTTTTGGAAACAAAAAAAAACAACAACAAGCAAACTTTTTTCATTTTTTTCAAAATAAATATTAACGAAACTGTAATAAAATAAAAAAAGTAAACTAGATGCAAATTTTGGATTTTTGTTAAAAGACTGGACAAAATCGGGTGTTCACACTATGGTTCATTCTTTATGTGTTTTCTTGTTTGATTTTGTTTTCAGGTCCTCCTCAATTTTACCTAATGTTGCTTATGCATTGTAGGATTCTAAAAAATAGCCATCTTTTAGGAGCTTATTAGGATAAAAGGTAATCTTTCATCGACGTGAATTGTACTTATATGAAGAATACTATATGTTTTCACTGATTTTTCATCAATGTGAATTTTACTTAAATGATCATGTCTAGGGGGATCATTGCACAAAGCAAAAGAAGGAAAGAAAGGAACAAGGTTAGCTTTCTTGTACCCTTTTTGAATGCTTGATCTTAGACGCCACAAGATACTTTTCTTTATCTTTGGGTTTGATTTTTCTGTTGCCCTTTTTGCTTCTGATTCTAAATGTATCTGTGTACTTTTTCTTTGTATATAAAACACATGCTCTTTTGAAGTTAATGGGCTAAGTAATTAGTAACTTCATTTTATTTGTTTTGAAGTTATTAGTATTTCTTTTGAAGTTATTAATCTAAGTAATTGATTTTGTCACAGAACGTCAAATTCGATTGGAGTATTTCTTTGGCGAAGCATATTATTCTTTTGTCTCTTTGAGAGTAAGTAATTATTTCTTCTCCTTATTTAATTGTATTTTTGTTAGGATAGAGACTTGTGATTTCTAAGATAGAGTTGTAGGAAATTGGGATTGCATGACTTAGGGGATGAGCGTAGAGATCCTTCCTCGACTTGTTTGCATTGTTTGCTGTAGAGATTGATTGTGTATGCGGAGATTGTAGGATATGCATGTTGTGATGGTATAAGGGGGTATGTTCTAGAACGGTTTTAGGATCTTTAAATGTTTGTTTGATTGTATTTTGAATTTTAATTTTATGGATTAAAATAGGTCAGGAAATCAATTTCTTGGGATGTCCTTGTTTAAGGGGAGGTGCTGCTGACTTTTCTTTTAAATTTAAAGAGTTAGATCCTAATTTAAGAGAAGGTTCTATTGAAATTTTATTAAGTTAAAGAGTACAATCTATTTACTCAAAAGACTCTTACTTTCAAAAGATGGTCTATTGAAACATATTTATAATTAAATAAGATTTTAATTTCTGAAACTTAAAATGAATTTGTTAGGTTAATTTAAGAGGAGGTGCTGCCAAAATTTTATTAAGTTAAAGAACACATACTACTTACTTGAAAGAATTTTACTTTTAGAAGATGGTTTGTTGAGTTGAATCCTAATTTAAGAGGAGGTTCTGTTGAAATTTTGTTAAGTTAGAGAGTACAATCTATTTACTTAAAAGACTCTTACTTTCAAAAAATGGTCTATTGAATGATATTTATAATTAAATAAGATTTTAATTTCTAAAATGAATTTGTTAGGTTAATTTAAGGGGAAGTGCTGCTGAAATTTTATTAAGTTAAAGAACACATACTACTTACTTGAAAGAGTTTTATTTTTAGAAGATGGTTTGTTGAGTTGAATCCTAATTTAAGAGGAGGTTCTGTCGAAATTTTATTAAGTTAAAGAGTACAATCTATTTACTCAAAAGAATCTCACTTTCAAAAGATGGTCTATTGAAACATATTTATAATTAAATAAGATTTTAATTTCTGAAACTTAAAATGAATTTGTTAGGTTAATTTAAGGGGAGGTGCTGCCAAAATTTTATTATGTTAAAGAACACATACAACTTACTTGAAAGAGTTTTACTTTTAGAAAATGGTTTATTGAGTTGAATCCTAATTTAAGAGGAGGTTCTGTCGAAATTTTGTTAAGTTAGAGAGTACAATCTATTTACTTAAAAGACTCTCACTTTCAAAAGATGGTCTATTGAAAGATATTTATAATTAAATAAGATTTTAATTTTTGAAACTTAAAATGAATTTGTTAGGTTAATTTAAGGGGAAGTGCTGCTGAAATTTTATTAAGTTAAAGAACACATACTACTTACTTGAAAGAGTTTTATTTTTAGAAGATGGTTTGTTGAGTTGAATCCTAATTTAAAAGGAGGTTCTGTCGAAATTTTATTAAGTTAAAGAGTACGATTTATTTACTTAAAAGACTTTCACTTTCAAAAGATGGTCTATTGAAAGATATTTATTAAATAAGATTTTAATTTCTGAAACTTGAAATGAATTTGTTAGGTTAATTTAAGGGAAGGTGCTGCCAAAATTTTATTAAGTTAAAGAACACATACTGTAACACCCTAATATTCAACCCAATACTACTAGCATGTACTGAGGCCAGATATTAGTTATTACTTCCTGATTTAGTTCTATCATCTTTGAAATTACTTACTGGAAATATGAGCCAATTTTTTTTTTTTTTACAAAACCTCGATAAAGTATGAGCCGCGTATAATGTAATCAAATGATATCGTAAAGTGTGGAAATGTAAACACATAATGTAACATCCTAATTTTTAACCCAATACTCTAGAACATATTTAGGTTAATCATTAGTCTGTTACTTCATAGTTCTCATTTATCTTTGAATTACTTAGCGGAAAATACGGGTAATTTTTTTTTGAAAAACAAAGTGAGAGCCGCGTGATGCGATAAGCGGTAAACCATGTATGATAAACAAATGTCTCACAACATCATAACGTAAGGCACACCATAAATAACACTGAAGATCATCTCATATATATATAATTTGCCCACTTATAAGTGTGGGACTTAGTTTAGTACAGGGGAAATGCATAAAAGAAAATACAACATAAACATAAACATAGTCTACTCCCCTACCCGAGTGCACCTAATGGGATAACCTCTAAACAAAAGAAGGTTTATCCCCATTTTAGTGGTGTGTGCTCTAACCGGGTACTCCATCGGTCAATCGTCACCTCCTACTGACGTCCGTCTCGTGAACGAGGCAAGTATCCAGGAAACTGTGCGAGCTCCTCGGGCGTAAAGAGGCGGCACGAGGATCGAGAGTGACCCCCGCGGTGTGGCCGCATCTCCGGTCGTCGTGCAAGTCGGGGCTGAGTCACGCAGATCCTCACCGCCCCTCCTCATCAATGGTGGAGAGGGGGCAGAGCTCTCGCTATACGGATGAGTAGGCGGGTCCTCGGACGGGTCGGTCTCCGAGAAGTAGGTCCGGGGCACGTAATCGGGATAGTCTCACATGGCTAAGGCGGCGATGTGCATGCGGAGTACTCTCTCGTCATGCGTACGCGCACGCTCAAAAACTCGCTCGTCGTCGCCATAGGGTGTAGTCGGGGAGAAGCGATGGGTGTGCACGGGATGAGCGAAGGGGCGTCCTACGAACATGAAAACCCGCACCGCACGCCTCAATGGTATGACCCGTGAGCCGGGTCATAGTTCACCTCCCATGTCGGGGTGTCCACGAACACTACGAACGTCGCCATCTGAAGACATGACGGAAAGAAAGAGATAGAGGGAGTGAGAATCTTGCTAAAGAATCTCAGTAGGGCCTCCTACTACCTAAGTGTCATCATCTACGTCCTCAGGAACCTTGGGTTTATTTATACAAAATGACTAAGCATGTATTAGGTTCATTTTAAACTTTAAAATATATTTTAGCCAAGGTCCATTCATTTTAGGATGATCTTAATGTCATGGATGCAACATAACAGAAAATGTATGCATGGCACTACCTAATGCACATACATAAAACATAACATCAAGCATCATCATCCTTGGTGGCATAAAGTGGCAATAGTAACATTCATATGGGACAAAACTTAGTGACATAATCATAATCATGAAACTTCTCTTCCTCATGGGCCACCCTAAAAGACAATCGAACTGGTGGTGCTCGGTCGAACCGGTGTCACCCGTAACGTGTCATACATCTAGGTTATGAGCTCATACCTTAACTAGTCGTCACTAGTTCTTACTTACCACTTAACGATAAGCGTATCATAAATCATAAATCCCGACTATCTGAGTACGGGTTAGGGGGCAAAACTCTTAGGGGTGCTCTCTAACCGGTGTCACCTAAGAGTGTAAAATGGTACCGATGTCACATGAGTTCTATGGAGGTGCTTGGCCGAACCGGTGTCATCCTAGAACCCATCTTAGTACCTTAATTTTCAAAATCTCTTTAAGTCCCCAAATTTGTCAGAAATTCGGCTGCACAACGGTCATTACACCGAATTTCCTTCCAAATTTGCTTTATGCCACATAAACATATAGTCTCATAAATTCCTCATATGAATAACATCATTATCATTAGCATACTTCATGCATCATCATAAAACATTCAAACGCCTACCCTTACGGTAGCTTATGCTTTGACCCTTACGGGTCTTAACCTTGAGATATAATTCTCTAACATTCGACGCTCATACTTTTATGCACCTAAGGGCTCATAGTTAATCACCATTCCTAATCCTCATGTTCATACTTAAATCTGAAAAGCATAGGGCAGAATCTCTAACTTGTATTTATGGGGTTCTAAAACTTACGTTTTAGACCCTTTCTCGGTTCCGTTTTCGCCGAAGGCGCTATATATTAAATCTAACTCAATTATGAGGCATTCCTATGCTTAAGGAGTAATTATTAATCATGTTTATCATGTTGTAAGGGTGCTGGACAGAATCCAGAAAATTAAATGTTCTAAGAGTTCTGATTATGTTCCCATTAAAACAGTTTGGATAAGTTCCAAAAACAAATGGGTCAAAACTATGTTAAATTCTAGCTTTACAGTATTTCTAGTTAGCTAGTTTCTTACCTATCATGCATAGGATCGCTTCTACATCATCATATGATATTTCCACACATTCCAACACATCAAAATATCATCATACAGCATCACACTCATCACATCAGAACCGAAAACATTTAACTTAAATGAGAGAGTTAATTTGACATTTCTAGGTACATGAGTTAACTAGTTTCTCTTGGAATCGATCTAGAACTTCTAAAAATTCTTTGCAAATCATTTTAATTCATCAAAAGGCTAAGAGAAGCCTTAGGTCAATGACCAAAATATATTTCATCTCCTAAAAGGGAGTAAAGTCATATCTCATGACAACATAACCTTGAAACGGTTTGTAAAGCTTTAAGGAAAACTTAGAACATAGACTATTGGTCCTTGTAGCTAGATGAAAACTCATTGAAAGTCCATCATCACTACTTGTTTAAATTATGCATTCAAGGAATGCATTCACATTTAACCTTATCTTGGAATGAAATGGGCAAGTCTTTGAGCTCTAGGTTCTTAAGTTACGACATAAACTAAACGTGCTCATGCTTTTTATTTTAAATCTTGCTTACAAAGTAAAGTGATGACTTAAATTTAAATAGGCAAGGCATAAACTTAAACGTGCAAGCTTGAAAGTAAATATGCGAGGCATAAACTTAGACGTGCAAGCTTGAAGGTAAATATGCATGGTTCAATTCTTTATTTTAGTGCTCTTGGCCCAACAACAATCGACTTTAAGGCCGAAATAGATAGGCATTCGAGGGATTAATTAAGTGAGGATGCAAGTTCAATTCTTTATTTTAGTGCTCTAGGCCCAACAACAATCGACTTTAAGGCCGAAATAGAAAGGCTTCGAGAATTAAATTAAGTGATGATACAAGTTCCATTTTAATCTTTATGTTCTTAAGTGATAGCTAGAAAGTAAAGGTGCATAGCAAGAATGTAAATATGAATGCAAGCATAAAATAAATTATGCAAGTTCCTTTTATCTTTCTAGAGCTCTTAACAAGACTTTAAAGGAATTTAAACCATAATCCAAACTCATCCAAACAAGGTAAAGTCAGGCTTAGAGTTCTTAAAAATCAACATAATATTCTTAGGAAATCAAACCATGAAGCTTAGAAAAATTAAGGAAATGGCCGAAATCTTCAAGAAGAAAAAGGAACATTTTAGAACTCTAGAGTTCATGATCTTGATGATATATTAACACCAACATCATGAGTCCTCATCATTGAGTTCATAGAGCCATTTTAAAACATCATCAAAGCTAAAGTTCTCAAGAGTTCAAGAAAGGAAAAACTAAAAACATTTTTGCTCAAGAACAAGATCAAGCTCTAGAGTTTGTTTCAAGTGATGAACATCATCATGAAACTCTCATCATCAAGCTCTCATTCCTTCCGTCCCAAAGGCCCATGGCCGAAACATAAAGAGGAAGAAGGAGAAGAAAAGAAGTTCTAAAAGGATCAAGAGAAACTATGAACATCAAGCTTAAAACAAGAACTTTAAAGAAAGGAATACATGAAAGAAAATCCCTACTTGATGTGATGAACTTGAAGATGGAAGAAGAAGATGAAGAACTTGAAGAACTCCAAGAACTTGAAGAACACAAAAACTTTGAGAGAAAAAGAAAAGCTTTGAGTGTTCCTAAACTTAGCAAATGATCTAAAAGTGGTGCAAGCTCCTCAAGGCATTCTATTTATAGAGAAATGAAACAAATGGAGGGAGCTCATGGTGATGAAGAGCTTCGGCCATGAGGTGCAGATTGGAGGCATTCCATGAGTTCCATGAGGTGAGATAATGTGTTCTTGAGGTATGGTGAGGTATGGTTCAAAGCATGGTGAGGTATGGCTCAAGGTATGGCTCAAGGTATGGCTCAAGCATGGCTCTTTGAGTGAGAAAACAATTTAATATGTGTGGTAATTGGAGAGAGGTGGCCGAATATGCATCAGCCCATGGGGGAAGGTTCTTTGCATTTTAATTGTGGTTTAGAGTTGTGTTTAGGTGTATCTTTGATTATGCTTAAGATTAGGAATTTGTAAGAAAGTGTTTAGGTAAGGAAAATGGGTAATTAAGTCTAGACATAATTAAGGAGTGGTCTTGCACTATTAGTGAGTTAAATCCTCAATTTAGAGTCTAAACAACTCTAGACACATTTCCTTGATTTAAGGAATTGGAGAGAGAAAACACTATTCAAGATTCCAAGACTAGGAGTCTTGAGTTCTAAAAAGGGATTTAAGTTTAATCTAAGCAATTTTAGGTTCTAATTAACTTTAATAAATTATCTTGACTCTAGATTAATTAGGGAAATAAATTAATCTTCGTTTAGAGCCTAATATTGCTTAGGTTTGCTTAATTACGTCATTAAGCTCAAAAGTACTATTCTAGGGGCAAAATCGTAATTTTGCACTAAAACTGCCCGGGACCACCGGGACTTGAACAGAGACCTCTAGACACATGAAAACATGTTTTTAAACCTCTGGGGAAAGTTCCGGGCTCAAACGGCACCTTTACCCCGCGTAAAAACGCTATAAGGGTATTTTGGTCATTTTGACCCGAAACTACGGAAAACGAAATTTTCGCTTCCGAAAGCATTCAAAGGCCATTCAATCCCCTTCAAACATTGAGTTGACCCTTCGAGGATGACCGAGTTGGTTACCCCCGAGCTCGGGTCAGGAAATGACCTCAGGGGCATTTTGGTCATTTCCCTCGGACAGAAAAATCGGGGTGTTACACATAAAAGGCTACATACATAGTATCATGAACACATGTACTAAAATACCTCATACATTAATATATAAAATGCCCACCAATAATGGCGAGACTGTTCAATACATAAAATCCAATACAACTGAAAAGTAGGAAATACATGGAAACATAAAGGATACATGCAAGAGGACACCCATACCCAAGTGCATATGAAATGGATAACCTCAACACAAAAGAAGGTTTATCCTGACTATGTAAAGCCCCGATTTTCTGTCTAAGTGGAAAATGACCAAAATGCCCCTGAGGTCATTTTCGGCCCGGAATTCGAGGATAGCCGACCTGGTAGTCCTCGAAGGGCTAACTCAATGTTTGAAGGGGATTGAATGACCCTTGAGTGGTTTTCGGAGGCGGAAGTCTCATTTTCTGCAATTTCGAGTCAAAATGACCAAAATACCTTTATAGCGTTTTTACGCGGGTAAAGGTGCCGTTTGAGCCCGAAACTTTCTCCGAAGGTTTAAAACAATGTTTTTACATGTTTAAAGGCATCTGTTTGAGTCCCGATGGTCCCAGGCGATTTTAGTGCAAAATTACGATTTTACCCCTAGAATAGTGTTTTTGAGCTTAATAATGTAATTAAGCAAACCTAAGCAATATTAGGCTCTAATCGAAGATTAATTAATTTCCATAATTAATCTAGAGTCAAAATAAACTATTAAAATTAATTAGAACCTAAAATTGCTTAGATTAGATTTAAATCTCTTTTTAAAACTCAAGATTTCACTCTTGGAATCTTGAATAGTGTTTTCTCTCTCCAATTCCTTCAACAAAGAATTGTGTCTAGAATTGTTTATGCACTAAAATGAGTTTATAACTCACTAATGATGCAAGACCACTCCTTTAATATGTCTTGATAACCTTAATTACCCATTTTCTCACCTAAACACTTTCTTACAAATTCCTAATCTTAATCCTAATCAAAGATACACCTAAACACAACTCTAAACCACAATTAAAATGCAAGAAAACCCTCCCCCATGGCTGATGCACTTTCTGTAACGCCTCGATTTTTACTGCTATGCAAAATGACCAAAATACCCCTAGGTCATTTCTACACAAGATTTGAGGCCAAAATGGTCCAGGCCATCTTCAATAGGATATTTTGATATTAGAATAACATTATATGGTGATTAAATAGCAATATGTGCAAAAATCGCGATTTTCAATTTTTCAATGTACAAATGACCAAAATGCCCCTAAGGTCATTTTTGCCCCGAAATCAAGGACGGCCAGTCCAGGCTATCCTCAAGGGGTTAGTTTTATGCTTGAAGGGGATTATGTGTGTTGTAGATGTGAAAATATTAACTTCAATTTTTTTTACCACAAGTGAAATTACCAAAATACCCCTGTGGTAATTTAACACGAGATTAAGTAATTTCTGAACCTAGTCATCGCCCGGGAGTTCAAAATGTTTATTACATGTGTAATTTGATATTTGAAAATGTTCAGGTGGTTTCGGGGAGTTTTTGTGTGAAATTACCATTTTGTCCCTAATTAACAATAAATGAGCTTATTTACGTAATCAAATAAATATAGACAATATTAGGCTCTAATTAAAGATAAATTAATTTTATTTATTTATCTTGAGTCAAAATAATTATTTGAGGTAATTTTAAAGCATAAGATTATTTTAGAAAAGATTGTTTTTCTTTCTTAATTAAAATGGGGTTCTTAAGACACATAATAGGAAATTAGTGTATTAAATTTTCTTAAAAATAAAATATATTTTATATTTATTTAGTTTATATTACTTCAGATTATTTGCACTAAAAATTCCACTACATATGTTGGCCATTTAATTTTGTAGTGGAGCACCTTAAATATTTGATTATTAAGCACTTACTTTAGTTTATCAATTTCTTTTCCACTAACAATTTCTTTTTCTCAAAAATAAAATATATTTTAAATTTATTTTTATTTTATTACTTCAAATTATTAGCACTAAAATTTCCACTATAAGTGTTGGCCATTTAATCTTGTCTTGAGGAATTTTAAACTCTTGATGGTTAAGCCACTTACACTAATTTATCATTTCTAAACCATTACAAATTAAATACCCATCAAATATATGTCCTACCACTCACAAAAATTGAAAAAAATACTCCCCATTATAGCCATTAATGTAGCTGCCTCACCCCCCAAAATCCCTATAAATATGTGTTTTCCAAGCCTAATTCATACACAAACATTCATTCTTACCATTTGTATTTTTTGTTGTAGTCTTGCTCACAAAAATTAGCCAAAAATCCTCTCTTCTCTCTCTAAATACAAAGCTCTCTTCTTCTTCCTTCTCCACCTCCAAGAGACTCCATTCTTGATATCCATCCAAGTTCCCAAGCTCAAACAAACACATACATACCGTAAACCAACCCCTAAGCACCTAAACTTTCCATATCCAAACACAAGAACACAACAAAAATCCTCCCACCATTTCATCTTCACTTGGCCAAATATATACCATCACTAAGATCAGATTTTTGTCATTGATATCTCATACAAGATCAAGCTCTTACTCTAATTAACAAAGAAACAACTTGGTAGGGATTTTATTTCATGTACTTTCTTTTGTTCTTCCTTTATATTTTTTATTTTTATGATTTGATAATGACCATGGCTTGATGATGAGGAATCATGGTGGTGGTTGTGAATCCATCATTTAAATGTCCTCTAAAGCCCAAGATTTAATTCTTGATGACAAGATTTCTAAAGGAGTTACTAAGTCTAGAGTTTTAAGCTTAATAAGACATAAAAATGAACTTGCATCCATATTTATGTTATAAGTTCTTGCATATCATATTTATATTTCAAGCTTTTCATAATCATATTTATATTCCAAGTTATCACTTTAATTCTTGAAGATAATATTATAAACTTGCATATTCATATTTACTTTCAAGTTGTCACCTAAATCATAAATACCTAAGAATGAATTTGTATCTTTATATTTATATTTCAAGCCTTGCATTTCATATTTATCTTTCCAAGTTATCACCTTATAATGATAATAATAAAGTTACAAGACAAGTTTATGATTCTAGTTATCATTTAAATCCTAAAGTTCAAGATTTACTTGTTTTATTTTAAATGACAACTTTGATCGTGGACACTTCTCATCTATTTATTTTTGGCACTTATATAATTCTGATTTAAATCTTGATATACTTTATTTTTAGGTATGATCTTGTCTTTAAATTTGTACAAAGAAATTTTAAAAGACCTAGAAATTATAAAGGATTAAGAATACGGTTTTTCTCATGATTTTAAATGCTAAAATTTTAGTATTCTGATCTAATCCTTTAGAACTGGAAAGGTTACTGATTTAGGATGTTTAGATGAGTTTAAATCGCTAATAGTTATTGTAAAAATTATTTATGGTACCATAGATGCATAAAAGACTAGTTACAAGTGTTAGTTTGGTAGTTTTGCAAAATGCAGAAAGTTGTGTTTTGAACTATCAACTATGTTATTTCAGCTAAATGATTTTATTTTAAGCTACTAATGATGTTGAATGTGTCCATGAGTCCAAAATACCATTTATGAAGTTTATATAAAGATTTAGAAATTCGGTCGTCGTTAAATATTAAAAACAAGCGATTTTGCACTTTGACCCCTAAAATGTATTGAAATTTGGTTTATGGTCTTAAAAGGTTTTTACGATGAGTTTATAACGGTTTCTAATAGTTATATGTCTATTAAAAGTATTGGTTAATGTTAAAGATCTCTAGTTTGTGAGAAGGTGTTACAAAGGGGTATTTGCATTTTGACCCGTAACCTTTGAGAAATTGTGATTTGACCCTTTGGGGCTTAAGCGTAAATGTTGATAAATTTGATGGCATGAATGCGGTTGATATCTTGTGAAGGCTATATTCATGTGTTGAAACTTATATGGCTTATGGATATATGCAATGAAGTATGATACATGTTTATGTGGTTTAAGTTATGGTATGTTATAATTATGCTTGATAAATTGAGATGCATGATTCCATGAAGTTTATGAGCATGAAATGTTGAAATGATGAGTTATTCATATTTGCATCTCTATATAACATGCCAAGGTTAAAGGTAACATAAGACACATGGAAATGATCCTCTAGACTCCCCGAATTAAAGGTTATGAGAGGTGATTCAAATAGGAAATGATCCTTTAGACTCCTCGAATTAAAGGTTATGAAAGGTGATCCTAATGCCCCCTATCCCGTACCTTAAGAGTCGGGAATTTATCTTATCAAAAGGGATAAGAATACGCTAGTGACGACTAGTGAGGTATGAGCTCATAACCTAGAACTCTCGAGAAAAGAGAGAATTATAGGGTGGCCCCCAAGGAAAAGAGAAAAAAGAAGTTTAAGTCACCTGTAAGAATGATGATCATGATGTTCTTTATATCATATGCATTGTTTTATGAATTTTATGATATTATGTATATTGACATGCATCCATGATTAATATGTTGCATTCATGACATTAAGATTCATGCTAAAAGATACGGGTCTCGGCTAATGATATTTAGAACTTAATAAATGAACCTTATATATATGTTCACCATTTTCATAATTAAACCCGAGATTCCTGGGACGATGACGATGACACTTGTGGTATAGTCGGGAAGCCCTACTGAGATTCTTGTATAAGTTTCTCATCCCTTTTCTTTTCCGTGTCGTCTCCAGACATGAATGAAGGTGTAGTTCGTGATTTGTCTTGAGAGTGGACGAGGAGCTACGGAGATAACTTCCTTTTGGATATTTTTCCTTAGAGTAATTGTATCTCAGTTATCAGTTTGTATATTATTGATGGATATATATTGATGTCCTTAAAATTACAAGACATCACTATTATGATACAGTTATTGATATGTCATCATTATTTGAGTTATGTTATGTTATGGTTGTATTACTGTATTTACGATATTCGTTTCTAACATCTCTTACGCAGTAAGGTAATGACGGCGTTAGGTATTTAGTATGCGCGGCTCACGATTTGGTATTTAAGTTCAAAAAAATTTTACCCATATTTTTACTAAAGTATTTTAAAGAAGTTTGAGTTAAAAACTGGAACAAAAGAGTAATGACTAATAATTAACTTAAATGCGTTCTAGGCGTGTTGAGTTAAATATTAGGGTGTTACATTTTGGTATCAGAGCAGTTCGACCTTCACGGAGCCTAAGGATTGGACTGACTATGCTTCTCAAGCATAATGCGATAGTTATGTCATGTGTAGTTGCTTTGTTGATAAGATGAGCTATAAGATAGAAATACATGACTCTGTTTGTGTAGATGCCATGGTAGCTAGCTCACATAACATGAAGTATTGAGTTTGATCACCTCAGTGTTTTCTGTTTTGTGTGCTCAGGGACCAATGGCACCATCACGACAGAATAGGACTCCAAGTGGAAACGGACAAGGTGACAGAACTGCTGAAGCTCTCAGGGGCATGGCAAGGGCCATGGAAAGG
Source organism: Dalbergia cochinchinensis (assembly GCA_031216125.1). Lineage (NCBI taxonomy): Eukaryota > Viridiplantae > Streptophyta > Magnoliopsida > Fabales > Fabaceae > Dalbergia > Dalbergia cochinchinensis. The sequence goes on along the minus strand of CM062375.1, from coordinate 28,980,187 downwards.
CTGTTTGAAAGGATGGACCGTCAAGGCGAAGCGAGTCGCTATCCTATTGATCTTTGAGGTTATGGAGAATGCACGGTTCGGGAGTTTCGTAGGCGAATCCGCCATCTTTTAGAGGAGCTTTGAACCCAAATCATCTTGAAGAATGGATAAAGAATATAGAGAAGATCTTTACGGTGGTTATATGCTCGAGGAACAAAAGGTGACCTTTGCTACATACATGCTAGAAGCGGATCTTTGAGTTACGGTGGACCCAGGTACTCGGAGACTCTGGAGGCGTGAGCACTCGGATAGATTGGGAGCTGTTCAAGGCTCATTTTTATGAAAAATATTTCCCGGAATCGATAAGGAATGCAAAGATATCGAGTTCATGCAACTCACTCAAGGAGGTATGAATGTCGCCAAGATACCGCCAAGTTTGAGGAGCTCATTAAGTTCTCGAGGATGTATCAAGGAAACCCGATGAGTACCGGAAATGTGTGAAATCTGAATCCGGGTGAAAGCTGAAATCAACATTGCTTTGTGGCTCATTTGGAGATCGAGGGGACTTCCCTACGCTTTGGTCAACAAATGTCGTATAATTGAAGATGGTCAAAAGAAGTCGAGTACATCAGAGGCGAGACAACTTTGCGAAGAAGGCGGCACCACATGCCCCAAGGTTTAAGTCGCAAACCGACCACTCTTGAGACATCGCAACCGAGACCACATCCTAGGCCACAGTTTAGGCCGCAAGGCCCTAGGAAGGACTTTCATCAAGGGGATTAAGCGGAACCAAAGGCAAGGCACCCCAATGGACCCCACCGCACCTCCAAGACCTGCCCACCTCTTGAATGCCCAAGGTGTGGGAAGCAACATGGTGATCGGCCTTGCTTGTTGGGCGAATGTTTGCTACCGGTGTGGGAAGCCCGGTTACTACTCGCGGGAATGCATAGAGAGGAACCCAACAGTCCCCAACCCCAAGCCACAACGCGAAAGAAGGGGCTTTACCCTCGGTCTGAGAGGACTCAACAAGATCTCGAAACCTCATGGAAGGTAAGTGTGAAATGAATGGTAGAACCTTAATTGTACTATTTGACTCTGGCGCTACTCATTCATTCATATCCCAAACTTGTCTTGAATCCTTAAAATTGCATGTGTCGAACTCCCTTTTGATCTCACTTTGTTTCTACCCCTCTTGGGAAACTGTTAGGACCAGAAGATGTTGCCTAAACTGTCATTTCATTGTTGAAGGTAGATCTTTTGTTCTAGATTTAGTCTGTCTACCTATGCAAGGTCTAGATATAATTCTCGGCATGGATTGGCTTTACGCCAACCGTGTAATGTTAAATTGTTATGACAAGTCTATCATTTTTCTTCCTATTCCTAGTGAACCTAGAAAACCTCTAAGTCGTACATAAATCTTTGTAGAAATAAACTGTGGTAAGGAAGAGAGTAAGGGATATGTTCTCCTAGCCGCTAGTGATGTAGACTTTGAGCAAAATTTTGATGAGATACCCATTGTGAGAGACTATCCTGAGGTGTTTCCTGATGATATACCCGAGTTCCCTCCAAAAAGAGAAATTGAGTTCTCCATAGAGTTGGTTCCAGGGACAGGACCAATATCCATAGCACCCTATAGGATGCCACCTCTAGAATTAACTGAGTTAAAAACTCAATTAGAGGAACTTTTAGAGAAGAAGTTTGTTAGACCAAGTGTATCACCATGGGGAGCCCCGGTCCTATTTGTTAAGAAAAAAGATGGAAGTATGAGGTTATGCATTGATTATAGGCAATTGAACTGAGTGACAGTAAAGAACAAGTACCCTTTGCCTAGGATTGATGATTTAATGGATCAATTAAGAGGAGCGATGGTGTTCTCCAAGATAGACTTGAGGTCAGGATATCATCAAATTAGAGTGAGAGATGAGGACATACCAAAGACGGCCTTTCGAACTCGATATGGCCACTTTGAATTCACAGTGATGTCATTTGGGTGACCAATGCTCTGCTTGTGTTCATGGATTATATGAATAGGATCTTTAGACCCTATTTGGATCAGTTTGTGGTTGTTTTCATAGATGATATACTCATCTATTCAAAGACCCACGAGGAGCACAAATATCATTTGAGGACAATTTTGGAGATTTTGAAGGAAAAGAAACTATATGCCAAACTATCTAAGTGTGAATTCTGGTTGGAGGAAGTGAAGTTCTTAGGGCATGTAGTATCAAAAGGAGGAATTGCAGTAGATCCTAGTAAAATAGAAGTTGTGATGAGTGGGAGAGACCTACTACTGATGGAAATCTGAAGCTTTTAGGACTTCTGGATATTACCGTAGGTTTATTAAGGATTTTCTCAAATTTCCTTACCCCTTACCAAGCTTACTAGGAAGAATGCCCCTTTTGTTTGGACTCAATGTGAGAAGAGTTTTCAAGAGCTTAAAGCGAAGTTAACCACAACCCAGTGTTAGTATTACCTGACCTAATGTGACTTTCGAGGTATATTGTGATGCTTCAGGGAAAGGATTGGGCAGTGTATTGATGCAAAATAGTCAAGTGGTAGCCGATGCATCTAGGCAACTCAAGCCTCACGAAGCAAACTACCCCACCCATGACCTTGAATTAGCATTGTGGTGTTTGCTTTAAAGGTATGGAGACACCATCTGTATGGGGAAAAGTTTGAAGTATTCTCCGATCATAAGAGTCTTAAGTACCTCTTTGATCAAAAGGAACTAAACATGAGGCGAGAGGAGGTGGGTGGAATTTTTGAAAGACTATGATTTTGGGTTAAACTACCATCCTGGCAAAGCCAATGTAGTGGCCGATGCCTTAAGTAGGAAATCGTTGCACCTATCCTACATGATGGTTAAGGAAGTTGAGCTGATCGAAAGGTTTAGAGACCTGAACCTGGGGATGACCTTGACCACTAAGAGCATGAAGGCATGCCATCTTAGTGTGACGAGTGGCTTCATGGAAGAGATCACTCAAGCCCAACGAGAGGATAGTGAGTTTCAGGAAACTCTAGAGGCGATCTGTTTGGAAAGTTAAAAGATTTCGCCCAAGGTGCTTTGATGGTATGTGGAGGTTTAAAGGCCGGATCTGTGTGCAGGCAAAGGTGACCTCCGAAGGAGATTTTGAAGGAGGCCCATAAGAGCCATTTTACCATTCACCTGGTACCACTAAGATGTATCGAGGACCTGAAGAAGATGTTCTGGTGGCCTGGGTTGAAGAAAGATGTGTGCGCCTGGGTTAGTAAGTGCTTAGTCTGTCAAAAAGTGAAGATTGAGCACCAAAAACCCTACGGAATGTTGCAACCCCGACAATCCCAGAGTGGAAGTGGGAAAGTATCTCAATGGATTTTGTATTGGACTACCGAGGACCCAAGCGGTCATGATGCCGTATGAGTAATAGTGGATCGACTCACCAAGTCGGCCCACTTTCTACCTAACAAGGTAACTTACTCCTTGGATAGGCTAGCTCAGTTATATATTCAAGAGATCGTAAGATTATATGGGGTACCGTCGACAATAATCTCGGATCGAGACCGCGGTTTACGTCACAGTTTTGGGGAGCCTTTCAAAGGGCGTTTGGTTTAAAGTTGTGTTTAAGCACGGCTTACCACCCTCAAACAGATGGTCAAACTGAGAGGACTATTCAAACATTGGAGGATATGTTGAGGGCATGTGTGTTGGACCAAAGAGGGAGTTGGGATAAATACTTGCCATTGATTGAATTTGCTTATAACAACAGTTATCATGCAAGTATCGGCATGGCACCGTATGAAGCCCTGTATGGCCGGAAATGCCAATCACCTTTATGCTGGTATGAACAGGGAACAAAACTTGTTAGGACCTGATATTGTGAGGGAAACAACGGAACAAATCAAGAGAATTAAGGATAGAATTCTCACTGCTCAAAGTCGACAGAAAAGCTATGCGGACAAGCAGTAAAGCCGTTAGAATTCCAAGAAGGAGAACATGTATTCCTTAGGATCACCCCTACCACCAGGCATAGGTCGAGTTATGAGAGTCAAGAAGTTAAATCCTAGATTTCTTGGTCCATTTGAAATCCTTAGTCGAAGTCGGTGCAGAGCATACCGAATAGCCTTACCACCCAACCTATCCAACCTCCATAATGTCTTTCATGTCTCCCAATTAAAGAAGTATCAGTCAGACCCTGGTCATGTGTTAGAGCCAGAACAAGTACAATTAAGGGAGGACCTGGCTTTCAACTTACTGCCTACGAGGATCATGGACAAAAAAGTTAAACAGTTAAGAAACAAAGTTGTACCTTTGGTTAAGGTGGTATGGGGACAAGGTAAGATGAAGGATTTCACATGGGAATTGGAATCAGAAATGAAGACTCATTATCCTGAACTATTCACAGGTAACGAATTTCGAGGACGAAATTCTTTTTAAGGAGGGTAGAAATGTCACGCCTCGATTTTTACTGCTATGCAAAATGACCAAAATACTCCTAGGTCATTTCTACACAAGATTTGAGGCCAAAATGGTCCAGGCCATCTTCAATAGGATATTTTGATATTAGAATAACATTATATGGTGATTAAATAGCAATATGTGCAAAAATCGCGATTTTCAATTTTTCAATGTACAAATGACCAAAATGCCCCTAAGGTCATTTTTGCCCCGAAATCAAGGACGGTCAGTCCAGGCTATCCTCAAGGGGTTAGTTTTATGCTTGAAGGGGATTATGTGTGTTGCAGATGTGAAAATATTAACTTCAATTTTTTTACCATAAGTGAAATTACCAAAATACCCTGTGGTAATTTAACACGAGATTAAGTAATTTATGAACCTAGTCATCGCCCGGGAGTTCAAAATGTTTATTACATGTGTAATTTGATATTTGAAAATGTTCAGGTGGTTTCGGGGAGTTTTTGTGTGAAATTACCATTTTGTCCCTAATTAACAATAAATGAGCTTATTTACGTAATCAAATAAATATAGGCAATATTAGGCTCTAATAAAAGATAAATTAATTTTATTTATTTATCTTGAGTCAAAATAATTATTTGAGGTAATTTTAAAGCATAAGATTATTTTAGAAAAGATTGTTTTTCTTTCTTAATTAAAAAGGGGTTCTTAAGACACATAATAAGAAATTAGTGTATTAAATTTTCTTAAAAATAAAATATATTTTATATTTATTTATTTTTTATTACTTCAGATTATTTGCACTAAAAATTCCACTACATATGTTGGCCATTTAATTTTGTAGTGGAGCACCTTAAATATTTGATTATTAAGCACTTACTTTAGTTTATCAATTTCTTTTCCACTAACAATTTCTTTTTCTCAAAAATAAAATATATTTTTGATTTATTTTTATTTTATTACTTCAGATTATTAGCACTAAAATTTCCACTATAAGTGTTGGCCATTTAATCTTGTCTTGAGGAATTTTAAACTCTTGATGGTTAAGCCACTTACACTAATTTATCATTTCTAAACCATTACAAATTAAATACCCATCAAATATATGTCCTACCACTCACAAAAATTGAAAAAAATACTCCCCATTATAGCCATTAATGTAGCTGCCTTACCCCCCAAAATCCCTATAAATATGTGTTTTCCAAGCCTAATTCATACACAAACATTCATTCTTACCATTTGTATTTTTTGTTGTAGTCTTGCTCACAAAAATTAGCCAAAAATCCTCTCTTCTCTCTCTAAATACAAAGCTCTCTTCTTCTTCCTTCTCCACCTCCAAGAGACTCCATTCTTGATATCCATCCAAGTTCCCAAGCTCAAACAAACACATACATACCGTAAACCAACCCCTAAGCACCTAAACTTTCCATATCCAAACACAAGAACACAACAAAAATCCTCCCACCATTTCATCTTCACTTGGCCAAATATATACCATCACTAAGATCAGATTTTTGTCATTGATATCTCATACAAGATCAAGCTCTTACTCTAATTAACAAAGAAACAACTTGGTAGGGATTTTATTTCATGTACTTTCTTTTGTTCTTCCTTTATATTTTTTATTTTTATGATTTGATAATGACCATGGCTTGATGATGAGGAATCATGGTGGTGGTTGTGAATCCATCATTTAAATGTCCTCTAAAGCCCAAGATTTAATTCTTGATGACAAGATTTCTAAAGGAGTTACTAAGTCTAGAGTTTTAAACTTAATAAGACATAAAAATGAACTTGCATCCATATTTATGTTATAAGTTCTTGCATATCATATTTATATTTCAAGCTTTTCATAATCATATTTATATTCCAAGTTATCACTTTAATTCTTGAAGATAATATTATAAACTTGCATATTCATATTTACTTTCAAGTTGTCACCTAAATCATAAATACCTAAGAATGAATTTGTATCTTTATATTTATATTTCAAGCCTTGCATTTCATATTTATCTTTCCAAGTTATCACCTTATAATGATAATAATAAGGTTACAAGACAAGTTTATGATTCTAGTTATCATTTAAATCCTAAAGTTCAAGATTTACTTGTTTTATTTTAAATGACAACTTTGATCGTGGACACTTCTCATCTATTTATTTTTGGCACTTATATAATTCTGATTTAAATCTTGATATACTTTATTTTTAGGTATGATCTTGTCTTTAAATTTGTACAAAGAAATTTTAAAAGACCTAGAAATTATAAAGGATTAAGAATACGGTTTTTCTCATGATTTTAAATGCTAAAATTTTTGTATTCTGATCTAATCCTTTAGAACTGGAAAGGTTACTGATTTAGGATGTTTAGATGAGTTTAAATCGCTAATAGTTATTGTAAAAATTATTTTTGGTACCATAGATGCATAAAAGGGTAGTTACAAGTGTTAGTTTGGGCGTTTTGCAAAAATGCGTAAAGTTGTGTTTTGAACTATCAACTATGTTATTTCAGCTAAATGATTTTATTTTAAGCTACTAATGATGTTGAATGTGTCCATGAGTCCAAAATACCATTTATGAAGTTTATATAAAGATTTAGAAATTGGCTCGTCGTTAAATATTAAAAACAATCGATTTTGCACTTTGACCCCTAAAATGTATTGAAATTTGGTTTATGGTCTTAAAAGGTTTTTACGATGAGTTTATAACGGTTTCTAATAGTTATATGTCTATTAAAAGTATTGGTTAATGTTAAAGATCTCTAGTTTGTGAGAAGGTGTTACAAAGGGGTATTTGCATTTTGACCCGTAACCTTTGAGAAATTGTGATTTGACCCTTTGGGGCTTAAGCGTAAATGTTGATAAATTTGATGGCATGAATGCGGTTGATATCTTGTGAAGGCTATATTCATGTGTTGAAACTTATATGGCTTATGGATATATGCAATGAAGTATGATACATGTTTATGTGGTTTAAGTTATGGTATGTTATAATTATGCTTGATAAATTGAGATGCATGATTCCATGAAGTTTATGAGCATGAAATGTTGAAATGATGAGTTATTCATATTTGCATCTCTATATAACATGCCAAGGTTAAAGGTAACATAAGACACATGGAAATGATCCTCTAGACTCCCCGAATTAAAGGTTATGAGAGGTGATTCAAATAGGAAATGATCCTTTAGACTCCCCGAATTAAAGGTTATGAAAGGTGATCCTAATGCCCCCTATCCCGTACCTTAAGAGTCGGGAATTTATCTTATCCAAAGGGATAAGAATACGCTAGTGACGACTAGTGACGTATTAGCACATACCCTCGAACTCTCGAGAAAGAGAGAATTATAGGGCGGCCCCCAAGGAAAAAAGAAAAAAGAAGTTTAAGTCACCTGTAAGAATGATGATCATGATGTTCTTTATATCATATGCATTGTTTTATGAATTTTATGATATTATGTATATTGACATGCATCCATGATTAATATGTTGCATTCATGACATTAAGATTCATGCTAAAAGATACGGGTCTCGGCTAATGATATTTAGAACTTAATAAATGAACCTTATATATATGTTCACCATTTTCATAATTAAACCCGAGATTCCTGGGGACGATGACGATGACACTTGTGTTATAGTCGGGAAGCCCTACTGAGATTCTTGTATAAGTTTCTCATCCCTTTTCTTTTCCGTGTCGTCTCTAGACATGAATGAAGGTGTAGTTCGTGATTTGTCTTGAGAGTGGACGAGGAGCTACGGAGATAACTTCCTTTTGGATATTTTTCCTTAGAGTAATTGTATCTCAGTTATCAGTTTGTATATTATTGATGGATATATATTGATGTCCTTAAAATTACAAGACATCACTATTATGATACAGTTATTGATATGTCATCATTATTTGAGTTATGTTATGTTATGGTTGTATTCTGTATTTACCTGATATTCGTTTCTAACATCTCTCTTACGCAGGTAAGGTAATGACGTTAGGTATTTAGTATGCGCGGCTCACGATTTGGTATTTAAGTTCAAAAAAAATTTTACCCATATTTTTACTAAAGTATTTTAAAGAAGTTTGAGTTAAAAACTGGAACAAAAGAGTAATGACTAATAATTAACTTAAATGCGTTCTAGGCGTGTTGAGTTAAATATTAAGGTGTTACACTTTCGGCCCTCTCCCCCTCAATTACATCATATGTTGATTTGTTTCTCACTCAAAGAACCATGCTTGAGCCATACCTTGAACCATACCTCACCATACTTTGAACCATACCTCACCATGCCTCCAGATCACAACATCTCACCTCATAGAACTCATGGGGCTGCTCTTCATGGCTGAAACCTTCCCTCCCTCCTTGCACCTTGCATTTGTTTCATTTCTCTATAAATAGCATGCTTGGGTGAACTTGCATCATTTTGGGTTCATTTGCTAAGTGTAAGTTTTCAAAGAGCACTTCAAAGTTTCCTTTTTCTCTCAAGTTCAAGTGTTCAAGATCTTCAAGTTCTTCATCCTCTTCTCTCATCCCAATCTTCAAATTACTTGGTAGGGATTTTCTTTCAAGTATTTTCTTTATTTAAGTTCTATTTCTAGTTATGTGTTTATAGTTTCTCTTGAGTCTTTTTAGAACTTCTTTCCCTCTCCTTTTTCTTCATCATTTTCGGCCATGGGCCTTGAGGACAAGGGAATGAGAGCTTGATGATGAGGCTTCATGGTGGTGATGTCCATCACTTGAACAATCTCTAAAGCTTGATCTTTGTTCTTGAGTTAAAGATGTTTTAGTTTTTCTTCTTGAATCCTTGAAACCTTTTCACTTTGATGATGTTTTAAAATGGTTACATGAACTCAATGATGAGGACTCATGATGTTGGTTTAATGCATCATCAAGATCATGGTCTCTAGAGTTTCAAATGTTTCCTTTTCTTCTTAAAAGTTTCGGTTCCTTTTCCTTTTCTTTCTCCACATTTTCAGCCATGTTGGCCAATAAGGTTCACAATGGCTTGATGATGAGAGCTTCTAAATGATGACTATGTGTTCATCACAATGAGGCCTCTAGAGCTTGAGTTTTAATGAAAATGTTATTTATGACCTCATTTCAAGGAAAGAAACTTTGTGTTCTAAAGAACCCTTGAGGTTCACTCTTGTCTTTACTTTATCTTATCATGATAAGTTTAGGTTGAGGTTTAAGTTCCTTTAAAAGTTTTGTATGAGTTCTAATAAGAAATAAAATGGACTAGCATTCATATTTAAATTCAAGCTTATGCGTTACATATTTACTTTGAGCTTTGCATTCATATTTATTTTCCTAGCCATCACTTAAAGTTAAAGGATAAAGAATGGATTGCATCTCATATTTACATTCTTGTCTAGCATATTTACTTTTCATCACTAAAGAACGTAAAGATTTAAAATGAGAGCTTGCACTATCACCTAACTAAACCTCAAAGCCTTTCTATTTTGGCCTTAAAGTCGATTGTTGCTGGGCCTAGAGCACTAAAATAAAGAAATGAACTTGCATATTTATATTTTAAGTCTTGCATATTTATTTCAAGCCTTGCATATTTATATTTCAAGTCTTGTATATTTACTTTAAGCTCTCACTTTACTTTGTAATGAAGAATAAAAATGAAGTGCATAGCATGTTTAAATTATGTCATCACTTAAAGACCTTAGAGCACAAAGGCTTGCCCATTTTATCTCAAGTTAAAGTTTTATGTGGGAACATTCTTTGAATGCATAATTTCGGTCATGTAGTGATGATGAGCTTGGAATGAGTTTCATCTAGCTACGAGGGCCAACAATCTAAATTTTACGATTTTCTTTAAGCCTCATGAACCTTGTAAAATTAAAACCAACAAGATTTATGAATTTAATTCTCTTTTAAGGAGGGATCAAGTTGGTTACTGACCTAAGGGTATTTTTAGCCTCTTTACAAAATAAAATGGTTTGCAAAAGAGTTTTAGAAGTCCTAAAAACGGTTCCAAGAGAAACTAGTAACTTATATGTTTTAGAAATATCAAGTTATGCATCTTTTTGGGACTTAATGTTTCGGTTCTTTCATGATGAGTTTGCTGCTGTATGATGATGTTTTGATGTGTTAGAATGTGTAAAAAATTACGTATGATGAGGTAGGAACATTTCTATGCATGATAGGAGAGAAACTAGCTTTCTAGAAAAACCGTAAAGTCAAGATTTAGCATAGTTTTAACCCATTTATTTTTGGATACTACCCAAACTGTTTCAAAGGGAATATAATCATATTAGGATTGTTTAATCATGAAAAATTTGGTTACAATTGAAGTAGGATTGAATTTTAGTACCTATAGAGAAACTAGTAACTAGAAAACCGTAAAATCGCAATTCTAGAACTCTTAGAACATTTAATTTTTAGAATCTGTCCAGCAACCTCATAACATGGTAAACATGGTTTATAATTAGTTCTTAGACATAGGAGTGCCTCATAATTGGTTTAGATTTAATTTATAGCGCCTTAGGCGAAGACGGAACCAAAAAAGGGTTTAAAACGTAAGTTCTAGAACCCCGTAATTGTAAGTTTATAATTCTGCCCCCTAAGGAATGGAGTTGCCCAGATTTATTAAAGAGCATACATAATAGTAATATTTGTTAGAAGAAAACCTTTAGGTGCATAAGAGGTTGATAGAAAATGATAGATTAATTACATCACAAGTTTAAGGCCTGTAAGGGTCAATGCATAAGATACCGTAGGACCAAGAGCATAATGAAATTTCAATGTTGACTATGAACGTATGAGGATGATTATGTGAATGTATGGAATATGATGAAGGATGCATGTTTAATTGACTTATGTGGCATAAAGTAAAATTTGGAAGAAATTCGGCATGTTGCTGTTATGCCGCCGAATTTCTGACAAATTTTGGGACTTAGAAAGTTTTTGAAAACCTATGAGATTTTTATTTATAAGGTACTAAGATGAGTTCTTGGATGACATCGGCTCGGCCAAGCACCTCCAAAGAACTCATGTGATATCGGTACCAAGATGAATTCTTGGGTGACACCGGTTCGGCCGAGCACCCCCAAGAAATGCCCCCTAGCCCGTACTGGATAAGTCGGGATTATGTTTATGATTATGTTATGCTTATCGGGATTGATAAGTAAGAACTAGTGACGACTAGTTAAGGTATGAGCTCATAACCTAGAGATGTGACACATTTTGGGTGACACCGGTTCGGCCAAGCACCCCCAGAACGATTGTCTTTTAGGGTGGCCTATGAGGAAGTAAAGTATAATGTTCATGTCACAAAGTTTCCCATATGAGAATTTAATTGTCACTGTATGCCACTATTATGATGTTCTTAATGTTATGACTATTATCCTTGCATTAAGTAGAGCCATGCATACATTCTTTAATATGTTGCATCCATGTCATTAAGAACCATGCTCAAATGAATGGACCTTGGCTAATTATGTTCTAAAGCTTAAAAATGGACTTGATGCATGCTCACTTGTTTTACATACTAAACCCAAGGTTCCTAAGGACGTAGATGATGACACCTAGGTAGTAGGAGGCCCTACTGAGATTCTTTAGCAAGATTCTCACTCCCTCTATCTCTTTCTTTCCATCACGTCTTCAGAAGGCAACATTCGTAGTTGTTGTGGACACCTCGACGTAGGAGGTGCACTATGATCTGGAATACGGATCATACCATTTTGAGGGACAGTGCACGGTGCGAGTCTTCATGTTCGTTGGACGTCCCTTCGCTCACCCCGTGCATACCCATCGCTTCTCCCTGACAGCACCCTACGATGACGACGAGCGGGTTTTTGAGCGCGCACGTATGCATAATGAGAGAGTGCTCCGCATGCACACCATCGCCTCAGCCATGCGTGACTATCCCGACTACGTGCCCCGAACTTACTTCTCAGAGACCGACCCGTCGGAGGACCCGCCTACCCATCTGTACAACGAGAGCTCCGTCCCCACTCCACCATTGATGAGAGAGGGCAGTGAGGATACTGTGACTCAGCCACGGCTCGTACGACGACCGGAGATGCGACCATGCTATGGGGGTCACTCTCGATCCCCATTCCGCCTCTATATGCCAGAGGAGCTCGCCCAATTTCCCGGATATGTGCCTCGCTTGCGAGATGGACGTCAGTAAGAGGTGACATACGACCGAAGGAGTACCCGGGTAAAGCACACACCACTTAGATGAGGATGGACCTCCTTTTGTTTAGAGGTCATCCCTTTAGTTGCACTTGGGTAGGGGAGTTGCTTTTATGTTTTCCGTCGTACCTTCCTTTGTATTTTCTTTTTATTTGTATCTGTTCATGATGTACTAAACTAAGCCCCACTCTCCATGAGTGGGCATATCATATTATATATAAGTATGCAGTTCAGTTTTATTGTGATGTGCCTTTACTTTCCTTATGTTATGATGAGATGTTTGCTTTATTTCCATCCATGCTTTATTGCTTATCGTGTCCTGCGGCTCTCACTTTGCTTTTATAAATTCAAAAAAAAAATTTACCAGTATTTTCCGCTAAGTATTTTAAAGTAAAGAGGAGACTATGACGTAACTGACTAATGATTAACCTAAATATGTTCTAGAGTATTGGGTTAAAAATTAGGATGTTACAGACTACGTGTCGTGTGTGCACTAAGGACTACCCTCCAAACCATATGGCTAAAGTCACGGGTAAGGTGGGACATAGCCGATCCACGAACGAAGCTCAGTAGAAGTGGGAACTCGAACAAGTCCTCCGTGTCGAGGTCGCGTCTTAGGCATCCTAGCCCTCCATGGCTGGGTAACCGTCTCTCATTGCCCTCTTTGGCATATGTGGGGGCAGAGTCCTCTCCATACATGTGGGAAGGTGGCTCCTCCGAAGCGTCCTCCTGCGAATCCGCGAGCAGAGTGCGTGCTCGAGATGCGGCTCCCAAGCCTGTAGTGTGGGTCCGGAGAATCCTCTCGTTGCGTGTGCGAGCATGCTCAAAAACCATATCGTCACCATAAGGCGACATCAGTGAGAAAAGAAAGCTATCTACAGGATGAGCAAACGGCCGTTCGGGGAACATGAAAACACGAACTGTGCAGCAGCCCTCAAAATGGTAAGATCCGTGCTCCGGATCATGGTGGAACTCCCACGTAGGGGTCTCAATGTAGAGCACGAACGTCGCCATCCGAATCTAAAGACGTGACGGAAAGGGAAAGATAGAGGGAGTGAAATTTCTTACTAAAGAAACTCAGTAGGTTTTTTCCTCTTATCTAGGTGTCGTCATCTACGTTGTAACATCCTAATTTTTAACCCAATACTCCTAGGACGTATTTAGGTTAACCATTAGTCCATTACTCTTCTAGCCTCATTCTTTAAGACCTTTCTTTAAAATACTTAGCGAAAAATATGGGTAGAATTTTTTTTTTGAAAACATAAACAAAACATGAGCCTTGCGTACCGTGGAGCGTAAACATGAAAGAATAACACGAACAGAAACACCAATTAAGCTTTCATAGAAGGAACAACCACCGACACATCATCATGTAACATTAACATTAAACATCGAGTCAAACATTAATAGTATTAGTGACATAGGGACATCCCACCATAATGCCACGTTAAACATATCGTGCCCACCTTTAAAGGTTGGGCATGCAACAACTCAAAAACCACACATAACTTATGGTATACTTAGACTATGTCCTCGTTTCAGCTACACTCCTCCGATCTCGACCTTCAAGCACTTCCACGTCGGCACTTAAGAGCAATCCGCGGGCGTCGTATCAACCTTGTCTGAAGACGAAGATGGAAAAGGAAGATAGGGGGTGAGAATCTTATACAAGAATCTCAGTAGGGATCCCCTTTTCACACACGTGTCATCATTATCGTCCTCAGGAACCTCAGGTTTAATTATGAAATCGTGAACATGCAAAGATTCATTTATTAAGTTCTAAACATCCATTACCGAGGCCCGTTCATTTTATCATGAGTCTTGTAATGAATGCATCATGCTTCTTTATGATATGCATGTCAATACTCTATGCAAACAGTACTAGCTTTTTAACAAGTATAGCATTCATAGATATAGTGCATGATACGTGGGTCATAAAATCATAGATCATAAAACATAGAACATGGAACTTGATACATAGTGCATGGCACATAAAACATGAATCATGGAACGTAGATCTTGGTACTTAAAACATGGTGCATGGTAGCTTAACTTGGTTACTTAAAACATGGTGCATGGTAGCTTAACTTGGTTACTTAGGTGACGTTGACATATTATCCTTTTCTTCCTGGGGGCCACCCTAATATTTCTCCCTTTTGAGAAATCTCTAGGTTATGAGCTCATACCACGCTAGTTGTCACTAGCATCTGGACTTATCACATTGTGATAAGTTAAAAATCCCGACTTAAAGTACGGGTCTAGGGGGCATAGAATCACCTCATCCCCACCTATAGTTTGATGGTTCCAAAGGATCATTTTCTCATAGTTCAATGTCACCTTAAGTCTTAGCATGTTAGGACAAGATGCCCATAGTTCATGCATGTTGCATATGAATCACCTCATCCCCACCTATAGTTTGATGGTTCCAAAGGATCATTTTCTCATAGTTCAAGTCATATTCCATGCATGTCACATATATCGTGTAATTCTAACATAGGCATCTTTAAGGTTCTAAAGGGTACCATAACATGCAAATGATACAATCATCATTTAAGAGCAATAACTCACATAGCATCATCACACTTGAAACATGGAGCAAAAATCATCATATAGTAAACAAGAGCAATAAGCCGTTTAACTTGATCATGCTTGAAATCTAACATAAGATCATATATTCATGTTAGGCTAAAGCATAAACTCATGTCATAAAAATTCCCAGATTCAAGCAAAGTAAGGTCATAGCTGCAAGTAATCGAATCAGAAAGGCATTCTGTTTGTGAACTTGGGTTCTGGTAATCGATTACATAAGTATCGTAATCGATTACACAGCTTCGAGATTTCAAAACATGGAAGATACGGGGTTCTGGTAATCGACTACATGGAACTTGTAATCGATTACTTTGTTTAAAAACACTTTGTTGGGCCCCTAGAACATCTGGGTAGTCGATTACATGATTCGGTAATCGATTACTAGAGTCCAGAATGTGTAATCGATTACACTATATAGTAATCGATTACTTTGGGCAAAAGTTCATGTTTGAGCTCATCCGAGCTTTATGGTAATCGATTACATAGGCTGTGTAATCGACACAAAGATCTTAAAAACATGAAAAAATCAGGTCTGAACATATCTGAGTCATTCCTTTGAAATGCTTATGGTGGCCAGTTTCTCTTGGAACAATTTTGAATTTCAAAAACATCTTAGCAATCATTTTAACTTGTCAAAACCCTCATAAATATAAGAACATACTCAAAATGCTTTTGAGTACAACCTATGTTTTAAAAAGACTTAAAACATGAGCTATAGGCTCTTGTGACTAATGAAAACTCATCTTGGAGCCATCATCATCACATGGCCAAAATGTACATTCCAAGAATGTTTCCATGGTTAACCTCTTCTCAAGATGAAATGGGCAAGTCTTTGAGCTCTAGTATCTTAGGTGATGACATAAAATAAACGTGCTATGCATTTCATTTTAGAGTCCTTTAGAAAGTAAAGTGATAGCTCAAAGTAAATATGAGGTGCATATCCATTTTCATTCTTTGAGTTTAGTGAGGACTTGAAATATAAAATGAGATGCAAAGCTTGGAATTTAAACGTGCATAATGCAAGTTCATTCTTTATCTTGGGATTTAGTGAGGGCATAGAAAATAAACGTGCCATGCAAGTTACTTTTATATCTTGTCTAGAGCTCTTACAAGGCTTTAAGAGGGAACATAGTCCCAACCCAAAACTCATCTTCACAAGAAAAGAAAAACCATTAGTACCAAGGCATCAAGAGAAAACATGACTTCAAGAATCATGAAAGTGGTCGAATCTTAACAAAAGAAAGGAACCATTTTCAAATCTCTAGGGACCAAGATCTTGATGATCCAAGCATCAACATCCTAAGTCCTCATCATTGAGTACATAGCTTCCTTCAAAACAAATATTTAACAAAATTCATGATAAGGAAGAAAGCAAAAGCAAAACCAAAACCATGCTTGGTTTAGGGCCAAAGTTTCAAGCTTTAGAGTTTGTTCATGTGACGAACATCAACATGAAGCTCTCATCATCAAGCTTACATTTTTCCCATGTAAAAAGGCTCCATGGTCAAGACATGAGAAGAAGAAGAAAGAAGATCCAAAATGTTCAAGGGAAACATAAACTCTTTTAACTAAACTTGTAAAGAATGAAACTTTCTTTAAGAAAACTCAAGCTTTAGAGGTCTCATGAGAGATGGACTCATGGTCACATCTAGAGAACACTCATCATCAAGCCATCATATTCAAGGCCTTGAGGCCGAAAACTAAGGGGGAGGAAAAGGAAGAAACCAAAAAGGAAGCAACATAGAGGCTCAACCATTCATCATCTCCCAATCAAGATTCAAGCATAAGAATCAAAGACATATTTGGAAAGAGTTCCCTACCTTGTGTCTTGAAAATGAAGGAGAGAACTTGAGCTTGAGGAACTCTTTGAGAGTTTGAGAGAAAAGTGAGAAAGCTTGAGAGAAGGAAATGAGAGAGTTTGAGACTTTGGAGAAGGATGCAAAAGTGATGGAGTTGTGGAGTGTGGTGTATTTATAGGAAAATGAAGGAATGAAGGGGGAGTTGGTTGAAGCTTCTTGAAGAAGGAAGAGAGAAATATCTTCTTGTGTGGTCATTCTTGGTGTGATTAAAACCATGGGTAGGCATAGGTCATAGGGTAGCTTGAAAGACAACTTGATTGACTACATAAAATAAAATTCTTTTGAATTCTTGGGGGAAGTGGCTGAAAATTATAGGGCCAAGGGAGAGAAAATTTCATGGCCACAAGATAAAATATCTATATGTGTTGTCATTCAAAGGTATGGGAGAAAGTATGGAAGGTATGATTGATTATGAAGCTTGATTGAAAGCTTTGAGTGACAACATAAACAATTTATTCTTTTGAATTTTGAATGACATATATTTTTCAAATGTGATCATGATTATTTGAGAGTGACAACTTTCTTGGAAAAGAGAATGTCATTGGGAAAGGGAGTGTGAATAGTGAAAACATTATTCATAGTTGCTTTTTCTTTTAAAAGAAAGAAAAGAATTTAGAAAAGAGTTCTAAATTTCCTTAAACAATTCTAGGTTCCAATTAGTTTTAAATAATGATTTTGGCTCTAGATTAATTATGAAAATTAATTAACCGTCAATTAGAGCCTAAAATCGCCTAGGTTCTGAGTTAGATAACTCATTAAGCCCAAAATGCACTAAGCATGGGTAAAATCGTAATTTTACTCAAAAACTGTCCGGGACCACCGGGACTTAAACAAACCTTAAAAAAACATAGTTCATGCCTTAAAATCATTGTTTTGAACCTCCGGGCAAAGTCCGGGTCAAAACGGAACTTAAATCTGCCTTAAATTACTGTAAGGGTATTTTGGTCATTTACAAACACAAACCTCAAAAATGAGATTCTTCTGCTCTATTAAACACGCCATCACATATAATCCCCTTCAAACATTACAATAGCCCTATGAGGATGGCCGAGGTCGGCCGTCCTCGATTTTCAGGTAAAAATGACCTCAGGGGCATTTTGGTCATTTTTACGCTTAGAGAAAATCAGGGTGTTACATACATCTCCAGGAACCTCGGTTTCTTAGTAAAAATATGGGCATATAATGGTTCAATTATGAAGTTTGAAAATGTTAACTTCTGAGGCCCGTTCTTTTTAATTCTAAAAACCTCTTGGTTACATAGTCTATAAATCATGAAACTCGAATCCTAAATCATGGTTCCTTATATCATGGATCATGGCATATAAACTCGTAATTCAAGGTGCATAAAATCATAGTTCTCAGAACATGGTACATGGTAACTCATCTTGGTTATGTTAGGTGACATTAAAACCTCATCATTTTCTTCCTGGGGCCACCCTAACTTATCTCCCTTTGGAGAAACTTCTAGGTTATGAGCTCATACCACGCTAGTCGTCACTAGCACATGGACTTATCCTTCATGATAAGTTAAAGGTCTTGACTTAGAGTACGAGTCTAGTGGCTAGAATCACTTCATCCCCACCCTTAGTTTGATGGTTCAAAGGATCATTTTCTCATAGTTTAAGTCACCTTAAGTCTTAGCATGTTTTATTGAGATGCCACTTAGTTTCAGGCATGTCACATATCTTTTATTACGACATAGGCATCTGTAGGTTCTTGAAGAACAATCGCATGCAATAGTAAAACTATCATGTAAGGATAATATTTCTCATAGCATCATACAAGTCATGAGGTAAGCACCAATTCATCTTTCGTAGAGTAATGCATAAACTTTTCCCTTAAGAGTGAGAACCCTCAATCGGGTAACCTCAAACTTCCCAAATTATTTTATCATACCTCTAAGGGATTGATTAACCTCACTACCACAATTTATTAAGTTCTAAAACCTAGTTAATTATGGCTGGACAGCATTAGGTAGTAAGCTAAATTAGATGAATTACAGTGTTCCAAAAGATGTATTTTAGACCCTTTCTCACATCTGACTTTTTCTATGATGCAACAATTAATACCTAAGTCAATTATGAGTCACTCTCATTGATCTAGACATCATATAATGTGATTCTATGAATGTTAACTATGCTAGGACAAAACTTATATTTTCTGTACCTATGGGGGCCTAGAATTCACATTTCAAGCAATTAAGGTTACTAAGCATGCTCTAAAATGTCTAGAACAATAATCATATACATGGCAAGGTATTTAAACATAGTTAGAATACCCAAAACATGATTTAAGGTGCTGGAAATGAACAAGGCAGAACCGAAAATTTAAGATCATCGAATCATGTATAAACTTCATTTTCAATGTACATAGGTGGCTAGTTTCTCTTGGAACAATTTTAAGACTTTAAAAACATCTTAGAAATCAATTTATCTTGTCAAGAACCCTTATAAAATACATGGGGCAGTAGCTCTTTAGTTTCACTCATGGTTGAGATCCTAAATATAAGAACATACTCAAAATACCTTTAAATGTCACCTATGTTTAGGAAAAACTTAAAACATAAACTATAGGCTCTTGTAACTAATGAAAACTCATCCTAGAGTTTTCATCATCACATGGCCGAATGCATTTTCAAGAGGATACCTCCTTGATTTAACTTTTCTCAAGATGAAATGGGCAAGTCTTTGAGCTCTAGTAGTTTTAGGTGATAGCGTAAGAGTAAACGTACTATGCATTCCATTTTTATAGTCCATTAGGAAGTAAAGTGATAGCTCAAAGTAAATATGAGATGCACATCCATTTTTTTAGTCTTTGAGCTTAGTGATGACTTGAAATATAACATGAAATGAAAAGCTTGAAATTTAAATGTGCATTATGCAAGTTCATTCTTTATCTTGGGGTTTAGTGATAGCATAGAAAGTAAACATGCTATGCAAAGCATAAAATAAACGTGAATGCAAGTTGCTTTTATATCTTGTTTAGAGGTCTTGCATGACTTTAAAAAGGAACATAGTTCCAACCCAAACCTCATCCTCACAAGAAAAGAAAACTATTAGTGCTAAGATATTCGAAATAAATCATAACCTCAAAGGTTTTGAAAGTGACCGAATCTTCATCAAGAAGAATGAACCATTTTTAAACTCTAGGGACCAAGATCTTGATGATCTATGACATCAACATCCTAAGTCCTCATCATTGAGCACATGGCTTCCTTCAAAACCAACCTTTAAACAAAGTTCATGCTAAAAAAGAAAGCAAAAACCGAAACCATGCTTGGTTTAAGGTCAAAGTTTCAAGCTTTAGAGTTTGTTCATGTAACAAGTGTAACACCCCGAAAATTATTTAAAAATTAATTTGAGCTTTATTAGTCATAATTTCAAAAATTTGATAGTTTGAACAATGATGAGGATGATCCAACGGATTTGTAAAAAAAAAAAAAAATGTGAATAGTAACTTGCGGGCCCTCTACTGGTCCACGGACAATGAAACCCTAGAATTGGGACCCGGAGATGCCTGAAATTGAGAAATTATATGATTATGGTTAGAAATAGGTAGAAATAAAGATTTTATACCCGAAATTATTTTTCGGGCAATATTTGATTACCCGAGTACACTGTTTCATCTGTTCGGTAAAATTTCGGTGTGCGATTTTTAACATCGAAAGCTAGTTTGACTTTTACAAAAAGAGAATGCTTATCCATTTGAATTAAATGAATGGCTAAGATTCAATCTTGAATAACAAGATCCAATCCTAGCCATTCATACTAGTTTCTTTTATGAATAAATTATACTCTACATTAAAATAATATTTCCAACACCATATAAGATAACCACAAGTCACCTAATCTCATTATTTCTCCCTTCCAAGCTCGTTCAGCATCTTGAAATGGCAGAACTCCATTTTTCCTTCTTCAAACACTAGCAAACTTGATTCAAATGCCAAAACACCTAGCCTAGACTTGATAAAACAACAAACTCTCTTCACAAAACTTGTTCTACACCTCAAACCCTACAAATCTAACCGATTGAAATCTCAAATCCTCACCTTAATACCTCACTTCCCCACTGCCTAAGGAGGTTTTAGGACTGAAATTGGTGTCTTGAAGTGAAGGGAGATCACTTAGAACATCCTTTGAAGTATCAAGCTCAAAAGCTTTGCAAAGTAGGGTTTTCTTTGGCCTTTTTCTTTCAAAATTTTTCTGAGCAATTCTTACTGGTTTCAATCCGAAATTTCTGGTTAATTGGGTTGATATTATGTTGTTATTGATATATGAATTTTTCTGAAGTGTTTGGATGAGATTAGAGAGATCATTTTGTCAAAAGATGTTGAGTGATACTTGCTGGATTTTCGGTTTTCTGACAGGCAGTGTTTGATCACGAATTTTCTGGGCTTGTTGTGTGCAATTTCATGATCTGAAAAACATATATGTTGGAGCTAACATCCTGAGCTAGTCCCACGAATTTTCTTGGGTTTTTATTTTGAGTGAAATTGCCTTAGAAAAATCAAGAACTGAAATTAATCATATGCTGCCTGAAATGCTAGTACAGAAGCTGTAAATTTTGCTAATTTTTTTACCATATCAAATGATAGAATTATCACTTGAAATTTTTACAGAGTATTAGGGACATATTGAGGTTTTACCAGGATTTTTATTTATAATTTTCTGGGTTCAATTGCTAGGGTCAAAAATTATGAATTTTGGTTCTTGAGCTGAGGTTGGATGGTTTCTGACCACTAAACTTTTAGAATTTTGTTAATATAGTTAGAGAACTCTAATTACCCTGAAATGTTTACAGGATCTTGGTGACACATTGAGGTGTCACTGAGAATTTTTATAGCATTTTAATTGATCATTTGGTATGAGAAATAAATTGTCCTACTTGAGTGAAAAAAATCTGCCAATGTGCTGAAGTTGTGATGATGCCTTGAATTAATGACCTAATGGCATTTGGTTCAAGTTGATGTGTATGAATGCATGCCATGAACTTCCAAGATTATGTTATGAGGAATGGATGAATAGTATATATAGGTTTGAAGTATTAAGAGATCAGAGAATTATTTTCATGCATATAGAAATGCGATGCATGTATATGTGAGCTTGAGGATAATGTATGTGCTAAGTGAACAATGAAGTCCCCTTTAGTATAAAAAGGGCACGAAGAGGTCCCCAATAGGGCACGAAAAAGTCCCTCTTTAGGGCACGGAAAAGTCCCCTTTATTATGTCAAGGGCACTAAAAGATCATTGTAATTGCCATATGTATATGTATATCTTGTTAAATTATTGGTCTTGAAGGAATTCCTATGATGTTGAATGTTATGAAATACATGTTTTAAGTGATTGAATAATAAAAGAGACCCACTTCGGAAAGGTGATTTTATAATTTTAAAATGAACATTTGATATGTACATATTGCATGCTCACACTTTCTTAATAAACCAAGTGGTCAGGCGATGACGATGACAAGATGAATGGGTAATTGGGGAGTTACCCTACTGAGAATTGTATAATTCTCACCCCTATGTTTTTGTGTTCCCGTGTCGTCTCCAGGTTGACACAGAGGACCGAGGGACTGCTATGCAAAAGGACTCAGAAGTGCAATAGTGTAGTAGTTAATGCTTGTATTATGTTGTATTTAGTGGAATGAACATGTGTGTAAATATGTCAGAGAACAAAGGTGTGTTAAAGCTCATAAAAGAGCTTCCTTTATGTACTGAACTTTGTATTAAATAAATATTTTGGTTTCCTTGCTATATATTTTAGTAGAATGATGACCTAGTTATCTCACGAATCAATCAAATGGCTATAGATATTTAAGAAAGGTCCGCTAATTTAGAAGTAACAACTCTCGGGTCTGATGTCATGACTTAAGGATGATGTTGTACTTGGGAGGATGTTACAACAAGCATCAACATAAAGCCCTCATCATCAAGCTTCCATTTTTTCCAAGCCTTAGAAGCCTCCATGGCTGAAAATATGAAAGGAAAAGGGAAGTCCAAAAAGTGTTCAAGAGAGACATAAACTCCTTTTTTACTCAACCTTGAAAAAGGATGAAACTTTCCTTTTAAAAAAAATTCAAGCTTTAGGGGTTGTTAAGTGACAAGCACCATCATGACACCCTCATCATCAAGCTTTCATTTTTCCAAGGGTCAAAGGCCTTCATGGCCAAAACATAAAGAAATAAAGGGAAGTTCCAAATGTTCAAGAGAAACATAACCTCATTCTTAACTAAACTTGTAAAAGATGGAACTTTTCTTAAGAAAAAACTCAAGCTTTAGAGGTCTCATGTGAGATGAACTCATAGTCTCCTCTAGAAAGCACTCATCATCAAGCTATCATATTCAAGTCCTTGAGGCTGAAAACTAAAGGAAAAGGAAAGGAAGAAACTGAAAAAGAAAGCAACATGGAGGTTTAACCATTCATCATTTCCCAACAAGATTCAAACATAAAGATCAAAGACATATTTAGAAAGGTTCCCTACCTTGTGTTTTTCAAAAAAGAGAGGAAGAACTTTGAGCTTGAAGAACTCTTGAAAGCTTTGAAGGAAAGAAAAAGTAAGAAAACTTGGGACTTTTTAAGAAGTGAGCAAAAGAATGAAGTTGTGTAGTGTTGTGTATTTATAGACAAATGAATCATGAAGGAGTGGAGGGGGAGGAGCATGGCCGAAGCTTCTTTAAGAAGGAGGAGGGAAGAAAAATCTCCTTATGTTGTCATTCATGGTGTGATTAAAAGCATAGTAGGCATGGGTCATAGGGTGGCTTTTGAAAGATAACTTGATTGACTATATAAAATACATTTCTTTTGAATTTTGAGGGGAAGTGGTCGAAAATCATAAGGCCAAGGGAGGGAAGATTTCATTCAATTTAATCATGTACTAGTGAGGTGTTTAGGAGTAAATAATGTTAAGTCACTAATTAAGGTTGTGTAACCAAGTGTTTAGGTGAACTAATTAGGTGATTAGGACCATGAATACTTTGGATTAAGAGTAGTCTTGTAGGGTTAATGGAGTCAAACTCCTATGACTATTGATTAGAGTGTGACAACTTTTTCTTGGGAATGGAAGTGTCCTTGGGAATGGAAGTGTCCTTGGGAATGGGAGTGTGAATAGTGAAAATACTATTCATAGTTGCTTTTTCTTTAAAGAAAGAAAAGAATTAGAAATGAGTTTTAAATTTCCTTAAGCAATTTTAGGTTTTAATCAACCTCAAATAATTATTTTAGCTCTAGATTAATCAAGGAAATTAATTAACCTTTCATTAGAGTCTAATATTACTTAGGTTTGAGTTAAGTAACTCGTTAGGCTAAAAATCCACTAAGCAGGGGTAAAATCGTAATTTTTATCAAAAGTTGCCCGGGACCTCTGGGACTTAAACCAACATAGTTCATGCCTTAAAACCATCATTTTTGGTCTCCGGGACAAGTCCGGGTCGGAGTCAAAACTTAAAACTGCCATAAATCAAGTTAGGGGTATTTTGGTCATTTTTGCACAGAAACCTCATAAACGAGATTTCTCTGCTCTGATAGACATTCAAACATATACAATCCCCTTCATACATCATAAAATCCCTATGAGGATGGCCGAGGCCGGTCGTGTAACATCCTCCCAATTATAACGTCATCCTTAAATCATGACATCATACTCGAGAGTTGTTACTTATAAATTAGCGGACTTTCTTAAATATCTATAGCCATTTGGATTGATTCGCGAGATAACTTGGTTATAATTCTACTGAAATATATAGCAATGAAACCAAAATATTTATTTAATACAAAGTTCAGTACATAAAGGAAACTCTTTTGTGAGCTTTAACACACCTTTGTCCTCTAACATATATACATATATATCCATTTCACTAAATACAACATAATGAAAGCATTAACTACTACACTATTGCACTTCCGAGTTCTTTTGCATAGCAGTCCCTCGGTTCTCTGCATCAACCTGGAGACGATACGAGAACACAAAAACAT
Source organism: Dalbergia cochinchinensis (assembly GCA_031216125.1). NCBI lineage: Eukaryota > Viridiplantae > Streptophyta > Magnoliopsida > Fabales > Fabaceae > Dalbergia > Dalbergia cochinchinensis. Next base: position 28,955,251 of record CM062375.1, on the reverse strand, counting down.
AGGGGTGAGAATTATACAATTCTCAGTAGGGTAACTACCCCAAATACACAATTATAATGTCATCGTCATCGCCTCAGCCACTTCGGTTTATTAAGAAAAAGTGGTCATGCATTATATAATAACGGTTTATTTTTAAAGTTCCAAATCATACTTCCGAAGTGGGTTACTTTTAATATTCAATCACTTAATATACATATACCATACTACTCAACATCATATACTACTAAACTTTCCACTTAAATATATTGGTCTTAATATCGATACTAAACTTCTTCACTCGACATATAAGACAAAGGATTTCTTAGAAAGTTTACTTCTTAAACTTGCCTTAGCCCTTGACTAATATTGTCACATCTGGCCGTTATGTACCGCCATCCCCAGTGTGGCAATAATGGGTGATAGACTGCTTTTCAGGACTGAGCTCATTCCTATACATGATCATTGGATTTATTTTCTCCAATTCTCACACAGACCTATTCTTAGCCAGGTTTACTTTCCCCGACTCAATTCAAGGGTAGTCAGCTTTACTTTCCCCGACAGACTAGATTTACTTTCTCTAGCCCAAGGATTATAAATCTTATACTCTTCTTGATAGTTAGGTTTACTTTCCCTAACAAACTGGATTTACTTTCTCCAGTCCAAGAAACATAATCTTATGTTTTTCTTTCGCATATAAACAATTGTAATAATCATTTATATCTATATGTACTTAACCTCATCAATAAGTTCACATGCTCAAATTACTCATACTCATATTCAGGTACTCATGTCATACTAGTACAAAATACCATCATTTCATCAATTCAAAGCATCAATTTATTTTCAGCACAATGGCAGATTTCACACTATTGTGGCATGAATTTATTTGCACATAAAACAATCATTTTAGAGGTTATAAAAATTACCAAGGACACCTAAATGTGTCATCAAGGTCCTGTAAAAATCTCATGGTAATTAGAGTTCTCTAACTATATTAACAAAATTCTAAAAATTTAGTGGTCAGAAACCATCCAACCTCAGCTCAAGAACCAAAATTCATAATTTTTGACCCTAGCAATTGAACCTAGAAAATTCTAAATAAAAATCCTAGTAAAACCTGAACATGTTTCTAACATTCTATAAAAATTTCAGCTCATAATTCGATCATTTACTAGGTTAATAAAATTTCACAAGTTCACAGCTTTAGATTCAACATTTCAATGACATAGTTACCACTTTGGTTCTTGAATTTCTCAAGTTATTAGGAATCAAAACCAGAGCTCAAAAAAATTCATGGAACTATCCTAGGAACCTTCAACATATAATTTTTATAGCTCATGAAAACACCCACAACTCCCTCAGAAAATTCGTGAACAATCACTGCTAGTAGGAAAACCGAAAATCCAGCAAACCACTTCAAAATCTCTTTTGATAAAAATGATTTTTCCACAACCCCAAACACTACCAAAATTAACACATCAATATCATCATATTGTCAACCAATATATCTAGAAATTTCGAACCAAACACAATCAGAAAAGTCCAGCATAAAATTGGAAAGAAAAGATCAAAGAAATCCCTACTTGTGAAGCTTTGAGGCTTCTAACTCCAAGGGATCTTTCAAAAATGAATTTTCTTCACTTCAAGCCTTCCAAACAGCACTTAACCCTTCCTTAAATAGTAGAGAATGATAGCTTAGGGTTTAGCTTGGAGATTATTTAAAATTCTAATCGGTTGTTTGGTAGAGGTTGAAGTGTAAAACAATTTTGGTAAAGGAAGATTTTGATTTTGCCAAGGTTTGGCTTAGGATTTTTGAGGTTGAAATCAAGGTTTTGATGAAGAAGGAAATGGAGGTGCTAGCTGTATGGTTGCTGTCGAGGATGAAATGGCTTCTTGGAGAAGAATTTGGTCATATATATCTTGTAAGAAATAATGTGATTGGTTAATCATAAAGCATAATTGCTTTTCATTAAAGGAGCTTAATATCAATGGCTAAGATTTGATCTTTCATCCAAGATAAAATCTTAGCCATTCATTTGGCATTCAAAGGGATAGACTTCATTATTTTGCAAAGATTAACTAGTTTTCAGTGTTAAAAAATCGCACACTGAAATTTCACAGAACGGGTGAAACACCGTACTCGGGTAATCAAATATTGCCCGAAAAATATTTTCGGGCATAAAATCTTTAATTCTACCTATTTCTAACCATAATTATATAATTTCTCAATTTTGGGCATCTCCGGAGCCCAATTCTAGGATTTCGGTTGTCTTGGCGAGCCTGTGGGGGCCGCAAGTTACTATTCACATTTTTTTTTACAAATCCATTGGATCGTCCTCATCATTGTTCAAACTATCAAATTTTTAAAATTACGACTGATAAAGCTCAAATTAATTTTTAACTAATTTTTAGGGTGTTACAGGTTGTCCTCATGTTTCAGGTAAAATGACATCAGGGGCATTTTGGTCATTTAAAAGTTTAGAGAAAAACGGGGCGTTACACATACTACTTACTTGAAAAAGTTTTACTTTTAGAAGATGGTTTGTTAAGAGATATTTACAATTCAATAAAATTTTAACTTGGGAAACTTTAAAGGAATTTGTTAAGTTAAATTACACATTCAAGAACCATGAGTTCTACAAATAGACTATGGATTATGATAGGGTGCACCCCAATCGAGGGGGAACCAAAACTGAATTTTATGCGGGAGTTAAACAGTTTGTAAAAATGGCTTGTCAGACAGTACAATTTATGAATGAGGAAAAAGTTAGGTGTCCCTTGTAACATCCCCTGCTACTTTATGGATTGACAACTGTCCCCACAAACCAACACGGGTTTTTTCAGCATGCTTTGTCCTCATTCACACGCTTCCTAGGAAAACTTCCCAAGAGATCACCCATCCCAAAATTGCCCCAAGTCAAGCACGCTTAACTATGGAGTTCTTTCAGTTTGGGCTACCGAAAAGAAGATGTATCTTGTTGGTATAGGTAGTACAAATCAATTCATATAAGCCCTCTTTAATTATATAGTCCCATACCTACACAATCTCAGGATCCCTCTCATTCGAGTGTGTAATCGGTTCATTCATGTACCCCTCCGCTTTCAAAGTCTGCCAGGAGCCGCTCCTTATCCGTGCCTCCTTGCACCAGCGATCACTCCCCGACTTCGCAATCCCCGGGCATTACATGAACAGAGATATTTAGTTCTATGGCCACAAGTAAAACCAGGTCACTTTGAGATAAGTTCACTATATTTAGCATATGCATACTCATATCACATTTAATTTCTTGATTAGGATTATTAACTATATGTTTGAGCTTTATGATATGTGTGCATTAAGTGATTGATCATTAAAAACAACCCACTTTGGAAAATATGATTTGGAACTTTAAAAATAAATCATTATTGTGTAATGCTTGATCACTTTTTCTTAATAAATCGAAGTGGCTGGGGCAATGACGATGACATTATGGTTGAGTTTTTAGGGAGTTACCCTACTGAGAATTGTATTAATTCTCACCCCCTATGTGTTTTGTGTTCCCGTGTCATCTCCAGGTTAATCCAGAGAATGATGCGGCTACTACGTGAAAGAACTTAGGATTACAGTAGTTTAATAGCTGGTGTTTTTAAATTACTATACTTAGTTGGAGTTAAATTGTATGTAAATGTAATAAAGAACGTATTTGTATTAAAGCTCTTGGAAGAGCTTCCTTTTGTACTTAGCTATGTATTCAATAAATGTTGTGTCTCTATGTTATATATTTTAACCAAATTACGCTAGTTATTACACGATCGTATCGCATTTGCTATAGTTATTTAAGAAAAAGTCTGATAATTTATAAGTAACAACTCTCAAGTCTGATATCATAACTTAAGGATGACGTTATACTTGGGAGGATGTTACATCCCTGTGCTAGGTGCAAATGTCGAAAATATTTTGATATGGACACCATTAAGTATCACCTGTATAAGGATAGTTTTATGGCGGATTATTGGGTTTTGACTATGCATGGGGAAGTTGCCATACAAAATTTTGAACATGCTAGTATTGAAAATACATATGTTGGAGGCAATTCAAGTAGAGTTAATATTGGTGAGCATGTCACGGGAAATATTAATTGGGAGGATAACTCTAGACGATATGAGGAAATGATTTATGATGCAGTTGGTCCTCAAATTCATGCAGATTATGAACCTTCTATCGAGGCTCCTAATGCTGAGGCCGAGAAATTTTTCTCCACATTGGAGGCTATAAAAGCCCTTCTATGGGAAGGGTGTGTACACTCGGAATTGTCTTTAGCAGTTAGAATGTTAGCTATAAAGTCAGAAGCTAACCAAAGTCAAAATTCTTTTGACCAGTGGGCAACATTGATGAGTGAGATTTGTCCACAACCTAGTTCTGTTCCAAATGATTTCTACCAGGCTAAGAAATTAGTTTCAAAACTCATGTTGAAATCAGAAAAAATAGATTGTTGTTTGAAAGGATGCATGTTGTACTACAAAGATGATGCATACCTAACCTAATGCAAATTTTGTGAAAGCCCTAGGTTTAAGCTAAAAAGATCTGGAAATGGAAGATATAAGGATGTTCCGTATAAAAGAATGCATTATTTGCCCCTTATTCCAAGATTAAAGAGGTTGTATGCTTCAATGAGTTCAGCACCTCACATGAGATGGCACTTTGAGAATAAAAGAAATTATGGTGTCATGACCCATCCTTCCTATGGTGAAGCCTGGAAGTTATGCTTCAAACTTGGGTAGATGCGCTAATGTTATACAAGGACAATTTTTTAGTATGAAGAGTCATGATTGTCATGTATTCATGGAGTGTTTACTTCCTATTGCATTCAGAGAATTACCTCTCCCTATTTGGAAGCCATTGACTAAGTTGAGTCAATATTTTAGAGACCTATGCTCATCCACTCTGAGGGTTGAAGATCTCCTAATTATGGAGAAAATCATCCTTATAACTCTGTGTAAATTAGAGAGAATATTTCCTCCTGGTTTCTTTGATTCTATGGAACACTTGCCCGTACATTTGGCATATGAAGCATGGGTGTGTAGGCCGATTCAATACAGATGGATGTATCCCTTTGAAAGAAATATTGGAAGTTTTAAGAGAACTGTGAAAAATAGGGCTCAAGTATAAGGTTCCATATGTGAGGCATATATCTCCAAGGAGACATCTTTCTTTTGTTCCTATTACTTTGAGCCACATGTTCAATCTAGACGAACAAGGGTTGGTCAAATTGATGATAGGAATGAAAGTTCAGTTTAACATACTTTGTCTATATTCAATTAGCCCGGTCGTGCAGCTGGAAAATCCAAACCCCATTGGCTCTCAGAGAAGGATAAACATGCTGTGCATTTGCATATCTTAATCAACTGTGATGCAACCATTTAGAACGTAAGTGATATAAATTTATCATTTTCAATTGTTGCTACCCTAACATAAATCAAATCTTATTTTACCTGCGATGTTTGATTTTTATAGGTATTTTGAACAAGTTGATGAGCGAAACACCCTTTAACAATTTCCAGCATGGTTCAGATCATTTGTATGTGACCTAACTATCTAGTAACCATTTGATCCAAAACTACATACATGTTCTAGTTGTCATCTTTTGTGCTGATGTTTGAATTTCAATTATTCATGTAGGTGTTTGATAAAAACAATAATGTTTCATGTCCTTATTTACAAAATTTGGCTTGGGGTCCTGCTAACAAAGCAAACAGTTGGCCAATGTATTATGTGAATAGATATAAATTTGATACATTTGAATGGGCCCAAGGAAAAGCAATAGATGTAACATCCTAATTTTTAACCCAATACTCTAAAGCATAATTAGGTTAACCATTAGTCTATTACGTCATAGCTTCCTTGTTACTTTAAAATACTTAGCGAAAATACTAGTAATTTTTTTGTTGAATTATAAAAGTAAAGTGAGAGCCGCACGACACGATAAATGATAAAACATGAATGAAAGTAAAGCAATCATCTCATCATATCATAAGGCAAGTAAGGGCACATCACAATAACATTGAACTGCATAATTATATAATATATGATATGCTCACTCATAAAGAGTGAGACATAGTTTGATACATCATAAACAGATACAACTAAAAGAGAATACAAAGGAAAATACTATGGAAATATAAAAGCAACTCCACTACCCAAGTGCAACTAAAGGGATAACCTCTAAATAAAAGGAGGTCTATCCTCATCTAAGTGGTGTGTGCTCTACCCGGGTACTCCGTCAGTCATACATCTCCTCCTACTGACGTCCGTCTTGCGAGCGAGGCACATATTCTGGAAACTGGGCAGGCTCCTCGGGCGTAAAGAGACGGAACAGGGATCGAGAGTGACCCCCGCGATGTGGCCGCATCTCCGGTCACCGTGCAAGTTGTGGCTAAGTCACGGTATCCTCACTGCCCTCCCTCATCAGTGGTGGAGTGGGGGTGGAGCTCTCGCTATACGGATGGGTAGGCGGGTCCTCAGACGGGTCGGTCTCCAAGAAGTGGGTCCGGGGCACATAACCGGGATAGTCACGCATGACTGAGGCGGCAGTGTGCATGCGGAGTACTCTCTCGTTATGCGTACGCGCGCGCTCAAAAACCCACTCGTCGTCGCCGTAGGGTGCTGTCGGGGAGAAGCGATGGGTATGCACAGGGTGAGCGAAGGGACGTCCTACGAATATGAAGACTCGCACCGTGCACTGTCCCTCAAAATGGTATGACCCGTGATCCGGGTCATAGTGCACCTCCCACGTCAGGGTGTCCACGTAAACCACGAACGTCGCCATCTGAAGACGTGACGGAAAGAAAGAGATAGAGGGAGTGAGAATCTTTGCTAAAGAATCTCAGTAGGGCCTCCTACTACCTAGGTGTCATCATCTATGTCCTCAGGAACCTTGGGTTTAATAAACAAAATAAGTGAGCATGCAATAAGTCCATTTTTAGGTTCTAAAGCATAATTTAGCCAAGGTCCGTTCATTTTAGCATGATTCTTAATGACATGGATGCAAACATATTAAAGGATGTATGCATGGCTCTACTTAATACAAGAATAATCATCATATCTTTAAGAACATCATAACGGTGGCATAAAGTGGCAATTAAATTCTCTTTGTGACATAATCATCATAACTTCCTCATAGGCCACCCTAAAAGACAAGCGCTCTGAGGGTGCTCGACCGAACCGGTGTCACCCAGAACGTGTCACATCTCTAGGTTATGAGCTCATACCTTAACTAGTCGTCACTAGTTCTTACTTATCAATCCCGATAAGCATAGCATAATCATAAACATAATCCCGACTTATCCAGTACGGGCGAAGGGGCATTTCTTGGGGGTGCTCGACCAAACCGGTGTCATCCAAGAATTCATCTTGGTACCGATGTCACATGAGTTTTCTAGAGGTGCTCGGCCAAACCGGTGTCATCCGAGAACCCATCTTAGTACCTCATAAAAAATTTCATAGGTTTTCAAAAACTTTCTGAGTCCCAAATTTGTTAGAAATTCGACGGCATAACTGCGGCATGCCGAATTTCTTCCAAATTCTTCTTTATGCCACATGAGTCAATCAAACATGCATCCTTCATCATAATTTCATGCATTCACATAATCATCCTCATACTTTCACAAGTAACATTAAAGATTCGTTATGCTCTTGGTCCTACGGTATTTTATGCTCTGACCCTTACGGGCCTTAAACTTGTGATGTAGTTAACCTATCATCTTCTATCAAACTTTTATGCAACTAAGGGTTCTCTTCTAACAAATCTTATTATTTAGTTATGCTCTCTATTAAATCTAAACAACATCATTCCTTAGGGGCAGCGTTATAAACTTATGATTACGGGGTTCTAGAACTTACATTTTAGACTCTTTCTTGGTTCTGTCTTCGCCTAAGGCGCTATAAGTTAAACCTAAATCAATTATGAGTCATTCCTATATCAAAGAACTAATTATAAACCATGTTCTCTACATTATAAGGTTTCTGGACAGATTCTAAGAATTAAATATTCTAAGAGTTCTAGAATTGCGGTTTTACAGTTTTACAGTTTTCTAGTTATTAGTTTCTCTATAGGTGCCAAAATTCATTCCTACTTCAAATGTAACCAAATTTTTCATGATTAATCAATCCTAGTCTGATTATATCCCCATTGAAACAGTTTGGGCAGTGTCCATAACTAAATGGGATAAAACTATGCTCAATTTTGACTTTACGGTTTTTCTAGAAAGTTAGTTTCTCTTTTAACATGCATAGAAGTGTTCCTACCTCATCATACATAATTTCCACACATCATAACATCATCATACAGCAGCAAACTCATCATGGGAGGACCGAAACATTAAGTCCCAAAAAGATACATAACTTGATATTTTTAAAACACATAAGTTGCTAGTTTCTCTTGGAATCATTTTCAAGACTTCTAAAACTCTTTTGCAAACCATTTTATCTTGTGAAAGAGACTAAAAACATCCTTAGGTCAGTGACCACTTAATCCCTCCTTAAAAGATAGTTAAATTCATAGAACCTTGTTGGTCTTAAACTCAAACAAATTCATGAGATTTAAAAGGATTCTTAAAACTTGACTTATTGGTCCTTGAAGCTAGATGGAACTCATTCCAAGTTCATCATCACTATAAGGCCGAAATCATGCATCCAAAGAATGCTCCCTCATTAAACTTTAACTTGAGATAAAATGGGCAAGTCTTTGAGCTCTAAGGTCTTTTAAGTGATGACATAATTTAAACATGCTATGCACTTCATTTTATTCTTCATTACAAAATAAAGTGAGAGCTTAAGGTAAACATGCAAGACTTGAATAAAAATGCAAGGCTTAAAATAAATATGCAAGACTTGGAATATAAATATGCAAGGCTTGAAATATAAATATGCAAGTTCATGTCTTTAGTTTAGTGCTCTAGGCCCAGCAACAATCGACTTTAAGGCCGAAATAGAAAGGCTTTGAGATTTAGTTAGGTGATAGTGCAAACCTCATTTTAAATCTTTACGTTCTTTAGTGAGGAAAGGTAAATATTCTAGACAAGAATATAAATATGAGATGCACTCCATTCTTTAGCCTTTAACTTTAAGTGATGGCTTGGAAATTAAATATGAATGCAAAGCTCAAATTAAACATGCAATGCATAAGCTTGAATTTAAATATGAATGCTAGTTCATTTTATTTCTTATTAGAGCTCATACAAGACTTTAAAGGAACTCAAACCTCAACCCAAACTTATCATGACAAGATAAAGTAAAACAAGAGTGAACCTCAAGGGTTCTTTAAAACACAAAGTTTCTTTTCTTGGAATGTAAACATAAATAACATTTTTATTAAAACTCAAGCTCTAGAGGCCTTATTATGATGAACACATGGTCATCATCTAGAAGCTCTCATCATCAAGCCATTGTGAACTTCCTTGGCTAATATGGCTGAAACCTTAGAGAAAGAAAAGGAAAAAGGAACCGAAATTGTTGGAAAAGGAAAGAAACATATGGAACTCTAGAGACCATGATCTTGATGATGCATTAACACCAACATCATGAGCTCTCATCATTGAGTTCATGTTAACCATTTGTAAAACATCATCAAAGTAAAAGGTTTCAAGGATTCAAGAAGAAAACTAAAAACATCTTTAACTCAAGAATAAAGGTCAAGCTTTAGAGATAGTTCAAATGATGAACATCATCATGAAACTCTCATCATCAAGCTCTCATTCCTTTGATTCTCAAGCCTCATGGCCGAAAAACAAAGAGGAGTGGAAGAAGAAAAGAAGTTCTAAAAAGGATTCAAGAGAAACTATGAACACATAAAGAAATTAAGAATTTTAAATGAAAGAACTCTTGAAAGAAAATCCCTACCTAGTGATTAGGAGGTTGGAATGAGAGAAGAGGATGAAGAACTTGAAGACTTGAACTTGAGAGAAAAAGGAAACTTGAAGTGTTCTTTGAAAACTTACACTTAGCAAATGAACCCAAAATGATACAAGTTCACCCAAGCAAGCTATTTATAGAGAAATGAAACAAATGAGAGGTGCATGGAGGGGGAGGAGCTTCGGCCATTTACAGCATGAGGGCAACCCCCATGAGTTCCATGAGGTGAGATAATGTGGTCTTGAGACATGGTGAGGTATGGTTCAAGGTATGGCTTCAAGCATGGTTCTTTGAGTGAGAAACAATTCAACATGTGTGGTAATTGAGAGAGAGAGGGCCGAAATGCATCAGCCATGGGGAGGGTTCTCTTTGCATTTTAATTGTGGTTTAGAGTTGTGTTTAGGTGTATCTTTGATTAGGATTAAGATTAGGAATTTGTAAGAAAGTGTTTAGGTGAGAAAATGGGTAATTAAGGTTGTCAAGACATAATTAAAGAGTGTTCTTGCATTATTAGTGAGTTATAAATTCATTTTAGTGTATAAACAACTCTAGACACAATTCCTTGATTTAAGGAATTGGAGAGAGAAAATACTATTCAAGATTCCAAGAGTGAAATCTTGAGTTTTAGAAAAGAGATTTAAATCTAATCTAAGCAATCTTAGGTTTTAATTAATTTTAATAATTTATTTTGACTCTAGATTAATTATGGAAATTAATTAATCTTCAATTAGAGCCTAATATTGCTTAGGTTTGCTTAATCATATCGTTAAGCTCAAAAACACTATTCTAGGGGCAAAATCGTAATTTTGTACTAAAATTGCCCGGGACTACCGGGACTCAAACAGATGCTTTGAAACATGTAAAAACATGGTTTTAGACCTCTGGGGAAAGTTTCGGGCTCAAACGGCACCTTTACCCGCGTAAAACGCTATAGGGGTATTTTGGTCATTTTGACCCGAAACTGCAGAAAATGAGACTTTCGCCTCCGGAACCACTCAAGGGCCATTCAATCCCCTTCAAACATCGAGTTGGCCCTTCGAGGACTGTCGGGTCGGCCATCCTCGAATTCCGGGCCGAAAATGACCTTAGGGGCATTTCGGTCATTTTCCACTCAGACAGAAAATCGGGGCGTTACAATAGACAATAGTGGGGTTTGTGTCAGAAGGGATGCAGGCAGTGGGTAGGGTAATTGGTATGGAGTAGTCAAACAAATACTAGAGATTGAATATGTGGGTGATGGACCGAAAAAATTAGTAGTGTTATTCAGTTGTGATTGGTACAATCCAAGACGTCCTGATGGAACACATGTACACAATCAATATAAAATTACTGAGGTGAATTATATACTAAGAGATATGATGCATATGATCCTTTTATTATTGCTCAGAATGCAAGACAGGTATATTATGTATCATACTCTGGTAAGTGCAGAAAGAATTGGAAGATGGTCATGAAAACTAAACCTAGGGGTCGAGTTGAGGTCGAAGAACTACCTGACGATGCTGTTCAACTAAATGATCCAGTCCCCTCTCAGGTAGTCATTGATACAGGAACATTGCTAAGTTTACATTCCGATTCGGGTGAGGTTGAGATAATTCACTCTTTCAGTGATCAATTAGTGAGTGAACATAATGAAAGCGATGGTACTAATGAGGAGGACGAGGAAGATGAGTTTGAGAATGATATTGAGACTGAGAATGATGAAGATAGTCCTCAACTTTCAGATTAAATGTGATGTGTCTAATCTCATACTTATTACATCTTATTTTAAATTATCATATTATTTGTTTTTTCATACATTGTCGTTTCTTTTTCAGATATATATATGGCACCTAAATTGAAAAACAAAGGCAAGGGGAAGCATGTCCCAAATTTTAGCCCCCCCACTCAGGCATCTGCCAATGCCGCTCACATCTCCACTTCTATTCATTGCATGCCACCACCCCTTGCCTGTCAGGAAAGACCTATGATACCCACTCCTGGGCATGTAACAGAAGAGGTGCCTTCACCTCCACCATCACTAGAAGATCCTGTCCCCACCCCCACACACAACTCACAAGGGGGTAATGAAAGTGAGGCAGTTGGTGGCTCCATGGCAGGGCAGTCAAGACACGGGTCCACAGGGGACGAACGGGTGAAACTTGTACTTCTCGGCAAGAAAAGGTTAGTAATTTAATTTTTCAATTCATGAATCTTTTTATAATAATTTGCACTATTTGCTATGCAGTTGGGACCTAAACACACGGGCCATGCACGAGGTGACACACACTATCCAGAAATTGTATGAGCGACTGATTGAGTCCTTCGGCAAGCTAATGAAGGAGGAGAAGCTGCACTGATTTCTTGATTGGAAGGTAAAATAAAATAATTAAAATGAAATATGTGATTTACTTTAGAAATTACTTTCAATTACCTTTTTTTTAAACTTCCATGTGTAGAGCCACTTCATCATCCATCCCAAAGATGAAGATTTCATGTTTAAGCTCTTTAAATCCAAGGTAGCTCATCTACTGTAAGACATGTACATTGAAATCCAGGAATGGCGGGACGAGATCCCTAGGTGGATGACTCAGGCTAGCTTGGACTATTTGTGGCGATATTGGAGAAGTGAGAAATTTAAAGATAAGTCTTTGAAGGCTAAAGCGAGCAAAGCGTCACAAAAGGGTGGATCCGTTCATTGTGGTGGTTCTGTTACTATAGAGTCTACACTTCACCAGATGGTTTAGTCATTATTTTAAACATTTTTTAAATTTCTTTTGTTAAATTTACATTTTCACTTACTAATGTTTTACGTGTTTCACTTACTAATGTTTCACGTGTTTCACTCAAATCGTAGAGTACTAAGCTGAAAAGGCCACCCACACAGAGTGAGTTGTTCAGAAAGACTTACACGCTCAAGAAAGACAAGATATGGGTCGATTCTCGCTCAGAGAAAGCTTGGGTATATTTATTCTAAGCACTTATTGTTTCTATATATATTTAGTTATTATTTTAAATATTTGATAGTGGTTTAATTAATTTTATTTTGTTATAGCATGACTATGAGCAACATTATCAGGAGGCTATGACGTAGTGGGAGGAGAGGATCGCAACTGGTGAGAAGTGCCCACCGATTGATGAGGATCAGTTGTGGCAAGAGGTAGTCGGCGGTCTTTACAAGAATCGCATCTATGGTATAGGGTCATTTTATGTGAGTAGTTTGTCCACTTCATCTATTACTATGGCGTCTACGGGCACTGGGTCCATTGCTGAAGATGATGAGGTCCACGAGTGAGTACACCTGCTTAATGTAACGCCCCGATTTTTCTGTTTGAGGGAAATGACCAAAATGCCCCTGAATGCCCCTCAGGTCATTTCCTGACCGGGATTCGAGGATAGCCGGCACGGTAGTCCTTGAAGGGTCAGCTTAATGTTCGAAGGGGATTGGATGATCCTTGAGTGTTTTCGAAAACGAAAAACGTATTTTCTGCAGTTTCGGGTCAAAATAACCAAAATACCCCTATAGTGTTTTACACGGGTAAAGGCGCCGTTTGAGCCCGAAACTTCCTCCAAAGGTTTAAAACAATGTTTTCATGTGTTAAAAATACCTGTTTAAGTCCCGGTGGTCCCAAACAATTTTTGTGCAAAATTACAATTTTGCTCCTGACATAGTGCCATTTGAGCCTAATGATGTAATTAAGTAAACCTAAGCAATATTAGGCTCTAATCGAAGATTAATTAATTTCCATAATTAATCTAAAGTCAAAATAAGTTATTAAAATTAATTAGAACCTAAGATTGTTTAGATTAAACTCAAAAATCCCTTTTTCTTTTAAAAATTCAAGTTCCCAAAACATAGAATCTTAAATAGTATTTTCACTATTCACTCTCCATACTCCAAGAAACCTAGGTAGAGTAGGATTTTGACCCCACTAATGGGCTAGAGTGCTCACTAATCATACCCTAACATAGCCTTGATTACCTATCCTTTCACTTACACACTTACCTACAAGTTCATAATCCTAAGCCTAATCAAAGCTATACCTAAACACACCTCTAAACCACAATTAAATGGAAAATTTTCCTCCCCCATTCCATGGAGAAGATAGCACCACATAACACGTTATAATCCACCACATGTTTGAATTCTTTCATTCAAAGAACTATGCCTAAACCTATGCCTAAACCCATGCCTACACCTTACCTTGAAATAACATAACCAAGAGATATTTTCTCCCTCCTTCCTTCCCTAAAAGTGGCGCCATTTTTCCCTCCCTTTTTCACCCCTCATGTTTTGTTTTTCTATAAATAGCACACTTGGGTGAACTTGAGCCACCTTTAGTCATTTACTAAGTTTTAGTTTTCTAGAGCACTCAAAGCTTTCCTTTTTCTCTCAAAGACCAAGAGTTCTTCTTCTTCAACTTTTTCATCTTCTTCATCTTCTCCAACCTCATTTCACTTGGTAGGGATTTTATTTCAAGTGTTTCTTTCATTAAAAGTTCTTACTAGTTATGTGTTTTATGGTTTCTCTTGAATCTTTTAGAACTTCTTTCTTCCTCTTTGTTTCTTTTTCATTTTCGGCCAAGAGCCTTTGGGGTCTTGGAAATGAGCTTGATGATGAGGATCTCATGATAATATTGATTACTTGAGCAACCTCTAAAACTTGATCTTGATTCTTGAGTAAAAGATGTTTTTGGTTCCTTCCTTTCTTGATCTTGGGAACTTAGTTTTGACAATGCTCTAAAATGGATGTATGAACTCAATGATGAGGACTCATAATGTTGGTAATGCATCATCAAGATCATGGTCTCTAGAGTTTCAAAATGGTTTCTTTTCTTGTTCATGGTTTTGGTTCTTTTCCTTTTCTTCCCTTTGAGTTTTCAGCCATCATGTTGAATGGCTCAACATGAAAGCTTGATGATGAGAGTTCTAGATGATAACTTCTTATTCATCATAATGAAACTCTAAAGCTTGAGTTTTCATAAAAATGTTACATGGCCCTCTTATGGTTTTATTTTTAAGGAATGTTGTTTTGTGTTCTAGGAACTCTAATGTTCACTTTACCTTGTCATGATGAATTTGGGTTAAGGTTTATGTCCCTTTAAAGTCTTGTAAGAGCTCTAGTAAAGATGTAAAAATGAACTTGCATATTTATATTTCAAATTCTTGCATCTCATATTTACTTTTCTATGTCATCACTAAACTCTAAGGATCTAAGAAAAGAACTTGCATTATCATGTTTAAGTTTCAAGCTTTGCATTTCACGTTTATATTTCAAGTCATCACCTAAGAATTTAAAGATTAAAATAAGAATTTTCATACCACCTAATTAATCTCGAAGCCTTTCTATTTCGACCTTAAAGTCGATTGTTGCTGGGCCTAGAGCACTAAAATAAAGAATTGAACTTGCATATTTACTTTCAGGTTTTGCATATTTACTTTGAGCCTTGCATATTTACTTTCAAGCCTTGCATATTTAATTTCAAGTTCTTCCATTTGATATTTACTTTGAAGCTCTCACTTTACTTTCTAATGAAGAATAAAATGGAATGCGTAGCACGTTTATATTTTGTCATCACTTAAAGAACCTAGAGCTTAAAGACTTGCCCTTACGACCTCAAGTTAAAGTTGGTTATGGAGACATCCTCATGGATGCATATTTCGGCCATGTGATGATGATGAACTTGGTGTGAGTCTCATCTAGTCACAAGAGCCAACAATTTATGTTTTAAGATTTTCTCTAAACCTCAAGAGTTTTATAAAATTATTACCAATGAGATTTATGAATTAAACCTCTTCTAGGAATGTTTCAAAATAGCTACTGCCCTATGGTCATTCTCAGCCCCTCTTTGTGAAATAAAATGGTTTTCAAAGAGTTTTAGAAGTCATAAAACGATTGCAAGAGAAACTAGTAATTTATATGCTTTGAAAGTGTGAGATTATGTGTTCGTTTGAACCCATGTTATTCGATTCTGCCATGATGTGTTTGTTGCTATGTGATGATGTTTTGACATGCTAGAATGTGTAAAAATTGTATATGTTGAGAGAAGAGCCTTTCTATGCATGTTAGGAAAGAAACTAATCTTACAGAAAAATCGTAAAGTCAAGTTTTAGCGTGATTTTGACCCATTTATTTTTAGACACTGACCAAATTGTTTTAGTGGGATGATAATCAGATTAGGATTGTTTAAATATGAAAAACTTGGTAACATTTGATGTAGGATTGATTTTTAGCACTTATGGAGAAACTAGTAACTAGAAAACCGTAAAAGTACGATTCTAGAACACTTCGATTAATTCATTTTCTGTTTCTGTTCCAGCACCTTTGGAGGATTGTAAAACCATGTTATGCCATGATTACTTGAGTGAGAATGACCCATAAATGGTTTAGGAATTAATTCCAGCATCATAAGAAAAGCCGGTAATGAGAAAGGGCGTAAAACGCAACTTCGAGAACACCTTAAATCATAGAATTTCATTTACTACCCATGCTGTCCAACTTTGATTGATGATGTTCTTGAGGTTAATAATTAACGGTAATGACGATGATTAGTCCCTTAGATGCATAAGGGAAATAATTTGACAATTTGATTTACCCAATTTAAGTGTTTAGCCATTTAAGGGAATGTTTATGAGATGATGATTTGAGATGATGCATTCACGTGATATTTGATGTTATGTGAGGTGTAACATCCCCTGCTGCTTCATGGATTGACGACTGTCCCCACAAACCAACATGGGTCTTTTTAGCATGCTTTGTCCTCACTCGCACGCTTCCTAGGAAAACTTCCCAGGAGGTCACCCATCCCAAAATTGCTCCAAGTCAAGCACGCTTAACTGTGGAGTTCTTTCAGTTTGGGCTACCGAAAAGAAGATGCATCTTGATGGTATAGGTAGTACAAATCAATTCATATAACCCCTCCTTAATCAGATAGTCCCATACCTATACAGTCTCAGGATCCCTCTCATTCGGGTGTGTAATCGGTTCATTCATGTACCCCTCCGCTTTCGAAGTCTGCCAGGAGCCGCTCCTTGTCCGTGCCTTCTTGCACCGGCGATCACTCCCCGACTTCGCAATCCCCGGGCGTTACATGCCCACCAGCTTCCGCCTGGTTCGTCCCCGAACCACACCGTACTGGGAGAGGTGCAGGCTCTGATACCATATGTAACATCCCCTGCTGCTTCATGGATTGACGACTGTCCCCACAAACCAACACGGGTCTTTTTAGCATGCTTTGTCCTCACTCGCACGCTTCCTAGGAAAACTTCCCAGGAGGTCACCCATCCCAAAATTGCTCCAAGTCAAGCACGCTTAACTGTGGAGTTCTTTCAGTTTGGGCTACCGAAAAGAAGATGCATCTTAATGGTATAGGTAGTACAAATCAATTCATATAAGCCCTCCTTAACTGTATAGTCCCATACCTATACAGTCTCAGGATCCCTCTCATTCGGGTGTGTAATCGGTTCATTCATGTACCCTCCGCTAAGTCCGCCAGAGCCGCCTTGTCCGTGCCTTCTTGCACCGGCGATCACTCCCCGACTTCGCAATCCCCGGGCGTTACATGAGGTATTGATATAGAATTCAGCCTTTGCATGTTATGGTTTCATTTGAAGCATTAGAGATGCATATGTAACATCCTCTGCTGCTTTATGGATTGACGACTGTCCCCACAAACCAACACGGGTCTTTTCAGCATGCTTTGTCCTCACTCGCACGCTTCCTAGGAAAACTTCCCTGGAGGTCACCCATCCCAAAATTGCCCCAAGTCAAGCACGCTTAACTGTGGAGTTCTTTTAGTTTGGGCTACCGAAAAGAAGATGCATCTTGTTGGTATAGGTAGTACAAATCAATTCATATAAGCCTTCCTTAACTGTATAGTCCTATACCTATACAGTCTTAGGATCCCTCTCATTCGGGTGTGTAATCGGTTCATTCATGTACCCCTTCGCTTTCGAAGTCTGCCAGGAGCCGCTCCTTGTCCGTGCCTCCTTGCACCGGCGATCACTCCCCAACTTCGCAATCCCCTGGCGTTATATGCCCACCAGCTTCCGCTTGGTTTGTCCCCGAACTACACCATACTGGGAGAGGTGCAGGTTTTGATACCATTTGTAACATCCCCTGCTGCTTTATGGATTGACGACTGTCCCCACAAACCAACACGAGTCTTTTCAGCATGTTTTGTCCTCACTCGCACACTTCTTAGGAAAACTTCCCTAGAGGTCACCCATCCCAAAATTGCTCCAAGTCAAGCACGCTTAACTGTGGAGTTCTTTTAGTTTAGGCTACCGAAAAGAAGATGCATCTTGTTGGTATAGGTAGTACAAATCAATTCAGGTAAGCCCTCCTTAACTGTATAGTCTCATACCTATACAGTCTTAGAATCTCTCTCATTCGGGTGTGTAATCGGTTCATTCATGTACCCCTCTGCTTTCGAAGTCTGCTAGGAGTCGCTCCTTGTCCGTGCCTCCTTGCACTGGCGATCACTCCCCGACTTCACAATCCCCGAGCGTTATAGCATATGTTAGAAATATATAAAGAATTATGACCTTTATGAGATATGTGTTGCATCTTGTTATAACATGCCAAGACTTAAGGTGACTTAAAGAATGAGAAAATGATCCTTTGGATTCATCAAACGATAGGTGCTGAAAAAGGTGATTCTTACTTAAGGTGATGTAAAGTATGAGAAAGTGATCCTTTGGACTCACCAAACGATAGGTGATAAAAAGGTGATTCTTGCTTAAGATGACTTAAAATATGAGAAAATGATCCTTTGCACTCATCAAACTATAGGTGATGAAAAGGTGATTCTTGCCCCCTAACTCGTACTTATCAAGTCGGGACTTCAACTTATCAAAAGGGAATAAGTTTATGCTAGTGACGACTAGTGAGGTATGAACTTATAACCTAGAAGTACTCTCAAAAGGGAAGAGTAATAGGGTGGCCCCAAGGATGAAAAGAAACTAATTTAAAGTCACCTAAAGAAATAAGGAATGTCATTCATGAACCATGTTCTATGTACACCATGCTTGCTATGAAGTTAAATGTATGATTTAGAGTTAATGTTGCATAAAGTATTGACATGCATATCATAAAGAAGTATGATGCATTCATTACAAGACTCATGAGAAAATGAACGGGCCTCGGTAATGGATGTTTTAGAACTTAATAAATGAATCTTTGCATGCTCACTTCCTAATTAAACCCGAGGTTCCTGAGGACGATGATGATGACACATGTGTAAAAAGGGGAGCCCTACTGAGATTCTTGTATAAGTTTCTCACCCCTATCTTTCTTTTCCATCTTCGTCTTCAGACAAGGTCGACAACGATGTCCATGGGTAGCCCTGAGATGCCGACATGGAAGTAGTTCGAGGGACGAGAATAAAGTGGCGCAGCGGAAGCAGGGACATGGCCTTAGCTTTTTACACCATAGTTATGCATGGTTTTTAAGTTGTTGCATGCTCAACCTTTATAGGTGGGCTCAGTATGATTAATGTGATGTTACTGTGGAATATTCCTATATCATTAATACTATTAATGTTGTTTAACTTAAATATTTGAAGATTAATGTTATATGATGATGTGTCGATGTTTCTAATTATGCTATTCTTTTTATGTTTACGCTTCACGCTAATGACCTTTTACGATACGCGAGGCTCACGTTTTGTTTATGTTTTCAAAAAAAAATTTACCCATATTTTTCGCTAAGTATTTTAATAAAAACTTCTAAAAAATGAGACTAAAAGAGTAATAAACTAATGGTTAACCTAAATACGTTCTAGGAGTATTGGGTTAAAAATTAGGATGTTACATTTAACGCGGAACTTCATCGTATGCAAGAGAAGGATGCGGAGAGAGAGTGCCAATATCAGGAAATGCAGGAAATGAAGAAGAAGGTGGAGGAGAAGGAAAAGGCCATAGACTTGAAAATGAAGAAGATGAAGAAGCAGATGGTATCCTTATCGAAGAAGTTAAAGGCAGGCTCATCTGCACAGTTAGACGCTGATGATGATGATGATGATGATGATGAGGACGGTGCTGATAATGATGCTGATGATGATGCTGTTGACTTCTCGTGATTTTAGTTATTTTTTTTTGCTTCTAAGGTATATGTTGAATTTTTATATTTGGATCTATACGCTTTCTAACACTTCTATATATTTTGCATTTCGAAGTAAAATTTGTTGTGTTTATTATTTATTGGACATTTTATATAACTTTTCTTTATTAAATATAATTATAAATAGTTTTAAATGATCAGGTAATACAATAAGTAGCAAAAGGTCAGAAAAATTTTTTTCACTACCAACGGATTTTTCCGTTGATAATTTATTCAAAAAAAAGATTTCCGATGGATTATTCCATCGGTAACATGAACAAATAAAAAATAAAAATTTACAACTATCGATAGATAAATCCATCGATAAACAAAAAAATTTTAAAAAATAATAATTACCGATGATTTTTTCGTCGGTAACATAAATAAACAAAAATATAAAATTCACAATTACCGATGAAAAAATCCGTCGGTGAAAAAATTAAATATTATAATTACTGACAGAAAAATCCATTTGAAATTGAAATTTGAAAAAATGATTTTTTTTAAATTTCTAATTACCGGCGAAAATTTCGCCTGTAATTGGCCCAAAATCCTTCGGAAATAGAAAAAAGTGACGAAATTCTTGATGAAATTGTTAGAATGTTACTGATGGATTTTCATTACAAAAATACTCGGTAATTTTGCCGATAACAGTTTTCGACGGGAAAAATCTATCGATAATTATTGCCGACTACGTTATTTCCAATGGTCAAAATCCGTCGAAAAATCCATTAGAAATTCATTTTTCTATCGGTAATGGTTAAAAATCCATCAATAACAACATTTTTTCTAGTAGTGAATACTTACTACTAAGGAGTCCCCTTAACTTGCTCTCTATCTAAAATTCACATAATTACTATAAACTTAAACTAATAAAAATCCAAAAGTTTGAAGAACAATAAACAAAATACAACCAAACTACGCAACAATCATCTTTAAAATGAAATAGAACAATTGTCATATCGTAAATTATCAGTAAATCTTCCTGGGGTCAAATTGTCATTTCAGCTCCTAGAGTTTTATTGGAACTAATATAAAGTAATAAAAAGGTGTAAAAAAAATATCCAGGATACTTGTTAAATTGCTCAATACATCTACTTGTGCATCCTAATTCTTTTAATGTCTTTCCATTTACAGGGTCACATTCGGGGCAAGTTTATCCTTAAATAATTAGATAATGTCATGATGGCATTGGTGTCTCTGTGTTTGTGAATGAATGCCAGAAAGATAAAGAGTATTCTAAAATGCTAAACATATCTCTATTTATAGGCTTTTGGAATTTCAACAAAATAAGATGGAGTTTCAAAGCAAAATGAAGCCAATACAAAATACAAAAATTCCACATAATATCTTCTTTTATATATAGCAATTGCTTTGAAAAATAGAGCCTTCAACAATAAAGTTTTGAGTTTTTGTAAACTATGGTAATTAATATATTCGCATAAAGGCAAATTTTTTCTAAAACTCAAATAGAAGCTTGAGCTTACTTGGGGATTTAGCTAATTGGAAGATAGCTCAATAGCTATTGACAAATAAGGACTTCCCAAAGTAGAGATATGATGCCTCAAAATATTCAACTTATTCACTACAATGCCAAAAAAAAATTGTTCCTTTGTTAGATCCAAATTCCAAAATTTGATCAACCATCTATATATATGCAAGGGTTGAATGGCATGTATTCACAAGATTTGTACATTTTTATCTTTGGCTACACTCATGACAAATCAACTTAGGACAACTTGACAATTAACAGCAACATATACATCAAAACATAATGGGAGTTAAATTAAAACCCAATAGAAAATTCTATTATTTCCACCAAAGGTTGGATAGAACCATGAAGCATTCAATCACAAACTTAAAGTAAACCAACCTATTTGTTTATCAGAAAAGTAACCCAATTTGATAATTGAAGCTATGAGCAGAAAACATGAACTGGGGTGATTGGTTCAATGGACAAGACACAATGCTATGAAATCCTAATTGAGTGGCATCAAAGTTATCATTATTATTATGATTATTATATTTAAGAAAGAGTAACATATTAAGCCTAAAAGATATATTATGTTGGACAAAACCGTGAAGCATTCTTGTCACATGCTTAGCCAACCCATTTGAATGATCAAAACAAGGAGATAAAACAGAACAAAATAGGCTGATTGATGCAATGGACAAGAGTAAAGACAAAATTAGAAACCCAAAAATGCTATTCAATTTGAATCCAAACTACTCGGCGAACCTTGAGTATGAATCATGAAATGGGGGAAAAGAAAGAGCATTTAAAATAGGGAAAAAAAAAGAGAACTTTAATGTTGTAGGCACCAAAAGAAGCAAGCATTAGACATAAAGCATGAGTGGAAATTGGTAGGTACTCGTTTGAGAGTGGATCTATGTAGCAAATGAAACAATAAATAAAAAAACAAAAGATTCAAAATCCAAAAAAACACAAAACCTACAAGAAATTAGAAATGTTTCACCAGGTTTCACCACTATGGTTGCTGCCAAGATGCCATTAAGATATCTTCATTGTCATCACAATGAAGGGTGACCTTGTGGTTCGCATACACAAGGAGGAGGAGGTCGAAGTTGGTGGATATGAACTGGAGCTATTGGTGTCCACAACATAAATGAGTTCAATTGCAATAATCCCTACACAATAGTTACCAAAAAATAGAGAAAAAAATGAAGCTACCTTGACAACAAGATAACCAAGTGCAAAAGCACTCCCTTTCTCGACTTCGTGCTTGAATGGTAATGGCCTCTGAACAAGGCCTTCCTCCCCCACAGGATGCGTATGGAGGTATTGAATTATAGCCGGAATTATGCCTCCTTCGACTATCACGTTCATGACTTGCTCCACAAAAAAAAAAACACATATAAAGACATATGCTTGACCGAATTCAACGAAAATCGGAACGAAGGAAGTAAGACACGAGGAGATCGAGAGAGGATTTACAATCGGCAAGCACGTGAGTGGCACACTTAGTGGCAGCTCGATCAACGTTGTTCTTGGAGAAAGTGACATCAGAGAGGAGGGCATCGCCAGTCGGAAGAGCAGAGATCTGGCATTGTTCCTCGTTTATTTCATCCTTGAGCTTCCTCTTCTAGCCTTTCATTTTGTGCGGGAAGCATTGATCTTACCAACCTTGAAGCACCATCAATGAGAGAGAAGTAGAAATAGCGCCAAAGGGAGGCAAAGTTTGGGCGGAGGGAGGGAAAATTTACAGAACGATAGTTTTTTTCATGGTTTCCTTGTTTTCATCTTTCACATTTTCCCTTTATTATTTTTTCAACGGTTCCTTCCCCACTGTAGGCTTTCAAAATGTGTGACCATGATAATGCCAACCCTCTTTCCGTATATATGCGTCGTGTATACATCCATTTCATTGCGTGACAATAACATTTCTCTTGAATTTACACATCCCTTGCTCATTAATTGCTTGCGAGCAAAAGGGACATGGGGGACGTGTTGAGTGTTGAAAGAATTGGGTCGTTGCTAACAGAAGCACAAATAGATAAATAAAGGCCAAGCAAGAGTTGAGACCGAGACGGTAAATGGCTTGGCTAAGGTTCATTGAGCGTGGGAAAATAAACACCCGCCCAATTAATAGCTATAGGTTCACGTAATAGCTATTAGATGCATTGATGATTAGAAAGATGCAAGGGCAGATAAAAAAATCTCCACAAATTCTCTATGTTTTGTCATTATTTTCCTTAGCCTTTCTTAGCTTTTAGTCTAATTTATTTCATTTTACTTATAAGTTCTTTTCTCTTTTTTGACAGATACTTATAAGTTCTTTCATTAATAAAAATTGCAGGCTCTTCAATTAGTTGTCCTTTGTATTAAACTAGTCTTGTTCAACCACTTTCTAGAGTGAGTTAAGGAATCCATAGGCTAGAAGGCAGAATATCCTTTTTAATTCAAACCCCCTAACTTTTATAATCATTGTGATTCGTTGATCGGATTAGAATTTACTTAGTTGATTTAATTTTGATCCAATGTGCAAAACAGAATAAATCATTTAGAATAGCCCATATTCTTATTTCAGCCAATTTTGAGGGGTTATTTCTAGTAGTCCCCAATTAAAGAGTGAACATCGAATCCCCACCCACGAATGAGTACTATAAATTTGGGGGCATAGCTAGACTTGAGTTAAAGTGATTTTTTTCCTCGACCTAAAATCTTCACTATAATAAACAATGAGTGTTTTTCTTTTTAATTAGCCAGTTTGATTAAAGCTGTTAAAACATAACCAAAATTCCGTAATTAATTAGTTAGTTACTTAATACCCGAAAAAATTTGAAACATAATACATGTCAGTGTTCATTCATTTTCAATTTTTAGGTGAACTGAAAAACCAGAATATTCGTTAATGAACCACGATTCCCTCGTGTAATATTCGCTAAAGTTAGCATCTTTCTTCTTTTGCGTTTTCGTTCTCCAAATTTAGCCAGGTTGATCCTCCCAACAAATATCAAAATGAAATGACGTGTTTCTCACTCTCTCATCCTAAACATCCACCTCCAATAAAATCACTTGCTTGGTTCACAAACAAAATTCGATAAAAATATCACATTTCACCTCCTTCTTCGAGTCTGAAAAAATCCCTTTCCGCTTTCGCTGTCTATCCCAAGAAAACGCATTGCAGATTGCAGTGCAGGCCAATTAATTAAACTTCGGGATCCCACTGTTCATCCATACAGAACAAACCCTCCAAATTCCTCTTGCATCTCAGTCCACAGCACACCCCACACACACACACACACTTGAACATGATGGCATCGCTCTGATTTCACAGTGCGCACCGTTTCGCCCTCTTTCCGCAACAAATATGCAACTCCTTCGCCCGACAAACGTGCCGTGATAAGTTCAGCTGCTAATTTTGGGGGTCATGGCTGCGCCGAGGAGTGTGGTGGGCGAGAGCGGGAGGCTGTCGAGGGACGAGGAGAATGCCGAGCAGGACGACGACGACGACGACTCGCCTTCCGCCAAGAAGCCGAAGGTGGAGAGGATCCCGCTCAACACCTGGGAATTCACCGCTGCTGTTGGCATCTTCTTCGTGTTCTCCACCGGCCTGTTCTGCATTTACTTAACAATGCCGCCCGCCGAGTACGGCAAGATCAAGATCCCCCGCACCGTTTCGGATCTTCGCCTGGTCAAGTGAGTGTGTCCCCTGTTCGCCTTCGATCTATTCTTTTGTGGTCAATCTCAAGTTATCCTCAATTTTGTTGTCGTGGTTCCTGATTTGACGCATGGGATTGTTGGTCCCAAGTCCCCAACATGTGTTTTGTTGAATGAAACTTTGTAGTCAAGTTTAGCTGCAGTGATTAGTGTGCGTTTGAATTAGCTTAAGCTTAGAGTGAAAAATACTTACTTTTTCCTTTTAATTTGTTCTGGTAGAAGATAATTGAGTCCAAACACTCAGTTAGTTGTTGAATCGAACGCTATATTTCTAGTTGAGTACGTACACCCAAAGGTTCAGGTCCAGATTGGTTTAAAACTTTCAATATTTGACCGTACTGTCACGTGTAACACTCTAGTAACTAGTATATAGGATTTTTCCATGTTTGGGGCTGTTCTTCCCGTTGCATATGCTGATTATGGATGGAGTTTGCGCATGTTCTCTTTTGTCAATATGCTTGTCTCGTATTATGGCGCTAAGAAGATTATAAAATAAATGCATGCTCAACGGAAGGTGGTTGAGTGTCCATGATGTTATGGGTGAAGTACTGTAGTGTGGGTGTTTCCATGTTTCTTTGCATTTGTTGCTTCCGTTTTTCTGTTCTTCCCACTTTGTTTTTTTTCTTTTTACTTTTTGTAATTTACCTGAGATGCTTATGATTTTCCTCAACACTCTTTTCTTCTTGCTTTTTCTGCAGAGACACACTTTCAGCATATGCAAGAAATCATCCTGCACAATTCATTCTTGGTTACTGCTCCACATACATCTTTATGCAGACTTTTATGATTCCAGGAACAATTTTCATGTCGTTGCTGGCTGGAGCTCTTTTTGGAGTTGTTCGAGGAATTCTATTAGTTGTTTTCAATGCCACTGCTGGGGCATCATCTTGCTTCTTTTTGTCTAAGTTAATTGGGCGGCCTTTAGTTTCTTGGTTGTGGCCTGAAAAGTTAAGGTTTTTCCAAGCAGAGGTTTGTTTTTTCTTCTTAAGGGTTTATCTGACAATTGGCTAGAATATTCTAGCTTCAGCTCTGTTGACCTGATTTTCTTTTCATTAAATCAGATAGCAAAGCGAAGGGATAAGCTGTTGAATTACATGCTTTTTCTGAGAATAACCCCAACATTGCCAAATCTTTTCATCAATTTGGCATCACCTATTGTTGATGTACCATTTCATATATTCTTTTTGGCAACATTGATTGGTCTAATTCCGGCCTCTTACATTACCGTCAGAGTAAGTATTGTACCCATTATCCTGTTATTGTAAAATATGTTCATTTTTTTCATTAGTTTTCTTAGTTCTATAGTTTGTTGATCTGAGTATTCAACTATTCATATTTCTAGAAATAATTATTCCAGTGTGTTCACCTCATTTTAGTCAGTTTCGTTGGCTGCATGTTGGTTCTACATTATAAACATTAGAAAACTGTTTCATAGTCTGATTATATATTATATATATATATATATCGAACTAGGGGATATAAAGAAGTATCATTAAACATAAGAAAATATATGAAGTCATCATTAGGCATGCAAAGGGCAGCCCAATGCATGAGGTACCATCTGGTTGGGTATGAATAGGGTAGATATTTGCAACCTTATCGCTGCAAATAGAGACATTGTTTTTGGAATTTAAACCCATGATATCTAGCTAACCAGGCAATAACTTAACCGTTATTGCAAGCTTACCCGATGAAATAATGGTTAGGCATCATAAATAAAAAGTCATTATCGAGCCATTCCATGATGCAAGGGAAAAGTGGAGATAAGACATCAAAATAGGACTAGGAATATGGGAGGGACTCACCTTCTTGGCAAAATAAAACACTATTATTTTACAGACCAAAAAAATAAATAAACTGATTATCATCATGTTCCCTCTTGTACACGACCTCCTGACTAACATTAACTTCATGTGATGGGTTTGGATTCCCCACTCTCCAGCACATGAGGTCTGAACTCCACCAACAACTCCCAATAATTCTAGAGAGAAGGAATAATTTGAAATAAAGAACAGGTTGGATTGAGTTTCATGTCCATTACTACCAAATTATCTGGATTTTTGCAAATCTCCCATCCTTTAGGTGGTGAAGGAGGAAGTGACTTGGCTCTCACTTACCCTGAAACAGCAGTAGCTATGGTCTTTCACTAGTTTGCAAGGCACAACAATCTGCAAGAGTACCCTTTGGTCTTCTGTGTTCTCTTTCCTTGCAGATTACCACTTTACCAGAATATCTCCTGAATCCCCATTGCAACCAGCATCTAACTGCAAAGAAGTGGCCAAATCCAAGATATCCCTTTCTTTGACATGGCTTCTATTGTCAGATCCAATTGTGCTGACAGCAAGTTCAAAATGTTTGGCAACATCACTCAATGGTCTTCAGTTTGTGGAACTGGACTGCTTTGCGCAATCCTCCTGGTTCAATGTTGGTTCTTAAATTTTTGGCCCATTTTTTTTTTCCCTTCAGTTTGTATGGCTGGGTTGAAACCGAGACGCAACCAGTTAGCAGCCCAACAAATCGGTTTTCAAAACCCGCCTTGGTCTAGCTGCCGTTTATCCTTATTTCCTTGTATTTTGCCCTTTGAACATTTTGAAAATATTAAGGGTCCTCTTAAAGGCTAGTAAAGGAAAGAGTGAGGGGAAGTATTTATTAATGTTGCTTTTAAGAGAGTAAAAGAAGAATAAGAGATGAACAAAAACACAATAGTATGCTGTGTGAACTTGTTGAATCTATTCAACAATCTTACAAATCTTTATATACAAGAGACATTAACTATTACTACCTTTTAACAAAGTCGAAATGATCTTATTCTTTCCAAGACTTCTCTATTAAATGTCAGAAATAAAGAAGTATTAAGTAATATTTCCATTATAGCTTAGATTATTTCAGATAATATCTTAGATTGATTTATGTTGATTTTATGATTATGTTGAGATTTTATCTTTGGCAGATAAATGTGATTACTTCATTGTATACATCACAACACATAATATCAATATACTTTTATACTGTTGAGTATCTTTATTCTCTCTCTCTCTTCTTCCTCCACTATCTAATATCCTCAATTTCAACATGGTATCAGAGTGGTACCATTCACCATGAACCATGTCCATTATTCTGTTGTAGAAATTTCAGTAATTTGGAACTCATTTGTACTCTGCTCCCTACTATCATTCTAGTAATTTCAAACATCAAACTACCATTGCTTTTGCTGCTGGCCAACCACCATGCTCACCTCCTCCTATGTGACAAAACCCTACTAGCTGCACCTTGTTTCGGTGTCCGACTCGTTGTCGCATGCCATCAATAGCATCTGCGCTACTTATAGTTTTTAGAATCGGACTGGTGATTGACTCGGCTAAGACACTGGGTCAATGGGTCACTGGTTCAACTAGTGAGTCATTGGTTGAATCAGATATAATTAAATTAATATAAAAATACAATTTAATGCAATAAAATATATGTTATATATTTTTAAAGAAAGAAAACATAACACTAAAAGTTGACTAGTCTAGTGGTAGAAAGTGACGCCCTCCTTTCCCTTCCAGTAGGGAAGGGGTTCGAACCACACATTTGATATTTTTGAGGAAATTCTGGATTTTCTCGGAGGCATTGGGTTGATCCACGGTTCACTAGGTTTTCACCAGTTTTGACCGGTTCAAAGTAGTTCAACTACAGAACTGGTCCATTGACAGAACTGGACCGGTTAGGTTCCGGTTGAACCTGCCGGTCCTGTCTGGTTTTTAATACTATGGCGCTACTGTTCATCCATCATGCCTTGCACCACTACACTTGCCTTCCTCTACACGGACCATCTCTAGCAGTCACGGCCTCATCCGAGCTGCCACACGTTTTTGCTGCATAGCCACCATTGTCCCCTTCTGCCATGTGTAGAGGCGCGTTTGGCGATGTCTCTTGATGCCGCATCCATTACCAAAGTCACCCTGCTATCCTCTTTATTGATCCACCTAGACATTGTGCCGTGTCATTTTTTTCTTGTGTCCGATTTTACTCCTATTTTTTTCACCTGGTTTCTTGTGACCCATGGTTGTGAGTGATGAATATTAGGTTGTACTTCTTCCCAACCTCATATTGCGAATGATACCAATAGTGATATTTGTCGTTTATTCAGTCATGCCAGTTATATGTTCTTTTGGCTTCTTTGGATCTCCAATCTTTCAACTATTCAAGGCTTTCATATGCTGTTCTTGCAATCTATTATTGCATGTATAGGAATTTTCACTACCTTCATTGTGTCTCTTCTAGTCTTCATTGCTAGTGCTGATAACTGTGTGTCTCTTCTTTTCCTTGTCATGCAATTATTCAACAGGTTGTTCAAGCTGATGGTCATTCCAGCTACCTTGTTGTGTTACCTTTTTTACACGTATCCAACATTCTTGAGTTTCTTTGCTAGTCTTCAATGGAGCTCATTTTTTATTTTAAAGGTTTAATTGTAACAGGCTTAAAGCTTAGTAAGTTTTAACTTGAGGGGTAGTGTTAGAAATAAGGAAACATTAAATAATATCTCTATTATATCTTAGATTATTTCATATCATATCTCAGATTGATTTAGGTTGATTTTATTGTGTTTAGATTTTATCTTTAGGCTATAAAAAGGATTGCTTCATTGTATACATCACAACACATATTATCAATATATTTTCATCTTATTGAGTATCTTTATTCTCTCTCTTTTCTTTCTCCATTCTCTAAAACCCTCAATTTCAACAATTTTCAAGCTAATTTATTAATATTCATATCATTTCCCCTCAAATTAAAGCATATAAATCATGTGCATGAATCCTGCTACTAAAGTAATTAATCCAAGATCACCTGAAAGATGTAGTGATTTACATCTACTAAGTAATCATTGGCATTGATGAAGCAAGTAGCAATTAATCTGGAATGAATATTTTCTTTAATGAAATTACAATCCACTTCTATATAC
This sequence comes from Dalbergia cochinchinensis, assembly GCA_031216125.1. NCBI lineage: Eukaryota > Viridiplantae > Streptophyta > Magnoliopsida > Fabales > Fabaceae > Dalbergia > Dalbergia cochinchinensis. Next base: position 28,925,172 of record CM062375.1, on the reverse strand, counting down.
TTGGTCCTTTTTGATGGAACATTAGATTCTGTGCATTGCAACTTGATTATTATAGGAATAAGGCCCGTGATAACTAGGACTTTGCTGTATATTGTCAATTAATTAGGTTAAGGATAAGTCAGTCAATAAGTTGTAACAAAAAATGACATTAGTTAGGATTGTTGTTAGGGATCGAGCCATTGACAATTGGGCTTTATTGTAATTACTGAGATGAGAATTGAGGGAGGAGAAAAGAGTGACTCTTGTATAACTAATTGTGTTGTGCTGGCATGGAGAGAGAGAGAATGTGAGGTGGAGGGAATTCTATTACGGGTAGAGAGGAGAGATTATAAAGGAGGGAAGGTATCATGAGGGAGGTCACCGAGAAGGTCAAAATTGGGCTAGGGGAATTTCAGGGTCTCTCTAATACTCTAAGTCATTTTATATTTTCTGTTTGTTCTTAATGCACACATAAAACACACTCATCTTCTTTAGTGGATTATTTTAGCATTTCAATCTGTTTCTGTCTTGTATGTCTATGTTCTTATCAAATGGTATCAGAGCTCCCAATCTTGGGAGCCTTGTGCCAAAAACCATGAGAGCTGTTGTCGTGGAGTCAGAGAAGATGATGAAGCAGAGGTTGAAGATGGAGCAGAATCTGAAGAAAATTGAAAATCTAGTAAGGGGGACGATACCACCAGCATTTTCGACTATTAGTATAGGAAGGTGATGAAGATCGATGGTGGAGGAGCAGAAGGAGATCCTCCATGGCTGATTGGCCTCCTAATGTTCGTGCATTTCTTAAAATCATGTCAACCAACGTTGTCGACTATCATTATGGGAAGGTGATGAAGATCGATAGTGGAGAAGAAGGAGATCCTCCATGGCCGATTGGCCTCCTGATGTTTGCGCATTTTTTAAAATCATGTAGCATGAAGAGGAGCAAGAAGCTGAAGATGTTGAACCAAAGGTGGTGGAGATTGATCACCATTTTCTGCGCTCGGATTCGATTGAGATGAAGGAATCAGTGGAAGATGAGGGAATAAGGGAGGGGGACTTTTGGTCACACTTCTACAAATTCCATTGACAAATGGTGGGTGAGCCACCAGAAGAAGAACGCCACCAAAAGATGGAGTCCGGCGAGGAAGTTACAGAAGTTTTGAGGATGGCTATTAAGCTTCCATTGCTGGAAAGGCGAGATCCCGATGCCAAGCCGAACACAATGACGAAAGCGTGGGGGGAGACGGTGGCCGGCGAGCTATCTTTGACGGTGAACCAAGAAGAAGCACATGCTTAGCTGGGCGGAGGCGAGGTTCTCGTGAAAGGCGAGAGGTGTAAGGAAAGCATTGTTGTGGGCACACCATTCCAGAAATTGGTTGAGAAACTAGACCTAATGGACTAGGCCCAATCCATCAAAGAGAAGAAAGAGTTCTCTAAGTGGTTGGTGGCCCAAATGAAGCAGGATGTTGAGCAAATGAAGGCTGAAAAGGAAAAAGTGGATGAGATGTCAATTAAAAGGTTGATTCATTTGCTAGACACAAGGGGCCAAGCCCAAATATGCAAGGTTGAAGGCCTTTACAGAATGAGAAGGGTAGGGAACAAAACGCCAAGTAAGTCAAATGGCGTATGGGTCCTCAGGAGAACCGCTTCACTTCCACCACCGGAACCGCTAGATGCAGAGGCAGCCACGTGCATTGCGCAAAACCGTTGATAGAAACGGCAACCGAGAAGAGCATGCTTGGTAACAGTGCGGCCGCTACCCCAAATTTTTCTAGCTGCGATGGGGAAGAAAGGATGCTCCAGATGTTGGGCCAAGCCCAAATGTATGAGGAGAGGGAAAAGGAGGCCAGGGTAGATGGCAAACTACAACAGGCACATGGGAGCATATTTTCTGAGATATTGGGCCAAACCCAAATTAGTAAGGTTATTTTCAATGAGCATAACAGGTTTGTGGTATTTTATCCACATGCTTTGGTGGGGAAAGGTCCATAGGGTTTTGCTAGAAATTTGCTTCCATTTGTTGAGCAACCCTTCCATCAGAACTGGGTATTACTTAGTACATGAAACAAGTGTTTGGACAATGATTCATGTATTCCCATTTTTGCTGGTGATTTAAATACTGATGTAATAGATAGTTTGCAGCATGAAACTTTTGCTAGTGTATATGGAAGCTATTTTCCTACATCGACAATAGTTGCCAGGTGCACTAAAAGTGGTAACCACCTTCTGTTCATTATGAGCCTAGCTAAATCCATTTATGACCTAATGAGCTCTAGCAAACAACTGTGGATTGCTCATGCCATCAAATTGTTCAGACATATGATCAGGCCAAGGATTAATGACTACACCTACAATTGAAGAGCCTTTTAGCAGTGCTAGGGGATATCCCATAATCTTCCATGATTTCATTTCTGTTAAGGTGGCACTTTAATTTGTTTCTATTGCAACCTTCCCTGAAGTGTTTCCTGTGCATCGTGTTTTGAAGAAGAATGTGTTCTTATTTCCATCGCAAGGATTACCTTCATCACAAGGGAGTGTATTCTTTTTCAAGTTATGGGATCTAGCAGGAAGTCTTTCTTCCGCACTTTGTTTTTTCCTTTCCACACATCACCTTGAGGACAAGGTGATTCTTTTAGTGGGGGAGCATTGTTAGGGACTGAGCTAGTGACAACTGAGTTTTATTGTGATTAAATGAGAATTGAGGGAGGAAAAAAGAGTGACTATCGTATCACTAATTGTGCTCAGTTGGCACACAGAGAGAGAGAGAGAGAGAGAATATGAGGAATTGGAGGGAATTCTGTTACGGGTAGAGAAGAGAGATTATAAAGGAGGGGAGGTATCATGAGGGAGATCACCGAGAAGGTCAGAATTGGGCTGGGAGAGTTTCAAGGTCTCTGTAATACTCTAAGTCATTTTACATTTTTTGTTTGTTCTTAATACACACATAAAACACACTCATCTTCTTTATTGGATTCGTTTTAGCATTTCAATCTGTTTTTGTCTTGAATGGCTATGTTCTTATCAATTAATAAGTAGGTGGGAAAGGAAGGAAAATTGGTCAGTAACAGAGTCGAAGGGTCTCTCGTGTACCCTCATATTGTAGATGCTATCTCAAGGTTCAAGGGTCTCATTGATCCAAGAACCTCATTGAATAAACACCATTTTCTTGGTTCTTTTCATTTTTTAAGCTATATCTAAGCTAGTTTTATAATTCATATTACAGCTCTCAAACGTGGGAGCCTAAATAGATTTGAAAAGATGGACTGTAGCATGGAGACTAAGAGAAGAAAGTAAATCCCATTCCAGTGTTCAAAAGGTAGGGTGTTAGAGCATTTTCTTGCACCCAGGAAAGTGCAAGTGTAGGGAATAAGGGAGGCTTCAATTGTGATTAGGTTTGCATTCCGTGTTAGGACTTAGGAGTCATTCTACCCAAACAATGCATGGTGGGAAGTTGTGATAGCAGTGCTCAATCGATTCTAAACACACTTGAACAATACGGGGTTAATTATGAGAAGTAGATATGAGGTCGAAGAATCAGAGGGGTCAAGGACAGCCAAAGAACACTTTCAAAGTGGAGGTGGCAATCACATACGGATCAAAAGCAATCTGTTCTTGAAATTTCTATTCAAGATCAAGAAAAGCCCTTCTCTATGATCGAGGAGCTGGAAGTAGTGGGGAGAATGTCCCAAAAAGGTGGATGGAGCTGAAGATGTGAGTAAACATGAAATGGAAGGTGGTAGTTATGGTAGAACCAGTAGGGAAAGCATTGGAACTAGTGGGGAGATCCAGGAAAGGTGGATGGAGCTGAACATATTGTGAATAAACATGAACCACTAGGGAAAGCATTGGAAGTAATAGGGAAAACATTGAATGTGGCAATCAAACCACCCAAATAACAAACTATGGGTCAAAGTCCCACATATCATTGGATTTATGGCATCGCACGCATGTGCATTGCACGTTGGAGATAGATATGGTAGGCCCAGTATGGAAAGCATAAGAGTTGGGGTGCTTCTGCAAAGGTGGTTGCCGTAGAACTATGTTAGAGACATGAAGAGAGTATATTTGTCTTTGACGGCGGTGAGAATGAGCAATCAAACTATACATGGCTCCTTCACCAATGGTGTTGGCAGCTGTGGGTCGGATCGATAGACATTGTCACAAATCAGGGACGTGCTAGCAATATTAAAATGTTTTTGATAGAGGAGGGAGGTGTGAATTTGCTCTAGGGAAAGAATGAGGAGTTATAGTATCAAATTTGTTGAGGATTCCAAAATTAGAGACTATGGATTTTCCTGTGAATACACTATTATGAAAAAGAGTGTAAGCCTCGGCATAACAGTAAGGTTACTGTCTTCTGATCTGAAGGGCACAGTTCAAATCCTAGAAACAGCCTCTGCACAAAGTCGGCATAAGGCTATGTATATCCACCTTTTCCACACTCTACGAGGTGGAAGTCTCACTCATTGGGTCACGCTTTACACTATTATTAGATAAATGCTTCCAAACCCATGTTTTCAGTGATTTAGCTGCAATGGACAATTGAAATTATGAGAATGGCTTCACATGGTTATCCTTTACTCACATTTTCAGCCAATAAATAATGAGAACGGTGTGTTTTACACGCGTACTTTGTTTCTCTCATCATATTAAATGGTGTACTTAGTTTCTTTTATAATATTAACTGGGCTGGTGTTAATCATTCGCACAGTTTTCTCGTTTTGCCTTTAAATGTTGATTTTAACCCACATAAATTTTTTATTTTTTCCTCTTCAGTTTTAATTCAACTCTCGTGGATCTAGAGGCTAAGACAATCTTATACTTTGCTTGGTCCGAAGTTTAAGGTAGCTGATTTTCTGCATTTCTTTCAAATACTCCTGACATCTCTGTATCTCCGTTGTTGTCTAAATAGGCTGGCCTTGCTCTTGGAGATCTGAAGTCGGTGAAGGATCTGTATGATTTTAAGACATTATCCGTTCTCTTCCTCATTGGTTTTGTTTCCATTTTTCCCGCACTTTTGAAGAGGAAGCGAATCTATGAATGAAAGGTGAGCTGGTACAGCTTGAATTAGAGTGTGAACTTGGATAAGATAATGGATTAGAGTGGAAAATCATTGCCCATTTTATTGAAAAGGGTGGCATGTGCTCCATTTTTAGGTCCTTTGATGGAGCTCTAAAATGATTCATTATCATGAAGCATTGATGCCCACGAAAGATGTGAATATTTTGTGGGCTGTTTGTATGCCTCCCTTACACGATACATGTATTGATTTGCCCTGTACTACTGTTGGTCAAGCCAACAAGATGTAGTAGACAAGTTCAGTGGATCAAATGGTCACGTTTAAAGAGTACCGACCATTTTCGGAACATTAAATGTAACAAGCATTGATAGCCCTTCATATCAAGCTCATCTACGTCTAATGGTTAAAGAAACACGCGTTAGCTTTAACATATTAATACATATGATGGAGCTTTTGTACTCCATCAAGTAATCAAGTAAATAAAAGTTCAATTTCCAGTAGGGGTAAACTGCTAATCCTATTTTCCTGAAGCTTGTCATTATTTCGTGCTCAGTGAAATCAAGATACCTCAGCCTTACTGTTTTATTATTTTTTATATTAATACATTATATTATTTGTATTAAAATATAATTAATTAAATAATTAATGAATTTATTCAATGTTATTATATAATTGTGAAAACATTATATTCAATGGTTATTATGATTATCGCATTACTATTAAGATGTAATCTATTTGTATTGATAGTATGAAATTATTTTATACAGCACACAAATAAAATCAGATGAGATTAGTTACCATTTTCAATTATGAATATTTTAGGGTTGTCTAAAAGAATTTAAAACTAAATCCAAACAATTTTAGTGCACAAAAGGAGAGACGATAATAATTTTATAAAATAAAAAAATATAAAATATAATTATATATTGGACAAATTATAGGTATTTCTTCTAAACTCTCTTATAATTATACTTATTTTCTTTTAAATTTTAAAAAATTACTCATCTTCCTTAATCAATTTAAAATAATTAAAATATAACCTTATCGTTATTTTTTATTTATTATAACAAATTTTGATTGAATTGACAAAATTTTCCTCATTCCTCATCCCCTTTCTTCCACTTAAAGCCCAATCTACCACCACTACCATCTCCACCATCAGAACCATTTCACCTGCTCCTCTGGCCAAAACCCTACAACCATGAAGCTGACTTATTTTGCCTGAATAAATATACATTAATGGCACTTTATGCGATCTTCCAGAAGATTTCCCTTTTGCCTCAATCTTCTTTTTCCACTCCCATCAAGTTCAAATCTTGATCATCACCATTCAATTCCCACCATTCATCTCTTCCAAAACCCATCTGGATATCTTCAAAATCACACCTTTTTCTTCTACACCTCACAATCCTTCCCTCAACCCAAGAACACAACCAACCCAGATGCCACCCTTAACACTGAAATCGTCTACAAAATCCTATCCAAGAATCGAGGTTCCACCGTCGACGCCTGTCTCCTCAATGTTCCAGTGAAGGTCTCGTTGGAGTTGGTGGTTCAAGTCTTGAAGCTCAATAAAGCCGGCGTCCTTGTTTACTGGGCCGAGAAGCAAAGGGCTTCAAACACTGCATAGAGAGCTTCAACACGTTGATCGAGGCACTGGGTAAGGCACAAACAGTTCAACATGGTTTGGACCTTGGTGGACGAAATTGTCGGAATTGATCCAAATTCCTAACTGAAGATCTCTAATTTTAAAAATATTTGGAAATGATTTGAAAGGAAAAAAATGGAAAATCTTTTTATATTTAAAAAATATATTAAGATTTGAAAATGTATTAGAATTTTGTTGAGAATTGGAAATTAATAATTATTAGGATTGAAGACAAATTTTGTGTGTGTAAACAATTATAAATAATAATTTTGAGAATTATTTTAGATATGCAAGTAAAATATAGTTAAGAGATTAAAAATAAAGAGTGGAGAGAAAGAAGATGATGATGGGGATGATATGGATGATGAAGAGGAAATTGATGAGACCAATGTGATGGAAGGTTTGCAGCTTTGTCCAGAAAAGTTGCTTTGACGAAGGGTCTACAACTTTTGCCTGAAAAGTTTTCTTAATAAAGGGTTTGCAACACTAATCGAAAAGTTACTTTGATCAATGATGTAATGTCCCGATTTTTCTTCCATGTGTATAAATGACAAAAATGCTCATGAGATTATTTCTACCTGGGAATCGAGGACAGCCGGTTTAGGCTAACCTCAAGGGGTTAGTCTAATGATTGATGAGAATTGGGTGTGTTCTGGATCGTGTTAGAAGTGAAAACTTCAATCTTTAGTTTATCTCGTTCGTGGAATTACCGAAATACCCTTGTGATAATTTAGCACCAGATTATTTGCCGACTGAACCCAGATGTTATCCGGAAGTTCGAAATGTTGTTTTTAAGGACCGTATGATGTCTCTGTAAACCAGGTGGTCCTAGGGAGTTTTCTGTAAAATGACCATTTTGCCCCTAATTAAGCATCTAATAGGCTTAATCATGCAATTAAAGAAACCTAAATAATATTAGGCTCTAATTAAATATTGATTAATTCTAATAATTAATCTAGAGTCAAAATAATCAATTGGGGTTAATTAGGATCTAAGATTGCTTAAAGAAACTCAAAATCCCTTTCTTAATTTAAGATTTTGTGTTATATCAAATGAAATATTATTTTCTCTTTCTAATTTTTTAAATTAAGGAATCAAAGACGTGATGAAGAATCTTGTTGAATGGAGGTTTGACTCTATTAATTGAGCAAGACAACTTCCTAATTTTATCTTGCATAGCCTTAATTGCTTGTTACTAGCCCAAACACTCCATTAACAATTCCTAACCAAGTGTCAAATTAAATTTATCTCTAAACATAATTAATAATACACATGAAAAGAAAAGATCTTCCCTTCACGCCTCCTTGATGACTAGCTATTCCTTACCCATACTTCCCTCATGGCCACCCATACCTCCCATCACACTCTAACATTTTCATTATAAACACATACATACTCCAAGAAACACACACTTTATCATTCACTTTTTTGGAATCACAACTTGCTCGAAAAAGTTGTCTTGCAAATTCTCTCTTCTCTCACTTCGCAAAGATTTCTCTTTTCCTTCCACCACCACAAAAGCCACTATCCACCACCACCCCTCAACCCCAAACCATCACACCACCACCATGGATCATCCATAAAAATACCCAACCTCTCCATTTCTAAATACCACAACTCAAGAAAGATCCTCCTTTTCTTCCTTCCCTCTTGGCCGAACTTGTTCAAGAGCTCCAAGAGAAGATTTGTTCTTCTCATTGTCTTGCAAAGATCAAGCTCTTTTCTTTCAACAAGAAAAACATCTTTAGTAGAGATTTTTGTTTTTTTTTCTTAATCTCATTTTATTTTCAAAATTTTTGATGTATTGGAATGTTGTGTTCTTCCTCCCATTTTCGGCCTTGATGATAAATATTTGATTGAGTTTGTTTTCTTTTCTTTCTTCTTCACTATTTCTGTTTGGTCTTATTTCTTTCTTTCTAGTTTTGGTTTTGGTTGTCAATGAAATATTGGAGCTATGGCTTAATGATGATGGATCTTGGTGATGGTTATAAAACCATCATATGATAGACCATTTAGAGCCCAAAGCTTTGGTTCCATTTTGGTTTTAAAGGATTGAGCAAAATGGAATGATGTTGTTGTTCTTTAAAAATTGTTTTGATGAGCTTGATGATGAGTCCAAGGAATGAGGTTCTTGGAACCATGGTATTGATGGATTCTAAAGCTCATGTGCATTTTGTAAGATTGATCGATGTTTTAGAGTTTTTACTCTAAATAAGAGTCTTGAGCTTGGAACTTAAAGAAATAACAATAGAAATGCATTCAGGTTTACTTTCCAAGTCCTTGCATTTCATATTTATATTTGAGCCTTGCATATCATGTTTATTTTCAAGCCTTGCATATCATATTTATATTTCTATTACCATCAATTTATAATGCCAAAAATTAAAATGAGGCTTGCATTAGCATGTTTAAGTTTATGTCATCACCTAAATATCTAAAATTCAAGACTTATCCCTTTCAACTTATATGGAAAGTTCAGTTTCATGGACATTTGTCATTACAAATATGTTTTTGATTATCAAAGAAATAAAGTTCTTATAGTTTCTCTTGTTGATGATGAATCTTAGATTTGAGTCATGTAAGTTAGTTTTGAAAGATTTGAGGACTCAAGAAGGGGAAAATGTGTTCCTAAGTGATCTTTGAAAGAAACTTTTGGTTTTAAAGGAAGATTTGGTTTGGTTTGAAACAAAGATGTTTTGATTTCAAAGGAAGAGTTTGGATGGTGTTCAAAATGGTTTTAGAAAGAATGAGTGATTTGAGGAATGTCAAAACTTGAGTTTTCTTATTTTGGGGTTACTGGTAATCGATTACCAGAGTGTTTTGCAATACCCATATATGATATTTGGTCTGTGTAATCGATTACAACCTCATGTAATCGATTACAAAAGGTTCTGGAAAACCCAGAATATGTTTCTGGACTCTAGTAATCGATTACTTAGATGATCTTGAGGCCCAGTAATGCATTTTCAACACTGGTAATCGATTACACAGTCTATGTAATCGATTACTAGCAGCTAAGACATGTCTGTTTTGAAAAATTGACCTATGTAATCAATTACAAGGCCCATGTAATTGATTACCAGAACCTGAAATGTGTGAACAAGTGTTTGCCCACTAGAATAACATGATTTGGTGATCTTGCATGCTTATTCTTGGATTATGAACATGATGACTTATAATTGTATATCCTGTAAGCATAGCATGTGCATTAGCTGAGCCCGGTCCTTGATTTCCGGCACACTGGATAAGAGCATGTTTATTGTTATATTGGAATATGATATGTTTAAGGATATATGTGATGAAGGTTATGCATGCTTATGTGCTTATTACTTGACGAGTTATGATGTGGCATGATAATGCTTGTTTGATTAAGATGCATGATTTACAAGTTTATGAGCATGATAAGTTGAATAATGATTTATGATTGCATTGCATCTCTGAAAGGAACATGCCGTGGATAAGAGATATAAAACTTGGGAAATAACATTCTTTAAAGGTTATGAGAGGTGATTCAAGTAAGTTGCATATTCATAACAAGAAAGGCAAGGAAGTGATATGTTTCTCCCCCTCTAGTATCCCATGTTAAATCTAGCGACGGCTATTTAGGTTGAGCTCATCCTAGGCGATCATTATGTTGCTGGTTTTGGTGATGATTGTAAAAATCGTCGGGGAAATTATGTTGGTTGGTTTTTGGTGATGACGTCAGAGGGTGAAATAGATAAGAAAGGAACTTGAGAATTCATTCATGAGAAAGTAAATTACCATGTGTTCTCTTGCCTTCCTATGCATGTTACATGATGTATAACACATCGCATTGCCCTATCATGCATCCATTTACTTGTCACTGTTTTAGTTCTTTAGCTTATCTCATATTTATGTGCTTAGCCTTATCTTGTGTTTTCAACTTACACGTTATTGATCTATGTTGTGAGTAAGGCTATGTTATTTGTATGTGTTACTAAGGCACTGAGGCATTGCCATGTATACATGAGATGCCTATTGCATTCATGCATTAAGATTTATGCTAAAAGATACAACCTCGGTTAATGATATTTAATACTTAACAAATGAATCTTACTTATGCCCACTACTTTTATAGTTAAACTCGAGGTTCCTGAGGATGATGATGATGACACGTGTGAAGAGGGAAACCCTACTGAGATTCTTGTATAAGTTTCTCACTCCCTTTATTTTTCTTTTCCATCTTTGTCTTCAGATAAGGTTGACGACGACGTTCATGGACCACCCTGAGGTGCCGGCATAAAAGTTGCATGATGGTCGAGATCAGAGTGGCACAGCAGAAGTGGGGATATAGTCTTTCATTTTCACAACCTTAGGAGTTATCTCACCTTCGTACAAGTTTGTTGTAACATCCTATTTTTTAACCCAATACTCTAGAACATATTTAGGTTAATCATTAGTCCATTACGTCATAGTTACCTTTTTACTTGAAAATACTTAGCGGAAAATAGAGGTAAATTTTTCTTTTTGAAAACTTGCAAACAAAATGCGAGCCGCGCACTAATCCTAATGTTCGTCATAATCGTAACATACAAGAAAGGTAGTTACACCATACATAATCATGAAATATAGTTTTATACATAACAACATAATGTCATTACGTTCCCATAGATACATACATTACTAGCATCATAATACCACCAAAACATGCCTAATTGCATGTGAAGTGTTCCTTGTCTACCTATGAGGTTGATTAAGCATCAACCTAAAAACTAAACTATTTATGCTTTCGCACGATCCTTTGCTCCATTTGCTGGCGTAACCCTCGAATGCGATCCTTAGAAGAAATCACGGACCTCGTTGCTATCCTCGCCTAGGGACGACACGAAAGAAAGGAGAGGGATGAGAAACTTATACAAGATTCTTAGTAAGGATTTCCGACTCTAACACAAGTGTCATCGTCATCGTCCCCAGCCACCTCGGTTTTATTTATGAAAAAGGTGTACATGCATAAGGTCGGGTTTTAGACTTCTCAAATCTATTTATCCGAAGTGGGTGTCTTTTAGTATGAGTTTTAATGACATGAAAGCAACAGATATTGGATGAATGCATGACAATACAATATGCACATTTACATGAAATTCACAATACTTGGGCACAATATAAAGGGGCATAAATCATATGTGGCATAAGAAGCATAGTTCTTTTCATGTAACATTCTTTCTCATAAATTGGACCCTTAAGTTCTCTTTTCTCAAAGACCACCCTCTTAACATGTTCACCAAAAATCCATCCGTCTCACCGGCCCTGGCAATAATTTGGTCACCAAACTACATCTCACCTATCGCCTAGGAATGAGCTCAATCCTAACTAGTCGTCACCAGATTTAATATGGGGTAATTGAGGGGGTATACATAACATTCTTGGATCACCTATCTCAGGATCATTTCCTTCTTTTGAAACGCTCTACTGGTATCTAGTACACAGTGAATTGTCCGCTTTGGCAAGCTCAATGTCAATTCCCTCACGGATTTGCTTCCTCCCCACCGGAGCGGGAGAAATGCGTCTCAGTACTATATCACATTTAAGTTCTCATGATTTTTCAAAAACTTTTCGAAGTTCTCAAATTTGATGGAAATTTGGCAGCATAATGGCTGTAACCGAATTTCCTCAAGTTTACCTTATGCCACGAAACATATAGGATCATATGCTTTCAATCATGAATTCTCATAAAATCATTCCTCAAATAGAACATACGTCCTCATGAACACTTGTACTCTAGATCCGACAGCATCTTATGCTTTGACCCTTACGGGCCTTAACTTTGAGATATAATTATTCTAACATCCGTTACTTACATTTTATGCACCTAAGAGTTCTCTTCCAACAATCTTTATCATCATTTATGCACCTAAGAGTTCTCTTCCAACAATCTTTATCATCATTTATGTTTCCTAATAAATCTGGGCAGCATCTTACAGAATTACATCCTTAGGTTTACGGGGTTCTAGAACTTACGTTTTAGACCCTTTCTCGGTTCCGCCTTCGCCTAAGGCGCTGTAAATTTAATTTAAACCAATTATGAGACATTCCTATGCCTAAGAACTAATTATAAATCATGTTTATCATCTTCTGAGGTTGCTGGACAGAGTCCAGAAAATTAAATGTTCTAAGAGTTCTAAAGTTGCACTTTTATGGTTTTCTAGTTACTAGTTTCTCTATAGGTGCTAGAATTCAATTCTAATTCAAATGTTACCAAGTTTTTCATATCTAAACAATCCTAATCTGATTATGTTCCCATTAAAACAGTTTGGACAAAGTCTAAAAACAAATGGGTCAAAACTATGTTAAATTCTAACTTTACGGTATTTCTATGAAGCTAGTTTCTTTCTTAACATGCATAGAAGTGCTCCTACATTATCATATGAAATTTTCACACATTCTAACACATCAAAACATCATCATACAGCAGCAAATACATACTGGCAGAACTGAAAACATCCAAGTTCAAAAGATAATTAGTTTGACATTTCTAAGCACATAACTCAACTAGTTTCTCTTAGAATCAATTTAGGACTTTTAAAACTCTTTGCAAACCATTTTACTTCATCAAGAGGCTAAGAAAAGCCTTAGGTCAGTAACCAAATTAATTCTTACTTAGAAGAGAATGAAAACCATAAATCTTGTTAATCATACTTTATAAAACTCATGAAGCTTCTAATAAAAATCTTAGAACATAGGTTGTTGGCCCTTGTAGCTAGATGAAACTCATTCCAAGCTCATCATCACTACATGGCCGAAATCATGCATTCAAAGAATGCTTCCATGTTAAACTTTAGCTTGAGATAAAATGGGCAAGTCTTTGAGCTCTACGGTCCTTAAGTTATGACAGAATATAAACATGCTATGTTTTTCAATTTTAATCTTGCTTACAAAGTAAAGTGATGACTTAAAGTAAATATGCAAGACTTGAAATATAAATGTGCAAAGCTTGAAATAAATATGCAAGACTTGAATTTAAATATGCAAGATTCAATTCTTTATTTTAGTGCCCTAGGCCCAGCAATAATCGACTTTAAGGCCGAAATAGAAAGGTTTTGAGAATTAATTAAGTGATGATGCAAGTCTCATTTTAATCTTTAAGTTCTGAGGTGATAACTTGAAAGTAAAGATGCATAGCAAGAACATAAACATGAGTGCAAGCTCAAAATAAATTATGCAAGTTCATTTATATCTTATTAGAGCTCTTAGCAAGACTTTAAAGGAACTTAAACCTTAACCCAAACTCATCAAACCTAGATAAAGTAAAGTCTCGTTCTTAGAACTCAAAATAACATTTTTAAAGAATCAAACCATGAAACATAGAAAAAGAAAGGAAAAGGGCCGAAACTTCAAGAAAGGAAAAGGAACATTTTGAAACTCTAGAGTCCATGATCTTGATGATATATTAACACCAACATAATGAGTCCTCATCATTGAGTCCTTAGAATCATTTTAGAACATCATCAAAGTTAAAGATTTCAAAAGTTAAAGAAAGGACGAACTAGAAACATTTTAACTCAAGAACAAAGATCAAGCTCTAGAGTTTGTTTCAAGTGATAAATATCATCATGAAACTCTCATCATCAAGCTCTCATTTCTTTGACCCCCAAGGTACATGGCCGAAACAAGAGAAAGAAAAAGGAGAAGGAAAGAAGTTCTAAAACGAATCAAGAGAAACTATGATCATAAAGTTAGAACAAGAACTTTAAAGAAAGAAATACTTGAAAGAAAATCCCTACCAAGTGATTGGAGGTTGAAGATGAAAGAAGAAGATGAAGAACTTGAAGAACACTAGAACTTTGAGAGAAAAGAAAAGCTTTGAAGTGCTCTAAACTTAGCAAATGATCTAAAAGTGATGCAAGCTTCTCTAGGCATCCTATTTATAGAGAAATGAAGCAAATGGAGGGTGTGAAGGGAGGAGGAGTTTTGGCCACATGCTTGCAGAAATGGGGAGGAAAATATTTCTTACAAGGCATGGTTCGAGGCATGGTGGAGGCATGGTCAAGCATGGGTTCAAGTATGGTGCAAGTATGGGTTCAAGCATGACTCTTTGAGTGAGAAACAAATCAACATGTGAGGTAATTTGGGGGAGCTCTGGCCGAAATTGAATCAGCCATGGGGAGGATGTGTTTGCATTTTAATTGTGGTTTAGAGTTGTGTTTAGGTGTATCTTTGATTATGCTTAAGATTAGGAATTTGTAAAAAAGTGTTTAGGTAAGGAAAATGGGTAATTAAGGTTGTTTAGACATAATTAAGGAGTGGTCTTGCATCATTAGGGAATTATGAACTCATTTTAGTGTCAAAACAATTCTAGACACAATTCCTTAATTTAAGGAATTGGAGAGAGAAAATATTATTCAAGATTCCAAGACTAGGAATCTTGAATTTCAAAAAGGGATTTAAGTTTAATCTAAGAAATTTTAGGTTCTAATTAACCTTAATAAATTATTTTGACTCTAGATTAATTAGAAAAATTAATTAACCTTCGATTAGAGCCTAATATTGCTTAGGTTTGCTTAATTACGTCATTAAGTGCAAAAACACTATTCTAGGGGCAAAATCGTAATTTTTCACAAAAACTGCCCGGGACCACCGGGACTTGAACAAAGACCTATAGACTCATGAAAACATGGTTTTTAAACCTTTAGGGAAAGTTTCGGGCTTAAACGGCACTTCTACCCGCGTAAAAATGCTATAGGGGCATTTTGGTCATTTTGACCTGAAACTGCGGAAAATGAGATTTTCGCTTCCGGAATCATACAAAGGCCATCCAATCCCCTTCAAATATTGAGTTGACCCTTCGAGGACTGCCGGGTCGGCTATCCTCGAATTCCGGTCAGGAAATGACCTCAGGGGCATTTCGGTCATTTCTCTCGGACAGAAAAATCGGGGTGTTACATTTGTAACTTTAGTTGTGTGTGTGTGTGTGTGTATATATATATATATATATATATATATATAGATAAGGGTTTAGCTATGTCATAGTTATGTTTAGCTTTTCAATTGTTGTATGCTTAACCTCTACAGGTGGGCTCAATACATTTGATGTGGTGTTATTGTGGAATATTCCTATATCATCACTATTATTTGACTTGATATTTGAAGTTAATGTTGCATGATGATGTGCTCAATTTATGCTAAATTCTGTTGTGATTTGTATATATGTTATATGATGAATAGTTATATGCTACAACTTAAATGCAAATGGCTTATAGTTTGGTTTTTCAGAAAAAAATGGGTTGTATTTTCCATAGACTTATTTTCAAAGCCCACAATTAAGTAAAATTCTGAGACGAAAGAGTAACAACTAATGATTAACCATTATGCGTCCTAGGCGTATTGTGTTGAAAGTTATGGTGTTACAGTTTGGTATCAGAGCAATTCGGTTCTCATGGAGCCTGAGGATTGGACTAACTATGCTTCTTAAGTGTGATGCGGTAGTTATGTCATCTATAGTTCTTTATTGATAGATAAGCTATAGATTGGAATGCATAACTCCTGTAATGTGTGAACGTGCCATGGTAACTAGCTCACTTTGCATAAAGTATTGAGCCTGATCACCTCAGTGTTTGTTGCTCTATGTGGTTAGGGACCAATAGGGTGTCAACAACAGAATAGGATCTCGACTGCCAGTGAACAAAGCAACGAGACTGCTGAAGCCCTTCGAGACATGGCAAGGGCTATGCAAATGATGTTCGATAGGATGGACCACCAGGGTGATACGGGATGTAATGCCGCTGAGAATCTCGAGCACGCCCAGTTCGGGAATTCCGTAAGGCGAACCCATTGTTCTTTAAGGGAACCTTGAACCTGAACCATGCGGACGAGTGGATTAAGAGTATGGAAAAAATCTTCACCGTGATCGCGTACATGTAAGTGCAGAAGGTAACTGTCACCACCTTTATGCTGGAATCAGGTATTTCTCACTCCTATGTTTCTCTTTCCGTTGTCATTACTAGAGACAGACAAGTCCACTTGAAGCAACGGAGCTATAGTTAAGGAAAGAGGCAACATGTGAAGACTTCAAAACTCCCAAGAGTTAGCACTCCAATTTTAGTTATGTTATAGATTGCGGAGAATAGATCAGTAATAGTAGAACTTATATTGTTATTTGTAAGAACTTATCACTATGATATATGTCTTAGTATGACTCATGCATCAAGTAGTTATATTTCAGTTCATGTGATATTAATTTTATATCTATTTCCTTATTCCGCTCCATTAAATTAAGTAAGCGTGCAAAGTAATTCTGATTTTCATCTACGTGAACGCTATGTACTTCAATTCTGCTACAGGCTTAAGCTTTCAAAAAGTAATTTGTACAAAAAAAAAATACTATTATCCACTATTTTCTTTAGTTAATTTCAAAAGAAAGTGAACGCAAGGTATAAGTGTAACACCCCGATTTTTCTGTTCGAGGGAAATGACCAAAATGCCCCTGAGGTCATTTCCTGACCCGAACTCGAGGGTAACCAACTTGGTCATCCTCGAAGGGTTAACTCGATGTTTGAAGGGGATTGAATGGCCTTTGAATGCTTCCGGAAGCGAAAATTTCGTTTTCCGCAGTTTCGGGTCAAAATGACCAAAATACCCCTAGAGCGTTTTTACGCGGGTAAAGGTGCCGTTTGAGTCCGGAACTTTCCCCAGAGGTTTAAAAACATGTTTTCATGTGTCTAGAGGTCTCTGTTCAAGTCCCGGTGGTCCCGGGCAGTTTTAGTACAAAATTACGATTTTGCCCCTAGAATAGTGTTTTTGAGCTTAATGACGTAATTAAGCAAACCTAAGCAATATTAGGCTCTAAACGAAGATTAATTTATTTCTCTAATTAATCTAGAGTCAAAATAATTTATTAAAGTTAATTAGAACCTAAATTGCTTAGATTAAACATTAAATCCCTTTTTAGAACTCAAGATTCCTAGTCTTGGAATCTTGAATAGTGTTTTCTCTCTCCAATTCCTTAAATTGTAACGCCCCAATTTTTACTGTAATTTTTACTGTCATTAGAAATTACTCAATTACCAAATTACGGTAGGTAATTATTACATAAGATTTGAGGCCGAACAATCCTCAATAAAGGAATATAACATTAGAAGAGAGGTTAGGAACGATTCATGCGAGAGTCGCAAATCCCGAATTTCAGACGATAAAATGACCAAAATGCCCTGGGTTATTTTACTCAGAAAATGAGGATCGTGGGCCCCACCTATTCTCAAGGGGATATTTTGAGGATAATAAGGGATTGTTTGTGTTATGTGTGTTAATAGAGCAGAAGGATCTCAATTTTGAGTTCCGACGCTACGAAAATGACCAAAACGCCTCAAGGTCGTTTTTAACTCGATGTGCGTCGCGACTGAGCCCGAACCTCACTAAAATGTTTTAAAATGTGTTTTTAAGCCATGATTAACCATTGGTTAAGCTCGCGTGGCCTCGGGCAATTTTTTAAGTCAAAGTACGATTTTGCCTCTGCTTTTTGGGCGCTTTGCGAATTTCGGGATTTTTGATTCAGATAATCGAAACCTAAGCAATATTAGGCTCAAATTAAAGCTTATTAAATTCTAAATGTTAATCTAGAGTCAAAATTATGTATTTAGATTGATTAGAACCCAAAATTGCTCAAAAACACCCAAATTGCTTACTAATTCACTTAAACCCTTAACCGTAAATTCTCTAAATTACATGAATACCTTGCCTACACCTAAATAATGCATGGAACACACAAATTTCACTTCTTTGGGCTGTAATGGACGAAATTATTGATGCCATTATGCAGCTGAATTATTGTCAAAAGTTGCACTAAAACAAAATGCCAAAATGTCACCATAAGAGACATAATTCCTTAATTTCATACAACTTTGTCTGAAATGATTTTTCCTCCCTTATTTCTCCTGCAAAATTCCGTCCACTACCTCATCATTTTGGCCAATTAGAAGCCTCAAAATCTTCTATAAATAGGCTTGCTTGAGTGGTCTTGGAATGCTTGGTTCATAACTAGTTTTTAGGAGCACCTAAAACTTTCTTTCTTCCTCCCCTTTGGCTGAATTCTTCCTTCAATTTTTCAAAGAGATTTTGTTTCATTTCACTTCAAGAAACCAAGTTCTCTTCCTCTTCTTCAACTCAGATTAGGTAGGGAGTAGTTTCTAAATTTATTTCTATGCTTTGAGGAGTTGTGTTTTTAGCTCAAAATGATGAAATTATGAACTTGCCTTAGCTTTTCATTTTGGTTTTCCTCTTCAATTTTTCTTTAACCAATTCAACCATATGGCCTAGGTGGAACTAAGATGATGGCTTGATGATGAGGACCTTGAGGGTGGGTTGTAAATCCATCACAAGTTAGGCCTCTAAAGCTTGAAAATTCCACTTGATGCAAAACCTTAAAGAATAATGCTTTATGATGCTAAAACAAAGATTTTTAGTTTAGAACTTGAAAGATGTATTTTTTCCTTTTATGTTTTATTTCTTGTTAAGATATGTATTGGGTTGAATTTATAATTCTTTTTAAAGTCTTGAAGGAGCTCTAGTAAAGAAACAAAATGAATTTGCATCCATGATTAAGTTTATGCTTTGCATAACCATGTTTACCTTCTATGTCATCACTAAATTTTCAAGAATGAATAAATGAACTTGCATTTCTCATGTTTAAATTCCAAGCTTGTATTTCATGTTTATGTTTCAAGTCATCGCTAATCTTTCAAGATAATAAAGAGGTTGCATCTCATATTTAATTTATGCTCTCACTATATTTTATAATGGCTAAAAGAATCAACGCATGGCATGTTTACTTTATGCCATCACCTAAAGATCCTAGAGCTCAAAGACTTGCCCATGTACCACAAGCAAAGAAATATGATTATTGGAGTTAAAGAATTTATTCTTTAAAAAGTCTTGAGATTGGAGCTTAAAAGATGTAATAATAATATTCTCTTCTCCTCTATCGTCCTTGTATGTGACTACCGCCTCCGGTTTCTTAATATTCTCTTCTCCCTCTATCGTCCTGTATGACTACCGCCGCCCAGCTTTCTTGTATCATGTTTATATTTCAAGTTCTTGCATCATGTTTAATTTTCAAGTCATCACCTTAAATCTTAAAGATAAAGAAATGGAATTGCATATCATGTTTATAATTCCAAGCTATCACCTTATAAAGATAAGATTAAAATAAGGTTGCATAGCATGTTTATAATTCTAAGATGTCACCTAAATCTCTAAAGCTCAAGACTTACTCCTTTTATCTTAAGTGAGAATTTTAATTGTGAAGATCCTCCCAAATTTGACAAAAGAACTAGTTTCTAAATGAGTTTTAAGGCTTTGCAAGGATTTTACGGGGAACTAGTATTTTATATGCACTTAAAATATGATTCTATGTAATTGTATGAGGTTCATGATTCGCCACCGATCCGAGTTTAGTATCAATGTGTGATAATGATTTGATATGATTGAAGTTGTGATAATTATGGTTTATTGTTAAGAGAATGATTCATAATTGGTTTAGTAACTAATTAGTTCTATAATTGATAATTCTATGTAAGGATTGGATGCTTATTAAGTACTTGATATCATTGAATGATTTCCTGGCTTGCACGTTATAGTTGCTGTTGCAAATAATGAGAATGCTTGTACATGAAATGTTCTTTATTATGTAAAATTTACCTGGGTTGCTAGAAGAAAGTGTATCATTGTAAAAGTGTAATTTGGAAAGGTTCTGGCTAAGGAAAGACTTGGTATTTAAGCGTGTCCATTGTGACCCACCTCTCTTTCCCCGGGAATCTCCCATATGCATGATTACAGTTGATATATATTATTCTAGCTTAAGACTATAAATGAGAAAATGTTATGATGTTTATGAATTGTATTATGATATAACATGCAAAGATTTAATGGTGACTTAAACTTATAAGAAAATGATCCTTTGGAACCATCAGACTATAGGTGGTGAAAAGGTGATTTTAGCCCCCTAACCCGTTCTCTCAAAAGGGTAGAGTCGGGACTTTAGCTTATCAAAAGGGATAAGTATATGCTAGTGACGACTAGTAAAGTATGAGCTCATAACCTAAATTACTCCCAAAAGGGTGGAGTATAGGGTGGCCCAAGGAAAATAATGATGATGATAAGATTTTAAGTCACCAAAGGCACTAAAGAAATGAAATATGTGCACTGTGTCCATGTGTAGCTAATATTATATGACGTTCTTTTATGCATGTTATTTTGATAATGATGATGAGGAATATGATGTAATGATAAAGGAAATGTTCATTGTAAATATGACATGTTAAGAATAAGATGCATTATAAGACGATAATTAAAAATTGACGAACCTCGGTTAAGTATTTGTCCGAACTTAAAATGAATCTTTGCATGCTCACTATTTTAGAATAATCCCGAGGTTCCTGGGGACTTTGATGATGACACTATAGAAGGAGGTACCCTACCGAGAATTCTTTAGCAAGATTCTCACTCCCTTTTCTTTATTTCCGCCATTGTCTCCAGATTCAAATGGCGACATTCGCCCTGCTCGTTGATACCCCTACTTGGGAATTCCACTATGATCCTGCATCGCTCGTATCATTTTGAAGGGAGGTGCGCAGTCGTGTTTTTATTTACATAGGTCGCCCATTTGCACATCCTGTCCCTAGTTATCGATTTTCTCCTACTTCTCCCAATGGCGATGAAATGGTTTTCGAACATGCACGCCCACTTGATGAAAGGATGTTACGCTCTTATCCCGCTTCATCGCTGTCCATGGATTTCCAGTATGTTCCCGAGACGAGATATTCTCAAACCGATCCTTCAGAGGACACTCCTACTCATGTATATTCTGAGAGCTCGCTCCTACTCCTACACGTAAGAGAGGGTAGTGAGGAAACAAGCTTGTTCAGCCGAGGTTAGCGAGAAGGCCGTCCCATGCGACTCTCACTGGTGCATCTCGTGTGTCCCTCCCGAGGAGCTCATCAATGGATCGGATTTATTCCCCATTTCCGTGACAAAGGGCCATAGAAGGTTCTTAGTAGATTTGTGTGTGATCATGCACCCTAGTTTTAGGATAACCTTCCCGGCTTATGGAGTTATCTAGTTTAGGGCATGTATTTCCTTAAGTATATTTTCTTTATGGGTTTGCATAAGATAATGATGTATGAACATAACCCACCCTTTGAGTGAGGTTATTGTATGTAAATATATGCTATAATGTGCTTATGGATGTTATATGATGGAGCCTAAGTGATATGATGTGATATATTCTTAAACGCCTTATTATACCCCGCTTACTCGCTCACGCTTGTACTCGGCTCACGCTTTCAATTATGTGTTTAAAAAAATGGCTCGTAATTTCACTAAGTATTTTCAAATTATGAAGAAAGAACCAAAGCAAGGAGTAAAGTCTAGTCATTAATCGATTCAACCTAGGTGTATCACGGTTAATTACTAGGTGTTACATTTTGGTATCGTGAGCAGCTCGATTCTCATGGAGCCCGAGGATTGGACTAGCTATGCTTCTAAAGCATAATATGTTAGTGACGCCATGTGTAGATGTTTATCATTAGGATGAGCTTGAGGATTAGAAATACATGACTATCGTATGTTGAAAGTGCCATGGTAACTTGCTCACTTTGCATGGAATATTGGGCCCGATCACCTCGATGTTGTTGCCTGTGTGTATAGGGACCAATGGCACGCCGACAATGGACTAGGAGCGCAGCACGTAATAATCAAGACAACGAGATGCCAAGCACTCCGCCAAGTAGCAAGGACCATGAGAATGATGATGGAACGAATGGATCAGGATCGCCAAGCCAATATGAATCAAGGACATGAGATTCCCGAACATGCCTGCTTCTGGGAGTTTCATAAGGCAAACCCACCAGCTTTTCAAGGGACACTGAATCCAAATATTGCGATGAATGGATTCGAATATTGAGAAGGTCTTTGTTTGTAGTCCCATGCTCGGAGGAGCAAAAGGTCACATTCGCTACTCATATGCTTGAAGGTGATGCCGGTTTACGTGGACGGGTGTTCAAAGACTCCTGGAGACTAATCGACGTGGACATTGATTGGGAACTTTTCAAGGTCCATTTTTATGAAAAGTACTTTCAGAGTCGCTAGAAATGCCAAGGACATTGAATTCATGCAATTTGTCCAGGGAATATGAATGTGGCCCAAGACATCGCCAAATTTGAAGAACTCATTAAGTTCTCAAGAATGTACCAAGGAAATCCTGATGAGTACCGAAATGCATTAAATACGAGTCGTGGTTGAAGGCGGAACTTAATGTGGCAGCTTGCACATTTGGAGATTAGGGATTTCTCTACCCTAGTTAACAAATGTCGGATTATTGAAGAAGGTCGAGAGAAAACTAAACACCCCAAAGTCAGATAATATTACCAAAAGTTGACACCTCAAGGTCGCTAGCTCAAGAGGCAGAATCGACCTCCATTTCCCCTCAATCAAGACCACAAGGGACACAAAGAAATTTTCAACAAGGAAGGCCAAACAACAACAATCGCTATAATAACAACCGCTACAACAATAACCCCAAGAATAATCACAACAACAACAATAACAACAATAAAGGGAAAGCACCACAAAGAGGTCCAAAGAAGATTCTCCACGGCCTGCGCCATCCATGGAATGTCCCAAGTGCGGCAAGAATCATGGGAGCATGCCATGTCGAGCCGAACAAACGTGGTGCTATCGGTGTGGAAAACCAGGTCATTACTCCCGAGAATGCACGGAAAGAAACCCGCCAACCCCAATCCCAAGCCGCAATACCAGGGAAGGGTATTTATCGTTAATGTCAAGAAACAACGGTCACGAAATCTCGTGGAAGGTAAGGGTAATATGCATGGTAAAGACTTAATTGTACTATATGATTCTGGCGCTTCTCATTCTTTTTATCTCCCATTCATGTGTTAAAAGCCTTAATTTACCTATGACTGAGCTTCCTTTTGACCTTATTGTTTCTACCTCGATCGAAAACCCGTTAGGACTTGTAAATGTTGTGTAGATTGTAGTTTTATTATAGATAATAGATCCTTTGTTTTAGATCTTATTTGCTTACCCATCCGAGGTTTAGATGTGATTCTTGGCAAGGATTGGCTTGAGGCCAACCGTGTCATCGTTAAACTGCTATGAGAAAACCATCACTTTTCTTCCTGCTCCTATTGAACCTAAGAAACCCATAAGTCTTTACATAACCGCTGTGGGAAATGGATTGTGGTAAGGGTGAGAGTAAAGGTTACATTTTCTTAGCCGCTAGTGATGTAGACTTTGGAGCAAAGTATCGATGAGATACCAATAGTAAGAAATTATCCTCAAGTATTTCCAGATGAGATACTGCAGTTTCCCAAGAGAGAGATAGAGTTTTCCATAGAATTGCTTCGTGCAGGACCTATATCCATAGGCCCATACAGGATGTCCCCATTAGAATTGACCGAGTTAAAAACTCAATTGGAAGATTTATTGGAGAAAAAGTTTGTTAGGCCTAGTGCATCACCTTGGGGAGCCCCCGTGTTGTTTGTAAAGAAAAAGGATGGGAATATGAGGATGTGTGTAGATTATCGGCAGCTGAATAAAGTAACGGTGCAAAACAAGTATCCTCTCGCCTAGGATCGATGATTTGATGGACCAACTGAAAGGTGCTAGTGTTTTCTAAGATAGATTTGAGGTCGTGCTACCATCAAATTAGAGTGAGAGATGAAGACATACCTAAACGGCCTTTCAGACTGATACGGCCATTTTGAGTTTGCAAGAATGTCCTTTGGGTTAACCAATGCTCCAGCTATTTTTATGGATTACATGAATAGGATCTTTCGCCCTATTTAGATCAGTTTGTAGTTGTCTTTATAGATGACATTCTCATATATTCTAAGACCCATGAAGAGCATGAATGCCACCTGACCATAGTAATCAAGATCTTGAAGGAAAAGAAACTATATGCCAAGATTTCCAAGTGTGAGTTTTGGTTGGATAAGGTGCAATTTTAGGGCATGTAGTATCTAAGAAAGGAATTGTCAGTAGATCCCAAGAAGGTAGAAGCGGTAGTAAACCGGGAAAGACCAACCATCAGAATCAAGTAAGGAGCTTTTGGGTTTAGCCGGTTATTACCGCCGATTTATCAAGGATTTTCCCAGATTTCCCAACCTTTGACCAAGTCGACTAGGAAGAACACCCCTTTTCATGGACCCTGGAGTGTGAAAAGAGCTTTCAAGAGTTAAAACACAAGCTAACCTCTACCCTCGCTTTAGTGTTACCCGACCCCAATGTGCCTTTCGAGGTGTATTGTGATGCTTCAAAAAGGGTTTAGGTTGTGTATTGATGCAAGATAGGCAAGTGGTGGCCTATGCATCAAGACAACTCAAGCCACATGAGGCAAACTACCCTACCCATGACCTTGAGTTAGTCAGCCGTGTTTGATTTAAAGATTTGGAGACACCATTTATATGGAGTTAAGTTTGAGGTGTTTTCCGATCACAAGAGTTTGAAATATCTCTTTGATCAAAAAGAGCTAAACATGAGGCAAAGGCGATGGATGGAGTTCTTGAAAGATTATGATTTTGGATTGAACTACCATCCTGGTAAAGCTAATGTAGTAGCCGATGCTTTGAGTAGGAAGTCCTTACAAGTGTCCCGTTTGATGGTGAAGGAGGTTGAATTGATTGAGCAATTTAGGGACTTAAACCTAGGAATGACTTTGACCACTAAGGGCATCAGAGCTTGTCATCTTAGAGTGACAAGTGAGTTCAAAGAAAGGATTGTTCAAGCTCAAGGGGACGATGCTGAGTTTCAAGAGACTTTAGGGGCAGTGAAGGCAGGAAAGTTGATAGGTTTTACCCAAGGAATGGACGATCTGTGGAAGTTTAAAGGTCGAATATGTGTACCTGCTAGTGGTGGCCTCCGAAAGGATATTTTGGAGGAAGCCCATAAGAGCCATTTTACCCTTCATCCTGGTGCCACCAAGATGTATCAAGATTTGAAGAAGATGTTCTGGTGGCCTGGAATGAAGAAAGATGTGTGCACATGGGTGAGTAAGTGCTTGGTGTGTCAAAAGGTGAAGATTGATCACCAAAACCCTCCGGAATGCCGCAACCTCGCCGATCCCTGAGTGGAAGTGGGATAATATCTCCATGGATTTTGTGACTGGATTACCGAGGACCCAAATGAATCATGATACCATATGGGTAATCGTGGATCGATTGATGAAGTCAGCCCACTTTTTACCTATTAAGGTGACTTATTCCTTGGATAGGTTAGCACAATTATATATTCAGGAGATAGTAAGGTTACATGGGGTGCCGCCGACGATAATCTCGGACCGGGATGCGCGGTTTACGCCACGATTTTGGGGAGCCTTTCAAAAGGCATTTGGTTCAAAGCTGTGTCTAAGCACGGCCTATCACCCCCAAACAGACGGTCAATCTGAAAGAACTATCCAAACCTTGGAGGATATGTTAAGGGCATGTGTTTTAGATCAAAGGGAAGTTGGGATAAGTACCACATCGATTGAATTTGCATATAACAACTGCTTATCATGCAAGTATCAGATGGCAATCGTATGAGGCCCTCTATGGACTGAAATGTCAATCTCCCTTATGTTGGTATGAACCCTGAGAGCAAAGGTTACTCTGACCGATATTGTGAGGGAAACAAATAACAAATCAAGAAGATTAGGGATAAGATTCTTACCGCCAAAGCTCCATGTAAAAACTATGCGGACAAGCTGGCTAAAAACCGCTAGATTTTCAAGAAGGGGACCACGTGTTCCTAAGGATCACCCCCACCACGCATAGGCCGAGCAATAAAAGTAAAGAAATTGAGCCCTGCATTTCTTGGTCCGCTTGAAATCCTTACCAAAGTAGGACCTGTAGCCTACCGTATAGCCTCTACCCCGAAGTCTATCCAACCTTCATGATGTTTTCCATGTCTCTCGCTTAAGAAAGTATCAATCGACCCGAGTCATGTACTAGAGCCGTAACATGTACAATTAAGAGATAACTTGACATTTAACTTACTACCCACGAATCGCCGACCGAGGAGTTAAGCAAGTTATGAACAAGGTCTGTACTCGGTCAAAGTAGCATGGGGACAGGGTGAAACCGAAGAACTTACATGGGAGCTGAATCAAACATGAAAGCACAATACCCCGAAGTTGTTCTCAGTAACGAATTTCGGGCGAAATTCTTTTAAGGAGGGGAGTAATGTAACGCCCAATTTTTATTGTAATTTTTATCACATTAGAAATTACTCAATTACCAAATTATCAGAGGTAATTATTACATAAGATTTGAGGCCGAACAATCCTCAATAAAGGAATATAACATTAGAAGAGAGGTTAGGAACGATTCATGCGAGAGTCGCAAATCCCGAATTTCTGTACGTATAAAATGACCAAAATGCCCCTGAAGTTATTTTACTCAGAAAATGAGGATCGTGGGCCCCACCTATTCTCAAGGGGATATTTTGAGGATAATAAGGGATTGTTTGTGTTATGTGTGTTAATAGAGCGGAAGGATCTCAATTTTGAGTTCCGACGCGCGAAATGACCAAAACGCTCAAGGTGTTTTAACTCCGATGTGCGTGCCGACTGAGCCCGAACCTCACTAAAATGTTTTAAAATGTGTTTTTAAGCCATGATTAACCATTGGTTAAGCTCGGGTGGCCTCGGGCAATTTTTTAAGTGAAAGTACGATTTTGCCCCTGTTTTTGGGCAGTTTTGCGAATTTCGGGATTTTTGATTCGTATACCGAAACCTAAGCAATATTAGGCTCAAATTAAAGCTTATTAAATTCTAAATATTAATCTAGAGTCAAAATTATGTATTTAGATTGATTAGAACCCAAAATTGCTCAAAAACACCCAAATTGCTTACTAATTCACTTAAACCCTTAACCGTAAATTCTCTAAATTACATGAATACCTTGCCTATGTAACATCCCCTGCTGCTTTATGGATTGACGACTGTCCCCACAAACCAACACGAGTCTTTTCAGCGTGCTTTGTCCTCACTCGCACACTTCCCCGGGAAAACTTCCAGTGAGGTCACCCATCCCAAAATTGCTCCAAGTCAAGCACGCTTAACTGTAGAGTTCTTTCAGTTTGGGCTACCGAAAAGAAGATGCATCTTGTTGGTATAGGTAGTACAAATCAATTCATATAAGCCCTTTTCAACTGTATAGTCCCATACCTATACAGTCTTAGGATCCCTCTCATTCGGGTGTGTAATCGGTTCATTCATGTACCCCTCCGCTGGAAGTCCGCCGAGCCGCTCCTTGTCCGTGCCTCTTGCACCGGCGATCACTCCCCGACTTCGCGATCCCCGGGCGTTACATGCCCACTGACCCGCCTGGTTCGTCCCTCAACCACACCGCATCGGGAGAGGTGCAGGCTCTGATACCATTTGTAACATCCCCTGCTGCTTTATGGATTGACGACTGTCCCCACAAACCAACACGAGTCTTTTCAGCGTGCTTTGTCCTCACTCGCACACTTCCTGGGAAAACTTCCCAGGAGGTCACCCATCCCAAAATTGCTCCAAGTCAAGCACGCTTAACTGTAGAGTTCTTTCAGTTTGGGCTACCGAAAAGAAGATGCATCTTGTTGGTATAGGTAGTACAAATCAATTCATATAAGCCCTTTTCAACTGTATAGTCCCATACCTATACAGTCTTAGGATCCCTCTCATTCGGGTGTGTAATCGGTTCATTCATGTACCCCTCCGCTGGGTCCGCCGAGCCGCTCCTTGTCCGTGTTCTTTGCACCTGGGCGATCACTCCCGACTCGCGATCCTCAAGCGTTCTGACCTACACCTAAATAATGCATGGAACACACAAATTTCACTTCTTTGGGCTGTAATGGACGAAATTATTGATGCCATTATGCAGCTGAATTATTGTCAAAAGTTGCACTAAAACAAAATGCCAAAATGTCACCATAAGAGACATAATTCCTTAATTTCATACAACTTTGTCTGAAATGATTTTTCCTCCCTTATTTCTCCTGCAAAATTCCGTCCACTACCTCATCATTTTGGCCAATTAGAAGCCTCAAAATCTTCTATAAATAGGCTTGCTTGAGTGGTCTTGGAATGCTTGGTTCATAACTAGTTTTTAGGAGCACCAAAAACTTTCTTTCTTCCTCCCCTTTGGCTGAATTCTTCCTTCAATTTTTCAAAGAGATTTTGTTTCATTTCACTTCAAGAAACCAAGTTCTCTTCCTCTTCTTCAACTCAGATTAGGTAGGGAGTAGTTTCTAAATTTATTTCTATGCTTTGAGGAGTTGTGTTTTTAGCTCAAAATGATGAAATTATGAACTTGCCTTAGCTTTTCATTTTGGTTTTCCTCTTCAATTTTTCTTTAACCAATTCAACCATATGGCCTAGGTGGAACTAAGATGATGGCTTGATGATGAGGACCTTGAGGGTGGGTTGTAAATCCATCACAAGTTAGGCCTCTAAAGCTTGAAAATTCCACTTGATGCAAAACCTTAAAGAATAATGCTTTATGATGCTAAAACAAAGATTTTTAGTTTAGAACTTGAAAGATGTATTTTTTCCTTTTATGTTTTATTTCTTGTTAAGATATGTATTGGGTTGAATTTATAATTCTTTTAAAGTCTTGAAGGAGCTCTAGTAAAGAAACAAAATGAATTTGCATCCATGATTAAGTTTATGCTTTGCATAACCATGTTTACCTTCTATGTCATCACTAAATTTTCAAGAATGAATAAATGAACTTGCATTTCTCATGTTTAAATTCCAAGCTTGTATTTCATGTTTATGTTTCAAGTCATCGCTTAATCTTTCAAGATAATAAAGAGGTTGCATCTCATATTTAATTTATGCTCTCACTATATTTTATAATGGCTAAAAGAATCAACGCATGGCATGTTTACTTTATGCCATCACCTAAAGATCCTAGAGCTCAAAGACTTGCCCATGTACCACAAGCAAAGAAATATGATTATTGGAGTTAAAGAATTTATTCTTTAAAAAGTCTTGAGATTGGAGCTTAAAAAGATGTAATAATAATATTCTCTTCTCCCTCTATCGTCCTGTAATGGACTACCGCCCTCCGGTTTCTTAATATTCTCTTCTCCTCTATCGTCCTGTGCGGACTACCGCCGCCAGCTTTCTTGTATCATGTTTATATTTCAAGTTCTTGCATCATGTTTAATTTTCAAGTCATCACCTTAAATCTTAAAGATAAAGAAATGGAATTGCATATCATGTTTATAATTCCAAGCTATCACCTTATAAAGATAAGATTAAAATAAGGTTGCATAGCATGTTTATAATTCTAAGATGTCACCTAAATCTCTAAAGCTCAAGACTTACTCCTTTTATCTTAAGTGAGAATTTTAATTGTGAAGATCCTCCCAAATTTGACAAAAGAACTAGTTTCTAAATGAGTTTTAAGGCTTTGCAAGGATTTTACGGGAACTAGTATTTTATATGCACTTAAAATATGATTCTATGTAATTGCATGAGGTTCATGATTCGGCCACTGATCCGAGTTTAGTATCAATGTGTGATAATGATTTGATATGATTGAAGTTGTGATAATTATGGTTTATTGTTAAGAGAATGATTCATAATTGGTTTAGTAACTAATTAGTTCTATAATTGATAATTCTATGTAAGGATTGGATGCTTATTAAGTACTTGATATCATTGAATGATTTCTGGCTTGCACGTTATAGTTCTTGTTGCAAATAATGAGAATGCTTGTACATGAAATGTTCTTTATTATGTAAAATTTACCTGTGTTGCTAGAAGAAAGTGTATCATTGTAAAAGTGTAATTTGGAAAGGTTCTGGCTAAGGAAAGACTTGGTATTTAAGCGTGTCCATTGTGACCCACCTCTCTTCCCCGGGAATCTCCCATATGCATGATTACAGCTTGATATATATTATTCTAGCTTAAGACTATAAATGAGAAAATGTTATGATGTTTATGAATTGTATTATGATATAACATGCAAAGATTTAATGGTGACTTAAACTTATAAGAAAATGATCCTTTGGAACCATCAGACTATAGGTGGTGAAAAGGTGATTTTAGCCCCCTAACCCGCTCTCTCAAAAGGGTAGAGTCGGGACTTTAGCTTATCAAAAGGGATAAGTATATGCTAGTGACGACTAGTAAAGTATGAGCTCATAACCTAAATTACTCCCAAAAGGGTGGAGTATAGGGTGGCCCAAGGAAAATAATGATGATGATAAGATTTTAAGTCACCAAAGGCACTAAAGAAATGAAATATGTGCACTGTGTCCATGTGTAGCTAATATTATATGACGTTCTTTTATGCATGTTATTTTGATAATGATGATGAGGAATATGATGTAATGATAAAGGAAATGTTCATTGTAAATATGACATGTTAAGAATAAGATGCATTATAAGACGCATAATTAAAAATTGACGAACCTCGGTTAAGTATTTGTCCGAACTTAAAATGAATCTTTGCATGCTCACTATTTTAGAATAATCCCGAGGTTCCTCGGGACTTTGATGATGACACTATAGAAGGAGATACCCTACTGAGATTTCTTTAGCAAGATTCTCACTTCCTTTTCTTTATTTCCGTCATTGTCTCCAGATCCAAATGGCGACATACGCCCTATTCGTTGATACCCCTACTTGGGAATTCCACTATGATCCTGCATCGCTCGTATCATTTTGAAGGGAGGTGCGCAGATTCGTGTTTTTATTTCCATAGGTCGCCCATTTGCACATCCTGTCCCTAGTTATCGATTTTCTCCTACTTCTCCCTATGGCGATGAAATGGTTTTCCAACATGCACGTCCACTTCATGAAAGGATGTTACGTTCTTATCCCGCTTCATCTGCTGCCCATGGATTTCCAGTATGTTCCTGAGACGAGATATTCTCAAACTGATCCTTCAGAGGACACTCCTACTCATGTATATTCTGAGAGCTCGCTCTTACTCCCACACGTAAGAGAGGGTAGTGAGGAAACAGATTGTTCAAATGAGGTTAGCGAGAAGGCCGTCCATGCGACCCCACTGGTGCATCTCGTGTGTCCTCTCTCCCGAGGAGCTCATCGATGGATCGGATTTATTCCCCATTTCCAGGAAAGTGGCCATAGAAGCTTATTAGTAGATTTATGTGTGATCATGCAGCCTAGTTTTAGGATAACCTTCCCGGCTTATGGTGTTATCTAGTTTAGGGGCATGTATTTCCTTAAGTATATTTTCTTTTATGGGTTTGCATAAGATAATGATGGATGAACATAACCCACCCTTTGAGTGAGGTTATTGTATGTAAATATATGCTATAATGTGCTTATGGATGTTATATGATGGAGCCTAAGTGATATGATGTGATATATTCTTAAACGTCTTATTATACCCCGCTTACTCGTTCACGTTGTACTCGGCTCACGTTTTCAATTATGTGTTTAAAAAAAAAAAAATGGCTCGTAATTTCACTAAGTATTTTCAAATTATGAAGAAAGAACCAAAGCAAGGAGTAAAGTCTAGTCATTAATCAGATTCAACCTAGGTGTATCTGGTTAATTACTAGGGTGTTACATAAATCAAGGAAATGTGTCTAGAGTTG
The DNA here is from genome assembly GCA_031216125.1 of Dalbergia cochinchinensis. NCBI lineage: Eukaryota > Viridiplantae > Streptophyta > Magnoliopsida > Fabales > Fabaceae > Dalbergia > Dalbergia cochinchinensis. Next base: position 28,892,956 of record CM062375.1, on the reverse strand, counting down.
TTTAGACTCTAAATTGAGGATTTAACTCTCTAATGGTGCAAGACCACTCTTTAATTATGTCTAGACCACCTTAATTACCCATTTCCCTTACCTAAACACTTTCTTACAAATTCCTAATCTTAAGCATAATCAAAGATACACCTAAACACAACTCTAAACCACAATTAAAATGCAAACTAATCCTCCCCATGCATGATGAAGTTTCGGCCAGACCTCATCCCCTTTGACCACATATTAAATTGTTTCTCACTCAAAGAACCATGCTTGAGGCCATATCTTGAACCATACCTCACCATACCTTAAGCCATACCTCACCATACCTCAAGAACACATTATCTCACCTCATGGAACTCATGGAAAGCCTCCAATCTGCACCCTCATGGCTGAAACCTCTTCCTCCATGAGCTCCCTCCATTTGTTTCATTTCTCTATAAATAGAATGCCTTGAGGAGCTTGCACCACTTTTAGATCATTTGCTAAGTTTAGGAAACACTCAAAGCTTTTTTTTTCTCTCAAAAGTTCTTGTGTTCTTCAAGTTCTTCAAGCTCTTCAAAGTTCTTCATCACCTTCATCTTCTTCTTCCATCTTCAAGTTCATCACACCAAGTAGGGATTTTCTTTCATGTATTCTTTCTTTAGAGTTCTTGCTTCAAGCTTTATGTTCATAGTTTCTCTTGATTCTTTTTAGAACTTCTTTTCCTTTCCTTGTTCTTGCTCATTTTCGGCCATGGGCCTTGGAGTTCAAAGAAATGAGAGCTTGATGATGAGAGTTTCATGATGATGTTCATCACTTGAAACAAACTCTAGAGCTTGATCTTTGTTCTTGAGCAAAAGTGTTTCTAGTTTTTCCTTTCTTGAACCTTTGAGAACTTTAACTTTGATGTTGTTTCAAAATGGTTCTAATGACTCAATGATGAGGTCTCATGATGTTGGTGTTAGTATATCACCAAGATCATGGATTCTAGAGTTTCAAACATTTCTTTTCTTTCCTTGAAGTTTCGGCCATTACCTTTCCTTTTCATGCTAGATGTTTGATTTTCTAAATATGTTATGTTGAGTTCTAAGAACTCTAGACTTTTACTTTGTCTTGGTTTGATGAGTTTGGGTTGAGGTTTAAGTTCCTTTAAAGTCTGGTTAAGAGCTCTAGAAAGATAAAATAAACTTGCATAATTTATTTTATGCTTGCATTCATATTTACATTCTTGCTATGCATCTTTATTTTCAAGCTATCACCTAAGAACATAAAGATTAAAATGGAACTTGCATCTTCACTTAATTTAATTCTCGAAGCCTTTCTATTTCGGCCTTAAAGTCGATTGTTGTTGGGCCTAGAGCACTAAAATAAAGAATTGAACTTGCATTATCACCTAATTAATCTCTCGAATGCCTATCTATTTCGGCCTTAAAGTCGATTGTTGTTGGGCCAAGAGCACTAAAATAAAGAATTGAATCTTGCATATTTACTTTCAAGCTTGCATGTTTAAGTTATGCCTTGCATATTTAATTTTAAGTCATCACTTTACTTTGTAAGTAAGATTAAAAATGAAAAGCATGAGCACGTTTAGTTTATGTCGTAACTTAAGAACCTAGAGCTCAAAGACTTGCCCATTTCATTCCAAGTTAAAGTTGAATGTAAACCATACTTTGAATGTATGTTTTTCGGCCAAGTAGTGAGGATGGACTTCCAATGAGTTTTCATCTAGCTACTAGGACCAATAGCCTATGTTTTAAGTGTTCCTTAAAGTTTTACAATTCTTTATAAGGTTATGTCATTATAAGTTGTGATTCCAATCTCTTTTAGGGGATGGAATATGTTTTGGTCACTGACCTAAGGTTTCACTTAGCCTCTTAATGATTTAAAATGTCTTGCAAAGAGTTTTAGAAGTTCTAGATTGATTCCGAGAGAAACTAGTTAACTTATGTACCTAGAGATGTCAATTTAACTTTCTTATTGAAGTTAAATGTTTTTGGTTCTGACATGATGAGTATGATGCTGTATGATGATGTTTTGATGTGTTGGAATGTGTGAAAATATCGTATGATGATGTAGAAGCGATCCTATGCGTGATAGGTGAGAAACTAGCTAACTAGAAATACCGTAAAGCTAGAATTTAACATAGTTTTGACCCATTTGTTTATGGAACTTTTCCAAACTGTTTTAATGGGGACATAATCAGATTTAGATTGTTTAGACATGAAAAACATGGTATCATTTGAGCTAGAATTGAATTTTAGCACCTATAATGAAACTAGTAACTAGAAAACCGTAAAAGTGCAAGTTTAGAACTCTTAGAACATTTATTTTTATGGATTCTGTCCAGCACCCTTACAACATGATAAACATGATTAATAATTAGTCCTTAAGCATAGGAATGTCTCATAATTGATTTAAATTTAATTTATAGCGCCTTAGGCGAAGACGGAACCAAGAAAGGATCTAAAACGTAAGTTCTAGAACCCCGTAAACACAAGTTAGAGATTTTTCCCTATGCTATTCAGATTTAAGTATGAACATGAGAGTGAAGAATGATGTTTAAATATGAGCCTTAGGTGCATAAAATATGAGCGACGGACATTAGAGAACCATATCTCATGATTAAGACCCGTAAGGGTCAAAGCATAAGCTACCGTAAGGATAAACGGTTGAGAGTTCTATGATGATGCATGAGTTATGTAAATGATGATGATGTTATTCATATGATGAATTCATGAGGATATATGTATATGTGGCATAAAGCAAATTTGGAAGGAATTCGGTGTAATGCCATCGTGCCACTAATTCCCGAGCAAATTTGGGGACTTAAAGAGATTTTGAAAATTAAGGTACTAAGATGGGTTCTATGTTGACACAGGTTCGGCCGAGCACCTCCATAGAACTCATGTGACATCGGTACCATTTTATACTCTTAGGTGACACCGGTTCGGCCGAGCACCCCTAAGAGATTTGCCCCCTAACCCGTACTCAGATAGTCGGGATTTATGATTTATGATACGCTTATCGGTAAGTGGTAAGTAAGAACTAGTGACGACTAGTTAAGGTATGAGCTCATAACCTAGATGTATGACACGTTCTGGGTGACACCGGTTCGGCCGAGCACCCCCAGTTCGATTGTCTTTTAGGGTGGCCCATGAGGAAGAGAAGTTCATGATTATGATTATGTCACTAAGTTTTGTCCCATATGAATGTTACTATTGCCACTTTATGCCACCAAGAATGATGATGCTTGATGTTATGTTTTTATGTATGTGCATTAGGTAGTGTCATGCATACATTTTCTATTATGTTGCATCCATGACATTAAGATCATCCTAAAATGAATGGACCTTGGCTAAAATATATTTTAAAGTTTAAAATGAACCTAATACATGCTCAGTCATTTCGTATAAATAAACCCAAGGTTCCTGAGGACATAGATGATGACACCTAGGTAGTAGGAGGCCCTACTGAGATTCTTTAGCAAGATTCTCACTCCCTCTATCTCTTTCTTTCCATCACGTCTTCAGATGGCGACGTTCGTGATATTCGTGGACACGCCGACATAGGAGGTGCACCATGACCCGGACCACGGATCATACCATTTTGTGGGTCGATGCATAGTTAGAGTATTCATGTACATGGGTCGACCCTTCACTCCCTTGTACATTCCCATCGCTTTTCCCCGTCTCACCTTTGGCGATGGCCTGGTGTTCGAGCCGCACGTCCCCGAGTTAGAACACACACCACTTAGATGGGGATGAACCTTCTTTTGTTTAAAGGTTATCCTATTAGTTGCACTCGGGTAGGGGAGTAGATTATGTTTATGTTTATGTTGTATTTTCTTTCATGTATTTCCATGTACTAAATCAAGTCCCACGCTTATAAGTGGGCAAATTATAATTATATATGAGATGTTATTCAGTGTCTCTCATGATATGCCCTTATATGCTTTATGCTATGACGTTATGAGATGTATGTTTTGTCCGTTGCAAGTTATATCGCATCACGCGGCTCTCACTTTCATTTCAAAAAAAATTACCCGTATTTTCTGCTAAGTAATTCAAAGTTAAATGAGAACTATGAAGTAACAGACTAATGATTAACCTAAATATGTTCTAGAGTATTGGGTTAAAAATTAGGATGTTACAATAAGTAACAACTAATAGAATCCAAATGCAGACTTAAGCGCAGTTGGGTTTATTAAGGTGTTACAATTCTCATGTTTATTTTCAAGCCTTGCATATCATATTTATATTTCCATTACCATCACTTTAGAATGCTAATAATTAAAATGAGGCTTGCATTAACATGTTTAAGTTTATGTCATCACTTAAATATCTAAAGCTCAAGACTTACCCCTTTCAACTTACATGGAAATTTCGGTTTCATGGATATTTGTCATTACAAATATGTTTTGATTATCAAAGAAATAATGTTCTTAAAGTTTCCCTTGTTGATGATGAATCTTAGCTTTGAGATTTGAGGACTCAAGAAGGGAAAAATGTGTTCTTAAGTGATCTTTGAAAGAAACTTTTGGTTTTAAAGGAAGATTTGGTTTGGTTTGAAACAAAGATGTTTTGATTTCAAAGGACGAGTTAGGATAATGTTCAAAATGGTTTTAGAAAGAATGAGTGATTTGAGGAATGTCAAAACTTGAGTTTTTTTATTTTGGGGTTACTGTGAGTGTTTTGCAATACCCGGATATGATATTTAGCCTGTGTAATTGGTTGCAACCTCATGTAATCGATTACAAAAGGTTTTGGAAAACCCAAAATATGTTTCTGGACTCTAGTAATCGGTTACCAATACATGTAATCGATTACTTAGATGATCTTAAGGCCCAGGAATGCATTTTCAACATTAGTAATCGATTACACAGTCTATATAATCGATTACCAGCAGCAAAAACATGTCTGTTTTGAAAAATTGGCCTGTGTAATCGATTACTAGAACCTCAAGCATTCCTATTTTGAAAACTCAAACTACGTAATCTGTAACATCCTAATTTTTAACCCAATACTCTAGAACATACTTAAGTTAATCATTAGTCTGTTACTTCATAGTTCTCATTTTTACTTTGAAATACTTAGCAGAAAATACGGGTAAATTTTTTTTTGAAAGACAAAGAGAAAGTAAGAGCCGCGTGATGCGATAAGCGATAAACCATGTAAGGAAATAAAACAAATGTCTCACAACATCATAACATAAGGCACATAAAGGCACATCATGAGTAACACTGAATATCATTATATATATATATAACATTTGCCCACTTATAACTGTGGGACTTAATTTGATACAAGGAAAGGAATACATGAAAGAAATACAATAGAACATAAACATAAACTACTCCCCTACCCGAGTGCAACTAAAGGGATAACCTCTGAACAAAAGAAGGTTTATCCACGTCTATGTAGTATGTGCACTAGCCCGGGCCATCTACTGCCTCCTACTGGCTACTATCCCTCGAGTGAGGTACATAACCAGGAAACTGGGCGAGCTCCTCCGGCGAGAAGAGACGAAACGGGGCTCGAGAGTGACCTCCACGTCGTGGCCTCATCTTCGGTCGTCGTGCAAGCCTCGGTTGAGTCACGGTGGCCTCGCTACCTTCCCCAAGGTCCATGGGTATGGTGGGGGAAGATCCCTCGGAGGGTACCTGGGTGGCTGAATCCTCGGAAGGATCCGTATCCGAAAAAGATGACGGGCAACGGGGCACATACTGTGAGTAGTCTCAAACAGCGGACGCAGATGGTGGAGTACAGCGAAGCCTCTCCTCTCGGGGACGTGCGCGCTCGAATACCAAGTCATCGCCAAAAGGTGAGACGAGGGAGAAACGATGGGAATGTACAGGGGGAGCGAAGGGTCGACCCATGAACATGAAAACTCTAACCGTGCAGCGACCCTCAAAATGAAATGACACGTGGTCCGGGTCATGGTGCACCTCCCATATCGGCGTGTCCACGAACACCACGAACATCGCCATCTGAATATGTGACGGAAAGAAGAGATAGAGGGAGTGAGAATCTTACTAAAGAATCTCAGTAGGGCCTCCTACTACCTAGATGTCATCATCTACGTCCTCAGGAACCTTGGGTTTATTTTCATAAAAGCAAGTGAGCATGCATCAAGTTCATTTTAAACTTTAAAGTATAACTTAGCCAAGGTCCATTCATTTTAGGATGATCTTAATGTCATGGATGCAACATAGTAAAGAATGCATGCATGGTGCTACATAGTGCAAGAACATCATCCATAACATCAAGACACATCATAGTAGTGGCGTAAAGTGGCAATCATCATAATCATATGGGGAAAAACTTCGTGACATAATCATCATACTTTTCTTCGTCATGGGCCACCCTAAAAGACAATCGAACTTGGGGTGCTCGGCTAACCGGTGTCACCCAGAACGTGTCACATCTCTAGGTTATGAGCTCATACCTTAACTAGTCGTCACTAGTTCTTACTTATCCCTTACCGATAAGCGTATCATAAATCATAAATCCCGACTATCTGAGTACGGGTTAGGGGGCAATTCTCTTAGGGGTGCTCGGCCGAACCGGTGTCACCTAAGAGTATAAATTGGTACCGATGTCACATGAGTTATATGGAGGTGCTTGGGCGAATCGGTGTCATCCTATAACCCATCTTAGTACTTTAATTTTCAAAAATCTCTTTAAGTCCCCAAATTTTTTAGAAATTCGGCGGCACGACGGCATCACGCCGAATTTCTTCCAAACTTGCTTTATGCCACATAAACATATACATATATCCTCAATGTGAATAGACATAATCATTCTTCACATAGCACATACATCATCATGAAACATTCAAGCGTTCGGTTCTACGGTAGCTTATGCTTGATCTTTACAGGCCTTAGTCTTGAGATATAATTGTCCTAACATCCGTTATTTACATTTTATGCACCTAAGGGTTCATAAATAATTATTCTTACTAATTCTTATGTTCATAATCAAATCTGGACAGCATAGGGCAGTATCATTACCTTGTGATTACGGGGTTCTAGAACTTATATTTTAGACCCTTTCTCGGTTCCGTTTTCGCCTAAAGCGCAATTAATTAAATCTAAATCAATTATGAGGCATTCCTACGCTTAAGAAATAATTATAAATCACATTTATCATGTCGTAACGTTGCTGGACAGAATCCAGAAAATTAAATGCTCTAAGTGTTCTAAATTTGCATTTTTACGATTTTCTAGTTACTAGTTTCTCTATTGGTGCTAGAATTCGATTCTAATCCAAATGTTACCAAGTTTTTCATGTCTAAACAATCCTAATCTGATTATGTTCCCATTAAAACAGTTTGGATAAGTTTTAAAAATAAATGGGTCAAAACTATGTTAAATCCTATCTTTACGGTATTTTTATGAAGCTAGTTTCTTACTTATCATGCATAGAATCGTTCCTACATCATCATATGATATTTTCACACATTCTAACATATCAGAACATCATCATACAGCAGCAAGTTCATCATGGCAGAACCGAAAACATCTAGCTTCAATAAAAGAATTAAATTGACACTTCTAGGTACATAAGTTAACTAGTTTCTCTTGGAATCAATTTAGAACTTCTAAAACTCCTTGCAAACCATTTTAATTCATCAAGAGGCTAAGGAAAGCCTTAGGTCAGTGACCAAAATATATTTCATCTTCTAAAAGGGAATAAAATCATGGCTGATGATAAATATAACCTTATAAAAACTTACAAAGCTTTTGAGGAAACTTAGAAGATAGATTATTGGCCCTTGTAGCTAGATGAAACTTATTACAAGTCCATCATCATTACTTGGCCAAAAATCATACATTCAAAGAATGCTTCCACATTAAACTTTAACTTGAATGAAATAGGCAAGTCTTTGAGCTCTAGGTTCTTAAGTTATGACAGAAAATAAACGTGCTATGCTTTTCATTTTTAATCTTGCTTACAAAGTAAAGTGATGACTTAAAATAAATATCCAAGACTTGAAATGTAAATATGCAAGGCATAAACTTAAACATACAATCTTGAAAGTAAATATGCAAGGTTCAATTCTTTATTTTAGTGCTTTTGGCCCAGCAACAATCGACTTTAAGGCCGAAATAGAAAGGCATTCGAGAAATTAATTAGGTGATAATGCAATTTCAATTCTTTATTTTAGTGCTCTAGGCCCAGCAACAATTGACTTTAAGGCCGAAATAGAAAGGCTTTGAGAGTTAATTACGTGATGATACAAGTCTCATTTTAATCTTTAAGTTCTTAGGTGATAGCTTGAAAGTAAAGATGCATAGCAAGAATATAAATATGAGTGCTAGCATAAAATAATTATGCAAGTTCATTTTATCTTATTATTAGAGCTCATAACAAGACTTTAGAGGAACTCAAACCTTAACCCAAACTCATCCAACCAAGGTAAAGTAAAGCTTAGAGTTCTTAGAACTCAAAACAACATCTTTAGAAAATCAAAACATATAGCATGTAAAAGAAAACGGAATGGCCGAAACATCTAGGGAAGAAAAGGAATATTTTGAAACTCTAGAGTCCATGATCTTAGTGATATATTAACACCAACATCATGAGTCCTCCTCATTGAGTTCATAGAACCATTTTAAAAGATCATCAAAGCTAAAGTTCTCAAGAGCTCAAGAAAAGAAAAACTAAAAACATTTTTGTTCAAGAACAAAGATCAAGCTCTAGAGTTTGTTTCAAATGATGAACATCATCATGAAACTCTCATCATCAAGTTCTCATTTCTCTACTCTCAAGGGCTCATGGCTGAAACAAGAAAGGAAAAAGGAGTAGAGGAGAAGTTCTAAAAAAAGAAAACAAGAGAAACCATAAACAGAGAAATCCCTACTTGATGAGAAGAACTTGAAGATGAACATTCATGAAAAGAAATCCCTACTTGATGAGAAGAACTTGAAGATGAAGGAAGAAAATAAAGAAGATGAAGAACTTGAATGACTTGAAGAACCTTGAAGAACTCTTGAAGAACATAAGAACTTTGAGAGAAAAGAAAACTTTGAAAGTGCACTAACTTAGCAAATGATCTAAAAGTGGTGCAAGCTCCTCAAGGCCATCTATTTATAGGCAAAGGAAGCAAATGGAGGGGGAGGAAAGCTGAAGAGGTTTCAGCCAAGAGGAGTGCAGCCCATGAGTTCCATGAGGTGAGATGTTGTGGTCTTGAAGCATGGTGAGGTATGGTTCAAAGCATGGTGAGGTATGGTTCAAGGTATGGCTTAAGCATGGCTTCAAAGAGTAAGAAAACAATTTAACCATGTGGTCAAAGGGGGCATGGCTGTTCGGCCATGTTACAGCCAAGGGAAGGTTTGTTTTGCAATTTAATTGTGATCTAGAGTTGTGTTTAGGTGTGTATTGGATTATGTTTAAGATTAGGAATTTGTAAGAAACTGTTTAGGTAAGGAAAAATGGGTAATTACGGTGGTCTAGACATGATTAAGGAGTGGTCTTGCACCATTAGAGAGTTAGAACCTCAAATTAGAGTCTAAACAACTCTAGACACAATTCCTTAACTTAGGGAATTGGAGAGAGAAAACACTATTCAAGATTCCAAGACTAAGAATCTTGAGTTCTAAAAAGGGATTTAAGTTTAATCTTTGCAATTTTAGGTTCTAATTAACTTTAATAAATTATTTTGACTCTAGATTAATTAGGAAAATTAATTAACCTTCGATTAGAGCCTAAAATTGCTTAGGTTAGCTTAATTACGTTATTAGAGGTAAAAACACTATTTTAGGGGTAAAATCGTAATTTTTGCACAAAAACTTCCCGGGACCACCGGGACTTGAATAGAGACCTCTAGACACATGAAAACATGATTTTAAACCTCTGGGGAAAGTTTCGGGCTCAAACGGCACTGCTACCTGTGTAAAAACGCTATAGGGGTATTTTGGTCATTTTGACCCGAAACTGATGAAAACAAGATTTTCGCTTCCGGAAACATTCAAAGGCCATTCGATCCTCTTCAAACATTGAGTTGACCCTTTGAGAACTGCCGAGTTGGCCATCCTCGAATTCCGGCCAGGAAATGGCCTCAGGGGCATTTTGGTAATTTCCCTCAGATAGAAAAAATCGGGGTGTTACATTACTCTTCTCCTTAAATAGAATTTCGTCCTCGAAATTCGTTACCTTGGAAAAGTTCGGGACACTTGTCTCGCATTTCTGACTCTAGCTCCCATGTGAATTCTTCGGATTTGTCCCGTCCCCATGCTACTTCACCAAAGGAACAGACTTGTTCCTCAGCTGCTTGATTCCGCTATCCACGATTCTCGTAAGTGGATGATTGAAAGTTAGGTCTTCCTTTAACTGTACATGCTCTGGCTCTAAAACGTGGCTAAGGTCGAACTCATACTTCCTCAATTGAGAAACGTGAAAGACGTCATGAAGATTAGAAAGATTAGAGGGTGAGGCTATTTTGTAGGCGATTGTTCCTACTTTTTGAAGAATTTGGAAGGGACCAAGGAATCGGGGCTCAACTTTTTTACTTTCATGGCTCTTCCTATGCCTGTGGTGGGGGTAATCCTAAGGAATACATGTTCTCCTTCTTTGAATTCCAAGGGCTTGTACCGCTTGTCCGCATAGCTCTTTTGTCTACTTTGAGCAGTGAGCATCCTATCCCGGATTCTCTTGATTTGTTCCGTGGTTTCCCTTACTACATCGGGTCCTAACATGGTTTTTTCTCCGGACTCATACCAACACAGAGGGGATTGACACTTCCGTCCATATAAGGCTTCGTAGGGTGCCATGCCGATACTCGCGTGATAACTGTTGTTATACGCAAATTCGATCAATGGCAGGTACTTGTCCCAACTTCCCCTTTGGTTTAGCACACAGGCTCTCAACATGTCCTCTAGGGTTTGGATCGTCCTTTCCGATTGTCCGTCAGTTTGTGGGTGGTAAGCAGTGCTCAAGCATAGCTTTGAACCAAACGCCTTTTGAAAGGCTCCCCAAAAATGTGACGTAAACCGCAGATCTCTATCCGAGATTATCGTCAACGGTACTCCATGCAATCTTACGTTCTCTTGGATTTATAGCTGAGCCAATTTATCTAAAGAGTATGTCATTCTAATAGGCAGAAAGTGAGCCGACTTGGTTAGCCAATCCACTATCACCTGTAACGCCCCGATTTTCGCTAAACTTTCATAATGACCAAAATGCCCCTGAGGTCATTTTTACCCGAAACACGAGGACAGCCGGCTTTGGCCATCCTCATAGGGTTCATATGTTATATGAAGGGGATTGTATGAGCATGAGTGCCTAACAAAGCAGGAAAACCTCATTTCTGAGATTTCTGCGCGTAAATGACCAAAATACCCCTATAACAGAATTAAGGCAGTTTTAAGTTCCGTTTCGACCCGGACTTTGTTCTAGGTTCAAAACAATGATTTTAAGGCATGAACTATGTTTGTTTAAGTCCCGGAGGTTCCGGCCAACTTTTGGTGAAAATTACGGTTTTGCCCCTGCATATCGCATTTTCAGCTTAATGAGCCGTTTAACTCCAAACCTAAGAAATATTAGGCTCTAATTAAAGGTTAATTAATTTCCATAATTAATCTAGAGCCAAAACCATCATTTAGAATTAATTGGAACCTAAAATTGCTCAGGGAAATTCAAATCTCATCCTAGTCTTATTCTTTAAAAAGGAATAAGAATCTGTGAATAGTGTCGAATAGTGTTTCCACTATTCACATCAACTTTTCTTTTCAAGACAAGTTGTCACACCCACATTACTAGTCTTAGAGGTGTTGACTCCCCTAATCCTTCTAGACTACTTCTAACCTAGGGATTTGTGGTTTTAATTAACCTATTAGTGCACCTAAGTACCTACTTAGCAACTTTTAATCCTAAGACTAATCTATGTCACACCAAAGCTGTAACGCCCCAATTTTTACTGTAATTTTTACTGTCATTAGAAATTACTCAATTACCGAATTACCGTAGGTAATTATTACATAAGATTTGAGGCCGAACAATCCTCAATAAAGGAATATAACATTAGAAGAGAGGTTAGGAACGATTCATGAGAGTCGCAAATCCAGATTTCAGACGTATAAAATGACCAAAATGCCCTGAAGTTATTTTACTCTAAAATGAGGATCGTGGGCCCCACCTATTCTCAAGGGGATATTTTGAGGATAATAAGGGATTGTTTGTGTTATGTGTGTTAATAGAGCAAAAGGATCTCAATTTTGAGTTCCGACGCGCGAAATGACCAAAACGCTCAAGGTTGTTTTAACTCCGATGTGCGTGCCGATCGAGCCCGAACCTCACTAAAATGTTTTAAAATGTGTTTTTAAGCCATGATTAACCATTGGTTAAGCTCGGGTGGCCTCGGGCAATTTTTAAGTGAAAGTACGATTTTGCCTGTTTTTGGGCGCTTTTGCGAATTTTGGGATTTTTGATTCAGTATACGAAACCTAAGCAATATTAGGCTCAAATTAAAGCTTATTAAATTCTAAATATTAATCTAGAGTCAAAATTATGTATTTAGATTGATTAGAACCCAAAATTGCTCAAAAACACCCAAATTGCTTACTAATTCACTTAAACCCTTAACCGTAAATTCTCTAAATTACATGAATACCTTGCCTACACCTAAATAATGCATGGAACACACAAATTTCACTTCTTTGGGCTGTAATGGACAGAAATTATTGATGCCATTATGCAGCTGAATTATTGCCAAAAGTTGCACTAAAACAAAATGCCAAAATGTCACCATAAGAGACATAATTCCTTAATTTCATACAACTTTGTCTAAAATGATTTTTCCTCCCTTATTTCTCCTGCAAAATTCCGTCCACTACCTCATCATTTTGGCCAATTAGAAGCCTCAAAATCTTCTATAAATAGGCTTGCTTGAGTGGTCTTAGAATGCTTAGTTCATAACTAGTTTTTAAGAGCACCAAAAACTTTCTTTCTTCCTCCTCTTTGGCTGAATTCTTTCTTCAATTTCTTCAAAGAGATTTTGTTTCATTTCACTTCAAGAAACCAAGTTCTCTTCCTCTTCTTCAACTCAGATTAGGTAGGGAGTAGTTTCTAAATTTATTTCTATGCTTTGAGGGGTTATAATTCTTTTAAAGTCTTGAAGGAGCTCTAGTAAAGAAACAAAATGAATTTGCATCCATGATTAAGTTTATGCTTTGCATAACCATGTTTACCTTCTATGTCATCACTAAATTTTCAAGAATGAAAAAATGAACTTGCATTTCTCATGTTTAAATTCCAAGCTTGTATTTCATGTTTATGTTTCAAGTCATCACTTAATCTTTCAAGATAATAAAGAGGTTGCATCTCATATTTAATTTATGCTCTCACTATATTTTATAATGGCTAAAAGAATCAACGCATGGCATGTTTATTTTATGCCATCACCTAAAGATCCTAGAGCTCAAAGACTTGCCCATGTATCACAAGCAAAGAAATATGATTATTGGAGTTAAAGAATTTATTCTTTAAAAAGTCTTGAGATTGGAGCTTAAAAGATGTAATAATAATCTCTTCTCCTCTATCGTCTGTCAGGGGACTACCGCCGCTCCGGTTTCTTAATAATCTCTTCTCCCTCATCTGGTCCTGCGGACCTCTCACAGTCTGTGTGGACTACCGCCGCTCGGTTTCTTAATAATCTCTTCTCCCTCTATCGGTCTGTGCGGACTACCGCCGCTCAGGTTTCTTAATATTCTCTTCTCCTCTCTCACCAGTTGCATGCGGATTACACGCTCTAGTTTCTTGTATCATGTTTATATTTCAAGTTCTTGCATCATGTTTAATTTTCAAGTCATCACCTTAAATCTTAAAGATAAAGAAATGGAATTGCATACCATGTTTATAATTCCAAGCTATCACCTTATAAAGATAAGATTAAAATAAGGTTGCATAGCATGTTTATAATTCTAAGATGTCACCTAAATCTCTAAAGCTCAAGACTTACTCCTTTTATCTTAAGTGAGAATTTTAATTGTGAAGATCCTCCCAAATTTGACAAAAGAACTAGTTTCTAAATGAGTTTTAAGGCTTTGCAAGGATTTTCACGGGGAACTAGTATTTTATATGCACTTAAAATATGATTCTATGTAATTGCATGAGGTTCATGATTGACCCCGATCTGAGTTTAGTATCAATGTGTGATAATGATTTGATATGATTGAAGTTGTGATAATTATGGTTTATTGTTAAGAGAATGATTCATAATTGGTTTAGTAACTAATTAGTTCTATAATTGATAATTCTATGTAAGGATTGGATGCTTATTAAGTACTTGATATCATTGAATGATTTCTGGCTTGCATGTTATAGTTCTTTGTTGCAAATAATGAGAATGCTTATACATGAAATGCTCTTTATTATGTAAAATTTACCTTTGTTGCTAGAAGAAAATGTATCATTGTAAAAGTGTAATTTGGAAAGGTTACGCTAAGGAAAGATTTGGTATTTAAGCGTGTCCATTGTGACCCACCTCTCTTTCTGGGAATCTCCCATATGCATGATTACAGATTGATATATATTATTCTAGCTTAAGACTATAAATGAGAAAATGTTATGATGTTTATGAATTGTATTATGATATAACATGCAAAGATTTAATGGTGACTTAAACTTATAAGAAAATGATCCTTTGGAACCATCAGACTATAGGTGGTGAAAAGGTGATTTTAGCCCCCTAACCCGTTCTCTCAAAAGGGTAGAGTCGGGACTTTAGCTTAACAAAAAGGGATAAGTATATGCTAGTGACGACTAGTAAAGTATGAGCTCATAACCTAAATTACTCCCAAAAGGGTGGAGTATAGGGTGGCCTAAGGAAAATAATGATGATGATAAGATTTTAAGTCACCTAAGGAAATGAAATATGTGCACTATGTCCACATGTAGCTAATATTATATGACATTCTTTTATGCATGTTATTTGATAATGATGATGAGGAAAATGATGTAATGATAAAGGAAAAGTTCATTGTAAATATGACATGTTAAGATTATGATGCATTATAAGGCGATGATTTAAAACTTGACGAACCTCGGTTAAGTATTTGTCCGAACTTAAAATGAATCTTTGCATGCTCACTATTTTAGAATAATCCGAGGTTCCTGGGACTTTGATGATGACACTATAGAAGAGGCACCCTACCGAGAATTCTTTAGCAAGATTCTCACCGCCTTTTCTTTATTTCCGTCTTTGTCACCAGATTCAAATGGCGACATTCGTCCTGTTCGTTGATACCCCTACTTGGGAATTCCTCTATGATCCGATGCATCGCACGTATCATTTTGAAGGGAGGTCTTGTGATTCGTGTTTTTATTTACATAGGTCGCCCATTTGCACATCCTGTCCCTAGTTATCGATTTTCTCCTACTTCTCCCTATGGCGATGAAATGGTTTCGAACATGCACGCCCACTTGATGAAAGGATGTTACGTTCTTATTCCGCTTCATCTGCTGTCCATGGATTTCAGTATGTTCCGAGACGAGATATTCTGAAACTGATCCTTCAGAGGACACTCCTACTCATGTATATTCTCGAGAGCTCTTGCTCCTACTCCCACACGTGTAAGAGAGGTAGTGAGGAAACAGTTGTTCAGCCGAGGTTAGCGAGAAGGCCGTCCATGCGACTCCGACTGGTGCATCTCGTGTGTCCCTTCCGAGGGAGCTCATCGATGGATCGGATTTATTCCCCATTTCAGGACAGATGGCCATAGAAGGTTCTTAGTAGATTTATGTGTGATCATGCACCCTAGTTTTAGGATAACCTTCCCGGCTTATGGAGTTATCTAGTTTAGGGGCATGTATTTCCTTAAGTATATTTTCTTTTATGGGTTTGCATAAGATAATGATGTATGAACATAACCCACCCTTTGAGTGAGGTTATTGTATGTAAATATATGCTATAATGTGCTTATGGATGTTATATGATGGAGCCTAAGTAATATGATGTGATATATTCTTAAACGTCTTATTATACCCCGCTTACTCGTTCACGTTGTACTCGGCTCACGTTTTCAATTATGTGTTTAAAAAAAAAAATGGCTCGTAATTTCACTAAGTATTTTCAAATTATGAAGAAAGAACCAAAGCAAGGAGTAAAGTCTAGTCATTAATCAGATTCAACCTAGGTGTATCTGGTTAATTACTAGGGTGTTACAAAAGCACACTTCTAGAACATGGTTTAAGGAGATATTTCTCCTCCCCAAGGCTGCCAAGAATGGCGCCATTTTCCCCTAGAAAATCATCAAAAAGTTAGTCTATGTGTTCAAGCTATCTTGTGACATATGTCTTGAACACTTTCAATCAATGATCAACTTTCAAGAAAAATTGTCACTCAAGACTCAAAGAATATTTTATATGGTCAATCAAGGCTTTCAATTCACTTCTAAAATGAAAATAATTATGTCTTTCAAACTCAAAAAGAATGATTTGTTTTTGTGGTCATTCAAGCTTTCCATCAAACTATTTCAAGACAACATGTCTTACAACACATTACCTATGCTTTGGGAATTTAAGTCTAGAAAATTTTCTCCTCTTTTTGGGCATGAGAAGCACGGTTCTCTTCAGATTTTGCAGCCCAAAATTTCAAGTTTTTATGCATTTTTAAAGGTTTGAAAATAAGGTACATGCTAGCCATACTTTAGGACATGCATAGCTAGACTTTTCACCATGCTTTGAATGACTTTACACCATGCTTTGAACAAGATTTTTCCTCCCTCATGTGGCTGTAAAAGTGGCTGAAATTCTCCCCCCAAAAGGCCTCCAATATTCAATTCATTTCACTTCTCTATAAATAGGTAGCTTAGGAAACTTGAAGCACCTTTGTTCATTTCACTAAAGCTTTGAGTTAGAGCACTTTGAGTTTCTTTCTCTCAAGTTCAAGAGCTCATCCTCTCCAACCTCTTCATCTTCTTCACTTCCTCTCAAATCCCAAACTCTAGGTAGGGAGCTCTTCAAGAATGCTTTCTTTTATTTTCATGCTCAATATTTATCTTGCTTGAAAGTTGTGTTGTTAGTAAGTTTTCTTCCCAAGCATTATTTTGGTTTCTTCTTTTCTCTTCCTTTTCATTTTTGGCCTTAAGGCCATGGTAGTGAGAGCTTGATGATGAGTGCTCTCAAAGATGAAACCATGAGTTCATCTTAAAGTGAGGCCTCTAAAGCTTGAACCTTTCTTAAGAAAAAGTTTCATCATTTCTCCTTTTTCTTTCATTTTTGGCCTCAAGACCAAAATGAGGAGAGCTTGATGATGAGTGCTCTCTTGGGATAACCATGTGTTCATCCTAACATGAGACCTCTAAAGCTTGTGTTTTGTTTGAGAAAAGTTTTATCTTTTTCATGTTTTGGTTAGGACAAGGCTATGTTTCTCATGAAAACTCTTTTTGAGCTTTTCGTTCCTAGATGTTTCGGCCATGGAGGCTTAAGGTGCTTGGAAAAATGGTAGCTTTGTAATGAGTGCTTCATGTTGGCCTTTGTCACATGAACAAACTCTAAAGCTTGAGTTTTTCCAAGAAAGGTTTCTCTTTTTCAAAGTCTTGGTCAAGAATGAGTTATGTTTCTTTGATGTCTTGAAACTTTCCTTTTCTTTTGTTTAGGTTTCGGCCATGAAGGCCTCTTGGACTTGAAATATGAGAAGCTTGATGATGAGAGTTGTGTGATGATGTTTGTCACATGAACAACCTCTAAAGCTTGAGTTTTCAAAAAAAAAAAAAAAGTTTACTACTTTCAAGTTTTGCTCAAGACATAGTTATGTTTCTCTTGAACCTTGAAAACCTCATTTCTTTTCCCTTGAGTTTTTGGCCTTGAAGGCCTTTAGGACTTAGAAAAATGGTAGCTTGATGATGAGGGCTTCATGTTGATGTATGTCACATGAACAAAACTCTAGAGCATAAATTTGGTTTCTAGGCCAAGTATGTTTCGGTTTCTTTCCTTTATGTTGGTCATGAGTTTTGGTGTTGTTAATAAATGTAGAGCATTGTAAAAATACTCAATGATGAGGACTTGAGATGTTGGTGTTTGAATCACCAAGATCTTGGTCCCTAGAGTTCAAAAATAAGGTTGTTTCCTCATGATGAGGATTCGGCCACCTCATGGACTTGGAGGATATGATTTTCTTTTATACAACTTAGCAACACTAGTGTTTTCTCTTCTTGTGAGGATGAGTTATGGGTTGAAACTTTGTTTCCTTTAAAGTCTTGCAAGAGCTCTAAACAAGATATAAAAGAAGTTGCATCCACGTTTACGTTTATGCTTTGCATTAGCACGTTTATTTCTTATGCCATCACTAAGACCCAAGATAATGAATGAACTTGCACAATGCACGTTTATGTTTCAAGCTTTGCATCTCATTTTATATTTCAAGTCATCGCTAAACTCTAAGAATAAGAATGGAGATGCATTTCATCTTTACTTTGTGCTATCACTTTATTTTCTAAAGGACTATAAAATGAAATGCATAGCACGTTTATTCTATGTCATCACTTGAAACTTTAGAGCTCAAAGACTTGCCCATTTCATCTTAAGAAAAGAATTAAATCAAGGAGGTATCTCCTTGAACATCATTCGGCCATGTGGTGTAAATGGCTCTAGGATGAGTTTCATTTAACTACAAGGGCCTATAATGCATGTCTTAGAATTTTTCTAAGCTTTGATGCACTTAACCAAGGTTTTAAACATGTTTTCAAGTTTTGAATCATTGTCAAGAGCAAGCCGAAATGGCTGCTGCCCTTGATGTTCCATGATGAGTTTTGGCAAAATAAACTTTGATTTTTCATGGTCTTGAAGTCCCAAAAAGGTTCCAAGAGAAACTAGCAAGTTATACGGTTGAAAGAAAGGTTTTTCTCATGATTTTTATGCCTTAAAGGTCTTCGGTTTTGCCTTAGTAATTTCAGCACCTTAAATTCTGTTTTGGGTGGTCTAAATATGTTATAATACCTTGCCAAGTATGTGATAATTGTTCTAGACTCTTTAAAGCATTATTAGTGACTTTGTTTGCTTAATATGTGAATTCTAGAACTATAAAGAATGGCAAAATGAGGTTCTGCCCAGCCTTGATAAAATATTTAGAATTACATTAGATTATATCTAGATGTGTGGGAGTGACTCATAATTGGCCTAGGTATTAATTATTGCACCATAGAAAAAGTCGGATGCGAGAAAGGGCTTAAAACGCATTTTCTAGAACACGTAATTCATCAAATATGAACAACTACATAAAGCTGTCCAACCATAATTAATTAGGATTTAGAACTTAATGGATTATGGTAATGAGGTTAATCAATCCCATAAACATACTAGAAAGTAATGGGAAAGTTTGAGGTTACCCGATTTAGGGATTTTTACCTTAAGGGATGATTATGCGCCTCTAAGTTTGATGATGAATTGATGTGTTAGCTCATGGCGTGTATGGTGCCATGTGAACTATTATCCCTATGTGATAGCTTGTATTAACATGTTATTATTTCTTTAAAAGAACTTTGGAGATGCCGAGGTAGTAATTATGTGCTATGCATTAATTATGTGGCATCTTAAAGAAACATGTTAAACTTAGGATGACTCAGAACATAAGAATGTAATCCTTTGAAACACTTGAATTAAGGGTGGGGACAATGTGATTCTAGCCCCCTAAACCCATTACTTAAAGTCGGGAAGTTGACTTATCCAAATGGATAAACTCTAGATGCTAGTGACGACTAGTGTGGTATGAGCTCATACCCTAGAGTTTTCTCAAAGGAGAAATATTAGAGGCGGCCCGATTAAGTAAAGGTTCTTATGTCACCTAAGTAAACCAATTATATGATTTATGTTTCATGTACCAGTTATATGATTTATGTTCCATGTACCAGTTATATGATTTATGTTCCATATACCAGTTATATGATTTACGTTCTACGTACCAAGCTACATGATTTATGTCTATGACTTTAGTATAAAGCCTATGTAACACCAGTGCCATGATAAAAAGAGCAGTTCTCGGAAAATGAGATTTTGGAAAACTCATAACTGAACCTATGTATGTCCATTATTTTATAAATAAACCGAGATTCCTGGAGGCGTATATGATGACACCTAGGATAGAAGCAAAACCCTACTGAGTTTCTTTAGTAAGAATCTCACTCCCTCTATCTTTTCCTTTCCATTATGTCTTCAGAGCGAGATGGCGACATTCGTCCTATTCATTGACACTCCACGGTGGGAGATCCACCACGACCCGGAGTATGGGTCCCATCATTTTGAGGCGATGTACCTACGTGGTATTCATGTTCATTGGGCGGCCATTTTCGCACCGTGTCTATAGCCACCACTTCACCCCGGCATCCCCCTACGACGATCCCACGATTTTCGAGCATGCACGACCCCAATGGGAGCAGAACCTGCGGGCCCCCTCTGACCGTTCAATCGATTTGCCGGTATACGTGCCGTTGACACAACACTTGGAGGAGGACCCTATAGAGGATGTCCCCATGGGTCATGAGGACTCTGCCCCCACTCCACCGCAGCGACCGACGGGCAGCGAGGAGACGATTACCAGCGGCGACGAGCTCGGCACCAGGGACCACGACCTCGGCGTGGCGGCCCATCGATCCACAGGGCATGCACGTTGGCCGAGCTCGCCCATGGATTGGCTACGTCCCTCCATACCGTGATCTCATTGCATAGACAGAGGGTAGGTCTTAGTGCACGCACACCACTAGTATGGATGAAACCCCTTTTTGCATTGGGGTTATCCATCATAGATTGCACGGGGATCGGGATATTTTCTTTCAGTTCTTTTCGATGTATTTCTATTTTCTATTGTATTTATTTATACATTATGTACTTGAAGAGTCCTGCCCAGTGGGTAGGCATTTTATCTATGAGGTATTTCAGTTATGATTGATGTTATGTTCGATGTTATGGTTTGGAGCCATTCCTATGTTATCGTTCCGTATACTATGATACCGACTCGTAAAGTTACGTGCGGCTTCTATTTTAAGTAACGATTTCAAAAAAAAGTTGGCTCGTATTTTCGTTAAGTCTATTTTCTCAAGAAGATGAACCATGCCAACAAGTAACGACTAATATTTGGCCTAAGTACGTACTAGTAGTATTGGGTCGAATATTAGGGTGTTACATTACCCATATAGCATCATGGCTAGCTTGGGTCTTAGGCAATCCCGTCACGAAATCCATAGATATGCATTCCCACTTCCATTCGGGGATTGACAAGGGTTGCAACAAACCTGAAGGTTTTTGGTGCTCGATTTTCACTTTCTGACATACCAAGCACTTACTAACCCAGGCGACCACATCCTTTTTCATCCCGGGCCACCAAAACATTTTCTTTAAGTCTTGATACATCTTGGTAACACCAGGATGGATGGTGAAATAGCTTTTGTGGGCCTCCTCCAAGATCTTCTCTCGGAGGTCACCATCTTGAGGCACACAAATTCTGGCTTCGAACCTCCATATCCAATCTGTACCTCTTTCAAAACCCTTCAACTTTCCTTCCTTGATGGCATCTATGATCTTCTCGAACTCCTCATTCTCTAGTTGTGCTTTCACGACTCTATATTTAAACCCACTTGTTACACTAAGATAGCACATCTTCATCCCTTTATCGGTTGCCGACATCCTTAGATTCATATCCCTAAACTTCTCTATTAGCTCAACTTCTTTGACCATCATGTGGGATAGATGTAATGACTTTCGGATCAAGGCATCAACGACTACATTAGCCTTGCTGGGGTGGTAACTTAAACCGAAATCGTAGTCTTTGAGAAATTCCATCCACCTTCTTTGCCTCATGTTCAACTCCTTTTGATCAAAGAGATACTTGAGACTCTTATGATCGGAGAAAACTTCAAACCTTACACCATATAAATGGTGTCTCCACATCTTTAGGGCGAACACTACGACTGCTAATTCTAGGTCATGGGTGGGGTAGTTTGGCTCGTGAGGCTTGAGTTGTCGAGATGCATAGGCTACCACTTGCCTATTTTGCATTAACACACACCCTAGTCCTTTGCCCGAAGCATCACAATATACCTTGAAAGGTACATCAGGGCCAGGTAAGACTAGAACTGGGGTTGTGGTCAACCTCTTCTTAAGCTCTTGGAAACTCTCCTCACACTCGAGACTCCATACAAAAAGGGCATTTTTCCTAATTAGCTTGGTCAGGGGTAGGGCAATCTGGGAGAATCCTTTGATAAACCTACGGTAGTAGCCCGCTAAACCCAAAAAGCTCCGTATTTCAGTTACGGTCTTTGGTCTATTCCAATTCATTACCGCTTCAACCTTACTGGGGTCTACGACTATACCTCCTTTCGACACCACATGCCCTAAAAACTTTACTTCCTCCAACCAAAATTCACACTTAGATAGCTTAGCATATAAATTCTTCTCCTTCAAAATCTCCAAAACTATCCTTAGATGTCGTTCATGCTCCTCGTGGGTCTTCGAATAGATGAGTATATCATCTATGAAAATGACCACGAACTGATCTAAACAGGGTCTAAAGATCCTATTCATGTAATCCATAAATACTGCGGGAGCATTTGTCAGTTCGAAAGACATCACCGAGAACTCAAAGTGTCCATACCGAGTCCTAAAGGCGGTCTTCGGTATATCTTCATCTCTCACCCTAATTTGGTGGTATCTCGACCTCAAATCAATCTTGGAGAATACCACCGCTCCTCTCAATTGGTCCTTAAGATCATCAATCCTAGGCAAAGGGTATTTGTTTTTCACCATTACACAATTCAATTGCCTATAGTCTATGCACAACCTTATACTCCCATCTTTCTTCTTGACAAATAAAACTGGGGCTCCCCACGGTGAAGCAGTAGGTCTTATGAAATTCTTCTCTAAAAGCTCCTCAAGTTGGGTTTTCAATTCGGCTAGTTCTAGGGGTGACATTCTGTAGGGGGCTATGGAGATTGGTCCCGCTCTAGGAACCAACTTAATGGAGAACTCCACTTTTCTTTCGGGAGGAAACTCGGATATCCCTTCTGGAAATACCTTGGGATAGTCTCTTACTACTGGTATATTCTCTAGGTTTTGCTCAAAGTCTACCTCACTAGCGGCTAGGAGAACATATCCCTTAGTCTTTTTCCCACTACAGTGGACCTCTACGGCATTGAGATAAAGTCTTAAAGGCTGACTAATTTCACTAGGGGAAGAAGGAAAGACAAGGGTCTTGGTGTCATAATCTAACAACATACGGTTGGTGTGAAGCCAATCCATGCCAAGGACTACTCCTATACCTTTCATGGGTAAACAAATTAAATCCATAACAAAGGATCTATTTTCTGCAATGAGATGGCGGTTTAAGCAAATAAAACAGGTATTTACAGGACGGTTTGTGGGGGTAGAAACAATAAGATAAAAAGAAAGTTTGGAAGTTTTCAAATTTAGAGCCTCGATACTAGCATATGAAATAAAAGAATGAGTTGCACCAGAGTCATACAATACAGTTAAGGTTTTACCATTTATTTCGCACTTACCTTCTATGAGATCGTTGGATCTTTCCGCTTCGTCCGCATTGAGAGTGAAGACCCTCCCTTGGTGTTGTGGCCTGGGGTTTTGGTTGGCTGGCCTCCCATTGGTGCAATTGTTGGCGTAGTGGCCAGGCTTCCCGCATCTAAAGCAGGCATTTTTGCGGCTAAGCGACGGTTGCCATGATCTTTCCCACACTGGGGGCATAGTGCGGTTGGTGCGGATCGGGCGAAGGTGGCGGGGGACTCCTTGAGGTGCCTTGTTCTTGGTCCCACTAGACCCTCCTTGTTGGTTGTTTCGGGGGCCGCCCGACCCTCCTTGTCGGTTGTTGTTATTGTAGTTGTTGCGGGTGTTGTTGTTTTGGAATGGTGGTCGGTAAGGTTGCTTGGATTGTTGGTGGGAGGGGGTTCTTTGTTGTTGTTGTGGCTTGAATTGATTGGTGTGGTAGGGGTTATAGTGATTTTGAGATTGGTTTGGATATTGGGGCTTGAATTTCGGGGTTTGAGGTCCTAACCCCTTGTTTTGTGCTGCCCTTGCAGCGTTGATCTTCTTTTGTCCCTCTTCCATGATCCAGCACTTGTTGACTAGGGTTAGGAAGTCCCTAATCTCCATGTGCGCCATAGCATAGTTGAGCTCCGCCGTTAGTCCGGCTTCATATTTGACGCACTTCCACACCTCATCGGGGTTTCCTTGAAACACCCGAGAGAACTTGATCGGCTCCTCGAATTTAGTAGGTGTCTTGGCGACGATGAGCCCTCCTTGGGTCAGTTGCATAAACTCGATGTCTTTTGCGTTCCTCACCAACTCCGGGAAGTACTTCTCATAGTAGTAAGTCTTGAACAGCTCCCAGTCGATCGCAGTACCAGAAGCTTTTAGCAATCTTTGGGTGCCGGTCCACCAGAACTTGGCATCGGACCCCATCATGTAAGCGGTAAAAGTAACCTTTTGCTCCTCCGAGCAAGTAACCACGGAGTAGATCTTCTCCATGTTCTTGACCACTCATTAGCTTTGTCGGGATCCATGGCTCCTCGGAAGGTTGGTGGGTTTGCCTTGCGGAACTCACCGAACCTAGCTTACTCGATCATTTCAGCAGTAGGGGGAACACGTCCGGCGTCCCCTTGTAGGTTCATCCTTTCGAACATCCGCTCCATGGCTCTAGCCATGTCACGGACAACAGCAGCAGTTACATTGTCTTAGTTATCCTCGGCCGGAGTCCTAGGCTGTCTCCTTGGTGTCGTTGGTCCGTAAATACATGAGACAATAAACATAAACTACTCCCCTACCCGAGTGCAACTAAAGGGATAACCTCTGAACAAAAGAAGGTTTATCCACGTCTATGTGGTGTGTGCACTAGCGATACCCAACGGTCTCACTACTAGTAGTTCGGGTAAGGTGGGACGTAGCCAATCCATGGACGTAGCACGTCGGGTGTAGGTACTCGGCCTGGCTGGACGTGAGCTCCTCGACGAGGAACCATCCTCACCCGCCCTCCACGCCTCGGCTGGGTGACAGTGGCCTCGCTACCTTCCCTCGTCAGTGGTGGAGAGGGAGTAGAACTCTCGCTATACAGATAAATAAGTGGGTCCTCCGATGGGTCAGACTCCGAGAAGTAAGCCCGAGGCACGTAGTCAGGAAAATCACGCATGGCTAAGGCGGCGGTGTGCCTACGAAGCACCCTCTCATCGTGCGTGAGCGCACGCTCAAAAACTCGGTCATCATCGCCATAGGGTGATGTCGAGGAGAATCGGTAAGAATGTATAGGGTGAGCAAAGGGTCGTCTGACGAACATAAACACGCGCACGGTACAATGACCCTCAAAATGAAATGACCCATGTTCTGGGTCATGATGCACCTCCCATATCGGCGTGTCCACGAACACCACGAACGTCGCCATCTGAAGACGTGACGGAAAGAAGAGATAGAGGGAGTGAGAATCTTACTAAAGAATCTCAGTAGGGCCTCCTACTACCTAGGTGTCATCATCTACGTCCTCAGGAACCTTGGGTTTATTTCATAAAGACAAGTGATCATGCATCAAGTTCATTTTAAGTTTCAGAGTATACTTTAGCCAAGGTCTATTCATTTTAGGATGATCTTAATGTCATGAATGCAACATAATAGAGAATGTATGCATGGCGCTACCTAATGCACATACATCAACCATAACATCAAGCATCATCATACTTAGTGGCATAAAGTGGCAATAGAAACATTCATATGGGAAAAGCTTAGTGACATAATCATAATCATGAAACTTCTCTTCCTCATAGGCCACCCTAAAAGACAATCGAACTGGGGGTGCTCGGCCAAACCGGTGTCACCCAGAATGTGTCACACATCTAGGTTATGAGCTCATACCTTAACTAGTCGTCACTAGTTCTTACTTACCACTTAACGATAAGCGTATCATAAATCATAAATCCCGACTATCTGAGTACGGGTTAGGGGGCAATTCTCTTAGGGGTGCTCGGCCGAACCGGTGTCACCTAAGAGTATAAATTGGTACCGATGTCACATGAGTTCTATGGAGGTGCTCGGCCAAACCGGTGTCATCCTAGAACCCATCTTAGTACCTTAATTTTCAAAATCTCTTTAAGTCCCCAAAACACATCAAAACATCACCATACAAAGCAAAGAAGTTCATCATGACAGAACCGAAAACATCTAGCTTCAATAAGAGAATTAAATTGACATTTCTAGGTACATAAGTTAACTAGTTTCTCTTGGAATCAATTTAGAATTTCTAAAAACTCCTTGCAAACCATTTTAATTCATCAAGAGGCTAAAAGAAACCTTAGGTCAGTGACCAAAATATAGTTCATCTTCAAAAAGAGAATAAAATCATAACTCATGATAACATAACCTCATAAAGATTCGTAAAGCTTTAAGAAAAACTTAGAACATAGATTATCGGCCCTTGTAGCTAGATGAAAACTCATTGCAAGTCCATCCTCACTACTTGGCCGAAAACATGCATTCAAAGAATGCATTCACATTAAACTTTAACTGGAAATGAAATGGGCAAGTCTTTGAGCTCTAGGTTCTTAAGTTATGACATAAAGTAAACGTGCTATGCTTTTCATTTTTAATCTTGCTTACAAAATAAAGTGATGACTTAAAATAAATATACAAGACTTGAAAGGTAAATATGCAAGGCATAAACTTAAACGTGCAAGGTTGAAAGTAAATATGCAAGGTTCAATTCTTTATTTTAGTGCTCTTGGCCCAGCAACAATCGACTTTGAGGCCGAAATAGAAAGGCATTCGAGAATTAATTAGGTGATAATGCAAGTTCGATTCTTTATTTTAGTGCTCTAGGGTCAGTAACAATCGACTTTAAGGCCAAAATAGAAAGGCTTTGAGAATTAATTAAGTGATGATGCAAGTCTCATTTTAATTTTTAGGTTCTTAGGTGATAACTTGAAAGTAAAGATGCATAGCAAGAACATAAACATGAGTGCAAGCTCAAAATAAATTATGCAAGTTCATTTTTATCTTATTAGAGCTCTTAGCAAGACTTTAAAGGAACTTAAACCTCAACCCAAACTCATCAAACCAAGATAAAGTAAAGTCTAGAGTTCTTAGAACTCAACATAACATTTTTAAGAATCAAACCGTGAAACTTAGAAAAAGAAAGGAAAAGGGCCGAAACTTCAAGAAAGAAAAAGGAACATTTTAAAACTCTAGAGTCCATGATCTTAATGATATATTAACACCAACATCATGAGTCCTCATCATTGAGTCCTTAGAACCATTTTGAAACATCATCAAAGTTAGAGTTCTCAAGAGTTCAAGAAAGGAAAAACTAGAAACATTTTTGCTCAAGAACAAGGATCAAGCTCTAGAGTTTGTTTCAAGTGATGAACATTATCATGAAACTCCCAGTATTAAGCTCTCATTTCCTTGAACTTCAAGGCCCATGGTCGAAAATGAGAAAGAAAAAGGAGAGTAAAAGAAGTTCTAAAAAGAAAACAAGAGAAACCATAAACATCAAGCTTTAAAGAAGAACATTCATGAAAAGAAATCCCTACTTGGTGTGATGATCTTGAAGATGGAAGAAGAAGATGAAGAACTTGAAGAACTTTGAAGAGCTTGAAAAGCACTAGAACTTTGAGAGAAAAGAAAAGCTTTGAAGTGCTCTAAACTTAGCAAATGATCTAAAAGTGGTGCAAGCTCCTCAAGGCATCCTATTTATAGAGAAATGAAGCAAATGGAGGGAGTGTGATGGGAGGAGGAGTTTCGGTCACATGCTTGCAGAAATGGGAGGAAAATATCTTTCACAAAGCATGGTTGAAGGCAGGGTTGAAAGCATGGTCAAGCATGGGCTCAAGTATGGTGCAAGCATGGGTTCAAGTATGGCTCTTGGAGTGAGAAAACAATTCAACATGTGGTCAAATGGGGTGAGGTCTGGCCGAAATTGAATCAGCCATGGGGAGGATGTGTTTGCATTTTAATTGTAGTTTAGAGTTGTGTTTAGGTGTATCTTTGATTATGCTTAAGATTATGAATTTGTACGAAAGTGTTTAGGTAAGGAAAATGGGTAATTAAGGTGGTCTAGACATGATTAAGGAGTGGTCTTGCACCATTAGAGAGTTAGATCCTCAAATTAGAGTTTAAACAACTCTAGACACAATTCCTTAATTTAGGGAATTGGAGAGAGAAAACACTATTCAAGATTCCAAGACTAGGAATCTTGAGTTCTAAAAAGGGATTTAAGTTTAATTTAAGCAATTTTAGGTTCTAATTAACTTTAATAAATTATTTTGACTCTAGATTAATTAGGAAAATTAATTAACCTTTGATTAGAGACTAATATTGCTTAGGTTAGCTTAATTACGTCATTAGGTGTAAAAATACTATTCTAGGGGCAAAATCATAATCTTGCACAAAAACAGCCCGGGACCACCGGGACTTGAACAGAGACCTCTAGACTCATGAAAACATGATTTTAAACCTGCGGGAAAGTTTCGGGCTCAAACGGCACTTCTACCCGCGTAAAAACGCTATAGGGGTATTTTGGTCATTTTGACCCGAAACTGCGAAAAACGAAGTTTTCGCTCTCGGAAACATTCGAAGGCCTTTCAATCCCCTTCAAACATTGAGTTGACCTTTCAAGGACGACCGAGTTGGTTACCATCGAATTCAGGTCAGGAAATGACCTCATGGGCATTTTGGTCATTTCCCTCAGACAGAAAAATCGGGGTGTTACAATATACATGTATCCTTAATAATTCCTCATGTGAATAGACATAATCATTCTTCACATAGCACATACATCATCATGAAACATTCAAGCGTTCGGTTCTACGGTAGCTTATGCTTGATCTTTACGGGCCTTTGTCTTGAGATATAATTGTCCTAACATCCGTTATTTACATTTTATGCACCTAAGGGTTCATAAATAATTATTCTTACTAATTCTTATGTTCATAATCAAATCTGGACAGCATAGGGCAATATCATTACCTTGTGATTATGGGGTTTTAGAACTTACGTTTTAGACCTTTTCTCGGTTCAGTTTTCGCCTAAGGCGCTATTAATTAAATCTAAATCAATTATGAGGCATTCCTATGCTTAAGAACTAATTCTAAATCACATTTATCATGTCGTAACATTGCTGGACATAATCCAGAAAATTAAATGCTCTAAGAGTTCTAAATTTGCATTTTTACGGTTTTCTAGTTACTAGTTTCTCTATAGGTGCTAGAATTCAATTCTAATCCAAATGTTACCAAGTTTTTCATGTCTAAACAATCCTAATCTGATTATGTTCCCATTAAAATGGTTTGGATAAATTTTAAAAACAAATGGGTCAAAACTATGTTAAATCCTATCTTTACGATATTTTTATAAAGCTAGTTTCTTACTTATCATGCATAGAATCGTTCCTACATCATCATATGATATTTTCACACATTCTAACACATCAAAACATCATCATACAGTAGCAAGTTCATCATGGCAGAACTGAAAACATCTAGCTTCAATAAGAGAATTAAATTGACATTTCTAGGTACATAAGTTAACTAGTTTCTCTTGGAATCAATTTAGAACTTCTAAAACTCCTTGCAAACCATTTTAATTCATCAAGAGGCTAAGGAAAGCCTTAGGTCAGTGACCAAAATATATTTCATCTTCTAAAAGGGAATATGTAACATCCTAATTTTTAACCCAATACTCTAGAACATATTTAGGTTAATCATTAGTTTGTTACTTCATAGTTCTCATTTAACTTTGAATTACTTAGCGGAAAATACGGGTAATTTTTTTTTGAAATGAAAGTGAGAGCCGCGTGATGCGATATAACTTGCGACGGACAAAACATACATCTCATAACGTCATAGCATAAAGCATATAAGGGCACATCATGAGAGACACTGAATAACATCTCATATATAATTATAATTTGCCCACTTATAAGCGTGGGACTCGGTTTAGTACATGGAAATACATGAAAGAAAATACAACATAAACATAAACATAATCTACTCCCCTACCCGAGTGCATCTAATAGGATAACCTCTAAACAAAAGAAGGTTTATCCCCATCTAAGTGGTGTGTGCTCTAGCAAGGGTACTCCATCGGACGATCGTCACCTCCTATCAAGGCGTCCATCTCGCGAACGAGGCGGATATCCGAAAGCGGGCGAGCTCCTCGGACGTGAAGAGGCGGAATGGGGATCGAGGGTGACCCCCATGGTATGGTCGCATCTCCGGTCGTCGCGCAAGCCGTGGCTGAGTCACGGTATCCTCACTGCCCTCCCTTATCTGTGGTGGAGAGGGGGCAGAGTTCTCGCTATACGGATGGGTAGGCGGGTCCTCGGATGGGTCGGTCTCCGAGAAGTAGGTCCGGGGCACGTAGTCGGGATAATCTCGCATGGCTAAGGCGGCGGTGTGCCTACGGAGTACTCTCTCATCATGCGTCTGCGCCACGCTCAAAAAACCCGCTTCGCTGCCGCCATAGGGTGCGATCGGGAGAAGTGATGGGTGTGCACGGATGAGCGAAGGGGGGCCCTACGAACATGAAAATCCGCACCGTGCACTGCCCCTCAAAATGGTATGACCCGTGAGTCGGGTCATAGTGCACCTCCCATGTCGGGGTGTCCACGAACACTCTGACGTCGCCAGCGAAGGCGTGGCGGAAAGAAAGAGATAGAGGGAGTGAGAATCTTGCTAAAGAATCTCAGTAGGGCCTCCTACTACCTAGGTGTCATCATCTACGTCCTCAGGAACCTTGGGTTTATTTATACAAAATGACTGAGCATGTATTCGGTTCATTTTAAACTTTAAAATATATTTTAGCCAAGGTCCATTCATTTTAGGATGATCTTAATGTCATGGATGCAACATAATAGAGAATGTATGCATGGCACTACCTAATGCACATACATAAAACATAACATCAAGCATCATCATTCTTGGTGGTATAAAGTGGCAATAGTAACATTCGTATGGGACAAAACTTAGTGACATAATCATAATCATGAAACTTCTCTTCCTCATGGGCCACCCTAAAAGACAATCGGGCTGGGGTGCTCGGCCGAACGGTGTCACCGAGCGTGTCATACATCTAGGTTATGAGCTCATACCTTAACTAGTCGTCACTAGTTCTTACTTACCACTTAACGATAAGCGTATCATAAATCCCGACTATCAGAGTGCGGGTTAGGGGGCAAAACTCTTAGGGGTGCTCGGCCGAACCGGTGTCACCTAAGAGTATAAAATGGTACCGATGTCACATGAGTTCTATGGAGGTGCTCGGCCGAACCGGTGTCATCCTAGAACCCATCTTAGTACCTTAATTTTCAAAATCTCTTTAAGTCCCCAAATTTGTCGGAAATTCGGCGGCCAAAACGGTCATTACACTGAATTTCCTTCCAAATTTGCTTTATGCCACATTAACATATAATCTCATAAGTTCCTCATATGAATAACATCATCATCATTAGCATACTTCATGCATCATCATAAATCATCCAAACGCTTACCCTTACGGTAGCTTATGCTTTGACCACTACGGGTCTTAATCTTGAGATATAGTTCTCTACACCCGTCGTTCATATTTTAAGCACCTAAGGCTCATAATTAAACATCATTCGTAATCCTCTCATTTTACTTTTGAATCTGAATAGCATAGGGTGGAAATCCTAACATGTGAATACGGGGTTCTAGAACTTACGTTTTAGACCCTTTCTTGGTTCCGTTACTTGAAAGCTATGGATTAAATCTAGATCAATTATGAGGCATTCCTATGCTTAAGGACTAATTATTAATCATGTTTATCATGTTGTAAGGGTGCTGGACAGAATCCAGAAAATTAAATGTTCTAAGAGTTCTACATTTGCATTTTTACGGTTTTCTAGTTACTAGTTTCCCCATAGGTGCTAGAATTCAATTCTAACTCAAATGATACCAAGTTTTTCATGTCTAAATAATCTAAATCTGATTATGTCCCCATTAAAACAGTTTGAATTAGTTCCATAAACAAATGGGTCAAAACTATGTTAAATTCTAGCTTTACGGTATTTCTAGTTAGCTAGTTTCTTACCTATCATGCATAGGATCGCTTCTACATCATCATATGATATTTTCACACATTCCAACACATTAAAACATCATCATACAGCATCACGTTCATCACATCAGAACCGAAAACATCTTGCCTCAATAAGAGAATTAAATTGACATTTCTAGGTACATAAGTTAACTAGTTTCTCTTGGAATCAATTTAGAATTTCTAAAACTCTTTGCAAAAAATTTTAATTCATCAAGAGGCTAAGTGAAGCCTTAGGTCACTGACCAAAACATATTCCATCCCCTAAAAGAGATTGGAATCACAACTTATAATGACATAACCTTATAAAGAATTGTAAAACTTTAAGGAGCACTTAAAACATAGGCTATTGGTCCTAGTAGCTAGATGAAAACTCATTGCAAGTCCATCATCACTACTTGGCCGAAATTATGCATTCAAGGAATACATTCACATTTAACTTTATCTTGGAATGAAATGGGCAAGTCTTTGAGCTCTAGGTTCTTAAGTTACGACATAAACTAAACGTGCTCATGCTCTTCATTTTTAATCTTGCTTTCAAAGTAAAGTGATGACTTGAAATTAAATATGCAAGGCATAATTTAAGCGTGCAAGCTTGAAAGTAAATATGCGAAGCATAATCTTAAACGTGCAAGCTTGAAAGTAAATATGCAAGATTCAATTCTTTATTTTAGTGCTCTTGGCCCAACAACAATCAACTTTAAGGCTGAAATAGATAGGCATTCGAGAAATTAATTAGGTGATAATGCAAGTACAATTCTTTATTTTAGTGCTCTAGGCCCAACAACAATCGACTTTAAGGCCGAAATAGAAAGGCTTCGAGAATTAAATTAAGTGAAGATGCAAGTCCCATTTTAATCTTTATGTTCTTAGGTGATAGCTTGAAAATAAAGATGCATAGCAAGAATGTAAATATGAATGCAAGCATAAAATAAATTATGCAAGTTCATTTTATCTTTCTAGAGCTCTTAACAAGACTTTAAAGGAACTTAAAACTTAACCCAAACTCATTCAAACAAGGTAAAGTCAAGCTTGGAGTTCTTAGAACTCAACATAATATCTTTGGGAATCAAACTATGAAACTTAGAAAATCTCAAGGAAATGGCCGAAATCTCCAAGAAGAGAAAAGTGCATTTTAAAACTCTAGAGTTCATGACCTTGATGATATATTAACACCAACATCATGAGTCCTCCTCATTGAGTTCATAGAGCCATTTTAAAACACCATCAAAGTTAAAGTTCTCAGAAGTTCAAGAAAGGAAAATCTAGAAACACTTTTGCTCAAGAACAAAAATCAAGCTCTAGAGTTTGTTTCAAGTGATGAACATCATCATGAAACTCTCATCATCAAGCTCTCATTTCCTTGAACTCCAAGGCCCATGGCCAAAAAAGAGCAAGAACAAGGAAAGGAAAAGAAGTTCTAAAAAGAATCAAGAGAAACTATGAACATTAAGCTTAGAACAAGAACTTTAAAGAAAGAATACATGAAAGAAAATCCCTACTTGGTGTGATGAACTTGAAGATGGAAGAAGAAGATGAAGAAGATGAAGAACTTGAAGAACTCCAAGAATTTGAAGAACACAAAGACTTTGAGAGAAAAAGAAAATCTTTGAGTGTTTCCTAAACTTAGCAAATGATCTAAAAGTGGTGCAAGCTCCTCAAGGCATTCTATTTATAGAGAAATGAAACAAATGGAGGGAGCTCATGGAGGAGGAGGTTTCGGCCATGAGGGTGCAGATTGGAGGCTTTCCATGAGTTCCATGAGGTGAGATAATGTGTTCTTGAGGTATGGTGAGGTATGGTTCAAAGCATGGTGAGGTATGGCTCAAGGTATGGCTCAAGCATGGCTCTTTGAGTGAGAAAACAATTTAATGTGTCAAAGGGGGAGGATGTGGCCGAAAATGCATCAGCCCATGGGGAGGATTAGTTTGCATTTTAATTGTGTTTTAGAGTTGTGTTTAGGTGTATCTTTGATTATGCTTAAGATTAGGAATTTGTAAGAAAGTGTTTAGGTAAGGGATATGGGTAATTAAGGTGGTCTAGACATAATTAAGGAGTGGTCTTGCACCATTAGAGAGTTAAATCCTCAATTTAGAGTCTAAACAACTCTAGACACATTTCCTTGATTTAAGGAAATGGAGAGAGAAAACACTATTCAAGATTCCAAGACTAGGAATCTTGAGTTCTAAAAAGGGATTTAAGTTTAATCTAAGCAATTTTAGGTTCTAATTAACTTTAATAAATTATTTTGACTCTAGATTAATTAGGGAAATAAATTAATCTTCGTTTAGAGCCTAATATTGCTTAGGTTTGCTTAATTACGTCATTAAGCTCAAAAACACTATTCTAGGGGCAAAATCGTAATTTTGCACTAAAACTGCCCGGGACCTCCGGGACTTGAACAGAGACCTCTAGACACATGAAAACATGTTTTTAAACCTCTGGGGAAAGTTCCGGGCTCAAACGGCACCATTACCCGCGTAAAAACGCTATAGGGGTATTTTGGTCATTTTGACCCGAAACTGAGGAAAACGAAATTTTCGCTTCCGAAAGCATTCAAAGGCCATTCAATCCCCTTCAAACATTGAGTTGACCCTTCGAGGATGACCGAGTTGGTTACCCTCGAGTTCGGGTCAGGAAATGACCTCAGGGGCATTTTGGTCATTTCCCTCGGACAGAAAAATCGGGGTGTTACAGAATAAAATCATGACTGATGATAAATTTAACCTTATAAAAACTTACAAAGCTTTTGAGAACACTTAGAACATAGATTATTGGCCCTTGTAGCTAGATGAAACTTATTACAAGTCCACCATCACTACTTGGCCAAAAATCATACATTCAAAGAATGCTTCCACATTAAACTTTAACTTGAAATGAAATGGGCAAGTCTTTGAGCTCTAGGTTCTTCAGTTATGACGGAAAATAAACGTGCTATGCTTTTCATTTTTAATCTTGCTTACAAAGTAAAGTGATGACTTAAAATAAATATGCAAGACTTCAAATGTAAATATGCAAGGCATAAACTTAAACGTGCAAGCTTGAAAGTAAATATGCAAGGTTCAATTCTTTATTTTAGTGCTCTTAGCCCAGCAACAATCGACTTTAAAGCCGAAATAGAAAGGCATTTGAGAAATTAATTAGGTGATAATGCAAGTTCAATTCTTTATTTTAGTGCTCTAGGACTTTAAGGCCGAAATAGAAGGGCATTCGAGAAATTAATTAGGTGATAATGCAAGTTCAATTCTTTATTTTAGTGCTCTAGGCCCAGCAACAATCGATTTTAAGGCCGAAATAGAAAGGCTTTGAGAGTTAATTACGTGATGATACAAGTCTCATTTTAATCTTTAAGTTCTTAGGTGATAGCTTAAAAGTAAAGATGCATAGCAAGAATATAAATATGAGTGCTAGCATAAAATAATTATGCAAGTTGATTTTATCTTATTATTAGAGCTCATAACAAGACTTTAGAGGAACTCAAACCTTAACCCAAACTCATCCAACCAAGGTAAAGTAAAGCTTAGAGTTCTTAGAACTCAAAACAACATCTTTAGAAAATCAAAACATATAGTATGTAAAAGAAAAGGGAATGGCCGAAACATCTAGGCAAGAAAAGGAATATTTTGAAACTCTAGAGTCCATGATCTTGGTGATATATTAACACCAACACCATGAGTCCTCCTCATTGAGTTCATAGAACCATTTTAAAAGATCATCAAAGCTAAAGTTCTCAAGAGTTCAAGAAAAGAAAAACTAAAAACATTTTTGTTCAAGAACAAAGATCAAGCTCTAGAGTTTGTTTCAAATGATGAACATCATCATGAAACTCTCATCATCAAGTTCACATTTCTCTACTCTCAAGGGCTCATGGCCAAAACAAGAAAGGAAAAAGGAGTAGAGGAGAAGTTCTAAAAAAAGAAACAAGAGAAACCATAAACATCAAGCTTTAAAGAAGAACATTCATGAAAAGAAATCCCTACTTGATGAGAAGAACTTGAAGATGAAGGAAGAAAATGAAGAAGATGAAGAACTTGAATGACTTGAAGAACCTTGAAGAACTCTTGAAGAACACAAGAACTTTGAGAGAAAAGAAAACTTTGAAAGTGCACTAACTTAGCAAATGATCTAAAAGTGGTGCAAGTTCCTCAAGGCCATCTATTTATAGGGAAAGGAAGCAAATGGAGGGGGAGGAAGGCTGAAGAGGTTTCGACCAAGAGGAATGCAGCCCATGAGTTCCATGAGGTGAGATGTTGTGGTCTTGAAGCATGGTGAGGTATGATTCAAAGCATGGCGAGGTATGGTTCAAGGTATGGCTTAAGCATGGCTTCAAAGAGTGAGAAAATAATTTAACCATGTGGTCAAAGGGGGCATGGCTGTTCGGCCATGTTACAGCCAAGGGAAGGTTTGTTTTGCAATTTAATTGTGATCTAGAGTTGTGTTTAGGTGTGTATTGGATTATGTTTAAGATTAGGAATTTGTAAGAAAGTGTTTAGATAAGGAAAAATGGGTAATTAAGGTGGTCTAGACATGATTAAGGAGTGGTCTTGCACCATTAGAGAGTTAGAACCTCAAATTAGAGTCTAAACAACTTTAGACACAATTCCTTAATTTAGGGAATTGGAGAGAGAAAATACTATTCAAGATTCCAAGACTAGGAATCTTGAGTTCTAAAAAGGGATTTAAGTTTAATCTAAGCAATTTTAGGTTCTAATTAACTTTAATAAATTATTTTGACTCTAGATTAATTAGGGAAATTAATTAATGTTCGATTAGAGCCTAATATTGCTTAGGTTAGCTTAATTACGTCATTAGGCGTAAAAACACTATTTTAGGGGCAAAATCGTAATTTTTGCACAAAAACTGCCCGGGACCACCGGGACTTGAACAAAGACCTCTAGACACATGAAAACATGATATTAAACCTCTGGGAAAATTTTCGGGCTCAAACGGCACTCCTACCCGCGTAAAAACGCTATAGGGGTATTTTGGTCATTTTGACCCGAAAATTGTGGAAAACGAGATTTTCGCTTCCGGAAACATTCAAAGGCCATTCAATCCCTTTCAAACATTGAGTTGACCCTTCGAGGACTGCTGGGTTGGCCATCCTCGAATTCTGGCCAGGAAATGACCTTAGGGGCATTTTGGTCATTTCCTTAGATAGAAAAAATCGAGGTGTTACATAATCAATTACAAGGCCTATGTATTCAATTACCAGAACCTGAAATGTGTGGATATGTGTTTCCCCACTTGAATAACATGATTTGGTGATCTTGCATGCTTATTGTTAGATTATGAACATGATGACTTATATATATATATATATATCCTGTAACTGAGCCCGGTCCTTGACTGGGTAGGAGCATGTTTATTGTTATATTGGAATATGATAAGTTTAAGGATATATGTGATGAAGGTTATGCATGCTTATTTGCTTATTACTTGTCGAGTTATGGTGTGGCATGATGATGCTTATTTGATTGAGATGCATGATTTACAAGTTTATGAGTATGATAAGTTGAATAATGATTTATGATTGCATTGCATCTCTAAAAAGAACATGCCATGGATAAGAGATATGAAACTTGGGAAATGACCCTCTTTAAAGGTTATGAGAGGTGATCCAAGTAAGTTGCATATTCATAACAAGAAAGGCAAGGAAGTGATGTATTTCTTCCCCTCTAGTACCCCATGTTAAATCGAGCGATGGCTAGTTAGGTTGAGCTCGTCCTAGGGAATCGTTATGTTGGTTGGTTTTGATGATGATTGTAAAAATCGCCGGGGAAGTTATGCTGGTTGGTTTTTGGTGATGACGTGAGAGGGTGAAATTGATAAGAAAGGAACTTGAGAATTCATTCATGAGAAAGTAAATTACCATGGGTTCTCTGACATTCCCATGAATGTTACATGATGTATAACTCATCGCATTGCCCTATCATGCATTCATTTACTTGCTACTATTTTAGTTCTTTAGCTTATCTCATATTTATGTGCTTAGCCTTATCTTGTGTTTTGGACTTACACGTTATTGATCTATGTTGCGAGTAGGGCTATGTTATTTGTATGTTTTACTAAGGCACTGAGGCATTGCCATGCATACATGAGATACTTATTGCATTCTTGCATTAAGATTCGTGCTAAAAGATACGGCCTCAGTTAATTATATTTAAAATTTGACAAATCAATCTTAATTATGCCCACTACTTTCATAATTAAACATGAGGTTCCTGAGGACGATGATGATGACACATGTGTGGAGAGGGAAACCCTACTGAGATTCTTGTATAAGTTTCTTACTTCCTCTATCTTTCTTTTCCATCTTCGTCTTCAGACAAGGTTGATGACGATGTCCGTGGGCCACCTTGAGGTGCTGGCATAGAAGCGGGGATATAGTCTTTCATTTTCACAACCTTAGGTGTTATCCCGCCTTTGTAGAAGTTTGTAACTTAGTTGTTAAGGGTTTAGCTATGTTATAGTTATGTTTGGTTTTGAATTGTTGTATGCTCAACCTCTACAGGTGGACTCAATATATTTTGATGTGGTGTTATTGTCGAATATTCTTATATCGTCGCTATTGTTATTATTATTTGACTTGATATTTGAAGTTAATGTCATACAACGATGTGCTTAGTTTATGCAAGATTCTGTTGTAATTTGTATATACGTTATATGATGAATAGTTATATGCTACAACTTAAACGCGAACGGCTCATAGTTTGGTTTTTCTAAAAAAAGGTCGTATTTTCCATAAACTTTTTGTCAAAGCCCAAAACTAAGTAAAATTTTGAGATGAAAGAGTAGCAACTAATGATTAACCATTATGCATCCTAGACGTATTGTGTTGAAAGTTAGGGTGTTACACAAGATTTACAGCTTTCACTAGAAAAGTTGTTTTTGATTAAGGGTTTGCAGCTTTTGTTAGAAAAGTTGCATTGATGATGTTATGTTCGATGAGTAGCCGCAGTGCAAGTGAAGATAGCTTGTGCCGAAAGTCTTCCTGGCAATGTGGTGTTAGGCGGCGTGTTTCGTGAATAACAGTAAATTTGTTTGAGAATTATTGTGAATTAAGATTGGTGATTGTATTTCTCATTAAATTAGTAGATTGATTTGTGAGGTTGTGGATGTAGGTAGTTAAGGTTGAACCACGTTAATTTTCTTGTGTTCCTTTGCTTTGTTGATTTGATTGATTTATGTTGTGTGGGAATTATAGGTGAAGATGTGCACGAGAAAGAGGTTGAATCATGCATTGATCCTTTTTTTTTGCGTTTTCTGAAGCTTTTGAAAAAGATTACTATCAAGTATAAAACTTGAAGTGCAATGGAAACATAGTTAGTAGCCTTAGAAAGTAGATTTCTGAACCTTATTAATTTAAGCACTCATTCATACATAAAAAAACAAAAATCATAAGAGACAAATATGATCAAGAGTAAGAAGATGACGAAATTGGGATAAATAAAAGAGATCAGAGAGAGAGAGAAGGACACAAAAGATTTTATACTAGTTCGGCCAATTCTGCCTACATCCTATACTCAACAACTGTTGAGGTTCTATTATAATAATAACTTTCTCAACCTGAAAAAGTGCACATGGATAGTCTTTACAATAACTTTCCCAAACTCTTAGCCAAGGATTTCAGAAATCACCTGCAGCCAAGGATTTTGTGTAGTTTTGTACTAACCTCTCCAAGCTAACAAGAATAGTCTTGACTCTGACCTTTCCAAGCCAACCTGTGACTGATAGGCAACTCCTTCAGCATGTTGTTAGTAGCCTTTTTCTAGCCTCTCTAAGCTGCAAGTAGTCTTGACACTGGCCTCTCTAAGTCCAACCGAGTAGTCTTGATACTGGCTTCTCCAAGCCCAATCGTGACTGATAGGTAACTCATTCAGCATGTTGTTAGTAGTCTTTCTCTAGCCTTTCCAAGCTACAGGTAGTCTTTGACTAGCCTCTCTAAGTTGCAAGTAATTTTACCTTAGTCTCTCCAAACTATGTCTTACACTGATCACTAATGAATCAAGGATACAAAGGTTAAGTGTTTGGGTTGCCACTCAAACTAACCTAGCCTCTCCAAACTATGTCTCTCACTGATCACTAACGAAGTAAGGATACAAAGGTTATGTGTTTGGGTTGCCACTCAAACTAACCTACACTCAAGTTTCCTTAACATATACAAGAAAAGATCCTGAGAAAATTTGAATGACTTCCTTCATCTACTTCTTCTATAGGAAGAGCTTAAATCTAGCTAAGAATGTAGAAGGAGATTTTCTTTACACTTTAAAGATAAAATTGATTACATGATAATGATACGATATTCTAGGAAGTGGGAAGAGATTTTTGCAGAGTTTCCTCTCTTGAGTCTTCAAATCTCTCAATGTTCTTCAATCTTAGCATCTCCTTATATAAAGGTATTTCTTTGTGATCGTTGCCATAGATCAGTTCTTCAAATAACACGTGTTGAACATTAGTTGTGTCTTGAAAAGAATAGCTAGAAGAGAAGTTGACAGAACTATCACATCGGTTGTAGAAGCCATTGTAAATATGAGCTTTCTGATCTTCTATCATAAACTACTTTTCTACTTTCTGAGCAAGCTTTATGAACTCCTCCTTCATGAAGCTAGGGTCATTAATCAAAAAAGCAGAAGAGATGACATGCCAGTTTGAAACTAGGTTTGACTTAATAATGTGAAATTCAAATTTTAAATTTCTCTCCCTTTCTTGTAGCATTCTTTGCTCCACTCATAGGTGAGCTTTCTGATGTACATAATCAGCCCTTGAAGAGATGTTTCACTTTCTGATCTTCAATCAAATCTTCTTTATGATGATTTCTTTGCGATTGTGATAATTGAAGATTAAGTAACACATTGCATATTGACATATTCTGATATCTTCATCTTGAGAGTACTTTCTAATGTCCCGTGCTACTTTCTAAAGTCTTTTTTATTGGTAGCGCTGAAGTTTTCTTTTATCATTTAGCCTTCAATGTTTAGATAAGGATATAATTTCACTTCTATTTGATAACAAATCTTGTAACATGTTTACACATGCATAGTGAAATATATGTGCTTATTTGAGTAAGTCTTGCTCTTGTTAAATGATAGATACCTGTTATAATCTTACAAGAACTCAATAGAGACATTAGTTATTCTTTAAAGTATTTTCTTTGAATTGGTTTTGTTGTCATTCAAAACACATAAGAGCAAGGATTCTGGAGCTAATAATCTTCCCTTTTGATGATGACAAACAAATTTGAAGAAAATCTTTTGAAGGGATAATTGAAAGAAATATTGCAGAAATGTAAGCAAGATAAGCATATTCTTTCAAATTATCAGAAAGAGAGATTTTCAAGAAGTTTTTTTTTTCTTAAGGCACGATGTGAATCATATAACAACATTTTAGCCTTAAGTGACACTTAATCAAGACTGTTGTTTCATTTTAAGCATAAAACAGACTTAAGCATACTTTCTTATCATTGTAAGAGTAGATGTTTAAGAAAAAGACGGTTAAGCTATGGATAAACAACCAGCTTGATCATTTGTCAAAAGAAAAGAACTTTCTGAAGATCCTTATGCTTGAAAATAAATCAAGTAAGACTTGTGATATTTTGTCTTTACTAGATCCATTTTCAGCAAGACTTAACCAAAAACAAATGCTCAAAGGTATGAAAAACGAAACAGAGCATTCATAATTTTTGAAAAACAAACTGAAGCTTATGTAGTTTCTAATGCTCAGGGAAACCATAAGAAGGATAGGATCAACATATTGTGATGCAAGGTTTCTAAAGCTCATATGGGGATTTGTAACACCCTGATTTTTCTATCTTAGAGAAATGACCAAAATACCCCTGAGGTCATTTCCTAACCGGAATTCGAGGATAACTAACCCGGAAATCTTGGAAGGGCCAACTCAATGTTTGAAGGGGATTGGATGACCCTTGAATGGTTTCGGAAGCGAAAATCTCATTTTCTGCAGTTTCGGATCAAAATGACCAAAATACCCCTATAGCGTTTTTATGTGGGTAGAAGTGCCGTTTGAGCTCGAAACTTTTCCCAAAGGTTTAAAAAGGTGTTTTTAAGTGTTTAGAGGTATCTGTTTAAGTCCCGGTGGTCCCGGACAGTTTTAGTGCAAAATTATGATTTTGCCCCTGAAATAGTGTTTTTGAGCCTAATGACGTAATTAAGCAAACCTAAGCAATATTAGGCTCTAATCGAAGGTTAATTAATTTCCATAATTAATCTAGAGTCAAAATAATTTATTAAGATTAATTAGAACCTAAAATTGCTTAGATTAAACTTAAATCCCTTTTTAAAACTCAAGATTCCTAGTCTTGGAATCTTGAATAGTGTTTTCTCTCTTCAATTCCTTAAATTAAGGAATTGTGACTAGAGTTGTTTATGAAGTAAAATGAACTTATAACTCACTAATGATGCAAGACTACTCCTTAAACATGTCTTGACAACCTTAATTACCCGTTTTCTCACCTAAACACTTTCTTACAAATTCCTAATCTTAATCCTAATCAAAGATACACCTAAATACAACTCTAAATCACAATTAAAATTCAAGAAAATCCTCCCCATCGCTGATGCAAGCGTCGGCCACATCATCCCAATTTCATCACATGTTTTAAAT
Source organism: Dalbergia cochinchinensis (assembly GCA_031216125.1). Classification (NCBI taxonomy): domain Eukaryota; kingdom Viridiplantae; phylum Streptophyta; class Magnoliopsida; order Fabales; family Fabaceae; genus Dalbergia; species Dalbergia cochinchinensis. The sequence continues at coordinate 28,850,330 of CM062375.1, read as the reverse complement.
TTTAAACACTCCTTGAACCCATGCTTTGAGCCATGCTTGACCCATACTTGAACCCATACCTAACCACGCTTTCTACCAGGCCTTGAACCATACCTTGAAGAAGTTATTTTCTCTTCCCCTTGGCGGTAAAGTGGCCGAAGCTCCCTCCCCCATTCACACCTCTCAATTGTTACATTTCTCTATAAATAGCATGCTTGGATGAACTTGCATCACTTTGGGTTCATTTACTAAGTGTAAGTTTTCAAAGAGCACTTCAAAGTTTTCTTTTTCTCTCAAAGTTCAAGAGTCCAAGTTCTTCATCCTCTTCTCTCATGTCAAACCTCCAATCACTTGGTAGGGATTTTCTTTCAAGTGTTTCATTCAGTAAAATTCTTGATTTACTTTTATGCTTTATAGTTTCTCTTGAATCTTTTTGGAACTTCTTTTCTTCTCCCCTTCCTTCTTCATTTTTGGCCATAGGCCTTTGAGAACAAAGGAATGAAAGCTTGATTATGAGGATTTCATGATGATGTTCATCAATTGAAACAACCTCTAAAGCTTGATCTTTGTTCTTGAGCTAAAATGTTTCTAGTTCTTCCTTTCTTGAACCTTTGAAATCTTTAACTTTGATGATGTTTTAAAATGGTTATATGAGGTCAATGATGAGGACCCATGGTGTTAGTGTTAATACATCACCAAGATCATGGTCTCTAAAGTTTCAAATGTTTCTTTTCCTTCTTAAAAATTTTGATTCTTTCCTTTTCCTTTTTTTTGATCTCGGCCAACACTTGTTGGATAATCCAACATGATAGCTTGATTATGAGAGTTCTAGATGGTGACTCTATGTTCATTTCAATGGAACCTCTAGAGCTTGAGTTTTCATAGAAATGTCATATGGTTCATTTATGGTTTAATCCTTTGGAAATGTTATTTTGAGTTCTAAGAACTCTAGACCTCACTTTATCTTGGCATGATGAGTTTGGGTTAAGGTTTAAGTTCCTTTTGTAACATCCTAATTTTTAACCCAATACTCTAGAACATACTTAGGTTAAACATTAGTCTGTTACTTCATAGTTCTTAATTTTACTTAGAAATACTTAGCGGAAAATACGGGTAAATTTTTTTTTTGAAATAAAAGGTGAGAGTCGCGTGATGCGATAAGCGATAAACCATGTAAAGTAAAACAATTATCTCACAACATCATAGCATGAGGCACAACATGAACATCACTGAATATCATCTCATATTTATATAACTTGCCCACTTATAAGTGTGGGTCTTAATTTTAGTACAAGGGAAATGCATAAAAGAAAATACAACATAAGCATAAACATAATCTACTCCCCTACCCGAGTGCATCTAATGGGATAACCTCTAAACAAAAGAAGGTTTATCCCCATCTAAGTGGTGTGTGCTCTAACCGGGTACTCCATCGGATGATCGTCACCTCCTACTGGCGTCCATCTCGCGAACGAGGCAAATATCCAGGAAACTGGGCGAGCTCCTCGGACGTGAAGAGGCGGAACGGGGTCCGAGAGTGACCCTCGCGGTATGGTCGCATCTCCGGTCGTCGCGCAAGCCATGGCTGAGTCACGGTATCCTCACTGCCCTCCCTCAACGGTGGGGGTGAGGGGGCAGAGCTCTCGCTATATGGATGGGTAGGCGGGTCCTCGGACGGGTCGGTCTCCGAGAAGTAAGTCCGGGGCACGTAATCGGGATAGTCTCGCATGGCTAGGGCGGTGGTGTGCATGCAGAGCACTCTCTCGTCATGCGTACGCGCGCGCTCAAAAACCCGCTCGTCGTCGCCATAGGGTGCAGTCGGGGAGAAGCGATGGGTGTGCACGGGATGGGCGAAAGGGCGTCCTACGAACATGAAAACCCGCACCGTGCACTGTCCCTCAAAATGGTATGACCCGTGAGTCGGGTCATAGTGCACCTCCCACGTCGGCGTGTCCACGAACACTACGAACGTCGCCATCTGAAGACGTGACAGAAAGAAAGAGATAGGGGGAGTGAGAATCTTGCTAAAGAATCTCAGTAGGGCCTCCTACTACCTAGGTGTCATCATCTACGTCCTCAGGAACCTTGGGTTTATTTATACAAAATGGCTGAGCATGTATTAAGTTCATTTTAAACTTTAAAATATATTTTAGCCAAGGTCCATTCATTTTAGGATGATCTTAATGTCATGGATGCAACATAATAGAAAATGTATGCATGGCACTACCTAATGCACATACATAAAACATAACATCAAGCATCATCATACTTAGTGGCATAAAGTGGCAATAGTAACATTCATATGGGACAAAACTTAGTGACATAATTATAATCATGAAACTTTTCTTCCTCATGGGCCACCCTAAAAGACAATCGAACTGGGGGTGCTCGGCCGAACCGGCGTCACCCAGAACGTGTCATACATCTAGGTTATGAGCTCATACCTTAACTAGTCGTCACTAGTTCTTACTTACCACTTAACGATAAGCGTATCATAAATCATAAATCCCGACTATCTGAGTACGGGTTAGGGGGCAAAACTCTTAGGGGTGCTCGTCAACCGTGTCACCTAAGAGCATAAAAATGGTACCGATGTCACATGAGTTCTATGGAGGTGCTCGGCCGAACCGGTGTCATCCTAGAACCCATCTTAGTACCTTAATTTTCAAAAATCTCTTTAAGTCCCCAAATTTGTCAGAAATTCGGCGGCACAACAGTCATTACACCGAATTTCCTTCCAAATTTGCTTTATGCCACATAAACATATAACCTCATGAATTCCTCATATGAATAACATCATCATCATTTGCATACTACATGCATCATCATAAAACATTCAAACGCTTACCCTTACGGTAGCTTATGCTTTGACCCTTACGGGTCTTAATCTTGAGATATAATTCTCTAACATCCGTCGCTCATATTTTTATGCACCTAAGGGCTCATAATTAATCATCATTCCTAATCCTCATGTTCATACTTAAATCTGAATAGCATAGGGCAGAATCTCTACCTTGTGTTCACGGGGTTCTAGAACTTACGTTTTAGACCCTTTCTTGGTTCCGTCTTCGCCTAAGGCGCTATGAATGAAATCTAAATCAATTATGAGGCATTCCTATGCTTAAGGACTAATTATTAATCACATTTATCATGTTGTAAGGGTGCTGGACAGAATCCAGAAAAGTAAACGTTCTAAGAGTTCTAAACTTGCACTTTTACGGTTTTCTAGTTACTAGTTTCCCTATAGGTGCTAGAATTCGATTCTAATCCAAATGATACCAAGTTTTTCATGTCTAAACAATCTAAATCTGATTATGTTCCCATTAAAACAGTTTGGATTAGTTCCATAAACAAATGGGTCAAAACTATGTTAAATTCTAGCTTTACGGTATTTCTAGTTAGCTAGTTTCTTACCTATCATGCATAGGATCGCTTCTACATCATCACATGATATTTTCACACATTCCAACACATCAAAACATCATCATACAGCATCACACTCATCACATCAGATCCGGAAACATTTAACTTAAATGAGAGAGTTAAATTGACATTTCTAGGTACATAAGTTAACTAGTTTCTCTTGGGATCGATCTAGAACTTCTAAAACTCTTTGCAAAACATTTTAATTCATCAAGAGGCTAAGTGAAGCCTTAGGTCACTGACCAAAACATATTCCATCCCCTAAAAGATAATAAAATCACAACTTGTGATGACATAACCTTGTAAAGTTTTGTAAAGCTTTAAGGAAAACTTAAAACATAGACTATTGGTCCTAGTAGCTAGATGAAAACTCATTGCAAGTCCATCATCACTACTTGGCCCAAAATATGCATTCAAAGAATGGTTTCACATTAAACTTTAACTTGGAATGAAATGGGCAAGTCTTTGAGCTCTAGGTTCTTAAATTACGACATAAAATAAACGTGCTCATGCTTTTCATTTTTAATCTTGCTTACAAAATAAAGCGGTGACATAAATTAAATATGCAAGGCATAAACTTAAACATGCAAGCTTGAAAGTAAAGATGCAAGGCATAAACTTAAACGTGCAAGCTTGAAAGTAAATATGCAAGATTCAATTCTTCATTTTAGTGATCTTGGCCCAACAACAATCGACTTTAAGGCCGAAATAGAAAGGCATTCGAGAAATTAATTAGGTGATAATGCAAGTTCAATTCTTTATTTTAGTGCTCTAGGCCCAACAACAATCGACTTTAAGGCCGAAATAGAAAGGCTTCGAGAATTAAATTAAGTGATGATACAAGTTCCATTTTAATCTTTATGTTTTTAGGTAATAGCTAGAAAGTAAAGATGCATAGCAAGAATGTAAATATGAATGCAAGCATAAAATAAATTATGCAAGTTCATTTTATCTTTCTAGAGCTCTTAACAAGACTTTAAAGGAATTTAAACCATAACCCAAACTCACCTAAACAAGGTAAAGTCAAGCTTAGAGTTCTTTAAAACTTAACACAATATTTTTAGGAAATCAAACCATGAAGCCTAGAAAATTAATGGAAATGGCCGAAATCATCAAGGAGAAAAAGGAACATTTTAGAACTCTAGAGTTCATGATCTTGATGATATATTAACACCAACATCATGAGTCCTCATCATTGAGTTCATAGAGCCATTTTAAAACATCATTAAAGCTAAAGTTCTCAAGAGTTCAAGAAAGGAAAAACTAAAAACATTTTTGCTCAAGAACAAAGATCAAGCTCTAGAGTTTGTTTCAAGTGATGAACATCATCATGAAACTCTCATCATCAAGCTCTCATTCCTTCATTCCCAAAGGCCCATGGCCGAAACATAAAGAGGAAGAAGGAGAAGAAAAGAAGTTCTAAAAGGAACCAAGAGAAACTATGAACATCAAGCTTAAAACAAGAACTTTAAAGAAAAGAATACATGAAAGAAAATCCCTACTTGATGTGATGAACTTGAAGATGGAAGAAGAAGATGAAGAAGATGAAGAACTTGAAGAACTCCAAGAACTTGAAGAACACAAGAACTTTGAGAGAAAAAGAAAAGATTTGAGTGTTCCTAAACTTAGCAAATGATCTAAAAGTGGTGCAAGCTCCTCAAGGCATTCTATTTATAGAGAAATGAAACAAATGGAGGGTGTGAATGAGTGAAGTGGTTTCGGCCATGAGGGTGCAGATTGGAGGGCATCCCATGAGTTCCATGAGGTGAGATAATGTGTTCTTGAGGCATGGTGAGGTATGGCTTAAAGTATGGTGAGGTATGGTTCAAGGTATGGCCTCAAGCATGGTTCTTTGAGTGAGAAAATAATTAAACATGTGGCCAAAGAGGAGTGTGCTGGCCGAAATGCATCAGCCAAGGGAGGAGAGTTTCTTGCATTTTAATTGTGGTTTAGAGTTGTGTTTAGGTGTATCTTTGATTATGCTTAAGATTAGGAATTTGTAAGAAAGTATTTAGGCAAGGGAAATGGATAATTAAGGTGGTCTAGACATAAGTAAGGAGTGGTCTTGCACCATTAGTGAGTTAAATCCTCAATTTAGAGTCTAAACAACTCTAGACACATTTCCTTGATTTAAGGAATTGGAGAGAAAACACTATTCAAGATTCCAAGACTAGGAGTCTTGAGTTCTAAAAAGGGATTTAAGTTTAATCTAAGCAATTTTAGGTTCTAATTAACTTTAATAAATTATTTTGACTCTAGATTAATTAGGGAAATAAATTAATCTTCGTTTAGAGCCTAATATTGCTTAGATTTGCTTAATTACGTCATTAAGCTCAAAAACACTATTCTAGGGGCAAAATCGTAATTTTGCACTAAAACTGCCCGGGACTACCGGGACTTAAATAGGGACCTCTAGACACATGAAAACATGTTTTTAAACCTCTGGGGAAAGTTCCGGGCTCAAACGGCACCTTTACCCGCGTAAAACGCTATAGGGGTATTTTGGTCATTTTGACCCGAAACTGTGGAAAACGAGATTTTCGCTTCCGGAAGCATTCAAAGGCCATTCAATCCCCTTCAAACATTGAGTTGATCCTTCGAGGATGACCGAGTTGGTTACCCTCGAGTTCGGGTCAGGAAATGACCTCAGGGGCATTTTGGTCATTTCCCTCGGATAGAAAAATCGGGGTGTTACACCTTTAAAGTTTTGGATGAGCTATAATTAGATATAAATGAACTTGCATATTTATTTTTGCACTTGCACTCATGTTTATGTTCTTGCTTTGCATCTTTACTTTCAAGTTATCACCTAAGGACTTAAAGATTAAAACAAGACTTGCATTATCACCTAATTAATTCTCAAAACCTTTCTATTTCGGCCTTAAAGTCGATTGTTGCTAGGCCTAGAGCACTAAAATAAAGAATTGAACTTGCATTATCACCTAATTAATTCTCAAAGCCTTTCTATTTCGGCCTTAAAGTCGATTGTTGCTAGGCCTAGAGTACTAAAATAAAGAATTAAACTTGCATATTTAAATTGAACTTGCATTATCACCTAATTAATTCTCAAAGCCTTTCTATTTCGTCCTTAAAGTCGATTGTTGCTAGGCCTAGAGCACTAAAATAAAGAATTAAACTTGCATATTTAAATTCAAGTCATGCGTATTTATTTCAAGCCTTGCATATTTAAATTTCAAGTCTTGCATATTTACTTTAAAGTTCTCACTTTACTTTGTAGGGAAGAATAAAAATGAAGTGCATAGCATGTTTATATTCTGTCATCACCTAAAGACCTTAGAGCTCAAAGACTTGCCCATTTTATCTCAAGTTGAATTTTAATATGGAAGCATTCTTTGAATGCATAATTTTGGCCATGTAGTGATGATGAGCTTGGAATGAGTTCATCTAGTTACAAGGGCCAACAACCTATGTTTTGAGATTTTCTTAAAGCTTCATGAGTTTTATAAAGTTATGACCAACAAGAATTATGATTTTTAATTCCCTTCTAAGGAAGAATTAAAATGGTTACTGACCTAAGGTTGTTTTTAGCCTCTTGACAAAATAAAATGGTTTGCAAAGAATTTTAGAAGTCCTAAATTGGTTCCAAGAGAAACTAGTAACTTATGTGCTTAGAAATGTCAAATTATGTATCTTTTTGGACTTGAAAATTTTGGTTCTACCTTAAGGTTTTTGCTTCTGTTTGATGGTGTTTCGATGTGCTAGAATATGTGAAAATTTTCTATGTTGAGGTAGGAGCATTCATATGCATGATAAGAAAGAAACTAGCTTCATAGAAAAATCGTAAAGTTAAGTTTTAACATAGTTTTAGCCCATTTATTTTTAGGAACTGTCCAAACTATTTTAATGGGAATATAATCAGATTAGGATAGTTTTGTTATGAAAAACTTGGTAACATTTGGTGTAGAATTGAATTTTAGCACCTATAGAAAAACTAGTAACATAGAAATCGTAAAAGTGCAATTTTAGAACTCTTAGAACATTTAGTTTTTCTGATTCTGTCCAGCACCCTTATGATGTAACAAACATGGTTTATAATTGGTTCATAGGAATAGGAATACCCCATAAATGGTTTAGATTTAATTTATAGCGCCTTAGGCAAAAACAGAACCAAGAAAGGGTCTAAAACGTAAGTTCTAGGACCCCGTAATCATAAGAATATAATTCTGCCCCTAGGGAATATTGCTGTCCAGATTTGTTAAAGAGCATAAATATTAGTAAAAATTGTTAGTTGTGAACCCTTAGGTGCACATGAGGTTGATAGAGAACGATAGAATAATTACATCTCAAGATTTAGGCCCGTAAGGGTCAAAGCATAAGATATGGTAGGTTCAAGAGCATAATGAAGTTTCATGTGAATGTATGTTTTATTTGAGAATAATTATGTATACATATGAAATTATGATTGAGGATACATGTTCTATTTGTTTATGTGGCATAAAGTAAATTTGGAAGAAATTTGGCGTGCTGCTGTTATGCTGCTGAATTTCTGACAAATTTGGGGATTTAAAAAGTTTTTGAAAACCTATGAGAATTTTAAAAGATGAGGTACTAAGATGTGTTCTTGGATGACACCGGTTCGGCCGAGGACCTCCAAGAACTCATGTGACATCGGTACCAAGATGTATTCTTAGGTGACACCGGTTTGGCGCACCCCTAAGAAAATGCCCCCTAGCCCTTACTAGATAGTCGGGATTTATTTATGATACGTTTATCGGTAAGGGATAAGTAAGAACTAGTGACGACTAGTTAAGGTATGAGCTCATAACCTAGAGAAGATTTTAGGGAAGATCCCTATGTTACAGTATGATGCTTTGAATGTCGCATAGTTACAGAAAGAGAAGAGTTTTTATATGAGAAGTAAATGCCACTTTATGCCACTATTATGATGTTTCTTGATGTTATGATTGATGTTCTTGCATTAGATAGCGCCATGCATACATTCCTTGCTATGTTGCATTCATAACGTTAAGATCATTCTAAAATGACTAGACCTTGGATAACTATACTTTAAAGCTTAAAATGAACTTGATGCATGCTTACTTACTTTCATACATCAAACCCAAGGTTCCTGAGGATGTTGATGATGACACCTAGGTAGTAGGAGGCCCTACTGAGATTCTTTAGCAAGATTCTCACTCCCTCTATCTTTTCTTTCCGTCACGTCTTCAGATGGTGACGTTCGTAGTTTTCGTGGATACCCCAACGTGGGAGGTGCATTATGATCCGGGCCACGGATCATACCATTTTGAGGGTCATTGTACTGTTCGCGTGTTCATGTTCATCAGACGGCCCTTCGCTCATCTTGTACATTCCCACCGATTTTCCCCGATGTCACCCTATGGCGATGACGACCGAGTTTTTGAACTTGCACTCATACATGATGAGAGAGTGCTCCGCATGCACACCGCCGCCTCAGCCATGCGTGATTACCCCAAATACGTGCCGCGCATGTACTTCTTAGAGACCAACCCGTCGGAGGACCCGCCTATCCATCCGTACAGTGAAAGCTCTACCCCCACTCCACCTTGATGAGGGAGGACAGTGAGGACACCATGACTCAGCCTCGACTAGCACGATGATCGGAGATGTGGCCACGTCGTGGGGGTCACTCCCGATCCCCGCTCCGCCTCTTCATGTCGGAGGAGCTCGCCCAGTTTTCCGGGTATGTGCCTCGCTTGAGGGATGGACGTCAGTAGGAGGTAGCGGATGACCGATGGAGTACCCGGGCTAGTGCACACACCACTTAGATGAGGATAAACCTTCTTTTGTTTAGACGTTTTCCCTTTAGTTACACTTGGATAGGGGAGTCGTTTTATGCTTTCCATCGTACCTTTCCCTGTATTTCCTTTTTAGATGTATTTGCATTATCTTGTACCAAACTAAGTCCCACATTTTATAAGTGGGCATATCATATATATATATATATATATATATATATATATATATATATATATATATATGCGATTCAGTTTTATCATGGTGTGCCATTTTATGCTTTATGTTATGATGTTTGTGAGATGCTTGCTTTATTTCCTTACGTGCTTCATTGCTTATTATATCGCGCGGCTCTCACTTTGCTTTTATATTTCAAAAAAAAATTTACCTGTATTTTTCTGCTAAGTATTTTAAAGTAAAGAGGGAACTATGACATAATAGACTAATGATTAACCTAAATATGTTCTAGAGTATTGGGTTAAAAATTATGATGTTACAGGATTAATCCCTGAAACATCAAGAAGGAGCTTTTGAACTGAGCTATGAAACTTTCCCATAAGAAACAAGTTATGAAAATGATGTTTTCAAAAATAGAAGATATATGATCCTTTTTAAAACAAGTTTTATGAAAGCAAGAGCACATTACTCTTTGAGAGATTTTTGAAGCTTGCTCACTAATCTTGGTCTTTTTAACACACATAAGCGCAGGTTTCTGAAGACAAGTCAGAAACAATATATATCTAGACTTTGATCAAGTTAAGCATAGAACTTTAGAAAACTATCTCTAATGAGAGTAAGGACAAAAAAAATGATTCATCATGTGTATCAATACTCAGTTTATAAAACAATATCAAAGCAACAACCACATTGTGCTCCTAAGGATACTTGGCCAAGACTAATCACACAAAAACAACATAAGCTAATATCCAGCATATATGATCAAACATGACAATGTAACATCCTAATTTTTAACTCAATACTCTAGAACATATTTAGGTTAATCATTAGTCCATTACGTCATAGTTCCCTTTTTGCTTGAAAATACTTAGCGAAAAATAGAGATAAATTTTTCTTTTTGAAAACTTGCAAACAAAATGCGAGCCACGCACTAATCCTAATGTTCGTCATAATCGTAACATACAAGAAAGGTAGTTACACCATACATAATCATGAAATATAGTTTTATACATAACAACAAAATGTCATTACATTCCCATAGATATATACATTACTAGCATCATAATACCACCAAAACATGCCTAATTGCATGTGAAGTGTTCCTTGTCTACCTATGAGGTTGATTAAGCATCGACCCAAAAACTAAACTATTTATGCTTCCGCACGATCCTCTGCTCCATTTGCTGGCGCGACCCTCAAATGTGATCCTTAGAAGAAATCACGAACCTCGTTGCTATCCTCGTTTAGGGACGACACGGAAAAAAGGAGAGGGATGAGAAACTTATACAAGATTCTCAGTAAGGATTTCCGACTCTAACACAAGTGTCATCGTCATCGTCCCCAGCCACCTCGGTTTTATTTATGAAAAAGGTGTACATGCATAAGGTTGGGTTTTACACTTCTCAAATCTATTTATCCGAAGTAGGTGTCTTTTAGTATGAGTTTTAATGACATGAATGCAATAGATATTGGATGAATGCATGACAATACAATGTGCACATTTACATGAAATTCATAATACTTGGGCATGATATAAAGGGGAATAAATCATATGTGGCATAAGAAGCATAGTTCTTTTCATGTAACATTCTTTCTCATAAATTGGACCCTTAAGTTCTCTTTTCTCAAAGGCCACCCTCTTAACATGTTCACCATAAATCCATCCGTCTTACCGGCCCCGGCGATAATCTGGTCACCAAACTACATCTCACCTATTGCCTAGGAATGAGCTCAATCCTAACTAGTTGTCACTAGATTTAATATGGGGTAATTGAGGGGGTATACATAACATTCTTGGATCACCTATCTCAGGATCATTTCCTTCTTTGAAACGCTCTACTAGTATCTAGTACACAGTGAATTGTCAGCTTTGGAAAGCTCAATGTCAATACCCTCACGGATTTGCTTCCTCCCCATCGGAGCAGGAGAAATGTGACTCAGTACTATATCACATTTAAGTTCTCATGATTTTCAAAAACACTTTTCTAAGTTCAGAAATTCGGCAGCATAACGACTATAAATCGAATTTCCTCAAATCTACCTTATGCCACGAAACATATAGAATTGTACACTTTTAATCATAAATTCACATGTATATTTATAAAATCATTCTCAAATACAACATGCATTCTCATGTAACATAAAGTTCATTATGCTTTTGATCTTACAGTATCTTATGCTTTGACCCTTACGAGCCTTAACTTGGGATATAATTATATCCTAACATCCATTATTCACATTTTATGCACCTAAGAGTTCACAATTAATTATCCTTACTAATCCTTACGTTTATAAACAAATCTGGACATCATAGGGCAGGAACATATCTTTAATATTACGGGGTTCTAGAACTTGCATTTTAAACCCTTTCTCGATTCCGTCTTCGCCTAAGGCGCTATAAATTAAATCTAAACCAATTATGAGACATTCTTATGCCTAAGAACTAATTATAAACTATGTTTATCATTTTATGAGGTTGCTGGACAGATTCCAGAAAATTAAATTTTCTAAGAGTTCTAGATTTGCACTTTTACGGTTTTCTAGTTACTAGTTTCTCTATAGGTGCTAGAATTCAATTCTAATTCAAATGTTACCAAGTTTTTCATATCTAAACAATCCTAATCTGATTATGTTCCCATTAAAACAGTTTGGACAAAGTCTAAAAACAAATGGGTCAAAATTATGTTAAATTCTAACTTTACGGTATTTCTATGAAGCTAGTTTCTTTCTTAACATGCATAGAAGTGCTCCTACATTATCATATGAAATTTTCACACATTCTAACACATCAAAACATCATCATACAGCAGCAAATACATACTGGCAGAACCGAAAACATCCAAGTTCAAAAGATAATTAATTTGATATTTCTAAGCACATAACTCAACTAGTTTCTCTTGGAATCAATTTAGGACTTCTAAAACTCTTTGCAAGCATTTCATTTCATCAAGAGGCTAAGAAAAGTTTTAGGTCAGTAACCAAATTAATTCTTACTTAGAAGAGAATGAAAATCATAACTCTTGTTAATCATACTTTATAAAACTCATGAAGCTTCTAATAAAAATCTTAGAACATATGTTGTTGGCCCTTGTAGCTAGATGAAACTCATTCCAAGCTCATCATCACTACATGGCCGAAATCATTCATTCAAAGAATGCTTCCATGTTAAAATTTAAATTGAGATAAAATGGGCAAGTCTTTGAGCTCTAAGGTCCTTAAGTTATGACAGAATATAAACGTGCTATGCTTTTCATTTTTAATCTTGCTTACAAAGTAAAGTGATGACTTAAAGTAAATATGCAAGACTTGAAATATAAATGTGCAAAGCTTGAAATAAATATGCAAGACTTGAATTTAAATATGCAAGGCTTGAAAGTAAATATGCAAGGCATAAACTTAAATATGCAAAGCTTGAAAGTAAATATGCAAGGTTCAATTCTTTATTTTAGTGCTCTTGGCCCAGCAACAATCGACTTTAAGGCCGAAATAGAAAGGCATTCGAGAATTAATTAGGTGATAATGCAAGTTCAATTCTTTATTTTAGTGCTCTAGGGCCAGCAACAATCGACTTTAAGGCCGAAATAGAAAGGCATTCGAGAATTAATTAAGTGATGATGTAAGTCTCATTTTAATCTTTAGGTTCGTAGGTGATAACTTGAAAGTAAAGATGCATAGCAAGAACATAAACATGAGTGCAAGCTCAAAATAAATTATGCAAGTTCATTTTTATCTTATTAGAGCTCTTAGCAAGACTTTAAAGGAACTTAAACCTTAACCCAAACTCATCAAACCAAGATAAAGTAAGGTCTAGAGTTCTTAGAACTCAAGATAACATTTTTAAAGAATCAAACCATGAAACTTAGAAAAAGAAAGGAAAAGGGCTGAAACTTCAAGAAAGGAAAAGGAACATTTTGAAACTCTAGAGTCCATGATCTTGATGATATATTAACACCAACATCATGAGTCCTCATCATTGAGTCCTTAGAACCATTTTGAAACATCATCAAAGTTAAAGTTCTCAAAAGTTCAAGAAACGAAGAACTAGAAACATTTTTGCTCAAGAACAAAGATCAAGCTCTAGAGTTTGTTTCAAGTGATGAACATCATCATGAAACTCTCATCATTAAGCTCTCATTTCTTTGAACTTCAAGGCCCATGGCCGAAAATGAGAAAGAAAAAGGAGAAGAAAAGAAGTTCTAAAAAGAATCAAGAGAAACTATGAACATAAAGCTAGAACAAGAACTTTAAAGAAAGAAATACTTGAAAGAAAATTCCTACCAAGTGACTGGAGGTTGAAGATGAAGGAAGGAGATAAAGAAGATGAAGAACTTGAAGAACTTTGAAGAGCTTGAAGAACACTAGAACTTTAAAAGAAAAGAAAAGCTTTGAAGTGCTCTAAACTTAGCAAATAATCTAAAAGTGGTGCAAGCTCCTCAAGGCATCCTATTTATAGAGAAATGAAGCAAATGGAGGGTGTGAATGGGCTGAGGAGTTTCGGCCACATGCTTGCAGAAATGGGAGAAAAATATCTCTTACAAAGCATGGTTGAAGGCATGGTTGAAAGCATGGTCAAGCATGGGCTCAAGTATGGTGCAAGCATGGGTTCAAGTATGGCTCTTGGAGTGAGAAAACAATTCAACATGTGGGTCAAATGGGGTGAGGTCTGGCCGAAATTGAATCAGCCATGGGGAGGATGTGTTTGCATTTTAATTGTGGTTTAGAGTTGTGTTTAGGTGTATCTTTGATTATGCTTAAGATTAGGAATTTGTAAGAAAGTGTTTAGGTAAGAAAAATGGGTAATTAAGGTTGTCTACACATAATTAAGGAGTGGTCTTGCATCATTAATGAGTTAGAATCTTATTTTAGTGCACAATTCCTTAATTTAAGGAATTGGAGAGAGAAAACACTATTCAAGATTCCAAGACTAGGAATCTTGAGTTCTAAAAAGAAGTTTAAGTTTAATCTACGCAATTTTAGGTTCTAATTAACCTTAATAAATTATTTTGACTCTAGATTAATTAGAAAAATTAATTAACCTTCGATTAGAGCCTAATATTGTTTAGGTTTGCTTAATTACATCATTAAACTCAAAAAATACTATTCTAGGGGCAAAATCGTAATTTTGTACAAAAACTGCCGAGGACTACTGGGACTTGAATAGAGACCTCTAGACACATACAAACATGGTTTTAAACCTTCGGGGAAAGTTTCGGGCTCAAACGGCACCTCTACCCGCGTAAAAATGCTATAGGGGTATTTTGGTCATTTTGACCTGAAACTGCGGAAAATGAGATTTTCGCTTCCAGAATCATACAAAGCCATCCAATCCCCTTCAAACATTGAGTTGACCCTTCGAGGACTGCCAGGTCGGCTATCCTCGAATTCCGGTCGGGAAATGACCTCAGGGGCATTTCAGTCATTTCTCTCAGACAGAAAAATTGGGATGTTACAGACAAAGCATACACATTCAAGATAAGAAGCAAACATATGATAGAGATATATGTGATTAGCTGAGCTTAGATAGAGCAATCGATATGAATTAGAGCTTAAGATAAAAACCAAACATGAAGCATGATAAAACATGTATCAAAACATATGAGATAAGAAAGATATAAACAATGCACAAAAGAACTAAAAAGAGATTATGATCAAAGAAACTTTTATAGACATAAAACATGTTCAAAGATATACAAAAAAAATTTACTAAAAGCATGCTAAACAAAAAACAAAATTTCTCTGGGCTGCCCCTCAGTATATATTCCCCCTGAGTCCTTAGCACATCCTTCATATCAGCATAACTGCCCCTGAATCTTTAGTGCAGATTTTCTGTAATCTTCACTTCTCTCCCTTTTAGCATCATGAAAAAGGAGGTGTGCCAAGACATGCACACTGCATCCACTAAAACATCTGCAATTGTAGATCCATCTTGTCTTAGTTGAGCACTATGTGCAGCCAGCATTGCTACAAATCTATCCTGTCTAGAAGAAATTTCTCTCAAATTCCATAGGATGACTTGATAACTTACTGAAGATGTAGTTGAGAGAGGAGGTGGCAGATTGATTGGAGCAGGAGCAGCTATGGGAGATGGCTCTGGAAAGGGTGTAGGAATATCAAGTGAAACCATCTCCACTAATTAAGGTGATCCAACCCTAGCATGATCTCGTATAGCAAGTAAAGGTGAGGAAGGTAGCGTAGGAGCTTTGGTAGGTGTAGTAGTGGCAGAGACAGAAGCGATAGGAGTAGGGATAGGCTTGGCAACAACAACTATCATATGAGCCAAGGAAAATGCAGGAACACCTTGTTCAAGAGTAGAGAACAATAGGAACATTTTAACCCAATGTAGTGGCATCAACTTTTAGCACAGCAAGTGCTGAGCCTTTAGAGTTTCTGTTTCTTTCTTCTTAGGAAGGACATGAAGGGAAAAGGGAGGCAGTGGTATACAAGAAACAAGAGCAGAGCAGGTTGCATAGATTTTTCTCTTTTGGTTCTTCGATGCTAGGTGCGGGACTAGAACTTGTTGTAACATCTCCTGCTACTTTAAGGATTGATGACTGTCTCCACAAACCAACATGGGTCTTTTTAGCGAGCTTTTTCCTCACTTACATGCTTCCTGGGAAAATTTCCACGAGGTCACCTATTCCAAAATTGCTCCAAGTCAAGCACGTTTAACTATAGAGTTCTTGAGTGACAGGCTACTGAAAAGAAGATGGTACCATTTGTAACATCCCCTGCTACTTTATAGATTGACCACTGTCCCCAAGTTTCTCTAAAAATTTTGGAGTAAACAAAGTTCTCTAAATATGATAACAAAATTCAACAATTTTAGTGGTCAAAGGCCACTTATACTTAGCTTAGAACCAGAAATGCATAATTTTTAACCATAGCAAATGAACACATAAAATTTGAAATAAAATCCTGATAAAACCTCAAGGTGTCCCTAATATCCTGTAAAAAAATTAGAAAAATTCACAGCTTTAGTTCCAAGCATTCAAGCAGCATAAGTACCAGTTTAGCCCTAGATTTTTTTAAGGTATATATGTCAAAATTAAAGCTCAAGAAAATTCATGGAATTAGCTTAAGATGTTAGCTTCAACATATAATTTTTATAGCTCATAAAAATACCCACAATTCACCCAGAAAATTCGTGATTATCTGCTGCGTAGAACAGAATCAAAAATCCAGCATGCATATTTCAACTTCTCTTTAGCAAAAATGATTTTTCCACAACAACATACCAATCCACCAAAGCAAATACATCTATATATATATATGTGTGTGTGTGTGTGTGTGTGTGTGAAATCAAAGAATAGAACCAGAAAACATCAATTTTAAACCATCAAAATATGCAAGAAATAGAATTTTATTAAACAAGACAACAAACTCTACTTTGAAGACTTTAAAGCTCTATACTCCAAAGGTGTTCTAATTGATTTCTCTTCACTTCAAGGCCACCAATTCAAGCCCCAAACCTTCCTTAGGCAATGAGGATGTGATATGTCAAAGTGAGGATTGATAAAGAATTGGGATTTTAATCGGTTAGAATTGTAGATTTTGATGTGTAGAATAAGTTTTGTGAAGAGAATTTGTGGTTTTAGGAACTTTGGGCAAGTGTTTTGGTGATTTGTGTAATGCCTCGATTTTTCTATCTGAGAAAAATGACCAAAATGCCTCTGAGGTCATTTCCTGACCGGAATTCGAGGATAGCCAACCCGGCAGTCCTTGAAAGGTCAAATCAATGTTTGAAGAGGATTGGATGGCCCTTGATTGGTTTCGGAAACGAAAATCTTGTTTTTCGCAGTTTCGGGTCAAAATGACCAAAATACCCCTATAGCATTTTCACGAGGGTAAAGGTGCTGTTTGAGCCCGAACCTTTCCTTGAAGGTTTAAAACAATGTTTTCATGTGTTTAAAGGTCTTTGTTTAAGTCCTGGTGGTCCCGGGCAGTTTTTGTGTAAAATTATGATTTTGCCTCTAGAATAGTGTTTTTGAGCTTAATGATGTAATTAAGCAAACCTAAGCAATATAAGGCTCTAATCGAAGGTTAATCAATTTTCATAAGTAATCTAGAGCCAAAATGATTTATTAAGGTTAATTAGAACCTAAGATTTGCTTAGATTAGAGTTAAACCTTTTTTTTTAATCCAAGGTCCAAGACATAGAATCTTGAATAGTGTTTTCACTATTCACTCTCTATACTTCAGAAAGAAGCCTAGGATGTGATTGAAAACCTTGGTTGAGTAGGGATTGACTATACTAAAAGGCTAGAATGCCCACTAATTATGCCCTATGTAACACCCTAATATTCGACCCAATACTACTAGTACGTACTTAGGCCAAATATTAGTCGTTACTTGCTGGCATGGTTCATCTTCTTGAGAAAATAGACTTAACGAAAATACGAGCCAACTTTTTTTTGAAATCGTTACTTAAAATAGAAGCCGCACAGACTTTACGAGTCGGTATCATAGTATACGGAACGATAACATAGGAATGGCTCCAAACCATAACATCGAACATAACATCAATCATAACTGAAATACCTCATAGATAAAATGCCTACCCACTGGGCAGGACTCTTCAAGTACATAATGTATAAATAAATACAACAGAAAACAGAAATACATCGAAAAGAACTGAAAGAAAACATCCCGATCCCCGTGCAATCTATGATGGATAACCCTAACGCAAAAAGGGGTTTCATCCATACTAGTGGTGTGCATGCACTAAGGCCTACCCTCTGTCTATGCAATGAGATCACGGGTATGGAGGGACGTAGCCAATCCATGGGCGGAGCTCGGTCGGGGCAGGCATGCCCTGTGACTGGATAGGCCGCCCACGTCGAGGTCGTGGTCCTGGTGCCAGGGCTCTCCGACGCTGGGTAACCGTCTCCTCGCTGCCCGTCGGTCGCTGCGGTGGAGTGGGGGCAGAGTCCTCATGACCCATGGGGACATCCTCTATAGGGTCCTCCTCCAAGTGTTGTGTCAACGGCACGTATACCGGCAAATCGATTGAACGGTCAGAGGGGGCCCGCAGGTTCTGCTCCCATTGGGGTCGTGCATGCTCGAAAATCGCGGGATCGTCGTAGGGGGATGCCGGGGTGAAGTGGTGGCTATAGACACGGTGCGAAAATGGCCGTCCAACGAACATGAATACACGTAAGGTACATCGGCCCTCAAAATGATAGGACCCATACTCCGGGTCGTGGTGGATCTCCCACCGTGGAGTGTCAATGAATAGGACGAAGGTCGCCATCTCGCTCTGAAGACGTAATGGAAAGGAAAAGATAGAGGGAGTGAGATTCTTACTAAAGAAACTCAGTAGGGTTTTCCTTCTATCCTAGGTGTCATCATATACGTCTCCAGGAATCTCGGGTTTATTTATAAAATAATGGGCATACATAGATTCAGTTATGAGTTTTCCAAAATCTCATTTTCCGAGAATCCGTTCTTTTTATCATGGCACTTGTATTACATAGGCTTTATACTAAAGTCATAGACATAAATCATGTAGCTTGGTACGTAGAACGTAAATCATATAACTGGTACATGGAACATAGATAATATAACTGGTACATGGAACATAAATCATATAACTGGTTCATGGAACATAGATCATATAACTGGTACATGGAACATAAATCATATAACTGGTTTACTTAGGTGACATAAGAACCTTTACTTAACTGGGCCGCCCTAATATTTCTCCCTTTTGAGAAAACTCTAGGTTATGAGCTCATACCACACTAGTCGTCACTAGCATCTAGACTTTATCCATTTGGATAAGTCAACTTCCCGACTTTAAGTACGGGTTTAGGGGGCTAGAATCACATTGTCCCCACCCTTAATTCGGCGATTTCAAAGGATTACATTCTTATGTTCTGAGTCATCCTAAGTTTAACATGTTTCTTTAAGATGCCACATAATTAATGCATAGCACATAATTACTACCTCGGCATCTCCAAAGTTCTTTTAAAGAAATAATAACATGTTAATACAAGCTATCACATAGGGATAATAGTTCACATGGCACCATACACGTCCTGAGCTAACACATCAATTCATCATCAAACTTAGAGGCGCATAATCATCCCTTAAGGTAAAAATCCCTAAATCAGGTAACCTCAAACTTTCCCATTATTTTCTAGTATGTTTATGGGATTGATTAACCTCATTACCATAATCCATTAAGTTCTAAATCCTAATTAATTATGGTTGGACAGCTTTATGTAGTTGTTCATATTTGATGAATTACGTGTTCTAGAAAATGCGTTTTAAGCCCTTTCTCACTTCCGACTTTTTCTATGGTGCAATAATTAATACCTAGGCCAATTATGAGTCACTCCCATACATCTAGACATAATCTAATGTGATTCTAAATATTTTATCAAGGCTGGGCAGAACCTCATTTTGCCATTCTTTATAGTTCTAGAATTCACATATTAAGCAAACAAAGTCACTAATAATGCTTTAAAGAGTCTAGAACAATTATCACGTACTTGGCAAGGTATTATAACATATTTAGACCACCCAAAACAGAATTTAAGGTGCTGAAATTACTAAGGCAAAACCGAAGACCTTTAAGGCATAAAAATCATGAGAAAAACCTTTCTTTCAACCATATAACTTGCTAGTTTCTCTTGGAACCTTTTTGGGACTTCAAGACCATGAAAAATCAAAGTTTATTTTGCCAAAACTCATCATGGAACATCAAGGGCAGCAGCCATTTCGGCTTGCTCTTGACAATGATTCAAAACTTGAAAACATGTTTAAAACCTTGGTTAAGTGCATCAAAGCTTAGAAAAATTCTAAGACATGCATTATAGGCCCTTGTAGTTAAATGAAACTCATCCTAGAGCCATTTACACCACATGGCCGAATGATGTTCAAGGAGATACCTCCTTGATTTAATTCTTTTCTTAAGATGAAATGGGCAAGCCTTTGAGCTCTAAAGTTTCAAGTGATGACATAGAATAAGCGTGCTATGCATTTCATTTTATAGTCCTTTAGAAAATAAAGTGATAGCACAAAGTAAAAGATGAAATGCATCTCCATTCTTATTCTTAGAGTTTAGTGATTACTTGAAATATAAAATGAGATGCAAAGCTTGAAACATAAACGTGCATTGTGCAAGTTCATTCATTATCTTGGGTCTTAGTGATGGCATAAGAAATAAACGTGCTAATGCAAAGCATAAACGTAGCGTGGATGCAACTTCTTTTATATCTTGTTTAGAGCTCTTGCAAGACTTTAAAGGAAACAAAGTTTCAACCCATAACTCATCCTCACAAGAAGAGAAAACACTAGTGTTGCTAAGTTGTATAAAAGAAAATCATATCCTCAAGTCCATGAGGTGGCTGAATCCTCATCATGAGGAAACAACCTTATTTTTGAACTCTAGGGACCAAGATCTTGGTGGTTCAAACACCAACATCTCAAGTCCTCATCATTGAGTATTTTTACAATGCTCTACATTTATTAACAACACAAAACTCATGACCAACATAAAGGAAAGAAACCGAAACATACTTGGCCTAGAAACCAAATTTATGCTCTAGAGTTTTGTTCATGTGACATATATCAACATGAAGCCCTCATCATCAAGCTACCATTTTTCTAAGTCCCAAAGGCCTTCAAGGCCGAAAACTCAAGGGAAAAGAAATGAGGTTTTCAAGGTTCAAGAGAAACATAACTATGTCTTGAGCAAAACTTGAAAGTAGTAAACTTATTTTTTTTTTTAGAAAACTCAAGCTTTAGAGGTTGTTCATGTGACAAACATCATCACACAACTCTCATCATCAAGCTTCTCATATTTCAAGTCCAAGAGGCCTTCATGGTCGAAACCTAAACAAAAGAAAAGGAAAGTTTCAAGACATCAAAGAAACATAACTCATTCTTGACTAAGACTTTGAAAAAGAGAAACCTTTCTTGGAAAAACTCAAGCTTTAGAGTTTGTTCATGTGACAAAGGCCAACATGAAGCACTCATTACAAAGCTACCATTTTTCCAAGCACCTTAAGCCTCCATGGCCGAAACATCTAGGAACAAAAAGCTCAAAAAGAGTTTTCATGAAAAACATAGCCTTGTCTTAACCAAAACATGAAAAAGATAAAACTTTTCTCAAACAAAACTCAAGCTTTAGAGGTCTCATGTTAGGATGAACACATGGTTATCCCAAGAGAGCACTCATCATCAAGCTCTCCTCATTTTGGTCTTGAGGCCGAAAATGAAAGAAAAAGGAGAAATGATGCAACTTTTTCTTAAGAAAGGTTCAAGCTTTAGAGGTCTCACTTTAAGATGAACTCATGGTTTCATCTTTGAGAGTGTAACACCCCGATTTTTCTGTCCGAGGGAAATGACCAAAATGCCCCTGAGGTCATTTCCTGACCCAAACTCGAGGGTAACCAACTTGGTCATCCTCGAAGGGTTAACTCGATGTTTGAAGGGGATTGAATGGCCTTTGAATGCTTCCGGAAGCGAAAATTTCGTTTTCCGCAGTTTCGGGTCAAAATGACCAAAATACCCCTATAGCGTTTTTACGCGGGTAAAGGTGCCATTTGAGCCCGGAACTTTCCCCAGAGGTTTAAAAACATGTTTTCATGTGTCTAGAGGTCTCTGTTCAAGTCCCGGTGGTCCCGGGCAGTTTTAGTACAAAATTACGATTTTGCCCCTAGAATAGTGTTTTTGAGCTTAATGACGTAATTAAGCAAACCTAAGCAATATTAGGCTCTAAACGAAGATTAATTTATTTCCCTAATTAATCTAGAGTCAAAATAATTTATTAAAGTTAATTAGAACCTAAAATTGCTTAGATTAAACTTAAATCCCTTTTTAGAACTCAAGATTCCTAGTCTTGGAATCTTGAATAGTGTTTTCTCTCTCCAATTCCTTAAATCAAGAAAATGTGTCTAGAGTTGTTTAGACTCTAAATTGAGGATTTAACTCTCTAATGGTGCAAGACCACTCCTTAATTATGTCTAGACCACCTTAATTACCCATTTACCTTACCTAAACACTTTCTTACAAATTCCTAATCTTAAGCATATTCAAAGATACACATAAACACAACTCTAAACCACAATTAAAATGCAAACTAATCCTCCCCATGCATGATGAAGTTTCGGCCAGACCTCATCCCCATTGGCCACATGTTTAATTGTTTTCTCACTCAAAGAACCATGCTTGAGGCCATACCTTGAACCATACCTCACCATACCTTAAGCCATACCTCACCATACCTCAAGAACACATTATCTCACCTCATGGAACACATGGAACCCTCCAATTCTGCACCTCTTGGCCGAAAATGCATCAGCCCACATACACCCTTCATTTGTTTCAATTCTCTATAAATAGAATGCCTTGAGGAGCTTGCACCACTTTTAGATCATTTGCTAAGCTTAGGAGCACTCAAAGCTTTTCTTTTTCTCTCAAAAGTTCTAGTGTTCTTCAAGTTCTTCAAGCTCTTCAAAGTTCTTCATCATCTTCATCTTCTTCTTCCATCTTCAAGTTCATCACACCAAGTAGGGATTTTCTTTCATGAATTCTTTCTTTAGAGTTCTTGCTTCAAGCTTTATGTTCATAGTTTCTCTTGATTCTTTTTAGAACTTCTTTTCCTTTCCTTGTTCTTGCTCATTTTCGGCCATGGGCCTTGGAATTCAAAGAAATGAGAGCTTGATGATGAGAGTTTCATGATGATGTTCATCACTTGAAACAAACTCTAGAGCTTGATCTTTGTTCTTGAGCAAAAGTGTTTCTAGTTTTTCCTTTCTTGAACCTTTGAGAACTTTAACTTTGATGTTGTTTCAAAATGGTTCTAATGACTCAATGATGAGGTCTCATGATGTTGGTGTTAGTATATCACCAAGATCATGGATTCTAGAGTTTCAAACATTTCTTTTCTTTCCTCGAAGTTTCGGCCATTACCTTTCCTTTTCATGCTAGATGTTTGATTTTCTAAATATGTTATGTTGAGTTCTAAGAACTCTAGACTTTTACTTTGTCTTGGTTTGATGAGTTTGGGTTGAGGTTTAAGTTCCTTTAAAGTCTTGTTAAGAGCTCTAGAAAGATAAAATGAACTTGCATAATTTATTTTATGCTTGCATTCATATTTACATTCTTGCTATGCATCTTTATTTTCAAGCTATCACCTAAGAACATAAAGATTAAAATGGAACTTGCATCTTCACTTAATTTAATTCTCGAAGCCTTTCTATTTCGGCCTTAAAGTCGATTGTTGTTGGGCCTAGAGCACTAAAATAAAGAATTGAACTTGCATTATCACCTAATTAATCTCTCGAATGCCTATCTATTTCGGCCTTAAAGTCGATTGTTGTTGGGCCAAGAGCACTAAAATAAAGAATTGAATCTTGCATATTTACTTTCAAGCTTGCATGTTTAAGTTATGCCTTGCATATTTAATTTTAAGTCATCACTTTACTTTGTAAGTAAGATTAAAAATGAAAAGCATGAGCACGTTTAGTTTATGTCGTAACTTAAGAACCTAGAGCTCAAAGACTTGCCCATTTCATTCCAAATTAAAGTTGAATGTAAACCATACTTTGAATGTATGTTTTTCGGCCAAGTAGTGAGGATGGACTTCCAATGAGTTTTCATCTAGTTACTAGGACCAATAGCCTACGTTTTAAGTGTTCCTTAAAGTTTTACAAATCTTTATGAGGCTATGTCATCATAAGATGTGATTCCAATCTCTTTTAGGGGATGGAATATGTTTTGGTCACTAACCTAAGGTTTCACTTAGCCTCTTAATGATTTAAAATGTCTTGCAAAGAGTTTTAGAAGTTCTAGATTGATTCCGAGAGAAACTAGTTAACTTATGTACCTAGAAATGTCAATTTAACTTTCTTATTGAAGTTAAATGTTTTCGGTTCTGACATGATGAGTATGATGCTGTATGATGATGTTTTGATGTGTTGGAATGTGTGAAAATATCGTATGATGATGTAGAAGCGATCCTATGCGTGATAGGTGAGAAACTAGCTAACTAGAAATACCGTAAAGCTAGAATTTAACATAGTTTTGACCCATTTGTTTATGGAACTTTTCCAAACTGTTTTAATGGGAACATAATCAGATTTAGATTGTTTAGACATGAAAAACTTAGTATTATTTGAGTTAGAATTGAATCCTAGCACCTATAGGGAAACTAGTAACTAGAAAACCGTAAAAATGCAAACATAGAACTCTTAGAACATTTAATTTTCTGGATTCTGTCCAGCACCCTTGAAACATGGTAAACATGATTAATAATTAGTCCTTAAGCATAGGAATGCCTCATAATTGATTTAGATTTAATATATAGCGCCTTCGGCGAAAACGGAACCAAGAAAGGGTCTAAAACATAAGTTCTAGAACCCCGTAAACACAAGTTAGAGATTTTTCCCTATGCTATTCAGATTTAAGTATGAACATGAGAATGAAGAATGATGTTTAAATATGAGCCTTAGGTGCATAAAATATGAGCGACGGATATTAGAGAACCATATCTCATGATTAAGACCCGTAAGGGTCAAAGCATAAGCTACCGTAAGGATAAACGGTTGAGAGTTCTATGATGATGCATGAGTTATGTAAATGATGATGATGTTATTCATATGATGAATTCATGAGGATATATGTATATGTGGCATAAAGCAAATTTGGAAGGAATTGTAATGCCATGCGTCAAGGAATTCGTGTAATTCCCGACAAATTTGGGGACTTAAAGAGATTTTGAAAATTAAGGTACTAAGATGGGTTCTAGGATGACACCGGTTCAGCCGAGCACCTCCATAGAACTCATGTGACATCGGTACCATTTTATACTCTTAGGTGACACCGGTTCGGCCGAGCACCCCTAAGAGATTTGCCCCCTAACCCGTACTCAGATAGTCGGGATTTATGATTTATGATACGCTTATCGTTAAGTGGTAAGTAAGAACTAGTGACGACTAGTTAAGGTATGAGCTCATAACCTAGATGTATGACACGTTCTGGGTGACACCGGTTCGGCCGAGCACCCCCAGCTTTGATTGTCTTTAGGTGGCCCATGAGGAAGAGAAGTTCATGATTATGATTATGTCACTAAGTTTTGTCCCATATGAATGTTACTATTGCCACTTTATGCCACCAAGAATGATGATGCTTGATGTTATGTTTTTATGTATGTGCATTAGGTAGTGTCATGCATACATTTTCTATTATGTTGCATCCATGACATTAAGATCATCCTAAAATGAATGGACCTTGGCTAAAATATATTTTAAAGTTTAAAATGAACCTAATACATGCTCATCATTTCGTGATAAATAAACCCAAGGTACCTGAGGACGTAGATGATGACACCTAGGTAGTAGGAGGCCGTACTGAGATTGTATAGCAAGATTCTCACTCCTCTATCTCTTTCTTTCCGTCACGCCTTCAGATGGCGACGTCATGGATATTCGTGGACACGCCGACATAGGAGGTGCACCATGACCCGGACCACAGATCATACCATTTTGTGGGTCGATGCATAGTTAGAGTATTCATGTACATGGGTCGACCCTTCACTCCTTTGTACATTCCCATCGCTTTCTCCCCGTCTCACCTTTTGGCGATGGCCTGGTGTTCGAAGCCGACGTCCCCGAGTTAGAACACACACCACTTAGATGGGGATGAACCTTCTTTTGTTTAAAGGTTATCCTATTAGTTGCACTCGGGTAGGGGAGTAGATTATGTTTATATTTATGTTGTATTTTCTTTCATGTATTTCCATGTACTAAATCAAGTCCCACGCTTATAAGTGGGCAAATTATAATTATATATGAGATGTTATTCAGTGTCTCTCATGATGTGCCCTTATATGCTTTATGCTATGACGTTATGAGATGTATGTTTTGTCCGTTGCAAGTTATATCGCATCACGCAGCTCTCACTTTCATTTCAAAAAAAAATTACCCGTATTTTCCGCTAAGTAATTCAAAGTTAAATGAGAACTATGAAGTAACAGACTAATGATTAACCTAAATATGTTCTAGAGTATTGGGTTAAAAATTAGGATGTTACAGAGAGCACTCATCATCAAGCTCTCACTACCATGGCCTTAAGGCCGAAAATGAAAAGGAGGAGAAAAGAAGAAACCAAAATAATGCTTGGGAAGAAAACTTACTAACAACACAACTTTCAAGAAAGATGAACATTGAGCATGAAAATAAAAGAAAGCATTCTTGAAGAGCTCCCTACCTAGAGTTTGGGATTTGAGAGGAAGTGAAGAAGATGAAGAGGTTGGAGAGGATGAGCTCTTGAACTTGAGAGAAAGAAACTCAAAGTGCTCTAAATCAAAGCTTTAGTGAAATGAACAAAGGTGCTTCATGTAACGCCCCGATTTTCTGTCTGAGTGGAAAATGACCGAATTGCCCCTGAGGTCATTTTCGGCCCGGAATTCGAGGATGGCCGACTCGGCAGTCCTCGAAGGGCCAACTCAATGTTTGAAGGGGATTGAATGACCTTTGAATGCTCCCGGAAGCGGAAATCTCGTTTTCCACAGTTTCGGGTCAAAATGACCAAAATACCCCTATAGCGTTTTTACGCGGGTAAAGGTGCCGTTGAGCCCGGAACTTTCCCCAGAGGTTTAAAAACATGTTTTCATGTGTCTAGAGGTCTCTGATCAAGTCCCGGTGGCCCCGGGCAGTTTTAGTGCAAAATTACGATTTTGCCCCTAGAATAGTGTTTTTGAGCTTAATGACGTAATTAAGCAAACCTAAGCAATATTAGGCTCTAAACGAGGATTAATTAATTTCCCTAATTAATCTAGAGTCAAAATAATTTATTAAAGTTAATTAGAACCTAAAATTGCTTAGATTAAACTTAAATCCCTTTTTAGAACTCAAGACTCCTAGTCTTGGAATCTTGAATAGTGTTTTCTCTCTCCAATTCCTTAAATCAAGGAAATGTGTCTAGAGTTGTTTAGACTCTAAATTGAGGATTTAACTCACTAATGGTGCAAGACCACTCCTTAATTATGTCTAGACCACCTTAATTACCCATTTTCCTTACCTAAACACTTTCTTACAAATTCCTAATCTTAAGCATAATCAAAGATACACCTAAACACAACTCCAAACCACAATTAAAATGCAACTAAACCTCTCCCAAATCTGATGCACATGGCCGAAATTCTCCTCTCCCATTGACCACATGTTTAATTATTTTCTCACTCAAAGAACCATGCTTGAGGCCATACCTTGAACCATACCTCACCATACTTTGAGCCATACCTCACCATGCCTCAAGAACACATTATCTCACCTCATGGAACTCATGGGCTGCACTCCCCTTGGCCGAAAATGCATCAGCCCCTCACCCCCTCCATTTGCTTCATTTCTCTATAAATAGAATGCCTTGAGGAGTTTGCACCACTTTTAGATCATTTGCTAAGTTTGGGAGCACTCAAAGCTTTTCCTTTTCTCTCAAAGTTCTAGTGTTCTTCAAGTTCTTGGAGTTCTTCAAGTTCTTCATCTTCTTCTTCCATCTTCAAGTTCATCACATCAAGTAGGGATTTTCTTTCATGTATTTTTTCTTTAAAGTTCTTGTTTCAAGCTTGATGTTCATAGTTTCTCTTGATTCTTTTTAGAACTTCTTTTCTTCTCCTTGTTCCTTCCCATTTTCGGCCATAGGCCTTAGAGAACAAAGGAATGAGAGCTTGATGATGAGAGTTTCATGATGATGTTCATCACTTGAAACAAACTCTAGAGCTTGATCTTTGTTCTTGAGCAAAAATGTTTCTAGTTTTTCCTTTCTTGAACTCTTGAGAACTTTAGCTTTGATGACGTTTTAAAATGGCTCTATGAACTCAATGATGAGGACTCATGATGTTGGTGTTAATATATCATCAAGATCATGAACTCTAGAGTTTTAAAATGTTCCTTTTTCTTCTTAAAGATTTCGGCCATTTCCTTAAATTTTTCTAAGCTTCATGGTTTGATTTCCTAAAAATATTATGTTAAGTTTTAAAGAACTCTAAGCTTGACTTTACCTTGTTTGGATGAGTTTGGGTTATGGTTTAAATTCCTTTAAAGTCTTGTTAAGAGCTCTAGAAAGATAAAATGAACTTGCATAATTTATTTTATGCTTACATCCATATTTACATTCTTGCTATGCATCTTTGCTTTCTAGCTATCACCTAAGAACATAAAGATTAAAATGGAACTTGTATCATCACTTAATTTAATTCTCGAAGCCTTTCTATTTCGGCCTTAAAGTCGATTATTGTTGGGCCTAGAGCACTAAAATAAAGAATTGAACTTGCATTATCACTTAGTTAATTCCTCGAATGCCTATCTATTTCGGCCTTAAAGTCGATTGTTGTTGGGCCAAGAGCACTAAAATAAAGAATTGAACCATGTATATTACCTTCAAGCTCGCACGTTAAGTTTAGGCCTTGCATATTTAAATTCAAGTCATCACTTTACTTTGTAAGCAAGATTAAAAATGAAAAGCATGAGCACGTTTAGTTTATGTCGTAACTTAAGAACCTAGAGCTCAAAGACTTGCCCATTTCATCCCAAGATAAAGACAAATGTGAATGTATTCCTTGAATGCATAATTTCGGCCAAGTAGTGATGATGGACTTGCAATGAGTTTTCGTCTAGCTACTAGGACCAATAGTCTATGTTTTAAGTTTTCCCTAAAGCTTTACAAATCTTTATAAGGTTATGTCATCGCAAGATGTGATTTTATTATCTTTAGGGGATGGAATATGTTTTGGTCAGTGACCTAAGGCTTCTCTTATCCTTTTGATGAATTAAAGTGTTTTGCAAAGAGTTTTAGAAGTTCTAGATCGATTCCGAGAGAAACTAGTTAACTTATGAACCTAGAAACGTCAACTTAACTCTCTCATTTAAGTTAAATGTTTTCGGTTCTGATATGATGAGTGTGATGTTGTATGATGATGTCTTGATGTGTTGGAATGTGTGGAAATATCATATGATGATGTAGAAGCGATCCTATGCATGATAGGTAAGAAACTAGCTAACTAGAAATACCGTAAAGCTAGAATTTAACATAGTTTTGACCCATTTGTTTTTGGAACTTATCCAAACTGTTTTAATGGGAACATAATCAGATTTAGATTGTTTAGACATGAAAAACTTGGTATCATTTGAATTAGAATTGAATTCTAGCACCTATAGGGAAACTAGTAACTAGAAAACCGTAAAAGTGCAAGTTTAGAACTCTTAGAACATTTATTTTTCTGGAATCTGTCCAGCACCCTTACAACATGATAAACGTGATTAATAATTAGTTCTTAAGCATAGGAATGCCTCATAATTGATTTAGATTTAATTCACAGCGCCTTAGGCGAAGACGGAACCGAGAAAGGGTCTAAAACGTAAGTTCTAGAACCCCGTAATCACAAGTTAGGAATTCTGCCCTATGCTATTCAGATTTAAGTGTGAACATGAGGATGATGAATGATGTTTAATTATGAGCCCTTAGGTGCATAAAATATGAGCGACGGATGTTAGAGAACCATATCTCATGATTAAGACCCGTAAGGGTCAAAGCATAAGCTACCGTAAGGGTGAACGTTTGAATGTTCTATGATGATGCATGTGGTATGTAAATGATGATGATGTTATTCATATGAAGAATTCATGAGGTTGTATGTTTATGAGAGTATATGGTGTTGATATGTTGATGCTCACGCCATGATGCGTTATGCAAAATTATGATATTATGATGCTTATGATGCACACGATGATGATGCCTTATGTTGGTTTTGAATGGCTATGCATGCTCTATATGTTTGGTGGCATAAAACAAGTTTGATGGAAATTCGGTGTACCCCATTACGCTGCCGAATTTCCCATCAAACTTGAGTACTTGAGAAAAAGCTTGTGAAAACTCCTGGGTGACACCGGTTCGGCCGAGCACCCCCAGAACAGATGTGACGTAGTACTGAGACGCATTTCTCCCGCTACGGTAGGGAGGAAACAAATCCATGAGGGTATTGACATTGAGCTTGCCAAAGCGGACAATTCGCTGTGTACTAGATACCAGTAGAGCGTTTCAAAGAAGGAAATGATCCTAAGATAGGTGATCCGAGAAAGTTATGTATACCCCCTCTATTAGCCCATATTAAATCTAGTGACGACTAGTTAGGAATGAGCTCATTCCTAGGCGATAGGTGAGACGTAGTTTGGTGACCAGATTATCGCCGGGCTGGTGAATCGGTTGGACTTTTGGTGGATATGTTAAGAGGGTGGTCTTTAAGAAAAAGAACTTAAGAGTTTTAGTTATGAGAAAGATGTCACATGAAAAGTACTATGCCTTTTATGCCACGTATATGATTTATGTTTCCTTATGATGTGCCCAAGTATTATGATTTTCGTGTTAATGTGCATATGGTATTGTCATGCATTCATCAAATATCTGTTGCATTCATGTCATTAAGACACATACTAAAAGACACCCACCGGATAAATAGATTTGTAAAGCCTAAAACCAATCCTTATGCATGTACACCTTTTTCATAATTAAAACCGAGGTGGCTGGGGACGACGACGATGACACTAGTGTTAGAGTCAGGAATCCCTACTGAGAATCTCGAATGAGTTTCTCATCCCTTCCTTTTCTTCCGTGTCGTCTCTAGACGAGGATTACAACGAGGTTCGTGACTTCTTCGAGGCTCGTGGCTTGAGGATCACACTAGAAGACGGGGCGTAGGGTCATGAAGCATAGATGGCTTAGCTTTTGGGTTGACACTTATCCAACCTCATAGGTGGATAAGGATGACTTCACATATATGGACGTGTTTTGATGTAAATGATGGTACAATGATGTTAGTAGTCTATGTATCTATGAAGATGTGATGATATTATGATTGTTATGTATAATACTATGTTTCATGATTATCAATGGTGTGGTTACTTTTCTCGCACGTTATGGTTATGACGCACGATAGGTTAGTGCGCGGCTCGCGTTTTGCTTTCAAGTTTCAAAAAGAAAAATTTATTCGTATTTTCCGCTAAGTATTTTAATGAAAGGTTGTAAGGAATGAGACTAAAAGAGTAATAGACTAATGATTAACCTAAATATGTTCTAGAGTATTGGGTTAAAAATTAGGATGTTACACTTCAAGTTCCCTAAGCTACCTATTTATAGAGAAGTGAAATAAATTGAATATTGGAGGCCTTTTAGGGGGGGAATTTCGGCCACTTTTACAGCCACATGAGGGAGGAAAAATCTTGTTCAAAGCATGGTGTAAAGTCATTCAAAGCATGGTGAAAAGTCTAGCTATGCATGTCCTAAAGTATGGCTAGCATGTACCTTGTTTTCAAACCTTTAAAAATGCATAAAAACTTAAAATTTGGGCTGCAAAATTTGAAGAGAAACCGTGCTCCTCATGCCCAAAAAGAGGAGGAAATTTTCTAGACTTAAATTCCCAAAGCATAGGTAATGTGTAAGACATGTTGTCTTTGAAAAAGTTTGATGGAAAACTTGAATGACCACAAAAACAAATCATTCTTTTTTGAGTTTGAAAGACATAATTATTTTGATTTTAGAAATGAATTGAAAGCCTTGATTGACCATATAAAATACTCTTTGAGTCTTGAGTGACAATTTTCTTGAAAGTTGACCATTGATTGAAAGTGTTCAAGACATATGTCACAAGATAGCTTGAACACATAGACTAACTTTTTGATGATTTTCTAGGAGAAAATGGCGCCATTCTTGGCAGCCTTGGGGAGGAGAAATATCTCCTTAAACCATGTTCTAGAAGTGTGCTTTGGTGTGACATAGATTAGTCTTAGGATTAAAAGTTGTTAAGTAGGTACTTAGGTGCACTAATAGGTTAATTAAAACCACAAATCCCTAGGTTAGAGGTGGTCTAGAAGGATTAGGAGTCAACACCTCTAAGACTAGTGATGTGGGTGTGACAACTTGTCTTGAAAAGAAAAGTTGATGTGAATAGTGGAAACACTATTCGACACTATTTACAAATTCTTATTCCTTTTTAAAGAATAAGACTAGGATGAGATTTGAATTTCCCTAAGCAATTTTAGGTTCCAATTAATTCTAAATGATGGTTTTGGCTCTAGATTAATTATGGAAATTAATTAACCTTTAATTAGAGCCTAATATTGCTTAGGTTTGGAGTTACACGGCTCATTAAGGTGAAAATGCGATATGCAGGGGCAAAATCGTAATTTTTACCAAAAGTTGCCCGGAACCTCCGGGACTTAAACAAACATAGTTCATGCCTTAAAATCATTGTTTTGAACCTAGAACAAAGTCCGGTCTAAACGGAACTTAAAATCGCTTTAATTTCACAGAGGTATTTTGGTCATTTACGCGCAGAAATCTCATAAATGAGGTTTTCCTGCTTTGTTAGGCACTCATGCTCATACAATCCCCTTCATATAACATATGAACCCTATGAGGTTGGCCAAAGTCGGCCGCCCTCGTGTTTCGGGTAAAAATAACCTCAGGGGCAATTTGGTCATTATGAAAGTTTAGCGAAAATCGGGGCGTTACATTACTCCACTCCTTAAAAAGAATTTCGTCCTCGAAATTCATTACCTGAGAACATCTCGGGGTATTGTGCTCGCATGTTGGCCTCCAGTTCCCATGTGAGATCTTCGGCTTTCCCGCTGGCCCCCACGACCTTGACCAACGGCAGATCGACTTATTTCTCACTGCTTGACACCTCGGTCCACAATTGTCGTGGGAGGCAGGTTAAATGTCAGGTCATCCTTTAATTGTACATGTTCGCTCTAGCACATGACTTGGGTCGACCGTACTTTCAGAATCGGGAGACATGGAAAACATCGTGGAGATTGGATAGATTTGGGGGTAGGGCTATGCGGTATGCTCTGACCCTACTCTCTTGAGGATTTCAAATGGGCCAAGGAATCTGGGCTTAACTTTTTCACCTTCATAGCTCGACCTATGCCTGGTGGTGGGGTTATCTTGAGAAAAACATGTTCCCTACTTGGAACTCAATCGCTTTACGCCGCTTGTCCGCATAGCTTTTCTCGGCTTTGAGCAAGAAGAATCCTATCCCTAATCCTTTTAACTGCTTTCGCTGTTTCCCTACTAAGTCTGGTCCAATTAGACTTTGCTCTCCGTGTTCGTACTCAACATAGGGGTGATTGACATTTTCGTCCATAAAGGGCTTCATACGGTGCCATAACGATACTCGCGTGGTAATCAAGTTGTTATACGCAAATTCGATCGATGGCGTATTTGTCCCAACTCCTTCTCGGTCTAGAACACACGCCTCCTAAGCATATCCTCCAAAGTTTGGATTGTTCTCTCAGATTGGCCATCCGTTTGTGGGTGGTAAGTCGCTTAAGCATAGCCAACCAAACGCCTTCCGAAAGGTTTCCCAAAACCGTGATGTAAATCGCGGATCCCGATCCGAGATTATCATCGACGGCACTCCATGTAGTCTCACAATCTCTTGGATATACAATTGTGCCAACCTATCCAAGGAATATGTCACTTTAATAGGTAGAAAGTGGGCTGACTTCGTCAATCTATCCACGATTACCCATATAGCGTCATGATTCGCTTGGGTCCTTGGTAGTCCAGTCACAAAATCCATTTAGATGCTATCCCACTTCCATTCGGGAATCGATAGGGGTTGCAACATACCAGAGGGTTTTTGGTGCTCTATCTTCACCTTCTGGCATACTAGGCACTTACTAACCCAATTGCAAACATCCTTTTTCAATCCGGGCCACCAAAACATCTTCTTCAAGTCTTGGTACATCTTGGTGGCACCAGGATGAATTGAAAAATTGCTCTTGTGGGCCTCCTCAAGAATCTCTTTCCGGAGGTCACCACTAGCAGGTACACATATACGTCCTTCAAACCTCCACATACCATCCTTTCATTGGACAAAACCTTTCAGTTTATCCGCCATCGCTCTTAGGGTCTCTTGAAACTCGTCATCTACCCTTTGGGCTTGAGTGATTCTCCCACGGAATTCACTTGACACACTAAGGTGGCAAACTCTCATACTCGTAGGGGTTATGGTTATTCCTAGGTTCAGGTTTCTAAAAGCCTCGATCAGTTCATCCTCCTTAATCATCAAGTGGGACAAGTGTAAGGACTTCCTACTTAGGGCATCGGCTACAACATTAGCTTTTCCGGGATGGTAGTTCAATCCGAAATCATAATCCTTCAGGAACTCCATCCACCTCCTTTGCTTCATATTTAGCTCTTTCTGATCAAAAAGATACTTCAAACTCTTGTGATCGGAGAACACCTCGAACCTTACCCCGTACAGATGGTGTCTCCAGATCTTGAGAGCAAACACAACGGTTGCCAATTCTAGGTCATGGGTGGGGTAGTTTGTTTCATGTGGCTTGAGCTGCCTCGATGCATAGGCTACCACTTGCTTATTTTGCATCAAGACACAACCTAAACCTTTACCAGAAGCGTCACAGTATACCTCAAATGGCTCCTTAGGGTCGGGGAGAACTAGGACTGGGGTGGAAGTCAACTTATGCTTTAGTTCCTGAAAACTCTTCTCACAATCTGGGGTCCAGACAAAAGGAGTGTCTTTCCTAGTAAGCTTGGTTAAAGGTAGTGCGATCTGGGAAAATCCCTTGATGAACCTACGATAATAGCCAGCTAATCCCAAAAAGCTCCTTATCTCCGTCACGGTCTTAGGTTGTTCCCAATTCATCACTGCTTCCACCTTACTAGGATCGACTACAATTCCTCCTCTAGACACTACATGCCCTAGAAATTTCACTTCTTTCAACCAAAACTCACATTTAGACAACTTGGCATAAAGTTTCTTCTCCCTCAAAATCTCTAATACTATGACTAAATGTTGCTCATGCTCTTCGTGGGTCCTTGAATAAATGAGTATATCATCTATAAAGACAACCACGAACTTATCCAAATAGGGTCTAAAGATCCTATTCATGTAATCCATGAAAACAGCTGGAGCATTGGTCAATCCAAAAGACATAACCGCAAACTCGAAATGTCCATATCGAAAAGTGAAAAGCCAGTCTTGGGTATATCCTCATCCCTAACTCTAATCTGATGATAACCAGACCTCAAGTCAATCTTAGAAAACACTACCGCACCTCTCAACTGGTCCATCAAATCATCAATTCTAGGCAAAAGGTACTTATTTTTCACCGTTACTTTATTCAATTGCCTATAATCGACACACATCCTCATGCTTCCATCCTTCTTTTTCACAAACAACAAGGGCTCCCTGGTGATGCACTTGGCCTAATGAAATTCTTTTCCAAAAGGTCTTCTAACCTGGTTTTCAACTCGCCAATTCCAAAGGGGCATTCTATATGGGGCTATGGATATGGGTCCTGACTGGAGTAACTCTATTGAGAATTCAATCTCTCTTAGGGGGAAATTCTGGAATTTCATCTGGAAATACTTCGGGATAGTTCCTTACTACGGGTATCTCCTCGATGCTCTGCTCAAAGTCGACATCACTAGCGGCCAAAAGAATGTAACCCTTTTCATCCTTACCACAGCTTAGGTCTACAACATTTAGGTATACTCTCATGGTTTCCCTAGGTTCAGGGGGAATGAGGAGAAAGGTGATGGTTTTCTACAGCGCTTTAACAACACACGGTTGGCCCAAAGCCAATCCATGCCCAGAATTATCTTTAGTCCTTTCATGGGTAAGCATACGAAATCTAGAACAAACGGCCTATTTTCCAGAATGAAACTACATTCCAAACAACATTTGCTAGTTCTAACTGGTTTCCCAGTGGGGGTAGAGACAACAAGATAAAAGGGGAGTTCGCATACGTCAAACCTAGGGTCTCTACACAAGAATATGATATAAAGGAATGGGTTGCGCTTAATCATACAAAGATAACTAGGTTTTTACCGCTCATTTCACACTTACCTTCAACGAGATCCGGGACGTTGTCGCCTCTTCCGCATTGAGGGTGTAGACCCTTCCTTGACGCTATGCGGCTTGGGGTTGGGGGTTGGCTGGTTCCTTTGGGACAATCTTTGAGTAGTGTCCCGATTCTCCGCATCAAGAGCACACATCTAACCCGGCCCGACACGGCAAGCTTCCATGGGGTCCGCCAAGACTTGGGACACTCCGCACGTGGGGTGGAAGATGTCCCTTGAGGTGCCTTCCCCTTATTATTCACGGGCTTGTTCTTGTTGTTGTTGTGGCTGTTGTTGTTGTTCTTCGGTTTGAAGTCCTTCCGAGGTCCCTGAGGCTTGGACCCGGATTGGGACTTCTGTTGGGGTTGAAACTTTTGCGACCCCTTTTTCTTGAACTGCTGGCCTTGAGGTGCCAGCTTCTTATTGCTGGAGTTGCCGGACCTTGTCGCATTCAACTCCCGTTGCCCTTCCTCAATAATGCGGCATTTGTTCACCAGGGTTGGGAAGTCCCTGATTTTTAGATGAGCGACCGCTACCTTGAGCTCTGCTCTCAACCCCGCTTCGTGCCAGACATTTCCAGATTCGCCGTGGTTGGCCTGGTACATCCTTGAGAACTTGATGAGGTCCTCGAATTTGGCGGTATATTGTGCAACCGTCCGATTCTCCTGGAACAATTGCATGAACTCCACTTCCTTGGCGTTATGCAAGCATTCTGGGAAGTACTTCTCATAGAAGTGAACTTTAAATACTTCCCAGTTGATGGCCTCATTAGCCGCTTCCAAAGAGCCTCTGGCTCCACCACCAAAGAATCAAGGCCACCTTCGAGCATGTAGGTGGCGAACCTCACTTTTTGCTCCTCAGAGCACAGTATCACGCCAAAGATCTTCTCCATGTTTCGGATCCATTCTTCGGCATGGTTTGGGTTAGCGCTCCTTGAAGGTGGGTGGATTCGCCATTTAAATTGGGCCGGTTTAACATGCTCCGAATCTCAAAGCAGGGGAGTCTGGCAAGATTCTCGCTGGTCCATTCGCTCGAACAGTCGTGTCATGGCTGCAGCCATTTGACAAACGGCAGCAACAGTCGCATTATCTTGGTCAGCATTTGGCATAGTCCTAGGTCGTCGCCGCGTGCCATTGGTCCCTATACACACAAAACAAAGAACACCGAAGTTGATCAGGCTCAATCTTCCTAGTAAGGTGAACAAGTTACCATGGCATGTGCAACAAACAGAAGTCATATATCACTTAATCCTAAAACTTCCTATTCATGACATTTCTAGCGGAATATGCTTAAGAAGCATAGTCACCCAATCCTCAGCTCTCGTGAGAACCGAATCGCTCGATACCAAATGTAACACCCTAATATTCGACCCAATACTACTAGTACGCATTTAGGCCAAATATTAGTCGTTACTTGGTCGGGCATGGTTCATCTTCTTGAGAAAATAGACTTAATCTAAAATACGAGCCAACTTTTTTTTTGAAATCGCATTTAAAATAGAAGCCGCACAGAATTTACGAGACGGTATCATAGTATACGGAACAATAACATAGGAATGGCTCCAAACCATAACATCGAACATAACATCAATCATAACTGAAATACCTCATAGATAAAATGCCTACCCACTGGGCAGGACTCTTCAAGTACATAATGTATAAATAAATACAAATGTAAAATGTAAATACATCGAAAAGAATCGAAAGAAAACATCCCGATCCCCTGCGGTAATCTATGATGGATAACCCTAACGCAAAAAGGGTTTCATCCATACTAGTGGTGTGCGTGCACTAAGGCCTACCCTCCGCTCATGCAATGAGATCACTGCACGGAGGACGAGCCAATCCATGGGCGAGCTCGCCGGCGGCATGCCCTGTGGATCGATGGGCCGCCCACGCCGAGGTCGTGGTCCTGGTGCCGGGCTCTCCGACGCTGGTAGCCGTCTCTCGCCGCCGTCGGTCGCCGCGGTGGAGGGGCAGAGTCCTCATGACCCATGGGGACATCCTCTATAGGGTCCTCCTCCGAGTGTTGTGTCAACGGCACGTATACCGCAAATCGGTTGAACGGTCGAGAGGGGCCCGCAGGTTCTCGCTTCCCATTGGGGTTGTGCATGCTCGAAAATCGCGGGATCGCTAGGGGATGCCGGTGAAGTGGTGGCTATAGACACGGTGCGAAAATGGCCGCCCAACGAACATGAATACACGTAAGGTACATCGCCCTCAAAATGATAGGACCCATACTCCGGGTCGTGGTGGATCTCCCACCGTGGAGTGTCAATGAATAGGACGAAGGTCGCCATCTCGCTCTGAAGACATAATGGAAAGGAAAAGATAGAGGGAGTGAGATTCTTACTAAAGAAACTCAGTAGGGTTTTCCTTCTATCCTAGGTGTCATCATATACGTCTCCAGGAATCTCGGGTTTATTTATAAAATAATGGCCATACATAGATTCAGTTATGAGTTTTCCAAAATCTCATTTTCCGAGAATCCGTTCTTTTTATCATGGCACTTGTGTTACATAGGCTTTATACTAAAGTCATAGACATAAATCATGTAGCTTGGTACGTAGAACGTAAATCATATAATTGGTACATGGAACATAGATCATATAACTGGTACATGGAACATAAATCATATAACTGGTTCATGGAACATAGTTATATGGAACATAGATCATATAACTGGTACATGGAACATAAATCATATAACTGGTTCATGGAACATAAATCATATAACTGGTTTACTTAGGTGACATAAGAACCTTTACTTAACTGGGCCGCCCTAATATTTCTCCCTTTTGAGAAAACTCTAGGTTATGAGCTCATACCACACTAGTCGTCACTAGCATCTAGACTTTATCCATTTGGATAAGTCAACTTCCCGACTTTAAGTACGGGTTTAGGGGGCTAGAATCACATTGTCCCCACCCTTAATTCGGCGGTTTCAAAGGATTACATTCTTATGTTCTGAGTCATCCTAAGTTTAACATGTTTCTTTAAGATGCCACATAATTAATGCATAGCACATAATTACTACCTCGGCATCTCCAAAGTTCTTTTAAAGAAATAATAACATGTTAATACAAGCTATCACATAGGGATAATAGTTCACATGGCACCATACACGCCTGAGCTAACACATCAATTCATCATCAAACTTAGAGGCATAATCATCCCTTAAGGTAAAAATCCCTAAATCGGGTAACCTCAAACTTTCCCATTATTTTCTAGTATGTTTATGGGATTGATTAACCTCATTACCATAATCCATTAAGTTCTAAATCCTAATTAATTATGGTTGGACAGCTTTATGTAGTTGTTCATATTTGATGAATTACGTGTTCTAGAAAATGCGTTTTAAGCCCTTTCTCACTTCCGACTTTTTCTATGGTGCAATAATTAATACCTAGGCCAATTATGAGTCACTCCCACACATCTAGACATAATCTAATGTGATTCTAAATATTTTATCAAGGCTGGGCAGAACCTCATTTTGCCATTCTTTATAGTTCTAGAATTCACATATTAAGCAAACAAAGTCACTAATAATGCTTTAAAGAGTCTAGAACAATTATCACGTACTTGGCAAGGTATTATAACATATTTAGACCACCCAAAATAGAATTTAAGGTGCTGAAATTACTAAGGCAAAACCGAAGACCTTTAAGGCATAAAAATCATGAGAAAAACCTTTCTTTCAACCATATAACTTGCTAGTTTCTCTTGGAACCTTTTTGGGACTTCAAGACCATGAAAAATCAAAGTTTATTTTGCCAAAACTCATCATGGAACATCAAGGGCAGCAGCGATTTCGGCTTGCTCTTGACAATGATTCAAAACTTGAAAACATGTTTAAAACCTTGGTTAAGTGCATCAAAGCTTAGAAAAATTCTAAGACATGCATTATAGGCCCTTGTAGTTAAATGAAACTCATCCTAGAGCCATTTACACCACATGGCCGAATGATGTTCAAGGAGATACCTCCTTGATTTAATTCTTTTCTTAAGATGAAATGGGCAAGTCTTTGAGCTCTAAAGTTTCAAGTGATGACATAGAATAAACGTGCTATGCATTTCATTTTATAGTCCTTTAGAAAATAAAGTGATAGCACAAAGTAAAAGATGAAATGCATCTCCATTCTTATTCTTAGAGTTTAGTGATTACTTGAAATATAAAATGAGATGCAAAGCTTGAAACATAAACGTGCATTGTGCAAGTTCATTCATTATCTTGGGTCTTAGTGATGGCATAAGAAATAAACGTGCTAATGCAAAGCATAAACGTAAACGTGGATGCAACTTCTTTTATATCTTGTTTAGAGCTCTTGCAAGACTTTAAAGGAAACAAAGTTTCAACCCATAACTCATCCTCACAAGAAGAGAAAACACTAGTGTTGCTAAGTTGTATAAAAGAAAATCATATCCTCAAGTCCATGAGGTGGCCGAATCGTCATCATGAGGAAACAACCTTATTTTTGAACTCTAGGGACCAAGATCTTGGTGGTTCAAACACCAACATCTCAAGTCCTCATCATTGAGTATTTTTACAATGCTCTACATTTATTAACAACACAAAACTCATGACCAACATAAAGGAAAGAAACCGAAACATACTTGGCCTAGAAACCAAATTTATGCTCTAGAGTTTTGTTCATGTGACATATATCAACATGAAGCCCTCATCATCAAGCTACCATTTTTCTAAGTCCCAAAGGCCTTCAAGGCCGAAAACTCAAGGGAAAAGAAATGAGGTTTTCAAGGTTCAAGAGAAACATAACTATGTCTTGAGCAAAACTTGAAAGTAGTAAACTTATTTTTTTTTTTTTAGAAAACTCAAGCTTTAGAGGTTGTTCATGTGACAAACATCATCACACAACTCTCATCATCAAGCTTCTCATATTTCAAGTCCAAGAGGCCTTCATGGCCGAAACCTAAACAAAAGAAAAGGAAAGTTTCAAGACATCAAAGAAACATAACTCATTCTTGACCAAGACTTTGAAAAAGAGAAACCTTTCTTAGAAAAACTCAAGCTTTAGAGTTTGTTCATGTGACAAAGGCCAACATGAAGCACTCATTACAAAGCTACCATTTTTCCAAGCACCTTAAGCCTCCATGGCCGAAACATCTAGGAACAAAAAGCTCAAAAAGAGTTTTCATGAAAAACATAGCCTTGTCTTAACCAAAACATGAAAAAGATAAAACTTTTCTCAAACAAAACTCAAGCTTTAGAGGTCTCATGTTAGGATGAACACATGGTTATCCCAAGAGAGCACTCATCATCAAGCTCTCCTCATTTTGGTCTTGAGGCCGAAAATGAAAGAAAAAGGAGAAATGATGGAACTTTTTCTTAAGAAAGGTTCAAGCTTTAGAGGTCTCACTTTAAGATGAACTCATGGTTTCATCTTTGAGAGCACTCATCATCAAGCTCTCACTACCATGGCCTTAAGGCCGAAAATGAAAAGGAGGAGAAAAGAAGAAACCAAAATAATGCTTGGGAAGAAAACTTACTAACAACACAACTTTCAAGAAAGATGAACATTGAGCATGAAAATAAAAGAAAGCATTCTTGAAGAGCTCCCTACCTAGAGTTTGGGATTTGAGAGGAAGTGAAGAAGATGAAGAGGTTGGAGAGGATGAGCTCTTGAACTTGAGAGAAAGAAACTCAAAGTGCTCTAACTCAAAGCTTTAGTGAAATGAACAAAGGTGCTTCAAGTTCCCTAAGCTACCTATTTATAGAGAAGTGAAATGAATTGAATATTGGAGGCCTTTTGGGGGGGGGGAATTTCGGCCACTTTTACAGCCACATGAGGGAGGAAAAATCTTGTTCAAAGCATGGTGTAAAGTCATTCAAAGCATGGTGAAAAGTCTAGCTATGCATGTCCTAAAGTATGGCTAGCATGTACCATGTTTTCAAACCTTTAAAAATGCATAAAAACTTAAAATTTGGGCTGCAAAATCTGAAGAGAAACCGTGCTCCTCATGCCCAAAAAGAGGAGGAAATTTTCTAGACTTAAATTCCCAAAGCATAGGTAATGTGTAAGACATGTTGTCTTTGAAAAAGTTTGATGGAAAACTTGAATGACCACAAAAACAAATCATTCTTTTTTGAGTTTGAAAGACATAATTATTTTGATTTTAGAAATGAATTGAAAGCCTTGATTGACCATATAAAATACTCTTTGAGTCTTGAGTGACAATTTTCTTGAAAGTTGACCATTGATTGAAAGTGTTCAAGACATATGTCACAAGATAGCTTGAACACATAGACTAACTTTTTGATGATTTTCTAGGGGAAAATGGCGCCATTCTTGGCAGCCTTGGGGAGGAGAAATATCTCCTTAAACCATGTTCTAGAAGTGTGCTTTGGTGTGACATAGATTAGTCTTAGGATTAAAAGTTGCTAAGTAGGTACTTAGGTGCACTAATAGGTTAATTAAAACCACAAATCCCTAGGTTAGAGGTGGTCTAGAAGGATTAGGGGAGTCAACACCTCTAAGACTAGTGATGTGGGTGTGACAACTTATCTTGAAAAGAAAAGTTGATGTGAATAGTGGAAACACTATTCGACACTATTCACAAATTCTTATTCCTTTTTAAAGAATAAGACTAGGATGAGATTTGAATTTCCCTAAGCAATTTTAGGTTCCAATTAATTCTAAATGATGGTTTTGGCTCTAGATTAATTATGGAAATTAATTAACCTTTAATTAGAGCCTAATAT
This sequence comes from Dalbergia cochinchinensis, assembly GCA_031216125.1. Lineage (NCBI taxonomy): Eukaryota > Viridiplantae > Streptophyta > Magnoliopsida > Fabales > Fabaceae > Dalbergia > Dalbergia cochinchinensis. The sequence goes on along the minus strand of CM062375.1, from coordinate 28,807,422 downwards.
TGCTTAGGTTTGGAGTTACACGGCTCATTAAGCTGAAAATGCGATATGCAGGGGCAAAACCGTAATTTTTACCAAAAGTTGCCCGGAACCTCCGGGACTTAAACAAACATTGTTCATGCCTTAAAATCATTGTTTTGAACCTAGAACAAAGTCCAGGTCGAAACGGAACTTAAAACTGCCTTAATTCTGTTACAGGGGTATTTTGGTCATTTACGCGTAAATCTCGTAAATGAGGTTTTCTGCTTTGTTAGGCACTCATGCTCATACAATCCCCTTCATATAACATATGAACCCTATGAGGATGGCCAAAGTCGGCCGCCCTCGTGTTTCGGGTAAAAATGACCTCAGGGGCAATTTGGTCATTATGAAAGTTTAGCGAAAATCGGGGCGTTACACCCTATATAGCCTTAATTACCTATCCTTTCATTCACACATTTCACTACAAACTCCTAATCGTAAGTCTAATCAAAGATACACCTAAACACATCACTAACCCATAATTAATGAGATAAATTCCTCCCCTTGGATTCTTTAAAAATGGCACCACCTCATCCCCTGTACATCACAAGTTTGTTCACTCAAACACTCAAAGAAGTATGATACACTATACCTCCAACCTTACCTACAACCTTACCTTGAAGTGACATAACCAAAGATATTTTCTCTCCCTCCTTCACCCCTACAAGTGGTGCCAACCTTTCCCCCCTTTTTTTCACCCTCTCATGTTTCATTTCCTCTATAAATAAGACACCCAAGGAGCTTGCTAGAACCTTTGCTCATTTCTCTTGTACCCCAAGTACTTTCTTTCTCTCAAGCTTTAAGAAGTTCTTATTCTTCTTCTTCTTCTTCAAGAGAAAGTTCTCTTTCAATCAAGGAAACACATCCAAGGTAGGGAGTTTATGTTGAGAATGCCTTTCCTTCTTTTGTTTAGCTTTTGGTTTGGAATGATAAAGTTTGGTTCTTCTTTCCTTCTCTTTCCTTTCTTTTTCAGCTTTTAGTTCCCTTTTTCCTCCTTTTGATTTTCGGCCAAGGGCCTTGGTGAGCTTGGAAATGAGAGCTTGATGATGGGGATTTCATGATGATATTCATCACTTAAGCAACCCTTAAAGCTTGATCTTAGTTCTTGAAGAAAAGATATTTTCAGTTTCTTTCCTCTTTGTCTTGAAGAGCTTAACTTGATGTTGTTTTAAAATGAGTTGGTGAACTCAATGATGAGGACTCATGATGTTGGTGTTACTACATCATCAAGATCATGATCTCTAGAGTTTCAAAATGGTCCTTTTCCTTGCTTATGGTTTCGGCTCCTTTTCCTTTGCTTTCTTCAAATTTTTGGCCATGTATGTTAATGATACACATGATAGCTTGATGATGAGAGTTTCTAGATGATGACTATGTGTTCAGCACATGAGATCTCTAGAGCTTGAGTTTTAATAAAAATGTTATTTATGTCTTTGCTTCAAGAAAAGATACTTTGTATTCTACGAACCTTGAGGTTCACTTTAGCTTGTTGTGATAAGTTTGGGTTGAGGTTTAAGTTCCTCTAAAGTCTTGGTGAGCTCTAATAAGAAATAAAATGAACTTGCACTCATGTTTATATTCAAGCCTTTGCATTTACATATTTACTTTGAGCCTTTCATTCATGTTTACTTTCCAAGCTATCACTTAAAGTTAAAGATAAGGAATGAAGTGCATTTCATATTTATGTTTCTTGTCTAGCATTTTTACTTTTCGAGTCATCACCAAAGAAATTAAAGATCTAAAACAAGAGCTTGCATATCATCTAATTAATCTCAAAGCCTTTCTATTTCGGCCTTAAAGTCGATTGTTGCTGGACCTAGAGCATTAAAATAAAGAATTAAACTTGCATATTTACTTTCAAGCCTCGCATATTTACTCTCAAGTCTAGCCTATTTATTTTCAAGTTCTTGCATCTCATATTTACTTTGAAGTCCTCACTTCACTTTTTAATAAAGAATAAAATTGGAATGCATAGCACGTTTACCTTTTTGTCATCACTTAAAAACTCTAAGAGCTCAAAGATTTGCCCTCATTATCTCAAGTTACAGTTTGATTATGGAGACATCCCATGGATGCATATTTCGGCCATGCAATGATGATGAGCTTAATATGAATTTCATCTTGTTGCAAGAGCCAACAATCTATGTTCAAAAGATTTTCCTATGGTTTAAAGAATTCTATAAGGTCACTATCAACAAGATTTGTAAATTAAACCTCTTCCAAGAGTGTTTTAAATTAATCACAACCCTATGGTTGTTCTTAGTCTCTCTTACAAGATAAAATGTTTTGCAAAAAGCTTTTAGAAGTCCTAAAATGATTCCAAGAGATACTAGTAACTTGAGTTGTTAAAAATTGAGATTTTATGCATGATATGTATGTATATGAATTCGGTTATGCCATGGTGTGTTTGGTGCTATACGTTGTTGTTTTGATATGTTAGTATGTGCAAAAATCTTATATGTTGAGGTAGAAGCCTTTCTATGCATGATAGGAAAGAAACTAGTCTTACAGAAAAATCGTAAAGTCAAGTTTTAGCATAGTTTTAACCCATTTATTTTTAGACACTGCCAAACTATTTAAGTGGGAATATAATCAGATTAGGATTGTTTAGTTATGAAAAACTTGGTAACATTTGATGTATGATTGATTTTTTAGCACCTATAGAGAAACTAGTAACTAGAAAACCGTAAAAATGTAATGCTAGAACTCTTAGAACATTTAGTTTTCTGATTCTATCCAGCACCCTTATAATGTAGTAAACATGATTTATAATTAGTTCATAGACATAGGAATACCCTATAATTGGTTTAGATTTAATTTATAGCGTCTTAGCCGAAGACGGAACCAAGAAAGGGTCTAAATCATAAGTGCTAGAACCCCGTAATCATAAAAATGTAATTCTGTCCTTAGAGAATGTTGCTGTCCAGATTTGTTAAAGAACATAAATGTTAGTGAAAATTAGTATTTGTGAATCCTTAGGTGCATAAGAGGTTGATAGAGAACATTAGAATAATTACATCTCAAGTTTAAGGCCCATAAGTGTCAAAGCATAAGGCACCGTAGGATCAAGAGCATAATGAGCTTTTATGTTACATGAGAATGCATGTTGTATTTGAGAATGATTTTTATATACATGTGAATTTATGATTAAAAGTATATGATTCTATTTGTTTATGTGGCACAAAGTAAATTTGGAAGAAATTCGGCATGCTGCCGTTATGCTGCCGAATTTCTGACAAATTTGGGAACTTAAAAGTTTTTGAAAACTCTAAGAGGATTTTTGAAAGAGATGAGGCATTAAGATGTGTTCTTGGATGACACCGGTTCGGCCGAGCACCTTCGAGAACTCATGTGACTTCAGTACCAAGACGTATTCTTGGGTGACACCGGTTCGGCTGAGCACCCCCAAGAAATTGCCCCCTAGCCTATACTAGATAGTCGGGATTTATTTATGATATGCTTATCGGTAAGGGATAAGTAAGAACTAGTGATGACTAGTTAAGGTATGAGCTCATAACCTAGAGATATGACACGTTCTGGGTGACACCGGTTTGGTCGAGCACCCCCAGTGTAACACCCCGATTTTTCTGTCTGAGAGAAATGACCAAAATGCCCCTGAGGTCATTTCCTGACCGGAATTCGAGGATAGCCAACCCGGCAGCCCTCGAAGGGTCAACTCAATGTTTGAAGGGGATTGGATGGCCTCTGTATGATTCCGAAAGCGAAAATCTCATTTTCCACAGTTTCGGGTCAAAATGACCAAAATATCCCTATAGCGTTTTTATGTGGGTAGAAGTGCCGTTTGAGCCCGAAACTTTCCCCGAAGGTCTAAAACCATGTTTTCATGTGTCTAGAGGTCTCTGTTCAAGTCTCGGTGGTCCTGGGCAGTTTTTGTGCAAAATTATGATTTTGCCCCTAGAATAGTGTTTTTACACTTAATGACGTAATTAAGCAAACCTAAGCAATATTAGGCTCTAATAGAAGGTTAATTAATTTCCCTAATTAATCTAGAGTTAAAATAATTTATTAAGGTTAATTAGAACCTAAAATTGCTTAGATTAAACTTAAACCCTTTTTTGAAATTCAAGATTCCTAATCTTGGAATCTTGAATAGTGTTTTCTCTCTCCAATTCCTTAAATTAAGGAATTGTGACTAGAGTTGTTTTGACACTAAAATGAGTTTATAATTCCCTAATGATGCAAGACCACTCCTTAATTATGTCTAGACCACCTTAATTACCTATTTTCCTTACCTAAACACCTTCTTACAAATTCCTAATCTTAAACATAATCTAATACACACCTAAACACAACTCTAAACTACAATTAAAATGCAAATACATCCTCCCCATGGCTGATGCAAGTTCGGCCAGCCCTCCCCCCAATTACCTCGCATGTTGAAAATTCAAACACTCCTTGAAGCCATGTGTAACGCCCCAATTTTTACTGTAATTTTTACTGTCATTAGAAATTACTCAATTACCGTAGGTAATTATTACATAAGATTTGAGGCCGAACAATCCTCAATAAAGGAATATAACGTTAGAAGAGAGGTTAGGAACGATTCATGCGAGAGTCGCAAATCCTAATTTCTCAGACGTATAAAATGACCAAAATGCCCTCGGGTTATTTTACTCAGAAAATGAGGATCGTTGGCCCCACCTATTCTCAAGGGGATATTTTGAGGATAATAAGGGATTGTTTGTGTTATGTGTGTTAATAGAGCGTATGATCTCAATTTTGAGTTCCGACGCGAAATGACCAAAACGCCTCGGTGCTTTTAACTCCGATGTGCCGACTGAGCCCGAACCTCACTAAAATGTTTTAAAATGTGTTTTTAAGCCATGATTAACCATTGGTTAAGCTCGGGTGGCCTCGGTCAGTTTTTAAGTGAAAGTACGATTTTGCCCCTGTTTTTGGGCAGTTTTGCGAATTTCGGGATTTTTGATTGGTATACCGAAACCTAAGCAATATTAGGCTCAAATTAAAGCTTATTAAATTATAAATATTAATCTAGAGACAAAATTATGTATTTAGATTGATTAGAACCCAAAATTGCTCAAAAACACCCAAATTACTTACTAATTCACTTAAACCCTTAACCGTAAATTCTCTAAATTACATGAATATCTTGCCTACACCTAAATAATGCATGGAACACACAAATTTCACTTCTTTGGGCTGTAATGGATGAAATTATTGATGCCATTATGCAGCTGAATTATTTCCAAAAGTTGCACTAAAACAAAATGCCAAAATGTCACCATAAGAGACATAATTCCTTAATTTCATACAACTTTGTCTAAAATGATTTTTCCTCCCTTATTTCTCCTGCAAAATTCCGTCCACTACCTCATCATTTTGGCCAATTAGAAGCCTCAAAATCTTCTATAAATAGGCTTGCTTGAGTGGTCTTGGAATGCTTGGTTCATAACTAGTTTTTAGGAGCACCAAAAACTTTCTTTCTTCCTCCTCTTTGGCTGAATTCTTTCTTCAATTTTTTCAAAGAGATTTTGTTTCATTTCACTTCAAGAAACCAAGTTCTCTTCCTCTTCTTCAACTCAGATCAGGTAGGGAGTAGTTTCTAAATTTATTTCTATGCTTTGAGGAGTTGTGTTTTTAGCTCAAAATGATGAAATTATGAACTTACCTTAGCTTTTCATTTTGGTTTTCCTCTTCAATTTTTTTCTTTAACCAATTCAACCATATGGCCTAGGTGGAACTAAGATGATGGCTTGATGATGAGGACCTTGAGGGTGGGTTGTAAATCCATCACAAGTTAGGCCTCTAAAGCTTGAAAATTCCACTTGATGCAAAACTTTAAAGAATAATGCTTTATGATGCTAAAACAAAGATTTTTAGTTTAGAACTTGAAAGATGTATTTTCCTTTTATGTTTTATTTCTTGTTAAGATATGTATTGGGTTGAATTTATAATTCTTTTAAAGTCTTGAAGGAGCTCTAGTAAAGAAACAAAATGAATTTGCATCCATGATTAACTTCTATGTCATCACTAAATTTTCAAGAATGAATAAATGAACTTGCATTTCTCATGTTTAAATTCCAAGCTTGTATTTCATGTTTATGTTTCAAGTCATCACTTAATCTTTCAAGATAATTAAGAGGTTGCATCTCATATTTAATTTATGCTCTCACTATATTTTATAATGGCTAAAAGAATCAACGCATGACATGTTTATTTTATGCCATCACCTAAAGATCCTAGAGCTTAAAGACTTGCCCATGTATCACAAGCAAAGAAATATGATTATTGGAGTTAAAGAATTTATTCTTTAAAAAGTCTTGAGATACAGGCTTAAAAAGATGTAATAATAATTCTCTTCTCCCTCTACTGGTCCTCTCCGGACTACCGCCGCTCCGGTTTCATAGTATTCTCTTCTCTCTATCGTCCTGTGCGGATTACACGCTCCAGTTTCTTGTATCATGTTTATATTTCAAGTTCTTGCATCATGTTTAATTTTCAAGTCATCACCTTAAATCTTAAAGATAAAGAAATGGAATTGTATATCATGTTTATAATTCCAAGCTATCACCTTATAAAGATAAGATTAAAATAAGGTTGCATAGCATGTTTATAATTCTAAGATGTCACCTAAATCTCTAAAGCTCAAGACTTACTCCTTTTATCTTAAGTGAGAATTTTAATTGTGAAGATCCTCCCAAATTTGACAAAAGAACTAGTTTCTAAATGAGTTTTAAGGCTTTGCAAGGATTTTATGGGGAACTAGTATTTTATATGCACTTAAAATATGATTCTATGTAATTGCATGAGGTTCATGATTCGACCACTGATCTGAGTTTAGTATCAATGTGTGATAATGATTTGATATGATTGAAGTTGTGATAATTATGGTTTATTGTTAAGAGAATGATTCATAATTGGTTTAGTAACTAATTAGTTCTATAATTGATAATTCTATGTAAGGATTGGATGCTTATTAAGTACTTGATATCATTGAATGATTTCCTGGCTTGCATGTTATAGTTGCTGTTACAAATAATGAGAATGCTTATACATGAAATGTTCTTTATTATGTAAAATTCACCTTTGTTGCTAGAAGAAAGTGTATCATTGTAAAAGTGTAATTTGGAAAGGTTACGGCTAAGGAAAGACTTGGTATTTAAGCGTGTCCATTGTGACCCACCTATCTTTCCTCGGAATCTCCCAGATGCATGATTATAGTTGATATATATTATTCTAGCTTAAGACTATAAATGAGAAAATGCTATGATGTTTATGAATTGTATTGTGATATAACATGCAAAGATTTAATGGTGACTTAAACTTATAAGAAAATGATCCTTTGGAACCATCAGACTATAGGTGGTGAAAATGTGATTTTAGCCCCTAACCCGCTTCTCTCAAAAGGAGTAGAGTCGGGACTTTAGCTTATCAGAAAGGTTAAGTATATGCTAGTGACGACTAGTAAAGTATGAGCTCATAACCTAAATTACTCCCAAAAGGGTGGAGTATAGGGTGGCCCAAGGAAAATAATGAAGATGATAAGATTTTAAGTCACCTAAGGCACTAAAGAAATGAAATATGTGCACTGTGTCCATGTGTAGCTAATATTATATGACGTTCTTTTATGCATGTTATTTTGATAATGATGATGAGGAATATGATGTAATGATAAAGGAAAAGTTCATTGTAAATATGACATGTTAAGATTATGATGCATTATAAGATGCATGATTAAAAATTGACGAACCTCGGTTAAGTATTTGTCAGAACTTAAAATGAATCTTTGCATGCTCACTATTTTAGAATAATCCCGAGGTTCCTAGGGACTTTGATTATGACACTGTAGAAGGAGGTACCCTACTGAGAATTCTTTAGCAAGATTCTCACTCCCTTTTCTTTATTTCCGCCATTGTCTCCAGATTCAAATGGCGACATTCGTCCTGTTCGTTGATACCTCTACTTGGGAATTCCACTATGATCCGTGCATCGCTCGTATCATTTTGAAGGAGAGTCTTGCAGATTCGTGTTTTTATTTTACTTAGGTCGTCCATTTGCACATCCTGTCCCTAGTTATCGATTTTCTCCTACTTCTCCCTATGGCGATGAAATGGTTTTCGAACATGCACGTCCACTTGATGAAAGGATGTTACGTTCTTATCCCGCTTCATCCGGCTTGTCCATGGATTTCCGCAGTATGTTCCCGAGACGAGATATTCTCAAACCGATCCTTCAGAGGACACTCCTACTCATGTATATTCTGAGAGCTCTGCTCCTACTCCCACACGCAAGAGAGGGTAGTGAGAAACAGTTGTTCAGCCAAGGTTAGCAAGAAGGCCGCCCATGCGACCCCAACTTGGTGCATCTCGTGTGTCCCTCCCGAGGAGCTCATCAAAGGGATCGGATTTATTCCCCATTTCCAGGACAATGGCCCTAGAGAGTTCTTAGTAGATTTATGTGTGATCATGCACCTAGTTTTAGGATAACCTTCCGCTTATGGAGTTATCTAGTTTAGGGGCATGAATTTCCTTAAGTATATTTTTCTTTTATGGGTTTGCATAAGATAATGATGTATGAACATAACCCACCCTTTGAGTGAGGTTATTGTATGTAAATATATGCTATAATGTGCTTATGGATGTTATATGATGGAGCCTAAGTGATATGATGTGATATATTCTTAAACGTCTTATTATACTCCGCTTACTCGTTCACGTTGTACTCGGCTCACGTTTTCAATTATGTGTTTAAAAAAAAAATGGCTCGTAATTTCACTAAGTATTTTCAAATTATGAAGAAAGAACCAAAGCAAAGAGTAAAGTCTAGTCATTAATCAGATTCAACCTAGGTGTATCTGGTTAATTACTAGGGTGTTACACCATGCCTTGAGCCATACCTCACCATGCTTCAAGATCACAATCTCTCACCTCATGGACCACATGGTCATGGCCGAAACTACATCAGCCCTCACTCCCTCCATTTGCTTCATTTCTCTATAAATAGGATGCCTTGAGGAGCTTGCATCATTTTTAGATCATTTGCTAAGTTTAGAGTACTTCAAAACTTTTCATTTCTCTCAAAAGTTCTAGTGTTCTTCAAGTTCTTCATCTTCTTCATCTTCTTCTTTCATCTTCAACCTCCAATCACTTGGTAGGGATTTTCTTTCAAGTATTTGTTTCTTTATAGTTCTTGTTCTAGCTTTATGTTCATAGTTTCTCTTGATTCTTTTTAGCACTTCTTTTTTTCTCCTTTTTCTTTCTCATTTTCGGCCATGGACCTTGAAGTTCAAAGAAATGAGAGCTTGATGATGAGAGTTTCATGATGATATTCATCACTTGAAACAAACTCTAGAGCTTGATCTTTGATCTTGAGCAAAAATATTTCTAGTTCTTCCTTTCTTGAACTTTTGAGAACTTTCACTTTGATGATGTTTCAAAATGGTTCTAAGGACTCAATGATGAGGACTCATGATGTTGGTGTTAATATATCATCAAGATCATGGACTCTAGAGTTTCAAAATGTTCTTTTTTTCTTTCTTGAAGTTTCGGTCCTTTTCCTTTCTTTTTCTAAGTTTCATGGTTTGATTCTTTAAAAATGTTATGTTGAGTTCTAAGAACTCTAGACCTTACTTTATCTTGGTTTGATGAGTTTGGGTTAAGGTTTAAGTTCCTTTAAAGTCTTGTCAAGAGCTCTAATAAGATATAAATGAACTTGCATAATTTATTTTGAGCTTGCACTCATGTTTATGTTCTTGCTATGCATCTTTACTTTCAAGTTATCACCTAAGAACCTAAAGATTAAAATGAGACTTGCATCATCACCTAATTTGTAATACCCTAATATTTAACTCAACATGCCTAGGACGCATTTAAGTTAATTATTAGTTATTACTCTTTTGCTCCAGATTTTAACTCAACTTCTTTAAAATACTTTAGTGAAAATATGGCTAAAATTTTTTTTTTGAACTTAAATACTAAAATGTGAGCCACGCATCCTAAGTATCTAACGTCGTTCACCTTGTCTGCATAAGAGAAGTGTTAGAAACAAATGACAAGTAAACACATAATGCAACCATGGCATAATATAACTCAAATAATAATGTCATATCAAATAGTGTATCATAATAATGATGTCCTATAAGCATAAGGGCATCAATACATATCTATCAATAGAACACAAACTGATAAATAAGATGCGATCATTTCTAAAGGCAATTATCCAATGGGAAACTATCTCCGTTAAATTTCTTGTTCTATAGCAAAGCTCCCACGACCATTACTCAAAGCCACGAACTACTTCATCATTCTTGTTTGGAGACGACACGGAAAAGAAAAGGGATAAGAAACTTATACAAGAATCTCAGTAGGGCTTCCTGACTTTAACACAAGTGTCATCGTCATCGTCCCCAGGAACCTCGGGTTTCATTATGAAAATGGTGGACATATATATAAGGTTCATTTATTAAGTTCTAAATACCATTAGCCGAGGCCCGTATCTTTTAGCATGAGTCATGAATGTAACATACTACTCATGAATGCATGTCAATGTCATATGCAATTAACATAAATTCCATAAAACAAATGCATATGATATAATGAACATAAAAGCATGAACATCATTCTTATAGGTGACTTAAACTTCTCACTCTCTTTTCCTTGGGGGCCGCCCTATATTCTCTCTTCTCTCAAGAGTTCTAGGTTATGAGCTCATACCTCACTAGTCGTCACTAGCGTATTCTTATCCCTTTTGATAAGATAAATTCCCGACTCTTAAGGTACGGGATAGGGGACATTAGGATCACCTCTCATAATCTTTAATTCGGGGAGTCTAGAGGATCATTTCCATGTGTCATATGTCACCTTTAATCTTGACATGTTATATGGAGATGCAAACATGAATATCACAATTATAACTCATCGATTCATCATTTCATGTGCATATCAATGGATCAAACATAATCATTTCATGTGCATATCAATGGATCAAACATAATTATAACATGCCATAATGTAAATCGCATAAACATGCATCATATGTCATTGCAAATATCCATAAGCCATATAAATTTCAGCACATCAACTCATTCTTCACAAAACATCAATCACATTCATCTCATCATATTGTCAATATTTACGTTTAAGCCCCAAAGGGTCAAATCATAATTTCTCAAAGATTACGGGTCAAAACGTAATTACCCCTTTTCAACATCTGCTCATAAATTAAAGATCTCTAACATTAACCAATACAATTCAAGAGGCATATAACTATTAGAAACCATCAAAACTCATCATAAAAAAAACTTTTAGGGCCATAGACTAAATTTAACACATTATAGGGGTCAAAGTACAAAGTAACCTGTTTTGACACTTATCAAAAACCAATACTTATAAAAAAATTTCTAAACATTATAAATAGTATTTTGAACACATAATAACATCAGATATTATTACTAACCCTAATTAAAATCCTTTCATCAAAATTACATAATTGATAGTATAGAAACACAACTTTCTACATTTTGCAAAACGGTCAAAACTAACACTTATAATTATCCTTTTCAACCTCTAAGATATCAAAAACAATTTTTACATCTAATACTAATGATTCTAAGGTATATAAACTATATGATCAGTATCAAATCAGTGAGGAATTAATTCAGAAAATTCATTGTCTAAAGCTTTACAGAATCACAATTTTGATCCTTTCTAGTTACTAGTTTATCACAAAAATGCTAAAAACAATTCTTACATCAATTATAAGTAATTTATAAACATTCAAGGCCTTTAAATCAGTATCCTATCTATTTTATTTAAATCAGGTCAATAGCATAATTTTCAAATCATAAACCCTTGAGAAAAGCACAATTTCAAATATCTTTAGATTTCTAACTCTAACAAAATTATTTAAGTAACTTAAAGACAATATCAAAGCCTTAGAAATAAAATAAACCAACCTTAATATCAAGAGCATCAAGAGGCTAGAAATAACATAATTTAAATATATCCACAAAAATAAAATTCCTATTTAAGATTAAAGAGGTAAGTTTTGAGCTTTGAAGGTTTAGGTGATGGCAAGAATCATAAACATGCTATGCAATCCATTTTTAATCTTTATCATTATAAAGTGATATCTTGGAAATATAAATATGATGTGCAATACTTGAAATATAAATAAGAAAATGCAAGTTCATTTTTAGATCTTTTAGGTGATAACATGAAATATAAACATGAAATGCATTAATTGGAATTTAACCATGAAAATGCAAGTTCATATTATTATCTTCAAGAATTAGAGTGACAACTTGAAATATAAATATGATTATGCAAAGCTTGAAATATAAATATGAAGATGCAAATTCATTCTTAGGTCTTTATAATTTATGTGATAACTTGAAAGTAAATATGAATATGCAAGTCCATATTATTATCTTCAAGAATTAAAATGATAACTTGAAATATAAATGTGATTATGCAAAGCTTGAAATATAAATATGAAGATGCAAAACTTGAAATATAAATATGATTGTGCAAAGCTTGAAATATAAATATGAATATGCAAGCTTATTTTTGGATCTTCAAAGTTTAGTGATAACTTGAATCATAAAATGCATTACTTGAATTTAAACATGAGAATGCAAGTTTATATTATTATCTTCAAGATTTAAGGTGATGACTTGAAATTAAATATGATTATGCAAGGCTTGAAATATAAATATGATATGCAAGAGCTTGAAACATAAACAATGGATGCAAGTTTACTTATTATCTTGTTAAGCTCAAAACTTATAGAGAATTAAACTCTTTAACCTCAATCAATCTTAAATAAAGGAAGTTAGCATTAGAATCCTTATTATCAAGATTCCAAGAACCATATTCCATAGTCTTATTATTAAGCCATAAATTAGAAGTCATTAGGAAGAAATAAAGGAAAGAACATGAAATAAAATCCCTACCAAGTTGTTTCTTGTTCTCAAATGTTAAAGCTTGATATCTTAAGAAGTGAAAAGAAGAAAATCTCCTCTAGATGATGATGATAAGAAAATCTCCTCTAGATGATGATGATGGCTTCGGCCAAGACAAGAACTAATGGAGGAAGGATTTTTCTTGTGATTTTGTGTTTGATAATGGAAAGGTTATGTGTCTAGGAGTTGGTTTATGGTTGGAATGTGTATGCTTGAGGTTTAGAGCTTGGTTAGAGGTTGGGAATGGAGGCTCTTGAATGTGAATGAGGAAGAAGAAGAAAGCTTGAAGTATTGAGAGAATTTGAGAACTTTGAGAAAATTTTGATCAAGAAAACTATCAAGTAACTAAGCACCAAGGCTATGGATGGTTGTGTGAACATTTTAGCAATGGAAGAGCTCATATTTATAGGCCATGGAAGGCCATATGGCCGTGCAACCAAGGCTGGAAAAATGGGATTTTAATTTCATTTTTCAATTAAAGAAACATAGAGAAAGAAAGCATAATGTGTAGTCATAATTGTGTTCATGTATCATGGCTTGAAAATGCATAAAATATTATGTAAATGGGAGGCAAGGAATCATGGCTGATGAGGCTGAACATGGATGGATTTCTTTTGATTAAATTTAGCCAAAAAATAATGAAAAAGAAAGCCAAAGGTATGGTGTCATGTTGGATATGTTTCATGTTGGAAAAAAAAGCAATAAAATATGGTTATTTGGGCTGATCATGGGTGCTGGTTTCTGATGCTTTCATGATCAGATTGGTGTTATTTTATAAGTGATAAATCATGTATTAGATGTGTATTTACTTAGGTAAAAGATTAGGAATTGATAGGTTAGTGAAAATGGTAAAAGGTCAACTGTTTAGAACAAATCAAGACAAGGTAAAAAGAGAAATCTTACACTAGTAAATGAGGTTAATTTCCAATGAGTTAAAACCAATTTGTAACATAGATTCTAATCTTAGGATAAGAAAATGTAAATGTACAAGGTTTTACCTAAACCGTAAATTTAACTTTGACCTAAAACATCACTAAATTTATGAGCTTCAAAAATCAAGGAAAGGTAATTTAAATTTATCTTAGGTAAATCTTGACTCTAATTACCTTAAGTAATTATTTTTAACCTTGGGTAATTAATTTTAAACTCAAGGTTAATGAATAAAATCAATTTGAGTCCAAATAGAGTTTTAATACTATCTTAATTACACAAGTAAACGTATTTTACCACAACTAGGGGTAAAAAGGTAATTTCATATAAAAACTCTCTATAAATATTGGACAACCTCAAATCATACTTGAAATAGTCATTTTGAATCTTTGGGTGAAAACCGAATTCAAAAATTATATAATTTCATGAAAAATTACTGCAGGGATAAAACGGTAATTTTACTTACGGTAAAAATTGAGAATTGAGATTTTTACCTCTAAGGCACATATAATCCCCATCAAGCCTTAAACTAACCCCTCAAAGATAATCTAGATTGGTTATCTTTGATTTTCTAGGTAAAAATGACCTCAGGGGCATTTTGGTCATTTTACACGTACAAAAAAATCGGGATTTGCTTAAGTCGCAAAATCACTAATCAAGTTTCCTATGATTTTCTCTAATGTTATATTCCTTTATTGAGAAATATTCGACCTCGAATTACGTGTAAAAATTACCTAGGGGTATTTCAGTAATTTTCTTATATGGCAGTAAAAATTGGGATGTTACATAATTAATTCTCAAAGCCTTTCTATTTCGGCCTTAAAGTCGATTGTTGCTGGGCCTAGAGCACTAAAATAAAGAATTGAACTTGCATAATCACCTAATTAATTCTCGAATGCCTTTCTATTTCGGCCTTAAAGTCGATTGTTGCTGGGACAAGAGCACCAAAACAAAGAATTGAATCTTGCATATTTATTTCAAGCTTTGCACATTTATATTTCAAGTCTTGCATATTTACTTTAAGTCATCACTTTACTTTGTAAGCAAGATTAAAAATGAAAAGCATAGCACGTATACATTCTGTTATAACTTAAGGACCTTGGAGCTCAAAGACTTGCCCATTTTATCCCAAGTTAAAGTTTAATCATGGAAGCATTCTTTGAATGCATAATTTCGGCCATGTAGTGATGATGAGCTTGGAATGGGTTTCATCTAACTACAAGGGCCAACGACCTGTGTTTCAAGATTGTCTTAAAAGCTTCATGAGTTTTACAAGGTTATGTTCAACATGATTTATGATTTTCATTCTCTTCTAAGTAAGAATTAATTTAGTTACTGACCTAAGGCTTTTCTTAGCCCCTTGATGAAATGAAATGGTTTTGCAAAGAGTTTTAGAATTCCTAAATTGATTCCAAGAGAAACTAGTTAATTTATGTGCTTAGTAATGACAAATTAATTATCTTCTTGAACTTGGATGTTTCGATTCTGCCATGATGAGTTTGTCTTTGTATGATGATGTTTTGATGTGTTAGAATGTGTGAAAATTTCATATAATAATGTAGGAGCACTTTTATGCATGTTAACAAAGAAACTAGCTTCATAGGCATATGAATGTAGGAGCACTTCTATGCAACCTTATAACATGATAAACATGATTTATAATTAGTTCTTAGGCATAAGAATGTCTCATAATTGGTTTAGATTTAATTTATAGCGCCTTAGGCGAAGACGGAACCGAGAAAGGGTCTAAAACGCAAGTTCTAGAACCCCGTAATCACAAGCATATGTTTCTGCCCTATGCTGTCCAGATTTGTTTATAAACTTAAGGATTAGTAAGGATAATCAATTTTGAACTTTTAGGTGCATAAAATGTGAATAACGGATGATAGGATAATTATATCTCAAGAATAAGGCCTGTAAGGGTCAAAACATAAGCTACCGTAAGACCAAGAGCTCGAGTGTTTCATGACAATGCATGTTTTATGTGAAGAATGATTATGCTTATTCATATGAGAATTGATTGAGAATATATGTTCTATGTTTACGTGGCATAAAGAAAATTTGAAAGAAATTCGGCGTGATGCTGTTGTGCCGCCGAATTTCTAACAAATTTGGGGACTTAAAGAGATTTTTGAAAGTCAATGAGAATTTTTGAAAACTAAGGTACTAAGATGAGTTCTTGGATGACACCGGTTCGGCCGAGCACCTCCAAAGAACTTATGTGACATCGGTACCAAGATGTACTCTTAGGTGACACCGGTTCGGCCGAGCACCCCTAAGAGAAATACCTCCTAGCCCGTACTTAGATAGTCGGGATTTATTTATTTATGATACGTTTATCGTTAAGTGGTAAGTAAGAACTAGTGACAACTAGTTAAGGTATGAGCTCATAACCTAGAGATGTGACATGTTCTGGGTGACACCGGTTCGGCCTAGCACCCCCAGTTCGATTGTCTTTTAGGGTGGCCCATGAGGAAGTAAAGTATTATGATTATGTCACAAAGCTTTTCCCCCCATGATTATTATGATTGCCACTTTATGCCACTAGTATGATGTTCTTGATGTTATGATTGTGGTTCTTGCATTAAGTATCGCCATGCATACATTCCTTGCTATGTTGCATTCATGACATTAAGATCATCCTAAAATGGATGGACCTTGGCTAACTTATGCTTTGAAACTTAAAACGAACTTGATGCATGAGCACTTCCTTTTATATAACAAACCCAAGGCTCCTGAGGACGTAGATGATGACCCCCTAGGTAGTAGGAGGCCCTACTGAGATTCTTTAGTAAGATTCTCACTCCCTCTATCTTTTATTTCCGTCGCGTCTTCAGATGGCGACGTTTGTGGTGTTCGTGGATACCCCGATATGGGAGGTGCACCATGACCCGGATCACGGGTTATTTCATTTTGAGGGTCGATGCACTGTTCATGTGTTTATGTTTGTCGGACGACCCTTTACTTCCCTTGTACATTCCCACCGGTTCTCCCCCATCTCTCCATTCGGCGATGATTTTGTGTTCGAGCGCGCACGTCCCCGAGAGGAGAGGATTCGCCGTACTCCACCGACCGCCTCTGCCGTTCGAGACTACCCACAGTGCGTGCCTCGTTGCCCATCCTCATTCTCAGAGACGGACCCTTCCAAGGACTCTGCCACTCAGGTACCCTCTAAGGGATCCTCCCCCTCCATGCCGATGGACCTAGGGGAAGATAGTGAGGCCACCATGACCTAGCCGAGGTTAGCACGACGACCGGAGATGCGGCCACGTCGTGGGGGTCACTCCCGATCCCTACTTCGTCTCTTTACACCGGAGGAGCCCGCCCAGTTTCCCGGGTATATGCCTCGCTCGAGGAATGGACGTCAGTAGGAGGTAGTAGATGATCTAGGCTAGTGCACACACCACTTAGATGAGGATAAACTTTCTTTTGTTTAGAGGTTATCCCATTAGTTGCACTTGGGTAGGGGATCTGTTTATGTTTCAGTTGTATTTCCTTTTCATGTATCGTGTTTCTTTGTACTAAACTAAGTCCCATACTTTATTAGTGGGCATATCATATAAATATATGTTGTGATTCAGTTTCATCATGACGTGCCATTTATGCTTTATGTTATGGTGTTGTAAGATGCTTGCTTTATTTCCTTATGTACTTCATCGCTTATTATATCGCGCGGCTCTCATTTTGCCTTTACCCTTCAAAAAAAAATTTATCTGTATTTTCCGCTAAGTATTTCAAAGTAAAAAGGGAGACTATGACGTAACAGACTAATGATTAACCTAAATATGTTCTAGAGTATTAGGTTAAAAATTAGGATGTTACACCCAGGACGAATGTCTTTTAGGGTGGCCCCATGAGAACATAAAGTGTGATGATTATGTTACAAAGTTTTCCCACATGAGATTTCATTTGCCTCTTTATGCCACTAATATGATGTTTTCTTAATGTTATGATCGATAATCCTTGCATTAAGTAGTGCCATGCATACATTCTTTGCTATGTTGTATTCATGACATTAAGATCATTCTAAAACGAACGGACCTTGGCTAACTATACTTTAAAGTTTAAAAATGAACTTGATGCATGCTCACTCATTTATAAATCAAACCCAAGGTTCCTGAGGACGTAGATGATGACACCTAGGTAGTAGGAGGCCCTACTGAGATTCTTTAGTAAGATTCTCACTCCCTCTATCATTTCGTTCCATCACGTCTTTAGATGGCGACCTTTGTGCTATTCGTTGACACCCCCACCTGGGAGGTGCATTACGACTCGGAGTACCGGTCATATCATTTTGAGGGGAGCTGTACACTTTGAGTATTCATGTTTTTGGGATGCCTCTTTTCACTTCCTATACATAGCTATCGCTTTTCCTCGACATCACCCTACGGAGACAACATGGTTTTTGAGTGCGCATGGACACGTAATAAGAGAATCCTTCGTACCTATACAACGGCATCGGCAGTATGTGTAACATCCTAATTTTTAACCCAATACTCTAGAACATATTTAGGTTAATCATTAGTCTATTACGTCATAGTTCCCTCTTTGCTTGAAATACTTAGCGGAAAATAGAGGTAAATTTTTCTTTTGAAAACTTGCAAACAAAATTTGAGCCGCGCACTAATCCTAATGTTCGTCATAATCGTAACATACAAGAAAGGCAGTTACATAATCATGAAATATAGTTTTATACATAACAACAAAATGTCATTACATTCCCATAGATATATACATTACTAGCATCATAATGCCACCAAAACATGCCTAACTGCATGTGGGGTGTTCCTTGTCTACCTATGAGATCACGGGTATGGAGGGACGTAGCCAATCCATGGACGGCTTCGGCGGACAGCATGCCTGTGATCGATGGGCCGCCCACGTCGAGGTCGTGGTCCTAGTGCCGGAGCTCTCCGACACTGGGTAACCGTCTCCTCGCTGCCCGTCGGTCCCTGCGGTGGAGTGGGGGCAGAGTCCTCATGACCCATAGGGACATCCTCTATAGGGTCCTCCTTCGAGTATTGTGTCAACGGCACGTATACCGGCAAATCAGTTGAACGATCAGAGGGGGCCCGCAGGTTCTGCTCCCATTGGGGTCGTGCATGCTCGAACATCGCGGGATCGTCGTAGGGGGATATCGGGGTGAAGTGGTGGCTACAGACACGACGCGAAAATGGACGTCCAACGAACATGAATACACGTAAGGTACATCGCCCCTCAAAATGATAGGACCCATACTCCGGGTCGTGGTGGATCTCCCACCATGGAGTGTCAATGAATAGGACGAAGGTCGCCATCTCGCTCTGAAGACGTAATGGAAAGGAAAAGATAGAGGGAGTGAGATTCTTAATAAAGAAACTCAATAGGGTTTTCCTTCTATCCTAGGTGTCATCATATATGTCTCCAGGAATCTCGGGTTATTTATAAAATAATGGACATACATAGGTTCAATTATGAGTTTTCCAAAATCTCATTTTCCGAGAATCCGTTGTTTTTATCATGGCACTTGTGTTACATAGGCTTTATACTAAAGTCATAGACATAAATCATGTAGCTTGGTACGTAGAACGTAAATCATATAACTGGTACATGGAACATAAATCATATAACTGGTTTACTTAGGTGACATAAGAACCTTTACTTAACTGGGCCGCCCTAATATTTCTCCCTTTTGAGAAAACTCTAGGTTATGAGCTCATACCACACTAGTCGTCACTAGCATCTAGACTTTATCCATTTGGATAAGTCAACTTCCCGACTTTAAGTACGGGTTTAGGGGGCTAGAATCACATTGTCCCCACCCTTAATTCGGCGGTTTCAAAGGGTTACATTCTTATGTTCTGAGTCATCCTATGTTTAACATGTTTCTTTAAGATGCCACATAATTAATGCATAGCACATAATTACTACCTCGGCATCTCCAAAGTTCTTTTAAAGAAATAATAACATGTTAATACAAGCTATCACATAGGGATAATAGTTCACATGGCACCATACACGTCCTGAGCTAACACATCAATTCATCATCAAACTTAGAGGCGCATAATCATCCCTTAAGGTAAAAATCCCTAAATCGGGTAACCTCAAACTTTCCCATTATTTTCTAGTATGTTTATGGGATTGATTAACCTCATTACCATAATCCATTAAGTTCTAAATCCTAATTAATTATGGCTGGACAGCTTTATGTAGTTGTTCATATTTGATGAATTACGTGTTCTAGAAAATGCGTTTTAAGCCCTTTCTCGCATCCGACCTTTTCTATGGTGCAATAATTAATACCTAAGCCAATTATGAGTCACTCTCACACATCTAGACATAATCTAATGTGATTCTAAATATTTTATCAAGGCTGGGCAGAACCTCATTTTGCCATTCTTTATAGTTCTAGAATTCGCATATTAAGCAAACAAAGTCACTAATAATGCATTAAAGAGTCTAGAACAATTATCACATACTTGGCAAGGTATTACAACATATTTAGACCACCCAAAACAGAATTTAAGGTGCTGGAATTACTAAGGCGGAATTGAAAACCTTTAAGGCATAAAATCATGAGAAAAAAACCTTTCTTTCAACCATATGACTTGCTAGTTTCTCTTGGAACCTTTTTGGGACTTCAAGACCATGAAAAATCAAAGTTTATTTTGCCAAAACTCATCATGGAACATCAATGGCAGCAGCCATTTCGGCTTGCTCTTGACAATGGTTCAAAACTTGAAAACATGTTTAAAACCTTGGTTACGTGCATCAAGGCTTAGAAAAATTCTAAGGCATGCATTATAGGCCCTTGTAGTTAAATGAGACTCATCCTAGAGCCATTTATACCACATGGCCGAATGATGTTCAAGGAGATACCTCCTTGATTTAATTCTTTTCGTAGGACGAAATGGGCAAGTCTTTGAGCTCTAAAGTTTCAAGTGATGACATAGAATAAACGTGCTATGCATTTCATTTTATAGTCCTTTAGAAAATAAAGTGATAGCACAAAGTAAAAGATGAAATGCATCTCCATTCTTATTCTTAGAGTTTAGTGATGACTTGCAATATAAAATAAGATGCAAAGCTTGAAACATAAACGTGCATTGTGCAAGTTCATTCATTATCTTGGGTCTTAGTGATGGCATAAGAAATAAACGTGCTAATGCAAAGCATAAACGTAAACGTGGATGCAACTTCTTTTATATCTTGTTTAGAGCTCTTGCAAGACTTTAAAGGAAACAAAGTTTCAACCCATAACTCATCCTCACAAGAAGAGAAAACACTAGTGTTGCTAAGTTGTACAAAAGAAAATCATATCCTCAAAGTCCATGAGGTGGCCGAATCCTCATCATAAGGAAACAACCTTATTTTGAACTCTAGGGACCAAGATCTTGGTGATTCAAACACCAACATCTCAAGTCCTCATCATTGAGGATTTTTACAATGCTCTACACTTATTAACAACACAAAACTCATGACCAACATAAAGGAAAGAAACCGAAACATACTTGGCCTAGAAACCAAATTTATGCTCTAGAGTTTTGTTCATGTGACACACATCAACATGAAGCCCTCATCATCAAGCTACCATTTTTCTAAGTCCCAAAGGCCTTCAAGGCCGAAAACTCAAGGGAAAAGAAATGAGGTTTTCAAGGTTCAAGAGAAACATAACTATGTCTTGAGCAAAACTTGAAAGTAGTAAACTTATGTTTTAGAAAACTCAAGCTTTAGAGGTTGTTCATGTGACAAACATCATCACACAACTCTCATCATCAAGCTTCTCATATTTTCAAGTCCAAGAGGCCTTCATGGTCAAACCTAAACAAAAGAAAAGGAAAGTTTCAAGACATCAAAGAGACATAACTCATTCTTGACCAAGACTTGAAAAAGAGAAACCTTTCTTGGAGAAACTCAAGCTTTAGAGTTTGTTCATGTGACAAAGGCCATCATGAAGCACTCATTACAAAGCTACCATTTTTCCAAGCACCTTAAGCCTCCATGGCCGTATCATCTAGGAACAAAAGCTCAAAGAGAGTTTTCATGAAAAACATAGCCTTGTCTTAACCAAAACATGAAAAAGATAAAACTTTTCTCAAACAAAACACAAGCTTTAGAGGTCTCATGTTAGGATGAACACATGGTTATCCCAAGAGAGCACTCATCATCAAGCTCTCCTCATTTTGGTCTTGAGGCCGAAAATGAAAGAAAAAGGAGAAATGATGGAACTTTTTCTTAAGAAAGGTTCAAGCTTTAGAGGCCTCATTTTAAGATGAACTCATGGTTCATCTTTGAAAGCACTCATCATCAAGCTCTCACTACCATGGCCTTAAGGCCGAAAATGAAAAGGAAGAGAAAAGAAGAACTGAAATAATGCTTGGGAGAAAGACTTACTAACAACACAACTTTCAAGCAAGATAAACATTGAGCATGAAAATAAAAGAAAGCATTCTTGAAGAGCTCCCTACCTAGAGTTTGGGATTTGAGAGGAAGTGAAGAAGATGAAGAGGTTGGAGAGGATGAGCTCTTGAACTTGAGAGAAAGAAACTCAAAGTGCTCTAACTCAAAGCTTTAGTGAAATGAACAAAGGTGCTTCAAGTTCCCTAAGCTACCTATTTATAGAGAAGTGAAATGAATTGAATATTGGAGGCCTATTGGGCCGAGAATTTCGCCCACTTTTACAGCCACATGAGGGAGGAAAAATCTTGTTTAAAGCATGGTGTAAAGTCATTCAAAGCATGGTGAAAAGTCTAGCTATGCATGTCCTAAAGTATGGCTAGCATGTACCTTGTTTTCAAACCTTTAAAAATGCATAAAAACTTAAAATTTGGGCTGCAAAATCTGAAGAGAAGCCGTGCTCCTCATGCTCAAAAAGAGGAGAAAATTTTCTAGACTTAAATTCCCAAAGCATAGGTAATGTGTTGTAAGACATGTTGTCTTTGAAAAAGTTTGATGGAAAGCTTGAATGACCACAAAAACAAATCATTCTTTTTGAGTTTGAAAGACATAATTATTTTCATTTTAGAAATGAATTGAAAGCCTTGATTGACCATATAAAATACTCTTTGAGTCTTGAGTGACAATTTTCTTGAAAGTTGACCATTGATTGAAAGTGTTCAAGACATATGTCACAAGATAGCTTGAACACATAGACTAACTTTTTGATGATTTTCTAGGGGAAAATGGCGCCATTCTTGGCAGCCTTGGGGAGGAGAAATATCTCCTTAAACCATGTTCTAGAAGTGTGCTTAAACCATGTTCTAGAAGTGTGTTTTGGTGTGACATAGATTAGGCTGAGGATTAAAAGTTGCTAAGTAGGTACTTAGGTGCACTAATAGGTTAATTAAAACCACAAATCCCTAGGTTAGAAGTGGTCTAGAAGGATTAGGGGAGTCAACACCTCCAAGACTAGTGATGTGGGTGTGACAACTTGTCTTGAAAAGAAAAGTTGATGTGAATAGTGGAAACACTATTCGACACTATTCACAGATTCTTATTCTTTTTCAAAGAATGAGACTACGATGAGATTTGAATTTCCCTAAGCAATTTTAGGTTCCAATTAATTCTAAATGATGGTTTTGGCTCTAGATTAATTATGAAAATTAATTAACCTTTAATTAGAGCCTAATATTGCCTAGGTTTGGAGTTAAGCGGCTCATTAAGCTGAAAATGAAATATATAGGGGCAAAATCGTAATTTTCACCAAAAGTTGCCCGGAACCTCCGGGACTTAAACGAACATAGTTCATGCCTTAAAATCATTGTTTTGAACCTAGAACAAAGTCCGGGTCGAAACGGAACTTAAAACTACCTTAATTCTGTTACAGGGGTATTTTGGTCATTTACGCTGAAAATCTAGAAATGAGGTTTTCCTGCTTTGTTAGGCACTCATGCTCATACAATCCCCTTCATATAACATATGAACCCTATGAGGATGGCCAAAGCCGGCCGTCCTCGTGTTTCGGGTAAAAATGACCTCAGGGGCATTTTGGTCATTATGAAAGTTTAGCGAAAATCGAGGCGTTACAATGACTATGGTAATCTCACTAGGCTTGTGAATGATGGAGTCAGTGAGATACTTGGAAACATTTCCTTTGTTTACACTGAGAGATTTTGCCCGGTCTGGTGAAGACTTGTAGATGATCCCCTCGCAAGGTGTGTAACATCCCAATTTTTACTGCCACATAAAATTACCAAAATGCCCCCTAGGTAATTTGTACACGTAATTTGAGGTCAAATAATCCTCAATAAAGGAATATAACCTTAGAGAAATATCATAGGAGACTTGTTTAGCGATTCCTGCGAAAGTCGCAAACCCCGATTTTTCTATACATGTAAAATGACCAGATAACCAATCTAGATTATCTTTGAGGGGTTAGTTTAAGACTTGATGGGGATTATATGTGCCTCAGAGGTAAAAATCTCAATTCTCAATTTTTACCATAAGTAAAATTACCATTTTACCGCTGCAGTAATTCAAATTTTACATGAAATTACATAATCTTTGAATTCGATTTTCACCCAAAGGTTCAAAATAGCTATTTCAAGTATGATTTGAGATTGTCCAGTATTTACAGGAAATTTTTACGTGAAATTACCTTTTTACCCCTAGTTGTGGTAAATAGGTTTACTTGTGTAATTAAGATAGTATTAAAACTCTATTTGAACTCAAATTGATTTTATTCATTAACCTTGAGTTTAAAATTAATTACCCAAGATTAAAAATAATTACTTGAGGTAATTAGAGCCAAGATTTACCTAAGGTAAAATTAAATTACTTTTTCTTGATTTTAGGAGCTCATAAATTTAGTGATGTTTTAGGTCAAAGTTAAATTTACGGTTTAGGTAAAATCTTATAAATTTATATTTTCTTATCCTAAGATTAAAACCTATGTTACAAGTTGGTTTTAACTCATTTGAAATTAACTCCATTACTAGTATGAGATTATCTTTTCACCTAGTTTTGAGTTATCTTACACACCTAGTTTTACTATTTTCACAAAATTATCAATTCCTAAAACTACCACCTAATTAATTACACTATCCTTGTGTCCTACCACATAGAAAATTAAATAATTATTCCCCATTGTTCCCTAAACAGCCGTGGCCTTCCTACCACCATCATGTGCTCATATTTTGTTTTTTTCCTTATTTTATTTCAAAGAATAATGCACTACATCATTAGGCATATCTCAAATACATGTCCTACTATTTATCAAAAGCAAGAAATTGTCTTCCACTTGGCCTTGTGAAGATCACGGCCATATCACTCTCCATACCACACATTTTAATTTTTTTTCTAACAAAGATACATGCTACATCATTATGTCATTTGCTTTCTTTTCCTTTCTTTCACATTGGTTTTATTCAAAAGAATTCTTTCTATTCAAGCTATGAAAGTTCACGGCAACTAGGTCTTTTATCTCTATATTTTATTTGTTTTCAACAACTAATACACATCAAACATCATTATCATGACTCATGCTTTCTTTTAAATTGTTTTTAATCAACAAAAATTCCTTCCATGATGGCTATAGAAACCGTGCACCTATGGCACTCCAATATCTCATATTTTATTTTTTTTACATCAATAATACACATATCACATCATTGTCATTCCATTTGCTCTTATTTTGAGTTGTCTTGGATTAAAAATTATTCAAAAAACTTCTTCCAAATCAGCCATAAAGCTTGCGGACATTATGCTTCCATTACCTCCGTATTTTATTTATTTCCAAACAAAAATGCATGTACAAATCATTACTACACATTATGCTTTCCTTTCTAAGTTTTCTTTAATAAAAAAATAATTAAAATCCTTCCATTTCCAGCCTTATATCACACGGCTACTCCCTCCATTTGTCCTATAAATATGAGCTTTTCTAAGCCTAAAATGTTCACACAAACATCCATAGCCTTGGTACTTACTTACTTGATAGTTTTCTTGATCAAAGTTTGCTCAAAGTTCTAAAATTCTCTCAATACTTCAAGCTTTCTTCTTCTTCCTTATTCACATCCAAGAAACTCCATTCCTAACCTCTAACCAAGCTCTAAACCTAAAGCATACACATTCGAACCATAAACCAACTCCTAGACACATAACCTTTCCATTATCAAACTCAAAATCACAGGAAAAATTCTTCCTCCATTAGCTCTCATCTTGGCCAAAATTGAAGGACTCATCAAGGACATATTCTTTTTTCTTCTAACTTCTCTAAAGATCAAGCATTATCTTTTGTTAACAAGAAATAACTTGGTAGGGATTTTATTTCATGATCTTTCCTTTAATTCCTCCTAATAATTTCTGATTTATGGTGTAATGATGAGACCATGAAATATGGTTCTTGGAACCTTGATAATAAAGGACTCTAATGCTAACTTCCTTTATTTAAAATTGATTGAGGTTAAAGAGTTTAATTCTCTAAAAGTTTTGAGCTTAACAAGATAATAAGTGAACTTGCATCCATTGTTTATGTTTCAAGCTCTTGCATATCATATTTAAATTTCAAGACTTGCATAATCATATTTAATTTCAAGTCATCACCTTAAATCTTGAAGATAATAATATAAATTTGCATTCTCATGTTTAAATTCAAGTAATGCATTTTATGATTAAAGTTATCACTAAACTTTGAAGATCTAAAAATAAGCTTGCATATTCATATTTATATTTCAAGCTTTGCATAGCTTTGCATATTCATATTTACTTTCAAGTTATCACTTTAATTCTTGAAGATAATAATATGAACTTGTATATTCATATTTACTTTCAAGTTATCACTTAAATCATAAAGACCTAAGAATGAATTTGCATCTTCATATTTATATTTCAAGCTTTGCATAATCATATTTATATTTCAAGTTGTCACTCTAATTCTTGAAGATAATAATATGAACTTGCATTTCCATGGTTAAATTCCAAGTAATGCATTTCATATTTATATTTCAAGTTATCACCTAAACTTTGAAGATCTAAAAATGAACTTGCATCTTCTTATTTATATTTCAAGTATTGCATATTATATTTATATTTCCAAGTTATCACCTTATAATGATAAAGATTAAAAATCAAATGCATAGCATGTTTATGATTCTTACTATCATCTAAATCTCTAAAGCTCAAAACTTACCTCCTTAATTTTAAATAGGGATTCTTGTATTTAAATTAAGTTAATTTTCAGCCTCTTGATGTTCTTGGTATTATAGTTGGTTTATTCTATTTCTAAGGCTTTGATATTGTCTTTAAGTTACTTAAATAATTTTGTTAGAGTTAGAAATCCAAAGATGTTTAAGATTGTGCTTTTCTCAAGCTTTATGATTTAAAAATTACGTTACTGACCTGATTTAAATAAAATGGTTAGGATACTAATTTAAAGGCTTTGAATGTTTATAAATTACTTATATTAGATGTAAGAATTGTTTTTAGCATTTTTGAGATAAACTAGTAACTAGAAAGAATCAAAATCGTAATTCTATAAAGCTCTAGACAATGAATTTTCTGAATTAATTCCTCACTGATTTGGTACTGATCATATGGTTTATATACTCTAGAATTGTTAATATTGGATGTAAAAATTGTTTTTGGTATCTTAGAGGTTGAAAAGTATAATTACAAGAATTAATTTTGATCGTTTTGCAAAATATGGAAAGTTATGTTCTAAACTATCAATTATATAATTTTTTTTTATCAAAGGATTTTAATTAGAGTTATTAATGATATCTGATGTTATTATGTGTTTAAAATACCATTTATAATGTTTAGAAAAAGTTTATAAGTATTGGTTTTTGATAAGTGTCAAAAATGGGCAACTTTGCACTTTGACCACTAAAATATGTTAAATTTAGTCTATGGCCCTAAAAGGTTTTTATGATGAGTTTGAATGGTTTCTCATAGTCATATGTCTCTTGAAATGTATTGGTTAAAGTTAAAGATCTTTAAATTATGAGTAGATGTTGAAAAGGGGTAATTACGTTTTGACCCGCAACCTTTGAGAAATTGTGATTTGACCCTTTGGGGCTTAAGTGTAAATATTGATAATATGATGAGATGAATGTGAATGATGTTTTGTGAAGGGTATGTTCTTGTGCTAAAATTTATATGGCTTATAGATATATACAATGAAATGTGATGCATATTTATGTAATTTAAATTATGGCATGTTAAATGAGATGCATGATTTTGAGCATGTCTTGTTGAGGAATAAGTTATGATTTACATTGCATCTTTAGAAGTACATGCCTAGACTAAGCAACATGAAACATAGGAAATGATCCTCTAGACTCCCCAAATTGAACGTTATGAAAGGTGATCCTAATGCCCCCTATCCCATACCTTAAGGGTCGAGAATTTATCTTATCAAAAAGGATAAGATTACGCTAGTGACGACTAGTGAGGTATGAACTCATAACCTAGAACTCTCGAGAAAAGAGAGAATATAGGGCGGCCCCCAAGGAAAAGAGAATGAGAAGTTTAGGTCACCTATAAGAATGATGTTCATGATTTTATGTTCATTATATCATATGCATTGTTTTACAAAATCTATGTTAATTGTATATGACATTGACATGCATTCATGATTAGTATGTTGCATTCATGACATTAAGATTCATGCTAAAAGATACGGGCCTCGGCTAATGGTATTTAGAACTTAATAAATGAACCTTGTATATATGTCCACCATTTTCATAATGAAACCCGAGGTTCTTGGGGACGATGACGATGACACTTGTGTTATAGTCGAGAAGCTCTACTAAGATTCTTGCATAAGTTTCTCATCCCTTTTCTTTTTTGTGTCGTCTCTAGACAAGGATGATAGTGTAGTTCGTGGCTTTGAGTAATGGTTGCGGGAGCTATGCTATAGAACGAGAGATTTAACGGAGATAGTTTCTTATTGGATATTTGCCTTTAGAGTGATCGCATCTTATATATTAGTTTGTATTCTATTGATGGATATGTATTGATGTCCTTATGTTTATAGGACATTCATTATTATGATGCACTTATTGATATGATATTATTATTTGAGCTATATTATGCCATGGTTGTATTATGTGTTTACTTGTCATTTGTTTCTAACACTTCTCTTATGCGCGGCTCACGTTTTGGTATTTAAGTTCAAAAAAAAAAATTACCCATATTTTCACTAAAGTATTTTAAAGAAGTTGAGTTCTGGAGCAAAAGAGTAATAACTAATAATTAACTTAAATGCGTCCTAGGCATGTTGAGTTAAATATTAGGGTGTTACATTTTGGTATCAGAGCAGTTCAATTCTCATGGAGCCTGAGGATTGGACTGACTATGCTTCTCAAGCATAATACGATAGTTATGTCATGTATAGTTGCCTTGTTGTTAGAATAAGCTATAAGATAGAAATACATGACTACTATAGGATTGTATGCCATGGTAACTAGCTCACTTTGCATGAAGTATTGAGCTTGATCACCTCAATTTTTATTGTTTAGTGTGCTTAAGGACTAATGACGCCACTTCAGCAAAATAGGTCTTAGCAGTACAGCGACGACGCCAAGCAAAGAGAAGACATTACGAGTTCCCTCCGAGAAGCAACGAGGGCTATGCTTCAATTGGTAGACTACCTGGATCGTCAAATTGAGGCAGGAATAAAAGCAAGTAGGAATGATACTGCTGTCCATAAGGAGGTCATCCAGTTAACTAACCCCATGTCATAATGGATGGCAACAAGAAATGGTCAATGAATAGAGCTATAACATACAAGAGAAAGACAACGCATCGAACCCCGAGGTTCAAGCACCAAGTGCAAAGGAGGACCTGTCAATGTGGAGGATCAAGTAACTCAAAGGAAAAAGAAACCCCAATGGGACTCAATTGTTCCACCTAAGCCTATACCTATTGTTAACTGTCCAATGTATGGCAAGAATCATGGCAATTGTCCCTGCTTAGCTGGTAAAAGAGTGTGCTTTACGTGTGGCAAGCCCGACCATGTGATTCGAGATTGCAATGTGAAGTCCACCCGATTAAACTCTATTTTTAGACCTCAACTCCAAGGATGAGTGTTTACAATCAAAGCTGAAGATACCTCCCGCTCTAATACTTGAGGTAAGCATAGGACAAATGGTAGAATTTTGGGTTGTGCCTCTAATTTCATTTCCACTACACATTTATACCTTAGAATCATAGAGTCCCTATGAGTTCTTTATCTCATGCCCCTTTATCTTGACATAATGGTCTCTTTGTATTTGCTTACACCTAGTTCTTTGAGTGTATTGTTCAGTCTTATTTCTATTATCTGTCAAAGGTCTACCCTTATATGTGTCACATTTTCTCTTCCTTCATATTTGACATGCTTTCTAGTGGTTAGATATGGAAATAATTCTATTAATGAGTAGCTTCAGCATAACTATGCCTTGTTGAACTATACCTATTTGTTTTCAAACAACTTTTGAACTCATGAGGTTTGTCACCTTTTTCAAACTCTCTTGAGAAGAGAAATCCTGGTCACTTGGTGAGAATTTCCTTTTCTTATATTGACGGTAAGTCTAATATTTCTAAGTTAAGGCTTGTTGTTGTTTTGTAGTGGTTTTCTTCGTGGTCAACCATGTCCAATTCTACTATTTTGTTATAGCTTCTAATTCCAGTCGGGCTCAGGTGTAGTTTACATTCTAAGTAGAGTCAGACCATTGTGGGTTTGGGATCAGTTATGCTTTTGTAAGCAAGGCAATTTTCGGATAAGTTTTGGTTGAGATTTCGTGATAGGAAAAGTATTTCCATATTGTTCTAGGATAGGTACGTGAGTTTTTCCTTAAGAAAAAAAAAACTTAAGTTCCCTGTTGGTTTGATACCTGGAAGGTGGTCTATGTCTATGACCTCATAAGATGCAACTATTACAGAAAGCAGAATTTGAAATACAGTTAAAGGACCACTAGAATAAGAAAATAAGGTTAGTTATGGGATTTACAAAATTGATCACGATTCTTTAAGGAGTAAGTGTCCTTTCCTAAATATAATGACCTAATGGATCAATGGTATAGCGAAATCATGTTCTTAAGGGACTAGAGGCAGATTAGTAGGCTATAGTAAGTGAGATCCTTTTTGGTATGTCTTCTTAGGGACGAAAAGTGTAACGCCCCAATTTTTACTGTAATTTTTACTGTCATTAGAAATTACTCAATTACCGAATTACCGTAGGTAATTATTACATAAGATTTGAGGCCGAACAATCCTCAATAAAGGAATATAACATTAGAAGAGAGGTTAGGAACGATTCATGCGAGAGTCGCAAATCCCGAATTTCTGTACGTATAAAATGACCAAAATGTCCATGAAGTTATTTTACTCAGAAAATGAGGATTGTGGGCCCCACATATTCTCAAGGGGATGTTTTGAGAATAATAAGGGATTGTTTGTGTTATGTGTGTTAATAGAGCAGAAGAATCTCAATTTTGAGTTCGACGAAAAAAAGACCAAAACGCCCCTGTGGTTTGTTTTAACTCCGATGTGCGTCTTGGTGAGCCCGAACCTCACTAAAATGTTTTAAAATGTGTTTTTAAGCCATGATTAACCATTGTTTAAGCTCGGGTCGCCTTGGGCAGTTTTAAGTGAAAGTACGATTTTGCCCCATTTTTGGCGCTTTGCGAATTGGATTTTCGATTCATATATCAAACCTAAGCAATATTAGGCTCAAATTAAAGCTTATTAAATTCTAAATATTAATCTAGATTCAAAATTATGTATTTAGATTGATTAGAATCCAAAATTGCTCAAAAACACCCAAATTGCTTACTAATTCACTTAACCCCTTAACCGTAAATTCTCTAAATTACATGAATACCTTGCCTACACCTAAATAATGCATGGAACACACAAATTTCACTTCTTTGGGCTGTAATGCACGAAATTATTGATGCCATTATGCAGCTGAATTATTTCCAAAAGTTGCACTAAAACAAAATGCCAAAATGTCACCATAAGAGACATAATTCCTTAATTTCATACAACTTTGTCTAAAATGATTTTTCCTCCATTATTACTCCTGAAAAATTCTGACAACTACCTCCTCATTTTGGCCAATTAGAAGCCTCAAAATCTTCTATAAATAGGCTTGCTTGAGTGGTCTTGGAATGCTTGGTTCATAACTAGTTTTTAGGAGCACCAAAAACTTTCTTTCTTCCTCCTCTTTGGCTGAATTCTTTCTTCAATTTTTCAAAGAGATTTTGTGTCATTTCACTTCAAGAAATCAAGTTCTCTTCCTCTTCTTCAACTCAGATTAGGTAGGGAGTAGTTTCTAAATTTATTTCTATGCTTTGAGGAGTTGTGTTTTTAGCTCAAAATGATGAAATTATGAACTTGCCTTAGCTTTTCATTTTGGTTTTCCTCTTCAATTTTTCTTTAACCAATTCAACCATATGGCCTAGGTGGAACTAAGATGATGGCTTGATGATGAGGACCTTGAGGGTGGGTTGTAAATCCATCACAAGTTAGGCCTCTAAAGCTTGAAAATTTCACTTGATGCAAAACCTTAAAGAATAATGCTTTATGTTGCTAAAACAAAGATTTTTAGTTTAGAACTTGAAAGATGTATTTTTTCTTTTATGTTTTATTTCTTGTTAAGATATGTATTGGGTTGAATTTATAATTCTTTTAAAGTCTTGAAGGAGCTCTAGTAAAGAAACAAAATGAATTTGCATCCATGATTAAGTTTATGCTTTGCATAACCATGTTTACCTTCTATGTCATCACTAAATTTTCAAGAATGAATAAATGAACTTGCATTTCTCATGTTTAAATTCCAAGCTTGTATTTCATGTTTATGTTTCAAGTCAACACTTAATCTTTCAAGATAATTAAGAGGTTGCATCTCATATTTAATTTATGCTCTCACTATATTTTATAATGGCTAAAAGAATCAACGCATGACATGTTTATTTTATGCCATCACCTAAAGATCCTAGAGCTTAAAGACTTGCCCATGTATCACAAGCACAGAAATATGATTATTGGAGTTAAAGAATTTATTCTTTAAAAAGTCTTGAGATTGGAGCTTAAAAAGATGTAATAATAATTCTCTTCTCCCTCTACAGGTCCTGTGCGGACTACCGCCGCTCCGGTTTCTTAATATTCTCTTCTCCCTCTACTGGTCTTGTGCGGATTACCGCCGCTCCAGTTTCTTGTATCATGTTTATATTTCAAGTTCTTGCATCATGTTTAATTTTCAAGTCATCACCTTAAATCTTAAAGATAAAGAAATGGAATTGCATATCATGTTTATAATTCCAAGCTATCACCTTATAAAGATAAGATTAAAATAAGGTTGCATAGCATGTTTATAATTCTAAGATGTCACCTAAATCTCTAAAGCTCAAGACTTACTCCTTTTATCTTAAGTGAGAATTTTAATTGTGAAGATCCTCCCAAATTTGACAAAAGAACTAGTTTCTAAATGAGTTTTAAGGCTTTGCAAGGATTTTACGGGAACTAGTATTTTATATGCACTTAAAATATGATTCTATGTAATTGCATGAGGTTCATGATTCGCCAGCGATCTGAGTTTAGTATCAATGTGTGATAATGATTTGATATGATTGAAGTTGTGATAATTATGGTTTATTGTTAAGAGAATGATTCATAATTGGTTTAGTAACTAATTAGTTCTATAATTGATAATTCTATGTAAGGATTGGATGCTTATTAAGTACTTGATATCATTGAATGATTTCGACTTGCATGTTATAGTTCTTGTTGCAAATAATAAGAATGCTTATACATGAAATGTTCTTATGTAAAATTCACCTTTGTTGCTAGAAGAAAGTGTATCATTGTAAAAGTGTAATTTGGAAAGGTTACGGCTAAGGAAAGACTTGGTATTTAAGCGTGTCCATTGTGACCCACCTCTTTCTGGGAATCTCCCATATGCATGATTCTGATTGATATATATTATTCTAGTTTAAGACTACAAATGAGAAAATGTTATGATGTTTATGAATTGTATTATGATATAACATGCAAAGATTTAATGGTGACTTAAACTTATAAGAAAATGATCCTTTGGAACCATCAGACTATAGGTGGTGAAAAGGTGATTTTAGCCCCCTAACCCGTTCTCTCAAAAGGGTAGAGTCGGGACTTTAGCTTATCAAAAGGGATAAGTATATGCTAGTGACGACTAGTAAAGTATGAGCTCATAACCTAAATTACTCCCAAAAGGGTGGAGTATAGGGTGGCCCAAGGAAAATAATGATGATGATAAGATTTTAAGTCACCTAAGGCACTAAAGAAATGAAATATGTGCACTGTGTCCATGTGTAGCTAATATTATATGACGTTCTTTTATGCATGTTATTTTGATAATGATGATGAGGAATATGATGTAATGATAAAGGAAAAGTTCATTGTAAATATGACATGTTAAGAATAAGATGCATTATAAGACGCATGATTAAAAATTGACGAACCTCGGTTAAGTATTTGTCTGAACTTAAAATGAATCTTTGCATGCTCACTATTTTAGAATAATCCCGAGGTTCCTGAGGACTTTGATGATGACAACGTAGAAGGAGGTACCTTCTTGAGAATTCTTTAGCAAGATTCTCACTCCTTTTCTTTATTTCCGTCATTGTCTCCAGATTCAAATGGCGACATTCGTCTGCTCGTTGATACCCCTACTTGGGAATTCCACTATGATCCGTACATCGCTCGTATCATTTTGAAGGGAGGTGCATGATTCGTGTTTTTATTTACATAGGTCGTCCATTTGCACATCCTGTCCCTAGTTATCGATTTTCTCCTACTTCTCCCTATGGCGATGAGATGGTTTTCGAACATGCATGTCCACTTGATGAAAGGATGTTACGTTCTTATCCCGCTTCATCTGCTGTCCATGGATTTCCAGAGTATGTTCCTGAGACGAGATATTCTGAAACTGATCCTTCAGAGGACACTCCTACTCATGTATATTCTGAGAGCTCTGCTCCTACTCCCACACGTGTAAGAGAGGGTAGTGAGGAAACAGTTGTTCAGCCGAGGTTAGCGAGAAGGCCGTCCATGCGACCCCAGCCTGGTGCATCTCGTGTGTCCTGTAACACCCTAGTAATTAACCAGATACACCTAGGTTGAATCTGATTAATGACTAGACTTTACTCCTTGCTTTGGTTCTTTCTTCATAATTTGAAAATACTTAGTGAAATTACGAGCCATTTTTTTTTAAACACATAATTGAAAACATGAGCCGAGTACAACGTGAACGAGTAAGTGGGGTATAATAAGACGTTTAAGAATATATCACATCATATCACTTAGGCTCCATCATATAACATCCATAAGCACATTATAGCATATATTTACATACAATAACCTCACTCAAAGGGTGGGTTATGTTCATACATCATTATCTTATGCAAACCCATAAAAGAAAATATACTTAAGGAAATACATGCGGGTAAACTAGATAACTGGATAAGTCGGGAAGGTAATCCTAAAACTAGGGTGCATGATCACACATAAATCTACTAAGAACCTTCTATAGCCACCGTCACGGAAATGGGAATAAATCCGATCCATCGATGAGCTCCCTCGGGACGGACACACGAGATGCACCAGTGGGTCGCATGGACGGCCTTCTCGCTAACCTCGGCTGAACAACTGCTTTCCTCACTACCCTCTCTTACACGTGTGGGAGTAGGAGCGAGCTCTCGAATATACATGAGTAGGAGTGTCCTCACGAAGGATCAGTTTGAGAATATCTCGTCTCGGGAACATACTCTGGAAATCCATGGACAGCAGATGAAGCGGGATAAGAACGTAACATCCTTTCATCAAGTGGACGTGCATGTTCGAAAACCATTTCATCGCCATAGGGAGAAGTAGGAGAAAATCGATAACTAGGGACAGGATGTGCAAATGGACAACCTATGTAAATAAAAACACGAATGCGCAAGACCTCCTTCAAAATGATACGAGCGATGCATCGGATCATAGTGGAATTCCCAAGTAGGGTATCAACGAACAGACGAATGTCGCCATTTGAATCTGGAGACAATGACGGAAATAAAGAAAAGGGAATGAGAATCTTGCTAAAGAATTCTCAAGAGGTACCTCCTTCTACGATGTCATCATCAAAGTCCCCAGGAACCTCGGGATTATTCTAAAATAGTGAGCATGCAAAGATTCATTTTATGTTCGGACAAATACTTAACCGAGGTTCGTCAATTTTTAATTATGCGTCTTATAATGCATCTTATTCTTAACATGTCATATTTACAATGAACATTTCCTTTATCATTACATCATATTCCTCATCATCATTATCAAAATAACATGCATAAAAGAACGTCATATAATATTAGCTACACATGGACACAAAGTGCACATATTTCATTTCTTTAGTGCCTTTGATGACTTAAAATCTTATCATCATCATTATTTTCCTTGGGCCACCCTATACTCCACCCTTTTGGGAGTAATTTAGGTTATGAGCTCATATTTTACTAGTCGTCACTAGCATATACTTATCCCTTTTGATAAGCTAAAGTCCCGACTCTACCCTTTTGAGAGAACGGGTTAGGGGGATAAAATCACCTTTTCACCACCTATAGTCCGATGGTTCCAAAGGATCATTTTCTTATAAGTTTAAGTCATCATTAAATCTTTGCATGTTATATCATAATACAATTCATAAACATCATAACATTTTCTCATTTATAGTCTTAAGCTAGAATAATATATATCAATCAGTAATCATGCATATGGGAGATTCCAGAAAGAGAGGTGGGTCACAATGGACATGCTTAAATACCAAGTCTTTCCTTAGCCGTAACCTTTCCAAATTACACTTTTACAATGATACACTTTCTTCTAGCAACAAAGGTAAATTTTACATAATAAAGAACATTTCATGTACAAGCATTCTCATTATTTGCAACAAAGAACTATAACATGCAAGCCAGAAATCATTCAATGATATCAAGTACTTAATAAGCATCCAATCCTTACATAGAATTATCAATTATAGAACTAATTAGTTACTAAACCAATTATGAATCATTCTCTTAACAATAAACCATAATTATCACAACTTCAATCATATCAAATCATTATCACACATTGATACTAAACTCGGATCAAGTGGCGAATCATGAACCTTCTACAATTACATAGAATCATATTTTAAGTGCATATAAAATACTAGTTCCTCGTAAAATCCTTGCAAAGCCTTAAAACTCATTTAGAAACTAGTTCTTTTGTCAAATTTGGGAGGATCTTCACAATTAAAATTCTCACTTAAGATAAAAGGAGTAAGTCTTGAGCTTTAGAGATTTAGGTGACATCTTAGAATTATAAACATGCTATGCAACCTTATTTTAATCTTATCTTTATAAGGTGATAGCTTGGAATTATAAACATGATATGCAATTCCATTTCTTTATCTTTAAGATTTAAGGTGATGACTTGAAAATTAAACATGATGCAAGAACTTGAAATATAAACATGATACAAGAAATCGGAGCGCGGTAATCCGCACAGACGATAGAGGGAGAAGAGAATATTAAGAAACCTGAGCGTGAGTCCGCACAGACCAAGAGAGAGGAGAAGAGAATATTAAGAAACCTGAGCTATGTAGTCATGCACAGACCAGAGAGGGAGAAGAGAATATTATTATTACATCTTTTAAGCTCCAATCTCAAGACTTTTTAAAGAATAAATTCTTTAACTCCAATAATCATATTTCTTTGCTTGTGATACATGGGCAAGTCTTTGAGCTCTAGGATCTTTAGGTGATGGCATAAAATAAACATGCCATGCGTTGATTCTTTTTAGCCATTATAAAATATAGTGAGAGCATAAATTAAATATGAGATGCAACCTCTTTATTATCTTGAAAGATTAAGTGATGACTTGAAACATAAACATGAGATACAAGCTTGGAATTTAAACATGAGAAATGCAAGTTCATTTATTCATTCTTGAAAATTTAGTGATGACATAGAAGGTAAACATGGTTATGCAAAGCATAAACTTAATCATGGATGCAAATTCATTTTGTTTCTTTACTAGAGCTCCTTCAAGACTTTAAAAGAATTATAAATTCAACCCAATACATATCTTAACAAGAAATAAAACATAAAAGGAAAAATACATCTTTCAAGTTCTAAACTAAAAATCTTTGTTTTAGCATCATAAAGCATTATTCTTTAAAGTTTTGCATCAAGTGGAATTTTCAAGCTTTAGAGGCCTAACTTGTGATGGATTTACAACCCACCCTCAAGGTCCTCATCATCAAGCCATCATCTTAGTTCCACCTAGGCCATATGGTTGAATTGGTTAAAGAAAAATTGAAGAGGAAAACCAAAATGAAAAGCTAAGGCAAGTTCATAATTTCATCATTTTGAGCTAAAAACACAACTCCTCAAAGCATAGAAATAAATTTAGAAACTACTCCCTACCTAATCTGAGTTGAAGAAGAGGAAGAGAACTTGGTTTCTTGAAGTGAAATGAAACAAAATCTCTTTGAAAAAATTGAAGAAAGAATTCAGCCAAAGAGGAGGAAGAAAGAAAGTTTTTGGTGCTCCTAAAAACTAGTTATGAACCAAGCATTCCAAGACCACTCAAGCAAGCCTATTTATAGAAGATTTTGAGGCTTCTAATTGGCCAAAATGATGAGGTAGTGGACGAATTTTGCAGGAGAAATAAAGGAGGAAAAATCATTTTAGACAAAGTTGTATGAAATTAAGGAATTATGTCTCTTATGGTGACATTTTGGCATTTTGTTTTAGTGCAACTTTTGGCAATAATTCAGCTGCATAATGGCATCAATAATTTCGTCCATTACAGCCCAAAGAAGTGAAATTTGTGTGTTCCATGCATTATTTAGGTGTAGGCAAGGTATTCATGTAATTTAGAGAATTTACTGCTAAGGGTTTAAGTGAATTAGTAAGCAATTTGGGTGTTTTTGAGCAATTTTGGGTTCTAATCAATCTAAATACATAATTTTGACTCTAGATTAATATTTAGAATTTAATAAGCTTTAATTTGAGCCTAATATTGCTTAGGTTTCGTATACAAATCAAAAATCCCAATTCAAAAGCGCCAAAAACAGGGCAAAATCGTACTTTCACTTAAAAACTCGCCAAGGCCACCCGATCTTAACCAATGGTTAATCATGGCTTAAAAACACATTTTAAAACATTTTAGTGAGGTTCGGGCTCGATCGGCATGCACATCGGAGTTAAAACACCAAGGGGCGTTTTGGTCATTTCGTCGTTTAACTCAAAATTGAGATCCTTACGCTTTATTAACACACATAACACAAACAATCCCTTATTATCCTCAAAATATCCCCTTGAGAATAGGTGGGGCCCACGATCCTCATTTTCTGAGTAAAATAACTTCAGGGGCATTTTGGTCATTTTATACGTCTGAAATTCGGGATTTGCGACTCTCGCATGAATCGCTCCTAACCTCTCTTCTAATGTTATATTCCTTTATTGAGGATTGTTCTACTCAAATCTTATGTAATAATTACCTACGGTAATCGGTAATTGAGTAATTTCTAATGACAAGAAAAATTACAAGAAAATTGGGCGTTACATGTCCCTCCCGAGGAGCTCATCGATGGATCGGATTTATTCCCCATTTTCGTGACAGTGGCCATAGAAGGTTCTTAGTAGACTTATGTGTGATCATGCACCCTAGTTTTAGGATAACCTTCCCGCTTATGGAGTTATCTAGTTTAGGGCATGAATTTCCTTAAGTATATTTTCTTTTATGGGTTTGCATAAGATAATGATGTATGAACATAACCCACCCTTTGAGTGAGGTTATTGTATGTAAATATATGCTATAATGTGCTTATGGATGTTATATGATGGAGCCTAAGTGAAATGATGTGATATATTCTTAAACGTCTTATTATACTCCGCTACTCGGTCACGTTGTACTCGCTCACGTTTTCAATTATGTGTTTAAAAAAAAACAGGCTCGTAATTTCACTAAGTATTTTCAAATTATGAAGAAAGAACCAAAACAAGGAGTAAAGTCTAGTCATTAATCGATTCAACCTAGGTGTATCCGGTTAATTACTAAGTGTTACATTTTGGTATCGAGCGATTCGATTCTCATGGAGCCCGAGGATTGGACTAGCTATGCTTCTAAAGCATAATACGTTAGTGACGTCATGTGTAGATGTTTATCATTAGGATGAGCTTGGGGAGTAGAAATACATGACTCTTTGTATGTTGAAAGTGCTATGGTAACTTGCTCACTTTGCATGGAATATTGGGCCCGATCACCTCGAGTGTTCTTTGTTTTGTGTGTATAGGGACCAATGGCACGTCGACAACGGACTAGGAGCGCAAAGACAAAATAATCACGACAACGAGATGTACCAAGCACTCCGCGACGTAGCAAGGACCATGAGAATGATGATGGAGCGAATGGATCAGGATCGTCAAGCCA
The DNA here is from genome assembly GCA_031216125.1 of Dalbergia cochinchinensis. Taxonomy (NCBI): domain Eukaryota; kingdom Viridiplantae; phylum Streptophyta; class Magnoliopsida; order Fabales; family Fabaceae; genus Dalbergia; species Dalbergia cochinchinensis. The sequence goes on along the minus strand of CM062375.1, from coordinate 28,767,128 downwards.
ATATGAATCGGCGACATGAGATTCCTGAACATGCCTGCTTCGGGAGTTTCGTAAGGCAAACCCACCGGTTTTCAGGGGACACGAATCCAAATATTGCGGATGAATGGATTCGGAATATTGAGAAGGTCTTTCTTTGTAGTCCCATGCTCGGAGGAGCAAAAGGTCACCTTCGCTACTCATATGCTTGAGGGTGATGCCGGTTTACGGTGGGCCAGGTGTTCGAAGACTCCTGGAGACGACCGATGTGGACATTGATTGGGAACTATTCAAGGTCTATTTTTACGAAAAGTACTGACCAGAGTCAATTAGAGATGCCAAGGACATTGAATTCATGCAACTTGTCCAGGGAATATGAATGTGGCCCAAGATAATCGCCAGATTTAAAGAACTCATTAAGTTCTCAAGAATGTACCAAGGAAATCTTGATGAGTACCGAAATGCATTAAATACGAGTCGTGGTTGAAGGCGGAACTTAATGTGGCGATTGCACATTTGGAGATTAGGATTTCTCTACCCTAGTTAACAAATGTCGGATTATTGAAGAAGGTCGAGAAAACTAAACACCCCAAAGTCAGATAATATTACCAAAAAGTTGACACCTCAAGGTCAGCAGTTCAAGAGGCAGAATCGACCTCCATTTCCCCCTCAATCAAGACCACAAGGGACACAAAGAAATTTTCAACAAGGAAGGCCAAACAACAACAATCGCTATAATAACAACCGCTACAACAATAACCCCAAAGAATAATCACAACAACAACAATAACAACAATAAAGGGAAAGCACCACAAAGAGGTCCAAAGAAGATTCTCCACGGCTGCGCCATCCATGGAATGTCCCAAGTGCGGCAAGAATCATGGGAGCATGCCATGTCGAGCCGGAACAAACGTGTGCTATCGGTGTGGAAAACCAGGTCATTACTCCCGAGAATGCACTGAAAGGAACCCGCCAACCCCCAATCCCAAGCCGCAATACCAGGGAAGGGTATTTTCTGTTAATGCTGAAGAAACAACGAAGTCACGAAATCTCGTGGAAGGTAAGGGTAATATGCATGGTAAAGACTTAATTGTACTATATGATTCTGGCGCTTCTCATTCTTTTATCTCCCATTCATGTGTTAAAAGCCTTAATTTACCTATGACTGAGCTTCCTTTTGACCTTATTGTTTCTACCCCGACTAGAAAACCCGTTAGGACTTGTAAATGTTGTTTAGATTGTAGTTTTATTATAGATAATAGATCCTTTGTTTTAGATCTTATTTGCTTACCCATGCGAGGTTTAGATGTGATTCTTGGCATGGATTGGCTTGAGGCCAACCGTGTACTGTTAAACTGTTATGAGAAAACCATCACTTTTCTTCCTATTCCTATTGAACCTAAGAAACCCATAAGTCTTTACATAAGTGCTGTGGAAATGGACTGTGGTAAGGGTGAGAGTAAAGGTTACATTTTCTTAGCCGCTAGTGATGTAGACTTTGAGCAAAGTATCGATGAGATACCAATAGAAAGAAATTATCCCAAGTATTTCCAGATGAGATATGAGTTTCCCAAGAGAGAGATAGAATTTTCCATAGAGTTGCTTAGGGTGCGGGACCTATATCCATAGCCCCATACAGGATGTCCCCATTAGAATTGACCGAGTTAAAAACTCAATTGGAAGATTTATTGGAGAAAAAGTTTGTTAGGCCTAGTGCATCACCTTGGGAGCCCTGTGTTGTTTGTAAAGAAAAAGGATGGGAGTATGAGGATGTGTGTAGATTATAGGCAGTTGAATAAAGTAACGGTGAAAAACAAGTATCCTCTGCCTAGGATCGATGATTTGATGGACCAACCGAATCGTGCGGTAGTGTTTTCTAAGATAGATTTGAGGTCAGGCTACCATCAAATTAGAGTGAGAGATGAAGACATACCTAAAAGGGCCTTTCGCACTCGATACGGCCATTTTGAGTTTGCAATAATGTCCTTTGGGTTAACCAATGCTCCAGCTATTTTTATGGATTACATGAATAGGATCTTTCGACCCTATTTAGATCAGTTTGTAGTTGTCTTTATAGATGACATTCTCATATATTCTAAGACCCATGAAGAGCATGAATGCCACCTAACCATAGTACTAGAGATCTTGAAGGAAAAGAAACTATATGCCAAGATTTCCAAGTGTGAGTTTTGGTTGGATAAGGTGCAATTTTTAGGGCATGTAGTATCTAAGAAAGGAATTGCTGTAGATCCTAGTAAGGTAGAAGCGGTAGTGAATCGGGAAAGACCAACCACAAAGAATCAAGTAAGGAGCTTTTTGGGTTTAGCCGGTTATTACCTGTCGATTTATCAAGGGATTTTCCTGCATTTCCTACCTTTGACCAAGTCGACTAGGAAGAACACCCTTTTCATGGACCCTGAGTGTGAAAAGAGCTTTCAAGAGTTAAAACACAAGCTAACCTCGACCCTGCTTTTAGTGTTACCCGACCCCAATGTGCCTTTCGAGGTGTATTGTGATGCTTCAAAAAGGGTTTAGGTTGTGTATTGATGCAAGATAGGCAAGTGGTGGCCTATGCATCAAGACAACTCAAGCCACATGAGGCAAACTACCCTACCCATGACCTTGAGTTAGCTGTCGTCGTGTTTGCTCTAAAGATTTGGAGACACCATTTATATGGAGTTAAGTTTGAGGTGTTTTCCGATCACAAGTGTTTGAAATATCTCTTTGATAAAAAAGTGCTAAACATGAGGCAAAGGCCATGGATGGAGTTCTGGAAAGATTAAGAGTTTGGAATGAACTACCATCCCGGTAAAGCTAATGTAGTAGCCGATGCTTTGAGTAGGAAGTCCTTACAAGTGTCCCGTTTGATGGTGAAGGAGGTTGAATTGATTGAGCAATTTAGGGACTTAAACCTAGGAATGACTTTGACCACTAAGGGCATCGTGAGCTTGTCATCTTAGAGTGACAAGTGAGTTCAAAGAAAGGATTGTTCAAGCTCAAGGGGACGATCTTGAGTTTCAAGAGACTTTAGGGACAGTGAAGGCAGGAAAGTTGATAGGTTTTACCCAAGGAATGGGCGATTTGTGGAGGTTTAAAGGTCGAATATGTGTACCTGCTAGTGGTGGCCTCCGAAAGGATATTTTGGAGGAAGCCCATAAGAGCCATTTTACCCTTCATCCTGGTGCCACCAAGATGTATCAAGATTTGAAGATGTTCTGGTGGCCTAGAATGAAGAAAGATGTGTGCACATGGGTGAGTAAGTGCTTGGTGTGTCAAAAGGTGAAGATTGAACACCAAAAACCCTCTGGAATGCTGCAACCTCTGTCGATCCCTGAGTGGAAGTGGGATAGTATCTCCATGGATTTTGTGACTAGATTACCAAGGACCCAAATGAATCATGATACCATATGGGTAATCGTGGATCGATTGACAAAGTCAGCCCACTTTTTACCTATTAAGGTGACTTATTCCTTGGATAGGTTAGCACAATTATATATTCAGGAGATAGTGAGGTTACATGGGGTGCCGTCGACGATAATCTCGGACCGAGATCCGCGATTTACGTCGCGATTTTGGGGAGCCTTTCAAAAGGCATTTGGTTTAAAGCTGTGTCTAAGCACGACCTATCACCCCCAAACAGACGGTCAATCTGAAAGAACTATCCAAACCTTGGAGGATATGTTAAGGGCATGTGTTTTAGATCAAAGGGGAAGTTGGGATAAGTACACCATCGATTGAATTTGCATATAACAACAGCTTATCATGCAAGTATCGGTATGGCACCGTATGAGGCCCTCTATGGACGGAAATGTCAATCTCCCTTATGTTGGTATGAACCCGAGAGCAAAGTTTACTTGGACTCGATATTGTGAAGGAAACAACGGAACAAATCAAAAAGATTAGGGATAAGATTCTTCTCGCTCAAAGTCGACGTAAAAACTATGCGGACAAGCGGCGAAAACCGCTAGATTTTCAAGAAGGGGACCACGTGTTCCTAAGGATCACCCCACCACAGGCATAGGCCGAGCAATAAAAGTAAAGAAATTGAGCCCCATTTCTTGGTCCGCTTGAAATCCTTACCAAAGTAGGACACAGTAGCTCACCGTATAGCCCTACCCCGAGTCTATCCAACCTTCATGATGTTTTCCATGTCTCTCGATTAAGAAAGTATCAATCGACCCAAGTCATGTACTAGAGCCGTAACATGTACAATTAAGAGATAACCCGACATTTAACTTACTACCCACGAGAATCGTCGACCGAGGAGTTAGCAAGTTAAGGAACAAGGCCGTACTCGGTCAAAGTAGCATGGGGACAGGTGAAACCGAAGAACTTACATGGGAGCTGGAATCAAACATGAAAGCACAATACCCCGAAGTTGTTCTCAGGTAACGAATTTCCGGCGAAATTCTTTTAAGGAGGGAGTAATGTAACGCCTCAATTTTTCTGTAATTTTTATCACATTAGAAATTACTCAATTACCGAATTACAGTAGGTAATTATTACATAAGATTTGAGGCCGAACAATCCTCAATAAAGGAATATAACATTAGAAGAGAGGTTAGGAACGATTCATGCGAGAGTCGCAAATCCCGATTTCAGACGTATAAAATGACCAAAATGTCCTCAAGTTATTTTACTCGGAAAATGAGGATTGTGGGCCCTACATATTCTCAAGGGGATGTTTTGAGAATAATAAGGGATTGTTTGTGTTATGTGTGTTAATAGAGCGTAAGAATCTCAATTTTGAGTTTCGACGACGAAAAGACCAAAACGCCTCAAGGGTGTTTTAACTCCGATGTGCGTGTCGACTGAGCCCGAACCTCACTAAAATGTTTTAAAATGTGTTTTTAAGCCATGATTAACCATTGGTTAAGCTCGGGTGGCCTTGGGCGCTTTAAGTGAAAGTACGATTTTGCCCCATTTTTGGGCGCTTTGCAATTCGGGATTTTCGATTCATATACCGAAATCTAAGCAATATTAGGCTCAAATTAAAGCTTATTAAATTCTAAATATTAATCTAGATTCAAAATTATGTATTTAGATTGATTAGAACCCAAAATTGCTCAAAAACACCCAAATTGCTTACTAATTCACTTAAGCCCTTAACCGTAAATTCTCTAAATTACATGAATACCTTGCCTACACCTAAATAATGCATGGAACACACAAATTTCACTTCTTTGGGCTGTAATGCACGAAATTATTGATGCCATTATGCAGCTGAATTATTTCCAAAAGTTGCACTAAAACAAAATGCCAAAATGTCACCATAAGAGACATAATTCCTTAATTTCATACAACTTTGTCTAAAATGATTTTTCCTCCATTATTACTCCTGAAAAATTCTGACAACTACCTCCTCATTTTGGCCAATTAGAAGCCTCAAAATCTTCTATAAATAGGCTTGCTTGAGTGGTCTTGGAATGCTTGGTTCATAACTAGTTTTTAGGAGCACCAAAAACTTTCTTTCTTCCTCCTCTTTGGCTGAATTCTTTCTTCAATTTTTCAAAGAGATTTTGTGTCATTTCACTTCAAGAAATCAAGTTCTCTTCCTCTTCTTCAACTCAGATTAGGTAGGGAGTAGTTTCTAAATTTATTTCTATGCTTTGAGGAGTTGTGTTTTTAGCTCAAAATGATGAAATTATGAACTTGCCTTAGCTTTTCATTTTGGTTTTCCTCTTCAATTTTTCTTTAACCAATTCAACCATATGGCCTAGGTGGAACTAAGATGATGGCTTGATGATGAGGACCTTGAGGGTGGGTTGTAAATCCATCACAAGTTAGGCCTCTAAAGCTTGAAAATTCCACTTGATGCAAAACCTTAAAGAATAATGCTTTATGTTGCTAAAACAAAGATTTTTAGTTTAGAACTTGAAAGATGTATTTTTTTTCTTTTATGTTTTATTTCTTGTTAAGATATGTATTGGGTTGAATTTATAATTCTTTTAAAGTCTTGAAGGAGCTCTAGTAAAGAAACAAAATGAATTTGCATCCATGATTAAGTTTATGCTTTGCATAACCATGTTTACCTTCTATGTCATCACTAAATTTTCAAGAATGAATAAATGAACTTGCATTTCTCATGTTTAAATTCCAAGCTTGTATTTCATGTTTATGTTTCAAGTCATCACTTAATCTTTCAAGATAATTAAGAGGTTGCATCTCATATTTAATTTATGCTCTCACTATATTTTATAATGGCTAAAAGAATCAACGCATGACATGTTTATTTTATGTCATCACCTAAAGATCCTAGAGCTTAAAGACTTGCCCATGTATCACAAGCAAAGAAATATGATTATTGGAGTTAAAGAATTTATTCTTTAAAAAGTCTTGAGATTGGAGCTTAAAAAGATGTAATAATAATTCTCTTCTCCTCTACAGTCTGTATGGACTACCGCCTCAGGTTTCTTAATATTCTCTTCTCCTCTCTATCGTCCTGTCTGGATTACCGCCGCTCCGGTTTCTTGTATCATGTTTATATTTCAAGTTCTTGCATCATGTTTAATTTTCAAGTCATCACCTTAAATCTTAAAGATAAAGAAATGGAATTGCATATCATGTTTATAATTCCAAGCTATCACCTTATAAAGATAAGATTAAAATAAGGTTGCATAGCATGTTTATAATTCTAAGATGTCACCTAAATCTCTAAAGCTCAAGACTTACTCCTTTTATCTTAAGTGAGAATTTTAATTGTGAAGATCCTCCCAAATTTGACAAAAGAACTAGTTTCTAAATGAGTTTTAAGGCTTTGCAAGGATTTTACGGGGAACTAGTATTTTATATGCACTTAAAATATGATTCTATGTAATTGCATGAGGTTCATGATTCGCCATCGATCCGAGTTTAGTATCAATGTGTGATAATGATTTGATATGATTGAAGTTGTGATAATTATGGTTTATTGTTAAGAGAATGATTCATAATTGGTTTAGTAACTAATTAGTTCTATAATTGATAATTCTATGTAAGGATTGGATGCTTATTAAGTACTTGATATCATTGAATGATTTGACTTGCATGTTATAGTTCTTTGTTGCAAATAATAAGAATGCTTATACATGAAATGTTCTTATGTAAAATTCACCTTTGTTGCTAGAAGAAAGTGTATCATTGTAAAAGTGTAATTTGGAAAGGGTCTGGCTAAGGAAAGACTTGGTATTTAAGCGTGTCCATTGTGACCCACCTCTCTTTCCTGGGAACCTCCCATATGCATGATTACAGTTGATATATATTATTCTAGTTTAAGACTACAAATGAGAAAATGTTATGATGTTTATGAATTTTATTATGATATAACATGCAAAGATTTAATGGTGACTTAAACTTATAAGAAAATGATCCTTTGGAACTATCAGACTATAGGTGGTGAAAAGGTGATTTTAGCCCCCTAACCCGTCCTCTCAAAAGGGTAGAGTCGGGACTTTAGCTTATCAAAAGGGATAAGTATATGCTAGTGACGACTAGTAAAGTATGAGCTCATAACCTAAATTACTCCCAAAAGGGTGGAGTATAGGGTGGCCCAAGGAAAATAATGATGATGATAAGATTTTAAGTCACCTAAGGCACTAAAGAAATGAAATATGTGCACTGTGTCCATGTGTAGCTAATATTATATGACGTTCTTTTATGCATGTTATTTTGATAATGATGATGAGGAATATGATGTAATGATAAAGGAAAAGTTCATTGTAAATATGACATGTTAAGAATAAGATGCATTATAAGACGCATGATTAAAAATTGACGAACCTCGGTTAAGTATTTGTCCGAACTTAAAATGAATCTTTGCATGCTCACTATTTTAGGATAATCCCCAGGTTCATGGGGACTTTGTTGATGACACTGGAGAAGGAGGTACCTCATCGAGAATTCTTTAGCAAGATTCTCACTCCTTTTCTTTCTTTCCGTCATTGTCTCCAGATTCAAATGGCGACATTCCTCCTGCTCGTTGATACCCTACTTGGGAATTCCACTATGATCCGTGCATCACTCGTATCATTTTGAAGGGAGGTCTTGCCGATTCGTGTTTTTATGTACATAGGTCGTCCATTTGCACATCCGGTCCCGAGTTATCGATTTTCTCCTACTTCTCCCTATGGCGATGAGATCGTTTTCGAACATGCACGTCCACTTGATGAAATGATGTTACGTTCTTATCCCGGTTCATCTGTTTGTCCATGGATTTCAGAGTATGTTCCCGAGACGAGATATTCTCAAACCGATCCTTCAGAGGACACTCCTACTCATGTATATTCTCGAGAGCTCTGCTCCTACTCCCACACGTGTAAGAGAGGTAGTGAGGAAACAGCTTGTTCAGCCGAGGTTAGCGAGAAGGCCGCCCATGCGACCTCACTGGTGCATCTCGTGTGTCCCCTCCCGAGGAGCTCATCGATGGATCGGATTTATTCCCTATTTTCAGGACAGTGGCCATAGAAGGTTCTTAGTAGACTTATGTGTGATCATGCACCCTAGTTTTAGGATAACCTTCCCGGCTTATGGAGTTATCTAGTTTAGGGGCATGAATTTCCTTAAGTATATTTTCTTTTATGGGTTTGCATAAGATAATGATGTATGAACATAACCCACCCTTTGAGTGAGGTTATTGTATGTAAATATATGCTATAATGTGCTTATGGATGTTATATGATGGAGCCTAAGTGATATGATGTGATATATTCTTAAACGTCTTATTATACTCCGCTTACTCGGTCACGTTGTACTCGGCTCACGTTTTCAATTATGTGTTTAAAAAAAAAAAGGCTCGTAATTTCACTAAGTATTTTCAAATTATGAAGAAAGAACCAAAGCAAGGAGTAAAGTCTAGTCATTAATCAGATTCAACCTAGGTGTATCTGGTTAATTACTAGGGTGTTACAAAAAGAGTTTCTAGGAATTGAAGTGATAAGTTAATTATATCTTCCTTGTTAGTTTACCTAGCATTGTTGGGCTATTTAAGGATTGTCCCGATGCCTAAAGAATGGTTTAGGTAATGATTTAATATAACATAAGAGTACGATAGAGTAGATGAAATGAGCTTTTGGGTGATCAAGAATAGAAATTGAGTATTAGAAGCCTTTAGTTGGTGATAAATCTTGAAATTTTAGAGAAAGAAGCGAAAAAAAAAGAATAGGAGTGAGGCCCTTACTGCCTAAATCAGATGAAAAAATGGCATAGATCGAGGAAGAAATCCCATGGAAGTTCTCCAAAGCTGAAAACTCTCCCTCGAATCACCCTTATAAGAAGGTTAGGATGAGCTCAAGGATCAAAATGTTAAGTTTTGGATTCTGTTACCTCTTCTGATTCTTGAAAAGTGTTAACTCAATTGTCTATCGAATGACTTAATTCCCATACCTGTTAAACCTTTCACAATATCTTTTGTGTGTCGTGGTCAAGAAATATGACTTCAAACCCCGAGCATGTCTGAATACTAAGACGAGCACCATATATAGAGAATATGAATCCTCGACACGGCAGTTCGTACATGGAGATATGGCAGAACTTAGAAGGACAAAATGGAAGAAATGGAGATAACGACATGGAGTAAATTATTTATGGAAAGAATGACGAGAGAAAAGTGGCACATCAACAAAGCTTATTTTACTTTCTGATGTTTATAGGACATTCATTATTATGATGCACTTATTGATATGATATTATTATTTGAGCTATATTATGCCATGGTTGTATTATGTGTTTCCTTGTCATTTGTCTCTAACACTTCTCTTATGCAGACAAGGTGAATGACATTAGATACTTAGGATGCACAGCTCATGTTTTGGTATTTAAGTTCAAAAAAAAAAAATTACCCATATTTTCACTAAAGTATTTTAAAGAAGTTGAGTTAAAATCTGGAGCAAAAGAGTAATAACTAATAATTAACTTAAATGCGTCCTAGGCGTGTTGAGTTAAATATTAGGGTGTTACAAGGTGCTATGATGATCTTTGCAAGACTCGAGGTAGTGATCTTGATAGAGCAATCTCTGATCATTCCCTTGACTTGTGATGGTGATGGTCTCCCCAGATGAGAGTAAAAAGCATTAACCAGCCGAGGAAAGATAAGTTTGTTTGTTTCTAGAAAGTATTCTCATTTCTAAAATGTAAAGACTTTATTAAGAATGGTGACTTCTTCTCACAGGTTTTTACACAAAGACTTTCCAGGTGTCATTCTTCTGTTCATGAAAGAATTCTCAAAGCGATCTTGCATACAAGCGTCTTTAAACATGTAAAAGGGTTTTTCTGCAGGGACAGATTTAGCTATATTCTTTTCTTTGCCATAGAGTGTGTTTGAGAGGATAAGATTGAAAGAAAGATGCAAGAAGGGTCAAAAAAGAGGGAAAGAAGGTAGTTTAATGGTGGAGATGAATAGATACAAAAGTGGCAAAAAAGCTTAGAAGAAAGATTATTGTAAAGCACATGAAGAAATGTTGAGCTTATAGAGACATGTACATCTATATGAAACAGTCAGGTGTATAGGGCTACAAGTTGAGGAGAAAAAAAAAAGTGACATAACCAAGAAGATAACAATTAAGAATGAAATGAGACGTGGAGGTTTAAAGACTTGTGATGTGACCGAAGACGAAGCGACGTGGGTAAGGGAAAATCTGACATTGTGGATTGAAAACTCCTACCTTTTCATCATTTTTTTAGAGAGTCTTCTGGCTCTTGATATTACTTTGTGCATAAACTACTTTCTGAGACTTCAGGGTTTACTTTCTGACCCCTAGAGAAACTTTTGTATCTTCTCCTAGATTCTTCTTCTTGCTTTGAGTTCAAAGCCTTCATAAAACCATCAGTCACTGATCTTTCAGAGCTTCTTTCTGATCAAATAACCTTCTTCTGTTGATGTCTTCTTCTTTCTGATTAACCTGTCTTCATACTAAGCAACCTGATTCTATTTTCAATCTTGCAAACTAATGCATCATTCTTCATAAAGATCTATAGTCTTGTAAACTGACTTCTGACATACATGTTGGTAGGTCTGATCTTGCATATTGGTCTTCTGATGTTCTTGCCAACTGAGAAGTAGGGTCTTTAGGAGGATATGTACTTTGATGATTTCAGATTGCTTTGCTTCATCTTCAGAGGAGAGTGAGGAGAGACTACCCAGAGGGTTTTATGCAAGAATGCTTACGCTTATATGAAAACATAAAAACCGTTTAAAGCCAGAAAACAACCAAGAGATCTTTAGCTATAGATATTATGGTTACCTCTTGATGCAAGATTTTCAGTAAACACATCTATTTACTAAGCATCTCCATTTTTATCAAAAAGAAATTTTTTTGAAAAAAAAAGATTAGGATAGGAAGTGCTAAATGGATTCTTGTAGGATAAAGAGCACTACAAAGTTCCAGAGGATAGAAGGACACTTTACCTTAAAAGATAATCTTGCATGTAATTCCTTTTCTGCAGCATCTGAGTTCAAAGATCTTAGAAATCTTAGGCTTTTTCTATTTGATCTTTTCTTTCTTGCATAAGTCAGCTTCGTTCGATGTTATTAGATTCGTTCAGATAGTCCTTGAGCTTCCTGCTAGTATGTGTAACATCCTAATTTTTAACCCAATACTCTAGAACATACTTAGGTTAATCATTAGTCTGTTACTTCATAGTTCTCTTTGAAATACTTAGCGGAAAATACGGGTAAATTTTTTTTGAAATACAAAGTGAGAGCCGCGTGAAGCGATACAACACGTAAAGGATAAAACATACATCCCATAACGTCATAGCATAAAGGCACAACATCTCATATATATATAACTTGCCCACTTATAAGTGTGGGACTTAATTTAGTACAAGGGAAACACATAAAAAGGAAAGTACAACAGAAGCATAAACTACTCCCCTACCCAAGTGCATCTAATGGGACAACCTCTAAACAAAAGAAGGTTTGTCCTCGTCTATGTGGTGCGTGCACTATCCCGAACCATCCACAGCCCCGTACTGGCGACTATCCCTCGAGCGCGGCACATAACCGGGAAACTGACCAAGCTCCTCCGACGAGAATAGGCGGAACGGAGCTCGAGAATGACCTCCACGGTGTGGCCTCATCTCCGGGCGTCGTGCAAGCCTCGGCTGAGTCACGGTGTCCTCACTGCCCTCTCCCATCAGGGGTGGAGTGGGGGCAGAGCTCTCGCTGTACAAATGAGTGGGCGGATCCTCCGATGTATCAGTCTCCGAGAAGTACGTGCGGGGTACATAGTCGGGGTAGTCGCGCATGGCTGAAGCGGCGATATGCATACGAAGTACTCTCGTTGTGCGTACGCGCATGCTCAAAAACTCGCTCGTTGTAACGCCCCAATTTTTACTGTAATTTTTACTGTCATTAGAAATTACCGAATTACTGTAGGTAATTATTACATAAGATTTGAGGCCGAACAATCCTCAATAAAGGAATATAACATTAGAAGAGAGGTTAGGAGCGATTCATGCGAGAGTCGCAAATCCGAATTTCAGACGTATAAAACGACCAAAATGCCCCTGAAGTTATTTTACTCAGAAAATGAGGATCGTGGGCCCCACCTATTCTCAAGGGGATGTTTTGAGGATAATAAGGGATTGTTTGTGTTATGTGTGTTAATAGAGCAGAAGGATCTCAATTTTGAGTTGACGCCTTGAAATGACCAAAACGCCTCAATTTGCTTTTTAACTCCAATGTGCGCGGCTGACCGAGCCTGAACCTCACTAAAATGTTTTAAAATTTGTTTTTAAGCCATGATTAACCATTGGTTAAGCTCGGGTGGCCTCGGCGCTTTTAAGTGAAAGTATGATTTTGCCCTGTTTTTAGCGAGCTTTGCAATTTCGGATTTTTGATTCAGTATATCTGAAACCTAAGTAATATTAGGCTCAAATTAAAGCTTATTAAATTCTAAATATTAATCTAGAGTCAAAATTATGTATTTAGATTGATTAGAACCCAAAATTGCTCAAAAACACCCAAATTGCTTACTAATTCACTTAAGCCCTTAACCGTAAATTCTCTAAATTACATGAATACCTTGCCTACACCTAAATAATGCATGGAACACACAAATTTCACTTCTTTGGGTTGTAATGGATGAAATTATTGATGTCATTATGCAGCTGAATTATTGCCAAAAGTTGCACTAAAACAAAATGCCAAAATGTCACCATAAGAGACATAATTCCTTAATTTCATACAACTTTGTCTAAAATGATTTTTCCTCCCTTATTTCTCCTGCAAAATTCCGCCAGCTACCTCCTCATTTTGGCCAATTAGAAGCCTCAAAATCTTCTATAAATAGGCTTGCTTGAGTGGTATTGGAATGCTTTGTTCATAACTAGTTTTTAGGAGCACCAAAAACTTTCTTTCTTCCTCCTCTTTGGCTGAATTCTTTCTTCAATTTTTCAAAGAGATTTTGTTTCATTTCACTTCAAGAAATCAAGTTCTCTTCCTCTTCTTCAACTCAGATTAGGTAGGGAGTAGTTTCTAAATTTATTTCTATGCTTTGAGGAGTTGTGTTTTTAGCTCAAAATGATAAAATTATGAACTTACCTTAGCTTTTCATTTCGATTTTCCTCTTCATTTTTCTTTAACCAATTCGGCCATATGGCCTAGGTGGAACTAAGATGATGGCTTGATGATGAGGACCTTGAGGGTGGGTTGTAAATCCATCACAAGTTAGGCCTCTAAAGCTTGAAAATTCCACTTGATGCAAAACTTTAAAGAATAATGCTTGATGATGCTAAACTAAAGATTTTTAGTTTAGAACTTGAAAAATGTATTTTCCAAGCTTGTATTTCATGTTTATGTTTCAAGTCATCACTTAATCTTTCAAGATAATAAAGAGGTTGCATCTCATATTTAATTTATGCTCTCACTTTATTTTATAATGGCTAAAAGAATCAACGCATGGCATGTTTATTTTATGCCATCACCTAAAGATCCTAGAGGTCAAAGACATGGCCATGTATCACAAGCAAAGAAATATGATTATTGGAGTTAAAGAATTTATTCTTTAAAAAGTCTTGAGATTAGAGCTTAAAAAGATATAATAATAATTCTGTTCTCCCTTCACCGGTCCTGTGCGGACTACCGCCGCTCCGGTTTCTTAATATTCTCTTCTCCCTCTACTGGTCCTGTGCAGATTACCGCTCCGGTTTCTTGCATCATGTTTATATTTCAAGTTCTTGCATCATGTTTAATTTTCAAGTCATCACCTTAAATCTTAAAGATAAAGAAATGGAATTGCATATCATGTTTATAATTCCAAGCTATCACCTTATAAAGATAAGATTAAAATAAGGTTGCATAGCATGTTTATAATTCTAAGATGTCACCTAAATCTCTAAAGCTCAAGACTTACTCCTTTTATCTTAAGTGAGAATTTTAATTGTGAAGATCCTCCCAAGTTTGACAAAAGAACTAGTTTCTAAATGAGTTTTAAGACTTTGCAAGGATTTTACGGGAAACTAGTATTTTATATGCACTTAAAATATGATTCTATGTAATTACATGAGGTTCATGATTCGGCCACTGATCTGAGTTTAGTATCAATGTATGATAATGATTTGATATGTTTGAAGTTGTGATAATTATGGTTTATTGTTAAGAGAATGATTCACTGCATGTTAGAGATAAAACTAGCTCCCTAGAACAACCGAAGAGCTAGAATTTACCCAGTTTTTTGCCCTTTTAAGTTTAGCCAATGCCAAATCTATTTTAGTATGTTATAATTCTGTCTAGGATTAGTTAGCCACGAAAAATTTGGTATCAATTAGACTAGGATTGATCCCGAACACTAAAAATGAACTTAGCAACTAGAAAACCGTAAAAACAAGATTTCTAGAACTCTAGGGAATGAAATTTATGTATTCTATCCAGAATCTTTAGCAACGATAAGAACCAGGTTTTATTATGTTTAAATAAGGGAGAATGATTCATAATTGGTTTAGTAACTAATTTCAGCATCATAAGGAAAGCTGGTAACAAGAAAGGATTTAAAACATAACTTCTAGCATACCGTAAAACCTTAGGAACAACTTACTACCTATGCTACCCCATTTGATTTAATAGTGTTCTTAAGGCCTATAAATAATCGTAAGGATGGTAATAAATCCCTTAGGTGCATAACTAATTAGTTCTATAATTGATAATTCTATGTAAGTATTGGATGCTTATTAAGTACTTGATATCATTGAATGATTTCCTGGGTTGCATGTTATAGTTGTTGTTGCAAATAATGAGAATGCTTATGCATGAAATATTCTTTATTATGTAAAATTTACCTTTGTTGCTAGAAGAAAGTGTATCATTGTAAAAGTGTAATTTGGAAAGGTTCCGACTAAGGAAAGACTTGGTATTTAAGCGTGTCCATTGTGACCCACCTCTCTTTCCTGGGAATCTCCCAGATGCATGATTATAGTTGATATATATTATTCTAGCTTAAGACTATAAATGAGAAAATGCTATGATGTTTATGAATTGTATTGTGATATAACATGCAAAGATTTAATGGTGACTTAAACTTATAAGAAAATGATCCTTTGGAACCATCAGACTATAGGTGGTGAAAATGTGATTTTAGCCCCCTACCCCGTTGTCTTACAAGGGTAGAGTCGGGACTTTAGCTTATCAAAGGGATAAGTATATGCTAGTGACGACTAGTAAAGTATGAGCTCATAACCTAAATTACTCCCAAAAGGGTGGAGTATAGGGTGGCCCAAGGAAAATAATGAAGATGATAAGATTTTAAGTCACCTAAGGCACTAAAGAAATGAAATATGTGCACTGTGTCCATGTGTAGCTAATATTATATGACGTTCTTTTATGCATGTTATTTTGATAATGATGATGAGGAATATGATGTAATGATAAAGGAAAAGTTCATTGTAAATATGACATGTTAAGATTATGATGCATTATAAGATGCATGATTAAAAATTGATTTAACCTCGGTTAAGTATTTGTCGAACTTAAAATGAATCTTTGCATGCTCACTATTTTAGAATAATCCCGAGGTTCTGGGACTTTGATGATGACACTGTAGAAGGAGGTACCCATCGAGAATTCTTTAGCAAGATTCTCACTCCCTTTTCTTTATTTCCGTCATTGTCTCCAGATTCAAATGGCGACATTCGTCCTGTTCGTTGATACCCCTACTTGGGAATTCCACTATGATCTGGTGCATCGCTCGTATCATTTTGAAGGGAGGTCTTGTGATTCGTGTTTTTATTTTACTTAGGTCGTCCATTTGCACATCCTGTCCCTAGTTATCGATTTTCTCCTACTTCTCCCTATGGCGATGAAAATGGTTTTCGAACATGCACGTCCACTTGATGAAATGATGTTACGTTCTTATCCCGCTTCATCTGCTGTCCATGGATTTCAGAGTATGTTCCGAGACGAGATATTCTCAAACCGATCCTTCAGAGGACACTCCTACTCATGTATATTCTCGAGAGCTCTGCTCCTACTCCCACACGCAAAGAGAGGGTAGTGAGGAAACAGCTTGTTCACCGAGGTTAGCAAGAAGGCCGCCCATGCGACCCGTACTGGTGCATCTCGTGTGTCCCCTCCCGAAGGAGCTCATCAGTGGATCGAATTTATTCCCCCATTTCCAGGACAGTGGCCATAGAAGGTTCTTAGTAGATTTATGTGTGTTCATGCACCCTAGTTTTAGGATAACCTTCTCGGCTTATGGAGTTATCTAGTTTAGGGGCATGTATTTCCTTATGTATATTTTCTTTTATGGGATTGCATAAGACAATGATGTATGATCATAACCCACCCTTTGAGTGAGGTTATTGTATGTAAATATATGCTATAATGTGCTTATGGATGTTATATGATGGAGCCAAAGTGATATGATGTGATATATTCTTAAACGTCTTATTATACTCCGCTTACTCGTTCACGTTGTACTCGGCTCACGTTTTCAATTATTATTTTTTTTAAAAAAATGGCTCGTAATTTCACTAAATATTTTCAAATTATGAAGAAAGAACCAAAGTAAGGAGTAAAGTCTAGTCATTAATCAGATTCAACCTAGGTGTATTTGGTTAATTACTAGGGTGTTACACTCGTCGTCACTGTAGGGCGCTGTCGGGGAGAAGCGATGCGTGTGTACGGGGTGAGCGAAGGGTCGTCCTATGAACATGAAAACTCGAACAGTACACTGACCCTCAAAATGGAATGACCCGTGGTTCGGGTCATGGTGCACCTCCCATGTCGGCGTGTCCACAAACACCACGAACGTCGCCATCTGAAGACGTGACGGAAAGAAGAGGTAGAGGGAGTGAGAATCTTACTAAAGAATCTCAGTAGGGCCTCCTACTACCTAGGTGTCATCATCTACGTCCTCAGGAACCTTGGGTTTATTTTCGTAAAAGCTAGTGGGCATGCATCAAGTTCATTTTATCTTTAAAGTATACTTTAGCCAAGGTCCATTCATTTTAGGATGATCTTAATGTCATGAATGCAACATAATAGAGAATGTATGCAAGGCGCTACCTAATGCACATACATAAAACATAACATTAAGTCTCGTCATACTTAGTGGCATAAAGTGGCAATAGTAACATTCATATGGGACAAACTTAGTGACATAATCATAATCATGAAACTTCTCTTCCTCATGGGCTACCTTAAAAGACAATCGAACTGGGGGTGGTCGGCCGAATCGGTGTCAACCAGAACATGTCACATATCTAGGTTATGAGCTCATACCTTAACTAGTTGTCACTAGTTCTTACTTACCACTTAACGATAAGCGTATCATAAATCATAAATCCCGACTATCTGAGTACGGGTTTGGGGGCAAACCTCTTAGGGGTGCTCGGCCAAACCGGTGTCACCTAAGAGTATAAATTGGTACCGATGTCACATGAGTTCTATGGAGGTGCTCGGCCGAACCGGTGTCATCCTAGAACCCATCTTAGTACCTTAATTTTCAAAATCTCTTTAAGTCCCCAAATTTGTCGAAAATCTCTTTAAGTCCCCAAATTTGTCGGAAATTCGGCGACACAACGGCATTACACCGAATTTCCTTCCAAATTTGCTTTATGCCACATAAACATATAACCTCATGAATTCCTCATATGAATAACATCATCATCAATTGCATACTACATGCATCATCATAAAACATTCAAACGCTTACCCTTACGGTAGCTTATGCTTTGACCCTTACGGGTCTTAATCTTGAGATATTGTTCTCTAACATCCGTCGCTCATATTTTTATGCACCTAAGGGCTCATAATTAATCATCATTCCTAATCCTCATGTTCATACTTAAATCTGAATAGCATAGGGAAAAATCTCTAACTTGTGTTTACGGGGTTCTAGAACTTACGTTTTAGACCCTTTCTTGGTTCCGTCTTCGCCTAAGGCACTATAAATTAAATCTAAATCAATTATGAGACATTCCTATGCTTAAGGACTAATTATTAATCATGTTTATCATGTTTTAAGGGTGCTGGACAGAATCCAAAAAAATAAATGTTCTAAGAGTTCTACATTGCATTTTTACGGTTTTCTAGTTACTAGTTTCCCTATACGTGCTAGAATTCAATTCTAATTCAAATGATACCAAGTTTTTCATGTATAAACAATCTAAATCTGATTATGTTCCCATTAAAACAGTTTGGACAGAATCCATAAACAAATGGGTTAAAACTATGTCAAATTCCAACTTTACGGTATTTCTAGTTAGCTAGTTTCTTACCTATCATGCATAGGATCGCTTCTACATCATCATATGATATTTTCACACATTCCAACACATCAAAACATCATCATACAGCATCACACTCATCATATCAGAACCGAAAACATTTAACTTCAATAAGAGAGTTAAATTGACATTTCTAGGTACATAAGTTAACTAGTTTCTTTTGGAATCAATCTAGAACTTCTAAAACTCTTTGCAAAACATTTTAATTCATCAAGAGGCTAAGAAAAGCCTTAGGTCAGTGACCAAAACATATTCCATCCCCTAAAAAAGAATAAAATCACAACTTGTGATGACATAACCTTATAAAGATTTGTAAAACTTTAAGGAAAACTTAAAACATAGACTATTGGTCCTAGTAGCTAGATGAAAACTCATTGCAAGTCCATCATCACTACTTGGCCGAAATTATGCATTCAAAGAATGCACTCACATTAAACTTTAACTTGAAATGAAATGGGCAAGTCTTTGAGCTCTAGGTCCTTAAGTTATGACATAAAATAAATGTGCTCATGCTTTTTCATTTTTAATCTTGCTTACAAAATAAAGTGATGACGTAAGATAAATATGCAAGGCATAAACTTAAACGTGCAAGCTCGAAAGTAAAATGCAAGGTTCAATTCTTTATTTTAGTGCTCTTGGCCCAACAACAATCGACTTTAAGGCCGAAATAGAAAGGCATTCGAGAAATTAATTAGGTGATAATGCAAGTTCAATTCTTTATTTTAGTGCTCTAGGCCCAACAACAATCGACTTTAAGGCCGAAATAGAAAGGCTTTGAGAATTAAATTAAGTGATGATGCAAGTTCCATTTTAATGTTTATGTTCTTAGTTGATAGCTTGAAAGTAAAGGTGCATAGCAAGAATGTAAATATGAATGCAAGCATAAAATAAATTATGCAAGTTCATTTTATCTTTCTAGAGCTCTTAACAAGACTTTAAAGGAACTTAAACCATAACCCAAACTCATCCAAACAAGGTAAAGTCAAGCTTAGAGTTCTTAAAACTCAACATAATATTTTTAGGAAATCAAACCATGAAGCTTAGAAAAATTAAGGAAATGGCCGAAATCTTCAAGAAGAAAAAGGAACATTTTAAAACTCTAGAGTTCATGATCTTGATGATATATTAACACCAACATCATGAGTCCTCATCATTGAGTTCATAGAGCCATTTTAAAACATCATCAAAGCTAAAGTTCTCAAGAGTTCAAGAAAGGAAGAACTAGAAACATTTTTGTTCAAGAACAAAGATCAAGCTCTAGAGTTTGTTTCAAGTGATAAACATCATCATGAAACTCTCATCATCAAGCTCTCATTCCTTCATTCCCAAAGGCCCATGGCCAAAACATAAAGAGGAAGGAGGAGAAGAAAAGAAGTTCTAAAAGGAATCAAGAGAAACTATGAACATCAAACTTGAAACAAGAACTTTAAATAAGAGAATACATGAAAGGAAATCCCTACTTGGTGTAATGAACTTGAAGATGGAAGAAGAAGATGAAGAAGATGAAGAGCTTGAAGAACTCTAAGAACTTGAAGAACACTAGAACTTTGAGAGAAAAAGAAAAGCTTTGAGTGTTCCTAAACTTAGCAAATAATCTAAAAATGGTGCATGCTTTCCAAGGCCATCTATTTATAGGCAAAGGAAGCAAATGGAGGGGGAAGGAGGCTGAATGTGTTTCGGCCACATGCTTGCAGAATTGTGAGAGAAAATATCTCTTACAAAGGCATGGTTGAAAGCATGGCTAGGTATGGGTGCAAGCATGGGTCAAACATGGTTCTTTGAGTGAGAAAACAATTCAACATGTGGTCAATGGAGAAGGGTGCTGGCCGAAATGCATCAGCCCATGGGGGAGGATTTCTTCCATTTTAATTGTGGTTTAGAGTTGTGTTTAGGTGTATCTTTGATTATGCTTAAGGTTAGGAAGTTGTAAGAAAGTGTTTAGGTAAGGAAAATGGGTAATTGAGGTTGTCTAGACATAATTAAGGAGTAGTCTTGCACCATTAGTGAGATAGATCCTCAAATTAGAGTTTAATCAACTCTAGACACAATTCCTTAATTTAGGGAATTGGTGAAAGAAAACACTATTCAAGATTCCAAGACTAGGAATCTTGAATTCTAAAAAGAGATTTAAGTTTAATCTAAGAAATTTTAGGTTCTAATTAACCTTCATAAATTATTTTGGCTCTAGATTAATTAGGGAAATTAATTAACCTTCGATTAGAGTCTAATATTGCTTAGGTTAGCTTAATTACGTCATTAGGCGTAAAAGCACTATTCTAGGGGAAAAATCGTAATTTTGCACAAATCTGCCCGGGACCACCGGGACTTGAACAGAGACCTCTAGACACATGAAAACATGTTTTTAAACCTCTGGGGAAAATTTCGGGCTCAAACAGCACTTCTACCCGCGTAAAAATGCTATAGGGGTATTTCGGTCATTTTGACCCGAAACTGCGGAAAACGAGATTTTCGCTTTCGGAAGCATTCAAAGGTCATTCAATCCCCTTCAAACATTGAGTTGACCCTTCGAGGACGACCGAATTGGTTACCCTCGAATTCGGGTCAGGAAATGACCTTAGGGGCATTTTGGTCATTTTCCTCAGACAGAAAAATCGGGGTGTTATAGTATGGATGATGATATCTCGAAGATGATAAATAGAAATTGTCTTTCTCTTGAACTTTGGATAGCATATTTAGCATAACTTCCACAAAACTTTGACAGCTCAAAGCTTTCTCAACATATATAGACATCATGGTAGTGAAGAAAGCACAGTTGATAAAAATCCAAGGAAAGACTTGGTCCTCATATCCTTAGAGATACTCTCAAAACTTCGACAAGCAAAGATTATCTTCAAGAATTAAATTTTCATGAAGTTATAGTGCATTCAGATCTCTTTGCTTCTGTGTCATCTTCAGCTGCTCATGTTGTATTTCAGAAAGATCACTTTCTAGTCATCCTGAAAGGTCTGAGCATACTTTTCGAAAAACTGAGGCTCTGGAACTCACTTTCTGAAGCTTTTGGCTTTTATCTGCTAGCTTCCTAGAGATGCCTTAAGAGAAAAAATCTCAGGACTTTCTTCATGATAAACAAGATTATTAGCAAAGTCTTCCTCAAACTTTTCCTTCTCTTCATCATCATCATGAAAGATTCTTGAAACGATTATCTCTTAGGAACTATGACAACACTTACAATCAAAGCTTGATATCTGGATTGATCATCATCAGACTGCTTTCTTTAAAGTTTCGGGCAGAGAGATATATCAGAAATATCTGCACGAAAGAGTATAACTTTTGATACCTAGACTTCCATGGGTCTTTATTAGTTAGTTTTAGATAAAGAGATTTTTCCAACCTTTTTAAAGAAAGTCCTTTTCAGGATTCATTTTTTGAAAAGGTATCTCTTTAAACATATTGAAAAATAAAAATAAAGAAAATACATATATAGCATATGAAGTTGCATAGATCATTCTAATTTAGTGACACCTATATATCTTACTCTAGTTTCTAGAAATGAGAGATGCTAACCATCTTTCAGAAAAACATAGTTTTTTTTTTTAATTTTGTCAAATAAAATAGGTCATATCTTATGACGCCATGAAGTCCTCTCAAGTATTTAGGGGAAATTTTTGACATGTTCATATAGCTACTTGGAGGCTTCACAAACATATAACTTGAGAAGAGTAAACTCTCTTAGAGTATTTCCCCCTTTTAACTTTCCAGCTTTGGACTAGACTTTCTGAAGTGTTCATGGCAACTATACAAGTTCTTTGATGGGATGAGATATATAGACGAATAGATTTGGAATCTTTCTAGCAACTCATCTCATAAAAAGAATTAACGAAGATAGGATATAGAAATTTTTACCTCATAAGTTACTTATGATATTCTTCAGCTGTGAAGCACATAATGGCAGCAAGTTTTAGCACAACAAGTCCTTTTGACCAAGACTTTCCAGATGACTGGCACATTCTTCCTTTTTTCTTCGGGATATGTTAATAAAGAGCTAAATAAATACATGATGTGTGATATTGCTGTTATAAGCAAATGTTCTTTCTCAAGATGATCTTTGTCCTGATCTGTCATTCATGAGACTGATGTCCTTTTGATATGGTCATTATAGACTTTAGACATGGTGTAACGTCCTAATTTTTTTTAACCCAATACTCTAGAACATATTTAGGTTAATCATTAGTCTGTTACATCATAGTTTCCTCTTTACTTTAAAATACTTAGCAGAAAATACGGGTAAAATTTTTTTTTGAATGTAAAAGCAAAGTGAGAGTTACGCGATATGATAAGTAAAGACACGTAAGGAAATAGAACAAGCATCTCATGGACATCATAACATAAAGCAGGTAATTGCACATCAGAATAAAACTTAACTGCATAAATATATATAATGTGCCCATTTATGAAAAGTGGGACTTAGTTGATACAACATAATAATGGATACAACTAAAATAGAAATACATGGAAAGCATAAAGGAAAACATAAAGAAAGACACCAAACCTCAGTGCATCTAAAATGGATAACCCCTAGGACAAAGGAGGTTATCCTAAACTAGTGATGGTGTGTGTACACTAAGGGTCCCCAAGAGATCTACTGCTAGTAATCCGGGTACGGTAGAACGTATCCGATCCACAGACGAAGCACGTCAGGGGTGGGCACTCAACTTGGGTGGGTGTGAGCTTCACAATGGGGATGCATGGCCTGTCTCCAGGCTAGCCACGGCTGAGTCACAATCTCCTCACTACCTTCCATCATGTACAGGGGAGAAGGAGCAGAACCCTCGCTGTACAAGTGGGTCGGTGGGTCCTTCGAGGGATCATATTCCGAACCTTGTGAACGGGGCACATAGTCGGGAAAGTCTCGTACTGTCGATGCCGTGGTATGGGTATGAAGGATTCTCTTGTTATGTGTCAGTGCACGCTCAAAAACCATGTCGTCTCCGTAGGGTGATGTTGGTGAAAAGCGATAGCTATGTACAGGATGTGAAAAGGGGCGTCCCAAAAACATGAATACTCGAAGTGTATAGCTCCCCTCAAAAATGATACGACCGGTGCTCCGGGTCGTAATGCACCTCCCAGGTAGGGTTGTCAACGAACAGCATGAAGGTCGCCATCTGAAGATGTGACGGAAAGAAAAGATAGAGGGAGTAAGAATCTTACTAAAGAATCTCAGTAGGGCCTCCTACTACCTAGGTGTCATCATCTACGTCCTCAGGAACCTTGGTTTTGATTTATAAAATGAGTGAGCATGCATCAAGTTCATTTTTAAACTTTATAGTTAGCCAAGGTCTGTTCATTTTAGAATGATCTTAGTGCAATGAATGCAACATAGCAAAGAATGTATGCATGCTTAATGCAAGGATATCAATCACAACATTATTAGTGACATAAAGCGGCAAATAAAATCTCATGTGGGAAAACTTTGTGACATAATCATCATACTTTACGTTCTCATGGGGCCACCTTAAAAGACATTTGTCCTGGGGGTGCTTGGCAGAATCGGTGTCACCCAGAACGTGTCACATCTCTAGGTTATAAGCTTATACCTTAACTAGTCATCACTAGTTCTTAATTATCCCTTATCGATAAGCATATCATAAATAAATCCCGACTATCTAGTACGGGCTAGGGGAAAATTTCTTGGGGGTGCTCGGTCAA
This sequence comes from Dalbergia cochinchinensis, assembly GCA_031216125.1. NCBI lineage: Eukaryota > Viridiplantae > Streptophyta > Magnoliopsida > Fabales > Fabaceae > Dalbergia > Dalbergia cochinchinensis. The sequence goes on along the minus strand of CM062375.1, from coordinate 28,742,786 downwards.
ACCAGTGTTACCCAAGAATACATCTTGGTACCAATGTCACATGAGTTCTCGGAGGTACTCAGCCAAACCGGTGTCATCCAAGAACACATCTTAGTACCTTATCTTTTTCAAAAATCCTCTTAGAGTTTTCAAAAACTTTTAAGTCCCCAAATTTGTCAGAAATTCAACAGCATAATAGCAGCATGCCGAATTTCTTCCAAATTTACTTTATGCCACATAAACAGATAGAATCATAAACTTTCAATCATAAATTCACATGTATATAAAAATCGTTCTCAAATACAACATGCATTCTCATGTAACATAAAAGCTCATTATGCTCTTGATCCTACGATGCCTTATACTTTGACCCTTAAGGGCCTTCAACTTGAGATGTAATTGTTCTAACGTTCTCTATCAACCTCTTATGCACTTAAGGATTCGTAACTACTAATTTTCACTAACATTTATGTTCTTTAACAAATCTGGATAGCAACATTCTCTAAGGGTAGAATTACATTTTTATGATTATGGGGTTCTAACACTTACATTTTAGACCCCTTCTCGGTTCCATCTTCGTCTAAGGCGCTATAAATTAAATCTAAACCAATTATAGGGTATTCCTATGTCTATGAACTAATTATAAATCATTTTTACTACAATGTAAGGATGCTGGACAGAATCAGAAAACTAAATGCTCTAAGAGTTCCAGAATTATATTTTTATGGCTTTCTAGTTACTAGTTTCTCCATAGGTGCTAAAAATCAATCCTACATCAAATGTCACCAAGTTTTTATAACTAAAAAATCCTAATCTAATTATATTCCCACTAAAACAGTTTGGACAGTGTCTAAAAATAAATGGGTTAAAACTATGCTAAAACTTGATTTTACGATTTTTCTGTAAAATTAGTTTCTTTCATAACATGCATAGAAAGGCTTCTACCTTAACATATAAGATTTTTGCACATACTAACATATCAAAACAACATCATATAGCACCAAACACACCATGGCAGAAATGAATTCATATACATACATATCATGCATAAAATCTCAATTTTTAACAATTCAAGTTACTAGTTTCTCTTGAAATCATTTTAGGACTTCTAAAAACTCTTTTCAAAACATTTTTATCTTGTAAAAGAGATTAAGAACAACCATAGGGCAGTGATTAATTTAAAACACTCTTGGAAGAGGTTTAATTTACAAATCTTGTTGATAGTGACCTTATAGAATTCTTTAAACCATAGGAAAATCTTTTGAACATAGATTATTGGCCCTTGCAACTAGATGAAACTCATATTAAGCTCATTATCATTGCATGGCTGAAATCTGCATCCATGGGGATGTTTCCATAATCAAACTTTAACTTGAGATAATAAGGGCAAGTCTTTGAGTTTTTAAGTAATGACAAAAAGGTAAACATGCTATGCATTCCAATTTTATTCTTCATTAGAAAGTGAAGTGAGGACTTCAAGGTAAATATGAGATGCAAGAACCTAAAAATAAATATGCTAGGCTTGAAAGCAAATATACAAGTCTTGAAAGTAAATATGCAAGTTCAATTCTTTATTTTAGTGCTCTAGGTCCAGCAAGAATCGACTTTAAGGCCGAAATAGAAAGGCTTTGAGATTAATTAGGTGATATGCAACCTCTTGTTTTAGATCTTTAAGTTCTTTAGTGATGACTTGAAAAGTAAACGTGCTAGACAAGAAACATAAATATGAAATGCACTTCATTCCTTATCTTTAACTTCAAGTGATAGCTTGGAAAGTACAATGCAAAGGTTTGAATCTTATTAGAGCTCATCTAAGACTTTAGAGGAACTTAAACCTCAATCTAAACTTATCACAACAAGCTAAAGTGAACCTCAAGGTTCTTGGAACACAAAGTATCTTTTCTTGAAGCAAAGTCATAAATAACATGTTTATTAAAACTCAAGCTCTAGAGGTCTCATTGTGATGAACACATAGTCATCATCTAGAAACTCTCATAATCAAGCTATCATGTGTATCATTAACACACGTGGCCGAAAATTTGAAGAAAGAAAAGGAAAAGGAGCCGAAACCATAAGCAAGGAAAAGGACCATTTTGAAACTCTAGAGACCATGATCTTGATGATGTATTAACACCAACATCATGAGTCCTCATCATTGAGTTCACTAACTCATTTTAAAACAACATCAAGTTAAGCTCTTCAAGATAAAGAGGAAAGAAACTAAAAACACCTTTTCTTCAAGAACTAAGATCAAGCTTTAGGGGTTGCTCAAGTGATGAATATCATCATGCGATCCCCATCATCAAGCTCTCATTTCCAAGCTCACCAAGGCCCTTGGCCAAAAATCAAAAGGAGGAAAAGGGAACTAAAAGCCAAAAAAGAAAGGAAAAGAGAAGGAAAGAAGAATCAAACTTTATCATTCCAAACCAAAAGCTAAACGAAAGAAGGAAAAGAATTCTCAACATAAACTCCCTACCTTGGATGTGTTTCCTTGATTGAGAGAGAACTTGCTTTTGAAGAAGAAGAAGAAAAAGAAAAAGAACTCCTTGAAGCTTGAGAGAAAGAAAGTACTTGGGGGTGCAAGAGAAATGAACAAAGGTCCTAGCAAGCTCCTTGGGTGTCTTATTTATAGAGGAAATGAAACATGAGAGGGTGAGAAAAGGGGGGAAAGGTGGCGCCACTTTTAGGGGTGAAGGAGGGAGAGAAAATATCTTTGGTTATATCACTTCAAGGTAAGGTTGGAGGTAGAGTGTGTCATACCTCTTTGAGTATTTGAGTGAACAAACTTGTGATGTATAGGGAATGAGGTGGCACCATTTTTAAAGAATCCAAGGGGAGGAATTTGTCTCATTAATTGTGGGTTAGTGATGTGTTTAAGTGTATCTTTGATTAGACTTAAGATTAGAGTTTGTAGTGAAATGTGTGAGTGAAAGGATAGGTTATTAAGGCTATATAGGGCATCATTAGTGGGCATTCTAGCCTTTTAGTGGAGTCAATCCCTACTCAACCAAGGTTTTCAATCACATCCTAGGCTTCTTTTGGAAATATAGAGAGTGAATAGTGAAAATACTATTCAAGATTCTATGTCTTGGAACTTGGATAAAAAAAAGTTTAACTCTAATCTAAGCAATCTTAGGTTCTAATTAACCGTAATAAATCATTTTGGCTCTAGATTAATTATCAAAATTAATTAACCTTCGATTAGAACCTAGTATTGCTTTGGTTTGCTTAATTACATCATTAAGCTCAAAAACACTATTCTAAAGGCAAAATTGTAATTTTACACAAAAACTGCCCGATGTAACACCCTAATATTCGACCCAATACTACTAGCATGTACTAAGGCCAAATATTAGTCATTACTTCTTGATTCAGTTCTATTATCTTTGAAATTACTTACTGAAAATATGAGCCAAATTTTCTTTTTAAAACTCTTGGTAAAATATAAGCTACGTATAACGTAATTGAATGATATCACAAAATGCGAAAATGTAAACATATAAAAGGCTCCATAACGGCACATATACTGAATTACCTCATACATTAATATAATAGATGCCCACCAAGAGCGGCAGGACTGTTCAATACATCAGAAGCGAATACATCAGAAACAGGAAATACATGAAATCATAAACAGAACATAAAAGGGAACACCCATACCCAGTGCATCTAAGGTAGATAACCTCAGCACAAAAGAAGGTTTATCTTAGCTACATGTCATGTGTGCACTAAGGACTACCCTCTAAACCCTACGGCTAAAGTCACGGATAAGGTGGGACATAGCCGATCCACGGGCGAAGCTTGGCAGGAGTGGATACTCGAACATGTCCTCCGTGTCGCGGTCTCATCTCGAGCATCTGGGCCCTCCATGGCTGAGTGACCGTCTCCTCACTGCCTACTGGTATGTGTAGGGGAGTGGGGGCAGAGTGTAACATCCTAATTTTTAACCCAATACTCTAGAACATACTTAGATTAATCATTAGTCTGTTACTTCATAGTTCTCATTTTTACTTTGAAATACTTAGCGAAAAATATTGGTAAATTTTTTTTTTGAAATACAAAGTGAGAGCCGTGTGATGCGATAAGCGAAAAACCATGTAAAATAAAACAAATGTCTCACAACATCATAACATAAGGCACATAAAGGCACATCATGAAAAGTAACCCACTTCGAAAGTATGATTTGGAACTTTAAAAATAAAGCGTTATCATATAATGCATGTCCACCTTTTCTTAATAAACCGAAGTGGCTGGGGCGATGATGATGATATTATAATTGTGTATTTGGGGGAGTTACCCTACTGAGAATTGTATAATTCTCACCCCTATATTTTTGTGTTTCCGTGTCGTCTCCAGGTTGACGCAGAAAATCGAGAGACTGCTATGCCAAAGAATGCGGAAGTGCAATAGTGTAGTAGTTAATGTTTTTATTATATTGTATTTAGTGAAATGGATATATGTAAATATGTTAAAGGACAAAGGTGTGTTAAAGCTCATGAAAGAGTTTCCTTTATGTACTGAACTTTGTATTAAATATATATTTTGGTTTCATTGCTATATATTTCAGTAGAATTATGACCAAGTTGTCTCGCGAATCAATCCAAATGGCTATAGATATTTAAGAAAGGTCCGCTAATTTATAAGTAACAACTCTTGAATATGATGTCATGACTTAAGGATGACGTTATACTTGGGAAGATGTTACAACAATCACCAGCAATCCAATCAAATCAAAAACAAAACAAAACCAACGAAACAAACCAAAAATAAGAAAAGAGAGAAAGAAGAGAGAGAAGAGGCTGCAGCCACCGTGATTTCCAGCCGCGCTTCCAACATTCCCCTTTTGTCGCCGCCGTAACCCGCCACACAACCTCCTTCGCCATTAAGCGAGATCCACCACCGCCACATGCAAGCCGCAGTGGAGCCGCTCCTTGCCCGACGGGATCTCTCTTCCGCCCGGTTCAGCCGCAAAAAGCCTATCCTCGTTGCGCCAGCCACTCCTCCTCACCTCGACCTCGAAGCTCTGCGCCATGTCTAGCTGCACCGCCGCTTTCCCGCGGTGGCCTCTCTCCCTTCTTCTCGGTGAGCCCACCACGCTCCCTCTCCGCTCAGAACGCCCGATTTTTCTGTCTGAGGGAAATGACCAAAATGCCCCTGAAGTCATTTCCAGACCGGAATTCGAGGATAGCAAGCTCGGCAGTCCTCGAAGGATTAACTCAATGTTTGAAGGGGATTAGATGACCTTTGAGTGGTTTCGGAGGTGAAAATCTCATTTCTTACAGTTTCAGGTCAAAATGACCAAAATACCTCTATAGCGTTTTTACGCGGGTAAAGGTGCCATTGAGCCCAAAACTTTCCCCGAAGATTTAAAATAATGTTTTCATGTGTTTAAAAGTGTCTGTTCAAGCCCCGGTGGTTCCGGACAATTTTTATGCAAAATTACGATTTTGCCCCCGGGATAGTGCCGTTTGAGCTTAATGGCGTAATTAAACATATCTAAGCAATATTATGCTCTAATCGAAGATTAATTAATTTCCATAATTAATCTAGAGTCAAAATTAATTAGGACCTAAAATTGCTTAGATTAAACCTAAATCTCTTTTTAAAACTCAAGATTCCTAGTCTTAGAATCTTGAATAGTATTTTCTCTCTCCAATTTCCCTAAATCAAGGAATTGTGTTGGCACTGGATTCTTTGTTAATGGAATTTGACTCGATTAATTTAGCAAGACCACCTCCTAAACCTAGTCTTACAAGCCTCTAATTAACCATTACCTCACCTAAACACTTTCCTACAAATTCTTAATCTTAAACATAACCCAAAACACACCTAAACACACTTCTAAACCACAATTAAATGAAAGAAATCCCTCCCCCATGGCTGATGCAATTCGACCACATCACCCAAAATTCCATCACATGTTTTAAATTTTAAACACTCCTTGAGTCATGCTTTAAGTCATATCTTGAACCATACCTCACCATGCCTCAACCATACCTCACCATGCCTCAAGATCACAACATCTCACCTCATGGACCTCATGGGCTGCTTGCCTTGGCCGAAACCCTCATCTCCCTTTTGCACCTTTCATTTGTTTCATTTCTCTATAAATAGCACACTTGAGTGAACTTGAAATACCTTTAGTTCATTTGCTAAGTTTAGAGCACTCAAAGCTTTTCCTTTTCTCTCAAAGATCAAGAGTTCTTCTTCTTCATCTTCTTCATCCTCTTCATCCTCTTCAATATCATTCACTTGATAGGGATTTTGTTTTAAATGTTTAAACCATTAAAGTTCTTATTTAAGTTGTATACTTTATAGTTTTTCTTGAATTTTTTAGAACTTCTTTCTTCCTCTTTGCTTTTTCCATTTTCGGCCATGGGCCTTTAGTGAGCTTGGAAATGAGAGCTTGATGATGGGGATTGCATGATAATGTTCATCGCTTGAGCAACCCCTAAAGCTTGATCTTAGTTCTTGAGAAAAAAGTGTTTTTAGTTTCTTTCTTTTTATCTGGGAAGCTTCACTTTAATGTTGTTCTAAGATATGTGGATGAACTCAATAATGAGGACACATAATCTTGGGGTTAATACATCATTAAGATCATGGTCTCTAGAGTTTCAAAATGATTCTTTTTCTTACTCATAGTTTCGGCCCCTCTCCTTTTTCTTTTCTTCAAATTTTAGGCCATATATGTTATTAATACACATGATAGCTTGATGATGAGAATTTCTACATGATGACTATGTGTTCATCACACTGAGACCCCTAGAGCTTAAGTTTTCATAAAAATGTTATTTATGACTTTGCTTCAAGAAAAGATACTTTGTGCTCTAAGAACCTTGAGGTTCACTTTAGCTTGTTATGATAAGTTTGGGTTGAGATTTAAGTTCCTCTAAAGTTGTGGATGAGCTCTAATGAGAAATAAAATAAACTTGCATATTTATATTTCTAGCACCTCATAGTTACATTTCAAGCTCTTGCATCTAATATTTACCTTCCTATGTTATCACTAAACTCTAAAGATTAAAGAAAAGGACTTGCATTACCTAATTAATCTCGAAGCCTTTCTATTTCGGTCTTAAAGTCGATTGTTGCTGGGCCTAGAGCACTAAAATAAAGAACTGAACTTACATATTTACTTTCAAGTTTCGCATATTTACTTTGTGCCTTACATAATTAATTTCAAGTTCTTGCATTCCATGTTTACTTTAAAGCCTTCACTTTACTTTATAATGAAGAATAAAATGGAATGCATAGCACGTTTATATTTTGTCATCACTTAAAGAACCTAGAGCTCAAAGACTTGCCCTCATTATCTCAAGTTAAAGTTTGATTATGGAAACATCCCCAAGGATGTAAATTCGGCCATGTGATGTGGATGAACTCAAAATGACCTTCATTTAGTTGCAAGGGCCAACAATCTATGTTCAAAAGTTTCCCTATGTTTTTAAGAGTTCTATAAGGTCATGATCAACAAGATTTGTAAATTAAACCTCTTCCAAATAGTGATCTAAATGTGTTACTGCCCTATGATTGTTCTTAGCCTCGTTTACAAGATAAAATGTTTTGCAAAAAAATTTTAAAAGTTCGAAAACGAATTGAGGGGAAGCTAGCAACCTATGCTTGTTAAAAATGAGATTTTATACAAGATATGTATATGCATGAGTTCGGTTCTGCCATGACATGTTTGCTGTTGTATGATGATGTTTTGACATGTTAGAATGTGTGAAATTTAGATGTGTTGAGGTAGGAACCTTTCTATGTATGTTAGGAAAGAACCTAGTCTAATAGAAAAACCGTAAAGTCAAGTTTTAACATAGTTATGACCCATTTATTTTTAGTTTCTGTCCAAACTGTTTTAGTGGGATAATAATCTGATTAGGATTGTTTAATCATGAAAAACTGGGTAACATTTGATGTAGGATCGATTTTTAGAGCCTATAGAGAAACTAGCAACTAGAAAACTGTAAAAATACAATTCTAAAACTCTTAGAACATCTAATTTCCTGATTCTGTACAGCACCTTTATAATGTAGTAAACATGAATTATAAATAAATCAAAGGCTTAGGAATACCTCATAATTGGTTTAGATTTAATTTATAAAGACCTTAGAAAGCATTTAACTGAGAAAGGGTCTAAAACGTAAGTTCTAGAATCACGTAATCATAAAGATGTAATTCTGCCCTTAGAAGTATTATGCTGCCCAGATTTATTAATGAACATAAATGTTAGTAAGAATTATTAGTTGTGAATCATTAGGTGCATAAGAGGTTAATAGAGAACGATAGAATAACTACATCTTAAGTTTGAGGCCCATAAGAGTCAAAACATAAAATACCGTAAGTTCAAGAATATAATGAGTTTTCATGTTATACAAGGATGTATGTTTTATTTGAGAATGATCATATCAACGTATGAAATTATGATTGAAGGTGCATGTTCTATTGTTTACGTGGCATAAAGCAAATTTGGAGGAAATCAAGCGTCTTCTTTGTTATCTTTGTCAATTCCGACAAATTTGGGGACTTAGAAACATTTTGAAAACCTATGAGATTTTCTTTAAAAGAGATGAGGTACTAAGATGTGTTCTTGGATTACACCGGTTCGGCCGAGCACCTCCAAGAACTCATGTGACATTGATACCAAGATGTATTCTTGGGTGACACCGGTTCGGCCGAGCACTCCCAGAATGAATATCTTTTAGGGTGGCCCCATGAGAAAGTAATGTATAATGAATATGTCACAGTTTTCCTCACCTGTGATTTCAATTGCCACTTTATGCCACTATTATAATATTACTTGATATTATGATGAGTATTCTCGCCTTAAGTAGTGTCATACATATATTCTTTAATATGTTGCATCTATGACATTAAGAATCATTCTAAAATGAACGGACCTTGATTAACTATGTTTTGAAGCTTAAAATGAACTTGATACATGCTCATTTATTTTATACACTAAACCCAAAGTTCCTGAGGATGTAGATGATGACACTTAGATAGTAGGAGGCCCTACTGAGATTCTTTAGCAAGATTCTCACTCCCTTTATCTTTTCCTTCTGTCACGTCTTCAGATGGCGACGTTTGTGATTTTTGTGGACACCCCGACATGGGAGGTGCATCATGATCCGGACCACGGGTCATACCATTTTGTGGGTCGCTGTGTCGTTCATGTATTCATATTCGTTGGACGGCCCTTCAATCACCCTGTACATACTCATCGATTCTCTCCTGCCTCACCATTCGGCGACGACTTCCTATTCGAGCGCGCACGCCCTCGAGAGGAGCAAATCCACCGTACCCTGCCGACAGCTTCTACTATTCGGGACTACCCGCAGTACGTGCCCTGCTCCGCCTCATCATTCTCCGAGACGGACCCTTCAGAGGACTCTGCCACTCAGGTACCTTCCAAGGGATCCTCCCCCACTGTACCGATGGACTTCAGGGACGGTAGCGAGGCTTATGTCACTCAGCCAATACGTGGAGGACGGGTGAGGATGATTCCCCGCCGTGGAGCTCATGCTCGGCCGATGCAGCGCATAGCTACCCCGGTAAAGATAGCCCAATGGATCGGATACGTCCCTCCTTTCCAGAAAGGCCTACAATAGGAGACGATAGTCATGCCCCAGTGCCTGAGCTCTAACTAGACCAGGATAGCCTCCTTTTGTCTTAAGGTTATCTATTTATAGGCCCACTAGAGTAGGAGAGTTTCTTTTTATGCTTTCTGTTGTCCTTTCATTTCTCATGTATCTCCATTTCAGTTGTATTTGCGTTATGTTGTAATAAACTAAGTACCGTCTTTCTTGGGTGGGCATATAATATATATCCACTTATGCAGTTTGCTTTATTATTCTATGCATTTACATGTTTTATGATCGGATGTTCACGATGTGTTTATTTGGATTTGTGTTTTATTCCCTTCATGCTTCATCGTTCGTCATCTCGCGCGACTCTCACTTTGCTTTTATAATTCAGAAAAAAATTACCAGTATTTTCCGCTAAATAAATATTTTAAAATAAAAAGGAAACTATGACGTAATAGATTAATGATTAACATAAATATGTTATAAAGTATTTGGTTAAAAATTAGGATGTTACACTGCCGCCATCCTCCGCAGCGATCTCCCTCTCCGCGCCTCTCTTTCTCTTTCTCGTTCTCGGCCTCTTCCCCCCTCTCTCTCTCCATTTCTCTGTGTAATACCCTATTCTTTTTAGAAATTAAATGAAGCTTTATTAATGAGAATTTTAGGATGTTGATAGATGTGGAAATGATGAGACTAACTCAATGAAGCAAAAAAAAAACGTGAATAGTGTCTTACAAGCCCCATAGGTCCGCCGGGACAGCCGAAATCCTAGAATTGGGCCCCGGAGATACACAAAATTGAGAAATTATAAGATTATGTTTAGAAATAGGTAGGAATAATGATTTTATACCCGAAATTATTTTTCGGGCAATGTTTGATTTCTCGGGTACATTGTTTTATTGCTTCTTTGAAATTTCGGTATTCGATTTCTAACACCGAAAACTAATTAATATCTACAAATAATGAAGTATATCCACTTGAATACCAAGGGAATGGCTAGGATTTCATCTTGGATGAAAGATCAAATCCTAGCCATTGATTTTAAAGCCTTTTAATGGAAAGAACAATATTTTATTTTTCAACCAATCAAAACACTCCTTAATAGATATATTTAACTCATCTAACCTCATCTTTTTCATCTTCACCTTCGGCCATATGAGAAGCAGCAGAGAACCATTTCTTTTCTCATCTAAAAACCTTTGCTAACCTTGAATTCAACCTCCAAAATCCTAAACCAAATCTTGTTAGAATCAAAAACTCATTTAAGCAAACTTGTTCTACACTTCAACCTCCACAAATATAACCGATTAGATTTTTCAAAACCTTACTTTAGTACCTCACTCAGCACTGATTAGTGGAGGATCTAGGTGTGTTTCAAGAGTTTTGGGGTGGAGAACATCTACCTTGAAGTATACAAAAGCTAAAGAAGCATTAGCTTCCAAGGGTAGGGTTTATTTGTCCTCTTTTGTTTCAAAAATTTCCTCTGAAAATTCTGATTGGTTTTGTCCTAAAATTGCTGATTTTATTGGTTAATCATATGTTGATATTGATGTATGAATTTTGGTAGAGTGTTTGGTGTGGTGGAAAAATCATTTTCATCAAGAGAGACTTGGAATTAGTTTGCTGGATTTTCGGATTTCAACAAGGCAGAACTTGTTGACAAATTTTCTAGTGCAATTGTGTTCAGTTTTATGGGCTATAAAAATTATATGTTGAAGGTAACATCCTAAAACAACCCCATGATTTTCCTTGGGTCATGTGAACGATTTTCTCTGCTCGAAAAAAATTCATGATTCTTGAACATTGTTGCTGGAAAATCCCGGTTTGAAGCAAGCAGCAAATTTTGTCGAATTTTCTAATATATCTAGAGATCTTAGATTCAGTTGCAAATTTTATGGGATGTATTTAACATGTTAGGAAGTCTCTAGTAAAAATTTGGGGTTATTCTGGCCACTTTTTCTGTGTTTAAAAATTCAAGAACCGAAGTTGTAACTATGCTGCCTGAAATATTGAAGCTGAGGCAGTAAAATTATGTAATTTTATTATCATAGTAAACGATGGGTTTATTCTTTGAAAATTTTATGGGAAGCTGATAACACATTGAATTGCAACTGTGAATTTTATTTTGAGTTGATTTAATCAATTGGTGGGGTCGAAAATTATGAGAGTCCTGATCTAAACTGTGAACAAGTGGTCTCTAATCACCAGATTTGAAAAATTTAGTTGATAAGGTTAGAGAACACCGTTTGTTTGGAAATTTGTACAGGGCCTTTTAGACACATTGACATGTCAGAGAGAATTTTTATGGCTCTTAAATTGGCTGTTTGAAAGGGAAATTAATTTTGAATTCTAGAGTGATAAATCTGGCGATTCTTTGAAAATGGTAAGAATGGCTTTAGATACAAGTATATATCATGTTAATGCATGCTAATTGTTTGAAAGAAATATTGATGAGATATGGATGAGACTCCAACATAATTGTATGCCTCCCTGTGATCTAAGCAGGCCTTTGAAAGGAGAAGTACACTATGTGATTATTGTGAGGATAAAGGAAAAGAAAAGAAAAATAACATGACTTTTAGTTGTGCAATTTTTAACATATAGGGAAAATAGAGACAAGGCTTATGTGGTTGAACGGAAAAGACAAAAGTAAGCTTTCCTGGGAATTTGATAAGTCGGTAGACGTATCGACATATAGGAATGAGCTCATGTCCTAATGGTCAATAGTTCTTGTGGAGTAATTCCACTACAGACATTACTTGATGTTAGATTAAGCCTTCCCTATGTTAATGAGAAAAAGAACAATGCACGAATTATTATTATACTTGTACTTGATTTTACATTATGTATATACCTTGATATTGCTGTACATAGTTTTGCATGAGTATTCCCACATGAATGAGCTTATCAATTGTGTTTCACATTGTACCTGAGGGAATACCCTACTGAGGATTTTATAATATTCTCATCCCTACGGTTGCATTTACTTTGTGTTAATCAAATCCAGCAGATGCCGTCACTAGTATTTTACCTTGACTCACCACAGTGGGTGTGGCATTATGATCCTGCTCTTGACTCTCTGTATGTAGTGGGTTACTCACAAGTTCGTGTCTATGTGTTTTTCGGCCGCTCTTTTAGTACATCAGTATTTACAGCTGACTTTGACCCTGCTTTCCCTTATGATGGTGTGCCTCTCCACTTGGCACACCCAGTGATATTTGATGTCCCACCTGCACCACTAGCACCCCCTCCAGCAGATGATCCCTCTTCATCCTCGTCTTCAGACTCAGACCCATCGGAGGGTCCTGATGCCCCAGGCGGAAGTGAGGCTATCATGCCGATAGCCAACGGTTTCATCTAGTAGGACGTGAGATCTTCAAGGACTCATGATATGTATATAGTGGTAGTTTAGTACTAGTGACCCTCTAACCTGCAGATTAGTCGTGTTAAATGTTGTGGGGTTTATTTCTGTTTGTACAAACTTTTGCTAGACCTCAACTTTGAGCAGGTTAGATTAGATACTGGACGTGTTCCTTCCTTTTGTGAACTGAGTTCCTAATGAGCTTAGAAGTTAACCAGTGTAATATCAGTACGGTGTACACATTGCAAACTTAAAAATGATGTTTATATATGTATATACGAGTTTGGTCATATATGTGTCTGAATTATTTGATTTCAATTATTTTCGACTAGTATAGATTGTGAATGTAAGTAACACTTTTCTAATTACTGTGTTGATACTCGAGTAAAATATGGTAATTCGGAGGGTGTTACACTTTGCATATGTTTATGTTTGTATGTGTGTGTTTCAGAGAAAAGAAAGTGTTGTATGTGTTATATGTGGGTATGGGCATATATTTGTGTGTGTGTGTGATGTGGGCATGTGTATGTGAGAAAAGATCCTGTGCGTGTGTGGTATGTGTGAATATGGATGTGTATTTGTGATTGTGAGAGAGTGTATGCGTGTGTGACTAGGTGAGGGTGTGTGAGCGTGTATGTATATGTTGAGCGTGAGAGAGCATGTGAGCGTGTGAGTGTGTATGGAGTGCTGGTAGAATTATTTTAGGGGTATAATTAGATTAGGATTAGATAAAAAAAAAATTGACAAAAAATAAATGAGAAGTTTTAGATTTATTCTTAGTTTGAGCTAGTGTTATTTTTAGAATAGATTGTTAAATCATTTGTTTAAATTTGAATTTTAGTTTTCTTTTGATTCTTAATATTTGGACTTGCTTGTTTAGAATTAGTTTAGTTTGAGTAACGGAGTTTGTTTTCTTTAAGTAGAATTAAATAATTTGGTTAAGAGTAATTTAATTATTTATTTGATGTTTTAGCGAGTTTGGCAAAAAAAAAAAATCTTTCAACGCAAAAAAAAAAGTGGTAGTTAGAACCCTCAATTTGCTTTTAGTTTAACATTTTGTTCGCCTTTGAATTAATTGAAATTAACTTGTTTTATAAATATGTTTTCTTTCCAATAAAACAATAAAAGAGTCTTTTCAGTTTTGTTTTAATCCGCATGATGATCAATGATAATGATTGAGTAACAAGTGTTATCTTCATTGTTATTGAATCATAAGGGTTTATTGATTAGCTAAATACTAACTTAAATCCTAAGCAAAGATGGATTTTATTCATAAAAGCTTTTAAAAGAAAAGTGAATTTTAGTTCTTTTTATAATTTGATTCTTTTGTGTCAATAAAGCAAAATTTCAAAATATTTTCATTTATCATTTTCTTTTGATCCATGCAATGATCAATAATAATGATTAAGTAGCAGATGTTACCTTCATTGTTATTTGAATCATAAGGGTTCATTGAGTGGCCTAGTGTCAACTTAGATTCTATGTAATAATAGATTTTATGTATCTTGTTACAAATTTTTTTCTTCATAATTAAAATCCTTCAACTCACAGAATCATTTTCTACAGAACTACGTGACTTTGAGTTCCCCATTGCACTGTGAGGATACGCAGGAGCAGTGACTCTATCAAGTCAAAATTAAATTTTCATAATTTGCTTTACTTGTAAATATTTCTTTTAGTGTATGTTTATCTATTATTTTCTTTTACTTGTAAATGATCTAAATTTTAAAGGGATTATTAATTAATTTGCACAATTTACTAAGGTATCGTCCAAAGACGGGTATATTAGGGTTTAGGGTATATTAGGGGTGCGTAGGATTAAAAGCCTACCTTCCCTCTGCATAACCGACTCCCGAATTCAAATCTGGTTTCGAAGGCTATTTTCTAAAATAAATGGGTTTTTCCACGTTTTCCCAATTTAAATAAACTTGGTAGCGACTCTATATTTTCCACCCAAATTTCTTTTTCACCGTCCCCATTGCGACAGATGGCGACTCCACTGGGGACTTCCAAGAGAGTCAGGCCTGTTTTAGTTAGTTGTGCAAATTAAATATAGTCTTTTATTTTTGTTTTTCCTTTTTTATTTTTATTTTTATTTTGTACAATTCTTTCTTTTATTTCTTTTACAGAGTTTAGTGTTTCTTATGCTTATTTATAGCTTCTAATTTATTTTGTCAAAACCTTAGGGTAGATGACCATTGTTGTTCTGTATGTATCTGTTGTTTGTATTTTGTTTTGCAAGAGTGTATGTAGTGTTAGGATTGAAAGGTTTGTATGCTCCCTGCACACACCTCATATCACTTATCTCACACACTTTTAGGCTCTATACCCGGGCCTGTGCGAGCCAAGGATTAGGGGGTTTCTCGACATTGTCATGAAGGGCTTTATGCTCACTTGATAGTTGTTGGAACACCACTCAGATTGTAAACAGCTTTATGGACCAATTGTATTGAGAGGGTTCATCCCTACTTGTGGTTGATTCAAAGGTCGGATCTTTATCCTATGGATAGGAGCAATTTGGGGACCATGACGATTAGAAGTCTAGTCCAACATGAATGTGTCAAACATAGTTGAACTTAGCAATCACCCAAATTAGGGTCTTGGCCTTAGTACTTCCCACCCATTAAAATTTTACCCTACTAGGACAAAGGAAGCATGCTTCTTTTATCCTTTTACTTTGCACTTCTTTATGCTTTACTTGCATCAAAACATTATCACATTCATTTAGGATTAGCCATTCTCATAATTTGGTCATGCTTTGTATTTTTTAGGTGTTTAGGCATACATGATGTAGATACGCATTCCATTAATTACAACATGCATTCATTTTTTTTATCATATCTTATTCTTTTCATAATTTACTCTTTCATGAAAATTGGTAGACTTGTGCATTATCATTTTCTTAGGAAAGCATCTCATATTCTCAATAGGAGCATATCCCTTTTCTTTCTTGTATTTTTTTCCATCTTTTTAATTTTACTCATTTATCTTTTTCTTTCCCACATTGGACTTTGATTGTTAATAAAGCAAAAGTCATCATTAGTTCAAGGCAAATAGAAACATTACAAATGAACACTAGCAATGCACATGATTGGAAAAGAAATATCAGAGTTACGGTGACTAATAATGAGCTAGAGCAAGTAAAGGAAATAGTTTAGTTAACACCTCGTGAAGTCCGGTCATCTTTCAAGGATACATATGGGCGTATATTGGACCTGTTACTTATCCCAATAGAAGCACTAGCATTGAGCGCTCTCTCACAGTTTTGGAATCCTTCTCTTTGCTGTTTTGAATTACCTAATTTTGATACAACACCAACTATAGTAGAGTACATGGTCATGATTAGGCTACCACTTCGAGAAAGATTTGGTGTGTATCTCTATCAGTGCATTATGTCAGTAAAGAAAAGATTGCCAAAATAATTGGAATTGAAACAAATCGGATGGAAATGGAAGTAAGGGGATCCACTCAGAGAATCAAGAGGAGTTTTCTTGAAGCCCATCTGCGAACGTTGGCCCAGATGGGCCCGACAAGGAGATTGGGACTTCTTCAATCGAACATTGGCATTGACTGTTTATGGATTGGTCCTATTCCCATTCACACCAGATGTTGTTGACCAGGCCGCCATGGATGTATTTTTCAAATACGAGACACAAGGCATAAATCCTATTCCGGCAATATTGACAGATACTTTTCTTTCCTTGGGGGTTTGTCTCAAGAAAAATTGTGGCAGGTTACGATGTTGTTTACCAATGTTATATGTTTGGTTTATGACTCATGCACATGCCAATAACCGCATGGGCCTTTTTCCTGATCCATTTGGAAGCTTCCATCATATGCAGATAAGCCATCAAGAAGCACCAGCATGGAAAAAAGAGTTCTCAAAGATCCAGTCAAATTCTTTCAAGTGGATTTGCCCTTGGTACCATGGTGAAAATGTTATATATAGTTGTGGTGACTTTCACAACGTTCCTTTGATGGGTCCAAGGGGATGTATCTCTTACACACCTGCATTGGTGCTCAGACAAAACCACAAGAAAAGAAACTTGAGGGGTTTAGCTTCTTGTATCAAAAGGATAAAAGCACCATGGAGCAAGAAAAGAGGATCAAGATGGCATGGAATGATGTCAAAATCCTAGGAAAAAAAGAACTCAGGCAACAATGACTGGCCTCTTCTCAAGAATACAAAGAGTGGAGGAAAGCGAGGAAAAATAATATCCCAAAACATATTCCAAGCAACTTCGCTACCATAAAAACCCTAGAAATACCTCCATTAACATCCCAGGTAGAGATAATGAAGACACAAATGCGATTCTTGGAAGAGAAAAAAGAGGCAGATGATCTGAAAAATGTCATTCTTCAAAGCCGATGTCAGAAATTGGCTAAGGAAATTGAATTCTTAAAAGAAGAATGTACTGTCATGACAGAAATTATAAAGTCTAAGAAAGGCAAAGAAAAGATCCCAACTACTCATTTAGCCAAAATCTAAAAGTTAGAAGAAAGACTCCATGTGTTTGAGAAAGAAAGGAACAAGTTAAAGGAGGAGATTAATAAAAAGAGTCACACGGTGAAAAGGGTAGAACAAGAAATCAATAAAAGGGATAAAAATATTTTGAGCCTAAAAATGGAGGTCAACAAAGAGAAAGAAGTTGGGAGGGGAGGTAGAAAACTAGTCAACAATGTTGGCACAAGCAAAACATGATGCCGTTCGTAGATGGACATCGGCAAACTAGTATCATGACTTGTTTGTTGATGCAACTGAATTTGGGAAATCATGGAGAGAAAAGGCCCTCGAGTGGAAAGAAGAATATAGAAAGCTAATTGACGAGTTGAGTCATTACATTCCAACTTTTGTTTATCGATTTGAGAAGGCAAGCAAGCAAATCAATAAGATGCCCCTATTCAAATTACCTCAAGAAGTGGTGGAGTTCATGGATGCATGTGAGAGTATCACTAAAAATCTTAGGAAGAAAAAGATGAAACTGTTGATGCAGTTACTGAAGATCCTCTTGATGTAATTGTTTCTTTGTCAGCACATGTGTGATGTATTCTGAAATGATTTGTACTCAGAACTTTGCCTGGAAATTAATGAAATTTTCAATGTTTGTGTGTTAATTGCAAATTACCAATCAAGACATTCCTAGTATGCTCGATACTTTCTATAAAGGATCAAATGTTCCCTTAGAAAGCGATCAATCACTCTTCTTGCCTTAAGACTGTTCATCCTTGTGCAAGAAAATGATAAGCTCAGTCACAAAGAACTGCATTGCTAGTGCTCATTATATAGCATCTATGGAGGAGTAGATTCTCCCCAGAGATTTGCTATTAACTGCACCTTAACTTATAGGATGATATATCCATAAGAACGGATGCGGGGCATTCTCATTTGCACAAAGAACTCTTGATGACTATTGTTCCTTTTTATCTATTAGTTTTCCATATAAAAAAATAATAATCTTTTTGGTTTTGCTTTGATTACAAGTAAAATTTTGCAACCATTGGGCATCCAAGGAAGACGGATACCGATCAAACTCGTATTCACAATATCAGAGCTCAAACTAAAATGGCTGGAGGAAATGGTAACACAGGAAGTACTATTCCAATCGTAACTACTTCTGAAGCCGGAAGAGATTTGACTAATGAGGTTGATGCGGTAAGAGGAAAATTGAATGAACTGTCAAATAACCAAGGAAGACTAGAGGATATGATAAGGGCCATACAAGAGTAACTTGACCTATTGGGAGCCTATCAAAGCAGAGATATCCCAGCAAGTGTGCAACCAAATACCACGACATTAGGTATGCCTTTAATATCCAGTACAGCTCTAAATGTCACCTTGGAGATGAATGACATTGGAGAAATCCCAAATAACCTCCACGGACAACCACTACCTACGATACCATTGATGCTACCTGTCAAAGAGAGTTATCGTTCCTTAGAAAACGTGCATACTGATGGACATGGGCATGCTACCCTGTTTGGGAGCAGCCTCGTGTTGTCGTCCAGAAACAGCCGTTTTCCTCATAGAATAGTCATGCAGAGGCAGAAAAAGGGAAATTTTAAAAAGAATGGATGAAGAAAATTCAAGAGCAGATTAGGGCTATTCAGGGACCTAGCCCTTATGGTTATATGGAAGTTGAACAACTTTGCCCTTCTACTGACATAGTAATTCCTAAAGACTTCAAGGTTCCTAACTTCTCAAAGTATTATGGGACGGGTAATTCTCTTTTTCACTTAAAGAGTTATTGCACTAAGATGGCGATATGGTCAAAGGATGAAAAATTTCTCATCAACTTCTTCCACGAAAGGCTGACTGGACCTGCTCTAGAATGGTACATTCAACTAGACTATTCAAAGATTTCTAGCTGGAGAGAATTAGCGGATCTGTTCATGAGCCAATACAAGTTCAATCTTGATGTGGCACCTACTTGGAGCAATTAAGCTCCATGCAAAAGAAGAGGGATAAATCATTCAAGCAATACACTCAAAGGTGGAAAGCCTTAACTGCCCAAGTTCAACCACCACTCATCCTAACTGAAATGTGTTCCTACTTCTTAGGAACCTTGGGATCCCCTTACATCGGGACAATGACAGGAGCAGCATACAAAGATTTCTCCGAGTTGATAACTGCTGGAGAAAGAATTGAGAGCTTAGCAAAGGCTGGCAAGCTTCCCATGAGCAGTGAAGACACAAGAAAAAGCTTCCTGCCCAGAAAGAAGGAGACAGATGTGAATTATGTGCATGGTCAACAATCCTTCGTCCCAAGGTATACACCAACACGTCCACAACCCTAAATGTCATCATACCAAACTCTTATCCCTCCTTACTTATTTAACCAAGCCACACCAACCACAAACACTGTCTCATACTCCCAGCCTCAAGTTAACAATATCCACATAAGGCCATATCAACCAGCTCACCCAACATATACCCCAACACCCCGACCAAATTTCCAAAACTAGAACCGCAATCGATTCCCTAACTTTCCACCTTTCCCAAAGCTGTCTATTTCAAACACTAACCTTTTCCAAAGATTGGTTGATGCCCATCTAATCGCAACATATCCTGTACACCCATTAGAACCGCCATACCCAGTTTGGTACAACCCGAACCTTACTTGTAAATACCACATGGACATAGCAGGGCATATTCTATTGAGGATTGTGAAGGATTCAAGACTGCGGTGAAGAAACTAATTGCTTGTGAAATTTGGACCTTCAAGAAGATTCAAAACCAGATATTGTTAATAACCCGATCCCAAATCACAAAGGAGGAGGTCGAGTAAATGCTTTGGTGGTAGAAGAGCTAATGATCAAAAAGGTTTTAAACCTTCGAACACCCATGGAGAAAATTTTCATTGGTTTAAAGAAGGCTGGCTACAGCACAATAGTGTCAGCTCTTGCAATGAAGGAGAATGAGAAAGAATGAGAGAGATGACATGTGTAACACCCTAATTTTAACCCAACTTTCTAGAACACATTAGGTTAAACATTAGGTTATTACCTCATAGTCTCATCTTTTTCTTGAAAATATTTAGCGGAAATTATGGTAAAATTTTTTTTTGAAAGTATAAAACAAAGTGAGAGCCGCGAACTTAACTATTCGAATAACAGAAATGTGAGACATGATTAACACTCATAGAGAGAACTCAAAAAGGAAAACATATAATGGTGGAGCAGAAATCATCATAACAAGAGAAATATTTCATTAATAATATATTTAGAGTACATAGGTAGTCATACCCGTATAGGTACAGGCAGAGCTTGTAATACAGAAGAAATAAAATACAACAAGAAACACAAGTGTAGGGTGCGACTACAATAAAAATCCAAAATGCTACCCTCCTAGTAAGCTTCCTGTATAAATCCACCGCCCCTGCCAAAAGATACAGTAGAGGGAATATCCTTGCAACGCTTGTGTACTCGAAAGCTCCAGGGTGTAGTGCACCTCCTGGTGGCGTGTCAATGAAGTCAACGAACATCGACATCGCTCTCAAGATGTGACGGGAGAAGAGAGAGAGGTGAGAATTGTTAGTAAAGAATCTCAGTAGGAGTCTCCTATCCTAGGGTTACATCGTTCACATCCCCAGGAACCTTGGGTTTATTTCATAAAGACAAGTGAGCATATATCAAGTTCATTTTAAGTTCTAAAGTGTATTTTAGCCAAGGTCCATTCATTTTAGGATGATCTTAATGTCATGAATGCAACATAATAAAGAATGTATGCGTGGTGCTACTTAATGCACATACATCAATCATCATCATACTTAGTGGTATTAAGTGGCAATTAGAACACATTCATATGGGACAAACTTAGTGACATAATCATAATCATAAAACTTCTCTTCCTTATGGGCCACCCTAAAAGACAATCGAACTGGGGTCTTCGGCCAGAACCGTGTCACCCAGAACGTGTCACATCTCTAGGTTATGAGCTCATACTTTAACTAGTCGTCACTAGTTCTTACTTACCATTTAATGATAAGCGTATCATAAATCATAAATCTCGACTATCTGAGTACGGGTTAGGGGGCAAATCTCTTAGGGGTGCTCAGTAGAACCGGTGTCACCTAAGAGTAAAAAAATGGGTGCAGATGTCACATGAGTTCTATGGAGGTCTTGGCCAAACCAGGTGTCATCCTAAAACCCATCTTAGTACCTTAATTTTCAAAATCTTTAAGTCCCCAAATTTATCGGAATTCAGTGACACGATGGCATCACACCGAATTTCTTCCAAATTTGTTTTATGCCACATAAACATATATCCTCATGAATTCCTCATATGAATAACGTCATCATCCTTCACATAACATATGTATCATCGTAAAACATCTTAACATACCTTAGTATCATATAAATATCATTCTCATATTCTTAATGTCTTATGCATTGACCGCTATGGTCTTTAACTCACGCGCTAAGTTATGAATCATTCAAAGCTAACCTCTCGGGTACTTAGGAGGTTATGACTAAGTATATCTCTCTTCATACTATGGTCAAGAATATCTCTCAATCTCAAAGGTGCAGAATTCATAATTTCAACTTTATGGGTACCTAGGAGTCACGACAATGACCCTTTCTAAGTTCGGTTTGCTCTTAAGGCACCAAGATCAAGTCCTAAACCAATTATGAGTCATTTCTACACATCTAAACTAATTTAGAACCATGATTATCATTACTAAACCTTGCTGGATGAATCCAGAAAATTCTAATATTAAGGGATCTAGAACTCTCAAATTAATTCTTTTCTAGTTTCTAACATTTCTTATCTTTTACTCACGAGTTTTTCCATTGATCATACTTAAACATAAGCATGTTATCATCGTTAAAACAGCTCATCTGATGGCCAAACATAGCAAGGCGGAACCAAAACAACACTCTTCATACAAAGGCATAAAACATACTTTTTAAAGCACATAGGATACTAGTTTCTCTTGGAACCTTTTTAAAACCTTCAAAACTCTTTTGTAAACATTTTTAACATCTAAAATCATCAAGATATTTATAAGGGCAGTAGCTAAGTTGAATTTATTTCAAGAGGTACTAAATCCATAAAACTTAGTTCTATATGTTCTTTGAATCCACATAGACTTAGAAAAATTATAAAGCATAGCTTATAGGCATTTGTGATCAAATGAAACTTATCCTAAGTTCATTCATCTCACATAGCCGAAGTGGGCATTCTAAGAGAATGCTTTCCATGTCTAACTCTCATTTGAGACCTTGGGACAAATCTTTGAGCTCTAGAGCTTTAGGTGATGACAAAATATAAACATGTCATGCACTTCATTTTTATTGTTCATTAGGGAAATAAAGTGAGAACTTGAAAAGTAAGTAGCTCAAAATAAATATGAGATGCAACTTGTTATTATCTTGGATTTTAAGTGATGACTTGAATATTAAACGTGAAATGCAATGCTTGGAAATTAAATATGAATATGCAAGTTCATTTTTAGTCTTAGAGCATTAGTGATGACATAAAAATAAATCATGCTATGCAAGGCATAAACTAAATATGAATGCAAGTTCATTTTGGTTTAATAACTAGAGCTCGTCCAAGACTTTAAAGAACCAATATTCACAACCCCAACATAGTCTCATCAAGTCAAGAGAATGGAACTAAAAGAAATCTCCATACTTTCAAGAAAAGGAATTATGGCCGAAATCATGAGGCTAAGAGAAAGTAATCCATATTCCTTTTTGAAATCATTCTTATTTTCTTAAGTTTAAAATTTTAGTGAACTTCATAGCATAATAATAAAAACTAAAGAAAACTCAAGCTTTAGGGGTCTCATTATGATGAACACATAGTTATCATCTAGAGGTCCCCATCATCAAGCCATCATGTATGAGTTTAAAGGTCATGAAGGCCGAAAACTCAAGAAGGAAACCAAGAGAGTTTTAAAAAGAAATTCTAAGAGGTAGCTAGAGAAAAACATTTTTCATGGAAATGAGATGCAAAGAAACACTCCTACCTAGAGTGAAGACAAAGAGCTTGAACTTTGAGAGAAGAAAACAAGATGATGAGCTCCTCCAAAAGGCTTGATGTTTTCGGCCAAGGGGAGATAAGGAGGTTAGAGTTGTGTTTGAGGTGAGGTTGTGTTTGAGATGAAATATTTGAGAGGTTTGATGGTGATTCAAGGTTATGGGGTGATGTGTGAAGGTTATGAGATGATGATGATGAAGTAAAGAGATGAAAAAGATGAAGATGAGAAAGAAAGGAACTCTTTGGGACTAGAGAGAAAGAAAGAAACTAGCAAGACTACTCTAAGCTTTAGCAAATGCTCAATGTGCATCCAATGCTAACACAAGCTCCCTATTTATAGAAAAACAAAGTGATAGGTGAGAGAATGGAAAGCATGGCTGATGGTAAGAAAGAGAAAATATCTCTTTGATGGTGTCATACAAGCATGGTTTGAAGCATGGTGCTCATGACCTGAGTATGAAGCAGCGTGCGTTTTTGAGTGATCTTTTCTTTAAATTGTGGATGAAATTAGGCTTCTAGAAGACCAACATGGTTGGAAGTTTTTCAGCCACAAATAATTGAAGAGAATGATTTATTTTACTTGGTTATTCATTTAGAAAAGCAAGCTTGATTAAAATTATGACAAGGCATGACAAGTGAGGTGATTTGAGGTGATTTTCCTTTAAGTTTGAAATATAATAATTCATGAAAATGGGGGATGATTTTCGGTCAGATTTGGGCAGCAAGGAGAGAGGAAAAATCTTCCATGTAATTGGGTGTTAATGATAGGATTAAGTGTAGGTTAGTTTAGGTACAAGGTTAGGAGTAATTAAGCTTTAAGTTTAGGTAACTAAGCATGTGTATTAGGAATTTTATGACAAGATTAAGAGTGCTCTTACATCATTAGAGAATTTAAAACTCATTTGTGAATAAACAAT
This sequence comes from Dalbergia cochinchinensis, assembly GCA_031216125.1. Taxonomy (NCBI): domain Eukaryota; kingdom Viridiplantae; phylum Streptophyta; class Magnoliopsida; order Fabales; family Fabaceae; genus Dalbergia; species Dalbergia cochinchinensis. Next base: position 28,718,460 of record CM062375.1, on the reverse strand, counting down.
GTGTAACACAATCCCATGATTTAAGAAAAGAGAGAGAAAACACTATTTGTGCACTATTTGCACACTATTCATTGATTCCTACATTCAAAGTCTTTGAATTTAAAGATAGGGTTTTAAGTTTATCTAAGCAATTTTAGGTTCTAATCATCCTTATTAAATTATTTTGACCTTAGATTGATTATGGAAATTAATTAACCTTCGATTAGAGTCTAATATTGCTTAGGTTTCGCTTAACCGTGTGATTAGATGTAAACATACGAAACTACAGGCAAAACCATAATTTTGCACTTATTTTGCCCGGGACCTCTGGGACCAAAACTGAGACCACAGAAAACATAAAAACATCTTTTAAAACCATCTGGAGAGGTTTCGGGTTCATCCAGCACTTGCAAAAGGGTAAAACGCCACAGGGGCATTTTGGTCATTTCGACCCGAAAACTCGAAAAATGAGATTTTCGATCCCGGAAAGAAACACAAGTCATTCAATCCCCTTCCAACATTGAGTTTGCCCTTCGAGTCTTTGCCGGACTGGCTTTCCTCGGTTAGGCTAATAATGACCTCAGGGGCATTTTGGTCATTTTCACTCTAGCAGAAAATCGGGGCATTACAACATGAAGTTGAGCTGCATATACCACTCCGGAGGTTTCGGTCATGATATAGAAAGTTGTTGGGATTTTAAAACTCGAGTACAAGAATTACTCAATCTGGATGTGATTCAGGCGAAAAAGAGGCCAATTTTTCCTGAAAAAATAAATGTGATCGAACGCTTTGTGCTTCGAGTACCGCCACTTGATCCAGCTCCAAGACCGAAAAAAGTAGTGCTCACTGTGAAAAAGCCGATGCCCTTTGGCTATGAGAATACACATGCGGTGCCTTGGAACTACGAAACCAAAGTGGAAACAAATAAAGACATAAGGGAAACCTCAAAGGCCTGGACGAAGGAGATGTTGGAGAGAAGAAAAAAGAAAAGGAAGAGGAAGAAGAGTTCCTTAAAATCATGAAACAGAGCGAATATGATATTTTAAAACAATTGAAAAAGACTCTGGCCCGAATATCCCTTTTGTCATTAATCCTATCATCTGAACCACACTAAAAGACAGTGCTAAAAATCCTGAAGGAAGCCTTTGTCAAGCCTGACACTTCGTTGGAGAACATGGTGAATATGGTGGACCAAGTGAAGCGTGTTAATATGATCACCTTTTCAGATGAAGAAATTGGGTCGCGGGAAACAGGTTACAAAATCGTATACAAATCATACTGAGAATACAAAGAATGACACTTGAGGATCCAACAGCAACGATAAACAGATCAAGGGGAGAGGAACCCAATTTCATTCATTCATTTAAGACTAAACTACCAATTTGTTCCCTTAAGGATACATAGCATCGGTTTAGTCCTTGTAAGATTATTAACAATTTAATTCCTAAAAAATAAATGTAATACCATTTTGGTCATAGAAAATGCATGTAACACCCATTTGATCCCCTTTTTTCTACAAATTGACGAGCTTTTTTTGATGTCACAAGTATTTTTTAGGGACCAAACTAATGTCAAAAATCTTTCAAGAACTAAACCAATGTCATGTATATCTTTCAGGATCTAATTGATGTTAAAAATATTTTAGGATTAAACTGATGTCACATGTACATTTGATGGATCAAATTGGTAATTTAATCTTAATTTAATATAAAAAATTTGATCTATTAAATATATTATATATCTTAAATTACAATTCAATAGCATGTTAGAGTACTGGCTTCTCTTTTATTGTATATAATATAAAAAATATTTAATCCAAGAAAACTATCAAAATTCAGAGAGTTTTTTAGGCGTGTCTCACCTTCAAGGAAGAAAGGTAGTCCATTCATGGATTCGACAAATCATTTTGAATGTTCCCTAGAAATATTTTGAAAGTTAGAACTGTAACACAAACTGAAACTTCATAACAACAAAAAGCAAAGTACAATAGTGTTAACACATGCAAACTTGCAAGTTATATGTTATACAATAACAATTTGTTTAATTTTGGCAAACAGGGTGGGCTAACTTATTTAATTGGATTTGAAAAGAAAATCTAATTAGTTTAAGTAAGCTGCAACTAGAACTGGGAGGGGGGGATAAAATATCCTCCAAACAGCAGTAATTATGGTAATAAAATAATTAGTAAAAAAAGGAGCTGGCTGGTGGAATTTGTAGGGTTTGCATGAGCTTTAGCTACAACCATAGTTTTCAAAACTGGGTAGGACTAGCCGGTTCAAGCTGAAAATCGGAAAATTTGCAATTTAGATTGGACCTGCATGAGAATTGGTCAACGTTGATCAAACCCAGGGATGGTTTCTAGTGGTGAACAGCAAACCAGACTTGCACCTAGAAAATTGGACCCGCCGCTTGAAATTAAGAAAATCTCCAAAAGCATCAAAGTGTGGGCTCGAAACCATGACCTATTACATGGTTGAGCACCTCCTTAACCACTAGGCCAGCCATGTGTTGATGCTCTTATGCTTCATTTTTTCATCTATATAATATACTTAGTTGTACTAAATTGTATTTTCACATATTAATTTAATTATATTCAGTTTAATTGGTTCAACCAGGTGAGCTAAGTCTTTGAATAGTCAATTACTGGGTTCGGTTTTGAAAACTATAACTACAACATACTATGCTACTTCATCCATATGGTTACCCTTAAGAAAGTAGTCTGCTATCCACTACCCATGTATCTATCAAGTTACCATTAAATCCTTGCATTTTTTCGGTTGTAAAGGAATGGGACGGTAGGCATGAGGTGCCATGACCATCCAAATTTGAAATTCCTCATTTCAGCCTTTTCTTTTAAGCTACATTTGGATTGGTGGAATAGGGTGTAGTGAAATGAAAGAGAATGGAATTACAATAAGTTTTGTTGTTTGAATACAACAAAATTGAATGGAGTGGAATCAAGATGGATATAGCCATTCCATCCAATATCACTATATTTCTCTATTTTTCTTTCCCGTCAAATTAGGGGGAATGAGATGAAATGCAAGTTAATACCTAATATTCAAATAATGGCACGGAATAATTATATCATTCCATTCTACCCCTCTCCACTCCGTTTTATTCCACTACACTATTTACCACTAATCCAAACATAGCCTAAGGCTATATAGCAAAACATCATAGTAAATAGGAAAAGGGTTATAGCATGTATCAAGTTCGTTGCCACAAGATAATGAATATTCTGGCAAATGGGGAAACTCTCATGATATTTCATAAGAACAAGAGTTAAGAAAATAATATTCAAAAATAAAAGGACAGCAATTCTGGATTCCGTTAAAGTTCACATTGAAGTTATTTTTAATGATATAGCAAAACTCAAGGATCAAGTTTGTTGCCACACAATCATATATGTTCAGGAAAATAGGGAAAGTCTAATGATATTCATGAGAACATTAGAAAATAATCTTCAAACAAAGAACAGCAGAGCTGGATTCGGTAAACATTCTCATTAAATTTCTGACCAAAAGCATAAAAATCCTTCAAATGTACAAAATAGACTAAGACTTTCTCAGCATCTATCTCTTCTGTTAAACATGCCAAAATAAAAATTCAAGCTCTAAAAGTCAGCAACATAATACTTCACATTCAAAAAATAGCCTTTCATAGAAAAAGTAAGTGTGCGAGTACCAATAAAACAAATAGAATAAAACTTGAAACAAAATATAAGACAACAATGCAGCTACAAGGGGTGTGCATTTTGAAAGGGGATACTGAGTAGGAAAGTAGTATTTCTTTAAGAAATAATTACCTGAACAAGGCACACCAGGAAGCACTTGCTCTATTATCTGATTCTCTTGATTCTCTCCTGATACTTTGGAGGTATTAACCACATTTGTCCTTGTATGAAGTAAGGACTCATTGCTTTTCTTCACCACTTTTGCCTTTCTGTGTAGACCAATAAATTAAAGTTAATTTTCATATCAAATAGGATAGTGATATTTGATGCATATAGATTATATAACTATAAATATCAAGAATTTAAGCTCAAACCGGACTAACTTCCTCTTCGTAATGCCTGCTTCAAGCTTTGACACCCCTTTATAAACAATGTAAAGTATTATTTAAATTGTACTAGCAACTCTGGATAAACACAAGAGGAAGCAAAACAAGAGAGAAGCAAAGGAACAAGAAAATTAATGTATATCACCTACCTCGTTTAAGAGCCATAGAGGTTGAAACAGGTTTGCGATTGCCCCTCTCAGCTTTAATGGAAGCAATGACAGAATCACCGCTCGGCCCCAACCCTTTCCTTCCCACCAGCTTCACTCCTAGCTTTTCAGAAAGGTAATTCAATCTCATTTCATCACCTCCTCTTACCTCTCTTAGGTCAAGAACCTGTTGTCTTGATAGTAGTGTGTAAACATGAAGCTGCTGCTGTTGATTAAAATGCGACTGAAGCTGCTGGAAAAGTAATTTGTTTGAGTGGTGCTGTTGGTCTTGTTTTGAAACTTCATGGCTTTTCTTTCTATGCTCACTGAACGTTACCCTCAAGATTGCTGGTGACTTGGGGTCTGCATCCTTCCGAGCAAAAATGACAGAAAAGCTCCCAAACTCTATATCAGGTTCTCTAAATAAATCAGCAAGAAGGGAAGCACAAGAATGAGCATTTGACGGGGGCGTATCAACCTTAATTCTCAGTGATCGAATGTTAGCATAGTGGGCCATATTTGCAGCTTCTCGGAGGCCACTTAGAAAAGCCCCATGCATGGTAGCAGGATAGCGCCTAGTGGTTGCCTCCCCAGCAAAGAAAAGTCTACCGTCTCCAACACTTTCAGCTAAAATATCATAATCATCACCTGAAGCTCCGACCGCAACATTGGAATAAGAGCCAAAGCAGAAAGGATCACTACCCCATCTTGTACAGACAGTTTGGATAGGTTCAGGAACGTTGATTCCTTTTGGTTCATAGATACCTACACATAGACAAAGCATCTGGCATAAATACTTCCTAAGAAACTTTGGACTTATTTAAATAGACAGAAAATTGTCATAAAACTTTATTCAGAATCTTTGTAAGTGAAATTCACAAATATTACTGCTGTAAAGATAACATTAAGAAACATGTATCATTTCAGTGACACTTCAGATCCATACCCGGATTTAGTTGTTTCATATAAGCTAAAAAATAATTACAGTATCGAAACTTAACATGAAAATATTATCTCTAATGCCAATGAGTATTTAAAATGGATCATAACCTGAAAATTGATTGTGATTTGTTCCCAAGTTCTGGAAGAATGATAAGCAGTTCCCTGAGTAAACATTTTTCCCTCCCTATTAAAGGCAGCATTTACGGGAAATCCCATTGAGGAAAAACGGCAAGCTTTATTTTTATACATTCTGAATAAAACTAATAGCCGAAGACACTTGTTAGGGAATTGAGAAAACCATGCAAGCTACTTGAGATATTTCAAGTAGACTTGCAGATTCTTATTATGCGTTCCTTCTTTTCTACAGGGCACATTCTTATCTCGAAAATTTACTAGCCAATTATGAAGGGAAACAAAATATCTAGGTTGTAATTTACATATAATATTATTACCCTTGAGAATTTGAAGAACCCGTGTGACTGCATCTGTCGGCGGCATGCTCTCAAACTTGTGTGCAGCTTCCCCTGCCACCAAAGCAATCAACAGGGGACCACCAGAGACCGTTGCGTAACTGTAAAACAGAAAGAACTCTCCACGCCGACTTGGATCATCAGTAAGATGCCCAAATGTGTCAAGATCCATTTCCCAGAACACATGAGGAAAAAGCATAGCAACCTTATTCAGCAGACCAAAACCCAATCTTTTTATCCCATCAAGCTTTCTTTGAGGCAACTCCGGCATAAACCTGATAGACCCTTTCTTCAACACTCCCAACGGAACAGTGCACAATGCCATATCACCCTCAAAGACCTGATTTCCTGCAATAACCTGCACCCCATCACCACTGTACGTAATAGTATGTACAGTTTTCTCATACAAGATAGGCACGTTCTCTGCCAACGCCTGAACCAACTTCCCATTTCCTCCGGGCAAGAAGCAATGATCCCCTCCCATATCATACGGATCGTCTTGGTCCCAAAATGCAAGCGAAAGATGGGACAGCAAACCAGCATTCGCGTACTCCAAATTCGCGAGATGCCAATTGAACAAATTCATCTCCTCATCAGTAACTGCATCCTTATATACCTGCCTGAACGTCTCCAGCGCCGCGCCAAGCGACACATCGACAGAGACCTCCCCCATCAACTGCCTAAGCATACTTGCCTTGTCCAGCAAACGATTAAAAGCAGATTCCACCTTCACATCCATATCAGGGTCAACTGGCTTTCCATCGAGAGCATAAAGGGGACACTTATCTCTCACCTTGTGAAGCACATCACCTAACTGCCTAGCCACAATCCCAAGAGGATTCCCTAACGTACCAGTCAAAACACTCCCACCTAATTCCGCAGCTGCACAAACCCTATTCCCTCCCTCCATCTTCTTTGTATAAACCCGTCCGCCGGCGCGCTTCCTCCCTTCCAAGACCGTCACTTTAAACCCAAGCCGCATTAACTGCCTCGCGGCGGCCAAGCCGGCCAGGCCGGCGCCGATAATGACCACGGTGGGCTTACTCGGTTCTGCCGGGATTTTTCCCTTGATGAGGGGAGCAACACCAAAATTGATGTACCCGTGTGAAACCAGATAATTATACGCAGAGTCCAAAAGGGAGTGGTAGTGCTGAGGTATGTAACCAACGAACATTTCCTTGGGGACCCACTGGGACACATTCTCGCGCCATTTGGCGATAATGTGGTTCCTAATGAGAGTGTAGTTCACCTGTTCGATCCCTCCTATGACGGGAAGAACCCCGGCTTCGATCTCTTCCTCGGTTAGCGAATCGGCCGGGAAGCCGGCGGAGAGGGCAATCAAGGCCTCGGTCTTGGGCTCCTTGTTGATCACGATGATCTCGTCGGAAGTGTCGGGCGCGGAAGCATGAACCAGGCCTCTGGACGAAGAAACCAAAACCGAGGGGACCGCAGGAGCGGCGGAAGAAGAAGACGAGGAAGAAGTGTGGTAAGAAGCAAGATCGTAGTTGTTGTTGTTGTTTGCGTTGAAAGAGCCATTGAGGATGAGAGGAACGCGAAACGAGGCCGGGTTGCGTTGAGACCTGCCGCGCCTTCTCTTCTTGGGGACGGAGAAGGAGAGATAGTTGTTGAAGCTGGGGTTAGGGTTTTGGGACCAGTTTGGGATCGAATCGGAGTTGGGGTTCAAGAAAACATTAGGGCTGGGATTTTGTTGAGCAGGCAGCTGAGAAGGAAGGGAAGGAGGAAGTTGGGGTGGGGGATCCATCTCGCAGTGAAATTTTTTTTTTTCTTTTACACCGATGGACGAATTTTAAGGTTAGTGGGTATGTAGTCTGTGGCCAAAGTCCAGCATCGACGAAACTCATCCACATGCCACCACCGTCACGATGACCGCCACCACCACGACCGATAAATTTTTGACGACAAACCGCTGTACATTCGCCATGGATCCTTTGTAGAAATGTGGGTCAGCCCGTCTTGCTTAGATCCGCCTTCCTACAAGCCCGCCAAAAAAAGACAAAGATAGTTAACCCAGCCCACTTTTACGTGAATTTAGCCAGCCAAGAACAAAAACTTTAATAAAAAAATCTTTATGTTAATGGTTAACAAAATTTTAAAAAATAAAATTTCAAAAAATAAACAATGAGAAGAAAGATAACACTTCACATATATTTTGTGTTTTAAAAATTCAAGCAAAAACCCAACACAAAAGTAATAAAGTACACCAATCTCAATCTCTCTTAGTCCTCTGATAAAAATAATTAAATAAAATTAAGAGAAAAATGGAAGCTAGAATTGAGAGTTTTTGCCTGCGAGAAGAAGGAGAGATGCCCATTTTGTCGGCTGTCCAAATGCAAGCCACCATGAGAAGCTTTACGTCAGCCACCACAAAACCATGTGAAGCTCGATATGTTATAGTGAAGAACATGCGAGGCTCAATCCTTTTGTAGGTAAAACACGACTTGAGGTTGGAGATGATGGAACCAAAACGCAGAGTGTGTAACACCTTAACTTTCAACACAACACGCCTAGGATGCATAATAGTTAATCATTAGTTGTTACTCTTTTGTCTCAAATCTTTACTTTAATTTTTAAACTTTGAAAATAAGTCTATGGAAAATACGACCCATTTTTTTTTTGAAATACCAATAGAAAGATTAAACTATGAGCCGTTCGCGTATAATTATTCATCATATAGTACTTAGTATTCATACATAACATCGGCATATACCTAACCATTCATCACAGAACATACACACAAATCACAACAGAGTATGACATAATTAAGAACATTATCATATTATAACATTAACTTCAGATGACATATCAAACAGTAATAATGTTAATGTGGAAATATCCCATGAGTATGATACCACATCAAAAATCTTGAGCCCACCTAGAGAAGTTGAAGCATACAGTAAAACAAAAAGCTAGACATAACTATGATGAAACTAAAATACAAGATTGAACGAAGACGGGATAACTTCTAAGCGCCATAAATGGGAAGGCCTATATCTTCACTTCCGCTACGCCACTCTGATCTTGACCATTATGCAACTCCTACGCCGATGTCTCAAGAAGTCCACGGACATCACCCTTAACCTTGTTTAAAGACGAAGATGGAATGAAAGAGAGTGTGTGAGAAACTTATAGAAGAATCTCAGTAGGGTTTCCATCTCTACACACATGACATCATCATCGTCCCTAGGAATCTCGGTTTTCATTATGAAATAGTGGGCATGTATGTAAGGTTTAATTATTAAGTTTCCAAATACTATTAATCTGAGACCCGCCTATTTTAGTATGTGTCTTAATGCAAGGATACAACATGATAAGCCATAAACACATAACCAATGTCACAATCAAATGTCATAATGTAAAGAATGCAAACTCTTTTAGCATGATCTTCTCCTCAATGATTTCTTAAGTGACTTAAGCTTCTCATTCTCTTTTCCTGAGGGCTGCCTTATTATTCTCTCCTTTGAGATTTCTAGATTATGATCTCATATCTCACTAGTTGTCATTGGCTTCTACTTATCCTTTCGATAAGCTAATTCCCGACTCCTAGAGTACGGGATAGGGGGCATAGGATCACTTTCCGCAGGGCCCAGCCCATTACGAAAAGATCACCTCCTTGGATCATCTTGCGCCGAGCCCGGCCTGTTACGGAAGGATCATCTCCCTGGATCACCTTACGCCAGGCCCAGCCCATTACGAAAGGATAATTTTTGAGTGTATTATGTCACCTTTTGTTTGAGCATGTAGTTTAGAAATGCCATCATGAAACATATAGTCATGACTTAATGTTTAGTATTCCATTCTTATAGCATAGGATTATCTTATTGGATTACCTCTCACAGCCTTTAAGTCAAGGAATCTAGAGGATCAGTATTTATTTGCCTCTTATAACCTTTAATCAGAGGAGTACAAAGGGCCATTGTTGACTCACCTCTCATAATCTTTAATTAAAGGAGTCTAGAGGGTTAGTATTGGCCCGCCTCTCATTGAGCTGCCTCACATAAATCCTATTAGAGGATCACTTCTATATGTTTTATGTCACTTAGCCTTAGCATGTTCTTTTAAGGGTGCAATGCAATCACAACTTATTATTCAACATATCATGCTCATAATCTTCAAAAATCATGCATCTCAATCAAGTGAGTATAGTCATTTCATGCCACAACTCATCATATAATCAATCTCATAAGCATGCTCAACATTCATTACATATATCCTTAAACAAGTTATAACTCACTATAACGATAACATGCTCCTATCCAGTATGCCAGAAATCAAGGACCGGACTCAGCTAATGCATATGCTATATTCAACAAGGTGTATATACATGTATATGAGGTATTAAAGATTATCGTGGATATTATTCACATATTCATGCTCAAGTTATTGGTAATCACTCATTAGCCCTTAAACGGGTCAAAACTACGATTCGAGTTAACCTAACACTAATAATTATTCTTTTATGCTTCTAAAAGATCAATTACCATGACTCCCATTGATTTTTAACCTCATGAACATTACCAAACAAAGCTATAAGGTTTGGACAGTACTTAAAAATTAAACCGTTTTAGGGTCTTAAAAGTTACGTCTTTGACCCTTTCTTATTACCGGCTTTTCCTAATATGATAAAATTAATTCCCATACCAATTATGAGTGATTCTTACATATTTACTAAGTTTTAAACATCTCTTTACAGAATTATAACTTTGCTGAAACAGAATCCATAATTCCATCCTCAAGAGTTCTAGAATTCACATTTTTTATTTTTTCTAGTTACTAGTCTTTCCCTAAGTGCTAAAATAATTATTACACTAATTATTGACAAATTTTACATATTTAAACAATCCCAAATAGTACCACACAGTAATGAAACAACTTAGGAAGTAACCGAAAATGGAGTTGTCAAAAGCTTCCAAAATTACAATTTTACGTATTTCTAATTACTAGTTTTGCCTAAGGCACCAAGAATGATTTTCACAACAATTAACAGTAATTTTTTTTGCACCTCTAAACCATTCCAAATAGCATGTTATAGATTTAAAAGAATCAAAATAGTAGCTATAATTTTAACCTCCAATGGCATTAAAAATTGCAACATTAATCATTTCTAGTAACTAGTTTTTCCTCTAATTTTATCCTAAGTCAATGAGAACACTTAAAACCAAATTGCCCCTTTGAAAATGTGCATAATAACCCTTTGGGCATTAGAAAAAATAAAATTTCCATTAATAACATTTTGTTCATAAAAATCATATTTTTAATACCTTTTGAGCTTCCAATTATTTCAAAAATAAACAAAGGATCATAGACACAAGTTTTGAACCTTAAGATAATATAAAATCCATTCTAAGACCCATACTTTGTCATGGCTGAAAATGTGCTCAAGGGAAATAACCATGACCAAAACTTCCATTTAAGATACAAGGGCGAGTCTTTGAGCTCTAGAGATTTAGGTGATGACAAGAAAATAAACATGGTATGCAACCTCATTTTAGTCTTGATCATTAGGAGGTGATGGCTTGGAAAAGTAAATATGATATGCAAGACTTGAAATATAAATATGAGAATGCAAGTATATTTTTAAGTCTTTGAAACTTTAGGTGATAACTTGAAATATAAATATGAAATGCAAAACTTGAACTTTAAACATGAGAATGCAAGTCCATTTCTTTATTCTTCAAGATTTAAAGTGATAACTTGAAAATAAATATGAGATGCAAGGCATTGAAATATAAACATGAGATGCAAGAGCTTGAAATGTAAATATGATGCAAGTCCATTTTTATATCTTACTAGAGCTCATTTCAAGACTTTAAAGAATGGTGTTTCCAACCCCATTTAATCTTATCAAATAGAAGTGAGCTTTAGAGTCTCTCATCATCATGATTCCAAGAGCCTTATTCTCTTAGACTCACCATCAAGCTCAAAAAGAAACCAACAAAAAGAATCAAATAACATTTTACTTGTCATAAATCATTAAAACCAAAAATCAAATTTTGAGCTCTAGAGGTCACCAATATGATGATTTCACAAACATCATCGAGGAATTCTCATCATCAAGCCATGGTTTCAAACATCAAAGAAAGTATTTCGAAGAAAGCAAAAAACATTTATTTTCTTTAATTCTTTAAAACTAAAAATAGAACCAAAACTTTAGCTTTAGAGGTCTATTCTGTGATGGATTCACAATCACCACCAAGATCCATTGTGACGCCCCGATTTTTTGCTTGAAAGAAAAATGACCAAAATACCCCTAAAGTCATTTTCTGCCCGAAATTCGAGGATAGCCGACCCGGCAGTCCTTGAAGGGTCAACTCAATGTTTGAAGGGGATTAGATGACCCTTGAGTGATTTCGGAAACGAAAATCTTGTTTTCTGCTGTTTCGGGTCAAAATGACCAAAATACTCCTATAGCGTTTTTACGCGGGTAAAGGTGCCGTCGAGCCCGAAACTTTCCCCGGAGGTTTAAAATAATGTTTTCATGTGTTTAAAAGTATCTATTTAAGTCCCGGTAGTCCCGGGAGCTTTTATGCAAAATTACGATTATGCCCCTAGAATAGTGTCATTTGAGCTTAACGATGTAATTAAGCAAACTTAAGCAATATTAGACTCTAACCGAAGATTAATTAATTTCCATAATTAATCTAGAGTCAAAATAAGTTATTAAAATTAGTTAGAATCTAAAATTGCTTAGATTAATCCTAAATCTCTTTTTGAAACTCAAGATTCCTAGTCTTGGAATCTTGAATAGTGTTTTCTCTCTCCAATTCCTTAAATTAAGAAATTGTGTCTAGAATTGTTTATACACTAAAATGAGTTTTTATCTCACTAATGAAGCAAGAGCACTCCCTAACCTTGTCTTGAAATCCTTAATTACATCCTCAGTCACCTAAACACTTTCTCACAAATTCCTAAACTTAAGCCTAATCAAAGACACACCTAAACACAACTCTAAACCACAATTAAAAAGATAGATTTTCCTCCTCCCTTGGTTGATGCAATTCGGCCACCCTTCCCCCTATTTCCATCACATGTTTGAAATTTCAAACACTCAAAGAACCATGCTTTGAGACCATACCTCAAGCCATACCACACCATACCTCAAGCCATACCTCACCAAGCCTTATTTGAGCCAATCTCTTACCTCATGGCCCATGAGGTCCATGGCCAAGCACCCTTCATTCACCCCTCCATGTTTTGTTTCTCTATAAATACATGCATTTAGAGAACTTGGTCACTTTTGATCAATTGCCAACGTATAAGTTTTAAGAAAGCATTCCTAAGTTCTCCCATATTCTCTCAAGATCAAGAGCTTTCTTTTCTTCTTCATCTTCTTCATCTTCCTCAAACTCACAAAGAACCACCACACTTCAACTTCATCTCATCACCTCTCAACCATACACCATCCTTTAAACACAAAAGCTTAAAGAAAACACCTCACTTTCCTTTTCTTTCTACTTGTGGCCAAAAACTCTAGCTCACTTGGAAGGAAGTTTTCCTCTCATTCTCACCTCAAAAACCAAGCTTTCCTCTTCACCACTTGGTAGGAATTTTTGTTTGTTAAAATTTTATCTTTTAAAGTTTTGATAAAGATGAGTTTTGTTGGTTTCTCTTGGTTTTTAGAACTTCTTTTCTCCCCTATGTATTTTGGCCTTGGAGCCTTTCTTTAAAGAAAAATGTTGGCTTGATGATGAGATTTTGGTTGATGGTCAAGAGATCATCACTTGTGTAACCTCTAAAGCTTGAAACTTGGTCCTTGGACCATGAGAGATTTTGGTTTCTTCTTCTTTTCTTTAGCTTAGATTTTCAATTTTCAAAGGTTGTATGGTTGAAAAAGTAACTCAAGGATGAGAGCACATGATGTTGGTGAAATTACATCATCAAGGTTATAGTCTCTAGAATTTTAAAATCTCATTCTTTCCTTCCCATGGCTTCGGCCATCTTTCCTTTTCTTTAAGTTCATTTGTTCTTTTAATCCATTTCCTTATAGCTTGATGATGAAGTTCACACCATATGGTTTCTTGGTAAACCTTGGTACAAGAACTCTAAAGCTTGCTTTATCTTGCCATGATAAGTTTGGGTTGAAGTTTAAGTTCCTTTAAAGTCTTACAAGAGCTCTAGTAAAGAATATAAAATGAACTTGCATTCCTATTTACTTTCCTTGCCTAGCATATTTATTATTTCAGCCATCACCTAAAACGTAAAGATTAAAACAAGAGTTGCATCTTCATATCATCTAATAATTAATCTCGAAGCTCGCCTATTTCGGCCTTAAAGTCGATTGTTGTGGAGCCTAGAGCACTAAAATAAAGAATTGGACTTGCATTCATGTTTACGTTTCCTTGTCCAGCATATTTATATTTCAAGTCATCACTTAAATCCTAAAAGATAAAATGAACTTGCATATTTACTTTCAAGCCTTGTATATTTACTTTCAAGCCTTGCATATTTACTTTCAAGTATTGCATATTTATTTCAAGTCTTGCATATTTATTTCAAGTTCTTGCATCTCATATTTACTTTGAAGCTCTCACTTTACTTTATAATGAAGAATAAAATGGGATGCATAGCATGTTTACATTTTGTCATCACTTAAAGACCCTAGAAGCTCAAAGACTTGCCTTCTTTATCTCAAGTTAAAGTTTGGTTATGGAAACATCCCCATGGATGCATATTTCGGCCATGTGATGATAGTGAACTTGATGTAAGTTTCATCTAGTCACAAGAGCCAACAATCTATATTCTAAGATTTTCTTTAGACCTTAAGAGTTTTATAAGATTATTACCAACAAGATTTGTGAGTTAAACCTCTTCTAAACATGCCTTGAACTAGCTACTACCCTATGGTTATTTTTAGTCTCCTTTTATAAAATAAAATGGGTTTCAATGAGTTTTAGAAGTCCTAAAATGATTTCAAGAGAAACTAGTAACTTATATGTATTAAGGACATGATTTTTGAATGATGCTTGAGCTTTAATGTTTCAGTTCTGCTTTGGTATGTTTTTTGCCATATGATGTCATTTTGGTATCTTAGAATGTGTAAAAATTATATATGTTGAGGTAGGATGTAATGCCCGGGGATCGCGAAGTCGGGGAGTGATCGCCGGTGCAAAGAGGCACGGACAAGGAGCGGCTCCTGGCAGACTTCGAAAGCGGAGGGGTACATGAATGAACCGATTACACACCCGAATGAGAGGGATCCTAAGACTGTATAGGTATGAGACTATACAGTTGAGGAGGGCTTATATGAATTGATTTGTACTACCTATACCAACAAGATGCATCTTCTTTTCGGTAGCCCAAACTGAAAGAACTCCTGATTAAGCGTGCTTGACTTGGAGCAATTTGGGGATGGGTGACCTCCTGGGAAGTTTTCCCAAGAAGTGTGCGAGTGAGGACAAAGCACGCTGAAAAGACCCGTGTTGGTTTGTGGGGACAGTCGTCAATCCATAAAGCAGCAGGGGATGTTACAAATGGTATCGAGCCGCACCTCTCCCAAAGACGGTGTGGTTCCGGGACAAACCAGGCGGAAGCTGGTGGGCATGTAATGCCGGGGATCATGGTCGGGAGTGATCGCCCGTGCAAAGAGGCACGGGCAGGGAGCGGCTCCTGGCGCACTTCGAAGCGGAGGGGTACATGAATGAACCGATTACACACCCGAATGAGAGGGATCCTAAGACTGTATAGGTATGGGACTATACAGTTGAGGAGGGCTTATATGAATTGATTTGTACTACCTATACCAACAAGACGCATCTTCTTTTCGGTAGCCCAAACTGAAAGAACTCCACAGTTAAGCGTGCTTGACTTGGAGCAATTTGGGGATGGGTGACCTCCTGGGAAGTTTTCCCAAGAAGTGTGCGAGTGAGGACAAAGCACGCTGAAAAGACCCGTGTTGGTTTGTGGGGACAGTCGTCAATCCATAAAGCAGCAGGGGATGTTACATAGGAGCCTATCTATGCATGTTAGGAAATAAACTAGTTTTACAGAGAAACCGTAAAGTTAAATTTTAACATAGTTTTGACCCATTTATTTTTAGTCACTGTCAAAATTGTTTTAATGGGATAACCTTCAGTTTAGGATTGATTAATTATAAAAAACTTGGTAACATTTGAGGTAGGATTGATTTTTAACACCTACAGAGAAATTAGTGACTAGAAAACCGTAAAAGTGTAATTCTAGAACACTTAGATTAATTAATTTTTTGTTTCTATCCAACAACCTTATAATGCAGTAAACATGGTTAATAATTAGTTCATAGGCATAGGAATACCCCATAATTGGTTTAGATTTGATTTATAGCATCTTAGGCAAAGACGGAACGTAGAAAGGGTCTAAAACGTAGTTTCTAGAACCCCATAATTGCAAGATTTAGAAAACGACAATTTGTATGGAGTTGTTTGGTTTTGCTTCTAAACATAAAAATTAATGAGGATAATTAGTTGTGAACCCATAGGTGCATAACAGGTTAATAGCGAATGTTAGAATAATTATATCTCGAGTTTGAGCTCCGTAAGGGTCAAAGTATAAGACACCATAGGTTTAAGAGCATAACGAGCTTTAGCATTTCATGTGAATGCATGTTTTATTATGAGAATATCTTGAGCATGTGATCTCTTATTAGAATATATAATGTTGATATGTTGATGCTCATGCTATGGTGTCTTATGAAAGAAATTATGATGTTATGATGCTTATGGTGCATATGACAATTATGATGCTTATGACACATATGATTATGAATGACTATGTATATGTATGAATGTGGCATAAAGCAAATTTGGAAGAAATTCGGTGCGCTGCCGTTATGCTGCTGAATTTCTGACAAATTTGAGGACTTAGAAAGTTTTTAAAAATATGAGTTTTTGAATGTGACATAGTACTGTAAGAACACGTTCTGGGGGACGACGATACGTAACGCCCCAGAAACAAATCCTTGAGGGGGACTAAGAATACGTGAACGCCTCAAAGAGGACAATATTCGCTGTGTACTCAATACTGGTGCGACGCGTTTTGTTATGATTATTATTATTGTGATTATGCTTATCAGAGGATAAGTAAGAACTAGTGACGACTAGTTAAGGTATGAGCTTATAACCTAAAGAAGATTTTAGGGTGATCCCTATGTTGCAGTACAATGCCTTGAATGTCACACAGTTACAGAAAGAGAAATGCTTTTACATGAGAAGAATATGCCACTTTATACTACCTGCACGATGTTGATATCTCCATGGATACCTGATACATCCTCATGCATTCATGCTCTATTATGCTGCATCCATAACAGTAAGACTCATCCTAAAAGGAACGGACCTTGGATAATTAAGTTTGAAACCTAATAAATAAAATATATGCATGCTCACCTTTTTCAAAGAAACCCAAGGTTCTTGAGGACGTAGATGATGTCACCTAGATAGGAGGTTGCCCTACTGAGATTCTTTAGCAAGATTCTCACTCCCTCTATCTCTTCTTTCCGTCACGTCTTCAAATGGCGACATTCATGGTCTTCGTGGATACCCTGACGTGGGAGGTGCACTATGATCCAAAGCATGGATCATATCATTTTGAGAGTCAATGTGCTGTTCGCGTTTTCATGTTTGTCGGACAACCCTTCGCTTATCCTGTACATACCCACCGTTTCTCCCTGACATCACTGTTTGGCGACGATCTTGTGTTCGAGCGTGCCCACCCTCGTGAGAAGCGAATTTGCCGCACCTCACCAACCGCATCTGCTATCCGGGATTTCCCGTAATATGTGCCTCGCTCCCTATCATCGTTCTCGGAGACAAATCCTTCCGAGGACTCCGCCACCCAGGTGCCTTCTGAGGGGTCCTCCCCTACCGTGCATATGGACTTTGGAGAGGGTAGTGAGGCCACCGTCACACAGCCGATGCGCGGGGGACTAGTGAGGTTGATTCCCTGCCGAGGAACTCATGCCCGACCGATGCAGCATATAGCCACCCCGACGGAGATAGCTCAGTGGATTGGATATGTCCTACCCTTTTCGGGACCCCGGCAGTAGAGGCTCATGGGTAGAGATAGTGCACACACCACATAGATGAGGATAAACCTTATTTTGTTTAAAGGTTATCCATTTTAGATGCACTTGGGTAGAGGAGTTTCCTTTTATGCTTTTGTTATCTTTTCCTTTCTGTTGTATTTTCATTTAGGATGTATTTGTTCCTATGTTGTACTAACTAAATCCCGCTTTTCATGAGTGGGCATATTATATGTATATATGTAGTTAGTATTATCATGATGTGCAATTACATACCTTATGTTATGATGTTCGTGAGTTGTTTGTTCGTTTCTTTATGTGCTTCATCTTTCGTCGTGTTACACAACTCTCACTTTGCATTTACATTTCAAAAAAAAAATGACCCATATTTTCCGCTAAGTATTTTAGAGAAAGGTTTAAAGAATGAGACTAAAAGAGTAATAGACTAATGATTAACCTAAATATGTTCTAGGAGTATTGGGTTAAAAATTAGGATGTTACATCTATCATCATCAAGCCATAGTCTCAACCATCCATTGACAACCAAAACCGAAACTAGGAAGAAAAAGAAAGCCAAAATCGAAAAGAAAAAGAAAGAAAAAGGAAGATCTTGTCCATTTATTCAACATCCATAATCACAAAAGAGAACAAAAAATAAAAGAGGAAAAACTTGTCCATTTTACTAACACAAAGCTGAAAATAAAGCAAAGAAAAAGAAAGAAACTCAAAACAAAAACCCCATCAAAGATGTGTTTCTTGTTGCAAGACAAAGAGCTTGATCTTGTAAGGAAATGAGAAGAACAAATATTCTCTTGGAGTAGAACAAGGGTTCGGCTAAGTGAGAAGGAAAAGGGAAAAAGGATTTTTCTTAAGTTTTTAAGCTTGGGAATGGAAAGGTTATGTGTTAAAGGAAAGATCTATGGTGGTGCTGTGGTGGTTTGAGATTGAGAGGTGGTGGTTCTTGGTGGTGGAAGTTGAAGAAAAGAGATCCTTGGGATGAGAAAGAATAGAGGTTTACAAGAGCATTTTTCTAGATATAACTGTTGGCTAAAAATGTGAATGATAAAAATGAGAGTTTTTGGTGTTAAAAAAACTTAAATATGAGAATGTATGGGAGGAAGATGGCCACGGCCTTCATGGCCTTGTGGGGGGGGGGGGGAGGGGGGAATTTTCACTTTCATGTGGGTTAGGAGTAGTGTTTAGGGGTAGATTTGATTAGGCAATGGGTTAAGAATTGGTAATTAAGTGTATAGGTTGGTAATTATGTACTTAGGGTCTTCAAGACAAGATTAGAGTGTAGTCTTACACTCTTAGTTTGAATTAAACCCAAGTAGTTTGAATTTCAAAAGCCAACACAATTCCTAATTTTAAGGAAAAGAAGAGAGAAAATACTATTCATGCCTTGACTACATCATGACATGTGAGTTCTTTTGATTAGAAAAGCTATTTAACTTTTTCTAAGCAAATCTTAAACCTCAAATAACCTTAATTAATTATTTTAACTCAAGATTAATAATTAAAATTAATTATTCTTTAATTAGAGCTTAATTTGCCTATGTTGTAATGCCCCGATTTTTCTGTCTGAGAAAAAATGACTAAAATGCCCCTAAGGCCATTTTCTGCCTGGAATTTGAGGATAGCCGGCCCGGCAGTCCTCAAAGGGTCAACTCAATGTTTGAAGGGGATTAGATGGTCCTTGAGTGATTTCGGAGACAAAAATTGTGTTTTCTGTAGTTTCGGGTCAAAATGACCAAAATACCCCTATAGTGTTTTTACACGGGTAAAGGTGCCGTTCGAGCCCGAAACTTTCCCCAAAAGTTTAAAATGACGTTTACATGTGTTTAAAAGTATCTGTTTAATTCTCGGTGGTCCCGAGCAGTTTTTATGCAAAATTACAATTTTGCCCCTAGCATAGTGCCATTTGAGCTTAATGATGTAATTAAGCAGACCTAAGCAATATTAGGCTTTAATCGAAGATTAATTAATTTCCATAATTAATCTATGGTCAAAATAAGTTATTAAAATTAATTAGAACATAAGATTGCTTAGATTAAACTCAAACCCCTTTTTTCTTTTAAAAACTCAAGTTTCCAAGACATATAATCTTGAATAGTATTTTTACTATTCACTCTCCATACTCCAAGAAGCCTAGGTAGAGTAGGATTTTGACCCCACTAATGGGCTAGAGTACTCACTAATCATGCCTTAAAATAGCCTTGATTACCTATCCTTTCACTTACACACTTACTTACAAGTTCCTAATTCTAAGCCTAATCAAAGCTACACCTAAACACACCTCTAAACCACAATTAAATAAAAGATTTTCCTCCCCTTAGATCCCCAAAAAGTGGCACCACCTCATCCCCTCTTGCATCACAAATTTGTTCACTCACACACTCAAAGAAGCATGCTACACCATGTCTAAACCCATGCCTACACCATGCCTTACACCTTACCTTGAAATGACATAATCAAGAGATATTTTCTCCCTCTTACCTCCCCTAGAAATGGTGCCATTCTTCCCCCCATTTTCACCCTTCATGTTTCATTTCTCTATAAATAGCATGCTTGGATGAACTTGAACCACTTTTGGTTCATTTGCCAAGTTGAGTTTTCAAGAGCACCTTAAAACTTTTCTTTTTCTCTCAAGTTCAAGAGTTCCTCTTCTTCAACTTCTTCGTCTTCTTCTCTCATCTCAACCTCTAATCACGTAGTAGGGATTTTATTTCAAGTGTTTCTTTCATTAAAAGTTCTTATTTAGTTATGTGTTTTATGGTTTCTCTTGAATCTTTTAAAACTTCTTTCTTCTCTTCTCATTTTCGGCCAAGAGGCTTTGGGAGTTTGAAAATAAGAGCTTGATGATGAGGACCTCATGATGATATTCATCACTTGAGCAACCTCTAAAGCTTGATCTTGGTTCTTGAGTAAAAGATGTTTTTGGTTTCTTGCTCCCTCGATCTTGGGAACTTAGTTTTGATAATGTTCTAAAATGGATGTAGGAACTCAATGATGAGGACTCATGATGTTGCTGTTAATACATCATCAAGATTATGGTCTCTAGAGTTTCAAAATGGTTTCTTTTCTTGCTCATGGTTTCGGTTCTTTTCCTTTTCTTCCCCTTGAGTTTTTGACCATTTATGTTGAATGGCTGAACATGATAGCTTGATGATGAGAGTTCTAAATGATGACTTCATGTTCATCACAATGAAATCTCTAAAGCTTGAGTTTTTATAAGAATGTCATATAGCTCTCTTTTGGTTTTATTTTTAAGAATTGTTGCCTTATGTTCTAGGAACTCTAAAGTTCAGTATACCTTGTCATGATGAGTTTGGGTTGAGGTTTAAGTTCCTTTAAAGTCTTGCAAGAGCTCTAGTGAAGAATGTAAAATGAGCTTGTATTCATATTTATTTTCCTTGCCTAGGATATTTATTTTTGAGCTAATCACCTATAATGTAAAGATTAAAACAAGAGTTGCATTCTCATATCACCAAATAATTAATCTCGAAACTCACCTATTTCGGCCTTAAAGTCGATTGTTGTGGAGTCTAGAGCACTAAAATAAAGAATTAGACTCGCATTCATATCTATACTTCAAGTCATCACTTAAATCCTAAAAGATAAAATGAACTTGTATATTTACTTTCAAGTCTTGCATATTTATTTTCAAGTCTTGCATATTTACTTTCAAGTTTTGCATATTTATTTTCAAGTCTTCCATATTTATATTCCTAGCACCTCATGTTTATGTTTCAAGTTCTTACATCTCATATTTACTTTGAAGCTCTTACTTTACTTTATAATGAAGAATAAAATGGAATGCATAACATGTTTACTTTTTATCATCACTTAAAGATCCTAGAGCTCAAAGACTTGCCCTTTTATCTCAAGCTAAAGTTTGGTTATGGAAGCATTCCCTTGAATGCACAATTCGGCCATGTGATGATGATGAGCTTGGTGTGAGTTTCATCTAGTCACAAGTACCCATAATCTATGTCTTAGGATTTTCTTAAGCATAGGAGAACTCAAAGAATATTTCAAGTATGATTTTACGTTTTAAATTTCAATCTGGGGCCAACTCAAAAGGTTGCTGCCCTTGTTTAGTTTATGATGATTTTAGTGAAATAAGTTGGTTTCCAAAGAGTTTTAGAAGTCCTAAAGTGAATCCATGAGAAACTAGTGACTTATGTGTATTGAAAATGAAATTTCATGCTTGGTATGATGATGAATGAATTCGGTTCTGCCTTGATGATTTGGTTGCTGTTTGATGACGATTTTAATATGTTAGAATGTGTAAAAATTATATATGTTGAGGTAGGAGCCCTTCTATGCATGTTAGGAAAGAAACTAGTCTTACAGAAAAATCGTAAGGTTGAGTTTTAGCATAGTTTTGACCCATTTATTTTTAGCCACTTCCAAAACTGTTTTAATGGGATAACATTCAGTTTAGGATTGTTTCATTATGAAAAACTTGGTAGTATTTGATGTTGGATTGATCTCTAGCACCTATAGAGAAACTAGTAACTAGAAAACCGTAAAAGTGCAATTCTAAAACACTTAGATTATTTAATTTTCTAATTCTGTCCTGCAACCTTATAATGTAGTAAACATGGTTTATAATTAGTTCAAAGGCATAGGAATACCTCATAATTGGTTTAGATCTAATTTATAGCGCCTTAGGCGAAGACGAAACGTAGAAAGAGTCTAAAACGTAGTTTCTAGAACCCCGTAATCACAAGTTTTAGAAAATGGCAGATCTGTATGGGGCTATTTGGTTTTGCTCCTAGGCATAAAAATTAGTGAGGATATTAGTTGTGAACCCATAGGTGCATAACAGATTAATAGTGGATGTTAGAATAATTATATCTCAAGTTTAAGACCTGTAAGGGTCAAAGCATAAGACACCCTAGGTTTAAGAGCATAATGAACTTTAGTACTTCATGTGGGTGCATGATTTTATTATGGAAATTTATGATGACTGTGATGCTCATGATTATGTATATATATGAATGTGGCATAAAGCAAATTTGGAAGAAATTCGGTGTGCCGTGGTTATGCTGCTGAATTTCTGAAAAATTTGAGGAACTTGCAAAGTTTTCAAAAATATATGAGTTTTGAATGTGACATAGTATTGTGAGAACACATTCTGGGGGACGGCGATACGTAACGCCCCAAAAACAAATCCTTGAGGGGAACGACGATACATAACGCCTCGAAGAGGACAATATTCACCATGTATTTGATGTTGGTGCGACGTGTTTTATTATGATTATTATTATTATTGAGATTTCGCTTATCAGATGATAAGTAAGAACTAGTGACGACTAGTTAAGGTATGAGCTCATAACCTAGAGATGTGACATGTTCTGGGTGACACCGGTTTGGCTGAGCACCCCTAGATCGATTGTCTTTTTAGGATAATCCCTATGTTACAGTACGATGCTTTGAATGTCACACAGTTACAGAAAGATAAATGCTTTTACATGAGAAGTATATGCCACTTTATGCCACCTGTATGATGTTGATAGCTCTATAAATATTTAATTGATCCTACCTGTTGCATCTTCATGCATTCATGTTTTATTATGTTACATCCATGACATTAAGACTCATCCTAAAAGGAATAGACCTTAGATAATTATGTTTAAAACCTAATAAGTGAATTTTATGCATGCTCACCTTTTTCAAAGAAACCCAAGGTTCCTAAGGACGTAGATAATGACACCTAGATAGGAGGTCGCCCTACTGAGATTCTTTAGCAAGATTCTCACCCTCTCTATTTTTTCTTCGGTCACGTCTTCAGATGGCGACTTTCGTGTTGTTCGTTGATACCCCCACCTGGGAGGTGCACTACGACCTGGAGCACCGGTCGTATCATTTTGAGGGGATCTGCACACTCCGAGTGTTTATGTTTTTGGGACGCCCCTTTTCTCACCCTATACATAGCCATCGTTTTTCCCTGACTTCCACGTTTGGCGACAACATGGTTTTTGAACGTGCGCGAACGCATAACGAGAGGGTACTCCGCACGTACTTTGCTGAATCTGCCGTCTGTGATTTTCCCAACTATGTCCCCCGTTCAAGGCACTCGGAGACTGACCCATTAGATGATTCACCCATCCATCTATACTCTACGAGCTCTGCCCTTACTCCCCCGTTGAGGGTAGAGGGTAGTGAGGAGACGGTCACACAACAGGTGGCTCGAAGCGCCCATGCGCCGTCGAGGAACTCACGTCCAGCCACAGCGAGTGCCTACTCGGGATGTGCTTCATCCTTGGATCGGCTATGTCCCACCTTATTCGGACTACTAGCTATAACACCCCGTTTTTGTCTAAGCTTTTAAATGACCAAAATACCCCTAACCTGATTTAAGGCAGTTTTAAGTTTTGACTCCGACTCGGACTTGTCCCGGAGATAAAAAATGATGGTTTTAAGGCATGAACTATGTTGGTTTAAGTCCCGGAGGTCCCGGGCAACTTTTGGTAAAAATTACGATTTTATCCCTGCTTAGTATATTTTAAGCTTAACGAGTTACTTAACTCAAACCTAAGCAATATTAGGCTCTAATGAGAGGTTAATTAATTTCCTTAATTAATCTAGAGCTAAAATAATTATTTGAGGTTGATTAGAATCTAAAATTGCTTAAGGAAATTTAAAACTCATTTCTAATTCTTTTCTTTCTTTAAAGAAAAAGCAACTATGAATAGTGTTTTCACTATTCACACTCCCATTCCCAAAAGCACTCATATTCCCAAGAAAAAGTTGTCACACTCTAATCAATAGTCATAGGAGTTTAACTCCATTAATCCTACAAGACCACTCTTGATCCAAGGAATTTATGACCCTAATCACCTAATTAGTTCACCTAAACACTTGGTTACACAACCTTAATTAGTGATCTAACCTTGTTTGCTCCTAAACACCTCACTAGTACATGATTAAATTGAATGAAATCTTCCCTCCCTTGGCCTTATGATTTTCGGCCACTCTCCCCCCAAAATTCAAAAGAAATGTATTTTATGTAGTCAATCAAGTTGTCTTTCAAAAGCCACCCTATGACCCATGCCTATTATGCTTTTAATCACACCATGAATGACAAAACAAGGAGATTTTTCTTCTCTCTTCCTTCTTCAAGAAGTTTCGGCCATGCTCCTACCCTCCACTCCTTCATGATTCATTTGTCTATAAATACACAACACTACACAACTTCATTCTTTTGCTCACTTCTCAAAAAGTCCCAAGCTTTCTTACTTCCTCTTTCTTTCAAGCTTTCAAGAGTTCTTCAAGCTCAAAGTTCTTCCTCTCTTTTTCAAAAAACACAAGGTAGGGAACCTTTCTAAAATATGTCTTTGATCTTTATGTTTGAATCTTGTTGGGAAATGATGAATGGTTGAACCTCCATGTTGTTTTCTTTTTCGGTTTCTTCCTCTCCTTTTCCTTTAGTTTTCGGCCTCAAGGCCTTGAATATGATGGCTTGATGATGAGTGTCCTCTAGATGTGACCATGAGTCCATCTCTCATGAGACCTCTAAACCTTGAGTTTTTCTTAAAGAAAAGCTTCATCTTTTACAAGTTTAGTTGAGGATGAGTTTATGTTTCTCTTGAACATTTTGGATTTGCTTTCTTTTCCTCCTCATGTTTTTTGGCCATGAAGGCCTTTGACATTTAGAAAAATGAAAGCTTGATGATGAGGGTTTCATGTTGATGCTTGTCACATGAACAAACTCTAAAGCTTGAAACTTTGACCCTAAATCAAGTATGGTTTTGGTTTTGCTTTCTTCTTTAGCATGAACTTTGTTTTAAATGTTGGTTTTGAAGGAAGTTATGTACTCAATGATGAGGACTGTAACATCCTAATTTTTAACCCAATACTCTAGAACATATTTAGGTTAATCATTAGTCTGTTACTTCATAGTTCTCATTTATCTTTGAATTACTTAGCGGAAAATACGGGTAATTTTTTTTTTTGAAAAACAAAGTGAGAGCCGCGTGATGCGATAAGTGGTAAACCATGTATGATAAACAAATGTCTCACAACATCATAACATAAGGCACACCATAAATAACACTGAAGATCATCTCATATATATATAATTTGCCCACTTATAAGTGTGGGACTTAGTTTAGTACAAGGGAAATGCATAAAAGAAAATACAACATAAACATAAACATAGTCTACTCCCCTACCCGAGTGCACCTAATGGGATAACCTCTAAACAAAAGAAGGTTTATCCCCATTTTAGTGGTGTGTGCTCTAACCGGGTACTCCATCGGTCGATCGTCACCTCCTACTGACGTCCGTCTCGTGAACGAGGCAAGTATCCGGAAGCGTGCGAAGCTCCTCAGGCGTAAAGAGGCGGAACGGGGATCGAGAGTGACCCCCGCGGTGTGGCCGCATCTCCGGTCGTCGTGCAAGTCGGGGCTGAGTCACGGTATCCTCACTGCCCTCCCTCATCAATGGTGGAGAGGGGGTAGAGCTCTCGCTATACGGATGAGTAGGCGGGACCTCGACGGTCGGTCTCCGAGAAGTAGGTCCGGCACGCATGTCGGGACGATTCGCATGGCTAAGGCGGTGGTGTGCATGCAGAGTACTCTCTCGTCATGCGTACGCGCACGCTCAAAAACTCGCTCGTCGTCGCCATAGGGTGCAGTCGGGGAGAAGCGATGGGTGTGCACGGGATGAGCGAAGGGGCGTCCTACGAACATGAAAACCCGCACCGCACGCCCCTCAAAATGGTATAACCCGTGAGTCGGGTCATAGTGCACCTCCCATGCCCGGGGTGTCCACGAACACTCGAACGCCGCCATCTGAAGACGTGACGGAAAGAAAGAGATAGAGGGAGTGAGAATCTTGCTAAAGAATCTCAGTAGGGCCTCCTACTACCTAGGTGTCATCATCTACGTCCTCAGGAACCTTGGGTTTATTTATACAAAATGACTGAGCATGTATTAGGTTCATTTTAAACTTTAAAATATATTTTAGCCAAGGTCCATTCATTTTAGGATGATCTTAATGTCATGGATGCAACATAATAGAAAATGTATGCATGGCACTACCTAATGCACATACATAAAACATAACATCAAGCATCATCATCCTTGGTGGCATAAAGTGGCAATAGTAACATTCATATGGGACAAAACTTAGTGACATAATCATAATCATGAAACTTCTCTTCCTCATGGGCCACCCTAAAAGACAATCGAATCACTGAGTGCTCGGCGAACCGGTGTCACCCAGAACGTGTCATACATCTAGGTTATGAGCTCATACCTTAACTAGTCGTCACTAGTTCTTACTTACCACTTAACGATAAGCGTATCATAAATCATAAATCCCGACTATCTGAGTACGGGTTAGGGGGCAAAACTCTTAGGGGTGCTCGGCCGAACCGGTGTCATCCTAGAACCCATCTTAGTACCTTAATTTTCAAAATCTCTTTAAGTCCCCAAATTTGTTGGAAATTCGGCGGCACAACGGTCATTACATCGAATTTCCTTCCAAATTTGCTTTATGCCACATAAACATATAGTCTCATAAATTCCTCATATGAATAACATCATCATCATTAGCATACTTCATGCATCATCATAAAACATCCAAACGCTTACCCTTACGGTAGCTTATGCTTTGACCCTTACGGGTCTTAATCTTGAGATATAGTTCTCTACATCCGTCGCTCATATTTTTATGCACCTAAGGGCTCATATTTAATCATCATTCCTAATCCTCATGTTCATACTTAAATCTGAATAGCATAGGGCAAATCCTCTAACTTGGCTTCACGGGGTTCTAGAACTTACGTTTTAGACCCTTTCTCGGTTCTGTTTTCGCCGAAGGCGCTATATATTAAATCTAAATCAATTATGAGGCATTCCTATGCTTAAGGACTAATTATTAATCACATTTATCATGTTGTAAGGGTGCTGGACAGAATCTAGAAAATTAAATGTTCTAAGAGTTCTACATTTGCATTTTTACGATTTTCTAGTTACTAGTTTCCCCGTAGGTGCTAGAATTCGATTCTAATCCAAATGATACCAAGTTTTTCATGTCTAAACAATCTAAATCTGATTATGTCCCCATTAAAACAGTTTGGATTAGTTCCATAAACAAATGGGTCAAAACTATGTTAAATTCTAGCTTTACGGTATTTCTAGTTAGCTAGTTTCTTACCTATCATGCATAGGTTCGCTTCTACATCATCACATGATATTTTCACACATTCCAACACATCAAAAGATCATCGTACAGCATCACACTCATCACATCAGAACCGAAAACATTTAACTTAAATGAGAGAGTTAATTTGACATTTCTAGGTACATGAGTTAACTAGTTTCTCTTGGAATCGATCTAGAACTTCTAAAAATTCTTTGCATATCATTTTAATTCATCAAAAGGCTAAGAGAAGCCTTAGGTCAATGACCAAAATATATTTCATCTCCTAAAAGGGAGTAAAGTCATATCTCATGACAACATAACCTTGAAACGGTTTGTAAAGCTTTAAGGAAAACTTAGAACATAGACTATTGGTCCTAGTAGCTAGATGAAAACTCATTGCAAGTCCATCATCACTACTTGGCCGAAATTATGCATTCAAGGAATGCTTTCACATTAAACTTTAACTTGGAATGAAATGGGCAAGTCTTTGAGCTCTAGGTTCTTAAGTTACGACATAAATTAAACGTGCTCATGCTTTTCATTTTAAATCTTGCTTACAAAGTAAAGTGATGACTTAAATTTAAATAGGCAAGGCATAAACTTAAACGTGCAAGCTTGAAAGTAAATATGCGAGGCATAAACTTAGACGTGCAAGCTTGAAGGTAAATATGCATGGTTCAATTCTTTATTTTAGTGCTCTTGGCCCAACAACAATCGACTTTAAGGCCGAAATAGATAGGCATTCGAGGGATTACTTAAGTGAGGATGCAAGTTCAATTCTTCATTTTAGTGCTCTAGGCCCAACAACAATCGACTTTAAGGCCGAAATAGAAAGGCTTCGAGAATTAAATTAAGTGATGATACAAGTTCCATTTTAGTCTTTATGTTCTTAAGTGATAGCTAGAAAGTAAAGATGCATAGCAAGAATGTAAATATGAATGCAAGCATAAAATAAATTATGCAAGTTCATTTTATCTTTCTAGAGCTCTTAACAAGACTTTAAAGGAATTTAAACCATAACCCAAACTCATCCAAACAAGGTAAAGTCAAGCTTAGAGTTCTTAAAACTCAACATAATATTCTTAGGAAATCAAACCATGAAGCTTAGAAAAATTAAGGAAATGGCCGAAATCTTCAAGAAGAAAAAGGAACATTTTAGAACTCTAGAGTTCATGATCTTGATGATATATTAACACCCACATCATGAGTCCTCATCATTGAGTTCATAGAGCCATTTTAAAACATCATCAAAGCTAAAGTTCTCAAGAGTTCAAGAAAGGAAAAACTAAAAACATTTTTGCTCAAGAACAAAGATCAAGCTCTAGAGTTTGTTTCAAGTGATGAACATCATCATGAAACTCTCATCATCAAGCTCTCATTCCTTCATTCCCAAAGGCCCATGGCCGAAACATAAAGAGGAAGAAGGAGAAGAAAAGAAGTTCTAAAAGGAACCAAGAGGAACTATGAACATCAAGCTTAAAACAAGAACTTAAAAGAAAAGAATACATGAAAGAAAATCCCTACTTGGTGTGATGAACTTGAAGATGGAAGAAGAAGATGAAGATGATGAAGAACTTTGAAGAGCTTGAAGAACTTGAAGAACACTAGAACTTTGAGAGAAAAGAAAAGCTTTGAGTGTTTCCTAAACTTAGCAAATGATCTAAAAGTGGTGCAAGCTCCTCAAGGCATTCTATTTATAGAGAAATGAAACAAATGGAGGGAGCTCATGGGGGAGAGTGGCTTCGGCCATGAGGTGCAGAATGGAGGCTTCCATGAGTTCCATAAGGTGAGATAATGTGTTCTTTGAGGCATGGTGAGGTATGGCTCAAGATATGGTGAGGTATGGTTCAAGGTATGGCCTCAAGCATGGTTCTTTGAGTGAGAAAATAATTAAACATGTGGCCAAAGGGGGAAGAGAATTTCGGCCATGTGCATCAGATTTGGGGGAGGTTTAGTTGCATTTTAATTGTGGTTTAGAGTTGTGTTTAGGTGTATCTTTGATTATGCTTAAGATTAGGAATTTGTAAGAAAGTGTTTAGGCAAGGGAAATGGATAATTAAGGTGGTCTAGACATAATTAAGGAGTGGTCTTACACCATTAGTGAGTTAAATCCTCAATTTAGAGTCTAAACAACTCTAGACACATTTCCTTGATTTAAGGAATTGGAGAGAGAAAACACTATTCAAGATTCCAAGACTAGGAGTCTTGAGTTCTAAAAAGGGATTTAAGTTTAATCTAAGCAATTTTAGGTTCTAATTAACTTTAATAAATTATTTTGACTCTAGATTAATTAGGGAAATAAATTAATCTTCGTTTAGAGCCTAATATTGCTTAGGTTTGCTTAATTACGTCATTAAGCTCAAAAGCACTATTCTAGGGGCAAAATCGTAATTTTACACTAAAACTGCCCGGGACCACCGGGACTTGAACAGAGACCTCTAGACACATGAAAACATGTTTTTGAACCTCTGGGGAAAGTTCCGGGCTCAAACGGCACCTTTACCCGCGTAAAAACGCTATAGGGGTATTTTGGTCATTTTGACTAAATCATGAAACGAAATTTTCGCTTCCGAAAGCATTCAAGGGCCATTTAATCCCCTTCAAACATTGAGTTGACCCTTCGAGGACGACCGAGTTGGTTACCCTCGAGTTCGGGTCAGGAAATGACCTCAGGGGCATTTTGGTCATTTCCCTCGGACAGAGAAATCGGGGTGTTACAAGGACTTAGGATGTTGATGTCATAGATCATCAAGATCTTGGTCCCTAGAGTTTAAAAGTGGTTCATTCTTCTTGATGAAGATTCGCCTACTTTCAAAACCTTTGAGGTTATGATTAATTTTGAGTATCTTAGCACTAGTAGTTTTCTTTTCTTGTGAGGATGAGGTTTAGGATGGAACTATGTTCTTTTTTAAAGTCTTGCAAGAGCTCTAGACAAGATATAAAAGCAACTTGCATTCACATTTATTTTATGCTTTGCATAGCACGTTTACTTTCTATGCTATTACTAAACCCCAAGATAAAGAATGAACTTGCATAATGCACGTTTAAATTCCAAGCTTTGCATTTCATGTTATATTTCAAGTCATCACTAAACTCAAAGACTAAAAATGAATGTGCATCTCATATTTACTTTGAGTTATCACTTTACTTCCTAATAGACTATAAAAATGGAATGCATAGCACGTTTATTCTTATGCTATCACCTGAAACTACTAGAGCTCAAAGACTTTCCTATTTCATCTTGAGAAATGTTAAATCAAGGAGGTATCTTCTTGAAAATGCATTTGGCCATGTGATGATGAAAGCTCTAGGATGAGTTTTCATTAGTTACAAGAGCCTATAGTTTATGTTTTAAGTTTTTCCTAAACATAGGTGACATTTAAAGGTATTTTGAGTATGTTCTTATATTTAGGATCTTAACCATGAGTGAAACTAAAGAGCTACTTCCCCATGTATTTTATAAGAGTTCTTGACAAGATAAATTGATTTCTAAGATATTTTTAAAGTCCTAAAATTATTCCAAGAGAAACTAGCTACCTATGTACATTGAAAGGGAAGTTTGTACATGATTTGATGATCTTAAATTTTTGGTTCTTCCTTGTTCATTTCCAGCACCTTAAATCATGTTTTGGGTGGTCTAAATATGTTTAAATACCTTGCTAAGTATATGATAATTGTTCTAGACATTTTGGAGCACGCGCAGTTACTTTAATTGCTTGACATGTGAATTCTAGGACCCCATAGGTACATAAATTATAGATTCTCTTCCAACCTAGTTAATATCTATAGAATCACATTATATGATATCTAGAAGAGTGAGAGTGACTCATAATTGGTTTAGGTATGAATTATTGCATCATAGAAAAAGTCGGAAGTGAGAAAGGACGTAGAATACATTTTCTAGAACACCCTAATTCATCTAATTTAGCTTACTGCCTAATGCTGTCCAGCCATAATTAATTATGTGTTAGGAATTAATGAATTATGGTAATGAGGTTAATCAATCCCTTAGAAGTGTAATGAAATAATTTGGAAGTTTGAGGTTACCCGATTAAGGGAAAGGTTTATGCACTACTCTATGAATGATGAATTAGTGTTTACCTCATGACTTATATGATGCTATGTGAACTATTATTCTTAAATGATAGTTTTATTATTGCATGTGATTGTTCTTCAAGAACTTAGAGATGCCTATGTTGTAGGGTGGCCCCAGGAAGAAAATGATGAGGTTTGAATGTCACCTAAAGTAACCAAGATAAACTACCATGTACCATATTCCAAGAACTATGCTTCTATGTACCATGAATTATGAATTGATGTGCCATGATCCATGATATTAGGGACCATGATTTATGATTTTACGTACCATGACTTATGATTCAAGTTTTATAACTTATAGACTACGTAACCAAGAAGTTTTAGAATTAAAAGGAATGGGCCTTGGAGGTTAACATTTGCGAACTTCATAATTGAACCATTATATGTCCATGTTTTTACTAAGAAATCGAGGTTCCTGGAGACGTAGATGATGACACCTAGATAGGAGGAAAAACCCTACTGAGTTTCTTTAGTAAGAAATCTCACTCCCTCTATCTTTCCCTTTCCATCACATCTTCAGATTCGGATGGTGACGTTCGTGCTCTACATTGAGACACCTATGTGGGAGTTCCACCATGATCTGGAGCACGGATCTTATCATTTTGAGAGCAGCTACACAGTTCGTGTTTTCATATTCCCCGGACGATTGTTTGCTCATCCTATAGATAGCTTTTTTTTCTCATCGATGTCGCCTTATGGTGACGATATGGTTTTTGAGCGTGCTCGCACACGCAACGAGAGGATTCTCTGGACTTACACTGTGGGCTCGGGCTCTATACTTGAGTACGTACCTCGTTCGCAGCATTCAGAGGAGGACCCCTCGGAGGATCCACCCGCCCTTATGTATGGAGAGGACTCTGCCCCCACTCCCCCACGCATGCCAGTGGGCAGTGAGGAGACGGTCACCCAGCCACGGAGGGCCCGGATGCCCGAGATATGACCTCGACGCGGAGGACATGTTCAAGTTCTCACTCCTACTGAGCTTCGCCCGTGGATCGGCTATGTCCCACCTTACCCATGACTTGGGTCGTATTGTTGGAGGGTAGTCCTTAGTGCACACACGACATGTAGTTAGGATAAACCTTCTTTTATATTGAGGTTATCCACCTTAGATGTATTTGGGTGTGGGTGTTCCCCTCATGTTTTATTTATGATTTCATGTAATTCCTGTTTTCTGATGTATTTGCCCCTTATGTATTGAACAGTCTTGCTATTACTAGTGGGCATATCATGTATTAATGTATGAGGTATTTCTGTAACATCCTAATTTTTAACCCAATACTCTAGAACATACTTAGGTTAATCATTAGTCTATTACTTCATAGTTCTCATTTTTACTTAGAAATACTTAGCGGAACATACGGGTAAATTTTTTTTGAAATACAAAGTGAAAGCCGCGTGATGCGATATAACATATAATGGACAAAACATACATCTCATAACGTCATGGCATAAGGCACATAAAGGCACATCATGAGCAACACTGAATATCATCTCATATATATATATAACTTGCCCACTTATAAGTGTGGGACTTAATTTAGTACAACACGAGTAATACAATTAAAAAGGAAATACAAGAGAAAGTGCAACGGAAACTATAAAAGCAACTCTCCTACCCAAGTGCAACTAATGGGATGACCTCTAATACAAAAGAAGGTTCATCTCCATCTAAGTGGTGTGTGCTCTACCTGGGTACTCCATCGGTCAATCATCACCTCCTACTGGCGTCCATCTCACGAACGAGGCAAATATCCGGGAAACTGGGCGAGCTCCTCGGGCGTAAAGAGGCAGAACGAGGATCGAGAATGACCCCCGTGGTGTGGCCGCATCTCCGGCCATCGTGCAAGCCGTGGCTGAGTCATGGTATCCTCACTGCCCTCCCTCATCGGTGGGGGAGAAGGGGCGGAGCTCTCACTATATGGATGGGTAGGCGGGTCCTCGGACGGGTCGGTCTCCGAGAAGTAGGTCCGGGGCACGTTGTCGGGATAGTCTCTCATGGCTGAGGCGGCGGTGTGCATGCGGAGCACTCTCTCGTCATGCCTGCGCACGTGTTCAAAAACCCGCTCGTCGTCGCCATAGGGTGCAGTCGGAGAGAAGCGATGGGTGTGCACGGGATGAGCGAAGGGGCGTCCTACGAACATGAAAACCCGCACCGTGCACTGTCCCTCAAAATGGTATGACCCATGAGCCGGGTCATAGTGCACCTCCCATGTCGGGGTATCCACAAATATCACGAACGTCGCCATCTGAAGACGTGACGGAAAGAAGAGATAGAGGAAGTGAGAATCTCACTAAAAAATCTCAGTAGGGCCTCCTACTACCTAGGTGTCATCATCTACGTCCTCAGGAACCTTGGGTTTAATTATACAAAATGAGTGAGCGTGCATTGAGTCCATTTTTAAGTTCTAAAACATAGTTTAGCCAAGGTCCATTCATTTTAGGATGATCTTAATGTCATGAATGCAACATAATAGAGAATGTATACATGGCGCTACCTAATGCACATACATAAATCATATCATCAATCATCATCATACTTAGTGGCATAAAGTGGCAATAGAAACATTCATATGGAACAAACTTAGTGACATAATCATAATCATGAAACTTCTATTCCTCATGGGCCACCCTAAAAGACAAGCGCTCTAGGGGTGCTCGGCCGAACCAGTGTCACCCGGAACGTGTCACATCTCTAGGTTATGAGCTCATACCTTAACTAGTCGTCACTAGTTCTTACTTACCACTTAACGATAAGCGTATCATAAATCATAAATCCCGACTATCTGAGTACGGGTTATGGGGCAATCCTCTTAGGGGTGCTCGGCCAAACCGGTGTCACCTAAGAGTATAAATTGGTACCGATGTCACATGAGTTCTATGGAGGTGCTCGGCCGAACCGGTGTCATCCTAGAACCCATCTTAGTACCTTAATTTTTAAAATCTCTTTAAGTCCCCAAATTTGTCAGAAATTCGGCGGCACAAAGGCATTACGCCGAATTTCTTCCAATTTGCTTTATGCCACATGAACATATATCCTCATGAATTCCTCATATGAATAACATAATCATTTTTCACATAACACATGCATCATCATAGAACATTCAAACGCTTATCCTTAGGTAGCTTATGCTTTGACCCTTAATCTTTAGATATAGTTTTCTAACATCCGTCGCTCATATGTTATACACCTAAGGGCTCATAATTAATCATCATTCCTAATCCTCATGTTCATACTCAAATCTGAAAAGCATAGGGCAGAATTTCTATCTTGTGGTTATGGGGTTCTAGAACTTACGTTTTAGACCCTTTCTCAGTTCCGTCTTCGCCTAAGACGCTATAAATTAAATCTAAATCAATTATGAGACATTCCTATGCTTAAGAACTAATTATAAATCACATTTATCATGTTGTAATGTTGCTGGACAGAATCCAGAAAACTAAATGTTCTAAGAGTTCTACATTTGCATTTTTACAGTTTTCTAGTTACTAGTTTCCCTATAGGTGCTAAAATTCAATTCTAATCCAAATGTTACCAAGTTTTTCATGTCTAAACAATCCTAATCTGATTATGTTCCCATTAAAACAGTTTGGATAAGTTCCAAAAATAAATGGGTCTAAACTATGTTAAATTCTAGCTTTATGGTGTTTCTAGTTAGCTAGTTTCTTACCTATCATGCATAGAATCGTTTCTACATCATCATGCGATATTTTCACACATTCTAACACATTAAAACATCACCATACAGCATCACACTCATCGTGACAAAACCGAGATCATGGAGCTTTAGTAAGAGAATTAAATTGACATTTCGAGGTACATAAGTTAACTAGTTTCTCTTGGAATCAATTTAGAATTTCTAAAACTCTTTGCAAATCATTTTAGTTCATCAAGAGGCTAAGAGAAGCCTTAGGTCAGTGACCAAAATATATTTCATCTTCTAAAAGGGAATAAAGTCATATCTGATGATATCATAACCTTGTAGAGATTTGTAAAGCTTTAAGAAAAACTTAGAACATAGACTATTAGTCCTTGTAGCTAGATGAAAACTCATTGCAAGTCCATCATCACTACTTGGACAAAAACATGCATTCAAAGAATGCATTCACATTAAGCTTTAACTTGAAATGAAATGGGCAAGTCTTCGAGCTCTAGGTTCTTAAGTTATGACATAAAATAAACGTGTTCATGCTTCCCATTTTTAATCTTGCTTACAAAATAAAGTGATGACTTAAATTAAATATGCAAGGCATAATCTTAAATGTGCAAGGTTCAATTCTTTATTTTAGTGCTCTTGGCCCAACAACAATCGACTTTAAGGCCGAAATAAATAGGCATTCGAGAAGTTAATTAGGTGATAATGTAAGTTCAATTCTTTATTTTAGTGCTCTCGGCCCAACAACAATCGACTTTAAGGCCGAAATAGAAAGGCTTTGAGGATTAAATTAAGTGATGTTGCAAGTTCCATTTTAATCTTTATGTTCTTAGGTGATAGCTTGAAAGTAAAGATGCATAGCAAGGATGTAAATATGAGTGCAAGCATAAATTAAATTATGCAAGTTCATTTTATCTTTCTAGTGCCCTTAACAAGACTTTAAAGGAACTCAATCCTCAACCCAAACTCATCCAACCAAGGTTAAGTAAAGCTTAGAGTTCTTAGAACTCAAGACAACATTTTTAGAAAATCAAAACATTGAATCATGTGGAGGAAAGGAAATGGCCGAAACATTCTAGGAAGAAAAGGAATATTTGAAAACTCTAGAGTCCATGATCTTGGTGATATATTAACACCAATACCATGAGTCCTCATCATTGAGTTCATAGAACCATTTTAAAACACCATCAAAACTAAAGTTCTCAAGAGTTCAAGAAAGGAAGAACTAGAAACATTTTTGCTCAAGAACAAAGATCCAGCTCTAGAGTTTGTTTCAAGTGATGAACATCATCATGAAACTCTCATCATCAAGCTCTCATTTCTTTGAACTTCAAGGCCCATGGCCAAAAATGAGAAAGAAAAAGGAGAAGAAAAGAAGTTCTAAAAAGAATCAAGAGAAACTATGAACATAAAGTTAGAATAAGAACTTTAAAGAAAAGAATACATGAAAGGAAATCCCTACTTGGTGTGATGAACTTGAAGATGGAAGAAGAAGATGAAGATGATGAAGAAGATGGAGAGCTCCAAGAACTTGAAGAACACAAGAGCTTTGAGAGAAAAAGAAAAGCTTTGAGTGTTCCTAATCTTAGCAAATGATTTAAAAGTGGTGCAAGCTCCTCAAGGCATTCTATTTATAGAGAAATGAAACAAATGAAGGGTGCACATGGAGGAGGAGGCTTTGGCCATTGTAGATTGGAGGGCATCCCATGAGTTCCATGAGGTGAGATAATGTGGTCTTGAGGCATGGTGAGATATGGTTCAAGGTATGGTGAGGTATGGTTCAAGGTATGGCCTCAAGCATGGTTCTTTGAGTGAGAAACAATTCACATGTGTGGTAAAAGGAGAGAGATGGCCGAATATGCATCAGCCATGGGGGAGGATTTCTTGCATTTTAATTGTGGTTTAGAGTTGTGTTTAAGTGTATCTTTGATTAGGATTAAGATTAGGAGTTTGTAAGAAAGTGTTTAGGTGAGAAAATGAGTAATTAAGATTGTCAATGTAACGCCCCGTTTTTCTCTAAACTTTTAAATGACCAAAATGCTCCTGAGGTCATTTTTACCCGAAACACGAGGACGGCTGGCTTTGGCCATCCTCATAGGGTTTGTAACGCCCCGATTTTCGCTAAACTTTCAAAATGACCAAAATGCCCTTGAGGTCATTTTCACCCGAAACACGAGGACGGCCGGCTTTGGCCATCCTCATAGGGTTCATATGTTATATGAAGGGGGTTGTATGATGTGAATGTTTAACGGAGCAGAAAAACCTCATTTTTGAGATTTCTGCGCATAAGGGACCAAAATACCCCTGTGATGTATTTCAGCAGCTTTTAAAGTTCTGCTTTGACCTGCACCTTGTCCCGAGGTTTAAAACCATGATTTTAAGGCATGAACTATGTTTGTTTAAGGTTTGGGTAAGTCCCGGTAGTCCCGGGCAGTTTTTGAGTAAAATTACGGTTTTGCCCCTGCTTAGTGCATTTTGGGCTTAATGAGTTATCTAACTCAGAACCTAGGCGATTTTAGGCTCTAAATAAAGGTTAATTAATTTCCATAATTAATCTAGAGCCAAAGTCATTATTCAAAACTAATTGGAACCTAGGGTTGTTCAAGGAAATTTAAAACCCTTTTCCAAATTCTTTTCTTTCTTTAAAGAAAAAGCAACTATAAATAGTATTTTCACTATTCACACTTTCTTTCCCAATGACACTCTCTTTCCAAGAAAGTTGTCACTCTCAAATCATCATGATCACATTTGAAATTTATGTCATTCAAAAAATGAATTGTTTATGTTGTCACTCAAAACTTTCAATCAAGCTTCATAATCAATCATATCTTCCATACTTTCTTCCATACATTTGAATGACAACACATATAGATATTTTACCTTGTGGCCATAAAATTTTCTCTCCCTTGACCCTATAATTTTCTGATCACTCCCCCCAAGAAGTCAAAAGAATTTTATTTTATGTAGTCAATCAAGTTGTCTTTCAAAGCTACCCTATGACCTATGCCTACCCATGTTTTCAATCACACCAAGAATGACCACTCAAGAAGATATTTTTTTCTCTTCCTTCTCCATGAAGCTCCAACCAAGTGCCTCTTTACTCCTTCATTTGCCTATAAATACATCACACTCCACAACTCCACCACTTTTGCATCCTTCTCCAAAGTCTCAAACTCTCTCATTTCTTTCTCTCAAGCTTTCTCACTTTTCTCTCAAACTCTCAAAGAGTTCCTCAAGCTCAAGTTCTCTCCTCCTTTTCCAAGACACAAGGTAGGGAACTCTTTCTAAATATGTCTTTGATTCTTATGCTTGAATCTTGATTGGGAGTTGATGAATGGTTGAACCTCTATGTTGCTTTCTTTTGGTTTCTTCCTTTTCTTCCCCTTAGTTTTTCGGCCTTAAGGCCTTGAATATGATGGCTTGATGATGAGTGTTCTCTAGATGTGACCATGAGTCCATGAGACCTCTTAAGCTTGAGTTTTTCTTAAAGAAAGTTTCATTCTTTACAAGTTTAGTTAAAGGAGTTTATGTTTCTCTTGAACATTTTGGATCTTCTTCCTTTTCCTTCTTATGTTTTCGGCCATGGAGCCTTTTTACATGGGAAAAATGTAAGCTTGATGATGAGAGCTTCATGTTGATGCTTGTCACATGAACAAACTCTAAAGCTTGAAGCTTTGGCCCTAAACCAAGCATGGTTTTGGTTTTGCTTTCTCCTTTATCATGAACTTTGTTTAAATATTTGTTTTGAAGGGAGCTATGTACTCAATGATGAGGACTTAGGATGTTGATACTTGGATCATCAAGATCTTGGTCCCTAGAGATTTAAAAATGGTTCCTTCCTTTGTTAAGATTTGACCACTCCCATGACTCTTGAAGTCATGTTTTCTCTTGATGCCTTGGTACTAATGGTTTTTCTTTTCTTGTGAAGATGAGTTTTGGGTTGGGACTATGTTCCTCCTTAAAATCTTGTAAGAGCTCTAGCCAAGATACAAAAGAAACTTGCATTCACGTTTACTTTACGCTTTGCATAGCACGTTTATTTCTATGCAACCACTAAACCCCAAGACTAAGAATGAACTTGCATTATGCACGTTTAAATTCCAAGCTTTGCATCTCATTTTATATTTCAAGTTCTCACTAAACTCAAAGAATGAAAATGGATATGCATTTCATATTTACTTTGAGCTATCACTTTACTTTCTAAAGGACTCTAAAATGAAGTGCATAGCACGTTTATTTTATGTCATCATCTAAGATACTAGAGCTCAAAGATTTGCCTATTTCATCTTGAGAAGAGGTTAACCATGGAAAACATTCTTGGAATGTACATCTTGGCCATGTGATGAAGATAGCTCCAAGAGGAGTTTATTAGTCACAAGAGCCTATAGCTCATGTTTTAAGTCTTTCCAAAACATATGTTGTACTCAAAAACATTTTGGGTATGTTCTTAGAATTATAAGGGTTTGGCAAGTTAAAATGGTTGACAAGATGTTTTTGAAGTTCAAAATTGTTCCAAGAGAAACTAGCCACCATAAGCATTTCAAAGGAATGACTCAGATATGTTTAGACCTCATATTTCAGTTTTTAAGATGCTGTAATCGACACCCACCCATATAATCGACACGTAAAGCTCTGACGAGCTCAAACATGAACTTTTGCCCAAAGTAATCGATTACTATATAGTGTAATCGACACACATTCTCGACTCTAGTAATCGACACCGAATCATGTAATCGACTACCCAGATGTTCTAGGGGCCCAGCAAAGTGTTTTTAAACAAAGTAATCGATTACAAGTTCATGTAATCGATTACCAGAACCCCTATCTGCCTTGATTCGAAATCTCGAAGCTGTGTAATCGATTACAAGACTTATGTAATCGATTACCAGAACCCAAGTTTACAAACAGAATGCTTTTCTGATTTAATGACTTGAAGCTATGATCTTGCATTGCCTGAATCTGAGGATTGTTATGACATGAGTCTATGCTTTAGCCTAACATGAATACATGATCTTATATGTTCGATTTCAAACATGATCAAGTTAAGAGGCTTATTGCTCTTGCTTACCTTATGATGATTTTACTCCATGAGTCAAGTATGATGATACCATGTGAACTATTATTCTTCGATGATAGTTTTATGTTTGCATGTTATTGTCCTTTAAAGACTTCAAAGATGCCTATGATGTAATTATGTTTG
This sequence comes from Dalbergia cochinchinensis, assembly GCA_031216125.1. Taxonomy (NCBI): domain Eukaryota; kingdom Viridiplantae; phylum Streptophyta; class Magnoliopsida; order Fabales; family Fabaceae; genus Dalbergia; species Dalbergia cochinchinensis. The sequence continues at coordinate 28,677,733 of CM062375.1, read as the reverse complement.
ACATGCATGAATTATGTGGCATCTTGCATTAACATGCTAAGACTTAAGGTGACATAGACTATGAGAAGATGATCCTTGAACCACCGGATTAAGGGTGGGGATAAGGTGATTCTAGCCCCCTAGACCCGTACCTTAGGTCGGGATCTTTAAACTTATCAAAATGGATAAGTCCATGTACTAGTGACGACTAGTAAGGTATGAGCTCATAACCTAGAATTTTCTCCACAAGGAGATCAGTTAGGTGGCCCCAGGAAAATAATGATGATGATGTTCCAATGTCACCTCAAGTAACCAAGATATGTACCATGTTCCATGAGCTATGTTTTTATGCACCATAATTATATGAATTTGCATTCTATGCCCCATGATATGAGAATCATAAAGTTCTGAGTTTATGTGCTATGACCCATGATATAGGAAACCATGTTCCATGATCTAAGGTATATGATTTATGTTCTATGATCCAAGTTATGTGATTTATGTCTATGATACAAGTGATATGTTAAAAGGGACGGATCTCGGAAATTGAGACTTTAGAAAACTCATAATTGAACCAATAAATGTCCATGGTTTTCATAAATAAACCGAGATTCCTGGAGACGTAAATGATGACACCTAGGATAGGAGGAAAACCCTACTGAGTTTCTTTAGTAAGAATCTCACTCCCTCTATCTCTTTCTTTCCATTACGTCTTCAGAGCGAGATGGCGACGTCGGTCAGACGCTGACACGCCACTGGGAGATCCACCATGACTCTGAGCATGGGTCATTTCATTTTGAGGGCCTGCATCGTGCACATCTTTATGTTTGTGGGACGGCCATTCGCACACCCCTTGTCCAGTTATCGCTTCTCCCCAGCATCCCCCTATGGTGACTCGCGATCTTTGAGCATGCGCGATCGCGACATGAGAGGAACTCGCGGACCCACTCGCCGTTCACCGACGTGCGCAAAGACGTGCCATTGTCGCAAAGACTCGAGAGGAGGACCTTTCGGAGGAATCCCCATGGACCACGAGGACTCGCTTCACTCCGCCTCCGCTGACCGAGGGCAGCTAGGAGACACTATTCGGCGTTGGAGGGCCTCGGTGCCTGGACCATGACCCCGACGGGAACGACACATCCAGTCACAGGGCACGCCTGCACCCGCCGAGCTCCTCTCGTGGATTGGCTACGTCCCTCCGCACTGTGATCCCGCTGCATAGGTTGGAGGGTAGTCCTTAGTGCACGCACATCACATAGTATGGATGAAACCTCTTTTGTGTTGAGGTTATCCATCTTAGGTTGCACATGGGTAGGGATGCTTCTTTCCAGTTCTTTTCCATGTATTTTATTTTTCCTTGTATTCATGTTATTATGTACTTGAAGAGCCCTCGCTCTTAGGGTAGGCATATCATAAAGATGAAATATTTCGATTATGATGATGCTACGCTTTGGAGCCACCTCTATGTTTATGTTTACGCACTTTATGATACCGACCGATAGGATATGCGCTGCCCTATTTTAAGTAATGTTTTAAGAAAAAAAAATTGGCTCGTATTTTCTTTAAGTTACTTTTTAAAGAACCATGTCAGTTAGTAACGACTAATATTTGGCCTGAGTACGTACTAGTAGTATTGGGTCGAATATTAGGGTGTTACAGGGTTCATATGTTATATGAAGGGGATTGTATGATTGTGAATGTCCAACGGAGCAGAAAAACCTCATTTCTGAGATTTCTGTGCACAAATGACCAAAATACCCCTAACTTGATTTAAGGCCGTTTTAAGTTTCGACTCCAACCCGGATTCGTCCCGGAGATCAAAAATGATGTTTTAAGGCATGAACCATGTTGGTCTAAGTCCCGGAGGTCCCGGGCAACTTTTGATAAAAATTACGATTTTACCCCTGCTTAGTGCATTTTAAGCCTAACGAGTTATTTAATTCAAACCTAAGCAATATTAGACTCTAATGAAAGGTTAATTAATTTTCTTAATTAATCTAAAGCTAAAATAATTATTTAAGGTTAATTAGAACCTAAAATTTGCTTAGGGAAATTTGCAACTCAATTCTAAATTCTTTCCTTTCTTTAAAGAAAAAGCAATTATGAATAGTATTTTCACTATTCACATTTCCTTTCAAGTGCTTTTTCTTCCAAGAAAAGTTGTCATACATCAATCAAGGTTTTCAATTCATTTCTAAATTAAAAATATTTATGTCATTCAAATTCAAAAAGAATGAATTGTTTTTGTGGTCATTCAAGCTTTCAATCAAACTTTTCAAGACACTATGTCTTACACCACCTTACCTATGCTTTGGAAATTCAAAATTAGAAAATATTTTCTTCTTTTGACATGGAAGGCATGGTTTTTTCCACTCCTTTACAGCCCAAAATTTTATGATTTTATTCATTTAAAAGGTTTGGAAATAAGCTACATTGTTAGCCATACCTTAGGACATGCATAGCTAGACTTTTTACCATGCTTTGAATGACTAACAACCTGCTTTGAACAAAGATATTTCCTCCCCCATGTGGCTGTAAAGTGGCCGAATTCCTTCCCCCTAAAAGGCCACCATCATTTTACTTCTCTATAAATAGGTAGCTTAGGGAACTTGAAGCACCTTTGTTCATTTTACTAAAGCTTAGAGTTTAGAGCACTTTGAGGTTTTCTCTCAAGCTTCCAAGAGTTCTTCAAGCTCAAGTTCTTCCTCTTCTTTTCAAAAACCACAAGGTAGGGAACCTTTCTCAATATGTTTTTCATTTCTATGTTGAATCTTGTTGGGAAATGATGAAAGGTGGAACCTCCATGTTGCTTCTTCATTTTTCGTTTTCTTCCTTTTCTTTTCCTTTCATTTTCGGCCTCAAGGCCAAGATGAGGAGAGCTTGATGATGAGTGCTCTCCAAGATGAAACCATGAGTTCATCTTAAAGTGAGGCCTCCAAAGCTTGAACCTTTCTTAAGAAAAAGTTCCATTCTTTCTCCTTTTTCTTTCTTTTTCGGCCTCAAGGCCAAAATGAGGAGAGCTTGATAATGAGTGCTCTCTTAAGATGACCATGTGTTCATCCCAACATGAGACCTCTAAAGCTTGAATCTTGTTTGAGAAAAGTTTCATCTTTTTCAAGTTTTGGTCAAGACAAGGTTATGTTTTTCATAAAACCTTTTTGGAACTTTTGTTTCTTGATGTTTTGGCCATAGAGGCCTAAGGTACTTGGAAAAATGGTGGCTTGGTGATGAGGGCTTCATGTTGATGTTTGTCACATGAAAAACCTCTAAAGCTTGAGTTTTCTTAAGAAAAGTTTATTATTTCCAAGTATTACTCAAGAAATAGTTGTGTTTCTCTTGAACCTTTGAAAACTCCATCTCATTTCTTTGAGGTTTCGGCCATGAAGGCCTTTGGAACTTGAAAAAAAAATGGTAGCTTGATGATGAGGGCTTCATGTTGATGTATGTCACATGAACAAAACTCTAGAGCTTGAACTTGGTTCCTAGACCAAGTATGTTTTCGGTTTTGTTCCTTTATGTTTACCTTGAGTTTGGTTTTGATGGAAGTTTAAAGCATAGTAAAATACTCAATGATGAGGACTTGAGATGTTGGTGTTTGAATCATCAAGATCTTGGTCCCTAGAGTTCAAAAATGGTTTATTCTTCTTGATGAAGATTCGGCCATCTTCAAGTTTTAAGGTCATGATTCATTTTAAGTATTCAAGCACTAGTAGTTTCCTTTTCTTGTGAGGATGAGGTTTGGGTTGGAACTATGTTCTTTTTAAAAGTCTTGCTAGAGCTCTAGACAAGATAAAAGTAACTTGCATTCACGTTTACTTTATGCTTTGCATAGCATGTTTATTTCTATGCTATCACTAAACCCCAAGATAAGGAATGAACTTGCATAATGCACGTTTAAATTCCAAGCTCGCATTCCATGTTTATATTTTAAGTCATCACTTAAAAACTTAAAAATGTAAAACGAGAGCTTGCATATCACCTAAAATAATCTCGAAGCCTTTCTATTTTGGCCTTAAAGTCATTGTTGCTGGGCCTAGAGCACTAAAATAAAGAATGGAACTTGCATATTTACTTTGAGCCTTGCATATTTAATTTTCAAGTTCTTGCATTTCATATTTACTTTGAAGCTCTCACTTTACTCTCTAATGAAGAATAAAATGGAATGCATAGCACGTTTACTTTTATGTCATCACCTAAGAGACTAGAGCTCAAAGACTTGCCCATTTCATCTTGAGAAAAGTTAAATCAAGAGGTATTCTCTTGAAATGTATTCGGCCATGTGATGATGAAAGCTCTAGGATGAGTTTTTCATTAGTTACAAGAGCCTATAGTTTATGTTTTATGTTTTTCCCAAACATAAGTGACATTTGAAAGTATTTTTGAGTATGTTCTTATATTTAGAATTTCATCCATGAGTAAATTTTAAAGAGTTGCTGCCCTATGTATTTTGTGAAAGTTCTTGACAAGTTAAATTGATTTCCAAGGTATTTTTGGAGTCTTAAAATTGTTCCAAGAGAAACTAGTTACCTAGGTATATGAAAAAGAAAGTTTACACATGATTTGATGACTTACCAATTTCGGTTTCTGCCATGATCATTTCCAGCACCTTAAATTATGTTTTGGGTGGTCTAAATATGTTTGAATACCTTGCCAAGTATATGCTAATTGTTCTAGACATTTTAGAGCATGTTTGGTTACCTTAATTGCTTGAAATGTGAATTCTAGAACCCCATAGGTACAAAAAATATGAATTCTGTCCAGATTGATTAAACACCCATAGAATCACATTATATGATGTCTAGATCAGTGAGAGTGACTCATAATTGGCTTAGGTATTAATTGTTGCATCATAGAAAAAGTCGGATGTGAGAAAGGGTTTAAAACGCATCTTCTAGAACACCGTAATTCATCTAATACAAGCTTACTGCCAATGCTGTCCAGCCATGATTAATTAGGTTTTAGGACTTAATAAATTATGGTAGTGAGGTTAATCAATCCCTTAGAGGCATAAGAAAATAATTTGGAAGTTTGAGGTTACCCGAGTTAGGGATTTCTACCTTAAGGGATTATTATGTGCCTCACATTTAATGATGAATTGGTGTGTTAGCTCATGACGTATGTGATGCCATGTAAACTATTACTCTTATGTGATGGTTTGTAATCTCATGTTATTGCTTCTTTAAAAGAACCTTAGAGATGCCGAAGTGGTAATTTATGTGTTATGCATTAATTATGTGGCATCTTAAAGTAACATGTTAAACTTAGGGTGACTTAAAATATGAGAATGTAATCCTTTGAAACCACCAAACTAAGGGTGGGGACAATGTGATTCTAGCCGCCTAAACCCGCATTTAAAGTCGGGAAGTTGACTTATCCCAAGGGATAAAAGTCTAGATACTAGTGACGACTAGTGTGGTATGAGCTCATAGCTTAGAGATTTCTCAAAAGGGAGAAATATGAGGGCGGCCCCAGTTTAAGTGAAAGTTTAATGTCAGCTAAGTAACCAAGATGAGTCACCATGTGCCAAGTACCAAGTCATATGATTTATGTTCTATGGTTCCAAGTTATATGATTTATGTTCCATGATCCAAGTTACATGATTTATGTTCTATGATCCAAGTTATATGATTTATGTCGATGATCCAAGCTATATGTTTTACGTTCTATGATCCAAGTTATATGATTGAAATCCCAAAATTTATTCCCCATGATTTATGTAAATACAGGTGATATGTTAAAAGAAACGGATCTCGGAAATTAAGACTTTAGAAAACTCATAATTGAACCAATATATGTCCACGGTTTTATACATAACCCGAGATACCTGGAAACGTAAATGATGACACCTAGGATAGGAGGAGAGCCCTACTGAGTTTCTTTAGTAAGAATCTCACTCCCTCTATCTCTTTCTTTCCATTACGTCTTCAGAGCGAGATGGCGACGTTCGTGCTGTTCGTTGACACACCCCGGTGGGAGGTTCACCATGACCCGGAGCATGGGTCATTCCATTTTGAGGGTCGATGTACTGTGCGCATCTTCATGTTTTTGGGACGGCCGTTTGCACACCCCGTATATAGTTATCGCTTCTCCCCGACATCCCCCTATGGTGACCCCACGATCTTTGAGCATGCACGACCACGACATGAGATAAACCTACGGACCCACTCTGCCGGTTCAGCTAACATATCGGAGTATGTGCCACTATCGCAGCACTCGGAAGAGGACCCTGTGGAGGACTCCCTCATGGACCATGAGGGCTCTGCCCTCACTCCGCTTCTGCGACCGATGGGCAGCGAGGAGAGAGTCATTCAGCGTCGGAGGGCTTCGGTGCCCGGACCACGACCCTGACGTGGACGACACGTTCAGTCACAGGGCATGCCTGCACCCGTCGAGCTCTGCCCGTGGATTGGCTACGTTCCTCCATACCCGTGATTCTGTTGTAGAGATTGGAGGGTAGCCCTCAGTGCACGCACGACACGTAGTATGGATGAAACCTCTTTTATGTTGAGGTTATCCACTTTAGGTTGCACGTGGATAGGGATGTTTCTTTTTAGTTCATTTCCATGTATTCTCAGATTTCGTTGTATTCCGGTTTATTATGTACTTGAAGAGTCCTGCCCCGTAGGGTAGGCATATTATATATTTCAGTTATGATGATGTTATGATTCGGAGCCACTTCTATGTTTATCTTTCTGCACTTTATGATACTGACCCGGTAAGATATGCGCGGCTTCTATTTTAAGTAATGTTTTGAAAGAAAAAAATTGGCTCGTATTTTCGTTAAGCTATTTTTTCCAAGTAAAAAGAACCATGATAGTAGGTAACGACTAATACTTGGCCTAAGTACGTACTAGTAGTATTGGGTCGAATATTAGGGTGTTACATTTTGGTATCAGAGCAGTTCGGTTCTCACGGAGCCTGAGGATTGGACTGGCTATGCTTCTTAAGCATATTCCGCTAGAAATGTCATGAATAGGGGTTTTAGGATCAAGTTACACATGACTTCTGTTCATTGCACGTGCCATGGTAACTTGCTCACTTTACTAGGAAGATTGAGCCTGATCAACTCAGTGTTGCTGTTTTGTGTGTATAGGGACCAATGGCACCGCTGATTTACGCCTAGGACTACGCCAAATGCCGACCAAGACAATGCAACTGCTGCTGCTATCCGCCAAATGGCCATAGCCATGGCACGGTTGTTTGATCGGATGGATCAACGCGAGAATGCCGTATCGGCTCCCCCTGCTGCTGAGATTCCGGAGCATGTTCGCTTTGGGGAATTTCATAGGGCGAATCCACCCACCTTCAAGGGAACTGCTAACCCGAACCATGCCGAGGAGTGGATCCGGAACATGGAAAAGATTTTCGGCGTGATACCGTGTTCTGAGGAGCAAAAGGTGAGGTTTGCCACATATATGCTCGAAGGTGACAGTCAAGACATAATTAGAGAGTGTTCTTGCATCATTAGTGAGTTATAAATTCATTTTAGTGTATAAACAATTCTAGACACAATTCCTTAATTTAAGGAATTGGAGAGAGAAAACACTATTCAAGATCCCAAGACTAGGAATCTTGAGTTCTAAAAAGGGATTTAAGTTTAATCTAAGCAATTTTAGGTTCTAATTAACTTTAATAAATTATTTTGACTCTAGATTAATTAGGGAAATTAATTAATCTTCGTTTAGAGCCTAATATTGCTTAGGTTTGCTTAATTACATTATTAAGCTCAAAAACACTATTCTAGGGGCAAAATTGTAATTTTGCACTAAAACTGCCCGGGACCGCCGGGACTCAAACAGATGTTTTGAAACATGTAAAAACATGGTTTTAAACCTCTGGGGAATGTTCCGGGCTCAAACGGCACCTCTACCCGCGTAAAACGCTACAGGGGTATTTTGGTCATTTTGACCAAATCATGAAAATGAGACTTTCACCTCCGGAACCACTCAAGGGTCATTCAATCCCCTTCAAACATTGAGTTGGCCCTTCGAGGGCTGCCGAGTCGGCCATCCTCAAATTCCAGGTCGAAAATGACCTCAGGGGCATTTCAGTCATTTTCCACTCAGACAGAAAATCGGGGCGTTACAATTTCAGTATATGTGTTCATGATGTTGCTTACTAAGCCTTTTCTATGTTTACATTTCCGTACTCCACAATATCGATTAATTCGTTATGCGCGGCTCATACTTTACCAAGTGTTTTAAAAGAAAAATAAATTTGGCTCATATTTTCGTTAAGTAATCTTCAAAGTAATAGCACTAAGGCAAGAAGTAATGACTAATATTTAGCCTCAGTACGTACTAGTAGTATTGGGTTGAATATTAGGGTGTTACACCAGTAGTAGAGACGCTTGAGGAGTGATAGTGTACACACTACACGTAGATTAGGATAACCTTCTTTCGTTCTGAAAGGTTATCCATTTTAGGTGCACTAGGGTGTGGGTGCTCTCCTTTTATGTTTCCATGTATTTCTATTTCAGTTGTATTTGTTTTGTGCTGTATTAAACCAAGTCCCGCTTTTCTTGAGTGGGCATATGATATCTATATATGCGGTTTGTTTTATCATGTTGTGTAATTACATGTTTTATGATTGGATGTTCATGTGGTGTTTATTTAGATTTGTGTTTTATTTCTTTTATGCTTCATCGTTCATCGTATTGCGCGGCTCTCACTTTGCTTTTACATTTCAAAAAAAAATTTACCTGTATTTTCCGCTAAATATTTCAAAGTAAAGAAGAAACTATGACGTAATAGACTAATGATTAACCTAAATATGTTCTAGAGTATTGGGTTAAAAATTAAGATGTTACATGTGTTTCCTTAATCGCACGATTAAGATCATTATGCACATAAGCAGGGGTTATTATGCACGTAAGCAGGGGTTGTAACACCCTAATATTTAATCTAACATGCCTAGGATGTATTCAGTTAATTATTAGTCATTAGTCTTTTGTTCCAGTTCCTAATTCTAACTTTTAGAAAATACTTAGTGAAAATACATCTAAATTTTTTTTTTTGAAATAAGAGATGAAAATATGAGCCGTGCATAGGGTGAATGCTACATCGCTAGTTTTCGTAAGGCAGTATCAAGGTAACATCCACATCATAAGTAAACTGACAAACCATCACATAACAACCATTATATATATATATATATATATATATATATATATATATATATATAAAGTTCAACCATACATCAAGTTTAGATAGTAGCAATAGGTACAGTCATCTGAAATACATGAAAACAGAAAGTACATAAACCATAAACCCTCACCTCCTTAGTGCATCTAAAGTAGATAACCCCTCGAACAAAAGGGGGCTATCCTACGCCAGTCATATGCTCGAGCACCAAAACAAAAGTTGCTAGCTCCTATTGTTGCCCGCCCTACGAAGGAGGAACATATCCAACCCACTGAGCTAGTTCGGCCAGGGTGGCCAAACGGTGTGCAGGTCAGACATGGGCCCCACGGCGGGATATCATCCTCACTCACCCTCTGTGGATCAGCTGCGTTACGGTGGCCTCACTACCCTCGCTGAGATCCATGGGCACGATAGGTTAAGAACTCTCGGAGGGTACCTGAGTAGCGGAATCCTCGGAAGGGTCTGTATCTAAATATTCCATGGGGGAATGGGGCACATACTCCGAGAAGTCACGGATGACAGAGGCGGTCGGTGAAGTGCGGTGAGTTTGCTCTTCACAAGGACGTGCAAGCTCGAAGACGAGGTTGTTGCTGAAGAGGGAGGCAAGAGAGAACCAGGAGCTAGAGACTGGGTGTGTGAAGGGATAGTCCATGTAAACAAAAAGGCAAACTGCACAACGACCCACGAAATGATACGACAGATGAGTGGCGTCGTAGTGCATCTCCCAATTAGGCATGTCAATGTAGATCACAAACGTTACCATCAACCTTTGAAGAAGCAATGGAAAGAAAAGATAGAGGGAGTGAGAAACTTTCTAAAGAATCTCAGTAGGGTGTCCTCCTATCCTGGTGTCATTATCTACGTCCTCAGGAACCTCGGGTTTTATTATAATATAGTGAGCATGCATAAGGTTCAACTTTTATGTTCTAAAATATCATTTATCGAGGCCCGTTTATTTTAACATGCTTCTTAAATGTTATGAATGTATCATACCTCATCATGAAATGCATGTCAATGTGAGGGGTAACATAAAATACGTAGGACATAGTGGTGCTTATGAAACGTAGCAAACATATCATGAATTTCCGTATCTTATCTTTTAGGTGACTTAAACTGTTCTTTCTCTTTCCTTGGAGCCACCCTATTACTCTCCCTTTTGAGAGTTCTAGGCTATGAGCTCATACCTCACTGGTCGTCACCAGCATATACTTATCCTATGATAAGTTTAACACTCGACTCTTGCAGTACAGGGTAGGGGGCATTAGGATCACCTTTCAAAACCTTTAATTCGGGGAGTCCAAAGGATCACTTCCTATTTAGATCACCTCTCATAACCTTTAATTCGGGGAGTCTAGAGGATCATTTCCATGTGTCTTATGTCACCTTTAATCTTGACATATTATGTATAAATGCATGGTAATTCATAACTTATTTCTTAACATGCCATTGCTCATGATTATACATCTCAATCAAATCTCATAAGCATGTTCATAGTTATTGCAAATGCCTTCTAATGAATTTCTAATTCACATAAGCATGCTCATGATCCGAGAATAGTCATGCAAGATCATAAATCCATGTCATACAAGGTTATAGATTCATGTCATACAAGATCATAGATTCATGTTATACAAGATCGTGGATTCATGCCATACAAGATCATAGATTGAAGTTATACAAGATCATAGATTCAAGTTATACATGCAACACCCCAATTTTTACTGTCATTAGAAATTACCGAATTACTGTATTATTACATAAGATTTGAGGCCGAACAATCCTCAATAAAGGAATATAACATTAGAAGAGAGGTTAGGAGCGATTCATGCGAGAGTCGCAAATCCCGAATTTCTGTACGTATAAAATGACCAAAATGCCCTCGGTTATTTTACTCAGAAAATGAGGATCGTGGGCCCCACCTATTCTCAAGGGGATGTTTTGATGATAATAAGGGATTGTTTGTGTTATGTGTGTTAATAGAGCAGAAGGATCTCAATTTTGAGTTCCGACGCGAAATGACCAAAACGCCCCTGCGGCAGTTTAACTCCGATGTGCGTGCTGACTGAGCCCGAACCTCACTAAAATGTTTTAAAATTTGTTTTTAAGCCATGATTAACCATTGGTTAAGCTCGGGTGGCCTCGCGCTGTTAAGTGAAAGTACGATTTTGCCCTATTTTTGGGCGCTTTGCTAATTTCGGGATTTTTGATTCAGATATCTGAAACCTAAGCAATATTAGGCTCAAATTAAAGCTTATTAAATTCTAAATATTAATCTAGAGTCAAAATTATGTATTTAGATTGATTAGAACCCAAAATTGCTCAAAAACACCCAAATTGCTTACTAATTCACTTAAGCCCTTAATCGTAAATTCTCTAAATTACATGAATACCTTGCCTACACCTAAATAATGCATGGAACACACAAATTTCACTTCTTTGGGCTGTAATGGAAGAAATTATTGATGCCATTATGCAGCTGAATTATTGCCAAAAGTTGCACTAAAACAAAATGCCAAAATGTCACCATAAGAGACATAATTCCTTAATTTCATACAACTTTGTCTAAAATGATTTTTCCTCCCTTATTTCTCCTGCAAAATTTCGCCAACTACCTCCTCATTTTGGCCAATTAGAAGCCTCAAAATCTTCTATAAATAGGCTTGCTTGAGTGGTCTTGGAATGCTTTGTTCATAACTAGTTTTTAGGAGCACCAAAACTTTCTTTCTTCCTCCTCTTTGGCTGAATTCTTTCTTCAATTTTTCAAAGAGATTTTGTTTCATTTCACTTCAAGAAATCAAGTTCTCTTCCTCTTCTTCAACTCAGATTAGGTAGGGAGTAGTTTCTAAATTTATTTCTATGCTTTGAGGAGTTGTGTTTTTAGCTCAAAATGATGAAATTATGAACTTACCTTAGCTTTTCATTTCGGTTTTCCTCTTCATTTTTCTTTAACCAATTCGGCCATATGGCCTAGGTGGAACTAAGATGATGGCTTGATGATGAAGACCTTGAGGGTGGGTTGTAAATCCATCACAAGTTAGGCCTCTAAAGCTTGAAAATTCCACTTGATGCAAAACTTTAAAGAATAATGTTTTATGATGCTAAAACAAAGATTTTTAGTTTAGAACTTGAAAGATGTATTTTCCAAGCTTGTATTTCATGTTTATGTTTCAAGTCATCACTTAATCTTTCAAGATAATAAAGAGGTTGCATCTCATATTTAATTTATGCTCTCACTTTATTTTATAATGGCTAAAAGAATCAACGCATGGCATGTTTATTTTATGCCATCACCTAAAGATCCTAGAGGTCAAAGACTTGGCCATGTATCACAAGCAAAGAAATATGATTATTGGAGTTAAAAAATTTATTCTTTAAAAATTCTTGAGATTGGAGCTTAAAAAGATGTAATAATAATTCTCTTCTCCCTTCACCGGTCCTGTGCGGACTACCGCCGCTCCGGTTTCTTAATATTCTCTTCTCCCTCTACTGGTCCTGTGCGGATTACCGCCGCTCCAGTTTCTTGCATCATGTTTATATTTCAAGTTCTTGCATCATGTTTAATTTTCAAGTCATCACCTTAAATCTTAAAGATAAAGAAATGGAATTGCATATCATGTTTATAATTCCAAGCTATCACCTTATAAAGATAAGATTAAAATAAGGTTGCATAGCATGTTTATAATTCTAAGATGTCACCTAAATCTCTAAAGCTCAAGACTTACTCCTTTTATCTTAAGTGAGAATTTTAATTGTGAAGATCCTCCCAAGTTTGACAAAAGAACTAGTTTCTAAATGAGTTTTAAGACTTTGCAAGGATTTTACGGGGAACTAGTATTTTATATGCACTTAAAATATGATTCTATGTAATTGCATGAGGTTCATGATTCGGCCACTGATCTGAGTTTAGTATCAATGTATGATAATGATTTGATATGTTTGAAGTTGTGATAATTATGGTTTATTGTTAAGAGAATGATTCACTGCATGTTAGAGATAAAACTAGCTCCCTAGAACAACCGAAGAGCTAAAATTTACCTAGTTTTTGACCCCTTTAAGTTTAGCCAATGCCAAATCTGTTTTAGTATGTTATAATTTTGTCTAGGATTAGTTAGCCATGAAAAATTTGGTATCAATTAGACTAGGATTGATCCCAAACACTAAAAATGAACTTAGCAACTAGAAAACCGTAAAAACAAGATTTCTAGAACTCTAGGGAATGAAATTTATGCATTCTATCCAGAATCCTTAGCAATGGTAAGAACCAGGTTTTATTATGTTTAAATAAGGGAGAATGATTCATAATTGGTTTAGTAACTAATTTCAGCATCATAGGGAAAGCTGGTAACAAGAAAGGATTTAAAACATAACTTCTAGTATACCGTAAAACCTTAGGAATAACTTACTACCTATGCTACCCCATTTGATTTAATAGTGTTCTTAAGGCCTATAAATAATCGTAAGGATGGTAATAAATCCCTTAGGTGCATAACTAATTAGTTCTATAATTGATAATTCTATGTAAGTATTGGATGCTTATTAAGTACTTGATATCATTGAATGATTTCTGCTTGCATGTTATAGTTGCTGTTGCAAATAATGAGAATGCTTATGCATGAAATATTCTTTATTATGTAAAATTTAACTTTGTTGCTAGAAGAAAGTGTATCATTGTAAAAGTGTAATTTGGAAAGGTTCTGGCTAAGGAAAGACTTGATATTTAAGCGTGTCCATTGTGACCCACCTCTCTTTCCTCGGAATCTCCCAGATGCATGATTATAGTTGATATATATTATTCTAGCTTAAGACTATAAATGAGAAAATGCTATGATATTTATGAATTGTATTGTGATATAACATGCAAAGATTTAATGGTGACTTAAACTTATAAGAAAATGATCCTTTGGAACCATCAGACTATAGGTGGTGAAAAGGTGATTTTAGCCCCCTAACCCGTTCTCTCAAAAGGGTAGAGTCGGGACTTTAGCTTATCAAAAGGGATAAGTATATGCTAGTGACGACTAGTAAAGTATGAGCTCATAACCTAAATTACTCCCAAAAGGGTGGAGTATAGGGTGGCCCAAGGAAAATAATGATGATGATAAAATTTTAAGTCACCTAAGACACTAAAGAAATGAAATATGTGCAGTGTCCATGTGTAGCTAATATTATATGACGTTCTTTTATGCATGTTATTTTGATAATGATGATGAGGAATATGATGTAATGATAAAGGAAAAGTTCATTGTAAATATGACATGTTAAGATTATGATGCATTATAAGACGCATGATTAAAAATTGACGAACCTCGGTTAAGTATTTGTCCGAACTTAAAATGAATCTTTGCATGCTCACTATTTTAGAATAATCCCGAGGTTCCTGGGGACTTTGATGATGACACTGTAGAAGGAGGTACCCTACTGAGAATTCTTTAGCAAGATTCTCACTCCCTTTTCTTTATTTCCGTCGAGGTTAGCAAGAAGGCCGTCCATGCGACCCCAGCTTGGTGCATCTCGTGTGTCCCCTCCCGAGGGAGCTCATCAGTGAATCGGATTTATTCCCCCATTTCCAGGACAGTGGCCATAGAAGGTTCTTAGTAGATTTATGTGTGTTCATGCACCCTAGTTTTAGGATAACCCTCCCGGCTTATGGAGTTATCTAGTTTAGGGGCATGTATTTCCTTATGTATATTTTCTTTTATGGGTTTGCATAAGACAATGATGTATGATCATAACCCACCCTTTGAGTGAGGTTATTGTATGTAAATATGTGTTATAATGTGCTTATGGATGTTATATGATGGAGCCAAAGTGATATGATGTGATATATTCTTAAACGTCTTATTATACTCCGCTTACTTGTTCACGTCGTAATCGGCTCACGTTTTCAATTATGTTTTTTTTTAAAAAAAAAATGGCTCGTAATTTCACTAAGTATTTTCAAATTATGAAGAAAGAACCAAAGCAAGGAGTAAAGTCTAGTCATTAATCAGATTCAACCTAGGTGCATTTCGTAATAGGGCTACCTAAAACCCAAGTGGGTCACAATGCCATATGGGTAATCATGGATCGGCTAACTAAGTTGGCTCATTTCTTACCTATCAAGGTGACTTACTCCTTGGATAGGTCATTTGTGTATCTATTGACGATAATCTCGGATCGAGATCTGCATTTTACGTCACGCTTTTGGGGAGCCTTTCAAAAGGCATTTGGTTTGAAGCTATGCTTAAGTACGCTTATCACCCTCAAACGGATGGTCAATCGGAGAAAACCATATGTAAGATATGTTAAGGGCTTGTGTGTTGAACCAAAAGAGGAGCTAGGATAAGTACTTGCCATTGGTTGAGTTTGCATACAATAATAGTTATCATACACGTATCGGTATGGCACCGTATGAGGCCCTATATAGGAGAAAGTGCCAATCCTCTCTATGTTGGTATGAACCCAGAGAACAAAGTTTGTTAGAACCCATTGCGGTGAGGGAAACCATGGAGCAAATCAAAAGGATAAAGGATAGAATTTTCACCGCTCAAAGTCGACAGAAAAGCTATGCAGACAAATGGCGAAAGTTGCTAGAATTTCAAGAAGGAGAACATGTATTCCATAGGATCACCCCTACCATTGGCATAGGTCGAGCTATGAGAGTCAAGAAATTAAGCCCCAGATTCCTTGGTCCATTTGAAATCCTTAGTCGAGTCGGGCCTGTAGCATACCGAATAGCCTTACCATTCAACTTATCTAACCTCCATGATATCTTTCATGTTTCCCAATTAAGGAAGTATCAATTTGACCCTAGCCATGTATTAGAGCCAGATCAAGTACAATTAAGGGAAGACCAAACCTTCAACCTACCACCTACGAGAATTATAGACAAAGGAGTCAAGCAACTGAGGAACAAGACCGTACCTTTGGTCAAGGTAGCATGGGGACGAGGAAAAATAGAAGAATTTACATAAGAATTGGAATCAGATATGAACATGCAATATCCCGAGCTTTTTACATGTAAAGAATTTCGAGGGCAAAATTCTTTTTAAGGAGGAGAGAAATGTAATGCCCCAATTTTAGTGCTATATGAAAATTACCAAAATACCCCTAGGTAATTTTTGCACGTAATTTCAGGCCAAATAATTCTCAATAAAGGAATATAACATTAGAGAAACACTATGGGAAACTTGAATAATGATTCGTGGGAAAGTCGCAAACCCCGATTTTTCTGTATGTAATGTAACATCCTAATTTTTAACCCAATACTCTAGAATATAATTAGGTTAATCATTAGTTTGTTACGTCATAGCTTTCTCATTGCTTTAAAATACTTAGCAGAAATACTGGTAAATTTTTTTTTGAAATATAAAAGCAAAGTGAGAGCTGCGCGACACATTAACTAGTAATGCACGAAAGGTAATACAGCAAGCGTCGCATAGCAACATGACATAAGCACATAAAAGCACATCATAATAACATGGAACTACATATTTATATAATATGCCCACTTAGATAGAGTGGGACTTAGTTTAGTACAACATGAGCAATACAACTAAAAAGGAAATACAAGAGAAAATGCAACGGAAACTATAAAAGCAGCTCCTCTACCCAAGTGCAACTAACGGGATGACCTCTAGAACAAAAGAAGGTTCATCTCCATCTAAGTGGTGTGTGCTCTACCCGGGTACTCCATCGGTCGATCGTCACCTCCTACTGACGTCCATCTCGCGAGCGAGGCACATTGTAACACCCCGATTTTTCTGTCCGAGGGAAATGACCAAAATGCCCCTGAGGTCATTTCCTGACCCGAACTCGAGGTTAACCAACTCGGTCATCCTCGAAGGGTCAACTCAATGTTTGAAGGGGATTGAATGGCCTTTGAATGCTTTCGGAAGCGAAAATTTCGTTTTCCGTAGTTTTGGGTCAGAATGACCAAAATACCTTTATAGCGTTTTTACACGGGTAAAGGTGCCGTTTGAGCCCGGAACTTTCCCCAGAGGTTTAAAAACATGTTTTCATGTGTCTAGAGGTCTCTGTTCAAGTCCCAGTGGTCCCGGGCAGTTTTAGTGTAAAATTACGATTTTGCCCCTAGAATAGTGTTTTTGAGCTTAATGACATAATTAAGCAAACCTAAGCAATATTAGGCTCTAAACGAAGATTAATTTATTTCCCTAATTAATCTAGAGTCAAAATAATTTATTAAAGTTAATTAGAACCTAAAATTGCTTAGATTAAACTTATATCCCTTTTTAGAACTCAAGACTCCTAGTCTTGGAATCTTGAATAGTGTTTTCTCTCTCCAATTCCTTAAATCAAGGAAATGTGTCTAGAGTTGTTTAAACTCTAAATTGAGGATTTAACTCACTAATGGTGCAAGACCACTCCTTAATTATGTCTAGACCACCTTAATTATCCATTTCCCTTGCCTAAACACTTTCTTACAAATTCCTAATCTTAAGCATAATCAAAGATACACCTAAACACAACTCTAAACCACAATTAAAATGCAACTAAACCTCTCCCAAATCTTATGCACATGGCCGAAATTCTCTTCCCCATTGACCACATGTTTAATTATTTTCTCACTCAAAGAACCATGCTTGAGGTCATACCTTGAACCATACCTCACCATACCTTAAGCCATATCTCACCATGCCTCAAGAACACATTATCTCACCTCATGGAACTCATGGATTGCCCTCCAATCTGCACACATGGCCGAAGCCATCCTCCCCCATGAGCACCCTTCATTTGTTTCATTTCTCTATAAATAGAATGCCTTGAGGAGCTTGCACCACTTTTAGATCATTTGCTAAGTTTAGGAGCACTCAAAGCTTTTCTTTTTCTCTCAAAGTTCTAGTGTTCTTCAAGTTCTTCAAGTTCTTCAAAGTTCTTCATCATCTTCATCTTCTTCTTCCATCTTCAAGTTCATCACATCAAGTAGGGATTTTCTTTCATGTATTCTTTTCTTTAAAGTTCTTGTTCTAAGCTTTATGTTCATAGTTTCTCTTGATTCCTTTTAGAACTTCTTTTCTTCTCCTCCTTCCTCTTGATGTTTCGGCCATGGGCCTTTGGGAATGAAGAAGTGAGAGCTTGATGATGAGAGTTTCATGATGATGTTCATCACTTGAAACAAACTCTAGAGCTTGATCTTTGTTCTTGAACAAAAATGTTTCTAGTTTTTCCTTTCTTGAACTCTTGAGAACTTTAGCTTTGATGATGTTTTAAAATGGCTCTATGAACTCAATGATGAGGACTCATGATGTTGGTGTTAATATATCATCAAGATCATGAACTCTAGAGTTTTAAAATGTTCCTTTTTCTTCTTGAAGATTTCGGCCATTTCCTTAATTTTTTTCTAAGCTTCATGGTTTGATTTCCTAAGAATATTATGTTGAGTTTTAAGAACTCTAAGCTTGACTTTACCTTGTTTGGATGAGTTTAGGTTATGGTTTAAATTCCTTTAAAGTCTTGTTAAGAGCTCTAGAAAGATAAAATGAACTTGCATAATTTATTTTATGCTTGCATTCATATTTACATTCTTGCTATGCATCTTTACTTTCAAGCTATCACCTAAGAACATAAAGATTAAAATGGAACTTGCATCATCACTTAATTTAATTCTCAAAGCCTTTCTATTTCGGCCTTAAAGTCGATTGTTGTTGGGCCTAGAGCACTAAAATAAAGAATTGAACTTGCATTACCACCTAATTAATTTCTCGAATGCCTATCTATTTCGGCCTTAAAGTCGATTGTTGTTGGGCCAAGAGCACTAAAATAAAGAATTGAACCATGCATATTTACCTTCAAGCTTGCACGTTTAAGTTTATGCCTTGGATATTTAAATTTAAGTCATCACTTTACTTTGTAAGCAAGATTAAAAATGAAAAGCATGAGCACGTTTAGTTTATGTCGTAACTTAAGAACCTAGAGCTCAAAGACTTGCCCATTTCATTCCAAGATAAAGTTAAATGTGAATGTATTCCTTGAATGCATAATTTCGGCCAAGTAGTGATGATGGACTTGCAATGAGTTTTCATCTAGCTACTAGAACCAATAGTCTATGTTTTAAGTTTTCCTTAAAGCTTTACAAATCTTTATAAGGCTATGTCATCACAAGTTGTGATTTTATTATCTTTTAGGGGATGGAATATATTTTGGTCAGTGACCTAAGGCTTCTCTTAGCCTCTTGATGAATTAAAATGTTTTTGAAAAGAGTTTTAGAAGTCCTAGATTGATTCCAAGAGAAACTAGCTAACTTATGTACCTAGAAATGTCAGTTTAACTCTCTCATTTAAGTTAAATGTTTTCGGTTCTGATGTGATGAGTGTGATGCCGTATGATGATGTTTTGATGTGTTGGAATGTGTGAAAATATCATGTGATGATGTAGAAGCGATCCTATGCATGATAGGTAAGAAACTAGCTAACTAGAAATACCGTAAAGCTAGAATTTAACATAGTTTTGACCCATTTGTTTATGGAAATAATCCAAACTATTTTAATGGGAACATAATCAGATTTAGATTGTTTGGACATGAAAAACTTGGTCTCATTTGAATTAGAATTGAATTCTAGCACCTATAGGGAAACTAGTAACTAGAAAACCGTAAAAATGCAATGTAGAACTCTTGGAACATTTATTTTTCTGGATGCTGTCCAGCACCCTTACAACATGATAAACATGATTAATAATTAGTCCTTAAGCATGGGAATGCCTCATAATTGATTTAGATTTAATCCATAGTGCCTTAGGCGAAGACGGAACCAAGAAAGGGTCTAAAACGTAAGTTCTAGAACCCCGTGATCACAAGTTAAGAATTCTACCCTATGCTTTTCAGATTTAAATGTAGATATGAGGATTATGAGTGATGTTTAATTATGAGCCCTTAGGTTCATAAAATATGAGCGACGGATGTTAGAGAACCAAATCTCATGATTAAGACCCGTAAGGGTCAAAGCATAAGCTACCGTAAGGATAAACGGTTGAATGTTCCATGATGATGTATGTTATGTAAATGATGATGATGTTATTCATATGAGGAATTCATGAGGATATATGTTTATGTGGCATAAAGCAAATTTGGAAGGAATTCGGTGTAATTGCATCGTGCCGCCGAATTCCCAACAAATTTGGGGACTTAAAGAGATTTTGAAAATTAAGGTACTAAGATGGGTTCTAGGATGACACCGGTTCGGCCGAGCACCTCCATAGAACTCATGTGACATCGGTACCATTTTATACTCTTAGGTGACACCGGTTCGGCCGAGCACCCCTAAAAGAATTGCCCCCTAACCCGTACTCAGATAGTCGGGATTTATCATTTATGATACGCTTATCGTTAAGTGGTAAGTAAGAACTAGTGACGACTAGTTAAGGTATGAGCTCATAACCTAGATGTATGACACGTTACGGGTGACACCGGTTCTGGCCGAGCACCTCCAGTTCGATTGTCTTTTAGGGTGGCCCATGAGGAAGAGAAGTTTCATGATTATGATTATGTCACTAAGTTTTGTCCCATATGAATGTTACTATTGCCACTTTATGCCACCAAGTATGATGATGCTTGATGTCATGTTTTATGTATGTGCATTAGGTAGTGCCATGCATACATTTTCTATTATGTTGCATTCATGACATTAAGATCATCCTAAAATGAATGGACCTTGGCTAAAATATATTTTAAAGTTTAAAATGAACTTAATACATGCTCAGTCATTTTGTATAAATAAACCCAAGGTTCCTGAGGACGTAGATGATGACACCTAGGTAGTAGGAGGCCCTACTGAGATTCTTTAGCAAGATTCTCACTCCCTCTATCTTTTTCTTTCCGTCACGTCTTCAAATGGCGACGTTCGTAGTATTCGTGGACACGCCAACATGGGAGGTGCACCATGACCCGGACCACGGGTCATTCCATTTTATGGGTCGATACACGGTTAGAGTATTCATGTTCATGGGTCGACCCTTCACTCCCCCTGTACATTCCTATCGTTTCTCCCCCGTCTCACCTTTTGGCGATGACCTGGTGTTCGAGCGCGCACATCCCCTAGAGGAGAGGCTTCGTCGTACCCCATCATCCACGTCCGCCACTCGAGACTACCCCTAGTATGTGCCCCGTTGCCCGTCGTATTTTTTGGAGACGGATCCTTCCGAGGATTCGGCAACCCAGGCACCCTCCGAGGGATCTTCCCCCACCATACCCATGGACCTTGGGGAGGGTAGTGAGCCTTCCGTGACTCAGCCGAGGCTTGCACGACGACCGGACATGAGGCCACGCCGTGGAGGTCACTTCCGAGCCCCGTCCCGTCTATTCACGCCGGAGGAGCTTGCTCAGTTCCCCGGTTACGTACCACGCTCGAGGGATAGTCACCAGTAGGAGGTTGTGGATGGCCCGGGTTAGAGCACACACCACTTGGATGGGGATAAACCTTCTTTTGTTTAGAGGTTATCCCATTAGATGCACACGGGTAGGGGAGTAGATCATGTTTATGTTTATATTGTATTTCCTTTCATGTATTTTCCTTGTACTAAATTAAGTCCCACACTTATAAGTGGGCAAGTTATATATATATGAGATGATATTCAGTGTTATTTATGTTGTGCCCTATGCTATGAAGTTATGAGATGTATGATTTGATCGTTACAAGATGTATCGCATCACGCGGCTCTCACTTTTTATTTCGAAAAAAAAATTTACCCGTATTTTCCGCTAAGTATTTCAAAGTAAAATGAGAACTATGAAGTAACAGACTAATGATTAACCTAAATATGTTCAAAAGTATTGGGTTAAAAATTAGGATGTTACACACATATCCGGGAAACTGGGCGAGCTCCTCGGGCGTAAAGAGGCAGAACGGGGATCAAGAGTGACCCCCGCGGTGTGGCCGCATCTCCGGTCATCGTGCAAGCTGTGGCTGAGTCACGGAATCCTCACTGCCCTCCCTCATCAATGGTGGAGAGGGGGCAGAGCTCTCGCTATACGGATGGGTAGGCGGGTCCTCGGACGGGTCGGTCTCTGAGAAGTAGGTCCGGGGCACATAATCGGGATAGTCTCGCATGGCTGAGGCGGTGGTGTGCATGCGGAGCACTCTCTCGTTATGCGTCTGTGGCCTCAAACACCCGCTCGTCGTCGCCGTAGGGTGCAGTCGGGGAGAAGCGATGGGTGTGCACGGGATGAGTGAAGGGACGTCCTACGAACATGAAGACTCGCACCATGCACTGTCCCTCAAAATTGTATGACCCGTGAGCCGGGTCATAATGTATCTCCCATGTCGGGGTGTCCACGAATACCACGAACGTCGCCATATGAAGACGTGATGGAAAGAAAAAGATAGAGGGAGTGAGAATCTTGCTAAAGAATCTCAGTAGGGCCTCCTACTACCTAGGTGTCATCATCTACGTCCTCAGGAACCTTGGGTTTAGTTATACAAAATGAGTGAGCATGCATTAAGTCCATTTTTAGGTTCTAAAACATAGTTTAGCCAAGGTCCGTTCATTTTAGCATGATTCATAATGACATGGATGCAAGCATATTAAAGAATGTATGCATGGCTCTACTTAATGCAAGAATAATCATCATATACATAGAACATCATAATAGTAGTGGCATAAAGTGGCAAATAAATTCTCTTTGTGACATAATCATCATAACTTCCTCATAGGCCACCCTAAATGACAAGCGCTCTGAGGGTGCTCGGCCGAACCGGTGTCACCCAGAACGTGTCACACCTCTAGGTTATGAGCTCATACCTCAACTAGTCGTCACTAGTTCTTACTTATCACTTAACGATAAGCGTATCATAAATCATAAATCCCAACTATCTGAGTACGGGTTAGAGGGCAATTCTCTTAGGGGTACTCAGCCGAACCGGTGTCACCTAAGAGTATAAATTGGTACCGATGTCACATGAGTTCTATGGAGGTGCTCAGCCGAACCGGTGTCATCCTAGAACCCATCTTAGTACCTTAATTTTCAAAATCTCTTTAAGTCCCTAAATTTGTTGGAAATTCGGCGGCACAATGGCATTACGCCGAATTTCTTCCAAATTTGCTTTATGCCACATAAACACATATCCTCATGAATTCCTCATACGAATAACATTATCATCCTTCACATAACACATGCATCATCATAGAACATTCAAACGCTTACCCTTAGGGTAGCTTATGCTTTGACCCTTACGGGTCTTAATCTTGAGATATAGTTCTCTAACATCCGTCGTTCATATGTTATGCACCTAAGGGCTCATAATTAATCATCATTCCTAATCCTCATGTTCATACTCAAATCTGAGAAGCATAGGGCAGAATTTCTAACTTGTGGTTACAGGGTTCTAGAACTTATGTTTTAGACCCTTTCTCGGTTTCGTCTTCGCCTAAGACGCTATAAATTAAATCTAAATCAATTATGAGACATTCCTATGCTTAAGAACTAATTATAAATCACATTTATCATGTTGTAACGTTGCTGGACAGAATCCAGAAAACTAAATGTTCTAAGAGTTCTACATTTGCATTTTTACGGTTTTCTAGTTACTAGTTTCCCTATAGGTGCTAAAATTCAATTCTAATCCAAATGTTACCAAGTTTTTCATGTCTAAACAATCCTAATCTGATTATGTTCCCATTAAAATAGTTTGGATAAGTTCCAAAAACAAATGGGTCTAAACTATGTTAAATTCTAGCTTTACGGTATTTCTAGTTAGCTAGTTTCTTACCTATCATGCATAGAATCGTTTCTACATCATCATGTGATATTTTCACACATTCTAACACATCAAAACATCATCATACAGCCACAAGCTCATCATGACAGTACTGAAAACATCTAACTTCAATAAGAGAACTAAATTGACATATCTAAGTACATGAGTTCACTAGTTTCTCTTGGAATCAATTTAAAATCTCTAAAACTCTTTGCAAATCATTTTAAATTCATTAGGAGGCTAAGAGAAGCCTTAGGTCAGTGACCAAAATATATTTCATCTTCATAAAGGGAATAAAATTATAACTCATGATAACATAACCTTATAAAGATTTGTAAAGTTTCAGGAAAAACTTAGAACATAGATTATCGGCCCTTGTAACTAGGTGAAACTCATTGCAAGTCCAGCATCACTACTTGGCCGAAACATGCATTCAAAGAATACATTCACATTAAACTTTAACTTGAAATGAAATGGGCAAGTCTTTGAGCTCTAGGTTCTTAAGTTATGACATAAAATAAACGTGCTCATGCTTTTCATTTTTAATCTTGCTTAGAAAATAAAGTGATGACTTAAATTGAATATGCAAGGCATAAACTTAAACGTGCAAGCTTGAAAGTGAATATGCAAGGTTCAATTCTTTATTTTAGTGCTCTTGGCCTAACAACAATCGACTTTAAGGCCGAAATAGAAAGGCATTTGAGAAATTAATTAGCTGATAATGCAAGTTCAATTCTTTATTTTAGTGCTCTTGGCCCAACAACAATTGACTTTAAGGCCGAAATAGAAAGGCATTCGAGAATGTAAATATAAATGCAAGCATAAAATAAATTATGCAAGTTCATTTTATCTTTCTAGAGCTCTTAACAAGACTTTAAAGGAACTTAAACCTCAACCCAAACTCATCAAACCAAGATCAAGTAAAGTCTAGAGTCCTTAGAACTCAACATAACATTTTTAGAAAGTCAAAACATTTAGCATGTAAAAGACAAGGAAGTGGCCAAAATGTAACACCCTAATATTTAACTCAACACGCCTAGGACGCGTTTAAGTTAATTATTAGTTATTACTCTTTTGCTCCAGATTTAAATCAACTTCTTTAAAATACTTTAGTGAAAATATGAGTAAATCTTTTTTTGAACTTAAATACCAAAATGTGAGCCGCGCATCCTAAGTATCTAACATCGTTCACCTTTTCTGCATAAGAGAAGTGTTAGAAACAAATGACAAGTAAACACATAATACAATCATGGCATAACATAACTCAAATAATAATATCATATCAATAAGTGTGTCATAATAATGATGTCCTATAAACGTAAGGACATACATATCCATAAATAGAAATACAAACTGATAAATAAGATGCAATCACTCTAAAGGCACATATCCAATGAGAAACTATCTTCGTTAAATCTCTTGTTCTATAGTAAAGCTCCCACGACCATTACTCAAAGCCACGAACTACTTCATCATGCTTGTCTGGAGACGACACGGAAAAGAAAAGGGATGAGAAACTTATACAAGAGTCTCAAGAGGGCTTCAGACTCTAACACAAGTGTCATCGTCATCGTCCCAGGAACCTCGGGTTTAATTATGAAAATGGTGAACATATATATATAAGGTTCATTTATTAAGTTCTAAATATCATTAGCCGAGGCCCGTATCTTTTAGCATGAATCTTAATGTCATGAATGCAACATATTAGTTATGGATGCATGTCAATTTCATATACATAATATCATAAAATCCATAAAGCGATGCATATAATATAAAGAACATCATGATCATTATTCTTACAGGTGACTTAAACTTCTTCATTCTCTTTTCCTTGGGGCGCCTATAATTCTCTCTTTTCTCGAGAGTTCTAGGTTATGAGCTCATACCTCACTAGTCGTCACTAGCGTATTCTTATTCCTTTTGATAAGATAAATTCCCGACTCTTAAGGTACGGGATAGGGGGCATTAGGATCACCTTTCATAACCTTTAATTAGGAGTCCAAAGGATCACTTCCTATTCCGATCACCTCTCATAACCTTTTATTGCGGGAGTCTAGAGGATCATTTCCATGTGTCTTATGTCACCTTTAATCTTGGCATGTTATATGGAGATGTAAACATGGATATCACAATTATAACTCATTGATTCATTATTTCATGTGCATATCAATGAATCAAACATAATTATAACATGCCATAATGTAAATCGCATAAACATGCATCATATGTCATTGCAAATATCCATAAGCCATATAAATTTCAGCACATCAACTCATTCTTCACAACACATCATTCACATTCATCTCATCATATTGTCAATATTTACGTTTAAGCCCCAAAGGGTCAAATCACAATTTCTCAAAGATTACGGGTCAAAACATAATTACCCCTTTTTAACATCTACTAATAAATTAAAGATCTCTAACATTAACCAATACAATTCAAGAGGCATATAACTATTAGAAACCATCAAAACTCATCATAAAAACCTTTTAGGG
The DNA here is from genome assembly GCA_031216125.1 of Dalbergia cochinchinensis. Classification (NCBI taxonomy): domain Eukaryota; kingdom Viridiplantae; phylum Streptophyta; class Magnoliopsida; order Fabales; family Fabaceae; genus Dalbergia; species Dalbergia cochinchinensis. Next base: position 28,651,423 of record CM062375.1, on the reverse strand, counting down.
CCATAGACTAAATTTAACACATTATAGGGTCAAAGTATAAAGTTACTTATTTTGACACTTATCAAAAACCAATACTTGTAAAACTTTTTCTAAGCATTATAAATAGTATTTTGAACACATAATAACATCAGATATTATTACTAACCCTAATTAAAATCCTTTCATCAAAATTACATAATTGATAGTTTAGAAACACAACTTTCTACATTTTACAAAATGGTCAAAACTAACACTTATAATTATCCTTTTCAACCTCTAAGATACCAAAAACAATTTTTACATCTAATACTAATAATTCTAAGGTATATAAAACATATGATCAGTATCTAATCAGTGAGGAATTAATTCAGAAAATTCATTGTCTAAAGCTTTGTAGAATTACGATTTTGATCCTTTTTATCTACTAGTTTATCACAAAAATGCTAAAAACAATTCTTACATCAATTATAAGTAATTTATAAACATTCAAAGCCTTTAAATCAATATCCTAACTATTTTATTTAAATCAGGTCAGTAGCATAATTTTCAAATCATAAAGCTTGAGAAAAGCATAAATTCAAACATCTTTAGATTTCTAACTCTAACAAAATTATTTAAGTAGCTTAAAGACAATATCAAAGCCTTAGAAATAAAATAAGCCAACCTTAATATCAAGAGCATCAAGAGGCAAGAAATAACATAATTTAAATATATCCACAAAAATAAAATTCCTATTTAAGATTAAAGAGGTAAGTTTTGAGCTTTAAAGGTTTAGGTGATGGCAAGAATCATAAACATGCTATACAATCCATTTTTATCATTATAAAGTGATATCTTGGAAATATAAATATGATGTGCAATACTTGAAATATAACTATGATTATGCAAAGCTTGAAGTATGAATATGAAGATGCAATTCATTCTTAGGTCTTTATAATTTACGTGATAACTTGAAAGTAAATATGAATATGCAAGTCCATATTATTATCTTCAAGAATTAAAATGATAACTTGAAATATAAATATGAAGATGCAAAACTTGAAATATAAATATAATTGTGCAAAGCTTGAAATATAAATATGAATATGCAAGCTTATTTTTAGATCTTTAGTGATAACTTGAATCATAAAATGCATTACTTGAATTTAAACATGAGAATGCAAATTTATATTATTATCTTCAAGATTTAAGGTGATGACTTGAAATTAAATATGATTATGCAATGCTTGAAATTTAAATATGATATGCAAGAGCTTGAAACATAAACAATGGATATAGTTTCATTTGATTATCTTGTTAAGCTCAAAACTTTTAGAGAATTAAACTCTTTAACCTCAATCAATCTTAAATAAAGGAAGTTAGCATTAGAGTCCTTATTATCAAGATCCCAAGAACCATATTCCATAGTCTTATCATTAAGCCATAAATTAGAAGTCATTAGGAGGAAATAAAGGAAAGAACATGAAATAAAATCCCTACCAAGTTGTTTCTTGTTCTCAAATGTTAAAGCTTGATGTCTTAAGAAGTGAAAAGAAGAAAATCTCCTCTAGATGATGATGATGGCTTCGGCCAAGACAAGAGCTAATGGAGGAAGGATTTTTCTTGTGATTTGTGTTTGATAATGGAAAGGTTATGTGTCTAGGAGTTGGTTTATGGTTGGAATGTGTATGCTTGAGGTTTAGAGCTTGGTTAGAGGTTGGGAATGGAGGCTCTTGAATGTGAATAAGGAAGAAGAAGAAAGCTTGAAGTATTGAGAGAATTTGAGAACTTTGAGCAAACTTTGATCAAGAAAACTATCAAGTAACTAAGCACCAAGGCTATGGATGTTTGTGTGTACATTTTAGCAATGGAAGAGCTCTTATTTATAGGCCAAGGAAGGCCATAAAACCGTGCATCTAAGGCTGGAAAAATGGGATTTTAATTTCATTTTCAATTAAAGAAACATAGAGAAAGAAAGCATAATGTGTAGTCATAATTGTGTTCATGTATCATGGCTTGAAAATGCATAAAATATTATGTAAATGGGAGGCAAGGAATCATGGCTGATGAGGCTGAACATGGATGGAATTCTTTTTGATTATATTTAGCCAAAAAAAATAATGAAAAAGAAAGCTAAAGGTATGGTGTCATGTTGGATATGTTTTCATGTTGAAAGAAAAGCAATAAAATATGGTTATTTGGGCTGATCATGGGTGCTGGTTTCTGATGCTTTCATGATCAGATTTGTGTTATTTTATAAGTGATAAATCATGTATTAGATGTGTATTTACTTAGGTAAAAGATTAGTAATTGATAGGTTAGTGAAAACGGTAAAAGGTCAAGTGTTTAGGACAAATCAAGACAAGGTAAAAAGAGAAATCTTATGCTAGTAAATGAGGTTAATTTCAAATGTGTAAAAACCAATTTGTAACTTAGGTTCTAATCTTAGGATAAGAAAATGTAAATGTACAAGATTTTACAGAAACCGTAATTTTAATTTTGACCTAAAACATCACTAACTTTATGAGCTTCTAAAAAGACAAGGAAAGGTAATTTAAATTTATCTTAGGTAAATCTTGACTCTAATTACCTCAAGTAATTATTTTTAACCTTGGGTAATTAATTTTAAACTCAGGTTAATGAATAAAATCAATTTGAGTTCAAATAGAGTTTTAATACTACCTTAATTACACAAGTAAACCTATATTACCACAACTAGGGATAAAAGGTAATTTCACATAAAAACACTCAGTAAATATTGGACAATCTCAAATCATACTTGAAATAGCTATTTTGAATCTTTGAGTGAAAATCAAATTCAGAAATTATGTAATTTCATGACAAATTACTGCAGGGGTAAAATGGTAATTTTACTTACGGTAAAAATTGAGAATTGAGATTTTTACCTCTAAGGCATATATAATCCCCATCAAGCCTTAAACTAACCCTTCAAAGATAATCTAGATTGGTTATCTTTGACTTTCTAGGTAAAAATGACCTCAGGGGCATTTTGGTCATTTTACACGTATAGAAAAATCGGGGTTTGCGACTTTTGCAGGAATCGCTAAACAAGTCTCCTATGATGTTTCTCTAATGTTATATTCCTTTATTGAGAATTATTTGACCTCGAATAATGTATAAAAATTACCTAGGGGTATTTTGGTAATCTTAACATAGCAGTAAAAACTGGGGCGTTACACAAAACTTCAAGAAGGAAAAGGAACATTTTAAAACTCTAGGGCCTATGATCTTGATGATATATTAACACCAACATCATGAGACCTCATCATTGAGCCCTTAAAACCATTTTGAAACATCACTAAAGATAGAGTTCTCAAGAGTTCCAGAAAGGAAGAACTAGAAACATTTTTGCTCAAGAACAAAGATCAAGCTCTAGAGTTTGTTTCAAGTGATGAGCATCATCATGAAACTCTCATCATCAAGCTCTCATTTCTCTATTCTCAAGGGCTCATGGCCGAAACAAGAAAGAAAAAGGAATAGAGAAGAAGTTCTAAAAAGAAAACAAGAGAAACCATAAACATCAAGCTTTAAAGAAAAACATTCATGAAAAGAAATCCCTACTTGATGTGATGATCTTGAAGATGGAAGAAGAAGATGAAGAAGATGAAGAACTTGAAGAACTTTGAAGAGCTTGAAGAACATTAGAACTTTGAGAGAAAAAGAAAAGCTTTGGAGAGAACTAAACTTTGCAAATGATCTAAAAGTGGTGCATGCTCCTCAAGGCATTCTATTTAAAGAGAAATGAAGCAAATGGAGGGGTGTGTGTGGTGATGAAGGCTTCGGCCATTGTGTGCAGAATTGGGGAGAAAAATATCTCTTACAAGGCATGGTTGAAGGCATGGTGAGTTATGGGTTCAAGTATGGTGAGGTATGGTTCAAGGTATGGCCTCAAGCATGGTTCTTTGAGTGAGAAACAATTCAACATGTGTGGTAATTGAGAGAGAGGGGGCCGAAATGCATTAGCCATGGGAGGAAGGTTTCTTGCATTTTAATTGTGGTTTAGAGTTGTGTTTAGGTGTATCTTTGATTAGGATTAAGATTAGGAATTTGTAAGAAAGTGTTTAGGGGAGAAAATGGGTAATTAAGGTTGTCAAGACATAATTAAAGAGTGTTCTTGCATCATTGGTGAGTTATAAATTCATTTTAGTATATAAACAATTCTAGACACAATTCCTTGATTTGAGGAATTGGAGAGAGAAAACACTATTCAAGATTCCAAGAGTGAAATCTTGAGTTTTAGAAAAGAGATTTAAATCTAATCTAAGCAATCTTAGGTTCTAATTAATTTTAATAATTTATTTTGACTCTAGATTAATCATGGAAATTAATTAATCTTCGTTTAGAGCCTAATATTGCTTAGGTTTGCTTAATTACATCATTAAGCTCAAAAACACTATTCTAGGGGCAAAATCGTAATTTTGCACTAAAACTGCCCAGGACTGTCGAGACTCAAACAGATGTTTTGAAATATGTAATAACATGGTTTTAAACCTCTGGGGAAAGTTTCGGGCTCAAACGGCACCTTTACCCGCGTAAAACGCTATAGGGGTATTTTGGTAATTTTGACTCGAAACTGCGGAAAATGAGACTTCCGTCTCCGGAACCACTCAAGGGTCATTCAATCCCCTTCAAACATTGAGTTGGCCCTTCGAGGACTGCCGAGTCGGTCATCCTCGAATTCCGGGCCGAAAATGACCTTAGGGGTATTTCGGTCATTTTCCACTCAGACAGAAAATCAAGGCGTTACACGTAAAGAATGACCAAAATACTGCTGAGGTCATTTTTACTTAGAAATCAAAGATAACCAATCTAGATTATCTTTGAAGGGTTAGTTTAATGCTTGATGGTGATTATATGTGCCTTAGAGATAAAAATCTCAATTCTCAATTTTTACTGTACATAAAATTACCATTTTATCCCTGTTGTAATTTTACATAAAATTATACAATCTTTGAATTCAGTTTTCACCCAAAGGTTCAGAATGACTATTTCAAGTATAATTTAAGAATATCCCATAATTACAGAGAATTTTTACGTGAAATTATCTTTTTACCCCTAATTATGCTAAATAGATTTACTTGTGTAATTAAGGTAATATTAAAGCTCTATTTGAACTCAAATTGCTTTCATTCATTAACCTTGAGCTAAAAATTAATTACTTAAGGTTAAAAACAATTACTTGAGGTAATTAGAGTGTGAACACCCCATTTTGTCTGGTCCATTAAACAAAAATCCAAAAATTTGCATATTTTATGATATCTAATTTCTTTTGGAAAAATGTGAAAAAAAAGTTTTCTGGTTTTTTTTTTCATTTATCTCCAAAAATTAAAACACAAACCAAAAAGGGTCCAATTCATCAAAAAAATTCTTTTTGCCTATGTATGATTTACCGAGCCATTTCAGCCCATTTGAAAAAAAAAAAAAAAAGAGAACAAAGAGGGTCATGGCACTGTACACTCTACTTCCTGCATGCCAACGAGCAATACACCAATGTGGAAATGATGGGCATGAAGCAATAATCATTGAAAAATAGCTGGCACCTAGTGAGGGTCAATTTTGGAAAAATAAGTAAATAAAATAAAAAAGAATGAGTGGCAACGGCATGATGCTCATCTCTTGTTGCACAATGATGATTTCTCCACTGTTGCAAAATAATAGTTTTCTTTTCCTTTACAGAAAAAGATCCCTTTTTGACATATTGCCAAACAGTAAAGGGAAAGTGATCAATGATTTTGGTTAGCGAGAACACCTATATAAAGACCGATCAGCATCAAACCAAGGGGGATCATCATAGAACGGAAAAGAACCAAATTTCTAGCCAAACCATAACAAAAAATCCATCCCTCTTCACCATCGGCAATACCGGAGAACCAAAAAGAATTTTTCCAAACACAGAACAAATTCAATCCAAATCCAGCAATAAGAAAAATCCCAGCAACAATACAAGGAAGAAGAACGGGGAGCAATAATCAGTATACAGGTATCTTCATCAGTATCATCCAGTAGAAAAAAAAAATCAAAAAAGGAAAAAGAGAGGGGAGGAGGCCGCGGCTTCCACCACCATAGCCGTGGCCTCTGCTTGTTCTTCCATCACCGCCTCCATCGTCGATCACCCCTCAACCTCCACCATCCACCTCTTCTCTTGGCCACTCCTCACCATCAGTTTCCTCTTCTTCCTCACCCTTACCCTCTCACCACTGCCACCGCCTCCTTTTCCATCACCATCACTGACCCTCTCCACTGCCCCTCACAGAGCCTCAACACCACCATCATCATCCATCAATTCCTCACCGCCGCTGCAACCAAAACTACCACCGCCTCCTTTTCCATCACCACTCCTGTCCCATCACTCCGCCAAAGACCTCCGCCGCTCGCCCCTACCCACGACACACCTCTTAGATCCACCACCATCAACACCTCAAATTCATCCTCCACCTCGGATCCACTAGTCGCCGACACCACCCTCAACCATGCAACCACCGTGGTGCCACTCCCCCACTACACCATCCGTCCTCCGTCGCATTTGAACCTCTCGTTCGCAGTCTCCCCTCTCTATGTTGTTCTGCCTCTTCTCTCTGCCTTAACACGGCTTTCCCTCTCTCTTAGTCCCACTTCTTCTCTCTTGCTCCACTCCCTCTCAATTCTCTTTCGTTACCTCTCTCAATTTCCTTTCTCTTAGTTTCTATTTTTATTGTGCATTATTTAGTGAAAAGAGAGAAAGTGGGTATGTGTGTAAACCACATGCATCTGTGTTGGGTGTGTGAGAATGAGTGGGGTGAGCGTGTGTATGATAGTGGGTGCGTGCGTGTGTGTGTCATTGCGAGAATGAGTGTGGGGATGGGTAAGAGGGTCGATGTTTTTGTTTGTTTGTTGGATTAAATTTTTGGATTAGTTTTTTCTATTTGGGTGGACTCTTTTGATAAGTTGGGAATTCTTTTATGGGCTGGGTTCTTGCTTTTGTGTTTGAAAGAGCTTTTTTTTTTTGCCGTTGTATGTTTTTCTTAGAATTTTTTTTTTAGCTTATATTGGATTTCTATAAAATATTTTGTTTGATTTCTAAAAAAGGAAAGCTTGTGATGTCTTTTAGCGATTTATTTTCAACCATTTGAATAGAATTAAATAATTAAGTTTAGAGAGTGATTATTTGTTTATTTGATGTTTTGGTGCATTCTGTGTGATATAAAAATAAAAATGAAAAGAAAATGTTAGCTAGGACTTTGATTTGTTTTTTTTTTATTTTCAATTATGTTGTTTGTTGGTGTTTTTTGCTCAAACTAATTGTATGCTTGTCATTTGTCTATAAATTAAATTTGTTAGTTTATATTTGAAATAAGTGTTCATTGAAAATAAATAAAAAAATGTTTTCTTTTCAATAAACAAATAAAAAAGTTTTAATTTGCGAAATGATTAATGATGATAATTGAGTAACAAATGTTATCTTTATTGTTATTGAACCATAAGGGTTTATTGAGTAGCTAAATGCTATCTTAAATCCTATGCAAAAGCAGATTTTGTTAAAAAAGAAGATTTTACAACAAAAGTGAATTTCAATTCTTTTTTAATTTAAATTTCTTTCTCTTTCGTCAATAAAAACAAATTTCAAAATATTTCAATCCGTGCAATGATCAATAATGGTGATTGAGTAGCAAATGTTACCTTCATTGTTATTTGGATCATAGGAGTTTGTAACACCCTAATATTCGACCCAATACTACTAGTACGTACTTAGGCCAAATATTAGTCATTACCTACTGTCATGGTTCTTCTTTTTTTTTTTTACTTGGAAAAATAGCTTAACAAAAATACGAACCAATTTTTTTTCGAAACATTACTTAAAATAGAAGCCGCGCATATCTTACCGGGTCGGTATCATAAAGTACAGAAATATAAACATAGAAGTGGCTCCTAATCATAACATCATAGCAACTGGAATACCTCATATATATAATATGCCTATCCTACGGGGCAGGACTTTTCAAGTACATGATAAACAGGAATACAACGGAAATGCAGAATACATAGAAAAGAACTAGAACGAAACATCCCCCACCCACGTGCATCCTAAGGTGGATAACCTCAACACAAAAGAGGTTTCATCCATTCTACGTGTCGTGCGTGCACTAAGGGCTACCCCCCAATCTCCACAGCAGAATCACGTGTACGGAAGAACGTAGCCAATCCATGGGCGAAGCTCGACGGGTGCAGGCATGCCCTGTGACTGAACATGTCGTCCACGTCGGGGTCGTGGTCCGGGCACCAAAGCCCTCGCCGAGTTGATGGCCGTCTCTCATTGCCCCATCGGTCGCGAGGCGGAGTGGGAAGCGAGCCCTCATGGTCCATGGGGAGTCCTCCACAGGTCCTCTTCCGAGTCTTTGCGATAGTGGCACATACTCCGGTATGTCAGTTGAACCGGCAGAGTGGGTCCGCAGGTTCCTCTCATGTCGTGGCTGTGCATGCTCAAAGATCGTGGGGTCACCGTAGGGGGATGCCGGGGAGAAGCAATAACTATATACGGGGTGTGCAAACGGCCGTCCCAAAAACATGAAGATGCGCACAGTACATCGGCCCTCAAAATGGAATGACCCATGCTCCGGGTCATGGTGGACCTCCCACCGGGGTGTGTCAACGAACAGCACGATCGTCGCCATCTCGCTCTCAAGACGTAATGGAAAGAAAGATATAGTGGGAGTGAGATTCTTACTAAAGAAACTCAGTAGGGCTCTCCTCCTATCCTATGTGTCATCATTTACGTCTCCAGGTATTTCGGGTTATGTATAAAACCATGGACATCTATTGGTTCAATTATGAGTTTTCTAAAGTCTCCATTTCCGAGATCCGTTCCTTTTAACATATCACTTGTATTTACATAAATCATGGGAAGTAAATCGTGGGACTTCAGTCATATAATTCGGACAGAAATCATATAACTTGGATCATAGAACATAAATCATATAACTTGGATCATAGAACATAAATCATATATAACTTGGATCATAGAACATAAATCATATATCATGGTTTCCTATGTCATGGGTCATAGCACATAAATTCATATAATCATGGTGCATAGAAGCATAATTCATGGAACATGATACATATCTTGGTTACTTGAGGTGACATTAAAACATCATCATTATTTTCCTGGGCCACCTAACTGATCTCCCTGTGGAGAAAAATTCTAGGTTATGAGCTCATACCACGCTAGTCGTCACTAGCACATGGACTTATCTCTTTTGATAAGTTAAAGGTCCCGACCTAAAGTACGGGTCTAGGGGGCTAGAATCACCTTATCCCCACCCTTAACCTGGTGGTTCAAGGATCATCTTCTCATAGTTTAAGTCACCTTAAGTCTTAGCATGTTAATGCAAGATGCCACATAATTCATGTATGTCAAACATAATTACATCATAGGCATCTTTAAAGTTCTTAAAGAACAATAACATGCAAACATAAAACTATCATTGAAGTATAATAGTTCACATGGTACCATCATACTTGGCTCATGGAGTAAAAATCATCATAAAGTAAGCAAGAGCAATAAGCCTCTTAACTTGATCATGCTTGAAATCTAACATAAGATCATATATTCATGTTAGGCTAAAGCATAAACTCATGTCATAAAAATTTCCAGATTCAAGCAAAGTAAGGTCATAGCTTCAAGTCATCGAATCAGAAAGGCATTCTGTTTGTGAACTTGGGTTCTGGTAATCGATTACATAAGTATCGTAATCGATTACACAGCTTCGAGATTTCAAAACATGGAAGATAGGGGGTTCTGGTAATCGATTACATGAACTTGTAATCGATTACTTTGTTTAAAAACACTTTCTTTGGGCCCTAGAACATCTGGGTAGTCGATTACATGATTCGTGTCGATTACTAGAGTTCAGAATGTGTAATCGATTACACTATATAGTGTCGATTACTTTGGGCAAAAGTTCATGTTTGAGCTCATCCGAGCTTTCTGGTAATCGATTACATAGGCTGTTTAATCGATTACCAGCATCTTAAAAACATGAAAAAATCAGGTCTGAACATATCTGAGTCATTCCTTTGAAATGCTTATGGTGGCCAGTTTCTCTTGGAACAATTTTGAACTTCAAAAACATCTTAGCAATCATTTTAACTTGTCAAAACCCTCATAAATATAAGAACATACTCAAAATGCTTTTGAGTACAACCTATGTTTTAAAAAGACTTAAAACATGAGCTATAGGCTCTTATGACTAATGAAAACTCATCTTGGAGCCATCATCATCACATGGCCAAAATGTACATTCCAAGAATGTTTCCATGGTTAACCTCTTCTCAAGATGAAATGGGCAAGTCTTTGAGGTCTAGTATCTTAGGTGATGACATAAAATAAACGTGCTATGCATTTCATTTTAGAGTCCTTTAGAAAGTAAAGTGATAGCTCAAAGTAAATATGAGGTGCATATCCATTTTCATTCTTTGAGTTTAGTGAGGACTTGAAATATAAAATGAGATGCAAAGCTTGGAATTTAAACGTGCATAATGCAAGTTCATTCTTTATCTTGGGATTTAGTGAGGGCATAGAAAATAAACGTGCCATGCAAAGCATAAACATAAACGTGAATGCAAGTTACTTTTATATCTTGTCTAGAGCTCTTACAAGGCTTTAAGAAGGAACATAGTCCCAACCCAAAACTCATCTTCACAAGAAAAGAAAAACCATTAGTACCAAGGCATCAAAAGAAAACATGACTTCAAGAATCATGAAAGTGGTCAAATCTTAACAGAAGAAAGGAACCATTTTTAAATCTCTAGGGACCAAGATCTTGATGATCCAAGCATCAACATCCTAAGTCCTCATCATTGAGTACATAGCTTCCTTCAAAACAAATATTTAACAAAGTTCATGATAAGGAAGAAAGCAAAACCAAAACCAAAACCATGCTTGGTTTAGGGCCAAAGTTTCAAGCTTTAGAGTTTGTTCATGTGACGAACATCAACATAAAGCTCTCATCATCAAGCTTACATTTTTCCCATGTAAAAAGGCTTCATGGCCGAAGACATGAGAAGAAGAAGAAAGAAGATCCAAAATGTTCAAGAGAAACATAAACTCTTTTAACTAAACTTGTAAAGAATGAAACTTTCTTTAAGAAAACTCAAGCTTTAGAGGTCTCATGAGAGATGGACTCATGGTCACATCTAGAGAACACTCATCATCAAGCCATCATATTCAAGGCCTTGAGGCCGAAAACTAAGGGGGAAGAAAAGGAAGAAACCAAAAAGGAAGCAACATAGAGGCTCAACCATTCATCATCTCCCAATCAAGATTCAAGCATTATAACCCTAAACCCATATTTGGAAAGAGTTCCCTACCTTGTGTCTTGAAAATGAAGGAGAGAACTTGAGCTTAAGGAACTCTTTGAGAGTTTGAGAGAAAAGTGAGAAAGCTTGAGAGAAGGAAATGAGAGAGTTTGAGACTTTAGAGAAGGATGCAAAAGTGATGGAGTTGTGGAGTGTGGTGTATTTATAGGAAAATGAAGGAGTGAAGGGGGAGTTGGTTGAAGCTTCTTGAAGAAGGAAGAGAGAAATATCTTCTTGTGTGGTCATTCTTGGTGTGACTGAAACCATGGGTAGGCATAGGTCATAGGGTAGCTTGAAAGACAACTTGATTGACTACATAAAATAAAATTCTTTTGAATTCTTGGGGGAAGTGGCTGAAAATTATAAGGCCATGGGAGAGAAAATTTCATGGCCACAAGATAAAATATCTATATGTGTTGTCATTCAAAGGTATGGAAGAAAGTATGGAAGGTATGATTGATTATGAAGCTTGATTGAAAGCTTTGAGTGACAACATAAACAATTTATTCTTTTGAATTTTGAATGACATATATTTTTCAAATGTGATCATGATTATTTGAGAGTGACAACTTTCTTGGAAAAGAGAGTGTCATTGGGAAAGGGAGTGTGAATAGTGAAAATACTATTCATAGTTGTTTTTTCTTTTAAAAGAAAGAAAAGAATTTAGAAAAGAGTTCTAAATTTCCTTAAACAATTCTAGGTTCCAATTAGTTTTAAATAATGATTTTGGCTCTAGATTAATTATGGAAATTAATTAACCTTCAATTAGAGCCTAAAATCGCCTAGGTTCTGAGTTAGATAATAACTCATTAAGTCCAACATGCACTAAGCAGGGGCAAAATCATAATTTTACTCAAAAACTGCCCGGGACCAACGGGACTTAACCAAACCTTAAACAATCATAGTTCATGCCTTAAAATCATGGTTTTAAACCTCAGGACAAAGTCCGGGTCAAAATGGAATTTTAAAACTGCCTGAAATCTGTCACAGGGGTATTTTGGTCACTTATGCGCAGAAATCTCAGAAATGAGGTTTTTCTGCTCGGTTAAACACTCACAATCATACAACCCCCCTTCATATAACATATGACCCCTATGAGGATGGACAAAGCCGGCCGTCCTCGTGTTTCGGGTGAAAATGACCTCAGGGGCATTTTGGTCATTTTGAAAGTTTAGAGAAAATCGGGGCGTTACAGAGTTCATTGAGTGGCCTAGTGCCAACTTGGATTCTATGCAATAACAGATTTTACGTATCTTTTTGCAAATTCTGTTCTCCATAAATAAAATCCATCGCCATAGAATTATTTTCTACAGAACTACGTGACTTTGAGTTCCTCATTGCACCAGGGGATACGTAGGAGCAGGTGATCCCGTCAAGCCAAAATTAAATTTTCATAAATTGTTTATTTGATTGTAAATATTTTGCATTGTTTTTTTTATATTTAAAAAGGAATTTTGAAGGTTGTTAATTAGTTTGCACAACTTACTAAGGTACCTTCTGAGGATGGGTGTACTAGGGATGCGTAAGATTAAATTCCTACCCTTCCCTATGTATAACCGACTCCCGAACTCATAATCCGGTTTCAAAGATCATCTTTTTAAAATAAATGGGTTTTTCCATGTTTTTCCAATTTTAATAAACTTGGTGGCGACTCCATATTTTCAACAACAATAAATCTTTTTTTCATCGTCCCATCCCGATCTCGGTTGCAGCAGGATAAGCGACTCCTTGAGGATGTTACAATAAGAGAGTCAGGCCTATTATGGTTGGATTGTGCAAATTAAAGGTAACTATTTTGATTCCTATTTTTCTTTTTCTTATTTTATTTTGTACAGTATTTTCCTTTATATTTTATCTTGTATAGAGTTTAGTGTTTCACATGTTTACCTATAGTATTTGCTTTATTTATTAAAACCTTAGGGTAGATGACCATTGTTATTTTGTATATATTTGTTGTTTGTATTTTGTTCTACAGGGATGTACAGTGTTAGGATTGAAAGGTTTGTATGCTCTCTGCACACACCTCACAATCACTTATCTCACACACTTTTTGAGCTCTATACCTAAGCCTGTGCGAGCCAAGGATAGGGGGTTTCTTGACATTGCCATGAGGAGCTTTATGTTCACTTGGTATGTAACGCCTCGATTTTCTGTCTGAGTGGAAAATGACCGAAATGCCCCTGAGGTCATTTTCGGCCCAGAATTCAAGGATGGCTGACCCGGCAGTCCTCGAAGGGCCAACTCAATGTTTGAAGGGGATTGAATGACCCTTGAGTGGTTCCGGAGGTGAAAGTCTCATTTTCTGCAGTTTCGGGTCAAAATGACCAAAATACCCCTATAGCGTTTCTGGCGGGTAAAGTCTTGTTTGAGCCCGAAACTTTCCCCAGAGGTTTAAAACCATGTTTTTACATGTTTCAAAACATCTGTTTGAGTCCCGACAGTCCCGGGCAGTTTTAGAGCAAAATTACGATTTTGCCCCTATAATAGTGTTTTTGAGCTTAATGATGTGATTAAGCAAACCTAAGCAATATTAGGCTCTAAACGAAGATTAATTAATTTTCATAATTAATCTAGAGTCAAAATAAATTATTAAAATTAATTAGAACCTAAGATTGCTTAGATTAGATTTAAATCTCTTTTCTAAAACTCAAGATTTCACTCTTGGAATCTTGAATAGTGTTTTCTCTCTCCAATTCCTTAAATCAAGAAATTGTGTCTAGAATTGTTTATACACTAAAATGAGTTTATGACTCACTAATGATGCAAGAACACTTCTTAATTATGTCTTGACAACCTTGATTACCCATTTTCTCACCTAAACACTTTCTTACAAATTCCTAATCTTAATCCTAATTAAAGATACACCTAAACACAACTCTAAACTACAATTAAAATGCAAGAAAACCCTCCCCATGGCTGATGCAATTTCAGCCCTCTCTCTCTCTCATTTACAACACATGTTGAATTGTTTCTCACTCAAAGAACCATGCTTGAAGTCATACCTTGAACCATACCTCACCATACTTTGAACCATACCTCACCATGCCTCAAGACCATATTATCTCACCTCATGGAACTCATGGGCTGCCCATGAAGCTGATGGCCGAAATTTCCTTCTTCATTTTCACTTTGCATTTGTTTCATTTCTCTATAAATAGCTTGCTTGGGTGAACTTGCATCATTTTGGGTTCATTTGCAAAGAGTAAGTTTTCAAAGAAACACTTCAAAGCTTCCTTTTTCTCTCAAGTTCAAGTCTTCAAGTTCTTCAAGTTCTTCATCCTCTTCTCTCATTCCAACCTTCTAATCTCTAGGTAGGGATTTTCTTTCAAGAGTTCTTTCATTTAAAGTTTTTACTTTCCTTATGTGTTCTTAGTTTCTCTTGAATCCTTTCTAGAACTTCTTCTCTTTTCTTCTCCTCTTTGTTTTTCGGCCATGAGGCTTGTGAATCAAAGAAATGAGAGCTTGATGATGAGAGTTTCATGATGATGTTCATCACTTGAACAATCTCTAAAGCTTGATCTTTGATCTTGAGTTAAAGATGTTTTTAGTTTTTCTCTTAAATCTTTGAAACCTTTCACTTTGATGATATTTTAAAATGGTTAACATAAACTCAATGATGGGAGCTCATGATGTTGGTGTTAATGCATCATCAAGATCATGATCTCTAGAGTTCCAAATGTTTCTTTTCCTCTCCAACAATTTCGGTTCTTCTTCCTATTCTTTCTTTTTGATTTTCGGCCATGTTGGCCAAGGAACTCACAATGGCTTGATGATGAGAGCTTCTAGATGATGACTATGTGTTCATCACAATGAGGCCTCTAGAGCTTGATTTTTAATAAAAATGTTATTTAAGTTTACATTTCAAGAAAAGAAACTTTGTATTTAAAGAACCCTTGAGGTTTACTCTTGTTTTTCTTTATCTTGTCATGATGAGTTTGGGTTGAGGTTTAAGTTCCTTTAAAGTCTTGTATGAGCTCTAATAAGAAATAAAATGAACTAGCATTCATATTTAAATTTGAGCTTATGCATTACATATTTATTTTGAGCTTTGCATTCATATTTAATTTTCAAGCCATCACCTAAAGTTAAAGGCTAAAGAATGGAGTGCATCTCATATTTATATTCTTGTCTAGCATATTTACCTTTCATCACTAAAGAACGTAAAGATTTAAAATGAGGTTTGCACTATCACCTAACTAAATCTCAAAGCCTTTCTATTTCAGCCTTAAAGTCGATTGTTGCTGGGCCTAGAGCACTAAAATAAAGAAATGAACTTGCATATTTATATTTCGAGCCTTGCACATTTATATTCCAAGTCTTGCATATTTATTTTAAGCGTTGCATTTTTATATTCAAGTCTTGCATGTTTACTTTAAGTTCTCACTTTATTTTGTAATGAAGAATAAAAATGAAGTGCATAGCATGTTTAAATTATGTCATCACTTAAAGGACCTTAGAGCTCAATGACTTGCCCATTTCATCTCAAGTTAAAGTTTAATGAGGGAGCATTCTTTGAATGCATGATTTCGGCCATGAAGTGATGATGAACTTGGAATGAGTTTCTTCTAGCTTCAAGGACCAAGAAGTCAAGTTTTAAGAGATCCTTTTAAAGCTCATGAATTTGTTTAAGTTTAAGACCAACAAGGTTCTATGAATTTAACACTCTTTTAAGGAGGGATTGAATGGTCACTAACCTAAGGACGTGTTTAGTCTCTTTGACATGATAAAATGGTTTGCAAATGAGTTTTAGAAGTCTTGAAAATGATTCCAAGAGAAACTAGTAACTTATGTGTTTTAAAAATATCAAGTTATGTACCTTTTTGAGATTTAATGTTTCGATTCTTCCGTGATGTGTTTGCTGCCATGTGATGATGTTTGATGTGTTTGAATGAGTAAAAAATTATGTAAGATGAAGTAAGAACATTTCTATGCAAGTTAGGGAATAAACTAACTTTCTAGGAAAACCGTAAAGTCAAGATTTAGCATAGTTTTATCCCATTTAATTATGGACACTGCCCAAACTGTTTTAATGGGAATATAATCAGATTAGGATTGATTAATCATGAAAAATTTGGTTACATTTGAAGTATGAATGAATTTTAGCACCTATAGAGAAACTAGTAACTAGAAAACCGTAAAACCGCAACTCTAGAACTCTTAGAACATTTAGTTTTCTGATTCTGTCCAGCACTCTTACAATGTAGTAAACATGGTTTATAATTAGTTTAAAGGCTTAGGAATA
The DNA here is from genome assembly GCA_031216125.1 of Dalbergia cochinchinensis. Classification (NCBI taxonomy): domain Eukaryota; kingdom Viridiplantae; phylum Streptophyta; class Magnoliopsida; order Fabales; family Fabaceae; genus Dalbergia; species Dalbergia cochinchinensis. The sequence continues at coordinate 28,634,868 of CM062375.1, read as the reverse complement.
CTTCATAATTGGCTTAGATTTAATTTATAGCGCTTTAGGCGAAAACGGAATCGAGAAAGGGTCTAAGACGTAGTTTCTAGAACCCTCGTAATCACAAGATGTAATTTCTGCCCTTAAAGTGTAAGGCTGTCCAGATTCATTGAGGAACATAAAAATTAGTAAGAATTATAATTTGTGAGCCTATAGGTGCATGAAAGGATAAAAACGGATGATAGCGTAATTAGTTTTCAATATTTAGACCCATAAGGGTCAAAGCATAAGACACCATAGGCTTAAGAGCATAATGAGCTTTAATGTTTCATGCAAGTGTATGTTTTATTATGAGAACAACTTGAGCATGTGATCTCTTATGAGAGTATATAGTGTTGATGTGTTGATGCTCACGCCATGATGCGTTATGCAAAATTATGGTATTATGATGCTTATGATGCATACGATGATTATGATGCCTTATGTTGGTATTGAAGGTTAAAGCAATGATGTGATGACGTATATATTATGATGAGTTTGACTATATGACATTGATGTCTTATGGTGATGTTGAATGGCTATGCATGCTCTATATGTTTCGTGGCATAAAGCAAGTTTGAAGGAAATCCGATGTATGCCGTTACGCTGCCGAATTTCCTATCAAACTTGAGGATTTGAGAAAAGTTTGCGAAAACTCCTGGGTGACACCGGTTCGGCTGAGCACCCCCAGGAAAGGTTCTGGGTGACACCGGTTCGGCCGAGCACCCCCAGAACAGATGTGACATAGCACTGAGACGCATTTCTCCCGCTACGGTGGGGAGGAAACAAATCCGTGAGGGTATTGACATTGAGCTTGCCAAAGCGGACAATTCGCTATGTACTAGATACCAGTAGAGCGTTTCAAAGAAGGAAATGATCCTAAGATAGGTGATCCAAGAAAGTTATGTATACCCCATCTATTAGCCCATATTAAATCTACTGATGACTAGTTAGGATTGAGCTCATTCCTAGGCGATAGGTGAGATGTAGTTTGGTGACCAGATTATCGCAGGGCCGATGAATCGATTGGACTTTTGGTGGATATGTTAAGAGGGTGGTCTTTAAGAAAAAGAACTTAAGAGTTTTACTTATGAGAAAGATGTCACATGAAAAGTACTATGCCTTTTTATGCCGCATATATGATTTATGTTTCTTTATGATATGCCCAAGTATTACGATTCTCGTGTTAATGTGCACATGGTATTGTCATGCATTCATCAAATATCTGTTGCATTCATGTCATTAAGACACATACTAAAAGACACCCACTTCAGATAAATAGATTTGTAAAGCCTAAAACCAATCCTTATGCATGTACACCTTTTTCATAATTAAAACCGAGGTGGCTGGGGATGACGACGATGACACTAGTGTTAGAGTCGGGAATCCCTACTGAGAATCTCGAATGAGTTTCTCATCCCTCTCTTTTCTTCCGTGTCGTCTCTAGACGGGGATTACAACGAGGTTCGTGACTTCTTTTGAGGCGCGCGCTTAAAGGACACACTAGCAGACGGAGCAGAGAGTCGCTGCGGAGGCATAGATAGCTTAGCTTTTGGGTTGACACTTATCTAACCTCATAGGTGGATAAGGATGACTTCACATATATGGGCATGTTTTGATGTAAATGATAGTACAATGATGTTAGTAGTCTATGTATCTATGAAGATGTGATGATATTATGATTGTTATGTATAATACTATGTTTCATGATTATCAATGGTGTGGTTACTTTTTCTTGCACGTGATGGTTATGACGAACGTTAGGTTAGTGCGCGGCTCGCGTTTTGCTTTCAAGTTTCAGAAAGGAAAATTTATTCATATTTTCCACTAAGTATTTTAATAAAAGGTTGTAAGGAATGAGACTAAAAGAGTAATAAACTAATGATTAACCTAAATATGTTCTAGAGTATTAGGTTAAAAATTAGGATGTTACATGGTAGTTGTTAGGACACCACTCAAATTGTTACTGGCTTTATGGATTGATCATATTGAGAGGATTCATCCGTACTTGTGATTAGTTGAAAGGTTAGATCCTTGTCCTATGGATAGGGGTAATCTGGGGACCATGATCATTAGAAGTCTAGGCCTATTCTGAAAACTGTGCACTAATATACTGAACTTAGTGGCTACTTAACTTAGGGTTTTTGCCTTAGATATATACAACCTTCAAGTCTTACCCTATCAAGACAAATAGAGCATATTCCTTCACTTCCTTCATCAGTCATGTGTTTGTTGACCTTGGTTTGCAATAATAGAACATGTTAAAATAAATTTTGTTTTCCATTTTCTTTTTAATCATGATCATTTATCTTGTTAAAAAAAATGGTAGCAAAAGTGAAAATTTCTTTGTGACAACCCTAAGATAGACGACTTTTGTTCTGTATTGTGTATTTGCTGGTATGGAACATGGATAGTTTTATGATCTCAAGTTTTTATGCTCTCTTTACACACAACACTCATATATTAATCACACACTTACGAGTGGGGCCCTATACCCGGGTCTGAGTACAACTTAAGATAAGTAAGAGATTGTGTAATGATAGTCATTTTGGATGTACATTCTGTTTGGTTTTTGTGAAAATCTCATGTAGAGTGTGACTCTTTCGTGAATGTCCTACACCTAGCAGTTCACCTGCTGTTGTGGATAACATTCCGAAATGTGTCCTTAGCTCTAGAGGCCAGAAGTCCTAGAATCATAAAACTATCTAAGAGAGTTTTCACATAGTAGACAAACTCATGGAACCCTAGGATAGGACCTTCTAGCTTATCCAGCTGGGACATGAATGGAGCATGTTGCTTTGCCTTTTTATCAATGTTTTTGGTTTTCCATTACATTAGAATGTTGTTGTTTTGTTATAACAGTAAAGTCATGTGTTGTTAAGAGAGAAAAATATAAAAATCATTCATCTTGCATGGAAAAAAAAAAGAATTCATTCTTCCCATCTATGTATTCATACATAAATTTCAGTGTTTGGTACTTTTTCTCATTATCTTCATTTGTCACATTACTTAAAAAAAAAGAAAAAAAAATATGTGCATTGTTTCTAGTATAAAATAAAGTTTTGCATCTTAGCATGCCTTCTTGCATTTGGTTGTCTTATATTCTATGTTGTCTACTTTTGTTGCATAATACGGGAAAAATACAAAAAAAAAAATATATTGTCTTTGCAGTCATTCTAGATAACTAAATTTTGCATACTGCATGGTAGCATGTAGTCATTAGTCTGGGTAGTTTTTTATTTGATTATGTCATTTATTACTTCACAAAAAAAAGACTTTTGTGCTCTAGCATAGGATGAAGCATTGTATTGTGATTTTTGTAAATCAAGTAGTTTTTACTTTAGCATTGTCTTGATTTCATTACTTCATTCAAAAATAAAAAAAATTGCATTTGTCATTTGTTTATGAAGATTTTGCACGAACTTGATGCATTTGTCCACTTTTTTGATTTGTTGAATAAAAATCGTTCCATCTTTTCATTGGGCTTTTTCATTGTACAATGACCTTTTACATTTGACTTATTTTCGCTTAAAAAAAAGAGAGAAAAATCATTACATCTGTTTGTAAATATTTACTTTTATGTTTGGCTATTTGTCTTGAATTGTTGGAAAAATCTGTAAAGGTTTTGATCTTTGTGCATCTGTCTTGATCTTTGTGCATCTCTAGCATCCTTGCATTTGTCATCTGTTTATAAGGTTTTACATCATATCATACTTTGGTGTATTCTCTTGATTTGTTTCTTAAAAAAAAAAAGAAAAAATCCTTCATTTGTTCATAAAATTTTGCTTCCTAAAAAAAAAAAGAGGGGCTTCATTCTATCTATTCATGAAATTTTGCTCTTGTGCATTTTTCTCATGAGTGTGAGTTGTCCTTAACTTTGCATGTTTTTCTTGTACATCATGACTCATCATTTTCATATCATTCTATTTTGCTAGTTGCAAAAAAAAGAAGGGTGAGGCATTCACTTTAATATTTTTTTTCATGTACATAGTAGCTTATCATTTCATATCATTCTGTTTCATACATAAAAAAAAAAAAAAAAATTTAAGGCATTCACTTTAACATGTTTTTCATATACATAGTGGCTCGTCATTTCCATATCATTCTATTTTGTTGCACAGATAGATGGTTTTTTAAAAAAAAAACAAAAAAAAAATATAATTTTTGACTTTCTCATTGCATGAGTTTCCTACATTAGGAACCATTTCATTTTCAGTTGTTGTGATTTGTTACCCAAAAAAAAAAAAGAAAAAAAGTCGCATTCCATAGTTTAGTTTAATTTTCTTGCATTTTCAGCATATCTTATTTTCATTTTCATATTGCAAAAAAAAAACAAAAAAAAACACTTTGTAGTTCCTCTATGGCATGTTGAACAGTCAAATTTCCATCTGGCATGAGTTTCTTTGTATATATATTCTTTTCATTCAATAGCTTTTTTATAATGTCTTGATTTCCCAAAAAAAAAATCATTCACATAAATAATGATTTGTGTTTGTTCATTTCATGTTTTTTGAAAAAAAAATTGAAAGATCTTTTGAATATTTTTGTTGTTAATAAGAAAAAAGAAAATTGAACCATGGTGCTTCTAAAGAGAGTGAATATTATCCAAATCCAAATTCTTGAGATCAGATCACAAAATTTCAAAGGAGATTGGGTTGTGAGTGGATGAAGCATTGGAAAGACATAATTATATGGTTGAAAGACATAAAGGCTAAAGCAAATTGTGAAGAAAGTTTGGGAACTCTACCTAATAAATAAAGAAATGCAAAAATTTTGAGGGAGGATGAGGGCAATTTGGAGCTCCAATATCATGGTTTAAGCTGAAATAGATGATTGAGAAAAAATTGAATTACTAGCAAATGAGTCATATTCGGGACAAAATGAATCATGAATCAAGAGCAAATCATGTACAATGCAATAAACCATTCCCCAATCCATGTCACCATCTCACTCCAGCTGTCAAACCTTTCAAGCACCACAACTTTAACGTTTCCAAATACATTCACCCTTCATACCCTAAATCAGTCACTTATACCCCACCTTCATTAACCAAAGAACCCTCATTGGCCAATAGAATCCACCAAAAAAAAAATGCTTCTATCATCCATCCTTATGCATGATTTGACCTAGAGTTTTGTCTGATGATTCCTTTTGTCTCAAGAAGACTAAAGAGCCTAGTGAAACCACCAATCCTAATAGTGAGTAATCCCAATCATCCAACCGATTTTTATCTAATGGAAAAGTGCGCAAGTTTGAACATGTTAACTCTAGTCATTAGAGCATGCAGAGTATCGGCCTTCAACTATGTGGAATCCCTAAGAAACATTGGATTGGTTCTCTTATCAAGTGGATACCATGAATTAGTACCTCAAGTTGGTCAAAATTATGAGCTTTTGTTCACTTTCTTGAAGCATTAGAATAATGGATGGCATGGATTTCAGTGTATTAGATTTTTCCCATATTTTGTTCATATTATTGCTACATAATGTTGTGTTCTACTCTTTCTGTGTCTTGGCTGTCTTGTTGCTATTGCATCAATTCGTTAATATCAGTATTTTGCATATTTATCCATAGTGGCTTTCAAAAGCTTTCATTTCATGCCCTCATTCATGCTAATCACCACATATTTTTAATCTTGTCAATCATTATCATGTCCATTGATAGTGTCTTAATCCTACAGACCCCTGTCATTCTCACATTTGTCATATATTGTCATCTTATTTTTTCCACAGTTTGTATAATCCTTTAAAAATGTCTTTTTGCCTTACCTAATGAGCAAAGCTTTCAGGAAATCATTGATTGATCCTCGTAATCCATTGGACAAAAATAATCATGAAAAATGTGGGGGCATTGAGCATTGAATGGGGATGTCAAGAAGGAAAATCCTTTTTGAAATAAAACATGGGTTGAAGCAAGAAACCAATAGTTTGATCAGCTGATGAGAGAGTCGTGTATGTGCCAATGGATGATTTTGTCTTAATGATAAGCTTTTTGAAAATATACAGTCACAATTTGAAATGATGTTTGGCCATTTTTTCTCTATGCTAAGTATTAACCAAATAATCCATGGTCACCCTTCTTGAGCTTGGAACTTTCTTTCTTCAAAAGAAACCTTGGGCAAGGATTACTCCACAATAAAGATAATGCAATATTTTAAACACAGTGCAAAGTCAAAAGAAAAAATTAGAAAAGGAAATAAAAGGATATATCTACATACTTCCTAAAAAAAAGAAATGAATTGATAGAATCTACCGAAAAAAAGAGAAATAAATTAGTAGAATCTATAGAAAGAGTCAAAGATCCTTGATCCTCTTGAAACCTTAAACACTTGTTTAAGCCTTTTATATCCTTTGTTTCATAACCCTACACGCTGGCCAAGTTATAACCTTTAAGAAGTCCATTTTGATCAATGAGTGACTATTGTATTTTCTGTAATTTCAATTTTGAGACAAAGTTTGCGTAATCTCTCATGTATTTGCACAAACCCTTGAGAAAAAAAAAAGAAGGAAATGTTAGGTTGAAAGCCTCAAAACGCTAGCCTAAGTGAAAGTGGGCAAAAGAATTGACAGTATCTCAAACAACCCAAATTGGGGCAAATTTTTTTGGTGATGATCAGGCCTACAAACCAAGAAAATTTATACTGGCAATTTTGGTAATGATTAGACTTCTTGGCTTTGCAGATTGAAACTGGGGCAAACTTTTGCCATTACACAAGTGCTCACCGCATCAAGAATGAACGAACGGTTATGATGTCCCATGGATGAAAACTGATCGATCATATGAGAACCAAAGAATCCATACTAGGGCGATAAGTTTGATTTCTTTCTCCTCTCTTTGCATTCTTTTCATTTGGTCATCTTTTGGAACACTATTTCCATAATAATGTGTATAAGTTCTAGGTCACCTACTTGGATCCATGTGCATATGTTGAATTGTGCTTCAAGTATAGTGAACATGAGTGAAATAATGTAAATTGACTAATTGGTGGGGATCCTCTGAACTCAGAGAATTGATCAGATGAGAGCTACAAAATCTTTGCAAGGGGGTCATCATGAGAAGTGATGTGAAAAAAAAGGAGAATTTGAAAAAAGTGCAATGAAACCATGTTGCAAGATAGTGAACTCAATAACAAACTTGAAAATGGATTCAAGTGGTAAAATCCTCTCTGAAGAAGCTTACTTATGGTTCAAATATTTTTCTATGGTAAGATGATCCTTTTGTTACATATTAATTACAATATCTCTTTCTTTTGATTTTCAAATCATTTGGGTTCTTGGCTTATCTGTTTTGCTAAATCTGTTTCATACTGTCATTCTTGATTCATTCACATGTTGTACTCATACATCCTTGGCATCCCCACTTTAGCTTAATGTTTTTGGGTCACTTTTGCTTTTGAAAAAAAAATTGATTATGCATCCAATCATCTTGAAAAAATGCATATGCTCTCTACAAAAAAAAGTGTATGCAAATCATTGGTTTTCTTGTCACTTGTGCCTTGTTTGCCATTTTACTTTTCAGTCAGCCTCAGATTGCCATTTACTTTTCCAGCCAGCCATAGATTGTTATTTACTTTTCAGTCGGCCTCAAATTGCCAATTTATTTTTCTTGTCGGCCTTAGATTGCCAAATTTACATTTCCAGTTGGCCTCAAATTGCCATTTTAATATTCAGCCAGCCTCAGATTGCCATTTACTTTTCAGTCGGCCTCAAATTGCCATTTGCATTTTCAGTCGGTCTCAGATTGCTAATTTACTTTTACTTTCGCCCTCAAATTGCCAATTTAACTTTTAGTCCGCCTCTGATTGCCACCATTTTTCATGCCGGCTTCAGATTGCCAATTTACTTTTCAATCGGCCTCAGATTGCCACCTACATTTTCAGTCGACCTCAGATTGCCACCATTTTACTTTCATCTCGGCTTCAGATTGCCAATTTACGTTTCAGTCGGCCTCAGATTGTCATTTACATTTCCAATCGGCCTCAGATTGCCAATTTACTTTTCCAATTGGCCTCAGATTGCCAATTTAATTTCCAGTCAGCCTTAGATTGCCACCATTTAATTTTCCAGTTGGCCTCAGATTGCCAATTTACTTTTCATTTGGCCTTAGATTGCCAATTTAATTTCCAATCAGCCTCAGCTTGCCACCATTTATTTTCCTGTCACTTGTTGACCTATCCAGTTGGTCACAAAGTTTGTAAATTCCCGTCAGCCCCCATCTGCTTGTAAATTCTCATCAGGCTTGTAAATTCCCATCAACCCCCATCGGCTTTTAAATTCCTATCAATTCCCGTCATTTTTTACTCTTTTTGCTTTAACAGATGAATTTCACATTCCTTGTTATTCATACATCTTGGTTGCTGAATTGTATCATTGCATTGCATATGCATCTCATGAGCATTTAATTTCTTTTACCATTTGAATTTGATCTTTCTTATTGTTGTCAGTTTCATGCATCGTCGAACAAAATCGATATTCATATCTTTACTCATTCCTTATAAATGTAATATAAAAACCTAGGTTTTTCATATTCTCTTATAAGTAATAAGTAAAGAGGGGCAACTATGAACACCCGATTTTATCCGGTCTATTAAACAAAAATCCAAAAATTTGCATATTTTATGATGTCTAATTTCTTTTGGAAAAATGTGAAAAAAAAAGTTTTCTAGTTGTTTTTTTTTCATTTATCTCCAAAAATTAAAACAAAAACCAAAAAGAGTCCAATTCATCAAAAAAATTCTTTTTGCCAATTTATGACTTACCCAGCCATTTCAGCCCATTTGAAAAAAAAAACAGAGAGAGAGAACAAAGATGGTCATGGCACTATACACTCCACTTCCTGCATGCCAACGAGCAACACGCCAATGTGGAAATGATGGGTATGAAGCAATAATCATTGAAAAATAGCTAGCACCTAGTGAGGGTCAATTTTGAAAAAATAAATAAATTAAATAAAAAAGAATGAGTGGCAACGACATGATGCCCATCTTTTGTTGCACAATGATGATTTCTCCATTATTGCAAAATAATAGTTTTCTTTTCCTTTACAGAAAAAGATCCCTTTTTGCCATATTGCCAAACTGTAAAGGGAAAGCAATCAATGATTTTGGTTAGAGAGAACACCTATACAAAGATCGATCAGCATCAAACCAAGAGGGATAATCACAGAACGGAAAAGAACCAAATTTCTAGCTAAACCACAACTAGAAATCCATCCCTTTTCACCATCGGCAATACTGGAGAACAAAACAGAATTTTCCTAAACACAGAACAAATTCAATCCAAATCCAGCAACAAGAAAAATCCCAGCCACAATACAAGGAAGAAGAACGGGGAGCAATAATCAGTATACAAGTATCTTCATCAGTATCATCCAGTATAAAAAAAAATCAAAAAAGGAAGAAAAGAGGGGAGGAGTGTAACATCCTAATTTTTAACCCAATACTCTAGAACATACTTAGATTAATCATTAGTCTGTTACTTCATAGTTCTCATTTTTACTTAGAAATACTTAGCGGAAAATACGAGTAAATTTTTTTTTGAAAAACAAAGTGAAGCCGCGTGATGCGATATATCATGTAACGATCAAATCATACATCTCATAACATCATAGCATAAGGCACAACATGAATGACACTGAATATCATCTCATATATATATAACTTGCCCACTTATAAGTGTGGGACTTAATTTAGTACAAGGGAATACATGAAAGAAAACACAACATAAGCATAAACATAAACTACTCCCCTACCCGAGTGCACCTAAAGGGATAACCTCTAAACAAAAGAAGGTTTATCTCCATCTAAATGGTGTGTGCTCTATCTCGACCATCTACGGCCTCCTACTGGCGACTATCCCTCGAGCGTGGCAAGTAACTAGGAAACTGAGCAAGCTCCTCCGGCGTGAATAGGCGGGACGGGGCTCGGAAGTGACCTCCACGGCGTGGCCTTATCTCCGGTCATCGCGCAAGCCTCGGCTGAGTCACGGAGGGCTTGCTACCTTCCCCAAGATCCATGGGTATGGTGGGGGAAGATCCCTCGGAGGGTACCTGGGTCGCCGAATCCTCGAAATGATCCGTCTCCGAGAAAGACGATGGGCAAGGAGGCACGTACTGGGGGTAGTCTCGAGCGGCGGACGTGGACGGTGGAGTACGGCGAAGCCTCTCCTCTCGGGGACGCGCGCGCTCGAACACCAGGTCATCGCCAAAAGGTGAGACGGGGGAGAAACGATGGGAATGTATAGGAAGAGTGAACGGTCGACCCATGAACATGAATACTCTAACCGTGCATCGACCCACAAAATGGAACGACCCGTGGTCCGGGTCATGGTGCACCTCCCATGTCGGCGTGTCCACGAACACTACGAACGTCGCTATCTGAAGACGTGACGGAAAGAAAGAGATAGAGGGAGTGAACATGCATCAAGTTCATTTTAAACTTCAAAATATACTTTAGCCAAGGTCCATTCATTTTAGGATGATCTTAATGTCATGAATGCAACATAATAGAAGATGTATGCATGGCACTACCTAATGCACATACATAAAACATAACATCAAGCATCATCATAATCAGTGGCATAAAGTGGCAATAGTAACGTTCATATGGGACAAACTTAGTGACATATTCATAATCATGAAACATCTCTTCCTCATGGGCCACCCTAAAAGACAATCGAACTGGGGGTGCTCGGCCGAACCGGTGTCACCCAGAACGTGTCACATATCTAGGTTATGAGCTCATACCTTAACTAGTCATCACTAGTTCTTACTTACCACTTAACGATAAGCGTATCATAAATCATAAATCCCGACTATCGAGTGCGGGTTAGGGGCAAACCTCTTAGGGGTGCTCGGCCGAACCGGTGTCACCTAAGAGTATAAATGGGTACCGATGTCACATGAGTTCTATGGAGGTGCTCGGCCAAACCGGTGTCATCCTAGAACCCATCTTAGTACCTTAATTTTCAAAATCTCTTTAAGTCCCCAAATTTGTCAGAAATTAGTCGACTGTGACATTACACCGAATTTCCTTCCAAACTTGCTTTATGCCACATAAACATTTTTCCTCATGAATTCCTCATATGAATAACATTATCATCATTTACATATCGCATGCATCATCATAGAACATTCAAACGCTTACCCTTACGGTAGCTTATGCTTTGACCCTTACGGGTCTTAATCTTGAGATATAGTTCTCTAACATCCGTCGCTCATACTTTATGCACCTAAGGGCTCATAATTAATCATCATTCCTAATCCTCATGTTCATTCTCAAATCTGAATAGCATAGGGAAAAATTTCTAACTTGTGTTTACGAGGTTCTAGAACTTACGTTTTAGACCCTTTCTGAGTTCTGTCTTCACCTAAGGCGCTATAAATTAAATCTAAATCAATTATGTGACATTCCTATGCTTAAGGACTAATTATTAATCATGTTTATCATGTTGTAAGGGTGCTGGACAGAATCCAGAAAAATGAATGTTCTAAGAGTTCTACATTTGCATTTTTACGGTTTTCTAGTTACTAGTTTCCCTATAGGTGCTAGAATTCAATTCTAATCCAAATGTTACCAAGTTTTTCATGTCTAAACAATCTAAATCTGATTATGTTCCCATTAAAACAGTTTGGAAAAGTTCCAAAAGCAAATGGGTTAAAACTATGTCAAATTCCAACTTTACGGTATTTCTAGTTAGCTAGTTTCTTACCTATTATGCATAGAATCATTTCTACATCATCATATGATATTTTCACACATTCTAACACATCAAAACATCATCATACAGCATCACACTCATCATATCAGAACCGTAAATATTTAACTTCATTAAGAGAGTTAAATTGACATTTCTAGGTACATAAGTTAACTAGTTTCTCTTGGAATCGATTTAGAATTTCTAAAACTCTTTGCAAATCATTTTAATTCATCAAGAGGCTAAGAGAAGCCTTAGGTCATTGACCAAGATATATTTCATCTTCTAAAAGGGAATAAAGTCATCTCTCATGATAACATAACCTTGAAAAGCTTTGTAAAACTTTAAGGAAAACATAGAACATAGACTATTGGTCCTTGTAGCTAGATGAAAACTCATTGCAAGTCCATCATCACTACTTGGCCGAAAATATGCATTCAAAGAATGGTTTCACATTAAACTTTAACTTGGAATGAAATGGGCAAGTCTTTGAGCTCTAGGTTCTTAAGTTATGATATAAAATAAACGTGCTCATGCTTTTCATTTTTAATCTTTGCTTACAAAATAAAGTGATGTCTTAAATTAAATATGCAAGGCATAAACTTAAATGTGCAAGCTTGAAAGTAAATATGCGAGGCATAAACTTAAACGTGCAAGCTTGAAAGTAGATATGCAAGTTTCAATTCTTTATTTTAGTGCTCTTGGCCCAACAACAATCGACTTTAAGGCCGAAATAGATAGGCATTTGAGAAATTAATTAAGTGATGATGCAAGTTCAATTCTTTATTTTAGTGCTCTAGGCCCAACAACAATCGACTTTAAGGCCGAAATAGAAAGGCTTTGAGAATTAAATTAAGTGATTATGCAAGTTCCATTTTAATCTTTATGTTCTTAGGTGATAGCTTGAAAGTAAAGATGCATAGCAAGAATGTAAATTTAAATGCAAGCATAAAATAAATTATGCAAGTTCATTTTATCTTTCTAGAGCTCTTAACAAGACTTTAAAGGAATACAAACCTCAACCCAAACTCATCAAACCAAGACAAAGTAAAGTCTAGAGTTCTTAGAACTCAACATAACATCTTTAGAAAATCAAACCATAAGGCATATAAAAGGAAAGGAAATGGCCGAAACATCTAGGCAAGAAAAGAAATATTTGAAACTCTAGAGTCCATGATCTTGATGATATATTAATACCAACATCATGAGACCTCATCATTGAGTCCTTAGACTCAATTTAAAACACCATCAAAACTAAAGTTCTCAAGAGTTCAAGAAAGGAAAAACTAGAAATATTTTTGCTCAAGAACAAAGATCAAGCTCTAAAGTTTGTTTCAAGTGATGAACATCATCATGAAACTCTCATCATCAAGCTCTCATTTCTTTGAATCTCAAGGCCCATGGCCGAAAATGAGAAAGAAAAAGGAAAGGAAAAGAAGTTCTAAAAAGAATCAACAGAAACTATGAACATAAAGCTTAGAACAAGAACTTTAAAGAAAGGAATACTTGAAAGAAAATCCCTACTTGGTGTGATGAACTTGAAGATGGAAGAAGAAGATGAAGATGATGAAGAACTTTGAAGAACTTGAAGAACTTGAAGAACACTAGAACTTTGAGTGAAAAGAAAAGCTTTGAGTGTTCCTAAACTTAGCAAATGATCTAAAAGTGGTGCAACCTCCTCAAGGCATTCTATTTATAGAAGAATGAAGCAAATGGAGTGTGTGTGTGGCTGAAGGGGTTTCGGCCATGAGGGTGCAAAATGGAGGCATCCATGAGTTCCATGAGATGAGATAATGTGGTCTTGAGGCATGGTGAGGTATTGTTCAAAGTATGGCGATGTATGGTTCAAGGTATGGCCTCAAGCATGGTTCTTTGAGTGAGAAACAATTCAACATGTGTGGTAAAAGGAGAGAGATGGCCGAATATGCATCAGCCCATGTGTGGTTGTGTTTGCATTTTAATTGTGGTTTAGAGTTGTGTTTAGGTGTATCTTTGATTATGCTTAAGATTAGGAATTTGTAAGAAAGTGTTTAGGTAAGGAAAATGGATAATTAGGGTGGTCTAGACATAATTAAGGAGTGGTCTTGCATCATTAGTGAGTTAGATCCTCAATTTAGAGTCTAAACAACTCTAGACACACTTCTTTTATTTAAGGAATTGGAGAGAGAAAACACTATTCAAGATTCCAAGATTAGGAATCTTGAGTTCCAAAAAGGGATTTAAGTTTAATCTAAACAATTTTAGGTTCTAATTAACTTTAATAAATTATTTTGACTCTATATTAATTTGGGAAATTAATTAATCTTCGTTTAGAGCCTAATATTGCTTAGGTTTGCTTAATTACGTCATTAAGCTCAAAAACACTATTCTAGGGGCAAAATCGTAATTTTGCACTAAAACTACCCGGAACCACCGGGACTTGAACAGAGACCTCTAGACACATGAAAACATGTTTTTAAACCTCTGGGGAAAATTTCGGGCTCAAACGGCACTTTTACCCGCGTAAAAACGCTATAGGGGTATTTTGGTCATTTTGGCTCGAAACTGCGGAAAACGAGATTTTCGCTCCCGGAAGCATTCAAAGGCCATTCAATCTCTTTCAAACATTGAGTTGATCCTTCGAGGATGACCGAGTTGGTTATCCTCGAATTCGGGTCAGGAAATGACCTCAGGGGCATTTTGGTCATTTCCCTCAGACAGAAAAAATCGGGGTGTTACAAGGAGGCTGCGGCTTTCACCACCATAGTCGCGGCCTCTGCTTGTTCTTCCATCACTGCCCCCATTGTCAATCACCCCTCAACCTCCACCATCCACCTCTTTTCTTGGCCACTCCTCACCACCGGTTTCCTCTTCTTCCTCACCCTTACCCTCTCACCACTACCACCTCCTCCTTCTCCATCACTATTACTGACCTTCTCTACCACCCCTCACAGAGCCTCAACACCACCATTATCATCCATCAATTCCTCACCGCCGCTACAACCAAAATTGCCACCGCTTCCTTTTCCATCACCACTCCAGTCCCATCACTCCGCTAAGGACCTCCGCCGCTCGCCTCTACCCGCAGCCTGACTTTTTAGATCCACTACCATCAACACCTCAAATTCATCCTCCACCTTGGATCCACTCGCCGCCGACACCACCCTCGACCATGCAACCACCGCGGCACCACTCCCCCACTACGCCCTCCGTCCTCTGCCGTAGTCGAACCTCTCGTTCGCAGCCTCCCCTCTCTATGCCGTTCTGCCTCTTCTCTCAGCCTTCACACGGCTCTCCCTCTCTCTTAGTCTTACTTCTTCTCTCTTGCTCTGTAAAGCCCTAGTAATTAACCAGATACACCTAGGTTGAATCTGATTAATGACTAGACTTTACTCCTTGCTTTGGTTCTTTCTTCATAATTTGAAAATACTTAGTGAAATTACGAGCCATTTTTTTTTTTAAACACATAATTGAAAACGTGAGCCGAGTATAGCATTGAGCGAGTAGCGGAGTATAATAAGACGTTTAAGAATATATCACATCATATCACTTAGGCTCCATCATATAACATCCATAAGCACATTATAGCATATATTTACATATAATAACCTCACTCAAAGGGTGGGTTATGTTCATACATCATTATCTTATGCAAACCCATAAAAGAAAATATACTTAAGGAAATTCATGCCCCTAAACTAGATAACTCCATAAGCCGGGAAGGTTATCCTAAAACTAGGGTGCATGATCACACATAAATCCAGTAAGAACTCTCTAGGGCCCTTTGTCTCCGAAATGGGGAATAAATCCGATCCTTTGATGAGCTCCCTCGGGAGGGACACACGAGATGCACCAAGTGGGAGTCGCATGGGCGGCCTTCTTGCTAACCTCGGTGAACAATTGTTTCCTCACTACCCTCTCTTACCCGTGTGGGAGTAGGAGCAGAGCTCTCAGAATATACATGAGTAGGAGTGTCCCCTGAAGGATCAGTTTCAGAATATCTCGTCTTGGGAACATACTCTGGAAATCCATGGACAACAGATGAAGCGGGATAAGAACGTAACATCCTTTCATCAAGTGGACGTGCATGTTCGAAAACCATTTCATCGCCATAGGGAGAAGTAGGAGAAAATCGATAACTAGGGACAGGATGTGCAAATGGGCGACCTATGTAAATAAAAACACGAATGCGCACCTCCTCCTTCAAAATGATACGAGCGATGCACCGGATCATAGTGAAATTCCCAAGTAGGGGTATCAACGAACAGGACGAATGTCGCCATCTGAATCTAGAGATAATGACGGAAATAAAGAAAAGGGAGTGAGAATCTTGCTAAAGAATTCTCAGTAAGGTACCTCCTTCTCTGATGTCATCATCAAAGTCCCAGGAACCTCGGGATTATTCTAAAATAGTGAGCATGCAAAGATTCATTTTAAGTTCGGACAAATACTTAACCGAGGTTCGTCAATTTTTAATCATGCGTCTTATAATGCATCTTATTCTTAACATGTCATATTTACAATGAACTTTTCCTTTATCATTACATCATATTCCTCATCATCATTATCAAAATAACATGCATAAAAGAAAGTCATATAATATTAGCTACACATGGACACAGTGCACATATTTCATTTCTTTAGTGCCTTAGGTGACTTAAAATCTTATCATCATCATTATTTTCCTTGGGCCACCCTATACTCCACCCTTTTGGGAGTAATTTAGGTTATGAGCTCATACTTTACTAATCGTCACTAGCATATACTTATCGCTTTTGATAAGCTAAAGTCCGACTCTACCCTTTTGAGAGAAGCGGGTTAGGGGCTAAAATCACCTTTTCACCACCTATAGTCGATGGTTCCAAAGGATCATTTTCTTATAAGTTTAAGTCACCATTAAATCTTTGCATGTTATATCATAATACAATTCATAAACATCATAACATTTTCTCATTTATAGTCTTAAGCTAGAATAATATATATCAAAAATGTAATCATGCATATGGGAGATTCCCGGGAAAGAGAGGTGGGTCACAATGGACACGCTTAAATACCAAGTCTTTCCTTAGCTTAACCTTTCCAAATTACACTTTTACAATGATACACTTTCTTCTAGCAACAAAGGTGAATTTTTCATAATAAAGAACATTTCATGTATAAGCATTCTTATTATTTGCAACAAGAACTATAACATGCAAGCCAGAAATCATTCAATGATATCAAGTACTTAATAAGCATCCAATCCTTACATAGAATTATCAATTATAGAACTAATTAGTTACTAAACCAATTATGAATCATTCTCTTAACAATAAACCATAATTAGCACAACTTCAATCATATCAAATCATTATCACACATTGATACTAAACTCGGATCGATGGCGAATCATGAACCTCATGCAATTACATAGAATCATATTTTAAGTGCATATAAAATACTAGTTCCCCGTAAAATCCTTGCAAAGCTTTAAAACTCATTTAGAAACTAGTTCTTTTGTCAAATTTGGGAGGATCTTCACAATTAAAATTCTCACTTAAGATAAAAGGAGTAAGTCTTGAGCTTTAGAGATTTAGGTGACATCTTAGAATTATAAACATGCTATGCAACCTTATTTTAATCTTATCTTTATAAGGTGATAGCTTGGAATTATAAACATGATATGCAATTCCATTTCTTTATCTTTAAGATTTAAGGTGATGACTTGAAAATTAAACATGATGCAAGAACTTGAAATATAAACATGATACAAGAAATTGGAGCGCGTGTAATCCATAGAGACGATGAGAGGGAGAAGAGAATATTAAGAAACCTGAGCGGCGGTAGTCCGCACAGGACGATAGAGGAGAAGAGAATTATTATTACATCTTTTAAGCTCCAATCTCAAGACTTTTTAAAGAATAAATTCTTTAACTCCAATAATCATATTTCTTTGCTTGTGATACATGGGCAAGTCTTTAAGCTCTAGGATCTTTAGGTGATGGCATAAAATAAACATGTCATGCGTTGATTCTTTTAGCCATTATAAAATATAGTGAGAGCATAAATTAAATATGAGATGCAACCTCTTAATTATCTTGAAAGATTAAGTGATGACTTGAAACATAAACATAAAATACAAGCTTGGAATTTAAACATGAGAAATGCAAGTTCATTTATTCATTCTTGAAAATTTAGTGATGACATAGAAGTTAATCATGGATGCAAATTCATTTTGTTTCTTTACTAGAGCTCCTTCAAGACTTTAAAAGAATTATAAATTCAACCCAATACATATCTTAACAAGAAATAAAACATAAAATGAAAATACATCTTTCAAGTTCTAAACTAAAAATCTTTGTTTTAGCATCATAAAGCATTATTCTTTAAAGTTTTGCATCAAGTGGAATTTTCAAGCTTTAGAGACCTAACTTGTGATGGATTTACAACCCACCCTCAAGGTCCTCATCATCAAGCCATCATCTTAGTTGCACCTAGGCCATATGGTTGAATTGGTTAAAGAAAAAATTGGAGAGGCAAACCAAAATGAAAAGCTAAGGTAAGTTCATAATTTCATCATTTTGAAATTTGAAAACACAACTCCTCAAAGCATAGAAATAAATTTAGAAACTACTCCCTACCTGATCTGAGTTGAAGAATAGGAAGAGAACTTGGTTTCTTGAAGTGAAATGAAACAAAATCTCTTTGAAAAAATTGAAGAAAGAATTCAGCCAAAGAGGAGGAAGAAAGAAAGTTTTGGTGCTCCTAAAAACTAGTTATGAACCAAGCATTCCAAGACCACTCAAGCAAGCCTATTTATAGAAGATTTTGAGGCTTCTAATTGGCCAAAATGATGAGGTAGTGGACGGAATTTTGCAGGAGAAATAAGGGAGGAAAAATCATTTTAGACAAAGTTGTATGAAATTAAGGAATTATGTCTCTTATGGTGACATTTTGGCATTTTGTTTTAGTGCAACTTTTGGCAATAATTCAGCTGCATAATGGCATCAATAATTTCGTCCATTACAGCCCAAAGAAGTGAAATTTGTGTGTTCCATGCATTATTTAGGTGTAGGCAAGATATTCATGTAATTTAGAGAATTTACGGTTAAGGGTTTAAGTGAATTAGTAAGCAATTTGGGTGTTTTTGAGAAATTTTGGGTTCTAATCAATCTAAATACATAATTTTGACTCTAGATTAATATTTAGAATTTAATAAGCTTTAATTTGAGCCTAATATTGCTTAGGTTTGGTATACCAATCAAAAATAGAAATTCGCAAAGCGCCCAAAACAGGGGCAAAATCGTACTTTCACTTAAAAGCGCCGAGGCCACCCGAGCTTAACCAATGGTTAATCATGGCTTAAAAACACATTTTAAAACATTTTAGTGAGGTTCGGACTCAGTCGGCACGCACATCGGAGTTAAAACATGCGAGCGTTTTGGTCATTTGTGGCGTCGGAACTCAAAATTGAGATCCTTCTGCTCTATTAACACACATAACACAAACAATCCCTTATTATCCTCAAAATATCCCCTTGAGAATAGGTGGGGCCCACGATCCTCATTTACGAGTAAAATAACTTGAGGGCATTTTGGTCATTTTATACGTCTGAAATTCGGGATTTGCGACTCTCGCATGAATCGTTCCTAACCTCTCTTCTAACGTTATATTCCTTTATTGAGGATTGTTCGGCCTCAAATCTTATGTAATAATTACCTACGGTAATTGAGTAATTTCTAATGACAGTAAAAATTGGGGCGTTACATGCTCCACTCCCTCTTAACTCTCTTTCGTTACCTCTCTCAGTTTCCTTTCTCTTAGTTTCTATTTTTAGTGTGCATTATTTAGTGAAAAAGAGAGAAAGTGGGTATGTGTGTGAACCGCATGCATCTGTGTTGGGTATGTGAGAGTAAGTGGGTGAGCGTGTGTGTGACAGTAGGTGCGTGTGTGTGTGTGACAGTAGGTGCGTGTGTGTGTGTGTCATTATGAGAATGAGTGTAGGGATGGGTAAGAGGGTCGATGTTTTTGTTTGTTTGTTGGATTAAATTTTTGGATTAGTTTTTTAATTTAGGTGGACTCTTTTGATTAGTTGAGAATCTTTTATGGGTTGGGTTCTTTCTTTTTTGTTTGAAAAAGTTTTTTTTTGCGCCGTTGTATGTTTTTCTTAGAATTTTTTTTAGCTTGTATTGGATTTCTATAAAATATTTTGTTTGATTTCTAAAAAAGGAAAGCTTGTGATGTCTTTTAGCAATTTATTTTCAACCATTTGAATAGAATTAAATAATTTAGTTTAGAAAGTGATTATTTGTTTATTTGATGTTTTGGTGCATTCTGTGTTATATACAAATAAAAATGAAAAGAAAATGTTAGCTAGGACTTTGATTTTTTTTTATTTTCAATTATGTTATTTGTTGGTGTTTTTTGCTCAAACTAATTGTATGCTTGTCATTTGTCTATAAATTAAATTTGTTAGTTTATATTTGAAATAAGTGTTCATTAAAAATAAATAAAAAATGTTTTCTTTTCAATAAACAAATAAAAAAGTTTTAATTTGCGAAATGATCAATGATGATAATTGAGTAACAAATGTTATCTTTATTGTTATTGAACCATAAGGGTTTGTTAAGTAGCTAAATGCTAACTTAAGTCCTGTGCAAAAGCGGATTTTGTTAAAAAAGAAGGTTTTACAACAAAAGTGAATTTCAATTCTTTTTGTAATTTAAATTTCTTTCTCTTTTGTCAATAAAAACAAATTTCAAAATATTTCAATCCGTGCAATGATTAATAATGGTGATTAAGTGGCAGATGTTACCTTCATTGTTATTTGGATCATAGGGGTTCATTGAGTGGCATAGTGTCAACCTAGATTCTATGCAATAACGGATTTTATGTATGTTGTTACAAATTCTGTTCTCCATAAATAAAATCCATCAACACAGAATTATTTTCTATAGAACTACGTGACTTTGAGTTCGTCATTGCACTAGTGGATACGTAGGAGTATGTGATCCCTGTCAAGCAAAAATTAAATTTTCATAAATTGTTTATTTGATTGTAAATATTTTGCATTGTTTTTTATATTTAAAAAGGAATTTTGAAGGTTATTAATTAATTTGCACAACTTACCAAGGTACCATCTAAGGACGGGTGTACTAGGGGTGCGTAAGATTAAATTCCTACCCTTCTCTATGCATAACCGACTCCTGAACTCATAATCTAATTTCAAAGATAATCTTTTTAAAATAAATGGGTTTTTTTCCATGTTTTCCCAATTTTAATAAACTTGGTGGCGACTTCATATTTTCAACAACAATAAATCTTTTTTTCGCCGTCCTGTGGCGATTCCGTTGCGACATAGAGCCTACAATTACCTAAGGTAAAAATTAAATTACCTTTCCTTAATTACAAAAGCTCGTAAAATTAGTGATGTTGAGATCAAAGTTAAGATTACAGTTTAAGTAAAATTTAGTACATTTACATTTCCTTATCCTAAGTTTAGAACTTATGTTACAAATTAATTTTAACTCAATTGAAATTAACTTTAATTACTAGTATATGATTATTCTTTTTACTTTGTCTTAGTTTGTCCTAAACACTTAACCTTTTACCATTTTCATTAATCTATCAATTCCTAATCTTTTACCTAAGTAAGTACACATCTAATACATGTTTTATCACTTGCAAAACAACATAAATCTAATCATAATGGGACCAGAAAACCAGCGGCCATATGCTCCATTTGCACCATATATTATTGTTTTTCCAACAAAGAAACATATCCAACCAAAACTCCATTTCTTTAGTTTTCTTTTGCATTATTTTTTGTTATGTTTAATTAAAAGAAAACCCACCCATTTCAGCCATAATGTGATCAGCCACAATGTCTCCCATTAGCATCATATTTTATGCATTTCAAAAATGATACATGGACAACATTATGAATACTCGATAAGCTTTCTTTTCTAAGTTTTCTTTAACTAAAAAATGAAATAAAACTCTCCATTTTTCCAGCCATCATGCACGGCCAAACAGCCCCCCATAGGCCTATAAATACATGCTCTTCCATTGCCCAAATGTTCACACAAGCACTCATAACCTAGAACAGAGGAGATAAGATATAGGGCGAGCCTCAAGGAAAAGAGAATAAGAGGTTTAAGTCACCTAAAGAATGAACCATATGCATATGTTCTTTATGTATGCTGAATTGTTGTATATTCTGTTATATCTTGCATATGGTATTGACATACATTCATGTTATAGTATATTGTCTTCATAACATATCCATGCTAAAAGATCCGATCTCGGCTAATGGTATTTAGAAATTAATAAATTAACTTTGTATATGTCCACATTTTCATAAAGAAACCCGAGGTTCCTGGGGACGATGATGATGACACTTGTGTTAGAGTTAGGAAAGCCTACTGATATTTTTGTATAAGTTTTTCATTCCTTTTCTTTTCCGTGTCGTCTCTAAACAAGAATGATGGAGTAGTTCGTGACTTTCTTTAAGTAGTGGATGAGGGAGCTACGCTATAAACAAGAGATTCAACAGAGATAGTTTTTCCCTTGGATATTTGCCTTTAGAGTGATCATGTAACATCCTAATTTTTAACCTAATACTCTAGAACATAATTAGGTTAATCATTAGTCTGTTACTTCATAGTTCTCATTTTAACTTTGAAATACTTAGTGGAAAATACGGGTAAATTTTTTTTTTTGGAATACAAAGTGAGAGCCGCGTGATGCGATATAACAAGTAATGGGCAAAACATACTTCTCATAACGTCATATCATAAAGCACATAAAGGCACATCATGGGAAAACACTGAATATCATCTTATATATATAACTTGCCCACTTATAAGTGTGGGACTTAATTTAGTACAAGGGAAATACATGAAAGGAAATACAACTTAACATAAGCATAACTGCTCCCCTACCCGAGTGCACCTAATGGGATAACCTCTAAATAAAAGAAGGTTTATCTCCATCTAAGTGGTGTGTGCTCTATCTCGGCCATCTACAGCCTCCTACTAGCGACTATCCCTCGA
Source organism: Dalbergia cochinchinensis (assembly GCA_031216125.1). Taxonomy (NCBI): domain Eukaryota; kingdom Viridiplantae; phylum Streptophyta; class Magnoliopsida; order Fabales; family Fabaceae; genus Dalbergia; species Dalbergia cochinchinensis. The sequence goes on along the minus strand of CM062375.1, from coordinate 28,612,154 downwards.
GCGTGGCAAGTAACCAGGAAACTGAGCAAGCTCCTCCGGCGTGAATAGGCGGGACGGGGCTCGGAAGTGACCTCCACGGCGTGGCCTCATCTCCGGTCGTCGTGTAAGCCTCGGCTGAGTCACGGAGGGCTCGCTACCTTCCCCAAGATCCATGGGTATGGTGGGGGAAGATCACTCGGAGGGTACCTGGGTCACTGAATCCTCGGAAGGATCCGTCTCCGAAAAAGACGACGGGCAACGAGGCACATACTGGGGGTAGTCTCGAGCGGCGGACGTGGACGGTGGAGTACGGCGAAGCCTCTCCTCTCGGGGACGTGCGCACTCGAACACCAGGTCATCGCCAAAAGGTGAGACAAGGGAGAAACGATGGGAATGTACAGGGGGAGTGAATGGTCGACCCATGAACATGAATACTCTAACCGTGCATCGACCTACAAAATGGAACGACCTGTGGTCCGGGTCATGGTGCATCTCCCATGTCGGCGTGTCCATGAACACTACGAACGTCGCCATCTGAAGACGTGACGGAAAAAAAGAGATAGAGGGAGTGAGAATCTTGCTAAAGAATCTCAGTAGGGCCTCCTACTACCTAGGTGTCATCATCTACGTCCTCAGGAACCTTGGGTTTAATTATACAAGATGTGTTGAGTTAAAAACTGGAATAAAAGAGTAATAACCAATAATTAACTTAAATGCATCCTAGATGTGTTGAGTTAAATATTAGGATGTTACACTATTGATGTAACAATATGTCATTAGATAATGGATCGATTGGCTCCCAGCTGACCTGGTTGTCGGGCTGAAAATTTGATCCATGTCTCAAGCTTGATGGGCCTTCTTCAGATAGGGGCCAGAAGTAGAGATCCACAAGAACTTCACAATGGAGCCCTTCAGACTGGTCCAAGAAGCATCGAACATTGAGCGATCCAGAAAGCAGGAGATCCTCGGAGGGAATCTGCATTAATTCCCTTAAATATTGAAATGGTCGAAAAAGGTTGGGAATAATGAGGGCCCAACGGCTCCCCGACCGAAGATATAGGCCTGGCCTGAGAAAGGAGGTGGTTCGTTCTAGACTGGGAAAAGCTCAGACCTATCCTCTATTCTGGACCAGGGCAGTCACCGATAATGTATAAAAAAGTTACCCACGGTACGTCAAAAGTTAAATTTAAAACTAAAAAGTGACTGCTTTTGTTTAAGTCAAACGTCCATCCATGTACTTTGATACCCCGATTCACCATAAAACGACCCTATTTAAGACGCCTTTGTCCGCTCTCTGTGTGTCAAAGAAAAGTCGTGAGTCGTGATTTGTACCCGGTTCGGAGCGAAGTCTTTCCATTTCATTTCCTTACAAAAAGCGAAACATAAGGCCAACTTCTCTCCACTCACCAACTCGCCCTCTCTCCTCCTTTCCAGTCCACGGCGGCTTCTCCTTGTCTTTTCCATGACAGCCACCGCACGCCTGAGACGACTCGGCACCGCTGTCGGAGCAGCCATCGCCACCGCATACGGCGGCGCAGTCCTTCTCTTTCCTCCGGCCTCTGCCAGCGACCATGGGGGCGCCGGATCCCACCTCGCCGCCGTCCGGCAGAAGATCCACGACTCCCGTGCCGTCGTCCAGTCGAGAGAGGTCCAGCGATCGTCGCTGATCGGCGCCAGTTCGGCCAATCCTCTCGACATTCTCGTCATCGGCGGCGGCGCCACGGGCTCCGGCGCGGCGCTGGATGCCGTGACACGTGGACTCCGGGTTGGCCTCGTTGAGAGAGAGGATTTCTCTTCCGGAACTTCCTCCCGCTCCACTAAGCTCATCCATGGAGGTACTGGTGTCCTCGTTGAGCAATTCAATCATCGCTCACTGATTCTATTTTATTTATTTATTTATTTTGTGTTTTTGGCAGTGGATGCGCTGGAATGCTTTTGGCACTTCCTTTTTCCAATCAAATTTTGGTTTATTCTATGGCATTATTAAATGTGATTAAAAACTCCGTTTGTTTTATCCGTTTTCCAATTTCGACTGAACGTAGACTCTTGCAACAAATCGTTTGAACATTCAAAGCACACGAATTTGCAACTGGTAGTTTTTATTTATTTATTTATTTTACTTTAGGTGTAATTATAATGAAGTATCAACGTTACTATCATTGGAATTTTTCTGTCTTAAGGGAGTGAGCGGCTGTGGTGTGGAAGGAAGTAACTTATATCTTAAGAGGAAGGAGAGAGGCCAATGTATTTGTCATCAAATCACCTCTCTAGGAATGTCAATCTTAAAGTTGACTGACAATTACAGAGTAATTAAGCAAAACTACATTTTTTTTGGATAAAAGAAAATTATTAATTCGAGAAGAATACAATGAGATTGGAGAACAAGAGATCCTCCTTGCAAAAACAAGAACTAACAAAAGAAAAACCATCAACGAAGCAAAGATTTACCGGTTGAGGAGTAAGACCTAGCCCTTAGGCCATGAAGATTAAAACATAGTACTTTCAATACATCAATCGGACTTCCTTCTTATACATGAATAAGCACACGTTTCTCTTTTTGGATTAGAATTCGCTGAACTGCCCATCAGAAGTGTCTTAGACCGATCCAAGCAAGCAAAGAAGGGAAGAAACCTCTTAGATGTTTTTGTTTGTTTACCAAGTTTAGCATTAAGGCTTTGCTTTGTTATCACAACATGGACTAGGGGACACTTCTTCAATGCCAATGCCAATGCCAAGGTGATATATTTTTTTTATGGGGGAAAAAGTGTGATTGCTAGAAATGAAAGGCAGCAAGATGAGCCATTGGTAGGATGGCGCTATGGGAATGAGGTGAAATCAATTTAGGGGCGACCTTCCTGAAAGCATTTCTGAAATATAAGAGGTTTGATTGATGACTGGCAAATAGCATTCATTCATAGGTATCCTTTCTCTTGGTTATAAAGAATTTTTATATATTCTAAAATCTCTAAAGGAAACATATTCATATGCCTCTTTGGTTCTTAAGGTGTAACTACAGTATCTTTACTTTAGGTCATCCAGTGGCATGATTGTAGTAGGTTTTTAATACATGTCTGGAATGGTTGGATTTAATTGAACAATTTATTCAGCTCAGACAAGCAAGGTATGGATAGCATCATCAACGACTAGGCATTATTCTCATGGGATAGCTAAAGAGGCTCGTATGGTCAGTGAAAGCTTAAGTTATTTTGGTATGCAGATTGATTTTTCATTCGTGGCTATTCCTTGGCATGATGTTCAGGTGTGTTTGCTATGCAGACTAAAGTCTAACGAATCTTGTAGAATATATATGGGAATGAACCATTAAGTGTCTGTTTGACATTGTCATTCTTGAGAGAACCAAGTATTTTTCCAAAGATACCCTTGACAAAATGGTGGTGATTGCGACAGTAACGGTGGTCTAGCGATGGTGGTCTGATAGTGACATTGGTCTAGTTGTGGCGGCAATGGCTCGGCGAAGCAGTGGTTCAACGATGACGGTGATCTGGTGGTAGCCATAGTAGTGGTCCAGTGGCGGCTATAGTGGTTCTATAGTAGTGGTGAACTAACAATGGTGACAATGCTGGTTTGGTGACTGTTGGAGAGGTATGACAGTGGTGGTCTAGCAATGGCAGTGGCCTGAAAACTGTGATGGTGGTTTGGCTGCAGCGGCGGTGGTTTAACAGAAGCAGTTTCAGTGGTCTTGTGTTGGCGGCGGTGGTGGCTTAGGGTTCAGGGCCATTTGGTCTATTCATTTTTAGGAAACATTTCCTTCTCTTGAGAATCCAACATTCCTAAGGGGAAATGGGAGTGAAAATGAGCTATTTTTCGTTCTTGGGAATGCAACATATCAAGGAATAATTTTTTCAACTGTGTATCAAGCCTTAGAATCTTTTATTCCAATGGAATTTGGAGGGAAATATAAGAGAAGAGAGGAAGTGAAATAGTAATATGTGTGGGTAGAATACTTGGGTTAAAAAAATGCTTACATAGCATAGGTGCCAACAGCACTCTATAAAGCCATAAAGGAATAAATGCATGACTTGTTTCAAGAACATGTAATTAAATATCAAACTATTCTCTAAGCCACTTATAGGTTTCCAATGAGACACATTAGGCACATGCTAAAATACCAACAACTATCACTCCCCCTCAATCAAAAGTTTATTAAACTTTATATGCTTGTTTCAAATGGAGTCTTAACTAAGAGAAAAAAATAAAATGGACTCTAATAAAAGTAAAAACAGTTGGCTGGAAGTTGATGAACCAAAGGAAGGTTGGAGTTGAGCTGACACTAGAGAAGGATGCATATACTGGCTTGTGAAAGACAAACTAGAAGGTGTCTGCATGCCACAGCACGTGTGGCAGTAGATGCCAATGATGAGGCAGCCTGTGGGGTACCTCATCGTTCTCAGAGAAAGAAACAATGGAATAAAGCACAGGTGGTTATCAGAGGAAGAACCACTAGAATAAGCGCAGTGGTGAGGTCACCAGAAGAAAGAGTTGCCAGCAGTAGGTAGATCGACAGAGATGATGCAGATGGTTGAAGTGCAGCTGTTTCGTGAAAAATAGGGCTCCAGAGCCACTGGAAGAAGGCGGAGTGGAGGAGACACTGGAAAAATGAGTTGTTGGCAGTGGGTAGCTTGCCGGAGACAGAACAACAGGGTGGATGCAGTGGTAAGCTGGGGAATGAAGCACAGAGACCACTGAAAGTCCAGATTTGTTATTTACTGGTTTGAATAAATCAGAGCTTCAAGTAGGAGTTCCAGAATTTTAATTTTTGGAACCTAGCAGCTGAAATGTGACAAAGAAAGTCATGGGGGATGATACCACTTTGATATAATATTGAATTTGGAGGTAAATATAAGAGAAGAGAGGAAGTGAAATAATAATATGTGTGGGTGGGAATACTTAGGTTGAAAAAATGCTTACATAGCATAGGTACCAACAGCACTATATAAAGCCATAAAGAAATAAATGCATGCGTAGTTTCAAGAACATGTAATTAATACTAAACTATTTCCTAAGCCACTGACAGGTTTCCAATGACATACATTAAGCATATGCTGAAATACCAACAAATATCTATTATTCTTAACAATTACCATGGTCAAATTCCCTAGAAGATAAAATCATTTCATTTACTAAATGACCAGTTAGGATATGTTTGGATTGGTGGAGTTGGGTGGAGCAGAGTGAGATTTTAATTTGCTCCACTGTTTGGATTTGCCAAACTTGGATGGACTGGAGCAGAGATGGATGGACTCCATTCCATCCAATTCCATCAATTCTTCTCAAATTTCTTTTCCCCTAATTGGTAGGAATGAGACGGAATAGAAAATATCCAAACAATGGAGCGGAGTAATTATTCCACTTCACTTCACTCCATTCTATTACACTTTGTGCCGCTTTGCCATGCTTGACCAATTTAAACATAGCCTTAGGTATTCACACTTGATGTCTATGAAATGATTAAAGCATCTGACTCATGTAAGGCAGATAAGGCACATAAACTATTTGAATATCATGTTTTTTTAATGGTTAAGCTAGAGATTTACGAGCAAAAGCTTCCATTCCAAATGCATAAAGAACAGGACCCCCGTCTCTTTGAGCTCTATTTTTTTTTTTGAATCAATTGTTCATGAATGAGTCATTTTTTACTTCATTTTATAATAATAAATATTTTTATTAGCTTGTAAATAATCTTTATTTTATGCAAAAATATGAGCTTCAAAAGTTATGTTGGTTTGCTGCATTTACAATAGTAAGACTGATAGGTTAGTGCACAGTTCTTTCACTCCAAATTTAGCTTATGAAGGTTTGCTTGACTTTGAGTGTGCTTTGGCAGAAGAAGTATTCTATTTATATGTCCTTGTTGTCCTTCGTTCCATTCTGATCCTGTTGTTACCTATTGAGAAAGCAGCCAATACCAGCCATCTTAAATGTTAGGGATGGCATCGGTAGCTGATTAATAGCTCCCGATCATATAGATCTGATTGGCACAGAGTGAATCCTTCATGTCTACTTGGTGCTACTTCTTTTTTGTGAATGCGTAGCCTGGCGAAATTGAAGTTATTTAAATAGTCGTTTGGCTTACATAAGACCTGTCTCATCTCTAACAACTATTCTTTGTTTGGAAGAGCTTTTTCACTTCAAATCAAACTATGAAAGTAAAAGCAAGCTCCTCTTCCAATATACTATTGCTACCTTAATCCTATCAAATGTTTCTAATTATCATTTGAGTTGCGCATATGTATACTTTGCATGAATTTCATTTCACATTGGAAGCTATTCTAGGAAAAGTTCAAATCCACACTACTCAAATGTTGGTTGGTGTTGGTTTGACATGCTTCACGCGTTACTGGTTCCCACAAGAGTTAGTATCTCCAAAAGCTAAACCCTTTCTTTCCTGGTCTTTGCACTTGTATTTTGTTTGTACACAATCAATGGAGGCCTCCCCAACATATGCTGCAACATTTTCAATAGCATTTTCTTACATCGTCTTTCCTTAGTCATCAAATTTAGTTACTCACTAGAGCACGACAACCTATTTAATACCAAGCCAATTCATTGACATTGGCAACATAACTTTCAAATCATCTAAGAAATTGTTTTGATCTTGATTTGTTGTGCTTAGTCTAACAATCTATAGGAAACACACTAAAGTGTAGAGTGCCTGATTTGGCATCGAGGACTTCTTTCTTTCCTTTCCATGAGGATTCTTTTAAAGGTACTTAGCCCCTAACAAAGCAATATCTTTAATTTAATACTTGCTCATTCACAATGACTACCACAAGAAAGTTGCCCAAATCTCCAAGGGGGCTTAAAACTCATCAACTTTATCTTGTGCTATACTAGGGTTACGAGGAATATAGTTGCCAAACCAGTTGAAATGAAAAAGCCTTTTCAATAAGGTAAGCTTACTCGATCCAACCTAGGTTAGTGTGTTGTTAGATTGCTATTTACTTGAATAGCATTGGTTCTATCTTGGCCAAGCAACCAAAGCTGAGGATATAGTTGGGAATGATGAAAGAAAAGAGAGGGGGAAGAAGTAGGGTAGATGAGTTGGTTAACTCATTAGGCTCATGACCTAAAGATTGCGGGTTTGGGTCCTATACCCACAATGTATTGAGTTTGAAAAGTTTAAACTTGAACCTTGGTTTCATCAAGTAAAGCAAGACAGACCATCTTGACTTCTTGAGGGAAGAGGGTAGTCTCCTTGATGGCCATGAATGGCGCAATTGCCATCCAGAAGATTTTGAGAAGTTCCTAAATAATAAAAGAAAGTGGGCATCACAAATATGAGGACATGGAGGCAAAGTTGGAAAAAGCATGGCTACTTTGAATGGTTTGGAGCAATAACCACTCTAAATCCACTAGTTAAGATCAAAGCACGAAAAAGAGCCTTGACCCTTGAGTCTATTTGAAACCATGTCCATATGTAGAAACCTTAAAAACGAGATGAGTGAGACAAGAGGACTGAAACCAATTGGAAAAAAAAGAAAGAAAGAAAGAAACTGGAACAAACGTCATACTTGATTAGGTAAAAAGATAAATTGACCTTTGGCTGCATCTTCGAGGAATTCACTTGAACCTCATACTTCCATACATCCAAGGGCTTGTATTTTGGGCGTGATTTTTGATAAAAGTACCACTCAAGCTTTTGGAAAAACAAATTTATGGCAAAACTATTATATTGACATTCTTGTATTGGGCTGAATGTTGGGTGAGACAAAGCGAACAAGAAAATTAGATCAATGCTGCAAAGAGTATTCCGCATGAATGAGTTGACACACTAGATAAGATTGAAATTCGAATGAATACATTGTGAAGAAAATTGGTGTGGAACTTGTTGTGAAAAAGCTGGTAGAATTTTGCCTTAGTAGGTTAGGCATGTATGGTGAAGCCTATACGATGAAGGGTAGATTAGATGAAGGGGAGCCTGGTAGCTAGAGGTGGAGGGAGACTACAAAAACTATTGGTGAATCCATTGATTAAAGAATATTTACATTTTGATAGTTTGCGTCACAGTGGGGATGCATAGCATACCCAATCACTGAGGTGTGGGTTCAAACCTTGGAGTTCTCATTTTGCGGATATTGGCGTTGTTTTGAAGACCTAAGAAAACTAGGGGGGAAATCGTTAAAAGGGATTGAAATGTCAATAGGTTAAACATTAATATGATATATGATGAAGCATTATAGTGTCGTTCGATCTATATAGCCAATCCCACTTAGTGGAATAAGGCAAAGTTGTTGTTGTGACTGTACACATAGTTTACGATGTGGCTTGGGTATGAACACATGCTGTGTGGCTCTAACATCTAATAGTAAATGCAGCAAAGGTAGAAGAAATCTGGTAGGCATAAATAAAGGATGCTCTATGAGAATATAATTCTGAATTTATTTATTTATTTATTTATTTTTGTATTCTGCAAAAGGATATAAGTGACAACTAAAAACCACAGTTCACTCTATGGATTTTGAATTTATAAGTTGAAATCAAAGCTGGGCTTTTGCTTTGGCTTAAGGCTTGAGGAGCTTACGTTGATTTAAATTTTAAAATAAGATTTATAAAACCAATCTTCATCTTATTGCTGTAGATACTGACTGCTCAAATTTTTTCAATTTTAGAGGGGAAATGATGTAATCATTTTATATCTTTGTTTTTTTAGTTCTCCATTTTCTAAGATATTAAGTACTTGCTGACCTAATATTTCACTGTTTTTGTATACTCTTAGGTGTTCGATACTTGGAGAAAGCTGTCTTTAAACTTGATTATGGCCAATTAAAGTTAGTATTCCATGCACTTGAGGAGCGTAAACAAGTTATTGATAATGCTCCACACCTATGCCATGCTTTGCCTTGCATGACTCCATGTTTTGACTGGTTTGAAGTAGTGTACTACTGGATTGGCTTGAAAATGTACGACTTGATTGCAGGAGCACGACTCTTGCACTTATCAAGATTTTACTCTGCAAAAGAGTCTGTCGAGCTCTTTCCCACTCTGGCAAGGGAGGGAAAAGGTAGAAGACTGAGAGGCACAGTTGTTTATTACGATGGGCAGATGAATGATGCCCGACTTAATGTTGGATTGGCTTGCACTGCAGCATTAGCTGGTGCAGCAGTGCTGAACCATGCAGAGGTTGTATCCTTACTGAAGGATGATGTTGGCGAACGGATAATTGGTGCACGGATAAGGGACAATTTGACTGGTAATACGTCCTTTTATTCCTTACTGTTACCATTGGTATCTATGATTTGTAATTTTTTCGTCACATTTTCGGTTTCAGAAATGTTTAGTTGGCAACTTTAATTTAACATAATATATTGAAGAACACTTGGACATTTTATGGCAGACATACTCAATTTGAAGAATCATGTGTTAGAAGTCAAAAGGAACAACAATGGCTCTCCTTTAGTGAAGTTTTAGATTGGAACAGTTACTGCCAAACTCCCCTACATCCTTCCTCCCATTGTTTTATGTTGAAAAAACTGCACCTGAATTTGAACTATTGGTTTATGTAAAATCCAGTCTGGAACTGTGGAACATTGCAATGTTGATAGTTAACTTTTTTTTTTAATTATTTTCTTTGTTTCTGTTTTTTTTATGAATAAGGTTGACTCATTCAGTAAGCAAATCAGATCAGATGTCAGTTAATATACTATTAAATGTGAATTGATTGATGTATAACTTTTCTTTGCAGGTTGTTAGGGAGGTTAGGGACCCTAGGTTCTCTAAAGTCTACGAGAGAAGGAATAAGAGGGCGGAGGGAGCTAAAGAGCAAGATTAGCAGTAGCAACAACTTAGGCAGCCGAGAGGTAGTTAGTTTGGAGGGAAAAGTAGTTGGCAAGTTAGACATGTATAAATAGCAGAATGAATAATTAGAATAGGGGAATTCATTTTGTAACTGATTTCTAGCAATTGGAGAGAGTCTCTCCCTTAGGGTTCACATTGTACTCTTTGAGGTTATAGTGATTTACCTAACCTGTGATCAATAAAGCACGGCATTTCCCTTAGATCTAGCACGGGTCTAACATTGGTATCAGCTTCCTTGCAAATCCTGGAAATTTTGCTTCCATGGCTGCGAACAAGAAATTTGAGTCCATCGACGCATCGATTGCAGCGCTGCAATCGCAGCAAGAAAAAGACCGGGCAAGCATCCAAACCTCACTGGCGGCGATCATGGCGGAGTTGAAGTCCGTGGCCGCCCGGCTTGAATCCCTTGAGAATCACCCCGATCGCGTCTCGACCCCAAAGCGCGAACACCACAACGATCAGCGCGATGAATCCTCGTCAGGTTGTTTGCATCGCAATGACCACCGACGCCATGAGTGGCATGGCGGAGGCGATGGCGATGGGTTTGTACAGGGACACATGCGCAATCGCGCAGCAGACCAGTGGCGCCGGCTCGACGTCCCTCTCTTTCACGGTGAGGGTGCATTTTCATGGCTGGACAGCATCGAGCGGTACTTCCAGGTGCGAGAGGTACTAGAACCTCAATGGTTGTTTGTGGCAAAGATAGCAATGGAAGGCAAAGCTCTCATCTGGTTCCGATGGTGGGAGTCCACGGCTTGCGAGCCCACGTGGTACCGATTCCGCGAATCGCTCGTCAAGCGATTCCAACCGGAGCTCGCTCAGAATCCCTTTGAGTTGCTGTTTGAAGTCAAACAAGAGGGATCAGTCCGAGAGTACCGAGAGTTGTTCGAACTCTACTCCAGCCAGTTGAAAGTTTCGGAAAGGCGTTTTCTCTTTGGCCTCTTCCAGAATGGTCTCAAGCCTGAGGTAAGGGCCGAATTGAAACTTCACTCCTTCCACTCCTTAGAAGACCTGATGGACAAGGCGGAACTAGTGGAGAATAAAAACAAGGTGTTACACAAAATTACAAATAAGCCCTTCCATAGATATACAAGCATCGTTCCTGTTAATACTAAAGACAAACCGAGCACTGTAGGCCACTTCGAAAATGCTAAAGTAAGGCGTGGATTTAAACACCTGTCGGATGAAGAATACAGGGAAAAAAGGGCAAAAGGCCTCTGTTTCTTTTGCGAAGAGCGATTCACCTCCGACCACACCTGTAAGAACAAAGGGCTCAAATTGATGATACTAGAAGAGGATACTGAAGGAGAGTGGCACGATGCCCCTGACATCCTAGGGGAGGAAAACTCTCAGTTACAGCTCACCCTGAAGTCGATGATGGGATCAGGGAACCAAAGGAGAATCCGAGCATGGGCCACGATTCGAGTGCGAGCGAGTATTAATTGACCTAGGCGCTTCCCATAATTTCATCTGCCCGACACTAGTTGCAGACGCACAACTCCCGGTTAAATCAGATTCGAGATTTGTAGTTACTGAGAGCGAGGAGGGACCGAAGCTAGGACAGGGTAAGTGTAAAGGGGTTTCCATACAATTTCCCAACTTAATGGTTACTCAAGATTGTTATATCTTCCCCCTCGATGACTCAGAAGTGGTGTTAGGCTTAGCATGGTTGGATACGTTGGGTGCAACAATTACTGAGTTTGGCAAGTCACGCTTCACGATCAACATTAACAACGCGTGGGTAGTTTTACAGGGCGACCCAGAGCTCTGCTATGGAGGGGTTGCCCTCCGAGCGGCCTTAAAGGAACTACAGGAAGAAGGTGATGGATACATGGTTCAGTTATGGCCGGTGTTGAACCAAATGCAAGCGGCGACCAGCCCTCCAGCACCTATTCAGCAAGTGTTGGACACTTTCCCAGCCATATTCGAAACACCAGAAGGACTACCCCCCCATAGGACTCATGACCACGCAATTACTTTAAGGGAAGGTGCGGAAATCCCTAACGTGAGGCCATATAGATACCCTCATTACCAGAAAAACGCAATTGAACGAATGGTCCAGGAGATGTTGGGAGCCGGTATTATTCGCCCAAGCGTGAGCCCTTTCGCGAGCCCTATAATCCTGGTAAAGAAAAAAGATGGAAGTTGGAGATTTTGCCTCGATTACCGAGCTCTCAACTGCATCACCATTCCTGATAAGTTTCCGATTCTGGTTATAGACGAGCAGTTGGATGAACTTGCAGGTGCTGCCAATTTTTCCAAACTCGACCTTAAATCGGGATACCACCAAATACGAATGGTGGATGAGGATGTGGGAAAAACGGCGTTTAGAACACACGAAGGACACTACGAATTCCTCGTAATGCCCTTTGGCCTCACTAACGCACCCTCTACCTTTCAGGCTCTTATGAATGACATCCTTCGCCCATACCTCCGTAAGTGCGTTTTGGTGTTTTTTGATGATATACTGGTCTATAGCAAGAATGAATCGGCTCACTCAGAACACCTCACTGCTGTTTTCAAATTGTTGCAAGAGAATCAGCTGGTTTTAAACAGAAAAAAAATGTGAGTTTGCTGTAAGCCAAGTGGAATACCTTGGCCACATCGTCTCTGAAAAAGGGGTAGCTGCTGACCCCAAGAAAACTGAAGCAATGCGGGCATGGCCAGTCCCTAAGGACGTCAAAGCTCTGCGAGGATTTCTAGGCCTAACGGGGTACTATAGGCGCTTTGTCCAGGGCTACGGTTGCATAGCTAAACCCCTCACTGACTTAACTAAGAAAGATGGGTTCCTGTGGGATGATAAAGCTCAACAAGCATTTGAGCAACTTAAATCGGCCATGGCAGCACTACCAATCTTGGCGGTACCAAACTTCTCCCTTCCCTTTGTCATTGAGACAAATACATCCAGCCAAGGATTAGGAGCAGTGCTATCTCAAAAGGGTAGACCGATCGCTTTCCTTAGTAAAAGCCTATCCAAACGAGCCCAGCTTAAATCTGCCTATGAAAGGGAGTTAATGGCAGTGGTGTTTGCAGTCCAAAAGTGGCGGCACTACCTCCTAGGACGACACTTCATCATTCTCACTAACTAGAGAAGTTTGAAGTTCCTCTCGGACCAACGATTGTTTAGCGAAGATTAGATGAAATGGACATCAAAGCTTATGGGTTTAGACTTTGAGATCCAGTATCGGCCGGGACCTGAGAATAAGGCAGCAGATGCGCTATCCAGACAGATGATGTTTCAGGCAATCTCAGTTGTATCTACCAACATCTGGGAGACGATACAGGAAGAAGTTGACAAGGATGAGCACCTCCAAGCAATTATCCTCAATATTCAGCAAGGTGGGACAGACTTTCCGGGCTTCTCACTAAGGAATGGCCGTCTTTTTTACCAAGGACAGGCTGTAATCCCTAAAGACTCGTCTCAAATACCCACATTGCTAGCAGAGATGCATGACTCGGCAGCGGGAGGCCATTCCGGTTTCTTCAGAACCTATAAGAAACTGGCCGCAGCGTTTTATTGGAGAGGTATGAGGCAAAGAGTAAAGGAGTATGTAGCATCTTGCCACACATGCCAAACAAACAAGTACCAGGCATTATCACCGGCAGGGCTGCTCCAGCCTTTACCCACACCTGATCAAGTGTGGTCTGAAATCGCTATGGACTTCATCAATGGATTGCCCAAATCGAAAGGGAAAGATGCTATAATGGTTGTAGTTGACCGACTTACCAGGTATGAACACTTTATCCCTTTAACTCATCCTTTCTCTGCAAAAGAGGTGGCCCAAGTTTTTGTCAAGGAAGTAGTGAGGTTACATGGGTTCCCCAAAGCCATTATTTCTGACCGCGACCCTGTGTTCCTGAGCAAATTCTGGTCCGAACTGTTCAAAGCTGCTGGGACAAAACTCAGGTACAGCACCTCCTATCATCCTCAAACGGATGGCCAAACCGAAGTGACCAATCGCTGCCTCGAAACATACCTTTGGTGCTTCGTTGGTACTAAACCAAAGTTGTGGGTTGAGTGGCTGCATTGGGCTGAATACTGGTTTAACACAACTTTTAATGCATCAGCCCAAACTTCCCCTTTTCAAGCACTATATGGCCGAGCTCCCCCGGTGCTCTTTCGTGGGGAAACTTACCCATCGAAGGTAAAGGAAGTACAATCCCTGATGGCGTCTCGGGATGAAACTCTTGCTGAGTTGAAGGCTCACCTGCACCAAGCACACGAGCGTATGAAGTTCTTTGCTGACAGGAAACGCAGGGAGCTGGTTTTTCAAGAAGGGGACTGGGCCTTTCTCAAATGCCAGCCTTATTGGATGAAGTCTCTTGCCCGGAGACCCAATGAGAAGCTTAGCCCCAGGTTTTATGGTTCGTTTAAGGTGCTGGAACGCATCGGACCTGTGGCCTACAAGCTGGAGTTACCCACGGACTGCAAGCTTCACCCGGTTTTTCATGTTAGTAGGCTGAAACGTGCAGTGCCACCCAACCAGCAGCATTCCCAAGACCTACCAGCAGGACTGACAGAGGAGGGAGTTTTGGAGACAGTGCCCCAGGACTTGCTGCAGGTTCGAGCCAACAAGGAAGGTGCAACGGAGGTACTCGTGCAGTGGAAAGGATTGCCCACATTTGACAATTCCTGGGAGCTACTGAGCTCCCTGCAGTAGCAATTTCCAACTGCCCACCTTGAGGACAAGGTGGATCTCCTGGGGAGGAGTATTGTTAGGGAGGTTAGGGACCCTAGGTTCTCTAAAGTCTACGAGAGAAGGAATAAGAGGGCGGAGGGAGCTAAAGAGCAAGATTAGCAGTAGCAACAACTTAGGCAGCCGAGAGGTAGTTAGTTTGGAGGGAAAAGTAGTTGGCAAGTTAGACATGTATAAATAGCAGAATGAATAATTAGAATAGGGGAATTCATTTTGTAACTGATTACTAGCAATTGGAGAGAGTCTCTCCCTTAGGGTTCATATTGTACTCTTTGAGGTTATGGTGATTTACCTAACCTATGATCAATAAAGCGCGGCATTTCCCTTAGATCTAGCACGGGTCTAACACAGGTGTTTATGTCACAGTTGTGGGTGCACATCTTAGTTTGTGACTTTTAAGCCTGAAAATTAATATTTCAGTAGTTAATACTTCTATTTATTTATTTTACATTTTGCAGGCAAAGAGTTTGATACATATGCAAAAGTAATTGTGAATGCAGCTGGGCCATTTTGTGACTCTGTAAGGAAAATGGCTGACAAAAACGCACGAGATATGATTTGTCCAAGCAGTGGTGTACATATTATACTCCCTGATTATTATTCTCCTGAGGGAATGGGCTTAATTGTTCCTAAAACTAAGGATGGCCGTGTTGTTTTCATGCTGCCATGGCTGGGGCGAACAGTTGCTGGAACTACAGATTCCAGCACTACTATTACTTTTCTTCCAGAACCACATGAAGATGAAATACAATTTATATTGGATGCTATATCTGATTACCTTAACGTCAAAGTATGATATACCTTGTGATACAGGCAACTTTTAAACTTAATATTTTTCCTTTTATTTCTGATATTAGATGCAGAATTATATGATCTTGTGCATATTGCTTGTTTGGAAATATTTTTGATCATCTTAGCCTAAAAAAGAAGACAGTATGTTGCATCATATGTCTGCTGGTTCTATTACCATAGAATTTAATCTGCTTTTTTGTAGGAACCCTTCCCCTTTCTCTTAATTAACTGGGTCTGTCCTCAGAAATTTTTTATTAAATCAAAGGAAAATCATCTGAGATTTTGAGTTAGCTGTCATTCAATTCAGATGTTCTTTCTATTCTTTACCTTTTTCTCCTTTTTACACAGTTTGCTATTGAGAACTAAATAATTCAGGGAAAATTTAGGTCCGACGCACTGATGTTCTTTCTGCTTGGAGTGGCATTCGCCCATTAGCAATGGATCCATCTGCTAAAAATACTGAGAGTATCTCCAGGGATCATGTTGTCTGTGAGGATCTCCCTGGTTTGGTCACCATCACTGGTGGCAAGTGGACTACCTATCGTAGGTAATTATACAAGCTGAAAGTTGTTGACTATTGTTAAGATGTGGCAATAGCTAGGCATTTTCTTAATCATATTGACTGTGGAGTTAGTCCAGTTAACTATTACAAATTAATTATTTTCCAACTTCATTCATTGTTGCCTTTTCTTCCCATAATTCCATTCCTGCATACAATGTTCCTAATATACATATTTATTGTTCTCATTAATGTGTTTCAGCATGGCAGAAGATGCTGTTAATGCAGCTATAAAGTCTGGGAAGCTGACCCCCGCCAATGGATGTGTGACCAACAATCTTCAGATTGTTGGTGGCAAAGGATGGGATCCTGCTTCTTTTACAGTTCTCACTCAACAGTATAGGCGCATGAAAATATCATATAGGGGTAAAGTTGTTCCTGGGGTAATGGACACTGCTTCAGCAAAGCACTTGTCTCATGCATATGGAACATTGGCTGAGCGTGTGGCTGCCATTGCTCAGGTTGGCTTGTGTATATTTCATGTTGTCCATGGCAGTGTTTGCTTAAGAATTTTCAATAAAGTCTTAATATATGACTATTTTTCTCGATAAATTGGGTGCCTAGTGGTGATCATTTATCCATGTAGCCAACTTGATCTAATGGTTGTAGCTTTGATTATTTGGTTAAGACAATGAAGGTAAATGGGTTATCAATGATGGATTTTGTTAGAGATTTAAAAATCAGAACCTACCTGAGAAAGTACCAAAGCCTTTATGTCCAAGTAGAGTTTGATTTTTGCTGCCCTTATTCTTTGTAATTAAAATTCAGCAAAAGGTGATGTAGGTACGTGCATTGTCTATGCTTCAAGTCAAAGGGATTTGGTGTGTGGGGGCATGTTAGAAATGTAAAAGGGCTATTGTTGGGCAATGTCCTAATAACTTAAGCTTTTGAAGATAGTCACAAACAAGCATGACCAATTTGATCGTGATAGAATGGGTGCCTGTTAGACACTGGTATCTAGAGAAGGACGTGAGGTAACCAATGTGTATTATTATGGATTTCCTTGGCAAAACACCAAGAAAGCTAAGGAATTGTACAGTGTTTGAGGGTATTCTAGAGCCCCCAATCTCTCTCAAATGACCCTCAAAATGACTAGGCACCCCTAATTAATCCCTCCTTCCTATTTATATAGCCAACCCGCTTACTAACTAACTACTAATTGGTTCCCAACACTGCTTTTGTACCATTATATTTAAACAAGAGCATAGTGCTCTCTGCATTTTTCCCCCTAATTTATTATTTTTCATGTGCTATCTCTTTGCTGTATAAATTTAGTGTGAATGTACTTCTAATGTTTGTACTGGGGATACAAGGGTTTGCATGAAGGTATGGTCGTACAAGGGAGAAATATAGAGGGTAAAATTATTTTCTTTAACTATTGATTTTACAATAACTAACATTTGTTTTAAGAAGTGGGAAGGACATCCCATCACATACTAGAGTGGGGATTGCATGTTCTCAACTCAATTTCTTTTTTGATGAGTAAATTGAACAAAATTTTTGCATTGATTGTATATCTATATGTGGATAATGTTTGACAACCTAGCAGCACAAGGTCTTGAAGATGTTTGTATGAAATGAGGTGAGTGAAGAGAAATAACCAAGATAGGGTTTCAAGGATGAAGTGGTGGCAATTCAAAAGTGAAAAAGCAAAGGAACTTATAGAGAATGATTTTGGATGAACAGACTTGAGAGGCATCGTTAGGTTTGAACTGAATGAATGAATGATTCTTTATTGAATTGGGGAATTTGACAAATATTCAAGAACCCTATAATAACCCTATAAATGGATAGAGGGGTAGAGGAGGAGTGAGGTCCTCAAACTCTGCAACTGCAATCTTAGAAAATGACTAGACACTTCACAATCATCCCTTATTGCACTTCTTATTCTCTAACTAATTCACTAACTACCTGCCCTACAAAAATAGCTGCCTTATAGTTGTCATTCGTCCAGCTGGACAGCCCTAGTGGGCCCTACATCTGGCCCATTTGCTCTCCTATTTCTCTAACATAGACGTTTCCACACAAGGGGTCCTTGACACTACCCACCCTTAGAGAACCACCTTGTCCTCAAGATGAGCTGCCGGAAATTGTTCTTTCAAACATCGAAAGTTCTCCCAAGATGTGTCATGGTCTAAAAGTCCTCTCCACTTAACAAGAACCTTTGCTACCCCCTCTGCTGTATACTTGACTTGTAAAATGTTATCTGGTGTTGCCTAAAACACTCCTTCAATCAGCCTTGGAGGTAACTCATATGGATGTGCGCAAGAAGGTACACCTTTTTGGAGCTTGCTTACATGGAAAACCAGGCATAAGCGACATGTAGTTGGTAGGGCAACTTATAGGCCACAGGACCTACCTTTTCTAGCACCTGGTAGGGTCCATAAAACCAGGGACAGAGTTTGTCATTAGGTCTCCGAGCTAGAGATTTAATCCTAAAGGGCTAAAACTTTAGGAAGACCCACTCCCCTACCACATAAGTTACCTCCCTCCGATGCTAGTCTGCAATGTGTTTCATCGGCTGCTAAGCCAAATATAGCGGAGATTTCAACTCAGCTAACACCTCATCTCTCGTAGTCACCGTTGATTAAACTTTTGGTACCTTAGAGAGGTAGGTTGACCCTTTGAACAAAATAAGGGATGGCCGACCATACAGCGCCTGGAAAGGTGAAGTATTAGTTGACACATTGAAGGATGTGTTGAACCAATACGTTGCCCAAGGAAACCAATCAGCCCACTGCCTTAGCTTGGTACTAACAAAGCATCAAAGATAGGATTCCAAGCAACGGTTGGTGACCTCGGTTTGGTCATCCGTTTGTGGGTGGTAGGACATGCTGTACTTAAGCTTGTTTCTTGCAGCATGAAATAGCTCAGATCGAAAATGGCTGAGAAATATGGAGTCTTTGTCAGAAATAATGACATTAGGGAACCCATGGAACCTCATGATCTCTTTGACAAACAACTATGCACCATCCTTGGCCGACAAGGGATGGGTCAAAGTAAGGAAATGGGCATATTTGGTGAAGTGATCCACCACTACCATAATAGCATCCTTGCCCTTAGATTTGGGAGGCTAGAAATAAAGTCCATTGATATCTCAGACCATACTTGTTATGGGATATTCAGTGGTTGTACTCTTTGTATAGAATTGGGGAAAACTCTCCTTTAGGGTTCTTGTACAAACTTTGAGATCCTTGGTGATTCACCGGGATCTGTGATCAATAAAGCTATGGTTTTCTGCCACTCTAGAATTGGTACTATCACTGGTATTAGATTCCTTGGATCCTGGAAGCTTCGATGGCTGTGAAGGTTGAGAAGAAGCTGGAAGCGATTGAAGCAGCGATAGTGATGTTGCAAGCGCGAGGAAGATCGCGAGCACATCGATGGGGATCGTGCATGCTCATCTGAAGTGCTGACGAACATGGTGGCATTAACATCCTTGCTCCAAAAGCTCACGGAGCACCTCGATGCAATGGAGAATCGCGACCACGCGCATTGCGACAACTGGAATCGTTACCTGCGACGCGATGTTAGTCCGACGAATAACGGAGACGGAGATGCTTTGCTAGGGTTTGTGTCGCGCTTGCAACAGGAATAGTAGTGTTGGATCGATGTCCCCTTGTTTCATGGCTTGGATGCCTCTGCTTGGCTGGACAGTGTGGAACGGTACCTCCAGGTACAAGAGTGGTTGGTGGTGGCTGTTGAAATTGAGGGTTTTAGATGGTGGAGAAAGAAAAAGAGAGTAGAGACTCAATAATATGAAAGTATATTTGATATGTTGTGATGTGATAATACAATGGGATAATCCTATTTATAAGCTAAAGATAAAATCTAATCATAATGATAGAATCAACCTAAATAAATCTAAATCAATTTAAGATATGATATGAAATATTCTAAGATATAATGGAGATATTACTAAATATTTCCTTATTTCTAACATACTCCCTCAAGCTAAAGCTTACTAAGCTTTAAGCTTGTTACAATTAAAGCTTTGAAATATAACATTGGTCTCTATTGAAGACTAACAAAGTAACTTAGAGATGCTGAATACATCCAAAAAAGATAACACAACAAGGCAACTGGAGTGAACATCACCTGAACAAATTTTGGATAATTGCACGATAGGAAAAGAAGATAGACACACAGCTATCAGTGCTGGAAGAGACACAATGAAGGCGGTGGAAATTCCTTATATATGGAACAATAGATCGCTAGAACAACATATAGAAGCCTTGAACAATTTAATGATTGGAGATCCAAAGCCAAAAGAGCATATTCCGTCATGACTGTGTGCATCCCCATTGGTGTGATTCACAATGGAAGGATGGTAGGAAGCACAACCAAATATTAATTACTCACAGGTCATAAGCGGGGGTAGAATCAGAAATAGGAAAAAGCTAAAGTTGATGAAGTGCACAAATTATGAAACAAAGCACAGATCTAGAAAGTGGACAGCGGCGCGAGCATGACAGTGGGCAAGGCAGCAGAAGACGCCGCCGGACGTGTCGCCATGTGTTGCAAGAGGCGGCGAGTAGTTGTGCATACGAGAGATGCACGTGTGGGCGCTTGACACGGTGTCTTTGAATGCAGTTGGCAGGGGTGGGCTGCGGAGGAGGAGGCGGTGTGGCGTGGTGGTCTTTGGTCAATATCTACGCCAGAAAACCTCCCCCGCGGTAGAGGAAGGAAGCGGATAGTGGTTTTCTTACTGCTAGAAGTGACACACAGTAGAGTGTGAGGGAAGGTCGAGACATTGCCGGAGGGGTTAACAGGAAAAGTCGCCAAAGGTAGTGACAGGTGTCAAGACCAGAAAAAGTCGCCGGAAAAGTGGCCGATAGCAAAAACATTGGTGGTTTGATGTTAGAAATTTTCTAGAAAGCAAGAACACTGTCAAACTTCAAATAGAATTGAAGGGCTTGACAGACAGAGCAATGATGGGACAGAAAGAAAAGTAAAGATAGTAGAGGACACAGTACAAGTGAGTTCTAAATTACTGGAATCTTTGCAGCAGAACAATGGACACAGGTCATAGTGGATGGTACTGTTGTGATACTATGTTGATATTAAGGGTTTTAGATGGTAGAGGAAGAAAAAAGAGAGAGTAGAGATTCAATAATATAAAAATATATTTGATATGTTGTGATGTGACAATACAATGGAATAATCCTATTTATAAGTTAAAGATAAAATCAAATCATAATGATAGAATCAACCTAAATAAATCTAAATCAATCTAAGATATGATATGAAATATTCTAAAATATAATGGAGATATTACTAAATATTTTATTATTTCTAACAGTGGCAAAGGTGGCCATGGAAAGCAAAGCGCTGATTTGGTTGAGATGGGGGAAAACTACGACACAAGACCAGACCTGGCCGATGTTCAAGGAGGCGGTAATAGCATGATTTCAACTGGAAAATACTTCATAATCCGTTTGAGCTACTATTTGAGATCAAACAGGAAGGCTTGTTTTGTGAGTTTCGGGAACAGTTCGAGTTGTATGCCAGCCCCTTAAAGATCATGGAGAAAAGGTACTTGACTGGTCTGTTCCTCAATGGATTGAAACCTGAGGTACGTGCGGAGCTTAAACTCCACCATTTCTCTATGCTTGATGAACTGATGAAACTAGCTGAAAGAATAGAAAGTAGGAATAAATTGCTCCTGAAATCCAAGTGGAGGCACCTTTACCAAGAGCAAGTTCAATGCCTTAAGCAGTACAGGTGCAAGAACCTTAAGCATTCCAAGGCCAGCACCCAAGGATGAAGCGAAAAGTACTACTCACAGGAACTTTAAACATTTAACAGACGAGGAATATAGGGAAAAGAGGGCTAAAGGGTTGTGTTTCTTATGTGACGAGCGCTTCACACCGGACCACGTGTGTGAAAACAAAGGGCCATGCTTTTTGATCATGGAGGAAGTCTCAGAAGCAAGGGACAGTTCCTGGTATGATGCTAAAGAAGATTTGGGAGAAGATAATCAACTCCTGAATATGGAATTTAAAACCATGCAGCAAGGCCAGCGCTCCATGAAGGCTTTGGGGTCTGTGGCAAGACAGAGTGAGGGTTCTAATTGACCCAGGGGCATCCCATAATTTCATCTGCCCTAAATTAGTACAGGCAGCAAGTTTAGCGATGTATCAGAACACCACATTCTTGGTTTTAGTTGCAGGAAATAAACAAATTCTAGGAAAAGGAGTGTGCAAAGCCGTGCAGATACAATTTCCTAACCTGCAAGTAGTCTAGGAATTCTTCCTTTTTCCTATGGAGGGATCGGAACTGGTGTTGGGATTGGCATGGTTGGATGGATTGGGTGATATGCTAACCAATTTTGGCAAAAATAGGCTTACTATTAACTTGCAAAGGGAATGGCGGGTACTACAGGGAGACCCTGAACTGAGCTTTGGGGGTACTACCCTGAGAACAGCACTTAAAGAAATAGAAGAGGAGGGCAATGGGTACATGATTCAGTTATGGCCAGTTTTGCAACAGATGGAGTTACAACCTGCGATCCCTAGTGAAATCCAGCAAGTCATGGATTCATTTCCTTCTGTTTTCAAGCCCCTACCCGACTTACCACCCCATAGGAGCCATGATCATGCAATCCAATTAAAAGCAAGAGCTGATATCCCTGACCTTAGACCTTACCATTATCCACATCAAAAAAATGAAATTGAAAAGCTGGTACAAGAAATGCTGTCAACAGGGGTTATAAGGCCTAGTATCAGCCCTTTTGCGAGTCCTATTTTACTCGTTAAGAAGAAAGATGGGAGCTGGCGTTTTTGCGTCAATTATAGAGCCCTCATCCGAATTACAGTTCCGGATAAGTTTCCAATTCCGGTGATAGATGAACTATTGGATGAACTAGCGGGGCCTCCATATTCTCCAAGCTTGATCTCAAGTCCGGGGGGTACCATCAAATTCGGATGGTGGAGGATGACGTTAGTAAGACTGCTTTTCACACTCCTGAGGGGCACTACGAATTTCTTGTAATGCCTTTCAGTCTCACTAATGCACCATCAACGTTCCAAGCCTTGATGAATGAGGTACTTCGGCCCTTCCTCCGGAAATTTGTCTTGGTGTTCTTAGATGATATATTGGCTTACAACAAAGATGTGAAGGAGCATGCTGAACATCTCAGAGCAGTTTTCCTCCTGCTGCAGCAACACCAACAAGCCCTGAATGAAAAGAAGTGCGAATTTGGTGTTAGCCAAGTTGAATATCTTGGCCATGTGGTCTCAGTTGAGGGGGTTGCTGCTGACCCCAAGAAAACTGATGCTATGTTGCAATGGCCAACACCTAAGGACCTGAAAGCATTGAGGGGATGGCAGGTTCATGAAAGGCTATGGTGTACTTGCTCAGCCACTCACAGATCTGGCCAAGAAAGACTCCTTCCTATGCTCCGAAACTGCTCAAGAAGCCTTTGACAAGTTTAAAAAAATTATGGCAGATTTGCCCAATCTAGCTGTCCCCAATTTCCAGTTGCCCTTTGTGGTAGAAATAGATGCATCTAGCCATGGTTTAGGGGAAGTTTTATCTCAAGAGGGTAGGCTGATCGCCTTCTTTAGTAAGGCACTCTCCAAGAGAACACAATTAAAATTAGCTTACGAAAGGGAACTGATGGCCATTGTCTCAGCTGTGCAAAAATGGTGCCATTACCTACTTGGACGTCATTTTATTATAATAACAGACCATAGGAGTTTGAAATTCCTCACTGATCAATGTTTATTCAGTGAGGATCAACCGAGATGGACTTCTAAATTACTAGGATTTGACTTTGAGATCTAGTGTAGACCAGGATTGGAGAATAAGGCAGCAGATGCCCTATCCAGATAGATGCTGCACCAGGCAATTTCAGTGGTCACAGCTAATGTCTGGGAAACAATTGCAGAAGAAATTCAGCAAGATCAGTACCTACAGGGCATTATAACTGATCTACAACAAGGAGGGACAGCATTCCCTGGGTATACACTAAAAAATGGGCGTTTGTTCTACCAAGGAAGAGCTGTAATACCCAGAAACTCATCACAAATTCCAGCTTTGTTAGCTGAACTGCATGAGAACCCTTTAGGTGGTCACTTCGGGTTCTTTTGAACTTACAAACGCCTAGCAGCTACCTTATACTGGCATGGAATGAGGCAGAGTTAAGGATTATGTGGCCAATTGCCATGTGTGTCAAACTAGTTAGCATGAAGCTCTTTCCCCAGCAGGACTGTTACAAGCCTTAGGGATTTCACAGGTTTGGAATGAAATTTCCATGTACTTCATTTCTGGACTGCCCCGTTCAAAGGGTAAAGACTCCATCATGGTGACTGTTGATAGACTCACTAAGTATGCCCATTTTCTAGCTCTGTCACACCCCTACACCGCAAAGGATGCGGCCCAACTATTTGTGAAGGAGGTGGTGCGCCTCCATGGTTTCCCAAGACTGATAATCTCAAACCATGACCCTCTCTTCTTTAGTCATTTCTGGACTGAATTGTTTAAAGTGGCTAGTGCCAAACTCAAGTACAACACCTCATACCATCCTTAAACCGATGGCCAAACCGAGGTCACCAACCGCTGCCTAGAGGCTTATCTTTGCTGCTTTGTGAGCTCCAAACCAAAATCTTGGGTAGATTGGCATCTTGGGTAGATTGGCACGGTTGGGCTGAGTATTGGTTTAATACAACCTATAATGCCTCCTCCAAGACATCCCCATTTCAAGCGCTTTATGGCAGACATCCACCTATTCTTTTCAAGGGGAAACTTACCCATCCAAAGTGCCTGAAGTACAGTGCTTGGTAGCCGACTGTGATGCTGTATTAGCCGAGTTAAAAACTCACTTGGAGCTGGCCTAGCAGCGAATGAAACATTTTGCAGATAATAAGCATAGAGAGGTTAATTTTTTGAGGTGGGGGATTGAGTATATCTCAAGTTTCAGCCTTGTAGAATGCATTCACATGCTAGAAGACGCAATGAAAAGCTATGCCCTTGGTTTTATGGGCCCTATCAGGTCCTTGAGAATATTGGTGCCGTGGCTTATCGTTTGGTACTGCCTCCCTCATGTCAACTGCATCTGGTTTTTCACGTGAGCAAGTTGAAGAAAGCCCTTTCCCCTAGTGTGCAAACCTATGAACTCCTACTAGACTATCGGAGGAAGGGGTACTGCATACAGAACCAAAGGAGCTCCTTTAGTTATGCTCGACTACCGATACCTAGCCCGAGGTATTAGTGAAGTGGCGGGGTCTTAGGAGCTTGACAACACTTGAGGCGCTTCCTACTTTGCGAGACAGGTTCCTGCTGCTCACCTTGAGGACAGGTGGTTCTCCCTGGGGGGGAGTAGTAATAGGGACCCTATGTATGGCAAGGTCTACACTAGGAGAAATAAGGAAGCAACTGGACCCACCAACGGCCCAAACTGACAAGCTGGCAGTGGATGTTGCTCAGAAACAGAGGTAGTTAGTTAGGATTGGAGGGAAAAGTAGTTAGCTTAACAAGGTATAAATAAGGATTACTTGATTCATTTGGTTGTTGATTATTCATTTGTTCATTTTACTCTCTGTATAGAATTGGGGAAAACTCTCCTCTAGGGTTCTTGTACTAACTTTGAGATCCTTGGTGATTTACTGGGATCTGTGATCAATAAAGCTACAATTTTCTGCCACTCTAGAACTGGTACTATCAGGCCTTCATGCATTCTAAAAGTTGTTTTTCTAGTATATCCCTCCACCATACATATTTGATGATAGCCCGATTTAGGTCCAACTTAGAGAAAACCGTGACTCCGACTAACTCATCAATGATAGGAATGGGGAATTTATCGGGAATAGTGATTCTATTAAGGGCCTGATAATCCACACAAAATCTCCTGTTCCCATCCTTCTTGACCAAAATAATAGGACTAGCAAATGGGCTAACACTGGGGCAAATGATTTCAACCGTGAGCATCTCATGCACCAACTTCTCTATCTTATTTTTTTGATAATGGTGACAACGGTAGGGTCGTAGATTAGGAATCTCAGTCCCATCGATTAAGATAATGGCATGATCATGATTGCAGTATGGAGGCAGCCCTGCTAAATGCTCAATACTGCTTCCCATGATTCCGGGACCTGCTGAATTTTGCTGGAATCACTGTATTTTCTGCTGTGTTGAAGAATAGGGCACAACTGTACCACATACACCTCGCCTTTACCTTGCATTTCGCTTATGGTTGTCCCCAGTGTATACCGCCATAACATAGTTCTGTATTGCGTTGTAACTCCACCCATTTACCCCCTATCTCAATGGTAAGTCTCGACTTCCCAAAATTGATCTGGGTCTCCTCTAGGGTATCCAACCATGCCAGCCCTAGAACCACTTCCGAGTTGTCTAATGGAACACACATAAGGTTTCCACCACCTCAAAATTTGGGAAGGTAATGGTCAGGCCTTGACACATCCCTTTTCTTGGGGATTACTGTACATTGGCCACCGTTACCACAAAATCAGTTTCACAATCCATTGTAATTTGGCCTCTTGTACCAAAGTAGGACAAATGAAATTGTGAGAGGTGTTGGGATCTATTAACACCCTTACACGACATCTTCCAACCATTCCCTAGGCCTGAATAGATCTTTGATTTCTGTTCGCTAACATACTCTTGCAGTCTAGGAGCAATTTAGGGGTAACCTCACCTATCTCCTCAATCGCATCATGCCACACTGTCTCCCCATGACCCTCCAGTTCCTCTCCCAGCAACATGAACCAAAGCTTTTGTTCTTACAAGTGTGATTAGGGTTAAATCTTTCATCGAAAGAGAAACATAAACTTGTGATTCGCTTATCCCTATACTCTTCATCGGTAAGCTGGTTGAACCCCTTCTTACTTGAAGCAAACACCCCTTTTTCGTCCAGTACTAGTCTTGAATTACACTGGGAAGCTCCCTTAACAGCCCTTCTCACAATTTTGGAGTAGTTTATTTCTACTTTCTATTAGTTCTGACAAATTCATTAACTTGTCTAAAGTAGAATAATGATGAAGTTTGAGTTCAGCCCTTACCATCCTTAAAGGCCATTGAGAAATAACCCAAGCAGATACCTCTGGTCTGTAATCTTCAAAGGGCTGGAATGCAGTTCGAATTGCTCCCAATATTCCTTGATGGAGTTATCTTGCTTGAGTCTTAACAATACATCAAGGGATTTTGGACCAATTCAAGTTGAATACGCTTCACCACTGCCTTAGTGAATGCTTCCCATGTTGGATCGAGTGTTGTGTCCTTTGACCAACGAAACCAAAGCAATGCCTTGCCTTCCATAAAGACCTTTGCAACATGAGGCCCTTGTGATGGAGGGACTTTTGGAACCTGAGAATATCTCTCGATCCTCTCCTTGAAACAGTACTACATCAATCTTCCTCCACTATTCTGTATTGCGCCAACGTTGGTTCCCTACTAGAAAACCCTCACCGTCGCCTGTGCCTCCATGATTTTCATTGTGCCGCCGCTTGCAGTGTGATCTCGCACTTAGGGAGTCTTTGCACGACACCTTGACTTGATCTCGATAATCTTGGAAGGGTTCGTGCCTCTGGTTTTGGTGTGGTGGAAGCTCACAATGTGGAACCTTCTTCATAGAAACCAATCGATCACTGAGCTTCTTAATGGATTCAATGAGATTCGCGATTGCTGCCACTAAGGAAGCACTTGTTATGCGGTTTTCTTCCATTTGTGCTTGCATCATGTTCATCGAAGCCTCCATTGCTTCTAACTTCTCTACCTTCGCAGCCATTGAAGAAATTGCCCAAGAAAACTGAGCAACTGATACCATATGTTAGGTCTGAATTGAATGAATGAATGATTCTTTATTGAATTGGGGAACTTGACAAATATTCAAGAACCCTAGAGATGGGTACAGGGGTAGAGGATAGTGATAGCCCTCAAACTCTGCAACAACAATCTTAGAAAATGACCAGACACTTTGCTATCATACCTTGCCCTTCTTATTCTCTAACTAATTCACGAACTGCCTTTCCCTCCAAAACTATCAGGCTTACAACTATCATTCCTTCATTTGGACACCCCTAGTGGGCCCTACCTCTTGCCCATTTGCTCTTCTATTACTCGTAACATATACCTTTCCATACAAGGGGTCCCTAACAGGCACAAGGAAATGCTAATGATGTGTGGGATGATATGGTTAAAGGGATGAGGAAGGTAACTTTTAAAGTGTGATTCTTGTTGAAAATGTTGAAAACTGGGAAAAGTATAAGGTAGTTAAGAAAGATTATAAAAGGGATGTGGATGAAGTAAGAGCTAGAGCTTTTAATATTATACCTAACCTTAGGGACTGTTGAAATATGTCATACATTGATGTTTTTTGTCTTTATCATTTATTTATGTTTTTTGTCTTTATCATTTATTAGGATAGATATGACATTTATTAAATAGATATAGTTAGGTAAATATGTTGACATTTATGTTTTTTGTCTTTATCATTTATTATGATATATATGGCATTTATTATGATAGATATGGTTTGGTAAGTTAGTATCTTACACATTTATTAGGTGGTTCTTGCAATGTATCTATAAATTGTATCTTTCTCTATACAAAGAAAAAAAGAAAAAAGAAAAAAGAAAAAAAAAGAAAAATGTGAGATAGAGTTACTTCATTTTTATAATTCATAGCCTTTCTTCAAGTTTCTTTTCAAGTTGGTATCAAAGTTGCCGATCAAGGAGCTTGATCACTTTTCCACTGTCTTCCAACCTTCATTGCTGGACATTTACAACCTTAATTGCGGTAGTTATTTATCCAATTTTTTGTTTTTTCTTTTCTAGAATTTTTTCCCTATTTTTTGTTCCTCTCTGTCACTATTACAACCTCCACTCGCCCTTCCTTTTCCAACCCACTCCGACCATCCTCTGGCCACCCGATCACAATGGCAGAACATAAAACCTCCGCTACTATTACACCTACACCTTTAAATCCTCATGACCTTCCTATTTTGCACCCAACCTACCACTTGAACGGAAAAAATAAATTGCAGAGGGCTCAAATTATCCGGTATACTCTCAAAGGTCGTCGGAATTGTCCCACATTGAGGGAAATATTCTTGAAAAGACACCCCACTATTGAGGCTTGGGATAATGAGGATTCTCTTATTATGACATGGCTATGAAACTTTGTGATTCCTGAAATCAATTGGAATTGTATGTTTCTTGTTTCCTCCCGTGCGAGCTGGGAGCTACTTAGCAAGACTTTCTCCGATATTGCTACTTGTTATGAATTGAAGATGAAAATATTCTCCATTAAGTAAGGAGTAATGTTGATAAGAGATTATTATGGTGTTCTCATTGGTTTGTGGACTGAGTTTGACCAATACCAAAACTTGCAGATGGAATGTAGCAAGGATACTTCTACTTTGGCAAATTGTGTTAATAGAGACAGGATTTTTGAGTTTCTCTCTAGCTTAAATCCAGAATATGACCCCATTCAAGTTTAGATTCTATGTAAAGAGCAACTCCCATCTATATCTAAGGTGTTCTACACGGTGCGGGGAGAGAAAAGTCGTAGGGCAGTTATGCTTGATGATAAACCCAGTAGTGGTTCAGCTTTGGTCACTAGCAAGACAACCAAGCCAGGACCCCCTTTTTCCTTTTCAAGGCCTCCTCAAGATAGTCATTAGTGTCCCTATTGCAAGAAGTCTGGGCATACTAAAGAGACTTACATTAAATTTCACGGGAAAGACAAAGTTCTTAGCTGCTTAGGAGGATTTCACAACCTGCCAAGTAGTCAAGCATCTATGGCTGCATTAGACAATGCCCCCTCTCCTCAAGTGGATGATGAAGTTCCCACCCCCAGTAAGGATGAGCTTTTATGCTTGCGATCTATCATAAGCTCTATTAGTAAGCCTTTTGGCTCTTGTTCTCTAACCTTGTCTGGTAAGGTTCCTTGTTCTCAATCTTTTCATGCATCAAATACAAAATACAAGGATCTATGGATCATTGGCTTTGGTGCAACTGATCATATGACCTCTAAAACCCCCTATTTTTCTTCCTACCTTCCGATTTTTGAAAAACACCATATCACTATAGTTGATGGCTCCCAAACCTTAGTTGCGGGATCTGGTAGCATTTCTCTTCACCCTTCCTTACACTTAAATAATGTCCTTTATGTTCCCCAAATCGCTAGTAATCTTATTTCTGTTCATAAGCTTACCAAAGATCTTAACTTGTGCTGTAACTTTTTTCCCCTTCATATTGTGTTGTTCAAGATCTTGCCACAGGGAGGACTATTGAAGTTGCTAAGGAAGAAAGGGTTATATTATCTCTTTAATGCACTAGCTGAAGGTGATTGTAGACAGAAGATACCAACCTCATGTTATACTGCAAATTCAAAATCTCATGCATTACAAATTTGGTTACACCATAGGCATCTAGGACATCCTCCTTTTCAATTAATGAAGTCTATGTATCTATCTCTTTTTTAAACGAGTCAGTTGAGTCTTTTTCTTGTGAAGTTTGTCAGTTTGCTAAACACCACCGAGTGTCATTTCTATCTAATTTTAATAAAAGTGATGAACCTTTTGTACTTATTCATTTTGACGTCTGGGGTCCTGCATCTATTCCTAATATCATTGGCATAAAATGGTTTGTTTCTTTTATTGATGATTGCACACGCATCATTTGGCTTTTTCTTATGAAGAATTAATCTGAAGTTTTTCAACTCTTTATTCAGTTTTATCATATGATTAAAACATAGTTTGAAAAATCCATTAAACATTTACATGGGGATAATGGTAGGGAATATGTGAATCAACAGTTTTGTAATTTTATGAAATAATATGGCATTATTCATGAACTTACATGTGTTGATACTCGTAACAAAATGGTGTGGCATAGCTGAAGAATAGGCATTTACTAGAGGTTACTCGTTCTCTTTTTTTTCAAATGTTTGTCCTAAGCTCTTATTGGGGTGAAGTGGTTTTAACAGCTGCTTACCTGATTAATAGGGTGCCTTCTTGGGTCATTGTTAATGTCAATCCTATTCAATCTATGTTGTCTCACTTTCCCTTTGTTCCAATTATGCAAAGTTTTCAACCTAAGGTTTTTGGATGTGTAGCCTTTGTCCATGTGCATCGTCAACATCGTATTAAACTTGATCCTAAGGCGATCAAATGTGTTTTCATAGGTTATGCTCTTAACAAGAAAGGATACAAATGTTTTCACCCGTCTAGTCGCCATTTTTTTGTCTCTTTGGATGTTACATTTTGTGAAACTGAGTCGTTTTTCGGTCCTCTGCTTCAAGAGGAGAGTCTAGTCGAAGCTAAGACCTTTCCTCCTCAATCCTTTCTCCCTCTCGTATCATCACAAGAGTTAACTCCCTTCGGTTCCCAAGAGTTAGTGTCCTCTACTACTCCATCTGGTTCCCAAGAGGTAGTGTCTTCCACTACACCACTTGAGGAAGATCAAAAGAAACCACTTTTGGTGTATGAAAGGAGAAAGAAACCCGATATGATCCAACAGCTACTTCAAGAGTCTGAACCTGTAGTCAGTACTGAAGAAACTTACTTTTCCAATATTTATGAACCCAACCTAGATGACTTATCGATTTCCTTGAGAAAAGAAAAAAGGACTTCCACTAAACATCCTATTTCTCTTTTTGTCTCTTCTAAACACCTTTCCTTACAGCATCACAGATTCATTGCAACTGTCGATTCCATACAAATCCCAAACTCAGTACAAGAGACATTAAAAGATATGAACTGGATTCAAGCCATAAATGAGGAAATGAGGGCGTTAGAGAAGAATGGAACATGGGATATTGTTGACAGGTCAAGAGATAAAAGGCTGATGGGATGTAGGTGGATATACACTGTGAAGTATTGGCCAGGTGGTATGTTAGATTGATATAAAGCAAGACTAGTTGCAAAGGGATACACACAGACGTATGAAATTGAGTATAAGGAGACGTTTGCTCTTGTAGCAAAGATGAATATGGTTAGAGTCTTGCTTTCCCTTGCAGCTTATTTTAGATGGGATTTGCATTGATTCGATGTAAAGAATGTATTCTTACATGGAGACTTAGAGGAAGAAGTTTACATAGAAATTCCTCCTGGATATGATGTTACCAATGGAAGAAACAAGGTATGCAGGCTAAAAAAGGCTTTGTATAGGTTGAAACAGTCCCCCCGTGCATGGTTTGGGAGATTTGCAAAACCCATGGTGTCACTTGGATACAAGCAGAGTCAAGGGGACGATACTCTTTTTCTTAAACATACAGTTAGAGGAAAACTTATGGTTCTTTTGGTATATGTGGACGACATCATTGTATCAGGTAATGATCCAGTTGAGAAGAAGTTCTTGGAAAAGTTAGCTGTTGAATTTGAAATGAAAAATCTAGGAAAATTAAGATATTTTCTTGGAATAAAGGTTGCATACTCTTAAGTAAGGCATCTTTATCTCTCAAAGGAAATATATCCTAGATCTACTTAAAGAGATTGGGAAGCTTGGGAGCAAAACTACTAATGTTCCCATGGAACAAAACCATCGAATGAGACGTGAAGAGGAGAATTCCAGTGTTGATAAGGCACAATACCAAAGATTGGTGGGAAAACTCATATACTTAGCTCATACTAGGCCGGACTTGGCTTGTGCTATGAGTGTGGTTAGCCAATTCATGCATGATCCTAAAGTGAGACAAATGCAAGTAGTAGAAAGAATATTACGGTATATTAAGGCCACATCTGGGAGAGGACTGCTGTTGAAAAGTGGTGACAAGCTCTCTATAGAAGTCTACGCTAATGCTGATTATGCAGATTCTATTAGTGACTAAAGATCAACATTAGGATATTGTATGTTTTTGGGAGGAAATTTGGTGACTTGGAGAAGCAACAAGCAAAATGTTGTTGCTAGATCAAGTGTAGAGGCAGAATTCTGTGCCAAGTGTAGAGGCAGAATTCTGTGCCATGTCAGAAGGAATTTGTGAGCTATTATGGTTGAAAATATCTTGGATGACTTGAAAATAAAATATGAGGCTCCAATGAAGATGTTCGGTGTCGCAACCGGGGTGTTCACAGTGGGTGACAATAAATCGACTATTAGCATTACTCATAATCCTATCCAACATGATAGGATGAAGCATATTGAAATTGACTGACACTTAATCAAAGAGTTGGATAGTGAACTTATAGCCACAATACATATTCCTTCCAGATTACAGTGGGTGGATGTGTTGACTAAGGGCCTACCCACAGAGTAGTTTCAGGAGCTTACATGCAAGCTGGGAATGACAAATATCTATTTATCAACTTGAGGGTGAGTGTTGAAATATACCATACATTTATGTTTTTTGTCTTTATCATTTATTAGGATACATATGATGTTTATTATGATAGATATGGTTAGGTAAATATATTGACACTTATGTTTTTTGTCTTTATCATTTATTATGAGAGATTTGGCATTTATTATGATAGACATGATTAGGTAAGTTAGTATCTTACACATTTATTAGGTGGTTCTTGCAATGTATCTATAAATTGTATCTTTTTCTATACAAATAAATAAATGTGAGATAGAATTACTTCACTTCTATAATTCCTAGCATTTCTTCAAGTTTCTTTTTAAGTGGGACTTGAAAAGGGGTAAGAAGTATTTACAAGCTTGCTAAGGTAGGTAGAGAAAGACAAGTGATTTAGACCAAGTGAAATGCATAAGGATGAAGAGGTAAAGATGGGATCAAGTATTTGTAGGCTTGTGGCAGCATGAGGTCGGTGATGTCAATGCATATCTCGAGTCTCTACTGTAACCGTATTGAGCTGTTATGCTTGTTGGTTCCACTGTTCTTCATCTAGTAATCGAAATATTTCTCTTTCCATAATCTTTTACTTGTTCTTTCTATTGCTAAATATTTAATTATTGTTAGCCGATTTGCCAAGGTTGTGAAGGAAGTAATATAATCAAGAAAATATTATTTTCATTGTTTTATTCACAAAATTCTAAAAAGAGAAATGTAATGAAAACAAGACATTTTTGTAACTAATATTGAAAACAGGAAATGGAAATCAAACAGATTATCTGAAACCAAATAAGTCCTTAAGTATCTCTTTATTACAAGTCTTGATTTGTTTTTTGTTGTGGGAATGGTGAATCAATTTATGCAATGCTCACCTACTACTCATTGGGAGCCCTAATTCGAATTTTGAGGTGCATTAAGACAGCACCAGGTCTGGTTCTATCCGATGAGAACTGAGGAAATACTCAAGTAATAGGATGATTTGATGTAGATTGGGCTAGTTCTTTTATAGATAGATGATCCACCTTAGGATGTCGTGTTTTTGTTCGGGGAAATCTTGTATGTGGAAGAGCAAGAAGTAATATGTTGTTGCTCATTCAAGTGCAGAAGTTGAGTATAGAGTTGTGGTCTCCTCTACTTGTGAACTTATTTATATTAGACAACTTCCTAAAGAGTTGAAATTGGAAAGAATTAAACAAATGAAGCAGTGTTGTGATATGCAAACAGCATTGCACATAGCTTCTAATTCATTTTCCATAAAAGAAATAACATATTGAAATAGGCTGCCATTTTATTTGAGGAAAAAGTTCTTTCCATAGAAACAATCACCGAATCAACTAGTAGGTATCTTGACAACGCCTCTCAAAAACTCAATCATGATACTTGTTCTTAAGATTGTGGGCCTAACTCCACCCAAAAGCTAACTCATGGGAGGGGGGACATTTATAAAGGCTATCTAAAATAGTCGAATTTCAGCACAAGATAAGATAGACCTGTGTAATGACCATGCATTAAGGCCAATGGACATTCACATGAGAGATGTGTTGGGATATAAAACTATTCTTGTGCCTCTATCTAAAAGCTTAAGCTATTCAGTAGAGGCACATGAATGAATTATAACCGCCCCCTCAAGCAAGAGAGCCTCTTTTGGGGCTTGAAGCGTGAACAATTTAGAAGGATGGGAGACAACAAGGATCATACTCTAGGTTACTTAATTATAGAAACTCTTGTACCATGTTATGAATCATATCTACTAAAAATTTAAGCTGTTGGATAGAGGCACATGAATGAATTATAGCTCTTGTAACAAGCTTGATGCATGCAATTTTTATGCTTCGTCTAGAGGGCTGTTGGAAATAGCCTTAGTAATTATTGTTTCTTTTATAATTATGACTTTGGGAACATCTTGAATGTTTTGGGGAATTCGAAACATTAGGCCTTTTGGTAACTAGTTAGACTATTTATTAGGCCTTGTAGATATCATATGTATTGTTGTACATAAATATATGCAGCTGAGTGCTAACTCAAGCAATATAAACACGAATGTTCTAGTATTTTTTTTGTTAAAGGTTTAAAGTGATGTAGCAGAAACATAAAATACACCTAAATTACTATCAGCCATATTGACAGTGCAACAATATGGGAGAAAAATTCAGATGCAAGGGTTAGCTAGTCATATCAAGGGGCGAAAACCACATAAGGTGTGCCAACGAGTGGGCAGAAATCAATTTAACACATAAGATGCCTGAATGTACACCTTTTGGATGAAGCTAATCAAAGCCTCATGACAGGATTTGATGGTATATCTTGAGTCCTGAAATTGTTAAAATGAAACAGCCTTTGAAAATTGTCACTGGATCAGAGGAGCCATTGTCTGACTGGAGCATGGCAAGGGAAGATTTTGCTGGAACTGAAACCATTGAGCATAGTTGAACTTGCTGGCCAGTGACAGTGGGGTAAGTGGATTTTGACTTTGGAGGATAGGATTTGCCAATATTGACGCATGTTGTTGGAGAGACAGGTCAGAACTAACTCTGAAACCATAAAGAGTAAGAGCCTTTGAGAAATTTGTATTACTAATTAGTCTAATTCTAACTACATGATTAGCTCTCCAAGTCTGTTCCTGACGAACAGCACTAATTTTAGCTTTACGCATCTATCTCATGTCCAATTACATGACTATTCTAACATAGAACTTAGGTATTGATTGCCTCTTCAGGATGGAATCTTTACTGAAGTTTGAAATATGAATAAACATGTGACATTTGACAGTAAAATTTGTCAGAGGAAAAGAAACATTGAGTCCTATATACTTTATTCAACTTGGTCTCTTTTTTATGTTTGATATTTGCGGTCTTGCAGATGTGATTTGAAGTTATGAAGTCTATCAAATTTGAGATGTGTTCATAGTTGGAATTACTGATGATAATTGGGCTTTCTCGATATCTCACCATTAGTGATGTTATTGTGTATAATTTCACAAGCCACAGGCATTTTTAATCTTGGACTGGTTTCTGGTTGATGCCATTTGTGAAATAAACTAGGAATGGCTTCAACTATGTTGTTTGACCTATTTGTTAGTTGTAAAGGATAATGTAATCCATTCGAAGGTAAATTGTTTAACTGTTTAACATCTCCATGCTTTAGTCTAATTTGGCAAATTAAAATCCAAAAAGCTGTGCATTTTAGTTGTCAAATTATATAACTATAAGATGTAATAATTTCGCTGTCTGGACAGTGCTTACGCAATTTATACTAGTTTTAGTCGGTTATATGTTTTTCTCAATGTGTAGGGTTATACTGAATCTGAATTTTGTATGTAGAATGAAAGTTTGGGTAAGCGACTTGCCCATGGTTACCCTTTTCTGGAAGCAGAGGTGGCATACTGTGCGCGGCATGAATACTGCGAATCTGCTATTGATTTCATTGCAAGGAGGACTTGTCTTGCTTTCCTTGACACTGATGCAGCAGGACGGGCATTGCCTCGTGTGATTCAAATATTGGCAGCAGAGCACAAATGGGATAAGTCAAGACAGAAGGAAGAGTTGCAGAAGGCTAAAGAATTTTTGGAGACTTTTAAATCCTCCAAAAATGCTCAGTTCTATGACGGGAAACACAATTAGAAAGTACAATTTATCGTCATTCTTTAGTTCAATTTTTTCATTTTATTTGGGTTCTCAGAGATGAATGATATAAATAATTTGTTACTACATGATTTTTTTTTTTTTTTCAGATTCTGGACTTGTACGAGAATAGAGTACCATCCAAACATGTTGGCGCTCATTTGCCCTAAGTTTCAGCGGGTCAATAGTGTAGACCGCTCCCCATGGAGAGTAGATTAATATGTCAATAATGAATACGAGTTTGATTGATCTGTTTACACATGTCGCCTGCCAAAATAATGTTTCTATATATTGAGTAAACCTTGTACATCTGTCAGTTGCCCATTTAATGAACCTTTGCTTCAGTCTTCCATCAGTCCACTTTGTATATATTTTTTATATATATTTTAAGCTTTTTCTTTCGGTACCTATGGGGTCTCAGGACCATTATATCAATGGTTGTGATTTGTTTTTGATTTGATAGATTCTTAGTACATAAATTAGTACAACATGTTCATTCTTAGCCACAAAGAACTAAAAAATACTGATACCGTTGAATTTTATAGGGATACCTTTAAGGGATAAATGTAACACTTAATTTTACCTGTTAACATGTGGAAATAGCATTCTCTCTCTCTCTCATGAGTGTTGTGGGTAGAACTGTGATGGCCTCTAAGGAGGAGATCAACTTTCTCCATCAAAGTAAGAAGGAAAGATACGATGAGGGTCTTTCGTTAGGTCATTATCAGCTCCTTGTCCTAGAGTGGATGAATGTAAGGAATCATCAGAACAATCCCTTACTAGAAAGGGTGTTAAGCCCTCCTAAGCTACTTTGCTAAAGAAGGGAATAGATGTAGATGACATGATGTGATGCAAGAAGAAAGTGAAGATGAGATGAGCGATGTCTCGAGTGAAGATTTAGCGAAGGGTTCAAATGAGGATTTGACTAGTCACAACTTGTAAAGGACTTAAGGGGAAGAATAAAGGCAACGTGAAAAGTATTGTAGTTGAGGCTTTCCCCAACAGTTGCATCAATGTCACCATAACTCTGGAAGAGAAGAAGAGGCTTCAGTAACCATGGACCAAGATGCTCATTGTTAAACTCCTGAGGCAAAAAATAGGGTATCTAATTTTAAGAAGGAAGATTGAGGCAATGTGGGCTAGAATGGGTGGTTTTGATCTCATAGATGTTGGCAATGATTTCTTTCTTGTCAGACTTCACTTTCAAGAGGACTACAAACATGAGGACCATGACTTATTTTTTATCATTACCTCAGTCCATAAGTAGGAACTAGTTTTTGACCCCGTTGATGGAACAATTGCCAACACTGGGGCTTGGGTTAGAGTGTTGGGCCTTGCCATTGAGTATTATGAGAGTTCCTTGAGGAGGTCGAGAACAAGATTAGCAAGACTTTAAAAGTTGATATGAAAATGACCTGACATAGTAAAGGGAAGTTTGCAAGGATGTGCATGGAAATCATTTGGATATGTAACACCCTAATATTCGACCCAATACTACTAGTACGTACTTAGGCCAAATACTAGTCGTTACTATCTGACATGGTTCTTTAAAAAGTAACTTAGAGAAAATACGAGCCAATTTTTTTTCTTAAAACATTACTTAAAATAAGAGCCGCGCGTATCCTATCGGGTCGGTATTATAAAGTGCCGAAACATAAACATAGAGGTGGCTCCAAAACATAGCATCATCATAACTGAACTATTTCATCTTTATAATATGCCTACCATAAGGGGCAGGGCTCTTCAAGTACATAATAACATGAATACAGCAGAAAAACAGAATACATGGAAAAGAACTGGAAAGAAGCATCCCTACCCTTGTGCAACCTAAGATGGATAATCTCAACACAAAAGAGGTTTCATCCATACTATGTGACGTGCGTGCACTAAGGACTACCCTCCAACCTATGCAGCGGAGTCACGGGTACGGAGGAACGTAGCCAATCCACGGGCGGAGCTCGGCGGGTGCAGGCATGCCCTGTGACTGCACATGTCGTCCACGTCGGGGTCGTGGACCGAACGCAAAAGCCGCCAGTGGTATTTGTCTCCTCGCCCCTCGATCGGCGGAGGCGGAGTGGGAAGCAGTCCTCGTGGTCCATGGGGGATTCCTCTGAAGGGTCCTCCTCTGAGTGCTGCGACAATGGTGCGTCTTTGCGCACGCGTCGGTGATCCAGCAGAGTGGGTCCGCAAGTTCCTCTCATGTCGTGGTCGCGCATGCTCAAAGATCGCGGGGTCACCATAGGGGGATGTTGGGGAGAAGCGATAACTGTACAAGGGGTGTGCGAATGGCCGTCCTACAAACATGAAGATGCGCCAAGATAATCGCCCTCAAAATGGAATGACCCATGCTCCGGTCATGGCGGATCTCCACCGTGGCGTGTCAACGCACAAAGACGAACGCCGCCATCTCGCTCTGAAGACGTAATGGAAAGAAAGAGATAGAGGGAGTGAGTTTTCTTACTAAAGAAACTCAGTAGGGTTTTCCTCCTATCCTAGGTGTCATCATTTACGTCTCCAGGAATCTCGGTTTATTTATGAAAACTATGGACATCTATTGGTTCAATTATGAGTTTTCTAAAGTCCCAGTTTCCGAGATCCGTTCCTTTTAACATATCACTTGTATCATAGACATAAATCATATATCTTAACTCATGGAACATGATTTCCTATATCATGGGTCATAGCACATAAACTCATAACTTTATGGTTCTCATATCATGGGGCATAGCACACAAATTCATATGATTATGGTGCATAAAAACATAGCTCATGGAACATGGTACATGTCTTGGTTACTTGAGGTGACATTAAAACATCATCATTATTTTCCTGGGGCCACCCTAACTGATCTCCTTGTGGAGAAAAATTCTAGGTTATGAGCTCATACCTTACTAGTCGTCACTAGTACATGGACTTATCCCTTTTGATAAGTTTAAAGATCCCGACCTAAGGTACGGGTCTGAGAGCTAGAATCACCTTATCCCCACCCTTAACCCGGTGGTTCAAGGATCATCTTCTCATAGTCTATGTCACCTTAAGTCTTAGCATGTTAATGCAAGATGTCACATAATTCATGCATGTCAAGCATAATTACATCATAGGCATCTTTGAAGTCTTTAAAGAACAATAACATGCAAACATAAAACTATCATCGAAGAATAATAGTTCACATGGTATCATCATACTTGACTTATGGAGTGAAATCATCATAAGGTAAGCAAGAGCAACAAGCCTCTTAACTTGATCATGTTTGAAATCGAACATATAAGATCATATATTCATGTTGGGCTTAAGCATAGACTCATGTCATAACAATTCTCGATTTCAAGCAATGCAAGATCATAGCTTCAAGTCGTTAAGTCGGAAGAGTTTTTGTTTGTAAACTTGGGTTACGTGTCGATTACATAAGTTTTGTAATCGATTACACACCTCGAGATTTCAAAACATGGCGGATAGGGGTTACGTGTCGATTACATGGAACTTGTAATCGATTACTATGTTTAAAAACACTTTCTTTGGGCCCTGGAACATCTGGGTAATCGATTACATTACTAGGTAATCGATTACTAGAATCCAGAATGTGTAATCGATTACACTATATAGTAATCGATTACTTTGGGCAAAAGTTCATGTTTGGGCTCGTCCGAGCTTTCAGGTAATCGATTACATGGGGTGGGGAATCGACAGCATCTTAAAACCGAAATATGGGGTCTAAACATATCTGAGTCATTCCTTTGAAATACTTATGGTGGCTAGTTTCTCTTGGAACAATTTTGAACTTCAAAAACATCTTGTCAAACATTTTAACTTGTCAAAACCCTTATAAATCTAAGAACATACCCAAAATGTTTTTGAGTACAACATATGTTTTAGAAAGACTTAAAACATGAGCTATAGGCTCTTGTGACTAATAAACTCCTCTTGGAGCTATCTTCATCACATGACCAAAATGTACATTCCAAGAATGTTTTCCATGGTTAACCTCTTCTCAGGATGAAATGGGCAAGCCTTTGAGCTCTAGAATCTTAGGTGATGACATAAAATAGACGTGCTATGCATTTCATTTTAGAGTCCTTTAGAAAGTAAAGTGATAGCTCAAGGTAAATATGAGGTGCACATCCATTTTCATTCTTTGAGTTTAGTGAGGACTTGAAATATAAAATGAGATGCAAAGCTTGGAATTTTAAACGTGCATAATGCAAGTTCATTCTTAGTCTTGGGGTTTAGTGATTGCATAGAAATAAACGTGCCATGCAAAGCATAAACGTAAACGTGAATGCAAGTTACTTTTATATCTTGTCTAGAGCTCTTGCAAGGCTTTAAGAAGGAACATAGTCCCAACCCAAAACTCATCTTCACAAGAAAAGAAAAACCATTGGTACCAAGGCATCAAGAGAAAACATGACTTCAAGAATCATGAAAGTGGTCAAATCTTAACAAAAGAAAGGAACCATTTTTAAATCTCTAGGGACCAAGATCTTGATGATCCAAGCATTAACATCCTAAGTCCTCATCATTGAGTACATAGCTTCCTTCAAAACAAATATTTAAAACAAAGTTCATGATAAAGAAGAAAGCAAAACCAAAACCATGCTTGGTTTAGGGCCAAAGTTTCAAGCTTTAGAGTTTGTTCATGTGACAAGCATCAACATGAAGCTCTCATCATCAAGCTTACATTTTTCCCATGTAAAAAGGCTTCATGGCCGAAAACATGAGAAGAAGAAGGAAGAAGATCCAAAATGTTCAAGAGAAACATAAACTCTTTTAACTAAACTTGTAAAGAATGAAACTTTCTTTAAGAAAAACTCAAGCTTTAGAGGTCTCATGAGAGATGGACTCATGGTCACATCTAGAGAACACTCATCATCAAGCTATCATATTCAAGGCCTTGAGGCCGAAAATCTAAGGGGAGAAAAGGAAGAAACCCAGAAAAAAGAAAGCAACATAGAGGTTCAACCATTCATCAACTCCCAAACAAGATTCAAGCATAAGAATCAAAGACATATTTAGAAAGAGTTCCCTACCTTGTGTCTTGAAAATGAAGGAGAGAACTTGAGCTTGAGGAACTCTTTGAGAGTTTGAGAGAAAAGTGAGAAAGCTTGAGAGGCGGAAATGAGAGAGTTTGAGACTTTGGAGAAGGATCCAAAAGTGATGGAGTTGTGGAGTGTGGTGTATTTATAGGCAAATGAAGGAGTGAAGGGGAGTTGGTTGAAGCTTCTTGAAGAAGGAAGAGAGAAATATCTTCTTGTGTGGTCATTCTTGGTGTGATTGAAACCATAGGTAGGCATAGGTCATAGGGTAGCTTGAAAGACAACTTGATTGACTACATAAAATAAAATTCTTTTGGATTCTTGGGGAAGTGGCTGAAAATTATAGGGCCAAGGGAGAGAAAATTTCATGGCCACAAGATAAAATATCTATATGTGTTGTCATTCAAAGGTATGGAAGAAAGTATGGAAGGTATGATTGATTATGAAGCTTGATTGAAAGCTTTGAGTGACAACATAAACAATTTATTCTTTTGAATTTTGAATGACATATATTTTTCAAATGTGATCATGATTATTTGAGAGTGACAACTTTCTTGGAAAAGAGAGTGTCATTGGGAAAGGGAGTGTGAATAGTGAAAACACTATTCATAGTTGCCTTTTCTTTTAAAAGAAAGAAAAGAATTTAGGAAAGAGTTCTAAATTTCCTTAAACAATTCTAGGTTCCAATTAGTTTTTAAATAATGATTTTGGCTCTAGATTAATTATGGAAATTAATTAACCTTCAATTAGAGCCTAAAATCGCCTAGGTTCTGAGTTAGATAACTCATTAAGCCCAGCATGCACTAAGCAGGGGCAAAATCGTAATTTTACTCAAAACTGCCCGGGACCACCGGGACTTAACCAAACCTTAAACAATCATAGTTCATGCCTTAAAATCATGGTTTTAAACCTTGGGACAAAGTCTGGGTCAAAACGAAATTTTAAAACTGCCTGAAATCTGTCACAGGGGTATTTTGGTCGCTTATGTGCTGAAATCTCAGAAATGAGATTTTTCTGCTTTGTTAGGCACTCATGCTCATACAATCCCCTTCATATAACATATGAACCCTTTGAGGATGGCCAAAGTCGGCCGTCCTCGTGTTTCGGGTAAAAATGACCTCAGGGGCATTTTGGTCATTTAAAAGTTTAGAGAAAAACGGGGCGTTACAGGATAAACCCTTGGCCTCTAAAGTCATTGTTGGTGGTAAGACCAATTTATCAAATATGAAGGTATTCATATGGTGTCATCTAAGAACTATGGCCATAATACTTACAAGTGTCATGCAAAAGAAGTGTTAACTCCTCCTTCGATGGCTTCAGTGAATGTTGTGCAAGGAGATGCTACATCGAATCTTGACAACCACAAAGATTTTTTTTTGGGGGGGCAGGAAGGGAGGTTGGCGCCCTAGAAGGATAAGAGCGTAATTTCGCAACGCACTGGAGAATATGGGCACTGGATGTTTGTACAACGTACACGCCGCAATTGCCATAATACAAAGGACATTGACGTGGTAAGGAATGATGGAGCCAATCATGGGAAGGGGAGGAATTTGAGGTTAGTGGCCGATAATACTCGATTTGA
Source organism: Dalbergia cochinchinensis (assembly GCA_031216125.1). Classification (NCBI taxonomy): domain Eukaryota; kingdom Viridiplantae; phylum Streptophyta; class Magnoliopsida; order Fabales; family Fabaceae; genus Dalbergia; species Dalbergia cochinchinensis. Next base: position 28,568,823 of record CM062375.1, on the reverse strand, counting down.
AGCACTACAACACGCGAAAGGATAGGATAAGGGACTGACGTTCCCAATAGGCAGTTTGAATGGGAAAAGACAAAAAAGCAGTCATTGGGAATGGATGACGGGAATATAAAAGAATTATGAATGGGAGTCAAATGAGAAAAATGAGGGCCCAAAAGGTCCTCAATTGGGATGACTACGAGGCCCAATACCTATGGAGATATCAACTTTATGGCTGATACCTATGCCGACAACATTATTAATTACAAGGAGTCATAACAAACATGCAACAATGAAACCACCATGCATCAACTTGCCCATGAAACTGGCGAAGGCGCTAGCGAAGTACCCTACAAACCAAAACCCCCAGACATAAGTGATAATTTTTTGGTATGATGGGAGATGAAGGAATGGTAGATGACTCTATTGAGGAACCCCACTCTTGAGCGGAGGATATGCAAATTGCATAATTACATTGTGTCCCTAGTTCCCCCTCTTTTATGTTGTTTTTATGAAGATTCTTTGTTGGAATTGTAGGGGTGCTACCAGAAGGGGTTTTGTAGGACCTTTAAGGAGATTGTTGAAGCCAAAAGTTTCTCGGGTGGTATCTGGCTTAGGTGGAATAAAGATGATAGCAAGGTCTTAACTCTGGAATTGGCTAATCAATACTTCTGTGTGCATGTGTCAGATCCCAACCATAATAACTAGTGTTTGACAATTATGTATATTAGCCCCAGGCTAGTAAAAGATGAAGTTTGGAGAAGGTTGCGAACCAGGGCCCTTATTTGGGGAGAAGCTTGGCTTCTTTCAAGAGACTTCAATGAAATCAGTTCTCCTGATAAAAAAAAAGGTGGTGGGGCTTTGACTTCCATAGATGCCAATCCTTCAACAAATGGATCAACGACTCTAATTTAGAGCTAACAAATATATGTATCAATATTTCCTATTAATGACAATTTATTGTTCTTTTATTCATAATTTATGTTTATTAGAATAAGTCCATAAGATACTTATTAGATATTTCATTCTCAAGAGTTGAGAATATGAGTGATAGAGCAGTCTAGTACAATATCTTTAAAATAGTTCACGATCATAGGAATTCATATTGGACGCTTTTATTTCGAAATATCGTCACCTCTATTTGTTTCCACAATTAGTAAGAGATACTAATGAAGATAGAGTAGTGAGTCTCATACTATACAACATTATGTGTCAAAACAGATATATGAACACTTATAGTCTAAGTGGGTTGAACGTGGCAAATAGATAAAGTTCACATGGTAATTTTACTAATGTCAATGAAACATTATCTGGATCATATCAGTACATATAATCCTTAGACCTGAGATGGCATGGTTATCTTGCACATAGGTAGCTATAGTTTGTGAGTCTCTATATACTCATGCCATGCATTAGTATTAAGCAGTCTGTGGCTATAATTAGTTATGTATGGAGATAGGTGACTAGTCAAGATGGAGTTCACTACCTTATGTAAATGAGGATAGGTCGTATAGATGAGAGGTTGTTCTTGATCATGAAATCCTTGGCTGAGGTAGTTAGACTTAAATAGAAAAGAGTTTCTAGTTTGTCATATTGATCAATGAATGAAAAAACTTAGAGAATCCATACGATCTAAGCTATAGAGTTTGACATTATCCATGACCCTGACTAGATTAGGATTCTGTAATGAAAAGATTTGAGTGCATGGAAAATATGATTATTGATTCACTAGAATGTTCTAATTGATACATTCGTCACTATTTGGGTGGTCATAGCATGCTGTGCTAGGTGTTACCCATGACTAATGAGAACCAAGGGTATTTTGGGAATTGTACCTTAGGTTCGGAAATGAGTTTCTATAACACTATAATATTTAACTCAACATGCTTAGGACGCATTTAAGTTAATTATTAATTATTACTCTTTTGTTCCAGTTTTTAACTCAAAACTTCTTGAAAATACTTCAGTGAAAATATGGGTACATTTTTTTCTTTTGAACTTAGATACCAAAATGTGAGCCACGCATACTAAGTATCTAACTCATTCATCTTGCCTGTGTAAGAGAGATGCTAGAAACAAATAACAGGCAAACATATAATACAACCATAGTATAACATAACTCAAATAATAATAACATATCAATAACTATATCATAATAGTGATGTCCTATAAACATAAGGACATCAATATATATCCATCAATAGAATACAAACTAATAAATGAGATACGATCACTCTAAAGGCAATATCCAAGGGAGAAACTATCTCTGTTGAATCTCTTGTTTATAGCGTAGCTCCCTCGTCCACTACCCAAAGAAAGTCACAAACTAGTCCATCATCCTTGTCTAGTGACGACATGGAAAAGAAGAGGGATAAGAAACTCATACAAGAATCTCAGTAGGGTTTCTCGACTCTAACACAAGTGTGATCGTCATCATCCTAGGAACCTCGGGTTTCTTTATGAAAATGTGGACATATACAAGGTTCATTTATTAAGTTCTAAATACCATTAGTTGAGGCTTGTACCTTTTAGCATGGATCTTAATGTTATGAATGCAACATATTATATCATGAATGTATGTGAATACCATATGCAAGATATAACAGAATATACAATAATTAAGCATACATAAAGAACATATGCATATGGTTCATTTTTAGGCGACTAAAACCTCTTATTCTCTTTTTCCTTGGGAGCCGCCCTATATCTTCTCTCCTCTTGAGAATGCTAGGTTATGAGCTCATACCTCACTAGTCATCACTAGCGTAATCTTATCCCTTTCGATAAGTTAAGTTCTCAACTCTTAAGGTACGAGATAGGGGGCATTAGGATCAACTTTCATAACCTTTAATTCGGGGAGTCCAAAGGATCACTTCCTATTTGGATCACTTCTCATAACCATTAATTCCTAGAGTCTGGAGGACCCCCTTATCGGATCACCTCTCATAACCTTTAATTCGGGGAGTTTAGAGGATCATTTCCATGTGTCTTATGTCACCTTTAATCTTGGCATGTTATATAGAGATGCAAACATGAATAACTCATCATTTCAACATTTCATGCTTATACACTTCATGAAATCACACATCTCAATTTATCAAGCATAATTATAACATACCATAATTTAAATCACATAAACATGCATCATATTTCATTGCATATATCCATAAGCCATATAAATTTCAACACATGAACATAGTCTTCACAAGACATCATTCACATTTATCTCATCAAAATTATCGATATTTACGCTTAAGCCCTAAAGGGGTCAAATCGCAGTTTCTCAAAGATTACGGATCAAAACGTAAATACCCCTTTTTAATGCATTCTTACAAACTAAATATCTTAACATTAACCAATACTTTCAAGATACTTATAATCACTAGAAACCATTTAAAACTCATCATAAAAACCTTTTAGGGATATAGACTAAATTTTAACATACTTTAGGGGTCAAAGTGCAAAGTTGCTCATTTTTAACTTCTAACAAATGCCAACACTTCTAAAACTTTTTTAAATATTATACATGGCATTTTAAACAAATAGACACATAAGATATCATTACTAACTCTAATTAAAATCCTTTGATCAAAATTACATAATTGATAGTTTAAAACACAACTTTTCACATTTTACAAAATAATCAAAACTAACACTTGTAACTACACTTTTATGCCTCTAGGATACCAAAAATAATTTTTACAACATATATTAGTAGTTTTTAGATATGTGAACAACATGAATAGCCTTGAACAACTCTTGAACAGAATCAGAAAATTAATCTCTTAAAGCTTCATAAAATCACAATTTTGATCCTTCCTAGTTATCAGACTTTCCCAAAATGCTAAAAATAATTTTTATAATAATTATTAGTGATTCTTAAGTGTGTGAATAGCAATGAATAGTGGTGAACATAATGAACAGGGCAAAACAGTAATCAGAAAAATTAGCCTTCTAAAAGCTTCATAAAAACACAATTTTGATCCTTTTTAGTTGCTAGTTTTTCCTAAAACACTAAAAATAATTTTTATAACAATTATCAGTGATTTAGACTCATCTAAACATCATAAATTATTAATCATTCCATTTCTAAGAGATCAGATCAGAAACTAAAAATTTAACATCTAAAATCATGAGAAAAACCATGTTCTTAATCATTTACAATTTCTAAGTCTTTCAAAATTTCTTTATGCATCTTAATGACAAGATTCATATCAAAAAGTAAAGTATAACAAGCTCTAAATCAGAATTATATGAGGGCCAAAAACATATAGATGAGAAGTGTCCCTGATCAAAATTTCTATTTAAGATTAAAAGAAGCAAGTCTTGAACTTTAGAATTTAAGTGATGACTAGAATCATAAACTTGTCTTGTAACCTTATTATTATCATTATAAGGTGATAACTTGGAAATATAAATATGAAATGCAAGGCTTGAAATATAAATATGAAGTTGCAAATTCATTCTTAGGTCTTTAAGATTTAGGTGATAACTTGAAATATAAATATCAATATGCAAGTCCATATTATTATCTTCAAGAATTAAAGTGATAACTTGAAATATAAACATGATTATGCAAAGCTTGCAATATAAATACGATATGCAAGAGCTTGAAACATAAATATGGATGCAAATTCATTTTTATGTCTTATTAAGCTTAAAACTCAAGACTTAGCAATTCTTTAATTAATCTTTTGACATCACGAATTAAACCTTGAGCTTTAGAGGTCATTTAAATAATGGATTCACAACCACCACCATGATTCCTCATCATCAAGCCATGGTTATTATCAAGTCATAAAATCAAAAATATAAAGGAAGAACAAGAGAAAGAACATCAAATAAAATCTCTACCAAGTTGTTTCTTGTTAACAAAAGATGATGCTTGATCTCTAGAGAAGTTAGAAGAAGAAAATATGTCCTTGATAAGTGTTGTGAATTCGGCTGTAACGCTCTGATCTTTCTATTTGAGCAAAAATAACCGAAATGCCCCTGAGGTTATTTTTACCCGGAATTCAGGGATAGCCGACCCGGCAATCCTCGAAAAGTCAACTCAATGTTTGAAGGGGATTAGACGTGTCGTGTTTATTGCAGAGATAAAAATCTCATTTTCTAGACTTTTGGCTCTAAATGACCAAAATACCCCTATAGCATTTTTTTTACGCGAATTTATGTGTTGTTTGAGCCCGAAAACTTTCTCGGGGGTTTGGAATGTAATTATATGTGACGAATGATCTCTATTTAAGTCTGGATTGCTCCAAGCATTTTTGTGCAAAATTATCATTTTGCCCCTGAAATAGCACATTTCGGGCCTAATGATGTAATTAAGGAAACCTAAGTAATATTAGGCTCTAATCGAAGATTAATTACTGAAAGTTTCAGTAATTAATCTAGAGTCAAAATAATTTATTAAGGTCAATTAGAACCTAAAATTGCTTAGATAAACTTAAATTTCTATCTTGTGTCAAGATTTCATGTCATGGAATCTTAAATAGTGTTTTCTCTTTCCAATTTCTTAAATTAAGGAATTATGTTTGTGATTGAAAACTTAGTTAAATGCAATTTGATTTCAATAATGGTGCAAGAACTCTATTTAATCATGCCTTAGACAACCTTAATCATGTACTTCTTACCTAAAACACCTTACTACAAACTCCTAATCAAAGGCCTAATCTTCCTAAACACGCTTCTAAACCACATTAAAAGAGACATTTTTCCTCCCCCTTGGCTGCACAAGACAACAGCCGTACCTCTCCATTACATCCATCACATTGAGATTTCTTACTTACACACACTAAAGGAACCATACCCAAGCCCATGCCTAGCCATTCCTACAACCTTACCTTTGAATGACACATTAACATAAGATATTTTCGTCCCTCCAATGGCATGAAGACCGTGGCCTCTCCCCCCTCCATTCATTCCCTCATGTTTTATTTCTTCTATAAATACACATCTAAAGAGAACTTGGTGCTATTTGTTCATTTCCTCAATCAAGTTGCAAGAGTTGTCTTAAGCTTTCTCTCTTTTCCTCAAGAACTCAGGAGTTCTTTATTTCCTTCATCTTCTTCATCTTCTCCAAGAACCACCATTCACCACTACCTTACAACCTCAAACCACCACAACTCAACCATAAATCATCCCCAAGACACATAGCCTTTCCATTCCAAGACACAAAAACTCAAGAAAAATACTCCTCCCCTTGTTTGAAATTTTTCTTCTTGTTCTCTTCAAAGAATCAAGCTCTGCTCATCTTGCTAAAGAAAGATCTTTTGGTAGGAATTTTGTTCCAAAGTTTTTATCTTTTCTTTGTTAGAATAGATGATAGATTTTGTTGTCTTGCAATGAACAAGTTTCATTTTGGTAATCTCATGGTTTTAAACTTTCTTCTTCTTCCTCCTCCTTTTTGGCCTTGAACCTTTGTTTTTCAAGAAAAATGTTGGCTTAATGATGAGGGTTCTAGATGATGATAATGAGATCATCACTTGTGTAACCTCTAAAGCTTGAAACTTGGTCTTTGGACCATAAGATATTTCGGTTTCTCTTTTCCCTTCTTTTATTTTGGTTTTGGTTTTTGAAGCTCGGTTTGGCTGGAAAAATAACTCAAGGATGAGAGCACATGATGGTGGTGTTGGTGTATCACTAAGTCATGGTCTCTAGAGTCTTAAAGATAGCTCTTTTCTTCGTTCTTGGCTTCGGCCATACTTCCTTTTTCTTCAAGCTTTTGGGTTTTTATTTTAAAGAATATGGAAGGTTGCTAGCTTGAGATGAGAGCATTGGAGGATGACTTTGTCATCATCAAGATGATGGTCTCTAAAGCTCAAAGAGGGATTCTTTTACTTGATTTATTCTCTCAAGTCCATTTCCTTGAGCTTGATGATGAAGTTCGCACCATAAGGTTTTATTGAAACCTGGGTACAAAGAACTCTAAAGCTTGCTTTATCTTGCTAAGATAAATTTGGGGTTGAGGTTTATGTTCCTTTAAAGTCTTGTATGAGCTTTAGTAAGACATAAAATGAACTTGTATTCATGTTTAAATTTAATGCTTTAAATTTCAAGTTTTGCATTTCACGTTTATATTTATACCATCACCTAGATAACCTAAGCTTGAAGCCCACCTATCTCAAAGTCAATTGTTGCGGGACCGAAAGCATTAAAATAAAGAATTAAACTTGCATCTCATATTTACTTTGAACCTCTCACTTTATTTTATAATGAAGGATAAAATGAAGTGCATAACATGTTTACAATTTTGCCATCACTAAAAATTCCTAAAGCTCAAATACTTGCCCTTTTTATCTCAAGTAAAAGTTTGGAGGTGAAGGCATTCTTTTGAATGCATAAATTCAGCCATGTGATGATGATGAGCTTGGTATAAGTTTCATTTAGTCACAAGAGCCAATAATCTATGTCCTAAGATTTTTTTTAGGTAGTGAGAGTTGAAGGAATACTACAAACATGATTTTATGGATTAAACCTCTTTCAAGAATGTTTTAATTTAGCTATTGCCCTATGGCTATTTTTAGCACCTTCAGTAAAATAAATTGGTTTTTCAAGGAGTTTTAGAAGTTATAAATTGATTCCAAGAGAAACTAGTAATTTATATGCCTTAGAAATGTGATTTTGTGTCCTTTGCAACTGAACTTTTCGGTCACTGCCTTGGCAACTTTGCTACTGTATGATGCTATTTTGATGTATTAGAATGTGTAAAAATCTTAATTATTGAAGTAGGAACCATTCTATGCATGATAGGAAAAACTAGTTTTCTAGAAAATCGTAAAGTCAGGATTTTGCAAGTCCTTGACTAATTTAATTTTAGCCACTGTCAAAACTATTTTAATATGATGAAATTCTGCTTGGGATTGTTTGATCATAAAAAACATGGTAACTTTTGGTGTAAGATTGATTCTTAGCACTTGAAGAGAAATCAGTAACTAGCAAATCGGAAAAATGTGATTTGTAGAACTCTTAAGGACGAAATTATGGATTCTATTTTTAGCATGTTTAAAAATGGGAGAAGTGTGTTATATTAAGTGTATACGTGTAGGAATCACTCATAATTGGTTTAGCAATTGATTTTAGCACCTTAGTAGACGCCGAAATTTAAAAAAAGGTCAAAGACGTAGCTCCTGGAACAATACAACGGAATTCAATAATTTCTGCCCAAACTGCATGATGTTGTTTGGTACTATTCATAAGCTTGGATAATTAGTGAGAATCATTAGAATTGATCCCTTAACTGCATAAAAGAATAAATACAAAACTTGGGTTTACCCGATTAGAAGTTTAATCAATTAAGGAATTATTATGAGTGCTTGCTCTATAATGTTATATGAATTGATGTACTTGAGGTTTATGTGATGATTATGTACACATAAAGATGGTTATAGCATGTTATGATTTTACTTGGGATGTCTTAAGACGCACATGTGAAAGTAATATAGCATGTGACATTATATGATAAGTTGTGTTCTTGCATCTTAATATAACATGCTAATGGTAAAGTGACATAAAACGTGTTTCTCCCTAGCAAAAGGAGGAAACAAAACCTTGCGCCCCTAGCAAAAAAGTAAACAGGACAATATCTACTTTTTGGTAGACGCGGATCTCCCCAGCAAAAAGAGATGATATAAGCCCCCTAATCCACACTCTGGGAGTCGAGATCATACTTATCTTAGGATAAGCAAGAACTAGTGGTGACTAATTAGGTATGAGCTCATAACCTATAAACTCTTACAAGGGAAGAGTTATTAAGGTGGCCCCATGATAAAGAGAATGATGAACTTAATGTCACTTAAGGAAAAGAAAAAGGAAAGAATTTATTTGGAAGTATCACATTTTTCCTTATGCCACTTATGTAATCATGTTTCTTTATGCTATGTTAAAGTGATGCATATGGTATTGCCATGCATTCATGATATGATATGTTGCATTCATAGCATCAAGATTCATATTAAAAGGCACGAACCTTGGATAATTATATTTGCAAACCTAATAATGAATCTTATGCATGCTCACCTTTTTATAACAGACCCAAGGCTCTTGAGGACGTAGATAATGACACTAGGATAGGAGGTTTTCCTTACTGAGATTCTTATTTAAGATTCTCACTCTTTCTATCTTCTTTTCTTTCCACTATGTCTTTAGAGGATGATGGCATCATTCGTGATCTTCACTGATACCCCAGTTTTGGAGGTTCACTACGACCCGGATCACCACTCGTACCACTTTGTAGGTCGCTGTGCAGTGGGCATTTTTGCATACATGGGACGCCCATTCGCTTACCCAGTTTCCAGTTTCCGGTTGTCCCCTACTTCCTTCTATGGAGATGACTTGGTGTTTGAGCGTGCCATCCGCGACTATCCCGACTACGTTCCTCGTACGAGGCACTCGGAGACCGACCCATAAGAGGATTCCTCCACTCACGTCTACTCGGAGGGTTCCGCACCTTCGGTGCCCATGGGGATGGGCAGAGGTAGTGAGGATATTGTGACCCAGCCCAGGTTGGCGCGACGACCAGAGATGTGACCACGCCGTGGGGGTCACGTCCAACCCCCGATCCGTCTTCCTACGCCAGAGGACCTTGCTCAGTTTATTGGGTATGTGCCTCCCTCGTGGGATGGATGTCAGTAAGAGTCAACGAAGGACCTGACAAAGTGCTTGAGCTTACACATGTAGATCCCTCTGTTCTCATCTGATCTTTTGAAGAGGGTAATCATGTTTAGGAGTATTCATAGGGTTGTGGAGGGGAACTTTTGCCAGTAGCTTATGTTGTGCTATTCCATGTACTTTCCTGCTTTTATGTATTCTTCTTGTATGGAAGTTCAGCCCTCGTGGATGGGTGTGACTCTGCTTTTATGCTTCCTTATCTATGCTATTGTTATTTGCACTAATTATCATGTATGGGTTTATGTTATCATGTATAACATGTATTTCATGGTTATGGATGATGTGGCTACTCCTTACGATATACTGTGTTGTTGGCGAACATTAGGACTTATGTTAGTGCGTACGGCTCACGTTTTGTTTTAAGTTTCAAAAAAAAAAATTTATCCATATTTTCTGCTGAGTATTTAACAAAGTAAAGTTTAAAGAATGAAACAAAAAGGTAATAACTAATAATTAACTTTAATACGTCATAGGTGTGTTGGGTTAAATATTAGGACGTTACATCGGCCAAGATGAGAACAAATTGAGGAAGGATTTTTCTTGTGTTTTTGTGTTTGATAAAGGAAAGGTTATGTGTTTAGGAGTTGATTTATGGTTGGAATATGTATGCTTGAGATTTAGAGCTTGGTTAGAGGTTGGGATTGGAGCCTCTTGAGTGTGAATGAGGAAGAAGAAGAAGAAAGCTTGAAGTTATGAGAGAATTAGAGAACTTTGAGCAAACTTTGAGTAAGGAAACTATTAAGTGAGCAAGTGTTAAGGTTAAGAGTGTTTGTGTGTGCATTGTAACATCCTAATTTTTAACTCAATACTCCTAGAATGTATTTGGGTTAACCATTAGTCTATTACTCTTTTAGTCTCATTCTTTAAACTTTTTTTTAAAATACTTAGCGGAAAATACGAATAATTTTTTTTTGAAATATAAGTGCAAAGTGAGAGCCGCGCATATCTTAAACTAGCATTATCATGAAGGATAACCTAATTCAAAAGAAGCACAAGATAAGAACATCAATTAGTTTCACGTCTTAAACATTCACATGCACACCATAATAATACTATATTACCAAAATAAACTGACCACCTATGAAAGGCAGATTGAGTTTGATACAACATAACAAATACAAAAGAAATGGAAATACATGGAAAGCATAAAGGACACCACCCCCTACCCTCGTGCACCTAAAATGGATACCTTCTAAAAGCAAATGAAGGTTATCCTAAACTAGTGGTAGTGCGTGCACAAATGATCCCCCAAGAGTTCTACTATTCAGGTAGGGTGGAACATAATCGATCCACAGACGAAGCTCATCAGGAGTGGGCACTCGGCATGGCTGAAAGTGAGCTCAGTGACGGGGGTTCATGGCATGCCTCTGGGCCAGCCTCGGCTGAGTCACTGTCTCCTCACTAGCCTCCATTATGAATGGAAGAGAGGGGGCAGAGCTCTCGTTGTACAAGCAGGTTGGTGGGTCCTCCAAGGGATCGTCCTCATAACCTTGCGAGCGTGGCATGTAGTCCAGAAAGTCATGCACCGCCGACGCAATGGTGTGGGTGCTGAGGATCCTCTCGTTGTGCATCCAAGCGAGCTCAAAAACCATGTCGTCTCTATAGGGGGATGTCAGAGAAAAATGATAGCTATGTAGTGGGTGTGCAAAGGGGCGTCCCAAAAAACATGAAGATTCTGACGGTGCAGCTCCCCTCAAAATGATATGACTAGTGCTCTGGGTCAAAATGAACCTCCTAGGTGGGGGTGTCAATGAACAGCACCAAGGTCCCCATCAGGATCTAAAGATGCGACAGAAAGAAATAGGGAGTGAGAATCTTACTAAAGAATCTCAGTAGCGAATCTCCTATCTAAGTGACATCGTCCACATCCTCAGGAACCTTGGGTTTATTATAAAAAGGTGTGCATGCATATAGTTCATTATTAGTTTTAAATATAATTATCCAAGGTCCGTTCATTTTAGAATGAATCTTAATGTCATGTATGCAACATATCAGGGCATGAATGCATGGTGATACATTATGCAAGAAGACAATGGAATACAACATCAAGAAACATCGTATAAGTGGCATAAAGTGGTATATAACTTTCCTTGTGAAACTTTCTCTTTCTCAACTTTGTGATATTAAACTTTATACTTTACATCATGGAGGCCACCCCAAAAACATCTCTAGGTTATGAGCTCATACCTAACTAGCCGTCACTAGTTCTTGCTTATCCCTTTTCATAAGCGTAACATAAAAATCCCGACTTTTAGAGCATGGGCTAGGGGGCACAAGGATCACCTATCATAACCTTTAATATGGGGAGTCCATAGGAATATTTCCTTCTTTGAAACGTAATTACTGGTATCTAGTACACAGTTATTTGTCCGCTTTAACAAGCTCGATGTTAATACCCTCACAGTTTTGTTTCTAGGGGTGCTTGGCTAAACCGGTGTCACCTAGAACGCGTCTCAGTACTATGTCACATTTGTTTTTGGGCATTGTAACGCCCCGATTTTCTGTCTGAGTGGAAAATGACCGAAATGCCCCTGAGGTCATTTTCGGCCCGGAATTCGAGGATGGCCGACTCGGCAGTCCTCGAAGGGCCAACTCAATGTTTGAAGGGGATTGAATGACCCTTGAGTGGTTCCGGAGATGGAAGTCTCATTTTTCACAGTTTCGGGTCAAAATGACCAAAATACCCCTATAGCGTTTTACGCGGGTAAAGGTGCTGTTTGAGCCCGAAACTTTCCCCAGAGGTTTAAAACTATGTTATTACATATTTCAAAACATCTGTTTGAGTCCCGGCAGTCCCGGGCAGTTTTAGTGCAAAATTACGATTTTGCCCCTAGAATAGTGTTTTTGAGCTTAATGATGTAATTAAGCAAACCTAAGCAATATTAGGCTCTAAACGAAGATTAATTAATTTCCATGATTAATCTAGAGTCAAAATAAATTATTAAAATTAATTAGAACCTAAGATTGCTTAGATTAGATTTAAATCTCTTTTCTAAAACTCAAGATTTTCACTATTGGAATCTTGAATAGTGTTTTCTCTCTCCAATTCCTCAAATCAAGGAATTGTGTCTATAATTGTTTATACACTAAAATGAATTTATAACTCACTAATGATGCAAGAACACTCTTTAATTATGTCTTGACAACCTTAATTACCCATTTTCTCCCCTAAACACTTTCTTACAAATTCCTAATCTTAATCCTAATCAAAGATACACCTAAACACAACTCTAAACCACAATTAAAATGCAAGAAACCCTCCTCCCATGGCTGATGCATTTCAGCCCTCTCTCTCTCAATTACCACACATGTTGAATTGTTTCTCACTCAAAGAACCATGCTTGAGGCCATACCTTGAACCATACCTCACCATACTTGAACCCATAACTCACCATGCCTTCAACCATGCCTTGTAAGAGATATTTTTCTCCCCAATTCTGTACACAATGGCCGAAGCCTTCATCACCACACACACCCCTCCATTTGCTTCATTTCTCTATAAATAGAATGTCTTGAGGAGCTTGCACCACTTTTAGATCATTTGCAAAGTTTAGCTCTCTCCAAAGCTTTTCTTTTTCTCTCAAAGTTCTAGTGTTCTTCAAGCTCTTCAAAGTTCTTCAAGTTCTTCATCTTCTTCTTCCATCTTCAAGATCATCACACCAAGTAAGGATTTTTTTTCATGAATGTTCTTCTTTAAAGCTTGATGTTTATGGTTTCTCTTATTTTCTTTTTAGAACTTCTTCTCTATTCCTTTTTCTTTCTTGTTTCGACCATGAGCCCTTGAGAATAGAGAAATGAGAGCTTGATGATGAGAGTTTCATGATGATATTTGTAACATCCTAATTTTTAACCCAATACTCTAGAACATATTTAGGTTAATCATTAGTCTGTTACTTCATAGTTCTCATTTTACTTTGAAATACTTAGCAGAAAATACGAGTAATTTTTTTTTTCGAAATAAAAAGTGAGAGCCGCGTGATGCGATAAGCGGTAAACCATGCAAAGTAAAACAATTGTCTCACAACACCATAACATAAGGCACAACATGAACATCACTGAATATCATCTTATATATATATATATATAACTTGCCCACTTATAAGTGTGGGACTTAATTTAGTACAAGGGAAATACATAAAAGAAAATACAACATAAAACATAAACATAATCTACTCCCCTACCCGAGTGCATCTAATGGGAAACCTTTAAACAAAAGAAGGTTTATCCCTCATCTAAGTGGTGTGTGCTCTAACCGGGTACTCCATCGGACAATCGTCACCTCCTACTGGCGTCCATCTCGCGAACGAGGCAAATATCCGGGAAACTGGGCGAGCTCCTCGGACGTGAAGAGGCGGAACGGGGTTCGAGTATGACCCCCGCGGTATGGTCGCATCTCCAGTCGTCGCGCAAGCCGTGGCTGAGTCACGGTATCCTCACTGCCCTCCCTCAACGGTGGGAGTGAGGGGGCAGAGCTCTCGCTATACGGATGGGTAGGCGGGTCCTCGGACGGGTCGGTCTTCGAGAAGTAAGTCCGGGCACGTAATTGGGATAGTCTCGCATGGCTAGGGTGGCGGTGTGCATGCGGAGCACTTTCTTGTCATGCGTACACGCGCGCTCAAAAACCTGCACGTCGTCGCCATAGGGTGCAGTCGGGGAGAAGCGATGGGTGTGCACGGGATGAGCGAAGGGGCGTCCTACGAACATGAAGACCCGCACCGTGCATTGCCCCTCAAAATGGTATGACCCGTGAGCCGGGTCATAGTGCACCTCCCATGTCGGGGTGTCCACGAACACTACGAACGTCGCCATCTGAAGACGTGACGGAAAGAAAGAGATAGAGGGAGTGAGAATCTTGCTAAAGAATCTCAGTAGGGCCTCCTACTACCTAAGTGTCATCATCTACGTCCTCAGGAACCTTGGGTTTAATTATACAAAATGACTGAACATGCATTAAGTTCATTTTAAACTTCAAAATACTTTAGCCAAGGTCCATTCATTTTAGAATAGTCTTAATGTCATGAATGCAACATAATAGAAAATGTATGCATGGCACTACCTAATGCACATACATAGAACATAACATCAAGCATTATCATACTTAGTGGCATAAAGTGGCAATAGAAACATTCATATGGGACAAACTTAGTGACATAATCATAATCATGAAACATCTCTTCCTCATGGGCGACCCTAAAAGACAATCGAATCTGGGGTGCTCGGCTGAACCGGTGTCACCTGAACGTGTCATACATCTAGGTTATGAGCTCATACCTTAACTAGTCGTCACTAGTTCTTACTTACCACTTAACGATAAGCGTATCATAAATCATAAATCCCGACTATCTGAGTACGGGTTAGGGGGCAATTCTCTTAGGGGTGCTCGGCCGAACCGGTGTCACCTAAGAGTATAAAATGGTACCGATGTCACATGAGTTCTATGGAGGTGCTCGGCCGAACCGGTGTCATCCTAGAACCCATCTTAGTACCTTAATTTTCAAAATCTCTTTAAGTCCCCAAATTTGTTGGGAATTCGGCAGCACGATGGCATTACACCGAATTCCTTCCAAATTTGCTTTATGCCACATAAACATATATCCTCATGAATTCATCATATGAATAACATCATCATCATTTACATAACATACATCATCATGGAACATTCAACCGTTTATCCTTACGGTAGCTTATGCTTTGACCCTTATGGGTCTTAATCATGAGATTTGGTTCTTTAACATCCGTCGCTCATATTTTATGCACCTAAGGGCTCATAATTAAACATAACTCATAATCCTCATATCTACATTTAAATCTGAAAAGCATAGGGTAGAATTCTTAACTTGTGGTCACGGGGTTCTAGAACTTACGTTTTAGACCCTTTCTTGGTTCCGTCTTCGCCTAAGGCGCTATGGATTAAATCTAAATCAATTATGAGGCATTCCCATGCTTAAGGACTAATTATTAATCATGTTTATCATGTTGTAAGGGTGCTGGACAGCATCCAGAAAAATAAATGTTCCAAGAGTTCTACATTGCATTTTTACGGTTTTCTAGTTACTAGTTTCCCTATAGGTGCTAGAATTCAATTCTAATTCAAATGATACCAAGTTTTTCATGTCTAAACAATCTAAATCTGATTATGTTCCCATTAAAATAGTTTGGATTAGTTCCATAAACAAATGGGTCAAAACTATGTTAAATTCTAGCTTTACGGTATTTCTAGTTAGCTAGTTTCTTACCTATCATGCATAGGATCGCTTCTACATCATCACATGATATTTTCACACATTCCAACACATCAAAACATCATCATACAGCATCACACTCATCACATCAGAACCGAAAACATTTAACTTAAATGAGAGAGTTAAATTGACATTTCTAGGTACATAAGTTAACTAGTTTCTCTTGGAATCAATTTAGAATTTCTAAAAACTCTTTGCAAATCATTTTAATTCATCAAAAGGCTAAGAGAAGCCTTAGGTCAATGACCAAAATATATTTCATCTCCTAAAAGGGAGTAAAGTCGTATCTCATGACAACATAACCTTGAAAAGGTTTGTAAAGCTTTAAGGAAAACTTAGAACCAAGACTATTGGTCCTTGTAGCTAGATGAAAACTCATTGAAAGTCCATCATCACTACTTGGCCGAAAATATGCATTCAAAGAATGGTTTCACATTAAACTTTAACTTGGAATAAAATGGGCAAGTCTTTGAGCTCTAGGTTCTTAAGTTACGACATAAACTAAACATGCTCATGCTTTTCATTGTTAATCTTGCTTACAAAGTAAAGTGATGACTTAAATTTAAATATGTAAGGCATAAACTTAAACGTGCAAGCTTGAAAGTAAATATGCGAGGCATAAACTTAAACGTGCAAGCTTGAAGGTAAATATGCATGGTTCAATTCTTTATTTTAGTGCTCTTGGCCCAACAACAATTGACTTTAAGGCCGAAATAGATAGGCATTCGAGAAATTAATTAGGTGGTAATGCAAGTTCAATTCTTTATTTTAGTGCTCTAGGCCCAACAACAATCGACTTTAAGGCCGAAATAGAAAGGCTTTGAGAATTAAATTAAGTGATGATACAAGTTCCATTTTAATCTTTATGTTTTTAGGTGATAGCTTGAAAGTAAAGATGCATAGCAAGAATGTAAATATGAATGCAAGCATAAAATAAATTATGCAAGTTCATTTTATTTTTCTAGAGCTCTTATCAAGACTTTAAAGGAACTTAAACCATAACCCAAACTCATCCAAACAAGGTGAAGTCAAGCTTAGAGTTCTTTAAAACTTAACATAATATTTTTAGGAAATCAAACCATGAAGCCAAGCAAAATTTAAGGGAATGGCCGAAACCATCAAGAAGAAAAAGGAACATTTTAGAACTCTAGAGTTCATGATCTTGATGATATATTAACACCAACATCATGAGTCCTCATCATTGAGTTCATAGAGCCATTTTAAAACATCATTAAAGCTAAAGTTCTCAAGAGTTCAAGAAAGGAAAAACTAAAAACATTTTTGCTCAAGAACAAAGATCAAGCTCTACAGTTTGTTTCAAGTGATGATATAATCTATCTTTGGTGTTAATATATCATCAAGATCATGGGCCCTAGAGTTTTAAAATGTTCCTTTTCCTTCTTGAAGTTTCGGCCACTTCCTTGTCTTTTACATGCTAAATGTTTGACTTTCTAAAAATGTTATGTTGAGTTCTAAGGACTCTAGACTTTACTTGATCTTGGTTTGATGAGTTTGGGTTGAAGTTTAAGTTCCTTTAAAGTCTAGTTAAGAGCTCTAGAAAGATAAAATGAACTTGCATAATTTATTTTATGCTTGCATTTATATTTACATTCTTGCTATGCACCTTTACTTTCAAGCTATCACCTAAGAACATAAAGATTAAAATTGAACTTGCATTATCACCTAATTAATTTCTCGAATGCCTTTCTATTTCGGCCTTAAAGTCGATTGTTGTTGGGCCAAGAGCACTAAAATAAAGAATTGAACCTTGCATATTCACTTTCAAGCTTGCACGTTTAAGTTTATGCCTTGCATATTCAATTTAAGTCATCACTTTATTTTGTAAGCAAGATTAAAAATGATAGGCATGAGCACATTTATTTTATGTCATAACTTAAGAACCTAGAGCTCAAAGACTTGCCCATTTCATTTCAAGTTAAAGTTTAATGTGAATGCATTCTTTGAATGCATGTTTCGGCCAAGTAGTGATGATGGACTTGCAATGAGTTTTCATCTAGCTACAAAGGCCGATAATCTATGTTCTAATTTTTTCCTGAAACTTTACAAATCTTTATAAGGTTATGTTATTATGAGTTATAATTTTATTCCCTTTTTGAAGATGAAATATATTTTGGTTGTAACATCCTAATTTTTAACCCAATACTCCTAGGACGTATTTAGGTTAACCATTAGTCCATTACTCTTCTAGCCTCATTCTTTAAGTCCTTTCTTTAAAATACTTAGCGGAAAATATGGGTAGAATTTTTTTTTTGAAAACATAAACAAAACATGAGCCTTGCGTACCGTGAAGCGTAAACATGAAAGAATAACACGAACAGAAACACCAATTAAGCTTTCATAGAAGGAACAACCATCGACACATCATCATGTAATATTAACATTAAATATCGAGTCAAACATTAATAGTATTAGTGACATAGGGACATCCCACCATAATGCCACGTTAAACATATCGTGCCTGTAACACCCTAATTTTAACCCAACTTTCTAGAACACATTAGGTTAAACATTAGGCTATTACCTCATAGTCTCATCTTTTTCTTGAAAATATTTAGCGGAAATTACGGTAAAATTTTTTTTTGAAAGTATAAAACAAAGTGAGAGCCGCGAACTTAACTATTCGAATAACAGAAACGTGAGACATGATTAACACTCATAGAGAGAACTCAAAAAGGAAAACATATAATAGTGGAGCAGAAATCATCATAACAAGAGAAACATTTCATTAATAATATATTTAGAGTACATAGGTAGTCATACCCGCATAGGTACAAAGTGAGCTTGTGATAAAGAAGAAATAAAATACAACAAGAAACACAAGTGTAGGGTGCGACTACAATAAAAATCCAAAATGCTACCCTTCTAGTAAGCTAGAGATATAAATCCACCACCCCTCCCAAAAGATACAGCCGAAGGGAATATCCTTGCAACGCTTGTGTACTCGAAAGCTCCACCGGGGTGTAGTGCACCTCCCTGGCTGGCATGTCAATGAAGTCAACGAACATCGCCATCGCTCTCACGAGAAGATGTGACGGGAGAAGAGAGAGAGGAGTGAGAATTCTTAGTAAAGAATCTCAAGGGAGTCTCCTATCCTAGGGTTACATCGTTCACATCCCAGGAACCTTGGGTTTATTTCATAAAGACAAGTGAGCATATATCAAGTTCATTTTAAGTTCTAAAGTGTATTTTAGCCAAGGTCCATTCATTTTAGGATGATCTTAATGTCATGAATGCAACATAATAAAGAATGTATGCGTGGCGCTACTTAATGCACATACATCAATCATCATCATACTTAGTGGTATTAAGTGGCAATTAGAACACATTCATATGGGACAAACTTAGTGACATAATCATAATCATAAAACTTCTCTTCCTTATGGGCCACCCTAAAAGACAAGCGAAGTCGGCCTGCTCAGCCGAACCGGTGTCACCCAGAACGTGTCACATCTCTAGGTTATGAGCTCATACCTTAACTAGTCATCACTAGTTCTTACTTACCATTTAATGATAAGCGTATCATAAATCATAAATCCCGACTATCTGAGTACGGGTTAGGGGGCAAATCTCTTAGGGGTGCTCGGTCGAACCAGTGTCACCTAAGAGTAAAAAAAATGGGTACCGATGTCACATGAGTTCTATGGAGGTGCTCGGCCAAACCGGTGTCATCCTAGAACCTATCTTAGTACCTTAATTTTCAAAATCTTTAAGTCCCCAAATTTGTCGGAATTAGTGACACGATGGCATCACACCGAATTTCTTCCAAATTTGTTTTATGCCACATAAACATATATCCTCATGAATTCCTTATATGATTAACGTCATCATCCTTCACATAACATATGCATCATCGTAAAACATCTTAACATACCTTAGTATCATATAAATATCATTCTCATATTCTTAATGTCTTATGCATTGACCGCTATGGTCTTTAACTCACAGTCTAAGTTATGAATCATTCAAAGCTAACCTCTCGGGTACTTAGGAGGTTATGACTAATGTATATCTCTCTTCATACTATGGTCAAGAATATCTCTCAATCTCAAAGGTGCAGAATTCATAATTTCAACTTTACGGGTACCTAGGAGTCACGACAATGACCCTTTCTAAGTTCGGTTTGCTCCTAAGGCACCAAGATCAAGTCCTAAACCAATTATGAGTCATTTCTACACATTTAAACTAATTTAGAACCATGATTATCATTACTAAACCTTGCTGGACAGAATCCAGAAAATTCTAACATTAAGGGATCTAGAACTCTCAAATTAATTCTTTTCTAGTTTCTAACCTTTCTTATCTTTTACTTATGAGTTTTCCCATTGATCATACTTAAACATAAGCATGTTATCATCGTTAAAACAGCTCATACACTGGCCAAACATAGCAAGGCGGAACCAAAACAACACTCTCCATACAAAGGGATAAAACATACTTTTTAAAGCACATAGGATACTAGTTTCTCTTGGAACCTTTTTAAAACCTTCAAAACTCTTTAGTAAACATTTTTAACATCTAAAATCATCAAGATATTTATAAGGGCAGTAGCTAAGTTGAATTTATTTCAAGAGGTACTAAATCCATAAAACTTAGTTCTATATGTTCTTTGAATCCACATAGACTTAGAAAAATTATAAAGCATAACTTACGGGCATTTGTGATCAAATGAAACTTATCCTAAGTTCATTCATCTCACATAGCCGAAGTGGGCATTCTAAGAGAATGCTTTCCATGTCTAACTCTCATTTGAGACCTTGGGACAAATCTTTGAGCTCTAGAGCTTTAGGTGATGACAAAACATAAACATGCCATGCACTTCATTTTTATTGTTCATTAGGGAAATAAAGTGAGAACTTGAAAAGTAAATAGCTCAAAATAAATATGAGATGCAACTTGTTATTATCTTGGATTTTAAGTGATGACTTGAATAATAAACGTGAAATGCAATGCTTGGAAATTAAATATGAATATGCAAGTTCATTTTTTAGTCTTAGAGCATTAGTGATGACATAAAAATAAATCATGCTATGCAAGGCATAAACTAAATATGAATGCAAGTTCATTTTGGTTTAATAACTAGAGCTCGTCCAAGACTTTAAAGAACCAATATTCACAACCCCAACATAGTCTCATCAAGTCAAGAGAATGGAACTAAAAGAAATCTCCATATTTTCAAGAAAGCAATTATGCGTGAAATCATGAGGCCAAGAGAAAGTAATCCATATTCCTTTTTGAAATCATTCTTATTTTCTTAAGTTGAAAACTTTAGTGAACTTCATAGCATAATAATAAAAGCTAAAGAAAACTCAAGCTTTAGGGGTCTCATTATGATGAACACATAGTCATCATCTAGGGGTCCCCATCATCAAGCCATCATGTATGAGTTTAAAGGCCATGAAGGCCAAAAGCTCAAGAAGGAAACCAAGAGAGGTTTATAAAGAAATTCCAAGAGGTAGCTAGAGAAAAACTCATTTTTCATGGAAATGAGATGCAAAGAAACACTCCTACCTAGAGTGAAGACAAAGAGCTTGAACTTTGAGAGAAGAAAACAAGATGATGAGCTCCTCCAAAAGGCTTGATGTTTTCGGCCAAGGGGAGATAAGGAGGTTAGAGTTGTGTTTGAGGTGAGGTTGTGTTTGAGATGAAATATTTGAGAGGTTTGATGGTGATTCAAGGTTATGGGGTGATGTGTGAAGGTTATGAGATGATGATGATGAAGTAAAGAGATAAAAAAGATGAAGATGAAAAAGAAAGGAACTCTTTGGGACTAGAGAGAAAGAAAGAAACTAACAAGACTACTCTAAGCTTTAGCAAATGCTCAATGTGCATCCAATGCTAACACAAGCTCCCTATTTATAGAAAAACAAAGTGATAGGTGAGAGAATGGAAAGCATGGCTGATGGTAAGAAAGAGAAAATATCTCTTTGATGGTGTCATACAAGCATGGTTTGAAGCATGGAGCTCATGACACAAGGTATGGCTTCAAGCATGGGTTTTTGAGTGATCTTTTCTTTAAATTGTGGATGAAATTAGGCTTCTAGAAGACCAACATGACTGGAAGTTTTTCAGCCACAAATAATTGAAGAGAATGATTTATTTTACTTGGTTATTCATTTGGAAAAGCAAGCTTGATTGAAATTATGACAAGGCATGACAAGTAAGGTGATTTGAGGTGATTTTCCTTTAAGTTTGAAATGAAATAATTCATGAAAATGGGGGATGATTTTTGGTCAGATTTGGGCAGCAAGGAGAGAGGAAAAATCTTCCATGTAATTGGGTGTAAATGATAGGATTAAGTGTAGGTTAGTTTAGGTACAAGGTTAGGAGTAATTAAGCTTAAGTTTAGGTAACTAAGCATGTGTATTAGGAATTTTATGACAAGGTTAGGAGTGCTCTTACATCATTAGAGAATTTAAAACTCATTTGTGAATAAATAATGTGTATCACAATCCCATGATTTAAGGAAAGAGAGAGAAAACACTATTTGTGCACTATTTACACACTATTCATTGATTCCTACACTCAAGGTCCTTGAATTTAAAGATAGGGTTTTAAGTTTATCTAAGCAATTTTAGGTTCTAATCATCCTTATTAAATTATTTTGACCTTAGATTAATTATGGAAATTAATTAACCTTCGATTAGAGCCTAATATTGCTTAGGTTTCGCTTAACCGTGTGATTAGGTGTAAACATACGAAACTACGGGCAAAACCGTAATTTTGCACTTATTTTGCCCAGGACCTCCGGGACCAAAACTGAGACCACAGAATACATAAAAACGTCTTTTAAACCCATCTGGAGAGGTTTCGGGTTCATCCGGCACTTGCAAAAGGGTAAAACGCCACAGGGGCATTTTGGTCATTTTGACCTGAAAACTCGAAAAATGAGATTTTCGATCCCGGAAAGAAACACAAGTCATCCAATCCCCTTCCAACATTGAGTTTGCCCTTCGAGTACTGCCGGACCTGGCTTTCCTCGAATTCCGGGCTGATAATGACCTCAGGGGCATTTTGGTCATTTTCACTCTAGCAGAAAATTGGGGCGTTACAGTGCCCACCTTTAAAGGTTGGGCATGCAACAACTCAAAAACCACACATAACTTATGGTATACTTAGACTATGTCCTCGTTTCCGCTACACTCCTCCGATCTCGACCCTCAAGCACTTCCACGTCGGCACTTAAGAGCAATCCGCGGACATCGTATCAACCTTGTCTGAAGACGAAGATGGAAAAGGAAGATAGGGGGTGAGAATATTATACAAGAATCTCAGTAGGGATCCCCTTTTGACACACGTGTCATCATCATCGTCCTCAGGAACCTCGGGTTTAATTATGAAATCGTGAGCATGCAAAGATTCATTTATTAAGTTCTAAACATCCATTGCCGAGGCCCGTTCATTTTATCATGAGTCTTGTAATGAATGCATCATGCTTCTTTATGATATGCATGTCAATACTCTATGCAAACAATACTAGCTTTTTAACAAGTATAGCATTCATAGATATAGTGCATGATACGTAGGTCATAAAATCATAGATCATAAAATCATAGATCATAAAACATAGAACATGGAACTTGATACATAGTGCATGGTAGCTTAACTTGGTTACTTAAAACATGGTGCATGGTAGCTTAACTTGGTTACTTAGGTGACGTTGACATAATATTCTTTTCTTCCTGGGGGCCACCCTAATATTTCTCCCTTTTGAGAAATCTCTAGGTTATGAGCTCATACCACGCTAGTCGTCACTAGCATCTGGACTTATCACATTGTGATAAGTTAAAAATCCCGACTTAAAGTACGGGTCTAGGGGGCATAGAATCACCTCATCCCCACCTATAGTTTGATGGTTCCAAAGGATCATTTTCTCATAGTTCAATGTCACCTTTAGTCTTGGCATGTTAGGACAAGATGCCCATAGTTCATGCATGTTACATATGAATCACCTCATCCCCACCTATAGTTTGATGGTTCCAAAGGATCATTTTCTCATAGTTCAATGTCACCTTAAGTCTTAGCATGTTAGGACAAGATGCCCATAGTTCATGCATGTTACATATGAATCACCTCATCCCTACCTATAGTTTGATGGTTCCAAATGATCATTTTCTCATAGTTCAAGTCATAGTAAGATGCTACATATTCCATGCATGTCACATATATCGTGTAATTCTAACATAGGCATCTTTAAGGTTCTAAAGGGTACCATAACATGCAAATGATACAATCATCATTTAAGAGCAATAACTCACATAGCATCATCACACTTGAAACATGGAGCAAAAATCATCATATAGTAAACAAGAGCAATAAGCCGTTTAACTTGATCATGCTTGATATCTAGCATATAAGATCATATATTCATAGTAGGCAAAGGCATAAACTCATGTCACAACAATTCCTAGATTCAAGCAATGTAAGGTCATAGCTTCAAGTCATTAAATCAGGAAAGCATTCTGTTTGTAAACTTGGGTTCTGGTAATCGATTACATAAGTATCGTAATCGATTACACAGCTTCGAGATTTCAAAACATGGAAGATAGGGGTTCTGGTAATCGATTACATGAAACTTGTAATCGATTACTTTGTTTAAAAACACTTTGCTGGGCCCTAGAACATCTGGGTAGTCGATTACATGATTCGGTAATCGATTACTAGAGTCCAGAATGTGTAATCGATTACGCTCTATCGTAATCGATTACTTTGGGCAAAAGTTCATGTTTGAGTACATCCGATCTTTCTGGTAATCGATTACATAGGCTGTGTAATCGATTACTAGCATCTTAAAAACACGAAAAACACATCTGAGTCATTCCTTTGAAATGCTTATGGTGGCCAGTTTCTCTTGGAACAATTTTGAACTTCAAAAATATCTTAGCAATCATTTTAACTTATCAAAACCCTTATAAATATAAGAACATACTCAAAATGCTTTTAAATACAACCTATGTTTTAGAGAGACTTAAAACATGAGCTATAGGCTCTTGTGACTAATGAAAACTCATCTTGGAGCCATCATCATCACATGGCCAAAATGTACATTCCAAGAATGTTTCCATGGTTAACCTCTTCTCAAGATGAAATGGGCAAGTCTTTGAGGTCTAGTATCTTAGGTGATGACATAAAATAAACGTGCTATGCATTTCATTTTAGAGTCCTTTAGAAAGAAAAGTGATAGCTCAAAGTAAATATGAGGTGCATATCCATTTTCATTCTTTGAGTTTAGTGAGGACTTGAAATATAAAATGAGATGCAAAGCTTGGAATTTAAACGTGCATAATGCAAGTTCATTCTTTATCTTGGGATTTAGTGAGGGCATAGAAAATAAACGTGCCATGCAAAGCATAAACATAAACGTGAATGCAAGTTACTTTTATATCTTGTCTAGAGCTCTTACAAGGCTTTAAGAAGGAACATAGTCCCAACCCAAAACTCATCTTCACAAGAAAAGAAAAACCATTAGTACTAAGGCATCAAAAGAAAACATAACTTCAAGAATCATGAAAGTGGTCGAATCTTAACAAAAGAAAGGAACCATTTTTAAATCTCTAGGGACCAAGATCTTGATGATCCAAGCATCAACATCCGAAGTCCTCATCATTGAGTACATAGCTTCCTTCAAAACAAATATTTAAAACAAAGTTCATGATAAAGAAGAAAGCAAAACCAAAACCATGCTTGGTTTAGGGCCAAAGTTTCAAGCTTTAGAGTTTGTTCATGTGACAAGCATCAACATGAAGCTCTCATCATCAAGCTTACATTTTCCCATGTAAAAAGGCTCCATGGCCGAAGACATGAGAAGAAGAAGAAAGAAGATCCAAAATGTTCAAGAGAAACATAAACTCTTTTAACTAAACTTGTAAAGAATAAAACTTTCTTTAAGAAAACTCAAGCTTTAGAGGTCTCATGAGAGATGGACTCATGGTCACATCTAGAGAACACTCATCATCAAGCCATCATATTCAAGGCCTTGAGGCCGAAAACTAAGGGGGAAGAAAAGGAAGAAACCAAAAAGAAAGCAACATAGAGGTTCAACCATTCATCAACTCCCAATCAAATTTCAAGCATAAGAATCAAAGACATATTTAGAAAGAGTTCCCTACCTTGTGTCTTGAAAATGAAGGAGAGAACTTGAGCTTGAGGAACTCTTTGAGAGTTTGAGAGAAAAGTGAAAAAGCTTGAGAGAAGGAAATGAGAGAGTTTGAGACTTTGGAGAAGGATGCAAAAGTGATGGAGTTGTGGAGTGTGGTGTATTTATAGGCAAATGAAGGAGTGAAGGGGGAGTTGGTTGAAGCTTCTTGAAGAAGAAAGAGAGAAATATCTTCTTGTGTGGTCATTCTTGGTGTGATTGAAACCATGGGTAGGCATAGGTCATAGGGTAGCTTGAAAGACAACTTGATTGACTACATAAAATAAAATTCTTTTGAATTCTTGGGGGGAGTGGCTGAAAATTATAGGGCCATGGGAGGGAAAATTTCATGGCCACAAGGGAGATAAAATATCCATATGTGTTGTCATTCAAGGGTATGGAAGAAAGTATGAAAGGTATGATTGATTATGAAGTTTGATTGAAAGCTTTGAGTGACAACATAAACAATTCATTCTTTTGAATTTTGAATGACATATATATTTTTCCAATGTGATCATGATGATTTGAGAGTGACAACTTTCTTGGAAAAGAGAGTGTCACTGGGAATGGAAGTGTGAATAGTGAAAATACTATTCATAGTTGCTTTTTCTTTAAAGAAAGAAAAGAATTTAGAAAAGGGTTTTAAATTTCCTTAAACAATTCTAGGTTCCAATTAGTTTTAAATAAGGATTTTGGCTCCAGATTAATTATGAAAATTAATTAACCTTTCATTAGAGCCTAATATTGCTTAGGTTCTGAGTTAGATAACTCATTAAGCCCAAAATGCACTAAGCATGGGTAAAATCCTAATTTTACTTAAAAACTGTCCGGGACCACCGGGACTTAAACAAACCTTAAACAAACATAGTTCATGCCTTAAAATCATTGTTTTGAACCTCCGGGCAAAGTCCGGGTCAAAACGGAACTTAAATCTGCCTTAAATTACTGTAAGAGTATTTTGGTCATTTACACGCAGAAACCTCAAAAATGAGATTCTTCTGCTCTATTAAACACGCCATCACATATAATCCCCTTCAAACATTACAATAGCCCTATGAGGATGGCCGAGGTCGGCCGTCCTCGATTTTCAGGTAAAAATGACCTCAGGGGCATTTTGGTCATTTTTACGCTTAGAGAAAATCAGGGTGTTACATTACTCCCTTCCTTAAAAAGAATTTCGTCCTCGAAATTCATTGCATGCATAAAAAGACTGATGAGGCTCCCATACCATCATAAGCTATAACCCAAAAATCTTATCATATAATGCATGCTCACCTTAATCTTGTGACTTCGTAGTTTCCTCAGCATTGAGGGCGAAAACCCTTCCTTGGCGTTGAGGTTTGGGGGTTGATTGATTCCTCTCCGTGCAATCTCGAATGATGTGTCCAGGCTTTCCACACCGGTAGCAGACATTCATTCCAGCTCGGCAAGGTAAGCTTCCATGATTTTTGCCACACTTGGGGCATTGATGGGAGGAAAAATTTTCTGAGGGCGCTGGGGTTTCTTGAGACTTGGTTGAAGATTGGAACTGCAGCTCCGGTCGAGATTTGAACGAGGGTCGATTTCGTTGTTTGAACTTCTGGCCTTGAGGTGCCAGTTTCTTGTTGAAGTTGTCGGACCTTGTCACGTTCAACTCCTTCTGCCCATCCTCGATGATGCGGCACTTGTTGACCAGGGTCGGGAAGTCCCTAATCTCCAAGTGAGCAACTGCTACCTTGAGTTTTGCCTCCAGTCCGGACTCATACTTGATACATTTCCAGTACTCATCGGGGTTGCCTTGGTACATACGGGAGAATTTGATGAGCTCTTCGAACTTCGCAGTGTATTGCGCGACGGTCATACCTCCTTGAACAAGTTGCAGGAACTCGATGTCTTTGGCGTTCCGGACTGACTCAGGAAAGTACTTCTCGTAGAAATGAGTCTTGAACAGCTCCCAATCAATGGCAGCACCTGCGGCTTCTAAGAGTCTTTGAGCTCCGGTCCACCAATAAGCAGCATCTCCCTCGAGCATAAAGGTTGCAAAGGTCACCTTTTGCTCCTCCGTGCATGGAATCACAGTGAAGATCTTTTGGATGCTTCTTATCCACTCCTCAGCAAGATTTGGGTTGATGGTCCCCTTGAAAATAGGCGGGTTCGCCTTGCGAAATTCCCCAAAACGAGCGTGCTCGGAGATCTCGGGGCCATTAGGTCTAGAACCAGCATCAACTCGGCGGTCTTGATCCATTTGTTCCATCATCATCCTCATAGTTCTTGCCACATCGCGAAGTGCCTCGGCGGTCTCGTTGTTCTGATTGCCTCTGTTCGGAGTCCTAGTCTGTCGTCGCGGTGCCATTGGTCCCTAAGCCCACAAAACAATAGACACTGAGGTGATCAAGCTCAATACTCCATGTAAAGTGAGCAAGTTACCATGGCACATGCGACATACAGTAGTCATGCATTCCTACCCTATAGCTCATCCTATTGATAGAGCTCTACACATGACATAACTATCGCATCATGCTTAGAAAGCATAGTCAGTCCAATCCTCAGGCTCCATGAGAACCGAACTGCTCTGATACCAAAATGTAACATCCTAATTTTTAACCCAATACTCCTAGGACGTATTTAGGTTAACCATTAGTCCATTACTCTTCTAGCTTCATTCTTTAAGTCCTTTCTTTAAAATACTTAGCGGAAAATATGGGTAGAATTTTTTTTTTGAAAACATAAACAAAACATGAGCCTTGCGTACCGTGAAGCGTAAACATGAAAGAATAACACGAACAGAAACACCAATTAAGCTTTCATAGAAGGAACAACCATCGACACATCATCATGTAACATTAACATTAAATATCGAGTCAAACATTAATAGTATTAGTGACATAGGGACATCCTACCATAATGCCACGTTAAACATATCGTGCCCACCTTTAAAGGTTGGGCATGCAACAACTCAAAAACCACACATAACTTATGGTATACTTAGACTATGTCCTCGTTTCCGCTACACTCCTCCGATCTCGACCTTCAAGCACTTCCACGTCGGCACTTAAGAGCAATCCCCGGGCATTACATGCATGTAACGCCCGGGGATTGCGAAGTTGGGGAGTGATCGCCGGTGCAAGGAGGCACGGACAAGGAGCGGCTCCTGGCAGACTTCGAAAGCGGAGGGGTATATGAATGAACTGATTACACACTTGAATGAGAGGGATCCTAAGACCGTATAGGTATGGGACTATACAGTTGAGGAGGGCTTATATGAATTGATTTGTACTACCTATACCAACAAGATGCATCTTATTTTCGGTAGCCCAAACTGAAAGAACTCCACAATTAAGCGTGCTTGACTTGGAGCAATTTTGGGATGGGTGACCTCTTGGGAAGTTTTCCTAGGAAGCCTGTGAGTGAGGACAAAGCACGCTGAAAAGACCCGTGTTAGTTTGTGGGGACAGTCGTCAATCCATAAAGCAGTAGGGGATGTTACAAATGGTATCGAGCTCGACCTCTCCCAAGACGGTGTGGTTCTGGGATCCTAACCAAAGCGGAAGCTGGTGGGCATGTAACGCCCGGGGATTGCGAAGTCGGGGAGTGATCACCGGTGCAAGGAGGCACGGACAAGGAGTGGCTCCTGGCAAACTTTGAAAGCAGAGGGGTATATGAATGAACCGATTACACACCTGAATGAGAGGGATCCTAAGACTATATAGGTATGGGACTATACAGTTGAGGAGGGCTTATATGAATTGATTTGTACTACCTATACCAACAAGATGCATCTTATTTTCGGTAGCCCAAACTGAAAGAACTCCACAGTTAAGCATGCTTGACTTGGAGCAATTTTGGGATGGGTGACCTCCTGGGAAGTTTTCCTAGGAAGCCTGTGAGTGAGGACAAAGCACGCTCAAAAGATCCGTGTTGATTTGTGGGGACAGTCGTCAATCCATAAAGCAGTAGGGGATGTTACATTGGTCACTGACCTAAGGCTTCTCTTAGCCTCCTAATGAATTTAAAATGATTTGCAAAGAGTTTTAGAGATTCTAAATTGATTCCAAGAGAAACTAGTTAACTTATGTACCTAGAGATGTCAATTTAGTTCTCTTATTGAAGTTAGATGTTTTCGGTACTGTCATGATGAGCTTGTGGCTGTATGATGATGTTTTGATGTGTTAGAATGTGTGAAAATATCACATAATGATGTAGAAACGATTCTATGCATGATAGGTAAGAAACTAGCTAACTAGAAATACCGTAAAGTTAGAATTTAACATAGTTTAGACCCATTTATTTTTGGAACTTATCCAAACTGTTTTAATGGGAACATAATCAGATTAGGATTGTTTAGACATGAAAAACTTGGTAACATTTGGATT
Organism: Dalbergia cochinchinensis; assembly: GCA_031216125.1. Classification (NCBI taxonomy): domain Eukaryota; kingdom Viridiplantae; phylum Streptophyta; class Magnoliopsida; order Fabales; family Fabaceae; genus Dalbergia; species Dalbergia cochinchinensis. The sequence continues at coordinate 28,538,431 of CM062375.1, read as the reverse complement.
AGAATTGAATTTTAGCACCTATAGGGAAACTAGTAACTAGAAAACCGTAAAAATGCAAATGTAGAACTCTTAGATCATTTAGTTTTCTGGATTCTGTCCAGCAATGTTACAACATGATAAATGTGATTTATAATTAGTTCTTAAGCATAGGAATGTCTCATAATTGATTTAGATTTAATTTATAGCGCCTTAGGCGAAGACGGAACCGAGAAAGGGTCTAAAACGTAAGTTCTAAAACCCCGTAATCACAAGTTAGAAATTCTGCCCTATGCTTTTCAGATTTGAGTATGAACATGAGGATTAGGAATGATGATTAATTATGAGCCCTTAGGTGCATAACATATCAACGACGGATGTTAGAGAACTATATCTCAAGATTAAGGCCCGTAAGGGTCAAAGCATAAGCTACCGTAAGGGTAAGCGTTTTAATGTTCTATGATGATGCATGTGTTATGTGAAGGATGATAATGTTATTCATATGAGGAATTCATGAGGATATGTGTTTATGTGGCATAAAGCAAATTTGGAAGAAATTCAGCGTAATGCCATTGTGCCGCCGAATTTCCGACAAATTTGGGGACTTAAAGAGATTTTGAAAATTAAGGTACTAAGATGGGTTCTAGGATGACACCGGTTCGGCCGAGCACCTCCATAGAACTCATGTGACATCGGTACCAATTTATACTCTTAGGTGACACCGGTTCGGCCGAGCACCCCTAAGAGAATTGCCCCCTAACCCGTACTCAGATAGTCAGGATTTATGATTTATGATACGCTTATCGTTAAGTGGTAAGTAAGAACTAGTGACGACTAGTTAAGGTATGAGCTCATAACCTAGAGATGTGACACGCTCAAGGCGTGACAAATGTTCGGCCGAGCACCCCCAGAGTGCTTGTCTTTTAGGGTGGCCTATGAGGAAGTTATGATGATTATGTCACAAAGAGAATTTATTTGCCACTTTATGCCACTACTATTATGATGTTCTATGTATATGATGATTATTCTTGCATTAAGTAGAGCCATGCATACATTCTTTAATATGCTTGCATCCATGTCATTAAGAATCATGCTAAAATGAATGGACTTTGGCTAAACTATGTTTTAGAACCTAAAAATGGACTTAATGCATGCTCACTCATTTTGTATAACTAAACCCAAGGTTCCTGAGGACGTAGATGATGACACCTAGGTAGTAGGAGGCCCTACTGAGATTCTTTAGCTAGATTCTCACTTCCTCTATCTCTTTTTTTCCGTCACGTCTTCAGATGGCGACGTTCGTGGTATTAGTGGACACCCCGACATGGGAGGTGCATTATGACCCGGCTCACGGGTCATACCATTTTGAGGGATAGTGCACGGTGCAAGTCTTCATGTTCGTAGGACATCCCTTCGCTCATCCCGTGCACACCCATCGCTTCTCCCCGACTACACCCTACGGCGACGACGAGCGGGTGTTTGAGCGCGCGCGTACGCATAACGAGAGAGTGCTCCGCATGCACACCGCCGCCTCAGCCATGCGAGACTATCCCGATTATGTGCCCCGGACCTACTTCTCAGAGACCGACCCGTCCAAGGACCCGCCTACCCATTCGTATAGCGAGAGCTCTGCCCCCTCTCCACCATTGATGAGGGAGGGCAGTGAGGATACCGTGACTCAGCTACGGCTTGCACGATGACTGGAGATGCTGCCACACCGCGAGGGTCACTCTCGATCCCCATTTCGCCTCTTTATGCCCGAGGAGCTCGCCCAGTTTCCCGGATATGTGCCTCGCTCGCGAGATGGACATCAGTAGGAGGTGACGATCGACCGATGGAGTACCCGGGTAGAGCACACACCACTTAGATGGAGATGAACCTTCTTTTGTTCTAGAGGTCATCCCGTTAATTGCACTTGGGTAGAGGAGTTACTTTTATAGTTTCCGTTGCACTTTCTCTTGTATTTCCTTTTTAGTTGTATTGCTCATGTTGTACCAAACTAAGTCTCACTCTATCTAAGTGGGCATATTATATAAATATGTAGTTCCATGTTATTATGATGTGCTTATGTCATGTTGCTATGCGACGCTTGCTGTATTACCTTTCGCGCATTACTAGTTAACGTGTCGCGCGGCTCTCACTTTGCTTTTATATTTCAAAAAAAAAAATTTACCAGTATTTCCGCTAAGTATTTTAAAGCAATGAGAAAGCTATGACGTAACAAACTAATGATTAACCTAATTATGTTCTAGAGTATTGGGTTAAAAATTAGGATGTTACAGGCATGCTCGGCTAAACCGGTGTCACCTAGAATGTATCTCTTATCTTTCAAAAACTTTCTAAGTCCTTAAGTTTGGCAAAAATTCGGCAGCACAATGGTGATACACCGAATTTTCCCAACTTGCTTTATGCCACAAGATATATAGAGCAAGTACATAATTCCATATTCAAAATGAGTCATCAAAGGCATATAAACATGTTCTTCATAGCACATGTATCCATACCAACAAACTTCGTTATGTCCCTTAACTTACAAAGTTTTATGCTTTCGACCTTTATAGGTGTTAAACTTGTAATCTAGCCAACCTATTATCTGTTTTTAACCCTTTATACACCTATAGGCTCACGACTAATAATTCTCACTTGTTTTTATGATCCCAAACAAATCTAGACAGCATTATAAAAATGTGGGCAGATTTGATATCATTTAATTACGGGGTTCTAAAGACTATGTCTTGGACCCTTTTTAAGTTCCGTCTTTGCCTAAAATGCTATAATTAATTCCTAAACCAATTATAAGTGTATCCTGTAACATCCTAATTTTTAACCCAATACTCTAGAACATACTTAGGTTAATCATTAGTCTGTTACTTCATAGTTCTCATTTTTACTTAGAAATACTTAGCGGAAAATACGGGTAAATTTTTTTTTGAAATACAAAGTGAGAGCCCCGTGATGCGATATATCATGTAATGAACAAAACATACATCTCATAACGTCATAGCATAAGGCACACCATGAATAACACTGAATATCATCTCATATATATATAACTTGCCCACTTATAAGTGTGGGACTTAAATTTAGTACAAAGGAAATACATGAAAGGAAATACAGCATAAACATAAACATGAACTACTCCCCTATCCGAGTGCATCTAATGGGATAACCTCTAAACAAAAGAAGGTTTATCCTTGTCTATGGGGTGTGTGCACTAACCCGGGCCATCTACAGCCTCCTACTAGCTACTATCTCTCGAGCGTGGCACGTAACCAGGAAACTGAGCAAGCTCCTCCGGCGAGAATAGGCGGAATGAGGCTCGGGAGTGACCTCCACGGCGCGGCTTCATCTCCGGTCATCGTGCAAGCCTCGGCTGAGTCACGGTGGCCTCGCTACCCTCCCCAAGGTCCATGGGTATGGTGGGGGAGGATCCCTCGGAAGGTACTTGGGTTGCCAAATCCTCGGAAGGATCCGTCTCTGAAAAAGACGACGGGCAACGGGGCACATACTGGGGGTAGTCTCGAACGGCGGACACGGACGATGGAGTACGGCGAAGCCTCTCCTCTCGGGGACGTGCGCGCTCGAACACCAGGTCATCGCCAAAAGGTGAGACTGGGGAGAAACGATGGGAATGTACAGGGGGAGTGAAAGGTCGACCCATGAACATGAATACTCTAACCGTGCATCGACCCACAAAATGGAATGACCCGTGGTCCGGGTCATGGTGCACCTCCCATGTCGGCGTGTCCATGAACACAATGAATACCGCCATCTGAAGACGTGACGGAAAGAAAGAGATAGAGGGAGTGAGAATCTTTGCTAAAGAATCTCAGTAGGGCCTCTTACTACCTAGGTGTCATCATCTACGTCCTCAGGAACCTTGGGTTTAATTATACAAATGAGTGAGCATGCATTAAGTCCATTTTTAAATTCTAAAACATAGTTTAGCCAAGGTCCATTCCTTTTAGGATGGTCTTAATGTCATGAATGCAACATAATAGCGAATGTATGCATGGCACTACCTAATGCACATACGTAAAACATAACATCAAGCATCATCATACTTAGTGGCATAAAGTGGCAATAGTAACGTTCATATGGGACAAACTTAGTGACATAATCATAATCATGAAACATCTCTTCTATAACGCCCCGATTTTCTGCTAGAGTGAAAATGACCAAAATGCCCCTGAGGTCATTATCAGCTCGGAATTCGAGGAAAGCCAGGTCCGGCAGTACTCGAAGGGCAAACTCAATGTTGGAAGGGGATTGGATGACTTGTGTTTCTTTCCGGATCGAAAATCTCGTTTTTCGAGTTTTCAGGTCAAAATGACCAAAACGCCCTTGTGGCGTTTTACCCTTTTACAAGTGCCGGATGAACCCGAAACCTCTCCAGATGGGTTTAAAAGACGTTTTTATGTATTCTGTGGTCTCAGTTTTGGTCCCGGAGGTCCCGGGCAAAATAAGTCCAAAATTACGGTTTTGCCCGTAGTTTCGTATGTTTACACCTAATCACACGGTTAAGCGAAACCTAAGCAATATTAGGCTCTAATCGAAGGTTAATTAATTTCCATAATTAATCTAAGGTCAAAATAATTTAATAAGGATGATTAGAACCTAAAATTGCTTAGATAAGCTTAAAACCCTATCTTTAAATTCAATGACTTTGAGTATAGGAATCAATGAATAGTGTGTAAATAGTGCACAAATAGTGTTTTCTCTCTCTTTCCTTAAATCATGGGATTGTGATACACATTGTTTATTCACAAATGAGTTTTAAATTCTCTAATGATGTAAGAGCACTCCTAACCTTGTCATAAAATTCCTAATACACATGCTTAGTTACCTAAACTTAAGCTTAATTACTCCTAACCTTGTACCTAAACTAACCTACACTTAATCCTATCATTAGCACCCAATTACATGGAAGATTTTTCCTCTCTCCTTGCTGCCCAAATCTGATCGAAATCATCCCCCCATTATCCATCACATGTGCAAATTTTTGACACTCCAAAGACCATGCTTCCATCTCACAAAGAACCATGCTTTGTGTCATAACCTCCATGCTTTCATCCATGCCTCATAGGACATCTTCTAGAAGACTTTTTCTCTCATTTTTGTGGCTCAAAATCAGCCAGCCCCATCCCCCATTTTCATGAATTATTATATTTCAAACTTAAAGGAAAATCACCTCAAATCACCTCACTTGTCATGCCTTGTCATAATTTCAATCAAGCTTGCTTTTCCAAATGAATAACCAAGTAAAATAAATCATTCTCTTCAATTATTTGTGGCTGAAAAACTTCCAGTCATGTTGGTCTTCTAGAAGCCTAATTTCATCCACAATTTAAAGAAAAGATCACTCAAAAACCCATGCTTGAAGCCATACCTTGTGTCATGAGCTCCATGCTTCAAACCATGCTTGTATGACACCATCAAAGAGATATTTTCTCTTTCTTACCATCAGCCATGCTTTCCATTCTCTCACCTATCACTTTGTTTTTCTATAAATAGGGAGCTTGTGTTAGCATTGGATGCACATTGAGCATTTGCTAAAGCTTAGAGTAGTCTTGCTAGTTTCTTTCTTTCTCTCTAGTCCCAAAGAGTTCCTTTCTTTTTCATCTTCATCTTTTTCATCTCTTTACTTCATCATCATCATCTCATAACCTTCACACATCACCCCATAACCTTGAATCACCATCAAACCTCTCAAATATTTCATCTCAAACACAACCTTACCTCAAACACAACTCTAACCTCCTTATCTCCCCTTGGCCGAAAACATCAAGCCTTTTGGAGGAGCTCATCATCTTGTTTTCTTCTCTCAAAGTTCAAGCTCTTTGTCTTCACTCTAGGTAGGAGTGTTTCTTTGCATCTCATTTCCATGAAAAATGAGTTTTTCTCTAGCTACCTCTTGGAATTTCTTTTTAAAACTCTCTTGGTTTCCTTCTTGAGTTTTCGGCCTTCATGTCCTTTAAACTCATACATGATGGCTTGATGATGGGGACCTCTAGATGATGACTATGTGTTCATCATAATGAGACCCCTAAAGCTTGAGTTTTCTTTAGTTTTTATTATTATGTTATGAAGTTCACTAAAGTTTTCAACTTAAGAAAATAAGAATGATTTCAAAAAGGAATATGGGTTACTTTCTCTTAGCCTCATGATTTCGGCCATAATTCCTGTTCTTGAAAATATGGAGATTTCTTTTAGTTCCATTCTCTTGACTTGATGAGACTATGTTGGGGTTGTGAATATTGGTTCTTTAAAGTCTTGGACGAGCTCTAGTTATTAAACCAAAATGAACTTGCATTCATATTTAGTTTATGCCTTGCCTAGCATGATTTATTTTTATGTCATCACTAATACTCTAAGACTAAAAATGAACTTGCATATTCATATTTAATTTCCAAGCATTGCATTTCACGTTTATTATTCAAGTCATCACTTAAAATCCAAGATAATAACAAGTTGCATCTCATATTTATTTTGAGCTATTTACTTTTCAAGTTCTCACTTTCTTTCCCTAATGAACAATAAAAATGAAGTGCATGGCATGTTTATGTTTTGTCATCACCTAAAGCTCTAGAGCTCAAAGATTTGTCCCAAGGTCTCAAATGAGAGTTAGACATGGAAAGCATTCTCTTAGAATGCCCACTTCGGCTATGTGAGATGAATGAACTTAGGATAAGTTTCATTTGATCACAAATGCCTATAAGCTGTGCTTTATAATTTTTCTAAGTCTATGCGGATTCAAGGAACATATAGAACTAAGTTTTATGAATTTAGGACCTCTTGAAATAAATTCAACTTAGCTACTGCCCTTATAAATATCTTGATGATTTTAGATGTTAAAAATGTTTACAAAAGAGTTTTGAAGGTTTTAAAAAGGTTCCAAGAGAAACTAGTATCCTATGTGCTTTAAAAAGTATGTTTTATGCCTTTGTATGGAGAGTGTTGTTTCGGTTCCACCTTGCTATGATTGGCCACTGTATGAGCTGTTTTAACGATGATAACATGCTTATGTTTAAGTATGATCAATGGAAAAACTCATGAGTAAAAGATAAGAAAGGTTAGAAACTAGAAAAGAATTAATTTGAGAGTTCTAGATCCCTTAATATTAGAATTTTCTGGATTCTGTCCAACAAGGTTTAGTAATGATAATCATGGTTCTAAATTAGTTTAAATATGTAGAAATGACTCATAATTGGTTTAGGACTTGATCTTGGTGCCTTAGGAGCAAACCGAACTTAGAAAGGGTCAATGTCGTGACTCCTAGGTACCCGTAAAGTTGAAATTATGAATTCTGCACCTTTGAGATTGAGAGATATTCTTGACCATAGTATGAAGAGAGATATACTTAGTCACTCCTAAGTACCCGAGAGGTTAGCTTTGAATGATTCATAACTTAGACTGTGAGTTAAAGACCATAGCGATCAATGCATAAGACATTAAGAATATGAGAATGATATTTATATGATACTAAGGTATGTTAAGATGTTTTACGATGATGCATATGTTATGTGAAGGATGATGACATTATTCATATGAGGAATTCATGAGGATATATGTTTATGTGGCATAAAACAAATTTGGAAGAAATTTGGCGTGATGCCATTGTGCCGCCGAATTTCCGACAAATTTGGGGACTTAAAGATTTTGAAAATTATGGTACTAAGATGGGTTCTAGGATGACACCGGTTTGACCGAGCACCTCCATAGAACTCATGTGACATCGGTACCCATTTTTTTTACTCTTAGGTGACACCGGTTCGGCCGAGCACCCCTAAGAGATTTGCCCCCTAACCCGTACTCAGATAGTCGGGATTTATGATTTATGATACGCTTATCATTAAATGGTAAGTAAGAACTAGTGACGACTAGTTAAGGTATGAGCTCATAACCTAGAGATGGACACGTTCTGGGTGACACCGGTTCGGCCGAGCACCCCCAATTCGATTGTCTTTTAGGGTGGCCCATAAGGAAGAGAAGTTTTATGGTTATGATTATGTCACTAAGTTTGTCCCATATGAATGTGTTCTAATTGCCACTTAATACCACTAAGTATGATGATGATTGATGTATGTGCATTAAGTAGCGCCACGCATACATTCTTTATTATGTTGCATTCATGACATTAAGATCATCTTAAAATGAATGGACCTTGGCTAAAATACACTTTAGAACTTAAAATGAACTTGATGTATGCTCACTTGTCTTTATGAAATAAACCCAAGGTTCTGAGGATGTGAACGATGTAACCCTAGGATAGGAGACTCCTACTGAGATTCTTTACTAAGAATTCTCACTCCTCTCTCTCTTCTCCCGTCACATCTTCAGAGAGCGATGGCGATGTTCGTTGACTTCATTGACACGCCAGCCAGGAGGTGCACTAAACCCTGGTGGAGCTTTCAGTACACAAGCGTTGCAAGGATATTCCCTTCGGCTGTATCTTTTGGGAGGGGTGGTGGATTTATACTTGTAGCTTACTAGGAGGGTAGCATTTTGGATTTTTATTGTAGTCGCACCCTACACTCGTGTTTCTTGTTGTATTTTATTTCTTCTGTATTACAAGCTCTGCCTGTACCTATGCGGGTATGACTACCTATGTACTCTAAATATATTATTAATGAAATGTTTCTCTTGTTATGATGATTTCTGCTCCACCATTATATGTTTTCCTTTTTGAGTTCTCTCTATGAGTGTTAATCATGTCTCACGTTTCTGTTATTCGAATAGTTAAGTTCGCGGCTCTCACTTTGTTTTATACTTTCAAAAAAAAAATTTTTTACCATAATTTCCGCTAAATATTTTTAAGAAAAGGATGAGACTATGAGGTAATAGCCTAATGTATAACCTAATGTGTTCTAGAAAGTTGGGTTAAAATTAGGGTGTTACATCTTCCTCATGGGCCACTCTAAAAGACAATCGAACTGGGGGTGCTCAGCCGAACCGGTGTCACCCAGAATGTGTCACATCTCTAGGTTATGAGCTCATACCTTAACTAGTTGTCACTAGTTCTTACTTACCACTTAACGATAAGCATATCATAAATCATAAATCCTGACTATCTGAGTATGGGTTAGGGGGCAAACCTCTTAGGGGTGCTCGGCCGAACCGGTGTCACCTAAGAGTATAAAATGGTACCAATGTCACATGAGTTCTATGGAGGTGCTCGGCCAAACCAGTGTCATCCTAGAACCCATCTTAGTACCTTAATTTTCAAAATCTCTTTAAGTCCCCAAATTTGTCGGGAATTTGGCGGCACAAAGGCATTACGCCGAATTCCTTCCAAATTTGCTTTATGCCACATAAACATATATCCTCATGAATTCCTCATATAAATAACATCATCATCATTTACATACCATATGCATCATCATGGAACATTCAACCGTTTATCCTTACGGTAGCTTATGCTTTGACCCTTACGGGTCTTAATCATGAGGTATGGTTCTCTAACATCCGTCGCTCATATTTTATGCACCTAAGGGCTCGTAATTAAACATCATTCATAATCCTCATGTTCACACTTAAATCTGAATAGCATAGGGAAGAATTTCTAACTTGTGATTACGGGGTTCTAGAACTTACGTTTTAGACCCTTTCTTGGTTCCGTCTTCGCCTAAGGCGCTATGAATTAAATCTAAATCAATTATGAGGCATTCCTATGCTTAAGGACTAATTATTAATCACGTTTATCATGTTGTAAGGGTGCTGGACAGAATCCAAAAAAATAAATGTTCTAAGAGTTCTAAACTTGCACCTTTACGGTTTTCTAGTTACTAGTTTCCCTATAGGTGCTAGAATTCGATTCTAATCCAAATGTTACCAAGTTTTTCATGTCTAAACAATCCTAATCTGATTATGCTCCCATTAAAACAGTTTGGATAAGTTCCATAAACAAATGGGTCAAAACTATGTTAAATTCTAGCTTTACGGTATTTCTAGTTAGCTAGTTTCTTACCTATTATGCATAGAATCATTTCTATATCATCATACGATATTTTCACACATTCTAACACATCAAAATATCATCATACAGCACCACATTCATCATATCAGAACCGAAAACATTTAACTTCAGTAAAGGATTTAAATTGACATTTCTAGGTACATAAGTTAACTAGTTTCTCTTGGAATCAATTTAGAATTTCTAAAACTCTTTGCAAATCATTTTAATTCATCAAGAGGCTAAGAGAAGCCTTAGGTCAATGACCAAAATATATTTCATCTTCTAAAAGGGAATAAAGTCATCTCTCATGATAACATAACCTTGAAAAGCTTTGTAAAGCTTTAAGGAAAACTTAGAACATAGACTATTGGTCCTTGTAGCTAGATGAAAACTTATTGCAAGTCCATCATCACTACTTGGCCGAAAACATGCATTCAAAGAATGGTTTCACATTAAACTTTAACTTGGAATGAAATGGGCAAGTCTTTGAGCTCTAGGTTCTTAAGTTATGGCATAAAATAAACGTGCTCATGCTTTCCATTTTTAATCTTTGCTTACAAAATAAAGTGATGACGTAAGATAAATATGCAAGGCATAAACTTAAACGTGCAAGCTTGAAAGTAAATATGCGAGGCATAAACTTTAAACGTGCAAGCTTGAAAGTAAAGATGCAAGGTTCAATTCTTTATTTTAGTGCTCTTGGCCCAACAACAATCGACTTGAAGGCCGAAATAGATAGGCATTCGAGAGATTAATTAGGTGATGATGCAAGTTCAATTCTTTATTTTAGTGCTCTAGGCCCAACAACAATCGACTTTAAGGCCGAAATAGAAAGGCTTTGAGAATTAAATTAAGTGATGATGCAAGTTCCATTTTAATCTTTATGTTCTTAAATGATAGCTTGAAAGTAAAGGTGCATAACAAGAATGTAAATATGAGTGCAAGCATAAGATAAATTATGCAAGTTCATTTTATCTTTCTAGAGCTCTTAACAAGACTTTAAAGGAACTTAATCCTCAACCCAAACTCATCAAACCAAGACAAAGTAAAGTCTAGAGTTCTTAGAACTCAACATAACATTTTTAGAAAATCAAAACATTTTGCATGTAAAAGGAAAGCAAATGGCCGAAATTTCAAGGGACACAAAAAGAACATTTTGAAACTCTAGAGTCCATGATCTTGATGATATATTAACACCAACACCATGAGACCTCATCATTGAGTCCTTAGAACCATTTTAAAACATCATCAAAGTTAAAGATTCCAAAAGTTGGAGAAAGGGAGAACTAGAAGTATTTTACTCAAGAACAAAGATCGAGCTCTAGAGTTTGTTTTAAGTGATGAACATCATCATGAAACTCTCATCATCAAGCTCTCATTCCTTTGTTCTCCAAGGCCTATGGCTGAATATGAAAAGGAAAAAGGAGTAGAAGAGAAGTTCTAAAAAGAAACAAGAGAAACTATGAACATCAAGCTTGAAACAAGAACTTTAAAGAAAAGAATACATGAAAGGAAATCCCTACTTGGTGTGATGAACTTGAAGATGGAAGAAGAAGATGAAGATGATGAAGAACTCCAAGAACTTGAAGAAAGAGCTTTGAGAGAAAAAGAAAAGCTTTGAGTGTTCCTAAACTTAGCAAATGATCTAAAAGTGGTGCAAACTCCTCAAGGCATTCTATTTATAGAGAAATGAAACAAATGAAGGGTGTGAATGGGCTGATGAGTTTCGGCCATTGTGTGCAGAATTGGAGGGCATCCATGAGTTCCATGAGGTGAGATAATGTGGTCTTGAGGCATGGTGAGGTATGACTCAAAGTATGGTGAGGTATGGTTCAAGGTATGGCTTAAGCATGGCTTCAAGGAGTGAGAAAACAATTCAATCATGTGGCCAAAGAGAGCATGGCTGTTTGGCCATGTTACAGCCAAGGGGAGGTTTGTTTTGCAATTTAATTATGATTTAGAGTTGTGTTTAGGTGTATCTTTGATTATGCTTAAGGTTAGGAAATTGTAAGAAAGTGTTTAGGTAAGGAAAATGGATAATTAGGGTGGTCTAGACATAATTAATGAGTGGTCTTGCACCATTAGTGAGTTAGATCCTCAATTTAGAGTCTAAACAACTCTAGACACACTTCCTTGATTTAAGGAATTGGAGAGAGAAAATACTATTCAAGATTCCAAGACTAGGAATCTTGAGTTCTAAAAAGGGATTTAAGTTTAATCTAAGCAATTTTAGGTTCTAATTAACTTTAATAAATTATTTTGACTCTAGATTAATTAGGGAAATTAATTAATCTTCGTTTAGAGCCTAATATTGGTTAGGTTTGCTTAATTACGTCATTAAGCTCAAAAACACTATTCTAGGGGCAAAAATCGTAATTTTGCACTAAAACTGGCCGGGACCACCGGGACTTGAACAGAGACCTCTAGACACATGAAAACGTGTTTTTAAACCTCTGGGGAAAGTTTCGGGCTCGAACGGCATTTCTACCCGTGTAAAAACGTTATAGGGGTATTTTGGTCATTTTGACCCGAAACTGCGGAAAACGAGATTTTCGCTTCCGGAAGCATTCAAAGGCCATTCAATCCCCTTCAAACATTGAGTTGACCCTTTGAGGACGACCGAGTTGGTTATCCTCGAATTCGGGTTAGGAAATGACCTCAGGGGCATTTTGGTCATTTTCCTCAGACAGAAAAATCGGGGTGTTACATATCCTACACATTTTACCAAGTGTTCAGCTACCTATCACCAAAATATCATGTTCCTAGAACAAAAATTATAATCTACATCCTTAAGGTTCTAGAATTCATGTTTTTACGATTTTTTAGTTACTAGTTTCTCTCTAAATGCTAAAAATAATTCTTACACCAAATGCCACCGAATTTTTCATAATTAAACCATCCCAAACAGAATTTTATCATGCTAAAATAGTTTTGATAATGGCTAAGGTTAATTAGGCCAAAGAGTTCTAAAATTATAACTTTACGATTTTCCTAGTAAACTAGCTTTTTATCTAACATGCATAGAATAGTCTCCACTTCAATTCTCATCAATTAATACACACTCTAACATATTAAACATCACAAAATAGTAGCAAACATGCCAACGAAAAACCAAAAACATACAACATCATATTGAGCATAGAATTTCATTTTCAATACAGATAAGGCACTAGTTTCTCATGGAATCATTTTAGGACTTCTAAAACTCTTTGGAAACCACTATATTTCATTGAAATCATTATAAAATGAGTAATGGAAGTAGCTATTTTAAATTGTTCATGGTTGGAATTTAAAACATAAAATCATACTTGAGATATTCTTTGAGTTCACCTATGCTTAAAAAAATCCTACGACATAGGTTATTGGCACTTGTGACTAGATGAAGCTCACACCAAGCTCATCATCATCACATGGCTGAGTTTTGTATTCAAGAGAATGCCTCCATATCCAACCTTTGCTTGAGATAAATGGACAAGTCTTTGAGCTCTAGAATCTTTAAGTGATAGTAAAAGCATAAAAATGATATGTACTTGATTTTATTCTTCATTAGAAAAGTAAAGTGAGGACTCAAATTAAATATGAGATGCAACTTCATTCTTATCTTCACGTTTAAATGGTGACTTGAAAAATAAATATGCTAGACAAGGAAACGTAAACATGAATGCAAGTCCAATTCTTTATTTTAGTGCTCTAGGCTCCACAACAATCAAATTTAAGGCCGAAATTGTAACGCCCCAATTTTTACTGTAATTTTTACTGTCATTAGAAATTACTCAATTACCGTAGGTAATTATTACATAAGATTTGAGGCCGAACAATCCTCAATAAAGGAATATAACGTTAGAAGAGAGGTTAAACGATTCATGCGAGAGTCGCAAATCCCGAATTTCTGTACGTATAAAATGACCAAAATGCCCCTGAAGTTATTTTACTCAGAAAATGAGGATCGTGGGCCCCACCTATTCTCAAGGGGATATTTTGAGGATAATAAGGGATTGTTTGTGTTATGTGTGTTAATAGAGCAGAAGGATCTCAATTTTGAGTTCCGACGCTGAAATGACCAAAACGCCTCCAGTGTTTTTAACTCCGATGTGCGTCGATTGAGCCCGAACCTCACTAAAATGTTTTAAAATGTGTTTTTAAGCCATGATTAACCATTGGTTAAGCTCGGGTGGCCTCGGGCAGTTTTTAAGTGAAAGTACGATTTTGCCCCTGTTTTTGGGCAGTTTTGCGAATTTCGGGATTTTTGATTGGTATACCAAAACCTAAGCAATATTAGGCTCAAACTAAAGCTTATTAAATTCTAAATATTAATCTAGAGTCAAAATTATGTATTTAGATTGATTAGAACCCAAAATTGCTCAAAAACACCCAAATTGCTTACTAATTCACTTAAACCCTTAGCCGTAAATTCTCTAAATTACATGAATACCTTGCCTACACCTAAATAATGCATGGAACACACAAATTTCACTTCTTTGGGCTGTAATGGACGAAATTATTGATGCCATTATGCAGCTGAATTATTGCCAAAAGTTGCACTAAAACAAAATGCCAAAATGTCACCGTAAGAGACATAATTCCTTAATTTCATACAACTTTGTCTAAAATGATTTTTCCTCCCTTATTTCTCCTGCAAAATTCCGTCCACTACCTCATCATTTTGGCCAATTAGAATTCTCAAAATCTTCTATAAATAGGCTTGCTTGAGTGGTCTTGGAATGCTGGGTTCATAACTAGTTTTTAGGAGCACCAAAAACTTTCTTTCTTCCTCCTCTTTGGCTGAATTCTTTCTTCAATTTTTTCAAAGGGATTTTGTTTCATTTCACTTCAAGAAACCAAGTTCTCTTCCTCTTCTTCAACTCAGATTAGGTAGGGAGTAGTTTCTAAATTTATTTCTATGCTTTGAGGAGTTGTGTTTTTAGCTCAAAATGATGAAATTATGAACTTACCTTTGTAACACCCCGATTTTTCTGTTCAAGGGAAATGACCAAAATGCCCCTGAGGTCATTTCCTGACCCGAACTCGAGGGTAACCAACTTGGTCATCCTCGAAGGGTTAACTCGATGTTTGAAGGGGATTGAATGGCCTTTGAATGCTTCCGGAAGCGAAAATTTCGTTTTCCGCAGTTTCGGGTCAAAATGACCAAAATACCCCTAGAGCGTTTTTACGCGGGTAAACGTGCCGTTTGAGCCCGAAACTTTCCCCAGAGATTTAAAAACATGTTTTCATGTGCCTAGAGGTCTCTGTTCAAGTCCCGGTGGTCCCGGGCAGTTTTAGTGCAAAATTACGATTTTGCCCCTAGAATAGTGTTTTTGAGCTTAATGACGTAATTAAGCAAACCTAAGCAATATTAGGCTCTAAGCGAAGATTAATTAATTTCCCTAATTAATCTAGAGTCAAAATAATTTATTAAAGTTAATTAGAACCTAAAATTGCTTAGATTAAACTTAAATCCCTTTTTAGAACTCAAGATTCCTAGTCTTGGAATCTTGAATAGTGTTTTCTCTCTCCAATTCCTTAAATCAAGGAAATGTGTCTAGAGTTGTTTAGACTCTAAATTGAGGATTTAACTCTCTAATGGTGCAAGACCACTCCTTAATTATGTCTAGACCACCTTAATTACCCATTTCCCTTACCTAAACACTTTCTTACAAATTCCTAATCTTAAGCATAATCAAAGATACACCTAAACACAACTCTAAACCACAATTAAAATGCAAACTAATCCTCCCTATGCATGATGAAGTTTCGGCCAGACCTCATCCCCTTTGACCACATATTAAATTGTTTCTCACTCAAAGAACCATGCTTGAGGCCATATCTTGAACCATACCTCACCATACCTTAAGCCATACCTCACCATACCTCAAGAACACATTATCTCACCTCATGGAACTCATGGAAGCCCCCAATCTGCACCTTACATGGCCGAAGTCTTCATCAGCCTTCACACCCTCCATTTGCTTCATTTCTCTATAAATAGAATGCCTTGAGGAGCTTGCACCACTTTTAGATCATTTGCTAAGTTTAGGAACTCTCAAAGCTTTTCTTTTTCTCTCAAAGTTTTTGTGTTCTTCAAGTTCTTGGAGTTCCTCAAGTTCTTCATCTTCTTCATCTTCTTCTTCCATCTTCAAGTTCATCACATCAAGTAGGGACTTTCTTTCATAAATTCTTTCTTTAGAGTTCTTGCTTCAAGCTTTATGTTCATAGTTTCTCTTGATTCTTTTTAGAACTTCTTTTCCTTTCCTTGTTCTTGCTCATTTTCGGCCATGGGCCTTGGAGTTCAAAGAAATGAGAGCTTGATGATGAGAGTTTCATGATGATGTTCATCACTTGAAACAAACTCTAGAGCTTGATCTTTGTTCTTGAGCAAAAGTGTTTCTAGTTTTTCCTTTCTTGAACCTTTGAGAACTTTAACTTTGATGTTGTTTCAAAATGGTTCTAATGACTCAATGATGAGGTCTCATGATGTTGGTGTTAGTATATCACCAAGATCATGGATTCTAGAGTTTCAAACATTTCTTTTCTTTCCTTGAAGTTTCGGCCATTACCTTTCCTTTTCATGCTAGATGTTTGATTTTCTAAATATGTTATGTTGAGTTCTAAGAACTCTAGACTTTTACTTTGTCTTGGTTTGATGAGTTTGGGTTGAGGTTTAAGTTCCTTTAAAGTCTTGTTAAGAGCTCTAGAAAGATAAAATGAACTTGCATAATTTATTTTATGCTTGCACTCATATTTACATTCTTGCTATGCATCTTTATTTTCAAGCTATCACCTAAGAACATAAAGATTAAAATGGAACTTGCATCTTCACTTAATTTAATTCTCGAAGCCTTTCTATTTCGGCCTTAAAGTCGATTGTTATTGGGCCTAGAGCACTAAAATAAAGAATTGAACTTGCATTATCACCTAATTAATCTCTCGAATGCCTATCTATTTGCGCCTTAAAGTCGATTGTTGTTGGGCCAAGAGCACTAAAATAAAGAATTGAATCTTGCATATTTACTTTCAAGCTTGCATGTTTAAGTTATGCCTTGCATATTTAATTTTAAGTCATCACTTTACTTTGTAAGTAAGATTAAAAATGAAAAGCATGAGCACGTTTAGTTTATGTCGTAACTTAAGAACCTAGAGCTCAAAGACTTGCCCATTTCATTCCAAGTTAAAGTTGAATGTAAACCATACTTTGAATGTATGTTTTTCCGCCAAGTAGTGAGGATGGACTTCCAATGAGTTTTCATCTAGCTACTAGGACCAATAGCCTATGTTTTAAGTGTTCCTTAAAGTTTTACAATTCTTTATAAGGTTATGTCATTATAAGTTGTGATTCCAATCTCTTTTAGGGGATGGAATATGTTTTGGTCACTGACCTAAGGTTTCACTTAGCCTCTTGATGATTTAAAACGTCTTGCAAAGAGTTTTAGAAGTTCTAGATTGATTCCGAGAGAAACTAGTTAACTTATGTACCTAGAAATGTCAATTTAACTTTCTTATTGAAGTTAAATGTTTTCGGTTCTGACATGATGAGTGTGATGCTGTATGATGATGTTTTGATGTGTTGGAATGTGTGAAAATATCATATGATGATGTAGAAGCGATCCTATGCATGATAGGTAAGAAACTAGCTAACTAGAAATACCGTAAAGTTAGAATTTAACATAGTTTTGACCCATTTGTTTATGGAACTTTTCCAAACTGTTTTAATGGGGACATAATCAGATTTAGATTGTTTAGACATGAAAAACTTGGTATCATTTGAGTTAGAATTGAATTCTAGCACCTATGGGGAAGCTAGTAACTAGAAAACCGTAAAAATGCAAATGTAGAACTCTTAGAACATTTAATTTTCTGGATTCTGTCCAGCACCCTTACAACATGATAAACATGAATAATAATTAGTCCTTAAGCATAGGAATGCCTCATAATTGAGTTAGATTTAATACATAGCGCCTTCGGCGAAAACGGAACCGAGAAAGGGTCTAAAACGTAAGTTCTAGAACCCCGTAAATACAAGTTAGAGAACTTGTCCCATGCTTTTCAGATTTAAGTATGAACATGAGGATTAGGAATGATGTTTAAATATGAGCCTTAGGTGCATAAAATATGAGCGACGGATATTAGAGAACCATATCTCATGATTAAGACCCGTAAGGGTCAAAGCATAAGCTACCGTAAGGATAAACGGTTGAGAGTTCTATGATGATGCATGAGTTATGTAAATGATGATGATGTTATTCATATGATGAATTCATGAGGATATATGTATATGTGGCATAAAGCAAATTTGGAAGGAGTTCGGTGTAATGACCGTTGGGCCGCCGAATTCCCGACAAATTTGGGGACTTAAAGAGATTTTGAAAATTAAGGTACTAAGATGGGTTCTAGGATGACACCGGTTCGGCCGAGCACCTCCATAGAACTCATGTGACATCGGGTACCATTTTATACTCTTAGGTGACACCGGTTGACGAGCACCCTAAGAGATTTGCCCCCTAACCCGTACTCAGATAGTCGGGATTTATGATTTATGATACGCTTATCGTTAAGTGGTAAGTAAGAACTAGTGACGACTAGTTAAGGTATGAGCTCATAACCTAGATGTATGACACGTTCTGGGTGACACCGGTTCGGCCGAGCACCCCCAGTTCGATTGTCTTTTAGGGTGGCCCATGAGGAAGAGAAGTTCATGATTATGATTATGTCACTAAGTTTTGTCCCATATGAATGTTACTATTGCCACTTTATGCCACCAATGATGATGATGCTTGATGTTATGTTTTATGTATGTGCATTAGGTAGTGCCATGCATACATTTTCTATTATGTTGCATTCATGACATTAAGATCATCTTAAAATGAATGGACCTTGGCTAACGTATATTTTGAAGTTTAAAATGAACTAAATGCATGTTCAGACATTTCGTATAATTAAACCCAAGGTTCCTGAGGACGTAGATGATGGCACCTAGGTAGTAGGAGGCCCTACTGAGATTCTTTAGCAAGATTCTCACTCCCTCTATCTCTTTCTTTCCGTCACGTCTTCAGATGGCGACGTTCGTAGTGTTCGTGGACACCCCGACATGAGAGGTGCACTATGACCCGACTCACGGGTCATACCATTTTGAGGGGCAGTGCACGGTGCGGATTTTCATGTTCGTAGGACGCCCCTTCGCTCATCCCGTGCACACCCATCACTTCTCCCCGACTGCACCCTATGGCGACGATGAGCGGGTTTTTGAGCGTGCGCGTACGCATGGCGAGAGAGTACTCCGTAGGCACACCGCCGCCTTAGCCATGCGAGATTATCCCGACTACGTGCCCCGGACCTACTTCTCGGAGACCGACCCGTCCGAGGACCCGCCTACCCATCCGTATAGCGAGAACTCTGCCCCCTCTCCACCACAGATAAGGGAGGGCAGTGAGGATACCATGACTCAGCCACGGCTTGCACGACGAACGGAGATGTGACCATACCGTGGGGGTCACCCTCGATCCCCGTTCCGCCTCTTCACGTCCGAGGAGCTCGCCCGCTTTCGGATATCCGCCTCGTTCGCGAGATGGACGCCTTGATGAGGTGACGATCGTCCGATGGAGTACCCGGTTAGAGCACACACCACTTAGATGGGGATAAACCTTCTTTTGTTTAGAGGTTATCCTATTAGATGCACTCGGGTAGGGGAGTAGATTATGTTTATGTTTTATGTTGTATTTCCTTTTATGTATTTCCCTTGTACTAAAATAAGTCCCACACTTATAAATGGGCAAGTTATATATATATGGGATGATATTCAGTGATGTTCATGATGTGCCTTATGTTATGATGATTGTGAGACGATTGTTTTACTTTGCATGGTTTACCGCTTATCGTATCACGCGGCTCTCACTTTGTATTTCAAAAAAAATTTACCCGTATTTTCCGCTAAGTATTTCTAAGTAAAATTGAGAACTATGAGGTAACAGACTAATGTTTAACCTAAGTATGTTCTAGAGTATTGGGTTAAAAATTAGGATGTTACAACCTTAGCTTTTCATTTTGGTTTTCCTCTTCAATTTTTCTTTAACCAATTCAACCATATGGCCAAGGTGGAACTAAGATGATGGCTTGATGATGAGGACCTTGAGGGTGGGTTGTAAATCCATCACAAGTTAGGCCTCTAAAGCTTGAAAATTCCACTTGATGCAAAACTTTAAAGAATAATGCTTTATGATGCTAAAACAAAGATTTTTAGTTTAGAACTTGAAAGATGTATTTTCCTTTTATGTTTTATTTCTTGTTAAGATATGTATTGGGTTGAATTTATAATTCTTTTAAAGTCTTGAAGGAGCTCTAGTAAAGAAACAAAATGAATTTGCATCCATGATTAAGTTTATGCTTTGCATAACTATGTTTACCTTCTATGTCATCACTAAATTTTCAAGAATGAATAAATGAACTTGCATTTCTCATGTTTAAATTCCAAGCTTGTATTTCATGTTTATGTTTCAAGTCATCACTTAATCTTTCAAGATAATAAAGAGGTTGCATCTCATATTTAATTTATGCTCTCACTATATTTTATAATGGCTAAAAGAATTAACGCATGGCATGTTTATTTTATGCCATCACCTAAAGATCCTAGAGCTCAAAGACTTGCCCATGTATCACAAGCAAAGAAATATGATTATTGGAGTTAAAGAATTTATTCTTTAAAAAGTCTTGAGATTGGAGTTAAAAAGATGTAATAATAATTCTCTTCTCCCTCTATCGGTCTGTGCGGACTACCGCCGCTCCGGTTTCTTAATATTCTCTTCTCCTCTCTTTGGTCTGTGCGGATTACCGCTCCAGTTTCTTGTATCATGTTTATATTTCAAGTTCTTGCATCATGTTTAATTTTCAAGTCATCACCTTAAATCTTAAAGATAAAGAAATGGAATTGCATATCATGTTTATAATTCCAAGCTATCACCTTATAAAGATAAGATTAAAATAAGGTTGCATAGCATGTTTATAATTCTAAGATGTCACCTAAATCTCTAAAGCTCAGGACTTACTCCTTTTATCTTAAGTGAGAATTTTATTTGTGAAGATCCTCCCAAATTTGACAAAAGAACTAGTTTCTAAATGAGTTTTAAGGCTTTGCAAGGATTTTACGGGGAACTAGTATTTTATATGCACTTAAAATATGATTCTATGTAATTGCATTAGGTTCATGATTCGACCCTTGATCCGAGTTTAGTATCAATGTGTGATAATGATTTGATATGATTGAAGTTGTGATAATTATGGTTTATTGTTAAGAGAATGATTCATAATTGGTTTAGTAACTAATTAGTTCTATAATTGATAATTCTATGTAAGGATTGGATGCTTATTAAGTACTTGATATCATTGAATGATTTCTGGCTTGCATGTTATAGTTCTTGTTGCAAATAATGAGAATGCTTATACATGAAATGTTCTTTATTATGTAAAATTCACCTTTGTTGCTAGAAGAAAGTGTATCATTGTAAAAGTGTAATTTGGAAAGGTTAAGCTAAGGAAAGACTTGGTATTTAAGCGTGTCCATTGTGACCCACCTCTCTTTCTCGGGAATCTCCCATATGCATGATTCTGATTGATATATATTATTCTAGCTTAAGACTATAAATGAGAAAATGTTATGATGTTTATGAATTGTATTATGATATAACATGCAAAGATTTAATGGTGACTTAAACTTATAAGAAAATGATCCTTTGGAACCATCAGACTATAGGTGGTGAAAAGGTGATTTTAGCCCCCTAACCCGTTCTCTCAAAAGGGTAGAGTCGGGACTTTAGCTTATCAAAAGGGATAAGTATATGCTAGTGACGACTAGTAAAGTATGAGCTCATAACCTAAATTACTCCTAAAAGGGTGGAATATAGGGTGGCCCAAGGAAAATAATGATGATGATAAGATTTTAAGTCACCTAAGGCACTAAAGAAATGAAATATGTGCACTGTGTCCATGTGTAGCTAATATTATATGACGTTCTTTTATGCATGTTATTTTGATAATGATGATGAGGAATATGATGTAATGATAAAGGAAAAGTTCATTGTAAATATGACATGTTAAGAATAAGATGCATTATAAGACGCATGATTAAAAATTGACGAACCTCGGTTAAGTATTTGTCCGAACATAAAATGAATCTTTGCATGCTCACCATTTTAGAATAATCCCGAGGTTCCTGGGGACTTTGATGATGACACTGTAGAAGGAGGTACCCTCTTGAGAATTCTTTAGCAAGATTCTCACTCCTTTTCTTTATTTCCGTCATTGTCTCCAGATTCAAATGGCGACATTCGTCCTGTTCGTTGATACCCCTACTTGGGAATTCCACTATGATCCGATGCATCGCTCGTATCATTTTGAAGGGAGTCTTGCGGTTCGTGTTTTTATTTACATAGGTCGTCCATTTGCACATCCTGTCCCTAGTTATTGATTTTCTCCTACTTCCCTATGGCGATGAAATGGTTTTCGAACATGCACGTCCACTTGATGAAAGGATGTTACGTTCTTATCCCGCTTCATCTGCTGTCCATGGATTTCCAGAGTATGTTCTCGAGACGAGATATTCTGAAACTGATCCTTCAGAGGACACTCCTACTCATGTATATTCTGAGAGCTCTGCTCCTACTCCCACACATGTAAGAGAGGGTAGTGAGGAACAGTTGTTCAGCCGAGGTTAGCGAGAAGGCCGTCCATGCGACTGACTGGTGCATCTCGTGTATTCCGTCCCGAGGGAGCTCATCAGTGGATCGGATTTATTCCCCCATTTCCAGGACAGTGGCCATAGAAGGTTCTTAGTAGATTTATGAGTGTTCATGCACCCTAGTTTTAGGATAACCTTCCGGCTTATGGAGTTATCTAGTTTAGGGGCATGTATTTCCTTATGTATATTTTCTTTTATTGGTTTGCATAAGATAATGATGTATGAACATAACCCACCCTTTGAGTGAGGTTATTGTATGTAAATATATGCTATAATGTGCTTATGGATGTTATATGATGGAGCCTAAGTGATATGATGTGATATATTCTTAAACGTCTTATTATACTCCGCTTACTCGTTCACGTTGTACTCGGCTCACGTTTTCAATTATGTGTTTAAAAAAATGGCTCGTAATTTCACTAAGTATTTTCAAATTGTGAAGAAAGAACCAAAGCAAGGAGTAAAGTCTAGTCATTAATCGATTCAACCTAGGTGTATCCGGTTAATTACTAGGAGTGTTACATTTTGGTATCGAGCGATTCGATTCTCATGGAGCTGGGATTGGACTAGCTATGCTTCTAAAGCATAATCGTTAGTGACGTCATGTGTAGATGTTTATCATTAGGATGAGCTTGAGGATTAGAAATACATGACTATCGTATGTTGAAAGTGCCATGGTAACTTGCTCACTTTGCATGGAATATTGGGCTGATCACCTCGGTGTTCTTTGTTTTGTGTGTATAGGGACCAATGGCACGTCGACAACAGACTAGGAGCGCAAAGACGTAATAATCAAGACAACGAGACACCAAGCACTCCCGGCGTAGCAAGGACCATGAGAATGATGATGGAGCGAATGGATCAGGATCGTCAAGCCAATATGAATCAGGGACATGAGATTCCTGAACATGCCTGTTTCGGGGAGTTTCGTAAGGCAAACCCACTAATTTTCAAGGGGACACTGAATCCAAATATTGCAGATGAATGGATTCGGAATATTGAGAAGGTCTTTGCTGTAGTCCCATGCTCAGAGGAGCAAAAGGTCACCTTCGCTACTCATATGCTTGAGGGTGATGCTAGTTTCTGGTGGACAGGTGTTCGAAGACTCCTGGAGACGACCGACGTGGACATTGATTGGGAACTATTCAAGGTCCATTTTGTAACGCCCGGGGATTGCGAAGTCGGGGAGTGATCGCCGGTGCAAAAGAGGCACGAACAAGGAGCGCTCTGGCGGATTTCGAAAGCGGAGGGGTACATGAATGAACCGATTACACACCCGAATGAGAGGGATCCTGAGACTGTATAGGTATGGGACTATACAGTTAAGGAGGGTTTATATGAATTGATTTGTACTACCTATACCAACAAGATGCATCTTCTTTTCGGTAGCCCAAACTGAAAGAACTCCACAGTTAAGCGTGCTTGGCTTGGAGCAATTTTGGGATGGGTGACCTCCTGGGAAGTTTTCCTAGGAAGCGTGCGAGTGAGGACAAAGCACGCTGAAAAAGACCGTGTTGGTTTGTGGGGACGATCGTCAATCCATAAAGCGGCAGGGATGTTACAAATGGTATCGAGCCTCGCACCTCTCCCGATGCGGTGTGGTTGAGGGACGAACCAAGCGAAGCGGTGGGCATGTAACGCCCGGGATTGCGAAGTCGGGAGTGATCGCGGTGCAAAGAGGCACGAACAAGGAGCGGCTCTGGCGGACTTCCAAGCGGAGGGTACATGAATGAACCGATTACACACCGAATGAGAGGGATCCTGAGGCTGTATAGGTATGGGACTATCTGATTAAGGAGGTTTATATGAATTGATTTGTACTACCTATACCAACAAGATGCATCTTCTTTTCGGTAGCCCAAACTGAAAGAACTCCACAGTTAAGCGTGCTTGGCTTGGAGCAATTTTGGGATGGGTGACCTCCTGGGAAGTTTTCTAGAGGCGTGCGAGTGAGGACAAAGCACGCTGAAAAGACCCGTGTTGGTTTGTGGGGACAGTCGTCAATCCATAAAGCAGCAGGGGATGTTACAAATAGTATTTTATATGCACTTAAAATATGATTCTATGTAATTGCATGAGGTTCATGATTCGGCCACTGATCTGAGTTTAGTATCAATGTGTGATAATGATTTGATATGATTGAAGTTGTGATAATTATGGTTTATTGTTAAGAGAATGATTCATAATTGGTTTAGTAACTAATTAGTTCTATAATTGATAATTCTATGTAAGGATTGGATGCTTATTAAGTACTTGATATCATTGAATGATTTCCTGGCTTGCATGTTATAGTTGCTGTTGCAAATAATAAGAATGCTTATACATGAAATGTTCTTTATTATGAAAAATTCACCTTTGTTGCTAGAAGAAAGTGTATCATTGTAAAAGTGTAATTTGGAAAGGTTACGGCTAAGGAAAGACTTGGTATTTAAGCGTGTCCATTGTGACCCACCTCTCTTTCACGGGAATCTCCCATATGCATGATTACAGTTGATATATATTATTCTAGCTTAAGACTATAAATGAGAAAATGTTATGATGTTTATGAATTGTATTATGATATAACATGCAAAGATTTAATGGTGACTTAAACTTATAAGAAAATGATCCTTTGGAACCATCAGACAATAGGGGGTGAAAAGGTGATTTTAGCCCCTAACCCGTTCTCTCAAAAGGGTAGAGTCGGGACTTTAGCTTATCAAAGGGATAAGTATATGCTAGTGACGACTAGTAAAGTATGAGCTCATAACCTAAATTACTCCCAAAAGGGTGGAGTATAGGGTGGCCCAAGGAAAATAATGATGATGATAAGATTTTAAGTCACCTAAGGCACTAAAGAAATGAAATATGTGCACTGTGTCCATGTGTAGCTAATATTATATCACGTTCTTTTATGCATGTTATTTTGATAATGATGATGAGGAATATGATGTAATGATAAAGGAAAAGTTCATTGTAAATATGACATGTTAAGAATAAGATGCATTATAAGACGCATGATTAAAAATTGGCGAACCTCGGTTAAGTATTTGTCCGAACTTAAAATGAATCTTTGCATGCTCACTATTTTAGAATAATCCCGAGGTTCCTGGGGACTTTGATGATGACACTGTAGAAGGAGGTACCTTCTTGAGAATTCTTTAGCAAGATTCTCACTCCCTTTCTTTATTTCCGTCATTGTCTCCAGATTCAAATGGCGACATTCGTCTGTTCGTTGATACCCCTACTTGGGAATTCCACTATGATCAGGTGCATCGCTCGTATCATTTTGAAGGGATGTGCTGTGATTCGTGTTTTTATTTACATAGGTCGTCCATTTGCACATCCTGTCCCTAGTTATCGATTTTCTCCTACTTCTCCCTATGGCGATGAAATGGTTTCGAACATGCACGTCCACTTGATGAAAGGATGTTACGTTCTTATCCCGCTTCATCTGCTGTCCATGGATTTCGAGAGTATGTTCCCAGAGGCGAGATATTACGGCTGATCCTTCAGAGGACACTCCTACTCATGTATATTCTGAGAGCTCGCTCCTACTCCCACACGTGTAGAGAGGGTAGTGAGGAAACAGGTTGTTCAGCCGAGGTTAGCGAGAAGGCCGTCCATGCGACCCGACTGGTGCATCTCGTGTGTCCCTCCCGAGGAGCTCATCGATGGATCGGATTTATTCCCCATTTTCGGGACAGTGGCCATAGAAGGTTCTTAGTAGACTTATGTGTGATCATGCACCCTAGTTTTAGGATAACCTTCCCGGCTTATTGAGTTATCTAGTTTAGGGGCATGAATTTCCTTAAGTATATTTTCTTTTATGGGTTTGCATAAGATAATGATGTATGAACATAACCCACCCTTTGAGTGAGGTTATTGTATGTAAATATATGCTATAATGTGCTTATGGATGTTATATGATGGAGCCTAAGTGATATGATGTGATATATTCTTAAACGTCTTATTATACTCCGCTTACTCGTTCACGTTGTACTCCGCTCACGTTTTCAATTATGTGTTTAAAAAAAAAAAAAGGCTCGTAATTTCACTAAGTATTTTCAAATTATGAAGAAAGAACCAAAGCAAGGAGTAAAGTCTAGTCATTAATCGATTCAACCTAGGTGTATCTGGTTAATTACTAAGTGTTACATTTTGTATCGAGCTTGATTCGATTCTCATGGAGCACGAGGATTGGACTAGCTATGCTTCTAAAGCATAATACGTTAGTGGCGTCATGTGTAGATGTTTATCATTAGGATGAGCTTGGGGAGTAGAAATACATGACTCATCGTATGTTGAAAGTGCCATGGTAACTTGCTCACTTTGCATGGAATATTGGGCCTGATCACCTCGGTGTTCTTTGTTTTGTGTGTATAGGGACCAATGGCACGTCGACAACGGACTAGGAGCTGACACAAAATAATCACGACAACGAGACAGTAGAAGCACTCCGCGGCGTAGCAAGCACCATGTGAATGATGATGGAACGAATGGATCAGGATCGTCAAGCCAATATGAATCAGCGACATGAGATTCCTGAACATGCCTGTTTCAGGGAGTTTCGTAAGGCAAACCCACCGGTTTTCAAGGGGACACTGAATCCAAATATTGCAGATGAATGGATTCGGAATATTGAGAAGGTCTTTGCTGTAGTCCCATGCTTGGAGGAGCAAAAGGTCACCTTCGCTACTCATATGCTTGAGGGTGATGCGGTTTACGGTGGGCGGTGTTCAAGACTCCTGGAGGCGACGGATGTGGACATTGATTGGGAACTATTCAAGGTCCATTTTTACGAAAAGTACTTTCCAGAGTCAGTTAGAAATGCCAAGGACATTGAATTCATGCAACTTGTCCAGGGAATATGAATGTGGCCCGATTACGCTGCGGTTTGACGAACTCATTAAGTTGACAAGAATGTACCAATGACATGCTGATGAGTCCTGGAAACGCATTAAATACGAGTCGGGGTTGAAGGCGGAACTTAATGTGGCAGTTGCACATTTGGAGATTAGGGATTTCTCTACCCTAGTTAACAAATGTCGGATTATTGAAGAAGGTCAGAGAAAAATAAACACCCCAAAGTCAGATAATATTACCAAAAAGTTGACACCTCAAGGTCGTGATTCAAGAGGCGAATCGACCTCCATTTCCCCTCAATCAAGACCACAAGGGACACAAAGAAATTTTCAACAAGGAAGGCCAAACAACAACAATCGCTATTATCACAACCGCTACTACAATAACCCAGTAACAATCACAACAACAACAATAACAATAATAAAGGGAAAGCACCACAAAGAGGTCCAGCAGTACCTCCACGGCCTACGCCATCCATGGAATGTCCCAAGTGCGGCAAGAATCATGGGAGCATGCCATGTCGAGCCGGAACAAACGTGTGCTATCGGTGTGGAAAACCAGGTCATTACTCCCGAGAATGCACTGAAAGGAACGCGCCAACCCCAATCCCAAGCCACAATACCAGGGAAGGGTATTTCTTGTTAATCTTTGAAGAAACAACGAAGTCACGAAATCTCGTGGAAGGTAAGGGTAATATGCATGGTAAAGACTTAATTGTACTATATGATTCTGGCGCTTCTCATTCTTTTATCTCCCATTCATGTGTTAAAAGCCTTAATTTACCTATGACTAAGCTTCCTTTTGACCTTATTGTTTCTACCTGATTGGAAAACCCGTTAGGACTTGTAAATGTTGTTTAGATTGTAGTTTTATTATAGATAATAGATCCTTTGTTTTAGATCTTATTTGCTTACCCATGCGAGGTTTAGATGTGATTCTTGGCATGGATTGGCTTGAGGCCAACCGTGTCTTTGTTAAATGTTATGAGAAAACCATCACTTTTCTTCCTATTCCTATTGAACCTAAGAAACCCATAACTCTTTACATAGCTATTTGTGGAAATGGACTGTGGTAAGGGTGAGAGTAAAGGTTACATTTTCTTAGCCGCTAGTGATGTAGACTTTGAGCAAAGTATCGATGAGATACCAATAGTAAGAAATTATCCCGAAGTATTTCCAGATGAGATACCGAGTTTCTCAAGAGAGAGATAGAATTTTCCATAGAGTTGCTTCCAAAAGTGGGGACCTATATCCATAGCCCCATACAGGATGTCCCCATTAGAATTGACCGAGTTAAAAACTCAATTGGAAGATTTATTGGAGAAAAAGTTTGTTAGGCCTAGTGCATCACCTTGGGGAGCCCGTGTTGTTTGTAAAGAAAAAGGATGGGAGTATGAGGATGTGTGTAGATTATAGGCGATTGAATAAAGTAGCGGTGAAAAACAAGTATCCTCTGCCTAGGATCGATGATTTGATGGACCAACTGAAAGGTGCGGTAGTGTTTTCTAAGATAGATTTGAGGTCAGGCTACCATCAAATTAGAGTGAGAGATGAAGACATACCTAAAGCGGCCTTTACTTTCGATACGGCCATTTTGAGTTTGCGATAATGTCCTTTGGGTTAACTAATGCTCCAGCTATTTTTATGGATTACATGAATAGGATCTTTCGACCCTATTTAGATCAGTTTGTAGTTGTCTTTATAGATGACATTCTCATATATTCTAAGACCCATGAAGAGCATGAATGCCACCTAACCATAGTACTAGAGATCTTGAAGGA
Organism: Dalbergia cochinchinensis; assembly: GCA_031216125.1. Taxonomy (NCBI): domain Eukaryota; kingdom Viridiplantae; phylum Streptophyta; class Magnoliopsida; order Fabales; family Fabaceae; genus Dalbergia; species Dalbergia cochinchinensis. Next base: position 28,509,154 of record CM062375.1, on the reverse strand, counting down.
AAAGAAACTATATGCCAAGATTTCCAAGTGTGAGTTTTGGTTGGATAAGGTGCAATTTTTAGGGCATGTAGTATCTAAGAAAGGAATTCTGTAGATCCTAGTAAGGTAGAAGCGGTAGTAAGCTGGGAAAGACCAACCACAGTGGCAAGTAAGGAGCTTTTTGGGTTTAGCCGGTTATTACCGTCGATTTATCAAGGGATTTTCCCAGATTTCCCTACCTTTGACCAAGTGACTAGGAAGAACACCCCTTTTTCATGGACCGGAGTGTGAAAAGAGCTTTCAAGAATTAAAACACAACCTAACCTCTACCCCTGTTTTAGTCTTACCCGACCCCAATGTGCCTTTCGTCGTGTATTGGGATCCTTCAAAAAAGGGTTTAGGTTCTGTATTGATCCGAGATAGGCAAGTGGTGGCCTATGCATCAAGACAACTCAAGCCACATGAGGCAAACTACCCTACCCATGACCTTGAGTTAGGCTGCAGTCGTGTTTGCTCTAAAGATTTGGAGACACCATTTATATGGAGTTAAGTTTGAGGTGTTTTCCGATCACAAGAGTTTGAAATATCTCTTTGATCAAAAAGAGCTAAACATGAGGCAAAGGCGATGGATGGAGTTCTTGAAAGATTATGATTTTGGATTGAACTACCATCTGGTAAAGCTAATGTAGTAGGAGATGCTTTGAGTAGGAAGTCCTTACAAGTGTCCCGTTTGATGGTGAAGGAGGTTGAATTGATTGAGCAATTTAGGGACTTAAACCTAGGAATGACTTTGACCACTAAGGGCATGAGGACTTGTCATCTTAGAGTGACAAGTGAGTTCAAAGAAAGGATTGTTCAAGCTCAAGGGGCGATCTTGAGTTTCAAGAGACTTTAGAGGCGGTGAAGGCGGGGAAAGTTGATAGGTTTTACCCAAGGAATGGGCGATTTGTGGAGGTTTAAAGGTCGAATATGTGTACTGCTAGTGGTGGCCTCGAAAGGATATTTTGGAGGAAACCCATAAGACCCATTTAACCCTTCATCCTGGTGCCACCAAGATGTATCAAGATTTGTAGAAGATGTTCTGGTGGCCTGGAATGAAGAAAGATGTGTGCACATGGGTGAGTAAGTGCTTGGTGTGTCAAAAGGTGAAGATTGAACACCAAAAACCCTCTGGAATGCTGCAACCTCTGTCGATCCCTGAGTGGAAGTGGGATAGTATCTCCATGGATTTTGTGGCTGGATTACCAAGGACCCAAATGAATCATGATACCATATGGGTAATCGTGGATCGATTGACAAAGTCAGCCCACTTTTTACCTATTAAGGTGACTTATTCCTTGGATAGGTTAGCACAATTATATATTCAGGAGATAGTGAGGTTACATGGGGTGCCGTCGACGATAATCTCGGACCGAGATCCGCGATTTACGTCGCGATTTTGGGAGCCTTTCAAAAGGCATTTGGTTCAAAGCTGTGTCTAAGCACGACCTATCACCCCCAAACAGACGGTCAATCTGAAAGAACTATCCAAACCTTGGAGGATATGTTAAGGGCATGTGTTTTAGATCAAAGGGGAAGTTGGGATAAGTACCTGCCACTGATTGAATTTGCATATAACAACAGTTATCATGCAAGTATCGGTATGGCACCGTATGAGGCCCTCTATGGACGGAAATGTCAATCTCCCTTATGTTGGTATGAACCCGGAGAGCAAAGTTTACTTGGACGCGATATTGTGAGAAACAAGGGAACAAATCAAAAAGATTAGGGATAAGATTCTTACTGCTCAAAGTCGACAGAAAAACTATGCGGACAAGCGGCGAAAACCGCTAGATTTTCAAGAAGGGGACCACGTGTTCCTAAGGATCACCCCCACCACAGGCATAGGCCGAGCAATAAAAGTAAAGAAATTGAGCCCCAGATTTCTTGGTCCGTTTGAAATCCTTACCAAAGTAGGACCTGTAGCCTACCGTATAGCCCTACCCCCGAGTCTATCCAACCTTCATGATGTTTTCCATGTCTCTCAGTTAAGAAAGTATCAATCTGACGCGAGTCATGTACTAGAGCGAGAACATGTACAATTAAGAGATAACGACATTTAACTTACTACCCACGAGAATCGTCGACCGAGGAGTTAAGCAGTTAAGGAACAAAGGCTGTACCCACATGGTCAAAGTAGCATGGGGACGAGGTGAAACCGAAGAACTTACATGGGAGCTGGAATCAAACATGAAAGCACAATACCCCGAGTTGTTCTCAGTAACGAATTTAGGGGCGTGAAATTCTTTTTAAGGAGGGAGTAATGTAACGCCCAATTTTACTGTAATTTTCTTGTCATTAGAAATTACTCAATTCTTGAATTACAGTAGGTAATTATTACATAAGATTTGAGGCCGAACAATCCTCAATAAAGGAATATAACATTAGAAGAGAGGTTAGGAGCGATTCATCCGAGAGTCGCAAATCCAGAATTTCATGCGTATAAAATGACCAAAATGTCCCTGAAGTTATTTTACTCGAAAATGAGGATTGTGGGCCCACATATTCTCAAGGGGATGTTTTGAGAATAATAAGGGATTGTTTGTGTTATGTGTGTTAATAGAGCGAGAAGAATCTCAATTTTGAGTTAGGCCTTGCGAAAAAGACCAAAACGCCCTAATTTGTTTTAACTCCGATGTGCGTGCCGACCGAGCCCGAACCTCACTAAAATGTTTTAAAATGTGTTTTTAAGCCATGATTAACCATTGGTTAAGCTCGGGTGGCCTTGGGCGATTTTTAAGTGAAAGTGCGATTTTGCCCAGTTTTTGGCGGTTTGAATTTGGGATTTTCGATTCATATACCGAAACCTATCCAATATTAGGCTCAAATTAAAGCTTATTAAATTCTAAATATTAATCTAGATTCAAAATTATGTATTTAGATTGATTAGAACCCAAAATTGCTCAAAAACACCCAAATTGCTTACTAATTCACTTAAGCCCTTAACCGTAAATTCTCTAAATTACATGAATACCTTGCCTACACCTAAATAATGCATGGAACACACAAATTTCACTTCTTTGGGCTGTAATGCACGAAATTATTGATGCCATTATGCAGCTGAATTATTTCCAAAAGTTGCACTAAAACAAAATGCCAAAATGTCACCATAAGAGACATAATTCCTTAATTTCATACAACTTTGTCTAAAATGATTTTTTCCTCCATTATTACTCCTGAAAAATTCTGACAACTACCTCCTCATTTTGGCCAATTAGAAGCCTCAAAATCTTCTATAAATAGGCTTGCTTGAGTGGTCTTGGAATGCTTGGTTCATAACTAGTTTTTAGGAGCACCAAAAACTTTCTTTCTTCCTCCTCTTTGGCTGAATTCTTTCTTCAATTTTTCAAAGAGATTTTGTGTCATTTCACTTCAAGAAATCAAGTTCTCTTCCTCTTCTTCAACTCAGATTAGGTAGGGAGTAGTTTCTAAATTTATTTCTATGCTTTGAGGAGTTGTGTTTTTAGCTCAAAATGATGAAATTATGAACTTGCCTTAGCTTTTCATTTTGGTTTTCCTCTTCAATTTTTTTTAACCAATTCAACCATATGGCCTAGGTGGAACTAAGATGATGGCTTGATGATGAGGACCTTGAGGGTGGGTTGTAAATCCATCACAAGTTAGGCCTCTAAAGCTTGAAAATTCCACTTGATGCAAAACCTTGAAGAATAATGCTTTATGATGCTAAAACAAAGATTTTTAGTTTAGAACTTGAAAGATGTATTTTTTTTCCTTTTATGTTTTATTTCTTGTTAAGATATGTATTGGGTTGAATTTATAATTCTTTTAAAGTCTTGAAGGAGCTCTAGTAAAGAAACAAAATGAATTTGCATCCATGATTAAGTTTATGCTTTGCATAACCATGTTTACCTTCTATGTCATCACTAAATTTTCAAGAATGAATAAATGAACTTGCATTTCTCATGTTTAAATTCCAAGCTTGTATTTCATGTTTATGTTTCAAGTCATCACTTAATCTTTCAAGATAATTAAGAGGTTGCATCTCATATTTAATTTATGCTCTCACTATATTTTATAATGGCTAAAAAGAATCAGCATGACATGTTTATTTTATGCCATCACCTAAAGATCCTAGAGCTTAAAGACTTGCCCATGTATCACAAGCAAAGAAATATGATTATTGGAGTTAAAGAATTTATTCTTTAAAAAGTCTTGAGATTGGAGCTTAAAAAGATGTAATAATAATTCTCTTCTCCCTCTCTTGGTCTGTGCGGACTACCGCCGCTCAGGTTTCTTAATATTCTCTTCTCCTCTCTTTGGTCCTGTGCGGATTACCGCCGCTCCAGTTTCTTGTATCATGTTTATATTTGAAGTTCTTGCATCATGTTTAATTTTCAAGTCATCACCTTAAATCTTAAAGATAAAGAAATGGAATTGCATATCATGTTTATAATTCCAAGCTATCACCTTATAAAGATAAGATTAAAATAAGGTTGCATAGCATGTTTATAATTCTAAGATGTCACCTAAATCTCTAAAGCTCAAGACTTACTCCTTTTATCTTAAGTGAGAATTTTAATTGTGAAGATCCTCCCAAATTTGACAAAAGAACTAGTTTCTAAATGAGTTTTAAGGCTTTGCAAGGATTTTACCGGGAACTAGTATTTTATATGCACTTAAAATATGATTCTATGTAATTGCATGAGGTTCATGATTCGGCCACTGATCTGAGTTTAGTATCAATGTGTGATAATGATTTGATATGATTGAAGTTGTGATAATTATGGTTTATTGTTAAGAGAATGATTCATAATTGGTTTAGTAACTAATTAGTTCTATAATTGATAATTCTATGTAAGGATTGGATGCTTATTAAGTACTTGATATCATTGAATGATTTCTGGCTTGCATGTTATAGTTCTTTGTTGCAAATAATAAGAATGCTTATACATGAAATGTTCTTTATTATGAAAAATTCACCTTTGTTGCTAGAAGAAAGTGTATCATTGTAAAAGTGTAATTTGGAAAGGTTCTGGCTAAGGAAAGACTTGGTATTTAAGCGTGTCCATTGTGACCCACCTCTCTTTCCCCGGGAATCTCCCATATGCATGATTCTGATTGATATATATTATTCTAGCTTAAGACTATAAATGAGAAAATGTTATGATGTTTATGAATTGTATTATGATATAACATGCAAAAGATTTAATGGTGACTTAAACTTATAAGAAAATGATCCTTTGGAACCATCGGACAATAGGTGGTGAAAAGGTGATTTTAGCCCCTAACCCGTTCTCTCAAAAAGGGTAGAGTCGGGACTTTAGCTTATCAAAGGGATAAGTATATGCTAGTGACGACTAGTAAAGTATGAGCTCATAACCTAAATTACTCCCAAAAGGGTGGAGTATAGGGTGGCCCAAGGAAAATAATGATGATGATAAGATTTTAAGTCACCTAAGGCACTAAAGAAATGAAATATGTGCCCTGTGTCCATGTGTAGCTAATATTATATGACGTTCTTTTATGCATGTTATTTTGATAATGATGATGAGGAATATGATGTAATGATAAAGGAAAAGTTCATTGTAAATATGACATGTTAAGAATAAGATGCATTATAAGGCGCATGATTAAAAAATTGACGAACCTCGGTTAAGTATTTGTCCGAACTTAAAATGAATCTTTGCATGCTCACTATTTTAGAATAATCCCGAGGTTCTGGGGACTTTGATGATGACACTGTAGAAGGAGGTACCTTACTGAGAATTCTTTAGCAAGATTCTCACTCCCTTTTCTTTATTTCCGTCATTGTCTCCAGATTCAAATGGCGACATTCGTCCTGTTCGTTGATACCCCTACTTGGGAATTCCACTATGATCCGATGCATCGCTCGTATCATTTTGAAGGGATGTCTTGTGATTCGTGTTTTTATTTACATAGGTCGTCCATTTGCACATCCTCGTCGCTAGTTATCCATTTTCTCCTAGTTCTCCCTATGGCGATGAAATGGTTTCGGAACATGGACGTCCACTTGATGAAAGGATCTTACGTTCTTATCCCGGTTCATCTGCCGTGCATGGATTTCAGTATGTTCCCGAGACGAGATATTCTGAAACTGATCCTTCAGAGGACACTCCTACTCATGTATATTCTGAGAGCTCTGCTCCTACTCCCACACGTGTAAGAGAGGGTAGTGAGGAAACACTTGTTCAGCCGAGGTTAGCGAGAAGGCCGTCCATGCGACCCGACTGGTGCATCTCGTGTGTCCCTCCGAGGGAGCTCATCGATGGATCGGATTTATTCCCCATTTTCGTGACGGTGGCCATAGAAGGTTCTTAGTAGACTTATGTGTGATCATGCACCCTAGTTTTAGGATAACCTTCCCGGCTTATTGAGTTATCTAGTTTAGGGGCATGAATTTCCTTAAGTATATTTTCTTTTATGGGTTTGCATAAGATAATGATGTATGAACATAACCCACCCTTTGAGTGAGGTTATTGTATGTAAATATATGCTATAATGTGCTTATGGATGTTATATGATGGAGCCTAAGTGATATGATGTGATATATTCTTAAACGTCTTATTATACTCCGCTTACTCGTTCACGTTGTACTCGGCTCACGTTTTCAATTATGTGTTTAAAAAAAAAAAAGGCTCGTAATTTCACTAAGTATTTTCAAATTATGAAGAAAGAACCAAAGCAAGGAGTAAAGTCTAGTCATTAATCAGATTCAACCTAGGTGTATCTGGTTAATTACTAGGGTGTTACACATTTTTATGAAAAGTACTTTCCAGAGTCAGTTAGAAATGCCAAGGACATTGAATTCATGCAACTTGTCCAGGGGAATATGAATGTGGCCCAGTATACTGCCAGATTTGAAGAACTCATTAAGTTCTCAAGAATGTACCAAGGAAATCCTGATGAGTACTGGAAATGCATTAAATATGAGTCAGGGTTGAAGGCGGAACTTAATGTGGCAGTTGCACATTTGGAGATTAGGGATTTCTCTACCCTAGTTAACAAATGTCGGATTATTGAAGAAGGTCAGAGAAAACTAAACACCTCAAAGTCAGATAATATTACCAAAAAGTTGACACCTCAAGGTCAGCAGTTCAAGAGGCAGAATCGACCTCCATTTCCCCCTCAATCAAGACCACAAGGGACACAAAGAAATTTTCAACAAGGAAGGCCAAACAACAACAATCGCTATAATAACAACCGCTACAACAATAAACCCAGTAACAATCACAACAACAACAATAACAACAATAAAGGGAAAGCACCACAAAGAGGTCCAGCAGTACCTCCACGGCCTGCGCCATCCATGGAATGTCCCAAGTGCAGCAAGAATCATGGGAGCATGCCATGTCGAGCGGAACAAGCGTGTGCTATCGATTGTGGAAAACCAGGTCATTACTCCGAGAATGCACGGAAAGAAACCCGCCAACCCCAATCCTAAGCCGCAATACCAGGGAAGGGTATTTATCGTTAATCTTTGAAGAAACAATGAAGTCACGAAATCTCGTGGAAGGTAAGGGTAATATGCATGGTAAAGACTTAATTGTACTATATGATTCTGGCGCTTCTCATTCTTTTATCTCCCATTCATGTGTTAAAAGCCTTAATTTACCTATGACTGAGCTTCCTTTTGACTTTATTGTTTCTACCCATTTGGAAAACCCGTTAGGACTTGTAAATGTTGTTTAGATTGTAGTTTTATTATAGATAATAGATCCTTTGTTTTAGATTTTATTTGCTTACCCATGCGAGGTTTAGATGTGATTCTTGGCATGGATTGGCTTGAGGCCAACCGTGTACTGTTAAACTATTATGAGAAAACCATCACTTTTCTTCCTGTTCCTATTGAACCTAAGAAACCCATAAGTCTTTACATAACTGCTGTGGAAATGGACTGTGGTAAGGGTGAAAGTAAAGGTTACATTTTCTTAGCCGCTAGTGATGTAGACTTTGAGCAAAGTATCGATGAGGTACCAATAGTAAGAAATTATCCTGAAGTATTTCCAGATGAGATACCAGAGTTTCCCCCCAAGAGAGAGTTAGAGTTTTCCATAGAATTTCTACCGGGTGTAGGACCTATATCCATGGCCCCATCTGAGGATGTCCCCATTAGAATTGACCGAGTTAAAAACTCAATTGGAAGATTTATTGGAGAAAAAGTTTGTTAGGCCTAGTGCATCACCTTGGGGAGCCCCTGTGTTGTTTGTAAAGAAAAAGGATGGGAGTATGAGGATGTGTGTAGATTATAGGCAGTTGATAAAGTAACGGTGAAAAAGAAGTATCCTCTGCCTAGGATCGATGATTTGATGGACCAACTGAAAGGTGCGGTAGTGTTTTCTAAGATAGATTTGAGGTCAGGCTACCATCAAATTAGAGTGAGAGATGAAGACATACCTAAAACGGCCTTTCGCACTCGTTACGGCCATTTTGAGTTTGCAGTAATGTCCTTTGGGTTAACCAATGCTCCAGCTATTTTTATGGATTACATGAATAGGATCTTTCGGCCCTATTTAGATCAGTTTGTAGTTGTCTTTATAGATGACATTCTCATATATTCTAAGACCCATGAAGAGCATGAATGCCACCTGACCATAGTATTGGAGATCTTGAAGGAAAAGAAACTATATGCCAAGATTTCCAAGTGTGAGTTTTGGTTGGATAAGGTGCAATTTTTAGGGCATGTAGTATCTAAGAAAGGAATTGCTATAGATCCTAGTAAGGTAGAAGCGGTAGTAAACTGGGAAAGACCAACCACGGTGAATCAAGTAAGGAGCTTTTGGGTTTAGTAGGTTATTACCGTCGATTTATCAAGGGATTTTCCCAGATTTCCCTACCTTTGACCAAGTGACTAGGAAGAACACCCCTTTTTCATGGACACCGGAGTGTGAAAAGAGCTTTCAAGAGTTAAAACACAAGCTAACCTCGACCCGTGTTTTAGTGTTACCCGACCCCAATGTGCCTTTCGAGGTGTATTGTGATGCTTCAAAAAAGGGTTTAGGTTGTGTATTGATGCAAGATAGGCAAGTGGTGGCCTATGCATCAAGACAACTCAAGCCACATGAGGCAAACTACCCTACCCATGACCTTGAGTTAGCTGCCGTCGTGTTTGCTCTAAAGATTTGGAGACACCATTTATATGGAGTTAAGTTTGAGGTGTTTTCCGATCACAAGAGTTTGAAATATCTCTTTGATCAAAAAGAGCTAAACATGAGGCAAAGGCGATGGATGGAGTTCTTGAAAGATTATGATTTTGGATTGAACTACCATCCTGGTAAAGCTAATGTAGTAGCTGATGCTTTGAGTATGAAGTCCTTACAAGTGTCCCGTTTGATGGTGAAGGAGGTTGAATTGATTGAGCAATTTAGGGACTTAAACCTAGGAATGACTTTGACCACTAAGGGCATCAGAGCTTGCCATCTTAGAGTGACAAGTGAGTTCAAAGAAAGGATTGTTCAAGCTCAAGCGGACGATGTTGAGTTTCAAGAGACTTTAGGGGCAGTGAAGGCAAGAAAGTTGATAGGTTTTACCCAAGGAATGGATGATTTGTGGAGGTTTAAAGGTCGAATATGTGTACCTGCTAGTGGTGGCCTCCGAAAGGATAACTTGGAGGAAGCCCATAAGAGCCATTTTACCCTTCATCCTGGTGCCACCAAGATGTATCAAGATTTGAAGAAGATGTTCTGGTGGCCTGGAATGAAGAAAGATGTGTGCACATGGGTGAGTAAGTGCTTGGTGTGTCAAAAGGTGAAGATTGAACACCAAAAACCCTCTGGAATGCTGCAACCTCTGTCGATCCCTGAGTGGAAGTGGGATAGTATCTCCATGGATTTTGTGACTGGATTACCGATGACCCAAATGAATCATGATACCATATGGGTAATCGTGGATCGATTGACGAAGTCAGCCCACTTTTTACCTATTAAGGTGACTTATTCCTTGGATAGGTTAGCACAATTATATATTCAAGAGATAGTAAGGTTACATGGGGTGCCGTCGATGATAATCTCGGACCAGGATCCGCGGTTTACGTCACGATTTTGGGGAGCCTTTCAAAAGGCATTTGGTTCAAAGCTGTGTCTAAGCACGGCCTATCACCCCCAAACAGACGGTCAATCTGAAAGAACTATCCAAACCTTGGAGGATATGTTAAGGGCATGTGTAACACCCCGATTTTTCTGTCCGAGGGAAATGACCAAAATGCCCCTGAGGTCATTTCCTGACCTGAACTCGAGGGTAACCAACTCGGTCATCCTCAAAGGGTCAACTCAATATTTGAAGGGGATTGAATGGCCTTTGAATGCTTTCGGAAGCGAAAATTTCGTTTTCCATGATTTGGGTCAAAATGACCAAAATACCCCTATAGGGTTTTTACGCGGGTAAAGGTGCCATTTGAGCCCGGAACTTTCCCCAGAGGTTTAAAAACATGTTTTCATGTGTCCAGAGGTCTCTGTTCAAGTCCCGGTGGTCGTGGGCAGTTTTAGTGCAAAATTACGATTTTGCCCCTAGAATAGTGTTTTTGAGCTTAATGACGTAATTAAGCAAACCTAAGCAATATTAGGCTCTAAACGAAGATTAATTTATTTCCCTAATTAATCTAGAGTCAAAATAATTTATTAAAGTTAATTAGAACCTAAAATTGCTTAGATTAAACTTAAATCCCATTTTAGAACTCAAGATTCCTAGTCTTGGAATCTTGAATAGTGTTTTCTCTCTCCAATTCCTTAAATCAAGGAAATGTGTCTAGAGTTGTTTAGACTCTAAATTGAGGATTTAACTCTCTAATGGTGCAAGACCACTCCTTAATTATGTCTAGACCACCTTAATTACCCAATTACCTTACCTAAATACTTTCTTACAAATTCCTAATCTTAAGCATAATCAAAGATACACCTAAACACAACTCTAAACCACAATTAAAATGCAAACTAATCCTCCCCATGGGCTGATGCATTTCGGCCAGCACCTTTCCCCTTTGACCACATATTAAATTGTTTCTCACTCAAAGAACCATGCTTGAGGCCATATCTTGAACCATACCTCACCATACTTTAAGCCATACCTCACCATACCTCAAGAACACATTATCTCACCTCATGGAACTCATGGAAGCCTCCAATCTGCACCTTACATGGCCAAAGTCTTCATCAGCCTTCACACCCTCTATTTGTTTCATTTCTCTATAAATAGAATGCCTTGAGGAGCTTGCACCACTTTTAGATCATTTGCTAAGTTTAGGAACTCTCAAAGCTTTTCTTTTTCTCTCAAAGTTTTTGTGTTCTTCAAGTTCTTGGAGTTCCTCAAGTTCTTCATCTTCTTCATCTTCTTCTTCCATCTTCAAGTTCATCACATCAAGTAGGGATTTTCTTTCATGTATTCTTTTCTTTAAAGTTCTTGTTTCAATCTTGATGTTCATAGTTTCTCTTGTTTCTCTTTAGAACTTCATTTCCACTCCTTTTCCCTTTTTATTTTCGGCCATAGGCCTTGGAGAACAAAGGAATGAGAGCTTGATGATGAGAGTTTCGTGATGATGATCATCACTTGAAACAAACTCTAGAGCTTGATCTTTGTTCTTGAGCAAAAATGTTTTTAGTTTTTCCTCTCTTGAACTCTTGAGAACTTTAGCTTTGATGATGTTTTTAAATGGCTCTATGAACTCAATGATGAGGACTCATGATGTTGGTGTTAATATATCACCAAGATCATGAACTCTAGAGTTTTAAAATGTTCCTTTTTCTTCTTGAAGATTTCGGCCATTACCTTAAATTTTCTAAGCTTCATGGTTTGATTTCCTAAAAATATTATGTTAAGTTTTAAAGAACTCTAAGCTTGACTTTACCTTGTTTGGATGAGTTTGGGTTATGGTTTAAATTCCTTTAAAGTCTTGTTAAGAGCTCTAGAAAGATAAAATGAACTTGCATAATCTATCTTATGCTTGCACTCATGTTTACATTCTTGTTATGCACCTTTACTTTCAAGCTATCACCTAAGAACATAAAGATTAAAATGGAACTTGTCTCATCACTTAATTTAATTCTCAAAGCCTTTCTATTTCGGCCTTAAAGTCGATTGTTGTTGGGCCTAGAGCACTAAAATAAAGAATTGAACTTGCATTATCACTTAATTAATTCCTCGAATGCCTATCTATTTCGGCCTTAAAGTCGATTGTTGTTGGGCCAAGAGCACTAAAATAAAGAATTGAACCATGCATATTTACCTTCAAGCTTGCACGTTTAAGTTTATGCCTCGCATATTTACGTTCGAGCTTGCACGTTTAAGTTATGCCTTGCATATTTAATTTTAAGTCATCACTTTACTTTGTAAGCAAGATTAAAAACGAAAAGCATGAGCACGTTTAGTTTATGTCATAACTTAAGAACCTAGAGCTCAAAGACTTGCCCATTTCATTCCAAGTTAAAGTTATATGTGAATGTATTCCTTGAATGAATAATCTCGGCCAAGTAGTGATGATGGACTTGCAATGAGTTTTCATCTAGCTACTAGGACCAATAGTCTATGTTTTAAGTTTTCCTTAAAGCTTTACAAATCTTTATAAGGTTTTGTCATCACAAGTTGTGATTTTATTATCTTTTAGGGGATGGAATATGTTTTGGTCGGTGACCTAAGGCTTCACTTAGCCTCTTGATGAATTAAAATATTTTGCAAAAAGTTTTAGAAGTTCTAAATTGATTCCAAGAGAAACTAGTTAACTTATGTACCTAGAAATGTCAATTTAACTCTCTCATTTAAGTTAAATGTTTTCGGTTCTGATGTGATGAGTGTGATGCTGTATGATGATGTTTTGATGTGTTGGAATGTGTAAAAATATCATATGATGATGTAGAAGCGATCCTATGCATGATAGGTAAGAAACTAGCTAACTAGAAATACCGTAAAGCTAGAATTTAACATAGTTTTGACCCATTTGTTTATGGAACTTTTCCAAACTGTTTTAATGGGACATAATCAGATTTAGATTGTTTAGACATGAAAAACTTGGTATCATTTGAGTTGGAATTGAATTCTAGCACCTATGGGGAAACTAGTAACTAGAAAACCGTAAAAATACAAGTGTAGAACTCTTAGAACATTTAATTTTCTGGATTCGGTCCAGCACCCTTACAACATGGTAAACATGATTAATAATTAGTCCTTAAGCATAGGAATGCCTCATAATTGATTTAGATTTAATATATAGCTTTCGCTTAAAACGAACCAAGAAAGGGTCTAAAACGTAAGTTCTAGAACCCCGTATTCACATGTTAGGATTTCCACCCTATGCTATTTAGATTTAATAGTAAAATGAGAGGATTATGAATGATGTTTAATTATGAGCCTTAGGTGCTTAAAATATGAATGACGGATGTAGAGAACTATATCTCAAGATTAAGACCCGTAAGGGTCAAAGCATAAGCTACCGTAAGAGTAAGCGTTTGGATGATTTATGATGATGCATGAAGTATGCTAATGATGATGATGTTATTCATATGAGGAATTTATGAGATTATATGTTAATGTGGCATAAAGCAAATTTGGAAGGAAATTCAGTGTAATGACCGTTGTGCCGCCGAATTTCCGACAAATTTGGGGACTTAAAGAGATTTTGAAAATTAAGGTACTAAGATGGGTTCTAGGATGACACCGGTTCGGCCGAGCACCTTGTAACATCCCCTGCTGCTTTATGGATTGACGACTGTCCCCACAAACCAACACGGGTCTTTTCAGCGTGCTTTTGTCCTCACTCGCACGCTTCCGAGAAAAACTTCCCAGGAGGTCACCCATCCCAAAATTGCTCCAAGTCAAGCACGCTTAACTGTGGAGTTCTTTCAATTTGGGCTACCGAAAAGAAGATGCATCTTGTTGGTATAGGTAGTACAAATCAATTCATATAAGCCCTCCTCAACTGTATAGTCCCATACCTATACAGTCTTAGGATCCCTCTCATTCGGGTGTGTAATCGGTTCAGTCATGTACCCCTCCGCTTTCGAAGTCTGCCAGGAGCCGCTCCTTGTCCGTGCCTCTTTGCACCGGCGATCACTCCCCGACTTCGCAATCCCCGGGCGTTACACACCTCCATAGAACTCATGTGACATCGGTACCATTTTATACTCTTAGGTGACACCGGTTCGGCCGAGCACCCCTAAGAGTTTTGCCCCCTAACCCGTACTCAAATAGTCGAGATTTATGATTTATGATACGCTTATCGTTAAGTGGTAAGTAAGAACTAGTGACGACTAGTTAAGGTATGAGCTCATAACCTAGATGTATGACACGTTCTGGGTGACACCGGTTCGGCCGAGCACCCCCAGTTCGATTGTCTTTTAGGGTGGCCCATGAGGAAGAGAAGTTTCATGGTTATGATTATGTCACTAAGTTTTGTCCCATATGAATGTTACTATTGCCACTTTATGCCACCAAGAATGATGATGCTTGATGTTATGTTTTATGTATGTGCATTAGGTAGTGCCATGCATACATTTTCTATTATGTTGCATTCATGACATTAAGATCATCCTAAAATGAATGGACCTTGGCTAAAATATATTTTTAAGTTTAAAATGAACTTAATACATGCTCAGTCGTTTTGTATAAATAAACGCAAGGTTCCTGAGGACGTAGATGATGACACCTAGGTAGTAGGAGGCCCTCCGAGATTCTTTAGCAAGATTCTCACTCCTCTATCTCTTTATTTTCGTTACGTCTTGAGATGGCGGCGTCGTAGTGTTCGTGGACACCCGACATGGGAAGTGCACTATGACCCGGCTCACGGGTCATACCATTTTGAGGGGCAGTGCACGGGGCGGGTTTTCATGTTCGTAGGGCGCCCCTTCGCTCATCCCGCACACCCATCGCTTCTCCCGATCGCACCCTATGGCGGCGGCGGCGGGTTTTTTGAGCGTGCGCAGACGCATGACGAGAGTGCTCCGCATGCACACCGCCGCCCTAGCCATGCGAGACTATCCCGACACGTGCCGGACCTACTTCTGAGACCGACCGTCCGAGGACCCGCTACTCATCCAGACAATGAGAGCTCTGCCCTCTCCACCATTGATGAGGAGGGCGTGAGGATACCGTGACCCACCCGACTTGCACGACGACCGGAGATACGGCCACACCGCGGGTCACTCTCGATCCCGTTCCGCCTCTTTACGCCGAGGAGGAGCTCGCACGCTTCGGATACTTGCCTCGTTCACGAGACGGACGTCGATGAGGAGGTGACGATTGACCGATGGAGTACCCGGTTAGAGCACACACCACTTAGATGGGGATAAACCTTCTTTTGTTTAGAGGTTATCCTATTAGGTGCACTCGGGTAGGGGAGTAGATTATGTTCATGTTTTATGTTGTATTTCCTTTCCTGTACTTTCCTTGTACTAAACTAAGTCCCACACTTATAAGTGGGCAAATTATATATATATGAGATGATCTTCAGTGTTACTCATGGTGTGCCTTATGTTATGATGTTGTGAGACGTTCGTTTACCATACATGGTTTACTGCTTATCGCATCACGCGGCTCTCACTTTGTTTTTCAAAAAAAAAAATTACCCATATTTTCCGCTAAGTAATTCAAAGATAAATGAGAACTATGAAGTAACAGACTAACGATTAACCTAAATATGTTCTAGAGTATTGGGTTAAAAATTAGGATGTTACATTATGGTATCAGAGCAGTTCGATTCTCATGGAGCCTGAGGATTGGACTGACTATGCTTTCTAAAGCGTAGTACGATAGCTATGTCATGCGTAGAGCTTAGCTAGAGATAAGCTATAGGGTAGGAGTGCATGACCCTTGTCGACTTGCGTGTGCCATGGTAACTAACTCATTTTACATGGAATATTGAGCCTGATCACCTCAGTGTTTATTGTCTCGTGTTTAGGAACCAATGGCACCAAGGAGACAACCTAGGACCCCGACCGAGGGGGACCAAAACGATGCTACTGCTGCTGCTGTTCGTGACATGGCTAGGGCCATGGAACGAATGTTCGAGAGGATGAACCAACAAGGGAACACCGGACGTGCTCCCCCTACTGCCGAAATGATCGAGCAAGCAAGGTTTGGTGAGTTTCGCAAGGCGAACCCGCCAACCTTCCGAGGAGCCATGGACCCCGACCAAGCTGATGAGTGGATCAAAAACATGGAAAAGATCTACTCTGTGGTGGCTTGCTCGGAGGAGCAGAAGGTCACCTTTGCGGCCTATATGATGGAATCGGATGCCGAGTTTTGGTGGACCGGCACCCGAAGACTGCTAGAAGCTTCTGGTACTGCTGTCAACTGGGAGCTGTTCAAGACCTACTTCTATGAGAAGTACTTTCCGGAATCGGTGAGGAATGCGAAGGACATCGAGTTCATGCAACTGACCCAAGGAGGGTTCATCACGCCAAAGACACGGCGAAATTCGAGGAGCTGATCAAGTTCTCTAGGGTGTTTCAAGGAAACCCCGATGAGGTATGGAAGTGCGTCAAATATGAGGTCGGACTAATGGCAGAGCTCAACTATGCTGTGGCGCACATGGAGATTAGGGACTTCCCAACCCTAGTCAACAAGTGCCGGATCATGGAAGAGGGACAGAAGAAAATCAATGCTTTGCAAGGCGACACGGAACAAGGGGCTAGCACCTCAAGCCCCAAAATTCAAGCCCCAATATCCAAACCAATCCCGAAATCACTATAATCCCTACCAAACCAACCAGTTCAGACCACAACAACAACAAAGAACCCCCTTCCACCAACAACCCAAGCAACCATACCGACCACAATTCCAGAACAACAACAACAACCGCAACAACAACAACAACAACCGACAGGGAGGGTCGGGCGGCCCCAAACAACCAAGGAGGTCAAGTGGGACTAAGAACAAGACGCCCCAAGGAGCCCCGCCACCTTTGCTAGGCCTACACCGCAATACTATGCCCCAGGTCAGGGAAAGATCATGGCAACCGTCCCTGCCTAGCTGGACAAAACGTGTGCTTCAAGTGTGGGAAGCCCGGCCACTACGCCAATAGATGCAACAATGGAGGGCCAGCAAATCAGAACCCTAGGCCGCAACACCAAGGGAGGGTCTTCACCCTCAATGTGGACGAAGCGGACACATCCAACGGTCTCATAGAAGGTAAGTGCGAAATAGATGGTAGAACCTTAACTGTGCTATATGACTCTGGTGCAACACATTCTTTTATTTCATATGCTAGTGTCAAGACTCTAAATTTGAAAACTTCCAAACTTCCTTTTGATCTTATTGTCTCTACCCCCACAAATCATCCTGTGAATACTTGTTATTGTTGCCTAAATTGTCACCTCATCACAGAAAATAGATCATATGTTGTGGATTTAATTTGTTTACCCATGAAAGGTATAGGAGTAGTTCTTGGCATGGATTGGCTTCACGCCAACCGTGTATTGTTAGACTGTGACACCAAAACAGTTGTCTTTCCTTCTCCCCCTAGTGAAATAAGCCAACCTTTGAGACTTTATCTCAATGCCGTAGAGGTCCACTGTAGTGGGAAAAAGACTAAGGGATATGTTCTCCTAGCCGCTAGCGAGGTACACTTTGAGCAGAATTTAGAGAATATACCTATAGTGAGAGACTATCCCGAAGTGTTTCCGGAAGATATACCCGAGTTCCCTCCCGAGCGAGAAGTGGAGTTCTCCATTGAGTTAGTTCCTGGAGCGGGACCAATCTCCATTGCCCCCTATAGAATGTCACCCCTAGAACTAGCCGAGCTTAAAACCCAACTTGAGGAACTTTTAAAGAAAAGCTTTATAAGGCCTAGTGCTTCACCATGGGGAGCCCTGGTCTTGTTTGTGAAAAAGAAGGACGGGAATATGAGGTTGTGCATGGATTATAGGCAATTAAATCGTGTGACAGTGGAAAACAAATACCCTTTGCCTAGGATTGATGATCTCATAGACCAATTGAGAGGAGTGGTAGTGTTTTCCAAGATCGACCTAAGGTCAGGATACCACCAAATTAGAGTGAGAGATCAAGATATACCAAAGACCGCCTTTAGAACTCGGTATGGACACTTTGAGTTCGCGGTGATGTCTTTTGGGTTGACAAATGCTCCTGCAGTATTTATGGATTACATGAATAGGATCTTTAGACCCTATTTATGTAACGCCCCAATTTTTACTGTAATTTTTATTGTCATTAGAAATTACTCAATTACCGAATTACCGTAGGTAATTATTACATAAGATTTGAGGCCGAACAATCCTCAATAAAGGAATATAACATTAGAAGAGAGGTTAGGAACGATTCATGCGAGAGTCGCAAATCCAGAATTTAATGCGTATAAAATGCCCCTGAAGTTATTTTACTCAGAAAATGAGGATTGTGGGCCCCACCTATTCTCAAGGGGATATTTTGAGGATAATAAGGGATTGTTTGTGTTATGTGTGTTAATAGAGCAGAAGGATCTCAATTTTGAGTTCCGGCGCGCGAAATGACCAAGCAGCCCTAGGTGCTTTTTAACCGATGTGCGTGCCCGCTCAGCCCGAACCTCACTAAAATGTTTTAAAATGTGTTTTTAAGCCATGATTAACCATTGGTTAAGCTCGGGTGGCCTAGGGCAATTTTTAAGTGAAAGTACGATTTTGCCCAGCTTTTGGGCGATTTTGCGAATTTCGGGATTTTTGATTAGTATCACGAAACCTAAGCAATATTAGGCTCAAATTAAAGCTTATTAAATTCTAAATATTAATCTAGAGTCAAAATTATGTATTTAGATTGATTAGAACCCAAAATTTCTCAAAAACACCCAAATTGCTTACTAATTCACTTAAACCCTTAACCGTAAATTCTCTAAATTACATGAATACCTTGCCTACACCTAAATAATGCATGGAACACACAAATTTCACTTCTTTGGGCTGTAATGGATGAAATTATTGATGCCATTATGCAGCTGAATTATTGCCAAAAGTTGCACTAAAACAAAATGCCAAAATGTCACCATAAGAGACATAATTCCTTAATTTCATACAACTTTGTCTAAAATGATTTTTCCTCCCTTATTTCTCCTGCAAAATTCCGTCCACTACCTCATCATTTTGGCCAATTAGAAGCCTCAAAATCTTCTATAAATAGGCTTGCTTGAGTGGTCTTGGAATGCTTGGTTCATAACTAGTTTTTAGGAGCACCAAAAACTTTCTTTCTTCCTCCTCTTTGGCTGAATTCTTTCTTCAATTTTTCAAAGAGATTTTGTTTCATTTCACTTCAAGAAACCAAGTTCTCTTCCTCTTCTTCAACTCAGATTAGGTAGGGAGTAGTTTCTAAATTTATTTCTATGCTTTGAGAAGTTGTGTTTTTAGCTCAAAATGATGAAATTATGAACTTGCCTTAGCTTTTCATTTTGGTTTTCCTCTTCAATTTTTCTTTAACCAATTCAACCATATGGCCTAGGTGGAACTAAGATGATGGCTTGATGATGAGGACCTTGAGGGTGGGTTGTAAATCCATCACAAGTTAGGCCTCTAAAGCTTGAAAATTCCACTTGATGCAAAACCTTAAAGAATAATGCTTTATGATGCTAAAACAAAGATTTTTAGTTTAGAACTTGAAAGATGTATTTTTTCCTTTTATGTTTTATTTCTTGTTAAGATATGTATTGGGTTGAATTTATAATTCTTTTAAAGTCTTGAAGGAGCTCTAGTAAAGAAACAAAATGAATTTGCATCCATGATTAAGTTTATCCTTTGCATAACCATGTTTACCTTCTATGTCATCACTAAATTTTCAAGAATGAATAAATGAACTTGCATTTCTCATGTTTAAATTCCAAGCTTGTATTTCATGTTTATGTTTCAAGTCATCACTTAATCTTTCAAGATAATAAAGAGGTTGCATCTCATATTTAATTTATGCTCTCACTATATTTTATAATGGCTAAAAGAATCAACGCATGGCATGTTTATTTTATGCCATCACCTAAAGATCCTAGAGCTCAAAGACTTGCCCATGTATCACAAGCAAAGAAATATGATTATTGGAGTTAAAGAATTTATTCTTTAAAAAGTCTTGAGATTGGAGCTTAAAAGATGTAATAATAATATTCTCTTCTCCTCTCTTGGTCTGTGCGGACTACATTCGCTCCGGTTTCTTAATATTTTCTTCTCCCTCTTGGTCCTGCGGATTACACGCTCCCAGCTTTCTTGTATCATGTTTATATTTCAAGTTCTTGCATCATGTTTAATTTTCAAGTCATCACCTTAAATCTTAAAGATAAAGAAATGGAATTGCATATCATGTTTATAATTCCAAGCTATCACCTTATAAAGATAAGATTAAAATAAGGTTGCATAGCATGTTTATAATTCTAAGATGTCACCTAAATCTCTAAAGCTCAAGACTTACTCCTTTTATCTTAAGTGAGAATTTTAATTGTGAAGATCCTCCCAAATTTGACAAAAGAACTAGTTTCTAAATGAGTTTTAAGGCTTTGCAAGGATTTTACGGGAACTAGTATTTTATATGCACTTAAAATATGATTCTATGTAATTGCATGAGGTTCATGATTGACCAGCGATCTGAGTTTAGTATCAATGTGTGATAATGATTTGATATGATTGAAGTTGTGATAATTATGGTTTATTGTTAAGAGAATGATTCATAATTGGTTTAGTAACTAATTAGTTCTATAATTGATAATTCTATGTAAGGATTGGATGCTTATTAAGTACTTGATATCATTGAATGATTTCTGGGCTTGCATGTTATAGTTCTGTTGCAAATAATGAGAATGCTTGTACATGAAATGTTCTTTATTATGTAAAATTTACCTTTGTTGCTAGAAGAAAGTGTATCATTGTAAAAGTGTAATTTGGAAAGGTTAAGGCTAAGAAAGACTTGGTATTTAAGCGTGTCCATTGTGACCCACCTCTCTTTCTGGGAATCTCCCATATGCATGATTACGATTGATATATATTATTCTAGCTTAAGACTATAAATGAGAAAATGTTATGATGTTTATGAATTGTATTATGATATAACATGCAAAGATTTAATGGTGACTTAAACTTATAAGAAAATGATCCTTTGGAACCATCGACTATAGGTGGTGAAAAGGTGATTTTAGCCCCTAACCCGTTCTCTCAAAAGGGTAGAGTCGGGACTTTAGCTTATCAAAAGGGATAAGTATATGCTAGTGACGACTAGTAAAGTATGAGCTCATAACCTAAATTACTCCCAAAAGGGTGGAGTATAGGGTGGCCCAAGGAAAATAATGATGATGATAAGATTTTAAGTCACCAAAGGCACTAAAGAAATGAAATATGTGCACTGTGCCCATGTGTAGCTAATATTATATGACGTTCTTTTATGCATGTTATTTTGATAATGATGATGAGGAATATGATGTAATGATAAAGGAAATGTTCATTGTAAATATGACATGTTAAGAATAAGATGCATTATAAGACGATAATTAAAAATTGACGAACCTCGGTTAAGTATTTGTCAGAACTTAAAATGAATCTTTGCATGCTCACTATTTTAGAATAATCCCGAGGTTCTGGGGACTTTGATGATGACACTGTAGAAGGAGGTACCCTCTTGAGAATTCTTTAGCAAGATTCTCACTCCCTTTTCTTTATTTCCGTCATTGTCTCCAGATTCAAATGGCGACATTCGATCTGCTCGTTGATACCCCTACTTGGGAATTCCACTATGATCCGATTGCATCGCTCGTATCATTTTGAAGGAGGAGTCTTGCTTGATTCGTGTTTTTATTTACATAGGTCGTCCATTTGCACATCCTGTCCCTAGTTATCGATTTTCTCTTACTTCTCCCTATGGCGATGAAATGGTTTTCAAACATGCACGTCCACTTGATGAAAGGATGTTACGTTCTTATCCCGCTTCATCTGCTATCCATGGATTTCCAGAGTATGTTCCCGAGACGAGATATTCAACTGATCCTTGAGAGGAGGACACTCCTACTCATGTATATTCTGAGAGCTCTGCTCCTACTCCCACACGTGTAAGAGAGGGTAGTGAGGAAACAGTTGTTCAGCCGAGGTTAGTGAGAAGGCCGTCCATGCGACCCCAGCCTGATGCATCTCGTGTGTCCCCTCCCGAGGGAGCTCATCAGTGGATCGGATTTATTCCCCCATTTCCAGGACAGTGGCCATAGAAGGTTCTTAGTAGATTTATGTGTGATCATGCACCCTAATTTTAGGATAACCTTCGGCTTTATGGAGTTATCTAGTTTAGGGGCATGTATTTCCTTAAGTATATTTTCTTTTATGGGTTTGCATAAGATAATGATGTATGAACATAACCCACCCTTTGAGTGAGGTTATTGTATGTAAATATATGCTATAATGTGCTTATGGATGTTATATGATGGAGCCTAAGTGATATGATATGATATATTCTTAAACGTCTTATTATACCCCGCTTACTCGTTCACGTTGTACTCGGCTCACGTTTTCAATTATGTGTTTAAAAAAAAAAAATGGCTCGTAATTTCACTAAGTATTTTCAAATTATGAAGAAAGAACCAAAGCAAGGAGTAAAGTCTAGTCATTAATCAGATTCAACCTAGGTGTATCTGGTTAATTACTAGGGTGTTACAATTTAGACCAGTTCGTGGTCGTTTTCATAGATGATATACTCATCTATTCGAAGACCCACGAGGAGCATGAGCGTCATTTGAGGATAGTTTTGGAGATTTTGAAGGAGAAAAAGCTGTATGCAAAACTCTCTAAGTGTGAATTTTGGTTGGAGGAGGTCAAGTTTTTAGGGCACGTTGTGTCAAAAGGAGGCATAGCCGTTGATCCTAGTAAGGTAGAAGCCGTAATGAATTGGGATAGACCGACCACCATAACGGAAATACGGAGCTTTTTGGGCTTGGTAGGCTACTACCGTAGGTTTATCAAAGGATTTTCCCAGTTAGCCCTACCCTTGACCAAGCTCACTAGGAAGAATGCCCCGTTTGAGTGGAGCCCCGAATGTGAGAAGAGTTTTCAAGAGCTTAAGGAAAGGTTAACCACGACCCCAGTCTTGGTCTTACCTAGCCCCAATGTACCCTTCGAGGTATATTGTGATGCTTCGGGCAAAGGACTAGGGTGTGTGTTGATGCAAAATAGGCAAGTGGTAGCCTATGCATCACGACAACTCAAGCCTCACGAGGCTAACTACCCCACCCATGACCTAGAATTAGCCGCCGTAGTGTTTGCCTTAAAGATGTGGAGACACCATCTGTATGGTGTAAGGTTTGAAGTTTTCTCCGATCATAAGAGTCTCAAGTACCTCTTTGATCAAAAGGAGTTAAACATGAGGCAAAGAAGATGGATGGAATTCCTCAAAGACTACGATTTCGGTTTAAGTTACCACCCAGCAAGGCTAATGTAGTCGTGATGCCTTGAGCCGAAAGTCGTTACACCTGTCCCACATAATGATCAAAGAAGTTGAGTTGATAGAGAAGTTTAGATATATGAATCTAGGGATGTCAGAATCAGATAGAGGGATAAAGATGTGCTATCTTAGTGTAACAAGTGGATTTAAACAAAGGATCATGTTAGCACAATGAGAGAATGAGGAGTTCGAAGAGATCATAGATGCTGTTAAGGCGGGAAAGTTGAAAGGTTTCGAAAAAGGCGAGGATTGGATATGGAGATTTGAGGGAAGGATCTGCGTACCCCAAGATGGTGACCTCCGAGAGAAGATCTTGGAGGAGGCTCACAAAAGCTATTTCACCATTCATCCTTGTTACCAAGATGTACCAAGACTTGAAGAAGATGTTTTGGTGGCGGAATGAAGAAGGATGTAGTCGCTGGGTTAGTAAGTGCTTGGTATGTCAGAAACTGAAAATCGAGCACCAAAAACCTTCAGGTTTGTTGCAACCCCTGTCAATCCCTGAGTGGAAGTGGGAATGCATATCTATGGATTTCGTGACGGGATTGCCTAAGACCCAAGCTGGCCATGATGCTATTTGGGTGATAGTGGATCGACTAACCAAGTCGGCACACTTTCTACCTATTAGAGTGACATACTCTTTAGATAAATTGGCTCAGTTATACATCCAAGAGATCGTAAGATTGCATGGAGTACCGTCGACGATAATCTCGGATAGAGATCCGCGGTTTACGTCGCGTTTTTGGGGAGCCTTTCAAAAGGCGTTTGGTTCAAAGCTATGCTTAAGCACTGCTTACCACCCACAAACAGACGGACAATTTGAAAGGACGATCCAAACCCTAGAGGATATGCTAAGAGCCTGTATGTTAGACCAAAGGGGAAGTTGGGATAAGTACTTGCCTTTGATCGAGTTTGCGTATAACAATAGTTATCACGCGAGCATCGGTATGGCAATCGCATGCTAGGCGTTGTATGGAAGGAAGTGCCAATCACCTTTGTGTTGGTACGAGCCTGGGGAGCAAAGTGTCTTAGGACCCGATGTAGTGAGGGAAACGACGGAACAAATCAAGAGGATCCGGGATAGGATGCTCACTGCTCAAAGAAGACAAAAGAGCTATGCGGACAAGCGGCGCAAGCCCTTGGAGTTCGAAGAGGGAGAACATGTGTTCCTTAGGATTACCCCCACTACAGGCATAGGGAGAGCCATGAAAGTCAAAAAGTTGAGCCCCCGATTCCTTGGTCCTTTCCAAATTCTTCAAAGGATAGGAACAGTTGCCTACAAAATAGCCTTACCCCCTAATCTTTCAAATCTTCATGACGTCTTTCACGTCTCTCGCTTAAGAAGTATGAGTCCGACCCTAGCCACGCTTTTAGAGCGAGCATGTTCGATTAAGGGACGACCTAACTTTCAATCTTCCCTACGAGAATCGTGGACCGCGAGTCAGCGGTGAGGAACAAGTACATTCCATTGGTAAAGGTAGCATGGGGACGCGACAAATCCGAAGAGTTTACATGGGAGCTAGAGTCAGAAATGCAAGACAAGTATCCCGAGCTTTTCCAAGCTAACGAATTTCGAGGGCGAAATTCTTTTTAAGGAGGGGAGTAATGTAACACCAGATTTTGTCCAGGAAATGACCAAAATGCCCCTGAGGTCATTTCCTGACCTGAACTCGAGGGTAACCAACTTGGTCATCCTCAAAGGGTCAACTCAATGTTTGAAGGGGATTGAATGGCCTTTGAATGCTTTCGGAAGCGAAAATTTCGTTTCATGATTTGGTCAAAATGACCAAAATACCCCTATAGGGTTTTCTGAGGTAAAGGTGCCATTTGAGCCCGGAACTTTCCCCAGAGGTTTAAAAACATGTTTTCATGTGTCCAGAGGTCTCTGTTCAAGTCCCGGTGGTCGTGGGCAGTTTTAGTGCAAAATTACGATTTTGCCCCTAGAATAGTGTTTTTGAGCTTAATGACGTAATTAAGCAAACCTAAGCAATATTAGGCTCTAAACGAAGATTAATTTATTTCCCTAATTAATCTAGAGTCAAAATAATTTATTAAAGTTAATTAGAACCTAAAATTGCTTAGATTAAACTTAAATCCCATTTTAGAACTCAAGATTCCTAGTCTTGGAATCTTGAATAGTGTTTTCTCTCTCCAATTCCTTAAATCAAGGAAATGTGTCTAGAGTTGTTTAGACTCTAAATTGAGGATTTAACTCTCTAATGGTGCAAGACCACTCCTTAATTATGTCTAGACCACCTTAATTACCCAATTACCTTACCTAAATACTTTCTTACAAATTCCTAATCTTAAGCATAATCAAAGATACACCTAAACACAACTCTAAACCACAATTAAAATGCAAACTAATCCTCCCCATGGGCTGATGCATTTCGGCCAGCACCTTTCCCCTTTGACCACATATTAAATTGTTTCTCACTCAAAGAACCATGCTTGAGGCCATATCTTGAACCATACCTCACCATACTTTAAGCCATACCTCACCATACCTCAAGAACACATTATCTCACCTCATGGAACTCATGGAAGCCTCCAATCTGCACCTTACATGGCCAAAGTCTTCATCAGCCTTCACACCCTCTATTTGTTTCATTTCTCTATAAATAGAATGCCTTGAGGAGCTTGCACCACTTTTAGATCATTTGCTAAGTTTAGGAACTCTCAAAGCTTTTTCTTTTCTCTCAAAGTTTTTGTGTTCTTCAAGTTCTTGGAGTTCCTCAAGTTCTTCATCTTCTTCATCTTCTTCTTCCATCTTCAAGTTCATCACATCAAGTAGGGATTTTCTTTCATGTATTCTTTTCTTTAAAGTTCTTGTTTCAAGCTTGATGTTCATAGTTTCTCTTGTTTCTCTTTAGAACTTCATTTCCACTCCTTTTCCTTTTTATTTTTCGGCCATAGGCCTTGGAGAACAAAGGAATGAGAGCTTGATGATGAGAGTTTCGTGATGATGATCATCACTTGAAACAAACTCTAGAGCTTGATCTTTGTTCTTGAGCAAAAATGTTTTTAGTTTTTCCTCTCTTGAACTCTTGAGAACTTTAGCTTTGATGATGTTTTTAAATGGCTCTATGAACTCAATGATGAGGACTCATGATGTTGGTGTTAATATATCACCAAGATCATGAACTCTAGAGTTTTAAAATGTTGCCTTTTCTTCTTGAAGATTTCGGCCATTACCTTAAATTTTCTAAGCTTCATGGTTTGATTTCCTAAAAATATTATGTTAAGTTTTAAAGAACTCTAAGCTTGACTTTACCTTGTTTGGATGAGTTTGGGTTATGGTTTAAATTCCTTTAAAGTCTTGTTAAGAGCTCTAGAAAGATAAAATGAACTTGCATAATCTATCTTATGCTTGCACTCATGTTTACATTCTTGTTATGCACCTTTACTTTCAAGCTATCACCTAAGAACATAAAGATTAAAATGGAACTTGTCTCATCACTTAATTTAATTCTCAAAGCCTTTCTATTTCGGCCTTAAAGTCGATTGTTGTTGGGCCTAGAGCACTAAAATAAAGAATTGAACTTGCATTATCACTTAATTAATTCCTCGAATGCCTATCTATTTCGGCCTTAAAGTCGATTGTTGTTGGGCCAAGAGCACTAAAATAAAGAATTGAACCATGCATATTTACCTTCAAGCTTGCACGTTTAAGTTTATGCCTCGCATATTTACGTTCGAGCTTGCGTTTAAGATTATGCCTTGCATATTTAATTTTAAGTCATCACTTTACTTTGTAAGCAAGATTAAAAACGAAAAGCATGAGCACGTTTAGTTTATGTCATAACTTAAGAACCTAGAGCTCAAAGACTTGCCCATTTCATTCCAAGTTAAAGTTATATGTGAATGTATTCCTTGAATGAATAATCTCGGCCAAGTAGTGATGATGGACTTGCAATGAGTTTTCATCTAGCTACTAGGACCAATAGTCTATGTTTTAAGTTTTCCTTAAAGCTTTACAAATCTTTATAAGGTTTTGTCATCACAAGTTGTGATTTTATTATCTTTTAGGGGATGGAATATGTTTTGGTCGGTGACCTAAGGCTTCACTTAGCCTCTTGATGAATTAAAATGTTTTGCAAAAAGTTTTAGAAGTTCTAAATTGATTCCAAGAGAAACTAGTTAACTTATGTACCTAGAAATGTCAATTTAACTCTCTCATTTAAGTTAAATGTTTTCGGTTCTGATGTGATGAGTGTGATGCTGTATGATGATGTTTTGATGTGTTGGAATGTGTAAAAATATCATATGATGATGTAGAAGCGATCCTATGCATGATAGGTAAGAAACTAGCTAACTAGAAATACCGTAAAGCTAGAATTTAACATAGTTTTGACCCATTTGTTTATGGAACTTTTCCAAACTGTTTTAATGGGGACATAATCAGATTTAGATTGTTTAGACATGAAAAACTTGGTATCATTTGAGTTGGAATTGAATTCTAGCACCTATGGGGAAACTAGTAACTAGAAAACCGTAAAAATGCAAGTGTAGAACTCTTAGAACATTTAATTTTCTGGATTCGGTCCAGCACCCTTACAACATCGTAAACATGATTAATAATTAGTCCTTAAGCATAGGAATGCCTCATAATTGATTTAGATTTAATATATAGCGCCTTAAAGCGGAACCAAGAAAGGGTCTAAAACGTAAGTTCTAAAACCCCGTATTCACATGTTAGGATTTCCACCCTATGCTATTCAGATTTAAAAGTAAAATGAGAGGATTATGAATGATGTTTAATTATGAGCCTTAGGTGCTTAAAATATGAGCGGGGGATGGAGAGAACTATATCTCAAGATTAAGACCCGTAAGGGTCAAAGCATAAGCTACCGTAAGAGTAAGCGTTTGGATGATTTATGGTGATGCATGAAGTATGCTAATGATGATGATGTTATTCATATGAGGAATTTATGAGATTATATGTTAATGTGGCATAAAGCAAATTTGGAAGGAAATTCGATTGTAATGACCGTTGTGCCGAATTTCCGACAAATTTGGGGACTTAAAGAGATTTTGAAAATTAAGGTACTAAGATGGGTTCTAGGATGACACCGGTTCGGCCGAGCACCTCCATAGAACTCATGTGACATCGGTACCATTTTATACTCTTAGGTGACACCGGTTCGGCCGAGCACCCCTAAGAGTTTTGCCCCCTAACCCGTACTCAGATAGTCGGGATTTATGATTTATGATACGCTTATCGTTAAGTGGTAAGTAAGAACTAGTGACGACTAGTTAAGGTATGAGCTCATAACCTAGATGTATGACACGTTACAGGTGACACCGGTTCGGCCGAGCACCCGATTCGATTGTCTTTTAGGGTGGCCCATGAGGAAGAGAAGTTTCATGGTTATGATTATGTCACTAAGTTTTGTCCCATATGAATGTTACTATTGCCACTTTATGCCACCAAGAATGATGATGCTTGATGTTATGTTTTATGTATGTGCATTAGGTAGTGCCATGCATACATTTTCTATTATGTTGCATTCATGACATTAAGATCATCCTAAAATGAATGGACCTTGGCTAAAATATATTTTTAAGTTTAAAATGAACTTAATACATGCTCAGTCGTTTTGTATAAATAAACGCAAGGTTCCTGAGGACGTAGATGATGACACCTAGGTAGTAGGAGGCCCTACTGAGATTCTTTAGCAAGATTCTCACTCCCTCTATCTCTTTATTTCCGTCACGTCTTCAGATGGCGACGTTCGTAGTGTTCGTGGACACCCCGACATGGGAAGTGCACTATGACCCGGCTCACGGGTCATACCATTTTGAGGCGATGCGGTGCGGGTTTTCATGTTCGTAGGACGCCTTCGCTCATCCAGTGCACACCCATCGCTTCTCCCGATCGCACCCTATGGCGACGGCGAGCGGGTTTTTGAGCGTCTTGGCGTCGCGCATGACGAGAGAGTGCTCGCATGCACACCACCGCCCTAGCCATGCGAGACTATCCCGACATGCGTGCCGGACCTACTTCTGAGAGACCGACCCGTCAGAGGACCCGCCTACTCATCCGACAATGGCGAGAGCTCTGCCCCTCTCCACCATTGATGAGGAGGCGGTGAGGATACCGTGACCCGGCCTCGACTTGCACGACGACCGAGATGCGGCCACACCGCGAGGTCACTCTCGATCCCGTTCCGCCTCTTTACGCCGAGGAGCTCGCACAGTTTCCCGGATACTTGCCTCGTTCACGAGACGGACGTCAGTAGGAGGTGACGATCGACCGATGGAGTACCCGGTTAGAGCACACACCACTTAGATGGGGATAAACCTTCTTTTGTTTAGAGGTTATCCTATTAGGTGCACTCGGGTAGGGGAGTAGATTATGTTCATGTTTTATGTTGTATTTCCTTTCCTGTACTTTCCTTGTACTAAAGTAAGTCCCACACTTATAAGTGGGCAAATTATATATATATGAGATGATCTTCAGTGTTACTCATGGTGTGCCTTATGTTATGATGTTGTGAGACGTTCGTTTACCATACATGGTTTACTGCTTATCGCATCACGCGGCTCTCACTTTGTTTTTTTTAAAAAAAATTACCCGTATTTTCCGCTAAGTAATTCAAAGATAAATGAGAACTATGAAGTAACAGACTAACGATTAACCTAAATATGTTCTAGAGTATTGGGTTAAAAATTAGGATGTTACAGCATGTGTTTTAGATCAAAGGGGAGGTTGGGATAAGTACCTGCCACTGATTGAATTTGCATATAACAACAGTTATCATGCAAGTATCGGTATGGCACCGTATGAGGCCCTCTATGGACGGAAATGTCAATCTCCCTTATGTTGGTATGAACCCGGAGAGCAAAGTTTACTCGGACCTGATATTGTGAGGGAAACAACGGAACAAATCAAGAAGATTAGGGATAAGATTCTTACTGCTCAAAGTTGACAGAAAAACTATGTGGACAAGCGGCGAAAACCGCTAGATTTTCAAGAAGGGGACCACGTGTTCCTAAGGATCACCCCCACCACAGGCATAGGCCGAGCAATAAAAGTAAAGAAATTGAGCCCAGTTTCTTGGTCCGTTTGAAATCCTTACCAAAGTAGGACACAGAGCTCATCAGTATAGCCCTACCCCAGTCTATCCAACCTTCATGATGTTTTCCATGTCTCTCAATTAAGAAAGTATCAATCGACCGAGTCATGTACTAGAGCCAGAACATGTACAATTAAGAGATAACCTGACATTTAACTTACTACCCACGAGAATCGTCGACCGAGGAGTTAAGCAGTTAAGGAACAAGGCTGTACCCCTGCTCAAAGTAGCATGGGGACAGGCTGAAACCGAAGAACTTACATGGGAGCTGGAATCAAACGTGAAAGCACAATACCATGAGTTGTTCTCAGGTAACGGATTGCCGGCGCGAAATTGTTTTAAGGAGGGAGTAATGTAACGCCCCAATTTTCTTGTCATTAGAAATTACTCAATTATCAGTAGATAATTATTACATAAGATTTGAGGCCGAACAATCCTCAATAAAGGAATATAACGTTAGAAGAGAGGTTAGGAACGATTCATGCGAGAGTCGCAAATCCCGAATTTCTGTACGTATAAAATGACCAAAATGCCCCTGAAGTTATTTTACTCAGAAAATGAGGATCGTGGGCCCCACCTATTCTCAAGGGGATATTTTGAGGATAATAAGGGATTGTTTGTGTTATGTGTGTTAATAGAGCAGAAGGATCTCAATTTTGAGTTCGACGCTGAAATGACCAAAACGCCCACGGGTCTTGTTTAACTCCGATGCGTGGCCCGAGCCCGAACCTCACTAAAATGTTTTAAAATGTGTTTTTAAGCCATGATTAACCATTGGTTAAGCTCGGGTGGCCTCGGGCAGATTTTAAGTGAAAGTACGATTTTGCCCCTGTTTTTGGGCAGTTTTGCGAATTCGGGATTTTTGATTGATATACCGAAACCTAAGCAATATTAGGCTCAAATAAAAGCTTATCAAATTCTAAATATTAATCTAGAGTCAAAATTATGTATTTAGATTGATTAGAACCCAAAATTGCTCAAAAACACCCAAATTGCTTACTAATTCACTTAAACCCTTAACCGTAAATTCTCTAAATTACATGAATACCTTGCCTACACCTAAATAATGCATGGAACACACAAATTTCACTTCTTTCGGCTGTAATGGACGAAATTATTGATGCCATTATGCAGCTGAATTATTGCCAAAAGTTGCACTAAAACAAAATGCCAAAATGTCACCATAAGAGACATAATTCCTTAATTTCATACAACTTTGTCTAAAATGATTTTTCCTCCCTTATTTCTCCTGCAAAATTCCGTCCACTACCTCATCATTTTGGCCAATTAGAATTCTCAAAATCTTCTATAAATAGGCTTGCTTGAGTGGTCTTGGAATGCTGGGTTCATAACTAGTTTTTAGGAGCACCAAAAACTTTCTTTCTTCCTCCTCTTTGGCTGAATTCTTTCTTCAATTTTTTCAAAGGGATTTTGTTTCATTTCACTTCAAGAAACCAAGTTCTCTTCCTCTTCTTCAACTCAGATTAGGTAGGGAGTAGTTTCTAAATTTATTTCTATGCTTTGAGGAGTTGTGTTTTTAGCTCAAAATGATGAAATTATGAACTTACCTTAGCTTTTCATTTTGGTTTTCCTCTTCAATTTTTCTTTAACCAATTCAACCATATGGCCTAGGTGGAACTAAGATGATGGCTTGATGATGAGGACCTTGAGGGTGGGTTGTAAATCCATCACAAGTTAGGCCTCTAAAGCTTGAAAATTCCACTTGATGCAAAACTTTAAAGAATAATGCTTTATGATGCTAAAACAAAGATTTTTAGTTTAGAACTTGAAAGATGTATTTTCCTTTTATGTTTTATTTCTTGTTAAGATATGTATTGGGTTGAATTTATAATTCTTTTAAAGTCTTGAAGGAGCTCTAGTAAAGAAACAAAATGAATTTGCATCCATGATTAAGTTTATGCTTTGCATAACTATGTTTACCTTCTATGTCATCACTAAATTTTCAAGAATGAATAAATGAACTTGCATTTCTCATGTTTAAATTCCAAGCTTGTATTTCATGTTTATGTTTCAAGTCATCACTTAATCTTTCAAGATAATAAAGAGGTTGCATCTCATATTTAATTTATGCTCTCACTATATTTTATAATGGCTAAAAGAATCAACGCATGGCATGTTTATTTTATGCCATCACCTAAAGATCCTAGAGCTCAAAGACTTGCCCATGTATCACAAGCAAAGAAATATGATTATTGGAGTTAAAGAATTTATTCTTTAAAAAGTCTTGAGATTGGAGTTTAAAAATATGTAATAATAATTCTCTTCTCCCTCTCTTGGTCTGTGCGGACTACCGCCTCCGGTTTCTTAATATTCTCTTCTCCTCTATTGGTCTGTGCGGATTACCGCTCCAGTTTCTTGTATCATGTTTATATTTCAAGTTCTTGCATCATGTTTAATTTTCAAGTCATCACCTTAAATCTTAAAGATAAAGAAATGGAATTGCATATCATGTTTATAATTCCAAGCTATCACCTTATGAAGATAAGATTAAAATAAGGTTGCATAGCATGTTTATAATTCTAAGATGTCACCTAAATCTCTAAAGCTTAGGACTTACTCCTTTTATCTTAAGTGAGAATTTTATTTGTGAAGATCCTCCCAAATTTGACAAAAGAACTAGTTTCTAAATGAGTTTTAAGGCTTTGCAAGGATTTTACGGGGAACTAGTATTTTAATGCACTTAAAATATGATTCTATGTAATTGCATTAGGTTCATGATTCGGCCACTGATCTGAGTTTAGTATCAATGTGTGATAATGATTTGATATGATTGAAGTTGTGATAATTATGGTTTATTGTTAAGAGAATGATTCATAATTGGTTTAGTAACTAATTAGTTCTATAATTGATAATTCTATGTAAGGATTGGATGCTTATTAAGTACTTGATATCATTGAATGATTTCCTGGCTTGCATGTTATAGTTCTTTGTTGCAAATAATGAGAATGCTTATACATGAAATGTTCTTTATTATGTAAAATTCACCTTTGTTGCTAGAAGAAAGTGTATCATTGTAAAAGTGTAATTTAGAAAGGTTCTGGCTAAGGAAAGACTTGGTATTTAAGCGTGTCCATTGTGACCCACCTCTTTCCTGGGAATCTCCCATATGCATGATTACAGTTGATATATATTATTCTAGCTTAAGACTATAAATGAGAAAATGTTATGATGTTTATGAATTGTATTATGATATAACATGCAAAGATTTAATGGTGACTTAAACTTATAAGAAAATGATCCTTTGGAACCATCAGACTATAGGTGGTGAAAAGGTGATTTTAGCCCCCTAACCCGTTCTCTCAAAAGGGTAGAGTCGGGACTTTAGCTTATCAAAAGGGATAAGTATATGCTAGTGACGACTAGTAAAGTATGAGCTCATAACCTAAATTACTCCCAAAAGGGTGGAATATAGGGTGGCCCAAGGAAAATAATGATGATGATAATATTTTAAGTCACCTAAGGCACTAAAGAAATGAAATATGTGCACTGTGTCCATGTGTAGCTAATATTATATGACGTTCTTTTATGCATGTTATTTTGATAATGATGATGAGGAATATGATGTAATGATAAAGGAAAAGTTCATTGTAAATATGACATGTTAAGAATAAGATGCATTATAAGACGCATGATCAAAAATTGACGAACCTCGGTTAAGTATTTGTCCGAACATAAAATGAATCTTTGCATGCTCACCATTTTAGAATAATCCCGAGGTTCCTGGGGACTTTGATGATGACACTGTAGAAGGAGGTACCCTACTGAGAATTCTTTAGCAAGATTCTCACTCCCTTTTCTTTATTTCCGTCATTGTCTCCAGATTCAAATGGCGACATTCGTCCTGTTCGTTGATACCCCTACTTGGGAATTCCACTATGATCCGATGCATCGCTCGTATCATTTTGAAGGGAGGTCTTGTGATTCGTGTTTTATTTACATAGGTCGTCCATTTGCACATCCTGTCCCTAGTTATCGATTTTCTCCTACTTCCCCCTATGGCGATGAAATGGTTTTCGAACATGCACGTCCACTTGATGAAAGGATGTTACGTTCTTATCCCACTTCATCTGCTGTCCATGGATTTCCAGAGTATGTTCCCGAGACGAGATATTCTGAAACTGATCCTTCAGAGGACACTCCTACTCATGTATATTCTGAGAGCTCTGCTCCTACTCCCACACATGTAAGAGAGGGTAGTGAGGAAACAGTTGTTCAGCCGAGGTTAACGAGAAGGCCGTCCATGCGACCCCAGCCTGGTGCATCTCGTGTATCCCCTCCCGAGGGAGCTCATCAGTGGATCGGATTTATTCCCCCATTTCCAGGACAGTGGCCATAGAAGGTTCTTAGTAGATTTATGAGTGTTCATGCACCCTAGTTTTAGGATAACCTTCCCGGCTTATGGAGTTATCTAGTTTAGGGGCATGTATTTCCTTATGTATATTTTCTTTTATTGGTTTGCATAAGATAATGATGTATGAACATAACCCACCCTTTGAGTGAGGTTATTGTATGTAAATATATGCTATAATGTGCTTATGGATGTTATATGATGGAGCCTAAGTGATATGATGTGATATATTCTTAAACGTCTTATTATACTCCGCTTACTCGTTCACGTTGTACTCGGCTCACGTTTTCAATTATGTGTTTAAAAAAAAATGGCTCGTAATTTCACTAAGTATTTTCAAATTGTGAAGAAAGAACCAAAGCAAGGAGTAAAGTCTAGTCATTAATCAGATTCAACCTAGGTGTATCTGGTTAATTACTAGGGTGTTACATTTTGGTATCAGAGCAGTTCGATTCTCATGGAGCCTGGGGATTGGACTAGCTATGCTTCTAAAGCATAATACGTTAGTGACGTCATGTGTAGATGTTTATCATTAGGATGAGCTTGAGGATTAGAAATACATGACTACTGTATGTTGAAAGTGCCATGGTAACTTGCTCACTTTGCATGGAATATTGGGCCTGATCACCTCAGTGTTGCTGTTTTGTGTGTATAGGGACCAATGGCACATCGACAACAGACTAGGAGCGCAGCACAGAATAATCAAGACAACGAGACAGCCGAAGCACTCCCCGACGTAGCAAGGACCATGAGAATGATGATGGAACGAATGGATCAGGATCGTCAAGCCAATATGAATCAGGGACATGAGATTCCTGAACATGCCTGTTTCGGGGAGTTTCGTAAGGCAAACCCACTAATTTTCAAGGGGACACTGAATCCAAATATTGCAGATGAATGGATTCGGAATATTGAGAAGGTCTTTGCTGTAGTCCCATGCTCAGAGGAGCAAAAGGTCACCTTCGCTACTCATATGCTTGAGGGTGATAAGTATATGCTAGTGACGACTAGTAAAGCGAGAAGGCCGTCCATGCGACCCCAGCCTGGTGCATCTCGTGTGTCCCCTCCCGAGGGAGCTCATCAGTGGATCGGATTTATTCCCCCATTTCCAGGACAGTGGCCATAGAAGGTTCTTAGTAGATTTATGAGTGTTCATGCACCCTAGTTTTAGGATAACCTTCCCGGCTTATGGAGTTATCTAGTTTAGGGGCATGTATTTCCTTATGTATATTTTCTTTTATGGGTTTGCATAAGATAATGATGTATGAACATAACCCACCCTTTGAGTGAGGTTATTGTATGTAAATATATGTTATAATGTGCTTATGGATGTTATATGATGGAGCCTAAGTGATATGATGTGATATATTCTTAAACGTCTTATTATACTCCGCTTACTCGTTCACGTTGTACTCGGCTCACGTTTTCAATTATGTGTTTAAAAAAAAATGGCTCGTAATTTCACTAAGTATTTTCAAATTGTGAAGAAAGAACCAAAGCAAGGAGTAAAGTCTAGTCATTAATCAGATTCAACCTAGGTGTATCTGGTTAATTACTAGGGTGTTACAGAAATCGGCGAGCTTTGAGATTAAGTATTAGGTGATATGAAGATGTAAGCTTCTTGTTTTAATCTTTAAGTTTTAGGTGATGGCTTTGCAAAATAAACATGCTAGGCAAGAAATGTAAATATGAATGCAAGTTCATTTTATATTCTTTACTAGAGCTCATAAAAGAATTTAAAGGAATATAAACCTCAATCCAACACATATCTTATCAAGGCAAAGTGAGGTTCAGAGTTCTTGTACCAAGATTTTTCCATGAAGTCTTATGGTTTGAATATCATCATCAAGCTCAAGGAAATGGACTTAACGGAATCAAATCATCCAACAACTATCTTTAAACAAAACCTTTGAGCATCAAAGAAAAGGAAATAAGGCCAAAGCCCAGAGGAAAGAAAAGGAAGGAGGAGACCAAAACCAAGTTTGAAGAAAGGAAAGGAAAAACCAAAAATGTGTTAAGATCAACACTAAGTTTCAAGCTTTAGGGCTTTCGCAATGTGACCATGGGTCCATTATCTTGAAACCTCATCATCAAGCTAAGCAAATTTCCTTTCAAACCAAGCCTTATAACTAAGAATAAAAAGAAGGAAAAAGGGTTTGAACCAAGAAAAAAAACTATAACTTTTCTAATCAAACATCAACTTGAAAGTTAAAGGTTTTGAAGAGCAACCCATCATGGAAAGCAAATAAGGCCTTGATGGCCGAAAATGAAAAGGAAGAGGAAAAGAAATCGAAAAAGGAAAAGAACCCAAGAAGGTTCAAAACAACATTTGAATCGAGAACAAAGCATAATCAAGTGAAAGAATGAGTTTTAGAACAAGCTCCTTACCAAATGGTGAGGTTGAAGTGAATTTGAAGGAGATGAAGAAAATGAGAGGAAGAAAACTCTTGAGCTTTGAGAGAAAAGAAGGAACTTGAGGTTGCTTTTGAAAACTCAAAGCTTAGCAAATGATCTAAAGGTTCTTACAAGTTCATTTGCATGGGTATTTATAGAAAAACAAAACCAAAGGTGCAAGGAGGGAGGGGTGGCCAAACCTCATGTTCCATGAGGTGAGAGAATTGGCTTCATGGAGGCATGGTGGAAAGTATGGCTAGGTATGGCCTAAGGTATGGTCCTAAGCATGGTTCTTTGAGTGTTTGAATGAACAAACATGTGATGCATTGGAGGGGGTGAGGTGGCGCCATTTTGGAGCATCCAAGGGGGAGGAAAATCTTTCATTTAATTGTGGATTAGAGGTGTGTTAACGTGTAGCTTTGATTAGGCTTAAGATTAGGAGTTGCTAAGTAAGTGTTTAGGTGAGGTGATGGTCAATTAAGGATATTAAGACATGATTAGGGAGTGTTATTGCTTCATTAGTGAGATTGAAACTCATTTTGAAATTATAAACAATTGTAGACACAATTTCTTAATTTAAGGAATTGGAGAGAGAAAACACTATTCAAGATTCGGTGATTTGAAATCTTGAGTTTTTAAAAGAGGTTTAAGCTTAATCTAAGCAATTTTAGGTTCTAATTAACTTTAACAAATTATTTTGGCTCTAGATTACTTATGGAAATTAATTAATCTTCGATTAGAGCCTAATATTGCTTAGGTTTGCTTAATCACATCATTAGGCTCAAAATTACTATTCTAGGGGCAAAATCATAATTTTATACAAAAATTGTCCGGGATCACCGGGACTTAAACAGGCATACCCAAACTCATCAAAACATCATTTTAAACCTTTTGGGAAAGTTTCAGCCTCAACAATGCTTATGCCCGTGCAAAAACGCTATAGGGATATTTTGGTCATTTTGAGCCGAAAAATGAAAATTTCATTTTTGGGATCATTCCTAACTCATCCAATCCCCTTCAACATTGGAGTTGACCCTTTGAGGACTGCCGGGCCGGTTATCCTCGAATTCTGGGTGAAAAATGATCTCAGGGGCATTTTGGTCATTTATACTCAGATAGAAAAATAAATGTAACACCCCGATTTTTCTGTTCGAGGGAAATGACCAAAATGCCCCTGAGGTCATTTCCTAACCCGAGTTCGAGGGTAACCAACTCGGTCGTCCTCGAAGGGTCAACTCAATGTTTGAAGGGGATTGAATGGCCTTTGAATGCTTCCGGAAGCGAAAATCTCGTTTTCAGTTTGGTCAAAATGACCAAAATACCCCTATAGCGTTTACTGGGTAAAGGTGCCGTTTGAGCCCGGAACTTTCCCCCGAGGTTTAAAAACATGTTTTCATGTGTCTAGAGGTCTCTGTTCAAGTCCCGGTGGCCCCGGGCAGTTTTAGTGCAAATTACGATTTTGCCCCTAGAATAGTGTTTTTGAGCTTAATGACGTAATTAAGCAAACCTAAGCAATATTAGGCTCTAAACGAAGATTAATTTATTTCCCTAATTAATCTAGAGCCAAAATAATTTATTAAAGTTAATTAGAACCTAAAATTGCTTAGATTAAACTTAAATCCCTTTCTAGAACTCAAGACTCCTAGTCTTGGAATCTTGA
Organism: Dalbergia cochinchinensis; assembly: GCA_031216125.1. Taxonomy (NCBI): domain Eukaryota; kingdom Viridiplantae; phylum Streptophyta; class Magnoliopsida; order Fabales; family Fabaceae; genus Dalbergia; species Dalbergia cochinchinensis. Next base: position 28,470,297 of record CM062375.1, on the reverse strand, counting down.
ATAGTGTTTTCTCTCTCCAATTCCTTAAATCAAGGAAATGTGTCTAGAGTTGTTTAGACTCTAAATTGAGAATTTAACTCACTAATGGTGCAAGAGCACTCCTTAATTATGTCTAGACCACCTTAATTATCCATTTCTCTTACCTAAACACTTTCTTACAAATTCCTAATCTTAAGCATAATCAAAGATACACCTAAACACAACACTAAACCACAATTAAAATGCAAGAAATCCTCCCCCATGGGCTGATGCATTTCGGCCACCTCCTCCCCCATTTGACCACATGTTGATTTGTTTTCTCACTCAAAGAACCATGCTTGAGCCATACCTTGAACCATACCTCACCATGCCTTAAGACCACATTATCTCACCTCATGGAACTCATGGGAAGCCCTCCAATCTGCACATATGGCCGAAGCTCCTCTCCTCCATGAGCTCCCTCCATTTGTTTCATTTCTCTATAAATACAATGCCTTGAGGAGCTTGCACCACTTTTAGATCATTTGCTAAGTTTAGGAGCACTCAAAGCTTTTCCTTTTCTCTGAAAGTTCTAGTGTTCTTCAAGTTCTTGGAGTTCTTCAAGTTCTTCATCTTCTTCATCTTCTTCTTCCATCTTCAAGTTCATCACATCAAGTAGGGATTTTCTTTCATGTATTCTTTTCTTTAAAGTTCTTGTTTCAAGCTTGATGTTCATAGTTTCTCTTGGTTCCTTTTAGAACTTCTTTTCTTCTCCTTCTTCCTCTTTATGTTTCGGCCATGGGCCTTTGGGAATGAAGGAATGAGAGCTTGATGATGAGAGTTTCATGATGATGTTTATCACTTGAAACAAACTCTAGAGCTTGATCTTTGTTCTTAAGCAAAAATGTTTTTAGTTTTTCCTTTCTTGAACTCTTGAGAACTTTAACTTTAATGATGTTTTAAAATGGCTCTATGAACTCAATGATGAGGACTCATGATGTTGGTGTTAATATATCATCAAGATCATGAACTCTAGAGTTCTAAAATTTCCTTTTTCTTCTTGATGGTTTCGGCCATTCCCTTAAATTTTGCTTGGCTTCATGGTTTGATTTCCTAAAAATATTATGTTAAGTTTTAAAGAACTCTAAGCTTGACTTTACCTTGTTTGGATGAGTTTGGGTTATGGTTTAAATTCCTTTAAAGTCTTGTTAAGAGCTCTAGAAAGATAAAATGAACTTGCATAATTTATTTTATGCTTGCATTCATATTTACATTCTTGCTATGCATCTTTACTTTCTAGCTATCACCTAAGAACATAAAGATTAAAATGGAACTTGTATCATCACTTAATTTAATTCTCGAAGCCTTTCTATTTCGGCCTTAAAGTCGATTGTTGTTGGGCCTAGAGCACTAAAATAAAGAATTGAACTTGCATTATCACCTAATTAATTTCTCGAATGCCTTTCTATTTCGGCTTTAAAGTCGATTGTTGTTGGGCCAAGAGCATTAAAATGAAGAATTGAATCTTGCATATTTACTTTCAAGCTTGCACGTTTAAGTTTATGCCTCGCATATTTACTTTCAAGCTTGCACGTTTAAGTTTATGCCTTGCATATTTAAATTTAAGTCATCACTTTACTTTGTAAGCAAGATTAACAATGAAAAGCATGAGCACGTTCAGTTTATGTCGTAATTTAAGAACCTAGAGCTCAAAGACTTGCCCATTTCATTCCAAGTTAAAGTTTAATGTGAAACCATTCTTTGAATGCATATTTTCGGCCAAGTAGTGATGATGGACTTTCAATGAGTTTTCATCTAGCTACAAGGACCAATAGTCTAGGTTCTAAGTTTTCCTTAAAGCTTTACAAACCTTCTCAAGGTTATGTTGTCATGAGATATGACTTTACTCCCTTTTAGGAGATGAAATATATTTTGGTCATTGACCTAAGGCTTCTCTTAGCCCTTTGATGAATTAAAATGATTTGCAAAGAGTTTTTAGAAATTCTAAATTGATTCCAAGAGAAACTAGTTAACTTATGTACCTAGAAATGTCAATTTAACTCTCTCATTTAAGTTAAATGTTTTCGGTTCTGATGTGATGAGTGTGATGTTGTATGATGATGTTTTGATGTGTTGGAATGTGTGAAAATATCATGTGATGATGTAGAAGCGATCCTATGCATGATAGGTAAGAAACTAGCTAACTAGAAATACCGTAAAGCTAGAATTTAACATAGTTTTGACCCATTTGTTTATGGAACTAATCCAAACTGTTTTAATGGGAACATAATCAGATTTAGATTGCTCAGACATGAAAAACTTGGTATCATTTGAATTAGAATTGAATTCTAGCACCTATAGGGAAACTAGTAACTAGAAAACCGTAAAAATGCAATGTAGAACTCTTGGAACATTTATTTTTCTGGATGCTATCCAGCACCCTTATAACATGATAAACATGATTAATAATTAGTCCTTAAGCATGGGAACGTCTCATAATTGATTTAGATTTAATCCATAGCGCCTTAGGCGAAGACGGAACCAAGAAAGGGTCTAAAACGTAAGTTCTAGAACCCCGTGATCACAAGTTAAGAATTCTACCCTATGCTTTTCAGATTTAAATGTAGATATGAGGATTATGAGTGATGTTTAATTATGAGCCCTTAGGTGCATAAAATATGAGCGACGGATGTTAGAGAACCAAATCTCATGATTAAGACCCGTAAGGGTCAAAGCATAAGCTACCGTAAGGATAAACGGTTGAATGTTCCATGATGATGTATGTTATGTAAATGATGATGATGTTATTCATATGATGAATTCATGAGGATATATGTTTATGTGGCATAAAGCAAATTTGGAAGGAATTCGGTGTAATGCCATCGTGCTGCCGAATTCCCAACAAATTTGGGGACTTAAAGAGATTTTGAAAATTAAGGTACTAAGATGGGTTCTAGGATGACACCGGTTCGGCCGAGCACCTTCATAGAACTCATGTGACATCGGTACCATTTTATACTCTTAGGTGACACGGTTTGGCCGAGCACCCTTAAGAGAATTGCCCCTTAACCCGTACTCAGATAGTCGGGATTTATGATTTATGATACGCTTATTGTTAAGTAGTAAGTAAGAACTAGTGACGACTAGTTAAGGTATGAGCTCATAACCTAGATGTATGACATGTTCTGGGTGACACCGGTTCGGCCGAGCACCCCCGTTCGATTGTCTTTTAGGGTGGCCCATGAGGAAGAGAAGTTTCATGATTATGATTATGTCACTAAGTTTTGTCCCATATGAATGTTACTATTGCCACTTTATGCCACCAAGTATGATGATGCTTGATGTTATGTTTTATGTATGTGCATTAGGTAGTGCCATGCATACATTTTCTATTATGTTGCATTCATGACATTAAGATCATCCTAAAATGAATGGACCTTGGCTAAAATATATTTTAAAGTTTAAAATGAACTTAATACATGCTCAGTCATTTTGTATAAATAAACCCAAGGTTCCTGAGGACGTAGATGATGACACCTAGGTAGTAGGAGGCCCTACTGAGATACTTTACCAAGATTCTCACTCCTCTATCTCTTCCTTTCCAGTCACGTCTTCAGATGGCGACGTCAGAGTGTTCGTGGACACACCGACATGGGAGGTGCACCATGACCCGGACCACGGGTCATTCCATTTTGTGGGTTGATGCACGGTTAGAGTATTCATGTTCATGGGTCGACCCTTCACTCCCTGCACATTCCCATCGTTTCTCCCCGTCTCACCTTTTGGCGATGACCTGGTGTTCGAGCAAGACGTCCCTGAGGAGAGCTTCGTCGTACCCATCATCCATGTCCGCCGCCGAGACTACCCCGATGTGTGCCCCGCTGTTCGCCGCCTTTTTCGGAGACGGATCCTTCCGAGGATTCGGTGTAACACCCCGATTTCCCTGTCCGAGGGAAATGACCAAAATGCCCTTAAGGTCATTTCCTGACCCGAACTCGAGGGTAACCAACTCGGTCATCCTCGAAGGGTCAACTCAATGTTTGAAGGGGATTGAATGGCCTTTGAATGCTTCCGGAAGCGAAAATTTCATTTTCCGCAGTTTCGGGTCAAAATGACCAAAATACCCCTATAGCGTTTTTACGCGGGTGAAGGTGCCGTTTGAGCCCGGAACTTTCCCCAGAGGTTTAAAAACATGTTTTCATGTGTCTAGAGGTCTCTGTTCAAGTCCCGGTGGTCCCGGGCAGTTTTAGTGCAAAATTACGATTTTGCCCCTAGAATAGTGTTTTTAAGCTTAATGACGTAATTAAGCAAACCTAAGCAATATTAGGCTCTAAACGAAGATTAATTTATTTCCCTAATTAATCTAGAGTCAAAATAATTTATTAAAGTTAATTAGAACCTAAAATTGCTTAGATTAAACTTAAATCCCTTTTTAGAACTCAAGATTCCTAGTCTTGGAATCTTGAATAGTGTTTTCTCTCCAATTCCTTAAATCAAGGAAATGTGTCTAGAGTTGTTTAGACTCTAAATTGAGGATTTAACTCTCTAATGGTGCAAGACCACTCCTTAATTATGTCTAGACCACCTTAATTACCCATTTCCCTTACCTAAACACCTTCTTACAAATTCCTAATCTTAAGCATAATCAAAGATACACCTAAACACAACTCTAAACCACAATTAAAATGCAAACTAATCCTCCCCATGCATGATGAAGTTTCGGCCAGACCTCATCCCCTTTGACCACATATTAAATTGTTTCTCACTCAAAGAACCATGCTTGAGGCCATATCTTGAACCATACCTCACCATACCTTAAGCCATACCTCACCATACCTCAAGAACACATTATCTCACCTCATGGAACTCATGGAAAGCCTCCAATCTGCACCCTCATGGCCGAAACCTCTTCCTCCATGAGCTCCCTCCATTTGTTTCATTTCTCTATAAATAGAATGCCTTGAGGAGCTTGCACCACTTTTAGATCATTTGCTAAGTTTAGGAAACACTCAAAGCTTTTCTTTTCTCTCAAAAGTTCTTGTGTTCTTCAAGTTCTTCAAGCTCTTCAAAGTTCTTCATCACCTTCATCTTCTTCTTCCATCTTCAAGTTCATCACACCAAGTAGGGATTTTCTTTCATGAATTCTTTCTTTAGAGTTCTTGCTTCAAGCTTTATGTTCATAGTTTCTCTTGATTCTTTTTAGAACTTCTTTTCCTTTCCTTGTTCTTGCTCATTTTCGGCCATGGGCCTTGGAGTTCAAAGAAATGAGAGCTTGATGATGAGAGTTTCATGATGATGTTCATCACTTGAAACAAACTCTAGAGCTTGATCTTTGTTCTTGAGCAAAAGTGTTTCTAGTTTTTCCTTTCTTGAACCTTTGAGAACTTTAACTTTGATGTTGTTTCAAAATGGTTCTAATGACTCAATGATGAGGTCTCATGATGTTGGTGTTAGTATATCACCAAGATCACGGATCCTAGAGTTTCAAACATTTCTTTTCTTTCCTTGAAGTTTCGGCCATTACCTTTCCTTTTTATGCTAGATGTTTGATTTTCTAAATATGTTATGTTGAGTTCTAAGAACTCTAGACTTTTACTTTGTCTTGGTTTGATGAGTTTGGGTTGAGGTTTAAGTTCCTTTAAAGTCTTGTTAAGAGCTCTAGAAAGATAAAATGAACTTGCATAATTTATTTTATGCTTGCATTCATATTTACATTCTTGCTATGCATCTTTATTTTCAAGCTATCACCTAAGAACATAAAGATTAAAATGGAACTTGCATCTTCACTTAATTCAATTCTCGAAGCCTTTCTATTTCGGCCTTAAAGTCGATTGTTGTTGGGCCTAGAGCACTAAAATAAAGAATTGAACTTGCATTATCACCTAATTAATCTCTCGAATGCCTATCTATTTCGGCCTTAAAGTCGATTGTTGTTGGGCCAAGAGCACTAAAATAAAGAATTGAATCTTGCATATTTACTTTCAAGCTTGCATGTTTAAGTTATGCCTTGCATATTTAATTTTAAGTCATCACTTTACTTTGTAAGTAAGATTAAAAATGAAAAGCATGAGCACGTTTAGTTTATGTCGTGAACTTAAGAACCTAGAGCTCAAAGACTTGCCCATTTGATTCCAAGTTAAAGATGAATGTAAACCATACTTTGAATGTATGGTTTTCGGCCAAGTAGTGAGGATGGACTTCCAATGAGTTTTCATCTAGCTACTAGGACCAATAGCCTATGTTTTAAGTGTTCCTTAAAGTTTTACAATTCTTTATAAGGTTATGTCATTATAAGTTGTGATTCCAATCTCTTTTAGGCCATGGAATATGTTTTGGTCACTGACCTAAGGTTTCACTTAGCCTCTTGATGATTTAAAACGTCTTGCAAAGAGTTTTAGAAGTTCTAGATTGATTCCGAGAGAAACTAGTTAACTTATGTACCTAGAAATGTCAATTTAACTTTCTTATTGAAGTTAAATGTTTTCGGTTCTGACATGATGAGTATGATGCTGTATGATGATGTTTTGATGTGTTGGAATGTGTGAAAATATCGTATGATGATGTAGAAGCGATCCTATGCGTGATAGGTGAGAAACTAGCTAACTAGAAATACCATAAAGCTAGAATTTAACATAGTTTTGACCCATTTGTTTATGGAACTAATCCAAACTATTTTAATGGGAACATAATCAGATTTAGATTGTTTAGACATGAAAAACATGGTATCATTTGAGCTAGAATTGAATTTTAGCACCTATAATGAAACTAGTAACTAGAAAACCGTAAAAATGCAATGTAGAACTCTTAGAACATTTAATTTTCTGGAATCTGTCCAGCACCCTTACAACATGATAAACATGATTAATAATTAGTCCTTAAGCATGGGAATGCATCATAATTGATTTAGATTTAATCCATAGCGCCTCAGGCGAAGACGGAACCAAGAAAGGGTCTAAAACATAAGTTCTAGGACCCCATAAATACAAGTTAGAGGTTTCACCCTATGCTATTCAGATTTAAAAGTAAATGTGAGGATTATGAATGATGTTTAATTATGAGCCTTTAGGTGCATAAAATATGAGCGACGGATATTAGAGAACCATATCTCATGATTAAGACCCGTAAGGGTCAAAGTATAAGCTACCGTAAGGATAAACGGTTGAGAGTTCTATGATGATGCATGAGTTATGTAAATGATGATGATGTTATTCATATGATGAATTCATGAGGATATATGTATATGTGGCATAAAGCAAATTTGGAAGGAATTCGGTGTAATGCCATCGTGCCGCCGAATTCCCGACAAATTTGGGGACTTAAAGAGATTTTGAAAATTAAGGTACTAAGATGGGTTCTAGGATGACACCGGTTCGGCCGAGCACCTCCATAGAACTCATGTGACATCGGTACCATTTTATACTCTTAGGTGACACCGGTTCGGCCGAGCACCCCTAAGAGATTTGCCCCTTAACCCGCACTCGGATAGTCGGGATTTATGATTTATGATACGCTTATCGTTAAGTGGTAAGTAAGAACTAGTAACGACTAGTTAAGGTATGAGCTCATAACCTAGATGTATGACACGTTCTGGGTGACACCGGTTCGGCCGAGCACCCCCAGCTCGATTGTCTTTTAGGGTGGCCCATGAGGAAGAGAAGTTCATGATTATGATTATGTCACTAAGTTTTGTCCCATATGAATGTTACTATTGCCACTTTATGCCACCAATGATGATGATGCTTGATGTTATGTTTTATGTATGTGCATTAGGTAGTGCCATGCATACATTTTCTATTATGTTGCATTCATGACATTAAGATCATCTTAAAATGAATGGACCTTGGCTAACGTATATTTTGAAGTTTAAAATGAACTAAATGCATGTTCAAACATTTCGTATAATTAAACCCAAGGTTCCCGAGGACGTAGATGATGGCACCTAGGTAGTAGGAGGCCCTACTGAGATTCTTTAGCAAGATTCTCACTCCCTCTATCTCTTTCTTTCCGTCACGTCTTGAGATGGCGACGTGCGTAGTGTTCGTGGACACCCCGACATGGGAGGTGCACTATGACCCGACTCACGGGTCATACCATTTTGAGGGGCAGTGCACGGTGTGGATTTTCATGTTCGTAGGACGCCCCTTCGCTCATCCCGTGCACACCCATCACTTCTCCCGATCGCACCCTATGGCGACGGCATTTAGCGGTCTTTGAGCGTGCGCGTACGCATGACGAGAGAGTACTCCGTAGGCACACCGCCACCTTAGCCATGCGAGATTATCCCGACTACGTGCCCCGGACCTACTTCTCAGAGACCGACCCGTCCGAGGACCCGCCTACCCATCCGTATAGCGAGAACTCTGCCCCCTCTCCACCACAGATAAGGGAGGGCAGTGAGGATACCGTGACTCAGCCACGGCTTGCACGACGACCGGAGATGCGACCATACCGTGGGGGTCACCCTCGATCCCCGTTCCGCCTCTTCACGTCCGAGGAGCTCACCCAGTTTCCCGGATATCTGCCTCGTTCGCGAGATGGACGCCTTGAGAGGAGGTGACGATCGTCCGATGGAGTACTTGCTAGAGCACACACCACTTAGATGGGGATAAACCTTCTTTTGTTTAGAGGTTATCCTATTAGATGCACTCGGGTAGGGGAGTAGATTATGTTTATGTTTTATGTTGTATTTCCCTTGTACTAAATTAAGTCCCACACTTATAAATGGGCAAGTTATATATATATGGGATGATATTCAGTGATGTTCATGATGTGCCTTATGTTATGATGATTGTGAGACGATTGTTTTACTTTGCATGGTTTACCGCTTATCGTATCACGCGGCTCTCACTTTGTATTTCAAAAAATATTTACCCGTATTTTCCGCTAAGTATTTCTAAGTAAAATTGAGAACTATGAGGTAACAGACTAATGTTTAACCTAAGTATGTTCTAGAGTATTGGGTTAAAAATTAGGATGTTACATTCGGCAACCCAGGCACCCTCCGAGGGATCTTCCCCCACCATACCCATGGACCTTGGGGAGGATAGTGAGCCTTCCGTGACTCAGCCGAGGCTTGCACGACGACCGGAGATGAGGCCACGCCGTGGAGGTCACTTCTAAGTCCCGTTCCGCCTCTTCACGTCCGAGGAGCTCGCCCAGTTTCCCGGATATTTGCCTCGTTCGCGAGATGGACGCCAGTAGGAGGTGACGATCGTCCGATGGAGTACCCGGTTAGAGCACACACCACTTAGATGAGAGATAAACCTTCTTTTGTTTAAAGGTTTCCCATTAGATGCACTCGGGTAGGAGAGTAGATTATGTTTATGTTTTATGTTGTATTTTCTTTTATGTATTTCCCTTGTACTAAATTAAGTCCCACACTTATAAGTGGGCAAGTTATATATATATAAGATGATATTCAGTGATGTTCATGTTGTGCCTTATGTTATGGTGTTGTGAGACAATTGTTTTACTTTGCATGGTTTACCGCTTATCGCATCACGCGGCTCACTTTTTATTTCGGAAAAAAAAATTACCCGTATTTTCCGCTAAGTATTTCGAAGTAAAACTGAGAACTATGAAGTAACAGACTAATGTTTAACCTAAGTATGTTCTAGAGTATTGGGTTAAAAATTAGGATGTTACAATAAAGGTGTTACATGCATTTTGGCAATGGAAGAGCATGCATTTATAGGCTTATGAAGGCTGTTTAGCCGTGCACTCTAAGCTGGAAATGGAGGGATTTATTTCATTTTTTTGTTAAAGAAAACTTTGAAAAAGAATGCTTACGGTGTAGTCATAATTTTCTTCATGTATCATTATTTGAAAATGCATAGAATATGAAGCTAATAGGAGACATTGTGGCTGATCACATCATGGCTGAAATGGGTGGGTTTTCTTTTGACTAAACATAACCAAAAATAATGCAAAAGAAAGCTAAAGGTATAGTTTTATGGTTGAATATGTTTCTTTGTTGGAAAAACAATAATATATGGTGAAAATGGAGCATTATGGCCGTTGGGTTTTGAAGCGAGCTGTCGCGACTTACAAACAAATTAAAATTTATAAAGTGCTAAGTTGCACCAAAAATGTAGTAAAGGGCACAACCTAGGTTGTCTCTCAAGGAAACTTCAATACTTAGTTATGAAAATTGGGGGTTTTGAAGAATGGGAATTACAGCAATGGAAATTAAAAGATAATAGCAATAATAGAGAAGGCACTAGTGCAAGGTATTCCTAGAATTGGAAATTAATTATCATTGACCAAATATTAAACCCATTGATGGCTATGAGTAATAAATTACTGGCAATTCTACTACTGATCAATCGACCTCTAGAATTTGACCAATATAATTAACTAATAAACGATGATCGCCAATCTATTTAGAAATCGCATTGATTTAATGAGCCAATTGCTATAGTTTAACCGCCAATCAGAAAGTTAATTCTAATGTTCTCCCTTAAACATAAACCAATAGATCTACCAATTTATGCCCAAAAGGTTTCCCTAAACGACAATCGCCAATTTAGTTATTCCAATAAAGATTATAGCAATCACCACAATAATTAAAGGAATGAAAACTACAAAACATTAAGAAAACCAATGCATTCAACATAAACAAAGGGTCTCAAATGTCATCCCAATCCATCCAGAAATCCCTATACTAGTAAAGAAATCCACTCCTCCATCTCTGGAGGATTACAACAATGAAGATAAAAGAACCTGAAAATAATAGCAATGATCCTTGCCACAATCTCCAAGACAAAACACCTTCACCAATGGAACCCTTAGAGAGAGAGAAGAAAGAAGGAGAAGAGAGAGATGTAGAGGGAGAATAATGGCTGCCTCAAAGTGAGTTCAAGACTGAATCAAAAACTCGGATAAAAGTTTATCACAGTTCCTTAAATACTGCTCTCTAAAATACCCAAAACTGGGGCCCAAAAACAGGTTAAATGAGTTGTTCTGCGTCATCACTCTAAGGCTGCAGCGCTGGACAAAATTGAATTTTGCCTCGGCACTAGAAACAGTAAGTGTAGCCCTTTGAATAAGCTTTCCAACTCCACTAAAATCACCTCGATCGGACATTTTTATGTAACACCCTAAAAATTATTTAAAAATTAATTTGGGCTTTACTAGTCGTAATTTCAAAAATCTGACAGTTTTAACAATGATGAGGATGGTCCAATGGATTTGTAAAAAAAAAATATGAATAGTAACTTGCAGGCCCCGCAGGCTCGCCGGGACAGCTGAAACTCTAGAATTGAGACCGAAGATGCCCAAAATTTAGGAAACATAGCGTTAGGGCTAGAAATAGTTGTAAATATATATTTTATGCCTGGAATAAATTTCCGAGCAATGTTTGATTACCCGGGTATGGTGTTTTACCCATTCTGTAAAATTTTGGTGTGCGATTTTTGACACCGAAAGATAATTTAGTCATGATAAATAGATAATGTATATCTATTCAACCTATGTGGAAGGCTAAGATTTAATCTTGGCTTCCAAGATCAAATCCTAGCCATCCATTCTACTATCTTTTTTTAAGAATCATTCATTTATATTATACAATATGCAAGCTTCCTTTACAAGCCAAACACAACAACATCTTCTTCATTAAGTTACCAAACATTCACGGACAGCAAGGAAGGAGGAGCAGCAACCTCCATTTCTTTTTCTCAAGAGCTCCAAAATTTATTTCCAACCTCAAAAACCTTAACCTAGAGTTGTTAAAACTTCCAATTTCCTTCACTAAACTTGTTCTACTCTTCATAATCTACCAATCTAACTTATTAGAATTTTAATCCATCACTATTTTTCCACTTTGAGCCATCATACATCACTGCCAAAGAGAGGTTTAAGGGCTGTTTGGAAGGATTTTGAATGAAGAAAAACACTTAGGGAAGATTGTTCTAGGCAAAGAGCTATGGAGATTCAAGTAGGGTTTTCTTTGGCCTTTTTCCTTCAAAATTTTTTTGAGAAATTCTGACTAGTCTTAATCCGAAATTTTTGGTTATATTGGTTGATGTTATGTTGATATTGATGTGTTAATTTTAGTGAAGTGTTTGGATGAGGTTAGAAAATCATTTTTGTCAAAAGAAGTTTTGACTAGACTGCTGGATTTTCGGTTTTCTTACAAGCAATGTGTGATCACGAATTTTTTGGGCATGTTGTAGGCATTTTCATGAGCTGAGAAAAATAAATATTGGAGCTAACATCTTGGGATAGCCCCACGAATTTTCTTGGTTTCTTATTTTGAGTCAAATAGCCTTAAAAAAATCAGAGCTCGAAATGTTTCTTATGCTGTCAAAATCATTGAAACTGAAGTTGTAAAATTGTATAATTTTGTTACCAAAGCAAATGATTGAATTATCACTTGAATTTTGTAGAGGTTATTAAGGACATATTGAAGTCCAACCATGAATTTTTGAATGATTTGATATGATCATTTGGTATGGTAATAAAATTGGGAACTATGGCTGTTGGCTATAAATAGGGGGTTTCTAACCTCCGAATTTGTCTAATTTTGTTAACATAGTTAGAGAACTTTTCTTCCCTGAAGTTTTTACTAGAGGTTGTGGACGCATTGAGGTACCATTGAGAATTTTTATAGTCTCCGATTTGATGGTTTGAATTGAAAAATAAATTGTGTTACTTGAGCAAAAAATCTGCCAATGTGCTGAAATTGTGATAATGCCTTGAATTAGTGACCTGAGGACACTTGGTTCAAGTTTGATGCGTATGAATGCATGCCATGGATTTCCAAGATTATGTTATGAGGAATGAATGAATAATATATATATATATATATATATATATATATATATATATAGGTTTGAATATTATGAGATCAGAGAATTATGTTCATGCATATAAAAATGTGATGCATGTATATGTGAGCTTGAGGATGATGTATGTGCTAAGTGAAAAATGAAGTCCCCTTTAATCAAAAAAGGGCACGACAAAGTTCCCTTTAGTATAAAAAGGGCACGGAAAGGTCCCCAAAAGGGCACGACAAAGTCCCCTTTTATACGAAAGTGCCCTTTTATATGAAAAGGGCACGGAAAAGTCCCTATTAGAGCACAAAAAAGTCCTCTTTATTATGTCAAGAGCATGAAAAGATCATTGCAATTTACCATATGTATACATATATTTTGTTAAATTATTAGTTTTGAAGGAATTTCTATGATTTTGAATGTCATGAAATACATGTTTTAAGTGATTGATCATTAAAAACTACCCACTTTGGAAAGGTGATTTTAGAACTCTAAAATGAACATTTGATATATATATATATATATATATATATATATTGCATGCTTACACTTCCTTAATAAACTGAAGTGGCTGGGGCGATGACAATGACATTATGACTGTGTAATTGGGGAGTTACCTTACTGAGAATTTTAAAATTCTCACCCCTATGTGTTTGTGTTCCTGTGTTATCTCTAGGTTGATCTTAAGAACAAGGAGGCTACTTTATGAAAGGAGATCGGATTAGCAATAGTGTACAGCTAAAGTTTGTATAGATTGTACGTAGTCATATGTTTATGTCTGTATTTATAATAGAGACCAGAGGTGTATTGAAGCTCATAGGAGAGCTTCCTTTTGTACTCAACCTTATAATTGATGAATGGTTCTTAGTCATATATGTTGATAGAACTCCAATTTAGTTACTTCACGTTTCAATCAAACTTGCTATAGATATTTAAGAAAGGTTCGTTAATTTATAAGTAACAAATTCTCGAGTATGATGATATGACTTAAGAATCATGTCGTACTTAGGAGGATGTTACACTGTAGCTCCAGATATTGCGAAAATACTAACTGGAGGTCAAGTTAGACAGTATCAGAATATCAGCAACCTTTAATATTGCAATCTGATTTTCACCAAGATACTCTTAGAACTGGGTTTTGAGCTGAACATGAAAGTTGTAGAGGACTTCTTAAGCTTTCCAAAACATCTTCATTTGTCTTAATCTGATCCCTTGTTCTTGACAATTGCATTTGATCCAAAGCTCTTATACTCAAGACCATACTCAAAGAAATAAGTCAAACGCAATAGGATGTAATTACAAATTATCCCATAATCAGCACAAAAGCCATCAATTCTATGAAAATCACACAATAAGGAATAAATCAAAATTCTTATTAATTATATCAATAATACAGTAAAACTCATGTAAAAAGCTAAAGTTTAGAAGTAAGATAAGTGGCACAGATGCCCCTTATCAAACTCCCCCACACTTAAGCTTTCACATGTTCTCATGTGGAACTAAGATCAAACCAAGGCATGGATGAGAAGCAGTGAACAAGGACTATAGTGGACTCCTAACCTAAAATGCATGATGCATGAAATTAAATGACAATACACCAATCCAATGAACCTAGAGGCACAACAATAACCTTTTACACTAACAATAAAGAGAATCACAACAAGCAAGGCATGATCACCAACATAGAACACAAGGTAGAATCCATATATGATGCATGAATCAAGTACAAAAATCTTCCCAAGGTCAGTGTTTGTCCCTCATTCACTCAAGTGTTTTGGGTTATGATTCACACTCAATCACCTCAAATGAAAATGCATTACCATAAGCTTGTTACAGGTCTCATTGTCTATTTTATCATACATATATGCATACTGAATCAAGAGGACTTACCTTTGGTTGTAATGGGGCTTAGGTGAAGGTGGATAAAAATATAGGCTAATGAGGTTAAACCTCAAGTGAAAGGAGAGCAAATGCATATAGCAAGAGCACAAGTGCCTAAGGGTACACTTTGTCTAACTCAACACAATTACAGGCCTTTCTTTTGCAATGTGGCACACCTTCAACCAAACTTTTTTTTTTAGAGTTTTGTTTTTTCTTTTTCTTATTTTTCAATCAAATTTTTTTTCCTTCTTGATGTGCGACTTGCTGAATTTATTTTTGTACACATTATTCCTCCCCTACACTTAAATTAGGACATGTCCGCATGCTCTCCCACATACTTATGCTCAAGCACATATAAGAGTTGCATATGTAACACCCTAGTAATTAACCAAATACACCTAGGTTGAATCTGATTAATGACTAGACTTTACTCCTTGCTTTCGTTCTTTCTTCATAATTTGAAAATACATAGTGAAATTACGAGCTATTTTTTTTTTTAGAAAAAAAACATAATTGAAAACGTGAGCCGAGTACAACGTGAATGAGTAAGCAGAGTATAATAAGACGTTTAAGAATATATCACATCATATCACTTTGGCTCCATCATATAACATCCATAAGCATATTATAACATATATTTACATACAATAACCTCACTCAAAGGGTGGGTTATGATCATACATCATTGTCTTATGCAAACCCATAAAAGAAAATATACATAAGGAAATACATGCCCCTAAACTAGATAACTCCATAAGCCGGGAAGGTTATCCTAAAACAAGGGTGCATGAACACACATAAATCTACTAAGAAACTTCTATGGCCACTGTCCTGGAAATGGGGGAATAAATCCGATCCACTGATGAGCTCCCTCGGGAGGGGACACATGAGATACACCAGGCTGGGGTCGCATGGACGGCCTTCTTGCTAACCTCGGCTGAACAACTGTTTCCTCACTACCCTCTCTTACACGTGTAGGAGTAGGAGCAGAGCTCTCAAAATATACATGAGTAGGAGTGTCCTCTGAAGGATCAGTTTCAGAATATCTTGTCTTGGGAACATACTCTGGAAATCCATGGACAGCAGATGAAGCGGGATAAGAATGTAACATCCTTTCATCAAGTAGACGTGCATGTTCGAAAACGATTTCATCGCCATAGGGAGAAGTAGGAGAAAATTGATAACTGGGGACAGGATGTGCAAATGGACGACCTATGTAAATAAAAACACGAATCACAAGACCTCCTTTCAAAATGATACGAGCGATGCACCGGATCATAGTGGAATTCCCAAGTAGGGGTATCAACGAACAGGACGAATGTCGCCATTTGAATCTGGAGACAATGACGGAAATAAAGAAAAGGGAGTGAGAATCTTGGTAAAGAATTCTCAGTATGGTACCTCCTTCTACAATGTCATCATCAAAGTCCCCAGGAACCTCGGGATTATTCTAAAATAGTGAGCATGCAAAGATTCATTTTAAGTTCTGACAAATACTTAACCGAGGTTCGTCAATTTTTAATCATGGCACTGATAATGCATCATAATCTTAACATGTCATATTTACAATGAACTTTTCCTTTATCATTACATCATATTCCTCATCATCATTATCAAAATAACATGCATAAAAGAACGTCATATAATATTAGCTACACATGGACACAGTGCACATATTTCATTTCTTTAGTGCCTTAGGTGACTTAAAATCTTATCATCATCATTATTTTCCTTGGGCCACCCTATACTCCACCCTTTTGGGAGTAATTTAGGTTATGAGCTCATACTTTACTAGTCGTCACTAGCATATACTTATCCCTTTTGATAAGCTAAAGTCCCGACTCTACCCTTTTGAGAGAACGGGTTAGGGGGCTAAAATCACCTTTTCACCACTTATAGTCTGATGGTTCCAAAAGATCATTTTCTTATAAGTTTAAGTCACCATTAAATCTTTGCATGTTATATCACAATACAATTCATAAACATCATAGCATTTTCTCATTTATAGTCTTAAGCTAGAATAATATATATCAACTATAATCATGCATCTGGGAGATTTCCAAGAAAGAGAGGTGGGTCATAATGGACACGCTTAAATACCAAGTCTTTCCTTAGCCAGAACCTTTCCAAATTACACTTTTACAATGATACACTTTCTTCTAGCAACAAAGGTAAATTTTACATAATAAAGAATATTTCATGCATAAGCATTCTCATTATTTGCAACAAAGAACTATAACATGCAAGCCAGGAAATCATTCAATGATATCAAGTACTTAATAAGCATCCAATACTTACATAGAATTATCAATTATAGAACTAATTAGTTATGCACCTAAGGGATTTATTACCACCATCCTTACGATTATTTATAGGCCTTAAGAACACTATTAAATCAAATGGGGTAGCATAGGTAGTAAGTTGTTCCTAAGGTTTTACGGTATGCTAGAAGTTATGTTTTAAATCCTTTCTTGTTACCAGCTTTCCCTATGATGCTGAAATTAGTTACTAAACCAATTATGAATCATTCTCCCTTATTTAAATATAATAAAACCTGGTTCTTATCGTTGCTAAAGATTCTGGATAGAATGCTTAAATTTCATTCCCTAGAGTTCTAGAAATCTTGTTTTTACGGTTTTCTAGTTGCTAAGTTCATTTTTAGTGTTCGGGATCAATCCTAGTCTAATTGATACCAAATTTTTTCGTGGCTAACTAATCCTAGACAGAATTATAACATACTAAAACAGATTTGGCATTGGCTAAACTTAAAGGGGTCAAAAACTAGGTAAATTCTAGCTCTTCGGTTGTTCTAGGAGCTAGTTTTATCTCTAACATGCAAAGTGAATCATTCTCTTAACAATAAACCATAATTATCACAACTTCAAACATATCAAATCATTATCATACATTGATACTAAACTCAGATCAAGTGGTCAATCATGAAGCTCACGCAATTACATAGAATCATATTTTAAGTGGATATAAAATACTAGTAGGCCGTACAATCCTTGCAAAGTCTTAAAACTCATTTAGAAACTAGTTCTTTTGTCAAACTTGGGAGGATCTTCACAATTAAAATTCTCACTTAAGATAAAAGCAGTAAGTCTTGAGCTTTTGAGATTTAGGTGACATCTTAGAATTATAAACATGCTATGCAACCTTATTTTAATCTTATCTTTATAAGGTGATAGCTTGGAATTATAAACATGATATACAATTCCATTTCTTTATCTTTAAGATTTAAGGTGATGACTTGAAAATTAAACATGATGCAAGAAACTGGAGCGGCGATAATCCGCACAGGACCAATAGAGGGAGAAGAGAATATTAAGAAACCGGAGTTGTAGTCCGCACAGGACCGTGAAGGGAGAAGAGAATTATTATTACATCTTTTAAGCTCCAATCTCAAGACTTTTTAAAGAATAAATTTTAACTCCAATAATCATATTTCTTTGCTTGTGATACATGGCCAAGTCTTTGACCTCTAGGATCTTTAGGTGATGGCATAAAATAAACATGCCATGCGTTGATTCTTTTAGCCATTATAAAATAAAGTGAGAGCATAAATTAAATATGAGATGCAACCTCTTTATTATCTAGAAAGATTAAGTGATGACTTGAAACATAAACATGAAATACAAGCTTGGAAAATACATCTTTCAAGTTCTAAACTAAAAATCTTTGTTTTAGCATCATAAAGCATTATTCTTTAAAGTTTTGCATCAAGTGGAATTTTCAAGCTTTAGAGGCCTAACTTGTGATGGATTTACAACCCACCCTCAAGGTCCTCATCATCAAGCCATCATCTTAGTTCCACCTAAGCCATATGGCCGAATTGGTTAAAGAAAAATGAAGAGGAAAACCGAAATGAAAAGCTAAGGTAAGTTCATAATTTCATCATTTTGAGCTAAAAACACAACTCCTCAAAGCATAGAAATAAATTTAGAAACTACTCCCTACCTAATCTGAGTTGAAGAAGAGGAAGAGAACTTGATTTCTTAAAGTGAAATGAAACAAAATCTCTTTGAAAAATTGAAGAAAGAATTTAGCCAAAGAGGAGGAAGAAAGAAAGTTTTTGGTGCTCCTAAAAACTAGTTATGAACAAAGCATTCCAAGACCACTCAAGCAAGCCTATTTATAGAAGATTTTGAGGCTTCTAATTGGCCAAAATGAGGAGGTAGTTGGCAGAATTTTGCAGGAGAAATAAGGGAGGAAAAATCATTTTAGACAAAGTTGTATGAAATTAAGGAATTATGTCTCTTATGGTGACATTTTGGCATTTTGTTTTAGTGCAACTTTTGGCAATAATTCAACTGCATAATGGCATCAATAATTTCGTCCATTATAGCCCAAAGAAGTGAAATTTGTGTGTTCCATGCATTATTTAGGTGTAGGCAAGGTATTCATGTAATTTAGAGAATTTACGGTTAAGGGCTTAAGTGAATTAGTAAGCAATTTGGGTGTTTTTGAGCAATTTTGGGTTCTAATCAATCTAAATACATAATTTTGACTCTAGATTAATGTTTAGAATTTAATAAGCTTTAATTTGAGCCTAATATTGCTTAGGTTTCGATATACGAATCAAAAATCCCGAAATTCGCAAAACTGCCCAAAAACAGAGGCAAAATCGTACTTTCACTTAAAAATTGCCCGAGGCCACCCGAGCTTAACCAATGGTTAATCATGGCTTAAAAAAACATTTTAAAACATTTTAGTGAGGTTCGGGCTCAGTCGGCACGTACATCGGAGTTAAAATAGTCACAGGGGCGTTTTGGTCATTTCGCGCGTCGAAACTCAAAATTGAGATCCTTCTGCTCTATTAACACACATAACACAAACAATCCCTTATTATCATCAAAACATCCCTTTGAGAATAGGTGGGGCCCACGATCCTCATTTTCTGAGTAAAATAACTTCAGGGGCATTTTGGTCATTTTATACGTACAGAAATTCAGGATTTGCGACTCTCGCATGAATCGCTCCTAACCTCTCTTCTAATGTTATATTCCTTTATTGAGGATTGTTCGGCCTCAAATCTTATGTAATAAATTACCTACAGTAATTTGGTAATTTCTAATGACAGTAAAAATTACAGTAAAAATTGGGGAGTTACAGCATAAATGCTCTCCTAAGCCTTAAAGGTTAGGAATTTTCATGGTTTTTCACTTTTGGCTAAGGATGTGGTAAAACAAAAGAATGGGCAATAAGGCTCAAAGGGGCTAAACAATGGTAACATGCAAAGGTTGGTTGTGTGGACAAGTGGCTAAAGACAAGAAAGATGCCTCAATCATATTCAAGCATGCACATGGAAACATATTTTCAAGCAAGACCCTAAGAAAGTTCTAGAATGCAAATCCAAAGAGGGAAACACACATGAACAAATAAGGATGGCATATTATAATCCAATGAAAGAGGTTCAAAATCTCATAGGTAAAAGTGCATGTACTCAATCCAAGTAACACAATGAATCCACCAAGCATGCAAAACAACATCAAGTCAATGCCAAGAAAGTCAATAAGGTGCATATGGTGTGAGCCTATTTATGTAACCTTTAAGGTGCCAAAGGGATGGTGTAGAATATAAATGAAAATAAATATGATGCAAGAATTAAAACTAAAAATGACAAAAAATAAAATGCAGAAGAATAAAAAGGAAAGGTAAAGAAAAACCTCACAGCGGGTTGTCTTCCATCCAGTACTTTGCTTTAACGTCTTTAAGTTGGATGGTCAGGACCCTCATGGAGGGTGAGCAGCTTCAACCCACAGATAGGCTGTCTGAGCCCTTAGATCTATGGGAGTCTCATGGAGGTATATCAGCCGGTGCTCTTCAATTTTACACCAAGCCATCCTAGAAAATTCCAGCTCAATTGCACCATCAGGGTGCACACAGGTGACCAAGACGGGTCCCTTCCATCTAGACCTTGACTTGCCAGCCATCAATTTTTCCCTAGGCTCATGTAACAAGATCCATTGCCTCTTACAAGGCTTTTTACCCAACATGGGCTGGTTATGGAGCACCTGGCAAACTGATGACTGCTGCTTGGGTGGTGTACTTGTATTCGAAAACTTGGAACACTCTAAAACAATAGGTGCATCATATCCCATGGAAGAAGAAAAAGAAGGAAATGGGGGATCTGGGTCCTTATAAACATTATCAACTAAAGAGTCAATAACATCAATGCCAAACACAGAGTGGTTCTCATGGGAATGTTTCATAGCATCAGATAAGTTAAATTGAACTTTCATGTCCCTACACTCCATGGATAATGTGCCAGCATGAACATCAATCAAGGTTCTAGTAGTTTTCAAAAATGGTCTACCCAAGATCAATGTATGATACCTGGTATTTGTGTCATTCTCCATCTCAAGCACATAAAAGTCAGCAGGGAATATTAAATCATTTACCTAGACAAGAACATCTTCCAATACTCCCTCTAGTCTTGTGATACCGCGGTTGGCCAGCTGAATTTGCAACCTGGTTAGCTTGAGCTCTCCAAAGTGCAAGGACTGGTAGAGTGATTTGGGCATAACATTAATGCCCGCCCCTAGGTCAGCTAGAGCTCTCGTGATATGCAAGTTCCCAATGGTACAAGGAATATAGAATGTGCCTAGGTCCTTGCACTTGGTTGGTAGGTTACTTGGCTTGATAATGGAGAAAACATTGACCCCCATAGTCACCTTGTCCTACCTACTGCCCTTGATCTTCCTCCTATTGGTATAAAGATCTTTCAAGAATTTTGCATATTTAGGAATTTGTTTTATTGCATCCAATAGAGGAATATTCACTTGCACTTTTTTGAATGTTTCCTAAGTTTCGAAATCCAATTCTGATGCAGCAGACTTTCTGGGTTGGATCCTTTGTGGGAATGGCAAAGGGGGAAGAATTCTAGAGCTTTTTTAGATTCTATGAAGTGCTGCAGCACTCACCCGAGGAGTATCCTGGTGCCAAGCTCCCATTTGATGATTCTATGGAGCGCTGCAGTGCTGGTTGACCACTGCAGTGCTCACCTGAATATTTTTCAGACTTGTTTTCATCTTGCACCATTTCCTGGATAGGATCAGTCACTTCTAGAATTTTCATCCTAAACCTAAGAGTCATAGCACAAACATTTCCTCTTGGATTAGGCATTGGTTGAGATGGTAGCTGGGCAGCTGAGGTCTGCTGGCTTTGATTATTTTTCATCTGAGTCATCTCCTCTCTCAGCTGGGCATTTTCTCTTCTAATTTCCTGCATTTGCTCCACCATCATTTTCATCATCTCAGTCATAGTAGGATCTGATAAAGGAAGTACAGGAAGGGCCTGTTGCCTTTGATGAGGTGCTAAATACTTCTGTTGTGAGGGTTGGCGCTATGGTTGAGAGTTATTTCCCCACTTCAAATTGGGGTGATTTTTCCAGCTGAAGTTATAAGTATTCCTAAAAGGGAACTAGCCTGCTTGATTCTCTGAGGTTGACTTTGAAAGGGGTATGTTGCTGCTACCCTAGTGGTTAAGTCATCTTGTAAGGCTGGGCACATATCTGTGTGATGTTCCGTCAAGGTGCAAATGCCACAGACCATAGGGACCACTGGAGTTATTGCCTAGCTCACCATCAGTTGCTTCATAAGACTAGAAAGCTGCTGTAAAGTCTAGGTCAATAATGGGTTCTCTATTTGGCTCACTTCATGAATGCTTCTAGTAGTTGTGGCTGCTTTGGAACCAAATTGCTGAAAATTGGCAACCATATTCTCAATCAAAGCACGAGCCTCTTCCAGTGTCTTATCTAAGAGTGCCCCTCCACTAGCAGCATCTACCATATGTACTATAGAATGATAATATTTTAATTAGTAATATAGGATGAGATCTTATAAATGATATTAGAAAAAAATTAAACAGATAAGATAATGTTAAAAGGATAATTTACCCAGTAAAGTTATTTTTATGTCAATCAAGTACTGAAATAATAAGAAAGGTACACCGAAATGGTAATAACCGGTATATCGAAACATCGAGATTGGCCCAATTAATGAATATTATTATATCTTAAATAAATTTTACTTATAATAATCAAATAAATATAGATATTTCTAATACCAGTAGAAGGCAAATTGGTCTGGAATGATCAATTCCCTTACTTTCTCTCCAAGTTAAACAAGATTATAAAAAGGAAAAAGGAAAAAGAATTCCCATTACTTCTTGGTTTTTCCCAGCCCACGTTTTCCTTCTTCATTGCTTTCTTCCTTTTTCACTTCTCCATTTTCAAAACTTTTTCTTTGGAAAAACTCCATCAAACTACCATAGCTACAAAGGATACTCTTAGGTGAGCATCTAAACAACTTCAAGAACATCTTCTTTACATCAAGATCAATTGAAAACTTTGTTTTTCCTTGTATTTGGTTCATATGGAAGCACAAAATAGAAGTTGGAAAAAGAGGGTTTGAGTCTTGATAGATAAGAAAAGTGTAACACCCTAATATTCAACCCAATACTACTAGCATGTACTGAGCCCAAATATTAGTCGTTACTTCTTGATTTAGTTCTATTACCTTTGAAATTACTTACTAAAAATACGAGCCAATTTTTTTTTGTAACAAAACCTTGATAAGGTATGAGCCGCATATAACGTAATCGAATGATATCGTAAAGTGCGGAAATGTAAACACATAAAAGGCTCCATCCACAGCATCATGAATACATATACTGAAATACCTCGTGCATTAATACATAAAATGCCCACCAATAATGGCGGGACGATTTAATACATAAAATACAATACAACTGAAAGTAGGAAATACATAAAAATATAAAGGATACATGCAAGAGAACATCCATACCCAAGTGCATCTGAAATTGATAACCTTAACACAAAAGAAGGTTTATCCTAACTACGTGTCGTGTGCGTACTAAGGACTACCCTCTAAACCATGTGGCTTCGATCACGGGTAAGGTGGGGCGTAGCCTATCCACGGGCAAAGCTCAGCAGGAGTGGGCACTCGGACACGTCCTCCGTGTTAGGGTCGCATCTTGGGCATCCGAGACCTCTGTGGCTAGGTAACTGTCTCCTTACTGCCTGCCGATATACGTGGGGGAGTAGGGGCAGAGTCCTCTCCATACATGTGGGCGGGTGACTCCTCCGAAGGGTCCTCCTCCGAATCTTTGCCGGCGATGCGTATTTGGATACGGCGCCCGAGCCTGCATGTGGAGTCGAGAGAATCCTTTCGTTGCGTGTACGAGCATGCTCAAAAACCATGTCGTCGCCATAAGGCGACATCGGTGAGAAGAGGTAGCTATCTACAGGATGGGCGAATGGCCGTCTAGGAAACATAAAGACGCGAACTGTGCAGTGGTCTTCAAAATGGTACGATCCATGCTCCGGATCGTAGTGGAACTCCCATGTGGTTGTCTCAACGTAGAGTACGAATGTCGCCATCCGAATCTAGAGACGTGACAGAAAAAAAAAAGATATAGGGAATGAGATTTCTTACTAAAGAAACTCAGTAGGGTTTCTCCTCATATCTAAGTGTCATCATCTACGTCTCCAGGGATCTCAGTTTCTTAGCAAAAACATGGGCATATAATGGTTCAATTATGAAGTTTGAAAATGTTAACTTCCGAGGCCCGTTCATTTTAATTATGAAAACCTCTTGGTTACATAGTCATGAAACTCAAATCATAAATCATGGTTCCTTATAACATGGATCATGGCACGTAAACTCATAATTCATGGTGCATAAAATCATAGTTCTTAGAACATGGTACATGGTAACTTCTCTTGGTTACTTTAGATGACATTAAAACCTCATCATTTTCTTCCTGGGGCCACCCTAACTGATCTTCCTTTGGAGAAATTTCTAGGTTATGAGCTCATACTATGCTAGTCGTCACTAGCATATGGACTTGTCCCTTTTGATAAGTTAAAGGTCCCGACTTAAAGTACGGGTCTAGGGGGCTAGAATCACCTCATCCCCACCCTTGGTTTGGTGGTTCAAGGATCATTTTCACATAGTTTAAGTCACCTTAAGTCTTAGCCTGTTTTATTGAGATGCCACTTAGTGTCATGCATATCGCATATCTTTGATTACAACACAGGCATTTCTAGATTCTTGAAGAATAATCACATGCAATAATAAAACTATCATTTAAGAACAATAGTTCACATGGCATCATACAATTCATGAGGTAAACATCAATTCATCATTAGTAGAGTAGTGCATAAACCTTTCCCTTATGAGTGAAAACCCTTAATCGGGTAACCTCAAACTTCCAAATTATTTTATCATACCTCTAAGGGATTGATTAACCCCATTACCATAATTTATTAAGTCCTAAAACCTAATTAATTATGGCTAGACGGCATTAGGTAGTGAGCTAAATTAGATGAATTACGGTGTTCTAAAAGATGCATTTTAGACCTTTTCTCACATCTGACTTTTTCTTTGATACAACAATTAATACCTAAGCCAATTATGAGTCACTCTCACTGATCTAGACATCATATAATGTGATTCTATGGATGTTAATCAAGCTGGAACAGAATTCATATTTTCTGTACCTATGGGGTTCTAAAATTCACATTTCAAGCAATTAAAGTAACTAAGCATGCTCCAAAATGTCTAGAACAATTATCATATACTTGGCAAGGTATTTAAACATATTTAGACCACCCAAAACAAAGGTGCTGGAAATGAACATGGCAGAACTGAAACTTGGTGATCATCAAATCATGTGTAAACTTCCTTTTCAATGTACATAGGTAGCTAGTTTCTCTTGGAACAATTTTAGGACTCCAAAAACATCTTAGAAATCAATTTATCTTATTAAGAACTCTTATAAAATACATGGGGCAGTAGCTCTTGGGTTTCATTCACGGTTGAGATAAGAACATACTCAAAATACCTTTAAATGTCAATTAGGTTTAGGAAAAACTTAAAACATAGACTATAGGCTCTTGTAATTAATGAAAACTCATCTTAGAGCTTTCATCATCACATGGCCAAATGCATTTTCAAGGGAATATCTCCTTGATTTAACTTTTCTCAAGATGAAATGGGCAAGTCTTTGAGCTCTAGTAGTTTTAGGTGATAACATAAGAGTAAATGTGCTATGCATTCCATTTTTATAGTCCATTAGGAAGTAAAGTGATAACTCAAAGTAAACATGAGATGCACATTCCTTTTTAGTCTTTGAGTTTAGTGATAACTTGAAATATAACATGAAATGCAAAGCTTGGAATTTAAACGTGCATTATGCAAGTTCATTCTTTATCTTGGGGTTTAGTGATAGCATAGAAAATAAATGTGCTATGCAAAGCATAAAATAAATTTGAATGCAAGTTGCTTTTATATCTTGTCTAGAGCTCTTGCAAGACTTTAAAAAGAAACATAGTTCCAACCCAAACCTCACCCTCACAAGAAAAGAAAACTATTAGTACTAAGGTACTCAAAATAAATCATAACCTCAAAGGTTTGAAAGTGGCCGAATCTTCATCAAGAAGAATGAACCATTTTTAAACTCTAGGGACCAAGATCTTGATGATCTATAACATCAACATCCTAAGTCTTCATCATTGAGTACAAGGCTTTCTTTAAAACTAACATTAAAACAAAATCCATGCTAAAGAAGAAAGAAAAACCGAAACCATGCTTGGTTTAAGGTTAAAGTTTCAAGCTTTAGAGTTTATTCATGTGACAAGCATCAACATGAAACCCTCATCATCAAGCTTTCATTTTTCCAAGCCTTAGAAACTTTCATGGCCAAAAATATGAAAGGAAAAGGGAAGTCCAAAAAGTGTTCAAGAGAGACATAAACTCCTCCTTTACTCAACCTTGAAAAAGGATGAAACTTTCCTTGTGAAAAATTCAAGCTTTAGGGGTTATTAAGTGACAAGCACCATTATAACACCCTCATCATCAAGCTTTCATTTTTTTCCAAGGGTCAAAGGCCTTCATGGCCGAAACATAAAGGAGAACAGGGAAGTTCCAAATGTTCAAGAGAAACATAACCTCATTCTTAACTAAACTTGTAAAAGATGAAACTTTTCTTAAGAAAAAGTCAAGCTTTAGAGGTCTCATGTGAGATGAACTCATAGTCACCTCTAGAGAGCACTCATCATCAAGCTATCATGTTCAAGGCCTTGAGGCCGAAAACTAAAGGAAAAGGAAAAGAAGAAACCGAAAAGAAAAGAGCAACATGGAGGTTCAACCATTCATCATTTCCTAACAAGATTCAAATATGAAGATCAAAGACATATTTAGAAAGGTTCCCTACCTTGTGTTTTTTGAAAAAGAGAGGAAGAACTTTGAGCTTGAAGAACTTTTGAAAGCTTGAAAGAAAAAGAAGTAAGAAAGCTTGAGACTTTTAGAGAGTTTGCAAGAAGTGAGCAAAAAAATGAAGTTGTGTAGTGTTGTGAATTTATAGACAAATGAATCATGAAGGAATGGAGGGGGAGTGGCTAGCTAAAACTTCTTCAAGAAGAAGGAGGGGAGAAAAATCTCTTGTGTTGTCATTCATGGTGTGATTGAGAGCATAGGTCATAGGTCTTAGGGTGGCTTTTGAAGGACAACTTGATTTACTACATAAAATATCATTCTTTGAATTTTTGGGGGGAAGTGGCCGAAAATTATAAGGCCAAGGGAGGGAAGATTTCATTCAATTTAATCATGTACTAGTGAGGTGTTTAGGAGCAAACAAGGTTAGGTCACTAATTAAGGTTGTGTAATCGAGTGTTTAAGTGAGCTAATTAGGTGATTAGGACCATGAATACCTTGGATTAAGAGTGATCTTGTAGGATTAATGGAGTCAAACTCCTATGACTATTGATTAAAGTGTGACAACTTTTTCTTGGGAAAAGAAGTGTTCTTGGAAATGGAAGTATGAATAGTGAAAATACTATTCATAGTTGCTTTTTCTTTAAAGAAAAAAAAGAATTAGAAATGAGTTATAAATTTCCTTAAGCAATTTTAGGTTCTAACCTACCTCAAATAATTATTTTTGCTCTAGATTAATTAAGGAAATGAATTAACCTTTCATTAAAGCCTAATATTGCTTAGGTTTGAGTTAAGTAACACGTTAGGCTTAAAATGCACGAAGCGGGGGGTAAAATCGTAATTTTTATCAAAGTTGCCCGGAACCTCCGGAACTTAAACCAACATAGTTCATGCCTTAAAACATCATTTTTGATCTCCGGGAACAAGTCTGAGTCAGAGTCAAAACTTAAAACTGCCTTAAATCGGGTTAGGGGTATTTTGGTCATTTTTACGTAGAAACCTCAGAATGAGATTTTTCTGCTTTGTTAAACACTCATATATATATATATATATATATATATATAATCCCCTTCATATATCATAAAAGCCTTGTGAGGATGGCTGAGGCCGGTCGTCCTCATGTTTCAGGTAAAAATGACCTCAGGGGCATTTTGGTCATTTAAAAGTTTAGAGAAAAATGGGGCGTTACAAAAAGAACTAGAGAAAAAGCTTGGAGGAATGTAACACCCTGATTTTCTCTAAGCGTAAAAATGACCAAAATGCCCCTGAGGTCATTTTTACCTGAAAATCAAGGATCTGGCCGACTCAGCCATCCTCATAGGGCTATTGTAATGTTTGAAGGGGATTATATGTGATGGCGTGTTTAATAGAGCAGAAGAATCTCATTTTTGAGGTTTCTGCGTGTAAATGACCAAAATACCCTTACAGTAATTTAAGGCAAATTTAAGTTCCGTTTTGACCCGGACTTTGCCCGGAGGTTCAAAACAATGATTTTAAGGCATGAACTATGTTTGTTTAAGGTTGGTTTAAGTCCCGGTGGTCCCGGGCAGTTTTTGAGTAAAATTACGATTTTACCCATGCTTAGTGCATTTTGGGCTTAATGAGTTATCTAACTCAGAACCTAGGCGATTTTAGGCTCTAATTGAAGGTTAATTAATTTCCATAATTAATCTAGAGCCAAAATCATTATTTAAAACTAATTGGAACCTACAATTGTTTAAGGAAATTTAGAACTCTTTTCTAAATTCTTTTCTTTCTTTTGAAAGAAAAAGTAACTATGAATAGTATTTTCATTATTCACACTCCCTTTCCCAATGACACTCTCTTTTCCAAGAAAGTTGTCACTCTCAAATAATCATGATCACATTTGAAAAATATATGTCATTCAAAATTCAAAAGAATAAATTGTTTATGTTGTCACTCAAAGCTTTCAATCAAGCTTCATAATCAATCATACCTTCCATACTTTCTTCCATACCTTTGAATGACAACACATATAGATATTTTATCTTGTGGCCATGAAATTTTCTCTCCCTTGGCCCTATAGTTTTCAGCCACTTCCCCCAAGAATTCAAAAGAATTTTATTTTATGTAGTCCATCAAGTTGTCTTTCAAGCTACCCTATGACCTATGCCTACTACCCATGGTTTCAATCACACCAAGGATGACCACACAAGAAGATATTTCTCTCTTCCTTCTTCAAGAAGCTTCAACCAACTCCCCCTTCACTCCTTCATTTGCCTATAAATACACCACACTCCACAACTCCATCACTTTTGCATCCTTCTCCAAAGTCTCAAACTCTCTCATTTTCTTCTCTCAAGCTTTCTCACTTTTCTCTCAAACTCTCAAAGAGTTCCTCAAGCTCAAGTCCTCTCCTTCATTTTCAAGACACAAGGTAGGGAACTCTTTCTAAACATGTCTTTGATTCTTATGCTTGAATCTTGATTGGGAGTTGATGAATGGTTGAACCTCTGTGTTGCTTTCTTTTTGGTTTCTTCCTTTTCTTCCCCCTTAGTTTTCGGCCTCAAGGCCTTGAATATGATGGCTTGATGATGAGTGTTCTCTAGATGTGACCATGAGTCCATCTCTCATGAGACCTCTAAAGCTTGAGTTTTCTCAAAGAAAGTTTCATTCTTTACAAGTTTAGTTAAAAGAGTTTATGTTTCTCTTGAACATTTTGGATCTTCTTCCTTTTTCTCCTCATGTTTTCGGCCATGGAGCCTTTTTACATTGGAAAAATGTAAGCTTGATGATGAGAGCTTCATGTTGATGCTTGTCACATGAACAAACTCTAAAGCTTGCAACTTTAGCCCTAAACCAAGCATGGTTTTGGTTTTGCTTTCTTCTTTATCATGAGCTTTGTTTTAAATATTTATTTTGAAGGAAGCTATGTACTCAATGATGAGGACTTAGGATGTTGATGCTTGGATCATCAAGATCTTGGTCCCTAGAGATTTAAAAATGGTTCCTTTCTTTTGTTAAGATTCGACCACTTTCATGATTCTTGAAGTTAAGTTTTCTTTTGATGCCTTAGTACCAATGGTTTTTCTTTTCTTGTGAAGATGAGTTTTGGGTTGGGACTATGTTCCTTCTTAAAGCCTTGTAAGAGCTCTAGATAAGATATAAAAGTAACTTGCATTCACGTTTATGTTTATGCTTTGCATGGCACGTTTATTTTCTATGCCCTCACTAAATCCCAAGATAAAGAATGGACTTGCATTATGCACGTTTAAATTCCAAGCTTTGCATCTCATTTTATATTTCAAGTCCTCACTAAACTCAAAGAATGAAAATGGATATGCACCTCATATTTACTTTGAGCTATCACTTTACTTTCTAAAAGACTCTAAAATGAAGTGCATAGCACGTTTATTTTATGTCATCACCTAAGATACTAGAGCTCAAAGACTTGCCCATTTCATCTTGAGAAGAGGTTAACCATGAAACATTCTTGGAATATACATTTTGGCCATGTGATGATGATGGCTCCAAGATGAGTTTTCATTAGTCACAAGAGCCTATAGCTCATGTTTTAAGTCTTTTTAAAACATAGGTTGTACTCAAAAGCATTTTGAGTATGTTCTTATATTTATGAGGGTTTTGACAAGTTAAAATGATTGCTAAGATGTTTTTGAAGTTCAAAATTGTTTCAAGAGAAACTGACCACCATAAGCATTTCAAAGGAATGACTCAAATATATTCAGACCTGATTTTTCGTGTTTTTAAGACGCTGGTAATCGATTACACAGCCCATGTAATCGATTACCAGAAAGCTCGGATGAGCTCAAACATGAACTTTTGTCCAAAGTAATCGATTACTATATAGTGTAATCGATTACACATTCTGGACTCTAGTAATCGATTACCGAATCATGTAATCGACTACCCAGATGTTCTAGGGGCCCAGCAAAGTGTTTTTAAACAAAGTAATCGATTACAAGTTCCATGTAATCGATTACCAGAACCCCTATCTCCCATGTTTTGAAATCTCGAAGCTGTGTAATCGATTACGATACTTATGTAATCGATTACCAGAATCCAAGTTTACAAACAGAATACTTTCTTGATTTAATGACTTGAAGCTATGACCTTACATTGCTTGAATCTAGGAATTGTTGTGACATGAGTTTATGCCTTTGCCTACTATGAATATATGATCTTATATGCTAGATATCAAGCATGATCAAGTTAAACGGCTTATTGCTCTTGTTTACTATATGATGATTTTTGCTCTATGTTTCAAGTGTGATGATGCTATGTGAGTTATTGCTCTTAAATGATGATTGTATCATTTGCATGTTATGGTACCCTTTAGAACCTTAAAGATGCCTATGTTAGAATTACACGATATATGTGACATGCATGGAATATGTAGCATCTTACTATGACTTGAATTATGAGAAAATGATCCTTTGGAACCATCAAACTATAGGTGGGGATGAGGTGATTCATATGTAACATGCATGAACTATGGGCATCTTGTCCTAACATGCTAAGACTTAAGGTGACATTGAACTATGGGAAAATGATCCTTTGGAACCATCAAACTATAGGTGGGGATGAGGTGATTCTATGCCCCCTAGACCCGTACTTTAAGTCGGGATTTTTAACTTATCACAATGTGATAAGTCCAGATGCTAGTGACAACTAGCGTGGTATGAGCTCATAACCTAGAGATTTCTCAAAAGGGAGAAATATTAGGGTGGCCCCAGGAAGAAAAGGATAATATGTCAACGTCACCTAAGTAACCAAGTTAAGCTACCATGCACCATGTTTTAAGTAACCAAGTTAAGCTACCATGCACCATGTTTTAAGTACCAAGATCTACGTTCCATGATTCATGTTTTATGTACCATGCACAATGTATCAAGTTCCATGTTCTATGTTTTATGATCTATGATTTTATGACCCACGTATCATGCACTATATCTATGAATGCTATACTTGTTAAAAAGCTAGTACTGTTTGCATAGAGTATTGACATGCATATCATAAAGAAGCATGATGCATTCATTACAAGACTCATGATAAAATGAACGGGTCTCGGTAATGGATGTTTAGAACTTAATAAATGAATCTTTGCATGTTCACGATTTCATAATTAAACCCGAGGTTCCTGAGGACGATGATGATGACACGTGTGTGAAAAGGGGATCCCTACTGAGATTCTTGTATAAGATTCTCACCCCCTATCTTCCTTTTCCATCTTCGTCTTCAGACAAGGTTGATACGACGCCCGCGGATTGCTCTTAAGTGCCGACGTGGAAGTGCTTGAAGGTCGAGATCGGAGGAGTGTAGCGGAAACGAGGACATAGTCTAAGTATACTATAAGTTATGTGTGGTTTTTGAGTTGTTGCATGCCCAACCTTTAAAGGTGGGCATGATATGTTTAACGTGGCATTATGGTGGGATGTCCCTATGTCACTAATACTATTAATGTTTGACTCGATATTTAATGTTAATGTTACATGATGATGTGTCGATGGTTGTTCCTTCTATGAAAGCTTAATTGGTGTTTCTGTTCGTGTTATTCTTTCATGTTTACGCTTCACGGTACGCAAGGCTCATGTTTTGTTTATGTTTTCAAAAAAAATTTCTACCCATATTTTCCACTAAGTATTTTAAAGAAAGGTCTTAAAGAATGAGGCTAGAAGAGTAATGGACTAATGGTTAACCTAAATACGTCCTAGGAGTATTGGGTTAAAAATTAGGATGTTACAAGGAAGGTAGGAAATTATTCTAGTCTTTGACTTCATGATATTTGGCTATTTTGCTAAGATAAGTGCTTGAACTTTGCTTGAGTTATGTTGCTGAAAATCTGAAATGAAATTTTAGAATTTGTGATGATTAAGTTGTGATGAGATTATGCATTTTGGAACATGAATTTTATTTTAGAATTTTGGAATTTATAAGTGCTTGGACTATGATGAAATCTTGTGTATTGGAATTTTGGTGTTCTAGAATTTTATGTGTTGAAATATTTACAACATTAGTTCTTGGTTTGTATGATATAATAGGTGCTCTAAGTGGGTATATGCTAAAATTTTATTGTGTTGAAATTTCACAGCATTATTTCTTAATTTGTATGATCTTGCTATACATAATAATCAAAGCTAGAAAAAGTAGCAGCAAGACTTGTCTTGTATCTTCAAAATTTAGAAGAAATGGTTGTTTAAGGAATGTTAATTTATAGTAGAAATAATTTGAGATCCATCATGGGAACTTAGTTCAATTGTTCGAAAAATTGATAAGAATTATTGCTACCTAAGGGATGTAGTAGTTAGTAGACCTTGCAGAAAAACCAGCATAACAATATACCAAATGTTATAGGAAATATCTCATAAGAATAGAGACATTATACATATTCAAGAGATTTTAAGAGAATTTTTATACAAATGATAAAAGTGCACACAAAGAAAGGAAACTTAAGAAAATAAATCTTGTGCAATGTAAATTGCTTAGTGGTAAGCTCATGGATTCACGGATAGTAGTAGACGTATTACGCCCTTAGAACTATATCAGGTTGTAATCGCAATGGCGTTACATCGTTATGAGAAAATGTAACACCCTAAAAATTATTTAAAAATTAATTTGGGCTTTACTAGTCGTAATTTCAAAAATCTGACAGTTTTAGTAATGATGAGAACGGTCCAAAGGATTTGTAAAAAAAAAAAAACATGAATAATAACCTTGTGGGGCCCACAGGGCCCATCGGGACAGCTGAAACCCTAGAATTGGGACCCAAAGGAGCCCAAAATTGAGAAATTATAGGATTGAGATTAGAAATAGTTAGAAATAGATATTTTATACCTAGAATTAATTTTCGGGCAATGTCTTATTACCCAGGTACAGTGTTTCGCCCATTCGGTGGAGTTTCGATGTATAGTTTTTAACATCGTACAAGTTACTTAGTGACCAAGTAACCTTTACCAATCACCTTATGCCAAGTGGATGGTAAAGATTAAAACTTTAAAAGCAAGTTTTAATCTTGACCTTTCATTTAGTATATTTTACTCGGGAGTCAATAACTCGTCCATTCGATGGAATTTCAGTGTGCGATTTTAACACCAAAAAAACTACTTGCTCACCAAGTTAATGTGAGCCACTTATCTTGAGCCAAGTGGATGACCAAGCTTCATTCTTTGACCAAGAAACCAAATCTTAGCATCCATTTTCTTATTTCATTTTGAAAAAGGAATAAATACCCATTTTGACTACTTTTACTCCTAGATAATGATAAATCACCAAAACTTATCACTCCAACACCATCAATTTCGGCCAAGACCCTCAAATACCTTAGACTTCATCTTCTTTCTCTCATGCCACCATTAACAAACTTGAAGCTTCATAAACCCTAGCCTAAACTTAACAAAACCTCAAGATCTTTTCACAAAACTTGTTCTACTCTCCATAATCTACAAAACCAACCAATTAGCATTTTAAATAATCTCCAAGCTGAACCCTGAGCTATCATTACTGTTTAAGGAAGGGTTAGGTGCTGTTTGGAAGACTTGAAGTGAGGAAAAATAATTTTTGAAAGATTCTTTGGAGTTAAGATCCCTAAAGCCATCAAAGAACCTCTTCTTCTTCAAATTCGTTTTTCTGTTTTAATCACTAATTTAAATTGATACTTTTGGTTGTTTTGGTTGATGATATATGGATGTTGATGTATTAATTTTGGTGGAGTGGTTTGATGTTGTGAAAAATCATTTTTGTCAAAAGAGAATTTGACACATGCTGCTGGATTTTCGGATTTCAACAGGGCAGCTTTTGTTCATGAATTTTCTGACCTAGTTAGAGGCTTTAATTGAGCTGAAAATTTTATATGATATGGTTAACATGTTAAGGCATCTTCAGTAAAACTTTTGAGGTATTCTGGTCACTTTTGCTATATTTCAAAAAATCATGAACCGAAGTTGTAACTGTGCTGCTTAAGATGTTGACTCTGAAGCTGTGAATTTTGCTAATTTTGTTACCATAGTAAATGATTGATTCTTCCTTTGAAATTTTACAGGGAGTTAATAACATATTGAAGTGTAACCATGATTTTTAGTTTGAATTGATTCAATCATTTTCTAGGGTTAAAAATTATGAAATTGTGGTTCTAAGCTGAAGCTGAGTGATTTCCAACCACAAAGTTTGTCTAATTTTGATAAACAAGTTAGACAAGGATCTTTGTTCTGAAAATTTTACAGGCCTTGTGGACACATTGAGGTGTGTTGGAGAATTTTTATAGCCCTTGAAATGGATGTTTGATGGACAGAATAAATTGTACTCCTAAAGCATGAATTCTGGTAATCTGCTGTATTTGTGCTGCAATGAACTTAAGTATTAAGTTGATGATATAATGACTCTTGATTTAAGTATGATGAGTATGAATGCATGCTAGACAATTTAAAGATTGATTTATGAGGCAAAAATGAGAATTTCTTGTGATTGAAAGCCTACATGTGGCTTATGCATGCATTTGAGAAAAAGAAAGTACATGATGCAGTTATATGAGAAAAGAGAATGCATAAATTTCACTCGTGCATGTTCTGACATATGGAGAAAACAAAAACAAGACTTATGTGGAATGAGGGGAAGGCAAAAAGAGGAACTTCTCTAGAGATAAAAGGGGAGACAAAAAGAGGAACTTCCCCAGAGATAAAGGGGAATGCAAAAAGATGAACTTCCCTAAAGATAATATGAGTCAGTGACGTATCGGCTAGGAATAGATCTGTGTGAGAATTGGAGAAAGTAAATCCAATGATCATGTATAGGAATGAGCTCAGTCCTGATAAGCAGTCTATTTCCCTTGTGTGGTGTGAACCACTATAAATACCATGTGGTATAAACTGTTCGTTGTGGAGTTATCCATAGTAAATACCCGTCGGTTATACACTAAGTCTTTCCTATGTCGATGAAAAGAGAAAAATGCACCGAGTTGAGTTCTATGGCCACAAGTAAAACTAGGTCACTTTGAGATAAGTTCACTATATTTAGCATATGCATACTCATATCATATTTAATTTCTTGATTAGGATTATTAACTATATGTTTGAGCTTTATGATATGTGTGCATTAAGTGATCGATCATTAAAAGCTACCCACTTCAGAGATATGATTTGGAACTCTAAAAATGAACCATTGTTATAAAGTGCATGATCACTATTTTCTAATAAACTGAAATGGCTGGGACGATGATGATGACAGATAATTTAGTATATGTTTTGGGGATGCCCTACTGAGAATCTTAGAATTCTCACCCCTATGTGTTTCTATTCCCATGTCGTCTCCAGGTTGATCCAGTGGACTATGGAACTCAAGATTACAGTAGTTTAATAGTTGATGTTTTTCTTATGTGGTATATAGTTATAGGTATATGTGTAGGTAAACGTAATAGAGATTGTATATATATTCAAGCTCACAGTAGAGCTTCCTTATGTAATTGACTTGTATCTTTGTCACATATTTTAATCTAATTACGCTAGTTATTACACAATCTTATCACATTTGCTATAGTTATTTAAGAAAGGTTCACAAATTTATAAGTAACAACTCTCAAGTTCGATGTCATGACTTAAGGATGACGTTGTACTTGGAAGGATGTTACAGAAAAAGGATGTACTGAGAATAGCAAGGCTATTCTAGATGAGATGTAGTAGACGTACTCCATCTAGTAAACTATACCAAGTTGTAATGTGACGGCGTTACATCGTTGACAGTATGATCCAAAGAGAAGTATATCAGAAGAGTCTTATGAGTTCTACCATTAAGTTAAAAATTTTCTAATAAAATTAAGTTATAAGAAATAATGATTCTAACTAATGAAACCATTATATAAATAACTGAA
The DNA here is from genome assembly GCA_031216125.1 of Dalbergia cochinchinensis. Lineage (NCBI taxonomy): Eukaryota > Viridiplantae > Streptophyta > Magnoliopsida > Fabales > Fabaceae > Dalbergia > Dalbergia cochinchinensis. The sequence continues at coordinate 28,433,605 of CM062375.1, read as the reverse complement.
GTTACTTTGCTTATCTTGCATTAAGTTGAAGTATCATTGAGTAATAGATTGGTACTTTCCTATTGGGAATCATTGATTCTCATTCCTGCTGTGTGATGTATTTTATATAGATGGTCTTGATCTTGCTCTTTCTTAAGATGCCTAAATTGCAGTGGTATTATGACTTGGAGTTAGGGTCACTGTACCTGGTCGCTGAGTCTTGTATTTCGTGTTTATGTACTATTTGCTCATCCATTTGCTACAATTGTTATGAGTCTTACGTTCGCTTAGAGTCCCTCATATCGTTTGACAATCATAGGCTCTTATATCTGACTTTTTGATGAGCCACTGACCGAGGGAGTTAGGTTATTTGTATATAGTCGGTTGTATTTTGATACGCCCTAACCCGAACTAGGTGGTCACTACAAGGGCCAGGGTAGGGTTATGTACAATACATATGTAATTAAGCATGAATATATATAGTAAAACAGTATGAATTAACTTATTATGGATGTGATATGAAATGTAAATTATCGTGTGGCCGACTTCTTAGGATGTGCATTACATTTTCACTATCTCTATACGTTGATTATTATGTTAAAAAGATTAAAGGTATATATACTTCTTTCCTTATTTACTCAAGTTTAGAAAGTTTGCTTTCTGAAGGTATTTAACATTATTCTCTGCTGCGCTACAAGTCCATCTTGATAGCCCTTTTTATAAAGCTTTTCATATCTTCAATGAAGAGAGAAAAAGTTAAAAACAAGATTTAACCCTCTTCTTGTGTGTTTTCTACCTACATCTAATTTCCATCCAAACATCACTCACAATCATGCTAAAATTCCAAAGATAGAAATCTCAATTTAGTGCTTTCTATCACTTCTATGGTTCATATTTTATTTTTTTGGAATAAGTACTCTCTTTTCATTATTTTCTATAAGTAGTCACAAGGCAAGATAGTATAAATGGCATCTAGACGTCAACAATGGTCCCATTTTTCTAAAAGTCATGCATTTTCATAGAAGACCATAAAATCATAATTTTATTGACTTGGCATATTTTAAAAAGCATTTTCATGACATAACAATGTTTCTAAATTCATGGAATGTATAAGTGGTGTATAGAAACTACTTGTAATGACCAAAATTAAAGTCATAAGCTTAAACCCACTTACTTGGAAGGGTTGGGAAAAAGATGCCATAGCCAATGTGTAGTTAGAAAAGCACACAAGAACCCGCTTCTTGTGCGCTTTTCTAAGTACACATTGGCTATGGCACCATTTTCCCAACCCTTCGCCTTTCTTTGCTTTTATTTTTCGTAAAAAGCTTAAACAATAACTATCAAGTGTTAAATTTGAAATGCAGTGGAAACAACACTAGTTATGTCAGATAGTAACTTTTTGAACTGAAAAATATATTAAAACACGCAAAAGCAGGTTTTCCAGAAAATGCAATGTGATGAGCACAAAGCAATAAATGAGGGAGAGTTAAGGGGAAAAAAAGATACTATACAAGCGTTTTTATACTGGTTCAATCAACCTATCTATATCTAGTTCTTAATCATCATCGATTTCCACTGAAATCTTTCTCAACCTAAGAAAGTTGGATAGTCTTTACAGTAACCTTTCCCAAGCTATTACACGTGACTAGTAGCTCACTATATTGTCATAACTGAATAGTCTTCAACTAGCCTCTTGCCTCTCCAAGATAACCCGTGACTAGTGGCTCACCATACTCTCACGTTACAAGTAGTCTTTACTTAGCTTCTCGAAGCTAACTTGTGACCAGTAATTCACTCTACTATTACATTACAAGTTATCTTTATTTACTTTCTCTAAACTAACTCATAATGATCACTACTAGATTAGGTTACAAAGGTTTGTGTTTGGGTTTGACACTTAAACTAACCAACACTCAAGTTTTCATAAGATGAACAATAATAGACCTAGAAAACTCGAATGTCTTCTTTATATGATTCTTCCTAGGAAGAATGTATGATCTACTAAGAACATAGAAAGAAAATTTTTACAAGGAAGAAACTAATTACAAAAGTAATATCTTTACAGAAAAGATGACGAGAAAATTTTTCAGCATTTCAGCACTTCTTCTTCACCAAAGTCTCTACAGTAGTAATTACAACACTATATTTATATAAGATTTGCATTTATGACTGTTGCCCTTATTCTATTGTCCAAGTGACATGTGTTGATCTTCTTTTTGTGTCTTGGAAGATACAGTCTAGAGGAGTAGCTAGGCGTTATCAGAGCAGTTGTAGAAACCATTGTGAAATAGAGGTTTCTGAGGCCACCTTTAGCAATTATTTTTTGCTTTCTAAACACAGTTTTGAACTTTTTGTTCTAGAAGCTGAAGCAGTTGACCAAGTTGGCTGAAGAGATGTCAGCTTGACTGGATTTGACTTTAAATTTGAATTTCAAAATTCCCTCCTTTTCCTGTACATTTCACTATGAAGTATGCTTTCTAAAGTCATGACATCGTACTTGAGAGTTGTTATTTATTAATTAGCCAACCTTTCTTAATTATCTACAGCAAAATCAATCGAATCGTAAAGTAACTAATTACATAATTAGCCAACCTTTTCTTAGTACACATCTATTCTTTACTATAATTATAGAGATATATATAATTAAGTATAACCGAGTACAGTCTCAAGCACTAAAGTACTGCGAGTCCTATTTCTTTTGTGTACCTGCCCCATAGTCATCTGGATTAACCTGGAGACGACACAAGTATCCAAAAATATAGGGATGAAAATATTATATAATTCTTAGTAAGGTACTCCTTCAAACATAATCATAACATAATTATTTAATTTAACTCATACAAGTAATTTTATGTAAAAACATATGCAAGGACAATAATTAGTTATGTTCACTCTTATAACCATAGAACTCAATTCCATGCATTTTTCTCTTTTCATTAACATAGTGAAGACTTAGTTCATACCGAATGGTATCTGCCGTGGGTAACTCCATTATGGATAATTCATACCAAATGGTATATGCCATGGATAACTATAATACCTAAGGTATACATGGCGGTGGATAAGTTTCGTACTGGCCCAGGGTCCCTTGGGACCCACTCATGTGGCCGGGAAGGCCTAAGATGCATGAATGACCCTTGAACTAGGTTTTGTGGTGAACTGTCACCGCTATAGCGGTCCAAGACCACTATAGCAGTCACAGTTGGTGGCAGCAGTGTGTTTTGTTGATAGATTTTGTATATGTAACACCCTAATATTCGACCCAATACTACTAGTACGTACTTAGGCCAAATATTAGTCATTACTTACTGTCATAGTTCTTTTTACTTGGAAAAATAAGTTGACAAAAATATGAGCCAAATTTTTTTTGAAACATTACTTAAAATAAAAGCCGCGCATATCTTATCGGGTCGGTATCATAAAGTGCAGAAATATAAACATAAAGGTGGCTCCAAATTATAGCATCATCATAACTGAAATACTTCATATATAATATGCCCACCCTACGGGGTAGGACTCTTCAAGTACATAATAAACATGAATACAGCGGAAATACAGAATACATGGAAATGAACTAGAAAGAAACATCCCTACCCACGTGCAACCTAAGGTGGATAACCTCAACACAAAAGAGGTTTCATCCATACTACGTGTCGTGCGTGCACTACGGACTACCCTCCAATCTACACAGCAGAATCACGGGTACAGAAGAACGTAGCCAATCCATGGGCGGAGCTCGGCGGGTGCAGGCATACCCTGTGACTGAACGTGTCGTCCACGCTGGGGTCATGGTCCGGGCACCGAAGCCCTCCGACGCTGAGTGATTGTCTCCTCGCTGCCCATCAGTCGCCGAGGCGGAGTGGGGGCAGAGTCCTCATGGTCCATGGGGGAATCCTCTAAAGGGTCCTCCTCCGAGTGCTGCGATCGTGGCACGTACTCCGGTATGTCAGCTGAACCGGTAGAGTGGGTCCGTAGGTTCCTCTCATGTCGTGCCCGTGCACGCTCAAAAATCGTGGGGTCACCATAGGGGGATGTCAGGGAGAAGCGATAACTATATACGGGGTGTGCAAACGGCCGTCCCAAAAACATGAAGATGCGCACAGTACATCGGCCCTCAAAATGGAATGGCCCATGCTCCGAGTCATGGTGGACCTCCCACTGGGGTGTGTCAACGAACAGCACGAACGTCGCCATCTCGCTCAGTAGAGGGAGTGAGATTCTTACTAAAGAAACTCAGTAGGGTTCTCCTCCTATCCTAGGTGTCATCATCTACGTCTCCAGGTATCTCGGGTTATTTATAAAACCATGGACATATATTAGTTCAATTATGAGTTTTCTAAAGTCTCAATTTCCGAGATCCGTTCCTTTTAACATAACACTTGTATTTACATAAGTCATGGGAAATAAATTGTGGGACTTCAATCATATAATTTGAACGGAAATCATATAACTTGGATCACAGAACATAAATCATATAACTTGATCATATAACTTGGGTCATAGAACATAAATCATATAACTTGGATCATAGAACATAAATCATATAACTTGGTACTTGGCACATGGTGACTTATCTTAGTTACTTAGGTGACATTAAAACTTTTACTTAAACTGGGGCCGCCCTAATATTTCTCCCTTCTGAGAAATCTCTAGGCTATGAGCTCATACCACACTAGTCGTCACTAGTATCTAGACTTTTATCCCTTGGGATAAGTCAACTTCCCGACTTTAAGTATGGGTTTAGGGGGCTAGAATCACATTGTCCCCACCCTTAGTTTGGTGGTTTCAAAGGATTACATTCTCATATTTTAAGTCACCCTAAGTTTAACATGTTACTTTAAGATGCCACATAATTAATGCATAACACATAATTACCACTTCGGCATCTCTAAGGTTCTTTTAAAGAAGCAATAACATGAGATTATAAACCATCACATAAGGGTAATAGTTCACATGGCACCATATACGTCATGAGCTAACACATCAATTCATCATTAAATGAGAGGCACATAATCATCCCTTAAGGTAGAAATCCCTAAATCGGCTAACCTCAAACTATCCCATTATTTTCTTGTATGTTTATGGGATTGATTAACCTCATTACCATAATCCATTAAGTTCTAAATCCTAATTAATTATGGTTGGACAGCTTTAGGTAGTTGATCAATTTTGATGAATTATGTGTCCTAGAAAATGCGTTTTAAGCCCTTTCTCACTTCCGACTTTTTCTATGGTACATTAGTTAATACCTAAACCAATTATGAGTCACCCTCACTCATCTAAGCATCATATTATGTGATTCCAACTACTTTAACAATGCTGGACAGAACCTCAATTTTTCTGTTTTTAAGTAGCACTAGAATCCACACATTAAGCAAACAAAGTTACAAATGATGCTTTGGAATGCCTAGAAAAATTATCACATACTTGGTAAGGTATTCAAGCATATTTAGGCCACCCAAAACAGATTTTTAAGGTGCTGGAATTTTAAAAAGGCAGAACCGAAAACTTGAGGCATGAAAACATGGGAAAACTTCACTTTCAAGCTTATGACTCACTAGTTTCTATTGGAACCTTTTTGGGACTTCAAGACTACATAAAATCAAAGTTTATTTTGCCAAAACCCATCATAAAACACCAAGGGCAGTAGCTAGTTAAACTTGCCCTTGACAAAGAATCTAAACTTGAAATCACATTTAAAGCTTTTGCTAAGTTCATCTACTCTTAGGAAAAATTCTAAGACATACACTTATAGGCCTTTGTAACTAAATGAACTCATTTTTGAGTCATTCCTATACACATGGCCGAATGCATTTTCAAGGAATATCTCCTTGATAAATCTTTTCTCAAGATGAAACGGGCAAGTCTTTGAGCTCTAGTATTTTAAGTGATGACATAAAATAAACGTGTTATGCATTTCATGTAACGCCCCGATTTTCGATAAACTTTCAAAATGACCAAAATGCCCCTGAGGTCATTTTCACCCGAAACACGAGGACAGCCGGTTTTGGCCATCCTCATAGGGTTCATATGTTATATGAAGGGGGTTGTATGATTGTGAATGTTTAACGGAGCAGAAAAACCTCATTTCTGAGATTTCTGCGCATAAGTGACCAAAATACCCCTGTGACAGATTTCAGGGAGTTTTAAAGTTCTGTTTTGACCCGAACCCTGTCCCGAGGTTTAAAACTATGATTTTAAGGCATGAACCATGTTGTTTAAGGTTTGGTTAAGTCCTGGTGGTCCCGGGCAGTTTTTGAGCAAAATTACGATTTTGCCCCTGCTTAGTGCATGTTGGGATTAATGAGTTATCTAACTCAGAACCTAGGCAATATTAGGCTCTAATCAAAGGTTAATTAATTTTCATAATTAATCTTGAGCCAAAATCATTAATTAAGGTTGATTAGAACCTAAAATTGCTTATGGGAATCCAAAATCTTTAAAGAAAGCATCCTGGAATAGTGTTTTCACTATTCACTCCCTAAATTTGAGGAAAGTTGTCACCTTTGTAATTCTAGTCAAATGGAGTTTGACTCCATTAAACCTACAAGACCACTTCTAACCTTGAGGATCTTAGTTTTATTTAACTAATTAGTTTACTCAAAGTACCTGGTTAACAGGCCATTAATCCTAAGCCTAATCTATGTCACACCAAAGCACACTTCTAGAACATGGTTTGAGGATATATCCTTCCTCCCCAAGGTTGCCCAATTGGCACCACCCTCTCTCTAGAAGTCAATAAAGGTTAGTCTAGGTTGTCAAGCTACCCTATGACACATGTCTTGTACTTTTTTCAATCAATGTCCATCTTTCAAGAAAAAATGTCATTCAAAGATTTAAAGAATAAAGTGTATAGTCAATCAAGGTTTTCAATTCATTTCTAAATTTAAATATTTATGTCTTTCAAGATTCAAAAAGAACTATATTTTATCTAGTCATTCAAAGTTTTCTTTAAAGGCTATACATAGACTATGCTTCCTTTACATCTAAACCATGCTTTGAGTTGACAAGTCAAGAAGATATTTTCTTCTTCTTGGGCCATGAAACCACACGGTTTCCTCCTCCTTTTTGCAGCCCCAATTTTAGTGATTTTGTTCACTCAAGATTTTAAAAAAATAGGTCACATTTTCAAGACATGTCATAGGCTACACCTAGCTACACTTATGACCATACTTTGGAATGACAACTCAAAGAGATTTTCCTTCTCCTTGTGGCCACATATTCAGCCAGCCCTCCCATCCACACACCCATGGTTTAGTTGTCTATAAATAGCTTGCCTTGGTGAGCCTTTGATCACTTTGGTCTTTGGCAAAGGTTTGAGCTAAGAGTAGGTGCTAGTTTTCTCTCAAAGTCTCAAGCTTTCTCATTTCTTTTCCCCTCAAGTTCCCAAGAGTTCCTCAAGCTCAAGTTCTCTCCTCCTTTTCCAAGACACAAGGTAGGGAACTCTTTCTAAACATGTCTTTGATTCTTATGCTTGAATCTTGTTTAGGAGTTGATGAATGGTTGAACCTCTATGTTGCTTTCTTTTTGGTTTCTTCCTTTCGTCCCCTTAGTTTTCGGCCTCAAGGCCTTGAATATGATAGCTTGATGATGAGTGTTCTCTAGATGTGACCATGAGTCCATCTCTTATGAGACCTCTAAAGCTTGAGTTTTTCTTAAAGAAAGTTTCATTCTTTACAAGTTTAGTTAAAAGAGTTTATGTTTCTCTTGAACATTTTGGATCTTCTTTCTTCTTCTTCTCATGTTTTCGGCCATGGAGCCTTTTTACATGGGAAAAATGTAAGCTTGATGATGAGAGCTTCATGTTGATGCTTGTCACATGAACAAACTCTAAAGCTTGAAACTTTGGCCCTAAACCAAGCATGGTTTTGGTTTTGCTTTCTTCTTTATCATGAACCTTGTTTTAAATATTTGTTTTGAAGGAAGCTATGTACTCAATGATGAGGACTTAGGATATTGATGCTTGGATCATCAAGATCTTGGTCCCTAGAGATTTAGAAATGGTTCCTTTCTTTTGTTAAGATTCGACCACTTTCATGATTCTTGAAGTTATGTTTTCTTTTGATGCCTTAGTACCAATGGTTTTTCCTTTTCTTGTGAAGATGAGTTTTGGGTTGGGACTATGTTCCTTCTTGAAAGCCTTGTAAGAGCTCTAGACAAGATATAAAAGTAACTTGCATTCACGTTTATGTTTATACTTTGCATGGCACGTTTATTTTCTATGCCATCACTAAATCCCGAGATAAAGAATGAACTTGCATTATGCACGTTTAAATTCCAAGCTTTGCATCTCATTTTATATTTCAAGTCCTCACTAAACTCAAAGAATGAAAATGGATATGCACCTCATATTTACTTTGAGCTATCACTTTACTTTCTAAAGGACTCTAAAATGAAATGCATAGCACGTTTATTTTATGTCATCACCTAAGATACTAGAGCTCAAAGACTTGCCCATTTCATCTTGGGAAGAGGTTAACCATGGAAACATTCTTGGAATATACATTTTGGCCATGTGATGAAGATAACTCCAAGAGGAGTTTATTAGTCACAAGAGCCTATAGCTCATGTTTTAAGTCTTTCTAGAACATATGTTGTACTCACAAATATTTTGGGTATGTTCTTCGATTTGTAAGGGTTTTGACAATTTAAAATGGTTGACAAAATGTTTTTGAAGTTCAAAATTGTTCCAAGAGAAACAGCCACCATAAGCATTTCAAAGGAATGACTCAGATATGTTTAGACCTCATATTTCGGTTTTTAAGATGCTGGTAATCGATTACACAGCATATGTAATCGATTACCAGAGAGCTCGGACGAGCTCAAATATGAACTTTTGCCCAAAGTAATCGATTACTATATAGTGTAATCGATTACACATTCTGGATTCTAGTAATCGATTACCTAATCATGTAATCGATTACCCAGATGTTCTAGGGGCCCAGCAAAGTGTTTTAAACAAAATAATCGATTACAATTCCATGTAATCGATTACCAGAACCCCTATCTGCCTTGATTCGAAATCTCGAAGCTGTGTAATCGATTACAAGTCCCATGTAATCGATTACCAGAACCCCCTGACCTCCATGTTTTGAAATCTCGAGGCTGTGTAATCGATTACAAGACTTATGTAATCGATTACCAGAACCCAAGTTTACAAATAGAATGCTTTTCTGATTTAATGACTTGAAGCTATGATCTTGCATTGCCTGAATCTGAGAATTGTTATGACATGAGTCTATGCTTTAGCCTAACATGAATACATGATCTTATATGTTCGATTTCAAACATGATCAGGTTAAGAGGCTTATTGCTCTTGCTTACCTTATGATGATTTTACTCCATGAGTCAAGTATGATGATACCATGTGAACTATTATTCTTCGATGATAGTTTTATGTTTGCATGTTATTGTTCTTTAAAGACTTCAAAGATGCCTATGATGTAATTATGTTTGACATGCATGAATTATGTGGCATCTTGCATTAACATGCTAAGACTTAAGGTGACATAGACTATGAGAAGATGATCCTTGAACCACTGGATTAAGGGTGGGGATAAGATGATTCTAGCCCCCTAGACCCGTACCTTAGGTCGGGATCTTTAAACTTATCAAAAGGGATAAGTCCATGTACTAGTGACGACTAGTAAGGTATGAGCTCATAACCTAGAATTTTTCTCCACAGGGAGATCAGTTAGGGTGGCCCCAGGAAAATAATGATGATGTTCTAATATCACCTCAAGTAACTAAGATATGTACCATGTTCCATGAGCTATGTTTTTATGCCCCATAATTATATGAATTTGCGTGCTATGCCCCATGATATGAGAATTATAAAGTTATGAGTTTATGTGCTATGACCCATGATATAGGAAATCATGTTCCATGATCTAAGGTATATGATTTATGTTCTATGATCCAAGTTATGTGATTTATGTCTATAATACAAGTGATATGTTAAAAGGAACGGATCTCGGAAATTGAGACTTTAGAAAACTCATAATTGAACCAATAGATGTCCATAGTTTTCATAAATAAACCGAGATTCCTGGAGACGTAAATGATGACACCTAGGATAGGAGGAAAACCCTACTGAGTTTCTTTAGTAAGAATCTCACTCCCTCTATCTCTTTCTTTCCATTACGTCTTCAGAGCGAGATGGCGACGTTTGTGCTGTACGTTGACACGCCACGGTGGGAGATCCACCATGACCCGGAGCATGGGTCATTTCATTTTGAGGGCCGTGCATCAGGCGCATCTTTATGTTTGTGGGACGGCCATTCGCACACCCCTTGTACAGTTATCGCTTCTCCCCAGCATCCCCTTATGGTGACCCCGCGATCTTTGAGCATGCGCGACCGCGACATGAGAGGAACCTGCGGACCCACTCTGCCGGTTCAGCTGATGTGCCGCAGTACGTGCCATTGTCGCAGCACTCAGAGGAGGACCCTTCAGAGGAATCCCCCATGGACCACGAGGACTCTGCCCCCACTCCATCTCCGCGACCGAGGGGCAGCGAGGAGACAGTCACTCAGCGTCGGAGGGCCTCGGTGCCCGAACCACGACCCCGACGGGAACGACACATCCAATCACAGGGCATGCCTGCACCCGCCGAGCTCCGCCCATGGATTGGCTACGTCCCTCCGTACCCATGATCCCGCTGCATAGGTTGGAGGGTAGTCCTTAGTGCACGCACGTCACATAGTATGGATGGAACCTCTTTTGTGTTGAGGTTATCCATCTTAGGTTGCACATGGGTAGGGATGCTTCTTTCCAGTTCTTTTCCATGTATTCTGTTTTTCTGCCGTATTCATGTTATTATGTACTTGAAGAGCCCTGCCCCTTAGGGTAGGCATATTATAAAAATGAAATATTTCAGTCATGATGATGCTACGTTTTGGAGCCACCTCTATGTTTATGTTTCTGCACTTTATAATACCGACCCGACAGGATACGCGCGGCTTTTATTTTAAGTAATGTTTTAAGAAAAAAAATTGGCTCGTATTTTCTTTAAGTTACTTTTTAAAGAACCATGTCAGTTAGTAACGACTAATATTTGGCCTGAGTACGTACTAGTAGTATTGGGTCGACTATTAGGGCGTTACATTTTTGGTTTTATAAAGAGCTAGAGAATGAGTATGATTGTATTCAAAGACTTTATGAATTATCTCGATGATTTCAAGAAATAGAGTAATCACATATAAAAGAGTTTGATTCCCAGATTAGAGTATATAACAGAGATTTAGAGAAAATAATATGTTTATTAAATTAGAACTAAACGGTAGCTATAGAAAAACAAACAGTGAGTTAATGGCTGAACCCCAATCGTTAACCTTGGTACCACGTTGTCTCGAGAGGACAATCTCATAGAGCAGAGAATGAAACCTATTTAGGTGTCCGCATCAGATCCCAATAGATCATAGAGCATAACATTTTCGGTTCTTGAAGAACCATAGAGTAGAGATTCCTGTTTCTCTAGTAAAGTACTGTTGTTTATGTTTTCAGAGAGTATTAATGATTTCCAGAGATTATTGATGTTTTGAGAGAATATTTGATTTAAGAGATATTATATATATGAAAAATGATGATTTTCTTGTTGAAGTAAGAATTTAGAGATGTTTTTCTATGAATTTATGAATATAGAGATATATTTTCTATTAGATTATATACAAGAATATCAAATGGTTTGTAACAGATTGTGGTTTTATAGATGCTTGTTTATGAATTCATGGCATGGAAAGTGTTTTCCCAAGAGTAGCTATGTTATGTAAATATTGGAAACATTTTTCCAGTGCATGTATATCTATATATGGTTATTGTTGTCCCATGTGGGTGATGGGTGAGAGCTCACTCACTGAGTCCGTTGACTCACCCCTCTCCCTTTCTCATAGTTGCAGGTGCAAACGTTGCTCAGTTTATGGTTTGACAGTCGTTGCCATTCTCAGTGGTGAGTCTTACTTTGAAGTAAGACCTAGTTAGAGTCTTGTTAGAGTAGAGTGCTCCAGTAGATGTGCAGGCAGAATCTGAACCATGCATTATTTTTAGATTATGTATTTGGTTTCAGTATTTGAAAAGTTATGTATCTGCTTTCAATTCAAAAGTGAGGATTTGAAATTGTAGAATTTAATTAGAGTTTATGTAATAAACTAGAGATTTACTTAGTTCACACATTGAATGGATTTTCAGAGTATGATTAAGAGGTTTTCAAAGCTTCATATATCAAGTAATTCAATTTTATAATCCCAGATATACAGTTTATATAGAGTTCTAGAGAAAGTTATGATTCAGAATGAAAAGTATATTACTTTATGCATATAGAGAGACTCAAAGGTCATGAGGCTTACGTGGGAATGAAGATTCCCCATGTGCTGGTCATGGGCCTAGGTCGGGTCGTGACAATAACTCCATAAATCATACCCAACAGAAGTCTTGTTTCTATTTTGCCCATATGTCAGAACATACACAAGTGAAATTTATACATTCTCTTTTCTCATATAACTGCCATATGTAGGCATTCATTCACAATACAATTTCAATAATGCCTCATAAACCACTCTTTACTTTCTCTAGCATGCATTCACACTCATCATACTGAAATTTAGAGTTATTATATTGCCAAATCAATACTTGGAGTCCATTACAGCATGTTAGCAGAATTTATGCCTAAGGAATATGATTTATCCTGCATATCAAACATCCAATGTAACATCCTAATTTTTAACCCAATACTCTAGAACATACTTAGGTTAATCATTAGTCTATTACCTCATAGTTCTTATTTTTACTTTGAAATACTTAATGGAAAATACGGGTAAATTTTTTTTTTGAAATACAAAGTGAGAGCCGCGTGATGCGATATAACACGTAAAAGGCAAAACATACATCTCATAACGTCATAGCATAAGGCACATAAAGGCACATCATGAGAAACATTGAATATCATTTCGTATATATATATATATATATATATATATATATATATATATATATAACTTGCCAACTTATAAAGTGTAGGACTTAATTTAGTACAAAGGCATACATGAAAGAAAATACAACATAAACATAAACATGAACTACTCCCCTACTCGAGTGCATCTAATGGGGTGACCTCTAAAACAAAAGAAGGTTCATCTCCATCTAAGTGGTGTGTGCTCTACCCGGGTACTCCATCGGTCGATCGTCACCTCCTACTGACGTCCATCTCGCGAGCGAGGCACATATCCGGGAAACTGGGCGAGCTCCTCGGGCGTAAAGAGGCGGAACGGGGATCGAGAGTGACCCCCGCGGTGAGGCTGCATCTCCGGTCGTCATGCAAGCCGTGGCTGACTCACGGTATCCTCCCTGCCCTTCCTCATCAAGGGTGGAGAGGGGGCAGAGCTCTCGCTATATGGATGGGTTGGCGGGTCCTTGGACGGGTCGGTCTCTGAGAAGTAGGTCCGGGGCACATAATCGGGGTAGTCTCGCATGGCTGAGGCGGCGGTGTGCATGCGGAGCACTCTCTCGTTATGCGTACGTGCGCGCTCAAACACCCACTCGTTGTCGCCGTAGGGTGCAGTCGGGGATAAGCGATGGGTGTGCACGGGATGAGCGAAGGGACGTCCTACGAACATGAAGATTCGCACTGTGCACTGTCCCTCAAAATGGTATGACCCATGAGCCGGGTCATAATGTACCTCCCATGTCGGGGTGTCCACAAATACTACGAACGTCGTCATCTGAAGACGTGACGGAAAGAAAGAGATAGAGGGAGTGAGAATCTTACTAAAGAATCTCAGTAGGGCCTCCTACTACCTAGGTGTCATCATCTACGTCCTTAGGAACCTTGGGTTTATTCTCGTGAAAGCAAGTGAGCATGCATCGAGTTCATTTTAAACTTTAAAATATACTTTAGCCAAGGTCCACTCATTTTAGGATGATCTTAATGTCATGAATGCAACATAATAGAGAATGTATACATAGCACTACCTAATGCACATACATAAATCATATCATCAAGCATCATCATTGTAACACCCCGATTTCTCTGTCCGAGGGAAATGACCAAAATGCCCCTGAGGTCATTTCCTGACCCGAACTCGAGGGTAACCAACTCGATCGTCCTCGAAGGGTCAACTCAATGTTTGAAGGGGATTAAATGGCCCTTGAATGCTTTCGGAAGCGAAAATCTCGTTTTCCGCAGTTTCAGGTAAAAATGATCAAAATACCCCTATAGCGTTTTTACGCGGGTAAAGGTGCCGTTTGAGCCCGGAACTTTCCCCAGAGGTTTAAAAACATGTTTTCATGTGTCTAGAGGTCTCTGTTCAAGTCCCGATGGTCCCGGGCAGTTTTAGTGCAAAATTACGATTTTGCCCCTAGAATAGTGTTTTTGAGCTTAATGACGTAATTAAGCAAACCTAAGCAATATTAGGCTCTAAACGAAGATTAATTAATTTCCCTAATTAATCTAGAGTCAAAATAATTTGTTAAAGTTAATTAGAACCTAAAATTGCTTAGATTACACTTAAATCCCTTTTTAGAACTCAAGACTCCTAGTCTTGGAATCTTGAATAGTGTTTTCTCTCTCCAATTCCTTAAATCAAGGAAATGTGTCTAGAGTTGTTTAGACTCTAAATTGAGGATTTAACTCACTAATGGTGCAAGACCACTCCTTAATTATGTCTAGACCACCTTAATTATCCATTTCCCTTGCTTAAACACTTTCTTACAAATTCCTAATTTTAAGCATAATTAAAGATACACCTAAACACAACTCTAAACCACAATTAAAATGCAACTAAACCTCTCCCAAATCTGATGCACATGGCCGAAATTCTCTTCCCCCTTTGGCCACATGTTTAATTATTTTCTCACTCAAAGAACCATGCTTGAGGCCATACCTTGAACCATACCTCACCATACTTTGAGCTATACCTCACCATGCCTCAAGAACACATTATCTCACCTCATGGAACTCATGGGAAGCCCTCCAATCTGCACATATGGCCGAAGCTCCTCTCCTCCATGAGCTCCCTCCATTTGTTTCATTTCTCTATAAATACAATGCCTTGAGGAGCTTGCACCACTTTTAGATCATTTGCTAAGTTTAGGAACACTCAAAGCTTTTCTTTTTCTCTCAAATTCCTTGTGTTCTTCAAGTTCTTGGAGTTCTTCAAGTTCTTCATCTTCTTCATCTTCTTCTTCTATCTTCAAGTTCATCACATCAAGTAGGGATTTTCTTTCATGTATACTTTTCTTTAAAGTTCTTGTTTTAAGCTTGATGTTCATAGTTTCTCTTGATTCCTTTTAGAACTTCTTTTCTTCTCCTTCTTCCTCTTTATGTTTCGGCCATGGGCCTTTGGGAACAAAGGAATGAGAGCTTGATGATGAGAGTTTCATGATGATGTTCATCACTTGAAACAAACTCTAGAGCTTGATCTTTGTTCTTGAGCAAAAATGTTCCTAGTTTTTCCTTTCTCGAACTCTTGAGAACTTTAGCTTTGATGACGTTTTAAAATGGCTCTATGAACTCAATGATGAGGACTCATGATGTTGGTGTTAATATATCATCAAGATCATGAACTTTAGAGTTTTAAAATGTTCCTTTTTCTTCTTGAAGATTTTGGCCATTTCCTTAATTTTTCTAAGCTTCATGGTTTGATTTCCTAAGAATATTATGTTGAGTTTTAAGAACTCTAAGCTTGACTTTACCTTGTTTGGATGAGTTTGGGTTATGGTTTAAATTCCTTTAAAGTCTTGTTAAGAGCTCTAGAAAGATAAAATGAACTTGCATAATTTATTTTATGCTTGCATTCATATTTACATTCTTGCTATGCATCTTTACTTTCTAGCTATCACTTAAGAACATAAAGATTAAAATGGAACTTGTATCATCACTTAATTTAATTCTCAAAGCCTTTCTATTTCGGCCTTAAAGTCGATTGTTGTTGGGCCTAGAGCACTAAAATAAAGAATTGAACTTGCATTATCACCTAATTAATTTCTCGAATGCCTATCTATTTCGACCTTAAAGTCGATTGTTGTTGGGCCAAGAGCACTAAAATAAAGAATTGAACCATGCGTATTTACCTTCAAGCTTGCACGTCTAAGTTTATGCCTCGCATATTTACTTTCAAGCTTGCACGTTTAAGTTTATGCCTTGCCTATTCAAATTTAAGTCATCACTTTACTTTGTAAGCAAGATTTAAAATGAAAAGCATGAGCACGTTTAGTTTATGTCGTAACTTAAGAAACCTAGAGCTCAAAGACTTGCCCATTTCATTCCAAGTTAAAGTTTAATGTGAATGCATTCCTTGAATGCATAATTTCGGCCAAGTAGTGATGATGGACTTGCAATGAGTTTTCATCTAGCTACTAGGACCAATAGTCTATGTTCTAAGTTTTCCTTAAAGCTTTACAAATCTTTATAAGGTTATGTCATCACAAGTTGTGATTTTATTATCTTTTAGGGGATGGAATATGTTTCGGTCAGTGACCTAAGGCTTCTCTTAGCCTTTTGATGAATTAAAGTGTTTTTCAAAGAGTTTTAGAAGTTCTAGATCGATTCCGAGAGAAACTAGTTAACTTATGTACCTAGAAATGTCAATTTAACTCTCTCATTTAAGTTAAATATTTTCGGTTCTGATGTGATGAGTGTGATGCTGTATGATGATGTTTTGATGTGTTGGAATGTGTGAAAATATCATGTGATGATGTAGAAGCGATCCTATGAATGATAAGTAAGAAACTAGCTAACTAGAAATACCGTAAAGCTAGAATTTAACATAGTTCTGACCCATTTGTTTATGGAACTAATCCAAACTTTTTAATGGGAACATAATCAGATTTAGATTGTTTAGACATGAAAAACTTGGTATCATTTGGATTAGAATCGAATTCTAGCACCTATAGGGAAACTAGTAACTAGCAAACCGTAAAAGTGCAAGTTTAGAACTCTTAGAACGTTTACTTTTCTAGATTCTGTCCAGCACCCTTACAACATGATAAATGTGATTAATAATTAGTCCTTAAGCATAGAAATGCCTCATAATTGATTTAGATTTAATATATAGCGCCTTCAAGTAAAAGAAGCAGAAAGGGTCTAAAACGTAAGTTCTAGAACCCCGTGAACCCAAGTTAGAGGATTTGCCCTATGCTATTCAGATTTAAGTATGAACCTGAGGATTAGGAATGATGATTAATTATGAGCCCTTAGGTGCATAAAAATATGAGCGACGGATGTTAGAGAATTATATCTCAAGATTAAGACCCGTAAGGGTCAAAGCATAAGCTACCGTAAGGGTAAGCGTTTGAATATTTTATGATGATGCATGAAGTATGCTAATGATGATGATGTTATTCATATGAGGAATTTATGAGGTTATATGTTTATGTGGCATAAAGCAAATTTGGAAGGAAATTGGTGTAATGACCGTTGTGCCTAATTTCCGACAAATTTCGGGACTTAAAGAGATTTTGAAAATTAAGGTGCTAAGATGGGTTCTAGGATGACACCGGTTCGGCCGAGCACCTCCATAGAACTCATGTGACATCGGTACCATTTTACACTCTTAGGTGACACCGGTTCGGCCGAGCACCCCTAAGAGAATTGCCCCCTAACCTGTACTCAGATAGTCGGGATTTATGATTTATGATACGCTTATCGTTAAGTGGTAAGTAAGAACTAGTGACGACTAGTTAAGGTATGAGCTCATAACCTAGATGTATGACACGTTCTGGGTGACACCGGTTCGGCCGAGCACCCCCAGTTCGATTGTCTTTTAGGGTGGCCCATGAGGAAGAGAAGTTTTATGATTATGATTATGTCACTAAGTTTTGTCCCATATGAATGTTACTACTGCCACTTTGTGCCACCAAGAATGATGATGCTTGATGCTATGTTTTATGTATGTGCATTAGGTAGTGCCATGCATACATTTTCTATTATGTTGCATTCATGACATCAAGATCATCCTAAAATGAATGGACCTTGGCTAAAATATATTTTAAAGTTTAAAATGAACTTAATACATGCTCAGTCATTTTGCATAAATAAACCCAAGGTTCCTGAGGATGTAGATGATGACACCTAGGTAGTAGGAGGCCCTACTGAGATTCTTTAGCAAGATTCTCACTCCCTCTATCTCTTTCTTTCCGTCACGTCTTCAGATGGCGACATTCGTAGTGTTCGTGGACACCCCGACATGGGAGGTGCACTATGACCCAGCTCACGGGTCATACCATTTTGAGGGGCAGTGCACGGTGCGGGTTTTCATGTTCGTAGGACGCCCCTTCGCGTATCTCGTGCACACCCATCGCTTCTCCCCGACTGCACCCTATGGCGACGATGAGCGGGTTTTTGAGTGTGCGCGTACGCATGACGAGAGAGTGCTCCGCATGCACACCGCCGCCTTAGCCATGCGAGACTATCCCGATTACGTGCCCCGGACTTACTTCTCGGAGACCGACCCGTCCGAGGACCCGCCTACCCATCTGTATAGCGAGAGCTCTGCCCCCTCTCCCCCACCGTTGAGGGAGGGCAGTGAGGATACCGTGACTCAGCCACGGCTTGCGCGACGACCGGAGATGCGACCACCCCGCAGGGGTCACACTCGATCCCCGTTCCGCCTCTTCACGTCCGAGGAGCTCGCCTAGTCTCCTGGATATCTGCCTCGTTCGCGAGATGGACGCCAGTAGGAGGTGACGATCGTCTGATGGAGTACCCGGTTAGAGCACACACCACCTAGATAAGGGATAAACCTTCTTTTGTTTAAAGGTTTCCCATTAGATGCACTCGGGTAGGGGAGTAGATTATGTTCATGTTTTATGATGTATTTTCTTTTATGCATTTCCCCTGTACTAAACTAAGTCCCACACTTATAAGTGGGCAAATTATATATATATATGAGATGATCTTCAGTGTTATTTATGGTGTGCCTTATGTTATGATGTTGTGAGACATTTGTTTATCATACATGGTTTACCGCTTATCGCATCACGCGGCTCTCACTTTGTTTTTCAAAAAAAAATTTACCCATATTTTCCGCCAAGTAATTCAAAGATAAATGAGAACTATGAAGTAACAGACTAATGATTAACCTAAATATGTTCTAGAGTATTGGGTTAAAAATTAGGATGTTATAATCATACTTAGTGGCATAAAGTGGCAATAGAAACATTCATATGGGACAAACTTAGTGACATAATCATAATCATGAAACTTCTCTTCCTCATGGGCCGCCCTAAAAGACAAGCGCTCTGGGGGTGCTCGGCCGAACCGATGTCACCCGGAACGTGTCACATCTCTAGGTTATGAGCTCATACCTTAACTAGTCGTCACTAGTTCTTACTTACCACTTAACAATAAGCGTATCATAAATCATAAATCCCGACTATCTGAGTACGGGTTAGGAGGCAATTCTCTTAGGGGTGCTTGGCCGAACCGGTGTCATCCTAGAACCCATCTTAGTACCTTAATTTTCAAAATCTCTTTAAGTCCCCAAATTTGTCGGAAATTCGGCGGCACGATGGCATTATGCCGAATTCCTTCCAAATTTGCTTTATGTCACATAAACATATATCCTCATGAATTCCTCATATGAATAACATCATCATCATTTACATACCACGTGCATCATCATAGAACATTAAAATGCTTACCCTTACGGTAGCTTATGCTTTGACCCTTACGGGTCTTAATCTTGAGATATAGTTCTCTAACATTTGTCGTTCATATTTTATGCACCTAAGGGCTCATAATTAATCATCATTCCTTATCCTCATATTCATACTCAAATCTGAAAAGCATAGGGCAGAATTTCTAACTTGTGGTTACAGGGTTCTAGAACTTACGTTTTAGACCCTTTCTCGGTTCCGTCTTCGCCTAAGGTGCTATAAATTAAATCTAAATCAATTATGAGACATTCCTATGCTTAAGAACTAATTATAGCTCACATTTATCATGTTGTAACGTTGCTGGATAGAATCCAGAAAACTAAATGTTCTAAGAGTTCTACATTTGCATTTTTACGGTTTTCTAGTTACTAGTTTCCTTATAGGTGCTAAAATTCAATTCTAATCCAAAGGTTACCAAGTTTTTCATGTCTAAACAATCCTAATCTGATTATGTTCCAATTAAAACAGTTTGGATAAGTTCCAAAAACAAATGGGTCAAAACTATGTTAAATTCTAGCGTTACGGTATTTCTAGTTAGCTAATTTCTTACCTATTATACGTAGAATCATTTCTACATCATCATAAGATATTTTCACACATTCTAACACATCAAAACATCACCATACAGCATCAAACTCATCATGACAGAACCGAAATCATGGAGCTTCAGTAAGAGAATTAAATTGACATTTCGAGGTACATAAGTTAACTAGTTTATCTTGGAATCAAATTAGAATTTCTAAAACTCTTTGCAAATCATTTTAATTCATCAAGAGGCTAAGGGAAGCCTTAGGTCAGTGACCAAAATATATTTTATCTTCTTAAAGGGAATAAAGTCATATCTCATGATAACATAACCTTGTAAAGATTTGTAAAGCTTTAAGAAAAACTTAGAACATAGGCTATTAGTCCTTGTAGCTAGATGAAAACTCATTGCAAGTCCATCATCACTACTTGGCTGAAAACATGCATTCAAAGAATGCATTCACATTAAACTTTAACTTGAAATGAAATGGGCAAGTCTTTGAGCTCTAGGTTCTTAAGTTATGACATAAAATAAACGTGCTCATGCTTTTCAATTTTAATCTTGCTTACAAAATAAAGTGACGACTTAAATTAAATATGCAAGGCATAAACTTAAACGTGCAAGCTTGAAAGTAAATATGCAAGGTTCAATTCTTTATTTTAGTGCTCTTGGCCCAACAACATTCAACTTTAAGGCCGAAATAGAAAGGCATTCGAGAAATTAATTAGGTGAGAATGCAAGTTCAATTCTTTATTTTAGTGCTCTTGGCCCAACAACAATCGACTTTAAGGCCGAAATAGAAAGGCTTTGAGAATTAAATTAAGTGATGATGCAAGTTCCATTTTAATCTTTATGTTCTTAGGTGATAGCTTGAAAGTAAAAGTGCATAGCAAGAATGTAAATATAAATGCAAGCATAAAATAAATTATGCAAGTTCATTTTATCTTTCTAGAGCTCTTAACAAGACTTTAAAGGAACTTAAACCTTAACCCAAACTCACTGAACCAAGATATAGTATGGTCTAGAGTTCTTAGAACTCAACATAATATTTTTAAGAATCAAACCATGAGACTTAGAAAAAGAAAGGAAAAGGGCCGAAACCTCAAGAAGGAAAAAGGAACATTTTAAAACTCTAGGGTCCATGATCTTGATGATATATTAACACCAACATCATGAGACCTCATCATTGAGTCCTTAGAACCATTTTGAAACATCACCAAAGATAGAGTTCTCAAGAGTTGAAGAAAGGAAGAACTAGAAACATTTTTGCTCAAGAACAAAGATCAAGCTCTAGAGTTTGTTTCAAGTGATGAACATCATCATGAAACTCTCATCATCAAGCTCTCATTCCTCTATTCTCAAGGGCTCATGGCCGAAACAAGAAAGAAAAAGGAATAGAGAAGAAGTTCTAAAAAGAAAACAAGAGAAACCATAAACATCAAGCTTTAAAGAAGAACATTCATGAAAAGAAATCCCTACTTAGTGTGATGATCTTGAAGATGGAAGAAGAAGATGAAGAACTTGAAGAACTTTGAAGATCTTGAAGAACACTAGAACTTTGAGAGAAAAAGAAAAGCTTTGGAGAGAACTAAACTTTGCAAATGATCTAAAAGTGGTGCAAGCTCCTCAAGGCATTCTATTTATAGAGAAATGAAGCAAATGGAAGGTGCATGGAGGGGGAGGAGCTTTGGCCATCAGATGGGGAGGGAACCCATGAGTTCCATGAGGTGAGATAATGTGGTCTTGAGGCATGGTGAGGTATGGTTCAAGGTATGGCCTCAAGCATGGTTCTTTGAGTGAGAAACAAATCAACATGTGGCCAAATGGGGGAGGAGGTGGCCGAAATGCATCAGCCCATGTGGGGTTGTGTTTGCATTTTAATTGTGGTTTAGAGTTGTGTTTAGGTGTATCTTTGATTATGCTTAAGGTTAGGAAGTTGTAAGAAAGTGTTTAGGTAAGGAAAATGGATAATTAGGGTGGTCTAGACATAATTAAGGAGTGGTATTGCACCATTAGTGAGTTAGATCCTCAAATTAGAGTCTAAACAACTCTAGACACACTTCCTTGATTCAGGGAATTGGTAAGAGAAAATACTATTCAAGATTCTAAGACTAGGAATCTTGAGTTCTAAAAAGGGATTTAAGTTTAATCTAAGCAATTTTAGGTTCTAATTAACTTTCATAAATTATTTTGACTCTAGATTAATTAGAGAAATTAATTAATCTTCGTTTAGAGCCTAATATTGCTTAGGTTTGCTTAATTACATCATTAAACTCAAAAACACTATTCTAGGGGCAAAATCGTAATTTTGCACTAAAACTGCCCGGGACCATCGGGACTTAAACATATGTTTTGAAACATGTAAAAACATGGTTTTAAACCTCTGGGAAAAGTTCCGAGCTCAAACGGCACCTTTACCCGTGTAAAATGCTACAGGGGTATTTTGGTCATTTTGACCCGAAATTGCAGAAAATGAGACTTTCGCCTCCGGAACCACTCAAGGGTCATTTAATCCCCTTCAAACATTGAGTTGGCCCTTCGAGTACTGCCGAGTCGGCCATCCTCGAGTTCCGGGCCGAAAATGACCTTAGGGGCATTTCGGTCATTTTCCACTCAAATAGAAAATCGGGGCGTTACATCCAATGCAAGGGCTTAAAAATTCTTCAAGACACCTCAATGTGTCCATTAGGCCCTAAAAAAATTTTAGAGCAAAAAGAGTTCTCTAACTATGTTAACAAAATTAGACAAATTTGGTGGTCAAAAACCACATAGCCTCAGCCCAGAACCTGAAATTTATAATTTTTAACCTAAGCAAATGATTGAATCAATTTAAAATAAAAAACATGGTTAAAATTCAAGATGTGTCCAATATTTTATAAAAACTTCAATGAAAAATTCAATCATTTTCTATGGTAACAAAATTATACAAATTCACAGCTTCAATTCTAACAATCTAGGCAGCATAGTTACAATCTCGATTCTTGATTTTTTTTAAAATAGTAGAAGTCCAAATTAGAGCTCAAGAAAAATCATGAAACTAGCTTAGAATATTATCTTCAACATATAATTTTTATAACTCATAAAAATACCTACAATGATGTCAGAAAATTCGTGAACAATCACTGCTAGTAGGAAAACTGAAAATCCAGCAAGTATGGTTCAACACCTCTTAAGCAAAAATGATTTTTCCATTACACCAAATCACCCCAACCATGCAAATAAATCAATATCTAGGTATAATCATGCATTAGAAATAGAATTTATCAATTCAAATAAAAAAAATCTGAAAAAAAAATAGAATTTCACAACAAGGTACAAAGAACCCTACTCTTGGAAACTAGTGTATCCTTGACTCTAAGATGATCCAAGATAGATTCTCTTCACCTCAAAGCTCCCAATTCAAACCCAAACCCTTCCTAAATCAATGAGGAAGTGAGATATCAAAGTGAGGATTGGTGGGGAATTAAAATTTCAATTGGTTAGAATTGTAGATATTAATGTGTAGAACAAGTTTTCTGAAGAGAGTTTGTTGTTTTATCAAGTCTAGGCTAGGAAAAATGGATGTTTGAATCAAGTTCTTGAGCTTTCGAGGAAACAAAATGGTGGCTGGTCATTCCTCTTGCCTTGGCCAAAATATAAGGCTTGAAGAAGAAGAAATTTGGCTTCTTGAAAAAGCATGGAGCTTATGTTTATCTTATACATGAATGAATGAATATTATATTGTATATTTGAGTAGTCTTTGATATAAGATAGTAAAAAATGGATGGCTAGGATTAAATCTTGTAATTCAAGATTGAATCTTAGCCATTCACTTGATATAAGTGGATAATCTCCTTTATTTTGTAAAGATAAAATTAGTTTTTAGTGCTAGAAATTGCACACCGACATTTTGCCGAATAGGTAAAACACCATACCCAAGTAATCAAACATTGCTCAAAAATTAATTCTAGGTATAAAATCTTCAATTCTCACTATTTCTAACCTTAACCCTCTTTTTTCTCAGTCCCGGGCGTTTCCTAGTCCCGGATCTGGGGTTTTGACTATCCCGATGGGTTCGTGGGGCTCATAGGGCCACTATTCACCTTGTAACACCCTAATAAACCCAACTACGCTTAAGTTCACATTTGGATTCTATTAGTTGTCACTTATGCCTTGCGTTCATTTTCTTTTGAAATCAACTAAAGAAAATAGTGGATAACTTTTTTTTTGGTACAACTTACTTTTTGAAAGCTTAAGCCCGTGATGAGAATTGAAATACATAGCGTTTACATAGATGGTAATCAAAATTACTTTGCACACTTACTTAATTTAATAAAGTGGAATAAGGGAATAAATATAAAATCACTATCATATAAACTGAAATATAACTACTTGATACATGAGCCATATTAGGACATATATCATAGTGATAGGTTCTTATAAATAACAATATAAGTTCTACTACTACTGGTGTAACGCCCCAATTTTTACTGTAATTTTTACTGTCATTAGAAATTACTCAATTACCGTAGGTAATTATTACATAAGATTTGAGGCCGAACAATCCTCAATAAAGGAATATAACGTTAGAAGAGAGGTTAGGAACGATTCATGCGAGAGTCGCAAATCCCGAATTTACATGCGTATAAAATGACCAAAATGCCCCTGAAGTTATTTTACTCAGAAAATGAGGATCGTGGGCCCCACCTATTCTCAAGGGGATATTTTGAGGATAATAAGGGATTGTTTGTGTAACACCCTAGTAATTAACCAGATACACCTAGGTTGAATCTGATTAATGACTAGACTTTACTCCTTGCTTTGGTTCTTTCTTCATAATTTGAAAATACTTAGTGAAATTACGAGCCATTTTTTTTTAAACACATAATTGAAAACGTGAGCCGAGTACAACGTGAACGAGTAAGCGGGGTATAATAAGACGTTTAAGAATATATCACATCATATTACTTAGGCTCCATCATATAACATCCATAAGCACATTATAGCATATATTTACATACAATAACCTCACTCAAAGGATGGGTTATGTTCATACATCATTATCTTATGCAAACCCATAAAAGAAGATATACTTAATGAAATACATGCCCTAAACTAGATAACTCCATAGCGGAAGGTTATCCTAAAACTAGGGTGCATGATCACACATAAATCTACTAAGAACCTTCTATGGCTACTTGTCCTGGAAATGGGGAATAAATCCGATCCATGATGAGCTCCCTCGGGAAGGGACACACGAGATGCACCAGTGAGTCGCATGGACGGCCTTCTCGCTAACCTCGGTTGAACAAGCTGTTTCCTCACTACCCTCTCTTACACGTGTGGGAGTAGGAGCGAGCTCTCAGAATATACATGAGTAGGAGTGTCCTCTGAAGGATCAGTTTGAATATCTCGTCTCGGGAACATACTGAAATCCATAGACAATGCAGATGAAGCGGGATAAGAACGTAACATCCTTTCATCAAGTGCGCGTGGATGTTCGAAAACCATTTCATCGCCATAGGGAGAAGTAGGAGAAAATCGATAACTAGGGACAGGATGTGCAAATGGACGACCTATGTAAATAAAAACACGAACAGCGCACCTCCCTTCAAAATGATACGAGCGATGCACCGGATCATAGTGGAATTCCCAAGTAGGGGTATCAACGAACAGGACGAATGTCGCCATTTGAATTTGGAGACAATGACGGAAATAAAGAAAAGGGAGTGAGAATCTTGCTAAAGAATTCTCAGAAGGGTGGCTACTTCTATAGTGTCATCATCAAAGTCCCGGGAACCTCGGGATTATTCTAAAATAGTGAGCATGCAAAGATTCATTTTAAGTTTGGACAAATACTTAACCGAGGTTCGTCAAGTTTTAAATCATGCGTCTTATAATGCATCATAATCTTAACATGTCATATTTACAATGAACTTTTCCTTTATCATTACATCATTTTCCTCATCATCATTATCAAATAACATGCATAAAAGAACGTCATATAATATTAGCTACATGTGGACATAGTGCACATATTTCATTTCCTTAGGTGACTTAAAATCTTATCATCATCATTATTTTCCTTAGGCCACCCTATACTCCACCCTTTTGGGAGTAATTTAGGTTATGAGCTCATACTTTACTAGTCGTCACTAGCATATACTTATCCCTTTTGATAAGCTAAAGTCCCGACTCTACCCTTTTGAGAGAACGGGTTAGGGGGCTAAAATCACCTTTTCACCACCTATAGTCTGATGGTTCCAAAGGATCATTTTCTTATAAGTTTAAGTCACCATTAAATCTTTGCATGTTATATCATAATACAATTCATAAACATCATAACATTTTCTCATTTATAGTCTTAAGCTAGAATAATATATATCAAGTGTAATCATGCATATCGGAGATTCCCAGGAAAGAGAGGTGGGTCACAATGGACACGCTTAAATACCAAATCTTTCCTTAGCCAGAACCTTTCCAAATTACACTTTTACAATGATACACTTTCTTCTAGCAACAAAGGTAAATTTTACATAATAAAGAGCATTTCATGTATAAGCATTCTCATTATTTGCAACAGCAACTATAACATGCAAGCCAGGAAATCATTCAATGATATCAAGTACTTAATAAGCATCCAATCCTTACATAGAATTATCAATTATAGAACTAATTAGTTACTAAACCAATTATGAATCATTCTCTTAACAATAAACCATAATTATCACAACTTCAATCATATCAAATCATTATCACACATTGATACTAAACTCAGATCGGTGGCCGAATCATGAACCTCATGCAATTACATAGAATCATATTTTAAGTGCATATAAAATACTAGTTCCCCGTAAAATCCTTGCAAAGCCTTAAAACTCATTTAGAAACTAGTTCTTTTGTCAAATTTGGGAGGATCTTCACAATTAAAATTCTCACTTAAGATAAAAGGAGTAAGTCTTGAGCTTTAGAGATTTAGGTGACATCTTAGAATCATAAACATGCTATGCAACCTTATTTTAATCTTATCTTTATAAGGTGATAGCTTGGAATTATAAACATGGTATGCAATTTCATTTCTTTATCTTTAAGATTTAAGGTGATGACTTGAAAATTAAACATGATGCAAGAACTTGAAATATAAACATGATACAAGGAAGCTGGAGCGGTAATCCGCACAGAACCAAAGAGAGGGAGAAGAGAATATTAAGAAAGCTGGAGCGGTAGTCCGCACAGGACGATAGAGGAGAAGAGATTATTAAGAAACCGGAGCGCGGTAGTCCGCAAGGACCAAAGAGAGGGAGAAGAGATTATTATTACATCTTTGTAAGCTCCAATCTCAAGACTTTTTAAAGAATAAATTCTTTAACTCCAATAATCATATTTCTTTGCTTGTGATACATGGGCAAGTCTTTGAGCTCTAGGATCTTTAGGTGATGGCATAAAATAAACATGCCATGCGTTGATTCTTTTAGCCATTATAAAATATAGTGAGAGCATAAATTAAATATGAGATGCAACCTCTTTATTATCTTGAAAGATTAAGTGATGACTTGAAACATAAACATGAAATACAAGCTTGGAATTTAAACATGAGAAATGCAAGTTCATTTATTCATTCTTGAAAATTTAGTGATGACATAGAAGGTAAACATGGTTATGCAAAGCATAAACTTAATCATGGATGCAAATTCATTTTGTTTCTTTACTAGAGCTCCTTCAAGACTTAAAAAGAATTATAAATTCAACCCAATACATATCTTAACAAGAAATAAAACATAAAAGGAAAAAAAAAATACATCTTTCAAGTTCTAAACTAAAAATCTTTGTTTTAGCATCATAAAGCATTATTCTTTAAAGTTTTGCATCAAGTGGAATTTTCAAGCTTTAGAGGCCTAACTTGTGATGGATTTACAATCCACCCTCAAGGTCCTCATCATCAAGCCATCATCTTAGTTCCACCTAGGCCATATGGTTGAATTGGTTAAAGAAAAATTGAAGAAGAAAACCAAAATGAAAAGCTAAGGTAAGTTCATAATTTCATCATTTTGAGCTAAAAACACAACCCCTCAAAGCATAGAAATAAATTTAGAAACTACTCCTACCTAATCTGAGTTGAAGAAGAGGAAGAGAACTTGGTTTCTTGAAGTGAAATGAAACAAAATCTCTTTGAAGAAATTGAAGAAAGAATTCAGCCAAAGAGGAGGAAGAAAGAAAGTTTTGGTGCTCTTAAAAACTAGTTATGAACCAAGCATTCTAAGACCACTCAAGCAAGCCTATTTATAGAAGATTTTGAGGCTTCTAATTGGCCAAAATGATGAGGTAGTGGACGGAATTTTGCAGGAGAAATAAGGGAGGAAAAATCATTTTAGACAAAGTTGTATGAAATTAAGGAATTATGTCTCTTATGGTGACATTTTGGCATTTTGTTTTAGTGCAACTTTTGGCAATAATTCAGCTGCATAATGGCATCAATAATTTCGTCCATTATAGCCCAAAGAAGTGAAATTTGTGTGTTCCATGCATTATTTAGGTGTAGGCAAGGTATTCATGTAATTTAGAGAATTTACGGTTAAGGGTTTAAGTGAATTAGTAAGCAATTTGGGTGTTTTTGAGCAATTTTGGGTTCTAATCAATCTAAATACATAATTTTGACTCTAGATTAATATTTAGAATTTAATAAGCTTTAATTTGAGCCTAATATTGCTTAGGTTTGATATCTGAATCAAAAATCCCAAAAATTCAAAAGCGCCCAAAAAGCAGGGGCAAAATCGTACTTTCACTTAAAAATTGCCCGAGGCCAACCGAGCTTAACCAATGGTTAATCATGGCTTAAAAACACATTTTAAAACATTTTAGTGAGGTTCGGGCTCGATCAGCACGCACATCGGAGTTAAAACAACCGCAGGGGCGTGTTGGTCATTTCGCGCGTCGGAACTCAAAATTGAGATCCTTTTGCTCTATTAACACACATAACACAAACAATCCCTTATTATCCTCAAAATATCCCCTTGAGAATAGGTGGGGCCCACGATCCTCATTTTACGAGTAAAATAACTTGAGGGCATTTTGGTCATTTTATACGTACAGAAATTCGGGATTTGCGACTCTCGCATGAATCGTTCCTAACCTCTCTTCTAATGTTATATTCCTTTATTGAGGATTGTTCGGCCTCAAATCTTATGTAATAATTACCTACGGTAATTCGGTAATTGAGTAATTTCTAATGACAGTAAAAATTACAGTAAAAATTGGGGCGTTACAGTTTGTATTATGTGTGTTAATAGAGCAGAAGGATCTCAATTTTGAGTTCCGACGCGCGAAATGACCAAAATGCCTCGCGCTGTTTAACTCCGATGGCGTCGACCGAGCCCGAACCTCACTAAAATGTTTTAAAATGTGTTTTTAAGCCATGATTAACCATTGGTTAAGCTCGGTGGCCTCAGGCGCTTTTTAAGTGAAAGTACGATTTTGCCTGCTTTTAAGCGCTTTAATTTCGGGATTTTTGATTGGTATACCGAAACCTAAGCAATATTAGGCTCAAACTAAAGCTTATTAAATTCTAAATATTAATCTAGAGTCAAAATTATGTATTTAGATTGATTAGAACCCAAAATTGCTCAAAAACACCCAAATTGCTTACTAATTCACTTAAACCCTTAACCGTAAATTCTCTAAATTACATGAATATCTTGCCTACACCTAAATAATTCATGGAACACACAAATTTCACTTCTTTGGGCTGTAATGGACGAAATTATTGATGCCATTATGCAGCTGAATTATTGGCAAAAGTTGCACTAAAACAAAATGCCAAAATGTCACCATAAGAGACATAATTCCTTAATTTCATACAACTTTGTCTAAAATGATTTTTCCTCCCTTATTTCTCCTGCAAAATTCCGTCCACTACCTCATCATTTTGGCCAATTAGAAGCCTCAAAATCTTCTATAAATAGGCTTGCTTGAGTGGTCTTGGAATGCTTGGTTCATAACTAGTTTTTAGGAGCACCAAAATCTTTCTTTCTTCCTCCTCTTTGGCTGAATTCTTTCTTCAATTTTTTCAAAGAGATTTTGTTTCATTTCACTTCAAGAAACCAAGTTCTCTTCCTCTTCTTCAACTCAGATCAGGTAGGGAGTAGTTTCTAAATTTATATTCTATGCTTTGAGGAGTTGTGTTTTTAGCTCAAAATGATGAAATTATGAACTTACCTTAGCTTTTCATTTTGGTTTTCGCTCTTCAATTTTTTTCTTTAACCAATTCAACCATATGGCCTAGGTGGAACTAAGATGATGGCTTGATGATGAGGACCTTGAGGGTGGGTTGTAAATCCATCACAAGTTAGGCCTCTAAAGCTTGAAAATTCCACTTGATGCAAAACTTTAAAGAATAATGCTTTATGATGCTAAAACAAAGATTTTTAGTTTAGAACTTGGAAGATGTATTTTCCTTTTATGTTTTATTTCTTGTTAAGATATGTATTGGGTTGAATTTATAATTCTTTTAAAGTCTTGAAGGAGCTCTAGTAAAGAAACAAAATGAATTTGCATCCATGATTAACTTCTATGTCATCACTAAATTTTCAAGAATGAATAAATGAACTTGCATTTCTCATGTTTAAATTCCAAGCTTGTATTTCATGTTTATGTTTCAAGTCGTCACTTAATCTTTCAAGATAATTAAGAGGTTGCATCTCATATTTAATTTATGCTCTCACTATATTTTATAATGGCTAAAAGAAACATCGCATGACATGTTTATTTTATGCCATCACCTAAAGATCCTAGAGCTTAAAGACTTGCCCATGTATCACAAGCAAAGAAATATGATTATTGGAGTTAAAGAATTTATTCTTTAAAAGTCTTGAGATTGGAGCTTAAAAAGATGTAATAATAATCTCTTCTCCCTCTATTTGGTCCTGGCGGACTACCGCCTCGGTTTCTTAATAATCTCTTCTCCTCTATCTGGTCCTCAGGCGGACTACCGCCGCTCGGGGTTCTGAATATTCTCATCTCCCTCTATGGTTCTGCGGATTACCGCCGCTCCAGTTTCTTGTATCATGTTTATATTTCAAGTTCTTGCATCATGTTTAATTTTCAAGTCATCACCTTAAATCTTAAAGATAAAGAAATGAAATTGCATACCATGTTTATAATTCCAAGCTATCACCTTATAAAGATAAGATTAAAATAAGGTTGCATAGCATGTTTATGATTCTAAGATGTCACCTAAATCTCTAAAGCTCAAGACTTACTCCTTTTATCTTAAGTGAGAATTTTAATTGTGAAGATCCTCCCAAATTTGACAAAAGAACTAGTTTCAAAATGAGTTTTAAGGCTTTGCAAGGATTTTACGGGGAACTAGTATTTTATATGCACTTAAAATATGATTCTATGTAATTGCATGAGGTTCATGATTCGGCCACTGATCTGAGTTTAGTATCAATGTGTGATAATGATTTGATATGATTGAAGTTGTGATAATTATGGTTTATTGTTAAGAGAATGATTCATAATTGGTTTAGTAACTAATTAGTTCTATAATTGATAATTCTATGTAAGGATTGGATGCTTATTAAGTACTTGATATCATTGAATGATTTCCTGGCTTGCATGTTATAGTTGCTATTGCAAATAATAAGAATGCTTATACATGAAATGTTCTTTATTATGTAAAATTCACCTTTGTTGCTAGAAGAAAGTGTATCATTGTAAAAGTGTAATTTGGAAAGGTTACGGCTAAGGAAAGACTTGGTATTTAAGCGTGTCCATTGTGACCCACCTCTCTTCCTCGGGAATCTCCCATATGCATGATTACTGATTGATATATATTATTCTAGCTTAAGACTATAAATGAGAAAATGTTATGATGTTTATGAATTGTATTATGATATAACATGCAAAGATTTAATGGTGACTTAAACTTATAAGAAAATGATCTTTTGGAACCATCAGACTATAGGTGGTGAAAAGGTGATTTTAGCCCCCTAACCCGTTCTCTCAAAAGGGTAGAGTCGGGACTTTAGCTTATCAAAAGGGATAAGTATATGCTAGTGACGACTAGTAAAGTATGAGCTCATAACCTAAATTACTCCCAAAAGGGGTGGAGTATAGGGTGGCCCAAGGAAAATAATGATGATGATAAGATTTTAAGTCACCTAAGGCACTAAAGAAATGAAATATGTGCACTGTGTCCATGTGTAGCTAATATTATATGACGTTCTTTTATGCATGTTATTTTGATAATGATGATGAGGAATATGATGTAATGATAAAGGAAAAGTTCATTGTAAATATGACATGTTAAGAATAAGATGCATTATAAGACGCATGATTAAAAATTGACGAACCTCGGTTAAGTATTTGTCCGAACTTAAAATGAATCTTTGCATGCTCACTATTTTAGAATAATCGCGAGGTTGCTGGGGACTTTGATGATGACACTGTAGAAGGAGGTACCTTACTGAGAATTCTTTAGCAAGATTCTCACTCCCTTTTCTTTATTTCCGTCATTGTCTCCAGATTCAGATGGCGACATTCGCCCTGTTCGTTGATACCCCTACTTGGGAATTACACTATGATCGGTGCATCGCTCGTATCATTTTGAAGGGAGGTCTTGTGATTCATGTTTTTATTTACATACGTCGTCCTTTAGAACATCCTGTCCCTAGTTATCGATTTTCTGCTACTTCTCCTTATGGCGATGAATTGGTTTCCGAACATGCACGGCCAGCTGATGAAAGGATGCTACGTTCTTATCCCGCTTCATCGCTGTCCATGGATTTCCAGTAGTATGTTCCCGAGACGAGATATTCTGATACTCGATCCTTCCGGAGGACACTCCTACTCATGTATATTCTGAGAGCTGCTCCTACTCCCACACGTGTAAGAGAGGGTAGTGAGGAAACAGCTTGTTCAGCCGAGGTTAGCAAGAAGACCGGCCCATGCGACTCTCACTTGGTGCATCTCGTGTGTCCCTCCCGAGGGAGCTCATCGATGGATTGGATTTATTCCCATTTCAGTGACAAAGTGGCCCTAGAGAGTTCTTAGTAGATTTATGTGTGATCATGCACCTAGTTTTAGGATAACCTTCCCGCTTATGGAGTTATCTAGTTTAGGGGCATGAATTTCCTTAAGTATATTTTCTTTTATGGGTTTGCATAAGATAATGATGTATGAACATAACCCACCCTTTGAGTGAGGTTATTGTATGTAAATATATGCTATAATGTGCTTATGGATGTTATATGATGGAGCCTAAGTGATATGATGTGATATATTCTTAAACGCCTTATTATACTCCGCTTACTCGCTCACGTTGTAGTCGGTTCACGCTTTCAATTATGTGTTTAAAAAAAAATGGCTCGTAATTTCACTAAGTATTTTCAAATTATGAAGAAAGAACCAAAGCAAGGAGTAAAGTCTAGTCATTAATCAGATTCAACCTAGGTGTATCTGGTTAATTACTAGGGTGTTACATTTTGGTATCGAGCGATTCGATTCTCATGGAGCCTGACGATTGGACTAGCTATGCTTCTAAAGCATAATACGTTAGTGACGTCATGTGTAGATGTTTATCATTAGGATGAGCTTGGGGAGTAGAAATACATGACTACTGTATGTTGAAAGTGCCATGGTAACTTGCTCACTTTGCATGGAATATTGGGCCTGATCACCTCAGTGTTGTTGTTTTGTGTATAGGGACCAATGGCACGTCGACAACAGACTAGGAGCGCAAAGACAAAATAATCACGACAACGAGACAGCCGAAGCACTCCGCGACGTAGTAAGGACCATGAGAATGATGATGGAACGAATGGATCAGGATCGTCAAGCCAATATGAATCAGGGACATGAGATTCCTGAACATGCCTGTTTCGGGGAGTTTCGTAAGGCAAACCCACCAGTTTTCAAGGGGACACTGAATCCAAATATTGCAGATGAATGGATTTGGAATATTGAGAAGGTCTTTCTTTGTAGTCCCATGCTCGGAGGAGCAAAAGGTCACCTTCGCTACTCATATGCTTGAGGGTGATGCCAGTTTCTGGTGGACAGGTGTTCGAAGACTCCTGGAGACGACCGATGTGGACATTGATTGGGAACTATTCAAGGTCCATTTCTACGAAAAGTACTTTCCAGTCGATTAGAAATGCCAAGGACATTGAATTCATGCAACTTGTCCAGGGAATATGAATGTGGCCCAAGACATCGCCAGATTTGAAGAACTCATTAAGTTCTCAAGAATGTACCAAGGAAATCCTGATGAGTACTAGAAATGCATTAAATACGAGTCAGGGTTGAAGGCGGAACTTAATGTGGCGATTGCACATTTGGAGATTAGGATTTCTACCCTAGTTAACAAATGTCGGATTATTGAAGAAGGTCGAGAAAACTAAACACCCCAAAGTCGATAATATTACCAAAAAGTTGACACCTCAAGGTCAGCGAGTTCAAGAGGCGAATCGACCTCCATTTCCCCTCAATCAAGACCACAAGGGACACAAAGAAATTTTCAACAAGGAAGGCCAAACAACAACAATCGCTATAATAACAACCGCTACAACAATAACCCCATTAACAATCACAACAACAACAATAACAACAATAAAGGAAAGCACCACAAAGAGGTCCAGAAGATTCTCCACGGCCGCGCCATCCATGGAATGTCCCAAGTGCGGCAAGAATCATGGGAGCATGCCATGTCGAGCCGAACAAGCGTGTGCTATCGATTGTGGAAAACCAGGTCATTACTCCCGAGAATGCACGGAAAGAAACCCGCCAACCCCCAATCCCAAGCCGCAATACCAGGGAAGGGTATTTATCGTTAATCTTTGAAGAAACAACGAAGTCACGAAATCTCGTGGAAGGTAAGGGTAATATGCATGGTAAAGACTTAATTGTACTATATGATTAAAGCTTCTCATTCTTTTATCTCCCATTCATGTGTTAAAAGCCTTAATTTACCTATGACTGAGCTTCCTTTTGACCTTATTGTTTCTACCCGACCGAAAACCCGTTAGGACTTGTAAATGTTGTTTAGATTGTAGTTTTATTATAGATAATAGATCCTTTGTTTTAGATCTTATTTGCTTACCCATCACGAGGTTTAGATGTGATTCTTGGCATGGATTGGCTTGAGGCCAACCGTGTATTGTTAAGCTGTTATGAGGAAACCATCACTGTTCTTCCTCTTCCTATTGAACCTAAGAAACCCATGGGTGTTTACATAGCTGCTGTGGAAATGGATTGTGGTAAGGGTGAGAGTAAAGGTTACATTTTCTTAGCCGCTAGTGATGTAGACTTTGAGCAAAGTATCGATGAGATACCAATAGTAAGAAATTATCCTGAAGTATTTCAGGATGAGATACGAGTTTCCCCCAGAGAGAGATAGAGTTTTCCATAGAATTGCTTAGGGTGCAGGACCTATATCCATAGCCCCATACAGGATGTCCCCATTAGAATTGACCGAGTTAAAAACTCAATTGGAAGATTTATTGGAGAAAAAGTTTGTTAGGCCTAGTGCATCACCTTGGGAGCCCTGTGTTGTTTGTAAAGAAAAAGGATGGGAGTATGAGGATGTGTGTAGATTATCGGCAGTTGAATAAAGTAACGGTGAAAAACAAGTATCCTCTGCCTAGGATCGATGATTTGATGGACCAAGCCGAAAGGTGCGGTAGTGTTTTCTAAGATAGATTTGAGGTCAGGCTACCATCAAATTAGAGTGAGAGATGAAGACATACCTAAAGCGGCCTTTACTTTTCGACTGAGCACGGCCATTTTGAGTTTGCAAGAATGTCCTTTGGGTTAACCAATGCTCCAGCTATTTTTATGGATTACATGAATAGGATCTTTCGGCCCTATTTAGATCAGTTTGTAGTTGTCTTTATAGATGACATTCTCATATATTCTAAGACCCATGAAGAGCATGAATGCCACGACCATAATCTTCAAGATCTTGAAGGAAAAGAAACTATATGCCAAGATTTCCAAGTGTGAGTTTTGGTTGGATAAGGTACAATTTTTAGGGCATGTAGTATCTAAGAAAGGAATTGCTGTAGATCCTAGTAAGGTAGAAGCGGTAGTAAACTGGGAAAGACCAACCATCAGAATCAAGTAAGGAGCTTTTTGGGTTTAGCCAGGTTATTACCGTCCATATATCAAGGGATTTTCCCACATTACCCTACCTTTGACCAAGTGACTAGGAAGAACACCCCTTTTCATGGACCGGAGTGTGAAAAGAGCTTTCAAGAGTTAAAACACAAGCTAACCTCTACCCCTGTTTTAGTGTTACCTGACCCCAATGTGCCTTTCGAGGTGTATTGTGATGCTTCAAAAAAGGGTTTAGGTTGTGTATTGATGCAAGATAGGCAAGTGGTGGCCTATGCATCAAGACAACTCAAGCCACATGAGGCAAACTACCCTACCCATGACCTTGAGTTAGCTGCCGTCGTGTTTGCTCTAAA
The DNA here is from genome assembly GCA_031216125.1 of Dalbergia cochinchinensis. Taxonomy (NCBI): domain Eukaryota; kingdom Viridiplantae; phylum Streptophyta; class Magnoliopsida; order Fabales; family Fabaceae; genus Dalbergia; species Dalbergia cochinchinensis. The sequence continues at coordinate 28,397,008 of CM062375.1, read as the reverse complement.
GATTTGGAGACACCATTTATATGGAGTTAAGTTTGAGGTGTTTTCCGATCACAAGAGTTTGAAATATCTCTTTGATCAAAAAGAGCTAAACATGAGGCAAAGGCGATGGATGGAGTTCTTGAAAGATTATGATTTTGGATTGAACTACCATCCTGGTAAAGCTAATGTAGTAGCTGATGCTTTGAGTAGGAAGTCCTTACAAGTGTCCCGTTTGATGGTGAAAGAGGTTGAATTGATTGAGCAATTTAGGGACTTAAACCTAGGAATGACTTTGACCACTAAGGGCATGTGTTTTAGATCAAAGGGGAAGTTGGGATAAGTACCTGCCACTGATTGAATTTGCATATAACAACAGTTATCATGCAAGTATCGGTATGGCACCGTATGAGGCCCTCTATGGACGGAAATGTCAATCTCCCTTATGTTGGTATGAACCCGGAGAGCAAAGGTTACTCGGACCTGATATTGTGAGGGAAACAACGGAACAAATCAAGAAGATTAGGGATAAGATTCTTACTGCTCAAAGTCGACAGAAAAACTATGCGGACAAGCGACGAAAACCGCTAGATTTTCAAGAAGGGGACCACGTGTTCCTAAGGATCACCCCCACCACAGGCATAGGCCGAGCAATAAAAGTAAAGAAATTGAGCCCCAGATTTCTTGGTCCGTTTGAAATCCTTACCAAAGTAGGACACAGCAGCCTCACAGTATAGCCCTACGCCCGAGTCTATCCAACCTTCATGATGTTTTCCATGTCTCTCAGTTAAGAAAGTATCAATCTGACCTGAGTCATGTACTAGAGCCAGAACATGTACAATTAAGAGATAACCTGACATTTAACTTACTACCCACGAGAATCGTCGACCGAGGAGTTAAGCAGTTAAGGAACAAGGCTGTACCCCTGGTCAAAGTAGCATGGGGACAGGGTGAAACCGAAGAACTTACATGGGAGCTGGAATCAAACATGAAAGCACAATACCACGAGTTGTTCTCGTGTAACGAATTTCAGGCGAAATTCTTTTTAAGGAGGGAGTAATGTAACGCCCAATTTTTACTGTAATTTTAGTGCCATTAGAAATTACTCAATTACCGTAGGTAATTATTACATAAGATTTGAGGCCGAACAATCCTCAATAAAGGAATATAACGTTAGAAGAGAGGTTAGGAACGATTCATGCGAGAGTCGCAAATCCCGAATTTCAGACGTATAAAATGACCAAAATGCTCCTAAAGTTATTTTACTCGGAAAATGAGGATCGTGGGCCCCACCTATTCTCAAGGGGATATTTTGAGGATAATAAGGGATTGTTTGTATTATGTGTGTTAATAGAGCGAAGGATCTCAATTTTGAGTTCCGACGTGAAATGACCAAAATGCCCTCAAGTTTGTTTTAACTCAGATGTGCGTGCGATCGAGGCCGAACCTCACTAAAATGTTTTAAAATGTGTTTTTAAGCCATGATTAACCATTGGTTAAGCTCGGGTGGCCTCAGGCAATTTTTAAGTGAAAGTACGATTTTGCCCTGTTTTTGGCAGTTTTGCGAATTTCGGGATTTTTGATTGGTATACCGAAACCTAAGCAATATTAGGCTCAAACTAAAGCTTATTAAATTCTAAATATTAATCTAGAGTCAAAATTATGTATTTAGATTGATTAGAACCCAAAATTGCTCAAAAACACCCAAATTGCTTACTAATTCACTTAAACCCTTAACCGTAAATTCTCTAAATTACATGAATATCTTGCCTACACCTAAATAATTCATGGAACACACAAATTTCACTTCTTTGGGCTGTAATGGACGAAATTATTGATGCCATTATGCAGCTGAATTATTGCCAAAAGTTGCACTAAAACAAAATGCCAAAATGTCACCATAAGAGACATAATTCCTTAATTTCATACAACTTTGTCTAAAATGATTTTTCCTCCCTTATTTCTCCTACAAAATTCCGTCCACTACCTCATCATTTTTGTAACACCCTAATAGACCCGGACTCTATTAGCTGTTACCTATATTCTTTAATCAATTTTATTTTTAAATTAATGATAATAAGATAAGGGTAATTTTTTTTTTATATGAATCTACTTTTAAAAACTAAGCCTGTAATGTGAATGGTATGTGCGCCATAGTTCCGATATAATATAATTTCTAAAATTGAAGTTTACTGAGCAGTAATATCATTGTAGAAATTTAGAATACTTAACATAACATGGAATAATTATACATTGTTACCAACATGAGTTTACAGAGTAGCACCTACATGGGTAAATCTGATCTTGGCTTTTGTACTTCTAATAAATAGTACATAGAAGAAAGTAAAGACATCTGAATAACAACAGTGGAGAAGTGAAAATTTCTAGCATAGATAACTACAGAGGTGGTGGCAGTGGTTCTTAGCCTATCAGATGTCTAATATGAGGCTAGGCTAGTAGTGGTCATTCTCCTAGCTCCCAGGACTCAGTGCATCTTGACTCGGGAAGCGAGACTTCCGCTTCTCGAATAGTTGGGATCCATCAAGATCTGGTGGTGACAACGGAACATACATAGGAGTGAGAAATCTTTGGATTTCTCAGTAGGAATTTCAACTTGGTATCGATCGTGTCATCGTTGTCACTCCAGCCACCTCGGGTTTATTTACAAAGTGATGGACAGGTAAAGGTTCATTTATCAAGATTTTCGCATAAGCGTGATTAGCCGAGGTAGAGTTACTTTTAAACTATTCTTATTAGCAGAGTCATACATATCTAACTTAACTCATCAATTACAAGTCAACACATTACTTAATGATTTCATGCATCTCTTTTTTTTTTGTAATCATACAAGCATTTCTACTAGTAGCATTCATGCATGACACTTTATTCTCTTTTATTGACATGTCTCATAATTACTCACGGGATGAATACATCAATGCCTTAGACCACCCTAAAAGGGTAATGAGCTCATACCGTGGCCGTCGCCATAACCTTTTGGTTTTCTTTCCGTTGCCGTGATCTCAACGGTTTAGGGGGTTAAGCCGTGAGCTTAGCTCAAGTCCAATTTTCAGGACTATCATTGCTACTTTTTCACGCTTTACTTTATTCTCATTGAGTAAAAATAATAATCATGCAATCATAAATAGATCATGGTACAATCAATCATCCATTCTTATCATTTCATAACTCATCAATATATATTCATAATACTATATATCAGCTTGGATATCATAGAAACATTTCATACACAATCTTATATCAAGTAGTAGACATTTCATACTAAGTCTCATGGTAAATAAAAAATAGTATTCATGTTAAGCAGGTATTTAGTGGATAGACTTATATAAGATCTCATATAGATTCTCTTAGTCTTCTTTGTACACTTAGTTTTTAGTAATACATTAACGCACCTTAAAATATTATTAAATGTTCTTTACATATTTTAAAGCTCCCCTATGACTTTTATATATATATATATATATATATATATATATATATATATATTTCCTCTCGACAATTATTACTACTTAAATATTTAAGTTTTCTTGCAAGACTTGAATCTTTTATTTCCATTTCAAACATCTTTTAGAAGAAAAAAGTTTGTAGCTCTCTATATACTTGTTATCTCAGCCTAGAAAAGGTAGTTTTAGATTCCTTCAACTGTAATCTGTGCAGGAGGGTTCCCGGGAAAGAGAGGTGGGTCACAATGGACACGCTTAAATACCAAGTCTTTCCTTAGCCGTAACTGTTCCAAACTACACTCTCACAAAGACACAGTGTCCTGAAAATTTATTTCTCATCCTATATTTACGTGGTGCAAAGCATTATGTATAACATACATAGATGTGTTTCTCTATATGTTAGCTTTCCTAAGGAGTTGAAATCAGTCCATTTGGATTTTTATATAGTGAGTTACACTTATTTTACTCTGCAAGGTCATATGTAGAGTTTAGCTTTTGGCTTAGCTTTGAAAATTTATATCTTGAGCTAGAGAACTCCGTTTTGGGTGATTCTTTTGGCGAGTCTTCTATAATGAGTCTAGTTTATGATAAAAAAATATTTTTATTTCGGGATACTTCATATTTTATGATCATTACATTTCAAGTGCCTGCTGCCGAATCAACTGAAATTCCAGCACCTACCATTTTTATGTCTTTAGTAATTTTTATTAAAAATCAAGTTTCACATAGTATCATTTTATGTTATATTTGAGTATGATAGCATCATAGAAGTGCTAGGAACATAATGGAATATATTGTGCTATCTAAAAATATATTTTACAAATAATCATTCAAAACTTTTGACAATAACTCAAGGTTGAGGCATTCTATCCATGGTTAGAAGCCAATAATGCTTGAACAAATAAAGAAGAAACTCCTACCTCTTATGTAGGGTCTAAAAAGAGTCCTTCTCTTCTTTCTTGAGCTTAAGCAAGAGTCCTTGGAGTAGATGACCCTCCTTGAATCTTGGCTCTAGAACTTGAGTGCTTAAGAAAATATTTCTCACCAGAGTTAAAGATTGTAACTCTAGTGAAGGTTTGAGTTTAGAATTTAAGTGTTTAAAATAAGGTTTAGAGGGTTAGAGAAATCTTTGAAGAGGAGAACATAAGAAGAATGGTAGAGAAAAATATAAGAAAGAAAGAGCACTTAGGGAGTTTCTAAGGCATGGAAACTAGTAAAGTGTATGTATTTTACAAGAGCTAGAGAATGTATCTCTTGCAAAGCATGTAAGGCCTCTTTGTGTTTTGGAAATGTAAGGAATGGAAAAGAGTTTGAAGAGTATTTATAGTGGAAGGATCAAGACAAGAAACATTTAGAGAATTAATTCTTGGAGCATGATTTATGGAAACATGTTGGCCAAACTTTGGATGAAAACACTCCATGTTTTATGGAAACATGTTGGCCTAGTTTTATGAAATCATGTTCCATGTTTTATGCAAAAATGTTAGTGGAAATTTTCTAACCTTTAATGTATGTATGCATCATAGATTTATATCATGTGTTCTTATGCTTTAATAAGTGTTTTTAATTTTTTTAGCATGAGATTATCTATGTGCATGTATGTGATTAAGAATGTGTATGATGCATGTGGTTGAATTATTGTATTGTCATCTTAATCCAATGGCTTAGATTCATTCTTGCCCAAAGACAAATCTAGGGATTTGTGCAATGGCATTGTTGTAATTGTCATTGTAGTAATTTCTTTAACTAAGACAAGGATACTTTTGTAATTATACAATGACAATGATATTCTTGTAATTCTATTTACAGAGTAAGGGTATCTTTGTCATTTACTAATAAAGCAAGGGTAGTTTGGTAATTTCCTTTACATAGCAAGGGTATTTTCGTTATTTCTGTTAAATGATGGCATTTTTGTAATTCTTTGCATTTTTCTCTAGAAACACAAGAATATTCTAATAATATTTGTTATGTTTCATAAAACTGGTCCAGGTTCTCTTGATTTTTGCTATATTTTATCTAATTTCTAATTAGCATTAATCGATATTTATGTTATTTATGAATTTAAGGATGTTACATTTCTCCCCTTCTTATTAAAAAATTTTGTCCTCAAAATTTGATACCTGTGAATAGGTTCGGAAATTCTTTTCGCATGTCTTCCTCGAGCTCCCACGTGTGTTCTTCCATTCCATCTTTTCCCCAGGCCACTCGGACCAGAGATACGGATTTGCTTCTTAGCTGCTTGGTGCCATGATCCACGATCCTCATTGGCGGTAATTCAAAAGTTAGGTCATCTGTAACACCCTAGTAATTAACCAGATACACCTAGGTTGAATCTGATTAATGACTAGACTTTACTCCTTGCTTTGGTTCTTTCTTCATAATTTGAAAATACTTAGTGAAATTACGAGCCATTTTTTTTTTTTAAACACATAATTGAAAACGTGAGCCGAGTACAACGTGAACGAGTAAGCGGGGTATAATAAGACGTTTAAGAATATATCACATCATATCACTTAGGCTCCATCATATAACATCCATAAGCACATTATAGCATATATTTACATACAATAACCTCACTCAAAGGGTGGGTTATGTTCATACATCATTATCTTATGCAAACCCATAAAAGAAAATATACTTAAGGAAATACATGCCCCTAAACTAGTTAACTCCATAAGCCGGGAAGGTTATCCTAAAACTAGGGTGCATGATCACACATAAATCTACTAAGAACCTTCTATGGCCTTTGTCCTGGAAATGGGGAATAAATCCGATCCATCGATGAGCTCCCTCGGGACGGGACACACGAGATGCACCAGGCTGGGGTCGCATGGATGGCCTTCTCGCTAACCTCGGCTGAACAACTGTTTCCTCACTACCCTCTCTTACACGTGTGGGAGTAGGAGCAGAGCTCTCAGAATATACATGAATAGGAGTGTCCTCTGAAGGATCAGTTTCAGAATATCTCGTCTCGGGAACATACTCTGGGAATCCTTGGACAGATGAAGCGGGATAAGAACGTAACATCCTTTCATCAAGTGGACGTGCATGTTCGAAAACCATTTCATCGCCATAGGGAGAAGTAGGAGAAAATCGATAACTAGGGACAGGATGTGCAAATGGACGACCTATGTAAATAAAAACACGAACTGCGCACCTCCCTTCAAAATGATACGAGCGATGCACTGGATCATAGTGGAATTCCCAAGTAGGGGTATCAACGAACAGGACGAATGTCGCCATTTGAATCTGGAGACAATGACGGAAATAAAGAAAAGGGAGTGAGAATCTTGCTAAAGAATTCTCAGTAGGGTACCTCCTTCTATAGTGTCATCATCAAAGTCCCCAGGAACCTCGGGATTATTCTAAAATAGTGAGCATGCAAAGATTCATTTTAAGTTCGGACAAATACTTAACCGAGGTTCGTCAATTTTTAATTATGCGTCTTATAATGCATCTTATTCTTAACATGTCATATTTACAATGAACATTTCCTTTATCATTACATCATATTCCTCATCATCATTATCAAAATAACATGCATAAAAGAACGTCATATAATATTAGCTACACATGGACACAGTGCACATATTTCATTTCATTAGTGCCTTTGGTGACTTAAAATCTTATCATCATCATTATTTTCCTTGGGCCACCCTATACTCCAGCCTTTGGGAGTAATTTAGGTTATGAGCTCATACTTTACTAGTCGTCACTAGCATATACTTATCCCTTTTGATAAGCTAAAGTCCCGACTCTACCCTTTTGAGAGAACGGGTTAGGGGCTAAAATCACCTTTTCACCACCTATAGTCTGATGGTTCCAAAGGATCATTTTCTTATAAGTTTAAGTCACCATTAAATCTTTGCATGTTATATCATAATACAATTCATAAACATCATAACATTTTCTCATTTATAGTCTTGAGCTAGAATAATATATATCAACTGTAATCATGCATATGGGAGATTCCCAGGAAAGAGAGGTGGGTCACAATGGACACGCTTAAATACCAAGTCTTTCCTTAGCCAGAACCTTTCCAAATTACACTTTTACAATGATACACTTTCTTCTAGCAACAAAGGTAAATTTTACATAATAAAGAATATTTCATGTACAAGCATTCTCATTATTTGCAACAAAGAACTATAACATGCAAGCCAGAAATCATTCAATGATATCAAGTACTTAATAAGCATCCAATCCTTACATAGAATTATCAATTATAGAACTAATTAGTTACTAAACCAATTATGAATCATTCTCTTAACAATAAACCATAATTATCACAACTTCAATCATATCAAATCATTATCACACATTGATACTAAACTCAGATCAGTGGCCGAATCATGAACCTCATGCAATTACATAGAATCATATTTTAAGTGCATATAAAATACTAGTTCCCTGTAAAATCCTTGCAAAGCCTTAAAACTCATTTAGAAACTAGTTCTTTTGTCAAATTTGGGAGGATCTTCACAATTAAAATTCTCACTTAAGATAAAAGGAGTAAGTCTTGAGCTTTAGAGATTTAGGTGACATCTTAGAATTATAAACATGCTATGCAACCTTATTTTAATCTTATCTTTATAAGGTGATAGCTTGGAATTATAAACATGATATGCAATTCCATTTCTTTATCTTTAAGATTTAAGGTGATGACTTGAAAATTAAACATGATGCAAGAACTTGAAATATAAACATGATACAAGAAAGTGGAGCGCGGTAATCCATACAGGACCAGAGAGGGAGAAGAAAATATTAAGAAACCGGAGCGGCGGTAGTCCGCACAGGACGATAGAGAGGGAGAAGAGAATATTAAGAAACCGGAGCGGCGGTAGTCCGCACAGACCGAGAGAGGAGAAGAGAATATTATTATTACATCTTTTTAAGGTCCAATCTCAAGACTTTTTAAAGAATAAATTCTTTAACTCCAATAATCATATTTCTTTGCTTGTGATACATGGGCAAGTCTTTGAGCTCTAGGATCTTTAGGTGATGGCATAAAATAAACATGCCATGCGTTGATTCTTTTAGCCATTATAAAATATAGTGAGAACATAAATTAAATATGAGATGCAACCTCTTTATTATCTTGAAAGATTAAGGCGTGACTTGAAACATAAACATGAAATACAAGCTTGGAATTTAAACATGAGAAATGCAAGTTCATTTATTCATTCTTGAAAATTTAGTGATGACATAGAAGGTAAACATGGTTATGCAAAGCATAAACTTAATCATGGATGCAAATTCATTTTGTTTCTTTACTAGAGCTCCTTCAAGACTTTAAAAGAATTATAAATTCAACCCAATACATATCTTAACAAGAAATAAAACATAAAAGGAAAAAATACATCTTTCAAGTTCTAAACTAAAAATCTTTGTTTTAGCATCATAAAGCATTATTCTTTAAGGTTTTGCATCAAGTGGAATTTTCAAGCTTTAGAGGCCTAACTTGTGATGGATTTACAACCCACCCTCAAGGTCCTCATCATCAAGCCATCATCTTAGTTCCACCTAGGCCATATGGTTGAATTGGTTAAAGAAAAATTGAAGAGGAAAACCAAAATGAAAAGCTAAGGCAAGTTCATAATTTCATCATTTTGAGCTAAAAACACAACTCCTCAAAGCATAGAAATAAATTTAGAAACTACTCCCTACCTAATCTGAGTTGAAGAAGAGGAAGAGAACTTGGTTTCTTGAAGTGAAATGAAACAAAATCTCTTTGAAAAATTGAAGAAAGAATTCAGCCAAAGAGGAGGAAGAAAGAAAGTTTTTGGTGCTCCTAAAAACTAGTTATGAACCAAGCATTCCAAGACCACTCAAGCAAGCCTATTTATAGAAGATTTTGAGGCTTCTAATTGGCCAAAATGATGAGGTAGTGGACGGAATTTTGCAGGAGAAATAAGGGAGGAAAAATCATTTTAGACAAAGTTGTATGAAATTAAGGAATTATGTCTCTTATGGTGACATTTTGGCATTTTGTTTTAGTGCAACTTTTGGCAATAATTCAGCTGCATAATGGCATCAATAATTTCGTCCATTACAGCCCAAAGAAGTGAAATTTGTGTGTTCCATGCATTATTTAGGTGTAGGCAAGGTATTCATGTAATTTAGAGAATTTACGGTTAAGGGTTTAAGTGAATTAGTAAGCAATTTGGGTGTTTTTGAGCAATTTTGGGTTCTAATCAATCTAAATACATAATTTTGACTCTAGATTAATATTTAGAATTTAATAAGCTTTAATTTGAGCCTAATATTGCTTAGGTTTCAGATATCTGAATCAAAAATCCCAAATTCGCAAAGCGCCCAAAAACAGGGCAAAATCGTACTTTCACTTAAAAATTGCCCGAGGCCACCCGAGCTTAACCAATGGTTAATCATGGCTTAAAAACACATTTTAAAACATTTTAGTGAGGTTCGGGCTCAGTCGGCACGCACATCTGAGTTAAAACGACCCTTGAGGTGTTTTGGTCATTTCATGTGTCCCAACTCAAAATTGAGATCCTTCTGCTCTATTAACACACATAACACAAACAATCCCTTATTATCCTCAAAATATCCCCTTGAGAATAGGTGGGGCCCACGATCCTCATTTTCTGAGTAAATTAACTTCAGGGGCATTTTGGTCATTTTATACGTACAGAAATTCGGGATTTGCGACTCTCGCATGAATCGTTCCTAACCTCTCTTCTAATGTTATATTCCTTTATTGAGGATTGTTCGGCCTCAAATCTTATGTAATAATTACCTACGGTAATTCGGTAATTGAGTAATTTCTAATGACAGTAAAAATTACAGTAAAAATTGGGGCGTTACATCATCTCTTAATTGTATAGCTTCTGGCTCAAACATATGACTAGGGTCTGCCTGATACTTTCTTAATTGGGACACATGAAAAACATTGTGTAGGTTGGACAGATTTGGAGGTAATGCAATTTGGTAGGCAGAGGGACCTATCTTTTTGAGTATTTGAAAGGGTCCTAAGAACCTAGGGCTTAGCTTTTTGACCTTTATTGCACGGCCTATACCTGTAGTAGGAGTAATTCGCAAGAATATGTGTTCTCCTTCTTGAAATTCGAGAGGCTTCCTTCTTCTCACAAGATAGCTCTTACTCGCTCCTTTGAGCAGTGAGGATTCTTTCCCTAATTCTCCTTATTTGTTTGGTTGTCTCCTCTACCAAATCTGGGCCCAAAATGCTTTGCTCGCCCGGATCATACCAACAAAGTGGCGATTGACACTTCCTGCCATACAAGGCCTCATAGGGTGCCATCCCAATGCTAGTGTGGTAATCAAGTATTATATGCAAACTCAATCAATGGAAGCTGTTTGTCCCAACTTTTTGGTTGGTCTAAGACACACGCTCTTAGCATATCCTCAAGGGTTTGAATTGTTCTTTCCGATTGTCCATCGGTTTGAGGGTGATAGGCAGTGCTTAAACACAATCTTGAGCCAAATGCCTTTTGCAAGGCTCCCCAAAATCTCGAGGTGAACCTTGGATCCCTATCTGAGACAATAGTCTTGGGTACTCCATGGAGTCTTACTATCTCTTGGATGTATAGCTGAGCTAACTTTTCCAAGGGGTAGTTTGCTCGGATGGGTAAAAAGTGAGCAGATTTGGTCAATCTATCCACAATTACCCATATGGAGTCATGTCGATGGCGTTCTTGGCAATCCCATCACGAAATCCATGGATATTCCTTCCCACTTCCATTCGGGGATTTCGAGAGGTTGCAGTACTCCAGAGGGTTTTTGATGTTCTATCTTCACTTTCTGGCATACCAAACATTTTCGCACTATATTTGCTACATCATCTTTGATCTCTGGCCACCAAAACATTCTTTTAAGGTCATGGTACATCTTGGTCATAGCGGGGTGTATACTATATTGATTCTTGTGTGCTTCTTCCAAATTCTTGGTTCTCATTCCTTCCTTTGCTGGTACACGATTCTCCCTTGGTATCTCCACACTCCTTCCCTATCTTGAACAAACTCTTTCACCTTTCCCGCCTCTACAAGGCTTAAGGTTCTAAGGAAATCCTCGTCTTCTCTTTGAGCTTGGATTATTTGATCCTTAAAACTACTAGTTATGCTTAGTTGACTTAACCAAATTTGTCCAGAAGTTTCCCTATGCCCTAAGTTGAGGTTCCTAAAATTTTCTATCAGCTCGCCTTCCTTCACCATGAGCCACGCGGCATGCAAAGACTTACGACTTAAAGCATCTGCTACCACATTTGCTTTTCCTGGGTGGTAGTTCAACCCAAAGTCATAGTCATTGAGAAATTCCATCCAACGCCTTTGTCTCATATTGAGTTCCTTTTGGTTGAAGAGGTATCTCAAACTTTTGTGGTCGGAAAAGACTTCAAACCTTACACCATAAAGATGATGTCTCCAGATTTTTAAAGCAAAGACAATAGCCGCTAGTTCTAAGTCATGGGTTGGATAATTAACTTCATGAGGTTTGAGCTGTCTAGAGGCATAGGCTACTACATTCCTATTTTGCATTAAAACACATCCTAGTCCTTTTCCCGAGGCATCACAATACACCTCAAATTTTTCCTTTGGGTCGGGTAGGATTAGGACAGGGGTAGTGGTCAACTTCTTTTTTAGTTCTTGGAAACTTTCTTCACATTCTGGGCTCCATATAAAAGCTGAATTCTTCCTTGTTAGCTTAGTGAGGGGTAAAGCAATTTGGGAAAAGCCTCTAATGAACCTTCGGTAGTACCCGGCCAACCCTAGAAAACTCCTAATCTCCGTCACACTTTTAGGGGTTTCCCATTGTTGCACCGCTTCTATCTTGTTTGGGTCCACTGCTATTCCCCCATGTGAAACCACATGACCCAAGAACTTAACTTCCTTCATCCAAAATTCACACTTTGACAACTTTGCATAAAGTTTCTTATTCCTCAACACCTCCAACACCACTTGTAAGTGTTCTTCATGCTCCTTTTCTGTTCTAGAGTAGACTAGAATGTCATCGATGAACACTATTACAAACTTGTCCAAGTATGGTCTAAAAATCCTATTCATATAGTCCATAAACACTGCCGGTGCATTGGTTAACCCAAATGACATCACATTAAACTCATAGTGTCCATATCTAGTCCTAAAGGCCGTCTTTGGTACATCTTCCTCCTTTACGCGGATCTGGTGGTATCCCGATCGTAGGTCTATTTTAGAAAAATCTGGGCTCCTCTCAATTGATCCATGAGGTCATCTATTCTAGGCAAAGGGTACTTATTCTTAATGGTTACCTTGTTGAGTTGCCTATAATCCACACATAATCGCATGCTCCCATCCTTCTTTTTCACGAACAGCACTGGGGCTCCCCATGGCGAAGCACTGGGCCTAATAAATTTCTTCTCTAGTAATTCCTCCAATTGTTTCTTCAATTCACAACTCAACAAGTGACATCCTATAAGGAGCTATAGATATGGGTCCTGTTCTCGCACCAAATCTATAGGAAACTCAATCTCCCTTTGTGGGGAAATTCGGGTATGTCATCGGGAATACATCTCGAAATTCCTTTACCACGAAAATCTCATTTAGGTCTTGTTTCACTTCTTCCTCACTTGTCATTAGGAAAACATACCCTCGCTTTTTATTCCTACTATCCCCCATGATTATGGAGTTCAGGTATAGCCGTAGCTTTCTATTGGGTGTAGAAGGCTTGGGTTTAGGAAGAAACACTATTGTCTTATTTGGACAATGTAGTAGCACATGGTTAGCACAAAGCCAATCCATGCCCAAAATTACATCAAAGCCAAACGGGGGCAGACATATTAAATCATGATGAAAAATCCTATCAGCTACTTCAAATTCACAGTTTAGACATGCTTGATCAATCCTAACAAAGATCTATAGTAGGTATAGAAACAACTAAGAGAATGTTCAAGTGGGATATATGAAGTTTCAACTTATGTGCCGAGTCATATGAAATGAATGAATGCGTTGCGCCAGAGTCAAACAATACAATTAAGGATTTTCCATTAATTATACACTTACCTTGAATGAGATCGTCGGATTCTGAGGCCATCTCAGCAGTGATAGCAAACACACGTCCCTGTGCCCTTGGCTTAGGTGTAGAAGGCTGGTTGATCTTTGGGCAATCCCTAGAATAGTGCCCTGACTGTCCACACCGATAACAGACATTCTTCCCAAATCTACATTCTCCTCCATGTTGCTTTCCACAAGTGGCACAAGGTGGTCTAATAGCAGGTTCGGGAATGCCGACTGTCCTAGGTCGATTGACGGTTTGCATCCTAGGTCGGTTAGTCATAGGGTGTTGAGGTCGTTTCCGCTTGAATCCACTTCCTTGGTACGGTTTCTTATGAGGAGGTGGGAACGCTTGGTAGCCTTGTGGAGCAGACCTCTTATTATTCTCTTCAACTCGATGGGTGATCAACTGGCGATTGCAATTTTCAGCCACTTGGCTTTTGCTGACTAAAGATGCATAGTCAGTAACTTCCAACGGGGCTACAGATGCTAGAATGTCTGGCCTCAAGCCACTCTCATACTTCATACACTTCCAAACTTCATTGGGATCCCTTTGATAGCTAGTTGAATGTTTTATTAATTCTTCGAACTTGGCTGTGTACTCAGCCACACTTCGGTTTCCCCGTGTTAGCAGAGAAATTCTACTTCCTTTGCCTTCTTTCGTGGGTCTGGAAAATACTTCTTATAGAATGTAGCACAGAAAACCTCCCACGTAACCTGCGTTTCGGTATTTTCAAGCAAACCTTTGGCACCTTTCCACCAAGCGGCAGCCTCTCCTTTCAACATGTAAGTGGAGAATGCCACTTTTTGTTCATCTGAGCATTCCACTACTGAGAAAACTTTCTCCATTTCTTGAATCCATCCATCAGCTATTTCAGGGTTAGTTGTCCCTTTGAATTCTGGGGGTCCAGCCCTCTTGAATTCTGAGAATTTTCCATGTTCTTGGTTTCCAACCGACTCCTCTGACCTCCTATTCATTTGTTCCATCATCACTGTCGCTTGTGCTTGCATAGCCCTAGCCATCTCCTGGAGTGCATTTGCCAGTTCATCACGATTTCCTCTATCACGTGTCCCGTGCGTACGTCTGTTTGCTGCCATTAGTTCCTAGACACACCAAACAACAGTCATCGAGTTGATCAGGCTCAATACTATAGCTAAGCATGGTAGCAACTATGGCAGTATCACAAGACGATCATGCATTTCTAAATCCTATATCTTATCATATAGATAAGGTCAATAGCATGATAGAAGCAAAGTCAGTCCATTCCCAGTGCTTAAACAGATGAATCGCTCGATACCATAATGTAACACCCTAATAGACCGGACTCTATTAGCTGTTACCTATATTCTTTAATCAATTTTATTTTTAAATTAATGATAATAAGATAAGGGTAATTTTTTTTTTATACGAATCTACTTTTAAAAACTAAGCCTGTAATGTGAATGGTATGTGCGCCATAGTTCCGATATAATATAATTTCTAAAATTGAAGTTTCTTGAGCAAAGAATATCATTGTAGAAATTTAGAATTCTTAACATAACATGGAATAATTATACATTGTTACCAACATGAGTTTACTGAATAGCACCTACATGGGTAAATACAAGATCGGCTTTTGTACTTCTAATAAATAGTACATAGAAGAAAGTACAAAGATACGAATAGCAACAGTGGAGAAGTGAAAATTTCTAGCATAGATAACTACAGAGGTGGTGGCAGTGGTTCTTAGCCTATCAGATGTCTAATATGAGGCTAGGCTAGTAGTGGTCATTCTCCCTAGCTCCCGAGACTCCGTGCATCTTGACTCAGGGAAGCGAGACTTCCCCCTTCTCGAATAGTTGGGATCCATCAGTATCTGGTGGTGACAACGGAACATACATAGGAGTGAGAAATCTTTGGATTTCTCAAGAGGAATTTCAACTTGGTATCGATCGTGTCATCGTTGTCACCCCAGCCACCTCGGGTTTATTTACAAAGTGATGGACAGGTAAAGGTTCATTTATCAAGATTTTCGCAAACGTGATTAGCCGAGGTAGAGTTACTTTTAAACTATTCTTATTAGCAGAGTCATACATATCTAACTTAACTCATCAATTACAAGTCAACACATTACTTAATGATTTCATGCATCTCTTTTTTTTTTGTAATCATACAAGCATTTCTACTAGTAGCATTCATGCATGACACTTTATTCTCTTTTATTGACATGTCTCATAATTACTCACGGGATGAATACATCAATGCCTTAGACCACCCTAAAAGGGTAATGAGCTCATACCGTGGCCGTCGCCATAACCTTTTGGTTTTCTTTCCGTTGCCGTGATCTCAACGGTTTAGGGGGTTAAGCCGTGAGCTTAGCTCAAGTCCACTTTTCCAGACTATCATTGCTACTTTTTCACGCTTTACTTTATTCTCATTGAGTAAAAATAATAATCATGCAATCATAAATAGATCATGGTACAATCAATCATCCATTCTTATCATTTCATAACTCATCAATATATATTCATAATACTATATATCAGCTTGGATATCATAGAAACATTTCATACACAATCTTATATCAAGTAGTAGACATTTCATACTAAGTCTCATGGTAAATAAAAAATAGTATTCATGTTAGCGTGTATTTAGTGGATAGACTTATATAAGATCTCATATAGATTCTCTTAGTCTTCTTTGTACACTTAGTTTTTAGTAATACATTAACGCACCTTAAAATATTATTAAATGTTCTTTACATATTTTTAAGCTCCCTATGACTTTTATATATATATATATATATATATATATATATATATATATATATTTCCTCTCGACAATTATTACTACTTAAATATTTAAGTTTTCTTGCAAGACTTGAATCTTTTATTTGATTTCAAACATCTTTTAGAAGAAAAAGTTTGTAGCTCTCTATATACTTGTTATCTCAGCCTAGAAAAGGTAGTTTTAGATTCCTTCAACTGTAATCATACAGGAGGGTTCAGGAAAGAGAGGTGGGTCACAATGGACACGCTTAAATACCAAGTCTTTCCTTAGCGTAACTGTTCCAAACTACACTCTCACAAAGACAGTTGTCCTGAAAATTTATTTCTCATCCTATATTTACGTGGTGCAAAGCATTATGTATAACATACATAGATGTGTTTCTCTATATGTTAGCTTTCCTAAGGAGTTGAAATCAGTCCATTTGGATTTTTATATAGTGAGTTACACTTATTTTACTACTGCAAGGTCATATGTAGAGTTTCAGGTTTTGGCTTAGCTTTGAAAATTTATATCTTGAGCTAGAGAACTCCGTTTTTGGTCATTCTTTTGGCGAGTCTTCTATAATGAGTCTAGTTTATGATAAAAAAATATTTTTATTTCGGGATACTTCATATTTTATGATCATTACATTTCAAGTGCTCTGTGAATCAACCGTAAATTCCAGCACCTACCATTTTTATGTCTTTAGTAATTTTTATTAAAAATCAAGTTTCACATAGTATCATTTTATGTTATATTTGAGTATGATAGCATCATAGAAGTGCTAGGAACATAATGGAATATATTGTGCTATCTAAAAATATATTTTACAAATAATCATTCAAAACTTTTGACAATAACTCAAGGTTGAGGCATTCTATCCATGGTTAGAAGCCAATAATGCTTGAACAAATAAAGAAGAAACTCCTACCTCTTATGTAGGGTCTAAAAAGAGTCCTTCTCTTCTTTCTTGAGCTTAAGCAAGAGTCCTTGGAGTAGATGACCCTCCTTGAATCTTGGCTCTAGAACTTGAGTGCTTAAGAAAATATTTCTCACCAGGAGTTAAAGATTGTAACTCTAGTGAAGGTTTGAGTTTAGAATTTAAGTGTTTAAAATAAGGTTTAGAGGGTTAGAGAAATCTTTGAAGAGGAGAACATAAGAAGAATGGAAGAGAAAAATATAAGAAAGAAAGAGCACTTAGGGAGTTTCTAAGGCATGGAAACTAGTAAAAGTGTATGTATTTTACAAGAGCTAGAGAATGTATCTCTTGCAAAGCATGTAAGGCCTCTTTGTGTTTTGGAAATGTAAGGAATGGAAAAAGAGTTTGAAGAGTATTTATAGTGGAAGGATCAAGACAAGAAACATTTAGAGAATTAATTCTTGGAGCATGATTTATGGAAACATGTTGGCCAAACTTTGGATGAAAACACTCCATGTTTTATGGAAACATGTTGGCCTAGTTTTATGAAATCATGTTCCATGTTTTATGCAAAAATGTTAGTGGAAATTTTCTAACCTTTAATGTATGTATGCATCATAGATTTATATCATGTGTTCTTATGCTTTAATAAGTGTTTTTAATTTTTTTAGCATGAGATTATCTATGTGCATGTATGTGATTAAGAATGTGTATGATGTATGTGGTTGAATTATTGTATTGTCATCTTAATCCAATGGCTTAGATTCATTCTTGCCCAAAGACAAATCTAGGGATTTGTGCAATGGCATTGTTGTAATTGTCATTGTAGTAATTTCTTTAACTAAGACAAGGATACTTTTGTAATTATACAATGACAATGATATTCTTGTAATTCTATTTACAGAGTAAGGGTATCTTTGTTATTTACTAATAAAGCAAGGGTAGTTTGGTAATTTCCTTTACATAGCAAGGGTATTTTCGTTATTTCTGTTAAATGATGGCATTTTTGTAATTCTTTGCATTTTTCTCTAGAAACACAAGAATATTCTAATAATATTTGTTATGTTTCATAAAACTGGTCCAGGTTCTCTTGATTTTTGCTATATTTTATCTAATTTCTAATTAGCATTAATCGATATTTATGTTATTTATGAATTTAAGGATGTTACAATTTTGGCCAATTAGAAGCCTCAAAATCTTCTATAAATAGGCTTGCTTGAGTGGTCTTGGAATGCTTGGTTCATAACTAGTTTTTAGGAGCACCAAAAACTTTCTTTCTTCCTCCTCTTTGGCTGAATTCTTTCTTCAATTTTTTTCAAAGAGATTTTGTTTCATTTCACTTCAAGAAACCAAGTTCTCTTCCTCTTCTTCAACTCAGATCAGGTAGGGAGTAGTTTCTAAATTTATTTTCTATGCTTTGAGGAGTTGTGTTTTTAGCTCAAAATGATGAAATTATGAACTTACCTTAGCTTTTCATTTTGGTTTTCCCTCTTCAATTTTTTTCTTTAATCAATTCAACCATATGGCCTAGGTGGAACTAAGATGATGGCTTGATGATGAGGACCTTGAGGGTGGGTTGTAAATCCATCACAAGTTAGGCCTCTAAAGCTTGAAAATTCCACTTGATGCAAAACTTTAAAGAATAATGCTTTATGATGCTAAAACAAAGATTTTTAGTTTAGAACTTGGAAGATGTATTTTCCTTTTATGTTTTATTTCTTGTTAAGATATGTATTGGGTTGAATTTATAATTCTTTTAAAGTCTTGAAGGAGCTCTATTAAAGAAACAAAATGAATTTGCATCCATGATTAACTTCTATGTCATCACTAAATTTTCAAGAATGAATAAATGAACTTGCATTTCTCATGTTTAAATTCCAAGCTTGTATTTCATGTTTATGTTTCAAGTCATCACTTAATCTTTCAAGATAATTAAGAGGTTGCATCTCATATTTAATTTATGCTCTCACTATATTTTATAATGGCTAAAAGAATCAATGCATGACATGTTTATTTTATGCCATCACCTAAAGATCCTAGAGCTTAAAGACTTGCCCATGTATCACAAGCAAAGAAATATGATTATTGGAGTTAAAGAATTTATTCTTTAAAAAGTCTTGAGATTGGAGCTTAAAAAGATGTAATAATAATTCTCTTCTCCCTCTACTGGTCCTGTGCGGACTACCGCCGCTCCGGTTTCTTAATATTCTCTTCTCCCTCTATTGGTCCTGTGCGGATTACCGCCGCTCCAGTTTCTTGTATCATGTTTATATTTCAAGTTCTTGCATCATGTTTAATTTTCAAGTCATCACCTTAAATCTTAAAGATAAAGAAATGGAATTGCATATCATGTTTATAATTCCAAGCTATCACCTTATAAAGATAAGATTAAAATAAGGTTGCATAGCATGTTTATAATTCTAAGATGTCACCTAAATCTCTAAAGCTCAAGACTTACTCCTTTTATCTTAAGTGAGAATTTTAATTGTGAAGATCCTCCCAAATTTGACAAAAGAACTAGTTTCTAAATGAGTTTTAAGGCTTTGCAAGGATTTTACGGGGAACTAGTATTTTATATGCACTTAAAATATGATTCTATGTAATTCCATGAGGTTCATGATTCGCCCACTGATCTGAGTTTAGTATCAATGTGTGATAATGATTTGATATGATTGAAGTTGTGATAATTATGGTTTATTGTTAAGAGAATGATTCATAATTGGTTTAGTAACTAATTAGTTCTATAATTGATAATTCTATGTAAGGATTGGATGCTTATTAAGTACTTGATATCATTGAATGATTTCTGGCTTGCATGTTATAGTTCTTTGTTGCAAATAATAAGAATGCTTATACATGAAATGTTCTTTATTATGTAAAATTCACCTTTGTTGCTAGAAGAAAGTGTATCATTGTAAAAGTGTAATTTGGAAAGGTTCTGGCTAAGGAAAGACTTGGTATTTATGCGTGTCCATTGTGACCCACCTCTCTTTCCTGGGAATCTCCCATATGCATGATTACAGTTGATATATATTATTCTAGCTTAAGACTATAAATGAGAAAATGTTATGATGTTTATGAATTGTATTATGATATAACATGCAAAGATTTAATGGTGACTTAAACTTATAAGAAAATGATCCTTTGGAACCATCAGACTATAGGTGGTGAAAAGGTGATTTTAGTCCCCTAACCCGTTCTCTCAAAAGGGTAGAGTCGGGACTTTAGCTTATCAAAAGGGATAAGTATATGCTAGTGACGACTAGTAAAGTATGAGCTCATAACCTAAATTACTCCAAAAAGGGTGGAGTATAGGGTGGCCCAAGGAAAATAATGATGATGATAAGATTTTAAGTCACCTAAGGCACTAAAGAAATGAAATATGTGCACTGTGTCCATGTGTAGCTAATATTATATGACTTTCTTTTATGCATGTTATTTTGATAATGATGATGAGGAATATGATGTAATGATAAAGGAAAAGTTCATTGTAAATATGACATGTTAAGAATAAGATGCATTATAAGACGCATGATTAAAAATTGACGAACCTCGGTTAAGTATTTGTCCAAACTTAAAATAAATCTTTGCATGCTCACTATTTTAGAATAATCCCGAGGTTCCTGGGACTTTGATGATGACACGTAGAAGGAGGTACCTTCTTGAGAATTCTTTAGCAAGATTCTCACTCCCTTTTCTTTATTTCCGTCATTGTCTCCAGATTCGGATGGCGACATTCGCCCTGTTCGTTGATACCCTACTTGGGAATTTCACCATGATCCGTGCATCGCTCGTATCATTTTGAAGGGAGGTGTGATTCATGTTTTTATTTACATAGGTCGTCCATTTGCACATCCTGTCCCTAGTTATCGATTTTCTCCTACTTCTCCCTATGGCGATGAAATGGTTTTCGAACATGCACGTCCACTTGATGAAAGGATGTTACGTTCTTATCCCGCTTCATCTGCTGTCCATGGATTTCCAGAGTATGTTCCCGAGACGAGATATTCGACATCGATCCTTCAGAGGACACTCCTACTCATGTATATTCTGAGAGCTCTGCTCCTACTCCCACACGTGTAAGAGAGGGTAGTGAGGAAACAGTTGTTCAGCCGAGGTTAGCAAGAAGGCCGTCCATGCGACCCCAGCTTGGTGCATCTCGTGTGTCCCCTCCCGAGGGAGCTCATCAGTGGATTGGATTTATTCCCCCATTTCCAGGACAGTGGCCCTAGAGAGTTCTTAGTAGATTTATGTGTGATCATGCACCCTAGTTTTAGGATAACCTTCCCGGCTTATGGAGTTATCTAGTTTAGGGGCATGAATTTCCTTAAGTATATTTTCTTTTATGGGTTTGCATAAGATAATGATGTATGAACATAACCCACCCTTTGAGTGAGGTTATTGTATGTAAATATATGCTATAATGTGCTTATGGATGTTATATGATGGAGCCTAAGTGATATGTGTAACGCCCCGATTTTCGCTAAACTTTCATAATGACCAAATTGCCCCTGAGGTCATTTTTACCCGAAACACGGAGGGCGGGTCTTGGCCATCCTCATAGGGTTCATATGTTATATGAAGGGGATTGTATGAGCATGAGTGCCTAACAAAGCGGGAAAACCTCATTTCTGAGATTTCTGCGCGTAAATGACCGAAACACCCCAGAATGTAATTAAGGCAGTTTTAAGTTCCGTTTTGACCCGGACTTTGTTCTGAGGTTCAAAACAATGATTTTAAGGCATAAACTATGTCGGTTTAAGTCCCGGAGATCCCGGGCAACTTTTGATAAAAATTACGATTTTGCCCTCAAGATATTGCATTTTCGGCTCAATGAGCCGCTTAACTCAAACCTAAGCAATATTAGGCTCTAATTAAAGGTTAATTAATTTCCATAATTAATCTAGAGCCAAAACCATCATTTAGAATTAATTGGAACCTAAAATTGCTTAGGGAAAATTCAAATCTCATCATAGTCTTATTCTTTAAAAAGGAAAAGAGTATGTGAATAGTGTCGAATAGTGTTTCCACTATTCACATCAACTTTTCTTTTGAGACAAGTTGTCACACTCACATCACTAGTCCTAGAGGTGTTGACTCTCTAATCCTTCTAGACCACCTCTAAACCTAGGGATTTATGGTTTTAATTAACCTATTAGTGCACCTAAGTACCTACTTAGCAATTTTTAATCCTAAGCCTAATCTATGTCACACCAAAACACACTTCTAGAACATGGTTTAAGGAGATATTTCTCCTCCCAAGGCTGCCAAGAATGGCACCATTTTCTCTAGAAATCATCAAAAAAAAATTAGTCTATGTGTTCAAGCTATCTTGTGACATGTGTCTTGAACACTTTCAATCAATGATCAACTTTCAAGAAAAATTGTCACTCAAGACTCAAAGAATATTTTATATGGTCAATCAAGGTTTTCAATTCATTTCTAAAATGAATTAAATTATGTCTTTCAAATTCAAAAAGAATGATTTGTTTTTGTGGTCATTCAAGCTTTCTATCAAACTTTTTCAAGACAACATGTCTTACAACACATTACCTATGCTTTGGGAATTTAAGTCTAGAAAATTTTCTCTTCTTTTTGGGCATGAGGAGCACGGTTTTCTTCACCCTTGTGCAGCCCAAAATTTTGTATTTTCATGCATTTTTAAAGGTTGGGAAATAAGGTACATTCTAGCCATGCTTTAGGACATGCATAGCTAGACTTTTCACCATGCTTTGAATGACTTTACACCATGCTTTGAACAAGATTTTTCCTCCCTCATGTGGCTGAAAAGGTGGCCGAAATTCTCCCCCCAAAAGGCCTCCAATATTCAATTCATTTCACTTCTCTATAAATAGGTAGCTTAGGGAACTTGAAGCACCTTTGTTCATTTCACTAAAGCTTTGAGTTAGAGCACTTTGAGTTCCTTTCTCTCAAGTTCAAGAGCTCATCCTCTCCAACCTCTTCATCTTCTTCACTTCCTCTCAAATCTCAAACTCTAAGGTAGGGAGCTCTTCAAGAATGCTTTTCTTTACTTTCATGATCAATGTTTATCTTGTTTGAAAGTTGTGTTGTTAGCAAGTTTTTCTCTCAAACATTTTCGGTTTCTTCTTTTCTCTTCCCTTTCATTTTCGGCCTTAAGGCCATGGTAGTGAGAGCTTGATGATGAGTGCTCTCAAAGATGAAACCATGAGTTCATCTTAAAGTGAGGCCTCTAAAGCTTGAACCTTTCTTAAGAAAAAGTTCCATCCTTTCTCCTTTTTCTTTCATTTTCGGCCTCTAGACCAAAATGGGGAAAGCTTGATGATGAGTGCTCTTTTGGGATGACCATGTGTTCATCCTAACATGAGACCTCTAAAGCTTGAGTTTTGTTTGAGAAAAGTTTCATCTTTTTCATGTCTTGGTTAAGACAAGGCTATGTTTTTCATGAAAACTCTTTTTGAGCTTTTGTTCCTTGATGTTTTCGGCCATGAAGGCTTAAAAGAGCTTGGAAAAATGGTAGCTTTGTAATGAGCACTTCATGTTGGCCTTTGTCACATGATCAAACTCTAAAGTTTGAGTTTTTCCAAGAAAGGTTTCTCTTTTCAAGTCTTGGTCAAAGAATGAGTTATGTTTCTTTGATGCCTTGAAACTTTCCTTTTCTTTTTGTTAGTTTTCGGCCATGAAGGCCTCTTGGACTTGAAATATGAGGAGCTTGATGATGAGAGTTGTGTGATGATGTTTGTCACATGAACAACCTCTAAAGCTTGAGTTTTCTAAAAATAAGTTTATTATTTTCAAGTTTTGCTCAAGACATAGTTATGTTTCTCTTGGATCTTTGAAAACCCCATTTCTTTCCCTTGAGTATTCGGCCATGAAAGGCTTTGGGACTTAGAAAAATGGTAGCTTGATGATGAGGGCTTCATGTTGATGTATGTCACATGAACAAAGCTCTAGAGCATAGACTTGGTCCCTAGGCCAAGCATATTTGATTACTTTCTTCCATGTTGGTCATGAGTTTAGTTTTCTTTTCTTGTGAGGATGAGTTATGGGTTGAAACCTTGTTTCCTTTAAAGTCTTGCAAAGAGCTCTAAACAAGATATAAGAGAAGTTGCATCCACGCTACGCTTATGCTTTGCATTAGCACGTTTATTTCTTATGCCATCACTAAGACCCAAGATAATGAATGAACTTGCACAATGCACGTTTATGTTTCAAGCTTTGCATCTCATTTTATATTTCAAGTCATCACTAAACTCTAAGAATAAGAATGGAGATGCATTTCATCTTTACTTTGTGCTATCACTTTATTTTCTAAAGGACTATAAAATGAAATGCATAGCACGTTTATTTTACGTCATCACTTGAAACTTTAGAGCTCAAAGACTTGCCCATTTCATCTTAAGAAAAGAATTAAATCAAGGAGGTATCTCCTTGAACATCATTCGGCCATGTGGTGTAAATGGCTCTAGGATGAGTTTCATTTAACTACAAGGGCCCATAATGCATGTCTTAGAATTTTTCTAAGCTTTGATGCACTTAACCAAGGTTTTAAACATGTTTTTAAGTTTTAAATCCTTGCCAAGAGCAAGCCAAAATGGCTGCTGCCCTTGGTGTTCCATGATGAGTTTTGGCAAAATAAACTTTGATCTTACATAGTCTTGAAGTCCCAAAAAGGTTCCAAGAGAAACTAGCAAGTTATATGGTTGAAAGAAAGGTTTTTCTCATGATTTTATGCCTTAAGGATTTCGGTTCTGCCTTAGTAAATTCCAGCACCTTAAATTCTATTTTGGGTGGTCTAAATATGTTGTAATACCTTGCCAAGTATGTGATAATTGTTCTAGACTCTTTAAAGCATTATTAGTGACTTTGTTTGCTTAATATGTGAATTCTAGAACTATAAAGAATGGCAAAATGAGTTTCTGCCCAGCCTTGATAAAATATTTAGAATCACATTAGATTATGTCTAGATGTGTGGGAGTGACTCATAATTGGCTTAGGTATTAATTATTGCACCATAGAAAAAGTCGGATGCGAGAAAGGGCTTAAAACGCATTTTCTAGAACACGTAATTCATCAAATATGAACAACTACATAGTGCTGTCCAACCATAATTAATTAGGAATTAGAACCTAATGGATTATGGTAATGAGGTTAATCAATCCCATAAATATACTAGAAAGTAATGGGAAAGTTTGAGGTTACCCGATTTAGGGATTTTTACCTTAAGGGATGATTATGCTTCTCAAAGTTTGATGATGAATTGATGTGTTAGCTCATGACGTGTATGGTGCCATGTTAACTATTATCCCTATGTGATAGCGTGTATTAACATGTTATTATTATTCTTTAAAAAGGACTTAAAGATGCCGAGGTAGTAATTATGTGTTATGCATTAATTATGTGGCATCTTAAAGAAACATGTTAAACTTAGGATGACTTAGAACATCAGAATGCAATCCTTTGAAACCACCGAACTAAGGGTGGGGACAATGTGATTCTAGCCCCCTAAACCCGTACTTAAAGTCGGGAAGTTGACTTATCCAAATGGATAAAGTCCAGATGCTAGTGACGACTAGCGTGGTATGAGCTCATAACCTAGAGATTTCTCAAAGGGAGAAATATTAGGGCGGCCCAGTTAAGTAAAGGTTCTTATGTCACCTAAGTAACCCAGTTATATGATTTATGTTTCATGTACTAGTTATATGATTTATGTTTCATGTACCAGTTATATGATTTATATTCCATGTACCAGTTATATGATTTATGTTCCATGTACCAGTTATATGATTTATGTTCTACGTATCAAGATACATGATTTATGTCTATGATTTTAGTATATAGCCTATGTAACACAAGTGCCATGTTAAAAAGAACGGATTCTCGGAAAGTGAGATTTTTGGAAAACTCATAATTGAACCTATGTATGTCCATTATTTTATAAATAACCCGAGATTCCTGGAGACGTATATGATGACACCTAGGATAGAAGGAAAACCCTACTGAGTTTCTTTAGTAAGAATCTCACTCCCTCTATCTTTTCCTTTCCATTACGTCTTCAGAGCGAGATGGCGACCTTCGTCCTATTCATTGACACGCCACGGTGGGAGATCCACCATGACCCGGAGCATGGGTCATTTCATTTTGAGGGCCGGTGTACTATGCGCATCTTCATGTTTTTAGGACGGCCATTCGCACACCCCTTGTACAGTTATCGCTTCTCCCCAGCATCCCCCTATGGTGACCCCGCGATCTTTGAGCATGCACGGCCACGACATGAGAGGAACCTGCGGACCCACTCTGCCGGTTCAGCGGACGCGCCGCAGTACGTGCCATCATCGCAGCACTCAGAGGAGGACCCTTCAGAGGATTCCCCCATGGACCATGAGGGCTCTGCCCCCACTCCGCCTCTGCGACAGATAGGCAGCGAGGAGACAGTCACTCAGCGTCGGAGGGCTTCGGTGCCCGGACCACGACCCCGACGTGGACGACACGTTCAGTCACAGGGCATGCCTGCACCTGCCGAGCTCCGCCCGTGGATTGGCTACGTTCCTCCGTACCCGTGAGTCTGCTATGGAGATTGGAGGGTAGTCCTTAGTGCACGCACGTCACATAGTATGGATGATACCTCTTTTGTGTTGAGGTTATCCATCTTAGGTTGCACATGGGTAGGGATGCTTCTTTCCAGATTCTTTTCCATGTATTCTGTTTTTCGCATTATTCATGTCACTATGTACTTGAAGAGTCCTGCCCTGTAGGGTAGGCATATTTTATCTATGAGGTATTTCAGTTATGATTGATGTTATGTTCGATGTTATGGTTTGGAGCCATTCGTATGTTATCGTTCCGTATACTATGATACTGACTCGTAAAGTTACGCGCGGCTTCTATTTTAAGTAACGATTTCAAAAAAAAGTTGGCTCGTATTTTCGTTAAGTCTATTTTCTCAAGAAGATGAACCATGCCAGTAAGTAACGACTAATATTTGGCCTAAGTACGTACTAGTAGTATTGGGTTGAATATTAGGGTGTTATAATATGATGTGATATATTCTTAAACGTCTTATTATACTCCGCTTACTCGTTCACATTGTACTCGGCTCACGTTTTCAATTATGTGTTTAAAAAAAAAATGGCTCATAATTTCACTAAGTATTTTCAAATTATGAAGAAAGAACCAAAGCAAGGAGTAAAGTCTAGTCATTAATCAGATTCAACCTAGGTGTGTCTGGTTAATTACTAGGGTGTTACAACTGGTCTATTCTTTGCAATCTATAACATAACGAAAATCAGGGTGGTAATTCTTGGTAGTTCTGAAATCTTCACATGTTGCCTCCTTCCTTAATTATAGCTCCGTTGCTTTATGGGGACTCGTCTATCTTTGGTGATGACAATAGAAACAGAAACATAGAAGTAAGAAATACAAGATTTCTCAATAGGAGTTCCTACTTGCACTAATTGTGTCATCGTTGTCATCCCAGTCACTTCGGGTTTATTATAAAAGGTAGACATACAGATAGGTCCATTACTAGATTTTTCACAAACATAATTAGCTGAAGTGCAGTTGCATGCATTTCATGATTATTCATCCTCAACATTTACTTGAGTTGTGATCATTATCTTTTCTTTCATTAACATTTCTTTCAGTTAATCAAGCAAAGCATGTGTTAGATCAAGATAAGTTCACCATAACTGTATGCATGCACTTAAAATTTTATATATCTTTAACTTGATTAGGTCCTTCACTCGCTGAGTACACCAACACCAATGTCTTAAACCACCTTTGTGGATAATGAGCTCATATCGTGGCCATCACCATTACTTGTTTCGTGAGAAAATCTCAACAGATAGGGTAAGGGGTTAAGTAGTGGGTTTCTCCCATTACTTTTTATTCATATTCATATCCACTTTTCATACCTTAATGGTTTAGCTCAAGTCCACATTTTCAAACTTTCATTGCCTAGCTCAAGTCCACTTTTCTAGACTTTCATTGCTTAATTTCATTAGTGCCATATATCATGTCCCATAAGATCTCATGTAAAGTCTCATATTTATGCAGTAGACATTTCATTCGAGGCTCATACTATGTGAACATTCTCAAATCATGTTATGCATAACATTCACATCGTATTAAATATAACACTTTGAAATATTCATGCATATAATAAACTATTCATGATCATTCACAACATTTCATACACATTCAAGATCATAGGTCCAAGTCATACATTATGTGTGTTTCAAGGTCATTCAATCTTGTTTAATTAGAACATAAGCGTATAGGTCAAGAACTTAGTTCTCTTAGTCATTTATGAGTGAAAATCCTTAATTATATGTAATTATAGATTATATATCTTTATTATATTTATATTAATCTGATAAGTATTATTTAAATAATTTTTAACCCTCTTGAAAATTGTAATTACAGATTTACCCTTAAAAGTGCTATTTTGCCTATTAGAGTTTTATAGCTTATTATTACTAATTCTGATATGTTTGCATGGAAAATTAATTTCTCTTACTACACTTACTCTCTTAAGAAAATAAAAGTATGCTCAGATTGCTAACTAAATATCTTTCTTCGAGCATGAATTTCACATAAATAGTCCAAGTGAAATTACCTTTATAACCTTACAAAGTTACCCTATTCCAGCAGTGTCCCAAGACTCAATCCATGGCTTATTTTATAATTCTGGAATTATGTACATCTTTTTAATACATGTATTTTATATGTTTGTATTTCTTATGATCTTAGATTTCCCAAAAAACCATTTTCACACATTTTTCATTTTTGTAGAAAAAGAAAAGCTCAGTTTAGTGTTAAGGGGTTAGACAACACCTTTAGTAAAAAGACTGAACTTTGAAAAATTATATCTTGGGCTAGAGAACTCTTTTTTGAATGATTCTTTTGGGAGAGTGTGTTATAGTAAGTCTAGTTTGTACCAAAAATATTTTTATTCCTAAAAACTACATATTCTATGAGTTTCATATTTCGAAATACCTACTGCCAGAAACAACTAAAAATCCAGCACCTAACATTTTCATGTTTTATGTCACTTCTTTCAACACAAGGACCACACAGCATATTCTAAACATCATTTAAGCATGAAGACATCATAAAATCACTTAGGAAATAGAAAAGAACATGGGAATTTCACAAAATCTTTTTACAACATCCCCTTGAATCATTTTTGTCAACAAACATAAGCTTGATGCATCCTAGCCATGAGCAAGCTAGATGCCATTAGGACTTGCACTACCAAAGAGAGGGTTCCTACCTCTTGGTGTAGAGGCTTAAATGAGTCTTTCTCTTCAATCCTAGAACTTGAACAAGGAGCTTGATGTAGGGTGGCCCTTTTGAATCTTTACTTGAAAACTAGTGTCTTTGAGATAATATTTTTCACAAGCATTAAAAAGTGTAACTCTTGCAAGGCTTGTGAAGTATTTGGGTTAAGATTCAAGTGTTTATGTGAGGTTTGATGATGGAGAAGCTTCCTTTGAAGTGAGGAGTAGAAGAAGGAATAGAAGAGGAAGAACAAGAATAAGAGAAAATGCTAGAAGTCTGGGAAACTTAGCAAATGTATAAAGGAACACAATAAAACACAACTTGGTCCCTCATATAGGCCTCAAGATCGTTGCCCTATGGCTGTGTTTGAGGATAATTTTTGTCTCCAAAAACTCAGTTAGATCATTTAGTTGGAGTAAGTACTAGTCAGGATTTAGTTGAGGTTACTAGCTAGTTTTTATGCCAAATAATATGCCTCATGTAGCTTAGCCCACACCTATTTGTTGATAAAGACAAGTTCTCAAAACTTTGACATCAATCAAACTTTAATTAAGTCATGCAAGCCAAGAGCAAATCATAATTTTTCCTTCTTGTCAATGATGATGCAACCATAGGGTATCATAGGGACATGGGATGATTTTTCATTCTTTCATGTATGCATGTGTCATATATTCTTGTCATGAGACTCTAGGATTACTACATAATTTAATTCTTCAAGCTTATGTGTGTATAAATGCATGTATATACATGTATGGCTGAAAATATGCATGTGATTATGATGCATCTAATGTATTTTCTCATCTTGTCATAGCATTTAAATCATTTACTTTGTCAATATCTCACTCATATTGTTAAATAAATTGTCTGTAGAAACTTATACTGATAAATTAATATTTTATACTAGAGATTCTCTATTTTAGGTTAGTTTAGCTTTTAACCATTCTTAGTATAAATCAAATGGCTTATATTGATTCTTGCTTGCAATGGCATTTTTGTATTTCTATTTATAAAATAAGGGTGTCTTCATAATTTCACTAGGTAATAGCAATCTTATAATTCCTTACATCTTTCTCTAGACACACTTGATTATTATAATATAATTTATTATATTTCATGACACTTGTCCATTATTGATTGGTTCTACCCATTTTTCATCTTAATCATTAATTAGGAATAATTAATCTCTCTAATTTACTCCTTACCATTTATTTAACTTTTGACCTTTCGTTGCTTGATTATATTTATTAGCTATTTACTCAAGCTAATTAACTTAATAAATCATAAACCATCAATGTTGACTTTCTCCTACTACAGGGCCAAGGTCAATGGTCTAATCGGTAAATCAATTGCTCAAGTTCATCAAGTCAATTAGCCTAGATGAAATTTGGGATGTTACATTCAACAGTAAAAGTAACTGCTCCTAATGTTGTGTAACAACTACCCAAATTTTGCATTCATGATCTCCACTACTTGGAGTAAAGGTTTAGTTCTGAAAATTCAGCTAAGCCTTCGCCTGCCAATGTCGACGCATGCTCGACACTTATCCAAACTGCCTTTTTGCATGTGGAAATCATCATCAAAATTTTTTTCTAAGTCTTCACTGACTTATATCTCCTTTGAGGATTGTAACACCCTAGTAATTAACCAGATACACCTAGGTTGAATCTGATTAATGACTAGACTTTACTCCTTGCTTTGGTTCTTTCTTCATAATTTGAAAATACTTAGTGAAATTACGAGCCATTTTTTTTTAAAACACATAATTGAAAACGTGAGCCGAGTACAACGTGAACGAGTAAGCGGAGTATAATAAGACGTTTAAGAATATATCACATCATATCACTTAGGCTCCATTATATAACATCCATAAGCACATTATAGCATATATTTACATACAATAACCTCACTCAAAGGGTGGGTTATGTTCATATACTTAAGGAAATACATGCCCCTAAACTAGATAACTCCATAAGCCGGGAAGGTTATCCTAAAACTAGGGTGCATGATCACACATAAATCTACTAAGAACCCTCTATGGCCACTTGTCACGGAAATGGGGAATAAATCCGATCCATCGATGAGCTCCCTCGGAGGGGACACACGAGATACACCAAGTCAGTCGCATGGACGACCTTCTTGCTAACCTCGGCTGAACAACTGCTTTCCTCACTACCCTCTCTTACACGTAGGGAGTAGGAGCAGAGCTCTCGAGAATATACATGAGTAGGAGTGTCCTCAAGGATCAGTTTGAGAATATCTCGTCTCGGGAACATACTGAAATCCATGGACAAAGAAATGAAGCGGGTTAAGGACGTAATATCCTTTCATCAAGTGGACGTGCATGTTCGAAAACCATTTCATCGCTATAGGGAGAAGTAGGAGAAAATCGATA
Organism: Dalbergia cochinchinensis; assembly: GCA_031216125.1. Lineage (NCBI taxonomy): Eukaryota > Viridiplantae > Streptophyta > Magnoliopsida > Fabales > Fabaceae > Dalbergia > Dalbergia cochinchinensis. The sequence continues at coordinate 28,365,249 of CM062375.1, read as the reverse complement.
ACTAGGGACAGGATGTGCAAATGGACGACCTATGTAAATAAAAACACGAATCACAAGACCTCCCTTCAAAAGCGATGCACCGGATCATAGTGAAATTCCCAAGTAGGGTATCAACGAACAGACGAATGTCGCCATCTGAACTGGAGACAATGACGGAAATAAAGAAAAGGGAGTGAGAATCTTGCTAAAGAATTCTCAAAGAAGATACCTCCTTCTACAGTGTCATCATCAAAGTCCCCAGAACCTCGGGATTATTCTAAAATAGTGAGCATGCAAAGATTCATTTTAAGTTCTGACAAATACTTAACCGAGGTTCGTCAATTTTTAATCATCGTCTTATAATGCATCATAATCTTAACATGTCATATTTACAATGAACTTTTCCTTTATCATTACATCATTTTCCTCATCATCATTATCAAATAACATGCATAAAAGAACGTCATATAATATTAGCTACATGTGGACATAGTGCACATATTTCATTTCTTTAGTGCCTTAGGTGACTTAAAATCTTATCATCATCATTATTTTCCTTAGGCCACCCTATACTCCACCATTTTGGGAGTAATTTAGGTTATGAGCTCATACTTTACTAGTCGTCACTAGCATATACTTATCCCTTTTGATAAGCTAAAGTCCCGACTCTACCCTTTTGAGAGAACGGGTTAGGGGGCTAAAATCACCTTTTCACCACCTATAGTCTGATGGTTCCGAAGGATCATTTTCTTATAAGTTTAAGTCACCATTAAATCTTTACATGTTATATCATAATACAATTCATAAACATCATAACATTTTCTCATTTATAGTCTTAAGCTAGAATAATATATATCAACTGTAATCATGCATATGGGAGATTCCCAGAAAAGAGAGGTGGGTCACAATGGACACGCTTAAATACCAAGTCTTTCCTTAGCCGTAACCTTTCCAAATTACACTTTTACAATGATACACTTTCTTCTAGCAACAAAGGTAAATTTTACATAATAAAGAACATTTCATGTATAAGCATTCTCATTATTTGCAACAAAGAACTATAACATGCAAGCCAGAAATCATTCAATAAGCATCCAATCCTTACATAGAATTATCAATTATAGAACTAATTAGTTACTAAACCAATTATGAATCATTCTCTTAACAATAAACCATAATTATCACAACTTCAATCATATCAAATCATTATCACACATTGATACTAAACTCAGATCAGTGGCGCAATCATGAACCTCATGCGATTACATAGAATCATATTTTAAGTGCATATAAATTACTAGTTCCCCGTGAAAATCCTTGCAAAGCTTTAAAACTCATTTAGAAACTAGTTCTTTTGTCAAATTTGGGAGGATCTTCACAATTAAAATTCTCACTTAAGATAAAAGGAGTAAGTCTTGAGCTTTAGAGATTTAGGTGACATCTTAGAATTATAAACATGCTATGCAACCTTATTTTAATCTTATCTTTATAAGGTGATAGCTTGGAATTATAAACATGATATGCAATTCCATTTCTTTATCTTTAAGATTTAAGGTGATGACTTGAAAATTAAACATGATGCAAGAACTTGAAATATAAACATGATACAAGAAAGCTGAGCGCGGTAATCCGCACAGACGATGAGAGGGAGAAGAGAATATTAAGAAACCGAGCTGATGTAGTCCGCACAGACCAGAGAGAGGGAGAAGAGATTATTAAGAAACCTGAGCGCGGTAGTCCGCACAGGACCAGATAGAGGGAGAAAAGAATTATTATTACATCTTTTTAGCTCCAATCTCAAGACTTTTTAAAGAATAAATTCTTTAACTCCAATAATCATATTTCTTTGCTTGTGATACATGGGCAAGTCTTTGAGCTCTAGGATCTTTAGGTGATGGCATAAAATAAACATGCCATGCGTTGATTCTTTTAGCCATTATAAAATATAGTGAGAGCATAAATTAAATATGAGATGCAACCTCTTTATTATCTTGAAAGATTAAGTGATGACTTGAAATATAAACATGAAATACAAGCTTGGAATTTAAACATGAGAAATGCAAGTTCATTTATTCATTCTTGAAAATTTAGTGATGACATATAAGGTAAACATGGTTATGCAAAGCATAAACTTAATCATGGATGCAAATTCATTTTGTTTCTTTACTAGAGCTCCTTCAAGACTTTAAAAGAATTATAAATTCAACCCAATACATATCTTAACAAGAAATAAAACATAAAAGGAAAATACATCTTTCAAGTTCTAAACTAAAAATCTTTGTTTTAGCATCATAAAGCATTATTCTTTAAAGTTTTGCATCAAGTGGAATTTTCAAGCTTTAGAGGCCTAACTTGTGATGGATTTACAACCCACCCTCAAGGTCCTCATCATCAAGCCATCATCTTAGTTCCACCTAGGCCATATGGTTGAATTGGTTAAAGAAAAATTGAAGAGGAAAACCAAAATGAAAAGCTAAGGTAAGTTCATAATTTCATCATTTTGAGCTAAAAACACAACTCCTCAAAGCATAGAAATAAATTTAGAAACTACTCCCTACCTAATCTGAGTTGAAGAAGAGGAAGAGAACTTGGTTTCTTGAAGTGAAATGAAACAAAATCTCTTTGAAAAAATTGAAGAAAGAATTCAGCCAAAGAGGAGGAAGAAAGAAAGTTTTTGGTGCTCCTAAAAACTAGTTATGAACCAAGCATTCCAAGACCACTCAAGCAAGCCTATTTATAGAAGATTTTGAGGCTTCTAATTGGCCAACATGATGAGGTAGTGGATGGAATTTTGCAGGAGAAATAAGGGAGGAAAAATCATTTTAGACAAAGTTGTATGAAATTAAGGAATTATGTCTCTTATGGTGACATTTTGGCATTTTGTTTTAGTGCAACTTTTGGCAATAATTCAGCTGCATAATGGCATCAATAATTTCGTCCATTACAGCCCAAAGAAGTGAAATTTGTGTGTTCCATGCATTATTTAGGTGTAGGCAAGGTATTCATGTAATTTAGAGAATTTACAGTTAAGGGTTTAAGTGAATTAGTAAGCAATTTGGGTGTTTTTGAGCAATTTTGGGTTCTAATCAATCTAAATACATAATTTTGACTCTAGATTAATATTTAGAATTTAATAAGCTTTAATTTGAGCCTAATATTGCTTAGGTTTTGTATACTGAATCAAAAATCCCAAATTCAAAGCGCCCAAAAACAGGGGCAAAATCGTACTTTCACTTAAAAACGCACGAGGCCACCCGAGCTTAACCAATGGTTAATCATGACTTAAAAACACATTTTAAAACATTTTAGTGAAGTTCGACTCGGTCGCACGCATATCGAGTTACAACAACAGCGAGGTGTTTTGGTCATTTCAAGCGTCGAACTCAAAATTGAGATCCTTCTGCTCTATTAACACACATAACACAAACAATCCCTTATTATCCTCAAAATATCCCCTTGAGAATAGGTGGGGCCCACGATCCTCATTTTCTGAGTAAAATAACTTCAGGCGCATTTTGGTCATTTTATACGTACAGAAATTCGGGATTTGCGACTCTCGCATGAATCGTTCCTAACCTCTCTTCTAATGTTATATTCCTTTATTGAGGAATGTTCGGCCTCAAATCTTATGTAATAATTACCTACGGTAATTCGGTAATTGATTAATTTCTAATGACAGTAAAAATTACAGTAAAAATTGGGGCGTTACAAGGATCCTATGTAACACCTCGATTTTTCTGTCTGAGCAAAAATTACCAAAATGACCTCAATGCCCTTGAGGTCATTTTTCAACCGAAATTCAAGGACAGCCAACCCAACAGTCCTTGAAGGGTCAACTCAATGTTCAAAGGGGATTATGTGTGGCATGTATGCTAATAGAGTAGAAGAATCTCATTTTTGAGTTCCGATGCGCTAAATGACCAAAACACCCATGTGGTTGTTTAACACTAACTAGTGAGCTGATTGAGCCCGAACTTCACCCAGAGGTTTTAAATAATGTTTTAATGAGTCTGGACATGTCTGTTTAAGTCTCAATGGCCTCGGGCAGTTTTTGAGCAAAATTATGATTTTGCCCCTAGAATAGTGATTCTAAGCTTTATGACAGAATTAAGCAAATCTAAGAAATATTAGACACTAATCAAAGATTAATTAATTTCCCTAATTAATCTAGAGACAAAACAATTAATTGGAATTAATTAGAACCTAAGATTACTTAGAGAAGCTCAAAATCCTTTTCTCAAAATCAAGACATTATGTCATGAATTAAATAGTGTTCTTCTTATCAATTTCCTTAAATCAAGGAACCAATGGATGTGATTGAGAATCTTAATTAGAGGGTATTTGACTCCACTAATAACCAAGACTACTCCTAAACTTGTCTTGAGAAGCCCTTAATTACCCACTTTCTTATTCAAACACTTAACCATAAACTCTTAATCAAATAGCTAATCAAACCTATCCCTTAAACCACATCATAACACAAAAGAAATGAAATAATTTTCCTCCCCCATGGCTGTAACATCCTAATTTTTAACCCAATACTCTAGAACATAATTAGGTTAATCATTAGTCTGTTACTTCATAGTCCTCATTTAACTTTGAATTACTTAGCGAAAAATACGGGTAAATTTTTTTTTTGAAAAACAAAGTGAGAGCCGCGTGATGCGATAAGCGGTAAACCATGTATAGTAAAACAAATGTCTCACAACATCGTAACATAAGGCACACCATGAATAACACTGAATATCATCTCATATATATATATATATATATAACTTGCCCACTTATAAGTATGGGACTTACTTTAGTACAAGGAAAACACATGAAAAGAAATACAACATAAGCATAAACATGATCCACTCCCCTACCCGAGTGCACCTAATAGGATAACCTCTAAACAAAAGAAGGTTTATCCCCATCTAAGTGGTGTGTGCTCTATCTCGGCCATCTACAGCCTCCTACTGGCAACTATCCCTCGAGCGTGGCAAGTAACCAGGAAACTGAGCAAGCCCCTCCGGCGTGAATAGACGGGACGGGGCTCGGAAGTGACCTCCACGGCATGGCCTCATCTCTGGTCGTCGTGCAAGCCTCGGCTGAGTCACGGAAGGCTCACTACCCCCCAAGGTCCATGGGTATGGTGGGGGAAGATCCCTCGGAGGGTGCTTGGGTTGCCGAATCCTCGGAAGGATCCGTCTCCGAAAAAGACGACGGGCAACGGGCACATATCGGGGGTAGTCTCGGCAATGGACATGGATGATGGGGTACGAAGCCTCTCCTCTAGGGACGTGGCGCCGAACACCAGGTCATCGCCAAAAGGTGAGACGGGGGAGAAACGATGGGAATGTACAGGGGGAGTGAAGGGTCGACCCATGAACATGAATACTCTAACCATGCATCGACCCACAAAATGGAATGACCCGTGGTCTGGGTCATGGTGCACCTCCCATGTCGGCGTGTCCATGAACACCACGAACGTCGCCATCTGAAGACGTGACGGAAAGAAAGAGGTAGAGGGAGTGAAAATCTTGCTAAAGAATCTCAGTAGGGCCTCCTACTACCTAGGTGTCATCATCTACGTCCTCAGGAACCTTGGGTTTATTTATACAAAATGACTGAGCATGTATTAAGTTCATTTTAAACTTTAAAATATATTTTAGCCAAAGTCCATTCATTTTAGGATGATCTTAATGTCATGGATGCAACATAATAGAAAATGTATGCATGACACTACCTAATGCACATACATAAAACATAACATCAAGCATCATCATTCTTGGTGGCATAAAGTGGCAATAGTAACATTCATATGGGACAAAACTTAGTGACATAATTATAATCATGAAACTTCTCTTCCTCATGGGCCACCCTAAAAGACAATCGAACTGGGGGTGCTCGGCCGAACCAGTGTCACCCAGAACGTGTCACATATCTAGGTTATGAGCTCATACCTTAACTATTCGTCACTAGTTCTTACTTACCACTTAACGATAAGCATATCATAAAACATAAATCCCGACTATCTGAGTACGGGTTAGGGGGCAAAACTCTTAGGGGTGCTCGGCCGAACCGGTGTCACCTAAGAGTGTAAAATGGTACCGATGTCACATGAGTTCTATGGAGGTGCTCGGCGAACCGTGTCATCCTAGAACCCATCTTAGTACCTTAATTTTCAAAATCTCTTTAAGTCCCCAAATTTGTCGGAAATTAGTGACAACTTGGTCATTACACCGAATTTCCTTCCAAATTTGCTTTATGCCACATTAACATATAACCTCATGAATTCCTCATATGAATAATCATCATCATCATTTGCATACTACATGCATCATCATAAAACATTCAAACGCTTACCCTTACGGTAGCTTATGCTTTGACCCTTACGGGTCTTAATCTTGAGATATAATTCTCTAACATCCGACGCTCATATTTTTATGCACCTAAGGGCTCATAATTAATCATCATTCCTAATCCTCATGTTCATACTTAAATCTGAATAGCATAGGGCAAGTTCTCTAACTTGTGTTCACGGGGTTCTAGAACTTACGTTTTAGACCCTTTCTCGGTTCCGTTTTCGCCAAAGGCGCTATATATTAAATCTAAATCAATTATGAGGCATTCCTATGCTTAAGGATTAATTATTAATCATGTTTATCATGTTGTAAGGGTGCTGGACAGAATCCAGAAAATTAAATGTTCTAAGAGTTCTACATTTGCATTTTTACGATTTTCTAGTTACTAGTTTCCCCATAGGTGCTAGAATTCAATTCTAATTCAAATGATACCAAGTTTTTCATGTCTAAACAATTTAAGTCTGATTATGTTCCCATTAAAACAGTTTGGATTAGTTCCATAAACAAATGGGTCAAAACTATGTTAAATTCTAGCTTTACGGTATTTCTAGTTAGCTAGTTTCCTACCTATCATGCATAGGATCGCTTCTACATCATTACATGATATTTTCACACATTCCAACACATCAAAACATCATCATACAGCATCACACTCATCACATCAGAACCGAAAATATTTAACTTACATGAGAGAGTTAAATTGACATTTCTAGGTACATAAGTTAACTAGTTTCTCTTGGAATCGATCTAGAACTTCTAAAACTCTTTTCAAAACATTTTAATTCATCAAGAGGCTAAGAGAAGCCTTAGGTCAATGACCAAAATATATTTCATCTCCTAAAAGAGAATAAAGTCATATCTCATGACAACATAACCTTGAAAAGGGTTGTAAAGTTTTAAGGAAAACTTAGAACATAGACTATTGGTCCTTGTAGCTAGATGAAAACTCATTGCAAGTCCATCATCACTACTTGGCCGAAATTATGCATTCAAGGAATACATTCACATTTAACTTTATCTTGGAATGAAATGGGCAAGTCTTTGAGCTCTAGGTTCTTAAGTTACGACATAAACTAAATGTGCTCATGCTTTTCATTTTTAATCTTGCTTACAAAGTAAAGTGATGACTTGAATTTAAATATGCAAGGCATAAACTTAAACGTGCAAGCTTGAAGGTAAATATGCGAGGCATAAACTTAAACGTGCAAGCTTGAAGGTAAATATACATGGTTCAATTCTTTATTTTAGTGCTCTTGGCCCAACAACAATCGACTTTAAGGCCGAAATAGATAGGCATTCGAGGAATTAATTAAGTGAGGATGCAAGTTCAATTCTTTATTTTAGTGCTCTAGGCCCAACAACAATCGACTTTAAGGCCGAAATAGAAAGGCTTTGAGAATTAAATTAAGTGAAGATGCAAGTTCCATTTTAATCTTTATGTTCTTAGATGATAGCTTGAAAGTAAAGATGCATAACAAGAATGTAAATATGAATGCAAGCATAAAATAAATTATGCAAGTTCATTTTATCTTTCTAGAGCTCTTAACAAGACTTTAAAGGAATTTAAACCATAACCCAAACTTATCCAAACAACGTAAGGTCAAGCTTAGAGTTCTTAAAACTCAACATAATATTTTTAGGAAATCAAACATGAAGCTTAGAAAAATTTAAGGAAATGGCCGAAATCTTCAAGAAGAAAAAGGAACATTTTAAAACTCTAGAGTTCATGATCTTGATGATATATTAACACCAACATCATGAGTCCTCATCATTGAGTTCATAGAGCCATTTTAAAACATCATTAAAGCTAAAGTTCTCAAGAGTTCAAGAAAGGAAAAACTAAAAACATTTTTGCTCAAGAACAAAGATCAAGCTCTAGAGTTTGTTTCAAGTGATGAACATCATCATGAAACTCTCATCATCAAGCTCTCATTCCTTCATTCCCAAAGGCCCATGGCCAAAACATAAAGAGGAAGGAGAAGAAAAGAAGTTCTAAAAGGAACCAAGAGAAACTATGAACATCAAGCTTAAAACAAGAACTTTAAAGAAAAGAATACATGAAAGAAAATCCCTACTTGATGTGATGAACTTGAAGATGGAAGAAGAAGATGAAGAAGATGAAGAACTTGAAGAGCTTGAAGAACTTGAAGAACACTAGAACTTTGAGAGAAAAAGAAAAGCTTTGAGTGTTTCCTAAACTTAGCAAATGATCTAAAAGTGGTGCAAGCTCCTCAAGGCATTCTATTTATAGAGAAATGAATCAAATGGAGGGAGCTCATGGGGGAGGATGGCTTCGGCCATGAGGTGCAGATTGGAGGCATTCCATGAGTTCCATGAAGTGAGATAATGTGTTCTTGAGGTATGGTGAGGTATGGCTTAAGGTATGGTGAGGTATGGTTCAAGGTATGGCTTCAAGCATGGTTCTTTGAGTGAGAAAACAATTTAATATGTGGTCAAAGGGGATGAGGTCTGGCCGAAATGCATCAGCCCATGGGGAGGATTAGTTTGCATTTTAATTGTGGTTTAGAGTTGTGTTTAGGTGTATCTTTGATTATGCTTAAGATTAGGAATTTGTAAGAAAGTGTTTAGGTAAGGTAAATGGGTAATTAAGGTGGTCTAGACATAATTAAGGAGTGGTCTTGCACCATTAGTGAGTTAAATCCTCAATTTAGAGTCTAAACAACTCTAGACACATTTCCTTGATTTAAGGAATTGGAGAGAGAAAACACTATTCAAGATTCCAAGACTAGGAGTCTTGAGTTCTAAAAAGGGATTTAAGTTTAATCTAAGCAATTTTAGGTTCTAATTAACTTTAATAAATTATTTTGACTCTAGATTAATTAGGGAAATAAATTAATCTTCGTTTAGAGCCTAATATTGCTTAGGTTTGCTTAATTACGTCATTAAGCTCAAAAGCACTATTCTAGGGGCAAAATCGTAATTTTGCACTAAAACTGCCCGGGACCACCGGGACTTGAACAGAGACCTTTAGACACATGAAAACATGTTTTTAAACCTCTGGGGAAAGTTCCGGGCTCAAACGACACCTTTACCCGCGTAAAAACGCTATAGGGGTATTTTGGTCATTTTGACCCGAAACTGCGGAAAACGAAATTTTCGCTTCTGAAAGCATTCAAGGGCCATTTAATCCCCTTCAAACATTGAGTTGACCCTTCGAGGACGACCGAGTTGGTTACCCTCGAGTTCGGGTCAGGAAATGACCTCAGGGGCATTTTGGTCATTTCCCTCGGACAGAGAAATCAGGGTGTTACAATGGCCATTAAATCACATGGCCACTCCCCCTCCAAATTCATCACATGTTGATTTATTTTAATAACATTTCACACCTAAAGAACCATACCTTCAACCATACCTAGCCATACCTTGGAATGACACATGAAAAGAGATATTTTCTCTTCCTCCTCTCCCTCCATGAACCGGCCACCCCTCCTTCCCTCTCCCTCCCCTCACTTTGATTTTCTATAAATAGGGGAAGTTCTCCAAAGAATCCCTTTGCTCATTTTCTCTTACACCTCTAAGCTTTCTTTCTCTCAAGGAGTTCTTCTTCTTCTTCTTCTTCTTCATCTCCTTCTCCATTTTTTCCAAGAGAAAACTCTCTCTCAATCAAGGATCATATCTAAGGTAGGGAATTCTATTCTTTTTCTTTCGTTGTTTATCTCTTGACTTGTAAGGATACAATGTTGATGCTTTTTTCCTTCTCCACTTCTTTTTTTTTGTTCTTGCTCATTCTTTTTCTTCCCTTTGATTTTCGGCCAAATGGCCTACATTTGGAAGAAACTATGGCTTGATGATGAGGATCTTGAGTATTGGTTGCAAAACCATCACTTGTTTGACCTCTAAAGCTTGAAGGTTTCACTTTTGAAAAGGTTTTTAACAACACAAAGAAGCTATGTTGTTGTGAAGAGTAATCTTGAGCCTAGGACTCAAACATGTTTATTTTTCTTGCTATCACCTTAATAATTAATCTCAAAACCTATCTATTTCAACCTTAAAGTTGATTGTTGATTTAGAGTGAAAACTCTAAGGGGCCTAGAGCACTAAAATAAAGAATTGAACTTGCGTATCATATTTATTTTTCAAGTCATCACCTAAAGCTCAAAGATAAGAAATGAACTTGCACTCTATGTTTACATTTCTTGTCTAGCATGTTTATGTTTCAAGCCAACACATAAACTTAAAGATTAAGAATGAACTTGCATTCTCATGTTTATTTTCAAGCCTTGTATCTTTACTTTTCCTTGCCATCACTCTATAATGACAAGATTAAAATGGGACTTGCATTAGCATGTTTATGTTTATCACCTAAAGGTCTAAGGCTTAAAGATCTAACTCTTTCAACTAAATCTTGAAACTATGGGCATTTATCTTGCAAAAATATTTTGATTTCAAAGTGAGTGTTAGAACAAGGTTCAAGATGGTTAAAGAAGAGAGGAATAACTTAGAAGATGTCTTAGACTGAAATTTTCATATTTTAAAGGTATTGGTAATCAATTACAAGGCCCATGTAATCGATTACCAGAAAGTTTTGCCAGAACTTTTAGGCCTAAGTAATTGATTACGACATCATGTAATCAATTACACGTACTGGAACTCTAGTAATCGATTACCACTCCATGTAATCGATTACTCAGATGTTCTTAGGCCCCAAGTTTGATGTAGTCGATTATAGAGCCCATGTAATCGATTACCAGAGCCCTCAATTTATCTGTTTTGAAACTCGAAGCTGTGTAATTGATTACAAGGCTCAAGTAATTGATTACCAGAACCCTAAGTATGCAATAAACATTTTTCGTACTTGAATGATGTGAATCCATGATCTTGTTTACATATGAAACTATGAGATTTCTTGACATAAATTAATGAGAAATGTACAACTATTCATGAATCCTAAGTATGTTTATTTTATGAAGTATTTATCCCTAGAGATAGAACTCAACCTTTACGTGTTATAGTCTCATATGAAATACTAAGATGCATATGCTAGAGATATATGAAGAACTAGGAATGATTATTTTTGAATCATGATATGCTATGATGTATTGATGCATGAATGGATATGTTGCATGATATTGATGACTTGATTTTCATGTACTATTAGCTCTTGTGGCATAAAGCAAATTTGAAGGAAATTTCGTGTACAGCCATTACGCTGCCGAATTTCTGTCAAATTTGAAGACTAAAAAAGTTTTTCTAAAAAGATATGAGATACGTTCTAGGTGACACCGGTTTAGCCGAGCACGCCCACGAACAAATGTGACATAGTATTGAGATGCGTTCTGGGTGACACCGGTTTAGCTGACCACCCCCAGGAACAAAACCGTGAGGTATTGACATCAAGCTTGCCAAAGCAGACAAATAACTGTGTCAGTAATTGCGTTTCAAAGAAGAAAATATTTCTCTGGACTCCCCGAATTAAAGGTTATGATAGGTGATCCTTATGCCCCCTAAGCCCGTACTCTTGGAGTCGGGATTATTATTATGATGATACGCTAATTAGAGGATAAGTAAGAACTAGTGACAACTAATTAGGTATGAGCTCATAACCTAGAGATGTTTTAGGGTGGCCCCTATGATGAAAAGTGTAACACCCTAATATTCGACCCAATACTACTAAATGCATTACTTAGGCCAAATATTAGTCATTACTTACTGTCACGGTTCTTTTTACTTGGAAAAATAGCTTAACGAAAATACGAGCCAATTTTTTTTAAAACATTACTTAAAATAGAAGCCCCACGTATCTTACCGGGTCGGTATCATAAAGTGCAGTAATATAAACATAGAAGTGGCTCTGAATCATAACATCATCACAACTGGAATACCTCATATATAATATGCCTACCCTACAGGCGGGTGTGACTCTTCAAGTACATGATAAATAGGAATACAACGGAAATACAGAATACATAGAAAAGAACTAGAAAGAAACATCCCTACCCACGTGCAACCTAAGGTGGATAACCTCAACACAAAAGAGGTTTCATCCATACTACGTGTCGTACGTGCACTAAGGGCTACCCTCCAATCTCCACAGCAGAATCACAGGTACGGAGGAACGTAGCCAATCTGTAACATCCCCTGCTGCTTTATGGATTGACGACTGTCCCCACAAAACCAACACGAGTCTTTTCAGCGTGCTTTGTCCTCACTCACACGCTTCCTAGGAAAACTTCCCAGGAGGTCACCCATCCCAAAATTGCTCCAAGTCAAGCACGCTAATCAGGAGTTCTTTCAATTTGGGCTACCAAAAAGAAGATGCATCTTGTTGGTATAGGTAGTACAAATCAATTCATATAAGCCCTCCTCAACTGTATAGTCCCATACCTATACAGTCTTAGGATCCCTCTTATTCGGGTGTGTAATCGGTTCATTATGTTCCCCTCCGCTTCGAAGTCCGCCAGAGCCGCTCCCTGTCCGTGCCTCTTTGCACGGCGATCACTCCCAACCGCGATCCGGGCGTTACATGCCCACCGACTTCACTTTGGTTCGTCCCCGAACCACACCGTACTGGGAGAGGTGTAGGCTCTGATACCATTTGTAACATCCCCTGCTGCTTTATGGATTGACGACTGTCCCCACAAACCAACACGAGTCTTTTCAGCGTGCTTTGTCCTCACTCACACGCTTCCTAGGAAAACTTCCCAGGAGGTCACCCATCCCAAAATTGCTCCAAGTCAAGCACGCTTAACTGTGGAGTTCTTTCAATTTGGGCTACCGAAAAGAAGATGCATCTTGTTGGTATAGGTAGTACAAATCAATTCATATAAGCCCTCCTCAACTGTATAGTCCCATACCTATACAGTCTTAGGATCCCTCTCATTCGGGTGTGTAATCGGTTCATTCATGTACCCCCCGATTTTCCAAGTCTGCCAGGAGCCGCTCCTTGTCCGTGCCTCTTTGCACCGGCGATCACTCCCCGACTTCGCGATCCCCGGGCGTTACATGAAATGTAACATCCTTAAATTCATAAATAACATAAATATCGATTAATGCTAATTAGAAATTAGATAAAATATAGCAAAAACCAAGAGAACCTGGACCAGTTTTATGAAACATAACAAATATTATTAGAATATTCTTGTGTTTCTAGAGAAAAATGCAAAGAATTACAAAAGTATCCTTGTCTTAGTTAAAGAAATTACTACAATGACAATTACAACAATGCCATTGCACAAATCCCTAGATTTGTCTTTGGGCAAGAATGAATCTAAGCCATTGGATTAAGATGACAATACAATAATTCAACCACATACATCATACACATTCTTAATCACATACATGCACATAGATAATCTCATGCTAAAAAAATTAAAAACACTTATTAAAGCATAAGAACACATGATATAAATCTATGATGCATACATACATTAAAGGTTAGAAAATTTCCACTAACATTTTTGCATAAAACATGGAACATGATTTCATAAAACTAGGCCAACATGTTTCCATAAAACATGGAGTGTTTTAATCCAAAGTTTGGCCAACATGTTTCCATAAATCATGCTCCAAGAATTAATTCTCTAAATGTTTCTTGTCTTGATCCTTCCACTATAAATACTCTTCAAACTCTTTTCCATTCCTTACATTTCCAAAACACAAAGAGGCCTTACATGCTTTGCAAGAGATACATTCTCTAGCTCTTGTAAAATACATACACTTTTACTAGTTTTCATGCCTTAGAAACTCCCTAAGTGCTCTTTCTTTCTTATATTTTTCTCTACCATTCTTCTTATGTTCTCCTCTTCAAAGATTTCTCTAACCCTCTAAACCTTATTTTAAACACTTAAATTCTAAACTCAAACCTTCACTAGAGTTACAATCTTTAACTCTGGTGAGAAATATTTTCTTAAGCACTCAAGTTCTAGAGCCAAGATTCAAGGAGGGTCATCTACTCCAAGGACTCTTGCTTAAGCTCAAGAAAGAAGAGAAGGACTCTTTTTAGACCCTACATAAGAGGTAGGAGTTTCTTCTTTATTTGTTCAAGCATTATTGGCTTCTAACCATGGATAGAATGCCTCAACCTTGAGTTATTGTCAAAAGTTTTGAATGATTATTTGTAAAATATATTTTTAGATAGCACAATATATTCCATTATGTTCCTAGCACTTCTATGATGCTATCATACTCAAATATAACATAAAATGATACTATGTGAAACTTGTTTTTTAATAAAAATTACTAAAGACATAAAAATGGTAGGTGCTGGAATTTACGGTTGATTCGGCAGCAGGCACTTCAAATGTAATGATCATAAAATATGAAGTATCCCGAAATAAAAATATCTTTTATCATAAACTAGACCTATTATAGAAGAGTGCTCCAAAAGAATCACCCAAAACCGAGTTCTCTAGCACAAGATATAAATTTTCAAAGCTAAGCCAAAAAACTGAAACTCTACATATGACCTTGCAGTAGTAAAATAAGTGTAACTCACTATATAAAAATCCAAATGGACTGATTTCAACTCCTTAGGAAAGCTAACACATAGAGAAACACATCTATGTATGTTATACATAATGCTTTGCACCACGTAAATATAGGATGAGAAATAAATTTTCAGGACAGTGTCCTGTGAGAGTGTAGTTTGGAGCAGTTCTGGCTAAGGAAAGACTTGGTATTTAAGCGTGTCCATTGTGACCCATCTCTCTTTCTGGGAACCCTCCTGTACAGATTACAGTTGAAGGATTCTAAAACTACCTTTTCTAGGCTGAGATAACAAGTATATAGAGAGCTACAAACTTTTTCTTCTAAAAGATGTTTGAAATCGAAATAAAAGATTCAAGTCTTGCAAGAAAACTTAAATATTTAAGTAGTAATAATTGTCGAGAGAAATATATATATATATATATATATATAAAAGTCATAGGGAGCTTTAAAATATGTAAAGAACATTTAATAATATTTTAAGGTGCGTTAATGTATTACTAAAAATTAAGTGTACAAAGAAGACTAAGAGAATCTATATGAGATCTTATATAAGTCTATCCACTAAATACCTGCTTAACATGAATACTATTTTTTTATTTACCATGAGACTTAGTATGAAATGTCTACTACTTGATATAAGATTGTGTATGAAATGTTTCTATGATATCCAAGCTGATATATAGTATTATGAATATATATTGATGAGTTATGAAATGATAAAAATGGATGATTGATTGTACCATGATCTATTTATGATTGCATGATTATTATTTTTACTCAATGAGAATAAAGTAAAGCGTGAAAAAGTAGCAATGATAGTGCGGAAAAGTGGACTTGAGCTAAGCTCACGGCTTAACCCCTAAACCGTTGAGATCACTAAGAACGGAAAGAAAACCAAAAGGTTGTGGCGACGGCCACGGTATGAGCTCATTACCCTTTTAGGGTGGTCTAAGGCATTGATGTATTCATCCCGTGAGTAATTATGAGACATGTCAATAAAAGAGAATAAAGTGTCATGCATGAATACTACTAGTAGAAATGCTTGTATGATTACAAAAAAAGAAAGAGATGCATGAAATCATTAAGTAATGTGTTGACTTGTAATTGATGAGTTAAGTTAGATATGTATGACTCTGCTAATAAGAATAGTTTAAAAGTAACTCTACCTCGGCTAATCACGTTTGCGAAAATCTTGATAAATGAACCTTTACCTGTCCATCACTTTGTAAATAAACCCGAGGTGGCTGGGGTGACAACGGTGACACGATCGATACCAAGTTGCAATTCCTACCGAGAAATCCAGCATTTCTCACTCCTATGTATGTTCCGTTGTCACCACCAGATCTTGATGGATCCCAACTATTCGAGAAGGGGAAGTCTCGCTTCCCTGAGTCAAGATGCACTGAGTCCGGGAGCTAGGGAGAATGACCACTACTAGCCTAGCCTCATTTAGACATCCGATAGGCTAAGAACCACCGCCACCACCTCTGTAGTTATCTATGCTAGAAATTTTCACTTCTCCACTTGTTGCTATTCGTATCTTTGTACTTTCTTCTATGTACTATTTATTAGAAGTACAAAAAGCGATCTTGTATTTACCCAAGTAGGTGCTACTCAGTAAACTCATGTTGGTAACAATGTATAATTATTCCATGTTATGTTAACTATGCTAAATTTCTACAATCATATTACTGCTCAAGAAACTTCAATTTTAGAAATTATATTATATCGGAACTATGGCGCACATACCATTCACATTACAGGCTTAGTTTTTAAAAGTAGATTCGTATAAAAAAAAAATTACCCTTATCTTCTTATCATTAATTTAAAAATAAAATTGATTAAAGAATATAGGTAATGACTAATAGAGTCCGGTCTATTAGGTGTTACACAATCCATGGGGCGGGCTTCGGCGGAGTGCGAGCATGCCCTGTGGATCAACATGTCGCCCACGCCGGTCGTGGGTCCGCAATCAAGCCCTCCGACGCCGAGTGTTGACTCCTCATTTGCCCATCGGTCGCAGAGGCGGAGTGGGGGCAGAGTCCTCATGGTCCATGGGGGAGTCCTCTATAGGGCCCTCTTCCGAGTGCTGCGATAGTGGCACGTACTCCGGTATGTCAGCTGAACCGGCAGAGTGGGTCCGTAGGTTCCTCTCATGTCGTGCCCGTGCACGCTCAAAAATCGTGGGGTCACCATAGGGGGATGTCGGGGAGAAGCGATAATTATATACGGGTGTGCAAACGGCCGTCCCAAAAACATGAAGATGCGCACAGTACATCGGCCCTCAAAATGGAATGACCCATGCTCCGGGTCATGGTGGACCTCCCATCGGGGTGTGTCAACGAACAGCACGAACGTCGCCATCTCGCTCTGAAGACGTAATGGAAAGAAAGAGATAGAGGGAGGGAGATTCTTACTAAAGAAACTCAGTAGGGTTCTCCTCCTATCCTAGGTGTCATCATTTACGTCTCCAGGTATCTCGGGTTATTTATAAAACCATGGACATATATTGGTTCAATTATGAGTTTTTCTAAAATCTCAATTTCCGAGATCCGTTCCTTTTAACATATCACTTGTATTTACATAAATCATGGGAATTAAATTGTGGGACTTCAATCATATAACTTGGATCATAGAACGTAAAACATATAACTTGGATCATCGACATAAATCATGCAACTTGGATCATAGAACATAAATCATGTAACTTGGATCATAGAACATAAATCATATAACTGGGAATCATAGAACATGAATCATATAACTTGGAATCATAGAACATAAATCATATAACTTGGTACTTGGCACATGGCGACTTATCTTGGTTACTTAGGTGACATTAAACTTTCACTTAAACTGGGGCCACCCTCATATTTCTCCCTTTTGAGAAATCTCTAGGCTATGAGCTCATACCACACTAGTCGTCACTAGTATCTAGACTTTTATCCGTTGGGATAAGTCAACTTCCCGACTTTAAGTACAGGTTTAAGGGGCTAGAATCACATTGTCCCCACCCTTAGTTTGGTGGTTTCAAAGGATTACATTCTCATATTTTAAGTCACCCTAAGTTTTAACATGTTACTTTAAGATGCCACATAATTAATGCATACCACATAATTACCACTTCGGCATCTCTAAGGTTCTTTTAAAGAAGTAATAACATGAGATTACAAATCATCACATAAGGGTAATAGTTTACATGGCACCACATACGTCATGAGCTAACACATCAATTCATCATTAAATGAGAGGCACATAATCATCCCTTAAGGTAGAAACCCTTAAATCGGGTAACCTCAAACTTTCAAATTATTTTCTTATACCTCTAAGGGATTGATTAACCTCATTACCATGGTTTATTAAGTCCTAAAACCTAATTAATCATGGCTGGACAGCCTTGGCAGTAAGCTTGTATTAGATGAATTACGGTGTTCTAGAAGATGCGTTTTAAACCCTTTCTCACATCCGACTTTTTCTATGATGCAACAATTAATACTTAAGCCAATTATGAGTCACTCTCACTGATCTAGACATCATATAATGTGATTCTATGGATGTTAATCAATCTGGACAGAATTCATATTTTCTGTACCTATGGGGTTCTAGAATTCACATTTCAAGCATTTAAGGTAACCAAACATGCTCTAAAATGTCTAGAACAATTAGCATATACTTGGCAAGGTATTCAAACATATTTAGACCACCCAAAACATAATTTAAGGTGCTGGAAATGATCATGGCAGAACTGAAATTGGTAAGTCATCAAATCATGTGTAAACTTTCTTTTTCATGTACATAGGTAACTAGTTTCTCTTGGAACAATTTTGAGACTTCAAAAATACCTTGGAAATCAATTTAACTTGTCAAGAACTTTCATAAAATACATAGGGCAGCAACTCTTTTAAATTTACTCATGGTTGAAATTCTAAATATAAGAACATACTCAAAAATACTTTCAAATGTCACTTATGTTTAGGAAGAACTTAAAACATAAACTATAGGCTCTTGTAACTAATGAAAAACTCATCCTAGAGCTTTCATCATCACATGGCCGAATGCATTTCAAGAGAATGCCTCTTGATTTAACTTTTCTCAAGATGAAATGGGCAAGTCTTTGAGCTCTAGTCTCTTAGGTGATGGCATAAAAGTAAACGTGCTATGCATTCCATTTTATTCTTCATTAGAGAGTAAAGTGAGAGCTTCAAAGTAAATATGAAATGCAAGAACTTGAAAATTAAATATGCAAGACTCAAAGTAAATATGAAACTTCCATTCTTTATTTTAGTGCTCTAGGCCCAGCAACAATCGACTTTAAGGTCGAAATAGAAAGGCTTCGAGATTATTTTAGGTGATATGCAAGCTCGTTTTACATCTTTAAGTTCTTAAGTGATGACTTAAAAATATAAACATGGAATGCGAAGCTTGGAATTTAAACGTGCATTATGCAAGTTCATTCCTTGTCTTGGGGTTTAGTGATAGCATAGAAATAAACATGCTATGCAAAGCATAAAGTAAACGTGAATGCAAGTTACTTTTATCTTGTCTAGAGCTCTTGCAAGACTTTTAAAAAGAACATAGTTCCAACCCAAACCTCATCCTCACAAGAAAAGGAAACTACTAGTGCTTGAATACTTAAAATGAATCATGACCATAAAAACTTGAAGATGGCCGAATCTTCATCAAGAAGAATAAACCATTTTTGAACTCTAGGGACCAAGATCTTGATGATTCAAACACCAACATCTCAAGTCCTCATCATTGAGTATTTTACTATGTTTTAAACTTCCATCAAAACCAAACTCATGGTAAACATAAAGGAACAAAACCGAAAACATACTTGGTCTAGGAACCAAGTTCAAACTCTAGAGTTTTGTTCATGTGACATACATCAACATGAAGCCCTCATCATCAAGCTACCATTTTTTTCAAGTTCCAAAGGCCTTCATGGCCGAAATCTCAAAGAAAAGAGATGGAGTTTTCAAAGGTTCAAGAGAAACACAACTATTTCTTGAGTAAAACTTGGAAATAATAAACTTTTCTTAAGAAAACTCAAGCTTTAGAGGTTTTTCATGTGACAAACATCAACATGAAGCCCTCATCATCAAGCTACCATTTTTCCAAGTACCTTAGGCCTTTATGGCCGAAACATCAAGAAACAAAAGTTCCAAAAAGGTTTCATGAAAAACATAACCTTGTCTTGACCAAAACTTGAAAAAGATGAAACTTTTCTCAAACAAGATTCAAGCTTTAGAGGTCTCATGTTGGGATGAACACATGGTCATCTCAAGAGAGCACTCATCATCAAGCTCTCCTCATCTTGGCCTTGAGGCCGAAAAAGAAAGAAAAAGGAGAAAGAATGGAACTTTTTCTTAAGAAAGGTTCAAGCTTTAGAGGCCTCACTTTAAGATGAACTCATGGTTTCATCTTGGAGAGCACTCATCATCAAGCTCTCATGTTCAAGGCCTTGAGGCCGAAAATGAGAGGAAAAGAAAAGGAAGAAACCGAAAAATGAAAAAGCAACATGGAGGTTCCACCTTTCATCATTTCCCAACAAGATTCAACATAGAAATGAAAAACATATTGAGAAAGGTTCCCTACCTTGTGGTTTTTGAAAGGAAGAGGAAGAACTTGAGCTTGAAGAACTCTTGGAAGCTTGAGAGAAAACCTCAAAGTGCTCTAAACTCTAAGCTTTAGTAAAATGAACAAAGGTGCTTCAAGTTCCCTAAGCTACCTATTTATAGAGAAGTAAAATGATGGTGGCCTTTTTGGGGGGAAGAATTCGGCCACTTTACAGCCACATGGGGAAGGAAATATCTTTGTTCAAAGCATGGTGTTAGTCATTCAAAGCATGGTGAAAAGTCTAGCTATGCATGTCCTAAGGTATGGCTAACCATGTAGCTTATTTCCAAACCTTTTAAATGAATAAAATCATAAAATTTTGGGCTGTAAAGGAGTGGAAAAAACCATGCCTTCCATGTCAAAAAAAGAAGAAAATATTTTCTAATTTTGAATTTCCAAAGCATAGGTAAGGTGGTGTAAGACATAATGTCTTGAAAAGTTTGATTGAAAGCTTGAATGACCACAAAAACAATTCATTCTTTTTGAATTTGAATGACATAAATATTTTTAATTTAGAAATGAATTGAAAACCTTGATTGATGTATGACAACTTTTCTTGGAAGAGAAAGCACTTGAAAGGAAATGTGAATAGTAAAAATACTATTCATAGTTGCTTTTTCTTTAGAGAAAGGAAAGAATTAGAATTGAGTTGTAAATTTCCCTAAGCAAATTTTAGGTTCTAATTAACCTTAAATAATTATTTTAGCTTTAGATTAATTAAGAAAATTAATTAACCTTTCATTAGAGTCTAATATTGCTTAGGTTTAAGTTAAATAACTTGTTAGGCTTAAAATGCATTAAGCAGGGATAAAATCATAATTTTTACCAAAAGTTGCCCAGGACCTCCGGGACTTAGACCAACATGGTTCATGCCTTAAAACATCATTTTTGATCTCCGGGACGAGTCCGGGTCGGAGTCGAAACTTAAAACGGCCTTAAATCAAGTTAGGGGTATTTTGGTCATTTGTGCACAGAAATCTCAGAAATGAGGTTTTTCTGCTCCATTGGACATTCACAATGTAACACCCTAATATTCGACCCAATACTACTAGTACGTACTTAGGCCAAATATTAGTCATTACTTGCTGGCATGGTTCATCTTTTTGGGAAAATAGGCTTAACGAAAATACGAGCCAACTTTTTTTTTGAAATCGTTACTTAAAATAGAAGCCGCGCGCAACTTTACGAGTCGGTATCATAGTATACGGAACGATAACATAGGAATGGCTCCAAACCATAACATCGAACATAACATCAATCATAACTGAAATACCTCATAGATGAAATGCCTACCCACTGGGCAGGACTCTTCAAGTACATAATGTATAAATAAATACAACAGAAAACAAAAATACATCAAAAAGAACTGAAAGAAAACATCTCGATCCCCGTGCAATCTATGATGGGTAACCCCAACGCAAAAAGGGGTTTCATCCATACTAGTGGTGTGCGTGCACTAAGGCCTACCCTCTGTCTATGCAATGAGATCACGGGTATGGAGGGACATAGCCAATCCATGGACGGAGCTCGGCCGGGGCAGGCATGCCCTGTGACTGGATGGGCCGCCCACGTCGAGGTTGTGGTCCTGGTGCCGGAGCTCTCCGATGCTGGGTAACCGTCTCCTCGCTGCCCGCCGGTCGCTGCGGTGGAGTGGGGGCAGAGTCCTCATGACCCATAGGGACATCCTCTATAGGGTCCTCCTCCGAGTGTTGTGTCAACGGCACATATACCGGCAAATCGGTTGAACGGTCAGAGGGGGCCCGCAGGTTCTGCTCCCATTGGGGTCGTGCATGCTCGAAAATCGCGGGATCGTCGTAGGGGGATGCCGGGGTGGAATGGTGGCTATAGACACGGTGCGAAAATGGCCGTCCAACGAACATGAATACACGTAAGGTACATCAGCCCTCAAAATGGTAGGACCCATACTCCGGGTCATGGTGGATCTCCCACCGTGGAGTGTCAATGAATAGGACGAAGGTCGCCATCTCGCTCTGAAGACGTAATGGAAAGAAAAAGATAGAGGGAGTGAGATTCTTACTAAAGAAACTCAGTAGGGTTTTCCTTCTATCCTAGGTGTCATTATATACGTCTCCAGGAATCTCGGGTTATTTATAAAATAATGGACATACATAGGTTCAATTATGAGTTTTCCAAAATCTCACTTTCCGAGAATCCGTTCTTTTTAACATGGCACTTGTGTTACATAGGCTATATACTAAAATCATAGACATAAATCATGTAGCTTGGTACGTAGAACATAAATCATATAACTGGTACATGGAACCTAAATCATATAACTGGCACATGGAACATAAATCACATAAGTGGGTTACTAAGGTGACATAAGAACCTTTACTTAATCGGGCCGCCTAATATTTCTCCTTTTGAGAAAACTCTAGGTTATGAGCTCATACCACACTAGTCGTCACTAGCATCTAGACTTTATCCATTTGGATAAGTCAACTTCCCGACTTTAAGTACGGGTTTAGGGGGCTAGAATCACATTGTCCCCACCCTTAATTCGGTGGTTTCAAAGGATTACATTCTTATGTTCTGAGTCATCCTAAGTTTAACATGTTTCTTTAAAATGCCACATAATTAATGCATAGCACATAATTACTACCTCGGCATCTCCAAAGTTCTTTTAAAGAAATAATAACATGTTAATACAAGCTATCACATAGGGATAATAGTTCACATGGCACCATACACGTCATGAGTTAACACATCAATTCATCATCAAACTTAGAGGCGCATAATCATCTCTTAAGGTAAAAATCCCTAAATCGGGTAACCTCAACTTTCCCATTACTTTCTAGTATGTTTATGGGATTGATTAACCTCATTACCATAATCCATTAAGTTCTAAATCCTAATTAATTATGGTTGGACAGCTTTATGTAGTTGTTCATATTTGATGAATTACGTGTTCTAGAAAATGCGTTTTAAGCCCTTTCTCGCATCCGACTTTTTCTATGGTGCAATAATTAATACCTAGGCCAATTATGAGCCACTCCCACACATCTAGACACAATCTAATGTGATTCTAAATATTTTATCAAGGCTGGGCAGAAACTCATTTTGCCATTCTTTATAGTTCTAGAATTCACATATTAAGCAAACAAAGTCACTAATAATGCTTTAAAGAGTCTAGAACAATTATCACATACTTGGCAAGGTATTACAACATATTTAGACCACCCAAGACAGAATTTAAGGTGCTGAAATTACTAAGGCAGAACCGAAAACCTTTAAGGCATAAAATCATGAGAAAAATCTTTCTTTCAACCATATAACTTGCTAGTTTCTCTTGGGACCTTTTTGGGACTTCAAGACCATGAAAAATCAAAGTTTATTTTGCCAAAACTCATCATGGAACATTAAGGGCAGCAGCCATTTCGGCTTGCTCTGGACAATGATTCAAAACTTGAAAACATGTTTAAAACCTTGGTTAAGTGCATCAAAGTTTAGAAAAATTCTAAGACGTGCATTATAGGCCCTTGTAGTTTAATGAAACTCATCCTTGAGCCATTTACACCACATGGCCGAATGATGTTCAAGGAGATACCTCCTTGATTTAATTCTTTTCTTAAGATGAAATGGGCAAGTCTTTGAGCTCTAAAGTTTCAAGTGATGACATAGAATAAATGTGCTATGCATTTCATTTTATAGTCCTTTAGAAAACAAAGTGATAGCACAAAGTAAAAGATGAAATGCATCTCCATTCTTATTCTTAGAGTTTAGTGATGACTTGAAATATAAAATGAGATGCAAAGCTTGAAACATAACGTGCATTGTGCAAGTTCATTCATTATCTTGGGTCTTAGTGATGGCATAAGAAATAAACGTGCTAATGCAAAGCATAAACGTAAACGTAGATGCAACTTCTTTTATATCTTGTTTAGAGCTCTTGCAAGACTTTAAAGGAAACAAAGTTTCAACCTATAACTCATCCTCACAAGAAGAGAAAACACTAGTGTTGCTAAGTTGTATAAAAGAAAATCATATCCTCAAAGTCCATGAGGTGGCCGAATCCTCATCATGAGGGAACAACCTTATTTTTGAACTCTAGGGACCAAGATTTTGGTGATTCAAACACCAACATCTCAAGTCCTCATCATTGAGTATTTTTACAATGCTCTACATTTATTAACAACACAAAACTCATGACCAACATAAAGGAAAGAAACCGAAACATACTTGGCCTAGAAACCAAATTTATGCTCTAGAGTTTTGTTCATGTGACATACATCAACATGAAGCCCTCATCATCAAGCTACCATTTTTCTAAGTCCCAAAGGCCTTCAAGGCCGAAAACTCAAGGGAAAAGAAATGAGGTTTTCAAGGTTCAAGAGAAACATAACTATGTCTTGAGCAAAACTTGAAAATAGTAAACTTATTTTTTTTTGAAAACTCAAGCTTTAGAGGTTGTTCATGTGACAAACATCATCACACAACTCTCATCATCAAGCTTCTCATATTTCAAGTCCAAGAGGCCTTCATGGCCGAAACCTAAACAAAAGAAAAGGAAAGTTTCAAGACATCAAAGAAACATGACTCATTCTTGACCAAGACTTGAAAAAGAGAAACCTTTCTTGGAAAAACTCAAGCTTTAGAGTTTGTTCATGTGACAAAGGCCAACATGACGCACTCATTACAAAGCTACCATTTTTCCAAGCACCTTAAGCCTCCATGGCCGAAACATCTAGGAACAAAAAGCTCAAAAAGAGTTTTCAAGAAAAACATAGCCTTGTCTTAACCAAAACATGAAAAAGATAAAACTTTTCTCAAACAAAACTCAAGCTTTAGAGGTCTCATGTTAGGATGAACACATGATTATCCCAAGAGAGCACTCATCATCAAGCTCTCCTCATTTTGGTCTTGAGGCCGAAAATGAAAGAAAAAGGAGAAATGATGGAACTTTTTCTTAAGAAAGGTTCAAGCTTTAGAGATCTCACTTTAAGATGAACTCATGGTTTCAACTTTGAGAGCACTCATCATCAAGCTCTCACTACCATGGCCTTAAGGCCGAAAATGAAAAGGAAGAGAAAAGAAGAAACCAAAATAATGCTTGGGAAGAAAACTTACTAACAACACAACTTTCAAGCAAGATAAACATTGAGCATGAAAATAAAAGAAAGCTTTCTTGAAGAGCTCCCTACCTAGAGTTTAGGATTTGAGAGGAAGTGAAGAAGATGAAGAGGTTGGAGAGGATGAGCTCTTGAATCTTGAGAGAAAGAAACTCAAAGTGCTCTAACTCAAAGCTTTAGTGAAATGAACAAAGGTGCTTCAAGTTCCCTAAGCTACCTATTTATAGAGAAGTGAAATGAATTGAATATTGGAGGCCTTTTGGGGGGAGAATTTTGGCCACTTTTACAGCCACATGAGGGAGGAAAAATCTTGTTCAAAGCATGGTGTAAAGTCATTCAAGGCATGGTGAAAAGTCTAGCTATGCATGTCCTAAAGTATAGCTAGCATGTACCTTATTTTCAAACCTTTAAAAATGCATAAAAACTTAAAATTTAGGCTGCAAAATCTGAAGAGAAACCGTGCTCCTCATGCCCAAAAAGAGGAGGAAATTTTCTAGACTTAAATTCCCAAAGCATAGGTAATATGTTGTAAGACATGTTGTCTTTGAAAAAGTTTGATGGAAAGCTTGAATGACCACAAAAACAAATCATTCTTTTTTGAGTTTGAAAGACATAATTATTTTCATTTTAGAAATGAATTGAAAGCCTTGATTGACCATATAAAATACTCTTTGAGTCTTGAGTGACAATTTTCTTGAAAGTTGACCATTGATTGAAAGTGTTCAAGACATATGTCACAAGATAGCTTGAACACATAGACTAACTTTTTGATGATTTTCTAGGGGAAAATTGCGCCATTCTTGGCAGCCTTGGGGAGGAGAAATATCTCCTTAAACCATGTTCTAGAAGTGTGCTTTGGTGTGACATAGATTAGTCTTAGGATTAAAAGTTGCTAAGTAGGTACTTAGGTGCACTAATAGGTTAATTAAAACCACAAATCCCTAGGTTAGAAGTGGTCTAGAAGGATTAGGGGAGTCAACACCTCTAAGACTAGTGATGTGGGTGTGACAACTTGTCTTGAAAAGAAAAGTTGATCTGAATAGTGGAAACACTATTCGACAATTATTCATGATTCTTATTCTTTTTAAAGAATAAGACTAGGATGAGATTTGAATTTCCCTAAGCAATTTTAGGTTCCAATTAATTCTAAATGATGGTTTTGGCTCTAGATTAATTATGGAAATTAATTAACCTTTAATTAGAGCCTAATATTGCTTAGGTTTGGAGTTAAACGGCTCATTAAGCTGAAAATGCGATATGCAGGGGCAAAACCGTAATTTTCACCAAAAGTTGCCCGGAACCTCCGGGACTTAAACAAACATAGTTCATGCCTTAAAATCATTATTTTGAACCTAGAACAAAGTCCGGGTCGAAACGGAACTTAAAAGCGCTTAATTACATTCATGGGTATTTTGGTCATTTACGCACAGAAATCTCAGAAATGAGGTTTTCCTGCTTTGTTAGGCACTCATGCTCAGACAATCCTCTTCATATAACATATGAACCCTATGAGGATGCCCAAAGCCGGCCGTCCTCGTGTTTCGGGTAAAAATGACCTCAGGGGCATTTTGATCATTATGAAAGTTTAGCGAAAATCGGGGCATTACACACAATCATACAATCCCCTTCATATAACATATAAACCCTATGAGGATGGCCAAAGCCGACCGTCCTCGCGTTTCGGGTAAAAATGACCTCAGGGGCATTTTGGTCATTTAAAAGTTTAGAGAAAAACGGGGCGTTACAAAAAGTATGAAGTTTAATGTCACATGTAACACCCCGATTTTTCTGTCCGAGGGAAATGACCAAAATGCCCCTGAGGTCATTTCCTGACCCGAGCTCGAGGGTAACCAACTCGGTCATCCTCGAAGGGTCAACTCAATGTTTGAAGGGGATTGAATGGCCTTTGAATGCTTCCGGAAGCGAAAATTTCGTTTCATCAGCTTTAGGTCAAAATGACCAAAATACCCCTAGAGCGCTTTTACGCGGTAAACGTCTTTGCTTGAGCCCGAAACTTTCCCCAGAGGTTTAAAAACATGTTTTCATGTGCCTAGAGGTCTCTGTTCAAGTCCCGGTGGTCCCGGGCAGTTTTAGTGCAAAATTACGATTTTGCCCCTAGAATAGTGTTTTTGAGCTTAATGGCGTAATTAAGCAAACCTAAGCAATATTAGGCTCTAAACGAAGATTAATTAACTTCCCTAATTAATCTAGAGTCAAAATAATTTATTAAAGTTAATTAGAACCTAAAATTGCTTAGATTAAACTTAAATTTCTTTTTAGAACTCAAGATTCCTAGTCTTGGAATCTTGAATAGTGTTTTCTCTCTCCAATTCCTTAAATCAAGGAAATGTGTCTAGAGTTGTTTAGACTCTAAATTGAGGATTTAACTCTCTAATGGTGCAAGACCACTC
The DNA here is from genome assembly GCA_031216125.1 of Dalbergia cochinchinensis. Lineage (NCBI taxonomy): Eukaryota > Viridiplantae > Streptophyta > Magnoliopsida > Fabales > Fabaceae > Dalbergia > Dalbergia cochinchinensis. Next base: position 28,337,352 of record CM062375.1, on the reverse strand, counting down.
CTTAATTATGTCTAGACCACCTTAATTACCCATTTACCTTACCTAAACACTTTCTTACAAATTCCTAATCTTAAGCATAATCAAAGATACACCTAAACACAACTCTAAACCACAATTAAAATGCAAAGAAACCTCCCCCATGGGCTGATACATATTCGGCCATCTCTCTCCAATTACCACACATATTAAATTGTTTTCTCACTCAAAGAACCATGCTTGAGCCATACCTTGAGCCATACCTCACCATACCTTAAGCCATACCTCACCATACCTCAAGAACACATTATCTCACCTCATGGAACTCATGGAAAGCCTCCAATCTGCACCTCATGGCCGAAGCTCTTCATCACCATGAGCTCCCTCCATTTGTTTTATTTCTTTATAAATAGAATGCCTTGAGGAGCTTGCACCACTTTTAGATCATTTGCTAAGTTTAGGAAACACTCAAAGCTTTTCTTTTCTCTCAAAGTTCTTGTGTTCTTCAAGTTCTTCAAGCTCTTCAAAGTTCTTCATCACCTTCATCTTCTTCTTCCATCTTCAAGTTCATCACACCAAGTAGGGATTTTCTTTCATGTATTCTTTTCTTTAAAGTTCTTGATTCAAGCTTGGTGTTCATAATTTCTCTTGATTCTTTTTAGAACTTCTTTTCTTCTCCTTGTTCCTTCCCATTTTCGGCCATAGGCCTTAGAGAACAAAGGAATGAGAGCTTGATGATGAGAGTTTCATGATGATGTTCATCACTGGAAACAAACTCTAGAGCTTGATCTTTGTTCTTGAGCAAAAATGTGTCTAGTTTTTCCTTTCTTGAACTCTTGAGAACTTTAGCTTTAATGATGTTTTAAAATGGCTCTATGAACTCAATGATGAGGACTCATGATGTTGGTGTTAATATATCATCAAGATCATGAACTTTAGAGTTTTAAAATGTTCCTTTTTCTCCTCGAAGATTTCGGCCATTCCTTAATTTTTTCTAAGCTTCATGGTTTGATTTCCTAAAAATATTATGTTGAGTTTTAAGAACTCTAAGCTTGACTTTACCTTGTTTGGATGGGTTTGGGTTATGGTTTAAATTCCTTTAAAGTCTTGTTAAGAGCTCTAGAAAGATAAAATGAACTTGCATAATTTATTTTATGCTTGCATTCATACTTACATTCTTGCTATGCATCTTTACTTTCTAGCTATCACTTAAGAACATAAAGATTAAAATGGAACTTGTATCATCACTTAATTTAATTCTCGAAGCCTTTCTATTTCGGCCTTAAAGTCGATTGTTGTTGGGCCTAGAGCACTAAAATAAAGAATTGAACTTGCATTATCACCTAATTAATTTCTCGAATGCCTATCTATTTTGGCCTTAAAGTCGATTGTTGTTGGGCCAAGAGCACTAAAATAAAGAATTGAACCATGCATATTTACCTACAAGCTTGCACGTCTAAGTTTATGCCTCGCATATTTACTTTCAAGCTTGCACGTTTAAGTTTATGCCTTGCATATTTAAATTTAAGTCCTCACTTTACTTTGTAAGCAAGATTTAAAATGAAAAGCATGAGCACGTTTAGTTTATGTCGTAACTTAAGAACCTAGAGCTCAAAGACTTGCCCATTTCATTCCAAGATAAAGTTAAATGTGAATGTATTCCTTGAATGCATAATTTCGGCCAAGTAGTGATGATGGACTTGCAATGAGTTTTCATCTAGCTACTAGGACCAATAGTCTATTTTTAAGTTTTCCCTAAAGCTTTACAAATCTTTATAAGGTTATGTCATCACAAGTTGTGATTTTATTATCTTTTAGGGGATGGAATATGTTTTAGTCAGTGACCTAAGGCTTCACTTAGCCTCTTGATGAATTAAAATGTTTTGCAAAGAGTTTCAGAAGTTCTAGATCGATTCCGAGAGAAACTAGTTAACTTATGTACCTAGAAATGTCAATTTAATTCTCTTATTGAGGCAAGATGTTTTCGGTTCTGATGTGATGAATGTGATGCTGTATGATGATGTTTTAATGTGTTGGAATGTGTGAAAATATCATATGATGATGTAGAAGCGATCCTATGCATGATAGGTAAGAAACTAGCTAACTAGAAATACCGTAAAGCTAGAATTTAACATAGTTTTGACCCATTTGTTTATGGAACTTTTCCAAACTGTTTTAATGGGGACATAATCAGATTTAGATTGTTTAGACATGAAAAACTTGGTATCATTTGAGTTAGAATTGAATTCTAGCACCTATGGGGAAACTAGTAACTAGAAAACCGTAAAAATGCAAATGTAGAACTCTTAGAACATTTAATTTTCTGAATTCTGTCCAGCACCCTTACAACATGATAAACATGAATAATAATTAGTCCTTAAGCATAGGAATGCCTCATAATTGATTTAGATTTAATCCATAGCGCCTTAGGCGAAGACGGAACCAAGAAAGGGTCTAAAACGTAAGTTCTAGGACCCCATAAATACAAGTTAGAGGTTTCACCCTATGCTATTCAGATTTAAAAGTAAATGTGAGGATTATGAATGATGTTTAATTATGAGCCTTTAGGTGCATAAAATATGAGCGACGGATATTAGAGAACCATATCTCATGATTAAGACCCGTAAGGGTCAAAGCATAAGCTACCGTAAGGATAAACGGTTGAGAGTTCTATGATGATGCATGAGTTATGTAAATGATGATGATGTTATTCATATGATGAATTCATGAGGATATATGTATATGTGGCATAAAGCAAATTTGGAAGGAATTCGGTGTAATGCCATCGTGCCGCCGAATTCCCGACAAATTTGGGGACTTAAAGAGATTTTGAAAATTAAGGTACTAAGATGGGTTCTAGGATGACACCGGTTGGGCCGAGCACCTCCATAGAACTTATGTGACATCGGTACCATTTTATAGTCTTAGGTGACACCGGTTCGCCGAGCACCCCTAAGAGATTTGCCCTAACCCGCACTCGGATAGTGGGATTTATGATTTATGATACGCTTATCATTAAGTGGTAAGTAAGAACTAGTGACGACTATTTAAGGTATGAGCTCATAACCTAGATGTATGACACGCTCGGGTGACACCGGTTAATGAGCACCCCCAGTTCGATTGTCTTTTAGGGTGGCCCATGAGGAAGAGAAGTTTCATGATTATGATTATGTCACTAAGTTTTGTCCCATATGAACGTTACTATTGCCACTTTATGCCACCAAGAATGATGATGCTTGATGTTATGTTTTATGTATGTGCATTAGATAGTGCCATGCATACATTTTCTATTATGTTGCATTCATGACATTAAGATCATCCTAAAATGAATGGACCTTGGCTAAAATATATTTTTAAGTTTAAAATGAACTTAATACATGCTCAGTCGTTTTGTATAAATAAACCCAAGGTTCCTGAGGACGTAGATGATGACACCTAGGTAGTAGGAGGCCCTACTGAGATTCTTTAGCAAGATTCTCACTCCCTCTACCTCTTTCTTTCCGTCACGTCTTCAGATGGCGACGTTCGTGGTGTTCGTGGACACGCCGACATGGGAGGTGCACCATGACCTGGACCACGGGTCATTCCATTTTGTGGGTCGATGCACGGTTAGAGTATTCATGTCTATGGGTCGACCCTTCACTCCCCAGTACATTCCCATCGTTTCTCCCCCGTCTCACCTTTTGGCGATGACCTGGTGTTCGAGCGCGCACGTCCCCTAGAGGAGAGGCTTCGCCATACCCCATCATCCACGTCCGCCGCTCGAGACTACCCCCAGTATGTGCCCCGTTGCCCGTCGTCCTTTTCGGAGACGGATCCTTCCGAGGATTCGGCAACCCAGGCACCCTCCGAGGGATCTTCCCCCTCCATACCTATGGACTTTGGAGAGGATAACGAGCCCACCGTGACTCAGCCGAGGCGTGCACGACGACCGGAGATGCGGCCATACCCCGGGGCTCACACTCGATCCCCGCTCCGCCTCTTCACGCCCAAGGAGCTCGCCCAGTTTCCAGGATATCTGCCTCGATCACGAGATAGTCGCCAGTAGGAGGCCGTGGATGGCCCGAGTGAGAGCACACACCACTTAGATGGGGATAAACCTTCTTTTGTTTAGAGGTTTCCCATTAGATGCACTCGGATAGGGGAGTAGACCATGTTTATGTTTATGTTGCATTTCCTTTCCTATACTTTTCCCTGTACTAAACTAAGTCCCACAATTATAAGTGGGCAAATTATATATATATATGAAATGATATTCAGTGATGTTCATGTTGTGCCTCATGTTATGATGTTGTGAGACAATTGTCTTACCATACGTGGTTTACCGCGTATCGCATCACGCGGCTCTCACTTTTATTTCAAAAAAAATTTTACCCGTATTTTCCGCTAAGTAATTCAAAGTTAAATGAGAACTATGAAGTAACAGACTAATGATTAACCTAAATATGTTCTAGAGTATTGGGTTAAAAATTAGGATGTTACATCACACGGTTAAGAAAAGTGAAAGTTTCACATGAAAAGTTATATGCCACTTACATGATGTTTCTTGATGTTATGCTCTATTGCTTTCTTGCATAAAGTATTATCATGCATTCATGCTTTGCTATGTTGCATACATGACATTAAGACTCATTCTAAAATGAATGGGCCTTGGATAATTATGATTGAAAATCTAACAATGAATTCTATGCATGCACACCTTTTTATAATAAACCCAAGGTTCCTGAGGATGTAGATGATGACACTAGGATAGGAGGACTTCCCTACTGAGATTCTTTAGAAAGTTCTCCCTTTATCTTCTCTTTCCATCACGTCTTCAGAGGACAATGGCATCCTTCATCATTTATGTTGACGCGCTGACATGGGAGCTGCATTTTGACGTCACGCACTAGTCCTATCACTTCATAGGCCGTTTCTTCGTTCGTATGTTTGCATTTCTGGATCGCCCCTTTACTCAGCTAGTCACTAGCTTCCGATTTACTCCAACCTTTGTAACACCCTAAAAATTATTTAAAAATTAATTTGGCTTTATTAGTCATAATTTCAAAAATTTGATAGTTTGAAACTCCATTGCCTTCTTGATAACAACCTTGAGAATTTGATTTCCAAGCTCAAAATCATAAGCCTAACTTGCTCAAAATCAAAAACTTCCTTAAGTAAACATGTTCTACACTTCAACCTCCACAAATACAACCTGTAACACCCTAATATTTAACTCAACACGCCTAGGACGCATTTAAGTTAATTATTAGTCATTACTCTTTTGTTCCAGTTTTTAACTCAAAACTTCTTTAAAATACTTTAGTGAAAATATGGGTAAATTTTTTTTTTTGAACTTAAATACCAAATCATGAGCCGCGCATACTAAATATCTAACGTAATAACCTTGCCTGCGTAAGAGAGATGTTAGAAACGAATAACAGGTAAATACATAATACAACCATAACATAACATAACTCAAATAATAATAACATATCAATAACTGTATCATAATAGTGATTTCATGTAATCTTAAGGACATCAATATATATCCATCAATAGAATACAAACTGATAACTGAGATACGATCACTCTAAAGGCAAATATCCAAAAGGAAGTTATCTCCGTAGCTCCTCGTCCACTCTCAAGACAAATCACGAACTACACCATCATTCATGTCTGGAAACGACACGGAAAAGAAAAGGGATGAGAAACTTATACAAGAATCTCAGTAGGGCTTCCTGACTATAACACAAGTGTCATCGTTATCGTCCCCAGGAACCTCGGGTTTAATTATGAAAATGGTGAACATATATATAAGGTTCATTTATTAAGTTCTAAATATCATTAGCCGAGGCCCGTATCTTTTAGCATGAATCTTAATGTCATGAATGCAACATATTAGTCATGGATGCATGTCAATATCAATATACGTAATATCATAAAATCCATAAAACAATGCATATGATATAAAGAACATCATGATCATCATTCTTACAGGTGACTTAAACTTACTTATTCTCTTTTCCTTGGGGGCCGCCCTATAATTCTCTCTTTTCTCGAGAGTTCTAGGTTATGAGCTCATACCTCACTAGTCGTCACTAGCGTAATCTTATCCCTTTTGATAAGTTAAATTCCCGACTCTTAAGGTACAGGATAGGGGGCATTAGGATCACCTTTCGTAACCTTTAATTCAGGGAGTCCAAAGGATCACTTCCCATTTGGATCACCTCTCATAACCTTTAATTCGGGGAGTCTAGAGGATCATTTCCATGTGTCTTATGTCACCTTTAATCTTGGCATATTATATGAAGATGCAAACATGAATATCACAATTATAACTCATCAATTCAACATTTCATGTGCATCTCAATGAATCAAACATAATTATAACATGCCATAATTTAAATCACATAAACATGCATCATATTTCATTTCATATATCCATAAGCCATATAAGTTTCCGCACATGAACATACCCTTCACAAAACATCATTCACATTCATCTCATCATATTATCAATATTTACGTTTAAACCCCAAAGGGGTTAAATCTCAATTTCTCAAAGGTTACGGGTCAAAATGTAATTACCCCTTTTTAACATCTACTCATAAATTAAAGACCTTTAACATTAACCAATACATTTCAAGAGACATATAACTATTAGTAACCATTTAAACTTATCATAAAAACCTTTTAGGGCCATAGACTAATTTTAACATGTTTTAGGGGTCAAAGTGCAAAGTAACACAATTTTTGACACTTAATAGCAACCGAAAATTATAAAACTTTTTCTAAACATTATATATGGTATTTTGAACACATGGACACATTCAACATCATTAGTTGGTCTAATTAAAAACATTTGGCTTGAAATAACATAGTTGATAGTTCAAAACATAACTTTTCGCATTTTACAAAACAACCCAAACTAACATTTATAATTACCCTTTTATGCATCTATGGTACCAAAACCAATTCTTACAATAAATGTAAGTAATTCTAAAGTATGTGAACAATGTGAACAGCCTTGAACAACCCTTGAACAGAATCAGAAAATTAATCTCCTTAAAGCTTTACAAAAACACAATTTTAATCCTTTCTAGTTACTAGACTTTCCTAAAATGCTAAGAACAATTTTTATAACAATTATTAGTGATCCTCAAGTGTGGGAACAGCTATAAACAGTATTGAACAGTGGTAAACAGTACCGAACAATAATCAGAAAAATTAGCATTCTAAAAGCTTCATAAAAACACAATTTTGATCATTTTTAGTTACTAGTTTTCCTAAAACACAAGAAAACAATCTTTACAATAACTATTAGTGATTTAAACTCATCTAAACATCCTAAATCAGTAACCATTCTAGTTCTAAAAGATTAGATCAGAATAATAAAACTTTAGCATTTAAAATCATGAGAAAAATCATATTCTTAATTCTTTGCAATTCTAGGTCTTTCAAAATTTCTTTGTACAACCTTAAAAACAAGATTATACCTAAAAATAAAATACAACAAGTTTCAAATCAGAATCATACAAGGGCCAAAAATAAATAGATGAGAAGTGTTCATGATCAAAATTACCATTTATGATAAAAGAAGTAAATCTTGAACTTTAGGATTTAGGTGATGACTAGAATCATAAACTTGTCTTGTAACTTTATTATTATCATTATAAGGTAATAACCTGGAAATATAAATATGAAATGCAAGGCTTGAAATATAAATATAAAGATGCAAATTCATTCTTAGATCTTTATGATTTAGGTGATAACTTGAAATGTAAACATGAATATGCAAGTTCATATTATTATCTTCAAGAATTAAAGTGATAACTTGAAATATAAATATGATTATGTAAAGCTTGAAATATAAAAATGATGTGCAAGAATTTGAAACATAAATATGAATGCTAGTTCATTTGTATATCTTGTTAAGCTTAAGACTCAAAACTTAGTAATTCCTTTGTTAATCTTTTAACACCAAGAATTAAACCTTGAGCTTTAGAGGTCATTTAAATGATGGATTCACAACCACCACCATGATTCCTCATCATCAAGCCATGGTCATTATCAAACCATATAAACCAAAATTATAAAGGAAGAACAAAGAAAGAACATGAAGTAAAATCCCTACCAAGTTGTTTCTTGTTATCAAAAGGCAATGCTTGATCTTTAGAGAAGTTAGAAGAAGAAAATATGTCCTTGATATGTCCTTTGAACTTCGGCCAAGATTAGAGCAAATGGAGGGAGGATTTCTCTTGTGTTTTTGTGTTTGATAATGGAAAGGTTATGTGTTTAGGAGTTGATTTATGGTTGGAATGTGTATGCTTGAGGTTTAGAGCTTGGTTAGAGGTTGGGAATAGAGTCTCTTGAGTGTGAATGAGGAAGAAGAAGAAAGCTTGAAGTATTGAGAGAATTAGAGAACTTTGAGTAAGAAAACTATCAAGTAAGAAAATGCTAAGGCTAGGAATGTTTGTGTGTGCATTTTGGCAATGGAAGAGCTCATATTTATAGGCCAAGGAAGGCTATATGTACGCTGCACATGGGCTGAAATGTGATCAGAATTCTTGCTCAAAATTAATGCAAAACAACTCAAAGATCACATGGTATGGTCATGGTGTTGTTTGAGTGCTTAATTCTTTGATAATAAAATAAAATGGGGTCATTATGGGGGGTGTATGGCTGCTGCTCCTAGGCTGAAATGTGATCAGAGTTTTTTGATCCAAAATGTGCAAGACAACTAAAAGAACACATGGTAATGTTATGATGTGTTTGTGTGCATTATTCTTGAATGAATTTTAAAATTTGTACAACATGAGAACATGGAGGACACGGCTACTTTAGGGAATAATGGGGGACAAGTTTTATTCTTTCATTCATGGTAGGACATGTATTTGAGGTGTATCTTGAAGAAAAACAATAAAGTATTGGTATCATGGTGGTGCCTAATGATGTAGTGCAATAATCTTTGAAATAAAAAAATGAAATATGGCCACCATTGAGAGTGTGATGGCCCATTTGGTTTCTGGTCCTTTTATGATCAGATTTATGTTATTTTGCAAGTGGTAAATCATGTATTAGATGTGTATTTACTTAGGTAAAAGATTAGGAATTGATAGATTAGTGAAAATGGTAAAAGGTTAAGTGTTTAGGATAAATCAAGACATGGTAAAAAGAGAAACCACATACTAGTAAATGAGGTTAATTTCAAATGAGTAAAAATCACTTTGTAACATAGGTTCTAAACTTAGGATAAGAAAATGTAAATGTACAAGATTTTACCTAAACCGAAATCTTAACTTTGATCTCTAATATCACTAATTTTATGAGCTTTCATATTTAAGGAAAGGTAATTTTTATTTTTACCTTAGGTAATTTAGACTCTAATTACCTCAGTAATTATTTTTAACCTTGGGTAATTAATTTTAAACTCAAGGTTGATGAATAAAATCAATTTGAGTTCAATTAGAGCTTTAACATTACCTTAATTACGTAAGTAAACTTATTTGGTATAACTAGGGGTAAAAAGGTAATTTTAGATAAAAACTCCCTGTAAATATTAGACAATCTCAAATCATACTTAAAATAGTCATTTTGAACCTTTGGGTGGAAACCAAATTCAAAGATTATATAATTTCATGAAAATTACTATGAGGGGTAAAACGGTAATTTTACTTACGGTAAAAATTGAGAATTGAGATTTTTACCTCTAAGGCACATATAATCCCCATCAATCATAGAATTAACCCCTCAAAGATAATTTAGATTGGTTATCCTTGATTTCTAGGTAAAAATGACCTCAGGGGCATTTTGGTCATTTTACACGTATAGAAAAAACGGGGTTTGCGACTTTCACACGAATCGCTAATCAAGTCTCCTATGATATTTCTCTAATGTCATATTCCTTTATTGAGGTTTATTTGACCTCGTTTTACGTGTAAAAAATTATCTGAGAAGCATTTTGGTAATTTTCACACAATAGTAAAAATAGGGGTGTTACACAACCGATTAGATTCTCCAAAACCTCACTTTAGTACCTAACTCATCACTAATTTGAGGAGGGTTTGAGTGTGTTTCAAGAGCTTTGGGGTGGAGAACATCTATCTTGAAGTGTACAAGACGCAAAGAGACATTAGCTTCCAAGGGTAGGGTTTTTGAACCTCTTATTCTTCAAATCCGTTTTTCTGTTATAGTCACTGATTTAAATTGATATTTTTAGTTGTATTGGTTGATGATATATGGATATTGATGTATTAATTTTGGTGGAGTGTTTGGATGATTCTAGAAATCATTTTTATCAAAAGGAATATTAGACTATGCTGCTGGATTTTCAGATTTCTTTTGGACAGGTTATGGTTCATGAATTTTCTGATGTATTTGTATTAATTTTTATGAGCTATAAAAATTATAGGTTGAAGCTAACATATTAAGGAAACTCTAAGAATTTTTGTGGTGCATGGTAAGGACTTTTACTGCCTGAGAAAAACCATGAACCGAAGTGGTAACTGTGCTGCCTAAGATGTTGACTCTGAAGCTGTGAATTTATCTAATTTTGTTATCATAGCAAACGATTGATTTTTCCTTTGGAAATTTTATAGAAAATTAGAGACATATTGAGGTTTTACCAGGATTTTTATTTCGAATTTTCTGGGTTCAATTGCTAGGGTTAAAAATTATGAATTTTGGTTCTTGAGCTGAGGTTGAGTGGTTTCTAACCACCAAATTTGTCTAATTTTGTTAGCATAGTTAGAGAACTCTATTTACCTGAAATTTTTATGGAACCTTCTAGACACATTGAGGTGTCATTGAGAATTTTTATAGCCTCTGAATTGATTTTTCGATGTGGAAATAAATTGTGCTACAATGGTGTGAAATCTGTCCAATTGTTGGAAATAAACCAAAGACTTGAATTGATAATATAATGGTAGTTTGGTTCTAGTATGATATGAATACTTGATATTAAATATCTGGTCATGTGACTTGTGATGTATAAATGCATACTAGAGAAAGTAAAGATTGCTACATGAGGCATGATTGAAATCACAATGTGAATGAATGCCTATAGGCGAATGAAATGCATAAGTAAAATGAGATCCTCCATGACTTGTTAAGGGCAAATAAAAAACATGAGATCCTCTATGACTTGTCAAGGGCAAATAAAGAAACATGAGATCCTTTCGACTTGTCGAGGGCAAATAGAGAGATGAGATCCTTTCGACTTGTCGAGGGCAAATAGAGACAAATGAGATCCTCTTCGATTTATCAAGGACAATTAAAGATAATTTCTCTACTTTTGGTATATACATATTTGTATCATATCAAATCCTTTTGATTGACATTATTTACTATGATTATGAGCTTATGATAAATGTGTACAAGTGATTGATTCTTAAAAACAACCCATTTCGAAAATATGATTTGGAACTTTAAAAATGAACCGTTATTATGTAATGCTTGATCACTTTTTTTAATAAACCGAAGTAGCAAGGGTGATAACGATGACATTATGATTGTGTATTAGGAGAGTTGCCCTACTGAGAATTGTATAATTCTCACCCCTATTTTGTGTGTTCTCGTGTCGTCTCCAGGTTGATCCGAAGAACGGTGAAGACACTACAAGAAAAATTATACTAGAGTTGCAATAGTTTTGTAGTTGATGTGTTTATTTTACCGTAACTTTATTGTGGTTATATATATGTAAATGTAATAGAGAATAGATGTGTTAAGCTCATAGAAGAACTTCCCTGGTGTACTTAACCTTGTATTAAATAAATGTTTTGGTTTTCCTTGCTATATATTTTTCAATAGAAGTACAACATAGTTATCTCGCAAATCAATGAAACTGACTATAGATATTTAAGAAAGGCCCACTAATTTATTAGTAACAACTCTCGAGTTTGATGTCATGACTTAAGGATGACGTTGTACTTGGGAGGATGTTACATTATGGTATCAGTGTAACACCCTAGTTATTAACCAAATACACCTAGGTTGAATCTGATTAATGACTAGACTTTACTCCTTACTTTGGTTCCTTCTTCATAATTTGAAAATACTTAGTGAAATTACGAGCCATTTTTTTTTTTAAAAAAAAAACATAATTCAAAATGTGAGCCGAGTACAACGTGAACGAGTAAGTGGAGTATAATAAGACGTTTAAGAATATATCACATCATATCACTTTGGCTCCATCATATAACATCCATAAACACATTATAGCATATATTTACATACAATAACCTCACTCAAAGGGTGGGTTATGTTCATACATCATTGTCTTATGCAAACCCATAAAAGAAAATATACATAAGGAAATACATGCCCCTAAACTAGATAACTCTATAAGCCGGGAAGGTTATCCTAAAACTAGGGTGCATGATCACACATAAGTCTACTAAGAACCCTCTATGGCCACTGTCCTGGAAATGGGGGAATAAATCCGATCCACTGATGAGCTCCCTCGGGAGGGGACACACGAGATGCACCAAGCTGGGGTCGCATGGACGGCCTTCTTGCTAACCTCAATTTGAACAAGTGTTTCCTCACTACCCTCTCTTACACGTGTGGGAGTAGGAGCAGAGCTCTCAGAATATACATGAGTAGGAGTGTCCTCTGAAGGATCAGTTTCAGAATATCTCGTCTCGGGAACATACTTGAAATCAGTGGGATGTGAGATGAAGCGGGATAAGAATGTAACATCCTTTCATCAAGTGGACGTGCATGTTCAAAAACCATTTCATCGCCATAGGGAGAAGTAGGAGAAAATCGATAACTAGGGACAGGATGTGCAAAGGGACGACCTATGTAAATAAAAACACGAACTGCGCATCTCCCTTCAAAATGATACGAGCGATGCACCGGATCATAGTGAAATTCCTAAGTAGGGGTATCAACGAACAGGACGAATGTCGCCATCTGAATCTGGAGACAATGACGGAAATAAAGAAAAGAATGTGAGAATCTTGCTAAAGAATTCTCAGTAGGGTACCTCCTTCTGATGTCATCATCAAAGTCCCCAGGAACCTCGGGATTATTCTAAAATAGTGAGCATGCAAAGATTCATTTTAAGTTCGGACAAATACTTAACCGAGGTTCGTCAATTTTTAATCATGCGTCTTATAATGCATCATAATCTTAACATGTCATATTTACAATGAACTTTTCCTTTATCATTACATCATTTTCCTCATCATCATTATCAAATAACATGCATAAAAGAACGTCATATAATATTAGCTACATGTGGACATAATGCACATATTTCATTTCTTTAGTGCCTTAGGTGACTTAAAATCTTATCATCATCATTATTTTCCTTAGGCCACCCTATACTCCACCCTTTGGGAGTAATTTAGGTTATGAGCTCATACTTTACTAGTCGTCACTAGCATATACTTATCCCTTTTGATAAGCTAAAGTCCCGACTCTACCCTTTTGAGAGAACGGGTTAGGGGGCTAAAATCACCTTTTCACCACCTATAGTCGCGTGCTACCAAAGGATCATTTTCTTATAAGTTTAAGTCACCATTAAATCTTTGCATGTTATATCACAATAGAATTCATAAACATCATAACATTTTCTTATTTATAGTCTTAAACTAGAATAATATATATCAACTGTAATCATGCATATGGGAGATTCCCAGGAAAGAGAGGTGGGTCATAATGGACACGCTTAAATACCAAGTCTTTCCTTAGCCAGAACCTTTCCAAATTACACTTTTACAATGATACACTTTCTTCTAGCAACAAAGGTAAATTTTACATAATAAAGAATATTTCATGTATAAGCATTCTCATTATTTGCAACAAAGAACTATAACATGCAAGCCAGGAAATCATTCAATGATATCAAGTACTTAATAAGCATCCAATCCTTACATAGAATTATCAATTATAGAACTAATTAGTTACTAAACCAATTATGAATCATTCTCTTAACAATAAACCATAATTATCACACATTGATACTAAACTCAGATCAGTGGCGAATCATGAACCTGATGCAATTAGATAGAATCATATTTTAAGTGGATATAAAATCCTAGTTCCCAGTAAAATCCTTGCAAAGCCTTAAAACTCATTTAGAAACTAGTTCTTTTGTCAAATTTGGGAGGATCTTCACAATTAAAATTCTCACTTAAGATAAAAGGAGTAAGTCTTGAGCTTTAGAGATTTAGGTGACATCTTAGAGTTATAAACATGCTATGCAACCTTATTTTAATCTTATCTTTATAAGGTGATAGCTTGGAATTATACACATGATATGCAATTCCATTTCTTTATCTTTAAGATTTAAGGTGATGACTTGAAAATTAAACATGATGCAAGAACTTGAAATATAAACATGATACAAGAAAGCTGTGCGGTAATCCATGCGAGGACGATAGAGGAGAAGAGAATATTAAGAAACCAGGGCGGTAGTCCATACAGGGACGATAGAGAGAGAAGAGAATTATTATTACATCTTTTTAAGCTCCAATCTCAAGACTTTTTAAAGAATAAATTCTTTAACTCCAATAATCATATTTCTTTGCTTGTGATACATGGGCAAGTCTTTGTGCTCTAGGGTCTTTAGGTGATGGCATAAAATAAATATGTCATGCGTTGATTCTTTTAGCCATTATAAAATAAAGTGAGAGCATAAATTAAATATGAGATGCAACCTCTTTATTATCTTGAAAGATTAAGTGATAACTTGAAACATAAATATGAAATACAAGCTTGGAATTTAAACATGAGAAATGCAAGTTCATTTATTCATTCTTGAAAATTTAGTGATGACATAGAAGGTAAACATGGTTATGCAAAGCATAAACTTAATCATGGATGCAAATTTATTTTGTTTCTTTACTAGAGCTCCTTCAAGACTTTAAAAGAATTATAAATTCAACCCAATACATATCTTAACAAGAAATAAAACATAAAAGGAAATACATCTTTCAAGTTCTAAACTAAAAATCATTGTTTTAGCATCATAAAGCATTATTCTTTAAAGTTTTGCATCAAGTGGAATTTTCAAGCTTTAGAGGCCTAACTTGTGATGGATTTACAACCCACCCTCAAGGTCCTCATCATCAAGCCATCATCTTAGTTCCACCTAGGCCATATGGCCTGAATTGGTTGAAGAAAAAAGAAGAAGAGGAAAACCAAAATGAAAAGCTAAGGTAAATTCATAATTTCATCATTTTGAGCTAAAAACACAACTCCTCAAAGCATAGAAATAAATTTAGAAACTACTCCCTACCTAATCTGAGTTGAAGAAGAGGAAGAGAACTTGATTTCTTGAAGTGAAATGACACAAAATCTCTTTGAAAAATTGAAGAAAGAATTCAGCCAAAGAGGAGGAAGAAAGAAAGTTTTTGGTGCTCCTAAAAACTAGTTATGAACCAAGCATTCCAAGACCACTCAAGCAAGCCTATTTATAGAAGATTTTGAGGCTTCTAATTGGCCAAAATGAGGAGGTAGTTGTCAGAATTTTTCAGGAGAAATAATGGAGGAAAAATCATTTTAGACAAAGTTGTATGAAATTAAGGAATTATGTCTCTTATGGTGACATTTTGGCATTTTGTTTTAGTGCAACTTTTGAAAATAATTCAGCTGCATAATGGCATCAATAATTTCGTGCATTATAGCCCAAAGAAGTGAAATTTGTGTGTTCCATGCATTATTTAGGTGTAGGCAAGGTATTCATGTAATTTAGAGAATTTACGGTTAAGGGCTTAAGTGAATTAGTAAGCAATTTGGGTGTTTTTGAGCAATTTTGGGTTCTAATCAATCTAAATACATAATTTTGAATCTAGATTAATATTTAGAATTTAATAAGCTTTAATTTGAGCCTAATATTGCTTAGGTTTCGGTATATGTATCGAAAATCCCGAAATTATAAAGCGCCCAAAAATGGGGGCAAAATCGTACTTTCACTTAAAAGCTGCCGAGGCCACCCGAGCTTAACCAATGGTTAATCATGGCTTAAAAACACATTTTAAAACATTTTAGTGAGGTTCGGGCTTAGTCGGCACGCACATCGGAGTTAAAGCGACCTTGAGGGTGTTTTGGTCATTGTGGCGTCGAACTCAAAATTGAGATTCTTACATTTCTATCAACACACATAACACAAACAATCCCTTATTATTCTCAAAACATCCCCTTGAGAATATGTGGGCCCACAATCCTCATTTTCCGAGTAAAATAACTTGAGGGACATTTTGCTCATTTTACACGTACAGAAATTCGGGATTTGCGGCTCTCGCATGAATCGCTCCTAACCTATCTTCTAATGTTATATTCCTTTATTAAGGATTGTTCGGTCTCAAATCTTATGTAATAATTACCTATGGTAATTCAGTAATTTCCAATGACAGTAAAAATTACAGTAAAAATTGGGGCGTTACATTACTCCCCTCCTTACAAAGAATTTCGCCAGGAAATTAGATTACTGAGAACAACTCGGGGTATTGTGCTTTCATGTTCGATTCCAGCTCCCATGTAAGTTCTTGGTTTCACCTGTCCCCATGCTACTTTGACCAGAGTCTGACCTTGTTCCTTATTGCTTAACTCCTCGGTCGGCGATTCTCGTGGGTAGTAAGTTAAATGTCGAGTTATCTCTTAATTGTACATGTTACGGCTCTAGTACATGACTCGGGTCGATTGATACTTTCTTAGCGAGAGACATGGAAAACATCATGAAGGTTGGATAGACTCGGGGTAGGGCTATCTGGTGAGGCTACTGAGTCCTACTTTGGTAAGGATTTCAAGCGGACCAAGAAATCTGGGGCTCAATTTCTTTACTTTTATTGCTCGGCCTATGCTGTGGTGGGGGTGATCCTTAGGAACACGTGGTCCCTTCTTGAAAATCTAGCGGTTTTAGCCGCTTGTCCGCATAGTTTTTACATCGACTTTGGCGATAAGAATCTTATCCCTAATCTTTTTGATTTGTTAGTTGTTTCCCTCACAATATCGGTCAGAGTAAACTTTGCTTTCAGGGTTCATACCAACATAAGGGAGATTGACATTTCAGTCCATAGAGGGCCTCATACGATTGCCATCTCCGATACTTGCATGATAACTGTTGTTATATGCAAATTCAATAAGTGGCAGGTACTTATCCCAACACATGCCCTTAACATATCCTCCAAGGTTTGGATAGTTCTTTCAGATTGACCGTCTGTTTAGGGGTGATAGGTCGTGCTTAGACACAGCTTTGAACCAAATGCCTTTTGAAAGGCTCCCCAAAATCGTGACGTAAATCGCGGATCTCGGTCCGAGATTATCGTCGACGGCACCCCATGTAACCTCACTATCTCCTGAATATATAATTGTGCTAAC
This sequence comes from Dalbergia cochinchinensis, assembly GCA_031216125.1. NCBI lineage: Eukaryota > Viridiplantae > Streptophyta > Magnoliopsida > Fabales > Fabaceae > Dalbergia > Dalbergia cochinchinensis. Next base: position 28,320,066 of record CM062375.1, on the reverse strand, counting down.
CTATCCAAGGAATAAGTCACCTTAATAGGTAAAAAGTGGGCTGACTTCGTCAATCGATCCACGATTACCCATATGGTATCATGATTCATTTGAGTCCTTGGTAATCCAGTCACAAAATCCATGGAGATACTATCCCACTTCCACTCGAGGATCGGCGGAGGTTGCGGCATTCAGGATGGTTTTGGTGTTCAATCTTCACCTTTTGACACACCAAGCACTTACTCACCCATGTGCACACATCTTCCTTCATTCCAGGCCACCAGAACATCTTCTTCAAATCTTGATACATCTTGGTGGCACGGGATGAAGGGTAAAATGACTCTTATGGGCTTCCTCCAAAATATCTTTTGGAGGTCACCACTAAGCAGTACACATATTCCACCTTTAAACTTCCATAAATCATCCATTCCTTGAGTAAAATCTATCAACTTTCTTGCCTTCACTGACCGTAAAGTCTTTTGAATGTCGGCATCGTCCCCTTGAGCTTGAACAATCCATTCTTTGAACTCACTTGTCACTCTAAGATGACAAGCTTTGATGCCCTTAGTGGTCAAAGTCATTCCTAGGTTTAAGTCCCTAAATTGTTCAATCAATTCAACCTCCTTCACCATCAAGCGAGACACTTGTAAGGACTTCCTACTCAAAGCATCAGCTACTACATTAGCTTTACCAGGATGGTAGTTCAATCCAAAATCATAATCTTTCAAGAACTTCATCCATCGCCTTTGCCTCATGTTTAGCTCTTTTTGATCAAAGAGATATTTCAAACTCTTGTGATCGGAAAACACCTCAAACTTAACTCCATATAAATGGTGTCTCCAAATCTTTAGAGCAAACACGGCTGACTAACTCAAGGTCATGGGTAGGGTAGTTTGCCTCATGTGGCTTGAGTTGTCTTGATGCATAGGCCACCACTTGCCTATCTTGCATCAATACACAACCTAAACCCTTTTTTGAAGCATCACAATACACCTCGAAAGGCACATTGGGGTCGGGTAACACTAAAACATGGGTCGAGGTTAGCTTGTGTTTTAACTCTTGAAAGCTCTTTTCACACTCCGGGTCCATGAAAAGGGTGTTCTTCCTAGTCGACTTGGTCAAGGTAGGAAATCTGGGAAAATCCCTTGATAAATCGTGGTAATAACAGGCTAAACCCAAAAAGCTCCTTACTTGATTTACAGTGGTTGGTCTTTCCCGATTTACTACCGCTTCTACCTTACTAGGATCTCTGACAATTCCTTTCTTAGATACTACATGCCCTAAAAATTGCACCTTATCCAACCAAAACTCACACTTGGAAATCTTGGCATATAGTTTCTTTTCCTTCAAGATCTCTAGTACTATGGTTAGGTGGCATTCATGCTCTTCATGGGTCTTAGAATATATGAGAATGTCATCTATAAAGACAACTACAAACTGATCTAAATAGGGTGAAAGATCCTATTCATGTAATCCATAAAAATAGCTGGAGCATTGGTTAACCCAAAGGACATTCTGCAAACTCAAAATGGCCGTATCGAGTGCTGAAAGGCTGTTTTAGGTATGTCTTCATCTCTCACTCTAATTTGATGGTAGCGACCTCAAATCTATCTTAGAAAACACTACCGCACCTTTCAGTTGGTCCATCAAATCATCGATCCTAGGCGAGAGGATACTTGTTTTTCACCGTTACTTTATTCAAGCGCCTATAATCTACACACATCCTCATACTCCCATCCTTTTTCTCTACAAACAACATAGGGCTCCCAAGGTGATGCACTAGGCCTAACAAACTTTTTCTCCAATAAATCTTCCAATTGAGTTTTTAACTCGGTCAATTCTAATGGGGACATCTGTATGGGGCTATGGATATAGGTCCCTTTTAGGAAGCAACTCTATGGAAAATTCTATCTCTCTCTTGAGGAAACTCTAGTATCTCATCTGGAAATACTTGGGATAATTTCTTACTATTGGTATCTCATCGATACTTTGCTCAAAGTCTACATCACTAGCGGCTAAGAAAATGTAACCTTTACTCTCACCCTTACCACAGTCCATTTCCACACCAGTTATGTAAAGACTTATGGGTTTCTTAGGTTCAATAGGGATAGGAAGAAAAGTGATGGTTTTCTCATAACAGTTTAACGATACGGTTGGCCTCAAGCCAATCCATGCCAAGAATCACATCTAAACCTCGCATGGGTAAGCAAATAAGATCTAAAACAAAGGATCTATTATCTATAATAAAACTACAATCTAAACAACATTTACAAGTCCTAACGGGTTTTCGGTCAGGTAGAAACAATAAGGTCAAAAGGAAGCTGGAGTCATAGGTAAATTAAGGCTTTTAACACATGAATGGGAGATAAAAGAATGAGAAGCGCCGGAATCATATAGTACAATTAAGTCTTTACCATGCATATTACCCTTACCTTCCACGAGATTACGTGACCGTTGTTTCTTGGCATTAACGATAAATACCCTTCCCTGGTATTGCGGCTTGGGATTGGGGGTTGGCGGGTTCCTTTCCGTGCATTCTCGGGAGTAATGACCTGGTTTTCCACACCGATAGCACACGTTTGTTCCGGCTCGACATGGCATGCTCCCATGATTCTTACCACACTTGGGACACTCCATGGATGGCCTGGTGTGGAAATCTTGTTGGACCTCTTTGTGGTGCTTTCCCTTTTGTTGTTATTGCTATTGTTGCGATTGTTACTGGGGTTATTGTTGTAGCGATTGTTATTATAGCGGTTGTTGTTGTTTGGCCTTCCTTGTTGAAAATTTCTTTGTAGTCCTTGTGGTCTTGATTGAGAAATGGAAGTCGATTACGCCTTTTGAGCTAGCGACCTTGAGGTGTCAACTTTTTGGTAATATTATCTGATTTTAGGGTGTTTAGTTTTCTCGACCTTCTTCAATAATCCGACATTTGTTAACTAGGGTAGAGAAATCCTAATCTCCAAATGTGCAATTGCCACATTAAGTTCGCCTTCAACCACGACTCGTATTTAATGCATTTCCAAAGTACTCATCAGGATTTCCTTGGTACATTCTTGAGAACTTAATGAGTTCTTCAAATCTGGCGATGTCTTGGGCCACATTCATATTCCCTGGACAAGTTGCATGAATTCAATGTCCTTGGCATTTCTAGTGACTCTGGAAAGTACTTTTCATAAAAATGGACCTTGAATAGTTCCCAATCAATGTCCATGTCGGTCGTCTCAGAGTCTTGAACACCTCTCCACGAAAGCGGCATCACCCTCAAGCATATGAGTAGCGAAGGTGACCTTTTGCTCCTCCAGAGCATGGGACTACAGCAAAGACCTTCTCAATATTCGAATCCATTCATCTGCAATATTTGGATTAGGGTCCCTTGGCGGTGGGTTCGCCTTACGAAACTCTCCAAAGCGGGCATGTTCGGAATTTCATGTCCTTGATTCATATTGGCAGCGATCTGATCCATTCGTTCCATCATCATTCTCATGGTCCTTGCTACATCGCGGAGTGCTTCGGTGTCTCGTTGTCTTGATTATGCATGCGGCGCTCTAGTCTGTTGTCGGCGTGCCATTGGTCCCTATACACACAAAACAGCAACAACGAGGTGATCGGGCCCAATATTCCATGCAAAGTAAGCAAGTTACCATGGCGCTTTCAACATCTGATAGTCATGTATTTCTAATCTTTAGGCTCATCCTAATGATAAACATCTACACATGGCGTCACTAACGTATTATGCTTTAGAAGCATAGCTAGTCCAATCCTCGGGCTCCATGAGAATCGAGCGGCTCACGATACCAAAATGTAACACCCTAGTTATTAACCAAATACACCTAGGTTGAATCGATTAATGACTAGACTTTACTCCTTACTTTGGTTCCTTCTTCATAATTTGAAAATACTTAGTGAAATTACGAGCCATTTTTTTAAAAAAAACATAATTCAAAATGTGAGCCGAGTACAGCGTGAGCGAGTAAGTGGAGTATAATAAGGCGTTTAAGAATATATCACATCATATCACTTTCGCTCCATCATATAACATCCATAAACACATTATAGCATATATTTACATACAATAACCTCACTCAAAGGGTGGGTTATGTTCATACATCATTGTCTTATGCAAACCCATAAAAGAAAATATACATAAGGAAATACATGCCCCTAAACTAGATAACTCTATAAGCCGGAAGGTTATCCTAAAACTAGGGTGCATGATCACACATAAGTCTACTAAGAACCCTCTATGGCCCTTTGTCCTGGAAATGGGGAATAAATCCGATCCTTGATGAGCTCCCTCGGGAGGGGACACACGAGATGCACCAAGCTGGAGTCGCATGGACGGCCTTCTTGCTAACCTCGGCTGAACAACTGTTTCCTCACTACCCTCTCTTACGTGTGGGAGTAGGGCGAGCTCTCAGAATATACATGAGTAAGTGTCCTCTGAAGGATCAGTTTGAATATCTCGTCTCGGGAACATACTCTGGAAATCCGTGGACAGTGAGATGAAGCGGGATAAGAATGTAACATCCTTTCATCAAGTGGGCGTGCATGTTGAAAACCATTTCATCGCCATAGGGAGAAGTAGAAGAAAATCGATAACTAGGGACAGGATGTGCAAAGGGCGACCTATGTAAATAAAAACATGAAGCTGCGCACCTCCCTTCAAAATGATCTGGCGATGCAGGATCATAGTGAAATTCCTAAGTAGGGGTATCAACGAGCAGGGACGAATGTCGCCATCTGAATCTGGAGACAATGGCGGAAATAAAGAAAAGGGAGTGAGAATCTTGCTAAAGAATTCTCGGTAGGGTACCTCCTTCTACAGATGTCATCATCAAAGTCCCGGGAACCTCGGGATTATTCTAAAATAGTGAGCATGCAAAGATTCATTTTAAGTTCGGACAAATACTTAACCGAGGTTCGTCAATTTTTAATCATGGTCTTATAATGCATCATAATCTTAACATGTCATATTTACAATGAACTTTTCCTTTATCATTACATCATTTTCCTCATCATCATTATCAAATAACATGCATAAAAGAACGTCATATAATATTAGCTACATGTGGACATAGTGCACATATTTCATTTCTTTAGTGCCTTAGGTGACTTAAAATCTTATCATCATCATTATTTTCCTTAGGCCACCCTATACTCCACCCTTTTGGGAGTAATTTAGGTTATGAGCTCATACTTTACTAGTCGTCACTAGCATATACTTATCCACTTTTGATAAGCTAAAGTCCCGACTCTACCCTTTTGAGAGAGCGGGTTAGGGGCTAAAATCACCTTTTCACCACCTATAGTCGATGGTTCCAAAGGATCATTTTCTTATAAGTTTAAGTCACCATTAAATCTTTGCATGTTATATCACAATAGAATTCATAAACATCATAACATTTTCTTATTTATAGTCTTAAACTAGAGTAATATATATCAACTGTAATCATGCATATGGGAGATTCGCAGGAAAGAGAGGTGGGTCATAATGGACAGCTTAAATACCAAGTCTTTCCTTAGCGAGAACCTTTCCAAATTACACTTTTACAATGATACACTTTCTTCTACCAACAAAGGTAAATTTTACATAATAAAGAATATTTCATGTATAAGCATTCTCATTATTTGCAATGACAACTATAACATGCAAGCAGGAAATCATTCAATGATATCAAGTACTTAATAAGCATCCAATCCTTACATAGAATTATCAATTATAGAACTAATTAGTTACTAAACCAATTATGAATCATTCTCTTAACAATAAACCATAATTATCACACATTGATACTTAACTCAAATCAGGGCCCAAATCATGAACCTCATCCAATTACATAGAATCATATTATAAGTCCATATAAAATACTAGTTCCCAGTAAAATCCTTGCAAAGCCTTAAAACTCATTTAGAAACTAGTTCTTTTGTCAAATTTGGGAGGATCTTCACAATTAAAATTCTCACTTAAGATAAAAGGAGTAAGTCTTGAGCTTTAGAGATTTAGGTGACATCTTAGAGTTATAAACATGCTATGCAACCTTATTTTAATCTTATCTTTATAAGGTGATAGCTTGGAATTATACACATGATATGCAATTCCATTTCTTTATCTTTAAGATTTAAGGTGATGACTTGAAAATTAAACATGATGCAAGAACTTGAAATATAAACATGATACAAGAAAGCGAGTGCGGCGGTAATCCGCACGAGGACGATAGAGGAGAAGAGAATATTAAGAAACCGGAGGCGGTAGTCCGCACAGGACGATAGAGGAGAAGAGAATTATTATTACATCTTTTAAGCTCCAATCTCAAGACTTTTTAAAGAATAAATTCTTTAACTCCAATAATCATATTTCTTTGCTTGTGATACATGGGCAAGTCTTTGTGCTCTAGGGTCTTTAGGTGATGGCATAAAATAAATATGTCATGCGTTGATTCTTTTAGCCATTATAAAATAAAGTGAGAGCATAAATTAAATATGAGATGCAACCTCTTTATTATCTTGAAAGATTAAGTGATAACTTGAAACATAAATATGAAATACAAGCTTGGAATTTAAACATGAGAAATGCAAGTTCATTTATTCATTCTTGAAAATTTAGTGATGACATAGAAGGTAAACATGGTTATGCAAAGCATAAACTTAATCATGGATGCAAATTTATTTTGTTTCTTTACTAGAGCTCCTTCAAGACTTTAAAAGAATTATAAATTCAACCCAATACATATCTTAACAAGAAATAAAACATAAAAGGAAATACATCTTTCAAGTTCTAAACTAAAAATCATTGTTTTAGCATCATAAAGCATTATTCTTTAAAGTTTTGCATCAAGTGGAATTTTCAAGCTTTAGAGGCCTAACTTGTGATGGATTTACAACCCACCCTCAAGGTCCTCATCATCAAGCCATCATCTTAGTTCCACCTAGGCCATATGGCCTGAATTGGTTGAAGAAAAAAGAAGAAGAGGAAAACCAAAATGAAAAGCTAAGGTAAATTCATAATTTCATCATTTTGAGCTAAAAACACAACTCCTCAAAGCATAGAAATAAATTTAGAAACTACTCCCTACCTAATCTGAGTTGAAGAAGAGGAAGAGAACTTGATTTCTTGAAGTGAAATGACACAAAATCTCTTTGAAAAATTGAAGAAAGAATTCAGCCAAAGAGGAGGAAGAAAGAAAGTTTATGGTGCTCCTAAAAACTAGTTATGAACCAAGCATTCCAAGACCACTCAAGCAAGCCTATTTATAGAAGATTTTGAGGCTTCTAATTGGCCAAAATGAGGAGGTAGTTGTCAGAATTTTCAGGAGAAATAATGGAGGAAAAATCATTTTAGACAAAGTTGTATGAAATTAAGGAATTATGTCTCTTATGGTGACATTTTGGCATTTTGTTTTAGTGCAACTTTTGGAAATAATTCAGCTGCATAATGGCATCAATAATTTCGTGCATTATAGCCCAAAGAAGTGAAATTTGTGTGTTCCATGCATTATTTAGGTGTAGGCAAGGTATTCATGTAATTTAGAGAATTTACGGTTAAGGGCTTAAGTGAATTAGTAAGCAATTTGGGTGTTTTTGAGCAATTTTGGGTTCTAATCAATCTAAATACATAATTTTGAATCTAGATTAATATTTAGAATTTAATAAGCTTTAATTTGAGCCTAATATTGCTTAGGTTTCGGTATATGAATCGAAAATCCCGAAATTCGCAAAACTGCCCAAAAACGGGGGCAAAATCGTACTTTCACTTAAAAACTGCCCGAGGCCACCCGAGCTTAACCAATGGTTAATCATGGCTTAAAAACACATTTTAAAACATTTTAGTGAGGTTCGGGCTTAGTCGGCACGCACATCGGAGTTAAAAGCGACCCTTGAGGCGTCTTGGTCATTTCGCGCGTCGGAACTCAAAATTGAGATTCTTCTGTTCTATTAACACACATAACACAAACAATCCCTTATTATTCTCAAAACATCCCCTTGAGAATATGTGGGGCCCACAATCCTCATTTTCTGAGTAAAATAACTTCAGGGACATTTTGGTCATTTTACACGTACAGAAATTCGGGATTTGCGGCTCTCGCATGAATCGCTCCTAACCTATCTTCTAATGTTATATTCCTTTATTAAGGATTGTTCGGCCTCAAATCTTATGTAATAATTACCTATGGTAATTCAGTAATTTCCAATGACAGTAAAAATTACAGTAAAAATTGGGGCGTTACAATCAGAGCAGTTCATTGGCTATGCTTCCTTAGTAATTGTCATGCATTATAATCTTATATGTGTGTGTGACTGCTGGTTGAAATGTTGTGGGTTGTTGCCACACTTGGCTTGGTATTGAGCCTGATCAACTCAATATTTTGTTTGGTGTGATAGGAATCAATGACTTCAAATCGGCATACTAGGCATGGGGGGTGGAAATGAAGCCGACATGATGAATACTTTTCGTGAGATGGCCACAGCAATGAGAGAAAAGCTGTGGTTGCTAACTGAATGATGGAGAGGTTGAACTACAATGAAGACTGAAATTCGGCTGATAACCCTGGACGAAATGAAGTGGATGTGTTGTATCAGAAATTTGCTGGGTTTAGAAAGGCAAACAATCCACCATTTCGAGGAGCTTTCAATCTAGGTAAAGCAGAAGAATGGATTAAAGCCATGGAGAAGATTTTCTCAATTCTTCCTTGCACTAAGATCCAGAAAGTGGCTTTTGCTACTTACATGCTAAAAGCATGTACTGAATTCTAGTGGGTCGGCACCAAGGGATTATTCGAAGCTTCTCAAACTGAAGTCACTTGGGATGTCTTCAAGGAAGCTTTCTACCACAAGTACATCCCACATCTGTGGGAAATGCAAAGGAGTTAGAGTTCATGGCACTTAAGCAAGGGTCCATGAGTATAGCAGAATATACGGCCAAGTTCGAAGAACTTTGCAAGTTTTCCACTATCTACTTGCGTAATCCCGATGAAGTTTGGAAATGCATGAAGTATGAAGGAGGGCTACGTGAGGATATTGAAGCTACTGTGGGACTCTTAGAGATAAGAGATTATGCAACTTTGGTAAACAGGTGCCATCGTGCAGAGGACTCCAGCAAAAAGCTAGCTATTGCCCAATCTACTAAGGACACTTCTAACAAAAGATTGACATTTGGAGACCAAAGTTTTGAGCAGGCTTCGCCCCAAAAGAAGCAGTTCCAACCCAATCTATATGAGAATAAACAACAACAACGGTCAACCACGAGACAAGGTTGCCCAAAATGTGGGAAGAACCATGAAGGTAGACCTTGTAGGGCTGGACAATACATATGCTACTGTTGTGGAAAGCCGAGGCATAAGATCTGGGAGTGTCCAGAAAGATATCCAAAGCCTGCTAAGAAGCCACCACACAAGGGCAGCACAAGCTAAGCAAACCTTACCACCAGATAATCTGATCCTAGGTAGGGATGTTTTAGGATTCAATTGTTATGTTTTGTTTGCCTGTGTGTGAATTCCTTCTTTGACTTATGAAATTGTCTTTTGAAACTATTTTCAAATGAATTTTGAGGGCAAAATTCTTTTTAAGGTGGGTGGTAATGTAACATCCTAAAAATTATTTAAAAATTAATTTGAGCCTTAGTAGTCATAATTTCAAAAATTTGATAGTTTGAACAATGATGAGGACGATCCAACGGATTTGTAAAAAAAAAATGTGAATAGTATTTTACAGGCCCGCAAGCTCGCCGGGATAGGTGAAACCCTAGAATTGGGACCCGGAGATGCCCGAAATTGAGAAATTATATGATTATGGTTAGAAATAGGTAGAAATAAAGATTTTATACCCAAAACTATTTTTCGGGCAATGTTTGATTACCTGAGTACACTGTTTCACCTGTTCGGTGAAATTTCCGTGTGCGATTTTTAATATCGAAAGCTATTTTAATCTTTACAAAATAAAGAACCTTATCCCTTTATATTAAATGAATGGCTAAGATTTAATCTTGAATTACAAGATTAATCCTAGCCATCCATTTTTCTCTATTAGATTAGGAAATATCTAACTTTAATATATAATATTCAAGCATTGATTATAAAGATAAATACAAACTAAAACTTCTCTAAGAAGCTAGTAACATTCACGGACAACAAGCATAACTTCAGAAACACTATTGCCTTATTCATAATAAGCCTAACCTACTCAAAATCAAAAACTTCCTTAAGTAAACTTGTTCTACACTTCAACCTCCACAAATACAACTGATTAGATTCTCCAAAACCCTACTTTAGTACCTCACTCATCACTGATTTGAGGAGGGTTTGAGTATGTTTCAAGAGCTTTGGGGTGGAGAACATCTATCTTGAAGTGTACAAAACACAAAGAGACATTAGCTTCCAAGGGTAGGGTTTTTGAACCTCTTCTTCTTCAAATCCATTTTTCTGTTGTAATCACTGATTTAAATTGATATTTTTGGTTGTTTTGGTTGATGATATATAGATATTGATGTATTAATTTTGGTGGAGTGTTTGGATGATTCTAGAAATCATTTTTATCAAAAGGAATATTAGACTATGCTGCTGGATTTTCGGATTTCTTCTGGACAAGTTATGGTTCATGAATTTTCTGATGTATTTGTCGTAATTTTTATGAGCTATAAAAATTATATTTGAAGCTAACATATTAAGGAAACTCTAAGAATTTTTGTGGTGCATGGTAAGGACTTTTACTGCCTTAGAAAAACCATGAACCGAAGTGGTAACTGTGCTGCTTAAGATGTTGACTTTGAAGTTGTGAATTTATCTAATTTTTTTATCATAGCAAACGATTGATTTTTCCTTTGGAAATTTTACAGAATATTAGAGACATCTTGAGGTTTTACCAAGATTTTTATTTTGAATTTTCTGGGTTCAGTTGCTAGGGTTAAAAATTATGAATTTTGGTTCTTGAGCTGAGGTTGAGTGGTTTCTGACCACCAAATTTGTCTAATTTTTTTAACATAGTTAGAGAACTCTATTTACCCTGAAATTTTTATGGAACCTTTTGGACACATTGGGGTGTCGTTGAGAATTTTTATAGCCTCTGAATTGATTGTTTGATGTGGAAATAAATTGTGCTACAATGGTGTGAAATCTGCCAATTGCTGGAAATGAATCAAAGACTTGAATTGATGATGTAATGGTAGTTTGGTTCTAGTATGATATGAATACTTGATGTTAAATATTTGGTCATGTGACTTGTGTAACACCCTGATTTTCTCTAAGCGTAAAAATGACCAAAATGCCCCTGAGGTCATTTTTACCTGAAAATCGAGGACGATCGACCTTGGCCATCCTCATAGGGCTATTGTAATGTTTGAAGGGGATTATATGTGATGGCGTGTTTAATAGAGCAGAAGAATCTCATTTTTGAGGTTTCTGCATGTAAATGACCAAAATACCCTTACAGTAATTTAAGGCAGATTTAAGTTCCGTTTTGACCCAAACTTTGCCCGGAGGTTCAAAACAATGATTTTAAGGCATGAACTATGTTTGTTTAAGGTTGGTTTAAGTCCCGGTGATCCCGGGCAGTTTTTGAGTAAAATTATGATTTTACCCATGCTTAGTGCATTTTGGGCTTAATAAGTTATCTAACTCAGAACCTAGGCGATTTTAGGCTCTAATTGAAGGTTAATTAATTTCCATAATTAATCTAGAGCCAAAATCATTATTTAAAACTAATTGGAACCTAGAATTGTTTAAGGAAATTTAGAACTCTTTTCTAAATTCTTTTCTTTCTTTTGAAAGAAAAAGCAACTATGAATAGTATTTTCACTATTCACACTCCCTTTCCCAATGACACTCTCTTTTCCAAGAAAGTTGTCACTCTCAAATAATTATGATCACATTTGAAAAATATATGTCATTCAAAATTCAAAAGAATAAATTGTTTATGTTGTCACTCAAAGCTTTCAATCAAGCTTCATAATCAATCATACCTTCCATACTTTCTTCCATACCTTTGAATGACAACACATATAGATATTTTATCTTGTAGCCATGAAATTTTCTCTCCCTTGGCCCTATAATTTTCAGCCACTTCCCCCAAGAATTCAAAAGAATTTTATTTTATGTAGTCCATCAAGTTGTCTTTCAAGCTACCCTATGACCTATGCCTACTACCCATGGTTTCAATCACACCAAGGATGACTACACAAGAAGATATTTCTCTCTTCCTTCTTCAAGAAGCTTCAACCAACTCCCCCTTCACTCCTTCATTTGCCTATAAATACACCATACTCCACAACTCCATCACTTTTGCATCTTTCTCCAAAGTCTCAAACTCTCTCATTTCCTTCTCTCAAGCTTTCTCACTTTTCTCTCAAACTCTCAAAGAGTTTGTAACACCCCGATTTTTCTGTCCGAGGGAAATGACCAAAATGCCCCTGAGGTCATTTCCTGACCCGAACCCGAGGGTAACCAACTCGGTCATCCTCGAAGGGTCAACTCAATGTTTGAAGGGGATTGAATGGCCTTTGAATGCTTTCGAAAGCGAAAATCTCGTTTTCATGATTTGGTCAAAATGACCAAAATACCCCTATAGCGTTTTTCTGTGAGGTAAAGGTGCCGTTTGAGCCCGGAACTTTCCCCAGAGGTTTAAAAACATGTTTTCATGTGTCTAGAGGTCTCTGTTCAAGCCCCGGTGATCCCGGGCAGTTTTAGTGCAAAATTACGATTTTGCCCCTGGAATAGTGTTTTTAAGCTTAATGGCGTAATTAAGCAAACCTAAGCAATATTAGGCTCTAAACGAAGATTAATTTATTTCCTTAATTAATCTAGAGTCAAAATAATTTATTAAAGTTAATTAGAACCTAAAATTGCTTAGATTAAACTTAAATCCCTTTTTAGAACTCAAGATTCCTAGTCTTGGAATCTTGAATAGTGTTTTCTCTCTCCATTTCCTTAAATCAAGGAAATGTGTCTAGAGTTGTTTAAACTCTAAATTGAGGATTTAACTCTCTAATGGTGCAAGACCACTCCTTAATTATGTCTAGACCACCTTAATTACCCATTTACCTTACCTAAACACCTTCTTACAAATTCCTAATCTTAAGCATAACCAAAGATACACCTAAACACAACTCTAAACCACAATTAAAATGCAAGAAACTCTCCTCCCTTGGCTGATGCATTTCGGCCAGCCCACTCCCCATTGACCACATGTTTAATTATTTTCTCACTCAAAGAACCATGCTTGAGGCCATACCTTGAACCATACCTCACCATACCTTAAGCCATACCTCACCATGCCTCAAGAACACATTATCTCACCCATGGAACTCATGGATGTCCCTAATTCTGCACCTCATGGCCGAAACACATCAGCCCACATACACACTTCATTTGTTTCAATTCTCTATAAATAGAATGCCTTGAGGAGCTTGCACCACTTTAGATCATTTGCTAAGTTTAGGAAACACTCAAAGCTTTTCTTTTTCTCTCAAAGTCTTTGTGTTCTTCAAGTTCTTGGAGTTCTTCAAGTTCTTCATCATCTTCATCTTCTTCTTCCATCTTCAAGTTCATCACACCAAGTAGGGATTTTCTTTCATGTGTTCTTTCTTTAAAGTTCTTGTTCTAAGCTTAAAGTTCATAGTTTCTCTTGATTCTTTTTAGAACTTCTTTTTCTTCCCTTTACCTTTTCATTTTCGGCCATGGGCCTTGGAGAACAAAGGAATGAGAGCTTGATGATGAGAGTTTCATGATGATGTTCATCACTTGAAACAAACTCTAGAGCTTGATTTTTGTTCTTGAGCAAAAGTGTTTCTAGATTTTCCTTTCTTGAACTTTTGAGAACCTTAACTTTGATGTTGTTTCAAAATGGTTCTAATGACTCAATGATGAGGTCTCATGATGTTGGAGTTTGTATATCACCAAGATCATGGATTCTAGAGTTTCAAACATTTCTTTTCTTTCCTTGAAGTTTCGGCCATTACCTTTTCCTTTTTATGCTAGATGTTTGATTTTTAAATATGTTATGTTGAGTTCTAAGAACTCTAGACTTTTACCTTGTCTTGGTTTGATGAGTTTGGGTTGAGGTTTAAGTTCCTTTAAAGTCTTGTTAAGAGCTCTAGAAAGATAAAATGAACTTGCATAATTTATTTTATGCTTGCATTCATATTTACATTCTTGCTATGCATCTTTACTTTCAAGCCATCACCTAAGAACATAAAGATTAAAATGGAACTTGTATCATCACTTAACTTAATTCTCAAAGCCTTTCTATTTCGGCCTTAAAGTCGATTGTTGTTGGGCCTAGAGCACTAAAATAAAGAATTGAACTTGCATTATCACCTAATTAATTTCTCGAATGCCTATCTATTTCGGCCTTAAAGTCGATTGTTGTTGGGCCAAGAGCACTAAAATAAAGAATTGAATCTTGCATCTTTACTTTCAAGCTTGCACGTTTAAGATTATGCTTCGCATATTTACTTTCAAGTTTAAACGTTTAAATTATGCCTTGCATATTTAGTTTCAAGTCATCACTTTACCTAGAAAGCAAGATTAAAAATGAAGAGCATGAGCACGTTTAGTTTATGTCGTAACTTAAGAACCTAGAGCTCAAAGACTTGCCCATTTCATTCCAAGTTAAAGTTTAATGCAAACCACACTTTGAATGTGCGTTTTTAGCCAAGTAGTGAAGATGGACTTGCAATGAGTCTTCATCTAGCTACTAGGACCAATAGCCTATGTTTTGAGTTTTCCTTAAAGTTTGACAATTCTTTATAAGGTTATGTCGTTATAAGTTGTGATTCCAATCTCTTTTAGGGGATGGAATATGTTTTGGTCAGTGACCTAAGGCTTCACTTAGCCTCTTGATGATTTAAAATGTCTTGCAAAGAGTTTTAGAAATTCTAAATTGATTCCAAGAGAAACTAGTTAACTTATGTACCTAGAAATGTCAATTTAATTCTCTTATTGAGGCAAGATGTTTTCGGCTCTGATGTGATGAATGTGATGCTGTATGATGATGTTTTAATGTGTTGGAATGTGTGAAAATATCATGTGATGATGTAGAAGCAAACCTATGCATGATAGGTAAGAAACTAGCTAACTAGAAATACCGTAAAGCTAGAATTTAACATAGTTTTGACCCATTTGTTTATGGAACCAATCCAAACTGTTTTAGTGGGAACATAATCAGATTTAGATTGTTTAGACATGAAAAACTTGGTATCATTTGAGTTAGAATCGAATTCTAGCACCTATGGGGAAACTAGTAGCTAGAAAACCGTAAAAATGCAAATGTAGAACTCTTAGAACATTTAATTTTCTGGAATCTGTCCAGCACCCTTACAACATGATAAACATGATTAATAATTAGTCCTTAAGCATAGGAATGTCTCATAATTGATTTAGATTTAATGTATAGCGCCTCGGTGAAGGCGGAACCGAGAAAGGGTCTAAAGCGTAAGTTCTAGAACCCAGTAAAAACAAGTTAGAGACTCTGTCCTATGCTATTCAGATTTAAGTATGAACATGAGAATGAAGAATGATGTTTAATATGAGCCTTAGGGGCATAAAAATATGAGCGACGGATATTAGAGAGCTATATCTCAAGATTAAGACCCGTAAGAGGTCAAAGCATAAACTACCGTGAGGGTAAGCGTTTGAATGATGTATGATGATGCATGAAGTATGCTAATGATGATGATGTTATTCATATGAGGAATTTATGAGGTTATATGTTTATGTGGCATAAAGCAAATTTGGAAGGAAATTGATTGTAATGACCGTTTTGGCGCCAATTTCCGACAAATTTGGAAGGAAACTTCGGTGTAATGACCGTTTTGGCCGAATTTCTGGCAAATTTGGGGACTTAAAGAGATTTTGAAAATTAAGGTACTAAGATGGGTTCTAGGATGACACCGGTTCGGCCGAGCACCTCCATAGAACTCATGTGACATCGGTACCATTTTATACTCTTAGGTGACAGGTTGGCCGAGGACCCCTAAGAGATTTGCCGCCTAACCCGTACTCAGATAGTCGGGATTTATGATACGCTTATCGTTAAGTGGTAAGTAAGAACTAGTGGCGACTAGTTAAGGTATGAGCTCATAACCTAGATGTATCACACGTTACGGGTGACACCGGTTGGTAAGAGCACCCCCGATTCGATTGTCTTTTAGGGTGGCCCATGAGGAAGAAAAGTTCATGATTATGATTATGTCACTATGTTTTGTCCCATATGAATGTTACTATTGCCACTTTATGCCACCAATGATGATGATGCTTGATGTTATGTTTTATGTATGTGCATTAGGTAGTGCCATGCATACATTTTCCATTATGTTGCATTCATGACATTAAGATCATCCTAAAATGAAACGGACCTTGGCTAAAGTATATTTTTGAAGTTTAAAATGAACTAAATGCATGTTCGGTCATTTCATATAATTAAACCCAAGGTTCCTGAGGGCGTAGATGATGACACCTAGGTAGTAGGAGGCCCTCTTGAGATTCTTTAGTAAGATTCTCACTCCTCTATCTCTTTCTTTCCGTCACGTCTTGAGATGGCGGCGTTAAGTAGCATTCATGGACACCCGACATGGGAGGTGCACTATGACCCGACTCACGGGTCATACCATTTTGAGGCGGTGCGGTGCGGATTTTCATGTTTGTAGGGCGCCCGCCCGCTCATCCGTGCACACCCATCACTTCTCCCGGCTGCACCCTATGGCGGCGGCGAAGCGGGTTTTGAGCGTCTTGGCGTCGCATGGAAGAAGTACTCCGTAGGCACACCGCCGCCTTAGCCATGCGAGGTTATCCGACTATGTGCCCGGACCTATTTCACGGAGACCGACCCATCCGAGGACCCGCCTACCCATCCGTATAGCGAGGACTACGCCCCTCTCCACCACGGATAAGGGAGGCGGTGAGGATACCGTGACTTCGGCCACGGCTTACGCGGCGGCCGGAGATGCGACCATCTGCCGTGGGGTCACCCTCGATCCCCATTCCGCCTCTTCACGTCCGAGGAGCTCGCCCGATTTCCGGATATACGCCTCGTTCGCGAGATGGGCCTTGATGAGAGGTGACGATCGTCCAGATGGAGTACCGGTTAGAGCACACACACCACTTAGATGGGGATAAACCTTCTTTTGTTTAGAGGTTATCCTATTAGATGCACTCGGGTAGGGAGTAGATTATGTTTATGTTTTAGGTTGTATTTCCCTTGTCTTGAATTAAGTCCCACACTTATAACTGGGCAAGCTATATATATATGAGATTATATTCAGTGATGTTCATGATGTGCCTTATGTTATGATGATTGTGAGAGCGATTGTTTCACTTTGCATGGTTTACCGCTTATCGCATCACGCGGCTCTCACTTTTATTTCAAAAAAAAAAAATTTACCCGTATTTTCCGCTAAGTAATTCAAAGTTAAATGAGAACTATGAAGTAACAGACTAATGATTAACCTAAATATGTTCTAGAGTATTGGGTTAAAAATTAGGATGTTACATTATAATATCGAGCGATTCGATTCTCATGGAGCACGAGGATTGGACTGACTATGCTTTCTAAAGCGTAGTACGATAGCTATGTCATGCGTAGAAGCTTAACTAGAGATAAGCTATAGGGTAGGAGTTCATGACCCTTGTCTACTTGCGCGCCATGGTAACTAGCTCATTTTACATGGAATATTGAGCACGATCACCTCGGTGTTTATTGTCTCATGTGTTTAGGGACCAATGGCACCAAGGAGACAACCTAGGACCGACCGAGGGAGACCAAAGCGATGCCACGCTGCTGCTGCTGTTCGTGACATGGCTAGAGCCATGGAGCGAATGTTCGAAGGATGAACCAACAAGGGGACACCGGACGTGCTCCCCTCTGCTGAAATGGTCGAGCAAGCGAGGTTTGGTGAGTTTCGCAAAGCGAACCCACCAACCTTCCGAGGAGCCATGGACCCCGACAAAGGCGATGAGTGGATCAAAAACATGGAGAAGATCTACTCAGTGGTGGCTTGCTCGGAGGAGCAAAAGGTCACCTTATTTGCTTATATGATGGAGTCGGATCAGAGTTACGGTGGTGGCACGAAGGCTGCTAGAAGCACGATGCTTCTTGTCAGCGGAGCTATTCAAGACCTACTTCTATGAGAAGTACTTCCGAGTCAGTGAGGAGCGAAAGATATTGAGTTCATGCAAGCGACTCAAGGAGGGTCTCTTGTCGCCCGATGCAGCGAAATTCGAGGAGCTGATTAAGTTCTCTAGGGTGTTTCAAGGAAACCAAGCGAGGTGTGGAAGTGCGTCAAGTATGAGGCCGGACTAACGGCGAGCTCAACTATGCTTTGTGGCGCACATGGAGATTAGGGACTTTCCAACCCTAGTCAATAAGTCTTGGGATCATGGAAGAGGGAGAAGAAAATCAATCTTTGCAAGGGCGACGCGGAACAAGGGGCTAGCACCTCAAGCCCCAAAATTCAAGCCCCAATATCCAAACCAATCCCGAAACCATTACAACCCCTACCACACCAACCAATTCAAGCCACATCAACAACAACAAAGAACCCTTCCACCAACAACCCAAGCAATCATACCGACCACAATTCCGAACAACAACAACAACCCCAACAACCACAACAACAACCGACAAGGAGGGTCGGGCGGCCCCCGAAACAACCAAGGAGGGTCAAGTGGGACTAAGAACAGGGCGCCTCAAGGAACCCCCGCCCAAGCTATCCCGGTAGTGCTATGTCCCAAGTGCGGGAAGGATCATGGCAACCGTCACGCCTGGCGGGCGAGAATATCTGCTTCCGATGCGAAAAGCCTGGCCACTACGCCCGACAAGCGCACTAATGGGAGGCCGGCAAGCGAATTCCGGCCGCAACACCAAGGGTGGGTCTTCACCCTCAATGTAGACGAAGCGGACACATCCAATGGTCTCATAGAAGGTAAGTGCGAAATAGATGGTAGAACCTTAACTGTGCTATATGACTCTGGTGCAACACATTCTTTTATTTCATATGCTAGTGTCGAGACTCTAAATTTGAAAACTTCCAAACTTCCTTTTGATCTTATTGTCTCTACCCCCACAAATCATCCTGTGAATACTTGTTATTGTTGCCTAAATTGTCACCTCACCACAGAGAAAATAGATCATATGTTGTGGATTTAATTTGTTTACCCATGAAAGGTATAGGAATAGTTCTTGGCATGGATTGGCTTCACGCCAACCGTGTATTGTTAAACTGTGACACCAAAACAGTCGTCTTTCCTTCTCCCCCTAGTGAAATAAGTCAACCTTTGAAACTCTATCTCAATGCCGTAGAGGTCCTTTGTAGTGGGAAAAGACTAAGGGATATGTTCTCCTAGCCGCTAGCGAGGTACACTTTGAGCGAATTTAGAGAATATACCTATAGTGAGAAACTATCCCGAGGTGTTTCGGAAGATATACCGAGTTCCCTCGGCGAGAAGTGGAGTTCTCCATTGAGTTGGTTCCTGGAGCGGGACCAATCTCCATTGCCCCCTATAGAATGTCACCCCTAGAACTAGCCGAGCTTAAAACCCAACTTGAGGAACTTTTAGAGAAAAGCTTCATAAGACCTAGTGCTTCACCATGGGGAGCCAGGTCTTGTTTGTGAAAAAGAAGGACGGGAGTATGAGGTTATGCATAGATTATAGGCAATTAAATCGTGTGACAGTGAAAAACAAATACCCTTTGCCTAGGATTGATGATCTCATGGACCAATTGAGAGGAGCGGTAGTGTTTTCCAAGATCGACCTAAGGTCTGGATACCACCAAATTAGAGTGAGAGATCAAGATATACCAAAGACCGCCTTTAGAACTTCGGTATGGACACTTTGAGTTCGCGGTGATGTCTTTTGGGTTGACAAATGCTCCTGCAGTATTTATGGATTACATGAATAGGATCTTTAGACCCTATTTAGATCAATTCGTGGTCGTTTTTATAGATGATATACTCATCTATTCGAAGACCCACGAGGAGCATGAGCGTCATTTAAGGATAGTTTTGGAGATTTTGAAGGAGAAAAAGCTATATGCAAAACTCTCTAAGTGTGAATTTTGGTTGGAGGAGGTCAAGTTTTTAGGGCACGTTGTGTCAAAGGAGGTATAGCCGTTGATCCTAGTAAGGTAGAAGCCGTAATGAATTGGGATAGACCAACCACCGTGAATAAATCACTGAGCTTTTGGGTTTAGCGAGGCTACTACCGTAGGTTTATCAAAGGATTTTCCCGATTAGCCCTACCCTTGACCAAGCTCACTAGGAAGAATGCCCGTTTGAGTGCAGCCCGAATGTGAGAAGAGTTTCCAAGAGCTTAAGGGAAGGTTAACCACGACCCCAGTCTTAGTCTTACCTAGCCCCAATGTACCCTTCGAGGTATATTGTGATGCTTGAACAAAGGACTAGGGTGTGTGTTGATGCAAAATAGGCAAGTGGTAGCCTATGCATCTCGACAACTCAAGCCTCACGAGGCTAACTACCCCACCCATGACCTAGAGTTAGCTGCCGTAGTGTTTGCCTTAAAGATGTGGAGACACCATTTGTATGGTGTAAGGTTTGAGGTTTTCTCCGATCATAAGAGTCTCAAGTACCTCTTTGATCAAAAGGAGTTAAATATGAGGCAAAGAAGGTGGATGGAATTCCTCAAGGACTACGATTTCGGTTTAAGTTACCACCCCGGCAAGGCTAATGTAGTCGCCGATGCCTTGAGCCGAAAGTCATTACACCTGTCCACATGATGATCAAAGAAGTTGAGTTGATAGAGAAGTTTAGGGATATGAATCTAGGGATGTCAGCGACCAATAAAGGAATAAAAATGTGCTATCTTAGTGTGACAAGTGGATTTAAGCGGAGAATCATGTTAGCACAACGAGAGAATGAGGAGTTCGAAGAGATCATAGATCTTTGTTAAGGCGGGAAAGTTAAAGGTTTCGAAAGAGGTGAGGATTGGATATGGAGATTTGAGGAAGGATCTGCGTACCCCAAGATGGTGACCTCAGAGAAGATCTTGGAGGAGGCTCACAAAGGCTATTTCACCATTCATCGCGGTGTTACCAAGATGTACCAAGATTTGAAGAAGATGTTTTGGTGGGCCGGAATGAAAAAGGATGTAGTCGCTGGGTTAGTAAGTGCTTGGTATGTCGAAAGTCAAAATCGAGCACCAAAAACCTTCAGGTTTGTTGCAACCCCTGTCAATGCCCGAATGGAAGTGGGAATGCATATTAATGGACTTCGTGACAGGACTGCCTAAGGCATAAGCTAGCCATGATGCTATATGGGTGATAGTGGATCGACTAACCAAGTCGGCACACTTTCTACCTATTAGAGTAACGTACTCTTTAGATAAATTGGCTCGATTATACATCCAAGAGATCGTAAGATTGCATGGAGTACCGTCGGCGATAATCTCGGATAGAGATCCGCGATTTACGTCGCGTTTTTGGGAACCTTCAAAGGCGTTTGGTTCAAAGCTATGCTTGAGCACAGCTTACCACCCACAAGCAGACGGACAATCTGAAAGGGCGATCCAAACCCTAGAGGATATGCTAAGAGCTTTGTGTGTTAGACCAAAGGGAAGTTGGGATAGGTACTTGCCTTTGATCGAGTTTGCGTATAACAATAGTTATCACGCAAGCATCGATATGGCACCGTCACGAGGCATTGTATGGAAGGAAGTGCCAATCACCTTTGTGTTGGTACGAGCCTGGGAGCAAAGTGTCTTAGGACCCGATGTAGTGAGGAAACAGCGGAACAAATCAAGAGGATCAGGGATAGGATGCTCATTGCTCAAAGTAGACAAAGAGCTATGCGGACAAAGCGGCGCAAGCCCTTCGAGTTCGAGCAGGGAGTACATGTGTTCCTTAGGGTTACCCCCACTACAGGCATAGGGAGGGCCATGAAAGTCAAAAAGTTGAGCCCAGATTCCTTGGTCCCTTCCAAATTCTTCAAAGGATAGGAGCAGTTGCCTACAAAATAGCCTTACCCCTAATCTTTCTAATCTTCACGACGTCTTTCACGTCTCTCAGTTAAGGAAGTATGAGTCCGACCCTAGCCACGTTTTAGAGCCAGAGCATGTTCAGTTAAGGGATGACCTAACTTTCAATCTTCCCCCCTACGACAATCGTGGACTGCGGAGTCAAGCAGCTGAGGAACAAGTCTGTTCCGTTGGTAAAGGTAGCATGGGGACGCGACAAATCCGAAGAGTTTACATGGGAGCTAGAGTCGAAATGCAAGACAAGTATCAGAGCTTTTCCATGGTAGCGAATTTCGAGGGCGAAATTCTTTTTAAGGAGGAGTAATGTAACACCGGATTTTTACTGTCAGAAATGACCAAAATGCCCACGAGGTCATTTCTGACCGAACTCGAGGGTAACCAACTCGGTCATCCTCGAAGGTCAACTCAATGTTTGAAGGGGATTGAATGGCCTTTGAATGCTTTGAGCGAAAATCTCGTTTCATGATTTGGTCAAAATGACCAAAATACCCCTATAGCGTTTTTACGCGGGTAAAGGTGCCGTTTGAGCCCGGAACTTTCCCCAGAGGTTTAAAAACATGTTTTCATGTGTCTAGAGGTCTCTGTTCAAGCCCCGGTGATCCCGGGCAGTTTTAGTGCAAAATTACGATTTTGCCCTGGAATAGTGTTTTTAAGCTTAATAGCGTAATTAAGCAAACCTAAGCAATATTAGGCTCTAGCGAAGATTAATTTATTTCCTTAATTAATCTAGAGTCAAAATAATTTATTAAAGTTAATTAGAACCTAAAATTGCTTAGATTAAACTTAAATCCCTTTTTAGAACTCAAGATTCCTAGTCTTGGAATCTTGAATAGTGTTTTCTCTCTCCATTTCCTTAAATCAAGGAAATGTGTCTAGAGTTGTTTAAACTCTAAATTGAGGATTTAACTCTCTAATGGTGCAAGACCACTCCTTAATTATGTCTAGACCACCTTAATTACCCATTTACCTTACCTAAACACCTTCTTACAAATTCCTAATCTTAAGCATAACCAAAGATACACCTAAACACAACTCTAAACCACAATTAAAATGCAAGAAACTCTCCTCCCTTGGCTGATGCATTTCGGCCAGCCCACTCCCCATTGACCACATGTTTAATTATTTTCTCACTCAAAGAACCATGCTTGAGGCCATACCTTGAACCATACCTCACCATACCTTAAGCCATACCTCACCATGCCTCAAGAACACATTATCTCACCTCATGGAACTCATGGATGTCCCTAATTCTGCACCTCATGGGCGAAACACATCAGCCCACATACACACTTCATTTGTTTCAATTCTCTATAAATAGAATGCCTTGAGGAGCTTGCACCACTTTTAGATCATTTGCTAAGTTTAGGAAACACTCAAAGCTTTTCTTTTAAAGTCTTTGTGTTCTTCAAGTTCTTGGAGTTCTTCAAGTTCTTCATCATCTTCATCTTCTTCTTCCATCTTCAAGTTCATCACACCAAGTAGGGATTTTCTTTCATGTGTTCTTTCTTTAAAGTTCTTGTTCTAAGCTTAAAGTTCATAGTTTCTCTTGATTCTTTTTAGAACTTCTTTTTCTTCCCTTTACCTTTTCATTTTTCGGCCATGGGCCTTGGAGAACAAAGGAATGAGAAGCTTGATGATGAGAGTTTCATGATGATGTTCATCACTTGAAACAAACTCTAGAGCTTGATTTTTGTTCTTGAGCAAAAGTGTTTCTAGATTTTCCTTTCTTGAACTTTTGAGAACCTTAACTTTGATGTTGTTTCAAAATGGTTCTAATGACTCAATGATGAGGTCTCATGATGTTGGAGTTTGTATATCACCAAGATCATGGATTCTAGAGTTTCAAACATTTCTTTTCTTTCCTTGAAGTTTCGGCCATTACCTTTTCCTTTTCATGCTAGATGTTTGATTTTTAAATATGTTATGTTGAGTTCTAAGAACTCTAGACTTTTACCTTGTCTTGGTTTGATGAGTTTGGGTTGAGGTTTAAGTTCCTTTAAAGTCTTGTTAAGAGCTCTAGAAAGATAAAATGAACTTGCATAATTTATTTTATGCTTGCATTCATATTTACATTCTTGCTATGCATCTTTACTTTCAAGCCATCACCTAAGAACATAAAGATTAAAATGGAACTTGTATCATCACTTAACTTAATTCTCAAAGCCTTTCTATTTCGGCCTTAAAGTCGATTGTTGTTGGGCCTAGAGCACTAAAATAAAGAATTGAACTTGCATTATCACCTAATTAATTTCTCGAATGCCTATCTATTTCGGCCTTAAAGTCGATTGTTGTTGGGCCAAGAGCACTAAAATAAAGAATTGAATCTTGCATCTTTACTTTCAAGCTTGCACGTTTAAGATTATGCTTCGCATATTTACTTTCAAGTTTACACGTTTAAATTATGCCTTGCATATTTAGTTTCAAGTCATCACTTTACCTAGAAAGCAAGATTAAAAATGAAAGAGCATGAGCACGTTTAGTTTATGTCGTAACTTAAGAACCTAGAGCTCAAAGACTTGCCCATTTCATTCCAAGTTAAAGTTTAATGCAAACCACACTTTGAATGTACGTTTTTCGGCCAAGTAGTGAAGATGGACTTGCAATGAGTCTTCATCTAGCTACTAGGACCAATAGCCTATGTTTTGAGTTTTCCTTAAAGTTTGACAATTCTTTATAAGGTTATGTCGTTATAAGTTGTGATTCCAATCTCTTTTAGGGGATGGAATATGTTTTGGTCAGTGACCTAAGGCTTCACTTAGCCTCTTGATGATTTAAAATGTCTTGCAAAGAGTTTTAGAAATTCTAAATTGATTCCAAGAGAAACTAGTTAACTTATGTACCTAGAAATGTCAATTTAATTCTCTTATTGAGGCAAGATGTTTTTCGGCTCTGATGTGATGAATGTGATGCTGTATGATGATGTTTTAATGTGTTGGAATGTGTGA
Organism: Dalbergia cochinchinensis; assembly: GCA_031216125.1. Classification (NCBI taxonomy): domain Eukaryota; kingdom Viridiplantae; phylum Streptophyta; class Magnoliopsida; order Fabales; family Fabaceae; genus Dalbergia; species Dalbergia cochinchinensis. The sequence goes on along the minus strand of CM062375.1, from coordinate 28,295,168 downwards.
AAATATCATGTGATGATGTAGAAGCAAACCTATGCATGATAGGTAAGAAACTAGCTAACTAGAAATACCGTAAAGCTAGAATTTAACATAGTTTTGACCCATTTGTTTATGGAACCAATCCAAACTGTTTTAATGGGAACATAATCAGATTTAGATTGTTTAGACATGAAAAACTTGGTATCATTTGAGTTAGAATCGAATTCTAGCACCTATGGGGAAACTAGTAGCTAGAAAACCGTAAAAATGCAAATGTAGAACTCTTAGAACATTTAATTTTCTGGAATCTGTCCAGCACCCTTACAACATGATAAACATGATTAATAATTAGTCCTTAAGCATAGGAATGTCTCATAATTGATTTAGATTTAATGTATAGCGCCTCAGGCGAAGACGGTGGCGGAAAAGGGTCTAAAGCGTAAGTTCTAGAACCCCGTAAAAACAAGTTAGAGACTCTGTCCTATGCTATTCAGATTTAAGTATGAACATGAGAATGAAGAATGATGTTTAATATGAGCCTTAGGGGCATAAAAATATGAGCGACGGATATTAGAGAGCTATATCTCAAGATTAAGACCCGTAAGGGTCAAAGCATAAACTACCGTGAGGGTAAGCGTTTGAATGATGTATGATGATGCATGAAGTATGCTAATGATGATGATGTTATTCATATGAGGAATTTATGAGGTTATATGTTTATGTGGCATAAAGCAAATTTGGAAGGAAATTCGGTGTAATGACCGTTTTGGCATAGAATTTCCGACAAATTTGGAAGCAAACTCGGTGTAATGACCGTTCTGGCCGCCGAATTTCTGGCAAATTTGGGGACTTAAAGAGATTTTGAAAATTAAGGTACTAAGATGGGTTCTAGGATGACACCGGTTCGGCCGAGCACCTCCATAGAACTCATGTGACATCGGTACCATTTTATACTCTTAGGTGACACCCGTTCGGCCGAGAGCACCCTAAGAGATTTGCCCCCAACCCGTACTCAGATAGTCGGGATTTATGATACGCTTATCGTTAAGTGGTAAGTAAGAACTAGTGACGACTAGTTAAGGTATGAGCTCATAACCTAGATGTATGACACGTTATGGTGACACCGGTTCGGCCGAGCACCCCGATTCGATTGTCTTTTAGGGTGGCCCATGAGGAAGAGAAGTTTCATGATTATGATTATGTCACTATGTTTTGTCCCATATGAATGTTACTATTGCCACTTTATGCCACCAATGATGATGATGCTTGATGTTATGTTTTATGTATGTGCATTAGGTAGTGCCATGCATACATTTTCCATTATGTTGCATTCATGACATTAAGATCATCCTAAAATGAACGGACCTTGGCTAAAGTATATTTTTGAAGTTTAAAATGAACTAAATGCATGTTCAGTCATTTCATATAATTAAACCCAAGGTTCCTGAGGGCGTAGATGATGACACCTAGGTAGTAGGAGGCCCTACTGAGATTCTTTAGTAAGATTCTCACTCCGTCTATCTCTTTCTTTCCGTCACGTCTTGAGATGGCGACGTTCGTAGCATTCATGGACACCCCGACATGGGAGGTGCACTATGACCCGACTCACGGGTCATACCATTTGAAGGGCAGTGCACGGTGCGGATTTTCATGTTCGTAGGACGCCCCTTCGCTCATCCCGTGCACACCCATCACTTCTCCCGGCGCACCCTATGGCGGCGACGGCGGGTTTTTGAGCGTGCAGCGTCGCATGACGAAGAAGTACTCCGTAGGCACACCGCCGCCTTAGCCATGCGAGGTTATCCCGACTATGTGCCCCGGACCTATTTCACGGAGACCGACCCATCCGAGGACCCGCCTACCCATCCGTATAGCGAGGACTCTGCCCCCTCTCCACCACGGATAAGGGAGGCGGTGAGGATACCGTGACTTCAGCCACGACTACGCGACGACCGGAGATGCGACCATACCGTGGGGGTCACCCTCGATCCCCATTCCGCCTCTTCACGTCCGAGGAGCTCGCTTGATTTCCGGATATACGCCTCGTTCGCGAGATGGACGCCAGTAGGAGGTGGCGATCGTCCGATGGAGTACCCGGTTAGAGCACACACACCACTTAGATGGGGATAAACCTTCTTTTGTTTAGAGGTTATCCTATTAGATGCACTCCGGTAGGGGAGTAGATTATGTTTATGTTTTAGGTTGTATTTCCCTTGTACTGAATTAAGTCCCACACTTATAAGTGGGCAAGTTATATATATATGAGATTATATTCAGTGATGTTCATGATGTGCCTTATGTTATGATGATTGTGAGACGATTGTTTCACTTTGCATGGTTTACCGCTTATCGCATCACGCGGCTCTCACTTTTATTTCAAAAAAAAATTTACCCGTATTTTCCGCTAAGTAATTCAAAGTTAAATGAGAACTATGAAGTAACAGACTAATGATTAACCTAAATATGTTCTAGAGTATTGGGTTAAAAATTAGGATGTTACAGAGTTCCTCAAGCTCAAGTCCTCTCCTTCATTTTCAAGACACAAGGTAGGGAACTCTTTGTAAACATGTCTTTGATTCTTATGCTTGAATCTTGATTGGGAGTTGATGAATGGTTGAACCTCTATGTTGCTTTCTTTTTGGTTTCTTCCTTTTCTTCCCCCTTAGTTTTCGGCCTCAAGGCCTTGAATATGATGGCTTGATGATGAGTGTTCTCTAGATGTGACCATGAGTCCATCTCTCATGAGACCTCTAAAGCTTGAGTTTTCTCAAAGAAAGTTTCATTCTTTACAAGTTTAGTTAAAAGAGTTTATGTTTCTCTTGAACATTTTGGATCTTCTTCCTTTTTCTCCTCATGTTTTCGGCCATGGAGCCTTTTTACATGGGAAAAATGTAAGCTTGATGATGAGAGCTTCATGTTGATGCTTGTCACATGAACAAACTCTAAAGCTTGCAACTTTGGCCGTAAACCAAGCATGGTTTTGGTTTTGCTTTCTTCTTTATCATGAGCTTTGTTTTAAATATTTGTTTTAAAGGAAGCTATGTACTCAATGATGAGGACTTAGGATGTTGATGCTTGGATCATCAAGATCTTGGTCCCTAGAGATTTAAAAATGATTCCTTTCTTTTGTTAAGATTCGACCACTTTCATGATTCTTGAAGTTAAGTTTTCTTTTGATGCCTTAGTACCAATGGTTTTTCTTTTCTTGTGAAGATGAGTTTTGGGTTGGGACTATGTTCCTTCTTAAAGCCTTGTAAGAGCTCTAGACAAGATATAAAAGTAACTTGCATTCACGTTTATGTTTATGCTTTGCATGACACGTTTATTTTCTATGCCCTCACTAAATCCCAAGATAAAGAATGGACTTGCATTATGCACGTTTAAATTCCAAGCTTTGCATCTCATTTTATATTTCAAGTCCTCACTAAACTCAAAGAATGAAAATGGATATGCACCTCATATTTACTTTGAGCTATCACTTTACTTTCTAAAGGACTCTAAAATGAAATGCATAGCACGTTTATTTTATGTCATCACCTAAGATACTAGAGCTCAAAGACTTGCCCATTTCATCTTGAGAAGAGGTTAACCATGGAAACATTCTTGGAATGTACATTTTGGCCATGTGATGATGATGGCTCTAAGGTGAGTTTTCATTAGTCACAAGAGCCTATAGCTCATGTTTTAAGTCTTTTTAAAACATAGGTTTTACTCAAAAGTATTTTGAGTATGTTCTTATATTTATGAGGGTTTTGACAAGTTAAAATGATTGCTAAGATGTTTTTGAAGTTCAAAATTGTTCCAAGAGAAACTGGGCACCATAAGCATTTCAAAGGAATGACTCAGATATGTTCAGACCTGATTTTTTCATGCTTTTAAGATGCTAGTAATCAATTACACAGCCTATGTAATTGATTACCAGAAAGCTCGGATGAGCTCAAACATGAACTTTTGCCCAAAGTAATCGATTACTATATAGTGTAATCGATTACACATTCTGGACTCTAGTAATCGATTACCGAATCATGTAATCGACTACCCAGATGTTCTAGAGGCCCAGCAAAGTGTTTTTAAACAAAGTAATCGATTACAAGTTCCATGTAATCGATTACCAGAACCCCTATCTTCCATGTTTTGAAATCTCGAAGCGATGTAATCGATTATGATACTTATGTAATCGATTACCAGAACACAAGTTCACAAACAGAATGCCTTTCTGATTTGATGACTTGCAGCTATGACCTTACTTTGCTTGAATCTAGGAATTGTTGTGACATGAGTTTATGCCTTTGCCTACTATGAATATATGATCTTATATGCTAGATATCAAGCATGATCAAGTTAAACGGCTTATTGCTCTTGTTTACTATATGATGATTTTTGCTCTATGTTTCAAGTGTGATGATGCTATGTGAGTTATTGCTCTTAAATGATGATTGTATTATTTGCATGTTATGGTACCCTTTAGAACCTTAAAGATGCCTATGTTAGAATTACACGATATATGTGACATGCATGGAATATGTAGCATCTTACTATGACTTGAATTATGAGAAAATGATCCTTTGGAACCATCAAACTATAGGTGGGGATGAGGTGATTCATATGTAACATGCATGAACTATGGGCATCTTGTCCTAACATGCTAAGACTTAAGGTGACATTGAACTATGGGTGTAACGCCCTGATTTCTGCTAGAGTGAAAATGACCAAAATGCCCCTGAGGTCATTATCAGCCCGGAATTCGAGGAAAGCCAGGTCCGGCAGTACTCGAAGGGCAAACTCAATGTTGGAAGGGGATTGGATGACTTGTGTTTCTTTCTGGGATCGAAAATCTCATTTTTCGAGTTTTCGGGTCGAAATGACCAAAATGCCCCTGTGGCGTTTTACCCTTTTGCAAGTGCCGGATGAACCCGAAACCTCTCCAGATGGTTTTAAAAGATGTTTTTATGTTTTCTGTGGTCTAAGTTTTGGTCCCAGGCAAAATAAGTGCAAAATTACGGTTTTGCCCGTAGTTTCGTATGTTTACACCTAATCACACGGTTAAGCGAAACCTAAGCAATATTAGGCTCTAATCGAAGATTAATTAATTTTCATAATTAATCTAAGGTCAAAATAATTTAATAAGGATGATTAGAACCTAAAATTGCTTAGATAAACTTAAAACCCTATCTTTAAATTCAAGGACCTTGAGTGTAGGAATCAATGAATAGTGTGCAAATAGTGCACAAATAGTGTTTTCTCTCTCTTTCCTTAAATCATGGGATTGTGATACACATTATTTATTCACAAATGAGTTTTAAATTCTCTAATGATGTAAGAGCACTCCTAACCTTGTCATAAAATTCCTAATACACATGCTTAGTTACCTAAACTTAAGCTTAATTACTCCTAACCTTGTACCTAAACTAACCTACACTTAATCCTATCATTTACACCCAATTACATGGAAGATTTTTCCTCTCTCATTGCTGCCCAAATCTGACCAAAAATCATCCCCCATTTTCATGAATTATTTCATTTCAAACTTAAAGGAAAATCACCTCAAATCACCTTACTTGTCATGCCTTGTCATAATTTCAATCAAGCTTGCTTTTCCAAATGAATAACCAAGTAAAATAAATCATTCTCTTCAATTATTTGTGGCTGAAAAACTTCCAGCCATGTTGGTCTTCTAGAAGCCTAATTTCATCCACAATTTAAAGAAAAGATCACTCAAAAACCCATGTTTGAAGCCATACCTTGTGTCATGAGCTCCATGCTTCAAACCATGCTTGTATGACACCATCAAAGAGATATTTTCTCTTTCTTACCATCAGCCATGCTTTCCATTCTCTCACCTATCACTTTGTTTTTCTATAAATAGGGAGCTTGTGTTAGCATTGGATGCACATTGAGCATTTGCTAAAGCTTAGAGTAGTCTTGCTAGTTTCTTTCTTTCTCTCTAGTCCCAAAGAGTTCCTTTCTTTTTCATCTTCATCTTTTTCATCTCTTTACTTCATCATCATCATCTCATAACCTTCACACATCACCCCATAACCTTGAATCACCATCAAACCTCTCAAATATTTCATCTCAAACACAATCTCACCTCAAACACAACTCTAACCTCCTTATCTCCCTTTGGCCGAAAACATCAAGCCTTTTGGATGAGCTCATCATCTTGTTTTCTTCTCTCAAAGTTCAAGCTCTTTGTCTTCACTCTAGGTAGGAGTGTTTCTTTGCATCTCATTTCCATGAAAAATGAGTTTTTCTCTAGCTACCTCTTGGAATTTCTTTTTAAAACTCTCTTGGTTTCCTTCTTGAGTTTTTGGCCTTCATGACCTTTAAACTCATACATGATGGCTTGATGATGGGGACCTCTAGATGATGACTATGTGTTCATCATAATGAGACCCCTAAAGCTTGAGTTTTCTTTAGTTTTTATTATTATGTTATGAAGTTCACTAAAGTTTTCAACTTAAGAAATTAAGAATGATTTCAAAAAGGAATATGGATTACTTTCTCTTGGCCTCATGATTTCGGCCATAATTCCTTTTCTTGAAAATATGGAGATTTCTTTTAGTTCCATTCTCTTGACTTGATGAGACTATGTTGGGGTTGTGAATATTGGTTCTTTAAAGTCTTGGACGAGCTCTAGTTATTAAACCAAAATGAACTTGCATTCATATTTAGTTTATGCCTTGCCTAGCATGATTTATTTTTATGTCATCACTAATGCTCTAAGACTAAAAATGAACTTGCATATCCATATTTAATTTCCAAGCATTGCATTTCACGTTTATTATTCAAGTCGTCACTTAAAATCCAAGATAATAACAAGTTGCATCTCATATTTATTTTGAGCTATTTACTTTTCAAGTTCTCACTTTATTTCCCTAATGAACAATAAAAATGAAGTGCATGGCATGTTTATGTTTTGTCATCACCTAAAGCTCTAGAGCTCAAAGATTTGTCCCAAGGTCTCAAATGAGAGTTAGACATGGAAAGCATTCTCTTAGAATGCCCACTTGGGCTATGTGAGATGAATGAACTTAGGATAAGTTTCATTTGATCACAAATGCCCATAAGCTATGCTTTATAATTTTTCTAAGTCTATGTGGATTCAAAGAACATATAGAACTAAGTTTTATGGATTTAGTACCTCTTGAAATAAATTCAACTTAGCTACTGCCCTTATAAATATCTTGATGATTTTAGATGTTAAAAATGTTTACAAAAGAGTTTTGAAGGTTTTAAAAAGGTTCCAAGAGAAACTAGTATCCTATGTGCTTTAAAAAGTATGTTTTATGCCTTTGTATGGAGAGTGTTGTTTCGGTTCCGCTTTGCTATGTTTGGCCACTGTATGAGCTGTTTTAACGATGATAACATGCTTATGTTTAAGTATGATCAATGGAAAAACTCATAAGTAAAAGATAAGAAAGGTTAGAAACTAGAAAAGAATTAATTTGAGAGTTCTAGATCCTTTAATGTTAGAATTTTCTGGATTCTGTCCAGCAAGGTTTAGTAATGATAATCATGGTTCTAAATTAGTTTAAATGTGTAGAAATGACTCATAATTGGTTTAGGACTTGATCTTGGTGCCTTAGGAGCAAACCGAACTTAGAAAGGGTCATTGTCGTGACTCCTAGGTACCCGTAAAGTTGAAATTATGAATTCTGCACCTTTGAGATTGAGAGATATTCTTGACCATAGTATGAAGAGAGATATACTTAGTCATAACCTCCTAAGTACCCAAGAGGTTAGCTTTGAATGATTCATAACTTAGACTGTGAGTTAAAGATCATAGCGGTCAATGCATAAGACATTAAGAATATGAGAATGATATTTATATGATACTAAGGTATGTTAAGATGTTTTACGATGATGCATATGTTATGTGAAGGATGATGACGTTATTCATATGAGGAATTCATGAGGATATATGTTTATGTGGCATAAAACAAATTTGGAAGAAATTCGGCGTGATGCCATCGTGTCGTAATTTCCGACAAATTTGGGGACTTAAAGATTTTGAAAATTAAGGTACTAAGATGGGTTCTAGGATGACACCGGTTTGGCCGAGCACCTCCATAGAACTCATGTGACATCGGTACCCATTTTTTTTACTCTTAGGTGACACCGGTTCCGCCGAGCACCCCTAAGAGATTTGCCCCTAACCCGTACTCAGATAGTCGGGATTTATGATTTATGATACGCTTATCATTAAATGGTAAGTAAGAACTAGTGACGACTAGTTAAGGCATGAGCTCATAACCTAGAGATGGACACGTTCTGGGTGACACCGGTTCGGCCGAGCACCCCCAGTTCGATTGTCTTTTAGGGTGGCCTATAAGGAAGAGAAGTTTTATGATTATGATTATGTCACTAAGTTTGTCCCATATGAATGTATTCTAATTGCCACTTAATACCACTAAGTATGATGATGATTGATGTATGTGCATTAAGTAGCGCCACGCATACATTCTTTATTATGTTGCATTCATGACATTAAGATCATCCTAAAATGAATGGACCTTGGCTAAAATACACTTTAGAACTTAAAATGAACTTGATGTATGCTCACTTGTCTTTATGAAATAAACCCAAGGTTCCTGGGGATGTGAACGATGTAACCCTAGGATAGGAGACTCCTACAGAGGATCTTTACTAAGAATTCTCACTCCTCTCTCTTCTCCCGTCACATCTTGAGAGAGCGATGGCGATGTTCGTTGACTTCATTGACACGCCTTGATCTGGGAGGTGCACTATACCCGGTGGAGCTTTCAGTACACAAGCATTGCAAGGATATTCCCTTACTGTATCTTTTGGGAGGGTGGTGGATTTATACTGTAGCTTACTAGAAGGGTAGCATTTTGGATTTTTATTGTAGTCGCACCCTACACTTGTGTTTCTTGTTGTATTTTATTTCTTCTTTATCACAAGCTCTGCCTATACCTATGCGGGTATGACTACCTATGTACTCTAAATATATTATTAATGAAATGTTTCTCTTGTTATGATGATTTCTGCTCCACTATTATATGTTTTCCTTTTTGAGTTCTCTCTATGAGTGTTAATCATGTCTCACGTTTCTGTTATTCAAATAGTTAAGTTCGCAGCTCTCACTTTGTTTTATACTTTCAAAAAAAATTTTACCGTAATTTCCGCTAAATATTTTCAAGAAAAAGATGAGACTATGAGGTAATAGCCTAATGTTTAACCTAATGTGTTCTAGAAAGTTGGGTTAAAATTAGGGTGTTACAATGGGAAAATGATCCTTTGGAACCATCAAACTATAGGTGGGGATGAGGTGATTCTATGCCCCCTAGACCCGTACTTTAAGTCGGGATTTTTAACTTATCACAATGTGATAAGTCCAGATGCTAGTGACGACTAGCGTGGTATGAGCTCATAACCTAGAGATTTCTCAAAAGGGAGAAATATTAGGGTGGCCCCCAGGAAGAAAAGGATAATATGTCAACGTCACCTAAGTAACCAAGTTAAGCTACCATGCACCATGTTCTAAGTAACCAAGTTAAGCTACCATGCACCATGTTCTAAGTAACCAAGTTAAGCTACCATGCACCATGTTTTAAGTAACCAAGTTAAGACCATGCACCATGTTTTAAGTACCAAGATCTACGTTCCATGATTCATGTTTTATGTACCATGCACTATGTATCAAGTTCCATGTTCTATGTTTTATGATCTATGATTTTACGACCCACGTATCATGCACTATATCTATGAATGCTATACTTGTTAAAAAGCTAGTACTATTTGCATAGAGTATTGACATGCATATCATAAAGAAGCATGATGCATTCATTACAAGACTCATGATAAAATGAACGGGCCTCGGTAATGGATGTTTAGAACTTAATAAATGAATCTTTGCATGTTCACGATTTCATAATTAAACCCGAGGTTCCTGAGGACGATGATGATGACACGTGTGTGAAAAGGGGATCCCTACTGAGATTCTTGTATAAAATTCTCACCCCCTATCTTCCTTTTCCATCTTCGTCTTCAGACAAGGTTGATACGACGCTCGCGGATTGCTCTTAAGTGCCGACGTGGAAGTGCTTGAAGGTCGAGATCGGAGGAGTGTAGCGAAACGAGGACATAGTCTAAGTATACCATAAGTTATGTGTGGTTTTTGAGTTGTTGCATGCCCAACCTTTAAAGGTGGGCACGATATGTTTAACGTGGCATTATGGTGGGATGTCCCTATGTCACTAATACTATTAATGTTTGACTCGATTTTTAATGTTAATGTTACATGATGATGTGTCGATGGTTGTTCCTTCTATGAAAGCTTAATTGGTGTTTATTCAGTGTTATTCTTTCATGTTTACGCTTCACAGATGCATAAGGCTCATGTTTTGTTTATGTTTTCAAAAAAAATTTCTACCCATATTTTCCGCTAAGTATTTTAAAGAAAGGTCTTAAAGAATGAGGCTAGAAGAGTAATGGACTAATGGTTAACCTAACTACGTCCTAGGAGTATTGGGTTAAAAATTAGGATGTTACAACTTGTGATGTATAAATGCATACTAGAGAAAGTAAAGATTGGTATATGAGGCATGATTGAAATCACAATGTGAATGAATGCCTATAGGTGAATGAAATGCATAAGTAAAATGAGATCCTCTATGACTTGTCAAGGGCAAATAAGAAATATGAGATCCTCTATGTGTAACATCCTACCAATTACAACGTCATTCTTAAGTCATGACATCATACTCAAGAGTTGTTACTTATAAATTAGCGGACCTTTCTTAAATATCTATAGCCATTTTGATTGATTTGCGAGATAACTAGGTCATAATTCTACTGAAATATATAGCAATGAAACTAAAATATTTATTTAATACAAAGTTCAGTACATAAAAGAAGCTCTTTTATGAGCTTTAACATACCTTTGTCCTCTAACATATATACATACATATCCATTCCACTAAGTACAACATAATAAAAGCATTAACTACTACACTATTGCCCTTCTGAGTTCTTTTGCATAGCAGTCTCTCGATTTTCTGTATCAACCTGGAGAAGACACCGGAACAAAAAAAACATAGGGGTGAGAATTATACAATTCTCAATAGGGTAGCTCCCCCAAATACACAATCATAATGTCATTGTCATCGCCCCGGCCACTTCGGTTTATTAAGAAAAAGTGGTCATGCATTATATAATAACGGTCCATTTTTGAAGTTCCAAATCATACTTCCGAAGTGGGTTACTTTTAACATTCAATCACTTAATATCCATATACCATACTACTCAACATCATATACTACTAAACTTTCCACTTAAATATATTGGTCTCAATATCGATACTAAACTTCTTCACTCGGCATATAAGACAAAGGATTTCTTAGAAAGTTTACTTCTTAAACTTGCCTTAGCCCTTGGCTAATCTTGTCACGTCTAAGCGTTACGTACCGCCGTCCCTAGTGTGACAATAATAGGTAATATACTGCTTTTCAGGAATGATCTCATTCCTATACATGATCATTGGGTTTACTTTCTCTAATTCTCACACAAACCTATTCCTAGCCAGGTTTACTTTCGCCGACTCAATTCAAGGGTAGTCAGGTTTACTTTCCCTAACAAATCAGATTTACTTTCTCTAGCCCAAGGATTATAAATCTCATGCTCTTCTTGGTAGTTAAGTTTACTTTCCCTAACAAACTGGATTTTCTTTCTCCAGCCCAAGGAACATAATCTTATGCTTTTCTTGGCAGTTGGGTTTACTTTCCCTAACAAACTGGATTTACTTTCTCTAGTCCAAGAAATGCAATCTCATGCTTTTCTCTTACATTCATACAATTATAAGGAGTATTCATATCTATGTGTGCCTAACCTCATTAATAAGTTCACATGCTCAATTATTCATATTCACATTCATGTGCTCATGTCATACTAGTACAAGATGCCATTATTTTATCAATTCAAAGTATCAATTCAATTTATTTGACGCTTTGAGCAGGCTTCACCCCAAAAGAAGCAATTCCAACCCAATCTATATGAGAATAAACAACAACAACGGTCCACCACGAGACAAGGTTGCCCAAAATATGGGAAGAACCATGAAGGTAGACCTTGTAGGGCTGGACAATACATATGCTACCATTACGGAAAGCTGAGGCATAAGATCTGGGAGTGTCCGGAAAGATATCCAAAGCCTGCTGAGAAGCCACCACACAGGGGCAGCACGAGCTAAGCAGACCTCACCACCAGATAATCTAATCATAGGTAGGGGCGTTTTAGGATTCAATTGTTATGTTTTGTTTGCCTGTGTGTGAATTCCTTTTTTGACTTATGAAATTGTCTTTTGAAACTATTTTCAAATGAATTTTGCGGTAATGTAACACCCTAAAAATTATTTAAAAATTAATTTGAGTTTTACTAGTCATAATTTCAAAAATTTGATAGTTTGAACAATGATGAGGACGATCCAATGGATTTGTAAAAAAAAAAAATGTGAATAGTATTTTGCGGGTCATTGAGCCTTTCATGGAGACGAGCGAAACCCTAGAATTGGGACCCGGAGATGCCCGAAATTGAGAAATTATATGATTATGGTTAAAAATAGGTAGAAATAAAGATTTTATACCCGAAATTATTTTTCGGGCAATGTTTGATTACTTGAGTACACTGTTTCACCCGTTCGGTGAAATTTCGGTGTGCGATTTCTAATACCGAAAGCTATTTTCATCTTTACAAAATAAAGAACCTTATCCCTTTATATTAAATAAATGACTAAGATTTAATCTTGAATTACAAGATTAATCCCAGCCATCCATTTTTCTTTATTAGATTAGGAAATATCTAACTTTAATATATAATATTCAAGCATTGATTATAAAGATAAATACAAACTAAAACTTCTCTAAGAAACTAGTAACATTCACTGACAGCAAGCATAACTTCAGAAACTCTATTGCCTTCTTCATAACAACCTTGAGAATTTGATTTCCAAGCTCAAAATCATAAGCCTAACCTACTCAAAATCAAAAACTTCCTTAAGTAAACTTGTTCTACACTTCAACCTCCACAAATACAACTGATTAGATTCTCCAAAACCTCACTTTAGTACCTCACTCATCACTTATTTGAGGAGGGTTTGAGTGTGTTTCAAGAGCTTTGGGGTGGAGAACATCTATCTTGAAGTGTACAAGACACAAAGAGACATTAGCTTCCAAGGGTAGGGTTTTTGAACCTCTTCTTCTTCAAATCAGTTTTTCTGTTGTAATCACTGATTTAAATTGATATTTTTGATTTTTTTGGTTGATGATATATGGATATTGATGTATTAATTTTGGGGAGTGTTTGGATGATTTTAGAAATCCTTTTTATCAAAAGGAATATTAGACTATGCTGTTGGATTTTTGGATTTCTTCTGGACAGGTTATGGTTCATGAATTTTCTGATGTATTTGTAGTAATTTTTATGAGCTATAAAAATTATATTTGAAGCTAACATATTAAGGAAACTCTAAGGATTTTGGTGGTGCATGGTAAGGACTTTTACTGCCTTAGAAAAACCATGAACCGAAGTGGTAACTATGCTGCCTAAGATGTTGACTCTGAAGCTGTGAATTTATCTAATTTTGTTATCATAGCAAACGATTGATTTTTCCTTTGGAAATTTTATAGAATATTAGAGACATCTTGATGTTTTACCAGGATTTTTATTTCGAATTTTCTGGGTTCAATTGGTAGGGTTAAAAATTATGAAGTTGGTTCTTGAGCTAAGGTTGAGTGGTGTCTGACCACCAAATTTGTCTAATTTTGTTAATATAGTTAGAGAACTCTATTTACCCTGGAATTTTTATGGAACCTTTTGGACACATTGAGGTGTCATTGAGAATTTTTATAGCCTCTAAATTGATTGTTTGATGTGGAAATAAATTGTGCTACAATGGTGTGAAATCTGCCCAATTGCTGGAAATGAACCAAAGACTTGAATTGATAATGTAATGGTAGTTTGGTTCTAGTATGACATGAATACTTGATGTTAAATATCTGGTCATGTGACTTGTGATGTATAAATGTGTACTAGAGAAAGTAAAGATTGGTATATGAGGCATGATTGAAATCACAATGTGAATGAATGCCTATAGGTGAATGAAATGCATGAGTAAAATGAGTTCCTCTATGACTTGTCAAGGGCAAATAAGGAAACATAAGATCCTTTTGACTTGTCGAGAGTAAATAAAGAGATATGAGATCCTTTCGACTTGTTGAGGGAAAATAGAGCGATATGAGATCCTTTCGACTTGTCAAGGGCAAATAGAGAGAGATGAGATCCTTTCGACTTGACAAATAGAGACAGATGGGATCTTCTTCCATTTATCAAGGACAATTAAAGATAATTTCTTTACTTTTGGTATATACATATTTGTATCATATCAAATCATTTTGATTGATATTATTTACTATGATTATGAGCTTATGATAAATGTGTACACGTGATTGATTCTTAAAAACAACTCACTTCAGAAATATGATTTGGAACTTTAAAAATGAATCGTTATTGTGTAATGCTTGATCACTTTGTTTTAATAATCCGAAGTAGCTAGGGCAATGACGATGACATTATAATTGTGTATTAGGGGAGTTGCCCTACTGAGAATTGTATAATTCTCACCCCTATTTTGTATGTTCCCGTGTCATCTCGAGGTTGATCCGAAGAACGGTGAAGACACTACAAGAAAAATTGTACTGGAGTTGCAGTGTTTAATAGTTGATATGTTTATTTTACAGTAACTTTATTATGATTATATATATGTAAATGTAATAGAGAATAGATGTGTTAAGCTCATAGAAGAGCTTCCAATAGAACTACAACATAGTTATCTCGCAAATCAATCAAGCTGGCTATAGATATTTAAGAAAGACCCACTAATTTATAAGTAACAACTCTCGAGTCTGATGTCATGACTTAAGGATGACGTTGTACTTGGGATGATGTTACAACCTCACTCTTCGCAGATGATCTTCTATTCGAGTGCACATGCCCCCGAGAAGAGCACGTCCATCGCACGTCCATCGCGCCTATCCCGAGTATGTTCCCCATTTACCCCGAGCCTTCTTTGAGACCGACTCCTCCGAGACAGACATCTCGTCCATGGGTTCCCCCCACCATACCCATAGACTTGGGTAGCGAGGATACCATAACATAGCTACTTCGAGGAGGTAGAGTGAGGATGGTACCCTGCTGTAGAGCACACGCCCGACCCTCTCACTGTAACATCCTAATTTTTAACCCAATACTCTAGAACATATTTAGGTTAATCATTAGTCTGTTACTTCATAGTTCTCATTTAACTTTGAATTACTTAGCGGAAAATACGGGTAATTTTTTTTTTGAAATAAAAGTGAGAGCCGCGTGATGCGATAAGCTGTAAACCATGCAAAGTAAAACAATCGTCTCACAATCATCATAACGTAAGGCACATCATGAACATCACTGAATATAATCTCATATATATATAACTTGCCCACTTATAAGTGTGGGACTTAATTCAGTACAAGGGAAATACATGAAAAGAAATACAACATAAAACGTAAACATAATCTACTCCCCTACCCGAGTGCATCTAATAGGATAACCTCTAAACAAAAGAAAGTTTATCCCTATCTATGTGGTGTGTGCTCTAACTTTCGCCATCCTCGACCTCCCATCGGGCGACCATCTCGTGATCGAGGCAGATATCCGGGAAACCGGCGAGCTCCTCGGGCGTGAAAAGGCGGAGTGGGGATCGAATATGACTCCCAGAGTATGGCCGCATCTCCGGTCGTCGTGCACGCCTCGGCTGAGTCACGGTGGGCTCGCTATCCTCTCCAAAGTCCATAGGTATGGAGGGGGAAGACCCCTCGGAGGGTATCGGGGTGGCCGAATCTTCGGAAGGATCCATCTCCGAGAAGGACGATGGGCAACGGGGCACATACTCGGGGTAGTCTCGAACGGCGGATGCGGAGGGTGGAGTACGGCGTAGCCTCTCCTCTCGGGGACGTGCGCGCTCGAACACTAGGTCGTCACCAAAAGGTGAGACGGGGGAGAAACGATGGGAATGTACAGGGGGAGTGAAGGGTCGACCCATGAACATGAATACTCTAACTGTGCATCGACCCACAAAATGGAATGACCCGTGGTCCGGGTCATGGTGCACCTCCCATGTCGGCGTGTCCACGAACACCACGAACGTCGCCATCTGAAGACGTGACGGAAAGAAAGAGGTAGAGGGAGTGAGAATCTTGCTAAAGAATCTCAGTAGGGCCTCCTACTACCTAGGTGTCGTCATCTACGTCCTCAGGAACCTTGGGTTTAATTATATGAAATGACTGAACATGCATTTAGTTCATTTTAAACTTCAAAAATATACTTTAGCCAAGGTCCGTTCATTTTAGGATGATCTTAATGTCATGAATGCAACATAATGGAAAATGTATGCATGGCACTACCTAATGCACATACATAAAACATAACATCAAGCATCATCATCATTGGTGGCATAAAGTGGCAATAGTAACATTCATATGGGACAAAACATAGTGACATAATCATAATCATGAACTTTTCTTCCTCATGGGCCACCCTAAAAGACAATCGAACTCGGGGTGCTCGGCCAAACCGGTGTCACCTGAACGTGTCATACATCTAGGTTATGAGCTCATACCTTAACTAGTCGTCACTAGTTCTTACTTACCACTTAACGATAAGCGTATCATAAATCCCGACTATCTGAGTACGGGTTTGGGGGCAAATCTCTTAGGGGTGCTCGGCCGAACCGGTGTCACCTAAGAGTATAAAATGGTACCGATGTCACATGAGTTCTATGGAGGTGCTCGGCCGAACCGGTGTCATCCTAGAACCCATCTTAGTACCTTAATTTTCAAAATCTCTTTAAGTCCCCAAATTTGCCGTAAATTCGTGCCAAAACGGTCATTACACCGAGTTTCCTTCCAAATTTGTCGGAAATTCGGCCAAACGGTCATTACACGAATTTCCTTCCAAATTTGCTTTATGCCACATAAACATATAACCTCATAAATTCCTCATATGAATAACATCATCATCATTAGCATACTTCATGCATCATCATACATCATTCAAACGCTTACCCTCACGGTAGTTTATGCTTTGACCCTTACGGGTCTTAATCTTGAGATATAGCTCTCTAATATCCGTCGCTCATATTTTTATGCCCCTAAGGCTCATATTAAACATCATTCTTCATTCTCATGTTCATACTTAAATCTGAATAGCATAGGACAGAGTCTCTAACTTGTTTTTACGGGGTTCTAGAACTTACGTTTTAGACCCTTTCTCGGTTCCGCTCTTGCCTGAGGCGCTATACATTAAATCTAAATCAATTATGAGACATTCCTATGCTTAAGGACTAATTATTAATCATGTTTATCATGTTGTAAGGGTGCTGGACAGATTCCAGAAAATTAAATGTTCTAAGAGTTCTACATTTGCATTTTTACGGTTTTCTAGCTACTAGTTTCAGCATTGGAGCTAGAATTCGATTCTAACTCAAATGATACCAAGTTTTTCATGTCTAAACAATCTAAATCTGATTATGTTCCCATTAAAACAGTTTGGATTGGTTCCATAAACAAATGGGTCAAAACTATGTTAAATTCTAGCTTTACGGTATTTCTAGTTAGCTAGTTTTCTTCCTATCATGCATAGGTTTGCTTCTACATCATCACATGATATTTTCACACATTCCAACACATTAAAACATCATCATACAGCATCACATTCATCACATCAGAGCCGAAAAACATCTTGCCTCAATAAGAGAATTAAATTGACATTTCTAGGTACATAAGTTAACTAGTTTCTCTTGGAATCAATTTAGAATTTCTAAAACTCTTTGCAAGACATTTTAAATCATCAAGAGGCTAAGTGAAGCCTTAGGTCACTGACCAAAACATATTCCATCCCCTAAAAGAGATTGGAATCACAACTTATAACGACATAACCTTATAAAGAATTGTCAAACTTTAAGGAAAACTCAAAACATAGGCTATTGGTCCTAGTAGCTAGATGAAGACTCATTGCAAGTCCATCTTCACTACTTGGGCGAAAAAACGCATACATTCAAAGTGTGGTTTACATTAAACTTTAACTTGGAATGAAGTGGGCAAGTCTTTGAGCTCTAGGTTCTTAAGTTACGACATAAACTAAACGTGCTCATGCTCTTCATTTTTAATCTTGCTTTCAAGGTAAAGTGATGACTTGAAATTAAATATGCAAGGCATAATTTAAACGTGTAAACTCGAAAGTAAATATCTGACATAATCTTAAACGTGCAAGCTTGAAAGTAAAGATGCAAGATTCAATTCCTTATTTTAGTGCTCTTGGCCCAACAACAATCGACTTTAAGGCCGAAATAGATAGGCATTCGAGAAATTAATTAGGTGATAATGCAAGTTCAATTCTTTATTTTAGTGCTCTAGGCCCAACAACAATCGACTTTAAGGCTGAAATAGAAAGGCTTTGAGAATTAAGTTAAGTGATGATACAAGTTCCATTTTAATCTTTATGTTCTTAGGTGATGGCTTGAAAGTAAAGATGCATAGCAAGAATGTAAATATGAATGCAAGCATAAAATAAATTATGCAAGTTCATTTTATCTTTCTAGAGCTCTTAACAAGACTTTAAAGGAACTTAAACCTCAACCCAAACTCATCAAACCAAGACAAGGTAAAAGTCTAGAGTTCTTAGAACTCAACATAACATATTTAAAAATCAAACATCTAGCATGAAAAGGAAAAGGTAATGGCTAAACTTCAAGGAAAGAAAAGAAATGTTTGAAACTCTAGAATCCATGATCTTGGTGATATACAAACTCCAACATCATGAGACCTCATCATTGAGTCATTAGAACCATTTTGAAATAACATCAAAGTTAAAGTTCTCAAAAGTTCAAGAAAGGAAAATCTTAGAAACACTTTTGCTCAAGAACAAAAATCAAGCTCTAGAGTTTGTTTCAAGTGATGAACATCATCATGAAACTCTCATCATCAAGCTCTCATTCCTTTATTCTCCAAGGCCCATGGCCGAAAATGAAAAGGTAAAGGAAAGAAAAAGAAGTTCTAAAAAGAATCAAGAGAAACTATGAATTTTAAGCTTAGAACAAGAACTTTAAAGAAAGAACACATGAAAGAAAATCCCTACTTGGTGTGATGAACTTGAAGATGGAAGAAGAAGAAGATGAAGATGATGAAGAACTTGAAGAACTCCAAGAACTTGAAGAACACAAAGACTTTGAGAGAAAAAGAAAAGCTTTGAGTGTTTCCTAAACTTAGCAAATGATCTAAAAGTGGTGCAAGCTCCTCAAGGCATTCTATTTATAGAGAATTGAAACAAATGGAGGATGTATGTGGGCTGATGCATTTTCGGCCAAGAGGTGCAGAATTGGAGGGTTCCATGTGTTCCATGAGGTGAGATAATGTGTTCTTGAGGTATGGTGAGGTATGGTTCAAAGCATGGTGAGGTATGGCTCAAGGTATGGCTCAAGCATGGTTCTTTGAGTGAGAAAACAATTAAACATGTGGTCAATGGGGATGAGGTCTGGCGAAACTTCATCATGCATGGGGAGGATTAGTTTGCATTTTAATTGTGGTTTAGAGTTGTGTTTAGGTGTATCTTTGGTTATGCTTAAGATTAGGAATTTGTAAGAAGGTGTTTAGGTAAGGTAAATGGGTAATTAAGGTGGTCTAGACATAATTAAGGAGTGGTCTTGCACCATTAGAGAGTTAAATCCTCAATTTAGAGTTTAAACAACTCTAGACACATTTCCTTGATTTAAGGAAATGGAGAGAAAAACACTATTCAAGATTCCAAGACTAGGAATCTTGAGTTCTAAAAAGAGATTTAAGTTTAATCTAAGCAATTTTAGGGTCTAATTAACTTTAATAAATTATTTTGACTCTAGATTAATTACGGAAATAAATTAATCTTCGTTTAGAGCCTAATATTGCTTAGGTTTGCTTAATTACGTCATTAAGCTTAAAAACACTATTCCAGGGGCAAAATCGTAATTTTGCACTAAAACTGCCCGGGACCACCGGGACTTGAACAGATACCTCTAGACACATGAAATCATGTTTTTAAACCTCTGGGGAAAGTTCCGGGCTCAAACGGCACTTTACCCGTGAAAAACGCTTATAGGGGTATTTTGGTCATTTTGACCCGAAACTGCGGAAAACGAAATTTTCGCTTCCGAAAGCATTCAAAGGCCACCCAATCCCCTTCAAACATTGAGTTGACCCTTCGAGGATGACCGAGTTGGTTACCCTCGAGTTCGGGTCAGGAAATGACCTCAGGGGCATTTTGGTCATTTCCCTCGGACAGAAAAATCGGGGTGTTACACTCACCGCTTGGCCACCCCGGCTGAGTTGGCCCAGTGGATTAGATATGTACCTCCAGTTGACGAGCAGGAGTAGGAGCTGGTAGTCGACTTCAAAGGCACACACACCTACACCATTAGGATAGCCTTATTTTATTTTAGAAGTTATCTATTTTTAGATGCACTATTGTAGATGGTAGATTCAGATGTAATTTATTTATATTTTCCTTATGGTGTACGGATGACTGTATTAACTACTACTGTAACACCCTGATTTTCTCTAAGCGTAAAAATGACCAAAATGCCCCTGAGGTCATTTTTACCTGAAAATCGAGGACGGCCGACCTCGGCCATCCTCATAGGGCTATTGTAATGTTTGAAGGGGATTATATGTGATGGCGTGTTTAATAGAGTAGAAGAATCTCATTTTTGAGGTTTCTACGTGTAAATGACCAAAATACCCTTACAGTAATTTAAGGCAGATTTAAGTTCCGTTTTGACCCGGACTTTGCCCGGAGGTTCAAAACAATGATTTTAAGGCATGAACTATGTTTGTTTAAGGTTTGTTTAAGTCCTGGTGGTGGTCCCGGGCAGTTTTTGAGTAAAATTATGATTTTACCCATGCTTAGTGCATTTTGAGCTTAATGAGTTATCTAACTCAGAACCTAGGCGATTTTAGGCTCTAATTGAAGGTTAATTAATTTCCATAATTAATCTAGAGCCAAAATCATTATTTAAAACTAATTGGAACCTAGAATTGTTTAAGGAAATTTAGAACTCTTTTCTAAATTCTTTTCTTTCTTTTAAAAGAAAAAGCAACTATGAATAGTGTTTTCACTATTCACACTCCCTTTCCCAATGACACTCTCTTTTCCAAGAAAGTTGTCACTCTCAAATAATCATGATCATTTGAAAAATATATGTCATTCAAAATTCAAAAGAATAAATTGTTTATGTTGTCATTCAAAGCTTTCAATCAAGCTTCATAATCAATCATACCTTCCATACTTTCTTCCATACCTTTGAATGACAACACATATAGATATTTTATCTTGTGGCCATGAAATTTTCTCTCCCTTGGCCCTATAATTTTCAGCCACTTCCCCCAAGAATTCAAAAGAATTTTATTTTATGTAGTCAATCAAGTTGTCTTTCAAGCTACCCTATGACCTATGCCGACCCATGGTTTCAATCACACCAAGAATGACCATACAAGAAGATATTTCTCTCTTCCTTCTTCAAGAAGCTTCAACCAACTCCCCCTTCACTCCTTCATTTGCCTATAAATACACCACACTCCACAACTCCATCACTTTTGCATCCTTCTCCAAAGTCTCAAACTCTCTCATTTCCTTCTCTCAAGCTTTCTCACTTTTCTCTCAAACTCTCAAAGAGTTCCTCAAGCTCAAGTTCTCTCCTTCATTTTCAAGACACAAGGTAGGGAACTCTTTCCAAATATGTCTTTGATTCTTATGCTTGAATCTTGATTGGGAGATGATGAATGGTTGAGCCTCTATGTTGCTTCCTTTTTGGTTTCTTCCTTTTCTTCCCCCTTAGTTTTCGGCCTCAAGGCCTTGACTATGATGGCTTGATGATGAGTGTTCTCTAGATGTGACCATGAGTCCATCTCTCATGAGACCTCTAAAGCTTGAGTTTTCTTAAAGAAAGTTTCATTCTTTACAAGTTTAGTTAAAAGAGTTTATGTTTCTCTTGAACATTTTGGATCTTCTTTCTTCTTCTTCTCATGTCTTCGGCCATGGAGCCTTTTTACATGGGAAAAATGTAAGTTTGATGATGAGAGCTTCATGTTGATGCTCGTCACATGAACAAACTCTAAAGCTTGAAACTTTGGCCCTAAACCAAGCATGGTTTTGGTTTTGCTTTTGCTTTCTTCCTTATCATGAACTTTGTTAAATATTTGTTTTGAAGGAAGCTATGTACTCAATGATAAGGACTTAGGATGTTGATGCTTGGATCATCAAGATCTTGGTCCCTAGAGATTTAAAAATGGTTCCTTTCTTCTGTTAAGATTCGACCACTTTCATGATTCTTGAAGTCATGTTTTCTCTTGATGCATTGGTACGAATGGTTTTTCTTTTCTTGTGAAGATGAGTTTTGGGTTGGGACTATGTTCCCTCTTAAAGCCTTGTAAGAGCTCTAGATAAGATATAAAAGTAACTTGCATTCACGTTTATGTTTATGCTTTGCATGGCACGTTTATTTTCTATGCCCTCACTAAATCCCAAGATAAAGAATGGACTTGCATTATGCACGTTTAAATTCCAAGCTTTGCATCTCATTTTATATTTCAAGTCCTCACTAAACTCAAAGAATGAAAATGGATATGCACCTCATATTTACTTTGAGCTATCACTTTACTTTCTAAAGGACTCTAAAATGAAATGCATAGCACGTTTATTTTATGTCATCACCTAAGATACTAGAGCTCAAAGACTTGCCCATTTCATCTTGAGAAGAGGTTAACCATGGAAACATTCTTGGAATGTACATTTTGGCCATGTGATGATGATGGCTCCAAGATGAGTTTTCATTAGTCACAAGAGCCTATAGCTCATGTTTTAAGTCTTTTTAAAACATAGGTTGTACTCAAAAGTATTTTGAGTATGTTCTTATATTTATGAGGGTTTTGACAAGTTAAAATGATTGCTAAGATGTTTTTGAAGTTCAAAATTGTTCCAAGAGAAACTGGCCACCATAAGCATTTCAAAGGAATGACTCAGATATGTTCAGACCTGATTTTTTCGTGCTTTTAAGATGCTGGTAATCAATTACACAGCCTATGTAATCGATTACCAGAAAGCTCGAATGAGCTCAAACATGAACTTTTGCCCAAAGTAATCGATTACTATATAGTGTAATCGATTACACATTCTGGACTCTAGTAATCGACACGAATCATGTAATCGACTACCCAGATGTTCTAGGGGCCCAGCAAAGTGTTTTTAAACAAAGTAATCGATTACAAGTTCCATGTAATCGATTACCAGAACCCCTATCTTCCATGTTTTGAAATCTCGAAGCGATGTAATCGATTATGATACTTATGTAATCGATTACCAGAACACAAGTTCACAAACAGAATGCCTTTCTGATTTGATGACTTGCAGCTATGACCTTACTTTGCTTGAATCTGGGAATTTTTATGACATGAGTTTATGCTTTAGCCTAACATGAATATATGATCTTATGTTAGATTTCAAGCATGATCAAGTTAAACGGCTTATTGCTCTTGTTTACTCTATGATGATTTTTGCTCCATGTTTCAAGTGTGATGATGCTATGTGAGTTATTGCTCTTGAATGATGATTGTATCATTTGCATGTTATGGTACCCTTTAGAACCTTAAAGATGCCTATGTTAGAATTACACGATATATGTGACATGCATGGAATATGTAGCATCTTACTATGACTTGAACTATGAGAAAATGATCCTTTGGAACCATCAAACTATAGGTGGGGATGAGGTGATTCATATGTAACATGCATGAACTATGGGCATCTTGTCCTAACATGCTAAGACTTAAGGTGACATTGAACTATGAGAAAATGATCCTTTGGAACCATCAAACTATAGGTGGGGATGAGGTGATTCTATGCCCCCTAGACCCATACTTTAAGTCGGGATTTTTAACTTATCACAATGTGATAAGTCCAGATGCTAGTGACAACTAGCGTGGTATGAGCTCATAACCTAGAGATTTCTCAAAAGGGAGAAATATTAGGGTGGCCCCCAGGAAGAAAAGGATAATATGTCAACATCACCTAAGTAACCAAGTTAAGCTACCATGCACCATGTTTTAAGTAACGAAGTTAAGCTACCATGCACCATGTTTTAAGTACCAAGATCTACGTTCCATGATTCATGTTTTATGTACCATGCACTATGTATCAAGTTCCGTGTTCTATGTTTTATGATCTATGATTTTACGACCCACGTATCATGCACTATATCTATGAATGCTATACTTGTTAAAAAGCTAGTACTATTTGCATAAAGTATTGACATGCATATCATAAAGAAACATGATGCATTCATTACAAGACTCATGATAAAATGAACGGGCCTCGGTAATGGATGTTTAGAACTTAATAAATGAATCTTTGCATGTTCACAATTTCATAATTAAACCCGAGGTTCCTGAGGACGATGATGATGACACGTGTATGAAAAGGGGATCCTTATTGAGATTCTTGTATAAGATTCTCACCCCTATCTTCCTTTTCCATCTTCGTCTTCAGACAAGGTTGATACGACGCCCGCGGATTGCTCTTAAGTGCCGACGTGGAAGTGCTTGAAGGTCGAGATCGGAGGAGTGTAGCGGAAACGAGGACATAGTCTAAGTATACCATAAGTTATGTGTGGTTTTTGAGTTGTTACATGCCCAACCTTTAAAGGTGGGCACGATATGTTTAACGTGGCATTATGGTGGGATGTCCCTATGTCACTAATACTATTAATGTTTGACTCGATATTTAATGTTAATGTTACATGATGATGTGTCGATGGTTGTTCCTTCTATGAAAGCTTAATTGGTGTTTCTGTTCGTGTTATTCTTTCATGTTTACGCTTCACAGTACGCAAGGCTCATGTTTTGTTTATGTTTTCAAAAAAAAATTCTACCCATATTTTACGCTAAGTATTTTAAAGAAAGGTCTTAAATGTAACACCCTAGTAATTAACCAGATACACCTAGGTTGAATCTGATTAATGACTAGACTTTACTCCTTGCTTTGGTTCTTTCTTCATAATTTGAAAATACTTAGTGAAATTACGAGCCATTTTTTTTTTAAACACATAATTGAAAACGTGAGCCGAGTACAACGTGAACGAGTAAGCGGGGTATAATAAGACGTTTAAGAATATATCACATCATATCACTTAGGCTCCATCATATAACATCCATAAGCACATTATAGCATATATTTACATACAATAACCTCACTCAAAGGGTGGGTTATGTTCATACATCATTATCTTATGCAAACCCATAAAAGAAAATATACTTAAGGAAATACATGCCCCTAAACTAGATAACTCCATAAGCCGGGAAGGTTATCCTAAAACTAGGGTGCATGATCACACATAAATCTACTAAGAACCTTCTATGGCCACTGTCCTGGAAATGGGGGAATAAATCCGATCCACTGATGAGCTCCCTCGGGAGGGGACACACGAGATGCACCAGGCTGGGGTCGCATGGACGGCCTTCTTGCTAACCTCGGCTGAACAATTGTTTCCTCACTACCCTCTCTTACACATGTGGGAGTAGGAGCAGAGCTCTCAGAATATACATGAGTAGGAGTGTCCTCTGAAGGATCAGTTTCAGAATATCTCATCTCGAGAACATACTCTGGAAATCCATGGACAGCAGATGAAGCGGGATAAGAACGTAACATCCTTTCATCAAGTGGACGTGCATGTTCGAAAACCATTTCATCGCCATAGGGAGAAGTAGGAGAAAATCGATAACTAGGGACAGGATGTGCAAATGGGCGACCTATGTAAATAAAAACACGACTGCACCTCCTTCAAAATGATACGAGCGATGCACCGGATCATAGTGGAATTCCCAAGTAGGGGTATCAACGAACAGGACGAATGTCGCCATTTGAATCTGGAGACAATGACGGAAATAAAGAAAAGTGAGTGAGAATCTTGCTAAAGAATTCTCAGTAGGGTACCTCCTTCTATAGTGTCATCATCAAAGTCCCGGGAACCTCGGGATTATTCTAAAATAGTGAGCAAGCAAAGATTCATTTTAAGTAAGGACAAATACTTAACCGAGGTTCGTCAATTTTTAATTATGCGTCTTATAATGCATCTTATTCTTAACATGTCATATTTACAATGAACACTTCCTTTATCATTACATCATATTCCTCATCATCATTATCAAAATAACATGCATAAAAGAACGTCATATAATATTAGCTACACATGGACACAGTGCACATATTTCATTTCTTTAGTGCCTTTGGTGACTTAAAATCTTATCATCATCATTATTTTCCTTGGGCCACCCTATACTCCACCCTTTTGGGAGTAATTTAGGTTATGAGCTCATACTTTACTAGTCGTCACTAGCATATACTTATCCCTTTTGATAAGCTAAAGTCCCGACTCTACCCTTTTGAGAGAACGGGTTAGGAGGCTAAAATCACCTTTTCACCACCTATAGTCTGATGGTTCCAAAGGATCATTTTCTTATAAGTTTAAGTCACCATTAAATCTTTGCATGTTATATCATAATACAATTCATAAACATCATAACATTTTCTCATTTATAGTCTTAAGCTAGAATAATATATATCAACTGTAATCATGCATATGGGAGATTGGCAGGAAAGAGAGGTGGGACACAATGGACACGCTTAAATACCAAGTCTTTCCTTAGGCAGAACCTTTCCAAATTACACTTTTACAATGATACACTTTCTTCTAGCAACAAAGGTAAATTTTACATAATAAAGAACATTTCATGTACAAGCATTCTCATTATTTGCAACAGAACTATAACATGCAAGCCAGAAATCATTCAATGATATCAAGTACTTAATAAGCATCCAATCCTTACATAGAATTATCAATTATAGAACTAATTAGTTACTAAACCAATTATGAATCATTCTCTTAACAATAAACCATAATTATCACAACTTCAATCATATCAAATCATTATCACACATTGATACTAAACTCAGATCAGTGGCCGAATCATGAACCTCATGCAATTACATAGAATCATATTTTAAGTGCATATAAAATACTAGTTCCCCGTAAAATCCTTGCAAAGCCTTAAAACTCATTTAGAAACTAGTTCTTTTGTCAAATTTGGGAGGATCTTCACAATTAAAATTCTCACTTAAGATAAAAGGAGTAAGTCTTGAGCTTTAGAGATTTAGGTGACATCTTAGAATTATAAACATGCTATGCAACCTTATTTTAATCTTATCTTTATAAGGTGATAGCTTGGAATTATAAACATGATATGCAATTCCATTTCTTTATCTTTAAGATTTAAGGTGATGACTTGAAAATTAAACATGATGCAAGAACTTGAAACATGATACAAGAAACTGGAGCGGGGGTAATCCGCACAGGACCAGTAGAGGGAGAAGAAAATATTAAGAAACCGGAGCGGCGGTAGTCCGCACAGGACCAAGAGAATATTAAGAAACCGGAGCGGCGGTAGTCCGCACAGGACCAGTAGAGGGAGAAGAGAATATTATTATTACATCTTTTGAAGCTCCAATCTCAAAACTTTTTAAAGAATAAATTCTTTAACTCCAATAATCATATTTCTTTGCTTGTGATACATGGGCAAGTCTTTGAGCTCTAGGATCTTTAGGTGATGGCATAAAATAAACATGTCATGCGTTGATTCTTTTAGCCATTATAAAATATAGTGAGAGCATAAATTAAATATGAGATGCAACTTCTTTATTATCTTGAAAGATTAAGCGATGACTTGAAACATAAACATGAAATACAAGCTTGGAATTTAAACATGAGAAATGCAAGTTCATTTATTCATTCTTGAAAATTTAGTGATGATGTAACATCCTAATTTTTAACCCAATACTCTAGAACATATTTAGGTTAATCATTAGTCTGTTACTTCATAGTTCTCATTTAGCTTTGAATTACTTAGCGGAAAATACGGGAAATTTTTTTTGAAATAAAAGTGAGAGCCGCGTGATGCGATAAGCGGTAAACCATGCAAAGTAAAACAATCGTCTCACAATCATCATAACATAAGGCACATCATGAACATCACTGAATATAATCTCATATATATAACTTGCCCACTTATAAGTGTGGGACTTAATTCAGTACAAGGGAAATACAACCTAAAACATAAACATAATCTACTCCCCTACCCGAGTGCATCTAATAGGATAACCTCTAAACAAAAGAAGGTTTATCCCCATCTAAGTGGTGTGTGTGCTCTAACCGGGTACTCCATCGGACGATCGTCACCTCCTACTGGCGTCCATCTCGCGAACGAGGCAGATATCCGGGAAACTGGGCGAGCTCCTCGGACGTGAAGAGGCGGAATGGGGATCGAGGGTGACCCCCACGGTATGGTCGCATCTCCGGTCGTCGCGTAAGCCGTGGCTGAGTCACGGTATCCTCACTGCCCTCCCTTATCTGTGGTGGAGAGGGGGCAGAGTCCTCGCTATACGGATGGGTAGGCGGGTCCTCGGATGGGTCGGTGTCCGTGAAATAGGTCCGGGGGCGATAGTCGGGATAATCTCGCATGGCTAAGGCGGTGTGCCTACGGAGTACTCTCTCGTCATGGCGCGCAGCGCAAGACGCTCAAAAAACCCGCTCGCGTCGCCATAGGAGTGATCGGGGAGAAGTGATGGGTGTGCGGGATGAGCGAAGGCGCCTACAAACATGAAAATGCGCACCGTGCACTGGCCCTCAAAATGGTATGACCCGTGAGTCGGGTCATAGTGCACCTCCCATGTGGGGGTCTCCATGAATGCTCTGACGCCGCCATCGAAGACGTGACGGAAAGAAAGAGATAGAGGAGTGAGAATCTTACTAAAGAATCTCGGTAGGGCCTCCTACTACCTAGGTGTCATCATCTACGTCCTCGGGAACCTTGGGTTTAATTATCTGAAATGATTGAACATGCATTTAGTTCATTTTAAACTTCAAAAATATACTTAGCCAAGGTCCGTTCATTTTAGGATGATCTTAATGTCATGAGTGCAACATAATGGAAAATGTATGCATGGCACTACCTAATGCACATACATAAAACATAACATCAAGCATCATCATCATTGGTGGCATAAAGTGGCAATAGTAACATTCATATGGGACAAAACTTAGTGACATAATCATAATCATGAACTTTTCTTCCTCATGGGCCACCCTAAAAGACAATCGAATCGGGGGTGCTCGGCGAACGGTGTCACCCGAGCGTGTCATACATCTAGGTTATGAACTCATACCTTAACTAGTCGTCACTAGTTCTTACTTACCACTTAACGATAAGCGTATCATAAATCCCGACTATCTGAGTGCGGGTTGGGGGCAAATCTCTTAGGGGTGCTCGGCCGAACCGGTGTCACCTAAGAGTATAAAATGGTACCGATGTCACATGAGTTCTATGGAGGTGCTCGGCCGAACCGGTGTCATCCTAGAACCCATCTTAGTACCTTAATTTTCAAAATCTCTTTAGGTCCCCAAATTTGCCAGAAATTCGGCGGCCAAAACGGTCATTACACCGAGTTTCCTTCCAAATTTGTCGGAATTCGGCGGCCAAAACGGTCATTACACGAATTTCCTTCCAAATTTGCTTTATGCCACATAAACATATAACCTCATAAATTCCTCATATGAATAACATCATCATCACTAACATACTTCATGCATCATCATACATCATTCAAACGCTTACCCTCACGGTAGCTTATGCTTTGTCCCTTACGGGTCTTAATCTTGAGATATAGCTCTCTAATATCCGTCGCTCATATTTTTATGCCCCTAAGGCTCATATTAAACATCATTCTTCATTCTCATGTTCATACTTAAATCTGAATAGCATAGGACAGAGTCTCTAACTTGTTTTTACGGGGTTCTAGAACTTACGTTTTAGACCCTTTCTCGGTTCGTCTTACTTTGAGGCGCTATACATTAAATCTAAATCAATTATGAGACATTCCTATGTTTAAGGACTAATTATTAATCATGTTTATCATGTTGTAAGGGTGCTGGACAGATTCCAGAAAATTAAATGTTCTAAGAGTTCTACATTTGCATTTTTACGGTTTTCTAGCTACTAGTTTCCCCATAGGTGCTAGAATTCGATTCTAACTCAAATGATACCAAGTTTTTCATGTCTAAACAATCTAAATCTGATTATGTTCCCATTAAAACAGTTTGGATTGGTTCCATAAACAAATGGGTCAAAACTATGTTAAATTCTAGCTTTACGGTATTTCTAGTTAGCTAGTTTCTTACCTATCATGCATAGGTTCGCTTCTACATCATCACATGATATTTTCACACATTCCAACGCATTAAAACATCATCATACAGCATCACATTCATCACATCAGAACCGAAAAACATCTTGCCTCAATAAGAGAATTAAATTGACATTTCTAGGTACATAAGTTAACTAGTTTCTCTTGGAATCAATCTAGAACTTCTAAAACTCTTTGCAAAACATTTTAATTCATCAAGAGGCTAAGTGAAGCCTTAGGTCACTGACCAAAACATATTCCATCCCCTAAAAGAGATTGGAATCACAACTTATAACGACATAACCTTATAAAGAATTGTCAAACTTCAAGGAAAACTCAAAACATAGGCTATTGGCCCTAGTAGCTAGATGAAAACTCATTGCAAGTCCATCTTCACTTCTTGGCCGAAAAACGTACATTCAAAGTGTGGTTTGCATTAAACTTTAACTTGGAATGAAATGGGCAAGTCTTTGAGCTCTAGGTTCTTAAGTTACGACATAAACTAACCGTGCTCATGCTCTTCATTTTTAATCTTGCTTTCAAGGTAAAGTGATGACTTGAAATTAAATATGCAAGGCATAATTTAAACGTGTAAACTTGAAAGTAAATATCTAAGCATAATCTTAAGCGATGCAAGCTTGAAAGTAAAGATGCAAGATTCAATTCTTTATTTTAGTGCTCTTGGCCCAACAACAATCGACTTTAAGGCCGAAATAGATAGGCATTCGAGAAATTAATTAGGTGATAATGCAAGTTCAATTCTTTATTTTAGTGCTCTAGGCCCAACAACAATCGACTTTAAGGCCGAAATAGAAAGGCTTTGAGAATTAAGTTAAGTGATGATACAAGTTCCATTTTAATCTTTATGTTCTTAGGTGATAGCTTGTAAATAAAGATGCATAGCAAGAATGTAAATATGAATGCAAGCATAAAATAAATTATGCAAGTTCATTTTATCTTTCTAGAGCTCTTAACAAGACTTTAAAGGAACTTAAACCTCAACCCAAACTCATCAAACCAAGACAAAGTAAAAGTCTAGAGTTCTTAGAACTCAACATAACATATTTGGAAAATCAAACATCTAGCATGAAAAGGAAAAGGTAATGGACGAAACTTCAAGGAAAGAAAAGAAATGTTTGAAACTCTAGAATCCATGATCTTGGTGATATACAAACTCCAACATCATGAGACCTCATCATTGAGTCATTAGAACCATTTTGAAACAACATCAAAGTTAAGGTTCTCAAAAGTTCAAGAAAGGAAAAATCTAGAAACACTTTTGCTCAAGAACAAAAATCAAGCTCTAGAGTTTGTCTCAAGTGATGAACATCATCATGAAACTCTCATCATCAAGCTCTCATTCCTTTGTTCTCCAAGGCCCATGGCCGAAAATGAAAAGGTAAAGGGAAGAAAAGAAGTTCTAAAAAGAATCAAGAGAAACTATGAACTTTAAGCTTAGAACAAGAACTTTAAAGAAAGAACACATGAAAGAAAATCCCTACTTGGTGTGATGAACTTGAAGATGGAAGAAGAAGATGAAGATGATGAAGAACTTGAAGAACTCCAAGAACTTGAAGAACACAAAGACTTTGAGAGAAAAAGAAAAGCTTTGAGTGTTTCCTAAACTTAGCAAATGATCTAAAAGTGGTGCAAGCTCCTCAAGGCATTCTATTTATAGAGAAATGAAACAAATGAAGTGTGTATGTGGGCTGATGTGTTTCGGCCATGAGGTGCAGAATTAGGGACATCCATGAGTTCCATGAGGTGAGATAATGTGTTCTTGAGGCATGGTGAGGTATGGCTTAAGGTATGGTGAGGTATGGTTCAAGGTATGGCCTCAAGCATGGTTCTTTGAGTGAGAAAATAATTAAACATGTGGTCAATGGGGAGTGGGCTGGCCGAAATGCATCAGCCAAGGGAGGAGAGTTTCTTGCATTTTAATTGTGGTTTAGAGTTGTGTTTAGGTGTATCTTTGGTTATGCTTAAGATTAGGAATTTGTAAGAAAGTGTTTAGGTAAGGTAAATGGGTAATTAAGGTAGTCTAGACATAATTAAGGAGTGGTCTTGCACCATTAGAGGTTAAATCCTCAATTTAGAGTTTAAACAACTCTAGACTCATTTCCTTGATTTAAGGAATTGGAGAGAGAAAACACTATTCATGATTCCAAGACTAGGAATCTTGAGTTCTAAAAAGGGATTTAAGTTTAATCTAAGCAATTTTAGGTTCTAATTAACTTTAATAAATTATTTTGACTCTAGATTAATTAGGAAATAAATTAATCTTCGTTTAGAGCCTAATATTGCTTAGGTTTGCTTAATTACGTCATTAAGCTTAAAAACACTATTCCAGGGCAAAATCGTAATTTTGCACTAAAACTGCCGGGACCATCGGGATTTGAACAGATACCTCTAGACACATGAAATCA
Source organism: Dalbergia cochinchinensis (assembly GCA_031216125.1). Lineage (NCBI taxonomy): Eukaryota > Viridiplantae > Streptophyta > Magnoliopsida > Fabales > Fabaceae > Dalbergia > Dalbergia cochinchinensis. Next base: position 28,262,397 of record CM062375.1, on the reverse strand, counting down.
TGTTTTTAAACCTCTGGGAAAGTTAGGGCTCAAACGGCACCTTTACCCGTAAAAAACGCTATAGGGGTATTTTGGTCATTTTGACCAAATCTATGAAAGCGAAATTTTCGCTTCGAAAGCATTCAAAGGCCATTCAATCCCCTTCAAACATTGAGTTGACCCTTCGAGGATGACCGAGTTGGTTACCCTCGAGTTCGGTCAGAAATGACCTCGAGGGCATTTTGGTCATTTCCTCGACGAGAAAAATCGGGTGTTACATTACTCCCTCCTTAAAAGAATTTCGCCCTCGAAATTCGTTACCTTAGAAAAGCTCGGGATACTTGTCTTGCATTTCGACTCTAGCTCCCATGTAAGCTCTTGGATTTGTCGCGTCCCATGCTACCTTTACCAATGGAGCAGGACTTGTTCCTCACCGCTTGACTCGCGGTCCACGATCCTCGTAGGGGAAGATTGAAAGTTAGGTCGTCCCTTAACCGAACATGCTCTGGCTCTAAGCGTGGCTAGGAGTCGGACTCATACTTCCTTAGTGAGAGGCGTGAAAGAGCGTCATGAAGATTAGAAAGATTAGGGGTAAGGCTATTTTGTAGGCAGCTGTTCCTATCCTTTGAAGAATTTGGAAGGGACCAAGGAATCGGGGCTCAACTTTTTGACTTTCATGGCTCTTCCTATGCCTGTAGTGGGGTAATCCTAAGGAACACATGTTCTCCCTCCTCGAACTCCAAGGGCTTGCGCCGCTTGTCCGCATAGCTCTTTTGTCTACTTTGAGCAGTGAGTATCCTATCCCGGATCCTCTTGATTTGTTCCGTTGTTTCCCTCACTACATCGGGTCCTAAGACACTTTGCTCCCAGTCTCGTACCAACACAAAGGTGATTGGCACTTCCTTCCATACAATGCCTCGTACGGTGCCATACCGATGCTTGCGTGATAACTATTGTTATACGCAAACTCGATCAAAGGCAAGTACCTATCCCAACTTCCCTTTTGGTCTAACACACAGGCTCTTAGCATATCCTCTAGGGTTTGGATCGTCCTTTCAGATTGTCCGTCTGTTTGTGGGTGGTAAGCAGTGCTCAAGCATAGCTTTGAACCAAACGCCTTTTGGAAGGCTCCCCAAAAACGCGACGTAAACCGCGGATCTCTATCCGAGATTATCGTCGACGGTACTCCATGCAATCTTCACGATCTCTTGGATGTATAACTGAGCCAATTTATCTAAAGAGTCCGTTACTCTAATAGGTAGAAAGTGTGCCGACTTGGTTAGTCGATCCACTATCACCCATATAGCATCATGGCCAGCTTGCGTCTTAGGCAATCCTGTCACGAAATCCATAGATATGCATTCCCACTTCCATTCGGGGATTGACAGGGGTTGCAACAAACCTGAAGGTTTTTGGTGCTCGATTTTCACTTTCGACATACCAAGCACTTACTAACCCAGCGACTACATCCTTTTTCATTCAGGCCACCAAAACATCTTCTTCAAATCTTGGTACATCTTGGTAACACCGGGATGAATGGTGAAATAGCCTTTGTGAGCCTCCTCCAAGATCTTCTCTCGGAGGTCACCATCTTGGGGTACGCAGATCCTTCCCTCAAATCTCCATATCCAATCCTCACCTCTTTGAAACCTTTTAACTTTCCCGCTTTAACAAAGCATCTATGATCTCTTCGAACTCCTCATTCTCTCGTTGTGCTAACATGATTCTCTGCTTAAATCCACTTGTCACACTAAGATAGCACATTTTTATTCCTTTATCGGTCGCTGACATCCCTAGATTCATATCCCTAAACTTCTCTATCAACTCAACTTCTTTGATCATCATGTGGGACAGGTGTAACGACTTTCGGCTCAAGGCATCGGCGACTACATTAGCCTTGTCGGGGTGGTAACTTAAACCGAAATCGTAGTCCTTGAGGAATTCCATCCACCTTCTTTGCCTCATATTTAACTCCTTTTGATCAAAGAGGTACTTGAGACTCTTATGATCGGAGAAAACCTCAAACCTTACACCATACAAATGGTGTCTCCACATCTTTAAGGCAAACACTACGGCTGACTAACTCTAGGTCATGGGTGGGGTAGTTAGCCTCGTGAGGCTTGAGTTGTCGGGATGCATAGGCTACCACTTGCCTATTTTGCATCAACACACACCCTAGTCCTTTGCCCGAAGCATCACAATATACCTCGAAGGGTACATTGGGGCTAGGTAAGACTAAGACTGGGGTCGTGGTTAACCTTTCCTTAAGCTCTTGGAAACTCTTCTCACATTCGGGGCTCCACTCAAGCGGGGCATTCTTCCTAGTGAGCTTGGTCAAGGGTAGGGCTAACTGGGAAAATCCTTTGATAAACCTACGGTAGAAGCCTTGCTAAACCCAAAAAGCTCAGTATTTACATTACGGTGGTTGGTCTATCCCAATTCATTACGGCTTCTACCTTACTAGGATCAACGGCTATACCTCCTTTTGACACAACGTGCCCTAAAAACTTGACCTCCTCCAACCAAAATTCACACTTAGAGAGTTTTGCATATAGCTTTTTCTCCTTCAAAATCTCCAAAACTATCCTTAAATGACGCTCATGCTCCTCGTGGGTCTTGAATAGATGAGTATATCATCTATAAAAACTACCACGAATTGATCTAAATAGGGTCTAAAGGTCCTATTCATGTAATCCATAAACACTGCAGAGGCATTTGTCAACCCAAAAGACATCACCGCGAACTCAAAGTGTCCATACCGAGTTCTAAAGGCGGTCTTTGGTATATCTTGATCTCTCACTCTAATTTGGTGGTATCCTGACCTTAGGTCGATCTTGGAAAACACTACCGCTCCTCTCAATTGGTCCATGAGATCATCAATCCTAGGCAAAGGGTATTTGTTTTTCACCGTCACACGATTTAATTGCCTATAATCTATGCACAACCTCATACTCCCGTCCTTCTTTTTCACAAACAAGACCGGGGCTCCCCATGGTGAAGCACTAGGTCTTATGAAGCTTTTCTCTAAAAGTTCCTCAAGTTGGGTTTTAAGCTCGGCTAGCTCTAGGGGTGACATTCTATAGGGGGCGATGGAGATTGGTCCCGCTCCAGGAACCAACTCAATGGAGAACTCCACTTCTCGCTCGGGAGGAACTTCGGGTATATCTTGCGGAAACACCTCGGGATAGTTTCTCACTATAGGTATATTCTCTAAATTCTGCTCAAAGTGTACCTCGCTAGCGGCTAGGAGAACATATCCCTTAGTCTTTTTCCCACTACAGTGGACCTCTACGGCATTGAGATAGAGTATCAAAGGTTGACTTATTTCACTAGGGAGAGAAGGAAAGGCAGCTGTTTTGGTGTCACAGTCTAACAATACGGTTGGCGTGAAGCCAATCCATGCCAAGAACTATTCCTATACCTTTCATGGGTAAACAAATTAAATCCACAACATATGATCTATTTTCTGTGGTGAGGTGACAATTTAGGCAACAATAACAAGTATTCACAGGATGATTTGTGGGGGTAGAGACAATAAGATCAAAAGGAAGTTTGGAAGTTTTCAAATTTAGAGCCTCGACACTAGCATATGAAATAAAAGAATGTGTTGCACAGTCATATAGCACGCTTAAGGTTCTACCATCTATTTCGCACTTACCTTCTATGAGACCGTTGGATGTGTCCGCCTCGTCTACATTGAGGGTGAAGACCACTCCCTTGGTGTTGCGGCCGGAATTACGCTGGCTTGGCCTCCCATTAGTGCGATTCTTTGGCGTAGTGGCCAGGCTTTCCGCATCGAGCGGATATTACGCCCGCTAAGCGAGGGCGGTTGCCATGATCCTTCCCGCACTTGGGACATAGCACTACCGGGATAGCTTGGCGGGGTTCCTTGAGGCGTCTGTTCTTAGTCCCACTTGACCCTCCTTGGTTGTTTCGGGGGCCGCCCGACCCTCCTTGTCGGTTGTTGTTGTGGTTGTTGCGGTTGTTGTTGTTGTTCTGGAATTGTGGTCGGTATGGCTGCTTGGGTTGTTGGTGGAAGGGGGTTCTTTGTTGTTGTTGTGGTCTGAACTGGTTGGTTTGGTAGGGATTATAGTGATTTCGGGCTTGGTTTGGATATTGGGGCTTGAATTTTGGGGCTTGAGGTGCTAGCCCCTTGTTTCGTGCTGCCCTTGCAGCATTGATTTTCTTCTCCCTCTTCCAGGATCGGGCACTTGTTGACTAGGGTTGGAAAGTCCCTAATCTCCATGTGCGCCACAGCGTAGTTGAGCTCTGCCGTTAGTCCGGCCTCATACTTGACGCACTTCCACACCTCGTCGGGGTTTCCTTGAAACACCCTAGAGAACTTAATCAGCTCCTCGAATTTCGCCGTGTACTGGGCGACAGTAGACCCTCCTTGAGTCAGTTGCATGAACTCAATATCTTTCGCGTTCCTCACGGACTCAGGAAGTACTTCTCATAAGTAGGTCTTGAATAGCTCCCGATTGACAGCGATGCGAAGCTTCTAGCGATCTTCGGTGCCATCCACCGTAACTTCGGCATCCGACTCCATCATATAAGCAGCGAAGGTGACCTTTTGCTCCTCCGAGCAAGCCACCACGGAGTAGATCTTCTCCATGTTTTTGATCCACTCATCACCTTTGTCGGGGTCCATGGCTCCTCGGAAGGTTGGTGGGTTCGCCTTGCGAAACTCACCAAACCTCGCTTGCTCGACCATTTCAGCAGTAGGGGGAGCACGTCCGGTGTCCCCTTGTTGGTTCATCCTCTCGAACATTCGTTCCATGGCTCTAGCCATGTCACGAACAGCAGCAGCAGTGGCATCGCTTTGGTCTCCCTCGGTCGGGGTCCTAGGTTGTCTCCTTGGTGCCATTGGTCCCTAAACACATGAGACAATAAACACTGAGGTGATCAGGCTCAATATTCCATGTAAAATGAGCTAGTTACCATGGCACACGCAAGTAGACAAGGGTCATGAACTTCTACCCTATAGCTTATCTCTAGTTAAGCTCTCACGCATGACATAGCTATCGTGACTACGCTTTAGAAAGCATAGTCGGTCAATCCTCAGGCTCCATGAGAATCGAATCGCCTCTGATACCATAATGTAACATCCTAATTTTTAACCCAATACTCTAGAACATATTTAGGTTAATCATTAGTATGTTACTTCATAGTTCTCATTTAGCTTTGAATTACTTAGCGGAAAATACGGGAAATTTTTTTGAAATAAAAGTGAGAGCCGCGTGATGCGATAAGCGGTAAACCATGCAAAGTAAAACAATCGTCTCACAATCATCATAACATAAGGCACATCATGAACATCACTGAATATAATCTCATATATATAACTTGCCCACTTATAAGTGTGGGACTTAATTCAGTACAAGGGAAATACAACCTAAAACATAAACATAATCTACTCCCCTACCCGAGTGCATCTAATAGGATAACCTCTAAACAAAAGAAGGTTTATCCCCATCTAAGTGGTGTGTGTGCTCTAACCGGGTACTCCATCGGACGATCGTCACCTCCTACTGGCGTCCATCTCGCGAACGAGGCAGATATCCGGGAAACTGGGCGAGCTCCTCGGACGTGAAGAGGCGGAATGGGGATCGAGGGTGACCCCACGGTATGGTCGCATCTCCGGCCGTCGCGTGGCCGTGGGTGAAGTCACGGTATCCTCAACGCCCTCCCTTATACGTGGTGGAGAAGGGGCAGAGTCCTCGCTATGCGGATGGGTAGGCGGGTCCTCGGATGGGTCGGTCTCCGTGAAATAGGTCCAGGGCACATAGTCGGGATAATCTCGCATGGCTAAGGCGGCGGTGTGCCTACGGAGTACTCTCTCGTCATGCGTCGCGCGACGCTCAAAAACCGCCGTCGCCGCCATAGGGTGCGATCGGGGAGAAGTGATGGGTGTGCACGGACGAGGGATGGCGAAGGCGCCCTACAAACATGAAAATCCGCACCCTGCACTGCCCCTCAAAATGGAATGACCCGTGAGTCGTGTCATAGTGCACCTCCCATGTTGGGGTGTCCATGAATGCTACTGACGCCGCCATCTCAAGACGTGACGGAAAGAAAGAGATAGAAGGAGTGAGAATCTTACTAAAGAATCTCAGTAGGGCCTCCTACTACCTAGGTGTCATCATCTACGTCCTCAGGAACCTTGGGTTTAATTATACGAATAGACTGAACATGCATTTAGTTCATTTTAAACTTCAAAAATATACTTAGCCAAGGTCCGTTCATTTTAGGATGATCTTAATGTCATGAGTGCAACATAATGGAAAATGTATGCATGGCACTACCTAATGCACATACATAAAACATAACATCAAGCATCATCATCATTGGTGGCATAAAGTGGCAATAGTAACATTCATATGGGACAAAACTTAGTGACATAATCATAATCATGAACTTTTCTTCCTCATGGGCCACCCTAAAAGACAATCGAGCTGGGGGTGCTCGGCGAACCGGTGTCACCCAGAACGTGTCATACATCTAGGTTATGAGCTCATACCTTAACTAGTCGTCACTAGTTCTTACTTACCACTTAACGATAAGCGTATCATAAAACCCGACTATCTGAGTACGGGTTAGGGGGCAAATCTCTTAGGGGTGCTCGGCCGAACGGTGTCACCTAAGAGTATAAAATGGTACCGATGTCACATGAGTTCTATGGAGGTGCTCGGCCGAACCGGTGTCATCCTAGAACCCATCTTAGTACCTTAATTTTCAAAATCTCTTTAGGTCCCCAAATTTGCCGTAAATTCGCGCCAGAACGGTCATTACACCGAGTTTCCTTCCAAATTTGTCGGAAATTCGGCGGCCAAAACGGTCATTACACCGAATTTCCTTCCAAATTTGCTTTATGCCACATAAACATATAACCTCATAAATTCCTCATATGAATAACATCATCATCACTAACATACTTCATGCATCATCATACATCATTCAAACGCTTACCCTCACGGTAGCTTATGCTTTGTCCCTTACGGGTCTTAATCTTGAGATATAGCTCTCTAATATCCGTCGCTCATATTTTTATGCCCCTAAGGCTCATATTAAACATCATTCTTCATTCTCATGTTCATACTTAAATCTGAATAGCATAGGACAGAGTCTCTAACTTGTTTTTACGGGGTTCTAGAACTTACGTTTTAGACCCTTTCTCGGTTCCGTCTTCACTTTGGCGCTATACATTAAATCTAAATCAATTATGAGACATTCCTATGTTTAAGGACTAATTATTAATCATGTTTATCATGTTGTAAGGGTGCTGGACAGATTCCAGAAAATTAAATGTTCTAAGAGTTCTACATTTGCATTTTTACGGTTTTCTAGCTACTAGTTTCCCCATAGGTGCTAGAATTCGATTCTAACTCAAATGATACCAAGTTTTTCATGTCTAAACAATCTAAATCTGATTATGTTCCCATTAAAACAGTTTGGATTGGTTCCATAAACAAATGGGTCAAAACTATGTTAAATTCTAGCTTTACGGTATTTCTAGTTAGCTAGTTTCTTACCTATCATGCATAGGTTCGCTTCTACATCATCACATGATATTTTCACACATTCCAACGCATTAAAACATCATCATACAGCATCACATTCATCACATCAGAACCGAAAAACATCTTGCCTCAATAAGAGAATTAAATTGACATTTCTAGGTACATAAGTTAACTAGTTTCTCTTGGAATCAATCTAGAACTTCTAAAACTCTTTGCAAAACATTTTAATTCATCAAGAGGCTAAGTGAAGCCTTAGGTCACTGACCAAAACATATTCCATCCCTAAAAGAGATTGGAATCACAACTTATAACGACATAACCTTATAAAGAATTGTCAAACTTCAAGGAAAACTCAAAACATAGGCTATTGGCCCTAGTAGCTAGATGAAAACTCATTGCAAGTCCATCTTCACTTCTTGGCCGAAAAACGTTACATTCAAAGTGTGGTTTGCATTAAACTTTAACTTGGAATGAAATGGGCAAGTCTTTGAGCTCTAGGTTCTTAAGTTACGACATAAACTAAACGTGCTCATGCTCTTCATTTTTAATCTTGCTTTCAAGGTAAAGTGATGACTTGAAATTAAATATGCAAGGCATAATTTAAACGTGTAAACTTGAAAGTAAATATAAGCATAATCTTAAACGTGCAAGCTTGAAAGTAAAGATGCAAGATTCAATTCTTTATTTTAGTGCTCTTGGCCCAACAACAATCGACTTTAAGGCCGAAATAGATAGGCATTCGAGAAATTAATTAGGTGATAATGCAAGTTCAATTCTTTATTTTAGTGCTCTAGGCCCAACAACAATCGACTTTAAGGCCGAAATAGAAAGGCTTTGAGAATTAAGTTAAGTGATGATACAAGTTCCATTTTAATCTTTATGTTCTTAGGTGATAGCTTGTAAATAAAGATGCATAGCAAGAATGTAAATATGAATGCAAGCATAAAATAAATTATGCAAGTTCATTTTATCTTTCTAGAGCTCTTAACAAGACTTTAAAGGAACTTAAACCTCAACCCAAACTCATCAAACCAAGACAAAGTAAAAGTCTAGAGTTCTTAGAACTCAACATAACATATTTGGAAAATCAAACATCTAGCATGAAAAGGAAAAGGTAATGGCCGAAACTTCAAGGAAAGAAAAGAAATGTTTGAAACTCTAGAATCCATGATCTTGGTGATATACAAACTCCAACATCATGAGACCTCATCATTGAGTCATTAGAACCATTTTGAAACAACATCAAAGTTAAGGTTCTCAAAAAGTTCAAGAAAGGAAAAATCTAGAAACACTTTTGCTCAAGAACAAAAATCAAGCTCTAGAGTTTGTCTCAAGTGATGAACATCATCATGAAACTCTCATCATCAAGCTCTCATTCCTTTGTTCTCCAAGGCCCATGGGCGAAAATGAAAAGGTAAAGGGAAGAAAAGAAGTTCTAAAAAGAATCAAGAGAAACTATGAACTTTAAGCTTAGAACAAGAACTTTAAAGAAAGAACACATGAAAGAAAATCCCTACTTGGTGTGATGAACTTGAAGATGGAAGAAGAAGATGAAGATGATGAAGAACTTGAAGAACTCCAAGAACTTGAAGAACACAAAGACTTTGAGAGAAAAAGAAAAGCTTTGAGTGTTTCCTAAACTTAGCAAATGATCTAAAAGTGGTGCAAGCTCCTCAAGGCATTCTATTTATAGAGAAATGAAACAAATGAAGTGTGTATGTGGGCTGATGTGTTTCGGCCATGAGGTGCAGAATTAGGGACATCCATGAGTTCCATGAGGTGAGATAATGTGTTCTTGAGGCATGGTGAGGTATGGCTTAAGGTATGGTGAGGTATGGTTCAAGGTATGGCCTCAAGCATGGTTCTTTGAGTGAGAAAATAATTAAACATGTGGTCAATGGGGAGTGGGCTGGCGAAATGCATCAGCCAAGGGAGGAGAGTTTCTTGCATTTTAATTGTGGTTTAGAGTTGTGTTTAGGTGTATCTTTGGTTATGCTTAAGATTAGGAATTTGTAAGAAAGTGTTTAGGTAAGGTAAATGGGTAATTAAGGTAGTCTAGACATAATTAAGGAGTGGTCTTGCACCATTAGAGGGTTAAATCCTCAATTTAGAGTTTAAACAACTCTAGACTCATTTCCTTGATTTAAGGAATTGGAGAGAGAAAACACTATTCATGATTCCAAGACTAGGAATCTTGAGTTCTAAAAAGGATTTAAGTTTAATCTAAGCAATTTTAGGTTCTAATTAACTTTAATAAATTATTTTGACTCTAGATTAATTAGGGAAATAAATTAATCTTCGTTTAGAGCCTAATATTGCTTAGGTTTGCTTAATTACGTCATTAAGCTTAAAAACACTATTCCAGGGGCAAAATCGTAATTTTGCACTAAAACTGCCCGGGACCATCGGGATTTGAACAGATACCTCTAGACACATGAAATCATGTTTTTAAACCTCTGGGGAAAGTTCCGGGCTCAAACGGCACCTTTACCCGCCAGAAAAACGCTTATAGGGGTATTTTGGTCATTTTGACCAAATCATGAAAACGAAATTTTCGCTTCCGAAAGCATTCAAAGGCCATTCAATCCCCTTCAAACATTGAGTTGACCCTTCGAGGATGACCGAGTTGGTTACCCTCGAGTTCGGGTCAGGAAATGACCTCAGGGGCATTTTGGTCATTTCCCTCGGACAGAAAAATCGGGGTGTTACAGATGACATAGAAGGTAAACATGGTTATGCAAAGCATAAACTTAATCATGGATGCAAATTCATTTTGTTTCTTTACTAGAGCTCCTTCAAGACTTTAAAAGAATTATAAATTCAACCCAATACATATCTTAACAAGAAATAAAACATAAAAGGAAAAAATACATCTTTCAAGTTCTAAACTAAAAATCTTTGTTTTAGCATCATAAAGCATTATTCTTTAAGGTTTTGCATCAAGTGGAATTTTCAAGCTTTAGAGGCCTAACTTGTGATGGATTTACAACCCACCCTCAAGGTCCTCATCATCAAGCCATCATCTTAGTTCCACCTAGGCCATATGGTTGAATTGGTTAAAGAAAAATTGAAGAGGAAAACCAAAATGAAAAGCTAAGGCAAGTTCATAATTTCATCATTTTGAGCTAAAAACACAACTCCTCAAAGCATAGAAATAAATTTAGAAACTACTCCCTACCTAATCTGAGTTGAAGAAGAGGAAGAGAACTTGGTTTCTTGAAGTGAAATGAAACAAAATCTCTTTGAAAAATTGAAGAAAGAATTCAGCCAAAGAGGAGGAAGAAAGAAAGGTATTGGTGCTCCTAAAAACTAGTTATGAACCAACCATTCCAAGACCACTCAAGCAAGCCTATTTATACAAGATTTTGAGGCTTCTAATTGGCCAAAATGATGAGGTAGTGGACGGAATTTTGCAGGAGAAATAAGGGAGGAAAATCATTTTAGACAAAGTTGTATGAAATTAAGGAATTATGTCTCTTATGGTGACATTTTGGCATTTTGTTTTAGTGCAACTTTTGGCAATAATTCAGCTGCATAATGGCATCAATAATTTCATCCATTACAGCCCAAAGAAGTGAAATTTGTGTATTCCATGCATTATTTAGGTGTAGGCAAGGTATTCATGTAATTTAGAGAATTTACGGTTAAGGGTTTAAGTGAATTAGTAAGCAATTTGGGTGTTTTTGAGCAATTTTGGGTTCTAATCAATCTAAATACATAATTTTGACTCTAGATTAATATTTAGAATTTAATAAGCTTTAATTTGAGCCTAATATTGCTTAGGTTTCGGTATACGAATCAAAAATCTGGAAATTCGCAAAACTGGCCAAAAACAGGGGCAAAATCGTACTTTCACTTAAAAATTGCCCGAGGCCACCCGAGCTTAACCAATGGTTAATCATGGCTTAAAAACACATTTTAAAATATTTTAGTGAGGTTCGGGCTCAGTCGGCACGCACATCGGAGTTAAAAGCAGTTATAGGGGCTGCTTTGGACATTTCGCGCATCGGAACTCAAAATTGAGATCCTTCTGCTCTATTAACACACATAACACAAACAATCCCTTATTATCCTCAAAATATCCCCTTGAGAATAGGTGGGGCCCACGATCCTCATTTTCTGAGTAAAATAACTTCAGCGGCATCTTGGTCATTTTATACGTCTGTAAATTCGGATTTGCGACTCGCATGAATCGTTCCTAACCTCTCTTCTAATGTTATATTCCTTTATTGAGGATTGTTCGGCCTCAAATCTTATGTAATAATTACCTATGGTAATTCGGTAATTGAGTAATTTCTAATGACAGTAAAAATTACAAGAAAAATTGGGGCGTTACATTACTCCTCCTTAAAAAGAATTTCGCCTGGAAATTAGTTACCGAGAACAACTCTTGGTATTGTGCTTTCATGTTTGATTCCAGCTCCCATGTAAGTTCTTCGATTTCACCCTGTCCCCATGCTACTTTGACCAGGGGTACAGCCTTGTTCCTTAACTGCTTAACTCCTCGGTCGACGATTCTCGTGGGTAGTAAGTTAAATGTCAGGTTATCTCTTAATTGTACATGGTCGCTCTAGTACATGACTCGGTCGATTGATACTTTCTTAACTGAGAGACATGGAAAACATCATGAAGGTTGGATAGACTCGGGGGTAGGGCTATACGGTAGGCTACAGGTCCTACTTTGGTAAGGATTTCAAACGGACCAAGAAATCTGGGGCTCAATTTCTTTACTTTTATTGCTCGGCCTATGCCTGTGGTGGGGGTGATCCTTAGGAACACGTGGTCCCCTTCTTGAAAATCTAGCGGTTTTCGCCGCTTGTCCGCATAGTTTCTCATCGACTTTGAGCAGTAAGAATCTTATCCCTAATCTTCTTGATTTGTTCCGTTGTTTCCCTCACAATATCAGGTCCGAGTAACCTTTGCTCTCCGGGTTCATACCAACATAAGGGAGATTGACATTTCCGTCCATAGAGGGCCTCATACGGTGCCATACCGATACTTGCATGATAACTGTTGTTATATGCAAATTCAATCGATGTGTGTACTTATCCCAACTTCCCCTTTGATCTAAAACACATGCCCTTAGTGGTCAAAGTCATTCCTAGGTTTAAGTCCCTAAATTGCTCAATCAATTCAACCTCTTTCACCATCAAACGGGACACTTGTAAGGACTTCCTACTCAAAGCATCAGCTACTACATTAGCTTTACCAGGATGGTAGTTCAATCCAAAATCATAATCTTTCAAGAACTCCATCCATCGCCTTTGCCTCATGTTTAGCTCTTTTTGATCAAAGAGATATTTCAAACTCTTGTGATCGGAAAACACCTCAAACTTAACTCCATATAAATGGTGTCTCCAAATCTTTAGAGCAAACACGACGGCAGCTAACTCAAGGTCATGGGTAGGGTAGTTTGCCTCATGTGGCTTGAGTTGTCTTGATGCATAGGCCACCACTTGCCTATCTTGCATCAATACACAACCTAAACCCTTTTCTGAAGCATCACAATACACCTCGAAAGGCACATTGGGGTCGGGTAACACTAAAACAGGGGTAGAGGTTAGCTTGTGTTTTAACTCTTGAAAGGTCTTTTCACACTGCGGGGTCCATGAAAAAGGGTGTTCTTCCTAGTCACTTGGTCAAAGGTAGGGAAATCTGGGAAAATCCCTTGATAAATCGACGGTAATAACCTGGCTAAACCCAAAAAGCTCCTTACTTGATTCATAGTGGTTGGTCTTTCCCAGCTTTACTACCGCTTCTACCTTACTAGGATCTACAGCAATTCCTTTCTTAGATACTACATGCCCTAAAAATTGTACCTTATCCAACCAAAACTCACACTTGGAAATCTTGGCATATAGTTTCTTTTCCTTCAAGATCTTCAAGATTATGGTCGTGTGGCATTCATGCTCTTCATGGGTCTTAGAATATATGAGAATGTCATCTATAAAGACAACTACAAACTGATCTAAATAGGGCCGAAAGATCCTATTCATGTAATCCATAAAAATAATGGAGCATTGGTTAACCCAAAGGACATTATCGCAAACTCAAAATGGCCAGTACGAAAGTGAAAGGCCGTTTTAGGTATGTCTTCATCTCTCACTCTAATTTGATGGTAGCCTGACCTCAAATCTATCTTAGAAAACACTACCGCATCTTTCAGTTGGTCCATCAAATCATCGATCCTAGGCAGAGGATACTTGTTTTTCAACGTTACTTTATTCAACTGCCGATAATCTACACACATCCTCATACTCCCATCCTTTTTCTTTACAAACAACACAGGGGCTCCCCAAGGTGATGCACTAGGCCTAACAAACTTTTTCTCCAATAAATCTTCCAATTGAGTTTTTAACTCGGTCAATTCTAATGGGGACATCCTGTATGGGGCTATGGATATAGGTCCCGCACGGAAGCAATTCTATGGAAAACTCTATCTCTCTCTGGGGGAAACTCAGTATCTCATCCGGAAATACTTCAGGATAATTTCTTACTATTGGTATCTCATCGATACTTTGCTCAAAGTCTACATCACTAGCGGCTAAGAAAATGTAACCTTTACTCTCACCCTTACCACAATCCATTTCCACAAAGTTATGTAAAGACTTATGGGTTTCTTAGGTTCAATAGGAACAGGAAGAAAAGTGATGGTTTTCTCATAACAGCTTTAATAAGACACGGTTGGCCTCAAGCCAATCCATGCCAAGAATCACATCTAAACCTCGCATGGGTAAGCAAATAAGATCTAAAACAAAGGATCTATTATCTATAATAAAACTACAATCTAAACAACATTTACAAGTCCTAACGGGTTTTCCAATGGGTAGAAACAATAAGGTCAAAAGGAAGCTCAGTCATAGGTAAATTAAGGCTTTTAACACATGAATGGGAGATAAAAGAATGAGAAGCGCCAGAATCATATAGTACAATTAAGTCTTTACCATGCATATTACCCTTACCTTCCACGAGATTTCGTGACTTCGTTGTTTCTTCAACATTAACAAAGAAATACCCTTCCCTGGTATTGCGGCTTGGGATTGGGGGTTGGCGGGTTTCTTTCCGTGCATTCTCGGGAGTAATGACCTGGTTTTCCACACCGATAGCACACGGTTGTTCCCGCTCGACATGGCATGCTCCCATGATTCTTGCCGCACTTGGGACATTCCATGGATGGCGCAGGCCGTGGAGGTACTGCTGGACCTCTTTGTGGTGCTTTCCCTTTATTGTTGTTATTGTTGTTGTTGTGATTGTTACTGGGGTTATTGTTGTAGCGGTTGTTATTATAGCGATTGTTGTTGTTTGGCCTTCCTTGTTGAAAATTTCTTTGTGTCCGTTGTGGTCTTGATTGAGGGGGAAATGGAGGTCGATTCTGCCTCTTGAACTGGTGACCTTGAGGTGTCAACTTTTTGGTAATATTATCTGACTTTGGGGTGTTTAGTTTTCTCGACCTTCTTCAATAATCCGACATTTGTTAACTAGGGTAGAGAAATCCTAATCTCCAAATGTGCAACTCGCCACATTAAGTTTCGCCTTCAACCCCGACTCGTATTTAATGCATTTCCAAGACTCATCGGGATTTCCTTGGTACATTCTTGAGAACTTAATGAGTTCTTCAACCGCAGCGATGTCTTGGGCCACATTCATATTCCCTGGACAAATTGCATGAATTCAATGTCCTTGGCATTTCTAATCGACTCTGGAAAGTACTTTTCATAAAAATGGACCTTGAAAAGTTCCCAATCAATGTCCACGCTTGGTCGTCTCCAGAGTCTTTGAACACCCGGCCCACCGTAAACCGCATCACCTTCAAGCATATGAGTAGCGAATGTGACCTTTGCTCCTCCGAGCATGGGACTACAAAGAAAGACCTTCTCAATATTCGAATCCATTCATCTCGCAATATTTGGATTCAGTGTCCCTTGAAGCGGTGGGTTTGCCTTACGAAACTCCCCGAAAGCAGGCATGTTCAGGGAATCTCATGTCCTTGATTCATATTGGCTTGACGATCCCGATCCATTCGCTCCATCATCATTCTCATGGTCCTTGCTACGTCGCGGAGTGCTTGGCTGTCTCGTTGTCTTGATTATTCGTCTTTGCGCTCCTAGTCTGTTGTCGACGTGCCATTGGTCCCTATACACACAAAACAACAACACTGAGGTGATCAGGCCCAATATTCCATGCAAAGTGAGCAAGTTACCATGGCACTTTCAACATACAGTAGTCGTGTATTTCTAATCCTCAAGCTCATCCTAATGATAAACATCTACACATGACGTCACTAACGTATTATGCTTTAGAAGCATAGCTAGTCCAATCCTCAGGCTCCATGAGAATCGAACTGCTCTGATACCAAAATGTAACACCCTAGTAATTAACCAGATACACCTAGGTTGAATCTGATTAATGACTAGACTTTACTCCTTGCTTTGGTTCTTTCTTCATAATTTGAAAATACTTAGTGAAATTACGAGCCATTTTTTTTTTTTTTAAACACATAATTGAAAACGTGAGCCGAGTACAACGTGAATGAGTAAGCGGGGTATAATAAGACGTTTAAGAATATATCACATCATATCACTTAGGCTCCATCATATAACATCCATAAGCACATTATAGCATATATTTACATACAATAACCTCACTCAAAGGGTGGGTTATGTTCATACATCATTATCTTATGCAAACCCATAAAAGAAAATATACTTAAGGAAATACATGCCCCTAAACTAGATAACTCCATAAGCCGGGTAGGTTATCCTAAAACTAGGGTGCATGATCACACATAAATCTACTAAGAACCTTCTATGGCCACTGTCCTGGAAATGGGGGAATAAATCCGATCCACTGATGAGCTCCCTCGGGAGGGGACACACGAGATGCACCAGGCTGGGGTCGCATGGACGGCCTTCTTGCTAACCTCGGCTGAACAATTGTTTCCTCACTACCCTCTCTTACACATGTGGGAGTAGGAGCAGAGCTCTCAGAATATACATGAGTAGGAGTGTCCTCTGAAGGATCAGTTTCAGAATATGTCATCTCGAGAACATACTGGAAATCCATGGACAGCAGATGAAGCGGGATAAGAACGTAACATCCTTTCATCAAGTGGACGTGCATGTTCGAAAACCATTTCATCGCCATAGGGAGAAGTAGGAGAAAATCGATAACTAGGGACAGGATGTGCAAATGGACGACCTATGTAAATAAAAACACGACCTGCGCACCTCCCTTCAAAATGATACGAGCGATGCACCGGATCATAGTGGAATTCCCAAGTAGGGGTATCAACGAACAGGACGAATGTCGCCATTTGAATCTGGAGACAATGACGGAAATAAAGAAAAGTGAGTGAGAATCTTGCTAAAGAATTCTCAGTAGGGTACCTCCTTCTATAGTGTCATCATCAAAGTCCCCAGGAACCTCGGGATTATTCTAAAATAGTGAGCATGCAAAGATTCATTTTAAGTTCGGACAAATACTTAACCGAGGTTCGTCAATTTTTAATTATGCGTCTTATAATGCATCTTATTCTTAACATGTCATATTTACAATGAACACTTCCTTTATCATTACATCATATTCCTCATCATCATTATCAAAATAACATGCATAAAAGAACGTCATATAATATTAGCTACACATGGACACAAAGTGCACATATTTCATTTCTTTAGTGCCTTTGGTGACTTAAAATCTTATCATCATCATTATTTTCCTTGGGCCACCCTATACTCCACCCTTTTGGGAGTAATTTAGGTTATGAGCTCATACTTTACTAGTCGTCACTAGCATATACTTATCCCTTTTGATAAGCTAAAGTCCCCACTCTACCCTTTTGAGAGAACGGGTTAGGGGGCTAAAATCACCTTTTCACCACCTATAGTCTGATGGTTCCAAAGGATCATTTTCTTATAAGTTTAAGTCACCATTAAATCTTTGCATGTTATATCATAATACAATTCATAAACATCATAACATTTTCTCATTTATAGTCTTAAGCTAGAATAATATATATCAATCGTAATCATGCACATGGGAGATTCCCAGAAAGAGAGGTGGGTCACAATGGACACGCTTAAATACCAAGTCTTTCCTTAGCCGAAACCTTTCCAAATTACACTTTTACAATGATACACTTTCTTCTAGCAACAAAGGTAAATTTTACATAATAAAGAACATTTCATGTACAAGCATTCTCATTATTTGCAACAAGAACTATAACATGCAAGCCAGAAATCATTCAATGATATCAAGTACTTAATAAGCATCCAATCCTTACATAGAATTATCAATTATAGAACTAATTAGTTACTAAACCAATTATGAATCATTCTCTTAACAATAAACCATAATTATCACAACTTCAATCATATCAAATCATTATCACACATTGATACTAAACTCAGATCAGTGGCCGAATCATGAACCTCATGCAATTACATAGAATCATATTTTAAGTGCATATAAAATACTAGTTCCCTGTAAAATCCTTGCAAAGCCTTAAAACTCATTTAGAAACTAGTTCTTTTGTCAAATTTGGGAGGATCTTCACAATTAAAATTCTCACTTAAGATAAAAGGAGTAAGTCTTGAGCTTTAGAGATTTAGGTGACATCTTAGAATTATAAACATGCTATGCAACCTTATTTTAATCTTATCTTTATAAGGTGATAGCTTGGAATTATAAACATGATATGCAATTCCATTTCTTTATCTTTAAGATTTAAGGTGATGACTTGAAAATTAAACATGATGCAAGAACTTGAAACATGATACAAGAAACTGGAGCGGCGGTAATCCGCACAGGACCAGTAGAGGGAGAAGAAAATATTAAGAAACCGGAGCGGCGGTAGTCCGCACAGGACCAAGAGAATATTAAGAAACCTGAGCATGTAGTCCGCACAGGACCAGTAGAGGGAGAAGAGAATATTATTATTACATCTTTTGAAGCTCCAATCTCAAAACTTTTTAAAGAATAAATTCTTTAACTCCAATAATCATATTTCTTTGCTTGTGATACATGGGCAAGTCTTTGAGCTCTAGGATCTTTAGGTGATGGCATAAAATAAACATGTCATGCGTTGATTCTTTTAGCCATTATAAAATATAGTGAGAGCATAAATTAAATATGAGATGCAACTTCTTTATTATCTTGAAAGATTAAGCGATGACTTGAAACATAAACATGAAATACAAGCTTGGAATTTAAACATGAGAAATGCAAGTTCATTTATTCATTCTTGAAAATTTAGTGATGACATAGAAGGTAAACATGGTTATGCAAAGCATAAACTTAATCATGGATGCAAATTCATTTTGTTTCTTTACTAGAGCTCCTTCAAGACTTTAAAAGAATTATAAATTCAACCCAATACATATCTTAACAAGAAATAAAACATAAAAGGAAAAAATACATCTTTCAAGTTCTAAACTAAAAATCTTTGTTTTAGCATCATAAAGCATTATTCTTTAAGGTTTTGCATCAAGTGGAATTTTCAAGCTTTAGAGGCCTAACTTGTGATGGATTTACAACCCACCCTCAAGGTCCTCATCATCAAGCCATCATCTTAGTTCCACCTAGGCCATATGGTTGAATTGGTTAAAGAAAAATTGAAGAGGAAAACCAAAATGAAAAGCTAAGGCAAGTTCATAATTTCATCATTTTGAGCTAAAAACACAACTCCTCAAAGCATAGAAATAAATTTAGAAACTACTCCCTACCTAATCTGAGTTGAAGAAGAGGAAGAGAACTTGGTTTCTTGAAGTGAAATGAAACAAAATCTCTTTGAAAAATTGAAGAAAGAATTCAGCCAAAGAGGAGGAAGAAAGAAAGTTTTTGGTGCTCCTAAAAACTAGTTATGAACCCAGCATTCCAAGACCACTCAAGCAAGCCTATTTATACAAGATTTTGAGGCTTCTAATTGGCCAAAATGATGAGGTAGTGGACGGAATTTTGCAGGAGAAATAAGGGAGGAAAAATCATTTTAGACAAAGTTGTATGAAATTAAGGAATTATGTCTCTTATGGTGACATTTTGGCATTTTGTTTTAGTGCAACTTTTGGCAATAATTCAGCTGCATAATGGCATCAATAATTTCATCCATTACAGCCCAAAGAAGTGAAATTTGTGTGTTCCATGCATTATTTAGGTGTAGGCAAGGTATTCATGTAATTTAGAGAATTTACGGTTAAGGGTTTAAGTGAATTAGTAAGCAATTTGGGTGTTTTTGAGCAATTTTGGGTTCTAATCAATCTAAATACATAATTTTGACTCTAGATTAATATTTAGAATTTAATAAGCTTTAATTTGAGCCTAATATTGCTTAGGTTTCATTATACGAATCAAAAATCCCGAAATTCGCAAAGCGCTTCAAAAACAGGGCAAAATCGTACTTTCACTTAAAAATTGCCCGAGGCCACCCGAGCTTAACCAATGGTTAATCATGGCTTAAAAACACATTTTAAAACATTTTAGTGAGGTTCGGGCTCGGTCGGCACGCACATTGGAGTTAAAACAACAGGAGGCGTTTTGGTCATTTTCAAGCATCGGAACTCAAAATTGAGATCCTTCTGCTCTATTAACACACATAACACAAACAATCCCTTATTATCCTCAAAATATCCCCTTGAGAATAGGTGGGGCCCACGATCCTCATTTTCTGAGTAAAATAACTTCAGGGGCATTTTGGTCATTTTATACGTACAGAAATTCGGGATTTGCGACTCTCGCATGAATCGTTCCTAACCTCTCTTCTAATGTTATATTCCTTTATTGAGGATTGTTCGGCCTCAAATCTTATGTAATAATTACCTACGGTAATTCGGTAATTGAGTAATTTCTAATGACAGTAAAAATTACAGTAAAAATTGGGGCGTTACATTAAAGAATGAGGTTAGAAGAGTAATGGACTAATGGTTAACCTAAATACGTCCTAGGAGTATTGGGTTAAAAATTAGGATGTTACAACTACTATTCTGGTGTATGGCATGACTATTATGTAGTTTCTTTTATGATATTGTGTTCCTTTAGGTATGATGTGTCTTTCCCTCTTATTTTTCTTGCGAGACAACGACGTAGTTTGCTTAGTGCATGCGTATGGCTCGCGTTTTGTCTTTCCTTTCAAAAAGAAAGAAATTTTACTTGTATTTTCCACTAAGTATTTTAAAGAAATGTTTTTAAAGAATGAGACTAAAAGAGTAATCGACTAATGATCAACCTAGTTACGTTCTAGGAGTATTGGGTTGAAAATTAGGATGTTACATTTTGGTATTAGAGCAGTTTGGTTCTCACGGAGCCTAAGGATTAGACTGACTATGCTTCTTAAGCATAATGCGATAGTATGTCATGTATCGCGCTTTGATAATAGAGATGAGCCATAGGCTAGATATGCATGACCCTGTTTGTTTGTAAGTGCCATGGTAACTAGCTCATTTCGCATGAAATATTGAGCCCGATCAACTCAGTATTTACTGTCCTATGTGTTTGGGAACCAATGGCACCCACAAAACAGACTAAGACCCCAACTGAGGGGAACCAAGACAATGCAACTGCCCCGACTGTTTAAGATATGGCAAGAGCAATGGAGCGCATGTTCGACCGAATGAACCAATATGAAGACGCCGCACGTGCTCCTCTTACAGCTGAGATGATCGAGCAAGCTAGGTTTGGTGAGTTTCGCAAGGCGAACCCACCGACCTTCAGAGGGGCCATGGATCCCAACAAGGCTGATGAGTGGATAAAGAATCTGAAGAAGATTTATTCTGTGGTCGCCTGTTCAAAGGAGCAAAAGGTCACGTTTGCTGCCTACATGATGGAATCTGATGCTGAGTTCTAGTGGACCGGCACTCAAAGACTGTCGGAAGCTTCTGGTACTACTATCGACTGGGAGCTATTCAAGACATATTCTATGAGAAGTACTTCCCTGAGTCAGTGAGGAATTCGAGGGACATAGATTTCATGCAAGTAATCCAAGGAGGGTTAATTGTCATCCCAGTACACGGTGAGGTTCGAGGAACTAATCAAGTTCTCATGGATGTTCCAAGGGAACCCCGATGAGATGTAGAAATGTGTGAAGTATGAGGCCGGGTTGAAGGCTGAACTAAACTATGCAATGGCACACATGGAGATTAGGGATTTTCCTACCCTGATCAACAAGTGCCGCATACTGGAAGAAGGACAAGGAAAGCTCAACGCTGCAAGAGCAGAGCGTGCCAAAGGATTAGGACCACAGGCCCCAAGGTTCAAGCCACAACATCAGAACTAGTCAAGGAATCACTATAACCCATGCCACACCAACTAGTTCAAGCCACAACAATAACAACAAAGAGCACCCACCATCAACAATCCAAGCAACACCAAAGGCCACCTTTCAATGGCAACAGAAATAACAACAACCACCAACAAGGAGGATTAGGAGGTCCCCGAAATAACTACAATAATTAGTAAGGAGGGTCTAGGCGGGCCAAGAGCAAGGCGCCTCAGGGAGCCTCTGCTGTCTTCACTAAACCCACACCGGTTGCGGAGTGCCCTAAGTGCGGAATGAATCATGGTAATTGCCCCTGCCTGGCTGGGCAGGGAATCTACTTTAAGTGTAGGAAGCACGGCCACTACGACAAGGACTGCACAGACCGGAAGCCATCAAACTAGAACCCCAGGCCATAGCACCAAGAGAGGGTCTTCACCCTCAATGCGGAGGACATAAGAAAGTCTAACGACCTCATAAAAGGTAAGTGCAAAGTAAACGGTAGAACTTTAACTGTACTGTATGACTCTGGTGTAACCCATTCGTTCATTTCACATGCTAGCATCGAGTCTTTGAATTTGAAAGTTTTTAAACTCCCTTTTGACCTTATTATTGCTACCGCTACTAATTGTCCTGTAAATACTTGTAACTATTGTTTAGATTGCCATCTTACTATAGAAAATAGATCCTTTGTCATAGATTTTATTTGTTTGCCCATGAAAAATAAAGGCATAATTCTTGGCATGGATTGGCTTCACGCCAACCATGTAATGTTAGACTGTGATACCAAAACTGTTATTTTTCATTCTCCCCCTAGTGAAACTAGTCAAACCTTGAAGCTTTACCTAAATACCATAAAGTTCAACTATAGTGGGAAGGAAACTAAGGGATATGTTCTCCTAACGACTAGTAAGATAGACTTGGAGCAAAACCTAGAGGATATACCGGTAGTAAGAGACTATCCTGAGGTATTTTCGGATGAGATACCTGAGTTCCTTCCTGAAAGAGAAGTAGTGTTTTCCATCGAGTTGGTTCCTGGAGCAAGGCTTATCTTTATAGCCCCTTATCAGATGTCACCCTTAGAATTGGCCGAGTTGAAAACACAGATAGAGGAGCTTTTAGGGAAGAGTTTCATAAGACCCAGCGCTTCACCTTGGGGAGCCCCCGCTTATTCATGTAAAAGAAAGATGGAAGTATGAGGTTATGCATAGACTATAGGCAGTTGAATCAAGTAACAGTGAAAAACAAGTATCCCTTGCCTAGGATTGATGATCTTATGGATCAGTTGAAAGGAGCGGTGGTATTTTCTAAGATTGATTTAAGGTCAGGATACCACCAAAATAGGGTAAGAGACCAGGACATACCTAAAACCACCTTTAGAACTCGGTATGGACACTTTGAGTTCACTGTGATGTCTTTTGGGCTGACGAATGCTCCTGCAGTGTTTATGGATTATATGAATAGGATCTTTAGACCCTATTTAGATCAATTTGTGGTTGTTTTCATAGATGATATACTATCTATTCAAAAGACCCACGAGGAGCATAAGCGTCATCTAAGGCTAGTTTTAGAGATTTTGAAGGAGAAAAAGCTATATGCCAAGCTCTCTAAGTGTGAATTTTGGCTGGAGGAGGAGAAGTTTCTACGGCATGTAGTGTCTAGAGGAGGCATAGCTGTTGATCCTACTAAGGTTGAGGCAATAATGAATTGGGATAGAACAACCACCGTAACGGAAATATGGAGTTTCTTAGGCTTAGCAGGCTACTATCGTGGGTTTATAAAAGGATTTTCCCATATCGTCCTACCCTTAACCAAGCTCACTAGGAAGAACACCCCCTTTGTATGAAATCCCGAGTGCGAAAAGAGCTTCCAAGAGCGGAAGGAAAAGCTAACCATGACCCCGGTTTTAGTTTTACCAGATCCCAATGTGCCATTCAAGGTATATTCCGATGCTTTGGGCAAAGGTTTAGGTTGTGTGTTGATGCAAAATAGGCAAGTGGTAGCCTATGCGTCCAGACAACTCAAACCTCACAAGGTAAACTACCCTACCCATGACCTGGAGCTAGCAGCCATAGTGTTTGCTTTAAAGATGTAGAGGCACCATTTATATGATATAAGGTTTGAGGTTTTCTCCTATCATAAGAGTCTTAAGTACCTCTTCAATCAAAAAGAGTTAAACATGAGGCAGAGAAAGTGGATGGAGTTTTTGAAAGACTACGATTTCGGCTTTAAGTTACCACCCCGACAAGGCTAATGTAGTTGCCGATGCTTTAAGTCGAAAATCTTTACACCTGTCTCACATGATGGTTAAGGAAGTTAAGTTAATAGAGCAGTTTAGGAATATGAATCTGGGGATGTCTTTCACTGACGGAGGTATAAGGATGTCCCACCTAAGCGTGACAAATGGATTTAAACAGAGCGTTGCCCTAGCCCAAAGAGAGAATGAGGAGTTTAGGAAAACCCTAGAGGCTATAAAAGCGGGCAAGTTGAAAGGTTTCGAGCAAAGCCCTGATGATCTTTAGAGCTTTGAAGGGCGAATCTATGTGCCACAAGATGGTGACCTCCGAGAAAAGATTTTGGAAGAGGCTCACAATAGCCACTTCACCATTCATCCTAGTACTGCCAAGATGTATCAGGACTTGAAGAAGATGTCCTGGTGGCTCGGATTAAAGAAGGATGTGGTCACCTGGGTTAGTAAGTGCTTGGTTTGCCAAAAGGTGAAAATCGAGCACCAAAAACCTTTAGGTATGTTGCAACCCCTATCAATTCCCAAGTGGAAATAGGAAAGTATATCTATGGATTTTATGACAGGATTGCCTAGGACCCAAACTGGCCATGATGCCGTATGGGTGATTGTGGATCAACTGACTAAGTCGGCTCACTTTGTGCCTATTAGAGTGACCTATGTAACACCCTAATATTCGACCTAATACTACTAGTACGTACTCAGGCCAAATATTAGTCGTTACTAACTGACATGGTTCTTTAAAAAGTAACTTAAAGAAAATACGAGCCAAATTTTTTTTTCTTAAAACATTACTTAAAATAAGAGCCGCGCGTATCCTGTCGGGTCGGTATTATAAAGTGCAGAAACATAAACATAGAGGTGGCTCCAAAACGTAGCATCATCATGACTGAAATATTTCATTTTTATAATATGCCTACCCTAAGGGACAGGGCTCTTCAAGTACATAATAACATGAATACGGCAGAAAAACAGAATACATGGAAAAGAACTGCAAAGAAGCATCCCTACCCATGTGCAACCTAAGATGGATAACCCCAACACAAAAGACGTTCCATCCATACTATGTGACGTGCGTGTACTAAGGACTACCCTCCAACCTATGCAGCAGGATCAGTGCGGAGGATCGAGCCAATCCACGGGCGGAGCTCGGCGGGTGCAGGCATGCCCTGTAACTGGATGTGTCGTTCCCGTCGGGGTCGTGGTCCGGGCATCGAGGCCCTCCGACGCTGAGTGACTGTCTCCTCGCTACCCCTCGATCGCAGAGACGGAGTGGGGGCAGAGTCCTCGTGGTCCATGGGGGATTCCTCTGAAGGGTCCTCCTCTGAGTGCTACGACAATGGCACGTTAGCTGAACCGGCAGAGTGGGTCCGCAGGTTCCTCTCATGTCGTGGTCGCGCATGCTCAAAGATCGCGGGGTCACCATAGGGGGATGCTGGGGAGAAGCGATAACTGTACAAGGGGTGTGCGAATGGCCGTCCTAAAAACATGAAGATGCGCACAGTACACCGGCCCTCAAAATGAAATGACCCATGCTCCGGGTCATGGTGGATCTCCCACCGTGGCGTGTCAACGTACAGCACGAACGTCGCCATCTCGCTCTGAAGACGTAATGGAAAGAAAGAGATAGAGGGAGTGAGATTCTTACTAAAGAAACTCAGTAGGGTTTTCCTCCTATCCTAGGTGTCATCATTTACGTCTCCAGGAATCTCGGTTTATTTATGAAAACCATGGACATCTATTGGTTCAATTATGAGTTTTCTAAACCATGGACAGCTAGGTGTAGCCTATGACATGTCTTGAAAATATGACCTATTTTTTAAAATCTTGAATGAACAAAATCACTAAAATTGGGGCTGCAAAAAGGAGGAGGAAACCGTGTGGTTTCATGGCCCAAGAAGAAAATATCTTCTTGACTTGTCAACTCAAAGCATGGTTTAGATGTAAAGGAAGCATAGTCTATGTATAGCCTTTAAAGAAAACTTTGAATGACTAGATAAAATATAGTTCTTTTTGAATCTTGAAAGACATAAATATTTAAATTTAGAAATGAATTGAAAACCTTGATTGACTATATACTTTATTCTTTAAATCTTTGAATGACATTTTTCTTGAAAGATGGACATTGATTGAAAAGAGTACAAGACATGTGTCATAGGGTAACTTGACAACCTAGACTAACCTTTATTGACTTCTAGATAGAGGGTGGTGCCAATTGGGCAACCTTGGGGAGGAAGGATATATCCTCAAACCATGTTCTAGAAGTGTGCTTTGGTGTGACATAGATTAGGCTTAGGATTAATGGCCTGTTAACCAGGTACTTTGAGTAAACTAATTAGTTAAATAAAGCTAAGATCCTCAAGGTTAGAAGTGGTCTTGTAGGTTTAATGGAGTCAAACTCCATTTGACTAGAATTACAAAGGTGACAACTTTCCTCAAATTTAGGGAGTGAATAGTGAAAACACTATTCCATGATGCTTTCTTTAAAGAATAAGACTAGAAATAGATTTTGGATTCCCATAAGTAATTTTAGGTTCTAATCAACCTTAATTAATGATTTTGGCTCAAGATTAATTATGAAAATTAATTAACCTTTGATTAGAGCCTAATATTGCCTAGGTTCTGAGTTAGATAACTCATTAATCCCAACATGCACTAAGCAGGGGCAAAATCGTAATTTTGCTCAAAAACTGCCCAGGACCACCGGGACTTAACCAAACCTTAAACAACATGGTTCATGCCTTAAAATCATAGTTTTAAACCTCGGGACAGGGTTCGGGTCAAAACAGAACTTTAAAACTGCCTGAAATCTGTCACAGGGATATTTTGGTCACTTATGCACAGAAATCTCAGAATTGAGGTTTTTCTGCTCCGTTAAACATTCACAATCATACAACCCCCTTCATATAACATATGAACCCTATGAGGATGGCCAAAGCCGGCTGTCCTCGTGTTTCGGGTGAAAATGACCTTAGGGGCATTTTGGTCATTTTGAAAGTTTAGCAAAAATCGGGGTGTTACAACCTACTCTTTGGATAAACTGGCACAGTTATACATGTAACACCCCATTTTTCTCTAAATTTTTAAATGACCAAAATGCCCCTGAGGTCATTTTACCTGAAACATGAGGGCGACTGGCCTCGGCCATCATCATAAGGCTTTTATGATATATAAAGGGGATTATATGTTTATGAATGTTAACAAGGCAGAAAAATCTCATTTCTGATGTTTCTGTGTATAAATGACCAAAATATCCCTAACCTGATTTAAGGCAGTTTTAAGTTTTGACTCCGACCCGGACTCGTCCCAAAGATCAAAAATGATGTTTTAAGGCATGAACTATGTTGGTTTAAGTCCCGGAGGTCCCGGGTAACTTTTGGTAAAAATTATGATTTTACCCTCGCTTAGTGCATTTTAAGCCTAACGAGTTACTGAACTCAAACCTAAGCAATATCAGGCTCTAATGAAAGGTTAATTAATTTTCTTAATTAATCTAGAGCTAAAATAATTATTTGAGGTTAATTAGAACCTAAAATTGCTTAAGGAAATTTACAACTCAATTCTAATTCTTTTCTTTCTTTAAAGAAAAAGCAACTATAAATAGTATTTTCACTATTCACACTTCCATTCCCAAGAACACTTCCTTTCCTAAGAAAAAGTTGTCACACTTTAATCAATAGTCATAGGAGTTTGACTCTATTAATCCTACAAGATCACTCTTAATCCAAGGTATTAATGGTCCTAATCACCTACTTAGTTCACCTAAATACTTAGGCACACAACCTTAATTAGTGACCTAACCTTGTTTACTCCTAAACACTTCATTAGTACATGATTAAATTGAATGAAATCTTCCCTCCCTTGGCCTTATAATTTTCGGCCATTCCCCCCCAAAAATTCAAAAGAATGATATTTTATGTGGTCAATCAAGTTGTCCTTCAAGAGCCACCCTAAAGACCTATGACCTATGCTCTCAATCATACCATGAATGACAACATAAGAGATTTTTCTTCCTTCCTTCTTCTTGAAGAAGTTTCAGCCAGCCCCTCCCCCTCCACTCCTTCATGATTCATTTGCCTACAAATATACAACACTACACAACTTCATTCCTTTACTCACTTCTTGCAAAATCTCTAAAAGTCTCAAGCTTTCTTACTTCTTTTTCTTTCAAGTTTCTAAGAGTTCTTCAAGCTCAAGCTCTTCCTCTCTTTTTCGAAAACACAAGGTAGGGAACTTTTCTAAATATGTCTTTGATTTTTATGTTGAATCTTGTTGGGAAATGGTGAAAGGTGGAACTTCCATGTTGCTTCTTTATTTTCGGTTTCTTCCTTTTCTTTTCCTTTGGTTTTCGGCCTTAAGGCCTTGAGCATGATAGCTTGATGATGAGTGCTCTCTAGAGGTGACTATGAGTTCATCTCACATGAGACCTCTAAAGCTTGAGTTTTTCTTAAGAAAAGTTTCATCTTTTACAAGTTTAGTTAAGAATGAGGTTATGTTTCTCTTAAACATTTGAACTTCCCTTTTCTCCTTTATGTTTCGGCCATGAAGGCCTTTGGCCCATGGAAAAAAAAATAAAAGCTTGAGAATGAGGGTGTTATGATGGTGCTTGTCACTTAACAACCCCTAAAGCTTGAATTTTTCTTAAGAAAAGTTTCATCCTTTTTCAAGGATGAGTAAAAGAGGAGTTTATGTTTTCTCTTGAACATTTCTTGGACTTCCCTTTTCCTTTCATATTTTCGGCCATGTAGGCTTTCAAGGCTTGGAAAAATGAAAGCTTGATGATGAGGGTTTCATGATGATGCTTGTCACATGAATAAACTCTAGAGCTTGAAACTTTGATCTTAAACTAAGCATGGTTTCGATTTTGCTTTCTTCTTTAGCATAAACTTTGTTTAAATGTTGGTTTTAAGGAAGCTATGTACTCAATGATGAGGACTTAGGATGTTGATGTCATAGATCATCAAGATCTTGGTCCCTAAAGTTTAAGAAATGGTTCATTCTTCATGATGGAGATTCGGCCACCTTCAAGATTTTGAAGGTTGTGATTTATTTTGAGTTCTATCACTAGTAGTTCTCTTTTCTTGTGAGGATGAGGTTTGGGTTGGAACTATGTTCCTTTTTAAAGTCTTGCAAGAGCTCTAGATAAGATATAAAAGTAACTTGCATTCATGTTTACTTTATGCATTGCATAGCACGTTTATTTTCTATGTTATCACTAAACCCCAAGATAAAGAATGAACTTGCATAATGCACGTTTAAATTTCAAGCTTTGAATTTCATGTTATTTTTCAAGCCATCACTAAACTCAAAGACTAAAATGAAGGTGCATCTCATATTTATTTTGAGCTATCACCTTACTTCCTAATGGACTATAAAAATGGAATGCATAGCACATTTACCTTTATGCTCTCACCTAAAATTACTAGAGCTCAAAGACTTGCCCATTTCATCTTGAGAAAAGTTAAATCAAGGAGGTATTCTCTTGAAAATGCATTCAGCCATGTGATGATGAAAGCTCTAGGATGAGTTTTCATTAGTTACAAGAGCCTATAGTTTATGTTTTAAGTTTTTCCTAAACATAAGTGACATTTAAAAGTATTTTGAGTATGTTCTTATATTTAGGATTTCAACCATGAGTAAAATTAAAGAGCTACTACCCCATGTATTTTATAAGAGTTCTTGACAAGATAAATTGATTTCTAAGATGTTTTTGAAGTCCTAAAATTGTTCCAAGAGAAACTAGCTACCTATGTATATTGAAAAGGAAGTTTATACATGATTTAATGACTAACAATTTTCGGTTCTGCCATGTTCATTTTCAGCACCTTAAATCATGTTTTGGGTGGTCTAAATATGTTTAAATACCTTGCCAAGTATATGATAATGGTTCTAGGCATTTTGGAGCATGCTTAGTTACTTGAATTGCTTGAAATGTGAATTCTAGAACCCCATAGGTACAAAAAATATGGATTCTGTCCCAGCATTATTAACACCCATAGAATCACATTATATGATGTCTAGATCAGTGAGAGTGACTCATAATTGGCTTAGGTATTAATTATTGCATCATAGAAAAAGTCGGATGTGAGAAAGGGTTTAAAATGCATCTTTTAGAACACCGTAATTCATCTAACTTAGCTTACTGCCAATGCTGTCCAGCCATGATTGATTAGGTTTTAGGACTTAATAAATTATGGTAATGAGGTTAATCAATCCCTTAGAGGTATACAGAAATAATTTAGAAGTTTGAGATTACCCGATTGAAGGTTTTCACTCTTAAGGGAAAGGTTTAAGCATTACTCTATGAATAATGAATTGGTGTTTACCTCATGACTTATATGATACTATGTGAACTATTATTCCTAAATGATAGTTTTATTATTGCATGTGATTGTTCTTTGAGAACTTAGAGATGCCTATGTTGTAATAAAAGATATGTGACATGCATGATGAAACTATGTGGCATCTCAATAAAACATGCTAAGACTTAAGGTGACTTAAACTATGTGAAAATGATCCTTGAACCACCAAACCAAGGGTGGGGATGAGGTGATTCTATCCTCCTAGACCCATACTTTAAGTCAGGAACTTTAACTTATCAAAAGGGATAAGTCCATGTGCTAGTGACGACTAGCGTGGTATGAGCTCATAACCTAGAAGTTTCTCCAAAGGGAGATCAGTTAGGGTGGCCCCAGGAAGAAAATGATGAGGTTTTAATGTCACCTGAAGTAACCAAGATGAGTTACCATGTACCATGTTCTAGGAGCTATGATTTTATGCACCATGAAATATGAGTTTATGTGCCATGATCCATGATATAAGGAACCATGTTTTATGATTTGAGTTTCATGATTTATAGACGATGTAACCAAGAGGTTTTCATAATTAAAAGGAACGGGCCTCGGAAGTTAACATTTTCGAACTTCATAATTGAACCATTATATGCCCATTTTTTTAGTAGGAAACTGAGGTCCCTGGAGACGTATATGATGACAATTAGATATGAGGAAAAACCCTACTATGTTTCTTTAGTAAGAAATCTCACTCCCTCTATCTCTTTCTTTCCGTTACGTCTCTAGATTCGGATGGCGACGTTCGTGCTCTACGTTGAGACACCCATATGGGAGTTCCACTATGATTTGGAGCACGGATCATATCATTTTGAAGGCCACTGCACTGTTTGCGTCTTTTTGTTTCCCGGACGGCTATTTGCCCATCCTGTAGATAGCTACCTTTTCTCCCCAATGTCGCCCTATGGCGACGACATGGTTTTTGAGCGTGCTCGCACACGCAATGAGAGGATCTTCCGGACTTACACCGCAGGCTCAGGCGCCATACCCGAATATGTACCCCGCTCGTAGCATTCGGAGGAAGACCCTTCGGAGGAGCCACCCACCTACATGTATGGAGAGGACTCTGCCCCCACTCCCCCACGTGTGCCAGCAGGCAGTGAGGAAACGGTTACCCAGCCACGGAGGGCTCGGATGCCCGAGATGCGACCCCAGCACGGAGGACGTCTCCGAGTGCCCATTCCTGCCGCGCTTCACCCATGGATCGGTTATGTCCCACTTTACCCGTGACTGTAGCCGTATGGTTTAGAGGGTAGTCCTTAGTGCTTACACGACACGTAGTTAGGATAAACCTTCTTTTGTGTTGAGGTTATCCATTTCAGATGCACTTGGGTATGGGTATTCTCTTGCATGTATCGTTTATGTTTTCATGTATTTCCTACTTTTCAGTTGTATTGCACTTTATGTATCGAACAGTCCTGCCATTATTGGTGGGCATCTTAAGTATTAATGCATAAGGTATTTCAGTATATGTATTCATGATACTGTGGATGGAGCTTTTTATGTGTTTACATTTCCACACTTTACGATATCGTTCGATTACATTATACGCGGCTCATACTTTATCGAGGTTTTGTTACAAAAAAAATTGGCTCGTATTTTCAGTAAGTAATTTCAAAGATAATATAACTAAATCAAGAAGTAACAACTAATATTTAGTCTCAATACATGCTAGTAGTATTGGGTTGAATATTAGGGTGTTACAATACATCCATGAAATCGTAAGATTACATGGAGTGTTGTAACACCCTAAAAATTATTTAAAAATTAATTTGGGCTTTACTAGTCATGATTTCAAAAATCTTATAGTTTTAGTAATGATGAGGACGGTCTAACGGATTTGTAAAAACAAAAAAAAATATGAATAGTAACCTTACAGGCCCCACGAACTCGTCGGGACAGCCGAACCCTAGATTCGGGACCAGGAGATGCCTGAAGCTGAGAAAAGAGAGGATTTAGATTAGAAATAGTTAGAAATAGAGATTTTATAGCTAGGATTAATTTTCGGGCAATATCTTATTACCCGGGTATAGTGTTTCGCCCGTTCAGTGGAGTTTCGAGGTGCAGTTTTTAACACCGTACAAGTTACTTAGTGGCTAAGTAACCTTTACCAACCACTTTATGCCAAGTGGATGGCAATGATTAAAAATTGAAAAGCAAGTTTTAATCATGACCTTTGATTTATTATATTTCACTCGGGAGCCAATAACTCATCCGTTTGGTGGAATTTCGGTGTGCGGTTTTAACACCGGAAATGCTACTTGCTCCCTAAGTTAAAGTGATTCAATTATCTTGAGCCAAGTAGAAGACCAAGATCCATTCTTTGCCTAAGAAAACAATCTTGGCCATCCTTTTTTCTTTCTTTGGTCAAAGATTACTTAATTACACATCATAATATTCATTCTTTATATATAAGATCAACACCAAACCAAGCTTCTCCAAGAAGCCAAATTTTCTTTTTCTTAAAGCCCAATTTCGGCTAGCCTAAGAAGAGAACACCAACCACCATTTTCATTCCTTCAAGAGCTTACAACTTGCTTCAAATCACCAAAACTCTTGCCCAAAGTTCCTAAAACCACAAACTCTGTTCAAAAAACTTGTTCTACACATCAAAATCTACAGTTCTAACCTATTGGAATTTCATTTCCTCACCATTTCTCACCTTGATACCTCATATACTATTATTGCCCAATGGAGGGTTTGATGTTGGTTTGAAGGCTTTGAAGTGAAGAGAATCATCCTTGGAGCATCCTTTGGAGTCAAGATCCCTAAAGCCACCAAAGTAGTGTTTTTAAATCTCTTTTTCTTCAAATCTATTTTTC
Organism: Dalbergia cochinchinensis; assembly: GCA_031216125.1. Classification (NCBI taxonomy): domain Eukaryota; kingdom Viridiplantae; phylum Streptophyta; class Magnoliopsida; order Fabales; family Fabaceae; genus Dalbergia; species Dalbergia cochinchinensis. The sequence continues at coordinate 28,229,236 of CM062375.1, read as the reverse complement.
TATTTTAATCACTGACTTAAATTGACATTTCTAGTTTTATTGGTTGATGATATATGGGTGTTGATGTATTAATTTTGGTGGAGTGGTTTGATGTTGTGAAAAATCATTTTTGTCAAAAGAGAATTTGACACATGCTGTAACACCCTGATTTTCTCTAAGCGTAAAAATGACCAAAATGCCCCTGAGGTCATTCTTACCTGAAAATCGAGGACGGCCGACCTCGGCCATCCTCATAGGGCTATTGTAATGTTTGAAGGGGATTATATGTGATGGCGTGTTTAATAGAGCAGAAGAATATCATTTTTGAGGTTTTTGCGTGTAAATGACCAAAATACCCTTACAGTAATTTAAGGCAGATTTAAGTTCCGTTTTGACCCGAACTTTGCCCAGAGGTTCAAAACAATGATTTTAAGGCATGAACTATGTTTGTTTAAGGTTTGGTTAAGTCCCGATGGTCCCGGACAGTTTTTGAGTAAAATTACGATTTTGCCCCTGCTTAGTACATGTTGGGCTAAATGAGTTATCTAACTCAGAACCTAGGCGATTTTAGGCTCTAATTGAAGGTTAATTAATTTCCATAATTAATCTAGAGCCAAAATCATTATTTAAAACTAATTGGAACCTAGAATTGTTTAAGGAAATTTAGAACTCTTTTCTAAATTCTTTTCTTTCTTTTAAAAGAAAAAGCAACTATAAATAGTGTTTTCACTATTCACACTCCTTTTCCCAATGACACTCTCTTTTCCAAGAAAGTTGTCACTCTCAAATAATCATGATCACATTTGAGAAATATATGTCATTCAAAATTCAAAAGAATAAATTGTTTATGTTGCCACTCAAAGCTTTCAATCAAGCTTCATAATCAATCATACCTTCCATATTTTCTTCCATACCTTTGAATGACAACACATATAGATATTTTATCTTGTGACCATGAAATTTTCTCTCCCTTGGCCCTATAATTTTCAGCCACTTCCCCCAAGAATTCAAAAGAATTTTATTTTATGTAGTCAATCAAGTTGTCTTTCAAGCTACCCTATGACCTATGCCTACTACCCATGGTTTCAATCACACCAAGGATGATCATACAAGAAGATATTTCTCTCTTCCTTCTTCAAGAAGCTTCAACCAACTCCCCCTTCACTCCTTCATTTGCCTATAAATACACCACACTTCACAACTCCATCACTTTTGCATCCTTCTCCAAAGTCTCAAACTCTCTCATTTCCTTCTCTCAAGCTTTCTCACTTTTCTCTCAAACTCTCAAAGAGTTCCTCAAGCTCAAGTTCTCTCCTTCATTTTCAAGACACAAGGTAGGGAACTCTTTCTAAACATGTCTTTGATTCTTATGCTTGAATCTTGATTGGGAGTTGATGAATGGTTGAACCTCTATGTTGCTTTCTTTTTGGTTTCTTCCTTTTCTTCCCCCTTAGTTTTCTGTAACACCCTAATATTCAACCCAATACTACTAGTACGTACTTAGGCCAAATATTAGTCGTTACTTACTGGCATGGTTCATCTTCTTGAGAAAATAGACTTAACGAAAATACGAGCCAACTTTTTTTTTGAAATCGTTACTTAAAATAGAAGCTGCACAGAACTTTACGAGTCAGTATCATAGTATACGGAACGATAACATAGGAATGGCTCCAAACCATAACATCGAACATAACATCAATCATAACTGAAATGCCTCATAGATAAAATATGCCTACCCTACAGGGCAGGACTCTTCAAGTACATAGTAACATGAATACGGCAGAAAAACAGAATACATGGAAAAGAACTGGAAAGAAGCATCCCTACCCATGTGCAACCTAAGATGGATAACCTCAACACAAAAGAGGTATCATCCATACTATGTGACGTGCGTGCACTAAGGACTACCCTCCAATCTCCATAGCAGACTCACGGGTACGGAGGAACGTAGCCAATCCACAGGCGGAGCTCGGCGAGTCTGAGCATGCCCTGGTGAGCGTGTCGTCCCACGCGTCGGGTCGTGGTCCGCACCGAAAGCCCTCCGACGCCGAGTGATTGTCTCCTCACTTTGCCTATCTGTCGCAGAGGCGGAGTGGGGGCAGAGCCCTCATGGTCCATGGGGGAATCCTCTGAAGGGTCCTCCTCTGAGTGCTGCGATGATGGCACGTACTGCGGCGCGTCCGCTGAACCGGCAGAGTGGGTCCGCAGGTTCCTCTCATGTCGTGGCCGTGCATGCTCAAAGATCGCGGGGTCACCATAGGGGGATGCTGGGGAGAAGCGATAACTGTACAAGGGGTGTGCGAATGGCCGTCCTAAAAACATGAAGATGCGCCTGATGCTGGCCCTCAAAATGAAATGTCCGATGCTCCGGGTCATGGTGGATCTCCCACCGTGGCGTGTCAATGAATAGGACGAAGGTCGCCATCTCGCTCAAGGCGTAATCGAAAGGAAAAGATAGAGGGAGTGAGATTCTTACTAAAGAAACTCAGTAGGGTTTTCCTTCTATCCTAGGTGTCATCATATACGTCTCCAAGAATCTCGGGTTGTTTATAAAATAATGGACATACATAGGTTCAATTATGAGCTTTCCAAAATCTCCTTTACCGAGAATCCGTTCCTTTTATCATGGCACTTGTGTTACATAGGCTTTACACTAAAATCATAGACATAAATCATGTAGCTTGAGTACGTAGAAACGTAAATCATATAACTGGTACATGGAACATAAATCATATAAGCTGGTACATGGAACATAAATCATATAACTGGTACATGGAACATAAATCATATAACTGGGTTACTTAGGTGACATAAGAACCTTTACTTAACTGGGCCGCCCTAATATTTCTCCCTTTTGAGAAAACTCTAGGTTATGAGCTCATGCCACGCTAGTCGTCACTAGCATCTAGACTTTATCCATTTGGATAAGTCAACTTCCCGACTTTAAGTACGGGTTTAGGCGGCTACAATCACATTGTCCCCACCCTTAATTCGGTGGTTTCAAAGGATTGCATTCTGATGTTCTAAGTCATCCTAAGTTTAACATGTTTCTTTAAGATGCCACATAATTAATGCATAACACATAATTACTACCTCGGCATCTTTAAGTCCTTTTTAAAGAATAATAATAACATGTTAATACACGCTATCACATAGGGATAATAGTTAACATGGCACCATACACGTCATGAGCTAACACATCAATTCATCATCAAACTTAGAGGCGCATAATCATCCCTTAAGGTAAAAATCCCTAAATCGGGTAACCTCAGACTTTCCCATTACTTTCTAGTATATTTATGGGATTGATTAACCTCATTACCATAATCCATTAGGTTCTAATTCCTAATTAATTATGGTTGGACAGCCTTATGTAGTTGTTCATATTTGATGAATTACGTGTTCTAGAAAATGCGTTTTAAGCCTTTTCTCGCATCCGACTTTTTCTATGGTGCAATAATTAATACCTAAGCCAATTATGAGTCACTCCCACACATCTAGACATAATCTAATGTGATTCTAAATATTTTATCAAGGCTGGGCAGAAACTCATTTTGCCATTCTTTATAGTTCTAGAATTCACACATTAAGCAAACAAAGTCACTAACAATGCTTTAACGAGTCTAGAACAATTTTCACATACTTGGCAAGGTATTACAACATATTTAGACCACCCAAAATAGAATTTAAGGTGCTGGAGTTATTAAGGCAGAACCGAAATCCTTAAGGCATAAAATCATGAGAAAAACCTTTCTTTCAACCATATAACTTGCTAGTTTCTCTTGGAACCTTTTTGGGACTTCAAGACTATGTAAGATCAAAGTTTATTTTGCCAAAACTCATCATGGAACACCAAGGGCAGGAGCCATTTCGGCTTGCTCTTGGCAAGGATTTAAAACTTGAAAACATGTTTAAAACCTTGGTTAAGTGCATCAAAGCTTAGAAAAATTCCAAGACATGCATTATAGGCCCTTGTAGTTAAATGAAACTCATCCTAGAGCCATTTACACCACATGGCCGAATGATGTTCAAGGAGATACCTCCTTGATTAAATTATTTTCTTAAGATGAAATGGGCAAGTCTTTGAGCTCTAAAGTTTCAAGTGGTGACATAAAATAAACGTGCTATGCATTTCATTTTATAGTCCTTTAGAAAATAAAGTGATAGCACAAGGTAAAGATGAAATGCATCTTCATTCTTATTCTTAGAGTTTAGTGATGACTTGAAATATAAAATGAGATGCAAAGCTTGAAACATAAACGTGCATTGTGCAAGTTCATTCATTATCTTGGGTCTTAGTGATGGCATAGGAAATAAACGTGCTAATGCAAAGCATAAACGTAGCGTGGATGCAACTTCTTTTATATCTTGTTTAGAGCTCTTGCAAGACTTTAAAGGAAACAAGGTTTCAACCCATAACTCATCCTCACAAGAAGAGAAAACACTAGTGTTGCTAAGTTGTATAAAAGAAGATCATATCCTCAAAGTCCATGAGGTGGCCGAATCCTCATCATGAGGAAACAACCTTATTTTTGAACTCTAGGGACCAAGATCTTGGTGGTTCAAACACCAACATCTCAAGTCCTCATCATTGAGTATTTTTACAATGCTCTACATTTATTAACAACACAAAACTCATGATCAACATAAAGGAAAGAAACCGAAACATACTTGGCCTAGAAACCAAATTTATGCTCTAGAGTTTTGTTCATGTGACATACATCAACATGAAGCCCTCATCATCAAGCTACTATTTTCTAAGTCCCAAAGGCCTTCAAGGCCGAAACCTCAAGGGAAAAGAAATGAGGTTTTCAAGGATCCAAGAGGAACATAACTATGTCTTGAGCAAAACTTGAAAATAATAAACTTATTTTTAGAAAACTCAAGCTTTAGAGGTTGTTCATGTGACAAACATCATCACACAACTCTCATCATCAAGCTCCTCATGTTTCAAGTCCAAGAGGCCTTCATGGGCGAAAACTAACAAAAAGAAAAGGAAAGTTTCAAGGCATCAAAGAAACATAACTCATTCTTTGACCAAGACTTGAAAAGAGAAACCTTTCTTGGAAAAACTCAAACTTTAGAGTTTGATCATGTGACAAAGGCCAACATGAAGTACTCATTACAAAGCTACCATTTTTCCAAGCTCTTTAAGCCTTCATGGTCGAAAACATCAAGGAACAAAAGCTCAAAAAGAGTTTTCATGAAAAACATAGCCTTGTCTTAACCAAGACATGAAAAAGATGAAACTTTTCTCAAACAAAACTCAAGCTTTAGAGGTCTCATGTTAGGATGAACACATGGTCATCCCAAAAGAACACTCATCATCAAGCTTTCCTCATTTTGGTCTTGAGGCCGAAAATGAAGAGGAAGAGAAAAGAAGAAACCGAAAATGTTTGAGAGAAAAACTTGCTAACAACACAACTTTCAAACAAGATAAACATTGATCATGAAAGTAAAAGAAAGCATTCTTAAAGAGCTCCCTACCTAGAGTTTGAGATTGAGAGGAAGTGAAGAAGATGAAGAGGTTGGAGAGGATGAGCTCTTGAACTTGAGAGAAAGAAACTCAAAATGCTCTAACTCAAAGCTTTAGTGAAAAATGAACAAAGGTGCTTCAAGTTCCCTAAGCTACTTATTTATAGAGAAGTGAAATGAGTTAAATGTTGGAGGCTTTTTGGGGGGAAGAATTCGGCCACATTTCAGCCACAAGAAGGAAGAAATATCTTTGTTCAAAGCATGGTGTTGGTCATTCAAAGTATGGTGAAAAGTCTAGCTATGCATGTCCTAAAGCATGGCTAGAATGTACCTTATTTTCCAACATTTAAAAATGCATGAAAACACAAAATTTTGGGCTGCACAAGGGTGAAGAAAACCGTGCTCCTCATGCCCAAAAAGAAGAGAAAATTTTCTAGACTTCAATTCCCAAAGCATAGGTAATGTGTTGTAAGACATGTTGTCTTGAAAAAGTTTGATAGAAAGCTTGAATGACCACAAAAACAACTCATTCTTTTTGAATTTGAAAGACATAATTTAATTCACTTTAGAAATGAATTGAAAACCTTGATTGACCATATAAAATATTCTTTGAGTCTTGAGTGACAATTTTTCTTGAAAGTTGATCATTGATTGAAAGTGTTCAAGACACATGTCACAAGATAGCTTGAACACATAGACTAATTTTTGATGATTTCTAGAGAAAATGGCGCCATTCTTGGCAGCCTTGGGGAGGAGAAATATCTCCTTAAACCATGTTCTAGAAGTGTGTTTTGGTGTGACATAGATTAGGCTTAGGATTAAAAATTGCTAAGTAGGTACTTAGGTGCACTAATAGGTTAATTAAAACCATAAATCCCTAGGTTTAGAGGTGGTCTAGAAGGATTAGGGAGTCAACACCTCTAGGACTAGTGATGTGAGTGTGACAACTTGTCTCAAAAAGAAAAGTTGATGTGAATAGTGGAAACACTATTCGACACTATTCACATATTCTTTTTCCTTTTTAAAGAATAAGACTATGATGAGATTTGAATTTTCCCTAAGCAATTTTAGGTTCCAATTAATTCTAAATGATGGTTTTGGCTCTAGATTAATTATGGAAATTAATTAACCTTTAATTAGAGCCTAATATTGCTTAGGTTTGGAGTTAAACGGCTCATTAAGCCGAAAATGCAATATGCAGGAGCAAAACCGTAATTTTCACCAAAAGTTGCCCGGGATCTCCGGGACTTAAACCAACATAGTTTATGCCTTAAAATCATTGTTTTGAACCTCAGAACAAAGTTCGGGTCAAAACGGAACTTATCTTGCCTTAATGCATTCTGAGGGTATTTTGGTCATTTACGTGCAGAAATCTCAGAAATGAGGTTTTCCCGCTTTGTTAGGCACTCATGCTCATACAGCCCCTTCATATAACATATGAACCCTATGAGGATGGCCAAAGTCGGCCGCCCTCGTGTTTCGGGTAAAAATGACCTTAGGGGCAATTTGGTCATTATGAAAGTTTAGCGAAAATCGAGGCGTTACATTTTCGGCCTCAAGGCCTTGAATATGATGGCTTGATGATGAGTGTTCTCTAGATGTGACCATGAGTCCATCTCTCATGAGACCTTTAAAGCTTGAGTTTTCTTAAAGAAAGTTTCATTCTTTACAAGTTTAGTTAAAAGAGTTTATGTTTCTCTTGAACATTTTGGATCTTCTTCCTTTTTCTCCTCATGTTTTCGGCCATGGAGCCTTTTTACATGGGAAAAATGTAAGCTTGATGATGAGAGCTTCATGTTGATGCTTGTCACATGAACAAACTCTAAAGCTTGCAACTTTGGCCCTAAACCAAGCATGGTTTTGGTTTTGCTTTCTTCTTTATCATGAGCTTTGTTTTAAATATTTGTTTTGAAGGAAGCTATGTACTCAATGATGAGGACTTAGGATGTTAATGCTTGGATCATCAAGATCTTGGTCCCTAGAGATTTAAAAATGGTTCCTTTCTTTTGTTAAGATTCGACCACTTTCATGATTCTTGAAGTTAAGTTTTCTTTTGATACCTTAGTACCAATGGTTTTTCTTTTCTTGTGAAGATGAGTTTTGGGTTGGGACTATGTTCCTTCTTAAAGCCTTGTAAGAGCTCTAGACAAGATATAAAAGTAACTTGCATTCACGTTTATGTTTATGCTTTGCATGGCACGTTTATTTTCTATGCCCTCACTAAATCCCAAGATAAAGAATGAACTTGCATTATGCACGTTTAAATTCCAAGCTTTGCATCTCATTTTATATTTCAAGTCCTCATTAAACTCAAAGAATGAAAATGGATATGCACCTCATATTTACTTTGAGCTATCACTTTACTTTCTAAAGGACTCTAAAATGAAGTGCATAACACGTTTATTTTATGTCATCACTTAAGATACTAGAGCTCAAAGACTTGCCCATTTCATCTTGAGAAGAGGTTAACCATGAAACATTCTTGGAATGTACATTTTGGCCATGTGATGATGATGGCTCCAAGATGAGTTTTCATTAGTCACAAGAGCCTATAGCTCATGTTTTAAGTCTTTTTAAAACATAGGTTGTACTCAAAAGCATTTTGAGTATGTTCTTATATTTATGAGGGTTTTGACGAGTTAAAATGATTGCTAAGATGTTTTTGAAGTTCAAAATTGTTTCAAGAGAAACTGGCCACCATAAGCATTTCAAAGGAATGACTCAGATATGTTCAGACCTGATTTTTCGTGTTTTTAAGACGCTGGTAATTGATTACACAGACTATGTAATCGATTACCAGAAAGCTCGGATGAGCTCAAACATGAACTTTTTCCCAAAGTAATCGATTACTATATAGTGTAATCGATTACACATTCTGGACTCTAGTAATCGATTATTGAATCATGTAATCGACTACCCAGATGTTCTAGGGGCCCAGCAAAGTGTTTTTAAACAAAGTAATCGATTACAAGTTCCATGTAATCGATTACCAGAACCCCTATTTCCCATGTTTTGAAATCTCGAAGCTATGTAATCGATTACGATACTTATGTAATCGATTACCAGAACCCAAGTTTACAAATAGAATGCTTTCCTGATTTAATGACTTGAAGCTATGACCTTACATTGCTTGAATCTAGGAATTGTTGTGGCATGAGTTTATGCCTTTGCCTACTATGAATATATGATCTTATATGCTAGATATCAAGCATGATCAAGTTAAACGGCTTATTACTCTTGTTTACTATATGATGATTTTTGCTCTATGTTTCAAGCGTGATGATGCTATGTGAGTTATTGCTCTTAAATGATGATTGTACCATTTGCATGTTATGGTACCCTTTAGAACCTTAAAGATGCCTATGTTAGAATTACACGATATATGTGACATGCATGGAATATGTAGCATCTTACTATGACTTGAATTATGAGAAAATGATCCTTTGGAACCATCAAACTATAGGTGGGGATGAGGTGATTCATATGTAACATGCATGAACTATGGGCATCTTGTCCTAACATGCTAAGACTTAAGGTGACATTGAACTATGGGAAAATGATCCTTTAGAACCATCAAACTATAGGTGGGGATGAGGTGATTCTATGCCCCCTAGACCCGTACTTTAAGTCGGGATGTTTAACTTATCACAATGTGATAAGTCCAGATGCTAGTGACGACTAGCGTGGTATGAGCTCATAACCTAGAGATTTCTCAAAAGGGAGAAATATTAGGTGGCCCCAGGAAGAAAAGGATAATATGTCAACGTCACCTAAGTAACCAAGTTAAGCTACCATGCACCATGTTTTAAGTAACCAAGTTAAGCTACCATGCACCATGTTTTAAGCAACCAAGTTAAGCTACCATGCACCATGTTTTATGTACCATGCACTATGTATCAAGTTCCATGTTCTATGTTTTATGATCTATGATTTTATGACCCACGTATCATGCACTATATCTATGAATGCTATACTTGTTAAAAAGCTAAATCTTGTTTGCATAGAGTATTGACATGAATATCATAAAGAAGCATGATGCATTCATTACAAGACTCATGATAAAATGAATGGGCCTCGATAATGGATGTTTAGAACTTAATAAATGAATCTTTGCATGTTCACGATTTCATAATTAAACCCGAGGTTCCTGAGGACGATGATGATGACACGTATGTGACAAGGGGACCGCAACTGAGATTCTTGTATAAGATTCTCACCCCCTATCTTCCTTTTCCATCTTCGTCTTCAGACAAGGTTGATACGACGCCCGCGGATTGTTCTTAAGTGCCGACGTGGAAGTGCTTGAAGGTCGAGATCGGAGGAGTGTAGCGGAAACGAGGACATAGTCTAAGTATACCATGAGTTATGTGTGGTTTTTGAGTTGTTGCATGCCCAACCTTTAAAGGTGGGCACGATATGTTTAACGTGGCATTATGGTGGGATGTCCCTATGTCACTAATACTATTAATGTTTGACTCGATATTTAATGTTAATGTTACATGATGATGTGTCGATGGTTGTTCCTTCTATGAAAGCTTAATTGGTGTTTCTGTTCGTGTTATTCTCTCATGTTTACGCTTCACAGATGCATAGGCTCATGTTTTGTTTATGTTTTCAAAAAAAAAAATTCTACCCATATTTTCCGCTAAGTATTTTAAAGAAAGGTCTTAAAGAATGAGGCTAGAAGAGTAATGGACTAATGGTTAACCTAAATACGTCCTAGGAGTATTGGGTTAAAAATTAGGATGTTACACATGCTGCTGGATTTTCGGATTTCAACAGGGCAGCTTTTCTTCACGAATTTTATGACCCAGTTAGAAACTTTAGATTGAGCTAAAAATTTTATATGATGTATTTAACATGTTAAGTCATCTTTAGTAAAACTTTTGGGGTAATCTGGTCACTTTTGCTATGTTTAAAAAATCATGAACCGAAGTTGTAACCGTGCTGCCTGAGATGTTGACTCTGAAGTTGTGAATTTCACAAATTTTGTTACCATAGCAAATGATTGATTCTTCCTTTGAAATTTTTACAGCAAGTTGATATAACATATTGAAGGGTAACCGTGATTTTTATTTTGAATTGATTCAATCATTTGCTAGGGTTAAAAATTATGAGATTTTGGTTGAGCTGAGGCTGAGTGGTTTTTGACCACCAAGATTGTCTAATTTTGTTAGACAAGTTAGAGAAGGATTTTCCTTCTGAAATTTTTGCAGGGCCTTGAGGACACATTGAGGTGTCTTGGAGAATTTTTATAGCCGTTGCAATGGATGTTTGATAGACAGAATAAATCATATTCCTTAGGCATGAATTCTACCAACATGCTGTATTTGTGCCGAAATAAACTCAAGTATTGATTTGATGATATAATGACTCTTGCTTTAAGTATGATGAGTATAAATGCATGCTAGCCAATTTAAAGATTGAAAACGGGGTTGTGGGAGAGCTATACAAGTGTCGTGCTGCTCGGCGAAGCGGTGGAGTGCTACACCCTAGATGGTGAAAGTCCGATGGCGAAAGCATCACTAGCTTATGCTCTGACCCGAGTAGCATGGGGCACGTGGAATCCCGTGTGAATCAGCAAGGACCACCTTGCAAGGCTAAATACTCTTGGGTGTAAAAATGAGAATTACTTGTGATTGAATGCTTACACATGGCTTATGCATGCATTTGGGAAAAGAAAGTACATGATGCAACTATATGATAAAAGAGAATGTATAAATTTCACTCGTGCATGTTTTGACATATGGAGAAAATAGAAACAAGACTTAGATTGAATGAAGGGAAGGAAAAAATAGGAACTTTCCCAAAATACTATGAGTGTGCCTATTTTGACATATGGAGAAAATAGAAACAATACTTAGATTGAATTAAGGGGAGGCAAAAAGAGGAACTTTTCCTGAGATATTATGAGTCGGTAGACGTATCGGCTAGGAATAGAATTGTGTGTGATTCGGAAATGAAAAAAAATGAAGTCCGATGATCACGTATAGGAATGAGCTCAGTCCTGATAAGCAGTCTATTTCCCTTGTATGGTGTGATCCACTATACATACCATCTGGTATAAACTATCTATTGTGGAGTTGTCCATGGCAGATACTCATTGGGTATAAACTAAGTCTTTCCTATGTCAATGAAGAGAGAAAGTTCCATTGAATTGAGTTTTATAGCATGATATAAGCTAAGTCTTTCCTATGTCGATGAAAAGAGAAAAATGCACCGAGTTGAGTTATATGGCCACAAGTAAAACCGGTCACTTTGAGATAAGTTCACTATATTTAGCATATGCATACTCATATCATATTTAATTTCTTGATTAGGATTATTAACTATATGTTTGAGCTTTATGATATGTATGCATTAAGTGATTGATCATTAAAAACAACCCACTTCGAAAATATGATTTGGAACTTTAAAAATGAATCATTATTATGCAATGTTTGATCACCTTTTCTTAATAAACCGAAGTGGCTGGGCCAAAGTGGCTGGGGCGATGATGATGACATTATGGTTGAGTTTTTGGGGAGTTACCATACTGAGAATTGTATAATTCTCACCCCTATGTGTTTTGTATTCCCGTGTCGTCTCCAAGTTCATTCAGAGAACGATGCGGCTACTATGTGGAAGAAACTCGGGATTGCAGTAGTTTAATAGTTGATATTTTTTTATGTGGTATATAGTTGTAGGTATATGTGTAGATAAATGTAATAGAGATTGTATATATATTCAAGCTCACAGCAGAGCTTCCTTATGTAATTGACTTGTATCTTTGTTATATATTTTAATCTAATTACACTAGTTATTACACGATCTTATCGCATTTCCTATAGTTATTTAAGAAAGGTCCGATAATTTATAAGTAACAACTCTCAAGTCTGATGCCATGACTTAAGGATAACGTTGTACTTGGGAGGATGTTACAAGTACCGTCAATGATAATCTCGGATAGGGATCCGTGGTTTACGTCGTGTTTTTGGGGAGCCTTCCAGAAGGTGTTTGGTTTAAAGTTATGCTTAAGTACAGCATACCACCCACAAATAGATGGCCAATCGGAAAGAACGATCCAAACCCTGGAGAACATGTTGAGAGCCTGTGTTTTGGACCAGAAGGGAAACTGGGATAGGTATACATCATCGATCGAATTTTTGTATAACAACTTGATTATGGCCTTGAGTATCGGCATGGCACCCTATGAGGCCTTGTATGGATGGAAGTGTCAATTTCCTCTGTGTTGGTATGAACCTAGGAAGCAGGGTCTGGTAGGACTTGAGATAGTAAGGGAAACGACGGAGCAAATCAAGAGGATATGGGATAGGATGCTTATAGCTCAAAGTAGACAAAAAGCTATGCGGATAGGCGGCGAATGTAACATCCCTAAATTCATAAATAAGATAAATATCGATTAATGCTAATTAGCAATTAGATAAAATAGGGCAAAAACCAAGAGAACTTTGGACTGACTTTATGAAACATAACAAATATTATTAGAATATTCAAGTATTTCTAGAGAAAAATGAAAAGAATTACAAAAATGCCATCATTTAATAGAAATAACGAAAATACCCTTGCTATGTAAAGGAAATTACCAAATTACCCTTGCTTTATTAGTAAATGACAAAGATACCCTTACTCTGTAAATAGAATTACAAAAATACCATTGCCATTGTATAATTACAAAAGTATCCTTGTCTTAGTTAAAGAAATTACTACAATGCCAATTACAACAATGCCATTGCACAAATCCCTAGATTTGCCTTTAGGCAAGAATGAATCTAAGCCATTGAATTAAGATGACAATACAATAATTCAACCACATACATCATACCCATTCTTAATCACATACATGCACATAGATAATCTCATGCTAAAAAAAAAATAAATTAAAAACACTTATTAAAGCATAAGATCACATGATGTAAATCTATGATGCATACATACATTAAAGGTTAGAAATTTTCCACTAACAACATTTTTGCATAAAACATGGAACATGTTTGCATAAAACATGGAGCATTTTCATCCCAAAATTAAGCTAACATGTTTGCATAAAACATGGAGTGTTTTCATCCAAAGTTTGGCCAACATGTTTCCATAAATCATGCTCCAAGAATTAATTCTCTAAATGTTTCTTGTCTTGATCCTTCCACTATAAATACTCTTCAAACTCTTTTCCATTCCTTACATTTCCAAAACACAAAGAGGCCTTACCATGCTTTGCAAGAGATACATTCTCTAACTCTTGTAAAATACATACACTTTTACTAGTTTCCAAGCCTTAGAAACTCCCTAAGTGCTCTTTCTTTCTTATATTTTTCTCTACCATTCTTCTTATGTTCTCCTCTTCAAAGATGTCTCTTAACCCTCTAAACCTTATTTTAAACACTTAAATTCTAAACTCAAACCTTCACTAGCTCTCATAAGAGTTACAATCTTTAACTCTAGTGAGAAATATTTTCTTAAGCACTCAAGTTCTAGAGCCAAGATTCAAGGAGGGTCATCTACTCCAAGGACTCTTGCTTAAGCTCAAGAAAGAAGAGAAGGACTATTTTTAGACCCTACATAAGAGGTAGGAGTTTCTTCTTTATTTGTTCAATCATTATTGGCTTCTAACCATGGATAGAATGCCTCAACCTTGAGTTATTGTCAAAAGTTTTGAATGATTATTTGTAAAATATATTTTTAGATAGCACAATATATTCTATTATGTTCTTAGCACTTCTATGATGTTATCATACTCAAATATAACATAAAAAGATAGTATGTGAAACTTGATTTTTAATAAAAATTACTAAAGACATAAAAATGGTAGGTGCTGGAATTTCTGGTTGATTCTGGCAGCAGGCACTTCGGAATGTAATGATCATAAAATATGAAGTATCCCGAAATAAAAACATTTTTATCATAAACTAGACTCATTATAGAAGACTCTCCAAAAAGAATCACCCAAAAGCGAGTTCTCTAGCTCAAGATATAAATTTTCAAAGCTAAGCCAAAAACTGAAACTCTACATACGACCTTGCAGTAGTAAAATAAGTGTAACTCACTATATAAAAATCCAAATGGACTGATTTCAACTCCTTAGGAAAGCTAACACATAGAGAAACACATATATGTATGTTATACATAATGCTTTGCACCACGTAAATATAGAATGAGAAATAAATTTTAAGGACAACTTTGTCTTTGTGAGAGTGTAGTTTGGAGCAGTTACGGCTAAGGAAAGACTTGGTATTTAAGCGTGTCCATTGTGACCCAGCTCTTTTTTCTGGGAACCCTCCTGTGCATGGATTACAGTTGAATTACACTAAAACTTAATGAATTAGGAATCTAAAACTACCTTTTCTAGGCTGAGATAACAAGTATATAGAGAGCTACAAATTTTTCTCCTAAAAGATGTTAGAAATTGAAATAGAAGATTCAAGTCTTGCAAGAAAACTTAAATATTTAAGTAGTAATAATCTTCAAGAGGAAATATATATATATAAAAGTCATAGGGAGCTTTAAAATATGTAAAGAATATTTAATAATATTTTAAAGTGCATTAATGTATTACTAAAAAATTAAGTGTACAAAGAAGACTAAGAGATTCTATATAAGATCTTATATAAGTCTATCCGCTAAATACCTCCTTAACATGAATGCTATTTTTACCATGAGACTTAGTATGAAATGTCTACTATTTGATATAAGATTGTGTATGAAATGTTTCTATGATATCAAGCTGATATATAGTATTATGAATATATATTGATGAGTTATGAAATGATAAGAATGGATGATTGATTGTACCGTGATTTATTTATGATTGCATGATTATTTTTCACTCAATGAGAATAAAAGTAAAGCCTGAAAAAGTAGCAATGATAGTGCGGAAAAGTGGACTTGAGCTAAGCTCACGGCTTAACCCCTAAACCGTTGAGATCACGGCAGCGGAAAGAAAACCAAAAGCTTATGCCGCTGGCCACGGTATGAGCTCATTACCCTTTTAGGGTGGTCTAAGGCATTGATGTATTCATCCCGTGAGTAATTATGAGACATGTCAATAAAAAGAGGATAAAGTGTCATGCATGAATACTACTAGTAGAAATGCTTGTATGATTACAAATAGGATGCATGAAATCATTAAGTGATGTGTTGACTTGTAATTGATGAGTTAAGTTAGATATGTATGACTCTGCTAATAAGAATAGTTTAAAAGTAACTCTACCTCGGCTAATCACGTTTACGAAAATCTTGATAAATGAACCTTTACCTGTCCATCACTTTGTAAACAAACCCGAGGTAGCTGGGTGACAATGATGACACGATCGATACCAAGTTGAAATTCCCTCTTGAGAAATCCGGCATTTCTCACTCCTATGTATGTTTAAGATTTGTCACCACCAGATACTGATGGATCCCAACTATTCGAGAAGGGGGAAGTCTCGCTTCCTTGAGTAAAGATGCACGGAGTCTGGGGAGCTAGAGAGAAAGACCACTACTAGGCTAGCCTCAGTTAGACATCGATAGGTTAAGAACCACTACCACCACCCTGCAGAGTAATCTATGCTAGAGATTTTTACTTTTCCACTTGTTGCTATTAGTATCTTTGTATTTTCTTCTATGTACTATTTTATGAGATGTATCAAAAGCCAGTAATGTATTTACTCGTGTAGGTGCTACTATGTAAACTCATGTTGGTAACAATGATATTCTGCTAGAGTAAACTTCAATGTTAGAAATTATATTAAATCGGAACTATGGCGCACATATTATTCACATTTCAGGCTTAATTTTTAAAAGTAGATTTGTATAAAAAAAAATTACCCCTATCTTCTTATCATTAATTTAAAAATAAAATTGATTAAAGAATATAGGTAACAGCTAATAGAGTCCGGGTCTATTAGGGTGTTACAGCGAAAGCCATTAGAATTCAATGAAGGAGAACATGTATTTCTAAGAATCACTCCTGTAACGCCCCGATTTTCTGCCTGAGAGAAAAATGACTAAAATGCCCTTGAGGTCATTTTCTGCCTGGAATTTGAGGATAGCCGGCTCGGCAGTCCTTGAAAGGTCAACTCAATGCTTGAAGGGGATTAGATGGTCCTTGAGTGGTTTTGGAATGAAAATCGTGTTTTTTGCAGTTTCTGGTCAAAATGACCAAAATACCCCTATAGCGCTTTACGCGGGTAAAGGTGTTGTTCGAGCCCGAAACTTTCCTCAAATGTTTAAAATGATGTTTTCATGTATTTAAAAGTATCTGTTTAAGTCCCGATGATCCCAAACAGTTTTTGTGCAAAATTATGATTTTGCCCCTAGCATAGTGCCATTTGAGTTCAATGATGTAATTAAGTAAACCTAAGCAATATTAGGCTCTAATCGAAGATTAATTAATTTCCATAGTTAATCTAGCGTCAAAATAAGTCATTAAAATTAATTAGAACCTGAGATTGCTTAGATTAAACTCAAAACCCCTTTTTCTTTTAAAAACTCAAGTTTCTAGAACATAGAATCTTGAATAGCGTTTCACTATTCACTCTCCATACTCCAAGGAGCCTAGCCAGAGTAGGATTTTGACCCCACAATGAGCTAGAATGCTCACTAATCACGCCTTAACATAGCCTTAATCACCTATCCTTTCACTTACATACCTACTTAAAAGTTCCTAATCCTAAGCCAAATTAAAGGTACACCTAAATACACCTCTAAACCACAATGAAATGAAAGATTTCCTTCCCTTGGATCCCTCAAAAAGTGGTGCCACCTCATCCCCTCTTGCATCACAAATTTGTTCACTCACACACTCAAAGAACCATGCTTACACTATGCCTAAACCCATGCCTACACCTTACCTTGAAATGATATAACCAAGAGATATTTCTTCCTCCCTCCTCCCCTAGAAATGGCACCATTCTTCCCTCCATTTCCACCCCCCATGTTTTGTTTTTCTATAAATAGCACACTTGGGTAAACTTGAGCCATCTTTAGTCATTTGCTAAGTTTTAGTTTTCTAGAGCACTCAATGCCTTCCTTTTCTCTCAAGATCAAGAGTTCAACTTCTTCATTTTCTTCTCTCATCTCAACCTCCAAACCACTTGGTAGGGATTTCTTTCAAGTGTTTCATTCATTAAAAGTTGTTATTTAGTTATGTGCTTTATGATTTCTCTTGAATCTTTTAGTTTTTCTTTCCTTTTCTTTTCCTTTTTTTTTCGGTTTCATGGTTTCCTTTTTCTTCCTTCTAGTTTCGGCCATAATGGTCTATCTTGGGAGAAAAACCATGGCTTGATGATGAGGTTTCAAAACAATGACTCATGATTATCGTTTGAGAGACCTTTAAAGCTTGAAACTTGGTTTTGATATTAACATATCTTGGCTATTCCTTTTTCTTGAAACAAGTTCGGTTCCTTTTCTTTCTTTTCCTTTTTGAATTTGGTTTCCTTTCCTCTTCCTTTTCTTGCTTGGGTTTTAGTTTCTTCTTCTCTTTCCCTTGCTATGGTTTTGGTTTTTAAGGTTGGTTTTTGGATAAAAATGACTCAAGGATGAGAGCACATGATGTTGGAGTTTATGTGTCACCAAGATCATGGCCTCTAGAGTTCTAAAGTCTTGTTCTTTTCCTCCTCATGGCTTCAACTTTGTTTTCCTTTCCTTTAGTGTTCAAGGTTTTGCTTTGAATAAAGTTAGTTGTTAGTTATTTTGATCTCTTGATCCATTTCCTTGAACTTGATGATGATGTTCAAACCATAAGGTTTCTTTGACATCTTGGTACAAAGAACTCTAAAGTTCACTTTATCTTGCTATGATAAGTTTGGGTTGAGGTTTAAGTTCCTTTAAAGTCTTGCAAGAGCTCTAGTGAAGAATGTAAAATGAACTTGCATTCATATTTATTTTCCTTGCCTAGCATATTTAATTTTGAGCTAATCACCTACAACGTAAAGATTAAAACAAGAGTTGCATTCTTATATCACCTAATAATTAATCTCGAAACTCACCTATTTTGACCTTAAATTCGATTGTTGTGGAGTCTAGAGCACTAAAATAAAGAACCAGACTTGCATTCATATTTATATTTCAAGTCATCACTTAAATCTCAAAAGATAAAATGAACTTGCATATTTACTATCAAGTCTTGCATATTTACTTTCAAGTTTTGCATATTTATTTTCAAGTCTTGCATGTTTATCTTCCTAGCACCTCATATTTATGTTTTAAGTTCTTGCATCTCATATTTACTTTGAAGCTCTCACTTTACTTTATAATGAAGAATAAAATAGAATGGATGGGACATTTATATTTTTTTATCACTTAAAGAACCTAGAGCTCAAAGACTTGCCCTTTTATCTCAAGTTAAAGTTTGGTTATGGAAGCATTCCTTTGAGTGCACAATTCGGCCATGTGATGTTGATGAGCTTGGTATGAGTTTCATCTAGTCACAAGTGCCCATAACCTATGCCTTAGGATTTTCTTAAGCATAGGAGAACTGAGAATATTTCAAGTATGATTTTACATTTTAAACTTTAAATCGTGGGCCAACTCAAATGGTTGCTGCTCTTGTTTAGTTTATGATGATTTTAGTAAAATAAGTTGGTTTCCAAAGAGTTTTAGAAGTCCTAAAGTGAATCCATGAGAAACTAGTGACTTATGTGCATTGAAAATGAAATCTCATGCTTCGTATGATGATGAATGAATTCGGTTCTGCCTTGATGAGTTGGTTGCTGTTTGATGATGATTTTATATGATAGAATGTGTAAAAATTATATATGTTGAGGTAGAAGCCTTTTTATGCATGTTAGGAAAGAAACTAGTCTTCAGATAAATCATAAAGTTGAGTTTTAGCATAGTTTTGACCCATTTATTTTTAGCCACTGCCAAAACTGTTTTAATGGGATAACATTCAGTTTAGGATTGATTGATCATGAAAATTTTGGTAATATTTGATGTAGGATTGATTTTTAGCGCCTATAGAGAAACTAGTAACTAGAAAACTGTAAAAGTGCAATTCTAGAACACTTAGATTATTTAATTTTATAATTCTGTCCAGCAACCTTATAATGTGGTAAACATGGCTTATAATTAGTTCAAAGGTATAGGAATACCTCATAATTGGTTTAGATTTGATTTATAGTGCCTTAGGCGAAGACGAAACGTAGAAAGGGTCTAAAACGTAGTTTCTAGAATCCCGTAATCACAAGGTCTAGAAAATGGCAGGTCTGTATGGGGCTGTTTGGTTTTGCTCCTAGGCATAAAAATTAGTGAGGATATTAGTTGTGAACCCATAGGTGCACAAAAGATTAATAGCGGACGTTAGAATAATTACATCTCAAGTTTAAGATTCGTAAGGGTCAAAGCATAAGACACCCTAGGTTTGAAAGTATAATGAACTTTAGTACTTCATGTGGGTGCATGATTTTATTATGAAATTTATGATGACTGTGATGCTCATAATGATGTATATATATGAATATGGCATAAAGCAAATTTGGAAGAAATTTGGTGTGCCGTGGTTATTCTGCCGAGTTTCTGACAAACTTGAGGAACTTGAAAAGTTTTCAAAAAGATATGAGTTTTGAATGTGACATAGTACTGTGAGAACGCGTTCTGGGGGATGGCGATACATAACGCCCCGAAGAGGGCAATATTCACCATGTATTTGATGCCGGTGCAACGCGTTCTGTTATGATTATTATTATTATTGAGATTTCGCTTATCAGATGATAAGTAAGAACTAGTGACGACTAGTTAAGGTATGAGCTCATAACCTAGAGATGTGACACGTTACAGGTGACAGGTTTGGCCGAGCACCCCCAGATCGATTGTCTTTTTAGGGTGATCCCTATGTACAGTACGATGCTTTGAATGTCATAATGTTACAGAAAGAGAAATGCTTTTACATGAGAAGTATATGCCACTTTATGCCACCTGTATGATGTTGATAGTTCTATAAATGTTTACTTGATTTTGCCTATTGCATCTTCATACATTCATGCTTTATTATATTGCATTCATGACATCAAGACTCATCCTAAAAGGAACGGACCTTGGATAATTAAGTTTTAAAACCTAATAAGTGAATTTTATGCATGCTCACCTTTTTCCAAAGAAACCCAAGGTTCCTGAAAACGTAGATGATGACACCTAGATAGGAGGTTGCCCAACTGAGATTCTTTAGTAAGATTCTCACTCCCTCTATCTCTTCTTTCCATCATGTCTTCAGATGGAGACGTTCGTGGTTTTTGTGGATTCCTCAACGTGGGAAGTGCACCATGATCCAGAGTATGGATCATACCATTTTGAGGGTTGATGCACTGTTCGTGTCTTCATGTTCATTGGACGACCCTTTGCCTATCTTGTACATACTCATCCCTTATCCCCAACTACACCATATGGCAACGGCGATCAAGTTTTTGAGCGTGCCCGCACGCATAATGAGAGGGTGCTCTGTATGCACACCGCCACCTCGGCCATGCACGACTACCCCGACTATGTGCCGCATACATCCTTTTCGGAGATTGACCCATCAGAGGATCCCCCCACCTATCTATACTCCGAGAGCTCTGCCCCTACTCCCCGGCTGAGGGTAAAAGGTAGCGAGGAGACGGTCACATAGCCGAGACTGGCTCGGAGGCAGTCCATGTGTCCCCATCGAGGAGCTCATGTCCAGCCACAGTGAGTGCCCACTCCTGATGCGCTTCGCCCATAGATCGGTTATGTTCCACCGTATCCGAACTACCAGCAGTAGAGGCGTTCAAGGAGTGATAGTGTACACACCACACGTAGATTAGGATAGCCTTCTTTTGTTCGGAAAGGTTATCCATTTTAGGTACACTAGGGTGTGGGTGTTTCCCCTTTTATGTTTTCATGTGTTTCTATTCCAGTTGTATTCGTTCTATGTTGTACTAAACTAAGTCCCACTTTTCTTGGGTGGGCATATCATATTTCTATTTATGCAATTTGTTTTATTATGTTGTGCAATTACATATTTTATGATCGGATGTTCATGATGTGTCTATTTGTATTCGTGTTTTATTTCCTTTACACTTCGTTGTTTTTCATATTGCGCGACTCTCACTTTGCTTTTACATTTCAAAAAAAAAAGATTCCCAAATTTTCCGCTAAGTATTTTAAAGTTAAGAGGAAACTATGACGTAACAGACTAATGATTAACCTAAATATGTTCTAGAGTATTAGGATAAAAATTAGGATGTTACAACTCCCACTACAGGCATAGGAAGAGCCATGAAAGTCAAAAAGTCAAGCCCCCGATTTCTTGGTCCCTTCGAAATTCTTCAAAGAGTCAGGCCAGTAGCCTGCAAAATAGCCTTACCCCCTAACTTTTCAAATCTCCACGACGTCTTTCACGTTTCCCAGTTAAGAAAGTATGAGTCCGACCCTAGCCATGTTTTAGAACCAGAGCAAGTACAATTAAGGGATGACCTAACTTTCAATCTACCGCCAACGAGGATCGTGGACCACGCAGTCAAGCACGGTGAGAACAAGTACATTTCCTTTGGTGAAAGTAGCGTGGGGACGTGGCAAGTCAGAGGAGTACATGTGGGAACTAAAATCAGAGATGAGGACAAAGTACCCGAAGCTGTTCTAAGGTAATGAATTTCGAGGATGAAATTCTTTTTAAGGAGGGGAGTAATGTAACACCCAAATTTTTCTGTCTAAGTGAAAATGACCAAAATGCCCCTGAGGTCATTTTTCACCCGAAATTCGAGGACAGCCAACCCGACAATCCTCGAAGGGTCAATTCAAAGTTCAAAGGGGATTATGTGTGGTATGTATGCTAATAGAGCAAAAGAATCTCATTTTTGAGTTTCGACTTGCTAAATGACCAAAACGCCTATAGCTGTTTAACACTAACTAGTGAGCTGATTGAGCCCGAACTTCACCCAGAGGTTTAAAATAATGCTTTTATGAGTCTGGGCATATCTATTTAAGTCTCGGTGGCCCCGGACAGTTTTTGAGTAAAATTATGATTTTGCCCCTAGAATAGTGATTCTGAGCTTTATGACAGAATTAAGTAAACCTAAGCAATATTAGGCTCTAATAGAAGATTAATTAATTTCCATAATTAATGTAGAGACAAAACAATTAATTAGAATTAATTTGAACCTAAGATTGCTTAGAGAAGCTCAAAATCCTTTTCTCAAAATCAAGACATTATGTCATGAATCAAAGAATAGTGTTCTTCTTATCAATTTCCCCAAATCAAGGAACCAATGGATATGATTGAGAATCTTGATTAGAGGGTATTTGACTCCACTAATAACCAAGACCACTCCTAAACTTGTCTTGAGAAGCCCTCAATTACCCACTTTCTCATTCAAACACTTAACCACAAACTCTTAATCAAATACCTAATCAAACCTATCCCCTAAACCACATCATAACACAAAAGAAATGAAATAATTTTCCTCCCCCATGGCCATTAAATCACACAGCCACTCTCCCCCTCCAAATTCATCACATGTTGATTTGTTTTAATAACATTTCACATCCAAAGAACCATACCTTCAACCATATCTAGCCATACCTTGGAATGACACATGAAAAGAGATATTTTCTCTTCCCCCTTTCCCTCCATGAACCGGCCACCCCTCATCCTCTCTCCCCCCCTACTTTGATTTTTTATAAATAGGGGAAGCTCCCTAAAGAATCCCTTTGCTCATTTTCTCTTACACCTCCAAGCTTTCTTTCTCTCAAAGAGTTCTTCTTCTTCTTCTTCTCCATTTTTTCCAAGAGAAAACTCTCTCTCAATCAAGGATCATATCTAAGGTAGGGAGTTGTATTCGTTTTCTTTTGTTGTTTATCTCTTGACTTTTAAGGATACAATGTTGATGCTTCTTTCCTTCTCCACTTTCTTTTGGTTCTTACTCATTCTTTTCCTTCCATTTTCGGCTAAATGGCCTATATTTGGAAGAAATCATGGCTTGATGATGAGGATCTTGAGTGTTGGTTGCAAAAACCATCACTTGTTTGACCTCAAAAGCTTGAAGGTTTCACTTTTGGAAAGGTTTTTAATAACACAAAGAAGCTATGTTGTTGTGAAGAGTAATCTTGAGCCTAGGACTCAAATAGATAAGAAATGGCTTGCATTCATGTTTATTTTTCTTGCTATCACCTTAATAATTAATCTCAAAACCTACCTATTTCAACCTTAAAGTTGATTGTTGATTTAGAGTGAAAACTCTAAGGGGCCTAAAGCATTAAAATAAAGAATTGAACTTGCATATCATATTTATTTTTCAAGTCATCACCTAAAGCTCAAAGATAAGAAATGAACTTGCACTCCATGTTTACATTTCTTGTCTAGCATGTTTATGTTTCAAGCCATCACATAAACTTAAAGATTAAGAATGAACTTGCATTCTCATGTTTATTTTCAAGCCTTGCATCTTTACTTTTCCTTGCCATCACTCTATAATGACAAGATTAAAATGGGACTTGCATTAGCATGTTTATGTTTATCACCTAAAGGTCTAAGGCTCAAAGATCTAACTCTTTCAACTAAATCTTGAAACTATGGGCATTTATTTTGCAAAAATGTTTTGATTTCAAAGTGAGTGTTAGAACAAGGTTCAAAATGGTTAGAGAAGAGAGGAATAACTTAGAAGATGTCTTAGACTGAAATTTTCGTATTTTAAAGGTACTGGTAATCGATTACAAGGCCTATGTAATCGATTACTAGAAAGTTTTGCCAGACTCAGACATGAACTTTTAGGCCTGAGTAATCGATTATGGCATCATGTAATTGATTACCATTCCATGTAATCGATTACTTAGATGTTCTTGGGCCCCAAGTTTGATGTAATAGATTACAGAGCCCATGTAATCGATTACCAAAGCCCCTAACTCTCCTGTTTTGAAAACTCAAAGTTGTGTAATCGATTACAAGGCTCGTGTAATCAATTACCAGAGCCCTCAATTTATCTGTTTTTAAACTCGAAGTTGTGTAATCGATTACAAGGCTCAAGTAATCGATTACCAGAACCCCAAGTATGCAATAAACATTTTCCCTACTTGAATGATATGAATCCATGATCTTGTTTACATATGAAACTATGAGATTGCCTGACATAAATTAATGAGAAATGTACAACTACTCATGAATCCTAAGTATGTTTATTTTGTGAAGTATTTATCCTTAGAGATAGAACTTAACCTTTACATGTTATAGTCTCATATGAAATATTAAGATGCATATGCTAGAGATATATGAAGAGCTAGGAATGATTATTCTTGAATCATGATATGCTATGACGTATTGATGCATGAATGAATATGTTGTATGATATTGATGACTTG
Source organism: Dalbergia cochinchinensis (assembly GCA_031216125.1). NCBI lineage: Eukaryota > Viridiplantae > Streptophyta > Magnoliopsida > Fabales > Fabaceae > Dalbergia > Dalbergia cochinchinensis. Next base: position 28,204,495 of record CM062375.1, on the reverse strand, counting down.
ATTTACATGTACTATTAGCTCTTATGGCATAAAGCAAGTTTGAAGGAAATTCGGTGTACCGCCATTACGTTGCCGAATTTTCTATCAAATTTGAGGACTCAAGAAAGTTTTTCTAAAAAGATATGAGATACGTTCTGGGTGACACCGGTTTAGCCGAGCACGCCCGAACAGATGTGACATAGTACTGAGACGGATTATGGGTGACACTGGTTTAGTCGAACACCCCCAGGAACAAAACTGTGAGAGTATTGACATCGAGCTTAACAAAGCAGACAAATAACTGTGTACTAGATACCAGTAATTGCATTTCAAATAAGGAAATATTCCTGTGGACTCCCCGAATTAAAGGTTATAATAGGTGATCCTTATGCCCCCTAAGTCCGTACTCTTGGAGTCGGGATTATTATTATGATGATACGCTTATCAGAGGATAAGTAAGAACTAATGACGAATAGTTAGATATGAGCTCATAACCTAGAGATGTTTTATGGTGTTCCCCATGATGAAAAGTATGAAGTTTAATGTCACACGGTTAAGAAAAGTGAAAGTTTCACATGAAAAGTTATATGCCACTTGATGCCACTTATGTGATGTTTCTTGATGTTATGTTCTATTGCTTTCTTGCATAAAGTATTATCATGCATTCATGCTTTGCTATGTTGCATACATGACATTAAGACTCATTCGAAAATGAATGGGCCTTTGATAATTATGATTGAAAACCTAACAAGGAACTCTATGCATGCACACCTTTTTATAATAAACCCAAGGTTCCTGAGGACGTAGATGATGACACTAGGATAGGAGGACTTCCCTAGTGAGATTTATAACATCCTAATTTTTAATCCAATGCTCCTAGAATGTATTTAGGTTAACCATTAGTCTTTTACTCTTTTAGTCTCACTCTTTTAAAACCTTTCTTTAAAATACTTAGCAGAAAATACGAGTAGAATTTTTTTTTTTGAAAACATAAACAAAATGTGAGCCGTGCATAACGTAAATGGGCGTTAATGTTAAGCGTAAACATAACAAGAATAACATAATCAGAAACATCAGATAGGCTCCATAGATAGAACAACCATCAGCACCTTATCACATAACATTAACTTCAAATATCACGTCAAACAACATTAATAGTATTAATAATATAGGAATATTCCATAATAATACCACATTAAATATATTGAGCCCACCTGTAAAGGTTAAGTATACAACAATTCAAAAACCATACATAACTATGATGTAAATAGGCTAAGACTATGTCCCCGCTTTCGCTGCACCACTCTGTTCTCGACCATCAAGCTACTTCCATGTCGGCACCTCAGGGCAATCCACGAACGTCGTTGTCAACCTTGTTTGAAGATGAAGATGTAAAAGAAAGATAGGGGGAGTAAGAAACTTATACAAGAATCTCAGTAGGGCTTTCCTTTTCACACATGTGTCATCATCATCGTCCTCAGGAACCTCGGGTTTAAATATGAAATAGTGAGCATGCAAAGATTCATTTATTAAGTTCTAAAACATCCATTACCGAGGCTCGTTCATTTTATTATGAGTCTTGTAATAAATGCATCATACTTCTTTATGATACGTATGTCAATACTTTATGCAGCATTACTCTAAAGCATACATCTAACTTCATAGCAAACATGATGTGTATAAAACATGGTTCATGAATGACATTCCTTGTTTCTTTAGGTGACTTAAGTATCTTTTCATTCTTGGGGCCACCCTATTACTTTTCCCTTTTGAGAGTACTTCTAGGTTATGAGCTCATACATCACTAGTCGTCACTAGCATAAACTTATTCTCTTTTGATAAGTTGAAGTCCAGACTTGATAAGTATGGGTTAGGGGGCAAGAATCACCTTTTCATCACCTATCGTTTGATGAGTCCAAAGGATCATTCTCTCATATTTTAAATCACCTTAAGCAAGAATCACCTTTTCATCACTTATCATTTGATGAGTCCAAAGGATCATTTTTTTTTATATTTTAAATCACCTTAAGCCTTAGCATGTTATAACAAGATGCAATACATAACTCATAAATATTATAACTCTTCATATATCCATCTCGAATATTCCAAATGAACTATAACATGCAAATGATGAATCCTATCTCTAGAGATTAATATTTCACATAGCATCAAATATCACAAGAATTTATCATCTCAAATCATCACCACATAAATATTCCCTTAAATGGCCAAACACTTAAATTGGGTAACTCAAATTGTCAAATTATTTTCTTATGAATCTAAGGGACTAATCATCATCATTACCACTAATTATTAACCTCAAGAACATCATCAATCAAAGTTGGATAGCATAGGCAGTAAATGAATTTCTATGATTTAAGGTGTTCTAGAAGTTGCGTTTTACTCCCTTTTTTGTTACCAGATTTTCTTATGATGCTACAATAAATTCCTAAACCATTTATGAGTCAATTTCACTTAAGTAAATATGGTATAACATGGTTTTACAATCATTCAAAGGTGCTAGAATAGAATGTATAATTCATTTCCTTAGGAGTTCTAGAATTCACATTTTTAATTCTTTTTAGTTACTAGGCTTGCTAAAAGTGTCAAGAACAATTATCACATCAAGTAGCAAGGTGTCTAACACATTTAAATTATCCAAAATAGAATCTAATGGTACTGGAAATCTAAAGGCAAAGCCCAAAAGTAACATGTCTCATGAGCACAAAATAAGGCATTTCAAGTAACTAAGCTTTATACTTAAGATAACTTCTAAAACTCTTTGAAAACTAATTTACTTTGTCAAAGGTGCTAAAAAGAATCATAGGGCAATAACTAAATTAAAACATTCTTGAGATAAAAAGAAGGCAAGTCCTGGAGCTCTATGATATTTTAGTGATGACAAAATCTTAAACATGCTATGTACCTCATTTTATTCTTCATTATAAAGTAAGATAAAGTGAGAACTTCAAAGTAAATAAAAGATGCAAGTTTATTTCTTATCTTTGAGTTTAGGTGATGTCTTGAAATATAAACATGCTAGACAAGAATATAAATATGAAATGCACGTTCATTTCTTATCTTTAAGCTTTACGTGATAACTTGGAAATAACCATGATATGCAAGTCCAATTCTTTATTTTAGTGCTCTAGGCCCCTTAGAGCATTTACTCTAAATCAACAATCAACTTTAAGGTTGAAATAGGTAGGCTTCAAGATTAGTTATTAGGTGATAACAAGGAAATATGAACATGAATGCAAAGCTTGAATATAAATATACCATGCAGGAAATTGAAATATAAATATGAATACAAGTTCATTTTATTTCTTACTAAAGCTCATTAAACTTGCAAAACAGTAAAACTTAAGCTCTAGTGGTCTTATTATGATGAACTCATAGTCGTTATCTAGAAACTCTCATTATCAAGCTATCATGAGAAACTATCAAAACCTCGATGGCCGAAATACATAAGGAAGAAAAAGGAAGAAACCGAAATGGTAAGGCCTCAAAACATCATTTTAAACCAAGAACAAAGCTTAACAAAGTAAGGAAATAATTTTCAAAATAACTCCCTACCAAGGTATGTTTTCTTGGAGATGAAAAGGACTTGATCTTGAGAGGAGGATGAAAGGAAAATCTTCCTTGGAGCTTGATGATATTTTCAACCAAGGAGGAAAAGAAAGGAAGAAAGTTATGTTTCTTGAACTTAATCTTTGGAAAGGTAAGGCTTAAGTGTTTAGAAGGTTATGTATGGTTGAGAAGTGGTAGTCCTTGGTGAGTAAGAAGAAGAAGAAGAAGAAAATGAAAGAACTCTTGAAAGAACTTAGAACTACTCCTTAAGGCTAAACTTAGCAAATGAACAAAAGTGCAACCAAGTTCATCTAGGCATGGTATTTATAGAGAAATGAAACAAATGAAGGTGCATGGAGGAGGAGTGGAGGCCATGACCTCATGTTCCATGAGGTGAGAGAATTGTTCATGAAGGCATGGTGAGGTATGGTGGTGAGTATGGCTAGGTATGGTGAAGTATGGTCTCAAGTATGGCTCCAAGCATGGCCAAGTATGGTCTTTGAGTGTGCATTTGGAATTAAGATAAATTAATTCTTTTGAATGGAGGAGGTAGAGGAGTGGCGGCCTTCATCTTAATTAGGGGGGGAATCACAATTTAGTGTGTATTTGAAGTAAGCTTAGGGGAAGCACTTGATTAGGCCAAAGATTAGTGTTTTGTGACTAAGTGTTTAGGTAAGTAAGTACGTAATTAGGGCCATGTAAGACTAGATTAGAAGGTGGTCTTTCTAAATTAATGGAGTCAAACTTCATTAACTTGGAATCCAATGCCAACAATATTCCTTGATTTAGGGAATTGGAGAGAGAAAATACTATTTATAGATTCCTTTCTTAAAGAATTAAAACTAGAAAAGAGTTTTGAGTTTCTCTAAGGAAATCTTAGGTTCTAATTAACCCCAATTAATTATTTTGACTCTAAATTAGTAATTAGAATTTACTAATCTTTAATTAGGGCATAATATTGCTTAGGTTTCGCTAATTACATCATTAGGCCCAAAATGCACTATGCAAGGGTAAAATCGTAATTTTTCTCAAAAACTTTCCGAGACCATTGGGACTTAAACAAACATGCCTAGACTCATAAAAACATTATTTTAAACCTTTTGGGAAATTTCCGAGTTCAAACGGCACTTATACCCGCATAAAAATGCTATAGGGGTATTTTGGTCATTTTGACTCGAAAACTCAAAAAAAGAGATTTTTGTGCTCTACTAACATTCATTCACATACAATCCCCTTCGAACATTGAGTCGACCCTTCGAGGACCATCGGGTCGGCTATCCTCGAATTCCGGGTGAAAAATGAGCTCAGGGGCATTTTGGTCATTTTCGTTCAGATAGAAAAAAATTGGGGTGTTACAAGATTCTTTAGAAAGTTTCTCACTCCCTCTATCTTCTCTTTCCATTACGTCTTCAGAGGACGATGGCATCCTTCATCGTTTATGTTGACGCGTCGACATGGGAGTTGCATTTGGATGCCACGCACCAGTCCTATCACTTCGTAGGTCATTGCTCCGTCCGTATGTTTGTATTTCTGGATCGCCCCTTTGCTCAGCCAGTCACTAGCTTCCGGTTCACTTCAACCTCACCCTTCGCTGACAATCTTCTATTCGAGCACACATGCCCCCAAGGAGAGCGCATCCGCCGCACTCCCGACGCTGCTTTTGCCATCCGCGCCTATCCCGAGCATGTTCCTTGTTTACCCCGGGCCTTCTCCGAGACCAACCCCTCTGACACGGACATTCCATCCATGGGTTCCTCCCCACCATACCCATGGAGTTGGGTAGCAAGGATACCATAACGCAGCCACTCCGAGGAGGTAGAGTGAGGATGGTACCCCACCGCGGAGCGCACGCCTGATCCTCTCACCGCTTGGCCACCTCGGTTGAGTTAACCTAGTGCATTAGATATGTACCTCCTGTCGACAAGCAAGAGTAGGAGCTGGTAGCTGACTTTAGTGCACACACACCTACATGACTAGGATAGCCTTCTTTTGTTTTAGAGGTTATCTATTTTTAGATGCACTATTGTAGATGGAAAATTCAGATGTACTTTATTTATATTTTCCTTATGGTGTACGGATGACTGTATTAACTACTACTATTCTGGTGTATGGCATGACTATTATGTAGTATATTTTAGGATATTGTGTTCCTTTGGGTATGATGTGTCTTTCCCTCTTGTTTTTCTTGCGAGACGACGACGTAGTTTGCTTAGCACATGCGTATGGCTAGCGTTTTGTCTTTTCTTTCAAAAAGCAAAAAAAATTTCGCTAAGTATTTTAAAGAAATGTTTTTAAAGAATAAGACTAAGAGAGTAATAGACTAATGATCAACCTAGTTACGTTTTAGGAGTATTGGGTTGAAAATTAGGATGCTACATCCTACATGCCATGAATGTTGATGTCAACCAATTCTAAACTCTTGGTAGTTCGACATAATGACTTTTAGAATCATGAAACTCACGATGTTTTCTCTCAGTTTTCATATTGATTTTGTCAAGATCGCTTATGTCGAGTATACCTTGGACACTAACAACACTTGAGAACATTTTTTAACACCAACACCATTTTTTCTGTCAGTCCTCACAGCCTTGTTCCCAACGCACCCTACTCATCATAGGTGTCAATGTTGACCTTTCTTGTAATGCCTAATTTTGGCTATCATACAAAATTACCAAAATGCCATTAAGATAATTTGTGTGGAACTGAGGATGACCTGCCCCAATTGTAACGCCCCGATTTTCTGTCTGAGTGGAAAATGACCGAAATGCCCCTGAAATCATTTTCGGCTCGGAATTCGAGGATGGCCGACTCGGCAGTCCTCGAAGGGCCAACTCAATGTTTGAAGGGGATTGAATGACCCTTGAGTGGTTCCGGAAGCGAAAATCTCATTTTCCGCAGTTTCGGGTCAAAATGACCAAAATACCCCTATAGCGTTTCTGGCGGGTAAAGTCTTTGTTTGAGCCTGAAACTTTCCCCAAAGGTTTAAAAACTCGTTTTCATGTGTCTAGAGGTCTCTGTTCAAGTCCCGATGGTCCCGGGCAAAATAAGTGCAAAATTACGGTTTTGCCCATAGTTTCGTATGTTTACACCTAATCACACGGTTAAGCGAAACCTAAGCAATATTAGGCTCTAATCGAAGGTTAGTTAATTTCCATAATTAATCTAAGGTCAAAATAATTTGATAAGGATGATTAGAACCTAAAATTGCTTAGATAAACTTAAAACCCTATCTTTAAATTCAAGGACTTTGAGTGTAGGAATCAATGAATAGTGTGCAAATAGTGCACAAATAGTGTTTTCTCTCTCTTTCCTTAAATCATGGGATTGTGATACACATTGTTTATTCACAAATGAGTTTTAAATTCTCTAATGATGTAAGAGCACTCCTAACCTTGTCATAAAATTCCTAATACACATGCTTAGTTACCTAAACTTAAGCTTAATTACTCCTAACCATGTACCTAAACTAACCTACACTTAATCCTATCATTAACACCCAATTACATGGAAGATTTTTCCTCTCTCCTTGCTGCCCAAATCTGACCGAAAATCATCCCCCATTTTCATGAATTATTTCATTTCAAACTTAAAGGAAAATCACCTCAAATCACCTTACTTGTCATGACTTGTCATAATTTCAATCAAGCTTGCTTTTCCAAATGAACAACCAAGTAAAATAAATCATTCCCTTCAATTATTTGTGGCTGAAAAACTTCCAGCCATGTTGGTCTTCTAGAAGCCTAATTTCATCCACAATTTAAAGAAAAGATCACTCAAAAACCCATGCTTGAAGCCATACCTTGTGTCATGAGCTCCATGCTTCAAACCATGCTTGTATGACACCATCAAAGAGATATTTTCTCTTTCTTACCATTAGCCATGCTTTCCATTCTTTCACATATCACTTTGTTTTTCTATAAATAGGGAGCTTGTGTTAGCATTGGATGCACATTGAGCATTTGCTAAAGCTTAGAGTAGTCTTGCTAGTTTCTTTCTTTCTCTCTAGTCCCAAAGAGTTCCTTTCTTTTTCATCTTCATCTTTTTCATCTCTTTACTTCATCATCATCATCTCATAACCTTCACACATCACCCCATAACCTTGAATCACCATCAAACCTCTCAAATATTTTATCTCAAACACAACCTCACCTCAAACACAACTCTAACCTCCTTATCTCCCCTTGGCCGAAAACATCAAGCCTTTTGGAGGAGCTCATCATCTTGTTTTCTTCTCTCAAAGTTCAAGCTCTTTGTCTTTACTCTAGGTAGGAGTGTTCCTTTGCATCTCATTTCCATGAAAAATGAGTTTTTCTCTAGCTACCTCTTGGAATTTCTTTTTAAAACTCTCTTGGTTTCCTTCTTGAGTTTTTGGCCTTCATGACCTTTAAACTCATACATGATGGCTTGATGATGGGGACCTCTAGATGATGACTATGTGTTCATCATAATGAGACCCCTAAAGCTTGAGTTTTCTTTAGTTTTTATTATTATGCTATGAAGTTCACTAAAGTTTTCAACTTAAGAAAATAAGAATGATTTCAAAAAGGAATATGGATTACTTTCTCTTGGCCTCATGATTTCGGCCATAATTCCTTTTCTTGAAAATATGGATATTTCTTTTAGTTCCATTCTCTTGACTTGATGAGACTATGTTGGGGTTGTGAATATTGGTTCTTTAAAGTCTTGGACGAGCTCTAGTTATTAAACCAAAATGAACTTGCATTCATATTTAGTTTATGCCTTGCATAGCATGATTTATTTTTATGTCATCACTAAGGCTCTAAGACTAAAAATGAACTTGCATATTCATATTTAATTTCCAAGCATTGCATTTCACGTTTATTATTCAAGTCATCACTTAAAATCCAAGATAATAACAAATTGCATCTCATATTTATTTTGAGCTATTTACTTTTCAAGTTCTCACTTAATTTCCCTAATGAACAATAAAAATGAAGTGCATGGCATGTTTATGTTTTGTCATCACCTAAAGCTCTAGAGCTCAAAGATTTGTCCCAAGGTCTCAAATGAGAGTTAGACATGGAAAGCATTCTCTTAGAATGCCCACTTCAGCTATGTGAGATGAATGAACTTAGGATAAGTTTCATTTGATCACAAATTCCTATAAGCTATGCTTTATAATTTTTCTAAGTCTATGTGGATTCAAAGAACATATAGAACTAAGTTTTATGAATTTAGGACCTCTTGAAATAAATTCAACTTAGCTACTGCCCTTATAAATATCTTGATGATTTTAGATGTTAAAAAATGTTTACAAAAGAGTTTTGAAGGTTTTAAAAAGGTTCCAAGAGAAATTAGTATCCTATGTGCTTTAAAAAGTATGTTTTATGCCTTTGTATGGAGAGTGTTGTTTCGGTTCCACCTTGCTATGTTTGGCCACTGTATGAGCTATTTTAACGATGATAACATGCTTATGTTTAAGTATGATCAATGGAAAAACTCATAAGTAAAAGATAAGAAAGGTTAGAAACTAGAAAAGAATTAATTTGAGAGTTCTAGATCCCTTAATGTTACAATTTTCTGGATTCTGTCCAGCAAGGTTTAGTAATGATAATCATGGTTCTAAATTAGTTTAAATGTGTAGAAATGACTCATAATTGGTTTAGGACTTGATCTTGGTGCCTTAGGAGCAAACTGAACTTAGAAAGGGTCATTGTCGTGACTCCTAAGTACCCGTAAAGTTGAAATTATGAATTCTGCACCTTTGAGATTGAGAGATATTCTTGACCATAGTATGAAGAGAGATATACTTAGTCATAACCTCCTAAGTACCCGAGAGGTTAGCTTTGAATGATTCATAACTTAGACTGTGAGTTAAAGACCATAGCGGTCAATGCATAAGACATTAAGAATATGAGAATGATATTTATATGATACTAAGGTATGTTAAGATGTTTTACGATGATGCATATGTTATGTGAAGGATGATGACATTATTCATATGAGGAATTCATGAGGATATATGTTTTATTACGAGAACAACTTGAGCATGTGATCTCTGATGAGAGTGTATATAGTATTGATGTGTTGATGCTCCCGCCATGATGCGTTATGTAAAATTATGATATTATGATGCTTACGATGCATACGATGAATATGATGCCTTATGTTGATGTTGAATGACTATGCATGCTCTATATGTTTCGTGGCATAAAGCAAGTTTGAAGGAAATCCGTGTATGTCGATTCTGTTGCCGAATTTCCCATCAAGCTTGAGAATTTGAGAAAAGTTTGTGAAAACTCCTGGGTGACACCGGTTCGGCCGAGCACCCCCAGGAAAGGTTCTGGGTGACACCGGTTCGGCTGACACCCCCAGAACAGATGTGACAGAACACTGAGACGCATTTCTCCCGCTACGGTGGGGAGGAAACAAATCCGTGAGGGTATTGACATTGAGCTTGCCAAAGCGGACAATTCGCTGTGTACTAGATACCAGTAGAGCGTTTCAAAGAAGGAAATGATCCTAAGATAGGTGATCCAAGAAAGTTATGTAAACCCCCTCTATTAGCCCATATTAAATCTAGTGACGACTAGTTAGGATTGAGCTCATTCCTAGGCGATAGGTGAGACGTAGTTTGGTGACCAGATTATCGCTGGGCTGGTGAATCGGTTGGATTTTTGGTGGATATGTTAAGAGGGTGGTCTTCAAGAAAAAGAACTTAAGAGCTCTATTTATAAGAAAGATATCACATGAAAATTACTATGCCTCTTTATGCCACATATATGATTCTTGTTTCTTTATGATGTGTCTAAGTATTACGATTTTCGTGTTAATGTGCATATGGTACTGGCATGCATTCATCAAATATCTGTTGCATTCATGCCATTAAGACACATACTAAAAGACACCCACTTCGGATAAATAGATTTGTAAAGCCTAAAACCAATCCTTATGCATGTACACCTTTTTCATAAATAAAACCGAGGTGGCTGGGGACGACGACGATGACACTAGTGTTAGAGTCGGGAATCTTGAGAATCTCGAATGAGTTTCTCATCCCTTCCTTTTCTTTAGGTCGTCTCTAGACGAGGATTACAACGAGGATCGTGACTTTCTGAGGCTCGTGCTTGAGGATCACACTAGAAGACGGGGCAGAGGGTTGCTGCGGAAGCATAGATAGCTTAGCTTTTGGGTTGACACTTATCCAACCTCATAGGTGGATAAGGATGACTTCACATAAATGGACGTGTTTTGATGTAAATGATGGTACAATGATGTTAGTAGTCTATGTATCTATGAAGATGTGATGATATTATGATTGTTATGTATAATACTATGTTTCATGATTATCAATGGTGTGGTTACTTTTCTTGCACGTTATGGTTATGACAAACGATAGGTTAGTGCACAGCTCACGTTTTGCTTTCAAGTTTCAAAAAGAAAAATTTATTCGTATTTTCCGCTAAGTATTTTAATGAAAGGTTATAAGGAATAAGACTAAAAGAGTAATAGACTAATGATTAACCTAAATATGTTCTAGAGTATTGGGTTAAAAATTAGGATGTTACACCAATCATCATCAGAGCATTAGTTGAATGATCGGAGGGGATTAAGACTAAATAAAATAACCATTAATTAGCACAAATTAAGCTGAATTAAGGTTAATTAAGGATTTCTAAGCTTAATTAGGTTTTAATTATGCTAATTAATTAATCCTTAGATAGTTTAATTATATTGGGTTGATCATGACCACTTAATGATTAGACAAGTTTAATCTTATTGTTAATTATGATTAATAAGTTAGAGGAACATAAAGATATCATCATTGAAAAAGTAAGGAGACAAATATGCTTTTTGTAAGATTCCTTTCCTGAAGGTATGTTTGTGAGTTTGGGTTTTTGAAGTAAAAGAAAGGGAGGAGGACTTGTAGTGTAAAATTATATTATAAGTCCTCCTTTCCCCTCCAAAACCCAAACTCACAAACATATCCTAAAGTGTAGGAGATGTCTTACATTTGACTTCAAGACTTATAATAAAATATCCTTCTGGAGGGAAGATATTTCATTTGACAATTATATAATAATTTTTTTATCTTACAAAAAATTATTCAATTCTTTTACAAATTATTTTTTATTCTATAACCCTAAAACTAACATTTTAGATTTGTTAAGACTACCCTCCTTACCCCCCATTTCGAAGCTCTCTTCCCCCATTACTCTCTTATTTTATTTTTTAAGAAACACATAAACACACATACACACACACACATTCTCTTTCTCTCTATCTCTCTCACTCCCTTACCCTTCATACAAAGGTCAAGCTTCAACTTGCCATCCAAGTTTTTAAACAACCTAAACAATCTCAAACTCTTTCATCTCCATCTCTAACTCTCTTTGCACAACCTTCATCAATCCACCATCATGGCTCTAAACTTAAACATCTAGCCAAAACTATCACCTAAACACTAATCAAACACAAAACCCTCCCTTTCTTCCTCTTTATACCTGAGGAAGACAAAGGAACCAACCTAAGCTTGGAGGCAATGGAAGGACTTCAAGGTTACATGACTAGGGCTAAGGAGAGAAGGTCAAAAGAAGCTTTGGAGAGAATGATAGCTTCCTAATGAGAGCTATTGTGACTCACAAACAAATTGAAATTTATAAAATGCTAAGTTGCACCAAAAATGTAGTAAAGGGCAAAACCTAAGTCGTCTCTCAAAGAGGTTTCAATACTTAGTTATGAAAATTGGGGGTTTTGAAGAATAGGAATTATAGCAATGGAAATTAAATGATAATAGCAACAGTGGAGAAAGGCACTAGTGCAAGGTATTTCCTAGGATTGGAAATTAATTATCATCGACCAAACATTAAACCCATTGATGGCTATTAGTAATGAATTACTGGCAATTCTACTAGTGATCAATCAACCTATAGAATTTGACCATTGCAAATAACTAATAAATGATGATCGTCAATTTATTTGGAAATCACATTGATTTAACAAACTAATTGCTATAGCCTAACCGCCAATCGGAATGTTAATTCTAATGTTCTCCTTCAAACATAAACCGATAGATCTACCAATTTATGCTCAAAGGGTTTCCCTAAACAACAATTGCCAATTTAGTTATTCTAATAAAAATTATAGTAATCACCACAATAATTAAGGAATGGAAACTGCAGAACATTAAGAAAACCAATGCATTCAATATAAACAAGGGTCTCAAATGTCATCTCAATCCATCTAGAAATCCCTACACTAATAAAGAAATCTACTCCCTATATCTGGAGGATTACAACAATTGACAATGCTTGTAACTTCCAAATTTTCTAAGTCCGAAATAAGCCTCTTTTCAAAGATGGTAGCCATCACTCTCTCCAAAGCTTCTCTTGACCTTCTCTCCTTAGCCCTAGTCATGTAACCTTGAAGTCCTTCGATTGCCTCTAAGCTTAGATCGGTTCCTTGGTCTTCATCAATACCCATGGCCTAGCTAGCACTAAAGGAGAGGATTTTCTTCTCCCTTGATAGCACTGGAGTGTTACAACTCTAACTCTAACAAATTAACAAATTTATTTATAATTGAATTGTTACAAAATGTAGTATAATGTTGTGCAACTCAGGTCGTTTCCCAATTATATCAGTGACTTATAGACTACGCAAAATAAAGTAGCATTCAACACAAATTAAATGAGCAAGAAACTAAAAATAATAGACACTAGCACATGGATTCCCAAGGCCTACGATCTATCTATCCTTGATAAAAATAATTTATCAAACACATGGTAGGTGACTTTTAATGTAATTATTTAATCAAACAACTAACTTAACAAATTATCTTAACAAATCACACAATCATGCAATTAACTAAGTATTATACACAATTTAATTATTAAGAGCTCAAAAACCCAATACATGTATGTCAACTCAAATCACACTTGCAAGCTTAATTCTCAATCAAGAATTAATCTTAATTTCCTATACCAACCAAGCACTCATTGTAAAACCATGATTTGTGCTTTCCTTAATTATTGTACCCTTCCAAGACAATTAAGGGTATGTTATGTGTGCTTTCATGATTAATTGGCTTCAAAGAACTAAATTAGACTTTGATTTCTGCTAATCCAACTTAATTGAACTTAAATGAACTTATCTAGGGCTAACTAAGCTTAAATAAGGCCAATCGACTTAATTAGAACTTAACCACCCTAATTATGAAACCACCTTAAATAACATAATTATGCATGATTAATTGCTAAGGAGATTATAATGAGCCACTAATTATCCAATTATCACTAGTCATATCACTAATAAAAAGTGTGGTAGCATAAAAACAAGGTGATATAATTTTTGTTCTAACTTGGTTGGAATTGAAACAAGGAGAAGTAAAAATCAAAAAATAACAAAGGATGGAAGAGATGAGGAATGGAAATGGTTGGAGGGTACCACAATCAAGGATGATTGATAAGCCAAGGGTGAAAGCCACAAGAGCTACTAGAAACTCTTGATAAGTTCCAACCAAGAATCAGAGAGAGAATCTCACCAAAAGGTTTCTGATTTCAACTAGCCAAAAAAAAATTCCCCTTCCAAAGGTGTTTACAAGGTTTATAAACTAAACTAAAGTTCAGCGAGTGGGTTATAACACTTAACCCAAAACTAAAACCTAAACTTAAAAAAAATGTGAAATTAACGAGTAATGGGCTGAACAAAATTAACAAACCTAACTACATTAACTAACTTAAAACTAACAAGCCCAAATTAAGCTTGATCAGCCATGTGAACACAATGGACTAGTCTTGGATCTTTATCTTCTTGAATGGGTTTTGCCTCAAACAAACTTGAAATCATTTGGGCTAAAGCTTCATTAGCTCTCTTTGTTTTGGATCTAGTCATTAGTCCACTAAGTCCTTCCAAAGGATCTCCTCCTTGCCTTTTCTTGAGTCTAATTTATCTTCCATGATCACATCATTCCCTCCTTCTTAAAGAGAATTTGTCCTCAAATGTAGCTCCTCATTACCTACATCAAATAAGGACAAGTCAGTAACATTAAAAGTACCACTTACACAGTTGATCTTGTAGGCATTGTCATTTATTCTCTCCAAGACTTGGAAGGGTCCATCACCCCCAAGTTGGAGCTTGGATTTCCTTTGAGACCAAAATCTCTCCTTTGTCATGTGTACCCAAACCCAATCACCGGGTTCAAATACAACCTTCTTTCTACCCTTATTGGCTTGCTTTGCATAACTGTCCATTTTTTTTTTCAATTTGAGCATTGACTTACTCATGCAGCTTCTTTACAAAGCCAGCCTTATCCTATGCATCTTTATGCTTAAGAATAGAAATGTTAGGCATAGGCAGTAAATCAAGAGGAGTCAAGCGATTAAATCCATATACTGTCTCAAAAGGAGAATAATTAGTAGCACTATGGACAACCCTATTATATGCAAACTCTACATAAGGCAAACACTCTTCCTATGACTTAATATTCTTCTTTATAAGAACCCTAAGGAGAGTAGAAAAAGTCCTATTAACTACCTCAATTTGCCCATCAGTTTGGGGGTGACAAGTAGTTAAGAAAAGCAATTTAGTACCAATCTCACCCCATAGTGTCCTCCAAAAGTAACTTAGGAACTTCGTGTCCCTATCACTCACAATGCTCTTAGGTAAGCCATGAAGCCTCACTACTTCTTTGAAAAACAAGTCAGCCATGTGACATACATCATCCACTTTCTTGCAAGGTATGAAATGAGCTATCTTGGAGAATCTATTCACCACCACAAGAATGGAATCCTTGCCATTCTTTGTTCGAGGCAGTCCTAAAACAAAGGTCATAGAATTAATCCAAGGAAAATCAGGAATTGCAAAGGAGTATAGAGTCCATGAAGCAATACCTTTGACTTAGACTTCTTGCAAGCAATACATCTTTCACAAAATTTATGCACATCATGTTTCATGTGTGGCCAATAAAAATGTTCATGCAGTGTGTCTAAAATCTTTTGATCACCAAAATGCCCTATTAAACCCCCTTCATGTGTCTCTCTCATAAGCAACTCTCTAATGGAACTTTTAGGCACACATAACATTTCTCTTTAAACAAATAATCCTTATGCCAAAAGTATCTATTTTGGTTAGCATGCACACAATTCTTATAAATCTGAGAAAAATTGGATCATGCTCATACAATTCCTTTATATGCTCAAAACCAATGAATTAGTTCCAAGAGTAGAGAACAAAAAATATCTTCTTGAAATCACATCAGCAACTGTATTAGCCTTACCTTTTTTACACTTGATCACAGGGAAATTGCTCAAGGTACTCAACCTACTTGGCATGCCTCTTATTCAGCTTACCTTGTCCTTGTAGATACTTCAAGGACTCATGGTCACTATGGATCACAAATTCTTTAGGTAAAAGGTAATGCTGCCATGTTTTTGATGCCCTTACTAATGCATACAACTTTTTATTATATGTGGGATAGTTAAGAGCGACACCATTTAACTTTTCACTGAAAAAAGCAATCGAGTGCCCTTCTTGCATCAAAACAGCCCCTATTCCAACACCAGATGCATCATATTCAATCTCAAAAGATTTAACAAAATTAGGCAATGTAAGAATACGTCCATGAGTTAATTTATTTTTGAGATAACAAAAGCTTGCTCTTGTTTTTCAACCCATTTAAATCCCACATGCATTTTAATTACATCATTCAAAGGTGTAGCCAATGTACTAAAATCTTTAACAAACCTCCAATAGAAACTAGCTAAACCATGAAAGCTTCTTACCTCACTAACATTCTTAGGAGTTGGCCACTCTTGAATAGCTTTCACCTTCCCTTGATCAACCTACACTCCTTGTGAGCTAACAACAAAACTAAGAAAAACTATATGATTTGTACAAAAAATTCATTTTTCCATGTTGGCATACAATTTCTCATGCTTAAAGGCTTCCAAAACACTCCTCAAATGCACATGATGATCATTATAAGATTTGCTAAAAATCAAAATGTCATCAAAACAAATCACAAAAAACTTTTCTGGGAATTCCCTTAACATGTGATTCATCACAAGGAAACATGATGATGTCACCAACCACTACACTTGTCTTTTAGTGAATAAATGTTTTTGAGAGAATTAAGGACAAAGTACTACTTTATTTTGAACTAATGACATCCTTAATCGTGATAATGCATAATTAATTTAAATTAATCTTAATTAGACCAAGTTAATTATAATTTGGCTATTGCTTTTACTAAACAAACCCTAATTGGTACACTTTTTACCTATTCTACCCTCACCTTTTTACCTAATACCCCCAATACCCCTAAACCAAATCCTACCAACTCCCACCAAAAAAAAAAAAAAACTCAACCACTCCTCTTTCCTCTTGCAAGGCTGTAGCCTCTCTCCCTACTCTCTCACACACATTTTCCACTTACAAAAACACATTGAACCACTTCATCTTATTTTCTCTCAACTCCTCCATCTCCACCACCTTCAACCTCATACCACCTCAAATCTCAACCAAATCAAATGTAAACATGCTTTTCCATATCCCTTTCTCCCAAAAAACAAATCCAAATATACCATTAGTTTCACAAAAAAGCCTAAAACCCTTCCATCAAAATTTGGATGATTTTGTGAGTAAAGGAAAGAAAGAGCTTTTTCTTCCTTTCTTGTGAGCTTCGATTTCAAGAAGCTTGTTAGTGTCTTGACCTCCAACAAAAACCCTCTTTTGGTAGGGGTTTGTTTCATACTTGCCTTTCTTACTTCATTTTTCATCTTTTATTAAAAAGGTTTGAGTTTTGATGATAGTTCTTGCTTGAAAGTTGGTTCTTTAGCCCAAAACTTTTTTTTTCTTTTAAATTTTTTGACAAGCTCATTTCCTTCCCTCTACATTTTGGTATTCCCCATTTCGTGTAGATAGGGATTTTTGCTTCAAAATTTAACTAATATATTTGGTCTACACTTAAAAAGAGTCACTTTTATATATTGTACAAAATTTTTGGGTAAGCTTTAGTCTCTTTTGAGTTAGCAGATTTTTTTAGGGTTAATTAAGATTGGAATATTTGTTCCAAAAACCAATTTGATATTTCAAAACTACACACAAAAGGAGCACATCTATATATGTTTCAAAAGTTTAGTAAAGTTTTGATTTTGTGGGTTGTAGGATCAGCCTAGACTACTAGGAGGAAAATTTTATTTTTAAAAATAACCATACATTTGGAATCCTCATGAAAAATGAAGCTTGCATATGTAACTTGGGCATTTTTACAGTTATGTAGAAATTTTGGTGTTTAGATGCAATTTTGCTAAGTTTAAGGGTTTTTATATAAAAACTGAAATTTTGGGGTGCAAATCTGTACAAATGGGTTATGGAATAGTAATGTATGTGTTTGGAATTAAAAAAAGTGAGTTTGGGGGTCATTTTGCATATTTAGTAAAGTTAAGGAGTCAAAATGTAATTTATCAAAAGTTGGAGTTTTTGTGCAAATTCAGGAATTTTGAGGGCAGAGTTGTATTTTCAATAGAATGAAGACAATAAATCTGTTTGGGGGTGAAAAATTAACTTAGGGGATATTTTACAAATTTTATAAAGCTTGGGGGATTTTTTAGCAAAATTTGAATTTTCAAGGTCCTTAAAAATATGTTTTTAGAACCTATACTTTAAAGGGTGGCCATAATTTTTACACACCTTGGGAAGAGGAAAATTTGTTTTCAAATTATTTATGTCACACACTCAAGCCAATATATCTAAAGAGACTCTTTACCTATGATATTATATGCATTAAAGAATTTTGAACATCAACTGATGAATTGTAATTGATTATTGCACGTGATTACTATGCTTGACTGGATTGTGATTACTAAGTGTTGACTGTGAATAATTGCTATGACATACTTGACTATGACTCATTGGTATTATATGTGATATTAATTATCATACTGGATATTGTTAACTAGATTGGTTGCATGTGCATCCATTCTAAGCATTTTTCATGATTGATTTTTGAATAAGTCCTATCCAAGGAATGTGTTTGAGTCAAATATGTACTATGATGTTGAATAAGTGAAGTTATGAGCTTAGGATACTATTATGGTGTACCATGTAGTGCATTTGTGGGTCTTCTTGTGAAGTAAGGGAATCAAATCAACTAAGGACTAATAGAATACTAAGTGTTACACCATAGCATGAACCATGGATGATGTGAACCAAGGACGAGTTACAAGCTTGCAAGACAAAGCCAAGGAGGAAGAGGCATTGAAGGAAATTGGAGGACCCATGACAAGGTCCAAGACTAAGATAACGAAGCAAGCTTTGGCAAGCCTAATAATGGAGCTCAAGGGACAGGAGGATCAACACACAATGGAGGCAGCAACTAAATGGATCACATTCCTTCAACTTCGAAGTGAAATTGAGCCAACATGAAGACATAATTATGAAGTCCCAATCTGCATGATCAAAGATGCATTCATGGGTTGCAAGTGGCCTATTTAATGGCTTAAGAATATTGGACCTTAGTGGAAAATAAATGAGTTCAATTTTTATTATTTTCTTTGTAACTTTTGTATATATTTTTTAGTGATTTTTTCTGAAGTGAGTTTTTATGTCTTTTGAGAGTTACTAAGTTATTGTTAGGATTAGTGGACTCTACACTAGTGGAAAATAAATGTAACATGCATGAATGCATGATAGTTGTGCAGAATTCATACTTAGTGGAGTTTTAGTGGATAGTAGATGCTTAGTCGGAAGTTTAGTGAAGGTTTAATGTTTCAGCCCTCCACTAAGCCTATAAATAGGAGAACTCTTGTATTGGAAACACAAATTGAATTTGAATGAAATCTAAGTTTTCTCTAATAGGAAAGCTTCCCTTGAGTTCTTGGGCAAAGAACTATATCTGATCTTATCAAGGCAACTTGTGGCAATCACAACTTCATGACTAATCACTCACCTTCTCATCTTTCTTGAGTGTAGCGTCAATATCCTTCCCTAAAAACTGACTTTCAAGGCAATGCATTCCCTTATTTTTTATCAAGTGGCCATACAAGACATTATTGAATAAGGAATAAATGAATTAGAGAAAAAATTCGGATGACTCCTATCATAGAGAAGATGGTAGAATCTTACCTTAGTTGGTTTAAGCATGTTTAGAGGAGACCTATAGAGACCCAAGTGAGGAGAGTGGACCAAATAGAGAATAGCACCATAAAAAAGGCAAAGGAAGACCGAGAAAAACTATAGGAAAAGCAATCAAAAGATATTTAAGTATCTATGATGCCTCGGGTACACATGTTCGTAGGTGAGTACAATATGGCCTTAGGTCCCCGAAGACCCACCAGCTTTATCGAAAAGCGCCAAATATAGGAAACAATGTTGCAGCGTAGGTCCTAAAAAATTATGCAAAATAAGCTCACTCCAACATGTGGACGAGCTAAGCTATGCCCTAGGCATTAGCAAGGCTCACTGCTACGAGCAGGCCCAATGCCAGCATGGTGCAAAATGATACAGTTTCACTTACTAATGCTTCCACATTATATAAACCCTTCCAATTGCGTTTTGGGCATTAGAAACCCAATATCCTACCCACAAAACACCATTTCCTCTTATTTCTCTCATCCTCCTTCAAATCCACTTCCTCTAAGCTTTAAGGTGAGTTTGGTTGATGGTTTATGCTTCCTATTTCTTTTCCCTTCCATGTTCCAGAGTTTGAGTATCGTTATTTGTAACGCCCCGATTTTCTGCTAGAGTGAAAATGACCAAAATGCCCCTGAGGTCATTATCAGCCCGGAATTCGAGGAAAGCCAAGTCCGGCAGAACTCGAAGGGCAAACTCAATGTTGGAAGGGGATTTGGATGACTTGTGTTTCTTTCCGGGATCAAAAATCTCGTTTTGAAGTTTCGTGCCAAAATGACCAAAATGCCCTGTGGCGTTTTACCCTTGCAAGTCTTGATGAACCCGAAACCTCTCCAGATGGGTTTAAAAGATGTTTTTATGTATTCTGTGGTCTCAGTTTTGGTCCCGGAGGTCCCGGGCAAAATAAGTGCAAAATTACAGTTTTGCCTGTAGTTTCGTATGTTTACACCTAATCAAACGGTTAAGCGAAACCTAAGCAATATTATGCTCTAATCGAAGGTTAATTTGTAACACCCTAGTAATTAACCAGATACACCTAGGTTGAATCTGATTAATGACTAGACTTTACTCCTTGCTTTGGTTCTTTCTTCATAATTTGAAAATACTTAGTGAAATTACGAGCCATTTTTTTTTTTAAACACATAATTGAAAACGTGAGCCGAGTACAACGTGAACGAGTAAGCGGGGTATAATAAGACGTTTAAGAATATATCACATCATATTACTTAGGCTCCATCATATAACATCCATAAGCACATTATAGCATATATTTACATACAATAACCTCACTCAAAGGGTGGGTTATGTTCATACATCATTATCTTATGCAAACCCATAAAAGAAAATATACTTAAGGAAATACATGCCCCTAAACTAGATAACTGCATAAGTCGGGAAGGTTAACCTAAAACTAGGGTGCATGATCACACATAGATCTACTAAGAAGCTTCTATGGCCCTTTGTCCCGGAAATGGGGAATAAATCCGATCCATCGATGAGCTCCTCGGGAAGGGACACACGAGATGCACCAGTCGGGTCGCATGGACGGCCTTCTCGCTAACCTCGGCTGAACAAGCTGTTTCCTCACTACCCTCTCTTACACGTGTGGGAGTAGGAGCGAGCTCTCGAGAATATACATGAGTAGGAGTGTCCTCTGAAGGATCGGTTCAGAATATCTCGTCTCGGGAACATACTCTGGAAATCCATGGACAGCAGATGAAGCGGAATAAGAACGTAACATCCTTTCATCAAGTGGACGTGCATGTTCGAAAACCATTTCATCGCCATAGGGAGAAGTAGGAGAAAATCGATAATTAGGGACAGGATGTGCAAATGGACGACCTATGTAAATAAAAACACGAATCAAGCGCACCTCCCTTCAAAATGATCTGAGCGATGCACCGGATCATAGTGGAATTCCCAAGTAGGGGTATCAGCGAGCAGACGAATGTCGCCATTTGAATCTGGAGACAATGACGGAAATAAAGAAAAGGGAGTGAGAATCTTGCTAAAGAATTCTCAGTAGGGTGCCTCCTTCTATAGTGTCATCATCAAAGTCCCCAGGAACCTCGGGATTATTCTAAAATAGTGAGCATGCAAAGATTCATTTTAAGTTCGGACAAATACTTAACCGAGGTTCGTCAAGTTTTAAATCATGCGTCTTATAATGCATCATAATCTTAACATGTCATATTTACAATGAACTTTTCCTTTATCATTACATCATTTTCCTCATCATCATTATCAAATAACATGCATAAAAGAATGTCATATAATATTAGCTACATGTGGACATAGTGCACATATTTCATTTCCTTAGGTGACTTAAAATCTTATCATCATCATTATTTTCCTTAGGCCACCCTATACTCCACCCTTTTGGGAGTAATTTAGGTTATGAGCTCATACTTTACTAGTCGTCACTAGCATATACTTATCCCTTTTGATAAGCTAAAGTCCCGACTCTACCCTTTTGAGAGAAGCGGGTTAGGGGCTAAAATCACCTTTTCACCACCTATAGTCGATGGTTCCAAAGGATCATTTTCTTATAAGTTTAAGTCACCATTAAATCTTTGCATGTTATATCATAATACAATTCATAAACATCATAACATTTTCTCATTTATAGTCTTAAGCTAGAATAATATATATCAACTGTAATCATGCATATGGGAGATTCCCACGAAAGAGAGGTGGAGTCACAATGGACACGCTTAAATACCAAATCTTTCCTTAGCGAACCTTTCCAAATTACACTTTTACAATGATACACTTTCTTCTAGCAACAAAGGTAAATTTTACATAATAAAGAGCATTTCATGTATAAGCATTCTCATTATTTGCAACAGCAACTATAACATGCAAGCCAGGAAATCATTCAATGATATCAAGTACTTAATAAGCATCCAATCCTTACATAGAATTATCAATTATAGAACTAATTAGTTACTAAACCAATTATGAATCATTCTCTTAACAATAAACCATAATTATCACAACTTCAATCATATCAAATCATTATCACACATTGATACTAAACTCGGATCGATGGTAGAATCATGAACCTCATGCAATTACATAGAATCATATTTTAAGTGCATATAAAATACTAGTTCCCCGTAAAATCCTTGCAAAGCCTTAAAACTCATTTAGAAACTAGTTCTTTTGTCAAATTTGGGAGGATCTTCACAATTAAAATTCTCACTTAAGATAAAAGGAGTAAGTCTTGAGCTTTAGAGATTTAGGTGACATCTTAGAATTATAAACATGCTATGCAACCTTATTTTAATCTTATCTTTATAAGGTGATAGCTTGGAATTATAAACATGGTATGCAATTCCATTTCTTTATCTTTAAGATTTAAGGTGATGACTTGAAAATTAAACATGATGCAAGAACTTGAAATATAAACATGATACAAGAAATCGGAGCGGCGGTAATCCGCAGAACCGAGAGGGAGAAGAGAATATTAAGAAACCGGAGCGGCGGTAGTCCGCACAAGACCAGTAGAGAGGGAGAAGAGATTATTAAGAAACCGGAGCGGCGGTAGTCCTATGAGGACCCGATAGAGAGGAGAAGAGATTATTAAGAAACCGAGCGGCGGTAGTCCGCACAGGACGATAGAGGGAGAAGAGATTATTATTACATCTTTTTAAGCTCCAATCTCAAGACGTTTTAAAGAATAAATTCTTTAACTCCAATAATCATATTTCTTTGCTTGTGATACATGGGCAAGTCTTTGAGCTCTAGGATCTTTAGGTGATGGCATAAAATAAACATGCCATGCGTTGATTCTTTTAGCCATTATAAAATATAGTGAGAGCATAAATTAAATATGAGATGCAACCTCTTTATTATCTTGAAAGATTAAGTGATGACTTGAAACATAAACATGAAATACAAGCTTGGAATTTAAACATGAGAAATGCAAGTTCATTTTCATTCTTGAAAATTTAGTGATGACATAGAAGGTAAACATGGTTATGCAAAGCATAAACTTAATCATGGATGCAAATTCATTTTGTTTCTTTACTAGAGCTCCTTCAAGACTTTAAAGAATTATAAATTCAACCCAATACATATCTTAACAAGAAATAAAACATAAAAGGAAAAAAATACATCTTTCAAGTTCTAAACTAAAAATCTTTGTTTTAGCATCATAAAGCATTATTCTTTAAAGTTTTGCATCAAGTGGAATTTTCAAGCTTTAGAGGCCTAACTTGTGATGGATTTACAATCCACCCTCAAGGTCCTCATCATCAAGCCATCATCTTAGTTCCACCTAGGCCATATGGTTGAATTGGTTAAAGAAAAATTGAAGAAGAAAACCAAAATGAAAAGCTAAGGTAAGTTCATAATTTCATCATTTTGAGCTAAAAACACAACCCCTCAAAGCATAGAAATAAATTTAGAAACTACTCCCTACCTAATCTGAGTTGAAGAAGAGGAAGAGAACTTGGTTTCTTGAAGTGAAATGAAACAAAATCTCTTTGAAGAAATTGAAGAAAGAATTCAGCCAAAGAGGAGGAAGAAAGAAAGTTTTTGGTGCTCTTAAAAACTAGTTATGAACTAAGCATTCTAAGACCACTCAAGCAAGCCTATTTATAGAAGATTTTGAGGCTTCTAATTGGCCAAAATGATGAGGTAGTGGACGGAATTTTGCAGGAGAAATAAGGGAGGAAAAAATCATTTTAGACAAAGTTGTATGAAATTAAGGAATTATGTCTCTTATGGTGACATTTTGGCATTTTGTTTTAGTGCAACTTTTGGCAATAATTCAGCTGCATAATGGCATCAATAATTTCGTCCATTACGGCCCAAAGAAGTGAAATTTGTGTGTTCCATGCATTATTTAGGTGTAGGCAAGGTATTCATGTAATTTAGAGAATTTACGGTTAAGGGTTTAAGTGAATTAGTAAGCAATTTGGGTGTTTTTGAGCAATTTTGGGTTCTAATCAATCTAAATACATAATTTTGACTCTAGATTAATATTTAGAATTTAATAAGCTTTAATTTGAGCCTAATATTGCTTAGGTTTCGGTATCCGAATCAAAAATTCCAAAATTCGCAAAGCGCCCAAAAGCAGGGGGCAAAATCGTACTTTCACTTAAAAATTGCCCGAGGCCACCCGAGCTTAACCAATGGTTAATCATGGCTTAAAAACACATTTTAAAACATTTTAGTGAGGTTCGGGCTCGATCGGCCACGCACATCGGAGTTAAAACAACCGCGAGGCGTTTTGGTCATTCATTGCGTCGGAACTCAAAATTGAGATCCTTTGCTCTATTAACACACATAACACAAACAATCCTTATTATCCTCAAAATATCCCCTTGAGAATAGGTGGGGCCCACGATCCTCATTTTACGAGTAAAATAACCAGGGCATTTTGGTCATTTTATACGTCTGAGAATTCGGGATTTGCGACTCTGCATGAATCGTTCCTAACCTCTCTTCTAATGTTATATTCCTTTATTGAGGATTGTTCGGCCTCAAATCTTATGTAATAATTACCTCACGGTAATTCGGTAATTGAGTAATTTCTAATGACGGTAAAATTACTGATAAAAATTGAGGCGTTACATTACTCCCTCCTTAAAAGAATTTCGCCGGAAATTCGTTACTGAGAACAACTTCGGGGTATTGTGCTTTCATGTTTGATTCGGCTCCCATGTAAGTTCTTGGTTTCACCCTGTCCCAAGCTACTTTGACCAGTGCACCTTGTTCATAAGCCTTAACTCCTCGGTCGGCGATTCTCGTGGGTAGTAAGTTAAATGTCAGTTATCTCTTAATTGTACATGTTACGGCTCTAGTACATGACTCGGGTCGATTGATACTTTCTTAGCGAGAGACATGGAAAACATCATGAAGGTTGGATAGACTCGGGGTAGGGCTATACGGTGAGCTACGAGTCCTACTTTGGTAAGGATTTCAAGCGGACCAAGAAATGCAGGGCTCAATTTCTTTACTTTTATTGCTCGGCCTATGCACGTGGTGGGGATGATCCTTAGGAACACGTGGTCCCCTTCTTGAAAATCTAGCGGTTTTAAGCGCTTGTCCGCATAGTTTTTCTGTCGACTTTGAGCGGTAAGAATCTTATCCCTAATCTTCTTGATTTGTTCCGTTGTTTCCCTCACAATATCGGTCCGAGTAACCTTTGCTCTCAGGGTTCATACCAACATAAGGGAGATTGACATTTAGTCCATAGAGGGCCTCATACGGTGCCATACCGATACTTGCATGATAGCTGTTGTTATATGCAAATTCAATCGATGGCAGTACTTATCCCAACTTCCTTTGATCTAAAACACATGCCCTTAACATATCCTCCAAGGTTTGGATAGTTCTTTCAGATTGACCGTCTGTTTGGGGGTGATAGGCCGTGCTTAGACACGACTTTGAACCAAATGCCTTTTGAAAGGCTCCCAAAATCGTGGCGTAAACCGCGGATCCCGGTGCGACATTATCGTCGGCGGCAGCCCATGTAACCTTACTATCTCGTGAATATATAATTGTGCTAACCTATCCAAGGGATAAGGCACCTTAATAAGTAAAAGTGGTGACCGTCAATCGATCCACGATTACCCATATGGTATCATGATTCATTTGGGTCCTCGGTAATCCAGTCACAAAATCCATGGAGATACTATCCCACTTCCACTCGAGGATCGACAGAGGTTGCGGCATTCAGGAGGGTTTTGGTGTTCAATCTTCACCTTTTGACACACCAAGCACTTACTCACCCATGTGCACACATCTTTCTTCATTCAGGCCACGAACATCTTCTTCAAATCTTGATACATCTTGGTGGCACCAGGATGAAGGGTAAAATGGCTCTTATGGGCTTCCTCCAAAATATCCTTTCGGAGGCCACCACTAGCAGTACACATATTCGACCTTTAAACCTCCACAAATCGTCCATTCCTTGGGTAAAACCTATCAACTTTCCCCGCCTTCACGCCCCTAAAGTCTCTTGAAACTCAAAGCATCATCCTTGAGCTTGAACAATCCTTTCTTTGAACTCACTTGTCACTCTAAGATGACAAGCTCTGATGCCCTTAGTGGTCAAAGTCATTCCTAGGTTTAAGTCCCTAAATTGCTCAATCAATTCAACCTCATTCACCATCAAACGGGACACTTGTAAGGACTTCCTACTCAAAGCATCAGCTACTACATTAGCTTTACCAGGATGGTAGTTCAATCCAAAATCATAATCTTTCAAGAACTCCATCCATCGCCTTTGCCTCATGTTTAGCTCTTTTTGATCAAAGAGATATTTCAAACTCTTGTGATTGGAAAACACCTCAAACTTAACTCCATATAAATGGTGTCTCCAAATCTTTAGAGCAAACCACGACTGACTAACTCAAGGTCATGGGTAGGGTAGTTTGCCTCATGTGGCTTGAGTTGTCTTGATGCATAGGCCACCACTTGCCTATCTTGCATCAATACACAACCTAAACCCTTTTTTGAAGCATCACAATACACCTCGAAAGGCACATTGGGGTCGGGTAACACTAAAACAGGGGTAGAGGTTAGCTTGTGTTTTAACTCTTGAAAGCTCTTTTCACACTCCGGGGTCCATGAAAAAGGGGTGTTCTTCCTAGTCAGCTTGGTCACAGCTAGTGGAAATGCAGGAAAATCCCTTGATAAATCGCGGTAATAACCGGCTAAACCCAAAAAGCTCCTTACTTGATTCTGATGGTTGGTCTTTCCCGAGTTTACTACCGCTTCTACCTTACTAGGATCTCTGACAATTCCTTTCTTAGATACTACATGCCCTAAAAATTGCACCTTATCCAACCAAAACTCACACTTGGAAATCTTGGCATATAGTTTCTTTTCCTTCAAGATCTTGAGTACTATGGTCAGGTGGCATTCATGCTCTTCATGGGTCTTAGAATATATGACAATGTCATCTATTATGACTACTACAAACTGATCTAAATAGGGCGAAAGATCCTATTCATGTAATCCATAAAAATAGTTTGGAGCATTGGTTAACCCAAAGGACATTCTGCAAACTCAAAATGGCCGTGTCGAGTGCGAAAGGCCGTTTAGGTATGTCTTCATCTCTCACTCTAATTTGATGGTAGCCTGACCTCAAATCTATCTTAGAAAACACTACCGCACCTTTCAGTTGGTCCATCAAATCATCGATCCTAAGCGGAGGATACTTGTTTTTCACCGTTACTTTATTCAGCTGCCGATAATCTACACACATCCTCATACTCCCATCCTTTTTCTTTACAAACAACACAGGGGGCTCCCAAGGTGATGCACTAGGCCTAACAAACTTTTTCTCCAATAAATCTTCCAATTGAGTTTTTAACTCGGTCAATTCTAATGGGGACATCTGTATGGGGCTATGGATATAGGTCCCACACCGGAAGCAATTCTATGGAAAACTCTATCTCTCTTGGGAAACTCGGTATCTCATCTGGAAATACTTCAGGATAATTTCTTACTATTGGTATCTCATCGATACTTTGCTCAAAGTCTACATCACTAGCGGCTAAAAAAATGTAACCTTTACTCTCACCCTTACCACAATCCATTTCCACAGCAGTTATGTAAAGACTTATGGGTTTCTTAGGTTCAATAGGAGCAGGAAGAAAAGTGATGGTTTTCTCATAACAGTTTAACGATTACTGCAGTTGGCCTCAAGCCAATCCATGCCAAGAATCACATCTAAACCTCGCATGGGTAAGCAAATAAGATCTAAAACAAAGGATCTATTATCTATAATAAAACTACAATCTAAACAACATTTACAAGTCCCTAACGGGTTTTCCAGTAGGTGGAAACAATAAGGTCAAAAAGGAAGCTCAGTCATAGGTAAATTAAGGCTTTTAACACATGAATGGGAGATAAAAGAATGAGAAGCGCCAAAATCATATAGTACAATTAAGTCTTTACCATGCATATTACCCTTACCTTCCACGAGATTTCGTGACTTCGTTGTTTCTTGAAAGATTAATGATAAATACCCTTCCCTGGTATTGCGGCTTGGGATTGGGGGTTGGCGGGTTTCTTCCGGTGCATTCTCGGGAGTAATGACCTGGTTTTCCACACCGATAGCACACGTTTGTTCGGCTCGACATGGCATGCTCCCATGATTCTTGCCGCACTTGGGACATTCCATGGATGGCGCGGTAGTGGAAGTCTTCTTTGGACCTCTTTGTGGTGCTTTCCCTTTATTGTTGTTATTGTTGTTGTTGTGATTATTCTTGGGGTTATTGTTGTAGCGGTTGTTATTATACCGATTGTTGTTCTTTGGCCTTCCTTGTTGAAAATTTCTTTCTGTCCCTTCTGCTCTTGATTGAGGAAATGGAGGTCGATTCTGCCTCTTGAGCTAGCTGACCTTGAGGTGTCAACTTTTTGGTAATATTATCTGACTTTGGGGTGTTTAGTTTTCTCTGACCTTCTTCAATAATCCGACATTTGTTAACTAGGGTAGAGAAATCCTAATCTCCAAATGTGCAATTGCCACATTAAGTTCGCCTTCAACCACGACTCGTATTTAATGCATTTCCGGTACTCATCAGGATTTCCTTGGTACATTCTTGAGAACTTAATGAGTTCTTCAAATCTGGCGATTATCTTTGGGCCACATTCATATTCCCTGGACAAATTGCATGAATTCAATGTCCTTGGCATTTCTAAGCGACTCTGGAAAGTACTTTTCATAAAAATGGACCTTGAAAAGTTCCCAATCAATGTCCACATCGGTCGTCTCGAGGAGTCTTTGAACACCAGCCCACCGTAAACCGGCATCACCTTCAAGCATATGAGTAGCGAATGTGACCTTTTGCTCCTCAGAGCATGGGACTACGACAAAGACCTTCTCAATATTCGAATCCATTCATACGCAATATTTGGATTGATGTCCCTTGAAAAGCGGGTGGGTTTGCCTTACGAAACTCCCGAAGCAGGCATGTTCAGGAATCTCATGTCCTTGATTCATATTGGCTTGACGATCCTGATCCATTCGTTCCATCATCATTCTCATGGTCCTTGCTACGTCGCGGAGTGCTTCGGCTGTCTCGTTGTCTTGATTATTACGTCTTTGCGCTCCTAGTTCATTGTCGGCGTGCCATTGGTCCCTATATACACAAAACAGCAACATTGAGGTGATCAGGCCCAATATTCCATGCAAAGTGAGCAAGTTACCATGGCACTTTCAACATACAGTAGTCATGTATTTCTAATCCTCAAGCTCATCCTAGTGATAAACATGTACCCATGGCGTCACTAACGTATTATGCTTTAGAAGCATAGCTAGTCCAATCCTCAGGCTCCATGAGAATCGAACTGCTCTGATACCAAAATGTAACACCCTAGTAATTAACCAGATACACCTAGGTTGAATCTGATTAATGACTAGACTTTACTCCTTGCTTTGGTTCTTTCTTCATAATTTGAAAATACTTAGTGAAATTACGAGCCATATTTTTAAACACATAATTGAAAACGTGACGCGAGTACAACGTGAACGAGTAAGCGGGGTATAATAAGACGTTTAAGAATATATCACATCATATTACTTAGGCTCCATCATATAACATCCATAAGCACATTATAGCATATATTTACATACAATAACCTCACTCAAAGGGTGGGTTATGTTCATACATCATTATCTTATGCAAACCCATAAAAGAAAATATACTTAAGGAAATACATGCCCCTAAACTAGATAACTCCATAAGCCAGGAAGGTTATCCTAAAACTACGGTGCATGATCACACATAAATCTACTAAGAACCTTCTATGGCCATTGTCCTGGAAATGGGGGAATAAATCCGATCCACTGATGAGCTCCCTCGGGAGGGGACACACGAGATGCACCAGGCTGGGGTCGCATGGACGGCCTTCTCGCTAACCTCGGCTGAACAACTGTTTCCTCACTACCCTCTCTTACACGTGTGGGAGTAGGAGCAGAGCTCTCAGAATATACATGAGTAGGAGTGTCCTCTGAAGGATCAGTTTCAGAATATCTCGTCTCGGGAACATACTCTGGAAATCCATGGACAGCAGATGAAGCGGAATAAGAACGTAACATCCTTTCATCAAGTGGACGTGCATGTTCGAAAACCATTTCATCGCCATAGGGAGAAGTAGGAGAAAATCGATAACTAGGGACAGGATGTGCAAATGGACGACCTATGTAAATAAAAACACGAACTGCGCACCTCCCTTCAAAATGATACGAGCGATGCACCAGATCATAGTGGAATTCCCAAGTAGGGGTATCAACGAACAGGACGAATGTCGCCATTTGAATCTGGAGACAATGACGGAAATAAAGAAAAGGGAGTGAGAATCTTGCTAAAGAATTCTCAGTAGGGTGCCTCCTTCTATAGTGTCATCATCAAAGTGCCCAGGAACCTCGGGATTATTCTAAAATAGTGAGCATGCAAAGATTCATTTTAAGTTCGGACAAATACTTAACCGAGGTTCGTCAAGTTTTAAATCATGCGTCTTATAATGCATCATAATCTTAACATGTCATATTTACAATGAACTTTTCCTTTATCATTACATCATTTTCCTCATCATCATTATCAAATAACATGCATAAAAGAATGTCATATAATATTAGCTACATGTGGACATAGTGCACATATTTCATTTCCTTAGGTGACTTAAAATCTTATCATCATCATTATTTTCCTTAGGCCACCCTATACTCCACCCTTTTGGGAGTAATTTAGGTTATGAGCTCATACTTTACTAGTCGTCACTAGCATATACTTATCCCTTTTGATAAGCTAAAGTCCCGACTCTACCCTTTTGAGAGAACGGGTTAGGGGGCTAAAATCACCTTTTCACCACCTATAGTCTGATGGTTCCAAAGGATCATTTTCTTATAAGTTTAAGTCACCATTAAATCTTTGCATGTTATATCATAATACAATTCATAAACATCATAACATTTTCTCATTTATAGTCTTAAGCTAGAATAATATATATCAACTGTAATCATGCATATGGGAGATTCCCACGAAAGAGAGGTGGGTCACAATGGACACGCTTAAATACCAAATCTTTCCTTAGCGAACCTTTCCAAATTACACTTTTACAATGATACACTTTCTTCTAGCAACAAAGGTAAATTTTACATAATAAAGAGCATTTCATGTATAAGCATTCTCATTATTTGCAACAACAACTATAACATGCAGGCCAGAAATCATTCAATGATATCAAGTACTTAATAAGCATCCAATCCTTACATAGAATTATCAATTATAGAACTAATTAGTTACTAAACCAATTATGAATCATTCTCTTAACAATAAACCATAATTATCACAACTTCAATCATATCAAATCATTATCACACATTGATACTAAACTCGGATCAGTGGCGAATCATGAACCTCATGCAATTACATAGAATCATATTTTAAGTGCATATAAAATACTAGTTCCCAGTAAAATCCTTGCAAAGCCTTAAAACTCATTTAGAAACTAGTTCTTTTGTCAAATTTGGGAGGATCTTCACAATTAAAATTCTCACTTAAGATAAAAGGAGTAAGTCTTGAGCTTTAGAGATTTAGGTGACATCTTAGAATTATAAACATGCTATGCAACCTTATTTTAATCTTATCTTTATAAGGTGATAGCTTGGAATTATAAACATGGTATGCAATTCCATTTCTTTATCTTTAAGATTTAAGGTGATGACTTGAAAATTAAACATGATGCAAGAACTTGAAATATAAACATGATACAAGAAGCTGGAGCGCGGTAATCCGCATTGCAGAACCAGTAGGGAGAAGAGAATATTAAGAAACCTGGAGCGGCGGTAGTCCGCATGTGACCAGATAGAGGAGAAGAGATTATTAAGAAACCGGAGCGATGTAGTCCGCACAGGACGATAGAGGAGAAGAGATTATTAAGAAACCGAGGGCGGTAGTCCGCAGGACCGATAGAGGAGAAGAGATTATTATTACATCTTTTAAGCTCCAATCTCAAGACTTTTTAAAGAATAAATTCTTTAACTCCAATAATCATATTTCTTTGCTTGTGATACATGGGCAAGTCTTTGAGCTCTAGGATCTTTAGGTGATGGCATAAAATAAACATGCCATGCGTTGATTCTTTTAGCCATTATAAAATATAGTGAGAGCATAAATTAAATATGAGATGCAACCTCTTTATTATCTTGAAAGATTAAGTGATGACTTGAAACATAAACATGAAATACAAGCTTGGAATTTAAACATGAGAAATGCAAGTTCATTTTTTCATTCTTGAAAATTTAGTGATGACATAGAAGGTAAACATGGTTATGCAAAGCATAAACTTAATCATGGATGCAAATTCATTTTGTTTCTTTACTAGAGCTCCTTCAAGACTTTAAAAGAATTATAAATTCAACCCAATACATATCTTAACAAGAAATAAAACATAAAAGGAAAAAAAAATACATCTTTCAAGTTCTAAACTAAAAATCTTTGTTTTAGCATCATAAAGCATTATTCTTTAAAGTTTTGCATCAAGTGGAATTTTCAAGCTTTAGAGGCCTAACTTGTGATGGATTTACAATCCACCCTCAAGGTCCTCATCATCAAGCCATCATCTTAGTTCCACCTAGGCCATATGGTTGAATTGGTTAAAGAAAAATTGAAGAAGAAAACCAAAATGAAAAGCTAAGGTAAGTTCATAATTTCATCATTTTGAGCTAAAAACACAACCCTCAAAGCATAGAAATAAATTTAGAAACTACTCCCTACCTAATCTGAGTTGAAGAAGAGGAAGAGAACTTGGTTTCTTGAAGTGAAATGAAACAAAATCTCTTTGAAGAAATTGAAGAAAGAATTCAGCCAAAGAGGAGGAAGAAAGAAAGTTTTTGGTGCTCTTAAAAACTAGTTATGAACTAAGCATTCTAAGACCACTCAAGCAAGCCTATTTATAGAAGATTTTGAGGCTTCTAATTGGCCAAAATGATGAGGTAGTGGACGGAATTTTGCAGGAGAAATAAGGGAGGAAAAATCATTTTAGACAAAGTTGTATGAAATTAAGGAATTATGTCTCTTATGGTGACATTTTGGCATTTTGTTTTAGTGCAACTTTTGGCAATAATTCAGCTGCATAATGGCATCAATAATTTCGTCCATTACAGCCCAAAGAAGTGAAATTTGTGTGTTCCATGCATTATTTAGGTGTAGGCAAGGTATTCATGTAATTTAGAGAATTTACGGTTAAGGGTTTAAGTGAATTAGTAAGCAATTTGGGTGTTTTTGAGCAATTTTGGGTTCTAATCAATCTAAATACATAATTTTGACTCTAGATTAATATTTAGAATTTAATAAGCTTTAATTTGAGCCTAATATTGCTTAGGTTTCTGATTATCTGAATCAAAAATCCCAAAATTCAAAAGCGCCCAAAAGCAGGGCAAAATCGTACTTTCACTTAAAATTGCCCGAGGCCACCCGAGCTTAACCAATGGTTAATCATGGCTTAAAAACACATTTTAAAACATTTTAGTGAGGTTCTGGGCGGTTGGGCACGCACATCGGAGTTAAAACAACCGCAGGCGCGTTTTGGTCATTTCGCGCGCCGGAACTCAAAATTGAGATCCTTTTGCTCTATTAACACACATAACACAAACAATCCCTTATTATCCTCAAAATATCCCCTTGAGAATAGGTGGGGCCCACGATCCTCATTTTCTGAGTAAAATAACTTCAGGGCATTTTGGTCATTTTATACGTCTGAAATTCGGGATTTGCGACTCTCGCATGAATCGTTCCTAACCTCTCTTCTAATGTTATATTCCTTTATTGAGGATTGTTCGGCCTCAAATCTTATGTAATAATTACCTACGGTAATTCGGTAATTGAGTAATTTCTAATGGCACGAAAAATTACAAGAAAATTGGGGCGTTACATTACTGCCCTCCTTAAAAGAATTCGAGCCCGGAAATTCGTTACCTGAGAGCAACTCGGGGTATTGTGCATTCATGTTTGATTCCAGCTCCCATGTAAGTTCTTCGGTTTCACCGTGTCCCCAAGCTACTTTGACCAGGGTCTGACCTTGTTCCTTAACTGCTTAACTCCTCGGTCGACGATTCTCGTGGGTAGTAAGTTAAATGTCAGGTTATCTCTTAATTGTACATGTTCTGGCTCTAGTACATGACTCGGGTCAGATTGATACTTTCTTAACTGAGAGACATGGAAAACATCATGAAGGTTGGATAGACTCGGGGGTAGGGCTATACGGATGAGCTCTGTGTCCTACTTTGGTAAGGATTTCAAACGGACCAAGAAATCTGGGGCTCAATTTCTTTACTTTTATTGCTCGGCCTATGCCTGTGGTGGGGATGATCCTTAGGAACACGTGGTCCCTTTCTTGAAAATCTAGCGGTTTTCGCCGCTTGTCCGCATAGTTTTTCTGTCGACTTTGAGCAGTAAGAATCTTATCCCTAATCTTCTTGATTTGTTCCGTTGTTTCCCTCACAATATCAGGTCCGAGTAACCTTTGCTCTCCGGGTTCATACCAACATAAGGGAGATTGACATTTCCGTCCATAGAGGGCCTCATACGATTGCCATACCGATACTTGCATGATAATTGTTGTTATATGCAAATACAATCAGTGGCAGGAACTTATCCCAACTTCCCCTTTGATCTAAAACACATGCCCTTAACATATCCTCCAAGGTTTGGATAGTTCTTTCAGATTGACCGTCTGTTTGGGGGTGATAGGCCGTGCTTAGACACAGCTTTGAACCAAATGCCTTTTGAAAGGCTCCCCAAAATCGTGACGTAAACCACGGACCGGTCCGAGATTATCGTCGACGGCACCCCATGTAACCTTACTATCTCCTGAATATATAATTGTGCTAACCTATCCAAGGAATAAGTCACCTTAATAAGTAAAAAGTGGGCTGACTTCGTCAATCGATCCACGATTACCCATATGGTATCATGATTCATTTGGGTCCTCGGTAATCTAGTCACAAAATCCATGGAGATACTATCCCACTTCCACTCAGGGATCGACAGAGGTTGCAGCATTCCAAAGGGTTTTTGGTGTTCAATCTTCACCTTTTGACACACCAAGCACTTACTCACCCATGTGCACACATCTTTCTTCATTCCAGGCCACCAGAACATCTTCTTCAAATCTTGATACATCTTGGTGGCACCATGATGAAGGGTAAAATGGCTCTTATGGGCTTCCTCCAAAATATCCTTTCGGAGGCCACCACTAGCAGGTACACATATTCGACCTTTAAACCTCCACAAATCGTCCATTCCTTGGGTAAAACCTATCAACTTTCCCGCCTTCACGCCTCTAAAGTCTCTTGAAACTCAAAGATCATCCTCTTGAGCTTGAACAATCCTTTCTTTGAACTCACTTGTCACTCTAAGATGACAAGCTCGATGCCCTTAGTGGTCAAAGTCATTCCTAGGTTTAACTCCCTAAATGGCTCAATCAATTGAACCTCCTTCACTATCAAGCGGGACACTTGTTAGGACTTCCTACTCAAAGCATCAGCTACTACATTAGCTTTACCGGGATGGTAGTTCAATCCAAAATCATAATCTTTCAAGAACTCCATCCATCGCCTTTGCCTCATGTTTAGCTCTTTTTGATCAAAGAGATATTTCAAACTCTTGTGATCGGAAAACACCTCAAACTTAACTCCATATAAATGGTGTCTCCAAATCTTTAGAGCAAACACGACTTGACTAACTCAAGGTCATGGGTAGGGTAGTTTGCCTCATGTGGCTTGAGTTGTCTTGATGCATAGGCCACCACTTGCCTATCTTGCATCAATACACAACCTAAACCCTTTTTTGAAGCATCACAATACACCTCGAAAGGCACATTGGGGTCGGGTAACACTAAAACAGGGGTAGAGGTTAGCTTGTGTTTTAACTCTTGAAAGCTCTTTTCACACTCCGGGCTCCATGAAAAAGGGCTGTTCTTCCTAGTCGACTTGGTCAAAGGTAGGGAAATGCAGGAAAATCCCTTGATAAATCGACGGTAATAGCAAGCTAAACCCAAAAAGCTCCTTACTTGATTCTGAGTGGTTGGTCTTTCCCGGTTTACTACCGCTTCTACCTTACTAGGATCTCTGACAATTCCTTTCTTAGATACTACATGCCCTAAAAATTGCACCTTATCCAACCAAAACTCACACTTGGAAATCTTGGCATATAGTTTCTTTTCCTTCAAGATCTTCAGTACTATGGTCAGGTGGCATTCATGCTCTTCATGGGTCTTAGAATATATGAGAATGTCATCTATAAAGACAACTACAAACTGATCTAAATAGGGCCGAAAGATCCTATTCATGTAATCCATAAAAATAGCTGGAGCATTGGTTAACCCAAAGGACATTCTTGCAAACTCAAAATGGCGTGTCAGTCACGAAAGGCCGTTTTAGGTATGTCTTCATCTCTCACTCTAATTTGATGGTAGCGACCTCAAATCTATCTTAGAAAACACTACCGCACCTTTCGGTTGGTCCATCAAATCATCGATCCTAGGCAGAGGATAGTTGTTTTTCACGGTTACTTTATTCAAGCTGCCGATAATCTACACACATCCTCATACTCCCATCCTTTTTCTTTACAAACAACACAGGGGGCTCCCAAGGTGATGCACTAGGCCTAACAAACTTTTTCTCCAATAAATCTTCCAATTGAGTTTTTAACTCGGTCAATTCTAATGGGGACATCCTGTATGGGGCTATGGATATAGGTCCTGCACCTGGAAGCAATTCTATGGAAAACTCTATCTCTCTCTTGGGGGGAAACTCCGGTATCTCATCTGGAAATACTTCAGGATAATTTCTTACTATTGGTATCTCATCGATACTTTGCTCAAAGTCTACATCACTAGCGGCTAAAAAAATGTAACCTTTACTCTCACCCTTACCACAATCCATTTCCACAAAGAAGTTATGTAAAGACTTATGGGTTTCTTAGGTTCAATAGGAACAGGAAGAAAAGTGATGGTTTTCTCATAACAGTTTAACAGTACACGGTTGGCCTCAAGCCAATCCATGCCAAGAATCACATCTAAACCTCGCATGGGTAAGCAAATAAGATCTAAAACAAAGGATCTATTATCTATAATAAAACTACAATCTAAACAACATTTACAAGTCCTAACGGGGTTTCCAGTGGGGGGAGGAACAATAACGTCAAAAGGAACCTCAGTCATAGGTAAATTAAGGCTTTTAACACATGAATGGGAGATAAAAAGAATGAGAAGCGCCAGAATCATATAGTACAATTAAGTCTTTACCATGCATATTACCCTTACCTTCCACGAGATTTCGTGACTTCGTTGTTTCTTCAGCATTAACAGTAAATACCCTTCCCTGGTATTGCGGCTTGGGATTGGGGGTTGGCGGGTTTCTTTCCGTGCATTCTCGGGAGTAATGACCTGGTTTTCCACAATCGATAGCACACGTTTGTTCGGCTCGACATGGCATGCTCCCATGATTCTTGCCGCACTTGGGACATTCCATGGATTGCGCAGGCCGTGGAGGTACTGCTGGACCTCTTTGTGGTGCTTTCCCTTTATTGTTGTTATTGTTGTTGTTGTGATTGTTACTGGGGTTATTGTTGTAGCGGTTGTTATTATAGCGATTGTTGTTGTTTGGCCTTCCTTGTTGAAAATTTCTTTGTGTCCCTTGTGGTCTTGATTGAGGGGGAAATGGAGGTCGATTACGCCTCTTGAGCTAGCGACCTTGAGGTGTCAACTTTTTGGTAATATTATCGACTTTGGGGTGTTTAGTTTTCTCTGACCTTCTTCAATAATCCGACATTTGTTAACTAGGGTAGAGAAATCCCTAATCTCCAAATGTGCAACTGCCACATTAAGTTCCGCCTTCAACCCTGACTCGTATTTAATGCATTTCCAGTACTCATCAGGATTTCCTTGGTACATTCTTGAGAACTTAATGAGTTCTTCAACCGGCGATGTCTTGGGCCACATTCATATTCCCTGGACAAATTGCATGAATTCAATGTCCTTGGCATTTCTAACGACTCACGGAAAGTACTTTTCATAAAAATGGACCTTGAAAAGTTCCCAATCAATGCCCACATCGGTCGTCTCCAGGAGTCTTTGAACACCCGTCCACCAGAAACCGGCATCACCTTCAAGCATATGAGTAGCGAATGTGACCTTTTGCTCCTCCGAGCATGGGACTACAGCAAAGACCTTCTCAATATTCCGAATCCATTCATCTGCAATATTTGGATTGATGTCCCTTGAAAACGGTGGGTTTGCCTTACGAAACTCCCCGAAAACAGGCATGTTCAGGAATCTCATGTCCTTGATTCATATTGGCTTGACGATCCTGATCCATTCGTTCCATCATCATTCTCATGGTCCTTGCTACGTCGCGGAGTGCTTCTACTGTCTCGTTGTCTTGATTATTACGTCTTTGCGCTCCTAGTTTGTTGTCGACGTGCCATTGGTCCCTATACACACAAAACAGCAACATTGAGGTGATCAGGCCCAATATTCCATGCAAAGTGAGCAAGTTACCATGGCACTTTCAACATACAGTAGTCATGTATTTCTAATCCTCAAGCTCATCCTAATGATAAACATCTACACATGACGTCACTAACGTATTATGCTTTAGAAGCATAGCTAGTCCAATCCTCAGGCTCCATGAGAATCGAATCGCTCACGATACCAAAATGTAACACTTAGTAATTAACCAGATACACCTAGGTTGAATCTGATTAATGACTAGACTTTACTCCTTGCTTTGGTTCTTTCTTCATAATTTGAAAATACTTAGTGAAATTACGAGCCATTTTTTTTTAAACACATAATTGAAAACGTGAGCAGTACAACGTGAACGAGTAAGCGCGGTATAATAAGACGTTTAAGAATATATCACATCATATTACTTAGGCTCCATCATATAACATCCATAAGCACATTATAGCATATATTTACATACAATAACCTCACTCAAAGGGTGGGTTATGTTCATACATCATTATCTTATGCAAACCCATAAAAGAAAATATACTTAAGAAATACATCGCCCTAAACTAGATAACTCCATAAGCCGGGAAGGTTATCCTAAAACTAGGGTGCATGATCACACATAAATCTACTAAGAACCTTCTATGGCCACCGTCCTGGAAATGGGGGAATAAATCCGATCCATCGATGAGCTCCTCGGGAAGGGACACACGAGATGCACCAGCCGGGTCGCATGGACGGCCTTCTCGCTAACCTCGGCTGAACAACTCTTTCCTCACTACCCTCTCTTACACGTGTGGGAGTAGGAGCAGAGCTCTCAGAATATACATGAGTAGGAGTGTCCTCTGAAGGATCAGTTTCAGAATATCTCGTCTCAGGAACATACTCTGGAAATCCATGGACAACAGATGAAGCGGAATAAGAACGTAACATCCTTTCATCAAGTGGACGTGCATGTTCGAAAACCATTTCATCGCCATAGGGAGAAGTAGGAGAAAATCGATAACTAGGGACAGGATGTGCAAATGGACGACCTATGTAAATAAAAACACGAATCACAAGACCTCCCTTCAAAATGATACGAGCGATGCACCGGATCATAGTGGAATTCCCAAGTAGGGGTATCAACGAAGAGGACGAATGTCGCCATTTGAATCTGGAGACAATGACGGAAATAAAGAAAAGGGAGTGAGAATCTTGCTAAAGAATTCTCAGTAGGGTGCCTCCTTCTATAGTGTCATCATCAAAGTCCCCAGGAACCTCGGGATTATTCTAAAATAGTGAGCATGCAAAGATTCATTTTAAGTTCGGACAAATACTTAACCGAGGTTCGTCAAGTTTTAAATCATGCGTCTTATAATGCATCATAATCTTAACATGTCATATTTACAATGAACTTTTCCTTTATCATTACATCATTTTCCTCATCATCATTATCAAATAACATGCATAAAAGAATGTCATATAATATTAGCTACATGTGGACATAGTGCACATATTTCATTTCCTTAGGTGACTTAAAATCTTATCATCATCATTATTTTCCTTAGGCCACCCTATACTCCACCCTTTTGGGAGTAATTTAGGTTATGAGCTCATACTTTACTAGTCGTCACTAGCATATACTTATCCCTTTTGATAAGCTAAAGTCCCGACTCTACCCTTTTGAGAGAGCGGGTTAGGGGCTAAAATCACCTTTTCACCACCTATAGTCGATGGTTCCAAAGGATCATTTTCTTATAAGTTTAAGTCACCATTAAATCTTTGCATGTTATATCATAATACAATTCATAAACATCATAACATTTTCTCATTTATAGTCTTAAGCTAGAATAATATATATCAACTGTAATCATGCATATGGGAGATTCCCAGGAAAGAGAGGTGGGTCACAATGGACACGCTTAAATACCAAATCTTTCCTTAGCCAGAACCTTTCCAAATTACACTTTTACAATGATACACTTTCTTCTAGCAACAAAGGTAAATTTTACATAATAAAGAGCATTTCATGTATAAGCATTCTCATTATTTGCAACAGCAACTATAACATGCAGGCCAGGAAATCATTCAATGATATCAAGTACTTAATAAGCATCCAATCCTTACATAGAATTATCAATTATAGAACTAATTAGTTACTAAACCAATTATGAATCATTCTCTTAACAATAAACCATAATTATCACAACTTCAATCATATCAAATCATTATCACACATTGATACTAAACTCGGATCGATGGCGAATCATGAACCTCATGCAATTACATAGAATCATATTTTAAGTGCATATAAAATACTAGTTCTAGTAAAATCCTTGCAAAGCCTTAAAACTCATTTACAAACTAGTTCTTTTGTCAAATTTGGGAGGATCTTCACAATTAAAATTCTCACTTAAGATAAAAGGAGTAAGTCTTGAGCTTTAGAGATTTAGGTGACATCTTAGAATTATAAACATGCTATGCAACCTTATTTTAATCTTATCTTTATAAGGTGATAGCTTGGAATTATAAACATGGTATGCAATTCCATTTCTTTATCTTTAAGATTTAAGGTGATGACTTGAAAATTAAACATGATGCAAGAACTTGAAATATAAACATGATACAAGAAAGCTGGAGCGGTAATCCGCATGTAACCAGTAGAGGGAGAAGAGAATATTAAGAAACCGGAGCGGCGGTAGTCCGCACAGGACCAGTAGAGGGAGAAGAGATTATTAAGAAACCGGAGCGGCGGTAGTCCGCACAGGACCAGTAGAGGGAGGAGAGTATATTAAGAAACCGGAGCGGCGGTAGTCCGCACAGCACCAGTAGAGGGAGAAGAGATTATTATTACATCTTTTTAAGCTCCAATCTCAAGACTTTTTAAAGAATAAATTCTTTAACTCCAATAATCATATTTCTTTGCTTGTGATACATGGGCAAGTCTTTGAGCTCTAGGATCTTTAGGTGATGGCATAAAATAAACATGCCATGCGTTGATTCTTTTAGCCATTATAAAATATAGTGAGAGCATAAATTAAATATGAGATGCAACCTCTTTATTATCTTGAAAGATTAAGTGATGACTTGAAACATAAACATGAAATACAAGCTTGGAATTTAAACATGAGAAATGCAAGTTCATTTTTCATTCTTGAAAATTTAGTGATGACATAGAAGGTAAACATGGTTATGCAAAGCATAAACTTAATCATGGATGCAAATTCATTTTGTTTCTTTACTAGAGCTCCTTCAAGACTTTAAAAGAATTATAAATTCAACCCAATACATATCTTAACAAGAAATAAAACATAAAAGGAAAAAAAAATACATCTTTCAAGTTCTAAACTAAAAATCTTTGTTTTAGCATCATAAAGCATTATTCTTTAAAGTTTTGCATCAAGTGGAATTTTCAAGCTTTAGAGGCCTAACTTGTGATGGATTTACAATCCACCCTCAAGGTCCTCATCATCAAGCCATCATCTTAGTTCCACCTAGGCCATATGGTTGAATTGGTTAAAGAAAAATTGAAGAAGAAAACCAAAATGAAAAGCTAAGGTAAGTTCATAATTTCATCATTTTGAGCTAAAAACACAACCCGTCAAAGCATAGAAATAAATTTAGAAACTACTCCCTACCTAATCTGAGTTGAAGAAGAGGAAGAGAACTTGGTTTCTTGAAGTGAAATGAAACAAAATCTCTTTGAAGAAATTGAAGAAAGAATTCAGCCAAAGAGGAGGAAGAAAGAAAGTTTTGCTGCTCTTAAAAACTAGTTATGAACTAAGCATTCTAAGACCACTCAAGCAAGCCTATTTATAGAAGATTTTGAGGCTTCTAATTGGCCAAAATGATGAGGTAGTGGACGGAATTTTGCAGGAGAAATAAGGGAGGAAAAATCATTTTAGACAAAGTTGTATGAAATTAAGGAATTATGTCTCTTATGGTGACATTTTGGCATTTTGTTTTAGTGCAACTTTTGGCAATAATTCAGCTGCATAATGGCATCAATAATTTCGTCCATTACAGCCCAAAGAAGTGAAATTTGTGTGTTCCATGCATTATTTAGGTGTAGGCAAGGTATTCATGTAATTTAGAGAATTTACGGTTAAGGGTTTAAGTGAATTAGTAAGCAATTTGGGTGTTTTTGAGCAATTTTGGGTTCTAATCAATCTAAATACATAATTTTGACTCTAGATTAATATTTAGAATTTAATAAGCTTTAATTTGAGCCTAATATTGCTTAGGTTTCGGTATACGAATCAAAAATCCCAAAATTCGCAAAACTGCCCAAAAACAGGGGCAAAATCGTACTTTCACTTAAAAATTGCCCGAGGCCACCCGAGCTTAACCAATGGTTAATCATGGCTTAAAAACACATTTTAAAACATTTTAGTGAGGTTCGGGCTCAGTCGGCACGCACATCGGAGTTAAAACAGCCGCAGGGGCGTTTTGGTCATTTCGCGCGTCGGAACTCAAAATTGAGATCCTTTTGCTCTATTAACACACATAACACAAACAATCCCTTATTATCCTCAAAATATCCCCTTGAGAATAGGTGGGGCCCACGATCCTCATTTTCTGAGTAAAATAACTTCAGGGGCATTTTGGTCATTTTATACGTACAGAAATTCGGGATTTGCGACTCTCGCATGAATCGTTCCTAACCTCTCTTCTAATGTTATATTCCTTTATTGAGGATTGTTCGGCCTCAAATCTTATGTAATAATTACCTACGGTAATTCGGTAATTGAGTAATTTCTAATGACAGTAAAAATTACAGTAAAAATTGGGGCGTTACATAATTAATTTCCATAATTAATCTAAGGTCAAAATAATTTAATAAGGATGATTAGAACCTAAAATTGCTTAGGTAAACTTAAAACCCTATCTTTAAATTCAAGGACTTTGAGTGTAGGAATCAATAAATAGTGTGCAAATAGTGCACAAATAGTGTTTTCTCTCTCTTTCCTTAAATCATGGGATTGTGATACACATTGTTTATTCACAAATGAGTTTTAAATTCTCTAATGATGTAAGAGCACTCCTAACCTTGTCATAAAATTCCTAATACACATGCTTAGTTACCTAAACTTAAGCTTAATTACTCCTAACCTTGTACCTAAACTAACCTACACTTAATCCTATCATTAACACCCAATTACATGGAAGATTTTTCCTCTCTCCTTGCTGCCCAAATCTGACCGAAAATCATCCCCCATTTTCATGAATTATTTCATTTCAAACTTAAAGGAAAATCACCTCAAATCACCTTACTTGTCATGCCTTGTCATAATTTCAATCAAGCTTGCTTTTCCAAATGAATAACCAAGTAAAATAAATCATTCCCTTCAATTATTTGTGGCTGAAAAACTTCCAGCCATGTTGGTCTTCTAGAAGCCTAAT
This sequence comes from Dalbergia cochinchinensis, assembly GCA_031216125.1. Lineage (NCBI taxonomy): Eukaryota > Viridiplantae > Streptophyta > Magnoliopsida > Fabales > Fabaceae > Dalbergia > Dalbergia cochinchinensis. The sequence continues at coordinate 28,159,987 of CM062375.1, read as the reverse complement.
TTCATCCACAATTTAAAAAAAAGATCACTCAAAAACCCATGCTTGAAGCCATACCTTGTGTCATGAGCTCCATGCTTCAAACCATGCTTGTATGACACCATCAAAGAGATATTTTCTCTTTCTTACCATCAGCCATGCTTTCCATTCTCTCACATATCACTTTGTTTTTCTATAAATAGGGAGCTTGTGTTAGCATTGGATGCATATTGAGCATTTGCTAAAGCTTAGAGTAGTCTTGCTAGTTTCTTTCTTTCTCTCTAGTCCCAAAGAGTTCCTTTCTTTTTCATCTTCATCTTTTTCATCTCTTTACTTCATCATCATCATCTCATAACCTTCACACATCACCCCATAACCTTGAATCACCATCAAACCTCTCAAATATTTCATCTCAAACACAACCTCACCTCAAACACAACTCTAACCTCCTTATCTCCCCTTGGCCGAAAACATCAAGCCTTTTGGAGGAGCTCATCATCTTGTTTTCTTCTCTCAAAGTTCAAGCTCTTTGTCTTCACTCTAGGTAGGAGTGTTTCTTTGCATCTCATTTCCATGAAAAATGAGTTTTTCTCTAGCTACCTCTTGGAATTTCTTTTTAAAACTCTCTTAGTTTCCTTCTTGAGTTTTCGGCCTTCATGACCTTTAAACTCATACATGATGGCTTGCTGATGGGGACCTCTAGATGATGACTATGTGTTCATCACAATGAGAACCCTAAAGCTTGAGTTTTCTTAGTTTTTATTATTATGCTATGAAGTTCACTAATGTTTTCAACTTAAGAAAATAAGAATGATTTCAAAAAGGAATATGGGTTACTTTCTCTTAGCCTCATGATTTCGGCCATAATTCCTTTTCTTGAAAATATGGAGATTTCTTTTAGTTCCATTCTCTTGACTTGATGAGACTATGTTGGGGTTGTGAATATTGGTTCTTTAAAGTCTTGGACGAGCTCTAGTTATTAAACCAAAATGAACTTGCATTCATATTTAGTTTATGCCTTGCATAGCATGATTTATTTTTATGTCATCACTAATGCTCTGAGACTAAAAAATGAACTTGCATATTCATATTTAATTTCCAAGCATTGCATTTCACGTTTATTATTCAAGTCATCACTTAAAATCCAAGATAATAACAAGTTGCATCTCATATTTATTTTGAGCTATTTACTTTTCAAGTTCTCACTTTATTTCCCTAATGAACAATAAAAATGAAGTGCATGGCATGTTTATGTTTTGTCATCACCTAAAGCTCTAGAGCTCAAAGATTTGTCCCAAGGTCTCAAATGAGAGTTAGACATGGAAAGCATTCTCTTAGAATGCCCACTTCAGCTATGTGAGATGAATGAACTTAGGATAAGTTTCATTTGATCACAAATGCCTATAAGCTATGCTTTATAATTTTTCTAAGTCTATGTGGATTCAAGGAACATATAGAACTAAGTTTTATGGATTTAGTATCTCTTGAAATAAATTCAACTCAGCTACTGCCCTTATAAATATCTTGATGATTTTAGATGTTAAAAATGTTTACAAAAGAGTTTTGAAGGTTTTAAAAAGGTTCCAAGAGAAACTAGTATCCTATGTGCTTTAAAAAAGTATGTTTTATGCCTTGTATGGAGAGTGTTGTTTCGGTTCCGCCTTGCTATGTTTGGCCACTGTATGAGCTATTTTAACGATGATAACATGCTTATGTTTAAGTATGATCAATGGAAAAACTCATAAGTAAAAGATAAGAAAGGTTAGAAACTAGAAAAGAATTAATTTGAGAGTTCTAGATCCCTTAATATTAGAATTTTCTGGATTCTATCCAGCAAGGTTTAGTAATGATAATCATGGTTCTAAATTAGTTTAAATGTGTAGAAATGACTCATAATTGGTTTAGGACTTGATCTTGGTGCCTTAGGAGCAAACCGAACTTAGAAAGGGTCATTGTCGTGACTCCTAGGTACCCGTAAAGTTGAAATTATGAATTCTGCACCTTTGAGATTGAGAGATATTCTTGACCATAGTATGAAGAGAGATATACTTAGTCATAACCTCCTAAGTACCCGAGAGGTTAGCTTTGAATGATTCATAACTTAGACTGTGAGTTAAAGACCATAGCGGTCAATACATAAGACATTAAGAATATGAGAATGATATTTATATGATACTAAGGTATGTTAAGATGTTTTACGATGATGCATATGTTATGTGAAGGATGATGACGTTATTCATATGAGGAATTCATGAGGATATATGTTTATGTGGCATAAAATAAATTTGGTAGAAATTCGGCGTGATGCCATCGTGCCGCCAAATTTCCGACAAATTTGGGGACTTAAAGATTTTGAAACTTAAGGTACTAAGATGGGTTCTAGGATGACACCGGTTTGGCCGAGCACCTCCATAGAACTCATGTGACATCGGTACCCATTTTTTTACTCTTAGGTGACACCGGTTCGGCCGAGCACCCCTAAGAGATTTGCCCTCAACCCGCACTCGGATAGTCGGGATTTATGATTTATGATACGCTTATCATTAAATGGTAAGTAAGAACTAGTGACGACTAGTTAAGGTATGAGCTCATAACCTAGAGATGGACACGTTTTGGGTGACACCGGTTCGACCGAGCACCCCCAGTTCGATTGTCTTTTAGGGTGGCCCATAAGGAAGAGAAGTTTTATGATTATGATTATGTCACTAAGTTTGTCCCATATGAATGTGTTCTAATTGCCACTTAATACCACTAAGTATGATGATGATTGATGTATGTGCATTAAGTAGCGCCACGCATACATTCTTTATTATGTTGCATTCATGACATTAAGATCATCCTAAAATGAATGGACCTTGGCTAAAATACACTTTAGAACTTAAAATGAACTTGATGTATGCTCACTTGTCTTTATGAAATAAACCCAAGGTTCCTGGGGATGTGAACGATGTAACCCTAGGATAGGAGACTCCTCTCGAGATTCTTTACTAAGAATTCTCACTCCTCTCTCTTCTCCCGTCACATCTTCAGAGAGCGATGGCGATGTTCGTTGACTTCATTGACACGCCAGTCTGGGAGGTGCACTATACCCCAGTGGAGCTTTCGAGTACACAAGCGTTGCAAGGATATTCCCTTCGGCTGTATCTTTTGGGAGGGGTGGTGGATTTATACTCGTAGCTTACTAGAAGGGTAGCATTTTGGATTTTTATTGTAGTCGCACCCTACACTTGTGTTTCTTGTTGTATTTTATTTCTTCTTTATCACAAGCTCTGCCTGTACCTATGCGGGTATGACTACCTATGTACTCTAAATATATTATTAATGAAATGTTTCTCTTGTTATGATGATTTCTGCTCCACTATTATATGTTTTCCTTTTTGAGTTCTCTCTATGAGTGTTAATCATGTCTCACGTTTCTGTTATTCGAATAGTTAAGTTCGCGGCTCTCACTTTGTTTTATACTTTCAAAAAAAAAATTTACCATAATTTCCACTAAATATTTTCAAGAAAAAGATGAGACTATGAGGTAATAGCCTAATGTTTAACCTAATGTGTTCTAGAAAGTTGGGTTAAAATTAGGGTGTTACATTATTTATTTTATTGTTGTTAAGTAAGGGTACTCCCCCAATGTTGTTAGAGTTGTTTTAGAGATATCTAAATGTGATTAGAGTTTGACCATGAGTCTTTGTTGTTCTATGGCAGTTATGGTGCAATTTCAAGCTCTTTAAGCAAGGTAGCTAAGATTAAGATCTTATCTAGGATCAGACAAAAGATACAAAATTGTAAAACATGAAATCATAACACAAATCATAAGATCCTACCAGAACTAACATATATATATATATATATATTTCACACAACATGACATAAATAAACCAAAATAGCCAAACTAACATACTTAACTTCAATTTAAAATGCAAATAATCTGAGAGCCATAAGTCATACACTCATGATTCATAAATCATAGCATAAAGTGCAATAAATCTACAAGCTTTTGATATCATATAAACTAAAAACATTAAAGAAAACAACCAAAATAATAAAATCTTATCTAAAGCAAATCATCAAGGTTATGGTCATCATATTCATCATCTGTAATATGGTCCCTGCCATCTTCATTGCCATCTCCCCGAACAAGCTTATCAAAGCCATCCTCATCTAGAGGAGGAATCTCCAAATGATCAAAAGGGCCACCAACTTTACCACTATCTTTTCCAACACCCAAGTTAAAATAATCTGGGATATCCAAATCCTCTAAGCTTTCTAATATATCCTCATTTTCCATAATCCATTCTTTATCGGAGTCCAAATTGTCAAGGTTATACTTAATAGGATTTCTTGATTGCTTCTTCTTAGACAATCTTGAATTGGTCATCACAAAAACAACACAATTCATAGTTTTTTACTTTAAACGATTTCTCCTCTTTGTGTGAACATAAACAAATGTAATAGCAATCAACCCATAGCAATTGGCAACTAACTATAATATTCTAAAAGTAAAATCTAATACAAATCATAGTTATGCATTAAAACTTAAAATATTTACCATTTCAAAGGCACTCCAATTATGCTCACATCCCGATGAACTGCATGTCAAGCTCAACACACGAATAGGCAAACCTTTGAAGCTCGGGATGCTTATCCCTATAAGAATCCCACCATTGTGCTGGAGTTTTTGTATTTAGGATAGCCTTGGCTACTTCCCTACAAAAAAACTTAGTTCGACTCTTGAAATCTTCAAGTTGAGCATCAATCTTGGTAATTTCAGCTTAATCCATGGCAATTCTCTCCAAACAATCATATAGCCTTTTCTTAACTTCATAATCACTCTTAAATGTAGGACTATAATGTAACTATGGGCTAAGGTGTAACACCCTAGTTATTAACCAAATACACCTAGGTTGAAACTGATTAATGACTAGACTTTACTCCTTGCTTTGGTTCTTTCTTCATAATTTGAAAATACTTGTGAAATTACGAGCCATTTTTTTTAAAAAAAACATAATTGAAAACGTGAGCCGAGTACAACGTGAATGAGTAAGCGGAGTATAATAAGATGTTTAAGAATATATCACATCATATCACTTTGGCTCCATCATATAACATCCATAACACATTATAACATATATTTACATACAATAACCTCACTCAAAGGGTGGGTTATGATCATACATCATTGTCTTATGCAAACCCATAAAAGAAAATATACATAAGGAAATACATGCCCCTAAACTAGATAACTCCATAAGCCGGGAAGGTTATCCTAAAACTAGGGTGCATGAACACACATAAATCTACTAAGAACCTTCTATGGCCACTGTCCTGGAAATAGGGGAATAAATCCAATCACGATGAGCTCCCTCGGGAGGGGACACACGAGATGCACCAGGCTGGGGTCGCATGGACGGCCTTCTTGCTAACCTCGGCTGAACAACTGTTTCCTCACTACCCTCTCTTACACGTGTAGGAGTAGGAACAGAGCTCTCAGAATATACATGAGTAGGAGTGTCCTCTGAAGGATCAGTTTCAGAATATCTCGTCTCGGGAACATACTCTGGAAATCCATGGACAGCAGATGAAGCGGGATAAGAACATAACATCCTTTCATCAAGTGGACGTGCATGTTCGAAAACCATTCATCGCCATAGGGAAAAGTAGGAGAAAATCGATAACTAGGGACAGGATGTGCAAATGGACGACCTAAGTAAAATAAAAACACGAATCACAAGACCTCCCTTCAAAATGATACGAGCGATGCACCGGATCATAGTGGAATTCCCAAGTAGGGGTATCAACGAACAAGACGAATGTCGCCATTTGAATCTGGAGACAATGACGGAAATAAAGAAAAGGGAGTGAGAATCTTGCTAAAGAATTCTCAGTAGGGTACCTCCTTCTACAGTGTCATCATCAAAGTCCCCAGGAACCTCGGGATTATTCTAAAATAGTGAGCATGCAAAGATTCATTTTAAGTTCTGACAAATACTTAACCGAGGTTCGTCAATTTTTAATCATGCGTCTTATAATGCATCATAATCTTAACATGTCATATTTACAATGAACTTTTCCTTTATCATTACATCATATTCCTCATCATCATTATCAAAATAACATGTATAAAAGAACGTCATATAATATTAGCTACACATGGACACAGTGCACATATTTCATTTCTTTAGTGCCTTAGGTGACTTAAAATCTTATCATCATCATTATTTTCCTTGGGCCACCCTATACTCCACCTTTTTGGGAGTAATTTAGGTTATGAGCTCATACTTTACTAGTCGTCACTAGCATATACTTATCTCTTTTGATAAGTTAAAGTCCCGACTCTACCCTTTTGAGAGAACGGGTTAGGGGGCTAAAATCACATTTTCACCACCTATAGTCTGATGGTTCCAAAGGATCATTTTCTTATAAGTTTAAGTCACCATTAAATCTTTGCATGTTATATCATAATACAATTCATAAACATCATAGCATTTTCTTATTTATAGTCTTAAGCTAGAATAATATATATCAACTATAATCATGCATCTAGGAGATTCCCAGGAAAGAGAGGTGGGTCACAATGGACACGCTTAAATACCAAGTCTTTCCTTAGCCAGAACCTTTCCAAATTACACTTTTACAATGATACACTTTCTTCTAGCAACAAAGGTAAATTTTACATAATAAAGAATATTTCATGCATAAGCATTCTCATTATTTGCAACAAAGAACTATAACATGCAAGCCAGAAATCATTCAATGATATCAAGTACTTAATAAGCATCCAATACTTACATAGAATTATCAATTATAGAACTAATTAGTTATGCACCTAAGGGATTTATTACCATCCTTACGATTATTTATAGGACTTAAGAACACTATTAAATCAAATGGGGTAGGATAGGTAGTAAGTTGTTCCTAAGGTTTTACGGTATGCTAGAAGTTATGTTTTAAATCCTTTCTTGTTACCAGCTTTCCCTATGATGCTGAAATTAGTTACTAAACCAATTATGAATCATTCTCCCTTATTTAAACATAATAAAACCTGGTTCTTATCGTTGCTAAAGATTCTGGATAGAATGCATAAATTTCATTCCCTAGAGTTCTAGAAATCTTGTTTTTACGGTTTTCTAGTTGCTAAGTTCATTTTTAGTGTTCGGGATCAATCCTAGTCTAATTGATACCAAATTTTTTGTGGCTAACTAATCCTAGACAGAATTATAACATACTAAAACAGATTTGGCATTGGCTAAACTTAAAGGGGTCAAAAACTAGGTAAATTCTAGCTCTTCGGTTGTTCTAGGGAGCTAGTTTTATCTCTAACATGCAGTGAATCATTCTCTTAACAATAAACCATAATTATCACAACTTCAAACATATCAAATCATTATCATACATTGATACTAAACTCAGATCAGTGGCGAATCATGAACCTCATGCAATTACATAGAATCATATTTTAAGTGCATATAAAATACTAGTTCCAGTAAAATCCTTGCAAAGTCTTAAAACTCATTTTGAAACCAGTTCTTTTGTCAAACTTGGGAGGATCTTCACAATTAAAATTCTCACTTAAGATAAAAGGAGTAAGTCTTGAGCTTTAGAGATTTAGGTGACATCTTAGAATTATAAACATGCTATGCAACCTTATTTTAATCTTATCTTTATAAGGTGATAGCTTGGAATTATAAACATGATATGCAATTCCATTTCTTTATCTTTAAGATTTAAGGTGATGACTTGAAAATTAAACATGATGCAAGAAACTAGAGCGGTAATCCGCAGGACGAGAGAGGGAGAAGAGAATATTAAGAAACCGGAGGCGGTAGTCCGCACAGGACAGTGAAGGGAGAAGAGAATTATTATTACATCTTTTTAAGCTCCAATCTCAAGACTTTTTAAAGAATAAATTCTTTAACTCCAATAATCATATTTCTTTGCTTGTGATACATGGCCAAGTCTTTGACCTCTAGGATCTTTAGGTGATGGCATAAAATAAACATGCCATGCGTTGATTCTTTTAGCCATTATAAAATAAAGTGAGAGCATAAATTAAATATGAGATGCAACCTCTTTATTATCTTGAAAGATTAAGTGATGACTTGAAACATAAACATGAAATACAAGCTTGGAAAATACATCTTTCAAGTTCTAAACTAAAAATCTTTGTTTTAGCATCATAAAGCATTATTCTTTAAAGTTTTGCATCAAGTGGAATTTTCAAGCTTTAGAGGCCTAACTTGTGATGGATTTACAACCCACCCTCAAGGTCCTCATCATCAAGCCATCATCTTAGTTCCACCTAGGCCATATGGCCGAATTGGTTAAAGAAAAATGAAGAGGAAAACCGAAATGAAAAGCTAAGGTAAGTTCATAATTTCATCATTTTGAGCTAAAAACACAACTCCTCAAAGCATAGAAATAAATTTAGAAACTACTCCCTACCTAATCTGAGTTGAAGAAGAGGAAGAGAACTTGATTTCTTGAAGTGAAATGAAACAAAATCTCTTTGAAAAATTGAAGAAAGAATTCAGCCAAAGAGGAGGAAGAAAGAAAGTTTTTGGTGCTCCTAAAAACTAGTTATGAACAAAGCATTCCAAGACCACTCAAGCAAGCCTATTTATAGAAGATTTTGAGGCTTCTAATTGGCCAAAATGAGGAGGTATTTGGCGGAATTTTGCAGGAGAAATAAGGGAGGAAAAATCATTTTAGACAAAGTTGTATGAAATTAAGGAATTATGTCTCTTATGGTGACATTTTGGCATTTTGTTTTAGTGCAACTTTTGGCAATAATTCAGTTGCATAATGGCATCAATAATTTCGTCCATTACAGCCCAAAGAAGTGAAATTTGTGTGTTCCATGCATTATTTAGGTGTAGGCAAGGTATTCATGTAATTTAGAGAATTTACGGTTAAGGGCTTAAGTGAATTAGTAAGCAATTTGGGTGTTTTTGAGCAATTTTGGGTTCTAATCAATCTAAATACATAATTTTGACTCTAGATTAATATTTAGAATTTAATAAGCTTTAATTTGAGCCTAATATTGCTTAGGTTTCGATATACGAATCAAAAATCCCGAAATTCGCAAAACTGCCCAAAAACAGGGGCAAAATCGTACTTTCACTTAAAAACTTCCCGAGGCCACCCGAGCTTAACCAATGGTTAATCATGGCTTAAAAACAAATTTTAAAACATTTTAGTGAGGTTTGGGCTCAGTCGGCACGCACATCGGAGTTAAAACAGCCGTAGGGGCGTTTTGGTCATTTCGCGCGTCGGAACTCAAAATTGAGATCCTTCTACTCTATTAACACACATAACACAAACAATCCCTTATTATCATCAAAACATCCCCTTGAGAATAGGTGGGGCCCACGATCCTCATTTTCTGAGTAAAATAACTTCAGGGGCATTTTGGTCATTTTATACGTACAGAAATTCGGGATTTGCGACTCTCGCATGAATCGCTCCTAACCTCTCTTCTAATGTTATATTCCTTTATTGAGGATTGTTCGGCCTCAAATCTTATGTAATAATTACCTACAGTAATTCGGTAATTTCTAATTACAGTAAAAATTAGGGCGTTACATAAGGTAGTAGCCTGCAATATGCAATGGCCTATGGAGTTGGCTAGCCCATCTTGCATCAATGATCTTCCATAAAGGCATATAGCTATAGAATAGAAAAATTGAATTAACCACTAAAGTATTTAAACTAAACTACATTATGTAGGAATGACAAATTAAATAGTTTACCTCTTTTCAACACCTTGAAAAACATTTTATATTTTCTCCTTAGCATGATCCATTTCCTCATAAGTGTATCTCGTTGCTGACTTCTAACCTGAATCCACTAAACGCAACACATGAATAAAAGGACAAGCACCCACTTAGTAAAAGGACAATATCCCTCCAAAATAGTCTTTCTAAAATAACAGCTTCAATAAACTTCTCATCCCTGTCTTGGAACATTTACTTGATTTCTATTCATTCGAAGTAAACATTCTTATCAATACACTCTTTTTCTCATTAAGGCTACCTAAAATGAGGTAGGATGTCGCAAAACGAGTCAGGCCCAGTCTCACCAAATCTTTCACTGTTGTATGGTATTGTAATAGGGAAATAAGAGAAGTCCTTGAATAGATGTAAGTAGTAATTTTTCTTCCCTTTGGAATTGTCTCTTTATAAAGCTCCCTAACTTTTTCTCAAAATTCTCCAACATCAAATCAATGCAATGAGCTGCACAAGGTGTCTAATAAAGCTTCTTCTTCTTCTTCTTTTCCATCAATATCTATCCCACAGTTTTGTAGTTTGTTGCATTATCTATCATAACCTGCACAACATTCTCCTCACCCACCTCCTTAACAACATCCTCTATCATATTAAATATTTTATTAGCTGTTTCGCATATATGTGAAACATCAATAGACTTCATGAAAATAGTCCCCTTAGGACTATTCACTAGAAAATTTAATATAGTTCTCCTTTTATCTGTCCAACCATTTGTCATAATTGTGCAACTTGTTTTCTTCTAATGAGCTCTATGTTCCTCTAACATCTCCATGGTTGAGTCTACCTTTTCTTTAAATATTTGAGTCTTAGCTCACTGTAAGAAGGTTGTTTGAATCCTATGCCATGTCGAACAACCTTTTCACACATTTTTCCATATTCTTTACTCCTTGCCACAGTAAAGGCTATGGCATTGTTGTAGAAAAATGAAGCAATTTCTTCACATGCTTTTTCCCTTAAGCTCTTCTTAAATATAGTGTTAATTGTGGCTTGAGTGCTAATTCCTCTTTTCTTGAATAGGCTTGAAAGAGTCTCTACTTTTCCTTTCCTTTTCTCATTAACTGAAGAATCATCACTTTGTCCATTATTATTTTCTCCTAATGCTTCTTCATGACACCTTGTTTTCATGATCAATTTTTTTTTTTTGTAAACCAACCACAATATCCCACATTTGTTTTTTTATCTCATCACTAACAGCATGACATGCTCCCATATTTTTTAAGTTCCAGCCAAATGATGTTTTAATCTATAATCCCCCCTGTAATCTCCTTAAGATAGTATTTACATTTTGGTTTTTCTAGTATTTCCATCAATAGAAATACCATTCTTCTAGACTATATCATTCTATTTCCAGATGCATTCTTATGAAATTTTTTCCTCTCTAACTAAAGCATTCCCAGCAAAACTCCCACTTTCAGATAGAAGGATAAAACCAGAACATCCATTCCCCTTCTGCCAGAATCTCCATTGCCCCTCATACCAGCATTATCTGATGACATTTTTCCCCCACCCACATAATACGTAATATGAAATCTAACATAAAAATACTCCCAATCAAAAAGTTAAAATGAGAAGAAAGCACACATTTTGGAAAAAAAAAAAAGAAAAAAACCAAGAAAAAGAAAAGTGTAGAGCTCACCTTGTTTATGAGCTTTGAACAAATTGAAAAGCAAGAGAGAGCAGTGTCGGCAATCTTAAGGCAGAAGCAAAAGCAGACAAAGAGAAAAGAGAAAGGGTAAAGTAGCACGATGCAGTGTGCAAGCGGGAGCAGAAGTAGAGACAGAAGAGCGGTGGCATGGTATGGCAGAGGGACTGGTGGAGATAGAAGAGAATGAGAGGGAACAGATCGAGAGTGACTGAGTGAGAAAGGGAGAGATTTGAGTGTTACTCACTTGAGGTTCTAATTAGGGCTAAGAATGGGCCGGGTTTTTAGGCCACCTTTGGGTAAGCTCAGCTAGGATCATCCGAAGTGTCAGGTTCGCATGATTCAAGTGATCCTACGATCTTGCCTGCGATCTCACTTGGCGGCAGTGAAGGTGAGCTCGATGTGGGATTAGGATTGCTGCTATGGGTAGAAGCGTGAGATCGCACTATCCTATGAGTTAGATCATAATCCCACCTACATTGTCTTCAAGTCAAGTTGGTGGTGTCCACACACTCCCAACTTCTAATGGTGTGTGGCTTCAAACTCATGACCTTATTTCTTGCCATTATGAATATGTTTGATGCATGATGTTTGTCAAGTATAAAATTAGAGATGAAATATATATATATATATATATATATATATATATATATATATATGATTTTGTAAGTTATAGCAAAGAGTGTGATTCTTTTTACTATAGCATTAAAAATATATTTTAGAAAACTATGGGACCATGATTGATATGTTGTATGTGATGAAAATATTTTATGTGCTCAAGAAGAGATTTATTAGAATTTCTGGAAATTTGGTATGTTTATGAAAGTTGTTAGATATGTTTCCTAGATTGATGATATTACTGTTGTAACACCCCATTTTTCTCTAAACTTTTAAATGACCAAAATGCCCCTAAGGTCATTTTTACCTGAAGCACGAGGACGATCGGCCTCGACCATCCTCACAGGGCTTTTATGATATATGAAGGGGATTGTATGTATATGAATGCTTAACAAAGCAGAAAAATTTCGTCCTGAGGTTTCTGTGCGTAAACGACCAAAATACCCTTGCACAGCTTTAAGGCAGTTTTAAGTTTTGGTTGACCCGGCCTCATCCCAAAAATAAAAAATGATGATTTTGAGGCATGAACTATGTTTGTTTAAGTCCTGGAGGTCCCAGGCAACTTTTGATAAAAATTATGATTTTGCCCTTGCTTAATGCATTTCAAGTTTAACGAATTATTTAAGTTGAAACTTAAGCAATATTAGGCTCTAATGAAAGGTTAATTAATTTCCCTAATTAATCTAGAGGTAAAATAATTATTTGAGGTTAATTAGGACCTAAAATTGCTTAAGGAAACTCAAAACCCATTTCTAGTCTTTTTCTCTAAAGAAAAGCATCCATGAATAGTGTTTTCACTATTCACACTCCCATTCCCAAGGAAAAGTTGTCACCCTCTAATCACTAGTCATGGGAGTTTTGACTCCATTAATCCTACAAGATCACTCTTAATCCAAGGTATTCATGGCCCTAATTACCAAATTAGTTCACCTAAAACACTTGATTATGTAACACCCTAGTAATTAACCAGATACACCTAGGTTGAATCTGATTAATGACTAGACTTTACTCCTTGCTTTGGTTCTTTCTTCATAATTTGAAAATACTTAGTGAAATTACGAGCCATTTTTTTTTTTAAACACATAATTGAAAACGTGAGCCGAGTACAACGTGAACGAGTAAGCGGAGTATAATAAGACGTTTAAGAATATATCACATCATATCACTTAGGCTTCATCATATAACATCCATAAGCACATTATAGCATATATTTACATACAATAACCTCACTCAAAGGGTGGGTTATGATCATACATCATTGTCTTATGCAAACCCATAAAAGAAAATATACATAAGGAAATACATGCCCCTAAACTAGATAACTCCATAAGCCGGGAAGGTTATCCTAAAACTAGGGTGCATGAACACACATAAATCTACTAAGAACCTTCTATGGCCACTGTCCTGGAAATGGGGAATAAATCCGATCCACTGATGAGCTCCCTCGGGAGGGGACACACGAGATGCACCAGGCTGGGGTCGCATGGACGGCCTTCTCGCTAACCTTGGCTGAACAACTGTTTCCTCACTACCCTCTCTTACACGTGTGGGAGTAGGAGCAGAGCTCTCAGAATATACATGAGTAGGAGTGTCCTCTGAAGGATCAGTTTCAGAATATCTCGTCTCGGGAACATACTCTGGAAATCCATGGACAACAGATGAAGCGGGATAAGAACGTAACATCCTTTCATCAAGTGGACGTGCATGTTCGAAAACCATTTCATCGCCATAGGGAGAAGTAGGAGAAAATCGATAACTAGGGACAGGATGTGCAAATGGACAACCTATGTAAATAAAAACACGAAGTGCGCACCTCCCTTCAAAATGATACGAGCGATGCACCGGATCATAGTGGAATTCCCAAGTAGGGGTATCAACGAACAGGACGAATGTCGCCATTTAAATCTGGAGACAATGACGGAAATAAAGAAAAGGGAGTGAGAATCTTGCTAAAGAATTCTCAGTAGGGTATCTCCTTCTACAGTGTCATCATCAAAGTCCCCAGGAACCTCGGGATTATTCTAAAATAGTGAGCATGCAAAGATTCATTTTAAGTTCGGACAAATACTTAACCGAGGTTCATCAATTTTTAATCATGCGTCTTATAATGCATCATATTCTTAACATGTCATGTTTACAATGAACTTTTCCTTTATCATTACATCGTATTCCTCATCATCATTATCAAAATAACATGCATAAAAGAACGTCATATAATATTAGCTACACATGGACACAAAGGTACATATTTCATTTCTTTAGTGCCTTAGGTGACTTAAAATCTTATCATCATCATTATTTTCCTTGGGCCACCCTATACTCCACCCTTTTGGGAGTAATTTAGGTTATGAGCTCATACTTTACTAGTCGTCACTAGCATATACTTATCCCTTTTGATAAGCTAAAGTCCCGACTCTACCCTTTTGAAAGAACGGTTAGGAGGCTAAAATCACATTTTCACTACCTATAGTCTGATGGTTCCAAAGGATCATTTTCTTATAAGTTTAAGTCACCATTAAATCTTTGCATGTTATATCATAATACAATTCACAAACATCATAACATTTTCTCATTTATAGTCTTAAGCTAGAATAATATATATCAACTGTAATCATGCATATGGGAGATTCCCAGGAAAGAGAGGTGGGTCACAATGGACACGCTTAAATACCAAGTCTTTCCTTAGCCAGAACCTTTCCAAATTACACTTTTACAATGATACATTTTCTTCTAGCAACAAAGGTAAATTTTACATAATAAAGAACATTTCATGTATAAGCATTCTCATTATTTGCAACAGCAACTATAACATGCAAGCCAGGAAATCATTCAATGATATCAAGTACTTAATAAGCATCCAATCCTTACATAGAATTATCAATTATAGAACTAATTAGTTACTAAACCAATTATGAATCATTCTCTTAACAATAAACCATAATTATCACAACTTCAATCATATCAAATCATTATCACACATTGATACTAAACTTCAGATCAGTGGCGAATCATGAACCTCATGCAATTACATAGAATCATATTTTAAGTGCATATAAAATACTAGTTCCACGTAAAATCCTTGCAAAGCCTTAAAACTCATTTAGAAACTAGTTCTTTTGTCAAATTTGGGAGGATCTTCACAATTAAAATTCTCACTTAAGATAAAAGGAGTAAGTCTTGAGCTTTAGAGATTTAGGTGACATCTTAGAATTATAAACATGCTATGCAACCTTATTTTAATCTTATCTTTATAAGGTGATAGCTTGGAATTATAAACATGATATGCAATTCCATTTCTTTATCTGTAAGATTTAAGGTGATGACTTGAAAATTAAACATGATGCAAGAACTTGAAATATAAACATGATACAAGAAACTGAAGCGTGGTAATCCGCACAGACCGATGAGGGAGAAGAGAATATTAAGAAGCCGGAGCGCCGGTGCTCCGCACAGGACCAGAAGTGGGAGAAGGAAATTATTATTACATCTTTTTAAGCTCCAATCTCAAGACTTTTTAAAGAATAAATTCTTTAACTCCAATAATCATATTTCTTTGCTTGTGATACATGGGCAAGTCTTTGAGCTCTAGGATCTTTAGGTGATGGCATAAAATAAACATGCCATGCGTTGATTCTTTTTAGCCATTATAAAATATAGTGAGAGCATAAATTAAATATGAGATGCAACCTCTTTATTATCTTGAAAGATTAAGTGATGACTTGAAACATAAACATGAAATACAAGCTTGGAATTTAAACATGAGAAATGCAAGTTCATTTATTCATTCTTGAAAATTTAGTGATGACATAGAAGGTAAACATGGTTATGCAAAGCATAAACTTAATCATGGATGCAAATTCATTTGGTTTCTTTACTAGAGCTCCTTCAAGACTTTAAAAGAATTATAAATTCAACCCAATACATATCTTAACAAGAAATAAAACATAAAAGGAAAATACATCTTTCAAGTTCTAAACTAAAAATCTTTGTTTTAGTATCATAAAGCATTATTCTTTAAAGTTTTGCATCAAGTGGAATTTTCAAGCTTTAGAGGCCTAACTTGTGATGGATTTACAACCCACCCTCAAGGTCCTCATCATCAAGCCATCATCTTAGTTCCACCTAGGCCATATGGTTGAATTGGTTAAAGAAAAATTGAAGAGGAAAACCAAAATGAAAAGCTAAGGTAAGTTCATAATTTTATCATTTTGAGCTAAAAACACAACTCCTCAAAGCATAGAAATAAATTTAGAAACTACTCCCTACCTAATCTGAGTTGAAGAAGAGGAAGAGAACTTGGTTTCTTGAAGTGAAATGAAACAAAATCTCTTTGAAAAAATTGAAGAAAGAATTCAGCCAAAGAGGAGGAAGAAAGAAAGTTTTTGGTGCTCCTAAAAACTAGTTATGAACCAAGCATTCCAAGACCACTCAAGCAAGCCTATTTATAGAAGATTTTGAGGCTTCTAATTGGCCAAAATGATGAGGTAGTGGACGGAATTTTGCAGGAGAAATAAGGGAGGAAAAATCATTTTAGACAAAGTTGTATGAAATTAAGGAATTATGTCTCTTATGGTGACATTTTGGCATTTTGTTTTAGTGCAACTTTTGGCAATAATTCAGCTGCATAATGGCATCAATAATTTCGTCCATTACAGCCCAAAGAAGTGAAATTTGTGTGTTCCATGCATTATTTAGGTGTAGGCAAGGTATTCATGTAATTTAGAGAATTTACGGTTAAGGGCTTAAGTGAATTAGTAAGCAATTTGGGTGTTTTTGAGCAATTTTGGGTTCTAATCAATCTAAATACATAATTTTGACTCTAGATTAATATTTAGAATTTAATAAGCTTTAATTTGAGCCTAATATTGCTTAGGTTTCGATATACGAATCAAAAATCCCGAAATTCACAAAACTGCCCAAAAATAGGGGCAAAATCGTACTTTCACTTAAAAACTGCCCAAGGCCACCCGAGCTTAACCAATGGTTAATCATGGCTTAAAAACACATTTTAAAACATTTTACTGAGGTTCGGGCTCTGTCAGCACGCACATCGAGTTAAAACGCAGGGCGTTTTGGTCATTTTCACAAGCATCGGAACTCAAAATTGAGATCCTTCTGCTCTATTAACACACATAACACAAACAATCCCTTATTATCCTCAAAATATCCCCTTGGGAATAGGTGGGGCCCACGATCCTCATTTTCTGAGTAAAATAACTTCAGGGGCATTTTGGTCATTTTATACGTACAGAAATTCGGGATTTGCGACTCTCACATGAATCGTTCCTAACCTCTCTTCTAATGTGATATTCCTTTATTGAGGATTGTTCGGCCTCAAATCTTATGTAATAATTACCTACGGTAATTCGGTAATTGAGTAATTTCTAATGACAGTAAAAATTACAGTAAAAATCTTCTAATGTGATATTCCTTTATTGAGGATTGTTCGGCCTCAAATCTTATGTAATAATTACCTACGGTAATTCGGTAATTGAGTAATTTCTAATGACAGTAAAAATTGGGGCGTTACAGATTACACAACCTTAATTAGTAGCATAACCTTGCTTACTTCTAGATGTGTCTCTAATACATGATAAATCAAACAAAACCCCCCTATGGCTACATCAAAATCGCCACCTTTTTCCCCTAAAGGTTCAAAAGAATTATATTTTATGTAGTCAATCAAGCTTTCTTTCAAAGCCACCCTATGAACCATGCCTACTAGGCTTTCAATCACACCATGAATGACAACTCAAGAAGATATTTTTTTCTCCTCCTTGCCCAAGAAGTTTCGGCCATGCCTCCCCTCTTCACTCCTTCATGATTTATTTGCTTATAAATACATTACCTTGGTGAACCTTGTCTCATTTCAACCATTTGCAAAGTTTGAGTCAAGCGTGGTGTTAGTTCTCTCTAGAGCTTTCTCCAAGTTTTCCTTTTTCCTTTCCTTGCTCCAAGAAGAAACCCCCACCTCCTCCTCCTCCATTCTTCATCTTGCTTCCATCTAGACACATACAACCAAGCTCAAACACATCTTCTTCCTCCATTTCTTCCTTTAGCCGAAACCATACCAAGGCTCCAAGGAAGATTTTCCTTCTTTCACTCCAAAGAACCAACCTTTCTCCATCTTCAAGGATATCAACATTTGGTAGAGAACCTTTCTAAAAAATATGTCTTTGATCTTTATGTTTGAATCTTGTTGGGAAATGATGAATGGTTGAACCTCTATGATGTTTTCTTTTTCGGTTTCTTCCTTCCTTTTCCTCTAGACTTCGGCCTTAAGGCCTTGAATATGATGGCTTGATGATGAGTGCTCTCTAGAGGTGACTATGATTTCATCTCTCATGAGACCTCTAAAGCTTGAGTTTTTTTTAAAGAAAAGTTTCATCTTTTACAAGCTTAGTTAAGGATGAGTTTATGTTTCTCTTGAACATTTGGAACTTCTCTTTTCCTCTTCATGTTTCGGCCATGAAGGCCTTTGGCACTTGGAAAAATGAAAGCTTGATGATGAGGGTGTCATGAGGGTGCTTATCACTTAGACAACCTCTAAAGCTTGAATCTTTCTTGAAAGGAAAGTTCCATCTTTTCCAAAGTTGAGTAAAGAATGATTTTATGTCTCTCTTGAACACTTTTTGGATTTCTCTTTTCCTTTAACATTTCGGCCATGGAGGCTTAAAGGACTTGGAAAAATGGAAGCTTGATGATGAGGGTTTCATGTTGACGCTTGTCACATGAACAAACTCTAAAGCTTGAAACTTTTGACTCTAAACCAAGTATGATTTCGGCCATCCCCATGATTCTTTGAGGTTATAATTTCTTTTGTTATCTTAGCACTAATAATTTCCTTTTCGTGTGAGGATGAGTTTTGGGTTGAAACTTTGTTCTTTCTAAAGTCTTGCAAGAGCTCTAGACAAGATATAAAAGTAACTTGCATTCACGTTTATTTTATGATTTGCATAGCACGTTTACTTTCTATGCTATCACTAAACCCCAAGATAAAGAATGAACTCGCATAATGCACGTTTAAATTCCAAGCTTTGCATTTCATGTTATATTTCAAGTCATCACTAAACTCAAAGGCTAAAAATGAATGTACATTTCATATCTACTTTAAGCTATCACTTTACTTTCTAATGAACTATAAAAATGAAATGCATGACACGTTTACTTTTATGCCATCACCTAAAACTACTAGAGCTCAAAGACTTGCCCATTTCATCTTGAGAAAAAGATAAATCAAGGAGGTGTCCCCTTGAATATATATTCGGCCATGTGGTAAAGGTGGCTCAAGGATGAGTTTCATTTTATTACAAGGGCCTATAAGTAATGTCTTAGGATTTTCCTAAGCATAGAAGTACTTAACAAATGTTTTAAATGAGGTCCCAAGTTTTAATCTTGTTCAAAAGCAAAATCCAATAGCTACTGCCCTATGTGTTTGGTGATGGTTTTTGATAAGATAAATGTTGCTTCCATGAAGTTTTGAAGTCCCAAAAATGGTCCAAGAGAAACTAGTGAACTATGTGCATCAAAAGAAAGCTTTACTTGTGAATTTATGACAAGCTCTTTTCGGTTCTGCCTTGTTCATTTCCAGCACCTTAAATCATGCTTTGGGTGGTCTAAATATGTTTAAATACCTTGCCAAGTATATGATAATTGTTCTAGACATTTTGGAGTATGCTTAGTTACTTTAATTGCTTGAAATGTGAATTCTAGAACCCTATAGGTACAGAAATTATAGATTATATTCCAGCCTAGTTAATGTCTATAGAATCACATTATATGATGTCTAAGTGAGTGTGTAACATTCTAATTTTTAACCCAATACTCTAGAACATATTTAGGTTAATCATTAGTCTGTTACTTCATAGTTCTCATTTATCTTTGAATTACTTAGCGAAAAATACGGGTAATTTTTTTTTTGAAAACCAAAGTGAGAGCTGCGTGATGCGATAAGCGGTAAACCATGTATGATAAACAAATGTCTCACAACATCATAACGTAAGGCACACCATAAATGACACTGAAGATCATCTCATATATATATAATTTGCCCACTTATAAGTGTGGGACTTAGTTTAGTACAGGGGAAATGCATAAAAGAAAATACAACATAAACATAAACATAGTCTACTCCCCTACCCGAGTGCACCTAATGGGATAACCTCTAAACAAAAGAAGGTTTATCCCCATTTTAGTGGTGTGTGCTCTAACCGGGTACTCCATCGGTCGATCGTCATCTCCTACTGACGTCCGTCTCGTGAACGAGGCAAGTATTCGGGAAACTGTGCGAGCTCCTCGGGCGTAAAGAGGCGGAACGGGGATCGAGAGTGACCCCAGCGGTGTGGCCGCATCTCCGGTCATCGTTCAAGTCGGGGCTGAGTCACGGTATCCTCACTGCCCTCCCTCATCAATGGTGGAGAGGGGGCAGAGCTCTCGCTATACGGATGAGTAGGCGGGTCCTCGGACGGGTCGGTCTCCGAGAAGTAGGTCCGGCACGCATGTCGGGATAGTCTCGCATGGCTAAGGTGGCGGTGTGCATGCGGAGTACTCTCGTCATGCGCGTCTGCGCACGCGCTCAAAACTTCGCTCGTCGTCGCCATAGGGTGCGGTCGGGGAGAAGCGATGGGTGTGCGGGATGAGCGGCGAAGGCGTCCAACGAACATGAAAACCCGCACCGTGCTGCCCCTCAAAATGGTATGACCCGTGAGCGGGTCATAGTGCACCTCCTGTCGGGGTGTCCACGAACACTCTGACGTCGCCATCTCAAGACGTGACGGAAAGAAAGTGATAGAGGGAGTGAAAATCTTGCTAAAGAATCCCAGTGGGGCCTCCTACTACCTAGGTGTCATCATCTACGTCCTCGGGAACCTTGGGTTTATTTATACAAAATGGTGAGCATGTATTAGGTTCATTTTAAACTTTAAAATATATTTTAGCCAAGGTCCATTCATTTTAGGATGATCTTAATGTCATGGATGCAACATAATAGAAAATGTATGCATGGCACTACCTAATGCACATACATAAAACATAACATCAAGCATCATCATCCTTGGTGGCATAAAGTGGCAATAGTAACATTCATATGGGACAAAACTTAGTGACATAATCATAATCATGAAACTTCTCTTCCTCATGGGCCACCCTAAAAGACAATCGGCTGGGGTGCTCGGCCAACCGGTGTCACCCAGCGTGTCATACATCTAGGTTATGAGCTCATACCTTAACTAGTCATCACTAGTTCTTACTTACCACTTAACGATAAGCGTATCATAAATCATAAATCCCGACTATCTGAGTACGGGTTAGGGGGCAAAACTCTTAGGGGTGCTCGGCCGAACCGGTGTCACCTAAGAATGTAAAATGGTACCGATGTCACATGAGTTCTATGGAGGTGCTCGGCCGAACCGGTGTCATCCTAGAACCCATCTTAGTACCTTAATTTTCAAAATCTCTTTAAGTCCCCAAATTTGTTGGAAATTTGGCGGCACAACGGTCATTACACCGAATTTCCTTCCAAATTTGCTTTATGCCACATAAACATATAGTCTCATAAATTCCTCATGTAACGCCCCAATTTTTACTGTAATTTTTACTGTCATTAGAAATTACTCAATTACCGTAGGTAATTATTACATAAGATTTGAGGCCGAACAATCCTCAATAAAGGAATATAACGTTAGAAGAGAGGTTAGGAACGATTCATGCGAGAGTCGCAAATCCCGAATTTCTGTACGTATAAAATGACCAAAATGCCCCTGAAGTTATTTTACTCAGAAAATGAGGATCGTGGGCCCCACCTATTCTCAAGGGGATATTTTGAGGATAATAAGGGATTGTTTGTGTTATGTGTGTTAATAGAGCAGAAGGATCTCAATTTTGAGTTCCGACGCGCGAAATGACCAAAACGCCCCTGCGGCTGTTTTAACTCCGATGTGCGTGCCGGTGAGCTCGAACCTCACTAAAATGTTTTAAAATGTGTTTTTAAGCCATGATTAACCATTGGTTAAGCTCGGGTGGCCTCGGGCAGTTTTTAAGTGAAAGTACGATTTTGGCCCCTATTTTTAGGCAGTTTTGCGAATTTCGGGATTTTTGATTGGTATACCGAAACCTAAGCAATATTAGGCTCAAATTAAAGCTTATTAAATTCTAAATATTAATCTAGAGTCAAAATTATGTATTTAGATTAATTAGAACCCAAAATTGCTCAAAAACACCCAAATTGCTTACTAATTCACTTAAACCCTTAACCCTAAATTCTCTAAATTACATTAATATCTTGCCTACACCTAAATAATGCATGGAACACACAAATTTCACTTCTTTGGGCTGTAATGGACGAAATTATTGATGCCATTATGCAGCTGAATTATTGCCAAAAGTTGCACTAAAACAAAATGCCAAAATGTCACCATAAGAGACATAATTCCTTAATTTCATACAACTTTGTCTAAAATGATTTTTCCTCCCTTATTTCTCCTGCAAAATTCCGTCCACTACCTCATCATTTTGGCCAATTAGAAGCCTCAAAATCTTCTATAAATAGGCTTGCTTGAGTGGTCTTGGAATGCTTGGTTCATAACTAGTTTTTAGGAGCACCAAAAACTTGCTTTCTTCCTCCTCTTTGGCTGAATTCTTTCTTCAATTTTTTCAAAGAGATTTTGTTTCATTTCACTTCAAGAAACCAAGTTCTCTTCCTCTTCTTCAACTCAGATCAGGTAGGGAGTATTTTCTAAATTTATTTCTATGCTTTGAGGAGTTGTGTTTTTAGCTCAAAATGATGAAATTATGAACTTACCTTAGCTTTTCATTTTGGTTTTCCTCTTCAATTTTTTCTTTAACCAATTCAACCATATGGCCTAGGTGGAACTAAGATGATGAGGACCTTGAGGGTGGGTTGTAAATCCATCACAAGTTAGGCCTCTAAAGCTTGAAAATTCCACTTGATGCAAAACTTTAAAGAATAATGCTTTATGATGCTAAAACAAAGATTTTTAGTTTAGAACTTGAAAGATGTATTTTCCTTTTATGTTTTATTTCTTGTTAAGATATGTATTGGGTTGAATTTATAATTCTTTTAAAGTCTTGAAGGAGCTCTAGTAAAGAAACAAAATGAATTTGCATCCATGATTAACTTCTATGTCATCACTAAATTTTCAAGAATGAATAAATGAACTTGCATTTCTCATGTTTAAATTCCAAGCTTGTATTTCATGTTTATGTTTCAAGTCATCACTTAATCTTTCAAGATAATTAAGAGGTTGCATCTCATATTTAATTTATGCTCTCACTATATTTTATAATGGCTAAAAGAATCAACGCATGGCATGTTTATTTTATGCCATCACCTAAAGATCCTAGAGCTTAAAGACTTGCCCATGTATCACAAGCAAAGAAATATGATTATTGGAGTTAAAGAATTTATTCTTTAAAAAGTCTTGAGATTGGAGCTTAAAAAGATGTAATAATAATTCCCTTCTCCCTCTACTGGTACTGTGCGGATTACCGCCGCTCCAGTTTCTTGTATCATGTTTATATTTCAAGTTCTTGCATCATGTTTAATTTTCAAGTCATCACCTTAAATCTTAAAGATAAAGAAATGGAATTGCATATCATGTTTATAATTCCAAGCTATCACCTTATAAAGATAAGATTAAAATAAGGTTGCATAGCATGTTTATAATTCTAAGATGTCACCTAAATCTCTAAAGCTCAAGACTTACTCCTTTTATCTTAAGTGAGAATTTTAATTGTGAAGATCCTCCCAAATTTGACAAAAGAACTAGTTTCTAAATGAGTTTTAAGGCTTTGCAAGGATTTTACGGGGAACTAGTATTTTATATGCACTTAAAATATGATTCTATGTAATTGCATGAGGTTCATGATTCGGCCACTGATCTGAGTTTAGTATCAATGTGTGATAATGATTTGATATGATTGAAGTTGTGATAATTATGGTTTATTGTTAAGAGAATGATTCATAATTGGTTTAGTAACTAATTAGTTCTATAATTGATAATTCTATGTAAGGATTGGATGCTTATTAAGTACTTGATATCATTGAATGATTTCCTGGCTTGCATGTTATAGTTCTTTGTTGCAAATAATAAGAATGCTTATACATGAAATGTTCTTTATTATGTAAAATTCACCTTTGTTGCTAGAAGAAAGTGTATCATTGTAAAAGTGTAATTTGGAAAGGTTACGGCTAAGGAAAGACTTGGTATTTAAGCGTGTCCATTGTGACCCACCTCTCTCACGGGAATCTCCCATATGCATGATTCTGATTGATATATATTATTCTAGCTTAAGACTATAAATGAGAAAATGTTATGATGTTTATGAATTGTATTATGATATAACATGCAAAGATTTAATGGTGACTTAAACTTATAAGAAAATGATCCTTTGGAACCATCGGACTATAGGTGGTGAAAAGGTGATTTTAGCCCTAACCCGTTCTCTCAAAAAGGGTAGAGTCGGGACTTTAGCTTATCAAAAGGGATAAGTATATGCTAGTGACGACTAGTAAAGTATGAGCTTATAACCTAAATTACTCCCAAAAGGGTGGAGTATAGGGTGGCCCAAGGAAAATAATGATGATGATAAGATTTTAAGTCACCTAAGGCACTAAAGAAATGAAATATGTGCACTTTGTGTCCATGTGTAGCTAATATTATCGGCGTTCTTTTATGCATGTTATTTTGATAATGATGATGAGGAATATGATGTAATGATAAAGGAAAAGTTCATTGTAAATATGACATGTTAAGAATAAGATGCATTATAAGACGCATGATTAAAAATTGACGAACCTCGGTTAAGTATTTGTCCGAACTTAAAATGAATCTTTGCATGCTCACTATTTTAGAATAATCCCGAGGTTCTGGGGACTTTGATGATGACATTGTAGAAGGAGGTACCTTCTGAGAATTCTTTAGCAAGATTCTCACTCCTTTTTCTTTATTTCCGTCATTGTCTCCAGATTGAGATGGCGACATTCGTCTGTTCGTTGATACCCCTACTTGGGAATTTCACTATGATCCGATGCATCGCTCGTATCATTTTGAAGGAAGTCTTGTGATTCGTGTTTTTATTTACATAGGTTGTCCATTTGCACATCCTGTCCCTAGTTATCGATTTTCTCCTACTTCTCCCTATGGCGATGAAATGGTTTCGAACATGCACGTCCACTTGATGAAAGGATGTTACGTTCTTATCCCGCTTCATCTTTGTCCATGGATTTCAGTATGTTCGAGACGAGATATTCTGAACTGATCCTTCAGAGGACACTCCTACTCATGTATATTACGAGAGCTCTGCTCCTACTCCCACACGTGTAAGAGAGGGTAGTGAGAAACAGCAGTTGTTCAGTAGAGGTTAGCAAGAAGGCCGTCCATGCGACCCCAGCCTGGTGCATCTCGTGTCCCCTCCCAAGGGAGCTCATCAGTGGATCGGATTTATTCCCCCATTTCGGAGACGGTGGCCCTAGAGAGTTCTTAGTAGATTTATGTGTGATCATGCACCCTAGTTTTAGGATAACCTTCCCGGCTTATGGAGTTATCTAGTTTAGGGCATGAATTTCCTTAAGTATATTTTCTTTTATGGGTTTGCATAAGATAATGATGTATGAACATAACCCACCCTTTGAGTGAGGTTATTGTATGTAAATATATGCTATAATGTGCTTATGGATGTTATATGATGGAGCCTAAGTGATATGATGTGATATATTCTTAAACGTCTTATTATACTCCGCTTACTCGTTCACGTTGTACTTTCGGCTCACGTTTTCAATTATGTGTTTTAAAAAAAATGGCTCGTAATTTCACTAAGTATTTTCAAATTATGAAGAAAGAACCAAAGCAAGGAGTAAAGTCTAGTCATTAATCAGATTCAACCTAGGTGTATCCGGTTAATTACTAAGTGTTACATTTTGGTATCAGGCTTGATTCGATTCTCATGGAGCCTCGAGGATTGGACTAGCTATGCTTCTAAAGCATAATACGTTAGTGACGTCATGTGTAGATGTTTATCATTAGGATGAGCTTGGGGAGTAGAAATACATGACTCTGTATGTTGAAAGTGCCATGGTAACTTGCTCATTTTGCATGGAATATTGGGCCTGATCACCTCGGTGTTCTTTGTTTTGTGTGTATAGGGACCAATGGCACGTCGACAATAGACTAGAGGCGCGACACAAAATAATCACGACAACAAGACAGCGAAGCACTCCGCGACGTAGCAAGGACCATGAGAATGATGATGGAACGAATGGATCGGGATCGTCAAGCCAATATGAATCGGGGACATGAGATTCTGAACATGCTGTTTGGGGAGTTTCGTAAGGCAAACCCACCAGTTTTCAAGGGGACACTGAATCCAAATATTGCGGATGAATGGATTCGAATATTGAGAAGGTCTTTGCTTTGTAGTCCCATGCTCGGAGGAGCAAAAGGTCACCTTCGCTACTCATATGCTTGAGGGTGATGCGGTTTACGGTGGACGGTGTTCGAAGACTCCTGGAGGCGGCCCGATGTGGACATTGATTGGGAACTATTCAAGGTCCATTTTTACGAAAAGTACTTTCCAGAGTCGATTAGAAATGCCAAGGACATTGAATTCATGCAACTTGTCCAGGAATATGAATGTGGCGATACCTTTGCCAGATTTGAAGAACTCATTAAGTTCTCAAGAATGTACCAAGGAAATCCTGATGAGTCTTGGAAATGCATTAAATACGAGACAGGGTTGAAGGTGAACTTAATGTGGCAGTTGCACATTTGGAGATTAGGGATTTCTCTACCCCAGTTAACAAATGTCGGATTATTGAAGAAGGTCGAGAAAACTAAACACCCCAAAGTCAGATAATATTACCAAAAAGTTGACACCTCAAGGTCGAGTTCAAGAGGCAGAATCGACCTCTATTTCCTCTCAATCAAGACCACAAGGGACACAAAGAAATTTTCAACAAGGAAGGCCAAACAACAACAATCGCTATAATAACAACCGCTACAACAATAACTTGATAACAATCACAACAACAACAATAACAACAATAAAGGAAAGCACCACAAAGAGGTCCAAGAAGTACCTCCACGGCTGCGCCATCCATGGAATGTCCCAAGTGCGGCAAGAATCATGGGAGCATGCCATGTCGAGCCGGAACAAACGTGTGCTATCGGTGTGGAAAACCAGGTCATTACTCCCGAGAATGCAATCGAAAGGAACCCGCCAACCCCCTCAATCCCAAGCCGCAATACCAGGGAAGGGTATTTGTTATCTTTGAAGAAACAACGAAGTCACGAAATCTCGTGGAAGGTAAGGGTAATATGCATGGTAAAGACTTAATTGTACTATATGATTCTGGCGCTTCTCATTCTTTTATCTCCCATTCATGTGTTAAAAGCCTTAATTTACCTATGACTTAGCTTCTTTTTGACCTTATTGTTTCTACCCCGACTGGAAAACCCGTTAGGACTTGTAAATGTTGTTTAGATTGTAGTTTTATTATAGATAATAGATCCTTTATTTTAGATCTTATTTGCTTACCCATGCGAGGTTTAGATGTGATTCTTGGCATGGATTGGCTTGAGGCCAACCGTGTATTGTTAAACTGTTATGAGAAAACCATCACTTTTCTTCCTGTTCCTATTGAACCTAAGAAACCCATAAGTCTTTACATAACTGCTGTGGAAATGGACTGTGGTAAGGGTGAGAGTAAAGGTTATATTTTCTTAGCCGCTAGTGATGTAGACTTTGAGCAAAGTATCGATGAGATACCAATAGTAAGAAATTATCTGAAGTATTTCGGATGAGATACGAGTTTCCCCCAGAGAGATAGAGTTTTCCATAGAATTGCTTCTGGGTGCGGGACCTATATCCATAGCCCCATACAGGATGTCCCCATTAGAATTGACCGAGTTAAAAACTCAATTGGAAGATTTATTGGAGAGAAAGTTTGTTAGGCCTAGTGCATCACCTTGGGAGCCGCTGTGTTGTTTGTAAAGAAAAAGGATGGGAGTATGAGGATGTGTGTAGATTATAGGCAGTTGAATAAAGTAACGGTGAAAAACAAGTATCCTCTGCCTAGGATCGGTGATTTGATGGACCAGGTCAAAGGTGCGGTGGTGTTTTCTAAGATAGATTTGAGGTCAGGCTACCATCAAATTAGAGTGAGAGATGAAGACATACCTAAAACGGCCTTTCGCACTCGATACGGCCATTTTGAGTTTGCAGTAATGTCCTTTGGGTTAACCAATGCTCCAGCTATTTTTATGGATTACATGAATAGGATCTTTCGGCCCTATTTAGATCAGTTTGTAGTTGTCTTTATAGATGACATTCTCATATATTCTAAGACCCATGAAGAGCATGAATGCCACCTGACCATAGTACTGGAGACCTTGAAGGAAAAGAAACTATATGCCAAGATTTCCAAGTGTGAGTTTTGGTTGGATAAGGTGCAATTTTTAGGGCATGTAGTATCTAAGAAAGGAATTGCTGTAGATCCTAGTAAGGTAGAAGCGGTAGTAAGCGGGAAAGACCAACCACAGTATCAAGTAAGGAGCTTTTTGGGTTTAGCCGGTTATTACTGTCGATTTATCAAAGGATTTTCCCAGATTTCCCTACCTTTGACCAAGCTGACTAGGAAGAACAGCCCTTTTTCATGGACCGGAGTGTGAAAAAGAGCTTTCAGGAGTTAAAACACAAGCTAGCCTCGACCCTGTTTTAGTGTTACCCGACCCCAATGTGCCTTTCGAGGTGTATTGTGATGCTTCAAAAAAGGGTTTAGGTTGTGTATTGATGCAAGATAGGCAAGTGGTGGCCTATGCATCAAGACAACTCAAGCCACATGAGGCAAACTACCCTACCCATGACCTTGAGTTAGCTGCCGTTGTGTTTGCTCTAAAGATTTGGAGACACCATTTATATGGAGTTAAGTTTGAGGTGTTTTCCGATCACAAGAGTTTGAAATATCTCTTTGATCAAAAAGAGCTAAACATGAGGCAAAGGCGATGGATGGAGTTCTTGAAAGATTATGATTTTGGATTGAACTACCATCCTGGTAAAGCTAATGTAGTAGTTGTGCTTTGAGTAGGAAGTCCTTACAAGTGTCCCGTTTGATGGTGAAGGAGGTTGAATTGATTGAGCAATTTAGGGACTTAAACCTAGGAATGACTTTGACCACTAAGGGCATCGCAGCTTGCCATCTTAGAGTGACAAGTGAGTTCAAAGAAAGGATTGTTCAAGCTCAAGGGGCGATCTTTGAGTTTCAAGAGACTTTAGGGGCAGTGAAGACAGGAAAGTTGATAGGTTTTACCCAAGGAATGGATGATTTGTGGAGGTTTAAAGGTCGAATATGTGTACCTGCTAGTGGTGGCCTCCGAAAAGATATTTTGGAGGAAGCCCATAAGAGCCATTTTACCCTTCATCCTGGTGCCACCAAGATGTATCAAGATTTGAAGAAGATGTTCTGGTGGCCTGGAATGAAGAAATATGTGTGCACATGGGTGAGTAAGTGCTTGGTGTGTCAAAAGGTGAAGATTGAACACCAAAAACCCTCTGGAATGCTGCAACCTCTGTCGATCCCTGAGTGGAAGTGGGATAGTATCTCCATGGATTTTGTGACTGGATTACCGAGGACCCAAATGAATCATGATACCATATGGGTAATCGTGGATCGATTGACGAAGTCAGCCCACTTTTTACCTATTAAGGTGACTTATTCCTTGGATAGGTTAGCACAATTATATATTCAGGAGATAGTAAGGTTACATGGGGTGCCGTCGATGATAATCTCGGACCGGGATCCGCGGTTTACGTCACGATTTTGGGGAGCCTTTCAAAAGGCATTTGGTTCAAAGCTGTGTCTAAGCACGGCCTATCACCCCCAAACAGACGGTCAATCTGAAAGAACTATCCAAACCTTGGAGGATATGTTAAGGGCATGTGTTTTAGATCAAAAGGGAAGTTGGGATAAGTACCTGCCACTGATTGAATTCGCATATAACAACAGTTATCATGCAAGTATCGGTATGGCACCGTATGAGGCCCTTTATGGACGGAAATGTCAATCTCCCTTATGTTGGTATGAACCCGGAGAGCAAAGTTTACTCGGAGCTGATATTGTGAGGGAAATAAGGGAACAAATCAAGAAGATTAGGGATAAGATTCTTCTTGCTCAAAGTCGACGAGAAAAACTATGCGGACAAGCGCTAAAACCGCTAGATTTTCAAGAAGGGGACCACGTGTTCCTAAGGATCACCCCCACCACAGGCATAGGTCGAGCAATAAAAGTAAAGAAATTGAGCCCCATTTCTTGGTCCGTTTGAAATCCTTACCAAAGTAGGACACGTAGCTCACCGTATAGCCCTATCCCCGAGTCTATCGAATCTTCATCATGTTTTCCATGTCTCTCAGTTAAGAAAGTATCAATCTGACCCGAGTCATGTACTAGAGCGAACATGTACAATTAAGAGATAACCCGACATTTAACTTACTACCCACGAGAATCGTCGGCCGAGGAGTTAAGCGGTTAAGGAACAAGGTGTACCCTGGTCAAAGTAGCATGGGGACAAGGTGAAACCGAAGAACTTACATGGGAGCTGGAATCAAACATGAAAGCACAATACCCCGAGTTGTTCTCGGGTAACTAATTCCTGGCGAAATTCTTTTAAGGAGGGAGTAATGTAACGCCCAATTTTCTTGTAACTTTTACTGTCATTAGAAATTACTCAATTACCGTAGGTAATTATTACATAAGATTTGAGGCCGAACAATCCTCAATAAAGGAATATAACGTTAGAAGAGAGGTTAGGAACGATTCATGCGAGAGTCGCAAAATAAAATGACCAAAATGCCCCTGAAGTTATTTTACTCAGAAAATGAGGATCGTGGGCCCCACCTATTCTCAAAGGGATATTTTGAGGATAATAAGGGATTGTTTGTGTTATGTGTGTTAATAGAGCAGAAGGATCTCAATTTTGAGTTCCGACGCCTTGAAAATGACAAAACGCCCTATGGTTGTTTAACTCCGATGTGCGTGCCGACTAAGCCCGAACCTCACTAAAATGTTTTAAAATGTGTTTTTAAGCCATGATTAACCATTGGTTAAGCTCGGGTGGCCTCGGGCAGTTTTTAAGTGAAAGTACGATTTTGCCCCTGTTTTTGGGCAGTTTTGCGAATTTCGGGATTTTTGATTGGTATACCGAAACCTAAGCAATATTAGGCTCAAATTAAAGCTTATTAAATTCTAAATATTAATCTAGAGTCAAAATTATGTATTTAGATTGATTAGAACCCAAAATTGCTCAAAAACACCCAAATTGCTTACTAATTCACTTAAACCCTTAACCGTAAATTCTCTAAATTACATTAATATCTTGCCTACACCTAAATAATGCATGGAACACACAAATTTCACTTCTTTGGGCTGTAATGGATGAAATTATTGATGCCATTATGCAGCTGAATTATTGCCAAAAGTTGCACTAAAACAAAATGCCAAAATGTCACCATAAGAGACATAATTCCTTAATTTCATACAACTTTGTCTAAAATGATTTTTCCTCCCTTATTTCTCCTGCAAAATTCCGTCCACTACCTCATCATTTTGGCCAATTAGAAGCCTCAAAATCTTCTATAAATAGGCTTGCTTGAGTGGTCTTGGAATGCTTGGTTCATAACTAGTTTTTAGGAGCACCAAAAACTTTCTTTCTTCCTCCTCTTTGGTTGAATTCTTTCTTCAATTTTTTCAAAGAGATTTTGTTTCATTTCACTTCAAGAAACCAAGTTCTCTTCCTCTTCTTCAACTCAGATCAGGTAGGGAGTAGTTTCTAAATTTATTTCTATGCTTTGAGGAGTTGTGTTTTTAGCTCAAAATGATGAAATTATGAACTTACCTTAGCTTTTCATTTTGGTTTTCCCTCTTCAATTTTTTCTTTAACCAATTCAACCATATGGCCTAGGTGGAACTAAGATGATGAGGACCTTGAGGGTGGGTTGTAAATCCATCACAAGTTAGGCCTCTAAAGCTTGAAAATTCCACTTGATGCAAAACTTTAAAGAATAATGCTTTATGATGCTAAAACAAAGATTTTTAGTTTAGAACTTGAAAGATGTATTTTCCTTTTATGTTTTATTTCTTGTTAAGATATGTATTGGGTTGAATTTATAATTCTTTTAAAGTCTTGAAGGAGCTCTAGTAAAGAAATAAAATGAATTTGCATCCATGATTAACTTCTATGTCATCACTAAATTTTCAAGAATGAATAAATGAACTTGCATTTCTCATGTTTAAATTCCAAGCTTGTATTTCATGTTTATGTTTCAAGTCATCACTTAATCTTTCAAGATAATTAAGAGGTTGCATCTCATATTTAATTTATGCTCTCACTATATTTTATAATGGCTAAAAGAATCAACGCATGACATGTTTATTTTATGCCATCACCTAAAGATCCTAGAGCTTAAAGACTTGCCCATGTATCACAAGCAAAGAAATATGATTATTGGAGTTAAAGAATTTATTCTTTAAAAAGTCTTGAGATTGGAGCTTAAAAAGATGTAATAATAATTCTCTTCTCCCTCTACTGGTCTGTGCGGACTACCGCCCTTGGTTTCTTAATATTCTCTTCTCCCTCTCTGGTCTGTGCGGACTCACTAGCTCCGGTTTCTTAATATTCTCTTCTCCCTCTACTGGTCCTGTGCGAATTACCGCCGCTCCAGTTTCTTGTATCATGTTTATATTTCAAGTTCTTGCATCATGTTTAATTTTCAAGTCATCACCTTAAATCTTAAAGATAAAGAAATGGAATTGCATATCATGTTTATAATTCCAAGCTATCACCTTATAAAGATAAGATTAAAATAAGGTTGCATAGCATGTTTATAATTCTAAGATGTCACCTAAATCTCTAAAGCTCAAGACTTACTCCTTTTATCTTAAGTGAGAATTTTAATTGTGAAGATCCTCCCAAATTTGACAAAAGAACTAGTTTCTAAATGAGTTTTAAGGCTTTGCAAGGATTTTACGGGGAACTAGTATTTTATATGCACCTAAATCTCTAAATGAGGTTCATGATTCAGCCACTGATCTGAGTTTAGTATCAATGTGTGATAATGATTTGATATGATTGAAGTTGTGATAATTATGGTTTATTGTTAAGAGAATGATTCATAATTGGTTTAGTAACTAATTAGTTCTATAATTGATAATTCTATGTAAGGATTGGATGCTTATTAAGTACTTGATATCATTGAATGATTTCCTGGCTTGCATGTTATAGTTGCTGTTGCAAATAATAAGAATGCTTATACATGAAATGTTCTTTATTATGTAAAATTCACCTTTGTTGCTAGAAGAAAGTGTATCATTGTAAAAGTGTAATTTGGAAAGGTTGTGGCTAAGGAAAGACTTGGTATTTAAGCGTGTCCATTGTGACCCACCTCTCTTTCTCCGGGAATCTCCCATATGCATTATTACAGTTGATATATATTATTCTAGCTTAAGACTATAAATGAGAAAATGTTATGATGTTTATGAATTGTATTATGATATAACATGCAAAGATTTAATGGTGACTTAAACTTATAAGAAAATGATCCTTTGGAACCATCGGACTATAGGTGGTGAAAAGGTGATTTTAGCCCCTAACCCGTTCTCTCAAAAGGGTAGAGTCGGGACTTTAGCTTATCAAAAGGGATAAGTATATGCTAGTGACGACTAGTAAAGTATGAGCTCATAACCTAAATTACTCCCAAAAGGGTGGAGTATAGGGTGGCCCAAGGAAAATAATGATGATGATAAGATTTTAAGTCACTTAAGGCACTAAAGAAATGAAATATTTGCACTGTGTGCATGTGTAGCTAATATTATATGACGTTCTTTTATGCATGTTATTTTGATAATGATGATGAGGAATATGATGTAATGATAAAGGAAAAGTTCATTGTAAATATGACATGTTAAGAATAAGATGCATTATAAGACGCATGATTAAAAATTGTGAACCTCGGTTAAGTATTTGTCCGAACTTAAAATGAATCTTTGCATGCTCACTATTTTAGAATAATCCCGAGGTTCCTGGGGACTTTGATGATGACATTGTAGAAGGAGGTACCTTCTTGAGAATTCTTTAGCAAGATTCTCACTCCCTTTCTTTATTTCCGTCATTGTCTCCAGATTCAGATGGCGACATTCGTCCTGTTCGTTGAAACCCCTACTTGGGAATTTCACTATGATCCTGTGCATCGCTCGTATCATTTTGAACGGAGGTCTTGTGATTCGTGTTTTTATTTACATAGGTTGTCCATTTGCACATCCTGTCCCTAGTTATCGATTTTCTCCTACTTCTCCCTATGGCGATGAAATGGTTTTCGAACATGCACGTCCACTTGATGAAAGGATGTTACGTTCTTATCCCGCTTCATCTGGCTGTCCATGGATTTCAGTATGTTCCCGAGACGAGATATTGAAACTGATCCTTCAGAGGACACTCCTACTCATGTATATTCGAGAGCTCTGCTCCTACTCCCACACGTGTAAGAGAGGGTAGTGAGGAAACAGTTGTTCAGCCGAGGTTAGCAAGAAGGCCGTCCATGCGACCCCAACTTGGTGCATCTCGTGTGTCCCCCCAGAGGAGCTCATCGATGGATCGGATTTATTCCCCATTTCGGAGACAGTGGCCCTAGAGAGTTCTTAGTAGATTTATGTGTGATCATGCACCCTAGTTTTAGGATAACCTTCCCGGCTTATGGAGTTATCTAGTTTAGGGGCATGAATTTCCTTAAGTATATTTTCTTTTATGGGTTTGCATAAGATAATGATGTATGAACATAACCCACCCTTTGAGTGAGGTTATTGTATGTAAATATATGCTATAATGTGCTTATGGATGTTATATGATGGAGCCTAAGTGATATGATGTGATATATTCTTAAACGTCTTATTATACTCCGCTTACTCGTTCACGTTGTACTAGGCTCACGTTTTCAATTATGTGTTTTAAAAAAAAATGGCTCGTAATTTCACTAAGTATTTTCAAATTATGAAGAAAGAACCAAAACAAGGAGTAAAGTCTAGTCATTAATCAGATTCAACCTAGGTGTATCTGGTTAATTACTAGGGTGTTACACCTCATATGAATAACATCATCATCATTAGCATACTTCATGCATCATCATAAAACATCCAAACGCTTACCCTTACGGTAGCTTATGCTTTGACCCTGACGGGTCTTAATCTTGAGATATAGTTCTCTACATCCGTCGCTCATATATTTATGCACCTAAGGGCTCATATTTAATCATCATTCCTAATCCTCATGTTCATACTTAAATCTGAATAGCATAGGGCAAATCCTCTAACTTGGGTTCACGGGGTTCTAGAACTTACGTTTTAGACCCTTTCTCGGTTTTGTTTTCGCCGAAGGCGCTATATATTAAATCTAAATCAATTATGAGGCATTCCTATGCTTAAGGACTAATTATTAATCACATTTATCATGTTGTAAGGGTGCTGGACAGAATCTATAAAATTAAATGTTCTAAGAGTTCTACATTTGCATTTTTACGGTTTTCTAGTTACTAGTTTCCCCGTAGGTGCTAGAATTCGATTCTAATCCAAATGATACCAAGTTTTTCATGTCTAAACAATCTAAATCTGATTATGTCCCCATTAAAACAGTTTGGATTAGTTCCATAAACAAATGGGTCAAAACTATGTTAAATTCTAGCTTTACGGTATTTCTAGTTAGCTAGTTTTTTACCTATCGTGCATAGGATCGCTTCTACATCATCATATGATATTTCCACACATTCCCACACATCAAAACATCATCATATAGCATCACACTCATCACATCAGAACCGAAAACATTTAACTTAAATGAGAGAGTTAATTTGACATTTCTAGGTACATGAGTTAACTAGTTTCTTTTGGAATCGATCTAGAACTTCTAAAACTCTTTGCAAAACATTTTAATTCATCAAGAGGCTAAGTGAAGCCTTAGGTCACTGACCAAAACATATTCCATCCCCTAAAAGATAATAAAATCACAACTCGTGATGACATAACCTTATAAAGATTTGTAAAGTTTTTAAGGAAAACTTGAAACATAGACTATTGGTCCTAGTAGTTAGATGAAAACTCATTGCAAGTCCATCATCACTACTTGGCCGAAATTATGCATTCAAGGAATACATTCATATTTAACTTTATCTTGGAATGAAATGGGCAAGTCTTTGAGCTCTAGGTTCTTAAGTTACGACATAAACTAAACGTGCTCATGCTTTTCATTTTTAATCTTGCTTACAAAGTAAAGTGATAACTTGAATTTAAATATGCGAGGCATAAACTTAAACGTGCAAGCTTGAGGGTAAATATGCGAGGCATAAACTTAGACGTGCAAGCTTGAAGGTAAATATGCATGGTTCAATTCTTTATTTTAGTGCTCTTGGCCCAACAACAATCGACTTTAAGGCCGAAATAGATAGGCATTCGAGGGATTAATTAAGTGAGGATGCAAGTTCAATTCTTTATTTTAGTGCTCTAGGCCCAACAACAATCGACTTTAAGGCCGAAATAGAAAGGCTTCGAGAATTAAATTAAGTGATGATACAAGTTCCATTTTAATCTTTATGTTCTTAAGTGATAGCTAGAAAGTAAAGGTGCATAGCAAGAATGTAAATATGATTGCGAGCATACAATAAATTATGCAAGTTCATTTTATCTTTCTAGAGCTCTTAACAAGACTTTAAAGGAATTTAAACCATAACCCAAACTCATCCAAACAAGGTAAAGTCAAGCTTAGAGTTCTTAAAACTCAACATAATATTCTTAGGAAATCAAACCATGAAGCTTAGAAAAATTAAGGAAATGGCCGAAATCTTCAAGAAGAAAAAGGAACATTTTAGAACTTTAGAGTTCATGATCTTGATGATATATTAACACCAACATCATGAGTCCTCATCATTGAGTTCATAGAGCCATTTTAAAACATCATCAAAATTAAAAAGTTCTCAAGAGTACAAGAAAGGAAAAACTAAAAACATTTTTGCTCAAGAACAAAGATCAAGCTCTAGAGTTTGTTTCAAGTGATGAACATCATCATGAAACTCTCATCATCAAGCTCTCATTCCTTCATTCCCAAAGGCCCATGGCCGAAACATAAAGAGGAAGAAGGAGAAGAAAAGAATTTCTAAAAAGGAATCAAGAGAAACTATGAACATCAAGCTTAAAACAAGAACTTTAAAGAAAAGTATACATGAAAGAAAATCCCTACTTGGTGTGATGAACTTGAAGATGGAAGAAGAAGATGAAGATGATGAAGAACTTTGAAGAGCTTGAAGAACTTGAAGAACACTAGAACTTTGAGAGAAAAGAAAAGCTTTGAGTGTTTCCTAAACTTAGCAAATGATCTAAAAGTGGTGCAAGCTCCTCAAGGCATTCTATTTATAGAGAAATGAAACAAATGGAGGGAGCTCATGGGGGAGAGTGGCTTCGGCCATGAGGTGCAGAATGGAGGCTTCCATGAGTTCCATGAGGTGAGATAATGTGTTCTTTGAGGTATGGTGAGGTATGACTCAAGGTATGGTGAGGTATGGTTCAAGGTATGACTCAAGCATGGCTCTTTGAGTGAGAAAACAATTTAATATGTGTGGTAATTGGAGAGAGATGGCCGAATATGCATCAGCCCATGGGGGAGGGTTCTTTGCATTTTAATTGTGGTTTAGAGTTGTGTTTAGGTGTATCTTTGATTATGCTTAAGATTAGGAATTTGTAAGAAAGTGTTTAGGCAACGGAAATGGATAATTAAGGTGGTCTAGACATAATTAAGGAGTGGTCTTGCACCATTAGTGAGTTAAATCCTCAATTTAGAGTCTAAACAACTCTAGACACATTTCCTTGATTTAAGGAATTGGAGAGAGAAAACACTATTCAAGATTCCAAGACTAGGAGTCTTGAGTTCTAAAAAGGGATTTAAGTTTAACCTAAGCAATTTTAGGTTCTAATTAACTTTAATAAATTATTTTGACTCTAGATTAATTAGGGAAATAAATTAATCTTCGTTTAGAGCCTAATATTGCTTAGGTTTGCTTAATTACGTCATTAAGCTCAAAAGCACTATTCTAGGGGCAAAATCGTAATTTTGCACTAAAACTGCCCGAGACCACCGGGACTTGAACAGAGACCTCTAGACACATGAAAACATGTTTTTAAACCTCTGGGGAAAGTTCCGGGCTCAAACGGCACCTTTACCCGCGTAAAAATGCTATAAGGGTATTTTGGTCATTTTGACCAAAGCTATGAAACGAAATTTTCGCTTCCGAAAGCATTCAAAGGCCATTCAATCCCCTTCAAACATTGAGTTGACCCTTCGAGGATGACCGAGTTGGTTACCCCCGAGCTCGGGTCAGGAAATGACCTCAGGGGCATTTTGGTCATTTCCCTCGGACAGAAAAATCGGGGTGTTACAGAGTGAGAGTGACTCATAATTGGTTTACGTATGAATTATTGCATCATAGAAAAAGTCAGAAGTGAGAAAGGACATAGAATGCATTTTCTAGAACACCCTAATTCATCTAATTTAGCTTACTGCCTAATGCAGTCAAGTCATAATTAATTAGGTTTTAGGACTTAATAAATTGTGGTAATAAGGTTAATCAATCCCTTAGAGGTGTAATGAAATAATTTGGAAGTTTGAGGTTAACTGATTAGGGGTTTTCACTCTTAGGGGAAAGGTTCATGCATTACTCTATGAATGATGAATTGGTGTTTACCTCATGACTTGTATGATGCTATGTGAACTATTATTCTTAAATGATAGTTTTATTATTGCATGTGATTGTTCTTCAAGAACTTAGAGATGCCTATGTTGTAATAATAGATATGTGACATGTATGAACTAAGTGGTATCTCAATAAAACATGCTGAGACTTAAGGTGACTTAAACTATGAGAAAATGTTCCTTTGAACCACCAAACTAAGGGTGGGGATGAGGTGATTCTAGCCCCCTAGACCCGTACTCTAAGTCGGGACCTTTAACTTATCAAAAGGGATAAGTCCATGTGCTAGTGACGACTAATGTGGTATGAGCTCATAACCTAGAAGTTTCTCCAAAGGGAGATCAGTTAGGGTGGCCCCAGGAAGAAAATGATGAGGCTTTAATGTCACCTAAAGTAACTAAGATAAACTACCATGTACCATGTTCCAAGAACTATGCTTCTATGTACCATGAATTATGAATTTATGTGCCATGATCCATGCTATTAGGTACCATGATTTATGATTTTATGTACGATGACTTATGATTCAAGTTTTATGACTTATAGACTATGTAACCAAGAAGTTTTAGAATTAAAAGGAATGGGCCTCAGAGGTTAACATTTGCGAACTTCATAATTGAACCATTATATGCCCATGTTTTTACTAAGAAACCGAGGTTCCTGGAGACGTAGATGATGACACCTAGATAGGAGGAAAAACCCTACTGAGTTTCTTTAGTAAGAAATCTCACTCCTTCTATCTCTCTCTCTTTCCGTCACATCTTCAGATTCAGATGGCGACGTTCATGCTCTATATTGAGACACCTACATGGGAGATCTACCATGATTCGGAGCACGGATCTTATCATTTTGAGGGCCGCTGCACAGTTCATGTTTTCATGTTCCCCGAACAATCGTTTGCTCATCCTGTACATAGCTATCTCTTCTCACTGATGTCGCCTTATGGTGACGATATGGTTTTTGAGCTTACTCGCACACACAACGAGAGGATTCTCTGGACTTACACTGCGGGCGTGGGCACTGTACCTGAGTACATACCTCGTTTGCAGCATTCAGAGAAGGACCCCTCGGAGGATCCACCCGCCCATATGTATGGAGAAGACTCCGCCCTCACTCCCCCATGCATGCCAGTGGGGAGTGAAGAGACAGTCACCCAACCATGGAGGGCCCGGATGCCCAAGATGCGACCCCAACGCGGAGGACATGTTCGAGTTCCCACTCCTGCTAAGCTTCGCCCGTGGATCGGCTATGTCCCACCTTACCCGTGACTTTGGTAGTATGGTTGGAGGGTAGTCTTAGTGCACACACGACATGTAGTTAGGGTAAACCTTCTTTTGTGTTGAGGTTATCCACCTTAGATGCACTTGGGTGTGGGTGTTTCCCTTCATGTTTTATTTATGATTTCATGTATTTCCTGTTTGATGATGTATTTGCTCCTCATATACTGAACAGTCCCGCCACTCTTGGTGGGCACCCTTTATATATTAATGTACGGGGTATTTCAATTATGTGTTCACAATGTTGTTTACTGAGCCTTTTCTATGTTTACATTTCTGCATTTTACAATATCGCTTATTTGTTATGCACGGCTCATGCTTTATCAAATTTTTGTTAAAAGAAAAAATTTGGCTCGTATTTTCGTTAAGTAATTTCAAAGTAATAGAACTGAGACAAGAAGTAATAACTAATATTTAGCCTCAGTACATACTAGTAGTATTGGGTTGAATATTAAGGTGTTACAACTGTAACATCCTAATTTTTAACCTAATACTCCTAGAACGTATTTAGGTTAAACATTAGTCTATTACCCTTTTAGTCCCATTCTTTAAAACCATTCTTTAAAATACTTAGCAGAAATTATGAATAAATTTTTCTTTTTGAAATTTGAAAACAAAATGCAAGCCGCGCACTAACCTAATATTCATTATAACCATAACGTACAGAAAAAGTAATCACACCATACATAATCATGAAATATAGTATTATACATAACAACATAATATCATCACATCTTTATAGATACATAATTTACTAGCATCATGGTACCATCATTTACATCAAAACATGTACATATATATGGAGTGTTCCTTATTTGCCTACGAGGGTGGATAAGTATCAACCTAAAAGCTAAACTATCTATGCTTCTGCAGCGACCCTCTGCTTCATTTGCTAGTGTGACCCTTAAGCACAAGCCCTAGAAGAAGTCACGAATCTCATTGTAATCCTCATCTAGAGACGACACGAAAGAAAAGAAGGGGATGAGAAACTCATTCAAGATTCTTAGTAGAGATTTTCGATTCTAACATAAGTGTCATCATCATCGTCCCCAGCCACCTCGGTTTTAATTATGAAAAAGATGTACATGTATAAGATTTGGTTTTAGACTTTTCAAATCTATTTATCTAAAGTGGGTGTCTTTTAGTATGAGTCTTAATGACATGAATGCAACAGATATTGGATGAATGCATGACAATACCATATGCACATTAAAATGAAAATCATAGTACTTGGGCCCAACATAAAGAAACATAAATCATATATGTGGCATAAAAAGACACAGTACTTTTCATGTGACATTTTGCTCATAAGTCAACTCTTAAGTTTTTTTTCTTAAAGACCACCCTCTTAACATATTCACCAAAAATCCAACTGACTCATCGGCCCCAGCGATAATCTGGTCACCAAACTACATCTCACCTATCGCCTAGGAATGAGCTCAATCCTAACTAGTCGTCACTAGATTTAATATGGGGTAATAGAGGGGATAATTCATCATTTCTTCTTTGAAACACATCTACTGGCATCCAGCACATAGTAATATTGTCCACTTCGGCAAGCTCAATGTCCATACCTCCCATGGTTTTGCTTTCTCCTCACTGTAGCAGGAGAAATGCATCTCGGTACTATGTCACATTTGTTCTAGGGGTGCTCGGCTGAACTGGTGTCACCCAGAACATATCTCATGGAGTTTTCAAAAACTTTTCTAGGTTCTCAAATTTGATAGAAATTTGGCAGCATAATAGCTGTAAACCGAATTTTCTCAAATTTGCTTTATGCCACGAAATATATAGAACATGCATAGCCATTCAACATCAACATAGGATATCAAGTCATATAGTCAAACTCATCATAGCATATACGTCATCACATCATTACTTTAACATTCTTAAAAGATAGCATGCTCCTAACCAGTTTGTCGAAATCAAGGACCGGGCTCAGCTAATACATATGCTTTGCTCAAGTCATTCTCATAATTAAACATACATCTACTTGAAGTCATAAAGCTCATTATGTCTTAGGGCCTATGGTGTCTTATGCTTTGACCCTTACAGGTCTTAATCTTGAAAACTAATTATGCTAACATCCATTTTTATCCTTTTATACACCTATAGGTTCACAACTAATTATCCTCATTAATTTTTATGCTTAGGAGCAAAACCAAACAACTCCATACAGATTGTCGATCTCTAAATCTGCAATTATGGGGTTCTAGAAACTACGTTTTAGACCCTTTCTACATCCCGTCTTTGCCTAAGGTGCTATAAATGAAATCTAAACCAATTATGGGATATTCCTATGCCTATGAACTAATTATGAACCATGTTTATTGCATTACAAAGTTTCCGGAAAGAAACAAAAAACTAATTAATCTAAGTGTTCTAGAATTGCACTTTTACGGTTTTCTAGTTACTAGTTTCTCTATAGGTGCTAAAAATCAATCCTACATCAAAAGTTACCAAGTTTTTCATAATTAAACAATCCTAAACTGAATGTTATCATACTAAAACAGTTTTGGCAGTGGCTAAAAATAAATGGGTTAAAACTATGCTAAAACTCAACTTTACAATTTTTTTCCTATAAGACTAGTTTCTTTCCTAACATGCATTGAAAGACTCCTACCTTAACATATATAATTTTTACATATTATAACATACCAAAAAAACACCATACAGCAGCAAGCACATGGGGGCAGAATTGAAACATTAAAGCTCAAGCATCATTCAAAAATCATGTCCTTAATACATATAAGTTACTAGTATCTCTTGAAATCATTTTAGGACTTCTAAAACTCATTGAAACCCATTTTATTTTATAAAAGGAGACTAAAAATAGCCATAGGGCAGTAGCTAATTCAAGATATATTTAGAAGAGGTTTAACTCATAAATCTTGTTGGTAATAATCTTATAAAACTCTTAAGGCCTAAAGAAAATCTTAGAACATAGATTGTTGGCTCTTGTGACGAGATGGAACTCACATCAAGTTCATCATCATCACATGGCCGAAATATGCATTCATGGGGATGTTTCCATAACCAAACTTTATCTTGAGATAAAGAGGGCAAGTCTTTGAGCTTCTAGGGTCTTTAAATGATGACAAAATGTAAACGTGCTATGCATCCCATTTTATTCTCCATTATAAAGTAAAGTGAGAACTTCAAAGTATGCAAGAACTTGAAATATAAATATGAGGTGCTAGAAATACAAATATGCAAGACTTGAAAGTAAATATGCAAGACTTGAAAGTAAATATGCAAAGCTTGAAAGTAAATATGCAAGTTCATTTTATCTTTTAAGATTTAAGTGATGACTTGAAATATAAATATGCTAGACAAGGAAAGTAAATATGAATGCAAGTCCAATTCTTTATTTTAGTACTCTAGGCTCCACAAGGCCGAAATAGGCGAGCTTCGAGATTAATTATTAGGTTATATGAAAATGCAATTCTTGTTTTAATCTTTACGTTTTAGGTGATGGCCAAAAATAAATATGCTAGGCAAGGAAAGTGAATATGAATGCAAGTTTATTTTATATTCTTCACTAGAGCTCTTGCAAAACTTTAAAGAAACTTAAACCTCTACCCAAACTTATCATAGCAAGACAAAGCAAGCTTTAGAGTTCTTGTACCAAGGTTTACAAAGAAACCATATGGTATGAACTTCATCATCAAGCTCTGAGGAAATGGATTAAAAGAACAAATCATGTTAACATTCCCTTAAAAATAAAAACTCAAAAACTTAAAGAAAAGGAAGAAAACCGAAATGCCCTTTG
Source organism: Dalbergia cochinchinensis (assembly GCA_031216125.1). Taxonomy (NCBI): domain Eukaryota; kingdom Viridiplantae; phylum Streptophyta; class Magnoliopsida; order Fabales; family Fabaceae; genus Dalbergia; species Dalbergia cochinchinensis. Next base: position 28,116,130 of record CM062375.1, on the reverse strand, counting down.
GTTCAAAAACCAAGTTTCAAGCTTTAGAGGTTACACAAAGGGTGATTCTCATGATCTACCTCATTCAAAGGCTTCAAGGCCGAAAATCAAAAGAGAAGAAAAGAAGTTCTAAAAGTCAAGAGAAACTAGCAAAAACTCATTTTTATCAAACCTTTAAAAAACCTAACTTTAAAGAACAAAATCCCTACTAGGTGGTGAAGAGGAAAGCTTGTTTATTGAAGTGAAAAGAGAAGAAATCTTGCTTCCAAGTGGTCCTTGGATTTTCAGCCAAAAAGGAGAAAAAGGAAGGAAAAGTTTTTGTATGAGCTTGATGTGTGAGGATGAAAGCTTATGTGTTTGAATGGTGATCTAGGGTGGTTGTATGGTGGTTTGAGGTTGTGAAAGGTGGCTCTTTGGTGGATATGAAGAAGATGAAGAAGAAGGGAACTTTTGAAGAAAATGAAAGAACTTGAGATAACTCTTGAAAACTCAAAGCTAGCAAATGAACTAAAGGTTCTCACAAGTTCATTTGCATGTGTATTTATAGAAAAACAAAACCAAGGGTGAAGGAATGAAGGGGGTGACCAAAATTTTGAGGAAGAAAAGGAAGGAAAATATCTTCTTCAAATGGTCATTCAAAGGCATGATTCAAGGTATGGTGAGGTATGGCTAAAAGCATAGAGAGGTATGGCTCAAGGTATGGCTCTTTGAGTGTAAGAATTCAAACACATGTGATGGATATTGGAGCTAAGGTGTAACACCCTAATATTCGACCCAATACTACTAGTACGTACTCAGGCCAAATATTAGTCGTTACTAACTGACATGGTTCTTTAAAAAGTAACTTAAAGAAGATACGAGCCAATTTTTTTTTTCTTAAAACATTACTTAAAATAAGAGCCGCGCGTATCCTGTCGGGTCGGTATTATAAAGTGCAGAAACATAAACATAGAGGTGGCTCCAAAACGTAGCATCATCATGACTGAAATATTTCATTTTTATAATATGCCTACCCTAAGGGGCAGGGCTCTTCAAGTATATAATAACATGAATACGGCAGAAAAACAAAATACATGGAAAAGAACTGGAAAGAAGCATCCCTACCCATGTGCAACCTAAGATGGATAACCCCAACACAAAAGAGGTTCCATCAATACTATGTGACGTGCGTGCACTAAGGACTACCCTCCAACCTATGCAACGGGATCACGGGTACGAAGGGACGTAGCCAATCCACGGGCGGAGCTCGGCGGGTGCAAGCATGCCCTGTGACTGGATATGTCGTTCCCGTCGGGGTCATGGTCCGGGCACTGAGGCCCTCCGACGCTGAGTGACTGTCTCCTCGCTGCCCCTCGATCGCAGAGACGGAGTGGGGGCAGAGTCCTCGTGGTCCATGGGGGATTCCTCTGAAGGGTCCTCCTCTGAGTGTTGCGACAATGGCACGTACTGCGGCACGTCAGCTGAACTGGCAGAGTGGGTCCGCAGGTTCCTCTCATGTCGGGGTCGCGCATGCTCAAAGATCGCGGGGTCACCATAGGGGGATGCTGGGGAGAAGCGATAACTGTACAAGGGGTGTGCGAATGGCCGTCCTAAAAACATGAAGATGCGCACAGTACACCGGCCCTCAAAATGAAATGACCCATGCTCCGGGTCATGGTGGATTTCCCACCGTGGCGTGTCAACGTACAACATGAACGTCGCCATCTTGCTCTGAAGACGTAATGGAAAGAAAGAGATAGAGGGAGTGAGATTCTTACTAAAGAAACTCGGTAGGGTTTTCCTCCTATCCTAGGTGTCATCATTTACGTCTCCAGGAATCTCGGTTTATTTATGAAAACCATGGACATCTATTGGTTCAATTATGAGTTTTCTAAAGTCTCAATTTTCGAGATCCGTTCCTTTTAACATATCACTTGTATCATAGACATAAATCACATAACTTGGATCATAGAACATAAATCATATACCTTAGATCATGGAACATGGTTTCCTATATCATGGGTCATAGCACATAAACTCATAACTTTATGATTCTCATATCATGGGGCATAGCACGCAAATTCATATAATTATGGTGCATAAAAACATAGCTCATGGAACATGGTACATATCTTGGTTACTTGAGGTGACATTAGAACATCATCATCATTATTTTCCTGGGGCCACCCTAACTGATCTCCTTGTGGAGAAAATTCTAGGTTATGAGCTCATACCTTACTAGTCGTCACTAGTACATGGACTTATCCCTTTTGATAAGTTTAAATGTAACACCCTAGTTATTAACCAAATACACCTAGGTTGAATCTGATTAATGACTAGACTTTACTCCTTACATTGGTTCCTTCTTCATAATTTGAAAATACTTAGTGAAATTACGAGCCATTTTTTTTTTTAAAAAAAACATAATTGAAAACGTGAGCCGAGTACAACGTGAACGAGTAAGTGGTGTATAATAAGACGTTTAAGAATATATCACATCATATCACTTTGGCTCCATCATATAACATCCATAAACACAGTATAGCATATATTTACATACAATAACCTCACTCAAAGGGTGGGTTATGTTCATACATCATTGTCTTATGCAAACCCATAAAAGAAAATATACATAAGGAAATACATGCCCCTAAACTAGATAACTCTATAAGCCGGGAAGGTTATCCTAAAACTAGGGTGCATGATCACACATAAGTCTACTAAGAACCCTCTATGGCCACTGTCCTGAAAATGGGGGAATAAATCCGATCCACTGATGAGCTCCCTCGGGAGGGGACACACGAGATGCACCAGGCTGGGGTCGCATGGACGGCCTTCTTGCTAACCTCGGCTGAACAACTGTTTCCTCACTACCCTCTCTTACACGTGTGGGAGTAGGAGCAGAGCTCTCAGAGTATACATGAGTAGGAGTGTCCTCTGAAGGATCAGTTTCAGAATATCTCATCTCGGGAACATACTCTGGAAATCCGTGGACAGCAGATGAAGCGGGATAAGAACGTAACATCCTTTCATCAAGTGGACGTGCATGTTCGAAAACCATTTCATCGCCATAGGGAGAAGTAGGAGAAAATCGATAACTAGGGACAGGATGTGCAAATGGACGACCTATGTAAATAAAAACACGAACTGCGCACCTCCCTTCAAAATGATACGAGCGATGCACCGGATCATAGTGAAATTCCCAAGTAGGGGTATCAACGAGCAGACGAATGTCGCCATCCGAATCTGGAGACAATGGCGGAAATAAAGAAAGGGAGTGAGAATCTTGCTAAAGAATTCTCGAGAGGGTGCGATCCTTCTACAGTGTCATCATCAAAGTCCCCAGGAACCTCGGGATTATTCTAAAATAGTGAGCATGCAAAGATTCATTTTAAGTTCAGACAAATACTTAATCGAGGTTCGTCAATTTTTAATCATGCGTCTTATAATGCATCATAATCTTAACATGTCATATTTACAATGAACTTTTCCTTTATCATTACATCATATTCCTCATCATCATTATCAAATAACATGCATAAAAGAACGTCATATAATATTAGCTACACGTGGACATAATGCACATATTTCATTTCTTTAGTGCCTTAGGTGACTTAAAATCTTATCATCATCATTATTTTCCTTAGGCCACCCTATACTCCACCCTTTTGGGAGTAATTTAGGTTATGAGCTCATACTTTACTAGTCGTCACTAGCATATACTTATCCCTTTTGATAAGCTAAAGTCCCGACTCTACCCTTTTGAGAGAACGGGTTAGGGGGCTAAAATCACCTTTTCACCACCTATAGTCTGATGGTTCCAAAGGATCATTTTCTTATAAGTTTAAGTCACCATTAAATCTTTGCATGTTATATCACAATAGAATTCATAAACATCATAACATTTTCTTATTTATAGTCTTAAACTAGAATAATATATATCAAGTGTAATCATGCATATGGGAGATCCCGAGGAAAGAGAGGTGGGTCATAATGGACACGCTTAAATACCAAGTCTTTCCTTAGCCAGAACCTTTCCAAATTACACTTTTACAATGATACACTTTCTTCTAGCAACAAAGTTAAATTTTACATAATAAAGAATATTTCATGTATAAGCATTCTCATTATTTGCAACAGCAACTATAACATGCAAGCCACGAACTCATTCAATGATATCAAGTACTTAATAAGCATCCAATCCTTACATAGAATTATCAATTATAGAACTAATTAGTTACTAAACCAATTATGAATCATTCTCTTAACAATAAACCATAATTATCACACATTGATACTAAACTCAGATCAGTGGCGAATCATGAACCTCATGCAATTACATAGAATCATATTTTAAGTGCATATAAAATACTAGTTCCCGGTAAAATCCTTGCAAAGCCTTAAAACTCATTTAGAAACTAGTTCTTTTGTCAAATTTGGGAGGATCTTCACAATTAAAATTCTCACTTAAGATAAAAGGAGTAAGTCTTGAGCTTTAGAGATTTAGGTGACATCTTAGAGTTATAAACATGCTATGCAACCTTATTTTAATCTTATCTTTATAAGGTGATAGCTTGGAATTATACACATGATATGCAATTCCATTTCTTTATCTTTAAGATTTAAAGTGATGACTTGAAAATTAAACATGATGCAAGAACTTGAAATATAAACATGATACAAGAAACTGGAGCGGCGGAAATCCGCACAGGACCTGGAGAGGGAGGAGAGAATATTAAGAAACCGGAGCGGCGGTAGTCACAGGACCAGTAGAGGGAGAAGAGAATATTAAGAAACCGGAGCGGCGGTAGTCCGCACAGGACCAGTAAAGGGAGAAGAGAATTATTATTACATCTTTTTAAGCTCCAATCTCAAGACTTTTTAAAGAATAAATTCTTTAACTCCAATAATCATATTTCTTTGCTTGTGATACATGGGCAAGTCTTTGTGCTCTAGGATCTTTAGGTGATGGCATAAAATAAATATGTCATGCGTTGATTCTTTTAGCCATTATAAAATAAAGTGAGAGCATAAATTAAATATGAGATGCAACCTCTTTATTATCTTGAAAGATTAAGTGATAACTTGAAACATAAATATGAAATACAAGCTTGGAATTTAAACATGAGAAATGCAAGTTCATTTATTCATTCTTGAAAATTTAGTGATGACATAGAAGGTAAACATGGTTATGCAAAGCATAAACTTAATCATGGATGCAAATTCATTTTGTTTCTTTACTAGAGCTCCTTCAAGACTTTAAAAGAATTATAAATTCAACCCAATACATATCTTAACAAGAAATAAAACATAAAAGGAAATACATCTTTCAAGTTCTAAACTAAAAATCATTGTTTTAGCATCATAAAGCATTATTCTTTAAAGTTTTGCATCAAGTGGAATTTTCAAGCTTTAGAGGCCTAACTTGTGATGGATTTACAACCCACCCTCAAGGTCCTCATCATCAAGCCATCATCTTAGTTCCACCTAGGTCATATGGCCTGAATTGGTTAAAGAAAAAAAAAGAAGATGGGTGAAACCAAAATGAAAAGCTAAGGTAAATTCATAATTTCATCATTTTGAGCTAAAAACACAACTCCTCAAAGCATAGAAATAAATTTAGAAACTACTCCCTACCTAATCTGAGTTGAAGAAGAGGAAGAGAACTTGATTTCTTGAAGTGAAATGACACAAAATCTCTTTGAAAAAATTGAAGAAAGAATTCAGCCAAAGAGGAGGAAGAAAGAAAGTTTTTGGTGCTCCTAAAAACTAGTTATGAACCAAGCATTCCAAGACCACTCAAGCAAGCCTATTTATAGAAGATTTTGAGGCTTCTAATTGGCCAAAATGAGGAGGTAGTTGTCAGAATTTTTCAGGAGAAATAATGGAGGAAAAAATCATTTTAGACAAAGTTGTATGAAATTAAGGAATTATGTCTCTTATGGTGACATTTTGGCATTTTGTTTTAGTGCAACTTTTGGAAATAATTCAGCTGCATAATGGCATCAATAATTTCATGCATTACAGCCCAAAGAAGTGAAATTTGTGTGTTCCATGCATTATTTAGGTGTAGGCAAGGTATTCATGTAATTTAGAGAATTTGCTGTTAAGGGCTTAAATGAATTAGTAAGCAATTTGGGTGTTTTTGAGCAATTTTGGGTTCTAATCAATCTAAATACATAATTTTGAATCTAGATTAATATTTAGAATTTAATAAGCTTTAATTTGAGGCTAATATTGCTTAGGTTTCGTATATGAATCGAAAATCCCGAAATCATAAACTGCCCAAAAATGGGGGCAAAATCGTACTTTCACTTAAAAACTGCCCGTGGCCACCCGAGCTTAACCAATGGTTAATCATGGCTTAAAAACACATTTTAAAACATTTTAGTGAGGTTCGGGCTCAGTCGACACGCACATCGGAGTTAAAGCGAACATAGGGCGTTTTGGTCATTTCGCGTGTCGGAACTCAAAATTGAGATTCTTCTGCTCTATTAACACACATAACACAAACAATCCCTTATTATTCTCAAAACATCCCCTTGAGAATATGTGGGGCCCACAATCCTCATTTTCTGAGTAAAATAACTTCAGGGACATTTTGGTCATTTTACACGTACAGAAATTCGGGATTTGCGACTCTCACATGAATCGCTCCTAACCTATCTTCTAATGTTATATTCCTTTATTAAGGATTGTTCGGCCTCAAATCTTATGTAATAAATACCTATGGTAATTCAGTAATTTCCAATGACAGTAAAAATTACAGTAAAAATTGGGGCGTTACAAAGATCCCGACCTAAGGTACGGGTCTAGGGGGCTAGAATCACCTTATCCCCACCCTTAATCCGGTGGTTCAAGGATCATCTTCTCATAGTCTATGTCACCTTAAGTCTTAGCATGTTAATGCAAGATGCCACATAATTCATGCATATCAAACATAATTACGTCATAGGCATCTTTGAAGTCTTTAAAACATAAAACTATCATCGAAGAATAATAGTTCACATGGTATCATCATACTTGAGTCATGGAGCAAAATCATTATAGGGTAAGCAAGAGCAATAAGCCTCTTAACTTGATCATGTTTGAAATCAAACATATAAGATCATGTATTCATGTTAGGCTAAAGCATAGACTCATGTCATAACAATTCTCAGATTCAAGCAATGCAAGATCATAGCTTCAAGTCATTAAATCAGAAAAGCATTCTGTTTGTAAACTTGGGTTACGTAATCGATTACATAAGTCTTGTAATCGATTACACAGCCTCGAGATTTCAAAACATGGAGGTCAGGGGGTTCTGGTAATCGATTACATTGGACTGTAATCGATTATTTTGTTTAAAACACTTTGCTGGGCCCCTAGAACATCTGGGTAATCGATTACATGATTAGGTAATCGATTACTAGAATCCAGAATGTGTAATCGATTACACTATATAGTAATTGATTACTTTGGGCAAAAGTTCATATTTGAGCTCGTCCGAGCTCTCTGGGTATCGATTACATATGTCAGGTAATCGACACAAAGATCTTAAAAACCGAAATATGAGGTCTAAACATATCTGAGTCATTCCTTTGAAATGCTTATGGTGGCTAGTTTCTCTTGGAACAATTTTGAACTTCAAAAACATCTTGTCAACCATTTTAACTTGTCAAAACCCTTACAAATCTAAGAACATACCCAAAATATTTGTGAGTACAACATATGTTTTAGAAAGACTTGAAACATGAGCTATAGGCTCTTGTGACTAATAAACTCCTCTTGGAGCTATCTCCTTCACATGGCCAAAATGTACATTCCAAGAATGTTTCCATGGTTAACCTCTTCCCAAGATGAAATGGGCAAGTCTTTGAGCTCTAGTATCTTAGGTGATGACATAAAATAAACGTGCTATGCATTTCATTTTAGAGTCCTTTAGAAAGTAAAGTGATAGCTCAAAGTAAATATGAGGTGCATATCCATTTTCATTCTTTGAGTTTAGTGAGGACTTGGAATATAAAATGAGATGCAAAGCTTGGAATTTAAACGTGCATAATGCAAGTTCATTCTTTATCTTGGGATTTAGTGATGGCATAGAAAATAAACGTGCCATGCAAAGCATAAACATAAACGTGAATGCAAGTTACTTTTATATCTTGTCTAGAGCTCTTACAAGGCTTTTAAGAAGGAACATAGTCCCAACCCAAAACTCATCTTCACAAGAAAAGGAAAAACCACCGGTACTAAGGCATCAAAAGAAAACATAACTTCAAGAATCATGAAAGTGGTCGAATCTTAACAAAAGAAAAGAACCATTTCTAAATCTCTAGGGACCAAGATTTTAATGATCCAAGCATCAACATCCTAAGTCCTCATCATTGAGTACATGGCTTTCTTCAAAACAAATATTTAAAAAAAAAGGTTCATGATAAAGAAGAAAGCAAAACCAAAACCATGCTTGGTTTAGGGCCAAAGTTTCAAGCTTTAGAGTTTGTTCATGTGACAAGCATCAACATGAAGCTCTCATCATCAAGCTTACATTTTTCCCATGTAAAAAGGCTCCATGGCCGAAAACATGAGAAGAAGAAGAAAGGAGATCCAAAATGTTCAAGAGAAACATAAACTCTTTTAACTAAACGTGTAAAGAATGAAACTTTCTTTAAGAAAAACTCAAGCTTTAGAGGTCTCATGAGAGATGGACTCATGGTCTCATCTAGAGAACACTCATCATCAAGCTATCATATTCAAGGCCTTGAGGCCGAAAACTAAGGGGGAAGAAAAGGAAGAAACCAAAAAAGAAAGCAACATAGAGGTTCAACCATTCATCAACTCCCAATCAAGATTCAAGCATAAGAATCAAAGACATGTTTAGAAAGAGTTCCCTACCTTGTGCCTTGGAAAAGGAGGAGAGAACTTGAGCTTGAGGAACTCTTGGGAACTTGAGGGGAAAAGAAATGAGAAAGCTTGAGACTTTGAGAGAAAACTAGCACCTACTCTTGGCTCAAACCTTTGCCAAAGACCAAAGTGATCAAAGGCTCACCAAGGCAAGCTATTTATAGACAACTAAACCATGGGTGTGTAGATGGGAGGGCTGGCCGAATATGTGGCCACAAGGAGAAGGAAAATCTCTTTGAGTTGTCATTCCAAAGTATGGTCATAAGTGTAGCTAGGTGTAGCCTATGACATGTCTTGAAAATGTGACCCATTTTTTTAAAATCTTGAATGAACAAAATCACTAAAATTGGGGCTGCAAAAAGGAGGAGGAAACCGTATGGTTTCATGGCCCAAGAAGAAGAAAATATCTTCTTGACTTGTCAACTCAAAGCATGGTTTAGATGTAAAGGAAGCATAGTCTATGTATAGCCTTTAAAGAAAACTTTGAATGACTAGATAAAATATAGTTCTTTTTGAATCTTGAAAGACATAAATATTTAAATTTAGAAATGAATTGAAAACCTTGATTGACTATATACTTTATTCTTTAAATCTTTGAATGACATTTTTCTTGAAAGATGGACATTGATTGAAAAGAGTACAAGACATGTGTCATAGGGTAGCTTGACAACCTAGACTAACCTTTATTGACTTCTAGAGAGAGGGTGGTGCCAATTGGGCAACCTTGGGGAGGAAGGATATATCCTCAAACCATGTTCTAGAAGTGTGCTTTGGTGTGACATAGATTAGGCTTAGGATTAATGGCCTGTTAACCAGGTACTTTGAGTAAACTAATTAGTTAAATAAAGCTAAGATCCTCAAGGTTAAAAGTGGTCTTGTAGGTTTAATGGAGTCAAACTCCATTTGACTAGAATTACAAAGGTGACAACTTTCCTCAAATTTAGGGAGTGAATAGTGAAAATAATATTCCAGGATGCTTTCTTTAAATAATAAGACTAGAAATAGATTTTGGATTCCCATAAGCAATTTTAGGTTCTAATCAACCTTAATTAATGATTTTGGCTCAAGATTAATTATGAAAATTAATTAACCTTTGATTAGAGCCTAATATTGCCTAGGTTCTGAGTTAGATAACTCATTAATCCCAACATGCACTAAGCAGGGGCAAAATCGTAATTTTGCTCAAAAACTGCTTGGGACCACCGGGACTTAACCAAACCTTAAACAACATGGTTCATGCCTTAAAATCATAGTTTTAAACCTCGGGACAGGGTTCGGGTCAAAACAGAACTTTAAAACTGCCTGAAATCTGTCACAGGGGTATTTTGGTCACTTATGCGCAGAAATCTCAGAAATGAGGTTTTTCTGCTCCGTTAAACATTCACAATCATACAACCCCCTTTCATATAACATATGAACCCTATGAGGATGGCCAAAGCCGGCTGTCCTCGTGTTTCGGGTGAAAATGACCTCAGGGGCATTTTGGTCATTTTGAAAGTTTAGCGAAAATCGGGGCGTTACATAAGGTCGCGCCATTCTTGGAGCATCCTAGGGGGAGGAAAATGTCTCATTAATTGTGGTTTAGTGATGTGTTTAGGTGTATCTTAGATTAGGCTTAAGATTAGGAATTTGTGAGAAAGTGTTTAGGTGACTAGGGATGTAATTAAGGATTTCCAGACAAGGTTAGGGAGTGTTCTTACTTCATTAGTGAGATAAGAACTCATTTTATTGTATAAACAACTCTAGACACAATTCCTTAATTTAAGGAATTGGAGAGAGAAAATACTAGTCAAGATTCCAAGACTAGGAATCTTGAGTTTTTAAAAAGGATTTAGATTTAATCTAAGCAATTTTAGGTTCTAATTAATTTTAATAACTTATTTTGACTCTAGATTAATTATAGAAATTAATTAATCTTTGATTAGAGTCTAATACTGCTTAGGTTTGCTTAATTATATCATTAAGCTCAAATGGCACTATTCTAGGGACAAAATCGTAATTTTGCATAAAAACTGCCCGAGACCACCGGGACTTACACAGATATTTTTAAACACATGAAAACATCATTTCTAACCTTCGGGGAAAGTTTCGAGCTCAAATGGCACATTTACCCGCGTAAAAATGCAATAGGGGTATTTTGGTCATTTTGACCTGAAACTGTAGAAAACAAGATTTTCGTTTCTGAAATCATTTAAGGACCATCTAATCCCCCTCAAACATTGAGTTGACCCTTCGAGGACTGCCAAGTCGGCTATCCTCAAATTCCGGGTAGAAAATGACCTCAGGGGCATTTTGGTCATTTTCTTTCAGACAGAAAAATCGGGGTGTTACAATTACCACATTTTCAAGACTTGGAATTTTCAAACTACGTTTTAGAATATTCAATTAGGATATTTATATATGTTGGAAAAATGTGAAATAAGAGTATGATATAGCTTTATGAATAAATATGTTACATGATTTCCAAGTTTTATGATTATGAACCCCAGTGTTTTGAACTATGATATTAGAGATTTCAAATATATAGAAAAATATGTTAGCTTAAGATATGAACCTAAAATTTCAGCTTATTGTACAGAGAAGTATGGTATTTAGTATGATTCAGAGCAACTGTCAAATACATACTCTGTGGGCTTGAAATCGGAATGTCTATGAGCAGGTGATCCATTGGGCACGATTTTCATAGCCATAGTTATGCTAAAGCTAGATTGTTAAAGTTATATGAATCCAAAACTCTCAGAGTACTAAGAATTTACGGGCTCTTATTTGCAAGGGACTAAGCACCTACCCTTTAATTATGATTTTAAACAAGCTAGTTTAACTGGTAGAGATAAAGAAACAGACAGTTAGTTAATAGTTGTGAGGACAATATCGCCCCCAGCATATATAGAAAATAGGACCTAGTTAGGTACGCACAGCTTGTTTGCCAGGGACCATTTTGATTTCAGCAGGTGCTCATCTTGTCCATTAGAAATTGAGCACCACCTTATAGTTTTTTATTTTATAGCTTTTGCTATTATATATGTATTTATCATGTTTAGCAAATATTGTTCTCGATGCTCTACTGCACCCTCAATTAAAATAATTTCATGATTGACTACAAATTTATAAATGCTTGTTTATGAACTTATGAATGAAAAGTGTTTTCCTAGCTAGCTATGCATGTAAATATCAAATAGTTTATGATTGTTACATTATGTATATTTCTTGGTTGTTTCATATGGATGATGGGTGAGATCATACCCACTCACTGAGCCCGTTGACTTACCCCTCCCCCTTCCTCCTCATAGTTGTAGGTACAAATATCTTTTTGTCCCCTGTTTAGTAGCAGCACTTGTTCCCAATAGTAAGCCTTATATTGAAGTAAGGCTTAGTTAGGTACATGTTAGTATTAGAGTTCCCCAATAGTCTTGCAAGTAGGGTTTGAGCCATACATTTATTTTGAGATTATATATTTAAATTCAGAGTTAAGAACATCAATGTATATTTATAGATTTCAAGTATGGATTTGAGATTGTAGACTATGGTTAAAGTTTACGTAACAAGCCATGTATGAATCTTATGATATAGTTTTTAAGTGTTAAATGGATTTTTAGATTAATTAAGATTTTTAAGAACGATACACGCACACACACACACACACACACACACACACACACACACACTTCAGCTTTTATGAATTTAAATATTATGTTTTAATTAGAGAAAATGATAATGATTTAAAAGAAAATCGTATTTTAAGTATAATGTATTTTAAGTATGATATTATGCTATATTATACATTTAGATAGCCATGTCACCCAGAAAACTTACGTAAGGATGAGATTTTTCATGTGTCGATCATATTCCCATATCGGGTTGTGACAGTATTAATGATTTTAACGTAAATATGATATATGATAGAGATTTGTGGCATTACCTGATCTATGTAGCTGGCCCTATTTAGTGAGACAAGACTTTATTATTGTTGTTGTTGTTGATGATGTGATGGTCAGATTGTTAAATGTTCGAATAACATTGTTTAAGTAAACAACTTAACCTGAAGTCTGAGGTTAAATTTAAGTTGGATTATGGGTGCGTTTTAAACTTTAAAGAAGAAAATAATTATAAAACTTAAATTTTATATATAACTGAAAAAGCTAAAAAATAAATTCTTTTTATAAAATACTATTTTTAATTCTTATAAAAATAGTTGAAAGTTGATTTTTTTTTAGATTCTAATTATTTTTAAAAATTATTTAAATATATGAAAAGTGATTTTTAATTAAAAATTATTTTTAGGCCAAAGAAAACCCATCCAAATGCCCCTTATATGAGCAAGTGTTACAGGCGAAGAAGCCCAGTCATGATATTCCAAAAAAAAAAACAATAAACAAATAGTAGCAATATATCCTAGTTTAACACTAATAGTTTTTTACAATGTCATTAAATTAAATTCTTTTGTGTATATGAATTTTGAAGTTGTGGGGTGAGAGTCAACCTTATTTTGCTATATGACAAAATGTGATTGGATAAAAAAAAATTATACTATTAGTGCATTAAAATTAAATTCATTATTTATTACACATAATCTATCGCATCTGTCTATTACATATTCAATGTCCATTTTTTCACCTTTTAATCTCTGTTGTTAATGGTATATAGCTTAAAATAAAAAGATTATATTGACATCTCCTAAGATTTGGTGAAATTCACCCAAGCTACCATCTATTTATCTGACTGATACTGACCTCCCTTGAATACACTCTTTATTTGTTATAGAGGAAAAGACATTGTAATTATTTTACAAATTCAAGGGAGGTCAGTATAATTATTTTAAAAACTCATGAGAGATCAATGTAATTAGAGGCAAAGAGTAGTGTATTGTAGGGGTCCATGGCCACTCTTCAATAATAAAAATAGGAGAAATTACATAAATTCAATATTCAATGACCTAATTTCATCACCCACCATTTCATTTTTTTCATCTCTTTTGTCTTATTTCCTAATTATTTGTTTCTATTGAAACTAGAAAATACACTTAAAATATTTGAGATTAATTCTTATAAATATTTTGTTTATGATTGAATAATATGGTATAAATATGTTTTACATATAAGTGTTTCATGAGTTTTGATTATGGAATATGTACTTTCTTTTAAAATAAACTTTCAATTTGGTCATTGATAAAAATAGTGTTTGACACATTGATCTTTTAAGGGAAAAAACATTTATGATCATTAACAATTAAAAGAATAGGGCAAGCTGGTCCTTTGTTAATACTTTCGAATGATTTATAGTACAACTTGATGATTAATAATTTATGAAATAATTCAAATTGATTGCTAACAAAAACATAATTAGGATAATAGCTTGTCATATATTTTCTTTCAATTGTAAGAGATCACAAAATGTATTTTGTTTGGGAGACCAATTTGTGTGGCACTATTTTTGTCAAAGATCAATTTTTACTCTTTCTATATATTGTGACTTTCTTTTAAACTTGTAGGTTAATTAGTGGAAATTAGAAAATATATATTATTATTCCCTGCACATATATTATCTTTTAGTACTGTCCCCTAAAAAATGGGTTTAGATCCACTCCTGAGTGTAATAATTTACAAACTTAGTGACTATAAGCACCATATTTTGTCCAAATATTTTTTGTTACAAGCAAAATAAAGAAAAAACCAGAAAATGGACAATTAAAAAATAACAAGAAAAATTCTTTTTACTCAAAACTTTAATTTTGTGTTTTTGTTAGCTTCAAATCTTTTTTAAAAATTAATTCAATCATTTTTTTAATCAGTGTCAGTCAAATGCCAAAATTCTTTATCAATCAAAATCTCAATTAAATCCATTTTTAAATTTCAATTATCAAATCTTAATCAATTTATTTCAAATTATTCTCCAATCAGTTACACAAAAGTTCTATAAATAGACAGGGAATAAAAGATAGAAAAGGGGACAGATACACACAGACTCAACACAATAGGCAGCACTGTCCCTAATAGCATCTCATTCACAATCCTAACGGGAAAAAATCTTCACCTTTTCACCTTAACTCACAGCGAATCCCCACCTTAGCAACCTAGTCAGTCTCATATCCATCATTAAAGTCACCTTCATTACCCATACAACCTGTAACAGCCTAGGTGCTTATGGATTGATGACTATCCCCACAAACCAATACCAGGTCTTTTTAGCATGTTTTGTCCTTACTTACATGCTTCCTAGGAAAACTTCCTAAGAGATCACTCATTCCAAAATTGCTCCAAGTCAAGCATGCTTAAAAGAAGATGGAGTTCTTTAGTGATGAGTTACTGAAAAGAAGATGCATCTTGTTAGTATAGGTAGTACAAATCAATTCATATAAGTCATCCTCAGCTATATAGCCCATACCTATACAATTTTAGGATCCCTTTCATGTTGGTGTGTAATCAATTTATTCATGTGTCCTTCTGCTTAGAAACCTGCCAGAAGCCATTCATTGTCCGTGCCTTCTTGCACTGATGATCATTCCCTGCCTTCATCACCGGGCATTACACGCCTACCAACTTTTGCTTGGTTCGTCCCTAAACTATACCGGTGATGAGAGCGGGAAGTGATTGCTGGTGCAAGAAGGCACAGACAATGAGCGACTCCTGGCAGGCTTCTAAGCAGAGGGGTACATGCATGAACTGATTACACACTAGAATGAGAGGACTATATAGTTAACGATAGTTTATATGAATTGATTTGTACTACCTATACCAACAAGATTCATCTTTTTTTCAGTAGCCCATCACTAAAGAACTCCATGGTTAAGCATGCTTGACTTGAAACATTTTGGGATGGATGACCTCCTAGGAAGTTTTCCTAGGAAGCGTGTAAGTAAGGACAAAGCATACTGAAAAGACCCTGTGTTGGTTTGTTGGGATAGTCATCAATCCATAAGGCATCTTGAGCACATTACAGCCCCACATCATCACCATCATCAACATCTCATCCACCACCCTCTTTTACCTCTGGAACGCAAAAAGTATAAAATTAAAGACCCTGTGTTGGTTTATTGGGATAGTCATCAATCCATAAGGTATCTTGGGCTGTCACAACCCGACATTATCACCATCATCAACACCTCATCCACCACCCTCTTTTACCTTTGGAACACAAAAAGGATAAAATTAACAACCAGCAACGCTCCTACATTTAGTTGCCTTAATCACCTCACCCCTATCATCAACAAGTTTCAACCCTAACACAACCAAATTTGTAACATCCTCCTAAGTACAACATCATCCTTAAGTCATGACATCGTACTCGAGAGTTGTTACTTGTAAATTAGCCGACCTTGCTTAAATAACTATAGCAAGTTCGATTGAATTGTGAAGTAACTAAATCGTAGTTCTATTAACATATATGACTAAGAAACAAACATTTATTGATTATAAAGTTGAGTACAAAAGAAAGCTCTTCTATGAGCTTCAATACACATATGATCTCTATTATAAATACAGACATAAACATATGACTAAGTACAATCTATACAAACTTCAGCTGTAAACCACTGCTAATCCGATCTCCTTTCATAAAGTAGCATCCTTATTCTTAGGATCAACCTAGAGATGACACAGGAACACAAACACATAGGGGTGAGAATTATAAAATTCTCAGTAGGGTAACTCCTTAATTACACAATCATAATGTCATCGTCATCGCCCCAGCCACTTCAGTTTATTAAGAAAGTGTGAGCATGCAATATATATATCGAATGTTCATTTTAAAGTTATAAAATCACCTTTTCGATGTGGGTTTCTTTCATTATTCAATCACTTAAAACATGTATTTCATAACATTCAAGATCATAGGAATTCCTTCAAGACTAATAATTTAACAAAATATATGTATACAAATGGCAATTACAATGATCTTTTCATGCCTTTGACATAATAAAGAGAACCTTTTCGTGCCCTAAAGGGGACTTTTCCGTGCCCTTTTTATAATAAAGGGGACTTTTCGTGCCCTAAAGAGGACTTTCCCGTGCCTTTTATAAATAAAAGGGACCTTTCCCATGCCTTTTATAAACAAAAGGGACCTGTCCCGTGCCCTTTATAAACAAAAGGGGACCTTTTTATGCCCTTTACATATTAAAGAAGACTTGCGGTGCCCTTTTTACAGTAAAGGGGACTTCATTTTTCACTTAGTATATACATCATCCTCAAGCTCACATATACATGCATCATATTTCTATATACATGAACATAATTCTCTGATCTCATAATACTTCAAACCTATATATATCATTCATTCATTACTCATAACATAATCTTGGAAGTCCATGGCATGCATTCATACACATCAAAGTTGAGCCAAATGTCATTAGGTCACTAATTCAAGGCATTTTCCCAATTTTAGCATATTGGCAGAGTTTTTACTCAAGTAACACAATTTATTTTTCATACCAAATAACCAATTCAAAGGCTATGAAAATTTCCTCTGACATTTCAATATGTCCCTAAGGTCCTGTGAAAATTTCATAGCAAATGGAGTTGTCTAATCAAGTTAAATAAATTGTACAAATTTGGTGGTCAGAGACCACATATACCCAACTCAGACCAAGATTCTCATAATTTTTAATCCTAGAAAATGATTGAATCAATTCTAAAGAAAAATCATGTTGAATTTCAATATGTTATCAAATCCTTGTAAAAATTTCAAAGGAAGAATCAATCATTTGCTATAGTAACAAAATTAGCAAAATTCACAGCTTCAGAGTCAACATCTTAGGAAGCACAGTTACAACTTCGGTTCATGATTTTTTAAACATAGCAAAAGTGAACAGAATACCTCAAAATTTTTTACTGAAGATGCCTTAACACGTTAACTACATCATATAAAATTTTTAGCTCAATCGAAAGCCTCTAACTAGGTCAGAAAATTCGTGAACAAATGCTGCCCTGTTGAAATTGGAAAATCCAACAAACCAATCCAAAATCTCTCTTGATAAAAATGATTTTTTTCACAACACCAAACACTCCACCAAAATTAATACATCAATATCAACATATTATCAACCAATAACATCAGAAATTTCAAACAAAACCACTCAGAATTTTTAGAATAACTTTTGAAACAAAAGAGAACAAATAAACCCTACTTGAATCTCCATAGCTCTTAGCCTAGAACAATCTTCCTCAAGTGCTTCTCTTCAATCAAAATCTTTCCAAATAGCCCTTAAAGCTCTCTTTGGCAGTGATGTATGATGGCTCAAAATGAGAAAATAGTGATGGATTAAAATTATAATCGGTTAGTTTGGTAGATTTCAAGAGTAGAACAAGTTTTGTGAAGGGAGTTTGTGGTTTTATCAAGTCTAAGCTAGGAAAATGGAGGTTTGAATTCATGTTTCAAGCTCTTTGAAGAAGAAAGAAATGGTGGCTGTGTTGTTCCTTTTCATGGCCGAGAATTGAAGCTTGGTTTGTTGTTATCTTATGCATAAAGAATGAATATTATAATGTGCAATTAAGTAATCTTTGACCAAAGAAAGAAAAATGGATGGCTAAGATTAAATCTTGCAATTCAAGATTGAATCTTAGCCATTCATTTGATATAAAGGGATAAGGTTCTTTTTTTTGTAAAGATTAAAATAGCTTTCAGTGTTAGAAACTGCACGCCGAAATTTCACCGAACGGGTGAAACAGTGTACCCGGGTAATCAAACATTGCCCGAAAAATAATTTCGAGTATAAAATCTTTATTTCTACCTATTTCTAACCATATTCTTATAATTTCTAAATTTTAGACATCTCCAAGGCCCAATTCTAGAGTTTCGACTGTCCCGATGGACCGATGGGGTCCGCAGGTTACTATTCATGATTTTTTTCTTTTTACAAATCCCTTGGACCGTCCTTATCATTGCTAAAACTATCAGATTTTTGAAATTACTACTAGTAAAGCCCAAATTAACTTTTAAATAATTTTTAGGGTGTTACAAAATTTATCACCCAAGATCAAAATCTTCAATCTCTACCCAACTATGACTCACTTGAATCATCACCATCGCTGCCAGTCTCAAGTCACCACTACAACTCATTGCTAGGCCCATGGCCTTGCCGGCTCCCTCGCAGCCGTGAAAGCCCACTAGCTGCAAAACTGTCGAACCCCCTCTTCACGCTGTACCAGTGCACTGCATCAGGCTTTTATCAGTTGTGCCATCAATTCGGTCCCACAGGGCCACCACGCGAGGGAGTACCGCTTAAAAGTGCCACTGTAGTAGCCACCCCTTAGTCCTTTTGTGCCACCACATTACCTTTTGCCTCTGTGCTTTTCATTTCTTATGTAGTGTAACACCCCGATTTTTTTGTCTAAGAGAAAATGACCAAAATGCCCCTGAGGTCATTTTCCACCTGGAATTCAAGGATAGTCGACCCGGCGGTCCTTGAAAGGTCAACCCAATGTTTGAAGGGGATTAGATGGTTTTTGAATGGTTCCGAAAATGAAAATCTCGTTTTCTGATGTTTAAGGTCAAAATGACCAAAATACCCCTATAACGTTTTTATGAGGGTATAAGTGCCGATTGAGCCCGGAACTTTCCCAGAAGGTTTAAAATGACGTTTTTATGTATTTAGTGACCTCTATTTGAGTCCCGATAGTCCCGGGCAGTTTTTTGTGAAAAATTACGATTTTGTCCCTACATAGTGCATTTTGGGCCTAATGATATGATAAACAAAACCTAAGCAATATTAGGCTCTAATTAAAGATTAGTAAATTCTAATTAATAATTTAGAGTCAAAATAATTAATTGAGGTTAATTAGAACCTAAGATTGCTTAGAGAAACTCAAAACTCTTTTCTAGTTTTAATTCTTTGAGAAAGGAATCTAGAAATAGTGTTTTCTCTCTTCAATTCCCTAAATCAAGAAAACATGTTGGCATTGAATTCTAAGTTAATAAAGTTTGATTTCATTAATTTAGAGAAACCACCTTCTAATCTAGTCTTATATGGCCTTAATTACCTACTTACTTACCTAAATACTTAGTCACAAAACTCTAATCTTTGGCCTAATCAAATACTACCCCTAAGCTTACTCCTAATACACATTAAATTGTGATTTTCCTCCCCTAATTAAGAAGAAAAACTGCCACTCCTCCTCCTCCTCCATTTAAAAGAATTAATTTATTTTAATTCTAAATCAAAGGCTATACTTGGCCATACTTGAAGCCATGCTTTAGGCCATACTTCACTATACCTTAAGCCATACCTTTGAATGACCACATGTAAAAGATATTTTCCTTTCTCCCCCCCCCCCATGGCCATGAGAATTTTGGCCACCCCTTCCATTCATGCACCCTTGATGTCGTTTTTCTATAAATACCATGCTTGGAAGAATTTGGGCACCTTTTGAGCATTTGCTAAGTTTCAAGGAGCATTCTTAAGCTTCTCTTGTTTTCTCCAAGAGTTCTTTTCTTCTTCATTTTCTTCATCTCCACCAAAGAGCCACCCCTCACAACCTCAAACCACTACACAACCACCCTAGATCACTATTCAAACACATAAGCGTTCATCCCCATACATCAAGCTCACACAAAAACTTTTCCTTCATTTTTCCTCCTCTTTGGCCAAAAATCCAAGGACCACTTGGAAGTAAGTTTTCTTCTCTTTTCACTTCAAGAAACAAGCTTTTCTCTTCACTACTTGGTAGGGATGTTATTTTTTAAAGTTTTGTCCTTTAAAGCTTTGATGAAAATGAGTTTTTGTTGGTTTCTCTTGGCTTTTAGAACTCTTTTCTCTTCTATGTATTTTGGCCTTGGAGCCTTTATTTTAAAGGAAAAAGTTCACTTGATGATGAGGTTTCAAGATAATGGACTCATGATTACCATTTGAGGAACCTCTAAAGCTTGAAACTTAGTTTTGATTTCAACACATTTTGGTTATTCCTTTGCTTTTCTTTGAACATAGCTTTCGATTTTCCTTTTCTTTTCCTTTCCTTTTGGTTCGGTTTTCCTTCCCTCGTTCTTGTCTTGGTTTCAGTTTTGAGGGTTTGTTTTTGGATGAAAATGACTCAAGGATGAGAGCACATGATGTTGGCGATTATGTGTTATCAAGATCATGGCCTCTAGAGTTTTAAAGTTTGGTTCTTTTCTTCCTCATGGCTTCAGCCTTATTTCCTTTTCTTTGATGTTCAAGGTTTTTTTTAAAGAAAGTTGGTAGATGGTTTGGTTTCCTTTAAGTCCATTTCCTTGAGCTTGATGATGATGTTCAAACCATAAAGTTTCTTGAAACCTTGGTACAAAGAACTCTAAAGCTCACTTTATCTTGTTGAGATATGTGTTGGATTGAGGGTTATGTTCCTTTAAAGTCTTGTATAAACTCTAGTAAAAAATAAAATGAACTTGCACCCATGTTTAGATTTATGCCTTGCATATCATACTTACCTTTCAAGCCATCACCTAAAACTTAAAGATTAAAACAAGAACTTGCATTTTCATGACACCTAATAATTAATCACGAAGCTCGCCTATTTCAGCCTTAAAGTCGATTGTTGTGGAGCCTAGAGCACTAAAATAAAGAATTGGACTTGCACTCAAGTTTACGATTTCTTGTCTCACATATTTATATTTCAAGTTATCACTTCAATCCTAAAAGATAAAATGAACTTGCATATTTACTTTCAAGCCTTGCATATTTACTTTCAAGTCTTGCATATTTATATTTCTAACACCTCATATTTATATTTCAAGTTCTTGCATCTCATATTTACTTTGAGGTTCTCACTTTACTTTATAATGAAGAATAAAATGGGATACATAGCATGTTTACATTTTGTCATCACTTAAAGACCTTAGAAGCTTGTAACATCCTAATTTTTAACCCAATACTCCTAGAACGTATTTAGGTTAAACATTAGTCTATTACCCTTTTAGTCCCATTCTTTAAAACCTTTCATTAAAATACTTAGCGGAAAATATAAATAAATTTTTCTTGTTGAAACTTGAAAGCAAAACGCGAGCCGCACACTAACCTAACGTTCGTTATAACCATAACGTGCACGAAAATAATCACACCATTTATAATCATGAAACATAGTATTACATAACAATTATAATATCATCACATCTTTATAGCTACATAGATTACTAGCATCATTGTACCATCATTTACATCAAAACATGCCCATATACATAAAGTGATCCTTATCCACCTATGAGGTTGGATAAGTGTCAACCCAAAAGCTAAGCTATCTATGCTCTCGTAGCGACCCTCTGCTCTGTTTGCTAGTGTGACCCTTAAGCACGAGCCTTAAAAGAAGTCACGAACCTCATTGTAATCCTCATCTAGAGACGACACGAAAGAAAAGGAGGGGATGAGAAACTCATTCAAGATTCTCAGTAGGGATTCCCGACTCTAACACAAGTGTCATCGTCATCGTCCCTAGCCACCTCGGTTTTAATTATGAAAAAGGTGTACATGCATAAGGTTTGGTTTTAGACTTTTCAAATCTATTTATCCGAAGTGGGTGTCTTTTAGTATGAGTCTTAATTTCATGAATGCAACAGATATTAGATGAATGCATGGCAGTACCATATGCACTTTAACATGGAAATCATTGCTCTTGGGCTCAACATAAAGAAACATAAATCATATACGTGGCATAAAAGGCACAGTACTTTTCATGTGACATCTTTCTCACAAGTCAAACTCTTAAGTTCTTTTTCTTAAAGACCACCCTCTTAACATATCCATCAAAAATCCAACCGACTCACCGGCCCGGCGATAATCTGGTCACCAAACTACATCTCACCTATCACCTAAGAATAAGCTCAATCCTAACTAGTTCTTGGATCACCTATCTTAGGATCATTTCCTTCTTTGAAACGCTCTACTAGTATCTAATACACAGCGAATTGTCCGCTTTGGCAAGCTCAATGTCAATACCTTCACGGATTTGTTTCCTCCCCACCGTAGCAGGAGGAATGCGTCTGTGTTATATCACATTTGTTCTGGGGGTGCTCAGCCGAACTGGTGTCACCCAGGAGTTTTCGCAAACTTTTCTCAAATCCTCAAGTTTGATGGGAAATTCGGCAGCGTAACGGTGTACACCGGATTTCCTTCAAACTTGCTTTATGCCACGAAACATATAGAGCATGCATAGCCATTCAATCATCACCATAAGACATCAAGTCATATAGTCAAACTCATCATAGTATATATGTCATCACATCATTGCTTTAACATTCTTAAAAGATAGCATGCTCCTAACTAGTTTGCCGGAATCAAGGACCGGGCTCAGCTAATGCATGTGCCATGCTCAAGTCATTCTCATAATTAAACATACATCTACCTGGAGTCATAAAGCTCATTATGTCTTGGGACCTATAGTGTCTTATGCTTTGACCCTTATGGGTCTTAATCTTGAAAACCAATTATGCTAACCTCCATTTTTATACTTTTATACACCTATAGGATCACCACTAATAATCCTTTCTCATTTTTATGATCATAAACAAATCTGGACAGCATTATGCTTTAAGGGAAGAAATTACATCTTGTGATTACGGAGGTTCTAGAAACTACATTTTAGACCCTTTCTACGTTCCATCTTCGCCTAAGGCTCAAATCTAAACCAATTATGAGGCATTCCTACCCTTATGAACTAATTATAGACCATGTTTACTACATTATAAGGTTTCTATACAGAATCAGAAAATTAAATGTTCTAAGAGTTCTAGAATTGCATTTTTACGATTTTCTAGTTACTAGTTTCTCTATAGGTGCTAAAATTCAATCCTACATCAAATGTTACCAAGTTTTTCATAAATAAACAATCCTAATCTGGTTATTATCATACTAAAAGAGTTTTGGTAGTGTCTAAAAATAAATGGGTCATAACTATACTAAAACTTGACTTTACAGTTTTTCTGTTAGACTAGGTTCTTTCCTATCATGCATAGAAAGGTTTCTACCTCAACACATCTAAATTTCACACATTTTAACATGTCAAAGCATCATCATACAACAGCGAACATGTCATGGCAGAACCAAATTCATGCATATACATATCTTGCATAAAATTTCATTTCTAACAAGCATGAGTTACTAGTTTCTCCTTGAATCGTCTTAGGACTTCGAAAACTCTTTTGCAAGACATTTTATCTTGTAAGAGAGGCTAAGAAAATCATGGGGCAGCAACTATTTTAAAACACTCTTGGAAGAGGTTTAATTCACAAATCCTGTTGATCATGACCTTATAAAACTCTTAAAAACACAGGAAAACTTTTGAACAAAGATTGTTGGCCCTTGCAACTAGATGAAACTCATTTTGAGTCTATCAACATTACATGGCCGAATTTACATCCTTGGGGGTGTTTCTATAATCAAAATTTAACTTGAGATAATGAGGGCAAGTCTTTGAGCTCTAGGTTCCTTAAGTGATGACAAAATATAAACGTGCTATGCATTCCATTTATTCTTCATTATAAAGTGAGAGCTTTAAAGTAAATATGGAATGCAAGAACTTGAAATTAAATATGCAAGGCACAAAGTAAATATGCGAAACTTGAAAGTAAATATGCAAGTTCAATTCTTTATTTTAGTACTCTAGGCCCAGCAACAATCGACTTTAAGGCCAAAATAGAAAGGCTTCGAGATTAATTAGGTGATATGCAAGCTCTCGTTTTAAATCTTTAATTCTTTAAGTGATGACTTGAAATATAGACGTGTAATGCAAGGCTTGAACTTAAATGTGATAATGCAAGTCCTTTTCTTTAATCTTTAGAGTTTAGTGATAACATAGGAAGGTAAATATGAGATACAAGAGCTTGAAATGTAAATATGAGGTGCTAGAAATATAGATATGCAAGTTCATTTTATTTCTTATTAGAGCTCATCCAAGACTTTAAAGGAACTTAAACCTCAACCCAAACTTATTACAACAAGCTAAAGTGAACCTCAAAGCTCTTAGAACACAAAGTATCTTTTCTTGAAGCAAAGTCATAAATAACATTTTTATGAAAACTCAAGCTCTAGAGGTCTCATTGTCATGAACACATAGTCATCATCTAGAAACTCTCATCATCAAGCTATCATGTGTATTAATAACAAATATGGCCGAAAATTTGAAGAAAAGAAAAGGAGAGGGGCTGAAACTATGAGCAAGAAAAAGAATCATTTTGAAACTCTAGAGACCATGATCTTGATGATGTATTAACACCAACATCATGTGTCCTCATCATTGAGTTCATACACTCATTTTAGAACAACATCAAAGTTAAGTTTTTCAAGGTAAAAAGAAAGAAACTAAAAACATTTTTTTTCCTCAAGAACTAAGATCAAGCTTTAGGGGTTGCTCAAGTGATGAACATCATCATGCAATCCCCATCATCAATCTCTCATTTCCAAGCTCACTAAATGTAAAGCCCTAGTAATTAACCAGATACACCTAGGTTGAATCTGATTAATGACTAGACTTTACTCCTTGCTTTGGTTCTTTCTTCATAATTTGAAAATACTTAGTGAAATTACGAGCCATTTTTTTTTTTAAACACATAATTGAAAACGTGAGCCGAGTATAACGTGAACGAGTAAGCGGAGTATAATAAGACGTTTAAGAATATATCACATCATATCACTTAGGCTCCATCATATAACATCCATAAGCACATTATAGCATATATTTACATACAATAACCTCACTCAAAGGGTGGGTTATGTTCATACATCATTATCTTATGCAAACCCATAAAAGAAAATATACTTAAGGAAATTCATCGCCCTAAACTAGATAACTCCTTATGCCCCGAAGGTTATCCTAAAACTAGGGTGCATGATCACAGATAAATCCACTAATAACGCTCTAGGCCCACTGTCACGGAAATGGGGAATAAATCCGATCCACTGATGAGCTCCTCGGAGGGGACACACGAGATGCACCAAGCCGGGGTCGCATGGACGGCCTTCTTGCTAATCTCGGTGAACAACTGCTTTCCTCACTACCCTCTCTTACACGTGTGGGAGTAGGAGCAGAGCTCTCAGAATATACATGAGTAGGAATGTCCTCTGTAGGATCAGTTTCAGAATATCTCGTCTCAGGAACATACTACGGAAATCCATGGACAGCAGATGAAGCGGGATAAGAACGTAACATCCTTTCATCAAGTGGACGTGCATGTTCGAAACCATTTCATCGCCATAGGGAGAAGTAGGAGAAAATCGATAACTAGGGACAGGATGTGCAAATGGACGACCTATGTAAATAAAAACACGAATGCGCAAGACCTCTCCTTCAAAATGATACGAGCGATGCACGGATCATAGTGAAATTCCCAAGTAGGGGTATCAACGAACAGGTCGAATGTCGCCATCCGAATCTGGAGACAATGACGAAAATAAAGAAAAGGGAGTGACAATCTTGCTAAAGAATTCTCGAGAAGGTACCTCCTTCTACAGTGTCATCATCAAAGTCCCCAGGAACCTCGGGATTATTCTAAAATAGTGAGCATGCAAAGATTCATTTTAAGTTCGGACAAATACTTAACCGAGGTTCGTCAATTTTTAATCATGCGTCTTATAATGCATCTTATTCTTAACATGTCATATTTACAATGAACTTTTCCTTTATCATTACATCATATTCCTCATCATCATTATCAAAATAACATGCATAAAAGAAAGTCATATAATATTAGCTACACATGGACACAGTGCACATATTTCATTTCTTTAGTGCCTTAGGTGACTTAAAATCTTATCATCATCATTATTTTCCTTGGGCCACCCTATACTCCACCCTTTTTGGAGTAATTTAGGTTATGAGCTCATACTTTACTAGTCGTCACTAGCATATACTTATCCCTTTTGATAAGCTAAAGTCCCGACTCTACCCTTTTGAGAGAATCGGGTTAGGGGCTAAAATCACCTTTTCACCACCTATAGTCTGATGGTTCCAAAGGATCATTTTCTTATAAGTTTAAGTCACCATTAAATCTTTGCATGTTATATCATAATACAATTCATAAACATCATAACATTTTCTCATTTATAGTCTTAAGCTAGAATAATATATATCAACTGTAATCATGCATATGGGAGATTCCCAGGAAAGAGAGGTGGGTCACAATGGACACGCTTAAATACCAAGTCTTTCCTTAGCCAGAACCTTTCCAAATTACACTTTTACAATGATACACTTTCTTCTAGCAACAAAGGTGAATTTTTCATAATAAAGAACATTTCATGTATAAGCATTCTTATTATTTGCAACAACAACTATAACATGCAAGCCAG
Organism: Dalbergia cochinchinensis; assembly: GCA_031216125.1. Lineage (NCBI taxonomy): Eukaryota > Viridiplantae > Streptophyta > Magnoliopsida > Fabales > Fabaceae > Dalbergia > Dalbergia cochinchinensis. The sequence goes on along the minus strand of CM062375.1, from coordinate 28,089,054 downwards.
GAAATCATTCAATGATATCAAGTACTTAATAAGCATCCAATCCTTACATAGAATTATCAATTATAGAACTAATTAGTTACTAAACCAATTATGAATCATTCTCTTAACAATAAACCATAATTATCACAACTTCAATCATATCAAATCATTATCACACATTGATACTAAACTCGGATCGATGGTAGAATCATGAACCTCATGCAATTACATAGAATCATATTTTAAGTGCATATAAAATACTAGTTCCCCATAAAATCCTTGCAAAGCCTTAAAACTCATTTAGAAACTAGTTCTTTTGTCAAATTTGGGAGGATCTTCACAATTAAAATTCTCACTTAAGATAAAAGGAGTAAGTCTTGAGCTTTAGAGATTTAGGTGACATCTTAGAATTATAAACATGCTATGCAACCTTATTTTAATCTTATCTTTATAAGGTGATAGCTTGGAATTATAAACATGATATGCAATTCCATTTCTTTATCTTTAAGATTTAAGGTGATGACTTGAAAATTAAACATGATGCAAGAACTTGAAATATAAACATGATTCACGAAAGTGGAGCGGCGCTAATCCGCACAGGACCAGTAGAGGGAGAAGAGAATATTAAGAAACCGGAGCGGCGGGAGTCCGCACTGGGGGGAGAAGAGAATATTAAGAAACCAGAGCGGTAGTCCGCACAGGACCAGTAGAGGGAGAAGAGAATTATTATTACATCTTTTTAAGCTCCAATCTCAAGACTTGTTAAAGAATAAATTCTTTAACTCCAATAATCATATTTCTTTGCTTGTGATACATGGGCAAGTCTTTAAGCTCTAGGATCTTTAGGTGATGGCATAAAATAAACATGTCATGCGTTGATTCTTTTAGCCATTATAAAATATAGTGAGAGCATAAATTAAGTATGAGATGCAACCTCTTAATTATCTTGAAAGATTAAGTGATGACTTGAAACATAAACATGAAATACAAGCTTGGAATTTAAACATGAGAAATGCAAGTTCATTTATTCATTCTTGAAAATTTAGTGATGACATAGAAGTTAATCATGGATGCAAATTCATTTTGTTTCTTTACTAGAGCTCCTTCAAGACTTTAAAAGAATTATAAATTCAACCCAATACATATCTTAACAAGAAATAAAACATAAAATGAAAATACATCTTTCAAGTTCTAAACTAAAAATCTTTGTTTTAGCATCATAAAGCATTATTCTTTAAAGTTTTGCATCAAGTGGAATTTTCAAGCTTTAGAGGCCTAACTTGTGATGGATTTACAACCCACCCTCAAGGTCCTCATCATCAAGCCATCATCTTAGTTCCACCTAGGCCATATGGTTGAATTGGTTAAAGAAAAATTGAAGAGGGAAAACCAAAATGAAAAGCTAAGGTAAGTTCATAATTTCATCATTTTGAGCTGAAAACACAACTCCTCAAAGCATAGAAATAAATTTAGAAACTACTCCCTACCTGATCTGAGTTGAAGAAGAGGAAGAGAACTTGGTTTCTTGAAGTGAAATGAAACAAAATCTCTTTGAAAAAATTGAAGAAAGAATTCAGCCAAAGAGGAGGAAGAAAGAAAGTTTTTGGTGCTCCTAAAAACTAGTTATGAACCAAGCATTCCAAGACCACTCAAGCAAGCCTATTTATAGAAGATTTTGAGGCTTCTAATTGGCCAAAATGATGAGGTAGTGGACGGAATTTTGCAGGAGAAATAAGGGAGGAAAAATCATTTTAGACAAAGTTGTATGAAATTAAGGAATTATGTCTCTTATGGTGACATTTTGGCATTTTGTTTTAGTGCAACTTTGGCAATAATTCAGCTGCATAATGGCATCAATAATTTCGTCCATTACAGCCCAAAGAAGTGAAATTTGTGTGTTCCATGCATTATTTAGGTGTAGGCAAGATATTCATGTAATTTAGAGAATTTACGGTTAAGGGTTTAAGTGAATTAGTAAGCAATTTGGGTGTTTTGAGCAATTTTGGGTTCTAATCAATCTAAATACATAATTTTGACTCTAGATTAATATTTAGAATTTAATAAGCTTTAATTTGAGCCTAATATTGCTTAGGTTTCGGTATACCAATCAAAAATCCAGAAATTCGCAAATCGCGCCAAAAAACAGGGGCAAAATCGTACTTTCACTTAAAAACTGCCGAGGCCACCCGAGCTTAAACAATGGTTAATCATGGCTTAAAACACATTTTAAAACATTTTAGTGAGGTTCGGGCTCAGTCGACACGCACATCGGAGTTAAAAGCGACCCTTGAGGGCGTTTTGGTCATTTCGGCGTCGAACTCAAAATTGAGATCCTTCTGCTCTATTAACACACATAACACAAACAATCCCTTATTATCCTCAAAATATCCCCTTGAGAATAGGTGGGGCCCACGATCCTCATTTTCTGAGTAAAATAACTTCAGGGGCATTTTGGTCATTTTATACGTCTGAAATTGATTTGCGACTCTCGCATGAATCGTTCCTAACCTCTCTTCTAACGTTATATTCCTTTATTGAGGATTGTTCGGCCTCAAATCTTATGTAATAATTACCTACGGTAATTGAGTAATTTCTAATGACAGTAAAAATTACAGTAAAAATTGGGGCGTTACACTAAAGGCCCATGGCTGAAAATGGAAGAAGAAACAAAGAGGAAGAAAGAAGTTCTAAAAGATTCAAGAGAAACTATAAAGCACATAACTTAAACAAGAACTTTAATGGCTAAAAAATTTAAAACAAAATCCCTACCAAGGTATGTTTTCTTGGAGATGAAAAGGACTTGATCTTGAGAGGAGGATGAAAGGAAAATCTCCCTTGGAACTTTATGATATTTTCGGCCAAGGAGGAAAAAGAAAAGAAGAAAGTTGTGGTTCTTGAACTTGATCCTTAGAAAGGCAAGGCTAAGTGTTTAGAAGGTTATGTATGGTTGAGAAGTGGTGGTTCTTGGTGAGTAAGAAGAAGAAGATGAAGATGAAAGAACTCTTGAACTCTTGAGAGAAAAAGAAAGAACTTAGAACTACTTTTGAAGCCAAACTTAGCAAATGAACCAAAGTGGAACCAAGTCCATCTAGACATGGTATTTATAGAAAAACAACATCAAGGGTGTAAGAATGGAGGGAATGGCCGAAATCTTCATGGAAGGAAAGGAAGAAAATATCTCTTCAAAGTATGGTTGTGGTCATTCAAAGGTATGGTCAAGTATGGGTTCAAGTATGGGCTTAAGCATGGTGCAAGGCATCGTGAGGTATGGGTAGCCATGAGGGAGCTATGGGTGGCCATGCCTTTCTAGAAGAACTTGGGGAACAAGTTGTTCCTTAATTGTGGGTTAGGATGTGTGTTTAGGTGTAACTTTGATTAGGCTTAGGATTAGGAATTTGTAAGTAAGTGTTTAGGTGAGGTAATGGTTAATTAGAGACTTGTAAGACTAGATTTAGGAGGTGATCTTACTAAATTAATGGAGTCAAACTCCATTAACTAGGAATCCAATGCCAACATGTTTCCTTGATTTAGGGAATTGAAGAGCAAAAATACTATTTCTAGATTCCTTTCTCAAAGAATTAAAACTAGAAAAGAGTTTTTGAGTTCTCTAAGCAATCTTAGGTTCTAATTAATATTAATTAATTATTTTGACTCTAAATTAGTAATTAGAATTTACTAATTTTTAATTAGAGCCTAATATTGCTTAGATTTTGCTAATCATATCATTAGGCCCAAAATGTACTATGTAAGAGCAAAATCATAATTTTGCACAAAAACTGCCCGGGACCACCGGGACTTAAACAAATACTTTTAAACACATGAAAACATCATTTTAAATTTTCAGGGAAAGTTTCGGGCTTGAACGGCACCTTTACCCGCGTAAAAACGCTATAAAGGTATTTTGGTCATTTTGACCCGAAACTGCAGAAAACATGATTTTTCGCTTTCAAAATCACTCAAGGACTGTAACGCCCCGATTTTCTACTAAAGTGAAAAGGACCAAAATGCCCTTGAAGTCATTATCAGCCCGGAATTCGAGGAAAGCCAGGTCCGGCAGTACTCAAAGGGCAAACTCAATGTTGGAAGGGGATTGGATGACTTGTGTTTCTTTCCGGGATCGAAAATCTCATTTTTCGAGTTTTCGGGTCGAAATGACCAAAATGCCCCTGTGGCGTTTTACCCTTTTGCAAGTGCCGGATGAACCCGAAACCTCTCCAGATGGTTTTAAAAGATGTTTTTCTGTTTTCTGTGGTCTCAGTTTTGGTCCCGGAGGTCCCGGGCAAATTAAGTGCAAAATTACGGTTTTGCCCGTAGTTTCGTATGTTTACACCTAATCACACGGTTAAGCGAAACCTAAGCAATATTAGGCTCTAATCGAAGGTTAATTAATTTTCATAATTAATCTAAGGTCAAAATAATTTAATAAGGATGATTAGAACCTAAAATTGCTTAGATAAACTTAAAACCCTTTCTTTAAATTCAAAGACTTTGAATGTAGGAATCAATGAATAGTGTACAAATAGTGCACAAATAGTGTTTTCTCTCTCTTTTCTTAAATCATGGGATTGTGTTACACATTGTTTATTCACAAATGAGTTTAAATTCTCTAATGATGTAAGAGCACTCCTAACCTTGTCATAAAATTCCTAATACACATGCTTAGTTACCTAAACTTAAGCTTAATTACTCCTAACCTTGTACCTAAACTAACCTACACTTAATCCTATCATTAACACCCAATTACATGGAAGATTTTTCCTCTCTCCTTGCTGCCCAAATCTGAACGAAAATCATCCCCCATTTTCATGAATTATTATATTTCAAACTTAAAGGAAAATCACCTCAAATCACCTCACTTGTCATGCCTTGTCATAATTTCAATCAAGCTTGCTTTTCCAAATGAATAACCAAGTAAAATAAATCATTCTCTTCAATTATTTGTGGCTGAAAAACTTCCAACCATGTTGGTCTTCTAGAAGCCTAATTTCATCCACAATTTAAAGAAAAGATCACTCAAAAACCCATGTTTGAAGCCATACCTTGTGTCATGAGCTCCATGCTTCAAACCATGCTTGTATGACACCATCAAAGAGATATTTTCTCTTTCTTACCATCAGCCATGCTTTCCATTCTCTCACCTATCACTTTGTTTTTCTATAAATAGGGAGCTTGTGTTAGCATTGGATGCACATTGAGCATTTGCTAAAGCTTAGAGTAGTTTTGCTAGTTTCTTTCTTTTTCTCTAGTCCCAAAGAGTTCCTTTCTTTTTCATCTTCATCTTTTTCATCTCTTTACTTCATCATCATCATCTCATAACCTTCACACATCACTCCATAACCTTGAATCACCATCAAACCTCTCAAATATTTCATCTCAAACACAACCTCACCTCAAACACAACTCCAACCTCCTTATCTCCCCTTGGCCGAAAACATCAAGCCTTTTGGAGGAGCTGATCATCTTGTTTTCTTCTCTCAAAGTTCAAGCTCTTTGTCTTCACTCTAGGTAGGAGTGTTTCTTTGCATCTTATTTCCATGAAAAATGAGTTTTCTCTAGCTACCTTTTGGAATTTCTTTTTAAAAACTCTTTTGGTTTTCCTTCTTGAGTTTTCGGCCTTCATGACCTTTAAACTCATACATGATGGCTTGATGATGGGGACCTCTAGATGATGACTATGTGTTCATCACAATGAGACCCCTAAAGCTTGAGTTTTTTTTAGTTTTTATTATTATGCTATGAAGTTCACTAAAGTTTTCAACTTAAGAAAATAAGAATGATTTCAAAAAGGAATATGGATTACTTTCTCTTAGCCTCATGATTTCGGCCATAATTCCTTTTCTTGAAAATATGGAGATTTCTTTTAGTTCCATTCTCTTGACTTGATGAGACTATGTTGGGGTTGTGAATATTGGTTCTTTAAAGTCTTGGACGAGCTCTAGTTATTAAACCAAAATGAACTTGCATTGATATTTAGATTATGCCTTGCATAGCATGATTTATTTTTATGTCATCACTAATGCTCTAAGACTAAAAATGAACTTGCATATTCATATTTAATTTCCAAAGCATTGCATTTCACGTTTATTATTCAAGTCATCACTTAAAATCCAAGATAATAACAAATTGCATCTCATATTTATTTTGAGCTATTTACTTTTCAAGTTCTCACTTTATTTCCCTAGTGAACAATAAAAATGAAGTGCATGGCATGTTTATGTTTTGTCATCACCTAAAGCTCTATAGCTCAAAGATTTGTCCCAAGGTCTCAAATGAGAGTTAGACATGGAAAGCATTCTCTTAGAATGCCCACTTTGGCTATGTGAGATGAATGAACTTAGGATAAGTTTCATTTGATCACAAATGCTGTAAGCTATGCTTTATAATTTTTCTAAGTCTATGTGGATTCAAAGAACATATAGAACTAAGTTTTATGGATTTAGTACCTCTTGAAATAAATTCAACTTAGCTACTGCCTTTATAAATATCTTGATGATTTTAGATGTTAAAAATGTTTACAAAAGAGCTTTGAAGGTTTTAAAAAGGTTCCAAGAGAAACTAGTATCCTATGTGCTTTAAAAAGTATGTTTTATGCCTTTGTATGGAGAGTGTTGTTTCGGTTCCGCCTTGCTATGATTGGCCACTGTATGAGCTGTTTTAACGATGATAACATGATTATGCTTAAGTATGATCAATGGAAAAACTCATGAGTAAAAGATAAGAAAGGTTAGAAACTAGAAAAGAATTAATTTGAGAGTTCTAGATCCCTTAATATTAGAATTTTCTGGATTCTGTCCAGCAAGGTTTAGTAATGATAATCATGGTTCTAAATTAGTTTAAATGTGTAGAAATGACTCATAATTGGTTTAGGACTTGATCTTGGTGCCTTAGGAGCAAACCGAACTTAGAAAGGGTCATTGTCGTGACTCCTAGGTACCTGTAAAGTTGAAATTATGAATTATGCACCTTTGAGATTAAGAGATATTCTTGGGCATAGTATGAAGAGAGATATACTTAGTCATAACCTCCTAAGTACCCGAGAGGTTAGCTTTGAATGATTCATAACTTAGACTGTAAGTTAAAGACCATAGCGGTCAATGCATAAGACATTAAGAATATGAGAATGATATTTATATGATACTAAGGTATGTTAAGATGTTTTATGATGATGCATATGTTATGTGAAGGATGATGACGTTATTCATATGAGGAATTCATGAGGATATATGTTTATGTGGCATAAAACAAATTTGGAAGAAATTCGGCGTAATGCCATCGTGCCGCCGAATTTTCGACAAATTTGGGGACTTAAAGATTTTGAAAATTAAGGTACTAAGATGGGTTCTAGGATGACACCGGTTTGGCCGAGCACCTCCATAGAACTCATGTGACATCAGTACCCATTTTTTTTGCTCTTAGGTGACACCAGTTCGGCCGAACACCTCTAAGAGATTTGCCCCCTAACCCGTACTCAGATAGTCGGGATTTATGATTTATGATACGCTTATCATTAAATGGTAAGTAAGAACTAGTGACGACTAGTTAAGGTATGAGCTCATAACCTAGAGATGTGACACGTTCTGGGTGACACCTGTAACATCCCCTGCTGCTTTATGGATTGACGACTGTCCCCACAAACCAACACGAGTCTTTTCAGCGTGCTTTGTCCTCACTCGCACACTTCCTGGGAAAACTTCCCAGGAGGTCACCCATCCCAAAATTGCTCCAAGTCAAGCACGCTTAACTGTGGAGTTCTTTCAGTTTGGGCTACCGAAAAGAAGATGCATCTTGTTGGTATAGGTAGTACAAATCAATTCATATAAGCCCTCCTCAACTGTATAGTCCCATACCTATACAATCTTAGGATCCCTCTCATTCGGGTGTGTAATCGGTTCATTCATGTACCCCTCCGCTCAAGTCTACCAGAGCCGCTCCTTGTCCGTGCCTCTTTGCACCGGGCGATCACTCCCGACTTAGCGATCCCCGGGCGTTACATGCCCACTAGCTTCCGCCTGGTTCGTCCCCGAACCACACCGTACTGGGAGAGGTGCAGGCTCTGATACCATTTGTAACATCCCCTGCTGCTTTATGGATTGACGATCGCCCTCACAAACCAACACGAGTCTTTTGGGCGTGCTTTGTCCTCACTCGCACACTTCCCGGAAAACTTCCCAGAGGTCACCCATCCCAAAATTGCTCCAAGTCAAGCACGCTAATCGTGGAGTTCTTTCAGTTTGGGCTACCGAAAAGAAGATGCATCTTGTTGGTATAGGTAGTACAAATCAATTCATATAAGCCCTCCTCAACTGTATAGTCCCATACCTATACAATCTTAGGATCCCTCTCATTCGGGTGTGTAATCGGTTCATTCATGTACCCCTCCGCTTTCGAAGTCTACCAGGAGCTGCTCCTTGTCCGTGCCTCTTTGCACTGGCGATCACTCCCCGACTTCGCGATCCCCGGGCGTTACATGTAACATCCCTAAATTCATAAATAAGATAAATATCGATTAATGCTAATTAGCAATTAGATAAAATAGGGCAAAAACCAAGAGAACCTGGACCAGCTTTATGAAACATAACAAATATTATTAGAATATTCAAGTATTTCTAGAGAAAAATGCAAAGAATTACAAAAATGCCATCATTTAATAGAAATAACGAAAATACCCTTGCTATGTAAAGGAAATTACCAAACTACCCTTGCTTTATTAGTAAATGACAAAGATACCCTTACTCTGTAAATAGAATTACAAAAATACCATTGTCATTGTATAATTACAAAAGTATCCTTGTCTTAGTTAAAGAAATTACTACAATGCCAATTACAACAATGCCATTGCACAAATCCCTAGATTTGCCTTTAGGCAAGAATGAATCTAAGCCATTGAATTAAGATGACAATACAATAATTCAACCACATACATCATATCCATTCTTAATCACATACATGCACATAGATAATCTCATGCTAAAAAAAATAAATTAAAAACACTTATTAAAGCATAAGATCACATGATGTAAATCTATGATGCATACATACATTAAAGGTTAGAAATTTTCCACTAACAACATTTTTGCATAAAACATGGAACATGTTTGCATAAAACATGGAGCATTTTCATCCCAAAATTAAGCTAACATGTTTGCATAAAACATGGAGTGTTTTCATCCAAAGTTTGGCCAACATGTTTCCATAAATCATGCTCCAAGAATTAATTCTCTAAATGTTTCTTGTCTTGATCCTTCCACTATAAATACTCTTCAAACTCTTTTCCATTCCTTACATTTCCAAAACACAAAGAGGCCTTACCATGCTTTGCAAGAGATACATTCTCTAGCTCTTGTAAAATACATACACTTTTACTAGTTTCCATGCCTTAGAAACTCCCTAAGTGCTCTTTCTTTCTTATATTTTTCTCTACCATTCTTCTTATGTTCTCCTCTTCAAAGATTTCTCTAACCCTCTAAACCTTATTTTAAACACTTAAATTCTAAACTCAAACCTTCACTAGCTCTCATAAGAGTTACAATCTTTAACTCACGGTGAGAAATATTTTCTTAAGCACTCAAGTTCTAGAGTCAAGATTCAAGGAGGGTCATCCACTCCAAGGACTCTTGCATAAGCTCAAGAAAGAAGAGAAGGACTCTTTTTTAGACCCTACATAAGAGGTAGGAGTTTCTTCTTTATTTGTTCAATCATTATTGGCTTCTAACCATGGATAGAATGCCTCAACCTTGAGTTATTGTCAAAAGTTTTGAATGATTATTTGTAAAATATATTTTTAGATAGCACAATATATTCCATTATGTTCCTAGCACTTCTATGATGCTATCATACTCAAATATAACATAAAATGATACTATGTGAAACTTGATTTTTAATAAAAATTACTAAAGACATAAAAATGGTAGGTGCTGGAATTTACGGTTGATTCGCAGCAGGCACTTCGAAATGTAATGATCATAAAATATGAAGTATCCCGAAATAAAAATATTTTTTTATCATAAACTAGACTCATTATAGAAGACTCTCCAAAAAGAATCACCCAAAACGGAGTTCTCTAGCTCAAGATATAAATTTTCAAAGCTAAGCCAAAGCTAAACTCTACATATGACCTTGCAGTAGTAAAATAAGTGTAACTCACTATATAAAAATCCAAATGGACTGATTTCAACTCCTTAGGAAAGCTAACACATAGAGAAACACATCTATGTATGTTATACATAATGCTTTGCACCACGTAAATATAGGATGAGAAATAAATTTTCAGGACACTGTGCTGTGAGAGTGTAGTTTGGAACGGTTCTGGCTAAGGAAAGACTTGGTATTTAAGCGTGTCCATTGTGACCCACCTCTCTTTCCTGGGAACCCTCCTGTGCACAGATTACAGTTGAAGGAATCTAAAACTACCTTTTCTAGGCTGAGATAACAAGTATATAGAGAGCTACAAACTTTTCTTCTAAAAGATGTTTGAAACTGAAATAAAAGATTCAAGTCTTGCAAGAAAACTTAAATATTTAAGTAGTAATAATTGTCGAGAGGAAATATATATATATATAAGTCATAGGGGAGCTTTAAAATATGTAAAGAACATTTAATAATATTTTAAGGTGCGTTAATGTATTACTAAAAATTAAGTGTACAAAGAAGACTAAGAGAATCTATAAGTCTATCCACTAAATACCTGCTTAACATGAATACTATTTTTATTTACCATGAGACTTAGTATGAAATGTCTACTACTTGATATAAGATTGTGTATGAAATGTTTCTATGATATCCAAGCTGATATATAGTATTATGAATATATATTGATGAGTTATCAAATGATAAGAATGGATGATTGATTGTACCATGATCTATTTATGATTGCATGATTATTATTTTTACTCAATGAGAATAAAGTAAAGCGTGAAAAAGTAGCAATGATAGTCTGGAAAAGTGGACTTGAGCTAAGCTCACGGCTTAACCCCCTAAACCGTTGAGATCACGGCAACGGAAAGAAAACCAAAAGGTTGTGGCGGCGCCGCAGTATGAGCTCATTACCCTTTTAGGGTGGTCTAAGGCATTGATGTATTCATCCCGTGAGTAATTATGAGACATGTCAATAAAAGAGAATAAAGTGTCATGCATGAATACTACTAGTAGAAATGCTTGTATGATTACAAAAAAAAAAAGAGATGCATGAAATCATTAAGTAATGTGTTGACTTGTAATTGATGAGTTAAGTTAGATATGTATGACTCTGCTAATAAGAATAGTTTAAAAGTAACTCTACCTCGGCTAATCACGTTTGCGAAAATCTTGATAAATGAACCTTTACCTGTCCATCACTTTGTAAATAAACCCGAGGTGGCTGGAGTGACAACGATGACACGATCGATACCAAGTTGAAATTCCTAGTGAGAAATCCAGCATTTCTCACTCCTATGTATGTTCCGTTGTCACCACCAGATACTGATGGATCCCAACTATTCGAGAAGGGGGAAGTCTCGCTTCCCTGAGTCAAGATGCACGGAGTCTGGGGAGCTAGGGAGAATGACCACTACTAGCCTAGCCTCATATTAGACATCTGATAGGCTAAGAACCACTGCCACCACCTCTGCAGTTATCTATGCTAGAAATTTTCACTTCTCCACTTGTTGCTATTCAGTATCTTTGTACTTTCTTCTATGTCTTGTTTATTAGAAGTACAAAAAGCGATCTTGTATTTACCCATGTAGGTGCTACTCTGTAAACTCATGTTGGTAACAATGTATAATTATTCCATGTTATGTTAAGTATTCTAAATTTCTACAATGATATTACTGCTCAGTAAACTTCAATTTTAGAAATTATATTATATCGGAACTATGGCGCACATACCATTCACATTACAGGCTTAGTTTTTAAAAGTAGATTTGTATAAAAAAAAAATTACCCTTATCTTCTTATCACTAATTTAAAAATAAAATTGATTAAAGAATATAGGTAACAGCTAATAGAGTCCGGGTCTATTAGGGTGTTACAACACCGGTTCGGCCGAGCACCCCCAGTTGGATTGTCTTTTAGGGTGGCCCATAAGGAAGAGAAGTTTTATGATTATGATTATGTCACTAAGTTTGTCCCATATGAATGTATTCTAATTGCCACTTAATACCACTCAGTATGATGATGATTGATGTATGTGCATTAAGTAGTGCCACACATACATTCTTTATTATGTTGCATTCATGACATTAAGATCATCCTAAAATGAATGGACCTTGGCTAAAATACACTTTAGAACTTAAAATGAACTTGATGTATGCTCACTTGTCTTTATGAAATAAACCCAAGGTTCCTAGGGATGTGAACGATGTAACCCTAGGATAGGAGACTCCTACTGAGATTCTTTACTAAGAATTCTCACTCCTCTCTCTCTTTTCCGGTCACATCTTCAGAGAGCGATGGCGATGTTCGTTGACTTCATTGACACGCCAGTCTGGGAGGTGCACTATACCCCGGTGGAGCTTTCGAGTACACAAGCGTTGCAAGGATATTCCCTTCGGCTGTATCTTTTGGGAGAGGTGGTGGATTTATACTCGTAGCTTACTAAGAGGGTAGCATTTTGGATTTTTATTGCAGTCGCACCCTACACTTGTGTTTCTTGTTGTAATTTATTTCTTCTGTATTACAAGCTCTGCCTGTACCTATGCGGGTATGACTACCTATGTACTCTAAATATATTATTAATGAAATGTTTCTCTTGTTATGATGATTTCTTCTCCACTATTATATGTTTTCCTTTTTGAGTTCTCTCTATGAGTGTTAATCATGTCTCACGTTTCTGTTATTCGAATAGTTAAGTCCGCGGCTCTCACTTTGTTTTATACCTTCAAAAAAAAATTTTACTATAATTTCCGCTAAATATTTTCAAGAAAAAGATGAGACTATGAGGTAATAGCCTAATGTTTAACCTAATGTGTTCTAGAAAGTTGGGTTAAAATTAGGGTTTTACAAGGACCATCTAATCCCCTTCAAACATTGAGTTGACCCTTCGAGGCTTTGGCCGGCTATCCTCAATTAAGCGAAAAATGAAATCAGGGGCATTTTGGTCATTTTCTCTCAGACAGAAAATCGAGGCGTTACAAAGCTCAAAGACTTGCCCTTATTATCTCAAGTTAAAGTTTGGTTATGGAAACATCCCAATTGATGCATATTTCGGCCATGTGATAATGATGAACGTGATGTGAGTTTCATCTAGTCACAAGAGCCAACAATCTATGTTCTAAGATTTTCTTTAGGCCTTAAGAGTTTTATAAGGTTATTACCAACAAGGTTCATGAATTAAACCTCTTCTAAGAATGCTTCAAATTAGCTACTTCCCTAAGGCTATTCTTAGTCCCTTCTTATAAAATAAAATGATTTTCAAAGAGTTTTAAAAGTCCTAAAATGATTACAAGAGAAACTAGTAATTTATATGTCTTGAAAATGTGAGATCATGTGTTCTTTGGGACCTAACCTTTTTTATTCTACCTTGGTATGTTTGCTGATGTATGATGATATTTTGATATGTTAGAATGTGTGAAAACTATATATGTTGAGGTAGGAGCCTTTCTGTGCATGTTAGGAAAGAAACTAATCTTACAGAAAAATCGTAAAGTTGAGTCTTAGCATATTTTTTATCAATTTATTTTTAGCCACCACCAAAACTATTTTAATGTGATAACATTCAATTTAGGATTATTTAATTATGAAAAACTTGGTAACATTTGATGTAGGATTGATTTTTAGCACCTATAAAGAAACTAGTAACTAGAAAACCATAAAAGTGCAAATTCTAGAACACTTAGATTAATTAATTTTCTGTTTCTATCCAGCAACCTTGTAATGCAGTAAACATGGTTTATAATTAGTTCATAGGCATAGGAATACCTCATAATTGGTTTAGATTTGATTTATAGCGCCTTAGACGAAGATGGGACGTAGAAAGGGTCTAAAACGTAGTTTTTATAACCCCTAATTAAATGATATCAAATCTGTCCCCATTCTTATGATGCTGTCTAGATTTGTTTGGGATCATAAAAATAAGTGAATGGTCTTTGAGTGATTTCAGAGACAAAAATCGTGTTTTTTGCAGTTTCGGGTCAAAATGACCCCATAGCGTTTTTACACGGGTAAAGATGTCATTCGAGCCCAAAACTTTCCCCGAAAGTTTAAAATGATGCTTTCATGTGTTTAAAAGTATTTGTTTAAGTCCCGGTAGTCCCGGAAAGTTTTTGTGCAAAATTACGATTTTGCCCCTAGCATAGTGCCATTTGAGCTTAATGATATGATTAAGCAAACCTAAGCAATATTAGGCTCTAATCGAAAATTAATTAATTTTCATAATTAATCTAGAGTCAAAATAAGTTACAAAAATTAAGTAGAACCTAAGATTGCTTAGATTAAACTCAAAACCCCTTTTTCTTTTAAAAACTCAAGTTTCCAAGACATAGAATTTTAAATAGTGTTTTCACTATTCATACTCCAAGAAGCTTAGGTAGAGTAGGATTTTGACCCCACTAATGGGCTAGAATGCTCACTGATCATGCCTTAAAATAGCCTTGATTACCTATCCTTTCACTTACACACTTACTTACAAGTTCTTAATCCTAAGCATAATCACACCTCTAAACCATAATTGAATGAAAGATCGTCCTTCCCCATTATAAGGTGGAAATGGCGCCACCTCACCCTCCATTGTCCATCACATGTTTGTTCACTCACGCACTCAAAGAAGCATGTAACACCCCGATTTTTCTGACCGAGGGAAATGACCAAAATGCCCCTGAGGTCATTTCCCGACCCGAATGCGAGGGTAACCAACTCGGTCATTCTCGAAGGGTCAACTCAATGTTTGAAGGGGATTGAATGGCCTTTGAATGCTTTCGGAAGCGAAAATTTCGTTTTCCGCAGTTTCGGGTCAAAATGACCAAAATACCCCTATAGCGTTTTTCTGGCGGGTAAAGTCTTTATTTGAGCCCGGAACTTTCCCTAGAGATTTAAAAACATGTTTTCATATGTCCAGAGGTCTCTGTTCAAGTCCCGGTGGTCCCGGGCAGTTTTAGTGCAAAATTACGATTTTGCCCCTAGAATAGTGTTTTTGAGCTTAATGACGTAATTAAGCAAACCTAAGCAATATTAGGCTCTAAACGAAGATTAATTTATTTCCCTAATTAATCTAGAGTCAAAATAATTTATTAAAGTTAATTAAAATCTAAAATTGCTTAGATTAAACTTAAATCCCTTTTTAGAACTCAAGACTCCTAGTCTTGGAATCTTGAATAGTGTTTTCTCTCTCCAATTCCTTAAATCAAGGAAATGTGTCTAGAGTTGTTTAGACTCTAAATTGAGGATTTAACTCACTAATGGTGCAAGACCACTCCTTAATTATGTCTAGACCACCTTAATTATCCATTTCCCTTGCCTAAATACTTTCTTACAAATTCCTAATCTTAAGCATAATCAAAGATACACCTAAACACAACTCTAAACCACAATTAAAATGCAAGAAACTCTCTCCTCCCTTGGCTGATGCATTTGCCAGCACACTCCTCTTTGGCCACATGTTTAATTATTTTCTCACTCAAAGAACCATGCTTGAGGCCATACCTTGAACCATACCTCACCATACTTTGAGCCATACCTCACCATGCTTCAAGAACACATTATCTCACCTCATGGAACTCATGGGATGCCCTCCAATCTGCACCCTCATGGCCAAAACCTCTTCACTCATTCACACCCTCCATTTGTTTCATTTCTCTATAAATAGAATGCCTTGAGGAGCTTGCACCACTTTTAGATCATTTGCTAAGTTTAGGAAACACTCAAAGCTTTTCTTTTTCTCTCAAAGTTCTTGTGTTCTTCAAGTTCTTCATCTTCTTCATCTTCTTCTTCCATCTTCAAGTTCATCACACCAAGTAGGGATTTTCTTTCATGTATTCTTTTCTTTAAAGTTCTTGTTTCAAGCTTGATGTTTATAGTTTCTCTTGGTTCCTTTTAGAACTTTTTTTCTTCTCCTTCTTCCTCTTTATGTTTCGGCCATGGGCCTTTGGGAATGAAGGAATGAGAGCTTGATGATGAGAGTTTCATGATGATGTTCATCACTTGAAACAAACTCTAGAGCTTGATCTTTGTTCTTGAACAAAAATGTTTCTAGTTCTTTCTTTCTTGAACTCTTGAGAACTTTAGCTTTAATGATGTTTTAAAATGGCTCTATGAACTCAATGATGAGGACTCATGATGTTGGTGTTAATATATCATCAAGATCATGAACTCTAGAGTTTTAAAATGTTCCTTTTTCTTCTTGAAGATTTCGGCCATTTCCTTAAATTTTTCTAAGCTTCATGGTTTGATTTCCTAAAAATATTATGTTGAGTTTTAAGAACTCTAAGCTTGACTTTACCTTGTTTAATGAGTTTGGGTTGAGGTTTAAGTTCCTTTAAGGTCTTGTTTAGAGCTTTAGAAAGATTAAATGAACTTGCATAATTTATCTTATGCTTGCACTCATATTTACATTCTTGTTATGCACCTTTACTTTCAAGCTATCACCTAAGAACATAAAGATTAAAATGGAACTTGCATCTTCACTTAATTTAATTCTCAAAGCCTTTCTATTTCGGCCTTAAAGTCGATTGTTGTTGGGCCTAGAGCACTAAAATAAAGAATTGAACTTGCATCATCACCTAATTAATTTCTCGAATGCCTATCTATTTCGGCCTTAAAGTCGATTGTTGTTGGGCCAAGAGCACTAAAATAAAGAATTGAACCTTGCATATTTACTTTCAAGCTTGCACGTTTAAGTTTATGTCTCGCATATTTACTTTCAAGCTTGCACGTTTAAGTTTATGCCTTGCATATTTAAATTTAAGTCATCACTTTACTTTGTAAGCAAGATTAAAAATGAAAAGGATGAGCACGTTTAGTTTATGTCGTAACTTAAGAACCTAAAGCTCAAAGACTTGCCCATTTCATTCCAAGATAAAGTTAAATGTGAATGCATTCCTTGAATGCATAATTTCGGCCAAGTAGTGATGATGGACTTGCAATGAGTCTTCATCTAGCTACTAGGACCAATAGTCTATGTTTCAAGTTTTCCCTAAAGCATTACAAATTTTTATAAGGTTATATCGTCACAAGTTGTGATTTCATTCTCGTTTAGGGGATGGGATATGTTTTGGTCACTGACCTAAGGCTTCACTTAGCCTCTTGATGAATTAAAATGTTTTGCAAAGAGTTTTAGAAGTTCTAGATCGATTCCAAGAGAAACTAGTTAACTTATGTACCTAGAAACGTCAATTTAACTCTCTCATTTAAGTTAAATGTTTTCGGTTCTGATATGATGAGTGTGATGCTGTATGATGATGTTTTGATGTGTTGGAATGTGTGAAAATATCATGTGATGATGTAGAAGCGATCCTATGCATGATAGGTAAGAAACTAGCTAACTAGAAATACCGTAAAGCTAGAATTTAACATAGTTTTGACCCATTTGTTTATGGAACTAATCCAAACTGTTTTAATGGGAACATAATCAGATTTAGATTGTTTAGACATGAAAAACTTGGTATCATTTGAATTAGAATTGAATTCTAGCACCTATAGGGAAACTAGTAACTAGAAAACCGTAAAAATGCAATGTAGAACCCTTGGAACATTTATTTTTCTGGATTCTGTCCAGCACCCTTAAAACATGATAAACATGATTAATAATTAGTCCTTAAGCATGGGAATGCCTCATAATTGATTTAGATTTAATTCATAGCGCCTTAGGCGAAGACGGAACCAAGAAAGGGTCTAAAACGTAAGTTCTAGAACCCCTTGATCACAAGTTAAGAATTCTACCCTATGCTTTTCAGATTTAAATGTAGATATGAGGATTATGAGTGATGTTTAATTATGAGCCCTTAGGTGCATAAAATATGAGCGACGGATGTTAGAGAACCAAATCTCATGATTAAGACCCGTAAGGGTCAAAGCATAAGCTACCGTAAGGATAAACGGTTGAATGTTCCATGATGATGTATGTTATGTAAATGATGATGATGTTATTCATATGATGAATTCATGAGGATATATGTTTATGTGGCATAAAGCAAATTTGGAAGGAATTCGGTGTAATGCCATCGTGCCGCCGAATTCCCAACAAATTTGGGGACTTAAAGAGATTTTGAAAATTAAGGTACTAAGATGGGTTCTAGGATGACACCGGTTCAGCCGAGCACCTCCATAGAACTCATGTGACATCGATACCAATTTATACTCTTAGGTGACACCGGTTCGGCCGAGCACCCCTAAGAGTTTTGCCCCCTAACCCGTACTCAGATAGTCGGGATTTATGATTTATGATACGCTTATCGTTAAGTGGTAAGTAAGAACTAGTGACGACTAGTTAAGGTATGAGCTCATAACCTAGATGTATGACACGCTCGGGTGACACGGTTCGGCCGAGCACCCCCAGTTCGATTGTATTTT
Organism: Dalbergia cochinchinensis; assembly: GCA_031216125.1. Lineage (NCBI taxonomy): Eukaryota > Viridiplantae > Streptophyta > Magnoliopsida > Fabales > Fabaceae > Dalbergia > Dalbergia cochinchinensis. Next base: position 28,070,595 of record CM062375.1, on the reverse strand, counting down.
AGGGTGGCCCATGAGAAAGAGATGTTTCATGATTATGATTATGTCACTAAGTTTGTCCCATATGAATGTTTCTATTGCCACCTTTATGCCACCAAGTATGATGATGCTTGATGTTATGTTTTATGTATGTGCATTAGGTAGTGCCATGCATACATTTTCTATTATGTTGCATTCATGACATTAAGATCATCCTAAAATGAATGGACTTTGGCTAAAATATATTTTAAAGTTTAAAATGAACTTAATACATGCTCAGTCATTTTGTATAAATAAACCCAAGGTTCCTGAGGACGTAGATGATGACACCTAGGTAGTAGGAGGCCCTACTGAGATTCTTTAGCAAGATTCTTACTCCCTCTATCTCTTTCTTTCCGTCACGTCTTCAGATGGCGACGTTCGTAGTGTTCGTGGACACCCCGACATGGGAGGTGCACTATGACCCAGCTCACGGGTCATACCATTTTGAGGGGCAGTGCACGGTGCGGGTCTTCATGTTCGTAGGACGCCTTCGCTCATCCGTGCACACCCATCGCTTCTCCCCGATCGCACCCTATGGCGATTTAGCGGGTTTTTTGAGCGTACACGCATGACGAGAGAGTGCTCCGCATGCACACCGCCGCCCTAGCGATGCGAGGCCGTCCCGATTACGTGCCTCGGACCTACTTTTCGGAGACCGACCCGTCCGAGGACCCGCCTACTCATCCATATAGCGAGAGCTCTGCCCCTTCTCCACCATTGATAAGGGAGGGCAGTGAGGATACCGTGACTCAGCCACGACTTGCGCGGCGACCGGAGATGCGGCCACACCGCGGGGTTCACTCTCGATCCCCGTTCCGCCTCTTTACGCCCGAGGAGCTCGCCCGGTTTCCCGGATACTTGCCTCGTTCGCGAGACGGACGTCAGTAGGAGGTGACGATCGACCGATGGAGTACCCGGTTAGAGCACACACCACTTAGACGGGGATAAACCTTCTTTTGCTTAGAGGTTATCCCATTAGGTGCACTCGGGTAGAGGAGTAGATCATGTTTATGTTTATGTTGTATTTCCTTTCCTGTATTTTCCTTGTACTAAACTAAGTCCCACACTTATAAGTGGGCAAATTATATATATATGAGATGATAGTCAGTGTTATTCATGGTGTGCCTTATGTTATGATGTTGTGAGACATTTGTTTTACTATACATGGTTTACCGTTTAACGTATCACGCGGCTCTCACTTTAGATTTCAAAAAAAAAATTACCCGTACTTTCCGCTATGTATCTCAAAGTAAAAATGAGAACTATGAAGTAACAGACTAATGATTAACCTAAATATGTTCTAGAGTATTGGGTTAAAAATTAGGATGTTACAAAGCATGCTACACCATGCCTAAACCCATGCCTTACACCTTACCTTGAAATGACATAACCAAGAGATATTTTCTCCCTCCTTCCTCACCTAAAATGGCACCACTTTTCCCTCCCATTCTAACCTCTCATGTTTCATTTCTCTATAAATAGCATGCTTGGATGAACTTGAACCACTTTTAGTTCATTTGCCAAGTTTGAGTTTTCAAGAGCACCTTAAAGCTTTTCTTATTCTCTCAAGCTCATGAACTCTTTTTCTTCCTCATCTTCTTCATCTTCTTCAAGCCCACATAAGAGCCACCACACCTCAACCTCATACCACCACCTTTCAACCATACACCATCCTTTAAACACAAAAGCTCAGAACAAACACCTCACCTTCCTTTTCTTCCTCCTTCGGCTGAATCTTCTAGCTCACTTGGAAGGAAGTTTTTCTTCTCATTTCACTTCAAGAACCAAGCTTTCCTCTTCATCACTTGGTAGAGATTTTTGCTATTTAAAGGTTTGTCTTTTAAAGCTTTGTTAAAAATGAGTTTTGTTAGTTTCTCTTGGCTTTAGAACTTCTTTTCCTCTCTTTGTTTTTCAGCCTTGGAGCCTTTCCTTTAAAATGAAAAAGTTGGCTTGATGAAGAGGTTTCAAGATAATGGTCTTATGGTTAACATTTGAGAAACCTCTAAAGCTTGAAACTTAGTTTTGATCTTAACACATTTTGGTGTTTCCTTTCCTCTTTTTCAACATTGGTTTTGGTTTTCCTTTCCTTTTCTTTCCTCTTGGCTTCGGCCTCGTTTTCCTTTTCTTTGATGTTTAAAGGTTTTGTTTAAAGATAGTTGTTGGATGATTTGATTCTTTTAAGTCCATTTCCTTAGAGCTTGATGATGAAGTTCACACCATATGGTTTCTATGTAAACCTTGGTACAAGAACTCTAAAGCTTGCTTTATCTTGTTATGATAAGTTTGGGTTAAGGTTTAAATTCCTTTGAAGTCTTGCAAGAGCTCTAGTGAAGAAAATAAAATGAACTTGCATTCATATTTACTTTCCTTGCCTAGCATATTTATTTTTGAGTTAATCACCTACAACGTAAAGATTAAAACAAGAGTTACATTCTCATATCACCTAATAATTAATCTCGAAGCTCACCTATTTCGGCCTTAAAGTTGATTGTTGTGGAGTTTAGAGCACTAAAATAAAGAATCGGACTTGCATTCGTATTTATATTTCAAGTTATGACTAAAATCCTACAAGATAAAATGAACTTGCATATTTACTTTCAAGTCTTGCATATTTATTTTCAAGTCTTGCATATTTACTTTCAAGTTTTTCATATTTAATTTTAAGTCTTGCATATTTATATTCCTAGCACCTCATGTTTATGTTTCAAGTTCTTGCATCTCATATTTACTTTGAAGCTCTCACTTTACTTTATAATGAAGAATAAAATGGATTGCATAGCATGTTTACTTTTTGTCATCACTTAAAGATCCTAAAGCTCAAAGACTTGCCCTTTTATCTCAAGCTAAAGTTTGGTTATGGAAGCATTCCCTTGAATGCACAATTCGGCCATGTGATGATGATGAGCTTGATGTGAGTTTCATCTAGTCACAAGTGCCCATAATCTATGTCTAAGGATTTTCTTAAGCATACGAGAATGCAAAGAATATTTCAAGTATGATTTTACGTTTTAAATTTCAATCTTGGGCCAACTTAAATGGTTGCTGCCCTTGTTTAGTTTATGATGATTTTAGTGAAATAAGTTGGTTTCCAAAAAGTTTTAGAAGTCCTAAAGTGAATCCATGAGAAACTAGTGACTTATGTGTATTGAAAATGAAATTTCATGCTTGGTATGATGATGAATGAATTTGGTTCTGCCTTGATGATTTGGATGCTGTTTGATGATGATTTTAATATGTCAGAATGTATAAAAATTATATATGTTGAGGTAGGAGCCTTTCTATGCATGTTAGGAAAGAAACTAGTCTTACAGAAAAACCGTAAAGTTGAGTTTTAGCATAGTTTTGACCCACTTATTTTTAGCCACTGCCAAAACTGTTCTAATGGGATAACATTCAGTTTAGGATTGTTTAATTATGAAAAACTTGGTAACATTTGAGGTAGGATTGATTTTTAGCACCTATAGGGAAACTAGTAACTAGAAAACTGTAAAAGTGCAATTCTAGAACACTTAGAAATATTAATTTCTGATTCTGTTACAGCATGATTAATCATAGCAAAAGTGATCTATAATTAGTGCAAATGTGTAGGAATCCCTCATAATTGGTTTAGGTTTAATTTATAGCGCCTTAGGCGAAGACGGAACTTAGAAAAGCTCAAAGACGTAGATTCTAGAACCCCGTAAGTATATAATATTAATTCAGCCCACATCCTTATGATACTGTCTAGATTTGTTTATGATCATAAAAATAAGTAAGGATTATTAGTGGTGAACCTATAGGTGTATAAAAGAATAAAAACGGATGTTAGCATAATTGGTTTTCAAGATTAAGACCTATAAGGGTCAAAGCATAAGACACCATAGATCCCAAGACATAACGGGCCTTATGACTTCAAGAAGATGTATGTTTAATGACTTGAGCATAACATATGCATTAGCTGAGCCCGATCCTTAATTCCGACAAATTGGTTAGGAGCATGCTGTCCCTTAAGAATGTTAAAAGAAATGATGCAATGATGTATGTGCTATGATGAGTTTAACTATATGACTTGGTATCCTATGATGATGAATGGCTATGCATGCTCTATATATTTCGTGGCATAAAGCAAGTTTGAGGAAATTTGGTTTACAGTCGTTATGCTGCCGAATTTTCGTCAAATTTGAGAACCTAGAAATGTTTGCAAAAACTCCTAGGTGACACTGGTTCGACCGAGCACCCCAAAAAAGGTTCTGGGTGACACAGGTTCGGCCGAGCACCCCCAAGCAGATGTGACATAGTACTGTGAGAACGCGTTTTGGGAGACGGCGATATGTAACGCCCCAGAAACAAATCCTTGAGGGGGACGGCGATACGTAACGCTCCGAAGAGGACAATATTCACCGTGTACTTGATACTGGTGTGACACATTCTATTATGTATACCCCCTCTATTACCCCATATTAAATCTAGTGACGACTAGTTAGGATTGAGCTTATTCCTAGGTGATAGGTGAGATGTGGTTTGGTGACCAAATTATCGCCGGGGCCGGTGAGTCGGTTGGACTTTTGGTGGATATGTTAAGAGGGTGGTCTTTAAGAAAAAGAACTTAAGAGTTTGACTTATGAGAAAGATGTCACATGAAAAGTACTATACCTTTTATGCCACGTATATGATTTCTGTCTCTTTATGTTGGGCCTAAGAGCTATGATTTTCATGTTAATGTGCATATGGTATTGTCATGCATTCATCAAATATCTGTCATTCATGTCATTAAGACACATACTAAAAGACACCCACTTCGGATAAATAGATTTGAAAAGCCTAAAACCAATCCTTATCCATGAACACCTTTTTCATAATTAAAACCGAGGTGGCTAGGGATGATGACGATAACATTTGTGTTAGAGTCGGGAATCCCTACTGAGAATCTTGAATGAGTTTCTCATCCCTTCCTTTTCTTCCGTGTCGTCTCTAGACGAGGATAACAACGAGGTTCGTGACTTCTTCTAAGGCTCGTGCTCAAGGGTCACACTAGCAAACAGAGCAAAAGGTGTAACGCCCCGATTTTCTGCTAGAGTGAAAATGACCAAAATGCCCCTGAGGTCATTATCAGCCCGGAATTCGAGGAAAGCCAGGTCCCAAAGCATTTGAAGGGCAAACTCAATGTTGGAAGGGGATTGGATGACTTGTGTTTCTTTCCGGGATTGAAAATCTCATTTTTCGAGTTTCCAGGTCGAAATGACCAAAATGCCCCTGTGGCGTTTTACCCTTTTGCAAGTGCCGGATGAACCCGAAACCTCTCCAGATGGTTTTAAAAGATGTTTTTATGTTTTTTGTGGTCTCAGTTTTGGTCCCGGAGGTCCTGGGCAAAATAAGTGCAAAATTACGGTTTTGCCCGTAGTTTCGTATGTTTACACCTAATCACACGGTTAAGCGAAACCTAAGCAATATTAGGCTCTAATCGAAGGTTAATTAATTTCCATAATTAATCTAAGGTCAAAATAATTTAATAAGGATGGTTAGAACCTAAAATTGCTTAGATAAACTTAAAACCCTATCTTTAAATTCGAAGACTTTGAATGTAGGAATCAATGAATAGTATGCAAATAGTGCACAAATAGTGTTTTCTCTCTCTTTCCTTAAATCATGGGATTGTGATACACATTGTTTATTCACAAATGAGTTTTAAATTCTCTAATGATGTAAGAGCACTCCTAACCTTGTCATAAAATTCCTAATACACATGCTTAGTTACCTAAACTTAAGCTTAATTACTCCTAACCTTGTACCTAAACTAACCTACACTTAATCCTATCATTAGCACCCAATTACATGGAAGATTTTTCCTCTCTCCTTGCTGCCCAAATCTGACCGAAATCATCCCCCCCATTATCCATCACATGTGCAAATTTTTGACACTCCAAAGACCATGCTTCCATCTCACAAAGAACCATGCTTTGTGTCATAACCTCCATGCTTTCATCCATGCTTCATAGGACATCTTCTAGAAGACTTTTTCTCTCATTTTTGTGGCTCAAAATCAGCCAGCCCCCTCCCCTATTTTCATGAATTATTTCATTTCAAACTTAAAGAAAAATCACCTCAAATCACCTTACTTGTCATGCCTTGTCATAATTTCAATCAAGCTTGCTTTTCCAAATGAATAACCAAGTAAAATAAATCATTCCCTTCAATTATTTGTGGCTGAAAAACTTCCAGCCATGTTGGTCTTCTAGAAGCCTAATTTCATCTACAATTTAAAGAAAAGATCACTCAAAAACCCATGCTTGAAGCCATACCTTGTGTCATGAGCTCCATGCTTCAAACCATGCTTGTATGACACCATCAAAGAGATATTTTCTATTTCTTACCATCAGCCATGCTTTCCATTCTCTCACCTATCACTTTGTTTTTCTATAAATAGGGAGCTTGTGCTAGCATTGGATGCACATTGAGCATTTGCTAAAGCTTGGAGTAGTCTTGCTAGTTTTCTCTCTAGTCCCAAAGAGTTCCTTTCTTTTTCATCTTCATCTTTTTCATCTCTTTACTTCATCATCATCATCTCATAACCTTCACACATCACCCTATAACCTTGAATCACCATCAAACCTCAAATATTTCATCTCAAACACAACCTCACCTCAAACACAACTCTAACCTCCTTACCTCCCCTTGGCCAAAAACATCAAGCCTTTTGGAGGAGCTCATCATCTTGTTTTCTTCTCTCAAAGTTCAAGCTCTTTGTCTTCACTCTAGGTAGGAGTGTTTCTCTGCATCTTATTTCCATGAAAAATGAGTTTTCTCTAGCTACCTCTTGGAATTTCTTTTTAAAAACTCTTTTGGTTTTCCTTCTTGAGTTTTCGGCCTTCATGACCTTTAAACTCATACATGATGGCTTGATGATGGGGACCTCTAGATGATGACTATGTGTTCATCATAATGAGACCCCTAAAGCTTGAGTTTTCTTTAGTTTTTATTATCATGCTATGAAGTTCACTAAAGTTTTCAACTTAAGAAAATAAGAATGATTTCAAAAAGGAATATGGATTACTTTCTCTTAGCCTCATGATTTCGGCCATAATTCCTTTTCTTGAAAATATGGAGATTTCTTTTAGTTCCATTCTCTTGACTTGATGAGACTATGTTGGGGTTGTGAATATCGGTTCTTTAAAGTCTTGGACGAGCTCTAGTTATTAAACCAAAATGAACTTGCATTGATATTTAGTTTATGCCTTGCATAGCATGATTTATTTTTATGTCATCACTAATGCTCTAAGACTAAAAATGAACTTGCATATTCATATTTAATTTCCAAGCATTGCATTTCACGTTTATTATTCAAGTCATCACTTAAAATCCAAGATAATAACAAGTTGCATCTCATATTTATTTTGAGCTATTTACTTTTCAAGTTCTCACTTTATTTCCCTAATGAACAATAAAAATGAAGTGCATGACATGTTTATGTTTTGTCATCACCTAAAGCTCTAGAGCTCAAAGATTTGTCCCAAGGTCTCAAATGAGAGTTAGACATGGAAAGCATTCTCTTAGAATGCCCACTTGACTATGTGAGATGAATGAACTTAGGATAAGTTTCATTTGATCACAAATGCCCATAAGCTATGCTTTATAATTTTTCTAAGTCTATGTGGATTCAAAGAACATATAGAACTAAGTTTTATGGATTTAGTACCTCTTGAAATAAATTCAACTTAGCTACTGCCTTTATAAATATCTTGATGATTTTAGATGTTAAAAATGTTTACAAAAGAGCTTTGAAGGTTTTAAAAAGGTTCCAAGAGAAACTAGTATCCTATGTGCTTTAAAAAGTATGTTTTATGCCTTTGTATGGAGAGTGTTGTTTCGGTTCCGCCTTGCTATGATTGGCCACTGTATGAGCTGTTTTAACGATGATAACATGCTTATGTTTAAGTATGATCAATGGAAAAACTCATGAGTAAAAGATAAGAAAGGTTAGAAACTAGAAAAGAATTAATTTGAGAGTTCTAGATCCCTTAATATTAGAATTTTCTGGATTCTGTCCAGCAAGGTTTAGTAATGATAATCATGGTTCTAAATTAGTTTAAATGTGTAGAAATGACTCATAATTGATTTAGGACTTGATCTTGGTGCCTTAGGAGCAAACCGAACTTAGAAAGGATCATTGTTGTGACTCCTAGGTACCCGTAAAGTTGAAATTATGAATTTTGCACCTTTGATCTTGGTGCCTTAGGAGCAAACCGAACTTAGAAAGGGTCATTGTCGTGACTCCTAGGTACCCGTAAAGTTGAAATTATGAATTATGCACCTTTGAGATTGAGAGATATTCTTGGGCATAGTATGAAGAGAGATATACTTAGTCATAACCTCCTAAGTACCCGAGAGGTTAGCTTTGAATGATTCATAACTTAGACTGTAAGTTAAAGACCATAGCGGTCAATGCATAAGACATTAAGAATATGAGAATGATATTTATATGATACTAAGGTATGTTAAGATGTTTTACGATGATGCATATGTTATGTGAAGGATGATGATGTTATTCATATGAGGAATTCATGAGGATATATGTTTTATTACGAGAACAACTTGAGCATGTGATCTCTGATGAGAGTATTATTGATGTGTTGATGCTCCCGCCATGATGCGTTATGCAAAATTATGATATTATGATGCTTACGATGCATACGATGAATATGATGCCTTATGTTGATGTTGAATGACTATGCATGCTCTATATGTTTCGTGGCATAAAGCAAGTTTGACGGAAATCCGGTGTAAGTCGTTACGCTGCCGAATTTCCCATCAAGCTTGAGAATTTGAGAAAAGTTTGTGAAAACTCCTGGGTGACACCGGTTCGGCCGAGCACCCCCAGGAAAGGTTCTGGGTGACACCGGTTCGGCCGAGCACCCCCAGAACAGATGTGACAGAACACTGAGATGCATTTTTCCCGCTACGGTGGGGAGGAAACAAATCCGTGAGGGTATTGACATTGAGCTTGCCAAAGCGGACAATTCGCTGTGTACTAGATACCAGTAGAGCGTTTCAAAGAAGGAAATGATCCTAAGATAGGTGATCCAAGAAAGTTATGTAAACCCCCTCTATTAGCCCATATTAAATCTAGTGACGACTAGTTAAGATTAAGCTCATTTCTAGGCGATAGGTGAGATGTAGTTTGGTGACCAGATTATCGCCGGGCCGATGAATCGGTTGGATTTTTGGTGGATATGTTAAGAGGGTGGCCTTCAAGAAAAAGAACTTAAGAGCTCTATTTATAAGAAAGATATCACATGAAAATTACTATGCCTCTTTATGCCACGTATATGATTCTTGTTTCTTTATGATGTGTCTAAGTATTACGATTTTCGTGTTAATGTGCATATGGTACTGCCATGCATTCATCAAATATCTGTTGCATTCATGCCATTAAGACACATACTAAAAGACACCCACTTCGGATAAATAGATTTGTAAAGCCTAAAACCAATCCTTATGCATGTACACCTTTTTCATAAATAAAACCGAGGTGGTCAGGGGACGATTTATGATGACACTAGTGTTAGAGTCGGGAATCCCTACTGAGAATCTCGAATGAGTTTCTCATCCCTTCCTTTTCTTCCGTGTCGTCTCTAGATGAGGATTACAACGAGGATCGTGACTTCTTCTGAGGCTCGTGCTTGAGGATCACATTAGAAGACGGGGCAGAGGGTCGCTGTGGAAGCATAGATAGCTTAGCTTTTGGGTTGACACTTATCCAACCTCATAGGTGGATAAGGATGACTTCACATGTATGGACGTGTTTTGATGTAAATGATGGTACAATGATGTTAGTAGTCTATGTATCTATGAAGATGTGATGATATTATGATTGTTATGTATAATACTATGTTTCATGATTATCAATGGTGTGGTTACTTTTCTTGCACGTTATGGTTATGACGAACGATAGGTTAGTGCGTGGCTCACGTTTTGCTTTCAAGTTTCAAAAAGAAAAATTTATTCGTATTTTCCGCTAAGTATTTTAATGAAAGGTTATAAGGAATGAGACTAAAAGAGTAATAGACTAATGATTAACCTAAATATGTTCTAGAGTATTGGGTTAAAAATTAGGATGTTACAAAAGGTCGTTGCGGGAGCATAGATAGCTTAACTTTTGGGTTGACACTTATCCAACCTCATAGGTGGATAAGGATCAAATCATATATATATGGGCATGTTTTGATGTAAATGATGGTACAATGTTGCTAGTAATCTATGTATCTATGAAGATGTGATGATATTATGATTGTTATATATAATACTATGTTTCATGATTATGAATGATGTGATTACTTTTCTTGCATATTATGGTTATGACCAACGATAGGTTAGCATGCGGCTCGCATTTTGTTTTCAAGTTTCAAAAAGAAAAATTTATTCGTACTTTCCGCTAAGTATTTTAATAAAAGGTTTTAAAGAATGAGACTAAGAGAGTAATAGGCTAATGGTTAATCTAAATACGTTCTAGGAGTATTGGGTTAAAAATTAGGATGTTACAAGGTTTGACAGATATCGGGACAAGATCATTTGGTAAACAATTGACTTGACATATTGATTCTTGTGGCTTATTCTAGACTTCTTTGTAGGGATGGTTTCCAAGAAACATGTCCTCATTCAGGAACTCTAAGGGCTTTTCTTCCTCAATCTACACTACTTTCTGTCTGCTTCAAGTAATGAAAGCATCATTTCTTATTTCTCTCACTTCTATCTCTAAAACTCTAAGGGTTCATCACCTACCTAAGGGCTTCTAGTGCTTGATCTCCACTCTTGATTACCCAAAGGCTCATTCCATCTACTCTGCTGTACCTTTATGTTATACTAAATCACTACCTAAGCCATTCTTAAGGCATAAGGACAACTTTTAGGTAAACTAACACTGAGGGTATGATTAACTTATTCCTTCAACTCTTGCAAGCTAAGAAACCATACAAAAAGGAATCTCATTTACTACGATAAGCTATCATGCCTCAAGTACGTCCTCAAGAATGTGTCTTTACTACACCATCGATCTATAAGATCATCATCCTTAAGCAAAAAAGGTCATTTACTCCTTAAGATTTCCTTGATCAATATCTTATAACTCATAACTAACCTCATTTTCCTCTTTTCTAATGGTCTTTTAACCGTACCTTAAATTATACTATCCCTAATGGTTGCATCCTATGAGGGCTATAAACATAGGCCATCTTCCAAGCATCAAACCTATGGGGGACTTAAGCTTTCTCTTAAGGAATAACTCAGGTACATATCTTAAAGTAACATGAAAATACTCTCTTATCACAGAATCTCAACCAAGACTTATCCAAAAACCACCTTGCTTACAAATGGATAACTTATCCCCAACATTCAAACTCACAATGGTCCGACACCTCATAAATCGAAAACAACACCTAGGTTCGATTGGAAATAGAAACTATAACAAATAGTAGAATTGGACATGGTTGGCCACGAAGCAAACCGTTATAGAAGAACAATAAGTCTTATCTTAGAAGCAATAGACCTGCTGTCAATATAAGAAAAGGGAATTCTGACTAGGTGACCAAGACATCTCATTCTCGAAAGAGTTTGAAAAAGGTGAAAAACCTCGTTAGTTCAATGGTTATTTCAAAAACAAATAGGTGCGTTGGTACATGAAGGAAAGCCTAACTGGGCACAGTTATGCTAAAACTAGTAATTAATAGAATTATTTCCATTTCTAACCACTAGAAGGCATGCCAAACATGAAGGAAGAGACAATGTGACACATGTAAGGGTAGACCTTTGACAAGTTCAATAATAGAAATAAGACCGAACAATGCACTCAAAGAACTAGATGTAAGCAAATACGAGGAGACCATTATGTCAAGAAAAAGAGGCATGAGATAAAGAAGTCATAGGGACTCTATGATTCTAAGATATAAATGTGCATTTGAAATGAAATCAGAGGCACAACCCAAAATTCTACTATTTATCCTATGCTTACCTCGGGTGTTAGAGCGGGAGGTATTTTCAGCTTTGATTGTGAACACACGTCCTTGGAGTTGAGGTCTAAAAGTAGCATTTAATCGTGTGGACTTCACATTGTAATCTCAAATCATGTGGCCAGACTTGCCATACCTAAAGCACACTCCTTTACCGGCTAAGTAAGAATGATCGCCATGATTTTTGCCACACATCGGGAAATTAACAATAGGTATGGGCTTTGGTGGAACAACTGAGTCCCCTTAGGGTTCCTTCTCCTTTGAATCAATCGATCCTCCACATTGAAAGGTCCTCCTTTGCACTTGGCGCTTGAACCTTAGGGTTTGACGCATTACCTTCCCTTTGTAGGTCACAGCTCTAGTCGTTGACCACTTCTTATTGCTATCTGTTATGACATGGCATTGGTTGATTGGGATAACAAATTTCTCAATCTCCATATGAATAGCAGTATCATTCATGTTTGCTCTTAGTCTTGCCTCATATTAGTAGTCCAGGAGGTGCACCAATCGGTGTGTAACACCCTAATTCTCTTTAGAAATTAAATGAGATTTTATTAATGAGAATTTTAAGATTTTGATAGATGTAGAAATAATGAGAAGGATTCAAGGAAGCAAAAAAAAAAAGTGAATAGTATTTTGTGGGCCCCACAGGCCTGTCAAGACAGCTGAAATCCTAGAATTGGGCCCCGGAGATGCCCAAAATTGAGAAATTATATGATTATGGTTAGAAATAGGTAGAATTAAAGATTTTATACCCAAAAATATTTTTTGGGCAATGTTTGATTACCTAGGTACACTGTTTCACCCGTTCGGTGAAATTTCAGTGTGTGATTTCTAACACCGAAAACTAGTTACATCTCTACAAAACAAATGAGCCTATCTCTTAAAATCAAATGAATGGCCAAGATTCAATCTTGAATTACAAGATTGAATCACAACCATTCATTTTACTTTATTGGATGAAAATTATCTATATATATATATATATATATATATATAATATTCATATCTTTACTATAAGATAAACATGACTAATTAGCTTCTTTAAGAAGCCAATTTTCAGCCAGCCCAAGGGAGAGAAACTAGCTGCCTTCCTCCATAGCTAAGAGCTTCATATTGGCTTTGACTTCTATATATATTAGCCTAGAGTCTTTGAAATCAAAACTTTCCTTCATCAAAGTTGTTCTACACCTTAAACTCTACAATTCTAACCGATTAGAATTCTAATTCTCCATCAATTTTCACGTTAGTTCCTTACTCTCTCACTACTTAGAGGAGGTTTGGTGTGTGATTAGGAGCTCTCAAGGTGAAGCGAGGTCAAGTAGAACACTTTTGGAGCAAAGAACTCCAAAGCTCTCAAAGTAGGGTTTAATTATTCTCTTTTGTTTCAAAATTTATTCTGAGAAGTTCTTGCTGGTTCTGTCCAAAATTTCTGATTTGGTGGTTGATAATATGTTGATATTGATGTACTAATTTTGGTGGGGTGTTTGATGTTGTGGAAAAATCATTTTTATCACAAGAGATTTTGAATTGGTTTGCTGGATTTTTGGATTTCAACAAGGCAAGGTTTGTGCATGAATTTTCTGGTACAATTGTGTTAATTTTTATAAGCTGAAAAAATTATATGTTGAAGCTAACATCCTAAGGAAATTCTGAAAAAAGTTTTGGTGCATGATGAAGACTTTTACTACCTGAGAAAAATCAAGAACCGAATTAGTACTCTTGCTGTCTAGGTTTCTAAATTTGAAGCAGGAAAATTGTATGATTTTATTATCATAGTAAATGAGCGATTTCTCTTTTGAAAATTTTATAGGGAGTTAAAAACATCTTGAAGTATAACTATAATTTTTATTTTGAGTTGATTTCATCATATGATAAATTTAAAAATTATGAGAACCTTGCCCTAGGCTGTGAAAAAGTGTGTTGTGACCACTAAATTTGTAAAATTTATTGACATGATTATAGAACTCTGATTATTATGAGAATTTTACCAGGTCTTTTAGACATATTGAAGTGACATAGGAAATTTTTGTGGCTTTTGAATTAGCCTTTTGATGTGGAAATTAAATATTGTCTCTGGAGTACTACTTCTGCCAGGGTGTTGAAACGGTGAGAATATCTTAAATTAATGATAACAAGGCATTTGATTCAAGTATATCGTATGTGTATACATGCTAGGTAATTTAAAGAAAGGCTTATGAGATATGGAGGAGACTCTAATGAAATTAAATACTTACTTGTGATGTAAGAATGCCATTGAATAAGAGAAGTACATGATGTGAGTATTATGGTGGTAAAAGAGAAAATATGACTTATAATTGTGCAAATTTTTAACATATGGGGAAAATAGAAACACGGCTTATGTGGCTAATGGGGGAAGGCAAAAGTAAGAGCTTCCCTAGGAATGTGATGAGTCGGTAGACGTATCGATATATAGGAATGAGCTCATGTCCTAGTAATCAATAGTTCTTGTGGAGTGATTCCACTACACATACCACTTGATATGAGATTAAGCCTTCCCTATGTTAATGAAAAGTGATAATTGCACTAAATTGAATTCCACGAGTTGCAGGAGAAAGACACTTGATTACTACCCCTTTTGCATTTGACTTTATATGATTTATGCACATTGGTATTTATGCATATAATTTAGCATGATGAATTCAATATGAATGAATTTATTGATTATATTATGTTCACATTTGAGGGAGTATCCTACTGAGAATTTTATAATATTCTCATCCCTACGCTGCATGTATTTTATGATGTATTCAAATTCTAAGGATGCCGTCGGTGATAATCTTCCTTGACTCGCCCCAATGGCAGTGGCATTATGACCCAGCCTTAGACTCCTTATATGTTGTAGCATACTCTCGGATCAGAGTGTACGTGTTCTTTAGCCGTTCATTTAGTACTTCTATTTTCTCTGCTCGGTTCGACCTAGGTTTTCCTTTTGCTGAGGTTCCTCTTGAAATGGCACACCCTAATGTATTTGTAGCTCCACCTGCACCACCTATGTCCCCTCCTGGAGATGATCCTTCATCCTCTTCCTCCGACTCTGATCCACCAGTTGATCCTGATGCCCCAACTGGGGATAATGCCATTGCACCAATGGCAAATGGTTTTATTTAGGAGACCATGGGACAACTCAGGGACTTTTGGTGTATGTATAGTGGCAGTTTAGGAATAGGATCCCCCTAGACTGTAGTTTGACCTTATTGGATGTTGATGAGATTCACTTTCTGTTTGTATAAAATTTTGCTGGATCTTAACTTTGAGTAGGTTAGACTAGCCGGTAGAGATGTTCTTTTGTGGACTGAGTCCCTGTTGTTTAGGAAATGACTAGTTTGTTTTACAGTATTACCTATTGTAAAATTAACAAAAATGTCCATATATGTATATATTGGCTTTGCAACCTATACGTCTACATTATTTTATTTCAATTATTTTCGACTAGTACAGATTGTGAATGTAAGTAATGTAACATCCTAATTTTTAACCCAATACTCCTAGGACGTATTTCAGTTAAACATTAGTCTATTACTCTTCTAGCCTCATTCTTTAAGACCTTTCTTTAAAATACTTAGCGGAAAATATGGGTAGAATTTTTTTTTTGAAAACATAAACAAAACATGAGCCTTGCGTACCGTGGAGCGTAAACATGAAAGAATAACACGAACAGAAACACCAATTAAGCTTTCATAGAAGGAACAACCACCGACACATCATCATGTAACATTAACATTAAACATCGAGTCAAACATTAATAGTATTAGTGACATAGGGACATCCCACCATAATGTCACGTTAAACATATCGTGCCCACTTTTAAAGGTTGGGCATGCAACAACTCAAAAACCACACATAACTTATGGTATACTTAGACTATGTCCTCGTTTCCGCTACACTCCTCTGATCTCGACCTTCAATCACTTCCACGTCGGCACTTAAGAGCAATCCGCGGGCGTTGTATCAACCTTGTCTGAAGACGAAGATGGAAAAGGAAGATAGGGGGTGAGAATCTTATACAAGAATCTCAGTAAGGATCCCCTTTTCACACACGTGTCATCATCATCGTTCTCAGGAACCTCGGGTTTAATTATGAAATCGTGAACATGCAAAGATTCATTTATTAAGTTCTAAACATCCATTACCGAGGCCCGTTCATTTTATCATGAGTCTTGTAATGAATGCATCATGCTTCTTTATGATATGCATGTCAATACTCTATGCAAACAGTACTAGCTTTTTAACAAGTATAGCATTCATGGATATAGTGCATGATACGTGGGTCATAAAATTATAGATCATAAAACATAGAACATGGAACTTGATACATAGTACATGGTACATAAAACATGAATCATGGAACGTAGATCTTGGTACTTAAAACATGGTGCATGGTAGCTTAACTTGGTTACTTAAAACATGGTGCATGGTAGCTTAACTTGGTTACTTAGGTGACGTTGACATAATATTCTTTTCTTCCTGGGGGCCACCCTAATATTTCTCCCTTTTGAGAAATCTCTAGGTTATGAGCTCATACCACGCTAATCGTCACTAGCATCTGGACTTATCACATTGTGATAAGTTAAAAATCCCGACTTAAAGTACGGGTCTAGGGGGCATAGAATCACCTTATCCCCACCTATTGTTTGATGGTTCCAAAGGATCATTTTCTCATAGTTCAATGTCACCTTAAGTCTTAGCATGTTAGGACAAGATGCCCATAGTTCATGCATGTTACATATGAATCACCTCATCCCCACCTATAGTTTGATGGTTCCAAAGGATCATTTTCTCATAGTTCAAGTCATAGTAAGATGCTACATATTCCATGCATGTCACATATATCGTGTAATTCTAACATAGGCATCTTTAAGGTTCTAAAGGGTACCATAACATGCAAATGATACAATCATCATTTAAGAGCAATAACTCACATAGCATCATCACACTTGAAACATGGAGCAAAAATCATCATATAGTAAACAAGAGCAATAAGCCGTTTAACTTGATCATGCTTGAAATCTAACATAAGATCATATATTCATGTTAGGCTAAAGCATAAACTCATGTCATAACAATTCCCAGATTCAAGCAAAGTAAGGTCATAGCTTCAAGTCATCGAATCAGAAAGGCATTCTGTTTGTGAACTTGGGTTACGGTGTCGATTACATAAGTATCGTAATCGATTACACACTCGAGATTTCAAAACATGGAAGATAGGGAGTTACGTAATCGATTACATGGAACTTGTAATCGATTACTTTGTTTAAAAACACTTTCGTGGCCCTAGAACATCTGGGTAGTCGATTACATGATTCGGTAATCGATTACTAGAGTCCAGAATGTGTAATCGATTACACTATATAGTAATCGATTACTTTGGCCAAAAGTTCATGTTTGTGCTCATCCGAGCTTTACGTAATCGATTACATAGGTCATGTAATCGACACAAAGATCTTAAAAACACGAAAAACACGCCTGAGTCATTCCTTTGAAATGCTTATGGTGGCGATTTCTCTTGGAACAATTTTGAACTTCAAAAACATCTTAGCAATCATTTTAACTTATCAAAACCCTTATAAATATAAGAACATACTCAAAATGCTTTTAAGTACAACCTATGTTTTAAAAAGACTTAAAACATGAGCTATAGGCTCTTGTGACTAATGAAAACTCATCTTGGAGCCATCATCATCACATGGCCAAAATGTACATTCCAAGAATGTTCCATGGTTAACCTCTTCTCAAGATGAAATGGGCAAGTCTTTGAGCTCTAGTATCTTAGGTGATGACATAAAATAAACGTGCTATGCATTCCGCTTTTACAGTCCATTAGGAAGTAAAGTGATAGCTCAAAATAAATATGAAATGCACCTTCATTTTAATCTTTGAGTTTAGTGAGGACTTGAAATATAACATGAGATGCAAAGCTTGAAATTTAAACGTGCTTAATGCAAGTTCATTCTTAGTCTTGGGGTTTAGTGATTGCATAGAAATAAACGTGCTATGCAAAGCGTAAAGTAAACATGGATGCAAGTTACTTTTATATCTTGTCTAGAGCTCTTACAAGACTTTAAGAAGGAACATTGTCTCCACCCAACCCTCATCTTCACAAGAAAAGAAAGACCATTGGTACTAAGGCATCAAAAGAAAACATAACTTCAAGAATCGTGAAAGTGGTCGAATCTTAAGAAAAGAAAGGAACTATTTTTAAATCTCTAGGGACCAAGATCTTGATGATCCAAGCATCAACATCCTAAGTCGTCATCATTGAGTACATAGCTTCCTTCAAAACAAATATTTAAAACAAAGTTCATGATAAAGAAGAAAGCAAAACCAAAACCATGCTTGGTTTAGGGCCAAAGTTTCAAGCTTTAGAGTTTGTTCATGTGACAAGCATCAACATGAAGCTTTCATCATCAAGCTTACATTTTTCCCATGTAAAAAGGCTCCATGGCCAAAAACATGAGAAGAAGAAGAAAGAAGATCCAAAATGTTCAAGAGAAACATAAACTCTTTTAACTAAACTTGTAAAGAATGAAACTTTCTTTAAGAAAAACTCAAGCTTTAGAGGTCTCATGAGAGATGGACTCATGGTCACATCTAGAGAACACTCATCATCAAGCTATCATATTCAAGGCCTTGAGGCCAAAAACTAAGGGGGAAGAAAAGGAAGAAACTAAAAAGAAAGCAACATAGAGGTTCAACCATTCATCAACTCCCAATCAAGATTCAAGCATAAGAATCAAAGACATATTTAGAAAGAGTTCCCTACCTTGTGTCTTCAAAAATGAAGGAGAGAACTTGAGCTTGAGGGACTCTTTGAGAGCTTGAGAGAAAAAGTGAGAAAGCTTTGAGAGAAAGAAATGAGAGAGTTTGAGACTTTGGAGAAAGGTGTAAAAGTGATGGAGTTATGGAGTGTGGTGTATTTATAGGCAAATGAAGGAGTGAAGGGGGAGTTGGTTGAAGCTTCTTGAAGAAGGAAGAGAGAAATATCTTCTTGTGTGGTCATTCTTGGTGTGATTGAAACCATGGGTAGGCATAGGTCATAGGGTAGCTTGAAAGACAACTTGATTGACTACATAAAATAAAATTCTTTTGAATTCTTGGGGGGAGTGGCTGAAAATTATAGGGCCATGGGAGGGAAAATTTCATGGCCACAAGGGAGATAAAATATCCATATGTGTTGTCATTCAAGGGTATGGAAGAAAGTATGGAAGGTATGATTGATTATGAAGTTTGATTGAAAGCTTTGAGTGACAACATAAACAATTCATTCTTTTGAATTTTGAATGACATATATATTTTTCCAATGTGATCATGATGATTTGAGAGTGACAACTTTCTTGGAAAAGAGAGTGTCATTGGGAATGGGAGTGTGAATAGTGAAAATACTATTCATAGTTGCTTTTTCTTTAAAGAAAGAAAATAATTTAGAAAAGGGTTTTAAATTTCCTTAAACAATTCTAGGTTCCAATTAGTTTTAAATAAGGATTTTGGCTCTAGATTAATTATGGAAATTAATTAACCTTTCATTAGAGCCTAATATTGCTTAAGTTCTGAGTTAGATAACTCATTAAGCCCAAAATGCATTAAGCATGGGTAAAATCGTAATTTTACTCAAAAACTGCCCAGGACCCCCGGGACTTAAACAAACCTTAAACAAACATAGTTCATGCCTTAAAATCATTGTTTTGAACCTCCGGGCAAAGTCTGGGTCAAAATGGAACTTAAACCTGCCTTAAATTACTGTAAGGGTATTTTAGTCATTTACACGCAGAAACCTCAAAAATGAGATTCTTCTGCTCTATTAAACACGCCATCACGTATAATCCGCTTCAAACATTACAATAGCCCTATGAGGATGGCCGAGGTCGGCCGTCCTCGATTTTCAAGTAAAAATGACCTCAGGGGCATTTTGGTCATTTTTATGCTTAGAGAAAATCAGGGTGTTACAAGTAATACTTTCCTAATTACTGTATTGATACTCGAGTAAAATATGGTAATTAGGAGGGTGTTACACGGTACATACACATTGTTGGCTCTCTTGAATGTCTTCTCTCCGTTTGGAGTTATTGCTGTCTTGCTGAGACCTATTTTGTTGGGGTGGTGGCATTAGTCCCTAAGCATACCAAACAATAAAAATTGAGGTAATCAGGCTCAATACTTCATGCAAAGTGAGTTAGTTACTATGGCACGTGCCTGCAGCAGTCATGTATTTCTATCTTATAGCTTATCTTATCAATAAAGCACTATACATGACATAACTATCGCATCATGCTTAAGAAGCATAGTCAGTCTAATCCTCAGGTTCCGTGAAGATTGAACTGCTCTGATACCAAAATGTAACACCCTAATATTTAACCCAACACACCTAGGACATATTTAAGTTAATTATTAGTAGTTACTCTTTTATTCCAGTTCTTAGTTTAAAACTTTGAAAATTCCTTAGTGAAAATATGGGTAAATTTTTTTTTTGAACTTAAATACCAAAATGTAAGCCCTGCATACTAAGTATCTAACGTCATTTATCTTGCCTGCATAAGAGGGATGTTAGAAACAAATAATAGTTAACTACATAATACAACCACGACATAACATAACTCAAATAATAATACCATATCATTAACTGTATCATAATAGTAATGTCCTATAAACAAAAAGGACATTAATATATATCCATCAATAGAATACAAACTGATAAATGAGATATGATCACTCTAAAGGCAAATATCCATGGAAAAAAGCTATCTCGATTGAATCTCTTGTTTATAACATAGCTCCCTCGTCCACTATTCAAAGAACATCACGAACTACACCATCATCCTTATCTAGAGATGACACGGAAAAGAAAATGGATGAGAAACTTATATAAGAATCTCAGTAGGGCTTCCTGACTCTAACACAAGTGTCTTCGTCTTTGTCCCCAGGAACCCCGGGTTTCTTTATGAAAATGTGGACGTATACAATGTTCATTTATTAAGTTCTAAATACCATTAGCCGAGACCCGTATCTTTTAGCATGAATCTTAATGTTATGAATGCAACATACTATATCATGAATGTATGTCAATACCATATGCAAGATATAATAGAATATATAACAATTAAGCATACATAAAGAACATATGCATATAGTTCATTCTTTAGGTAACTTAAACCTCTTATTCTCTTTTCCTTGGGGGCCGCCCTATATCTTCTTTCCTCTTGAGAGTTCTAGGTTATGAGCTCATACCTTACTGGTCATCATTAGCATAATCTTATCCCTTTTGATAATTTCAGTTCTCGACTCTTAAGGTACGGGATAGGGGGCATTAGGATCACCTTTCATAACCTTTAATTCGGAGAATCTAAAAAATCACTTCCTATTTGGATCACCTTTAGTAACCTTTACTTCGGGGAGTCTAAAGAATCATTTCCATGTGTCTTATGTTACCTTTAATCTTGGCATATTATATAGAGATGCAAACATGAATAACTCATCATTTCAACATTTTGTGCTCATAAACTTCATGAAATCATGCATCTTAATTTATCAAGCATAATCATAACATACCATAATTTAAATCACATGAACATGCATCATATTTCATTGCATATATCCATAAGCCATATAAATTTCAGCAGATGAACATAGCCTTCACAAGATATCATTCACATTTATCTCACCAAAATTATTGATATTTACACTTAAGCCCTAAAGGGGTCAAATTGCAATTTCTCAACGATTACGAGTCAAAGCGTAAATACCCCTTTTTAATGCATTCTTGCAAACTAAAGATCCTTAACATTAACCAATACTTTCAAGAGACTTATAATCACTAGAAACCATTTAAAACTCATCATAAAAACCTTTTAGGGCTATAGACCAAATTTTAACATACTTTAGAGGTCAAAGTGCAAAGATTAATCGTTTTCAACACTTAACAAGAACCAAAACTTCCTAAACTTTTTCTAAATATTATAAATGGTATTTTGAACACATGGACACATTCATCATCATTATGAACTCTTTTAAAACTCATTTGGCTGAAATCACCCAATCAATAGTTCAAAACACAACTTTTCACATTTTGCAAAACGGTCCAATCTAACACTTGTATCTACACTTTTATGCCTCTAGGATACCAAAAACAATTTTTACATCGAATATAAGTAATTCATACGTAAACCAATTATGAGTCACTCTCAATTTTTACATCAATTTTTGTGTGTTCCATGCATTATTTAGGTGTAGGCAAGGTATTCATGTAATTTAGAGAATTTACGATTAAAGGCTTAAGTGAATTAGTAAGCAATTTGGGTGTTTTTGAGCAATTTTGGGTTCTAATCAATCTAAATACATAATTTTGACTCTAGATTAATATTTAGAATTTAATAAGCTTTAATTTGAGCCTAATATTGCTTAGGTTTTGGTATACGAATCAAAAATCCCGAAATTCGCAAAACTGCCTAAAAACAGGGGCAAAATCGTACTTTCACTTAAAAACTGCCTGAGGCCACCCGAGCTTAACCAATGGTTAATCATGGCTTAAAAACAAATTTTAAAACATTTTAGTGAGGTTCAGGCTCAGTCGGCACGCACATCAGAGTTAAAACAGCCGCATGGGCGTTTTGGTCATTTCGCGCGTCGGAACTCAAAATTGAGATCCTTCTGCTCTATTAACACGCATAACACAAACAATCCCTTATTATCATCAAAACATCCCCTTGAGAATAGGTGGGGCCCACGATCCTCATTTTCTGAGTAAAATAACTTCAGGGGCATTTTGGTCATTTTATACGTACAGAAATTCGGGATTTGCGACTCTCGCATGAATCGCTCCTAACCTCTCTTCTAATGTTATATTCCTTTACTGAGGATTGTTCGGCCTCAAATCTTATGTAATAATTACCTACAGTAATTCGGTAATTTCTAATGACAGTAAAAATTACAGTAAAAATTGGGGCGTTACAATAGACATGCTATGCAATCCATTTTTAATCTTTATTGTTATAAGGTGATGACTTGGAATTATAAACATGATATGAAATACTTGAAATGTAAATATGAAGATGCAAGTTTATTTTTAGATCTTCAAAGTTTAGGTGATAACTTGGAATATAAACATGAAATGAATTACTTGGAATTTAAACGTGAGAATGCAAATTCATATTATTATCTTTAAGATTTAAGGTGATGACTTGAAATTAAATATGATTATTGTAACGCTCCGATTTTCTCTAAACTTTCAAAATGACCAAAATACCCCTGAGGCCATTTTCACCCAAAACACGAGGACGGCCGGCTTTGGCCATCCTCATAGGGTTCATATGTTATATGAAGGGGTTGTATGATTGTAAATGTTTAACCGAGCAGAAAAACCTCATTTCTGAGATTTCTGCGCATAAGTGACCAAAATACCCCTGTGATATATTTCAGGCAGTTTTAAAATTCCGTTTTGACCCGGGCTTTGTCCCGAGGTTTAAAACCATGATTTTAAGGCATGAACTATGATTGTTTAAGGTTTGGTTAAGTCCCGGTGGTCCCGGGCAGTTTTTGAGTAAAATTATGATTTTGCCCCTGCTTAGTGCATGTTGGGCTTAATGAGTTATCTAACTCAGAACCTAAGCGATTTTAGGCTCTAATTGAAGGTTAATTAATTTCCATAATTAATCTAGAGCCAAAATCATTATTTAAAACTAATTGGAACCTAGAATTGTTTAAGGAAATTTAGAACTCTTTTCTAAATTCTTTTCTTTCTTTTAAAAGAAAAAGCAACTATGAATAGTGTTTTCACTATTCACACTCCCTTTCCCAATGACACTCTCTTTTCCAAGAAAGTTGTCACTCTCAAATAATCATGATCACATTTGAAAAATATATGTCATTCAAAATTCAAAAGAATAAATTGTTTATGTTGTCACTCAAAGCTTTCAATCAAGCTTCATAATCAATCATACCTTCCATACTTTCTTCCATACCTTTGAATGACAACACAAATAGATATTTTATCTTGTGGCCATGAAATTTTCTCTCCCTTGGCCCTATAATTTTCAGCCACTTCCCCCAAGAATTCAAAAGAATTTTATTTTATGTAGTCAATCAAATTGTCTTTCAATCTACCCTATGACCTATGCCTACCCATGGTTTCAATCACACCAAGAATGTCCACACAAGAAGATATTTCTCTCTTCCTTCTTCAAGAAGCTTCAACCAACTCCCCCTTCACTCCTTCATTTGCCTATAAATACACCACACTCCACAACTCCATCACTTTTGCATCCTTCTCCAAAGTCTCAAACTCTCTCATTTCCTTCTCTCAAGCTTTCTCACTTTTCTCTCAAACTCTCAAAGGGTTCCTCAAGCTCAAGTTCTCTCCTTCATTTTCAAGACACAAGGTAGGGAACTCTTTCTAAATATGTCTTTGATTCTTATGCTTGAATCTTGATTGGGAGATGATGAATGGTTGAACCTCTATGTTGCTTTCTTCTTGGTTTCTTCCTTTTCTTCCCCCTTAGTTTCGGCCTCAAGGCCTTGAATATGATGGCTTGATGATGAGTGTTCTCTAGATGTGACCATGAGTCCATCTCTCATGAGACCTCTAAAGCTTGAGTTTTCTTAAAGAAAGTTTCATTCTTTACAAGTTTAGTTAAAAGAGTTTATGTTTCTCTTGAACATTTTGGATCTTCTTTCTTCTTCTTCTCATGTCTTCGGCCATGGACCCTTTTTACATGGGAAAAATGTAAGCTTGATGATGAGAGCTTCATGTTGATGCTCGTCACATGAACAAACTCTAAAGCTTGAAACTTTGGCCCTAAACCAAGCATGGTTTTGGTTTTGCTTTTGCTTTCTTCTTTATCATGAACTTTGTTTAAATATTTGTTTTGAAGAAAGCTATGTACTCAATGATGAGAACTTAGGATGTTGATGCTTGGATCATCAAGATCTTGGTCCCTAGAGATTTAAAAATGGTTCCTTTCTTTTGTTAAGATTTGACCACTTTCATGATTCTTCAAGTCATGTTTTCTCTTGATGCCTTGGTACCAATGGTTTTTCTTTTCTTGTGAAGATGAGTTTTGGGTTGGGACTATGTTCCTTCTTAAAGCCTTGTAAGAGCTCTAGACAAGATATAAAAGTAACTTGCATTCACGTTTATGTTTATGCTTTGCATGGCACGTTTATTTTCTATGCCCTCACTAAATCCCAAGATAAAGAATGAACTTGCATTATGCACGTTTAAATTCCAAGCTTTGCATCTCATTTTATATTTCAAGTCCTCACTAAACTCAAAGAATGAAAATGGATATGCACCTCATATTTACTTTGAGCTATCACTTTACTTTCTAAAGGACTCTAAAATGAAATGCATAGCACGTTTATTTTATGTCATCACCTAAGATACTAGAGCTCAAAGACTTGCCCATTTCATCTTGAGAAGAGGTTAACCATGGAAACATTCTTGGAATGTACATTTTGGCCATGTGATGATGATGGCTCCAAGATGAGTTTTCATTAGTCACAAGAGCCTATAGCTCATGTTTTAAGTCTTTTTAAAACATAGGTTGTACTCAAAAGCATTTTGAGTATGTTCTTATATTTATGAGGGTTTTGACAAGTTAAAATGATTGCTAAGATGTTTTTGAAGTTCAAATTGTTCCAAGAGAAACTGGCCACCATAAGCATTTCAAAGGAATGACTCAGATGTGTTCAGACCTGATTTTTTCGTGTTTTTAAGATGCTGGTAATCGATTACACAGCTGTGTAATCGATTACGATACTTATGTAATCGATTACCAGAACCCAAGTTCACAAACAGAATGCCTTTCTGATTCGATGACTTGAAGCTATGACCTTACTTTGCTTGAATCTGGGAATTTTTATGATATGAGTTTATGCTTTAGCCTAACATGAATATATGATCTTATGTTAGATTTCAAGCATGATCAAGTTAAGAGGCTTAATGCTCTTGCTTACTTTATGATGATTTTTACTCCATGAGTCAAGTATGATGGTACCATGTGAACTATTATACTTCAATGATAGTTTTATGTTTGCATGTTATTGTTCTTTAAGAACTTTAAAGATGCCTATGATGTAATTATGTTTGACATACATGAATTATGTGGCATCTTGCATTAACATGCTAAGACTTAAGGTGACTTAAACTCTGAGAAGATGATCCTTGAACCACCAGGTTAAGGGTGAGGATAAGGTGATTCTAGCCCCCTAGACCCGTACTTTAGGTCGGGACCTTTAACTTATCAAAAGGGATAAGTCCATGTGCTAGTGACGACTAGCGTGGTATGAGCTCATAACCTAGAATTTTTCTCCACAGGGAGATCAGTTAGGGTGGCCCCAAGAAAATAATGATGATGTTTTAATGTCACCTCAAGTAACCAAGATATGTATCATGTTCCATGAATTATGCTTCTATGCACCATGATTATATGAATTTATGTGCTATGACCCATGACATAGGAAACCATGATATATGATTTATGTTCTATGATCCAAGTTATATATGATTTATGTTCTATGATCCAAGTTATATGATTTATGTTCTATGATCCAAGTTATATGATTTCTGTCCAAATTATATGATTGAAGTCCCATGATTTACTTCCCATGATTTATGTAAATACAAGTGATATGTTAAAAGGAACGGATCTCGGAAATGGAGACTTTAGAAAACTCATAATTGAACCAATAGATGTCCATGGTTTTATAAATAAACCGAGATTCCTGGAGATGTAGATGATGACACCTAGGATAGGAGGAGAACCCTACTGAGTTTCTTTAGTAAGAATCTCACTCCCTCTATCTCTTTCTTTCCATTACGTCTTCAGAGCGAGATGGCGACGTTCGTGCTGTTCGTTGATACGCCACGGTGGGAGATCCACTATGACCCGGAGCATGGGTCATTCCATTTTGAGGGCCGATGTACTGTACGCATCTTCATGTTTTTGGGACGGCCATTTGCACACCCCATGTATAGTTATCGCTTCTCCCCAACATCCCCCTTTGGTGACCCCACGATTTTTGAGCGTGCACAGACACAACATGAGAGGAACCTACGGACTCACTCTGCCGGTTCAGCTGACATACCGGAGTACGTGCCGCTATCGCAGCACTTGGAGGAGGACCCTCCAGAGGATTCCCCCATGGACCATGAGGGCTCTGCCCCCACTCCACCTCTACGACCGATGAGCAGCGAGGAGACAGTCACTCAGCGTCGGAGGGCTTCGGTGCCCGGACCACGACCCCGACATGGACGACATGTTCAGTCACAGGGCATGCCTGCACCTGTCGAGCTCCGCTCGTGGATTGGCTACGTTCCTCCGTACACGTGATTCTGCTGTGGAGATTGGGGGTAGCCCTTAGTGCACGCACGATACGTAGTGTGGATGAAACCTCTTTTGCATTGAGGTTATCCACCTTAGGTTGCACGTGGGTAGGGATGTTTCTTTCT
Organism: Dalbergia cochinchinensis; assembly: GCA_031216125.1. NCBI lineage: Eukaryota > Viridiplantae > Streptophyta > Magnoliopsida > Fabales > Fabaceae > Dalbergia > Dalbergia cochinchinensis. The sequence goes on along the minus strand of CM062375.1, from coordinate 28,043,139 downwards.
AGTACATTTCCATGTATTCTGTATTTTCACTGTATTCATGTTTACTATGTACTTGAAGAGTCCTGCCCTATAGGGTAGGCATATTATATATATGAAGTATTTCAGTTGTGATGATGCTATGATTTGGAGCCACCTCTATGTTTATATTTCTGCACTTTATGATACCGACCCGATGAGATACGCACGGCTCCTATTTTATGTAATGTTTTAAAAAAAAAAAATTGGCTCGTATTTTCGTTAAGTTACTCTTTAAAGAACCATGTCAGTAAGTAATGACTAATATTTGGCCTGAGTACGTACTAGTAGTATTAGGTCGAATATTAGGGTGTTACAATTATGCAAGGCTTGAAATTTAAATATGATATGCAAGAGCTTGAAACATAAACAATGGATGCAAGTTTATTTATTATCTTGTTAAGCTTAAAACTTTTAGAGAATTAAACTCTTTAACCTCAATTAATCTTAACAAAGGAAATGAGCTTTAGAGTCCTTGATTATCATGGTTCCAAGAACCTTATTTCATGGTCTCATCATCAAGCTTATTAAGAATCGAATTATAAGCAAAGAATAAAGGAAATAGCATGAAATAAAACCCCTACCAAGTTGTTTCTTGTTATCAAAAGGTAATGCCTGATCTTTAGAGAAGTTAGAAGAAGAAAATATGTCCTTGATGTGTCCTTGAAATTCGGCCAAGATTAGAACAAATGGAGGGAGGATTTTTCTTATGTTTTTGTGTTTGATAATGGAAAGGTTATGTGTTTAGGAGTTGATTTATGGTTGGAATATATATGCTTGAGGTTTAGAACTTGATTAAAGGTTGGGAATGGAGGCTCTTGAGTGTGAATGAGGAAGAAGAAGAAAGCTTGAAGCATTGAGAGAATTAGAGAACTTTGAGCAAACTTTGAGTAAGAAAACTATCAAGTAAGAAAATGCTAAGGCTAGGAATGTTTGTGTGTGCATTTAGGCAATGGAAGAGCTCATATTTATAGGCCAAGGAGGCTGTATGGCCGCTGGCTTCATGGGTGGAAAATGGGGTTTTTAATTTCATTTTTCAATTAAAGAAACATAGAAAAAGAATGCTTTTATCCTTGTAATAATTTGGTTCATGCATAATGGATGAAAACACTAAAATATGATGCTAATGGGAGACATTGTTGCTGATCACATCATGACTGAAATAGGTGGGTTTTCTTTTGATTAAACATAGCCAAAAATAATGCAAAAGGAAGTTAAAGGTATGGTGTTATGGTTGGATATGTTTCTTTGTTGGAAAAACAATAAAATATGGTGATCATGAAGCAACTTGGCCACTGCTTTTCTGGTTGTAAATGATCAGATTTGTGTTCTTTTTACAAATGATAAATCATGTATTAGATGTGTAATTACTTAGGTAAAAGGTTAGGAATTGATAGATTAGTGAAAATGGTAAAAGGCTAAGTGTTTAGGACAATTTAAGCCAAGGTAAAAAGAATAATCATACACTAGTAAATGAAGTTAATCTCCTATGAATTAAAATCAATTTGTAACATAATTCTTAAACTTAGGATAAGAAAATGTAAATGTACTAGATTTTACCTAAACCGGAATCTTAACTTTGATCTCAAACATTACTAACTTTATGAGCTCTTATAATTAAGGAAAGGTAATTTAATTTTACCTTACGTAATCTTAGGCTCTAATTACCTCAAGTAATTATTTTTAATCTTGGGTAATTAATTTTTAACTCAAGGTTAATGAATAAAATCATTTTGAGTTCAATTAGAGCTTAATATTGCCTTAATTACATAAATAAACTCATTTAGCATACTTAGGGGTAAAAAAGTAATTTCACGTAAAAACTCCTTGTAAATACTGTATATTCTCAAATCATATTTGAAATAGTTATTTTGAACCTTTGGATGAAAATCGAATTCAAAGATTATATAATTTCATGTAAAATTATTGTAGGGGTAAAACAGTAATTTTACGTACGGTAAAAATTAAGAATTGAGATTTTACCTCTAAGGCACATATAATCCCCATCAATCATAAAACTAATCCCTCAAAGATAATTTAGATTGGTTATCCTTGTATCCTTGATTTCTTGGTAAAAATGACCTTAGGAGCATTTTAGTCATTTTACACATGCAGAAAAATCGGGGTTTGTGACTTTTGCATAAATCGCTATTCAAATTTCTCATAACGTTTCTCTAATGTTACATTCCTTTATTGAGGATTATTCGGCCTCGAATTACGTGCAAAAATTACCTAGGGCCATTTTGGTAATTTTCACACAGTAATAAAAATTGGGACGTTACAGCTAGGAAAAGTCAATTCCCCATAGTTTCTTTTGTAACGCCCCGATTTTTTGTCTGAGTGGAAAATGACCAAAATGCCCTTGAGGTCATTTTCGGCCCGGAATTCGAGGATGGCCGCCCGGCAGTCCTCGAAGGGCAACTCAATGTTTGAAGGGGATTGAATGACCCTTGAGTGGTTTCGGAGGCAAAAGTCTCATTTTCTGCAGTTTCGGGTCAAAATGACCAAAATACCCCTATAGCATTTTTACGCGGGTAAAGGTGCCGTTTGAGCCCGAAACTTTTCCCAAAGGTTTAAAACAATGTTTTTACATGTTTAAAAGCGTCTCTGCTTAAGTCGGTGGTCCTGCAGTTTTAGTGCAAATTACGATTTTGCCCCTAGAATAGTGTTTTTGAGCTTAATGATGTAATTAAGCAAACCTAAGCAATATTAGGCTCTAATCGAAGATTAATTAATTTCCATAATTAATCTAGAATCAAAATAAACTATTAAAATTAATTAGAACCTAAAATTGCTTAGATTAGATTTAAATCTCCTTTTTAAACTCAAGATTCCACTCTTGGAATCTTGAATAGTGTTTTCTCTCTCCAATTCCTTAAATCAAGGAATTGTGTCTAGAATTGTTTATGCACTAAAATGAGTTTATATCTCACTAATGATGCAAGACCACTCCTTAAACATGTCTTGATTACCCATTTTCTCACCTAAACACTTTCTTACAAATTCCTAATCTTAATCCTAATCAAAGATACACATAAACACAACTCTAAATCACAATTAAAATGCAAGAAATTTCCCCCATGGCTGATGCAAGTTTCAGCCACTCCTCCTCCATTTACATCACATGTTGATTTGTTTCTCACTCAAAGAACCATGCTTGAGCCATACCTTGAACCATAGCCATACTTTGAACCATACCTCACCATGTCTCAAGATCACAACATCTCACCTCATGGACCTCATGGGGCTGCTCTTGTTGGCCGAAACTTCCTCCCCCCTCTTGCACCTTGCATTTGTTTCATTTCTCTATAAATAGCATGCTTGGGTGAACTTGCATCATTTTGGGTTCATTTGCTAAGTGTAAGTTTTCAAAGAGCACTTCAAAGTTTCTTTTCTCTCAAGTTCAAGTGTTCAAGTTCTTCATCCTCTTCTCTCATCCCAATCTTCAAATCACTTGGTAGGGATTTTTTTTCAAGTATTTCCTTTGTTTAAGTTCTTACTCTAGTTATGTGTTTATGATTTCTCTTGAGTCTTTTTAGAACTTCTTTCCCTCTCCTTTTTCTTCTTCATTTTCGGCCATGGGCCTTTGAGGACAAGGGAATGAGAGCTTGATGATGAGGTTTCATGATGATGATGTCCATCACTTGAACAATCTCTAAAGCTTGATCTTTGTTCTTAAGTTAAAGATGTTTTTAGTTCTTTCTTCTTGAACCTTGAATCTTTAACTTTGATGATGTTCTAAAATGGTTACATAAACTCAATATTAAGGACTCATGATGTTGGTGTTAATGCATCATCAAGATCATGGTCTTTAGAGTTTCAAATGTTTCCTTTTCTTCTTAAAAAGTTTCGATTCCTTTTCCTTTTCTTTCTTCAAATTTCCGGCCATGTTGGCCAATGAGATTCATAATAGCTTGATGATGAGAGCTTCTAGATGATGACTATGTGTTCATCACAATGAGGCCTCTAGAGCTTGAGTTTTAATAAAAATGTTATTTATGACCACATTTCAAGAAAAGAAACTTTGTGTTCTAAAGAACCCTTGAGGTTCACTTTTGTCTTTACTTTACAAGTCATGATAAGTTTGGGTTGAGGTTTAAGTTCCTCTAAAGTCTTGTATGAGCTCTAATAAGAAATAAAATGGACTAGCATTCATATTTAAATTCAAGCTTATGCATTACATATTTACTTTGAGCTTTGCATTCATATTTATTTTCCAAGCCATCACTTAAAGTTAAAGGATAAAGAATGAAGTGCACCTCATATTTACATTCTTGTCTAGCATATTTACTTTCCATCACTAAAGAACGTAAAGATTTAAAATGAGAACTTGCATTATCACCTAACTAAATCTCAAAGCCTTTCTATTTCGATCTTAAAGTCGATTGTTGCTGGGCCTAGAGCACTAAAATAAAGAAATGAACTTGCATGGCATATTTGTTTTAAGTCTTGCATATTTATTTCAAGCCTTGCATATTTATATTTCAAGCCCTGCATATTTATATTTCAAGTCTTGCATATTTATTTCAAGCCTTACATATTTACATTTCAAGTCTTGCATATTTACTTTAAGCCCTCACTTTACTTTGTAATGAAGAATAAAAATGAGGTGCATAGCATGTTTAAATTATGTCATCACTTAAAGACCTTAGAGCTCAAAGACTTGCCCATTTTATCTCAAGTTAAAGTTTTATGTGGGAACATTCTTTGAATGCATAATTTCGGTCATGTAGTGATGATGAGCTTGAAATGAGTTTCATCTAGCTACAAGGGCCAACAATCTAAGTTTTACGACTTTCTTTAAGCCTTATGAACTTTATGAGATTAAGACCAAACAAGATTTATGAATTTAATTTTCTTTTAAGGAAGGATCAAGTGGTTACTGACCTAAGGATGTTCTTAGCCTCTTTTACAAAATAAAATGGTTTGCAAAAGAGTTTTAGAAGTCCTAAAAATGATTCCAAGACAGACTAGCAACTTATATGCTTTAGGAATATCAAGTTATGCATCTTTTTGGGACTTAATGTTTCGGTTCTACCATGATGAGTTTGCTGCTATGTAATGATGTTTTGATGTGTTAGAATGTGTAAAAATTATGTATGATGAGGTAGGAACATTTCTATGCATGATAGGAGAGAAACTAGCTTTCTAGCAAAACCGTAAAGTCAAGACTTAGCATAGTTTTAACCCATTTATTTTTGGATACTGCCCAAACTGTTTCAATGGGAATATAATTAGATTAGGATTGTTTAATCATGAAAAATTTGGTTACATTTGAAGTAGGATTGAATTTTAGTACGTATGGAGAAACTAGTAACTAGAAAACCGTAAAATCACAATTCTAGAACTCTTAGAACATTTAGTTTTCTGTTTCTATACAGCACCCTTAAAACATGGTATAAATGATTTATAATTAGTTCAAAGGTCCAGGAATACCTCATAATCGGTTTAGATTTAATTTATAACACCTTAGGCGAAGACGGAACCAGAAAAAGGTCTAAAACGTAAGTTCTAGAACCCCGTAATTGTAAGTTTATAATTCTGGCCCTAAGGAATGGTGTCGCCCAGATTTATTAAAGAGCATAAATAATAGTAATATTTGTTAGAAGAGAATCCTTAGGTGCATAAGAGGTTGATAGAAAATGATAGATTAAACAAGTTTAAGGCCCGTAAGGGTCAATGCATAAGATACCGTAGAACCAAGAGCATAATGAATTTTCAATGTTGCCTATGAACGTTTGAGAATGATTATGTGAATGCATGGAATTATGATGAAGGATGCATGTTTAATTGACTTATGTGGCATAAAGTAAAATTTGGAAGAAATTCGGTATCTTTCTTTGTTATCTTGCCAAATTTCTGACAAATTTGGGGACTTAGAAAGTTTTTGAAAACCTTTGAGATTTTTATTTATGAGGTACTAAGATGAGTTCTCGGATGACATCGGTTCGGCCGAGCACCTCCAAAGAACTCATGTGACATCGGTACCAAGATGAATTATTGGGTGACACCGGTTCGGCCGAGCACCCCCAAGAAATGCCCCCTAGCCCGTACTGGATAAGTCGAGATTATGTTTATGATTATGATACGCTTATCGGGATTGATAAGTAAGAACTAGTGACGACTAGTTAAGGTATGAGCTCATAACCTAGAGATGTGACACGTCCTGGGTGACACCGGTTCGGCCGAGCACCCCCAGAACGATTGTCTTTTAGGATGGCCTATGAGGAAGTAAAGTATGATGTTTATGTCACAAAGTTTCCCATATGAGAATTTAATTGCCACTTGATGCCACTATTATCATGTTCTTAATGTTATGACTATTATTATTGCATTAAGTAGAGCCATGCATACATTCTTTAATATGTTGTATCCATGTCATTAAGAATCATGCTAAAATGAATGGACCTTGGCTAATTATGTTTTTAAAGCTTAAAAACGGACTTAATGCATGTTCACTTATTTTGTATACTAAACCCAAGGTTCCTGAGGACGTAGATGATGACACCTAGGTAGTAAGAGGCCCTACTGAGATTCTTTAGCAAGATTCTCACTCCCTCTATCTCTTTCTTTCCGTCACGTCTTCAAATGACGACGTTCGTGGTATTCGTGGACACCCCGACATGGGAGGTGCATTATGACCCAGCTCACGGGTCATACCATTTTGAGGGACAGTGCACGGTGCAAGTCTTCATGTTTGTTGGACGTCCCTTCGCTCACCCCGTGCATACCCATCATTTCTGTAACGCCCCGATTTTCACTAAACTCTCAAAATGATCAGAATGCCCCTGAGGTCATTTTTACCCAAAACACGAGGACGCCCGGCTTTGGCCATCCTCATAGGGTTCATATGTTATATGAGGGGGATTGTATGATTGTGAATGTCTCTCGGAGCAGAAAAACCTCATTTCTGAGATTTCTGCGCATAGATGACCAAAATGCCCCTGTAACAGATTTAAGGTGGTTTTAAAGTTCCGTTTCGACCCGGACTTTGTTCTGAGGTTTAAAACAAGGATTTTAAGGCATGAACTATGTTTGTTTAAGTCCCGGAGGTTCCGGGCAACTTGTGGTGAAAATTACGATTTTGCCCTTACATATTGCATTTTATGCTTAATGAGTTATTTAACTCTAAACCTAAGCAATATTAGGCTCTAATTAAAGGTTAATTAATTTTCATAATTAATCTAGAACCAAAATCATTATTTAAAATTGATTGGAACCTAGAATTGCTTAGGAAAATCCAAACTTAATTCTAGTTTCTTTCTTTAAAAGAGAAAAAAGTACTTATGAATAGTATTTTCACTATTCACATTTCCTTTTCCAAGATAGGTTGTCACACCCACATCACTAGTCATAGAGGTATTGACTTCACTAAACCTACAAGACCACTTCTAACCTAAGGGTTTATAGCTTGAATTAACTAATTAGTTTACTTAGAGTACCTACTTAACAACCATTAATCCTAAGCCTAATCTATGTCACACCAAAGCACACTTCTAGAACATGGTTTTTGAGGATATATTTTTCCTCTCCAAGGCTGCCAAGTGGCACCACCCTCCCCCTAGGAGTCAAATAAAAGTTAGTCTAAGTTGTCAAGCTACCCTATGATTCATGTCTTGTACTCTTTCAATCAATGTCCAACTTTCAAGAAAAATGTCATTCAAAGATTTAAAGAATAAATTATATGGTCAATCAAGGTTTTCAATTCATTCCTAAATTAAAAATATTTATGTCATTCAAAATTCAAAAAGAACTATATTTTATCTAGTCATTCAAGTTTTCTTTAAAGTCTATGCATAGACTATGCTTCTTTTACATCTAAACCATGCTTTGAGTTGACAAGTCAAGAACATATTTTCTTCTCCTTGAGCCATGAAACCACACGGTTTCCTCTTCATGTTGCAGCCCCACTTTTAGTGATTTTGGTTCATTCAAAATTTTAAAAATAAGTCACATTTTCAAGACAAGTCATAGGCTACACCTAGCTACACTTATGACCATACTTTTGATTGACAACTCAAGAGATTTTTTGTAACATCCTAATTTTTAACCCAATACTCTAGAACATATTTAGGTTAATCATTAGTCTATTACTCTTTTAGTCTCATTCCTTATAACCTTTTATTAAAATACTTAGCGAAAAATACGAATAAATTTTTCTTTTTGAAACTTGAAAGCAAAACGTGAACCGCGCACTAACCTATCGTTCGTCATAACCATAACGTGCAAGAAAAGTAAACACACCATTGATAATCATGAAACATAGTATTATACATAACAATCATAATATCATCACATCTTCATAGATACATAGACTACTAACATCATTGTACCATCATTTACATCAAAACACGTCCATATATGTGAAGTCATCCTTATCCACCTATGAGGTTGGATAAGTGTCAACCCAAAAGCTAAGCTATCTATGCTTCCGCAGCGACCCTCTGCCCTATCTTCTAGTGTGATCCTCAAGCACGAGCCTTAGAAGAAGTCACGATCCTCGTTGTAATCCTCGTCTAGAGACGACCACGAAGAAAAAGGAAGGGATGAGAAACTCATTCGAGATTCTCAGTAGGGATTCCCGACTCTAATACTAGTGTCATCGTCGTCGTCCCCAGCCACCTCGGTTTTATTTATGAAAAAGGTGTACATGCATAAGGATTGGTTTTAGGCTTTACAAATCTATTTATCCGAAGTGGGTGTCTTTTAGTATGTGTCTTAATGACATGAATGCAACAGATATTTGATGAATGCATGCCAGTACCATATGCACATTAACACGAAAATCGTAATACTTAGACACATCATAAAGAAACAAGAATCATATATGTGGCATAAAGAGGCATAGTAATTTTCATGTGATATCTTTCTTATAAATAGAGCTCTTAAGTTCTTTTTCTTGAAGACCACCCTCTTAACATATCCACCAAAAATCCAACCGATTCACTAGCCCGGCGATAATCTGGTCACCAAACTACGTCTCACCTATCGCCTAGGAATGAGCTCAATCCTAACTAGTCGTCACTAGATTTAATATGAGCTAATAGAGGGGGTTTACATAACTTTCTTGGATCACCTATCTTAGGATCATTTCCTTCTTTGAAACGCTCTACTGGTATCTAGTACACAGCGAATTGTCCGCTTTGGCAAGCTCAATGTCAATACCCTCACAGATTTGTTTCCTCCCCACCGTAGCGGGAGAAATGTAACGCCCCAATTTTTACTGTAATTTTTACTGTCATTAGAAATTACTCAATTACCGAATTACCGTAGGTAATTATTACATAAGATTTGAGGCCGAACAATCCTCAATAAAGGAATATAACGTTAGAAGAGAGGTTAGGAACGATTCATGCGAGAGTCGCAAATCCGAATTTCAGACGTATAAAATGACCAAAATGCCCCTGAAGTTATTTTACTCAGAAAATGAGGATCGTGGGCCCCACCTATTCTCAAGGGGATATTTTGAGGATAATAAGGGATTGTTTGTGTTATGTGTGTTAATAGAGCAGAAGGATCTCAATTTTGAGTTCGACGCTACGAAATGACCAAACGCCCTCAAGCGGTCGCTTTTTAACTCCGATGTGCGTGCCGACTGAGCCCGAACCTCACTAAAATGTTTTAAAATGTGTTTTTAAGCCATGATTAACCATTGGTTAAGCTCGGGTGGCCTCGGGCAATTTTTAAGTGAAAGTACGATTTTGCCCCTATTTTTGGGCAGTTTTGCGAATTTCGGGGTTTTTGATTCAGATATGAGAAACCTAAGCAATATTAGGCTCAAATTAAAGCTTATTAAATTCTAAATATTAATCTAGAGTCAAAACTATGTATTTATATTGATTAGAACCCAAAATTGCTCAAAAACACCCAAATTGCTTACTGATTCACTTAAACCCTTAACCGTAAATTCTCTAAATTACATGAATACCTTGCCTACACCTAAATAATGCATGGAACACACAAATTTCACTTCTTTGGGCTGTAATGGATGAAATTATTGATGCCATTATGCAGCTGAATTATTGCCAAAAGTTGCACTAAAACAAAATGCCAAAATGTCACCATAAGAGACATAATTCCTTAATTTCACACAACTTTGTCTAAAATGATTTTTCCTCCCTTATTTCTCCTGCAAAATTCCGTCCACTACCTCATCATTTTGACCAATTAGAAGCCTCAAAATCTTCTATAAATAGGCTTGCTTGAGTGGTCTTGGAATGCTTGGTTCATAACTAGTTTTAAGGAGCACCAAAAACTTTCTTTCTTCCTCCTCTTTGGCTGAATTCTTTCTTCAATTTTTTTCAAAGAGATTTTGTTTCATTTCACTTCAAGAAACCAAGTTCTTTTCCTCTTCTTCAACTCAGATTAGGTAGGAGTAGTTTCTAAATTTATTTCTATGCTTTGAGGAGTTGTGTTTTTAGCTCAAAATGATGAAATTATGAACTTACCTTAGCTTTTCATTTTGGTTTTCCTCTTCAATTTTTCTTTAACCAGTTCAACCATATGGCCTAGGTGGAACTAAGATGATGGGTTGATGATGAGGACCTTGAGGGTGGGTTGTAAATCCATCACAAGTTAGGCCTCTAAAGCTTGAAAATTCCACTTGATGCAAAACTTTAAAGAATAATGCTTTATGATGCTAAAACAAAGATTTTTAGTTTAGAACTTGAAAGATGTATTTTCCTTTTATGTTTTATTTCTTGTTAAGATATGTATTGGGTTGAATTTATAATTCTTTTAAAGTCTTGAAGGAGCTCTAGTAAAGAAACAAAATGAATTTGCATCCATGATTAAGTTTATGCTTTGCATAACCATGTTTACCTTCTATGTCATCACTAAATTTTCAAGAATGAATAAATGAACTTGCATTTCTCATGTTTAAATTCCAAGCTTGTATTTCATGTTTATGTTTCAAGTCATCACTTAATCTTTTAAGATAATAAAGAGGTTGCATCTCATATTTAATTTATGCTCTCACTATATTTTATAATGGCTAAAAGATTCAACGCATGGCATGTTTATTTTATGCCATCACCTAAAGATCTTAGAGCTCAAAGACTTGCCCATGTATCACAAGCAAAGAAATATGATTATTGGAGTTAAAGAATTTATTCTTTAAAAAGTCTTGAGATTGGAGCTTAAAAAGATGTAATAATAATTCTCTTCTCCCTCTACTAGTCTGTGGACTCTTTGCCAGCTCGGTTTCTTAATATTCTTTTCTCCCTCTACTAGTCTGTGCATGGATTACCGCCTCCAGCTTTCTTGTATCATGTTTATATTTCAAGTTCTTGCATCATGTTTAATTTTCAAGTCATCACCTTAAATCTTAAAGATAAAGAAATGGAATTGCATATCATGTTTATAATCCCAAGCTATCACCTTATAAAGATAAGATTAAAATAAGGTTGCATAGCATGTTTATAATTCTAAGATGTCACCTAAATCTCTAAAGCTCAAGACTTACTCCTTTTATCTTAAGTGAGAATTTTAATTGTGAAGATCCTCCCAAATTTGACAAAAGAACTAGTTTCTAAATGAGTTTTAAGGCTTTGCAAGGATTTTACTGGGAACTAGTATTTTATATGCACTTAAAATATGATTCTATGTAATTGCATGAGGTTCATGATTCGCCACTGATCTGAGTTTAGTATCAATGTGTGATAATGATTTGATATGATTGAAGTTGTGATAATTATGGTTTATTGTTAAGAGAATGATTCATAATTGGTTTAGTAACTAATTAGTTCTATAATTGATAATTCTATGTAAGGATTGGATGCTTATTGAATGATTTCTGGCTTGCATGTTATAGTTCTTTGTTGCAAATAATGAGAATGCTTATACATGAAATGTTCTTTATTATGTAAAATTTACCTTTGTTGCTAGAAGAAAGTGTATCATTGTAAAAGTGTAATTTGGAAAGGTTACGGCTAAGGAAAGACTTGGTATTTAAGCGTGTCCATTGTGACCCAACTCTCTTTCTGGGAATCTCCCATATGCATGATTACTGATTGATATATATTATTCTAGCTTAAGACTATAAATGAGAAAATGTTATGATGTTTATGAATTGTATTATGATATAACATACAAAGATTTAATGGTGACTTAAACTTATAAGAAAATGATCCTTTGGAACCATCAGACTATAGGTGGTGAAAAGGTGATTTTAGCCCCCTAACCCGTTCTCTCAAAAGGGTAGAGTCGGGACTTTAGCTTATCAAAAGGGATAAGTATATGCTAGTGACGACTAGTAAAGTATGAGCTCATAACCTAAATTACTCCCAAAAGGGTGGAGTATAGGGTGGCCTAAGGAAAATAATGATGATGATAAGATTTTAAGTCACCTAAGGCACTAAAGAAATGAAATATATGCACTATGTCCACATGTAGCTAATATTATATGACGTTCTTTTATGCATGTTATTTGATAATGATGATGAGGAAAATGATGTAATGATAAAGGAAAAGTTCATTGTAAATATGACATGTTAAGATTATGATGCATTATAAGAGGCATGATTAAAAATTGACGAACCTCGGTTAAGTATTTGTCCAAACTTAAAATGAATCTTTGCATGGTCACTATTTTAGAATAATCCCGAGGTTCCTGGGGACTTTGATGATGGCACTGTAGAAGGAGGTACCTTACTGAGAATTCTTTAGCAAGATTCTCACTCCCTTTTCTTTATTTCCATCATTGTCTCCAGATTCAGATGGCGACATTCGTCCTGTTCGTTGATACCCCTACTTGGGAATTTCACTATGATCTGATGCATCGCTCGTATCATTTTGAAGGGAGGTCTTGTGATTCGTGTTTTTATTTACATAGGTCGTCCATTTGCACATCCTGTCCCTAGTTATCGATTTTCTCCTACTTCTCCCTATGGCGATGAAATGGTTTTCGAACACGCACGTCCACTTGATGAAAGGATGTTACGTTCTTATCCCGCTTCATCTGCTGTCCATGGATTTCTAGAGTATGTTCCCGAGACGAGATATTCTGAAACTGATCCTTCAGAGGACACTCCTACTCATGTATATTTTGAGAGCTCTGCTCCTACTCCCACACGTGTAAGAGAGGGTAGTGAGGAGACGGTTGTTCAGCCGAGGTTAGCAAGAAGGCCGTCCATGCGACCCGACTGGTGCATCTCGTGTGTCCCCTCTCCGAGGAGCTCATCGATGGATCGGATTTATTCCCCCATTTCCAGGACAGTGGCCATAGAGGGTTCTTAGTAGATTTATGTGTGATCATGCACCCTAGTTTTAGGATAACCTTCCCGGCTTATGGAGTTATCTAGTTTAGGGGCATGTATTTCCTTATGTATATTTTCTTTTATGGGTTTGCATAAGATAATGATGTATGAACATAACCCACCCTTTGAGTGAGGTTATTGTATGTAAATATATGCTATAATGTGCTTATGGATGTTATATGATAGAGCTTAAGTGATATGATGTGATATATTCTTAAACGTCTTATTATACTCCGCTTACTCATTCATGTTGTACTCGGCTCACATTTTCAATTATGTGTTTAAAAAAAAAATGGCTCGTAATTTCACTAAGTATTTTCAAATTATGAAGAAAGAACCAAAGCAAGGAGTAAAGTCTAGTCATTAATCAGATTCAACCTAGGTGTATCTGGTTAATTACTAGGGTGTTACAAGAAATGCGTCTCAGTGTTCTGTCACATCTGTTCTGGGGGTGCTCGGCCGAATCGGTGTCACCCAGAACCTTTCCTGGGGGTGCTCGGCCGAACCGATGTCACCCAGGAGTTTTCACAAACTTTTCTCAAATTCTCAAGTTTGATGGGAAATTCGGCAGCGTAACGGCATACACCGGATTTCCTTCAAACTTGCTTTATGCCACGAAACATATAGAGCATGCATAGCCATTCAACATCAACATAAGGCATCATATTCATCGTATGCATCATAAGCATCATAATATCATAATTTTACATAACGCATCATGGCGGGAGGATCAACACATCAATACTATACACTCTCAACAGAGATCACATGCTCAAGTTGTTCTCGTAATAAAACATATATCCTCATGAATTCCTCATATGAATAACGTCATCATCCTTCACATAACATATGCATCACCGTAAAACATCTTAACATACCTTAGTATCATATAAATATCATTCTCGTATTCTTAATGTCTTATGCATTGACCGCTATGGTCTTTAACTCACAGTCTAAGTTATGAATCATTCAAAGCTAACCTCTCGGGTACTTAGGAGGTTATGACTAAGTATATCTCTTCATACTATGGTCAAGAATATCTCTCAATCTCAAAGGTGCAGAATTCATAATTTCAACTTTACGGGTACCTAGGAGTCACGACAATGACCCTTTCTAAGTTCGGTTTGCTCCTAAGGCACCAAGATCAAGTCCTAAACCAATTATGAGTCATTTCTACACATTTAAACTAATTTAGAACCATGATTATCATTACTAAACCTTGCTGGATAGAATCCAGAAAATTCTAACATTAAGGGATCTAGAACTCTCAAATTAATTCTTTTCTAGTCTCTAACCTTTCTTATCTTTTACTTATGAGTTTTTCCATTGATCATACTTAAACATAAGCATGTTATCATCGTTAAAACAGCTCATACAGTGGCCAAACATAGCAAGGCGGAACCGAAACAACACTCTCCATACAAAGGCATAAAACATACTTTTTAAAGCACATAGGATACTAGTTTCTCTTGGAACCTTTTTAAAACCTTCAAAACTCTTTTGTAAACATTTTTAACATCTAAAATCATCAAGATATTTATAAGGGCAGTAGCTAAGTTGAATTTATTTCAAGAGGTACTAAATCCATAAAACTTAGTTCTATATGTTCTTTGAATCCATATAGACTTGGAAAAATTATAAAGCATAGCTTATGGGCATTTGTGATCAAATGAAACTTATCCTAAGTTCATTCATCTCACATAGCCGAAGTGGGCATTCTAAGAGAATGCTTTCCATGTCTAACTCTCATTTGAGACCTTGGGACAAATCTTTGAGCTCTAGAGCTTTAGGTGATGACAAAAGATAAACATGTCATGCACTTCATTTTTATTGTTCATTAGGGAAATAAAGTGAGAACTTGAAAAGTAAATAGCTCAAAATAAATGAGATGCAACTTGTTATTATCTTGGATTTTAAGTGATGACTTGAATAATAAACGTGAAATGCAATGCTTGGAAATTAAATATGAATATGCAAGTTCATTTTTAGTCTTAGAGCATTAGTGATGACATAAAAATAAATCATGCTAGGCAAGGCATAAACTAAATATGAATGCAAGTTCATTTTGGTTTAATAACTAGAGCTCGTCCAAGACTTTAAAGAACCAATATTCACAACCCCAACATAGTCTCATCAAGTCAAGAGAATGGAACTAAAAGAAATCTCCATATTTTCAAGAAAAGGAATTATGGCCGAAATCATGAGGCTAAGAGAAAGTAATCCATATTCCTTTTTGAAATCATTCTTATTTTCTTAAGTTGAAAAACTTTAGTGAACTTCATAGCATAATAATAAAAACTAAAGAAAACTCAAGCTTTAGGGGTCTCATTATGATGAACACATAGTCATCATCTAGAGGTCCCCATCATCAAGTCATCATGTATGAGTTTAAAGGTCATGAAGGCCGAAAACTCAAGAAGGAAACCAAGAGAGTTTTAAAAAGAAATTCCAAGAAGTAGCTAGAGAAAAACTCATTTTTCATGGAAATGAGATGCAAAGAAACACTCCTACCTAGAGTGAAGACAAAGAGCTTGAACTCTAAGAGAAGAAAACAAGATGATGAGCTCCTCCAAAAGGCTTGATGTTTTCAGCCAAGGGGAGATAAGGAGGTTAGAGTTGTGTTTGAGGTGAGGTTGTGTTTGAGATGAAATATTTGAGAGGTTTGATGGTGATTCAAGGTTATGGGGTGATGATGATGAAGTAAAGAGATGAAAAAGATGAAGATGAAAAAGAAAGGAACTCTTTGGGACTAGAGAGAAAGAAAGAAACTAGCAAGACTACTCTAAGCTTTAGCAAATGCTCAATGTGCATCCAATGCTAGCACAAGCTCCCTATTTATAGAAAAACAAAGTGATAGGTGAGAGAATGGAAAGCATGGCTGATGGTAAGAAAGAGAAAATATCTCTTTGATGGTGTCATACAAGCATGGTTTGAAGCATGGAGCTCATGACACAAGGTATGGCTTCAAGCATGGGTTTTTGAGTGATCTTTTCTTTAAATTGTGGATGAAATTAGGCTTCTAGAAGACCAACATGGCTGGAAGTTTTTCAGCCACAAATAATTGAAGGGAATGATTTATTTTACTTGGTTATTCATTTGGAAAAGCAAGCTTGATTGAAATTATGACAAGGCATGACAAGTGAGGTGATTTGAGGTGATTTTCCTTTAAGTTTGAAATATAATAATTCATGAAAATGGGGGATGATTTTCTATCAGATTTGGGCAGCAAGGAGAGAGGAAAAATCTTCCATGTAATTGGGTGTTAATGATAGGATTAAGTGTAGGTTAGTTTAGGTACAAGGTTAGGAGTAATTAAGCTTAAGTTTAGGTAACTAAGCATGTGTATAAGGAATTTTATGACAAGGTTAGGAGTGCTCTTACATCATTAGAGAATTTAAAACTCATTTGTGAATAAACAATGTGTATCACAATCCCATGATTTAAGGAAAGAGAGAGAAAAAACTATTTGTGCACTATTTGCACACTATTCATTAATTCCTACATTCAAAGTCTTTGAATTTAAAGATAGGGTTTTAAGTTTATCTAAGCAATTTTAGGTTCTAATCATCCTTATTAAATTATTTTGACCTTAGATTAATTACGGAAATTAATTAACCTTCGATTAGTGTAACACCCTAATTTTAACCCAACTTTCTAGAACACATTAGGTTATACATTAGGCTATTACCTCATAGTCTCATCCTTTTCTTAAAAATATTTAGCGGAAATTATGGTAAAATTTTTTTTTTGAAAGTATAAAACAAAGTGAGAGCCGCAAACTTAACTATTCGAATAACAGAAACGTGAGACATGATTAACACTCATAGAGAGAACTCAAAAAGGAAAACATATAATGGTGGAGCAGAAATCATCATAACAAGAGAAACATTTCATTAATAATATATTTAGAGTACATAAGTAGTCATACCCGCATAGGTACAGGCAGAGCTTGTGATAAAGAAGAAATAAAATACAACAAGAAACACAAGTGTAGGGTGCGACTATAATAAAAATCCAAAATGCTACCCTTCTAGTAAGCTACGAGTATAAATCCACCACCTCTCCCAAAAGATACAGCCGAAGGGAATATCCTTGCAACGCTTGTGTACTCGAAAGCTCCACCGGGGTATAGTGCACCTCCCAGACTGGCGTGTCAATGAAGTCAACGAACATCGCCATCGCTCTCTGAAGATGTGACGGGAGAAGAGAGAGAGGAGTGAGAATTCTTAGTAAAGAATCTCAGTAGGAGTCTCCTATCCTAGGGTTACATCGTTCACATCCCCAGGAACCTTGGGTTTATTTCATAAAGACAAGTGAGCATACATCAAGTTCATTTTAAGTTCTAAAGTGTATTTTAGCCAAGGTCCATTCATTTTAGGATGATCTTAATGTCATGAATGCAACATAATAAAGAATGTATGCGTGGCGCTACTTAATGCACATACATCAATCATCATCATACTTAGTGGTATTAAGTGGCAATTAGAACACATTCATATGGGACAAACTTAGTGACATAATCATAATCATAAAACTTCTCTTCCTTATAAGCCACCCTAAAAGACAATCGAACTAGGGGTGCTCGGCCGAACCGGTGTCACCCAGAACGTGTCCATCTATAGGTTATGAGCTCATACCTTAACTAGTCGTCACTAGTTCTTACTTACCATTTAATGATAAGCGTATCATAAATCATAAATCCCGACTATCTGAGTACAAGTTAGGGGGCAAATCTCTTAGGGGTGCTCGGCCGAACCGGTGTCACCTAAGAGTAAAAAAAAATGGGTACCGATGTCACATGAGTTCTATGGAGGTGCTCGGCCAAATCGGTGTCATCCTAGAACCCATCTTAGTACCTTAATTTTCAAAATCTTTAAGTCCCCAAATTTGTCGGAAATTCGGCGGCACGATGGCATCACGCCGAATTTCTTCCAAATTTGTTTTATGCCACATAAACATATATCCTCATGAATTCCTCATATGAATAACGTCATCATCCTTCACATAACATATGCATCATCGTAAAACATCTTAACATACCTTAGTATCATATAAATATCATTCTCATATTCTTAATGTCTTATGCATTGACCGTTATGGTCTTTAACTCACAGTCTAAGTTATGAATCATTCAAAGCTAACCTCTCGAGTACTTAGGAGGTTATGACTAATGTATATCTCTCTTCATACTATGGTCAAGAATATCTCTCAATCTCAAAGGTGCAGAATTCATAATTTCAACTTTACGGGTACCTAGGAGTCACGACAATGACCCTTTCTAAGTTCGGTTTGCTCCTAAGGCACCAAGATCAAGTCTTACCAATTATGAGTCATTTCTACACATTTAAACTAATTTAGAACCATGATTATCATTACTAAACCTTGCTGGACAGAATCCAGAAAATTCTAACATTAAGGGATCTAGAACTCTCAAATTAATTCTTTTCTAGTTTCTAACCTTTCTTATCTTTTACTTATGAGTTTTTCCATTGATCATACTTAAACATAAGCATGTTATCATCGTTAAAACAGCTCATACAGTGGCCAAACATAGCAAGGCGGAACCGAAACAACACTCTCCATACAAAGGCATAAAACATACTTTTTAAAGCACATAGGATATTAGTTTCTCTTGGAACCTTTTTAAAACCTTCAAAACTCTTTTGTAAACATTTTTAACATCTAAAATCATCAAGATATTTATAAGGGCAGTAGCTAAGTTGAATTTATTTCAAGAGGTACTAAATCCATAAAACTTAGTTCTATATGTTCTTTGAATCCACATAGACTTGGAAAAATTATAAAGCATAGCTTATGGGCATTTGTGATCAAATGAAACTTATCCTAAGTTCATTCATCTCACATAGCCAAAGTGGGCATTCTAAGAGAATGCTTTCCATGTCTAACTCTCATTTGAGACCTTGGGACAAATCTTTGAGCTCTAGAGCTTTAGGTGATGACAAAACATAAACATGCCATGCACTTCATTTTTATTGTTCATTAGGGAAATAAAGTGAGAACTTGAAAAGTAAATAGCTCAAAATAAATGAGATGCAACTTGTTATTATCTTGGATTTTAAGTGATGACTTGAATAATAAACGTGAAATGCAATGCTTGGAAATTAAATATGAATATGCAAGTTCATTTTTAGTCTTAGAGTGTAACACCCTAATAGACCTGGACTCTATTAGCTGTTACCTATATTCTTTAATCAATTTTATTTTTAAATTAATGATAAGAAGATAGGGGTAATTTTTTTATACAAATCTACTTTTAAAAATTAAGCCTGAAATGTGAATAATATGTGCGCCATAGTTCCGATTTAATATAATTTCTAACATTGAAGTTTCTTGAGCGTAATATCATTGTTACCAACATGAGTTTACATAGTAGCACCTACACGAGTAAATACATTACTGGCTTTTGATACATCTCATAAAATAGTACATAGAAGAAAATACAGCATACGAATAGCAACAGTGGAAAAGTAAAAATCTCTAGCATAGATTACTACAGAGGTGGTGGTAGTGGTTCTTAACCTATCAGATGTCTAATCTGAGGCTAGCCTAGTAGTGGTCTTTCTCCCTAGCTCCCCAGACTCCGTGCATCTTTACTCAGGGAAGCGAGACTTCCCCCTTCTCGAATAGTTGGGATCCATCAGTATTTGGTGGTGACAACAGAAACATACATAGGAGTGAGAAATCTTTGGATTTCTCAAGAGGAATTTCAACTTGGTATCGATCGTGTCATCATTGTCACTCCACCTACCTTGGGTTTGTTTACAAAGTGATGGACAGTAAAGGTTCATTTATCAAGATTTTAAATAGCGTGATTAGCCGAGGTAGAGTTACTTTTAAACTATTCTTATTAGCAGAGTCATACATATCTAACTTAACTCATCAATTACAAGTCAACACATCACTTAATGATTTCATGCATCCTTTTTGTAATCATACAAGCATTTCTACTAGTAGTATTCATGCATGACACTTTATCCTCTTTTATTGACATGTCTCATAATTACTCACGGGATGAATGCATCAATGCCTTAGACCACCCTAAAAGGGTAATGAGCTCATCTTAGTGGCCGTCGCCATAACCTTTGGTTTTCTTTAGTTGCCGTGATCTCAACGGTTTAGGGGGTTAAGCCGTGAGCTTAGCTCAAGTCCACTTTTCCAGACTATCATTGCTACTTTTTCAGGCTTTACTTTTATTCTCATTGAGTGAAAAATAATCATGCAATCATAAATAAATCATGGTACAATCAATCATCCATTCTTATCATTTCATAACTCATCAATATATATTCATAATACTATATATCAGCTTGGATATCATAGAAACATTTCATACACAATCTTATATCAAATAGTAGACATTTCATACTAAGTCTCATGGTAAAAATAGTATTCATGTTAAGCAGGTATTTAGCGGATAGACTTATATAAGATCTTATATAGAATCTCTTAGTCTTCTTTGTACACTTAATCTTTTAGTAATACATTAATGCACTTTAAAATATTATTAAATATTCTTTACATATTTTAAAGCTCTCCTATGACTTTTATATATATATATTTCCTCTTGAAGATTATTACTACTTAAATATTTAAGTTTTCTTGCAAGACTTGAATCTTCTATTTCAATTTCTAACATCTTTTAGGAGAAAAATTTGTAGCTCTCTATATACTTGTTATCTCAGCCTAGAAAAGGTAGTTTTAGATTCCTAATTCATTAAGTTTTAGTGTAATTCAACTGTAATCCGTGCACAGGAGGGTTCCCAGGAAAGAGAGGTGGGTCACAATGGACACGCTTAAATACCAAGTCTTTCCTTAGCCAGAACCATTCCAAACTACACTCTCACAGCACAGTGTCCTTAAAATTTATTTCTCATTCTATATTTACGTGGTGCAAAGCATTATGTATAACATACATATATGTGTTTCTCTATGTGTTAGCTTTCCTAAGGAGTTGAAATCAGTCCATTTGGATTTTTATATAGTGAGTTACACTTATTTTACTATTGCAAGGTCGTATGTAGAGTTTCAGTTTTTGGCTTAGCTTTGAAAATTTATATCTTGAGCTAGAGAACTCCGTTTTGGGTGATTCTTTTGGAGAGTCTTCTATAATGAGTCTAGTTTATGATAAAAATGTTTTTATTTCGGGATACTTCATATTTTATGATCATTACATTCCGAAGTGCCTGCTGCCAGAATCATCTTCAATTTCCTGCACCTACCATTTTTATGTCTTTAGTAATTTTTATTAAAAAAATCAAGTTTCACATACTATCTTTTTATGTTATATTTGAGTATGATAACATCATAGAAGTGCTAAGAACATAATAGAATATATTGTGCTATCTAAAAATATATTTTACAAATAATCATTCAAAACTTTTGACAATAACTCAAGGTTGAGGCATTCTATCCATGGTTAGAAGCCAATAATGATTGAACAAATAAAGAAGAAACTCGTACCTCTTATGTAGGGTCTATAAAAGAGTCCTTCTCTTCTTTCTTGAGCTTATGCAAGAGTCCTTGGAGTGGATGACCCTCCTTGAATCTTGACTCTAGAACTTGAGTGCTTAAGAAAATATTTCTCACGGAGTTAAAGATTGTAACTCTTATGAGAGCTAGTGAAGGTTTGAGTTTAGAATTTAAGTGTTTAAATAAGGTTTAGAGGATTAAGAGAAATCTTTGAAGAGGAGAACATAAGAAGAATGGTAGAAAAAAAATAAGAAAGAAAGAGCACTTAGGGAGTTTCTAAGGCTTGGAAACTAGTAAAAGTGTATGTATTTTACAAGAGCTAGAGAATGTATCTCTTGCAAAGCATGGTAAGGCCTCTTTGTGTTTTGGAAATGTAAGGAATGGAAAAGAGTTTGAAGAGTATTTATAGTGGAAGGATCAAGACAAGAAACATTTAGAGAATTAATTCTTGGAGCATGATTTATGGAAACATGTTGGCCAAACTTTGGATGAAAACACTCCATGTTTTATGCAAACATGTTAGCTTAATTTTGGGATGAAAATGCTCCATGTTTTATGCAAACATGTTCCATGTTTTATGCAAAAATGTTGTTAGTGGAAAATTTCTAACCTTTAATGTATGTATGCATCATAGATTTACATCATGTGATCTTATGCTTTAATAAGTGTTTTTAATTTTTTTTTTTTTTTTAGCATGAGATTATCTATGTGCATGTATGTGATTAAGAATGGGTATGATGTATGTGGTTGAATTATTGTATTGTCATCTTAATTCAATGGCTTAGATTCATTCTTGCCTAAAGGCAAATCTAGGGATTTGTGCAATGGCATTGTTGTAATTGGCATTGTGGTAATTTCTTTAACTAAGACAAGGATACTTTTGTAATTATACAATGACAATGGTATTTTTGTAATTCTATTTACAGGTAAGGGTATCTTTGTCATTTACTAATAAAGCAAGGGTAGTTTGGTAATTTCCTTTACATAGCAAGGGTATTTTCGTTATTTCTATTAAATGATGGCATTTTTGTAATTCTTTGCATTTTTCTCTAGAAATACTTGAATATTCTAATAATATTTGTTATGTTTCATAAAGCTGGTCCAGGTTCTCTTGGTTTTTGCCCTATTTTATATAATTGCTAATTAGCATTAATCGATATTTATCTTATTTAAGAATTTAGGGATGTTACATAGAGCATTAGTGATGACATAAAAATAAATCATGCTAGGAATGGCATAAACTAAATATGAATGCAAGTTCATTTTGGTTTAATAACTAGAGCTCGTCCAAGACTTTAAAGAACCAATATTCACAACCCCAACATAGTCTCATCAAGTCAAGAGAATGGAACTAAAAGAAATCTCCATATTTTCAAGAAAAGGAATTATGGCCAAAATCATGAGGCTAAGAGAAAGTAATCCATATTCCTTTTTGAAATCATTCTTATTTTCTTAAGTTGAAAACTTTAGTGAACTTCATAGCATAATAATAAAAACTAAAGAAAACTCAAGCTTTAGGGGTCTCATTATGATGAACACATAGTCATCATCTAGAGGTCCCCATCATCAAGCCATCATGTATGAGTTTAAAGGTCATGAAGGCCAAAAACTCAAGAAGGAAACCAAGAGAGTTTTAAAAGAAATTCCAAGAGGTAGCTAGGGAAAAACTCATTTTTCATGGCAATGAGATGCAAAGAAACACTCCTACCTAGAGTGAAGACAAAGAGCTTGAACTTTGAGAGAAGAAAACAAGATGATGAGCTCCTCCAAAAGGCTTGATGTTTTCAGCCAAGGGGAGATAAGGAGGTTAGAGTTGTGTTTGAGGTGAGGTTGTGTTTGAGATGAAATATTTGAGAGGTTTGATGGTAATTCAAGGTTATGGGGTGATGTGTGAAGGTTATGAGATAATGATGATGAAGTAAAGAGATGAAAAAGATGAAGATGAAAAAGAAAGGAACTCTTTGGGACTAGAGAGAAAGAAAGAAACTAGCAAGACTACTCTAAGCTTTAGCAAATGCTCAATGTGCATCCAATGCTAACACAAGCTCCCTATTTATAGAAAAACAAAGTGATAGGTGAGAGAATGGAAAGCATGGCTGATGGTAAGAAAGAGAAAATATCTCTTTGATGGTGTCATACAAGCATGGTTTAAAGCATGGAGCTCATGACACAAGGTATGGCTTCAAGCATGGGTTTTTGAGTGATCTTTTCTTTAAATTGTGGATGAAATTAGGCTTCTAGAAGACCAACATGGCTGGAAGTTTTTCAGCCACAAATAATTGAAGGGAATGATTTATTTTACTTGGTTATTCATTTGGAAAAGCAAGTTTGATTGAAATTATGACAAGGCATGACAAGTGAGGTGATTTGAGGTGATTTTCTTTTAAGTTTGAAATGAAATAATTCATGAAAATGGGGGAGGGGGCTGGCTGATTTTGAGCTGCAAAAATGAGAGAAAAAGTCTTCTAGAAGATGTCCTATGAAGCATGGATGAAAGCATGGAGGTTATGACACAAAGCATGGTTCTTTGTGAGATGGAAGCATGGTCTTTGGAGTGCCAAAAATTTGCACATGTGATGGATAATGGGGGGGGGGGGATGATTTCGGTCAGATTTGGGCAGCAAGGAGAGAGGAAAAATCTTCTATGTAATTGGGTGCTAATGATAGGATTAAGTGTAGGTTAGTTTAGGTACAAGGTTAGGAGTAATTAAGCTTAAGTTTAGGTAACTAAGCATGTGTATTAGGAATTTTATGACAAGGTTAGGAGTGCTCTTACATCATTAGAGAATTTAAAACTCATTTGTGAATAAACAATGTGTATCACAATCCCATGATTTAAGGAAAGAGAGAGAAAACACTATTTGTGCACTATTTGCACACTATTCATTGATTCCTACACTCAAAGTCCTTGAATTTAAAGATAGGGTTTTAAGTTTATCTAAGCAATTTTAGGTTCTAATCATCCTTATTAAATTATTTTGACCTTAGATTAATTATGGAAAGTAATTAACCTTCGATTAGAGCCTAATATTGCTTAGGTTTCGCTTAACCGTGTGGTTAGGTGTAAACATACGAAACTACGGGCAAAATCGTAATTTTGCACTTATTTTGCCCGGGACCTCCGGGACCAAAACTGAGACCACAGAATACATAAAAACGTCTTTTAAACCCATCTAGAGAGGTTTCGGGTTCATCCGGCACATGCAAAAGGGTAAAACGCCACAAGGGTATTTTGGTCATTTTGACCTGAAAACTCGAAAAACGAGATTTTCGATCCCGGAAAGAAACACAAGTCATCCAATCCCCTTCCAACATTGAGTTTGCCCTTGAGCATCGCCGACCTGGCTTTCCTCGAATTCCGGGCTGATAATGACCTCAGGGGCATTTTGGTCATTTTCACTCTAGCAGAAAATCGGGGCGTTACAATTAGAGCCTAATATTGCTTAGGTTTCGCTTAACCGTGTGATTAGGTGTAAACATACGAAACAATGGGCAAAACCGTAATTTTACACTTATTTTGCCTGGGACCTCCGGGACCAAAACTGAGACCACAGAAAACATAAAGACATCTTTTAAAACCATCTGGAGAGGTTTCGGGTTCATCCGGCACTTGCAAAAGGGTAAAACGCCACAGGGGCATTTTGGTCATTTCGACCCGAAAACTCGAAAAATGAGATTTTCGATCCCGGAAAGAAACACAAGTCATCCAATCCCCTTCCAACATTGAGTTTGCCCTTCGAGTACTGCCGGACCTGGCTTTCCTTGAATTCCGGGATGATAATGACCTCAGGCCCATTTTGGTCATTTTCACTCTAGCAGAAAATCGGGGCGTTACATTTTTTCCTTCTCCTTGTGGCCACAATTCGGCCAGCTCTCCCCACCCACACAACCATGGTTTGGTTGCCTATAAATAGCTTGCCTTGGTGAGCCTTTGATCACTTTAGTCATTTGCAAGAGTTTGAGCCAAGAGTAGGTGCTTGTTCTCTCTAAAGGTCTCTCCAAGTTTTCCTTTTCTTCTCCTTGTTCTAAGAGGAAACCACCACCCTCACTACCCTCAATCTTCATCTTGTTCTTCTCCAAACACTTGCCTAAGCCCATATACAAGCATATACATCTTCTTCCTCCATTTCTCTATTCGGCCGAATCCACCTTCAAGGATTCAAGGAGGTTTCTTTCATTTCCTCTCCAAGGACCAACCTTTCCTCCTTCTCTAGACCATCAACACAAGGTAGGGAACTCTTTCTAAATATGTCTTTGATTCTTATGCTTGAATCTTGATTGGGAGTTGATGAATGGTTGAACCTCTATGTTGCTTTCTTTTTGGTTTCTTCCTTTTCTTCCCCCTTAGTTTTCGGCCTCAAGGCCTTGAATATGATAGCTTGATGATGAGTGTTCTCTAGATGTGACCATGAGTCCATCTCTCATGAGACCTCTAAAGCTTGAGTTTTCTTAAAGAAAATTTCATTCTTTACAAGTTTAGTTAAAAGAGTTTATGTTTCTCTTGAACATTTTAGATCTTCTTTCTTCTTCTTCTTCTTCTTATGTTTTCGGCCATGGAGCCTTTTTACATGGGAAAAATGTAAGCTTGATGATGAGAGCTTCATGTTGATGCTTGTCACATGAACAAACTCTAAAGCTTGAAACTTTGGCCTAAACCAAGCATGGTTTTGGTTTTGCTTTCTTCTTTATCATGAACTTTGTTTTAAATATTTGTTTTGAAGGAAGCTATGTACTCAATGATGACGATTTAGGATGTTGATGCTTGGATCATCAAGATCTTGGTCCCTAGAGATTTAAAAATGGTTCCTTTCTTTTGTTAAGATTCGACCACTTTCATGATTCTTGAAGTTATGTTTTCTTTTGATGCCTTACTACTAATGGTTTTTCTTTTCTTGTGAAGATGAGTTTTGGGTTGGGACTATGTTCCCTCTTAAAGCCTTGTAAGAGCTCTAGACAAGATATAAAAGTAACTTGCATTCACGTTTATGTTTATGCTTTGCATGACACGTTTATTTTCTATGCCCTCACTAAATCCCAAGATAAAGAGTGAACTTGCATTATGCACGTTTAAATTCCAAGCTTTGTATCTCATTTTATATTTCAAGTTCTCACTAAACTCAAAGAATGAAAATGGATATGCACCACATATTTACTTTGAGCTATCACTTTACTTTCTAAAGGACTCTAAAATGAAATGCATAGCACGTTTATTTTATGTCATCACCTAAGATACTAGAGCTCAAAGACTTGTCCATTTCATCTTGAGAAAAGGTTAACCATGGAACATTCTTAGAATGTACATTTTGGCCATGTGATGATGATGGCTCCAAGATGAGTTTTCATTAGTCACAAGAGCCTATAGCTCATGTTTTAAGTCTCTCTAAAACATAGGTTGTACTCAAAAGCATTTTGAGTATGTTCTTATATTTATGAGGGTTTTGACAAGTTAAAATGATTGCTAAGATGTTTTTGAAGTTCAAAATTGTTCCAAGAGAAACTGGCCACCATAAGCATTTCAAAGGAATGACTCAGATATGTTCAGACCTGATTTTCGTGTTTTTAAGATGCTGGTAATCGATTACACAGCCTATGTAATCGACACGTAAAGCTTCGGATGAGCTCAAACATGAACTTTTGCCCAAAGTAATCGATTACTATATAGTGTAATCGATTACACATTCTGGACTCTAGTAATCGACATCGAATCATGTAATCGACTACCCGGATGTTCTAGGGCCCACAGAAAGTGTTTTTAAACAAAGTAATCGATTACAAGTTCCATGTAATCGATTGCACGTAACCCCTATCTTCCATGTTTTGAAATCTCGAAGTGTAATCGACACGATACTTATGTAATCGATTACCAGAACCCAAGTTCACAAACAGAATGCCTTTCTGATTCGATGACTTGAAGCTATGACCTTACTTTGCTTGAATCTGGGAATTTTTACGACATGAGTTTATGCTTTAGCCTAACATGAATATATGATCTTATGTTAGATTTCAAGCATGATCAAGTTAAGAGGCTTATTGCTCTTGCTTACTTTATAATGATTTTTACTCCATGAGTCAAGTATGATGGTACCATGTGAACTATTATTCTTCAATGATAGTTTTATGTTTGCATGTTATTGTTCTTTAAGAACTTTAAAGATGCCTATGATGTAATTATGTTTGACATACATGAATTATGTGGCATCTTGCATTAACATGCTAAGACTTAAGGTGACTTAAACTATGAGAAGATGATCCTTGAACCACCAAGTTAAGGGTGGGGATAAGGTGATTCTAGCCCCCTAGACCCGTACTTTAGGTCGGGACCTTTAACTTATCAAAAGGGATAAGTCCATGTGCTAGTGACGACTAGCGTGGTATGAGCTCATAACCTAGAATTTTTCTCCACAGGGAGATCAGTAAGGGTGGCCCCAGGAAAATAATGATGATGTTTTAATGTCACCTCAAGTAACCAAGATATGTATCATGTTCCATGAATTATGCTTCTATGCACCATGATTATATGAATTTATGTGCTATGACCCATGACATAGGAAACCATGATATATGATTTATGTTCTATGATCCAAGTTATATGATTTCTGTCCAAATTACATGATTGAAGTCCCACAATTTACTTCCCATGATTTATGTAAATACAAGTGATATGTTAAAAGGAACGTGTAATGCCCCGATTTTCTGCTAGAGTGAAAATGACCAAAATGCCCCTGAGGTCATTATCAACCCGAAATTCGAGGAAAGCCAGGTCCGGCAGTACTTGAAGGGCAAACTCAATGTTGGAAGGGGATTGGATGACTTGTGTTTCTTTCCGGGATTGAAAATCTCGCTGAAGTTTTCAGGTCAAAATGACCAAAACGCCCCTATGGCGTTTTACCCTTTTGCAAGTGCCGGATGAACCCGAAACCTCTCCAGATGGGTTTAAAAGACGTTTTTATGTATTCTGTGGTCTCAGTTTTGGTCCCGGAGGTCCCGGGCAAAATAAGTGCAAAATTACGGTTTTGCCCGTAGTTTCGTATGTTTACACCTAATCACACGGTTAAGCGAAACCTAAGCAATATTAGGCTCTAATCGAAGGTTAATTAATTTCTATAATTAATCTAAGGTCAAAATAATTTAATAAGGATGATTAGAACCTAAAATTGCTTAGATAAACTTAAAACCCTATCTTTAAATTCAAGGACTTTGAGTGTAGGAATCAATTAATAGTGTGCAAATAGTGCACAAATAGTGTTTTCTCTCTCTTTCCTTAAATCATGGGATTGTGATACACATTGTTTATTCACAAATGAGTTTTAAATTCTGTAATGATGTAAGAGCACTCCTAACCTTGTCATAAAATTCCTAATACACATGCTTAGTTACCTAAACTTAAGCTTAATTACTCCTAACCTTGTACCTAAACTAACCTACACTTAATCCTATCATTAGCACCCAATTACATGGAAGATTTTTCCTCTCTCCTTGCTGCCCAAATCTGACCGAAATCATCCCCCCCATTATCCATCACATGTGCAAATTTTTGACACTCCAAAGACCATGCTTCCATCTCACAAAGAACCATGCTTTGTGTCATAACCTCCATGCTTTCATCCATGCTTCATAGGACATCTTCTAGAAGACTTTTTCTCTCATTTGTGGCTCAAAATCAGCCAGCCCTCCCCCCATTTTCATGAATTATTTCATTTCAAACTTAAAGGAAAATCACCTCAAATCACCTCACTTGTCATGCCTTGTCATAATTTCAATCAAGCTTGCTTTTCCAAATGAATAACCAAGTAAAATAAATCATTCCCTTCAATTATTTGTGGCTGAAAAACTTCCAGCCATGTTGGTCTTCTAGAAGCCTAATTTCATCCACAATTTAAAGAAAAGATGACTCAAAAACCCATGCTTGAAGCCATACCTTGTGTCGTGAGCTCCATGCTTTAAACCATGCTTGTATGACACCATCAAAGAGATATTTTCTCTTTCTTACCATCAGCCATGCTTTCCATTCTCTCACCTATCACTTTGTTTTTCTATAAATAGGGAGCTTGTGTTAGCATTGGATGCACATTGAGCATTTGCTAAAGCTTAGAGTAGTCTTGCTAGTTTCTTTCTTTCTCTCTAGTCCCAAAGAGTTCCTTTCTTTTTCATCTTCATCTTTTTCATTTCTTTACTTCATCATCATCATCTCATAACCTTCACACATCACCCCATAACCTTGAATCACCATCAAACCTCTCAAATATTTCATCTCAAACACAACCTCACCTTAAACACAACTCTAACCTCCTTATCTCCCCTTGGCCGAAAACATCAAGCCTTTTGGAGGAGCTCATCATCTTGTTTTCTTCTCTCAAAGTTCAAGCTCTTTGTCTTCACTCTAGGTAGGAGTGTTTCTTTGCATCTCATTTCCATGAAAAATGAGTTTTTCTCTAGCTACCTCTTGGAATTTCTTTTTAAAACTCTCTTGGTTTCCTTCTTGAGTTTTCGGCCTTCATGACCTTTAAACTCATACATGATGGCTTGATGATGGGGACCTCTAGATGATGACTATGTGTTCATCACAATGAGACCCCTAAAGCTTGAGTTTTCTTAGTTTTTATTATTATGCTATGAAGTTCACTAAAGTTTTCAACTTAAGAAAATAAGAATGATTTCAAAAAGGAATATGGATTACTTTCTCTTAGCCTCATGATTTCGGCCATAATTCCTTTTCTTGAAAATATGGAGATTTCTTTTAGTTCCATTCTCTTGACTTGATGAGACTATGTTGGGGTTATGAATATTGGTTCTTTAAAGTCTTGGACGAGCTCTAGTTATTAAACCAAAATGAACTTGCATTCATATTTAGTTTATGCCTTGGATAGCATGATTTATTTTTATGTCATCACTAATGCTCTAAGACTAAAAATGAACTTACATATTCATATTTAATTTCCAAGCATTGCATTTCACGTTTATTATTCAAGTCATCACTTAAATCCAAGATAATAACAAGTTGCATCTCATATTTATTTTGAGCTATTTACTTTTCAAGTTCTCACTTTATTTCCCTAATGAACAATAAAAATGAAGTGCATGACATATTTATGTTTTGTCATCACCTAAAGCTCTAGAGCTCAAAGATTTGTCCCATGGTCTCAAATGAGAGTTAGACATGGAAAGCATTCTCTTAGAATGCCCACTTCGACTATGTGAGATGAATGAACTTAGGATAAGTTTCATTTGATCACAAATGCCCATAAGCTATGCTTTATAATTTTCTAAGTCTATGTGGATTCAAAGAACATATAGAACTAAGTTTTATGGATTTAGTATCTCTTGAAATAAATTCAACTCAGCTACTGCCCTTATAAATATCTTGATGATTTTAGATGTTAAAAATGTTTACAAAAGAGTTTTGAAGGTTTTAAAAAGGTTCCAAGAGAAACTAGTATCCTATGTGCTTTAAAAAAGTATGTTTTATGCCTTGTATGGAGAGTGTTGTTTCGGTTCCGCCTTGCTATGTTTGGCCACTGTATGAGCTATTTTAACGATGATAACATGCTTATGTTTAAGTATGATCAATGGAAAAACTCATAAGTAAAAGATAAGAAAGGTTAGAAACTAGAAAAGAATTAATTTGAGAGTTCTAGATCCCTTAATATTAGAATTTTCTGGATTCTATCCAGCAAGGTTTAGTAATGATAATCATGGTTCTAAATTAGTTTAAATGTGTAGAAATGACTCATAATTGGTTTAGGACTTGATCTTGGTGCCTTAGGAGCAAACCGAACTTAGAAAGGGTCATTGTCGTGACTCCTAGGTACCCGTAAAGTTGAAATTATGAATTCTGCACCTTTGAGATTGAGAGATATTCTTGACCATAGTATGAAGAGAGATATACTTAGTCATAACCTCCTAAGTACCCGAGAGGTTAGCTTTGAATGATTCATAACTTAGACTGTGAGTTAAAGACCATAGCGGTCAATGCATAAGACATTAAGAATATGAGAATGATATTTATATGATACTAAGGTATGTTAAGATGTTTTACAATGATGCATATGTTATGTGAAGGATGATGACTGTAACATCCTTAAATTCATAAATAACATAAATATCGATTAATGCTAATTAGAAATTAGATAAAATATAGCAAAAACCAAGAGAACCTGGACCAGTTTTATGAAACATAACAAATATTATTAGAATATTCTTGTGTTTCTAGAGAAAAATGCAAAGAATTACAAAAATGCCATCATTTAACAGAAATAACGAAAATACCCTTGCTATGTAAAGGAAATTACCAAACTACCCTTGCTTTATTAGTAAATGACAAAGATACCCTTACTCTGTAAATAGAATTACAAGAATACCATTGTCATTGTATAATTACAAAAGTATCCTTGTCTTAGTTAAAGAAATTACTACAATGACAATTACAACAATGCCATTGCACAAATCCCTAGATTTGTCTTTAGGCAAGAATGAATCTAAGCCATTGGATTAAGATGACAATACAATAATTCAACCACATACATCATACACATTCTTAATCACATACATGCACATAGATAATCTCATGCTAAAAAAATTAAAAACACTTATTAAAGCATAAGAACACATGATATAAATCTATGATGCATACATTAAAGGTTAGAAAATTTCCACTAACATTTTTGCATAAAACATGGAACATGATTTCATAAAACTAGGCCAACATGTTTCCATAAAACATGGAGTGTTTTCATCCAAAGTTTGGCCAACATGTTTCCATAAAACATGGAGTGTTTTCATCCAAAGTTTGGCCAACATGTTTCCATAAATCATGCTCCAAGAATTAATTCTTTAAATGTTTCTTGTCTTGATCCTTCCACTATAAATACTCTTCAAACTCTTTTCCATTCCTTACATTTCCAAAACACAAAGAGGCCTTACATGCTTTGCAAGAGATACATTCTCTAGCTCTTGTAAAATACATACACTTTTACTAGTTTCCATGCCTTAGAAACTCCCTAAGTGCTCTTTCTTTCTTATATTTTTCTCTACCATTCTTCTTATGTTCTCCTCTTCAAAGATGTCTCTTAACCCTCTAAACCTTATTTTAAACACTTAAATTCTAAACTCAAACCTTCACTAGCTCTCATAAGAGTTACAATCTTTAACTCTAGTGAGAAATATTTTCTTAAGCACTCAAGTTCTAGAGCCAAGATTCAAGGAGGGTCATCTACTCCAAGGACTCTTGCTTAAGCTCAAGAAAGAAGAGAAGGACTATTTTTAGACCCTACATAAGAGGTAGGAGTTTCTTCTTTATTTGTTCAATCATTATTGGCTTCTAACCATGGATAGAATGCCTCAACCTTGAGTTATTGTCAAAAGTTTTGAATGATTATTTGTAAAATATATTTTTAGATAGCACAATATATTCTATTATGTTCTTAGCACTTCTATGATGTTATCATACTCAAATATAACATAAAAAGATAGTATGTGAAACTTGATTTTTTTAATAAAAATTACTAAAGACATAAAAATGGTAGGTGCTGGAATTTCTGGTTGATTCTGGCAGCAGGCACTTCGGAATGTAATGATCATAAAATATGAAGTATCCCGAAATGAAAACATTTTTATCATAAACTAGACTCATTATAGAAGACTCTCCAAAAAGAATCACCCAAAACGGAGTTCTCTAGCTCAAGATATAAATTTTCAAAGCTAAGCCAAAAACTGAAACTCTACATACGACCTTGCAGTAGTAAAATAAGTGTAACTCACTATATAAAAATCCAAATGGACTGATTTCAACTCCTTAGGAAAGCTAACACATAGAGAAACACATATATGTATGTTATACATAATGCTTTGCACCACGTAAATATAGAATGAGAAATAAATTTTAAGGACACTGTGCTGTGAGAGTGTAGTTTGGAACGGTTCTGGCTAAGGAAAGACTTGGTATTTAAGCGTGTCCATTGTGACCCACCTCTCTTTCCTAGGAACCCTCCTGTGCACGGATTACAGTTGAATTACACTAAAACTTAATGAATTAGGAATCTAAAACTACCTTTTCTAGGCTGAGATAACAAGTATATAGAGAGCTACAAATTTTTCTCCTAAAAGATGTTAGAAATTGAAATAGAAGATTCAAGTCTTGCAAGAAAACTTAAATATTTAAGTAGTAATAATCTTCAAGAGGAAATATATATATATAAAAGTCATAGGGGAGCTTTAAAATATGTAAAGAATATTTAATAATATTTTAAAGTGCATTAATGTATTACTAAAAAATTAAGTGTACAAAGAAGACTAAGAGATTCTATATAAGATCTTATATAAGTCTATCCGCTAAATACCTGCTTAACATGAATGCTATTTTTACCATGAGACTTAGTATGAAATGTCTACTATTTGATATAAGATTGTGTATGAAATGTTTCTATGATATCCAAGCTGATATATAGTATTATGAATATATATTGATGAGTTATGAAATGATAAGAATGGATGATTGATTGTACCGTGATTTATTTATGATTGCATGATTATTTTCACTCAATGAGAATAAAAGTAAAGCCTGAAAAAGTAGCAATGATAGTCTGGAAAAGTGGACTTGAGCTAAGCTCACGGCTTAACCCCCTAAACCGTTGAGATCACGGCAACGGAAAGAAAACCAAAAGGTTGTGGCGACGGCCACGGTATGAGTTCATTACCCTTTTAGGGTGGTCTAAGGCATTGATGTATTCATCCCGTGAGTAATTATGAGACATGTCAATAAAAGAGAATAAAGTGTCATGCATGAATACTACTAGTAGAAATGTTTGTATGATTACAAAAAAAAAAGAGATGCATGAAATCATTAAGTAATGTGTTGACTTGTAATAGATGAGTTAAGTTAGATATGTATGACTCTGCTAATAAGAATAGTTTAAAAGTAACTCTACCTCGGCTAATCACGTTTGCGAAAATCTTGATAAATGAACCTTTACCTGTCCATCACTTTGTAAATAAACCCGAGGTGGCTGGAGTGACAACAATGACACGATCGATACCAAGTTGAAATTCCTACTGAGAAATCCAGCATTTCTCACTCCTATGTATGTTTCGTTGTCACCACCAGATACTGATGGATCCCAACTATTCGAGAAGGGGGAAGTCTCGCTTCTCGAGTCAAGATGCACGGAGTCTGGGGAGCTAGGGAGAATGACCACTACTAGCCTAGCCTCATATTAGACATCTGATAGGCTAAGAACCACTGCCACCACCTCTGTAGTTATCTATGCTAGAGATTTTCACTTCTCCACTGTTGCTATTTGTATGCTATACTTTCTTCTATGTACTATTTATTAGAAGTACAAAAGCCAGTACTGTATTTACCCATGTAGGTGCTACTCTGTAAACTCATGTTGGTAACAATGTATAATTATTCCATGTTATGTTAAGTATTCTAAATTTCTACAATGATATTATCGTCAAGAAACTTCAATTTTAGAAATTATATTATATCGGAACTATGGCGCACATACCATTCACATTACAGGCTTAGTTTTTAAAAGTAGATTCGTATAAAAAAAAAATTACCCTTATCTTCTTATCATTAATTTAAAAATAAAATTGATTAAAGAATATAGGTAACAGCTAATAGAGTCCGGGTCTATTAGGGTGTTACAATGACGTTATTCATATGAGGAATTCATGAGGATATATGTTTATGTGGCATAAAACAAATTTGGAAGAAATTCGGCGTGATGCCATCGTGCCGCCAAATTTCTGACAAATTTGGGGACTTAAAGATTTTGAAAATTAAGGTACTAAGATGGGTTCTAGGATGACACCGGTTTGGCCGAGCACCTCCATAGAACTCATGTGACATCGGTACCCATTTTTTTTACTCTTAGGTGACACCGGTTCGGCCGAGCACCCCTAAGAGATTTGCCCCCTAACCCGTACTCAGATAGTCGGGATTTATGATTTATGATACGCTTATCATTAAATGGTAAG
Organism: Dalbergia cochinchinensis; assembly: GCA_031216125.1. NCBI lineage: Eukaryota > Viridiplantae > Streptophyta > Magnoliopsida > Fabales > Fabaceae > Dalbergia > Dalbergia cochinchinensis. The sequence continues at coordinate 28,007,398 of CM062375.1, read as the reverse complement.
TAAGAACTAGTGACGACTAGTTAAGGTATGAGCTCATAACCTAGAGATGTGACACGTTCTGGGTGACACCGGTTCGGCCGAGCACCCTTGATTCGATTGTCTTTTAGGGTGGCCCATAAGGAAGAGAAGTTTTATGGTTATGATTATGTCACTAAGTTTGTCCCATATGAATGTGTTCTAAATGCCACTTAATACCACTAAGTATGATGATGATTGATGTATGTGCATTAAGTAGCGCCACACATACATTCTTTATTATGTTGCATTCATGACATTAAGATCATCCTAAAATGAATGGACCTTGGCTAAAAGACACTTTAGAACTTAAAATGAACTTGATGTATGCTCACTTGTCTTTATGAAATAAACCCAAGGTTCCTAGGGATGTGAACGATGTAACCCTAGGATAGGAGACTCCTACTGAGATTCTTTACTAAGAATTCTCACTCCTCTCTCTCTTCTCCCGTCACATCTTCAGAGAGCGATGGCGATGTTCGTTGACTTCATTGACACGCGAACCAGGGAGGTGCACTACACCAGGTGGAGCTTTCGAGTACACAAGCGTTGCAAGGATATTCCCTTCGGCTGTATCTTTTGGGAGGGGTGGTGGATTTATACTCGTAGCTTACTAGGAGGGTAGCATTTTGGATTTTTATTGTAGTCGCACCCTACACTCGTGTTTCTTGTTGTATTTTATTTCTTCTGTATTACAAGCTCTGCCTGTACCTATGCGGGTATGACTACCTATGTACTCTACATATATTATTAATGAAATGTTTCTCTTGTTATGATGATTTCTGCTCCACCATTATATGTTTTCCTTTTTGAGTTCTCTCTATGAGTGTTAATCACGTCTCATGTTTCTGTTATTCGAATAGTTAAGTTCGCGGCTCTCACTTTGTTTTATACTTTCACAAAAAAAATTTTTACCATAATTTTCGCTAAATATTTTTAAGAAAAGGATGAGACTATGAGGTAATAGCCTAATGTATAACCTAATGTGTTCTAGAAAGTTGGGTTAAAATTAGGGTGTTACAGAACGGATCTCGGAAATGGAGACTTTAGAAAACTCATAAATGAACTAATAAATGTCCATGGTTTTATAAATAAACCGAGATTCCTGGAGACATAGATGATGACACCTAGGATAGGAGGAGAACCCTACTGAGTTTCTTTAGTAAGAATCTCACTCCCTCTATCTCTTTCTTTCCATTACGTCTTCAGAGCAAGATGGCGATGTTCGTGCTGTTCGTTGATACGCCACGGTGGGAGATCCACCATGACCCGGAGCACGGGCCATTCCATTTTGAGGGTCGATGTACTGTACGCATCTTCATGTTTTTGGGACGGCCATTTGCACACCCCGTGTATAGTTATCGCTTCTCCCCAACATCCCCCTATGGTGACCCCATGATTTTTGAGCGTGCACGGACACGACATGAGAGGAACCTACGGACTCACTCTGCCGATTCAGCTAACATACCGGAGTACGTGCCGCTATCGCAGCACTCGGAGGAGGACCCTCCAGAGGATTCCCCCATGGACCATGAGGGCTCTGCCCCCACTCCGCCTCTGCGACTGATGGCGGCGAGGAGCGATCACTCGGCGTCGAAGGGCTTGGTGCGGACCACGACCCGACGTGGGCGACACGTTCGATCCACAGGGCATGCACGCACCGCCGAGCTCTGCCCGTGGATTGGCTACGTTCCTCCGTACCCGTGATTCTGCTGTGGAGATTGGAGGGTAGCCCTTAGTGCACGCACGACACGTAATATAGATGAAACCTCTTTTGTGTTGAGGTTATCCACCTTAGGATGCACGTGGGTAGGGATGTTTCTTTCTAGTTCTTTTCTATGTATTCAGTATTTCCGTTGTATTCCTGTTTATCATGTACTTGAAGAGTCCTGCCCCGTAGGGTAAGCATATTATATATGAGGTATTCCAGTTGTGATGATGTTATGATTTAGAGCCACTTCTATGTTTATATTTCTGCATTTTATGATACCGACCCAGTAAGATATGTGCGGCTTCTATTTTAAGTAATGTTTTAAAAAAAAAAAAATTGGCTCGTATTTTCGTTAAGCTATTTTTCCAAGGAAAAAGAACCATGACAATAGGTAATGACTAATATTTGGCCTAAGTACGTACTAGTAGTATTGGGTCGAATATTAAGGTGTTACAGTTTCTCCTCATCAGCACCCTACGGCGACGACGAGTGGGTTTTTGAGCGCGTGCGTACGCATAACGAGAGAGTGCTCTGCATGAATACCGCCACCTCAGCCATGCGTGACAATTCCGACTACGTGCCCTGAACTTACTTCTCGGAGACCGACCCGTCGGAGGACCCGCCTACCTATCCGTACAACGAGAGCTTCGGCCCCACTCCACCATTGACGAGAATAGGCAGTGAGGATACCGTGACTCAGCTAGAGCTAGCACGACGACCGGAGATGCGGCCACGTCGCGGGGGTCACTCTCGATCTCTGTTCCGCCTCTATACGCTAGAGGAGCTCGCCTAATTTCCCGGATATTTGCCTCGCTCGCGAGATGGACGTCAGTAGGAGGTGACGTACGACCGATGGAGTACCCGGGTAGAGCACACACCACTTAGATGAGGATGGACCTCTTTTTGTTTAGAGGTTATCTCTTTAGTTGCACTTGGGTAGGGGAGTTGCTTTTATGTTTTCCGTCGTACTTTCCTTTATATTTTCTTTTTAGATGTATCTGCTCATGATGTACTAAACTAAGCTCCACTCTCCATGGGTGGGCATATCATATTATATATAAATATGCAGTTCAGTTTTATTGTGATGTGCCTTTACTTGCCTTATGTTATGATGTTATGAGATGTTTGCTTTATTTCCATCCATGCTTTATTGCTCATCATGTCGCGCGGCTCTCACTTTGCTTTTATAAATTCAAAAAAAAAAATTTACCAATATTTTCTGCTAAGTATTTTAAAGTAAAGAGGAGACTATGATGTAACCGACTAACGATTAACCTAAATATGTTCTAGAGTATTGGGTTAAAAATTATGATGTTACATCTTTGGACGTGGAGAAGATTGTGAAAGCAAAGGCTATGGAGCCTTTTAGTGATCTGTACCCCCTACTTCCTAGCATAGAACTACATGATAAGGAGGGGTTTGTATGTCGTATCTGTTAACGCATGCTTGGTTTGCTAAGAGATTGAGAGTAGCATACATGGGAAGCCTATCATTGTTAGTGGTAATGATGAGTTTGGTATGCTGAGAAGAACACCTCTAGTGCTAGACAACAATGGGGTTAGTTTTGTTGATGTGAGCTGGTATTTCCCTTTAGCTGTAATTCAGCTAAAGAAGGATGGTTGAGAGTTGTCACATGTTCTATTTTTTGGGTTAGACGAGTATGATATTTTGAAGAGTAATGCTCAGCACTTGGACTTATGTGGGGATCTTGCTAATTGTAACATCCTCTCAAGTACAACATCATCCTTAAGTCACGACATCAGACTCGAGAGTTGTTACTTATAAATTAGCGAACCTTTCTTAAATATCTATATCCAGAAAATGGGCGCATTTCACACCATTGTAGCACAAATTTATTTGCACATTAAACAATCAATTCAGAGGTTATAAAAATCATCCAAGACAATGTATTCCCAAGGTGCTATAAAAATTTCAGAGCAAAAAGAGTTCTCTAACTATGTTAACAAAATTAGACAAATTTGGTGGTCAGAAACCACTCAACCTCAGCTCAAGAACCAAAATTCATAATTTTTTAACCCTAGCAATTGAACCCAGAAAATTTGAGATAAAAATCCTGGTAAAACCTCAACATGTCTCTAATACCCTGTAAAAAGTTCAAGTGATAATTCCATCATTTGGTATGGTAACAAAATGATGAGAATTCAACCAAGACCAACAAAGTTCAAGATCCATTACAACACATGGATGGACCAATGACTAGAGCTAGAGTAAAAAGGCTAAAGGAAGCTTTGCAAGGCCTAGTCATGGAAGCAAAGACCAGGAGCAATCAGATTGAGCATGAGACGTCAAATTGGACCAATCTTATCTAGTTTGATGAATACCTAAGTCCAACATGAAGAAGTCACTTGAAGACCCAAAGAATAAGCCCAATTCACATGATCAAGTTGCAAACAGATTGGGCTAGAATAATTAATGCAATTTGTCTTATTTTCTTGTAATTTTCGTGCACCTTTTAATGTCTTTCAATTTAGATGCTTTTTACTTGTTTTCAAGTTAGTTTTAAGAGTTTTTAGAGTTCCTAGCCCAATATAATAGGTAGTGGAAGTGATAATGGAACTTTAATACTTAGTGGGACTTTAATGCTTAGTGGGAATGATAGTGGCTGCAACACAATGCTTAGTGGCTTGTGGAATGGGACTTCAATACAGATTATAAATAGGAACTCAATGTAATCCACAAATCAGATTATTAATTACATTTCTTGAGTTTTCTTTCCTAGTGAGAACTTCCCTTTGTTCTTGGGCAAAAACCTAAATCTGATCTTATCGAGGTAACTTGTGGCGATCAAAACAAGACTTATCACTCACCTTCTCATCTTCTCTTGAGTGTGGCGTCTATATCCTTCTGAAACACAAACAAACTCAAACACATATCTTTAGACTCCAACCTGAAAGTGCAAGGTGATCCTGGTTTATTCTAGTTATTGATTCAAGCCTCTCAACTCTAACCAAGCTGAATCATATCACAAAATTAGCAAAATTCTGACTTCCATTCCAAAGACTTCAGCAAAGATATGCTTAATTTCGGTTCTTGATTTTTTTAAAGCAGTTTGACTCAAAATCAGAACCCAAGAAAATTCGTGGGACTAGCCCAACATGTTAGCTCCAACATATATTTTTTCCGGATCACGCAAATGCCTATAACAAGCCCAAAGAATTCGTGATCACACACTGCCTATAAGAAAATTGAAAATCCAACAAGTATCACTCAACATCTTTTGACAAAATGATCTTTCTAACCTCATCCAAACACTTCACCAAAATTCATACATCAATATCAACATAATATCAACCAAATTAACCAGAAATTTTGGACTAAGAATTCCTCAAAAGAATTTTGAAAGAAAAAGGCCAAAGAAAACCCTACTTTTGAAAGCTAATGTATCCTTGTCTTTAGTTAGCTCCAAAATGGAAGTTCTTTCCTCCAAAGCTCTTAAAACACAATCAAACCCCCCTCTAATCAATGATGGTTGAGGTAATGAGGTGATGTTTGAAGATTCTAATCAGTTATATTCGTAGAGGTTGAAGTGTAGAATAATTTTTGTGAAGGAAGATTTTGATTTTATCAAGGTTTGGCTTAGGATTTTTGAGGTTGAAATCAAGGTTTTGATGAAAAAGGAAATGGAGGTTCTGCTGATGGTTGCTAGCCAAGGCTGAAAAAATGCCTTCTTGGAGAAGAAATTTGGTCATATATATCTTGTAAGAAGTAATGGAATTGGTTAATCATAAAGCATAATTTCTTTTCATTAAAGGAACTTAATATCAATGGCTAAGATTTTATCTTTCATCCAAGATAAAATCTTAGCCATTCATTTGGCATTCAAAGGGATAGACTTCATTAATTTGTAGAGATTAACTACCTTTAGGTGTTAAAAATCGCACACCGAAATTTCACCGAACGGGTGAAACATCGTACCCGAGTAATCAAACATTGCTCAAAAATTAATTCTAGGCCTAAAATTCTCATTCCTTTCCATATCTAATCTCAATCCTTTAATTTTTTCAGTTTCAGGAGTCTCCGAGTCTCAAATCTATGGTTTCGGCTATCCCGGCAGGCTTGCAGGGGCCACAAGTTACTATTCATTTTTTTTTACAAATCCGTCGGACCGTCCTCATCATTGTTCAAACTATCAAATTTTTAAAATTATGACTAATAAAGCTCAAATTAATTTTTAAATAATTTTTAGGGTGTTACATGACCATCTACCTTAAAAAGAATTTTGCCCTCAAAATTCATTTAAAAATAGTTTCAAAAGACAATTTCATAAGTCACTGCATGACATTCACACACAAGCAAACAAAACATAACAATTGAATCCTAAAACGTCCCTACCTAGGATCGGATTATTTGGTGGTGAGGTCTGCTTAGCTCGTGCTGCCCCTGTGTGCTGGCTTCTCAGTAGGCTTTGGATATCTTTCTAGACACTCCCAGCTCTTATGCCCTTGCTTTCTACATCGATAGCATACGTATTGTCCAACCCTACAAGGTCTACCTTCATGGTTCTTCCCACATTTTGGGCAACCTTGTCTCATGGTTGACCATTGTTGTTGTTTATCCTCATATAGATTGGGTTGAAACTGCTTCTTTTAGGGCAAAGCCTCCTCAAAACTTTGGTCTCTAAGTGTCGATCTTTTGTTAGAAGTGTCCTTAGTAGATTAGGCAATAGCTAGCTTCTTGTTGGAGTCCTCTACACGACGGTACTTGTTTACCAATGTTGCATAATCTCTTATCTCTAAGAGTCCCACAGCAGCTTCAATATCCTCACGTAGCCCTCCTTCATACTTCATGCATTTCCAAACTTCATCGGGATTATGCTGGTAGATAGTGGAAAACTTGCAAAGTTCTTCGAACTTGGCCGTATATTCTGCGTTACTCATGGACCCTTGCTTAAGTGCCATGAACTCTAACTCCTTTGCATTTCTCACAGATATGGGGAAGTACTTGTGGTAGAAAGCTTCCTTGAAGACACCCCAAGTTATTTCAGTTTGAGAAGCTTCAAATAATCCTTTGGTGCTGACCTACCAGAATTCAGCATCTGCTTTTAGCATGTAAGTAGCAAAAGCCACTTTCTGGATCTCAGTGTAAGGAAGAACTGAGAAAATCTTCTCCATGGCTTTAATCCATTCTTCTGCTTTACTTGCATTGAAAGCTCCTCAAAAATAGTGGAGGGTTTGCTTTTCTGAACTTAGCAAATTTCTGATACTCCACATCCACTTCATTTCGTCCAGGGTTATCAGCCGGATTTCGATCTTCATTGCGGTTCAACCTCTCCATCACTCGGTTAGCAACTGCAGCTTGTTCTCTCATTGCTGCGGCCATCTCACGAAAAGAATTCATCATATCGGCTTCATTTCCACCCCCACGCCTAGTATGCCGATTTCAAGTCATTGATTCCTATCACACCAAACAAGATATTGAGTTGATCAGGCTCAATACCAAGCTAAGTGTGGCAGCAACTCACAACATTCCTAACTAATAGTCATACATATATAGAATTATACTGCATGACATTTACTAAGGAAGCATAACCAGTCCATTCCTCAAGGTCCTACTAGGATGAACTGCTCTGATACCATGATGTAACATCCTCCCAAGTACAAAGTCATCCTTAAGTCATGACATCAGACTCGAGAGTTGTTACTTAGAAATTAGCGGACTTTTCTTAAATATCTATATCCAGCAATTAGGCAGATTTCACACCATTGTAGCACAAATTTATTTGCACATTAAACAATCAATTCTGATATGATTCAGCTTGGTTAGAGTTGAGAGGCTTCAATTAGCAACTAGAATAAACCAGGATCACCTTGCACTTTCAGGTTGGAGTCTAAAGATATGTGTTTGAGTTTGTTTGTGTTTCAGAAGGATATGGACGCCACACTCAAGAGAAGATGAGAAGGTGAGTGATAAGTCTTGTTTTGATCGCCACAAGTTACCTTGATAAGATTAGATTTAGTTCTTTGCCCAAGAACAAAGGGAAGTTCTCACTAGGAAAGAAAACTCAAGAAATGTAATTCATAATCTGATTTGTGTCTTCCATTGAGTTCCTATTTATAATCTGTATTGAAATCCCACTCCACAAGCCACTAAGCATTGTGTTGCAGCACTATCATTCCCACTAGGCATTAAAGTCCCACTATCATTCCCACTAAGTATTAAAGTTCCATTATCACTTCCACTACCTATTATATTGGCCTAGGAACTCTAAAAACTCTTAAAACTGACTTGAAAACAAGTAAAAGGTATCTGAATTGAAAGACATTAAAAGGTACACGAAAATTACAAGAAAATAAGACAAATTGCACTAATTATTCTAGCCCAATCTATTTGCGACTTGATCATGTGAATTGGGCTTATTCTTTGGGTCTTCAAGTGACTTCTTCATGTTGGACTTGGGTATTCATCAAACTGAATAATATTGGTCTAATTTGGCATCTCATGCTCAATCTGATTGCTCTTGGTCTTTGGTTCCATGACTAGGCCTTGCAAAGCTTCTTTTAGCCTTTTTACTCTAGCTCTAGTCATCGGTCCATCCATGTGTTGTAATTGATCTTGAACTTTGTTGGTCTTGGTTGAATTCTCATCATTCCCTCCCTCTTGAAAAGGATTCGTCCTCGAATCAGCTTTCGTCTGCATCAAACAAAGATAAATCAGCCACATTAAAAGTAGCACTATCTTGGTACTCACCTGGAAGATCAAGTTTGTAGGCATTATCATTTATTTTCTCGATCACTTGGAAAGGACCATCACTTCTTGGTTGCAATTTGGAATGTCTTTGAGCTGGAAACCTTTCCTTCCTCATAACCCAATCTCTTGGTTGAAAACTCACCTTCTTACATCCTTTGTTGGCTTGATGAGCATACTGCCATGTCTTCTTTTCAATTTGTTGTCTCACTTTTTCATGGAGTTGCTGGACAAATTCGGCCTTCTTTTTACCATCTAGATTACCTTGCTCTTTTATTGATAAAGGAATTAAATCTAATGGAGTCAAAGGATTGAAACCATAGACCACTTCAAAAGGAGAGTGATTAGTAGTGGAGTGTGTTGCCTTATTGTAAGCAAATTCGACATGAGGCAAACATTCTTCCCAAGATTTTAGATTCTTACTAATCACAGCCCTTAACAAGGTTGAGAGAGTTCTATTCACTACCTCAGTTTGTCCATCAGTTTGTGGATGACAAGTTGTAGAGAAAAGGAGCTTGGTTCCTAACTTGTTTCACAAGGTCCTCCAAAAGTGACTTAAGAATTTGGTGTCACGGTCAGAGACAAATGCTTCTTGGCATGCCATGCAATCTCACCACTTCTTTGAAAAATAATTCAGCAATTTGAGTGGCATCATCCGTTTTGTGGCAAGCTATGAAGTGTGCCATTTTTGAAAACATGTCCATAACAACAAAAACAGAATCTTTGCCCCTTTTGGTCCGAGGCAAGCCTAATACAAAGTCCATAGATAAATCGGTCCAAGGGGAATCAGGAATTGGCAATGGAGTATACAACCCATGAGGCATGACCTTGGATTTGGCCTTTTTACAAGTGATACAATTACCACAATTTTTTTTACTTGCTCTTTCATTTGACGCCAAAAGAAATGTTCAGCCAAAATACTCAAAGTCTTACTAACCCCAAAGTGGCCTATTAATGCCCCTCCATAAGCCTCTCTAACAAGCAATTCATGCAAGGTACAATTAGGCACACAAAGTCTATTACCCTTGAACAAGTAACCATCTTGCCTAAAGAGATCCTTTTCTGCCCCTTTTTCACAAGCAATGTACAATTGTGAAAAATCAGAATCATTTATGTACAGGTCTTTCAAATGCTCAAAACCAAGCAATTTTGCATCTAAAGTGGAAAGAAGTGCATACCTTCTAGAAAGTGCATCTGCCACAACGTTTTCTTTCTTTTGCTTTTATTTGATCACATAGGGGAATTGTTCCAGAAATTCAATCCACTTACCATGCCTTTTATTTACCTTTCCTTGTCCCTTTAAATGTTTCAAGGATTCATGATCTGTGTGCACTACAAATTCTTTTGGCAAAAGATGATGTTGCCAAACCTACAAAGTTCTCACCAAAGCATACAACTCTTTGTCGTAAGTGGAGTAATTAAGTTTAGCACCACTTAATTTCTCATTTAAATAAGCCACAGGTCACCCCTCTTGCATCAAAACAGTGCCAATACCTATACCTGAAGCATCACATTCAATTTCAAAAGATTTAGTAAAATTAGGCAAAACAAGTAATGGTGCATTACTCAACCTCTCCTTAAAGGTATTGAAAGCTACTTCTTGCTCTTTTTCCCACTTGAATCTTACATTTTTCTTGACAACCTCAGTTAAGGGTGCAGCTAGTGTACTAAAGTCTTTGACAAACCTCCCATAGAAACTAGCTAACCCATGAAAACTTCTGACATCACTCAAATTTTTAGGTGTAGGCCATTCCTTAATTGCTATTACTTTCTCTTCATCCACTTTCACACCTCTCAAACTAACAATGAATCCAAGAAAATTTACTTGTTGAGAGCAAAAAGAACATTTCTTTAGATTAGCATGCAATCTCTCTTTTCTCAATGCAAGTAAGACACCCCTCAAATGCTCAAGATGATCATCTAAGCTCTTGCTATAGATAAGGATATCCTCAAAATAAACAACAACTGATTTTCCAAGAAAAGCACGCAAAACATAATTCATGAGATGCATGAAAGTACTTGGAGCATTAGTTAAACCAAAAGGCATAACTAGCCACTCATACAATCCATACTTAGTTTTGAATGTAGTTTTCCATTCATCCCCTTCTTTCATCCTAATTTGATGATATCCATTTTTCAAATCAATTTTAGAAAAATAACAAGAACCATGCAATTCATCAAGCATATCATCTAATCTAGGAATTGGATGTCTATACTTTACAGTGATTTTGTTGATGGCTCTACAATCTGTACACATCCTCCATGATCCATCTTTCTTTGGTATAAGGATAATGGGTACAGCACAAGGACTCATGCTTTCTCTCACCCATCCTTTTGCATTAGCTCTTCAACTTGTCTTTGAAGTTCCTTTGCTTCCTCAGGATTAGTTTTATAGGCCGGCCTATTAGGGAGTACAGCCCCAGGAATGAGATCAATTTGGTGCTCAATTCCTCTCAAAGGTGGCAAACTACTTGGAACTTCATCCGAGAACACATCCTCAAATTCTTGCAAAAGAGATACAAAAGAGCTAGGCAAAAAAGTTTAATCAATGTTATAGTTTAAACAAGTCTCCTTGTACAGAAGTACAAGCATAGGTTGATGGGAAAAACAAGCTATCTTGATCTCGCTTTCCTTTGCAATGACACTCATGTGTTTACTCTCTTTTTCTTGTTCACCACTCTCTTGGTGTTTACCTTTCTTTTTTTCACTCAAAAGTTTCTTTTCACTCTTTTTTTTTATTGGATACCTCATGCTCTCTAGACTGCCTCATTTTTACTTAATCTTCAAAAACTTGTCTTGGAGACAAAGGTGCAAGGGTGAACTTCTTCTTGTTGTGCACAAGTGAAAATCGATTAGTGTATCCATTATGGATCACCTTATGGTCAAATTGCCATGGTCTTCCAAGAAGTATATGTGCAGCCTCCATGGGGACCACATAACAAAGTACCTCATCCACATAATCTCCAAAAGTGAATGGTACTAGAACTTGCTTGTCCACCTTCAATTCTCCATCATTATTGAGCCATTGCAACCTATATGGCCTAGGGTGCTTAGAAGTGCGTAAATTCAATTTTTCCACCAAAAGTATGCTGGCCACATTGGTGCAGCTCCCTCCATCAATAATCATGCTGCATACTTTTCCTTGAACAAGACATCTAGTATGGAAAATGTTTTCCCTTTGTGCATCATCTTCTTCTTTGCCCTGCACATTCAAAATCCTTCTAACAACTAGCAAATCACCATCATGAGGCCTAATTTCCTCACCTTCACTTTCATCCTTTGGTGAAGCATCAGACTCTTCTTCGGTTTCCACCTCACCATTATCCTTCATAATGATTGCTCTCTTGTTGGGACATTGAGAAGCAATGTGACCTCTTCTAAGACACTTAAAGCACTTTATGTCTCAGTGCTTTGAAGTGCCTATTGATGGTTGAATTCTCTTTAATTCAGCCTCTTTAGACTAAATTGCAATTGGTTGCTCCTTCCTTGCATTGTTTCTCCAAGGAATTGAATTGGAACTAGAAGAATTTCTTCTATTCCTCCTCTTTAATTGCTGCTCCACCTTAATAGCTTGGTGCACCATATCTTGAAGTTCCACGTAGTGATACATCTCCACAGCATCAACTATGTCTCGATTAAGACCATTGAGGAATCGAGCCATGGTTGCTTCTTGGTCCTTCACAATGTTTGCTTGAATCATGGCCATCTCCATCTCCTTGTAATACTCATCCACACTCTTAGAACCTTGATTGAGGCTTTGCAACTTATTATGGAGTTCCCTATGGAAATATGAAGGCACAAATCTCTTTCTCATGATTGCCTTCATCTCTACCCATGTCTGAATTGGTTGCTCTCCATTCCTAGCTCTATCTTTCTGCAATTGATCCCACCAAACAAGAGCATAGTCAGTGAATTCAAGGGCAGCAAGCTTAACCTTATTACCTTCAGAATATGTGTGACAAGAGAATATTTGCTCCACTCCAAATAGGCTTGAGGATCAGACTTCCCTTGAAATGGAGGAATTTTGATGTTAATTCCTCTAAGTTCATCACTAGAATTTCTTCTTCTCCTATTGTGTCTAATGATCCTTCTTCTCCTTGGGTTTTGATCACTTGTCTCTTCCTCTCCAGATTGGTAATTTGTTTCATCTTGAGAACCATGATGACTTATAGGTGAATGGTTTTCCATCCTATCCATCCTCTCATGGAGCTCTTCAAATTTTCGATTGAATAGCCATTCTAGATGGCCAGTTAATGCTTGCATCTGAAAAGTGGATAATCCTCTATCTAGTGAAGAATTTTCATCTCCTGCCATGTTAGTTAGCTGAAAGAGAAAAGTATAGGGCCTCACAAAACTCACAAAGTGTTTATGCTCTTGAAATATGACACTCACACTCATGTATGTCACTCTCAATATTGGCTTTTGACCAGAATGTTCACTCTAGCCTTTTTCCACTAAAAACTTCCTCTTATGAGTCCTTAAGAAGGAACCTAATCAATGATTCTCTTAAGGTAACAGAGTTTTGACCAAAACAAGAAAATTAGAATAAGGGATGACTAGAAGAACTGAAACAAGGAAGTTTTGGTAAGACTTACTTAGAACAGGTTCTGGTTTGTTTCCTCTTCTTTCTTTTTTTTCACGTTTTGTTTTTTTTTTTAATGATGAAGGTAAAAATAAATGAAACAAGTTCAGACCTGAATAACAAGGAAATTGTGCTCTGATTACCAAATGATATGATTCAACTTGGTTAGAGTTGAGAGGCTTGAATCAGCAACTAGAATAAACCAGGATCACCTTGCACTTTGAGGTTGGAGTCTAAAGATATGTGTTTGAGTTTGTTTGTGTTTCAAAAGGAGATAGACACCACACAAGAGAAGATGAGAAGGTGAGTGATAAGTCTTGTTTTGATCGCCACAAGTTACCTTGATAAGATCAGATTTAGTTCTTTGCCCAAGAACAAAGGAAAGTTCTCACTAAGAAAGAAAACTCAAGAAATGTAATTCATAATCTGATTTGTGTCTTACATTTAGTTCCGATTTATAGCCTGTATTGAAATCCCACTCCACAAGCCACTAAGCACTATGTTGCAGCCACTATCATTCCCACTAGGCATTAAAGTCCCACTATCATTCCCACTAAGTATTAAAGTTCCATTATCACTTCCACTACCTATTATATTGGCCTAGGAACTCTAAAAACTCTTAAAACTGACTTGAAAACAAGTAAAAGGTATCTGAATTGAAAGACATTAAAAGGTGCACGAAAATTACAAGAAAATAAGACAAATTGCACTAATTATTCCAGCCCAATCTATTTGCAGCTTGATCATGTGAATTGGGCTTATTCTTTGGGTCTTCAAGTGACTTCTTCATGTTGGACTTGGGTATTCATCAAACTGAATAAGATTGGTCCAATTTGGCATCTCATGCTCAATCTGATTGCTCTTGGTCTTTGGTTCCATGACTAGGCCTTGCAAAGCTTCTTTTAGCCTTTTTACTCTAGCTCTAGTCATTGGTCCATCCATGTGTTGTAATTGATCTTGAACTTTGTTGGTCTTGGTTGAATTCTCATCAAATTCAGAGGCTATAAAAATTATCCAAGACACTTGAATGTATCCCCAAGGTGCTGTAAAAATTTCAGAGGAAAAAGAGTTCTCTAACTATGTTAACAAAATTAGACAAATTTGGTGGTCAGAAACCACTCAACCTCAGCTCAAGAACCAAAATTCATAATTTTTTAACCCCAGCAATTGAACTCAGAAAATTCGAGATAAAAATCCTAGTAAAAACTCAACATGTCTCTAATACCCCATACAACTTACAAGTGATAATTCCATCATTTGGTGTGGTAACAAAATTAGCAAAATTTACAGCTTCCGTTTCAGTACTTCAGGCAGCATATGCTTAATTTCGGTTCTTGATTTTTTTAAAGCAATTTGACTCAAAATCAGAACCCAAAAAAATTCGTGGGACTAGCCCAAGATGTTAGCTCCAACATAGTTTTTTTCCAGATCATGCCAATGCCCATAACAAGCCCAAAAAATTCATGATCACACACTGCCTGTAAGAAAACCAAAAATCCAAAAAGTATCACTCAACATCTTTTGACAAAATGATCTCTCTAACCTTATCCAAACACTTCACCAAAATTCATACATCAATATCAACATAATATCAACCAAATTAACCAGAAATTGTGGACTAAAACTAGTAAGAATTCCTCAAAAGAATTTTGAAAGAAAAAGGCCAAAGAAAACCCTACTCTTGAAAGCTAATGTATCCTTGTCTTTAGTTTGCTCTAAAATGGAAGTTCTTCACTCTAAAGCTCTTAAAACACAATCAAACCCTCCTCTAATCAGTGATGGTTGAGGTAATGAGGTGAGGTTTGAAGATTCTAATCAGTTATATTTGTAGAGGTTGAAGTGTAGAATAATTTTTGTGAAGGAAGATTTTATTTTATCAAGGTTTGGCTTAGGATTTTTGAGGTTGAAATCAAGGTTTTGATGAAGAAGGAAATGGAGGTTCTTTTCCTTAGGTTGAAGTGTAAGAAGTGTAAGAAGTAATGTGATTAGTTAATCATAAAGCATAATTTCTTTTCATTAAAGGAACTTAATATCAATGGCTAAGATTTGATCTTTCATCCAAGATAAAATCTTAGCCATTCATTTGGCATTCAAAGGGATAGACTTCATTAATTTGTAGAGATTAACTACCTTTTGATGTTAAAAATTGCACATCGAAATTTCACCAAACGGGTGAAACACCGTACCCGAGTAATCAAACATTGCTTAAAAATTAATTCTAGGCCTAAAATTCTCATTCCTTACCATATCTAATCTCAATCCTATAATTTTTTTAGTTTCAGGAGTCTCCGGGTCCCAATTCTATGGTTTTGGCTTTCCCGGCAGGCCTGCGAGGCCCACAAGTTACTATTGATGTTTTTTTTTTTTTACAAATCCATTGGACCATCCTTGTCATTGTTCAAACTATCAAATTTTTAAAATTATGACTAATAAAGATCAAATTAATTTTTAAATAATTTTTAGGGTTTTACATCATATAACACCCGAGGATTGCGAAGTCGGAGAGTGATCGCCAGTGCAAGGAGGCACGGACAAGGAGCGGCTCCTGGCAGACTTTAAAAGCGAAGGGGGTACATGAATGAACCCATTACACACCCGAATGAGAAGGATCCTGAGACTGTATAGGTATGGGACTACACAGTTAATGAGGGCTTATATGAATTGATTTGTACTACCTATACCAACAAGATGCATCTTCTTTTCGGTAGCCCATCACGAAAGAACTCTATAGTTAAGCATGCTTGACTTGGAGCAATTTTGGGATGGGTGACCTCCTGGGAAGTTTTCCCAAGAAGCGTATGAGTGAGGACAAAGCACGTTGAAAAGACCCGTGTTGGTTTGTGGGGACAGTCATCAATCCATAAAGCAGCAGGGGATGTTGTACTAATGACCAAATTCACATTCCTTGGGAACTAAATAGGAAAATAGCAAGATAGTAGAGGTTTAATGTTTCAGCCTTCCACTAAGCCTATAAATAGGAGAACTCTTGTATTGTAAACACAAGTTGAATTTGAATGAAATATGAGTTTTCTCTATTATGAGCTTCCCTTGAGTTCTTGGGCAAAGAACTAAATGGATCTTATCAAGGCAACTTTTGGTGATCAAAACCTTCATGACTTATCACTTACCTTCTCATCTTTCTTGAGTATGGCATCAATATCCTTCCCTAAAACTGAATTTTAAGACAATCCATTTCCTAGTTTCGTATCAAGAGTCAGATGTAGAGACCGATACAGAGATTATCTTTAAGAAGCCACCACCTGAATCAGTTGAGAAGATGGATATTAATCACTCTAGTCCAATTATGGAGGTGTATAGGGAGTTCCTTTTATAGTTCCATTATTCCTTGGAGCCCCTAGTTCAGATTGGGGCAATTTGGGAAAACTCCATTCCCCATAGTTTCTGTGGATGTGGAGAAGACTTTGAAAGCAGAGGCTATAGAACCTTTTAGTGATATATACCCTCTGCTTCCTAGCATAGAACTAGATGATGAGGACGGGTTTGTATGTCATATCTATTAATGCATGCTTGGTATGTAAGAGATTGAGAATAGCATACAGGGGAAGCCTATCACTGTTAGTGCTGATGATTAGTTTGGTGTGCCAGGAGGAACACCTCTAGTGCCAGACACCAATGGGATTACTTTTGTTGATGTGAGCTGGTATTTCCCTTCACCTATAATTGAGCTAAAGAAGGATGGTTGGGAGTTGTCACATGTTCCATTTTTTGGGTTGGACGAGTATGATATTTTGAAGAGTGATGCTCAGCTCTTAGACTTATGTGGGGATCTTACTAATGACCAAATTCACATTCCTTGGGGACTAAATAGGAAAATAGCAAGAGAGTGGAAGCCTCCTTTTGGGAACACACATCTCTTTTCCAAATGAATTAAGTTATTATTGGGATGTTCAAATATGGAACAGTTCAAGGCTCCAAGGATTGCATTGCAAACTTCACCATTTTGGATCCAAAAATTTGAGTAGGACTGTGACTTATGACATGGTCCTAACAATGTGGTACCCAAATGGAATTAGGAGTTGCAAACTTCAAATGGAACTTTGAGAGCAGATCAAGCATAATCCCCTATAAGCGAGTTCTTATCACCTTTTCCCCTTTTAGTTTTCTATCTTTAATTATCAATAGCGCATGCTTAGTGTATAATTTCACATGCTACTAGTTTTAGGCTTTTGGTTATTGTTTAATTGTGTTATATGTTATTCCTGTTATGGTATTGAGGATTTCTTGCTTGGGCTTTAGCACTTTTGGTACTTTTCCTGACTTGCTTGACTGTAAATTGTGTTTTGTGCATTTCCTCTTCATTGCTTGGATTGAGTATATGGACAAAACCTTCAGTTCAAATTTTGAGCCCTTTTATGGATGGATATATTATTTGTCATTCTTGTTTTTTTTCTGTATTCCCTCATTGGTTGTACATTCTAGAACTCTTTGTCCTGATTGAACCTTTGTCATCAGCATGTTGCATTAAACAAATAAAGCATTTTTCTTGTTTAGCTACTTGACCACATCGTCAAACTTCCATATTGCCCTTGTTTGCACCCACTTTGAGTCTTAATGACGACTTTTTTGTTTTAGCACATCACAAGACTAAGTGAAAAAAAATGAAATTACCCAACCTTTAGGCTTAGGAAAGCAAGTGTCCATCTTTTATATGTGCTAAAGCACAAGTGTAAGGGTATGCATAAGGACATACATTGTTTTAAGTATAGGGGAAATGGTGATATTGCAAAGAAATCTCCAAAAGGAAATATAGCAATAAATGCATACATATATGCTGAATTTTCCAAGAAAAAATAGAAAAATATGCAAAAAAAATAAAAAGAAGTGAAGAAAAAAAAAACCACACAAAAATATATGTTCATATATAAAAGTTTTGGGGATTTGGTTGAAGTTGTAGGAATGAGGCTTGTATAAGCATATTTCATTTGGATTGGCACTCTTTACATTTTTGCTCTTATGCATTTGCATTTGCTCTTTTAAGCATTAGGTTTAGCTTTTCTTGGACTTTGTGAATTTTCTACCTTTCACCTAAGCTCGATTACAATATTGGATAAGCCATCTTGATTTGTGTATGTATGTGTGTTGATAGTTGAGAGTAAGATAACTAGCAAGGCTATAGTAGTGCATTTTCTAATTGAGATGAATTGAGTGCCAAATTTTGAGCCTAAACTATTTTAAGAAACTCAAGTGGCAAACACTTACCTTGGGGCTTCATGGTGTGTTTTAGGCCTTTATGCTTGTTTCCTCATAGTTCACTGGAACTGCCATTTTAATTATTTTCTTTGTTTTGTGTCAAGTTGAGGATTTGTCGGTTGTTAATAGTTGGCTCGGGGATAGTTTGAGTGCTTTGATGTTTTGACCTTTAATTGATTGTCAACATGCAAGAAGCTAAGTCTGGGGGAGTGAAAAGTTCACATTTGTATGCATATTTTGTACCCTACTCTTAATACCGTAGCTCTCTTTTATGCTTAATTGTATGCATTTGAATAATATTTGAGTTTGAACATTGATTTTAGTATGAATGAGAATTTTCTGCATAATTGCACTTCTAACATTGTTCTGCGTTTTGAGAATGTTGCAGACCTCTAAAATGCCTTCTTTGGCTTTTAGGAAATGTAAGAGAAATATCTACAACTTTCATGAAGAGCTTGAAAGTTGAATCGAAAGATAGCTAGTCAAAATCAGCCCAGTAGTTAGACCTAAGGTGGTTGATGAGAATTCAACCAAGGCCAACAATGTTCAAGATCAATTACAATGCATGGATAGACCAATGACTAGAGCTAAAGCAAAAAGATTTAAAAAAAAAAAAGCTTTGTAAGGCCTAGTCATAGAAGCAAAGATCAAGAGCATCTAGTTAAGCATGAGCTCCCAAAATGGACCACTCTTATTCAGTTTGAAGAATAGCCAAGTCCAACATGAAGAAGTCACTTGAAGACCTAAGATGAAGCCGAATTCAAGTGATCAAGTTGCAAACATATTGGGCTAGAATAATTAATTTAACTTAGGTGTAATTTGTCTTATTTTCTTGTAATTTTCGTGCACCTTTTAATGTTCCCAATTTTAGAAGCTTTGTAGTTGTTTTCAAGTCAGTTTTAAGTGTTTTAAGAGTTCCTCAGCCATTATGATAGATAGTTGGTGAATTACTTGTGTTTTCAATGATAGTGGGAACTTAATGCTTAGTGGATTGTGTAGAGGCTGAAACTCAATATTTTTGCAGTCTACATAAGATTATAAGTAGAAACACAATGTAAAACACAAGGCAGATTATGAACAGACCTCTTTTGAGTTTTCTCCCATTGTGAGAACTTCCCTTTTGTTCTTGGGCAAAGAACTAAATCTGATCTTATCAAGGCAACTTGTGGCCATCAAACCAAGACTTATCACTCACCTTCTCATCTTCTCTTGAGTGTGGCATCTATATCATTTTGATTAAACACAAACAAACTCAAACACAACCTTAAACTCCAACATGAAAGTGCAAGGCAATCCTGATTATACTAGTTATTGATTTAAGCCTTTCAACTCAAACAAAGCTGAGTCATATCATTTGGTATTCAGAGCATGGCTGGTTTGAACTTTATTTATTTTTTGTCTTCATCATTACAAAAAAAAGTAAAAAAAAGAAAAAAGAAGAAAAAGAAAACAAGACAGAACATGTTCTAGTAAGTTGTGACAAAATTCCTTGTTTCAGTTCTTCTAGTCATCCCTTATTCTAAATTCTTTATGTTGATCAAAATTTGTTTCCTTAAAAGGATCATTGGTCAGGTTCTTTCTTAAGAACTCATAAGAGGAAGTTTGATTGGAAAAAGGCTAGAGAGAACATTCTAGTCAAAAGCCAATTTTTGAGTGACATACACAAGTGCGAGTGTCATATTTCAAGAGTGTAAACACTTTGTGAGTTTTATAAGGTCCTGTATTTTTTTTATTTCAGTTAGCTAACGTGCCAGGAAATGAAAATCAATCACAAGGTGGAGGATTATCCGCTTTTTAGATGCAAGCATTGACCAGCCATCTAGCTAGGCTATTCAATACAAATTTTGAAGAGCTCCATGAGAGGATAGATACGATGGAGAACCATGCTCCTAGTAGTTGGCATGCTTCGCAAGATGAAATGAATTACCAATCTAAAGAAGAAGAGACAAGTGATCAAAACACAAGGAGAAGAAGGACCATCTGGCATAATAGGAGAAGAAGAAATTCTGGTGATGAACTTGGAGGAATTAACATCAAAATTCCTCCATTTCAAGGGATGTCTGATTTGCAAGCCTATTTGGAGTGGGCAATGAGAGTGGAGCAAATATTCTCTTGTCACCACATATTCTGAAGGTAATAAGGTTAAGCTTGCTATCCTTGAATTTACTGATTATGCTCTTGTTTGTTGGGATCAATTGTAGAAAGATAGAGCTAGGAATGGAGAATAACCAGTTAGGATATGGGCTTAGATGAATGCAATCATGAGAAGGAGATTTGTGCTTTCATATTTCCATAGGAAACTCCACAACAAGTTGTAGAGCCTCACTCAAGGTTCTAAAAGAGTAGATGAGTATCACAAGGAGATGGAGATAGCCATGATTCAAGCAAACATTGTGGAGGATCAAGAAGTAACCATGCCTTGGTTTCTTAATGGCCTTAACTAAGACATAGCTAATGCTGTGGAGATGTATCACTATGTGGAACTTGAAGACATAGTGCATCAAGCAATCAAGGTGGAGCAGCAATTGAAGAGGAAAAATAGAAGAAATTCTTCTAGTTCCAATTCAATTCCTTAGAAAGACAACCTAAAGATGGAGCAACCAATTGTAATTCAATCCAAAGAGGCTGAATTAACAAAAACTCAACCATCAACAAGCACTTCAAAGAAATGAGACATACAGTACTTTAAGTGCCTTGGAGGAGGTCACATTACTTCTCAATGTCAGACAAGAGAGCAATGATTTTGAAGGATAAGGCGAGGTGGAGACCGATGAGGAGTCTGATGCATCACCAGAGGATGAAAGTGAAGGAAAGGAAATTAGGCCTCATGATGGTGATTTGTTAGTTGTTATAAGGATTTTGAATGTTCAAGGCAAAGAAGAAGATAATGCACAAGAAACATTTTCCATATTAGATGTCTTGTTCAAGGAAAAGTATGCCGCATGATCATTGATGGAGGGAGCTGCACTAAAGATGGCCAGCACAACTTTGGTGGAAAAATTGAATTTGAGCATTTCCAAGCATCCTAGGCCATATAGGTTGCAATAACTTAGTAATAATGGAGAATTGAAGGTTGACAGGCAAGTTCTAGTACCATTCACTATTCGAGATTATGTGGATGAGGTACTTTGTGATGTGGTCCCCATGGAAGTTGCACACATACTTCTTGGAAGACCTTGGCAATTTGGCTGATGTCCTTTTCTAGGAGGTATGCACTTCTTTCTACTTTAGATGCCAAATTGCTACGTAACTGATTCTGATTTTGCACAATTTTTTATTGCTTGTGAAAATGGGGCAGAAAAGGATTTATTTAGGCATGATGGTTATTTGTTTAAGGGAAATAGACTTTGTGTGCATAATTGTTCCTTGTGTGAATTGCTTGCTAGAGAGGCTCATGGAGGGGTTTAATAGGTCACTTAGAGCTAGTAAGACTTTAAGTATCTTGGTTGAACATTTCTTTTGGCCTCAAATGAAAAAAACATGTAGAAAAAATTTGTGGTAATTGTGTTACTTGTAAAAAGGCCAAGTCCAAGTTAATCCTCATGGTTTGTATGTTCCATTGCCAATTCCTGATTCTCCTTGGACTAACTTGTCCATGGACTTTGTGTTAGGATTGCCTCAGACCAAAAGAGGCAAAGATTATGGTTTTGTTATTGTGGACAAGTTTTCAAAGATGGCACACTTCATAGCTTGCCACAAAATAGATTATGCCACTCAAATTGCTGAATTGCTTTTCAAAGAAATGGTGAGATTGCATGGCATGCCAAGAAGCATTGTCTCCGACTGTGACACCAAATTCTTAAGTCACTTTTTCAGGACCTTGTGGAACAAGTTAGGAACCAAGCTCCTTGTTTCTACAACTTGTCATCCATAAACTGATGGACAAACTGAGGTAGTGAATAGAACTCTCTCAACCTTGTAAAAGACTATGATTAGTAAGAATCTAAAGTCTTAGAAGAATGTTTGCCTTATTTAGAATTTGCTTACAATAAGGAAACACACTATACTACTAAGCACTCTCCTTTTGAACTAGTCTAGGGTTTCACATTAGATTTAATCCTTTTGTAATGAGAGAACAAGGTAATTTAGATGGCAAAACAATTTTTCCAGCAACTCCATCAGAGGGTGAACCAACAAATTGAGAAGAAAACATGGCAATATGCTCATTAAGCTAACAAAAGGCGCAAGAAGGTGTCTTTTGAGCTGGGAGATTGGGTTTGGGTTCCAATGAGGAAGGAGAGGTTTCCTGCTTAGAGGCATTCCAAGCTACAACCAAGAGGAAATGGACCTTTCCTAGTGATTGAAAAGATTAATAACAATGCATACAAGCTTGGCTTTCCAAGTGTGTATCAAGTTAGTGCTACTTTTAATGTGACTGATTTGTCTTCATTTAATACAAATGACGAGCTTGATTTAAGGACGAATCCTTTTCAAAAGGGAAAGAATAATGACCAAGACCAGCAATGCTCAAGATCAATTACAACACATGGATGGACCAGTGACTAGAGCTAGAGCAAAAAGGCTAAAAGAAGCTTTGCAAGGCCTAGTCATGGAAGCAAAGACCAAGATCAATCCTGATGTGAACCAAGGAAGGGCTATAAACTTGTAAGACTAAGCCAAGGAGGAAAAGGCATTGAAGGGAATTGGAGGACCCATGACAAGATCCAAGACTAAGAGAATGAAGCAAGCTCTGGGAGGTTTAATAATAGAGCTCAAGGAAAAGGAGGATCAATGCACAATGGAGGCAGCAACTAAATCGATCACATTCCTTTAACTTAAAGTGAAATTGAGCCAATATTAAGACATAATTGGAAAGGCCCAATCTGCATGATCAAAGATGTATTCATGGGCTACATGTAACATCCTCCCAAGTACAATGTCATCCTTAAGTCATGACATTAGACTTGAGAGTTGTTACTTATAAATTATCGGACCTTTCTTAAATAACTATAGCAAATGCGATAAGATCGTGTAATAACTAGCGTAATTTGGTTAAAATATATAACAAAGAAACACAACATTTATTGAATACATAGCTAAGTACAAAAGGAAGCTCTTCTAAGAGCTTTAATACATATACGTTCTCTATTACATTTACATACATATAACTCAAACTAAGTATAGTAAATTAAAAACATCAACTACTAAACTACTGTAATCCTGAGTTCTTTCATGCAGCAGCCACATCATTCTCTGGATTAATCTGGAGACGACACGGGAACACAAAACACATAGGGGTGAGAATTATACAATTCTCAATAGGGTAACTCCCCAAAAATTCAACCATAATGTCATTGTCATTGCCCCAGCTACTTCGGTTAATTAAGAAAAAGTGATCAAGCATTACATAATAATGATTCATTTTTAAAGTTCCAAATCATATTTCCGAAGTGGGTTGATTTTAATGATCAATCACTTAATGCACACATATCATAAAGCTCAAATATATAGTTAATGATCCTAATCAAGAAATTAAATATGATATGAGTATGCATATGCTAAATATAGTGAACTTATCTCAAAGTGACCTGGTTTTACTTGTGGCCATAAAACTCAACTCGATGCATTTTCCTCTTTTCATCGACATAGGAAAGACTTAGTGTATACCCGACAAGTATTTACTATGGATAACTCCACAATGAACAGTTTATACCACATAATATTTATAGTGGTTCACACCACACAAGGGAAATAGACTGCTTATCAGGACTGAGCTCATTCCTATACATGATCATTGGATTTATTTTCTCCAATTCTTACACAGATCTATTCCTAACCGATACGTCTACCGACTCATATTATCTCTAGGGAAGTTCATCTTTTTGCCTTCCCCTTTATCTCTAGGGAAGTTCCTCATTTTGCCTCCCCTTTTATCTCTAGGGAAGTTCCTCTTTTTGCCTTCCTCTCATTCCACATAAGTCTTGTTTCTGTTTTCTCCATATGTCAGAATATGCACGAGTGAAATTTGTACATTCACTTTTCTCATACAACTGCATCATGTACTTTCTTTTCTAAAATGCATGCATAAGCCACATGTAGGCTTTCAATCACAAGTAATTCTCATTTTTGTCTCAAATAAATCTTTAAATTGTCTAGCATGCATTCATACTCATCATACTTAAATCAAGAGTCATTATATCATCAACTCAATACTTAAATTCATTTAAGCACAAATATAGCAGGTTAGCAGAATTCATGCCAAAGGAGTACAATTTATTCTGTCCATCAAACATCCATTGTAAGGGCTATAAAAATTCTCCAAGACACCTCAATGTGTCCACAAGGCCCTATAAAAATTTTAGAACAAAAATCCTTGTCTAACTTGTTTAACAAAATTAGACAGTCTTTGTGGTCAGAAACCACTCAGCCTCAGCTCAGAACTAGAATCTCATAATTTTTAATCCTAGAAAATGATTGAATTAATTCAAAATAAAACTCAAGGTTGAACCTCAAGATGTTTGAAAGACCTTGTAAAAATTTCAAGTGATAATTCAATCATTTGCTATGGCAACAAAATTAGACAAAATCACAGCTTCAAGACCAGAAAATCAGGCAGCACAGATATAGTCTCAGTTCATGATTTTTTTTCAGGTAGTTAGAGTCTTTACCATGCTCCATGAAAATTCTCTGAGTTGCCTTAGGATGTTAGCTTCAACTTAAAATTTTTATAGCTCATGAAAATACCCACAACTCACCCAAAAAATTTGTGACTAGTTGCTGCCTGGAACAAAACAGAAAATCCAGCATGCATGTTTCAATTTCTCTTTAGCAAAAATGATTTTTAACATCATCCAAACTCTCCACCAAATTAAACACATCAATATCTATCTATCATCAACCAATATATCCAAAAAATTCAAGCCAATTCAATCAGAAACAATCAGAGCAAAATTAGAAAGAAAAGTAAACAAATAAAACCCTACTTTGGTGGCTTTAGGGATCTTGGCTTTAAGGATGTTCCAAGAGTGATCTTGCTCACTTCAAGGCCACCAAATCAGCACCAAGCCCTTCCTTAATCAGTGATGTATGAGATACCAAGGTGAGGATTGATAAGGAATTGAAATTCCAATCAGTTAGTTTGATAGATTATGTAACATCCTAATTTTTAACCCAATACTCTAGAACATATTTAGGTTAATCATTAGTCTATTACTCTTTTAGTCTCATTCCTTATAACCTTTCATTAAAATACTTAGCGGAAAATACGAATAAATTTTTCTTTTTGAAACTTGAAAGCAAAACGTGAGCCGCGCACTAACCTATCGTTCGTCATAACCATAACGTGCAAGAAAAGTAACCACACCATTGATAATCATGAAACATAGTATTATACATAACAATCATAATATCATCACATCTTCATAGATACATAGACTACTAACATCATTGTACCATCATTTACATCAAAACACGTCCATATATGTGAAGTCATCCTTATCCACCTATGAGGTTGGATAAGTGTCAACCCAAAAGCTAAGGTATCTATGCTTCCACAGCGACCCTCTGCCCCATCTTCTAGTGTGATCCTTAAGCACGAGCCTCAGAAGAAGTCACGATCCTCGTTGTAATCCTCGTCTAGAGACGACACGGAAGAAAAGGAAGGGATGAGAAACTCATTCGAGATTCTCAAGAGGATTCTGACTCTAACACTAGTGTCATCGCCATCGCCCCACCACCTCGCTTTATTTATGAAAAAGGTGTACATGCATAAGGATTGGTTTTAGGCTTTACAAATCTATTTGTCCTAAAGTGGGTGTCTTTTAGTATGTGTCTTAATGACATGAATGCAACAGATATTTGATGAATGCATGCCAGTACCATATGCACATTAACACGAAAATCGTAATACTTAGACACATCATAAAGAAACAAGAATCATATATGTGGCATAAAGAGGCATAGTAATTTTCATGTGATATCTTTCTTATAAATAGAGCTCTTAAGTTCTTTTTCTTGAAGACCACCCTCTTAACATATCCACCAAAAATCCAACCGATTCACCAGCCCGGCGATAATCTGGTCACCAAACTACGTCTCACCTATCGCCTAGGAATGAGCTCAATCCTAACTAGTCGTCACTAGATTTAATATGGGCTAATAGAGGGGGTTTACATAACTTTCTTGGATCACCTATCTTAGGATCATTTCCTTCTTTGAAACGCTCTACTGGTATCTAGTACACAGCGAATTGTCCGCTTTGGCAAGCTCAATGTCAATACCCTCACAGATTTGTTTCCTCCCCACCGTAGCGGGAGAAATGCGTCTCAAGTTCACACATCTGCTCGGGGTGCTCGGCCGAACCGGTGTCACCCAGAACCTTTCCTGCGAGTGCTCGGCCGAACCGGTGTCACCCAGGAGTTTTCACAAACTTTTCTCAAATTCTCAAGCTCGATGGGAAATTCGGCAGCGTAACGACATACACCGGATTTCCTTCAAACTTGCTTTATGCCACGAAACATATAGAGCATGCATAGTCATTCAACATCAACATAAGGCATCATTTCATCGTATGCATCGTAAGCATCATAATATCATAATTTTGCATCATGGCGGGAGCATCAACACATCAATACTATATACTCTCATCAGAGATCACATGCTCAAGTTGTTCTCGTAATAAAACATACATCCTCATGAATTCCTCATATGAATAACATCATTGTAACGCCCGGGGATTGCGAAGTCGGGGAGTGATCGCCGGTGCAAGAAGGCACGGACAAGGAGCGGCTCCTGGCAGACTTCGAAAGCGGAGGGGTACATGAATGAACCGATTACACACCCGAATGAGAGGGATCCTGAGATCAGATAGGTATGGGACTATACTCTGATTAAGGAAGGCTTATATGAATTCATATGTATTACCTATACCAACAAGATGCAACTTCTTTTGTAGTCTAAACTGAAAGAACTCCACAGCTAAGCGTGCTTGACTTGGAGCAATTTTGGGATGGTGACCTCCGGGAAGTTTTCCCAGAAGTGTGCAAGTGAGGACAAAGCATCTTTGAAAAAGACCGTGTTGGTTTGTGGGGACAGTCGTCAATCCATAAAGCAGCAGGGGATGTTACGAATGGTATCAGAGCCTGCACCTCTCTCCCAAGACGGTGGTTCGGGACGAACCAGCGGAAGCGGTGGGCATGTAACGCCCGGGGATTGCGAAGTCGGGAGTGATCGCCGTGCAAGAAGGCACGGACAAGGAGCGGCTCTGGCGACTTCGAAAGCGGAGGGTACATGAATGAACCGATTACACACATTCGAATGAGAGGATCCCGAGATCAGAGTAGGTATGGGACTATACTGATTAAGGAGGGCTTATATGAATTGATTTGTACTACCTATACCAACAAGATGCATCTTCTTTTCAGAGCCCAAATCGAAAGAACTCCACAGTTAAGCGTGCTTGACTTGGAGCAATTTTGGGATGGGTGACCTCCTGGGAAGTTTTCCCAGGAAGTGTGCAAGTGAGGACAAAGCATGCTGAAAAGACCCGTGTTGGTTTGTGGGGACAGTCGTCAATCCATAAAGCAGCAGGGGATGTTACAATCATCATCCTTCACATAACATATGCATCATCGTAAAACATCTTAACATACCTTAGTATCATATAAATATCATTCTCATATTCTTAATGTCTTATGCATTGACCGCTATGGTCTTTAACTCACAGTCTAAGTTATGAATCATTCAAAGCTAACCTCTCGGGTACTTAGGAGGTTATGACTAAGTATATCTCTCTTCATACTATGGTCAAGAATATCTCTTAATCTCAAAGGTGCAGAATTCATAATTTCAACTTTACGGGTACCTAGGAGTCATGACGATGACCCTTTCTAAGTTCGGTCAATTATGAGTCATTTCTACACATTTAAACTAATTTAGAACCATGATTATCATTACTAAACCTTGCTGGATAGAATCCAGAAAATTCTAACATTAAGGGATCTAGAACTCTCAAATTAATTCTTTTCTAGTCTCTAACCTTTCTTATCTTTTACTTATGAGTTTTTCCATTGATCATACTTAAACATAAGCATGTTATCATCGTTAAAACAGCTCATACAGTGGCCAAACATAGCAAGGCGGAACCGAAATGTAACATCCTTAAATTCATAAATAACATAAATATCGATTAATGCTAATTAGAAATTAGATAAAATATAGCAAAAACCAAGAGAACCTAGACCAGTTTTATGAAACATAACAAATATTATTAGAATATTCTTGTGTTTCTAGAGAAAAATGCAAAGAATTACAAAAATGCCATCATTTAACAGAAATAACGAAAATACCCTTGCTATGTAAAGGAAATTACCAAACTATCCTTGCTTTATTAGTAAATGACAAAGATACCCTTACTCTGTAAATAGAATTACAAGAATATCATTGTCATTGTATAATTACAAAAGTATCCTTGTCTTAGTTAAAGAAATTACTACAATGACAATTACAACAATGCCATTGCACAAATCCCTAGATTTGTCTTTGGGCAAGAATGAATCTAAGCCATTGGATTAAGATGACAATACAATAATTCAACCACATACATCATACACATTCTTAATCACATACATGCACATAGATAATCTCATGCTAAAAAAATTAAAAACACTTATTAAAGCATAAGAACACATGATATAAATCTATGATGCATACATACATTAAAGGTTAGAAAATTTCCACTAACATTTTTGCATAAAACATGGAACATGATTTCATAAAACTAGGCCAACATGTTTCCATAAAACATGGAGTGTTTTCATCCAAAGTTTGGCCAACATGTTTCCATAAAACATGGAGTGTTTTCATCCAAAGTTTGGCCAACATGTTTCCATAAATCATGCTCCAAGAATTAATTCTCTAAATGTTTCTTGTCTTGATCCTTCCACTATAAATACTCTTCAAACTCTTTTCCATTCCTTACATTTCCAAAACACAAAGAGGCCTTACATGCTTTGCAAGAGATACATTCTCTAGCTCTTGTAAAATACATACACTTTACTAGTTTCCATGCCTTAGAAACTCCCTAAGTGCTCTTTCTTTCTTATATTTTTCTCTACCATTCTTCTTATGTTCTCCTCTTCAAAGATTTCTCTAACCCTCTAAACCTTATTTTAAACACTTAAATTCTAAACTCAAACCTTCACTAGAGTTACAATCTTTAACTCTGGAGAGAAATATTTTCTTAAGCACTCAAGTTCTAGAGCCAAGATTCAAGGAGGGTCATCTACTCCAAGGACTCTTGCTTAAGCTCAAGAAAGAAGAGAATGACTCTTTTTAGACCCTACATAAGAGGTAGGAGTTTCTTCTTTATTTGTTCAAGCATTATTGGCTTCTAACCATGGATAGAATGCCTCAACCTTGAGTTATTGTCAAAAGTGTTGAATGATTATTTGTAAAATATATTTTTAGATAGCACAATATATTCCATTATGTTCCTAGCACTTCTATGATGCTATCATACTCAAATATAACATAAAATGATACTATGTGAAACTTGATTTTTAATAAAAATTACTAAAGACATAAAAACGGTAGGTGCTGGAATTTCTGGTTGATTCTGGCAGGCAGCACTTCCAAATGTAATGATCATAAAATATGAAGTATCCCGGAATAAAAATATTTTTTTATCATAAACTAGACTCATTATAGAAGACTCTCCCAAAAGAATCACCCCAAACGGAGTTCTCTAGCTCAAGATATAAATTTTCAAAGCTAAGCCAAAATCAAACTCTACATATGACCTTGCAGTAGTAAAATAAGTGTAACTCACTATATAAAAATCCAAATGGACTGATTTCAACTCCTTAGGAAAGCTAACACATAGAGAAACACATCTATGTATGTTATACATAATGCTTTGCACCACGTAAATATAGGATGAGAAATAAATTTTCAGGACACTGTGCTGTGAGAGTGTAGTTTGGAACGGTTCTGGCTAAGGAAAGACTTGGTATTTAAGCGTGTCCATTGTGACCCACCTCTCTTTCCTGGGAACCCTCCTGCACAGATTACAGTTGAAGGAATCTAAAACTACCTTTTCTAGGCTGAGATAACAAGTATATAGAGAGCTACAAACTTTTTCTTCTAAAAGATGTTTGAAACAGAAATAAAAGATTCAAGTCTTGCAAGAAAACTTAAATATTTAAGTAGTAATAATTGTCGAGAGGAAATATATATATATATATATATATATATATAAAAGTCATAGGGGAGCTTTAAAATATGTAAAGAACATTTAATAATATTTTAAGGTGCGTTAATGCATTACTAAAAATTAAGTGTACAAAGAAGACTAAGAGAATCTATATGAGATCTTATATAAGTCTATCCACTAAATACCTGCTTAACATGAATACTATTTACCATGAGACTTAGTATGAAATGTCTACTACTTGATATAAGATTGTGTATGAAATGTTTCTATGATATCCAAGCTGATATATAGTATTATGAATATATATTGATGAGTTATGAAATGATAAGAATGGATGATTGATTGTACCATGATCTATTTATGATTGCATGATTATTATTTTTACTCAATGAGAATAAAGTAAAGCGTGAAAAAGTAGCAATGATAGTCCTGAAAAGTGGACTTGAGCTAAGCTCACGGCTTAACCCCTAAACCGTTGAGATCACTAAAGAACGAAAGAAAACCAAAAGGTTGTGGCGACGGCCACAGTATGAGCTCATTACACTTTAGGATGGTCTAAGGCATTAATGCATTCATCCCGTGAGTAATTATGAGACATGTCAATAAAAGAGAATAAAGTGTCATGCATGAATACTACTAGTAGAAATGCTTGTATGATTACAAAAAAAAGAGATGCATGAAATCATTAAGTAATGTGTTGACTTGTAATTGATGAGTTAAGTTAGATATGTATGACTCGCTAATAAGAATAGTTTAAAAGTAACTCTACCTCGCTAATCACGTTTATGTAAAATCTTGATAAATGAACCTTTACCTGTCGAACACTTTGTAAATAAACTCGAGGTGGGTGGAGTGACAACGATGACACGTTCGATACCAAGTTGAAATTCCTACTGAGAAATCCAGCATTTCTCACTCCTATGTATGTTCCGTTGTCACCACCAGATCTCGATGGATCCCAACTATTCGAGAAGGGGAAGTCTCGCTTCCCTGAGTCAAGATGCACTGAGTCCTGGGAGCTAGGAGAATGACCACTACTAGCCTAGCCTCATATTAGACATCCGATAGGCTAAGAACCACCGCCACCACCTCTCGTAGTTATCTATGCTAGAAATTTTCACTTCTCCACTGCTGTTATTCAGATGTCGTACTTTCTTCTATGTACTATTTATTAGAAGTACAAAAGCCAGTACTGTATTTACCCATGTAGGTGCTACTCTGTAAACTCATGTTGGTAACAATGTATAATTATTCCATGTTATGTTAAGTATTCTAAATTTCTACAATGATATTACTGCTCAGTAAACTTCAATTTTAGAAATTATATTATATCGGAATTATGGCGCACATACCATTCACATTACAGGCTTAGTTTTTAAAAGTAGATTCGTATAAAAAAAAATTACCCTTATCTTCTTATCATTAATTTAAAAATAAAATTGATTAAAGAATATAGGTAACAGCTAATAGAGTCCGGGTCTATTAGGGTGTTACACGAAACAACACTCTCCATACAAAGGCATAAAACATACTTTTTAAAGCACATAGGATACTAGTTTCTCTTGGAACCATTTTAAAACCTTCAAAACTCTTTTGTAAACATTTTTAACATCTAAAATCATCAAGATATTTATAAGGGCAGTAGCTAAATTGAATTTATTTCAAGAGGTCCTAAATTCATAAAACTTAGTTCTATATGTTCCTTGAATCCACATAGACTTAGAAAAATTATAAAGCATAGCTTATAGGCATTTGTGATCAAATGAAACTTATCCTAAGTTCATTCATCTCACATACCCGAAGTGGGCATTCTAAGAGAATGCTTTCCATGTCTAACTCTCATTTGAGACCTTGGGAAAAATCTTTGAGCTCTAGAGCTTTAGGTGATGACAAAACATAAACATGCCATGCACTTCATTTTTATTGTTCATTAGGGAAATAAAGTGAGAACTTGAAAAGTAAATAGCTCAAAATAAATATGAGATGCAACTTGTTATTATCTTGGATTTTAAGTGATGACTTGAATAATAAACGTGAAATGCAATGCTTGGAAATTAAATATGAATATGCAAGTTCATTTTTAGTCTTAGAGCATTAGTGATGACATAAAAATAAATCATGCTAGGCAAGGCATAAACTAAATATGAATGCAAGTTCATTTTGATTTAATAACTAGAGCTCGTCCAAGACTTTAAAGAACCAATATTCACAACCCCAACATAGTCTCATCAAGTCAAGAGAATGGAACTAAAAGAAATCTCCATATTTTTAAGAAAAGGAATTATGGCCGAAATCATGAGGCTAAGAGAAAGTAACCCATATTCCTTTTTGAAATCATTCTTATTTTCTTAAGTTGAAAACATTAGTGAACTTCATAGCATAATAATAAAAACTAAGAAAACTCAAGCTTTAGGGGTCTCATTGTGATGAACACATAGTCATCATCTAGAGGTCCCCATCATCAAGCCATCATGTATGAGTTTAAAGGTCATGAAGGCCGAAAACTCAAGAAGGAAACCAAGAGAGTTTTAAAAAGAAATTCCAAGAGGTAGCTAGAGAAAAACTCATTTTTCATGGAAATGATATGCAAAGAAACACTCCTACCTAGAGTGAAGACAAAGAGCTTGAACTTTGAGAGAAGAAAACAAGATGATGAGCTCCTCCAAAAGGCTTGATGTTTTCGGCCAAGGGGAGATAAGGAGGTTAGAGTTGTGTTTGAGGTGAGGTTGTGTTTGAGATGAAATATTTGAGAGGTTTGATGGTGATTCAAGGTTATGGGGTGATGTGTGAAGGTTATGAGATGATGATGATGAAGTAAAGAGATGAAAAAGATGAAGATGAAAAAGAAAGGAACTCTTTGGGACTAGAGAGAAAGAAAGAAGCTAACAAGACTACTCTAAGCTTTAGCAAATGCTCAATGTGCATCCAATGCTAACACAAGCTCCCTATTTATAGAAAAACAAAGTGATAGGTGAGAGAATGGAAAGCATGGTTGATGGTAAGAAAGAGAAAATATCTCTTTGATGGTGTCATACAAGCATGGTTTGAAGCATGAAGCTCATGACACAAGGTATGGCTTCAAGCATGGGTTTTTGAGTGATCTTTTCTTTAAATTGTGGATGAAATTGGGCTTCTAGAAGACCAACATGGCTGGAAGTTTTTCAGCAACAAATAATTGAAGGGAATGATTTATTTTACTTGGTTATTCATTTGGAAAAGCAAGCTTGATTGAAATTATGACAAGGCATGACAAGTGAGGTGATTTGAGGTGATTTTCCTTCAAGTTTGAAATGAAATAATTCATGAAAATGGGGGATGATTTTTGGTCAGATTTGGGCAGCAAGGAGAGAGGAAAAATCTTCCATGTAATTGGGTGTTAATGATAGGATTAAGTGTAGGTTAGTTTAGGTACAAGGTTAGGAGTACTCTTACATCATTAGAGAATTTAAAACTCATTTGTGAATAAACAATGTGTAACACAATCCCATGATTTAAGGAAAGAGAGAGAAAACACTATTTGTGCACTATTTGCACACTATTCATTGATTCTTACATTCAAAGTCTTTGAATTTAAAGATAGGGTTTTAAGTTTATCTAAGCAATTTTAGGTTCTAATCATCCTCATTAAATTATTTTGACCTTACATTAATTATGGAAATTAACTAACCTTCGATTAGAGCCTAATATTGCGTAGGTTTCGCTTAACCGTGTGATTAGGTGTAAACATACGAAACTACGGGCAAAACCGTAATTTTGCACTTATTTTTCCCGGGACCACTGGGACTTGAACAGAGACCTCTAGACACATGAAACGTGTTTTTAAACCTTTGGGGAAAGTTTCAGGCTCAAACGGCACCTTTACCCGCGTAAAACGCTATAGGGGTATTTTGGTCATTTTGACCCGAAACTGCGGAAAACGAGATTTTCGCTTCCGGAACCACTCAAGGGTCATTCAATCCCCTTCAAACATTGAGTTGGCCCTTCGAGGATTGCCGAGTCAGCCATCCTCGAATTCCGAGCCGAAAATGACCTCAGGGGCATTTCGGTCATTTTCCACTTAGACAGAAAATCGGGGCATTACAGATTATGAGGAGTAGAACAAGTTTTGTGAAAGGATCTTGGTGTTTTGTCAAGTTTAGGCTAGGGTTTATGAAGCTTCAAGTTTGTTAGTGGTGGCATGAGAGAAAGAAGATGAAGTCTAATATATTTTGGGGTCTTGGCTGAAATTGATGGTGTTGGAGTGATAAGGTTGGTGATTTATCATTATCTAGGTGTAAAAGTAGTCAAAATGGGTATTTATTCCTTTTTCAAAATGAAATAATGAAATGGATGGCTAAGATTTGGTTTCTTTGTCAATGAATGAAGCTTGGCCATCCACTTGGCTTAAGATAAGTGGCTCACATTAAACTTGGTGAGCAAGTAGCTTTTTCGGTGTTAAAATCACACACCGAAATTCCACTGAACGGATGAGTTATTGGCTCCCGAGTAAAATATAATAAATCAAAGGTCATGATTAAAACTTGCTTTTCAAGTTTTAATGCCATGCACTTGGCATAAAGTAGTTGGTAAAGGTTACTTAGCCACTAAGTAATTTGTACGGCGGTAAAAACTGCACATCGAAACTCTATCGAATCCAAGTAAACACTGTACTCGATTAATAAGACATTGCCCAAAAATTAATTCTAAGTATAAAATCCCCATTTCTAACTATTTCTAATCTCAATCCTATAATTTCTCAGTTTTGGGCACTTCCGGGTCCTAATTCTAGGATTTCGGCTATCCCGACGGGCCTGTGGGGCCCACAAGATTACTATTCACTTTTTTTTTTTTACAAATCCCTTGGACTATCCTCATCATTACTAAAACTGTCAGATTTTTGAAATTACGACTAGCAAAGCCCAAATTAATTTTTAAATAATTTTTAGGGTGTTACACTACAAGAAACCTATTTAATTAAGAACATTGGGCCTTAGTGGAAAATAAATAAGTCTAGTTTTTATTATTTTCTTTGTATTTTCATACATATTTTTGGAGTGATTTTTTCTGAAGTGAGTTTTTTTGTCTTTTGAAAGTTACTAAGGATTAGTGCAACTTGTGGCGATCACTCCCCTTTTCAACTTTTCCTGAGTGTAGCGTCAGTATCCTTCCCTAAAACTGAGTTTCAAGGCAATTCGTTTCCTAGTTTCATACCATTTGGTATCAGAACTTTGGCTCCTTGATATTCTTAGGTTTGTGTTTTTCCTTATCAATTTAACAAAAATAAAAAAATA
Source organism: Dalbergia cochinchinensis (assembly GCA_031216125.1). Classification (NCBI taxonomy): domain Eukaryota; kingdom Viridiplantae; phylum Streptophyta; class Magnoliopsida; order Fabales; family Fabaceae; genus Dalbergia; species Dalbergia cochinchinensis. The sequence goes on along the minus strand of CM062375.1, from coordinate 27,971,753 downwards.
AATAAATTGGTAAGCAGATTAAAAAAAAAAAAGGGATTAGTGATTTTAATCAGTATTCTTTCCTTGTGTGAAATCTGAGTTCAAAAATATTCCTTTCTTTGCTCTTGATCTTTGTTGAATTTCTTGTTTCTATCTGTTTATTTCTCGTTCTATTGATATTTTCTTGTTGGTGTCTTACTCACTTGATTGTCTACTTGCTGTCTTGAGAAAAATCATTGATGTGGTTCTTTTCTTAAGAGCTTGTAAAGGAAGTTGAGTGGTAAAAGGCAAGAGTGAACATTACACAAAAGCCTATCTGAGTATGAAACATGAGTGGATATAATTTAAGAGTTCAAACACGTGAGTAGAGTGGTGAGGTCCTTCTAACATTTCAATTGTAATTTTTATTGTCATCATCTTTTTGTTGCAAGCATGAGAATCACCTCATTCCCTAAGGCAAGGCTTAATAAGCTTCAAATGGAGGCACTTACTCAACATTTTGAGAGAATGCTTCAAAGACAGCTTGAAAGTTTACATGAAAAGATGGACTGACTTGAAGAAGGAAGAGTTTCCAACCATGGTGGCAATTCTAATTGTGAACAATCTCATCAAGAAAGTGACCTATTCTATGATTCCCTAAGAAATAGAAGGAGGCGTGAAGGGGGAAGAAGACATGATAGAGGAGGTAGAGACCATAGACGTGATGATGATCTAAGAGGTGTGAAAGTCAAGGTACCTTCTTTCCAAGGGAGAAATGATCTCGAAATATACCTTGAATGGGAGATGAAAATAGAACAAATCTTCTAATTCCATAATTATAATGATGCAAAAAAAGTGAAGGTTGCCACCCTTGAGTTCATTATGCCTTAATTTGGAGGGATTAAGTGCAAAAAGAAAGAAGAAGACATAGACAACTTCCAATCAACACTTTGGGATGAAATGATGACTTTGATGAGAAGGAGATTTGTGCCTTCCCACTACCATAGAGAATTGCATAACAAATTACAAAGACTCACCTAAGGAAGTAGGAGTATGGATGAGTATTATAAGGAGATGGAGGTGGCTTTGATTAGGGCCAATATTGTGGAGGATACGGAAACAACCATGGCTTGCTTTCTCCATGGCCCAAACTGAGATATTGGAGACATTATGGAGTTACGACATTACATGGAGCTTGAAGACTTAGTTCATCAAGCAATGAAAGTGGAACACAATTAAAGAGAAAAGGTACTATAAAGAAACCATCTTCTTCAAACTACTCTTTAAGTAGGAAGGACAAGCCAAAGGAAGAGGGTTCTTCTTCTAATTCCAAGGAGGTAGCCAACATTAAGAAGCCTATTCATACTACTTCTTCTTCTACTTCTAAGAGTAGGGATATCAAGTGCTTTAGGTGTTTGGGAAAAGGACATATTGCATTTGAATGCCTAAATTAGAAGACTATGGTAGTGAGGAATAATGGGAGTATCTCTAGTGAAGAAATTTCTTCTCATTCCTTTTCTTCAAATGATGAGGAAAATGATGGTGCAGCCTATGCACAAGATGGAGATCCCTTGGTAGTTAGGAAGTTCTTAGGAATTCAAGTCAAGAAGCATGAGGAGAATCAAAGAAAATATTTTTCATATCCACTACCTTATTCAAGGCAAAAATGCTCTATGATCATCAATGGTGGGAGTTGCACTAATGTGGCAAGCACTAGGTTGATCACCAAAGTCAACCTAAAGACTACACCACATTCGAAACCATATAAGCTCCAATGGCTAAGTAATAGTGGTGAATCAACAGGTGTTCATTAATTTCTCCATTGGCAAATATGAAGATCAAGTTCTATGTGATATTGTACCAATAGAGGCAAGTCAATGCTCTTTCTTGGAAGGCCTTAGCAGTTTGATAAGCTAGTTCACCATGATGGATTCTCCAACAAGTTCTCTTTTGTTCACAATTCCCACAAAGTCACACTTGTACCATTGTCACCTAGGGAAGTTTGTAAGGATCAAATAAAAATGCAAGAGAAAAGAGAAAAAGAAGAGTAAGAACTTAAAAAAGAAAAGGAGTCTGTGAAAAGGAATATACTTGATTTTGAGGACAAAACTCAAAAGAAAGCAGGGAAAGAAAAAGAAAAGAGAGAATGAAGAAAAGAAAGAGAGAAAAATAGAAAACTTGTTTAGAAGAGGAAGTGAGATGAAGAGAGCTTATCTAGCAAGGCAGCCTATATTTCTTCTTTTGTGCAAGGATACTTACTTGAAATCTAATGCTAATTCCTTGCCTAGTGATGTTGTTGCTATTTTGCAGGACTTCGAGGATGTGTTTCCAAGGAAGTGCCTCATGGTTTGCCAACACCAAATAGATCATTTCTAGTGCTTCTCTACCCAATAGGCCAGCCTATAGGTGCAACCCTCAAGAAAACAAAGGAGGTATGAAAATAAGTGGAGGAGTTGTTGCAAAAAGGACGGATTAGAGAGAGCTTAAGTCTTTGTGCTGTACCTACAACATCCTCCCAAGTACAACATCATTCTTAAGTCATAACATCATACTCGAGAAGTTGTTACTTATAAATTAATGGACCTTTCTTAAATATCTATAGCAAGTTTGATTGAATCGTGAAGTAACTAAATCGTAGTTCTATTAACATATATGACTAAGAAACAAACATTTATTGATTATAAGGTCTAGTACAAAAGGAAGCTATACTATAAGCTTCAATACACATCTGGTCTCTATTATAAATACAGACATAAACATATGACTAAGTACAATCGATACATGCTTCAGCCATAGACTACTACAAATTCGATTTCCTTTTATAAAGCAACCTCCTTGTTCTTAGGATCAACCTGAAGACAACATAGAAACACAAACACATAGGGGTGAGGATTCTAAAACTCTCAGTAGGGTAACTCCCCAGTTACACAATCATAATATCATCGTCATCGCCCCAGCTACTTCGGTCTATTAAGAAGTATGAGCATGCAATATACGTATCAAATGTTCATTTTTAAAGTTCCAAATCATATTTCCTCAGTGGATTATTTTTTAAAAATCAATCACTGCATACATTTATTATAAGCTCATAATGATAGTAAATAATGTCAATCCAAATGACTCGGTATGATACACATATGTATATGCCAAATGTAGGGAAATTATTTTTATTTGCCCTCGATAAATCAATGAGGATCTCGTCTATCTTTATTTTCCCTCGACAATTCGAAAAGGATCTCATCCCTCTCTATTTGCCCTCGATAAGTTGAAAGGATCTCATCTCTCTTTATTTACCCTCGACAAATCAAAAGGATCTTATGCTTCTTTATTTACCCTTGACAAGTCAAAGAGGATCTCATGTTTCTTATGGCTATATAACTTAATTCAATATATCATTCACTTTTCTTTTTCCAATGCATGCATAAAACACATATAGGCATTCATTCATATTGTGATTTCAATCATGCCTCATAAACCAATCTTTACTTCTACTAGCATGCATTTATATATCACAAGTCACATAGCTAAATATTTAACACCAAGCATTCATGTCATACTAGAACCAAAATTCCATAACACTATCAGTTCGAGTCTTGTGTTCATTTCAAAGAATTGGTGATTTCACACCATTGTAGCACAAATTTATTTGCATACCAAACAATCAATTCGAAGGCTATAAATTATCTGAGACACTTCAATGTGTCCACAAAGTTCTATAAAATTTTCAAGTAAAAGGAGTTCTCTAGCTATGTTAACAAAATTAGACAAATTCAGAGGTCAGAAACCCCTTATTTATAGCTAACAACCAAAGTCCCAATTTTATTACCCTATCAAATGATCATATCAAAACCTACAAAACTTTACAATTGGACTTCAATATGTCCTTAACACCCTGTAAAAATTTCAAGTGATAATTCTATCATTTGATATAGTAACAAAATTAGACAATCTCAAAGCTTCAAAATTGGCTGCCTAGACAACTTAATAACAGCCTCAGTTCCTTATTTTTTTTAAAATAGTAAAAGTCATTTTTAAGATCCAAGAAAAATCATGAAGTTTCCTTAGGATGTTAGCTTCAACATATAATTTTCCTAACTGATGAAAACATTTACAAATACATCAGAAAATTCGTGAACCATAACCTGTCCAGAAGAAATCCGAAAATCTAGCAATATAGTCTAAGATTCCTTTTGAGAAAAATGATTTCTAACATCATCCAAACACTCCACCAAAATTCACACATAAATAACCATATATCATCAATCAATACAACCAAAAATATCAATTTAAATCAGTGATTAGAATAGACTAATGGATTTGAAGAAGAAGAGGTTCAAAAACCCTACTTGTGAAGTTTTAAGGCTTCTAACTCCAAATTCAAAAATGATTTTTCCTCACTTCAACCTTTCCAAACAGCACATAACCCTTCCTTATACAGTAAAGGATGATCTCTCAAGGTGAAAAGGGTGATGAATTCTGATCGGTTGGTTTAGTAGGTATTGATGAGTGAAGTTTTGTGAAGGATGTTTGATGTTTTGGCAAATCTAGGCCATGATTTTAGGAGATTGAAATCAAGTTTGAAGCTCTTTGGGGATGAAACAATAGTGGCTGTTTTGGTCTCCTTCTTGGCCGAGAATGATGAGATGATTGGGTAAAGTTTGATTTCTCTCTCTTTTCTAATCAAAGGGAATGGCTAGAATTTAATCTTGTTATCAAGATTAAATCTTAGCCTCACACTTAACCTCAAAAGGATAAACATTATCCTTTTGTAGAGATTAAATCATCTTTCAGTATTAGAAATCTTACACTGAAATTTTACGGAACGGATAAAACACCATACCCGGGTACTCAAAAATTGCTCGAAAATTAATTCTAGGTATAAAATCTTTATTTCTACCCATTTCTAATCTTAATCCTATAATTTTTCAGTTTCGGGAATCTCCGGATTCCAATTCTATGGTTTCAGCTGTCCCGGTGGGCTTCAGGGGCTTGCAAGTTACTATTTACATTTCTTTTTTTTTTTTTTACAAATCCGTTGGACCATTCTCATCATTGTTAAAACTGTCAGATTTTTGAAATTAAGACCAATAAAAATCACATAAATTTTTAAATAACTTTTTGGGTGTTATATTACCACCCACCTTAAAAATAATTTTGCCTTCAAAATTCATTTGAAAACAATTTCAAAAGACAAATTTCATAAATTAAACAAGGAAATCACATACAGGCAAACAAAAGACAACAATTGAATCCTAAAACACTCCTATCTAAGATTAAATTATCAGGTGGTGAGGTCTGCTTAATGCTTAGCATTCTTGTGTAGTGGCTTCTTAGCAAATTTTGTATACCTCTCTGGACACTCCCAAATCTTATGTCCTGGTTTTCCACATCAGTAGCATACATTTTGTCTAGCCCTACAAGGTATCTTCATGGTTCTTCCCATATTTTGGCCAATCTTTTCTTGTAGTTGACCGTTGTTGTTATTTATTGTAATACCTCGATTTTTCTGTTTGAGCAAAAATGACCAAAATGCCCCCGAAGTCATTTTTCACCCGGAATTCGAGGACAGGCAACCCAGTAGTCCTCGAAGGATCAGCAAAATGTTAAAAGGGGATTATGTGTGGTATGTATACTAATAGGGTAGAAGAAACTTGTTTTTGAATTTCGATGCGCTAAATGACCAAAATGTCCCTGTTGCTGTTAAACACTGACTGATGAGCCGATTGAGCCCGAACTTCACCCCAAATGTTTTAAATAATATTTTTATGAGTCTGGGCATGTCTATTTAAGTCCCGATGAACTCGGGCACTTTTTGTATAAAATTATGATTTTACCCTTGATTAAGCATATAAGCTTAATCATATGATTAACAAAACCTAAGCAATATCAAACTCTAATTAAAGGTTAGTAAATTCTAATTACTAATCTAGAGTCAAAATAATTAATTTAGATTAATTAGAACCTAAGATTGCTTAGAGAAACTCAAAATCCTTTTCTCAAAATCAAGACATTATGTCATGAATCAATGAATAGTGTTCTTCCTATCAATTTTCTGAAATCAAGGAACCAATAGATGTGATTGAGAATCTTAATTAGAGGGTGCTTGAGTCCACTAATAACCAAGACCACTCCTAAAACTTGTCTTAAGAAGCCTTAATTACCCACTTTCTCATTCAAACATTTAACCACAAACTCCTAATCAAATACCTAATCAAACCTATCCCCTAAACCACATCATAACACAAAAGAAATGAAATAATTTTCCTCCCCCATGGCTATTAAACCACACGGCCACTCCTCCTCTAATTTCATCACATGTTGATTTATTTTAATAATATTTCACACTCAAAGAACCATACCTTCAACCATACCTAGCCATACCTTGAAATGACACACACAAGAGATATTTTCCTTCCTTTTCCCTCTATCATGGCTGGCCACCCTTCCCTCCACTTCACCGTCATATGTTTCATTTCTCTATAAATAGAAGGAGCCCTCCAAGAGATCATTTTGTTCATTTCTCTAACACCTCCCAAATTTTCTTTCTCTAATCTCAAAGAGCTCTTTTTCTTTTTCCGAGCTCTTTTTCTTCTTCCTCTATTCTTTTCAAAGACAAAGCTTTCCCTCTCAATCAAGAAGCACATCCAATGTAAGGAGTTGCATTCTTTTCCTTTGTTGTTAATATATTGGTTTGCAAAGATACAATGTTGATGCTCTTTCCTTCTCTACTTTCTTTTTTTTGGTTCTTACTCTTTCTTTTCCTTCCTTATGGTTTCAGCCTCAATGGCCTACACAATGAAGAAACCATGACTTGATGATGAGGATCTTGAGTGTTGGTTGCCAAATCATCACTTGTTTGACCACTAAAGCTTGAAGGTTTCACTTTTGAAAAGGTTTTTAACAAAACAAAGAAAGTTATTGTGAAAAGTAATCTTAAGCCTAGGACTCAAATAGATAAGAAATGGTTGCATTCATGTTTATTTTCCTTGCTATCACCTTAATAATTAATCTCAAAGCTTACCTATTTCAACCTTAAAGTTAATTATTGATTTAGAGTGAAAACTCTAAAGGGCCTAGAGCACTAAAATAAAGAATTGAATTTGCATATAATATTTATTTTTCAAGTCACCACCTAAAGCTCAAAGATAAGAAATGAACTTGCATTCCATGTTTACATTCCTTGTCTAGCATGTTTATGTTTCAAGCTATCACCTAAACTTAAAAACTTGCATTCTCATGTTTATTTTCAAGCCTTGCATCTTTACTTTTCCTTGTCATCACTGTATAATGATAAGATTAAAATGGAATTTGCAATGGCATGTTTATGTTTATCACCTAAAGATCTAAGGCTCAAGATCTAACTCTTTCAGCTAAATCTTGAAACTATGGGCATTTATCTTGCAAAAATGTTTTGATTTCAAAGTGGGTGTTGGAACAAGGTTCAAAATGGTTAGAGAAAGAAGAAATAACTTAGAAGATGTTTTAGACTGAAAATTTCGTATTATAAAGGTACTGGTAATCGATTACAAGGCTCCTGTAATTGATTACCATAAATTTTTGCCAGACTTAGACATGAACTTTTAGGCCTAAGTAATCGATTACAGTATCATGTAATCGATTACACGTACTGGAACTCAAGTAATCGATTACCATTCCATGTAATCGATTACTCAGACGTTCTTAGGGCCTAAGTTTGATGTAATCGATTACAAAGCCCATGTAATCGATTACCGGAGCCCCCAACTTTCCTGTTTTGAAAACTTGAAGTTGTGTAATCGATTATAAGGATCATGTAATCGATTTCCAGAGCCCTTAACTTCTCTGTTTTGAAATTCGAAGCTGTGTAATCGATTATAAGGCTCATGTAATCGATGACCAAAACCCCGAGTATGCAATAAATATTTTCCCTATGTGAATGGCATGAAGCCATGATCTTATGTTGCTTTAATCTATCATTTTATATGATATGATCTTTGATTACACATGAATTTATGAGGCATTAATCTCTAGAGATAGAACTCAACCTTTACATGTTACAGTTTCATATGAAATATTAGAGATACTTATGCCAGAGATATATGAAGAGCTAGGAATGGTTATTCTTGAAAACATGGCATGTTATGATATGCCGATGCATGAACCACGAATGGATGTATTTGCATGACATTGAATATTCATTTTGATTTCAAACCTGGAATGTGAAAGTACATGATTTTTGTGGCATAAAGCAAGGTTAGGAAAATTCGGAGTATAGCCACATGCTGTCGAATTTTTGCCAAATTTGAGGACTTCAAAAGTTTTTTTTTTAAAAAAAAGATATGAGATATGTTCTGGGTGAGATGGTTTAGCTGAGCACGCCCAAGAATAAACGTGACACAATACTAAGACGCGTTCTAGGTGACACCGATTTAGCCGAGCACCCCAGGAACAAAACCGTGAGGGTATTGACATCGAGCTTGCCAAAGCAAACAAATAACTATGTACTAGATACCACTAATTGCATTTCAAGGAAGGAAATATTCCTATGGACTCCCCAAATTAAAGGTTATGATAGGTGATCCTTATGCCTCTTAGCCCGTACTCTTGAAGTCGAGATTATTATTATGTTACGCTTATCAGAGGATACGTAAGAACTAGTGACGACTAGTTAGGTATGAGCTCATAACCTAGAGATGTTTTTAGGGTGGCTCCCTTGATGAAAAGTATAAAGTTTAATGTCACACAGTTAAGAAAAGAGAAAGTTTCAAATGAAAAGTTACATGCCACTTGATGCCACTTACATGATTTTTCTTGATGTTATGTTCTATTGCTTTCTTGCATAATGTATTATCATGCATTCATGCTTTGCTATGTTGCATACATGACATTAAGACTCATTCTAAAATGAACAGGCCTTGGATAATTATGTTTAAAAACCTAATAACAAACCTTATGCATGCACACCTTTTTATAATAAACCCAAGGTTTCTGAGGCCGTAAATGATGACACTAGGATAAGAGGATTTTCCCTACTGAGATTCTTTAGAAAGTTTCTTACTCCCTCTATCTTCTATTTCCATCACATCTTCAGAGGACAATGGCATCCTTCGTCATATACGTTGACGCACTGACATGGGAGCTACATTTTGATGCCATGCACTAGTCCTATCATTTCGTAGGCTGTTGCTCTGTCCGTATGTTTATGTTTTTGGATCGCCCCTTTGCTCAGCCATTCACTAGCTTCCTGTTCACTCCGGCCTCACCCTTCACTGATGACCTTCTATACAAGTGCACATGCCCCTGAGGAGAGCACGTCCATCGCACCCCCAATGCTACTTCCGCCATGCACACTTATCCGGAGTACGTTCCCCGTTCACCCCTCGACCTCCTCTAAGACAGACATCCCGTCCATGGGTTCCTCCCCCACCATACCCATGGAGTTGGGTAGTGAGGATACCATGACGCAGCTACTCCGAGGAGGTAGAGTGAGAATGGTACCCCACAGCAGAGCACACACCTAACCTTCTCACTGCTTGGCCACCTCGGCTGAGTTGGCCCAGTGGGTTGGATACGTACCTCCCGTCAACAAGCAGGAGTAAGAGCTGGTAGCTGACTTCAGTGCACACACACCTACATGACTAGAGTAGCATTCTTTTGTTTTAGAGGTTATCTATTTCTAGATGCATTGTTGTAGATGGGAGACCTAGATGTATTTTCTTTATATTTTCCTTATGATGTATGGATGACTGTATCAACTCTACTACTATTCTAGTGTTTGGTATGACTATTATGATGTAATTTCTCTTATGATCTTATGTTCGTTTGGATATGATGTGTTTTTCTTTCTTGACATTCTTACACGGCGACGACGTTGTTTACTTAGCGTATACGTATGGTTCACGTTTTGTTTTTCCTTTCAAAAAGCAAAATTTTACCCATATTTTTTGCTAAGTATTTTAAAGAAATGTTTTAAAGAATGAGACTAAAAGAGTAATAGACTAATGATCAACCTAGTTACGTTCTAGGAGTATTGGGTTGAAAATTAGGATGTTACATTTATCCTTATATAGGTTGGGTTAAAACTGCTTCTTTTAGGGCAGGGTATCCTCGTAGTATTGATCTTCAGGTGCAATCTTTTATTAGAGGTGTCTTTAATGGATTGGGCAATTGCTAGCTTCTTGTTGGAGTCCTCTGCAAGACGGCACTTGTTCACCAAGGTTGCATAATCTTGGATCTCTAAGAGACCCACAACAGCTTTGATGTCCTTATGTAAACCTCCTTCATATTTACATGCATTTCCAAACTTCATCAGGATTATGCTAATAGATAGCAGAAAACATGCAGAGCTCCTCAAACTTGGTAGTGTACTTTGCTACACTCATGGACTCTTGTTTGAGTGCCATGAACTCCAACTTCTTTGCATTTCTCATGGAGGTAGGGAAGTATTTGTGGTAAAAAGCTTCCTCACAAATATCCCATGTAACTTTAGTTTGGGATGCTTTGAACAATCCTTTGCTACCAACCTACCAGAATTTGGCATCTGCTTCTAGCATATAGGTAGCAACAGCCACTTTTTGTATCTCAGTGCAAGGAAGAACCGAGAAAATTTTCTCCATGGCCTTAACTTATTCTTCTGCTTTACTTGGATTGAAGGCTCCTCAAAATGGCGGGGGATTTGCCTTCTGGAACTCCATAAATTTCTAATATTCCACATCCACTTCATTCCCTCCAGAGTTATCAGCCTGGTTTTGCTCATCATTGCAGTTCAACCTTGCCATCATTCGGTTAGCAACTACAGCCTGTTCCCTCATTGCTGGGGCCATCTCCCGAAAAGCATCCATCATACTTGTTTCATCTCTTACCTTGTTCCTAGTATGCCGATTTGAAGTCATTGATTCCTATTACACCAAACAAAAATATTGAGTTGATCAGGCTCAATACCAAGCTAAGTATGGTAATAACCCACAACATTCCCTACCAGCAGTCACACATACACACACACACACACACACACACACACATACACACAGATATATATATATATATATATATATATATATATATATATAATGCGTGACAAGTACTAAGGAAGCATAGCTAGTCCATTCCTCAAGGTCCTACAAGGATGAACTACTCTGATACCACAATGTAACATCATCCCAAGTACAACATCATTCTTAAGTCATAATATCGTACTCAAGAAGTTGTTACTTATAAATTAACGGACCTTTCTTAAATATCTATAGCAAGTTCGATTGAATCATGAACTAACTAAATAATAGTTCTATTAACATATATGACTAAGAAACAAACATTTATTGATTACAAAGTCGAGTACAAAAGGAAGCTACATTATAAGCTTTAATACACATCTGGTCTCTATTATATATACAGACATAAATATGACTAAGTACAATCAATACATGCTTCAACCATAGACTACTACAAATCCAATTTCCTTTCATAAAGCAGCCTCCTTGTTCTCGGGATCCACCTAGAGACGACACAGGAACACAAATGTAACACCCTAAAAATTATTTAAAAATTAATTTGGATTTTACTAGACATAATTTCAAAAATCTAATAGTTTTAGTAATGATGAGGACAGTCCAACGGATTTGTAAAATAAAAAAATCATGAATAGTAACCTTATGGGCCGCACAGGCTCGTCGGGACAGGTGAAACTTTAGATTCAGGACTAGGAGATGCTCGAAATTGAGAAAATAAAGGATTTAGATTAGAAATAGTTAGAAATAGAGATTTTATAACTAGGATTAATTTTTGGGGGCAATGTCTTATTACCCGGGTATAATGTTTCGCCTGTTCAGTGGAGTTTCGATGTGCAGTTTTTAATGCCATACAAGTTACTTAGTGGCTAAGTAACCTTTACCAACCACTTTATGCCAAGTGGATGGAAAGGATAAAAACTTAAAAAGCATGTTTTAATTATGACCTTTGATTTATTATATTTTACTCAGGAGCCAATAACTCATCCGTTCGGTGGAATTTCGGTGTGCAGTTTTAACATCGAAAAAGCTATTTGCTCCCCAAGTTAAAGTGATCCAATTATCTTGAGCCAAGTAGATGACCAAGATCCATTCTTTGCCCAAGAAAATAATCCTACCCATCCATTTTACTATCTTTAAGAATTCTCCTTTTATATTACAATAACCAAGCTTTCTTTACAAGCTTTCTTTAAAGATTAACATAAACCACCAACCTTATCACTTCATCACCTTCATTTTCGGCCAAGAGGTAGAAAACACAGCCCCTCCATTGTTCTTCCTCTCAAACCTCCATTAACAAGCTTCAAGCTTCAAAAGCTCTAGCTTAAAGTCACTAAAACACCAAGATCCTTTTACAAAACTTGTTTTACTCCTCATAATCTATCAAACTAACCAATTGGAATTTCAATTCCTCATCAACCTCACTTTGATATCCCATACATCACTGATTAAGGAAAGGATAGGTGCTGATTTGGTGGTCTTGAAGTGAGCAAAATCAATCTTGGAGCATCCTTTGGAGCCAAGATCCCTAAAGCCACTAAAGTAGGGTTTTCCTTAGCCTCTTCTTTCAAAATTTATTTTGAATGTTTCTGATTGGTCTTGGTCCAAAATTTTTAGTTTTACTGGTTGATGATATATGGATATCGATGTATTAATTTTGGTGGAGTGTTTGGATAATGTTAGAAAACCTATTTTGGCAAATCAAGTTTTGAATCATGTGCTGGAATTCTCAGACTTGCACTGGCAGGTTATGAGTCACGAATTTTCTGATATATTTATAGATGTTTTTATGAGCAATAAAAATTATATGTTGAAGCTAACATCCTAAGGCAACTCTATGATTTTTCTTGGGTCCTAAAAATGAGTTTTACTTTTTTATAAAAATAAAAAACTGAGACTGTTCTTGAGCTGTCTGGATAGCCAATTCTCAAGCTCTGAGTTTGTCTAATTTTGTTACCACAACAAATGATTGATTTTTCCACTGAAATTTTTACAGGATATTGAGGACATGTAAAGTCCAACCATGAATTTTTATATGATTTGATATGATAATTTGATAGGACAATAAGATTGGAACTTTGGCTGTTGGCTGCAAATAGGGGGTTTTTGGCCTCCTAATTTGTTGAATTTCATTATCATACTTAGAGAACTCTTTTAACTCTAAAATTTTTAGAGGACCTTGGGGACACATTGAAGTGTCTTGATTAATTTTTATAGCCTTGAATTTGATGGTTTGAAATGCACAATAATTTGTGTTATGGGTATGTGAAATCTGTCATTGTGCTGAAAATGAATTGATGCTTGGAATTAATGAAATAATGACATTGGCTCCAAGTATGATATATATGAATACATGTGAGTGACTTTAAGGAATAGTTTGAGGCATGGTTGGAATCACATTGTGAATGAATATGTATATATGCCTCATGCATGCATTTGGAAAAGTAAAGTGAATGATATACACATGTGATAAAAGAGAATAAATGAACTTTAATCGTATATGTTCTAACATATGAAAAAAATATAAACAAGACTTAGATTGAATGAGGGGATGTAACGCCCCAATTTTTACTGTAATTTTTACTGTCATTGGAAATTACTGAATTACCATAGGTAATTATTACATAAGATTTGAGGCCGAACAATCCTTAATAAAGGAATATAACATTAGAAGATAGGTTAGGAGCGATTCATGCGAGAGTCGCAAATCCCGAATTTCTGTACGTGTAAAATGACCAAAATGTCCTCAAGTTATTTTACTCGTAAAATGAGGATTGTATCCCACATATTCTCAAGGGATGTTTTGAGAATAATAAGGGATTGTTTGTGTTATGTGTGTTAATAGAGCGTAAGAATCTCAATTTTGAGTTCCGACGCGAAATGACCAAACGCCTTCAAGGATCGCTTTTTAACTCCGATGTGCGGCGATCGAGCCCGAACCTCACTAAAATGTTTTAAAATGTTTTTAAGCCATGATTAACCATTGGTTAAGCTCGGGTGGCTTCGGCGCTTTTAAGTGAAAGTACGATTTTGCCCTGTTTTGGGCGCTTTTGCGAATTTCGGGATTTTGGATTCATATACCAAACCTAAGCAATATTAGGCTCAAATTAAAGCTTATTAAATTCTAAATATTAATCTAGATTCAAAATTATGTATTTAGATTGATTAGAACCCAAAATTGCTCAAAAACACCCAAATTGCTTACTAATTCACTTAAGCCCTTAACCGTAAATTCTCTAAATTACATGAATACCTTGCCTACACCTAAATAATGCATGGAACACACAAATTTCACTTCTTTGGGCTGTAATGCACGAAATTATTGATGTCATTATGCAGCTGAATTATTTCCAAAAGTTGCACTAAAACAAAATGCCAAAATGTCACCATAAGAGACATAATTCCTTAATTTCATACAACTTTGTCTAAAATGATTTTTTCCTCCATTATTTCTCCTGAAAAATTCTGACAACTACCTCCTCATTTTGGCCAATTAGAAGCCTCAAAATCTTCTATAAATAGGCTTGCTTGAGTGGTCTTGGAATGCTTGGTTCATAACTAGTTTTTAGGAGCACCAAAAACTTTCTTTCTTCCTCCTCTTTGGCTGAATTCTTTCTTCAATTTTTCAAAGAGATTTTGTGTCATTTCACTTCAAGAAATCAAGTTCTCTTCCTCTTCTTCAACTCAGATTAGGTAGGGAGTAGTTTCTAAATTTATTTCTATGCTTTGAGGAGTTGTGTTTTTAGCTCAAAATGATGAAATTATGAATTTACCTTAGCTTGTCATTTTGGTTTTCCTCTTCTTTTTTTTTAACCAATTTAGGCCATATGGCCTAGGTGGAACTAAGATGATGGCTTGATGATGAGGACCTTGAGGGTGGGTTGTAAATCCATCACAAGTTAGGCCTCTAAAGCTTGAAAATTCCACTTGATGCAAAACTTTAAAGAATAATACTTTATGATGCTAAAACAATGATTTTTAGTTTAGAACTTGAAAGATGTATTTCCTTTTATGTTTTATTTCTTGTTAAGATATGTATTGGGTTGAATTTATAATTCTTTTAAAGTCTTGAAGGAGCTCTAGTAAAGAAACAAAATGAATTTGCATCCATGATTAAGTTTATGCTTTGCATAACCATGTTTACCTTCTATGTCATCACTAAATTTTCAAAGAATGAATAAATGAACTTGCATTTCTCATGTTTAAATTCCAAGCTTGTATTTCATATTTATGTTTCAAGTTATCACTTAATCTTTCAAGATAATAAAGAGGTTGCATCTCATATTTAATTTATGCTCTCACTTTATTTTATAATGGCTAAAAGAATCAACGCATAACATATTTATTTTATGCCATCACCTAACGATCCTAGAGCTCAAAGACTTGCCCATGTATCACAAGCAAAGAAATATGATTATTGGAGTTAAAGAATTTATTCTTTAAAAAGTCTTGAGATTGGAGCTTAAAAAGATGTAATAATAATTCTCTTCTCCCTCTACTGGTCCTGTGCGGACTACATCGCTCGGTTTCTTAATATTCTCTTCTCCCTCTACTGGTCCTGTGCGGATTACCGCCGCTCCAGTTTCTTGTATCATGTTTATATTTCAAGTTCTTGCATCATATTTTATTTTCAAGTCATCACCTTAAATCTTAAAGATAAAGAAATGGAATTGCATATCATATGTATAATTCCAAGCTATCACCTTATAAAGATAAGATTAAAATAAGGTTGCATAGCATGTTTATAACTCTAAGATGTCACCTAAACTCTAAAGCTCAAGACTTACTCCTTTTATCTTAAGTGAGAATTTTAATTGTGAAGATCCTCCCAAATTTGACAAGAGAACTAGTTTCTAAATGAGTTTTAAGGCTTTGCAAGGATTTTACGGGGAACTAGTATTTTATATGCACTTAAAATATGATTCTATATAATTGCATGAGGTTCATGATTCGGCCACTGATCTGAGTTTAGTATCAATGTGTGATAATTATGGTTTATTGTTAAGAGAATGATTCATAATTGGTTTAGTAACTAATTAGTTCTATAATTGATAATTCTATGTAAGGATTGGATGCTTATTAAGTACTTGATATCATTGAATGATTTCTGGCTTGCATGTTATAGTTCTTTGTTGCAAATAATGAGAATGCTTATACATGAAATATTCTTTATTATGTAAAATTTACCTTTGTTGCTAGAAGAAAGTGTATCACTGTAAAAGTGTAATTTGGAAAGGTTACTGCTAAGCGAAGACTTGGTATTTAAGCGTGTCCATTATGACCCACCTCTCTTTCCCCGGGAATCTCCCATATGCATGATTACATTGATATATATTATTCTAGTTTAAGACTATAAATAAGAAAATGTTATGATGTTTATGAATTCTATTGTGATATAACATGCAAAGATTTAATGGTGACTTAAACTTATAAGAAAATGATCCTTTGGAACCATCAGACTATAGGTGGTGAAAAGGTGATTTTAGCCTCCTAACCCGTTCTCTCAAAAGGGTAGAGTCGAGACTTTAGCTTATCAAAAGGGATAAGTATATGCTAGTGACGACTAGTAAAGTATGAGCTCATAACCTAAATTACTCCCAAAAGGGTGGAGTATAGGGTGGCCTAAGGAAAATAATGATGATGATAAGATTTTAAGTCACCTAAGGCACTAAAGAAATGAAATATGTGCATTATGTCCACGTGTAGCTAATATTATATGACATTCTTTTATGCATGTTATTTGATAATGATGATGAGCAATATGATGTAATGATAAAGGAAAAGTTCATTGTAAATATGACATGTTAAGATTATGATGCATTATAAGACGCATGATTAAAAATTGACGAACCTCGGTTAAGTATTTGTCCGAATTTAAAATGAATCTTTGCATGCTCACTATCTTAGAATAATCCCGAGGTTCCTGGGGACTTTGATGATGACACTATAGAAGGAGGTACCCTACTGAGAATTCTTTAGCAAGATTCTCACTCCCTTTTCTTTATTTCCGTCATTGTCTCCAGATTCAGATGGTGACATTCGTCCTGTTCGTTGATACCCCTACTTGGAATTTCACTATGATCAGGTGCTTCGCTCGTATCATTTTGAAGGAGGTGTGATTCGTGTTTTTATTTACATAGGTCGTCCCTTTGCACATCCTGTCCCTAGTTATCGATTTTCTCCTACTTCTCCCTATGGCGATGAAATGGTTTTCGAACATGCACATCCACTTGATGAAAGGATGTTACGTTCTTATCCCGCTTCATCTGCTGTCCACGGATTTCCAGAGTATGTTCCCGAGATGAGATATTCTGAAACTGATCCTTCAGAGGACACTCCTACTCATGTATATTCTGAGAGCTCTGCTCCTACTCCCACACGTGTAAGAGAGGGTAGTGAGGAAACAGATTGTTCGGTGAGGTTAGCAAGAAGGTTGTCCATGCGACCCCAGCCTGGTGCATCTCGTGTGTCCCCTCCCGAGGGAGCTCATCAGTGGATCGGATTTATTCCCCCATTTCGGGACAAAGGGCCATAGAGGGTTCTTAGTAGACTTATGTGTGATCATGCACCCTAGTTTTAGGATAACCTTCGCGGCTTATAGAGTTATCTAGTTTAGGGGCATGTATTTCCTTATGTATATTTTCTTTTATGGGTTTGCATAAGACAATGATGTATGAACATAACCCACCCTTTGAGTGAGGTTATTGTATGTAAATATATGCTATAATGTGTTTATGGATGTTATATGATGGAGCCAAAGTGATATGATGTGATATATTCTTAAACGTCTTATTATACTCCACTTACTCGTCCACTTTGTACTCCGCTCACGTTTTCAATTATGTTTTTTTTTTAAAAAAAAAATGGCTCGTAATTTCACTAAGTATTTTCAAATTATGAAGAAGGAACCAAAGTAAGGAGTAAAGTCTAGTCATTAATCAGATTCAACCTAGGTGTATTTGGTTAATAACTAGGGTGTTACATTTTGGTATCAGAGCAGTTCGATTCTCATGGAGCCTGAGGATTGGACTAGCTATGCTTCTAAAGCATAATACGTTAGTGACGTCATGTGTAGATGTTTATCATTAGGATGAGCCTAAGGATTAGAAATACATGACTACTGTATGTTGAAAGTGCCATGGTAACTTGCTCACTTTGCATGGAATATTGGGCCTGATCACCTCGTTGTTCTTTGTTTTTGTGTGCATAGGGACCAATGGACCGCCGCCAACAGACTAGGAGCGCAAAGACGTAATAATCAAGACAACGAGACAGCCGAAGCACTCCGCGATGTAGCAAGGACCATGAGAATGATGATGGAACGAATGGATCAGGATCGTCAAGCCAATATGAATCAAGGACATGAAATTCCTGAACATGCCCGTTTCGGAGAGTTTCGTAAGGCAAACCCACCAGTTTTCAAGGGGACCCTGAATCCAAATATTGCAGATGAATGGATTCGGAATATTGAGAAGGTCTTTGCTGTAGTCCCATGCTCGGAGGAGCAAAAGGTCACCTTCGCTACTCATATGCTTGAGGGTGATGCCGCTTCTGGTGGAGAGGTGTTCGAAGACTCCTGGAGACGACCGACATGGACATTGATTGGGAACTATTCAAGGTCCATTTTTATGAAAAGTACTTTCCAGAGTCAGTTAGAAATGCCAAGGACATTGAATTCATGCAACTTGTCCAGGGGAATATGAATGTGGCCCAAGATAATCGCTGCATTTGAAGAACTCATTAAGTTCTCAAGAATGTACCAAGGAAATCCTGATGAGTACCGAAATGCATTAAATACGAGTCGTGGTTGAAGGCGAACTTAATGTGGCAGTTGCACATTTGGAGATTAGGGATTTCTCTACCCTAGTTAACAAATGTCGGATTATTGAAGAAGGTCAGAGAAAACTAAACACCCTAAAATCAGATAATATTACCAAAAAGTTGACACCTCAAGGTCAGCTAGCTCAAAAGGCGTAATCGACCTCCATTTCCCCCTCAATCAAGGCCACAAGGGCCACAAAGAAATTTTCAACAAGGAAGGCCAAACAACAACAACCGCTATAATAACAATCGCTACAACAATAATCCCAAAGAACAATCGCAACAACAACAATAACAACAATAAAGGGAAAGCACCACAAAGAGGTCCAACAGTACCTCCACAGCTTGTGCCATCCATGGAGTGTCCCAAGTGTGGTAAGAATCATGGGAGCATGCCATGTCGAGCCGGAACAAACATGTGCTATCGGTGTGGAAAACCAGGTCATTACTCCCGAGAATGCACGGAAAGGAACCCGCCAACCCCCAATCCCAAGCCGCAATACCAGGGAAGGGTATTTACTGTTAATGCTCAAGAAACAACGAACTCACGAAATCTCGTGGAAGGTAAGGGTAATATGCATGGTAAAGACTTAATTGTACTATATGATTCTGGCGCTTCTCATTCTTTTATCGCCCATTCATGTGTTAAAAGCCTTAATTTACCTATGACTGAGCTTCCTTTTGACCTTATTGTTTCTACCCCGACTGGAAAACCCGTTAGGACTTGTAAATGTTGTTTAGATTGTAGTTTTATTATAGATAATAGATCCTTTGTTTTAGATCTTATTTGCTTACCTATGCGAGGTTTAGATGTGATTCTTGGCATGGATTGGCTTGAGGCCAACCGTGTACTGTTAAACTGTTATGAGAAAACCATCACTTTTCTTCCTATTCCTATTGAACCTAAGAAACCCATAAGTCTTTACATAACTGCTGTGGAAATGGACTATGGTAAGGGTGAGAGTAAAGGATACATTTTCTTAGCCGCTAGTGATGTAGACTTTGAGCAAAGTATCGATGAGATACCAATAGTAAGAAATTATCCCGAAGTATTTCCAGATGAGATACTGCAGTTTCCCCCAAGAGAGAGATAGAATTTTCCATAGAGTTGCTTTCCTGCGTGGACCTATATCCATAGCCCCATACAGGATGTCCCCATTAGAATTGACCGAGTTAAAAACTCAATTGGAAGATTTATTGGAGAAAAAGTTTGTTAGGCCTAGTGCATCACCTTGGGGAGCGGCTGTGTTGTTTGTAAAGAAAAAGGATGGGAGTATGAGGATGTGTGTAGATTATAGGCGCTTGAATAAAGTAACGGTGAAAAACAAGTATCCTCTCGCCTAGGATCGATGATTTGATGGACCAAGCGAAAGGTGCGGTAGTGTTTTCTAAGATAGATTTGAGGTCAGTGCTACCATCAAATTAGAGTGAGAGATGAAGACATACCAAAAACTGCCTTTCGTGACTCGACACGGCCATTTTGAGTTTGCAAAGAATGTCCTTTGGGTTTACCAATGCTCCAGCTATTTTTATGGATTACATGAATAGGATCTTTCGACCCTATTTAGATCAGTTTGTAGTTGTCTTTATAGATGATATTCTCATATATTCTAAGACCCATGAAGAGCATGAATGCCACCTAACCATAGTACTAGAGATCTTGAAGGAAAAGAAACTATATGCCAAGATTTCCAAGTGTGAGTTTTGGTTGGATAAGGTGCAATTTTTAGGAGCATGTAGTATCTAAGAAAGGAATTGTCAGAGATCCTAGTAAGGTAGAAGCGAGTAAACCGGGAAAGACCAACCACTGAATCAAGTAAGGAGATTTTTGGGTTTAGCGGTTATTACCGTCGATTTATCAAGGGATTTTCCCAGATTTCCCTACCTTTGACCAAGTCGACTAGGAAGAACACCCCTTTTTCATGGACCGGAGTGTGAAAAGAGCTTTCAAGAGTTAAAACACAAGCTAACCTCGACCCTGCTTTAGTGTTACCCGACCCCAATGTGCCTTTCGAGGTGTATTGTGATGCTTCAAAAAGGGTTTAGGTTGTGTATTGATGCAAGATAGGCAAGTGGTGGCCTATGCATCAAGACAACTCAAGCCACATGAGGCAAACTACCCTACCCATGACCTTGAGTTAGGCTGTAGTCGTGTTTGCTTTAAAGATTTGGAGACACCATTTATATGGAGTTAAGTTTGAGGTGTTTTCCGATCACAAGAGTTTGAAATATCTCTTTGATCAAAAAGAGCTAAACATGAGGCAAAGGCAATGGATGGAGTTCTTGAAAGATTATGATTTTGGATTGAACTACCATCCTGGTAAAGCTAATGTAGTAGCTGATGCTTTGAGTAGGAAGTCCTTACAAGTGTCTCGTTTGATGGTGAAGGAGGTTGAATTGATTGAACAATTTAGGGACTTAAACCTAGGAATGACTTTGACCACTAAGGGCATCAAAGCTTGTCATCTTAGAGTGACAAGTGAGTTCAAAGAACGGATTGTTCAAGCTCAAGGGGACGATCTTTGAGTTTCAAAAGACTTTAGGGGCAAGTGAAGGCAGGAAAGTTGATAGGTTTTACCCAAGGAATGGACGATTTATGGAGGTTTAAAGGTCGAATATGTGTACCTGCTAGTGGTGACCTCCGAAAAGATATTTTGGAGGAAGCCCATAAGAGTCATTTTACCCTTCATCCTGGTGCCACCAAGATGTATCAAGATTTGAAGAAGATGTTCTGGTGGCCTGGAATGAAGGAAGATGTGTGCGCATGGGTGAGTAAGTGCTTGGTGTGTCAAAAGGTGAAGATTGAACACCAAAAACCATCTGGAATGCTGCAACCTCTGTCGATCCCTGAGTGGAAGTGGGATAGTATCTCCATGGATTTTGTGACTGGATTACCAAGGACCTAAATGAATCATGATACCATATGGGTAATCGTGGATCGATTGACGAAGTCAGCCCACTTTTTACCTATTAAGGTGACTTATTCCTTGGATAAGTTAGCACAATTATATATTCAGGAGATAGTGAGGTTACATGGGGTGCCGTTGATGATAATCTCGGACCGAGATCCACGATTTACGTCACGATTTTGGGGAGCCTTTCAAAAGGCATTTGGTTCAAAGCTGTGTCTAAGCACGACCTATCACCCCCAAACAGACGGTCAATCTGAAAGAACTATCCAAACCTTGGAGGATATGTTAAGGGCATGTGTTTTAGATCAAAGGGGAAGTTGGGATAAGTACCTGCCACTGATTGAATTTGCATATAACAACAGTTATCATGCAAGTATCGGTATGGCACCGTATGAGGCCCTCTATGGACGGAAATGTCAATCTCCCTTATGTTGGTATGAACCCGGAGAGCAAAGTTTACTCGGACCTGATATTGTGAGGGAAACAACGGAACAAATCAAAAAGATTAGGGATAAGATTCTTACTGCTCAAAGTTGACAGAAAAACTATGCGGACAAGCGGCGAAAACCGCTAGATTTTCAAGAAGGGGACCACGTGTTCCTAAGGATCACCCCACCACAGGCATAGGCCGAGCAATAAAAGTAAAGAAATTGAGCCCTGATTTCTTGGTCCGCTTGAAATCCTTACCAAAGTAGGACTGTAGCCTCACCGTATAGCCCTACCCCGAGTCTATCCAACCTTCATGATGTTTTCCATGTCTCGCTTAAGAAAGTATCAATCCGACCCGAGTCATGTACTAGAGCCAGAACATGTACAATTAAGAGATAACCTGACATTTAACTTACTACCCACGAGAATCGTCGACCGAGGAGTTAAGCAGCTAAGGAACAAGGTTGTACCCCTGGTCAAAGTAGCATGGGGACAGGGTGAAACCGAAGAACTTACATGGGAGCTGGAATCGAACATGAAAGCACAATACCCCGAGTTGTTCTCAGGTAACGAATTTCCGGGGCGAAATTCTTTGTAAGGAGGGGAGTAATGTAACGCCCCAATTTTTACTGTAATTTTTACTGTCATTGGAAATTACTGAATTACCATAGGTAATTATTACATAAGATTTGAGGCCGAACAATCCTTAATAAAGGAATATAACATTAGAAGATAGGTTAGGAGCGATTCATGCGAGTCGCAAATCCCAATTTCAGATGTAAAATGACCAAAATGTCCCTGAAGTTATTTTACACACAAAATGAGGATTGTGGTGCCCACATATTCTCAAGGGGATGTTTTGAGAATAATAAGGGATTGTTTGTGTTATGTGTGTTAATAGAGCAGAAGAATCTCAATTTTGAGTTCCGACGCGCGAAATGACCAAAACGCGCCCGTGGCAGTTTTAACTCCGATGTGCGTGCCGATTGAGCCCGAACCTCACTAAAATGTTTTAAAATGTTTTTTTAAGCCATGATTAACCATTGGTTAAGCTCGGGTGGCCTCGGGCAGTTTTTAAGTGAAAGTACGATTTTGGCCTGCTTGGGCGCTTTGCGAATTTCGGGATTTTCGATTCATATACCGAAACCTAAGCAATATTAGGCTCAAATTAAAGCTTATTAAATTCTAAATATTAATCTAGATTCAAAATTATGTATTTAGATTGATTAGAACCCAAAATTGCTCAAAAACACCCAAATTGCTTACTAATTCACTTAAGCCCTTAACCGTAAATTCTCTAAATTACATGAATACCTTGCCTACACCTAAATAATGCATGGAACACACAAATTTCACTTCTTTGGGCTGTAATGCACGAAATTATTGATGCCATTATGCAGCTGAATTATTTCCAAAAGTTGCACTAAAACAAAATGCCAAAATGTCACCATAAGAGACTTAATTCCTTAATTTCATACAACTTTGTCTAAAATGATTTTTTCCTCCATTATTTCTCCTGAAAAATTCTGACAACTACCTCCTCATTTTGGCCAATTAGAAGCCTCAAAATCTTCTATAAATAGGCTTGCTTGAGTGGTCTTGGAATGCTTGGTTCATAACTAGTTTTTAGGAGCACCAAAACTTTCTTTCTTCCTCCTCTTTGGCTGAATTCTTTCTTCAATTTTTCAAAGAGATTTTGTGTCATTTCACTTCAAGAAATCAAGTTCTCTTCCTCTTCTTCAACTCAGATTAGGTAGGGAGTAGTTTCTAAATTTATTTCTATGCTTTGAGGAGTTGTGTTTTTAGCTCAAAATGATGAAATTATGAATTTACCTTAGCTTGTCATTTTGGTTTTCCTCTTCTTTTTTTTTAAACCAATTTAGGCCATATGGCCTAGGTGGAACTAAGATGATGGCTTGATGATGAGGACCTTGAGGGTGGGTTGTAAATCCATCACAAGTTAGGCCTCTAAAGCTTGAAAATTCCACTTGATGCAAAACTTTAAAGAATAATACTTTATGATGCTAAAACAATGATTTTTTAGTTTAGAACTTGAAAGATGTATTTCCTTTTATGTTTTATTTCTTGTTAAGATATGTATTGGGTTGAATTTATAATTCTTTTAAAGTCTTGAAGGAGCTCTAGTAAAGAAACAAAATGAATTTGCATCCATGATTAAGTTTATGCTTTGCATAACCATGTTTACCTTCTATGTCATCACTAAATTTTCAAAGAATGAATAAATGAACTTGCATTTCTCATGTTTAAATTCCAAGCTTGTATTTCATATTTATGTTTCAAGTTATCACTTAATCTTTCAAGATAATAAAGAGGTTGCATCTCATATTTAATTTATGCTCTCACTTTATTTTATAATGGCTAAAAGAATCAACGCATAACATATTTATTTTATGCCATCACCTAACGATCCTAGAGCTCAAAGACTTGCCCATGTATCACAAGCAAAGAAATATGATTATTGGAGTTAAAGAATTTATTCTTTAAAAAGTCTTGAGATTGGAGCTTAAAAGATGTAATAATAATTCTCTTCTCCCTCTATGGTCCTCAGGCGGACTACCGCTCCGGTTTCTTAATATTCTCTTTCTCCTCTATCGGTCCATGGCGGATTACCGCCGCTCCAGTTTCTTGTATCATGTTTATATTTCAAGTTCTTGCATCATATTTTATTTTCAAGTCATCACCTTAAATCTTAAAGATAAAGAAATGGAATTGCATATCATATGTATAATTCCAAGCTATCACCTTATAAAGATAAGATTAAAATAAGGTTGCATAGCATGTTTATAACTCTAAGATGTCACCTAAATCTCTAAAGCTCAAGACTTACTCCTTTTATCTTAAGTGAGAATTTTAATTGTGAAGATCCTCCCAAATTTGACAAGAGAACTAGTTTCTAAATGAGTTTTAAGGCTTTGCAAGGATTTTACGGGGAACTAGTATTTTATATGCACTTAAAATATGATTCTATGTAATTGCATGAGGTTCATGATTCGCCACTGATCCGAGTTTAGTATCAATGTGTGATAATTATGGTTTATTGTTAAGAGAATGATTCATAATTGGTTTAGTAACTAATTAGTTCTATAATTGATAATTCTATGTAAGGATTGGATGCTTATTAAGTACTTGATATCATTGAATGATTTCCTGGCTTGCATGTTATAGTTCCTGTTGCAAATAATGAGAATGCTTATACATGAAATATTCTTTATTATGTAAAATTTACCTTTGTTGCTAGAAGAAAGTGTATCATTGTAAAAGTGTAATTTGGAAAGGTTTTGGCTAAGGAAAGACTTGGTATTTAAGCGTGTCCATTATGACCCACCTCTCTTTCCTGGGAATCTCCCATATGCATGATTACAGTTGATATATATTATTCTAGTTTAAGACTATAAATAAGAAAATGTTATGATGTTTATGAATTCTATTGTGATATAACATGCAAAGATTTAATGGTGACTTAAACTTATAAGAAAATGATCCTTTGGAACCATCAGACTATAGGTGGTGAAAAGGTGATTTTAGCCCCCTAACCCGTTCTCTCAAAAGGGTAGAGTCGAGACTTTAGCTTATCAAAAGGGATAAGTATATGCTAGTGACGACTAGTAAAGTATGAGCTCATAACCTAAATTACTCCCAAAAGGGTGGAGTATAGGGTGGCCTAAGGAAAATAATGATGATGATAAGATTTTAAGTCACCTAAGGCACTAAAGAAATGAAATATGTGCATTATGTCCACGTGTAGCTAATATTATATGACATTCTTTTATGCATGTTATTTGATAATGATGATGAGCAATATGATGTAATGATAAAGGAAAAGTTCATTGTAAATATGACATGTTAAGATTATGATGCATTATAAGACGATGATTAAAAATTGACGAACCTCGGTTAAGTATTTGTCGAATTTAAAATGAATCTTTGCATGCACACTATCTTAGAATAATCCCGAGGTTCCTGGGGACTCTGATGATGACATTGTAGAAGGAGGTACCCTCTACTGAGAATTCTTTAGCAAGATTCTCACTCCTTTTCTTTATTTCCGTCATTGTCTCCAGATTCAGATGGCGACATTCGCCCTGCTCGTTGATACCCCTACTTGGGAATTTCACTATGATCCGTGCTTCGCTCGTATCATTTTGAAGGAGGTGCTAGTGATTCGTGTTTTTATTTACATAGGTCGTCCCTTTGCACATCCTCGTCCCTAGTTATCGATTTTCTCCTACTTCTCCCTATGGCGATGAAATGGTTTTCGAACATGCACGCCCACTTGATGAAAGGATGTTACGTGCTTATCCCGCTTCATCTGCTGTCCACGGATTTTCAGAGTATGTTCCCGAGACGAGATATTCTGAAACAGATCCTTCAGAGGACACTCCTACTCATGTATATTCTGAGAGCTCGCTCCTACTCCCACACGTGTAAGAGAGGGTAGTGAGGAAACAGCTTGTTCAGTGAGGTTAGCAAGAAGGCCAGCCCATGCGACCCCAACATGGTGCATCTCGTGTGTCCCTCCCAAGGGAGCTCATCAGTGGATCGGATTTATTCCCCATTTCAGGTGACAGTGGCCATAGAGGCTTCTTAGTAGACTTATGTGTGATCATGCACCCTAGTTTTAGGATAACCTTCCCGGCTTATAGAGTTATCTAGTTTAGGGGCATGTATTTCCTTATGTATATTTTCTTTTATGGGTTTGCATAAGACAATGATGTATGAACATAACCCACCCTTTGAGTGAGGTTATTGTATGTAAATATATGCTATAATGTGTTTATGGATGTTATATGATGGAGCCAAAGTGATATGATGTGATATATTCTTAAACGTCTTATTATACTCCACTTACTCGTTCACGTTGTACTCGGCTCACGTTTTCAATTATGTTTTTTTTTTTTAAAAAAAATGGCTCGTAATTTCACTAAGTATTTTCAAATTATGAAAAAGGAACCAAAGTAAGGAGTAAAGTCTAGTCATTAATCAGATTCAACCTAGGTGTATTTGGTTAATAACTAGGGTGTTACAGGGGAAGGCAAAAGTATGAACTTTCCCAAAATACTATGAGTGTGCCTATTGTAACGCCCCGTTTTTCTCTAAACTTTTAAATGACCAAAATGCCCCTAAGGTCATTTTTACCCGAACCACGAGGACGGCCGGCTTTGGCCATCCTCATAGGGTATATATGTTATATGAAGGAGATTGTATGATTGTGAATGTCCAACGGAGCAGAAAAACCTCATTTCTGAGATTTCTGTGCACAAATGACCAAAATACCCTTAACTTGATTTAAGGCCGTTTTAAGTTTCGACTCCGACCCGGACTCGCCCCGGAGATCAAAAATGATGTTTTAAGGCATGAACCATGTTGGTCTTAGTCCCAGAGGTCCCGGGTAACTTTTGGTAAAAATTACGATTTTACCCCTGCTTAGTGCATTTTAAGCCTAACGAGTTATTTAACTCAAACCTAAGCAATATTAGACTCTAATGAAAGGTTAATTAATTTTCTTAATTAATCTAAAGCTAAAATAATTATTTAAGGTTAATTAGAACCTAAAATTTGCTTAGGGAAATTTGCAACTCAATTCTAATTCTTTCCTTTCTTTAAAGAAAAAGCAACTATGAATAGTATTTTCACTATTCACATTTCCTTTCAAGTGCTTTCTCTTCCAAGAAAAGTTGTCATACATCAATCAAGGTTTTCAATTCATTTCTAAATTAAAAATATTTATGTCATTCAAATTCAAAAAGAATGAATTGTTTTTGTGGTCATTCAAGCTTTCAATCAAACTTTTCAAGACACTATGTCTTACACCACCTTGCCTATGCTTTGGAAATTCAAAATTAGAAAATAATTTCTTCTTTTTTTTGACATGGAAGGCATGGTTTTTTTTCACTCCTTTACAGCCCAAAATTTTATGGTTTTATTCATTTAAAAGGTTTGGAAATAAGCTACATTGTTAGCCATACCTTAGGTCATGCATAGCTAAACATTTTACCATGCTTTGAATGACTAACACCATGCTTTGAACAAAGATATTTCCTCCCCCATGTGGCTGTAAAGTGGCCGAATTCTCCCCCCAAAAGGCCACCATCATTTTACTTCTCTATAAATAGGTAGCTTAGGGAACTTGAAGCACCTTTGTTCATTTTACTAAAGCTTAGAGTTTAGAGCACTTTGAGGTTTTCTCTCAAGCTTCCAAGAGTTCTTCAAGCTCAAGTTCTTCCTCTTCTTTTCAAAAACCACAAGGTAGGGAACCTTTCTCAATATGTTTTTCATTTCTATGTTGAATCTTGTTAGGAAATGATGAAAGGTGGAACCTCCATGTTGCTTCTTCATTTTTTTCGGTTTCTTCCTTTTCTTTTCCTTTCATTTTCGGCCTCAAGGCCTTGAACATGAGAGAGCTTGATGATGAGTGCTCTCCAAGATGAAACCATGAGTTCATCTTAAAGTGAGGCCTCTAAAGCTTGAACTTTTCTTAAGAAAAAGTTCCATTCTTTCTCCTTTTTCTTTCTTTTTCGGCCTCAAGGCCAAGATGAGGAGAGCTTGATGGTGAGTGCTCTCTTGAGATGGCCATGTGTTCATCCCAACATGAGACCTCTAAAGCTTGAATCTTGTTTGTGAAAAGTTTCATCTTTTTCAAGTTTTGGTCAAGACAAGGTTGTGTTTTTCATGAAACCTTTTTGGAACTTTTGTTTCTTGATGTTTCAGCCATAAAGGCCTAAGGTACTTGGAAAAATGGTAGCTTGATGATGAGGGCTTCATGTTGATGTTTGTCACATGAACAACCTCTAAAGCTTGAGTTTTCTTAAGAAAAGTTTATTATTTCCAAGTTTTACTCAAGAAATAGTTGTGTTTCTCTTGAACCTTTAAAAACTCCATCTCATTTCTTTGAGGTTTTGGCCATGAAGGCCTTTGGAACTTGAAAAAAATGGTAGCTTGATGATGAGGGCTTCATGTTGATGTATGTCACATGAACAAAACTCTAGAGCTTGAACTTGGTTCCTAGACCAAGTATGTTTTCGGTTTTGTTCCTTTATGTTTACCATGTGTTTGGTTTTGATGGAGGTTTAAAACATAGTAAAATACTCAATGATGAGGACTTGAGATGTTGGTGTTTGAATCATCAAGATCTTGGTCCCTAGAGTTCAAAAATGGTTTATTCTTCTTGATGAAGATTCGGCCATCTTCAAGTTTTATGGTCATGATTCATTTTAAGTATTCAAGCACTAGTAGTTTCCTTTTCTTGTGAGGATGAGGTTTGGGTTGGAACTATGTTCTTTTTAAAAGTCTTGCAAGAGCTCTAGACAAGATAAAAATAACTTGCATTCACGTTTACTTTATGCTTTGCATAGCATGTTTATTTCTATGCTATCACTAAACCCCATGATAAGGAATGAACTTGCATAATGCACGTTTAAATTCCAAGCTTCGCATTCCATGTTATATTTCAAGTCATCACTTAAGAACTTAAAGATGTAAAGCGAGAGCTTGCATATCACCAAAAATAATCTCGAAGCCTTTCTATTTCGGCCTTAAAGTCGATTGTTGCTGGGCCTAGAGCACTAAAATAAAGAATGGAACTTGCATATTTACTTTGAGCCTTGCA
The DNA here is from genome assembly GCA_031216125.1 of Dalbergia cochinchinensis. NCBI lineage: Eukaryota > Viridiplantae > Streptophyta > Magnoliopsida > Fabales > Fabaceae > Dalbergia > Dalbergia cochinchinensis. The sequence continues at coordinate 27,942,021 of CM062375.1, read as the reverse complement.
CAATTAATTTCAAGTTCTTGCATTTCATATTTACTTTGAAGCTCTCACTTTACTCTCTAATGAAGAATAAAATAGAATGCATAGCACGTTTACTTTTCTGCCATCACCTAAGAGACTAGAGCTCAAAGACTTGTCCAATTCATCTTGAGAAAAGTTAAGTCAAGAGGCATTCTCTTGCAATGCATTCGGCCATGTGATGATGAAAGCTCTAGGATGAGTTTTTCATTAGTTACAAGAGCCTATAGTTTATGTTTGAGCTTGTTAGAGACAGGGGCCTATAATCTACACACATCCTAAGCATAATCGTGAAACTCTAGAGAAGCCACCTGAACTTTCTTTTCTTCACTGTAGTTATTGCACGTGAACACCTATTCAGTCTTTAACTCCCACTCCAAGTAAGCCTAAACATCATTTCTACCCTGAAAAGTAGGAACTTTTATTTTTATCCCATTGATTCTCTCATTTCCTTTCACCCTCCTTTCATGGTTTCTCCATCTGTTATCTCTCTCCTATGGTGCCTTCTTTCTCTCCTTCCATCTAATTCTCGCTCATCCTAAGAAGATGCACCACGGCTAGTCCCCACAAGGATAGATATTTCCTCCTTGTTTTCCAATCTCTCATGTATCGCCCTTATTTCTTCATTTTGTCCCTCAAACATTCTCTCAAATCTTTGTGCTATTGGCTCTACTTGCAGCCTTATTGCCAATGTTTTGGGTGAGGGTGGAGTTGGTGACAGAATAGTTGCCAATTCTTTTAAACATTCTCTCATTATTAGCCATAACTATAAAATAGTAAGGATTAGTTAAATAAGACAAAAAAAGGACCTCTCCACTCAACTAAGTGTTTCAAGATGGTGTCACTCATGTTTCACTCAATATTGACTTTTGTGTAATGATTACCCTCTTGTATTTTCCTCTCAGGTTCCCTCAATGATTCTTAGGGAAGTCGAAGTCAAAGTCAAACCTTTCAATCAACCATAACCAAGCAACAAGGTATCAAGGAATACAGTGGAGTTACAATCAACAAGGTTATCAAGGAATACCAACAGATAGGAAACAGAAAGACAACTATTGTTACCAAAATAGAGATGATGAAGCCACTCCCTAAATATCTTTTTTTTATATATTTTTTTGTTTTTCATTTCTGTCCTTTTTTCACTTTTTTTTAACAGATAGAAGATGAACAGACTTGAACACAAATGCAACAAGCACAAAATCCTTTCAGCAGCTGATGATGAATGTTGTAACACCCTAATATTCGACCCAATACTACTAGTACGTACTTAGGCCAAATATTAGTCGTTACTTACTGACATGGTTCATTTCCTTGGAAAATAGACTTAACGAAAATATGAGCCAACTTTTTTTTTGAAATCATTACTTAAAATAGAAGCCGCACGTAACTTCACGAGTCGGTATCATAGTATGCGGAACGATAACATAGGAATGGCTCCAAAACATAACATCGAACATAACATCAATCATAACTGAAATACCTCATAGATAAAATGCCTACCCACTGGGCAGGACTCTTCAAGTACGTAATGTAAATATAAATACAACAGAATACAGAAATACATCGAACAGAACTGAAAGAAAACATCTCGATCCCCGTGCAATCTATGATGGGTAACCTCAACACAAAAGAGGTTTCATCCATACTAGTGGTGTGCGTGCACTAAGGTCTACCCTCCGTCTATGCAATGAGATCACGGGTATGGAGGGACGTAGCCAATCCATGGGCGAAACTCGGTGGTGCGTGCATGCCCTGCAGGATCGATGGGCCGCCCACGCCGAGGTCGTGGGTCCTGGTGCCGGAGCCCTCCGATCTTTGAGCAACCGTCTCCTCTCGCTGCCCGTCGGTCGCTGCGCGGTGGAGTGGGGGGTAGAGTCCTCATGACCCATAGGGACATCCCCTATAGGGTCCTCCTCCGAGTGTTGTGTCAGCGGCACGTACACCGGCATATCGGCTGAATGGTCGAGGGGCCCGCAGTTCTGCTCCCATTGTGGTCGTGCATGCTCGAAAATCGCGGGATCGTCGTAGGGGGATGCCGGGGTGAAGTGGTAGCTATAGACACGGTGCGAAAATGGCAGTCCAACGAACATGAATACACGTAAGGTACATCGGCCCTCAAAATGATAGGACCCATACTCCGGGTCGTGGTGGATCTCCTACCGTGGAGTGTCAATGAATAGGACGAAGGTCGCCATCTCGCTCTGAAGACGTAATGGAAAGGAAAAGATAGAGCGAGTGAGATTCTTACTAAAGAAACTCAGTAGGGTTTTCCTTCTATCCTAGGTGTCATCATATACGTCTCCAGGAATCTCGGGTTATTTACAAAATAATGGACATACGTAGGTTCAATTATGAGTTTTCCAAAATCTCATTTTTCGAGAATCCGTTCTTTTTAACATGGCACTTGTGTTACATAGGCTATATACTAAAATCATAGACATAAATCATGTAGCTTGGTACGTAGAACATAAATCATATAACTGGTACATGGAACCTAAATCATATAACTGGCACATGGAACATAAATCACATAACTGGGTTACTTAGGTGACATAAGAACCTTTACTTAACTGGGCCGTCCTAATATTTCTTCCTTTTGAGAAAACTCTAGGTTATGAGCTCATACCACACTAGTCGTCACTAGCATCTAGACTTTATCCATTTGGATAAGTCAACTTCCCGACTTTAAGTACGGGTTTAGGGGCTAGAATCACATTGTCCCCACCCTTAATTCGATGGTTTCAAAGGATTACATTCTTATGTTCTGAGTCATCCTAAGTTTAACATGTTTCTTTAAGATGCCACATAATTAATGCATAGCACATAATTACTACCTCGGCATCTCCAAAGTTCTTTTAAAGAAATAATAACATGTTAATACAAGCTATCACATAGGGATAATAGTTCACATGGCACCATACATGTCATGAGCTAACACATCAATTCATCATCAAACTTAGAGGCGCATAATCATCCCTTAAGGTAAAAATCCCTAAATCGGGTAACCTCAACTTTCCCATTACTTTCTAGTATGTTTATGGGATTGATTAACCTCATTACCATAATCCATTAAGTTCTAAATCCTAATTAATTATGGTTGGACAGCTTTATGTAGTTGTTCATATTTGATGAATTACGTGTTCTAGAAAATGCGTTTTAAGCCCTTCCTCGCATCCGACTTTTTCTATGGTGTAATAATTAATACCTAGGCCAATTATGAGTCACTCCCACACATCTAGACATAATCTAATGTGATTCTAAATATTTTATCAAGGCTGGGCAGAAACTCATTTTGCCATTCTTTATAGTTCTAGAATTCACATATTAAGCAAACAAAGTCACTAATAATGCTTTATGTAACACCCTAGTAATTAACCAGATACACCTAGGTTGAATCTGATTAATGACTAGACTTTACTCCTTGCTTTGGTTCTTTCTTCATAATTTGAAAATACTTAGTGAAATTACGAGTCATTTTTTTTTTAAACACATAATTGAAAACGTGAGCCGAGTACAACGTGAACGAGTAAGCGGAGTATAATAAGACGTTTAAGAATATATCACATCATATCACTTAGGCTCCATCATATAACATCCATAAGCACATTATAGCATATATTTACATACAATAACCTCACTCAAAGGGTGGGTTATGTTCATACATCATTATCTTATGCAAACCCATAAAAGAAAATATACTTAAGGAAATTCATGCCCCTAAACTAGATAACTCCATAAGCCGGGAAGGTTATCCTAAAACTACGGTGCATGATCACACATAAATCTACTAAGAACTCTCTAGGGCCACTGTCCTGGAAATGGGGGAATAAATCCGATCCACTGATGAGCTCCCTCGGGAGGGGACACACGAGATGCACCAAGTTGGGGTCGCATGGACGGCCTTCTTGCTAACCTCGGCTGAACAACTATTTCCTCACTACCCTCTCTTACACGCAGGGAGTAGGAGCAGAGCTCTCAGAATATACATGAGTAGGAGTGTCCTCACGAAGGATCAGTTTCAGAATATCTCGTCTCGGGAACATACTCTGGAAATCCATGGACAGCAGATGAAGCGGGATAAGAACGTAACATCCTTTCATCAAGTGGACGTGCATGTTCGAAAACCATTTCATCGCCATAGGGAGAAGTAGGAGAAAATCGATAACTAGGGACAGGATGTGCAAATGGACGACCTATGTAAATAAAAACACGAATCAAGCAAGCACCTCCCTTCAAAATGATACGAGCGATGCACCGGATCATAGTGAAATTCCCAAGTAGGGGTATCAACGAACAGGATGAATGTCGCCATCTGAATCTGGAGACAATGACGGAAATAAAGAAAAGGGAGTGAGAATCTTGCTAAAGAATTCTCAGTAAGGTACCTCCTTCTACAGTGTCATCATCAAAGTCCCCAGGAACCTCGGGATTATTCTAAAATAGTGAGCATGCAAAGATTCATTTTAAGTTCGGACAAATACTTAACCGAGGTTCGTCAATTTTTAATCATGCGTCTTATAATGCATCTTATTCTTAACATGTCATATTTACAATGAACTTTTCCTTTATCATTACATCATATTCCTCATCATCATTATCAAAATAACATGCATAAAAGAACGTCATATAATATTAGCTACATATGGACACAGTGCACATATTTCATTTCTTTAGTGCCTTAGGTGACTTAAAATCTTATCATCATCATTATTTTTCTTGGGCCACCCTATACTCCACCCTTTTGGGAGTAATTTAGGTTATGAGCTCATACTTTACTAGTCGTCACTAGCATATACTTATCCCTTTTGATAAGCTAAAGTCCCGACTCTACCCTTTTGAGAGAACGGGTTAGGGGGCTAAAATCACCTTTTCACCAGCTATAGTGTGATGGTTCCAAAGGATCATTTTCTTATAAGTTTAAGTCACCATTAAATCTTTGCATGTTATATCATAATACAATTCATAAACATCATAACATTTTCTCATTTATAGTCTTAAGCTAGAATAATATATATCAACTGTAATCATGCATATGGAAGATTCCCAGGAAAGAGAGGTGGGTCACAATGGACACGCTTAAATACCAAGTCTTTCCTTAGCCGTAACCTTTCCAAATTACACTTTTACAATGATACACTTTCTTCTAGCAACAAAGGTGAATTTTACATAATAAAGAACATTTCATGTATAAGCATTCTTATTATTTGCAACAGCAACTATAACATGCAAGCCAAAAAATCATTCAATGATATCAAGTACTTAATAGACTTCCAATCCTTACATAGAATTATCAATTATAGAACTAATTAGTTACTAAACCAATTATGAATCATTCTCTTAACAATAAACCATAATTATCACAACTTCAATCATATCAAATCATTATCACACATTGATACTAAACTCAGATCAAAGGGGTCCGCATCATGAACCTCATGCAATTACATAGAATCATATTTTAAGTGCATATAAAATACTAGTTCCCTGTAAAATCCTTGCAAAGCCTTAAAACTCATTTAGAAACTAGTTCTTTTGTCAAATTTGGGAGGATCTTCACAATTAAAATTCTCACTTAAGATAAAAGGAGTAAGTCTTGAGCTTTAGATATTTAGGTGACATCTTAGAATTATAAACATGCTATGCAACCTTATTTTAATCTTATCTTTATAAGGTGATAGCTTGGAATTATAAACATGATATGCAATTCCATTTCTTTATCTTTAAGATTTAAGGTGATGACTTGAAAATTAAACATGATGCAAGAACTTGAAATATAAACATGATACAAGAAAGCTGGAGCGTGTAATCCGCACAGACCAAAGAGGGGGAAGAGAATATTAAGAAACCGGAGAGCGGTAGTCCGCACAGGACCAGAGAGGAGAAGAGAATTATTATTACATCTTTTAAGCTCCAATCTCAAGACTTTTTAAAGAATAAATTCTTTAACTCCAATAATCATATTTCTTTGCTTGTGATACATGGGCAAGTCTTTAAGCTCTAGGATCTTTAGGTGATGGCATAAAATAAACATGTCATGCGTTGATTCTTTCAGCCATTATAAAATATAGTGAGAGCATAAATTAAATATGAGATGCAACCTCTTAATTATCTTGAAAGATTAAGTGATGACTTGAAACATAAACATGAAATACAAGCTTGGAATTTAAACATGAGAAATGCAAGTTCATTTATTCATTCTTGAAAATTTAGTGATGACATAGAAGTTAATCATGGATGCAAATTCATTTTGTTTCTTTACTAGAGCTCCTTCAAGACTTTAAAAGAATTATAAATTCAACCCAATACATATCTTAACAAGAAATAAAACATAAAAGGAAAATACATCTTTCAAGTTCTAAACTAAAAATCTTTGTTTTAGCATCATAAAGCATTATTCTTTAAAGTTTTGCATCAAGTAGAATTTTCAAGCTTTAGAGGCCTAACTTGTGATGGATTTACAACCCACCCTCAAGGTCCTCATCATCAAGCCATCATCTTAGTTCCACCTAGGCCATATGGTTGAATTGGTTAAAGAAAAATTGAAGAGGAAAACCAAAATGAAAAGCTAAGGTAAGTTCATAATTTCATCATTTTGAGCTAAAAACACAACTCCTCAAAGCATAGAAATAAATTTAGAAACTACTCCCTACCTGATCTGAGTTGAAGAAGAGGAAGAGAACTTGGTTTCTTGAAGTGAAATGAAACAAAATCTCTTTGAAAAAATTGAAGAAAGAATTCAGCCAAAGAGGAGGAAGAAAGAAAGTTTTTGGTGCTCCTAAAAACTAGTTATGAACCAAGCATTCCAAGACCACTCAAGCAAGCCTATTTATAGAAGATTTTGAGGCTTCTAATTGGCGAAAATGATGAGGTAGTGGACGGAATTTTGCAGGAGAAATAAGGGAGGAAAAATCATTTTAGACAAAGTTGTATGAAATTAAGGAATTATGTCTCTTATGGTGACATTTTGGCATTTTGTTTTAGTGCAACTTTTGGCAATAATTCAGCTGTATAATGGCATCAATAATTTCGTCCATTACAGCCCAAAGAAGTGAAATTTGTGTGTTCCATGCATTATTTAGGTGTAAGCAAGATGTTCATGTAATTTAGAGAATTTACGGTTAAGGGTTTAAGTGAATTAGTAAGCAATTTGGGTGTTTTTGAGCAATTTTGGGTTCTAATCAATCTAAATACATAATTTTGACTCTAGATTAATATTTAGAATTTAATAAGCTTTAATTTGAGCCTAATATTGCTTAGGTTTCGGTATACCAATCAAAAATCCCGAAATTACAAATCGCCCAAAAAACATGGGCAAAATCGCATTTTCACTTAAAAGCGCCCGAGGCCACCCGAGCTTAACCAATGGTTAATCATGGCTTAAAAACACATTTTAAAACATTTTAGTGAGGTTCGGGCTCGGTCGCACGCACATCGGAGTTAAAAAACCACAGGGGCGTTTTGGTCATTCCGCGCGTCGGAACTCAAAATTGAGATCCTTCTGCTCTATTAACACACATAACACAAACAATCCCTTATTATCCTCAAAATATCCCCTTGGGAATAGGTGGGGCCCACGATCCTCATTTTCTGAGTAAAATAACTTCAGGGGCATTTTGGTCATTTTATACGTCTGAAATTGGGATTTGCGACTCTCGCATGAATCGTTCCTAACCTCTCTTCTAACGTTATATTCCTTTATTGAGGATTGTTCGGCCTCAAATCTTATGTAATAATTACCTACGGTAATTGAGTAATTTCTAATGACAAGAAAATTACAAAGAAAATTGGGCGTTACATTACTCCTCCTTAAAAAGAATTTCGCCGGAAATTCGTTACCTGAGAACAACTCGGGTATTGTGCTTTCATGTTTGATTCCAGCTCCCATGTAAGTTCTTCGGTTTCACCCTGTCTCCATGCTACTTTGACCAGGGGTACAGCCTTGTTCCTTAGCTGCTTAACTCCTCGGTCGACGATTCTCGTGGGTAGTAAGTTAAATGTCAGGTTATCTCTTAATTGTACATGTTCTGGCTCTAGTACATGAGTCGGGTGCGATTGATACTTTCTTAATCGAGAGACATGGAAAACATCATGAAGATTGGATAGACTCGGGGTAGGGCTATACGGTGAGGCTCACAGTCCTACTTTGGTAAGGATTTCAAGCGGACCAAGAAATCTGGGCTCAATTTCTTTACTTTTATTGCTCGGCCTATGCCTGGTGGGGTGATCCTTAGGAACACGTGGTCCCCTTCTTCAAAATCTAGCGGTTTTCGCCGCTTGTCCACATAGTTTTTCCGCGACTTTGAGCAAGAAGAATCTTATCCCTAATCTTCTTGCTTTGTTCCGTTGTGTCCCTCACAATATCAGGTCCGAGTAAACTTTGCTCTCCGGCTTCATGCCAACATAAGGGAGATTCACATTTCCGTCCATAGAGGGCCTCATACGATTGCCATACCGATACTTGCATGATAAGCGTTGTTATATGCAAATTCAATCGATGGTGTACTTATCCCAACTTCCCTTTGATCTAAAACACATGCCCTTAAGATATCCTCCAAGGTTTGGATGGTTCTTTCAGATTGACCGTCTGTTTAGGGGTGATAGGCCGTGCTTAGACACAGCTTTGAACCAAATGCCTTTTGAAAGGCTCCCCAAAATCGTGACGTAAACCGTGGATCCCAGTCCGAGATTATCATCGATGGCACCCCATGTAACCTTACTATCTCCTGAATATATAATTGTGCTAACCTATCCAAGGAATAAGTCACCTTAATAGGTAAAAAGTGGGCTGACTTCGTCAATCGATCCACGATTACCCATATGGTATCATGATTCATTTGGGTCCTCGGTAATCCAGTCACAAAATCCATGGAGATACTATCCCACTTCCACTCAGGGATCGACAGAGGTTGCAGCATTCCAGAGGGTTTTTGGTGTTTAATCTTCACCTTTTGACACACCAAGCACTTACTCACCCATGTGCACACATATTTCTTCATTCTAGGCCACCAGAACATCTTCTTCAAATCTTGATACATCTTGGTGGCACCAGGATGAAGGGTAAAATGGCTCTTATGGGCTTCCTCCAAAATATCCTTTCGGAGCCACTAGCAGGTACACATGTTCGACCTTTAAACCTCCACAAATCATCCATTCCTTGGGTAAAACCTATCAACTTTCCTGTCTTCACTGCCCCTAAAGTCTCTTAAAACTCAGCATCGTCCCCTTGAGCTTGAACAATCCGTTCTTTGAACTCACTTGTCACTCTAAGATGGCAAGCTCTGATGCCCTTAGTGGTCAAAGTCATTCCTAGGTTTAAGTCCCTAAATTGCTCAATCAATTCAACCTCCTTCACCATCAAACGGGACACTTGTAAGGACTTCCTACTCAAAGCATCAGCTACTACATTAGCTTTACCAGGATGGTAGTTCAATCCAAAATCATAATCTTTCAAGAACTCCATCCATCGCCTTTGCCTCATGTTTAGCTCTTTTTGATCAAAGAGATATTTCAAACTCTTGTGATCGGAAAACACCTCAAACTTAACTCCATATAAATGGTGTCTCCAAATCTTTAGAGCAAACACGACGGTAGCTAACTCAAGGTCATGGGTAGGGTAGTTTGCCTCATGTGGCTTGAGTTGTCTTGATGCATAGGCCACCACTTGCCTATCTTGCATCAATACACAACCTAAACCCTTTTTTGAAGCATCACAATACACCTCGAAAGCCACATTGGGGTCGGGTAACACTAAAACACGGGTCGAGGTTAGCTTGTCTTTTTACTCTTGAAAGCTCTTTTCACACTCCGGGGTCCATGAAAAAAGGGTGTTCTTCCTAGTCAGCTTGGTCAAAGGTAGGGAAATCTGGGAAAATCCTTTGATAAATCGACGGTAATAACCGGCTAAACCTAAAAAGCTCTTTACTTCAATTACCGTGGTTGGTCTTTCCCAGTTTACTACCGCTTCTACCTTACTAGGATCTACAGCAATTCCTTTCTTAGATACTACATGCCCTAAAAATTGCACCTTATCCAACCAAAACTCACACTTGGAAATCTTGGCATATAGTTTCTTTTCCTTCAAGGTCTCCAGTACTATGGTCAGGTGGCATTCATGCTCTTCATGGGTCTTAGAATATATGAGAATGTCATCTATAAAGACAACTACAAACTGATCTAAATAGGGCCGAAAGATCCTATTCATGTAATCCATAAAAATAGCTGGAGCATTGGTTAACCCAAAGGACATTACTGCAAACTCAAAATGGTCGTATCGAGTGCGAAAGGCCGTTTTAGGTATGTCTTCATCTCTCACTCTAATTTGATGGTAGCCTGACCTCAAATCTATCTTAGAAAACACCACCGCACCTTTCAGTTGGTCCATCAAATCATCGATCCTAGCGAGAGGATACTTGTTTTTCACCGCTACTTTCTTCAAGTGCCTATAATCTACACACATCCTCATACTCCCATCCTTTTTCTTTACAAACAACACAGGGGCTCCCCAAGGTGATGCACTAGGCCTAACAAACTTTCTCTCCAATAAATCTTCCAATTGAGTTTTTAACTCGGTCAATTCTAATGGGGACATCCTGTATGGGGCTATGGATATAGGTCCCGCACCCTAAGCAATTCTATGGAAAACTCTATCTCTCTTTGGGGGAAACTCGTATCTCATCTGGAAATACTTCAGGATAATTTCTTACTATTGGTATCTCATCGATACTTTGCTCAAAGTCTACATCACTAGCGGCTAAGAAAATGTAACCTTTACTCTCACCCTTACCACACAGTCCATTTCCACAGCCAGCTTATGTAAAGACTTATGGGTTTCTTAGGTTCAATAGGAACAGGAAGAAAAGTGATGGTTTTCTCATAACAGCTTTAACAAAGACACGGTTGGCCTCAAGCCAATCCATGCCAAGAATCACATCTAAACCTCGCATGGGTAAGCAAATAAGATCTAAAATAAAGGATCTATTATCTATAATAAAACTACAATCTAAACAACATTTACAAGTCCTAACGGGTTTTCCAAATGGTAGAAACAATAAGGTCAAAAGGAAGCTCAGTCATAGGTAAATTAAGGCTTTTAACACATGAATGGGAGATAAAAGAATGAGAAGCACCAGAATCATATAGTACAATTAAGTCTTTACCATGCATATTACCCTTACCTTCCACGAGATTTCGTGACTTCGTTGTTTCTTCAAAGATTAACAAAGAAATACCCTTCCCTGGTATTGTGGCTTGGGATTGGGGGTTGGCGGGTTCCTTTCAGTGCATTCTTGGGAGTAATGACCTGGTTTTCCACACCGATAGCACACGTTTGTTCCGGCTCGACATGGCATGCTCCCATGATTCTTGCCGCACTTGGGACATTCCATGGATGGCCCAGGCCGTGGAGGTACTGTTGGACCTCTTTGTGGTGCTTTCCCTTTATTGTTGTTATTGTTGTTGTTGTGATTGTTACTGGGGTTATTGTTGTAGCGGTTGTTATTATAGCGATTGTTGTTGTTTGGCCTTCCTTGTTGAAAATTTCTTTGTGTCCCTTGTGGTCTTGATTGAGAGGGAAATGGAGGTCGATTCTGCCTCTTGAACTAGCGACCTTGAGGTGTCAACTTTTTGGTAATATTATCTGACTTTGGGGTGTTTAGTTTTCTCGACCTTCTTCAATAATCCGACATTTGTTAACTAGGGTAGAGAAATCCTAATCTCCAAATGTGCAATCGCCACATTAAGTTTCGCCTTCAACCACGACTTCGTATTTAATGCATTTCCAAGACTCATCAGATTTCCTTGGTACATTCTTGAGAACTTAATGAGTTCTTCAAATGCAGCGGTGTACTAGGCCACATTCATATTCCCTGGACAAGTTGCATGAATTCAATGTCCTTGGCATTTCTAATCGACTGGAAAGTACTTTTCGTAAAAATGGACCTTGAATAGTTCCCAATCAATGTCCACATCGGCCGCCTCCAGGAGTCTTGAACACCGTCCACCGTAAACGGCATCACCCTCAAGCATATGAGTAGCGAAGGTGACCTTTTGCTCCTCCGAGCATGGGACTACAGCAAAGACCTTCTCAATATTCCAAATCCATTCATCTGCAATATTTGGATTCAGTGTCCCCTTGAAAACTGGTGGGTTTGCCTTACGAAACTCCCAAAGCAGGCATGTTCAGAATCTCATGTCCCTGATTCATATTGGCTTGACGATCCTGATCCATTCGTTCCATCATCATTCTCATGCTCCTTCCTACATCGCGGAGTGCTTCTACTGTCTCGTTGTCGTGATTATTTTGTCTTTGCGCTCCTAGTGCATTGTCGACGTGCCATTGGTCCCTATACACACAAAACAAAGAACACTGAGGTGATCAGGCCCAATATTCCATGCAAAGTGAGCAAGTTACCATGGCACTTTCAACATAGAGTAGTCATGTATTTCTACTCCCCAAGCTCATCCTAATGATAAACATCTACACATGACGTCACTAACGTATTATGCTTTAGAAGCATAGCTAGTCCAATCCTCAGGCTCCATGAGAATCGAATCGCTCGATACCAAATGTAACACTTAGTAATTAACCAGATACACCTAGGTTGAATCTGATTAATGACTAGACTTTACTCCTTGCTTTGGTTCTTTCTTCATAATTTGAAAATACTTAGTGAAATTACGAGCCTATTTTTTTTAAACACATAATTGAAAACGTGAGCCGAGTACAACGTGAACGAGTAAGCGGAGTATAATAAGACGTTTAAGAATATATCACATCATATCACTTAGGCTCCATCATATAACATCCATAAGCACATTATAGCATATATTTACATACAATAACCTCACTCAAAGGGTGGGTTATGTTCATACATCATTATCTTATGCAAACCCATAAAAGAAAATATACTTAAGGAAATTCATGCCCCTAAACTAGATAACTCCATAAGCCGGGAAGGTTATCCTAAAACTACGGTGCATGATCACACATAAATCTACTAAGAACTCTCTAGGGCCACTGTCCTGGAAATGGGGAATAAATCGATCCATCGATGAGCTCCCTCGGGAGGGGACACACGAGATGCACCAAGTTGGGGTCGCATGGACGGCCTTCTTGCTAACCTCGGCTGAACAACTATTTCCTCACTACCCTCTCTTACACGTGTGGGAGTAGGAGTAGAGCTCTCAGAATATACATGAGTAGGAGTGTCCTCTGAAGGATCAGTTTCAGAATATCTCGTCTCGGGAACATACTCTGGAAATCCATGGACAGCAGATGAAGCGGGATAAGAACGTAACATCCTTTCATCAAGTGGACGTGCATGTTCGAAAACCATTTCATCGCCATAGGGAGAAGTAGGAGAAAATCGATAACTAGGGACAGGATGTGCAAATGGACGACCTATGTAAATAAAAACACGAATCACAAGACCTCCTTCAAAATGATACGAAGCGATGCATCGGATCATAGTGAAATTCCCAAGTAGGGGTATCAACGAGCAGACGAATGTCGCCATGTGAATCTGGGGACAATGACGGAAATAAAGAAAAGGAAGTGAGAATCTTCCTAAAGAATTCTCAGGAAGGTACCTCCTTCTACAGTGTCATCATCAAAGTCCCAGGAACCTCGGGATTATTCTAAAATAGTGAGCATGCAAAGATTCATTTTAAGTTCGGACAAATACTTAACCGAGGTTCGTCAATTTTTAATCATGCGTCTTATAATGCATCTTATTCTTAACATGTCATATTTACAATGAACTTTTCCTTTATCATTACATCATATTCCTCATCATCATTATCAAAATAACATGCATAAAAGAACGTCATATAATATTAGCTACACATGGACACAGTGCACATATTTCATTTCTTTAGTGCCTTAGGTGACTTAAAATCTTATCATCATCATTATTTTCCTTGGGCCACCCTATACTCCACCCTTTTGGGAGTAATTTAGGTTATGAGCTCATACTTTACTAGTCGTCACTAGCATATACTTATCCCTTTTGATAAGCTAAAGTCCCGACTCTACCCTTTTGAGAGAACGGGTTACGGGGCTAAAATCACCTTTTCACCACGTATAGTGTGATGGTTCCAAAGGATCATTTTCTTATAAGTTTAAGTCACCATTAAATATTTGCATGTTATATCATAATACAATTCATAAACATCATAACATTTTCTCATTTATAGTCTTAAGCTAGAATAATATATATCAACTGTAATCATGCATATGGGAGATTCCCAGGAAAGAGAGGTGGGTCACAATGGATACGCTTAAATACCAAGTTTTCCTTAGCCAGAACCTTTCCAAATTACACTTTTACAATGATACACTTTCTTCTAGCAACAAAGGTGAATTTTACATAATAAAGAACATTTCATGTATAAGCATTCTTATTATTTGCAACAGCAACTATAACATGCAAGCCAGGAAATCATTCAATGATATCAAGTACTTAATAAGCATCCAATCCTTACATAGAATTATCAATTATAGAACTAATTAGTTACTAAACCAATTATGAATCATTCTCTTAACAATAAACCATAATTATCACAACTTCAATCATATCAAATCATTATCACACATTGATACAAAACTCGGATCAGTGGCGAATCATGAACCTCATCCAATTACATAGAATCATATTTTAAGTGCATATAAAATAATAGTTCCCCGTAAAATCGTTGCAAAGCCTTAAAACTTATTTAGAATCTAGCTCTTTTGTCAAATTTGGAAGGATCTTCACAATTAAAATTCTCACTTAAGATAAAAAGGAGTAAGTCTTGAGCTTTAGAGATTTAGGTGACATCTTAGAATTATAAACATGCTATGCAACCTTATTTTAATCTTATCTTTATAAGGTGATAGCTTGGAATTATAAACATGATATGCAATTCCATTTCTTTATCTTTAAGATTTAAGGTGATGACTTGAAAATTAAACATGATGCAAGAACTTGAAATATAAACATGATGCTGGAGCGGCGGTAATCCGCACAGGACCAGTAGAGGGAGAAGAGAATATTAAGAAACCGGAGCGGCGGTAGTCCGCACAGGACCAGATAGAGGGAGAAGAGAATTATTATTACATCTTTTTAAGCTCCAATCTCAAGACTTTTTAAAGAATAAATTCTTTAACTCCAATAATCATATTTCTTTGCTTGTGATACATGGGCAAGTCTTTAAGCTCTAGGATCTTTAGGTGATGGCATAAAATAAACATGTCATGCGTTGATTCTTTTAGCCATTATAAAATATAGTGAGAGCATAAATTAAATATGAGATGCAACCTCTTAATTATCTTGAAAGATTAAGTGATGACTTGAAACATAAACATGAAATACAAGCTTGGAATTTAAACATGAGAAATGCAAGTTCATTTATTCATTCTTGAAAATTTAGTGATGACATAGAAGTTAATCATGGATGCAAATTCATTTTGTTTCTTTACTAGAGCTCTTTCAAGACTTTAAAAGAATTATAAATTCAACCCAATACATATCTTAACAAGAAATAAAACATAAAAGGAAAATACATCTTTCAAGTTCTAAACTAAAAATCTTTGTTTTAGCATCATAAAGCATTATTCTTTAAAGTTTTGCATCAAGTGGAATTTTCAAGCTTTAGAGGCCTAACTTGTGATGGATTTACAACCCACCCTCAAGGTCCTCATCATCAAGCCATCATCTTAGTTCCACCTAGGCCATATGGTTGAATTGGTTAAAGAAAAATTGAAGAGGAAAACCAAAATGAAAAGCTAAGGTAAGTTCATAATTTCATCATTTTGAGCTAAAAACACAACTCCTCAAAGCATAGAAATAAATTTAGAAACTACTCCCTACCTGATCTGAGTTGAAGAAGAGGAAGAGAACTTGGTTTCTTGAAGTGAAATGAAACAAAATCTCTTTGAAAAAATTGAAGAAAGAATTCAGCCAAAGAGGAGGAAGAAAGAAAGTTTTTGGTGCTCCTAAAAACTAGTTATGAACCAAGCATTCCAAGACCACTCAAGCAAGTCTATTTATAGAAGATTTTGAGGCTTCTAATTGGCCAAAATGATGAGGTAGTGGACGGAATTTTGCAGGAGAAATAAGGGAGGAAAAATCATTTTAGACAAAGTTGTATGAAATTAAGGAATTATGTCTCTTATGGTGACATTTTGGCATTTTGTTTTAGTGCAACTTTTGGCAATAATTCAGCTGCATAATGGCATCAATAATTTCATCCATTACAGCCCAAAGAAGTGAAATTTGTGTGTTCCATGCATTATTTAGGTGTAGGCAAGATATTCATGTAATTTAGAGAATTTACGGTTAAGGGTTTAAGTGAATTAGTAAGCTATTTGGGTGTTTTTGAGCAATTTTGGGTTCTAATCAATCTAAATACATAATTTTGACTCTAGATTAATATTTAGAATTTAATAAGCTTTAATTTGAGCCTAATATTGCTTAGGTTTCGTGTACCAATCAAAAATCCCGAAATTCAAAGCGCCCAAAACAGGGCAAAATCGTACTTTCACTTAAAACTCGCCCGAGGGCACGCGAGCTTAACCAATGGTTAATCATGGCTTAAAAACAGATTTTAAAACATTTTAGTGAGGTCCGGGCTGAGTCGCACGTACATCGGAGTTAAACAATTGCAGAGGCGTTTTGTCATTTCGCACATCGGAACTCAAAATTGAGATCCTTCTGCTCTATTAACACACATAACACAAACAATCCCTTATTATCCTCAAAATATCCCCTTGAGAATAGGTGGGGCCCACGATCCTCATTTTCTGAGTAAAATAACTTCAAGGGCATTTTGGTCATTTTATACGTACAGAAATTCGGGATTTGCGACTCTCGCATGAATCGTTCCTAACCTCTCTTCTAACGTTATATTCCTTTATTGAGGATTGTTCGGCCTCAAATCTTATGTAATAATTACCTACGGTAATTGAGTAATTTCTAATGACAGTAAAAATTACAGTAAAAATTGGGGCGTTACACTTTAAAGAGTCTAGAACAATTATCACATACTTGGCAAGGTATTACAACATATTTAGACCACCCAAGACAGAATTTAAGGTGTTGAAATTACTAAGGCAGAACCGAAAACCTTTAAGGCATAAAATCATGAGAAAAACCTTTCTTTCAACCATATAACTTGCTAGTTTCTCTTGGGACCTTTTTGGGACTTCAAGACCATGAAAAATCAAAGTTTATTTTGCCAAAACTCATCATGGAACATCAAGGGCAGCAGCCATTTCGGCTTGCTCTTGACAATGATTCAAAACTTGAAAACATGTTTAAAACCTTGGTTAAGTGTATCAAAGCTTAGAAAAATTCTAAGACGTGCATTATAGGCCCTTATAGTTTAATGAAACTCATCCTAGAGCCATTTACACCACATGGCCGAATGATGTTCAAGGAGATACCTCCTTGATTTAATTCTTTTCTTAAGATGAAATGGGCAAGTCTTTGAGCTCTAAAGTTTCAAGTGATGACATAGAATAAACGTGCTATGCATTTCATTTTATAGTCCTTTAGAAAACAAGGTGATAGCACAAAATAAAAGATGAAATGCATCTCCATTCTTATTCTTAGAGTTTAGTGATGACTTGAAATATAAAATGAGATGCAAAGCTTGAAACATAACGTGCATTGTGCAAGTTCATTCATTATCTTGGGTCTTAGTGATGGCATAAGAAATAAACGTGCTAATGCAAAGCATAAACATAAACGTGGATGCAACTTCTTTTATATCTTGTTTAGAGCTCTTGCAAGACTTTAAAGGAAACAAAGTTTCAACCCATAACTCATCCTCACAAGAAGAGAAAACACTAGTGTTGCTAAGTTGTATAAAAGAAAATCATATCCTCAAAGTCCATGAGGTGGCCGAATCCTCATCATGAGGAAACAACCTTGTTTTTGAACTCTAGGGACCAAGATCTTGGTGATTCGAACACCAACCTCTCAAGTCCTCATCATTGAGTATTTTTACAATGCTCTACATTTATTAGCAACACAAAACTCATGACCAACATAAAGGAAAGAAACCGAAACATACTTGGGCTAGAAACCAAATTTATGCTCTAGAGTTTTGTTCATGTGACATACATCAACATGAAGCCCTCATCATCAAGCTACCATTTTTCTAAGTCCCAAAGGCCTTCAAGGCCGAAAACTCAAGGGAAAAGAAATGAGGTTTTCAAGGTTCAAGAGAAACATAACTATGTCTTGAGCAAAACTTGAAAATAGTAAACTTATTTTTTTTGAAAACTCAAGTTTTAGAGGTTGTTCATGTGACAAACATCATCACACAACTCTCATCATCAAGCTTCTCATATTTCAAGTCCAAGAGGCCTTCATGGCCGAAACCTAAACAAAAAGAAAAGGAAAGTTTCAAGACATCAAAGAAACATAACTCATTCTTGACCAAGACTTGAAAAAGAAACCTTTCTTTGGAAAAACTCAAGCTTTAGAGTTTGTTCATGTGACAAAGGCCAACATGAAGCACTCATTACAAAGCTACCACTTTTCCAAGCACCTTAAGCCTCCATGGCCGAAACATCTAGGAACAAAAAGCTCAAAAAGAGTTTTCATGAAAAACATAGCCTTGTCTTAACCAAAACATGAAAAAGATAAAACTTTTCTCAAACAAAACACAAGCTTTAGAGGTCTCATGTTAGGATGAACACATGGTTATCCCAAGAGAGCACTCATCATCAAGCTCTCCTCATTTTGGTCTTGAGGCCGAAAATGAAAGAAAAAGGAGAAATGATGGAACTTTTTCTTAAGAAAGGTTCAAGCTTTAGAGGCCTCACTTTAAGATGAACTCATGGTTTCATCTTTGAGAGCACTCATCATCAAGCTCTCACTACCTTGGCCTTAAGGCCGAAAATGAAAAGGAAGAGAAAAGAAGAAACCGAAATAATGCTTGGGAGAAAAACTTACTAACAACACAACTTTCAAGCAAGATAAACATTGAGCATGAAAATAAAAGAAAGCATTCTTGAAGAGCTCCCTACCTAGAGTTTGGGATTTGAGAGGAAGTGAAGAAGATGAAGAGGTTGGGGAGGATGAGCTCTTGAACTTGAGAGAAAGAAACTCAAAGTGCTCTAACTCAAAGCTTTAGTGAAATGAACAAAGGTGCTTCAAGTTCCCTAAGCTACCTATTTATAGAGAAGTGGAATGAATTGAATGTTGGAGGCCTTTTGGGGGGAAGAATTTGGCCACTTTTACAGCCACATGAGGGAGGAAAAATCTTGTTCAAAGCATGGTGTAAAGTCATTCAAAGCATGGTGAAAAGTCTAGCTATGCATGTCCTAAAGTATGGCTAGCATGTACCTTATTTTCAAACCTTTAAAAATGCATAAAAACTTAAAATTTTGGGCTGCAAAATCTGAAGAGGAACCATGCTTCTCATGCCCAAAAAGAGGAGAAAATTTTCTAGACTTAAATTCCCAAAGCATAGGTAATGTGTTGTAAGACATGTTGTCTTGAAAAAGTTTGATGGAAAGCTTGAATGACCACAAAAACAAATCATTCTTTTTGAGTTTGAAAGACATGATTATTTTCATTTTAGAAATGAATTGAAAGCCTTGATTGACCATATAAAATATTCTTTGAGTCTTGAGTGACAATTTTTCTTGAAAGTTGATCATTGATTGAAAGTGTTCAAGACATATGTCACAAGATAGCTTGAACACATAGACTAACTTTTTGATGATTTTCTAGGGAGAAATGGCGCCATTCTTGGCAGCCTTGGGGAGGAGAAATATCTCCTTAAACCATGTTCTAGAAGTGTGCTTTGGTGTGACATAGATTAGGCTTAGGATTAAAAGTTGCTAAGTAGGTACTTAGGTGCACTAATAGGTTATTTAAAACCACAAATCCCTAGGTTAGAGGTGGTCTAGAAGGATTAGGGGAGTCAACACCTCTAAGGCTAGTGATGTGGGTGTGACAACTTGTCTTGAAAAGAAAAGTTGATGTGAATAGTGGAAACACTATTCGACACTATTCACAGATTC
The DNA here is from genome assembly GCA_031216125.1 of Dalbergia cochinchinensis. NCBI lineage: Eukaryota > Viridiplantae > Streptophyta > Magnoliopsida > Fabales > Fabaceae > Dalbergia > Dalbergia cochinchinensis. The sequence goes on along the minus strand of CM062375.1, from coordinate 27,921,989 downwards.
TTATTCTCTTTTTTTTTTTTTTAAAGAATAAGACTAGGATGAGATTTGAATTTCCCTAAGCAATTTTAGGTTCCAATTAATTCTAAATGATGGTTTTGGCTCTAGATTAACTATGGAAATTAATTAACCTTTAATTAGAGCCTAATATTGCTTAGGTTTGGAGTTAAACGGCTCATTAAGCTGAAAATGCGATATGCAGGGGCAAAACCGTAATTTTCACCAAAAGTTGCCCGGAACCTCCAGGACTTAAACAAACATAGTTCATGCCTTAAAATCATTGTTTTGAACCTAGAACAAAGTCCGGGTCGAAACGGAACTTAAAACTGCCTTAATTCTATACAAGGGTATTTTGGTCATTTACGCGCAGAAATCTCAGAAATGAGGTTTTCCTACTTTGTTAGGCACTCATGCTCATACAATCCCCTTCATATAACATATGAACCCTATGAGGATGGCCAAAGCCGACCGTCCTTGTGTTTCGGGTAAAAATGACCTCAGGGGCATTTTGGTCATTATGAAAGTTTAGCGAAAATCGGGGCGTTACATTACTCCCCTCCTTCAAAAGAATTTCGTCCTCGAAATTCATTACCTGAAAACATCTCGGGGTATTGTGCTCGCATGTTGGCCTCCAACTCCCATGTGAAATCTTCGGCTTTCCCGCGTCCCCACGCGACCTTGACCAACGGCACTGACTTATTTCTCAGCTGTTTGACTCCTCGGTCCACAATTCTCGTGGGAGGCAGGTTAAATGTCAGGTCATCCCTTAATTGTACATGTTCTGGCTCTAGCACATGACTTGGGTCAGACCGGTAATTTCGTAACTGGGAGACATGGAAAACATCGTGGAGATTGGATAGATTTGGGGGTAGGGCTATGCAGTATGCTACAGACCCTACTCTACTAAGGATTTCAAATGGGCCAAGGAACCTGGGGCTTAACTTTTTCACCTTCATAGCTCGACCTATGCCTGTGGTGGGGGTTATCTTGAGAAAAACATGTTCCCCTACTTGGAACTCAATCGGCTTACGCCGCTTGTCCGCATAGCTTTTCTATCGGCTTTGAGCAGTAAGAATCCTATCCCTAATCCTTTTAATCTGTTCCGTCGTTTCCCTCACTAAGTCTGGTCCAATTAGACTTTGCTCTCCAGGTTCATACCAACATAGGGGTGATTGACATTTTCGTCCATAAAGGGCTTCATACGATTGCCATCTGGATACTCGCGTAGTAGCTGTTGTTATCGCAAATTCGATCGATGGCGGTATTTGTCCCAACTCCTTTACGGTCTAGAACACACACCCTAAGCATATCCTCCAAAGTTTGGATTGTTCTCTCAGATTGGCCATCTGTTTGTGGGTGGTAAGCCGTGCTTAAGCCACGACTTGAACAAGCAAACGCGAAGGCTCCCCAAAACCGTGATGTAAACCGCGGATCCCGATCCGAGATTATCATCGACGGCACTCCATGTAGTCTCACAATCTCTTGGATATACAATTGTGCTAACCTATCCAAGGAATATGTCACTTTAATAGGTAGAAAGTGGGCTGACTTCGTCAATCTATCCACTATTATCCATATAGCGTCATGATTCGCTTGGGTCCTTGGTAGTCCAGTCACAAAATCCATTGAGATGCTATCCCACTTCCATTCGGGAATCGATAGGGGTTGCAACATACCAGAGGGTTTTTGGTGCTCTATCTTCACCTTCTGGCATACTAGGCACTTACTAACCCAATTGCAAACATCCTTTTTCAATCCGGGCCACCAAAACATCTTCTTCAGGTCTTGGTACATCTTGGTGGCACCAGGATGAATTGAAAAATTGCTCTTGTGGGCCTCCTTAAGAATCTCTTTCCGGAGGTCACCACTAGCAAGTACACATACACGTCCTTCAAACCTCCACATACCATCCTTCCCTTGGACAAAACCCTTCAGTTTATCCGCCTTTACTGCCCTTAGGGTCTCTTGAAACTCGTCGTCTACCCTTTGGGCTTGAGTGATTCTCCCACGGAAATCACTTGACACACTAAGGTGGCAAACTTTCATACCCATAGGGGTTATGGTTATTCCTAGGTTCAGGTCTCTAAAAGCCTCAATCAGTTCATCCTCCTTAATCATCAAGTGGGACAAGTGTAAGGACTTCCTACTTAGGGCATCGGCTACAACATTAGCTTTTCCGGGATGGTAGTTCAATCCGAAATCGTAATCCTTCAAGAACTCCATCCACCTCCTTTGCCTCATGTTTAGCTCTTTCTGATCAAAAAGATACTTTAAACTCTTGTGATCAGAGAACACCTCGAACCTTACCCCGTACAGATGGTGTCTCCAAATCTTGAGAGCAAACACAACGGCTGCCAATTCTAGGTCATGGGTGGGGTAGTTTGTTTCATGTGGCTTGAGTTGCCTCGATGCATAGGCTACCACTTGCCTATTTTGCATCAAGACACAGCCCAAACCTTTACCAGAAGCGTCACAGTATACCTCAAAAGGCTCCTTAGGGTCGGGGAGAACTAGGACTGGGGTGGAAGTCAACTTATGCTTTAGTTCCTGAAAACTTTTCTCACAATCTGGGGTCCAGGCAAAAGGAGTGTTTTTCCTAGTAAGCTTGGTTAAAGGTAGCGCGATCTGGGAAAATCCCTTGATGAACCTACGATAATAGCCAGCTAATCCCAAAAAGCTCCTTATCTCAGTCACGGTCTTAGGTTGTTCCCAATTCATCACTGCTTCCACCTTACTAGGATCGACTGCAATTCCTCCTCTAGACACTACATGCCCTAGAAATTTCACTTCTTCCAACCAAAACTCACATTTAGACAACTTGGCATAAAGTTTCTTCTCCCTCAAAATCTCTAATACTATGACTAAATGTTGCTCATGCTCTTCGTGGGTCCTTGAATAAATGAGCATATCATCTATAAAGACAACCATGAACTTATCCAAATAGGGTCTAAAGATCCTATTCATGTAATCCATGAAAACAGCTGGAGCATTGGTCAATCCAAAAGACATAATCGCAAACTCGAAATGTCCATATTGAGTGCGAAAAGCCGTCTTGGGTATATCCTCATCCCTAACTCTAATATGATGATAACCAGACCTCAAGTCAATCTTAGAAAACACTACTGCACCTCTCAACTGGTCCATCAAATCGTCAATTCTAGGCAAAGGGTACTTATTTTTCACCGTTACTTTGTTCAATTGCCTATAATCGACACACATCCTCATGCTTCCGTCCTTCTTTTTCACAAACAACACCGGGGCTCCCCAGGGTGATGCACTCGGCCTAATGAAATTCTTTTCCAAAAGGTCCTCTAACTGGGTTTTCAACTCGGCCAATTCCAAAGGGGGCATTCTATATGGGGCTATGGATATGGGTCCGGTACCTGGGAGTAACTCTATTGAGAATTCAATATCTCTCTTAGGGGGAAATTCTGGAATTTCATCTGGAAACACTTCGGGATAGTTCCTTACTACGGGTATCTCCTCGATGCTCTGCTCAAAGTCAATATCACTAGCGGCCAAAAGAATGTAACCTTTTTCATCCTTACCACAGCTTAGGTCTACAGCATTTAGGTATACTCTCATGGTTTCCCTAGGTTCAGGGGGAATGGGGAGAAAGGTGATGGTTTTCTCATAGCAGTTTAACAACACACGATTGGCCCAAAGCCAATCCATGCCCAAAATTACCTCTAGTCCTTTCATGGGTAAGCATACAAAATCTAGAACAAACGGTCTATTTTCTAGAATGAAACTGCATTCCAAACAACATTTGCTAGTTCTAACTGGTTTCCCAGTGGGGGTATAGACAACAAGAAAAAAAGGGAGTTCAGACACAGTCAAACCTAGGGTCTCTATACAAGAATATGATATAAAGGAATGGGTTGCGCCAGAATCATACAGTACAACTAGGTTTTTACCGTTCATTTCACACTTACCTTCAACGAGATCTGGGGACGTCGTCGTCTCTTCCGCATTGAGGGTGTAGACCCTTCCTTGACGTTGCGGCTTGAGGTTGGGGGTTGGCTGGTTCCTTTTGGGACAATCTTTGGAGTAGTGTCCCGATTCTCCGCATCGGTAGCACACATCTAACCCGGCCCGACACGGCAAGCTTCCATGGGGTCTGCCGCACTTGGGACACTCCGCATGTGGGGTGGAAGATGTCCCTTGAGGTGCCTTCCCCTTATTATTCGCGGGCTTGTTCTTGTTGTTGTTGTGGTTGTTGTTGTTGTTCTTCGGTTTGAAGTCCTTCCGAGGTCCCTGAGGCTTGGACCCGGATTGGGACTTCTGTTGGGGTTGAAACTTCTGCGATCCCTTTTTCTTGAACTGCTGGCCTTGAGGTGCTAGCTTCTTGTTCTTTGGAGTTCTTTGCCGGACTTTGTCGCATTCAACTCCCGTTGCCCTTCCTCAATAATGCGGCATTTGTTCACCAGGGTTGGGAAGTCCCTGATTTTTAGATGAGCGACCGCTACCTTGAGCTCCGCTCAACCCGCCGCATTTCCGGACATTTCCAGTATTCGTCAGGGTTGGCCTAGTACATCCTTGAGAACTTGATGAGGTCCTCGAATTTGGCGGTATATTGTGCAACCGTCCGATTCTCCTGGAACAATTGCATGAACTCCACTTCCTTGGCGTTGCGAACAGACTCTGGGAAGTACTTCTCATAGAAGTGAACTTTAAATACTTCCCAGTTGATGGCCTCATTAGCCGCTTCCAGCAGCCTCTGGGCTCCAGTCCACCAGCAACTGGCGTCACCTTCGAGCATGTATGTGGCGAACCTCACTTTTTGCTCCTCAGAGCACGGTATCACGCCAAAGATCTTCTCCATGTTTCGGATCCACTCTTCGGCATGGTTTGGGTTAGCAGTTCCCTTGAAGGTGGGTGGATTCGCCCTACGAAATTCGCCGAAGCGAACATGCTCTGGAATCTCAGCAGCAGGGGGAGCTGGTACGGTATTCTCGCGTTGATCCATTCGGTCAAACAACCGTGTCATGGCTATAGCCATCTGGCAGATAGCAGCAGCAGTTGCATTGTCTTGGTCAGCGTTTGGTGTAGTCCTAAATTTGTCGTCGCGGTGCCATTGGTCCAATACACACAAAACAGCAACACTGAGTTGATCAGGCTCAATCCTCCTAGTAAAGTGGGCAAGTTACCATGGCACGTGCAACAAACAGAAGTCATATATCACTTAATCCTAAAACTTCCTATTCATGACATTTCTAGCGGAATATGCTTAAGAAGCATAGTCAGTCCAATCCTCAGGCTCCGTGAGAACTGAACTGCTCTGATACCAAAATGTAACACCCTAATATTCGACCCAATACTACTAGTATGTACTTAGGCCAAATATTAGTCGTTACTTACTGACATGGTTCATTTCCTTGGAAAATAGACTTAACGAAAATATGAGCCAACTTTTTTTTTGAAATCATTACTTAAAATAGAAGCCGCGCGTAACTTCACGAGTCGGTATCATAGTATGCGGAATGATAACATAGGAATGGCTCCAAAACATAACATCGAACATAACATCAATCATAACTGAAATACCTCATAGATAAAATGCCTACCCACTGGGCAGGACTCTTCAAGTACGTAATGTAAATATAAATACAACAGAATACAGAAATACATCAAACAGAACTGAAAGAAAACATCTCGATCCCCGTGCAATCTATGATGGATAACCTCAACACAAAAGAGGTTTCATCCATACTAGTGGTGTGCGTGCACTAAGGTCTACCCTCCGTCTATGTAATGAGATCACGGGTATGGAGGGACGTAGCCAATCCATGGGCGGAACTCGGCCGGTGCAGGCATGCCCTGTGACTGGATGGGCCGCCCACGTCGAGGTCGTGGTCCTGGTGCCGGAGCCCTCCAACGCTGGGCAACCGTCTCCTCGCTGCCCGTCAGTCGCTACGGTGGAGTGGGGGCAGAGTCCTCATGACCCATAGGGACATCCCCTATAGGGTCCTCCTCCGAGTGTTGTGTCAGCGGCACATACACCGGCATATCGGTTGAATGGTCAGAGGGGGCCCGCAGGTTCTGCTCCCATTGTGGTCGTGCATGCTCGAAAATCGGGGTGTTACAAATGTAGATGATCAAGATATTAAGAAATGTAGATATAACATCAAAACAAATTCAGCAATAAGAATTGAAGTGAAATTCAATGAAATCAAAAGTATGCAGCATTTAGATCATTCTGCAACCTAGGAATTCAAACAGTTTCATTCCAACAGCAACAAGTTCTGAGATACCAATTGATGAAAACTCAGATTCTAAGTTTGAAATTCGGATCTAGGAGTTGGAACTAGGATCAAAATATAATCAGATTCCTAAAGAAAAAAATAATAAGAAATAAGCAGAAACATGATAAAAGCGAGATTAAAAGAATCATAAGAAGAACATGGATAAGATAGAGGATGGAGGGCACCACAATCGGGGGATTGATAAGCTTGGTTGAAGATCACCACAAGAGTATGGTCTCTTGATAGGATCAAAGACACCGGTTCACTCAAGAACTTAGAAAAGAACACTCTCACAAAGTTTCTCAATCTGATTTTTTGTATATTTTTCCGTCAATACAAAAGTATTTACAAACTTAAATAGATAAGTTATCTATACTTAAGCGTAAGCCATCTTTGGGCTGTGTAGCTAACTAAGCCCATATCATGGGTTTTTTTTTCTTAAATTACTAAATAAGTAAACTAAAATAAACTTCTAATGGACCATAAACATGTGGCCCTTATTTAGCTTGAAATGGGTTACATTCTAGACCCCAATTGAACACAATTGACAATGCTTGCAACTTCCAAATCTTCTAAGTCAAGAATACGCTTATTTTCAAAAATGGCAGCCATTATTCTCTCCAAAGCTTCGCTTGACCTCCTCTCCTTCACCCTAATCATGTAACCTTGAAGTCCTTCCATTGTGATGAGAATTCAACCAAGACCAGCAATGTTCAAGATCAATTAAAACACAGGGATGGACCAATGACTAGAGCTAGAACAAAAAAGCCAAAAGAAGCTTCACAAGGCCTAGTCATGGAAGTAAAGACCAAGACCAATCCATTTGAGCATGAGCTCCCAAAATGGACCACTCTTATTCAGTTTGAAGAATAGCCAAGTCCAACATGAAGAAGTCACTTGAAGACCCAAGATGAAGCCTAATTCAAGTGATCAAGTTGCAAACAAATTGGGGTGGAATAATTAGTTTAAATTAGGTGTAATTTGCCTTATTTTCTTGTAATTTTCATGCATCTTTAATTGTCCCCAGTTTCAGAATCTTTTTGGTTGTTTTCAAGTCTGTTTTAAGTGTTTTAAGAGTTTTGATAAGGACATGGCTAGTGACAAGGATAGCAAGGTGCTTAGTGAACTTGGAGGTCCAATGACAAGGGCGAAATCTAAGAAGGCTAAAAAGGCTCTAAATAAACTTGTGGTAACTTTATTTGAAGCCCCGAGTCTTGGGGAATTGCAGCCCAAGATGGTGAATTGCTTAATGCAAATTGAAGGAATAGAGGCTTAGTTTTTCTTTTATTTTTTTTGGTACGTGTTAAAATGGGCCGAACATTCTTATTAGTTTACTAATAGTGGTGGGTTGAATTAGTAAACTGATTTGTGGGCCTTATTATAATGTACCTGAGTTAGGTCCGATTTAAGCAAACTTGGAAGGTGTTGCCCATTATAAAAGGCAAACCCTAACTTTTGGGAGAGAACTTTTTCAGAACATTTTTATCTTAAGTGTGAGACTTGCTCTCTCTTGGTTCTTCATAGAATCTCTGAACTTATCAACGGTGCTCATCTATGTGGCGTTCCTAGGCTTATCAATCTCTTGATTGTGGCGCCTTGTTCTTTCTTTTCTGTTTTTGCCAGGATTTACGTTTAATCCAAAATGTCCATTAACCTTCGTCCATATCTCAAGATATACGAATTAGATTTTGGTGATTCCTGACCCTAAATTGTGTTTTAAAACGTGAGTTTGCTTCTCATTTTTTAATCATCCAATTCCGAGACTTGTAGCATGAGATACGGGGTAGAGTTAACTTTGTACTGAACCTGCATTTCCCAACCTTGGTAGATCCGTGTTGCATGATTCATGGAGTTTGGATCATATCATGTGCCAATGCAGGTTCTAGTACCATTCACTATTGGAGATTATGTGGATGTGATGTGTTCCCCATGGAGGCTACATACATACTTCTTGGAAGACCATGGCAATTTGACCGCAAGATAATCCACAATGGATATGCTAATCGATTTTCATTTGTCCACAACAAGAAGAAATTCACTCTTGCACCTTTGTCTCCAAGACAGGTTTTTGAAGATCAAGTAAAAATGAGGCAGTATAACGCCCAAATTTTTACTGTAATTTTTACTGTCATTAGAAATTACTCAATTACCAAATTACCGTAGGTAATTATTACATAAGATTTGAGGCCGAACAATCCTCAATAAAGGAATATAACATTAGAAGAGAGGTTAGGAACGATTCATGCGAGAGTCGCAAATCCCGAATTTCTGTACGTATAAAATGACCAAAATGCCCCTGAAGTTATTTTACTCAGAAAATGAGGATCGTGGGCCCCACCTATTCTCAAGGGGATATTTTGAGGATAATAAGGGAGTGTTTGTGTTATGTGTGTTAATAGAGCAGAAGGATCTCAATTTTGAGTTCCGACGCGCGAAATGACCAAAACGCCCCTGCGCCTGTTTTAACTCCGATGTGCGTGCCGACTGAGCCCGAACCTCACTAAAACGTTTTAAAATGTGTTTTTAAGCCATGATTAACCATTGGTTAAGCTCGGGTGGCCTCAGGCAATTTTTAAGTGAAAGTACGATTTTGCCCCTGTTTTTGGCACAGTTTTGCGAATTTGGGATTTTTGATTCGTGATAATCGAAACCTAAGCAATATTAGGCTCAAATTAAAGCTTATTAAATTCTAAATATTAATCTAGAGTCAAAATTATGTATTTAGATTGATTAGAACCCAAAATTGCTCAAAAACACCCAAATTGCTTACTAATTCACTTAAACCCTTAACCGTAAATTCTCTAAATTACATTAATACCTTGCCTACACCTAAATAATGCATGGAACACACAAATTTCACTTCTTTGGGCTGTAATGGACGAAATTATTGATGCCATTATGCAGCTGAATTATTGCCAAAAGTTGCACTAAAACAAAATGCCAAAATGTCACCATAAGAGACATAATTCCTTAATTTCATACAACTTTGTCTAAAATGATTTTTCCTCCATTATTACTCCTGAAAAATTCTGACAACTACCTCCTCATTTTGGCCAATTAGAAGCCTCAAAATCTTCTATAAATAGGCTTGCTTGAGTGGTCTTGGAATGCTTGGTTCATAACTAGTTTTTAGGAGCACCAAAAACTTTCTTTCTTCCTCCTCTTTGGCTGAATTCTTTCTTCAATTTTTCAAAGAGATTTTGTGTCATTTCACTTCAAGAAATCAAGTTCTCTTCCTCTTCTTCAACTCAGATTAGGTAGGGAGTAGTTTCTAAATTTATTTCTATGCTTTGAGGAGTTGTGTTTTTAGCTCAAAATGATGAAATTATGAACTTGCCTTAGCTTTTCATTTTGGTTTTCCTCTTCAATTTTTCTTTAACCAATTCAACCATATGGCCTAGGTGGAACTAAGATGATGGCTTGATGATGAGGACCTTGAGGGTGGGTTGTAAATCCATCACAAGTTAGGCCTCTAAAGCTTGAAAATTCCACTTGATGCAAAACCTTAAAGAATAATGTTTTATGATGCTAAAACAAAGATTTTTAGTTTAGAACTTGAAAGATGTATTTTTTCCTTTTATGTTTTATTTCTTGTTAAGATATGTATTGGGTTGAATTTATAATTCTTTTAAAGTCTTGAAGGAGCTCTAGTAAAGAAACAAAATGAATTTGCATCCATGATTAAGTTTATGCTTTGCATAACCATGTTTACCTTCTATGTCATCACTAAATTTTCAAGAATGAATAAATGAACTTGCATTTCTCATGTTTAAATTCCAAGCTTGTATTTCATGTTTATGTTTCAAGTCATCACTTAATCTTTCAAGATAATTAAGAGGTTGCATCTCATATTTAATTTATGCTCTCACTATATTTTATAATGGCTAAAAGAATCAACGCATGACATGTTTATTTTATGCCATCACCTAAAGATCCTAGAGCTTAAAGACTTGCCCATGTATCACAAGCAAAGAAATATGATTATTGGAGTTAAAGAATTTATTCTTTAAAAAGTCTTGAGATTGGAGCTAAAAGATGTAATAATAATTCTCTTCTCCCTCTACCGGTCCTGTGCGGACTACCGCCGCTCCGGTTTCTTAATATTCTCTTCTCCCTCTACTGGTCCTGTGCGGACTACCGCCGCTCCGGTTTCTTAATATTCTCTTCTCCCTCTACTGGTCCTGTGCGGATTACCGCCGCTCCAGTTTCTTGTATCATGTTTATATTTCAAGTTCTTGCATCATGTTTAATTTTCAAGTCATCACCTTAAATCTTAAAGATAAAGAAATGGAATTGCATATCATGTTTATAATTCCAAGCTATCACCTTATAAAGATAAGATTAAAATAAGGTTGCATAGCATGTTTATAATTCTAAGATGTCACCTAAATCTCTAAAGCTCAAGACTTACTCCTTTTATCTTAAGTGAGAATTTTAATTGTGAAGATCCTCCCAAATTTGACAAAAGAACTAGTTTCTAAATGAGTTTTAAGGCTTTGCAAGGATTTTACGGGGAACTAGTATTTTATATGCACTTAAAATATGATTCTATGTAATTGCATGAGGTTCATGATTCGGCCACTGATCTGAGTTTAGTATCAATGTGTGATAATGATTTGATATGATTGAAGTTGTGATAATTATGGTTTATTGTTAAGAGAATGATTCATAATTGATAATTCTATGTAAGGATTGGATGCTTATTAAGTACTTGATATCATTGAATGATTTGCTGACTTGCATGTTATAGTTGCTGTTGCAAATAATAAGAATGCTTATACATGAAATGTTCTTATGTAAAATTCACCTTTGTTGCTAGAAGAAAGTGTATCATTGTAAAAGTGTAATTTGGAAAGGTTCGCTAAGGAAAGACTTGGTATTTAAGCGTGTCCATTGTGACCCACCTCTCTTTCCCGGGAATCTCCCATATGCATGATTACGCTTGATATATATTATTCTAGCTTAAGACTATAAATGAAAAAATGTTATGATGTTTATGAATTGTATTATGATATAACATGCAAAGATTTAATGGTGACTTAAACTTATAAGAAAATGATCCTTTGGAACCATCGACTATAGGTGGTGAAAAGGTGATTTTAGCCCCCAAACCCGTTCTCTCAAAAGGGTAGAGACGGGAATATAACTTATCAAAAGGAATAAGTAAATGCTAGTGACAACTAGTAAAGTATGAGCTCATAACCTAAATTACTCCCAAAAGGGTGGAGTATAGGGTGGCCCAAGGAAAATAATGATGATGATAAGATTTTAAGTCACCAAAGGCACTAAAGAAATGAAATATGTGCATTGTGTCCATGTGTAGCTAATATTATATGACGTTCTTTTATGCATGTTATTTTGATAATGATGATGAGGAATATGATGTAATGATAAAGGAAATGTTCATTGTAAATATGACATGTTAAGAATAAGATGCATTATAAGACGCATAATTAAAAATTGACAACCTCGGTTAAGTATTTGTCTGAACTTAAAATGAATCTTTGCATGCTCACTATTTTAGAATAATCCCGAGGTTCCTGGGGACTTTGATGATGACACTATAGAAGGAGGTACCCTATTGAGAATTCTTTAGGAAGATTCTCACTCCCTTTTCTTTATTTCCGTCATTGTTTCCAGATTCAAATGGCGACATTCGCCCTGCTCGTTGATACCCCTACTTGGGAATTCCACTATGATCCTGCATCGTCGTATCATTTTGAAGGGAGGTCTTGTGATTCGTGTTTTTATTTAGATAGGTCGCCCAGTTGCACATCCTGTGCCTAGTTATCGATTTTCTCCTACTTCTCCCTATGGCGATGAAATGCTTTTCCAACATGCACGCCCACTTGATGAAAGGATGTTACGTTCTTATCCCGCTTCATCTTTGTCCATGGATTTCCAGTATGTTCCGAGACGAGATATTCTCAAACTGATCCTTCAGAGGACACTCCTACTCATGTATATTCTCGAGAGCTCGCTCCTACTCCCACACGTGTAAGAGAGGGTAGTGAAGAAACAATTGTTCAGCCGAGGTTAGCGAGAAGGCCGTCCATGCGACCCCAGCCTGGTGCATCTCGTGTGTCCCCTCCCGAGGAGCTCATCGATGGATCGGATTTATTCCCCATTTCGTGACAAGGGCCATAGAAGGTTCTTAGTAGACTTATGTGTGATCATGCACCCTAGTTTTAGGATAACCTTCCCGCTTATGGAGTTATCTAGTTTAGGGGCATGAATTTCCTTAAGTATATTTTCTTTTATGGGTTTGCATAAGATAATGATGTATGAACATAACCCACCCTTTGAGTGAGGTTATTGTATGTAAATATATGCTATAATATGCTTATGGATGTTATATGATGGAGCCTAAGTGATATGATGTGATATATTCTTAAACGCCTTATTATACTCGGCTTACTGCTCACGTTGTACTCCGCTCACGTTTTCAATTATGTGTTTTAAAAAAAAAAGGCTCGTAATTTCACTAAGTATTTTCAAATTATGAAGAAAGAACCAAAGCAAGGAGTAAAGTCTAGTCATTAATCAGATTCAACCTAGGTGTATCTGAGTAATTACTAGGGTGTTACATTTTGGTATCAGTGCAGTTCGATTCTCATGGAGCCTGAGGATTGGACTAGCCATGCTTCTAAAGCATAATACGTTAGTGACGTCATGTGTAGATGTTTATCATTAGGATGAGCTTGGGGAGTAGAAATACATGACTATCAGTATGTTGAAAGTGCCATGGTAACTTGCTCACTTTGCATGGAATATTGGGCCTGATCACCTCAGTGTTGCGGTTTTGTGTGTATAGGGACCAATCGCACGGCGACAATGGACTAGGAGCGCAAAGACAAAATAATCACGACAACGAGACACCTGAAGCACTCCGCGACGTAGCAAGGACCATGAGAATGATGATGGAACGAATGGATCAGGATCGTCAAGCCAATATGAATCGGCGACATGAGATTCCCGAACATGCCTGCTTTGGGAGTTTCGTAAGGCAAACCCACCGGTTTTCAAGGGGACATGAATCCAAATATTGCGGATGAATGGATTCGAATATTGAGAAGGTCTTTGCTGTAGTCCCATGCTCTGAGGAGCAAAAGGTCACCTTCGCTACTCATATGCTTGAGGGTGATGCCAGTTTCTGGTGGACAGGTGTTCGAAGACTCCTGGAGACGACCGATGTGGACATTGATTGGGAACTATTCAAGGTCCATTTTTACGAAAAGTACTTTCCAGAGTCAGTTAGAAATGCCAAGGACATTGAATTCATGCAACTTGTCCAGGGAATATGAATGTGGCCCAAGATAATCGCCAGATTTGAAGAACTCATTAAGTTCTCAAGAATGTACCAAGGAAATCCTGATGAGTACTGGAAATGCATTAAATACGAGTCATGGTTGAAGGCGGAACTTAATGTGGCAGCTTGCACATTTGGAGATTAGGATTTCTACCCTAGTTAACAAATGTCGGATTATTGAAGAAGGTCGAGAAAACTAAACACCCCAAAGTCGATAATATTACCAAAAAGTTGACACCTCAAGGTCGCAGCTCAAGAGGCGAGAATCGACCTCCATTTCTCAATCAAGACCACAAGGGACACAAAGAAATTTTCAACAAGGAAGGCCAAACAACAACAATCGCTATAATAACAACCGCTACAACAATAACCCCAAGTAACAATCACAACAACAACAATAACAACAATAAAGGAAAGCACCACAAAGAGGTCCAAAGAAGATTCTCCACGGCTGCGCCATCCATGGAATGTCCTGGCGCGCAAGAATCATGGGAGCATGCCATGTCGAGCCGAACAAACGTGTGCTATCGGTGTGGAAAACCAGGTCATTACTCCCGAGATTGCACGGAAAGAAACCCGCCAACCCCCAATCCCAAGCCGCAATACCAGGGAAGGGTATTTATCGTTAATCTTGAAGAAACAACGAAGTCACGAAATCTCGTGGAAGGTAAGGGTAATATGCATGGTAAAGACTTAATTGTACTATATGATTCTGGCGCTTCTCATTCTTTTATCTCCCATTCATGTGTTAAAAGCCTTAATTTACCTATGACTGAGCTTCCTTTTGACCTTATTGTTTCTACCCATTTGGAAAACCCGTTAGGACTTGTAAATGTTGTTTAGATTGTAGTTTTATTATAGATAATAGATCCTTTGTTTTAGATCTTATTTGCTTACCCATGCGAGGTTTAGATGTGATTCTTGGCATGGATTGGCTTGAGGCTAGCTGTATCGTTAAAGCTGTTATGAGAAAACCATCACTTTTCTTCCTGTTCCTATTGAACCTAAGAAACCCATAAGTCTTTACATAACGGCTGTGGAAATGGATTGTGGTAAGGGTGAGAGTAAAGGTTACATTTTCTTAGCCGCTAGTGATGTAGACTTTGAGCAAAGTATCGATGAGATACCAATAGTAAGAAATTATCCCCAAGTATTTCCAGTTGAGATACCAGAGTTTCCCCCCAAGAGAGAGATAGAGTTTTCCATAGAATTGCTTTCGGGTGCAGGACCTATATCCATAGCCCCATACAGGATGTCCCCATTAGAATTGACCGAGTTAAAAACTCAATTGGAAGATTTATTGGAGAAAAAGTTTGTTAGGCCTAGTGCATCACCTTGGGAGCCCTGTGTTGTTTGTAAAGAAAAAGGATGGGAGTATGAGGATGTGTGTAGATTATAGGCAGTTGAATAAAGTAACGGTGAAAAACAAGTATCCTCCGCTTAGGATCGATGATTTGATGGACCAACGAAAGGTGCGGTAGTGTTTCTTAACATAGACTTGAGGTCAGGCTACCACCAAATTAGAGTGAGAGATGAAGACATACCTAAACGGCCTTTCGCACTCGATGCGGCCATTTTGAGTTTGCAGTAATGTCCTTTGGGTTAACCAATGCTCCAGCTATTTTTATGGATTACATGAATAGGATCTTTCGACCTCTATTTAGATCAGTTTGTAGTTGTCTTTATAGATGACATTCTCATATATTCTAAGACCCATGAAGAGCATGAATGCCACCTAACCATAGTACTAGAGATCTTGAAGGAAAAGAAACTATATGCCAAGATTTCCAAGTGTGAGTTTGGTTGGATAAGGTGCAATTTTTAGGGCATGTAGTATCTAAGAAAGGAATTGTCAGAGATCCTAGTAAGGTAGAAGCGGTAGTAAATCGGGAAAGACCAACCACCAGAATCAAGTAAGGAGCTTTTTGGGTTTAGCCGCTTATTACCGTCGATTTATCAAGGGATTTTCCCAGATTTCCCTACCTTTGACCAAGCTGACTAGGAAGAACACCCCTTTTTCATGGACCCTGAGTGTGAAAAGAGCTTTCAAGAGTTAAAACACAAGCTAACCTCTACCCTCGCTTTAGTGTTACCCGACCCCAATGTGCCTTTCGAGGTGTATTGTGATGCTTCAAAAAGGGGTTTAGGTTGTGTATTGATGCAAGATAGGCAAGTGGTGGCCTATGCATCAAGACAACTCAAGCCACATGAGGCAAACTACCCTACCCATGACCTTGAGTTAGTCTGTAGTCGTATTTGCTCTAAAGATTTGGAGACACCATTTATATGGAGTTAAGTTTGAGGTGTTTTCCGATCACAAGAGTTTGAAATATCTCTTTGATCAAAAAGAGCTAAACATGAGGCAAAGGCGATGGATGGAGTTCTTGAAAGATTATGATTTTGGATTGAACTACCATCCTGGTAAAGCTAATGTAGTAGCCGATGCTTTGAGTAGGAAGTCCTTACAAGTGTCCCGTTTGATGGTGAAGGAGGTTGAATTGATTGAGCAATTTAGGGACTTAAACCTAGGAATGACTTTGACCACTAAGGGCATCAGAGCTTGTCATCTTAGAGTGACAAGTGAGTTCAAAGAAAGGATTGTTCAAGCTCAAGGGGACGATGCTGAGTTTCAAGAGACTTTACGGGCGTGAAGGCGGGAAAGTTGATAGGTTTTACCCAAGGAATGGACGATTTGTGGAGGTTTAAAGGTCGAATATGTGTCCTTGCTAGTGGTGGCCTCCGAAAGGATATTTTGGAGGAAGCTCATAAGAGCCATTTTACCCTTCATCCTGGTGCCACCAAGATGTATCAAGATTTGAAGAAGATGTTCTCGTGGCCTGGAATGAAGAAAGATGTGTGCACATGGGTGAGTAAGTGCTTGGTGTGTCAAAAGGTGAAGATTGAACACCAAAAACCCTCTGGAATGCTGCAACCTCTGTCGATCCCTGAGTGGAAGTGGGATAGTATCTCCATGGATTTTGTGACTGGATTACCAAGGACCCAAATGAATCATGATACCATATGGGTAATCGTGGATCGATTGACAAAGTCAGCCCACTTTTTACCTATTAAGGTGACTTATTCCTTGGATAGGTTAGCACAATTATATATTCAGGAGATAGTGAGGTTACATGGGGTGCCGTCGACGATAATCTCGGACCGAGATCCGCGATTTACGCCGCGATTTTGGGGAGCCTTTCAAAAGGCATTTGGTTCAAAGCTGTGTCTAAGCACGACCTATCACCCCCAAACAGACGGTCAATCTGAAAGAACTATCCAAACCTTGGAGGATATGTTAAGGGCATGTGTTTTAGATCAAAGGGGAAGTTGGGATAAGTACCTGCCACTTATTGAATTTGCATATAACAACAGTTATCATGCAAGTATCGGTATGGCACCGTATGAGGCCCTCTATGGACGGAAATGTCAATCTCCCTTATGTTGGTATGAACCCGAGATCAAAGTTTACTTGGACCTGATATTGTGAGGGAAACAACGGAACAAATCAAAAAGATTAGGGATAAGATTCTTATTGCTCAAAGTCGACAGAAAAACTATGCGGACAAGCCGCTAAAACCGCTAGATTTTCAAGAAGGGGACCACGTGTTCCTAAGGATCACCCCACCACGTGCATAGGCCGAGCAATAAAAGTAAAGAAATTGAGCCCAGCATTTCTTGGTCCGCTTGAAATCCTTACCAAAGTAGGACCTCGTAGCTCACCGTATAGCCCTACCCCGAGTTTATCCAACCTTCATGATGTTTTCCATGTCTCTCGCTTAAGAAAGTATCAATCGACCCGAGTCATGTACTAGAGCCGTAACATGTACAATTAAGAGATAACCCGACATTTAACTTACTACCCACGAGAATCGTCGATCGAGGAGTTAAGCGCTTAATGAACAAGGTCACCCCTGGTCAAAATAGCATGGGGACAGGGTGAAACCGAAGAACTTACATGGGAGCTGGAATCAAACATGAAAGCACAATACCCCGAGTTGTTCTCAGGTAACGAATTTCCGGGGCGAAATTCTTTTTAAGGAGGGGAGTAATATAACGCCCAAATTTTTACTGTAATTTTTACTGTCATTAGAAATTACTCAATTACCAAATTACCGTAGGTAATTATTACATAAGATTTGAGGCCGAACAATCCTCAATAAAGGAATATAACATTAGAAGAGAGGTTAGGAACGATTCATGCGAGAGTCGCAAATCCCGAATTTCTGTACGTATAAAATGACCAAAATGCCCCTGAAGTTATTTTACTCAGAAAATGAGGATCGTGGGCCCCACCTATTCTCAAGGGGATATTTTGAGGATAATAAGGGAGTGTTTGTGTTATGTGTGTTAATAGAGCAGAAGGATCTCAATTTTGAGTTCCGACGCGCGAAATGACCAATACGCCCTCAAGGGCCGCTTTTTAACTCCGATGTGCGTGCCGACTGAGCCCGAACCTCACTAAAACGTTTTAAAATGTGTTTTTAAGCCATGATTAACCATTGGTTAAGCTCGGGTGGCCTCAGGCAATTTTTAAGTGAAAGTACGATTTTGCCCTGCTTTTGGGCGCTTTGCGAATTTCGGGATTTTTGATTCAGATATCAAAACCTAAGCAATATTAGGCTCAAATTAAAGCTTATTAAATTCTAAATATTAATCTAGAGTCAAAATTATGTATTTAGATTGATTAGAACCCAAAATTGCTCAAAAACACCCAAATTGCTTACTAATTCACTTAAACCCTTAATCAGTAAATTCTCTAAATTACATGAATACCTTGCCTACACCTAAATAATGCATGGAACACACAAATTTCACTTCTTTGGGCTGTAATGGACGAAATTATTGATGCCATTATGCAGCTGAATTATTGCCAAAAGTTGCACTAAAACAAAATGCCAAAATGTCACCATAAGAGACATAATTCCTTAATTTCATACAACTTTGTCTAAAATGATTTTTCCTCCATTATTACTCCTGAAAATTCTGACAACTACCTCCTCATTTTGGCCAATTAGAAGCCTCAAAATCTTCTATAAATAGGCTTGCTTGAGTGGTCTTGGAATGCTTGGTTCATAACTAGTTTTTAGGAGCACCAAAACTTTCTTTCTTCCTCCTCTTTGGCTGAATTCTTTCTTCAATTTTTCAAAGAGATTTTGTGTCATTTCACTTCAAGAAATCAAGTTCTCTTCCTCTTCTTCAACTCAGATTAGGTAGGGAGTAGTTTCTAAATTTATTTCTATGCTTTGAGGAGTTGTGTTTTTAGCTCAAAATGATGAAATTATGAACTTGCCTTAGCTTTTCATTTTGGTTTTCCTCTTCAATTTTTCTTTAACCAATTCAACCATATGGCCTAGGTGGAACTAAGATGATGGCTTGATGATGAGGACCTTGAGGGTGGGTTGTAAATCCATCACAAGTTAGGCCTCTAAAGCTTGAAAATTCCACTTGATGCAAAACCTTAAAGAATAATGTTTTATGATGCTAAAACAAAGATTTTTAGTTTAGAACTTGAAAGATGTATTTTTTCCTTTTATGTTTTATTTCTTGTTAAGATATGTATTGGGTTGAATTTATAATTCTTTTAAAGTCTTGAAGGAGCTCTAG
Source organism: Dalbergia cochinchinensis (assembly GCA_031216125.1). Classification (NCBI taxonomy): domain Eukaryota; kingdom Viridiplantae; phylum Streptophyta; class Magnoliopsida; order Fabales; family Fabaceae; genus Dalbergia; species Dalbergia cochinchinensis. Next base: position 27,902,834 of record CM062375.1, on the reverse strand, counting down.
TAAAGAAACAAAATGAATTTGCATCCATGATTAAGTTTATGCTTTGCATAACCATGTTTACCTTCTATGTCATCACTAAATTTTCAAGAATGAATAAATGAACTTGCATTTCTCATGTTTAAATTCCAAGCTTGTATTTCATGTTTATGTTTCAAGTCATCACTTAATCTTTCAAGATAATTAAGAGGTTGCATCTCATATTTAATTTATGCTCTCACTATATTTTATAATGGCTAAAAGAATCAACGCATGACATGTTTATTTTATGCCATCACCTAAAGATCCTAGAGCTTAAAGACTTGCCCATGTATCACAAGCAAAGAAATATGATTATTGGAGTTAAAGAATTTATTCTTTAAAAAGTCTTGAGATTGGAGCTTAAAAAGATGTAATAATAATTCTCTTCTCCCTCTACTCGTCCTGTGCGGACTACCGCCGCTCCGGTTTCTTAATATTCTCTTCTCCCTCTCCTGGTCCTGTGCGGACTACCGCCGCTCCGGTTTCTTAATATTCTCTTCTCCCTCATCGGTCCCGTGCGGATTACCGCCGCTCCAGCTTTCTTGTATCATGTTTATATTTCAAGTTCTTGCATCATGTTTAATTTTCAAGTCATCACCTTAAATCTTAAAGATAAAGAAATGGAATTGCATATCATGTTTATAATTCCAAGCTATCACCTTATAAAGATAAGATTAAAATAAGGTTGCATAGCATGTTTATAATTCTAAGATGTCACCTAAATCTCTAAAGCTCAAGACTTACTCCTTTTATCTTAAGTGAGAATTTTAATTGTGAAGATCCTCCCAAATTTGACAAAAGAACTAGTTTCTAAATGAGTTTTAAGGCTTTGCAAGGATTTTACGGGGAACTAGTATTTTATATGCACTTAAAATATGATTCTATGTAATTGCATGAGGTTCATGATTCGCCACTGATCTGAGTTTAGTATCAATGTGTGATAATGATTTGATATGATTGAAGTTGTGATAATTATGGTTTATTGTTAAGAGAATGATTCATAATTGATAATTCTATGTAAGGATTGGATGCTTATTAAGTACTTGATATCATTGAATGATTTCGACTTGCATGTTATAGTTGTGTTGCAAATAATAAGAATGCTTATACATGAAATGTTCTTATGTAAAATTCACCTTTGTTGCTAGAAGAAAGTGTATCATTGTAAAAGTGTAATTTGGAAAGGTTCTGGCTAAGGAAAGACTTGGTATTTAAGCGTGTCCATTGTGACTCCACCTCTCTTTCCCGGGAATCTCCCATATGCATGATTACAATTGATATATATTATTCTAGCTTAAGACTATAAATGAGAAAATGTTATGATGTTTATGAATTGTATTATGATATAACATGCAAAGATTTAATGGTGACTTAAACTTATAAGAAAATGATCCTTTGGAACCATCAGACTATAGGTGGGGGAAAGGTGATTTTAGCCCCCTAACCCGTTCTCTCAAAAGGGTAGAGTCGGGACTTTAGCTTATCAAAAGGGATAAGTATATGCTAGTGACAACTAGTAAAGTATGAGCTCATAACCTAAATTACTCCCAAAAGGGTGGAGTATAGGGTGGCCCAAGGAAAATAATGATGATGATAAGATTTTAAGTCACCAAAGGCACTAAAGAAATGAAATATGTGCATTGTGTCCATGTGTAGCTAATATTATATGACGTTCTTTTATGCATGTTATTTTGATAATGATGATGAGGAATATGATGTAATGATAAAGGAAATGTTCATTGTAAATATGACATGTTAAGAATAAGATGCATTATAAGACGCATAATTAAAAATTGACAACCTCGGTTAAGTATTTGTCTGAACTTAAAATGAATCTTTGCATGCTCACTATTTTAGAATAATCCCGAGGTTCCTGGGGACTTTGATGATGACACTATAGAAGGAGGTACCCTACTGAGAATTCTTTAGCAAGATTCTCACTCCCTTTTCTTTATTTCCGTCATTGTTTCCAGATTCAAATGGCGACATTCGTCCTGTTCGTTGATACCCCTACTTGGGAATTCCACTATGATCCGGTGCATCGCTCGTATCATTTTGAAGGGAGGTGCGCAGTTCGTGTTTTTATTTACATAGGTCGTCCATTTGCACATCCTGTCCCTAGTTATCGATTTTCTCCTACTTCTCCCTATGGCGATGAAATGGTTTTCGAACATGCACGTCCACTTGATGAAAGGATGTTACGTTCTTATCCCGCTTCATCTGCTTGTCCATGGATTTCAGTATGTTCCCGAGACGAGATATTCCGAAACTGATCCTTCAGAGGACACTCCTACTCATGTATATTCTGAGAGCTCTGCTCCTACTCCCACACGTGTAAGAGAGGGTAGGGAGGAAACAGCTTGTTCAGCCGAGGGTAGCGAGAAGGCCGCCCATGCGACTCCCACTGGGTGCATCTCGTGTGTCCTCCCGAGGGAGCTCATCGATGGATCGGATTTATTCCCCATTTCCAGGACAAAGGCCATAGAAGGTTCTTAGTAGACTTATGTGTGATCATGCACCCTAGTTTTAGGATAACCTTCCCGGCTTATGGAGTTATCTAGTTTAGGGGCATGAATTTCCTTAAGTATATTTTCTTTTATGGGTTTGCATAAGATAATGATGTATGAACATAACCCACCCTTTGAGTGAGGTTATTGTATGTAAATATATGCTATAATATGCTTATGGATGTTATATGATGGAGCCTAAGTGATATGATGTGATATATTCTTAAACGTCTTATTATACTCGGCTTACTCGTTCACGTTGTACTCGGCTCACGTTTTCAATTATGTGTTTTAAAAAAAAAAAAGGCTCGTAATTTCACTAAGTATTTTCAAATTATGAAGAAAGAACCAAAGCAAGGAGTAAAGTCTAGTCATTAATCAGATTCAACCTAGGTGTATCTGGTTAATTACTAGGGTGTTACAGGCAGAGCGTGAGGCATCCAATAAAAGAGAGAGCAAAAAGAAACTTTTGAGTGATAAAAAGAAAGGTAAATGCCAAGAGAGTGGTGAGCAAGAAAAAGAAGGTAAACACATGAGTATCATTGCAAAAGAAGATGAGATCAAGAGAGCTTGTTTTTCTTTTCAACCTATGCTTGTACTCCTGTATAAGGAGGCTTGTTTAAACTTTAACATTGATCAAACTTCTTTGCCTAGTTCTTTTGTATCTCTTTGTAGGAATTCAAGGATATGTTATCGGATGAAGTTCCAAATGGTTTGCGATCCTTGAGAGATATTGAGCATCAAATTGATCTCATTCTTGGTGCTTTAATCCCTAATAGGTCTGCCTATAGAACAAATCTGGAGGAAGCAAAAGGACTTCAAAAACAAGTTGGATAGCTGATGGAAAAAGGATGAGTGAGGGAAAGCATGAGTCCTTGTGCTGTACTCGTTATTCTTGTACCAAAGAAAGATTGATCATGGAGGATGTGTACGAATTACAGAGCTATCAACAAAATCACTGTATAGTATATTAGATGATATGCTTGATGAATTGCATTGCTATTTTTCCAAAATTGATTTGAAAAGTGGTTATCATCAAATTAGAATGAAAGAAGGGGATGAATGGAAAACTGCATTCAAAACTAAGTATAGATTGTATGAATGGCTAGTTATGCCTTTTGGTTTAACTAATGCTCCTAGTACTGTCAAGCATCTCATGAATCATGTTTTGCATGCTTTCCTTGGAAAGTTTGTTCTTTATTTTGGTGATATCCTCATCTATAGCAAGAGCTTAGGTTAACACTTGAGGAGGTCTTGCTTGCATTGAGAGAAGAGAAATTGTATATTAATTTGAAAAATATGTTCTTTTTGCTCTAAACAAGTAAATTTTCTTGGATTCATTGTTAGTTCAAGAGGTGTAGAAGTGGATGGAGAGAAAGTAAGGGCAATTAAAGAATAGCCTACATCTAAAAATCTGAGTGATGTCAGAAGTTTTCATGGGTTAGCTAGCTTTTATAGGAGATTTTTCAAAGATTTCAGTGCATTGGCTGCACCTTTAACTAAGGTTGTCAAGAAAAATGTGGGATTCAGATGGGAAAAGGAGCAAGAGGTGGCCTTCAATACCTGTATGGAGAGGTTGAGTAATGCACCATTACTTGTTTTGCTTGATTTCATTAAATCTTTTGAAATTGAATATGATGATTTAGGTATAGGTATTGGCACTGTTTTGATGCAAGAAGGATGACCCGTTGCTTATTTCAGTGAGAAATCAAGTAGCACTAAGCTTATTATTCCACACATGCCAAAGAATTGTATGCCTTAGTGAGAACCTTTTAGGTATGGCAACACTATCTTTTGCCAAAAAAGTTCATGGTGTATACTGATCATGAATCTTCGAAGGATTTGAAAGGGCAAGGAAAGGTGAACAAGAGGCATAGAAAGCAAATTGAATTTCTGGAGCAATTTGCATATGTGATCAAATACAAGCAAGGAAAGGAGAATGTGGTTGCTGATGTCCTTTTCTAGGAGGTATGCACTTCTTTCTACTTTAGATGCCAAATTGCTACGTAACTGATTCTGATTTTGCACAATTTTATATTGCTTGTGAAAATGGGGCAGAAAAGGATTTATTTAGGCATGATGGTTATTTGTTTAAGGGAAATAGACTTTGTGTGCATAATTGTTCCTTGTGTGAATTGCTTGCTAGAGAGGCTCATGGAGGGGTTTAATAGGTCACTTAGAGCTAGTAAGACTTTAAGTATCTTGGTTGAACATTTCTTTTGGCCTCAAATGAAAAAAACATGTAGAAAAAATTTGTGGTAATTGTGTTACTTGTAAAAAGGCCAAGTCCAAGTTAATCCTCATGGTTTGTATGTTCCATTGCCAATTCTTGATTCTCCTTGGACTAACTTGTCCATGGACTTTGTGTTAGGATTGCCTCAGACCAAAAGAGGCAAAGATTCTGCTTTTGTTATTGTGGACAAGTTTTCAAAGATGGCACACTTCATAGTGTAACACCCTAATATTCGACCCAATACTACTAGTACGTACTTAGGCCAAATATTAGTCATTACCTACTGTCATGGTTCTTTTTACTTGGAAAAATAGCTTAACGAAAATACGAGCCAATTTTTTTTTCAAAACATTACTTAAAATAGAAGCCGCGCATATCTTACCGGGTCGGTATCATAAAGTGCAGAAATATAAACATAGAAGTGGCTCCGAATCATAACATCATCACAACTGGAATACCTCATATATAATATGCCTACCCTACGGGGCAGGACTCTTCAAGTACATGATAAACAGGAATACAACAGAAATACAGAATACATAGAAAAGAACTAGAAAGAAACATCCCTACCCACGTGCATCCTGAGGTGGATAACCTCAACACAAAAGAGGTTTCATCCATACTACGTGTCGTGCGTTCACTAAGGGCTACCCTCCAATCTCCACAGCAGAATCACGGGTACAGAGGAATGTAGCCAATCTACGGGCGGAGTGTAACGCCCCAATTTTTACTGTAATTTTTACTGTCATTAGAAATTACTCAATTACCGAATTATCGTAGGTAATTATTACATAAGATTTGAGGCCGAACAATCCTCAATAAAGGAATATAATATTAGAAGAGAGGTTAGGAACGATTCATGCGAGAGTCGCAAATCCCGAATTTCTGTACGTATAAAATGACCAAAATGCCCCTGAAGTTATTTTACTCAGAAAATGAGGATCGTGGGCCCCACCTATTTTCAAGGGGATATTTTGAGGATAATAAGGGATTGTTTGTGTTATGTGTGTTAATAGAGCAAAAGGATCTCAATTTTGAGTTCCGACGCGCGAAATGACCAAAACGCCCTGGGCCGCTTTTAACTCCGATGTGCGTGCCGACTGAGCCCGAACCTCACTAAAATGTTTTAAAATGTGTTTTTAAGCCATGATTAACCATTGGTTAAGCTCGGGTGGCCTCGGGCAATTTTTAAGTGAAAGTACGATTTTGCCCCTGTTTTTGGGCAGTTTTGCGAATTTCGGGATTTTTGATTCGTATACCGAAACCTAAGCAATATTAGGCTCAAATTAAAGCTTATTAAATTCTAAATATTAATCTAGAGTCAAAATTATGTATTTAGATTGATTAGAACCCAAAATTGCTCAAAAACACCCAAATTGCTTACTAATTCACTTAAACCCTTAACCGTAAATTCTCTAAATTACATGAATACCTTGCCTACACCTAAATTGTAACATCCCCTGCTGCTTTATGGATTGACGACTGTCCCCACAAACCAACACGGGTCTTTTCAGCGTGCTTTGTCCTCACTCGCACACTTCCTGGGAAAACTTCGCCGGAGGACACCCATCCCAAAATTGCTCCAAGTCAAGCACGCTTAATCAGGAGTTCTTTCAGATTTGGGCTACCGAAAAGAAGATGCATCTTGTTGGTATAGGTAGTACAAATCAATTCATATAAGTTCTCCTCAATCAGTATAGTCCCATACCTATACTGATCTTAGGATCCTCTCATTCGGTGTGTAATCGGTTCATTCATGTACCCTCCGCTTCGAAATCCGCCAGGAGCCGCTCCTTGTCCGTGCCTCTTTGCACGGCGATCACTCCCGACCGCGATCCCCGGGCGTTACATGCCCACGACTTCCGCTGGTTCGCCCTCAACCACACCGCATCGGGAGAGGTGCGGCTCGATACCATTTGTAACATCCCCGCCGCTTTATGGATTGACGATCCCCCACAAACCAACACGGGTCTTTTTCGGTGTGCTTTGTCCTCACTGCACACTTCCCGGGAAAATCTCCAGAGGTCACCCATCCCAAAATTGCTCCAAGTCAAGCACGCTTAAGCGTGGAGTTCTTTCGATTGGGCTACCAAAAGAAGATGCATCTTGTTGGTATAGGTAGTACAAATCAATTCATATAAGCCTCCTCAATCAGTATAGTCCCATACCTATACAGCCTTAGGATCCCTCTCATTCGGTGTGTAATCGGTTCATTCATGTACCCCTCCGCTGGTTCCGCCAGGAGCCGCTCCTTGTCCGTGCCTCTTTGCACCGGCGATCACTCCCCGACTTCGCGATCCCCGGGCGTCAATCCACAAACCAACACGAGTCTTTTCAGCGTGCTTTGTCCTCACTCGCACACTTCCTGGGAAAACTTCCCAGGAGGTCACCCATCCCAAAATTGCTCCAAGTCAAGCACGCTTAATCAGGAGTTCTTTCGCTTTGGGCTACCAAAAGAAGATGCATCTTGTTGGTATAGGTAGTACAAATCAATTCATATAAGTTCTCCTCAATCGTATAGTCCCATACCTATACAGCCTTAGGATCCCTCTCATTCGGGTGTGTAATCGGTTCATTCATGTACCCCTCCGCTTTCGAAGTCTGCCAGGAGCCGCTCCTTGTCCGTGCCTCTTTGCACCGGCGATCACTCCCCGACTTCGCGATCCCCGGGCGTTACATGAAAAATGGCTCGTAATTTCACTAAGTATTTTCAAATTATGAAGAAAGAACCAAAGTAAGGAGTAAAGTCTAGTCATTAATCAGATTCAACCTAGGTGTATCTGGTTAATTACTAGGGTGTTACATTTTGGTATCAGAGCAGTTCGATTCTCATGGAGCCTAAGGATTGGACTAGCTATGCTTCTAAAGCATAATACGTTAGTGACGTCATGTGTAGATGTTTATCATTAGGATGAGCTTGAGGATTAGAAATACATGACTACTGTATGTTGAAAGTGCCATGGTAACTTGCTCACTTTGCATGGAATATTGGGCCTGATCACCTCAGTGTTGCTGTTTTGTGTGTATAGGGACCAATGGCACGTCGACAACAGACTAGGAGCGCAGCACAGAATAATCAAGACAACGAGACAACCGAAGCACTCCGCGACGTAGCAAGGACCATGAGAATGATGATGGAACGAATGGATCAGGATCGTCAAGCCAATATGAATCAAGGACATGAGATTCCTGAACATGCCTGTTTCGGGGAGTTTCGTAAGGCAAACCCACCAATTTTCAAGGGGACACTGAATCCAAATATTGCAGATGAATGGATTCGGAATATTGAGAAGGTCTTTCCTGTAGTCCCATGCTCGGAGGAGCAAAAGGTCACATTCGCTACTCATATGCTTGAAGGTGATGCCGGTTTCTGGTGGACGGGTGTTCAAAGACTCCTGGAGACGACCGACGTGGACATTGATTGGGAACTTTTCAAGGTCCATTTTTATGAAAAGTACTTTCCAGAGTCAGTTAGAAATGCCAAGGACATTGAATTCATGCAATTTGTCCAGGGGAATATGAATGTGGCCCAGTACACTGCCAGATTTGAAGAACTCATTAAGTTCTCAAGAATGTACCAAGGAAATCCTGATGAGTACTGGAAATGCATTAAATACGAGTCGTGGTTGAAGGCGAAACTTAATGTGGCAGTTGCACATTTGGAGATTAGGGATTTCTCTACCCTAGTTAACAAATGTCGGATTATTGAAGAAGGTCAGAGAAAACTAAACACCCCAAAGTCAGATAATATTACCAAAAAGTTGACACCTCAAGGTCGCTAGCTCAAGAGGCATAATCGACCTCCATTTCTCAACCAAGCCCACAAGGGACACAAAGAAATTTTCAACAAGGAAGGGCAACGAACAACAAACGATATAATAACAACCGCTACAACAATAACCCCAAGAATAATCACAACAACATCAATAACAACAATAAAGGGAAAGCAGCACATAGAGGTCCAAAGAAGATTCTCCACGGCCGCGCCATCCATGGAATGTCCTGGCGCGGCAAGAATCATGGGAGCATGCCATGTCGAGCCGAACAAACGTGTGCTATCGGTGTGGAAAACCAGGTCATTACTCCCGAGAATGCACGGAAAGAAACCCGCCAACCCCAATCCCAAGCCGCAATACCAGGGAAGGGTATTTCTGCATTAATCTTTGAAGAAACAACGAAGTCACGAAATCTCGTGGAAGGTAAGGGTAATATGCATGGTAAAGACTTAATTGTACTATATGATTCTGGCGCTTCTCATTCTTTTATCTCCCATTCATGTGTTAAAAGCCTTAATTTACCTATGACTGAGCTTCCTTTTGACCTTATTGTTTCTACCCCGACCGAAAACCCGTTAGGACTTGTAAATGTTGTTTAGATTGTAGTTTTATTATAGATAATAGATCCTTTGTTTTAGATCTTATTTGCTTACCCATGCGAGGTTTAGATGTGATTCTTGGCATGGATTGGCTTGAGGCCAACTGCATCGTTAAACTCATGAGAAAACCATCACTTTTCTTCCTGCTCCTATTGAACCTAAGAAACCCATAAGTCTTTACATAACTGTGGGAAATGGATTGTGGTAAGGGTGAGAGTAAAGGTTACATTTTCTTAGCCGCTAGTGATGTAGACTTTGAGCAAAGTATCGATGAGATACCAATAGTAAGAAATTATCTCAAGTATTTCGGATGAGATACCGCAGTTTCCCCTCAAGAGAGAGATAGAGTTTTCCATAGAATTGCTTCCGGGTGCAGGACCTATATCCATAGCCCCATACAGGATGTCCCCATTAGAATTGACCGAGTTAAAAACTCAATTGGAAGATTTATTGGAGAAAAAGTTTGTTAGGCCTAGTGCATCACCTTGGGGAGCCCCTCTGTTGTTTGTAAAGAAAAAGGATCGGAGTATCAGGATGTCTATACATTATCGGCACTTGAATAAACTAACGTGAAAAACAAGTATCCTCTCGCCTAGGATCGATGATTTGATGGACCAACTGAAAGGTGCGGTAGTGTTTTCTAAGATAGATTTGAGGTCGCTACCATCAAATTAGAGTGAGAGATGAAGACATACCTAAACGGCCTTTCGTGACTCGATATGGCCATTTTGAGTTTGCAATAATGTCCTTTGGGTTAACCAATGCTCCAGCTATTTTTATGGATTACATGAATAGGATCTTTCGGCCCTATTTAGATCAGTTTGTAGTTGTCTTTATAGATGACATTCTCATATATTCTAAGACCCATGAAGAGCATGAATGCCACACGACCATAGTATCTTGAAGATCTTGAAGGAAAAGAAACTATATGCCAAGATTTCCAAGTGTGAGTTTTGGTTGGATAAGGTGCAATTTTTAGGGCATGTAGTATCTAAGAAAGGAATTGCTGTAGATCCTAGTAAGGTAGAAGCGGTAGTAAACCGGGAAAGACCAACCATCAGAATCAAGTAAGGAGCTTTTTGGGTTTAGCCGGTTATTAATCCCGGGTTATCAACCCATTTTCCCAGATTTCCCTACCTTTGACCAAGCTGACTAGGAAGAACACCCTTTTCATGGACCGGAGTGTGAAAAAGAGCTTTCAAGAGTTAAAACACAAGCTAACCTCTACCCCTGCTTTAGTGTTACCCGACCCCAATGTGCCTTTCGAGGTGTATTGTGATGCTTCAAAAAGGGTTTAGGTTGTGTATTGATGCAAGATAGGCAAGTGGTGGCCTATGCATCAAGACAACTCAAGCCACATGAGGCAAACTACCCTACCCATGACCTTGAGTTAGCTGCCGTCGTGTTTGCTCTAAAGATTTGGAGACACCATTTATATGGAGTTAAGTTTGAGGTGTTTTCCGATCACAAGAGTTTGAAATATCTCTTTGATCAAAAAGAGCTAAACATGAGGCAAAGGCGATGGATGGAGTTCTTGAAAGATTATGATTTTGGATTGAACTACCATCCTGGTAAAGCTAATGTAGTAGCCGATGCTTTGAGTAGGAAGTCCTTACAAGTGTCCCGTTTGATGGTGAAGGAGGTTGAATTGATTGAGCAATTTAGGGACTTAAACCTAGGAATGACTTTGACCACTAAGGGCATCAGAGCTTGTCATCTTAGAGTGACAAGTGAGTTCAAAGAAAGGATTGTTCAAGCTCAAGGGGATGATGTTGAGTTTCAAGAGACTTTAGGGGCAGTGAAGGCAGGAAAGTTGATAGGTTTTACCCAAGGAATGGACGATTTGTGGAGGTTTAAAAGTCGAATATGTGTACCTGCTAGTGGTGGCCTCCGAAAGGATATTTTGGAGGAAGCCCATAAGAGCCATTTTACCCTTCATCCTGGTGCCACCAAGATGTATCAAGATTTGAAGAAGATGTTCTGGTGGCCTGGAATGAAGAAAGATGTGTGCACATGGGTGAGTAAGTGCTTGGTGTGTCAAAAGGTGAAGATTGAACACCAAAAACCCTCTGGAATGCTGCAACCTCTGTCGATCCCTGAGTGGAAGTGGGATAGTATCTCCATGGATTTTGTGACTGGATTACCGAGGACCCAAATGAATCATGATACCATATGGGTAATCGTGGATCGATTGACGAAGTCGACCACTTTTTACCTATTAAGGTGACTTATTCCTTGGATAGGTTAGCACAATTATATATTCAGGAGATAGTAAGGTTACATGGGGTACCGTCGACGATAATCTCGGACCGGGATCCGCGGTTTACGTCACGATTTTGGGGAGCCTTTCAAAAGGCATTTGGTTCAAAGCCGTGTCTAAGCACGGCCTATCACCCCCAAACAGACGGTCAATCTGAAAGAACTATCCAAACCTTGGAGGATATGTTAAGGGCATGTGTTTTAGATCAAAGGGAAGTTGGGATAAGTACTGCCATCGATTGAATTTGCATATAACATGATTATCATGCAAGTATCGGTATGGCACCGTATGAGGCCCTCTATGGACGAAATGTCAATCTCCCTTATGTTGGTATGAACCCGAGAGCAAAGGTTACTCTGACTGATATTGTGAGGGAAACAACGGAACAAATCAAGAAGATTAGGGATAAGATTCTTCTTGCTCAAAGTCGACAGAAAAACTATGCGGACAAGCGGCGAAAACCGCTAGATTTTCAAGAAGGGACCACGTGTTCCTAAGGATCACCCCCACCACAGGCATAGGCCGAGCAATAAAAGTAAAGAAATTGAGCCCAGATTTCTTGGTCCGCTTGAAATCCTTACCAAAGTAGGACACCGTAGCTCACCGTATAGCCCTACCCCGAGTCTATCCAACCTTCATGATGTTTTCCATGTCTCTCGCTTAAGAAAGTATCAATCGACCGAGTCATGTACTAGAGCCGTAACATGTACAATTAAGAGATAACTCGACATTTAACTTACTACCCACGAGAATCGCCGATCGAGGAGTTAAGCAAGATGAACAAGGTGTACCCTGGTCAAAGTAGCATGGGGACAGGGTGAAACCGAAGAACTTACATGGGAGCTGGAATCAAATATGAAAGCACAATACCTCGAAGTTGTTCTCTGTAACGAATTTCCGGCGAAATTCTTTTTAAGGAGGGAGTAATGTAATGCCCCAATTTTCTTGTAATTTTACTTGTCATTAGAAATTACTCAATTACCGAAATACAGTAGGTAATTATTACATAAGATTTGAGGCCAAACAATCCTCAATAAAGGAATATAACATTAGAAGAGAGGTTAGGAGCGATTCATGCAGAGTCGCAAATCCCAATTTCAGACGTATAAAATGACCAAAATGCCCCTGAAGTTATTTTACTCAGAAAATGAGGATCGTGGGCCCCACCTATTCTCAAGGGGATATTTTGAGGATAATAAGAGATTGTTTGTGTTATGTGTGTTAATAGAGCAGAAGGATCTCAATTTTGAGTTCCGACGCTAAATGACCAAAACGTCCCTCAAGGGTCGCTTTAACTCCGATGTGCGTGCCGACTGAGCCCGAACCTCACTAAAATGTTTTAAAATGTGTTTTTAAGCCATGATTAACCATTGGTTAAGCTCGGGTGGCCTCGGGCAATTTTTAAGTGAAAGTACGATTTTGCCTCTGTTTTTGGGCGCTTTCTGTAATTTCGGGATTTTGATTCAGTATACGAAACCTAAGCAATATTAGGCTCAAATTAAAGCTTATTAAATTCTAAATATTAATCTAGAGTCAAAATTATGTATTTAGATTGATTAGAACCCAAAATTGCTCAAAAACACCCAAATTGCTTACTAATTCACTTAAACCCTTAACCGTAAATTCTCTAAATTACATGAATACCTTGCCTACACCTAAATAATGCATGGAACACACAAATTTCACTTCTTTGGGCTGTAATGGACGAAATTATTGATGCCATTATGCAGCTGAATTATTGCCAAAAGTTGCACTAAAACAAAATGCCAAAATGTCACCATAAGAGACATAATTCCTTAATTTCATACAACTTTGTCTAAAATGATTTTTCCTCCCTTATTTCTCCTGCAAAATTCCGTCCACTACCTCATCATTTTGGCCAATTAGAAGCCTCAAAATCTTCTATAAATAGGCTTGCTTGAGTGGTCTTGGGATGCTTGGTTCATAACTAGTTTTTAGGAGCACCAAAAACTTTCTTTCTTCCTCCTCTTTGGCTGAATTCTTTCTTCAATTTTTCAAAGAGATTTTGTTTCATTTCACTTCAAGAAACCAAGTTCTCTTCCTCTTCTTCAACTCAGATTAGGTAGGGAGTAGTTTCTAAATTTATTTCTATGCTTTGAGGAGTTGTGTTTTTAGCTCAAAATGATGAAATTATGAACTTGCCTTAGCTTTTCATTTTGGTTTTCCTCTTCAATTTTTCTTTAACCAATTCAACCATATGGCCTAGGTGGAACTAAGATGATGGCTTGATGATGAGGACCTTGAGGGTGGGTTGTAAATCCATCACAAGTTAGGCCTCTAAAGCTTGAAAATTCCACTTGATGCAAAACCTTAAAGAATAATGCTTTATGATGCTAAAACAAAGATTTTTAGTTTAGAACTTGAAAGATGTTTTTTTTTCCTTTTATGTTTTATTTCTTGTTAAGATATGTATTGGGTTGAATTTATAATTCTTTTAAAGTGTTGAAGGAGCTCTAGTAAAGAAACAAAATGAATTTGCATCCATGATTAAGTTTATGCTTTGCATAACCATGTTTACCTTCTATGTCATCACTAAATTTTCAAGAATGAATAAATGAACTTGCATTTCTCATGTTTAAATTCCAAGCTTGTATTTCATGTTTATGTTTCAAGTCATCACTTAATCTTTCAAGATAATAAAGAGGTTGCATCTCATATTTAATTTATGCTCTCACTATATTTTATAATGGCTAAAAGAATCAACGCATGGCATGTTTATTTTATGCCATCACCTAAAGATCCTAGAGCTCAAAGACTTGCCCATGTATCACAAGCAAAGAAATATGATTATTGGAGTTAAAGAATTTATTCTTTAAAAAGTCTTGAGATTGAAGCTTAAAAAGATGTAATAATAATATTCTCTTCTCCCTCTATCGTCCTGTATGGACTACCGCTCCGGTTTCTTAATATTCTCTTCTCCCTCTACTGGTCCTGTGCGGACTACCGCCGCTCCGCTTTCTTAATATTCTCTTCTCCCTCTACTGGTCCTGTGCGGACTACCGCCGCTCCGCTTTCTTAATATTTTCTTCTTCCTCTACTCGTCTGTGCGGATTACCGCCGCTCCAGTTTCTTGTATCATGTTTATATTTCAAGTTCTTGCATCATGTTTAATTTTCAAGTCATCACCTTAAATCTTAAAGATAAAGAAATGGAATTGCATATCATGTTTATAATTCCAAGCTATCACCTTATAAAGATAAGATTAAAATAAGGTTGCATAGCATGTTTATAATTCTAAGATGTCACCTAAATCTCTAAAGCTCAAGACTTACTCCTTTTATCTTAAGTGAGAATTTTAATTGTGAAGATCCTCCCAAATTTGACAAAAGAACTAGTTTCTAAATGAGTTTTAAGGCTTTGCAAGGATTTTACGGGAACTAGTATTTTATATGCACTTAAAATATGATTCTATGTAATTGCATGAGGTTCATGATTCGCCACTGATCCGAGTTTAGTATCAATGTGTGATAATGATTTGATATGATTGAAGTTGTGATAATTATGGTTTATTGTTAAGAGAATGATTCATAATTGGTTTAGTAACTAATTAGTTCTATAATTGATAATTCTATGTAAGGATTGGATGCTTATTAAGTGCTTGATATCATTGAATGATTTCCTGGCTTGCATGTTATAGTTGCTGTTGCAAATAATGAGAATGCTTGTACATGAAATGTTCTTTATTATGTAAAATTTACCTTTGTTGCTAGAAGAAAGTGTATCATTGTAAAAGTGTAATTTGGAAAGGTTCTGGCTAAGGAAAGACTTGGTATTTAAGCGTGTCCATTGTGACCCACCTCTCTTTCCTGGGAATCTCCCATATGCATGATTACAGTTGATATATATTATTCTAGCTTAAGACTATAAATGAGAAAATGTTATGATGTTTATGAATTGTATTATGATATAACATGCAAAGATTTAATGGTGACTTAAACTTATAAGAAAATGATCCTTTGGAACCATCAGACTATAGATGGTGAAAAGGTGATTTTAGGCCGTAACCCGTTGTGTGAAAAGGGTAGAGTGGGGACTTTAGCTTATCAAAAGGATAAGTATATGCTAGTGACGACTAGTAAAGTATGAGCTCATAACCTAAATTACTCCCAAAAGGGTGGAGTATAGGGTGGCCCAAGGAAAATAATGATGATGATAAGATTTTAAGTCACCAAAGGCACTAAAGAAATGAAATATGTGCACTGTGTCCATGTGTAGCTAATATTATATGACGTTCTTTTATGCATGTTATTTTGATAATGATGATGAGGAATATGATGTAATGATAAAGGAAATGTTCATTGTAAATATGACATGTTAAGAATAAGATGCATTATAAGACGCATAATTAAAAATTGACGAACCTCGGTTAAGTATTTGTCTGAACTTAAAATGAATCTTTGCATGCTCACTATTTTAGAATAATCCCGAGGTTCCCGGGACTTTGATGATGACACTATAGAAGGAGGTACCCTACTGAGAATTCTTTAGCAAGATTCTCACTCCCTTTTCTTTATTTCCGTCATTGTCTCCAGGTTCAAATGGCGACATTCGTCCTGTTCGTTGCTACCCCTACTTGGGAATTCCACTATGATCGGTGCATCGCTCGTATCATTTTGAAGGGAGGTGCGTGATTCGTGTTTTTATTTACATAGGTCGCCCATTTGCACATCCTGTCCCTAGTTATCGATTTTCTCCTACTTCTCCCTATGGCGATGAAATGGTTTTCGAACATGCACGTCCACTTGATGAAAGGATGTTACGTTCTTATCCCGCTTCATCTGTGTGCATGGATTTCCAGAGTATGTTCCCGAGACGAGATATTAAACTGATCCTTCAGAGGACACTCCTACTCATGTATATTCTCGAGAGCTCGCTCCTACTCCCACACGTGTAAGAGAGGGTAGTGAGGAAACAGCTTGTTCAAATGAGGTTAGCGAGAAGGCCGCCCATGCGACCCACTGGTGCATCTCGTGTGTCCCTCCCGAGGAGCTCATCGATGGATCGGATTTATTCCCCCATTTCGGGACAAAGTGGCCATAGAAGGTTCTTAGTAGATTTATGTGTGATCATGCACCATAGTTTTAGGATAACCTTCCCGGCTTATGGAGTTATCTAGTTTAGGGGCATGTATTTCCTTAAGTATATTTTCTTTTAAGGGTTTGCATAAGATAATGATGTATGAACATAACCCACCCTTTGAGAGAGGTTATTGTATGTAAATATATGCTATAATGTGCTATTGGATGTTATATGATGGAGCCTAAGTGATATGATGTGATATATTCCTAAACGTCTTATTATACCCCGCTTACTCGTTCACGTTGTACTTGGCTCTCGTTTTCAATTATGTGTTTAAAAAAAAAAAAAAATGGCTCGTAATTTCACTAAGTATTTTCAAATTATGAAGAAAGAACCAAAGTAAGGAGTAAAGTCTAGTCATTAATCAGATTCAACCTAGGTGTATCTGGTTAATTACTAGGGTGTTACATAAATAATGCATGGAACACACAAATTTCACTTCTTTGGGCTGTAATGGACGAAATTATTGATGCCATTATGCAGCTGAATTATTGCCAAAAGTTGCACTAAAACAAAATGCCAAAATGTCACCATAAGAGACATAATTCCTTAATTTCATACAACTTTGTCTAAAATGATTTTTCCTCCCTTATTTCTCCTGCAAAATTCCGTCCACTACCTCATCATTTTGGCCAATTAGAAGCCTCAAAATCTTCTATAAATAGGCTTGCTTGAGTGGTCTTGGAATGCTTGGTTCATAACTAGTTTTTAGGAGCACCAAAAACTTTCTTTCTTCCTCCTCTTTGGCTGAATTCTTTCTTCAATTTTTCAAAGAGATTTTGTTTCATTTCACTTCAAGAAACCAAGTTCTCTTCCTCTTCTTCAACTCAGATTAGGTAGGGAGTAGTTTCTAAATTTATTTCTATGCTTTGAGGAGTTGTGTTTTTAGCTCAAAATGATGAAATTATGAACTTGCCTTAGCTTTTCATTTTGGTTTTCCTCTTCAATTTTTCTTTAACCAATTCAACCATATGGCCTAGGTGGAACTAAGATGATGGCTTGATGATGAGGACCTTGAGGGTGGGTTGTAAATCCATCACAAGTTAGGCCTCTAAAGCTTGAAAATTCCACTTGATGCAAAACCTTAAAGAATAATGTTTTATGATGCTAAAACAAAGATTTTTAGTTTAGAACTTGAAAGATGTATTTTTTTTTCCTTTTATGTTTTATTTCTTGTTAAGATATGTATTGGGTTGAATTTATAATTCTTTTAAAGTCTTGAAGGAGCTCTAGTAAAGAAACAAAATGAATTTGCATCCATGATTAAGTTTATGCTTTGCATAACCATGTTTACCTTCTATGTCATCACTAAATTTTCAAGAATGAATAAATGAACTTGCATTTCTCATGTTTAAATTCCAAGCTTGTATTTCATGTTTATGTTTCAACTCATCACTTAATCTTTCAAGATAATAAAGAGGTTGCATCTCATATTTAATTTATGCTCTCACTATATTTTATAATGGCTAAAAGAATCAACGCATGGCATGTTTATTTTATGCCATCACCTAAAGATCCTAGAGCTCAAAGACTTGCCCATGTATCACAAGCAAAGAAATATGATTATTGGAGTTAAAGAATTTATTCTTTAAAAAGTCTTGAGATTGGAGCTTAAAAAGATGTAATAATAATATTCTCTTCTCCCTCTATCGGTCCTGCGGACTACCGCCGCTCAGGTTTCTTAATATTCTCTTCTCCTCTATCTGGTCTGTGGCGGACTACCGCCGCTCCGGTTTCTTAATATTCTCTTCTCCCTCTACTGGTCTGGTGCGGACTACCGCCGCCCCGGTTTCTTAATATTTTCTTCTCCCTCTCGGTCTGGTCAGGCGGATATCCGCCACTCCAGTTTCTTGTATCATGTTTATGTTTCAAGTTCTTGCATCATGTTTAATTGTCAAGTCATCACCTTAAATCTTAAAGATAAAGAAATGGAATTGCATATCATGTTTATAATTCCAAGCTATCACCTTATAAAGATAAGATTAAAATAAGGTTGCATAGCATGTTTATAATTCTAAGATGTCACCTAAATCTCTAAAGCTCAAGACTTACTCCTTTTATCTTAAGTGAGAATTTTAATTGTGAAGATCCTCCCAAATTTGACAAAAGAACTAGTTTCTAAATGAGTTTTAAGGCTTTGCAAGGATTTTACAGGAAACTAGTATTTTATATGCACTTAAAATATGATTCTATGTAATTGCATGACCTTCATGATTCGCCACGATCCGAGTTTAGTATCAATGTGTGATAATGATTTGATATGATTGAAGTTGTGATAATTATGGTTTATTGTTAAGAGAATGATTCATAATTGGTTTAGTAACTAATTAGTTCTATAATTGATAATTCTATGTAAGGATTGGATGCTTATTAAGTACTTGATATCATTGAATGATTTCCTGGCTTGCATGTTATAGTTGTTGTTGCAAATAATGAGAATGCTTGTACATGAAATGTTCTTTATTATGTAAAATTTACCTTTGTTGCTAGAAGAAAGTGTATCATTGTAAAAGTGTAATTTGGAAAGGTTCTGGCTAAGGAAAGACTTGGTATTTAAGCGTGTCCATTGTGACCCACCTCTCTTTCCTGGGAATCTCCCATATGCATGATTACAGTTGATATATATTATTCTAGCTTAAGACTATAAATGAGAAAATGTTATGATGTTTATGAATTGTATTATGATATAACATGCAAAAATTTAATGGTGACTTAAACTTATAAGAAAATGATCCTTTGGAACCATCAGACTATAGGTGGTGAAAAGGTGATTTTAGCCCCTAACCCGTTCTCTCAAAAGGGTAGAGTGGGGACTTTAGCTTATCAAGAGGATAAGTATATGCTAGTGACGACTAGTGAAGTATGAGCTCATAACCTAAATTACTCCCAAAAGGGTGGAGTATAGGGTGGCCCAAGGAAAATAATGATGATGATAAGATTTTAAGTCACCAAAGGCACTAAAGAAATGAAATATGTGCACCGTGTGTCCATGTGTAGCTAATATTATATGACGTTCTTTTATGCATGTTATTTTGATAATGATGATGAGGAATATGATGTAATGATAAAGGAAATGTTCATTGTAAATATGACATGTTAAGAATAAGATGCATTATAAGACGCATAATTAAAAATTGACGAACCTCGGTTAAGTATTTGTCCGAACTTAAAATGAATCTTTGCATGCTCACTATTTTAGAATAATCCCGAGGTTCCTGGGGACTTTGATGATGACACTATAGAAGGAGGTACCCTACTGAGAATTCTTTAGCAAGATTCTCACTCCCTTTTCTTTATTTCCGTCATTGTCTCCAGATTCAAATGGCGACATTCGTCCTGTTCGTTGATACCCCTACTTGGGAATTCCACTATGATCCGGTGCATCGCTCGTATCATTTTGAAGGGAGGTCTTGTGATTCGTGTTTTTATTTACATAGGTCGTCCATTTGCACATCCTGTCCCTAGTTATCGATTTTCTCCTACTTCTCCCTATGGCGATGAAATGGTTTTCGAACATGCACGTCCACTTGATGAAAGGATGTTACGTTCTTATCCCGCTTCATCTGCTGTGCATGGATTTCCAGAGTATGTTCCCGAGACGAGATATTCTGAAACTGATCCTTCAGAGGACACTCCTACTCATGTATATTCTGAGAGCTCGCTCCTACTCCCACGTGTAAGAGAGGGTAGTGAGGAAACAGCTTGTTCAGCCGAGGTTAGCGAGAAGGCCGTCCATGCGACCCCCACTGGTGCATCTCGTGTGTCCCTCCCGAGGGAGCTCATCACTGGATCGGATTTATTCCCCCATTTCCAGGACCGTGGCCATAGAAGGTTCTTAGTAGATTTATGTGTGATCATGCACCCTAGTTTTAGGATAACCTTCCCGGCTTATGGAGTTATCTAGTTTAGGGGCATGTATTTCCTTAAGTATATTTTCTTTTATGGGTTTGCATAAGATAATGATGTATGAACATAACCCACCCTTTGAGTGAGGTTATTGTATGTAAATATATGCTATAATGTGCTTATGGATGTTATATGATGGAGCCTATGTGATATGATGTGATATATTCTTAAACGTCTTATTATACCCCGCTTACTCGTTCACGTTGTACTCGGCTCATGTTTTCAATTATGTGTTTAAAAAAAAAAAATGGCTCGTAATTTCACTAAGTATTTTCAAATTATGAAGAAAGAACCAAAGCAAGGAGTAAAGTCTAGTCATTAATCAGATTCAACCTAGGTGTATCTGGTTAATTACTAGGGTGTTACACGGAGCTCGGCAGGTGCAGGCATGCCCTGTGACTGAACGTGTCGTCCACGTCGGGGTCGTGGTCCGGGCACCGAAGCCCTTCGAGGCTGAGTGACTGTCTCCTCGCTGCCCATCGGTCGCAGAGGCGGAGTGGGGGTAGAGCCCTCATGGTCCATGGGGGAGTCCTCCACAGGGTCCTCTTCCGAGTGCTGCGATAGTGGCACATACTCCGGTATGTCAGCTGAACCGGCAGAGTGGGTCCGTAGGTTCCTCTCATGTCGTGGCCGTGCATGCTCAAAGATCGTGGGGTCACCATAGGGGGATGTCGGGGAGAAGCGATAACTATATACGGGGTGTGCAAACGGCCATCCCAAAAATATGAAGATGCGCACAGTACATCGGCCCTCAAAATGGAATGACCCATGCTCCGAGTCATGGTGGACCTCCCACCGGGGTGTGTTAACGAACAGCACGAACGTCGCCATCTCGCTCTGAAGACGTAATGGAAAGAAAGAGATAGTGGGAGTGAGATTCTTACTAAAGAAACTCAGTAGGGCTCTCCTCCTATCCTAGGTGTCATCATTTACGTCTCCAGGTATCTCGGGTTATGTATAAAACCGTGGACATATATTGGTTTAATTATGAGTTTTCTAAAGTCTCAATTTCCGAGATCCATTTCTTTTAACATATCACTTGTATTTACATAAATCATGGGGAATAAATTGTGGGACTTCAATCATATAACTTGGATCATAGAACGTAAAACATATAACTTGGATCATCGACATAAATCATATAACTTGGATCATAGAACATAAATCATATAACTTGGTACTTGGCACAAGGTGACTTATCTTGGTTACTTAGGTGACATTAAACTTTCACTTAAACTGGGGCCGCCCTCATATTTCTCCCTTTTGAGAAATCTCTAGGTTATGAGCTCATACCACACTAGTCGTCACTAGTATCTAGACTTTTATCCCTTGGGATAAGTCAACTTCTCGACTTTAAGTACGGGTTTAGGGGGCTAGAATCACATTGTCCCCACCCTTAGCTTGGTGGTTTCAAAGGATTACATTCTCATATTTTAAAGTCACCCTAAGTTTAACATGTTACTTTAAGATGCCACATAATCAATGCATAACACATAATTACCACTTCGGCATGTAACGCCCCAATTTTTACTGTAATTTTTACTGTCATTAGAAATTACTCAATTACCGAATTACCGTAGGTAATTATTACATAAGATTTGAGGCCGAACAATCCTCAATAAAGGAATATAACATTAGAAGAGAGGTTAGGAACGATTCATGCGAGAGTCGCAAATCCCGAATTTCTGTATGTATAAAATGACCAAAATGCCCCTGAAGTTATTTTACTCAGAAAATGAGGATCGTGGGCCCCACCTATTCTCAAGGGGATATTTTGAGGATAATAAGGGATTGTTTGTGTTATGTGTGTTAATAGAGCAGAAGGATCTCAATTTTGAGTTCCGACGCGAAATGACCAAACGCCTCAAGGTCGCTTTTAACTCCGATGTGCGTGCCGACTGAGCCTGAACCTCACTAAAATGTTTTAAAATGTGTTTTTAAGCCATGATTAACCATTGGTTAAGCTCGGGTGGCCTCGGGCAATTTTTAAGTGAAAGTACGATTTTGCCCTGTTTTTGGCGCTTTGCGAATTTCGCCATTTTTCATTCGTATACCGAAACCTAAGCAATATTAGCCTCAAATTAAAGCTTATTAAATTCTAAATATTAATCTAGAGTCAAAATTATGTATTTAGATTGATTAGAACCCAAAATTGCTCAAAAACACCCAAATTGCTTACTAATTCACTTAAACCCTTAACCGTAAATTCTCTAAATTACATGAATACCTTGCCTACACCTAAATAATGCATGGAACACACAAATTTCACTTCTTTGGGCTATAATGCACGAAATTATTGATGCCTTTATGCAGCTGAATTATTTCCAAAAGTTGCACTAAAACAAAATGCCAAAATGTCACCATAAGAGACATAATTCCTTAATTTCATACAACTTTGTCTAAAATGATTTTTCCTCCATTATTTCTCCTGAAAAATTCTGACAACTACCTCCTCATTTTGGCCAATTAGAAGCCTCAAAATCTTCTATAAATAGGCTTGCTTGAGTGGTCTTGGAATGCTTGGTTCATAACTAGTTTTTAGGAGCACCAAAAACTTTCTTTCTTCCTCCTCTTTGGCTGAATTCTTTCTTCAATTTTTCAAAGAGATTTTGTTTCATTTCACTTCAAGAAACCAAGTTCTCTTCCTCTTCTTCAACTCAGATTAGGTAGGGAGTAGTTTCTAAATTTATTTCTATGCTTTGAGGAGTTGTGTTTTTAGCTCAAAATGATGAAATTATGAACTTGTCTTAGCTTTTCATTTTGGTTTTCCTCTTCAATTTTTCTTTAACCAATTCAACCATATGGCCTAGGTGGAACTAAGATGATGGCTTGATGATGAGGACCTTGAGGGTGGGTTGTAAATCCATCACAAGTTAGGCCTCTAAAGCTTGAAAATTCCACTTGATGCAAAACTTTAAAGAATAATGCTTTATGATGCTAAAACAAAGATTTTTAGTTTAGAACTTGAAAGATGTATTTTTCCTTTTATGTTTTATTTCTTGTTAAGATATGTATTGGGTTGAATTTATAATTCTTTTAAAGTCTTGAAGGAGCTCTAGTAAAGAAACAAAATGAATTTGCATCCATGATTAAGTTTATGCTTTGCATAACCATGTTTACCTTCTATGTCATCACTAAATTTTCAAGAATGAATAAATGAACTTGCATTTCTCATGTTTAAATTCCAAGCTTGTATTTCATGTTTATGTTTCAAGTCATCACTTAATCTTTCAAGATAATAAAGAGGTTGCATCTCATATTTAATTTATGCTCTCACTATATTTTATAATGGCTAAAAGAATCAACGCATGGCATGTTTATTTTATGCCATCACCTAAAGATCCTAGAGCTCAAAGACTTGTCCATGTATCACAAGCAAAGAAATATGATTATTGGAGTTAAAGAATTTATTCTTTAAAAAGTCTTGAGATTGGAGCTTAAAAAGATGTAATAATAATATTCTCTTCTCCCTCTACTGGTCCTGTGCGGACTACCGCCGCTCCGGTTTCTTAATATTCTCTTCTCCCTCTACTGGTCCTGTGCAGACTACCGCCGCCTCGGTTTCTTAATATTCTCTTCTCCCTCTAGTGGTCCTGTGCGGATTACCGCCGCTCCAGTTTCTTGTATCATGTTTATATTTCAAGTTCTTGCATCATGATTAATTTTCAAGTCATCACCTTAAATCTTAAAGATAAAGAAATGGAATTGCATATCATGTGTATAATACCAAGCTATCACCTTATAAAGATAATATTAAAATAAGGTTGCATAGCATGTTTATAACTCTAAGATGTCACCTAAATCTCTAAAACTCAAGACTTACTCCTTTTATCTTAAGTGAGAATTTTAATTGTGAAGATCCTCCCAAATTTGACAAAAGAACTAGTTTCTAAATGAGTTTTAAGGCTTTGCAAGGATTTTACGGGGAACTAGTATTTTATATGCACTTAAAATATGATTCTATGTAATTGCATGAGGTTCATGATTCGCCAGCGATCTGAGTTTAGTATCAATGTGTGATAATGATTTGATATGATTGAAGTTGTGATAATTATGGTTTATTGTTAAGAGAATGATTCATAATTGGTTTAGTAACTAATTAGTTCTATAATTGATAATTCTATGTAAGGATTGGATGCTTATTAAGTACTTGATATCATTGAATGATTTCTGGCTTGCATGTTATAGTTGCTGTTGCAAATAATGAGAATGCTTGTACATGAAATGTTCTTTATTATGTAAAATTTACCTTTGTTGCTAGAAGAAAGTGTATCATTGTAAAAGTGTAATTTGGAAAGGTTATCGCTAAGGCAAGACTTGGTATTTGAGCGTATCCATTGGGGCCCACCTCTTTCCCGGGAATCTCCCATATGCATGATTACTGATTGATATATATTATTCTAGCTTAAGACTATAAATGAGAAAATGTTATGATGTTTATGAATTGTATTATGATATAACATGCAAAGATTTAATGATGACTTAAACTTATAAGAAAATGATCCTTTGGAACCATCAGACTATAGGTGGTGAAAAGGTGATTTTAGCCCCCTAACCCGTTCTCTCAAAAGGGTAGAGTCGGGACTTTAGCTTATCAAAAGGGATAAGTATATGCTAGTGACGACTAGTAAAATATGAGCTCATAACCTAAATTACTCCCAAAAGGGTGGAGTATAGGGTGGCCCAAGGAAAATAATGATGATGATAAGATTTTAAGTCATCAAAGGCACTAAAGAAATGAAATATGTGCACTGTGTCCATGTGTAGCTAATATTATATGACGTTCTTTTATGCATGTTATTTTGATAATGATGATGAGGAATATGATGTAATGATAAAGGAAATGTTCATTGTAAATATGACATGTTAAGAATAAGATGCATTATAAGACGCATGATTAAAAATTGACGAACCTCGGTTAAGTATTTGTCCGAACTAAAAATGAATCTTTGCATGCTCACTATTTTAGAACAATCCCGAGGTTCCTGGGGACTTTGATGATGACACTGTAGAAGGAGGTACCCTACTGAGAATTCTTTAGCAAGATTCTCACTCGCTTTTCTTTATTTCCGTCATTGTCTCCAGATTCAGATGGCGACATTCGTCCTGTTCGTTGATTCCCCTACTTGGGAATTTCACTATGATCCGTGCATCGCTCGTATCATTTTGAAGGGAGGTGCTTGTGATTCGCGTTTTTATTTACATAGGTCGTCCCTTTGCACATCCTGTCCCTAGTTATCGATTTTCTCCTACTTCTCCCTATGGCGATGAAATGGTTTTTGAACATGCACGTCCACTTGATGAAAGGATGTTACGTTCTTATCCCGCTTCATCTGCTGTCCACGGATTTCCAGAGTATGTTTCCGAGATGAGATATTCTGAAACTGATCCTTCAGAGGACACTCCTACTCATGTATATTACGAGAGCTCGCTCCTACTCCCACACGTAAGAGAGGGTAGTGAGGAAACAGTTGTTCAGCCGAGGTTAGCAAGAAGGCGATCCATGCGACCCCAGCCTGGTGCATCTCGTGTGTCCCGTCCCGAGGGAGCTTATCAGTGGATCGGATTTATTCCCCATTTCGGGACAGTGGCCATAGAGGGTTCTTAGTAGACTTATGTGTGATCATGCACCCTAGTTTTAGGATAACCTTCCCGGCTTATAGAGTTATCTAGTTTAGGGGCATGTATTTCCTTATGTATATTTTCTTTTATGGGTTTGCATAAGACAATGATGTATGAACATAACCCACCCTTTGAGTGAGGTTATTGTATGTAAATATATGCTATAATGTGTTTATGGATGTTATATGATGGAGCCAAAGTGATATGATGTGATATATTCTTAAACGTCTTATTATACTCCACTTACTCGTTCACGTTGTACTCGGCTCACGTTTTCAATTATGTTTTTTTTTAAAAAAAAAAAATGGCTCGTAATTTCACTAAGTATTTTCAAATTATGAAGAAGGAACCAAAGTAAGGAGTAAAGTCTAGTCATTAATCAAATTCAACCTAGGTGTATTTGGTTAATAACTAGGGTGTTACACGGCATCTCTAAGGTTCTTTTAAAGAAGCAATAACATGAGATTACAAACCATCACATGAGGGTAATAGTTCACATGGCACCACTACGTCATGAGCTAACACATCAATTCATCGTTAAATGAGAGGCACATAATTATCCCTTAAGGTAGGAACCCTTAAATCGGGTAACCTCAAACTTTCAAATTATTTTCTTATACCTCTAAGGGATTGATTAACCTCATTACCATGATTTATTAAGTCCTAAAACCTAATTAATCATGGCTGGACAGCCTTGGCTGTAACGCCCCGATTTTCTGCTAGAGTGAAAATGACCAAAATGCCCTTGAAGTCATTATCAGCCCGGAATTCGAGGAAAGCCAGGTCCGGCAGTACTCGAAGAGCAAACTCAATGTTGGAAGGGGATTGGATGACTTGTGTTTCTTTCCGGGATCGAAAATCTCATTTTTCGAGTTTTCGGGTCGAAATGACCAAAATGCCCCTGTGGCGTTTTACCCTTTTGCAAGTGCCGGATGAACCCGAAACCTCTCCAGATGGTTTTAAAAGATGTTTTTATGTTTTCTGTGGTCTCAGTTTTGGTCCCGGAGGTCCCGGGCAAATTAAGTGCAAAATTACGGTTTTGCCCGTAGTTTCGTATGTTTACACCTAATCACACGGTTAAGCGAAACCTAAGCAATATTAGGCTCTAATCGAAGGTTAATTAATTTCCATAATTAATCTAAGGTCAAAATGATTTAATAAGGATGATTTAAACCTAAAATTGCTTAGATAAACTTAAAACCCTATCTTTAAATTCAAAGACTTTGAATGTAGGAATCAATGAATAGTGTGCAAATAGTGCACAAATAGTGTTTTCTCTCTCTTTCCTTAAATCATGGGATTGTGTTACACATTGTTTATTCACAAATGAGTTTTAAATTCTCTAATGATGTAAGAGCACTCCTAACCTTGTCATAAAATTCCTAATACACATGCTTAGTTACCTAAACTTAAGCTTAATTACTCCTAACCTTGTACCTAAACTAACCTACACTTAATCCTATCATTAACACCCAATTACATGGAAGATTTTTCCTCTCTCCTTGCTGCCCAAATCTGACCGAAATCATCCCCCATTTTCATGAATTATTTCATTTCAAACTTGAAGGAAAATCACCCTAAATCACCTCACTTGTCATGCCTTGTCATAATTTCAATCAAGCTTGCTTTTTCAAATGAATAACCAAGTAAAATAAATCATTCTCTTCAATTATTTGTGGCTGAAAAACTTCCAGCCATGTTGGTCTTCTAGAAGCCTAATTTCATCCACAATTTAAAGAAAAGATCACTCAAAAACCCATGCTTGAAGCCATACCTTGTGTCATGAGCTCCATGCTTCAAACCATGCTTGTATGACACCATCAAAGAGATATTTTCTCTTTCTTACCATCAGCCATGCTTTCCATTCTCTCACCTATCACTTTGTTTTTCTATAAATAGGGAGCTTGTGTTAGCATTGGATGCACATTGAGCATTTCCTAAAGCTTAGAGTAGTCTTGCTAGTTTCTTTCTTTCTCTCTAGTCCCAAAGAGTTCCTTTCTTTTTCATCTTCATCTTTTTCATCTCTTTACTTCATCATCATCATCTCATAACCTTCACACATCACCCCATAACCTTGAATCACCATCAAACCTCTCAAATATTTCATCTCAAACACAACCTCACCTCAAACACAACTCTAACCTCCTTATCTCCCCTTGGTCGAAAACATCAAGCCTTTTGGAGGAGCTCATCATCTTGTTTTCTTCTCTCAAAGTTCAAGCTCTTTGTCTTCACTCTAGGTAGGAGTGTTTCTTTGCATCTCATTTCCATGAAAAATGAGTTTTTCTCTAGCTACCTCTTGGAATTTCTTTTTAAAACTCTCTTGGTTTCCTTCTTGAGTTTTCGGCCTTCATGACCTTTAAACTCATACATGATGGCTTGATGATGGGGACCTCTAGATGATGACTATGTGTTCATCATAATGAGACCCCTAAAGCTTGAGTTTTCTTTAGTTTTTATTATTATGCTATGAAGTTCACTAAAGTTTTCAACTTAAGAAAATAAGAATGATTTCAAAAAGGAATATGGATTACTTTCTCTTAGCCTCATGATTTCGGCCATAATTCCTTTTCTTGAAAATATGGAGATTTCTTTTAGTTCCATTCTCTTGACTTGATGAGACTATGTTGGGGTTGTGAATATTGGTTCTTTAAAGTCTTGGACGAGCTCTAGTTATTAAACCAAAATGAACTTGCATTCATATTTGGTTTATGCCTTGCCTAGCATGATTTATTTTTATGTCATCACTAATGCTCTAAGACTAAAAATGAACTTGCATATTCATATTTAATTTCCAAGCATTGCATTTCACGTTTATTATTCAAGTCATCACTTAAAATCCAAGATAATAACAAGTTGCATCTCATATTTATTTTGAGCTATTTACTTTTCAAGTTCTCACTTTATTTCCCTAATGAACAATAAAAATGAAGTGCATGGCATGTTTATGTTTTGTCATCACCTAAAGCTCTAGAGCTCAAAGATTTGTCCCAAGGTCTCAAATGAGAGTTAGACATGGAAAGCATTCTCTTAGAATGCCCACTTCGGCTATGTGAGATGAATGAACTTAGGATAAGTTTCATTTGATCACAAATGCCCATAAGCTATGCTTTATAATTTTTCTAAGTCTATGTGGATTCAAAGAACATATAGAACTAAGGTTTATGGAATTAGTACCTCTTGAAATAAATTCAACTTAGCTACTGCCCTTATAAATATCTTGATGATTTTAGATGTTAAAAATGTTTACAAAAGAGTTTTGAAGGTTTTAAAAAGGTTCCAAGAGAAACTAGTATCCTATGTGCTTTAAAAAGTATGTTTTATGCCTTTGTATGGAGAGTGTTGTTTCGGTTCCGCCTTGCTGTAATGCCCCAATTTTTTTGCTAGAGTGAAAATGACCAAAATGCCCCTGAGGTCATTATCAGCCCGGAATTCGAGGAAAGCCAGGTCCGACAGTACTCGAAGGGCAAACTCAATGTTGGAAGGGGATTGGATGACTTGTGTTTCTTTCCGGGATCGAAAATCTCGTTTTTCGAGTTTTCAGGTCAAAATGACCAAGACGCCCCTGTGGCGTTTTACCCTTTTGCAAGTGCCGGATGAACCCGAAACCTCTCTAGATGGGTTTAAAAGACGTTTTTATGTATTCTGTGGTCTCAGTTTTGGTCCCGGAGGTCCCGGGCAAAATAAGTGCAAAATTATGGTTTTGCCCGTAGTTTCGTATGTTTACACCTAATCACACGGTTAAGCGAAACCTAAGCAATATTAGGCTCTAATCGAAGGTTAATTAATTTCCATAATTAATCTAAGGTCAAAATAATTTAATAAGGATGATTAGAACCTAAAATTGCTTAGATAAACTTAAAACCTTATCTTAAATTCAAGGACTTTGAGTGTAGGAATCAATGAATAGTGTGCAAATAGTATACAAATAGTGTTTTCTCTTTCTTTCCTTAAATCATGGGATTGTGATACACATTGTTTATTCACAAATGAGTTTTAAATTCTCTAATGATGTAAGAGCACTCCTAACCTTGTCATAAAATTCCTAATACACATGCTTAGTTACCTAAACTTAAGCTTAATTACTCCTAACCTTGTACCTAAACTAACCTACACTTAATCCTATCATTAACACCCAATTACATGGAAGATTTTTCCTCTCTCCTTGCTGCCCAAATCTGACCAAAAATCATCCCCCATTTTCATGAATTATTTCATTTCAAACTTAAAGGAAAATCACCTCAAATCACCTTACTTGTCATGCCTTGTCATAATTTCAATCAAGCTTGATTTTCCAAATGAATAACCAAGTAAAATAAATCATTCTCTTCAATTATTTGTGGCTGAAAAACTTCCAGCCATGTTGGTCTTCTAGAAGCCTAATTTCATCCACAATTTAAAGAAAAGATCACTCAAAAACCCATGCTTGAAGCCATACCTTGTGTCATGAGCTCCATGCTTCAAACCATGCTTGTATGACACTATCAAAGAGATATTTTCTCTTTCTTACCATCAGCCATGCTTTCCATTCTCTCACCTATCACTTTGTTTTTCTATAAATAGGGAGCTTGTGTTAGCATTGGATGCACATTGAGCATTTCCTAAAGCTTAGAGTAGTCTTGCTAGTTTCTTTCTTTCTCTCTAGTCCCAAAGAGTTCCTTTCTTTTTCATCTTCATCTTTTTCATCTCTTTACTTCATCATCATCATCTCATAACCTTCACACATCACTCCATAACCTTGAATCACCATCAAACCTCTCAAATATTTCATCTCAAACACAACCTCACCTCAAACACAACTCTAACCTCCTTATCTCCCCTTGGGCCAAAACATCAAGCCTTTTGGAGGAGCTCATCATCTTGTTTTCTTCTCTCAAAGTTCAAGCTCTTTGTCTTCACTCTAGGTAGGAGTGTTTCTTTGCATCTCATTTCCATGAAAAATGAGTTTTTCTCTAGCTACCTCTTGGAATTTCTTTTTAAAACTCTCTTGGTTTCCTTCTTGAGTTTTTGGCCTTCATGACCTTTAAACTCATACATGATGGCTTGATGATGGGGACCTCTAGATGATGACTATGTGTTCATCATAATGAGACCCCTAAAGCTTGAGTTTTCTTTAGTTTTTATTATTATGCTATGAAGTTCACTAAAGTTTTCAACTTAAGAAAATAAGAATGATTTCAAAAAGGAATATGGATTACTTTCTCTTGGCCTCATGATTTCGGCCATAATTCCTTTCCTTGAAAATATGGAGATTTCTTTTAGTTCCATTCTCTTGACTTGATGAGACTATGTTGGGGTTGTGAATATTGGTTCTTTAAAGTCTTGGACGAGTTCTAGTTATTAAACCAAAATGAACTTGCATTCATATTTAGTTTATGCCTTGCATAGCATGATTTATTTTTATGTCATCACTAATGCTCTAAGACTAAAAATGAACTTGCATATTCATATTTAATTTCCAAGCATTGCATTTCACGTTTATTATTCAAGTCATCACTTAAAATCCAAGATAATAACAAGTTGCATCTCATATTTATTTTGAGCTATTTACTTTTCAAGTTCTCACTTTATTTCCCTAATGAACAATAAAAATGAAGTGCATGGCATGTTTATGTTTTGTCATCACCTAAAGCTCTAGAGCTCAAAGATTTGTCCCAAGGTCTCAAATGAAAGTTAGACATGGAAAGCATTCTCTTAGAATGCCCACTTCGGCTATGTGAGATGAATGAACTTAGGATAAGTTTCATTTGATCACAAATGCCCGTAAGTTATGCTTTATAATTTTTCTAAGTCTATGTGGATTCAAAGAACATATAGAACTAAGTTTTATGAATTTAGGACCTCTTGAAATAAATTCAACTTAGCTACTGCCCTTATAAATATCTTGATGATTTTAGATGTTAAAAATGTTTACAAAAGAGTTTTGAAGGTTTTAAAAAGGTTCCAAGAGAAACTAGTATCCTATGTGCTTTAAAAAGTATGTTTTATGCCTTTGTATGGAGAGTGTTGTTTTGGTTCCGCCTTGCTATGTTTGGCCACTGTATGAGCTGTTTTAACGATGATAACATGCTTATGTTTAAGTATGATCAATGGAAAAACTCATAAGTAAAAGATAAGAAAGGTTAGAAACTAGAAAAGAATTAATTTGAGAGTTCTAGATCCCTTAATGTTAGAATTTTCTGGATTCTGTCCAGCAAGGTTTAGTAATGATAATCATGGTTCTAAATTAGTTTAAATGTGTAGAAATGACTCATAATTGGTTTAGGACTTGATCTTGGTACCTTAGGAGCAAACCGAACTTAGAAAGGGTCATTGTCGTGACTCCTAGGTACCCGTAAAGTTGAAATTATGAATTCTGCACCTTTGAGATTGAGAGATATTCTTGACCATAGTATGAAGAGAGATATACATTAGTAATAACCTCCTAAGTACCCGAGAGGTTAGCTTTGAATGATTCATAACTTAGACTGTGAGTTAAAGACCATAGCGGTCAATGCATAAGACATTAAGAATATGAGAATGATATTTATATGATACTAAGGTATGTTAAGATGTTTTACGATGATGCATATGTTATGTGAATGATGATGACGTTATTCATATGAGGAATTCGTGAGGATATATGTTTATGTGGCATAAAACAAATTTGGAAGAAATTCGGCGTGATGCCATCGTGCCGCCGAATTTCCGACAAATTTGGGGACTTAAAGATTTTGAAAATTAAGGTACTAAGATGGGTTCTAAGATGACACCGGTTTGGCCGAGCACCTCCATAGAACTCATGTGACATCGGTACCCATTTTTTTTACTCTTAGGTGACACCGGTTTGGCCGAGCACCCCTAAGAGATTTGCCCCCTAACCCGTACTCAGATAGTCGGGATTTATGATTTATGATACGCTTATCATTAAATGGTAAGTAAGAACTAGTGACAGCTAGTTAAGGTATGAGCTCATAACCTAGAGATGGACACGTTCTGGGTGACACCGGTTCGGCCGAGCACCCCCAGTTCGATTGTCTTTTAGGGTGGCCCATAAGGAAGAGAAGTTTTATGATTATGATTATGTCACTAAGTTTGTCCCATATGAATGTGTTCTAATTGCCACTTAATACCACTAAGTATGATGATGATTGATGTATGTGCATTAAGTAGCGCCACGCATACATTCTTTATTATGTTGCATTCATGACATTAAGATCATCCTAAAATGAATGGACCTTGGCTAAAATACACTTTAGAACTTAAAATGAACTTGATATATGCTCACTTGTCTTTATGAAATAAACCCAAGGTTCCTGGGGATGTGAACGATGTAACCCTAGGATAGAGACTCCTACTGAGATTCTTTACTAAGAATTCTCACTCCTCTCTCTCTTCTCCCGTCACATCTTCAGAGAGCGATGGCGATGTTCGTTGACTTCATTGACACGCCAGTCTGGGAGGTGCACCATACCCCAGTGGAGCTTTCGAGTACACAAGCGTTGCAAGGATATTCCCTTCGGCTGTATCTTTTGGGAGGGGTGGTGGATTTATACTCGTAGCTTACTAGGAGGGTAGCATTTTGGATTTTTATTGTAGTCGCACCCTACACTCGTGTTTCTTGTTGTATTTTATTTCTTCTGTATTACAAGCTCTGCCTGTACCTATGCGGGTATGACTACCTATGTACTCTAAATATATTATTAATGAAATGTTTCTCTTGTTATGATGATTTCTGCTCCACCATTATATGTTTTCCTTTTTGAGTTCTCTCTATGAGTGTTAATCATGTCTCACGTTTCTGTTATTCGAATAGTTAAGTTCGCGGCTCTCACTTTGTTTTATACTTTCAAAAAAAAAATTTTACCATAATTTCCGCTAAATATTTTTAAGAAAAGGATGAGACTATGAGGTAATAGCCTAATGTATAACCTAATGTGTTCTAGAAAGTTGGGTTAAAATTAGGGTGTTACACTTGCTATGATTGGCCACTGTATGAGCTGTTTTAACGATGATAACATGCTTATGTTTAAGTATGATCAATGGAAAAACTCATGAGTGAAAGATAAGAAAGGTTAGAAACTAGAAAAGAATTAATTTGAGAGTTCTAGATCCCTTAATATTAGAATTTTCTGGATTTTGTCCAGCAAGGTTTAGTAATGATAATCATGGTTCTAAATTAGTTTAAATGTGTAGAAATGACTCATAATTGGTTTAGGACTTGATCTTGGTGCCTTAGGAGCAAACCGAACTTAGAAAGGGTCATTGTCGTGACTCCTAGGTACCCGTAAAGTTGAAATTATGAATTCTGCACCTTTGAGATTGAGAGATATTCTTGATCATAGTATGAAGAGAGATATACTTAGTCATAACCTCCTAAGTACCCGAGAGGCTAGCTTTGAATGATTCATAACTTAGACTGTGAGTTAAAGACCATAGCGGTCAATGCATAAGACATTAAGAATATGAGAATGATATTTATATGATACTAAGGTATGTTAAGATGTTTTACAATGATGCATATGTTATGTGAAGGATGATGACGTTATTCATATGAGGAATTCGTGAGGATATATGTGTATGTGACATAAAACAAATTTGGAAGAAATTCAGCGTGATGCCATCGTGCCGCCGAATTTCCGACAAATTTGGGGACTTAAAGATTTTGAAAATTAAGGTACTAAGATGGGTTCTAGGATGACACCGGTTTGGCCGAGCACCTCCATAGAACTCATGTGACATCGGTACCCATTTTTTTTACTCTTAGGTGACACTGGTTCGGCCGAGCACCCCTAAGAGATTTGCCCCCTAACCCGTACTCAGATAGTCGGGATTTATGATTTATGATATGCTTATCATTAAATGGTAAGTAAGAACTAGTGACGACTAGTTAAGGTATGAGCTCATAACCTAGAGATGGACACGCTCAGGTGACACCGGTTCGGCCGAGCACCCCTAGTTCGATTGTCTTTTAGGGTGGCCCATAAGGAAGAGAAGTTTTATGATTATGATTATGTCACTAAGGTTGTCCCATATGAATGTGTTCTAATTACCACTTAATACCACTAAGTATGATGATGATTGATGTATGTGCATTAAGTAGCTCCATGCATACATTCTTTATTATGTTGCATTCATGACATTAAGATCATCCTAAAATGAATGGACCTTGGCTAAAATACACTTTAGAACTTAAAATGAACTTGATGTATGCTCACTTGTCTTTATGAAATAAACCCAAGGTTCCTGGGGATGTGAACGATGTAACCCTAGGATAGGAGACTCCTACTGAGATTCTTTACTAAGAATTCTCACTCCTCTCTCTCTTCTCCCGTCACATCTTCAGAGAGCGATGGCGATGTTCGTTGACTTCATTGACACGCCAGTCTGGGAGGTGCACCATACCCCGGTGGAGCTTTCGAGTACACAAGCGTTGCAAGGATATTCCCTTCGGCTGTATCTTTTGGGAGGGGTGGTGGATTTATACTCGTAGCTTACTAGGAGGGTAGCATTTTGGATTTTTATTGTAGTCGCACCCTACACTCGTGTTTCTTGTTGTATTTTATTTCTTCTGTATTACAAGCTCTGCCTGTACCTATGCGGGTATGACTACCTATGTACTCTAAATATATTATTAATGAAATGTTTCTCTTGTTATGATGATTTCTGCTCCATCATTATATGTTTTCCTTTTTGAGTTCTCTCTATGAGTGTTGATCATGTCTCACGTTTCTGTTATTCGAATAGTTAAGTTCGCGGCTTTCACTTAGTTTTATACTATCAAAAAAAAATTTTTACCATAATTTCCGCTAAATATTTTTAAGAAAAGGATGAGACTATGAGGTAATAGCCTAATGTATAACCTAATGTGTTCTAGAAAGTTGGGTTAAAATTAGGGTGTTACATTGGCAGTAAGCTTGTATTAGATGAATTACGGTGTTCTAGAAGATGCGTTTTAAACCCTTTCTCACATCCGACTTTTTCTATGATGCAACAATTAATACCTAAGCCAATTATGAGTCACTCTCACTGATCTAGACATCATATAATGTGATTCTATGGATGCTAATCAATCTGGACAGAATTCATATTTTCTGTACCTATGGGGTTCTAGAATTCACATTTCAAGCAATTAAGGTAACCAAACATGCTCTAAAATGTCTAGAACAATTAGCATATACTTGGCAAGGTATTCAAACATATTTAGACCACCCAAAACATAATTTAAGGTGCTGGAAATGATCATGGCAGAACCGAAATTGGTAAGTCATCAAATCATGTGTAAACTTTCTTTTTCATGTACCTAGGTAACTAGTTTCTCTTGGAACAATTTTAAGACTTCAAAAATACCTTGGAAATCAATTTAACTTGTCAAGAACTTTCATAAAATACATAGGGCAGCAACTCTTTAAATTTACTCATGGTTGAAATTCTAAATGTAAGAACATACTCAAAAATACTTTCAAATGTCACTTATGTTTAGGAAAAACTTAAAACATAAACTATAGGCTCTTGTAACTAATGAAAAACTCATCTTAGAGCTTTCATCATCACATGGCCGAATGCATTTCAAGAGAATGCCTCTTGACTTAACTTTTCTCAAGATGAATTGGACAAGTCTTTGAGCTCTAGTCTCTTAGGTGATGGCATAAAAGTAAACGTGCTATGCATTCCATTTTATTCTTCATTAGAGAGTAAAGTGAGAGCTTCAAAGTAAATATGAAATGCAAGAACTTGAAAATAAATGTGCAAGGCTCAAAGTAAATATGCAAAACTTGAAAGTAAATATGCAAGTTCCATTCTTTATTTTAGTGCTCTAAGCCCAGCAACAATCGACTTTAAGGCCGAAATAGAAAGGCTTCAAGATTATTTTAGGTGATATGCAAGCTCTCATTTTACATCTTTAAGTTCTTAAGTGATGACTTGAAATATAACATGGAATGCGAAGCTTGGAATTTAAACGTGCATTATGCAAGTTCATTCCTTATCTTGGGGTTTAGTGATAGCATAGAAATAAACATGCTATGCAAAGCATAAAGTAAACGTGAATGCAAGTTACTTTTATCTTGTCTAGAGCTCTTGCAAGACTTTTAAAAAGAACATAGTTCCAACCCAAACCTCATCCTCACAAGAAAAGGAAACTACTAGTGCTTGAATACTTAAAATGAATCATGACCATAAAACTTGAAGATGGCCGAATCTTCATCAAGAAGAATAAACCATTTTTGAACTCTAGGGACCAAGATCTTGATAATTCAAACACCAACATCTCAAGTCCTCATCATTGAGTATTTTACTATGTTTTAAACATTCATCAAAACCAAACTCATGGTAAACATAAAGGAACAAAACCGAAAACATACTTGGTCTAGGAACCAAGTTCAAGCTCTAGAGTTTTGTTCATGTGACATACATCAACATGAAGCCCTCATCATCAAGCTACCATTTTTTTCAAGTTCCAAAGGCCTTCATGGCCGAAACCTCAAAGAAATGAGATGGAGTTTTTAAAGGTTCAAGAGAAACACAACTATTTCTTGAGTAAAACTTGGAAATAATAAACTTTTCTTAAGAAAACTCAAGCTTTAGAGGTTGTTCATGTGACAAACATCAACATGAAGCCCTCATCATCAAGCTACCATTTTTCCAAGTACCTTAGGCCTTTATGGCCGAAACATCAAGAAACAAAAGTTCCAAAAAGGTTTCATGAAAAACACAACCTTGTCTTGACCAAAACTTGAAGAAGATGAAACTTTTCACAAACAAGATTCAAGCTTTAGAGGTCTCATGTTAGGATGAACACATGGTCATCTCAAGAGAGCACTCATCATCAAGCTCTCATCATCTTGGCCTTGAGGCTGAAAAAGAAAGAAAAAGGAGAAAGAATGGAACTTTTTCTTAAGAAAGGTTTAAGCTTTAGAGGCCTCACTTTAAGATGAACTCATGGTTTCATCTTGGAGAGCACTCATCATCAAGCTCTCATGTTCAAGGCCTTGAGGCCGAAAATGAAAGGAAAAGAAAAGGAAGAAACCGAAAAATGAAGAAGCAACATGGAGGTTCCACCTTTCATCATTTCCCAACAAGATTCAACATAGAAATGAAAAACATATTGAGAAAGGTTCCCTACCTTGTGGTTTTTGAAAAGAAGAGGAAGAACTTGAGCTTGAAGAACTCTTGGAAGCTTGAGAGAAAACCTCAAAGTGCTCTAAACTCTAAGCTTTAGTAAAATGAACAAAGGTGCTTCAAGTTCCCTAAGCTACCTATTTATAGAGAAGTAAAATGATGGTGGCCTTTTGGGGGGGGGGGGGAATTCGGCCACTTTACAGCCACATGGGGGAGGAAATATCTTTGTTCAAGGCATGGTGTTAGTCATTCAAAGCATGGTAAAAAGTCTAGCTATGCATGACCTAAGGTATGGCTAACAATGTAGCTTATTTCCAAACCTTTTAAATGAATAAAATCATCAAATTTTGGGCTGTAAAGGAGTGGAAAAAACCATGCCTTCCATGTCAAAAAAAGAAGAAAATATTTTCTAATTTTGAATTTCCAAAGCATAGGTAAGGTGGTGTAAGACATAATGTCTTGAAAAGTTTGATTGAAAGCTTGAATGACCACAAAAACAATTCATTCTTTTTGAATTTGAATGACATAAATATTTTTAATTTAGAAATGAATTGAAAACCTTGATTGATGTATGACAACTTTTCTTGGAAGAGAAAGCACTTGAAAGGAAATGTGAATAGTGAAAATACTTTTCATAGTTACTTTTTCTTTAAAGAAAGGAAAGAATTAGAATTGAGTTGCAAATTTTCCTAAGCAAATTTTAGGTTCTAATTAGCCTTAAATAATTATTTTAGCTTTAGATTAATTAAGAAAATTAATTAACTTTTCATTAGAGTCTAATATTGCTTAGGTTTAAGTTAAATAACTCGTTAGGCTTAAAATGCACTAAGCAGGGGTAAAATCGTAATTTTTACCAAAAGTTTCCCGGGACCTCCGGGACTTAGACCAACATGGTTCATGCCTTAAAACATCATTTTTGATCTCCGGGACGAGCCCGGGTCGGAGTCGAAACTTAAAACGGCCTTAAATCAAGTTAGGGGTATTTTGGTCAATTGTGCACAGAAATCTCAGAAATGAGGTTTTTCTGCTCCGTTGGACATTCACAATCATACAATCCCCTTCATATAACAT
Organism: Dalbergia cochinchinensis; assembly: GCA_031216125.1. Classification (NCBI taxonomy): domain Eukaryota; kingdom Viridiplantae; phylum Streptophyta; class Magnoliopsida; order Fabales; family Fabaceae; genus Dalbergia; species Dalbergia cochinchinensis. Next base: position 27,863,643 of record CM062375.1, on the reverse strand, counting down.
ACGAACCCTATGAGGATGGCCAAAGCCGGCCGTCCCTCAGTGTTTAGTAAAAATGACCTCAGGGGCATTTTGGTCATTTAAAAGTTTAGAGAAAAACGGGGCGTTACACATAGCTTGCCACAAAATAGATTATGCCACTCAAATTGCTGAATTGCTTTTCAAAGAAGTGGTGAGATTGCATGGCATGCCAAGAAGCATTGTCTCCGACTGTGACACCAAATTCTTAAGTCACTTTTTCAGGACCTTGTGGAACAAGTTAGGAACCAAGCTCCTGGTTTCTAGAACTTGTCATCCATAAATTGATGGACAAACTGAGGTAGTGAATAGAACTCTCTCAACCTTGTAAAAGACTGTGATTAGTAAGAATCTAAAGTCTTAGAAGAATGTTTGTCTTATTTAGAATTTGCTTACAATAAGGAAACACACTATACTACTAATCACTCTCCTTTTGAACTAGTCTAGGGTTTCAATCCTTTGACTCCATTAGATTTAATCCTTTTGTAATGAAAGAACAAGGTAATTTAGATGGCAAAACAATTTGTCCAGCAACTCCATCAGAGGGTGAACCAACAAATTGAGAAGAAAACATGGCAATATGCTCATTAAGCTAACCAAAGGCGCAAGAAGGTGTCTTTTGAGCTGGGAGATTAGGTTTGGGTTCCAACGAGGAAGGAGAGGTTTCCTGCTTAGAGGCATTCCAAGCTACAACCAAGAGGAAATGGACCTTTCCTAGTGATTGAAAAGATTAATAACAATGCATACAAGCTTGACCTTCCAAGTGTGTATCAAGTTAGTGCTACTTTTAATGTGACTGATTTGTCTTCATTTAATACAAATGATGAGCTTGATTTAAGGACGAATCCTTTTCAAAAGGGAAGGAATAATGACCAAGACCAGCAATGTTCAAGATCAATTACAACACATGGATAGACCAGTGACTAGAGCTAGAGCAAAAAGGCTAAAAGAAGCTTTTGCAAGGCCTAGTCATGGAAGCAAAGACCAAGATCAATCCTGATGTGAACCAAGGAAGGGCTATAAACTTGTAAGACTAAGCCAAGGAGGAAAAGGCATTGAAGGGAATTGGAGGACCCATGACAAGATCCAAGACTAAGAGAATGAAGCAAGCTCTGGGAGGTTTAATAATAGAGCTCAAGGAAAAGGAAGATCAATGCACAATGGAGGCAGCAACTAAATCGATCACATTCCTTTAACTTAAAGTGAAATTGAGCCAATATTAAGACATAATTGGAAAGGCCCAATCTGCATGATCAAAGATGTATTCATGGGCTACATGTAACATCCTCCCAAGTACAATGTCATCCTTAAGTCATGACATTAGACTTGAGAGTTGTTACTTATAAATTATCGGACCTTTCTTAAATAACTATAGCAAATGCGATAAGATCGTGTAATAACTAGCGTAATTTGGTTAAAATATATAACAAAGAAACACAACATTTATTGAATACATAGCTAAGTACAAAAGGAAGCTCTTCTAAGAGCTTTAATACATATACGTTCTCTATTACATTTACATACATATAACTCAAACTAAGTATAGTAAATTAAAAACATCAACTACTAAACTATCAGTAATCCCGAAGTTCTTTCATGCAAAGAGCCACATCATTCTCTGGATTAATCTGGAGACGACACGGGAACACAAAACACATAGGGGTGAGAATTATACAATTCTCAATAGGGTAACTCCCCAAAAATTCAACCATAATGTCATCATCATTGCCCCAGCCACTTCGGTTAATTAAGAAAAGGTGATCAAGCATTACATAATAATGATTCATTTTTAAAGTTCCAAATCATATTTCCGAAGTGGGTTGATTTTAATGATCAATCACTTAATGCACATATATCATAAAGCTCAAATATATAGTTAATGATCCTAATCAAGAAATTAAATATGATATGAGTATGCATATGCTAAATATAGTGAACTTATCTCAAAGTGACCTGGTTTTACTTGTGGCCATAAAACTCAACTCGATGCATTTTCCTCTTTTCATCGACATAGGAAAGACTTAGTGTATACCCGACAAGTATTTACTATGGATAACTCCACAATGAACAGTTTATACCACATAATATTTATAGTGGTTCACACCACACAAGGGAAATAGACTGCTTATCAGGATTGAGCTCATTCCTATACATGATCATTGGATTTATTTTCTCCAATTCTAACACAGATCTATTCCTAGCCAATACGTCTACCGACTCATATTATCTCTAGGGAAGTTCATCTTTTTGCCTTCCCCTTTATCTCTAAGGAAGTTCCTCATTTTGCCTCCCCTTTTATCTCTAGGGAAGTTCCTTTTTTTGCCTTCCTCTCATTCCACATAAGTCTTGTTTCTGTTTTCTCCATATGTCAGAATATGCACGAGTGAAATTTGTACATTCACTTTTCTCATACAACTGCATCATGTACTTTCTTTTCTCAAATGCAAGCATAAGCCACATGTAGGCTTTCAATTACAAGTAATTCTCATTTTTGTCTCATAAATAAATCTTTAAATTGTCTAGCATGCATTCATACTCATCATACTTACATCAAGAGTCATTATATCATCAACTTAATACTTAAATTCATTTCAGCACAAATATAGCAGGTTAGCAGAATTCATGCCAAAGGAGTACAATTTATTCTGTCCATCAAACATCCATTGCAATAGCTATAAAAATTCTCCAAGACACCTCAATGTGTCCACAAGGCCCTATAAAAATTTTAGAACAAAAATCCTTGTCTAACTTGTTTAACAAAATTAGACAGTCTTTGTGGTCAGAAACCACTCAGCCTCAGCTCAGAACTAGAATCTCATAATTTTTAATCCTATAAAATGATTGAATTAATTCAAAATAAAACTTAAGGTTGAATCTCAAGATGTTTGAAAGACCTTGTAAAAATTTCAAGTGATAATTCAATCATTTGCTATGGCAACAAAATTAGACAAAATCACAGCTTCAAGACCAGAAAATCAGGCAGCACAGATATAGTCTCAGTTCATGATTTTTTTTCAGGTAGTTAGAGTCTTTACCATGCTCCACGAAAATTCTCTGAGTTGCCTTAGGATGTTAGCTTCAACTTATAATTTTTATAGCTCATGAAAATACCCACAACTCACCCAAAAAATTTGTGACTAGTTGCTGCCTGGAACAGAACAGAAAATCCAGCATGCATGTTTCAATTTCTCTTTAGTAAAAATGATTTTTAACACCATCCAAACTCTCCACCAAATTAAACACATCAATATCTATCTATCATCAACCAATATATTGAAAAACTTCCAGCCAATTCAATCAGAAACAATCAGAGCAAAATTAGAAAGAAAAGTGAACAAATAAAACCCTACTTTGGTGGCTTTAGGGATCTTGGCTTCAAGGATGTTCCAAGAGTGATCTTGCTCACTTCAAGGCCACCAAATCAGCACCAAGCCCTTCCTTAATCAGTGATGTATGAGATACCAAGGTTAGGATTGATGAGGAATTGAAATTCCAATCAGTTAGTTTGATAGATTATGAGGAGTAGAACAAGTTTTGTGAAAGGATCTTGGTGTTTTGTCAAGTTTAGGCTAGGGTTGTAACATCCTAATTTTTAACCCAATACTCTAGAACATATTTAGGTCAATCATTAGTCTGTTACTTCATAGTTCTCATTTTACTTTGAAATACTTAGCGGAAAATACGGGTAAATTTTTTTTTCGAAATAAAAAGTGAGAGCCGCGTGATGCGATACATCTTGTAACGATCAAATCATACATCTCATAACTTCATAGCATAGGGCACAACATAAATAACACTGAATATCATCTCATATATATATATAACTTGCCCACTTATAAGTGTGGGACTTAATTTAGTACAAGGAAAATACATGAAAAGAAATACAACATAAACATAAACATGATCTACTCCCCTACCCGTGTGCATCTAATGGGATAACCTCTAAACAAAAGAAGGTTTATCCCCATCCAAGTGGTGTGTGCTCTAACCCGGGCCATCTACAGCCTCCTACTGGCGACTATCCCTCGAGCGTGGTACGTAACTAGGGAACTGAGCAAGCTCCTCCGGCGTGAATAGACGGGACGGGGCTCGGAAGTGACCTCCACGGCGTGGCCTCATGTCCGGTCATCGAACAATCCTCGGCTGAGTCACGGAAGGCTCACTACCCTCCCCAAGGTCCATGGGTATGGTGGGGGAAGATCCCTCGGAGGGTGCCTGGGTTGCCGAATCCTCGGAAGGATCCGTCTCCGAAAGACGACGGCAACGGGCACATACTGGGGGTAGTCTCGAGCGGCGGACGTGGATGATGGGGGTACGACGAAGCCTCTCCTCTAGGGGACGTGCGCGCTCGAACACCAGGTCATCGCCAAAAGGTGAGACGGGGGAGAAACGATGGGAATGTACAGGGGGAGTGAAGGGTCGACCCATGAACATGAATACTCCAACCGTGCATCGACCCACAAAATGGAATGACCCGTGGTCCGGGTCATGGTGCACCTCCCATGTTGGCGTGTCCACGAACACTACGAACGTCGCCATCTGAAGAAAGAATCTCAGTAGGGCTCCTACTACCTAGGTGTCATCATCTACGTCCTCAGGAACCTTGGGTTTAATTATACAAAATGACTGAACATGCATTAAGTTCATTTTAAACTTTAAAATATACTTTAGCCAAGGTCCATTCATTTTAGGATGATCTTAATGTCATGAATGCAACATAATAGAAGGTGTATGCATCGCACTACCTAATGCACATACATAAAACATAACATCAAGCATCATAATACTTAGTGGCATAAAGTGGCAATAGAAACATTCATATGGGACAAACTTAGTGACATAATCATAATCATGAAACATCTCTTCCTCATGGGCCACCCTAAAAGACAATCGAATGGGGTGCTCGGTCGAACCGGTGTCACCCAGAACGTGTCATACATCTAGGTTATGAGCTCATACCTTAACTAGTCGTCACTAGTTCTTACTTACCACTTAACGATAAGCGTATCATAAATCATAAATCCCGACTATCTGAGTACTGGTTATGGGGCAATTCTCTTAGGGGTGCTCGGCCGAACCGGTGTCACCTAAGAGTATAAAATGGTACCGATGTCACATGAGTTCTATGGAGGTGCTCGGCTAACCGTGTCATCCTAGAACCCATCTTAGTACCTTAATTTTCAAAATCTCTTTAAGTCCCCAAATTTGTTGGGAATTCGGCGGCATGATGGCATTACACTGAATTTCTTCCAAATTTGCTTTATGCCACATAAACATATATCCTCATGAATTCATCATATGAATAACATCATCATCATTTACATAACATACATCATTATGGAACATTCAACCGTTTATCCTTACGGTAGCTTATGCTTTGACCCTTACGGGTCTTAATCATGAGATTTGGTTCTCTAACATCCGTCGCTCATATTTTATGCACCTAAGGGCTCATAATTAAACATCACTCATAATCCTCATATCTACATTTAAATCTGAAAAGCATAGGGTAGAATTCTTAACTTGTGATCACGGGGTTCTAGAACTTACGTTTTAGACCCTTTCTTGGTTCCGTCTTCGCCTAAGGCGCTATGGATCTAAATCAATTATGAGGTGTTCCCATGCTTAAGGACTAATTATTAATCATGTTTATCATGTTGTAAGGGTGCTGGACAGCATCCAGAAAAATAAATGTTCCAAGAGTTCTACATTGCATTTTTACGGTTTTCTAGTTACTAGTTTCCCTATAGGTGCTAGAATTCAATTCTAATTCAAATGATACCAAGTTTTTCATGTCTGAGCAATCTAAATCTGATTATGTTCCCATTAAAACAGTTTGGATTAGTTCCATAAACAAATGGGTCAAAACTATGTTAAATTCTAGCTTTACGGTATTTCTAGTTAGCTAGTTTCTTACCTATCATGCATAGGATCGCTTCTACATCATCACATGATATTTTCACACATTCCAACACATCAAAACATCATCATACAGCATCACACTCATCACATCAGAACCGAAAACATTTAACTTAAATGAGAGAGTTAAATTGACATTTCTAGGTACATAAGTTAACTAGTTTCTCTTGGAATTAATTTAGAATTTCTAAAAACTCTTTGCAAATCATTTTAATTCATCAAAAGGCTAAGAGAAGCCTTAGGTCAATGACCAAAATATATTTCATCTCCTAAAAGGGAGTAAAGTCATATCTCATGACAACATAACCTTGAAAAGGTTTGTAAAGCTTTAAGGAAAACTTAGAACCTAGACTATTGGTCCTTGTAGCTAGATGAAAACTCATTGAAAGTCCATCATCACCACTTGGCCGAAAATATGCATTCAAAGAATGGTTTCACATTAAACTTTAACTTGGAATGAAATGGGCAAGTCTTTGAGCTCTAGGTTCTTAAGTTACGATATAAACTAAACGTGCTCATGCTTTTCATTGTTAATCTTGCTTACAAAGTAAAGTGATGACTTAAATTTAAATATGCGAGGCATAAACTTAAACGTGCAAGCTTGAAAGTAAATATGCAAGATTCAATTCTTCATTTTAGTGCTCTTGGCCCAACAACAATCGACTTTAAGGCTGAAATAGAAAGGCATTCGAGAAATTAATTAGGTGATAATGCAAGTTCAATTCTTTATTTTAGTGCTCTAGGCCCAACAACAATCGACTTGAAGGCCGAAATAGAAAGGTTTCGAGAATTAAATTAAGTGATGATACAAGTTCCATTTTAATCTTTATGTTCTTAGGTGATAGCTAGAAAGTAAAGATGCATAGCAAGAATGTAAATATGAATGCAAGCATAAAATAAATTATGCAAGTTCATTTTATCTTTCTAGAGCTCTTAACAAGACTTTAAAGGAATTTAAACCATAACCCAAACTCATCCAAACAAGGTAAAGTCAAGCTTAGAGTTCTTAAAACTTAACATAATATTTTTAGGAAATCAAACCATGAAGCCAAGCAAAATTTAAGGGAATGGCCGAAATCATCAAGAAGATAAAGGAACATTTTAGAACTCTAGAGTTCATGATCTTGATGATATATTAACACCAACATCATGAGTCCTCATCATTGAGTTCATAGAGCCATTTTAAAACATCATTAAAGCTAAAGTTCTCAAGAGTTCAAGAAAGGAAAAACTAAAAACATTTTTGCTCAAGAACAAAGATCAAGCTCTAGAGTTTGTTTCAAGTGATGAACATCATCATGAAACTCTCATCATCAAGCTCTCATTCCTTCATTCCCAAAGGCCCATGGCCAAAACATAAAGAGGAAGAAGGAGAAGAAAAGAAGTTCTAAAAGGAACTAAGAGAAACTATGAACATCAAGCTTGAAACAAGAACTTTAAAGAAAAGAATACATGAAAGAAAATCCCTACTTGATGTGATGAACTTGAAGATGGAAGAAGAAGATGAAGAAGATGAAGAACTTGAAGAACTCCAAGAACTTGAAGAACACTAGAACTTTGAGAGAAAAGGAAAAGCTTTGAGTGCTCCTAAACTTAGCAAATGATCTAAAAGTGATGCAAACTCCTCAAGGCATTCTATTTATAGAGAAATGAAACAAATGAAGTGTGTGTGTGGGCTGATGTGTTTCGGCCATGAGGGTGCAGAATGGAGGCATCCATGAGTTCCATGAGGTGAGATAATGTGTTCTTGAGGCATGGTGAGGTATGGCTTAAGGTATGGTGAGGTATGGTTCAAGGTATGGCCTCAAGCATGGTTCTTTGAGTAAGAAGATAATTAAACATGTGGCCAATGGGGAGTGTGCTGGCCGAAACTTCATCAGCCATGGGGGAGGGTTCTTTGCATTTTAATTGTGGTTTAGAGTTGTGTTTAGGTGTATATTGGATTATGCTTAAGATTAGGAATTTGTAAGAAGGTGTTTAGGTAAGGAAAAATGGATAATTAAGGTGGTCTAGACATAATTAAGGAGTGGTCTTGCACCATTAGTGAGTTAAATCCTCAATTTAGAGTCTAAACAACTCTAGACACATTTCCTTGATTTAAGGAATTGGAGAGAGAAAACACTATTCAAGATTCCAAGACTAGGAGTCTTGAGTTCTAAAAAGGGATTTAAGTTTAATCTAAGCAATTTTAGGTTCTAATTAACTTTAATAAATTATTTTGACTCTATATTAATTAGGGAAATAAATTAATCTTCGTTTAGAGCCTAATAATATTGCTTAGGTTTGCTTAATTACGTCATTAAGCTCAAAAACACTATTCTAGGGGCAAAATCGTAATTTTGCACTAAAACTGCCCGGGACCACCGGGACTTGAACAGAGACCTCTAGACATATGAAAACGTGTTTTTAAACCTCTAGGGAAAGTTCCGGGCTCAAACGGCACCTTTACCCGCGTAAAAACGCTTATAGGTATTTTTGGTCATTTTGACCAAACTCATGAAAACGAAATTTTCGCTTCCGAGAAAGCATTCAAAGGCCATTCAATCCCCTTCAAACATTGAGTTGACCCTTCGAGGATGACCGAGTTGGTTACCCTCGCATTCGGGTCGGGAAATGACCTCAGGGGCATTTTGGTCATTTCCCTCGGACAGAAAAATCGGGGTGTTACAAGGGTTTATGAAGCTTTAAGTTTGTTAGTGGTGGCATGAGAGAAAGAAGATGAAGTCTAATATATTTTGGGGTCTTGGCTGAAATTGATGGTGTTGGAGTGATAAGGTTGGTGATTTATCATTATCTAGGTGTAAAAGTAGTCAAAATGGGTATTTATTCCTTTTTCAAAATGAAATAATGAAATGGATGGCTAAGATTTGATTTCTTGATCAATGAATGAAGCTTGGCCATCCACTTGGCTTAAGATAAGTGGCTCACATTAACTTGGTGAGCAAGTAGCTTTTTCGGTGTTAAAATCACACACACCGAAATTCCACCAAACGGATGAGTTATTGGCTCCCGAGTAAAATATAATAAATCAAAGGTCATGATTAAAACTTGCTTTTCAAGTTTTAATGCCATGCACTTGGCATAAAGTAGTTGGTAAAGGTTACTTAGCCACTAAGTAATTTGTACGGCGGTAAAAACTACACATCGAAACTCCATCGAACGGGCGAAACACTGTACTCGATTAATAAGACATTGCCCAAAAATTAATTCTAAGTATAAAATCCCCATTTCTAACTATTTCTAATCTCAATCCTATAATTTCTCAGCTTTGGGCACCTCCGGGTCCTAATTCTAGGATTTCGGCTATCCCGATGAGCCTGTGGGGCCCACAAGATTACTATTCACTTTTTTTTTTTACAAATCTCTTGGACCATCCTCATCATTACTAAAACTGTTAGATTTTGAAATTACGACTAGCAAAGCCCAAATTAATTTTTAAATAATTTTTAGGGTGTTACACTATAAGAAACCTATTTAATTAAGAACATTGGGCCTTAGTGGAAAATAAATAAGTCTAGTTTTTATTATTTTCTTTGTATTTTCATACATATTTTTGGAGTGATTTTTTCTGAAGTGAGTTTTTTTGTCTTTTGAAAGTTACTAAGGATTAGTGCAACTTGTGGCGATCACTCCCCTTTTCAACTTTTCCTGAGTGTAGCGTCAGTATCCTTCCCTAAAACTAAATTTCAAGGCAATTCGTTTCCTAGTTTCATACCATTTGGTATCAGAACTTTGGCTCCTTGATATTCTTAGGTTTGTGTTTTTCCTTATCAATTTAACAAAAATAAAAAAAATAAATTGGTAGGCAGATTAAAAAAAAAAAAGGGATTAGTGACTTTAATCAGTATTCTTTCCTTGTGTGAAATCTGAGTTCAAAAATATTCCTTTCTTTGCTCTTGATCTTTGTTGAATTTCTTGTTTCTATCTGTTTATTTCTCGTTCTATTGATATTTTCTTGTTGGTGTCTTACTCACTTGATTGTCTACTTGCTGTCTTGAGAAAAATCATTGATATGGTTCTTTTCTTAAGAGCTTGTAAAGGAAGTTGAGTGGTAAAAGGCAAGAGTGAACATTACACAAAAGCCTATCTGAGTATGAAACATGAGTGGATATAATTTAAGAGTTCAAACACGTGAGTAGAGTGGTGAGGTCCTTCTAACATTTCAATTGTAATTTTTATTGTCATCATCTTTTTGTTGCAAGCATGCGAATCACCTTATTCCCTAAGGTAGGGCTTAATAAGCTTCAAATGGAGGCACTTACTCAACATTTTGAGAGAATGCTTCAAAGACAGCTTGAAAGTTTACATGAAAAGATGGACTGACTTGAAGAAGGAAGAGTTTCCAACCATGGTGGCAATTCTAATTGTGAACAATCTCATCAAGAAAGTGACCTATTCTATGATTCCCTAAGAAATAGAAGGAGGCGTGAAGGGGGAAGAAGACATGATAGAGGAGGTAGAGACCATAGATGTGATGATGATCTAAGAGGTGTGAAAGTCAAGGTACCTTCTTTCCAAGGGAGAAATGATCTCGAAATATACCTTGAATGGGAGATGAAAATAAAACAAATCTTCTAATTCCATAATTATAATGATGCAAAAAAAGTGAAGGTTGCCACCCTTGAGTTCATTATGCCTTAATTTGGTGGGATTAAGTGCAAAAAGAAAGAAGAAGACATAGACAACTTCCTATCAACACTTGGGATGAAATGATGACTTTGATGAGAAGGAGATTTGTGCCTTCCCACTACCATAGGGAATTGTATAACAAATTACAAAGACTCACCTAAGGAAGTAGGAGTGTGGATGAGTATTATAAGGAGATGGAGGTGGCTTTGATTAGGGCCAATATTGTGGAGGATACGGAAGCAACCATGGCTTGCTTTCTCCATGGCCTAAACTGAGATATTGGAGATATTATGGAGTTACGACATTACATGGAGCTTGAAGACTTAGTTCATCAAGCAACGAAAGTGGAACACAATTAAAGAGAAAAGGTACTATAAAGAAACCATCTTCTTCAAACTACTCTTTAAGTAGGAAGGACAAGCCAAAAGAAAGAGGGTTCTTCTTCTAATTCCAAGGAGGTAGCCAACATTAAGAAGCCTATTCATACTACTTCTTCTTCTACTTCTAAGAGTAGGGATATCAAGTGCTTTAGGTGTTTGGGAAAAGGACATATTGCATTTGAATGCCTAAATTAGAAGACTATGGTAGTGAGGAATAATGAGAGTATCTCTAGTGAAGAAATTTCTTCTCATTCTTTTTCTTCAAATGATGAGGAAAATGATGGTGCAGCCTATGCACAAGATGGAGATCCCTTGGTAGTTAGGAAGTTCTTAGGAATTCAAGTCAAGAAGCATGAGGAGAATCAAAGAGAAAATATTTTTCATATCCACTACCTTATTCAAGGCAAAAATGCTCTATGATCATCGATGGTGGGAGTTGCACTAATGTGGCAAGCACTAGGTTGATCACCAAAGTCAACCAAAAGACTACACCACATTCGAAACCATATAAGCTCCAATGGCTAAGTAATAGTGGTGAATCAACAGGTGTTCATTAATTTCTCCATTGGCAAATATGAAGATCAAGTTCTATGTGATATTGTACCAATAGAGGCAAGTCATGTTCTTCTTGGAAGGCCTTAGCAGTTTGATAAGCTAGTTCACCATGATGGATTCTCCAACAAGTTCTCTTTTGTTCACAATTCCCACAAAGTCACACTTGTACCATTATCACCTAGGGAAGTTTGTAAGGATCAAATAAAAATGCAAGAGAAAAGAGAAAAAGAAGAGTAAGAACTTAAAAAAGAAAAGGAGTCTGTGAAAAGGAATATACTTGATTTTGAGGACAAAACTCAAAAGAAAGGAGGGAAAGAAAAAGAAAAGAGAGAATGAGGAAAAGAAAGAGAGAAAAATAGAAAACTTGTTTAGAAGAGGAAGTGAGATGAAGAGAGCTTATCTGGCAAGGCAACCTATATTTCTTCTTTTGTGCAAGGATACTTACTTGAAATCTAATGCTAATTCCTTGCCTAGTGATGTTGTTGCAGTTTTGCAGGACTTCGAGGATGTGTTTCCAAGGAAGTGCCTCATGGTTTGCCAACACCAAATAGATCATTTCTAGTGCTTCTCTACCCAATAGGCCAGCCTATAGGTGCAACCCTCAAGAAAACAAAGGAGGTATGAAAATAAGTGGAGGAGTTGTTGCAAAAAGGACGGATTAGAGAGAGTTTAAGTCTTTGTGCTGTACCTACAACATCCTCCCAAGTACAACATCATTCTTAAGTCATAACATCATACTCGAGAAGTTGTTACTTATAAATTAATGGACCTTTCTTAAATATCTATAGCAAGTTTGATTGAATCGTGAAGTAACTAAATCATAGTTCTATTAACATATATGACTAAGAAACAAACATTTATTGATTATAAGGTCTAGTATAAAAGGAAGCTATACTATAAGCTTCAATACACATCTGGTCTCTATTATAAATACAAACATAAACATATGACTAAGTATAATCGATACATGCTTCAGCCATAGACTACTACAAATTCGATTTCCTTTTATAAAGCAACCTCCTTGTTCTCAGGATCAACCTGAAGACAACATAGAAACACAAACACATAGGGGTGAGGATTCTAAAACTCTTAGTAGGGTAACTCCCCAGTTACACAATCATAATATCATCGTCATCGCCCCAGCTACTTCGGTTTATTAAGAAGTATGAGCATGCAATATACGTATCAAATGTTCATTTTTAAAGTTCCAAATCATATTTCCTCAGTGGGTTATTTTTTAAAAATCAATCACTTCGTACACATTTATTATAAGCTCATAATGATAGTAAATAATGTCAATCCAAATGACTCGATATGATACACATATGTATATGCCAAATGTAGAGAAATTATCTTTATTTGCCCTCGATAAATCAATGAGGATCTCGTCTATCTTTATTTTCCCTCGACAATTCGAAAAGGATCTCATCCCTCTCTATTTGCCCTCGATAAGTTGAAAGGATCTCATCCCTCTTTATTTACCCTCGACAAATCAAAAGGATCTTATGCTTCTTTATTTACCCTTGACAAGTCAAAGAGGATCTCATGTTTCTTATGGCTATATAACTTAATTCAATATATCATTCACTTTTCTTTTTCCAATGCATGCATAAAACACATATAGGCATTCATTCATATTGTGATTTCAATCATGCCTCATAAACCAATCTTTACTTCTTCTAGCATGCATTTATATATCACAAGTCACATAGCTAAATATTTAACACCAAGCATTCATGTCATACTAGAACCAAAATGCCATAACACTATCAGTTCAAGTCTTGTGTTCATTTCCAGCAATTGGGCAGATTTCACACCATTGTAGCACAAATTTATTTGCATACCAAACAATCAATTCGAAGGCTATAAATTATCTGAGACACTTCAATGTGTCCACAAAGTTCTATAAAATTTTCAGGTAAAAGGAGTTCTCTAGTTATGTTAACAAAATTAGACAAATTTAGAGGTCAGAAACCCCTTATTTATAGCTAACAACCAAAGTCCCAATTTTATTACCCTACCAAATGATCATATCAAAACCTACAAAACTTTACAGTTGGACTTCAATATGTCCTTAACACCCTGTAAAAATTTCAAGTGATAATTCTATCATTTGATATAGTAACAAAATTAGACAATCTCAGAGCTTCAAAATTGGCTGCCTAGACAACTTAATAACAGCCTCAGTTCCTTATTTTTTTTAAAATAGTAAAAGTCATTTTTAAGATCCAAGAAAAATCATGAAGTTTCCTTAGGATGTTAGCTTCAACATATAATTTTCCTAACTGATGAAAACATTTACAAATACATCAGAAAATTCGTGAACCATAACCTGTCCAGAAGAAATCCGAAAATCTAGCAGTATAGTCTAAGATTCCTTTTGAGAAAAATGATTTCTAGCATCATCCAAACACTCCACCAAAATTCACACATAAATAACCCTATATTATCAATCAATACAACCAAAAATATCAATTTAAATCAGTGATTAGAACAGACTAATGGATTTGAAGAAGAAGAGGTTCAAAAACCCTACTTGTGAAGTTTTAAGGCTTCTAACTCCAAATTCAAAAATGATTTTTCCTCACTTCAACCTTTCCAAACAGCACATAACCCTTCCTTATACAGTAAAGGATGATCTCTCAAGGTGAAAAGGGTGATGAATTCTGATCGGTTGGTTTAGTAGGTATTGATGAGTGAAGTTTTGTGAAGGATGTTTGATGTTTTGGCAAATCTAGGCCCATGATTTTAGGAGATTGAAATCAAGTTTGAAGCTCTTTGGGGATGAAACAATAATGGCTGTTTTGGTCTCCTTCTTGGCCGAGAATGATGAGATGATTGGGTAAAGTTTGATTTCTCTCTCTTTTCTAATCTAAGGGAATGGCTAGAATTTAATCTTGTTATCAAGATTAAATCTTAGCCTCACACTTAACCTCAAAAGGATAAACATTATCCTTTTGTAGAGATTAAATCATCTTTCAGTATTAGAAATCTTACACTGAAATTTTACGGAACGGATAAAACACCGTACCCGGGTACTCAAAAATTGCTCAAAAATTAATTATAGGTATAAAATCTTTATTTCTATCCATTTCTAATCTTAATCCTATAAAATCTTTATTTCTATCCATTTCGGGAATCTCCGGATTCCAATTCTATGGTTTCAGCTGTCCTGGTGGGCTTCAGGGGCTTGCAAGTTACTATTTACATTTCTTCTTTTTTTTTTTACAAATCCGTTGGACCATTCTCATCATTGTTAAAACTGTCAGATTTTTGAAATTAAGACCAATAAAAATCACATAAATTTTTAAATAACTTTTTGGGTGTTACATTACCACCCACCTTAAAAATAATTTTGCCTTCAAAATTCATTTGAAAACAATTTCAAAAGACAAATTTCATAAATTAAACAAGGAAATCACATACAGGCAAACAAAAGACAACAATTGAATCCTAAAACACTCCTATCTAAGATTAAATTATCAGGTGGTGAGGTCTGCTTAATTCTTAGCGCTCTTGTGTAGTGGCTTCTTAGCAAATTTTGTATACCTCTCTGGACACTCCCAAATCTTATGTCCTGGTTTTCCACATCAGTAGCATACATTTTGTCTAGCCCTACAAGGTCTATCTTCATGGTTCTTCCCATATTTTGGCCAATCTTTTCTTGTAGTTGACTGTTGTTGTTATTTATTGTAATACCTCGATTTTTCTGTTTGAGCGAAAATGACCAAAATGCCCCCGAAGTCATTTTTCACCCGGAATTCAAGGACAGGCAACCCAGTAGTCCTCGAAGGATCAGCCAAATGTTAAAAGGGGATTATGTGTGGTATGTATACTAATAGGGTAGAAGAAACTTGTTTTTGAGTTTCGATGCGCTAAATGACCAAAATGCCCCTGTTGTTGTTAAACACTGACTGATGAGCCGATTGAGCCCGAACTTCACCCAAAGGTTTTAAATAATGTTTTTATGAGTCTGGGCATGTCTATTTAAGTCCCGGTGAACTCGAGCACTTTTTATATGAAATTATGATTTTGCCCTTGATTAAGCATATAAGCTTAATCATATGATTAACAAAACCTAAGCAATATCAGACTCTAATTAAAGGTTAGTAAATTCTAATTACTAATCTAGAGTCAAAATAATTAGTTTAGATTAATTAGAACCTAAGATTGCTTAGAGAAACTCAAAATCATTTTCTCAAAATCAAGACATTATGTCATGAATCAATGAATAGTATTCTTCCTATCAATTTTCTGAAATCAAGGAACCAATAGATGTGATTGAGAATCTTAATTAGAGGGTGTTTGAGTCCACTAATAACCAAGACCACTCCTAAAACTTGTCTTAAGAAGCCTTAATTACCCACTTTCTCATTCAAACATTTAACCACAAACTCCTAATCAAATACCTAATCAAACCTATCCCCTAAACCACATCATAACACAAAAGAAATCAAATAATTTTCCTCCCCTATGGCTATTAAACCACAAGGCCACTCCCCCTCCAATTTCATCATATGTTGATTTATTTTAATAATATTTCACACTCAAAGAATCATACCTTCAACCATACCTAGCCATACCTTGAAATGACACACACAAGAGATATTTTCCTTCCTTTTCCCTCTATCATGGCTGGCCACCCTTCCCTCCACTTCACCGTCATATGTTTCATTTCTCTATAAATAGAAGGAGCCCTCCAAGAGATCATTTTGTTCATTTCTCTAACACCTCCCAAATTTTCTTTCTCTAATCTCAAAGAGCTCTTTTTCTTCTTCCGAGCTCTTTTTCTTCCTCTATTCTTTTCAAAGACAAAGCTCTCCCTCTCAATCAAGAAGCACATCCAATGTAAGGAGTTGCATTCTTTTCCTTTGTTGTTAATATATTGGTTTGCAAAGACACAATGTTGATGCTCTTTCCTTCTCCACTTTCTTTTTTTTGGTTCTTACTCTTTCTTTTCCTTCCTTATGGTTTCAGCCTCAATGGCCTACACAATGAAGAAACCATGACTTGATGATGAGGATCTTGAGTGTTGGTTGCCAAATCATTACTTGTTTGACCACTAAAGCTTGAAGGTTTCACTTTTGAAAAGGTTTTTAACAAAACAAAGAAATTTATTGTAAAAAGTAATCTTGAGCCTAGGACTCAAATAGATAAGAAATGGTTGCATTCATGTTTATTTTCCTTGCTATCACCTTAATAATTAATCTCAAAGCTTACCTATTTCAACCTTAAAGTTAATTGTTGATTTAGAGTGAAAACTCTGAAGGGCCTAGAGCACTAAAATAAAGAATTGAATTTGCATATAATATTTATTTTTCAAGTCACCACCTAAAGCTCAAAGATAAGAAATGAACTTGCATTCCATGTTTACATTCCTTGTCTAGCATGTTTATGTTTCAAGCTATCACCTAAACTTAAAAACTTGCATTCTCATATTTATTTTCAAGCCTTGCATCTTTACTTTTCCTTGTCATCACTGTATAATGATAAGATTAAAATGGAATTTGCAATGGCATGTTTATGTTTATCACCTAAAGATCTAAGGCTCAAGATCTAACTCTTTCAGCTAAATCTTGAAACTATGGGCATTTATCTTGCAAAAATGTTTTGATTTCAAAGTGGGTGTTGGAACAAGGTTCAAAATGGTTAGAGAAAGAAGGAGTAACTTAGAAGATGTTTTAGACTGAAAATTTCGTATTATAAAGGTACTGGTAATCGATTACAAGGCTCCTGTAATTGATTACCATAAATTTTTGCCAGACTTAGACATGAACTTTTAGGCCTGAGTAATCGATTACAGTATCATGTAATCGATTACACGTACTGGAACTCAAGTAATCGATTACCATTCCATGTAATCGATTACTCAGACGTTCTTAGGGCCTAAGTTTGATGTAATTGATTACAAAGCCCATGTAATTGATTACCGGAGCCCCCAACTTTCCTGTTTTGAAAACTTGAAGTTGTGTAATCAATTATAAGGATCATGTAATCGATTTCCAGAGCCTTTAACTTCTTTGTTTTGAAATTCGAAGCTGTGTAATCGATTATAAGGCTCATGTAATCGATGACCAAAACCCCGAGTATGCAATAAACATTTTCCCTATGTGAATGGCATGAAGCCATGATCTTATGTTGCTTTAATCTATAATTTTATATGATATGATCTTTGATTACACATGAATTTATGAGGCATTAATCTCTAGAGATAGAACTCAACCTTTACATGTTACAGTTTCATATGAAATATTAGAGATACTTATGCCACAGATATATGAAGAGCTAGGAATGGTTATTCTTGAAAACATGGCATGTTATGATATGTTGATGCATGAACCACGAATGGATGTATTTGCATGACATTGAATATTCATTTTGATTTCAAACCTGGAATGTGAAAGTACATGGTTTTTGTGGCATAAAGCAAGTTTAGGAAAATTCGGAGTATAGCCACATGTTGTCGAGTTTTTGCCAAATTTGAGGACTTCAAAAGTTTTTTTTAAAAAAAAGATATGAGATACATTCTGGGTGAGATGGTTTAGCTGAGCACGCCTAAGAATAAACGTGACACAATACTAAGACGCATTCTAGGTGACACCGGTTTAGCCGAGCACCCCAGGAACAAAACCGTGAGGGTATTGACATCGAGCTTGCCAAAGCAAACAAATAACTATGTACTAGATACCACTAATTATGTTTCAAGGAAGGAAATATTCCTATGGACTCCCCAAATTAAAGGTTATGATAGGTGATCCTTATGCCTCTTAGCCCGTACTCTTGAAGTCGAGATTATTATTATGTTACGCTTATCAGAGGATACGTAAGAACTAGTGACGACTAGTTAGGTATGAGCTCATAACCTAGAGATGTTTTTAGGGTGGCCCCCTTGATGAAAAGTATAAAGTTTAATGTCACACAGTTAAGAAAAGAGAAAGTTTCAAATGAAAAGTTACATGCCACTTGATGCCACTTACATGATTTTTCTTGATGTTATGTTCTATTGCTTTCTTGCATAATGTATTATCATGCATTCATGCTTTGCTATGTTGCATACATGACATTAAGACTCATTCTAAAATGAACAGGCCTTGGATAATTATGTTTAAAAACCTAATAACAAACCTTATGCATGCACACCTTTTTATAATAAACCCAAGGTTTCTGAGGCCGTAAATGATGACACTAGGATAAGAGGATTTTCCCTACTGAGATTCTTTAGAAAGTTTCTTACTCCCTCTATCTTCTATTTCCATCACATCTTCAGAGGACAATGGCATCCTTCGTCATATACGTTGACGCACCGACATGGGAGCTACATTTTGATGCCATGCGCTAGTCCTATCATTTCGTAGGCCGTTGCTCTGTCCGTATGTTTATGTTTTTGGATCGCCCCTTTGCTCAGCCATTCACTAGCTTCCTGTTCACTCCGGCCTCACCCTTCGCTGATGACCTTCTATACAAGCGCACATGCCCCCGAGGAGAGCGCGTCCGTCGCACCCCCAATGCTACTTCCGCCATGCATACTTATCTGGAGTACGTCCCCCGTTCACCCCTCGACCTCCTCTGAGACGGACATCCCGTCCATGGGTTCCTCCCCCACCATACCCATGGAGTTGGGTAGTGAGGATACCATGACGCAGCTACTCCGAGGAGGTAGAGTGAGAATGGTACCCCACAGCGGAGCACACACCTAACCTTCTCACCGCTTGGCCACCTTGGCTGAGTTGGCCCAGTGGGTTGGATACGTACCTCCCGTCAACAAGCAGGAGTAAGAGCTGGTAGCTGACTTCAGTGCACACACACCTACACGACTAGAGTAGCCTTCTTTTGTTTTAGAGGTTATCTATTTCTAGATGCATTGTTGTAGATGGGAGACCTAGATGTATTTTCTTTATATTTTCCTTATGATGTATGGATGACTGTATCAACTCTACTACTATTCTGGTGTTTGGTATGACTATTATGATGTAATTTCTCTTATGATCTTATGTTCGTTTGGATATGATGTGTTTTTCTTTCTTGACATTCTTACAAGGCGACGACGTTGTTTACTTAGCGTATACGTATGGTTCACGTTTTGTTTTTCCTTTCAAAAAGCAAAATTTTACCCATATTTTTTGCTAAGTATTTTAAAGAAATGTTTTAAAGAATGAGACTAAAAGAGTAATAGACTAATGATCAACCTAGTTACGTTCTAGGAGTATTGGGTTGAAAATTAGGATGTTACATTTATCCTTATATAGGTTGGGTTAAAACTGCTTCTTTTGGGGCAGGGTATCCTCGTAGTATTGATCTTCAGGTGCAATCTTTTATTAGAGGTGTCTTTAATGGATTGGGCAATTGCTAGCTTCTTGTTGGAGTCCTCTGCAAGACGGCACTTGTTCACCAAGGTTGCATAATCTTGGATCTCTAAGAGACCCACAACAGCTTTGATGTCCTTATGTAAACCTCCTTCATATTTACATGCATTTCCAAACTTCATCAGGATTATGCTAATAGATAGTAGAAAACATGCAGAGCTCCTCAAACTTGGTAGTGTACTTTGCTACACTCATGGACTCTTGTTTGAGTGCCATGAACTCCAACTTCTTTGCATGAGGTAGGGAAGTATTTGTGGTAAAAAGCTTCCTCACAAATATCCCATGTAACTTTAGTTTGGGATGCTTTGAACAATCCTTTGCTACCAACCTACCAGAATTCGGCATCTGCTTCTAGCATATAGGTAGCAACAGCCACTTTTTGTATCTCAGTGCAAGGAAGAACCGAGAAAATTTTCTCCATGGCCTTAACTTATTCTTCTGCTTTACCTGGATTGAAGGCTCCTCAAAATGGCGGGGGATTTGCCTTCTGGAACTCCACAAATTTCTAATATTCCACATCCACTTCATTCCCTCCAGAGTTATCAGCCTGGTTTTGCTCATCATTGCAGTTCAACCTTGCCATCATTCGGTTAGCAACTACAGCCTGTTCCCTCATTGCTGGGGCCATATCCCAAAAAGCATCCATCATACTTGTTTCATCTTTTACCTTGTTCCTAGTATGCCGATTTGAAGTCATTAATTCCTATTACACCAAACAAAAATATTGAGTTGATCAGGCTCAATACCAAGCTAAGTATGGTAATAACCCACAACATTCCCTACCAGTAGTCACACACACACACACACACACACACACACACATATATATATAATTATAATGCATAACAAGTACTAAGGAAGCATAGCTAGTCCATTCCTCAAGGTCCTACAAGGATGAACTACTCTGATACCATAATGTAACATCATCCCAAGTACAACATCATTCTTAAGTCATAACATCGTACTCAAGAAGTTGTTACTTATAAATTAACGGACCTTTCTTAAATATCTATAGCAAGTTCGATTGAATCATGAACTAACTAAATCGTAGTTATATTAACATATATGACTAAGAAACAAACATTTATTGATTACAAAGTCGAGTACAAAAGGAAGCTACATTATAAGCTTTAATACACATCTGGTCTCTATTATATATACAGACATAAATATGACTAAGTACAATCAATACATGCTTCAACCATAGACTACTACAAATCCAATTTCCTTTCATAAAGCAGCCTCCTTATTCTCGGGATCCACCTAGAGACGACACAGGAACACAAATGTAACACCCTAAAAATTATTTAAAAATTAACTTGGGTTTTACTAGACATAATTTCAAAAATCTAATAGTTTTAGTAATGATGAGGACGGTCCAACGGATTTATAAAATAAAAAAAATCATGAATAGTAACCTTATGGGCCCCACAGGCTCGTCTGACAAAGTAAACTCTAGATTCAGGACTAGGAGATGCTCAAAATTGAGAAAATAAAGGATTTAGATTAGAAATAGTTAGAAATAGAGATTTTATAACTAGGATTAATTTTTGGGCAATGTCTTATTACCCAGGTATAATGTTTCGCCTGTTTAGTGGAGTTTCGATGTGTAGTTTTTAATGCCATACAAGTTACTTAGTGGCTAAGTAACCTTTACCAACCACTTTATGCCAAGTGGATGGAAAGGATAAAAACTTAAAAAGCATGTTTTAATTATGACCTTTGATTTATTATATTTTACTCAGGAGCCAATAACTCATCCGTTCGGTGGAATTTCGGTGTGCGGTTTTAACATCGAAAAAGCTATTTGCTCCCCAAGTTAAAGTGATCCAATTATCTTGAGCCAAGTGGATGACCAAGATCCATTCTTTGCCCAAGAAAATAATCTTACCCATCCATTTTACTATCTTTAAGAATTCTCCTTTTATATTACAATAACCAAGCTTTCTTTACAAGCTTTCTTTAAAGATTAACATAAACCACCAACCTTATCACTTCATCACCTTCATTTTCGGCCAAGAGGCAGAAAACACAGCCCCTCCCTTGTTCTTCCTCTCAAACCTCCATTAACAACCTTCAAGCTTCAAAAGCTCTAGCTTAGAGTCACTAAAACACCAAGATCCTTTCACAAAACTTGTTTTACTCCTCATAATCTATCAAACTAACCAATTGGAATTTCAATTCCTCATCAACCTCACTTTGATATCCCATACATCACTGATTAAGGAAAGGATAGGTGCTGATTTGGTGGCCTTGAAGTGAGCAAAATCAATCTTGGAGCATCCTTTGGAGCCAAGATCCCTAAAGCCACTAAAGTAGGGTTTTCCTTGGCCTCTTCTTTCAAAATTTATTTTGAATGTTTCTGATTGGTCTTGGTCCAAAATTTTTAGTTTTACTGGTTGATGATATATGGATATCGATGTATTAATTTTGGTGGAGTGTTTGGATAATGTTAGAAAACCCATTTTGGCAAATCAAGTTTTGAATCATGTGCTGAAATTCTCAGACTTGCACTGGCAGGTTATGAGTCACGAATTTTCTGATATATTTATAGATGTTTTTATGAGCAATAAAAATTATATGTTGAAGCTAACATCCTAAGGCAACTCCATGATTTTTCTTGGGTCCTAAAAATGAGTTTTACTTTTTTATAAAAATAAAAAACTGAGACTGTTCTTGAGCTGTCTGGATAGCCAATTCTAAAGCTCTGAGTTTGTCTAATTTTGTTACCACAACAAATGATTGATTTTTCCACTGAAGGACATGTAAAGTCCAACCATGAATTTTTATATGATTTGATATGATCATTTGATAGGACAATAAGATTGGAACTTTGGCTGTTGGTTGCAAATAAGGGGTTTTTGGCCTCCTAATTTGTTGAATTTCATTATCATACTTAGAGAACTCTTTTAACTCTGAAATTTTTAGAGGACCTTGGGGACACATTGAAGTGTCATGATTAATTTTTATAGCCTTGAATTTGATGGTTTGAAATGCACAATAATTTGTGTTATGGGTATGTGAAATCTGTCATTGTGCTGAAAATGAATTGATGCTTGGAATTAATGAAATAATGACATTGGCTCCAAGTATGATATATATGAATACATGTGAGTGACTTTAAGGAATAGTTTGAGGCATGGTTGGAATCATATTGTGAATGAATATGTATATATGCCTCATGCATGCATTTGGAAAAGTAAAGTGAATGATATACACGTGGTAAAAGAGAATAAATGAACTTTAATCGTATAT
Organism: Dalbergia cochinchinensis; assembly: GCA_031216125.1. NCBI lineage: Eukaryota > Viridiplantae > Streptophyta > Magnoliopsida > Fabales > Fabaceae > Dalbergia > Dalbergia cochinchinensis. The sequence continues at coordinate 27,840,527 of CM062375.1, read as the reverse complement.
GTTCTAACATATGGAGAAAATATAAACAAGACTTAGATTGAATGAGGGGAAGGCAAAAGTATGAACTTTCCCAAAATACTATGAGTGTGCCTATTCTGACATATGGAGAAAATAGAAACAAGACTTAAATTGAATTAAAGGGAAAGCAAAAAGAAGAACTTCCCTCGAGATATTATGAGTTAGTAGACACATCAGCCAGGAATAGAACTGTGTGTGATTCGGAAATGGAAAAAATGAAGTCCGATGATCACATACAGGAATGAGCTCAGTCCTGATAAGTAGTCTATTTTCCTTATGTAGTATGATCCACTATAAATACCATTTGGTATAAACTGTCTATTGTGGAGTTGTCCATGGCAGATACCCGTTGAGTATAAACTAAGTCTTTCCTATGTCAACGAAAAGAGAAAGTTGCATTGAATTGAGTTTTATAGCATGATATAAGCTAAGTCTTTCCTATGTCAATGAAGAAAGAAAAATGCACTCAATTAAGTTCTATAGCCACAACAGAAAACTAGAGGATTCCCTTTGATATATCTAGAACAAGTGAAGATGATTTCATTAAAGATTTCGGCATTCATCACAAGCATATGCATATTGAATTGAATTGTCTGCCTAGGATGATTTACTAGGTCTTTGAACATTGGGCAGTATATGCATTAACTGACTGATTATTAAAGGCTACCCACTTCGGAAGTACAATTATGAACTTTGAAAATGGACCATTGTTATGAAATGCATGATCACTTTTTTTCTAATAAACCAAAGTGCCTGGGCAATGACGATGACATTATGAGTGAGTTTTTGGGGAGTTGCCCTACTAAGATTTGTATAATTCTCACCCCTATATGTTTGTGTTCCTATGTCGTCTCCAGGTTGATCCAAAGAATGATGCGGCTACTGCGTGAAAGAAACTCGAGATTGCAGTAGTTGATATTTTAGTGGTATTTAGTTGGAGTCATATGTATGTAAATGTAATAGAGATTATATATGTATTAAAGTTCATAACATAGAGCTTCCTTATGTAATTGACTTTATATTAAATAAATGTTTTGTATCTTTATTATATATTTTAATCGAAATTACGCTAGTTATTACACGATCCCATCGAATTTTCCATAGTTATTTAAAAAAGATCCGCTAATTTATAAGTAACAACTCTCAAGTCTAATGTCATGACTTAAGGATGATGTTGTACTTGGGAGGATGTTGCAACAAACACACAGGGGTGAGAATTCTAAAATTCTCAGTAGGGTAACTCCCTAATTACACAATCATAATGTCATCGTCATCGCCTTAGCCACTTCGATTTATTAAGAAAGTGTGAGCATGCAATATATATATATATATATATATATATATATATATATAATATTAGATGTTCATTTTTAAAGTTCCAAATCATATTTCCAAAGTAGGTTGTTTTTTAAAAATCAATCACTTCGTACACATTTATTATAAGATCATAATGATAGTAAATAATGTCAATCCAAATGACTCGATATGATACACATATGTATATGCCAAATATAGGGAAATTATCTTTATTTGCCCTTAATAAATCAAAGAAGATCTCATCTATCTTTATTTTCCCTCAACAATTCGAAAAGGATCTCATCCCTCTCTATTTGCCCTCAACAAGTTGAAAGAATCTTATTACCCTTAATAAGTCAAAGAGGATCTCATGTTTCTTATGGCTATAGAACTTAATTCAATATATCATTCACTTTTCTTTTTCCAATGCATGCATAAAACACATATAGACATTCATTTATATTGTGATTTCAATCATGCCTCGTAAACTAATCTTTACTTCCTCTAGCAGGCATTTATATATCACAAGTCACATAACTAAATATTTAACACCAAGCATTCATGTCATACTAGAACCAAAATGCCATTACGTTATCAGTTCAAGTCTTTGGTTCATTTCCAGCAATTGGAAAGATTTCACACCATTGTAGCACAAATTTATTTGCATACCAAATAATCAATTCGGAGGCTATAAAAATTTCCTGAGACACTTCAATGTGTCCACAAAGTTCTATAAAAATTTTAGAGTAAAAAGAGTTCTCTAACTATGTTAATAAAATTAGACAAATTTGGAGGTCAAAAACCCCCTATTTATAGCTAACAGCCAGTCCCAATTTTATTACCCTATCAAATGAACATATCAAATCCTACAAAAATTTATAATTGGACTTCAATATGTCCTCAACACCTTGTAAACATTTCAAGTGATAATTCAATCATTTGATATAGTAACAAAACTAGACAATCTTAGAGCTTCAGAATTGGCTGCCCAAACAACTCAATAATAGTCTCGGTTCCTTTTTTTTTAAAATATTAAAAGTCATTTTTAAGACCCAAGAAAAATTATGAGTTGCCTTAGGATGTTATCTTCAACATATAATTTTCCTTGCTCATAAAAACAATTACAATACATCAGAAAATTTGTGAACCATAACCTGTCTAGAAGAAATTCGAAAATCCAGTAGCATAGTCTAAGATTCCTTTTGAGAAAAATGATTTCTAACATCATCCAAACATTCCACCAAAATTCATACATCAATATCCATATATCTCAATCAATACAGCCAAAAATATCAATTTAAATCAGTTATTAGAATAGAAAAATGGATTTGAAGAAGAAGAGGTTCAAAAACCCAACTTGTGAAGATTTAAGGCTTCTAACTCAAAAAGATCTTTAAAAAATAATTTTTCCTCACTTCAAGCCTTCCAAACAGCACCTAACCTTTCCTTAAATAGTAAAGGATGATATCTCAAGGTGAAAAAGGGTGATGGATTCAAATTCTGATCAGTTAGTTTGGTAGGTATTGATGAATGAATGGAGTAAGTTTGCGAAGGATGTTTGATGTTTTGGCAAATGTAGGCCATGATTTGGGAGATTGAAATCAAGTTTGAAGCTCTTTGGGGATGAAACAATGGTGGCTGTTTTGGTCTCCTTGGCCGAGAATGATGAGATGATTTGGTCAAGTTTGGTGGCTTTTTAATGATATTAGATAAGGTTGTGTAATAATTTGGGTAAAGTTTAATTTTTCTCTCTTTTCTAATCAAAAGGAATGGCTAGGATTTAATCTTGTTATCAAGATTAAATCTTAGCCTTAGACTTGGCCTCAAAAGGATAAACATTATCCTTTTGTAAAGATTAAATAATCTTTTGGTGTTAGAAATTGCACACTGAAATTTTACCGAACAGGTAAAACACCGTACCCGGTAATCAAACATTGCCTGAAAATTAATTCTAGGTATAAAATCTTTCTTCCTACCCATTTCTAATCTTAATCCTATAATTTTTTAGTTTCAAGAATCTCCGAGTCCCAATTCTATGGTTTCGGCTGTCCAGTGGGCCTGCGAGGCCCATAAGTTACTATTCATAATTTTTTTATTTGCAAATCTGTTAGACCATCCTCATCATTGTTAAAATTGTCAAATTTTTGAAAATAAGACTAATAAAACTCAAATTAATTTTTAAATAACTTTTCGGGTGTTACGGTACCCGCAATCTTGATGCCTAAAAGGGAAGAATCATGGAGAATGTGTACTGATTGTAGAGCAATCAACAACATCACAATTCGGTATAGACATCCTATCCCTAGACTTGATGATTCACTTGATGAATTGCATAGTGCTTGCTTCTTTTCTAAAATTGATTTGAAAAGTAGATACTAGCAAATTAGAATAAGGGAAGGGGATAAATGGAAAATTGCCTTCAAAACTAAATATGGATTGTATGAATAGTTGGTAATGCCTTTTGGGTTAACTAATGTACCAAGCACTTTCATGAGGCTTATGAACCATGTCTTGAGAGAATTTTTTGGAAAATTTGTGGTTGTATACTTTGATGATATTCTGGTCTATTCCAAGAGTTTTGATGAGCATGTTGCACATCTCAAATCTGTCTTGCATGCCCTTAGAAAGGAGAATATTCTAACTTGGAAAAGTGTTCTTTTTGCACTAATCAAGTGGTTTTTCTTGGTTTTATCATAAGCTCTAAAGGAATGTGGGTTGATGAAGAGAAAGTTAAGGCCATTAGAGATTGGCCAACCCCAAAAATCGTGAGTGAGGTTAGGAGTTTCCATGGATTGGCAAGCTTCTATAGAAGATTTGTGAAGGATTTCAGCACGATGGTAGCACCCCTAAATGAAATTGTTAAGAAAAATATGGATTTTAAATGGAGGGAAAATCAAGAAAATGCATTTCAAGCACTTAAAGACAAACTCACACATGCACCTATTCTAGCTTTGCCTAATTTTTCTAAGTCATTTGAAATTGAATGTGATGTATCTAATGTGGGTATTGGGGTTGTTTTACTTCAAGAGGGTCATCCCATTGCATAGTTTAGTGAGAAATTAAGTGGAGCTAGTCTTAACTATCCTACTTATGACAAAGAATTGTATGCACTTGTTAGAGCTTTACAAACATGGCAGCACTATCTTTTGCCAAATGAATTTTTCATTCATAGCGATCATGAATCTTTGAAGTATTTGAAAGGGCGAGGAAAGCTTAACAAAAGGCATGCCAAATCGGTTGAATTTCTTGAACAATTTCCTTATCTGGTTAAGCATAAGCAAGGAAAGGTAAATGTTGTGGCTGATGCACTTTCAAGAAGGTATAATTTGCTTGCCACATTTGAAACTACATTTCTTAGCTTTGAACATATCAAGGAATTGTATGTGCATGATAATGAATTTTCTCAATGATATGCTGCATGTGACAAGAAATCACAAAATGGTTTTGTTAGGCATGATAACTACTTATTAAAAAAGAATAGACTTTGTGTGCCTAAAGGATCCATGTGTGAATTGCTAGTTAGGGAAGCACATGAGGGAGGTTTAATGGGATACTTTAGGGTTCAAAAGACCTTAGAAATACGCATGAACTTTTTCATTGGCCATACATGAAGCATGATGTGCAGAAATTTTATGAAAGATGCATTGTGTGTAGAAAAGCAAAATCTAAGGTATCACCTCGTGGACCTTATACTCCTTTGCCTATTCCTAATTCCCCTTGGACTAACTTGTCTATGGATTTTGTTTTAGGGCTACCATGCACCCAAAAAGGAAAGGACTCTATTTCTGTGGTAGTTGATAGATTCTCCAAGATGACATACTTCATACCTTGCCACAAAGTGGATGATGCAACTCATGTGGCAAATTTGTTTTTCAAAGAAGTGGTAAGACTTCATGGCATGCCTAGGAGCATTGTTTTAGATCGTGACACCAAATTCTTCAGCCATTTTTGAAGGACGTATGGAACAAGCTTGGAATGAAGCTTCTTTTTTGCACCACTTGCCACCCCCAAACTGATGGCCAAATAGAGGTGATAAATAGGACTCTTTCTATTCTGCTTAGAGCAATTCTTAAAGGCAACACCAAGTCTTAAGAAGAGTGTTTCATGTTGAATTTGCTTGTAATAGGGTTGTCTATTCTACTACTCAATTTCCCCCTTTTTAGATAGTTTATGGATTCAATCCACTAACACCTCTTGATTTGCTTCCTTTACCTAACACTTCTTTTTTAGTTTACAAGGATGGTAAAACAAAAGCTGAATATGTGAGGAAGCTTCATGAGTAGGTTAAGACTCAAATTGAGAAGAAAATGGAGCAATATGCAAATAAAGCTAAGAAAGGGAGAAAAAGAGTTGTCTTTGAACCTGGTGATTAGGTGTGGATTCATATGAAGAAGGAAAGTTTGCCTCCCAAAGGAAATCAAAGCTTCAACCAAGAGGAGATGGACCATTCCAAGTGTTGGAAAGAATTAATGATAATGCTAACAAAATTGACTTGCCCAATGAGTATGGTGTTAGTGCAACATTCAATGTGGCTGATTTGTGTCCTTCTAATGTAGGTGATGAAGACCTAAATTTGAGGATGAATTCACCTCAAGAAGGAAGGAATGGTGTGAACCAATGAGGGGCTACAAACTTGCAAGACAAAGCCAAGGAGAAAGAGGCATTAAAGGGAACTGGAGGACCCATGACAAGGTCCAAGACTAAGAGAATAAATCAAGCTCTGGGAGGTTTAATAATAGAGCTCAAGGAAAAGGAGAATCAATGCACAATGGAGGCAGCAACTAAATGGATCACATTCCTTCAACTTGAAAGTGAAATTGAGCCAACATGAAGACATAATTGTAAAGGCCCACTCTGCATGATCAAGGATGTGTTCATGGGCTACAAGTGACCTATTTAATAGATTAAGAACATTGGGCCTTAGTGGAAAATAAATAAGTCTAGTTTTATTATTTTCTTTGTATTTTTGTACATATTTTTGGAGTGAGTTTTTTGTGTCTTATGAAAGTTACTAAGGATTAATGGACTCTTATGGCTGCACTAGTGAAAAATAAATGTAACATGTATAAATGCATGATGGTGGTGCAGAATTCATACTTAATGGAGTCTTAGTGGGAAGTGTGGTCAAGGTTTAATGTTTCAGCCTCCACTAAGCTTATAAATAGGAGAACTCTTGTATTGCAAAGACAGGTTGAAATTGAATGAAATCTAAGTTTTCTCTATTGTGAGAGCTTCCCTTTGAATTCTTGGAAAGAACTAAACCTGATCTTATCAAGACAACTTGTGGCGATCAAACCTTCATGATTTATCACTCACCTTCTCAACTTTTCTTGAGTCTGATGTTACCATTTCCTAGTTTCATATCAAATCTAGTTCAGAATGAACTCCCAAAGTAGATCACTCTTATTCAGTTTGAAGAATAGCCAAGCCTAACATGAAGAAGTCACTTGAAAATCCAAGTTGAAGCCCAATTCAAGTGATCAAGTGGCAAATAGATTTGGCTGGAATAATTAATTAAATTAGGTGTAATTTGTCTTATTATCTTGTAATTTTCGTGCACCTTTTAATGTCTCCAATTTCAGAAACTTTTTAGTTGTTTTCAAGTCAGTTTTAAGTGTTTTAAGAGTTCCTAGGCCATTACAATAGATAGTGGGTGAATTACGTATATTTTCTATGATAGTGAGAATTTAATGCTTAGTGGATTGTGTAGAGGCTGCAACTCAATGTTTATGTAGTCCACTTAAGATTATAAATAGGAACACAATGTAAAACACAAGCGGATTATGAATAGAGTTCTTTTGAGTTTTCTTCCGTTGTGAGAACCTCCTTTTGTTCTTGGGCAAAGAACTAAATTTGATCTTATCAAGGCTACTTGTGGTGATCAAACCAAGACTTATCACTCACCTTCTCATCTTCTCTTCAGTGTGGCATCTATATCTTTTTGATTAAACACAAATAAACTCAAAACATAACCTTAAACTCCAACCTGAAAGTGCAAAGCGATCCCAGTTATACTAGCTGTTGATTCAAGCCTTTCAACTCAAACAAAGCTGAATAATATCATTTGGTATCGGAGCACAGCTTCCTTGCAATTCAGGTCTGAACTTGTTTTATTTATTTATTTTGTCTTCCTTATAACAAAAAAAAATGACAAAAAATGAAAAAGAATAAAAAAAAGGAGAAGATGAAGAAAACAAGCTAGAACATGTTCTAGTAAGTTGTGACAAAATTCCTTGTTTCAGTTCTTCTAGTCATCCCTGATTGTAGGTTCTTTATTTTGATCAAAATCTGTTGCCTTAAATGGATGATTGATCAGGTTCTTTCTTAAGAACTCATAAAAGGAAGTTTGAGTGGAAAAAAGCAAGAGAACATTATGGTCAAAAACCAATTTTGAATGACATACATGAGTTTGAGCCATATTTCAACAGTGTAAACACTTTGTGAGTTTTTTGAGGTCCTATATTTTTTTTTTGTTTTAGTTAGCTAACATGCAGGAGATGAAAATTCATCATGAGGTGGAGGATTATCCACTTTTCAAATGTAAGCATTGATCGGCCGTCTACAATGGCTATTCAATACAAAATTTGAAGAGCTCCATGAGAAGATGGAAAACTATGCATCTGGTAGTCAGCATTCTCTGCAAGATAAAATGAATTACCAATCTAAAGTGGAAGAGACAAGTGATCAAAACACAAGGAGAAGGATGACCATTAGGCATAATAGGAGAAGAAGAAATTTTGGTGATGAACTTAGCGGAATTAACATCAAACTTCATCCATTTCAAGGGAAATCTGATCTGCAAGCCTATTTGGAGTGGGCAAGGAGAGTGGGGCAAATATTCTCTTATCACACATATTCTAAAGGTAATAAGTTTAAGTTTGCTGCCCTTGAATTTATTAATTATGCTCTTGTTTGGTGGGATCAATTACAGAAAAATAGAGCTAGGAATGGAAAGCAACCAATTAGGACATGGGTTGAGATAAAGGCAATCATGAGAAGGAGATTTGTGCCTTCATATTTTCATAGGAAACTCTACAACAGGTTGCAGAGCCTTACTCAAGGTTCTAAGAATGTGGATGAGCATCACAAGGAGATGGAGATGGCCATGATTCAAGCAAACATTATGAAGGGTCAAGAAGCAACCATGGTTCGGTTTCTCAATGGTCTTAACTGAGACATAGGTGATGCTATAAAGATGTATCACTATGTGGAACTTCAAGAGATAGTGCATCAAGCAATCAAGATGGAGCAGTAATTGAAGAGGAAAAATAAAACAAATTCTTATAGTTCCAATTCAATTCCTTGGTGAAACAACCCAAAGAAGGAGCAACCAATTGCAATTCAGTCCAAAGAGGCTGAATTAGAGAAAATTCAACCATCAACAAGCACTTCTAAGAACTGAGACATAAAGTGCTTTAAGTGTCTTGGAAGAGGTCACATTGCTTCTTAATATCCTAATAAGAAAGCAATGATTTTGAAGGATAATGGTGAGGTGGAGACCAAGGAGGAATCTGATGCATCACCAAAGGGTGAAAGTGAAGGTGAGGAAATTTGGCCTCTTGATGGTGATTTGCTAGTTGTTAGAAGGATTTTGAATGTGTAGGGCAAAGAAGAAGATGTTGCACAAAGGGAAAACATTCCGTACTAGATATCTTGTTCAAGGAAAAGTGTATAGCATGATTATTGATGGAGGGAGTTGCACCAATGTGGCTAGCACAACTTTGGTGGAAAAATTGAATTTGAGCATTTCCAAGCATCCTAGGCCATATAGGTTGCAATGGCTTAGTAAAAATAGAAAATTTAAGGTGGACAAGCAAGTTCTAGTACCATTCACTATTGGAGATTATGTTGGATGAGGTACTTTGTGATGTGGTCCCTATGGAGGCTGCATGCATACTTCATGGAAAACCATGGCAATTTGGCTGTAAAGTAATTCACAATGGATATAGTAACTGATTTTCACTTGTGCACAACAAAAAGAAATTCACTTTTGCATCTTTGTCTCCAAAACAAGTTTTTGAAGATCAAGTGAAAACAAGGGTAGTCTAGAGAGCATAAGGCATCCAATAAAAAAGAGAGTGAAAAGAAACTTTTGATTGAAAAAAAAAGGTAAACACCAAGAGAGTGGTGAGCAGGAAAAAAAAGAGAGTGAAAAAAACTTTTGATTGAACAAAAAAAGTTAAACACCAATAGAGTGGTGAGCAAGAAAAAAAAAGAGAGTAAACATATGGGTGTCATTGCAAAAGAAAGTGAGATTGAGAGAACTTGTTTTTCTCATCAACCTATGCTTGTACTTCTGTACATGGAGGCTTGTTTAAACTCCAACAGTGATCAAACTTATTTGCCTAGTTCTTTTGTATCTCTTTTGCAGAAATTTAAGGATGTGTTCCTGGATGAAGTTCCAAGTGGTTTGCCACCCTTGATAGGAATTGAGCATCAAACTGATCTCATTCCCAGTGTTGTACTCCCTAATAGGCCTGCCTATAGAACTAATCCCAAGGAAGCCAAAGAACTTCAAAAACAAGTTTGAGAGCTGATGGAAAAAGGATGGGTGAGGGAAAGCATGAGTCCTTATACTGTATCCGTTATTCCTGTACCAAAGATAGATGGGTCATGGAGGATGTGTACAGATTGTAGAGCTATCAACAAAATCACTATAAAGTATAGATATTGAATTCCTAGATTAGATGATATGCTTGATGAATTGTATGGTTCTTGCTATTTTTTCAAAATTGATTTGAAAAGTGGTTATCATCAAATTAGGATGAAAGAAAGAGATGAATGGAAAATTATATTCAAAACTAAGTATGGATTGTACGAATGGCTAGTTATGAATTTTGGTTTAACTAATGCTGCTTGTACTTTCATGCATCTTATGAATCATGTTTTGCATGCTTTCCTTGGAAAATTTGTTGTTGTTTATTTTGATGATAGCCTCATCTATAGCAAGAACTTAGGTGATCACTTGAGGAGTGTCTTGCTTGCATTGGGAGAAGAGAGATTGCATGCTAATCTTAAAAAATGTTCTTTTTGCACTAAACAAGTAAATTTTCTTGGATTCATTGTTAGTTCAAGAGATGTAGAAGTGGATGAAGAGAAAGTAAAAGTAATTAAAAAATGGCCTACACCTAAAAATTTGAGTGATGTAAGAAGTTTTCATGGGTTAGCTAGCTTTTATAGGAGGTTTGTCAAAGACTTCAGTGCACTAGCTGCACCTTTAACTGAGGTTGTCAAGAAAAATGTAGGATTCAGATGGGAAAAAGAGGAAGAGGTGGCCTTCAATACCCTTAAAGAGAGGTTGAGTAATGCACCATTACTTGTTTTGCTTGATTTCACTAAATCTTTTGAAATTGAATGTGATGCATAGGTATTGGCACTATTTGGATGCAAGAAGGGCGACCCATTGCTTATTTCAGTGAGAAATTAAGTGACGCTAAGCTTAATTATTCCACATATGACAAAGAATTGTATGCCTTAGTGAGAACCTTGCAAACATGGCAACACTATCTTTTGCCAAAAGAGTTCATGGTGCATATTGATCATGAATCTTTGAAGCATTTGAAAGGGCAAGGAAAGGTGAACAAGAGGCATGGGAAGTGGATTGAATTTCTGGAACGATTGGCATATGTGATCAAATACAAGTAAGGAAAGGAGAATGTGGTTGCTGATGCACTTTCTAGGAGGTATGCACTTCTTTCTACTTTAGATGCAAAATTACTTGGTTTTGAGCATGATATGATTCAGCTTGGTTAGAGTTGAGAGCCTTGAATCAGCAATTAGAATAAACCAGGATCACCTTGCCATTTCAGGTTGGAGTCTAAAGATATATGATTGAGTTTGTTTGTGTTTTAGAAGGATAAAGATGCCACGCTCAAGAGAAGATGAGAATGTGAGTGATAAGCCTTGTTTTGATCGCCACAAGTTACCTTAATAAGATCAGATTTAGTTCTTTACCCAAGAACAAAGGGAAGTTCTCACTGGGAAAGAAAACTCAAGAAATGTAATTCATAATCTAATTTATGGATTACATTGAGTTCCTATTTACAATCTGTATTGAAGTCCCACTCCACAAGCCACTAAGCATTGTGTTGTAGCCACTATCATTCCCACTAAGCATTAAAGTCCCACTATTATTCCCACTAAGTATTAAAGTTCCATTATCACTTCCACTACCTATTATATTGGCCTAGGAACTCTAAAAACTTTTAAAACTGACTTGAAAACAAGTAAAAGGCATCTGAATTGAAAGACATTAAAAGGTGCACGAAAATTACAAGAAAATAAGACAAACTGCACTAATTCTTCCAGCTCAATCTGTTTGCAACTTGATCATATGAATTGGGCTTATTCTTTGGGTCTTCATGTTGGACAATGATATGATTCAGCTTGGTTAGAGTTGAGAGGCTTGAATCAGTAACTAGACTAAACCAGGATCACCTTGCACTTTCAGGTTGGAGTCTAAAGATATGTGTTTGAGTTTGTTTGTGTTTCAGAAGGATATAGATGCCACATTCAAGAAAAGATGAGAAGGTGAATGATAAGTCTTGTTTTGATCACCCCAAGTTACCTTGATAAGATCAGATTTAGTTCTTTGCCCAAGAAAACTCAAGAAATGTAATTCATAATTTGATTTGTGGATTAAATTGAGTTCTTATTTATAATCTATATTGAAGTCCCACTCCACAAGCCACTAAGCATTGTGTTGCAGCCACTATCATTCCCACTAAGCATTAAAGTCCCACTATCATTCCCACTAAGTATTAAAGTTCCATTATCACTTACACTGTAACATCCTAATTTTTAACCCAATACTCTAGAACATATTTAGGTTAATTATTAGTCTATTACTCTTTTAGTCTCATTCCTTACAACCTTTCATTAACATACTTAGCGGAAAATACGAATAAATTTTTCTTTTTGAAACTTGAAAGCAAAACGCAAGCCGCGCGCTAACCTAACGTTCGTCATAACCATAATGTGCAAGAAAGAGTAGCCACACCATTGATAATCATGAAACATAGTATTATACATAACAATCATAATATCATTACATCTTCATAGACACATAGACTACTAACATCATTGTACCATCATTTACATCAAAACACGCCCATATACGTGAAGTCATCCTTATCCACCTATGAGGTTGAATAAGTGTCAACCCAAAAAGCTAAGCTATCTATGCTCCCGCAGCGACCCTCTGCTCTGTCTGCTAGTGTGTCCCTTAAGCGCGAGCCTCAAAAGAAGTCACGAACCTCGTTGTAATCCTCGTCTAGAAACGACACGGAAGAAAAGGAAGGGGTGAGAAACTCATTCGAGATTCTCAGTAGGGATTCCCGACTCTAACACTAGTGTCATTGTCGTCGTCCCCAGCCACCTCGGTTTTAATTATGAAAAAGGTGTACATGCATAAGGATTGGTTTTAGGCTTTACAAATCTATTTATCCGAAGAGGGTGTTTTTTAGTATGTGTCTTAATGACATGAATGCAATAGATATTTGATGAATGCATGACAATACCATATGCATATTAACACGAGAATCGTAATACTTGGGCACAACGTAAATCATATACGCGGCATAAAAAGGCATAGTACTTTTCTTGTGACATCTTTCTCATAAGTAAAACTCTTAAGTTCTTTTTCTTAAAGACCACCCTCTTAACATATCCACCAAAAATCCAACCGATTCACCGGCCCAGCGATAATCTGGTCACCAAACTACATCTCACCTATCGCCTAGGAATGAGCTCAATCCTAACTAGTCGTCACTAGATTTAATATGGGCTAATTGAGGGGGTATACATAACTTTCTTGGATCACCTATCTTAGGATCATTTCCTTCTTTGAAACGCTCTACTGGTATCTAGTACACAGCGAATTGTCCGCTTTGGCAAGCTCAATGTCAATACCCTCACGAATTTGTTTCCTCCCCACCGTAGCGGGAGAAATGCGTCTTAGTACTATGTCACATCTGTTCTGGGGGTGCTCGGCCGAACCGGTGTCACCCAGAACCTATCCTGGGGGTGCTCGGCCGAACCGGTGTCACCCAGGAGTTTTCGCAAGCTTTTTCTCAGGTACTAAAGGTTGATGGGAAATTCGGCAACAGAACGTGGCGTACACCGGATTTCCATCAAACTTGCTTTATGCCACCAAACATATAGAGCATGCATAGTCATTCAATACCGACATAAGGCATCATAATCATCGTGTGCATCATAAGCATCATAATATCATAATTTTGCATAACGCATCATGGCGTGAGCATCAACATATCAACACTATATACTCTCATTAGAGATCACATGCTCAAGTTGTTCTCATAATAAAACATACACTTGCATGAAACATTAAAGCTCATTATGCTCTTAAGCCTATGGTGTCTTGTGCTTTGACCCTTACGGGTCTACATCTTGAAAACTAATTACGCTATCGTCCGTTTTTATCCTTTTATGCACCTATAGGCTCACAACTAATAATTCTTACTAATATTTATGTCCGTCAACAAATCTGGACAGCCTTACACTTTAAGGGCAGAAATTACATCTTGTGATTACGAGGGTTCTAGAAACTACGTCTTAGACCCTTTCCCGATTCCGTTTTCGCCTCAAGCGCTATAAATTAAATCTAAACCGATTATGAAGTATTCCTAAGCCTTTGAACTAATTATAAACCATGTTTACTACATTGTAAGGGTTCTGGACAGAATCAGAAAACTAAATATTCTAAGAGTTCTAGAATTGTAGTTTTACGGTTTTCTAGTTACTAGTTTCCCTATAGGTGCTAGAATTCGATTCTAATCCAAATGTTACCAAGTTTTTCATGTCTAAACAATCCTAATCTGATTATGCTCCCATTAAAACATTTTGGATAAGTTCCATAAACAAATGGGTCAAAACTATGTTAAATTCTAGCTTTACGGTATTTCTAGTTATCTAGTTTCTTACCTATTATGAATAGAATCATTTCTACATCATTATATGATATTTTCACTCATTCTAACACATCAAAACATCATCATACAGCATCACACTCATCATATCAGAACCGAAAATATTTAGGTTTAGTAAAGGATTTAAATTGACATTTCTAGGTACATAAGTTAACTAGTTTCTCTTGGAATCAATTTAGAATTTCTAAAACCCTTTGCAAATCATTTTAACTCATCAAGAGGCTAAGAGAAGCCTTAGGTCAGTGACCCAAATATATTTCATCTTCTAAGAGGGAATGAAGTCATAACTCATGATAACATAACCTTGTAAAGATTTGTAAAGCTTTAAGAAAAACTTAGAACATAGACTATTGGTCCTTGTAGCTAGATGAAAACTCATTGCAAGTCCATCATCATCACTACTTGGCCGAAAACATGCATTCAAAGAATGCATTTACATTAAACTTTAACTTGGAATGAAATGGGCAAGTCTTTGAGCTCTAGGTTCTTAAGTTATGACATAAAATAAACGTGCTCATGCTTTTTATTTTTAATCTTGCTTACTAAATAAAGTGATGACTTAATTTAAATATGCATGGCATAAACTTAAACGTGCAAGCTTGAAAGTAAATATGCGAGGCATAAACTTAAACGTGCAAGCTTGAAAGTAAATATGCAAGGTTCAATTCTTTATTTTAGTGCTCTTGGCCCAACAACAATCGACTTTAAGGCCGAAATAGATAGGCATTCAAGAAATTAATTAGGTGATGATGCAAGTTCAATTCTTTATTTTAGTGTTCTAGGCCCAACAACAATCGACTTTAAGGCCGAAATAGAAAGGCTTTGAGAATTAAATTAAGTGATGATGCAAGTTCCATTTTAATCTTTATGTTCTTAGGTGATAGCTTGAAAGTAAAGGTGCATAATAAGAATGTAAATATGAGTGCAAGCATAAGATAAATTATGCAAGTTCATTTTATCTCTCTAGAGCTCTTAACAAGACTTTAAAGGAACTTAAACCTAAACCCAAACTCATCAAACCAAGATAAAGTAAAGTTTAGAGTTCTTAGAACTCAACATAACATTTTTAGAAATCAAAACATTTTGCATGTAAAAGAAAAGGAAATGGCCGAAATTTCAAGGAACAAAAGAACATTTTGAAACTCTAGAGTCCATGATCCTGATGATATATTAACACCAACATCATGAGACCTCATCATTGAGTCCTTAGAACCATTTTAAAACACCATCAAAACTAAAGTTCTCAAGAGTTCAAGAAAGGAAAAACTAGAAACATTTTTGCTCAAGAACAAAGATCAAGCTCTAGAGTTTGTTTCAAGTGATGAACATCATCATGAAACTCTCATTATTAAGCTCTCATTTCTTTGAACTTCAAGGCCCATGGCCGAAAATGAGAAAGAAAAAGGAGGAGAAAAGAAGTTCTAAAAAGAATCAAGAGAAACTATAAACATAAAGCTTAGAACAAGAACTTTAAAGAAAGGAATACTTGAAAGAAAATCCCTACTTGGTGTGATGAACTTGAAGATGGAAGAAGAAGATGAAGATGATGAAGAACTCCAAGAACTTGAAGAACACAAGAGCTTTGAGAGAAAAAGAAAAGCTTTGAGTGTTCCTAAACTTAGCAAATGATCTAAAAGTGGTGCAAGCTCCTCAAGGCATTCTATTTATAGAGAAATGAAGCAAATGGAGGGGGTGAGGGGCTGATGTGTTTTTGGCCAAGGGGAGTGCAGCCCATGAGTTCCATGAGGTGAGATGTTGTGGTCTTGAAGCATGGTGAGGTATGGTTCAAGGTATGGCTTCAAGCATGGTTCTTTGAGTGAGAAACAATTCAACATGTGTTGTAAATGAGAGAGAGAGAGGGCTGAAATTGCATCAGCCATGGGGAGGGTTTTCTTGCATTTTAATTGTAGTTTAGAGTTGTGTTTAGGTGTATCTTTGATTAGGATTAAGATTAGGAATTTGTAAGAAAGTGTTTAGGTGAGAAAATGGGTAATCAAGGTTGTCAAGACATAATTAAGGAGTGTTCTTGCATCATTAGTGAGTTATAAACTCATTTTAGTGTATAAACAATTCTAGACACAATTCCTTAATTTAAGAAATTGGAGAGAGAAAACACTATTCAAGATTCAAAGAGTGAAATCTTGAGTTTTAGAAAAGGGATTTAAATCTAATCTAAGCAATCTTAGGTTCTAATTAATTTTAATAATTTATTTTGACTCTAGATTAATTAGGAAAATTAATTAATCTTCGTTTAGAGCCTAATATTGCTTAGGTTTGCTTAATTACGTCATTAAGCTCAAAAACACTATTCTAGGGGCAAAATCGTAATTTTGCACTAAAACTGCCCGGAACCACCGGGACTCAAACAGATGTTTTGAAACATGTAAAAACATGGTTTTAAACCTCTGGGGAAAGTTTCGGGCTCAAATAGCACCTTTACCCGCGTAAAACGCTACAGGGGTATTTTGGTCATTTTGACCCGAAACTGCGGAAAATGAGACTTTCGCCTCCGGAACCACTCAAGGGTCATTCAATCCCCTTCAAACATTGAGTTGGCCCTTCGAGTACTGCCGAGTCGGCCATCCTCGAATTCCGGGCCGAAAATGACCTCAGGGGCATTTCGGTCATTTTCCACTCAGACAGAAAATCGGGGCGTTACATACACTACCTATTATATTGGCCTAGGAACTCTAAAAACTTTTAAAACTGACTTGAAAACAAGTAAAAGGCATCTGAATTGAAAGGTGCACGAAAATTACAAGAAAATAAGACAAATTGCACTAAATATTCCAGCCTAATCTGTTTGCAACTTGATCATGTGAATTGGGCTTATTCTTTAGGTCTTCAAGTGACTTCTTCATGTTGGACTTGAGTATTCATCAAACTGAATAAGATTGGTCCAATTTGGCGTCTCATGCTCAATCTGATTGCTCTTGGTCTTTGCTTCCATGACTAGGCCTTGCAAAACTTCTTTTAGCCTTTTTACTTTAGCTCTAGTCATTGGTCCATCCATGTGTTGTAATTGATCTTGAACGTTGTTGGTCTTGGTTGAATTCTCATCATTCCCTCCCTCTTGAAAAGGATTTGTCCTCGAATCAAGCTTATTGTGTAACACCCCGATTTTTCTATCCGAGGGAAATGACCAAAATGCCCCTGAGGTCATTTCCTGACCCGAACTCGAGGGTAACCAACTCGGTCATCCTCGAAGGGTCAACTCAATGTTTGAAGGGGATTGAATGGCCTTTGAATGCTTTCGGAAGCGAAAATTTCGTTTTCCGCAGATTTGGTCAAAATGACCAAAAATACCCCTATAAGCGTTTTTACTGGGTAAAGGTGCCGTTTGAGCCGGAACTTTCCCAGAGGTTTAAAACATGATTTCATGTGTCTAGAGGTCTCTGTTCAAGTCGGTGGTCGGGCAGTTTTAGTGCAAAATTACGATTTTGCCCCTAGAATAGTGTTTTTGAGCTTAATGACGTAATTAAGCAAACATAAGCAATATTAGGCTCTAAACGAAGATTAATTTATTTCCCTAATTAATCTAGAGTCAAAATAATTTATTAAAGTTAATTAGAACCTTAAATTGCTTAGATTAAACTTAAATCCCTTTTTAGAACTCAAGATTCCTAGTCTTGGAATCTTGAATAGTGTTTTCTCTCTCCAATTCCTTAAATCAAGGAAATGTGTCTAGAGTTGTTTAAACTCTAAATTGAGGATTTAACTCTCTAATGGTGCAAGACCACTCCTTAATTATGTCTAGACCACCTTAATTACCCATTTCCCTTACCTAAACACTTTCTTACAAATTCCTAATCCTAAGCATAATCAAAGATACACCTAAACACAACTCTAAAACACAATTAAAATGTAAACTAATCCTCCCCATGGGCTGATGCATTTTCGGCCACATCCTCCCCCTTTGACACATATTAAATTGTTTTCTCACTCAAAGAGCCATGCTTGAGCCATACCTTGAGCCATACCTCACCATGCTTTGAACCATACCTCACCATACCTCAAGAACACATTATCTCACCTCATGGAACTCATGGAAAGCCTCCAATCTGCACCCTCATGGCTGAAACCTCCTCCTCCATGAGCTCCCTCCATTTGTTTCATTTCTCTATAAATAGAATGCCTTGAGGAGCTTGTACCACTTTTAGATCATTTGCTAAGTTTAGGAAACACTCAAAGCTTTTCTTTTTCTCTCAAAGTCTTTGTGTTCTTCAAGTTCTTGGAGTTCTTCAAGTTCTTCATCTTCTTCATCTTCTTCTTCCATCTTCAAGTTCATCACACCAAGTAGGGATTTTCTTTCATGTATTCTTTCTTTAAAGTTCTTGTTCTAAGCTTAATGTTCATAGTTTCTCTTGATTCTTTTTAGAACTTCTTTTTCTTTCCTTTACCTTTTCATTTTCGGCCATGGGCCTTGGAGAACAAAGGAATGAGAGCTTGATGATGAGAGTTTCATGATGATGTTCATCACTTGAAACAAACTCTAGAGCTTGATCTTTGTTCTTGAGCAAAAGTGTTTCTAGTTTTTCCTTTCTTGAACCTTTGAGAACTTTAACTTTGATGTTGTTTCAAAATGGTTCCAATGACTCAATGATGAGGTCTCATGATGTTGGTGTTAGTATATCACCAAGATCATGGATTCTAGAGTTTCAAACATTTCTTTTCTTTCCTTGAAGTTTCGCCATTACCTTTCCTTTTCATGCTAGATGTTTGATTTTCTAAATATGTTATGTTGAGTTCTAAGAACTCTAGACTTTTACTTTGTCTTGGTTTGATGAGTTTGGGTTGAGGTTTAAATTCCTTTAAAGTCTTGTTAAGAGCTCTAGAAAGATAAAATGAACTTGCATAATTTATTTTATGCTTGCATTCATATTTACATTCTTGCTATGCATCTTTACTTTCAAGCCATCACCTAAGAACATAAAGATTAAAATGGAACTTGTATCATCACTTAATTTAATTCTCGAAGCCTTTCTATTTCGGCCTTAAAGTCGATTGTTGTTGGGCCTAGAGCACTAAAATAAAGAATTGAACTTGCATCATCACCTAATTAATTTCTCGAATGCCTATCTATTTCGGCCTTAAAGTCGATTGTTGTTGGGCCAAGAGCACTAAAATAAAGAATTGAATCTTGCATATTTACTTTCAAGCTTGCACGTTTAAGAATATGCTTCGCATATTTACTTTCAAGCTTGCACGTTTAAATTATGCCTTGCATATTTAATTTCAAGTCATCACTTTACTTTGAAAGCAAGATTAAAAATGAAAAGCATGAGCACGTTTTAGTTTATGTCGTAACTTAAGAACCTAGAGCTCAAAGACTTGCCCATTTCATTCCAAGTAAAAGTTTAATGCAAACCACACTTTGAATGTATGTTTTTCCGGCCAAGTAGTGATGATGGACGTGCAATGAGTTTTCATCTAGCTACTAGGACCAATAGCCTATGTTTTAAGTTTTCCTTAAAGTTTTACAAATTCATTATAAGGTTATGTCATTATAAGTTGTGATTCCAATCTCTTTTAGGGGATGGAATATGTTTTGGTCAGTGACCTAAGGCTTCACTTAGCCTCTTGATGAATTAAAATGTTTTGCAAAGAGTTTTAGAAGTTCTAGATTGATTCCGAGAGAAACTAGTTAACTTATGTACCTAGAAATGTCAATTTAATTCTCTTATTGAGGCAAGATGTTTTCGGTTCTGATGTGATGAATGTGATGCTGTATGATGATGTTTTAATGTGTTGGAATGTGTGGAAATATCATATGATGATGTAGAAGCGATCCTATGCATGATAGGTAAGAAACTAGCTAACTAGAAATACCATAAAGCTAGAATTTAACATAGTTTTGACCCATTTGTTTATGGAACTAATCCAAACTGTTTTAATGGGGACATAATCAGATTTAGATTGTTTAGACATGAAAAACTTGGTATCATTTGAGTTAGAATTGAATTCTAGCACCTATGGGGAAACTAGTAACTAGAAAACCGTGAAAATGCAAATGTAGAACTCTTAGAACATTTAATTTTCTGGATTCTGTCCAGCACCCTTACAACATGATAAACATGATTAATAATTAGTCCTTAAGCATAGGAATGCCTCATAATTGATCTAGATTTAATCCATAGCGCCTTAGTAGCGGAACCAAGAAAGGGTCTAAAACGTAAGTTCTAGAACCCCGTATTCACATGTTAGGATTTCCACCCTATGCTTTTCAGATTTAAAAGTAAAATCAAAGGATCATGAATGATGTTTAATTATGAGCCTTAGGTGCTTAAGAATATGAACGACGGATGTAGAGAACTATATCTCAAGATTAAGACCCGTAAGGGTCAAAGCATAAGCTACCGTAAGGGTAAGCGTTTGGATGTTTTATGATGATGCATGAAGTATGCTAATGATGATGATGATATTCATATGAGGGATTTATGAGGTTATATGTTTATGTGGCATAAAGCAAATTTGGAAGGAAATTCGGTGTAATGACCGTTTTGGCCTTAATTTCCAACAAATTTGGGGACTTAAAGAGATTTTGAAAATTAAGGTACTAAGATGGGTTCTAGGATGACACCGGTTCGGCCGAGCACCTCCATAGAACTCATGTGACATCGGTACCATTTTATACTCTTAGGTGACACCGGTTCGGCCGAGCACCCCTAAGAGTTTTGCCCCCTAACCCGTACTCAGATAGTCGGGATTTATGATACGCTTATCGTTAAGTGGTAAGTAAGAACTAGTGACGACTAGTTAAGGTATGAGCTCATAACCTAGATGTATGACACGTTACGGGTGACACCGGTTCGGCCGAGCACCCGATTCGATTGTTTTTTAGGGTGGCCCATGAGGAAGAGAAGTTTCATGATTATGATTATGTCACTAAGTTTTGTCCCATATGAATGCTACTATTGCCACTTTATGCCACCAAGAATGATGATGCTTGATGTTATGTTTTATGTATGTGCATTAGGTAGTGCCATGCATACATTCTCTATTATGTTGCATCCATGACATTAAGATCATCCTAAAATGAATGGACCTTGGCTAAAATATATTTTAAAGTTTAAAATGAACCGAATACATGCTCAGTCATTTTGTATAAATAAACCCAAGGTTCCTGAGGACGTAGATGATGACACCTAGGTAGTAGGAGGCCCTACTGAGATTCTTTAGCAAGATTCTCATTCCCTCTATCTCTTTCTTTCCGTCACGTCTTCAGATGGCGCGGTTCGTAGTGTTCGTGGAGACCGCGACATGGGAGGTGCACTATGACCCGACTCACGGGTCATACCATTTTGAGGCGTGCACGGTGCGGATTTTCATGTTCGTAGGGCGCCCTTCGCTCATCCGTGCACACCCATCACTTCTCCCGACCGCACCCTATGGCGACTGACGGCGGGTTTTTGAGCGCGCGCAGACGCATGACGAGAGAGTACTCGTGAGGCACACCGCCGCCTTAGCCATGCGAGATTATCCCGACTACGTGCCGGACCTATTTCTGGAGACCGACCCATCCGAGGACCCGCCTACCCATCCGTATAAGCGAGAACTCGCCTCTCTCCACCACAGATCACGGGAGGCGGTGAGGATACTGCGTGACTCAGCCACGGCTTGCGCGACGACCGAGATGCGACCATCTTTGTGGGGTCACCTCGATCCCCATTCCGCCTCTTCATGTCCGAGGAGCTCGCCCGCTTTCCGGATATCCGCCTCGTTCGCGAGATGGACGCCTTGATGAGAGGTGACGATCGTCCGATGGAGTACCCGGTTAGAGCACACACACCACTTAGATGGGGATAAACCTTCTTTTGTTTAGAGGTTATCCTATTAGATGCACTCGGGTAGGGGAGTAGATTATGTTTATGTTTATGTTGTATTTTCTTTCATGTATTTCCATGTACTAAACCAAGTCCCACGCTTATAAGTGGGCAAATTATAATTATATATGAGATGTTATTCAGTGTCTCTCATGATGTGCCCTTATATGCTTTATGCTATGACGTTATGAGATGTATGTTTTGTCCGTCGCAAGTTATATCGCATCACGCGACTCTCACTTTCATTTCAAAAAAAAAATTACCCGTATTTTCCGCTAAGTAATTCAAAGTTAAATGAGAACTATGAAGTAACAGACTAATGATTAACCTAAATATGTTCTAGAGTATTGGGTTAAAAATTAGGATGTTACATATTGCCTACATCAAACAAAGATAAATCAGTTACATTAAAAGTAACACTAACTTGGTACTCACCTGGAAGATCAAGTTTGTAGGCACTATCATTTATCTTCTCGATCACTTGGAAAGGACCATCGCCTCTTAGTTGCAATTTGGAATGTCTTTGAGCTGGAAACCTTTCCTTCCTCATATGAAGCTAAACCTAATCTCCTAGTTCAAAAGTCACCTTCTTACGCCCTTTGTTGGCTTGATGAGCATACTGCCATGTCTTCTTCTCAATTTGTTGTCTCACTTTCTCATGGAGTTGCTGGACAAATTTGGCCTTCTTTTTGCCATCTAGATTACCTTGCTCTTTTATCGGTAAAGGAATTAAATCTAATAGAGTCAAAGGATTAAAACCATAGACCACTTCAAAAGGAGAGTGATTAGTAGTGGAGTGTGTGGCCCTATTGTAAGCAAATTCAACATGAGACAAACATTCTTCCCAAGATTTTAGATTCTTACTAATCACAGCCCTTAACAAGGTTGAGAGAGTTCTATTCACTACCTCAGTTCGTCCATCAGTTTGTGGATAACAAGTTGTAGAGAAAAGGAACTTGGTTCCTAACTTGTTACACAAGGTCCTCCAAAAGTGACTTAAGAATTTGGTGTCACGGTAAGAGACAATGCTTCTTGGCATGCCATGCAATCTCACCACTTCTTTGAAAAATAATTCAGCAATTTGAGTGGCATCATCTGTTTTGTGGCAAGCTATGAAGTGTGCCATTTTTGAAAACTTGTCCACAACAAAAAAATAGATTGTTTGCCCCTCTTGGTCCGAGGCAAGCCTAATACAAAGTCCATAGATAAATCGGTCCAAGGGGAATCAGGAATAGGCAATGGAGTATACAATCCATGAGGCATAACCTTGGATTTGGCCTTTTTACAAGTGATACAATTACCACAATTTTTTTCTACTTGCTTTTTCATTTGAGGCCAAAAGAAATGTTCAGCCAAAATACTCAAAGTCTTACTAACCCCAAAGTGGCCCATTAATCCCCTTCCATGAGCCTCTCTAACAAGCAATTCACGCAAGGAACAATTAGGTACACAAAGTCTATTACCCTTGAACAAGTAACCATCTTGCCTAAAGAAATCCTTTTCTGCCCCCTTTTCACAAGCAATGTACAATCGTGAAAAATCAGAATCATTTATGTACAGGTCTTTCAAATGCTCAAAACCAAGCAATTTTGCATCTAAAGTGGAAAGAAGTGCATACCTCCTAGAAAGTGCATCTTTCGCAACGTTTTCTTTCCCTTGCATGTATTCGATCACATAGGGGAATTGTTCCAGAAATTCAATCCACTTACCATGCCTTTTGTTTACCTTTCCTTGTCCTTTTAAATGTTTCAAGGATTCATGATCTGTGTGCACTACAAATTCTTTTGGCAAAAGATAATGTTGCCAAAGCTGCAAAGTTCTCACCAAAGGTATGCTGGCCACATTGGTGCAGCTCCCTCCATCAATGATCATGCTACATACTTTTCCTTGAACAAGACATCTAGTATGGAAAATGTTTTCCCTTTGTGCATCATTTTCTTCTTTGCCCTGCACATTCAAAATCCTTCTAACAACTAGCAAATCACTATCATGAGGCCTAATTTCCTCACCTTCACTTTCATCCTCTGGGGAAGCATCAGATTCTTCTTCAGTCTCCACCTTGCTATTATCCTTCATAATCATTACTCTCTTGTTAGGACAATGAGAAGCAATGTGACCTCTTCCAAGACACTTAAAGCACTTTATGTCTCGGTTCTTTGAAGTCCCTGTTGATGGTTGAATTCTCTTTAATTCAGCCTCTTTGGACTGAATTGCAATTGGTTGCTCCTTCCTTGCGTTGTTTCTCCAAGGAATTGAATTGGAACTAGAAGAATTTCTTCTATTCCTCCTCTTCAATTGCTGCTCCACCTTAATTGCTTGGTGCACCATCTCTTGAAGTTCCACGTAGTCATACATCTCCACAACATCAACTATGTCTCGGTTAAGAACATTGAGGAATCGAGCCATGGTTGCTTCTTGGTCCTCCACAATGTTTGCTTGAATCATGGCCATCTCCATCTCCTTATGATACTCATCCACACTCTTAGAACCTTGATTGAGGCTCTGCAACTTATTGTGGAGTTCCTTATGGAAATATGAAGGAACAAATCTCCTTCTCATGATTGCTTTCATCTCTACCCATGTTTGAATTGGTTGCTCTCCATTCCTAGCTCTATCTTTCTGCAATTGATCCCACCAAACAAGAGCATAGTCAATGAATTCTAGGGCAGCAAGCTTAACCTTATTACCTTCAGAATATGTGTGACAAGAGAATATTTGTTCTACTCTCATTGCCCACTCCAAATAGGCTTGTGGATCAGACTTCCCTTGAAATGGAGGAATTTTGATGTTAATTCCTCTAAGTTCATCACAAGAATTTCTTCTTCTCCTATTGTGTCTAATGATCCTTCTTCTCCTTGGGTTTTGATCACTTGTCTCTTCCTCTCCAGATTGGTAATTTGTTTCATCTTGAGAAGCACGATGACTTCCAGGTGCATGGTTTTCCATCCTATCCATCCTCTCATGGAGCTCTTCAAATTTTCGATTGAATAGCCGTTCTAGATGGCCAGTTAATGCTTGCATCTGAAAAGTGAATAATCCTCTATCTTGTGAAGAATTTTCATCTCCTGCCATGTTAGTTAGTTGAAAGAGAAAAGTATAGGACCTCACAAAACTCACAAAGTGTGTATACTCTTGAAATATGACACTCACACTTGTGTATGTCACTCAATAATGGCTTTTGACCAGAATGTTCACCCTAGCCTTTTCCACTAAAAACTTCCTCTTATGGGTTCTTAAGAAGGAACCTAATCAATGATTCTCTTAAGGTAACAGAGTTTTGACTAAAACAAGAAAATCAGAGTAAGGGATGACTAGAAGAACTGAAACAAGGAATTTTTGTTAAGACTTACTTAGAACAAGTTCTGGTTTGTTTTGTAACACCCTAATAGACCCGGACTCTATTAGCTGTTACCTATATTCTTTAATCAATTTTATTTTTAAATTAATGATAAGAAGATAGGGGTAATTTTTTTTTATACAAATCTACTTTTAAAAATTAAGCCTGAAATGTGAATAATATGTGCGCCATAGTTCCGATTTAATATAATTTCTAACATTGAAGTTTACTGAGCAGTAATATTGTTACCAACATGAGTTTACATAGTAGCACCTACACGAGTAAATACATTACTGGCTTTTGATACATCTCATAAAATAGTACATAGAAGAAAATACAGCATACGAATAGCAACAGTGGAAATGTAAAAATCTCTAGCATAGATTACTACAGAGGTGGTGGTAGTGGTTCTTAACCTATCAGATGTCTAATCTGAGGCTAGCCTAGTAGTGGTCTTTCTCTCTAGCTCCCCAGACTCCGTGCATCTTTACTCAGGGAAGCGAGACTTCCCTTCTCGGATAGTTGGGATCCATCAAGATCTGGTGGTGACAGCGGAAACATACATAGGAGTGAGAAATCCGGATTTCTCATTAGAATTTCAACTTGGTATCGATCGTGTCATCATTGTCACTCCAGCTACCTCGGGTTTGTTTACAAAGTGATGGACAGGTAAAGGTTCATTTATCAAGATTTTTAAGTAGCGTGATTAGCCGAGGTAGAGTTACTTTTAAACTATTCTTATTAGCAGAGTCGTACATATCTAACTTAACTCATCAATTACAAGTCAACACATCACTTAATGATTTCATGCATCCTTTTTGTAAACATACAAGCATTTCTACTAGTAGTATTCATGCATGACACTTTATCCTCTTTTATTGACATGTCTCATAATTACTCACGGGATGAATACATCAATGCCTTAGACCACCCTAAAAGGGTAATGAGCTCATACCGTGGCCGTCGCCATAACCTTTTGGTTTTCTTTCCGTTGCCATGATCTCAACGGTTTAGGGGGTTAAGCCGTGAGCTTAGCTCAAGTCCACTTTTCAGGACTATCATTGCTACTTTTTCAGGCTTTACTTTTATTCTCATTGAGTGAAAAATAATCATGCAATCATAAATAAATCATGGTACAATCAATCATCCATTCTTATCATTTCATAACTCATCAATATATATTCATAATACTATATATCAGCTTGGATATCATAGAAACATTTCATACACAATCTTATATCAAATAGTAGACATTTCATACTAAGTCTCATGGTAAAAATAGTATTCATGTTAAGCAGGTATTTAGCGGATAGACTGATATAAGATCTTATATAGAATCTCTTAGTCTTCTTTGTACACTTAATTTTTTAGTAATACATTAATGCACTTTAAAATATTATTAAATATTCTTTACATATTTTAAAGCTCCCCTATAACTTTTATATATATATATATATATATATTTCCTCTTGAAGATTATTACTACTTAAATATTTAAGTTTTCTTGCAAGACTTGAATCTTCTATTTCAATTTCTAACATCTTTTAGGAGAAAAATTTGTAGCTCTCTATATACTTGTTATCTCAGCCTAGAAAAGGTAGTTTTAGATTCCTAATTCATTAAGTTTTAGTGTAATTCAACTGTAATCCGTGCACAGGAGGGTTCCCAGGAAAGAGAGGTGGGTCACAATGGACACGCTTAAATACCAAGTCTTTCCTTAGCCAGAACCGTTCCAAACTACACTCTCACAACACAGTGTCCTTAAAATTTATTTCTCATTCTATATTTACGTGGTGCAAAGCATTATGTATAACATACATATATGTGTTTCTCTATGTGTTAGCTTTCCTAAGGAGTTGAAATCAGTCCATTTGGATTTTTATATAGTGAGTTACACTTATTTTACTCTGCAAGGTCGTATGTAGAGTTTCGCTTTTGGCTTAGCTTTGAAAATTTATATCTTGAGCTAGAGAACTCCGTTTTGGGTGATTCTTTTTGGAGAGTCTTCTATAATGAGTCTAGTTTATGATAAAAATGTTTTTATTTCGGGATACTTCATATTTTTACGATCATTACATTCAAAGTACCTGCTGCCAGAATCAACCAGAAATTCCAGCACCTACCATTTTTATGTCTTTAGTAATTTTTATTAAAAAAATCAAGTTTCACATACTATCTTTTTATGTTATATTTGAGTATGATAACATCATAGAAGTGCTAAGAACATAATAGAATATATTGTGCTATCTAAAAATATATTTTACAAATAATCATTCAAAACTTTTGACAATAACTCAAGGTTGAGGCATTCTATCCATGGTTAGAAGCCAATAATGATTGAACAAATAAAGAAGAAACTCCTACCTCTTATGTAGGGTCTAAAAAAGAGTCTTTCTCTTCTTTCTTGAGCTTATGCAAGAGTCCTTGGAGTGGATGACCCTCCTTGAATCTTGACTCTAGAACTTGAGTGCTTAAGAAAATATTTCTCACCCAGGAGTTAAAGATTGTAACTCTTATGAGAGCTAGTGAAGGTTTGAGTTTAGAATTTAAGTGTTTAAATAAGGTTTAGAGGATTAAGAGAAATCTTTGAAGAGGAGAACATAAGAAGAATGGTAGAAAAAAATAAGAAAGAAAGAGCACTTAGGAGTTTCTAAGGCTTGGAAACTAGTAAAAGTGTATGTATTTTACAAGAGCTAGAGAATGTATCTCTTGCAAAGCATGGTAAGGCCTCTTTGTGTTTTGGAAATGTAAGGAATGGAAAAGAGTTTGAAGAGTATTTATAGTGGAAGGATCAAGACAAGAAACATTTAGAGAATTAATTCTTGGAGCATGATTTATGGAAACATGTTGGCCAAACTTTGGATGAAAACACTCCATGTTTTATGCAAACATGTTAGCTTAATTTTGGGATGAAAATGCTCCATGTTTTATGCAAACATGTTCCATGTTTTATGCAAAAATGTTGTTAGTGGAAAATTTCTAACCTTTAATGTATGTATGCATCATAGATTTACATCATGTGATCTTATGCTTTAATAAGTGTTTTTAATTTTTTTTTAGCATGAGATTATCTATGTGCATGTATGTGATTAAGAATGGGTATGATGTATGTGGTTGAATTATTGTATTGTCATCTTAATTCAATGGCTTAGATTCATTCTTGCCTAAAGGCAAATCTAGGGATTTGTGCAATGGCATTGTTGTAATTGGCATTGTAGTAATTTCTTTAACTAAGACAAGGATACTTTTGTAATTATACAATGACAATGGTATTTTTGTAATTCTATTTACAGAGTAAGGGTATCTTTGTCATTTACTAATAAAGCAAGGGTAGTTTGGTAATTTCCTTTACATAGCAAGGGTATTTTCGTTATTTCTATTAAATGATGGCATTTTTGTAATTCTTTGCATTTTTCTCTAGAAATACTTGAATATTCTAATAATATTTGTTATGTTTCATAAAGCTGGTCCAGGTTCTCTTGGTTTTTGCCCTATTTTATCTAATTACTAATTAGCATTAATCGATATTTATCTTATTTATGAATTTAGGGATGTTACATTTCTCCCCTTCTTATTAAAAAATTTTGTCCTCAAAATTTGATACCTGTGAATAGGTTCGGAAATTCTTTTCGCATGTCTTCCTCGAGCTCCCACGTGTGTTCTTCCATTCCATCTTTTCCCCAGGCCACTCGGACCAGAGATCTGGTTGCTTCTTAGGCGCTTGGTGCCATGATCCACGATCCTCATTGGCGGTAATTCAAAAGTTAGGTCATCTCTTAATTGTATAGCTTGGCTCAAACACATGACTAAGTGCACTTTGATACTTTCTTAATTGGGACACATGAAAAACATTGTGTAGGTTGGAATGATTTGGAGGTAATGCTATTTGGTAGGCGAGAGGACCTATCTTTTTGAGTATTTGAAAGGGTCCTAAGAACCTAGGGCTTAGCTTTTTGACCTTTATTGCACGGCCTATACCTGTAGTAGGAGTAATTCGCAAGAATATGTGCTCTCCTTCTTGAAATTCAAGAGGCTTCCTTCTTCTATCAGCATAGCTCTTCTGCCTGCTTTGAGCAGTGATGATTCTTTCCCTAATTCTCCTTATTTGTTTGGTTGTCTCCTCTACCAAATCTGGGCCCAAAATGCTTTGCTCGCCTGGATCATACCAACAAAGTGGTGATTGACACTTCCTGCCATACAAGGCCTCATAGGGTGCCAACCCAATGCTAGTGTGGTAGCAAGTATTATATGCAAACTCAATCAATGGAAGCTGTTTGTCCCAACTTTTTGGTTGGTCTAAGACACACGCTCTTAGCATATCCTCAAGGGTTTGAATTGTTCTTTCCGATTGTCCATCGGTTTGAGGGTGATAGGCAGTGCTTAAACACAATCTTGAGCCAAATGCCTTTTGCAAGGCTCCCCAAAATCTCGAGGTGAACCTTGGATCCCTATCTGAGACAATAGTCTTGGGTACTCCATGGAGCCTTACTATCTCTTGGATGTATAGCTGAGCTAACTTTTCCAAAGGGTAGTTTGCTCGGATGGGTAAAAAGTGAGCAGATTTGGTCAATCTATCCACAATTACCCATATGGAGTCATGTCCGGTAAGCGTTCTTGGCAATCCCATCACGAAATCCATGGATATTCCTTCCCACTTCCATTCGGGGATTTGAGAGGTTGCGATACTCTGAGGGTTTTGATGTTCTATCTTCACTTTACGGCATACCAAACATTTTCCCACTATATTTGCTACATCTGCTTTCATCTTTGGCCACCAGAACATTCTTTTAAGGTCATGGTACATCTTGGTTATACCGGGGTGTATACTAAATTGACTCTTATGGGCTTCTTCCAAAATCTTGGTTCTCAATCCTTCCTTTGCTGGTACACAGATTCTCCCTTGGTACCTCCACAGTCCTTCTCTATTTTGAACAAACTCTTTCACCCTTCCCGTCTCTACAAGGCTTAAGGTTCTAAGGAAATCCTCGTCTTCTCTTTGAGCTTGGATTATTTGATCCTTAAAACTACTAGTTATGCTTAGTTGACTTAACCGAATTTGTCCAGAAGTTTCCCTATGTCCTAAGTTGAGGTTCCTAAAATTTTCTATCAGCTCGCCTTCCTTCACCATGAGCCACGCGGCATGCAAAGACTTACGACTTAAAGCATCTGCTACCACATTTGCTTTTCTGGGTGGTAGTTCAACCCAAAGTCATAGTCATTGAGAAATTCCATCCAACGCCTTTGTCTCATATTGAGTTCCTTTTGGTTGAAGAGGTATCTCAAACTTTTGTGGTCGGAAAAGACTTCAAATCTTACACCATAAAGATGATGTCTCCAGATTTTTAAGGCAAAGACAATAGCTGCTAGTTCTAAGTCATGGGTTGGATAATTAACTTCATGAGGTTTGAGCTGTCTAGAGGCATAGGCTACTACATTCCTGTTTTGCATTAAAACACATCCTAGCCCTTTTCTCGAGGCATCACAATACACCTCAAATTTTCCTTTGGGTCGGGTAGGATTAGGACAGGGGGTAGTGGTCAACTTCTTTTTAGTTCTTGGAAACTTTCTTCACATTCTGGGCTCCATATAAAAGCTGAATTCTTCCTTGTTAGCTTAGTGAGGGTAAAGCAATTTGGGAAAAGCCTCTAATGAACCTTCGGTAGTACAGGCCAACCCTAGAAAACTCCTAATCTCATCACAGTTGTAGGGGTTTCCCATTGTTGCACCGCTTCTATCTTGTTTGGGTCCTTTGCTATTCCCCATGTGAAACCACATGACCCAAGAACTTAACTTCCTTCATCCAAAATTCACACTTTGACAACTTTGCATAAAGTTTCTTATTCCTCAACACCTCCAACACCACTCGTAAGTGTTCTTCATGCTCCTCTTCTGTTCTAGAGTAGACTAGAATGTCATCGATGAACACTATTACAAACTTGTCCAAGTATGGTCTAAAAATCCTATTCATATAGTCCATAAACACTGCCGGTGCCTTTGGTTAACCCAAATGACATCACATTAAACTCATAATGTCCATATCTAGTCCTAAAGGCCGTCTTTGGTACATCTTCCTCCTTTACGCGAATCTGGTGGTATCCTGATCGTAGGTCTATTTTAGAAAAAATCTGGGCTCCTCTCAATTGATCCATGAGGTCATCTATTCTAGGCAAAGGGTACCTATTCTTAATGGTTACCTTGTTGAGTTGCCTATAATCCACACATAATCGCATGCTCCCATCCTTCTTTTTCACGAACGACCTTTGGAGCTCCCCATGGCGAAGCACTGGGCCTAATAAATTTCTTCTCTAGTAATTCCTCTACTTGTTTCTTCAATTCATCCAACTCGACAAGTGACATCCTATAAGGAGCTATAGATATGGGTCCTGTTCACGGCACCAAATCTATAGAAAACTCAATCTCCCTTTGTGGGGGAAATTCGGGTATGTCATCAGGGAATACATCTGGAAATTCCTTTACCACGGAAATCTCATTTAGGTCTTGTTTCACTTCTTCCTCACTTGTCATTAGAAAAACATACCTCGCTTATTATTCCTACTATCCCCATGATTATGGAGTTCAGGTATAGCCGTAGCTTTCTATTGGGTGTAGAAGGCTTGGGTTTAGGAAGAAACACTATTGTCTTATTTGGACAATGTAATAGCACGTGGTTGTGAAAAGCCAATCCATGCCCAAAATTACATCAAAGCAGACAGAGCGGACATATTAAATCATGATGAACAATCCTATCGGCTACTTCAAATTCACAGTTTAGACATGCTTGATCAATCCTAACAGCATCTATAGTAGGTATAGAAACAACTAAGATAATGTTCAAGTGGGATATATGAAGTTTCAACTTATGTGCACAGTCATATGAAATGAATGAATGCGTTGCGCCAGAGTCAAACAATACAATTAAGGATTTTCCATTAATTATACACTTACCTTGAATGAGATCGTCGGATTCTGAGGCCATCTCAGCAGTGATAGCAAACACACGTCCCTGTGCCCTTGGCTTAGGTGTAGAAGGCTGGTTGATCTTTGGGCAATCCCTAGAATAGTGCCCTGATTGTCCACACCGATAATAGACATTCTTCCCAAATCTACATTCTCCTCCATGTTGCTTTCCACAAGTGGCACAAGGTGGTCTAACAGCAGGTTCGGGAATGCCAACTGTCCTAGGTCGATTGACAGCTTGCGTCCTAGGTTGGTTAATCATAGGGTGTTGAGGTCGTTTCCCCTTGAATCCACTTCCTTGGTACGGTTTCTTATGAGGGGGTGGGAACGCTTGGTAGCCTTGTGGAGCAGACCTCTTATTATTCTCTTCAACTCGATAGGTGATCAACTGGCGATTGCAATTTTCAGCCACTTGGCTTTTGCTGACTAGAGATGCATAGTCAGTAACTTCCAGGGCTACAGATGCTAGAATATGCGGCCTCAAACCACTCTCATACTTCATACACTTCCAAACCTCATTGGGATCCCTTTGATAGCTAGTTGAATGTTTTATTAATTCTTCAAACTTGGCTGTGTATTCAGCCACACTTCGGTTTCCCTGTGTTAGCAATAGAAATTCTACTTCCTTTGCCTTCTTTCTTTGAGTGCGGAAAAATACTTCTTATAGAATGTAGCACAGAAAACCTCCCACGTAACCTGCGTTTCAGTATTTTCAAGCAAACCCTTGGCACCTTTCCACCAAGCGGCAGCCTCTCCTTTCAACATGTAAGTGGAGAATGCCACTTTTTGTTCATCTGAGCATTCTACTACTGAGAAAACTTTCTCCATTTCTTGAATCCATCCATCAGCTATTTCAGGGTTAGTTGTCCCTTTGAATTCTGGGGGTCCAGCCCTCTTGAATTCTGAGAATTTTCCAAGTTCTTGGTTTCCAACCGACTCCTCTGACCTCCTATTCATTTGTTCCATCATCACTGTTGCTTGTGCTTGCATAGCCCTAGCCATCTCCTGGAGTGCATTTGCCAGTTCATCACGATTTCCCCTATCACGTGTCCCGTGTGTACGTCTGTTTCCTGCCATTAGTTCCTAGACACACCAAACAACAGTCATCGAGTTGATCAGGCTCAATACTATAGCTAAGCATGGTAGCAACTATGGCAGTATCACAAGACGATCATGCATTTCTAAATCCTATATCTTATCATATAGATAAGGTTAATAGCATGATAGAAGCAAAGTCAGTCCATTCCCCAGGCTTAAACAGGATGAACTGCTCTGATACCATAATGTAACACCCTAATAGACCCGGACTCTATTAGCTGTTACCTATATTCTTTAATCAATTTTATTTTTAAATTAATGATAAGAAGATAGGGGTAATTTTTTTATACAAATCTACTTTTAAAAATTAAGCCTAAAATGTGAATAATATGTGCGCCATAGTTCCGATTTAATATAATTTCTAACATTGAAGTTTACTGAGCAGTAATATTGTTACCAACATGAGTTTACATAGTAGCACCTACACGAGTAAATACATTACTGGCTTTTGATACATCTCATAAAATAGTACATAGAAGAAAATACAGCATACGAATAGCAACAGTGGAAATGTAAAAATCTCTAGCATAGATTACTACAGAGGTGGTGGTAGTGGTTCTTAACCTATCAGATGTCTAATCTGAGGCTAGCCTAGTAGTGGTCTTTCTCTCTAGCTCCCCAGACTCCGTGCATCTTTACTCAGGGAAGCGAGACTTCCCCCTTCTCGGATAGTTGGGATCCATCAGTATCTGGTGGTGACAACGGAAACATACATAGGAGTGAGAAATGCTGGATTTCTCAGTAGGAATTTCAACTTGGTATCGATCGTGTCATCATTGTCACTCCAGCTACCTCGGGTTTGTTTACAAAGTGATGGACAGGTAAAGGTTCATTTATCAAGATTTTTAAATAGCGTGATTAGCCGAGGTAGAGTTACTTTTAAACTATTCTTATTAGCAGAGTCGTACATATCTAACTTAACTCATCAATTACAAGTCAACACATCACTTAATGATTTCATGCATCCTTTTTGTAAACATACAAGCATTTCTACTAGTAGTATTCATGCATGACACTTTATCCTCTTTTATTGACATGTCTCATAATTACTCACGGGATGAATACATCAACGCCTTAGACCACCCTAAAAGGGTAATGAGCTCATACCGTGGCCGTCGCCATAACCTTTTGGTTTTCTTTCCATTGCCATGATCTCAACGGTTTAGGGGGTTAAGCCGTGAGCTTAGCTCAAGTCCACTTTTCCAGACTATCATTGCTACTTTTTCAGGCTTTACTTTTATTCTCATTGAGTGAAAAATAATCATGCAATCATAAATAAATCATGGTACAATCAATCATCCATTCTTATCATTTCATAACTCATCAATATATATTCATAATACTATATATCAGCTTGGATATCATAGAAACATTTCATACACAATCTTATATCAAATAGTAGACATTTCATACTAAGTCTCATGGTAAAAATAGTATTCATGTTAAGCAGGTATTTAGCGGATAGACTGATATAAGATCTTATATAGAATCTCTTAGTCTTCTTTGTACACTTAATTTTTTAGTAATACATTAATGCACTTTAAAATATTATTAAATATTCTTTACATATTTTAAAGCTCCCCTATGACTTTTATATATATATATATATATATTTCCTCTTGAAGATTATTACTACTTAAATATTTAAGTTTTCTTGCAAGACTTGAATCTTCTATTTCAATTTCTAACATCTTTTAGGAGAAAAATTTGTAGCTCTCTATATACTTGTTATCTCAGCCTAGAAAGGTAGTTTTAGATTCCTAATTCATTAAGTTTTAGTGTAATTCAACTGTAATCCGTGCACAGGAGGGTTCCCAGGAAAGAGAGGTGGGTCACAATGGACACGCTTAAATACCAAGTCTTTCCTTAGCCAGAACCGTTCCAAACTACACTCTCACAGCACAGTGTCCTTAAAATTTATTTCTCATTCTATATTTACGTGGTGCAAAGCATTATGTATAACATACATATATGTGTTTCTCTATGTGTTAGCTTTCCTAAGGAGTTGAAATCAGTCCATTTGGATTTTTATATAGTGAGTTACACTTATTTTACTACTGCAAGGTCGTATGTAGAGTTTCAGTTTTTGGCTTAGCTTTGAAAATTTATATCTTGAGCTAGAGAACTCCGTTTTGGGTGATTCTTTTTGGAGAGTCTTCTATAATGAGTCTAGTTTATGATAAAAATGTTTTTATTTCAGGATACTTCATATTTTATGATCATTACATTCCAAAGTGCCTGCTGCCAGAATCAACCAGAAATTCCAGCACCTACCATTTTTATGTCTTTAGTAATTTTTATTAAAAAAATCAAGTTTCACATACTATCTTTTTATGTTATATTTGAGTATGATAACATCATAGAAGTGCTAAGAACATAATAGAATATATTGTGCTATCTAAAAATATATTTTACAAATAATCATTCAAAACTTTTGACAATAACTCAAGGTTGAGGCATTCTATCCATGGTTAGAAGCCAATAATGATTGAACAAATAAAGAAGAAACTCCTACCTCTTATGTAGGGTCTAAAAAGAGTCCTTCTCTTCTTTCTTGAGCTTATGCAAGAGTCCTTGGAGTGGATGACCCTCCTTGAATCTTGACTCTAGAACTTGAGTGCTTAAGAAAATATTTCTCACGGAGTTAAAGATTGTAACTCTTATGAGAGCTAGTGAAGGTTTGAGTTTAGAATTTAAGTGTTTAAATAAGGTTTAGAGGATTAAGAGAAATCTTTGAAGAGGAGAACATAAGAAGAATGGTAGAAAAAAATAAGAAAGAAAGAGCACTTAGGGAGTTTCTAAGGCTTGGAAACTAGTAAAAGTGTATGTATTTTACAAGAGCTAGAGAATGTATCTCTTGCAAAGCATGGTAAGGCCTCTTTGTGTTTTGGAAATGTAAGGAATGGAAAAGAGTTTGAAGAGTATTTATAGTGGAAGGATCAAGACAAGAAACATTTAGAGAATTAATTCTTGGAGCATGATTTATGGAAACATGTTGGCCAAACTTTGGATGAAAACACTCCATGTTTTATGCAAACATGTTAGCTTAATTTTGGGATGAAAATGCTCCATGTTTTATGCAAACATGTTCCATGTTTTATGCAAAAATGTTGTTAGTGGAAAATTTCTAACCTTTAATGTATGTATGCATCATAGATTTACATCATGTGATCTTATGCTTTAATAAGTGTTTTTAATTTATTTTTTTTAGCATGAGATTATCTATGTGCATGTATGTGATTAAGAATGGGTATGATGTATGTGGTTGAATTATTGTATTGTCATCTTAATTCAATGGCTTAGATTCATTCTTGCCTAAAGGCAAATCTAGGGATTTGTGCAATGGCATTGTTGTAATTGGCATTGTAGTAATTTCTTTAACTAAGACAAGGATACTTTTGTAATTATACAATGACAATGGTATTTTTGTAATTCTATTTACAGAGTAAGGGTATCTTTGTCATTTACTAATAAAGCAAGGGTAGTTTGGTAATTTCCTTTACATAGCAAGGGTATTTTCGTTATTTCTATTAAATGATGGCATTTTTGTAATTCTTTGCATTTTTCTCTAGAAATACTTGAATATTCTAATAATATTTGTTATGTTTCATAAAGCTGGTCCAGGTTCTCTTGGTTTTTGCCCTATTTTATCTAATTACTAATTAGCATTAATCGATATTTATCTTATTTATGAATTTAGGGATGTTACATGTTTCCTCTTCTTTCCTTTTTTTTTACGTTTTGTTTTTTTTTTAATGATGAAGGCAAAAAGAAATAAAATACAAGTTCAGACCTGAATAACAAGGAAATTATGCTCTGATACCAAATGATATGATTCAGCTTGGTTAGAGTTGAGAGGCTTGAATTAGTAATTAGAATAAACCAGGATCACCTTGCCATTTCAGGTTGGAGTCTAAAGACATGTGATTGAGTTTGTTTGTGTTTCAGAAGGATATGGACGCCGTACTCAAGAGAAGATGAAAAGGTGAGTGATAAGTCTTGTTTTGATCACCACAAGTTACCTTGATAAGATTAGATTTAGTTCTTTGCCCAAGAACAAAGGGAAGTTCTCACTAGGAAAGAAAACTCAAGAAATGTAATTCATAATCTGATTTGTGGATTACATTGAGTTCCTATTTACAATCTGTATTGAAGTCCCACTCCACAAGCCACTAAGCATTGTGTTGTAGCCACTATCATTCCCACTAAGCATTAAAGTCCCACTATTATTCCTACTAAGTATTAAAGTTCCATTATCACTTCCACTACCTATTATATTGGCCTAGGAACTCTAAAAACTTTTAAAACTGACTTGAAAACAAGTAAAAGGCATCTGAATTGAAAGACATTAAAACGTGCATGAAAATTACAAGAAAATAAGACAAATTGCACTAATTATTCTAGGCCAATCTATTTGCATCTTGATCATGTGAATTGGGCTTATTCTTTGGGTCTTCAAGTGACTTCTTCATGTTGGACTTGGGTATTCATCAAACTGAATAAGATTGGTCCAATTTGGCATCTCATGCTCAATTTGATTGCTCTTGGTCTTTGCTTCCATGACTAGGCCTTGCAAAGCTTCTTTTAGCCTTTTTACTCTAGCTCTAGTCATTGGTCCATTCATGTGTTGTAATTGATCTTGAACTTTTTTGGTCTTGGTTGAATTCTCATCAGAGCATTTGAAAGACTTGTACATAAATGATTCTGATTTTGCCCAATTGTACATTGCTTGTGAAAAAAGGGCAGAAAACGATTTCTTTAGGCAAGATGGTTACTTGTTCAAGGGTAATAGACTTTGTGTGTCTAATTGTTCCTTGCATGAATTGCTTGTTAGAGAGGCTCATGGAGGGGGTTTAATGGGTCACTTTGGGGTTAGTAAGACCTCAAGTATCTTGGTTGAACATTTTTTTTTGGCCTCAAATGAAAAAACATGTAGAAAAAATTTGTGGTAATTGTGTTACTTGCAAAAAGGCCAAGTCTAATGTTCATCCTCATGGTTTGTATATTGCATTGCCAATTCCTGATTCTCCTTGGACTGACTTGTCTATGGACTTTGTGTTAGGATTGCCTCAAACCAAAAAAGGCAAAGATTCTATTTTTGTTATTGTGGATAGGTTTTCAAAGATAGATGATGTAACACCCTAATAGTTAACCTAACATGCCTAGGACATATTTAAGTTAATTATTAATTATTACTTTTTTGTTCCAGTTCTTAATTCTAATTTTTAGAAAATACTTAACAAAAATAGGGGTAAATTTTTTTTTTCAAAATAAGAAATGAAAACACGAGCCGCCCTTAAGATAAGCACGAAGCATACGATAACACTACATCTTGTGATTTGTAAACAAATGATAAGAAACCATGCATGTAAAGAATAAGGGCACTAGATTATAACATAACAACCATCATACCATGTATATAATTAAGGTTCAACTATACATTAAGTTAGATAGTAGCAATAAGTACAGTCATCTGAAATACATAAAAACATAAAATACATAGATTAGAAACCTTCACCTACCCTGGTGCGTTTAAAGTAGATAACCCCTAATACAAAAGAAGGCTATCCTATGCCAGACATATGCTTGTGCACCATCACGACTGCTGCTAACTCCTACTGCTGCCTACCCCAAGGGGGAGGAACATGCCCAACCCATTAAGCCAGTTCGGCTAGAGTAGCCAAACAATGACGGGCCTCACATGGGCTCCTCGTTGGGGTGTCATCCTCACACATCCTCTACGGATCGGCTGCATCACTATGGCCTCAATGCCCTCACCAAAGTCCATTAGCATGGTGGGTAAAGAACCCTCAGAGGGTACCTGGGTGGCGGTACGTACTTTGAAAAGTCATGTATAGCATAAGTGGCCGGCTGATTACAGCGAGTCCAATCCTCACGGGGACGTGCATGCTCGAAGACGAGGTCATCACCAAAGGGGGAAGTAGGAGAGAACCGAAAGCTAGAAATTAGGTGTGTGAAGGGGCAGTCCGTGTACACAAAAAGACGAATGGCACAACGACCCACAAAGTGATATGACCGATGAGCGGCATCATAGTGCATCTCCCAAGTAGGTGTGTCAATGTAAATCATGAATGTCGCCATCGACCTCTAAAGACGTGACAGAAAGAAAAGATAAAGGGAGTGAGAAACTTAATAAAGAATCTTAATAGGGTGTCCTTATATCCTAGTGTCATCATCTACGTCCTTA
Source organism: Dalbergia cochinchinensis (assembly GCA_031216125.1). Taxonomy (NCBI): domain Eukaryota; kingdom Viridiplantae; phylum Streptophyta; class Magnoliopsida; order Fabales; family Fabaceae; genus Dalbergia; species Dalbergia cochinchinensis. Next base: position 27,800,840 of record CM062375.1, on the reverse strand, counting down.
AGAACCTCAGGTTTTATTATAAAATAGTGAGCATGCATAAGGTTCAATTTTTAAGTTCTAAAATATCATTTACCGAGACCCGTTCATTTTAATATGCATCTTAAATGTTATGAATGCATCATACCTTATGAAGTGCATGTCAATTCAAGGTGCAATATACTATATACAAACACAAATGATGCTCTTGAAACATGGTGAACATAACATGAATCTCTTCAATTTATCTTTTAGATGACTTAGGCTATTTTCTTTCTCTCATTTGGGGCCACCCTATTACTTTTGCCTTTTGAAAATTCTAGGCTATGAGCTCATACCTCACTAGTCATCACTAGCATACTCTTATTTTTAAGATAAGTTAACACTCGATCTTTAAGTACGGGATAGGGGGCTAGGATCACCTTTCATAACCTTTAATTCGGGGAGTCCAAAGGATCATTTTCTTATTGGATCACCTCTCATAACCTTTAGTTCGGGGAGTCTAGAGGATCATTTCCATATGTTTTATGTCACCTTAACATTAGCATGTTATATCAAGATGCAAGAATACAAACATTTCACATACTTGTCACATGCTTTCATATTACTTCAACATATGCATCTTAAACATTTCATGTATAGTCATAACACGCCATAACAATCTTTTCTTCATGCAAACATGACCAATACATCAATCTTAACATCTCATAAGACAAGCATTCTTATCAACTCCTTAATCGATAAAACCTCTAAATCGGGTAGGCCTATCTTTTTGTATTTATTCTTTTACACATCTAGGGGATCAATTCCAATGATTCTCACTAATTATTAACCTCAAGAACATCTCTAAACAAATTTGAGAATATTTGAAACAGAAAAGAAAATGAACCATTTCGGTGTTCAAGAAGCTATGTTTTTGCCCCTTCTCATTACCTATTTTCCTACGATGCTAGAATTAATTTCTAAACCAATTATGAGTGTTTCCTATATATTTACTAAGCATTAAACATCATTTTTACTTAAATATCATATGCTGGACAGAATACATGTTATTTGTCTTAAGGAGTTCTAGAATTCACATTTTGGGTTCTTTCTAGTTACTAGTCCTCCCTTAATTACAAAAATTAATTACCACACCCACTAACAACAATTTTCTCATGGTAAACACATTCCATATAGCATACATCAAATCTGGAAGGCTTGGAATAGAAACTAAAATTTAATTTTCTAAGAGCATACAAGAATACAAAATAGGCATTTCTAGTAACTAGTCTTTTTAAGTTAATTCTATATCAAGAGATACACTTGTTAACTTCACCCTTATAGAAACACAAATAATACCCTTAGTTTAGTAGCAAAGGTCGAGAGCCCAAGTGATTTTTGGTTATGTGAACTAAGCTTTAACATTTTAAGAACTAGCTTATATTTCGAGGAAAAGTTGTAAGACACAAACTTCATTTTCTCAAGACAATAATATAACATTCACTAGGACCTTATTTTCTTGAAGAACCAATTACATTTATAAAGATAGATGTTCCATGGACCAAAATCCCCATGTAAATTGAAAGGGGTAAGTCTTGAGCACTAGATTATTTAGGTGACGGCATAAACTTAAATATGCAAATGCAAATCTCATTTTAATCTTGGTATAATAAGGTGATGGTAAGGGAAATATAAACATGATATGCAAGGCTCGAAATTAAATATGAGAATACAAGTTCATTCTTAATCTTTAAGTTTAGGTGATGTGTAACACCCTAATATTCAACCCAATACTACTAGTACGTACTTAGGCCAAATATTAGTCGTTACTTACTGGCATGGTTCATCTTCTTGAGAAAGTAGACTTAACGAAAATACGAGCCAACTTTTTTTTTTTGAAATCGTTACTTAAAATAGAAGCCGCGCGTAACTTTACGAGTCAGTATCATAGTATACGGAACGATAACATACGAATGGCTCCAAACCATAACATCGAACATAACATCAATCATAACTGAAATACCTCATAGATAAAATATGCCTACCCTACAGGGCAGGACTCTTCAAGTACATAGTGACATGAATACGTGAAAAGCAGAATACATGGAAAAGATCTGGAAAGAAGCATCCCTACCCATGTGCAACCTAAGGTGGATAACCTCAACACAAAAGAGGTATCACCCATACTATGTGACGTGTGTGCACTAAGGACTACCCTCCAATCTCCATAGCAGACTCACGGGTACGGAGGAACGTAGCCAATCCACGGGCGGAGCTCGGCAGGTGCAGGCATGCCCTGTGACTGAACGTGTCGTCCACGTCGGGGTCGTGGTCCGAGCACCGAAGCCCTCCCGCGCTGAGTGTCTGTCTCCTCACTGCCTATCTGTCGCCGAGCCGGAGTGGGGCCAGCCCTCATGGTCCATGGGGGAATCCTCTGAAGGGTCCTCCTCTGAGTGCTGCGATGATGGCACGTACTGCGGCGCATCCGCTGAACCGGCAGAGTGGGTCCGCAGGTTCCTCTCATGTCGTGGCCGTGCATGCTCAAAGATCGTGGGGTCACCATAGAGGGATGCTGGGGAGAAGCGATAACTATACAAGGGGTGTGCGAATGGCCGTCCTAAAAATATGAAGATGCGCACAGTACACCGGCCCTCAAAATGAAATGACCCATGCTCCGGGGCATGGTGGATCTCCGACGGTCGCGTGTCAATGAATAGACGAAGGTCGCCATCTCGCTCTGAAGACGTAATGGAAAGGAAAAGATAGAGGGAGTGAGATTCTTACTAAAGAAACTCAGTAGGGTTTTCCTTCTATCCTAGGTGTCGTCATATACATCTCCAGGAATCTCGGGTTATTTATAAAATAATGGACATACATAGGTTCAATTATGAGTTTTCCAAAAATCTCACTTTCCGAGAATCCGTTCTTTTTAACATGGCACTTGTGTTACATAGGCTATATGCTAAAATCATAGACATAAATCATGTATCTTGGTACGTAGAACATAAATCATATAACTGGTACATGGAACATAAATCATATAACTGGTACATGGAATATAAATCATATAACTGGTACATGAAACCTAAATCATATAACTAGTAGATGAAACATAAATGATATAATCAAGTTACTTAGGTGACATAAGAACCTTTACTTAACTGGGCCGCCCTAATATTTCTCCCTTTGAGAAATCTCTAGGTTATGAGCTCATACCACGCTAGTCGTCACTAGCATCTAGACTTTATCCATTTGGATAAGTCAACTTCCCGACTTTAAGTACGGGTTTAGAGGGCTAGAATCACATTGTCCCCACCCTTAATTCGGTGGTTTCAAAGGATTGCATTCTGATGTTCTAAGTCATCCTAAGTTTAACATGTTTCTTTAAGATGCCACATAATTAATGCATAACACATAATTACTACCTCGGCATCTTTAAGTCCTTTTTAAAGAATAATAATAACATGTTAATACACGCTATCACATAGGGATAATAGTTAACATGGCACCATACACGTCATGAGCTAACACATCAATTCATCATCAAACTTAGAGGTGCATAATCATCCCTTAAGGTAAAAATCCCTAAATCGGGTAACCTCAAACTTTCCCATTACTTTCTAGTATATTTATGGGATTGATTAACCTCATTACCATAATCCATTAGGTTCTAATTCCTAATTAATTATGGTTGGACAGCCTTATGTAGTTGTTCATATTTGATGAATTACGTGTTCTAGAAAATGCGTTTTAAGCCCTTTCTCGCATCCGACTTTTTCTATGGTGCAATAATTAATACCTAAGCCAATTATGAGTCACTCCCACACATCTAGACATAATCTAATGTGATTCTAAATATTTTATCAAGGCTGGGCAGAAACTCATTTTGCCATTCTTTATAGTTCTAGAATTCACATATTAAGCAAACAAAGTCACTAATAATGCTTTAAAGAGTCTAGAACAATTATCACATACTTGGCAAGGTATTACAACATATTTAGACCACCCAAAACAGAATTTACGATGCTGGAATTTACTAAGGCAGAACCGAAATCCTTAAGGCATAAAATCATGAGAAAAACCTTTCTTTCAACCATATAACTTGCTAGTTTCTCTTGGAACCTTTTTGGGACTTCAAGACTATGTAAGATCAAAGTTTATTTTGCCAAAACTCATCATGGAACACCAAGGGCAGCAGCCATTTCGGCTTGCTCTTGGCAAGGATTTAAAACTTAAAAACATGTTTAAAACCTTGGTTAAGTGCATCAAAGCTTAGAAAAATTCTAAGACATGCATTATGGGCCCTTGTAGTTAAATGAAACTCATCCTAGAGCCATTTACACCACATGGCCGAATGATGTTCAAGGAGATACCTCCTTGATTTAATTCTTTTCTTAAGATGAAATGGGCAAGTCTTTGAGCTCTAAAGTTTCAAGTGATGACATAAAATAAACGTGCTATGCATTTCATTTTATAGTCCTTTAGAAAATAAAGTGATAGCACAAAGTAAAGATGAAATGCATCTTCATTCTTATTCTTAGAGTTTAGTGATGACTTGAAACATAAAATGAGATGCAAAGCTTGAAACATAAACGTGCATTGTGCAAGTTCATTCATTATCTTGGGTCTTAGTGATGGCATAGGAAATAAACGTGCTAATGCGAAGCATAAACGTAAATGTGGATGCAACTCCTTTTATATCTTGTTTAGAGCTCTTGCAAGACTTTAAGGGAAACAAGGTTTCAACCCATAACTCATCCTCACAAGAAAAGAAAACTAAACTCATGACCAACATGGAAGAAAGTAATCAAATATGCTTGGCCTAGGGACCAAGTCTATGCTCTAGAGCTTTGTTCATGTGACATACATCAACATGAAGCCCTCATCATCAAGCTACCATTTTTCTAAGTCCCAAAGCCTTTCATGGCCGAATACTCAAGGGAAAGAAATGGGGTTTTCAAAGATCCAAGAGAAACATAACTATGTCTTGAGCAAAACTTGAAAATAATAAACTTGTTTTTAGAAAACTCAAGCTTTAGAGGTTGTTCATGTGACAAACATCATCACACAACTCTCATCATCAAGCTCCTCATATTTCAAGTCCAAGAGGCCTTCATGGCCGAAAACTAACAAAAGAAAAGGAAAGTTTCAAGGCATCAAAGAAACATAACTCATTCTTTGACCAAGACTTGAAAAGAGAAACCTTTCTTGGAAAAACTCAAAGTTTGATCATGTGACAAAGGCCAACATGAAGTGCTCATTACAAAGCTACCATTTTTCCAAGCTCTTTAAGCCTTCATGGCCGAAAACATCAAGGAACAAAAGCTCAAAAAGAGTTTTCATGAAAAACATAGCCTTGTCTTAACCAAGACATGAAAAAGATGAAACTTTTCTCAAACAAAACTCAAGCTTTAGAGGTCTCATGTTAGGATGAACACATGGTCATCTCAAAAGAGCACTCATCATCAAGCTCTCCTCATTTTGGTCTAGAGGCCGAAAATGAAAGAAAAAGGAGAAAGGATGGAACTTTTTCTTAAGAAAGGTTCAAGCTTTAGAGGCCTCACTTTAAGATGAACTCATGGTTTCATCTTTGAGAGCACTCATCATCAAGCTCTCACTACCATGGCCTTAAGGCCGAAAATGAAAGGGAAGAGAAAAGAAGAAACCGAAAATGTTTGAGAGAAAAACTTGCTAACAACACAACTTTCAAACAAGATAAACATTGATCATGAAAGTAAAAGAAAGCATTCTTAAAGAGCTCCCTACCTTAGAGTTTGAGATTTGAGAGGAAGTGAAGAAGATGAAGAGGTTGGAGAGGATGAGCTCTTGAACTTGAGAGAAAGGAACTCAAAGTGCTCTAACTCAAAGCTTTAGTGAAATGAACAAAGGTGCTTCAAGTTCCCTAAGCTACCTATTTATAGAGAAGTGAAATGAATTGAATATTGGAGGCCTTTTTGGGGGGAAGAATTCGGCCACATTTCAGCCACAAGGAGGAAGAAATATCTTTGTTCAAAGCATGGTGTTGGTCATTCAAAGTATGGTGAAAAGTCTAGCTATGCATGTCCTAAAGCATGGCTAGAATGTACCTTATTTTCCAACCTTTAAAAATGCATGAAAATACAAAATTTTGGGCTGCACAAGGGCGAAGAAAACCGTGCTCCTCATGCCCAAAAAGAAGAGAAAATTTTCTAGACTTAAATTCCCAAAGCATAGGTAATGTGTTGTAAGACATGTTGTCTTGAAAAAGTTTGATAGAAAGCTTGAATGACCACAAAAACAAATCATTCTTTTTGAATTGAAAGACATAATTTAATTCATTTTAGAAATGAATTGAAAACCTTGATTGACCATATAAAATATTCTTTGAGTCTTGAGTGACAATTTTTCTTGAAAGTTGATCATTGATTGAAAGTGTTCAAGACACATGTCACAAGATAGCTTGAACACATAGACTAATTTTTTTGATGATTTCTAGAGAAAATGGTGCCATTCTTGGCAGCCTTGGGGAGGAGAAATATCTCCTTAAACCATGTTCTAGAAGTGTGTTTTGGTGTGACATAGATTAGGCTTAGGATTAAAATTGCTAAGTAGGTACTTAGGTGCACTAATAGGTTAATTAAAACCATAAATCCCTAGGTTTAGAGGTGGTCTAGAAGGATTAGAGAGTCAACACCTCTAGGACTAGTGATGTGAGTGTGACAACTTGTCTCAAAAAGAAAAGTTGATGTGAATAGTGGAAACACTATTCGACACTATTCACATATTCTTTTTCCTTTTTAAAGAATAAGACTATGATGAGATTTGAATTTTCCCTAAGCAATTTTAGGTTCCAATTAATTCTAAATGATGGTTTTGGCTCTAGATTAATTATGGAAATTAATTAGCCTTTAATTAGAGCCTAATATTGCTTAGGTTTGGAGTTAAACGGCTCATTAAGCCGGAAATGCAATATGCAGGGGCAAAACCGTAATTTTTACCAAAAGTTGCCCGGGATCTCCGGAACTTTAAACCAACATAGTTTATGCCTTAAAATCATGGTTTTGAACCTCAGAACAAAGTCCGGGTCAAAACGGAACTTAATACTGCCTTAATTCTGTTACGGGGGTATTTTGGTCATTTACGCAGAAATCTCAGAAATGAGGTTTTCCCGCTTTGTTAGGCACTCATGCTCATACAATCCCCTTCATATAACATATGAACCCTATGAGGATGGCCAAAGCCGGCCGTCCCCGTGTTTCGGGTAAAAATGACCTCAGGGGCAATTTGGTCATTATGAAAGTTTAGCGAAAATCGGGGCGTTACATGATGGCTTGAAATGTAAACATGCTAGACAATAAATATAAACATGGAATGCAAGTTCATTTCTTATCTTCAAGCTTTAGGTGACAACTTGGAAATAAATATGAGGTACAAGACTTGAATGTAAATATGAAATGCAAAGATTTGAAACATAAACATGAATGCATTTCCTTTTATTATTTCTTCAGGTTCAAGGCTCAAGACTCCTATTTAGAGTGATAACTCTAAAACACCAATCAACTTCCAAGGTTTGCAAAGTGAAAGAATGTCCAATTATTCCTTTTTTGTTTTATGCTCAAGACTCCTATCTAGAGTAATTACTCTAGAACACCGATCAACTTTACTTAAGTTAATTAGGTGACAACATAATCACATCATTTTATTTTTGCTTAATTAAGGCTTATCAAAGGAAATCAAGTGGCATCTTCATTTGCAAAAACTCTTAAAAGTGGAACTTTCAAGCTTTAAAGGTCAAGTAAATGATGATTTTGCAACCAAGATCCTCATCATCAAGCCATGTGTAACACCCTAATAGATCCGGACTCTATTAGCTGCTACCCATATTCTTTAATCAATTTTATTTTTAAATTAATGATAAGAAGATAGGGGTAATTTTTTTTATACAAATCTACTTTTTAAAAATTAAGCCTGTAATGTGAATGATATGTGCACCATAGTTCCGATATAATATAATTTCTAAAATTGAAGTTTACTGAGCAGTAATATCATTGTTACCAACATGAGTTTACATAGTAGCACCTGCACGAGTAAATACAGTACTGGTTTTTGATACATCTAATAAAATAGTACATAGAAGAAAATACAGCATACGGATAGCAACAGTGGAAAAGTGAAAATCTCTAGCATAGATTACTACAGAGGTGGTGGTAGTGGTTCTTAACCTATCAAATGTCTAATCTGAGGCTAGGCTAGTAGTGGTTTTTTCTCCCTAGCTCCCCAGACTCCGTGCATCTTGACTCAGGGAAGCGAGACTTCCCCCTTCTCAAATAGTTGGGATCCATCAGTATCTGGTGGTGACAACGGAAACATACATAGGAGTGAGAAATGCTGGATTTCTCAGTAGGAATTTCAACTTGGTATCGATTGTGTCATCATTGTCACTCCAACTACCTCGGGTTTATTTACAAAGTGATGGACAGGTAAAGGTTCATTTATCAAGATTTTCACAAACGTGATTAGCCGAGGTAGAGTTACTTTTAAACTATTCTTATTAGCAGAGTCATACATATCTAACTTAATGATTTCATGCACCTTTTTTGGTAATCATACAAGCATTTCTACTACTAGCATGACACTTTATTCTCTTTTATTGACATGTCTCATAATTACTCACGGGATGAATACATCAATGCCTTAGACCACCCTAAAAGGGTAATGAGCTCATACCGTGGCCGTCGCCATAACCTTTTGGTTTTCTTTCCGTTGCCGTGATCTCAATGGTTTAGGGGGTTAAGCCGTGAGCTTAGCTCAAGTCCACTTTTCCAGACTATCATTGCTACTTTTTCAGGCTTTACTTTTATTCTCATTGAGTGAAAATCATCATGCAATCATAAATAAATAATGGTACAATCAATCATCCATTCTTATCATTTCATAACTCATCAAAATATATTCATAATACTATATATCAGCTTGGATATCATAGAAACATTTCATACACAATCTTATATCAAATAGTAGACATTTCATACTAAGTCTCATGGTAAAAAAAGTAGTATTCTTGTTAAGTAGGTATTTAGCATATAGACTTATGTAAGATCTCATATAGATTCTCTTAGTCTTCTTTGTACACTTAATATTTAGTAATACATTAATGCACTTTAAAATATTATTAAATGTTCTTTACATATTTTAAAGCTCCCCTATGACTTTTATATATATATGTTTCCTCTTGAAGATTATTACTACTTAATTATTTAAGTTCTCTTGCAAGACTTAAATCTTCTATTTCAGTTTCTAACATCTTTTAGAAAAAAAAAATTGTAGCTCTCTATATACTTGTTATCTCAGCCTAGAAAAGGTAGTTTTAGATTCCTAATTCATCAAGTTTTAGTGTAATTCAACTGTAATCCGTGCACAGGAAGGTTCCCAGGAAAGAGAGGTGGGTCACAATGGACACGCTTAAATACCAAGTCTTTCCTTAGCCAGAACCGTTCCAAACTACACTCTCACAGCACAGTGTCCTGAAAATTTATTTCTCATTCTATATTTACGTGGTGCAAAGCATTATGTATAACATACATAGATGTGTTTCTCTATGTGTTAGCTTTCCTAAGGAGTTGAAATCAGTCCATTTGGATTTTTATATAGTGAGTTACACTTATTTTACTACTGCAAGGTCATATGTAGAGTTTCAGTTTTTGGCTTAGCTTTGAAAATTTATATCTTGAGCTAGGGAACTCCGTTTTAGGTGATTCTTTTTGGAGAGTCTTCTATAATGAGTCTAGTTTATGATAAAAGTATTTTTATTTCGGGATACTTCATATTTTATGATCATTACATTCCGAAGTGCCTGCTGCCAGAATCAACCAGAAATTCCAGCACCTACCATTTTTATGTCTTTAGTAATTTTTATTAAAAAATCAAGTTTCACATACTATCTTTTTATGTTATATTTGAGTATGATAACATCATAGAAGTGCTAAGAACATAATAGAATATATTGTGCTATCTAAAAACTATATTTTACAAATAATCATTCAAAACTTTTGACAATAACTCAAGGTTGAGGCATTCTATCCATGGTTAGAAGCTAATAATGATTGAACAAATAAAGAAGAAACTCCTACCTCTTATGTAGGGTCTAAAAAAAGAGTCCTTCTCTTCTTTCTTGAGCTTATGCAAGAGTCCTTGGAGTGGATGACCCTCCTTGAATCTTGACTCTAGAACTTGAGTACTTAAGAAAATATTTCTCACCAGAGTTAAAGATTGTAACTCTTATGAGAGCTAGTGAAGGTTTGAGTTTAGAATTTAAGTGTTTAAATAAGGTTTAGAGGATTAAGAGAAATCTTTGAAGAGGAGAACATAAGAAGAATGGTAGAAAAAAAATAAGAAAGAAAGAGCACTTAGGGAGTTTCTAAGGCTTGGAAACTAGTAAAAGTGTATGTATTTTACAAGAGCTAGAGAATGTATCTCTTGCAAAGCATGGTAAGGCCTCTTTGTGTTTTGGAAATGTAAGGAATGGAAAAGAGTTTGAAGAGTATTTATAGTGGAAGGATCAAGAAAAGAAACATTTAGAGAATTAATTCTTGGAGCATGATTTATGGAAACATGTTGGCCAAACTTTGGATGAAAACACTCCATGTTTTATGCAAAAATGTTGTTAGTGGAAATTTTCTAACCTTTAATGTATGTATGCATCATAGATTTACATCATGTGATCTTATGCTTTAATAAGTGTTTTTAATTTTTTTTTAGCATGAGATTATCTATGTGCATGTATGTGATTAAGAATGTGTATGATGTATGTGGTTGAATTATTGTATTGTCATCTTAATTCAATGGCTTAGATTCATTCTTGCCTAAAGACAAATCTAGGGATTTATGCAATGACATTGTTGTAATTGGCATTGTAGTAATTTCTTTAACTAAGACAAGGATACTTTTGTAATTATACAATGATAATGGTATTCTTGTAATTCTATTTACAGAGTAAGGGTATCTTTGTCATTTACTAATAAGGCAAAGGTAATTTGGTAATTTCCTTTACATAGCAAGGGTATTTTCGTTATTTCTATTAAATGATGGCATTTTTGTAATTCTTTGCATTTTTCTCTAGAAATACTTGAATATTCTAATAATATTTGTTATGTTTCATAAAACTGGTCCAGGTTCTCTTGGTTTTTGCTATATTTTATCTAATTGCTAATTAGCATTAATCGATATTTATTTTATTTATGAAATTAGGGATGTTACACCATGGTTCTTCAAAAACAAGGCCATCAAGGCCGAAAATGAAGAGAAAGAAAAAGGAAGGTAAGAGACTAAAAATGAGAAGGAGAAAAAAAAAACCAACATTATAACATCTCAATCCAAGAGTAATACAAAATAAAAGAATGACAAACTTCAAAACAAACCCCTACCAAAGGTATTTTTCTGGGAAAGAAAAGAGCTTGGTCTTGGAAATGAGATGAGAAGAACAACTCTTCGTTGGAGCTTCAAGTTGATTTCGGCCAAGGAAAGAAAAGAAGGAAGAAAGGTGTGCTTGGGTTTTGGTCTTGGGAATAAAGAGGTTGAATGTTTTTAGGGGAGGTTGATGGTGGTTGTTGTAACACCCTAATATTCGACCCAATACTACTAGTACGTACTTAGGCCAAATATTAGTCATTACTTATTGTCATGGTTCTTTATACTTAAAACAAATAACTTAACGAAAATACGAGCCAAATTTTTTTTCAAAACATTACTCAAAATAGAAGCCGCGCGTATCTTACCGGGTCGGCATCATAAAGTGCATAAATATAAACATAGAAGTGGCTCCGAAATCATAACATCATCACAACTGAAATACTTCATATATAATATGCCTACCCTATGGGGAAGGACTCTTCAAGTACATATTAAACAGGAATACAACGGAAATACATAATACATGGAAAAGAACTAAAAAGAAACATGTAACGCCCCGATTTCTCTATCCGAGGGAAATGACCAAAATGCCCCTGAGGTCATTTCCTGACCCGAACTCAAGGGTAACCAACTCGGTCGTCCTCGAAGGGTCAACTCAATGTTTGAAGGGGATTAAATGGCCCTTGAATGTTTTCGGAAGCGAAAATTTCATTTTCCGCAGTTTCGGGTCAAAATGACCAAAATACCCCTATAGCGTTTTTACGCGGGTAAAGGTGCCGTTTGAGCCCGGAACTTTCCCTAGAGGTTCAAAAACATGTTTTAATGTGTCTAGAGGTCTCTGTTCAAGTCCCGGTGGTCCCGGGCAGTTTTAGTGCAAAATTACAATTTTGCCCCTAGAATAGTGCTTTTGAGCTTAATGACGTAATTAAGCAAACCTAAGCAATATTAGGCTCTAAACGAAGATTAATTTATTTCCCTAATTAATCTAAAGTCAAAATAATTTATTAAAGTTAATTAGAACCTAAAATTGCTTAGATTAAACTTAAATCCCTTTTTAGAACTCAAGACTCCTAGTCTTGGAATCTTGAATAGTGTTTTCTCTCTCCAATTCCTTAAATCAAGGAAATGTGTCTAGAGTTGTTTAGACTCTAAATTGAGGATTTAACTCACTAATGGTGCAAGACCACTCCTTAATTATGTCTAGACCACCTTAATTACCCATTTTCCTTACCTAAACACTTTCTTACAAATTCCTAATCTTAAGCATAATCAAAGATACACCTAAACACAACTCTAAACCACAATTAAAATGCAAACTAATCCTCCCCATGGGCTGATGCATTTCGGCCACATCCTCCCCCTTTGACCACACACCATACCTCAAGAACACATTATCTCACCTCATGGAACTCATGGAATGCCTCCAATCTGCACCTCATGGCCGAAGCTCTTCATCACCATGAGCTCCCTCCATTTGTTTCATTTCTCTATAAATAGAATGCCTTGAGGAGCTTGCACCACTTTTAGATCATTTGCTAAGTTTAGGAACACTCAAAGCTTTTCTTTTTCTCTCAAAGTTTTTGTGTTCTTCAAGTTCTTGGAGTTCTTCAAGTTCTTCATCTTCTTCTTCCATCTTCAAGTTCATCACATCAAGTAGGGATTTTCTTTCATGTATTCCTTTCTTTAAAGTTCTTGTTTTAAGCTTGATGTTCATAGTTCCTCTTGGTTCCTTTTTAGAACTTCTTTTCTTCTCCTTCTTCCTCTTTATGTTTCGGCCATGGGCCTTTGGGAATGAAGGAATGAGAGCTTGATGATGAGAGTTTCATGATGATGTTCATCACTTGAAACAAACTCTAGAGCTTGATCTTTGTTCTTGAGCAAAAATGTTTTTAGTTTTTCCTTTCTTGAACTCTTGAGAACTTTAGCTTTGATGATGTTTTAAAATGGCTCTATGAACTCAATGATGAGGACTCATGATGTTGGTGTTAATATATCATCAAGATCATGAACTCTAGAGTTCTAAAATGTTCCATTTTCTTCTTGAAGATTTCGGCCATTTCCTTAATTTTTCTAAGCTTCATGGTTTGATTTCCTAAGAATATTATGTTGAGTTTTAAGAACTCTAAGCTTGACTTTACCTTGTTTGGATGAGTTTGGGTTATGGTTTAAATTCCTTTAAAGTCTTGTTAAGAGCTCTAGAAAGATAAAATGAACTTGCATAATTTATTTTATGCTTGCATTCTTATTTACATTCTTGCTATACATCTTTACTTTCTAGCTATCACCTAAGAACATAAAGATTAAAATGGAACTTGCATCTTCACTTAATTTAATTCTCGAAGCCTTTCTATTTCGGCCTTAAAGTCGATTGTTGTTGGGCCTAGAGCACTAAAATAAAGAATTGAACTTGCATTATCACCTAATTAATTTCTCGAATGCCTATCTATTTCGGCCTTAAAGTCGATTGTTGTTGGGCCAAGAGCACTAAAATAAAGAATTGAACCATGCATATTTACCTTCAAGCTTGCACGTCTAAGTTTATGCCTCGCATATTTACCCTCAAGCTTGCACGTTTAAGTTTATGCCTTGCATATTTAAATTCAAGTCATCACTTTACTTTGTAAGCAAGATTAAAAATGAAAAGCATGAGCACGTTTAGTTTATGTCGTAACTTAAGAACCTAGAGCTCAAAGACTTGCCCATTTCATTCCAAGATAAAGTTAAATGTGAATGTATTCCTTGAATGCATAATTTCGGCCAAGTGGTGATGATGGACTTGCAATGAGTTTTCATCTAGCTACTAGGACCAATAGTCTATGTTTTAAGTTTTCCTTAAAACTTTACAAATCTTTATAAGGTTATGTCATCACAAGTTGTGATTTTATTATCTTTTAGGGATGGAATATGTTTTGGTCAGTGACCTAAGGCTTCACTTAGCCTCTTGATGAATTAAAATGTTTTGCAAAGAGTTTTAGAAGTTCTAGATCGATTCCAAGAGAAACTAGTTAACTCATGTACCTAGAAATGTCAATTTAACTCTCTCATTTAAGTTAAATGTTTTCGGTTCTGATGTGATGAGTGTGATGCTGTATGATGATGTTTTGATGTGTTGGAATGTGTGAAAATATCATGTGATGATGTAGAAGCTTAACCTATGCATGATAGGTAAGAAACTAGCTAACTAGAAATACCGTAAAGCTAGAATTTAACATAGTTTTGACCCATTTGTTTATGGAACTAATCCAAACTGTTTTAATGGGGACATAATCAGATTTAGATTGTTTAGACATGAAAAACTTGGTATCATTTGGATTAGAAACGAATTCTAGCACCTACGGGAAACTAGTAACTATGAAACTGTAAAAATGCAAATGTAGAACTCTTAGAACATTTAATTTTCTAGATTCTGTCCAGCACCCTTACAACATGATAAATGTGATTAATAATTAGTCCTTAAGCATAGGAATGCCTCATAAGTGATTTAGATTTAATATATAGTGCCTTCGGCGAAAACAGAACCGAGAAAGGGTCTAAAACGTAAGTTCTAGAACCCCGTAAATACAAGTTAGAAATTCTGCCCTATGCTTATCAGATTTAAGTATGAACATGAGGATTAGGAATGATGATTAAATATGAGCCCTTAGGTGCATAAAGATATGAGCGACGGATGTAGAGAACTATATCTCAAGATTAAGACCCGTAAGGGTCAAAGCATAAGCTACCGTAAGGGTAAGCGTTTGGATGTTTTATGATGATGTATGAAGTATGCTAATGATGATGATGTTATTCATATGAGGAATTTATGAGACTATATGTTTATGTGGCATAAAGCAAATTTGGGAGGAAATTCGGTGTAATGACCGTTGTCTTGCTTGAATTTCCAACAAATTTGGGGACTTAAAGAGATTTTGAAAATTAAGGTACTAAGATGGGTTCTAGGATGACACCGGTTCGGCCGAGCACCTCCATAGAACTCATGTGACATTGGTACCATTTTACACTCTTAGGTGACACCGGTCACCGAGCACCCCTAAGAGTTTTGCCCTAACCCGCACTCGGATAGTCAGGATTTATGATTTATGCTACGCTTATCGTTAAGTGGTAAGTAAGCACTAGTGACGACTAGTTAAGGTAAGAGCTCATAACCTAGATGTATCACACGCTCGGGTGACACTGTTCGCCGAGCACCCAGCTCAATTGTCTTTTAGGGTGGCCCATGAGGAAGAGAAGTTTCATGATTATGATTATGTCACTAAGTTTTGTCCCATATGAATGTTACTATTGCCACTTTATGCCACCAAGAATGATGATGCTTGATGTTATGTTTTATGTATGTGCATTAGGTAGTGCCATGCATACATTTTCTATTATGTTGCATCTATGACATTAAGATCATCCTAAAATGAATGGACCTTGGCTAAAATATATTTTAAAGTTTAAAATGAACCTAATACATGCTCAGTCATTTTGTATAAATAAACCCAAGGTTCTGAGGGCGTAGATGATGACACCTAGGTAGTAGGAGGCCCTACTGAGATTCTTTAGCAAGATTCTCACTCCCTCTACCTCTTTCTTTCCATCACGTCTTCAGATGGCGACGTTCGTGGTGTTCGTGGACACGCCGATATGGGAGGTGCACCATGACCCGGACCACGGGTCATTCCATTTTGTGGGTCGATGCACGGTTAGAGTATTTATGTTCATGGGTCGACCCTTCACTCCCCTGCACATTCCCATCGTTTCTCCCCTGCCTCACCTTTTGGCGATGACCTGGTGTTCGAGCGCCGCACGTCCCTAGAGGAGAGGCTTCGCTGCACCCCATCATCCACGCCGCCGCCGAGACTACCCCCAAGATGTGCCCCTGCTGTTCGTCAGTCTTTTTCGAGACGGATTCTTCTGAGGATTCGGCAACCCAGGCACCCTCCGAGGGATCTTCCCCCTCCATACCCATGGACTTTGGAGAGGATATCGAGCCCACCGTGACTCAGCCGAGGCGTGCACGACGACCGGAGATGCGGCCATACCCCGGGACTCACACTCGATCCCCGCTCCGCCTCTTCACGCCCGAGGAGCTCGCCCAGTTTCGCGGATATTCCGCCTCGATCACGAGATAGTCACCAGTAAGAGGCCGTGGATGGCCCGAGATAGAGCACACACCACTTAGATGGGGATAAACCTTCTTTTGTTTAGAGGTTTCCCATTAGATGCACTCGGGTAGAGGAGTAGATTATGTTCATGTTTTATGTTGTATTTTCTTTTATGCATTTTCCTTGTACTAAATTAAGTCCCACACTTATAAGTGGGCAAGTTATATATATATAAGATGATATTCAGTGATGTTCATGTTGTGCCTTATGTTATGATGTTGTGAGACATTTGTTTACCATACATGGTTTACCGCTTATCGTATCACGCGGCTCTCACTTTTATTTCAAAAAAAAAAAATTACCCGTATTTTCCGCTAAGTAATTCAAAGTTAAATGAGAACTATGAAGTAACAGACTAATGATTAACCTAAATATGTTCTAGAGTATTGGGTTAAAAATTAGGATGTTACAAAACATCCCTACCCACGTGCAACCTAAGGTGGATAACCTCAACACAAAAGAGGTTTCATTCGTGCGTGCACTAAGGGCTACATTCCAATCTCTACAGCAGAATCACGGGTACGGAGGAATGTAGCCAATCCACGGGCGAGTTCGGCGGTGCGTGTGCATGCCCCGCGGATCGAACGTGTCGTACACGCCAGGGTCGTGGTCTGGGCACCGAAGCCCTCCGACGCCGAAAGTGATCTGCTCTTGTCGCCCATCCGCTTCTTTGAGGCGGAATGGGGGCAGAGCCCTCATGGTCCATAGGGGAGTCTTCTACACATCTTCCGAGTATTGCAATAGTAGCACATACTCCGGTATGTCAGCTAAACCGGCAGAGTGGGTCCGTAGGTTCCTCTCATGTCGTGCCCGTGCACGCTCAAAATTTGTGGGGTCACCATAGGGGGATGTCGGGGAGAAGCGATAACTATATACGGGGTGTGCAAACGGCCGTCCCAAAAACATGAAGATGCGCACAGTACATCGACCCTCAAAATGGAATGACCCATGCTCCAGGTCATGGTGGACCTCCCACCGGGGTGTGTCAACGAACAGCACGAACGTCGTCATCTCGTTCTGAAGATGTAATGGAAAGAAAGAGATAGAGGGAGTGAGATTCTTCCTAAAAAAACTCAGTAGGGTTCTTCTCCTATCCTAGGTGTCATCATTTACGTCTCCAGGTATCTCGGGTTATGTATAAAACCGTGGACATATATTGGTTCAATTATGAGTTTTCTAAAGTCTCAATTTCCGAGATCCGTTCCTTTTAACATATCACTTGTATTTACATAAATCATGGGAAATAAATTGTGGGACTTCAATCATATAACTTGGATCATAGAACATAAAACATATAACTTGGATCATCGAACATAAATCATACAACTTGGATCATAGAACATAAATCATATAACTTGGTACTTGGCACATGGTGACTTATCTTGGTTACTTAGGTGACATTAAAACTTTTACTTAAACTGGGGCCACCCTCATATTCTCCCTTTTGAGAAATCTCTAGGCTATGAGCTCATACCACACTAGTCGTCACTAGTATCTAGACTTTTATCCCTTGGGATAAGTCAACTTCCCGACTTTAAGTACAGGTTTAGGGGGCTAGAATCACATTGTCCCCACCCTTAGTTTGGTGGGTTCAAAGGATTACATACTCATATTTTAAGTCACCCTAAGTTTAACATGTTACTTTAAGATGCCACATAATTAATGCATAACACATAATTACCACTTCGGCATCTCTAAGGTTCTTTTAAAGAAGCAATAACATGAGATTACAAACCATCACATAAGGGTAATAGTTCACATGGCACCACATACGTCATGAGCTAACACATCAATTCATCATTAAATGAGAGGCACATATTCATCCCTTAAGGTAGAAACCCCTAAATCGGGTAACCTCAAACTTTCAAATTATTTCCTTATACCTCTAAGGGATTGATTAACCTCATTACCATGATTTATTAAGTCCTAAAACCCAATTAATCATGGCTGGACAGCCTTGGCAATAAGCTTGTATTAGATGAATTACGGTGTTCTAGAAGATGCGTTTTAAACCCTTTCTCACATCCGACTTTTTCTATGATGCTACAATTAATACCTAAGCCAATTATGAGTCACTCTTACTGATCTAGACATCATATAATGTGATTCTATGGATGTTAGTCAATCTGGACAGAATTCATATTTTCTGTACCTATGGGGTTCTACAATTCACATTTAAAGCAATTAAAGTAACCAAGCATGCTCTAAAATGTCTAGAACAATTAGCATATACTTGGCAAGGTATTCAAACATATTTACACCACCCAAAACATAATTTAAGGTGCTGGAAATGATCATGGCAGAACTGAAATTGGTAAGTCATCAAATCATGTGTAAACTTTCTTTTTCATGTACATAGGTAACTAATTTCTCTTGGAACAATTTTAGGACTTCAAAAATACCTTGGAAATCAATTTAACTTGTCAAGAACTTTCATAAAATACATAGGGCAGCAACTCTTTAAATTTACTCATGGTTGAAATTCTAAATACAAGAACATACTCAAAATACTTTCAAATGTCACTTATGTTTAGGAAAAACTTAAAACATAAACTATAGGCTCTTGTAACTAATGAAAAACTCATCCTAGAGCTTTCATCATCACATGGCCGAATGCATTTCAAGAAGATACCTTCTTGATTTAACTTTTCTCAAGATGAAATGGGCAAGTCTTTGAGCTCTAGTCTCTTAGGTGATGGCATAAAAGTAAACGTGCTATGCATTCCATTTTATTCTTCATTAGAGAGTAAAGTGAGAGCTTCAAAGTAAATATGAAATGCAAGAACTTGAAATTAAATGTGCAAGGCTCAAAGTAAATATGCAAGTTCCATTCTTTATTTTAGTGCTCTAGGCCCAGCAACAATCAACTTTAAGGCCAAAATAGAAAGGTTTCAAGATTATTTTAGGTGATATGCAAGCTCTTGTTTTACAACTTTAAGTTCTTAAGTGATGACTCAAAACATAAACATGGAATGCGAAGCTTGGAATTTAAACGTGCATTATGCAAGTTCATTCCTTATCTTGGGGTTTAGTGATAGCATAGAAATAAACATGCTATGCAAAGCATAAAGTAAACGTGAATGCAAGTTGCTTTTATCTTGTCTAGAGCTCTTGCAAGACTTTCAAAAAGAACATAGTTCCAACCCAAACCTCATCCTCACAAGAAAAGAGAACTACTAGTACTAGAATACTTAAAATGAATCATGACATTAAAAACTTGAAGATGGCCGAATCTTCATCAAGAAGAATAAACCATTTTTGAACTCTAGGGACCAAGATCTTAATGATTCAAACACCAACATCTCAAGTCCTCATCATTGAGTACTTTACTATGCTTTAAACTTCCATCAAAACCAAACTCATGGTAAACATAAAGGAACAAAACCGAAAACATACTTGGCCTAGGAACCAAGTCCAAGCTCTAGAGTTTTGTTCATGTGACATACATCATCATGAAGCCTTCATCATCAAGCTACCATTTTTTTTCAAGTTCCAAAGGCCTTCATGGCCGAAACCTCAAAGAAAAGAGATGGAGTTTTCAAAGGTTCAAGAGAAGCACAACTATTTCTTGAGTAAAACTTGGAAATAATAAACTTTTCTTAAGAAAACTCAAGCTTTAGAGGTTGTTCATATGACAAACATCAACATGAAGCCCTCATCACCAAGCTATCTTTTTCCAAGTACCTTAGGCCTTTATGGCCGAAACATCAAGGAAACAAAAGTTCCAAAAAGGTTTCATGAAAAACATAACCTTGTCTTAACCAAAACTTGAAAGAGATGAAACTTTTCTCAAACAAGATTCAAGCTTTAGAGGTCTCATGTTGGGATGAACACATGATCATCTCAAGAGAGCACTCATCATCAAGCTCTCCTCATCTTGGCCTTGAGGCCAAAAAAGAAAGAAAAAGAAGAAAGAATGGAACTTTTTCTTAAGAAAGGTTCAAGCTTTAGAGGCCTCACTTTAAGATGAACTCATGGTTTCATCTTGGAGAGCACTCATCATCAAGCTCTTATTACCTTGGCCTTGAGGCCGAAAATGAAAGAAAAAGAGAAGGAGAAAATCGAAATGAAACTTGTGAGAAAACTCACCATAACATATCATTCAAGCAAGATCAAGCATTAAGCATTAAGATAAAAAAAGAAAGGCATTATTTGAAAAGCTCCCTACCTTGTGGTTTTTGAAAAGAAGAGGAAGAACTTGAGCTTGAAGAACTCTTGGAAGCTTGAGAGAAAACCTCAAAGTGCTCTAAACTCTAAGCTTTAGTAAAATGAACAAAGGTGCTTCAAGTTCCCTAAGCTACCTATTTATAGAGAAGTAAAATGAATTGAAATGATGGTGGTCTTTTGGGGGGAAGAATTCAGCCACTTTACAGTGTAACGCCCCGTTTTTTTCTCTAAACTTTTAAATGACCAAAATGCCCCTAAGGTCATTTTTACCCAAAACACGAGGACGGCCGGCTTTGGCCATCCTCATAGGGTTCATATGTTATATGAAGGGGATTGTATGATTGTGAATGTCCAACGGAGCAGAAAAACCTCATTTTTGAGATTTCAAGCATAAATGACCGTATACCCTCGTGATGATTTCAAGCAGTTTTAAAATTCCGTTTTGACCCGGACTTGGTCTCGAGGTTTAAAACCATGATTTTAAGGCATGAACTATGATTGTTTAAGGTTTGGTTAAGTTCCGGTGGTCCCGGGCAGTTTTTGAGTAAAATTACGATTTTGCCCCTACTTAGTGCATGTTGGGCTTAATGAGTTATCTAACTCAGAACCTAGGCGATTTTAGGCTCTAATTGAAGGTTAATTAATTTCCATAATTAATCTAGAGCCAAAATCATTATTTAAAACTAATTGGAACCTAGAATTGTTTAAGGAAATTTAGAATTCTTTTCTAAATTCTTTTCTTTCTTTTAAAAGAAAAAGCAACTATGAATAGTATTTTTACTATTCACACTCCTTTTCCCAATGACACTCTCTTTTCCAAGAAAGTTGTCACTCTCAAATAATCATGATCACATTTGAAAAATATATGTCATTCAAAATTCAAAAAGAATAAATTGTTTATGTTGTCACTCAAAGCTTTCAATCAAGCTTCATAATCAATCATTCCTTCCATACTTTCTTCCATACCTTTGAATGACAACACATATAGATATTTTATCTTGTGGCCATGAAACTTTCTCTCCCTTGACCCTATAATTTTCAGCCACTTCCCCCAAGAATTCAAAAGAATTTTATTTTATGTAGTTAATCAAGTTGTCTTTCAAGCTACCCTATGACCTATGCCTACCCATGGTTTCAATCACACCAAGAATGACCACACAAGAAGATATTTCTCTCTTCCTTCTTCAAGAAGCTTCAACCAACTCCCCCTTCACTCCTTCATTTGCCTATAAATACACCACACTCCATAACTCCATCACTTTTGCATCCTTCTCCAAAGTCTCAAACTCTCTCATTTCCTTCTCTCAAGTTTTCTCACTTTTCTCTCAAACTCTCAAAGAGTTCCTCAAGCTCAAGTTCTCTCCTTCATTTTCAAGACACAAGGTAGGGAACTCTTTCAAAACATGTCTTTGATTCTTATGCTTGAATCTTGATTGGAAGTTGATGAATGGTTGAACCTCTATGTTGCTTTCTTTTTGGTTTCTTCCTTTTCTTCCCCCTTAGTTTTCGGCTTCAAGGCCTTGAATATGATAGCTTGATAATGAGTGTTCTCTAGATGTGACCATGAGTCCATCTTTCATGAGACCTCTAAAGCTTGAGTTTTCTTAAAGAAAGTTTCATTCTTTACAAGTTTAGTTAAAAGAGTTTATGTTTCTCTTGAACATTTTGGATTTTCTTTCTACTTCTTCTCATGTTTTTGGCCATGGAGCCTTTTTACATGGGAAAAATGTAAGCTTGATGATGAGAGCTTCATGTTGATGCTTGTCACATGAACAAACTCTAAAGCTTGAAACTTTGACCCTAAACCAAGCATGGTTTTGGTTTTGCTTTTGCTTTCTTCTTTATCATGAACTTCGTTTAAATATTTGTTTTGAAGGAAGCTATGTACTCAATGATGAGGACTTAGGATGTTGATGCTTGGATCATCAAGATCTTGGTCCCTAGAGATTTAAAAATGGTTCCTTTCTTTTGTTAAGATTTGACCACTTTCACGATTCTTGAAGTCATGTTTTCTCTTGATGCCTTGGTACCAATGGTTTTTCCTTTTCTTGTGAAGATGAGTTTTGGGTTGGGACTATGTTCCTTCTTAAAAGCCTTGTAAGAGCTCTAGACAAGATATAAAAGTAACTTGCATGGCATGTTTATTTTCTATGCCATCACTAAATCCCAAGATAAAGAATGAACTTGCATTATGCACGTTTAAATTCCAAGCTTTGCATCTCATTTTATATTTCAAGTCCTCACTAAACTCAAAGAATGAAAATGGATATGCACCTCATATTTACTTTGAGCTATCACTTTACTTTCTAAAGGACTCTAAAATAAAATGCATAGCACGTTTATTTTATGTTATCACCTAAGATACTAGAGCTCAAAGACTTGCCCATTTCATCTTGGGAAGAGGTTAACCATGGAAACATTCTTGGAATGTACATTTTGGCCATGTGATGATGATGGCTCCAAGATGAGTTTTCATTAGTCACAAGAGCCTATAGCTCATGTTTTAAGTCTTTTTGAAACATAGGTTGTACTCAAAAAGCATTTTGAGTATGTTCTTATATTTATGAGGATTTTGACAAGTTAAAATGATTGCTAAGATATTTTTGAAAATCAAAATTGTTCCAAGAGAAACTGGCCACCATAAGCATTTCAAAGGAATGACTCAGATATGTTCAAACCTGATTTTTTTTCGTGTTTTTAAGATGCTGGTAATCGATTACACAGCCTATGTAATCGATTACTGAGAGCTCTGATGAGCTCAAACATGAACTTTTGCCCAAAGTAATCGACATCAGATAGTGTAATCGATTACACATTCTCGACTCTAGTAATCGACACGAATCATGTAATCGACTACCCAGATGTTCTCGGGCCCAAAGAAAGTTTTTTAAACAAAGTAATCAATTACAAGTTCCATGTAATCGACACGTAAAGCCGGATGAGCTCAAACATGAACTTTTGCCCAAAGTAATCGACATTATATAGTGTAATCGATTACACATTCTCGACTCTAGCAATCGACACAAATCATGTAATCGACTACCCAGATGTTCTAGGGCCCAACAAGGTGTTTTTAAACAAAGTAATCGATTACAAGTTCCATGTAATCGATTACGTAACCCCTATCTTCCATGTTTTGAAATTCGAAGTCGTGTAATCGATTACGATACTTATGTAATCGACACGTAACCCAAGTTCACAAACAGAATGCCTTTCGATTCGATGACTTGAAGCTATGACCTTACTTTGCTTGAATCGGGAATTTTTATGACATGAGTTTATGCTTTAGCCTAACATGAATATATGATCTTATGTTAGATTTCAAGCATGATCAAGTTAAGAGGCTTATTGCTCTTGCTTACTTTATGATGATTTTTACTCCATGAGTCAAGTATGATGGTACCATGTGAACTATTATTCTTCAATGATAGTTTTATGTTTGCATGTTATTGTTCTTTAAAAACTTTAAAGATGCCTATGATGTAATTATGTTTGACATACATGAATTATGTGGCATCTTGCATTAACATGCTAAGACTTAAGGTGACTTAAACTATGAGAAGATGATCCTTGAACCACCAGGTTAAGGGTGGGGATAAGGTGATTCTTGCCCCTAGACCCGCATTTTTAGGTCGGGACCTTTAACTTATCAAAAGGGATAAGTCCATGTGCTAGTGACGACTAGCGTAGTATGAGCTCATAACCTAGAATTTTTCTCCATAGGGAGATCAGTTAGAGTGGCCCCAGGAAAATAATGATGATGTTTTAATGTCACCTTAAGTAACCAAGATATGTATCATGTTCCATGAATTATGCTTCTATGCACCATGATTATATGAATTTATGTGCTATGACCCATGACATAGGAAACCATGATATATGATTTATGTTCTATGATCCAAGTTATATATGCTTTATGTTCTATGAATCAAGTTATATGATTTATGTTCTATGATCCAAGTTATATGGTTTCTGTCCGAATTATATGATTGAAGTCCCATGATTTACTTCCCATGATTTATGTAAATACAAGTGACATGTTAAAAGGAACGGATCTCGAAAATGGAGACTTTAGAAAACTCATAATTGAACCAATATATGTCCACGGTTTTATACATAACCCGAGATACCTGGAGACGTAAATGATGACACCTAGGATAGGAGGAGAGCCCTACTGAGTTTCTTAGTAAGAATCTCACTCCCACTATCTCTTTCTTTCCATTACGTCTTCAGAGCGAGATGGCGACGATCGTGCTGTTCGTTGACACACCCCGGTGGGAGGTCCACCATGATCCGGAGCATGGGTCATTCCATTTTGAGGGCCGATGTACTGTACGCATCTTCATGTTTATGGGACGGCCATTTGCACACCCCGTGTATAGTTATCGCTTCTCCCCAACATCCCCCTATGGTGACCCCACGATCTTTGAGCATGCACGGCCACGATATGAGAGGAACTCATGACCCACTCGCCGTCACCGACATACAGAGTATGTGCCACTATCGTAGCACTCGGAAGAGGACCCTGTGGAGGACTTCCCATGGACCATGAGGGCTCGCTTCACTCCGCCTCTGCGACCGATGGGCAGCGAGGAAACGGTCACTCAGCGTTGGAGGGCTTCGGTGCCCGGACCACGACCCCGACGTGGACGACATGTTCAGTCACAGGGTATGCCTGCACCCACCGAGCTCCGCCCGTGGATTGGCTACGTTCCTCCATACCCGTGATTCTGCTGTGGAGATTGGGGGGTAGCCCTTAGTGCACGCACGACACGTAGTATGGATGAAACCTCTTTTGTGTTGAGGTTATCCACCTTAGGATGCACGTGGGTGGGGGATGTTTCGTTCTAGTTCTTTTCTATGTATTCTCAGATTTCCGCTGTATTCCTGTTTATCATGTACTTAAAAAGTCCTGCCCCGTAGGGTAGGCATATTATATATGAGGTATTCCAGTTGTTATGATGTTATGATTATGAGCCACTTCTATGTTTATATTTCTGCACTTTATGATACCGACCCAGTAAGGTATGCGCGGCTTCTATTTTAAGTAATGTTTCGAAAAAAATTGGCTCGTATTTTCATTAAGTTATTTTTCCAAGTAAAAGAAAGAACCATGGCAGTAGGTAATGACTAATATTTGGCCTAAGTACGCACTAGTAGTATTGGGTCGAATATTAGGGTGTTACATACAGCCACATGGGGGAGGAAATATCTTTGTTCAAAGCATGGTGTTAGTCATTCAAAGCATGGTAAAAGTCTAGCTATTTATGTCCTAAAGTATGGCTAACAATGTAGCTTATTTCCAAACCTTTTAAATGAATAAAATCATAAAATTTTGGGCTGTAAAGGAGTGGAAAAAACCATGCATTCCATGTCAAAAAAAGAAGAAAATATTTTCTAATTTTGAATTTCCAAAGCATAGGTAAGGTGGTGTAAGATATAGTGTCTTGAAAAGTTTGATTGAAAGCTTGAATGACCACAAAAACAATTCATTCTTTTTGAATTTGAATGACATAAATATTTTTAATTTAGAAATGAATTGAAAACCTTGATTGATGTATGACAACTTTTCTTGGAAGAGAAAGCATTTTTGGGAAAGGAAATGTGAATAGTGAAAATACTATTCATAGTTGCTTTTTCTTTAAAGAAAGGAAAGAATTAGAATTGAGTTGCAAATTTTCCTAAGCAATTTTTAGGTTCTAATTAACCTTACATAATTATTTTAGCTTTAGATTAATTAAGAAAGTTAATTAACCTTTCATTAGAGCCTAATATCGCTTAGGTTTGAGTTAAATAACTTGTTAGGCTTAAAATGCACTAAGCAGGGGTAAAATCGTAATTTTTACCAAAAGTTGCCCAGGACCTCCAGGACTTAGACCAACATGGTTTCTGCCTTAAAACATCATTTTTGATCTTCGGGACGAGTCCGGGTCGGAGTCGAAACTTAAAACAGCCTTAAATCAAGTTAGGGGTATTTTGGTCATTTGTGCACTCAAATCTCAGAAATGAGGTTTTTCTGCTCCGTTGGACATTCACAATCATACAATCCCCTTCATATATCATATGAACCCTATGAGGATGGCCAAAGCCGGCCGTCCTCGTGTTTCGGGTAAAAATGACCTCAGGGGCATTTTGGTCATTTAAAAGTTTAGAGAAAAACGGGGCGTTACAGTTGTGTGGTGGTTTGGAGTTGAGAGGTGGTACAGAGTGCTGGCTCTTGAAGAATAGAGAAGAAGAAGAAGAACTCTTGAAGACAAAGAAAGGAAACTAAAGTTGCAATAATAGCCAAATGCTCTTGTAAGCTTCCATGAGTGAGCTATTTATAAAAAATGAGATATGAGAGGATGAAGGGGGGAGGAAGGCCATGGCATGGAGGGAACAAGAAAGAGAAAAATATCTCTTTGCATAGTATGGGTTTGGGTATGGCTAGGTATGGCTTAAGGCATGGTTCTTTGAGTGCATATTTTAATCAAATTTCAACATATAATGGATGAAAATGGAGGCGAAGTGGCCGGTCATATTAAGGAGAAATGGGGAGGATAAAGTCTCATTCTAATGTTGGTTTATGAGTGTGTTTAGAAGTTGATTTGGTTAGGTCATGGATTAGGAGTTGTAATTAAGTGTTTAGGTGAAAAAATGAGCAATTAAGGTGGCTCAAGACAAGATTAAAGAGTGTTCTTGGACAATTAGTGCAAATCCACCTTTATTAGCAAAGAATCTCATCACATGACCATTCCCATAATTTAAGAAATTGAATAGAGAAAATACTATTCCAAATTGACATGACACTAATTTTTGAATTAGGAAAAGGGTTCTAAATTTCTTTAAGCAATCTTAAGCCCTAATTAACCTCAATTAATTATTTTGATTTTAGATTAATTATTAAAATAAATTAATCTTCGATTAAAGCCT
This sequence comes from Dalbergia cochinchinensis, assembly GCA_031216125.1. Taxonomy (NCBI): domain Eukaryota; kingdom Viridiplantae; phylum Streptophyta; class Magnoliopsida; order Fabales; family Fabaceae; genus Dalbergia; species Dalbergia cochinchinensis. The sequence continues at coordinate 27,773,268 of CM062375.1, read as the reverse complement.
AATATTGCTTAGGTTTTGTTAATTATGTAGTTAAATTCGTTATGCCTTTAATTAGGGGCAAAACGGTAATTTTTCACAAAAACTTTTCGTGATCACCCGGGCTTAAACAGACATTAGATATCCCTTAAAAATGTCATTTCAAACTCCCAGGCAAGGTCCGGGTCCAGTCAGAAATTAATTCTGTGCCAATCAGTCACAGGAGCGTTTTGGTAATTTTGTGTGTAGGAACTCAAAAATGAGATTCTTCTCTCTATTAACACACATAACACATGTAATCATACAAAATCCCCATTCAATACTAGAATGGCCCTTTGAGGATGGTCGAGGTTGGTTATCCTTATTCTCCCAGTGAAAATGGCCTTAGGGGCATTTTGGTTATTTGTACACGGGAAAAATCGAGGCGTTATAGATAATGCCACTCAAATTGCTGAATTGTTTTTCAAAGAAGTGGTAAGATTGCATGGCATGCCAAGAAGCATTGTCTCCGACCGTGACACCAAATTCTTAAGTCACTTTTGGAGGACCTTGTAGAACAAGTTAGGAACCAAGCTCCTTTTCTTTACAACTTATCATCCACAAATCGATGGACAAACTAAGGTAGTGAATAAAACTCTCTCAACCTTGTTAAGGGCTATGATTAGTTAGAATCTTAAAGTCTTGGGAAGAATGTTTACCTCATGTAGAATTTGCTTACAATAGGGCAACATACTCTACTTACTACTAATCACTCTCCTTTTGAAGTGGTCTATGGTTTCAATCCTTTAACTCCATTAGATTAAATCCCTTTGCCAATGAGAGAGCAAGTTAATCTAGATGGTAAGGAAGGGTTCTGGAGCTAAAAATCTCCCTTTTTTATTATGACAAACTAATTTGAAAATATTTTGAAGAGTTATCGAAAGAAATATTATTAAAAGTACAACATGATAAACATTTTATTCTTTCAACTTATCACAAAAAGTGATTTTCAAGAAATTCTTTTCTTAAGGCATTGTATGAGTAGGATAAGAACATTTTATAGTCTTGTGTGACTTAAATAATAGTTATTGTTATCTTTCATGAAATTTTGAACTAGCTCAAAGTACTTTCTGATAGGCATCAGAGAAGTATGTCAAAAGAAAAAAAAAATTAGGCCTTGTCTATACAAGCAGTTTGATTTTTACTCATAACAATACTTTCTGAAGATTCATATGCTTGAATAACTAACAATAAATACTTCATATATTTTATCTTGATTGCTTTCCTTATTCAGCACTTTTTTATCCAAACATATTTTTTGAAATGGATGCTCATGAAATTTTGAGCAGACAAGACAAAGATTGATACTTATGCAGTATCTAAGCTCAAAGAAACCTTAAAAATAAATAGTACATACTGTTCTAGGTTCCTAAAGCTCAATAGGGATTAATTCCAATAAAATCAAGGCAAGAGCAATGTTGAGCATATATTGAGAGTTTAGGAAACTCTTAACATAGGTATCAAAGCATGGGATTTATAAATCAAATGCTGAAAAACAATTGACATGCTCTTCAAGTTAACTTGCACATATATCAGAGCATCAGTACTTTATGTATCAGAGCATTAATAAGTCATGTGTTAAAGCATTAAGTTCAGAAATGATGTAATGAGTTGTCAGATTAAGCAAATTAAAAAAAATAACTTGTTCATCAGCACAAGATGCTTGATTATATAAGCAAGATATACAAATATATGTAACACGGGGCAAGCATAAAATAAATTGAAACATAGTAAAAAAAAAAAACAGATTGTATTATTTCAAACTAAAGAAAAGTAACAAAGCAATTTAATATCCACAAGAAAAATAGAAATTGCTTTTAACAAAACAAAAAAATGCAAATGCTAAAAATATTCTCTAAATTGGCTCCCTCTCAGCATACTCTCCCTGTTTTTGACAACACAAGATTTTTCTTCCCCTCCCTTTGTCATCAACAAAAAGAGGTGTGATCGAATCTAGGAATACCATTATCAGCCTCTGCGCCAGACTTCATTAAATGGGGTTGGAAACATCATTCTTTAAGGTCTTGAAATGAGCTCTAGTAAGATGTCAAAATGGACTTGCATCATATTTATATTTCAAGCTCTTGCATCTCATATTTATGTTTCAATACCTTACACCTCATATTTATTTTTGTAACGCCCTGATTTTCTGTCTGAGAGAATGCCCCTGAGGTCATTTTCTACCCGGAATTCCAGGATAGCTAGCCCGGTAGTCCTCGAAGGGTCAACTCAATGTTTGAAGGGGATTGGATGGTCTTTGAGAGGTTTCGGAATGAAAATTGTGTTTTCTGCAGTTTCGGGTCAAAATGACCAAAATACCCTTATAGCGTTTTACGCGAGTAAAGGTGCTATTCGAGCCCGAAACTTTCCTCAAAGGTTTAAAATGATGTTTTCATGTATTTAAAAGTACCTGTTTAAGTCCCGGTGATTCTAGGCAGTTTTTGTGCAAAATTATGATTTTGCCCTTAGCATAGTGTCATTTAAGCTTAATAATGTAATTAAGCAAAACCTAAGCAATATTAGGCTCTAATCGAAAAATTAATTAATTTCCATAATTAATCTAGAGTCAAAATAAGTCATTAAAATTAATTAGAACCTAAGATTGCTTAGATTAAACTCAAAGCCCCTTTTTCTTTTAAAAACTCAAGTTTCTAGAACATAGAATCTTGAATAGTATTTTTACTATTCACTCTCCATATTCCAAGAAGCCTAGCTAGAGTAGGATTTTGACCCCACTAATGAGCTAGAATGCTCACTAATCATGCCTTAACATAGCCTTAATTACCTATCCTTTCACTTACATGTAACATCCCTAAATTCATAAATAAGATAAATATCGATTAATGCTAATTAGCAATTAGATAAAATAGGGCAAAAACCAAGAGAACCTGGACCAGCTTTATGAAACATAACAAATATTATTAGAATATTCAAGTATTTCTAGAGAAAAATGCAAAGAATTACAAAAATGCCATCATTTAATAGAAATAACGAAAATACCCTTGCTATGTAAAGGAAATTACCAAACTACCCTTGCTTTATTAGTAAATGACAAAGATACCCTTACTCTGTAAATAGAATTACAAAAATACCATTGTCATTGTATAATTACAAAAGTATCCTTGTCTTAGTTAAAGAAATTACTACAATGCCAATTACAACAATGCCATTGCACAAATCCCTAGATTTGCCTTTAGGCAAGAATGAATCTAAGCCATTGAATTAAGATGACAATACAATAATTCAACCACATACATCATACCCATTCTTAATCACATACATGCACATAGATAATCTCATGCTAAAAAAATTAAAAACACTTATTAAAGCATAAGATCACATGATGTAAATCTATGATGCATACATACATTAAAGGTTAGAAATTTTCCACTAACAACATTTTTGCATAAAACATGGAACATGTTTGCATAAAACATGGAGCATTTTCATCCCAAAATTAAGCTAACATGTTTGCATAAAACATGGAGTGTTTTCATCCAAAGTTTGGCCAACATGTTTCCATAAATCATGCTCCAAGAATTAATTCTCTAAATGTTTCTTGTCTTGATCCTTCCACTATAAATACTCTTCAAACTCTTTTCCATTCCTTACATTTCCAAAACACAAAGAGGCCTTACCATGCTTTGCAAGAGATACATTCTCTAGCTCTTGTAAAATACATACACTTTTACTAGTTTCCAAGCCTTAGAAACTCCCTAAGTGCTCTTTCTTTCTTATTTTTTTCTACCATTCTTCTTATGTTCTCCTCTTCAAAGATTTCTCTTAATCCTCTAAACCTTATTTAAACACTTAAATTCTAAACTCAAACCTTCACTAGCTCTCATAAGAGTTACAATCTTTAACTCTGGTGAGAAATATTTTCTTAAGCACTCAAGTTCTAGAGTCAAGATTCAAGGAGGGTCATCCACTCCAAGGACTCTTGCATAAGCTCAAGAAAGAAGAGAAGGACTCTTCTTTAGACCCTACATAAGAGGTAGGAGTTTCTTCTTTATTTGTTCAATCATTATTGGCTTCTAACCATGGATAGAATGCCTCAACCTTGAGTTATTGTCAAAAGTTTTGAATGATTATTTGTAAAATATATTTTTAGATAGCACAATATATTCTATTATGTTCTTAGCACTTCTATGATGTTATCATACTCAAATATAACATAAAAAGATAGTATGTGAAACTTGATTTTTTTAATAAAAATTACTAAAGACATAAAAATGGTAGGTGCTGGAATTTCTAGTTGATTCTGGCAGCAGGCACTTCGGAATGTAATGATCATAAAATATGAAGTATCCCGAAATAAAAACATTTTTATCATAAACTAGACTCATTATAGAAGACTCTCCAAAAAGAATCACCCAAAACGGAGTTCTCTAGCTCAAGATATAAATTTTCAAAGCTAAGCCAAAGCGAAACTCTACATACGACCTTGCAGTAGTAAAATAAGTGTAACTCACTATATAAAAATCCAAATGGACTGATTTCAACTCCTTAGGAAAGCTAACACATAGAGAAACACATATATGTATGTTATACATAATGCTTTGCACCACGAAAATATAGAATGAGAAATAAATTTTAAGGACACTGTGCTGTGAGAGTGTAGTTTGGAGCAGCCTCGGCTAAGGAAAGACTTGGTATTTAAGCGTGTCCATTGTGACCCACCTCTCTTTCCCCCGGGAACCCTCCTGTGCACGGATTACAGTTGAATTACACTAAAACTTAATGAATTAGGAATCTAAAACTACCTTTTCTAGGCTGAGATAACAAGTATATAGAGAGCTACAAATTTTTCTCCTAAAAGATGTTAGAAATTGAAATAGAAGATTCAAGTCTTGCAAGAAAACTTAAATATTTAAGTAGTAATAATCTTCAAGAGGAAATATATATATATATATAAAAGTCATAGGGGAGTTTTAAAATATGTAAAGAATATTTAATAATATTTTAAAGTGCATTAATGTATTACTAAAAAAATTAAGTGTACAAAGAAGACTAAGAGATTCTATATAAGATCTTATATAAGTCTATCCGCTAAATACCTGCTTAACATGAATGCTATTTTTACCATGAGACTTAGTATGAAATGTCTACTATTTGATATAAGATAGTGTATGAAATGTTTCTATGATATCCAAGCTGATATATAGTATTATGAATATATATTGATGAGTTATGAAATGATAAGAATGGATGATTGATTGTACCGTGATTTATTTATGATTGCATGATTATTTTTCACTCAATGAGAATAAAAGTAAAGCCTGAAAAAGTAGCAATGATAGTCTGGAAAAGTGGACTTGAGCTAAGCTCACGGCTTAACCCCTAAACCGCTGAGATCACGGCAGAACGAAAGAAAACCAAAAGGTTATGGCGATGGCCACGGTATGAGCTCATTACCCTTTTAGGGTGGTCTAAGGCATTGATGTATTCATCCCGTGAGTAATTATGAGACATGTCAATAAAAGAGGATAAAGTGTCATGAATGAATACTACTAGTAGAAATGCTTGTATGATTACAAAAAGGATGCATGAAATCATTAAGTGATGTGTTGACTTGTAATTGATGAGTTAAGTTAGATATGTATGACTCGCTAATAAGAATAGTTTAAAAGTAACTCTACCTCGGCTAATCACGTTTACGAAAATCTTGATAAATGAACCTTTACTCCGTCCATCACTTTGTAAACAAACCCGAGGTAGCCGGAGTGACAATGATGACACGATCGATACCAAGTTGAAATTCCTAATGAGAAATCCAAAGCATTTCTCACTCCTATGTATGTTTCGCTTGTCACCACCAGACATCGATGGATCCCAACTATTCGAGAAGGGGAAGTCTCGCTTCCTCGAGTAAAGATGCACCTGAGTCCTGGGAGCTAGAGAGAAAGACCACTACTAGGCTAGCCTCAGATTAGACATCTGATAGGTTAAGAACCACTACCACCACCTCTGTAGTAATCTATGCTAGAGATTTTTACTTTTCCACTGTTGCTATTCGTATGCTGTATTTTCTTCTATGTACTATTTTATGAGATGTATCAAAAGCCAGTAATGTATTTACTCGTGTAGGTGCTACTATGTAAACTCATGTTGGTAACAATGATATTACTGCTCAGTAAACTTCAATGTTAGAAATTATATTAAATCGGAACTATGGCGCACATATTATTCACATTTCAGGCTTAATTTTTAAAAGTAGATTTGTATAAAAAAATTACCCCTATCTTCTTATCATTAATTTAAAAATAAAATTGATTAAAGAATATAGGTAACAGCTAATAGAGTCCGGGTCTATTAGGGTGTTACATTACACACTTACTTACAAACTCCTAATCTTAAGTCTAATCAAGGACACACCTAAACACATCACTAACCCACAATTAGGGAAGCAATTTCCTCCCCTTGGATTCTTCAAAATAGGCGCCACCTCACCCCTCCCTACATCAAGAGTTTGTTCTTTCCAACACTCAAAGTGACATGCTAGTCCATACCTCCAACCATGCCTAGCCTTACCTATGAATGACTACATGTAAGAGATATTTTCTCTCCTTTCTCCACTCAAATTGTGCCACCTAGCCTCCTCCCTTCACTCCTCTCATGTTCATTTCCTCTATAAATAGACACCCAAGGAGCTTGCTAGAACCTTTGCTCATTTCTCTCACACCCCTAAATACTTTCTTTCTTTCAAGCTTCAAGAAGTTCTTCTTCTTCTTCTTCTTCCTCAAGAGCAAGTTACCTTTCTCAATCAAGAAAACACATCCAAGGTAGGGAGTTTATGTTAAGAATTCATTTCCTTCTTTTGTTTAGCTTTTGGTTTGGAATGATAAAGTTTGGTTCTTCTTTCCTTCTCTTTTCTTTTCTTTTTCAGTCCTTATTCTTCTTTTTTCTTCTCTTGGATTTCGGCCATGATGGCCTACATTGGAGGGGACCATGACTTGATGATGAGGATCTTGGGTGTTGGATGAGAAACTACCACCTAGTGACCTCTAAAGCTTGAAGGTTTCAATCTTTCAAATGGTTTTATCAAGAAAAGAAAGTATGATGTTTTTAAAAGAGTTTAAATGGTGAATCTTGAGCCTAGGACTCAAAAGATAATAAATGGTTTGCACCCATATTTACTTTCGAACCTTGCATTCATATTTACTTTTCAAGTTCTTGCATTGCACGTTTACGTTAAGCTTTGCATATCACGTTTATTCCAAGCTATCACCTAAACTTAAAGATAAGGAGTGAACTTGTATTTCATATTTATATTTCTTGTCTAGCACGTTTACCTTTCAAGTCATCACCTAAGAACCCAAAGGTTAAAACAAGAGTTTGCATATCACCTAATTAATCTCAAAGCCTTTCTATTTCGGCCTTAAAGTCGATTGTTGCTAGGCCTAGAGCACTAAAATACTTGCATCTCATATTTATATTTGAGCTTGCACATCATATTTACGTTTCCATTGTCATCACTTCATAATATCAAGATTAAAACAAAATTACATCATCACCTATATGTCTAGAGGCTCAAGGTTTACTCCTTTTAACTCACAAATGAATTTCGGTCCCATGTGCTTTTACCTTTATAAATGGGTGTTTCCGTTTAAGGAGTTGGAGATTTTGAAAAAGGTCTTGTTGATGATGAATCTTATTTTTGTGATATGTGAAAAGTTTTGAAAGGTTATAGGCCCCAAAGGGGATAAATGTGTGTTTGGTTTTAAGGAAGATGATGGAATGATGTTAAAAGGTTTTTAGAATGAATGGGCAATTTTAAGAATGTCAAAACTTGAGTTTTTTCACCATTTTGGGTTACTGGTAATCGATTACAAGGATTATGTAATCGATTACCAGAGTGCCTTGCACACCCGGATATAAGTTTTTAACCTGTGTAATCGATTACAAGATGATGTAAATGATTACACAGTGTTCTGGAAAACCCAGAACATGTTTCTGGACCCTGGTAATCGATTACCACTCCATGTAATCGATTACTCAGGTGTTCTTGAGGCCCAAAATGCATTTTCAACCAAGGTAATCGATTTGAAGGCTCATGTAACTTGTAATCGATTACCAGGACCTCAAACCTCCCTATTTTAGAAAATTGAGCCAAGTAATCGATTACAAGGCCCATGTAATCGATTACCAATATCTAAAATGTGCAGATAAGTGTTCCTTCCTTCATGTAAACATGAATTGATGATCTTGCATGCCTATTCTCAGATTACAACATGATGATTTATAGTTTGGTGAATGTATGTATATATGAAATGAATGTGAAGGCATGTTGCATGATAAATTGCATGAATGATTATCATTGAGTGGGATGCATGATTTTATGAGTTTATAAGCATGATAAGTTAAGTGATGATTTATGATTGTATTGCATCTTGTTATAATATGCTAAGGCTTAAGGTGACTTAATGTATGAGAAAATGATCCTTTGGACTGGCCAAACGATAGGTGATGAAAAGGTGATTCTTGCTTAAAGGATGTAAATTATGAGAAAATGACCCTTTGGACTCACCAAACTATAGATGATGAAAAGCTGATTCTTGCCCCCTAACCCATACTTATCAAGTCGGGACTTCAACTTATCAAAAGGGAATAAGTTTATGCTAGTGACGACTAGTGAGGTATGAGCTCATAACCTAGAAGTACTCTTAAAAGGGAAGAGTAATAGGGTGGCCCCATGGATGAAAAGAAACTAACTTAATGTCACCCAAAAAAACAAGGAATGTCATTCGTGAACCATGTTCTATGCACATCATGTTTGCTATGAAGTTAGATGTATGCTTAATGATGCATAAAGTATTAACATGCATATCATAAAGAAGTATGATGCATTCACTACAAGACTCATGATAAAATGAATGGGCCTCGGTAATGGATGTTTTAGAACTTAATAAATGAATCCTTGCATGCTCACTATTTCATAATTAAACTCGAGGTTCCTAAGGACGATGATGATGACACGTGTGTGAAAAAGGGGAGCCCTACTGAGATTCTTGTATAAGTTTCTCACCCCCTATCTTTCTTTTCCATCTTCGTCTTTAGACAAGGCTGACAAGGACGTTCATGGATTGCCCTGAGGTGCCGATATGGAAGTAGCTTGATGGTCAAGAATAGAGTGATGCAGCGGGAGCAAGGACATAGTCTTAGCTTAATTACACTATAAGTTATGTGTGGTTTTTAAGTTGTTGCATGCTCAACCTTTAAAGGTGGGCTTAATATGTTAATGTGGCATTATGGTGGGACATCCTTATGTCATTAATACTATTAATGTTTGACTTGATATTTAATGTTAATGTTATATGATGATGTGCCGATGGTTGTTCTTTCTATGAAGCTTACTTGGTGTTTATGTTCGTGTTATTCTTTTATGCTTACGCTTTACGTTAAGCGAGGCTCACGTTTTGTTTATGTTTCAAAAAAAAAATTCTACCTGTATTTTCCGCTAAGTATTTTAAAGAAAGGTTTTAAAGAATGAGACTAAAAGAGTAATAGACTAATGGTTAACCTGAATACGTTCTAGGAGTACTGGGTTAAAAATTAGGATGTTACAATTTTCAAGTTATCACTTTAAATCTTGAAGACTAAAGAAATGGACTTGCATTCTCATGTTTAAAGTTCAAGTTTTACATTTTATATTTATATTTCAATTTATAACCTAAGGCTTCAAAGTCTTAAAAATAAACTTGCATTCTCATATTTATATTTTCAAGTCTTGCATATCATATTTACTTTTCCAAGCCATCACCTCCTAATCATAAAGACTAAAATGAGGTTGCATATCATATTTATTTTCTTGCCATCACCTAAATCTCTAGAGCTCAAAGACTTGCCCTTGTAACTTAAATGGAAGTTTTACTCATGGTTACCTCTCTTGAAGGTATTTTTGGCCATGACAAGGTATTGGTATTAGAATGGATTTTATTTTATCTTAAGGTTTAAGACTTGTATCCATGATTCTTTGCTTATTTTTGAAAGAATTGGAAACTCCAAAAGGTATCCAAAATATTATTTTCATGGACAAAATCTTATTAATGGAAATTTTATTTTTCTACTGCCCTAAGGGTTATTATGCACATTTTCAAAGGGATAATTTGGTTTTAAGTGTTCTCATTGGATTGGGATAAAATTAGGGGAAAAGTAGTTACTAGAAATAATTATGTTGCAATTTTTGATGCCATTGGAGGTTAAAATTATAGATACTATTTTAATTCTTTTAAATTTGCAACATGCTATTTGGAATGGTTTAGAGGTGCAACAATTACTATTAGTTGTTATGGAAATCATTCTTGGCACCTTTGCCAAAACTAGTAACTAGAAACACGTAAAATTATAATTTTGGAAGCTTTTGACAACTCCATTTTGGGTTATTGCCTAAACTATTTCATTACTGTATGGTGCTGTTTGGGATTGTTTAAGTGTGTAAAATTTATTAAAGTGTAATGATTATTTTTAGCACTTAAGGAAAGACTAGTAACTAGAAAGGATAAAAAATGTCATTTCTAGAACTCTTAAGGATAGAATGCTGGATTCTGTTTCAGCAAAGTTATAATTCTATAAAAGGATCTTTAACACTTAGTAAATGTGTAAGAATCACTCATAATTGGTATAGGAATTAATTTTAGCATCTTAAGGTATGTTTTTCCCTTCAAAACCCAAACTCACAAACATACCCTCAGGAAAAATCGGTAATAAGAAACGGTCAAAGACGTAACTTTTGGAACCCCAAAATGGTTTAATTTTTAAGTGTTGTCCAAACCTTATAGCTTTATTTGGTAATGTTCATGAGGTTAAAAATCAATGAGAATCATGGTAATTGATCTTTTAGATATATAAAAGAATCATTACTAGTGTTAGGTTAACCCGAATCATAGTTTTGACCTGTTAAAGGGCTAATGAGTGATTGCCAATAACTTGCGCATGGCTATGTGAATAACATCTGTGATGATCTTTGATACCTCATGTATGTGTATATATACCTTGTTGTGCATAGCATATGCATTAGCTGAGTCTGGTCCTTAATTCTGGCATACTGGGTAGGAGCACGTTTCTTTTCAATAAGATGTTGTTAATGGTATGGTTATGTGAACTATTTTATGGAGAATTGCAATTATGGTTTAGATAATTAAGATGCATTGATAGAGTGTTTTATGAGCATGAAATGTTAATTTGTAAAATATGTTGATATGATTATGTGCTCATGCTTGCATTTCTAAATAACATGCTAAAGTTAAGGTGACATAATATATATGGAAATGATCCTTTAGATTCCCCAAATTGAAGGTTATGAAAGGTGATCCAAGTAAGTTGCATGCGCATAATAAGAAAGTTAAGTTAAGGCAAGGAAGTCATGTGTTTTCCCCTCTATTACCCCATATTAAATCTAGCGACGACTAGGTAGGTTGAGCTCATCCTAGGCAATTGTGAGGTAAAGTTTTGGTGGTTATTGTAAAATTGCCGAGGAAAGTGAGATGGTTGGTTTAGGATGGTTATGTAAGAGGGTGGTTATTAAGAAAGGAACTTGAGAGTTCAATTATGAGAAATTACATTATCATGGGTTCTCTTACCTCCCATGCATGCTAAAAGTTATATGGTTCATCATGTTTGCATTCTTATACTCATCATCCGATTGCATAATTTGAATGATAAGTCACCTAAGAAAGAAAGGAGGAAAGATTGCATGCATAGTAGATATGTTCCTTATGTTTCTACAATATGTCATTGTGAACTTGGAATGTTGCATAAGATATTGGCATGCATTCGTGATCTAGTATGCTACATTCATAACATTAAGATGCATGCTAACTATAATGCCCCAATTTTTTCCTGTCTACAAATCACCAAAATACCCCTGAGGCTATTTTTATCGAGAGAATGAGGATAACTGGCCCCGGTCATCCTCAAAGGGCTGTTTTATAATTGAAACAGGGACTATGTGTGTTATGTGTGTTAACAGAGCAGAAGAATCTCATTTTTGAGTTCCTGTACACATTACCAAAATGCCCCTGTGACTAATTGACACAGAATTAATTCCCGACTGGACCCGGACTTTGCTCGAGGGTTTAAAATGTCATTTTTAAGGGATGTCTAATGTCTGTCTAAGCCGGGATTATCCCGGGAAGTTTTTGTGAAAAATTACCTTTTTGCCCCTAATTAAGGGCATAACGAACTTAATTACATAATTAACGAAACCTAAGCAATATTAGGCTCTAATTAAATATTAAATAATTTTAATAATTAATCTAGAGTCAAAATAATTAATTGAGGTTAATTGAGGCCTAATATTGCTTAAAGAAACTCAAAATCTTTTTCTTAATTCAAGAATTAGTGTCATATCAATTTGAAATAGTATTTTCTCTATTCCAATTCCTTAAATTATGGAAATGGTCATCTAATGAGATTTCTTGTTAATAGGGGTGGATTTGCACTAATTAAGCAAGAACACTCCTTAACCTTGTTTTGAGTAGCCTTAATCATTCACTTTCTCACCTAAACACCTAATTACAACTCCTAATCAAGTGCCTAATTAAACCTCCCTAAACCATGTCATAACACAAATGAAATGAGATATTTTCCTCCCCTAATCCTTCAAGAAATCAGCGCCACTCCTCCACCATTCATTCCATCACATGTTGAAAATTTAACACTCAAAGAACCATGCCTTGAGCCATACCTAACTATATCCAAACCCATGCCTACACTATTCCATGAAAAGAGATATTTTTCTCTTCCTTTTCCCTCCAAAGGCTACTAGCCATTCCTCCTCCTTTCATCCCCTCATATTTCATTTTGTCTACAAATAGGTGCCAAAGGAAGCTTACAAGAACCTTTGCCCACTCTTGCAACTTCAAGCTTTCTTTTTTTGATCTCAAGAACTCTTCTTCTTCTTCTTCTTCTTCTTCTTCTCTACTCTTCAAAAGCCACCATCCCCTACCACTCCTCAACCCCAAACCACCACACAACCACCATAGATATTCCTTTAAACATATAACTTCTCTACTTCCAAAGATCAAACCCAAGATAAACCTTTCCTTTTCTCTTGTGGCCGAAACCATTTCCTTGCCCAAAGGAAAGATTGTTCTTCTCATTCCTTCTCAAGATCAAACTCTCTTTTATTCATCAAGAAAAATACCTTTGGTAAGGAGTTGTTTTAAAGATTTCATTCTTTCATCTTGTTCCATTCTTGTATTGGAGTGTTGAAAGACTGGTTCTCTCCTTTTTCCTCTCTATTTTCAGTTTCAAGATTTCCTTTTTCTCTCATTTCCTTTTCCTCTCTATTTTGGTCCATGGGATATCTACCTTTATAAATGTGATTTGGTTCTTCAAGGAATGAGATCCTAATAAATGATATATTGTTGTCTTGAGAAAATGAAGTTTGTGTCTTACAATTTTTCCTTGAAACTTATGATTATTCTTAAAGTGTTTAAACATGGTTCACCTAACCAAAACCCTTTTATTACATTCTCAAACTTCACTACTGACCTAAGGTTATTGCTTGTGTTTTTATAAGAATAAAGTTAATTATATGAGTATTTTTGATCTAGAATTAATTCTAAGACTAGTTACTAGAAATGCTTATTTTGCAATTTTGCATGCTCTTAGGAAATTAAATTTTGGATTCTGTTCAAATCTTTCTAGATTTGATGATTGCTGCTTAGAGTATATTTAACATGTAAAAATTGTTCTTAATGAGTGTGGTAATGATTTTTAGTAATTAAGGAAAGACTAGTAACTAGAAAGAATAAAAAATGTGAACTCTAAGACTCTTTAAAATGAAAAATATGGTTTCTATCCAGAAAATGTTAATTAAGTAAGAAGGATGTTTACCACTTAGTAAATGTATAGGAATCACTCATAAATAGTTTAGAAATTAATTCTAGCATCCTAGGAAAAGTCGGTAATGATAAAGGGTAAAAAACGTAATTTCTAGAATATCGAAATAGTTCGCTTTCTTTTCTGTCCAAAAACTGTCCAAATTTGTTTAATGTGTTCTTAAGGTTAATAATTAATGAGAATCTTTGAAATTGATCCCTTGGAAGCATAGGAAGATAATTATGAAAGATAGGTTTACCTGATTTCAGAGGTTTAACTAATTAAGAGGTAATGAAAGTGCGTAGTTAAAGAGATGATGTGATTCAATATTCTTGGATATGTATGTGATGATTCTATTGGTATACTTAGTCACTAATTATGAGAATTATTATGGCATGATATGATTGCACTTGGAATGTTTGAGATGCATATATTGAAGTAATATGAAAGCATATATGATATGCTTGTTTTCTTGCATCTTAACATGACGTGCTAATGCTAAGGTGACATAAAACATATGGAAATGATCCTCTAGGCTTCTCGAATTAAAGGTTATAAGAGGTGATCCAATAAGAAAGTGATCCTTTAGACTCCCCAAATTAAAGGATATGAAAGGTAATCCTAGCCCTCTATCTAGTACTTAAAAGTCGGGTGTTAACTTATCTTAAAGATAAGAGTATGCTAGTGACGACTAGTGAAATATGAGCTCATAACCTAGAACTCTCAAAAGGTGAAAGTTGTAACATCCTAATTTTTAACCCAATACTCCTAGAACGTATTTAGGTTAACCATTAGTCTATTACTCTTTTTGTAACACCCCGATTTTTCTATCTGAGAGAAAATGACCAAAATGCCCCTAAGGTCATTTTCTGCCCGGAATTCGAGAATAGTCGGCCCGGCAGTCCTTGAAGGGTCAACTCAATGTTTGAAGGGGATTAGATGATCCTTGAGTGATTTCGGAAATGAAAAACTTATTTTCTGAGTTTCAGGCCAAAATGACCAAAATACCCCTATAATATTTTTATGCGGGTAAAGGTGCCGTTCGAGCCTAAAACTTTCCCCAAAAATTTAAAATGATGTTTTCATGTGTTTAAATGCATCTGGTTGAGTCCTGGTGGTCTCGGGTAGTTTTTACAAAAAATTACAATTTTGCCCCTAGCATAGTGCCATTTGAGCTTAATGACGTAATTAAGTAAACCTAAGCAGGCTCTAATCAAAGATTAATTAATTTTCATAATTAATCTAGAGTCAAAATAAGTTATTAAGTTAATTAGAACTTAAGATTGCTTAGATTAAACTCAAACCCTCTTTTTTAACTCAAGTCTCTAAGACATAAAATCTTGAATAGTATTTTCACTATTCACTCCATATTTCAAGAAGCCTAGGATGTGATTGAGAATCTTGATTGTGTAGGGTTTGACCCCACTAATGGGCAAGAATGCTCACTAATCATGCCTTAAATAGCCTTGATTACCTATCCTTTCACTCACACACTTTACTACAAACTCCTAATCTTAAAACTAATCAAAGATATACCTAAACACATCACTAGCCCACAAATTAATAAAACAATTTCCTCCCCTTGCATTCTCAAAAATTGGAGCCACATCACCCCTCCCATACATCACAAATTTGTTCACTCACACACTCAAAGAAGCATGCTACATCATGCCTAAACCTATGCCTACAGCATGCCTTACACCTTACCTTGAAATGACATAGCCAAAGATATTTTTCTCCCTCCTTCTTCCCCTAAAATGGCGCCACTTCTCCCTCCCATTCTCACCCCTCATGTTTCATTTCTCTATAAATAGTATGCTTAGATGAACTTGAATCACTTTTAGTTCATTTGCCAAGTTTGAGTTTTCAAGAGCACTTTAAAGCTTTTCTTTTTCTCTCAAGCTCAAAGAGTTCCTCTTCTTCAACTTCTTCATCTTCTTCTCTCATCTTAACCTCCAATCACTTGGTAGGGATTTTATTTTAAGTATTTCTTTCATTAAAAGTTTTTATTTAGTTATGTGCTTTATGGTTTCTCTTGAATCTTTTAGAACTTCTTTCTTCCTCTTTGTGTTTTTTCTTTTTCGGCCAAGAGCCTTAAAAGGCTTGGAAATGAGAGCTTGATGATGAGGATTTCATGATGATGTTCATCACTTGAGCAATCTCTGAAGCATGATCTTGGTTCTTGAGTAAAAGATGCTTTTGGTTTCTTTCTTTCTTGGTCTTGAGAACTTAACTTTGATGATGCTCTAAAATGAATATATGAACTCAATGATGAGGACTCATGATATTGGTGTTAATACATCATCAAGATCATGGTCTCTAGAGTTCCAAAATGGTTCCTTTCCTTGCTCATGGTTTTGGCTCTTTTCCTTTTCTTTCCTTTAAATTTTCAGCCATGCATGTTGAATGGCCCAACATGATAGCTTGATGATGAGAGTTCTAGATGATGACTTCATGTTCATCATAATGAAATCTCTAAAGCTTGAGTTTTCATAAAAATGTTATATAGCTCTCTTATGGTTTTATTTTTAAGAAAGATTGCTTTGGAACTCTCAAGTTCACTTTATCTTGCTATGAGAAGTTTGGGTTGAGGTTTAAGTTCTTTTAAAGTCTTGTAAGAGCTCTAGTAAAGATGTAAAAAAATGAACTTGCATATTTACTTTCCTTGCCTAGCATATTTATTTTTGGCCATCACCTAAAATGTAAAGATTAAAAAAAGAGTTACATTTTCATATCACCTAATAATTAATCTCGAAACTCGGCTATTTCGGCCTTAAAGTCAATTGTTGTGGAGCCTAGAGCACTAAAATAAAGAATTGGACTTGCATTCATATTTACTTTCCTTGTCTAGCATATTTATATTTCAAGACATCACTTAAATCCTAAAAGATAAAATGAACTTGCATATTTACTTTCAAGTCTTGCATATTTATTTTCAAGTCTTGCATATTTATTTTCAAGTCTTGCATATTTATATTTCAAGTTCTTGCATCTCATATTTATTTTGAAGTTCTCACTTTACCTTATAATGAAGACTAAAATAGAATGCATAGTACATTTACTTTTCGTCATCACTTAAAGACCCTAGAGCTCAAAGACTTGCTCTTTTTATCTCAAGTTAAAGTTGGCAATGGAGACATCCTCATGGATGCATAATTCGGCCATGTGATGAGGATGAACTTGATGTGAGTTTTATCTAGTCACAAGCCAACAATCCTTGTTCTAAGATTTTCCTTAGACCTCAAGAGTTTTGTAAGGTTATTACCAACAAGATTTATGATTCAAACCTTTCCTAAGAATGTTTTAAATTAGCTACTGCCTTATGGCCATTCTTAGTCTCTTCTTGTAAAATAAAACGGTTTTCAAAGAGTTTTAGAAGTCCCAAAATGATTCCAAGAGAAACTAGTAATTTATATGTCTTGAAAATGTAAGATTATGTGTTTCTTGGGAACTATGCTTTTCGATTCTGCCATGCTATGGTTGCTGCTGTATGATGATGTTTTGATATGCTAGAATGTGTAAAAATTATATATGTCAAGGTAGGAGCCTTTCTATGCATGTTAGCAAAGAAACTAGTCTTGCAGAAAAACTGTGAAGTTGAGTTCTAGCATAGTTTTAACCCATTTATTTTTAGCCATTGCCAAAATTATTTTAATGGGATAACATTCAGTTTAGGATTGATTAATCATGAAAAACGTGGTAACATTTGATGTAGGATTGATCTTTAGTACCTATAAAGAAACTAGTAACTAGAAAATCATAAAAGTACAATCCTAGAACACTTAGATTAATTAATTTTCTGTTTCCATCTAGCAACTTTGTAATGCAGTAAACATGGTTTGTAATTAGTTCATAGGCATAGGAATGCCCCATAATTGGTTTAGGCTTGATTTATAGTACCTTATGCGAAGACGGAACGTAGAAAGGGTCTAAAAGTAGTTTCTAGAACCCTCGTAATCACAAGATGTAATTCTACCCTTAGAGCATGACGTTGTCTAGATTCATTGACAAACATCAATATTAGCAAGAATCTTTAGTTGTGAATCCTTAGGTGTATAAAAGGTTAATAGCAGATGTTAGAATAATTATATCTCGAGTTTAAGCCCTGTAAGGGCCAAAGCATAAGACACCATAGGTTTAAGAGCATAATGAACTTTAGTACATCATGTGAGTGCATGTTTTTATTATGAAAATTTATGATGATTGTGATGCTCATGATTATGTACATATATGAATGTGACATAAAGCAAATTTGGAAGAAATTTGGTGTGCTGTCGTTATGCTGCCGAATTTCTGACAAATTTGAAGAACTTAGAAAGTTTTCAAAAAGATAAGAGTTTTTTAATGTGACATAGTATTGTGAGAATGCGTTCTGGGGGATGGCGATACGTAATACCCCAGAAACAAATCCTTGAGGGGGACGACGATACATAATTCCCCAAAGAGGACAATATTCACCGTGTACTTGATACCGATGCAACACGTTCTGTTATGATTATTATTATTGAGATTGCGCTTATCAGATGATAAGTAAGAACTAGTGACGACTAGTTAAGGTATGAGCTCACAACTTAGAGATGTGACACGTTCTGGGTGACATCGGTTCAGCCGAGCACCCCCAGATCGATTGTCTTTTTAGGGTGATCCCTATGTTACAATACAATGCTTTGAATGTCACACAGTTACAGAAAGAGAAATGATTTTACATGAGAAGTATATGCCACCTGTCTGATGCTGATATCTCTATGATTGTTTAATTAATTTCTGTCGATTGCATCTTCACGCATTCATGCTTCATTATGTTGCATCCATGGCATTAAGACTCATCCTAAAAGGAACAAACCTTGGATAACTAAGCTTAAAACCTAATAAGTGAGTTTTATGCATGCTCACCTTTTTCAAAGAAACCCAAGGTTCCTAAGGATGTAAATGATGACACCTAGATAGGAGGCTGCCCTACTGAGATTCTTTAATAAGATTTTCACTCTCTCTATCTCTTCTTTCCATCACGTCTTCAGATTGCGACGTTCGTGGTTTTTGTGGATTCCCCGATGTGGGAAGTGCACCGTGATCCAGAGCGTGGATCATACCATTTTGAGGGTCGATGCACTGTTTGTCTTCATGTTTGTTGGACGACCCTTCACTCATCCTGTACATACTCATCGCTTCTCCCCGACAGCACCATATGGTAACGACGATTGAGTTTTTGAGCGTACCCGTACGCACAACGAGAGGGTGCTCCGTATGTACACCTCCGCCTCGGCCATGTACGATTACCCTGACTATGTACCCCATACGTACTTCTCAGAGACCGGTCCATTGGAGGACCTGCCTACCCATTTGTATAGTGAGAGCTCTGGCCCCACTCCACCGCTGATGGGAGAAGGCAGCGAAGAGACTGTCACTCAACCGAGGCTGGCTCGGAGGTAGTCCATGCACCCCCCGTCGAGGAGCTCACATCTAGTCGCAACGAGTGCCCACTCTGGATGTGCTTTGTCCTTGGATTGGATATGTCCCACCCTTTTCGGGATCCGAGCAGTAGCAGCTCGTGGGTGGAGATAGTGCACACACCACATAGATGAGGATAAACCTTCTTTTGTTTAGAGGTTATCCATTCTAGATGCACTTGGGTTGGGGAGTTTTCTGTTTCGCTTTTCATTGTATTTTCCTTTCCATTGTACTTTCATTTTAGTTGTATTTGTTCTATGTTGTACCAAACTAAGTCCCGCTTCTCTTTAGTGGGCATATTGTGTGTGTGTGTATATATATATATATCTGCAGTTTGTTTTTATCATGTTGTGCAATTACATGTTTTATGATCGAATGTTCATGAGATGTTTATTTGAATTTGTGTTTTATTTCTTTTATGCTTCCTCGTTCATTATGTTGTGCGGCTCTCACTTTGCTTTTACATTTCAAAAAAAAATTTACCTGTATTTTCCGCTAAGTATTTTAAAGTAAAGAGGAAGCCATGACATAATAGACTAATGATTAACCTAAATATGTTCTAGAGTATTGGGTTAAAAATTTGGATGTTACACTTTTAGTCTTATTCTTTAAACCTTTCTTTAAAATACTTAGCAGAAAATACGGGTAAATTTTTTTTGAAACATAAATGCAAAGTAAGAGCCGCACGTATTTTAAGCGAGCGTTATCGTAAAACGTAACTCATACAAAAGAAGGCGCAAGATAAGAGCATCAAATAACTTCATAACATAGGACAATCATATGCACACCATAATAATATTATATTAATATAATAATTGCCCACCTACAGGAGGCGGGATAAGTTTGTTACATCACAAGTGCGAATACAACCGAAATGAAAATACAAGGGAAATACAAAGGAAAACATAAAGGAAGTCACCCCCTACCCTCGTGCACCTAAAATGGATAACCCCTAGAACAAAAGAAGGTTATCCTAAACTAGTGGTGGTGTGTGCACTACTGATCCTCCAAGAGACCTACTACTGGTAGTCCGGATAGGGTGGAACATAGTCGATCCATGGACAAAGCTTGTCGGGAGTGGGCACACAAGATGCCTGAGCATGGGCACCACGTTGGGGTCGCATAGCTGGCCTCTGTGCCAACCTCAGCTGTGTAACCGTCTACTCACTACCCTCTACCCTTTGTGGGGGAGTGGGGGTAGAACTCTCGAAATATAGATGGGTAGATGGATCCTCCGATGGGTCAATCTCCGAATGCCTGGAGCAGGAAACATAGTCTGGGATGTCACGAATGGCAGATGCAGTGGTATACGTGCGGAGTATCTTCTCATTATGCGTTCACACACGCTCGAAGACCATGTCGTTGCCGAAAGAAGAAGTCGAAGAAAAATGATAACTATGTACAGGATGTGCAAAGAGGCATCCCAAAAACATGAAAATTGTAACGGCGCAGCTTCCCTCAAAATGATAGGTCCAATGGTCGGGGTCATAGTGAACCTCCCAGGTGGGAGTGTCAATGAACAGCACAAAAGTCGCCATCAAGATCTGAAAATGCGACGGAAAGAAATAGGGAGTAAGAATCTTACTAAAGAATCTTACTAGGGAATCTCCTATCTAAGTGACATCATCCACATCCTCAGGAACCCGGAGTTTATTATAAAAAGGTGTGCATGCATATAGTTCATTATTAGGTTTAAACATAGTTATCCAAGGTCCTTTCATTTTAGAATGAATCTTAATGTCATGTATGCAACACATCAGAGCATGAATGCGTGGTAATACATTATGCAAGAGGATAATAGAACATAACATCAAGCAAATCATATAAGTGGCATGTAACTTTTTCATGTGAAACTTTCTCTTTTCTCAACTGTGACATTAAACATTATACTTTGCATCATGGGGGCCACCCTAAAACATTTCTAGATTATGAGCTCATACCTAACTAGTTGTCACTAGTTTTAACTTATCCCTCTTGATAAGCGTAACATAATAATCCCAACTTCTAGAGTACGGGCTAGGGGGCATAAGGATCACTTATCATAACTTTTAATTCGGGGAGTCTATAGGAATATTTCCTTCTTTGAAACGCAATTACTGGTATCTAGTTCACAGTTATTTGTCTGCTTTGGCAAGCTCGATGTCAATACCCTCACAATTTTGTTCTTGGGGGTGCTTGGCTAAATCGATGTCACCCAGAATGCGTCTCAATACTATGTCACATTTGTTCTTAGGCGTGCTCGGCTAAACCGATGTCACCTAGAACATATCTCATATCTTTCAAAAACTTTCTAAGTCCTCAAGTTTGGCAAAAATTTGGCAGCACAACAGCTATGCGCTGAATTTTCCTAAACTTGCTTTGACACAAAACATATAGAGTATGTACATTCAATCACAATTCCATATTCAAAATGAGTAATCAAAGGCATATAAACATGTTCCTCATAACACATGCATCCATACTAACAAACTTCATTATATCCCTTAACTCACAAAGTTTTGTGCTTTTGACCCTTACAGGTCTTAATCTTGCAATCTAGCCAACCTATTATCTGTCTTTAACCTTTCATATACCTATAGGTTCATAACTAATAATCCTCACTTATTTTTATGATCATAAACAAATCTAGACAGCATCATAAAAATGTGGGCAGACTTGATATCATTTAATTATGGGGTTCTAGAAACTACGTCTTAGACCCTTTCTAAATTCTGTCTTCGCCTAAAGCACTATAATTAATTCCTAAACCAAGTATGAGTGTATCCCCACACATTTTTCCAAGTGTTCAGCTACCTATCACTGAATTATCATGTTCCTGAAACAGAAATTATAATCTACATCCTTAAGGTTCTAGAATTCACGTTTCTATAGTTTTCTAGTTACTAGTTTCTCTCTAAGTGCTAAAAAAAATCATCCTTACACCAAATGCTACCAAAATTTTTCATAATCAAACCATCCCAAACAGAATTTTATCATACTAAAACATTTTTGATAATGTCTAAGGTTAATTAGGCCCAAGACCTCTAAAATCACAACTTTACGATTTCCTAGTAAACTAGTTTTTTTATCTAACATGCATAGAATAGTTTCCACTCCAATTCTCATCAATTATACACATTCTAATATATTAAACATCACCAATAAGTAGCAAATATGCCAAGGCAAAACCAAAAACATACAACATCATACTGAGCATAGAATTTTGTTTTCAATACACATAAGACACTATTTTCTCATGGAATCATTTTAGGACTACTAAAACTCTTTGGAAACCAACTTATTTCATTAAAATCATCATAAAATAAATAAGGGTAACAACTATTTTAGATGGTTCATGGTTGGAATTTAAAACATAAAATCATACTTGAAATATTCTTTGAGTTCACCTATGCTTAAGAAAATCCTAAGACATAGATTATAGGCACTTGTGACTAGATGAAACTTCACACCAAGCTCATCATCATCACATGGCTGAATTTTGCATTCAAAAGAATGCTTCCATGTCCAGCCTTTGCTTGAGATAAATGGACAAGTGTTTGAGCTATAGAATCTTTAAGGGATAACAAGAACCTAAACATGATATGCACTTTGTTTTATTCTTCATTAGAAAAGTAAAGTGAGGGCTCAAAATAAATATGAGATGCAACTTCATTCTTATCTTTACGTTTAGGTGGTGACTTGACAAAAATAAATATGCTAGACAAGGAAACGTAAACATGAATGAAAGTCCAATTCTTTTATTTCAGTGCTCTAGGCTCCACAACAATAGACTTTAAGGCTGAAACAGGTGAGCTTTGAGGTTAATTATTAGGTGATATGAAAATGCAAGCTCTTGTTTTAATCTTTAAGTTTTAGGTGATGGCTTGAAAAATAAACATGCTGTGCAAGAAATGTAAATATGAATGCAAGTTCATTTTATATTCTTTACTAGAGCTCATACAAGACTTTAAAGGAATATAAACCTCAATCCAACACATATCTTAACAAGACAAAGTGAGCTTTAGAGTTCTTTGTACCAAGGTTTCAAGGAAACCTTATGGTTTGAACATCATTATCAAGCTCAAAGAAATGGATCAAGAGATCAAAATAACTAACAACCTTTCTTTACAATAAAAAACCAGGCAAGGAAGAAGGAACCAAAACCGAACCCAAAGGGAAGAAAAGGAAAGGAAAATCGAAAACCAAGGCTAAGGAAAAGGAAAAGGAAAAGAGAAGCAAAAATGTGTTAAGATCAAAACTAAGTTTCAAGCTTTAAGGGTTTCTCAAATGATAACCATGTGTCCATTATCTTGAAACCTCATCATCAAGCTAAGAAAATTTCCTTTCAAACCAAGCCTCACAGCCAAGAATGAAAAGAGAGAAAAGAGTGTGAACCAAGAAAAACTAGAACTTTTCATATCAAAACATCAACATGAAAGTTAAAACTTTTAAAGAACAAAACCATCATAGAAGGTAAATAAGGCCTTGAAGGCCGAAATGATAAAGGAAGAAGAAGAAGGAACCAAAACAAAAAATAAAAAGAAAGCCCAAGAAGCTCCATCAAAACAACATTTTAATCTAAGAACAAAGCATATCCAAGTAAAGGAATGAGTTTAGAGCAAGCTCCCTACCAAGTGGTGAGGTTGAAGTGAGCTTGAAGAAGATGAAGAGAATTGTAACACCCTAATATTCGACCCAATACTACTAGTACGTACTTAGGCCAAATATTAGTCATTACCTACTGTCATGGTTCTTTTTTTTTTTTTTTTTACTTGGAAAAATAGCTTAACGAAAATACGAGCCAATTTTTTTTCGAAACATTACTTAAAATAGAAGCCGCGCATATCTTACCGGGTTGGTATCATAAAGTGCAGAAATATAAACATAGAAGTGGCTCCTAATCATAACATCATAACAACTGGAATACCTCATATATATAATATGCCTACCCTACGGGGCAGGACTTTTCAAGTACATGATAAACAGGAATACAACGGAAATGCAGAATACATAGAAAAGAACTAGAACGAAACATCCTCACCCACATGCATCCTAAGGTGGATAACCTCAACACAAAAGAGGTTTCATCCATTCTACGTGTCGTGCGTGCACTAAGGGCTACCCCCCAATCTCCACAGCAGAATCACGTGTACGGAGGAACGTAGCCAATCCACGGGCGGAGCTCGGCGGGTGCAGGCATGCCCTGTGACTGAACATGTCATCCACGTCGGGGTCGTGGTCCAGGCACCGAAGCCCTCCGACGCTGAGTGACTGTCTCCTCGCTGCCCATCGGTCGCAGAGGCGGAGTGGGGGCAGAGCCCTCATGGTCCATGGGGGAGTCCTCCACAGGGTCCTCTTCCGAGTGCTGCGATAGTGGCACATACTCCGATATGTCAGCTGAATCGGCAGAGTGGGTCCGCAGGTTCCTCTCATGTCGTGGCCGTGCATGCTCAAAGATCGTGGGGTCACCATAGGGGGATGCCGAGGAGAAGCGATAACTATATACGGGGTGTGCAAACGGCCGTCCCAAAAACATGAAGATGCGCACAGTACATCGGCCCTCAAAATGGAATGACCCATGCTCCGGGTCATGGTGGACTTCCCACCGGGGTGTGTCAACGAACAGCACGATCGTCGCCATCTCGCTCTGAAGACGTAATGGAAAGAAAGAGATAGTGGGAGTGAGATTCTTACTAAAGAAACTCAGTAGGGCTCTCCTCCTATCCTAGGTGTCATCATTTACGTCTCCAGGTATCTCGGGTTATGTATAAAACCATGGACATCTATTGGTTCAATTATGAGTTTTCTAAAGTCTCCATTTCCGAGATCCGTTCCTTTTAACATATCACTTGTATTTACATAAATCATGGGAAGTAAATCATGGGACTTCAATCATATAATTCGGACAGAAATCATATAACTTGGATCATAGAACATAAATCATATATAACTTGGATCATAGAACATAAATCATATGTCATGGTTTCCTATGTCATGGGTCATAGCACATAAATTCATATAATCATGGTGCATAGAAGCATAATTCATGGAACATGATACATATCTTGGTTACTTGAGGTGACATTAAAACATCATCATTATTTTCCTGGGGCCACCTTAACTGATCTCCTTATGGAGAAAAATTCTAGGTTATGAGCTCATACCACGCTAGTCGTCACTAGCACATGGACTTATCCCTTTTGATAAGTTAAAGGTCCCGACCTAAAGTACGGGTCTAGGGGGCTAGAATCACCTTATCCCCACCCTTAACCTGATGGTTCAAGGATCATCTACTCATAGTTTAAGTCACCTTAAGTCTTAGCATATTAATGCAAGATGCCACATAATTCATGTATGTCAAACATAATTACATCATAGGCATCTTTAAAGTTCTTAAAGAACAATAACATGCAAACATAAAACTATCATTGAAGTATAATAGTTCACATGGTACCATCATACTTGACTCATGGAGTAAAAATCATCATAAAGTAAGCAAGAGCAATAAGCCTCTTAACTTGATCATGCTTGAAATCTAACATAAGATCATATATTCATGTTAGGCTAAAGCATAAACTCATGTCATAAATGTAACACCCTGATTTTCTCTAAGCGTAAAAATGACCAAAATGCCCCTGAGGTCATTTTTACACGAAATCGAGGACAATGACCTCGGCCATCCTCATAGGGCTATTGTAATGTTTGAAGGGGATTATATGTGATGGCGTGTTTAATAGAGCAGAAGAATCTCATTTTGAGGTTTCTGCGTGTAAATGACCAAAATACCCTTACAGTAATTTAAGGCAGATTTAAGTTTTGTTTTGACCCGGACTTTGTCCCGAGGTTTAAAACCATGATTTTAAGGCATGAACTATGATTGTTTAAGGTTTGGTTAAGTCCCGGTGGTCCGGGGAAGTTTTTGAGTAAAATTACGATTTTGCCCCTGCTTAGTGCATGTTGGGCTTAATGAGTTATCTAACTCAGAACCTAGGCGATTTTAGGCTCTAATTGAAGGTTAATTAATTTCCATAATTAATCTAGAGCCAAAATCATTATTTAAAACTAATTGGAACCTAGAATTATTTAAGGAAATTTAGAACTCTTTTCTAAATTCTTTTCTTTCTTTTAAAAGAAAAGCAACTATGAATAGTATTTTCACTATTCACACTCCCTTTCCCAATGACACTCTCTTTTCCAAGAAAGTTGTCACTCTCAAATAATCATGATCACATTTGAAAAATATATGTCATTCAAAATTCAAAAGAATAAATTGTTTATGTTGTCACTCAAAGCTTTCAATCAAGCTTCATAATCAATCATACCTTCCATACTTTCTTCCATACCTTTGAATGACAACACATATAGATATTTTATCTTGTGGCCATGAAATTTTCTCTCCCTTGGCCCTATAATTTTCAGCCACTTCCCCCAAGAATTCAAAAGAATTTTATTTTATGTAGTCAATCAAGTTGTCTTTCAAGCTACCCTATGACCTATGCCTACCCATGGTTTCAATCACACCAAGAATGACCACACAAGAAGATATTTCTCTCTTCCTTCTTCAAGAAGCTTCAACCAACTCCCCCTTCACTCCTTCATTTGCCTATAAATACACCACACTCCACAACTTCATCACTTTTGCATCCTTCTCCAAAGTCTCAAACTCTCTCATTTCCTTCTCTCAAGCTTTCTCACTTTTCTCTCAAACTCTCAAAGAGTTCCTCAAGCTCAAGTTCTCTCCTTCATTTTCAAGACACAAGGTAGGGAACTCTTTCCAAATATGTCTTTGATTCTTATGCTTGAATCTTGATTAGGAGATGATGAATGGTTGAGCCTCTATGTTGCTTCCTTTTTGGTTTCTTCCTTTTCTTCCCCCTTAGTTTTCGGCCTCAAGGCCTTGAATATGATGGCTTGATGATGAGTGTTCTCTAGATGTGACCATGAGTCCATCTCTCATGAGACCTCTAAAGCTTGAGTTTTCTTAAAGAAAGTTTCATTCTTTACAAGTTTAGTTAAAAGAGTTTATGTTTCCCTTGGACATTTTGGATCTTCTTTCTTCTTCTTCTCATGTCTTCGGCCATGGAGCCTTTTTACATGGGAAAAATGTAAGCTTGATGATGAGAGCTCCATGTTGATGTTCGTCACATGAACAAACTCTAAAGCTTGAAACTTTGGCCCTAAACCAAGCATGGTTTTGCTTTTGCTTTTGCTTTCTTCCTTATCATGAACTTTGTTAAATATTTGTTTTGAAGGAAGCTATGTACTCAATGATGAGGACTTAGGATGTTGATGCTTGGATCATCAAGATCTTGGTCCCTAGAGATTTAAAAATGGTTCCTTTCTTCTGTTAAGATTTGACCACTTTCATGATTCTTGAAGTCATGTTTTCTCTTGATGCCTTGGTACTAATGGTTTTTCTTTTCTTGTGAAGATGAGTTTTGGGTTGGGACTATGTTCCCTCTTAAAGCCTTGTAAGAGCTCTAGACAAGATATAAAAGTAACTTGCATTCACGTTTATGTTTATGCTTTGCATGGCACGTTTATTTTCTATGCCCTCACTAAATCCCAAGACAAAGAATGAACTTGCATTATGCACGTTTAAATTCCAAGCTTTGCATCTCATTTTATATTTCAAGTCCTCACTAAACTCAAAGAATGAAAATGGATATGCACCTCATATTTACTTTGAGCTATCACTTTACTTTCTAAAGGACTCTAAAATGAAATGCATAGCACATTTATTTTATGTCATCACCTAAGATACTAGAGCTCAAAGACTTGCCCATTTCATCTTGAGAAGAGGTTAACCATGGAAACATTCTTGGAATGTACATTTTGGCCATGTGATGATGATGGCTCCAAGATGAGTTTTCATTAGTCACAAGAGCCTATAGCTCATGTTTTAAGTCTTTTTAAAACATAGGTTGTACTCAAAAGTATTTTGAGTATGTTCTTATATTTATGAGGGTTTTGGCAAGTTAAAATGATTGCTAAGATGTTTTTGAAGTTCAAAATTGTTCCAAGAGAAACTGGCCACCATAAGCATTTCAAAGGAATGACTCAGATATGTTCAGACCTGATTTTTTCGTGTTTTTAAGATGCTGGTAATCGATTACATAGGATGTGTAATCGATTACCAGAAAGCTCGGATGAGCTCAAACATGAACTTTTGCCCAAAGTAATCGATTACTATATAGTGTAATCGATTACACATTCTGGACTCTAGTAATCGATTACCGAATCATGTAATCGACTACCCAGATGTTCTAGGGGCCCAGCAAAGTGTTTTTAAACAAAGTAATCGATTACAAGTTCCATGTAATCGATTACCCGAACCCCCTATCTTCCATGTTTTCAAATCTCGAAGCTGTGTAATCGATTACGATACTTATGTAATCGATTACCAGAACCCAAGTTCACAAACAGAATGCCTTTCTGATTCGATAACTTGAAGCCATGACCTTACTTTGCTTGAATCTGGGAATTTTTATGACATGAGTTTATGCTTTAGCCTAACATGAATATATGATCTTATGTTAGATTTCAAGCATGATCAAGTTAAACGGCTTATTGCTCTTGTTTACTATATGATGATTTTTGCTCCATGTTTCAAGTGTGATGATGCTATGTGAGTTATTGCTCTTAAATGATGATTGTATCATTTGCATGTTATGGTACCCTTTAGAACCTTAAAGATGCCTATGTTAGAATTACACAATATGTGTGACATGCATGGAATATGTAGCATCTTACTATGACTTGAACTATGAGAAAATGATCCTTTGGAACCATCAAACTATAGGTGGGGATGAGGTGATTCATATGTAACATGCACGAACTATGGGCATCTTGTCCTAACATGCTAAGACTTAAGGTGACATTGAACTATGAGAAAATGATCCTTTGGAACCATCAAACTATAGGTGGGGATGAGGTGATTCTATGCCCCCTAGACCCGTACTTTAAGTCGAGATTTTTAACTTATCACAATGTGATAAGTCCAAATGCTAGTGACGACTAGCGTGGTATGAGCTCATAACCTAGAGATTTCTCAAAAGGGAGAAATATTAGGGTGGCCCCTAGGAAGAAAAGGATAATATGTCAACGTCACTTAAGTAACCAAGTTAAGCTACCATGCACCATGTTTTAAGTACCAAGATCTACATTCCATGATTCATGTTTTATGTACCATGCACTATGTATCAAGTTCCATGTTCTATGTTTTATGATCTATGATTTTATGACCCACGTATCATGCACTATATCTATGAATGCTATACTTGTTAGAAAGCTAGTACTGTTTGCATAGAGTATTGACATGCATATCATAAAGAAGCATGATGCATTCATTACAAGACTCATGATAAAATGAACGGGCCTCGGTAATGGATGTTTAGAACTTAATAAATGAATCTTTGCATGTTCACGATTTTATAATTAAACCCGAGGTTCCTGAGGACGATGATGATGACATGTGTGTGAAAAGGGGATCCTACTGAGATTCTTGTATAAGATTCTCACCCCCTATCTTCCTTTTCCATCTTCGTCTTCAGACAAGGTTGATACGACGCCCGCGGATTGCTCTTAAGTGCCGACGTGGAAGTGCTTGAAGGTCGAGATCGGAGGAGTATAGCGGAAACGAGGACATAGTCTAAGTATACCATAAGTTATGTGTGGTTTTTGAGTTGTTGCATGCCCAACCTTTAAAGGTGGGCACGATATGTTTAACGTGGCATTATGGTGGGATGTCCCTATGTCACTAATACTATTAATGTTTGACTTGATATTTAATGTTAATGTTACATGATGATGTGTCGATGGTTGTTCCTTCTATGAAAGCTTAATTGGTGTTTCTGTTCGTGTTATTCTTTCATGTTTACGCTTCACGGTACGCAAGGCTCATGTTTTGTTTATGTTTTCAAAAAAAAATTCTACCCATATTTTCCGCTAAGTATTTTAAAGAAAGGTCTTAAAGAATGAGGCTAAAAGAGTAATGGACTAATGGTTAACCTAAATACGTCCTAGGAGTATTGGGTTAAAAATTAGGATGTTACAATAAAAATTTCCAGATTCAAGCAAAGTAAGGTCATAGCTTCAAGTCATCGAATCAGAAAGGCATTCTGTTTGTGAACTTGGGTTCTGGTAATCGATTACATAAGTATCGTAATCGATTACACAGCTTCGAGATTTCAAAACATGGAAGATAAGGGTTACATTGTCGATTACATGGAACTTGTAATCGATTACTTTGTTTAAAAACACTTTGCTGGGCCCCTAGAACATCTGGGTAGTCGATTACATGATTTGGTAATCGATTACTAGAGTCCAGAATGTGTAATCGATTACACTATATAGTAATCGATTACTTTGGGCAAAAGTTCATGTTTGAGCTCATCCGAGCTTTCTGGTAATCGATTACATAGGCTGTATAATCGATTACCAGCATCTTAAAAACACGAAAAAATTAGGTCTGAACATATCTGAGTCATTCCTTTGAAATGCTTATGGAGGCCAGTTTCTCTTGGAACAATTTTGAACTTCAAAAACATCTTAGCAATCATTTTAACTTGTCAAAACCCTCATAAATATAAGAACATACTCAAAATGCTTTTGAGTACAACCTATATTTTAAAAAGACTTAAAACATGAGCTATAGGCTCTTGTGACTAATGAAAACTCATCTTGGAGCCATCATCATCACATGGCCAAAATGTACATTCCAAGAATGTTTCCATGGTTAACCTCTTCTCAAGATGAAATGGGCAAGTCTTTGAGCTCTAGTATCTTAGGTGATGACATAAAATAAACGTGCTATGCATTTCATTTTAGAGTCCTTTAGAAAGTAAAGTGATAGCTCAAAGTAAATATGAGGTGCATATCCATTTTCATTCTTTGAGTTTAGTGAGGACTTGAAATATAAAATGAGATGCAAAGCTTGGAATTTAAACGTGCATAATGCAAGTTCATTCTTTATTTTGGGATTTAGTGAGGGCATAGAAAATAAACGTGCCATGCAAAGCATAAACATAAACGTGAATGCAAGTTACTTTTATATCTTGTCTAGAGCTCTTACAAGGCTTTAAGAAGGAACATAGTCCCAACCCAAAACTCATCTTCACAAGAAAAGAAAAACCATTAGTACCAAGGCATCAAGAGAAAACATGACTTCGAGAATCATGAAAGTGGTCAAATCTTAACAGAAGAAAGGAACCATTTTTAAATCTCTAGGGACCAAGATCTTGATGATCCAAGCATCAACATCCTAAGTCCTCATCATTGAGTACATAGCTTCCTTCAAAACAAATATTTAACAAAGTTCATGATAAGGAAGAAAGCAAAAGCAAAAGCAAAACCATGCTTGGTTTAGGGCCAAAGTTTCAAGCTTTAGAGTTTGTTCATGTGACGAACATCAACATGGAGCTCTCATCATCAAGCTTACATTTTTCCCATGTAAAAAGGCTCCATGGCCGAAGACATGAGAAGAAGAAGAAAGAAGATCCAAAATGTCCAAGGGAAACATAAACTCTCTTAACTAAACTTGTAATGAATGAAACTTTCTTTAAGAAAACTCAAGCTTTAAAGGTCTCATGAGAGATGGACTCATGGTCACATCTAGAAAACACTCATCATCAAGCCATCATATTCAAGGCCTTGAGGCCGAAAACTAAGGGGGAAGAAAAGGAAGAAACCAAAAAGGAGGCAACATAGAGGCTCAACCATTCATCATCTCCCAATCAAGATTCAAGCATAAGAATCAAAGACATATTTGGAAAGAGTTCCTTACCTTGTGTCTTGAAAATGAAGGAGAGAACTTGAGCTTGAGGAACTCTTTGAGAGTTTGAGAGAAAAGTGAGAAAGCTTGAGAAAAGGAAATGAGAGAGTTTGAGACTTTGGAGAAGGATGCAAAAGTGATGGAGTTGTGGAGTGTGGTGTATTTATAGGCAAATGAAGGAGTGAAGGGGGAGTTAGTTGAAGCTTCTTGAAGAAGGAAGAGAGAAATATCTTCTTGTGTGGTCATTCTTGGTGTGATTGAAACCATGGGTAGGCATAGGTCATAGGGTTGCTTGAAAGACAATTTGATTGACTACATAAAATAAAATTCTTTTGAATTCTTGGGGGAAGTGGCTGAAAATTATAGGGCCAAGGGAGAGAAAATTTCATGGCCACAAGATAAAATATCTATATGTGTTGTCATTCAAAGGTATGGAAGAAAGTATGGAAGGTATGATTGATTATGAAGCTTGATTGAAAGCTTTGAGTGACAACATAAACAATTTATTCTTTTGAATTTTGAATGACATATTTTTCAAATGTGATCATGATTATTTGAGAGTGACAACTTTCTTGGAAAAGAGAGTGTCATTAGGAAAGGGAGTGTGAATAGTGAAAACACTATTCATAGTTGCTTTTTCTTTTAAAAGAAAGAAAAGAATTTAGAAAAGAGTTCTAAATTTCCTTAAACAATTCTAGGTTCCAATTAGTTTTAAATAATGATTTTGGCTCTAGATTAATTATGGAAATTAATTAACCTTCAATTAGAGCCTAAAATCGCCTAGGTTCTGAGTTAGATAACTCATTAAGCCCAACATGCACTAAGCAGGGGCAAAATCGTAATTTTACTCAAAAACTGCCCGGGACCACCGGGACTTAACCAAACCTTAAACAATCATAGTTCATGCCTTAAAATCATGGTTTTAAACCTCGGGACAAAGTTCGGGTCAAAACGAAATTTCAAAACTGCCTGAAATCTGTCACAGGGGTATTTTGGTCACTTATGCCCAGAAATCTCAGAAATGAGGTTTTTCTGCTCGGTTAAACATTCACAATCATACAACCCCCCCTTCATATAACATATGAACCCTATGAGGATGGCCAAAGCCGGCCCTCGTAGCTGGTGAAAATGACCTCAGGGGCATTTTGGTCATTTTGAAAGTTTAGAGAAAATCGGGGCATTACAAGAATGAGAGGAAGAAAACTCTTGGACTTGAGAGAAAAGGAAGAACTTCAGGTTGCTCTTGAAAACTCAAAGCTTAGCAAATGATCTAAAGGTTTTTACAAGTTCATTTGCATGTATATTTATAGAAAAACAAAACCAAGGGTGAAAGAATAGAGAAGGGCCGAAACCTCATGTTTCATGAGAAGAGAGAATTGGTTTCATGGAGGCATGGTGAGGTATGGTGAAAAGTATGACTAGGTATGGCCTAAGGTATGGTCCTAAGCATGGTTCTTTGAGTGTTGAATTTCAACATGTGATTGATGGATAAAGGAAGTGGCGCCTTTTTCTTCTTGCAATGGAGGAGGAAAATCTTTCATTTAATTGTGGTTTAGAGATATGTTTAAGTGTAACTTTGATTAGGCTTAGGATTAGGAGTTACTAAGTAAGTGTTTAGGTGAGGTGATGGTCAATTAAGGATGTCAAGACGTGATTAGGGAGTGTTCTTGCTTCATTAGTGAGATTGAAACTCATTTTGAAATATAAACAATTGTAGACACAATTCCTTAATTTAAGGAATTGGAGAGAGAAAACACTATTCAAGATTCCATAACTTGGAATCTTGAGTTTTTAAAAGAGGTTTAATCTTTAATTTAAGCAATTTTAGGTTCTAATTATCTTTAATAAATTATTTTGACTCTAGATTAATTACAAAAATTAATTAATCTTCGATTAGAGCCTAATATTGCTTAGGTTTGCTTAATTACATCATTGGGTTCAATGACACTATTCCAGGGGCAAAATCATAATTTTGCACAAAAACTGCCCGAGACCACCGGGACTTAAACAGACGTCATTAGACACATAAAATCATCATATTAGACTTTCTGGGAAAGTTCCGGAGTCAAATAGTACTTATACCCATGTAAAACGCTATAGAGGTATTTTAGTCATTTTGAGCCAAAAACTCAAAAAATGAAATTTTCATCTCCAAAATCATTCCTAACTCATCCAATCCCCTTCAACATTGGAGTTGACCCTTCAAGGACTGCTGGGCCGGCTATCCTCAAATTCCTGGTGAAAATGACCTCAAGGGCATTTTGGTCATTTTTACTCAGACAAAAAAATCGAGGTGTTACAACAGTAATAGGGTAGCCCCAAATCAGAGAAAGAAATGATCTAAGTCACCTAAAAGATAAATTAAAGAAATTATTGTTATAATTACTATGTTTCATGAGCATCACTTATGTTTGTATTTAGTATGTTGCACCTTGCATTGACATGCATTTCATGATGAAGCATGATGCATTCACGACATCCAAGATGCATATTAAAATGAATGGGCCTCGGTAAATGGTATTTTTGAATCTAATGATTGAACCTTATGCATGCTCACTATTTCTTAATGAAACCTGAGGTTCCTAAGGATGTATATGATGACATTAGGATAGAAGAACACTTTATTGAGATTCTTTATCAAGTTTCTCACTCCCTCTATCTTTTCTTTCCATCGCGTCTTTAGAGGTCGATGGCGACATTCATGATTTACATTGACGCGCCCACTTAGGAGATGCACTACGACGCTGCCCATTGGTCTTATCACTTCGTGGGTCGTTGTGCCATTCGTCTTTTGTGTACATGGACCGCCCTTTTGCACTACAACGCCACCCATTTAGTTCTCTCCTGCTTCCCCTTTTAGTGACGACCTCGTCTTCGAATGTGCACGTCATCGTGAGGAGCGGACACACCATACTCAGCCGACCATCACTACTATCCGTGACTTCTTGAAATACGTGGCCCGTTCCCCCATGGCTCATTCGGAGATGAATCCATCTAAGGACTCAGCTACCCAAGTACTATCTGAGGGTTCTTCCCCAACCGTGCCTATGGAGTTTGGTGAGGGCACAGTGACGCAGTCGATTCATGGAGGACGAGTGAGGCTAATACCCCATCGTGGAGCCCATACTCGACTTGTGCACTGTTTGGCTACTCCGGTAGAATTGGCTCAATGGGTTGGTTATGTTCCTTCCCCTTGGGGCGGGCAACAGTAGGAGCTAGCAATGGTCTTGGTAGTGCATGTGCGTATAGTCTATATAGGATAGCCTTCTTTTGCACTTTGAGGTTATCTACTTTAGATGCACTCTGGTGGGCGGGGCATTTTCTATCTTATGTATTTTATGTTTCTTATATATGTGCACGACTGACTATATTAATGCTACTATATAACTTGGTGTATGGCAGAACCTTTATTACATATATATGATATGATGGTTGTTATGTTATGATGTAATTTCATTCATAGCATGCATGATTTCTTATTATCGTTCACGAATCAAACGAATATAGTCTCCATCTTATGCGTGGCTCATGTTTTCACCTCCTATTTCAAAAAAAAAAAATTTATCCATATTTTCACTAAGTATTTTCAAAAAAATTAGAATTAGGAATTGGAACAAAAGAGTAATGACTAATAATTAACTTGAATACGTCCTAGCCATGTTAGGTTAAATATTAGGATGTTACATTAACAGACACGGGCCTTGGCTAACGGTATTTGTAACTTAATAAATAAACCTTATTTATATCCACTACTTCCATAATGAAACCCGAGGTTCTTGGGGGCGATGATGATGTCATGTGTGTGGAGATGGAAACCCTACTGAGATTCTTATATAAGTTTCTCACTCTCTCTTTTTCATTCCCTCTTCATCTTCAGACAAGATCGATGGCGATGTCTGTGAACTACCCTGAGATGTCAATGTAGGAGCTGCACCATGGTCTAGACTAGAGTGGCGCAGCAGAAGTGGAGATATAGGCCTTCCTACTTTCAAAAACTTAGAAGTTGTCTCGTCTTTGTACATGCTCGTAACCTAGTTCTAGTAGTTGTGCACCCACGAGGGGTTTAGTTTCATGTTAGTCATGATTAGCTTTTGTATTATTGTACGCTTAACTTCTATCGGTGGAGATATTTCCACATTATCGTTATTAATATTTTTATTTGATATGATATTTAAAGCCAATGTTATGATATGATGATGTTCCCAGTTTATGCTATACATTGTTGTGATTTGCATGTATGCTGCAAGATAGATGACATAGTTTGTTGTAAGTATGCACGGCTCACGTTTCCGTTTTAAGTTTAAAAAAAACTTTACCCATATTTGTGCTAAGTATTTTAATAATTTAAAGTTAAGAACTGGGACAAAAGAGTAATAATTAACAATTGATTTAAACGCATCCTAGGCATATTGGGTTAAATGTTAGGGTGTTACACTTGATAACTTGAGTTGCTTAAGATGAGATTATTTGTTGATTACTATACATGACTACTATTTTTTCATGAGGCTTAGCATGAAATGCCTACTATCTGATGTAAGGTTGTATATGAGATGTTGTTTATGCTACACAAGTGATATATAGTAATGTGAATGTACATTGATGAGTTACGAAATGATGAGGATGAATGATTGACTGTGTCATGATTTATTTATGACTGCATGATGATACAAATGATGATATGCATACATTCATGTTTCAAGTGAAATAATAAATGGATAAACTCACTGCTTAACCCTCAAAAGGGATTAAGTACTAGTGATTTCACTCAGTGAGAATAGAAGCCTGGAAAAGTGGACTTGAGCTAACCTCACAGCTTAACCCCCTAAATTGTTGAGATCAAGACAACAGAAAGAAAACCAAAAGGTTGTGGTGACAGCCACGGTATGAGCTCATTACCCTTTTAGGGTGGTCTAAAGCATTGATATATTCATTCCGTAAGTAATTAAGAGACATGTCAATAAAATAGAATAAAGCGTCATGCATGAACATTACGAGTGGAAATGTTTGTATGATTACAAAAGGATGCATGATATTATTAAGTAATTGATAAATATGTTAATGAAAGAGAATAAAGTGCCATGCACGAACATCATAAATGAAAATGCTTATGTGATTATGAAGAGATTATTATGTGAAGTGTTAAACAGTTATTGATGAAATTGTGACATATATGCCTTTGTTAATGTTCAAGAGTAGTTTAAAAGCAACTTTACTTTGGCTAATCACGTTTACAAAAAGTTTGATAATTGAATCCTTACCTATTCAAGTTTTTATAATAACCTAAAGTGACTGAGATGATAACGATAATACTTTTAGTACAAGTAGAAACTCCTACTGAGAAATCTTGTATTTCTTACTCCTATATTTCTTTTTTGTTGTTAGACGAGTCAACTTAAAGTAATAGAGCTATAGCTAAGGAAGAAAGGAACATGTGAAAATTTCAGCCTTTTCAAGAATTAGCACTCCGATTTTTAGTTATGTTATAGTTGTGAGTAACAGACTAGTAATAGTAGAATTTATATTGTTATTTGTAATAAATTATCACTACGGTATATGCCCTGTTATGACTTATGTATTAAGTAGATGTATGTGATTATATTTCTACATTTAGTCCCTTATTTTGCTTATTTAACTTAAGTAAGTGAGCAAAGTAACTTTGATTATCATCTATGCAGATGTTGTGTATCACTTCTCGTTACAGGGTTAAGCTTTCAAAAAGTAATTTGTATAAAAAAACAAAATTATCCACTATTTTTCTAAGTTAATTTCAAAAGAAAATGTATGTAAGGCATAAATGACAACTAATAGAATCTAAATGCGAACTTAGCATAGTTGATTTTTCTAGGGTGTTACAATGGACCCTTCCAAGTCTTGGAGAGACTAAATGACAATGCCTACAAGATCGACTTACGTGGTGAGTATGAGGTAAGTGTTACTTTTAATGTTACTAACTTGTCCTTATTTGATGTAGGTAATGAGGAGCTAAATTCAAGGACGAATTCTCTTGAAGAAGGAGGGTATGATGTGATCATGGAAGATAAATTAAACTCAAGCAAGAAAAGGCAAGAAGGAGATCCTTTGGAAGAATTTGGTGCACCAATGATAACAAAGAGAGCTAAGGAAGCTTTGGGCCAAATGATTTCAAGTATGTTTGAGGCAAAGCCCATTCAAGAAGATAAAGATCCACGACTAGTCCATTATGTTCACATGGCTAATCAAGCTTAATTTGAGCTTGTTAATTTCGTACGACCCATCACTTATTAATTTCACTTTTTTTATTTAAGTTTATGTTTTAATTTTGGGCTAAGTGTTACAACCTACTTGCTGAACTTTCCTTTAATTTATAAACCTTGTAAACACCTTTGGAAGGGGATTTTGCTAAATTCATATCAGAATATCTTTTTGGTAAGAATGTCTCTTTGGTTATTGCTTAGAACCCTAGGTCTTATCAAGAGTATCTAATTGCTCTTGTGGCAATCTCCCTTGGCTGTCATTCTTGATTGTGGCAACTCCAACCAATTCCATCCCTCATCTTTCCATTCTAGAATGTAACACTTAGATTCTCAGTTTATATCTTGGCCATTTTAAGTTCTAAAATGGTTTTTTATGTTCCTTTTTTAGGTTGAGATAGTGTAAAGAAAGAGTTTGAGAGTCTTCAAGCGGTTCTTCATATAAAGGTAAAAGTTCATCATAGGAAAGATCAAAGTTAGAATTGTTTACCTGAGGTTCACTTTCTGATGAATGTCCTGTAACGCCCCAATTTTTACTGTAATTTTTACTGTCATTAGAAATTACTCAATTACCGTAGGTAATTATTACATAAGATTTGAGGCCGAACAATCCTCAATAAAGGAATATAGCGTTAGAAGAGAGGTTAGGGACGATTCATGCGAGAGTCGCAAATCCCGAATTTTTGTACGTATAAAATGACCAAAATGCCCCTGAAGTTATTTTACTCAGAAAATGAGGATCATGGCCCCACCTATTCTCAAGGGGATATTTTGAGGATAATAAGGGATTGTTTGTGTTATGTGTGTTAATAGAGCAGAAGGATCTCAATTTTGAGTTCTGACGTGAAAATGACAAAACGCTCATTTGTTTTAACTCCGATGTGCGTGCCGACTGAGCCCGAACCTCACTAAAATGTTTTAAAATGTGTTTTTAAGCCATGATTAACCATTGGTTAAGCTCGGGTGGCCTCGGGCAGTTTTTAAGTGAAAGTACGATTTTGCCCCTGTTTTTGGGCAGTTTTGCGAATTTCGGGATTTTTGATTGGTATACCGAAACCTAAGCAATATTAGGCTCAAATTAAAGCTTATTAAATTCTAAATATTAATCTAGAGTCAAAATTATGTATTTAGATTGATTAGAACCCAAAATTGCTCAAAAACACCCAAATTGCTTACTAATTCACTTAAACCCTACCCGGTAAATTCTCTAAATTACATGAATATCTTGCCTACACCTAAATAATGCATGGAACACACAAATTTCACTTCTTTGGGCTGTAATGGACGAAATTATTGATGCCATTATGCAGCTGAATTATTGCCAAAAGTTGCACTAAAACAAAATTGTCACCATAAGAGACATAATTCCTTAATTTCATACAACTTTGTCTAAAATGATTTTTCCTCCCTTATTTCTCCTGCAAAATTCCGTCCACTACCTCATCATTTTGGCCAATTAGAAGCCTCAAAATCTTCTATAAATAGGCTTGCTTGAGTGGTCTTGGAATGCTTGGTCC
Organism: Dalbergia cochinchinensis; assembly: GCA_031216125.1. Lineage (NCBI taxonomy): Eukaryota > Viridiplantae > Streptophyta > Magnoliopsida > Fabales > Fabaceae > Dalbergia > Dalbergia cochinchinensis. The sequence continues at coordinate 27,733,483 of CM062375.1, read as the reverse complement.
ATAACTAGTTTTTAGGAGCACCAAAAACTTTCTTTCTTCCTCCTCTTTGGCTGAATTCTTTCTTCAATTTTTTCAAAGAGATTTTGTTTCATTTCACTTCAAGAAACCAAGTTCTCTTCCTCTTATTCAACTCAGATCAGGTAGGGAGTAGTTTCTAAATTTATTTCTATGCTTTGAGGAGTTGTGTTTTCAGCTCAAAATGATGAAATTATGAACTTACCTTAACTTTTCATTTTGGTTTTCCCTCTTCAATTTTTCTTTAACCAATTCAACCATATGGCCTAGGTGGAACTAAGATGATGGCTTGATGATGATGAGGACCTTGAGGGTGGGTTGTAAATCCATCACAAGTTAGGTCTCTAAAGCTTGAAAATTCCACTTGATGCAAAACTTTAAAGAATAATGCTTTATGATGCTAAAACAAAGATTTTTAGTTTAGAACTTGAAAGATGTATTTTCATTTTATGTTTTATTTCTTGTTAAGATATGTATTGGGTTGAATTTATAATTCTTTTAAAGTCTTGAAGGAGCTCTAGTAAAGAAACAAAATGAATTTGCATCCATGATTAACTTCTATGTCATCACTAAATTTTCAAGAATGAATAAATGAACTTGCATTTCTCATGTTTAAATTCCAAGCTTGTATTTCATGTTTATGTTTCAAGTCATCACTTAATCTTTCAAGATAATTAAGAGGTTGCATCTCATATTTAATTTATGCTCTCACTATATTTTATAATGGCTAAAAGAATCAACGCATGACATGTTTATTTTATGCCATCACCTAAAGATCCTAGAGCTTAAAGACTTGCCCATGTATCACAAGCAAAGAAATATGATTATTGGAGTTAAAGAATTTATTCTTTAAAAAGTCTTGAGATTAGAGCTTAAAAAGATGTAATAATAATTCTCTTCTCCCTCTACTGGTCCTGTGCGGACTACCGCCGCTCCGGTTTCTTAATATTCTCTTCTCCCTCTACTGGTCCTGTGCATCATGTTTATATTTCAAGTTCTTGCATCATGTTTAATTTTCAAGTCATCACCTTAAATCTTAAAGATAAAGAAATGGAATTGCATATCATGTTTATAATTCCAAGCTATCACCTTATAAAGATAAGATTAAAATAAGGTTGCATAGCATGTTTATAATTCTAAGATGTCACCTAAATCTCTAAAGCTCAAGACTTACTCCTTTTATCTTAAGTGAGAATTTTAATTGTGAAGATCCTCCCAAATTTGACAAAAGAACTAGTTTCTAAATGAGTTTTAAGGCTTTGCAAGGATTTACGGGGAACTAGTATTTTATATGCACTTAAAATATGATTCTATGTAATTGCATGAGGTTCATGATTCGGCCACTGATCTAAGTTTAGTATCAATGTGTGATAATTATGGTTTATTGTTAAGAGAATGATTCATAATTGGTTTAGTAACTAATTAGTTCTATAATTGATAATTCTATGTAAGGATTGGATGCTTATTAAGTACTTGATATCATTGAATGATTTCCTGGCTTGCATGTTATAGTTGCTGTTGCAAATAATAAGAATGCTTATACATGAAATGTTCTTTATTATGAAAAATTCACCTTTGTTGCTAGAAGAAAGTGTATCATTGTAAAAGTGTAATTTGGAAAGGTTCTGGCTAAGGAAAGACTTGGTATTTAAGCGTGTCCATTGTGACCCACCTCTCTTTCCTGGGAATCTCCCATATGCATGATTACAGTTGATATATATTATTCTAGTTTAAGACTATAAATAAGAAAATGTTATGATGTTTATGAATTCTATTGTGATATAACATGCAAAGATTTAATGGTGACTTAAACTTATAAGAAAATGATCCTTTGGAACCATCAGACTATAGGTGGTGAAAAGGTGATTTTAGCCCCCTAACCCGTTCTCTCAAAAGGGTAGAGTCGGGACTTTAGCTTATCAAAAGGGATAAGTATATGCTAGTGACGACTAGTAAAGTATGAGCTCATAACCTAAATTACTCCCAAAAGGGTGGAGTATAGGGTGGCCTAAGGAAAATAATGATGATGATAAGATTTTAAGTCACCTAAGGCACTAAAGAAATGAAATATGTGCATTATGTCCACGTGTAGCTAATATTATATGACGTTCTTTTATGCATGTTATTTGATAATGATGATGAGGAATATGATGTAATGATAACGGAAAAGTTCATTGTAAATATAACATGTTAAGATTATGATGCATTATAAGACGCATGATTAAAAATTGACGAACCTCGGTTAAGTATTTGTCCGAACTTAAAATGAATCTTTGCATGCTCACTATTTTAGAATAATCCCGAGGTTCCTGGGACTTTGATGATGACATCAGAAGGAGGTACCCTACTGAGAATTCTTTAGCAAGATTCTCACTCCTCTTTCTTTATTTCCGTCATTGTCTCCAGATTCAGATGGCGACATTCGTCCTGTTCGTTGATACCCCTACTTGGGAATTTCACTATGATTGATTGCATCGCTCGTATCATTTTGAAGGAGGTGTGATTCGTGTTTTTATTTACATAGGTCGTCCATTTGCACATCCTGTCCCTAGTTATCGATTTTCTCCTACTTCTCCCTATGGCGATGAAATGTTTTTCGAACATGCACGTCCACTTGATGAAAGGATGTTACGTTCTTATCCCGCTTCATCTGCTGTCCACGGATTTCCAGAGTATGTTCCCGAGACGAGATATTCTGAAACTGATCCTTCAGAGGACACTCCTACTCATGTATATTCTGAGAGCTCTGCTCCTACTCCCACACGTGTAAGAGAGGGTAGTGAGGAAACAGTTGTTCAGCCGAGGTTAGCAAGAAGGCCGTCCATGCGACCCCAACATGGTGCATCTCGTGTGTCCCCTCCCGAGGGAGCTCATCAGTGGATCGGATTTATTCCCCCATTTCCAGGACAGTGGCCATAAAGGGTTCTTAGTAGACTTATGTGTGATCATGCACCCTAGTTTTAGGATAACCTTCCCGGCTTATAGAGTTATCTAGTTTAGGGGCATGTATTTCCTTATGTATATTTTCTTTTATGGGTTTGCATAAGACAATGATGTATGTGTAACACCCTAGTAATTAACCAGATACACCTAGGTTGAATCTGATTAATGACTAGACTTTACTCCTTGCTTTGGTTCTTTCTTCATAATTTGAAAATACTTAGTGAAATTACGAGCCTCGTTTTTTTTAAACACATAATTGAAAACGTGAGCCGAGTACAACGTGACCGAGTAAGCGGAGTATAATAAGACGTTTAAGAATATATCACATCATATCACTTAGGCTCCATCATATAACATCCATAAGCACATTATAGCATATATTTACATACAATAACCTCACTCAAAGGGTGGGTTATGTTCATACATCATTATCTTATGCAAACCCATAAAAGAAAATATACTTAAGGAAATTCATGCCCCTAAACTAGATAACTCCATAAGCCGGGAAGGTTATCCTAAAACTAGGGTGCATGATCACACATAAGTCTACTAAGAACCTTCTATGGCCACTTGTCACGAAAAATGGGGAATAAATCCGATCCATCGATGAGCTCCTCGGGAGGGACACACGAGATGCACCAGGTCAGGGTCGCATGGACGGCCTTCTCGCTAACCTGGGCTGAACAACTGTTTCCTCACTACCCTCTCTTACACGTGTGGGAGTAGGAGCGAGCTCTCGAGAATATACATGAGTAGAGTGTCCTCTGAAGGATCGGTTTGAATATCTCGTCTCGGAACATACTGAAATCCATGGACAGCAGATGAAGCGGGATAAGAACGTAACATCCTTTCATCAAGTGGACGTGCATGTTCAAAACCATCTCATCGCCATAGGGAGAAGTAGGAGAAAATCGATAACTAGGGACAGGATGTGCAAATGGGCGACCTATGTAAATAAAAACACGAATCACAAGACCTTCCTTCAAAATGATACGAGCGATGCACCGGATCATAGTGGAATTTCAAGTAGGGGTATCAACGAGCAGGGACGAATGTCGCCATTTGAATCTGGAGACAATGGCGGAAATAAAGAAAAGGAGTGAGAATCTTGCTAAAGAATTCTCAGAAGGTACCTCCTTCTACTGATGTCATCATCAAAGTCCCCAGGAACTCGGGATTATTCTAAAATAGTGAGCATGCAAAGATTCATTTTAAGTTCGGACAAATACTTAACCGAGGTTCGTCAATTTTTAATCATCGTCTTATAATGCATCTTATTCTTAACATGTCATATTTACAATGAACTTTTCCTTTATCATTACATCATATTCCTCATCATCATTATCAAAATAACATGCATAAAAGAACGTCATATAATATTAGCTACACATGGACACAGTGCACATATTTCATTTCTTTAGTGCCTTAGGTGACTTAAAATCTTGTCATCATCATTATTTTCCTTGTGCGACCCTATACTCCACCCTGTTGGGAGTAATTTAGGTTATGAGCTCATACTTTACTAGTCGTCACTAGCATATACTTATCCCTTTTGATAAGCTAAAGTCCCGACTCTACCCTTTTGAGAGAACGGGTTAGGGGCTAAAATCACCTTTTCACCACCTATAGTCTGATGGTTCCAAAGGATCATTTTCTTATAAGTTTAAGTCACCATTAAATCTTTGCATGTTATATCATAATACAATTCATAAACATCATAACATTTTCTCATTTGTAGTCTTAAACTAGAATAATATATATCAACTGTAATCATGCATATGGGAGATTCCCAGGAAAGAGAGGTGGGTCACAATGGACACGCTTAAATACCAAGTCTTTCCTTAGCCAGAACCTTTCCAAATTACACTTTTACAATGATACACTTTCTTCTAGCAACAAAGGTGAATTTTACATAAGAACATTTCATGTATAAGCATTCTTATTATTTGCAACAGCAACTATAACATGCAAGTCAGGAAATCATTCAATGATATCAAGTACTTAATAAGCATCCAATCCTTACATAGAATTATCAATTATAGAACTAATTAGTTACTAAACCAATTATGAATCATTTTCTTAACAATAAACCATAATTATCACAACTTCAATCATATCAAATCATTATCACACATTGATACTAAACTCAGATCAGTGGTTTAATCATGAACCTCATGCAATTACATAGAATCATATTTTAAGTGCATATAAAATACTAGTTCCCGTAAAATCCTTGCAAAGCCTTAAAACTCATTTAGAAACTAGTTCTTTTGTCAAATTTGGGAGGATCTTCACAATTAAAATTCTCACTTAAGATAAAAGGAGTAAGTCTTGAGCTTTAGAGATTTAGGTGACATCTTAGAATTATAAACATGCTATGCAACCTTATTTTAATCTTATCTTTATAAGGTGATAGCTTGGAATTATAAACATGATATGCAATTCCATTTCTTTATCTTTAAGATTTAAGGTGATGACTTGAAAATTAAACATGATACAAGAACTTGAAATATAAACATGATACAAGAAATCGAGCGCGGTAATCCTGCACAGGGACCAGTAGAGGGAGAAGAGAATATTAAGAAACCGGAGCGGTGTAGTCCGCAAGGACCAGAGAGGGAGAAGAGAATATTAAGAAACCGGAGCGGTAGTCCGCACAGACCAAGAGAGAAGGAGAAGGGAATTATTATTACATCTATTTAAGCTCCAATCTCAAGACTTATTAAAGAATAAATTCTTTAACTCCAATAATCATATTTCTTTGCTTGTGATACATGGGCAAGTCTTTAAGCTCTAGGATCTTTAGGTGATGGCATAAAATAAACATGTCATGCGTTGATTCTTTTAGCCATTATAAAATATAGTGAGAGCATAAATTAAATATGAGATGCAACCTCTTAATTATCTTGAAAGATTAAGTGATGACTTGAAACATAAACATGAAATACAAGCTTGGAATTTAAACATGAGAAATGCAAGTTCATTTATTCATTCTTGAAAATTTAGTGATGACATAGAAGGTAAACATGGTTATGCAAAGCATAAACTTAATCATGGATGCAAATTCATTTTGTTTCTTTACTAGAGCACCTTCAAGACTTTAAAAGAATTATAAATTCAACCCAATACATATCTTAACAAGAAATAAAACATAAAAGAAAAAAATACATCTTTCAAGTTCTAAACTAAAAATCTTTGTTTTAGCAACATAAAGCATTATTCTTTAAGGTTTTGCATCAAGTGGAATTTTCAAGCTTTAGAGGCCTAACTTGTGATGGATTTACAACCCACCCTCAAGGTCCTCATCATCAAGCCATCATCTTAGTTCCACCTAGGCCATATGGTTGAATTGGTTAAAGAAAAATTGAAGAGGAAAACCAAAATGAAAAGCTAAGGCAAGTTCATAATTTCATCATTTTGAGCTAAAAACACAACTCCTCAAAGCATAGAAATAAATTTAGAAACTACTCCCTACCTAATCTGAGTTGAAGAAGAGGAAGAGAACTTGATTTCTTGAAGTGAAATGACACAAAATCTCTTTGAAAATTGAAGAAAGAATTCAGCCAAAGAGGAGGAAGAAAGAAAGTTTTTGGTGCTCCTAAAAACTAGTTATGAACCAAGCATTCCAAGACCACTCAAGCAAGCCTATTTATAGAAGATTTTGAGGCTTCTAATTGGCCAAAATGAGGAGGTAGTTGTCAGAATTTTTCAGGAGTAATAATGGAGGAAAAATCATTTTAGACAAAGTTGTATGAAATTAAGGAATTATGTCTCTTATGGTGACATTTTGGCATTTTGTTTTAGTGCAACTTTTGGAAATAATTCAGCTGCATAATGGCATCAATAATTTCGTGCATTACAGCCCAAAGAAGTGAAATTTGTGTGTTCCATGCATTATTTAGGTGTAGGCAAGGTATTCATGTAATTTAGAGAATTTACGGTTAAGGGCTTAAGTGAATTAGTAAGCAATTTGGGTGTTTTTGAGCAATTTTGGGTTCTAATCAATCTAAATACATAATTTTGAATCTAGATTAATATTTAGAATTTAATAAGCTTTAATTTGAGCCTAATATTGCTTAGGTTTCGGTATATGAATCGAAAATCCCGAAATTTAAAGCGCCCAAAAATGGGGGCAAAATCGTACTTTCACTTAAAAACTGCCCAAGGCCACCCGAGCTTAACCAATGGTTAATCATGGCTTAAAAACACATTTTAAAACATTTTAGTGAGGTTCGGGCTCAGTCGGCACGCACATCGGAGTTAATACAGCCGCAGGGGCGTTTTGGTCTTTTCGTGCGTCGGAACTCAAAATTGAGATTCTTCTGCTCTATTAACACACATAACACAAACAATCCCTTATTATTCTCAAAACATCCCCTTGAGAATATGTGGGGCCCACAATCCTCATTTTCTGAGTAAAATAACTTCAGGGACATTTTGGTCATTTTATACGTACAGAAATTCGGGATTTGCGACTCTCGCATGAATCGTTCCTAACCTCTCTTCTAATGTTATATTCCTTTATTGAGGATTGTTCGGCCTCAAATCTTATGTAATAATTACCTACGGTAATTCGGTAATTGAGTAATTTCTAATGACAAAGAAAAGTTACTGATAAAAATTGGGCGCATAAAGTATGAACATAACCCACCCTTTGAGTGAGGTTATTGTATGTAAATATATGCTATAATGTGTTTATGGATGTTATATGATGGAGCCAAAGTGATATGATGTGATATATTCTTAAACGTCTTATTATACTCCACTTACTCGTTCACGTTGTACTCGGCTCACGTTTTCAATTATGTTTTTTTTTTAAAAAAAAAATGGCTCGTAATTTCACTAAGTATTTTCAAATTATGAAGAAGGAACCAATGTAAGGAGTAAAGTCTAGTCATTAATCAGATTCAACCTAGGTGTATTTGGTTAATAACTAGGGTGTTACATGTCCTACCATGAAGCATAGGTTGGCAATATCCATCTCCTTCTGATCTTCCAATCCTTCTTTTTCTTCTTCTAATTTGCTCTAAGTGGCCAACATGCCATTCTTTCTAGGCACAAACTTATTTTGTAGGCCTTTGAGTTTGGGACATTTTGGTTTGAAGTGTCCTTTCTCCCTATAATTGTAGCAGGTGACACTTTCAAGCTTCACCTTGCCTTTTCTATCCTTCCTAAGGTTGATGTCCCTTCTTTTCTTCATGTTGCCTTTCTAGGCTTTGGACATCTTCCTCACTAGCATGGAAAGGTCGTTTTCATCATCTTCTGCTGTCTCATCATCAGTTTCTTTCTCTTTATCAGAGGTTTCAACAACTTTCATTGCCTTATCTTTATTTGGCTTTTGATGAGATGATTTCAAGGCCATAGACTTGCTCTTCTTAGTAGATTCACCATGCATTTCGGAGAGCACTACCTCGTGGGTTTTAAGAGACCCAGTAAGTGCATCCAGGCTGAGAATTTAAAGGTCTTTGCCTCAATAATGGCTATAACCTTAAGTAGCCATTTAGTGGGGAGGTTTCTCAAGATTTTTCTAACCATCTTAGAGCTAGAATGTCTTTTGCCTAATCCCTTTAGTCTCTTTATGATATGCACAAACTTTGTGGTCATTTCATCAATATTTTCTTGATCTGTCATTTTGAACATTTCGTACTGATGAACCAGCATATTGGCCTTACTCTCTTTCACTTGATCAGTGCCTTCGTGTAGCATATGCAATGTATCCCATATTTCTTTTGCGGTGTCACAAGCAATGATCTTGTCATATTTAGGTTTGCTTAGTGCACACGAGAATAGGTATTTAGTTTTTGAGGTCAGTTGAACTTTGGCCTTATGTTACTTTGTCCACTTACTCCAAGGGACTTCTCTTGATGTTAAGGGTGCATCATTTGTTCCTAGAACTTCCTCCATTGGAACATAGTCTCCTTGTTGTATGATCTCCCACAAATCAAGATTTGTATATTTTATGAACAACTTCATTCTATCTCTCCAATAGGCATAATCTCCACCATCAAAGAATGGCTATCTATTGATGGAGTATCCTTCAGCTTATGTCATCTGTGACTAGGATCTTTGTCTTCTCCATTCGTTAAAGTGCTCAACCCCTTAGAGGCTAAGCTCTGATGCTACTTATAGGTAAGAAAGTGCACAAGAAGTAGGGTTGAATCATGGTTTGCCTTTTCTTTCCCGAATTAGCTTATGAAAAACTTAATCAAGATACTATCAAGCTATGAGCTTAAAGTGCAGCGAAAATAGCATTAGTAACTTTAAAAAGTGAACTTTCTGAACTAACAATATGAAATAAACACATGAAAGAAAGCTTTCCAAAAAAGACATAGTAAGTAAACCAAATGCAGAAATAAAATAAGAGATGAAGGAGAACAGAGATACTGCTCAAGATTTTTTATATTGGTTCGGCCAACCTACCTACATCCAATTGTCAATAACCATTGAGTTCCACTAAACCTTTCTCTCACTAGAGAGAACAAAGATAGTCTTTATAATAAACTTCCCAAGCTTTCACGAGTGACTAGTAGACAACCCCTACTGTCACAAACTAAGTGGTCATTCACCAGTCTCTTCAAGCTGAACTGAGTAGTCTTTAACTAACCTCTCCAAGCTAAATTGAGTAGTCTTTGACTAGCCTCTCCAAGATAAACTGTGACCAGTAAAACACTTTTACTATCACATTGCAAGTAGTCTTTTGCCTAGCCTCTCCAAGCTAACTCACACCGATCACTACTGGATCAAGATTACAAAGGTTTCTTGTTCGGGTTTGCAATTCAAACTAACCTACACTTAAGTTTCCTTAAGATATATAATGAAAGTGTAACATCCTAATTTTTAACCCAATACTCTAGAACATATTTAGGTTAATCATTAGTCTATTACTCTTTTAGTCTCATTCCTTACAACCTTTCATTAAAATACTTAGCGGAAAATACGAATAAATTTTTCTTTTTGAAACTTGAAAGCAAAACGCGAGCCGCACACTAACCTATCGTTCGTCATAACCATCACGTGCAAGAAAAGTAACCACACCATTGATAATCATGAAACATAGTATTATACATAACAATCATAATATCATCACATCTTCATAGATACATAGACTACTAACACCATTGTACCATCATTTACATCAAAACACGTCCATATATGTGAAGTCATCCTTATCCACCTATGAGGTTGGATAAGTGTCAACCCAAAAGCTAAGCTATCTATGCTTCCACAAATGACCCTCCGCCTGTCTTCTAGTGTGATCCTCAAGCACGAGCCTCAGAAGAAGTCACGATCCTCGTTGTAATCCTCGTCTAGAGACAACACGGAAGAAAAGGAAGGGATGAGAAACTCATTCGAGATTCTCAGTAGGGATTCCCGACTCTAACACTAGTGTCATCGTCGCCGTCCCCAGCCACCTCGGTTTTAATTATGAAAAAGGTGTACATGCATAAGAATTGGTTTTAGGCTTTACAAATCTATTTATCCGAAGTGGGTGTATTTTAGTATGAGTCTTGATGGCATGAATGCAACAGAAATTTGATGAATGCATGACAGTACCATATGCACTTTAACACGAAAGTCGTAATACTTAGACACATCATAAAGAAACAAGAATCATATATGTGGCATAAAGAGGCATAGTAATTTTCATGTGATATCTTTCTTATAACTAGAGCTCTTAAGTTCTTTTTCTTGAAGACCACCCTCTTAACATATCCACCAAAAATCCAACCGATTCACCGGCCTGGCAATAATTTGGTCACCAAACTACATCTCACCTATCGCCTAGGAATGAGCTCAATCCTAACTAGTCGTCACTAGATTTAATATGGGCTAATAGAGGGGGTTTACATAACTTTCTTGGATCACCTATCTTAGGATCATTTCCTTCTTTGAAACGCTCTACTGGTATCTAGTACACAGCGAATTGTCCGCTTTGGCAAGCTCAATGTCAATACCCTCACGGATTTGTTTCCTCCCCACCGTAGCGGGAGAAATGCGTCTCAGTGTTCTGTCACATACATTGCGGGGTGCTCGGCCGAACCGGTGTCACCCAGGAGTTTTCACAAACTTTTCTCAAATTCTCAAGCTTGATGGGAAATTCGGCAGCGTAACGACATACACCGGATTTCCTTCAAACTTGCTTTATGCCACGAAACATATAGAGCATGCATAGCCATTCCACATCAACATAAGGCATCATATTCATCGTATGCATCGTAAGCATCATAATATCATAATTTTGCATAACGCATCATGGCGGGAGCATCAACACATCAAATACTATATACTCTCATCAGAGATCACATGCTCAAGTTGTTCCCGTAATAAAACATATATCCTCATGAATTTCTCATATGAATAACATCATCATCCTTCACATAACATATGCATCATCGTAAAACATCTTAACATACCTTAGTATCATATAAATATCATTCTCATATTCTTAATGTCTTATGCATTGACCGCTATGGTCTTTAACTCACAGTCTAAGTTATGAATCATTCAAAGCTAACCTCTCGGGTACTTAGGAGGTTATGACTAAGTATATCTCTCTTCATACTATGGTCAAGAATATCTCTCAATCTCAAAGGTGCAGAATTCATAATTTCAACTTTACGGGTATCTAGGAGTCACGACAATGACCCTTTCTAAGTTCGGCTTGCTCCTAAGGCACCAAGATCAAGTCCTAAACCAATTATGAGTCATTTCTACACATTTAAACTAATTTAGAACCATGATTATCATTACTAAACCTTGCTGGACAGAATCCAGAAAATTCTAATATTAAGGGATCTAGAACTCTCAAATTAATTCTTTTCTAGTTTCTAACCTTTCTTATCTTTTACTTATAAGTTTTTCCATTGATCATACTTAAACATAAGCATGTTATCGTCGTTAAAACAGCTCATATAGTGGCCAAACATAGCAAGGCGGAACCGAAACAACACTCTCCATACAAAGGCATAAAACATACTTTTTAAAGCACATAGGATACTAGTTTCTCTTGGAACCTTTTTAAAACCTTCAAAGCTCTTTTGTAAACATTTTTAACATCTAAAATCATCAAGATATTTATAAGGGCAGTAGCTAAGTTGAATTTATTTCAAGAGGTCCTAAATTCATAAAACTTAGTTCTATATGTTCCTTGAATCCACATAGACTTAGAAAAATTATAAACCATAGCTTATAGGCATTTTTGATCAAATGAAACTTATCCTAAGTTCATTCATCTCACATAGCCGAAGTGGGCATTCTAAGAGAACGCTTTCCATGTCTAACTCTCATTTGAGACCTTGGGACAAATCTTTGAGCTCTAGAGCTTTAGGTGATGAGAAAACATAAACATGCCATACACTTCATTTTTATTGTTCATTAGGGAAATAAAGTGAGAACTTGAAAAGTAAATAGCTCAAAATAAATATGAGATGCAACTTGTTATTATCTAGGATTTTAAGTGATGACTTGAATAATAAACGTGAAATGCAATGCTTGGAAATTAAATATGAATATGCAAGTTCATTTTTAGTCTTAGAGCATTAGTGATGACATAAAAATAAATCATGCTATGCAAGGCATAAACTAAATATGAATGCAAGTTCATTTTGGTTTAATAACTAGAGCTCGTCCAAGACTTTAAAGAACCAATATTCACAACCCCAACATAGTCTCATCAAATCAAGAGAATGGAACTAAAAGAAATTTGCATATTTTCAAGAAAAGGAATTATGGCCGAAATCATGAGGCTAAGAGAAAGTAATCCATATTCCTTTTTGAAATCATTCTTATTTTCTTAAGTTGAAAACTTTAGTGAACTTCATAACATAATAATAAAAACTAAAGAAAACTCAAGCTTTAGGGGTCTCATTATGATGAACACATAGTCATCATCTAGAGGTCCCCATCATCAAGCCATCATGTATGAGTTTAAAGGTCATGAAGGCCAAAAACTCAAGAAGGAAACCAAGAGAGCTTTAAAAAGAAATTCCAAGAGGTAGCTAGAGAAAAACTCATTTTTCATGGAAATGAGATGCAAAGAAACACTCCTACTTAGAGTGAAGACAAAGAGCTTGAACTTTGAGAGAAGAAAACAAGATGATGAGCTCCTCCAAAAGGCTTGATGTTTTCGGCCAAGGGGAGATAAGGAGGTTAGAGTTGTGTTTGAGGTGAGGTTGTGTTTGAGACGAAATATTTGAGAGGTTTGATGGTGATTCAAGGTTATGGGGTGATGATGATGAAGTAAAGAGATGAAAAAGATGAAGATGAAAAAGAAAGGAACTCTTTGGGACTAGAGAGAAAGAAAGAAACTAGCAAGACTACTCTAAGCTTTAGCAAATGCTCAATGTGCATCCAATGCTAGCACAAACTCCCTATTTATAGAAAAACAAAGTGATAGGTGAGAGAATGGAAAGCATGGCTGATGGTAAGAAAGAGAAAATATCTCTTTGATAGTGTCATACAAGCATGGTTTGAAGCATGGAGCTCATGACACAAGGTATGGCTTCAAGCATGGGTTTTTGAGTGATCTTTTCTTTAAATTGTGGATGAAATTAGGCTTCTAGAAGACCAACATGGCTGGAAGTTTTTCAGCCACAAATAATTGAAGAGAATGATTTATTTTACTTGGTTATTCATTTGGAAAAGCAAGCTTGATTGAAATTATGACAAGGCATGACAAGTGAGGTGATTTGAGGTGATTTTCCTTTAAGTTTGAAATGAAATAATTCATGAAAATGGGGGATGATTTTCGGTCAGATTTGGGCAGCAAGGAGACAGGAAAAATCTTCCATGTAATTGGGTGCTAATGATAGGATTAAGTGTAGGTTAGTTTAGGTACAAGGTTAGGAGTAATTAAGCTTAAGTTTAGGTAACTAAGCATGTGTATTAGGAATTTTATGACAAGGTTAGGAGTGCTCTTACATCATTAGAGAATTTAAAACTCATTTGTGAATAAACAATGTGTATCACAATCCCATGATTTAAGGAAAGAGAGAGAAAACACTATTTGTACACTATTTACACACTATTCATTGATTCCTACATTCAAAGTCTTTGAATTTAAAGATAGGGTTTTAAGTTTATCTAAGCAATTTTAGGTTCTAATCATCCTTATTAAATTATTTTGACCTTAGATTAATTATGAAAATTAATTAACCTTCGATTAGAGCCTAATATTGCTTAGGTTTCGCTTAACCGTGTGATTAGGTGTAAACATACGAAACTACGGGCAAAACCGTAATTTTGCACTTATTTTGCCCGGGACCTCCGGGACCAAAACTGAGACCACAGAAAACATAAAAACATCTTTTAAAACCATCTGGAGAGGTTTCGGGTTCATCCGGCACTTGCAAAAGGGTAAAACGCCACAGGGGCATTTTGGTCATTTCGACCCGAAAACTCGAAAAATGAGATTTTCGATCCCGGAAAGAAACACAAGTCATCCAATCCCCTTCCAACATTGAGTTTGCCCTTCGAGTACTACCGGACCTAGCTTTCCTCGAATTTCAGGCTGATAATGACCTCAGGGGCATTTTGATCATTTTAACTCTAGCAGAAAATCGAGGCGTTACAGAAAGACCTAGGAAAAACTCGAATGACTTCTTTCTAGCTATTCTTCCTTGGAAGAACATATGAATAATAAAGGAACATAGAAAGAAGAATTTTACAAGCAAGGAAAATGATTACAAGATGTAATGAGCTTTACAAGATGAAGAGAAATTTTTACAAAGTTTTTACTCTTTGTTCAGTGTTGGTGTAACACCTTAATATTTAACCTAACACGCCTAGGATGTATTCAAGTTAATTATTAGTTATTACTCTTTTGTTCTAGTTCTTGATTCTAATTTTTAGAAAATACTTAACGAAAATATGGGTAATTTTTTTTTTTTTGAAATAGAAGATGAAAATGTGAACCATGCGTAAAGTAAAACTACATCGTTCGTTTCGTATAGAATAAAAGGTAGACATTCAAATAATAAATGAAACACAAGACATACAACAAACCATCATGGATATATATATATATATATATATATATATATATATATATATATATATGCGCACATGCACTACTAAAACCACTGCCAACTCCTACTGCTGCCCGTCCTAAGGGGGAGGAACATAACTAACCCACTGGGCCAGTTTGGCCAAAGTAGCCAAATAGTGAGAGGGTCGGGCATGGGCTCCATGACAGGGTATCATTCTCACTCTACCTCCTCGAATCAGCTGAGTCACTGTAGCCTCACTGTCTCCACCAATCTCCATAGGCACGGTGGGAGAAGGAACCAATGGATGGGATCTCTATGGCTGAGTCCTTGGATGAGTCAATCTCCGAATAAGTAGGGGGAGAACAGGAAATGTACTCCAGATAGTCTCGGACGGCTAAGCTAGCGGCAGGGGTATGACGAGTCTGCTCTCCGCGAGGGCGCGTGAGCTCGAAGGGTAGCTCATCGGCAAAAGGCGAAGTGGGAGAGAAACAGAGACTGGCGACTGGATGAGCAAACAGGTGGTCCAAGAATACGAACAGAATAGCGGCCTACAAAATAGTATGACTAGTGTGTGGTGTCAAAATGGAGCTCTCACATCAGCGCGTCAACATAGATCACGAATACCGCCATCGTTCTCTGAAGAGGCGATGGAAAAAAAATAAAGGGAGTGAGAAACTTAAAAAGAATCTCATTAGGGCATCCTCAGGAACCTTGGGTTTCATTATGAAATAGTGAGCATGCGTAAGGTTCAATTATTAAGCTCTAAAATACCAATTATCGAGGCTCGTTCATTTTAATATGAATCTTGGATGTTATGAATGCATTATATCTCATCATGAAATGCATGTCAATACAAGGTGTAACATACTATATAGAAACATAAGTGATACGCATTGAACATGGTAAACATAGCATGAATTATTCATTTTATTCTTTAGGTGACTTAATCTATTCTTTCTCTCATTGGGGGCCACCCTATTACTTTCTCTTCTTGAGAGTTCTAGGTTATGAGCTCATACCTCACTAGTCATCACTAGTATACTCTTATCCTCATGATAAGTTAACACCCGACTCTTGAAGTACGGGATAAGGGGCAATGATCACCTTTCATAACCTTTAATTTGGAGAGTGGAACATCCTAATTTTTAACCCAATACTCCTAGAACGTATTTAGGTTAACCATTAGTCTATTGCTTCTTAGTTTCATCTTTTCTTTAAATTACTTAGCGAAAAATACTAATAAATTTTCTTTTTGAACTTGAAAACAAAAACGTGAGCCTTGCATTAATATAAAACCTTTCGTTCATCATAAACATAACTTACAAGGAAAAGAAATCACATATAAACATGAAATACAACATTATATTAACCACATATCATAACCACATCATTATAGTTACATAGTACTAACATCAGTGTTCACACCAAAACATGCATATATATATGAAATACTTCTTATCCACCTACGAGGTTGGATAAGTAACAACCTAGAGACTATCCTATCTATTCTTCCGCAATGACCCTCGGCATCCATTTGCTGAAGTGACCTTTAAGCACGAACGTCAGAAGAAGTCACGAACTTCGTTACTATCCTTGTCTGGAGATGACACGGAAGAAAAGAGAGGGATGAGAAACTTATTCAAGATTTTCAGTAGGGATTTCCGACTCTAACACAAATGTCATCGTCATTATCCCCAGCCACTCTGGTTTTCATTATAAAAAGGGTGTGCATACATAAGGATCGATTTTAAACTTCTTAAATCTATTTATCCAAAGTGGGTGTCTTTTAACATGAGTCTTAATGATATGAATGCAATAGATATTGAATGAATGCATGTCAATACCATATGTAAACAGTACTAGCTTTTTAGCAAGTATAGCATTCATAGACATAGTGTGTGATACATGGGTCATAAAAACATAGATCATAAAACATAGAACATGGAACTTGATACATAGTACATGGTACATAAAACATGAATCGTGGAACGTAGAACTTGGTACTTAAAACATGGTGCATGGTAGCTTAACTTGGCTACTTAGGTGACGTTGACATATTATTCTTTTCTTTCTGGGGGCCACCCTAATATTTCTCCCTTTTGAGAAATCTCTAGATTATGAGCTCATACCCAGCTAGTCGTCACTAGCATCTGGACTTATCACATTGTGATAAGTTAAAAATCCCTACTTAAAGTATGGGTCTAGGGGGCATAGAATCACCTCATCCCCACCTATAGTTTGATGGTTCCAAAGGATCATTTTCTCATAGTTCAATGTCACCTTAAGTCTTAGCATGTTATGACAAGATGCCCCATAGTTCATGCATGTTACATATGAATCACCTCATCCCCACCTATGGTTTGATGGTTCCAAAGGATCATTTTCTCATAGTTTAGTCATAGCAAGATGCTACATATTTTATGCATGTCACATAGATCGTGTAATTCTAACATAGGCATCTTTAAAGTTCTAAAGGGAACCATAACATGCAAATGATACAATCATCATTTAAGAGCAATAACTCGCATAGCATCATAGTGGTCATGAGACAACACAATAATCCATCATCATTCACATAGAACATATAAATCATTCCCTTAAGAATGAACCCCTAAATCGGGTAACCTCAAACTTCCAAATTATTTCCTTATGCCTCTAAGGGATTGATTAATCTCATTACCATAATTTATTAAGTCCTAGAACCTAATTTATTATGGCTGGGCAGCATAGGCAGTAAGCATAGTTTTGATGGATTACGGTGTTCTAGAAGTTGCGTTTTAGATCCTTTCTCTTTACCGAATTTTCCTATGATGCAAGAATTAATACCTAAGCCAATTATAAGTCACTCTCACTCATCTAGACATCATATAATGTGATTCTATACACTCAAACAAGGTTGGAACAGAATGTATAAGTTCAGTTCCGCAGGGGTCCTAGAAACTATGTTTCAGATCCTTTTTAAGTTCTGTCTTCGCCTAAGGCGCTATAAATCATCCCTAAACCAATTGTAAGGGATTCCTATACATATAAACTAATTATAAAACATGATTTCTGCACCTAAGGGTTGCTGGACAGGAACATTTTTACTTTTGATTCTAAGTGTTCTAGAATTCACATTTTCAAGCATTTCAAGTTACTAGGCATGCCTAAGATGCCTAGAACCTTTATCATACAAAAGGCAAGGTATTTAAACACATATAGACCACCCAAAACAGAATTTAAGGTGCTGGAAAATAAAAGGGCAGAATCGAAACTTGAAGGCATGTAAATGCTCAAAATAAAACATTTCTAGTTCACATAGTTTGCTAGTTTCTCTTGGAACACTTTTGAAACTTCTAAAACTCTTTGGAAATCAATTTATCTTGTCAAAAACCTTTACAAAAGACATAGGGCAGTACCTATCTATTTTCTTTCATGGTTAGGATTTAAATCATAAAAACATGCTTGAAGCATTCTTCAAGACTACCTATGCTTTAAGAAAATCCTAAAACATAGGTTATAGGCCCTTGTAACTAAATGAAACTCATGCTTGAGCCATTATCATCACATGGCCGAATGCATATCCAAGAAATACCTCCTTGATAGATCTTTTCTCAAGATGAAATGGGCAAGTCTTTGAGCTCTAGTATCTTAGGTGATGACAGAAAATAAACGTGCTATGCATTTCATTTTAGAGTCCTTTAGAAAGTAAAGTAATAGCTCAAAGTAAATATGAAGTGCATATTCATTTTCATTCTTTGAGTTTAGTGAGGATTTGAAATATAAAATGAGATGCAAAGCTTGGAATTTAAACGTGCATAATGCAAGTTCATTCTTTATCTTGGGATTTAGTGATGGCATAGAAAATAAACATGCTATGAAAAGCGTGAAATAAACGTGAATGCAAGTTACTTTTACATCTTGACTAGAGCTCTTTTAAGACTATAAAAAGAACTAAGTTCCAACCCAAAACTCATCCTCACAAGAAAAGATAAGAAGCTTTACTAAGCCTTAAAGATATAAACATAAAGGGACCTATGTCATATTCTTTATTAATGCCCAATAACCCCTATCTAGAGAGAACTCTAGAACATGCCGGCCAACTTTAAGGTTGACAAGGGTAGGTTATGGACTTTTTGAAAACCTTATTAATTTCTTTTTTTTTTCTTGGATAAAACCATGGTGAGTTAAGCAAAACATAAAGAGAATGAACTCATAGAGGTGGTAACCTCAAAAGAATGGAAATGGCCGAATCCTAGCAAGGAATAATAGACCATTTTTAAACTCTAGGGACCAAGATCTTGGTGATGTGTTAACACCAATATCATGAGTCCTCATCATTGAGTACTTAACATCATTCTAAACCATCATCAAAACAAAGTTCATGACAAGTTAAGGAAAGGAGAAAACCGAAAACCATGTTTGTTTGAAACATAGATCAAGCTCTAGAGGTTGTTCAAGTGCTAAGCACCATCATGAAACTCTCATCATCAAGCTTACATTTTTCCAAGTTTCAAAGGCCTTCATGGCCGAAACCTTGAGAGAAAGAAATGAGGTTTTTAAGGGTTCAAAGGAAACATAACCCATTCTTGAATTAATCTTGAAAAAGATGAAACTTTTCTTTTTAAAAACTCAAGCTTTAGAGGTTGTTCATGTGACAAGCATCAACATGAAACTCTCATCATCAAGCTTCCATTTTTCCAAGCATCCAAGGCCTACATGGCCGAAACATTCGAGGAAAAGAAAGTGAGGTTCCAAGAGATTCAAGAGAAACATAGCTCATACTTGACTAAAACTTGAAAAAAGGTGAGACTTTTCTTCAAAAAGATTCAAGCTTTAGAGGCCTC
Organism: Dalbergia cochinchinensis; assembly: GCA_031216125.1. NCBI lineage: Eukaryota > Viridiplantae > Streptophyta > Magnoliopsida > Fabales > Fabaceae > Dalbergia > Dalbergia cochinchinensis. The sequence goes on along the minus strand of CM062375.1, from coordinate 27,713,712 downwards.
ATGTTGAGATGAACTCATAGTTACATCTTGGAGAGCACTCATCATCAAGCCATCATCATCTTGGCCTTAAGGCTGAAAATAAAAGAAAAGGAAAAGGATGAAACCGAAAATAAAACCTCATGGATGTTCATCCAAACAACATTTTTCCAACAAGATCAAGAAATAGAGAACCAGGAAAGCATTTTTAGAAAAGCTCCCTACCTAGTACTTGTGCTCTTGAAGATGGAGAATGTAACACCCTGATTTTCTCTAAGCGTAAAAATGACCAAAATGCCCCTAAGGTCATTTTTACCTGAAAATCGAGGACGGCCGACCTCGGCCATCCTCATAAGGCTATTGTAATGTTTGAAAGGGATTATATGTGATGGCGTGTTTAATAGAGCAGAAGAATCTCATTTTTTAGGTTTCTGCGTGTAAATGACCAAAATACCCTTACAGTAATTTAAGGCAGATTTAAGTTCCGTTTTGACCCGGACTTTGCCCGGAGGTTCAAAACAATGATTTTAAGGCATGAACTATGTTTGTTTAAGTCCCGCTGGTCCCGGGCAGTTTTTGAGTAAAATTACGATTTTACCCATACTTAGTGCATTTTGGGCTTAATGAGTTATCTAACTCAGAACCTAGGCGATTTTAGGCTCTAATTGAAGGTTAATTAATTTCCATAATTAATCTAGAACCAAAATCATTATTTAAAACTAATTGGAACCTAGAATTGTTTAAGGAAATTTAGAACTCTTTTCTAAATTCTTTTCTTTCTTTTAAAAGAAAAAACAACTATGAATAGTGTTTTCACTATTCACATTCCCTTTCCTAATGACACTCTCTTTTCCAAGAAAGTTGTCACTCTCAAATAATCATGATCACATTTGAAAAATATGTCATTCAAAATTCAAAAGAATAAATTGTTTATGTTGTCACTCAAAGCTTTCAATCAAGCTTCATAATCAATCATACCTTCCATACTTTCTTCCATACCTTTGAATGACAACACATATAGATATTTTATCTTGTGGCCATGAAATTTTCTCTCCCTTGGCCCTATAATTTTCAGCCACTTCCCCCAAGAATTCAAAAGAATTTTATTTTATGTAGTCAATCAAGTTGTCTTTCAAGCTACCCTATGACCTATGCCTACCCATGGTTTCAATCACACCAAGAATGACTACACAAGAAGATATTTCTCTCTTCCTTCTTCAAGAAGCTTCAACCAACTCCCCCTTCACTCCTTCATTTGCCTATAAATACACCACACTCCACAACTCCATCACTTTTGCATCCTTCTCCAAAGTCTCAAACTCTCTCATTTCCTTTTCTCAAGCTTTCTCACTTTTCTCTCAAACTCTCAAAGAGTTCCTCAAGCTCAAGTTCTCTCCTTCATTTTCAAGACACAAGGTAGGGAACTCTTTCCAAATATGTCTTTGATTCTTATGCTTGAATCTTGATTAGGAGATGATGAATGGTTGAGCCTCTATGTTGCTTCCTTTTTGGTTTCTTCCTTTTCCTCCCCCTTAGTTTTCGGCCTCAAGGCCTTGAATATGATGGCTTGATGATGAGTGTTCTCTAGATGTGACCATGAGTCCATCTCTCATGAGACCTCTAAAGCTTGAGTTTTCTTAAAGAAAGTTTCATTTTTTACAAGTTTAGTTAAAAGAGTTTATGTTTCCCTTGAACATTTTGGATCTTCTCTCTTCTTCTTCTCATGTCTTCGGCCATGGAGCCTTTTTACATGGGAAAAATGTAAGCTTGATGATGAGAGCTTCATGTTGATGTTCGTCACATGAACAAACTCTAAAGCTTGAAACTTTGGCCTTAAACCAAGCATGGTTTTGGTTTTGGTTTTGCTTTCTTCCTTATCATGAATTTTGTTAAATATTTGTTTTGAAGGAAGCTATGTACTCAATGATGAGGACTTAGGATGTTGATGCTTGGATCATCAAGATCTTGGTCCCTAGAGATTTAAAAATGGTTCCTTTCTTTTGTTAAGATTCGACCACTTTCATGATTCTTGAAGTCATGTTTTCTCTTGATGCCTTGGTACTAATGGTTTTTCTTTTCTTGTGAAGATGAGTTTTGGGTTGGGACTATGTTCCCTCTTAAAGTCTTGTAAGAGCTCTAGACAAGATATAAAAGTAACTTGCATTCACGTTTATGTTTATGCTTTGCATGACACGTTTATTTTCTATGCCCTCACTAAATCCCAAGATAAAGAATGAACTTGCATTATGCACGTTTAAATTCCAAGCTTTGCATCTCATTTTATATTTCAAGTCCTCACTAAACTCAAAGAATGAAAATGGATATGCACCTCATATTTACTTTGAGCTATCACTTTACTTTCTAAAGGACTCTAAAATGAAATGCATAGCACGTTTATTTTATGTCATCACCTAAGATACTAGAGCTCAAAGACTTGCCCATTTCATCTTGAGAAGAGGTTAACCATGGAAACATTCTTGGAATGTACATTTTGGCCATGTGATGATGATGGCTCCAAGATGAGTTTTCATTAGTCACAAGAGCCTATAGCTCATGTTTTAAGTCTTTTTAAAACATAGGTTGTACTCAAAAGCATTTTGAGTATGTTCTTATATTTATGAGGGTTTTGACAAGTTAAAATGATTGCTAAGATGTTTTTGAAGTTCAAAATTGTTCCAAGAGATACTGGCCACCATAAGCATTTCAAAGGAATGACTCAGATATGTTCAGACCTGATTTTTTCGTGTTTTTAAGATGCTGGTAATTGATTACACAGCTTATATAATCGATTACCAGAAAGCTCAGATGAGCTCAAACATGAACTTTTGCCCAAAGTAATTGATTACTATATAGTGTAATCGATTACACATTTTGGACTCTAGTAATCGATTACCGAATCATGTAATCGACTACCCAGATGTTCTAGGGGCCCAGCAAAGTGTTTTTAAACAAAGTAATCGATTACAAGTTCCATGTAATCGATTACCAGAACCCCCTATCTTCCATGTTTTGAAATCTCGAAGCTGTGTAATCGATTACGATACTTATGTAATCGATTACCAGAACCCAAGTTCACAAACAGAATGCCTTTTTGATTTGATGACTTGCAGTTATGACCTTACTTTGCTTGAATCTGGGAATTTTTATGACATGAGTTTATGCTTTAGCCTAACATGAATATATGATCTTATATTAGATTTCAAGCATGATCAAGTGAAACGGCTTATTGCTCTTGTTTACTATATGATGATTTTTGCTCCACGTTTCAAGTGTGATGATGCTATGTGAGTTATTGCTCTTGAATGATGATTGTATCATTTGCATGTTATGGTACCCTTTAGAACCTTAAAGATGCCTATGTTAGAATTACACGATATATGTGACATGCATGGTGTAACACCCTAATTTTAACCCAACTTTCTAGAACACATTAGGTTAAACATTAGGCTATTACCTCATAGTCTCATCTTTTTCTTGAAAATATTTAGCGAAAATTATGGTAAAATTTTTTTTTGAAAGTATAAAACAAAGTGAGAGCCGCAAACTTAACTATTCGAATAACAGAAACGTGAGACATGATTAACACTCATAGAGAGAACTCAAAAAGGAAAACATATAATAGTGGAGCAGAAATCATCATAACAAGAGAAACATTTCATTAATAATATATTTAGAGTACATAGGTAGTCATACCTGCATAGGTACAAAGTGAGCTTGTAATCTGTAAGAAATAAAATACAACAAGAAACACAAGTGTAGGGTGCGACTACAATAAAAATCCAAAATGCTACCCTCCTAGTAAGCTACGAGTATAAATCCACCACCCCTCCCAAAAGATACAGCAAGGGAATATCCTTGCAATCTTTGGTGTACTGAAAGCTCCACCGGGTATAGTGCACCTCCCAGGTGGCGTGTCAATGAAGTCAACAGAACATCGCCATCGCTCTCTGAAGATGTGACGAGAGAAGAGAGGAGTGAGAATTCTTAGTAAAGAATCTCAATAGGAGTCTCCTATCCTAGGGTTACATCGTTCACATCCCCAGGAACCTTGGGTTTATTTCATAAAGACAAGTGAGCATACATCAAGTTCATTTTAAGTTCTAAAGTGTATTTTAGCCAAGGTCCATTCATTTTAGGATGATCTTAATGTCATGAATGCAACATAATAAAGAATGTATGCGTGGCGCTACTTAATGCACATACATCAATCATCATCATACTTAGTGGTATTAAGTGGCAATTAGAACACATTCATATGGGAAAAACTTAGTGACATAATCATAACCATAAAACTTCTCTTCCTTATGGGCCACCCTAAAAGACAATCGAACTGGGGGTGCTCGGCCGAACCGGTGTCACCCAGAACGTGTCCATCTCTAGGTTATGAGCTCATACCTTAACTAGTCGTCACTAGTTCTTACTTACCATTTAATGATAAGCGTATCATAAATCATAAATCCCGACTATCTGAGTGCGGGTTAGGGGGCAAATCTCTTAGGGGTGCTCGGCCGAACCGGTGTCACCTAAGAGTCAAAAAAATGGGTACCGATGTCACATGAGTTCTATGGAGGTGCTCGCCAAACCGGTGTCATCCTAGAACCCATCTTAGTACCTTAATTTTCAAAATCTTTAAGTCCCCAAATTTGTCGGAAATTCGGCGGCACGATGGCATCACGCCGAATTTCTTCCAAATTTGTTTTATGCCACATAAACATATATCCTCATGAATTCCTCATATGAATAACGTCATCATCCTTCACATAACATATGCATCATCGTAAAACATCTTAACATACCTTAGTATCATATAAATATCATTCTCATATTCTTAATGTCTTATGCATTGACCGCTATGGTCTTTAACTCATAGTCTAAGTTATGAATCATTCAAAGCTAACCTCTCGGGTACTTAGGAGGTTATGACTAATGTATATCTCTCTTCATACTATGGTCAAGAATATCTCTCAATCTCAAAGGTGCAGAATTCATAATTTCAACTTTACGGGTACCTAGGAGTCACGACAATGACCCTTTCTAAGTTCGGTTTGCTCCTAAGGCACCAAGATCAAGTCCTAAACCAATTATGAGTCATTTCTACACATTTAAACTAATTTAGAACCATGATTATCATTACTAAACCTTGCTGGACAGAATCCAGAAAATTCTAACATTAAGGGATCTAGAACTCTCAAATTAATTCTTTTCTAGTTTCTAATCTTTTTATCTTTTACTTATGAGTTTTTCCATTGATCATACTTAAACATAAGCATGTTATCATCGTTAAAACAGCTCATACAGTGGCCAAACATAGCAAGGCGGAACCAAAACAACACTCTCCATACAAAGGCATAAAACATACTTTTTAAAGCACATAGGATACTAGTTTCTCTTGGAACCTTTTTAAAACCTTCAAAACTCTTTTGTAAACATTTTTAACATCTAAAATCATCAAGATATTTATAAGGGCAGTAGCTAAGTTGAATTTATTTCAAGAGGTCCTAAATTCATAAAACTTAGTTCTATATGTTCCTTGAATCCACATAGACTTAGAAAAATTATAAAGCATAGCTTATAGGCATTTTGTGATCAAATGAAACTTATCCTAAGTTCATTCATCTCACATAGCCGAAGTGGGCATTCTAAGAGAATGCTTTCCATGTCTAACTCTCATTTGAGACCTTGGGACAAATCTTTGAGCTCTAGAGCTTTAGGTGATGACAAAACATAAACATGCCATGCACTTCATTTTTATTGTTCATTAGGGAAATAAAGTGAGAACTTGAAAAGTAAGTAGCTCAAAATAAATAGGAGATGCAACTTGTTATTATCTTGGATTTTAAGTGATGACTTGAATATTAAACGTGAAATGCAATGCTTGGAAATTAAATATGAATATGCAAGTTCATTTTTAGTCTTAGAGCATTAGTGATGACATAAAATAAATCATGCTATGCAAGGCATAAACTAAATATGAATGCAAGTTCATTTTGGTTTAATAACTAGAGCTCGTCCAATACTTTAAAGAACCAATATTCACAACCCCAACATAGTCTCATCAAGTCAAGAGAATGGAACTAAAAGAAATCTCCATACTTTCAAGAAAAGGAATTATGGCCGAAATCATGAGGCTAAGAGAAAGTAATCCATATTCCTTTTTGAAATCATTCTTATTTTCTTAAGTTGAAAACTTTAGTGAACTTCATAGCATAATAATAAAAACTAAAGAAAACTCAAGCTTTAGGGGTCTCATTATGATGAACACATAGTCATCATCTAGAGGTCCCCATCATCAAGCCATCATGTATGAGTTTAAAGGTCATGAAGGCCAAAAACTCAAGAAGGAAACCAAGAGAGTTTTAAAAAGAAATTCCAAGAGGTAGCTAGAGAAAAACTCATTTTTCATGGAAATGAGATGCAAAGAAACACTCCTACCTAGAGTGAAGACAAAGAGCTTGAACTTTGAGAGAAGAAAACAAGATGATGAGCTCCTCCAAAAGGCTTGATGTTTTCGGCCAAGGGGAGATAAGGAGGTTAGAGTTGTGTTTGAGGTGAGGTTGTGTTTGAGACGAAATATTTGAGAGGTTTGATGGTGATTCAAGGTTATGGGGTGATGTGTGAAGGTTATGAGATGATGATGATGAAGTAAAGAGATGAAAAAAATGAAGATGAAAAAGAAAGGAACTCTTTGGGACTAGAGAGAAAGAAAGAAACTAGCAAGACTACTCTAAGCTTTAGCAAATGCTCAATGTGCATCCAATGCTAACACAAGCTCCCTATTTATAGAAAAACAAAGTGATAGGTGAGAGAATGGAAAGCATGGCTGATGGTAAGAAAGAGAAAATATCTCTTTGATGGTGTCATACAAGCATGGTTTGAAGCATGGAGCTCATGACACAAGGTATGGCTTCAAGCATGGGTTTTTGAGTGATCTTTTCTTTAAATTGTGGATGAAATTAGGCTTCTAGAAGACCAACATGGCTGGAAGTTTTTCAGCCACAAATAATTGAAGAGAATGATTTATTTTACTTGGTTATTCATTTGGAAAAGCAAGCTTGATTGAAATTATGACAAGGCATGACAAGTAAGGTGATTTGAGGTGATTTTCCTTTAAGTTTGAAATGAAATAATTCATGAAAATGGGGGATGATTTTTGGTCAGATTTGGGCAGCAAGGAGAGAGGAAAAATCTTCCATGTAATTGGGTGTTAATGATAGGATTAAGTGTAGGTTAGTTTAGGTACAAGGTTAGGAGTAATTAAGCTTAAGTTTAGGTAACTAAGCATGTGTATTAGGAATTTTATGACAAGGTTAGGAGTGCTCTTACATCATTAGAGAATTTAAAACTCATTTGTGAATAAACAATGTGTATCACAATCGCATGATTTAAGGAAAGAGAGAGAAAACACTATTTGTGCACTATTTGCATACTATTCATTGATTCCTACACTCAAAGTCCTTGAATTCAAAGATAGGGTTTTAAGTTTATCTAAGCAATTTTAGGTTCTAATCATCGTTATTAACTTATTTTGACCTTAGATTAATTATGGAAATTAATTAACCTTCGATTAGAGCCTAATATTGCTTAGGTTTCGCTTAACCGTGTGATTAGGTGTAAACATACGAAACTACGGGCAAAACCGTAATTTTGCACTTATTTTGCCCGGGACCTCCGGGACCAAAACTGAGACCACAGAATACATAAAAACGTCTTTTAAACCCATCTGGAGAGGTTTCGGGTTCATTCGGCACTTGCAAAAGGGTAAAACGCCACAGGGGTATTTTGGTCATTTTGACCTGAAAACTCGAAAAATGAGATTTTCGATCCCGAAAAGAAACACAAGTCATTCAATCCCCTTCCAACATTGAGTTTGCCCTTCGAGTACTGCCGGACCTGGCTTTCCTCGAATTCCGGGCTGATAATGACCTCAGGGGCATTTTGGTCATTTTCACTCTAGCAGAAAATCGGGGCGTTACACATGGAATATGTAGCATCTTACTATGACTTGAACTATGAGAAAATGATCCTTTGGAACCATCAAACTATAGGTGGGGATGAGGTTATTCATATGTAACATGCATGAACTATGGGCATCTTGTCCTAACATGCTAAGACTTAAGGTGACATTGAACTATGAGAAAATGATCCTTTGGAACCATCAAACTATAGGTGGGGATGAGGTGATTCTATGCCCCCTAGACCCGTACTTTAAGTCGGGATTTTTAACTTATCACAATGTGATAAGTCCAGATGCTAGTGACGACTAGCGTGGTACGAGCTCATAACCTAGAGATTTCTCAAAAGGGAGAAATATTAAGGTGGCCCCCAGGAAGAAAAGGATAATATGTGAACGTCACCTAAGTAACCAAGTTAAGCTACCATGCACCATGTTTTAAGTACCAAGATCTACGTTCCATGATTCATGTTTTATGTACCATGCACTATGTGTCAAGTTCCATGTTCTATGTTTTATGATCTATGATTTTTTGACCCACGTATCATGCACTATATCTATGAATGCTATACTTGTTAAAAAGCTAGTACTGTTTGCATAGAGTATTGACATGCATATCATAAAGAAGCATGATGCATTCATTACAAGACTCATGATAAAATGAACGGGCCTCGGTAATGGATGTTTAGAACTTAATAAATGAATCTTTGCATGTTCACGATTTCATAATTAAACCCGAGGTTCCTGAGGACGATGATGATGACACGTGTGTGAAAAGGGGATCCCTACTGAGATTCTTGTATAAGATTCTCACCCCCTATCTTCCTTTTCCATCTTCGTCTTCAGACAAGGTTGATACGACGCCTGCGGATTGCTCTTAAGTGCCGACGTGGAAGTGCTTGAAGGTCGAGATCGGAGGAGTGTAGCGGAAACGAGGACATAGTCTAAGTATACCATAAGTTATGTGTGGTTTTTGAGTTGTTGCATGCCCAACCTTTAAAGGTGGGCACGATATGTTTAACGTGGCATTATGGTGGGATATCCCTATGTCACTAATACTATTAATGTTTGACTCGATATTTAATGTTAATGTTACATGATGATGTGTTGATGGTTGTTCCTTCTATGAAAGCTTAATTGGTGTTTCTGTTCGTGTTATTCTTTCATGTTTACGCTTCACGGTACGCAAGGCTCATGTTTTGTTTATGTTTTCAAAAAAAAAAAAATTCTACCCATATTTCCGCTAAGTATTTTAAAGAAAGGTATTAAAGAATGAGGCTAGAAGAGTAATGGACTAATGGTTAACCTAAATACGTCCTAGGAGTATTGGGTTAAAAATTAGGATATTACAGAGAAAGGTTTGATTTTGAAAAACCAGAAGAAGAAATCTCCTTTGAACTTGGGTATGTATTTTCGGCCAAACAAGGAAATGGAGGAAGGATGTGTTGTTGGCTTGTGTTTGGACTTGGATGTGTGTTTAGAAGAAAAAGAGATGAAGATTGGAGGTGGAGAAGGTGGCGGTTTTGGCTTGGACAAGGAGGAAGAAAGGAAAATTTGAGAGAACTTGGAGAGACTAGAACTTGCTCTTGGAAGTTTAAACTTTGCAAATGAACTAAAGTAGCAAAATATTCACCAAGGCAAGCTATATATAGAGCCTTGAGTCATGAATGAGTGGAGGGGAAGAGGCCATGTGGTTTTCTTTTAGAATGAGGGAAGTGTGTGGAGGAGAATGAATGAGAAGTTGTCTTGGAGACATGGCCATTTGTGTGCCACACATTCAAACAACATGTGATGCAAAGTGGAGGGAAAAGTGGCGCCATTTTTGGGCAGCCATGGGGGCAAAATTCATCTCCGCTAATCATGGTTTAAAGGTGTGTTTAGGTGTGTTATGGATTAGATTTAGGATTAAGGGTTGTTAAGTAGGTACTTTAAGTAAACTAATTAGTTAATTAAAGCTATAATTCCTTAGGTTAGAAGTGGTATTGTAGGTTTAATGGAGTCAAAACCTCTATGACTAGTGATGTGAGTGTGACAACCTTTCTTGGAAATGGGAGCGTTAATAGTGAAAATACTATTCATAGATATTTTCTCTCTTTAAAGGAAGAGACTAGAATTAAGTTTGAATTTTCTTAAGCAATTCTAGGTTCCAATTAGTTTTAAATAATGATTTTGGCTCTAGATTAATTATGGAAATTAATTAACCTTTAATTAGAGCCTAATATTGCCTAGGTTCTGAGTTAGATAACTCATTAAGCCCAAAATGCACTAAGTATGGGCTTAATCGTAATTTTACTCAAAAACTGCTCGGGACCACCGGGACTTAAACAAACCTTAAACAAACATAGTTCATGCCTTAAAATTATTGTTTTGAACCTCCGGGCAAAGTCCGGGTCAAAACGGAACTTAAAACTGCCTTAAATTACTTTAAGGGTATTTTGGTCATTTACATGCAGAAACCTCAAAAATGAGATTCTTCTGCTCTATTAAACACGCCATCACATATAATCCCCTTCAAACATTACAATAGCCCTATGAGGATGGCCGAGGTCGGCCGTCCTCGATTTTCAGGTAAAAATGACCTCAGGGCATTTTGGTCATTTTTACGCTTAGAGAAAATTAGGGTGTTATAAGGAGTCCAAAGGATCACTTCCTATTTGGATCACTTCTCATAACCTTTAATTCAAGGAGTCTAGAGGATCATTTCCATGTGTCTTATGTCAACTTAAATCTTGGCATGTTATATAGAGATGCAAGGTAAATCGTAACTTATTTCTTAACATGTCATGCTTATAATCATGCCATGCATACAGGATACATATATATTCATTAAACTATAAATCATCATGTTCATAATCCAAGAATAAGCACTCAAGATCATAAATCCAAGTTATACAAGTGAAGAAACACTAATTCACACATTTTAGGTTCTGGTAATCGATTACATGAGCCTTGTAATCAATTACATAGTTTGAATTTTCAATACAGAAATGTTTGAGGCTCTTGTAATCGATTGAATGAGCCTTGTAATCGATTACCACTGTTGAAAATGCATTTTGGGTCTTAAGAACATGAGTAATTGATTACATGGAATGGTAATCGATTACCAGAGTCCAAGAACACCGGGATTTCCCAGGATGTCTTGTAATCGATTACATGAGGTTGTAATTGATTGAACAGGCCAAAAACTCATGTCCGGGGATTGCTAAGCATTCTGGTAATCGATTACATAACCCCTGTAATTGATTATTAGTAACCCCAAAATAAGAAAAACTCAAGTTTTGATATTCCTCAAATCATTCTTTCATTCTAAATTATTTTTAAACATCATTTTAACATTTTAAAATCAAACACACACATTTCTATTCCTTGAGTTCTTTAATCTTTCAAAGCTCTCTTATACCTCATAAAAACCAAGACTCATCATCAATAAGGCCATTTCAAGATCTCCAACTTTTTAAGGTCAAAACATCCATTTTAGATGAAAAGAGGCAAGACATAAGTTATTGAAAAACCTCAAGGTAATAATACACCAAACTTCAAAAGTCTATTTCTTTGAAAGACAACATATTTGTAGAGACATGCCCATGGAACCGAAATTCCTATGTAAGTTGAAAGGCGTAAGTCTTGAGCTCTAGATTATTTAGGTGATGACATAAACTAAAACATGCAAATGCAAGCCTTATTTTAATCTTGATATTATAAGGTGATGGCAATAGAAATGTAAATATGATATGCAAGGCTTGAATATAAATATTGTAACATCCCCTGCTGCTTTATGGATTGACGACTGTCCCCACAAACCAACACGGGTCTTTTCAGCGTGCTTTGTCCTCACTCACACGCTTCCTAGGAAAACTTCCCAGGAGGTCACCCATCCCAAAATTGCTCCAAGTCAAGCACGCTTAACTGTGAAGTTCTTTCAGTTTAGGCTACCGAAAAGAAGATGCATCTTGTTGGTATAGGTAGTACAAATCAATTCATATAAGCCCTCCTCAACTGTATAGTCCCATACCTATACAGTCTTAGGATCCCTCTCATTCGCGTGTGTAATCGGTTCATTCATGTACCCCTCCGCTTTCGAAGTCTGCCAAGAGCCGCTCCTTGTCCGTGCCTCTTTGCACCGGCGATCACTTCCCGACTTCGCAATCCCCGGGCGTTACATGCCCACCAGCTTCCGCCTGGTTCGTCCCCGAACCACACCGTACTGGGAGAGGTGCAGGCTCTGATACCATTTGTAACATCCCCTGCTGCTTTATGGATTGACGATCGCCCCACAAACCAACACGGGTCTTTTCAGCGTGCTTTGTCCTCACTCACACGCTATCTAGGAAAACTTCCCAGGAGGTCACCCATCCCAAAATTGCTCCAAGTCAAGCACGCTTAACTGTGGAGTTCTTTCAATTTAGGCTACCGAAAAGAAGATGCATCTTGTTGGTATAGGTAGTACAAATCAATTCATATAAGCCCTCCTCAACTGTATAGTCTCATACCTATACAGTCTTAGGATCCCTCTCATTCGGGTGTGTAATCGGTTCATTCATGTACCCCTCCGCTTTCGAAGTCTGCCAAGAGCCGCTCCTTGTCCGTGCCTCTTTGCACCGGCGATCACTCCCCGACTTCGCAATCCCCGGGCGTTACACTTGTCACTTTTGGATCTAATTTGAGTATTTTCTTTTGTTTGACCTCTTGTTGTTTTGTGATTGAACATTGGAGTTGTTGGAGTTTCTCTTTGAATTGGCCTGTGATTCTATTTAAGAGCCTACTAGAGCACTTGAGTGGTAAAAGGTAAGAGAGAACTTTACACAAAAGCCTATTAAAGAGCAACAAACATGAGTGATACATCTCTAAGAGTGCAAACATGTGAGAAGTGTGGTGAGGTCCTATTGCTTTCATTTTCTTTTGTTCTTTTACTTGAATTATGGTAGGAACAGGTGGTGATAGTACCCCTCCTCCTCAAGGAAACAATAGATTGTTAGTGGAGGCTATCACAGCTCAAATGCAAAGGATGATGAGGGAACATACAGAGGAGTTATATAAGAGAATTGAGAGTTAGAAAGTCAAGAACATCATGATGATGATGGAAGTAGAAGGAGAAATGATGGAAGGAGGAGAAGAGATGATGAGGGTGATGCTAGAGATGACCAAATTGAATGAGTGAAGCTAAATATCCTACCTTTCAAAGGGAAGAGTGATCTAGAGGCTTATCTTGAGTGGGAGATGAAAATTGAGTAGTTATTCTCATGCCACAACTACAACGAAGAGAAGAAAGTAAAGGTGACAGCCATGGAGTTCATGAACTATGCTCTTATTTGGTGGAACCAATTACAAAAGAAGTAACTTAGATTTGAAGAAACTTTGGTGGATTCTTGGGTTGAAATGAATTAGAACGAGATTTGTCCCTTCTTATTATCATAGGGACCTTCATAACAAGCTCTAAAGACTCACCCAAAGTAGGAGGAGTGTTGATGAATATTACAAGGAGATAGAGGTGTCTTTGATTAGAACCAATGTGAATGAGGATAGGGAGGCTACTATGGTATGTTTTCTGAATGGGCTGAATAATGACATTAGAGATGTGGTTGAGCTACAAAATTATGTGCAGTTGGAAGGCTTGGTACATCAAGCTACCAAAGTGGAGCAGCAACTTCAGAGAAAAGGTACCATGAGGAGGAGTTCTTCTAATTTCAATTCTTCAAATTGGAAGGAAAGAAATAAAAAGGAGGGAGGTACTTCTAATAATACCATGGTTGCACCTCAAAGGACTCAATTCAAGTCCAATGAGACCCTAAACAAAATCAAGGAGTGGTGAGATAAAATACTTCAAGTGTTTGGGGAGAAGTCACATAGCTTCGAAGTGTCCAACCAAAAAGGTTGTGTTGCTTAAAGAAGATGGAGAAATTACTAGTGAGTTTTCAACTAGTGAAGCCGAGGAAGAGGAAGAGGTTGATGAAGAGATCATTGTGGAGGCCAAAGAAGGAGATTTATTGATGATTAAGAGGTTGCTTGGAAGTCAAATGTAAGCTCTTGATGATTCCTAAAAAGAGAACATCTTTCACTCTAGGTGTTCAATCAATGGAAAACTATGTTCTTTGATTATGGATGGAGGGAACTACACCAATGTAGCTAGCTCTAGACTAGTGTCCAAATTAAATTTGGAGACCAAGCCACATCCTAGGCCATACAAACTCTAATTGGCTAGTGAAGATGGAGAGATAAAAGTGAGCAAGCAAGTGGAGCTGCACATTTCCATGGGACAATACAATGACAAAGTGATATGTGATGTGGTTCCAATGGAGCAAGCCGTATCTCTTAGGGAGGCCATGGCAATATGACACCAAAGCTATTCATAATGGGTTCACAAACAATATTTCTTTCATGCACAATGAGAGGAAAGTTGTACTCAAACCTTTATCTCCTAGGGAGGTGTATGAGGATCAAATAAAATTGAGAGAAAAGAAAGTGCAAGAGAGAAAAGAGAGGTGAAACACATTGAGAGTAAACAAAGTTGTTTAGTAAAATAAAGTGAGGTGAAAAAGTTGCTACTTGCCAACAAGCCACTTTATTTACTTTATTCAAGAAAAATGTTTTAACTACTAATAACTCTAATAAAAGTGTTGCTCTTGCTAGTGTTGAGTTTCTTTTGCAGGAATATAAGGATGTGTTTCCAAAGGAGGTTCCAAGTGGATTGCCACTATTGAGAGGCATTGAGCATCATATTGATCTCATCCCTGTGCATCTTTACCCAATCAGCTAGCTTATAGGAGCAATCCTCAAGAGACCAAAGAAATACAAAAGCCAGTTGGGGGAGTTGATGACAAAAGGTTGGGCGCAAGAAAGCTTGAGTTTGTGTGCTATTCCAGTGATTCTGGAGCCTAAAAAGGATAGGACTTGGAAGATATACAATGACTGTAAAGCAATCAACAACATCACAGTCAAGTACCGACACCCTATTCCCAGGTTAGATGACCTTCTTGATGAATTGTATGGTGCCTGTTATTTTTCTAAATTTGATTTAAAAGTGGATATCATCATATTAGGATAAGGGAAGGGGATGAGTGGAAAACTACCTTTAAAAAACTAAGTATAGTTTGTATGAGTGGTTGATTAGGCCTTTCGGGCTAACTAATGCCCTAAGCACTTTCATGAGATTAATAAGCCATGTCTTCAGAGATTTTATTGGCAAGTTTGTTGTTGTTTACTTTAATGACATTCTGATTTATAGCACTAGTTTTGACTTGCATATTGAACATTTGAGGGCTGTCATACATGTGCTTAGAATAGAAAAATTGTATGCTAATCTTGCGAAATGCAAAATGAGTGCAAGTTGATGAGGAAGAGGTTAATGCCATTCAAGAGTGGCCTATGCCTAAGAATGTGAGTGAAGTGAGAAGTTTTCATGGTTTAGCTAGTTTCTATAGGAGATTTGTTAGGGAATTTAGCACCTTGGCTATGCCTCTTAATGAAATAGTTAAAAACATGTGGTTTTCAAATGGGGAGAGAAATAAGAGCAAGCCTTTGCTGCCCTTAAGCATAGGCTAATTAATGCACCCATTCTTGCTTTGCCCAATTTTGCTAAATCTTTTGAACTTGAATGTGATGTATCAAACGTGGGCATTGGGGCTGTTTTGTTGGAAGAAGGCCACCCAATTGCTTATTTTAGTGAAATGGGGCTGCCCTAAACTATCCCACTTATGACAAGGAATTGTATGCCTTAGTGCGTGCTTTAAAAACTTGGCAGCATTATTTGTTCCCCAAAGAATTTGTAATTTATAGTGATCATGAGTCCCTAAAATACTTGAAAGGACAAGGCAAGCTGAATAAAAAGCATGCCAAATGGGTTGAGTTTTTAGTACAATTTCTATATGTCATTCAGCTTAAAAAGTGGAAGGGAACATAGTAGCTAATTCTTTATCTAGGAGGCATGCATTACTTTCTACTCTTGAAACTAAAATTTTTGGACTTGAGACTTTGGAAGAAATGTATTTGCATGATGCTGAATGTTCTGCGATATATGCTGCTTGTGAAAATGTGACTCAAAATGGTTACTAAAGGTACAATGGATATTTATTTAAAGACAAAAGATTGTGTGTGCCTAAGTGTTTCATAAGAAATTTGCTTGTGAAAGAGGCGCATGAGGGAGGATTAATGGGACATTTTGGGGTGCATAAAACTTTGAACATATTGCAAGAACATTTTAACTGGCCCCATATGAAACGTGATGTGCATAAATAGTGAGCATTCCATTGTTTGTAAAAAGGCAAAATCAAAAGTGATGCCAAGTGGTTTATATACTCCTCTGCTTGTTCCTGATTTTCCTTGGATTGATATATCTATGGACTTTGTTTTGTGGACAGGTTTTCAAAAATGGCACATTTTATACCTTGCAAAAAGGTTGATAATGCTTACCATGTAGCTGATTTATTTTTCAGGGAAGTGGTGAGACTCCATGGGTTGCCTAGGAGCATTGTAAGTGATAGGGACACTAAGTTCCTAAGTCACTTTTGGAGAACATTGTGAGATAAGCTTGGTACTAAATTACTTTTTTCTACTACTTGACAAAATGATGGGCAAACTGAGGTAGTGCATAGGACTTTAGGCACTTTGCTTAGGACTATTTTAAAGAAGAATCTTAAAGTCTTGGGAAGAATGTTTGCCTCATGTAGAATTTGCTCATAATAGGGCTGTCCATAGGACAACTAATTGTTCACCATTTGAAATTGTGTATGGATTTAATCGTATGACATCACTTGATTTATTGCCTATGCTTAATATTACTATTTTTAAGCATAAAAATGCACAGGCTAAGGCTGACTATGTGAGAAAGCTGCATGAGCATGAAAGCTTAGATTGCGAAGAAAATTGAGAGCTGTGCCACGCAAGCTAACAAAGGAAGAAAGAAAGTTGTATTTGAACTCAGAGATTCGGTTTGGGTGCACATCAGGAAAGAGAGGTTCCCTGAACAAAGGAAGTTTAAACTCCAACCTAGAGGGGACGGTCCTTTCCAAGTGTTGGAGAGGATCAATGACAATACCTACAAAATTGATTTGCCTGGTGAGTATAATATCAGTGCCACTTTTAATGTTACTGATTTATCTCTTTTTGATGCAGGTGATGAGGCCTTGGAGTTGAGGTCAAATCCTCTTCAAGAGGGAGGGGATGATAAGGACATGACTAGTGGCAAGGACAACATGGTGCTTCGAGGACTTAGGGCACCTATGACAAGAGGAAGGGCTAGGAAGGCAAAGGAGGCATTGCAACAAGTTGTAGCAACAATTCTTGAGGATGCCCCTAATTTGGAAGACTTAAAGCCCAGAATGGTACATTGCATAATCCCACTTGAAGACCCTTGATGTTATATGGATAGCCACCATCTTTTTTAAGCCTTTTATGTTACCAACTAAAGTTTTTTTTTCAAATAATGTAATTGGGTTGTGAATTTTGTACAACCCATTAATTGTTAATTTTATATTTTATTTGCTTTAGATTTTAATCATAGGCTAAGTATTACAGCCTACTTGCTGAGCTCTTATTTAGTTTATAATCCTTGTAAACACCTTTTAGAAGGGATTTTTGCAATATTCAGATCAGATTACCTTTTTTTACAATATTCAAATAGGATAAATCTCTAACCATAAGACTCTTTCTGTATATACTATTAAAAATCAAACTCATAATTAGATGTTAAAGGAGCTAAGGTGTAACACCCGAAAAATTATTTAAAATTTTATTTGAAATTTGTTAGTGAGAATTTAGAAAATCTGACTATTTTAGCAATGATGAGGATAGCCTAATGGACGTGTTAAAAAAAATTTCTGACCGAGAATAAATAGTGACCTTGCAGGCATTGTGAGCCTGTCGAGACTGTTGAAACCCTAGATTCAGGACTAGGAGATGCCTGAGACTGAGAAAAGATAGGGTTAAAGTTAGAAATAGTTAGAAGTAAAGATTTTATGCATGGAATTGAATTTCGGGCAGTGTCAGATTACCTAGGTACTGTGTTTCACTCGTTCAGTAAAAATATTGGTGTGTGATTTTTACACCGAAAGAAGGCTTAGTCTTTAAGAATAGGATAATGTTTATCCTTTAAAGCCAAGTGGATGACCAAGATTTAATCTTGACATAGCCATCCATTTCACTATTTCTTTTTAGAAAGAAAGAAAAATACACTTTGGCTACATAATTAGTATTTTCAACCCAAGATAAATACAATTCACCAAACCTTATCACACCACCATGTCATTTTCGGCCAAGAGGAGATAAAACTAGCCTCCATTGTTGCTTCCTTCAAACTACTTTGTCACAACGTCCCAGAGGGTACGCAACGAGGAATGACGATCGATTTTAAAAATAAAATGGGAGTCACCACCAATTTTAATTACAGCTATCTTGGAAAACCTTTTGATTTGCAAACTGGTCTTTCAAAAGAGATCAAAGGCTCAGGAGTCTGATTATGATTAGAAAAGGGTGGAAACTTAATCCCATTGCACCCCTAATACATCCATATAAATACGGTTACCCTAGAGCTCATTATGCAAATTAATTATAATTTTAATAATATTTATATTCCCTAAACAATTATAACAATTACATATTTACAAAGACATAAAGCTAAAATTAAAACAAGAAATAAAGAACACATTTTATGAAAAAGGATTTTGGCTGAATAGTTGTTTGTTATGCCAATGTATCTTCTGGTGCAATAAGGAACTCAAAGCTACATTGTTCTTGTAGAAAATGATTTTATGTTGATGGATTTTAATTATAAAAGAGAAAAAAGAAATGTTTGTTGATTCATTTTATTTATGAAAAGTATTTTTGATGGACCAATTGCTTTTTATTTTTTATTTTCTGAAAAAAAGAGGACTAAAGCAAAACGACCTAAGACTTTGACAAAAAACAAACAAGCATAGCCCAAACTAAAAAAACGCCCAAAAATGAAACCCAGAACAAAAAAAAAGTCTGATGCAATCATTAACAAAAATAAACATATTTCTTAATTCCTAAACTAACACACACAAAACATACGCACCCACAGAAAGGGAAAAAGAGATGATTACACACACACACACACATAGGGGCCACGGCTGGAAGCACCGACGGGAGCGACCATCATGGTGGCGCATCGAGGGAAACTACCGGCGGGGTTGGCAGTGGCATGGCAGTAAGGGGAAAGGAAGAAGAAGGTGCGCAGTGGTAGCAGTTGTGAGCAAGGCAAAGGTTCTGGTTTCGGGCAGAGCTTCATGGAGCGATGGTGGTGAGATGAAGGCCAGCGGATCTCGTGGTTGAGCTGGGTGAAGAGTGTCGCAGAGGTTCCAACATGCTGGGGCGATTACAGCTATGGCAGTTGTGAGGAGGATGTGGAGGAAGAGCAGGCTGGCTTCGGTGATAGGTGGTGATGATAGAGAGGCTGTGGTAGTTAGGATGGTAGGGAGGACCGCCGTGGTCTTTTCCCCTTTTTCTTTTTTTTGTGTTATTTTTTTCAATGATGATGATACTATTGCTGTTGCCTATTACCTTATTCTTTCCTATATGTTGCTGGATTGAATTGTTGGTTCTGTTACCTATGTTTATTGCTGGTCTCTCTATGTTTTCTGATTGTTTTCTCTTGCTGTGTATCTTCTCTCCATTTTCTGATTGATCTCCCCCAATGTGTATTCCTGTACTCTCTAATTGGTCCCCCTTTGGTCTATGGATTTGAGTCCCACTCAAGCATGATTGTGGATCAATTCACCACTCTCGTAATGATTCTTCCAGCTATGAAAAGGGAATGGTTAATGGATTTTGTCTGATTTATTGCAACTCTGTAATGATGATCCCTCAATTTGTAGACGGTGGAAGCATGGTTGCTCAAGCTTTTCATTTCTTTTTATTATCTTCAATTGATGCGCTATATCCTTTCGGTTCTAGCTTCTTATTTTTCATTTTTTATTTTTTATTTTTTTCAATTATTTTTTTTTGTTAACAAATCAATAAAAGACATGGGCTTCAAAAAAGTAAAATGGGAGGAAAAAAACAAAAATAAAATGGGCTGATACTTTTTTTTTGAGAGACTATTTTTTGTTTAGAATAAAAAGAGATAAAAGTGTCCAGACAAAATATGGTGTTCACAGTTGCCCCTCTTTACTTGTTTCTTACTGAAAAATATAAAGTCCATGACTTTGATGTTTTGCTGCAAGGGACGAATAAAGATATGAACACATATTTTGTCCAAATGTATGATTGATGATGATAAGTGTATGATTGAAAATGATGAATGCATAGTGAGAACACAAAAAGTTCTGATGGATACTGCTAGAGAACCAATGCACAGTGATAGTGAATCCATGATGACAATGTGGAATGATATAGTGAATGATACTAGATGATTTCATGAAAAGGATGTATGCATGGCAACAATACGAAATGATGTAGTAAATGATGTTATATGATTTCATGAAGGTGTATGCATGATAACAATGCGAAATGATGTAGTGAATGATGCTATATGATTCCATAGAGAGGATGTATGCATGATGATATTGCTCTAATGGATAATACCAAATGCACACTTCTAATGTTAAGTAGGAAATGAAATGTATGCGTGCAAAAATTTAAAAATATATGGAAAAGCATGTGAAAGTGGAATGTGTGAAAGGTAATACATGTGAAATGTGAATGTGAAACCTGCGGAAGCAAATGCAAGTGAAATGTGAATGTGAAACCTACGGAAGCAAATGCATGTGAAATCTAAAGTAAATGCATGTGAAGGCAAAGTAAAGACATATGAATTTTGAAATTTATGAAAGTAAATATGAAAGCAGAGTAAAAGCATGTGAAAATAAATGTGAAAGCAATAAAGGCATGTGAAATTTAAAATTTGTGAAAGCAGAGGAAATAGATGTGAAAGTAAATATGAATGCAGTGAACACATGTGAAATATGAAAGCAAATGACTATGACCGAGATTGAAAAGCAAATGGTTGGGATTGAGACTGAAAAGCAAATGATTGGGATCGAGACTAAAAAGTAAATGATCAAGATCGTGACTGAAAAGTAAATGATTGGATTGAGATAGAAAAGTAAATGATTGGGATTGAGATAGAAAGTAAATGATTGGGATCGAGACTGAATAGTAAATGATCGAGACAGAAAGTAAATGATTGGATTGAGACAGAAAAGTCAATGATTGGAACAGAAAAGTAAATGATCAGGATTGAGACAGAAAGTAAATGATCATGATCGAGATAGAAGGTAAATGATCGGGACCGAGACTGAAAAGTAAATGATTGAGACAAAAAGTAAATAATTGGATCGAGGTAGAAAAGTAAATGATTGGGATCGAGATTGAAAAGCAAGTGATCGAGGCAAAAATGAATGATGTAATAATACGAAGAAGTAAATGATGTGATCGTGCAAAAAAAGTGAATGATGTGATAACTGCGAAGAAGGAAAATGATATGATAACCACTAGAAAGTGAATGATATGATAAATGCTGAAATGGGAAATGATGTGACAAATGCTAGAAAACGAATGATGTAATAAATACTGGAAAGTAAATAATGTGATAAGTGCTGGAAAGTAAATGATATGGTAAGTGTCAAAAAGTGAATGATATGATAATTGCAAAAAAGTGAATGATGCAATGGTGAAAAAGGAAAATGATGTGATAACTATTACAAATGAATGTTGTGATAAATATTGAAAAGTGACTGATGTGATAAATGTTGAAAAGTGAATAATGTAATAATTATGAAAAAGTAAATGATGCGATAGTATAGAAAAGTACATGATGCAGTTAGTGTGATAAAATAAAATATGCAAAATTAAATAAATGATCAATGAATGCAATGATCATCATGCAGAAAAGCAAATGCCTAGAGATAATTGAATAATGCAATAATGATATGATGAATGACTTATGAACACTATGCCTAGATAATTTGATAATGTAAATAAATGCCTTAACATAATGAGATAACTTTACCAAGAAACAAGTTTGCCCCAATTTGTGATATGAAAAATGTTGATGGTATAAGCATGATGAATGTCTTAGATGATTTGATGATTGGGAATGTGAATACTTTAGGAAAACTTTACACACGATGAATGGTATGATGATGATAGTGATGAAGATTAAACAATATAAGGATGCCTTTGGGTCATCGTGGCCCAGAATAATTCCTGAGTTGTCTTTTTTCTAAAAATACAAGGTCGGGAGAATGCTTTTCTTTTCTATTCATGATTTTTGAGGTAGAATCCACTCTTCAGACTTCCTTCAATGCCCTCTTCCGAGTTGACTTTGAGCACCTTCCTGCAGGGAAATTGACTGCAATGGTATGTATGGTTTTGGTCACCACTTCGGTTTGGTTGTTATCTTGGGGCCCTTCATGCTCGTTCTCCGATCTCTCTTGTTACTCTCTTCCTTCCCACTTGGAGATTGGTATCTTTATCTAGGGCTTCTCCTAGTGGCCACATACTTTGCCAGTTTTCCTGCTTTTATAAGTTCTTCTTCGGCATCGCAGAGGTCCTAGCATTCCTCAATCTTGTGTCTAAAGCTCCCAGGGAAATCGTAGAATTCCAACTTGTCAATGTTCACTCTTAGCCTGATAGGTAGTGGCCTTTTGAGGCGTTCGATGTTCTGGATTTCCTTGTAAATTTCGCTCAAGGACATGTTCAATGGGGTGTAGTCAATGAACCACTCCTATGTTCGAGCTTCCCTTTTCGGAGGTCTCTTGTCTCTTCTTGGGAGGCTTCTTCTTTTTTGGCCCTGCTCTTCTTCTGACTTGGCCATCATTACTTCTCCCATATTTATGTATTTTTTTGCTCTTCGTTGTAGTTCCTCTATACTCCTTGGTTCCGTTTTCAAGAGTGGTTGGGCAAAGGCTTCCGACCTTAGTCCTTGGATGAAGGCCATAAATGCTGTTTATGGTTCTAAAGTTGCTATTCCCAATGTGACCTTGTTGAACTGGTTGATGTATTCATGGAGCCTCTCTTCTATTCCTTGCTTGAACCCAGCTTTTAGAAATTGAAATTTATGGCTACTGATTTGGTAATGTTTGATTCTGGAAGGTGTTGTTTGGTGCTGCCATAATGAGTAAAAATCATTAACATTTGTTGAAAAATTATTGTTGGTGTCTTAGGTGCTTAAAAGAATAATTAGAAGTATTAGTTTGAACCATCATGCAAAATATGGCAAGCTGTGTTTTAAACTAACATTATGGAATTATGGCTAAAAGGATTTAATTAGAATTAATAATGATTTTAACTATGTCCATGTATTCAAAATACCATTTATGATGTTTAGCAAAAGTTTTAGAAGCATTGGTATTTGTCAAGAATGAGAAACTTTGCACTTTGACATCTAAAGTCTAGCAAAATTTGGTCTATTGACCAAAATGGTTTTTATGATGAGTTTAAATAATTTCTAAATGTTATGGGTCTCTTAAACGTATAGACAAGTTTTATGGATCATTAGTTTAAGAAAATGTGTTAGAAGGGGATTTACACTTTGATCTGTAATCTTTGAGAAATTGTAGTTTTGACCCCTTTTAGGACTCAAGTGTAAGTATTAACAACTTGATGATATTAATATGATGATCTTTAGTATGTTGTGTATACATATATATCCTGTTGAGCATAGCATATGCATTAGCTGAGTCTGGTCCTTGATTTCCGACATACTGGGTAGGAGTGTAACATCCTCCCAAATGCAACGCCATCTTTAAGTCATGACATCAGACTCGAGAGTTGTTACTTATAAATTAGCGGGCCTTTCTTAAATATCTATAGCCAGTTTGATTGATTTGCGAGATAACTATGTCGTAGTTCTATTGACTTATATATAGCAAGGAAAACCAAAACATTTATTTAAGGCAAGGTTAAGTACACCAGGGAAGCTCTTCTATGAGCTTAACACATCTGTTCTCTATTACATTTACATATATATAACCACAATAAAGTTACGGTAAAATAAACACATCAACTACTAAACTACTGCAACTCCAGTATAGTTTTTCTTGGAGTGTCTTCACCGTTCTTCGGATCAACCTGGAGACGACACGGGAACACAAAAAATAGCGGTGAGAATTATACAATTCTCAGTAGGGCAACTCCCCTAATACACAATCATAATGTCATCGTCATCGCCCTAACCACGTCGGTTTATTAAAAAAAAGTGATCAACCATTACATAATAATGGTTCATTTTTAAAGTTCCAAATCATATTTCTGAAATGGGTTGTTTTTAAGAATCAATCACTTGTACACATTTATCATAAGCTCATAATCATAGTAAATAATGTCAATCAAAATGATTTGATATGATACAAATATGTATATACCAAAAGTAGAGAAATTATCTTTAATTGTCCTTGATAAATCGAAGAGGATCTCATCTGTCTCTATTTGCCCTCGACAAGTCGAAAAGATCTCATATCGCTCTATTTGCCCTCGACAAGTCGAAAGGATCTCATATTGCTCTATTTGCCCTCAACAAGTCAAAAGGATCTCATATCTCTTTATTTGTCCTCGACAGGTCGAAAGGATCTTATGTTTCTTTATTTGCCCTTGACAAGTCATAGAGGATCTCATGTTTCTTAGTTGCCCTTGACAAGTCATAGAGGATCTCATTTTACTTATGCATTTCATTCACCTATAGGCATTCATTCACATTGTGATTTCAATCATGCCTCCTATACCAATCTTTACTTTCTCTAGTATGTATTTATACATCACAAGTCACATGACCAAATATTTAACATCAAGTATTCATGTCATACTAGAACCAAACTACCATTACATTACCAATTTAAGTCTTTGGTTCATTTCCAACAATTGGGCAGATTTCACACCATTGTAGCACAATTTATTTCCATATCAAATAATCAATTCAGAGGCTATAAAAATTCTCAATAATACCTCAATGTGTCCAAAAGGTTCCATAAAAATTTCAGGGTAAATAGAGTTCTCTAACTATGTTACCAAATTAGACAAATTTGTTGGTTAGAGACCACTGATTCTCAGATAAATTCCCAAATTCCATAATTTTTAACCTTAGCAAATGAAACCAGAAAATTAGGAATAAAATCCTGGTAAAACCTTAAGATGTCTCTAATATGATGTAAAAATTTCGAAGGAAAAATCAATCATTTGCTATGGTAACAAAAATAGACAAATTCGTAGGTTCAGTTCCAATAGTTCAAGCACCATAGGTACAATTTCAGTTCTTGATTTTTTTTAACATAGCAAATGTGACTAGAATACCTCAAAAGTTTTACTGAAGATGCCTTATCATGTTAGATACACCATATAAAATTTTCAGCTCAATCTAAAGCCTCTAACTAGGTCAGAAAATTCATGATCAGTGGCTATCTGCATAAAAACCGAAAATCCTGCAAGTATCACTCAACATCTTTTTGAAAAAATTGATTTTTCCCCAACATCAAACCAATCCACCTATGCAAATACATCAATATCTAAGTGTAACATCACATAAGAACCAGATTTTATAACATTGAAACAAGCCAAAATCAGCAAGAACAGAAATCACAAGAACAAGTCACAAAAACCCTACCCTTGGAAGCTATGTCTCTTTATCTCTTGTACACTTCAAGATAGATGTTCTCCACCCCAAAGCTCTTGAAACACACTCAAACCCTCCTCAAATCAGTGATGAGTGAGGTACTGAAGTGAGGTTTTGGAGAATCTAATCGGTTGTATTTGTAGAGGTTGAAGTGTAGAACAAGTTTACTTAAGGAAGTTTTTGATTTTGAGTAGGTTAGGCTTATGATTTTGAGCTTGGAAATCAAATTCTCAAGGTTGTTATCAAGAAGGCAATGGAGTTTCTGAGGTTATGGTTGCTGTCCATGAATGTTACTAGCTTCTTAGAGAAGTTTTTGTTTGTATTTATCTTTATAATCAATGCTTGAATATTGTATATTAAAGTTAGATATTTCCTAATCTAATAAAGAAAAATGGATGGCTAGGATTAATCTTGTAATTCAAGATTAAATCTTAGCCATTCATTTAATATAAAGGGATAAGGTTCCTTATTTTGTAAAGATTAAAATAGCTTTTGGTGTTAGAAATTGCACACCGAAATTTCACCGAACGGGTGAAACAGTGTACTCTGATAATCAAACATTGCCCGAAAAATAATTTTAGATATAAAATCTTTATTTCTACCTGTTTCTAACTATAATCATATAATTTCTCAATTTCGGGCATCTCCGGGTCCCAATTCTAGGGTTTTGATCAGGCCCGCAAAACACTATCCACTTTTTTTTTAATAGATCCATTGGATCGTCCTCATCATTGTTCAAACCATCAAATTTTTGAAATTATGACTAATAAAGCTCAAATTAATTTTTTAAATAATTTTTAGGGTGTTACAAGGAGCATGTTTACTACTATAAGATATTAATTGATGACGTGTTATGGATATATTTCATGATGAATTGTGGCATGTTATGATTATGCTTGAATAATTGAGGTGCATAACCTAAGTGTTTTATGAGTATAAAATGTAAAATGATAGGTTATGATATGATCATGTATTTGCATCTCTGAATAACATGCTAAGGTTAAGGTGATATAAAACACATGAAAATAATCCTCTAGGCTCCTTGAATTAAATGTTAGGAGAGGTGATCCAATAAGGTGATCCCTTAAACTCCCCGAGTTAAAGGTTATGAAAGGTGATCCAAGGAAGTTGCATGCTCATAATAAGAAAGTTAAGGCAAGGAAGTGATGTGTTTTCCCCCTCTATTACCCCATGTTAAATCTATTGATGACTAGTTAGGTTGAGCTTATCCTAGGCGATTGATGAGGTGAAATTTTGATGATGATTGTAAAATCGCCATAGAAGGTGAGATGGTTGGTTTAGGATGATGATGTAAGAGGGTGGTTGTTAAGAAAGGAACTTGAGAGTTCATTATGAGAAAGTAAATTATCATGGGTTCTCTTGCCTTCCCATGCACGCTAAATGTTATACTACTCATCATGTTTGTCCTACTATGCATTCATTTACTTGCCACTGTTTTAGTTCTCTAGCTTATTTCATGCTTATATACTTAGCCTTGTCTTGTGTTTTGGATTTGAATGTTACAAATTCATTTTGTGAGTAGGCTTATCTTATTCGCATGTCTTACTTATGTATTTAGAGGCATTGCCATGCATACATGAGATACCTGTTGCATGCATAACATTAAGACCCATGTTAAAATACACCCACTTTGGATAAATAGTTTTGAGAAGTTTAAATCGAACCTTATGCCTGTACATCTCTTTCATAATGAAAATCGAAGTAGCTAAGGACGACGACAATTACATTTGTGATAGAGTCGATATGCCCTACTGAGAATCTTGAATAAGTTTCTCATCCCTCTTCTTTCTTTCGTGTCGTTTGTAGACAAAGATGATAGTGTAGTTTGTGGTCTTCTTTGAGGCGTAAACGAGGGAGTTGCGCTACAAAGTAGATCAGAGAAGGGTTGCAGTGGAGGCACGAAAATAGTTTTCCTTTGGACATTAGCCTTAGGGTGGTCATACCCCTTGTACCTATTTGTATTCTAGTCTTTTGATAGTTATGTACTAGTGACTAGTTTGGCTATGCTATAATTATGTGTAGCTTTGGACTACCGTATGTTCAGCCTTTATCAGTAGACTTAGGATGTCCTTTATGTTTATAAGATGTCATTGTTATGATATGGTTAATCTAGTTTATTTCACATTATGCCATGGTTTGCACATATATTACGTTTTCATTTATATGATCGCTATTGTTAGGTGTGTATTGACCGCTATCTATGCGTACACGTGGCTTGCATTTTAGAATTTAAGTTCAAAAAAATTTACCCGTATTTTTATTAAAGTATTTCCAAGAGTTTAAGTTAAGAATGGGAACAAAAGAGTAATAACCAATAATTAACTTAAATACGTTCTAGGCGTGTTGGGTTAAATATTAGGATGTTACAGTAATCATACTTCTTATGCCCTTTTAGACTGCATTCATAGAAGGTAGGTGTGCCTCATAACTAGGCGCTAATCTCTATTAGGTTTTTGCCCGTTTAATAACTTGATGCGACCAATTGGTCCGTACTGAACTCTGCCATTCTGGCTGGCTACTGCTTTGACCTCTTCATTGCGCGATAATGGGACACGTCAAGGAAGGCATTGAAAGGGGTGGCCCTGGCCACTGGTACCCGTTGCTGACCTCTATTTAAGCTAGTCATTCTTGCATGGGCTCCCTTTAATGCACTCCAGCTCATATGTGTTTACTAACTATCTCTAATAGGTTTGAAATGGCTTGTTCGAGGCATCATATGCAACTAGTACAAACTGATGTGGCACTATTGTGGTGGCGACAGTCATCAGGTGGCATAGCTCACCCAAGAAGAAAAGATAAGGATAAGAAGCTAGGTCAAGAATTCCAAGAAATGACATATTCTTGCTGAACCTAGACATGACTTATTTTTCTACAAGCCTCAAACAACATTGGGTGGATGCAAATAGCTGCAGTTCTATTTACATAAATGCCATGCTACTTATGAACACTTGCTCCAGTACCATGCAGGGAAACCTATGGCTCTGATACCACTTTGTCATGACCTGAATTAGATCATGACTAGCACATGAGGAATCTCATCCCCACGTAATGTCGTGATCGATGCACCATACTATATGCATATTTTAATCATGAAACATTTAATTCATAGTTCCATTTTTAGTATAAACCTCTTTTTCTAAATATTGTCCTCATATAATGCATTTAATAAACAAACTCTAATTTTATATATATATATATATATATATATATATATATATATGTAATATAAAATATGAATTGCTCTATACAAAATAACCATGAGAACTATAGCCATTTTAATTATAAAACAATTATCATAAACAATACAAATCTATCTCTATAGTCTGGGACTTGTCCGCCAGGTCGGTAAACCTATGAATTTAATGTGAGGGAAGTTGATTGAACCACTTTAGCGCTGATTTCTCTAGTGTAATGGGGAAGGTTCTGCATTTTATTAGATCTGCCATTCCATCTAGATACATTCGAGAATGAAATATATCTAGAAGATTCTGGGGATCCGTGGTCCCATCATAGAGTTTGATATTGTAACATCCTAATTTTTAACCCAATACTCCTAGGACGTATTTAGGTTAACCATTAGTCCATTACTCTTCTAGCCTCATTCTTTAAGACCTTTCTTTAAAATACTTAGTGGAAAATATGGGTAGAATTTTTTTTTTGAAACATAAACAAAACATGAGCCTTGCGTACCGTGAAGCGTAAACATGAAAGAATAACACGAACAGAAACACCAATTAAGCTTTCATAGAAGGAACAACCATCGACACATCATCATGTAACATTAACATTAAATATCGAGTCAAACATTAATAGTGTTAGTGACATAGGGACATCCCACCAT
This sequence comes from Dalbergia cochinchinensis, assembly GCA_031216125.1. Classification (NCBI taxonomy): domain Eukaryota; kingdom Viridiplantae; phylum Streptophyta; class Magnoliopsida; order Fabales; family Fabaceae; genus Dalbergia; species Dalbergia cochinchinensis. Next base: position 27,684,363 of record CM062375.1, on the reverse strand, counting down.
AATGCCACATTAAACATATCGTGCCCACCTTTAAAGGTTGGGCATGCAACAACTCAAAAACCACACATAACTTATGGTATACTTAGACTATGTCCTCGTTTCGCTACACTCCTCCGATCTCGACCTTCAAGCACTTCCACGTCGGCACTTAAGAGTAATCTGGGGGCGTCGTATCAACCTTGTCTGAAGACGAAGATGGAAAAGGAAGATAGGGGTGAGAATCTTATACAAGAATCTCAGTAGGGATCCCCTTTTCACACACGTGTCATCATCATCGTCCTCAGGAACCTCGGGTTTAATTATGAAATCGTGAACATGCAAAGATTCATTTATTAAGTTCTAAACATGCATTCATGAGGCGCGTTCATTTTATCATGAGTCTTGTAATGAATGCATCATGCTTCTTTATGATATGCATGTCAATACTCTATGCAAACAGTACTAGCTTTTTAACAAGTATAGCATTCATAGATATAGTGCATGATACGTGGGTCATAAAATCATAGATCATAAAACATAGAACATGGAACTTGATACATAGTGCATGGTACATAAAACATGAATCATGGAACGTAGATCTTGGTACTTAAAACATGGTGCATGGTAGCTTAACTTGGTTACTTAAAACATGGTGCATGGTAGCTTAACTTGGTTACTTAGGTGACGTTGACATATTATCCTTTTCTTCTTGGGGCCACCTAATATTTCTCCTTTTGAGAAATCTCTAGGTTATGAGCTCATACCACGCTAGTCGTCACTAGCATCTGGACTTATCACATTGTGATAAGTTAAAAATCCCGACTTAAAGTATAGGTCTAGGGGGCATAGAATCACCTCATCCCCACCTATAGTTTGATGGTTCCAAAGGATCATTTTCTCATAGTTCAATGTCACCTTAAGTCTTAGCATGTTAGGACAAGATGTCCATAGTTCATGCATGTTACATATGAATCACCTCATCCCCACCTATAGTTTGATGGTTCCAAAGGATCATTTTCTTATAGTTCAATGTCACCTTAAGTCTTAGCATGTTAGGACAAGATACCCATAGTTCATGCATGTTACATATGAATCACCTCATCCCCACCTATAGTTTGATGGTTCCAAAGGATCATTTTCTCATAGTTCAAGTCATAGTAAGATGCTACATATTGTAACACCCTAAGATTCGACCCAATACTACTAGTACGTACTTAGGCCAAATATTAGTCGTTACTTACTGGCATGGTTCATCTTCTTGAGAAAATAGACTTAACGAAAATACGAGCCAACTTTTTTTTTTAAAAAAACATCACTTAAAATAGAAGCCGCGGGTATCTTACGGGGTCGGTATCATAAAGTGCAGAATTATAAACATAGAAGTGGCTCCATATCATAGCATCATCACAACTGAATTACTTCATATATATAATATGCCTACCCTACAGGGCAGGACTCTTCAAGTACATAGTAACATGAATACGGCAGAAAAACAGAATACATGGAAAAGAACTGGAAAGAAGCATCCCTACCCATGTGCAACCTAAGATGGACAACCTCAACACAAAAGAGGTATCATCCATACTTTGTTACGTGCGTGCACTAAGGACTACCCTCCAATCTCCATAGCAGACTCACGGTGCGGAGGGACGTAGCCAATCCACGCAGGCGGGCTCGGCGGTGCGAGCATGCCTGTGGTGAATGTGTCGTCCACGTCGGGGTCGTGGTCCGGCCATCGAAGCCCTCCGACGCTGAGTGATTGTCTCCTCGCTGCCTATCTGTCGCAGAGGCGGAGTGAAGCGAGCCCTCATGGTCCATGGGGAATCCTCGAAGGGTCCTCCTCACGAGTGCCGCGATGATGGCACGTCTTTGCGCGCGTCCGCTGAACCGGCAGAGTGGGTCCACAGGTTCCTCTCATGTCATGGCCGCGCATGCTCAAAGATCGCGGGGTCACCATAGGGGGATGCTGGGGAGAAGCGATAACTGTACAAGGGGTGTGCGAATGGCCGTCCTAAAAACATGAAGATGCGCACAGTACATCGGCCCTCAAAATGAAATGACCCATGCTCCGGGTCATGGTGGATCTCCCACCGTGGCGTGTCAATGAATAGGACGAAGGTCGCCATCTCGCTCTGAAGACGTAATGGAAAGGAAAAGATAGAGGGAGTGAGATTCTTACTAAAGAAACTCAGTAGGGTTTTCCTTCTATCCTAGGTGTCATCATATACGTCTCCAGGAATCTTGGGTTTATTTATAAAATAATGGACATACGTAGGTTCAGTTATGAGTTTTCCAAAATCTCCTTTTCCGAGAATCCGTTCTTTTTATCATGGAACTTGTGTTACATAGGCTTTTATACTAAAGTCATAGACATAAATCATGTAGCTTGATACATAGAACGTAAATCATATAACTGGTACATGGAACATAAATCATATAACTGGTACATGGAACATAAATCATATAACTAGGTTACTTAGGTGACATAAGAACCTTTACTTAACTGGGCCGCCCTAATATTTCTCCCTTTTGAGAAAACTCTAGGTTATGAGCTCATACCACACTAGTCGTCACTAGCATCTAGACTTTATCCATTTGGATAAGTCAACTTCCCGACTTTAAGTACGGGTTTAGGGGCTAGAATCACATTGTCCCCACCCTTAATTCGGTGGTTTCAAAGGATTACATTCTTATGTTCTAAGTCATCCTAAGTTTAACATGTTTCTTTAAGATGCCACATAATTAATGCATAACACATAATTACTACCTCGGCATCTCTAAAGTTCTTTTACAGAAATAATAACATGTTAATACAAGCTATCACATAGGGATAATAGTTCACATGGCACCATACACGTCATGAGCTAACACATCAATTCATCATCAAACTTAGGGGCGCATAATCATCCCTTAAGGTAAAAATCCCTAAATCGGGTAACCTCAACTTTCCCATTACTTTCTAGTATGTTTATGAGATTGATTAACCTCATTACCATAATCCATTAAGTTCTAAATCCTAATTAATTATGGTTGGACAGCTTTATGTAGTTTTTCATACTTGATGAATTACGTGTTCTAGAAAATGCGTTTTAGGCCCTTTCTCGCATCCGACTTTTTCTATGGTGCAATAATTAATACCTAGGCCAATTATGAGTCACTCCCACACATCTAGACATAATCTAATGTGATTCTAAATATTTTATCAAGGCTGGGCAGAAACTCATTTTGCCATTCTTTATAGTTCTAGAATTCACATATTAAGCAAACAAAGTCACTAATAATGCTTTAAAGAGTCTAGAACAATTATCGTATACTTGGCAAGGTATTACAACATAGTTAGACCACCCAAAACAGAATTTAAGGTGCTGGAATTACTAAGGCAGAACCGAAAACTTTTAAGGCATAAAATCATGAGAAAAACCTTTCTTTCAACCATATAACTTGCTAGTTTCTCTTGGAACCTTTTTGGGACTTCAAGACTATGTAAGATCAAAGTTTATTTTGCCAAAACTCATCATGGAACTCCAAGGGCAGCAGCCATTTCGACTTGCTCTTGGCAAGGATTTAAAACTTAAAAAAAACATGTTTAAAACCTTGGTTAAGTGCATCAAAGCTTAGAAAAATTCTAAGACATGCATTATAGGCCCTTGTAGTTAAATGAAACTCACCCTAGAGCCATTTACACCACATGGCCAAGTGATGTTCAAGGAGATATCTCCTTGATTAAATTCTTTTCTTAAGATGAAATGGGCAAGTCTTTGAGCTCTAAAGTTTCAAGTGGTGACATAAAATAAACGTGCTATGCATTTCATTTTATAGTCCTTTAGAAAATAAAGTGATAGCACAAAGTAAAGATGAAATGCATCTTCATTCTTATTCTTAGAGTTTAGTGATGACTTGAAATATAAAATGAGATGCAAAGCTTGAAACATAAACGTGCATTGTGCAAGTTCATTCATTATCTTGGGTCTTAGTGATGGCATAGGAAATAAACGTGCTAATGCAAAGCATAACGTAAACGTGGATGCAACTTCTTTTATATCTTGTTTAGAGCCCTTGCAAGACTTTAAAGGAAACAAGGTTTCAACCCATAACTCACCCTCACAAGAAAAGAAAACTAAACTCATGACTAACATGGAGGAAAGTAACCGAAATATGCTTGGCCTAGGGACCAAGTCTATGCTCTAGAGCTTTGTTCATGTGACATACATCAACATAAAGCCCTCATCATCAAGCTACCATTTTTCTAAGTCCCAAAGCCTTTCATGGCCGAATACTCAAGGGAAAGAAATGGGGTTTTCAAAGATCCAAGAGAAACATAACTATGTCTTGAGCAAAACTTGAAAATAATAAACTTATTTTTAGAAAACTCAAGCTTTAGAGGTTGTTCATGTGACAAACATCATCACACAACTCTCATCATCAAGCTCCTCATGTTTCAAGTCCAAGAGGCCTTCATGGCCAAAAACTAACAAAAAGAAAAGGAAAGTTTCAAGGCATCAAAGAAACATAACTCATTCTTTGACCAAGACTTGAAAAGAGAAACCTTTCTTGGAAAAACTCAAACTTTAGAGTTTGATCATGTGACAAAGGCCAACATGAAGTACTCATTACAAAGCTACCATTTTTCCAAGCTCTTTAAGCCTTCATGGCCGAAAACATCAAGGAACAAAAGCTCAAAAAGAGTTTTCATGAAAAACATAGCCTTGTCTTAACCAAGACATGAAAAAGATGAAACTTTTCTAAAAAAAAACTCAAGCTTTAGAGGTCTCATGTTAGGATGAACACATGGTCATCCCAAAAGAACACTCATCATTAAGCTTTCCTCATTTTGGTCTTGAGGCCGAAAATGAAGAGGAAGAGAAAAGAAGAAACCGAAAATGTTTGAGAGAAAAACTTGCTAACAACACAATTTTCAAACAAGATAAACATTAATCATGAAAGTAAAAGAAAGCATTCTTGAAGAGCTCCCTACCTAGAGTTTGAGATTGAGAGGGTAGTCCTTAGTGCATGCACGTCACATGTAACGCCCCAATTTTTACTGTCATTAGAAATTACTCAATTACCGAATTACCGTAGGTAATTATTACATAAGATTTGAGGCCGAACAATCCTCAATAAAGGAATATAACATTAGAAGAGAGGTTAGGAACGATTCATGCGAGAGTCGCAAATCCCGAATTTCTGTACGTATAAAATGACCAAAATGTCCCTGAAGTTATTTTACTCAGAAAATGAGGATTGTGGGCCCCACCTATTCTCAAGGGGATATTTTGAGGATAATAAGGGATTGTTTGTGTTATGTGTGTTAATAGAGCAAAAGGATCTCAATTTTGAGTTCCGACGCGCGAAATCACCAAAACGCCCCTGCGGCTGTTTTAACTCCGATGTGCGTGCCGACTGAGCCCGAACCTCACTAAAATGTTTTAAAATGTGTTTTTAAGCCATGATTAACCATTGGTTAAGCTCGGGTGGCCTCGGGCAATTTTTAAGTGAAAGTACGATTTTGGCCCTGTTTTTGGGCAGTTTAGCGAATTTTGGGATTTTTGATTAGTATCAGAAACCTAAGCAATATTAGGCTCAAATTAAAGCTTATTAAATTCTAAATATTAATCTAGAGTCAAAATTATGTATTTAGATTGATTAGAACCCAAAATTGCTCAAAAACACCCAAATTGCTTACTAATTCACTTAAACCCTTAACCGTAAATTCTCTAAATTACATGAATACCTTGCCTACACCTAAATAATGCATGGAACACACAAATTTCACTTCTTTGGGCTGTAATGGACGAAATTATTGATGCTATTATGCAGCTGAATTATTTCCAAAAGTTGCACTAAAACAAAATGCCAAAATGTCACCATAAGAGACATAATTCCTTAATTTCATACAACTTTGTCTAAAATGATTTTTCCTCCATTATTACTCCTGAAAAATTCTGACAACTACCTCCTCATTTTGGCCAATTAGAAGCCTCAAAATCTTCTATAAATAGGCTTGCTTGAGTGGTCTTGGAATGCTTGGTTCATAACTAGTTTTTAGGAGCACCAAAAACTTTCTTTCTTCCTCCTCTTTGGCTGAATTCTTTCTTCAATTTCTTCCAAGAGATTTTGTTTCATTTCACTTCAAGAAACCAAGTTCTCTTCCTCTTCTTCAACTCAGATTAGGTAGGGAGTAGTTTCTAAATTTATTTCTATGCTTTGAGGAGTTGTGTTTTTAGCTCAAAATGATGAAATTATGAACTTGCCTTAGCTTTTCATTTTGGTTTTCCTCTTCAATTTTTCTTTAACCAATTCAACCATATGGCCTAGGTGGAACTAAGATGATGGCTTGATGATGAGGACCTTGAGGGTGGGTTGTAAATCCAGCACAAGTTAGGCCTCTAAAGCTTGAAAATTCCACTTGATGCAAAACCTTAAAGAATAATGCTTTATGTTGCTAAAACAAAGATTTTTAGTTTAGAACTTGAAAGATGTATTTTTTCTTTTATGTTTTATTTCTTGTTAAGATATGTATTGGGTTGAATTTATAATTCTTTTAAAGTCTTGAAGGAGCTCTAGTAAAGAAACAAAATGAATTTGCATCCATGATTAAGTTTATGCTTTGCATAACCATGTTTACCTTCTATGTCATCACTAAATTTTCAAGAATGAATAAATGAACTTGCATTTCTCATGTTTAAATTCCAAGCTTGTATTTCATGTTTATGTTTCAAGTCATCACTTAATCTTTCAAGATAATAAAGAGGTTGCATCTCATATTTAATTTATGCTCTCACTATATTTTATAATGGCTAAAAGAATCAACGCATGGCATGTTTATTTTATGCCATCACCTAAAGATCCTAGAGCTCAAAGACTTGCCCATGTATCACAAGCAAAGAAATATGATTATTGGAGTTAAAGAATTTATTCTTTAAAAAGTCTTGAGATTGGAGCTTAAAAGGATGTAATAATAATTCTCTTCTCCCTCTACTGGTCCTGTACGGACTACTGCCGCTCCGGTTTCTTAATATTCTCTTCTCCCTCTACTGGTCCTGTGCGGATTACCGCCGCTCCGGTTTCTTGTATCATGTTTATATTTCAAGTTCTTGCATCATGTTTAATTTTCAAGTCATCACCTTAAATCTTAAAGATAAAGAAATGGAATTGCATACCATGTTTATAATTCCAAGCTATCACCTTATAAAGATAAGATTAAAATAAGGTTGCATAGCATGTTTATAATTCTAAGATGTCACCTAAATCTCTAAAGCTCAAGACTTACTCCTTTTATCTTAAGTGAGAATTTTAATTGTGAAGATCCTCCCAAATTTGACAAAAGAACTAGTTTCTAAATGAGTTTTAAGGCTTTGCAAGGATTTTACGGGGAACTAGTATTTTATATGCACTTAAAATATGATTCTATGTAATTGCATGAGGTTCATGATTCGCCATCGATCTGAGTTTAGTATCAATGTGTGATAATGATTTGATATGATTGAAGTTGTGATAATTATGGTTTATTGTTAAGAGAATGATTCATAATTGGTTTAGTAACTAATTAGTTCTATAATTGATAATTCTATGTAAGGATTGGATGCTTATTAAGTACTTGATATCATTGAATGATTTCTGGCTTGCATGTTATAGTTCTTTGTTGCAAATAATGAGAATGCTTATACGTGAAATGCTCTTTATTATGTAAAATTTACCTTTGTTGCTAGAAGAAAGTGTATCATTGTAAAAGTGTAATTTGGAAAGGTTACGGCTAAGGAAAGATTTGGTATTTAAGCGTGTCCATTGTGACCCACCTCTCTTTCACAGGAATCTCCCATATGCATGATTCTGATTGATATATATTATTCTAGCTTAAGACTATAAATGAGAAAATGTTATGATGTTTATGAATTGTATTATGATATAACATGCAAAGATTTAATGGTGACTTAAACTTATAAGAAAATGATCCTTTGGAACCATCGGACTATAGGTGGTGAAAAGGTGATTTTAGCCCTAACCCGTTCTCTCAAAAGGGTAGAGTCGGGACTTTAGCTTATCAAAAGGGATAAGTATATGCTAGTGACGACTAGTAAAGTATGAGCTCATAACCTAAATTACTCCCAAAAGGGTGGAGTATAGGGTGGCCTAAGGAAAATAATGATGATGATAAGATTTTAAGTCACCTAAGGAAATGAAATATGTGCACTATGTCCACATGTAGCTAATATTATATGTCGTTCTTTTATGCATGTTATTTGATAATGATGATGAGGAAAATGATGTAATGATAAAGGAAAAGTTCATTGTAAATATGACATGTTAAGATTATGATGCATTATAAGGCGATGATTTAAAACTTGACGAACCTCGGTTAAGTATTTGTCCGAACTTAAAATGAATCTTTGCATGCTCACTATTTTAGAATAATCCCGAGGTTCTGGGGACTTTGATGATGACCTTTGTAGAAGGAGGTACCTTCTTGAGAATTCTTTAGCAAGATTCTCGCTCCATTTTCTTTATTTCCGTCATTCTCTCCAGATTCAAATGGCGACATTCGTCCTGTTCGTTGATAGCCCTACTTGGGAATTCCACTATGATCCGGTGCATCGCTCGTATCATTTTGAAGGGAGGTGCGCATGATTCGTGTTTTTATTTACATAGGTCGTCCATTTGCACATCCTGTCCCTAGTTATCGATTTTCTCCTACTTCTCCCTATGGCGATGAAATGGTTTGCGAACATGCACGTCCACTTGATGAAAGGATGTTACGTTCTTATCCCGCTTCATCTGCTGTCCATGGATTTCAGTATGTTCGAGGCGAGATATTCAAACTGATCCTTGAGAGGACACTCCTACTCATGTATATTACGAGAGCTCGCTCCTACTCCCACACGTGTAAGAGAGGGTAGTGAGGAAAGCAGGTTGTTCATTGAGGTTAGCGAGAAGGCCGTCCATGCGACTGACTGGTGCATCTCGTGTGTCCTCCCGAGGAGCTCATCGATGGATCGGATTTATTCCCCATTTTCAGACAGTGGCCATAGAAGGTTCTTAGTAGACTTATGTGTGATCATGCACCTAGTTTTAGGATAACCTTGGCTTATGGAGTTATCTAGTTTAGGGGCATGAATTTCCTTAAGTATATTTTCTTTTATGGGTTTGCATAAGATAATGATGTATGAACATAACCCACCCTTTGAGTGAGGTTATTGTATGTAAATATATGCTATAATGTGCTTATGGATGTTATATGATGGAGCCTAAGTGATATGATGTGATATATTCTTAAACGTCTTATTATACTCGGCTTACTCGTTCACGTTGTACTCGGCTCACGTTTTCAATTATGTGTTTAAAAAAAAAAAAAAAGGCTCGTAATTTCACTAAGTATTTTCAAATTATGAAGAAAGAACCAAAGCAAGGAGTAAAGTCTAGTCATTAATCAGATTCAACCTAGGTGTATCTGGTTAATTACTAGGGTGTTACATCACATAGTATGGATGATACCTCTTTTGTGTTGAGGTTATCTATCTTAGGTTGCACATGGGTAGGGATGCTTCTTTCCAGTTCTTTTCCATGTATTACATTTTTCCATAGTATTCATGTTACTATGTACTTGAAGAGTCCTGCCCTGTAGGGTAGGCATATTATATATATGAAGTAATTCAGTTGTGATGATGCTATGATATGGAGCCACTTCTATGTTTATAATTCTGCACTTTATGATACCGACCCCGTAAGATACGCGCGGCTTCTATTTTAAGTGATGTTTTTTTTTAAAAAAAAAGTTGGCTCGTATTTTCGTTAAGTCTATTTTCTCAAGAAGATGAACCATGCCAGTAAGTAACGACTAATATTTGGCCTAAGTACGTACTAGTAGTATTGGGTCGAATCTTAGGGTGTTACACATATTCCATGCATGTCACATATATCGTGTAATTCTAACATAGGCATCTTTAAGGTTCTAAAGGGTACCATAACATGCAAATGATACAATCATCATTTAAGAGCAATAACTCACATAGCATCATCACACTTGAAACATGGAGCAGAAATCATCATATAGTAAACAAGAGCAATAAGCCGTTTAACTTGATCATGCTTGATCTCTAGCATATAAGATCATATATTCATAGTAGGCAAAGGCATAAACTCATGTCACAACAATTCCTAGATTCAAGCAATGTAAGGTCATAGCTTCAAGTCATTAAATCAGGAAAGCATTCTGTTTGTAAACTTGGGTTCTGGTAATCGATTACATAAGTATCGTGTCGATTACACACTTCAGATTTCAAAACATGGAAGATAGGGGTTACATTGTCGATTACATGAAACTTGTAATCGATTACTTTGTTTAAAAACACTTTCTTTGGGCCCTAGAACATCCGGGTAGTCGATTACATGATTCGTGTCGATTACTAGAGCCAGAATGTAATCGATTACACTATATAGTAATCGATTACTTTGGGCAAAGTTCATGTTTGAGCTCATCTGAGCTTTACGTGTCGATTACATAGGCTGTGTAATTGATTACCAGCATCTTAAAAACACTGAAAAATCAGTCCGAACATATCTCGAGTCATTCCTTTGAAATGCTTATGGTGGCGATTTCTCTTGGAACAATTTTGAACTTCAAAAACATCTTAGCAATCATTTTAACTTGTCAAAACCCTCATAAATATAAGAACATACTCAAAATGCTTTTGAGTACAACCTATGTTTTAAAAAGACTTAAAACATGAGCTATAGGCTCTTGTGACTAATGAAAACTCATCTTGGAGCCATCATCATCACATGGCCAAAATGTACATTCCAAGAATGTTTCCATGGTTAACCTCTTCTCAAGATGAAATGGGCAAGTCTTTGAGCTCTAGTATCTTAGGTGATGACATAAAATAAACGTGCTATGCATTTCATTTTGGAGTCCTTTAGAAAGTAAAGTGATAGCTCAAAGTAAATATGAGGTGCATATCCATTTTCATTCTTTGAGTTTAGTGAGGACTTGAAATATAAAATGAGATGCAAAGCTTGGAATTTAAACGTGCATAATACAAGTTCATTCTTTATCTTGGGATTTAGTGAGGGCATAGAAAATAAACGTGCCATGCAAAGCATAAACATAAACATGAATGCAAGTTACTTTTATATCTTGTCTAGAGCTCTTACAAGGCTTTAAGAGGGAACATAGTCCCAACCCAAAACTCATCTTCATAAGAAAAGAAAAACCATTAGTACCAAGGCATCAAGAGAAAACATGACTTCAAGAATCATGAAAGTGGTCAAATCTTAACAAAAGAAAGGAACCATTTTTAAATCTCTAGGGACCAAGATCTTGATGATCCAAGCATCAACATCCTAAGTCCTCATCATTGAGTACATAGCTTCCTTCAAAACAAATATTTAACAAAGTTCATGATAAGGAAGAAAGCAAAAGCAAAAGCAAAACCATGCTTGGTTTAGGGCCAAAGTTTCAAGCTTTAGAGTTTGTTCATGTGACAAACATCAACATGAAACTCTCATCATCAAGCTTACATTTTTCCCATGTAAAAAGGCTCCATGGCCGAAGACATGAGAAAAAGAAGAAAGAAGATCCAAAATGTTCAAGGGAAACATAAACTATTTTAACTAAACTTGTAAAGAATGAAACTTTCTTTAAGAAAACTCAAGCTTTAGAGGTCTCATGAGAGATGGACTCATGGTCACATCTAGAGAACACTCATCATCAAGCCATCATATTCAAGGCCTTGAGGCCGAAAACTAAGGGGGAGGAAAAGGAAGAAACCAAAAAGGAAGCAACATAGAGGCTCAACCATTCATCATCTCCCAATCAAGATTCAAGCATAAGAATCAAAGACATATTTGGAAAGAGTTCCCTACCTTGTGTCTTGAAAATGAAGGAGAGAACCTGAGCTTGAGGAACTCTTTGAGAGTTTGAGAGAAAAGTGAGAAAGCTTGAGAGAAGGAAATGAGAGAGTTTGAGACTTTGGAGAAGGATGCAAAAGTGATGGAGTTGTGGAGTGTGGTGTATTTATAGGCAAATGAAGGAGTGAAGGGGGAGTTGGTTGAAGCTTCTTGAAGAAGGAAGAGAGAAATATCTTCTTGTGTGGTCATTCTTGGTGTGATTGAAACCATGGGTAGGCATAGGTCATAGGGTAGCTTGAAAGACAACTTGATTGACTACATAAAATAAAATTCTTTTGAATTCTTGGGGGAAGTGGCTGAAAATTATAGGGCCAAGGGAGAAAATTTCATGGCCACAAGATAAAATATCTATATGTGTTGTCATTCAAAGGTATGGAAGAAAGTATGGAAGGTATGATTGATTATGAAGCTTGATTGAAAGCTTTGAGTGACAACATAAACAATTTATTCTTTTGAATTTTGAATGACATATATTTTTCAAATGTGATCATGATTATTTGAGAGTGACAACTTTCTTGGAAAAGAGAGTGTCATTGGGAAAGGGAGTGTGAATAGTGAAAATACTATTTATAGTTGCTTTTTCTTTTAAAAGAAAGAAAAGAATTTAGAAAAGAGTTCTAAATTTTCTTAAACAATTCTAGGTTCCAATTAGTTTTAAATAATGATTTTGGCTCTAGATTAATTATGGAAATTAATTAACCTTCAATTAGAGTCTAAAATTGCCTAGGTTCTGAGTTAGATAACTCATTAAGCCCAAAATGCACTAAGCATGGGTAAAATCGTAATTTTACTCAAAAATTGCCCAGGACCACCGGGACTTAAACAAACATAGTTCATGCCTTAAAATCATTGTTTTGAACCTCCGGGCAAAGTCCGGGTCAAAACGGAACTTAAATCTGCCTTAAATTACTGTAAGGGTATTTTGGTCATTTACACACAGAAATCTCAAAAATGAGATTCTTCTGCTCTATTAAACACGCCATCATAATCCCCTTCAAACATTACAATAGCCCTATGAGGATGGCCGAGGTCGGCCGTCCTCGATTTTCAGGTAAAAATGACCTTAGGGGCATTTTGGTCATTTTTACACTTAGAGAAAATCAGGGTGTTACAGATATCACTGGGGGGTTTGAATCTGTAGGGAAGTGCATACCTCATAATTTCCTTAGAAAATAGAAAAATCAGGTATTCTTCATGCCCCCTATATTCTCTTCTTCTGTATTATGTTCTCCGATTTAAAGTGTTGATATCTTCAGGGCATGGGCTACCCTCTCTGATCTGATCTCTTCGATTTACATCACCATCGTGGTCATGGCTTCTGTGACCTTCCCTCGTTGTCTCATCATGATGGTGCCTAATCGGAGGCTGGGGAGTGTGGCTGTGCTACGCTCCAACTCAAGTTGGCCTATGGGTATGCTTAGTTTTTAAGGTTTTTAGTTGCTCCTCTAACCTTCTAGCTTTTTCTTCCTCACATTAGAGGCGTGCTTTTGCTTCTTATGCCGTTACCTATTCCCAGGCTAGATGATCATCTTTGCTCTTCTTCTTTGCAGTTTGTTTTCTAGGGCTTGCACATAGATTGCTTGATTGCGCATCATATGGAAGACGTCCGTTATCATATGGTTCGGGGCCAGAGCTTTTGTTTGCGATGCCTTCGAAGCCTGACTAATTTCCTAGTGTTGTGTGTGAGGTTTTGGTTGGGGTTCAAGTTTGTGGTCAGCAATGGGCATTTCAGGCCTCTGTACAATGGAATGCACTCATTGTTATACTTTTGGGCAACATCTAATTTCCTGGTGTCGTGTGTAAGGTTCTGGTTGGGGTTCAGGTTGGTGCTCAGCAACGGGCATTTCAGGCCTCTATACAATTGAATGCACTAGTTGTTGCACTTATAGGCCACGTCTGTTAGTATGGAATGTGGATTCGGAGGAGGCCATCCATCCATCCTAGAACAGTTCTAGGTGCAATGCATTTCCAACTTGGAGGATAGGCCTCCTAGTAGTCTTGGTTCTTTGCATGGCTTTCCTCGTAAACACGAAAGGGAGAATAGCAATCGTGTGCCCGGCAATGGCACCAATGTATCCAAGGAGTATGGAAAGTGGTCACCTAGCAAATGAAGACCTTCATGAAGTTGCTATTGTCCTACACGGTGCTGTTAATCAATGGATTTAGGGAAGGTAGGGTACCTACAAGCACTCCACCTAGGGTATCACTTTGAGTTCAAGCAAGGGTATACATTCAGAAAGACGTCATACCTAGTTAATCATTGAATACCCTTTATATGTGGAGTCCAAATGCCTGTTGCCACTTCCCTGTATTTCAAGAACGTGGTTAGTGGGCTTATGCGGGGACTAAAATGCGAAATTGTGGGTTAGTGGGCTTTAAGACACTTCATACTTTCATAATCCCAGTCTTGGGCTCTTACTGTCGGAAGTCAAAATGATCAGTGGGCGTGTTGCACATCATCTGAGACTTCATCCTCAAACCCTTGTGCAGATGAATCTTCTAGTAGGCTGGCCCATGAAGATTCTATGAGGCCCAATTTGGGTTATGAGGTCTCAGCCCACATAACAGGTTATAACAATACATACATACATGCATATATATATATATAGGATCAATCCTAACTTCCATTTACGCCATTAGTACCAGTACTCAAAACATAATAATTTTATTTAAATAAATATGATAACAATTTCTATCAACTGAAAAGTAACGCTTAGTCCTTGGCGAATATGAGGTTCTATTGGTAATCTTATTATTCCTGTGAACCTTGGCTGTTCAAGGGATTGCCTTCATGGCTGTTCACTAGGTTTACCTACATGGCTGTTTACTGATATTGCCATGGTTGTTTACTAATTCACATCATATATAACTTAACAGAAATAAATAAAATCAACAATAAACTCATAGTACTCTAAATCCATGTAACTCTAACAGTCTGATCTTAGCATAATTGTGGTTATGAAATCATGCCCAAGGAATCACCTACTTGTAGACATTTCAATTTCAAGGCCCACATATGTATCATGAATCATATGAAGATTCATACTCTAAAATTCCTTTGACTAAATTTCTAAACCATGCGTCAAGCTAATATACTTTTCATAAACTACATAATTCTAATATCACACTTTTTTTTCTAACTCAAGCTTAGTAATCATCATGTGTAAATATACTCATAATGACTAAAAACTGTTAATTCACTATCTAGTCTCCAAATCATGAGAACAAATTCTTTTCTTTGAATCTCTATAACTAAGCTCTAATATGAGTTTAAAGGTTCTATCATACAAGCATACTGCTCTTGAATTCATTATGGAAGTCATGAAGTCTCTAAATATAATATATTCATACTCTAGGTTTTTTACAATAATCATTTAGTAATAGATGGTCCCATGAGTTTCTTAAAACATATATTTCATGCTATTTGAAAATCATAATCTCATAAAATTGACAAAACCAATAATAATTTATACTTTCTTTAAAATCATCTCTAAAATTACGCAACAACGTTACAATGTACGGAAAATAACTCTAATGACCAAAATAAAAGTCACAGGATTGAACCTACTCACCTAGAGGTGTGGAACATGAGGAAACAACTCCGGTAGAGCTTCGAGGAAGAGGGATGGCACCAATGTCTGCCATTTCAACCATTAACTCATGAATACTCGATGGGTATCTCTAGATTATTCTAACACAACTCTAACAATATTAGGGGAGCACCCAAACTTGACAACAAAAAGAAACTATAACAACCTATACCAAGCACATGAAAGAATAGCAAGAAAAGAGATCAATATCTATCAACATTAACATACCTTGATGATTTGGAGGAGCTAGATTTGAGTGAGATTGAGAGAAGAAGAAATGTGTTTGGGAGAGGGGATTGGGGTTTCTAATCGAAGAAATAAGGGAAGAAAGAGCGGTTATAAAGTTAGGGAGATATCAGCAAGTGCAATGACATCATTTCTCACTGCCTCCGTGTAGTTCACTCACGACAGCTATAACGGTCTTGGACAGTTATAGCAGTGGCAATTCTCTCAGCTTCTACATTTTATCCATTATTTAGCATTTGGGTTGTCTCAGTATTCACTTATCATCCTCATTTCAAAACTGGGAATCTTCAAGATTTTCTAAACTTATGGGCTAAAAATGAAATGTTTAAAAGTTTCATAAATTTCATTAAAAATCGCTCTTTAACTTGTTTTCCTCTTGGGAACAAATACCAAGACTTTAGTATATAGCACTCTAAGAAGGTGTAGGATCTAGACTTGGTGAAATTCAAGGCCCGGCAACAATGGTTAGGTCTTGGGAGACCTTGAGGCCATACATAACTTGTCTACTGACACATGTACACCCAGCATTATAGTTACACCAATGTAACTTGATCCTAACCCATATATATATATATCAAAACATTATTTCATAATCAACTTAGCAGTATCCCAATAGAGAAATAGAAATCTCTAGTCATGCATAGAACCTATGGCATAACAAAATCTTTGGTTATGCCTAATATAGGACATAACAAAAAAAATCTCTGGTTATGCCTATTAACCATGGCATAACAATAATCTCTAATCTCTAGGGCACCTAACTGGATCCCATCTCTGTCTTCTCTGGCCTTGGGTAGCTTAGTATACCAAGGTCAACAGAGTAACTACTGTTAACATGCAGTCTGTTCCTCTATAGCTACTGTTTAGTCCAAACCATAAAACTAATTCTTTTCTCAAATTCTACAAAGGTTCTACTTTAGGTTTCAAAAGCTCTGTCATATAAAAAATATAGGACTGGAAGTCATATAGTCAACATATCAGGCCTAACCAATCATATTCACAATCCAATTCTTTATAAACACATTTTAACAATAATGAGCCCATGGTTTTACATAAAACATATAGTGCATGCTATTCAGAAAACCACAATTCCATGAACTTGATTAAGTGTAACATCCTCCCAAATACAACGTCATCCTTAAGTCATGACATCATACTCGAGAGTTGTTACTTATAAATTAGCGGACCTTTCTTAAATATCTATAGCCATTTTGATTGATTCACGAGATAACTAGGTCATAATTCTATTGAAATATATAGCAATGAAACCAAAATATTTATTTAATACAAAGTTCAATGCATAAAGGAAGCTCTTTTATGAGCTTTAACACACCTTTTTCCTTTAACATATTTACCTATATATCCATTCCACTAAATACAACATAATAAAAGCATTAACTACTACACTATTGCACTTCCAAGTTCTTTTGCATAACAGTCTCTCAATTTTTTGCATCAACTTGGAGACAACATGGGAACACAAAAATATAGGGGTGAGAATTATATAATTCTCAGTAGGGTAACTCCCCCAAATACACAATCATAATGTCATCGTTATTGCCCCAGCCACTTTGGTTTATTAAGAAAAAGTGGTCATGCATTATATAATAACGGTTTATTTTTAAAGTTCCAAATCATACTTTCGAAGTGGGTTACTTTTAACATTCAATCACTTAATGTACATATACCATACTACTCAATATCATATACTACTAACTTTCTACTTAAATATATTGGTTTCAATATTGATACTAAACTTCTTCACTCGGCATATCAGACAAAGGATTACTTAGAAAGTTTACTTCTTCAACTTGCCTTGGCCCTCATCTAATCCTGTCACATCTGGACGTTACGTACAGCCGTCTCAGTATGGCAATAATGGGTAATAGATTACTTTTTAGGACTGAGTTCATTCTTATACATGATAATTGGATTTACTTTCTCCAATTCTCACACAGACCTATTCCTAGCCAAGTTTACTTTCCCCGACTCAATTCAAGGGTAGTCAGGTTTACTTTCCCTGACAGACCGGATTTACTTTTTTCAGCGCAAGGATTATAAATCTTATACTCTTTTTGGTAGTTAGGTTTACTTTCCCTAACATACTGGATTTACTTTCTCTAGTCCAAGAAACATAATCTTATGCTTTTCTTTCACATATGAGCAATTGTAATAAGCATTCATATCTATGTGTACCTAACCTCATCAATAAGCTCACATGCTCAATTATTCATACTCATATTCAGGTACTCATGTCAAACTAGTACAAGATGTCATTATTTCATCAATTCAAAGCATCAATTTATTTTCAACACAATGGCAGATTTCACACTATTGTGGCGTGAATTTATTTGTGCACAAAACAATCATTTCAGAGGCTATAAAAATTATCAAGGACACCTCAATGTGTCATCAAGGTCCTGTAAAAATTTCAGTCTAATTAGAGTTCTCTAACTATATTAACAAAATTCTACAAATTTAGTGGTCAGAAACCCCTCCACCTCAATGCAAGTGATTGAATTAATTCAAAATAAAAATCATGGTTATACTTAGAGATGTTATAATTATCCTGTAAAAATTTCAAAGGATAATTCAATCATTTGCTATGGCAACAAAATTATACAAAATTACAGTTTCAGTTCCCACAATCCAGATAACATATGCTTAATTTCGGTTCTTGATTTTTCTAAGGTAGTATAAATTGAAATCAGAGCTCAAGAAAATTCATGGAACTAGCCCAAGATATTAGCTTCAATATATTATTTTTATAGCTCATAAAAATACCCACAATTCACCCAGAAAATTCGTGATTTTCTGCTGCCTAGAACAGAACCAAAAATTCAGCATGCATATTTCAACTTCTCTTTAGCAAAAATGATTTTTAACATCATCCAAACTCTTCACCAAAATTAATACATCAACATCTATATATCATCAACCAATAATACCAGAGATGACAATTTAAATCAGTGACTGAAATAGAAAAACAGATTAGAAGAAAAAGAGATTTAAAAACCCTACTTTTGAAAGCTTCAAAGCTTTATAACTTCAAAGGTTGTTCCAATTGATTTCCCTTCACTTCAAGGCCACCAATTCAAGCCCAAAGACTCCCTTAGGCAGTGAAGAATGATCTCTCAAGGTGGAAAACTATGATGGAT
Source organism: Dalbergia cochinchinensis (assembly GCA_031216125.1). Classification (NCBI taxonomy): domain Eukaryota; kingdom Viridiplantae; phylum Streptophyta; class Magnoliopsida; order Fabales; family Fabaceae; genus Dalbergia; species Dalbergia cochinchinensis. The sequence continues at coordinate 27,665,486 of CM062375.1, read as the reverse complement.
TCAAATTCTAATCGGTTAGTTTTGTAGGTATTAAGGTGTAGAATAAGTTTTGTGAAGGAAGTTTGAGTGTTTAGCAACTTTAGGCTATGATTTTTGAAGCTTGAAACATATCAATGGAGGTTTGGAAGGAAAGAAATGGAGGCTGTATTCAGTTGATTCATAGCCGAGAATGACAAGAAGAAATGTCAAAGTTTGGTGGCTTGAGTTTACCTTATAACAAGCATAAATTATTTCTTTAATATAAAGTTTAATTTCTTTATGAAAAGAAACTAATATGAATAGCTAGGATTTGATCTTGTTATTAAAGATTGAATCTTAGCTATTCATTTGATTTAAATGGATATACATCTATTTTTTGTAAAGATTAAACTAACTTTCAATGTTAGAAATTGCACACCGAAATTTTACCGAACAGGTAAAACACCATACCCGGGTAATCAAATATTGCCCGAAAATTAATTCTAGGTATAAAATCTTTATTTCTATCAATTTCTAATCTTATTCCCATGTTTTCCCAATTTTGAGCACCTTCGGGTCCTGAATCAGGGGTTTCGACTGTCCCGACGGGTCTGTAGGGCTCGCAAAATACTATTCACATTTTTTTTTTACAAAACCGTTGGACCGTCATCATCATTGTTAAAACTGTCAGATTTTTGAAATTACGACTAATAAAGCTCAAATTAATTTTTAACTAATTTTTAGGGTGTTACATTAAGCATCAGAAATCTCAAATCTTTTTGTAGAAACTTCTAAAATCATGCTTTAAACTAGATTTTTGGTGAAAATAGCTATGTGACAAACATAAAGATTACAGGTTTGAACCTACTCACTTGGAAAGGTAGAATATATAGGATCGACACCAATAAAACTCTTGAAGGTATAAATGGCACCGGTATCTGCCATGGAATTAAGAACCCTAAATCAATCTCTAAATACTCTAATTCCACCTTATCCATAGTGAAAGAATATCATAACATAGAACCCATAGAGAATGTAACGACCCATTTTTTTTAGTATTGTTTGTGGTAAAATAATTAATTGTGAATAGTCTATAAGGATTTTAAAAATTTTGACAGACACAATTATTATCACAATAATACAAGGAGTTTGTAAAAAAAATGAAAATTAATTTAATATTATTAAAAATCAATATAATGATATTTTATTGGGGATATGGACTGAGACCCTATAATTGGTATAAGGACATAGATAAAATAAGGACAAGGGTAAATAGATATTTTATGTAACACCCTAATATTCGACCCAATACTACTAGTACGTACTTAGGCCAAATATTATTCATTACTTACTGTCATGGTTCTTTTACTTGGAAAAATAGCTTAATGAAAATACGAGCCAATTTTTTTTTTCAAATATTACTTAAAATAGAAGCCGCGCGTATCTTACCAGGTCGGTATCATAAAGTGCAGAAATATAAACATAGAAGTGGCTCCGAATCATAACATCATCACAACTGAAATACTTCATATATAATATGCCTACCTTACGGGGCAGGACTCTTCAAGTACATAATAAATAGGAATACAACGGAAATACAGAATACATGGAAAGGAACTAGAAAGAAACATCCCTACCCTCGTGCAACCTAAGGTGGATAACCTCAACACAAAAGAGGTTTCATCCATACTACGTGCCGTGCGTGCACTAAGGGCTACCCTCCAATCTCTACAGCAGAATCACGGGTACGGAGGAACGTAGCCAATCCACGGGCGGGGCTCGGCGGGTGCAGGCATGCCCTGTGACAGAACGTGTCGCCCATGTCGGGGTCGTGGTCCGGGCACTGAAGCCCTCCGACGCTGAGTGACTGTCTCCTCGCTGCCCATCGGTCGCCGAGGCGGAGTGGGGGCAGAGTCCTCATGGTCCATGGGGGAGTCCTCTACAGGGTCCTCTTCCGAGTGCTGCGATAGTGGCACGTACTCCGGTACGTCAGCTAAACCGGCAGAGTGGATCCGTAGGTTCCTCTCATGTCGTGCCCATGCACGCTCAAAAATCGTGGGGTCACCATAGGGGGATGTCAGGGAGAAGCGATAACTATATACGGGGTGTGCAAACGGCCGTCCCAAAAACATGAAGATGCGCACAGTACATCGGCCCTCAAAATGGAATGACCCATGCTCCGGGTCATGGTGGACCTCCCACCGGGGTGTGTCAACGAACAGCACGAACGTCGCCATCTCGCTCTGAAGACGTAATGGAAAGAAAGAGATAGAGGGAGTGAGATTCTTACTAAAGAAACTCAGTAGGGTTCTCCTCCTATCCTAGGTGTCATCATTTACGTCTCCAGGTATCTCGGGTTATTTATAAAACCATGGACATATATTGGTTCAATTATGAGCTTTCTAAAGTCTCAATTTTCGAGATCCATTCCTTTTAACATAACACTTGTATTTACATAAATCATGGGAAATAAATTGTGGGACTTCAATCATATAATTTGAACGGAAATCATATAACTTGGATCGTAGAACATAAATCATATAACTTGGATCATAGAACATAAATCATATAACTTGGTACTTGGCACATGGTGACTTATCTTAGTTAATTAGGTGACATTAAAACTTTTACTTAAACTGGGGCCATCCTAATATTTCTCCCTTTTGAGAAATCTCTAGGCTATGAGCTCATACCACACTAGTCGTCACTAGTATCTAGACTTCTATCCCTTGGGATAAGTCAACTTCCCGACTTTAAGTACGGGTTTAGGGGGCTAGAATCACATTGTCCCCACCCTTAGTTTGGTGGTTTCAAAGGATTACATTCTCATATTTTAAGTCACCCTAAGTTTAACATGTTACTTCAAAATGCCACATAATTAATGCATAACACATAATTACCACTTCGGCATCTCTAAGGTCCTTTTAAAGAAGCAATAACATGAGATTATAATCCATCACATAAGGGTAATAGTTCACATGGCACCACATACGTCATGAGCTAACACATCAATTCATCATTAAATGAGAGGCCCATAATCATCCCTTAAGGTAAAAATCCCTGAATCGGGTAACCTCAAACTTCCAAATTATTTTCTTATACCTCTAAGGGATTGATTAACCTCATTACCATGAGTTATTAAGTCCTAAAACCCAATTAATCATGGCTGGACAGCATTGGCAGTAAGCTTGTATTAGATGAATTATGGTGTTCTAGAAGATGCGTTTTAAACCCTTTCTCACATCCAACTTTTTCTATGATGCAACAATTAATACCTAAGCCAATTATGAGTCACTCTCACTGATCTAGACATCATATAATGTGATTCTATGGGTGTTAATCAATCTGGACAGAATTCATATTTTTCTGTACCTATGGGGTTCTAGAATTCACATTTCAAGCAATTAAAGTAACCAAACATGCTCTAAAATGTCTAGAACAATTAGCATATACTTGGCAAGGTGTTCAAACATATTTAGACCACCCAAAGCATAATTTAAGGTGCTGGAAATGATCATGGCAGAACCGAAATTAGTAAGTCATCAAATCATGTGTAAACTTTCTTTTTCATGTATATAGGTAACTAGTTTCTCTTGGAACAATTTTAGGACTTCAAAAATACCTTAGAAATCAATTCAACTTGTCAAGAACTTTCATAAAATACATAGGGCAGTAGCTCTTTAATTTTACTCATGGTTGAAACTTCTAAATATAAGAACATACTCAAAAATATTTTCAAATGTCACTTATGTTTAGGAAAAACTTAAAACATAAACTATAGGCTCTTGTATCTAATGAAAAACTCATCCTAGAGCTTTCATCATCACATGGCCGAATGCATTTCAAGAAGATACCTTCTTGATTTAACTTTTCTCAAGATGGAAAGGGCAAGTCTTTGAGCTCTAGTCTCTTAGGTGATGGCATAAAAGTAAACATGCTATGCATTCCATTTTATTCTTCATTAGAGAGTAAAGTGAGAGCTTCAAAGTAAATATGAAATGCAAGAATTTGAAATTAAATATGCAAGTTCCATTCTTTATTTTAGTGCTCTAGGCCCAGTAACAATTAACTTTAAGGCCAAAATAGAAAGGCTTCGAGATTATTTTAGGTGACATGCAAGCTCTCGTTTTACATCTTTAAGTTCTTAAGTGATGACTTAAAATATAAACATGGAATGCGAAGCTTGGAATTTAAACGTGCATTATGCAAGTTCATTCCTTATCTTGGGGTTTAGTGATAGCATAGAAATAATCATGCTATGCAAAGCATAAAGTAAACGTGAATGCAAGTTACTTCTATCTTGTCTAGAGCTCTTGCAAGACTTTTAAAAAGAACATAGTTCCAACCCAAACCTCATCCTCACAAGAAAAGAGAACTACTAGTACTAGAATACTTAAAATGAATCATGACCTTAAAAACTTGAAGATGGCCGAATCTTCATCAAGAAGAATAAACCATTTTTGAACTCTAGGGACCAAGATCTTGATGATTCAAACACCAACATCTCAAGTCCTCATCATTGAGTATTTTACTATGCTTTAAACTTCCATCAAAATCAAACTCATGGTAAACATAAAGGAACAAAACCGGAAACATACTTGGTCTAGGAACCAAGTTCAAGCTCTAGAGTTTTGTTCATGTGACATACATCAACATGAAGCCCTCATCATCAAGCTACCATTTTTTTTTCAAGTTCCAAAGGCCTTCATGGCCGAAACCTCAAAGAAAAGAGATGGAGTTTTCAAAGGTTCAAGAGAAACACAACTATTTCTTGAGTAAAACTTGGAAATAATAAACTTTTCTTAAGAAAAACTCAAGCTTTAGAGGTTGTTGAGTGACAAGCACCTTCATGACAACCTCATCATCAAGCTTTTATTTTTCTCATGGGTTTAGGCCCTCATGGCCGAAACATTAAAGGAGAAAAGAGAAGTTCAAACATTCAAGAGAAACATAACCTCATGTTCAACTAAACTTGTAAAAGATGAAACCTTTCTTTGAGAAAAACTCAAGCTTTAGAGGCCTCATGTGAGATGAACTCATGGTCACCTCTAGAGAGCACTCATCATCAAGCCATCATGTTCAAGGCCTTGAGGCCGAAAATCAAAGGAAAAGAAAAGGAAGAAACCGAAAATGAAGAAGCAACATGGAGGTTCCACCTTTCATCATTTCCCAACAAGATTCAACATAGAAATGAAAGACATATTTAGAAAAGTTCCCTACCTTGTGGTTTTTGAAAAGAAGAGGAAGAACTTGAGCTTGAAGAACTCTTGGAAGCTTGAGAGAAAGAAAACCTCAAAGTGCTCTAAACTCTAAGCTTTAGTAAAATGAACAAAGGTGCTTCAAGTTCCCTAAACTACCTATTTATAGAGAAGTAAAATGAATTGAAATGATGGTGGCCTTTTGGGGGGAAGCATTCGGCCACTTTATAGCCACATGGGGGAAGAAATATCTTTGTTCAAAGCATGGTGTTAGTCATTCAAAGCATGGTAAAAAGTCTAGCTATGCATGTCCTAAAGTATGGCTAACAATGTAGCTTATTTCCAAACCTTTTAAATGAATAAAATCATATAATTTTGGGCTGTAAAGGAGTGGAAAAAACCATGCATTCCATGTCCAAAAAGAAGAAAATATTTTCTAATCTTGAATTTCCAAAGCATAGGTAAGGTGGTGTAAGACATAGTGTCTTGAAAAGTTTGATTGAAAGCTTGAATGACCACAAAAACAATTCATTCTTTTTGAATTTGAATGACATAAATATTTTTAATTTTGAAATGAAATTGAAAACCTTGATTGATGTATGACAACTTTTCTTGGAAGAGAAAGCATTTTTGGGAAAGGAAATGTGAATAGTGAAAATACTATTCATAGTTGCTTTTTCTTTAAAGAAAGGAAAGAATTAGAATTGAGTTGCAAATTTCCTTAAGCAATTTTAGATTCTAATTAACCTTAAATAATTATTTTAGCTTTAGATTAATTAAGAAAATTAATTAACCTTTTATTAGAGCCTAATATTGCTTAGGTTTGAGTTAAGTAACTCGTTAGGCTTAAAATGCACTAAGCAGGGGTAAAATCGTAATTTTTTACCAAAAGTTGCCCGGGACCTCCGGGACTTAGACCAACATAGTTCATGCCTTAAAATATCATTTTTGATATCCGGGACGAGTCCGGGTCGGAGTCAAAACTTAAAACGACCTTAAATCAAGTTAGGGGATTTTGGTCATTTGTACACAGAAATCTCAGAAACGAGGTTTTTCTGCTTCGTTGGACATTCACAATCATACAATCCCCTCCATATAACATATGAACCCTATGAGGATGGCCAAAGCCGGCCATCCTCGTGTTTCAAGTAAAAATGACCTCAGGGGCATTTTGGTCATTTAAAAGTTTAGAGAAAAACGGGGCGTTACATTTTAACCTGGTAAAGTTTCTTTTATGTCAATTGTGTATCAAAATGATAATAATCGGTACACCAAAATGATAATAACTAGTACATTGAAATAATGAAACTGATCTAAATAATGTATACTATCAGATCTCATATAATTTTTACTTAGGACAGTCATATATATATATATATATAGACATTTCTAATACAAGTATAAGGCAAATTGATCTGACAATAGGCATACTACTTACTTTCTCTCCAAGTAAGTTTTTCTATATAAAAAAAATGAAAAAGGGTGGCATTTTCTCATTCTTTGGACAGCAACCACATTCCTTTCTTCTTCCTTCATCTTTTTCATTTCTTTCTTCTTGAACCTCCATGAAACCTCCAAATTCTTGAAGGTTATGCTTAGGCAAACACTTAAACTAGTTCAAGAACACTTCCTCTACATCAAACTCAAGCCAAAACCTTGTTTTTCCCTTTTAAATTTATTCAAACAGCAGCATATATGGGTGCTGGAAGATGGGTTTGAAGCTTGAGTTAGAGAAAAAGCTAGAGAAAAGTTTAGCAAAAAGCTTAGAAGAAAGGTAGAAAAGATTCTATGTCTTTTGCTTGTGATTATTTGGCTATTTTTGCTATATAAACTCTTGTGACATGTTTGAAATTATGTTTTGAAATCTGAAATTTATTTCAACATGCCTATATATGAGCTTGATAGATGTAAAAGATGATACAGCTAAAAGTTTTGTGAATTGAATGAAATGCTGCAAGAGATTTAACTATGTAAATGAAGAGATTTTTGGTTCTTTAAAAAGAATGAGGTATCTGGATATTTTGCAAGAATATAAGCAGAAATAATTTTATGAATTCTGAAATATTGGTATTTTGAAGTATGCTAATGAAGTTTCATGAAAAAGGATGAAATTTTGATTCATAGAAAAAAAGAACTTTGAAATCTATGAAAGACACTTAGTTTAATTTCCTGAAAGTTTTAAGAATTTACTAAGTAAGGAGTCTTATAAGATTTTGTAGTGAATAAATCTCATAAAATATTAGCAAACTTTGCAAAACTATCTCGTAACACTTTTACAGATTTTATTGAAGATTCTCACAAAAATTTTAGTTGTTTTCTTTTAGAAAAATCTTATAAAAAGTTTAGTAGATTTTACTGATAAATCTCATAAAAATTAGAGAGATTTTGAACAGAATATCTCATAAAACTTCAGTAGATTTTTAAACAGAATATCTCATAAGACTCCAAGAGATTTTGATAAAGGATATCTCATTAGACTATAGGAGATTTTAAAGAGAAGAGTCTCACAGCAATTTAGGAGACTTGATAGGGAAAATCTCATAAGAGTTGAGGAGATTTCAAGGAAATCCAAAGCAAAAGTATGAGAAATAAAGTTATTGAGAAGAGATTTTACTTCATAATCATGAGATTTTCTAGGCAAATATTAAAGAGTCTTATGAAAAGAGAAAGCTTAAGAAAGTAAGCCTTATTTAATATCAATTGCTTGATTGTAAACTCATGGATTCACAGTGTGATCTATATTAGGTTGTAATACGAGATACTACAACAAGTGAACTATATCAGCTTGTAACACAAGGTGTGACAACATTATGAGGAAAGTAATGTATTGGGAATAATATGCTATTGTGATCTATATCAGGAAGTAATATGAGGTGCTACATCAAGTGAACTACATTTGGATGTAACACCTTGTGTTACATCATTGGCAGTACATCCAATGAGAAGTATATCAGCAATCCTGTGAGTTCTATTCTCAAGCCTAAAGTTACTAATAAGATTATGTCAAAGAAGTAAGGAATCAAACAATCTAATTATTATACAAACAACTAGAATACCGAGTAATTAGTTAATGAATTTTATGATTTTATTATCAAACATAAGTACACTCATAATACTCTGTTGAATAAAAAAAGGAATAAGCAAGCTATTGTAATGATTTTTACAAGAAATTGAAGATATATTAATTAATTTAATGCTATGTCTGATGTCACTATGTAGTAGACTAGTGTTTTTTCTACTGGGAATCTTTGATTCTCATTCCAACTGTTATCATATTTTTACATAGATTGAGATGATGACGATTATTTTGTGGAGATCCTTAGCTGGTATTGGCATCACGATCCAGATCTTTTGATGATTAGTCATTTTATTTTCTTTTAATGAATTTTGAGTATTACCCCACCTAGATTAGAGGGTTCTTGCGTGAACCAGGGTTAGGGTTTGATGTAGTTATGGATACTGGTGTTTAGACATCGGGTAATACAATTATGTATTCTTGACATATTATTTAGGTTTAAACTTAGAGATATAAAGAGAAGTTATGTTGTGTTTGTCATGAAAAGCAGGCTTATATGTAATAATATATATATATATATATATATATATATATATATATTTCTCTAAGATCAAGTAGAGTTTACAAGTAATAACTACTCACTATAAGGTTATGGCTTAAGCATAGCTTTATGGTGTGAAGAGTGTTACAAAAATAACGAAGAGCTTCAAAATCAATAATAGGAGCCTTGAATATAGATAATAATAATCAATCCTATCAAATGTAAACTAAGCAATCTATAGTGTAAAACCCCAATTTGTGCTTCCTTGATTATTTTAGCCTTCTAGGGTAATTAAGGGTGTGTGATGTGTGCTTGCATGATTGATTAGGCTTCAAGGACTAAATTAGACATTTATTTGTGCTAATTTGGCTTAAATGAACTTAATTAGTGCTAATTAGACTTAATTAAGGCTAGTCACCTTAATTAAGGATTAATCACCCTAATTAAGGAAACTGTGCATGATTAATTACTTGAGAGTTTCTAATAAGTCACTAATTATCCAATTATCACTAATCACATCACTAATTGAAAGGTGTAATAGCGTAAAGACAAGGAGATATGATGATATCGCCAATTATTACACTTGTCTCCTAGTAATTACATGTTTATGACAAAATTAATGACAAGGTACTACTTTATTTTGAATTGCTGACATTCTTAATGGTGATAGTACATGATTAATTTAAATTAATCTTGATTAGACTATGTTGATCCCATTGCACCATTGCTTTTGCTAAACTACCCTTAATTACTACACTTTTTACCTAATCTACCATTACTTTTTACTAATACCCCTAAACCTAATCTTACTAACACATAAACAAACAAACACTTAACCACTCCTTCCTTCTAGATGAAGGCTATAGCCCACACTACACCACACACGCACAAGCACATACAGATTTTCTTTTTTCACACAAATGCTGTAACATCCTAATTTTTAACCCAATACTCCTAAAATGTATTTAGGTTAAATATTAGTCTATTACTCATTTAGTCCCATTATTTAAAAACCCTACTTTAAAATACTTAGCAAAAAATACGAATAAATTTTTCTTTTTTGAAACTTGAAAACAAAACGCGAGCCACGTACTAACCTAACGTTCCTTATAACCACCATAACGTAGAAGAAAAAGTAATCATACCATACATAATCATGGAATATAGTATTATACATAACAACATAATATCATTTTATCTTCATAGATACATAAATTACTAGTATCATTGTACCATCATTTACATCAAAACATGCACATATATAAGGAGTGTTACTTATCCACCTATGAGGTTGGATAAGTACCAATCCAAAAACTAAACTATCGAAGCTTCTGTAGCGACCCTCTGCTTCGTTTGCTAGTGTGATCCTTAAGCACGAGCCTTAGAAGAAGTCACAAACCTTGTTGTCATCCTCGTCTGGAGACGACATGGAAGGAAAGAAAGGGATGAGAAATTCATTCAAGATTCTCAGTAAGGATCTCCGACTCTAACACAAGTGTTATCGTCATCATCCCCAGCCACCTCGGTTTTAATTATGAAAAAGGTGTACATGCATAATGTTTGGTTTTAGACTTTTCAAATCGATTTATTTGAAGTGAGTGTCTTTTAGTATGAGTCTTAATGATATGAATGCAACAGATATTAGATGAATGCATGACAATACCATATGCACATTAACATGAAAATCATAATACTTGGGCCCAACATAAAGAAACATAAATCATATACGTAGCATAAAGAGGCACAGTACTTTTCATGTGACATCTTTCTCATAAGTCAAACTCTTAAGTTCCTTTTTTCTTAAAGACCACCCTCTTAACATATTCACCAAAAATCCAATCGACTCATTAGCCCCGACGATAATCTGGTCACTAAACTGCATCTCACCTATCGCCTAGGAATGAGCTCAATCCTAACTAATCATCACTAGATTTAGTATGGGGTAAAAGAGGGGGTAACTCATCATTTCTTCTTCGAAACGCACCTACTGGCATCTAGTGCACAATACTATTGTTCGCTTCGACAGGCTCAATGTCCATACCCCCTATGGTTTTGCTTTCTCCTCACCGTAGCAGGAGAAATGTGTCTCGGTACTATGTCACATTTGTTCTTGGGGTGCTCGGCTAAATTGGTGTCACCCAGAACGTATCTCATGGAGTTTTCAAAAACTTTTCTAGGTTCTCAAATTTGACAGAAATTCGGTAGCATAACGGCTGTAAACCGAATTTCCTCAAATTTGCTTTATGCCACGAAATATATAGGGCATGCATAGCCATTCAACATCAACATAGGATATCAAGTCATATAGTCACTCTCATCATAGCATATACGTCATCACATCATTACTTTTAAATTCTTAAAAGATAGCATGCTCCTAACTAGTTTGCCGGAATCAAGGACCGGGCTCAGCTAATGCATATGCTATACTCAAGTCATTCTCATAATTAAACATACATATACTTGAAGTCATAAAGCTCATTATGTCTTAGGACCTATGGTGTCTTATGTTTTGACCCTTACGGGTCTTAATCTTGAAAACTAATTATCCTAACATCTGTTTTTATCCTTTTATGCACCTATAAGTTCAAAACTAATTATCCTCATTAATTTTTATGCTTAGCGCCAAAACCAAACAACTCCATACAGATTGTCGTTTTCTAAATCTTGCAATTATGGGGTTCTAGAAATTACGTTTTAGACTTTTTCTACATCCCGTCTTCGCCTAAGGCGCTATAAATCAAATCTAAATTAATTATGGGGCATTCCTATGCCTATGAACTAATTATAAACCATGTTTACTGTATTATAAGGTTGCTGGACAGAAACAGAAAATTGATTAATCTAAGTGTTCTAGAATTGTACTTTTACGGTTTTCTAATTACTAGTTTCTCTATAGATGCTAAAAATCAATCCTACCTCAAATGTTACCAAGTTTTTCATAATTAAACAATCCTAAACTAAATTTTATTCCATTAAAACAGTTTTGGCAGTGGCTAAAAATAAAGGGATCAAAACTATACTAAAACTCAACTTTACGATTTTTCTGTAAGACTAGTTTCTTTCCTAACATGCATAGAAAGGCTCCTACCTCAACATATATAATTTTTACACATTCTAACATGCCAAAACAACATCATATAGCAGTAAGCACATGAGGGCAGAACTGAAACATTAAAGCTCAAGCATCATTCAAAAATCATATCCTTAATACATACAAGTTACTAGTATCTTTTGAAATCATTTTAGGACTTCTAAAACTCATTGAAACCCATCTTATTTTCTAAAAGGAGACTAAAAATAACCATAGGGCAGTAGCTAATTCAAGGCATGTTTAGAAGAGGTTTATCTAATAATAAATCTTGTTGGTAATAATCTTGTAAAACTCTTAAGGGATAAAGAAAATCTTAGAACATAGATTGTTGGCTCTTGTGACTAAATGAAACTCACATCAAGTTCATCATCATCACATGGCCGAAATATGCATCCATGGGGATGTTTCCATAACCAAACTTTAACTTGAGATAAAGAGGGCAAGTCTTTGAGCTTTTAGGGTTTTTAAGTGCTGACAAAATGTAAACATGCTATGCATCCCATTTTATTCTTCATTATAAAGTAAAGTGAGAACTTCAAAGTAAATATGAGATACAAAAACTTGAAATATAAATATGAGGTGCTAGAAATATAAATATGCAAGACTTGAAAGTAAACATGCAAGGCTTGAAAGTAAATATGCAAGTTCATTTTATCTTTTAAGATTTAAGTGATGACTTGAAATATAAATATGCTAGACAAGGAAACATAAACATGAATGTAAGTCCAATTCTTTATTTTAGTGTTCCAGACTCCACAACAATTGACTTTAAGGCCGAAATAGGCGAGCTTCGAGATTAATTATTAGGTGATATGAAAATGCAACTCTTGTTTTAATTTTTACGTTTTAGGTGATGGCCAAAAATAAATATGCTAAGCAAGGAAAGTAAATATGAATGCAAGTTTATTTTATATTATTCACTAGACCTCTTGCAAGACTTTAAAGGAACTTAAACCTCAACCCAAACTTATCATAGCAAGACAAAACAAGCTTTAGAGTTCTTGTCCCAAGGTTTACAAAGAAACCGTATGGTGTGAACTTCATCATCAAGCTCTAAGGAAATAGATTAAAAGAATAAATCAAGTTAACATTCCCTTAAAAATGAAAACTCAAAAACTTAAAGAAAAGAAAAGAAAACCAAAATGCTCTTTAGTTCAAAAACTAAGTTTCAAGCTTTAGAGGTTACACAAGAGGTGATTCTCATGATCTACCTCTTGAACCCTCATCATCAAGCCAACATTTTCAAGATTTAAAGGCTTCAAGGCCAAAAATCAAAAGAGAAGAAAAGAAGTTCTAAAAGTCAAGAGGAACTAGCAAAAACTCATTTTCATCAAAGCTTTAAAAGACCAAACTTTAAAGAATAAAATCCCGACCAAGTGGTGAAAAGAAAAGCTTGGTCTTGGAGGAGAAAAAGAGAAGAAAACTTTCTTCGAAATGGTCTTGATGTTTCGGCCAAAGAGGAAGAAAAAGGAAGGAAAGGTTTTTGTGAGAGTTTGATATGTGAGGATGTAAGCTTATGTGCTTGAATGTTGATCTATGGTCGTTGTGTTGTGGTTCAAGGTTGTGAGGGGTGGTTCTTTGCTGGAGATGAAGAAGATGAAGAAGGAGGGAACTCTTGAAGAAATAAGAGAACTTGAAACAACCTCTTGAACGCTCAAAGTTAGCAAATGATCTAAAGGTTCTTACAAGTTCATTTGCATGTGAATTTATAGAAAAACAAAACTAAGGGTGCAAGGAGGGAGGGGTGGCCGAAACCTCATGTTCTATGAGGGGAGAGAATTGGTTTCATGGAGGCATGGTAAGGTATGGTGGAAAGTATAGCTAGGTATGGTTCTAAGCATGGTTCTTTGAGTGTTTTGAATGAACAAACATGTGATGGACAATGGAGGGTGAGGTGGTGCCATTTTCTCCTTGTAATGGGGGAGGAATATCTTTCATTTAATTGTGGTTTAGAGTTGTGTTTAGGTGTGCCTTTGATTAGGCTTAAGTTTAGGAATTTGTGAGAAAATGTTTAGGTGACTAAAGATGTAATTAAGGATTTCAAGACAAGATTAGGGAGTGCTCTTGCTTCATCAGTGAGATAAAAACTTATTTTATTGTATAAATAATTCTAGACACAATTCCTTAATTTAAGGAATTGGAGAAAGAAAACACTATTTAAGATTCCAAGAATAGGAATCTTGAGTTTTAAAAAGAGATTTAGGTCTAATCTAAGCAATTTTACGTTACAATTAAGTTTAATAGCTTATTTTGACTCTAGATTAATTATGAAAATTAATTGATTTTCGATTAGAGCCTAATATTGCTTAGGTTTGCTTAATTACATCATTAAGCTCAAATGGTACTATTCTAGGGGCAAAATCATAATTTTGCACAAAAACTGTCTGGGATCACCGAGATTTAAACATATACTTTTGAACATGTGAAAACATCATTTTAAACCTTCGGGAAAAGTTTCGGGCTCGCACGGCACCTTTACTCACGTAAAAATGCTATAAGGATATTTTGGTCATTTTGACCCGAAACTGCAGAAAACAAGATTTTCATTTCCGAAATCACTCAAGGACCATCTAATCCTCTTCAAACATTAGTTGACCCTTCGAGGACTGTCGGGCTGGCTATCCTCAAATTTCGAGTAGGAAATGACCTCAGAGGCATTTTGATCATTTTTCTCTCAAACAGAAAATCGGGGTGTTACAAACACACTTAACAGCTCCATCTCATATTATCTTATCCTCAACCTGCCTTTCCACCACCTTCATCCACCACTTCAACCTCACATCCACCTCAAAAACTCCACCAAATCAAACATGTAAATACACTTTTCATACTTGTTCCTCCCAACAAATCCAAATATATCATTCGTTTCACAAATCATCATCTACAAATGTGTAACTAATTTAATCCAGCCATGAGAATGCAAGCTCATTTCTTATCTTTAAAGTTTAGGTGATGGCTTGAAATATAAATATACTAGACAAGAAATATAAACATGAAATGCAAATTCATTTTTTTATCTTCAAGCTTTAGGTGATAACTTGGAAATAAATATGATATGCAAGGCTCAAATATAAATATGAAATGCAAAGATTTGAAATATAAATATGAATGCATTTCCATTTGTTATTTCTTTAAGTCCTAAGCTCAAGACTCCTATTTAGAGTAACAACTCTGAAACACCGATCAATCTCACAAAATGGACATGAGCTTTAGAGTCTCTTATCATCATGGTTCCAAGAACCTTGTATCCTTAGACTCACCATCAAGCTCAACACAAAAACCATCAAAGAAAACTAAATAACATCTTCATTTGTTAAGAACTCCTAAAATGAAATCTTAAGCTTTAGAGGTCAAACAAATGATGATTTTGCAACCAACATCAAGGATCCTCATCATCAAGCCATGACTCTTGAATAATAAAGCCATCAAGGCTGAAAAGAAAAGAAAGAAAAAGAAAGCATAAAAATTTAAAAGAAAGAAGAAAAGGAAATAACCAATATTTCAACATTAATCCAAAGATGATACAAAAGAGAAAAATGGAAACTTTAAAATAACTCCCTGGCAAAGATGTGTTTCTTGTTGAAAGAAAAAGAGCTTGATCTTGAAAAAGGATGAGAAGAAAAATTTTTCCTTAGGGCCAAGAAGAAAAGAAAAGGAAGAAAGGTTTGTCTTGAGTTTTTGGCCTAGGAAGTGGAAAGGTCAAGTGATTTAGGGAAGGTCTATAGTGGTTGTGTGGTAGTTTGGGGTTGAGATGCAGTGGTTGATGATGGTTTCCTTGAATAATGAAGAAGAAGAAGAAGAACTTTTGAGAGCAAAGAGAGAAAATTAGAGTTGCAAGAATGATCAAATGTTCTTGCAAGCTTTCTTGAGTGAGTATTTATAGAGAAAATGAAATATGAAAGGATAAGGGGGAAGGGGAGGGAGAGGGAGAGGCCACGGCAATCACAAGAGAAAAAGAAGAGAAAAATATCTCATTCAAGTGTATCATGTCATGGCATGGTGTAGGAATGACTAGGTATGGTTTTGGGTATGGCTAGGCATGGCTTTCTTTGATTGTGTAAGTAAATAAAATAAAATGTGATAAGATGAATGGAGGGGGATGGCCTCTGGTTTCATGAAGGGAAAATAGGTAGGAAATGTTACTTTTTAATGTAGATTAAGAGTGTGTTTAGGAGTATCTTTGATTAGGAGTTTGTAATCAAGTGTTTAGATAAGAAAGTGAGTGATTAAGGCCATGGTTAAGGAGTGCTCTTGCTTATTTAGTGGAGTCAAATCTCATTCAACAAGAATTACCATCACTTCTTTGATTCCTTAATTTAAGGAATTGGAAATAGAAAACACTATTCAATGAAATATGATATAAAGTCTTGAATTAAGAAAGGGATTTTGAGTTTCTTTAAGCAATCTTAAGCCCTAATTATCCTCAATTAATTATTTTGACTCTAGATTAATTATTAAAATTAATTAGTCTTTAGTTAGAGCTTAATATTGCTTAGGTTTCATTAATCGTGCAATTAAGCTCATTATGCCCTTAACTAAGGGCAAAATGGTAATTTTTCATAAAAACTTCCCGGGACTACCCAGGCTTAGACAAACATTAAGCATCCCTTAAAAATGACATTTCAAACCCTCGAGTAAGATCTGGGTCCACTCGGCAATTAATCTCACATTAATCTCCAGGTAAAAATGACCTCAGGGGCATTTTGGTTATTTGTACATGGGAAAAATTAGGGCTTTACAGTTGGTCCCTTTATTTTTTCTTTGAAAGCACAACATCTCTATTTATAGATGGTCTTCTTTATGACCGTTGCCTTTGATCAAATCTTCAAATGGCACGTGTTGATCATCCATTTGTGTCTTGGAAAAATAGTCTAGAAGAGTTGTCTGTTTGTTTGTCAGAGCTATTGCAAAAGCCACTGCAAGGTTGAGGTTTCTGATGTCCCTTATAAAACTATTCTTACTTTCTAAATATGGTTTCTAAACTCTTTCTTTTAGAAGCTGGGGTTGTTGACCACAATGGCAGAAGAGATGTCATGCCAGTTCTGACACTAGGTTTTGACTTTTCAAATTCAAATTTGAATTTCAAATTTCCCTTATTTTCTTGTAGAGCGCACTGTATCACTATAAGTGAGCTTTCTGATATGCGGTTTCATTTCCTTGATGACTCTTTGATCTTCTTGTCTTCAATCAAAGCTTGTTAATGAATGAATCATTATGAGTGTGATGATCAAAGATAGTATAGCACATTGGCTTCAGTATTTGATTGATATCTTCATTTTAGGCATACTTTCTGAAGTCTAGTGCTACTTTTGAAGTCTCGAGTCTTGGTTTTTTGTTCTGGTTGCTTTTTCTTCAAATTGTTAGGAATTTTAAGCTTGTTTTTGGACATAATTATCATTTTCATTTTGTTCATATCTCTTAAAACCAGATAAAGCATGCTTGCACATATAAAGGTAAATCATTCTTACTTATAGAAGCCTTCCTATGCTAACGATATAACATGTTTGCTATTTTAAGAAACTCAAGACAACCATTAGTTATTCTCCAAACTATTTTCTTTAAATTGACTTTGTTATCATTTAAAACATATTATATTAAAGCTTTCAAAAGGGTTCTGGAGTTATCGCCTAACACCTGAACGATCACTCAATTTAATAGCCCTATATACATGGAGACTTAAGCTCTTGTTCACATTCAGTAATCTTGATTATGTTGAGCTAACAACATGGTTGTGATCAAGCACAATTTTGTTGATACACAATCTAGTATCTTTTGCTTGCTTGCTTATAATGTTCTCATCACAGTTTGCCTGCTTAGTGGGTTGCGTCCACAATGCTTAGAGATTTTTGAGGGACGTCTTACCTCTTGTGAGCATGAAAGTAACATGTAATTTAGTTTTTTATCCGAATCCCTCCTTGAATTTTTTTACTTTGAATGCAAAACTCATCTTGCTTGTATTATTTTTGTATAATGCTCTAACTTCTTCATCTAATTTGAATACCATCCCAACAGCGGGCACCTTCATCTTAGAAATTCCCTTTTGGTTGATCAATATCAACTTCAACATAAAAATTTGCATCAACATTCATTGAATACTCTATTCTTACCAATTTATTATAATAACAAACCTGCAACCAAAAGAAAAGCTCAAAGTTCACAAAAGAAAAACTATAGTTATCATGCAAAACATGGCTCAACAAACAAGCATCAAATGCATATATAGAGCATTTACAATTTTTTTCGTAGGTTTACTTTTTCAAATTAGTATACAATTTTTTGGTACATTGGTTTATAACTTCTAACAAGGTCATTCCCAAATCATTTTCTTGCTGAAAAGATACTATATATATATATATATGTGTGTGTGTGTGTGTGTCCATGTATAACATTAGTAGACAATATTTTAACACTGATTTTCAACTTCATAACATACATTTATGTAACATCTCCTGCTATTTTATGCATTGATGACTATCCCCACAAACTGACATAGGTCTTATTCACATGGTTTTTGGGAAAACTACCCAGGAGGTCAGCCATCCCAAAATTGGTCCAAGTCAAGCATGCTTAACTGTGGAGTTCTTTAGTGATGAGCTATTGAAAAGAAGATGCATCTTGTTGGTACAGGTAGTACAAATCAATTCATATAAGCCATTCTTAATTGTATAGTCCCATACCTATATAGTCTTAGCATCCCTCTTATTCAGGTGTGTAATCAGTTCATTCATGTAGCCCTCCACTTGGAGGCCTTGCTAGGAGTGGCTCCTTGTCCGTCTTTCTTTGCACTGGCAATCACTCCTGCCCTTGTCACCGGGCATTACATGCCCACCAGCTTCAGCTTGGTTCGTAAAACCATACCGTACTAGGAGAGGTGCAGGCTCTAATACCATTTGTAACATCCCTTGCTGCTTTATAGATTATGACTATCCCCACAAACCAACACAAGTTTTTTTAGCATACTTTGTCCTCACTTACATGCTTTCTAGAAAAATTTCCCATGAGGTCACCATCCCAATATTGCTCCAAGTCAAGCACACTTAATTGTGGAGTTCTTTAGTGATGAGCAACCAAAAAGAAGATGCATCTTGTTGGCATAGGTAGTACAAATCAATTTATATAAGCCCTCCTTAAATGTATAGTCCCATACCTATATGGTCTCAAGATCCCTCTCATTCGAGTGTATAATCAGTTTATTCATGTACCCCTCTACTTAGAGGCCTTGCTAGGAGCTGCTCCTTGTCCGTGCCTTCTTGCACTGGTGATCACTCCTGCCCTCATCACCGGGTGTTACAATTTACAATTTAGGTTTCCAATAATAACATTGACTATCAACTTCTAACAGATCCATTCCCATATTATTTTCTTACTAAAAGATTCTTATATATATATATATATATATATATATATATATATATATATATATATATATATCCATGTATAACACGAGTCTACAACATTTTAACACTAGTTTATAACTTCGTAATGCGCATTTACAGCTTTTTAATTCCAATTTTCGATAATATCAAATGTCAACTTCTATAATGTCATTCTTAGATTATTTTCTTGCTGAAACGATTCTTAAAAAAAAAAAGAAAATTCATCCACTATAACACTAGTTTATGACATTATCAAAATGGTTTACAATTTTTCTCATGAGTTTACAACATTTTAACACTAGTTTACAGCTTTGTAACACATTTACAATTTGAAAACACACATTTATAGCTTTCTAACTCCAGTTTCCAATAATAATATCAAATATCAACTTCTAACACAGTCACTTTCATATTGTTTTCTTGCTTAAAAAATTCTAAAAAATTATCCATTTATAACATGGCTTTACAAGATTTTAAGTATGGTTTGCAATGTTTTATTTATAGGTTTACAATATTTTTATACTGGTTTACAACTTCGTAATATATATTTATAACTTTTTGACTCCACTTTTCTACAACAACATCAAATGTCAACTTCTAACCATCATTCTTAGATTATTTTCTTTCTGAAAAAAGTTCTAAAAAAGATCTATATTTTCTGACATAGATTACAATCACATGAAAAATCAAATGAAAATGATGAACCCATATACCTTACAAACAAAAACTCATTCACAAATTGTAAAGAAATGTAGAAGATATCATTTTCATTTATCTTCTCCTATATTTCCTCGAACTAGTGAAAGAAAAAGAAGAATGAAATGAGCTAAGAGTACTTGAGTTGTGATTAGTTTTGTGTGCTGCTAACATAGGCTGATTTTCATTTTTCTTCTTCCTCTTATGAATGATACGATGGACAAGAGTTGTGAAGAGGTGGGAGAGATGAACAAGGCAAACAAACAGATAGAATGAAAACCTTTGGAGGGAGGGTAGCTGTGACTGAGAGAAGCTTCTTTTCTCTCCCCCAGCTCAATGAAATTGCACTTCCTTTTTCCCATAATCGATACTTTTCTTTTCCGAAGTTGCCCCTCCATATCTCATATGTTTCCCATATGCTTATTTTGTCACGTAATGAGGTGTAAGTGTACACTGTAGTTGTACAAATATCATTCCTATTATATATTTGAGTTTCAGGATCTTTATAATTTTGGGATTCCGCATCACTTTCAATGTAAGAGTATGTGATCTAAAGTCTATCCTTTGCAATAAAATACATAACACAATTTTAGAAAATGGTTTTAGAATTTGATTCTCACCATGCCAAGCTTAAAAACACAAAAAAAAAAAATCAAAAATCAGATATATATTGGTTACAAAAAATTCTCTATGGAAAGGAGAAAACACCAGCAGCCGTTTTGTTGTTGATTAGGACACGGCTAGTGCCAAGGACAACAAGGCGCTTGGAGGACTTAGGGGACCTATGACAAGAGGAAGGGCTAGGAAGGCAAAGGAGGCATTGCAACAAGTTGTAGCAACAATTCTTGAGGTTGGCCCTAATTTGGAAGACTTGAAGCCCAAAATGGTGCATTGCATCATCCCACTTGAAGACCTTTGATGCTATATGGATTGCCACCATATTTTTTAAGCCATTTATGTTACTAACTAATTTTTTTTTAATAATGTAATTGGGCTTGTGAATTTTGTACATCCCATCACTTGTTAATTTTATATTTTATTTAGTTTAGATTTTAATCATGGGCTAAGTATTACAACCCACTTGCTGGGCTCTTATTTAGTTTATAAACCTTGTAAACACCTTTTAGAAGGGATTTTTGCAATATTCAAATCAGATTACCTTTTTTGGGTAAGAGCATCTCCTTAGTTCTTGCTTGGAACCCTGGGTCTTATCAAGAGTATCCAATTGCTCTTGTGGTGATCTCCCTTGGCTTATCAATCATTCTTGATTTTGGTGCCTCGGACCAATTCCATTCCTCATCTTTCCATTCTAGATCGTATTAGTTGGTAATCAAAGCTCGGTTCTAATTCTGCAGAATTGGTTAGTTTTCTTTGGTTCATATCTGGAGTTTTATGTATCATATTTCGGTGTTTCTTGGGTCATTTTTGAATTTCGGAGTCTCAGTTTTCACGTCGTTTTGGAATCGTTGCAACCTGAATTTTCTAGCTTGAGATACAGTGAATCTTTTTTAACAAGCTCAAACTGGTGCAACCTGTGAATTTGTTTTTGAGTCCTCATCTTTTTGCTTAATTTTGTGATATTTCTTCTAGTTTCCATTTCTGTCTTTGTTTGATGTTACATTGGATTAGTAGGTAAAAAAAAAAAAAAGGTGCAGAATGTTCATTATGTGTTCTTGATGCTCTTGGGAATTGTTTCATTTCAATCTTTCTAGGCTTTGTTAGTTTGATGTTTAGTTGTTAAATATGTGCTTGTTTTGATGTGATTCCATTTAGTCTGTTCATCAACAATCATTAAGAACAGATTAAAAAAAAGAATTAAAAAATAGAATTTGACAAAAAAAAAAAGGTTAGAACAGTGGCTTGTTTCTTTTGTTCTTCAAACCTTTAGCTTGTTCTTGTCTTGTTTGGCCTCTGATTTGAGTGTGCTTATCCTTGTTAAGTTTTTCCTACTAGTTACTTTTGGATCTGATTTGAGTATTTTCTTTTGTTTGACCTCTTGTTGTTTTGTGATTGAACATTGGAGTTGTTGGAGTTTCTCTTTGAATTGGCCTGTGATTCGATTTAAGAGCCTACTAGAGCACTTTGAGTGGTAAAAGGCAAGAGAGAACTTTACACAAAAGCCTATTAAAGAGCAACAAACACGAGTGATACATCTCTAAGAGTGCAAACATGTGAGAAGTGTGGTGAGGTCCTATTGCTTTCATTTTCTTTTGTTCTTTTACTTGAATTATGGTAGGAACAGGTGGTGATAGTACCCCTCCTCCTCAAGGAAACAATAGATTGTTAGTGGAGGCTATCACAGCTCAAATGCAAAGGATGATGAGGGAACATACAGATGAGTTATATAAGAGAATTGAGAGTTAGAAAGTCAAGAACATCGTGATGATGATGGAAGTAGAAGGAGAAATGATGGAAGAAGGAGAAGAGATGATGAGGGTGATGCTAGAGATGACCAAATTGAAGGAGTGAAGCTAAATATCCTACCTTTCAAAGGGAAGAGTGATCTAGAGGCTTATCTTGAGTGGGAGATGAAAATTGAGTAGTTATTCTCATGCCACAACTACAACGAAGAGAAGAAAGTAAAGGTGACAGCCATGGAGTTCATGAACTATGCTCTTATTTGGTGGAACCAATTGCAAAAGAAGTAACTTAGATATGAAGAACCGTTGGTGGATTCTTGGGTTGAAATGAATTAGAATGAGATTTGTCCCTTCTTATTATCATAGGGACCTTCAAAACAAGCTCTAAAGACTCACCCAAAGTAGGAGGAGTGTTGATGAATATTACAAGGAGATAGAGGTGTCTTTGATTAGAACCAATGTGAATGAGGATAGGGAGGCTACTATGGTATGTTTTCTGAATGGGCTGAATAATGACATTAGAGATGTGGTTGAGCTACAAAATTATGTGCAGTTGGAAGGCTTGGTACATCAAGCTACCAAAGTGGAGTAGCAACTTAAGAGAAAAGGTACCATGAGGAGGAGTTCTTCTAATTTCAATTCTTCAAATCGGAAGGAAAGAAATAAAAAGGAGGGAGGTACTTCTAATAATACCATGGTTGCACCTCAAAGGACTCAATTCAAGTCCAATGAGACCCTAAACAAAATCAAGGAGTGGTGAGATAAAATACTTAAGTGTTTGGGGAGAAGTCACATAGCTTCGGAGTGTCCAACCAAAAAGGCTATGTTGCTTAAGGAAGATGGAGAAATTACCAGTGAGTTTTCAACTAGTGAAGCTGAGGAAGAGGAAGAGGTAGATGAGGAGATCATTGTGGAGGCCAAAGAAGGAGATTTATTGATGATTAGGAGGTTGCTTGGAAGTCAAATGTAAGCTCTTGATAATTCCTAAAGAGAGAACATCTTTCACTCTTGGTGTTCAATTAATGGAAAACTATGTTTCTTTGATTATGGATGGAGGGAACTGCACCAATGTAGCCAGCTCTAGACTAGTGTTCAAATTAAATTTGGAGACCAAGCCACATCCTAGGCCATACAAACTCTAATGGCTTAGTGAAGATGGAGAGACAAAAGTGAGCAAGCAAGTGGAGCTGCACATTTCCATGGGACAATACAATGACAAAGTGATATGTGATGTGGTTCCAATGGAGCAAGCCATATTCTCTGAGGGAGGCCATGGCAATATGACACCAAAGCTATTCATAATGGGTTCACAAACAATATTTCTTTCATGCAAAATGAGAGGAAAATTGTACTCAAACCTTTATCTCCTAGGGAGGTGTGTGAGGATCAAATAAAATTGAGAGAAAAGAAAGTGCAAGAGAGAAAAGAGATGACTAACACACAAAATAGTGAAATACTTGATAAAAAAAAGAGTGGAAAGAAAAAGAGTGAAACACTTGAGAGTAAACAAAGTTGTTTAGTAAAATAAAGTGAGGTGAAAAATGTAACACCCTAATTTTAACCCAACTTTCTAGAACACATTAGGTTAAACATTAGGCTATTACCTCATAGTCTCATCTTTTTCTTGAAAATATTTAGTGGAAATTACGGTAAAATTTTTTTTTTGAAAGTATAAAACAAAGTGAGAGCCACGAACTTAACTATTCGAATAACAGAAACGTGAGACATGATTAACACTCATAGAGAGAACTCAAAAAGGAAAACATATAATAGTGGAGCAGAAATCATCATAACAAGAGAAACATTTCATTAATAATATATTTAGAGTACATAGGTAGTCATACCCGCATAGGTACAGGCAGAGCTTGTGATAAAGAAGAAATAAAATACAACAAGAAACACAAGTGTAGGGTGCGACTACAATAAAAATCCAAAATGCTACCCTTCTAGTAAGCTACGAGTATAAATCCACCACCCCTCCCAAAAGATACATTGAAGGGAATATCCTTGCAACGCTTGTGTACTCGAAAGCTCCACCGGGTGTAGTGCACCTCCTGGCTGGCGTGTCAATGAAGTCAACGAACATCGCCATCGCTCTCTGAAGATGTGACGGGAGAAGAGAGAGAGGAGTGAGAATTCTTAGTAAAGAATCTTAGTAGGAGTCTCCTATCCTAGGGTTACATCTTTCACATCCCCAGGAACCTTGGGTTTATTTCATAAAGACAAGTGAGCATATATCAAGTTCATTTTAAGTTCTAAAGTGTATTTTAGCCAAGGTCCATTCATTTTAGGATGATCTTAATGTCATGAATGCAACATAATAAGGAATGTATGTGTGGCGCTACTTAATGCACATACATCAATCATCATCATACTTAGTGGTATTAAGTGGCAATTAGAACACATTCATATGGGACAAACTTAGTGACATAATCATAATCATAAAACTTCTCTTCCTTATGGGCCACCCTAAAAGACAATCGAACTGGGGGTGCTCGGCCGAACCGGTGTCACCCAGAACGTGTCACATCTCTAGGTTATGAGCTCATACCTTAACTAGTCGTCACTAGTTCGTACTTACCATTTAATGATAAGCGTATCATAAATCATAAATCCCGACTATCTGAGTACGGGTTAGGGGGCAAATCTCTTAGGGGTGCTCACCAACCGGTGTCACCTAAGAGTAAAAAAAATGGGTACCGATGTCACATGAGTTCTATGGAGGTGCTCGGCCAAACCGGTGTCATCCTAGAACCCATCTTAATACCTTAATTTTCAAAATCTTTAAGTCCCCAAATTTGTCAGAAATTCAGCGGCATGATGGCATCACGCCGAATTTCTTCCAAATTTTTTTTATGCTATATAAACATATATCCTCATGAATTCCTCATATGATTAACGTCATCATCCTTCACATAACATATGCATCATCGTAAAACATCTTAACATACCTTAGTATCATATAAATATCATTCTCATATTCTTAATGTCTTATGCATTGACCGCTATGGTCTTTAACTCACAGTCTAAGTTATGAATCATTCAAAGCTAACCTCTCGGGTACTTAGGAGGTTATGACCAATGTATATCTCTCTTCATACTATGGTCAAGAATATCTCTCAATCTCAAAGGTGCAGAATTCATAATTTCAACTTTACGGGTACCTAGGAGTCACGACAATGACCCTTTCTAAGTTCGGTTTGCTCCTAAGGCACCAAGATCAAGTCCTAAACCAATTATGAGTCATTTCTACACATTTAAACTAATTTAGAACCATGATTATCATTACTAAACCTTGCTGGATAGAATCCAGAAAATTCTAACATTAAGGGATCTAGAACTCTCAAATTAATTCTTTTCTAGTTTCTAACCTTTCTTATCTTTTACTTATGAGTTTTTCCATTGATCATACTTAAACATAAGCATGTTATCATCGTTAAAACAGCTCATACAGTGGCCAAACATAGCAAGCGGAACCAAAACAACACTCTCCATACAAAGGCATAAAACATACTTTTTAAAGCACATAGGATACTAGTTTCTCTTGGAACCTTTTTAAAACCTTCAAAACTCTTTTGTAAACATTTTTAACATCTAAAATCATCAAGATATTTATAAGGGCAGTAGCTAAGTTGAATTTATTTCAAGAGGTACTAAATCCATAAAACTTAGTTCTATATGTTCTTTGAATCCACATAGACTTAGAAAAATTATAAAGCATAACTTACGGGCATTTGTGATCAAATGAAACTTATCCTAAGTTCATTCATCTCACATAGCCGAAGTGGGCATTCTAAGAGAATGCTTTCCATGTCTAACTCTCATTTGAGACCTTGGGACAAATCTTTGAGCTCTAGAGCTTTAGGTGATGACAAAACATAAACATGCCATGCACTTCATTTTTATTGTTCATTAGGGAAATAAAGTGAGAACTTGAAAAGTAAATAGCTCAAAATAAATATGAGATGCAACTTGTTATTACCTTGGATTTTAAGTGATGACTTGAATATTAAACGTGAAATGTAATGCTTGGAAATTAAATATGAATATGCAAGTTCATTTTTAGTCTTAGAGCATTACTGATGACATAAAAATAAATCATGCTATGCAAGGCATAAACTAAATATGAATGCAAGTTCATTTTGGTTTAATAACTAGAGCTCGTCCAAGACTTTAAAGAACCAATATTCACAACCCCAACATAGTCTCATCAAGTCAAGAGAATGGAACTAAAGGAAATCTCCGTACTTTCAAGAAAAGGAATTATGGCCGAAATCATGAGGCTAAGAGAAAGTAATCCATATTCCTTTTTGAAATCATTCTTATTTTCTTAAGTTGAAAACTTTAGTGAACTTCATAGCATAATAACAAAAACTAAAGAAAACTCAAGCTTTAGGGGTCTCATTATGATGAACACATAGTCATCATCTAGAGGTCCCCATCATCAAGCCATCATGTATGAGTTTAAAGGTCATGAAGGCCAAAAACTCAAGAAGGAAACCAAGAGAGTTTTAAAAAGAAATTCCAAGAGGTAGCTAGAGAAAAACTCATTTTTCATGGAAATGAGATGCAAAGAAACACTCCTACCTAGAGTGAAGACAAAGAGCTTGAACTTTGAGAGAAGAAAACAAGATGATGAGCTCCTCCAAAAGGCTTGATGTTTTCGGCCAAGGGAGATAAGGAGGTTAGAGTTGTGTTTGAGGTGAGGTTGTGTTTGAGATGAAATATTTGAGAGGTTTGATGGTGATTCAAGGTTATGGGGTGATGTGTGAAGGTTATGAGATGATGATGATGAAGTAAAGAGATGAAAAAGAAAGGAACTCTTTGGGACTAGAGAGAAAGAAAGAAACTAGCAAGACTACTCTAAGCTTTAGCAAATGCTCAATGTGCATCCAATGCTAACACAAGCTCCCTATTTATAGAAAAACAAAGTGATAGGTGAGAGAATGGAAAGCATGGCTGATGGTAAGAAAGAGAAAATATCTCTTTGATGGTGTCATACAAGCATGGTTTGAAGCATGGAGCTCATGACACAAGGTATGGCTTCAAGCATGGGTTTTGAGTGATCTTTTCTTTAAATTGTGGATGAAATTAGGCTTCTAGAAGACCAACATGGCTGGAAGTTTTTCAGCCACAAATAATTGAAGGGAATGATTTATTTTACTTGGTTATTCATTTGGAAAAGCAAGCTTGATTGAAATTATGACAAGGCATGACAAGTGAGGTGATTTGAGGTGATTTTCCTTTAAGTTTGAAATATAATAATTCATGAAAATGGGGGATGATTTTCGATCAGATTTGGGCAGCAAGGAGAGAGGAAAAATCTTCCATGTAATTGGGTGTTAATGATAGGATTAAGTGTAGGTTAGTTTAGGTACAAGGTTAGGAGTAATTAAGCTTTAAGTTTAGGTAACTAAGCATGTGTATTAGGAATTTTATGACAAGGTTAGGAGTGCTCTTACATCATTAGAGAATTTAAAACTCATTTGTGAATAAATAATGTGTATCACAATCCCATGATTTAAGGAAAGAGAGAAAACACTATTTGTGCACTATTTGCACACTATTCATTGATTCCTACACTCAAGGTCCTTGAATTTAAAGATACGGTTTTAAGTTTATCTAAGCAATTTTAGGTTCTAATCATCCTTATTAAATTATTTTGACCTTAGATTAATTATGGAAATTAATTAACCTTCGATTAGAGCCTAATATTGCTTAGGTTTCGCTTAACCGTGTGATTAGGTGTAAACATACGAAACTACGGGCAAAACCGTAATTTTGCACTTATTTTGCCCGGGACCTCCGGAACCAAAACTGAGACCACAGAATACATAAAAACGTCTTTTAAACCCATCTGGAGAGGTTTCGGGTTCATCCGGCACTTGCAAAAGGGTAAAACGTCACAGGGGTATTTTGGTCATTTTGACCTGAAAACTTGGAAAACGAGATTTTCGATCCCAGAAAGAAACACAAGTCATCCAATCCCCTTCCAACATTGAGTTTGCCCTTCGAGTACTGCCGGACCTGGCTTTCCTCAAATTCCGGGCTGATAATGACCTCAGGGGCATTTTGGTCGTTTTCACTCTAGTAGAAAATCGGGGCGTTACAAAAAAGTTGCTACTTGCCAACCAGCCACTTCATTTACTTTATTCAATAAAAGTGTTGCTCCTGCTAGTGTTGAGTTTCTTTTGCAGGAATATAAGGATGTGTTTCCAAAGGAGGTTCCAAGTGGATTGCCACCATTGAAAGGCATTGAGCATCATATTGATCTCATCCCTGTGCATCTTTACCTAATCAGCTAGCTTATAGGAGCAATCCTCAAGAGACCAAAGAAATACAAAAGCCAGTTGGGGGAGTTGATGACAAAAGGTTGGGTGCAAGAAAGCTTGAGTTCGTGTGCTGTTCCAGTGATTCTGGAGCCTAAAAAGGATAGGACTTGGAAGATATACAATGACAATAGAGCAATCAACAAGATCATAGTCAAGTACCGACACCCTATTCCCAGGTTAGATTACCTTCTTGATGAATTTTATGGTGCCTGTTATTTTTCTAAATTTGATTTAAAAAGTGGATATCATCAAATTAGGATAAGGAAAGGGGATGAGTGGAAAACTACCTTTAAAAAACTAAGTATAGTTTGTATGAGTTGCTGATTAGGCTTTTCGGGCTAACTAATGCCCTTAGCACTTTCATGAGATTAATAAAACCATGTCTTCAGAGATTTTATTGGCACGTTTGTTGTTGTTTACTTTAATGACATTCTGATTTATAGCACTAGTTTTGACTTGCATATTGAACATTTGAGGGTTGTCATGCATGTGCTTAGAATAGAAAAATTGTATGCTAATCTTGCGAAATGCACTTTTTGCACCAATCGTGTAGTGTTCTTAGGCTTTGTTGTGAGTGCAAAAGGAGTGCAAGTTGATGAGGAAAAGGTTAATGCCATTCAAGAGTGGCCTATGCCTAAGAATGTGAGTGAAGTGATAAGTTTTCATGGTTTAGCTAGTTTCTATAGGAGATTTGTTAGGGAATTTGGTACCTTGGCTATGCCTCTTAATGAAATAGTTAAAAACATGTGGTTTTCAAATGGGGAGAGAAATAAGTATTACAGCCCACTTGCTGAGCTCTTATTTAGTTTATAATCCTTGTAAACACCTTTTGGAAGGGATTTTTGCAATATTCAGATCAGATTACCTTTTTTTGGTAAAAGTGTCTCTTTGGTTCTTACTCGGAACCCTAGGTCTTATCAAGAGTATCAATTGTTCTTGTGGTGATCTCCCTTGGCTTATCAATCATTCTTGATTGTGGCGCCTCCAACCAATTCCATTCCTCATCTTTCCATTCTAGATTGTATCAATTGTTGACAAGTAATGGTTAGTAGGTCTCCCTGTGATAGGGTGGTGGCTAATCCAGTACGTAACTATTCAAATAGGATAAATCTCTAATCATAAGACTCTTTCTGTATATACTATTAAAAATCAAACTCATAATTAGATGTTAAAGGAGCTAAGGTGTAACACCTGAAAAATTATTTAAAATTTTATTTGAAATTTGTTAGTGAGAATTTAGAAAATCTGACTATTTTAGCAATGATGAGGATAACCTAATGGATGTGTTAAAAAAAAATTCTAACCGGGAATAAATAGTAACCTTGCAAGCATTGTGGGCCTGTCGAGACTGTTAAAACCCTAGATTCAGGACCAGGAGATGCCCGAGACTGAGAAAAGATAGGGTTAAAGTTAGAAATAGTTAGAAATAAAGATTTTATGCATGGAATTGAATTTCGGGCAGTGTCAGATTACCTAGGTACTGTGTTTCACTCGTTCGGTAAAAATATTGGTGTGTGATTTTTACACTGAAAGAAGGATTAGTCTTTAAGAATAGGATAATGTTTATCCTTTAAAGCCAAGTGGATGGCCAAGATTTAATCTTGACATAGCCATCCTTTTCACTATTTCTTTTTAGAAAGAAAGAAAAATACACTTTGGCTACATAATTAGTATTTTCAACCCAAGATAAATACAATTCACCAAACCTTATCATACCACCATGTCATTTTCGGCCAAGAGGAGATAAAACTAGCCTCCATTGTTGCTTCCTTCAAACTACTTTGTCACAACGTCCCCAGAGGGTACTGCAAGGAGGAATGACAACCGATTTTAAAAATAAAATGGGAGTCGCCACCAATTTTAATTCTGGCTAGTACTGGAAAACCTTTTGATTTGCAAACTGGTCTTTCAAAAGAGATCAAAGGTTCAGGGGTCTGATTATGATTAGAAAAGGGTGGAAACTTAATCCCATTGCACCCCTAATACATCCATATAAATACGGTTACCCTAGAGCTCATTATGCAAATTAATTGTAATTTTAATAATATTTATATTCCCTAAACAATTATAACAATTACATATTTACAAAGAAATAAAGCTAAAATTAAAACAAGAAATAAAGAACACATTTTATGAAAAAGGATTTTGGCTTAATACTTGTTTGCTATGCCAATGTATCTTCTGGTGCAATAAGGAACTCAAAGCTACATTGTTCTTGTAGAAAATGATTTTATGTTGATGGATTTTAATTATAAAAGAGAAAAAAGAAATGTTTGTTGATTCATCTTATTTATGAAAAGTATTTTTGATGGACCAATTGCTTTTTATTTTTTATTTTCTGAAAAAAAGAGGACTAAAGCAAAACGACCCAAGACTTTGACAAAAAAACAAACAAGCATAGCCCAAACTAAAAAAAAGCCCAAAAATGAAACCCAGAACAAAAAAAAAGTCTGATCCAATCATTAACAAAAATAAACATATTTCTTAATTCCTAAACTAACACACACAAAACATACGCACTCACAGAAAGGGAAAAAGAGATGATTACACACACACACACACACACTTAGAGGCCACGACTAGAAGTGCCGACGGGAGCAACTGTCATGGTGGCGCATCGAGGGAAACTACCGGCGGGGTTGGTAGTGGCATGGCAGCAAGGGGAAAGGAAGAAGAAGGTGTGTAGTGGTAGCGGTTGTGAGCAAGGCAAAGGTTCTGGTTTCGGGCAGAGCTTCATGGAGTGGTGGTAGTGAGATGAAGGCCGGCGGATCTCGTGGTTGAGCTGGGTGAAGAGTGCCGCAGAGGTTCCAGCATGCTGGGGCGGTTACAGCGATGGCAGTTGTGAGGAGGATGTGGAGGAAGAGCAGGCTGGCTTCGGTGATAGGTGGTGATGATAGAGAGGCTGTGGTGGTTAGGATGGTAGGGAGGACCGCCGTGGTCTCTTCCCCTTTTTCTTTTTTTCGTGTTATTTTTTTCAATGATGATGATACTATTGTTGTTGCCTATTACCTTATTCTTTCCTATATGTTGCTGGATTGAATTGTTGGTTCTGTTGCCTATATTTATTGCTGGTCTCTCTATGTTTTCTGATTGTTCTTTCTTGCTGTGTATCTTCTCTCTATTTTTTGATTGATCTCCCCCAATGTGTATTCCTGTACTCTCTAATTGGTCCCCCTTTGGTCTATGGATTTGAGTCCCATTCAAGCACAATTGTGCATCAATTCACCACTCTCGTAATGATTCTTCCAGCTATGAAAAGGGAATGGTTAATGGATTTTGTCTAATTTATTGCAACTCTATAATGACGATCCCTCAATTTGTAGACGGTGGAAGCATGGTCGCTCAGGCTTTTCATTTCTTTTTATTATCTTCAATTGATGCACTATATCCTTTCGGTTCTAGCTTCTTATTTTTCATTTTTTATATTTTATTTTTTTCAATTATTATTTTTTTGTTAACATTAATAAAAGACATAGGCTTCAAAAAAGTAAAATGGGAGGAAAAAAACAAAAAATAAAATGAGCTGATACTTTTTTTTAGAGACTATTTTTTGTTTAGAATAAAAAGAGATAAAAGTGTCCAGACAAAATATGGTGTTCACAGTTGCCCCTCTTTACTTGCTTCTTACTGAAAAATATAAAGTCCATGACTTTGATGTTTTGCTGCAAGGGACGAGTAAAGATATGAACACATATTTTGTCCAAATGTATAATTGATGAAGATAAGTGTATGATTGAAAATGATGAATGCATAGTGAGAATGCAAAAAGTTCCGATGGATACTGCTAGAGAACCAATGCATAGTGATAATGAATCCATGATGACAATGTGGAATGATATAGTGAACGATACTAGATGATTTCATGAAGAGGATGTATGCATGGCAACAATACGAAATGATGTAGTAAATGATGTTATATGATTTTCATGAAGAAGGTGTATGCATGATGATATTACTCTAATGGATGATACCAAATGCACACTTCTAATGTTAAGTAGGAAATGAAATGTATGCGTGCAAAAATTTAAAAATATATGGAAAATCATGTGAAAGTGAAATGTGTGAAAGGTAATGCGTGTGAAATGTGAATGTGAAACCTGCAGAAGCAAATGCAAGTGAAATGTGAATGTGAAATGTAACATCCTCCCAATTATAACGTCATCCTTAAGTCATGACATCATACTCGAGAGTTGTTACTTATAAATTAGCAGACCTTTCTTAAATATCTATAGCCATTTGGATTGATTCGCGAGATAACTTGGTCATAATTCTACTGAAATATATAGCAATGAAACCAAAATATTTATTTAATAGTTCAGTACATAAATAAAACTCTTTTGTGAGCTTTAACATACCTTTGTCCTCTAATATATATACATACATATCCATTCCACTAAATATAACATAATAAAAGCATTAACTACTACACTATTGCACTTTCGAGTTCTTTTGCATAGCAGTCTCTTGATTTTCTGCATCAACCTAGAGACGACACGGGAACACAAAAACATAGGGATGAGAATTATACAATTCTCAGTAGGGTAACTCCCCCAAATACACAATCATAATGTCATCGTCATCGCCCCAGCCACTTCGGTTTATTAAGAAAAAGTGGTCATGTATTATATAATAATGGTTTATTTTTAAAGTTCCAAATCATACTTCCGAAGTGGGTTACCTTTAATATTCAATCACTTAATATACATATACCATACTACTCAACATCATATACTACTAAACTTTCCACTTAAATATATTGGTCTCAATATCGATACTAAACTTCTTCACTCGGCATATAAGACAAAGGATTTCTTAGAAAGTTTACTTCTTAAACTTGCCTTGGCCCTTGACTAATCTTGTCACGTCTGGGCGTTACGTACCGCCATCCCCAGTGTGACAATAATGGGTAATAGACTACTTTTCAGGACTGAGCTCATTCCTTTACATGATCATTGGATTTACTTTGTCCAATTCTCACACAGACCTATTCTTAGCCAGGTTTACTTTCCCCGACTCAATTCAAGGGTAGTCATGTTTACTTTCCCTGACAGACTGGATTTACTTTCTCCAGCCCAAGAACTATAAATCTTACTTCTTGGTAGTTAGGTTTACTTTCCTTAACAAACTGGATTTATTTTCTCCAGCCCAAGAAACAAAATCTTATGCTTTTCTTTCGCATATGAGCAATTGTAATAAGTATTCATATCTATGTATACCTAACCTTATTGTTAAGCTCACATGCTCAATTATTCATATTCATATTCAGGTACTCATGTCATACTAGAACCAAACTACCATTATGTTATCAATTCAAGTCTTTGGGTCATTTCTAGCAATTGGACAGATTTCACACCATTGTAGCACAATTTTATTTACACATCAAACAATCAATTCAGAGGCTATAAAAATTATCAAGGACACCTCAATGTGTGACCAAGGTTTTGTAAAAAGTTCAGGGTAATTAGAGTTCTCTAACTATGTTAACAAAATTAGACAAATTTGGTGGTCAGAAACCACTCAACCTCAGCTCAAGAACCAAAATTCATAATTTTTAACCTTAGCAATTGAACCAGAAAATTTGAAATAAAAATCCTGGTAAAACCTCAATATGTCTCTAATACCCTGTAAAAATTTCAAGTGATAATTTCATCATTTGATATAGTAAAAAAATTAGCAAAATTTACAGCTTTTGTTCCAACACTTTAGGCAGCATATGCTTAATTTTGATTCTCGATTTTTCTAAGGCAGTTTCACTCAAAATCAAAACCCAAGAAAATTCATGGGACTAGCTCAAGATGTTAGCTCCAACATATATTTTTTTCAGCTCACGAAAATGTCCACAACAAGCCCAGAAAATTCATGAACAAATACTGCCTGTACAAAAACCGAAATCCCAGCAACATGGCTCAAAATCTCTTTTAACAAAAATGATTTCTAACATCATCCAAACACTCCACCAAATTAAACACATCAATATCTATATCATCAATCAATATATCCAGAATTTCTAGCCAAACCAATCAGAGAAATTAAAAACAAATTTTGAAAGAAAAGAGAACAAGTAAAGCCTTACTCTTGGGAGCTATTGTATCCTTTGTCTCTAGCTTGTTCCAAGATGGAAATTCTTCACTCCAAAGCTCTTAAAACACACTCAAACCCTCCTCAAATCAGTGAAGGATGAGGTAGTAAGATAAGGTTTAGAGATTCTAATCGGTTATTTTTGTAGAGGTTGAAGTGTAGAACAATTTTAATGAAGGAAGATTTTGATTTTATCAAGGTTTGGCTTAGGATTTTTGAGGTTGAAATCAAGGTTTTGATGAAGAAGGAAATGGAGGTTCTGCTGTGGTTTCTGCCGAGGATGAAAAATGTCTTGGAGAAGAAGCTCGGTCATATTTATCTTGTAATAAATGGTTGAATACTTTATGTCATAACTAGATAAATCCTAATCTAAGAAAATATATTGGATGGCTATGATTCAACCTTGTAATTCAAGATTGAATCTTAGCCATTCATTTAGTTTAAAGAGATAAGGCCATTCTTTTTGTAGAGATCTAATTAGTTTTTGGTATTAAAAATTACACACTGAAATTTTACCGAACGGGTAAAACAATGTACCCAAGAAATCAAACATTGCCCGAAAAATATTTTTGGGTATAAAATCTTTAATTCTACCTATTTCTAACCATAATCATATAATTTATCAATTTTGGGCATCTCCAAGGCCCAATTCTAGGATTTCGGCTGTCCCGACGAGCCTGTGAGGCCTGCAAGTTACTATTTACTCTTTTTTTTTACAAATCTGTTGGATTGTCCTCATTATTGTTCAAACTTTCAAATTTTTGAAATTATGATTGATAAAGCTCAAATTAATTTTTAGATAATTTTTAGGGTGTTACATGAAACCTATGGAAGCAAATGCATGTGAAGGCAAAGTAAATACATATGAATTTTGAAATTTATGAAAGTAAATATGAAAGCAGAGTAAAAGCATGTGAAAATAAATGTGAAAGCAATAAAGGCATGTGAAATTTAAAATTTGTGAAAGCAGAGTAAATAGATATGAAAGTAAATATGAACGCAGTGAACACATGTGAAATATGAAAGCAAATGACTATGACCGAGATTGAAAAGCAAATGGTTGGGATTGAGACTGAAAAGCAAATGATTAGGATTGAGACTAAAAAGTAAATGATCAAGATCGTGACTGAAAAGTAAATGATTGGATCAAGACAGAAAAGTAAATGATTGGGATTGAGACAGAAAGTAAATGATCGGGATCGAGACTAAATAGTAAATGATTGAGATCGAAAGTAAATGATTGGATTGAGACAGAAAAGTCAATGATCGGAACAGAAAAGTAAATGATCAGGATTGAGACAGAAAGTAAATGATTGGGATCGAGATAGAAGGTAAATGATCGGGGTCGAGACTGAAAAGTAAATGATCGAGACAAAAAGTAAATGATTGGATTGAGGCAGAAAAGTAAATGGTTGGGATCGAAACTATAAAGTAAATGATCGGGATCAAGACTGGAAAGTAAATGATTGGATCGAAGTAGAAAAGTAAATGATTGGGATCGAGATTGAAAAGCAAGTGATCGAGGCACAAATGAATGATGTAATAGTATGAAGAAGTAAATGATGTGATCGTGCAAAAAAAAGTGAATGATGTGATAACTGCGAAGAAGGAAAATGATATGATAACCACTAGAAAGTGAATGATATGACAAATGCTGAAAAGGGAAATGATGTGACAAATGCTAGAAAACGAATGATGTGATAAATACTGGAAAGTAAATAATGTGATAAGTCTTTGGAAAGTAAATGATAGTATGTGTCAAAAAGTGAATGATATGATAATTGCAAAAAAGTGAATGATGCAATGGTGAAAAAGGAAAATGATGTGATAACTATTACAAATGAATGTTGTGATAAATACTAAAAAGTGACTGATGTGATAAATGTTGAAAAGTGAATAATGTAATAATTATGAAAAAAGCAAATGATGCGATAGTATAGAAAAGTACATGATGTAGTTAGTGTGATAAAATAAAATATGCAAAATTAAATGAATGATCAATGAATGCAATGATCGTCATGCAGAAAAGCAAATGCTAGAGATAATTGAATAATGCAATAATGATATGATGAATGACTTATGAACACTATGCCTAGATCATTTGATAATGTAAATAAATGCCTTAACATGATGAGATAATTTTACAAAGAAACAAATTTGCCCCAATTTGTGATATGAAAAATGTTGATAGTATAAGCATGATGAATGTCTTAGATGATTTGATGATTGGGAATGTGAATACTTTAGGAAAACTTTACACACGATGAATGGTATGATGATGATGGTGATGAAGATTAAACGATATGAGGATGCCCTAAAAATTGCCCTATTTTGCAACATAGATAAAACTAAATATGATGAATGATATGATGAACTTGGATGATTGAAGAATGAGCAAATTGCATTTTTTTCTAGATGACATATTTTTGATGATTTGATGATGGGAAGATAAAAAGCCAATATGATAAAAACTACACAAAGAGAAATGAATGGAGAAAAAAAAAAACAATTGCCCCAGTTTGTTGTATCCAAACATTGCTTTTCCTTGAACAACCTTATTCTGATTCTAAATGAGCCATTTTGTTCAAAGAGCTGCTGTCATTGACTTCTTTTGTGGACAAATTTATTTTCAACTTTTGCCCCTATCCTATGTCGAGTCTGACTCAATTCAGCCTTTTTTTTTGCCTAGATCTTATTTCAGTTTTTGATCTAGCAAGCCTTTTTGTTTGCCTTAGTTTTTGTCTAGATTGCCTTTTCAAGTTTTCGATCTAGCGGGCTTCTTTTTCCTTTTTTTTTCTATGTTCTTTTCAATGTCTCTTGACTTTGTATGATTATGCATGATTCCAGAAAAAGATGGACAAAACAAAATGCATTCATTGAAAGAATGCACTTTTGATGAAAAGGAGAGAGGTGATAGTGAGGTATGAAAGATTAAAAGAAATGCAGATCTAATTGATAAACCTAGTTTATTGATAACTTGGTTATGTTGAGCTTAAAAACCATGACCAAGATTGCAACCCTTTGCTACAACCAGCAAGTTTGTATGTGAAAGTTGTCTCCTTGTTTTCTATCAAATGCTTCTTCATCAAATCATTCATCAGATTGCCCTAGTATGGCCCCTCTTTTCTAAAAATCCTCATTTTAGACTTTCCCAGTTGATGCATTTTCTTAAGTCGCCTTTTTGGGGTTTCAACCTGATAGGTATTTCTTGCTCTAACTTTTGCCTAGATTGCCATTTTCTATTTTAAGACTTCAATCTAGCGAGCATTTTTTATTTCCAATCTAGCAAACTTTTTTTTTTCAAAATGTGCGCTTTGATTGAGTGTCTTATGGAACTTCTTCCTTACAGTGCAAAGTGCTACATATTTGCTTGGGTTGTCTACTTGATCCACTTCAAAATGAGTCATTCGACCAAAACATTCAAGACCAAATGCTCAAACTATGTGATTCTATTAAGTGATGGTGGCATTTTGATCTTTGATTTGGCCTTTTTCAATTTTTAAATTCTTTGCATAGTTCAGGATCTTTATCATGGTCATGATTATTTAAGCTCATTGTAACAAAAGAATCAAGTAATAGGTCTTCTCGATATTTTTTGCCTAGGTCTTTAGTGAAAGGAGAGGAAAAGAGAATAAAGTGAAAGAACAGTGATGTTAAGAAAGAAAGAAAATGAATAATGTAATGATTGTTAAAAGAAATACGCATAATCATGAACAAATCTCAAGACGTAAGCAAATTTATTCTCAGATCACACTGCATCAAATGGAGATTATTGATGAGTTCAATGGCAACCTTTTCCATCCTAGTCATCTTCCCTTGGCATTTCAATAGCTTTTGCATCAAGTGGACGCCATACAGCATCTTTAAAACCATTACAATAGTCGATCGAGTGCCCATGGGTATTGGAATGATATTCATATACATGATCTGAATTATACCAATGGGGATATGGTGGTGTAGCAATCTTCACAGAGGATAGGGTTAGGAGGTTTGCTTCGCACAAGCTTCTAAACAATTCAGAGTTGCTCATATTAAAGTTAGGGAAAGGTCGCTTGTTGAGGGTGTATGGTTAGTAGTGTTGAAAGGAAATCTTTGGTGATTTGAAGGCATAGTCTGGTAAGGCATGGGTTTGAAAGGTGCATGTGGTTAAGGATAGGAGATGTGATTGACTTGATATGGCTGGGGTGGGTAACATATAGGGGATGGATAAGTTGTGGAAGATGGGTAGTGCAGGTGTTGGTAGGATGGACAATGGTTTGGTTGGAAGGTTGGCTTGTAGGATTAGGATGGGTGCTATGATTGTACAAAGTTCATAGTGTTCTCTTTCTTTTTGTAGAATGACCCTTGGTTGGATTGTAACTCATCTTTTGTTAACTCCACCTTTTCCTCTTGGATATTCGCCTCAATTTTCTCTTTGATTTCCACCAAGTCAACAAACTCCCTGGCATGGATGGGTTCCTAACATATTTTTGAAGAATAGACCCTCTAGTGTGTGAATGAAGTAGGAACACATCTCCTGCTCTAACATTGGTAGGACAACTTTTGCAGCCATAGCTCTGCATCTTTGGGCATACTCTTTGAATGTCTCACTCTTTTTCTTTCTTAACCCTTTCAATTAATCCCCGATGGGTGCGACATTCAAATTGAATTCGTATTGATTGGTGAAAGCTTGTGCTAAATCTTCCCAACATCTGATTTGTGTTTAATCTATTGATATGATTATGCTTTGTTAGAGTTGAGAGGCTTGAATCAGTAACTAGAATAAACCAAGATCACCTTGCAATTTCAGGTTGGAGTCTAAAGATATGTGTTTGAGTTTGTTTGTGTTTCGGAAGGATATAGACGCCACACTCAAGAGAAGATGAGAAGGTGAGTGATAAGTCTTGTTTTGATTGCCACAAGTTATCTTGATAAGATCAGATTTAGTTCTTTACCCAAGAACAAAGGGAAGTTCTCACTAGGAAAGAAAACTCAAGAAATGTAATTCATAATCTGATTTGTGTATTACATTGAGTTCCTATTTATAATCTGTATTGAAGTCCCACTCCACAAGCCACTAAGCATTGTGTTGCAGCCACTATCATTCCCACTAAGCATTAAAGTCCCACTATCATTCCCACTAAGTATTAAAGTTCCATTATCACTTCCACTACCTATTATATTGGCCTAGGAACTCTAAAAACTCTTAAAACTGACTTGAAAACAAGTAAAAGGCATCTGAATTGAAAGACATTAAAAGGTGCACGAAAATTACAAGAAAATAAGACAAATTGCACTAATTATTCCAGCCGAATCTGTTTGCAACTTGATCATGTGAATTGGGCTTATTCTTTGGGTCTTCAAGTGACTTCTTCATGTTGGACTTAGGTATCCATCAAACTGAATAAAATTGGTCCAATTTGGCGTCTCATGCTCAATATGATTGCTCTTGGTTTTTGCTTCCATGACTAGGCCTTGCAAAGCTTCTTTTAGCCTTTTTAGTCTAGCTCTAGTCATTGGTCCATCCATGTGTTGTAATTGATCTTGAACTTTGTTGGTCTTGGTTGAATTCTCATTATTGAAAAGGATTCGTCCTCGAATCAAGCTTATTGTTTGCATCAAACAAAGATATATCAGTCACATTAAAAGTAGCACTAACTTGGTACTCACCCAGAAGATCAAGTTTGTAGGCATTATCATTTATCTTCTCGATCACTTGGAAAGGACCATCGCTTCTTGGTTGCAATTTGGAATGTCTTTGAGTTGGAAACCTTTCCTTCCTCATATGAAGCCAAACCCAATCTCCTGGTTCAAAAGTCACCTTCTTACGCTCTTTGTTGGCTTGATGAGCATACTGCCATGTCTTCTTCTCAATTTGTTGTCTCACTTTCTCATGGAGTTGCTGGACAAATTCGGCCTTCTTTTTGCCATCTAGATTACCTTGCTCTTTTATTGGTAAAGGAATTAAATCTAATGGAGTCAAAGGATTGAAACCATAGACCACTTCAAAAGGAGAGTGATTAGTAGTGGAGTGTGTTGCCCTATTGTAAGCAAATTCGACATGAGGCAAACATTCTTCCCAAAATTTTAGATTCTTACTAATTACAGCCCTTAACAAGGTTGAGAGAGTTCTATTCACTACCTCAATTTGTCTATCAGTTTGTGGATGACAAGTTGTAGAGAAAAGGAGCTTGGTTCCTAACTTGTTCTACAAGGTCCTCCAAAAGTGACTTAAGAATTTGGTGTCATGGTCAGAGACAATGCTTCTTGGCATGCCATGCAATCTCACCACTTCTTTGAAAAATAATTCAGCAATTTGAGTGCCATAATCTATTTTGTGGCAAGCTATGAAGTGTGCCATTTTTGAAAACCTGTCCACAACAACAAAAATAGAATCTTTGCCCCTCTTGGTCCAAGGCAAGCCTAATACAAAGTCCATAGATAAATCGGTCCAAGGGGAATCAGGAATAGGCAATGGAGTATACAACCCATGAGGCATGACCTTGGATTTGGCCTTTTTACAAGTGATACAATTACCACAATTTTTTTCTACTTGCTTTTTCATTTGAGGCCAAAAGAAATGTTCAGCCAAAATTCTCAAAGTCTTACTAACCCCAAAGTGGCCCATTAATCGCCCTCCATGAGCCTCTCTAACAAGCAATTCACACAAGGAATAATTAGGCACACAAAGTCTATTACCCTTGAACAAGTAACCATCTTGCCTAAAGAAATCTTTTTCTGCCCCTTTTTCATAAGCAATGTACAATTGTGAAAAATCAGAATCATTTATGTACAGGTCTTTCAAATGCTCAAAACCAAGCAATTTTGCATCTAAAGTGGAAAGAAGTGCATACCTCCTACAAAGTGCATCTGCCACAACGTTTTCTTTCCCTTGCTTGTATTTGATCACATAGGGGAATTGTTCCAGAAATTCAATCCACTTACCATGCCTTTTGTTTACCTTTCCTTGTCCCTTTAAATGTTTCAAGGATTCATGATCTGTGTGCACTACAAATTCTTTTGGCAAAAGATAATGTTGTCAAACCTGCAAAGTTCTCACCAAAGCATACAACTCTTTGTCGTAAGTGGAGTAATTAAGTTTAGCACCACTTAATTTCTCACTGAACTAAGCCACAGGTCGCCCCTCTTGCATCAAAACAGCACCAATACCTATACCTGAAGCATCACATTCAATTTCAAAAGATTTAGTGAAATCAGGCAAAACAATTAATGGTGCATTACTCAACCTCTCCTTAAGGGTATTGAAAGCTACTTCTTGCTCTTTTTCCCACTTGAATCCCACATTTTTCTTGACAACCTCAGTTAAGGGTGCAGCTAGTGTACTAAAGTCTTTGACAAACCTCCTATAGAAACTAGCTAACCCATGAAAACTTCTGACATCACTCAAATTTTTAGGTGTAGGCCATTCCTTAATTGCTATTACTTTCTCTTCATCTACTTCTACTACACCTCTCGAACTAACAATAAATCCAAGAAAATTTACTTGTTGAGTGCAAAAAGAACATTTCTTTAGATTAGCATACAATCTCTCATCTCTCAATGCAAGTAAGACACCCCTCAAATGCTCAAGATGATCATCTAAGCTCTTGCTGTAGATAAGGATATCATCAAAATAAACAACAACTGATTTTCCAAGAAAAGCACACAAAACATAATTCATGAGACGCATGAAAGTACTTGGAGCATTAGTTAAA
This sequence comes from Dalbergia cochinchinensis, assembly GCA_031216125.1. Taxonomy (NCBI): domain Eukaryota; kingdom Viridiplantae; phylum Streptophyta; class Magnoliopsida; order Fabales; family Fabaceae; genus Dalbergia; species Dalbergia cochinchinensis. The sequence continues at coordinate 27,623,146 of CM062375.1, read as the reverse complement.
CCAAAAGGCATAACTAGCCACTCATACAATCCATACTTAGTTTTGAATGCAGTTTTCCATTCATCCTCTTCTTTCATCCTTATTGATGATAACCAATTTTCAAATCAATTTTAGAAAAATAACAAGAACCATGCAATTCATCAAGCATATTATCTAATCTAGGAATTGGATGTCTATACTTTACAGTGATTTTGTTGATGGCTCTACAATATGTACACATCCTACATGATCCATCTTTCTTTGGTACAAGGATAACGGGTACAGCACAAGGACTCATGCTTTCTCTCACCTATCCTTTTTGCATTAGCTCTTCAACTTGTTTCTGAAGTTCCTTTGCTTCCTCGGGATTAGTTCTATAGGCTAGCCTATTAGGGAGTACAACCCCAGGAATGAGATCAATTTGGTGCTCAATTCCTCTCAAGGGTGGCAAACCACTTGGAACTTCATCCGGGAACACATCCTTAAATTCCTGCAAAAGAGATACAAAAGAGCTAGGCAAAGAAGTTTCATCAATGTTATAGTTTAAACAAGTCTCCTTGTACAGAAGTACAAGCATAGGTTGATGAGAAAAACAAGCTCTCTTGATCTCACTTTCCTTTTCAATGACACTCATGTGTTTACTCTCTTTTTCTTGTTCATCACTCTCTTGGTGTTTACCTTTCTTTTTTTCACTCAAAAGTATCTTTTCACTCTTTTTTTTATTGGATACCTCATGCTCTCTAGACTGCCTCATTTTTACTTGATCTTCAAAAACTTGTCTTGGAGACAAAGGTGCAAGGGTGAACTTCTTCTTGTTGTGCATAAGTGAAAATCGATTAATGTATCCATTATGGATCACCTTATGATCAAATTGCCATGGTCTTCCAAGAAGTATGTGTGCAGCCTCCATGGGGACCACATCACAAAGTACCTCATCCACATAATCTCCAATAGTGAATGGTACTAGAACTTGCTTGTCCACCTTCAATTCCCCATCATTACTAAGCCATTGCAACCTATATGGCCTAGGGTGCTTAGAAGTGCACAAATTCAATTTTTCCACCAAAGTTATGCTGGCCACATTGGTGCAGCTCCCTCCATCAATGATCATGCTGCATACTTTTCCTTGAACAAGACATCTAGTATGGAAAATGTTTTCCCTTTGTGCATCATCTTCTTTGCCCTGCACATTCAAAATCCTTCTAACAACTAGCAAATCACCATCATGAGGCCTAATTTGCTCACCTTCACTTTCATCCTTCGGTGAAGCATCAGATTCTTCTTCGGTCTCCACCTCGCCATTATCCTTCATAGTCATTGCTCTCTTGTTAGGACATTGAGAAGCAATGTGACCTCTTCCAAGACACTTAAAGCACTTTATGTCTCGGTTCTTTGAAGTGCCTGTTGATGGTTGAATTCTGTTTAATTTTGCCTCTTTGGATTGAATTGCAATTGGTTGCTCCTTCCTTGCGTTGTTTCTCCAAGGAATTGAATTGGAGCTAGAAGAATTTCTTCTATTCCTCCTCTTCAATTGCTTGGTGCACCATCTCTTGAAGTTCCACATAGTGATACATCTCCACAACATCAGCTATGTCTCGGTTAAGACCACTGAGGAATCGAGTCATGGTTGCTTCTTGGTCCTCCATAATGTTTGCTTGAATCATGGCCATCTCCATCTCCTTGTGATATTCATCCACACTCTTAGAACCCTGATTGAGGCTCTACAACTTATTGTGGAGTTCCCTATGGAAATATGAAGGCACAAATCCCCTTCTCATGATTGCCTTCATCTCTACCCATGTCTGAATTAGTTGCTCTCCATTCCTAGCTCTATCTTTCTGCAATTGATCCCACCAAACAAGAGCATAGTCAGTGAATTCAAGGGCAGCAATCTTAACTTTATTACCTTCAGAATATGTGTGACAAGAGAATATTTGCTCCACTCTCATTGCCCACTACAAATAGGCTTGTGGATCAAACTTCCCTTGAAATGGAGGAATTTTGATGTTAATTCCTCTAAGTTCATCACCATAATTTCTTCTTCTCCTATTGTGTCTAATGATCCTTCTTCTCCTTGGGTTTTGATCACTTGTCTCTTCCTCTCCAGATTGGTAATTTGTTTCATTTTGAGAAGCATGATGACTTCCAGGTGCATGGTTTTCCATCTTATCCATCCTCTCATGGAGCTTTTCAAATTTTCAATTGAATAGCCATTCTAGATGGCCAGTTAATGCTTGCATCTGAAAAGCGAATAATCCTCTATCTAGTGAACAATTTTCATCTCCCACCATGTTAGTTAGTTGAAAGAGAAAAGTATAGGACCTCACAAAACTCACAAATTGTGTACACTCTTGAAATATGACACTCACTCGTGTATGTCATTCAATATTGGCTTTTGACCAGAATGTTCACTCTAGCCTTTTTCCACTAAAAACTTCCTCTAATGAGTTCTTAAGAAGGAACCTAATCAATGATTCTCTTAAAGTAACAGAGTTTTGACCAAAACAAGAAAATCAGAATAAGGGACTACTAGAAGAACTGAAACAAGGAATTTGTGTTAAGACTTACTTAGAACAAGTTCTGGTTTGTTTCCTCTTCTTTCATTTTTTTTGACGTTTTGTTTTTTTTATGATGAAGGCAAAAATAAATAAAACAAGTTCAGATCTGAATAACAAGGAAATTGTGCTCTGATACTAAATGATATGATTCTGCTTGGTTAGAGTTGAGAGGCTTGAATCAGCACCTAGAATAAACCAGGATCACGTTGCACTTTCAGGTTGGAGTCTAAAGATGTGTTTGAGTTTGTTTGTGTTTCAGAAGGATATAGACGCCACACTCAAGAGAAGATGAGAAGGTGAGTGATAAGTCTTGTTTTGATCGCCACAAGTTACCTTAATAAGATCAGATTTAGTTCTTTGCCTAAGAACGAAAGGAAGTTCTCACTAGGAAAGAAAACTCAAGAAATGTAATTCATAATCTGATTTGTGTATTACATTGAGTTCCTATTTATAATCTGTATTGAAGTCCCACTCCACAAGCCACTAAGCATTGTGTTGCAGCCACTATCATTCCCACTAAGCATTAAAGTCCCACTATCATTCCCACTAAGTATTAAAGTTCCATTATCACTTCCACTACCTATTGTATTAGCCTAGGAACTCTAAAAACTCTTAAAACTAACTTGAAAATAAGTAAAAGGCATCTGGATTGAAAGACATTAAAAGGTGCACGAAAATTACAAAAAATAAGACAAATTGCACTAATTATTCTAGCCCAATCTGTTTGCAACTTGATTATGTGAATTGGGCTTATTCTTTGGGTCTTCAGGTGACTTCTTCATGTTGGACTTAGGTATTCATCAAACTGAATAAGATTGGTCCAATTTGGTGTCTCATGCTCAATCTGATTGCTCTTGGTCTTTGCTTCCATGACTAGGCCTTGCAAAGCTTCTTTTAGCCTTTTTAGTCTAGCTCTAGTCATTGGGCCATCCATATGTTGTAATTGATCTTGAACTTTTTTGGTCTTGGTTGAATTCTCATCATCTATCTACATATACCATTCCCATGCGGCCCCATTTAGGCTCTTAGGAAAGAAGTTGATTAGAAAATTCTCATCTTTGAACCATATTCCCATTTTAGTGCCGTACATCCGAAGATGCATGATAGGATTGGTGTTACCATCAAATTTGATGAACTCGGGCATCTTGAAATCCTTGGGAATGGCAACACTAGGAGTTAAACATAGGTCATTGATACTCATTGGGCCATAGAGATTGGGCCCTCCTAGTATTCAGAACTGTTCTTGCAGGCTCTCTTCCAATTCTTGTTTGAGTTTCAGTCGCTCCACCTCTTTCTTTGGCTTGTCATGTGGGCTTGCATTGTTATCATTCTCATCTGAATCATATCCTGGTTTTTCATGGTTAAAGTTGGTTCTAATGCCCTTAGGTTTGCACATGGCTGCGATAGCTTCTTTGACTACTTCTACTTGTTCATGCATCACAGCCTTCAAATTGTCAAGCTCTTTTCCAAAATCTCTTTCTCCTGTCATGGCTTCTCAAAGGCTCTTCAAACAAAGCTATTTGGAATCAGATAAAGTTTTCTTAGGGGAGTAACGTCTAGAAACTACAAATTGTTGAAATTAAAGAAAAATTATTCACTAAAGGGTAAAGAATGAAAGGAAAATGGATCCTCTTATTGAGGTTATGCTAATGTGCCAAGATGTATGTATGCTAAGTATGGAAAAATGCATGAATGTGTGAAATGATGAATGCATGAATGCATGTAAGAAAAAATATGGAAAAATGCATGATGTAAACTAAGGAATAGTTGGGTGAGAGATGAGAATTCATTTTTTTTTTATTTTAATGGACCCTATTTAAGGTAGCCAATTAAGGTCATTCTAGTAGTGCATAGCTTCTGGATAGATCTAACCCCTAAAAGTTATGATCCGTAGGTTGTCGTTATCAATAAGATAAAGATCCAGTTCCATGAGTCAAACCAAAGGGACGTGAAAGTCACAATATGGCAACCCATAGTTCTAGTAACAACCTGAGCAGAAAAGTCAATGACTATCAAGGAACCATAAGCCTCACAGTAACAATGTTAAAATCCCTTCTTGCCCTATGGTTTTGCAAGGCTCGGGTATAGAGCCTAAATAGTGTGTCAGAACAGTGATAGTGAAAGTGTGTGTAAGGAGCATACACATCTTTCAAGCCCTATGTACTATACACATCCTTGCAAGACAAAGCCAAAACAACATATATATACAAAAGTCATCTACCCTAAGATTTGAGAAACAAATAATTAAATATAAGATAGACAATTATGTATAAAAAGAAAAAAGAAGACAATTATTTACAAAAATAAAATAAAGGTGTTATGAAGGGGAAAAATAAATATCATAAAGTTATAATTATTTGCATAATTAACTCCAATAGGCTTAACTCTCTAGTGATCCCCAGTGGAGTCGCCAAACTGTCACAACGTCCCCAAAGGGTGCCGCAACAAGGAATGACAATCGATTTTAAAAATAAAATGGGAGTCGCCACCAATTTTAATTCTGGCTAAAACTGGAAAGCCTTTTGATTTGCAAACTGGTCTTTTAAAGAGATCAAAGGTTTGGGAGTCTGATTATGATTAGGAAAGGGTGGAAACTTAATCCCACTGCACCCCTAATACATCCATATAAATACGATTACCCTATAGCTCATTATACAAATTAATTATAATTTTAATAATATTTATTTTTTCCAAACAATTATAACAATTACATATTTACAGAAATAAATAACACATTTTATGAAAAAGGATTTTGGCTTGATAGTTGTTTGCTATGCTGATTTATCCTCTGGTGCAATGAGAAACTCAAAGCCATGTCGTTTTTGTAGAAAATGATTCTGTGTTGATGGATTTTAATTATAAAAGAGAAAAAAGAAATGTTTGTTGATTGATTTTATTTGTGAAAAGTATTTTTGATGGACCAATTATTTTTTATTTTCTAAAAAAAGAAGACTAAAACAAAATTACCTAAGACTTTAACAAAAAATAAACAAGCATAGCCCAAACTAAAAAACAAGCCCAGAAACGAAACCCAGGATAAAAAAAAAGGTCTAATCCAATCATTAACAAAAATAAACATATTTCTTAATTCCTAAACTAACACACACAAAACACACAAAACACACGCACTCACAGAAAGGGAAAAAAAGATGATCACCCCCCCTACACACAGAGGTGGTCGTGGCTAGAAGCGCAGGTAGGGGCGGCCATCATGGTGGCACATCGAGGGAAGCTACCGGCGGGGTTGGTAGTGATGCGATGGCAAGGGGAAAGGAAGAAAGAAGTGCGATGGTAGCAGTTGTGAAGGGGGTGGAGGTTCCAGTTTTGGGCAAAACTTCACAGTGCAGTGGTAGTGAGATGGACACCAGCAGATCTCGTGACTGAGTAGGTTGAAAAGCACGGCAGAGGTTCTAGCATGCTGGGGTGGTTGTAGTGGTGACAGTTGTGAGGAGGATGCAGAGGAAGAGAAGGCTGGCTTCAGTGATGGGTAGTGATGACAGAAAGGTCGCAGTGATTGGGATAGTGGGGAGGACTGTCGCGGCTTCTTCCCCTTTTTCTTTTTTTTTTGTATTATTTTTTTCAATGATGATGATACTATTGCTTCCACCTATTACCTTATTCTCTCATGTTTGTTGCTGGATTGAATTGCTGGTTCTATTGCCTATATTTGTTACTGGTCTCTCTGTGTTTTCTGATTGACCTCTCCTACTGTGTATCTTCTCTCTATTTTCTGATTGATCTCCCCCAATGTGTATTCCCGTACTCTCTGATTGGGCTGCCTTTAGTATGTGAATTTGGGTCCTATTTAAGCACGATTGCAGATCAATTCCCCACTCCCGTAATGATTCTTCCAACTATGAAAATGGAATGGTTGAGGGATTTTTTCTGATTTATTGCAACTCTGTAATGATGATCCTTCAATTTGCAAACGGTGGAAGCATGGTCGCTCAGGCTTTTCATTTCTTTTTATTATCTTCAATTGATGCGCTATATCCTTTCGGTTCTAGCTTTTTCTTTTTCATTTTTATTTTAAAATTTTAAATTTTTTTCAATTATTTTTTTTGTTAACAAATCAATAAAAAACATGGGCTTCAAAAAAGTAAAATGGGAGGAACCAAAAAAAAAATGGGTTGATACTTTTTTTTAGAGACCATTTTTTTTTTAGAATAAAAGGAGGTAAAAGTGTCTAGACAAAATATTGTGTTCACATACTTCAACCTTATTTCAATCCTCAAAAACCCTAGTCAAAAATTGCTAAAACCTTAAGATCTCTTCATAAAACTTCAACTACTCATTAAGATCTACTAAACTCACTGATTGAAATTTCAATTCCTCACAATTCCTCACCTTGATACCTTATATTTCACTGTATAAGGAAGGGCTTAGGAGCTGTTTAGAGGGCTTGAAGTGGGGAAAAACCATTTTTGAAAGAACCCTTGAAGTTAGAAGCCCTAAAGCATCACAAGTAGGGTTTTTTAACCTTTTTCTTTTCAAATTTGCTTCTAACTTTTAATCACTAATTTAATTTGATATTTTTTATTATATTGGTTGATAATATATAGATATTGATATGTCTAATTTGATGGAGTGTTTGAATGATGTTAGAAAACCCTTTTTGTCAAAAGTAGTTTTGAGCTAATTGCTGGATTTTCGGTTTGTCCCAAGCAGCAAATAATCATGAATTTTCTTATGTATTTGTAATATTTTTATGAGTTGAAAAAATTATATGTTGAAGCTAACATCCTTAGGTGACTAAGATTTTTCTTAGGTCATGATTATGACTTCTGCTGAATTAATGGAATTGATGTTATAAATTTTACTAATTTTGTACCATAGCAAATCATTGATTTATCACTTGAATTTTTTACAGGATATTGAGGACATCTTGAAGTCCAACCATGAATTTTCATATGATTTGATATATTCATTTGATGTAGTAATAAAAATTGGGAACTATGGTTGTTAGTTGTAATTAGGGGGTTTCTGATCTCCAAATTTGTCTAATTTTGTTAACATAGTTAGAGACTCCAAAATTTTTATAGAACCTTAGGGAGACATTGAGGTGTCATGGAGTATTTTTATAGCCTTTGAATTGGTTATTTGATATAAAAATAAATCTTGCTACTTTAGTGAAAAATCTGCTATTGTGCTAGAAACGAACCAATGCTTTGAATTGATGAAAATAATGGCATTTGGCACTTATTACGGACAATGATATTGGGCTCAAACCCATTGTCGAGCCCACTTCGCAAAGCCTATCAGAAAGGCCCAAACTAAATAAACTCAGGATCAAAGCCCCAGTATGGCCCGAACACAGGGGATCAAAATCTTCAGACACGAACACTGGGATCATCCTCCCCACTTTCCCCTCCACCATGGACGTGGGTTCTGGAAGCAGAACGTGGGAGCACTCAGGACCACTGACCCATTCATTTTCCTATAAATGCCACCGAAGGCTCCAGGTATCAGGTACGCTATTCAGTATACATACACTTTGCTAAAATATCAACTCATTCTCTAGGTGGAGTCCTTGTAGGTACCCTCACTATCACAACCCATACACAAAGAGCTCAGGAAAGGGACAAGGTCAAGAGATTTTCAAAGTATTAGAGTAACAAGGCAACAAACTCACCCTCTCTCTTGTTACATTGGCACCTTCTGTGGGGAATTCTTTGACCATCTTTCTTGACAAAAATAACAATGCCAACAATGAGGAGAGTTCCTTCTGAAGTGTATAGGGAAGGAAATCATGTGCACGGAAACAACCTTCATGAGGTGGTAGTACACACCACCTCAAAATCCGCCTCAAGGCCAAACATGCGGCAGGATCAGGAAAATGCCCTGGGAGATGAAAACAACCTCGCTACCTTTGCGGACTCCAAATGCAGACATTGACGACGTTGGCTCTCCCATGGCAATTGAAATGTTGAAGGTTATAAGGGAACAAGCACAAACCATTCAAGCTCTGTAGCGAAATGTCAATGCCATGAAGGCAATAGAGAATGATCACCCAAGACGCGAGGAAGAGTGCCAAGCTGAAGAATTAAAGGAAAGAGAAGCAACTCTAGCTCAGAAAATTCAACGAAAGGAAGTGGGGAGGCTCGAAGGCAATATGCCCATAGGAGGCACTTGTTTGATGGATGTACCATGGAGGTGATCTTTAAGTCCAATATGCAAAAGTTCCAGACATCGGGAAGCAAGACTAATCATCATGGAAGAAATACTAGCCCACACTCCTCATATTCTTGACACGAGCCATTAGACCCTGAGGAGTACTACAGGAGGACTCGTAGCTCCCACCGAACATGAGAGTGCAAGTCAAATTTTGAAGGAACTCCGACAATCGAATCATCTAGCTCAACTCCAGTAAAGTATGATTCCGAAAGTCGTAAGGAGAAAGCAATAATTAGAGACGAGGAGGACAATTTTCTGTTCTCTGATTACCTTATGAGCTTGAAGTTGCCATGGGACTTTAAGCTCCTAACAAAGATTGAAAGATACGATGGTACCATGGACCCCCAAGAACACCTGGACTTATTCAGATCAAGAATGTATTTGGTCAGTGTGTTGGACGCCATAAAATGCCGAGCTTTCCAAATTATCTTGAGGAAAGCAGCTCTAAAGTGGTTTAATAATTTGGCCCTGAGGTCAATTACCAAGTTTTCCAAGCTATCCTTAAAATTCTTGTCTCACTTCACAATGAGATGCTTCAAGCCTAAGGCCACATCGAGCTTTCTTGGTTTATTTCAGTAGCAGAATGAGCCCCTTCGAGATTCTTTGGAGCGCTTTACAAGGAAACTATGCTCTGTGAAGAACTCAACACCCAGACAGCCCTAGTCACTTTAATCAATGGATTGTGGAATGGATTATTCATAGAATCTCTAGCCAAAAAATAGCCTAGGACCCTGGAAGAAAGTCAGACCCGAGCTGAAAAATATATACACTTAGAAGAGACTATGCAAGTCAGATCAGATGTACAAAAGTGTTTGGGTATGCAAACCCAAAACAATAGTCGAAAACCAGAGGAGAAAGGCAAGAAAGAAGGAAAATCGGGATGAGGCCCGAAGTACATCGAGTACACCCTATTAACCGTCTCTCTTACTGACATCTACAAGGAGATCTGCAACATGGAGATGTTGCCCAAGGCCAGGATCTTGAAGCAAAAAAAGAAAGTGGACAAGTCTAAGTTTTGTGCCTGCCATAAGACACTAGGACATTGGACATCAGAATGCTTTGATCTAAAGGATGTTGTGGAGACATTAATCCGAGAAGGAAAGTTAGGGAAATACATGGCCTCGGGAAAGAATGTGAACGAATGAAGTCCGCCTACCCGGGATGAAAATGATAAAAAGAATCCCCTTAGTCGAAAGTCTAATAAGTCCCAAATTGATGATGATCTGACAAATGAAAATAAACCCAAGCACGTTACCAAACGTAATAGCAGGTGGATTCACAAGAGGTGGAGTCATGAAATTCGCTAGGAAAAGGGACTTAAGAGAAATAATGAGCATAAAAACCACTTGAAGAAACCTTATCCATAACATTTTCCAAAGAAGACATGAAGGGCGTATCCCCTGACCACGATGATCTAGTGGTAATCTCCACCCAAATGTTCAACTCCAAAGTAAGATGAGTGTTGGTAGATCAGGGAAGCATAGTGAATCAACTTTTTCGAGATGCTTTTCACAAACTTAGAGCATGGTTGGTTTCAAGCTTTTCTGTTTTCATTTTTAGTGAAAATAGAAAATGAACAAAAACATATTTTTGGTTAAATACTATAGAAAACATTTTGCTAGAAATATTTTCTAAAACAGCCACAAAATTGGAAATGTCATTTAGACATTTTCAGTATTTCCTTTGTAATCTCTAGAAAATGTTTTCACTTCAAAATGCGGTGGCATAATGGTGAATATCAACAAATCCTGTCCTTTTACAGTAAGGCACCGCGTTTGAATATGCTCAAGGAAGAATCAGTCAATTTTTTTTCCTTTTCCTTCACTGATCTATCATCAAGCTGTCTTATGTAAGGAAGAGGAAATCCCACTATGGTTGCTGTTTCTTCATGCCATTATTTCGTGCAGCTAGTGGCAACCTTAGTCCAATTGCAGGAAAGGAGAAGAATGTAACACCCTAAAAATTATCTAAAAATTATTTTGAACTTTATCAATCACAATTTCAAAAATTTGATAGTCTGAACAATGATGAGAACGATCCAACGGATTTGTAAAAGAAAAAAAATGTGAATAGTGTTTTGCGGGCCCCGCAGGCCCGTCGGGATAGTCGAAACCCTAGAATTGGGACTCGGAGATGCCCGAAATTGAGAAATTAAATGATTATGGTTAGAAATAGGTAGAAATAAAGATTTTATACCCGAAATTATTCTTCAGGCAATGTTTGATTACCCGGGTACACTGTTTTGCCCGTTCGGTAAAATTTCGATGTGTGGTTTCTAACACCGTAAAAGCTACTTAGTGGCTAAGTAAGCTTTCTCAACCACTTTATGCCAAGTGGATGACAAGGATTGAAAATTGAAAAGCAAGTTTTAATCATGGCCTTTCATTTATTAATATTTTACTCGGGTGCTCATATCTCACCCGTTCGGTGGGATTTCGGTGTGCGATTTTGACACTATAAAAGCTATTTATTCTACAAGTTAAAGAGAGCCACTTATCTTGAGCCAAGTGGCTGACCAAGATTCATTCTTTGACCAACAAACCAAATCTTAGCCATCCATTTTTCTTACTTTGGTCAAAGATCATTCAATTATACAATATAATACTCATTCTTTTATATATAACAAGATAACCACAAGCCAAGCTTCTTCAAGAAGCTCAAAATTTTGTGCATCATGCTGTAAGGAGAAGGAAACCAGGTTCCTCCATGTCCAAGAGCTCAAACTTCATTTCAAATGCCAAAAACACTAGCCTAGAGTTGATAAAACACTAAACTTCCTTCACTAAACTTGTTCTACACATCAATATCTACCATTCTAACCGATTGAAATTTCAATTCCTCACTTTGATATCTCATACTCCTCTGCCTAAGGAAGGGTTTGGTGTGGGTTTAGGAGCTTTGAAGTGGAAGGAATCAATCTTGGAGCACCTTGGAGCCAAGGATCCAAAAGACACCAAAAGTAGGGTTTTTAAATCTCTTTTCCTTCCAATCTGTTATTCTATTTCAATCATTGATTTAAATTGGCATTTCTGGATTTATTGGTTGATTATAGATAGATATTGATGTGTTTATTTTGGTGGAGTATTTGGATGATGTTAGAAATCATTTTTGTTAAAAGAGATTTTGAACCATATTGCTGGAATTTCAATTTTTGTATAGGCAGTATTTGTTCACGAATTTTCTGGGCTTGTTGTGGACATTTTCATGAGCTGAAAAAATTATATGTTGGAGTTAACATCTTTAGCTAGTCCCACAAATTTTCTTGGGTTTTTATTTTGAGTTAAACTGCCTTAGAAAAATCAAGAACTGAAACTAAGCATATGCTGCTTGAAATGTTGAATCTGAAGCTGTGAATTTGTGAAATTTTATTAACTAGTAAATGATCGAATTATGAGCTGAAATTTTTATAGGATATTAGAGACTTATTGAGGTTTTACTAGGATTTTTATTTAGAAATTTCTGGGTTCAATTGCTAGGGTCAAAAATTATGAATTTTGGTTCTTGAACTGAGGTTGGATGGTTTCTGACCACTAAACTTTTAGAATTTTGTTAATATAGTTAGAGAACTCTAATTACCCTGAAATTTTTACAGGACCTTGATGACACATTGAGGTGTCATTGATAATTTTTATAGTCTCTGAAATGATTGTTTTGTGTGAAAATAAATTCGTGTCACAATAGTGTGAAATCTGCCATTGTGCTGAAAATAACTTAATGCTTAGAATTAATGAAATGATGGCATTTTGTACTAGTATGACATGAGTACCTGAATATGAGTCTGAGTAATTGAGCATGCGAACTTATTGATGAGATTAGGTACACATAGATATGAATGATTATTACAATTGTGTATATGCGAAAGAAAAGCATAAGATTATGTTTCTTGGACTGGAGAAAGTAAATCCAGTTTGTTAGGGAAAGTAAACCTAACTACCAAGAAGAGCATAAGATTTATAATCCTTGGGCTGGAGAAAGTAAATCCGATCTGTCAGGGAAAGTAAACCTGACTACCCTTGAATTGAGTCGGGAAAAGTAAACCTGGCTAGGAATAGGTCTGTGTGAGAATTGGAGAAAGTAAATCCAATGATCATGTATAGGAATGAGCTCAGTCTTGAAAAGCAGTCTATTACCCATTATTGCCACACTGGGGAAGGCGGTACATAACGCCCAGATGTGATAAGATTAGTCAAGGGCCAAGGCAAGTTTAAGAAGTAAATTTTTCAAGAAATCTTTTTCTTATATGCCGAGTGAAGAAGTTTAGCATCGATATTGAGACCAATATATTTAAGTGGAAAGTTTAGTAGTATATGATGTTGAGTAGTATGGTATATGTATATTAAGTGATTGATTATTAAAAGTAACCCACTTCGGAAGTACAATTTGGAACTTTAAAAGTAAACCGTTATTATATAATGCATGACCACTTTTCTTAATAAACCGAAGTGGCTGGGGCGATGACGATGACATTATGATTGTGTATTTGGGGTAGTTACCCTATTGAGAATTGTATAATTCTCACCCCTATGTTTTTGTGTTCCCGTGTCATCTCTAGGTTGATGTAGAAAATCGAGAAACTGCTATGCAACAAAACTCGGAAGTACAATAGGGTAGTAGTTAATACTTTTGTAATGTTGTATTTAGTGGAATGGATATGTATGTAAATAGGTTAGAGGACAAGGTGTGTTAAGGCTCATCAAAGAGCTTTCTTAATGTACTGAACTTTGTATTAAATGAATATTTTGGTTTCATTGCTATATATTTCAGTAGAATTATGACCAAGTTATCTCGTGAATCAATCCAAATGGCTATAGATATTTAAGAAAGGTCCGCTAATTTATAAGTAACAACTCTCGAGTATGATATCATGACTTAAGGATGATGCTATACTTGGGAGGATGTTACAAAGAAGGCCTCCATGAATTGCAAAAAGAAGCAGACCAGCCTTCACCATAGTAAGACCCAAAGCATCCAAGCCATCTCCTTTTACTGATGGTGATGCCAAAATAGAGGCATTATGAGACTAGCAGATCCATGGCGATAAGGAAAAAGAAAAACTCGAGACCAAAAAAAAAAATCTTTTAGCAACGCTCACGCCAAATCACATTCAGCATCTCCTTTGGCTAGGTTAATTTTAGGGGAAAAGATTTTGAAGGATCCAGAAACTTTTTTAAGGAAAAAAATAAAGAAACTAATTAATATTATATAATGCATATGGTGATTGACGTTTTTGGGCTAGAATGTTGAATTTCAAAGTATTTTGACATATGTATACAGATGACAATGGTATAGCTTTATTATTTTAAATATGATTTCTTAAGGATTTTGAATTTGAGCTTGAAAACTCTATTTTAAAAAGAATAATGTTAAGAGGATAATAAAATTGTACAATAAATGCACATCACATACCTTATCACTATTTGATATGATTAGTGGGTGGAATGAATGAGGATTACTAATCACATCCAATGGTGATAAAGTGTGTGGTGTACATTTATTGTATAATTTTATTGTTCCATAACATTACTCTTTTAAAAATGTACAAATTAACCATGCTCTAGTTATTCTTAGTCTATAGAATTATTTTAATACTTTTGTAAATTATTTTAGTAAATAAACCAATACAAATCAAATATATATATATATATATATATATGTAATTTAAATTATTTAATACAAAATATAATTTTATTTTCTTAAATTTGATTTTGATAAATATATTTTTGAAAACAGACAAACTAAATATATTTTCATTATTTTCACTTTCTAAAAATAGAATCTACCTTTACAAACTAAACGCATTTTCTAATTTTGAAAATCTGAAAATGAAAATCCTTTTTCAGGAAATAAAAATAGAAAATGAAAATAGGAAATATTTTCACAAACCAAACACACCCTTGGTATTCCGAAGTCCAACCGCAAAGCTTATCCCCAAGAGCTGGTGGCGTTCACCGGAGAAAGAGTTTGCCCTATAGGGCACTTAACATTATATACAACCCTGGGGGCTAAGCAGCTAAGTTGAACCATCAAGGCAGATTTTCTGGTAGCGGACAAAAGTTCAACGTTCAACGCCATTGTCGGAAGACAAATCTTGAATAAGATAAGGGCTGCAGTGTCCACAGCATGCTTAACTATGAAGTTCATTTCAGACCATGGAAAAATAGCTATCGTGAAAGCTGATCAACTCACAGCCCGAAGGTGCTACCATGCAAGCTTGGAAAACCCGAAGAAACCTTACTAAGATAAAAAGGCTTAGACCTCGGGTTCCACCGAAATCTATCTAGTTGAACCAAATATGATGTAGCTACAAGACACCATCTAGAACCTTAAGGCGAGCTAGAAGAGATCTAGATTGGTGATACTCCGAAAAAAGTAACCAGAGTGAGTAAAAACTTGAAGCAAGGTTAAGGCAAGAATTGATCTCGTTGCTATAGTAAAATTCTCCTTTATTCTCATGGATAGCATCTGATATTCTGGGAATAGACCCCAAAGTCATGTGCCACAAATTGGCCATCTACCTGAGTCGACCTATAACTTCGAGAGGAAAAGAAGAATGAGCCGAAACGGGCAAATATAGTAGCAGAACAAGTCTTGGATTTGCTCAAAGCAGGATTCATTAGGGAAATCACCTATCCCACATGGTTGGCAAATGTGGTGATGGTTCCAAAAGCAATTGGGAAGTTAAGAATGTGTGTAGGCTACACGGACTTGAACAAGGTATACCCTAAGGATCCTTATCCATTGCCAAGCATCGATGGACTTGTTGATGCGTCATCTGATTACAAACTCTTATCTTTCATGGATGCGTATTTCGGGTACAACCAAATCCCAATAAATCCAAAAGATGAGGAGAAGACAGCTTTCATAACTTCTACGGTGAACTATTATTATAAGGTTATGCCATTCAAACTAAAGAATGCTGAAAAGCCACCTATCAGAGACTCATGAATAAGGTCTTTCGAGAGCATCTCGGGGGTATAATGGAGGTATGTATTAACGATATGCTCATAGAAATGGAAAACACTATAGTGCTAATTAAAGACTTAAAGGAGGTCTTCCACACCCTGGAATAGTACAATATGCGACTAAACCCCCTCAAATGTGCATTTGCCATCAAAGTCGATAAGTTCCTAGGATTCATGATTACCCATAAAGGAATTGAAGTCAACCCCAATAAATGTAGAGCAATCCTATAAATGAGATCCCTGATCTCGATAAAAGAAGTTTAGCGTTTAATAGGTCAGTTAGCCTCCCTATCAAGGTTTCTAGCAGCATCAGCATTAAAGGCCAGCCCTCTGTTCAAGCTGTTAAAAAAAGAAAAGGGATTTTGAGTGCACTTTGGAATGTAAGAAGGCATTCATGCACTTCAAATAGGTACTCAGATCCCTGCCTATACTTGGCAATAGCAGAACATGCAATTACTAGTGCTTTGATGGTTGAGTCTAGAAAATCACAAATGCCAGTTTACTTCATTAGCAAATCTCTAACCAAGGTAGAACTTTGATATTCCAAACTAGAAAAGGTTGCCTTTACTGTAGTCATATCAGCAAGAAAGCTAAGACAATACTTCCAAAGCTCACATGTAGTAGTTCGAATTGACCAATCGGTAAAGCAGATACTCCACAAATTGAACCTCGCAGGGTGAATGATGAAACTAAATCAAACCAGTTGGGTCCAAAACCCACCAATTAATCTTTTTAAGGCCCAACCTTACGAGGACAAGTTATGTACAACAAATCCCCTCCCAGGACCGGAAGGATAAAAGTGCAAAGAAAATCCTCTCTAAATACGAGATATAAATTGCCCTTCCCAAACACGATTTTCGGAAGCCGCAAAATTAAGCAAAAGTATTATATTCAAAGGTTGAATAATGTTAAGAGTATGAAAATTTTAAACCTACTCAAAAGAAACATTAAAGGCCAAAAATAAGACACTTACTATGTTCATTAGTCCAAAAATCTCATGCCGGGCAAAATTACTAATTACTAACCAAAGCAAGTACAAAAAATCTTAAGAGCCCATAGAAAGCCCATTTACACTTGAATAAAAAAACTAAGGAGTACTAGCCACCTCATCAACTATCACCACATCCATAGTCTTCTCGGCCTCTGAAGTACCTTCTTTGACCCCCAACATCTGTACCCTTAGGAGCTCTTGAATCACCTTCCATGGCCTCTATCTTTGAAATAAGGTGAATAGAACTGGACTTCGAATCATACTTTTTAAATAGTCCCACTTCTCCGAAGTCCAACCCGAGAGCAATATGGGCAACCTAGCCTATAACATTGCCAAACATTTCTTCCAATGCCTCTTGAAAATCGAAGGCAGTTTCGGTGTGCTTGTCCTCAGTTGTGGAAAGTTGGGACAGAGACTGGAAAGGTGAGCTTCAACATCCTCAAGCTTTTCAAAAGCAGCCTTGAGATCTTCTTTTAGCTTGGCCTCTCAGGCCTCCAATGCTTCTTTATCCTTCTTGGCCTCATCCTCGAGCTCGAAAACATGGCGTCCGAAAGCATCAGCTTTATCCTTCCATACCTGGCTTCCTCCTTTGCCTGATCTCGAGCCTCTTCAGCTATTTCCTTGGCAAAAATTGCTTTCTATATATCTCTATAGATCTTCTCCATATAACGCGTGACACTAGGTCCTCGAATGAACAATTTAGTACATTGGTGCAAGCTAAGGGGGAGATTCGACATGGAAAGCTCTGATTCAGCTTTTGAGTTAAGCAGATGGGCATCAACCAAGCCTTAAAAGTCAAATTCCTTCAACCAGATCAAACCGAAAAGCTCCTCCTGAGGAGAGTAGTGGTCTCAGGAGCTGGCTTCTTTCCCGACCTAGAAGTATTCCCTATATTTGATTGCATCCTCAAACGGCATCGCTTTATGTTGCCCTCCATGGGGGTGTCCTGATCCATAGTGAAAGCGGCAGCGGAGGCACTAGAGGTTCATGAGAAGGGGTCGAGTTCGCCCTGCCATGGTAGAGGCTGTATTAGAAGCCAAGGATTTCTGAAATTTCACAAGCTTGCTTTTGGATGCCATGTTACTATCAATGGTACTCTCTGACCGAGTTCGACCAGATCAGATCGAAAGGCTCCTCCTAAGGAGAAGTAGTGGTCTTACGAGCTGACCTCTTTCCCAACCTAGAAGTATTCACTATATTCGATTGCTTCCTCAAACAGCGTCGCTTTAGGTTGCCCTCCACGGGGGTGTCCTGATGAGGACATGGCTAGTGGCAAGGACAATAAGGCACTTCAAGGACTTGGGGGACCTATGACAAGATCAAGGGCTAGGAAAGCAAAGGAGGCATGGCCACAAGTTGTAGCAACAATTCTTGAGGCTGCCCCTAATTTGGAAGACTTAAATCCCAAAATGGTGCATTGCATCACCCCACTTGAAGACCCCTGATGCTATATGGACTGCCACCATCTTTTTAAGCCTTTTATGTTACTAAATAAAGTTTGTAATAATGTAATTGGGCTTGTGAATTTTGTACAGCCCATCACTTGTTAATTTCATAATTTTATTTAATTTAGATTTTAATCATGGGCTAAGTATTACAGCCCACTTGCTGAACTTTACTCTAGTTTATAAACATTGTAAACACCTTTTGGAAGGAATTTTTTTTTTTTGGCAAATTCAGATCAAAATACCTTTTTGGCAAGAGTGTCTCTTTGGTTCTTGCGGAACCATAGGTCTTATCAAGAGTATCCAATTATTCTTGTGGCAATCTCCCTTGACTTATCAATCATTCTTGATTGTGGCACCTCCAACTAATTTCACTCCTCATCTTTCTATTCCGGAACGTATCATTTGGTAATCAGAGCGAGGTTCAAATTTTGCAGAATTGGTCAGTATTCCTTGGTTCACATCTGGAGTTTTACGCATCATATTTCACTGTTTCTTGGGTCATTTCTGCGTTTCAGAGTCTCAGTTTTCACCTCGTTTTGGAATCATTGCAATCTGAATCTTCTAGCTTGAGATACAGCGAATTTTGTTTATGAACCCAGACTGGAGTAACCCTATGAATTTGTTTTTGAGTCCTTGTTTGATTCATCATTTTGCTTAATTTTGTGATGTTCTTCTAGTTTCCATTTCTGTCTTTGATGTTACATTGGATCAGTGGGTTAATAAAAAAAAGGTGCAGAATGTTCATCATGTGTTCTTGATGTTCTTGGGAATTATTTCATTTTAATCTTTCTAGGCTTTGTTAGTTTGATGTTTAGTTGTTAAATATGTGCTTGTTTTGATGTGATTCCATTTAGTCTGTTCATCTACAATCATCAAGAACAGATTAAAAAAAAAATTGAAAAAAAAAGTCAGAACAGTGGCTTGTTTATTTTGTTCTTGAAACATTTAGCTTGTTCTTGTTGGCCTCTGATTTAAGTGTGCTTATCCATGTGTAGCTTTTCTTGCTTGTCTCTTTTGGGTCTTAACAGTTGTCTTAGAGTTTTCTTTGTTTGACCTCTTGTTGTTTTGTGATTTAACATTGGAGTTGTTGGATTCTGTTTGAATTGACCTATGATTCCATTTCAGAGCCTACAAGAGCACTTGAGCAATAAAAGGCAAGAGAGAACTTTACATAAAAGCCTATTAGAGAGCAACAAATACGAGTGATACATCTCTAAGAGTGCAAACACATGAGAAGTGTTGTGAGGTCCTATTGCTTTCATTTTTTTTTTCTTTTTACTTGAATTATAGCAGGAACAGGTGGTGATGGTACCCCCTCCTTAGGGAAACAATAGATTGTTAGTTAAGGCTATTACAGCTCAAATGCAAAGGATGATGAGGGAGCATACAGAGGAGTTATATGAGAGAATTGAGCCATTAGAAAATCAAGAACATCGTGATGATGATGGAGGTAGAAGGAGGATTGATGGAAGAAGGAGAAGAGATAATGAAGGTGATGCTAGAGAGGATCGAATTGAGGGAGTGAAGCTTAACATCCCACCTTTCAAAGGGAAGAGTGATCCGGAGGCTTATCTTGAGTGGTAGATGAAGATTAAGCAGTTGTTCTCATGCCACAATTACAATGAAGAAAAGAAAGTAAAGGCGGCAGCCATGGAGTTCACAGATTTTGCTCTTATTTGGTGGAACCAATTGCAAAAGGAGCGACTTAGATATGAAGAACCTTTGGTGGATACCTAGACTGAAATGAAGAGGTTGATGAGAAGGAGATTTGTCCTTTCCTATTATCATAGGGACCTTCATAACAAGCTTCAAAGACTCATGCAAGGTAGTAGGAGTGTTGATGAATATTACAAGGTGATGGAGATGTCTTTGATTAGAGCCAATGTGAATGAAGATAGGGAGGCTACTATGGCACACTTTTTGAATAGGCTGAATAATGACATTAGAGATGTGGTTGAGCTACAAAATTATGTGGAGTTGGAAGACTTGGTACATCAAGCTACCAAAGTGGAGCAGCAACTTAAGAGAAAAGGTACCATGAGAAGGAATTCTTCTAATTTCAATTCTTCAAATTGGAATGAAAGAAATAAGAAGGAGCGAGATACTTCTTCGAACAATACCATGGCTACACCTCAAAGGACTCAATTCAAGTCCAATGAGACCCTTAAAAAAATAAGAGTAGTGAGATAAAATGCTTTAAGTGTTTAGGGAGAGGTCACATAGCTTCGGCGTGTCCAACCAAGAAGACTATGTTACTTAAGGAGAATGGAGAAATTACTAGTGAGTCTTCAGCTAGTGAAGCCAAGGAAGAGGAAGAGGTAGATGAGGAGATCATTGTGGAGGCCAAAGAAGGAGATTTATTGACGATTAGGAGGTTGCTTGGAAGTCAGATGCAAGCACTTGATGATTCCCAAAGAGAGAACATTTTTCATTCGAGGTGTTCAATCAATGGGAAACTATGTTCTTTGATTGTGGATGGAGGGAGTTGCACCAATGTGGCCAGCTCTAGATTAGTGTCCAAATTAAATTTGGAGACTAAGCCACATCTTAGGCCATGCAAACTACACTGGCTTAGTGAAGATGGAGAAATGATCATGAGCAAGCAAGTGGAGCTACACATTTCCATGGGACAATACAATGACAAGGTGATATGTGATGTAGTTCCAATGGAGGCAAGCCATATTCTCTTAGGGAGGCCGTGGCAATATGACACCAAGGCTGTTCATGATGGGTTCACAAACAAGATTTTTTTCATGCATAATGGGAGGAAAATTGTACTCAAACCTTTATCTCCTAGAGAGGTGTGTGAGGATCAAATAAAATTGAGAGAAAAGAGAGTGGAAGAGATGAGTGACACACAAAAGAGTGAAACATTTGATAAAAAAAAGAGTGTAAAGACAAAGAGTGAAACATTTGTGGGAATGAGTGAAATACTTGAGAGCAAACAGAGTTGTTTAGTAAAAGAAAGTGAGATGAAGAAGCTGTTGCTTGCCAACAAGCCACTTTATTTACTTTATTGCAAGAAAAATGTTTTAACTGCTGATAACTCTAATAAAAGTGTTGCCCCTGCTAGTGTTGAGTCTCTTTTGCAGGAATACAAGGAAGTGTTCCCAAAGGAGATTCCAAGTGGATTGCCGCCTCGGAGAGGGATTGAGCATCATATTGATCTTATCCCTAGTGCATCTTTACCCAATCGACCAGCTTATAGGAGCAATCCTCAAGAGACCAAAGAAATACAAAAGCAAGTTGAGGAGTTGAGGATAAAAGGTTGGGTGCAAGAAAGCTCGAGTCTGTGTGCTGTTCTAGTAATTCTGGTGCCTAAAAAGGATGGGACTTGGAGGATGTACAGTGACTGTAGAGCAATCAACAACATCACAGTCAAGTATCGACACCATATTCCTAGGTTAGATGACCTTCTTGATGAACTGTATGGTGCTTGTTATTTTTCTAAAATTGATTTAAAAAGTGGGTATCATCAGATTAGGATAAGGGAAGGGGATGAATGGAAAACTACCTTTAAAACTAAGTATGGTTTGTATGAGTGGCTGGTTATGCCTTTCGGGCTAACTAATGCCCCAAGCACTTTTATGAGATTAATGAACCATGTCTTAAGAGATTTTATTAGCAAGTTTGTTGTTGTTTACTTTGATGACATTCTGATTTATAGCACTAGTTTTGATTTGCATATTGAACATTTGAGGGCTATCATGCATGTGCTTAGAACAGAAAAATTATATGCTAATTTTGAAAAATGCACTTTTTGCACTGATCATGTAGTGTTCTTAGGCTTTGTTGTGAGTGCAAAAGGAGTGCAAGTTGATGAAGAAAAGGTTAAGGCCATTCAAGAGTGGCCTATGCCTAAGAATGTAAGTGAAGTGAGGAGTTTCCATGGTTTAGCTAGTTTCTATAGGAGTTTGATTAGGGATTTTAGCACCTTGGCTATGCCTCTTAATGAGATAGTTAAAAAGCATATGGGTTTCAAATAGGGAGAGAAACAAGAGCAAGCCTTTGCTGCCCTTAAGCACAGGCTAATGCACCCATTCTTGTTTTGCCCAATTTTGCTAAATCTTTTGAACTTGAATGTGATGCATCAAACATGGGCACTGGGGCTGTTTTGATGCAAAAAGGCCATCCGATTGCTTATTTTAGTGAAAAGTTAAATAGGGCTGCCCTAAGCTATATACCACTTATGATAAGGAATTGTATGCCTTAGTGCGTGCTTTGAAAACTTGGCAGCATTTTTTGTTCCCCAAAGAATTTGTAATTCATAATGATCATGGGTCCCTAAAATACTTGAAAGGACAAGGCAAGCTGAATAAAAGGCATGCCAAATGGGTTGAGTTCTTGGAACAATTTCCATATGTCATTAAGCATAAAAATGGGAAGGGGAACATAGTGGCTGATGCTATATCTAGGAGGCATGCATTACTCTCTACTATTGAAACTAAAATTTTTGGGCTTGAGACTTTGAGAGAAATGTATTTGCATGATGCTGAATTTTCTGAGATATATGTTGCTTGTGAAAATGTGTCTCAAAATGGTTACTATAGGTACAACGGATATTTGTTTAAAGAAAAAAAATTGTGCATGCCTAAGTGTTCCATAAGAAATTTGCTTGTGAAAGAAGCACGTGAGGACGATTAATGGGACATTTTGGGGTGCATAAAACTTTGGACATATTACATGAACATTTTTATTGGCCCCATATGAAACATGATGTGCATAAATATTGTGAGCATTGCATTGTTTGTAAAAAGGCAAAATCAAAGGTGATGCCACATGGTTTATATACTCTTTTGCCTATTCCTGATTTTTCTTAGATTGATATATCTATGGACTTTGTTTTGGGGCTACCTAGAACAAAGAATGGCAAAGATTCTATTTTTGTGGTTGTGGACAGGTTTTCAAAAATAGCATATTTATACCTTGCAAAAAGGTTGATGATGCTTGCCATGTAGCTGACTTATTTTTCAAGGAAGTAGTGAGACTCCATGGGCTGCCTAGGAGCATTATAAGTTATAGGGACACTAAGTTCCTAAGTCACTTTTGCAGAACATTGTGGGGTAAGCTTGGTACTAAATTACTTTTCTCTACTACTGGTCACCCGCAAACTGATGGGCAAACTGAGGTAGTGAATAGGATTTTAGGCACTTTGCTTATGGTTATTTTAAAGAAAAATCTTAAGTCTTGGGAAAAATGTTTGCCTCATGTAGAATTTGCTTATAATAGGGCTATCCATAGCACAACTAATTGTTCACCATTTGAAATTGTGTATGGATTTAACCCTATGACACCACTTGATTTATTGCCTATGCCTAACATTACTGTTTTTAAGCATAAGGATGCACAGGCTAAGGCTGACTATGTGAGAAAGCTGCATGAGCATGTGAAAGCTCAAATTGAGAAGAAAATTGAGAGCTATGTCAAGCAAGAAAACAAAGGAAGAAAAGTTGTATTTGAACCCGGAGATTGGGTTTGGGTGTACATGAGGAAAGAGAGATTCCCTGAACAAAGAAAGTCCAAACTCCAACCTAGAGGAAATGGTCCTTTCCAAGTGTTAGAAAGGATCAATGACAATGCCTACAAAATCGATTTGCCTGGTGAGTATAGTACCAGTGCTACTTTTAATGTTGCTGATTTGTCTCTTTTTGATGCAGGTGATGAGGCCTTGGATTTGAGGTGAAATCCTCTTTAAGAAGGAGGGGATGATGAGGACGCAGCTAGTGGTAAGGACAATAAGGCACTTCAAGGACTTAGGGGACCCATGACAAGATTAAGGGCTAAGAAAGCAAAGGAGGCATTGCAACAAGTTGTAGCAACAATTCTTGAGGCTACCCCTAATTTGGAAGACTTGAAGCCCAAAATGCTGCATTGCATCACCCTACTTGAAGACCCCTGATGCTATATGGACTGCCACCATCTTTTTAAGCCTTTTATGTTACTAAATAAAGTTTGTAATAATGTAATTGGGCTTGTGAATTTTGTACAGCCCATCACTTGTTAATTTCATAATTTTATTTAATTTAGATTTTAATCATGGGCTAAGTATTACAGCCCACTTGCTGAATTTTACTCTAGTTTATAAACATTGTAAACACCTTTTGGAATGAATTTTTTTTGGCAAATTCAGATCAAAATACCTTTTTGGCAAGAGTGTCTCTTTGGTTCTTGCTAGGAACCCTAGGTCTTATCAAGAGTATCCAATTACTCTTGTGGCTATCTCCCTTGGCTTATCAATCATTCTTGATTGTGGTGCCTCTAACCAATTTCATTCCTCATCTTTCTATTTCGGAACCTATCATGTCCTGATCCATAGTGAAAGCGGCAGCAGAGGCACTAGAGGTTCATGAGAAGGGGGCCGAGTTTGCCCTGCCATGGTAAAGGCTGCATCAAAAGCCAAGGATTTCTGAAATTTCACAAGCTTGCTTTTGGATGCTATGTTACTGTCAATGATACTCTCTGAAAATGCAAACAACCAGAAGTTACGAGGAAAGCAAAGTAGTTGGCAATAGAAAAATAAACATATGGAACAAAGACAAACCCCGCCTACCTAGTACAACTCGAGCCTGATCGACATCAAGCTCAACAAGGATCTTTGGATGGATAGGTTTAGGGACAAAAGTAGTTAATAAAAAATCTAAGACCTCCCTCTCCTCTTCGGCCAGGTCCTTCTCCTCTACCCTAAGGTTCAACATCTTAATGCCAGTAAATATCAAGAGAATGAATCCCCTTTTTGAGATCCACAAAAAATGGTTAGACCCTAGGCGTGGGATATATTTTCAAATACATCCATTTAAATTCTTGATAAGAAGACTCGTACAGTTCAAAAAATTTGTGGTTAGGGCACATCCAAAAACATAGGCATCCTTTCCATACAGTGCCGCTAAGAACAAAAAGAGAAAACAAATAAAAGAAAAGGTTTGTCAAGGTCAGAAGGTGGAGAGATCAATAGACAATCTCAAAACACCAGATGGTTGCCCAACTATTTAGATGCAATTGCATGGGGGCAGCCTTCAGTTTTCAAAGCACCTCCATTTGAAAATCGAAGAATAGAATACAGACACCTAGCCTTGTGAAGAATTCTTGGTACATCCAAAGAAAGTGTCTAAAGGATTGACTCATAAAGCAAACCTTCTCGGTAGGACCTGCAGCCTCCAAAACGTTGTCAAAATCATGAGCTTCGTGCTCCATCACCTCTTGACATTCCTTCAGCCTAGGACGATGTTTTTCCTCAATGATAGATGAAATAAGCATCACTTCCTCATCTATCCATCTATACAATCCCCTTTGAATAGAATCTAGGACAAGGGGAACTTTATAATCTTGATATGCTTTCCTCTTTCCCATATCAGATATCAAATGCTGGAAAACCTACAAGGGAAAACCACCACTATAAGGATCTCGTGCAGATTCCAAAATGAAAGAAACAGGGTGAAAAGCCTCTCCTACAGTGGCCCCCCTAACCACTACTTTATCTTTTTCCCTCAAGCGTCGTGGCCAAAACATTGACATGGCTCAACAATCCTTCACATCAAGAAATGCAAACATGATGGACCAGCACCAACCAATAATGCGTGAAAAAGCACCAAAGCTGTGCTATCTTAAAATAAAAGACATATAAGAAGAACCATAAATAGAGAGGAAGCACTTACTTAAGCAAAGGAAGTGATAATACATAATGAGAGGCAATGTTGAATGCCAAGGAGGAAGCAAGGCACAAACACGGTGTTGATGGCAATCCTGCAGAGTTTCCCCAATACTGTAATGATTAGAGTAAAAACCAAAAAAAAGGAAAAACTAGAATTTATAGAAGAACCACATCATTCAAACTAGAAGAGCAAAGGTCGCGGGGCAGCCACATCCTTCCAACAAGTCTAGTTGAGGGTAAAAATGGAAAGACATGCCTGCATTAAAGCAACGCGCATCAAATCCCATCCTTAAAATCTGCACGTGGCTCTACATAAACCGCACAATCAAGCGCAATGGTCAAGAGAAAAAGTGAGGCAGCGTTTCAAAATTTGAATCCGTATTATTCACTTTCTGGCTACCATACCAACGATTCACCACCACAAGTAGAACCCAACTTCAGAGAAACATATCTCAAAAATTGGGATGGGGCACTATTATGGACAGTGATATTTGTCTTAAACCCATTGTTGAGCCCACTTTGCAAAGCCTATCAGAAAAGCCCAAACTAAATAAACTCAGGAGCAAAGCCCTAGTACACTGGATTATCCTCCCTACTATCCCCTCTACCATGGACGTAGGTTATGGAGGCAGAATGTGGGAGCACTCAGGACCTCCAGTAACTGCCTTATTCATTTTCCTATAAATACCACTAAAGGCTCCAGGTATGAGGTACACTATTCAATATACACATAGCTTGCTAAAATATCAACTCATTCTCTAGGTGGAGTCCTTGCAGGGACCCCCACCATTGCCACCCATACGCGAAGAGCTTAGGAAAGGCATAAGGTCAAGAGATTTCTAAAATATTAAAGTAACGAGGTAACAAACTCACCCTGTGTCTCATTACAGTACTAGAATGACTTGAGTACTTGAACATGAATAATTGAGCATGTGAACTTATTGATGAGGTTAGGCACATATAGATGGGAATATTATTACAATTGCTTATATGCAAAAGAAAAGCATAAGATTTATAATTCTTGGGTTGGAGAAAGTAAATTCGGTCTATCGGGCAAAGTTAACCTGATTGTCTTTAGATTGAGTTGGAGAAAGTAAACCGGGCTAGGAGTAGGTTTGTGTGAGAATTGGAGAAAGTAAATCCAATGATTATGTATAAGAATGAGCTCAGTCCTGAAAAATAGTGTATTACCCTAAAGTTGTCAAAGCCACAATAGTCATGGGGGAAGACTGTAATACTTAGTGTACACGTGTCAGTGGACAAATTCCATACAGCCCTAGGGTCCCCCGGGACCCACCCATGCTGTCGAGTCTTGAATTTCACTAAGTCTAGATCCTACACCTCCTTGGAGGTCTATATGTTAGAGTCATATTCTTGGGATCAAAAGTCCCAGTAATTGTTAAAGAACGATTTTTAATGAATTTTATGAGACCTTTAAACATTTTGTTTTTAGCCCACAAGTTTAAAAAATCTTGAAGATTCCCAAATTTGAATTAAAACCCAAAATTTGGATTTTGATTTGTTGGGATTTTAATTTTTATGATATTTTATTCGAATCCAAATGGGGGGTATTTCCTTATTTACATTTATGCTTTAAAGTTAATGAAGAGTAAAATAAATGAGAATAT
Organism: Dalbergia cochinchinensis; assembly: GCA_031216125.1. Taxonomy (NCBI): domain Eukaryota; kingdom Viridiplantae; phylum Streptophyta; class Magnoliopsida; order Fabales; family Fabaceae; genus Dalbergia; species Dalbergia cochinchinensis. The sequence goes on along the minus strand of CM062375.1, from coordinate 27,595,758 downwards.
TAACTTTATAGCAATCGTGAGTATTGAGGCAACCCAGATATGTGATGACTTTTTGCTTGCTGTTTTGGGTGAACTGTCACCGCTATAGCAGTCTAGAATTGCTATAGCCGTCATAAGCAGTGTCAGTTGGACAAAAATAGTGTCAAAAGATGTCATTCCACTTAATGAACCCCTCCACCCCTCATTAAACCCCAAGCTCGTGAATTTTACTCCCAAAACTGAAATCCCCTTCCTCCAAACCCTTCTCCACTCTCTTCCACTCAATCCAACATCAAATCTTCTTCTTTCAAGATCCAAGTAAGTGATTATTGTTGGTTTATGTTAGTTTCTTTCTTATTCTTCCTCCTCCATATTATGAGCTATTATTTTTCTTTACTGTTGTTAAGTGAGGGTGCTCCCTTAATGTTGTTAGAGTAGATCTAGAGCTAACTAGAGAGTAGAGATTAATCTAGAGTTTATGATTGCTCTATGCTAGTTGTTGGTGCCATTCCAAGCTCTTAATGTTAAGTTGGTGGTGCCCATATACTCCCAACCCCAAATGTTGAGTGGGTTCAAACTCATGGTCTTTATTTTAGCCATTATGATTATGTTTGATGTATGATATTTGTGAAATATGAAATTTGAGATGAGAAAAAGAATAGAATATGATTTTACATAATTATATCAAACTAGAAAAATTTTGATTATGATGATGGTATGAAAGAATGAGTTTAACAAAACCATGGGACAATGATTGCTATGTTGTGTGTTATGGAAAATGTTTTATATAGTCGAGAAAGAATTTAGTAAGAAAATATGTATCATAGCAATATACCTATCCTATCGAATATGTTTATTTATGGATTTATTTGATATCACTATGATTTCAAGTTTTTAAGATTTCAAGCTATGTTTTTAGAATATTCAATTAATATATTTATTTATGTTGGAGGAATATGAAACAAGAGTATGACCCAGCTTTACGAATAAATATGTTATATGATTTCCAAGTTTCATGATTTAGAACCCCAGTATTTTTAGCTACGAATTTTAGATTTATCAAGAATGTAGAAAGTTATGTTAACTTAAGATTTGAACTTAGAACTTCAGATTTATATACCTGGAGGTGTGGAATTCAGTATGATTCTTAGCAACTGCCAGATACATATTCTGTGGGCTTGAGATCAGGTTAGCTACAAATGGGTGCTCCCTTGGGTATGATTTCATAGTCATAGTTATGCTAAAGTCAAAATGTTAGAGTTATATGAATCCAGAACTCCTAATGTACTAAGAAGTTAGGGACTCTACTTCACCAGGGACAGAGTAACCATTTTTCAGCTATGATTTTTGACAAACTTTTTTAGCCGGTAGATATAAAGAAGCAGACAATTAGTTAACAATTGTATAAGATCGTTAACCTTGGTACCAAGTTGTCTATCAGAGGACAATATTTCCCCTCAGCATATACAGAAACGGGGCCTAGTTAGGTGCCCACAACTTGTTTCGACACAGTTTATGACTTATAGCTTTATTAATATATATGTTTTTATTTAGCTCAGTAGATACTATTTCCCGATGCTCTGCCGCATCCTTAGTTAAAATGTTTTCATGATTGATTGTGAATTAATAAATGTTACTATGAAATTATGGGATGAAAAATGTTTTCTTATATAGCTACGTACATAAATGTCAAATGGTTTATGATTGATACATGTATAGTGCTTTATGTATCTTCTTGTTATCCCATGTGGGTGATGGGTGAGAACTTACTCACTGAGTTCATTGACTTACCCCTCTCCCTTCCTCTTATAATTGTAAGCGCATATCCAATTTCTTCATCAGTCCTGATATGATTCAGCTTGGTTAAAGTTGAGAGGCTTGAATCAGCAACTAGAATAAACCAGGATCACCTTGCACTTTCAGATTGGAATCTAAAGATATGTGTTTGAGTTTGTTTGTGTTTCAGAAGGATATAGACGCCACACTCAAGAGAAGATGAGAAGGTGAGTGATAAGTCTTGTTTTGATCGCCACAAGTTACCTTGATAAGATCAGTTTTTGTTCTTTGCCCAAGAACAAAAGGGAAGTTCTCACTAGGAAAGAAAACTCAAGAAATGTAATTCATAATCTGATTTGTGTCTTACATTGAGTTCCTATTTATAATCTGTATTGAAATCCCACTCCACAAGCCACTAAGCATTGTGTTGCAGCCACTATCATTCCCACTAGGCATTAAAGTCCCACTATCAATCCCACTAAGTATTAAAGTTCCATTATCACTTCCACTACCTATTATATTGGCCTAGAAACTCTAAAAACTCTAAAAACTCTTAAAACTGACTTGAAAACAAGTAAAAGGCATCTAAATTGAAAGACATTAAAAAGTACACGAAAATTACAAGAAAATAAGACAAATTGCACTAATTATTCCAGCCCAATCTATTTGCAACTTGATCATGTGAATTGGGCTTATTCTTTGGGTCTTCAAGTGCCTTCTTCATGTTGGACTTGGGTATTCATCAAACTGAATAAGATTGGTCCAATTTGGCATCTCATGCTCAATCTGATTGCTCTTGGTCTTTGCTTCCATGACTAGGCCTTGCAAAGCTTCTTTTAGCCTTTTTACTCTAGCTCTAGTCATTGGTCCATCCATGTGTTGTAATTGATCTTGAACTTTGTTAGTCTAGGTTGAATTCTCATCAAGTCTAGTAGCTGTAATGATCCCTTGGTGAGCTTTACATTGTTGTAAAGTTAGTTTAGGCTTTTGTTAGTTTAGAGGGATCCAGTAGGCTTGGAAGTAGGATTCGAGTCACGTGCGTACTTTGAGACATTGTAGTTAATTTCAAAGTTTATGTATTTCTGCATATGTCACTAGCATTGAAGTATGGATTTCAATAACTGATTTTGATTTAGACTATGCAATACATTAGTTAAGTAGTTATAATTCAGTTTTCAAGGATTGAGTAGGTTTTCATGTTTATATCATATGATAAACTAGTTTATGATTTTATAATCATCGGTTTTGGCCTAGATGTTTTCAGAGCTTGGATATTAAATACTTTTAGATTTATGAATTCAAATATTATGTTTTAATTGGAGAAATTGATAATGATTTAGAAGAAAATCATATTTTAAGTATTATATTACGATAAGGTATGCATTTAGAAAGACACATCATCCAATAGGCTTACGTGGGAATGGGATTCCTCACGTGCCAATCATGTTCCCAGGTTGGGTCATGACAAAAACAAGATGAAGTAGCAATTGTTCTAAGTAATCCTTTATCTTATGTGCTAAATGAATAACTTTAGCATCGGTATTGAGGCCAATATGTTTAAGTTGTAGTTTAACAATATATGTTTTATATGATGACATATGTATATTAAGAGCTCAAATAATAAAAGGAGTCCAGTCTGGGAGAATGATTTTTGAACTTTAAAATGAACTTTTGATATATGTTGCATGCTCACATTTTCTTAATAAACTGAAGTGACTAGGGCGATGATAATGACATGGATTTCAGTATATGTTATGGGGATCCCCTACTGAGAATTTTAGAATTCTCATCCCTGTGTGTTTGTAGTAATTAGTGTTAGAAACCTGCATCTATTGTACTTAGGTGTATGCATATGCCTCTAAATATAAGAGATAACATATGTACTGTAAAGCTCCTGAGAGAGCTTCCTTTTATATTTGACCTCGTATTAAATAAATACTTATTTTTTTTTACTTTATATTTTGATAGAACCATGAAATAGTTACTACAATTTGATCGATTCTGCTATATATAATTAAGAGAGGTTTACTAATTTATAAGTAACAACTCCTAAATATAATATCATGACTTAAGGATGATGTTATACTTGAGAGGATGTTACATTAGGAACTCATCCTTGCAGGACCTTGAGGAATAGACTAGCTATGCTTCCTTAGTAAATGTCATGTATTATAAATTTATATGTGTGTGTGACTGCTAATTTGGGAATGGACTTAAGGATATGTTGGAAGGATGTTACATAAGGTAACCTCCAACTATACTGGAGCTCTTGCTTCAAATAATGGTCACTAATAATCCTTTCCCTAGTAGTATTTAAAATAAGAAAAATTTGCTTATAGATTGGAAAACAAAAATTTTCTCTGCATGTAGTCATCGATATGGATAACGATGTTAGAGGCATCATAATTCTAACATCACATGGTATTTATTAGCTGACCCCTAAAGGATTGGAACAAGAGCGAAGTTGTGTGTAAACAAAATACACAACCACTCCTATTTATCTATTGTCACTCCATATTTATTGTCTCTATTATTCCTCACTCATCCTTAAGCTTATTTTAATTGTCAAAGCCTTTTTTCATTTTCTAAACTAAATTGATATAAACTAAATTGAGAATTCTATATTAGAATCTCAATTGTTTATTATCATTTTTGTATTTATTATTTTTATTTATGATATTTCCAAATTTCTTTAATTAAAAACTTATTTTATATTTATAAAATATTACTATTATGATATTTTAATTTTTTAATAATTAATAAAGGTCAAACTTGATGGAGCCAAAACCTAGAAAAAATTGCACAAATAGCAATAACATAACTATCATATAGAGGTCAAACATGCAAAGTTAAGCAAAAGCATTGCAAGAAGAAGGCTACCAAGTACCACTATCAAATCCTAAACCTACAACAAAAAATCAAATGATCAAGACTATCATATAGCAATAATCATGCATCGCTTCTCCTAGTATCGTAATGTCAACAAATATTTGCATAAATATTTTAAACTAGTGGTTTGACCCTTATGATGCACGGGCTGATAATAAAAATAGTTTGTTAACCATTGTCGAAAATAAGAATTTATTTAAACATGTCTTATAGAAAATTGAGTATATAAATTTATTTTGAAAATAAAGTAATAGTTAAATAATTAAATAAATTAATAAAATATAAATGTGTCATTCTATTTTATATCTTGTTTTGAATATTATTTTTATAAGGTTGAAAAAAATGTCGATAGGTGACCTATAATAATAAAGAGTCTATTTTATGAAAATTTTGCACATTTTAAGTTAAAATTATTGAATGATTAAAGAAAATAAGTGGGTAAATTTATTTTATCATGAGCCATTTACAGTGATGACAATGCATACCATGACAGAGGACATGCCCCATACCCCTATCCCTATGTAGAATTTTTCCTCTCATCACCATTACAGGTCCCCATTTCTCATTCCCTATGAGTATTTGAATATATGCATATTCAAAGATTCATTAAAAGAATTCCAAAAATAAAAAAATTTAAAAATATTTTGAAATTTCAAACGTAAATATCTATAATAACAAATATTAGTAATTCAACATAATCCAAATTAAAAAACAAAAACTGTATATACAATGCAAATCCAATATAGATAATTGAAAAAATAAATATGTGCTCTCCCCATCCCCGCCCTGTTTAACAAATGGGGACTCTACTCCCATGAAAGCAAAATTTATCCCTATTCTCATCTCTATTGTAGGTAATCTCATCCTATGTATACCTACTTCAACAGTTTTTTAGTCATCCCTAGCCATTTAAATATTTTTAATAAGTTAAAATATTTTATTTATAAAAATATTTCTTAATAAATAAAAATAATTTATGTGATTTCAATTACAACCCTTTTTCTTGTATATATTTTTAGTAAATTAAAATATTAATTTTAAAATATATGTTATAATTAGGAAAAACCACATATAATCTTAATTTGTCATCTCAATTATTGGAGTAGTATATCAATTATATAATTATTTTCAAAAAAAATTTATGTAATTATTTAATTTTTTAAAATAATTATAAATAATTAGTATCATTATCAAAGAAGTGTAAATTGTGGGATTATTTTTTAAAAATATTTTAATGTTAAAAAATTGAAGTCTTGTTTTTCAAAAAAATTGATATAAAACAATTCTGAAATTGATAAATTTGAATGTTTAGATTGTAAAAAATTAAATACGGTATAGTGAGACGGGTAGATATATATTTTTTATGATTTTCAAAAACTCTACATTTGAAGTTAGAAACTCCCTCTCCCTCAACCTCTTCCTCATTTAGAATTTTGTCTCTTATCCCCATTCTGTCATGACCCGACCTGGGTATATAACCGGCATATAAGAAATCTCATCCCCATGTAAGCTTACTAGGTGACATGTCTTTCAAAATGCATATAATATATAATATTATACTTGAAATATGATCTTTCTTCTAAATCATTAATGCTTTCTCTAATTAAAACATAATATTTAAATTCGTAAAACTGAAAGCATTTGATATTCAAGCTCCAAAAATATCTTGACCAAGTCTACTAATCATGAATTCATAACTGTTTCAACATATAATATAAATCTTGAATATGAAAATCTACTTAACACTTGAAAACTGAGTCACAAATGCCTCTCTGGCTTGGTACGTAAACTCAAATCAACTTTACTATTTCAAATACTAAAATGTAATACAACATCTGAAAATAATTCGTGGCTTGGATCCTACCTGTACATCTACTAGAGCCCTCTAATACCAACATGAACCTATACTAAGCCTCTCTAAAATAAGGCTCGCCACTAGGAAAAACTACATCAACCAAACTAGGTTGAAACTGAACCTATAGAGGGGTGAGTCAATGAACTCAGTGGATGAGCTCTGATCCATCACCCACATGGGACAACCAAGGAATATACATATAACACCATGCACGCAACAATCATAATCATTTGATATTTAAATACATAGCTATATAAGAAAATATTTTTCATTCCATAAATTCATAAACAAGCATTTATAAATTCATAATCAAGCATGAAATCATTTTAACTGAGGGTACGGCAGAGCCTCGAGAAATAGTATTTGCTAAACTGGATAAATATATATATATATATATATATATATAATAACAAAAGCTATAAAATCATAAATTCTGTTGGAACAAGCTGTGGGCACCTAACTAGGTCCCATTTTCTGTGTATGCTGAAAGGCGATATTGTTCTCTGACAAACAACTTGGTACCAGGTTAACGATCTCATAATAGCTATTAACTAATTGTCCCTTTCCTTATCCCTACCGACTAAACTAGTTTGACAAAAACCATAGCTGAAAGATGGGTACTCTGTCTCTGGTGAAGCAGAGCCCCTAAGTTCTTAGTATACTAGGAGTTCTGGATTCATATAACTCTAACAATCTAACTTTAGCATAATTGTGATTGTGAAAATCATGCCCAATAGATTACTCATTTGTAGGCAACCCGATCTCAAGCCCACAGAATATGTTTCTGGCAATTGCTAAGAAACATACTGAATTTTGTAGTTGTTGGTAACACAAAACTAAAGTTCTAAGTTCATTTCTTAAGGTAAAATATTTTTATATACTTTATAACTCTAAAATTATAGTCCAAAGCTCTGAGGTTTTAAATCAAGAAAGCTCTAAAACCATCATAGCATATTTCTTCATAGAGATAAATCATGCTTTACTTAACACATCTCCACTTAATATTTCAATAAAATGATTTCTAAAATTCCAAGTCTCAAGGCATGGTAATATCATAAATCCATGATTCATAATTGACATTTTCATAACAACACTTCCGTTCATGAAACTAAAGCATAGTTTGACCAACATTTCTCCATATTTATAAATATCTGATTTTGAACATTCTAAAAGCATAGTTTGAAATCTTAAAACTTGAATAAGTAGTGATATCAAAGAAATTCTTGAATATGTATTTGATAAAATAACCATCTTACTACGACACATATTTTCTTAACAAAACATTTCTCAAAAATGTAATACATTTTCTATAGCATACAACATAGTAATCATGGTCCCATGGTTTTGTAAAACTCATTCTTTCATGCTATCATCATAGATCATACTTTTGCTAGCTTGACATAATCACATAAAATAATATTCTATACTTTTTCTCATCTCATTTTTTATATTTCACATCCATAATGCAAGAAATATACGCATAATGATGAAACTAAGGTTATGAGATCAAACCCACTCACCGTTTGGGGTCAGGATTATGTGGGCATCTCCAACTTGATCTCTAAAGCACGAAATAACACTAATAACTATCATAGAGCAACATTGACTCATGATCAAACTCTAATAATATCTAAACAACTCTAACAAAATTGGGGGAGCATCCCCACTTGACAACAATGCAGAAAAGAAAAAATAACCCATAACATGGGGAAGGAAGAATACAAAGGAAACTAACATAAACCAACAACAATCACTTACCTTGGATCTTGAAGGAAGAGGATTTGATGTTAGATTGATTGGTAGAGAGTGAGGAAGGTTTGGGGGTTAGGGATTCGGGTTTCTGCTTCTGGGAAGAGAGAAGCTCGAGTTGGGGTATATATAGGGCTCATTCAATGAAACTGTATCGTTTTGCACTGTGCTGTCATTGAGTTGCTCATTGCAGTAAGTAAAGCTCAGCATAAAGAAACCTGCTCTGCAGATTCTATGGCAAAAGCAGCCCAAACTCCATCCCTTGGCCTTTCACATATCTGGGGCTTTCTCGGCAACACGAATGGGTCTTGAAGGACCCTAGGGCTATACCGGACTTGTCCAAGGACACATGTGCCTGGGGTATCACACATTCTCATCCTTGTCATGGGTTTTCCTTCCTCATTCTCTACGAAGATTTATTGAATCAATACGGTATTCATAGGTTTATTAAAAAAATTTCAAAATGTGAAAAAATTTCAAAATACTTTGAAATTCGAAATACAAATATTCGTAATAACAAATACCACTAATGCAACATAATTTAAATTGAAAATAAAAATACATATATGATGCTAATTAAATCCAATAAAGATAATTCAATAATAAAGGTGCATTAAGATTGTCTTGTTATTATTAATTATTATAACTATAATAGTTTTGTTATCATTAATACTATAATTATAATCATTAATTATAATATTTTTTGGTAACATAATTATAATAACTTTGTTATCTTTAATATTATAATTATATATATATATATATATATAATTTTAACGGTATAATACATTCAATTATCATTTTGTTTATATTGTTTGTTATTTGTTAAATACTTTTGATTGAACTATTTTGTTAAATAATTTTATGTGATACCCGGTGTAACATCCCCTGCTGCTTCATGGATTGACGACTGTCCCCACAAACTAACACGGGTCTTTTCAGCATGCTTTGTCCTCACTCGCACGCTTCCTAGGAAAACTTCCCAGGAGGTCACCCATCCCAAAATTGCTCCAAGTCAAGCACGCTTAACTGTGGAGTTCTTTCAGTTTGGGCTACCGAAAAGAAGATGCATCTTGTTGGTATAGGTAGTACAAATCAATTCATATAAGCCCTCCTCAACTGTATAGTCCCATACCTATACAGTCTTAGGATCCCTCTCATTCGGATGTGTAATCGGTTCATTCATGTACCCCTCCGCTTTCAAAGTCTGCCAGGAGCCGCTCCTTGTCCGTGCCTCTTTGCACCGGCGATCACTCCCCGACTTCGCGATCCCCGGGCGTTACATGCCCACCAGCTTCCGCCTGGTTCGTCCCCGAACCACACCGTACTGGGAGAGGTACAAGCTCTGATACCAACTGTAACATCCCCTGCTGCTTCATGGATTGACGACTGTCCCCACAAACTAACACGGGTCTTTTCAGCATGCTTTGTCCTCACTCGCACGCTTCCTAGGAAAACTTCCCAGGAGGTCACTCATCCCAAAATTGCTCCAAGTCAAGCACGCTTAACTGTGGAGTTCTTTCAGTTTGGGCTACCGAAAAGAAGATGCATCTTGTTGGTATAGGTAGTACAAATCAATTCATATAAGCCCTCCTCAACTGTATAGTCCCATACCTATACAGTCTTAGGATCCCTCTCATTCGGATGTGTAATCGGTTCATTCATGTACCCCTCCGCTTTCGAAGTCTGCCAGGAGCCGCTCCTTGTCCGTGCCTCTTTGCACCGGCGATCACTCCCCGACTTCGCGATCCCCGGGCGTTACATGAATCGTTGACCGAGGAGTTAAGCAGCTAAGGAACAAGGCTGTACCCCTGGTCAAAGTAGCATGGAGACAGGGTGAAACCGAAGAACTTACATGGGAGCTGGAATCGAACATGAAAGCACAATACCCCGAGTTGTTCTCAGGTAACGAATTCAGGCGAAATTCTTTGTAAGGAGGGAGTAATGTAACGCCCCAATTTTTACTGTAATTTTTACTGTCATTGGAAATTACTGAATTACCATAGGTAATTATTACATAAGATTTGAGGCCGAACAATCCTTAATAAAGGAATATAACATTAGAAGATAGGTTAGGAGCGATTCATGCGAGAGTCGCAAATCCCGAATTTCTGTACGTATAAAATGACCAAAATGTCCCTGAAGTTATTTTACTCAGAAAATGAGGATTGTGGGCCCCACATATTCTCAAGGGGATGTTTTGAGAATAATAAGGGATTGTTTGTGTTATGTGTGTTAATAGAGCAGAAGAATCTCAATTTTGAGTTCCGACGCACGAAAAGACCAAAACGCCCCTGCGGCTGTTTTAACTCCGATGTGCGTGCCGACTGAGCCCGAACCTCACTAAAATGTTTTAAAATGTGTTTTTAAGCCATGATTAACCATTAGTTAAGCTCGGGTGGCCTTGGGCAGTTTTTAAGTGAAAGTACGATTTTGCCCCCGTTTTGGCGAGTTTGCGAATTTCGGGATTTTCGATTCATATACGCAAACCTAAGCAATATTAGGCTCAAATTAAAGCTTATTAAATTCTAAATATTAATCTAGATTCAAAATTATGTATTTAGATTGATTAGAACCCAAAATTGCTCAAAAACACCCAAATTGCTTACTAATTCACTTAAGCCCTTAACCGTAAATTCTCTAAATTACATGAATACCTTGCCTACACCTAAATAATGCATGGAACACACAAATTCCACTTCTTTGGGCTGTAATGCACGAAATTATTGATGCCATTATGCAGCTGAATTATTTCCAAAAGTTGCACTAAAACAAAATGCCAAAATGTCACCATAAGAGACATAATTCCTTAATTTCATACAACTTTGTCTAAAATGATTTTTTCCTCCATTATTACTCCTGAAAAATTCTGACAACTACCTCCTCATTTTGGCCAATTAGAAGCCTCAAAATCTTCTATAAATAGGCTTGCTTGAGTGGTCTTGGAATGCTTGGTTCATAACTAGTTTTTAGGAGCACCAAAAACTTTCTTTCTTTCTCCTCTTTGGCTGAATTCTTTCTTCAATTTTTCAAAGAGATTTTGTGTCATTTCACTTCAAGAAATCAAGTTCTCTTCCTCTTCTTCAACTCAGATTAGGTAGGGAGTAGTTTCTAAATTTATTTCTATGCTTTGAGGAGTTGTGTTTTTAGCTCAAAATGATGAAATTATGAATTTACCTTAGCTTTTCATTTTGGTTTTCCTCTTCTTTTTTTTTCTTTAACCAATTCAGGCCATATGGCCTAGGTGGAACTAAGATGATGGCTTGATGATGAGGACCTTGAGGGTGGGTTGTAAATCCATCACAAGTTAGGCCTCTAAAGCTTGAAAATTCCACTTGATGCAAAACTTTAAAGAATAATGCTTTATGATGCTAAAACAATGATTTTTAGTTTAGAACTTGAAAGATGTATTTCCTTTTATGTTTTATTTCTTGTTAAGATATGTATTGGGTTGAATTTATAATTCTTTTAAAGTCTTGAAGGAGCTCTAGTAAAGAAACAAAATGAATTTGCATCCATGATTAAGTTTATGCTTTGCATAACCATGTTTACCTTCTATGTCATCACTAAATTTTCAAGAATGAATAAATGAACTTGCATTTCTCATGTTTAAATTCCAAGCTTGTATTTCATATTTATGTTTCAAGTTATCACTTAATCTTTCAAGATAATAAAGAGGTTGCATCTCATATTTAATTTATGATCTCACTTTATTTTATAATGGCTAAAAGAATCAACGCATGACATATTTATTTTATGCCATCACCTAAAGATCCTAGAGCACAAAGACTTGCCCATGTATCACAAGCAAAGAAATATGATTATTGGAGTTAAAGAATTTATTCTTTAAAAAGTCTTGAGATTGGAGCTTAAAAAGATGTAATAATAATTCTCTTCTCCCATTACTCGGGCTGTGCGCACTTCCGCCCCTCCGCTTTCTTAATATTCTCTTCTCCTCTCTTGGTCCTGTGCGGACTACCGCGCTCGGTTTCTTAATATTCTCTTCTCCCTCTCTCGTCTGTGCGGATTACCGCGCTCCAGCTTTCTTGTATCATGTTTATATTTCAAGTTCTTGCATCATGTTTAATTTTCAAGTCATCACCTTAAATCTTAAAGATAAAGAAATGGAATTGCATATCATGTGTATAATTCCAAGCTATCACCTTATAAAGATAAGATTAAAATAAGGTTGCATAGCATGTTTATAACTCTAAGATGTCACCTAAATCTCTAAAGCTCAAGACTTACTCCTTTTATCTTAAGTGAGAATTTTAATTGTGAAGATCCTCCCAAATTTGACAAAAGAACTAGTTTCTAAATGAGTTTTAAGGCTTTGCAAGGATTTTACGGGGAACTAGTATTTTATATGCACTTAAAATATGATTCTATGTAATTGCATGAGGTTCATGATTCGGCCACTGATCTGAGTTTAGTATCAATGTGTGATAATTATGGTTTATTGTTAAGAGAATGATTCATAATTGGTTTAGTAACTAATTAGTTCCATAATTGATAATTCTATGTAAGGATTGGATGCTTATTAAGTACTTGATATCATTGAATGATTTCCTGGCTTGCATGTTATAGTTGTTGTTGCAAATAATGAGAATGCTTATACATGAAATATTCTTTATTATGTAAAATTTACCTTTGTTGCTAGAAGAAAGTGTATCATTGTAAAAGTGTAATTTGGAAAGGTTCTGGCTAAGGAAAGACTTGGTATTTAAGCGTGTCCATTATGACCCATCTCTCTTTCCTGGGAATCTCCCATATGCATTATTATAGTTGATATATATTATTCTAGTTTAAGACTATAAATAAGAAAATGTTATGATGTTTATGAATTCTATTGTGATATAACATGCAAAGATTTAATGGTGACTTAAACTTATAAGAAAATGATCCTTTGGAACCATCAGACTATAGGTGGTGAAAAGGTGATTTTAGCCCCCTAACCCGTTCTCTCAAAAGGGTAGAGTCGGGACTTTAGCTTATCAAAAGGGATAAGTATATGCCAGTGACGACTAGTAAAGTATGAGCTCATAACCTAAATTACTCCCAAAAGGGTGGAGTATAGGGTGGCCTAAGGAAAATAATGATGATGATAAGATTTTAAGTCACCTAAGGCACTAAAGAAATGAAATATGTGCATTATGTCCACGTGTAGCTAATATTATATGACGTTCTTTTATGCATGTTATTTGATAATGATGATGAGGAATATGATGTAATGATAAAGGAAAAGTTCATTGTAAATATGACATGTTAAGATTATGATGCATTATAAGACGCATGATTAAAAATTGGCGAACCTCGGTTAAGTATTTGTCCGAACCTAAAATGAATCTTTGCATGCTCACTATTTTAGAATAATCCCGAGGTTCCTGGGGACTTTGATGATGACACTGTAGAAGGAGGTACCCTACTGAGAATTCTTTAAGCAAGATTCTCACTCCCTTTTCTTTATTTCCGTCATTGTCTCCAGATTCAGATGGCGACATTCGTCCTGTTCGTTGATACCCCTACTTGGGAATTTCATTATGATCCGGTGCATCGCTCGTATCATTTTGAGGGGAGGTGCGCAGTTCGTGTTTTTATTTACATAGGTCGTCCCTTTGCACATCCTGTCCCTAGTTATCGATTTTCTCCTACTTCTCCCTATGGCGATGAAATGGTTTTCGAACATGCACGTCCACTTGATGAAAGGATGTTACGTTCTTATCCCGCTTCATCTGCTGTCCACGGATTTCCAGAGTATGTTCCCGAGACGAGATATTCTGAAACTGATCCTTCAGAGGACACTCCTACTCATGTATATTCTGAGAGCTCTGCTCCTACTCCCACACGTGTAAGAGAGGGTAGTGAGGAAACAGTTGTTCAGCCGAGGTTAGCAAGAAGGCCGTCCATGCGACCCCAACATGGTGCATCTCGTGTGTCCCCTCCCGAGGGAGCTCATCAGTGGATCGGATTTATTCCCCCATTTCTAGGACAGTGGCCATAGAGGGTTCTTAGTAGACTTATGTGTGATCATGCACCCTAGTTTTAGGATAACCTTCCTGGCTTATAGAGTTATCTAGTTTAGGGGCATGTATTTCCTTATGTATATTTTCTTTTATGGGTTTGCATAAGACAATGATGTATGAACATAACCCACCCTTTGAGTGAGGCTATTGTATGTAAACATATGCTATAATGTGTTTATGGATGTTATATGATGGAGCCAAAGTGATATGATGTGGTATATTCTTAAACGTCTTATTATACTCCACTTACTCGTTCACGTTGTACTCGGCTCACGTTTTCAATTATGTTTTTTTTTTTTAAAAAAAAAAATGGCTCGTAATTTCACTAAGTATTTTCAAAAGAAGGAACCAAAGTAAGGAGTAAAGTCTAGTCATTAATCAGATTCAACCTAGGTGTATTTGGTTAATAACTAGGGTGTTACACCCGGTGTATACATGGTAGCAGATAAGTTCCGTATTGCCCTAGGGTCCCCTGAGACCTACCCATGCTATCGGGAAAGCCCTAGATGGGTGAAAGCTTACTGAATGTAAGTTGGGTGTTGTTGCTACAGAATTCTGCATAACAGACTCACTACAGCGAGCAGGCGGGCTAGAAGTCTCCCTGTAGCAAGTGGCAGCTTCTTCGGGTTCACTGCAGCGAGCAGACCCAATGACAACATAGTGCAAAATGATGTAGTTTCATTTAAGTGAGCCCTTTTCCATCATAATTGTCTAGGAACTCTTTAAACACTTAAAACTAACTTGAAAACAACTAAAGAGCATAGGAAATGGAAGATATTGTAATGCTCCAATTTTTACTGCTGTGTTAAAATTACCAAAATGCCCATAGATAATTTTTACACGTAATTCGAGGTCGAATAATCCTCAACAATGGAATATAATATTAGAGAAATATTATGAGAAACTTGAATACTGATTCGTGTGAAAGTCACAAACCCTGATTTTTTTGTATGGACCTCCTCCAAGATCTCCTTTCGAAAGTCGCCACTAGCCAGTACACAGATCCGGCCTTCAAACCTCCACATAGCATCATCAATTTGGGCAAAACCCTTCAACTTTCTAGCCCGTATCGCCTTTAGGGTTTCCTGAAACTCTCTGTCCTCTTGTTAGGCTTGAGTGATCCTTTCCCTAAAGTCACTCATCATACTAAGATGGCATGCCTTTATGCTCTTAGTGGTCAAGGTCATCCCTAGGTTTAGGTCTCTAAACTTTTCAATTAGCTCAGCTTCCTTAACCATCATGTGGGATAGGTGTAATGATTTCCTACTTAAGGCATCAGCCACTATATTGGCCTTGCCAGGGTGGTAGTTTAACCCAAAATCATAATCCTTCAAAAACTCTATCTACCTTCTCTACCTCATGTTTAGCTCCTTCTGATAAAAGAGATACTTCAAACTCTTGTGATTAGAAAACACCTCGAACTTTACTCTGTATAAGTGGTGTCTCTACACCTTTAGAGCAAACACTATGGCGGCTAACTCTAGGTCATAGGCGAGGTAGTTTGCCTCGTGAGGCTTGAGTTATCTAGACGCATAGGCCACCATTTGCCTATTTTGCATCAATACACAACTCAATCCTTTCCTAGAAGCATCGCAATATACCTCAAAAGGTACATTAGGGTCAAGTAGCACTAAAACTAGGGTTGAGGTTAACTTTTGTTTCAACTCTTAGAAACTCTTTCTATACTTTGGAGTCCAAGTAAAAAAGGCGTTCTTCTTAGTAAGCTTAGTCAAGGGTAAAGAAATCTGTGAAAATCCTTTAATAAACCTATGGTAAGATCCTGCCAAACCCCTTTTTGACACTACATACCCTAAAAACTTTACCTCCTCTAACCAAAATTCACACTTAGACAGCTTGGCATATAGTTTCTTCTCTCTTAGGATCTCCAACACTATCTTTAAATGATGTTCATGCTCCTCGTGGATTTTGGAGTAGATGAGTATGTCATCTATAAAGATAACCACAAACTGATCTAGATAGGGTCTAAAGATCCTATTCATGTAGTCCATGAACACAATGGGAATGTTCATTAATCCAAAGGACATTACAGTTAACTCAAAATGGCCATAACAAGTGTGAAAGGCCATTTTTGGTATATCTCATTCCTTATCCTAATCTGGTGGTAACCTGACCTCAAATTGATTTTTGAAAATACTACCACCCTATTCAATTAGTCCATCAAATTATCAATCCTAGGTATAGGGTACTTGTTCTTCATGGTTACTTGGTTCAACTGCCTATAATTAATACACAATCTCATGCTCCCATCTTTTTTTTTACAAACAACACCGGTGCTCCCCAAAGTGACGCACTAGGCCTCACAAACTTCTTTTCTACAAGATCCTCCAACGAGGTTTTTAGCTCGACTAATTCCAAAGGTGACATCCTATATGGTGCTATGGATATGGGTCATATTCTCGAAAGCAATTCTATTGAAAATTCTATTTCTCTTACGGGGGAAACTTAGGTATCTCATCTGGAAACACCTCGGGATAGTTCCTCACAATGGGTATCTCATCAAAGTTTTGCTTAAAGTCCACATCACTAGCGGCTAGGAGAATGTAACCCTTATTCTCTCCCTTACCACAGTTTATTTCTACAGCATTTATGTAACGTCTCAATTTTTATAGCTGTGTAGAAATCACCAAAATGCCCTTAGGTAATTTTTACACGTAATTCAAGGCCAAATAATCCTCAACAAAGGAATATAATATTAGAGAAACATTATGAGAAACTTGAACAGTGATTTGTGCAAAAGTCGAAAACTCTGATTTTTTTTGTATATGTAAAATGACCAAAGTGCCCTTGAGGTCATTTTTACCTAGAAATCAAAGATAGCCAATCTAGATTATCTTTGAAAGGTTAGTTTAATACTTGATGGGGATTATATGTGCCTTAGAGATAAAAATCTCAATTCTCAATTTTTACCATATATAAAATTACCATTTTACCCCTGTGGTAATTATACATTAAATTATGTAATCTTTGAATTTGGTTTTCATCAAAAGGTTTAAAATGTCTATTTCAAGTATAATTTGAGAATGTCCAGTGATTACGAGGAGTTTTTATGTGAAATTATCATTTTACCCCTAATTAATGCTTAATAAGTTCTCTTAAGTAATTAAGACAATATTAGGCTCTATTTCAATTCAAATTGTTTTCATTCATTAACCTTGGGTTAAAAATAATTACCTAAGGTTAAAAAATAATTACTAGAGGTAATTAGAGCCTAATAATTGTTCAAGAAAATTTAATTTCCTTTCTTAATTACAAAGTGCTCATAAAACCAATAATGCTAAGATTAAGGAAATTCTAATGCATTTACTATCTTTACCTTGAGTTTAAAACTCAAGTTACTAATCGATTTTCAACTCAATTGAGATTAACTCCATTACTAGTATAAGATTATCTTTTCACCTACTCTTGAGTTATCTTACACACCTAGTTTTACTATTTTCACAAAATTACCAATTCCTAAATCTACTATCTAATAAAATAAGCTATCCTTGTGTCCTACCATACATGATAAATGAAATCTTGTCCCCTATTATTCCCTTGAATCAGCCATGCACTTCATGCCTCCATTTTATTTTATTTCAAAGAATTATGCACTCAAACAACATCATGACCACACCATGTGTTCTTTGAGTTGTCTTGCAATTTTTTTGAGCAAAATTCTGATTGCATTACAGCCTAGAAGGCCACGGATCAGCATCCTCATTCACTCTATAAATATGTGTTTCTTTCAAGCCAAATGCACACACAAACACCTATACTTGTTACTTGTATTTTTGGTGTAGTCTTGTTCACTATTTTGGCCAAAAGTCCTCTATATTCTCTCTACACTCAAAGCTTTCTTCTTCTTCCTTCTCTACCTCCAAGAGACTCCATTCTTGATATTCATCCAAGTTCCCAAGCTCAAACAACCACATACATAGCATAAACCAACCCCTTGGCACCTAAAACTTTCCGTACCTAAATACAAGAACACAACAAAAATCCTTCCACCATTCCATCATCACTTGGCCAAAACCATCATCATCATCTAGAGGAGATTTTTCTTCTCTTTACTTCTTAAGATATCAAGCTTTAACTTTTGAGAACAAGAATCTCTTCAATGCATAGTGTTCTTTTGTTGTATACCCTGTAAGCTTTAGAGACCGAGGAATATCTTAGAAAAATGCCATTATCAGACTTAGAATAAAACTTTTTGAGTTTGTCCTTGGTGTTAAGAATAAAATAAGACGAGCCAAAGATATAAAAATATGATATATTGGGTTTTCTATCCTTTCATAGCTCATAAGGTGTTTTCTTAAGGATTGGCTTTAGAAATATTCTGTTTTGGATATAGCAAGAGGTGTTTATAGCCTTTGTGTAAAAACCTTTTGATAAACTACTTTCTAAAAGCATAATTGTAGCCATCTTTTGCAAGCTTCTGTTTTTCCTTCTGGCAAGCCCATTTTGTTAGGAAATTCTAGGTGTAGAAAATTCATAAAAGATGCCATGTTTTCAAAAACTCTTCGACCTTTTCAATGCAAACGCATTTTACAAAAACTTTGAATCTTTCAACCATCGAGCTAGTAAGATAACCCATGTAAATCTAGAGTATTCATCCATAATAACAAGATAGCATCTCTTCCCCAAAAGACTAGCAGTCTTGGTAGGTCCAAGAAAATCCATGTGTAAAAAGCTCAAGTGACTTAGTGGTTGAAATCACATTCTTATTGTGAAAAGAAGCTTTGGTTTGCTTGCCTTTCTCAAGAAATCACAAATTAAGTCCTTGCTAAATCTGATCTTTGGCAAGCCTTTAACAAGCTCTTTCTGAGAAAGCTCATAAATAAGCTTCATATAAGCATGTCCAAGCTTCTTATGCCACAGCCACTTATCATTCATGAGGATAAGAGACATTTTACATCCTGATCTACAAGGACATCCAAGAATAACATATAAGTGTTATGATGCCTCTTGCTAGATAAAATAACTTGTCCCGAAGTAGAATTAACTATCTTGCATGCATGAGTGTTAAATAAAACATTAAAGCCTTGGTCACAAAACTAGATGATACTTAATAGATTGTAAGCCAAACCATCAATAAGCAAGACGTCAAAAATTTGGTGGGAATCATCCTTACCAACATTTCCTATGCCTGTGACCTTGGCTTTACCTCCATCAGCAAACTTGACTGATCCATAATTCTTCGGCTTTAGGTTTCTAAACTATCTTCTAGACCATGACATGTGTCTGGAGCAGCCATTATCCATGTACCACTTATTGTTTGCTTTAACGTGCGTTCTTAGACATACTTGCAACAAACAGTTTTTGATTTAGGTACCCATACCTTCTTGGGTCCTTTTGGGTTAGTCTTTAGAGGGGCATTTCCTAACCAATTTGATAGACTTCTTCTCATGAAGCACTTGTCAGTGGGTGTCCCTTCTTATGGTAGAAAGTGCAAGAAACCTTGTTCTTTACTTTCTTTGATGAAGTTGTGTTTCTTTTCTCATCCATTTCCTCCTTATATCCTAACCTAGTCTTTTGAAAGTATAGCCTCTGACCTCTAAGCATCAATACAAGATTCCTTGAACTATTTACCATTTTTCCAAGGTCAGACTTGAGAAGCTTTGAAGTCCTTTCTAATTTAGAAATAATTTTATGAGAAGCTTTTACTGTAATTTTTACTGTCATTAGAAATTACTCAATTACCGAATTACCGTAGGTAATTATTACATAAGATTTGAGGCCGAACAATCCTCAATAAAGGAATATAACATTAGAAGAGAGGTTAGGAACGATTCATGCGAGAGTCGCAAATCCCGAATTTCTGTACGTATAAAATGACCAAAATGCCCCTGAAGTTAATTTACTCAGAAAATGAGGATCGTGGGCCCCACCTATTCTCAAGGGGATATTTTGAGGATAATAAGGGATTGTTTGTGTTATGTGTGTTAATAGAGCAGAAGGATCTCAATTTTGAGTTCAAGCCTTGAAATGACCAAAACACCCTCATGGTGCTTTTAACTCCGATGTGCGTGCCGACTGAGCCCGAACCTCACTAAAATGTTTTAAAATGTGTTTTTAAGCCATGATTAACCATTGGTTAAGCTCGGGTGGCCACGGGCAATTTTTAAGTGAAAGTACGATTTTGCCTGCTTTTGGGCGCTTTTGAATTCGGGATTTTGATTCGTATACGAAACCTAAGCAATATTAGGCTCAAATTAAAGCTTATTAAATTCTAAATATTAATCTAGAGTCAAAATTATGTATTTAGATTGATTAGAACCCAAAATTGCTCAAAAACACCCAAATTGCTTACTAATTCACTTAAACCCTTAACCGTAAATTCTCTAAATTACATGAATACCTTGCCTACACCTAAATAATGCATGGAACACACAAATTTCACTTCTTTGGGCTGTAATGGACGAAATTATTGATGCCATTATGCAGCTGAATTATTGCCAAAAGTTGCACTAAAACAAAATGCCAAAATGTCACCATAAGAGACATAATTCCTTAATTTCATACAACTTTGTCTAAAATGATTTTTCCTCCCTTATTTCTCCTGCAAAATTCCGTCCACTACCTCATCATTTTGGCCAATTAGAAGCCTCAAAATCTTCTATAAATAGGCTTGCTTGAGTGGTCTTGGAATGCTTGGTTCATAACTAGTTTTTAGGAGCACCAAAACTTTCTTTCTTCCTCCTCTTTGGCTGAATTCTTTCTTCAATTTTTCAAAGAGATTTTGTTTCATTTCACTTCAAGAAACCAAGTTCTCTTCCTCTTCTTCAACTCAGATTAGGTAGGGAGTAGTTTCTAAATTTATTTCTATGCTTTGAGGAGTTGTGTTTTTAGCTCAAAATGATGAAATTATGAACTTGCCTTAGCTTTTCATTTTGGTTTTCCTCTTCAATTTTTCTTTAACCAATTCAACCATATGGCCTAGGTGGAACTAAGATGATGGCTTGATGATGAGGACCTTGAGGGTGGGTTGTAAATCCATCACAAGTTAGGCCTCTAAAGCTTGAAAATTCCACTTGATGCAAAACCTTAAAGAATAATGCTTTATGATGCTAAAACAAAGATTTTTAGTTTAGAACTTGAAAGATGTATTTTTTTTTCCTTTTATGTTTTATTTCTTGTTAAGATATGTATTGGGTTGAATTTATAATTCTTTTAAAGTCTTGAAGGAGCTCTAGTAAAGAAACAAAATGAATTTGCATCCATGATTAAGTTTATGCTTTGCATAACCATGTTTACCTTCTATGTCATCACTAAATTTTCAAGAATGAATAAATGAACTTGCATTTCTCATGTTTAAATTCCAAGCTTGTATTTCATGTTTATGTTTCAAGTCATCGCTTAATCTTTCAAGATAATAAAGAGGTTGCATCTCATATTTAATTTATGCTCTCACTATATTTTATAATGGCTAAAAGAATCAACGCATGGCATGTTTATTTTATGCCATCACCTAAAGATCCTAGAGCTCAAAGACTTGCCCATGTATCACAAGCAAAGAAATATGATTATTGGAGTTAAAGAATTTATTCTTTAAAAAGTCTTGAGATTGGAGCTTAAAAAGATGTAATAATAATTCTCTTCTCCCATTACTGGACCTGTGCGGACTACCGCCGCTCCGGTTTCTTAATATTCTCTTCTCCCTCTACTGGTCCTGTGCGGACTACCGCTCCGGTTTCTTAATATTCTCTTCTCCCTCTACTGGTCCTGTGCGGATTACCGCCGCTCCTGTTTCTTGTATCATGTTTATATTTCAAGTTCTTGCATCATGTTTAATTTTCAAGTCATCACCTTAAATCTTAAAGATAAAGAAATGGAATTGCATATCATGTGTATAATTCCAAGCTATCACCTTATAAAGATAAGATTAAAATAAGGTTGCATAGCATGTTTATAACTCTAAGATGTCACCTAAATCTCTAAAGCTCAAGACTTACTCCTTTTATCTTAAGTGAGAATTTTAATTGTGAAGATCCTCCCAAATTTGACAATAGAACTAGTTTCTAAATGAGTTTTAAGGCTTTGCAAGGATTTTACGGGGAACTAGTATTTTATATGCACTTAAAATATGATTCTATGTAATTGCATGAGGTTCATGATTCGCCATCGATCTGAGTTTAGTATCAATGTGTGATAATGATTTGATATGATTGAAGTTGTGATAATTATGGTTTATTGTTAAGAGAATGATTCATAATTGGTTTAGTAACTAATTAGTTCTATAATTGATAATTCTATGTAAGGATTGGATGCTTATTAAGTACTTGATATCATTGAATGATTTCTGGCTTGCATGTTATAGTTGCTTTGTTGCAAATAATGAGAATGCTTGTACATGAAATATTCTTTATTATGTAAAATTTACCTTTGTTGCTAGAAGAAAGTGTATCATTGTAAAAGTGTAATATGGAAAGGTTCGGCTAAGGAAAGACTTGGTATTTAAGCGTGTCCATTGTGACCCACCTCTCTTTCCCGGGAATCTCCCATATGCATGATTACAGTTGATATATATTATTCTAGCTCAAGACTATAAATGAGAAAATGTTATGATGTTTATGAATTGTATTATGATATAACATGCAAAGATTTAATGGTGACTTAAACTTATAAGAAAATGATCCTTTGGAACCATCGGACTATAGGTAGTGAAAAGCTGATTTTGGCACCCTAACCCGTTCTCTCAAAAGGGTAGAGTCGGGACTTTAGCTTATCAAAAGGGATAAGTATATGCTAGTGACGACTAGTAAAGTATGAGCTCATAACCTAAATTACTCCCAAAAGGGTGGAGTATAGGGTGGCCCAAGGAAAATAATGATGATGATAAGATTTTAAGTCACCAAAGGCACTAAAGAAATGAAATATGTGCACTTTGTGTCCATGTGTAGCTAATATTATATGACGTTCTTTTATGCATGTTATTTTGATAATGATGATGAGGAATATGATGTAATGATAAAGGAAATGTTCATTGTAAATATGACATGTTAAGAATAAGATGCATTATAAGACGCATAATTAAAAATTGACGAACCTCGGTTAAGTATTTGTCTGAACTTAAAATGAATCTTTGCATGCTCACTATTTTAGAATAATCCCGAGGTTCCTGGGGACTTTGATGATGACACTATAGAAGGAGGTACCCTCTCGAGAATTCTTTAGCAAGATTCTCACTCCCTTTTCTTTATTTCCGTCATTGTCTCCAGATTCAAATGGCGACATTCGTCCTGTTCGTTGATACCCCTACTTGGGAATTCCACTATGATCCGGTGCATCGCTCGTATCATTTTGAAGGGAGGTGCGATTCGTGTTTTTATTTACATAGGTCGTCCATTTGCACATCCTGTCCCTAGTTATCGATTTTCTCCTACTTCTCCCTATGGCGATGAAATGGTTTTCGAACATGCACGCCCACTTGATGAAAGGATGTTACGTTCTTATCCCGCTTCATCTGCCCAGAGGATTTCAGCAGTATGTTCGAGACGAGATATTTCAAACTGATCCTTCAGAGGACACTCCTATTCATGTATATTCTGAGAGCTCTGCTCCTACTCCCACACGTGTAAGAGAGGGTAGTGAGGAAACAGTTGTTCAGCCGAGGTTAGCGAGAAGGCCGTCCATGCGACCCACTGGTGCATCTCGTGTGTCCCTCCCGAGGGAGCTCATCGATGGATCGGATTTATTCCCCATTTCCAGGACAGTGGCCATAGAAGGTTCTTAGTAGATTTATGTGTGATCATGCACCCTAGTTTTAGGATAACCTTCCCGGCTTATGGAGTTAACTAGTTTAGGGGCATGTATTTCCTTAAGTATATTTTCTTTTATGGGTTTGCATAAGATAATGATGTATGAACATAACCCACCCTTTGAGTGAGGTTATTGTATGTAAATATATGCTATAATGTGCTTATGGATGTTATATGATGGAGCCTAAGTGATATGATGTGATATATTCTTAAACGTCTTATTATACCCCGCTTACTCGTTCACGTTGTACTCGGCTCACGTTTTCAATTATGTGTTTAAAAAAAAAAATGGCTCGTAATTTCACTAAGTATTTTCAAATTTTGAAGAAAGAACCAAAGCAAGGAGTAAAGTCTAGTCATTAATCAGATTCAACCTAGGTGTATCTGGTTAATTACTAGGGTGTTACATTTTGGTATCGTGAGCGATTCGATTCTCATGGAGCCTGAGGATTGGACTAGCTATGCTTCTAAAGCATAATACGTTAGTGACGTCATGTGTAGATGTTTATCATTAGGATGAGCTTGAGGATTAGAAATACATGACTACTGTATGTTGAAAGTGCCATGGTAACTTGCTCACTTTGCATGGAATATTGGGCCTGATCACCTCAGTGTTGCTGTTTTGTGTGTATAGGGACCAATGGCACGTCGACAACAGGCTAGGAGCGCTTGACCTGAGAATAATCAAGACAACGAGACAGCCGAAGCACTCCGCGACGTAGCAAGGACCATGAGAATGATGATGGAACGAATGGATCAGGATCGTCAAGCCAATATTAATCAAGGACATGAGATTCCTGAACATGCCTGCTTTGGGAGTTTCGTAAGGCAAACCCACCCGGTTTTCAAGGGGACACTGAATCCAAATATTGCAGATGAATGAATTCGGAATATTGAGAAGGTCTTTGCTGTAGTCCCATGCTCGGAGGAGCAAAAGGTCACATTCGCTACTCATATGCTTGAAGGTGATGCCGGTTTCTGGTGGACGGGTGTTCAAAGACTCCTGGAGACGACCGAGCGTGGACATTGATTGGGAACTTTTCAAGGTCCATTTTTATGAAAAGTACTTTCCAGTCGATTAGAAATGCCAAGGACATTGAATTCATGCAATTTGTCCAGGGAATATGAATGTGGCCCAAGACAATCGCCAGATTTGAAGAACTCATTAAGTTCTCAAGAATGTACCAAGGAAATCGATGAGTACCGGAAATGCATTAAATACGAGTCGTGGTTGAAGGCGGAACTTAATGTGGCGATTGCACATTTGGAGATTAGGGATTTCTCTACCCTAGTTAACAAATGTCGGATTATTGAAGAAGGTCAGAGAAAACTAAACACCCCAAAGTCAGATAATATTACCAAAAAGTTGACACCTCAAGGTCATGAGTTCAAGAGGGAGAATCGACCTCCATTTCCCCCTCAATCAAGACCACAAGGGACACAAAGAAATTTTCAACAAGGAAGGCCAAACAACAACAATCGCTATAATAACAACCGCTACAACAATAACCCCAAAGAACAATCACAACAACAACAATAACAACAATAAACGGAAAGCACCACAAAGAGGTCCAGCAGTACCTCCACGGCCTGCGCCATCCATGGAATGTCCCAAGTGCGGCAAGAATCATGGGAGCATGCCATGTCGAGGCCGGTCAAACGTGTGCTATCGGTGTGGAAAACCAGGTCATTACTCCCGAGAATGCACGGAAAGAAACCCGCCAACCCCCAATCCCAAGCCGCAATACCAGGGAAGGGTATTTACTGTTAATGCTGAAGAAACAACGAAGTCACGAAATCTCGTGGAAGGTAAGGGTAATATGCATGGTAAAGACTTAATTGTACTATATGATTCTGGCGCTTCTCATTCTTTTATCTCCCATTCATGTGTTAAAAGCCTTAATTTACCTATGACTGAGCTTCCTTTTGACCTTATTATTTCTACCATTTGGAAAACCCGTTAGGACTTGTAAATGTTGTTTAGATTGTAGTTTTATTATAGATAATAGATCCTTTGTTTTAGATCTTATTTGCTTACCCATGCGAGGTTTAGATGTGATTCTTGGCATGGATTGGCTTGAGGCCAACCGTGTACTGTTAAACTGTTATGAGAAAACCATCACTTTTCTTCCTGTTCCTATTGAACCTAAGAAACCCATAAGTCTTTACATAACTGCTGTGGAAATGGATTGTGGTAAGGGTGAGAGTAAAGGTTACATTTTCTTAGCCGCTAGTGATGTAGACTTTGAGCAAAGTATCGATGAGATACCAATAGTAAGAAATTATCCTGAAGAATTTCCAGATGAGATACTGCAGTTTCCTCAAGAGAGAGATAAAGTTTTCCATAGAATTGCTTCCGGGTGCAGGACCTATATCCATAGCCCCATACAGGATGTCCCCATTAGAATTGACCGAGTTAAAAACTCAATTGGAAGATTTATTGGAGAAAAATTTTGTTAGGCCTAGTGCATCACCTTGGGGAGCCCCTGTGTTGTTTGTAAAGAAAAAGGATGGGAGTATGAGGATGTGTGTAGATTATCGGCAGTTGAATAAAGTAACGGTGAAAAACAAGTATCCTCTGCCTAGGATCGATGATTTGATGGACCAACCGAAAGGTGCAAGAGTGTTTTCTAAGATAGATTTGAGGTCAGGCTACCATCAAATTAGAGTGAGAGATGAAGACATACCTAAAACGGCCTTTCGCACTCGATACGGCCATTTTGAGTTTGCAGTAATGTCCTTTGGGTTAACCAATGCTCCAGCTATTTTTATGGATTATATGAATAGGATCTTTCGGCCCTATTTAGATCAGTTTGTAGTTGTCTTTATAGATGACATTCTCATATATTCTAAGACCCATGAAGAGCATGAATGCCACCTGACCATAGTACTGAAGATCTTGAAGGAAAAGAAACTATATGCCAAGATTTCCAAGTGTGAGTTTTGGTTGGACAAGGTGCAATTTTTAGGGCATGTAGTATCTAAGAAAGGAATTGCAGTAGATCCTACTAAGGTAGAAGCGGAAGTAAACTGGGAGAGACCAACCATCAGAATCAAGTAAGGAGCTTTTTGGGTTTAGGCTGGTTATTACCGTCGATTTATCAAGGGATTTTCCCAGATTTCCTACCTTTGACCAAGTCGACTAGGAAGAACACCCCTTTTTATGGAACCCTGAGTGTGAAAAGAGCTTTCAAGAGTTAAAACACAAGCTAACCTCTACCCCTGTTTTAGTGTTACCCGACCCCAATGTGCCTTTTGAGGTGTATTGTGATGCTTCAAAAAAGGGTTTAGGTTGTGTATTGATGCAAGATAGGCAAGTGGTGGCCTATGCATCAAGACAACTCAAGCCACATGAGGCAAACTACCCTACCCATGACCTTGAGTTAGCTTTGCCGTCGTGTTTGCTCTAAAGATTTGGAGACACCATTTATATGGAGTTAAGTTTGAGGTGTTTTCCGATCACAAGAGTTTGAAATATCTCTTTGATCAAAAAGAGCTAAACATGAGGCAAAGGCGATGGATGGAGTTCTTGAAAGATTATGATTTTGGATTGAACTACCATCCTGGTAAAGCTAATGTAGTAGCCGATGCTTTGAGTAGGAAGTCCTTACAAGTGTCCCGTTTGATGGTGAAGGAGGTTGAATTGATTGAGCAATTTAGGGACTTAAACCTAGGAATGACTTTGACCACTAAGGGCATCGAGCTTGTCATCTTAGAGTGACAAGTGAGTTCAAAGAAAGGATTGTTCAAGCTCAAGGGGACGATCCTGAGTTTCAAGAGACTTTAGGGGCAGTGAAGGCAGGAAAGTTGATAGGTTTTACCCAAGGAATGGACGATTTGTGGAGGTTTAAAGGTCGAATATGTGTACCTGCTAGTGGTGGCCTCCGAAAGGATATTTTGGAGGAAGCCCATAAGAGCCATTTTACCCTTCATCCTGGTGCCACCAAGATGTATCAAGATTTGAAGAAGATGTTACGGTGGCCTGAAATGAAGAAAGATGTGTGCACATGGGTGAGTAAGTGCTTGGTGTGTCAAAAGGTGAAGATTGAACACCAAAAACCCTGCGGAATGCTGCAACCTCCGCCGATCCCTCAGTGGAAGTGGGATAGTATCTCCATGGATTTTGTGACTGGATTACCGAGGACCCAAATGAATCATGATACCATATGGGTAATCGTGGATCGATTGACGAAGTCACCCCACTTTTTACCTATTAAGGTGACTTATTCCTTGGATAGGTTAGCACAATTATATATTCAGGAGATAGTAAGGTTACATGGGGTGCCGTCGACGATAATCTCAGACCGGGATCCGCGGTTTACGTCACGATTTTGGGGAGGCTTTCAAAAGGCATTTGGTTCAAAGCTGTGTCTAAGCACGGCCTATCACCCCCAAACAGACAGTCAATCTGAAAGAACTATCCAAACCTTGGAGGATATGTTAAGGGCATGTGTTTTAGATCAAAGGGGAAGTTGGGATAAGTACACACATCGATTGAATTTGCATATAACAACAATTATCATGCAAGTATCGGTATGGCACCGTATGAGGCCCTCTATGGACGGAAATGTCAATCTCCCTTATGTTGGTATGAACCCGGAGAGCAAAGGTTACTCGGACCTGATATTGTGAGGGAAACAACGGAACAAATCAAGAAGATTAGGGATAAGATTCTTACTGCTCAAAGTCGACAGGAAAACTATGCGGACAAGCGTAAAACCGCTAGATTTTCAAGAAGGGGACCACGTGTTCCTAAGGATCACCCCCACCACAGGCATAGGCCGAGCAATAAAAGTAAAGAAATTGAGCCCCAGATTTCTTGGTCCGTTTGAAATCCTTACCAAAGTAGGACTTGTAGCCTACCGTATAGCCCTACCCCGGAGTCTATCCAACCTTCATGATGTTTTCCATGTCTCTCAGTTAAGAAAGTATCAATCTGACCCGAGTCATGTACTAGAGCCAGAACATGTACAATTAAGAGATAACCTGACATTT
Organism: Dalbergia cochinchinensis; assembly: GCA_031216125.1. NCBI lineage: Eukaryota > Viridiplantae > Streptophyta > Magnoliopsida > Fabales > Fabaceae > Dalbergia > Dalbergia cochinchinensis. The sequence goes on along the minus strand of CM062375.1, from coordinate 27,566,734 downwards.
AACTTACTACCCACGAGAATCGTCGACCGAGGAGTTAAGCAGTTAAGGAACAAGGCTGTACCCCTAGTCAAAGTAGCATGGGGACAGGGTGAAACCGAAGAACTTACATGGGAGCTGGAATCAAACATGAAAGCACAATACCCCGAGTTGTTCTCAGGTAACGAATTTCCCGCGCGAAATTCTTTTTAAGGAGGGGAGTAATGTAACGCCCCAATTTTTACTGTAATTTTTATTGTCATTAGAAATTACTCAATTACCGAATTACCGTAGGTAATTATTACATAAGATTTGAGGCCGAACAATCCTCAATAAAGGAATATAACATTAGAAGAGAGGTTAGGAACGATTCATGCGAGAGTCGCAAATCCCGAATTTCTGTACGTATAAAATGACCAAAATGCCCCTGAAGTTAATTTACTCAGAAAATGAGGATCGTGGGCCCCACCTATTCTCAAGGGGATATTTTGAGGATAATAAGGGATTGTTTGTGTTATGTGTGTTAATAGAGCAGAATGATCTCAATTTTGAGTTCTGACGCTGAAATGACCAAAACACCCTCAAGGGTTGCTTTAACTCCGATGTGCGTGCCGACTGAGCCCGAACCTCACTAAAATGTTTTAAAATGTGTTTTTAAGCCATGATTAACCATTGGTTAAGCTCGGGTGGCCTCGGGCAATTTTAAGTGAAAGTACGATTTTGCCCCTGTTTTTGGGCGGGCGCTTTGCGAATTCGGGATTTTTGATTCGTATACGAAACCTAAGCAATATTAGGCTCAAATTAAAGCTTATTAAATTCTAAATATTAATCTAGAGTCAAAATTATGTATTTAGATTGATTAGAACCCAAAATTGCTCAAAAACACCCAAATTGCTTACTAATTCACTTAAACCCTTAACCGTAAATTCTCTAAATTACATGAATACCTTGCCTACACCTAAATAATGCATGGAACACACAAATTTCACTTCTTTGGGCTGTAATGGACGAAATTATTGATGCCATTATGCAGCTGAATTATTGCCAAAAGTTGCACTAAAACAAAATGCCAAAATGTCACCATAAGAGACATAATTCCTTAATTTCATACAACTTTGTCTAAAATGATTTTTCCTCCCTTATTTCTCCTGCAAAATTCCGTCCACTACCTCATCATTTTGGCCAATTAGAAGCCTCAAAATCTTCTATAAATAGGCTTGCTTGAGTGGTCTTGGAATGCTTGGTTCATAACTAGTTTTTAGGAGCACCAAAAACTTTCTTTCTTCCTCCTCTTTGGCTGAATTCTTTCTTCAATTTTTCAAAGAGATTTTGTTTCATTTCACTTCAAGAAACCAAGTTCTCTTCCTCTTCTTCAACTCAGATTAGGTAGGGAGTAGTTTCTAAATTTATTTCTATGCTTTGAGGAGTTGTGTTTTTAGCTCAAAATGATGAAATTATGAACTTGCCTTAGCTTTTCATTTTGGTTTTCCTCTTCAATTTTTCTTTAACCAATTCAACCATATGGCCTAGGTGGAACTAAGATGATGGCTTGATGATGAGGACCTTGAGGGTGGGTTGTAAATCCATCACAAGTTAGGCCTCTAAAGCTTGAAAATTCCACTTGATGCAAAACCTTAAAGAATAATGCTTTATGATGCTAAAACAAAGATTTTTAGTTTAGAACTTGAAAGATGTATTTTTTTCCTTTTATGTTTTATTTCTTGTTAAGATATGTATTGGGTTGAATTTATAATTCTTTTAAAGTCTTGAAGGAGCTCTAGTAAAGAAACAAAATGAATTTGCATCCATGATTAAGTTTATGCTTTGCATAACCATGTTTACCTTCTATGTCATCACTAAATTTTCAAGAATGAATAAATGAACTTGCATTTCTCATGTTTAAATTCCAAGCTTGTATTTCATGTTTATGTTTCAAGTCATCGCATAATCTTTCAAGATAATAAAGAGGTTGCATCTCATATTTAATTTATGCTCTCACTATATTTTATAATGGCTAAAAGAATCAACGCATGGCATGTTTATTTTATGCCATCACCTAAAGATCCTAGAGCTCAAAGACTTGCCCATGTATCACAAGCAAAGAAATATGATTATTGGAGTTAAAGAATTTATTCTTTAAAAAGTCTTGAGATTGGAGCTTAAAAAGATGTAATAATAATTCTCTTCTCCCATTACTGGACCTGTGCGGACTACCGCCGCACCGGTTTCTTAATATTCTCTTCTCCCTCTACTGGTCCTGTGCGGACTACCGCCGCTCCGGTTTCATAATATTCTCTTCTCCCTCTACTGGTCCTGTGCGGATTACCGCCGCTCCAGTTTCTTGTATCATGTTTATATTTCAAGTTCTTGCATCATGTTTAATTTTCAAGTCATCACCTTAAATCTTAAAGATAAAGAAATGGAATTGCATATCATGTGTATAATTCCAAGCTATCACCTTATAAAGATAAGATTAAAATAAGGTTGCATAGCATGTTTATAACTCTAAGATGTCACCTAAATCTCTAAAGCTCAAGACTTACTCCTTTTATCTTAAGTGAGAATTTTAATTGTGAAGATCCTCCCAAATTTGACAAAAGAACTAGTTTCTAAATGAGTTTTAAGGCTTTGCAAGGATTTTACGGGGAACTAGTATTTTATATGCACTTAAAATATGATTCTATGTAATTGCATGAGGTTCATGATTCGGCCACTGATCTGAGTTTAGTATCAATGTGTGATAATGATTTGATATGATTGAAGTTGTGATAATTATGGTTTATTGTTAAGAGAATGATTCATAATTGGTTTAGTAACTAATTAGTTCTATAATTGATAATTCTATGTAAGGATTGGATGCTTATTAAGTACTTGATATCATTCAATGATTTCTTGGCTTGCATGTTATAGTTCTTTGTTGCAAATAATGAGAATGCTTGTACATGAAATATTCTTTATTATGTAAAATTTACCTTTGTTGCTAGAAGAAAGTGTATCATTGTAAAAGTGTAATTTGGAAAGGTTACGCTAAGCAAAGACTTGGTATTTAAGCGTGTCCATTGTGACCCACCTCTCTTTCCTGGGAATCTCCCATATGCATGATTACTGTTGATATATATTATTCTAGCTCAAGACTATAAATGAGAAAATGTTATGATGTTTATGAATTGTATTATGATATAACATGCAAAGATTTAATGGTGACTTAAACTTATAAGAAAATGATCCTTTGGAACCATCAGACTATAGGTGGTGAAAAGGTGATTTTAGCCGCCTAACCCGTTCTCTCAAAAGGGTAGAGTCGGGACTTTAGCTTATCAAAAGGGATAAGTATATGCTAGTGACGACTAGTAAAGTATGAGCTCATAACCTAAATTACTCCCAAAAGGGTGGAGTATAGGGTGGCCCAAGGAAAATAATGATGATGATAAGATTTTAAGTCACCAAAGGCACTAAAGAAATGAAATATGTGCACTGTGTCCATGTGTAGCTAATATTATATGACGTTCTTTTATGCATGTTATTTTGATAATGATGATGAGGAATATGATGTAATGATAAAGGAAATGTTCATTGTAAATATGACATGTTAAGAATAAGATGCATTATAAGACGCATAATTAAAAATTGACGAACCTCGGTTAAGTATTTGTCCGAACTTAAAATGAATCTTTGCATGCTCACTATTTTAGAATAATCCCGAGGTTCCTGGGGACTTTGATGATGACACTATAGAAGGAGGTACCCTACTGAGAATTCTTTAGCAAGATTCTCACTCCCTTTTCTTTATTTCCGTCATTGTCTCCAGATTCAAATGGCGACATCGGTCCTGTCCGTTGATACCCCTAGATGGGAATTCCACTATGAGCCGGTGCATTGCTCGTATCATTTTGAAGGGAGGTGCGGTGTTCGTGTTTTTATTTACATAGGTCGCCCATTTGCACATCCTGTCCCTAGTTATCGATTTTCTCCTACTTCTCCCTATGGCGATGAAATGGTTTTCGAACATGCACGCCCACTTGATGAAAGGATGTTACGTTCTTATCCCGCTTCATCTGCTGTCCCAGGGATTTCAGAGTATGTTCGAGACGAGATATTCAAACCGATCCTTCAGAGGACACTCCTATTCATGTATATTCTCGAGAGCTCTGCTCCTACTCCCACACGTAAGAGAGGGTAGTGAGGAAACAGTTGTTCAGCGGAGGTTAGCGAGAAGGCCGTCCATGCGACCCCAGCCTGGTGCATCTCGTGTGTCCCCTCCCGAGGGAGCTCATCAGTGGATCGGATTTATTCCCCCATTTCCAGGACGGTGGCCATAGAAGGTTCTTAGTAGATTTATGTGTGATCATGCACCCTAGTTTTAGGATAACCTTCCCGGCTTATGGAGTTAACTAGTTTAGGGGCATGTATTTCCTTAAGTATATTTTCTTTTATGGGTTTGCATAAGATAATGATGTATGAACATAACCCACCATTTGAGTGAGGTTATTGTATGTAAATATATGCTATAATGTGCTTATGGATGTTATATGATGGAGCCTAAGTGATATGATGTGATATATTCTTAAACGTCTTATTATACCCCGCTTACTCGTTCACGTTGTACTCGGCTCACGTTTTCAATTATGTGTTTAAAAAAAAAAATGGCTCGTAATTTCACTAAGTATTTTCAAATTATGAAGAAAGAACCAAAGCAAGGAGTAAAGTCTAGTCATTAATCAGATTCAACCTAGGTGTATCTGGTTAATTACTAGGGTGTTACAGAAGGGGGTGTGACCAGCAAGGGATTTTGGTGGTTGAAGAAGATGGATATATCAATGGAAAAGGGGAAAGAAATGGAAGATGGTGATAGTGGCGATAGGCACTGCTTCCAAGGATGGAAGATAAGCCTTCAATGGACGCCACAAGAGTGCTAAACAGCCCTTGATAAGTCCTCAATGGTTCAACCAACAATCTAGGAGAATACATGTAACACCCCGATTTTTCTGTCCGAGGGAAATGACCAAAATGCCCCTGAGGTCATTTCCTGACCCGAGCTCGGGGGTAACCAACTCGGTCATCCTCGAAGGGTCAACTCAATGTTTGAAGGGGATTGAATGGCCTTTGAATGCTTTCGGAAGCGAAAATTTCGTTTTCCGCAGTTTCGAGTCAAAATGACCAAAATACCCTTATAGCGTTTTTACGTGGGTAAAGGTGCCGTTTGAGCCCGGAACTTTCCCCAGAGGTTCAAAAACATGTTTTCATGTGTCTAGAGGTCTCTGTTCAAGTCCCGGTGGTCCCGGGCAGTTTTAGTGCAAAATTACGATTTTGCCCCTAGAATAGTGCTTTTGAGCTTAATGGCGTAATTAAGCAAACCTAAGCAATATTAGGCTCTAAACGAAGATTAATTTATTTCCCTAATTAATCTAGAGTCAAAATAATTTATTAAAGTTAATTAGAACCTAAAATTGCTTAGATTAAACTTAAATCCATTTTTAGAACTCAAGACTCCTAGTCTTGGAATCTTGAATAGTGTTTTCTCTCTCCAATTCCTTAAATCAAGGAAATATGTCTAGAGTTGTTTAGACTCTAAATTGAGGATTTTAACTCACTAATGGTGCAAGACCACTCCTTAATTATGTCTAGACCACCTTAATTACCCATTTACCTTACCTAAACACTTTCTTACAAATTCCTAATCTTAAGCATAATCAAAGATACACCTAAACACAACTCTAAATCACAATTAAAATGCAAGAAACTCTCCTCCCTTGGCTGATGCATTTCGGCCAGCACACTCCTCTTTGGCCACATGTTTAATTATTTTCTCACTCAAAGAACCATGCTTGAAGCCATACCTTGAACCATACCTCACCATACCTTAAGCCATACCTCACCATACCTCAAAGAACACATTATCTCACCTCATGGAACTCATGGAAGCCTCCATTCTGCACCTCATGGCCGAAGCTCCTCTCCTCCATGAGCTCCCTCCATTTGTTTCATTTCTCTATAAATAGAATGCCTTGAGGAGCTTGCACCACTTTTAGATCATTTGCTAAGTTTAGGAAACACTCAAAGCTTTTCTTTTCTCTCAAAGTTCTAGTGTTCTTCAAGTTCTTCAAGCTCTTCAAAGTTCTTCATCATCTTCATCTTCTTCTTCCATCTTCAAGTTCATCACATCAATTAGGGATTTTCTTTCATGTATACTTTTCTTTAAAGTTCTTGTTTTAAGCTTGATGTTCATAGTTTCTCTTGATTCCTTTTAGAACTTCTTTTCTTCTCCTTCTTCCTCTTTATGTTTCGGCCATGGGCCTTTGGGAATGAAGGAATGAGAGCTTGATGATGAGAGTTTCATGATGATGTTCATCACTTGAAACAAACTCTAGAGCTTGATCTTTGTTCTTGAGCAAAAATGTTTTTAGTTTTTCCTTTCTTGAACTCTTGAGAACTTTAGCTTTGATGATGTTTTAAAATGGCTCTATGAACTCAATGATGAGGACTCATGATGTTGGTGTTAATATATCATCAAGATCATGAACTCTAGAGTTCTAAAATGTTCCTTTTTCTTCTTGAAGATTTCGGCCATTTCCTTAATTTTTCTAAGCTTCATGGTTTGATTTCCTAAGAATATTATGTTGAGTTTTAAGAACTCTAAGCTTGACTTTACCTTGTTTGGATGAGTTTGGGTTATGGTTTAAATTCCTTTAAAGTCTTGTTAAGAGCTCTAGAAAGATAAAAGGAACTTGCATAATTTATTTTATGCTTGCATTCATATTTACATTCTTGCTATGCACCTTTACTTTCTAGCTATCACTTAAGAACATAAAGATTAAAATGGAACTTGTATCATCACTTAATTTAATTCTCGAAGCCTTTCTATTTCGGCCTTAAAGTCGATTGTTGTTGGGCCAAGAGCACTAAAATAAAGAATTGAACCATGCATATTTACTTTCAAGCTTGCACGTTTAAGTTTATGCCTTGCCTATTTAAATTTAAGTCATCACTTTACTTTGTAAGCAAGATTTAAAATGAAAAGCATGAGCACGTTTAGTTTATGTCGTAACTTAAGAATCTAGAGCTCAAAGACTTGCCCATTTCATTCCAAGATAAGGTTAAATGTGAATGCATTCCTTGAATGCATAATTTCGGCCAAGTAGTGATGATGGACTTTCAATGAGTTTTCATCTAGCTACAAGGACCAATAGTCTATGTTCTAAGTTTTCCTCAAAGTTTTACAAACCGTTTCAAGGTTATGTTGTCATGAGATATGACTTTACTCCCTTTTAGGAGATGAAATATATTTTGGTCATTGACCTAAGGCTTCTCTTAGCCTTTTGATGAATTAAAATGATTTGCAAAAAATTTTTAGAAGTTCTAGATCGATTCCAAGAGAAACTAGTTAACTCATGTACCTAGAAATGTCAAATTAACTCTCTCATTTAAGTTAAATGTTTTCGGTTCTGATGTGATGAGTGTGATGTTGTATGATGATGTTTTGATGTGTTGGAATGTGTGAAAATATCATGTGATGATGTAGAAGCGAACCTATGCATGATAGGTAAGAAACTAGCTAACTAGAAATACCGTAAAGCTAGAATTTAACATAGTTTTGACCCATTTGTTTATGGAACTAATCCAAACTGTTTTAATGGGGACATAATCAGATTTAGATTGTTTAGACATGAAAAACTTGGTATCATTTGGATTAGAAACGAATTCTAGCACCTACGGGGAAACTAGTAACTAGAAAACCGTAAAAATGCAAATGTAGAACTCTTAGAACATTTAATTTTCTGGATTCTGTCCAGCACCCTTACAACATGATAAACATGATTAATAATTACTCCTTAAGCATAGGAATGCCTCATAATTGATTTAGATTTAATATATAGCTTCCGCGAAAACGGAACCGAGAAAGGGTCTAAAACGTAAGTTCTAGAACCCCGTAAATACAAGTTAGAAATTCTGCCCTATGCTTTTCAGATTTAAGTATGAACATGAGGATTAGGAATGATGATTAAATATGAGCCCTTAGGTGCATAAAGATATGAGCGACGGATGTAGAGAACTATATCTCAAGATTAAGACCCGTAAGGGTCAAAGCATAAGCTACCGTAAGGGTAAGCGTTTGGATGTTTTATGATGATGCATGAAGTATGCTAATGATGATGATGTTATTCATATGAGGAATTTATGAGACTATATGTTTATGTGGCATAAAGCAAATTTGGAAGGAAATTCGGTGTAATGACCGTTGTGCCACCGAATTTCCAACAAATTTGGGGACTTAAAGAGATTTTGAAAATTAAGGTACTAAGATAGGTTCTAGGATGACACCGGTTCGGCCGAGCACCTCCATAGAACTCATGTGACATCGGTACCATTTTACTCTCTTAGGTGACACCGGTTCGGCCGAGCACCCCTAAGAGTTTTGCCCCTAACTCGCACTAGATAGTCGGGATTTATGATTTATGATACGCTTATCGTTAAGTGGTAAGTAAGAACTAGTGACGACTAGTTAAGGTATGAGCTCATAACCTAGATGTATGACACGTTTTGGGTGACACCGGTTCGGCCGAGCACCCCCAGTTCGATTGTCTTTTAGGGTGGCCCATGAGGAAGAGAAGTTTCATGATTATGATTATGTCACTAAGTTTTGTCCCATATGAATGTTACTGTTGCCACTTTATGCCACCAAGAATGATGATGCTTGATGTTATGTTTTATGTATGTGCATTAGGTAGTGCCATGCATACATTTTCTATTATGTTGCATCCATGACATTAAGATCATCCTAAAATGAATGGACCTTGGCTAAAATATATTTTAAAGTTTAAAATGAACCTAATACATACTCAGTCATTTTGTATAAATAAACCCAAGGTTCCTGAGGACGTAGATGATGACACCTAGGTAGTAGGAGGCCCTACTGAGATTCTTTAGCAAGATTCTCACTCCCTCTATCTCTTTCTTTCCGTCACGCCTTCAGATGGCGACGTTCGTAGTGTTCGTGGACACGCCGACATGGGAGGTGCACCATGACCCGGACCACGGGTCATTCCATTTTGTAGGTCGATGCACAGTTAGAGTATTCATGTTCATGGGTCGACCCTTCACTCCCCCTGTACATTCCCATCGTTTCTCCCCCGTTTCACCTTTTGGCGACGACCTGGTATTCGAGCGCGCACGTCCCTAGAGGAGAGGCTTCGTCGTACCCCATCATCCACGTCCGCCGCTCGAGACTACCCCCAGCATGTGCCCCGCTGCTCGTCGTCTTTTTCGCAGACGGATCCTTCCGAGGATTCGGCAACCCAGGCACCCTCCGAGGGATCTTCCCCCTCCATACCTATGGACTTTGGAGAGGATAGCGAGCCCACCGTGACTCAGCCGAGGCGTGCACGACGACCGGAGATGCGGCCATACCCCGGGGCTCACACTCGATCCCCGCTCCGCCTCTTCACGCCCGAGGAGCTCGCCCAGTTTCCCGGATATCTGCCTCGATCACGAGATAGTCGCCAGTAGGAGGCCGTGGATGGCCCGAGATAGAGCACACACCACTTAGATGGGGATAAACCTTCTTTTGTTTAGAGGTTTCCCATTAGATGCACTCGGGTAGGGGAGTAGATTATGTTCATGTTTTATGTTGTATCTTCTTTCTTGTATTTCCCTTGTACTAAATTAAGTCCCACACTTATAAGTGGGCAAGTTATATATATATAAGATGATATTCAGTGATGTTCATGTTGTGCCTTATGTTATGATGTTGTGAGACATTTGTTTACCATACATGGTTTACCGCTTATCGTATCACGCGGCTCTCACTTTTATTTCAAAAAAAATTACCCGTATTTTTCGCTAAGTAATTCAAAGTTAAATGAGAACTATGAAGTAACAGACTAATGATTAACCTAAATATGTTCTAGAGTATTGGGTTAAAAATTAGGATGTTACAATACAATTCTCTTACAAAAGCAATTGAGCCAAAATTTTCAATCTGATTCATTTCTCCAAAGGGGTGCATACAAATAAGGCAATGGAAAGCCACACTAATTTAGAATAAAGACACCATCACTAACATGTGAAACCTCCCTATGGTGCAAATGAAAAAGCAAAAACAAATCTGATTGGAGTTGAGCAAAGTATGCAAACTAAAAACCAAACTCCTTATGAGCTAAATGAAACAAAAAACATTCAGCCACCAGGGCTTTTCTAAAATCCGTGATCCACTCATATGGGCCATCCAGCCCATTTAAAACTTACTAAAAATTAAAGAAAACAACCCAAAACCAAGTTAAATTTGTATGCCCATATGGCAGCCCAAGTATACTTATTACAAACTTTTAGTAACATAAAAAGGCTTAAAAAGATGGTGGCAGTCCATATAGCATCAAGGGTCTTCATGTGGGATTATACAATGCACCATTTTGGGCTTCAAGTCTTCCAAATTAGGGGCAGCTTCAAGAATTGTTGCTACAACTTGTTGCAATGCCTCCTTTGCTTTCCTAGCCCTTGCTCTTGTCATAGGTCCCCCAAGTGCCTTGTTGTCCTTGCCACTAGTCGTGTCCTCATCATCCCCTCCCTCTTGAAGAGGATTTGACCTCAAATCCAAGGCCTCATCACCTGCATCAAAAAGAGACAAATCAGCAATATTAAAAGTGGCACTAATATTATACTTACCAGCAAATCAATTTTGTAGGCATTGTCTTTGATCCTCTTCAACACTTGGAAAGGACCATCCTCTGTAGATTGGAGTTTGGACTTCCTTTGTTTAGAGAACCTCTCTTTCCTCATGTGCACCCAAAACCAATCTCCAGGTTTAAGCACAACTTTCTTTCTTCCCTTGTTAGCTTGCTTAACATAGCTCTATCTTCTCAATTTGAGCTTTCACATGCTCATGCAGCTTTCACACATAGTCAGCCTTAGTCTGTGCAACCTTATGCTAAACAGTAACATTAGGCATAGGCAATAAATCATATGGTGTCATAAGATTAAATCCATACACAACTTCAAATGGTGAACAATTAGTTGCGCTATGGACAGCCATATTATAAGCAAATTCTATACGAGGAAAATATTCTTTCTAAGACTTAAAGATTTTTCTTTAAAACAGTTATAAGAAAACTGCCTAAAGTTCTATTCACTACCTTAGTTTGCCCATCAGTTTGAAGGTGATAAGTAGTAGAGAAAAGTAATTTAGTACCAAACTTACCCCACAATGTTCTCCAAAAGTGACTTAGGAACTTAGTGTCCCTATCACTTACAATGCTCCTAGGTAGCCTATGAAGTCTCACTACTTCCCTGAAAAATAAGTCAGCTACATGGCAAGCATTATCAACCTTTTTGCAAGGTATAAAATCTACCATTTTTGAAAACCTATCCATAACCACAAAAACAGATTGTCATTCTTTATTTTAGGTAGCCCCAAAACAAAGTCCATAGATATATATTAATCCAAGGAAAATCAAGAACATGCAAAGGAATATATAAACCATGTGGCATCACTTTCGATTTTTCCTTTTTACAAACAATGCAATCCTCACAATGTTTATGCACATCATGTTTCATATGGGGCCAATAAAAATGTTCATAAAATATGTCCAAAGTTTTATGCACCCCAAAATTCCCATTAATCCTCCTTCATGCACCTCTTTTACAAGCAAATTTCTCATGGAACATTTAAGCACACACAATCCTTTTTCTTTAAACAGATATCCATTATACCTATAGCAACCATTTTGTGACACATTTTCACAGGCAGCATAGATCTCAGAAAATTCAGCATCATGCTTACATTTCTCTCAAAGTTTCAAGTCCAAAATTTTTAGTTTCAAGAGTACAAAGTAATGCATGCCTCCTAGACAAAGCATTGGCCACTATGTTCTCATTGTAACATTCCCTGCAGCTTTATGGATTGACGACTATCCCCATAAACTAACATGAGTCTTTTCAACATGCTTTGTTCTTACTTGCACACTCTTGGTAAAACTTCCTAGGAGGTCACCTATCCTAAAATTTTTCCAAGTCAAGCATGCTTAATTGTGGAGTTCTTTAGTGATGGACTGCCAAAAAGAAGATACATCTTGTTGGTATAGATAGTATAAATCAATTCATATAAGTCCTCTTTAACTATTTAGTCTCATACCTACACAGTCTCAGGATCTCTCTTATTTGGGTGTGTAATCAGTTCATTCATGTATCCCTCTGCTTAGAAGTCTGCCAAAAGCTGCTCCTTGTCCGTGCCTTCTTGCACCAGCGATCACTCCCCGATGTTGTCACTGGGCGTTACATGCCCACCAGCTTTCACTTGGTTTGTCCCTAAACCACACTATATTGGGAGAGGTGCAGGCTCTGATACCATTTGTAACCCCCCTCCCCACACTATAGTACTATGCTCGAGTCATAACATTACAATAAGTAGTTGTTACAAAGGACTTATCTTCTTTCTTTCATTTCTTGATTCGATAAGTTATATACATAAGTGTCGTAATAAATAAGAGCCTTGTACCAAAAGCTATGCTAATTTGCCGCTTCTCGAAAGTTTTCAACACAATAATCAAGTGCAGAAATAGCAAAATAAAATGAGCATCCCAAGTAGTCGGCCACACAATAATTTACATTATATATAGTACCCATAAGTCATATAGTCATGCTATCACATACACATAATTCCATCTAGGTCATAACTAACTGATGAGAATTCAACCAAGACCAACAAAGTTCAATATCAATTACAACACATGGATGGACCAATGACTAGAGCTAGAGTAAAAAGGCTAAAAGAAGCTTTGCAAGGCCTAGTCATGGAAGCAAAGACCAAGAGCAATCAGATTGAGCATGAGACGCCAAATTGGATCAATCTTATTCAGTTTGATGAATACCCAAGTCCAACATGAAGAAGTCACTTGAAGACCCAAAGAATAAGCCCAATTCACATGATCAAGTTGCAAATAAATTGGGCTGGAATAATTAGTGCAATTTGTCTTATTTTCTTGTAATTTTCGTGCACCTTTTAATGTCTTTCAATTCAGATGCCTTTTACTTGTTTTCAAGTCAGTTTTAAGAGTTTTTAGAGTTCCTAGGCCAATATAATAGGTAGTGGAAGTGACAATGGAACTTTAATACTTAGTGGGAATGATAGTGGGACTTTAATGCCTAGTGGCAATGATAGTGGCTGCAACACAATGCTTAGTGGCTTGTGGAGTGGGATTTCAATACAGATTATAAATAGGAACTCAATGTAAGACACAAATCAAATTATGAATTACATTTTCTTGAGTTTTCTTTCCTAGTGAGAACTTCCCTTTGTTCTTGGGCAAAGAACTAAATCTGATCTTATCAAGGTAACTTGTGGCGATCAAAACAAGACTTATCACTCACCTTCTCATCTTCTCTTGAGTGTGGCATCTATATCCCTCTGAAACACAAACAAACTCAAACACATATCTTTAGACTCCAACCTGAAAGTGCAAGGTGATCTTGGTTTATTCTAGTTGCTGATTCAAGCCTCTCATCTCTAACCAAGTAGAATCATATCATTTGGTAATCAGAGCACAATTTCCTTGTTATTCAGGTCTGAACTTGTTTTATTTATTTTTATCTTCATCATTAAAAAAAAACAAAACGTGAAAAAAAAGAAAGAAGAGGAAACAAACCAGAACCTGTTCTACGTAAGTCTTAAGAAAAATTCCTTGTTTCAGTTCTTCTAGTCATCCCTTATTCTGATTTTCTTGTTTTGGTCAAAACTCTGTTACCTTAAGAGAATCATTGATTAGGTTCCTTCTTAAGAACTCATAAGAGGAAGTTTTTAGTGGAAAAAGGCTAGAGTGAACATTCTGGTCAAAAGCCAATATTGAGTGACATACACGAGTGTAAGTGTCATATTTCAAGAGTGTAAACACTCTGTGAGTTTCGTGAGGTCCTATACTTCTCTCTATCAACTAACTAACATGGCAGGAGATGAAAATTCTTCACCAGATAGAGGATTATCTGCTTTTCAGATGCAAACATTAACTGGCCATCTAGAACGGTTATTCAATCGAAAATTTGAAGAGCTCCATGAGAGGATGGATAGGATGGAAAACCATGCACTTGGAAGTCATCATGGTTCTCAAGAAGAAACAAATTACCAATCTGGAGAGGAAGAGACAAGTAATCAAAACCCAAGGAGAAGAAGGATCATTAGACACAATAGGAGAAGAAGAAATTCTGGTGATGAACTTAGAGGAATTAACATCAAAATTCCTCCATTTCAAGGGAAGTCTGATCCGCAAGCCTATTTGGAGTGGGCAATGAGAGTGGAGCAAATATTCTCTTGTCACACATATTCTGAAGGTAATAAGGTTAAGCTTGCTGCCCTTGAATTCACTGACTATGCTCTTGTTTGGTGGGATCAATTGCAAAAAGATAGAGCTAGGAATGGAGAGCAACCAATTCAGACAAGGGTAGAGATGAAGGCAATCATGAGAAGGAGATTTATGCCTTCATATTTCCATAGGGAACTCCACAATAAGTTGCAGAGCCTCAATCAAGGTTCTAAGAGTGTGGATGAGTATCACAAGGAGATAGAGATGGTCATGATTCAAGCAAACATTGTGGAGGACCAAGAAGCAACCATGGCTCGATTCCTCAATGGTCTTAACCGAGACATAGCTGATGCTGTGGAGATGTATCACTACGTGGAACTTCAAGAGATGGTGCACCAAGCTATTAAGGTGGAGCAGCAATTGAAGAGGAGGAATAGAAGAAATTCTTCTAGTTCCAATTCAATTCCTTGGAGAAACAATGCAAGGAAGGAGCAACCAATTGCAATTCAGTCCAAAGAGGCTGAATTAAAGAGAATTCAACCATCAACAGGCACTTCAAAGCACTGAGACATAAAGTGCTTTAAGTGTCTTGGAAGAGGTCACATTGCTTCTCAATGTCCCAACAAGAGAGCAATGATTATGAAGGATAATGGCGAGGTGGAGACCGAAGAAGATTCTGATGCTTCACCAAAGGATGAAAGTGAAGGTGAGGAAATTAGGCCTCATGACGGTGATTTGCTAGTTGTTAGAAGGATTTTGAATGTCCAGGGCAAAGAAGAAGATGATGCATAAAGGGAAAACATCTTTCATACTAGATGTCTTGTTCAAGGAAAAGTATGCAGCATGATCATTGATGGAGCTGCACCAATGTGGCCAGCATAACTTTGGTGGAAAAATTGAATTTCCGCACTTCTAAGCATACTAGGCCATATAGCTTGCAATGGCTTAGTAATGATGGAGAATTGAAGGTGGACAAGCAAGTTCTAGTACCATTCACTATTGGAGATTATGTGGATGAGGTACTTTGTGATGTGGTCCCCATGGAGGCCGCACACATACTTCTTGGAAGACCATGGCAATTTGACCATAAGGTGATCCATAATGGATACACTAATCGATTTTCACTTGTGCACAACAAGAAGAAGTTCACCTTTGCACCTTTGTCTCCAAGACAAGTTTTTGAAGATCAGGTAAAAATGAGGCAGTCTAGAGAGCATGAGGTATCCAATAAAAAAAAGAGTGAAAAGAAACTTTTGAGTGAAAGAAAGAAAGGTAAACACCAAGAGAACGGTGAACAAGAAAAAGAGAGTAAACACATGAGTGTCATTGCAAAGGAAAGTGGGATCAAGAGAGCTTGTTTTTCTCATCAACCTATGCTTGTACTTTTGTACAAGGAGACTTGTTTAAACTATAACATTGATCAAACTTCTTTGCCTAGCTCTTTTGTATCTCTTTTGCAAGAATTTGAGGATGTGTTCCCGGATGAAGTTCCAAGTGGTTTGCCACCCTTGAGAGGAATTGAGCACCAAATTGATCTAATTCCTGGAGCTATACTGCCTAATAGGCCATCCTATAGAACTAATCCTGAGGAAGCAAAGGAACTTCAAAGACAAGTTGAAGAGCTAATGCAAAAAGGACGGGTGAGAGAAAGCATGAGTCCTTATGCTATACCCGTTATCCTTGTACCAAAGAAAGATGGATCATGAAGGATGTGTACAGATTGTAGAGCCATCAACAAAATCACTGTAAAATATAGACATCCAATTCCTAGATTAGATGATATGCTTGATGAATTGCATGGTTCTTGTTATTTTTCTAAAATTGATTTGAAAAGTGGTTATCATCAAATTAGGATGAAAGAAGGGGATGAATGGAAAACTGTATTCAAAACTAAGTATGGATTGTATGAGTGGCTAGTTATGCCTTTTGGTTTAACTAATGCTCCAAGTACTTTCATGCGTCTCATGAATTATGTTTTGCGTGCTTTTCTTGGAAAATCAGTTGTTGTTTATTTTGATGATATCCTTATCTATAGCAAGAGCTTAGATGATCATCTTGAGCATTTGAGGGGGTGTCTTACTTGCATTAAGAGAAGAGAGATTGTATGCTAATCTAAAGAAATGTTCTTTTTGCACTCAATAAGTAAATTTTCTTGGATTCATTGTTAGTTCGAGAGGTGTAGAAGTGGATGAAGAGAAAGTAATAGCAATTAAGGAATGGCCTACACTGAAAAATTTGAGTGATGTCAGAAGTTTTCATGGGTTAGCTAGTTTCTATAGGTGGTTTGTCAAAGACTTTAGTACACTAGCTACACCCTTAACTAAGGTTGTCAAGAAAAATGTGGGATTCAAGTGGGAAAAAGAGCAAGAAGTAGCTTTCAATACCCTTAAGGAGAAGTTGAGTAATGCACCATTACTTGTTTTGCCTGATTTTACTAAATCTTTTGAAATTGAATGTGATGCTTCAGGTATAGGTATTGATGCTGTTTTGATGCATGAGGGGCGACCTGTGGCTTATTTCAGTGAGAAATTAAGTGGTGCTAAACTTAATTACTCCACTTACGACAAAGAGTTGTATGCTTTGGTGAGAACTTTGCAGGTTTGGCAACATTATCTTTTGCCAAAAGAATTTGTAGTGCACACAGATCATGAATCCTTGAAACATTTCAAGGGACAAGGAAAGGTAAACAAAAGGCATGGTAAGTGGATTGAATTTCTGGAACAATTCCCCTATGTGATCAAATACAAGCAAGGGAAAGAAAATGTTGTGGCAGATGCACTTTCTAGGAGGTATGCACTTCTTTCCACTTTAGATGCAAAATTGCTTGGTTTTGAGCATTTGAAAGACTTGTACATAAATGATTCTGATTTTTCACAATTGTACATTGCTTGTGAAAAAAGGGCAGAAAAGGATTTCTTTAGACAAGATGGTTACTTGTTCAAGGGTAATAGACTTTGTGTGCCTAATTGTTCCTTGCGTGAATTGCTTGTTAGAGAAGCTCATGGAGGGGGGTTAATGGGCCACTTTGGGGTTAGTAAGACTTTGAGTATTTTGGCTGAACATTTCTTTTGACCTCAAATGAAAAAGCAAGTAGAAAAAAATTGTGGTAATTGTATCACTTGTAAAAAGGCCAAATCCAAGGTCATGCCTCATGGGTTGTATACTCCATTGCGTATTTCTGATTCCCCTTGGACTGATTTATCTATGGACTTTGTATTAGGCTTGCCTCGGACCAAGAGGGGCAAAGATTCTGTTTTTGTTGTTGTGGACAGGTTTTCAAAAATGGCACACTTCATAGCTTGCCACAAAACGGATGATGCCACTCAAATTGCTGAATTATTTTTCAAAGAAGTGGTGAGATTGCATGGCATGCCAAGAAGCATTGTCTCTGACCGTGACACCAAATTCTTAAGTCACTTTTGGAGGACCTTGTGGAACAAGTTAGGAACCAAGCTCCTTTTCTCTACAACTTGTCATCCACAAACTGAGGTAGTGAATAGAACTCTCTTAACCTTGTTAAGGGCTGTGATTAGTAAGAATCTAAAATCTTGGGAAGAATGTTTGCCTCATTTCGAATTTGCTTATAATAGGGCAACACACTCCACTACTAATCACTCTCCTTTTGAAATGGTCTATGGTTTCAATCTTTTGACTCCATTAGATTTAATTCCTTTACCGATAAAAGAGCAAGGTAATCTAGATGGTAAAAAGAAGGCCAAATTTGTCCAGCAACTCCATGAGAAAGTGAGACAACAAATTGAAAAGAAGACATGGCTGTATGCTCATGAAGCCAACAAAGTGCGTAAGAAGGTGACTTTTGAACCAGGAGATTGGGTTTGGCTTCATATGAGGAAGGAAAGGTTTCCAGCTCAAAGACATTCCAAATTGCAACCAAGAGGCGATGGTCCTTTCCAAGTGATCGAGAAAATAAATGATAATGCCTACAAACTTGATCTTCCAGGTGAGTGCCAAGTTAGTGCTACTTTTAATGTGACTGATTTATCTTTGTTTGATGCAGACGATAAGCTTGATTCGAGGATGAATCCTTTTCAAGAGGGAGGGAATGATGAGAATTCAACCAAGACCAACAAAGTTCAAGATCAATTACAACACATAGATGGACCAATGACTAGAGCTAGAGTAAAAAGGCTAAAAGAAGCTTTGCAAGGCCTAGTCATGGAAGCAAAGATGAAGAGCAATTAGATTGAGCATGAGATGTCAAATTGGACCAATCTTACTCAGTTTAATGAATACCCAAGTCCAACATGAAGAAGTCACTTGAAGACCCAAAGAATTAGCCCAATTCACATGATCAAGTTGCAAATAAATTGGGCTGGAATAATTAGTGCAATTTATCTTATTTTCTTGTAATTTTCGTGCACCTTTTAATGTCTTTCAATTCAGATGCCTTTTACTTGTTTTCAAGTCAGTTTTAAGAGTTTTTAGAGTTCCTAGGCCAATATAATAGGTAGTGGAAGTGATAATGGAACTTTAATACTTAGTGGGCATGATAGTGGGACTTTAATGCCTAGTGGGAATGATAGTGGCTGCAACACAATGCTTAGTGGCTTGTGGAGTGGGATTTCAATACAGATTATAAATAGGAACTCAATGTAAGACACAAATCAGATTATGAATTACATTTTCTTGAGTTTTCTTTCCTAGTGAGAACTTCCCTTTGTTCTTGGGCAAAGAACTAAATCTGATTTTATCAAGGTAACTTGTGGCGATCAAAATAAGACTTATCACTCACCTTCTCATCTTCTCTTGAGTGTGGCATCTATATCCCTCTGAAACACAAACAAACTCAAACACAGATCTTTAGACTCCAACCTGAAAGTGCAAGGTGATCCTGGTTTATTCTAGTTGCTGATTCAAGCCTCTCATCTCTAACCAAGCTGAATCATATCACTAACCCTACCTTGGTCCTTGCAGTGACCTCGTAATCCGGGTTAGGGTCTACAAAATATAACCAACTACAAACAGATAAACTTAACTCCCTTGGTTAGTAGCTCATCAAAAGATTAGACCTAAGAGCCCAAAATAGTCAATAAATATGAGGGAACCTAAGTCATCCTGTGGCTATATCTATAAGTGGGATATGCCATAGTCAGTCAAGCAAAAGAGAGTAGTGCCCATTAGGCACCTCAACTAGGTAACCCTGCCAACCCCTACTGTCTTCGGAGGAAGTAGAGGAATCAAAAGAAGTCTCTTTACAAGGGTCCAACTCAGCATCAATGGCAGGCTGTGGTGGTGCTTGAGCAGCAGGTGTGGCAACTAGTGAATGAGTCATATATAGTAGAAAAGCAGGAAAAGGAGACTCCAGATCGAAAGTAGGACTTATAATAGTAGTAGCAAATGGGCAATCAAATAGAACATAAATACGGATACGAGACTGAGCAACCAGGTACAATGACCCTAACTCCTGGTCGTAATGCCATTGCCAATCGGGCATCTCGAGAAAACACATGATCGAGGCCATCTATATAAAATGTATCATAGAGTAGGAGTAAGAATCAATGATTCCTAGTAGGAAAAACACCAGTCTATTACACAGTGATATCTGACATAGTATGAAAAGAATTAATATATCTTTGATTCCCCTTTTAAAATAATTAGCTTTGTCTGTTTCCTTTCCTATTTAATAGAGTATTATGAGTGCACTTATGTTTGATAGTAAAATCATGGGGTTCATTAAATAATTATTAGATTGCTTGTTTACTTCTTCGACATAATCTTATTAGTAACTTTAGGCTCAAGAATAGAACTCATAGGATTCCTGATAATAACACCCCATGTTACATCCTGATATAGTTCACTTGATGTAGCACCTCGTACTACATCCTGATATAGATCACAATAATATCATGCTATTCTCAATACATCACTTTCCTCATAATGTTGTAACATCTCGTGTTACAACCTGATATAGTTCACTTGTTGTATTACCTTGTACTATAGTCTGATATAGATCACACTGTGAATTCAAGAGCTTACAATCAATCAATTGATATTAAATAAAGCTTACTTTCTTAAGCTTTCTCTTTTCATATTAATCTTTACTATTTATCTAGAAAATCTCATGATTATTAAGTAAAATCTCTTCTAAATAATTCTATTTCTCATGCTATTGCTTTGAGATTTCCTTGAAATCTCCTCAACTTTTGTGAGATTTTCTCTGTTAAGTCTCCTGAATTGCTATGAGAATTTTTAGTTTAAAATCTCTTGGATTCTTATGAGACGTTCCGTTCAAAAGTCTCCTGAAGTCTTATGAGATATTCTATTTAAAATCTCTCTTTAATCTTTATGAGATTTATCAGTAAAATCTACTAAACTCTTTATGAGATTTTTCTGAAAGAAAACAACTAAACTTTTTATAAGAATCTTCTATAAAATCTGTTAAACTGTTATAAGATATTTCTGCAAAGTCTACTAAACTGTGATGAGATTTTTCTAGAAAGTTTGCTAATATTTTATGAGATTTATTTACCACAGAAACTCATAGGACTCCATACTTAGTAATTCTTAAAGCTTTCAGGAAATTAAACTAAGTGTCTTTCATAGATTTTAGAGCTTTTATTCTACAGATTAAAATCTCATTATTTTCACGAAACTTTAGCTTCGCACTTCAAATACTAATTTTTCAGATTTTACAAAACTATTTCTAATAATATTCTAGAAAATTTCCAGATCTCACATTATTTTTAAAGAACCAGAATCTCTTTATTTACTTAATAAATCTCTCAAATCCATTCAATCTATACACAAGATTCTCATCTCTTGCATCCTTTACATCTATCAAGTTTATATACATATGCATCTTTAAATATTTTCAGATTTCAAAAACATAATTTCAAACACATATCAAGGGTTTATCTAGCAAAATTAGTCAAACAATCACAAGCAATAGACACAGAATTTTTCCTACTTTCCTTGAAGCTTTTAGACACACTGTTTGTAACATTCCCTACTACTTTATGGATTGACGATTGTCCCCACAAACTAACACGGGTCTTTTTAGCGTGATTTGTCCTCACTCATACACTTCCTGGGAAAACTTCCTAGGAGGTCACCCATTCCAAAATTGCTCCAAGTCAAGCACGCTTAACTGTGGAATTCTTTAGTGATGGGCTACCGAAAAGAAGATGCATCTTGTTGGTATAGGTAGTACAAATCAATTTATATAAGCCCTCCTTAACTGTATAGTCCCATACCTATATAGTCTTTCAAATCCTTCTCATTTGGGTATGTAATCGGTTCATTCATGTATCCCTCTGCTTGGAAGTCTACCAGGAGCTGCTTTTTGTCTGTGCCTTCTTTTGCACCAGTGATCACTCCCCGACTCGTCCCCAGGAATTACACTTTTCTCTAGCTTTTCTTCTCTAATCCAAGCCTCAAACCCACCTTTCAATGATGAGGACACGGTTAGTGACAAGGATAACAAAGCGCTTGGTGAACTTGGAGGTCCAATGACAAGGGCGAGATCTAAGAAGGCTAAAGAGGCTCTAAATAAACTTGTGGCAACTTTATTTGAAGCTCCGAGTCTTGGGGAATTGCAATCCAAGATGGTGAATTGCTTAATGCAAATTGAAGGAATAGAGGCTTAGTTTTTCTTTTATTTTTTTTTGTACGTGTTAAAATGGGCTGAACATTCTTATTAGTTTACTAATAGTGATGGGCTGAATTAGTAAACTGATTTTGGGCCTTATTATAATGTGCCTGAGTTAGGTCTGGTTTAAGCAAACTTGAAAGGCGTTGCCCATTATAAAAGGCAAACCGTAACTTTTAGAGGAAAACCTTTTCAGAACATTTTTATCTTAAGTGTGAGACTTGCTCTCTCTTGGTTCTTCATAGAATCTCTGAACTTATCAAGAGTGCTCATCCTTGTGGCGTTCCTAAGCCTATCAATCTCTTGATTGTGGCGCCTTGTTCTTTCTTTTCTATTCTTGCCAGGATTTATGTTTAATCCAAAACGTCCATTAACCCTCGTCCATATCTCAAGATATATGAATCAGATTTCGGTGATTCTTGAGCCTAAATTGTGTTTCAGAACGTGAGGTTTCTTCTCGTTTTTGAATCGTCTAATTCTGAGACGTGTATCACGAGATACAGGGTAGAGTTAACTTTGTACTGAACCTGCGTTTCCAACCTTGGTAGATCCGTGTTGCATGATTCATGGAGTTTGGATCATATCATGTGGTATCAGAGCTCAGTTCTAAGGTTGGCTAATTTGGTACTGATTTTTTTTTCCTTCTTGTCCAGCTTTGTGTCTTTTGTCTATTTCCATTGTTTGTCTTGTCTTCTTACATTTTTGGGTGCTGGATTTGTTTCCTATAATTTGTGCAGCACCTGTTTGTCAATTGTCCTCAATTATTGCAAATTCCAACATTTTGATCTCTCAAATTCTGCATTAGCTTGTTGTTATTAACTGTTGAGTTAGAAGCAAAAATACACAAAAAAAATTGAAATAGAAAACAAAAGAGTTAAAAAAATTTGAACTAGAAAAGAAAAGAAAAAAAAAAGACAGAAAGAAGTTTAACAGAGGAGACAGCAGCTTTTTTTTTCTTTCTATAATTTCAATGCACATTGTTTGCTTGATAAAGTTCCTAAGTGTCTTGCTAAGTCTTTTTATTTTTTATTTTTTTCTTCAGTCTATCATCACTTAGCTGTTCTTTTGTGTGTAATCACATTGTTGAGTCTTAAGTGAGTACTCTTGTGTATTCTTGGAGAATCTACTGAGAATTTAAAGAGAGCTCTTGAGTGGAAAAAGGCAAGAGAGAACTTTACACAAAAGCCTGTTAGAGAGCAACAAACACAAGTGAAATGTCTCTAAGAGTGCAAACACGTGAGAAGTGTGGTGAGGTCCTATTGCTTTTTTTTTTCTTTTTGCTTGAATTATGGCAGGAATAGG
This sequence comes from Dalbergia cochinchinensis, assembly GCA_031216125.1. Taxonomy (NCBI): domain Eukaryota; kingdom Viridiplantae; phylum Streptophyta; class Magnoliopsida; order Fabales; family Fabaceae; genus Dalbergia; species Dalbergia cochinchinensis. The sequence continues at coordinate 27,543,562 of CM062375.1, read as the reverse complement.
TAATGATGGTACCCCTCCTCCTCAAGGAAATAACAGATTGTTAGTGGAGGCTATTACAGCTCAAATGCAAAGGATGATGAAGGAGCATACAAAGGAGTTATATGAGAGAATTGAACAATTAGAAAATCAAGGTCAACATGATGATGATGAAGGTAGAATGAGGAGAAGAGATAATCAGGGTGATGCTAGAGAGGACCGAATTGAGGGAGTCAAGCTTAATATTCCACCTTTCAAAGGGCAAAGTGATCCTAAGGCTTATCTTGAGTGGGAGATGAAAATTGAGCAGTTGTTCTCATGCCACAATTACACTGAAGAAAAGAAAGTAAAGGTGGTAGCCATGGAATTCACGGACTATGCTCTTATTTGGTGGAACCAATTGCAAAAAGAACGACTTCAATATGAAGAACCTTTGGTGGATACTTGGGTTGAAATGAAGAGGTTGATGAGAAGGAGATCTATCCCTTCCTATTATCATAGGGACCTTCATAATAAGCTCTAAAGGCTCACACAAGGTAGTAGGAGTGCTGATGAAAATATCACAAGGAGATGGAGGTGTCTTTGATTAGAGCCAACGTGCATGAAGATAGGGAGGCTACTATGGCATGTTTTCTGAATAAGCTAAATAATGACATTAGAGATGTGGTTGAGTTACAAAATTATGCGGAGTTGGAAGACTTGGTACATCAAGCTACTAAAGTGGAGCAGGAACTTAAGAGAAAAGGTACCATGAGAAGGAGTTCTTCTAATTTTAATTCTTCAAATTGGAACGAAAGAAATAAGGAGGGAGGTACTTCTTCTAACAATACCACTATTGCACCTCAAAGGACTCAATTCAAGTCTAATGAGACCCTTAAAAAGACAAGGAGTAGTGAGATAAAATGCTTCAAGTGTTTGGGGAGAGGTCACATAGCTTCGGAGTGTCCAACCAGGAAGACTATGTCACTTAAGGAGAGTGGAGAAATTACTAGTGAGTCTTTAGCTAGTGAAGCCGAGGAAGAGGAAGAGGTAGATGAAGAGATAATTGTGGAGGCCAAAGAAGGAGATTTATTGATGATTATGAGGTTGCTTGGAAGTCAGATGCAAGCTCTTGATGATTCCCAAAGAGAGAACATTTTTCACTCTAGGTGTTCAATCAATGGGAAACTATGTTCTTTGATTGTGGATGGAGGGAGTTGCACTAATGTGGCCAGCTCTAGATTAGTGTCCAAATTAAATTTGGAGACTAAGCTACATCCTAGGCCATACAAACTCCAATGGCTTAGTGAAGATGGAGAGATGACCGGGAGCAAACAAGTGAAGCTGCACATTTTCGTGGGACAATACAATGATCAAGTGGTATGTGATATGGTTCCAATGGAGGCAAGCCATATTCTCTTAGGGAGGCTGTGGCAATATGACACCAAAGCTATTCATGATGGGTTCACAAACAAGATTTCTTTCATGCATAATGGGAGGAAAATTGTGCTCCAACCTTTATCTCCTAGAGAGGTGTGTGAGGATCAAATAACATTGAGAGAAAAGAGACTGCAAGAGAAAAAAGAGATGAGTGACACACAAAAGAATGAGACATTTGATAAATAAAAAAAGAGTAAAACACTTATGGGATTGAGTGAAACACTTGAGAGCAAACAGAGTTGTTTAGTAAAGGAAAGTGAGGTGAAGAAGTTGTTGCTTGCTAACAAGCCACTTTATTTACTTTATTGCAAGAAAAATATTTTAACTACTAATAACTCTAATAAAAGTGTTGCCCCTGCTCGTGTTGAGTTTCTTTTGCAGGAATACAAGGATGTGTTTCCAAAGGAGGTTCCAAGCGGATTGCCACCTTTGAGAGGGATTGAGCATCATATTGATCTCATCCCTAGTGCATCTTTACCCAATCGGCCAGCTTATAGGAGCAACCCGTAAGAGACCAAAGAAATACAAAAGCAAGTTGAGGAGTTGATGACAAGAGGTTGGGTGCAAGAAAGCTTGAGTCCATGTGTTGTTCTAGTGATTCTGGTGCCTAAAAAGAATGGGACTTGGAGGATGTGCAAGGATCAGAGAGCAATCAACAACATCACAATCAAGTACTGACACCCTATTCCCAGGTTAGATGATCTTCTTGATGAACTGTATGGTGCTTGTTATTTTTCTAAAATTGATTTAAAAAGTGGGTATCATCAGATTAGGATAAGGGAGGGGGATGAATGGAAAACTGCCTTTAAAACTAAGTATGGTTTGTATGAGTGGCTGCTTATGCCTTTCGGGCTAACTAATACCCCAAGCACTTTTATGAGATTAATGAACCATATCTTCAGAGACTTTTTTGGCAAGTTTGTTGTTGTTTACTTTGATGACATTCTGATTTATAGCACTAGTTTTGACTTGTATATTGAACATTTGAGGGCTGTTATGTGTAACACCCTAATTTTAACCCAACTTTCTAGAACACATTAGGTTAAACATTAGGCTATTACCTCATAGTCTCATCTTTTTCTTGAAAATATTTAGCGGAAATTACGGTAAATTTTTTTTTTGAAAGTATAAAACAAAGTGAGAGCCGCGAACTTAACTATTCGAATAACAGAAACGTGAGACATGATTAACACTCATAGAGAGAACTCAAAAAGGAAAACATATAATAGTGGAGCAGAAATCATCATAACAAGAGAAACATTTCATTAATAATATATTTAGAGTACATAGGTAGTCATACCCGCATAGGTACAAAAGAGCTTGTGATAAAGAAGAAATAAAATACAACAAGAAACACAAGTGTAGGGTGCGACTACAATAAAAATCCAAAATGCTACCCTTCTAGTAAGCTACGAGTATAAATCCACCACCCTTCCCAAAAGATATAGCCGAAGGGAATATCCTTGCAACGCTTGTGTACTCGAAAGCTCCACCGGGGTATAGTGCACCTCCCACACTGGCGTGTCAATGAAGTCAACGAACATCGCCATCGCTCTCTGAAGATGTGACGGCAGAAGAGAGAGAGGAGTGAGAATTCTTAGTAAAGAATCTCAGTAGGAGTCTCCTATCCTAGGGTTACATCGTTCACATCCCCAGGAACCTTGGGTTTATTTCATAAAGACAAGTGAGCATACATCAAGTTCATTTTAAGTTCTAAAGTGTATTTTAGCCAAGGTCCATTCATTTTAGGATGATCTTAATGTCATGAATGCAACATAATAAAGAATGTATGCGTGGCGCTACTTAATGCACATACATCAATCATCATCATACTTAGTGGTATTAAGTGGCAATTAGAATACATTCATATGGGACAAACTTAGTGACATAATCATAATCATAAAACTTCTCTTCCTTATGGGCCACCCTAAAAGACAATCGAACTGGGGGTGCTTTACGAACCGATGTCACCTAACGTGTCCATCTCTAGGTTATGAGCTCATACCTTAACTAGTCGTCACTAGTTCTTACTTACCATTTAATGATAAGCGTATCATAAATCATAAATCCCGACTATCTGAGTACGGGTTAGGGGAAAATCTCTTAGGGGTGCTCGGCCGAACCAGTGTCACCTAAGAGTAAAAAATGGGTACCGATGTCACATGAGTTCTATGGAGGTGCTCGCCAAACCGGTGTCATCCTAGAACCCATCTTAGTACCTTAATTTTCAAAATCTTTAAGTCCCCAAATTTGTCGGAAATTCGGTGGCACGATGGCATCACGCAATTTCTTCCAAATTTGTTTTATGCCACATAAACATATATCCTCATGAATTCCTCATATGAATAACGTCATCATCCTTCACATAACATATGCATCATCGTAAAACATCTTAACATACCTTAGTATCATATAAATATCATTCTCATATTCTTAATGTCTTATGCATTGACCGCTATGGTCTTTAACTCACAGTCTAAGTTATGAATCATTCAAAGCTAACCTCTCGGGTACTTAGGAGGTTATGACTAAGTATATCTCTCTTCATACTATGGTCAACAATATCTCTCAATCTCAAAGGTGCAGAATTCATAATTTCAACTTTACGGGTACCTAGGAGTCACGACAATGACCCTTTCTAAGTTCGGTTTGCTCCTAAGGCACCAAGATCAAGTCCTAAACCAATTATGAGTCATTTCTACACATTTAAACTAATTTAGAACCATGATTATCATTACTAAACCTTGCTGGACAGAATCCAGAAAATTCTAACATTGAAGGATCTAGAACTCTCAAATTAATTCTTTTCTAGTTTCTAACCTTTCTTATCTTTTACTTATGAGTTTTTCCATTGATCATACTTAAACATAAGCATGTTATCATCGTTAAAACAGCTCATACAGTGGCCAAACATAGCAAGGCGGAACCGAAACAACACTCTCCATACAAAGGCATAAAACATACTTTTTAAAGCACATAGGATACTAGTTTCTCTTGGAACCTTTTTAAAACCTTCAAAACTCTTTTGTAAACATTTTTAACATCTAAAATCATCAAGATATTTATAAGGGCAGTAGCTAAGTTGAATTTATTTCAAGAGGTACTAAATCCATAAAACTTAGTTCTATATGTTCTTTGAATCCACATAGACTTAGAAAAATTATAAAGCATAGCTTATGGGCATTTGTGATCAAATGAAACTTATCCTGAGTTCATTCATCTCACATAGCCCAAGTGGGCATTCTAAGAGAATGCTTTCCATGTAACACCCCGATTTCTCTGTCCGAGGGAAATGACCAAAATGCCCCTGAGGTCATTTCCTGACCCGAGTTCGAGGGTAACCAACTCGGTCGTCCTCGAAGGGTCAACTCAATGTTTGAAGGGGATTGAATGGCCTTTGAATGCTTCCGGAAGCGAAAATCTCGTTTTCCGCAGTTTCGAGTCAAAATGACCAAAATACCCCTATAGCGTTTTTACGCGGGTAAAGGTGCCGTTTGAGCCCGGAACTTTCCCCAGAGGTTTAAAAACATGTTTTCATGTGTCTAGAGGTCTCTGTTCAAGTCCCGGTGGTCCCGGGCAGTTTTAGTGCAAAATTACGATTTTGCCCCTAGAATAGTGTTTTTGAGCTTAAGGACGTAATTAAGCAAACCTAAGCAATATTAGGCTCTAAACGAAGACTAATTAATTTCCCTAATTAATCTAGAGTCAAAATAATTTATTAAAGTTAATTAGAACCTAAAATTGCTTAGATTAAACTTAAATCCCTTTTTAGAACTCAAGACTTCTAGTCTTGGAATCTTGAATAGTGTTTTCTCTCTCCAATTCCTTAAATCAAGGAAATGTGTCTAGAGTTGTTTAGACTCTAAATTGAGGATTTAACTCACTAATGGTGCAAGACCACTCCTTAATTATGTCTAGACCACCTTAATTATCCATTTTCTTTACCTAAACACTTTCTTACAAATTCCTAATCTTAAGCATAATCAAAGATACACCTAAACACAACTCTAAACCACAATTAAAATGCAAGAAATCCTTCCCCATGGGCTGATGCATTTCGGCCACCTCATCCCCCTTTGACCACATGTTAAATTATTTTCTCACTCAAAGAACCATGCTTGAGGTCATACCTTGAACCATACCTCACCATACTTTGAACCATACCTCACCATGCCTCAAGACCACATTATCTCACCTCATGGAACTCATGGTCTCCCTCCCCATCTGATGGCCGAAACCTCCTCCTGACTTTGCACCCTCCATTTGCTTCATTTCTCTATAAATAGATGGCCTTGGGAAGCTTGCACCACTTTTAGATCATTTGCTAAGTTTAGGAACACTCAAAGGTTTTCTTTTTCTCTCAAAGTTCTTGTGTTCTTCAAGTTCTTGGAGTTCTTCAAGTTCTTCATCTTCTTCATCTTCTTCTTCCATCTTCAAGTTCATCACATCAAGTAGGGATTTTCTTTCATGTATTCTTTCTTTAGAGTTCTTGCTTCAAGCTTTATGTTCATAGTTTCTCTTGATTCTTTTTAGAACTTCTTTTCCTTTCCTTGTTCTTGCTCATTTTCGGCCATGGGCCTTGGAGTTCAAAGAAATGAGAGCTTGATTATGAGAGTTTCATGATGATGTTCATCACTTGAAACAAACTCTAGAGCTTGATCTTTGTTCTTGAGCAAAAGTGTTTCTAGTTTTTCCTTTCTTGAACCTTTGAGAACTTTAACTTTGATGTTGTTTCAAAATGGTTCTAATGACTCAATGATGAGGTCTCATGATGTTGGTGTTAGTATATCACCAAGATCATGGATTCTAGAGTTTCAAACATTTCTTTTCTTTCCTTGAAGTTTCGGCCATTACCTTTCCTTTTCATGCTAGATGTTTGATTTTCTAAATATGTTATGTTGAGTTCTAAGAACTCTAGACTTTTACTTTGTCTTGGTTTGATGAGTTTGGGTTGAGGTTTAAGTTCCTTTAAAGTCTTGTTAAGAGCTCTAGAAAGATAAAATGAACTTGCATAATTTATTTTGTGCTTGCATTCATATCTACATTCTTGCTATGCATCTTTATTTTCAAGCTATCACCTAAGAACATAAAGATTAAAATGGAACTTGCATCTTCACTTAATTTAATTCTCGAAGCCTTTCTATTTCGGCCTTAAAGTCGATTGTTGTTGGGCCTAGAGCACTAAAATAAAGAATTGAACTTGCATTATCACCTAATTAATCTCTCGAATGCCTTTCTATTTCGGCCTTAAAGTCGATTGTTGTTGGGCCAAGAGCACTAAAATAAAGAATTGAATCTTGCATATTTACTTTCAAGCTTGCATGTTTAAGTTATGCCTTGCATATTTAATTTTAAGTCATCACTTTACTTTGTAAGTAAGATTAAAAATGAAAAGCATGAGCACGTTTAGTTTATGTCGCAACTTAAGGAACCTAGAGCTCAAAGACTTCCCCATTTCATTCCAAGTTAAAGTTTAATTTAAAACCATTCTTTGAATGGATGTTTTTCTTTCGGCCAAGTAGTGATGATGGACTTGCAATGAGTTTTCATCTAGCTACTAGGACCAATAATCTACGTTTCAAGTTTTCCTTAAAGCTTTACAAATCTTTATAAGGTTATGTCATTATAAGTTGTGATTCCAATCTCTTTTAGGGGATGGAATATGTTTTGGTCACTGACCTAAGGCTTCACTTAGCCTCTTGATGAATTAAAATGTTTTGCAAAGAGTTTTAGAAGTTCTAGATCGATTCCAAGAGAAACTAGTTAACTTATGTACCTAGAAATGTCAATTTAACTCTCTCATTTAAGTCAAATGTTTTCGACTCTGATGTGATGAGTGTGATGCTGTATGATGATGTTTTGATGTGTTGGAATGTGTGAAAATATCATATGATGATGTAGAAGCGATCCTATGCATGATAGGTAAGAAACTAGCTAACTAGAAATACTGTAAAGCTAGAATTTAACATAGTTTTGACCCATTTGTTTATGGAACTTTTCCAAACTGTTTTAATGGGAACATAATCAGATTTAGATTGTTTAGACATGGAAAACTTGGTCTCATTTGAATTAGAATTGAATTCTAGCACCTATGGGGAAACTAGTAACTAGAAAACCGTAAAAATGCAAATGTAGAACTCTTAGAACATTTAATTTTCTGGATTCTGTCCAGCACCCTTACAACATGATTAATAATTAGTCCTTAAGCATAGGAATGCCTCATAATTGATTTAGATTTAATATATAGCCTTCAAGTAAAACAGAACCAAGAAAGGGTCTAAAACGTAAGTTCTAGAACCCCGTAAATACAAGTTAGGAATTCTACCCTATGCTTTTCAGATTTAAATGTAGATATGAGGATTATGAGTGATGATTAATTATGAGCCCCTAGGTGCATAAAGATATGAGCGATGGATGTAGAGAACTATATCTCAAGATTAAGACCCGTAAGGGTCAAAGCATAAGCTACCGTAAGGGTAAACGTTTGAATGTTCAATGGTGATGCTTGTGGTATGTAAATGATGATGATGTTATTCACATGAGGAATTCATGAGGTTGTATGTTTATGAGAGTATATAGTGTCGATATGTCGATGCTCACGCCATGATGCGTTATGCAAAATTATGATATTATGATGCTTATGATGCACACGATGATTATGATGCCTTATGTTGGTATTGAATGGCTATGCATGCTCTATATGTTTGGTGGCATAAAGCAAGTTTGATGGAAATCCGGTGTACGCCGTTACGCTGCCGAATTTCCCATCAAACTTGAGTACTTGAGAAAAAGCTTGCGAAAACTCCTGGGTGACTCCGGTTCGGCCGAGCATCCCCTGGATAGGTTCGGGTGACACCGGTTCGGCCGAGCACCCTGCAACAGATGTGACATAGTACTGAGACGCATTTCTCCCGCTACGGTGGGGAGGAAACAAATCGGTGAGGGTATTGACATTGAGCTTGCCAAAGCGGACAATTCGCTGTGTACTAGATACCAGTAGAGCGTTTCAAAGAAGGAAATGATCCTAAGATAGGTGATCCAAGAAAGTTATGTATACCCCCTCAATTAGCCCATATTAAATCTAGTGACGACTAGTTAGGATTGAGCTCATTCCTAGGCGATAGGTGAGACGTAGTTTGGTGACCAGATTATCACCGGGCCGGTGAATCGGTTGGACTTTTGGTGGATATGTTAAGAGGGTGGTCTTTAAGAAAAAGAACTTAAGAGTTTTACTTATGAGAAAGATGCCACAAGAAAAGTACTATGCCTTTTTTTGTGCCATGAATATGATTTATGTTCCTTTATGATGTGCCCAAGTATTACGATTTTCGTGTTAATGTGCATATGGTATTGTCATGCATTCATCAAATATCAGTTGCATTCATGTCATTAAGACACATACTAAAAGACACCCACTTCGGATAATTAGATTTGTAAAGCCTAAAACCAATCCTTATGCATGTACACCTTTTTCATAATTAAAACCGAGGTGGCTGGGGACGACGACGATGACACTAGTGTTAGAGTCGGGAGTCCCTACTGAGAATCTCGAATTGAGTTTCTCATCCCTTCCCTTTCTTCCGTGTCGTCTCTAGATGAGGATTACAACGAGGTTCGTGACTTCTTTTGAGGCGCGCGCGCTTAAGGGACACACTAGCAGACGGAGTAGAGGGTCGCTGCGGAGGCATAGATAGCTTAGCTTTTTGGGTTGACACTTATCTAACCTCATAGGTGGATAAGGATGACTTCACATATGTGGGCATGTCTTGATGTAAATGATGGTACTATGATGTTAGTAGTCTATGTATCTATGAAGATGTGATGATATTGTGATCGTAATGTATAATACTATGTTTCATGATTATCAATGGTGTGGTTACTTTTTCCTGCACGTTATGGTTATGACGAACGTTAGGTTAGTGCGCGGCTCGCGTTTTGCTTTCAAGTTTCAAAAAGAAAAATTTATTCGTATTTTCCGCTAAGTATTTTAATGAAAGATTCTAAGGAATGAGACAAAAAAAGTAATAGACTAATGATTAACCTAAATATGTTCTAGAGTATTGGGTTAAAAATTAGGATGTTACATTCCATGTCTAACTCTCATTTGAGACCTTGGGACAAATCTTTGAGCTCTAGAGCTTTAGGTGATGACAAAACATAAACATGCCATGCACTTCATTTTTATTGTTCATTAGGGAAATAAAGTGAGAACTTGAAAAGTAAATAGCTCAAAATAAATATGAGATGCAATTTGTTATTATCTTGGATTTTAAGTGATGACTTGAATAATAAACGTGAAGTGCAATGCTTGGAAATTAAATATGAATATGCAAGTTCATTTTTAGTCTTAGAGCATTAGTGATGACATAAAAATAAATCATGCTATGCAAGGCATAAACTAAATATGAATGCAAGTTCATTTTGGTTTAATAACTAGAGCTCGTCCAAGACTTTAAAGAACCAATATTCACAACCCCAACATAGTCTCATCAAGTCAAGAGAATGGAACTAAAAGAAATCTCCATACTTTCAAGAAAAGGAATTATGGCCGAAATCGTGAGGCTAAGAGAAAGTAATCCATATTCCTTTTTGAAATCATTATTATTTTCTTAAGTTGAAAACTTTAGTGAACTTCATAGCATAATAATAAAAACTAAAGAAAACTCAAGCTTTAGGGGTCTCATTATGATGAACACATAGTCATCATCTAGAGGTCCCCATCATCAAGCCATCATGTATGAGTTTAAAGGTCATGAAGGCCAAAAACTCAAGAAGGAAACCATGAGAGTTTTAAAAAGAAATTCCAAGAGGTAGCTAGAGAAAAACTCATTTTTCATGGAAATGAGATGCAAAGAAACACTCCTACCTAGAGTGAAGACAAAGAGCTTGAACTTTGAGAGAAGAAAACAAGATGATGAGCTCCTCCAAAAGGCTTGATGTTTTCGGCCAAGGGGAGATAAGGAGGTTAGAGTTGTGTTTGAGGTGAGGTTGTGTTTGAGATGAAATATTTGAGAGGTTTGATGGTGATTCAAGGTTATGGGGTGATGTGTGAAGGTTATGAGATGATGATGATGAAGTAAAGAGATGAAAAAGATGAAGATGAAAAAGAAAGGAACTCTTTGGCACTAGAGAGAAAGAAAGAAACTAGCAAGACTACTCTAAGCTTTAGCAAATGCTCAATGTGCATCCAATGCTAACACAAGCTCCCTATTTATAGAAAAACAAAGTGATAGGTGAGAGAATGGAAAGCATGGCTAATGGTAAGAAAGAGAAAATATCTCTTTGATGGTGTCATACAAGCATGGTTTGAAGCATGGAGCTCATGACACAAGGTATGGCTTCAAGCATGGGTTTTTGAGTGATCTTTTCTTTAAATTGTGGATGAAATTAGGCTTCTAGAAGACCAACATGGCTGGAAGTTTTTCAGCCACAAATAATTGAAGGGAATGATTTATTTTACTTGGTTATTCATTTGGAAAAGCAAGCTTGATTGAAATTATGACAAGGCATGACAAGTAAGGTGATTTGAGGTGATTTTCCTTTAAGTTTGAAATGAAATAATTCATGAAAATGGGGGATGATTTTTGGTTAGATTTGGGCAGCAAGGAGAGAGGAAAAATCTTCCATATAATTGGGTGTTAATGATAGGATTAAGTGTAGGTTAGTTTAGGTACAAGGTTAGGAGTAATTAAGCTTAAGTTTAGGTAACTAAGCATGTGTATTAGGAATTTTATGACAAGGTTAGGAGTGCTCTTACATCATTAGAGAATTTAAAACTCATTTGTGAATAAACAATGTGTATCACAATCCCATGATTTAAGGAAAGAGAGAGAAAACACTATTTGTGCACTATTTGCACACTATTCATTGATTCCTACACTCAAAGTCCTTGAATTTAAAGATAGGGTTTTAAGTTTATCTAAGCAATTTTAGGTTCTAATCATCCTTATTAAATTATTTTGACCTTAGATTAATTATGGAAATTAATTAATCTTCGATTAGAGCCTAATATTGCTTAGGTTTCGTTTCGCTTGCAGTGTGATTAGGTGTAAACATACGAAACTACGGGCAAAACCGTAATTTTGCACTTATTTTGCCCGGGACCTCCGGGACCAAAACTTAGACCACAGAAAACATAAAAACATCTTTTAAAACCATCTGGAGAGGTTTCGGGTTCATCCGGCACTTGCAAAAGGGTAAAACGCCACAGGGGCATTTTGGTCATTTCGACCCGAAAACTCGAAAAATGAGATTTTCAATCCCGGAAAGAAACACAAGTCATCCAATCCCCTTCCAACATTGAGTTTGCCCTTCGAGTACTGCCGGACCTGGCTTTCCTCGAATTCCGGGCTGATAATGACCTCAGGGGCATTTTGGTCATTTTCACTCTAGCAGAAATCGGGGCGTTACATTACTCCCCTCCTTAAAAAGAATTTTGCCCTCGAAATTCGTACCTTAGAATAATTCGGGGTACTTTGACTTCATCTCGGACTCAAGTTCCCATGTAAACTCCTCGGTGTTTCCTCGTCCCCATGCGACCTTCACCAAAGGAACAGACTTATTCCTCAACTGTTTAACACCTTGGTCCACGATTCTCGTCGGTGGTAGTTTGAATGTCAGGTCCTCCCTTAACTGTACATGTTCTGGCTCTAAGACATGGCTAGGGTCGAACTCGTATTTACGCAACTGAGAGACGTGAAAGACGTCATGAAGGTTTGACAGATTAGGTGGCAAGGCTATTCTATAGGCTACGAATCCGATTCTCTGAAGAATTTCAAAAGGACCGAGGAATCGGGGACTCAACTTCTTGACTTTCATGGCTCTACCTATTCCTGTAGTGGGGGTGATTCTTAGAAATACATGTTCTCCCTCTTGGAATTCCAAGGGCTTACGCCTTTTGTCCGCGTAGCTTTTCTGCCGACTTTGAGCGGTTAAGATTCTATCCCTAATCCTTTTGATTTGTTCCGTCGTTTCCCTCACTACATCGGGTCCTAAGACACTTTGCTCCCTGCACTGCACTCAACACAAAGGTGATTGGCACTTCCTTCCATACAACGCCTCGTACGGTGCCATATGTAACATCCTTAAATTCATAAATAACATAAATATTGATTAATGCTAATTAGAAATTAGATAAAATATAGCAAAAACCAAGAGAACCTGGACCAGTTTTATGAAACATAACAAATATTATTAGAATATTCTTGTGTTTCTAGAGAAAAATGCAAAGAATTACAAAAATGCCATCATTTAACAGAAATAACGAAAATACCCTTGCTATGTAAAGGAAATTACCAAACTACCCTTGCTTTATTAGTGAATGACAAAGATACCCTTACTCTGTAAATAGAATTACAAGAATATCATTGTCATTGTATAATTACAAAAGTATCCTTGTCTTAGTTAAAGAAATTACTACAATGACAATTACAACAATGCCATTGCACAAATCCCTAGATTTGTCTTTGGGCAAGAATGAATCTAAGCCATTGGATTAAGATGACAATACAATAATTCAACCACATACATCATACACATTCTTAATCACATACATGCACATAGATAATCTCATGCTAAAAATTAAAAACACTTATTAAAGCATAAGAACACATGATATAAATCTATGATGCATACATACATTAAAGGTTAGAAAATTTCCACTAACATTTTTGCATAAAACATGGAACATGATTTCATAAAAGTAGGCCAACATGTTTCCATAAAACATGGAGTGTTTTCATCCAAAGTTTGGCCAACATGTTTCCATAAATCATGCTCCAAGAATTAATTCTCTAAATGTTTCTTGTCTTGATCCTTCCACTATAAATACTCTTCAAACTCTTTTCCATTCCTTACATTTCCAAAACACAAAGAGGCCTTACATGCTTTGCAAGAGATACATTCTCTAGCTCTTGTAAAATACATACACTTTTACTAGTTTCCATGCCTTAGAAACTCCCTAAGTGCTCTTTCTTTCTTATATTTTTCTCTACCATTCTTCTTATGTTCTCCTTTTCAAAGATTTCTCTAACCCTCTAAACCTTATTTTAAACACTTAAATTCTAAACTCAAACCTTCACTAGAGTTACAATCTTTAACTCTGGTGAGAAATATTTTCTTAAGCACTCAAGTTCTAGAGCCAAGATTCAAGGAGGGTCATCTACTCCAAGGACTCTTGCTTAAGCTCAAGAAAGAAGAGAAGGACTCTTTAGACCCTACATAAGAGGTAGGAGTTTCTTCTTTATTTGTTCAAGCATTATTGGCTTCTAACCATGGATAGAATGCCTCAACCTTGAGTTATTGTCAAAAGTTTTGAATGATTATTTGTAAAATATATTTTTAGATAGCACAATATATTCCATTATGTTCCTAGCACTTCTATGATGCTATCATACTCAAATATAACATAAAATGATACTATGTGAAACTTGATTTTTAATAAAAATTACTAAAGACATAAAAATGGTAGGTGCTGGAATTTCTGGTTGATTCTGGCAGCAGGCACTTCGAAATGTAATGATCATAAAATATGAAGTATCCCGAAATAAAAATATTTTTTATCATAAACTAGACTCATTATAGAAGACTCTCCAAAAAGAATCACCCAAAACGGAGTTCTCTAGCTCAAGATATAAATTTTCAAAGCTAAGCCAAAAACTGAAACTCTACATATGACCTTACAGTAGTAAAATAAGTGTAACTCACTATATAAAAATCCAAATGGACTGATTTCAACTCCTTAGGAAAGCTAACACATAGAGAAACACATCTATGTATGTTATACATAATGCTTTGCACCACGTAAATATAGGATGAGAAATAAATTTTCAGGACAACTGTGTCATGTGAGAGTGTAGTTTGGAGCAGTTACGGCTAAGGAAAGACTTGGTATTTAAGCGTGTCCATTGTGACCCACCTCTCTTTCCTGGGAACCCTCCTGTGCCTGATTACGCTTGAAGGAATCTAAAACTACCTTTTCTAGGCTGAGATAACAAGTATATAGAGAGCTACAAACTTTTTCTTCTAAAAGATGTTTGAAATCGAAATAAAAGATTCAAGTCTTGCAAGAAAACTTAAATATTTAAGTAGTAATAATTGTCGAGAGGAAATATATATATATATATATATATATATATATATATATATATATAAAGTCATAGGGGAGGTTTAAAATATGTAAAGAACATTTAATAATATTTTAAGGTGCGTTAATGTATTACTAAAAATTAAGTGTACAAAGAAGACTAAGAGAATCTATATGAGATCTTATATAAGTCTATCCACTAAATACCTGCTTAACATGAATACTATTTTTTTATTTACCATGAGACTTAGTATGAAATGTCTACTACTTGATATAAGATTGTGTATGAAATGTTTCTATGATATCCAAGCTGATATATAGTATTATGAATATATATTGATGAGTTATGAAATGATAAGAATGGATGATTGATTGTACCATGATCTATTTATGATTGCATGGTTATTATTTTTACTCAATGAGAATAAAGTAAAGCGTGAAAAAGTAGCAATGATAGTGCGGAAAAGTGGACTTGAGCTAAGCTCACGGCTTAACCCCTAAACCGTTGAGATCACTAAGAACGGAAAGAAAACCAAAAGGTTGTGGCGACGGCCACGGTATGAGCTCATTACCCTTTTAGGGTGGTCTAAGGCATTGATGTATTCATCCCGTGAGTAATTATGAGACATGTCAATAAAAGAGAATAAAGTGTCATGCATGAATACTACTAGTAGAAATGCTTGTATGATTACAAAAAAAAAAAAAGAGATGCATGAAATCATTAAGTAATATGTTGACTTGTAATTGATGAGTTAAGTTAGATATGTATGACTCTGCTAATAAGAATAGTTTAAAAGTAACTCTACCTCGGCTAATCACGCTTATGAAAATCTTGATAAATGAACCTTTACCTGTCCATCACTTTGTAAATAAACCCGAGGTCGATGGTGTCACAACGATGACACGATCGATACCAAGTTGAAATTCCTACCGAGAAATCGGCATTTCTCACTCCTATGTATGTTCCGTTGTCACCACCAGATACTGATGGATCCCAACTATTCGAGAAGGGGGAAGTCTCGCTTCCTTGAGTCAAGATGCACGGAGTCTGGGGAGCTAGGAAGAATGACCACTACTAGCCTAGCCTCATATTAGACATCTGATAGGCTAAGAACCACTGCCACCACCTTTGTAGTTATCTATGCTAGAAATTTTCACTTCTCCACTGTTGCCATTCGTATCTTTGTACTTTCTTCTATGTACTATTTATTAGAAGTACAAAAAGCCAGTACTGTATTTACCCATGTAGGTGCTACTCTGTAAACTCATGTTGGTAACAATGTATAATTATTCCATGTTATGTTAAGTATTCTAAATTTCTACAATGATATTCTTGCTCAAGAAACTTCAATTTTAGAAATTATATTATATCGGAACTATGGCGCACATACCATTCACATTACAGGCTTAGTTTTTAAAAGTAGATTCGTATAAAAAAAAAAATTACCCTTATCTTCTTATCATTAATTTAAAAATAAAATTGATTAAAGAATATAGGTAACAGCTAATAGAGTCCGGGACTATTAGGGTGTTATACCATACCGATGCTCGCGTGATAACTGTTGTTATACGCAAACTCGATCAAAGGCAAGTACTTATCCCAACTCCCCTTCTGATCTAAAACACAGGCTCTCAACATATCTTCTAGGGTTTGAATGGTTCTCTCAGATTGGCCATCCATTTGTGGGTGGTAGGCCGTGCTTAAGCACAGCTTCGAACCAAATGCCTTTTGGAAAGCTCCCCAAAAACGTGACGTAAACCGCGGATCTCGATCTGAGATTATCGTCGATGGCACTCCATGCAACCTCACTATTTCTTGGATGTAAAGTTGAGCCAACTTATCTAATGAGTACGTGACTCGAATAGGTAGAAAGTGAGCCGACTTGGTCAGTTGATCCACGATTACCCATACGGCATCATGGCCAGCTTGGGTCCTTGGCAATCCTGTCATGAAATCCATTGATATACTCTCCCACTTCCACTCGGGAATTGACAGGGGTTGCAACATGCCAGAAGGTTTTTGGTGTTCGATCTTTACCTTTTGGCAGACCAAACACTTACTCACCCAGGCGACCACATCCTTTTTCAATCCGGGCCACCAGAACATCTTCTTCAGGTCCTGATACATCTTGGTGGCACCAGGATGGATGGCAAAGTGGCTCTTATGAGCCTCCTCCAAGATTTTCTCTCGGAGGTCGCCATCAGGTGGTACACAGATCCGCCCCTCATACCTCCACAACCAGTCGGGGCCTTGCTCAAAACCCTTCAATTTTCCGGCCTTACCCGCCTCTATTGTCTCCATAAAGTCCTCATTTTCTCTTTGGGCAAGCATAATCCTTTGCTTAAGCCCACTGGTCACCGTGAGATGGCTCATCACGATGCCATTTTCCGTTGTTGCCATCCCTAAATTCATATTCCTAAACTGCTCTATTAACCCAACTTCATTGATCATCATACAAGACAGACGTAACGACTTTCGACTCAAGGCATCGGCGACTACATTAGCCTTGGGTGGTAACTTAAGCCGAAATCGTAATCCTTGAGGAATTCCATCCATCTCCTCTGTCTCATATTCAACTCCTTTTGATCAAAGAGATGCTTGAGACTCTTATGATCGGAGAAAACTTCAAACCTTACACCATATAAATGGTGTCTCCATATCTTAAGGGCAAAAACGATGGCTGCTAGTTCTAGGTCATGGGTGGGGTAGGTTACCTCGTGAGGCTTGAGTTGTCTGGATGCATAGGCTACCACTTGCCTATTTTGCATCAACACACAACCTAAACCCTTGCTTGACGCGTCACAATATACCTCAAAGGGCACATTGGGGTCAGGTAATTCCAAAACTGGGGTTGAGGTGAGCTTTTCCTTAAGCTCTAGGAAACTCTTTTCACACTCAGGGCTCCACTCAAACGGGGCATTCTTCCTAGTGAGCTTGGTCAAGGGTAAGGCTAACTGGGAAAATCCTTTGATAAACCTACGATAATAGCCAGCTAAACCCAAAAAGCTTCTAATCTCAGTCACGGAGGTTGGTCTATCCCAATTCATTACAGCCTCTATTTTACTTGGGTTGACAGCTATGCCACCTTTTGACACAACATGTCCTAAGAATTTCACCTCATCCAACCAGAATTCACACTTAGAGATCTTGGCATATAGCTTCTTTTCTTTTAATACTTCTAAAACTAGCTTTAAATGATGCTCATGCTCCTTGTGGGTCTTCGAATAGATGAGAATATCATCTATGAACACAACCACGAACTGATCTAAATAGGGTCGAAAGATCCTATTCATGTAATCCATAAAAATCATGGAGCATTCGTCAAACCAAACGACATCACATTGAACTCAAAGTGTCCATACCGAAGTTCGAAGGCGGTTTTTGAATGTCCAAATCTCTAACCCTAATCTGATGGTAACCGGACCTCAAATCAATCTTAGAAAACACTACAGCTCCTTTCAATTGGTCCATAAGATCATCAATCCTAGGCAACGGGTACTTATTCTTTATGGTCACTCGGTTCAACTGCCTATAGTCTATACACATTCTCATACTTCCATCCTTTTTCTTTACAAATAAGACCGGAGCACCCCAAGGCGAAGCACTCGGCCTTATGAATCTCTTCTCCAATAACTCCTCTAATTGGGTTTTTAACTCAGCTAACTCCAAGGGTGACATTCTATATGGGGCTATAGAGATCGGTCCCATTCCGGGTACTAGTTCTATGGAAAACTCCACTTCTCTTTCGGGAGGGAATTCGGGTATTTCCTCTGGGAATACCTCGGGATAGTCTCTTACCATGTATCTCATCTATGTTTTGCTCAAAGTCTACATCGCAGGCGGCTAGGAGAACATATCCCTTAGTTTTCTCCCCACTACAGAAGACCTCTACGGAGTTTAGGTATAACCTAAGAGGTTGAGTGATATCTTTGGGAAGAGAAGGAAAGACTACTGTTTGGGTTCCACAATCTAACAACACACGGTTGGCGTGAAGCCAATCCATGCCTAAGATGATTCCTATGTCTTTCAGGGGTAAACAAATAAAATCCATGATAAAAGACCTATTTTCCACTACAAGATGACAGTTCAGGCAACAATGGCGGTATTAATGAGGCGATTTGTAGGAGTAGAAACAATGAGATCAAAGGGAAGTTTAGAGACTTTCAAATTTAAAGACTCGACACTAGCAAGTGAAATGAAGGAATGAGTAGCGCCAGAATCAAAAAGTACAGTTAAGGTTCTACCATTAAGTTCGCACTTACCTTCGATGAGGTCGTTAGACTTCTTGGCATCTTCGGCGTTGAGGGTAAAGACTCTCCCTTGGTGTTGTGGACGGGGGTCCTGGCTTGATGGCCCTCTGCTGGCACAGTCTTTTGCGTAGTGGCCGGGCCTGCCACACTTGAAATGTACATTCTCGCCCGGCTAGGCATGGGCGGTTCCCATGATTCTTCCCGTATTGAGGGCATACAGCAGCAATTGCTATGAACCTGAAGAGGTGGCGGGGGTTCCTTGGTACGCCTTATTCTTAGCTCCATTTGCCCCTCCTTGGCTATTGCCGTTTCGAGGACCGCCTTGTCCTCCTTGGTGATTGCTATTCCTCTAGCCATTGTTTTTAAACGGGGGCCTTTGGTTCTGTTTGGATTGTTGGTTGTAGGGAGTCCTTTGTTGTTGTTGTTGTTGTGGCTTGAACTGGTTGTTATTGTTGTTGTTGTTGTATGGAGTGTAGTGGCTCCTTGATTGGTTCTGATGTTGTGGTTTGAACCTTGGGGTTTGTGGTCCCAACCCCTTGGCTCTTTCCGCCCTCGCGGCATTGAGTTTCTTCTGGCCTTCTTCCAGAATCCGACACTTGTTAACCAGCATTGGGAAATCCCTGATTTCCATGTGAGCAACAGCGAAGTTTAACTCCGCTTTGAGACCGGCCTCGTACTTCACACATTTCCATACCTCATCGGGGTTCCCTTGGAACACCCGAGAGAACTTGATCAGTTCTTCGAACTTGGCAGTGTATTGTGCCACAGTAGACCCTCCCTGGGTCAACTGCATGAATTCTATATCCTTAGCATTTCTTACGGACTCGGGAAAGTACTTCTCGTAGAAGTAAGTCTTGAACAGTTCCCAGTTGATGGCCGTACCGGCGGCTTCAAGCATCCTTCGGGTGCCGGTCCACCAAAACTCAAAGATCGACTCCATCATGTAGGAGGCGAAAGTCACCTTCGCTCCTCCGAAAGGTGCAATCACTGAGTAAATCTTTTCCATATTCTTGATCCATTCGTCGGCCTTGCTCGGGTCCATGGCTCCCTAAAGGCGGCGGGTTTGCCTTGCGAAACTTCGGCCGGCGTGCTCGCTCAACCACCTCGGCAGCAAAGGGGAGCGGTATAGCATTCTCACGCTGATCCATTCGATCAAAAATCGTGCCATGGCTGTTGCCATTTGCCGGACAGCAAATTAGCTATGCGTTGTCTTGATCAGCATTGGGCATAGTCCTAGGCTGTCATCGCGGTGCCATTGGTCCCTAAACACATGAGACAATGAACATCAAGTTGATCAGGCTCAATATTCATGCAGAATGAGCTAGTTACCATGGCACTTGCAAGCAACAGAAGTCATGCATCTCTAATCCTATAGCTTATCTCTATCAAGCGCTACACATGACATAACTATCGTATCATGCTTCTAAAGCATGGTCAGTCCAATCCTCGTGCTCGTGAGAATCGAACTGCTCTGATACCATAATGTAACACCCTAATTTTAACCCAACTTTCTAGAACACATTAGGTTAAACATTAGGCTATTACCTCATAGTCTCATCTTTTTCTTGAAAATATTTAGCGGAAATTACGGTAAATTTTTTTTTTGAAAGTATAAAACAAAGTGAGAGCCGCGAACTTAACTATTCGAATAACAGAAACGTGAGACATGATTAACACTCATAGAGAGAACTCAAAAAGGAAAACATATAATAGTGGAGCAGAAATCATCATAACAAGAGAAACATTTCATTAATAATATATTTAGAGTACATAGGTAGTCATACCCGCATAGGTACAGGCAGAGCTTGTGATAAAGAAGAAATAAAATACAACAAGAAACACAAGTGTAGGGTGCGACTACAATAAAAATCCAAAATGCTACCCTTCTAGTAAGCTACGAGTATAAATCCACCACCCCTCCCAAAAGATATAGCCGAAGGGAATATCCTTGCAACGCTTGTGTACTCGAAAGCTCCACCGGGGTATAGTGCACCTCCCAGACTGGCGTGTCAATGAAGTCAACGAACATCGCCATCTGTAACGCCCGGGGATCGCGAAGTCGGGGAGTGATCGCCGGTGCAAAGAGGCACGGACAAGGAGCGGCTCCTGGCAGACTTCGAAAGCGGAGGGGTACATGAATGAACCGATTACACACCCGAATGAGAGGGATCCTGAAACTGTATAGGTATGGGACTATACAGTTAAGGAGGGCTTACATGAATTGATTTGTACTACCTATACCAACAAGATGCATCTTCTTTTCGGTAGCCCAAACTGAAAGAACTCCACAGTTAAGCGTGCTTGGCTTGGAGCAATTTTGGGATGGGTGACCTCCTGGGAAGTTTTCCTAGGAAGCATGCGAGTGAGGACAAAGCATGTTGAAAAGACCTGTGTTGGTTTGTGGGGACAGTCGTCAATCCATAAAGTAGCAGGGGATGTTACATTATGGTATCAGAGCAGTTCATCCTGTTTAAGCCTTGGGAATGGACTGACTTTGCTTCTATCATGCTATTGACCTTATCTATATGATAAGATATAGGATTTAGAAATGCATGATCGTCTTGTGATACTGCCATAGTTGCTACCATGCTTAGCTATAGTATTGAGCCTGATCAACTCGATGACTGTTGTTTGGTGTGTCTAGGAACTAATGGCAGCAAACAGACGTACGCACGGGACACGTGATAGAGGAAATCGTGATGAACTGGCAAATGCACTCCAGGAGATGGCTAGGGCTATGCAAGCACAAGCGACAGTGATGATGGAACAAATGAATAGGAGGTCAGAGGAGTCGGTTGGAAACCAAGAACATGGAAAATTCTCAGAATTCAAGAGGGCTGGACCCCCAGAATTCAAAGGGACAACTAACCCTGAAATAGCTGATGGATGGATTCAAGAAATGGAGAAAGTTTTCTCAGTAGTGGAATGCTCAGATGAACAAAAAGTGGCATTCTCCACTTACATGTTGAAAGGAGAGGCTGCCGCTTGGTGGAAAGGTGCCAAAGGTTTGCTTGAAATTACCGAAACGCAGGTTACGTGGGAGGTTTTCTCTTCTACATTCTATAAGAAGTATTTTCAGCACCCAAGAAAGAAGGCAAAGGAAGTAGAATTTCTCTCGCTAACACAGGAAATCAAGTGTGGTGAGTACACGACCAAGTTCGAAGAATTAATAAAACATTCAACTAGCTATCAAAGGGATCCCAATGAAGTTTGGAAGTGTATGAAGTATGAGAGTGGCTTGAGGCCAGACATTCTAGCATCTGTAGCCCCGTTGGAAGTTACTGACTATGCATCTTTAGTCAGCAAAAGCCAAGTGGCTGAAAATTGCAATCGCCAGTTGATCACCCATCGAGTTGAAGAGAATAATAAGAGGTCTGCTCCACAAGGCTACCAAGCGTTCCCACCTCCTCATAAGAAACCGTACCAAGGAAGTGGATTCAAGGGGAAACGACCTCAACACCCTATGACTAACCGACCTAGGATGCAAACCGTCAATCGACCTAGGACAGTCGGCATTCCCGAACCTGCTATTAGACCACCTTGTGCCACTTGTGGAAAGCAACATGGAGGAGAATGTAGATTTGGGAAGAATGTCTGTTATCGGTGTGGACAGTCAGGGCACTATTCTAGGGATTGCCCAAAGATCAACCAGCCTTCTACACCTAAGCCAAGGGCACAGGGACGTGTGTTTGCTATCACTGCTAAGATGGCCTCAGAATCCGACGATCTCATTCAAGGTAAGTGTATAATTAATGGAAAATGCTGAAGTGTATTGTTTGACTCTAGCGCAACGCATTCATTCATTTCATATGACTGTGCACATAAGTTGAAACTTCATATATCCCACTTGAACATTCTCTTAGTTGTTTCTATACCTACTATAGATGTTGTTAGGATTGATCAAGCATGTCTAAACTGTGAATTTGAAGTAGCTGATAGGATTTTTCATCATGATTTAATATGTCTGCCCCCGTTTGGCTTTGATGTAATTTTGGGCATGGATTGGCTTTCTGCTAACCATGTGCTACTACATTGTCCAAATAAGACAATAGTGTTTCTTCCTAAACCCAAGCCTTCTACACCCAATAGAAAGCTACGGCTATACCTGAACTCCATAATCATGGGGGATAGTAGGAATAAAAAGCGAGGGTATGTTTTCCTAATGACAAGTGAGGAAGAAGTGAAACAAGACCTAAATGAGATTTCTGTGGTAAAGGAATTTCCGGATGTATTCCCTGATGACATACCCGAATTTCCCCCACAAAGGGAGATTGAGTTTCCTATAGATTTGGTGCCAGGAACAGGACCCATATCTATAGCTCCTTATAGGATGTCACTTGCTGAGTTGACAGAATTGAAGAAACAATTGGAGGAATTACTAGAGAAGAAATTTATTAGGCCCAGTGCTTCGCCATGGGGAGCTCCAGTGCTGTTCGTGAAAAAGAAGGATGGGAGCATGCGATTATGTGTGGATTATAGGCAACTCAACAAGGTAACCATTAAGAATAAGTACCCTTTATCTAGAATAGATGACCTCATGGATCAATTGAGAGGAGCCCAGATTTTTTCTAAAATAGACCTACGATCAGGATACCACCAGATCTCACAGAAAGGAGGAAGATGTACCAAAGACGGCCTTTAGGACTAGATATGGACACTATGAGTTTAATGTGATGTCATTTGGGTTAACCAATGCACCGGCAGTGTTTATGGACTATATGAATAGGATTTTTAGACCATACTTGGACGAGTTTGTAATAGTGTTCATCGATGACATTCTAGTCTACTCTAGAACAGAAAAGGAGCATGAAGAACACTTACAAGTGGTGTTGGAGGTGTTGAGGAATAAGAAACTTTATGCAAAGTTGTCAAAGTGTGAATTTTGGATGAAGGAAGTTAAGTTCTTGGGTCATGTGGTTTCACATGGGGGAATAGCAGTGGACCCAAACAAGATAGAAGCGGTGCAACAATGGGAAACCCCTAAAACTGTGACGGAGATTAGGAGTTTTCTAGGGTTGGCCGGGTACTACCGAAGGTTCATTAGAGGCTTTTCCCAAATTGCTT
This sequence comes from Dalbergia cochinchinensis, assembly GCA_031216125.1. Taxonomy (NCBI): domain Eukaryota; kingdom Viridiplantae; phylum Streptophyta; class Magnoliopsida; order Fabales; family Fabaceae; genus Dalbergia; species Dalbergia cochinchinensis. The sequence goes on along the minus strand of CM062375.1, from coordinate 27,519,768 downwards.
TACCCCTCACTAAGCTAACAAGGAAGAATTCAGCTTTTATATGGAGCCCAGAATGTGAAGAAAGTTTCCAAGAACTAAAAAAGAAGTTGACCACTTACCCTGTCCTAATCCTACCCGACCCAAAGGAAAAATTTGAGGTGTATTGTGATGCCTCGGGAAAAGGACTAGGATGTGTTTTAATGCAAAATAGGAATGTAGTAGCCTATGCCTCTAGACAGCTCAAACCTCATGAAGTTAATTATCCAACCCATGACTTAGAACTAGCAGCTATTGTCTTTGCTTTAAAAATCTGGAGACATCATCTTTATGGTGTAAGGTTTGAAGTCTTTTCCGACCACAAAAGTTTGAGATACCTCTTCAACCAAAAGGAACTCAATATGAGACAAAGGCGTTGGATGGAATTTCTCAATGACTATGACTTTGGGTTGAACTACCACCCAGAAAAGCAAATGTGGTAGCAGATGCTTTAAGTCGTAAGTCTTTGCATGCCGCGTGGCTCATGGTGAAGGAAGGCGAGCTGATAGAAAATTTTAGGAACCTCAACTTAGGGCATAGGGAAACTTACGGACAAATTTGGTTAAGTCAACTAAGCATAACTAGTAGTTTTAAGGATCAAATAATCCAAGCTCAAAGAGAAGACGAGGATTTCCTTAGAACCTTAAGCCTTGTAGAGGCGGGAAAGGTGAAAGAGTTTGTTCAAGATAGGGAAGGAGTGTGGAGATACCAAGGGAGAATCTGTGTACCAACAAAGGAAGGATTGAGAACCAAGATTTTGGAAGAAGCCCACAAGAGTCAATTTAGTATACACCCCGGTATAACCAAGATGTACCATGACCTTAAAAGAATGTTTTGGTGGCCAAAGATGAAAGCAGATGTAGCAAATATAGTGGGAAAATGTTTGGTATGCCAGAAAGTGAAGATAGAACATCAAAAACCCTCTGGAGTACTGCAACCTCTCGAAATCCCCGAATGGAAGTGGGAAGGAATATCCATGGATTTCGTGATGGGATTGCCAAGAACGCTTACTGGACATGACTCCATATGGGTAATTGTGGATAGATTGACCAAATCTGCTCACTTTTTACCCATCCGAGCAAACTACCCCTTGGAAAAGTTAGCTCAGCTATACATCCAAGAGATAGTAAGACTCCATGGAGTACCCAAGACTATTGTCTCTGATAGGGATCCAAGGTTCACCTCGACATTTTGGGAGCCATGCAAAAGGCGTTTGGCTCAAGATTGTGTTTAAGCACCGCCTATCACCCTCAAACCGATGGACAATCGGAAAGAACAATTCAAACCCTTGAGGATATGCTAAGAGCGTGTGTCTTAGACCAACCAAAAAGTTGGGACAAACAGCTTCCATTGATTGAGTTTGCATATAATAACAGTTACCACACTAGCATTGGGATGGCACCCTATGAGGCCTTGTATGGCAGGAAGTGTCAATCGCCACTTTGTTGGTATGATCCGGGCGAGCAAAGCATTTTGGGCCCAGATTTGGTAGAGGAGACAACCAAACAAATAAGGAGAATTAGGGAAAGAATCCTCACTGCTCAAAGCAGGCAGAAGAGCTATGCTGACAGAAGAAGGAAGCCTCTCGAATTTCAAGAAGGAGAACACATATTCTTGCGAATTACTCCTACTACAGGTATAGGCCGTGCAATAAAGGTCAAAAAGCTAAGCCCTAGGTTCTTAGGACCCTTTCAAATACTCAAAAAGATAGGTCCCTCTCTGCCTACCAAATTGCATTACCTCCAAATCTGTCCAACCTACACAATGTTTTTCATGTGTCCCAATTAAGAAAGTATCAGGCAGACCCTAGTCATGTGTTTGAGCCAGAAGCTATACAATTAAGAGATGACCTAACTTTTGAATTACCGCCAATGAGGATCGTGGATCATGGCACCAAGCAGCTAAGAAGCAAATCCGTATCTCTGGTCCGAGTGGCCTGGGGAAAAGATGGAATGGAAGAACACACGTGGGAGCTCGAGGAAGACATGCGAAAAGAATTTCCGAACCTATTCACAGGTATCAAATTTTGAGGACAAAATTTTTTTAATAAGAAGGGGAGAAATGTAACATCCTTAAATTCATAAATAACATAAATATCGATTAATGCTAATTAGAAATTAGATAAAATATAGCAAAAACCAAGAGAACCTGGACCAGTTTTATGAAACATAACAAATATTATTAGAATATTCTTGTGTTTCTAGAGAAAAATGCAAAGAATTACAAAAATGCCATCATTTAACAGAAATAACGAAAATACCCTTGCTATGTAAAGGAAATTACCAAACTACCCTTGCTTTATTAGTAAATGACAAAGATACCCTTACTCTGTAAATAGAATTCTTAGTTAAAGAAATTACTACAATGACAATTACAACAATGCCATTGCACAAATCCCTAGATTTGTCTTTGGGCAAGAATGAATCTAAGCCATTGGATTAAGATGACAATACAATAATTCAACCACATACATCATACACATTCTTAATCACATACATGCACATAGATAATCTCATGCTAAAAAAATTAAAAACACTTATTAAAGCATAAGAACACATGATATAAATCTATGATGCATACATACATTAAAGGTTAGAAAATTTCCACTAACATTTTTGCATAAAACATGGAACATGATTTCATAAAACTAGGCCAACATGTTTCCATAAAACATGGAGTGTTTTCATCCAAAGTTTGGCCAACATGTTTCCATAAAACATGGAGTGTTTTCATCCAAAGTTTGGCCAACATGTTTCCATAAATCATGCTCCAAGAATTAATTCTCTAAATGTTTCTTGTCTTGATCCTTCCACTATAAATACTCTTCAAACTCTTTTCCATTCCTTACATTTCCAAAACACAAAGAGGCCTTACATGCTTTGCAAGAGATACATTCTCTAGCTCTTGTAAAATACATACACTTTTACTAGTTTCCATGCCTTAGAAACTCCCTAAGTGCTCTTTCTTTCTTATATTTTTCTCTACCATTCTTCTTATGTTCTCCTCTTCAAAGATTTCTCTAACCCTCTAAACCTTATTTTAAACACTTAAATTCTAAACTCAAACCTTCACTAGAGTTACAATCTTTAACTCTGGTGAGAAATATTTTCTTAAGCACTCAAGTTCTAGAGCCAAGATTCAAGGAGGGTCATCTACTCCAAGGACTCTTGCTTAAGCTCAAGAAAGAAGAGAAGGACTCTTTTTAGACCCTACATAAGAGGTAGGAGTTTCTTCTTTATTTTTTTCAAGCATTATTGGCTTCTAACCATGGATAGAATGCCTCAACCTTGAGTTATTGTCAAAAGTTTTGAATGATTATTTGTAAAATATATTTTTAGATAGCACAATATATTCCATTATGTTCCTAGCACTTCTATGATGCTATCATACTCAAATATAACATAAAATGATACTATGTGAAACTTGATTTTTAATAAAAATTACTAAAGACATAAAAATGGTAGGTGCTGGAATTTCTGGTTGATTCTGACAGCAGCACTTCGAAATGTAATGATCATAAAATATGAAGTATCCCGAAATAAAAATATTTTTATCATAAACTAGACTCATTATAGAAGACTCTCCAAAAAGAATCACCCAAAACGGAGTTCTCTAGCTCAAGATATAAATTTTCAAAGCTAAGCCAAAACCTAAACTCTACATATGACCTTGCAGTAGTAAAATAAGTGTAACTCACTATATAAAAATCCAAATGGACTGATTTCAACTCCTTAGGAAAGCTAACACATAGAGAAACACATCTATGTATGTTATACATAATGCTTTGCACCACATAAATATAGGATGAGAAATAAATTTTCAGGACACTGTCTTTGTGAGAGTGTAGTTTGGAGCAGTTCTGCTAAGGAAAGACTTGGTATTTAAGCGTGTCCATTGTGACCCACTCTTTTCTGCGAACCCTCCTGTGCACAGATTACAGTTGAAGGAATCTAAAACTACCTTTTCTAGGCTGAGATAACAAGTATATAGAGAGCTACAAACTTTTTCTTCTAAAAGATGTTTGAAATCGAAATAAAAGATTCAAGTCTTGCAAGAAAACTTAAATATTTAAGTAGTAATAATTGTCGAGAGGAAATATATATATATATAAAAGTCATAGCGGAGCTTTAAAATATGTAAAGAACATTTAATAATATTTTAAGGTGCGTTAATGTATTACTAAAAATTAAGTGTACAAAGAAGACTAAGAGAATCTATATGAGATCTTATATAAGTCTATCCACTAAATACCGCTTAACATGAATTCTATTTTTTATTTACCATGAGACTTAGTATGAAATGTCTACTACTTGATATAAGATTGTGTATGAAATGTTTCTATGATATCCAAGCTGATATATAGTATTATGAATATATATTGATGAGTTATGAAATGATAAGAATGGATGATTGATTGTACCATGATCTATTTATGATTGCATGATTATGATTTTTACTCAATGAGAATAAAGTAAAGCGTGAAAAAGTAGCAATGATAGTCTGGAAAAGTGGACTTGAGCTAAGCTCACGGCTTAACCCCTAAACCGTTGAGATCACTGCAACGGAAAGAAAACCAAAAGGTTGTGGCGGCGGCCACGGTATGAGCTCATTACCCTTTTAGGGTGGTCTAAGGCATTGATGTATTCATCCCGTGAGTAATTATGAGACATGTCAATAAAAGAGAATAAAGTGTCATGCATGAATACTACTAGTAGAAATGTTTGTATGATTACAAAAAAAAAAAGAGATGCATGAAATCATTAAGTAATGTGTTGACTTGTAATAGATGAGTTAAGTTAGATATGTATGACTCTGCTAATAAGAATAGTTTAAAAGTAACTCTACCTCGGCTAATCACGTTTGCGAAAATCTTGATAAATGAACCTTTACCTGTCCATCACTTTGTAAATAAACCCGAGGTGGCTGGAGTGACAACGATGACACGATCGATACCAAGTTGAAATTCCTCCGAGAAATCCAGCATTTCTCACTCCTATGTATGTTCCGTTGTCACCACCAGATACTGATGGATCCCAACTATTCGAGAAGGGGGAAGTCTTGCTTCCCTGAGTCAAGATGCACTGAGTCCTGGGAGCTAGGGAGAATGACCACTACTAGCCTAGCCTCATATTAGACATCCGATAGGCTAAGAACCACCGCCACCACCTCTGTAGTTATCTATGCTAGAAATTTTCACTTCTCCACTTTGTTGCTATTCAGTATCTTGTACTTTCTTCTATGTACTATTTATTAGAAGTACAAAAAGCGATCTTGTATTTACCCATGTAGGTGCTACTCTGTAAACTCATGTTGGTAACAATGTATAATTATTCCATGTTATGTTAAGTATTCTAAATTTCTACAATGATATTACTGCTCAGTAAACTTCAATTTTAGAAATTATATTATATCGGAACTATGGCGCACATACCATTCACATTACAGGCTTAGTTTTTAAAAGTAGATTCGTATAAAAAAAAATTACCCTTATCTTCTTATCATTAATTTAAAAATAAAATTGATTAAAGAATATAGGTAACAGCTAATAGAGTCCGGGTCTATTAGGGTGTTACATTATTTGTAACATCCCCTGCTACTTTATGGATTGACGACTGTCCCCACAAACCAACACAGGTCTTTTCAACATGCTTTGTCCTCACTCGCATGCTTCCTAGGAAAACTTCCCAGGAGGTCACCCATCCCAAAATTGCTCCAAGCCAAGCACGCTTAACTGTGGAGTTCTTTCAGTTTGGGCTACCGAAAAGAAGATGCATCTTGTTGGTATAGGTAGTACAAATCAATTCATGTAAGCCCTCCTTAACTGTATAGTCCCATACCTATACAGTTTCAGGATCCCTCTCATTCGGGTGTGTAATCGGTTCATTCATGTACCCCTCCGCTTTCGAAGTCTGCCAGGAGCCGCTCCTTGTCCGTGCCTCTTTGCACCGGCGATCACTCCCCGACTTCGCGATCCCCGGGCGTTACATGCCCACCAGCTTCCGCTTGGTTCGTCCCCGAACCACACCGTACTGGGAGAGGTGCAGGCTCTGATACCATAATGTAACACCCTAATAGACCCGGACTCTATTAGCTGTTACCTATATTCTTTAATCAATTTTATTTTTAAATTAATGATAAGAAGATAAGGGTAATTTTTTTTTATACGAATCTACTTTTAAAAACTAAGCCTGTAATGTGAATGGTATGTGCGCCATAGTTCCGATATAATATAATTTCTAAAATTGAAGTTTATCGAGCAAGAATATCATTGTAGAAATTTAGAATACTTAACATAACATGGAATAATTATACATTGTTACCAACATGAGTTTACAGAGTAGCACCTACATGGGTAAATACAGTACTGGCTTTTTGTACTTCTAATAAATAGTACATAGAAGAAAGTACAAAGATACTGAATAGCAACAAGGAGAAGTGAAAATTTCTAGCATAGATAACTACAGAGGTGGTGGCAAGTGGTTCTTAGCCTATCGATGTCTAATATGAGGCTAGGCTAGTAGTGGTCATTCTCCTAGCTCCCTGCATCTGCGTATCTTGACTCGGGAAGCTTAGACTTCTTCTCGAATAGTTGGGATCCATCAAGATCTCTGGTGGTGACAACGAACATACATACATAGGAGTGAGAAATGCCGGATTTCTCAAGAGGGAATTTCAACTTGGTATCGATCGTGTCATCGTTGTCACTCCAGCCACCTCGGGTTTATTTACAAAGTGATGGACAGATAAAGGTTCATTTATCAAGATTTTCGCAAACGTGATTAGCCGAGGTAGAGTTACTTTTAAACTATTCTTATTAGCAGAGTCATACATATCTAACTTAACTCATCTATTACAAGTCAACACATTACTTAATGATTTCATGCATCTCTTTTTTTTTTGTAATCATACAAACATTTCTACTAGTAGTATTCATGCATGACACTTTATTCTCTTTTATTGACATGTCTCATAATTACTCACGGATGAATACATCAATGCCTTAGACCACCCTAAAAGGGTAATGAGCTCATACCGTGGCCGCCGCCACAACCTTTTGGTTTTCTTTCCGCTGCCGTGATCTCAACGGTTTAGGGGGTTAAGCCGTAAGCTTAGCTCAAGTCCACTTTTCCAGACTATCATTGCTACTTTTTCACGCTTTACTTTATTCTCATTGAGTACAAATCATAATCATGCAATCATAAATAGATCATGGTACAATCAATCATCCATTCTTATCATTTCATAACTCATCAATATATATTCATAATACTATATATCAGCTTGGATATCATAGAAACATTTCATACACAATCTTATATCAAGTAGTAGACATTTCATACTAAGTCTCATGGTAAATAAAAAATAGTATTCATGTTAAGCAGGTATTTAGTGGATAGACTTATATAAGATCTCATATAGATTCTCTTAGTCTTCTTTGTACACTTAATTTTTAGTAATACATTAACGCACCTTAAAATATTATTAAATGTTCTTTACATATTTTAAAGCTCCCCTATGACTTTTATATATATATATATTTCCTCTCGACAATTATTACTACTTAAATATTTAAGTTTTCTTGCAAGACTTGAATCTTTTATTTCAGTTTCAAACATCTTTTAGAAGAAAAAGTTTGTAGCTCTCTATATACTTGTTATCTCAGCCTAGAAAAGGTAGTTTTAGATTCCTTCAATCAGAATCAGGCACGTGAGGGTTCCTGTGAAAGAGAGGTGGGTCACAATGGACACGCTTAAATACCAAGTCTTTCCTTAGCCGTAACTGCTCCAAACTACACTCTCACAAAGACAGTGTCCTGAAAATTTATTTCTCATCCTATATTTACGTGGTGCAAAGCATTATGTATAACATACATAGATGTGTTTCTCTATGTGTTAGCTTTCCTAAGGAGTTGAAATCAGTCCATTTGGATTTTTATATAGTGAGTTACACTTATTTTACTACTGTAAGGTCATATGTAGAGTTTCAGTTTTTGGCTTAGCTTTGAAAATTTATATCTTGAGCTAGAGAACTCCGTTTTGGGTGATTCTTTTTGGAGAGTCTTCTATAATGAGTCTAGTTTATGATAAAAAAATATTTTTATTTCGGGATACTTCATATTTTATGATCATTACATTTCGAAGTGCCTGCTGCCAGAATCAACCGAAATTCCAGCACCTACCATTTTTATGTCTTTAGTAATTTTTATTAAAAATCAAGTTTCACATAGTATCATTTTATGTTATATTTGAGTATGATAGCATCATAGAAGTGCTAGGAACATAATGGAATATATTGTGCTATCTAAAAATATATTTTACAAATAATCATTCAAAACTTTTGACAATAACTCAAGGTTGAGGCATTCTATCCATGGTTAGAAGCCAATAATGCTTGAACAAATAAAGAAGAAACTCCTACCTCTTATGTAGGGTCTAAAAAGAGTCCTTCTCTTCTTTCTTGAGCTTAAGCAAGAGTCCTTGGAGTAGATGACCCTCCTTGAATCTTGGCTCTAGAACTTGAGTGCTTAAGAAAATATTTCTCACCAGAGTTAAAGATTGTAACTCTAGTGAAGGTTTGAGTTTAGAATTTAAGTGTTTAAAATAAGGTTTAGAGGGTTAGAGAAATCTTTGAAGAGGAGAACATAAGAAGAATGGTAGAGAAAAATATAAGAAAGAAAGAGCACTTAGGGAGTTTCTAAGGCATGGAAACTAGTAAAAGTGTATGTATTTTACAAGAGCTAGAGAATGTATCTCTTGCAAAGCATGTAAGGCCTCTTTGTGTTTTGGAAATGTAAGGAATGGAAAAGAGTTTGAAGAGTATTTATAGTGGAAGGATCAAGACAAGAAACATTTAGAGAATTAATTCTTGGAGCATGATTTATGGAAACATGTTGGCCAAACTTTGGATGAAAACACTCCATGTTTTATGGAAACATGTTGGCCAAACTTTGATGAAAACACTCCATGTTTTATGGAAACATGTTGGCCTAGTTTTATGAAATCATGTTCCATGTTTTATGCAAAAATGTTAGTGGAAATTTTCTAACCTTTAATGTATGTATGCATCATAGATTTATATCATGTGTTCTTATGCTTTAATAAGTGTTTTTAATTTTTTAGCATGAGATTATCTATGTGCATGTATGTGATTAAGAATGTGTATGATGTATGTGGTTGAATTATTGTATTGTCATCTTAATCCAATGGCTTAGATTCATTCTTGCCCAAAGACAAATCTAGGGATTTGTGCAATGGCATTGTTGTAATTGTCATTGTAGTAATTTCTTTAACTAAGAATTCTATTTACAGAGTAAGGGTATCTTTGTCATTTACTAATAAAGCAAGGGTAGTTTGGTAATTTCCTTTACATAGCAAGGGTATTTTCGTTATTTCTGTTAAATGATGGCATTTTTGTAATTCTTTGCATTTTTCTCTAGAAACACAAGAATATTCTAATAATATTTGTTATGTTTCATAAAACTGGTCCAGGTTCTCTTGGTTTTGCTATATTTTATCTAATTTCTAATTAGCATTAATCGATATTTATGTTATTTATGAATTTAAGGATGTTACATTTCTCCCCTTCTTATTAAAAAATTTTGTCCTCAAAATTTGATACCTGTGAATAGGTTCGGAAATTCTTTTCGCATGTCTTCCTCGAGCTCCCACGGTGTTCTTCCATTCCATCTTTTCCCTGTGCCACTCGGACTGCAGATACGGATTTGCTTCTTAGTCGCTTGGTGCCATGATCCACGATCCTCATTGGCTGTAATTCAAAAGTTAGGTCATCTCTTAATTGTATAGCTTCGCTCAAACACATGACTAGGGTGCACTGATACTTTCTTAATTGGGACACATGAAAAACATTGTGTAGGTTGGATGATTTGGAGGTAATGCAATTTGGTAGCGAGAGGACCTATCTTTTGAGTATTTGAAAGGGTCCTAAGAACCTAGGGCTTAGCTTTTTGACCTTTATTGCACGGCCTATACCGTAGTAGGAGTAATTCGCAAGAATATGTGTTCTCCTTCTTGAAATTCGAGAGGTTTCCTTCTTCTCACAAGATAGCTCTTACTCGCTTTGAGCAAAGGAGGATTCTTTCCCTAATTCTCCTTATTTGTTTGGTTGTCTCCTCTACCAAATCTGGGCCCAAAATGCTTTGCTCGCCGGATCATACCAACAAAGTGGCGATTGACACTTCCCCGCCATACAAGGCCTCATAGGGTGCCATCCCAATGCTAGTGTGGTAGCTGTTATTATATGCAAACTCAATCAATGGAAGCTGTTTGTCCCAACTTTTGGTTGGTCTAAGACACACGCTCTTAGCATATCCTCAAGGGTTTGAATTGTTCTTTCCGATTGTCCATCGGTTTGAGGGTGATAGGCGTGCTTAAACACAATCTTGAGCCAAATGCCTTTTGCAAGGCTCCCAAAATCTCGAGGTGAACCTTGGATCCCTATCTGAGACAATAGTCTTGGGTACTCCATGGAGTCTTACTATCTCTTGGATGTATAGCTGAGCTAACTTTTCCAAGGGGTAGTTTGCTCGGATGGGTAAAAAGTGAGCAGATTTGGTCAATCTATCCACAATTACCCATATGGAGTCATGTCCATGGCGTTCTTGGCAATCCCATCACGAAATCCATGGATATTCCTTCCCACTTCCATTCGGGGATTTCGAGAGGTTGCAGTACTCCAGAGGGTTTTTGATGTTCTATCTTCACTTTCTGGCATACCAAACATTTTCCCACTATATTTGCTACATCTGCTTTCATCTTTGGCCACCAAAACATTCTTTTAAGGTCATGGTACATCTTGGTTATACCGGGGTGTATACTAAATTGACTCTTGTGGGCTTCTTCCAAAATCTTGGTTCTCAATCCTTCCTTTGCTGGTACACAGATTCTCCCTTGGTATCTCCACACTCCTTCCCTATCTTGAACAAACTCTTTCACCTTTCCCGCCTCTACAAGGCTTAAGGTTCTAAGGAAATCCTCGTCTTCTCTTTGAGCTTGGATTATTTGATCAAACTCTTTGAACAAACTCTTTCACCTTTCCCGCCTCTACAAGGCTTAAGGTTCTAAGGATTATTTGACGGGAGAAGAGAGAGAGGAGTGAGAATTCTTAGTAAAGAATCTCAGTAGGAGTCTCCTATCCTAGGGTTACATCGTTCACATCCCCAGGAACCTTGGGTTTATTTCATAAAGACAAGTGAGCATACATCAAGTTCATTTTAAGTTCTAAAGTGTATTTTAGCCAAGGTCCATTCATTTTAGGATGATCTTAATGTCATGAATGCAACATAATAAAGAATGTATGCGTGGCGCTACTTAATGCACATACATCAATCATCATCATACTTAGTGGTATTAAGTGGCAATTAGAATACATTCATATGGGACAAACTTAGTGACATAATCATAATCATAAAACTTCTCTTCCTTATGGGCCACCCTAAAAGACAATCGAACTGGGGGTGCTCGGCCGAACCGGTGTCACCCAGAACGTGTCCATCTCTAGGTTATGAGCTCATACCTTAACTAGTCGTCACTAGTTCTTACTTACCATTTAATGATAAGCGTATCATAAATCATAAATCCCGACTATCCGAGTGCGGGTTAGGGGCAAATCTCTTAGGGGTGCTCGGCCGAACCGGTGTCACCTAAGAGTAAAAAATGGGTACCGATGTCACATGAGTTCTATGGAGGTGCTCGGCCAAACGGTGTCATCCTAGAACCCATCTTAGTACCTTAATTTTCAAAATCTTTAAGTCCCCAAATTTGTCGGAAATTTGACGATGGCATCATGCCGAATTTCTTCCAAATTTGTTTTATGCCACATAAACATATATCCTCATGAATTCCTCATATGAATAACGTCATCATCCTTCACATAACATATGCATCATCGTAAAACATCTTAACATACCTTAGTATCATATAAATATCATTCTCATATTCTTAATGTCTTATGCATTGACCGCTATGGTCTTTAACTCACAGTCTAAGTTATGAATCATTCAAAGCTAACCTCTCGGGTACTTAGGAGGTTATGACTAAGTATATCTCTCTTCATACTATGGTCAAGAATATCTCTCAATCTCAAAGGTGCAGAATTCATAATTTCAACTTTACAGGTACCTAGGAGTCACGACAATGACCCTTTCTAAGTTCGGTTTGCTCCTAAGGCACCAAGATCAAGTCCTAAACCAATTATGAGTCATTTCTACACATTTAAACTAATTTAGAACCATGATTATCATTACTAAACCTTGCTGGACAGAATCCAGAAAATTCTAACATTGAAGGATCTAGAACTCTCAAATTAATTCTTTTCTAGTTTCTAACCTTTCTTATCTTTTACTTATGAGTTTTTCCATTGATCATACTTAAACATAAGCATGTTATCATCGTTAAAACAGCTCATACAGTGGCCAAACATAGCAAGGCGGAACCGAAACAACACTCTCCATACAAAGGCATAAAACATACTTTTTAAAGCACATAAGATACTAGTTTCTCTTGGAACCTTTTTAAAACCTTCAAAACTCTTTTGTAAACATTTTTAACATCTAAAATCATCAAGATATTTATAAGGGCAGTAGCTAAGTTGAATTTATTTCAAGAGGTACTAAATCCATAAATCTTAGTTCTATATGTTCTTTGAATCCACATAAACTTAGAAAAATTATAAAGCATAGCTTATGGGCATTTGTGATCAAATGAAACTTATCCTGAGTTCATTCATCTCACATAGCCGAAGTGGGCATTCTAAGAGAATGCTTTCCATGTCTAACTCTCATTTGAGACCTTGGGACAAATCTTTGAGCTCTAGAGCTTTAGGTGATGACAAAACATAAACATGCCATGCACTTCATTTTTATTGTTCATTAGGGAAATAAAGTGAGAACTTGAAAAGTAAATAGCTCAAAATAAATATGAGATGCAATTTGTTATTATCTTGGATTTTAAGTGATGACTTGAATAATAAACGTGAAGTGCAATGCTTGGAAATTAAATATGAATATGCAAGTTCATTTTTAGTCTTAGAGCATTAGTGATGACATAAAAATAAATCATGCTATGCAAGGCATAAACTAAATATGAATGCAAGTTCATTTTGGTTTAATAACTAGAGCTCGTCCAAGACTTTAAAGAACCAATATTCACAACCCCAACATAGTCTCATCAAGTCAAGAGAATGGAACTAAAAGAAATCTCCATACTTTCAAGAAAAGGAATTATGGCGGAAATCATGAGGCTAAGAGAAAGTAATCCATATTCCTTTTTGAAATCATTATTATTTTCTTAAGTTGAAAACTTTAGTGAACTTCATAGCATAATAATAAAAACTAAAGAAAACTCAAGCTTTAGGGGTCTCATTATGATGAACACATAGTCATCATCTAGAGGTCCCCATCATCAAGCCATCATGTATGAGTTTAAAGGTCATGAAGGCCAAAAACTCAAGAAGGAAACCATGAGAGTTTTAAAAAGAAATTCCAAGAGGTAGCTAGAGAAAAACTCATTTTTCATGGAAATGAGATGCAAAGAAACACTCCTACCTAGAGTGAAGACAAAGAGCTTGAACTTTGAGAGAAGAAAACAAGATGATGAGCTCCTCCAAAAGGCTTGATGTTTTCGGCCAAGGGGAGATAAGGAGGTTAGAGTTGTGTTTGAGGTGAGGTTGTGTTTGAGATGAAATATTTGAGAGGTTTGATGGTGATTCAAGGTTATGGGGTGATGTGTGAAGGTTATGAGATGATGATGATGAAGTAAAGAGATGAAAAAGATGAAGATGAAAAGAAAGGAACTCTTTGGCACTAGAGAGAAAGAAAGAAACTAGCAAGACTACTCTAAGCTTTAGCAAATGCTCAATGTGCATCCAATGCTAACACAAGCTCCCTATTTATAGAAAAACAAAGTGATAGGTGAGAGAATGGAAAGCATGGCTGATGGTAAGAAAGAGAAAATATCTCTTTGATGGTGTCATACAAGCATGGTTTGAAGCATGGAGCTCATGACACAAGGTATGGCTTCAAGCATGGGTTTTTGAGTGATCTTTTCTTTAAATTGTGGATGAAATTAGGCTTCTAGAAGACCAACATGGCTGGAAGTTTTTCAGCCACAAATAATTGAAGGGAATGATTTATTTTACTTGGTTATTCATTTGGAAAAGCAAGCTTGATTGAAATTATGACAAGGCATGACAAGTAAGGTGATTTGAGGTGATTTTCCTTTAAGTTTGAAATGAAATAATTCATGAAAATGGGGATGATTTTTGGTCAGATTTGGGCAGCAAGGAGAGAGGAAAAATCTTCCATGTAATTGGGTGTTAATGATAGGATTAAGTGTAGGTTAGTTTAGGTACAAGGTTAGGAGTAATTAAGCTTAAGTTTAGGTAACTAAGCATGTGTATTAGGAATTTTATGACAAGGTTAGGAGTGCTCTTACATCATTAGAGAATTTAAAACTCATTTGTGAATAAACAATGTGTATCACAATCCCATGATTTAAGGAAAGAGAGAGAAAACACTATTTGTGCACTATTTGCACACTATTCATTGATTCCTACACTCAAAGTCCTTGAATTTAAAGATAGGGTTTTAAGTTTATCTAAGCAATTTTAGGTTCTAATCATCCTTATTAAATTATTTTGACCTTAGATTAATTATGGAAATTAATTAATCTTCGATTAGAGCCTAATATTGCTTAGGTTTCGCTTAACCGTGTGATTAGGTGTAAACATACGAAACTACGGGCAAAACCGTAATTTTGCACTTATTTTGCCCGGGACCTCCGGGACCAAAACTTAGACCACAGAAAACATAAAAACATCTTTTAAAACCATCTGGAGAGGTTTTGGGTTCATCCGGCACTTGCAAAAGGGTAAAACGCCACAGGGGCATTTTGGTCATTTCGACCCGAAAACTCGAAAAATGAGATTTTCGATCCCGGAAAGAAACACAAGTATCCAATCCCCTTCCAACATTGAGTTTGCCCTTCGAGTACTGCCGGACCTGGCTTTCCTCGAATTCCGGGCTGATAATGACCTCAGGGGTATTTTGGTCATTTTCACTCTAGCAGAAATCGGGGCGTTACATTATGCATGTGCTTAGAAAAGAAAAATTGTATGCTAATCTTGAGAAATGCACTTTTTGCACCGATCATATAGTGTTCTTAGGCTTTGTTGTGAGTGCAAAAGGAGTGCAAGTTGATGAGGAAAAGATTAAGGCCATTCAAGAGTGGCCTAGGCCTAAGACTGTGAGTGAAGTGAGAAGTTTCCATGGTTTAGCTAGTTTCTACACGAGGTTTGTTAGGGACTTTAGCACCTTGGTTGTGCCTCTCAATGAAATAGTTAAAAAGCATGTGAGTTTCAAATGGGGAGAGAAACAAGAGCAAGCCTTTGCTGCCCTTAAGCATAGGTTAACTAATGCACCTATTCTTGCTTTGCCTAATTTTGCTAAATCTTTTGAACTTGAATGTGATGCATCAAACATGGGCATTGGGGCTATTTTGATGCAAGAAGGCCATCCAATTGCTTATTTTAGTGAGAAGTTAAATGGAGCTGCCCTAAACTATCCCACTTATGATAAGGAATTGTATGCCTTAGTATGTGCTTTGCAAACTTGGTAGCATTATTTGTTCCCCAAAGAATTTGTAATTCATAGTGATCATGAGTCCCTAAAATACTTGAAAGGACAAGGCAAGCTGAATAAAAGGCATGCCAAATGGGTTGAGTTTTTAGAACAATTTCCATATGTCATTAAGCATAAAAATGGGAAGGGGAACATAGTGGCTGATGCTTTATCTAGGAGGCATGCATTACTTTCTACTCTTGAAACAAAAATTTTTGGAGTTGAGACTTTGAGCGAAATGTATTTGCATGATGCTAAATTTTTGAGATATACGCTGCTTGTGAAAATGTGTCCCAAAATGGTTACTATAGGTACAATGGATATTTGTTTAAAGAAAAAAGATTGTGTGCCTAAGTGTTCCATAAGAAATTTGCTTGTGAAAGAGGTGCATAAAGGAGGATTAATGGGACATTTTGGGGTGCATAAAACTTTGGATATATTGCATGAACATTTTTATTGGCCCCATATGAAACATGATGTGCATAAATATTGTGAGCATTGCATTGTTTGTAAAAGGGGCAAAATCAAAAGTGATGCCTGTAACACTCTTCACACCGTAAAACTATACTTAAGCCATAACCTTATAGTAAGTAGTTATTACTTGTGAACTCTACTTGATCTTAGAGGAGTATACATATATTATTACATATGAGCTTGCTTTTCATAACAAACATAAAGCGCTTCCTCTCTATGACACTAAGTTTGAACATAAATAATATGTCAAAAATACATAATTGAAGTAAGCGATGACTAATCACCAATATCCTATAACTATATCAAACCTTTACCCTGGTTCACGCAAGAACCCTCTAGTCTAGGTAGGGTACTAATCAAAATTCATCAAATGCAAATAAAATGAACTAATTAATTCTCTATCATCGATTCATCAAAATGTCTGGACCATAGTGCCAATACTAGCTAAGAATCTCCACAAAATAAATCACCATCATTGCAATTTGTATAAAAATATGATAACAGCAGGAGTGAGAATAAAAAATTCCCAGTAGGAAAAACACTAGTCTACTGCATAGTAATATCTAACATAGTCTTAAAATTTCTCTTATTCTGGTTGTTCATATAATACTTATCTCATTTACTTCATTATTTCTTTAACGTAAGCTCATGAACAGCTTTAGGCTTAGAAAAGAATTACTTACAATTTTCTGATATACTTCTCTTTTGATGTAGTTTCTTTATCGTAACACCTCGTGTTACAATCTAATATACTTCACTTGATATAGTATCTCGTACTATATCTTGATATAGATCTCAAAACATTTTTTTCTCAATACATCAATCTCAATTTTTTTCTTTGTAACACCTTGTGTTATAATCTGATATAGGTCATCCCTTTAACATGATATACTTCATTTTATTTTATCAATTTCATTTCCTCTTTGACATGATCTTATTATTAAAGTTTAGGCTTGATAATAGAACTCATAGGATTTTTTTGATATACTTCTCTGTGTATCGTACTGTCAATGATGCAACGTCATCACGTTACAACCTGATATAGTTCACTAGATGGAGTGCGTCTACTAAATCTTATATAGAATAGCCTCTCTATTCTCAGTACATCCCTTTCTCATAATGATATAATGCTGTCGCGATTACAACCTGATATAGTTCTAAAGGCATAGCACGTCTACTACTACCCATGAATCCATGAGCTTACCATTAAGCAATTGATTATTACGTAAAGCTTATTTTCTTGATTTCCCTTTCTCTTTGTGTGAGACTTATTTTCTTACATTCCCCCTCTTTATAAAGCTCGATTTCTTATACTTGTCTGAGATTTCCTTGAAATTTCATTAATTCAAAGCATCAATTTATTTTCAGTACAATGGCAGCTTTCATATATTTGTAGCACAATTTAACATGCAATTGAAACCATCAAATCGAAGACTATAAAAATTCTCAATGACACCTCAATGTGTCCGCAAGGTTCCATACAAATTTCATAGTAAAAAGAGTTCTCTAGCTATGTTAACAAAATTAAACAAATTTGGTGGTCAGAGACCACCAATTCTCAGCTAAATTCCCGAATTCCTTAATTTTTAACCCTAGCAAATGAAACTAGAAAATTGGGAATAAAAATCCTAGTAAAACCTTAAGATGTCTCTAATATCCTGTAAAATTTTCAAAGGAAAAATCAATCATTTGATATGGTAACAAAAATAGATAAATTTGTAACTTCAGTTCCAATAGTTCAGGCAGCATAGGTATAATTTTGGTTCTTGATTTTCAAAACATAGCAAAAGTGACCAGAATACCTCAAAATTTTTACTGAAGATGCCTCAACATGTTAACTACATCATATAAAATTTTCAGCTCAATCTAAGGCCTCTAACTAGATCAGAAAATTCGTGAAAAAAATACTGCCCTGTTGAAATCCGAAAATTTAGCAAACCAATTCAAAACTCATATCTATCGCATCCTTTATATTCATCCAACTCACATATATATATGAATCTTGAAGATAAATTTCAGATTTCATTAAATAATTTCAAACATATCTCAAGGATTTATATTAACAAACTAGCCAAATAATCACCAAGTAATAGACATAGATTTTTCCTACCCTTCTTCCAAGTTTTTTGCTAAACTTTCTCTAGCTTTTTCTCCTCTAATCCAAGCCTCAAACCCACTTTCCAGCCTCTATATCAGCTGTTGTTTGGACATATTTAAAGGGGAAAAACAAGGTTTTGGCTTGAGTTTGACATAGATGAAGTGTTCTTGAACTAGTTTATGTGTTTATCTAAGTGTAATCTTCAAAGACTTGGTGGTTTCATAGAATTTCAAGCAAAAGAAAGTGAAAATGGTGGAGGAAAGAAGAAGAAACATGAAGTCTGTGGGTGTAACTGAGAAGAATGTCATTTCTTTTCTTTTTTTCTTTTTTATAATATACTAAGTTGGAGAGAAAGTAAGAAGATTAATATTTCCAGATCAATTTGCTTTCTATCAGTATTAGAAATATCTATATTTATTTGATTATCATAAGTAAAAATTATTTAGGATCCAATAATATCCATTTTTTTTACCAGACTCAGTGTTTTAGTGCACTAGTTATTACTATTTCGGTGTACTGATTATTATCATTTTGGTACCTGATTAACATAAAATAAACTTTACTAAGTTAAAATATATAAATCCCCTTATCCTTATTTTTATCGAAGTCCTTATACCACTTATAGGGTCTCATCTATATTACCCTATATCTCTGGTTAAAAATATTATTATGTTGAATTTTTTAATAATATAACTTTTTTTTTTTTACAAATTCCTCATTGTTGTGATCAAAACTGTGTTTATCAAAATTTTCAAAATCCTTATATATTATTCATAATTAATTATTTTATCATAAACAACACTAAAAAAAAAGGGTCGTTGCATTCTACCTCTCTTAAAAGAAATTTTATCCTCAAAATTTAGCTTCTCACATACTTTACTTTAATTCTCATGTATACTCCTTAGATCATTCTCTACCCAATACAACCTTTACAAAAGAGACGAATCTTTCTCGAAGTTGTTTCACACTTCTATCCATTATTTGTGCTGGTGGTAACTCGAATATCAAGTCATCCATTAGCTGTAAGGATTCAAATTCTAGTATATGACTAGAATCAGTGTTGTATTTCCGAAGTTGTGGCTTGTGGAATATGTCATGAATAATCTTTGGCAAGCATGGAGGTAAAGTTATTCAGTATGCCTCTGAGCCTACATGACCTTGGATATGAAAAGGACCTATAAAACGAGGATTTAGTTTCTAGACTTTAATGGCTCTACCTATCCTAGGCATAGAGATCACTTTCAAAAATGCGCGCTCTCCTTCTAGGAATTCTAACGGTACTCTTCTCTTATTGATGTAGCTCCTTTGCAGACCTCGAGCAATGAAAATCTTACTTCGAATCTTCTTTGTCTGCTCGATAGTTTATTGGACGTGGTCTAGTCTCAAAAGACTATTTTCACTTGATTCATACCAACATAGAGGCGATTAGCACTTCCATCCATATAGAGCTTCATAAGGAGCCATTCTAATACTTGTGTGATAGTTGTTGTTGTAGGAGAATTCAATTAATAGTAGACAATTGTCCTAATTCCCACAATGTTCGAGTACACATGCTCTCAGTATATCTTCCAATGTTTAGATAGTCCATCAAACTTGCCTATCAGTCGCGGAATGTTAAATCGTGCCTAGACAAGGTTTTCTTCTGAAAACTTTCAGAAAATCTCCCAAAAGTCTTGTGGTGAAAAATGAATCTCAGTTTGAGATTATAATAGAAAGAACATCATGTAATCTCACTAATCATTCTATATAAAGCTCAACCAATTTTTTTCTTTTCAAGATATGAAGTAACTTTGACTATTAGGAGATGTGCAAATTTAGTTAGTCTGTCCACTACATCCTAATTAGCACCATATCCTGATGGTTTCCTTAGCAATTCCATTAGAAGGCCCGTTTGAAATAGTTTCCCTTTTCTATTGAGAATCTCCAAAGGTTGCAATGTACTTAGTAGCTTCTGATATTCCACCTTCATCTTTTGGGAGTCAAACACTTTGAAAACATTCTTGCTACATCGACCTTTATCTTTGGTCACCAAAACATCTTCTTAAGATCTCTATACATTTTAGTAGCTCTTTAGGTGTACTCAAAGACCACCCTGATTGGTTTCATTCAGACTACAATGACGAAGCTCCCTTGCTACCCACACTTGATCTTAATACTTCCATATCCTATTTTCATCTCGTACAAAACCGTTCTGCTCACCAACTTGAATTGAAGCCATGGTTTTTATGAAATTTTGGATCTTCTTACTAAGCTTGTAAAATCTCACTCTTAATTTTACTTGTGATCCTAATCTAACCCAAATATACACTTCCAAGCCTCTCTTCTATCCCCAACTTAAGACTTTGGAGAAAGAACTCTTCCAGTTCGGTCTCCTTAGTCATTATTCAAGAATTACCCAAAGTTCTTTCGCTAAAGGCATCTGTTACCACATTTGTTCTTCCGAGATGGTAGTTCAAGTCGAGCTCCTATTCTTTAATGAACTTCATCCTTCTCCATTGCCTTATGGTTTCATCTTTCTAATATAGGAGATACTTGGGATTCTTATAATTAGAAAACACCTCAAACTTCACTCCATATAAATAGCATCTCGAGATTTTCAAAATGAACCCTACTATTGCCAGCTTGAGATGTGGCTTTAGTGGTCTTGAATTCTAAGCCACCATCTTTCTATTCTGCATCAAAAATACATTCCAAGCCTTCTCCTGATTCATCTCAATAAATCTCAATTGAACTATGCGGGTCTGACAAGACCACTATAGATGCAATGGTCGACTTCTAATTGAGGTCCAACAAACTCCTATCATATCTTACTATACATGGAAAAGGTACTTTCTTTCAGTTCAACTTGGTTAAGGGTAAGGTCATCTAGGAGAATCCTTTGATACACCTTCAGTGGAAATTAAGTAATCCTAAAACATCAAATCTCCATGGTTGTAGTTAGACCTTCCCACTTTAGTACCTTTTCAATCTTTGCTAAGTTGACTGCGATTCCTACCTGTGATACTACACGACCTAGAAATCTTATTTCTTATAGCCCGAACTCACACTTGGATAGATTGGCATGGGGAATCTGTAGCACTATTCTAAGATGTTGTTCGTGTTCTTCCTTAACACTTGAATAGATGAAAATATCATCTATAGAATAATCACGAGCTTATTGAGGACAAGTTAGAAGTTTCAATTGATGTAGTCCATGAATATTATTAGGGCATTAGTTGTCTCAAAAGATATCACTATATATATTCATAATGCCCATAGCATGCTTTGGAATATCTTCCTCCTAAACTTGAATCTGGTTGTATTTCGATCTCCAACCAATCCCAGAGAATACTATCATTCCCCTTAATTAATCCATGAGATCATCAATCCTTGGAAGAGAATACTTATTCTTGATCATCACCTTATTCAGTTGTCTACAATCAACACATAGCTTTATACCTTCGTCCTTCTTTTCACGAAGAGTACAGGAGCTCCTTATGGTGATGCATTAGGTCGGATAAATGTTTACTTAACATCTTATCAATCTGCTCCATTAGTTATGCCAATTCTAAAGGAAACATCCGCTAAGGAGTTACTGAAATTAGACCCATTTCTGTACCGATTCAATAGAGAACTTTATCCTCCTTTGTACAAGAAATCTAGTACATCTTCCGAAAATATGTCAAAGTATTCCCGAACTACTAGTATCTCTTCTAATTCTTGTTTACCTTCCACCACACTAGCCAACAACAATATGTATTCTTAACTACTAGACTTTCCATATTCTACCTCTTAAATGAGTCCTTTTGATAGTGTAGCACCTTCAGCAATCATTATTATAGCCTAGACACAGGTGGTATACCTCTAGTTGGACAATTCCTAACCTTGTGATTTGGCTTTCTGCATTGATAACCAACATATTGTCCAACTAAACATGGTTTATTACCTTGACTCTTTCCATATTCTAAGCATTACTTGTTATTAACTGGTTTTTACAACTGCTGCCCTTTTCCATTCCCATAAGGAAAATCCCATTTTGGTGGTGGTAGAGCAGGCTTGAACCTTATGCCATGTGGTGATAGCTTTCTTCCAGCCATTGATAGCTCCCAGTTGTATCCTTCCACTAGAGCACTCTTATTTACCTCCTTAACTAGCGTTCTAGTGCCTATCCATCGATAATCAGCTTTTACATTCAACACTTAGGCACATAACCCACTTTCTATGAATCCAATCACTTTGATACTTTAAAGATTCCTCTCCATCACTTAATCCATTTTTTTCAGTCTTATCTGGGTTTAGGTTCCTTGGATTTTGGGTGGTTTCTGCTCCTTGGACTGACACAAATAGTAGCCCTTCTTCTGATGTCTTTGTTGAGCTTACCTCCTAATGGTGCTCATCATCTAGTTTGCAACCATAGCTTGCTCCTTGATTGCTAGGGTCATATTCTGAAAATCATGGATAATGCTGCAACATCCTCCCCAGGCACTTCATCATTATTGCTATTACTAGTCCTATCGCACCTACCCAAAGTCATTAGCCTCCTATCACACCAAGCAAAAGGCATTGAGTTGATTAGGCTCAATACAATGCTAAGCATGATAGTTACTAACTAGTTCAAAAGTAAGCAATCATGCATAAAAAGTTCTACTTTTTATCTCAGTAGATAAAATCCTACTGCATGACACTAAGATTTCAGAGTATGCTTTAGAAGCAAGTCAAACCATTCCCAGGCTCTAATAGGATGAACTGCTCTGATACCATTAAATGTAACACCCTTTACACCATAAAGCTAAGCTTAAGCCATAACCTTATAGTGAGTAGTTGTTACTTGTGAACTCTACTTGATCTTAGAGGAGTGTACATATATTATTACATATGAGCCTGCTTTTCATGACAAACATAAAGCGCTTCCTTTCTATGACGCTAAGTTTGAACATAAATAATATGTCAAAAATACATAATTGAAGTAATCAATGACTAATCACCAATATCCTGTAACTATATCAAACCCTTACCCTAGTTCACACAGGAACCCTCTAGTCTAGGTAGGATACTATTCAAAATTCATCAAAAGCAAATAAAAAGAACTAATTAATTCTCTATCATTGATTCATCAAAACGTCTGGACCATTGTGCCAATACCAACTAAGAATCTCCACAAAATAAATCACCATTATCGCAATCTGTATAAAAATATTTTAAAGGGGAAAAACAAGGTTTTGGCTTGAGTTTGGTGTAGATGAAGTGTTCTTGAACTAGTTTATGTGTTTATCTAAGTGTAATCTTCAAAGACTTGGTGGTTTCATGGAGTTTCAAGCAAAAGAAAGTGAAAATGGTGGAGGAAAGAAGAAGAAACATGAAATCTGTGGGTGTAGCCGAGAAGAATGTCATTTCTTTTCTTTTTTTCTTTTTTTTTATAATATACTAACTTGGAGAGAAAGTAAGAAGATTAATATTTCCAAATCAATTTGCTTTCTATCAGTATTAGAAATATCTATACTTATTTGATTATCATAAGTAAAAATTATTTGGGATCTGATAATATCCATTATTTTTACCAGACTCAGTGTTTTAGTGCACTAGTTATTACCATTTTGATGTACTGATTATTATCATTTTGGTACCCGATTGACATAAAATAAACTTTACCAAGTTAAAATATATAAATCCTGTTATCCTTATTTTTATCAAAGTCCTTATACCACTTATAGGGTCTCATCCATATTACCCTATGTCTTTGGTTAAAAATATTATTATATTGAATTTTTAATAATATAAATTTTTTTAGATATTCCTCATATTGTTGTGATCAAAATTGTGTCTATCAAAATTTTCAAAATCCTTATAGATTATTCACAATTAATTGTTTTATCATAAACAACACTAAAAAAAAAGGTTGTTCCATGGTTTATATACTCCTCTGCCTATTCCTGATTTTCCTTGGATTGATATATCTATGAATTTTGTTTTGGGGCTGCTTAGAACAAAGAATGGCAAGGATTTTGTTTTTGTGGTTGTGGACAGGCTTTCAAAAATAGTACATTTTATATCTTGCAAAAAGGTTGATGATGCTTACCATGTAGTCAACTTATTTTTTCGTGAAGTGGTGAGACTCCATGGGCTGCCTAGGAGTATTGTAAGTGATAGGGACACTAAGTTCCTCAGTCACTTTTAGAGAACATTGTGGGGTAAGCTTGATACTAAATTACTTTTCTCTACTACTTGTCACCCATAAACTGATGGGCAAATTGAGGTAGTGAATAGGACTTTAGGAACTTTACTTAGGACTATTTTAAAGAAGAATCTTAAGTCTTAGGAAGAATGTTTGCCTCATATAGAATTTGCTTATAATAGGGTTGTTCATAGCACAACTAATTGTTCACCATTTGAAATTGTGCATGGATTTAATCCTATGACACCGTTAGATTTATTGCCTATGCCTAATATTACTATTTTTAAGCATAAGGATGCACAGGCTAAGGCTGACTATGTAAGAAAGCTGCATGAGCGTGTGAAAGCTCAGATTGAGAAGAAAATTGAGAGCTATGCCAAGCAAGCTAACAAGGGAAGAAAGAAAGTTGTATTTGAACCTGGAGATTGGATTTGGGTGCACATGAGGAAAGAGAGGTTCCCTGAACAAAGGAAGTCCAAAACCAAGAGGGGACGGTCCTTTCCAAGTGTTGGAGAGGATCAATGATAATGCCTACAAAATTGACTTGCTTGGTGAGTATAATATCAATGCCACTTTTAATGTTACTGATTTATCTCTTTTGATGTAGGTGATGAGGCCTTAGATTTGAGGTCAAATCCTCTTCGCGAGGGAAGGAATGATGAAGACACGGCTAGTGACAAGGATAACAAGGCGCTTGGTGAACTTGGAGGTCCAATGACAAGGGCAAGATCTAAGAAGGCTAAAGAGGCTCTAAATAAACTCGTGGCAACTTTATTTGATGCCTTGCCGAGTCTTAGGGAATTGCAGCCCAAGATGGTGAATTGCTTGATGCAAATTGAAGGAATAGAGGCTTAGTTTTTCTTTTATTTTTTTTAGTACATGTTAAAATGGGCTGAACATTCTTATTAGTTTACTAATAGTGGTGGGCTGAATTAGTAAACTGATTTTGGTCTTATTATAATGTACCTGAGTTAGGTTCGGTTTAAGCAAACTTGAAAGGTATTGCCCATTATAAAAGGAAAACCCTAACTTTTGGAAAAGAACTTTTCAAAACATTTTTATCTTAAGTGTGAGACTTGCTCTCTCTTGGTTCTTCATAGAATCTCTGAACTTATCAAGGATGCTCATCCTTGTAGCGTTCCTAGGCTTATCAATCTCTTGATTATGGTGCCTTGTTCTTTCTTTTTTGTTCTTTCCAGGATTTATGTTTAATCCAAAATGTCCATTAACCTTCGTCCATATCTCAAGATATAGGAATTAGATTTCAGTGATTCTTTTGCCTAAATTATGTTTCAGAACATGAGTTTTCTCCTCATTTTTGAATCGTCCAATTGCAAGACCTGTAGCATGAGATACGGGGTAGAGTTAACTTTGTACTGAACCTGCGTTTCTCAACCTTGGTAGATCCGTGTTGTATGATTCATGGAGTTTGGATCATATCATTCAGCCCCATAGATGAGCTGCTGTTTGGACCGATTTGTAAGGGAAAAACAAGGTTTTGGATTGAGTTTGATGTAGAGAAAGTGTTCTTGAACTAGTTTTGGTGTTTATCTAAAAGTATCCTTTAGAAATAAGATGATTTAATGGAGTTTTTAAGGAGAAAACTTGAAGTTGAATGAAGGAAAGAAGAAGAAACATGAAAGCTATAACAAAGAAGGAAGAATAAACTATTTTCATTTTGATTTATATATATGACACTTACTTGGAAAGTGAGTAGTCATAAAAGATAAATATCCTTATTTACAGATCAATTTGTCTTGTATCTGTATTAGAAATGTCTATATTTATTTGATTATCCTAAGTAAAAATTAATGAGATCTGATAATATCCATTATTTATACTAGTTTTAGTGTTTTGGTATACCAGTTATTACCATTTCAGTGTACCAATTATTACCATCTCGATTGACATAAATGAAACTTTACTAGGTAAAAATTATCTATTTAACATTATTCTTATTTTTATTTATATCCTTGTATCATTTATAGGATCTCATTCTTATCATCTTATATCCCCGATTAAGATATTATTGTCTTAAATACTTAATAATATTTAATTGATTTTCATTTTTTTTACAAACTCCTCATATTATTGTAATCACAATTGTATCTGTCAAAATTTTCAAAATCCCTATAGATTATTCATATTTAATTATTCTATCACAAACAATATTAAAAGCCGAGTCGTTACACCCCTTCCCCTTTTTATGCTTAATGACATATGGAAATTGTTCTAAAAAATCAACCTATTTGGCATGCCTTTTATTCAGCTTGCCTTGTCCTTTCAAGTATTTTATCGACTCATGATCACTATGAATTACAAATTCTTTGGAGAACAAATAATGCTGCCAAGTTTTCAAAGTGCGCACTAAGGCATATAATTCCTTATCATAAGTGGGATAGTTTAGGGCAGCCCCATTTAACTTCTCACTAAAATAAGCAATCGGATGACCTTCTTGCATCAAAACAAACCCAATGCCCACATTTGATGCATCACATTCAAGTTCAAAAGATTTAGCAAAATTGGGTAAAGCAAGAATGGGTGCATTAGTTAGCCTATGCTTAAGGGCAGTAAAGGCTTTCTCTTCCTATTTGAAATCCACATGCTTTTTAACTATCTCATTAAGAGGCGCAGCTAAGGTACTGAAGTCCCTAACAAACCTCCTATAGAAACTAGCTAAGCCATGGAAACTTCTCACTTCACGTACATTCTTAGGCATTGGCCACTCTTGAATGGCCTTACCTTTTCCTTATCAACTTGCACTCCTTTTGAACTCACAACAAAGCCTAAGAACACTACATGATCAATGAAAAAAGTGCATTGCTCAATACTAGCATACAATTTTTCTTTTCTCATGACAGCTCTCAAATGTTCAATATGCAAGTCAAAATTAGTGCTATAAATCAGAATGTCATCAAAGTAAACAACAACAAATTTGCTAATAAAATCTCTTAAGACATAGTTCATTAATCTCATAAAGGTGCTTGGGGCATTAGTTAGCTCAAAAGGCATAACTAGCCACTCATACAAATCATACTTAGTTTTAAAGGTAGTTTTGCATTCATCCTCTTCCCTTATCCTAATCTGTTGATACCCGCCTTTTAAATCAATTTTAGAAAAATAATAGGCATCATACAGTTCATCAAGAAGGTCATTTAACTTGGGAATAAGGTGTCGATACTTGACTATCATGTTGTTTCTTGCTCTACAGTCACTGCACATGCTCCAAGTCCAATCCTTTTTAGGCACCAGAGTCAGTCGGACAACACACAGACTCAAGCTTTCTTGCACCCAAACTTTTGTCACCAATTCCTCAACTTGCTTTTGTATTTCTTTGGCCTCTTAAGGATTGCTCTTATAAGCTGGCCGATTGGGTAAAGATGCACCGAGGATGAGATTAATATAATTTTCAATCCCTCTCAAAGGTGGCAATCTGCTTTGAACCTCCTTTGGAAACACATCCTTGTAATCCTATAAAAGAAACTCAACACTAGCATGGGCAACAATTTTATTAGCGTTACCAGCAGTTAAAACATTTTTCTTGTAATAAAGTAAATAAAGTGGCTTGTTGGCAAACAACTGCCTCTTCACCTCACTTTCTTTTGCTAAATAACTTTGTTTGCTTTCAAGTGTTTCACTCAATCCCACAAGTTTTCACTCTTTTTCTTTCCACTTTTTTTTTATCAAGTGTTTTACTCTTTTGTGTGTCACTCATCTCTTTTCTCTTTTATACTCTTTTTTCTCTCAATTTTATTTGATCCTCACACACCTCTCTAAGAGATAAAGGTTTGAATACAAATTTCCTCCCATTATGCATGAAAGAAATCTTGTTTATGAACCCATCATGAACAGCTTTGGTGTCATATTGCCACGGTCTCCCTAAGAGAATCTGGCTTGCCTCCATCGGAACCACATCACATATCACTTTGTCATTGTATTATCCCATGGAAATGTGCAATTCCACTTGCTTGCTCACAGTTATCTCTCCATCTTCACTAAGCCATTGGAGTTTGTATGGCCTAGGATGTGGCTTGATCTAATTTAATTTGGACACTAATCTAGAGCTAGCCACATTGGTGCAACTTCCTCCATTCACAACCAAAGAACATAGTTTCCCATTGATTGAACACCTAGAATAAAAGATGTTCTCTCTTTGGGAGTCATCAAGAGCTTGCATCTGACTTCCAAGCAACCTCTTGATCATCAATAAATCTCTTTCTTTGGCCTCTATAATGATCTCCTCATCTTCCTCTCCACTTCCTTGGCTCCATAGCTAAAGACTCACTAGTAATTTCTCCATTCTCCTTCATGATCATTGTTCTCTTAGTTAGACATTCAGATGCATAGTGTCTACTTCCCAAACATTCCCAACATTTCATACAACTTGTATCACGTTTAGGGGGTGATTCAGGATGCTTCATTGGACCCTTCCCATGTGTGCTTGTCCCTCCAACGTTTTGGGCTGAAGTTAAAAGAACTTCATCGAGCAGTGCTCTTCCTTTTGAGTTACTGTTCAAACTAAATGGCTTTATGCAGCAACTCCTCCGATTCAAGAATCTTGCAACTCCACAACATCCCTGACATCATTATTTAGGCCACTCAACAACTGAGCCATGGTCACCTCAAGGTCTTTATCAATTTTGGCCCGAGGCATAGTCGCCTCTATCTCTTTGTAATACTCTTCAATACTCTTGCTGCCTTGGGTTAATTTTTGAAGTTTCAGCTTCAAGTCCCTATTGTAGTTGGCTAGCACATATCTCTTCCTCATGATTCTTCTCATCTCTGTCCAAGTGTCTACCAATGGTTCTTTATTTCTCAACCTCTCCCTTTGATACCTATTCCACCAAATAAGTGCATAGTCAGAAAATTCAACTGCTGCCATCTTAACTTTCTGCTTCGCAGTATAGTCGTTACAAGAGAACACATGCTCAATTTTTAGCTCCCACTCCAGATATGCCTCTGGGTCTCCTTTGCCTTTGAATGGTGGAATGTTAAGCTTGACTCCTTCAAGCCTATTCTATTGCTGGTCACCTTCATTATCTCTTCTTCTTCACCTATTGTCCTCACTGTGCTCAACTTGGTCTAGCTTATCAAACACTTGCTCAGTTTGTTGCCTTATTAGCCTTTCAAAATGTTGTGTCAAGGCTTACATTTGGAATGGTGACAGATCTGTTCCTATGGAGGGAAGATTATGTTCTTCACCTGACATGCTTAAGAAAAAATATGATTAGTAGTAACAAATAGTTTTCCTCACCACACTCCCTTACCTTATTTGCACTCAGCACTCAAGTGTATGCACTCAATTTATAGCTTTTTATTTAATGAATCTCTCTTGCCCTTTTCCATTCTAGTATTCTCCTTGAGTTCTTAACTGAAACAAATAGAATTTATGCAAGAACAACTCACCACAAAGGTTTAATTAGGTTCGGCTATAAGGGCAGCAAGGAAATGGTATAGGGACAATCCCAAATATGATCAACGGTACATGATTTTCTTGAGGCAGCTATAACACCACAAAGTATACTTGCAAAATTTATATTCAGTACCAGAAGATAGCACAAGAGTAGCCCCTAAATTGGTGAGGGCAGCATGTAAAACCTTAGGCCACAACAAGCTATTCTGATGCAAATTAAGGCCTAAACAAATTCAGCAACAAACCCATGCAAATAGCAGCCAAAGTACCACCTTTGCTTAAGTGTTCTAGACCATGAACCATTCAGCCAATTTTTTTTATACAATATTTTTCAATTATTTTAGGCTTAACTTTTGCGATGGCTCAGCCTTTGGAAATGAACATAGACAGTAGCAAGGGCAAAAAACAAAAAGAAGGATGTTACCAAGGTTTCCAAGCAAGGAAGCCTCAATTCTTTCCCTAGAACTGTTCTCTGGTACCAAATAAAGCGTCCCTTGATGTGTCAGACTGATTCAGGATCTTCTAGGGATGATGTGACACAAAATTAAGACTACCTGGGGTTGATAAAAGCCAAAACTCAGACCTGGATGGGCTAGAATGGGCGCACAAAAAAATAGGGGCTGATTGGGATGGTCAATCTGATTTAAATAGGTTCCTTATTTGATGAGTTTGATAAGAAGACAATTCAAAATGATATGGAAGGTTTTGATGGAGTTTTAATGGAGAATATTGGGTTGATTTTGGTGCTAGAAGGGGGCGTAACCAGCAAGGGATTTTGGGTTGAAGAAGATGGATAAATCAATGGAAAAGGGGAAAGAAATGGAAGATGTTGATAGTGGTGATAGGTGCCACTTCCAAAGATAGAAGATAAGCCTTCAATGGATGCCACAAGAGTACTGAACAGCCCTTGATAATTCCTCAATGGTTCAACCAAGAACCTAGGAGAATACAATTCTTTCACAAAACCAATTGAGGCAAAATTTTCAATTTGATTCATTCCTCCAAAGGAGTGCATACAAAAAAGGTTAGGGACAACTATACTAATTTAGAATAAAGGCACCATTACTAATATGTGAAACCTCCCTATGGTGCAAATGAAAAGGCCAAAAGAAATCTGATTGGAGTTAGCCAAAGTATGCAAACTAAAAACTAAACTCCTTATGAGCTAAATGAAACAAAAACATTTAGCTACCAAGGATTTTCTAAAATTCGTGCTCCACTCATATAGGCCATCCAGCCCACTTAAAACTTGGTAAAAATGAACAAAAACAACCCAACACCAAGTTAAATTCATATGCCCATATGGCACCCTAAATATACTTATTACAAACTTTATTTAGTAACATAAAAAAGCTTAAAAAAATGGTAGCAGTCCATATAGCATCAAGGGTCTTCATGTGGGCTTATACAATACACCATTTTGGGCTTCAAGTAGGGGCAGCCTCAAGAATTATTGTTACAACTTGTTGCAACACCTCCTTTGCTTTCCTAGCCTTTGCACTTATCATAGATCCCCCAAGTCCTCCAAATGCCTTGTTGTCCTTGTCACTAGTCGTGTCCTCATTACTTTTGTTATCTTCCTTCTCAAGCCTTAGATTCTTAGCTTCTAACTTGGCCATTTCAAGTTCTAAAACAACCTTTTGATGTTTCTTCTTTATATTGAGATAATAAGAAGAATGAATTTGAGAATTTTCAAGCAACTCTTCATATAGAGGTAAAAGTTCATCATAGGAAAGATCATAGTTAAAGTTGTTTCCCTCAGGTTCACTTTCTAATGTATAGCCTACCATGAAGCAAAGGTTAGCAACGTCTAGTTCTTCTAACTTTCTGATCCTTCTTTTCTTCTTCTGAGTCACTCTAGGTAGCTATCATGCCTTTCTTCTTGGAGCCGAACATCTTCTATGGACCCTTGAGCTTGGGACATTTAGGTTTAAAGTGTCCCTTC
Source organism: Dalbergia cochinchinensis (assembly GCA_031216125.1). NCBI lineage: Eukaryota > Viridiplantae > Streptophyta > Magnoliopsida > Fabales > Fabaceae > Dalbergia > Dalbergia cochinchinensis. The sequence goes on along the minus strand of CM062375.1, from coordinate 27,488,038 downwards.
TAACAACAGTTGTAGCAAGTGATGCTTTCTAGCTTTCCCTTGCCTTTTCTGTCCTTCTTGAATTTGATGTCTCTTTTTCTCTTTGTCTTGCCTCTCCAGGCTTTGGACATCTTCCTAATCAGCATGGAGATCTCATCTCCATATTCTTCTTCTTCATCAAAGGTTTCAGCAATTTTCAGCAATATTTTTCTTCTGTCTCATCATCATATTCTTCTTCTTCATCAAAGGTTTCAGCAATTTTCATTGCCTTAGCTTTATTTTGTTTTGGTGAGATGACTTCAAAGCCATGAACTTGCTCTTCTTAATAGATTCACCATGCATTTTGTAACATCCTAATTTTTAACCCAATACTCTAGAACATATTTAGGTTAATCATTAGTCTATTACTCTTTTAGTCTCATTCCTTACAACCTTTCGTTAAAATACTTAGCGGAAAATACGAATAAATTTTTCTTTTTGAAACTTGAAAGCAAAACGCGAGCCGCGCACTAACCTATCGTTCGTCATAACCATATCGTGCGAGAAAAGTAACCACACCATTGATAATCATGAAACATAGTATTATACTTAACAATCATAATATCATCACATCTTCATAGATACATAGACTACTAACATCATTGTACCATCATTTACATCAAAACACGCCCATATATGTGAAGTCATCCTTATCCACCTATGAGGTTGGATAAGTGTCAACCCAAAAGCTAAGCTATCTATGCTTTCGCAGCGACCCTCTGCCCCGTCTTCTAGTGTGATCCTCAAGCACGAGCCTCAGAAGAAGTCACGATCCTCGTTGTAATCCTCGTCTAGAGACGACACGGAAGAAAAGGAAGGGATGAGAAACTCATTCGAGATTCTCAGTAGGGATTCCCGACTCTAACACTAGTGTCATCGCTGCCGTCCCCACCACCTCGGTTTTAATTATGAAAAAGGTGTACATGCATAAGGATTGGTTTTAGGCTTTACAAATCTATTTATCCGAAGTGGGTGTCTTTTAGTATGCGTCTTAATGACATGAATGCAACAGATATTTGATGAATGCATGACAATACCATATGCACATTAACACGAAAATCGTAATACTTGGGCACATCATAAGGAAACATAAATCATATACGTGGCATAAAAGGCATAGTGCTTTTCATGTGATATCTTTCTCATAAGTAAAACTCTTAAGTTCTTTTTCTTAAAGACCACCATCTTAACATATCCACCAAAAGTCCAACCAATTCACCAGCCCGGCGATAATCTGGTCACCAAACTACGTCTCACCTATCGCCTAGGAATGAGCTCAATCCTAACTAGTCGTCACTAGATTTAATATGGGCTAATTGAGGGGGTATACATAACTTTCTTGGATCACCTATCTTAGGATCATTTCCTTCTTTGAAACGCTCTCGGTATCTAGTACACAAATAATTGTCCGCTTTGGCAAGCTCAATGTCAATACCCTCACAGATTTGTTTCCTCCCCACCGTAGCGGGAGAAATGCGTCTCAGTACTTTGTCACATCTGTTCTGGGGGTGCTCGGCCTAACCGGTGTCACCCAAAACCTATCCTGGGGGTGCTCGGCCGAACCGGTGTCACCCAGGAGTTTTCACAAGCTTTTTCTCAAGTGCTCAAGTTTGATGGGAAATTGGCAACAGAACTGCAGACACCGGATTTCCAACAAACTTGTTTTATGCCACCAAACATATAGAGCATGCATAGCCATTCAAAACCAACATAAGGCATCATCATCGTGTGCATCATAAGCATCATAATATCATAATTTTGCATAACGTATCATGGCGTGAGCATCAACATATCAACACTATATACTCTCATAAACATACAACCTCATGAATTCCTCATATGAATAACATCATCATCATTTACATACCACATGCATCATCATAGAACATTCAAACGTTTATCCTTACGGTAGCTTATGCTTTGACCCTTACGGGTCTTAATCATGAGATATGATTCTCTAACATCCGTCGCTCATATTTTATGCACCTAAGGGCTCATAATTAAACATCATTCATCATCCTCATGTTCACACTTAAATCTGAATAGCATAGGGCAGAATTCCTAACTTGTGATTACGGGGTTCTAGAACTTACGTTTTAGACCCTTTCTCGGTTCCGTCTTCGCCTAAGGCGCTATGAATTAAATCTAAATCAATTATGAGGCATTCCTATGCTTAAGGAGTAATTATTAATCATGTTTATCATGTTGTAAGGGTGCTGGATAGAATCCAGAAAATTAAATGTTCTAAGAGTTCTACATTTACATTTTTACGGTTTTCTAGTTACTAGATTCCCCATAGGTGCTAGAATTCAATTCTAATTCAAATGATACCAAGTTTTTCATGTCTAAACAATCTAAATCTGATTATGTTCCCATTAAAACAGTTTGGATTAGTTCCATAAACAAATGGGTCGAAACTATGTTAAATTCTAGCTTTACGGTATTTCTAGTTAGCTAGTTTCTTACCTATCATGCATAGGATTGCTTCTACATCATCACATGATATTTTCACACATTCCAACACATCAAAACATCATCATACAGCATCACACTCATCACATCAGAACCGAAAACATTTAACTTAAATGAGAGAGTTAAATTGACATTTCTAGGTACATAAGTTGACTAGTTTCTCTCGGAATCGATCTAGAACTTCTAAAACTCTTTGCAAAACACTTTAATTCATCAAAAGGCTAAGAGAAGCCTTAGGTCACTGACCAAAACATATTCCATCCCCTAAAAGATAATAAAATCACAACTTGTGATGACATAACCTTATAAAGATTTGTAAAGCTTTAAGGAAAACTTAGAACATAGACTATTGGTCCTAGTAGCTAGATGAAAACTCATTGCAAGTCCATCATCACTACTTGGCCGAAATTATGCATTCAAGGAATGCATTCACATTAAACTTTAACTTGGAATGAAGTGGGCAAGTCTTTGAGCTCTAGGTTCTTAAGTTACGACATAAACTAAACGTGCTCATGCTTTTCATTTTAAATCTTGCTTACAAAGTAAAGTGATGACTTAAATTTAAATAGGCAAGGCATAAACTTAAACGTGCAAGCTTGAAAGTAAATATGCGAGGCATAAACTTAGACGTGCAAGCTTGAAGGTAAATATGCATGGTTCAATTCTTTATTTAAGTGCTCTTGGCCCAACAACAATCGACTTTAAGGCCGAAATAGATAGGCATTCGAGAAATTAATTAGGTGATAATGCAAGTTCAATTCTTTATTTTAGTGCTCTAGGCCCAACAACAATCGACTTTAAGGCCGAAATAGAAAGGCTTCGAGAATTAAATTAAGTGATGATACAAGTTCCATTTTAATCTTTATGTTCTTAAGTGATAGCTAGAAAGTAAAGATGCATAGCAAGAATGTAAATATGAATGCAAGCATAAAATAAATTATGCAAGTTCATTTTATCTTTCTAGAGCTCTTAACAAGACTTTAAAGGAATTTAAACCATAACCCAAACTCATCCAAACAAGGTAAAGTCAAGCTTAGAGTTCTTAAAACTCAACATAATATTTTTAGGAAATCAAACCATGAAGCTTAGAAAAATTTAAGGTAATGGCCGAAATCTTCAAGAAGAAAAAGGAACATTTTAAAACTCTAAAGTTCATGATCTTGATGATATATTAACACCAACATCATGGGTCCTCATCATTGAGTTCATAGAGCCATTTTAAAACATCATCAAAGCTAAAGTTCTCAAGAGTTCAAAAAAGGAAAAACTAAAAACATTTTTGCTCAAGAACAAAGATCAAGCTCTAGAGTTTGTTTCAAGTGATGAACATCATCATGAAACTCTCATCATCAAGCTCTCATTCCTTCATTCCCAAAGGCCCATGGCCGAAACATAAAGAGGAAGAAGGAGAAGAAAAGAAGTTCTAAAAAGGAATCAAGAGAAACTATGAACATCAAGCTTAAAACAAGAACTTTAAAGAAAAGTATACATGAAAGAAAATCCCTACTTGATGTGATGAACTTGAAGATGGAAGAAGAAGATGAAGAACTCCAAGAACTTGAAGAACACAAGAACTTTGAGAGAAAAAGAAAAGCTTTGAGTGTTCCTAAACTTAGCAAATGATCTAAAAGTGGTACAAGCTCCTCAAGGCATTCTATTTATAGAGAAATGAAGCAAATGGAGGGGGTGAGGGGCTGATGCATTTTCGGCCAAGGGGAGTGCAGCCCATGAGTTCCATGAGGTGAGATAATGTGGTCTTGAGGCATGGTGAGGTATGGCTCAAAGTATGGTGAGGTATGGTTCAAGGTATGGCCTCAAGCATGGTTCTTTGAGTGAGAAAATAATTAAACATGTGGTCAATGGGGAAGAGAATTTCGGCCATGTGCATCAGATTTGGGAGAGGTTTAGTTGCATTTTAATTGTGGTTTAGAGTTGTGTTTAGGTGTATCTTTGATTATGTTTAAGATTAGGAATTTGTAAGAAAGTGTTTAGGTAAGGGAAATGGATAATTAAGGTGGTCTAGACATAATTAAGGAGTGGTCTTGCACCATTAGTGAGTTAAATCCTCAATTTAGAGTCTAAACAACTCTAGACACATTTCCTTGATTTAAGGAATTGGAGAGAGAAAACACTATTTAAGATTCCAAGACTAGGAGTCTTGAGTTCTAAAAAGGGATTTAAGTTTAATCTAAGCAATTTTAGGTTCTAATTAACTTTAATAAATTATTTTGACTCTAGATTAATTAGGAAAATAAATTAATCTTCGTTTAGAGCCTAATATTGCTTAGGTTTGCTTAATTACGTCATTAAGCTCAAAAATACTATTCTAGGGGCAAAATCGTAATTTTGCACTAAAACTGCCCGGGGCCACCGGGACTTGAACAGAGACCTCTAGACACATGAAAACATGTTTTTAAACCTCGGGGGAAAGTTCCGGGCTCAAACGGCACCTTTACCCGCATAAAACGCTATAGGGGTATTTTGGTCATTTTGACCCGAAACTGCAGAAAATGAGACTTTCGCCTCCGGAACCACTCAAGGGTCATTCAATCCCCTTCAAATATTGAGTTGGCCCTTCGAGGACTGCCGGGTCGGCCATCCTCGAATTCCGGGCCGAAAATGACCTCAGGGGCATTTCGGTCATTTTCCACTCAGACAGAAAATCGGGGCGTTACACATTTTAGGGTGCACTACCTCATGGTTTTTGAGTACCCCAATGAATGTATCCAAACTGAGAGTTTGAAGGTCTTTTGCTTTTGTAATGGCCGTGACCTTAGGCAGCCATTTGGCAAGAAGGCTTTTTAAGATTTTTCAAACCATTTCTAAGTTCTATTGCCAAGACCCTTTAGTGGTTTATGATGTGCATAAACCTATGGTCATTTCATCAATACTTTCTTGATCTGTCATTTTAACATTTCATATTGATGAACCAGCATATTGATCTTAGTTTCTTTAACTTGATCAGTGCCTTCGTACAACATGTGCAGTCCATTCCATATCTCTTTTGCCATGTTAAAGGCAATGATTTTGCGATATTCAGCCTTGCTTAATGCACACATGAGCAGGTACTTAGCTTTGCAGTTCAATTGAACTCTGACTTTATGTTACTCTGTCCACCTGCTCACGGGGACTTTTCTTGATGTTGAGGGTGCATCATCAGTTCTAGGAACTTCTTCCGTTGGAACATAGTCACCTTCCTATATGAATTTCCATAAGTCAAGACTTGTCTATTTTATGAACAACTCCATATGATCTCTCTAATAGGCATAATCCTTACTATCAAATAATGGTGATCTGTCGATGAAGTGTCTTTCCACTATGTGAATGTTATGTTCCATAACTCCTCAAGATCTTTGTCCTCTACAGTCATTAGATTGTTCAACCTCTTAGAGGCCTGAGCTTTGATGCCACTTGCAGGTAGAAAAGTGCATGAGAAGAAGCATTGAATTGTGCTTCACCTTTTTTGTTCCTTATTAGCTTCTGAAAAACTTGAATAAAATACTATCAAGCTATGAGCTTAAGCGCAGCAAAAATAGTGTTAGTTACTTTAGAAGGCTACTTTGTGAACTATAGCAAATAAGATGAAATGCACAAATGATAGTTATTCAGATAACACAGTTTGATATGTTCAGATGCAGTGAATATAAAGGAGTTAAGTGAGAAGAAGATACTGCACATATTTCTTACACTAGTTCGGCCAACCTATCTACATCCAGTTCCTAACAACTATTGAGTTTCACTGAAACCCTTTCTCAAATTAGAAAGTTAGGCAATCTTTACAGTAGCCTTCCTAAGCTCTTACCTGTAACCAGTAGCAACCTTTATTATCACAAACCAAGTAGTCTTTAACTAGTATCTCTAATCTAAACCAGTGACCAACAAGTACCCTCTGCTATCACAACTTGAATAGTCTTTGGCTAGCTTCTCCAAGCTAAACCATGACTAGTAGCTAGCTCTACTATCACATCGCAAGTAGTCTTTAACTAGCCTCTCCAAGCTAACTCACTGCTCACTACTGGATCAAGGATAAAAAGGTTTGTGTTTGGGTTTGCCACTCAAAGTAACCTACGCTCATGTTTTTGTAAGATATACAATAACAAATCTAGGAAAAACTTAAATGACTTCATTCTAAGATTCTTCCTGGGAAGAATGTATGATCTACTAAGAGCATGGAAAGAAGATTTTTACAAACAAGGAAACTAATTACAAGATGTAATGAACTTTTTAAGAGATGAAGAGAAATTTTCATAGCATTTCAGTACTTGTGCAACATCTATATTCTTTGTAAGCACAACATCTTTATTAATAGATGGTCTTCATTTATGACCATTGCCCTTGAACAGTTGTTCAAGTGATGTAACACCCTAGTAATTAACCAGATACACCTAGGTTGAATCTGATTAATGACTAGACTTTACTCCTTGCTTTGGTTCTTTCTTCATAATTTGAAAATACTTAGTGAAATTACGAGCCATTTTTTTTTTTTAAACACATAATTGAAAACGTGAGCCGAGTACAACGTGAACGAGTAAGCGGGGTATAATAAGACGTTTAAGAATATATCACATCATATTACTTAGGCTCCATCATATAACATCCATAAGCACATTATAGCATATATTTACATACAATAACCTCACTCAAAGGGTGGGTTATGTTCATACATCATTATCTTATGCAAACCCATAAAAGAAAATATACTTAAGGAAATACATGCCCCTAAACTAGATAACTCCATAAGCCGGAAGGTTATCCTAAAACTAGGGTGCATGATCACACATAAATCTACTAAGAACCTTCTATGGCCACTGTCCCGAAATGGGGGAATAAATCCGATCCACTGATGAGCTCCCTCGGGAAGGGACACACGAGATGCACCAGGCTGGGGTCGCATGGACGGCCTTCTCGCTAACCTCGGCTGAACAACTCTTTCCTCACTACCCTCTCTTACACGTGTGGGAGTAGGAGCAGAGCTCTCAGAATATACATGAGTAGGAGTGTCCTCTGAAGGATCAGTTTCGGAATATCTCGTCTCGGGAACATACTCTGGAAATCCATGGACAGCAGATGAAGCGGAATAAGAACGTAACATCCTTTCATCAAGTGGACGTGCATGTTCGAAAACCATTTCATCGCCATAGGGAGAAGTAGGAGAAAATCGATAACTAGGGACAGGATGTGCAAATGGACGACCTATGTAAATAAAAACACGAATCACAAGACTCTCCTTCAAAATGATACGAGCGATGCACCGGATCATAGTGGAATTCCCAAGTAGGGGTATCAACGAACAGGACGAATGTCGCCATTTGAATCTGGAGACAATGACGGAAATAAAGAAAAGGGAGTGAGAATCTTGCTAAAGAATTCTCAGGAGGGTGGCTCCTTCTATAGTGTCATCATCAAAGTCCCCAGGAACCTCGGGATTATTCTAAAATAGAGAGCATGCAAAGATTCATTTTAAGTTCGGACAAATACTTAACCGAGGTTCGTCAAGTTTTAAATCATGCGTCTTATAATGCATCATAATCTTAACATGTCATATTTGCAATGAACTTTTCCTTTATCATTACATCATTTTCCTCATCATCATTATCAAATAACATGCATAAAAGAATGTCATATAATATTAGCTACATGTGGACATAGTGCACATATTTCATTTCCTTAGGTGACTTAAAATCTTATCATCATCATTATTTTCCTTAGGCCACCCTATACTCCACCCTTGGGAGTAATTTAGGTTATGAGCTCATACTTTACTAGTCGTCACTAGCATATACTTATCCCTTTTGATAAGCTAAAGTCCCGACTCTACCCTTTTGAGAGAACGGGTTAGGGGGCTAAAATCACCTTTTCACCACCTATAGTCTGATGGTTCCAAAGGATCATTTTCTTATAAGTTTAAGTCACCATTAAATCTTTGCATGTTATATCATAATACAATTCATAAACATCATAACATTTTCTCATTTATAGTCTTAAGCTAGAATAATATATATCAACTGTAATCATGCATATGGGAGATTCCTCAGAAAGAGAGGTGGGTCACAATGGACACGCTTAAATACCAAATCTTTCCTTAGCCGTAACCTTTCCAAATTACACTTTTACAATGATACACTTTCTTCTAGCAACAAAGGTAAATTTTACATAATAAAGAGCATTTCATGTATAAGCATTCTCATTATTTGCAACAGCAACTATAACATGCAAGCCGGAAATCATTCAATGATATCAAGTACTTAATAAGCATCCAATCCTTACATAGAATTATCAATTATAGAACTAATTAGTTACTAAACCAATTATGAATCATTCTCTTAACAATAAACCATAATTATCACAACTTCAATCATATCAAATCATTATCACACATTGATACTAAACTCAGATCAGTGGTCAATCATGAACCTCATGCAATTACATAGAATCATATTTTAAGTGCATATAAAATACTAGTTCCCGGTAAAATCCTTGCAAAGCCTTAAAACTCATTTAGAAACTAGTTCTTTTGTCAAATTTGGGAGGATCTTCACAATTAAAATTCTCACTTAAGATAAAAGGAGTAAGTCTTGAGCTTTAGAGATTTAGGTGACATCTTAGAATTATAAACATGCTATGCAACCTTATTTTAATCTTATCTTTATAAGGTGATAGCTTGGAATTATAAACATGGTATGCAATTCCATTTCTTTATCTTTAAGATTTAAGGTGATGACTTGAAAATTAAACATGATGCAAGAACTTGAAATATAAACATGATACAAGAAATCGGAGCGCGGTAATCCGCATGTAACCAGAGAGAGGAGAAGAGATTATTATTACATCTTTTAAGCTCCAATCTCAAGACTTTTAAAGAATAAATTCTTTAACTCCAATAATCATATTTCTTTGCTTGTGATACATGGGCAAGTCTTTGAGCTCTAGGATCTTTAGGTGATGGCATAAAATAAACATGCCATGCGTTGATTCTTTTAGCCATTATAAAATATAGTGAGAGCATAAATTAAATATGAGATGCAACCTCTTTATTATCTTGAAAGATTAAGTGATGACTTGAAACATAAACATGAAATACAAGCTTGGAATTTAAACATGAGAAATGCAAGTTCATTTTTTCATTCTTGAAAATTTAGTGATGACATAGAAGGTAAACATGGTTATGCAAAGCATAAACTTAATCATGGATGCAAATTCATTTTGTTTCTTTACTAGAGCTCCTTCAAGACTTTAAAAGAATTATAAATTCAACCCAATACATATCTTAACAAGAAATAAAACATAAAAGGAAAAAAAATACATCTTTCAAGTTCTAAACTAAAAATCTTTGTTTTAGCATCATAAAGCATTATTCTTTAAAGTTTTGCATCAAGTGGAATTTTCAAGCTTTAGAGGCCTAACTTGTGATGGATTTACAATCCACCCTCAAGGTCCTCATCATCAAGCCATCATCTTAGTTCCACCTAGGCCATATGGTTGAATTGGTTAAAGAAAAATTGAAGAAGAAAACCAAAATGAAAAGCTAAGGTAAGTTCATAATTTCATCATTTTGAGCTAAAAACACAACCCCTCAAAGCATAGAAATAAATTTAGAAACTACTCCCTACCTAATCTGAGTTGAAGAAGAGGAAGAGAACTTGGTTTCTTGAAGTGAAATGAAACAAAATCTCTTTGAAGAAATTGAAGAAAGAATTCAGCCAAAGAGGAGGAAGAAAGAAAGTTTTTGGTGCTCTTAAAAACTAGTTATGAACTAAGCATTCTAAGACCACTCAAGCAAGCCTATTTATAGAAGATTTTGAGGCTTCTAATTGGCCAAAATGATGAGGTAGTGGACGGAATTTTGCAGGAGAAATAAGGGAGGAAAAATCATTTTAGACAAAGTTGTATGAAATTAAGGAATTATGTCTCTTATGGTGACATTTTGGCATTTTGTTTTAGTGCAACTTTTGGCAATAATTCAGCTGCATAATGGCATCAATAATTTCGTCCATTACAGCCCAAAGAAGTGAAATTTGTGTGTTCCATGCATTATTTAGGTGTAGGCAAGGTATTCATGTAATTTAGAGAATTTACAGTTAAGGGTTTAAGTGAATTAGTAAGCAATTTGGGTGTTTTTGAGCAATTTTGGGTTCTAATCAATCTAAATACATAATTTTGACTCTAGATTAATATTTAGAATTTAATAAGCTTTAATTTGAGCCTAATATTGCTTAGGTTTCAGATATCTGAATCAAAAATCCCAAAATTCGCAAAAGCGCCAAAAACAGGAGCAAAATCGTACTTTCACTTAAAAATTGCCCGAGGCCACCCGAGCTTAACCAATGGTTAATCATGGCTTAAAAACACATTTTAAAACATTTTAGTGAGGTTCGGGCTCAGTCGGCACGCACATCGGAGTTAAAACAACCGCAGGGGCGTTTTGGTCAAAATTGAGATCCTTTTGCTCTATTAACACACATAACACAAACAATCCCTTATTATCCTCAAAATATCCCCTTGAGAATAGGTGGGGCCCACGATCCTCATTTTCTGAGTAAAATAACTTCAGGGGCATTTTGGTCATTTTATACGTCTGAAATTCGGATTTGCGACTCGCATGAATCGTTCCTAACCTCTCTTCTAATGTTATATTCCTTTATTGAGGATTGTTCGGCCTCAAATCTTATGTAATAATTACCTACGGTAATTCGGTAATTGAGTAATTTCTAATGACAGTAAAAATTACAGTAAAAATTGGGGCGTTACAAGTGACATGTGTTGATCATCTATTTGTGTCCTGGAAAAGTAGTCTAGAGGAGTAGTTCATTGTTTGTCAAACCTATTCTAGAAGCTGTTATGAAATAGAGGTTTCTAATGTTACCTTTAGAAACTACTTTTTACTTTTTGAACGAGGTTTCTAAAACTTTTCCTTCTAGAAGTTGGAGAGGTTGTCCAAGTTGGCAGAAGAGATGACATGCCAGTCTGTAACTAGATTTGACTTTAAATTTAAAATTCAAATTTCCCACCTTTTTCTGTAGAGTGCACTATTTCACTGTAATGTTTTCTGAAGTACGGTATCAGTTCCTTGATATATATATATATATATGATCCTGCAGTCCTCAATCATAGCTTGTAGATGATGAGATGATAGCATGATACCAATCATGATAATTGAAGGTTGTAGAATACACTTACTTCATATCTGGTTTGAAATCTTCATTCGAATTGTACTTTTTGAAGTTGCATCCTACTTTATGAAGGTCTGTGCCTCGGTTTCTTGTATCTAATGATTTTCTTCAATATGTTAAGCATGTATATGTTCAATTCATGATATAATTTTCATTTTCATTGAGTGCCTATCTTTTTAAACGAGATAAATCATGTTAACACAAGTATAGTAGAATTATTTTCACTTCAACAAACATGTTATGAAAAGGAAAAGCCTATTTGCTGTATCAAGAAAACTAAAGGGAAACATTAGTCATTCTTCAAACTATTTTCTCTAAATGGTTGTGTTATAACTCAAAACATTTTGCATTAATGCTTTCTGAAAGTTTCTGGAGCTAATAGTATGGCCCTACATATCTGTGTAACCTAAAATTATGGGAAAAACCACTCAGAGATCACTGCAATGCTAAAATAAGTGTTGTGGTGGTCACAAAGGGTAACGCAATGCAAAATAAGGAATAATGTACTCGGATAAGCACTACAGCAATCAAAGTTTCAATAAAAACCCCTTTTTGGGGGCTAGACCACCAAAACATGCCCTTCACCCCCCTAAACCTTAAAAATTTGTTCCTTATCCTGTTTCACCATTTTTTTCCTATTTCTTTCAAATCTAACTTAATCTTTCACTTGCAAGACTTAAAGGTAAGTTGTTTTTATTGATTTTGTTTCATTTTTCTTCCAATCTCCCCTTGTTGTTAGGGTGGCATGGTGGTTTTCATTTCTATTGGAAAAATGAAGTTTTTCCTTTATGTTAGAGATAGGTTTGAGTTATTTAGGGATTATTAGGGGTTAATCTAGAGAATTGTGGCTATTATGGCAAATATTGGTGCCATTCTTGCTTCCTAAGTTCTGTTGGTGTTGTTCCTATATACTCTATCTCTCCAGGTGAGTGGGTTCAAATTTGTGATCTCTATGTTGTTCATTAGAATCATTTTCATGAGAATATGGTTTAAAGCATGATTTTTAGAGGTTACTGTAAGATATTTGAGATTTTTGTTAGTATATCATCATGTTTTTAATTGCTAGTTTAATAGCATGTACTATATGGTTTTTTTTTTATACAACACACGGGACCGTTATTGTTGAAACTGATTTTATGTAGAGTTTGGATTGGATGTGACTATATTTAGGATTTTATGAGCATTATATGATTACAGAGAAACATGCATTATATGAGAGATTTTTTGAATTCAAAGGGAACCGAGATATAGAATTTAGAGAAAGGATTAGAATTATGATTTGAGCTAGACAATAGATATAGAGAAATAGACAGTGAGTTAATGGCTGAAATTGATCATTATTCTTGGTACCAAGTTGTCCTTAGGGACAATCTCATAGAGCAAAGAATGAAACCTAGTTAAGTGTCCAAATTTCAGTTCTTTAAGAATGATAGAGCAGAGAAATCTATATGCCTTGAATAACAAGCATAACTAGAGATTTTGTTATGTTATATATTGTGCATAACTAGAGATTCTTGTTTCTCTATTAGAGTAGTGTTGTTTGGAATTTATGAAAAACAAATATTTTGAATATATGTATGTATATATAAACTGTTTTAAGGTTTTACTAGTATTATTATGATTTTATGCATTGTTCCTAGGTGTGCTATGAAGGGGGTTGTAGGTGATTTGCACAAAACTCACCCCTCTTCTTTCTCCCATTATAGGTATATTAGCTATTGTATGTACATCTCAGCCTCATTCTTCCCAATGGTAGTCTATTCAGCTGCTGAGCTTCACTAAGGTGAAGCATTCCTGTTATAGCTTAGAGTGCTCTAGTGTTCTGCAAGCAAGAGTCTTGGACCATATAGAGCATGTTTTTCATTTTTCATAGCATAAGTGCATTTTGACTTGTCCCTACATGACTATATCATTCATGCTTATTATGTATTAGGGTAAGGCTACTTATTTACACTGTATTATAATTATAGATTTTAGAGTTTGAGTTGTGAAATATTAATTATGACCATATGTGGATTTCAAGGAACTGGTGATTTATATGAACATAGCAAATAAGTTTACATTTTAAATGGATTTTGTGATTAAACATGCATATAGAGAGGGATTCAGAGTCATGAGGCTTACGTGTGGATGGGAATTCCTCACATGCCAGTCACTTTCCCTAATTGGGTCATGACAAAGTTAGTATCAGAGGTATAGGTTTCCCTGTATGTTGCTAGAGCAGGCGTCCACAGGTAGCACATCGTTTATGTAAATGGAGCATGCCCATTTGCATTAAGGAAGTGTTAGTTGAGTCCTTTAGGATGATTAGTCACGTCTAGGTTCAGAGATAGAGTTCTATCTTCCCTTTGTGATATGTATTCCTTAGTGTTTGTGGCCTCAAAAATTTAGTATGCTTCCCCTCCATCCTTCTGCTTCATGTCACTGCCATAGCAGCAGTTTTTCTAATTCTAATGCTCTCTTCAGAGTCCTACTGCAGGCCTTGGCTACACTTTCTAACATTCTAGCCAGACAGATGAAGGTTGGATTGCAATCATCCCCATTGCAGCTTCCAGTTAGAGACCTTGATGATTCAGCTCTTGAGCATTTCTAGAGGATGGATCCACCCACCTTCCAAGGATGCCTCACGACAGAGGATCCCTAGCCTTTTTCTTAAAGAAATAGAGAAGATTACTAAAGTTATTCATTACTCATCACAAAGAGCAGCAGAATTGGCTAGCTTCTAGTTGGGAAGCATGGCGGGGACTGGTATGATGAGTTCCTTTAGCGGCATAGCTATTCACAGCCACCAATCTGAGAGGAATTCATGGCAGCCTTTCTGAGGAGATTCTTATCAGAGAGCAGGCAAGCACTGATGGCAGAGGAGTTTGAGGCTCACCCTAAGGATAACAGTAGCAAAGTATAATTAGGGATTGACATACTAGCATAGGTGACTGTGGGTATGTAACTTCAGAGACTAGTAGAGTCAGGCGGTTTGATTAAGGACTTACTAAGAATATGCTTCTCAATCTTCAGCCACACGTGGGTATGATGGATTATGCTCAGGTAGTAGACATAACTATCAGATTGGAGGCTAGTTTGGCAGAGAGGAGAGCCACTTCTAATGTTGGCAAGAGGGCCTGAACATGTGGTTCGTTTTCTGGTGGATCAAGTGGTAGTAGAGGATCTAGCCAACAAAGCTAGTAGCTAACCCAGTCGGGTAAGGTCACCTTTTCAGAGCCCATCCAAACATAGCCTGTTATTTCTTAGAGTCAAAGTAGAGGAAGTAGCCAGTATTTGGGTCCTGCATCATTTTAGAGTTATCCCATATGCCAAACATGCAAGAGGAGACATGTTGGACTGTGCTTGATTGGCATATTTGTATGTTATGGCTATGGATAGCAGGGCTACAAATGAGCATAGTGGCTATTCCGATAGGGGATGTCCAGAACCCCACCGCTTCACCTCAATCATTTTAGTCAGTTGTAACATCCCCTGCTGCTTTATGGATTGACGACTGTCCCCACAAACCAACACGAGTCTTTTCAGCGTGCTTTGTCCTCACTCGCACGCTTCCTAGGAAAACTTCCCAGGAGGCCACCCATCCCAAAATTGCTTCCAAGTCAAGCACGCTTAACTGTGGAGTTCTTTCAGTTTGGGCTACCGAAAAGAAGATACATCTTGTTGGTATAGGTAGTACAAATCAATTCGTATAAGCCCTCCTTAACTGTATAGTCCCATACCTATATAGTCTTAGGATCCCTCTCATTCGGGTGTGTAATCGGTTCATTCATGTACCCCTCTGTAACACCCTAATTTTAACCCAACTTTCTAGAACACATTAGGTTAAACATTAGGCTATTACCTCATAGTCTCATCTTTTTCTTGAAAATATTTAGCGGAAATTACGGTAAAATTTTTTTTGAAAGTATAAAACAAAGTGAGAGCCGCGAACTTAACTATTCGAATAACAGAAACGTGAGACATGATTAACACTCATAGAGAGAACTCAAAAAGGAAAACATATAATAGTGGAGCAGAAATCATGATAACAAGAGAAACATTTCATTAATAATATATTTAGAGTACATAGGTGGTCATACCCGCATAGGTACAGGCAGAGCTTGTGATAAAGAAGAAATAAAATACAACAAGAAACACAAGTGTAGGGTGCGACTACAATAAAAATCCAAAATGCTACCCTTCTAGTAAGCTACGAGTATAAATCCACCACCCCTCCCAAAAGATACAGGCGAAGGGAATATCCTTGCAACGCTTGTGTACTCGAAAGCTCCACTGGGGGATAGTGCACCTCCTGCATGGCGTGTCAATGAAGTCAACGAACATCGCCATCGCTCTCTAAAGATGTGACGGGAGAAGAGAGAGAGGAGTGAGAATTCTTAGTAAAGAATCTCAGTAGGAGTCTCCTATCCTAGGGTTACATCGTTCACATCCCCAGGAACCTTGGGTTTATTTCATAAAGACAAGTGACCATACATCAAGTTCATTTTAAGTTCTAAAGTGTATTTTAGCCAAGGTCCATTCATTTTAGGATGATCTTAATGTCATGAATGCAACATAATAAAGAATGTATGCGTGGCGCTACTTAATGCACATACATCAATCATCATTATACTTAGTGGTATTAAGTGGCAATTAGAACACATTCATATGGGACAAACTTAGTGACATAATCATAACCATAAAACTTCTCTTCCTTATGGGCCACCCTAAAAGACAATCGAACTGGGGGTGCTCGGCTGAACCGGTGTCACCCAGAACGTATCACATCTCTAGGTTATGAGCTCATACCTTAACTAGTCGTCACTAGATCTTACTTACCATTTAATGATAAGCGTATCATAAATCATAAATCCCGACTATCTGAGTACGGGTTAGGGGGCAAATCTCTTAGGGGTGCTCGGCCGAACCGGTGTCACCTAAGAGTAAAAAAAATGGGTACCAATGTCACATGAGTTCTATGGAGGTGCTCGGCCAAACCGGTGTCATCCTAGAACCCATCGTTAGTACCTTAATTTTCAAAATCTTTAAGTCCCCAAATTTGTCGGAAATTCGGCGGCACGATGGCATCACGCCGAATTTCTTCCAAATTTATTTTATGCCACATAAACATATATCCTCATGAATTCCTCATACGAATAACGTCATCATCCTTCACATAACATATGCATCATCGTAAAACATCTTAACATACCTTAGTATCATATAAATATCATTCTCATATTCTTAATGTCTTATGCATTGACCGCTATGGTCTTTAACTCACAGTCTAAGTTATGAATCATTCAAAGCTAACCTCTCGGGTACTTAGGAGGTTATGACTAAGTATATCTCTCTTCATACTATGGTCAACAATATCTCTCAATCTCAAAGGTGCAGAATTCATAATTTCAACTTTATGGGTACCTAGGAGTCACAACAATGACCCTTTCTAAGTTCGGTTTGCTCCTAAGGCACCAAGATCAAGTCCTAAACCAATTATGAGTCATTTCTACACATCTAAACTAATTTAGAACCATGATTATCATTACTAAACCTTGCTGGACAGAATCCAGAAAATTCTAATATTAAGGGATCTAGAACTCTCAAATTAATTCTTTTCTAGTTTCTAACCTTTCTTATCTTTTACTCATGAGTTTTTCCATTGATCATACTTAAACATAAGCATGTTATCATCGTTAAAACAGCTCATACAGTGGCCAAACATAGCAAGGCGGAACCGAAACAACACTCTCCATACAAAGGCATAAAACATACTTTTTAAAGCACATAGGATACTAGTTTCTCTTGGAACCTTTTTAAAACCTTCAAAACTTTTTTGTAAACATTTTTAACATCTAAAATCATCAAGATATTTACAAGGGCAGTACCTAAGTTGAATTTATTTCAAGAGGTACTAAATCCATAAAACTTAGTTCTATATGTTCTTTGAATCCACATAGACTTAGAAAAATTATAAAGCATAGCTTATGGGCATTTGTGATCAAATGAAACTTATCCTAAGTTCATTCATCTCACATAGCCGAAGTGGGCATTCTAAGAGAATGCTTTCCATGTCTAACTCTCATTTGAGACCTTGAGACAAATCTTTGAGCTCTAGAGCTTTAGGTGATGACAAAACATAAACATGCCATGCACTTCATTTTTATTGTTCATTAGGGAATTAAAGTGAGAACTTGAAAAGTAAATAGCTTAAAATAAATATGAGATGCAACTTGTTATTATCTTGGATTTTAAGTGATGACTTGAATAATAAACGTGAAATGCAATGCTTGGAAATTAAATATGAATATGCAAGTTCATTTTTAGTCTTAGAGCATTAGCGATGACATAAAAATAAATCTTGCTATGCAAGGCATAAACTAAATATGAATGCAAGTTCATTTTGGTTTAATAACTAGAGCTCGTCCAAGACTTTATTCACAACCCCAACATAGTCTCATCAAGTCAAGAGAATGGAACTAAAAGAAATCTCCATATTTTCAAGAAAAGGAATTATGGCCGAAATCATGAGGCCAAGAGAAAGTAATCCATATTCCTTTTTGAAATCATTCTTATTTTCTTAAGTTGAAAACTTTAGTGAACTTCATAGCATAATAATAAAAACTAAAGAAAACTCAAGCTTTAGGGGTCTCATTATGATGAACACATAGTCATCATCTAGAGGTCCCCATCATCAAGCCATCATGTATGAGTTTAAAGGTCATGAAGGCCAAAAACTCAAGAAGGAAACCAAGAGAGTTTTAAAAAGAAATTTCAAGAGGTAGCTAGAGAAAAACTCATTTTTCATGGAAATAAGATGCAAAGAAACACTCCTACCTCGAGTGAAGACAAAGAGCTTGAACTTTGAGAGAAGAAAACAAGATGATGAGCTCCTCCAAAAGGCTTGATGTTTTCGGCCAAGGGGAGATAAGGAGGTTAGAGTTGTGTTTGAGGTGAGGTTGTGTTTGAGATGAAATATTTGAGAGGTTTGATGGTGATTCAAGGTTATGGGGTGATGTGTGAAGGTTATGAGATGATGATGATGAAGTAAAGAGATGAAAAAGATAAAGATGGAAAAGAAAGGAACTCTTTGGGACTAGAGAGAAAGAAAGAAACTAGCAAGACTACTCTAAGCTTTAGCAAATGCTCAATGTGCATCCAATGCTAACACAAGCTTCCTATTTATAGAAAAACAAAGTGATAGGTGAGAGAATGGAAAGCATGGCTGATGGTAAGAAAGAGAAAATATCTCTTTGATGGTGTCATACAAGCATGGTTTGAAGCATAGAGCTCATGACACAAGGTATGGCTTCAAGCATGGGTTTTTGAGTGATCTTTTCTTTAAATTGTGGATGAAATTAGGCTTCTAGAAGACCAACATGGCTGGAAGTTTTTCAGCCACAAATAATTGAAGAGAATGATTTATTTTACTTGGTTATTCATTTGGAAAAGCAAGCTTGATTGAAATTATGACAAGGCATGACAAGTAAGGTGATTTGAGGTGATTTTCCTTTAAGTTTGAAATGAAATAATTCATGAAAATGGGGGATGATTTTTGGTCAGATTTGGGCAGCAAGGAGAGAGGAAAAATCTTCCATGTAATTGGGTGTTAATGATAGGATTAAGTGTATGTTAGTTTAGGTACAAGGTTAGGAGTAATTAAGCCTAAGTTTAGGTAACTAAGCATGTGTATTAGGAATTTTATGACAAGGTGAGGAGTGCTCTTACATCATTAGAGAATTTAAAACTCATTTGTGAATAAATAATGTGTATCACAATCCCATGATTTAAGGAAAGAGAGAGAAAACACTATTTGTGCACTATTTGCACACTATTCATTGATTCCTACACTCAAAGTCCTTGAATTTAAAGATAGGGTTTTAAGTTTATCTAAGCAATTTTAGGTTCTAATCATCCTTATTAAATTATTTTGACCTTAGATTAATTATGGAAATTAATTAACCTTCGATTAGAGCCTAATATTGCTTAGGTTTCGCTTAACCGTGTGATTAGGTGTAAACATACGAAACTACGGGCAAAACCGTAATTTTGCACTTATTTTGCCCGGGACCTCCGGGACCAAAACTGAGACCACAGAATACATAAAAACGTCTTTTAAACCCATCTGGAGAGGTTTCGGGTTCATCCGGCACTTGCAAAAGGGTAAAATGCCACATGGGCGTTTTGGTCATTTTGACCTGAAAACTCGAAAAACGAGATTTTCGATCCCGGAAAGAAACACAAGTCATCCAATCCCCTTCCAACATTGAGTTTGCCCTTCGAGTACTGCCGGACCTGGCTTTCCTCGAATTCCGGGCTGATAATGACCTCAGGGGCATTTTGGTCATTTTCACTCTAGCAGAAAATTAGGGCGTTACACCCTCCGCTTTCGAAGTCTGCTAGGAGCCGCTCCTTGTCCGTGCCTTCTTGCACCGGCGATCACTCCCCGACTTCGCAATCCCCGGGCGTTACATGCCCACCAGCTTCCGCCTGGTTCGTCCCCGAACAACACCGTACTGGGAGAGGTGTAGGCTCTGATACCATAAATGTAACACCCTAATTTTAACCCAACTTTCTAGAACACATTAGGTTATACATTAGGCTATTACCTCATAGTCTCATCCTTTTCTTAAAAATATTTAGCGGAAATTATGGTAAAATTTTTTTTGAAAGTATAAAACAAAGTGAGAGCCGCGAACTTAACTATTCGAATAACAGAAACGTGAGACATGATTAACACTCATAGAGAGAACTCAAAAAGGAAAACATATAATGGTGGAGCAGAAATCATCATAACAAGAGAAACATTTCATTAATAATATATTCAGAGTACATAGGTAGTCATACCCGCATAGGTACAGGCAGAGCTTGTAATACAGAAGAAATAAAATACAACAAGAAACACGAGTGTAGGGTGCGACTACAATAAAAATCCAAAATGCTACCCTCCTAGTAAGCTACGAGTATAAATCCACCACCCCTCCCAAAAGATACAGCCGAAGGGAATATCCTTGCAATGCTTGTGTACTCGAAAGCTCCACCTGGGTGTAGTGCACCTCCCTGGCTGGCATGTCAATGAAGTCAACGAACATCGCCATCGCTCTCAAAAGATGTGACGGGAGAAGAGAGAGAGGAGTGAGAATTCTTAGTAAAGAATCTCAGTAGGAGTCTCCTATCCTAGGCTTACATCGTTCACATCCCCAGGAACCTTGGGTTTATTTCACAAAAGACAAGTGAGCATACATCAAGTTCATTTTAAGTTTTAAAGTTTATTTTAGCCAAGGTCCATTCATTTTAGGATGATCTTAATGTCATGAATGCAACATAATAAAGAATGTATGCGTGGCGCTACTTAATGCACATACATCAATCATCATCATACTTAGTGGTATTAAGTGGCAATTAGAACACATTCATATGGGACAAACTTAGTGACATAATCATAACCATAAAACTTCTCTTCCTTATGGGTCACCCTAAAAGACAATCGAACTGGGGGTGCTCGGCCGAATCGGTGTCACCCAGAACGTGTCCATCTCTAGGTTATGAGCTCATACCTTAACTAGTCGTCACTAGTTCTTACTTACCATTTAATGATAAGTGTATCATAAATCATAAATCCCGACTATCTGAGTACGGGTTAGGGGGCAAATCTCTTAAGGGTGCTCGGCCGAACCGGTGTCACCTAAGAGTAAAAAAAATGGGTACCGATGTCACATGAGTTCTATGGAGGTGCTTGGCCAAACCGGTGTCATCCTAGAACCCATCTTAGTACCTTAATTTTCAAAATCTTTAAGTCCCCAAATTTGTCGGAAATTAGTGACACGATGGCATCACGCCGAATTTCTTCCAAATTTGTTTTATGCCACATAAACATATTTCCTCATGGATTCCTCATATGAATAACGTCATCATCCTTCACATAACATATGCATCATCGTAAAACATCTTAACATACCTTAGTATCATATAAATATCATTCTCATATTCTTAATGTCTTATGCATTGACCGCTATGGTCTTTAACTCACAGTCTAAGTTATGAATCATTCAAAGCTAACCTCTCGGGTACTTAGGAGGTTATGACTAAGTATATCTCTCTTCATACTATGGTCAACAATATCTCTCAATCTCAAAGGTGCAGAATTCATAATTTCAACTTTACGGGTACCTAGGAGTCACGACAATGACCCTTTCTAAGTTCGGTTTGCTCCTAAGGCACCAAGATCAAGTCCTAAACCAATTATGAGTCATTTCTACACATTTAAACTAATTTAGAACCATGATTATCATTACTAAACCTTGCTGGACAGAATCCAGAAAATTCTAACATTAAGGGATCTAGAACTCTCAAATTAATTCTTTTCTAGTTTCTAACCTTTCTTATCTTTTACTTATGAGTTTTTCCATTGATCATACTTAAACATAAGCATGTTATCATCGTTAAAACAGCTCATACAGTGGCCAAACATAGCAAGGCGGAACCAAAACAACACTCTCCATACAAAGGCATAAAACATACTTTTTAAAGCACATAGGATACTAGTTTCTCTTGGAACCTTTTTAAAACCTTCAAAACTCTTTTGTAAACATTTTTAACATCTAAAATCATCAAGATATTTATAAGGGCAGTAGCTAAGTTGAATTTATTTCAAGAGGTCTTAAATTCATAAAACTTAGTTCTATATGTTTCTTGAATCCACATAGACTTAGAAAAATTATAAAGCACAGCTTATAGGCATTTGTGATCAAATGAAACTTATCCTAAGTTCATTCATCTCACATAGCCGAAGTGGGCATTCTAAGAGAGTGCTTTCCATGTCTAACTCTCATTTGAGACCTTGAGACAAATCTTTGAGCTCTAGAGCTTTAGGTGATGACAAAACATAAACATGCCATGCACTTCATTTTTATTGTTCATTAGGGAATTAAAGTGAGAACTTGAAAAGTAAATAGCTCAAAATAAATATGAGATGCAACTTGTTATTATCTTGGATTTTAAGTGATGACTTGAATAATAAACGTGAAATGCAATGCTTGGAAATTAAATATGAATATGCAAGTTCATTTTTAGTCTTAGAGCATTAGCGATGACATAAAAATAAATCATGCTATGCAAGGCATAAACTAAATATGAATGCAAGTTCATTTTGGTTTAATAACTAGAGCTCGTCCAAGACTTTATTCACAACCCCAACATAGTCTCATCAAGTCAAGAGAATGGAACTAAAAGAAATCTCCATATTTTCAAGAAAAGGAATTATGGCCGAAATCATGAGGCTAAGAGAAAGTAATCCATATTCCTTTTTGAAATCATTCTTATTTTCTTAAGTTGAAAACTTTAGTGAACTTCATAGCATAATAATAAAAACTAAAGAAAACTCAAGCTTTAGGGGTCTCATTATGATGAACACATAGTCATCATCTAGAGGTCCCCATCATCAAGCCATCATGTATGAGTTTAAAGGTCATGAAGGCCAAAAACTCAAGAAGGAAACCAAGAGAGTTTTAAAAAGAAATTCCAAGAGGTAGCTAGAGAAAAACTCATTTTTTCATGGAAATGAGATGCAAAGAAACACTCCTACCTAGAGTGAAGACAAAGAGCTTGAACTTTGAGAGAAGAAAACAAGATGATGAGCTCCTCCAAAAGGCTTGATGTTTTCGGCCAAGGGGAGATAAGGAGGTTAGAGTTGTGTTTGAGGTGAGGTTGTATTTGAGATGAAATATTTGAGAGGTTTGATGGTGATTCAAGGTTATGGGGGTGATGTGTGAAGGTTATGAGATGATGATGATGAAGTAAAGAGATGAAAAAGATGAAGATGAAAAAGAAAGGAACTCTGTGGGACTAGAGAGAAAGAAAGAAACTAGCAAGACTACTCTAAGCTTTAGCAAATGCTCAATGTGCATCCAATGCTAACACAAGCTCCCAATTTATAGAAAAACAAAGTGATAGGTGAGAGAATGGAAAGCATGGCTGATGGTAAGAAAGAGAAAATATCTCTTTGATGGTGTCATACAAGCATGGTTTGAAGCATGGAGCTCATGACACAAGGTATGGCTTCAAGCATGGGTTTTTGAGTGATCTTTTCTTTAAATTGTGGATGAAATTAGGCTTCTAGAAGACCAACATGGCTGGAAGTTTTTCAGCCACAAATAATTGAAGGGAATGATTTATTTTACTTGGTTATTCATTTGGAAAAGCAAGCTTGATTGAAATTATGACAAGGCATGACAAGTGAGGTGATTTGAGGTGATTTTCCTTTAAGTTTGAAATGAAATAATTCATGAAAATGAGGGAGGGGGCTGGCTGATTTTGAGCCACAAAAATGAGAGAAAAAGTCTTCTAGAAGATGTCCTATGAGGCATGGATGAAAGCATGGAGGTTATGACACAAAGCATGGTTCTTTGTGAGATGGAAGCATGGTCTTTGAAGTGTCAAAAATTTGCACATGTGATGGATAATGGGGGGATGATTTCAGTCAGATTTGGGCAGCAAGGAGAGAGGAAAAATCTTCCATGTAATTGGGTGCTAATGATAGGATTAAGTGTAGGTTAGTTTAGGTACAAGGTTAGGAGTAATTAAGCTTAAGTTTAGGTAACTAAGCATGTGTATTAGGAATTTTATGACAAGGTTAGGAGTGCTCTTACATCATTAGAGAATTTAAAACTCATTTGTGAATAAACAATGTGTATCATAATCCCATGATTTAAGGAAAGAGAGAGAAAATACTATTTGTGCACTATTTGCACACTATTCATTGATTCCTACACTTAAAGTCCTTGAATTTAAAGATAGGGTTTTAAGTTTATCTAAGCAATTTTAGGTTCTAATATCCTTATTAAATTATTTTGACCTTAGATTAATTATGGAAATTAATTAACCTTTGATTAGAGCCTAATATTGCTTAGGTTTCGCTTAACTGTGTGATTAGGTGTAAACATACGAAACTACGGGCAAAACCGTAATTTTGCACTTATTTTGCCCGGGACCTCCGGGACCAAAACTGAGACCACAGAATACATAAAAACGTCTTTTAAACCCATCTAGAGAGGTTTCGGGTTCATCCGGCACTTGCAAAAGGGTAAAACGCCACAGGGGCATTTTGGTCATTTTGACCTGAAAACTCGAAAAACGAGATTTTCGATCCCGGAAAGAAACACAAGTCATCCAATCCCCTTCCAACATTGAGTTTGCCCTTCGAGTACTGCCGGACCTGGCTTTCCTGGAATTCCGGGCTAATAATGACCTCAGGGGTATTTTGGTCATTTTCACTCTAGCAGAAAATCGGGGCGTTACATCAGTGACCTAGGGTAGTTATGTTACTCCAGCTAGTAGAGGTGCTAGTGGCAAAGGCCTTGGAGGTAGAGGTTCTAGTTGCAGAGGCTCAGTAGGTAGAGGCTAGAGTGGCAGAGGACAACTCTAGATGTATGCATTGACATAGTAGAATGCATTAGCATCTAGTTGTAACATCCTAATTTTTAACCCAATACTCTAGAACATAATTAGGTTAATCATTAGTCTGTTACTTCATAGTCCTCATTTAACTTTGAATTACTTAGCAGAAAATACGGGTAAATTTTTTTTTGAAAAACAAAGTGAGAGCCGCGTGATGCGATAAGCGGTTAACCATGTATAGTAAAACAAATGTCTCACAACATCGTAACATAAGGCACACCATGAATAACACTGAATATCATCTCATATATATATATATATAACTTGCCCACTTATAAATATGGGACTTACTTTAGTACAAGGAAAACACATGAAAAGAAATACAACATAAGCATAAACATGATCCACTCCCCTACCCGAGTGCACCTAATAGGATAACCTCTAAACAAAAGAAGGTTTATCCCCATCTAAGTGGTGTGTGCTCTATCTCGGCCATCTACAGCCTCCTACTGGTGACTATCCCTCGAGCGTGGCAAGTAACCAGGAAACTGAGCAAGCTCCTCCGGCGTGAATAGACGGGACAGGGCTCGGAAGTGACCTCCACGGCGTGGCCTCATCTCCGGTCGTCATGCAAGCCTCAGCTGAGTCACGGAAGGCTCACTACCCCCCCAAGGTCCATGGGTATGGTGGGGAAGATCCTCGGAGGGTGCCTGGTTGCCGAATCCTCGGAAGGATCCGTCTCAGAAAAAGACGACGAACAGCAGGGCACATCTTTGGGGGTAGTCTCGGCGGCGGACGTGGATGATGGCATGCGGCGAAGCCTCTCCTCTAGGGACGTGGCGCTCGAACACCAGGTCATCGCCAAAAGGTGAGACGGGGGAGAAACGATGGGAATGTACAGGGAGTGAAGGGTCGACCCATGAACATGAATACTCTAACCGTGCATCGACCCACAAAATGGAATGACCGTGGTTCGGTCATGGTGCACCTCCCATGTCGGCGTGTCCACGAACACCACGAACGTCGCCATCTGAAGGCGTGACGGAAAGAAAGAGGTAGAGGGAGTGAGAATCTTGCTAAAGAATCTCAGTAGGGCCTCCTACTACCTAGGTGTCATCATCTACGTCCTCAGGAACCTTGGGTTTATTTATACAAAATGACTGAGCATGTATTAAGTTCATTTTAAACTTTAAAATATATTTTAGCCAAGGTCCATTCATTTTAGGATGATCTTAATGTCATGGATGCAACATAATAGAAAATGTATGCATGGCACTACCTAATGCACATACATAAAACATAACATCAAGCATCATCATTCTTGGTGGCATAAAGTGGCAATAGTAACATTCATATGGGACAAAACTTAGTGACATAATCATAATCATGAAACTTCTCTTCCTCATGGGCCACACTAAAAGACAATCGAACTGGGGGTGCTCGGCCGAACCGGTGTCACCCAGAACGTGTCACATATCTAGGTTATGAGCTCATACCTTAACTAGTCGTCACTAGTTCTTACTTACCACTTAACGATAAGCGTATTATAAAACATAAATCCCGACTATCTGAGTACGGGTTAGGGGGCAAAACTCTTAGGGGTGCTCGGCCGAACCGGTGTCACCTAAGAGTGTAAAATGGTACCGATGTCACATGAGTTCTATGGAGGTGCTCGGCCGAACCGGTGTCATCCTAGAACCCATCTTAGTACCTTAATTTTCAAAATCTCTTTAAGTCCCCAAATTTGTCGGAAATTCGGCGGCACAACGGTCATTACACCGAATTTCCTTCCAAATTTGCTTTATGCCACATTAACATATAACCTCATGAATTCCTCATATGAATAACATCATCATCATTTACATACCACATGCATCATCATAGAACATTCAAACGTTTATCCTTACGGTAGCTTATGCTTTGACCCTTACGGGTCTTAATCATGAGATATGATTCTCTAACATCCGTCGCTCATATTTTATGCACCTAAGGGCTCATAATTAAACATCATTCATCATCCTCATGTTCACACTTAAATCTGAATAGCATAGGGCAGAATTCCTAACTTGTGATTACGGGGTTCTAGAACTTACGTTTTAGACCCTTTCTCGGTTCCGTCTTCGCCTAAGGCGCTATGAATTAAATCTAAATCAATTATGAGGCATTCCTATGCTTAAGGAGTAATTATTAATCATGTTTATCATGTTGTAAGGGTGCTGGACAGAATCCAGAAAATTAAATGTTCTAAGAGTTCTATATTTGCATTTTTACGGTTTTATAGTTACTAGTTTCCCCATAGGTGCTAGAATTCAATTCTAATTCAAATGATACCAAGTTTTTCATGTCTAAACAATCTAAGTCTGATTATGTTCCCATTAAAACAGTTTGGATTAGTTCCATAAACAAATGGGTCAAAACTATGTTAAATTCTAGCTTTACGGTATTTCTAGTTAGCTAGTTTCCTACCTATCATGCATAGGATCGCTTCTACATCATTACATGATATTTTCACACATTCCAACACATCAAAACATCATCATACAGCATCACACTCATCACATCAGAACCAAAAATATTTAACTTACATGAGAGAGTTAAATTGACATTTCTAGGTACATAAGTTAACTAGTTTCTCTTGGAATCGATCTAGAACTTCTAAAACTCTTTTCAAAACATGTTAATTCATCAAGAGGCTAAGAGAAGCCTTAGGTCAATGACCAAAATATATTTCATCTCCTAAAAGAGAATAAAGTCATATCTCATGACAACATAACCTTGAAAAGGGTTGTAAAGTTTTAAGGAAAACTTAGAACATAGACTATTGGTCCTTGCAGCTAGATGAAAACTCATTGCAAGTCCATCATCACTACTTGGCCGAAATTATGCATTCAAGGAATACATTCATATTTAACTTTATCTTGGAATGAAATGGGCAAGTCTTTGAGCTCTAGGTTCTTAAGTTACGACATAAACTAAACGTGCTCATGCTTTTCATTTGTAATCTTGCTTACAAAGTAAAGTGATGACTTGAATTTAAATATGCAAGGCATAAACTTAAACGTGCAAGCTTGAAGGTAAATATACATGGTTCAATTCTTTATTTTAGTGCTCTTGGCCCAACAACAATCGACTTTAAGGCCGAAATAGATAGGCATTCGAGGAATTAATTAAGTGAGGATGCAAGTTCAATTCTTTATTTTAGTGCTCTAGGCCCAACAACAATCGACTTTAAGGCCGAAATAGAAAGGCTTTGAGAATTAAATTAAGTGAAGATGCAAGTTCCATTTTAATCTTTATGTTCTTAGATGATAGCTTGAAAGTAAAGATGCATAACAAGAATGTAAATATGAATGCAAGCATAAAATAAATTATGCAAGTTCATTTTATCTTTCTAGAGCTCTTAACAAGACTTTAAAGGAATTTAAACCATAACCCAAACTCATCCAAACAAGGTAAGGTCAAGCTTAGAGTTCTTAAAACTCAACATAATATTTTTAGGAAATCAAACCATGAAGCTTAGAAAAATTTAAGGAAATGGCCGAAATCTTCAAGAAGAAAAAGGAACATTTTAAAACTCTAGAGTTCATGATCTTGATGATATATTAACACCAACATCATGAGTCCTCATCATTGAGTTCATAGAGCCATTTTAAAACATCATTAAAGCTAAAGTTCTCAAGAGTTCAAGAAAGGAAAAACTAAAAACATTTTTGCTCAAGAACAAAGATCAAGCTCTAGAGTTTGTTTCAAGTGATGAAAATCATCATGAAACTCTCATCATCAAGCTCTCATTCCTTCATTCCCAAAGGCCCATGGCCGAAACATAAAGAGGAAGAAGGAGAAGAAAAGAAGTTCTAAAAGGAACCAAGAGAAACTATGAACATCAAGCTTAAAACAAGAACTTTAAAGAAAAGAATACATGAAAGAAAATCCCTACTTGATGTGATGAACTTGAAGATGGAAGAAGATGAAGAAGATGAAGAACTTGAAGAGCTTGAAGAACTTGAAGAACACTAGAACTTTGAGAGAAAAAGAAAAGCTTTGAGTGTTTCCTAAACTTAGCAAATGATCTAAAAGTGGTGCAAGCTCCTCAAGGCATTCTATTTATAGAGAAATGAAACAAATGGAGGGAGCTCATGGGGGAGGATGGCTTCAGCCATGAGGTGCAGATTGGAGGCATTCCATGAGTTCCATGAGGTGAGATAATGTGTTCTTGAGGTATGGTGAGGTATGGCTTAAGGTATGGTGAGGTATGGTTCAAGGTATGGCTTCAAGCATGATTCTTTGAGTGAGAAAACAATTTAATATGTGGTCAAAGGGGATGAGGTCTGGCCGAAATGCATCAGCCCATGGGGAGGATTAGTTTGCATTTTAATTGTGGTTTAGAGTTGTGTTTAGGTGTATCTTTGATTATGCTTAAGATTAGGAATTTGTAAGAAAGTGTTTAGGTAAGGTAAATGGGTAATTAAGGTGGTCTAGACATAATTAAGGAGTGGTCTTGCACCATTAGTGAGTTAAATCCTCAATTTAGAGTCTAAACAACTCTAGACACATTTCCTTGATTTAAGGAATTGGAGAGAGAAAACACTATTCAAGATTCCAAGACTAGGAGTCTTGAGTTCTAAAAAGGGATTTAAGTTTAATCTAAGCAATTTTAGGTTCTAATTAACTTTAATAAATTATTTTGACTCTAGATTAATTAGGGAAATAAATTAATCTTCGTTTAGAGCCTAATATTACTTCGGTTTGCTTAATTACGTCATTAAGCTCAAAAGCACTATTCTAGGGGCAAAATCGTAATTTTGCACTAAAACTGCCCGGGACCACCGGGACTTGAACAGAGACCTCTAGACACATGAAAACATGTTTTTAAACCTCTGGGGAAAGTTCCGGGCTCAAACGGCACCTTTACCCGCGTAAAAACGCTATAGGGGTATTTTGGTCATTTTGACCCGAAACTGCGGAAAACGAAATTTTCGCTTCCGAAAGCATTCAAGGGCCATTTAATCCCCTTCAAACATTGAGTTGACCCTTCGAGGACAACCGAGTTGGTTACCCTCGAGTTCGGGTCAGGAAATGACCTCAGGGGCATTTTGGTCATTTCCCTCGGACAGAGAAATCGGGGTGTTACACTAGTGATATGGTGGTAAGTATTATCAGAGTCTTTGTTTTTGAGGCTTTTACATTGATTGGCCTTAGGTTCACACATTCATGTGTCCCCATTCTTTGCCACACAGTTCGAGAAGTTGATTATTAATTTGAATAATCCTTCCTGAGTGAGGATACCTTCAGGAGAACCCCTTCTCGTTTAGTTAGTCTATAGAGAATGTGAGGTCAAGTTAGGAGATATGAAGACTCTTGCATATCTATATGTGTTAGATATGTTAGATTTTGATATTATCTTGGGCATGGATTGGCTAGCTTCATGCCATGCCATGGTAGATTGTTATAGTAAGTTGGTGAAGTTTAGAGTTTCTAGAGGCGAGCTCTAAAAGTTGAAGGGCACTAGTTGTTTAGTATCGACCAATCTAGTCTCGGCCATGGGTGCCTTGAGGCTCATGGACAAAGGGAGCTATAGGTTCTTGGCTTCAGTCAAAGATGTAGATGCATCAGTACTGAATTTGGAGACAGTCCCTAAGGTTTGTGATTCCCGGATGTGTTTCCAGAGGAACTACTGGGATTGCCACCAGAAACAGAGATAGAGTTCGGGATAGAACTTGAGCCTAGAGTTAGGCATATCTCTATACCCCTATATGGTATGGGTCCAAAAGAATTACAATAGTTAAAAATGTACTTGCAGGAATTATTGGATACGAGGTTCATCCAATCAGGTTCTTCACATTGGGGTGCTCCGGTCATGTTTATGTAACACCCTGAAAATTATTTCAAAAATTTTACTAGAATTTATTAATTAAAATTTTATTATTCTGATAGGGTTAGTTGAGGTAAGAACAACATGAGAAAGATGCAAAAAAAAAGTGAATAGTGACTGTGCGAGCTCTGCAGGCTCATTAAGACCACCAAAACCCCAAAATTGGGCTCCAAAGATTGTCGAGATTGAGAAAATATGGGATTAAGTCTAGCAAGAGTTAGAAATGAGAATTTTAGACCCAGAATTTAATTTCAGTAATATTTGTTTTTACGGGTCATTTTACCCGTTTGGTAGAATATCAATATGCAGTTTCTTACACCATATGAGACTGGCAGTACAAACTTGCCACCTAAGGTGGCAAGTGTATGGCTTGAGAAGTGCCACACTATTGCCTTTTTGACTAGCCAATAGGAATTACCCAAAATTACAACATTTATCTTCAAAGAAAACATTTTCATGATTGATTAATGACATACAAATAAGGCAATGGTCTAATTTAGAATAAAGACACCATCACTAACATGTGAAACCTCCCTATGGTGCAAATGAAAAAGCAAAAACAAATATGATTGGAGTTGAGCAAAGTATGCAAACTAAAAACCAAACTCCTTATGAGCTAAATGAAACAAAAAACATTCAGCCACCAGGGCTTTTCTAAAATCCGTGATCCACTCATATGGGCCATCCAGCCCACTTAAAACTTACTAAAAATTAAAGAAAACAACCCAAAACCAAGTTAAATTTGTATGCCCATATGGCAGCCCAAGTATACTTAGTACAAATTTTTAGTAACATAAAAAGGCTTAAAAAGATGGTGGCAGTCCATATAGCATCAAGGGTCTTCATGTGAGATTATACAATGCACCATTTTGGGCTTCAAGTCTTCCAAATTAGGGGCAGCTTCAAGAATTGTTGCTACAACTTGTTGCAATGCCTCCTTTGTTTTCCTAGCCCTTGCTCTTGTCATAGGTCCCCCAAGTCCTCCAAGTGCCTTGTTGTCCTTGCCACTAGTCGTGTCCTCATCATCCCCTCTCTCTTGAAGAGGATTTGACCTAAAATCCAAGCCCTCATCACCTGCATCAAAAGGAGACAAATCAGCAATATTAAAAGTGGCACTAATATTATACTTACCAGCAAATCAATTTTGTAGGCATTGTCTTTGATCCTCTTCAACACTTGGAAAGGACCATCCTCTCTAGATTGGAGTTTGGACTTCCTTTGTTCAGAGAACCTCTCTTTCCTCATGTGCACCCAAAACCAATCTCCAGGTTTAAGCACAACTTTCTTTCTTCCCTTGTTAACTTGCTTAACATAGCTCTATCTTCTCAATTTGAGCTTTCATATGCTCATGCAGCTTTCACACATAGTCAGCCTTAGTCTGTGCAACCTTATGCTAAACAGTAATATTAGGCATAGGCAATAAATCATATGGTGTCATAAGATTAAATCCATACACAACTTCAAATAGTGAACAATTAGTTGCGCTATAGGCAGCCATATTATAAGCAAATTCTATACGAGGCAAATATTCTTTCTAAGACTTAAGATTTTTTTTTAAAACAGTTATAAGAAAACTACCTAAAGTTCTATTCACTACCTCAGTTTGCCCATCAGTTTGAAGGTGATAAGTAGTAGAGAAAAGTAATTTAGTACCAAGCTTACCCCACAATGTTCTCCAAAAGTGACTTAGGAACTTAGTGTTCCTATCACTTACAATGCTCCTAGGTAGCCTATGAAGTCTCACTACTTCCCTGCAAAATAAGTCAGCTACATGGCAAGTATTATCAACCTTTTTGCAAGGTATAAAATCTACCATTTTTGAAAACCTATCCATAACCACAAAAACAAAATCATTGTCATTCTTTATTTTAGGTAGCCCCGAAACAAAGTCCATAGATATATTAATCCAAGGAAAATCAAGAACATGCAAAGGAATATATAAACCATGTGGCATCACTTTCGATTTTTCCTTTTTACAAACAATGCAATCCTCACAATGTTTATGCACATCATATTTCATACGGGGCCAATAAAAATGTTCATAAAATATGTCCAAAGTTTTATGCACCCCAAAATTCCCATTAATCCTCCTTCATGCACCTCTTTTACAAGCAAATTTCTCATGGAACATTTAAGCACACATAATCTTTTTTCTTTAAACAGATATCCATTATACCTATAGCAACCATTTTGTGACACATTTTCACAGGCAGCATAGATCTCAGAAAATTCAGCATCATGCAAATACATTTCTCTCAAAGTTTCAAGTCCAAAATTTTTAGTTTCAAGAGTACAAAGTAATGCATGCCTCCTAGATAAAGCATTGGCCACTATGTTCCCATTGTAACATTCCCTGCTGCTTTATGGATTGACGACTATCCCCATAAACTAACGTGAGTCTTTTCAACATGCTTTGTTCTTACTTGCACACTCTTGGTAAAACTTCCCAGGAGGTCACCCATCCTAAAATTTTTCCAAGTCAAGCATGCTTAACTGTGGAGTTCTTTAGTGATGGACTACCAAAAAGAAGATACATCTTGTTGGTATAGGTTGTACAAATCAATTCATATAAGTCCTCCTTAACTATTTAGTCCCATACCTACACAGTCTCAGGATCTCTCTCATTTGGGTGTGTAATCAGTTCATTCATGTATCCCTCTGCTTAGAAGTCTACCAAAAGCCACTCCTTGTTCGTGCCTTCTTGCACCATTGATCACTCCCTGATGTCGTCACTGGGCGTTACATGCCCACCAGCTTTCGCTTGGTTTGTCCTTGAACCACACTATATTGGGATAGGTGCAGGCTTTGATACCATTTGTAACACCCCCACACTATAGTGCTATGCTCGAGTCATAACATTACAATAAGTAGTTGTTACGAAGGACTTATCTTCTTTCTTTCATTTCTTGATTCGATAAGTTATATACATAAGTGTCATAATAAATAAGAGCCTTGTACAAAAAGCTATGCTAATTTGCTGCTTCTCGAAAATTTTCAACACAATAATCAAGTACAGAAATAGCAAAATAAAATGTGCATCCCAAGTAGTCGGCCACAGAATAATTTACATTATATATAGTACCCATAAGTCATATAGTCATACTATCACATACACATAATTCCATCTATGTCATAACTAACTGATGAGAATTCAACCAAGACTAACAAAGTTCAAGATCAATTACAACACATGGATGGACCAATGACTAGAGCTAGAGTAAAAAGGCTAAAAGAAGCTTTGCAAGGCCTAGTCATGGAAGCAAAGACCAAGAGCAATCAGATTGAGCATGAGATGCCAAATTGGACCAATCTTATTCAGTTTGATGAATACCCAAGTCCAACATGAAGAAGTCACTTGAAGACCCAAAGAATAAGCCCAGTTCACATGATCAATTTGCAAATAGATTGGGCTGGAATAATTAGTGCAATTTGTCTTATTTTCTTGTAATTTTCGTGCACCTTTTAATGTCTTTCAATTCAGTACTTGTTTTCAAGTCACTTTTTATAGTTCCTAGGCCAATATAATAGGTAATGGAAGTGATAATGGAACTTCAATACTTAGTAGGCATGACAGTGGGACTTTAATGCCTAGTGGGAATGATAGTGGCTGCAACACAATGCTTAGTGGCTTGTGGAGTGGGATTTCAATACAGATTATAAATAGGAACTCAATGTAAGACACAAATCAAATTATGAATTACATTTTCTTGAGTTTTCTTTCCTAGTGAAAACTTCCCTTTGTTCTTGGGCAAAGAACTAAATCTGATCTTATCAAGGTAACTTGTGGCGATCAAAACAAAACTTATCACTCACCTTCTCATCTTCTCTTGAGTGTGGCGTCTATGTCCCTCTGAAACACAAACAAACTCAAACACATATCTTTAGACTCCAACCTGAAAGTGCAAGGTGATCCTGGTTTATTCTAGTTGCTGATTCAAGCCTCTCATCTCTACCCAAGCTGAATCATATCACTAACCCTACCTTGGTCCTCGCAGTGACCTCCTAATCCGGGTTAGGGTCTACAAAATATAACCAACTACAAACAGATAAACTTAACTCCCTCGGTTAGTAGCTCATCAAAAGATCAGACCTAAGAGCCCAAAATAGTCAATAAATATGAGGGAACCTAAGTCATCCTGTGGCTATATCTATAAGTGGGATATGCCATAGTCAGTCAAGCAAAGGAGAGTAGTGCCCATTAGGCACCTCAACTAGGTAACCCTGCCAACCCCTACTGTCTTCGGAGGAAGTAGAGGAATCAAAAGAAGTCTCCTTACAAGGGTCCAACTTAGCATCAATAGCAGGCTGTAGTGGTGTTTGAGCAGCAGGTGTGGCAACTAGTGAATGAGTCATATATAGCAGAAAAGCAGGAAAAGGAGACTCCAGATCGAAAGTAAGACTTATAATAGTAGTAGCGAATGGGCAATCAAATAGAACATAAATACGAATACGAGACTGAGCAACCAGGTACAATGACCCTAACTCCTGGTCGTAATGCCATTGCCAATCAGGCATCTCGAGAAAACACACGATCGAGGCCATCTATATAAAATATATCATAGAGTAGGAGTAAGAATCAATGATTCCTAGTAGGAAAAACATCAGTTTATTACACAGTGATATCTGACATAGTATGAAAAGAATTAATATATCTTTGATTCCCCTTTTAAAATAATTAGCTTTGTTTGTTTCCTTTCCTATTTAATAGAGTATTATGAGTGCACTTATGTTTGATAGTAAAATCATGGGGTTCATTAAATAATTGTTAGATTGCTTGTTTACTTCTTTGACATAATGTTATTAGTAACTTTAGGCTCGAGAATAGAACTCATAGGATTCCTGATAATAACACCCCATGTTACATCTTGATATAGTTCACTTGATGTAGCACCTCGTACTACATCCTGATATAGATCACAATAATATCATGCTATTCTCAATACATCACTTTCCTCATAATATTGTAACACCTCGTGTTACAACCTGATATAGTTCACTTGTTGTAGTACCTCGTAGTATAGTCTGATATAGATCACACTGTGAATTCAAGAGCTTACAATCAAGCAATTGATATTAAATAAAGCTTACTTTCTTAAGCTTTCTCTTTTCATATTAATCTTTACTATTTATCTAGAAAACCTCATGATTATTAAGTAAAATCTCTTCTAAATAATTCTATTTCTCATGCTATTGCTTTGAGATTTCCTTGAAATCTCCTCAACTTTTGTGAGATTTTCTCTGTTAAGTCTCCTGAATTGCTATAAGAATTTTTAGTTTAAAATCTCTTGGATTCTTATGAGATGTTTCGTTCAAAAATCTCCTGAAGTCTTATGAGATATTCTATTTAAAATCTCTGTTTAATCTTTATGAGATTTATTAGTAAAATCTACTAAACTCTTTATGAGATTTTTCTAAAAGAAAACAACTAAACTTTTTATAAGAATCTTCAATAAAATCTGTTAAACTGTTACAAGATATTTCTGCAAAGTCTACTAAACTGTGATGAGATTTTTCTAGAAAGTCTGCTAATATTTTATGAGATTTATTTACCACAGAAACTCATAGGACTCCATACTTAGTAATTCTTAAAGCTTTCAGGAAATTAAACCAAGTGTCTTTCATAGATTTTAGAGCTTTTATTCTACAGATTAAAATCTCATTATTTTCACGAAACTTTAGCATCGCACTTCAAATACTAATTTTTCAGATTTTACAAAACTATTTCTAATAATATTGTAGAAAATTTCCAGATCTCACATTATTTTTAAAGAACCAGAACTCTCTTTATTTACTTAATAAATCTCTCAAATCCATTCAATCTATACACAAGATTCTCATCTCTTGCATCCTTTACATCTATCAAGTTCATATACATATGCATCTTTAAATATTTTTAGATTTCAAAAACATAATTTCAAACACAAATCAAGGGTTTATCTAGCAAAATTAGTCAAACAATCACAAGCAATAGACATAGAATTTTTCCTACTTTCCTTGAAGCTTTTAGACACACTTTTTGTAACATTTCCTACTACTTTATGGATTGACGACTGTCCCCACAAACCAATGCGGGTCTTTTCAGCGTGCTTTGTCCTCACTCATACTCTTCCTGGAGAACTCCTAGGAGGTCACCCATTCCAAAATTGCTCCAAGTCAAGCACGCTTAACTGTGGAATTCTTTAGTGATGGGCTACCAAAAAGAAAATGCATCTTGTTGGTATAGGTAGTACCTTCTTAACTGTATAGTCCCATACCTATATAGTCTTTCGAATCCTTCTCATTTGGGTGTGTAATCAGTTCATTCATGTATCCCTCTGCTTGGAAGTCTGCCAGGAGCCGCTCCTTGTCTGTGCCTTCTTTTGCACCAGTGATCACTCCCCGACTTCGTCCTCAGGAATTACACTTTTCTCTAGCTTTTCTTCTCTAATCCAAGCCTCAAACCCACCTTTCAATGATGAGGACACGGCTAGTGACAAGGATAACAAGGCGCTTGGTGAACTTGGAGGTCCAATGATAAGGGCGAGATCTAAGAAGGCTAAAGAGGCTCTAAATAAACTTGTGGCAACTTTATTTGAAGCCCCTAGTCTTAGGGAATTGCAATCCAAGATGGTGAATTGCTTAATGCAAATTGAAGGAATAAAGGCTTAGTTTTTCTTTTATTTTTTTTTGTACGTGTTAAAAATGGGCTGAACATTCTTATTAGTTTACTAATAGTGGTGGGCTAAATTAGTAAACTGATTTTGGGCCTTATTATAATGTGTCTGAGTTAGGTCTGGTTTAAGCAAACTTGAAAGGCATTGCCCATTATAAAAGGCAAATCGTAACTTTTAGAGGAGAACCTTTTCAGAACATTTTTATCTTAAGTATGAGACTTGCTCTCTCTTGGTTCTTCATAGAATCTCTGAACTTATCAAGAGTGCTCATCCTTGTGGCGTTCCTAAGCCTATCAATCTCTTGATTGTGGCGCCTTGTTCTTTCTTTTCTATTCTTGCCAGGATTTATGTTTAATCCAAAACGTCCATTAATCCTCGTCCATATCTCAAGATATATGAATTAGATTTCGGTGATTCTTGAGCCTAAATTGTGTTTCAGAACGTGAGGTTTCTTCTCATTTTTGAATCGTCTAATTCTGAGACGTGTATCACGAGATACAGGGTAGAGTTAACTTTGTACTGAACCTGCGTTTCCAACCTTGGTAGATCCGTGTTGCATGATTCATGGAGTTTGGATCATATCATGTGGTATCAGAGCTCAGTTCTAAGGTTGGCTAATTTGGTACTGATTTTTTTTTCCTTCTTGTCCAGCTTTGTGTCTTTTGTGTCTATTGTCTATTTCCATTGTTTGTCTTGTCTTCTTACATTTTTGGGTGCAACACCTGTTTGTCAATTGTCCTCAATTATTGCAAATTCCAACATTTTGTTCTCTCAAATTCTGCATTAGCTTGTTGTTATTAACTGTTGAGTTAGAAGTAAAAATACACCAAAAAAAAAATTGAAATAGAAAACAAAAGAGTTAAAAAAATTTGAACTAGAAAAGAAAAGAAAAAAAAAGACAGAAAGAACTTTAACAGAGGAGACAGCAGCTTTTTTTTTTTCTTTCTATAATTTCAATGCACATTGTTTGCTTGATAAAGTTCCTAAGTGTCTTGCTAAGTCTTTTTATTTTTGTAATGCCCCGATTTTCTGCTAGAGTGAAAATGACCAAAATGCCCCTGAGATCATTACCAGCCCGGAATTCGAGGAAAGCCAGGTCTGGCAGTACTCGAAGGGCAAACTCAATGTTGGAAGGGGATTGGATGACTTGTGTTTCTTTCCGGGATCGAAAATCTCATTTTTCGAGTTTTCGGGTCGAAATGACCAAAATGCCCCTGTGGCGTTTTACCCTTTTGCAAGTGCCGGATGAACCCGAAACCTCTCCAGATGGTTTTAAAAGATGTTTTTATGTTTTCTGTGGTCTCAGTTTTGGTCCCCAAGGTCCCAGGCAAAATAAGTGCAAAATTACGGTTTTGCCCGTAGTTTCGTATGTTTACACCTAATCACTGCAGTTAAAGCGAAACCTAAGCAATATTAGGCTCTAATCGAAGGTTAATTAATTTCCATAATTAATCTAAGGTCAAAATAATTTAATAAGGATGATTAGAACCTAAAATTGCTTAGATAAACTTAAAACCCTATCTTTAAATTCAAAGACTTTGAATGTAGGAATCAATGAATAGTGTGCAAATAGTGCACAAATAGTGTTTTCTCTCTCTTTCCTTAAATCATGGGATTGTGTTACACATTGTTTATTCACAAATGAGTTTTAAATTCTCTAATGATGTAAGAGCACTCCTAATCTTGTCATAAAATTCCTAATACACATGCTTAGTTACCTAAACTTAAAGCTTAATTACTCCTAACCTTGTACCTAAACTAACCTACACTTAATCCTATCATTAACACCTAATTACATGGAAGATTTTTCCTCTCTCCTTGCTGCCCAAATCTGATCGAAAATCATCCCCCATTTTCATGAATTATTATATTTCAAACTTAAAGGAAAATCACCTCAAATCACCTCACTTGTCATGCCTTGTCATAATTTCAATCAAGCTTGCTTTTCCAAATGAATAACCAAGTAAAATAAATCATTCCCTTCAATTATTTGTGGCTGAAAAACTTCAAGCCATGTTGGTCTTCTAGAAGCCTAATTTCATCCACAATTTAAAGAAAAGATCACTCAAAAACCCATGCTTGAAGCCATACCTTGTGTCATGAGCTCCATGCTTCAAACCATGCTTGTATGACACCATCAAAGAGATATTTTCTCTTTCTTACCATCAGCCATGCTTTCCATTCTCTCACCTATCACTTTGTTTTTCTATAAATAGGGAGCTTGTGTTAGCATTGGATGCACATTGAGCATTTGCTAAAGCTTAGAGTAGTCTTGCTAGTTTCTTTCTTTCTCTCTAGTCCCAAAGAGTTCCTTTCTTTTTCATCTTCATCTTTTTCATCTCTTTACTTCATCATCATCATCTCATAACCTTCACACATCACCCCATAACCTTGAATCACCATCAAACCTCTCAAATATTTCATCTCAAACACAACCTCACCTCAAACACAACTCTAACCTCCTTATCTCCCCTTGGCCGAAAACATCAAGCCTTTTGGAGGAGCTCATCATCTTGTTTTCTTCTCTCAAAGTTCAAGCTCTTTGTCTTCACTCTAGGTAGTAGTGTTTCTTTGCATCTCATTTCCATAAAAAATGAGTTTTTCTCTAGCTACCTCTTGGAATTTCTTTTTAAAACTCTCTTGGTTTCCTTCTTGAGTTTTTGGCCTTCATGACCTTTAAACTCACACATGATGGCTTGATGATGGGGACCTCTAGATGATGACTATGTGTTCATTATAATGAGACCCCTAAAGCTTGAGTTTTCTTTAGTTTTTATTATTATGCTATGAAGTTCACTAAAGTTTTCAACTTAAGAAAATAAGAATGATTTCAAAAAGGAATATGGATTACTTTCTCTTAGCCTCATGATTTCGGCCATAATTCCTTTTCTTGAAAATATGGAGATTTCTTTTAGTTCCATTCTCTTGACTTGATGAGACTATGTTAGGGTTGTGAATATTGGTTCTTTAAAGTCTTGGACGAGCTCTAGTTATTAAACCAAAATGAACTTGCATTCATATTTAGTTTATGCCTTGCCTAGCATGATTTATTTTTATGTCATCACTAATGCTCTAAGACTAAAAATGAACTTGCATATTCATATTTAATTTCCAAGCATTGTATTTCACATTTATTATTCAAGTCATCACTTAAAATCCAAGATAATAACAAGTTGCATCTCATATTTATTTTGAGCTATTTACTTTTCAAGTTCTCACTTTATTTCCCTAATGAACAATAAAAATGAAGTGCATGGCATGTTTATGTTTTGTCATCACCTAAACCTCTAGAGGTCGAAGATTTGTCCCAAGGTCTCAAATGAGAGTTAGACATGGAAAGCATTCTCTTAGAATGCCCACTTCGGCTATGTGAGATGAATGAACTTAGGATAAGTTTCATTTGATCACAAATGCCCATAAGCTATGCTTTATAATTTTTCTAAGTCTATGTGGATTCAAAGAACATATAGAACTAAGTTTTATGGATTTAGTACCTCTTGAAATAAATTCAACTTAGCTACTGCCCTTATAAATATCTTGATGATTTTAGATGTTAAAAATGTTTACAAAAGAGTTTTGAAGGTTTTAAAAAAGGTTCTAAGAGAAACTAGTATCCTATGTGCTTTAAAAAGTATGTTTTATGCCTTTGTATGGAGAGTGTTGTTTTGGTTCCG
This sequence comes from Dalbergia cochinchinensis, assembly GCA_031216125.1. Taxonomy (NCBI): domain Eukaryota; kingdom Viridiplantae; phylum Streptophyta; class Magnoliopsida; order Fabales; family Fabaceae; genus Dalbergia; species Dalbergia cochinchinensis. The sequence continues at coordinate 27,446,802 of CM062375.1, read as the reverse complement.
CCTTGCTATGTTTGGCCACTGTATGAGCTGTTTTAACGATGATAACATGCTTATGTTTAAGTATGATCAATGGAAAAACTCATAAGTAAAAGATAAGAAAGGTTAGAAACTAGAAAAGAATTAATTTGAGAGTTCTAGATCCCTTAATGTTAGAATTTTCTGGATTCTGTCCAGCAAGGTTTAGTAATGATAATCATGGTTCTAAATTAGTTTAAATGTGTAGAAATGACTCATAATTGGTTTAGGACTTGATCTTGGTGCCTTAGGAGCAAACCGAACTTAGAAAGGGTCATTGTCGTGACTCCTAGGTACCCGTAAAGTTGAAATTATGAATTATGCACCTTTGAGATTGAGAGATATTCTTGACCATAGTATGAAGAGAGATATACTTAGTCATAACCTCCTAAGTACCCGAGAGGTTAGCTTTGAATGATTCATAACTTAGACTGTGAGTTAAAAGACCATAGCGATCAATGCATAAGACATTAAGAATATGAGAATGATATTTATATGATACTAAGGTATGTTAAGATGTTTTACGATGATGCATATGTTATGTGAAGGATGATGACGTTATTCATATGAGGAATTCATGAGGAAATATGTTTATGTGGCATAAAACAAATTTGGAAGAAATTCATTGATGCCATCGTGCTTGAATTTCCGACAAATTTGGGGACTTAAAGATTTTGAAAATTAAGGTACTAAGATGGGTTTTAGGATGACACCGGTTTGGCTGAGCACCTCCATAGAACTCATGTGACATCGGTACCCATTTTTTTTACTCTTAGGTGACACCGGTTCGGCCGAGCACCCCTAAGAGATTTGCCCCCTAACCCGTACTCAGATAGTCGGGATTTATGATTTATGATACGCTTATCATTAAATGATAAGTAAGAACTAGTGACGACTAGTTAAGGTATGAGCTCATAACCTAGAAATGGACACGTTCTGGGTGACACCGGTTCGTAGAGCACCCCATTCGATTGTCTTTTAGGGTGGCCCATAAGGAAGAGAAGTTTTATGATTATGATTATGTCACTAAGTTTGTCCCATATGAATGTGTTCTAATTGCCACTTAATACCACTAAGTATGATGATGATTGATGTATGTGCATTAAGTAGCGCCACACATACATTCTTTATTATGTTGCATTCATGATATTAAGATCATCCTAAAATGAATGGACCTTGGCTAAAATACACTTTAGAACTTAAAATGAACTTGATATATGCTCACTTGTCTTTATGAAATAAACCCAAGGTTCCTGGGGATGTGAACGATGTAACCCTAGGATAGGAGACTCCTACTGAGATTCTTTACTAAGAATTCTCACTCCTCTCTCTCTTCTCCCGTCACATCTTCAGAGAGTGATGGCGATGTTCGTTGACTTCATTGACACACCAGCCAGGGAGGTGCACTACACCCCGGTGGAGCTTTCGAGTACACAAGCATTGCAAGGATATTCCCTTCGGCTATATCTTTTGGGAGGGGTGGTGGATTTATACTCGTAGCTTACTAGGAGGGTAGCATTTTGGATTTTTATTGTAGTCGCACCCTACACTCGGGTTTCTTGTTGTATTTTATTTCTTCTGTATTACAAGCTCTGCCTGTACCTATGCGGGTATGACTACCTATGTACTCCAAATATATTATTAATGAAATGTTTCTCTTGTTATGATGATTTCTGCTCCACTATTATATGTTTTCCTTTTTGAGTTCTCTCTATGAGTGTTAATCATGTCTTACGTTTCTGTTATTCGAATAGTTAAGTTCGCGGCTCTCACTTTGTTTTACACTTTCAAAAAAAAAAATTTACCATAATTTCCGCTAAATATTTTTAAGAAAAGGATGAGACTATGAGGTAATAGCCTAATGTATAACCTAATGTGTTCTAGAAAGTTGGGTTAAAATTAGGGTGTTACAATTTTTTATTTTTTTCTTCAGTCTATCATCACTTAGCTGTTCTTTTGTGTGTTATGACATTGTTGAGTCTTAAGTGAGTACTCTTGTGTATTCCTGGAGAATCTACTGGGAATTTAAAGAGAGCTCTTGAGTGGAAAAAGGCAAGAGAGAACTTTACACAAAAGCCTATTAGAGAGCAACAAACACGAGTGATACGTCTCTAAGAGGGCAAACACATGAGAAGTGTGGTGAGGTCCTATTGCTTTTTTTTTTCTTTTTGCTTGAATTATGGCAGGAATAGGTGGTGATGGTGCCCCTCATCCTCAGGGAAATAACAGATTGTTAGTGGAGGCTATTACAGCTCAAATGCAAAGGATGATGAAAGAGCATACAGAGGAGTTATATGAGAGAATTGAACAGTTAGAAAATCAAGGTCAACATGATGATGATGAAGGTAGAAGGAGGAGAAGAGATAATTAGGGTGATGCTAGAGAGGACCGAATTGAGGGAGTCAAGCTTATTATTCCACCTTTCAAAGGGAAAAGTGATCCTGAGGCTTATCTTGAGTGGGAGATGAAAATTGAGCAGTTGTTCTCATGCCACAATTACACTGAAGAAAAGAAAGTAAAGGTGGTAGCCATGGAATTCATGGACTATGCTCTTATTTGGTGGAACCAATTGCAAAAAGAACGACTTCAATATGAAGAACCTTTGGTGGATACTTGGGTTGAAATGAAGAGGTTGATGAGAAAGAGATTTGTCCCTTCCTATTATCATAGGGGCCTTCATAATAAGCTCCAAAGGCTCACACAAGGTAGTAGGAGTGCTAATGAAAATATCACAAGGAGATGGAGGTGTCTTGATTATAGCCAATGTGCATGAAGATAGGGAGGCTACTATGGCACGTTTTCTGAATAGGCTGAATAATGACATTAGAGATGTGGTTGAGTTACAAAATTATGTGGAGTTGGAAGACTTGGTACATCAAGCTACTAAAGTGGAGCAGCAACTTAAGAGAAAAGGTACCATGAGAAGGAGTTCCTCTAATTTTAATTCTTCAAATTGGAAGGAAAGAAATAAGAAGGGAGGTACTTCTTCTAACAATACCACTATTGCACCTCAAAGGACTCAATTCAAGTCTAATGAGACCCCTAAAAAGACAAGGAGTAGTGAGATAAAATGCTTCAAGTGTTTGGGGAGAGGTCACATAGCTTCCGAGTGTCCAACTAGGAAGACTATGTTACTTAAGGAGAGTGGAGAAATTATTAGTGAGTCTTTAGCTAGTAAAACCGAGGAAGAGGAAGAGGTAGATGAAGAGATAATTGTAGAGGCCAAAGAAGGAGATTTATTGATGATTAGGAGGTTGCTTGGAAGTCAGATGCAAGCTCTTGATGATTCCCAAAGAGATAACATTTTTCACTCCAGGTGTTCAATCAATGGGAAACTATGTTCTTTTATTGTGGATGGAGGGAGGTACACTAATGTGGCCAGCTCTAGATTAGTGTCCAAATTAAATTTGGAGACTAAGCCACATCCTAGGCCATACAAACTCCAATGGCTTAGTGAAGATGGAGAGATGACCGGGAGCAAACAAGTGAAGCTACACATTTCTGTGGGACAATACAATGATCAAGTGGTATGTGATATGGTTCCAATGGAGGCAAGCCATATTCTCTTAGGGAGGCTGTGGCAATATGACACCAAAGCTATTCATGATGGGTTCACAAATAAGATTTCTTTCATGCATAATGGGAGGAAAATTGTGCTCCAACCTTTATCTCCTAGAGAGGTGTGTGAGGATCAAATAACATTGAGAGAAAAGAGACTGCAAGAGAAAAAAGAGATGAGTGACATACAAAAGAATGAGACATTTGATAATAAAAAAAAAGAGTGAAACACTTATGGGATTGAGTGAAACACTTGAGAGCAAACAGAGTTGTTTAGTAAAGGAAAGTGAGGTGAAGAAGTTGTTGCTTGCCAACAAGCCGCTTTATTTACTTTATTGCAAGAAAAATATTTTAACTACTAATAACTCTAATAAAAGTGTTGCCCCTGCTTGTGTTGACTTTCTTTTGCAGGAATACAAGGATGTGTTTCCAAAGGAGGTTCCAAGCGGATTGCCACCTTTGAGAGGGATTGAGCATCATATTGATCTCATCCCTAGTGCATCTTTACCCAATCGGCCAGCTTATAGGAGCAACCCGCAAGAGACCAAAGAAATACAAAAGCAAGTTGAGGAGTTGATGACAAGAGGTTGGGTGCAAGAAAGCTTGAGTCCATGTGTTGTTTCAGTGATTCTGGTGCCTAAAAAGAATGGGACTTGAAGGATGTGCAGTGACTGTAGAGTAATCAACAACATCACAATCAAGTACCGACACCCTATTCCCAGGTTAGATGATCTTCTTGATGAATTGTATGGTGCTTGTTATTTTTCTAAAATTGATTTAAAAAGTGGGTATCATCAGATTAGGATAAGGGAGGGGGGTGAATGGAAAACTGCCTTTAAAACTAAGTATGGTTTGTATGAGTGGCTGGTTATGCCTTTCGGGCTAACTAATGCCCCAAGCACTTTTATGAAATTAATGAACCATATCTTCAGAGACTTTTTTGACAAGTTTGTTGTTGTTTACTTTGATGACATTCTGATTTATAGCACTAGTTTTGACTTGCATATTAAACATTTGAGGGCTGTTATGCATGTGCTTAGAAAAGAAAAATTGTATGCTAATCTTGAGAAATGCACTTTTTGCACCGATCATGTAGTGTTCTTAGGCTTTGTTGTGAGTGCAAAAGGAGTGCAAGTTGATGAGGAAAAGGTTAAGGCCATTCAAGAGTAGCTTCGGCCTAAGACTGTGAGTGAAGTGAGAAGTTTCTATGGTTTAACTAGTTTCTACACGAGATTTGTTAGGGACTTTAGCACCTTGGTTGTGCCTCTTAATGAAATAGTTAAAAAGCATGTGAGTTTCAAATGGGGAGAGAAACAAGAGCAAGCCTTTGCTGCCCTTAAGCATAGGTTAACTAATGCACCTATTTTTGCTTTGCCTAATTTTGCTAAATCTTTTGAACTTGAATGTGATGCATCAAACATGGGCATTGGGGCTGTTTTGATGCAAGAAGGCCATCCAATTGCTTATTTTAGTGAGAAGTTAAATGAAGCTTCCCTAAACTATCCCATTTATGATAAGGAATTGTATGCCTTAGTGTGTGCTTTGCAAACTTGGTAGCATTATTTGTTCCCCAAAGAATTTGTAATTCATAGTGATCACGAGTCCCTAAAATACTTGAAAGGACAAGGCAAGCTGAATAAAAGGCATGCCAAATGGGTTGAGTTTTTAGAACAATTTCCATATGTCATTAAGCACAAAAAGGGGAAGGGGAACATAGTGGCTGATGCTTTATCTAGGAGGCATGCATTACTTTTGACTCTTGAAACAAAAATTTTTGGAGTTGAGACTTTGAGAGAAATGTATTTGCATGATGCTAAATTTTCTGAGATATACGTTGCTTGTGAAAATGTGTCTCAAAATGGTTACTATAGGTACAATGGATATTTGTTTAAAGAAAGAAGATTGTGTGCCTAAGTGTTCCATAAGAAATTTGCTTGTGAAAGAGGTGCATAAGGGAGGATTAATGGGAGATTTTGGGGTGCATAAAACTTTGGATATATTGCATGAACATTTTTATTGGCCCCATATGAAACATGATGTGCATAAATATTGTGAGCATTGCATTGTTTGTAAAAGGAGCAAAATCAAAAGTGATGCTTGTAACACTCTTCACACCATAAAGCTATGCTTAAGCCATAACCTTATAGTGAGTAGTTATTACTTGTGAACTCTACTTGATCTTAGAGGAGTGTACATATATTATTACATATGAGCTTGCTTTTCATGACAAACATAAAGCGCTTCCTCTCTATGACACTAAGTTTGAACATAAATAATATGTCAAAAATACATAATTGAAGTAATCGATGACTAATCACTAATATCCTGTAACTATATCAAACCTTTATCCTGGTTCACGCAAGAACCCTCTAGTCTAGGTAGGGTACTAATCAAAATTCATCAAATGCAAATAAAAAGAACTAATTAATTCTCTATCATCGATTCATCAAAATGTCTGGACCATAGTGCCAATACTAGCTAAGAATCTCCACAAAATAAATCACCATCATTGCAATTTGTATAAAAATATGATAACAGCAGGAGTGAAAATAAAAAATTCCCAGTAGGAAAAACACTAGTCTACTGCATAGTAATATCTAACATAGTCTTAAAATTTCTCTTATTCTGGTTGTTCATATAATACTTATCTCATTTACTTCATTATTTCTTTATCATAAGCTCATGAACAGCTTTAGACTTAGAAAAGAATTACTTACAATTTTCTGATATACTTCTCTGTTGATGTAGTGCCTTTACTATAACACCTCATGTTACAATCTAATATACTTCACTTGATATAGTATCTAGTACTATATCTTGATATAGATCTCAAAACATTTTTTTCTCAATACATTAATCTCAATTTTTTTCTTTGTAACACCTTGTGTTATAATCTGATATAGGTCATCCCTTTAACATGATATACTTCATTTTATTTTATCAATTTCATTTCCTCTTTGACATGATCTTATTATTAAAGTTTAGGCTTGATAATAGAACTCATAGGATTCTTCTGATATACTTCTCTGTGGATCGTACTGTCAATGATGCAACATCATCACGTTACAACCTGATATAGTTCACTAGATGGAGTGCGTCTACTAAATCTTATCTAGAATAGCCTCTCTATTCTCAGTACATCTCTTTCTCAAAACGATATAATGCTGTCGCGATTACAATCTGATATAGTTCTAAAGGCGTAGCACGTCTACTACTACCCGTGAATCCATGAGCTTACCATTAAGCAATTGATTATTACGTAAAGCTTATTTTCTTGATTTCCCTCTCTTTGTGTGAGACTTATTTTCTTACATTCCCTCTCTTTATGAAGCTCGATTTCTTATACTTGTCTGAGATTTCCTTGAAATTTCATTAATTCAAAGCATCAATTTATTTTCAGTACAATGGCAGCTTTCATATATTTGTAGCACAATTTAACATGCAATTGAAACCATCAAATCAAAGACTATAAAAATTCTCAATGACACCTCAATGTGTCCACAAGGTTCCACACAAATTTCATAGTAAAAAGAGTTCTCTAGCTATGTTAACAAAATTAGACAAATTTGGTGGTCAGAGACCACCAATTCTCAGCTAAATTCCCGAATTCCCTAATTTTTAACCCTAGCAAATGAAACTAGAAAATTGGGAATAAAAATCCTAGTAAAATCTTAAGATGTCTCTAATACCCTGTAAAAATTTCAAAGGAAAAATCAATCATTTGATATGGTAACAAAAATAGACAAATTTGCAACTTCAGTTCCAATAGTTCAGGCAACATAGGTATAATTTTGGTTCTTGATTTTCAAAACATAGCAAAAGTGACCAGAATACCTCAAAATTTTTACTGAAGATGCCTCAACATGTTAGCTACATCATATAAAATTTCCAGCTCAATCTAAGGCCTCTAACTAGGTCAGAAAATTCATGAAAAAATGCTGCCCTGTTGAAATCTGAAAATTCAGCAAACCAATTCAAAACTCATATCTATCGCATCCTTTATATTCATCCAACTCACATATATATATATATATATATATATATATATATATATATATATATATATGAATATTGAAGATAAATTTCAGATTTCATAAAATAATTTCAAACATATCTTAAGGATTTATATTAACAAACTAGCCAAACAATCACCAAGTAATAGACATAGGCTTTTCCTACCTTTCTTCCAAGTTTTTTGCTAAACTTTCTCTAGCTTTTTCTCCTCTAATCCAAGCCTCAAACCCACTTTCCAGCCTCTATATCAGCTGCTGTTTGGACATATTTAAAGGGGAAAAACAAGGTTTTGGCTTGAGTTTGACATAGATGAAGCGTTCTTGAACTAGTTTATGTGTTTATCTAAGTGTAATCTTCAAAGACTTGGTGGTTTCATGGAGTTTCAAGCAAAAGAAAGTGAAAATGGTGGAGGAAAGAAGAAGAAACATGAAGTCTGTGGGTGTAACCGAGAAGAATGTCATTTCTTTTCTTTTTTTCTTTTTTATAATATACTAACTTGGAGAGAAAGTAAGAAGATTAATATTTCCAGATCAATTTGCTTTCTATCAGTATTAGAAATATCTATACTTATTTGATTATCATAAGTAAAAATTATTTAGGATCCGATAATATCCATTTTTTTTTACTAGACTTAGTGTTTTAGTGCACTAGTTATTACCATTTCGGTGTACCGATTATTGTCATTTCGGTACCCGATTGACATAAAATAAACTTTACTAAGTTAAAATATATAAATCCCCTTATCCTTATTTTTATCGAAGTCCTTATACCACTTATAGGGTCTCATCCATATTACCCTATATCTCTGGTTAAAAATATTATTATATTAAATTTTTTAATAATATAACTTTTCTTTTTTACAAATTCCTCATATTGTTGTGATCAAAACTGTGTTTATCAAAATTTTCAAAATCCTTATATATTATTCATAATTAATTATTTTATCATAAACAACACTAAAAAAAAGGGTCGTTACATTCTACCTCTCAAGAAATTTTATCCTCAAAATTTAGCTTCTCACATACTTTACTTTAATTCTCATGTATACTCCTTAGATCATTCTCTACCCGATACAACCTTTACAAAAGAGACGAATCTTTCTCGAAGTTGTTTCACACTTCTATCCATTATTTGTGCTGGTGGTAACTCGAATGTCAAGTCATCTCATAGCTGTAAGGATTCAGATTCTAGTATATGACTAGAATCAGTGTTGTATTTTCGAAGTTGTGGCTTATGGAATATGTCATGAATAATCTTTGGCAAGCATGGAGGTAAAGTTATTCAGCATGCCTCTGAGCCTACATGACCTTGGATATCAAAAGGACCTATAAAACGAGGATTTAGTTTCTAGACTTTAATGGCTCTACCTATCCTAGGCATAGAGATCACTTTCAAAAACACGCGCTCTCCTTCTAGGAATTCTAACGGTACTCTCCTCTTATCGACGTAGCTCCTTTGCAAACCTTGAGCAATGAAAATCTTACTTCGAATCTTCTTTGTCTGCTAGATAGGTTACTGGACATGGTCTAGTCTCAAAAGACTATTTTCACTTGATTCATACCAACATAGAGGTGATTAGCACTTCCATCCATATAGAGCTTCATAAGGAGCCATTCTAATACTTGTGTGATAGTTGTTGTTGTAGGAGAATTCAATTAATAGTAGACAATTGTCCCAATTCCCACAATGTTCCAGTACACATGCTCTCAGTATATCTTCCAATGTTTGGATAGTCCATCAAACTTGTCTATCAGTCACGGAATGTTAAATCGTGCCTAGACAAGGTTTTCTTAATCTCAGTTTGAGATTATAATAGAAAGAACACCATGTAATCTCACTAATCATTCTATATAAAGCTCAACCAATTTTTTCTTTTCAAGATATGAAGTAACTTTGACTGTTAGGAGATGTGCAAATTTAGTTAGTCTGTCCACTACATCCTAATTAGCACCATATCCTGATGGTTTCCTTAGCAATTCCATTAGAAGGTCCGTTTGAAATAGTTTCCCTTTTCTATTGGGAATCTCCAAAGGTTGCAATGTACTTAGTGGCTTCTAATATTCCACCTTCATCTTTTGGGAGTCAAACACTTTGAAAACATTCTTGCTACATCCACCTTTATCTTTGGTCACCAAAACATTTTCTCAAGATCTCTATACATTTTAGTAGCTCTTTAGGTGTACTCAAAGACCACCCTGATTGGTTTCATTCAAACTACAATGACGAAGCTTGTAACGCCCCAATTTTTACTGTAATTTTTACTGTCATTAGAAATTACTCAATTACCGAACAATCCTAAAGGAATATTACATAAGATTTGAGGCCGAACAATCCTCAATAAAGGAATATAACATTAGAAGAGAGGTTAGGAACGATTCATGCGAGAGTCGCAAATCCCGAATTTCTGTACGTATAAAATGACCAAAATGCCCCTGAAGTTATTTTACTCAGAAAATGAGGATCGTGGGCCCCACCTATTCTCAAGGGGATATTTTGAGGATAATAAGGGATTGTTTGTGTTATGTGTGTTAATAGAGCAAAAGGATCTCAATTTTGAGTTCCGACGCGCGAAATGACCAAAACGCCCCTGCGGCTGTTTTAACTCCGATGTGCGTGCCGACTGAGCCCGAACCTCACTAAAATGTTTTAAAATGTGTTTTAAGCCATGATTAACCATTGGTTAAGCTCGGGTGGCCTCGGGCAATTTTTAAGTGAAAGTACGATTTTGCCCCTGTTTTTGGGCAGTTTTGCGAATTTTGGGATTTTTGATTTGTATCTGAAACCTAAGCAATATTAGGCTCAAATTAAAGCTTATTAAATTCTAAATATTAATCTAGAGTCAAAATTATGTATTTAGATTGATTAGAACCCAAAATTGCTCAAAAACACCCAAATTGCTTACTAATTCACTTAAACCCTTAACCGTAAATTCTCTAAATTACATGAATACCTTGCCTACACCTAAATAATGCATGGAACACACAAATTTCACTTCTTTGGGCTGTAATGGATGAAATTATTGATGCCATTATGCAGCTGAATTATTGCCAAAAGTTGCACTAAAACAAAATGCCAAAATGTCACCATAAGAGACATAATTCCTTAATTTCATACAACTTTGTCTAAAATGATTTTTCCTCCCTTATTTCTCCTGCAAAATTCCGTCCACTACCTCATCATTTTGGCCAATTAGAAGCCTCAAAATCTTCTATAAATAGGCTTGCTTGAGTGGTCTTAGAATGCTTAGTTCATAACTAGTTTTTAAGAGCACCAAAAACTTTCTTTCTTCCTCCTCTTTGGCTGAATTCTTTCTTCAATTTCTTCAAAGAGATTTTGTTTCATTTCACTTCAAGAAACCAAGTTCTCTTCCTCTTCTTCAACTCAGATTAGGTAGGGAGTAGTTTCTAAATTTATTTCTATGCTTTGAGGGTTGTGTTTTTAGCTCAAAATGATGAAATTATGAACTTACCTTAGCTTTTCATTTTGGTTTTCTTCTTCAATTTTTCTTTAACCAATTCAACCATATGGCCTAGGTGGAACTAAGATGATGGCTTGATGATGAGGACCTTGAGGGTGGATTGTAAATCCATCACAAGTTAGGCCTCTAAAGCTTGAAAATTCCACTTGATGCAAAACTTTAAAGAATAATGCTTTATGATGCTAAAACAAAGATTTTTAGTTTAGAACTTGAAAGATGTATTTTTTCCTTTTATGTTTTATTTCTTGTTAAGATATGTATTGGGTTGAATTTATAATTCTTTTAAAGTCTTGAAGGAGCTCTAGTAAAGAAACAAAATGAATTTGCATCCATGATTAAGTTTATGCTTTGCATAACCATGTTTACCTTCTATGTCATCACTAAATTTTCAAGAATGAAAAAATGAACTTGCATTTCTCATGTTTAAATTCCAAGCTTGTATTTCATGTTTATGTTTCAAGTCATCACTTAATCTTTCAAGATAATAAAGAGGTTGCATCTCATATTTAATTTATGCTCTCACTATATTTTATAATGGCTAAAAGAATCAACGCATGGCATGTTTATTTTATGCCATCACCTAAAGATCCTAGAGCTCAAAGACTTGCCCATGTATCACAAGCAAAGAAATATGATTATTGGAGTTAAAGAATTTATTCTTTAAAAGTCTTGAGATTGGAGCTTAAAAAGATGTAATAATAATCTCTTACTCCCTCTCTTGGTCTGTGCGGACTCATGTGCTCGGTTTCTTAATAATCTCTTCTCCTCTCTTTGGTCTGTCGGACTCTGTAAGCTCAGGTTTCTTAATATTCTCTTCTCCCTCATGGTTCTGTGCGGATTACCGCGCTCCAGCTTTCTTGTATCATGTTTATATTTCAAGTTCTTGCATCATGTTTAATTTTCAAGTCATCACCTTAAATCTTAAAGATAAAGAAATGGAATTGCATACCATGTTTATAATTCCAAGCTATCACCTTATAAAGATAAGATTAAAATAAGGTTGCATAGCATGTTTATAATACTAAGATGTCACCTAAATCTCTAAAGCTCAAGACTTACTCCTTTTATCTTAAGTGAGAATTTTAATTGTGAAGATCCTCCCAAATTTGACAAAAGAACTAGTTTCTAAATGAGTTTTAAGGCTTTGCAAGGATTTTACGGGGAACTAGTATTTTATATGCATTTAAAATATGATTCTATGTAATTGCATGAGGTTCATGATTCGGCCACTGATCTGAGTTTAGTATCAATGTGTGATAATGATTTGATATGATTGAAGTTGTGATAATTATGGTTTATTGTTAAGAGAATGATTCATAATTGGTTTAGTAACTAATTAGTTCTATAATTGATAATTCTATGTAAGGATTGGATGCTTATTAAGTACTTGATATCATTGAATGATTTCCTGGCTTGCATGTTATAGTTGCTGTTGCAAATAATGAAAATGCTTATACATGAAATGCTCTTTATTATGTAAAATTTACCTTTGTCGCTAGAAGAAAGTGTATCATTGTAAAAGTGTAATTTGGAAAGGTTCTGGCTAAGGAAAGATTTGGTATTTAAGCGTGTCCATTGTGACCCACCTGTCTTTCCTGGGAATCTCCCATATGCATGATTACAGTTGATATATATTATTCTAGCTTAAGACTATAAATGAGAAAATGTTATGATGTTTATGAATTGTATTATGATATAACATGCAAAGATTTAATGGTGACTTAAACTTATAAGAAAATGATCCTTTGGAACCATCAGACTATAGGTGGTGAAAAAGTGATTTTAGCCTCCCTAACCCGTTCTCTCAAAAGGGTAGAGTGAGGACTTTAGCTTATCAAAAGGGATAAGTATATGCTAGTGATGACTAGTAAAGTATGAGCTCATAACCTAAATTACTCCCAAAAGGGTGGAGTATAGGGTGGCCTAAGGAAAATAATGATGATGATAAGATTTTAAGTCACCTAAGGAAATGAAATATGTGCACTATGTCCACATGTAGCTAATATTATATGACATTCTTTTATGCATGTTATTTGATAATGATGATGAGGAAAATGATGTAATGATAAAGGAAAAGTTCATTGTAAATATGACATGTTAAGATTATGATGCATTATAAGGCGATGATTTAAAACTTGACGAACCTCGGTTAAGTATTTGTCAGAACTTAAAATGAATCTTTGCATGCTCACTATTTTAGAATAATCCCGAGGTTCCCGGGACTTTGATGATGACACTATAGAAGGAGGCACCCTACTGAGAATTCTTTAGCAAGATTCTCACTCCCTTTTCTTTATTTCCGTCATTGTCTCCAGATTCAAATGGCGACATTCGTCCTGTTCGTTGATACCCCTACTTGGGAATTCCTCTATGATCCGGTGCATCGCTCGTATCATTTTGAAGGGAGGTCTTGTGATTCGTGTTTTTATTTACATAGGTCGCCCATTTGCACATCCTGTCCCTAGTTCTCGATCTTCTCCTACTTGTGCCTATGGCGATGAAATGGATTTCGAACATGCACGTCCACTTGATGAAAGGATGTTACGTTCTTATTCCGCTTCATCTGCGTCCATGGATTTCAGTATGTTCCCGAGACGAGATATTCAAACTGATCCTTGAGGACACTCTACTCATGTATATTACGAGAGCTCTGCTCCTACTCCCACACGTGTAGAGAGGGTAGTGAGGAAACAGATTGTTCAGCCGAGGTTAGCGAGAAGGCCGTCCATGCGACCTCACTGGTGCATCTCGTGTGTCCCTTCCCGAGGAGCTCATCGATGGATCGGATTTATTCCCCCATTTCCAGGACAGTGGCCATAGAAGGTTCTTAGTAGATTTATGTGTGATCATGCACCTAGTTTTAGGATAACCTTCCCGGCTTATGGAATTATCTAGTTTAGGCGCATCTATTTCCTTAAGTATATTTTCTTTTATGGGTTTGCATAAGATAATGATGTATGAACATAACCCACCCTTTGAGTGAGGTTATTGTATGTAAATATATGCTATAATGTGCTTATGGATGTTATATGATGGAGCCTAAGTAATATGATGTGATATATTCTTAAACGTCTTATTATACCCCGCTTACTCGTTCACGTTGTACTCGGCTCACGTTTTTAATTATGTGTTTAAAAAAAAATGGCTCGTAATTTCACTAAGTATTTTCAAATTATGAAGAAAGAACCAAAGCAAGGAGTAAAGTCTAGTCATTAATCAGATTCAACCTAGGTGTATCTGGTTAATTACTAGGGTGTTACATTTTGGTATCAGAGCAGTTCGATTCTCATGGAGCCTGAGGATTGGACTAGCTATGCTTCTAAAGCATAATACGTTAGTGACGTCATGTGTAGATGTTTATCATTAGGATGAGCTTGAGGATTAGAAATACATGACTAGTGTATGTTGAAAGTGCCATGGTAACTTGCTCACTTTGCATGGAATATTGGGCCTGATCACCTCAATGTTGCTGTTTTGTGTGTATAGGGACCAATGGCACGTCGACAACAGACTAGGAGCGCTGACGAATAATCAAGACAACGAGACAGCTGAAGCACTCCGCGACGTAGCAAGGACCATGAGAATGATGATGGAACGAATGGATCAGGATCGTCAAGCCAATATGAATCAAGGACATGAGATTCCTGAACATGCCTGTTTCGGGCAGTTTCGTAAGGCAAACCCACCAGTTTTCAAGGGGACACTGAATCCAAATATTGCAGATGAATGGATTCGGAATATTGAGAAGGTCTTTCCTGTAGTCCCATGCTCGCTGGAGCAAAAGGTCACATTCGCTACTCATATGCTTGAAGGTGATGCCGGTTTACGGTGGGCGGGTGTTCAAAGACTCTGAGAGGCAGCCGATGTGGACATTGATTGGGAACTTTTCAAGGTCCATTTTTATGAAAAGTACTTTCCAGAGTCAGTTAGAAATGCCAAGGACATTGAATTCATGCAATTTGTCCAGGGGAATATGAATGTGGCCCAGTACACTCCCAGATTTGAAGAACTCATTAAGTTCTCAAGAATGTACCAAGGAAATCCTGATGAGTACTGGAAATGCATTAAATACGAGTCAGGGTTGAAGGCGGAACTTAATGTGGCAGTTGCACATTTGGAGATTAGGGATTTCTCTACCCTAGTTAACAAATGTCGGATTATTGAAGAAGGTCAGAGAAAACTAAACACCCCAAAGTCAGATAATATTACCAAAAAGTTGACACCTCAAGGTCAGCAGTTCAAGAGGCAGAATCGACCTCCATTTCCCCCTCAATCAAGACCACAAGGGACACAAAGAAATTTTCAACAAGGAAGGCCAAACAACAACAATCGCTATAATAACAACCGCTACAACAATAACCCCAGTAACAATCACAACAACAACAATAACAACAATAAAGGGAAAGCACCACAAAGAGGTCCAAGAAGATTTCCACGGCTGCGCCATCCATGGAATGTCCTGCGCGGCAAGAATCATGGGAGCATGCCATGTCGACCGGAACAAACGTGTGCTATCGGTGTGGAAAACCAGGTCATTACTCCCGAGAATGCACGGAAAGAAACCCGCCAACCCCCAATCCCAAGCCGCAATACCAGGGAAGGGTATTTACTGTTAATGCTGAAGAAACAACGAAGTCACGAAATCTCGTGGAAGGTAAGGGTAATATGCATGGTAAAGACTTAATTGTACTATATGATTCTGGCGCTTCTCATTCTTTTATCTCCCATTCATGTGTTAAAAGCCTTAATTTACCTATGACTGAGCTTCCTTTTGACCTTATTGTTTCCACCCCGGCTGGAAAACCCGTTAGGACTTGTAAATGTTGTTTAGATTGTAGTTTTATTATAGATAATAGATCCTTTGTTTTAGATCTTATTTGCTTACCCATGCGAGGTTTAGATGTGATTCTTGGCATGGATTGGCTTGAGGCCAACCGTGTCTTTGTTAAACTCATATGAGAAAACCATCACTTTTCTTCCTGTTCCTATTGAACCTAAGAAACCCATAAGTCTTTACATAACTGCTGTGGAAATGGATTGTGGTAAGGGTGAGAGTAAAGGTTACATTTTTTTAGCCGCTAGTGATGTAGACTTTGAGCAAAGTATCGATGAGATACCAATAGTAAGAAATTATCCTGAAGTATTTCGGATGAGATACGAGTTTCCCAAGAGAGATAGAGTTTTCCATAGAATTGCTTAGGGTGCAGGACCTATATCCATAGCCCCATACAGGATGTCCCCATTAGAATTGACCGAGTTAAAAACTCAATTGGAAGATTTATTGGAGAAAAAGTTTGTTAGGCCTAGTGCATCACCTTCGGGAGCCCTGTGTTGTTTGTAAAGAAAAAGGATGGGAGTATGAGGATGTGTGTAGATTATCTATAGCTGAATAAAGTAACGGTGAAAAACAAGTATCCTCTCGCCTAGGATCGATGATTTGATGGACCAAGCTGAAAGGTGCGGTAGTGTTTTCTAAGATAGATTTGAGGTCAGGCTACCATCAAATTAGAGTGAGAGATGAAGACGTACCTAAAAGCGGCCTTTCAGACTCGATACGCCATTTTGAGTTTGCGAAGAATGTCCTTTGGGTTAACCAATGCTCCAGCTATTTTTATGGATTACATGAATAGGATCTTTCGGCCCTATTTAGATGGGTTTGTAGTTGTCTTTATAGATGACATTCTCATATATTCTAAGACCCATGAAGAGCATGAATGCCACCTGACCATAGTCTTGAAGATCTTGAAGGAAAAGAAACTATATGCCAAGATTTCCAAGTGTGAGTTTTGGTTGGATAAGGTGCAATTCTTAGGGCATGTAGTATCTAAGAAAGGAATTGTGTAGATCCTAGTAAGGTAGAAGCGGTAGTAAGCGGGAAAGACCAACCATCAGAATCAAGTAAGGAGCTTTTTGGGTTTAGTAGGTTATTACCGTCGATTTATCAAGGGATTTTCCCAGATTTCCCTACCTTTGACCAAGTGACTAGGAAGAACACCCCTTTTTCATGGACCGGAGTGTGAAAAGAGCTTTCAAGAGTTAAAACACAAGCTAACCTCTACCCCTGCTTTAGTGTTACCCGACCCCAATGTGCCTTTCGAGGTGTATTGTGATGCTTCAAAAGGGTTTAGGTTGTCAATTGATGCAAGATAGGCAAGTGGTGGCCTATGCATCAAGACAACTCAAGCCACATGAGGCAAACTACCCTACCCATGACCTTGAGTTAGTCAGTCGTGTTTGCTCTAAAGATTTGGAGACACCATTTATATGGAGTTAAGTTTGAGGTGTTTTCCGATCACAAGAGTTTGAAATATCTCTTTGATCAAAAAGAGCTAAACATGAGGCAAAGGCGATGGATGGAGTTCTTAAAAGATTATGATTTTGGATTGAACTACCATCCTGGTAAAGCTAATGTAGTAGCGGATGCTTTGAGTAGGAAGTCCTTACAAGTGTCCCGTTTGATGGTGAAGGAGGTTGAATTGATTGAGCAATTTAGGGACTTAAACCTAGGAATGGCTTTGACCACTAAGGGCATCAGAGCTTGTCATCTTAGAGTGACAAGTGAGTTCAAAGAAAGGATTGTTCAAGCTCAAGCGCACGATGCTGAGTTTCAACACACTTTAGGGGCACTGAAGGCAGGAAACTTGATAGGTTTGACCCAAGGAATGGACGATTTGTGGAGGTTTAAAGGTCGAATATGTGTACCTGCTAGTGGTGGCCTCCGAAAGGATATTTTGGAGGAAGCCCATAAGAGCCATTTTACCCTTCATCCTGGTGCCACCAAGATGTATCAAGATTTGAAGAAGATGTTACGGTGGCCTGGAATGAAGAAAGATGTGTGCACATGGGTGAGTAAGTGCTTGGTGGGTCAAAAGGTGAAGATTGAACACCAAAAACCCTCTGGAATGCTGCAACCTCTGGCGATCCCTGAGTGGAAGTGGGATAGTATCTCCATGGATTTTGTGACTGGATTACTGAGGACCCAAATGAATCATGATACCATATGGGTAATCGTGGATCGATTGACGAAGTCAGCCCACTTTGTACCTATTAAGGTGACTTATTCCTTGGATAGGTTAGCACAATTATATATTCAGGAGATAGTAAGGTTACATGGGGTGCCGTCGACGATAATCTCGGACCGGGATCCGCGGTTTACGTCACGATTTTGGGGAGCCTTTCAAAAGGCATTTGGTTCAAAGCTGTGTCTAAGCACCGCCTATCACCCCCAAACAGACGGTCAATCTGAAAGAACTATCCAAACCTTGGAGGATATGTTAAGGGCATGTGTTTTAGATCAAAGGGGAAGTTGGGATAAGTACCTGCCACTGATTGAATTTGCATATAACAACAGTTATCATGCAAGTATTGGTATGGCACCGTATGAGGCCCTCTATGGACGGAAATGTGAATCTCCCTTATGTTGGTATGAACCCGGAGAGCAAAGGTTACTCGGACCTGATATTGTGAGGGAAACAACGGAACAAATCAAGAAGATTAGGGATAAGATTCTTACTGCTCAAAGTCGACAGAAAAACTATGCGGACAAGCGGCGAAAACCGCTAGATTTTCAAGAAGGGGACCACGTGTTCCTAAGGATCACCCCCACCACAGGCATAGGCCGAGCAATAAAAGTAAAGAAATTGAGCCCCAGATTTCTTGGTCCGTTTGAAATCCTTACCAAAGTAGGACCTGTAGCCTACCGTATAGCCCTACCCCCGAGTCTATCCAACCTTCATGATGTTTTCCATGTCTCTCAGTTAAGAAAGTATCAATCTGACCCGAGTCATGTACTAGAGCCAGAAGATGTACAATTAAGAGATAACGACATTTAACTTACTACCCACGAGAATCGTCGACCGAGGAGTTAAGCGCTTAAGGAACAAGGTTTGTACCCTGGTCAAAGTAGCTTGGGACAGGTGAAACCGAAGAACTTACATGGGAGCTGGAATCAAACATGAAAGCACAATACCCCGAGTTGTTCTCGGTAACGAATTTCCAGCGAAATTCTTTTAAGGAGGAGTAATGTAACGCCCAATTTTTCTGTAATTTTCTTGTCATTAGAAATTACTCAATTACCGAATTACCGGAGGTAATTATTACATAAGATTTGAGGCCGAACAATCCTCAATAAAGGAATATAACATTAGAAGAGAGGTTAGGAGCGATTCATGCGTGAGTCGCAAATCCCGAATTTCAGACGTATAAAATGACCAAAATGCCCTGGGTTATTTTACTCGAGAAAATGAGGATCGTGGGCCCCACCTATTCTCAAGGGGATATTTTGAGGATAATAAGGGATTGTTTGTGTTATGTGTGTTAATAGAGCAAAAGGATCTCAATTTTGAGTTCGACGCAGAAATGACAAAACGCCCCTGCGGCTGTTTTAACTCCGATGTGCGTGCCGACTGAGCCCGAACCTCACTAAAATGTTTTAAAATGTGTTTTTAAGCCATGATTAACCATTGGTTAAGCTCGGGTGGCCTCGGGCAATTTTTAAGTGAAAGTACGATTTTGCCCTGTTTTGGGCGCTTTGCGAATTTTGGGATTTTTGATTCAGATACCAAACCTAAGCAATATTAGGCTCAAATTAAAGCTTATTAAATTCTAAATATTAATCTAGAGTCAAAATTATGTATTTAGATTGATTAGAACCCAAAATTGCTCAAAAACACCCAAATTGCTTACTAATTCACTTAAACCCTTAACCAGTAAATTCTCTAAATTACATGAATACCTTGCCTACACCTAAATAATGCATGGAACACACAAATTTCACTTCTTTGGGCTGTAATGGATGAAATTATTGATGCCATTATGCAGCTGAATTATTGCCAAAAGTTGCACTAAAACAAAATGCCAAAATGTCACCATAAGAGACATAATTCCTTAATTTCATACAACTTTGTCTAAAATGATTTTTCCTCCCTTATTTCTCCTGCAAAATTCCGTCCACTACCTCATCATTTTGGCCAATTAGAAGCCTCAAAATCTTCTATAAATAGGCTTGCTTGAGTGGTCTTAGAATGCTTAGTTCATAACTAGTTTTTAAGAGCACCAAAAACTTTCTTTCTTCCTCCTCTTTGGCTGAATTCTTTCTTCAATTTCTTCAAAGAGATTTTGTTTCATTTCACTTCAAGAAACCAAGTTCTCTTCCTCTTCTTCAACTCAGATTAGGTAGGGAGTAGTTTCTAAATTTATTTCTATGCTTTGAGGGGTTGTGTTTTTAGCTCAAAATGATGAAATTATGAACTTACCTTAGCTTTTCATTTTGGTTTTCTTCTTCAATTTTTCTTTAACCAATTCAACCATATGGCCTAGGTGGAACTAAGATGATGGCTTGATGATGAGGACCTTGAGGGTGGATTGTAAATCCATCACAAGTTAGGCCTCTAAAGCTTGAAAATTCCACTTGATGCAAAACTTTAAAGAATAATGCTTTATGATGCTAAAACAAAGATTTTTAGTTTAGAACTTGAAAGATGTATTTTTTTCCTTTTATGTTTTATTTCTTGTTAAGATATGTATTGGGTTGAATTTATAATTCTTTTAAAGTCTTGAAGGAGCTCTAGTAAAGAAACAAAATGAATTTGCATCCATGATTAAGTTTATGCTTTGCATAACCATGTTTACCTTCTATGTCATCACTAAATTTTCAAGAATGAAAAAATGAACTTGCATTTCTCATGTTTAAATTCCAAGCTTGTATTTCATGTTTATGTTTCAAGTCATCACTTAATCTTTCAAGATAATAAAGAGGTTGCATCTCATATTTAATTTATGCTCTCACTATATTTTATAATGGCTAAAAGAATCAACGCATGGCATGTTTATTTTATGCCATCACCTAAAGATCCTAGAGCTCAAAGACTTGCCCATGTATCACAAGCAAAGAAATATGATTATTGGAGTTAAAGAATTTATTCTTTAAAAAGTTTTGAGATTGGAGCTTAAACAGATGTAATAATAATCTCTTCTCCTCTCTTGGTCTGTGCGGACTACCGCCGCTCCGGTTTCTTAATAATCTCTTCTCCTCTATTGGTCTGTGCGGACTACCGTAGCTCGGTTTCTTAATAATCTCTTCTCCCTCTCTTTGGTCCTGTGCGGACTACCCGCTCAGGTTTCTTAATATTCTCTTCTCCTCTATCGTTCTGTGCGGATTACCGCCGCTCCGATTTCTTGTATCATGTTTATATTTCAAGTTCTTGCATCATGTTTAATTTTCAAGTCATCACCTTAAATCTTAAAGATAAAGAAATGGAATTGCATACCATGTTTATAATTCCAAGCTATCACCTTATAAAGATAAGATTAAAATAAGGTTGCATAGCATGTTTATAATTCTAAGATGTCACCTAAATCTCTAAAGCTCAAGACTTACTCCTTTTATCTTAAGTGAGAATTTTAATTGTGAAGATCCTCCCAAATTTGACAAAAGAACTAGTTTCTAAATGAGTTTTAAGGCTTTGCAAGGATTTTACTGGGGAACTAGTATTTTATATGCACTTAAAATATGATTCTATGTAATTGCATGAGGTTCATGATTCGCCACTGATCCGAGTTTAGTATCAATGTGTGATAATGATTTGATATGATTGAAGTTGTGATAATTATGGTTTATTGTTAAGAGAATGATTCATAATTGGTTTAGTAACTAATTAGTTCTATAATTGATAATTCTATGTAAGGATTGGATGCTTATTAAGTACTTGATATCATTGAATGATTTCTGGCTTGCATGTTATAGTTGCTTTGTTGCAAATAATGAGAATGCTTATACATGAAATGCTCTTTATTATGTAAAATTTACCTTTGTCGCTAGAAGAAAGTGTATCATTGTAAAAGTGTAATTTGGAAAGGTTACGGCTAAGGAAAGATTTGGTATTTAAGCGTGTCCATTGTGACCCACCTCTCTTTCTGGGAATCTCCCATATGCATGATTACAGTTGATATATATTATTCTAGCTTAAGACTATAAATGAGAAAATGTTATGATGTTTATGAATTGTATTATGATATAACATGCAAAGATTTAATGGTGACTTAAACTTATAAGAAAATGATCCTTTGGAACCATCGGACTATAGGTGGTGAAAAGGTGATTTTAGCCCCTAACCCGTTCTCTCAAAAGGGTAGAGACGGGACTTGAGCTTATCAATGGGATAAGTATATGCTAGTGACGACTAGTAAAGTATGAGCTCATAACCTAAATTACTCCCAAAAGGGTGGAGTATAGGGTGGCCTAAGGAAAATAATGATGATGATAAGATTTTAAGTCACCTAAGGAAATGAAATATGTGCACTATGTCCACATGTAGCTAATATTATATGACATTCTTTTATGCATGTTATTTGATAATGATGATGAGGAAAATGATGTAATGATAAAGGAAAAGTTCATTGTAAATATGACATGTTAAGATTATGATGCATTATAAGACGCATGATTTAAAACTTGACGAACCTCGGTTAAGTATTTGTCCGAACTTAAAATGAATCTTTGCATGCTCACTATTTTAGAATAATCCCGAGGTTCCTGGGGACTTTGATGATGACACTATAGAAGGAGGCACCCCATCGAGAATTCTTTAGCAAGATTCTCACTCCCTTTTCTTTATTTCCGTCATTGTCTCCAGATTCAAATGGCGACATTCGTCCTGTTCGTTGATACCCCTACTTGGGAATTCCACTATGATCCGGTGCATCGCTCGTATCATTTTGAAGGGAGGTGTGCAGTTCGTGTTTTTATTTACATAGGTCGTCCATTTGCACATCCTGTCCCTAGTTATCGATTTTCTCCTACTTCTCCCTATGGCGATGAAATGGTTTTCAAACATGCACGTCCACTTGATGAAAGGATGTTACGTTCTTATTCCGCGTCATCTGCTGTCCATGGATTTCAGTATGTTCCGAGACGAGATATTACGGCCGATCCTTCAGAGGACACTCCTACTCATGTATATTACGAGAGCTCGCTCCTACTCCCACACGTGTAAGAGAGGGTAGTGAGGAAGCAGTTGTTCAACCCAGGTTAGCGAGAAGACCCTCCATGCGACTGACCTGGTGCATCTCGTGTGTCCCTTCCCGAGGAGCTCATCGATGGATCGGATTTATTCCCCATTTCCAGGACAGTGGCCATAGAAGGTTCTTAGTAGATTTATGTGTGATCATGCACCCTAGTTTTAGGATAACCTTCCCGGCTTATGGAGTTATCTAGTTTAGGGGCATGTATTTCCTTAAGTATATTTTCTTTTATGGGTTTGCATAAGATAATGATGTATGAACATAACCCACCCTTTGAGTGAGGTTATTGTATGTAAATATATGCTATAATGTGCTTATGGATGTTATATGATGGAGCCTAAGTAATATGATGTGATATATTCTTAAACGTCTTATTATACCCCGCTTACTCGTTCACGTTGTACTCGGCTCACGTTTTCAATTATGTGTTTAAAAAAAAAAATGGCTCGTAATTTCACTAAGTATTTTCAAATTATGAAGAAAGAACCAAAGCAAGGAGTAAAGTCTAGTCATTAATCAGATTCAACCTAGGTGTATCTGGTTAATTACTAGGGTGTTACAAAGCTCCCTTGCTACAGATATGTACACTTGATCTTAATACTTCCATATCCTATTTTCATCTCGTGCAAAACCATTCTGCTCACCAAATTGAATTGGAGCCATGGTTTTTATGAAATTTTGGATCTTCTTACTAAGCTTGTGAAATCTCACTCTTAATTTTACTTGTGATCCTAATCTAACCCAAATATACACTTCCAGGCTTCTCTTCTATCCCCAACTTAAGACTTCAGAGAAAGAACTTTTCTAGTTCGGTCTCCTTAGTCATTATTCAAGAATTACCCAAACTTCTTTCGCTAAAGGCATCTATTACCATATTTGTTCTTCTAGGATGGTAGTTCAAGTTGAGCTCCTATTCTTTAATGAACTTCATCCTTCTCCATTGCCTTATGGTTTCATCTTTCTAATATAGGAGATACTTGGGATTCTTATAATTAGAAAACACCTCAAACTTCACTCCATATAAATAGCATCTCGAGATTTTCAAAATGAATCCTACTATTGCCAGCTTGAGATGTGGCTTTAGTGGTCTTGAAGTCTAAGCCACCATCTTTCTGTTCTGCATCAAAAATACATTCCAAGCCTTCTCCTGATTCATGTCAATAAATCTCAATTGAACTATGTGGGTCTGACAAGACCACTACAGATGCAATGGTCAACTTCTAATTGAGGTCCAGAAAACTCCTATCATATCTTACTATACATGGAAAAGGTACTTTCTTTCAGTTCAACTTGGTTAAGGGTAAGGTCATCTAGGAGAATCCTTTGATACACCTTCAGTGGAAATTAAGTAATCCTAAAACATCAAATCTCCATGGTTGTAGTTAGACCTTCCCACTTTAGTACCTTTTCAATCTTTGCTGGGTTGATTGCGATTCCTACTTGTGATACTACACGACCTAGAAATCTTATTTCTTATAGCTCGAACTCATACTTGGATAGATTGGCATGGGGAATTTGTAGCACTATTCTAAGATGTTGTTCGTGTTCTTCCTTAACACTTGAATAGATGAAAATATCATCTATAGAATAATCACGAGCTTATTGAGGACAAGTTAGAAGTTTCAATTGATGTAGTCTATGAATATTATTAGGGCATTAGTTATCTCAAAAGATATCACTATATATATTCATAATGCCCATAGCATGCTTTGGAATATCTTCCTCCTAAACTTGAATCTGGTTGTATTTCGATCTCCAACCAATCCTAGAGAATACTATCATTCCCCTTAATTAATCCATGAGATCATCAATCCTTGGAAGAGAATACTTATTCTCGATCATCACCTTATTCAGTTGTCTACAATCAACACATAGCTTTATACCTTCATCCTTCTTTTCACCAAGAGTACAGGAGCTCCTTATGGTGATGCATTAGGTCGGATAAATGTTTACTTAACATCTTATCAATCTGCTCCATTAGTTATGCCAATTCTAAAGGAAACATCCGCTAAGGAGTTATTGAAATTAGACCCATTTCTGTACCGATTCAATAGAGAACTTTATCCTCCTTTGTACAGGAAATCTGGTACATCTTCCGAAAATACGTCAAAGTATTCCCGAACTACTAGTATCTCTTCTAATTCTTGTTTACCTTCCACCACACTAGCCAACAACAATATGTATTCTTAACTACTAGACTTTTCACATTCTACTTCTTAAATGAGTCCTTTTGATAATGTAGCACCTTCAGCAATCATTATTATAGCCTAGATAGAGATGGTATACCTCTAGTTGGACAATTCCTAACCTTGTGATCTGGCTTTCTGCATTGATAACCAACATACTGTCCAACTAAACATGGTTTATTACCGTGACTCTTTCCATATTCTAAGCATTCCTTGTTATTAACTGGTTTTTACAACTGCTGCCCTTTTCTATTCCCATAAGGAAAATCCTATTTTGGTGGTGGTAGAGCAAGCTTGAACCTTATGCCATGTGGTGATAGCTTTCTTCTAGCCATTGATAGCTCCCAATTGTATCCTTCCACTGGAGCACTCTTATTCACCTCCTTAACTAGCGTTCTAGTGCCTATCCATCGATAATCAACTTCTACATTCAACATTTAAGCAGCATAACCCACTTTCTATGAATCCAATCACTTTGATACTTTAAAGATTCCTCTCCATCACTTAATCCATTTTTTTTCAGTCTTATCTGGGTTTAGGTTCCTTGGATTTTGGGTGGTTTTTGCTCCTTGGACTGACACAAATAGTAGCCCTTCTTCTGGTGTCTTTGATGAGCTTACCTCCTAATGGTGCTCATCATCTAGTTTGCAGCCATAGCTTGCTCCTTGATTGCTAGGGTCATATTTTGAAAACCATGGATAATGCTGCAACATCCTCCCTAGGCACTTCATCATTATTGCTATTGCTAGTCCTATCGCGCCTACCCAAAGTCATTAGCCTCTTATCACACCAAGTAAAAGGCATTGAGTTGATCAGGCTCAATACAATGCTAAGCATGATAATTACTAACTAGTTCAAAAGTAAGCAATCATGCATAAAAAGTTCTACTTTTTATCTCAGTAGATAAAATCCTACTGCATGACACTAAGATTTCAGAGTATGCTTTAGAAGCAAGTCAGACCATTCCCAGGCTCTAATAGGATGAACTGCTCTGATACCATTAAATGTAACACCCTTCACACCATAAAGCTATGCTTAAGCCATAACCTTATAGTGAGTAGTTGTTACTTGTGAACTCTACTTGATCTTAGAGGAGTGTACATATATTATTACATATGAGCCTGCTTTTCATGACAAACATAAAGTGTTTCCTTTCTATGATGCTAAGTTTGAACATAAATAATATGTCAAAAATGCATAATTGAAGTAATCGATGACTAATCACCAATATCCTGTAACTATATCAAACCCTTACCCTAGTTCACGCAGGAACCCTCTAGTCTAGGTAGGGTACTATTCAAAATTCATCAAAAGTAAATAAAAAGAACTAATTAATTCTCTATCATTGATTCATCAAAACGTATGGACCATTGTGCCAATACCAGCTAAGAATCTCCACAAAATAAATCACCATTATCGCAATCTGTATAAAAATATTTTAAAGGGGAAAAACAAGGTTTTGGCTTGAGTTTGGTGTAGATGAAGTGTTCTTGAACTAGTTTATGTGTTTATCTAAGTGTAATCTTCAAAGACTTGGTGGTTTCATGGAGTTTCAAGCAAAAGAAAGTGAAAATGGTGGAGGAAAGAAGAAGAAACATGAAGTCTGTGGGTGTAACCAAGAAGAATGTCATTTCTCTTCTTTTTTTCTTTTTTTTATAATATACTAACTTGGAGAGAAAGTAAGAAGATTAATATTTCCAGATCAATTTGCTTTCTATCAGTATTAGAAATATCTATACTTATTTGATTATCATAAGTAAAAATTATCTGGGATCCGATAATATCCATTATTTTTACTAGACTCAGTGTTTTAGTGCACTAGTTATTACCATTTCGATATACTGATTATTATCATTTCAGTACCCGATTGACATAAAATAAACTTTACCAAGTTAAAATATATAAATCCCGTTATCCTTATTTTTATCGAAGTCCTTATACCACTTACAGGGTCTCATCCATATTACCCTATATCTCTGGTTAAAAATATTATTATATTGAATTTTTAATAATATAATTTTCTTTTACAAATTCCTCATATTGTTGTGATCAAAATTGTGTCTATCAAAATTTTCAAAATCCTTATAGATTATTCACAATTAATTATTTTATCATAAACAACACTAAAAAAAAAGGTCATTGCAATGCCACATGGTTTATATACTCCTCTTATACTCCTCTGCCTATTCCTGATTTTCCTTGGATTGATATATCTATGAATTTTGTTTTGGGGCTGCCTAGAACAAAGAATGGCAAGGATTTTGTTTTTGTGGTTGTGGACAGGCTTTCAAAAATAGTACATTTTATATCTTGCAAAAAGGTTGATGATGCTTACCATGTAGCTAACTTATTTTCCCGTGAAGTGGTGAGACTCCATGGGCTACCTAGGAGTATTGTAAGTGATAAGGACACTAAGTTCCTCAGTCACTTTTGGAGAACATTGTGGGGTAAGCTTGGTACTAAATTACTTTTCTCTACTACTTGTCACCCACAAACTGATGGGCAAATTGAGGTAGTGAATAGGACTTTAGGAACTTTACTTGGGACTGTTTTAAAGAAGAATCTTAAGTCTTAGGAAGAATGTTTGCCTCATATAGAATTTGCTTATAATAGGGTAGTCCATAGCACAACTAATTGTTTACCATTTGAAATTGTGCATGGATTTAATCCTATGACACCATTAGATTAATTGCCTATGCCTAATATTACTGTTTTTAAGCATAAGGATGCACAGGCTAAGCCTGACTATGTAAGAAAGCTGCATGAGCGTGTGAAAGCTCAGATTGAGAAGAAAATTGAGAGCTATGCCAAGAAAGCTAACAATGAAAGAAAGAAAGTTGTATTTGAACCCAGAGATTGGATTTGGGTGCACATGAGGAAAGAGAAGTTCCCTAAACAAAGGAAGTCCAAACTCCAACCAAGAGGGGACGGTCCTTTCCAAGTGTTGGAGAGGATCAATGATAATGCCTACAAAATTGACTTGCCTGGTGAGTATAATATCAATGCCACTTTCAATGTTACTGATTTATCACTTTTGATGCAGGTGATGAGGCCTTAGATTTGAGGTCAAATCCTCTTTGCGAGGGAGGGAATGATGAGGACATGGCCAGTGACAAGGATAACAAGGCACTTGGTGAACTTGGAGGTCCAATGACAAGGGCAAGATCTAAGAAGGCTAAAGAGGCTCTAAATAAACTTGTGGCAACTTTATTGGGAATTGCAGCCCAAGATGGTGAATTGCTTGATGCAAATTGAAGGAATAGAGGCTTAGTTTTTCTTTTATTTTTTTTGATACGTGTTAAAATGGGCTGAATATTCTTGTTAGTTTACTAATAGTGGTTGTAACGCCCCGATTTTCTGCTAGAGTGAAAATGACCAAAATGCCCCTGAGGTCATTATCAGCCCGGAATTCGAGGAAAGCCAGGTCCGGCAGTACTTGAAGGGCAAACTCAATGTTGGAAGGGGATTGGATGACTTGTGTTTCTTTCCGGGATCGAAAATCTCGTTTTTCGAGTTTTCAGGTCAAAATGACCAAAATGCCCCTGTGGCGTTTTACCCTTTTGCAAGTGCCGGATGAACCCGAAACCTCTCCAGATGGGTTTAAAAGACGTTTTTATGTATTCCGTGGTCTCAGTTTTGGTCCCGGAGGTCCCGAGCAAAATAAGTGCAAAATTATGGTTTTACCCGTAGTTTCGTACGTTTACACCTAATCACACAGTTAAGCAAAACCTAAGCAATATTAGGCTCTAATCGAAGGTTAATTAATTTCCATAATTAATCTAAGGTCAAAATAATTTAATAAGGATGATTAGAACCTAAAATTGCTTAGATAAACTTAAAACCCTATCTTTAAATTCAAGGACTTTGAGTGTAGGAATCAATGAATAGTGTGCAAATAGTGCACAAATAGTGTTTTTTCTCTCTTTCCTTAAATCATGGGATTGTGATACACATTGTTTATTCACAAATGAGTTTTAAATTCTCTAATGATGTAAGAGCACTCCTAACCTTGTCATAAAATTCCTAATACACATGCTTAGTTACCTAAACTTAAGCTTAATTACTCCTAACCTTGTACCTAAACTAACCTACACTTAATCCTATCATTAACACCCAATTACATGGAAGATTTTTCCTCTCTCCTTGCTGCCCAAATCTGACCGAAAATCATCCCCCATTTTCATAAATTATTTCATTTCAAACTTAAAGGAAAATCACCTCAAATCACCTCACTTGTCATGGCTTGTCATAATTTCAATCAAGCTTGCTTTTCCAAATGAATAACCAAGTAAAATAAATCATTCCCTTCAATTATTTGTGGCTGAAAAACTTCCAGCCATGTTGGTCTTCTAGAAGCCTAATTTCATCCACAATTTAAAGAAAAGATCACTCAAAAACCCATGCTTGAAGCCATACCTTGTGTCATGAGCTCCATGCTTCAAACCATGCTTGTATGACACCATCAAAGAGATATTTTCTCTTTCTTACCATCAGCCATGCTTTCCATTCTCTCACCTATCACTTTGTTTTTCTATAAATAGGGAGCTTGTGTTAGCATTGGATGCACATTGAGCATTTGCTAAAGCTTAGAGTAGTCTTGCTAGTTTCTTTCTTTCTCTCTAGTCCCAAAGAGTTCCTTTCTTTTTCATCTTCATCTTTTTCATCTCTTTACTTCATCATCATCATCTCATAACCTTCACACATCACCCCATAACCTTGAATCACCATCAAACCTCTCAAATATTTCATCTCAAACACAACTCTAACCTCCTTATCTCCCCTTGGCCGAAAACATCAAGCCTTTTGGAGGAGCTCATCATCTTGTTTTCTTCTCTCAAAGTTCAAGCTCTTTGTCTTCACTCTAGGTAGGAGTGTTTCTTTGCATCTCATTTCCATGAAAAATGAGTTTTTCTCTAGCTACCTCTTGGAATTTCTTTTTAAAACTCTCTTGGTTTCCTTCTTGAGTTTTTGGCCTTCATGACCTTTAAACTCATACATGATGGCTGTAACACCCTAATAGACCCGGACTCTATTAGCTGTTACCTATATTCTTTAATCAATCTTATTTTTAAATTAATGATAATAAGATAAGGGTAATTTTTTTTTATACGAATCTACTTTTAAAAACTAAGCCTGTAATGTGAATGGTATGTGCGCCATAGTTCCGATATAATATAATTTCTAAAATTGAAGTTTCTTGAGCAAAGAATATCATTGTAGAAATTTAGAATATAACATAACATGGAATAATTATACATTGTTACCAACATGAGTTTCTGAGTAGCACCTACATGGGTAAATCTGATCTTGGCTTTTGTACTTCTAATAAATAGTACATAGAAGAAAGTACAGCATACGAATAGCAACAGTGGAGAAGTGAAAATTTCTAGCATAGATAACTATAGAGGTGGTGGCAGTGGTTCTTAGCCTATCAGATGTCTAATATGAGGCTAGGCTAGTAGTGGTCATTCTCCTAGCTCCCAGGACTTCTGTGCATCTTGACTCGGGAAGCGAGACTTCCCCGCTTCTCGAATAGTTGGGATCCATCGATCTGGTGGTGACAGGAACATACATAGGAGTGAGAAATGCTGGATTTCTCAAGAGGAATTTCAACTTGGTATCGATCGTGTCATCGTTGTCACTCCGACCACCTCGGGTTTATTTACAAAGTGATGGACAGGTAAAGGTTCATTTATCAAGATTTTCGCAAGCGTGATTAGCCGAGGTAGAGTTACTTTTAAACTATTCTTATTAGCGAGTCATACATATCTAACTTAACTCATCAATTACAAGTCAACACATTACTTAATGATTTCATGCATCTCTTTTTTTTGTAATCATACAAGCATTTCTACTAGTAGTATTCATGCATGACACTTTATTCTCTTTTATTGACATGTCTCATAATTACTCACGGGATGAATACATCAATGCCTTAGACCACCCTAAAAGGGTAATGAGCTCATACCGTGGCCGTCGCCACAACCTTTTGGTTTTCTTTCCGTTGCCGTGATCTCAACGGTTTAGTGGGGTAAGCCGTGAGCTTAGCTCAAGTCCACTTTTCCAGACTATCATTGCTACTTTTTCACGCTTTACTTTATTCTCATTGAGTAAAAATAATAATCATGCAATCATAAATAGATCATGGTACAATCAATCATCCATTCTTATCATTTCATAACTCATCAATATATATTCATAATACTATATATCAGCTTGGATATCATAGAAACATTTCATACACAATCTTATATCAAGTAGTAGACATTTCATACTAAGTCTCATGGTAAATAAAAAATAGTATTCATGTTAAGCAGGTATTTAGTGGATAGACTTATATAAGATCTCATATAGATTCTCTTAGTCTTCTTTGTACACTTAGTTTTTAGTAATACATTCACTTGCACCTTAAAATATTATTAAATGTTCTTTACATATTTTAAAGCTCCGCTATGACTTTTATATATATATATATATATATATATATATATATATATATATATATATATATTTCCTCTCGACAATTATTACTACTTAAATATTTAAGTTTTCTTGCAAGACTTGAATCTTTTATTTCAGTTTCAAACATCTTTTAGAAGAAAAAGTTTGTAGCTCTCTATATACTTGTTATCTCAGCCTAGAAAAGGTAGTTTTAGATTCCTTCAACTGTAATCTGTGCACAGGAGGGTTCCCAGGAAAGAGAGGTGGGTCACAATGGACACGCTTAAATACCAAGTCTTTCCTTAGCCAGAACCGTTCCAAACTACACTCTCACAAAGACAGTTGTCCTGAAAATTTATTTCTCATCCTATATTTACGTGGTGCAAAGCATTATGTATAACATACATAGATGTGTTTCTCTATATGTTAGCTTTCCTAAGGAGTTGAAATCAGTCCATTTGGATTTTTATATAGTGAGTTACACTTATTTTAGTACTGCAAGGTCGTATGTAGAGTTTCAGTTTTTGGCTTAGCTTTGAAAATTTATATCTTGAGCTAGAGAACTCCGTTTTGGGTGATTTTTTTTTTGGAGAGTCTTCTATAATGAGTCTAGTTTATGATAAAAATGTTTTTATTTCGGGATACTTCATATTTTATGATCATTACATTTCGAAGTGCACGCTTGCCAGAATCAACCAGTAAATTCCAAAGACCTACCATTTTTATGTCTTTAGTAATTTTTATTAAAAATCAAGTTTCACATAGTATCATTTTATGTTATATTTGAGTATGATAGCATCATAGAAGTGCTAGGAACATAATGGAATATATTGTGCTATCTAAAAATATATTTTACAAATAATCATTCAAAACTTTTGACAATAACTCAAGGTTGAGGCATTCTATCCATGGTTAGAAGCCAATAATGCTTGAACAAATAAAGAAGAAACTCCTACCTCTTATGTAGGGTCTAAAAGAGTCCTTCTCTTCTTTCTTGAGCTTAAGCAAGAGTCCTTGGAGTAGATGACCCTCCTTGAATCTTGGCTCTAGAACTTGAGTGCTTAAGAAAATATTTCTCACCAGAGTTAAAGATTGTAACTCTTATGAGAGCTAGTGAAGGTTTGAGTTTAGAATTTAAGTGTTTAAAATAAGGTTTAGAGGGTTAAGAGACATCTTTGAAGAGGAGAACATAAGAAGAATGGTAGAGAAAAATATAAGAAAGAAAGAGCACTTAGGGAGTTTCTAAGGCATGGAAACTAGTAAAAGTGTATGTATTTTACAAGAGCTAGAGAATGTATCTCTTGCAAAGCATGTAAGGCCTCTTTGTGTTTTGGAAATGTAAGGAATGGAAAAGAGTTTGAAGAGTATTTATAGTGGAAGGATCAAGACAAGAAACATTTAGAGAATTAATTCTTGGAGCATGATTTATGGAAACATGTTGGCCAAACTTTGGATGAAAACACTCCATGTTTTATGGAAACATGTTGGCCTAGTTTTATGAAATCATGTTCCATGTTTTATGCAAAAATGTTAGTGGAAATTTTCTAACCTTTAATGTATGTATGCATCATAGATTTATATCATGTGTTCTTATGCTTTAATAAGTGTTTTTAATTTTTTAGCATGAGATTATCTATGTGCATGTATGTGATTAAGAATGTGTATGATGTATGTGGTTGAATTATTGTATTGTCATCTTAATCCAATGGCTTAGATTCATTCTTGCCCAAAGACAAATCTAGGGATTTGTGCAATGGCATTGTTGTAATTGTCATTGTAGTAATTTCTTTAACTAAGACAAGGATACTTTTGTAATTATACAATGACAATGATATTCTTGTAATTCTATTTACAGAGTAAGGGTATCTTTGTCATTTACTAATAAAGCAAGGGTAGTTTGGTAATTTCCTTTACATAGCAAGGGTATTTTCGTTATTTCTGTTAAATGATGGCATTTTTGTAATTCTTTGCATTTTTCTCTAGAAACACAAGAATATTCTAATAATATTTGTTATGTTTCATAAAACTGGTCTAGGTTCTCTTGATTTTTGCTATATTTTATCTAATTTCTAATTAGCATTAATCGATATTTATGTTATTTATGAATTTAAGGATGTTACAATGGCTTGATGATGGGGACCTCTAGATGATGACTATGTGTTCATCATAATGAGACCCCTAAAGCTTGAGTTTTCTTTAGTTTTTATGCTATGAAGTTCACTAAAGTTTTCAACTTAAGAAAATAAGAATGATTTCAAAAAGGAATATGGATTACTTTCTCTTAGCCTCATGATTTCAGCCATAATTCCTTTTCTTAAAAATATGGAGATTTCTTTTAGTTCCATTCTCTTGACTTGATGAGACTATGTTGGGGTTGTGAATATTGGTTCTTTAAAGTCTTGGACGAGCTCTAGTTATTAAACCAAAATGAACTTGCATTCATATTTAGATTATGCCTTGCATAGCATGATTTATTTTTATGTCATCACTAATACTCTAAGACTAAAAATGAACTTGCATATTCATATTTAATTTCCAAGCATTGCATTTCACGTTTATTATTCAAGTCATCACTTAAAATCCAAGATAATAACAAATTGCATCTTGTAACACCCTAATTTTAACCCAACTTTCTAGAACACATTAGGTTAAACATTAGGCTATTACCTCATAGTCTCATCTTTTTCTTGAAAATATTTAGCGGAAATTACGGTAAAATTTTTTTTTGAAAGTATAAAACAAAGTGAGAGCCGCGAACTTAACTATTTGAATAACAGAAATGTGAGACATGATTAACACTCATAGAGAGAACTCAAAAAGGAAAACATATAATAGTGGAGCAGAAATCATCATAACAAGAGAAACATTTCATTAATAATATATTTAGAGTACATAGGTAGTCATACCCGCATAGGTACAGGCAGAGCTTGTGATAAAGAAGAAATAAAATACAACAAGAAACACAAGTGTAGGGTGCGACTACAATAAAAATCCAAAATGCTACCCTTCTAGGAAGCTACGAGTATAAATCCACCACCCCTCCCAAAAGATACAGCCGAAGGGAATATCCTTGCAACGCTTGTGTACTCGAAAGCTCCACCGGGGTATAGTGCACCTCCCAGACTGGCGTGTCAATGAAGTCAACGAACATCGCCATCGCTCTCTGAAGATGTGACGGGAGAAGAGAGAGGGGAGTAAGAATTCTTAGTAAAGAATCTCAAGGGAGTCTCCTATCCTAGGGTTACATCGTTCACATCCCCAGGAACCTTGGGTTTATTTCATAAAGACAAGTGAGCATACATCAAGTTCATTTTAAGTTCTAAAGTGTATTTTAGCCAAGGTCCATTCATTTTAGGATGATCTTAATGTCATGAATGCAACATAATAAAGAATGTATGCGTGGCGCTACTTAATGCACATACATCAATCATCATCATACTTAGTGGTATTAAGTGGCAATTAGAATACATTCATATGGGACAAACTTAGTGACATAATCATAATCATAAAACTTCTCTTCCTTATGGGCCACCCTAAAAGACAATCGAACTGGGGGTGCTCGGCGGAACCGGAGTCACCCAGATCGTGTCCATCTCTAGGTTATGAGCTCATACCTTAACTAGTCGTCACTAGTTCTTACTTACCATTTAATGATAAGCGTATCATAAATCATAAATCCCGACTATCTGAGTACGGGTTAGGGGGCAAATCTCTTAGGGGTGCTCGGCCGAACCGGTGTCACCTAAGAGTAAAAAAAATGGGTACCGATGTCACATGAGTTCTATGGAGGTGCTCAGCCAAACCGGTGTCATCCTAGAACCCATCTTAGTACCTTAATTTTCAAAATCTTTAAGTCCCCAAATTTGTCGGAAATTCGGCGGCACGATGGCATCAAGCCGAATTTCTTCCAAATTTGTTTTATGTCACATAAACATATATCCTCATGAATTCCTCATATGAATAACGTCATCATCCTTCACATAACATATGCATCATCGTAAAACATCTTAACATACCTTAGTATCATATAAATATCATTCTCATATTCTTAATGTCTTATGCATTGACCGCTATGGTCTTTAACTCACAGTCTAAGTTATGAATCATTCAAAGCTAACCTCTCGGGTACTTAGGAGGTTATGACTAAGTATATCTCTCTTCACA
Source organism: Dalbergia cochinchinensis (assembly GCA_031216125.1). NCBI lineage: Eukaryota > Viridiplantae > Streptophyta > Magnoliopsida > Fabales > Fabaceae > Dalbergia > Dalbergia cochinchinensis. Next base: position 27,410,925 of record CM062375.1, on the reverse strand, counting down.
CTATGGTCAAGAATATCTCTCAATCTCAAAGGTGCAGAATTCATAATTTCAACTTTACGGGTACCTAGGAGTCACGACAATGACCCTTTCTAAGTTCGGTTTGCTCCTAAGGCACCAAGATCAAGTCCTAAACCAATTATGAGTCATTTCTACACATTTAAACTAATTTAGAACCATGATTATCATTACTAAACCTTGCTGGACAGAATCCAGAAAATTCTAACATTAAAGGATCTAGAACTCTCAAATTAATTCTTTTCTAGTTTCTAACCTTTCTTATCTTTTACTTATGAGTTTTTCCATTGATCATACTTAAACATAAGCATGTTATCATCGTTAAAACAGCTCATACAGTGGCCAAACATAGCAAGCGGAACCTAAACAACACTCTCCATACAAAGGCATAAAACATACTTTTTAAAGCACATAGGATACTAGTTTCTCTTGGAACCTTTTTAAAACCTTCAAAACTCTTTTGTAAACATTTTTAACATCTAAAATCATCAAGATATTTATAAGGGCAGTAGCTAAGTTGAATTTATTTCAAGAGGTACTAAATCCATAAAACTTAGTTCTATATGTTCTTTGAATCCACATAGACTTAGAAAAATTATAAAGCATAGCTTATGGGCATTTGTGATCAAATGAAACTTATCCTGAGTTCATTCATCTCACATAGCAAGTGGGCATTCTAAGAGAATGCTTTCCATGTCTAACTCTCATTTGAGACCTTGGGACAAATCTTTGAGCTCTAGAGCTTTAGGTGATGACAAAACATAAACATGCCATGCACTTCATTTTTATTGTTCATTAGGGAAATAAAGTGAGAACTTGAAAAGTAAATAGCTCAAAATAAATATGAGATGCAATTTGTTATTATCTTGGATTTTAAGTGATGACTTGAATAATAAACGTGAAGTGCAATGCTTGGAAATTAAATATGAATATGCAAGTTCATTTTTAGTCTTAGAGCATTAGTGATGACATAAAAATAAATCATGCTATGCAAGGCATAAACTAAATATGAATGCAAGTTCATTTTGGTTTAATAACTAGAGCTCGTCCAAGACTTTAAAGAACCAATATTCACAACCCCAACATAGTCTCATCAAGTCAAGAGAATGGAACTAAAAGAAATCTCCATACTTTCAAGAAAAGGAATTATGGCCGAAATCATGAGGCTAAGAGAAAGTAATCCATATTCCTTTTTGAAATCATTCTTATTTTCTTAAGTTGAAAACTTTAGTGAACTTCATAGCATAATAATAAAAACTAAAGAAAACTCAAGCTTTAGGGGTCTCATTATGATGAACACATAGTCATCATCTAGAGGTCCCCATCATCAAGCCATCATGTATGAGTTTAAAGGTCATGAAGGCCAAAAACTCAAGAAGGAAACCATGAGAGTTTTAAAAAGAAATTCCAAGAGGTAGCTAGAGAAAAACTCATTTTTCATGGAAATGAGATGCAAAGAAACACTCCTACCTAGAGTGAAGACAAAGAGCTTGAACTTTGAGAGAAGAAAACAAGATGATGAGCTCCTCCAAAAGGCTTGATGTTTTCGGCCAAGGGGAGATAAGGAGGTTAGAGTTGTGTTTGAGGTGAGGTTGTGTTTGAGATGAAATATTTGAGAGGTTTGATGGTGATTCAAGGTTATGGGGTGATGTGTGAAGGTTATGAGATGATGATGATGAAGTAAAGAGATGAAAAAGATGAAGATGAAAAAGAAAGGAACTCTTTGGCACTAGAGAGAAAGAAAGAAACTAGCAAGACTACTCTAAGCTTTAGCAAATGCTCAATGTGCATCCAATGCTAACACAAGCTCCCTATTTATAGAAAAACAAAGTGATAGGTGAGAGAATGGAAAGCATGGCTGATGGTAAGAAAGAGAAAATATCTCTTTGATGGTGTCATACAAGCATGGTTTGAAGCATGGAGCTCATGACACAAGGTATGGCTTCAAGCATGGGTTTTTGAGTGATCTTTTCTTTAAATTGTGGATGAAATTAGGCTTCTAGAAGACCAACATGGCTGGAAGTTTTTCAGCCACAAATAATTGAAGGAGATGATTTATTTTACTTGGTTATTCATTTGGAAAAGCAAGCTTGATTGAAATTATGACAAGGCATGACAAGTAAGGTGATTTGAGGTGATTTTCCTTTAAGTTTGAAATGAAATAATTCATGAAAATGGGGGATGATTTTTGGTCAGATTTGGGCAGCAAGGAGAGAGGAAAAATCTTCCATGTAATTGGGTGTTAATGATAGGATTAAGTGTAGGTTAGTTTAGGTACAAGGTTAGGAGTAATTAAGCTTAAGTTTAGGCAACTAAGCATGTGTATTAGGAATTTTATGACAAGGTTAGGAGTGCTCTTACATCATTAGAGAATTTAAAACTCATTTGTGAATAAACAATGTGTATCACAATCCCATGATTTAAGGAAAGAGACAGAAAACACTATTTGTACACTATTTGCACACTATTCATTGATTCCTACACTCAAAGTCCTTGAATTTAAAGATAGGGTTTTAAGTTTATCTAAGCAATTTTAGGTTCTAATCATCCTTATTAAATTATTTTGACCTTAGATTAATTATGGAAATTAATTAATCTTCGATTAGAGCCTAATATTGCTTAGGTTTCGCTTAACCGTGTGATTAGGTGTAAACATACGAAACTACGGGCAAAACCGTAATTTTGCACTTATTTTGCCCGGGACCTCCGGGACCAAAACTTAGACCACAGAAAACATAAAAACATCTTTTAAAACCATCTGGAGAGGTTTCGGGTTCATCCGGCACTTGCAAAAGGGTAAAACGCCACAGGGGCATTTTGGTCATTTCGACCCGAAAACTCGAAAAATGAGATTTTCGATCCCGGAAAGAAACACAAGTCATCCAATCCCCTTCCAACATTGAGTTTGCCCTTCGAGTACTGCCGGACCTGGCTTTCCTCGAATTCCGGGCTGATAATGACCTCAGGGGCATTTTGGTCATTTTCACTCTAGCAGAAATCGGGGCGTTACACATCTCATATTTATTTTAAGCTATTTACTTTTCAAGTTCTCACTTTATTTCCCTAATGAACAATAAAAATGAAGTGCATGGCATGTTTATGTTTTGTCATCACCTAAAGCTCTAAAGCTCAAAGATTTGTCCCAAGGTCTCAAATGAGAGTTAGACATGGAAAGCATTCTCTTAGAATGCCCACTTCGGCTATGTGAGATGAATGAACTTAGGATAAGTTTCATTTGATCACAAATGCCCATAAGCTATGCTTTATAATTTTTCTAAGTCTATGTGGATTCAAAGAACATATAGAACTAAGTTTTATGGATTTAGTACCTCTTGAAATAAATTCAACTTAGCTACTGCCCTTATAAATATCTTGATGATTTTAGATGTTAAAAATGTTTACAAAAGAGTTTTGAAGGTTTTAAAAAGGTTCCAAGAGAAACTAGTATCCTATGTGCTTTAAAAAGTATGTTTTATGCCTTTGTATGGAGAGTGTTGTTTCGATTCCGCCTTGCTATGTTTGGCCACTGTATGAGCTGTTTTAACGATGATAACATGCTTATGTTTAAGTATGATCAATGGAAAAACTCATAAGTAAAAGATAAGAAAGGTTAGAAACTATAAAAAAATTAATTTGAGAGTTCTAGATCCCTTAATATTAGAATTTTCTGGATTCTGTCCAGCAAGGTTTAGTAATGATAATCATGGTTCTAAATTAGTTTAAATGTGTAGAAATGACTCATAGTTGGTTTAGGACTTGATCTTGGTGCCTTAGGAGCAAAGCGAACTTAGAAAGGGTCATTGTCGTGACTCCTAGGTACCCGTAAAGTTGAAATTATGAATTCTGCACCTTTGAGATTGAGAGATATTCTTGACCATAGTATGAAGAGAGATATACTTAGTCATAACCTCCTAAGTACCCGAGAGGTTAGCTTTGAATGATTCATAACTTAGACTGTGAGTTAAAGACCATAGCGGTCAATGCATAAGACATTAAGAATATGAGAATGATATTTATATGATACTAAGGTATGTTAAGATGTTTTACGATGATGCATATGTTATGTGAAGGATGATGACGTTATTCATATGAGGAATTCATGAGGATATATGTTTATGTGGCATAAAACAAATTTGGAAGAAATTCGGCGTGATGCCATCGTCTGCCAATTTCCGACAAATTTGGGGACTTAAAGATTTTGAAAATTAAGGTACTAAGATGGGTTCTAGGATGACACCGGTTTGGCTGAGCACCTCCATAGAACTCATGTGACATCAGTACCCATTTTTTTACTCTTAGGTGACACCGTTAGCCGAGCACCCTTAAGAGATTTGCCCCTAACCCGCACTTTCAGATAGTCGATTTATGATTTATGATACGCTTTTCATTAAATGGTAAGTAAGAACTAGTGACGACTAGGTAAGCTATGAGCTCATAACCTAAAGATGGACACGCTTCCGGGTGACACCTCTTCGCCGAGCACCCCCAGTTCGATTGTCTTTTAGGATGGCCCATAAGGAAGAGAAGTTTTATGGTTATGATTATGTCACTAAGTTTGTCCCATATGAATGTGTTCTAATTGCCACTTAATACCACTAAGTATGATGATGATTGATGTATGTGCATTAAGTAGCGCCACGCATACATTCTTTATTATGTTGCATTCATGACATTAAGATCATCCTAAAATGAATGGACCTTGGCTAAAATACACTTTAGAACTTAAAATGAACTTGATGTATGCTCACTTGTCTTTATGAAATAAACCCAAGGTTCCTGAGGATGTGAACGATGTAACCCTAGGATAGGAGACTCCTACTGAGATTCTTTACTAAGAATTCTCACTCGTCTCTCTCTTCTCCCGTCACATCTTCAGAGAGCGATGGCGATGTTCGTTGACTTCATTGACACGCCAGCCAGGGAGGTGCACTACACCCCGGTGGAGCTGAGTACACAAGCGTTGCAAGGATATTCCCTTCGGCTGTATCTTTTGGGAAGGGTGGTGGATTTATACTCGTAGCTTACTAGGAGGGTAGCATTTTGGATTTTTATTGTAGTCGCACCCTACACTCGTGTTTCTTGTTGTATTTTATTTCTTCTGTATTACAAGCTCTGCTTGTACCTATGCGGGTATGACTACCTATGTACTCTAAATATATTATTAATGAAATGTTTCTCTTGTTATGATGATTTTTGCTCCACCATTATATGTTTTCCTTTTTGAGTTCTCTCTATGAGTGTTAATCATGTCTCACGTTTCTGTTATTCGAATAGTTAAGTTCGCGGCTCTCACTTTGTTTTATACTTTCAAAAAAAAAAATTTTACCATAATTTCCGCTAAATATTTTTAAGAAAAGGATGAGACTATGAGGTAATAGCCTAATGTATAACCTAATGTGTTCTAGAAAGTTGGGTTAAAATTAGGGTGTTACAGTGGTGGGCTGAATTGGTAAACTGATTTTGGTCTTATTATAATGTACCTGAGTTAGGTTCGGTTTAAGCAAACTTGAAAGGTATTGCCCATTATAAAAGGCAAACCCTAACTTTTGGAAGAGAACCTTTTCAAAACATTTTTATCTTAAGTGTGAGACTTGCTCTCTCTTGGTTCTTCATAGAATCTCTGAACTTATCAAGGATGCTCATTCTTGTGGCATTCCTAGGCTTATGAATCTCTTGATTGTGGCGCCTTGTTCTTTCTTTTCTGTTCTTGCCAGGATTTACGTTTAATCCAAAACGTCCATTAACCTTCGTCCATATCTCAAGATATAGGAATCAGATTTCGGTGATTCTTTTGCCTAAATTGTGTTTCAGAACATGAGTTTTCTCCTCATTTTTGAATCGTCCAATTCCAAGACCTGTAGCATGAGATACGGGGTAGAGTTAACTTTGTACTGAACCTGCATTTCCCAACCTTGGTAGATCCATGTTGCATGATTCATGGAGTTTGGATCATATCATTCAGCCCCATAGATGAGCTGCTGTTTGGACCGATTTGTAAGGGAAAAACAAGGTTTTGGATTGAGTTTGATGTAGAGAAAGTGTTCTTGAACTAGTTTTGGTGTTTATCTAAAAGTATCCTTTAGAAATAAGATGATTTAATGGAGTTTTTAAGGAGAAAACTTGAAGTTGAATGAGGGAAAGAAGAAGAAACATGAAAACTATAACAAAGAAGGAAGAATAAACTATTTTCATTTTGATTTATATATATGACACTTACTTGGAGAGTAAGTAGTCATAAAAGATAAATATCCTTATTTACAGATCAATTTGTCTTGTATCTGTATTAGAAATGTCTATATTTATTTGATTATCCTAAGTAAAAATTAATGAGATATGATAATATCCATTATTTATACTAGTTTTAGTGTTTTGGTATACCAGTTATTATCATTTCAGTGTACCAATTATTACCATCTTGGTACTCAATTGACATAAATGAAACTTTACTAGGTAAAAATTATCTATTTAACATTATTCTTATTTTTGTTTATATCCTTGTATCATTTATAGGATCTCATTCTTATCATCTTATATCCCTGATTAAGATATTATTATCTTAAATATTTAATAATATTTAATTGATTTTCATTTTTTTTTACAAACTCCTCATATTATTGTAATCACAATTGCATCTGTCAAAATTTTCAAAATCCCTATTGATTGTTCATATTTAATTATTCTATCACAAACAATATTAAAAGCCGAGTCGTTACACCCCTTCCCCTTTTTATGCTTAATGACATGTGGAAATTGTTCTAAAAACTCAACCTATTTGGCATGAATTTTATTCAGCTTGCCTTGTCCTTTCAAGTATTTTAGGGACTCATGATCACTATGAATTACAAATTCTTTGGAGAACAAATAATGCTGCCAAGTTTTCAAAGTGCGCACTAAGGCATATAATTCCTTATCATAAGTAGGATAGTTTAGGGCAGCCCCATTTAACTTCTCACTAAAATAAGCAATCGGATGGCCTTCTTGGATCAAAACAGCCCCAATGCCCACATTTGATGCATCACATTCAAGTTCAAAAGATTTAGCAGAATTGGGTAAAGCAAGAATGGTTGCATTAGTTAGCCTATGCTTAAGGGTAGTAAAGGCTTGCTCCTGTTTCTCTTCCTATTTGAAATTCACATGCTTTTTAACTATCTCATTAAGATGCGCAGCTAAGGTACTGAAGTCCCTAACAAACCTCCTATAGAAACTAGCTAAGCCATGGAAACTACACACTTCACGTACATTCTTAAGCATTGGCCACTCTTGAATGGCCTTACCTTTTCCTCATCAACTTGCACTCCTTTTGCACTCACAACAAAGCCTAAGAACACTGCATGATCAATGAAAAAAGTGCATTTCTCAATACTAGCATACAATTTTTCTTTTCTCATGATAGCTCTCAAATGTTCAATATGCAAGTCAAAATTAGTGTTATAAATCAGAATGTCATCAAAGTAAACAACAACAAACTTGCCAATAAAATCTCTTAAGACATAGTTCATTAATCTCATAAAGTTGCTTGGGGCATTAGTTAGCCTGAAAGGCATAACTAGCCACTCATACAAATCATACTTAGTTTTAAAGGTAGTTTTCCATTCATCCTCTTCCCTTATCCTAATCTGTTGATACCCACCTTTTAAATCAATTTTAGAAAAATAATAGGCATCATACAGTTCATCAAGAAGGTCATTTAACTTGGGAATAAGGTGTCGATACTTGACTATCATGTTGTTGCTTGCTCTACAATCACTGCACATCCTCCAAGTCCAATCCTTTTTAGGCACCAGAGTCAGTGGGAAGACACACGGACTCAAGCTTTCTTGCACCCAAACTTTTGTCACCGATTCCTCAACTTGCTTTTGTATTTCTTTGGTCTCTTGAGGATTGCTCTTATAAGCTGGCCGATTGGGTAAAGATGCACCGAGGATGAGATTAATATAATTTTCAATCCCTCTCAAAGGTGGCTATAACATCCTAATTTTTTTAACCCAATACTCCTAGAATGTATTTAGGTTAACCATTAGTCTATTACTTCTTAGTTTCATCTTTTCTTTAAATTACTTAGCGAAAAATGCGAATAAATTTTTCTTTTTGAACTTGAAAACAAAAACGTGAGCCTCGCATTAATATAAAACCTTTCCTTCGTCATAAACATAACTTATAAGGAAAAGAAATCACATATAAACATGAAATACAACATTATATTAACCACACATCATAACCACATCATTATAGTTACATAGTACCAGCATCAGTGTTCACACCAAAACATGCATATATATATGAAATACTTCTTATCCACCTACGAGGTTGGATAAGTAACAACCTAGAGGCTATCCTATCTATTCTTCCACAACGACCCTCGGCATCCGTTTGCTGAAGTGACCTTTAAGCACGAACCTTAGAAGAAGTCACAAACCTCGTTACTATCCTTGTCTGGAGACGACACGGAAGAAAAGAGATGGATGAGAAACTTATTCAAGATTCTTAGTAGGGACTTCCGACTCTTAACACAAATGTCATCGTCATCGTCCCCAGCCACTCCGGTTTTCATTATAAAAAGGGTGTGCATACATAAGGATCGATTTTAAACTTCTTAAATCTATTTATCCGAAGTGGGTGTCTTTTAACATGAGTCTTAATGATATGAATGCAATAGATATTGAATGAATGCATGTCAATACCATATGCAAACAGTACTAGCTTTTTAGCAAGTATAGCATTCATAGACATAGTGCATGATACATGGGTCATAAAAACATAGATCATAAAACATAGAACATGGAACTTGATACATAGTACATGGTACATAAAACATGAATTGTGGAACGTAGAACTTGGTACTTAAAACATGGTGCATGGTAGCTTAACTTGGTTACTTAGGTGACGTTGACATATTATTCTTTTCTTCCTGGGGGCCACCCTAATATTTCTCCCTTTTGAGAAATCTCTAGGTTATGAGCTCATACCCAGCTAGTCGTCACTAGCATCTGGACTTATCACATTGTGATAAGTTAAAAATCCCGACTTAAAGTACAGGTCTAGAGGGCATAGAATCACCTCATCCCCACCTATAGTTTGATGGTTCCAAAGGATCATTTTCTCATAGTTTAATATCACCTTAAGTCTTAGCATGTTATGACAAGACGCCCCATCGTTCATGCATGTTACATATGAATCACCTCATCCCCACCTATGGTTTGATGGTTCCAAAGGATCATTTTCTCATAGTTTAGTCATAGCAAGATGCTACATATTTCATGCATGTCACATATATCGTGTAATTCTAACATAGGCATCTTTAAAGTTCTAAAGGGAACCATAACATGTAAATGATACAATCATCATTTAAGAGCAATAACTCGCATAGCATCATAGTGGTCATGAGACAACACAATAATCCATCATCATTCACATAGAACATATAGATCATTCCTTTAAGAATAAACCCCTAAATCGGGTAACCTCAAACTTCCAAATTATTTCCTTATGCCTCTAAGGGATTGATTAATCTCATTACCATAATTTATTAAGTCCTAGAACCTAATTTATTATGGCTGGGCAGCATAGGCAGTAAGCATAGTTTTGATGGATTACGGTGTTCTAGAAGTTGCGTTTTAGATCCTTTCTCTTTACCGACTTTTCCTATGATGCAAGAATTAATACCTAAGCCAATTATGAGTCACTCTTATTCATCTAGACATCATATAATGTGATTCTATACACTTAAACAAGGCTGGAACAGAATATATAAGTTCAGTTCCGCAGGGGTTCTAGAAACTACGTTTCAGACCCTTTTTAAGTTCTGTCTTCACCTAAGGCGCTATAGATCATCCCTAAACCAATTGTAAGGGATTCCTATACATATAAACTAATTATGAAACATGATTTCTGCACCTAAGGGTTGCTGGACAGAGACAGTTTTACTTTTAATTCTAAGTGTTCTAGAATTCACATTTTCAAGCATTTCAAGTTACTAGGCATGCCTAAGATGCCTAGAACCTTTATCATACATAAGGCAAGGTATTTAAACACATATAGACCACCCAAAACAGAATTTAAGGTGCTGGAAAATAAAAGGGCAGAATCGAAACTTGAAGGCATGTAAATGCTCAAAATAAAACATTTCTAGTTCACATAGTTTGCTAGTTTCTCTTGGAACACTTTTGAAACTTCTAAAACTCTTTGGAAATCAATTTATCTTGTCAAAAACCTTTACAAAAGACATAGGGCAGTACCTATCTATTTTCTTTCATGGTTAGGATTTAAATCATAAAAACATGCTTGAAGCATTCTTCAAGACTACCTATGCTTAAGAAAATCCTAAAACATAGGTTATAGGCCCTTGTAACTAAATAAAACTCATGCTTGAGCCATTATCATCACATGGCCGAATGCATATCCAAGAAATACCTCCTTGATAGATCTTTTCTCAAGATGATATGGGCAAGTCTTTGAGCTCTAGTATCTTAGGTGATGACATAAAATAAACGTGCTATGCATTTCATTTTAGAGTCCTTTAGAAAGTAAAGTGATAGCTCAGAGTAAATATGAAGTGCATATTCATTTTCATTCTTTGAGTTTAGTGAGGACTTGAAATATAAAATGAGATGCAAATGCAAGTTCATTCTTTATCTTGGGATTTAGTGATGGTATACAAAATAAACGTGCTATGCAAAGCGTGAAATAAACGTGAATGCAAGTTACTTTTACATCTTGACTAGAGCTCTTTTAAGACTCTAAAAAGAACTAAGTTCCAACCCAAAACTCATCCTCACAAGAAAAGATAAGAAGCTTTACTAAGCCTTAAAGATATAAACATAAAGGGACTTATGTCATATTCTTTATTAATGCCCAAAAACCCCTATGTAGAGAGAACTCTAGAATGTGCCGGCCAACTTTAAGGTTGACAAGGGTAGGTTATGGACTTTTTGAAAACCTTATTAATTTCTTTTTTTTTCTTGGATAAAACCATGGAAAGTTAAGCAAAACATAAAGAGAATGAACTCATAGAGGTGGTAACCTCAAAAGAATGGAAATGGCCAAATCCTAGCAAGGAATAATGGACCATTTTTAAACTCCAGGGACCAAGACCTTGGTGATGTGTGTAACACCAACATCATGAGTCCTCATCATTGAGTACTTAACATTATTCTAAACCATCATCAAAACAAAGTTCATGACAAGTTAAGGAAAGGAGAAAATCGAAAACCATGTTTGTTTGAAACATAGATCAAGCTCTAGAGGTTGTTCAAGTGCTAAGCACCATCATGAAACCCTCATCATCAAGCTTACATTTTTCCAAGTTTCAAAGGCCTTCATGGCCGAAACCTTGAGAGAAAGAAATGAGGTTTTTAAGGGTTCAAAGGAAACATAACCCATTCTTGAATAAATCTTGAAAAAGATGAAACTTTTCTTTTTAAAAACTCAAGCTTTAGAGGTTGTTCATGTGACAAGCATCAACATGAAACCCTCATCATCAAGCTTCCATTTTTCCAAGCATCCAAGGCCTACATGGCCGAAACATTCAAGGAAAAGAAAGTGAGGTTCCAAGAGATTCAAGAGAAACATAGCTCATACTTGACTAAAACTTGAAAAAAGGTGAGGCTTTTCTTCAAAAAGATTCAAGCTTTAGAGGCCTCATGTTGAGATGAACTCATAGTTACATCTTGGAGAGCACTCATCATCAAGCCATCATCATCTTGGCCTTGAGGCCGAAAATAAAAGAAAAAAGGAAAAGGATGAAACCGAAAATAAAACTTCATGGATGTTCATCCAAACAACATTTTTCCAACAAGATCAAGACATAGAGAACAAGGAAAGCTTTTTTAGAAAAACTCCCTACCTAGTACTTGTGCTCTTGAAGATGGAGAAAGGTTTGATCTTGAAAGACAAGAAGAAGAAATCTCCTTTGAACTTGGGTATGTATTTTCAGCCAAACAAGGAAATGGAGGAAGGATGTGTTGTTGGCTTGTGTTTGGACTTGGATGTGTGTTTAGAAGAAAAACAGATGAAGATTGGAGGTGGAGAAGGTGGCGGTTTTGGCTTGGACAAGGAGGAAGAAAGGAAAATTTGAGAGAACCTGGAGAGACTAGAACTTGCTCTTGGAAGTTTAAACTTTGCAAATGAACTAAAGTAGCAAAATGTTCACCAAGGCAAGCTATATATAGAGCCTTGAGTCATGAATGAGTGGAGGGGAAGAGGCCATGTGGTTTTCTTCTAGAATGAGGGAAGTGTATAGAGGAGAATGAATGAGTTGTCTTGGAGACATGGCCATTTGTGTGCCACATATTCAAACAACATGTGATGCAAAGTGGAGGGAAAAGTGTCGCCATTTTTGGGCAGCCATTTTTGGGCAGCCATGGGGGCAAAATTCATCTCCGCTAATCATGGTTTAAAGGTGTGTTTAGGTGTGTTATGGATTAGACTTAGCATTAAGGGTTGTTAAGTAGGTACTTTAAGTAAACTAATTAGTTAATTAAAGCTATAATTCCTTAGGTTAGAAGTGGTCTTGTAGGTTTAATGGAGTCAAAACCTCTATGACTAGTGATGTGAGTGTGACAACCTTTCTTGGAAATGGGAGCGTGAATAGTGAAAATACTATTTATAGATACTTTCTCTCTTTAAAGGAAGAGACTAGAATTAAGTTTGAATTTCCTTAAGCAATTCTAGGTTCCAATTAGTTTTAAATAATGATTTTGGCTCTAGATTAATTATGGAAATTAATTAACTTTTAATTAGAGTCTAATATTGCCTAGGTTCTGAGTTAGATAACTCATTAAGCCCAAAATGCACTAAGCATGGGCAAAATCGTAATTTTACTCAAAACTGCCCGGGACCACCGGGACTTAAACAAACCTTAAACAAACATAGTTCATGCCTTAAAATCATTGTTTTGAACCTCCGGGCAAAGTTCGGGTCAAAATGGAACTTAAAATTGCCTTAAATTACTGTAAGGGTATTTTGGTCATTTACATGCAGAAACCTCAAAAATGAGATTCTTCTGCTCTATTAAACATGCCATCACATATAATCCCCTTCAAACATTACAATAGCCCTATGAGGATGGCCGAGGTCGGCCATTTTCGATTTTCAGATAAAAATGACCTCAGGGGCATTTTGGTCATTTTTACACTTAGAGAAAATCAGGGTGTTACAGTGGCAATCTGCTTTGAACCTCCTTTGGAAACACATCCTTGTAATCCTACAAAAGAAACTCAACACTAGCATGGGCAACAATTTTATTAGAGTTATCAGCAGTTAAAACATTTTTCTTGTAATAAAGTAAATAAAGTGGCTTGTTGGCAAACAACTACCTCTTCAACTCACTTTCTTTTGCTAAATAACTTTGTTTGCTTTCAAGTGTTTCACTCAATCCCACAAGTTTTCACTTTTTTTCTTTCCACTTTTTTTTTAATCAAGTGTTTTACTCTTTTGTGTGTCACTCATCTCTTTTCTCTTTTATACTATTTTTTCTCTCAATTTTATTTGATCCTCTCACACCTCTCTAAGAGATAAAGGTTTGAATACAAATTTCCTCCCATTATGCATGAAAGAAATCTTGTTTATGAACCCATCATGAACAGCTTTCGTATCATATTGCCACGGCCTCCCTAAGAGAATCTGGCTTGCCTCCATTGGAACCACATCACGTATGACTTTGTCATTGTATTATCCCATGGAAATGTGCAATTCCACTTGCTTGCTCACGGTTATCTCTCCATCTTCACTAAGCCATTGGAGTTTGTATGGCCTAGGATGTGGCTTGATCTAATTTTATTTGGACACTTATCTAGAGCTAGCCACATTGGTGCAACTTCCTCCATCTACAACCAAAGAACATAGTTTCCCATTGATTGAACACCTAGAATAAAAGATGTTCTCTCTTTGGGAATCATCAAGAGCTTGCATCTGACTTCCAAGCAACCTCTTGATCATCAATAAATCTCTTTCTTTGGCCTCTATAATGATCTCCTCATCTTCCTCTCCACTTCCTTGGCTCCATAGCTGAAGACTCACTAGTAATTTCTCCATTCTCCTTCATGATCATTGTTCTCTTAGTTGGACATTCAGATGCATAGTGTCTTCTTCCCAAACATTCCCAACATTTCATACAACTTGTATCACATTTAGGGGGTGATTCAGGATGCTTCATTGGACCCTTCCCATGTGAGGTAGGCAAGGCAAGACTAGAGGATAAAGATGAAGATCCTTTGTGCTTGTCCCTCCAACGTTTTGGGCTGAAGTTGAAAGAACTTCATCGAGCAATGCTCTTCCTTTTGAGTTACTGTTCAAACTAAATGGCTTTATGCAGCAACTCCTCCGGTTCAAGAATCTTGCAACTCCACAACATCCCTGACATCATTATTTAGGCCACTCAATAACTGAGCCATGGTCACCTCAGGGTCTTTATCAATTTTGGCCCAAGGCATAGTTGCCTCCATCTCTTTGTAATACTCTTCAATACTCTTGCTGCCTTGGGTTAATTTTTGAAGTTTCAGCTTCAAGTCCTTATTGTAATGGCTAGCACATATCTCTTCCTTATGATTCTTCTCATCTCTGTCCAAGTGTCTACCAATGGTTCTTTATTTCTCAACCTCTCCCTTTGATACCTGTTCCACCAAATAAGTGCATAGTCAGAAAATTCAACTGCTGCCATCTTAACTTTCTGCTCTTCAGTATAGTCGTTACAAGAGAACACATGCTCAATTTTTAGCTCCACTCCAGATATGCCTCTGGGTCTCCTTTGCCTTTGAATGGTGGAATGTTAAGCTTGACTCCTTCAAGCCTATTCTGTAGCTGGTCACCTTCATTATCTCTTCTTCTTCACCTATTGTCCTCACTGTGCTCAACTTGGTCTAGCTTATCAAACACTTGCTCAGTTTGTTGCCTTATTAGCCTTTCAAAATGTTGTGTCAAGGCTTACATTTGGAATGGTGACAGACCTGTTCCTATGGAGGGAAGATTATGTTCTTCACCTGACATGCTTAAGAAAAAATATGATTAGTAGTAACAAATAGTTTTCCTCACCACACTCCCTTACCTTATTTGCACTCAGCACTCAAGTATATGCACTCAATTTATAGCTTTTTCTTTAATGAATCTCTCTTGCCCTTTTCCATTCTAGTATTCTCCTTGAGTTCTTAACTGAAACAAATAGAATTTATGCAAGAACAACTCCACAAAGGTTTAATTAGGTTCGGCTATAAGGGCAGCAAGGAAATGGTATAGGGACAATCCCAAATATGATCAACGGTACACGATTTTCTTGAGGCAGCTATAACACCACAAAGTATACTTGCAAAATTTATATTCAGTACCAGAAGATAGCACAAGAGTAGCCCCTAAATTGGTGAGGGCAGCATGTAAAACCTTAGGCCACAATAAGCTATTCTAATGCAAATTAAGGCCTAAACAAATTCATCAACAAACCCATGCAAATAGCAGCCAAAGTACCACCTTTGCTTAAGTGTTCTAGACCATGAACCATTCAGCCAATTTTTTCTATACAATATTTTTCAATTATTTTAGGATTAACTTTTGCAATGGCTCAGTTTTTGGAAATGAACATAGATAGTAGCAAGGGCAAAAAAACAAAAGAAGGATGTTACCAAGGTTTCCAAGCAAGGAAGCCTCAATTCTTTCCCTAGAACTGTTCTCTAGTACCAAATAAAGCGTCCCTTGATGTGTCAGACTGATTCAGGATCTTCTAGGGATGATGTGACACAAAATTAAGACTACCTGGGGTTAATAAAAGCCAAAACTCAGACCTGGATGGGCTGGAATGGGGGCACAAAAAAGTAGGGGCTGATTGGGATGGTCAATCTGATTTGAATAGGTTCCTTATTTGATGAGTTTGATAAGAAAACAATTCAAATTGATATGGAAGGTTTTGATGGAGTTTTAATGGAGAATATTGGGTTGATTTTGGTGCTAGAAGGGGGCGTAACCAGTAAGGGATTTTGGGGTTGAAGAAGATGGATATATCAATGGAAAAGGGGAAAGAAATAGAAGATGGTGATAGTGGTGATAGGTGCCACTTCCAAAGATAGAAGATAAGCCTTCAATGGATGCCGCAAGAGTACTGAACAGCCCTTGATAATTCCTCAATGGTTCAACCAAGAACCTAGGAGAATATAATTCTTTCAAAAAACCAATTGAGGCAAAATTTTCAATTTGATTCATTCCTCCAAAGGAGTGCATACAAAAAAGGTTAGGGACAACTACACTAATTTAGAATAAAGGCACCATTACTAATATGTGAAACCTCCCTATGGTGCAAATGAAAAGGCAAAAAGAAATCCAATTGGAGTTAGCCAAAATATGCAAACTAAAAACTAAACTCCTTATGAGCTAAATGAAACAAAAACATTCAGCTACCAAGGATTTTCTAAAATTCGTGCTCCACTCATATAGGCCATCCAACCCACTTAAAACTTGGTAAAAATGAACAAAAACAACCCAACACCAAGTTAAATTCATATGCCCATATGGCACCCTAATTATACTTATTACAAACTTTATTTAGTAACATAAAGAAGCTTAAAAAGATGGTAGTAGTCCATATAGCATCAAGGGTCTTCATGTGGGCTTATACAATACACCATTTTGGGCTTCAAGTAGGGCAGCCTCAAGAATTATTGTTACAACTTTTGCAACACCTCCTTTGCTTTCCTAGCCTTTGCTCTTATCACAGATCCCCCAAGTCCTCCAAGTGCCTTGTTGTCCTTGCCACTAGTCGTGTCCTCATTATTTTTGTTATCTTCCTTCTCAAGCCTTAGATTCTTAGGTTCTAACTTGGCCGTTTCAAGTTCTAAAACAACCTTTTGATGTTTCTTCTTTATATTGAGATAATAAGAAGAATGAATTTGAGAATTTTTGAGCAACTCTTCATATAGAGGTAAAAGTTCATCATAGGAAAGATCAGAGTTAAAGTTTTTTCCCTCAGGTTCACTTTCTAATGTATAGCCTACCATGAAGCAAAGGTTAGCAACGTCTAGTTCTTCTAACCTTCTGATCTTTCTTTTTCTTCTTCTGAGTCACTCTAGGTAGCTATCATGCCTTTCTTCTTGGAGCCGAACTTCTTCTATGGACCCTTGAGCTTGGGACATTTAGGTTTAAAGTGTCCCTTCTAACAACAGTTGTAGCAAGTGATGCTTTCTAGCTTTCCCTTGCCTTTTCTGTCCTTCTTGAATTTGATGTCTCTTTTTCTCTTTGTCTTGCCTCTCCAGGCTTTGGACATCTTCCTAATCAGCATGGAGATCTCATCTCCATCTTCTTCTTCTGTCTCATCATCAGATTCTTCTTCTTTATCAAAGGTTTCAGCAATTTTCATTGCCTTAGCTTTATTTTGTTTTCGTAAGATGACTTCAAAGCCGTGAACTTGCTCTTCTTAATAGATTCACCATGCATTTCAGGGTGCACTACCTTATGGGTTTTGAGTACCCCAATGAATGTGTCCAGACTGAGAGTTTGAAGGTCTTTTGTTTTTGTAATGGCCGTGACCTTAGGTAGCCATTTGGCAAGAACGCTTCTTAAGATTTTTCAAACCATTTCTAAGTTCTATTGCCAAGACCCTTTGGTTAGTTTATGATGTGCATAAACCTATGGTCATTTCATCAGTACTTTCTTGATCTATCATTTTAACATTTCATATTGATGAACCAACATATTGATCTTAGTTTCTTTAACTTGATCAGTGCCTTCGTGCAACATGTGCAGTCTATTCCATATCTCTTTTCCCATGATAAAGGCAATGATTTTGTGATATTCAGCCTTGCTTAATGTACACATGAGCAGGTACTTAGCTTTGCAGTTCAATTGAACTCTGACTTTATGTTACTTTGTCCACCTGCTCATGGGGACTTTTCTTGATGTTGAGGGTGCATCATCAATTCCAGGAACTTCTTCCGTTGGAACATAGTCACTTTCCTATATGAATTTCCACAAGTCAAGACTTGTATATTTTATGAACAACTCCATATGATCTCTCCAATAGGCATAATCCTTACTATCAAAGAATGGTGATCTGTTGATGAAGTGTCTTTCCACTATGTGAATGTTATGTTCCATAACTCCTCAGGATTTTTGTCCTCTACAGTCATTAGATTGTTCAACCTCTTAGAGGCCTAAGCTTTGATGCCACTTGCAAGTAGAAAAGTGCACGAGAAGAGGCGTTGAATTGTGCTTCACCTTTTTTGTTCCTTATTAGCTTCTGAAAAACTTGAATAAAATACTATCAAGCTATGAGCTTAAGCGCAGCAAAAATAGTGTTAGTTACTTTAGAAGGCTACTTTGTGAACTAAAGCAAATAAGATGAAATGCATAAATGATAGTTATTCAGATAACACAGTTTGATATGTTCAGATGCAGTGAATATAAAGGAGTTAAGTGAGAAGATACTGCACATATTTTTTACACTAGTTCGGCCAACCTATCTACATCCAGTTCCTGACATCTATTGAGTTTCACTAAAACCCTTTCTCAAATTAGAAAGTTAGACAATCTTTACAGTAGCGTTCCTAAGCTCTTACCTGTAACCAGTAGCAACCTCTATTGTTACAAACAAAGTAGTCTTTAACTAGTATCTCTAATCTAAACCAGTGACCAACAAAAAGTACCCTCTGCTATCACAACTTGAGTAGTCTTTGGCTAGCTTCTCCAAGCTAAACCGTGACTAGTAGCTAGCTCTAGAGGTTTCTAATGTTACCTTTAGAAACTACTTTTTACTTTTTGAATGAGGTTTCTAAAACTTTTCCTTCTAGAAGTTGGAGAGGTTGACCAAATTGGCAGAATAGATGACATGCCAATATGTAACTAGATTTGACTTTAAATTTAAAATTCAAATTTTCCACCTTTTTCTGTAGAGTGCACCATTTCACTATAATGTTTTCTAAAGTACGGTATCAGTTCCTTGATATATATATATATGTATGTATGATCCTCCAGTCCTCAATCATAGCTTGTAGATGATGAGATGATAGAATGTAGCAATCATGATAATTGAAGGTTGTAGAATACACTTACTTCATATCTGGTTTGAAATCTTCATTTGAATTGTACTTTTTGAAGTTGCATCCTACTTTATAAAGGTCCGTGCCTCGGTTTCTTGTATCTAATGATTTTCTTCAATATGTTAAGCATGTATATGTTCAATTTATGATATAATTTTCATTTTCATTAAGTGCCTATCTTTTTAAACGAGATAAATCATGTTAACACAAGTATAGTGGAATTATTTTCACTTCAACAAACGTGTTATGAAAAGGAAAAACCTATTTGCTGTATCAAGAAAACTAAAGGGAAACATTAGTCATTCTTCAAACTATTTTCTCTAAATGGTTTTGTTATAACTCAAAACATTTTGCATTAATACTTTCTGAAAGTTTCTGGAGCTAATAGGATGGCCCTACATATTTGTGTAACCTAAAATTATGGGAAAAACTACTTAGAGATCACTGCAATGCTAAAATAAGTGTTGTAGTGGTCACAAAGGGTAAGGCAATGCAAAATAAGGAATAATGTACTCGGATAAGCACTACAGCAATCAAAGTTTCAATAAAAACCCCTTTTGGGCGGCTAGACCACCAAAACATGCCTTTCACCCCCCTAAACCTTAAAAATTTGTTCCTTATCCTGTTTCACCATTTTTTCCCATTTCTTTCAAATCTAACTTAATCTTTCACTTGCAAGACTTAAAGGTAAGTTGTTTTTATTGATTTTGTTTCATTTTTCTTCCAATCTCCCCTTGTTGTTAGGATGGCATGGTGGTTTTCATTTCTATTGGAAAAATGAAGTTTTTCCTTTATGTTAGAGATAGGTTTGAGTTATTTAGGGATTATTAGGGGTTAATCTAGAGAATTGTGGCTATTATGGCAAATATTGGTGCCATTCTTGCTTCCTGAGTTCTGTTCGTGTTGTTCCTATATACTCTATCCCTCTTAGTGAGTGGGTTCAAATCTATGATCTCTATGTTGTTCATTAAAATCATTTTCATGAGAATATGGTTTAAAGCATGATTTTTAGAGGTTACTGTAAGATATTTGAGATTTCTGTTAGTATATCATCATGTTTTTAATTGCTAGTTTAATAGCATGTACTATATGTTTTTTTTTTATAAAACACATGGGACCATTATTGTTGAAACTGATTTTATGTAGAGTTTGGATTGAATGTGACTATATTTAGGATTTTATGAGCATTATATGATTACAGAGAAACATGTATTATATGAGAGAGTTTTTGAATTCAAAGGGAACCCAGATATAGAATTTAGAGATGGATTAGAATTATGATTTGAGCTAGACAATAGTTATAGAGAAATAGACAGTGAGTTAATGGCTGAAATTGATCATTATTCTTGGTACTAAGTTGTCCTTAGGGACAATCTCATAGAGCAGAGAATGAAACCTAGTTAAGTGTCCAAATTTCAGTTCTTTAAGAATGATAGAGCAGAGAAATCTATAGGCCTTCAATAACAAGCATAACTAGAGATTTTGTTATGTTATATATTGTGCATAATTAGAGATTCTTGTTTCTCTATTAGAGTAGTGTTGTTTGAAATTTATGGAAAACAAATATTTTGAATATATGTATGTATATATAAACTGTTTTAAGGTTTTACTAGTATTATTATGATTTTATGCATTGTTTCTAGGTGTGCTATGAAGGGGGTTGCAGGTGATTTGCACAAAACTCACCCCTCTTCTTTCTCCCATTATAGGTATATTAGCTATTGTATGTACATCTCAGCCTCATTCTTCCCAACGGTAATCTATTCAGCTGTTGAGCTTTCACTAAGGTGAAACATTTCTGTTATAGCTTAGAGTGCTCTAGTGTTCTGCAAGCAAGAGTCTTGGACCATATAGAGCATGTTTTTCATTTTTCATAGCATAAGTACATTTTGACTTGTCCCTACATGATTATATCATTCATGCTTATTATGTACTAGGGTAAGGCTACTTATTTACACTGTTTTATAATTATAGATTTTAGAGTTTGAGTTGTGAAATATTAATTATGACCATATATGGATTTCAAGGAATTGGTGATTTATATAAACATAGCAAATAAGTTTACATTTTAAATGGATTTTGTGATTAAACATGCATATAGAGAGGGATTTAGAGTCATGAGGCTCACGTGTGGATGAGAATTCCTTACATGCCAGTCACTTTCCCTAATTGGGTCATGACAAAGTTAGTATCAGAGGTATAGGTTTCCCTGTATGTTGCTAGAGCAGGCGTCCACAGGTAGCACATCGTTTATGTAAATGGAGCATGCCCATTTGCATTAAGGAAGCATTACTTGAGTCCTTTAGGATGATTAGTCATGTCTAGATTTAGAGATAGAGTTCTATCTTCCCTTTGTGATATGTATTCCTTATCCTATGTGTTTGTGGCCTCAAAAATTTAGTATGCTTCCCTTCCATCCTTCTGCTTCATGTCACTGCCATATCAGCAGTTTTTCCAACTCTAGTGCTCTCTTCAGAGTCCTACTGCAAGCCTTGGCTACACTTTCTAACATTCTAGCCAGACAGATGAAGGTTGGATTGTGCAGTCACCCCCATTGCAGCTTCCAGTTAGAGACCTTGATGATTCAGCCCTTGAGCATTTCCAGAGGATGGATCCACCCACCTTCCAAGGATGCCTCACGATAGAGGATCCCTAAGCTTTTTCTTAAAGAAATAGAAAAGATTACTAAAGTTATTCATTACTCATCACAGAGAGCAGCAGAATTGGCTGGCTTCTAGTTGGGAAGCATGGCAGGGACTAGTATGATGAGTTCCTTTAGTGGCATAGCGATTCACAGCCACCAATCTGGGAGGAATTCATGGCAACCTTTCTGAGGAAATTCTTGTTAGAGAGCAGGCAAGCACTAATGGCAAAGAAGTTTGAGGCTCACCCTAAGGATAACAGTAGTGAAGTATAATTAGGGATTGACATACTAACATAGGAGGCTGTGGGTATGTAACTTCAGAGACTAGCAGAGTCAGGCGGTTTGATTAAGGACTTACTAAGAATATGCTTCTCAATCTTCAGCCACACGTGGGTATGATGGATTATGCTCAGGTAGTAGACATAACTATCAGATTGGAGGCTAGTTTGGCAGAGAGGAGAGCCACTTCTAATGCTGGCAAGAGGGCCCGAACATGTGGTTTGTTTTCTGGTGGATCAAGTAGTAGTAGAGGATCTAGCCAACAAGGCTAGCAGCTAACTGAGTCGGGTAAGGTCACCTTTTCAGAGCCCATCCAAACATGGCTTGTTATTTCTTAGAATCAAAGTAGAGGAAGTAGCCAGTATTCAAGTCCTGCATCATTTTAGAGTTATCCCGTATGCCAGACTTGCAAGAGGAGACATGTTGGACAGTGCTTGATTGGCATATTTGTATGTTATGGCTATGGATAGTAGGGCTACAAATGAGCATAGTGGCTATTCCAATAGGGGATGTCCAGAACCCCACCGCTTCACCTCAATCATTCTAGTCCCCAGGGTAGTTATGCTACTCCAGCTGGTAGAGGTACTAGTGGCAAAGGCCTTGGAGGTAGAGGTTCTAGTTGCAGAGGCTCAGTAGGTAAAGGCTAGAGTGGCAGAGGACAACTCTAGATGCATGCATTGACATAGTAGGATGCATTAGCATTTAGTGATATGGTGGTAGGTATTATCAGAGTCTTTGTTTTTGAGGCTTTTACATTGATTGGCCTTAGGTTCACACATTCATGTGTCCCCATTCTTTACCACACAGTTTGAGAAGTTGATTATTAATTTGAATAAGCCTTCTTGAGTGAGGATACCTTCAGGAGAACCCCTTCTTGTTCAGTTAGTCTATAGAGAATGTGAGGTCAAGTTAGGAGATATGAAGACTCTTGCATATCTAGATGTGTTAGATATGTTAGATTTTGATATTATCTTGGGCATGGATTGGCTAGCTTCATGCCATGCCATGGTAGATTGTTATAGTAAGTTGGTGAAGTTTAGAGTTTCTAGAGGCGAGCTCTAAAAGTTTAAGGGCACTAGTTGTTTAGTATCGACCAATCTAGTCTCGGCCATGGGTACCTTGAGGCTCATGGACAAAGGGAGCTATAGGTTCTTAGCTTCAGTCAAAGATGTAGATGCATCAGTACTGAATTTGGAGACAGTCCCTAAGGTTTGTGATTCCCGGATGTGTTTCCAGAGGAACTACTGGGATTGCCACCAGAAAGGGAGATAGAGTTCGGGATAGAACTTGAGCCTAGAGTTAGGCATATCTCTATACCCCTATATGGTATGGGTCCAAAAGAGTTACAATAGTTAAGAAAGTAGTTGCAGGAATTATTGGATACGAGGTTCATCCAATTAGGTACTTCACATTGGGGTGCTCCGGTCATGTTTATGTAACATCCTGAAAATTATTTCAAAAATTTTACTAGAATTTATTAATTAAAATTTTATTATTCTGATAGGGTTAGTTGAGGTAAGAACAACATGAGAAAGATGCAAAAAAAAAAAAGTGAATAGTGACTGTGCAAGCTCTACAGGCTCATTGAGACCACCAAAACCCCAAAATTGGGCTCCAAAGATTGTCGAGATTGAGAAAATATGGGATTATATTTAATTTCAGTAATATTTGTTTTTACAGGTCATTTTACCCGTTTGGTAGAATATCAATATGCAATTTCTTACACCATATGAGACTGGCAGCACAAATTTGCCACCTAAGGTGGCAAGTGTATGGCTTGAGAAGTGTCACACTATTGCCTTTTTGACTGGCCAATAGGAATTACCCAAAATTACAACATTTATCTTCAAAGAAAACATTTTCATGATTGATTAATGACATTATCTTCAAATAAATCAAAATTCTTGTCATTTCTTTCTTCAAGTCTCAACCATCTTTCCTATACAGCCTTCCTTGTTCTTCATCATTTAAGCCTCATAACTATGCTAAGAAACTTGAGCTACAACACCAAACATCCAAAAGTCAAGCATAAATCACATACGAGTTCTTGATATCCCCAAATCAACTCTTTACAAACAATTCTCATCTCACTATATTATCAAGTTTGCTACTACCTTTGCTATGTTACAATTTGATCAATAATTGGGTGTAGGAGTTCTTGAGAAAAAATAGGAACAAGAACAAGAGCTTCAAAGAGCCAAGTAGGGCTTTATTCATCCATTTTTCTTTCAAATTTATTTTGGAAATTTCTGATTTTATTGAGCTTGATTTTTTAGTTTATTGGTTGATAACATGTGAATATTGATGTATGAATTTTGGTAGAGAATTTTGATGATGGTAGAGAATCAATTTTCCCAAAATATCTTGTGAACAAAGTTGCTAAATCTCGGATTTCTAGCAAGTAGGTCAACTTACATGATTTTTATGACTGACTTAGAAATATGATCATGAGCTGAAATTTTTATATGATGAAGCCAACATATGAAAGTGTTTCCAGTAATTTTCTTGGCTCATCTTAACCACTTTTACTATTTTAAAAAAATGGAAAACTGAATAGGTAAGGGTTTTTGCTTGCACTGTCCAATTTGTTGTACTGAATTTGTATACTTTTGTTACCCTAGCAAATGATCGAATTATTAGCTGAAATTTTATAGAACATTGAGGGCATATTCAGTTTCAACCTTGTATGAAGTTCTGGATTCATTTCATAGGGTAGAAAAATTGAGACTTCTAGCTATTGGCTAAAACAGGACAGTTTCTAAGCTCCGAAAATGTGAGAATTTTTAAATATCGCTAGAAACCTTTTTATGCCTTGAAATTTTTAGAGCTTCTTCTTAATACATCAAATCATCTCTAAAATATAGTTTTACTCTATTTCTATGATGTTTAATAATGTAGCCATAATTTTCTTCATGCCTAAAATTCTGGCAGCATGCTAAACTAGCCCCAAAGATGATGAAATGTTTATGACTTGACTTTATTTATATTATATGATTCTATTGATGATGTTAGGTTCATATGAATGTGAATACTTATTACAATTGCTCATATATGCATAATAAGATTTATGTCTAGGGAAAGGAGACCTAACTACTCTTGAATTGAGTCGGGAAAAGTAAACCTGACTAGGAAACAGATCTGTGTGAATTGGAGAGAAAATCCAATATCATGTATAGGAGTGAGCTTAGAAGATCCATATGTACAAGAATGAGCTCAGGAGATCCGTGTGTGAATTGGAGAGAAATCCAAGGATCACGTATAGGAATGGGCTCAATCCTACAAAGTAGTCTATTACCCATAGAGTGGTGAAAGCCACAATGGTCAAGGGCAAGGATAGTTAAAATAGCAATTGTCTTAAGTAGTATTTCTTTATCTCTTCTTATGTGCTAAGTAAATGACTTTTGCATATTATGAGATTAAATAATAAAAGGAATCCACTTCGGAAGGGTGATTTTAGAACTTTAAAATGAATCTTGATACATGATAAGGGATCACATTTTCTTAATAACTGAAGTGGTTGAGGTAATGATGATGACAATGACATAAATTTTAGTATATATTTTGGGGATACCCTATTGAGAATTTAGAATTATCACCCCTATGTTTCCCTGTCGTCTCCAGATTAATTCAGAGGACAGTGAGGTTGCTACATGGAGGTATCGAATTTGTAGTAGCTCGTGGTTTGGAGCCTTTTATCGATTTTACTTAGTTGTATCTATTTGTAGACGTATTAGAAAATAGATGTACATAGAAACTCAAAGAAGAGTTTTCTTGTATTTGAATTTGAAAATTAATAAATGTTATGTTATCCTTCTACATATTCTGGGTAGAATTACAACTCAATTATTTCACGAATCAAATGAATTTATCATAGATATTTAAAAAAGATCCGCTAAATTATGAGTAACAACTCCTAAGTCTAATATCATGGCTTAAGGATGATGTTATACTTGGGAGGATGTTATAGTTTGTAAAGAAAAAGGATGGGTCTATGAGGATGTGTATAGATTACCAGTAGCTGAATAAAGTGATAGTTAAGAACTGGTACCCCTTGCCACACATAGATGATTTGTTTAATCAGCTTCAAGGGGCTAAGTGTTTCTCTAAGATTGACCATTAGTCATCACCAGTAGAGGATTAAAGGCAAGGATATGCCCAAGACGGTCTTCAGGACACACTATGAGTTCTTAGTGATGCCCTTTGGGTTGACCAATGCCCCTACAACCTTCATGGATTTGATGAATAGGGTTTTTATGCCATTCTTAGGCCACTTTGTTATTGTCTTCATTTATGGCATCCTGGTGTAGTCTAGGAGCATAGAGGAGCATGAGAATCACATCAGGACTGTTCTACAGATGTTGAGAGAACACTAGTTGTATGCCAAATTCTCTAAGTGTGCGTTTGGATGGAGTATTTGCAAAATATAAGGGAATTTAAAATGCTAGTAAACTAAAATGCTTTCAATTAAATTGTAACACCCTAATTTTAACCCAACTTTCTAGAACACATTAGGTTAAACATTAGGCTATTACCTCATAGTCTCATCTTTTTCTTGAAAATATTTAGCGGAAATTACGGTAAAATTTTTTTTTGAAAGTATAAAACAAAGTGAGAGCCGTGAACTTAACAATTCGAATAACAGAAACGTGAGACATGATTAACACTCATAGAGAGAACTCAAAAAGGAAAACATATAATAGTGGAGCAGAAATCATCATAACAAGAGAAACATTTCATTAATAATATATTTAGAGTACATAGGTAGTCATACCCGCATAGGTACAGGCAGAGCTTGTGATAAAGAAGCAATAAAATACAACAAGAAACACAAGTGTAGGGTGCGACTACAATAAAAATCCAAAATGCTACCCTTCTAGTAAGCTATGAGTATAAATCCACCACCCCTCCCAAAAGATACAGCCGAAGGGAATATCCTTGCAACGCTTGTGTACTCGAAAGCTCCACTGGGGTATAGTGCACCTCCCAGACTGGCATGTCAATGAAGTCAACGAACATCGTCATCGCTCTCTGAAGATGTGACGGGAGAAGAGAGAGAGGAGTGAGAATTCTTAGTAAAGAATCTCAGTAGGAGTCTCCTATCCTAAGGTTACATCGTTCACATCCCCAGGAACCTTGGGTTTATTTCATAAAGACAAGTGAGCATACATCAAGTTCATTTTAAGTTCTAAAGTGTATTTTAGCCAAGGTCCATTCATTTTAGGATGATCTTAATGTCATGAATGCAACATAATAAAGAATGTATGCGTGGCGCTACTTAATGTACATACATCAATCATCATCATACTTAGTGGTATTAAGTGCCAATTAGAACACATTCATATGGGACAAACTTAGTGACATAATCATAACCATAAAACTTCTCTTCCTTATGGGCCACCCTAAAAGACAATCGAATTGGGGGTGCTCGGCGACCGGTGTCACCGTAACGTGTCCATCTCTAGGTTATGAGCTCATACCTTAACTAGTCGTCACTAGTTCTTACTTACCATTTAATGATAAGCGTATCATAAATCATAAATCCCGACTATCTGAGTGCGGGTTAGAGGGCAAATCTCTTAGGGTGCTCGGCCGAACCGGTGTCACCTAAGAGTAAAAAATGGGTACCGATGTCACATGAGTTCTATGGAAGTGCTCGGCCAAACCGGTGTCATCCTAGAACCCATCTTAGTACCTTAATTTTCAAAATCTTTAAGTCCCCAAATTTGTCGGAAATTCAGCGGCACGATGGCATCACGCCGAATTTCTTCCAAATTTGTTTTATGCCACATAAACATATATCCTCATGAATTCCTCATATGAATAACGTCATCATCCTTCACATAACATATGCATCATCGTAAAACATCTTAACATACCTTAGTATCATATAAATATCATTCTCATATTCTTAATGTCTTATGCATTGACCGCTATGGTCTTTAACTTACAGTCTAAGTTATGAATCATTCAAAGCTAACCTCTCGGGTACTTAGGAGGTTATGACTAAGTATATCTCTCTTCATACTATGGTCAAGAATATCTCTCAATCTCAAAGGTGCAGAATTCATAATTTCAACTTTACGGGTACCTAGGAGTCACGACAATGACCCTTTCTAAGTTCGGTTTCTCCTAAGGCACCAAGATCAAGTCCTAAACCAATTATGAGTCATTTCTACACATTTAAACTAATTTAGAACCATGATTATCATTACTAAACCTTGCTGGACAGAATCCAGAAAATTCTAACATTAAGGGATCTAGAACTCTCAAATTAATTCTTTTCTAGTTTCTAACCTTTCTTATCTTTTACTTATGAGTTTTTCCATTGATCATACTTAAACATAAGCATGTTATCATCGTTAAAATAGCTCATACAGTGGCCAATCATAGCAAGGCGGAACCGAAACAACACTCTCCATACAAAGGCATAAAACATACTTTTTAAAGCACATAGGATACTAGTTTCTCTTAGAACCTTTTTAAAACCTTCAAAACTCTTTTGTAAACATTTTTAACATCTAAAATCATCAAGATATTTATAAGGGCAGTAGCTAAGTTGAATTTGTTTCAAGAGGTACTAAATCCATAAAACTTAGTTCTATATGTTCTTTGAATCCACATAGACTTAGAAAAATTATAAAGCATAGCTTATGGGCATTTGTGATCAAATGAAACTTATCCTAAGTTCATTCATCTCACATAGCCGAAGTGGGCATTCTAAGAGAATGCTTTGCATGTCTAACTCTCATTTGAGACCTTGGGAAAAATCTTTGAGCTCTAGAGCTTTAGGTGATGACAAATCATAAACATGCCATGCACTTCATTTTTATTGTTCATTAGGGAATTAAAGTGAGAACTTGAAAAGTAAATAGCTCAAAATAAATATGAGATGCAACTTGTTATTATCTTGGATTTTAAGTGATGACTTGAATAATAAACGTGAAATGCAATGCTTGGAAATTAAATATGAATATGCAAGTTCATTTTTAGTCTTAGAGCATTAGCGATGACATAAAAATAAATCATGCTATGCAAGGCATAAACTAAATATGAATGCAAGTTCATTTTGGTTTAATAACTAGAGCTCGTCCAAGACTTTATTCACAACCCCAACATAGTCTCATCAAGTCAAGAGAATGGAACTAAAAGAAATCTCCATATTTTCAAGAAAAGGAATTATGGCCGAAATCATGAGGCCAAGAGAAAGTAATCCATATTCCTTTTTGAAATCATTCTTATTTTCTTAAGTTGAAAACTTTAGTGAACTTCATAGCATAATAATAAAAACTAAAGAAAACTCAAGCTTTAGGGTCTCATTATGATGAACACATAGTCATCATCTAGAGGTCCCCATCATCAAGCCATCATGTATGAGTTTAAAGGTCATGAAGGCCAAAAACTCAAGAAGGAAACCAAGAGAGTTTTAAAAAGAAATTCCAAGAGGTAGCTAGAGAAAAACTCATTTTTCATGGAAATAAGATGCAAAGAAACACTCCTACCTAGAGTGAAGACAAAGAGCTTGAACTTTGAGAGAAGAAAACAAGATGATGAGCTCCTCCAAAAGGCTTGATGTTTTCGGCCAAGGGGAGATAAGGAGGTTAGAGTTGTGTTTGAGGTGAGGTTGTGTTTGAGATGAAATATTTGAGAGGTTTGATGGTGATTCAAGGTTATGGGGTGATGTGTGAAGGTTATGAGATGATGATGATGAAGTAAAGAGATGAAAAAGATGAAGATGAAAAAGAAAGGAACTCTTTGGGACTTGAGAGAAAGAAAGAAACTAGCAAGACTACTCTAAGCTTTAGCAAATGCTCAATGTGCATCCAATGCTAACACAAGCTTCCTATTTATAGAAAAACAAAGTGATAGGTGAGAGAATGGAAAGCATGGCTGATGGTAAGAAAGAGAAAATATCTCTTTGATGGTGTCATACAAGCATGGTTTGAAGCATGGAGCTCATGACACAAGGTATGGCTTCAAGCATGGGTTTTTGAGTGATCTTTTCTTTAAATTGTGGATGAAATTAGGCTTCTAGAAGACCAACATGGCTGGAAGTTTTTCAGCCACAAATAATTGAAGAGAATGATTTATTTTACTTGGTTATTCATTTGGAAAAGCAAGCTTGATTGAAATTATGACAAGGCATGACAAGTAAGGTGATTTGAGGTGATTTTCCTTTAAGTTTGAAATGAAATAATTCATGAAAATGGGGGATGATTTTTGGTCAGATTTGGGCAGCAAGGAGAGAGGAAAAATCTTCCATGTAATTGGGTGTAAATGATAGGATTAAGTGTAGGTTAGTTTAGGTACAAGGTTAAGAGTAATTAAGCTTAAGTTTAGGTAACTAAGCATGTGTATTAGGAATTTTATGACAAGGTTAGGAGTGCTCTTACATCATTAGAGAATTTAAAACTCATTTGTGAATAAATAATGTGTATCACAATCCCATGATTTAAGGAAAGAGAGAGAGAACACTATTTGTGCACTATTTGCACACTATTCATTGATTCCTACACTCAAGGTCCTTGAATTTAAAGATAGGATTTTAAGTTTATCTAAGCAATTTTAGGTTCTAATCATCCTTATTAAATTATTTTGACCTTAGATTAATTATGGAAATTAATTAACCTTCGATTAGAGCCTAATATTGCTTAGGTTTCGCTTAACCGTGTGATTAGGTGTAAATATACAAAACTACAGGCAAAACCATAATTTTGCACTTATTTTGCCCGGGACCTCCGGGACCAAAACTGAGACCACAGAATACATAAAAACGTCTTTTAAACCCATCTGGAGAGGTTTCGGGTTCATCCGGCACTTGCAAAAGGGTAAAACGCCACAGGGGCATTTTGGTCATTTTGACCTGAAAACTCGAAAAACGAGATTTTCGATCCCGGAAAGAAACACAAGTCATCCAATCCCCTTCCAACATTGAGTTTGCCCTTCGAGTACTGCCGAACCTGGCTTTCCTCGAATTCCGGGCTGATAATGACCTCAGGGGCATTTTGGTCATTTTCACTCTAGCAGAAAATCGGGGCGTTACATAAATTCCCTTCAGTTTTTAAATTTTTTGTTTGGATAGATAATTATGTTTTCTTCATTTGTAAAATACTTTGTTTGGGTGATGTAATTACATTACTTTGATTTTAACATATTTTATTTGAAAAACATAAGGAAATTTTTTAAAAAATAAGATTTTTTTTATTAATAATCAAAATTCAACCAATCTAAAATCAATTATAATAAGTTCATATTTCATAAATTATCTTAAATTTCATTCACACAATTTTTAAATTTGAATTATAAAATTTAATTGTTATATATATAAAATGAAATGATATGTAAATATGACATTATGTAATACAAACTGGATATTAAAATTCTAAAATGCAACAAAAGGAATTAAAAATAACATTAAATGAGAATATTATAAATATAAAGAAACTGTAATAGAATATAATAAAAGTGAGACTTACCAAAATAAGAAAAGCATATACTTGTTCGTATAGGGATTTTCAAAATTCCTTCTCTGTAAGTGAAAATTGAAATCCTCTATTTTTGATACATAAAATCTCTCTTTAAATTCCCTTCGATTCTACAATTTCTTCAAACTTAATATCCAAACAGAGTATTTTATCATGATGAATTTTAAATCCTTCTAAAAATTACATTTCATCCTATAACTGCTCTATCCAAATGCACACTAAGTATGAGTTTTGGTTAGAGCAAGTGGCATTCTTTGGTCATATAGTTTCTAAGGATGGTATTTTGGTAGACTCGAAAAAGGTTGAGGTAGTTTAACAATGTCATGACCTGATCGGGAAACGTGATCAGCACATGGGGAATCCCATCCTCACGTAAGCCTCATGACCTCTAAGTCTCTCTATATGAATAAAATAATACATATGTTTTGATTCTGAAATCTTATCTTAATCTAAACCTCCATTTAAACTTTATATTTGAAAATATAAAAATGAAATATTTGATATAAGAAACTCTGAAATTTATCTTAATCATACTCTGAAAACTAATTAATCACATGAACTGAATCATAAATAAATCTCTAGTTTATTACATAAACTCTAATTAAATTCTACAATTTCAAATCCTCACTTGTGAATCAAAAGTAGATACATAACTTTTCAAATACTGAAACCAAATACATAATCTGAAAATAATGCATGGTTCGGATCCTGCCCGCACATCTACTGGAGCACTCTATTCTAACAAGACTCTAACTATGCCTTACTTCAAAGTAAGACTCACCACTAAGAACGACAACGTCTGCGAAACCGTAAGCTGAGCAACATCTGCACCTGCAACTATGAGGAGGAAGGGAGAGGGGTGAGTCAACGGACTCAGTGAGTGAGCTCTCACCCATCATCTACATGGGACAACAACAACCATATATAGATATACATGCGCCGGAAAAACGTCTCCAATATTTACATAACATAGCTACTCTCGAAAAAACACTTTCCATGCCATAAATTCATAAATAAGCATATTTAAAACCATAATCTGTTACAAACTATTTGATATTCTTGTATATAATCTAATAGAAAACATATCTCTGTATTCATAAATTCATAGAAAAACATATCTAAATTCTTACTTCAACAAGAATATCATCATTTCTCATATATATAATATCTCTCTTAAATCAAATATTCTCTTGAAACATCAATAATCTCTAAAAATCATTAGTACTCTTTGAAAACATAAACAACAGTACTCTACTAGAGAAACGAGAATCTCTGCTCTATGGTTCTTCAAGAACCGAAGATGTTATGCTCTATGATCCATTGGGATCTAATGCGGACACCTAAATAGGTTCCATTCTCTGCTCTATGAGAATGTCCTCTCAGGACAACTTGGTACCAAGGTTAATGATCGGGTTCAGTCTTAACTCACTGTCTGTTTCTCTATAACTACCGTCTAGTCTCTAATTCAATAAACATATTATTTTCTCTAAATCTCTGTTATATACTCTAATCTGGGAATCAAACTCTTTTATACATAATTACTCTATTTCTTGAAATCATCAAGATAATTCATAAAATCTCTAAACACATCATACTCGTAATCTAACTCTTTATAAAACTATTTAAATATGAAAACTCTTAAAACTCTAAAAGCTTTGCACTCGTACAACTCTAGCAACCTGACTTTAGCATAACTGTGACTGTAAAATCATACCCAAGGGATCATCCACTTGTAGGCGTTTCAATTTCAAGCTCACAGAATATGTATCTGGCAGTTGCTACGAATCATACTACATTCCATACTTTTAGAATATCACAAAACTGAATTTCTAAAATCTCATTTCTCAAGATAACCTCTTTTATAAATTAACAGCTCTAATATCATAGATTAAAATGGAAAGGTTCAAATCATGAAATCTCTAACATTATAATAAAACATCTCTGCTCTATATTCTTTGCCAAAACATTTTAACTGATACTCTAAAATCATATTTCGAAATCTCTAGTCTTGAGGTATAAGTATGTCATAACTCATGAAACATAAGGGTATCATAAACTCTTAAACATGTTTGATAAAATGTTAACTTATTACACCATATGCTCTTGTAAGAAATCTCTTAATAAATATGTATAAAACCTTTTTCATAGCATTTTATAATCAATCATGGTCCCATGATTTTCTAAAATACATAATTCATGCTCTTGAAAATCATACTCCTTGTCTAGATTGTCATACATGCAAAATCATATATATATATATATATATATATATATATATATATATATATATACAGTCATAATTTCATCTCGAATGTCATATTTGACCATCATCATGCATAAAACATATTCATAATAATAAAACTAAGGCTATGAGATCAAATCCACTCACCGTTTAGAGCCAGGAGTATGTGGGCACCACCAACTTGACCTCCGAGGCATGGAATGACACTAACAACTACCATAGAGCAACATTGACTCAAGATTAGTCTCTACTAATCTCTAAACAACTCTAATCTAGCTCTAACAACATTGGGGGAGCACCCCTACTTGACAACAATGGAGGAAAACAACAACCCAAACCAAGAACATGAAAGAATGGAGACAAAATCTATCAACATAAACATACCTTGAAGCTTGGGAATGATTGATTGGAGAGGATTTGTGTGGAAAGGGATGGAGGAGAGTTGGAGAGTATAGGGTTCCGATTTTGGGGGCAAAAATCCAAGTTGGGGGTGTTTAAAAAGGGGTGGAAGGCTCACTTACGCGAAACGCCACGTTTTGTACTGCTGACACTGCTATGACCGCTATAGCGGTCCTGCCTACTTATGACCACTATAACGGTCCTGGATCGCTATAGCGGTCTCCAGAGACCCAAAATCTATCCTGCCACATACTGTGACCACTTTAGCAGTCCTAAACTGCTATAGCAGTGACAGTTCACCATAAAACCCAGTTCAAGGGTCATTCATGCATCTTGGGCCCTCCCAGCCACATGAGTGGGTCTCAGGGGACCCTGGGGCAGTACAGAACTTATCCACCGCCACGTATACCTCTGGTATCACAAACAATGACCAAGACCTTCTACGGTATCAGAGATTCAAAGTTTCTTAGGCTTAGTAAGATACTATCAGTGGTTTTTTGAGGATTTTTCTAAGATTGCAGTGTCGTTGATCAAGTTGACCAAGAAGAATGTTAAGTTTCAATGGTCTGATACATGTGAGGAAAGTTTCCAAAAGTTGAAAACTTGCTTAATTATAGTTCTAGTCTTAGTGTTACCTTCAAGTACAGGTGGTTTCTCAATGTACTACGATGCCTCAAGAGTAGGACTTGGTTGTGCCCTTATGCAGCATGATCAAGTTGTGGCATATGCTTCTGGGCAACTCAAGAGGCAAGAATAGAGCTATCCTATACATGATCTAGAAATGGCAGTAATAGTCTTTGCCTTGAAGATCTGGAGGCACCTGTTTGTACAAGGAGACTTGTGAGATCTTCACAGATCATAAGAGCTTGAAGTATATCTTCTAGCAAAAGGATGTAAACCTCAAGCAGTGCAGATGGTTAGAGTTATTGAAAGATTATGATTGACAATCTCCTATCATTAAGTTATGGCATATAGTAGTTAATGCCTTAAGCAAGAAGTCAATGGGTAGTTTGACCCACATTGTGCCTTTAGGCAGCCTTTGATAGAGTATATTCATAAGCTAGAGACAAAGGAAGTTTAGTTTGGGCTAGATAAGACACTAGCCTTTTCTTACTCACATTAGGGCACAATCAAACCTAGTCAAGCAGATTAAAGCACAATAAGGGGAAGACCCTAAGTTGGCCATGTTAGCTCCAAAACCCTTTGCATTTATTTGTTTTGAATGACAACAAAGCCAATTAACATAATAATTAGAAGAATGACTGATGTCTCTATTGAGTTTCTTGCGAGATTATAACAGGTTTCTATAGTTTAGCAAGAGCAAGGCTTACTCAAATGAGATACATGTGTAGACATGTTTATCTCATGATAAGAGATTTAAATTGAGAAATGAAATTATATCCTTATTCAAGTATCTAATAGCTAATGATAAGAAGAGGATCTACAAGAAACCAAGACCTGAGACTTCAGAAAGTAGCACAGGACAACAGAAAGTACACTCAGGATGAAGAAATCAACTCATGTCCAAGAGGAACGTGCTACTTAATCTTCAATCATCACAATCACAAAGATATTGTTAGCAAAGAGGATTAGATTAAAGATTAGAAAGTGAAGAATCCTTCAAGAAACTGATTTCGCACTTCAGAAAGCTCACCTGTGTGTGGAGTGCAAAATGCTATGGGAAAAAAAAGGAAATTTGAATTTTGAATCTCAAATGTTCAAGTCAAACCCAATTTCAAATTGGCACATGATGAGATTCAACCAAGGCCAACAAAGTTCAAGATCAATTACAACACATGGATGGACCAATGACTAGAGCTAGAGTAAAAAGGCTAAAAAAAGCTTTGCAAGGCCTAGTCATGGAAACAAAGACCAAAGCAATTAGATTGAGCATGAGATGCCAAATTGTACTAATCTTATTCAGTTTGATGAATACCCAAGTCCAACATGAAGAAGTCACTTGAAGACCCAAAGAATAAGTCCAATTCACATGATCAAGTTGCAAACAGATTGGGCTGGAATAATTAGTGCAATGTGTCTTATTTTCTTGTAATTTCCGTGCACCTTTTAATGTCTTTCAATTCAGATGCCTTTTACTTGTTTTCAAGTCAGTTTTAAGTGCTTTTAGAGTTCCTAGACCAATATGATAGATAGTGGAAGTGATAATGGAACTTTAATACTTAGTGGGACTTTAATGCTTAGTAGGAATGATAATGGCTGCAACACAATGCTTAGTGGCTTGTGGAGTGGGACTTCAACACAGCCAACATAAGATTATAAATAGGAACTCAATGTAATACACAAATCAGATTATGAATGACATTTCTTGAGTTTTCTTTACTAGTGAGAACTTCCCTTCGTTCTTGGGCAAAGAACTAAATCTAATCTTATCAAGGTAACTTGTGGCGATCAAAACAAGACTTATCACTCACCTTCTCATCTTCTCTTGAGTGTGGTGTCTATATCCTTCTGAAACACAAACAGACTCAAACACATATCCCTAGACTCCAACCTGAAAGTGCAAGGTGATCCTGGTTTTTTTTTCTAGTTGTTGATTCAAGGCACTCAACTCTAACCAAGCTGAATCATATCATTTGGTAATCAGAGCACAATTTCCTTGTTATTCACGTCTGAACTTGTTTTATTTATTTTTGTCTTCATCATTAAAAAAACATGAAAAAAAGGAAAGAAGAGGAAACAAACCAGAACCTGTTCTAAGTAAGTCTTAACAAAAATTCCTTGTTTCAGTTCTTCTAGTCATCCCTTATTCTGATTTCCTTGTTTTGGTCAAAACTCTATTACCTTAAGAGAATCATTGATTAGGTTCCTTCTTAAGAACTCATAAGAGGAAGTTTTTAGTGGAAAAAGGCTAGAGTGAACATTCTGGTCAAAAGCCAATATTGAGTGACATACACGAGTGTGAGTGTCATATTTCAAGAGTGTAAACACTTTGTGAGTTTTGTGAGGTCTTATACTTTTCTATTTCAACTAACTAACATGGCAGGAGATGAAAATTCTTTACAAGATAGAGGATTATCCGCTTTTCAGATGCAAGCATTAACTGGCCATCTAGAGTGGCTATTCAATAGAAAATTTGAAGAGCTCCATGAAAGGATGGATAGGATGGAAAACCATGCACCTGGAAGTCATCATGCTTCTCAAGATGAAACAAATTACCAATCTAGAGAGGAAGAGACAAGTGATCAAAACCTAAGGAAAAGAAGGATCATTAGACACGCAAGCCTATTTGGAGTGGGCAATGAGAGTGGAGTAAATATTCTCTTGTCACACATATTCTGAAGGTAATAAGGTTAAGCTTGCTGCCCTTGAATTCACTGACTATGCTCTTGTTTGGTAGGATCAAATTACAAAAAGATAGAGCTAGGAATGGAAAGCAACCAATTTAGACATGGGTAAAGATGAAGGCAATCATGAGAAGGAGATTTGTGCCTTCATATTTCCATAGGGAACTCCACAATAAGTTGCAGAGCCTTAATCAAGGTTCTAAGAGTGTGGATGAGTATCACAAGGAGATGGAGATGGCCATGATTCAAGCAAACATTGTGGAGGACCAAGAAGCAACCATGGCTCAATTCCTCAATGGTCTTAACCGAGACATAGTTGATGCTGTGGAGATGTATCACTATATGGAACTTCAAGAGATGGTGCACCAAGCAATTAAGGTGGAGTAGCAATTGAAGAGGAGGAATAGAAGAAATTCTTCTAGTTCCAATTCAATTCCTTGGAGAAACAATGCAAGGAAGGAGCAACCAATTGCAATTCAGTCCAAAGAGGCTGAATTAAAGAGAATTCAACCATCAACAGGCACTTCAAAGAACCGAGACATAAAGTGCTTTAAGTGTCTTGGAAGAGGTCACATTGCTTCTTAATGTCCTAACAAGAGATCAATGATTATGAAGGATAATGGCGAGGTGGAGACCGAAAAAGAGTCTGATGCTTCACTAGAGAATGAAAGTGAAGGTGAGGAAATTAGGCCTCATAATGGTGATTTGCTAGTTATTAGAAGGATTTTGAATGTGCAGGGCAAAGAAGATGATGCACAAAGGGAAAACATTTTCCATACTAAATGTCTTGTTCAAGGAAAAGTATGCAGCATGACATTGATGCAGTGTGGCTAGCATACCTTTGGTGGAAAAATTGAATTTGAGCACTTCTAAGCACCCTAGGCCATATAGGTTGCAATGGCTTAGTAATGATGGAGAATTGAAGGTGGATAAGCAAGTTCTAGTACCATTCACTATTGGAGATTATGTGGATGAGGTACTTTGTGATGTGCTCCCCATGGAGACTGCACACATACTTCTTGGAAGGCCATGGCAATTTGACCATAAGGTGATCCATAATGGATACACTAATTGATTTTCACTTGTGCACAACAAGAAAAAGTTCATTCTTGCACCTTTGTCTCCAAGACAAGTTTTCAAAGATCAAGTAAAAATGAGGCAGTCTAGAGAGCATGAGGCATCCAATAAAAAAAAAAGTGAAAAGAAACTTTTGAGTGAAAAAAAGAAAGGTAAACACCAAAAGAGTAGTGAACAAGAAAAAGAGAGTAAACACATGAGTGTCATTGCAAAAGAAAGTAAGATCAAGAGAGCTTATTTTTCTCATCAACCTATGCTTGTACTTCTGTACAAGGAGACTTGTTTAAACTATAACATTGATCAAACTTCTTTGCTTAGCTCTTTTGTATCTATTTTGTAGAAATTTGAGGATGTGTTCCCGGATGAAGTTCCAAGTGGTTTGCCACCCTTGAGAGGAATTGAGCACCAAATTGATCTCATTCCTGGGCCTATACTCCCTAATAGGCTAGCCTATAGAAGTAATCCTAAGGAAGCAAAAGAACTTCAGAAACAAGTTAAAGAGCATTGGATGGGTGAGAGAAAGCATGAGTCCTTGTGCTGTACCTGTTATCCTTGTACCAAAGAAAGATGGATCATAGAGGATGTGTACAGATTGTAGAGCCATCAATAAAATCACTGTAAAGTATAGACATCCAATTCCTAGATTAGATGATATGCTTGATTAATTGCATGGTTCTTGTTCTTTTTCCAAAATTGATTTGAAAAGTTGTTATCATCAAATTAGGATGAAAAAAGGGGGTGAATAGAAGATTGCATTCAAAACTAAGTATGGATTGTATGAATGGCTAGTTATGCCTTTTGGTTTAACTAATACTCCAAGTACTTTCATGCGTCTCATGAATTATGTTTTGCATGCTTTTCTTGGAAAATCAGTTGTTGTTTATTTTAATGATATCCTGATCTATAGCAAGAGCTTAGATGATCATCTTGAGCATTTGAGGTGTGTCTTACTTATATTGAGAGAAGAGAGATTGTATGCTAATCTAAAGAAATGTTCTTTTTGAACTCAACAAGTACATTTTCTTGGATTCATTGTTAGTTTGAGAGGTGTAGAAGTGGATGAAGAGAAAGTAATAGCAATTAAGGAATGGCCTACTATAACATCCTAATTTCTAACCCAATACTCTAGAACATATTTAGGTTAACCATTAGTCTGTTACGTCATAGTTTCCTTTTTACTTTAAAATACTTAGCGGAAAATATAGGTAAATTTTTTTTGAAATGTAAAGGCAAAGTGAGAGCTACAAGACATGATGAATGATGAAGTATGAAAATAATAAAATGCAAATCCAAATAAACACATCATGGACTTCTGGTCATAAAACATGTAATTGCACAACATAATACGACAAATTGCATAAGTGGATATATATTATGCCCACCCAAGAAAGGCAGGACTTAGTTTAGTACAACATAGGACAAATACAACTGAAATAAAAATACATGGAAATGTAAAAAGAGAACACCCACACCTTAGTGCACCTAAAATTGATAACCTTTCTGAACAAAAGAAAGCTATCCTAATCTACGTGTGGTGTGTACACTATCACTCCTCGAGTGCCTCTACTGCTGGTAGTTCAGATAGGGTGGGGCATAACCGATCCATGGGCGAAGCGCATCCGGAGTGGGCACTCGCTGCGGCTGAACATGATCTCCTTGATGGGGACGCATGGACTGCCTTCGAGCCAGTCTCGACTGTATGACCGTCTCCTTACTACCCTCTACCCTTAATGGGGGAGTAGGGGCAGAGCTCTCAGAGTATAGATGGTGGGTGGATTCTCTGATGGGTCAGTCTCTGAATGTCTCGATCGGGGGACATAGTCGGGAAAATCACGGGCAGCGGACTCAGCGAAGTATGTGCAAAGTACCCTCTCGTTATGCGTCCGCGCTCGCTCAAAAACCATGTGGTCGCCATACGGGGAAGTCGGAGAAAATCGATGGCTATGTACAGGGTAAGCAAAGGGGCATCCCAAAAACATAAACACTCAGAGTGTGCAGCTCCCTTCAAAATGATATGACCGGTGCTCCGGGTCGTGATGCACTTCCCAGGTGGGGGTATCAATGAACAATACAAACGTCGCTATCTGAAGACGTGACGGAAAGAAAAGATAGGGGGAGTGAGAATCTTGCTAGAATCTCCGTAGGGCAACCTCCTACCTAGGTGTCATCATCTACGTCCTCAGGAACCTTGGGTTTAGTGTATAAAATAAGTGAGCATACATCAAGTTCATTTTAAGCTTCAAAACATAGTAAAGATTCTTAATGTCTGTTCATTTTAGAATGATTCTTAATGTCATAGATGCAACATAGTAAAGAATGTATGCATGACACTACTTAATGCAAGAATATTCATCATAACATCAAGTAATATCATAATAATGGCATAAAGTGGCAATTGAAATCTCAGGTGGGAAAACTTTGTGACATAATCATCATACTTTACTTTCTCATGGGGCCACCCTAAAAGACATTCGTTCTGGGGGTGCTTAGCTGAACCGGTGTCACCTAGAATGTGTCACATCTCTAGGTTATGAGCTCATACCTAACTAGTCGTCACTAGTTCTTACTTATCCCTTACCGATAAGTGTATCATAAATAAATCCCCACTTTCTAGTACGGACTAGAGGGCATTTTCTTAGGGGTACTCGGCCGAACTGGTGTCACCCAAGAATACATCTTGTATCGATGTCACATGAGTTCTTGGAGGTGCTCGGCCTAACCAGTGTCATCTAAGAACACATCTTAGTACCTCATCTCTTTTAAAGAAAATCTCATAGGCTTTTCAAAAACTTTATAAGTCCCCAAATTTGTTAGAAATTCGGCAGCATAACAGCAGCATGCCGGATTTCTTCCAAATTTGCTTTATGCCATGTAAACAAATAGAACATGTATCCTCAATCATAATTTCCCACGCTGACATGATCATTCTCAAATAAAACAAGCATCCTCGTGTAACATAAAAGCTCATTATATCCTTGAACTTATGGCATCTTATGCTTTGACCCTTACGGGCCTTAAACTTAAGATGTAATTATTTTATCATTCTCTATTAACCTCTTATGCACCTAATGATTCACAACTAATAATTTTTACTAGCATTTAAGTTCATTAGTAAATCTGGGTAGCATCATACTCTAAGGGCAGAATTACATCTTTAAGATTTCGGGGTTCTAGAGCTTACGTTTTAGACCCTTTCTTGGTTCCGTCTTCGTCTAAGGCACTATAAATTAGATCTAAACCAATTATGAGGTATCCCTAAGCCTTTGAACTAATTATAAATCATGTTTACTACATTATAAGGGTGCTGTACAGAATCAGAAAATTAAATATTCTAAGAGTTCTAGAATTTCATTTTTATGATTTTCTAGTTACTAGTTTCTCTATAGGCTCTAAAAATCAATCCTACATCAAATGTTACCAAGTTTTTCATATTTAAACAATCCTAAACTGAAGGTTAACATACTAAAACATTTTTGGCAAAAGCTAAGAATTAGTGGGTCAAAACTATGCTAGAACTCAACTTTACGATTTTTCTATAAAGCTGGTTTCTTCCCTAACATGCATAGAAAGGATCCTACTTCCACATACATAATTTTTACACATTCTAACATGTCAAAACATCATCATACAACAGCAAACATGTCATGGCAGAACCAAACCCATATACATACACATCATGCATAAAATCTCATTTTCAACAAGCATAGGTTGCTAGTTTCTCCTTGAATCGTCTTAGAACTTCGAAAACTCTTTTTCAAAACATTTTATCTTGTAAAAGAGGCTAAGAATAATCATGGGGCAGTGACTAATTTAAAACACCCTTGGAAGAGGTTTAATTTACAAATCTTGTTGATCATGACCTTATAGAACTCTTAAAAACATAGGAAAACTTTTGAACATAGATTGTTGGCCCTTGCAACTAGATGAAACTCATTTTGAGTTTATCCACATCACATGGCCGAATTTGCATCCTTGGGGATGTTTCCATAATCAAACTTTAACTTGAGATAATGAGGGCAAATCTTTGAGCTCTAGGTTCTTTAAGTGATGACAAAATATAAACGTGTTATGCATTCCATTTTATACTTTATTATAAGGTAAAGTGGGAGCTTCAAAGTAAATATGAAATGCAAGAACTTGAAATTAAATATGCAAGGCTCAAAGTAAATATGCGAGTTCAATTCTTTATTTTAGTGCTCTAGACCCAGCAACAATCGACTTTAAGGCTGACATAGAAAGGCTTAGAGATTAATTAGGTGATATGCAAGCTCTCGTTTTAAATCTTTAAGTTCTTTAAGTGAGAACTTGAAATATAAACGTGCAATGTAAGGCTTGAAACTTAAAAGTGATAATGCAAGTCCTTTTCTTTAATCTTTAGAGTTTAGTGATGACATAGGAAAGTAAATATGAGGTGCTAGAAATATAAATATGCAAGTTCATTTTTATATCTTTACTAGAGGTCTTACAAGACTTTGAAGGAACTTAAACCTTAACCCAAGTTTATCACAATAAGCTAAAGTAAACAAAATATCATTCCTTGAAGTAAAATCATAAATAACATTTTTATTAAAACTCAAGCTCTAGAGGTCTCATTGTGATGAACACATGGTCATCATCTAGAAACTCTCATCATCAAGCTTCATGTTGAACCACCAATGATGGCCGAATTTTTAGAGGAAGAAAAAGGAAAATGGGGCCGAAACCATGAGCAAGAAAAAGAACCATTTTGAAACTCTAGAGACCATGATCTTGATAATGTATTAACACCAACATCATGTGTCCTCATCATTGAGTTCATACACTCATTTTAGAACAACATCAAAGTTAAGTTTTCAAGGTAAAAAGGAAAGAAACTAAAGACATCTTCTCCTCAAGAACCAAGATCAAGCTTTAGGGGTTGCTCAAGTAATGAATATCATTATGCAATCCCCATCATCAAGCTCTCATTTCCAAGTTCATCAAAGGCTCTAGGTCGAAATCAAAATGGGAAGAAAAGAAGTTCTAAAAGGTTCAAGAGAAACCATCAAGTACATAACTAGATAAGAACTTTTAATGAAAGAAACATTTAAAATAAAATCCCTACCAAGTGAAATGATGTTGAAGAGGATGAAGAAGATGAAGAAGAAGAACTCTTGATCTTTGAGAGAAAAGAAAAGCTTTGGGTGCTCTAAACTTAGCAAATGAACTAAAGGTATTTCAAGTTCACTCAAGTGTGCTATTTATAGAGAAATGAAACAAATGAAAGGTACAAAGGGGGAAGGGAGGTTTCGGTCAAGGCAAGGCAGCCCATGAGGTCCATGAGATGAGATGTTGTGATCTTGAGACATGGTGAGGTATGGTTCAAGGTATGGTGAGGTATGATGTGTTTAAAATTTTAAACATGTGATGGAATTCGGGGATGATGTGGCCGAAATGCATCAGCCATGGGGGACGGATTTCTTCCATTTAATTGTGGTTTAGAG
This sequence comes from Dalbergia cochinchinensis, assembly GCA_031216125.1. Taxonomy (NCBI): domain Eukaryota; kingdom Viridiplantae; phylum Streptophyta; class Magnoliopsida; order Fabales; family Fabaceae; genus Dalbergia; species Dalbergia cochinchinensis. The sequence continues at coordinate 27,367,010 of CM062375.1, read as the reverse complement.
GTGTGTTTAGATGTGTCATAGATTATGTTTAAGATTAGGAATTTGTAGGAAAGTGTTTAGGTGAGATAATGGTTAATTAGAGGCTTGTAAGACTAGGTTTAGGAGGTGGTTTTACCAAATTAATGAAGTCAAACTTCATTAACTTGGAATCCAATGCCAACATGTTTCCTTGATTTAGGGAATTAGATAGAGAAAATACTATTCAAGATTCAAAAACTAGGAATCTTGAGTTCTAAAAAGAGATTTAGGTTTAATTTAAGCAACTTTAGGTTCTAATTAATTTTAATAACTTATTTTGACTCTAGATTAATTACGAAAATTAATTAATCTTTGATTAGAGCCTAATATTGCTTCGATTTTCTTAATTACATCATTAAGCTCAAATGACACTATGCTAGGGGCAAAATCATAATTTTGTACAAAAACTGCCCGCGACTATTGGGGCTTAAACGGATACTTTTAAATACTTGAGAACATCATTTTAAACCTTTGGGGAAACTTTCGGGTTCAAACGGCACCCTTACCCATGTAAAAACGCTATAGGGGTATTTTGGTTATTTTGACCTGAAACTGCAGAAAACAAGATTTTCGTTTCCGAAATCATTCAAAAACCATCCAATCCCCTTCAAACTTTGAGTTGACCCTTCAAGGACTGCCGGGCTGACTATCCTCAAATTCCGGGTGGAAAATGACCTCAAGGGCATTTTGGTCATTTTCTCTCAGACAGAAAAATTGGGGTGTTACACCTACACCTAAAAATTTGAGTGATGTTAGAAGCTTTCATGGGTTAGCTAGTTTCCATAAGAGGTTTATCAAAGACTTTAGTACACTAGTTGCACCCTTAACTAAGGTTGTCAAGAAAAATGTGGAATTCAAGTGGGAAAAAGAGCAAGAAGTAGCTTTCAATACCCTTAAGAAGAGGTTGAGTAATGCACCATTACTTGTTTTGCTTGATTTCACTAAATTTTTTGAAATTGAATGTGATGCTTCAGGTATAGGTATTGGCATTGTTTTGATGCAAGAGGGGTGACCTGTGGCTTATTTTAGTAAGAAATTAAGTGGTGCTAAACTTGATTACTCCATTTAGGACAAAGAGTTGTATGCTTTGGTGAGAACTTTGCAAGTTTGGCAACATTATCTTTTGCCAAAAGAATTTGTAGTGCACATAGATCATGAATCCTTGAAACATTTAAAGGGACAAGGAAAGGTAAACAAAAGGCATGGTAAATGGATCGAATTTCTAGAACAATTCCCCTATGTGATCAAATACAAGCAAGGGAAAGAAAACATTGTGGCAGATGCACTTTCTAGAAGGTATGCTGTAACGCCCCGATTTTTCTGTCTGAGAGAAAATGACCAAAATGCTCCTGAGGTCATTTTCCGCCCAGAATTTGAGGATAGTCAGCCCGGCAATCCTCGAAGGGTCAATTCAATGTTTGAAGGGGATTAGATGGTCATTGAGTGATTTTGGAGACAAAAATCGTGTTTTCTGCAGTTTCGGATCAAAATGACCAAAATACCCCTATAGCGTTTTTACGTGTATAAAAGTGCCATTCGAGCCCAAAACTTTCCCCAAAGGTTTAAAATAACGTTTTCATGTGTTTAAAAGTATCTGTTTAAGTCCCGGTGGTTCCGGGCAGTTTTTGTGCAAAATTATGATTTTGCCCCTAGCATAGTGCCATTTGAGCTTAATGATGTAATTAAGCAAACCTAAGCAATATTAGGCTCTAATTGAAGATTAATTAATTTCCATAATTAATCTAGAGTCAAAATAATTCATTAAAATTAATTAGAACCTAAGAATTCTTAGATTAAACTCAAACCCCCTTTTCTTTTTAAAAAACTCAAGTTTCCAAGACATAGAATCTTGAATAGTGTTTTCACTATTCACTCTCCATACTTCAAGAAGCCTAAGTAGAGTACGATTTTGACCCCACTAATGGGAAAGAATGATCACTAATCATGCCTTAAAATAGCCTTGATTACCTATCCTTTCACTTACACATTTACTTACAAGTTCTTAATCCTAAGCCTAATCAAAGCTACACCTAAACACACCTCTAAAGCACAATTAAATGAAAGATTTTCCTCCCTTTGGATCCCCAAAAAGTGATGCCACCTCATCCCCTCTTGCATCACAAATTTGTTCAATCACACACTCAAAGAAGTATGCTACACCATGCCTACACCATGCCTTACACCTTACCTTGAAATGACATAACCAAGAGATATTTTTCTCCCTCCTCCCATCCCCAAAATGGCGCCACTTCTCCCCCCATTTTCACCCCTCATGTTTCATTTCTCTATAAATAGCATGCTTGGATGAACTTGAACAACTTTTGGTTCATTTGCCAAGTTGAGTTTTCAAGAGCACCTTAAAGCTTTTCTTTTTCTCTCAATTTCAAGAGTTCCTCTTCTTCAACTTATTCATCTTCTTCTCTCATCTCAACCTCCAAGGCTTGGAAATGAGAGCTTGATGATGAGGATTTTATGATAATGTTTGTAACGCCCGGGGATCGCGAAGTCGGGGAGTGATCGCCGGTGCAAAGAGGCACGGACAAGGAGCGGCTCCTGGCAGACTTCGAAAGCGGAGGGGTACATGAATGAACCGATTACATACCCGAATGAGAGGGATTCTAAGACTGTATAGGTATGGGACTATACAGTTGAGGAGGGCTTATATGAATTGATTTGTACTACCTATACCAACAAGATGCATCTTCTTTTCGGTAGCCCAAACTGAAAAAACTCCACAGTTAAGCGTGCTTGACTTGGAGCAATTTTGGGATGGGTGACCTCCTGGGAAGTTTCCCAAGGAAGTGTGCGAGTGAGGACAAAGCACGCTGAAAAGACTCGTGTTGGTTTGTGGGGACAGTCGTCAATCCATAAAGCAGCAGGGGATGTTACAATGTTCTTCATTTGAGAAACCTCTAAAGCTTGAAAACTTGGTCTTGATTTCAACACATTTTGAGTACTCCTTTGCTTTCTTTGAACATAGTTTTCGGTTTTTCCTTTTCTTTTCATGCTCTAGATTTGGTTTTCATTCCTTTTTCCTTGATCCTAGTTTTGATTTTAAAGGCTTATGTTAGATGGGAAATGACTCAAGGATGAGAGCACATGATGTTGGTGTTGATGTATCATTAAGATCATGGCCTCTAGAGCTTCAAACTTTCATCCTTTTTCCTTCATGGTTTCGGTCATGGTTTCCTTTTCTTTGATATTTTGGTTTTGTCACCAAAGACATGGTGAGATGGTTTCTAAAACTCAAAGCTTGGTTTCTAACTTGATCCATTTTCGGTTCTTTAAATAATATTAATGTTTAACTTGTTCTTTTAATCCATTCCTTAAGCTTGATGATGAAGTTCACACCATATGGTTTCTTTGTAAACCTTGGTACAAGAACTCTAAAGCTTGCTTTATCTTGCTATGATAAGTGTGGGTTGAGGTTTAAGTTCCTTTAAAGTCATGTAATAGCTCTAGTGAAGAATGTAAAATGAACTTGCATTCATATTTACTTTCTTTGCCTAGCATATTTATTTTTGAGCTAATCACCTAAAACGTAAAGATTAAAACAAGAGTTGCATTCTCATATCACCTAATAATTAATATTGAAGCTCACCTATTTCTGCCTTAAAGTCGATTGTTGTGGAGTCTAGAGCACTAAAATAAAGAATTGGACTTGCATTCATATTTACTTTCCTTGTCTAGCATATCTATATTTCAAGTCATCACTTAAATCCTAAAAGATAAAATGAACTTGCATATTTACTTTCAAGTCTTGCATATTTACTTTCAAGTTTTGCATATTTATTTTCAAGTCTTCCATATTTATATTCCTAGCACCTCATGTTTATGTTTCAAGTTCTTGCATCACATATTTACTTTGAAGCTCTCACTTTACTTTATAATGAAGAATAAAATGGAATGCATAGCACGTTTATATTTTGTCATCACTTAAAGAACCTAGAGCTCAAAGATTTGCCCTTTTATCTCAAGTTAAAGGTGGCTATAGAGACATCCTCATGGATGCATATTTTGGCCATGTGATGATGATAAACTTGGTGTGAGTTTCATCTAGTCACAAGAGTCAACAATCTATGTTTTATGATTTTCCTTAGACCTCAAGAGTTATATAAAATTATTACCAATGAGATTTATGAATTAAACCTCTTCTAGGAATGTTTTAAACTAGCTACTGCCCTATGGCCATTCTTAGTCCCTTTTGTGAAATAAAATGGTTTTCAAAGAGTTTTAGAAGTCCTAAAATGATTCCAAGAGAAACTAGCAATTTATATATCTTGAAAATGTGAGAATATGTGTTCTTTGGAACCTATGCTTTTCGATTCTGCCATGATATGGTTGCTGCTGTATTATAATGTTTTGACATATTAGAATGTGTAAAAATTATATATGTTGAGGTAAGAGCCTTTCTATGCATGTTAGGAAAGAAACTAGTCTTACAGAAAAATCGTAAAGTTGAGTTTTAGTATAGTTTTGACCCATTTATTTTTAGCTACTGCCAAAACTATTTTAATGGGATAGCATTCAATTTAGGATTATTTAATCATGAAAAACTTGGTAGCATTTGGTGTAGGATTGATTTTTAGCACTTACAGGGAAACTAGTAACTAGAAAATCATAAAAGTGCAATTCTAGAACATTTAGATTATTTAATTTTCTGTTTCTACCCAGAAACCTTGTAATGTAGTAAACATGGTTTATAATTAGTTCATAGGCATAGGAATGCCCTATAATTAGTTTAGGTTTGATTTATAGTGCCTTACGCGAAGACGGAACGTAGAAAGGGTCTAAAACGTAGTTTCTAGAACCCCCATAATTACAAGATATAATTTCTGCCCCCAAGGCATGATGCTGTCCAGATTCATTGACAAACATAAATATTAGTAAGAATCTTTAGTTGTGAATCATTGGGTGCATAAAAGGTTAATAGCGAATGTCAGAATAATTATATCTTGAGTTTAAGTCCCATAAGGTCAAAGCATAAGACACCCTAGGTTTAAGAGCATAATAAACTTTAGTACTTCATGTGAGTACATGTTTTTATTATGAAAATTTATGATGACTATGATGCTCATGATTGTGTATATATATGAATGTGGCATAAAGCAAATTTGGAAGAAATTCGGTGTGCCATGGTTATTGAATTTATGACAAATTTGAGAAACTTAGAAAGTTTTCAAAAAGATGAGTTTTGAATGTAACATAGTACTGTGAGAACACGTTCTGGGGGACGGCGATACGTAACACCCCAGAAACAAATCCCTGAGGGGGACGGTGATACGTAACACCCCGAAAAGGACAATATTCACCGTGTATTTGATATCGGTGCGACGCGTTCTGTTATGATTATTATTATTGAGATTGTGCTTATCAAATGATAAGTAAGAACTAGTGATGACTAGTTAAGTTATGAGCTCATAACTTAGAGATGTGACATGTTTTGGGTGACACTGGTTCGGCTGAGCACCCCCAGACCCATTGTCTTGTTTGGGTTATCCCTATGTTACAGTACGATGCTTTGAATGTCACACAGTTATAGAAAGAGAAATGCTTTTACATGAAAAGTATATGCCACTTTATGCCACCTGTAGGATGTTGATAGCTCTATAAATGTTTAATTGATTCTGCCTGTTGCGTCTTCATGCATTCATACTTATTATGTTGCATCCATGACATTAAAATTCATCCTAAAAGGAACGGACCTTGGATAATTAAGTTTAAAACCTAATAAGTGAATTTTATGTATGCTCACCTTTTTCAAAGAAACCCAAGGTTCCTGAGGTCGCAGATGATAACACCTAGATAGGAGGTCGCCTTACTGAGATTCTTTAGTAAGATTCTCATTCCCTCTATCTCTCTTTTCCGTCACGTCTTCAGATGGTGACGTTCATGGTTTTTGTGGATTCCCCCGACGTGGGAAGTGCACCATGATCCAGAGTATGGATCATACCATTTTGAGGGTCGATGCACTGTTCGTGTCTTTATATTTGTTGGACAACCCTTTGCTCATCCTGTACATACTCATCACTTCTCCCCGACAGTACCATATGGTGACGACGATCGAGTTTTTGAGTATACCTGCACCCATAATGAGAGGGTGCTCTGTATGCACCTCGCTGCCTCGGCCATGCGCAATTACCCTAACTATGTGTCGCATACGTACTTCTCGGAGACTAATCCGTCGGAGGACCTGCCTACCCACTTGTATAGCGAGAGCTTTGCCCCCACTCCACCGTTGATGGGGAAGGGCAACGAGGAAATTGTCACCCAGCTGAGGCTGGCTCGAAGGCAATCCATGTGCCCCCGTCAAGGGGCTCATGTCCAGCCGCAACGAGTGCCCACTCCGAAGATGCTTCGTCCTTGGATTGGATATGTTCCACCCTTTCCGGGATCCCAGTAGTAACGGTTCGTGGGTAGAGATAGTGCACACACTATGTAGATGCGGATAAACCTTCTTTTGTTTAGAGGTTATCCATTCTAGATGCACTTCGGTTGGGGAGTTCTCTATTTTGCTTTCCGTTGTATTTTCCCTTCCATTGTACTTTCTTTTCAGTTGTATTTGTTCTATTTTATACTAAACTAAGTCTTGCTTTTCTTGAGTGGGCATATTATATATCTATATTTGTAGTTTGTTTTATCATGCTATGCACTTACGTGTTGTATGATCAGATGTTCATGAGGTGTTTATTCAGATTTGTGTTTTATACTTCATTATGCATCGTATTGCGTGGCTCTCACTTTGCTTTTGCATTTCAAAAAAAAATATTTACCCATATTTTAGAAGTAAAGAGGAAACTATGACGTAATAGACTAACAATTAACCTAAATATGTTCTATATTAGGTTAAAAATTAGGATGTTACATATGCACTTCTTTCCACTTTAGATGCAAAATTGCTTAGTTTTGAGCATTTGAAAGACCTGTACATAAATGATTTTGTTTTTTCACAATTGTACATTTCTTGTGAAAAGGGGGTAGTAAAGGATTTCTTTAGGCAAGATGGTTACTTGTTCAAGGGTAATAGACTTTGTGTGCCTAATTTTTCCTTGCGTGAATTGCTTGTTAGAGAGGCTCATGGAGGGGGATTAATGGGTCACTTTGGGGTTAGTAAGACTTTGAGTATTTTGGCTGCACATTTCTTTTGGCCTCAAATGAAAAAGCAAGCAGAAAAAAATTGTGATAATTGTATCACTTGTAAAAAGGCCAAATCCAAGGTTATGCCTCATGGATTGTATACTCCATTGCATATTCCTGATTCCCCTTGGACCGATTTATCTATGGACTTTGTATTAGGCTTGCCTCGGACCAAGAGGGGCAAAGATTCTGCTTTTGTTGTTATGGATAGGTTTTCAAAAATTTAGCTTGCCACAAAATGGATGATGCCACTCAAATTGCTGAATTATTTTTCAAAGAAGTGGTTAGATTGCATGGCATGCCAAGAAGCATTGTCTTTAACCGTGACACCAAATTCTTAAGTCACTTTTGGAGGACCTTGTGGAACAAGTTAGGAACCAAGCTCCTTTTCTCTACAACTTGTCATCCACAAACTGATGGACAAACTGAGGTAGTGAATAGAACTCTCTCAACCATGTTAAGGGCTGTGATTAGTAAGAATCTAAAATCTTGGGAAGAATGTTTGCCTCATATCGAATTTGCTTACAATAGTGCAACACACTCCACTACTAATCACTCTCCTTTTGAAGTGGTCTATGGTTTCAATCTTTTGACTCCATTAGATTTAATTCCTTTACCGATAAAAGAGCAAGGTAATCTAGATGGCAAAGAGAAGGCCAAATTTGTCCAACAACTCCATGAAAAAGTGAGATAACAAATTGAGAAGAAAAAATGGCAGTATGCTCATCAAGCCAACAAAAGGCATAAGAAGGTGACTTTTGAACTGAGAGATGGGGTTTGGCTTCATATGAGGAAGGAAAGGTTTCCAGCTCAAAGACATTCCAAATTGCAACCAAGAGGCGATGGTCCTTTCCAAGTGATTGAGAAGATAAATGATAATGCCTACAAACTTGATCTTCCAGGTGAGTACCAAGTGAGTGCTACTTTTAATGTAACTGATTTATCTTTGTTTGATGCAGGCAATAAGCTTGATTCGAGGATGAATCCTTTTCAAGAGGGAAGGAATGATGAGAATTCAACCAAGGCCAATAAAGTTCAAGATCAATTACAAACACATGGATGGACCAATGACTAGAGCTAGAGTAAAAAGGCTAAAAGAAGCTTTGCAAGGCCTAGTGATGAGGACACGGCTAGTGACAAGGATAACAAGGTGCTTGGTGAACTTGGAGGTCCAATGACAAGGGCGAGATCTAAGAAAGCTAAAGAGGCTCTAAATAAACTTGTGGCAACTTTATTTGAAGCCCCAAGTCTTAGGGAATTGCAGCCCAAGATGGTGAATTGCTTATTGCAAATTAAAGGAATAAAGGCTTAGTTTTTCTTTTATTTTTTTTGGTACGTGTTAAAATGGGCTGAAGATTCTTATTTGTTTACTAATAGTCATGGGCTGAATTAGTAAACTAATTTTGGGCCTTATTATAATATACCTGAGTTAGATCCGGTTTAAGCAAACTTGAAAGGTGTTGCCCATTATAAAAGGCAAACCCTAACTTTTGGAAGAACTTTTTCGAAACATTTTTATCTTAAGTGCTCTCTCTTGGTTCTTCATAGAATCTCTGAACTTATCAAGGGTACTCATCCTTGTGGCATTCCTAGGCTTATCAATCTCTTGATTGTGGTGCCTTGTTCTTTCTTTTCTGTTCTTGCTAGGATTTACATTTAATCCAAAACGTCCATTAACCTTCGTCCATATCTCAAGATATACGAATCAGATTTCGGTGATTCTTGAGCCTAAATTGTGTTTCAGAATGTAAGTTTTCTTCTCATTTTTGAATCGTCCAATTCCGAGACCTGTAGCACGAGATATGGGGTAAGTTAACTTTGTACTGAACCTGCATTTCCTGACCTTGGTAGATCCTTGTTGCATGATTCATGGAGTTTGGATCATATCACCTAGTCATGGAAGCAAAGACCAAGAGCAATCAGAATGAGCATGAGATACCAAATTGGACCAATCTTATTCAGTTTGATGAATACCCAAGTCCAACATGAAGAAGTCACTTGAAGACCCGAAGAATAAGCTCAATTCACATGATCAAGTTGCAAACAGATTGGGCTGGAATAATTAGTGCAATTTGCCTTATTTTCTTGTAATTTTCGTGCACCTTTTAATGTCTTTCAATTCAGATGCCTTTTACTTGTTTTCAAGTCAGTTTTAAGTGTTTGTAGAGTTCCTAGGCCAATATGATAGATAGTGGAAGTGATAATGGAACTTTAATACTTAGTGGGAATGACAGTGGGACTTTAATGCTTAGTGGAAATGATAGTGGCTGCAACATGTAACATCCTAATTTTTAACCCAATACTCTAGAACATATTTAGGTTAATCATTAGTCGGTTACGTCATAGTCTCCTCTTTACTATACAATACTTAGCGGAAATACTGGTAAATTTTTTTTGAATTTATAAAAGCAAAGTGAAAGCTGCGCGACACGATTTGAGCAATAAAGCACAGATGGAAATAAAGCAAACATCTCAACATAACATAAAAGCAAGTAAAGGCACATCATAATGACACTGAACTGCATATTTATATATAATATGATATGACCACTCATGGAGAGTGGGGCTTAGTTTAGAACATCATGAACAAATACAACTAAAAAGGAAATACAAAGGAAAGAATGACGGAAAACATAAAAACAACTCCCCTACCCAAGTGCAACTAAAGGGATAACCTCTAAACAAAAGGAGGTCTATCCTCATCTAAGTGGTGTGTGCTCTACCCGGGTACTCCATCGGTCGTACGTCACCACCTACTGACGTCCATCTCGCGAGCGAGGTACGTATCCGGGAAACTGGGCGAGCTCTTCTGGCGTATAGAGGCAAAACGGGGATCGAGTGTGACCCCCACGGCGTGGCCGCATCTCCTGTCGTCGTGCAAGCTGTGGCTGAGTCACGGTATCCTCACTACCCTCTCTCATCAGTGGTGGAGTAGGGGCGGAGCTCTCACTGTACGGATAGGTAAGCGGATCCTCCGATGGGTTGGTCTCTGAGAAGTAAGTCTGGGGCATGTAATCGGGATAGTCATGCATGCCTGAGGCGGCAGTGTGCATGCAAAGCACTCTCTCATTATGCGTACGCGCGCGCTCAAAAACCTGCTCCTCGTCGCCGTAGGGTGCTGTCGGGGAGAAGCGATGGGTATGCACGGGGTGAGCGAAGGGACGTCCCACAAACATGAAGACCCGCACCGTGCACTGTCCCTCAAAATGGTATGATCTGTGTTCCAGATCATAGTGCACCTCCCAAGTCGGGGTGTCTACAAAAACCTCAAACATCGCCATCTGAAACGTGACGGAAAAGAAAGAGATAGAGGGAGTGAGAATCTTGCTAAAGAATCTCGGCAGGACCTCCTACTGCCTAGGTGTCATCATCTACGTCCTCAGGAACCTTGGGTTTAGTATACAAAATAAGTGAACATGCATTAAGTCCATTTTTAGGTTTTGAAACATAATTAGCCAAGGTCCGTTCATTTTAGCATGATTCTCAATGACATGGATGCAATCATATTTAAAAATGTATGCATGGTCTCTACACAAATGCAAGAATAATAATCTCAACATTAGGAACATCATAATAGTGGCATAAAGTGGCAATTAAATTCTCACATGGGAAACTTTGTGACATAAACATCATACTTTACTTCCTCATAGGCCACCCTAAAAGATAATCGTTCTGGGGGTGCTCGGCCAAACTGGTGTCACCAGGCGTGTCACATCTCTAGGTTATGAGCTCATACCTTAACTAGTTGTCACTAGTTCTTACTTATCAATCCCGATAAGCATAACATAATCATAAACATAATCCCGACTTATCCAGTACGGGCTAGGGGGCATTTCTTGGGGGTGCTCGGCCGAACCGGTGTCACCCAAGAATTCATCTTGGTACCGATGTCACATAAGTTCTCTGGAGGTGCTCGGCCGAACCGGTGTCATCCGAGAACTCATCTTAGTACCTCATAAATAAAAATCTCATAGGTTTTCAAAAACTTTATGAGTCCCCGAATTTATCAGAAATTCAGCAGCATAACTGTAGCATGCCGAATTTCTTCCAAATTCTTCTTTATGCCACATAAGTCATTCAAACATGCATCCTCCATCATAATTTTCACGCATTCACATAACCATTCTCATGCGTTCACAAGCAACATTAAAATTCATTATGCTATTGGTCCTACGGTATCTTATGCTTTGACCCTTACAGGCCTTAAACTTGTGATGTAATTAACCTATCATCTTCTATCAACCTTTTATGCACCTAAGGGTTCTCTTCTAACAAATCTTATTATTATTTATGCTCTCTATTAAATCTGAACAACATCATTCCTTAGGGGCAGCATTATAAACTTATAATTGCGGGGTTCTAGAACTTACGTCTTAGACCCTTTCTTGGTTCTGACTTCACCTAAGGCGCTATAAGTTAAACCTAAACCAATTATGAGACATTCCTATGTCTAAGAACTAATTATAAACCATGTCTACCATATTATGAGGTTGCTAGACAGATTCTAAAAATTAAATGTTCTAAGAGTTCTAGAATTACGGTTTTACGGTTTTCTAGTTACTAGTTTCTCTATAGGTGCTAAAATTCAATCCTACTTCAATTGTAACCAAATTTTTCATGATTAAACAATCCTAATCTGATTATATTCCCATAGAAACAGTTTGGGCAGTGTCCAAAGGCAAATGGGTTAAAACTATGCTAAATCTTGGCTTTACGGTTTTTCTAGAAAGCTAGTTTCTCTCCTATCATGCATAGAAATGTTCCCACTTTAACATACATAATTTTTACTCAATCAAACACATCAAAACATTATCATACAGCAGCAAACTCATCATGGAAGAACCAAAACATTAAGTCTCCAGAAAGATGCATAACTTGACATTTCTAAAACATATAAGTTAGTTTCTCTTGGAACCATTTTTTTAGGACTTCTAAAACTCTTTTGCAAACCATTTTATTTTGTAAAAGAGGCTAAAAAAATCCTGAGGTCAGTGACCACTTGATCCCTCCTTAAAAGAGAATTAAATTCATAAATCTTGTTGGTCTTAATCTCATAGAATTCATGAGGCTTAAAGAGAATTCTTAAAACTTAGATTGTTGGCCCTTGTAGCTAGATGAAACTCATTCCAAGTTCATCATCACTACTTGACCGAAATTATGCATTCAAAGAATGCTCCCACATTAAACTTTAACTTGAGATAAAATAGGCAAGTCTTCGAGCTCTAAGGTCTTTAAGTGATGACATAATTTAAACATGCTATGCACTTCATTTTTATTCTTCATTACAAAGTAAAGTGAGAGCTTAAGGTAAATATGCAAGACTTGAATATAAATATGCAAGGCTTGAAATAAATATGCAAGACTTGAAATATAAATATAGTTCATTTCTTTATTTTAGTGCTCTAGGCCCAGCAACAACCGATTTTAAGGCCGAAATAGAAAGCCTTTGAGATTTAGTTAGGTGATAGTGCAACTCTCATTTTAAATCTTTATGTTCTTTAGTGATGAAAAGTAAATATGCTAGACAAGAATGTAAATATGAGATGCAATCCATTCTTTATCCTTTAACTTTAAGTGATGGCTTGGAAACATAAATATGAATGCAAAGCTCAAAGTAAATATGTAATGCATAAGCTTGAATTTAAATATGAATGCTAGTCCATTTTATTTCTTATTAGAGCTCATACAAGACTTTTAAAGGAACTTAAACCTCAACCTAAACTTATCATGACAAGATAAAGTAAAGACAAGAGTGAACCTCAAGGGTTCCTTAAAACACAAAGTTTCTTTTCTTGAAATGAGGTCATAAATAGCATTTTTATTAAAACTCAAGCTCTAGAGGCCTCATTGTGATGAACACGTAGTCATCATCTAGAAGCTCTCATCGTCAAGCCATTGTGAACCTTATTGGCCAACATGGCCGAAAATGTGAAGAAAGAAAAGGAAACATTTGAAACTCTAGAGACCATGATCTTGATGATACATTAACACCAACATCATGAGTCCTCATCATTGAGTTCATGTAACCATTTTAAAATATCATCAAGGTGAAAAGGTTTCAAGGTTCAAGGAGAAAAACTAAAGACATCTTTGGCTTAAGAACAAAGATCAAGCTTTAGAGATTGTTCAAGTGATGAACATCATCATCATGGAACGTCATCATCAAGCTCTCATTCCTTTGCTCTCAAAGGCCCATGGCCGAAATGATAAAGAAAAAGGAGAGGGAGAGAAGTTCTAAAAAGACTCAAGAGAAACCATAAACACATAACTAGAGATGGAACTTAAATAAAGAAAATACTTGAAAGAAAATCCCTACCAAGTGATTTGGAGATTGGGATGAGAGAAGAGGATGAAGAACTTGAAGAACTTGAACACTTGAAGATGAGAGAAAAAGGAAACTTTGAAGTGCTCTTTGAAAACTTACACTTAGCAAATGAACCCAAAATGATGCAAGTTCACCGAAGCATGCTATTTATAGAGAAATGAAACAAATGCAAGGTGCAAATGGAGGGAGAGGGCTTCGGCCATTACAGCTCATGGGCAGCCCCATGAGTTCCATGAGGTGAGATGTTGTGATATTAAGACATGGTGAGGTATGGTTCAAAGTATGGTGAGGTATGGTTCAAGGTATGGCTCAAGCATGGTTCTTTGAGTGAGAAACAAATCAACATGTGATGTAATTGAGGGAGAGAGGGCCAAAAGTGCATCAGCCATGGGGGGAGGATTTCTTGCATTTTTAATTGTGGTTTAGAGTTGTGTTTAGGTGTATCTTTGATTAGGATTAAGATTAGGAATTTGTAAGAAAGTGTTTAGGTGAGAAAATGGGTAATCAAGGTTGTTAAAACATATTTAAGGAGTGGTCTTGCATCATTAGTGAGTTATAAACTCATTTTAGTGCATAAACAATTCTAGACACAATTCCTTGATTTAAGGAATTGGAGAGAGAAAACACTATTCAAGATTCCAAGAGTGAAATCTTGAGTTTTAGAAAGGAGATTTAAATCTAATCTAATCAATCTTAGGTTCTAATTAATTTTAATAATTTATTTTAACTCTAGATTAATTATGGAAATTAATTAATTTTCGATTAGAGCTTAATATTGCTTAGGTTTGCGTAATTACATTATTAAGCTCAAAAATACTATTCTAGAGGCAAAATTGTAATTTTGCACTAAAACTGTCCGGGACCACCAGGACTTAAACAAATGCTTTGAAACATGTAAAAACATTGTTTTAAACCTTCAGGGAAAGTTTCGGGCTCAAACGGCACCTTTACCCGCGTAAAACACTATAGGGGTATTTTCGTCATTTTGACCTGAAACTGCAGAAAATGAGACTTTCGCCTCCGAAACCACTCAAGGGCCATTCAATCCCCTTCAAACATTGAGTTGGCCCTTCGAGGACTGCCGGACCGGCCACCCTTGAATTCCGGACCGAAAATGACCTCAGGGGCATTTTGGTCATTTTCCACTCAGACAGAAAATCGGGGCGTTACACAACACAATACAGCCAACATAAGATTATAAATAGGAACTCAATGTAATACACAAATCAGATTATGAATTACATTTCTTGTGTTTTCTTTACTAGTGAGAACTTCCCTTTGTTCTTGGGCAAAAAACTAAATCTGATCTTATCAAGGTAACTTGTGGTGATCAAAATAAGACTTATCACTCACTTTCTCATCTTCTCTTGAGTGTGGCATCTATATCCTTCTGAAACACAAACAGACTCAAACAGATATCCCTAGACTCCAACCTGAAAGTGTAAGGTGATCCTGGTTTTTTTATCTAGTTGTTGATTCAAGCCATTCAACTCTATCCAAGCTAAATCATATTAGTACATCATCTCTTCTGCCTAATTGATCAACCACCCATGCTTCACGAAGAAGGAGTTCAGAAAGCATGCTTAGAAAGAAGAAAAGTAGTTTCTGAAAGAAAATCATAAAACTCAACATTACAACAGCTTCTGCAACAAATGTAACAGATCTGTCAACCTCTCTTCTAGTTGTTTATTTCAAGACACATTTGATTATCAACACCTGTCACTTGAAGAACTGATCAATGGCAACGATGACAAAGGAAGACCACTATATATGGAGATGCTATGCTTAAAAGCTGATAAGAGATTTGAAGATTCAAGAGGAAACTTTGCAAAAATCTCTTCCCACTTCTTGGAATATTCAATATTTATCATGTAATCAGTTTTTATCCTTGAAGTGTAAGAAAATCTTCCTTCTATATTTTTAGTTAGATTTAGAAGGAAGTAATTCAAGTTTTCCTAGGAACTCCCCATATATATGTTAAGAAAACTTGAGTATAGATTAGTTTAAGTGGCAACCCAAACACTTAACCTTTGTATCCTCAATCTAGTAGTGATTGCTGCGAGATAGCTTAGAGAGGCTACTGTAAAACTACTTGTGACCAGTTTGGGCTTAGCGAGGCCAATGTCAAGACTACTTTCAACATGACATTAGAGGTTGCTACTGGTCATGGTTTAGGCTTTGAGAGACCAGTGTCAATACTACTTTTAAAGTGACCGTAGAGGTTGCTATTGATCACGAGTTAGTTTGAATAGGCTAGTACAATTGTACTCAGGTTAGCTTGGAGAGGCTAGTAAAATACTACTCATGTTAACTTGGAGAGGCTAGTACAATACTACTCGATTTAGCCTGGAGAGGCTAGTAAAAGAATACTCAACTTGTGACCGTCTCTGAATTGGTTTGCTGGCACAAGTGAGAGTTGGGATGACCAATATAAAGACTATCCAATTTACTTTCTCAGGTTGAGAAAGCTGTTTTGAATGGAATTACGTACTGGACATAGGTAATTTGGCCGAATCAATATAAAATCTTTGTGTCTTCTCTCTTTGGTCTTCTTTATCTTATATTTGCTGCGTTCTAATCATTCATATGTTGTTATATCCTTTTTGTCATTCTGTTACTCCTTTTAAATATGAATGCTTTATTTAACTAGGTTCAGAAATCTACTTTTTGAAGCTACTGACTATGTTTTCACTGTACTACAAGTTTTACACTTGATAGTATTTGTTTTTAGAAACTTTAGAAAATGCAAAAAGAAGCAATGCGTGAGTCAACCCCCCTTCTCATGTACATATCCACCTACAAGTGGTATCAGAGCTTGGTTTTCGAGGGGTTAGCAATCCAATGATTGCAAAGAACAAAGATCTAAAGGAGAGAATGGCTTACATCATCTTCATTGGATCAATCTATCATCTGATCATCCTTTGCTGACAAGACTCTAGGGTATGGCACTATTCATTCAAATGATGAAAGGGATTCTAAAGAGACCTATTGACAAGAACATTACAAAGGAAAAAGTTCAATTGTTCCACCAAGTCAAGTCTCTGTTCATATATGTCCTAAGCTAAAGCTGTATATGCTACTTATGTATTACTTGTTACATATGAAAGGCTATATGAAACGGACTGTACATGATGTTTAAGGATCTTAAACTGTATCAAGATGTCTTTGATCCGAAGGTTGACATATCAGATGTTTTGCAACGCTAAAGCAATGAAAATTGCTAAAAGTTCTTTTGAAGTAGAATGATTTGAAATTAATATCTGAGATTGAATATGGAGAGGAATTCATTATTTGTGGACTATGTCAAAAGTCTGTAATGACTATATCAAGAAGAAAGCAATCTCATGAATGTCAAATCAGGACGAAGATCATCTTAAGAAAGAATGTCTGTTTATAGCAGTAAAGATAGACATTATGCATCAGTGTTAAAGCTTAATCATCATATCCCTATGCAAAGAAGAAGAATATGCCAGACATCTAAAAAGTTTTGTTAGGAGGTCTTGATGTGCTAAAACTTGTTGCCAGTCTGTGCTTCATGGCTGAAGAACATCATCAGAGACAAGTGAGGTAAATGTTTTTGTATCTCACCTCTGTTGTAATATTTTATTTACTTCATGTGATAAGTTGCTAGAAGGTTATCATACCTATTCATATGTATATCTCAAACCAGTCAATGAAGCTCATAAAGTTACCATGAAAACTTGAAAAGGTCAAGCCTGAAGTTGGAAAGTTGAAAAAAGACATACTCCAAAGAGAGTCTACTTTTCTCAAGTTACATATTTCTGAAGCCTCCAAAAAGCTATGTGAACTTGCAGAAAATCTTTTTTAAATCCTTGAGAGGACTTCATGGCATCCAAAGATCTGACTTATTCTTTATCTGACATATTTCAAAAACTATGTTTTTGTGAAAATGGTCAGCATCTATTGTTTTAGAAAATTGGACTAAGATATACAGAAGAAATAGGAGAAGGAAGATCTATGCAACTTCATCTATTATATTATATATATATTATGTATGTATATCCTTTTGTCTCTGTTCTTCGAGATATATAAAGAGATACCTTTACAACAAATGATTCCTGAAAAGGAATTCCATTAGAAAGGTTGGAAAAATCTTTCTCTGAAGCTAACCAAAAGGACCCAAGGAAGTCTGGGTACCAAAAGCAAAATTTCTTCTTGCAGGTTTATCTGAAAAGTCTCTTTGGTTGAAACTTCAAGAATCATACTGATGATGATCATTCCAGATATCATTTTGAGAACATGAGAGTTATTACAGCTCCTAAAAGATAATCTTCTCGAGAATCTCTCAAGTATAATGATGCTGAATAGCTTAAGGAAGACTTTGTTGACTATCTTAATAATCTTGAAGAAAGCCCTGAGAATATTTATCTCAAGGAAACCCTAGAAAGCTAGCAGATGAAACCCAAAGCTTTAGAAAATGACCTCCAGAACCTCAGCTCTTGAAAAATTATGCTCGGACCTTTCAAGATGATCAGAAAATAATCTTTCTAAAATACAGTATGAGCAATACAAAGATGACATAGAAGCTAAAAGATCTGAATATACAGTAACTTCACAAAAGTTTCAGTTTTTTTTTAGAGATAGTCTTCTATTGTCAAAGTTTGTGGAGTGTCTCCCAAGGGTATAAGAACTAAGTCATCCCTTGGTTATTCATCAAATTGTGCTTTCATTGCCACCTTTATATCTAAACATGTTGAAAAAGGTTTGAGTTGTCAAAGCTAGGTGGAAGCTTTGCTTAATATGTTGATCAAGCTCAAAAAAAATAGTGAAGTCTTCACATCATGTTTAAAGCATCATCATCAGTACAAAGAAGAAGCTCAAGGATAATTTGGACAAAGCTGTTATCATCAAGACAAGTATTGCTGCACAAGGTCTAAAAAAAATAGCATAAGCAATGCTAAGATCCTTGCACCCAGATGCTGTGAATAAGGAATCTGTTGAAAGATCTTCTCTTAAGGTACTCCTTTCACCTATCCGACAAGATGATACTTGTGCTATTTATCTTATCAAATATCCATTCAGCGTTTTAAATCCTAGCTTGTTTTGGATAATCTTTCTTTGTGCTATCTTGTTTAAAACTGAGATGCTTGGTAAATAGATGCATCTACTGAAGATCTTATATCAAGATGTATTGACAATATCTATTGCAAAAGATCTCTTGAATGTTTTTTTTTATTTGTTTCAAAAAAAAAGGAGCCTTCTTCTTTTCAATATGTTTTCACATCTGCATAAGCATTCATATATAAAACATCTCTGGGGTTTCTCTCTTCATAACTCCCATTTGAAGTCATGGAAAGGCCATCGAAAGTTATCAGAAAAGGTATATTCCCTTGAAGATGCTATATGTCAGTTTGCAAGACCACAAATCTCTGTGATGAATGGTTTATCATTTTGCAAGATAAGAGTATCAACAGGAATATCAAATGTCAGTTTGCAAGACCATAGTTCTATGTGAGGAATAGTTTATTAGTTTGCAAGATCAAAAAGAAATCAGTTTATTCAGATTGAAGATGGGTTGATCAGAATGAAGACAGTATATTCAGAAAGAAGATGGTTCACTCAGAAGGAAGAATTTCAAGATCAGAGAATGATGTTTATATGGGAACATTGAATCTAGAGCAAGAAAATGAGTTTGTGATAAGTTATAAAGGCTTTTCAGTGGGTCAGAAAGTAAAATTTGAAGCTTCAGAAAGTAACTCCTTCAGAAAGAAATGTTAAGAAAATTCCCTCTTTCGAAGAAGGATGAAAAATGGGGATTTTTCCCAATCTAACTGAGTTTCTCTCACCCACATTGCTTTATCTTCAGTCACATCATATGTAACATCCTAATTTTTAACCCCATACTCTAGTACATATTTAGGTTAATTATTAGTCTATTACGTCATAGTTTCCTCTTCACTTTAAAATACTTATCGGCAAATACTGGTAAATTTTTTTTTGATACATAAATACAAAATAAGAGCCGTGCATATCATAAACGAGCACAAACGTAAAACGGATTACGTATAAAAGAAAGCACAAGATCAAACATCAATAGCTCATAGTAGTAGACAGTCATATGCACACCAACATAATAATTTATATTTTTGTAATAAGCTATCCACCTACGAAGGGCGGAAGGAGTTCAATACATCATAAACAAATACAACTGAAATAGGAATACATGGAAACATAAAAGGAGAACATCCATACCCTAGTGCACCTAAAATGGATAACCTTTCAAAACAAAAGAAGGCTATCCTAATTGTAACACCCTAATATTCGACCCAATACTACTAGTACGTACTTAGGCCAAATATTAGTCATTACCTACTGTCATGGTTCTTTTTACTTGGAAAAATAGCTTAACGAAAATACGAGCCAATTTTTTTTCAAAACATTATTTAAAATAGAAGCCGCGCATAACTTACCGGGTCGGTATCATAAAGTGCAGAAATATAAACATAGAAGTGGCTCCGAATCATAACATCATCACAACTGGAATACCTCATATATAATATGCCTACCCTACGGGGCAGGACTCTTCAAGTACATGATAAACAGGAATACAAATGTAAATCTGAGAATACATAGAAAAGAACTAGAAAGAAACATCCCTACCCACGTGCATCCTAAGGTGGATAACCTCAACACAAAAGAGGTTTCATTCATACTACGTGTCGTGCGTGCACTAAGGGCTACCCTCCAATCTCCACAGCAGAATCACAGGTACGGAGGAACGTAGCCAATCCATGGGCGGAGCTCAGCGGGTGCAGGCATGCCCTGTGACTGAACGTGTCGTCCACGTCGGGGTCGTGGTCCGGGCACCGAAGCCCTTCGACGCTGAGTGACTGTCTCCTCGCTGCCCATTAGTCGCAGAGGCGGAGTGGGGGCAGAGCCCTCATGGTCCATGGGGGAGTCCTCCACAGGGTCTTCTTCCGAGTGCTGCGATAGTGGCACATACTTCGGTATGTCAGCTGAACTGGCAGAGTGGGTCCGTAGGTTCCTCTCATGTCGTGGCCGTGCATGCTCAAAGATCCTGGGGTCGCCATAGGGGGATGTCGGGAAGAAGCGATAACTATATACGGGGTGTGCAAATGGCCGTCCCAAAAACATGAAGATGCGCACAGTACATCGGCCCTCAAAATGGAATGACCCATGCTCCGAGTCATGGTGGACCTCCCACTGGGGTGTGTCAACGAACAGCACGAACGTCGCCATCTCACTCTGAAGACGTAATGGAAAGAAAGAGATAGAGGGAGTGAGATTCTTACTAAAGAAACTCAGTAGGGCTCTCCTCCTATCCTAGGTGTCATCATTTACGTCTCCAGGTATCTCGGGTTATGTATAAAACTGTGGACATATATTGGTTCAATTATAAGTTTTCTAAAGTCTCAATTTCTGAGATCCGTTTCTTTTAACATATCACTTGTATTTACATAAATCATGGGGAATAAATTGTGGGACTTCAATCATATAACTTGGATCATAGAACGTAAAACATATAGCTTGGATCATCGACATAAATCATATAACTTGGATCATAGAACATAAATCATGTAACTTGGATCATGGAACATAAATTATATAACCTGGAACCATAGAACATAAATCATATGACTCGGTACTTGGCACATGGTGACTCATCTTGGTTACTTAGGTGACATTAAACTTTCACTTAAACTAGGGCCGCCCTCATATTTCTCCCTTTTGAGAAATCTCTAGGCTATGAGCTCATACCACACTAGTCGTCACTAGTATCTAGACTTTATCCCTTGGGATAAGTCAACTTCCCGACTTTAAGTACGGGTTTAGGGGGCTAGAATCACATTGTCCCCACCCTTAGCTTGGTGGTTTCAAAGGATTACATTCTCATATTTTAAAGTCACCCTAAGTTTAATATGTTACTTTAAGATGCCACATAATCAATGCATAACACATAATTACCACTTCAGCATCTCTAAGGTTCTTTTAAAGAAGCAATAACATGAGATTACAAACCATCACATGAGGGTAATAGTTCACATGGCACCACTACATCATGAGCTAACACATCAATTCATCGTTAAATGAGAGGCACATAATCATCCCTTAAGGTAGAAACCCTTAAATCGGGTAACCTCAAACTTTCAAATTATTTTCTTATACCTTTAAGGGATTGATTAACCTCATTACCATGATTTATTAAGTCCTAAAACCTAATTAATCATGGCTGGACAGCCTTGGCAGTAAGCTTGTATTAGATGAATTACGGTGTTCTAGAAGATGCGTTTTAAACCCTTTCTCACATCCGACTTTTTCTATGATACAACAATTAATACCTAAGCCAATTATGAGTCACTCTGACTGATCTAGACATCATATAATGTGATTCTATAGATGTTAACCAATCTGGACAGAATTCATATTTTCTGTACCCATGGGGTTCTAGAATTCACATTTCAAGCAATTAAGGTAACCAAACATGCTCTAAAATGTCTAGAACAATTAGCATATAGTTGGAAAGGTATTCAAACATATTTAGACCACCCAAAACATAATTTAAGGTGCTGGAAATGATCATGGTAGAACCGAAATTGGTAAGTCATCAAATCATGTGTAAACTTTCTTTTTCATGTACCTAGGTAACTAGTTTCTCTTGGAACAATTTTAAGACTTCAAAAATACCTTGGAAATCAATTTAACTTGTCAAGAGCTTTCATAAAATACATAGGGCAGCAACTCTTTAAATTTACTCATGGTTGAAATTCTAAATATAAGAACATACTCAAAAATACTTTCAAATGTCACTTATGTTTAGGAAAAACTTAAAACATAAACTATAGGCTCTTGTAACTAATGAAAAACTCATCCTAGAGCTTTCATCATCACATGGCCGAATGCATTTCAAGAGAATGCCTCTTGACTTAACTTTTCTCAAGATGAATTGGACAAGTCTTTGAGCTCTAGTCCCTTAGGTGATGGCATAAAAGTAAACGTGCTATGCATTCCATTTTATTCTTCATTAGAGAGTAAAGTGAGAGCTTCAAAGTAAATATGAAATGCAAGAACTTGAAATTAAATGTGCAAGGCTCAAAGTAAATATGCAAAACTTGAAAGTAAATATGCAAGTTCCATTCTTTATTTTAGTGCTCTAGGCCCAGCAACAATCGACTTTAAGGCCGAAATAGAAAGGCTTCGAGATTATTTTAGGTGATATGCAAGCTCTCATTTTACATCTTTAAGTTCTTAAGTGATGACTTGAAATATAACATGGAATGCGAAGCTTGGAATTTAAACGTGCATTATGCAAGTTCATTCCTTATCTTGGGGTTTAGTGATAGCATAGAAATAAACATGCTATGCAAAGCATAAAGTAAATGTGAATGCAAGTTACTTTTATCTTGTCTAGAGCTCTTGCAAGACTTTTACAAAGAACATAGTTCCAACCCAAACCTCATTCTCACAAGAAAAGGAAACTACTAGTGCTTGAATACTTAAAATGAATCATGACCATAAAAACTTGAAGATGGCCGAATCTTCATCAAGAAGAATAAACCATTTTTGAACTCTAGGGACCAAGATCTTGATGATTCAAACACCAACATCTCAAGTCCTCATCATTGAGTATTTTACTATGTTTTAAACTTCCATCAAAACCAAACTCATGGTAAACATAAAGGAACAAAACCGAAAACATACTTGGTCTAGGAACCAAGTTCAAGCTCTAGAGTTTTGTTCATGTGACATACATCAACATGAAGCCCTCATCATCAAGCTACCTTTTTTTCAAGTTCCAAAGGCCTTCATGGCCGAAACCTCAAAGAAATGAGATGGAGTTTTCAAAGGTTCAAGAGAAACACAACTATTTCTTGAGTAAAACTTGGAAATGATAAACTTTTCTTAAGAAAACTCAAGCTTTAGAGGTTGTTCATGTGACAAACATCAACATAAAACCCTCATCATCAAGCTACCATTTTTTTCAAGTACCTTAGGCCTTTATGGCCGAAACATCAAGAAACAAAAGTTCCAAAAAGGTTTCATGAAAAACACAACCTTGTCTTGACCAAAACTTGAAAAAGGTGAAACTTTTCTCAAACAAGATTCAAGCTTTAGAGGTCTCATGTTGGGATGAACACATGGTCATCTCAAGAGAGCACTCATCATCAAGCTCTCCTCATCTTGGCCTTGAGGCAGAAAATGAAAGGAAAAGAAAAGGAAGAAACCGAAAAATGAAGAAGCAGCATGGAAGTTCCACCTTTCATCATTTCCTAACAAGATTCAACATAGAAATGAAAAACATATTGAGAAAGGTTCCCTACCTTGTGGTTTTTGAAAAGAAGAGGAAGAACTTGAGCTTGAAGAACTCTTGGAAACTTGAGAGAAAACCTCAAAGTGCTCTAAACTCTAAACTTTAGTAAAATGAACAAAGGTGCTTCAAGTTCCCTAAGCTACCTATTTATAGAGAAGTAAAATGATGGTGGCCTTTTGGGGGGAGAATTCGGCCACTTTACAGCCACATTGGGGAGGAAATATCTTTGTTCAAAGCATGGTAAAAAGTCTAGCTGTGCATGACCTAAGGTATGGCTAACAATGTAGCTTATTTCCAAACCTTTTAAATGAATAAAATCATCAAATTTTGGGCTGTAAAGGAGTGGAAAAAACCATGCCTTTCATGTCAAAAAATGAAGAAAATATTTTCTAATTTTGAATTTCCAAAGCATAGGTAAGGTGGTGTAAGACATAATGTCTTGAAAAGTTTGATTGAAAGCTTGAATGACCACAAAAACAATTCATTCTTTTTGAATTTGAATGACATAAATATTTTTAATTTAGAAATGAATTGAAAACCTTGATTGATGTATGACAACTTTTCTTGGAAGAGAAAGCACTTGAAAGGAAATGTGAATAGTGAAAATACTATTCATAGTTGCTTTTTCTTTAAAGAAAGGAAAGAATTAGAATTGAGTTGCAAATTTCCCTAAGCAAATTTTAGGTTCTAATTAACTTTAAATAATTATTTTAGCTTTAGATTAATTAAGAAAATTAATTAACCTTTCATTAGAGTCTAATATTGCTTAGGTTTGAGTTAAATAACTCGTTAGGCTTAAAATGCACTAAGCAGGGGTAAAATCGTAATTTTTACCAAAAGTTGCCCTGGACCTCCGGGACTTAGACCAACATGGTTCATGCCTGAAAACATCATTTTTGATCTCTGGGACGAGTCCGGGTCGAAGTCGAAACTTAAAACGGCCTTAAATCAAGTTAGGGGTATTTTGGTCATTTGTGCACAGAAATCTCAAAAATGAGGTTTTTCTGCTCCGTTGGACATTCACAATCATACAATCCCCTTCATATAACATATGAACCCTATGAGGATGGCCAAAGCCGGCCGTCCTCGTGTTTCGAGTAAAAATGACCTCAGGGGCATTTTGGTCATTTAAAAGTTTAGAGAAAAACGGGGCGTTACACTAATCTATGTGTGGTGTGTACACTATCACTCCTCAAGCGCCTCTAGTACTAGTAGTCCGGATAGGGTGGGACATAGCTGATCCATGGGCAAAAAGCACATCCAGAGTGGGCACTTGTTGCGGCTGGACATGAGCCTCTCGACGGGGGCGCATGGACTGCCTCCGAGCCAGCCTCGACTGTGTAGCCTTCTCCTCACTACCCTCTACCCTCAGTGGAGGAGTAGGGGCAGAGCTCTTAGAGTATAGATGGGTAGGTGAATCTTCTAATGGGTCAGTCTCTGAGTGTCTCGAATGGGGGACATAGTCGAGAAAATCACGCGCAGTAGATTCAGTAAAGTACGTGCGGAGTACCCTCTCGTTATGCATTCGCACACGCTCAAAAACCATATCGTCGTCAAATGGGGAAGTCGGAGGAAAATGATGGCTATGTACAGGGTGAAAAAAGGGGCGTCCCAAAAACATAAACACTCGGAGTGTGTAGCTCCCTTCAAAATGATATGACCAATGCTCCAGGTCGTAGTGCACCTCCCAGATGGGGGTATCAACGAACAACACGAAAGTCACCATCTGAAGATGTGACGGAAAGAAAAGATAGAGGGAGTAAGAATCTTGCTAAAGAATCTCAGTAGGGCAACCTCCTATCTAGGTGTCATCATCTACGTCCTCAGGAACCTTAGGTTTCTTTGAAAAAGGTGAGCATGCATAAGATTCACTTATTAGGTTTTAAACTTAATTATCCAAGGTCCGTTCTTTTTTGGATGAGTCTTAATGTCATGGATGTAACATAATAAAGCGTAAATGCATGGAGGGCAACAGGCATAAATCAATTAAACATCCATGGAGATATATCAACATCATACAGGTGGCATAAAGTGGCATATACTTCTCATGTAAAAGCATTTCTCTTTCTGTAACTGTGTGACATTCAAAGCATCGTACTGTAACATAGGGATCACCCTAAAAAGACAATCGATCTAGGGGTGCTCGGCTGAACCGGTGTCACCCAAAACGTGTCACATCTCTAGGTTATGAGCTCATACCTTAACTAGTCATCACTAGTTCTTACTTATCATCTGATGAGCGCAATCTCAATAATAATAATCATAATAGAATGCGTCGCACCGGTATCAAGTACACGGTGAATATTGTCTCTTCGGGGCATTACGTATCGCCGTCCCCCTCAAGGATTTGTTTCTGGGGTGTTACGTATCGCCGTCCCCCAGAACGCATTCTCACAGTACTATGTCACATTCAAAACTCATATCTTTTTGAAAACTTTCTAAGTTCCTCAAATTTGTTAGAAATTCGGCAGCATAACCACGGCACACCAAATTTCTTCCAAATTTGCTTTATGCCACATTCATATATGTACATAATCATGAGCATCACAATCATAATAAATTTTCATAATAAAAACATACACCCACATGAAGTACTAAAGTTCATTATACTCTTAAATCTTGGGTGTCTTATGTTTTGACCTTTACGGGGCTTAAACTCGAGATATAACTATTCTAACATTTGCTATTGACCTTTTATGCACCTAAGGATTCACAACTAATGATTCCTACTAATATTTATGTTTGTCAATGAATCTGGACAGCATCATGCTTTAAGGGTAGAAATTATATCTTGTGATTACGGGGTTCTAGAAACTACGTTTTAGACCCTTTCTACATTCCGTCTTCGCCTAAAGCACTATAAATTAAACCTAAACCAATTATGGGGCATTCGTATGCCTATGAACTAATTATAAACCATGTTTATTATCTTACAAGGTTGCTGGATAGAAACAAAAAATTAAATAATCTAAGTGTTCTGGAATTGCACTTTTACGGTTTTCTAGTTACTAGTTTTCCTATAGGCGCTAAAAATCAATCCTACATCAAATGTTACCAAGTTTTTCATGATTAATCGATTCTAAACTGAAATTTATCCCATTAAAATAGTTTTAGCAGAGGCTAAAAATAAATGGGTCAAAACTATGCTAAAACTCAACTTTATGGTTTTTCTGTAAGACTAGTTTCTTTGCTAACATGCGTAGAAAGGCTCCTACCTCAACATATATAATTTTTACACATTCTAGCATACCAAAACATCATCATACAACAACAACCATAGCATGGCAGAATCAAAAAGCATAGTTCCTAAGAAACACATAATCTTACATTTTCAAGACATAAATTACTAGTTTCTTTTGGAATCGTTTTAGGACTTCTAAAACTCTTTGAAAACCAACTTATTTCATTAAAATCCTCATGAACTAAACAAGGGCAGCAACCATTTGAGTTGGCCCAAGATTGAAATTTAAAACGTAAATCCATACTTGAAATATTCTTTGAGTTCTCCTATGCTTAAGAAAATCCTAAGATATAGATTATGGGCACTTGTGACTGGATGAAACTCACACCAAACTCATCATCATCACATGGCTGAATTGTGCATTCAAGGGAATGCTTCCAAAACCAAACTTTAGCTTGACATAAAAGGGCAAATCTTTGAGCTCTAGAGTCTTTAAGTGATGACGAAAAGTAAACGTGATGTGCATTCTATTTTAGTCTTCATTATAAAGTAAAGTAAAGTGAGAACTTCAAAATAAATGAGATGCAAGGACTTGAAATACAAATATGAGGTGCTAGGAATATAAATATGCAAGACTTGAAAATAAATATGGAAGACTTGAAAGTAAATATGCAAGTTCATTTTATCTTTTAGGATTTAAGTGATGACTTGAAATATAAATATGCTAGACAAGGAAAGTAAATATGAATGCAAGTCCAATTCTTTATTTTAGTGCTCTCTCCACAACAATCGACTTTAAGGCCGAAATAGGTGATTTTTGAGATTAATTATTAGGTGATATGAGAATGCAACTCTTGTTTTAATCTTTACGTTTTAGGTGATTAGCTCAAAAATAAATATGCTAGGCAAGGAAAATAAACATGCAAGTTCATTTTTACATCTTTACTAGAGCTCTTACAAAACTTTAAAGGAACTTAAACCTCAACCCAAACTTATCATAACAAGGTAAAACAAGCTTTAGAGTTCTTGTACCAAGGTTTATAAAGAAACCATGTGGTGTGAACTTCATCATCAAGCTTAAGGAATGGATTAAAAGAAACAAGTTAAACATTAATATTATTTAAAGAACTGAAAATGGATCAAGTTAGAAAACCAAGCTTTGAGTTTTAGAAACCATCTCACCATGTCTTTGGTGACAAAACCAAAATATCAAAGAAAAGGAAACCATGGCCAAAACCATGAAGGAGAAAGGATAAAAATTTGAAACTCTAGAGGCCATGATCTTGATGATACATCAATACCAACATCATGTGCTCTCATCCTTGAGTCATTTCCCATCCAACATAAACCTTTAAAATCAAAACTAGGATCAAGGAAAAAGGAATAAAAAATTGAATCTAGAGCATGAAAAGAAAAGGAAAAACCGAAAACTATATTCAAAGAAAGCAAAAGAATACTCAAAATGTGTTGAAATCAAGACCAAGTTTCAAGCTTTAGAGGTTCCTCAAATGATGAACATCATCATGAAATCCTTATCATCAAGCTCTCATTTCCAAGCCTTTTAAGGCTCTTGGCAGAAAAGAAAAGAAACAAAGAGGAAGAAAGAAGTTCTAAAAGATTCAGGAGAAACCATAAAGCACATAACTAAATAACAACTTTTAACGAATGAAACACTTAAATAAAATCCCTACCAAGTGATTGGAGGTTGAGATGAGAGGAGAAGATGAAGAAGTTGAAGAAGAGGAATCTCTTGAACTTGAGAGAAAAAGAAAAGCTTTAAGGTGTTCTTGAAAACTCAACTTGGCAAATGAACCAAAAGTGATTCAAGTTCATCCAAGCATGCTATTTATAGAGAAATGAAACATGAGGGGTGAGAATGGGGGAGAAGTGGTGCCATTTTTAGGGGAGGTAGGAGGGAGAAAAATATCTCTTAGTTATGTCATTTCAAGGTAAGGTGTAAGGCATGATGTAGGCATGGGTTTAGGCATGGTGTAGCATGCTTCTTTGAGTGTGTGAGTGAACAAATTTGTGATGCATGAGGGGGTGAGGTGGCGCCACTTTTTGGGAATCCAAGGGGAGGAAAATCTTTCATTTAATTATGGTTTAGAGGTGTGTTTAGGTGTAGCTTTGATTAGGCTTAGGATTAGTAGTTTGTAAGTAAGTGTGTGAGTGAAAGGATAGGTAATCAAGACTATTTAAGGCATGATTAGTGAGGGTGCGACCAATTGGTCCGTACTGAACTCTGCCATTCTGGTTGGCTACTGCTTTGACCTCTTCATTGCGCGATAATGGGACACGTCAAGGAAGGCATTGAAAGGGGTAGTCCTGGCCACTGGTACCCGTTGCTGACCTCTATTTAAGCTATTCATTCCTGCATGGGCTCCCTTTAATGCACTCCAGCTCATATGTGTTTACTGACTATCTCTGATAGGTTTGAAATGGCTTGTTTGAGGCATCATATGCAACTAGTACAAACTGATGTGGCACTATTGTGGTGGCGACAGTCATCAAGTGGCATAGCTCACCCAAGAAGAAAAGATAAGGGTAAGAAGCTAGGTCAAGAATTCTAAGAAATGACATATTCTTACTGAACCTAGACATGACTTATTTTTCTATAGGCCTCAAACAACATTGGGTGGATGCAAATGGCTGCAGTTCTATTTACATAAGTGCCATGCTACTTATGAACACTTGCTCCAGTACCATACAGGAAAACCTATGGCTCTAATACCACTTTGTCATGACCTGAATTAGATCATGATCGGCACATGAGGAATCTCATCCCCATGTAATGTTCGTGATCGATGCACCATACTATATGCATATTTTAATCATGAAACATTTAATTCATAATTCCATTTTTAGTATAAACCTCTTTTTCTAAATATCATCCTCATATAATGCATTTAATAAACAAACTCTAATTATATATATATGTAATATAAAATATGAATTGCTCTATACAAAATAACCATGAGAACTATAGCCATTTAATTATAAAAAAATTATCATAAACGATACAAATCTATCTCTATAGTCTGGGACTTGTCCGCCAGGTCGATAAACCTATGAATTGAATGCAAGGGAAGTCGATTGAATCGCTTTAGCGTTGATTCCTCTAGTGTAATATGGGGAAGGTTCTGTATCAGATCTGGCATTCCATCTAGATACATTCGAGAATGAAATATATCTAGATGATTCTGGGGATCCGTGGTCCCATCATAGAGTTTGATATCACTGGGGGGTTTGAATCTGTGGGGAAGTGCATACCTCATAATTTCCTCAGAAAATAGAAAAATTAGGTATTCTTCATGCCCCCTATATTCTCTTCTTCTGTATTATGTTCTCCGATTTGAAGTGCTGATATCTTCAAGACATGGGCTACCCTCTCTGATCTGACCTCTTCGATTTACATCACCATCATGGTCATGACTTCTGTGACCTTCCCTCGTTGTCTCATCATGATGGCGCCTAACCGGAGGCTGGGGAGTATGGCTGGGCTACGCTCAAACTCAGGTTGGCCTATGGGTATGCTTAGTTTTTAAGGTTTTCAGTTGCTCCTCGAACCTTCTGGCTTTTTCTTCCTCACATCAAAGGCGTGCTTTTGCTTCTTATGCTGTTACCTATTCCCAAGCTAAATGCTCATCTTTGCTCTTCTTCTTTGCAATTTGTTTTCTAGGGCTTGCACATAGATTGCTTGATTGCGCATCATATGGAAGACGTCCGTTATCATATGGTCCGGGGCCAGAGCTTCTGCTCGCGACGCCCTCGAAGCCTGACTAATTTCCTAGTATTGTGTGTGAGGTTTTGGTTGGGGTTCGAGTTGGTGGTCAGCAATGGGCATTTCAGGCCTCTGTGCAATGGAATGCACTCATTGTTATACTTCTGGGCAACATCTAATTTCCTGGTATCATGTGTAAGGTTCTGGTTGGGGTTCGGGTTGGTGCTCAACAACGGGCATTTCAAGCCTCTCTACAATTGAATGCACTAGTTGTTGCACTTCTAGGCCACGTCTATTAGTGTGGAATGCGGATTCAGAGGAGGCCATCTATCCATCCTAGAACAATTCTAGGTGCAATGCATTTCCAACTTGGAGGACAGGACTCTTAGTAGTCTTGGTTCTTTCCATGGTTTTCCTAGTAAACATAAAAGGGAGAATAGCAATCGTGTCCCCGGCAATGGCACCAATGTATCGAAGGAGTATGGAAAGTGGTTACCTAGCAAATGAAGACCTTCATGAAGTTGCTATTGTCCTTGCACGGTGCTGTTAATCAATGGATTTAGGGAAGGTAAGGTACCTGCAAGTACTCCACCTAAGGTATCACTTTGAGTTCAGGCAAGGGTATACGTTCAGAAAGATGTCATACCTGGTTAATCATTGAATACCCTTTATATGTGGAGTCCAAATGCCCATTGCCACTTCCCTGTATTTCAAGAATGTGGTTAGTGGGCTTATGTGTGGACTAGAATGTGAAATTGTGGGTTAGTGGGCTTTAAGACACTTCATACTTTCATAATCCCAATCTCGGCTCTTGCTGTCGGAAGTCAAAATGATCAGTGGGCGTGTTGCACGTCATCTAAGACTTCATCCTCAAACCCTTGTGCGGATGAATCTTCTAGTAGGCTGGCCCATGAAGATTCTATGAAGCCCAATTTGGGTTGTGAGGTCTCAACCCACATAACAGGTTATAATAATACATACATACATGCATATATATATATATTGGATCAATCCTAACTTCCATTTACGTCATTAGTACCAGTACTCAAAACATAATAATTTTATCTAAATAAATATGATAACAATTTCTATCAACTAAAAGTAAATGCTTAGTCCTTGGCGAATATGAGCTTCTGTTGGTAATCTTATGGTTCTTGTGAACCTTGGCTGTTCAAGGGATTGCCTTCATGGCTGTTCACTAAGTTTACCTACATGGTTGTTACTGATATTGCCATGGTTGTTTACTAACTCACATCATATATAACTCAACAGAAATAAATAAAATCAACAATAAACTCATAGTACTCTAAATCCATGTAACTCTAACAGTCTGACCTTAGCATAATTGTGGTTATGAAATCATGCCCAAGGAATCACCTACTTGTAGACGTTTCAATTTCAAGGCCCACATAATATGTAGCTGCCAACTGTCATGAATCATATGAAGATTCATACTCTAAAATTCCTTTGACTAAATTTCTAAACCATGTGTCAAGCTAATATACTTTTCATAAACTACATAATTCTAATATCACACTTTTTTTCTAACTCAAGCTTAGTAATCATCATGTGTATACTCATAATGACTAAAAACTGTTAATTCACTGTCTAGTCTCTAAATCATGAGAACAAATTCTTTTCTTTGAATCTCTGTAACTAAGCTCTACTATGAGTTTAAAGGTTCTATCATACAAGCATACTGCTCTTGAATTCATTATGGAAGTCATGAAATCTCTAAATATAATCCATTCATACTCTAGTTCTTTTACAATAATCATTTAGTAATAGATGGTCCCATGAGTTTCTTAAAACATATATTTCATGCTGTTTGAAAATCATAATCTCAAAAATTGAGAAAACCAATAATAATTTATACTCTCTTTAAAATCATCTCTAAAATTACGCAACAATGTTACAATGTACGGAAAATAACTCTAATGACCAAAATAAAAGTCACAGGATTGAACCTACTTACCTAGAGGTGTGGAACATGAGGAAACAACTCCGATAGAGCTTCGAGGAGGAGGGATGGCACCAATGTCTGCCATTTCAACCATTAAACTCATGAATACTCGATGGGTATCTCTAGATTATTCCAAATAACTCTAACAATATTAGGGAAGCACCCGAACTTGACAACAAAAAGAAACTATAACAACCTATACCAAGCACATAAAAGAATGGGAAGAAAAGAGATCAATATATATTAACATTAACATACCTTGATGTTTTGGAGGAGCTAGATTTGAGTGAGATTGAGAGAAGAAGAAATGTGTTTGGGAGAGGGGATTGGGGTTTCTGATCAAAGAAATAGGGGAAGAAAGAGCGGTTATAAAGTTAGGGGGATATCAGCAAGTGCAATGACATCATTTCTCACTGCCCCTGTGTAGTTTACTCACGACAGCTATAGCGGTCCCGGGATGCTTATAGCAAAGGGCAATTCTCCCAAATTTTCTAAATTTTATCCATTATGTAGCATTTGGGTTGTCTCAGTATTCACTTATCATCCTCATTTCAAAACTAGGAATCTTCAAGATTTTCTAAACTTATGGGCTAAAGACGAAATGTTTAAAAGTTTCATAAATTTCATTAAAAATCACTCTTTAACTTGTTTTCCTCTTAGGAACAAATACTAGGACTTTAGTATATAGCATTCTAAGAAGGTGTAGGATCTAGACTTGGTGAAATTCAGAACCCAACAACAATGGTTTGGTCCTGGAAGACTTGAGGCCATACATAACTTGTCTACTGACACATGTACACCTAGCATTACAGTTACACCAATGTAACTTGATCCTAACCCGTATATATATAGTCAAAACAATTATTTCATAATCAACTCAGTAGTATCCCAATAGAAAAATAGAAATCTCTAGTCATGCATAGAACCTGTGTAACATCCTTAAATTCATAAATAACATAAATATCGATTAATGCTAATTAGAAATTAGATAAAATATAGCAAAAACCAAGAGAACCTGGACCAGTTTTATGAAACATAACAAATATTATTAGAATATTCTTGTGTTTCTAGAGAAAAATGCAAAGAATTACAAAAATGCCATCATTTAACAGAAATAACGAAAATACCCTTGCTATGTAAAGGAAATTACCAAACTACCCTTGCTTTATTAGTAAATGACAAAGATACCCTTACTCTGTAAATAGAATTACAAGAATATCATTGTCATTGTATAATTACAAAAGTATCCTTGTCTTAGTTAAAGAAATTACTACAATGACAATTACAACAATGCCATTTCACAAATCCCTAGATTTGTCTTTGGGCAAGAATGAATCTAAGCCATTGGATTAAGATGACAATACAATAATTCAACCACATACATCATACACATTCTTAATCACATACATACACATAGATAATCTCATGCTAAAAATTAAAAACACTTATTAAAGCATAAGAACACATGATATAAATCTATGATGCATACATACATTAAAGGTTAGAAAATTTCCACTAACATTTTTGCATAAAACATGGAACATGATTTCATAAAACTAGGCCAACATGTTTCCATAAAACATGGAGTGTTTTCATCCAAAGTTTGGCCAACATGTTTCCATAAAACATGGAGTGTTTTCATCCAAAGTTTGGCCAACATGTTTCCATAAATCATGCTCCAAGAATTAATTCTCTAAATGTTTCTTGTCTTGATCCTTCCACTATAAATACTCTTCAAACTCTTTTCCATTCCTTACATTTCCAAAACACAAAGAGGCCTTACATGCTTTGCAAGAGATACATTCTCTAGCTCTTGTAAAATACATACACTTTTACTAGTTTCCATGCCTTAGAAACTCCCTAAGTGCTCTTTCTTTCTTATATTTTTCTCTACCATTCTTCTTATGTTCTCCTCTTCAAAGATTTCTCTAACCCTCTAAACCTTATTTTAAACACTTAAATTCTAAACTCAAACCTTCACTAGAGTTCTAGAGCCAAGATTCAAGGAGGGTCATCTACTCCAAGGACTCTTGCTTAAGCTCAAGAAAGAAGAGAAGGACTCTTTTTAGACCCTACATAAGAGGTAGGAGTTTCTTCTTTATTTGTTCAATCATTATTGGCTTCTAACCATGGATAGAATGCCTCAACCTTGAGTTATTGTCAAAAGTTTTGAATGATTATTTGTAAAATATATTTTTAGATAGCACAATATATTCTATTATGTTCTTAGCACTTCTATGATGTTATCATACTCAAATATAACATAAAAAGATAGTATGTGAAACTTGATTTTTTAATAAAAATTACTAAAGACATAAAAATGGCAGGTGCTGGAATTTCAGTTGATTCTGGCAGCAGGCACTTCTGAATGTAATGATCATAAAATATGAAGTATCCTGAAATAAAAACATTTTTATCATAAACTAGACTCATTATAGAAGACTCTCCAAAAGAATCACCCAAAACGGAGTTCTCTAGCTCAAGATATAAATTTTCAAAGCTAAGCCAAAAACTTAAACTCTACATATGACCTTACAATAGTAAAATAAGTGTAACTCACTATATAAAAATCCAAATGGACTGATTTCAACTCCTTAGGAAAGCTAACACATAGAGAAACACATATATGCATGTTATACATAATGCTTTGCACCACGTAAATATAGAATGAGAAATGAATTTTAAGGACACTGTGCTGTGAGAGTGTAGTTTGGAACGGGTCTGGCTAAGGAAAGACTTGGTATTTAAGCGTGTCCATTGTGACCCACCTCTCTTTCCCCGGGAACCCTCCTGTGCACGGATTACAGTTGAATTACACTAAAACTTAATGAATTAGGAATCTAAAACTACCTTTTCTAGGCTGAGATAACAAGTATATAGAGAGCTACAAATTTTTCTCCTAAAAGATGTTAGAAATTGAAATAGAAGATTCAAGTCTTGCAAGAAAACTTAAATATTTAAGTAGTAATAATCTTCAAGAGGAAATATATATATATAGAAGTCATAGGGGAGCTTTAAAATATGTAAAGAATATTTAATAATATTTTAAGGTGCGTTAATGTATTACTAAAAATTAAGTGTACAAAGAAGACTAAGAGAATCTATATGAGATCTTATATAAGTCTATCCACTAAATACCTGCTTAACATGAATACTATTTTTTATTTACCATGAGACTTAGTATGAAATGTCTACTACTTGATATAAGATTGTGTATGAAATGTTTCTATGATATCCAAGCTGATATATAGTATTATGAATATATATTGATGAGTTATGAAATGATAAGAATGGATGATTGATTGTACCATGATTTATTTATGATTGCATGATTATTTTTCACTCAATGAGAATAAAAGTAAGGCCTGAAAAAGTAGCAATGATAGTCTGAAAAAGTGGACTTGAGCTAAGCTCACGGCTTAACCCCTAAACCGCTGAGATCACTAAGAATCGGAAAGAAAACCAAAAGGTTATGGCGACGCCACGGTATGAGCTCATTACCCTTTTAGGGTGGTCTAAGGCATTGATGTATTCATCCCGTGAGTAATTATGAGACATGTCAATAAAAGAGAATAAAGTGTCATGCATGAATACTACTAGTAGAAATGCTTGTATGATTACAAAACATAAAGAGATGCATGAAATCATTAACTAATGTGCCGACTTGTAATTGATGATTTAAGTTAGATATGTATGACTCGCTAATAAGAATAGTTTAAAAGTAACTCTACCTCGCTAATCACGCTTATGAAAATCTTGATAAATGAACCTTTACCTGTCCATCACTTTGTAAATAAACCCGAGGTGGCTGGAGTGACAACGATGACACGATCGATACCAAGTTGAAATTCCTACTGAGAAATCCAAAGATTTCTCACTCCTATGTATGTTCCGTTGTCACCACCAGACATCGATGGATCCCAACTATTCGAGAAGGGGAAGTCTCGCCTCCCGAGTCAAGATGCACTGAGTCCTGGGAGCTAGGAGAATGACCACTACTAGCCTAGCCTCATTTAGACATCTGATAGGCTAAGAACCACGGCCACCACCTCTGTAGTTATCTATGCTAGAAATTTTCACTTCTCCACTGTTGCTATTCGTATGCTGTACTTTCTTCTATGTACTATTTATTAGAAGTACAAAAAGCCAGTACTGTATTTACCCATGTAGGTGCTACTCTGTAAACTCATGTTGGTAACAATGTATAATTATTCCATGTTATGTTAAGTATTCTAAATTTCTACAATGATATTACTGCTCAGTAAACTTCAATTTTAGAAATTATATTATATCGGAACTATGGCGCACATACCATTCACATTACAGGCTTAGTTTTTAAAAGTAGATTCGTATAAATAAAATTACCCTTATCTTCTTATCATTAATTTAAAAATAAAATTGATTAAAGAATATAGGTAACAGCTAATAGAGTCCGGGTCTATTAGGGTGTTACATTATGGTATCAGAGCAGTTCATCCTGTTTAAGCCTGGGGAATGGACTGACTTTGCTTCTATCATGCTATTGACCTTATCTATATGATAAGATATAGGATTTAGAAATGCATGATCGTCTTGTGATACTGCCATAGTTGCTACCATGCTTAGCTATAGTATTGAGCCCGATCAACTCGATGACTGTTATTTGGTGTGTCTAGGAACTAATGGCAGCAAACAGACGTACGCACGGGACACGTGATAGAGGAAATCGTGATGAACTGGCAAATGCACTCCAGGAGATGGCTAGGGCTATGCAAGCACAAGCAACAGTGATGATGGAACAAATGAATAGGAGGTCAGAAGAGTCGATTGGAAACCAAGAACATGGAAAATTCTCAGAATTCAAGAGGGCTGGACCCCCAGAATTCAAAGGGACAACTAACCCTGAAATAGCTGATGGATGGATTCAAGAAATGGAGAAAGTTTTCTCAGTAGTGGAATGCTCAGATGAACAAAAAGTGGCATTCTCCACTTACATGTTGAAAGGAGAGGCTGCCGCTTGGTGGAAAGGTGCCAAAGGTTTGCTTGAAAATACCGAAACGCAGGTTACGTGGGAGGTTTTCTGTGCTACATTCTATAAGAAGTATTTTCCGCACCAAGAAAGAAGGCAAAGGAAGTAGAATTTCTCACGCTAACACAGGAAACCAAGTGTGGTGAGTACACACCAAGTTCAAGAATTAATAAAACATTCAACTAGCTATCAAAGGGATCCCAATGAAGTTTGGAAGTGTATGAAGTATGAGAGTGGCTTGAGGCCAGACATTCTAGCATCTGTAGCCCCGTTGGAAGTTACTGACTATGCATCTTTAGTCAGCAAAAGCCAAGTGGCTGAAAATTGCAATCGCCAGTTGATCACCCATCGAGTTGAAGAGAATAATAAGAGGTCTGCTCCACAAGGCTACCAAGCGTTCCCACCCCCTCATAAGAAACCGTACCAAGGAAGTGGATTCAAGGAAACGACCTCAACACCCTATGACTAACCGACCTAGGATGCAAAC
This sequence comes from Dalbergia cochinchinensis, assembly GCA_031216125.1. NCBI lineage: Eukaryota > Viridiplantae > Streptophyta > Magnoliopsida > Fabales > Fabaceae > Dalbergia > Dalbergia cochinchinensis. Next base: position 27,328,879 of record CM062375.1, on the reverse strand, counting down.
TGTCAATCGACCTAGGACAGTCGGCATTCCCGAACCTACTATTAGACCACCTTGTGCCACTTGTGGAAAGCAACATGGAGGAGAATGTAGATTTGGGAAGAATGTCTGTTATCGGTGTGGACAGTCAGGTGGCACTATTCTAGGGATTGCCCAAAGATCATCCAGCCTTCTACACCTATGCCAAGGGCACAGTGGACGTGTGTTTGCTATCACTGCCGAGATGGCCTCGTAATCCGACGATCTCATTCAAGGTAAGTGTATAATTAATGGAAAATCCTTAATTGTATTGTTTGACTCTGGCGCAACGCATTCATTCATTTCATATGACTGTGCACATAAGTTGAAACTTCATATATCCCATTTGAACATTCTCTTAGTTGTTTCTATACCTACTATAGATGCTGTTAGGATTGATCAAGCATGTCTAAACTGTGAATTTGAAGTAGCTGATAGGATTTTTCATCATGATTTAATATGTCTGCCCCCGTTTGGCTTTGATGTAATTTTGGGCTTGGATTCGCTTTATGCTAACCATGTGCTACTACATTGTCCAAATAAGACAATAGTGTTTCTTCCTAAACCCAAGCCTTCTACACCCAATAGAAAGCTACGGCTATACCTGAACTCCATAATCATGGGGGATAGTAGGAATAAAAAGCGAGGGTATGTTTTCCTAATGACAAGTGAGGAAGAAGTGAAACAAGACCTAAATGAGATTGCTGTGGTAAAGGAATTTGCGGATGTATTCACGATGACATACCCGAATTTCCCCCACAAAGGGAGATTGAGTTTCCTATAGATTTGGTGCCAGGAACAGGACCCATATCTATAGCTCCTTATAGGATGTCACTTGCTGAGTTGACAGAATTGAAGAAACAATTGGAGGAATTACTAGAGAAGAAATTTATTAGGCCCAATTAGCCGCCATGGGGAGCTCCAAAGATCTTTGTTCGTGAAAAAGAAGGATGGGAGCATGCGATTATGTGTGGATTATAGGCAACTCAACAAGGTAACCATTAAGAATAAGTACCCTTTGCCTAGAATAGATGACCTCATGGATCAATTGAGAGGAGCCCAGATTTTTTCTAAAATAGACCTACGATCAGGATACCACCAGATCCGCGTAAAGGAGGAAGATGTACCAAAGACGGCCTTTAGGACTAGATATGGACACTATGAGTTTAATGTGATGTCATTTGGGTTAACCAATGCACCGGCAGTGTTTATGGACTATATGAATAGGATTTTTAGACCATACTTGGACAAGTTTGTAATAGTGTTCATCGATGACATTCTAGTCTACTCTAGAACAGAAAAGGAGCATGAAGAACACTTACAAGTGGTGTTGGAGGTGTTGAGGAATAAGAAACTTTATGCAAAGTTGTCAAAGTGTGAATTTTGGATGAAGGAAGTTAAGTTCTTGGGTCATGTGGTTTCACATGGGGGAATAGCAATGGACCCAAACAAGATAGAAGCGGTGCAACAATGGGAAACCCCTAAAGCTGTGACGGAGATTAGGAGTTTTCTAGGGTTGGCTGGTACTACCAAGGTTCATTAGAGGCTTTTCCCAAATTGCTTTACCCCTCACTAAGCTAACAAGGAAGAATTCAGCTTTTATATGGAGCCCAGAATGTGAAGAAAGTTTCCAAGAACTAAAAAAGAAGTTGACCACTACCCCTGTCCTAATCCTACCCGACCCAAAGGAAAAATTTGAGGTGTATTGTGATGCCTCGGAAAAGGACTAGGATGTGTTTTAATGCAAAATAGGAATGTAGTAGCCTATGCCTCTAGACAGCTCAAACCTCATGAAGTTAATTATCCAACCCATGACTTAGAACTAGCAGCTATTGTCTTTGCTTTAAAAATCTGGAGACATCATCTTTATGGTGTAAGGTTTGAAGTCTTTTCCGACCACAAAAGTTTGAGATACCTCTTCAACCAAAAGGAACTCAATATGAGACAAAGGCGTTGGATGGAATTTCTCAATGACTATGACTTTGGGTTGAACTACCACCCAGGAAAAGCAAATGTGGTAGCAGATGCTTTAAGTCGTAAGTCTTTGCATGCCGCGTGGCTCATGGTGAAGGAAGGCGAGCTGATAGAAAATTTTAGGAACCTCAACTTAGGGCATAGGGAAACTTACGGACAAATTTGGTTAAGTCAACTAAGCATAACTAGTAGTTTTAAGGATCAAATAATCCAAGCTCAAAGAGAAGACGAGGATTTCCTTAGAACCTTAAGCCTTGTAGAGGCGGGGAAAGGTGAAAAGAGTTTGTTCAAGATAGGGAAGGAGTGTGGAGATACCAAGGGAGAATCTGTGTACCAGCAAAGGAAGGATTGAGAACCAAGATTTTGGAAGAAGCCCACAAGAGTCAATTTAGTATACACCCCGGTATAACCAAGATGTACCATGACCTTAAAAGAATGTTTTGGTGGCCAAAGATGAAAGCAGATGTAGCAAATATAGTGGGAAAATGTTTGGTATGCCAGAAAGTGAAGATAGAACATCAAAAACCCTGCGAGTATCGCAACCTCTCGAAATCCCGAATGGAAGTGGGAAGGAATACGCATGGATTTCGTGATGGGATTGCCAAGAACGCCATCGACATGACTCCATATGGGTAATTGTGGATAGATTGACCAAATCTGCTCACTTTTTACCCATCCGAGCAAACTACCCCTTGGAAAAGTTAGCTCAGCTATACATCCAAGAGATAGTAAGACTCCATGGAGTACCCAAGACTATTGTCTCAGATAGGGATCCAAGGTTCACCTCGAGATTTTGGGGAGCCTTGCAAAAGGCATTTGGCTCAAGATTGTGTTTAAGCACTGCCTATCACCCTCAAACCGATGGACAATCGGAAAGAACAATTCAAACCCTTGAGGATATGCTAAGAGCGTGTGTCTTAGACCAACCAAAAAGTTGGGACAAACAGCTTCCATTGATTGAGTTTGCATATAATAACAATTACCACACTAGCATTGGGATGGCACCCTATGAGGCCTTGTATGGCAGGAAGTGTCAATCGCCACTTTGTTGGTATGATCCGAGCGAGCAAAGCATTTTGGGCCCAGATTTGGTAGAGGAGACAACCAAACAAATAAGGAGAATTAGGAAAGAATCCTCACTTTGCTCAAAGCAGTGTAAGAGCTATGCTGACAGAAGAAGGAAGCCTCTCGAATTTCAAGAAGGAGAACACATATTCTTGCGAATTACTCCTACTACAGGTATAGGCCGTGCAATAAAGGTCAAAAAGCTAAGCCCTAGGTTCTTAGGACCCTTTCAAATACTCAAAAAGATAGGTCCCTTTGCCTACCAAATTGCATTACCTCCAAATCTGTCCAACCTACACAATGTTTTTCATGTGTCCCAATTAAGAAAGTATCAGGCAGACCCTAGTCATGTGTTTGAGCCAGAAGCTATACAATTAAGAGATGACCTAACTTTTGGATTACCGCCAATGAGGATCGTGGATCATGGCACCAAGCAGCTAAGAAGCAAATCCGTATCTCTGGTCCGAGTGGCCTGGGGAAAAGATGGAATGGAAGAACACACGTGGGAGCTCGAGGAAGACATGCGAAAAGAATTTCCGAACCTATTCACAGGTATCAAATTTTGAGGACAAAATTTTTTAATAAGAAGGGGAGAAATGTAACATCCTTAAATTCATAAATAACATAAATATCGATTAATGCTAATTAGAAATTAGATAAAATATAGCAAAACCAAGAGAACTGGACAGCTTTTATGAAACATAACAAATATTATTAGAATATTCTTGTGTTTCTAGAGAAAAATGCAAAGAATTACAAAAATGCCATCATTTAACAGAAATAACGAAAATACCCTTGCTATGTAAAGGAAATTACCAAACTACCCTTGCTTTATTAGTAAATGACAAAGATACCCTTACTCTGTAAATAGAATTACAAGAATATCATTGTCATTGTATAATTACAAAAGTATCCTTGTCTTAGTTAAAGAAATTACTACAATGACAATTACAACAATGCCATTTCACAAATCCCTAGATTTGTCTTTGGGCAAGAATGAATCTAAGCCATTGGATTAAGATGACAATACAATAATTCAACCACATACATCATACACATTCTTAATCACATACATACACATAGATAATCTCATGCTAAAAAAATTAAAAACACTTATTAAAGCATAAGAACACATGATATAAATCTATGATGCATACATACATTAAAGGTTAGAAAATTTCCACTAACATTTTTGCATAAAACATGGAACATGATTTCATAAAACTAGGCCAACATGTTTCCATAAAACATGGAGTGTTTTCATCCAAAGTTTGGCCAACATGTTTCCATAAAACATGGAGTGTTTTCATCCAAAGTTTGGCCAACATGTTTCCATAAATCATGCTCCAAGAATTAATTCTCTAAATGTTTCTTGTCTTGATCCTTCCACTATAAATACTCTTCAAACTCTTTTCCATTCCTTACATTTCCAAAACACAAAGAGGCCTTACATGCTTTGCAAGAGATACATTCTCTAGCTCTTGTAAAATACATACACTTTTACTAGTTTCCATGCCTTAGAAACTCCCTAAGTGCTCTTTCTTTCTTATATTTTTCTCTACCATTCTTCTTATGTTCTCCTCTTCAAAGATTTCTCTAACCCTCTAAACCTTATTTTAAACACTTAAATTCTAAACTCAAACCTTCACTAGAGTTCTAGAGCCAAGATTCAAGGAGGGTCATCTACTCCAAGGACTCTTGCTTAAGCTCAAGAAAGAAGAGAAGGACTCTTTTTAGACCCTACATAAGAGGTAGGAGTTTCTTCTTTATTTGTTCAATCATTATTGGCTTCTAACCATGGATAGAATGCCTCAACCTTGAGTTATTGTCAAAAGTTTTGAATGATTATTTGTAAAATATATTTTTAGATAGCACAATATATTCTATTATGTTCTTAGCACTTCTATGATGTTATCATACTCAAATATAACATAAAAAGATAGTATGTGAAACTTGATTTTTAATAAAAATTACTAAAGACATAAAAATGGTAGGTGCTGGAATTTCTGTTGATTCTGGCAGCAGGCACTTCGGAATGTAATGATCATAAAATATGAAGTATCCTGAAATAAACACATTTTTATCATAAACTAGACTCATTATAGAAGACTCTCCAAAAGAATCACCCAAAACGGAGTTCTCTAGCTCAAGATATAAATTTTCAAAGCTAAGCCAAAACTGAAACTCTACATATGACCTTACAAAGTAGTAAAATAAGTGTAACTCACTATATAAAAATCCAAATGGACTGATTTCAACTCCTTAGGAAAGCTAACACATAGAGAAACACATATATGCATGTTATACATAATGCTTTGCACCACGTAAATATAGAATGAGAAATGAATTTTAAGGACACTGTGTCTTTGTGAGAGTGTAGTTTGGAACAGTTACGGCTAAGGAAAGACTTGGTATTTAAGCGTGTCCATTGTGACCCACCTCTCTTTCCTGGGAACCCTCCTGTGCACGGATTACAGTTGAATTACACTAAAACTTAATGAATTAGGAATCTAAAACTACCTTTTCTAGGCTGAGATAACAAGTATATAGAGAGCTACAAATTTTTCTCCTAAAAGATGTTAGAAATTGAAATAGAAGATTCAAGTCTTGCAAGAAAACTTAAATATTTAAGTAGTAATAATCTTCAAGAGGAAATATATATATATAGAAGTCATAGGGGAGCTTTAAAATATGTAAAGAATATTTAATAATATTTTAAGGTGCGTTAATGTATTACTAAAAATTAAGTGTATAAAGAAGACTAAGAGAATCTATATGAGATCTTATATAAGTCTATCCACTAAATACCTGCTTAACATGAATACTATTTTTATTTACCATGAGACTTAGTATGAAATGTCTACTACTTGATATAAGATTGTGTATGAAATGTTTCTATGATATCCAAGCTGATATATAGTATTATGAATATATATTGATGAGTTATGAAATGATAAGAATGGATGATTGATTGTACCATGATTTATTTATGATTGCATGATTATTTTTCACTCAATGAGAATAAAAGTAAGGCCTGAAAAAGTAGCAATGATAGTCTGGAAAAGTGGACTTGAGCTAAGCTCACGGCTTAACCCCCTAAACCGTTGAGATCACGGAACGGAAAGAAAACCAAAAGGTTATGGCGACGGCCACGGTATGAGCTCATTGCCCTTTTAGGTGGTCTAAGGCATTGATGTATTCATCCCGTGAGTAATTATGAGACATGTCAATAAAAGAGAATAAAGTGTCATGCATGAATACTACTAGTAGAAATGCTTGTATGATTACAAAAAGAAAAAGAGATGCATGAAATCATTAAGTAATGTGTTGACTTGTAATTGATGAGTTAAGTTAGATATGTATGACTCGCTAATAAGAATAGTTTAAAAGTAACTCTACCTCGCTAATCACGCTTATGAAAATCTTGATAAATGAACCTTTACCTGTCCATCACTTTGTAAATAAACCCGAGGTGGCTGGAGTGACAACGATGACACGATCGATACCAAGTTGAAATTCCTACTGAGAAATCCAAAGCATTTCTCACTCCTATGTATGTTCCGTTGTCACCACCAGATACTGATGGATCCCAACTATTCGAGAAGGGGGAAGTCTCGCTTCCCTGAGTCAAGATGCACGGAGTCTGGGGAGCTAGGAGAATGACCACTACTAGCCTAGCCTCATATTAGACATCCGATAGGCTAAGAACCACCGCCACCACCTCTGTAGTTATCTATGCTAGAAATTTTCACTTCTCCACTGTTGCTATTCGTGATGTTTGTACTTTCTTCTATGTACTATTTATTAGAAGTACAAAAGCCAAGATCGTATTTACCCATGTAGGTGCTACTCAGTAAACTCATGTTGGTAACAATGTATAATTATTCCATGTTATGTTAAGTATTCTAAATTTCTACAATGATATTATCGCTCAAGAAACTTCAATTTTAGAAATTATATTATATCGGAACTATGGCGCACATACCATTCACATTACAGCTTAGTTTTTAAAAGTAGATTCGTATAAAAAAATTACCCTTATCTTCTTATCATTAATTTAAAAATAAAATTGATTAAAGAATATAGGTAACAGCTAATAGAGTCCGGTCTATTAGGGTGTTACATTATGGTATCGAGAGAGTTCATCTGTTTAAGCCTGGGAATGGGTGACTTTGCTTCTATCATGCTATTGACCTTATCTATATGATAAGATATAGGATTTAGAAATGCATGATCGTCTTGTGATACTGCCATAGTTGCTACCATGCTTAGCTATAGTATTGAGCCCGATCAACTCGATGACTGTTATTTGGTGTGTCTAGGAACTAATGGCAGCAAACAGACGTACGCACGGGACACGTGATAGAGGAAATCGTGATGAACTGGCAAATGCACTCCAGGAGATGGCTAGGGCTATGCAAGCACAAGCAACAGTGATGATGGAACAAATGAATAGGAGGTCAGAAGAGTCGATTGGAAACCAAGAACATGGAAAATTCTCAGAATTCAAGAGGGCTGGACCCCCAGAATTCAAAGGGACAACTAACCCTCAAATAGCTGATGGATGGATTCAAGAAATGGAGAAAGTTTTCTCAGTAGTGGAATGCTCAGATGAACAAAAAGTGGCATTCTCCACTTACATGTTGAAAGGAGAGGCTGCCGCTTGGTGGAAAGGTGCCAAAGGTTTGCTTGAAAATACCGAAACGCAGGTTACGTGGGAGGTGTTACGTGCTACATTCTATAAGAAGTATTTTCTGCACTCAAGAAAGAAGGCAAAGGAAGTAGAATTTCTCGCTAACACAGAAACCAAGTGTGGCTGAGTACACAGCCAAGTTCGAAGAATTAATAAAACATTCAACTAGCTATCAAAGGGATCCCAATGAAGTTTGGAAGTGTATGAAGTATGAGAGTGGCTTGAGGCCAGACATTCTAGCATCTGTAGCCCCGTTGGAAGTTACTGACTATGCATCTTTAGTCAGCAAAAGCCAAGTGGCTGAAAATTGCAATCGCCAGTTGATCACCCATCGAGTTGAAGAGAATAATAAGAGGTCTGCTCCACAAGGCTACCAAGCGTTCCCACCTCCTCATAAGAAACCGTACCAAGGAAGTGGATTCAAGGGGAAACGACCTCAACACCCTATGACTAACCGACCTAGGATGCAAACTGTCAATCGACCTAGGACAGTCGGCATTCCCGAACCTGCTATTAGACCACCTTGTGCCACTTGTGGAAAGCAACATGGAGGAGAATGTAGATTTGGGAAGAATGTCTGTTATCGGTGTGGACAGTCAGGGCACTATTCTAGGGATTGCCCAAAGATCAACCAGCCTTCTACACCTAAGCCAAGGGCACAGGACGTGTGTTTGCTATCATCACTGAGATGGCCTCAGAATCCGACGATCTCATTCAAGGTAAGTGTATCATTAACGGAACATCGCTAATTGTATTCTTTGACTCAAGCAACGCATTCATTCATTTCATATGACTGTGCACATAAGTTGAAACTTCATATATCCCATTTGAACATTCTCTTAGTTGTTTCTATACCTACTATAGATGCTGTTAGGATTGATCAAGCATGTCTAAACTGTGAATTTGAAGTAGCTGATAGGATTTTTCATCATGATTTAATATGTCTCGCCTCGCTTGGCTTTGATGTAATTTTGGGCATGGATTGGCTACTGCTAACCATGTGCTACTACATTGTCCAAATAAGACAATAGTGTTTCTTCCTAAACCCAAGCCTTCTACACCCAATAGAAAGCTACGGCTATACCTGAACTCCATAATCATGGGGGATAGTAGGAATAAAAAGCGAGGTATGTTTTCCTAATGACAAGTGAGGAAGAAGTGAAACAAGACCTAAATGAGATTGTGGTAAAGGAATTTCCTGATGTATTCCTCGATGACATACCCTAATTTCCCCACAAAGGAGATTGAGTTTCCTATAGATTTGGTGCCAGAACAGGACCCATATCTATAGCTCCTTATAGGATGTCACTTGTCGAGTTGATGAATTGAAGAAACAATTGGAGGAATTACTAGAGAAGAAATTTATTAGGCCCAATTGCCGCCATGGGGAGCTCCAAAGGTTGTTCGTGAAAAAGAAGGATGGGAGCATGCGATTATGTGTGGATTATAGGCAACTCAACAAGGTAACCATTAAGAATAAGTACCCTTTGCCTAGAATAGATGACCTCATGGATCAATTGAGAGGAGCCCAGATTTTTTCTAAATAGACCTACGATCGAGATACCACCAGATCCGCGTAAAGGAGGAAGATGTACCAAAGACGGCCTTTAGGACTAGATATGGACACTATGAGTTTAATGTGATGTCATTTGGGTTAACCAATGCACCGGCAAAGTGTTTATGGACTATATGAATAGGATTTTTAGACCATACTTGGACAAGTTTGTAATAGTGTTCATCGATGACATTCTAGTCTACTCTAGAACAGAAAAGGAGCATGAAGAACACTTACAAGTGGTGTTGGAGGTGTTGAGGAATAAGAAACTTTATGCAAAGTTGTCAAAGTGTGAATTTTGGATGAAGGAAGTTAAGTTCTTGGGTCATGTGGTTTCACATGGGGGGATAGCAGTGGACCCAAAGAAGATAGAAGCGGTGCAACAATGGCAAACCCCTAAAACTGTCAGGGAGATTAGGAGTTTTCTAGGGTTGGCCCGGTACTACCCAAGGTTCATTAGAGGCTTTTCCCAAATTGCTTTACCCCTCACTAAGCTAACAAGGAAGAATTCAGCTTTTATATGGAGCCCAGAATGTGAAGAAAGTTTCCAAGAACTAAAAAAGAAGTTGACCACTACCCCTGTCCTAATCCTACCCGACCCAAAGGAAAAATTTGAGGTGTATTGTGATGCCTCTGAAAAGGACTAGGATGTGTTTTAATGCAAAATAGGAATGTAGTAGCCTATGCCTCTAGACAGCTCAAACCTCATGAAGTTAATTATCCAACCCATGACTTAGAACTAGCAGCTATTGTCTTTGCTTTAAAAATCTGGAGACATCATCTTTATGGTGTAAGGTTTGAAGTCTTTTCCGACCACAAAAGTTTGAGATACCTCTTCAACCAAAAGGAACTCAATATGAGACAAAGGCGTTGGATGGAATTTCTCAATGACTATGACTTTGGGTTGAACTACCACCCAGAAAAGCAAATGTGGTAGCAGATGCTTTAAGTCGTAAGTCTTTGCATGCCGCGTGGCTCATGGTGAAGGAAGGCGAGCTGATAGAAAATTTTAGGAACCTCAACTTAGGGCATAGCGAAACTTACGGACAAATTTGGTTAAGTCAACTAAGCATAACTAGTAGTTTTAAGGATCAAATAATCCAAGCTCAAAGAGAAGACGAGGATTTCCTTAGAACCTTAAGCCTTGTAGAGGCGGGAAAGGTGAAAGAGTTTGTTCAAGATAGGGAAGGAGTGTGGAGATACCAAGGGAGAATCTGTGGTACCAGCAAAGGAAGGATTGAGAACCAAGATTTTGGAAGAAGCCCACAAGAGTCAATTTAGTATACACCCCGGTATAACCAAGATGTACCATGACCTTAAAAGAATGTTTTGGTGGCCAAAGATGAAAGCAGATGTAGCAAATATAGTGGGAAAATGTTTGGTATGCTGTAAAGTGAAGATAGAACATCAAAAACCCTCTGGAGTACTGCAACCTCTCGAAATCCCCGAATGGAAGTGGGAAGGAATATCCATGGATTTCGTGATGGGATTGCCAAGAACGCCATCGGACATGACTCCATATGGGTAATTGTGGATAGATTGACCAAATCTGCTCACTTTTTACCCATCCGAGCAAACTACCCCTTGGAAAAGTTAGCTCAGCTATACATCCAAGAGATAGTAAGACTCCATGGAGTACCCAAGACTATTGTCTCAGATAGGGATCCAAGGTTCACCTCGAGATTTTGGGGAGCCTTGCAAAAGGCATTTGGCTCAAGATTGTGTTTAAGCACTGCCTATCACCCTCAAACCGATGGACAATCGGAAAGAACAATTCAAACCCTTGAGGATATGCTAAGAGCGTGTGTCTTAGACCAACCAAAAAGTTGGGACAAACAGCTTCCATTGATTGAGTTTGCATATAATAACAGTTACCACACTAGCATTGGGATGGCACCCTATGAGGCCTTGTATGGCAGGAAGTGTCAATCGCCACTTTGTTGGTATGATCCGGGCGAGCAAAGCATTTTGGGCCCAGATTTGGTAGAGGAGACAACCAAACAAATAAGGAGAATTAGGGAAAGAATCCTCACTGCTCAAAGCAGTGTAAGAGCTATCTTTGTGTAAGAAGGAAGACTCACGAATTTCAAGAAGGAGAACACATATTCTTGCGAATTACTCCTACTACACGTATAGGCCGTGCAATAAAGGTCAAAAAGCTAAGCCCTAGGTTCTTAGGACCCTTTCAAATACTCAAAAAGATAGGTCCCTCTGCCTACCAAATTGCATTACCTCCAAATCAGTCCAAACTCCATAATGTTTTTCATGTGTCCCAATTAAGAAAGTATCGCGGACCCTAGTCATGTGTTTGAGCCAGAAGCTATACAATTAAGAGATGACCTAACTTTTGGATTACCGCCAATGAGGATCGTGGATCATGGCACCAAGCAGCTAAGAAGCAAATCCGTATCTCTGGTCCGAGTGGCCTGGGGAAAAGATGGAATGGAAGAACACACGTGGGAGCTCGAGGAAGACATGCGAAAAGAATTTCCGAACCTATTCACAGGTATCAAATTTTGAGGACAAAATTTTTTAATAAGAAGGGGAGAAATGTAACATCCTTAAATTCATAAATAACATAAATATCGATTAATGCTAATTAGAAATTAGATAAAATATAGCAAAAACCAAGAGAACCTGGACTAGCTTTTATGAAACATAACAAATATTATTAGAATATTCTTGTGTTTCTAGAGAAAATGCAAAGAATTACAAAAATGCCATCATTTAACAGAAATAACTAAAATACCCTTGCTATGTAAAGGAAATTACCAAACTACTCCTTGCTTTATTAGTAAATGACAAAGATACCCTTACTCAGTAAATAGAATGACAAGAATATCATTGTCATTGTATAATTACAAAAGTATCCTTGTCTTAGTTAAAGAAATTACTACAATGACAATTACAACAATGCCATTTCACAAATCCCTAGATTTGTCTTTGGGCAAGAATGAATCTAAGCCATTGGATTAAGATGACAATACAATAATTCAACCACATACATCATACACATTCTTAATCACATACATACACATAGATAATCTCATGCTAAAAATTAAAAACACTTATTAAAGCATAAGAACACATGATATAAATCTATGATGCATACATACATTAAAGGTTAGAAAATTTCCACTAACATTTTTGCATAAAACATGGAACATGATTTCATAAAACTAGGCCAACATGTTTCCATAAAACATGGAGTGTTTTCATCCAAAGTTTGGCCAACATGTTTCCATAAAACATGGAGTGTTTTCATCCAAAGTTTGGCCAACATGTTTCCATAAATCATGCTCCAAGAATTAATTCTCTAAATGTTTCTTGTCTTGATCCTTCCACTATAAATACTCTTCAAACTCTTTTCCATTCCTTACATTTCCAAAACACAAAGAGGCCTTACATGCTTTGCAAGAGATACATTCTCTAGCTCTTGTAAAATACATACACTTTACTAGTTTCCATGCCTTAGAAACTCCCTAAGTGCTCTTTCTTTCTTATATTTTTCTCTACCATTCTTCTTATGTTCTCCTCTTCAAAGATTTCTCTAACCCTCTAAACCTTATTTTAAACACTTAAATTCTAAACTCAAACCTTCACTAGAGTTCTAGAGCCAAGATTCAAGGAGGGTCATCTACTCCAAGGACTCTTGCTTAAGCTCAAGAAAGAAGAGAAGGACTCTTTTTAGACCCTACATAAGAGGTAGGAGTTTCTTCTTTATTTGTTCAATCATTATTGGCTTCTAACCATGGATAGAATGCCTCAACCTTGAGTTATTGTCAAAAGTTTTGAATGATTATTTGTAAAATATATTTTTAGATAGCACAATATATTCTATTATGTTCTTAGCACTTCTATGATGTTATCATACTCAAATATAACATAAAAAGATAGTATGTGAAACTTGTTTTTTAATAAAAATTACTAAAGACATAAAAATGGTAGGTGCTGGAATTTCTGGTTGATTCTGGCAGCAGGCACTTCGGAATGTAATGATCATAAAATATGAAGTATCCCGAAATAAAAACATTTTTATCATAAACTAGACTCATTATAGAAGACTCTCCAAAATGAATCACCCAAAACGGAGTTCTCTAGCTCAAGATATAAATTTTCAAAGCTAAGCCAAAAGCGAAACTCTACATATGACCTTACAGTAGTAAAATAAGTGTAACTCACTATATAAAAATCCAAATGGACTGATTTCAACTCCTTAGGAAAGCTAACACATAGAGAAACACATATATGCATGTTATACATAATGCTTTGCACCACGTAAATATAGAATGAGAAATGAATATTAAGGACACTGTGTCTTTGTGAGAGTGTAGTTTGGAGCAGTTCTGCTAAGGAAAGACTTGGTATTTAAGCGTGTCCATTGTGACCCACCTCTCTTTCACAGGGAACCCTCCTGCACGGATTACAGTTGAATTACACTAAAACTTAATGAATTAGGAATCTAAAACTACCTTTTCTAGGCTGAGATAACAAGTATATAGAGAGCTACAAATTTTTCTCCTAAAAGATGTTAGAAATTGAAATAGAAGATTCAAGTCTTGCAAGAAAACTTAAATATTTAAGTAGTAATAATCTTCAAGAGGAAATATATATATATAGAAGTCATAGGGGAGCTTTAAAATATGTAAAGAATATTTAATAATATTTTAAGGTGCGTTAATGTATTACTAAAAATTAAGTGTACAAAGAAGACTAAGAGAATCTATATGAGATCTTATATAAGTCTATCCACTAAATACCTGCTTAACATGAATACTATTTTTTATTTACCATGAGACTTAGTATGAAATGTCTACTACTTGATATAAGATTGTGTATGAAATGTTTCTATGATATCCAAGCTGATATATAGTATTATGAATATATATTGATGAGTTATGAAATGATAAGAATGGATGATTGATTGTACCATGATTTATTTATGATTGCATGATTATTTTTCACTCAATGAGAATAAAAGTAAGGCCTGAAAAAGTAGCAATGATAGTCTGGAAAAGTGGACTTGAGCTAAGCTCACGGCTTAACCCCCTAAACCGTTGAGATCACTAAGAACGGAAAGAAAACCAAAAGGTTATGGCGACGGCCACGGTATGAGCTCATTACCCTTTTAGGGTGGTCTAAGGCATTGATGTATTCATCCCGTGAGTAATTATGAGACATGTCAATAAAAGAGAATAAAGTGTCATGCATGAATACTACTAGTAGAAATGCTTGTATGATTACAAAAAGAAAAAGAGATGCATGAAATCATTAAGTAATGTGTTGACTTGTAATTGATGAGTTAAGTTAGATATGTATGACTCTGCTAATAAGAATAGTTTAAAAGTAACTCTACCTCGGCTAATCACGTTTGCGAAAATCTTGATAAATGAACCTTTACTGTCCATCACTTTGTAAATAAACCCGAGGTGGCTGGAGTGACAACGATGACACGATCGATACCAAGTTGAAATTCCCTCGAGAAATCCAGCATTTCTCACTCCTATGTATGTTCCGTTGTCACCACCAGATCTTGATGGATCCCAACTATTCGAGAAGGGAAGTCTCGCCTCCTCGAGTCAAGATGCACTGAGTCCTGGGAGCTAGGGAGAATGACCACTACTAGCCTAGCCTCATATTAGACATCCGATAGGCTAAGAACCACCGCCACCACCTCTGTAGTTATCTATGCTAGAAATTTTCACTTCTCCACCATTGCTATTCAGTATCTTGTACTTTCTTCTATGTACTATTTATTAGAAGTACAAAAAGCCAGTACTGTATTTACCCATGTAGGTGCTACTCTGTAAACTCATGTTGGTAACAATGTATAATTATTCCATGTTATGTTAAGTATTCTAAATTTCTACAATGATATTACTGCTCAGTAAACTTCAATTTTAGAAATTATATTATATCGGAACTATGGCGCACATACCATTCACATTACAGGCTTAGTTTTTAAAAGTAGATTCGTATAAAAAAAAAATTACCCTTATCTTCTTATCATTAATTTAAAAATAAAATTGATTAAAGAATATAGGTAACAGCTAATAGAGTCCGGGTCTATTAGGGTGTTACAACCTGTGGCATAACAAAATCTTTGATTATGCCCAATATAGGACATAACAAAAAAAATCTCTGGTTATGCCTATTAACCATGGCATAACAATAATCTCTGATCTCTGGGGCACCTAACTAGATCCCATCTCTGTCTTCTCTGGCCCTGGGTAGCTTAGTATACCAAGGTTAACGGAGTAACTATTGTTAACATGCAGTCTGTTCCTCTATAGCTCTGTCATATAAAAAATATAGGACTGGAAGTCATATAGTCATCATATCAGGCCTAACCAATCATATTCACAATCCAATTCTTTATAAACTCATTTTAACAATAATGAGCCCATGGTTTTACATAAAATATATAGTGCATGCTATTCAGAAAACCACAATTCCATGAACTTGATTAAGTGTAACATCCTCCCAAGTACAACGTCATCCTTAAGTCATGACATCATACTCGAGAGTTGTTACTTATAAATTAGTGGACATTTCTTAAATATCTATAGCCATTTTGATTGATTCTCTAGATAACTAGGTCATAATTCTACTGAAATATATAGCAATGAAACCAAAATATTTATTTAATATAAAGTTTAGTACATAAAGGAAGCTCTTTTATGAGCTTTAACACACCTTTGTCCTCTAATAAATACAACATAATAAAAGCATTAACTAATATACTATTGTACTTCCAAGTTCTTTTGCATAGCAGTCTCTCGATTTTTTGCATCAACTTGGAGACGACACGGGAACACAAAAATATAGGGGTGAGAATTATACAATTCTCAGTAGAGTAACTCCCCCAAATACACAATCATAATGTCATCGTTATTGCCCCAACCACTTCGGTTTGTTAAGAAAAAGTGGTCATGCATTAGATAATAACGGTTTATTTTTAAAGTTCCAAATCATACTTTCGAAATGGGTTACTTTTAACATTCAATCACTTAATGTACATATACCATACTACTTAATATCATATACTACTAACTTTCTACTTAAATATATTGGTCTCAATATTGATACTAAACTTCTTCACTCGGCATATCAGACAAAGGATTACTTAGAAAGTTTACTTCTTCAACTTGCCTTGGTCCTCGACTAATCTTGTCACATCTGGACGTTACGTACCGCTGTCCCCAGTGTGGCAATAATGGGTAATAGATTGCTTTTTAGGATTGAGCTCATTCCTATACAAGATAATTAGATTTACTTTCTCCAATTCTCACACAGATCTATTCCTAGCTAGGTTTACTTTCCCCGACTCAATTCAAGGGTAGTCAGGTTTACTTTCCCTGACAGACTGGATTTACTGTTTCCAGCCCAAGGATTATAAATCTTATGCTCTTCTTGGTAGTTAGGTTTACTTTCCTTAACAAACTAGATTTACTTTCTCCAGCCCAAGAAACATAATCTTATGCTTTTCTTTTGCATATGAGCAATTGTAATAAGCATTCATATCTATGTGTACCTAATCTCATCAATAAGCTCACATGCTCAATTATTCATACTCATATTTAGGTACTCATGTCAAACTATTACAAGATGTCATTATTTCATCAATTCAAAGCATCAATTTATTTTCAGCACAATGGCAGATTTCACACTATTGTGGCATGAATTTATTTGCACATAAAACAATCATTTCAGAGGCTATAAAAATTATCAAGGACACCTCAATTTGTCATCAAGGTCCTGTAAAAATTTCAGGATAATTAGAGTTTTCTAACTATATTAAAAAAATTCTACAAATTTAGTAGTTAGAAACCCCTCCAGCTCAATTCAAGAACCATAATTCATAATTTTTAACCCTACCAAGTGATTGAATTAATTCAGAATAAAAATCATTGTTATACTTAAGATGTTATAAGTATCCTGTAAAAATTTCAAAGGATAATTCAATCATTTGCTGTGGCAACAAAATTATACAAAATTACAGTTTCAGTTCCCACAATCCAGATAGCATATTCTTAATTTCGGTTCTTGATTTTTCAAGGTAGTATAAATTGAAATCAGAGCTCAAGAAAATTCATGGAACTAGCCCAAGATGTTAGCTTCAACATATAATTTTTATAGCTCATAAAAATACCCATAATTCACCTAGAAAATTCGTGACTATCTGCTGCCTAGAATAGAACCGAAAATCCAGCATGCATATTTCAACTTCTCTTTAGCAAAAATGATTTTTAACATCATCCAAACTCTTCACCAAAATTAATATATCAACATCCATATATCATCAACCAATAAAACTAGAGATGACAATTTAAATCAGTGACTGAAATAGAAAAACAGATTAGAAGAAAAAGAGATTTAAAAACCCTACTTTTGAAAGCTTCAAAGCTTTATAACTTCAAAGGTTGTTCCAATTGATTTCCCTTCACTTCAAGGCCACCAATTCAAGCCCAAAGACTCCCTTAGGCAGTGAAGAATGATCTCTCAAGGTGGAAAACTATGATGGATTCAAATTCTAATCGGTTAGTTTTGTAGGTATTGAGGTGTAGAACAAGTTTTGTGAAGGAAGTTTGAATGCTTAGCAACTTTAGGCTATGATTTTTGAAGCTTGAAACATATCAATGGAGGTTTGGAAGGAAAGAAATGGAGGCTGTATTTGTAACGCCCCGATTTTCGCTAAACTTTCATAATGACCAAATTGCCCCTGAGGTCATTTTTACCCGAAACACGAGGATGGCCGGCTTTGGCCATCCTCATAGGGTTCATATGTTATATGAAGGGGATTGTATGAGCATGAGTGCCTAACAAAGCAGGAAAACCTCATTTCTGAGATTTCTGCGCGTAAATGACCAAAATACCCCTGTAACAGAATTAAGGCAGTTTTAAGTTCCATTTCGACCCGGACTTTGTTCTAGGTTCAAAACAATGATTTTAAGGCATGAACTATGTTTGTTTAAGTCCCGGAGATTCTGGGCAAATTTTGGTGAAAATTACGGTTTTGCCCCTGCATATCGCATTTTCAGCTTAATGAGCCGTTTAACTCCAAACCTAAGAAATATTAGGCTCTAATTAAAGGTTAATTAATTTCCATAATTAATCTAGAGCCAAAACCATCATTTAGAATTAATTGAAACCTAAAATTGCTTAGGGAAATTCAAATCTCATCCTAGTCTTATTCTTTAAAAAAGAATAAGAATCTGTGAATAGTGTCAAATAGTGTTTCCACTATTCACATCAACTTTTCTTTTCAAGACAAGTTGTCACACCCACATCACTAGTCTTAGAAGTGTTGACTCCCCTAATCCTTCTAGACCACCTCTAACCTAGGGATTTGTGGTTTTAAATAACCTATTAGTGCACCTAAGTACCTACTTAGCAACTTTTAATCCTAAGCCTAATCTATGTCACACTAAAGCACACTTCTAGAACATGGTTTAAGGAGATATTTCTCCTCCCCAAGGCTGCCAAGAATGGCGCCATTTCTCCCTAGAAAATCATCAAAAAGTTAGTCTATGTGTTCAAGCTATCTTGTGACATATGTCTTGAACACTTTCAATCAATGATCAACTTTCAAGAAAAATTGTCACTCAAGACTCAGAATATTTTATATGGTCAATCAAGGCTTTCAATTCATTTCTAAAATGAAAATAATTATGTCTTTCAAACTCAAAAAGAATGATTTGTTTTTGTGGTCATTCAAGCTTTCCATCAAACTTTTTCAAGACAACATGTCTTACAACACATTACCTATGCTTTGGAATTTAAGTCTAGAAAATTTTCTCCTCTTTTTGGGCATGAGAAGCATGGTTTCTTTTCAGATTTTGCAGCCTAAAATTTTAAGTTTTTATGCATTTTTAAAGGTTTGAAAATAAGGTACATGCTAGCCATACTTTAGGACATGCATAGCTAGACTTTTCACCATGCTTTGAATGACTTTACACCATGCTTTGAACAAGATTTTTCCTCCCTCATGTGGCTGTAAAAGTGGCCGAATCCTTCCCCCCAAAAGGCCTCCAATATTCAATTCATTTCACTTCTCTATAAATAGGTAGCTTAGGCAACTTGAAGCACCTTTGTTCATTTCACTAAAGCTTTGAGTTAGAGCACTTTGAGTTTCTTTCTCTCAAGTTCAAGAGCTCATCCTCTCCAACCTCTTCATCTTCTTCACTTCCTCTCAAATCCCAAACTCTAGGTAGGGAGCTCTTCAAGAATGCTTTCTTTTATTTTCATGCTCAATGTTTATCTTGCTTGAAAGTTGTGTTGTTAGTAAGTTTTTCTCCCAAGCATTCTTTTCGATTTCTTCTTTTCTCTTCCTTTTCATTTTCGGCCTTAAGGCCATGGTAGTGAGAGCTTGATGATGAGTGCTCTCAAAGATGAAACCATGAGTTCATCTTAAAGTGAGGCCTCTAAAGCTTGAACCTTTCTTAAGAAAAAGTTCCATCATTTCTCCTTTTTCTTTCATTTTCGGCCTCAAGACCAAAATGAGGAGAGCTTGATGATGAGTGCTCTCTTGGGATAACCATGTGTTCATCCTAACATGAGACCTCTAAAGCTTGAGTTTTGTTTGAGAAAAGTTTTATCTTTTTCATGTTTTGGTTAAGACAAGGCTATGTTTTTCATGAAAACTCTTTTTGAGCTTTTTGTTCCTAGATGTTTCGGCCATGGAGGCTTAAGGTGCTTGGAAAAATGGTAGCTTTGTAATGAGTGCTTCATGTTGGCCTTTGTCACATGAACAAACTCTAAAGCTTGAGTTTTTCCAAGAAAGGTTTCTCTTTTTCAAGTCTTGGTCAAGAATGAGTTATGTTTCTTTGATGTCTTGAAACTTTCCTTTTCTTTTGCTTAGGTTTCGGCCATGGAGGCCTCTTGGACTTGAAATATGAGAAGCTTGATGATGAGAGTTGTGTGATGATGTTTGTCACATGAACAATCTCTAAAGCTTGAGTTTTCAAAAAAATAAGTTTACTATTTTCAAGTTTTGCTCAAGACATAGTTATGTTTCTCTTGAACCTTGAAAACCTCATTTCTTTTCCCTTGAGTTTTCGGCCTTGAAGGCCTTTGGGACTTAGAAAAATGGTAGCTTGATGATGAGGGCTTCATGTTGATGTATGTCACATGAACAAAACTCTAGACCATAAATTTGGTTTCTAGGCCAAGTATGTTTCGGTTTCTTTCCTTTATGTTGGTCATGAGTTTTGTGTTGTTAATAAATGTAGAGCATTGTAAAAATACTCAATGATGAGGACTTGAGATGTTGGTGTTTGAACCACCAAGATCTTGGTCCCTAGAGTTCAAAAATAAGGTTGTTTCCTCATGATGAGGATTCGGCCACCTCATGGACTTTGAGGATATGATTTTCTTTTATACAACTTAGCAACACTAGTGTTTTCTCTTCTTGTGAGGATGAGTTATGGGTTGAAACTTTGTTTCCTTTAAAGTCTTGCAAGAGCTCTAAACAAGATATAAAAGAAGTTGCATCCACGTTTACGTTTATGCTTTGCATTAGCACGTTTATTTCTTATGCCATCACTAAGACCCAAGATAATGAATGAACTTGCACAATGCACGTTTATGTTTCAAGCTTTGCATCTCATTTTATATTTCAAGTCATCACTAAACTCTAAGAATAAGAATGGAGATGCATTTCATCTTTTACTTTGTGCTATCACTTTATTTTCTAAAGGACTATAAAATGAAATGCATAGCACGTTTATTCTATGTCATCACTTGAAACTTTAGAGCTCAAACACTTGCCCATTTCATCTTAAGAAAAGAATTAAATCAAGCAGGTATCTCCTTGAACATCATTCGGCCATGTGATGTAAATGGCTCTAGGATGAGTTTCATTTAACTACAAGGGCCTATAATGCATGTCTTAGAATTTTTCTAAGCTTTGATGCACTTAACCAAGGTTTTAAACATGTTTTCGAGTTTTGAATCATTGTCAAGAGCAAGCCGAAATGGCTGCTGCCCTTGATGTTCCATGATGAGTTTTGGCAAAATAAACTTTGATTTTTCATGGTCTTGAAGTCCCAAAAAGGTTCCAAGAGAAACTAGCAAGTTATATGGTTGAAAGAAAGGTTTTTCTCATGATTTTATGCCTTAAAGGTTTTCGGTTCTGCCTTAGTAATTCCAGCACCTTAAATTCTGTTTTGGGTGGTCTAAATATGTTGTAATACCTTGCCAAGTATGTGATAATTGTTCTAGACTCTTTAAAGCATTATTAGTGACTTTGTTTGCTTAATATGTGAATTCTAGAACTATAAAGAATGGCAAAATGAGTTTCTGCCCAGCCTTGATAAAATATTTAGAATCACATTAGATTATGTCTAGATGTGTGGGAGTGACTCATAATTGGCCTAGGTATTAATTATTGCACCATAGAAAAAGTCGGATGCGAGAAAGGGTTTAAAACGCATTTTCTAGAACACGTAATTCATCAAATATGAACAACTACATAAAGCTGTCCAACCATAATTAATTAGGATTTAGAACTTAATGGATTATGGTAATGAGGTTAATCAATCCCATAAACATACTAGAAAGTAATGGGAAAGTTGAGGTTACCCGATTTAGGGATTTTTACCTTAAGGGATGATTATGCGCCCCTAAGTTTGATGATAAATTGATGTGTTAGCTCATGACGTGTATGGTGCCATGTGAACTATTATCCCTATGTGATAGCTTGTATAACATGTGATTATTGCTGTAAAAGAACTCTAGAGATGCCGAGGTAGTAATTATGTATTATGCATTAATTATGTGGTATCTTAAAGAAACATGTTAAACTTAGGATGAAAGTTGACTTATCCAAATGGATAAAGTCTAGATGCTAGTGACGACTAGTGTGGTATGAGCTCATAACCTAGAGTTTTCTCAAAAGGGAGAAATATTAGGGCGGCCCAGTTAAGTAAAGGTTCTTATGTCACCTAAGTAAACCAGTTATATGATTTATGTTCCATGTACCAGTTATATGATTTATATTCCATGTACCAGTTATATGATTTATGTTCCATGTACC
Source organism: Dalbergia cochinchinensis (assembly GCA_031216125.1). Classification (NCBI taxonomy): domain Eukaryota; kingdom Viridiplantae; phylum Streptophyta; class Magnoliopsida; order Fabales; family Fabaceae; genus Dalbergia; species Dalbergia cochinchinensis. The sequence continues at coordinate 27,306,541 of CM062375.1, read as the reverse complement.
AGTTATATGATTTACGTTCTACGTACCAAGCTACATGATTTATGTCTATGACTTTAGTATAAAAGCCTATGTAACACAAGTTCCATGATAAAAAGAACGGATTCTCGAAAAATGAGATTTTGGAAAACTCATAACTGAACCTATGTATGTCCATTATTTTATAAACAAACCCGAGACTCCTGGAGACGTATATGATGACACCTAGGATAGAAGGAAAACCCTACTGAGTTTCTTTAGTAAGAATCTCACTCCCTCTATCTTTTCCTTTCCATTACGTCTTCAGAGCGAGATGGCGACCTTCGTCCTATTCATTGACACTCCACGGTGGGAGATCCACCACGACCCGGAGTATGGGTCCTACCATTTTGAGGGCCGATGTACCTTACGTGTATTCATGTTCGTTGGACGGCCATTTTCACACCGTGTCTATAGCCACCACTTCACCCCGGCATCCCCCTACGACGATCCCGCGATTTTCGAGCATGCACGACTCCAATGGGAGCAGAACCTGCGGGCCCCCTCCGACCGTTCAACCGACTTGCCGGTATATGTGCCGTTGACACAACACTCGGAGGAGGACCCTATAGAGGATGTCCCCATGGGTCATGAGGACTCTACCCCTACTCCACCGCAGCGACCGACGGGCAGGGAGGAGACGGTTACCAAATGACGAGAGCTCCGGCACTGTGACCACGACTCGGCGTGGGCGGCCCATCCAATACAGTGGCATGCTCGCTTGCCGAGCTCCGCCCATGGATTGGCTACGTCCCTCCATACCCGTGATCTCCTTGCATAGACAGAGGGTAGGTCTTAGTGCACGCACACCGCTAGTATGGATGAAACCCCTTTTTGCGTTGGGGGTTATCCATCATAGATTGCACGGGGATCGGGATGTTTTCTTTCAGTTCTTTTCGATGTATTTCTGTTTTCTGTTGCATTTATTTATACATTATGTACTTGAAGAGTCCTGCCCAGTGGGTAGGCATTTTATCTATGAGGTATTTCAGTTATGATTGATGTTATGTTCAATGTTATGGTTTGGAGCCATTCCTATGTTATCGTTCGTATACTATGATACCGACTGTAGAAAGTTCTGCGCGGCTTCTATTTTAAGTAACGATTTCAAAAAAAAAAGTTGGCTCGTATTTTCGCTAAGTCTATTTTCTCAAGAAGATGAACCATGCCAGTAAGTAACGACTAATATTTGGCCTAAGTACATACTAGTAGTATCGGGTCGAATATTAGGGTGTTACAGTATTCAGTTGGTTCATAGCTGAGAATGACAAGAAGAAATGTCAAAGTTTGGTGGCTTGAGTTTACCTTATAATAAGCATAAATTATTTCTTTAATATAAAGGTTAATTTCTTTATGAAAAGAAACTAATATGAATAGCTAGGATTTGATCTTATTAAAGATTGAATCTTAGCCATTCATTTGATTTAAATGGATATACATCTATTTTTTGTAAAGATTAAACTAACTTTTGATGTTAGAAATTGCACACCGAAATTTTACCGAACAGGTAAAACACTGTACCCGGGTAATCAAATATTGCCCGAAAATTAATTCCAAGTATAAAATCTTTATTTCTATTTATTTCTAATCTTATTCCCATGTTTTCCCAATTTCGAGCACCTTCGGCTCCTGAATCAGGGGTTTTGGCTATCTCGACGGGCCTGCGGGGCCCACAAAACACTATTCACATTTTTTTTTTACAAAACCATTGGACCGTCATCATCATTGTTAAAACTGTCAGATTTTTGAAATTATAACTAATAAAGCTCAAATTAATTTTTAACTAATTTTTAGGGTGTTACATTAAGCATCAGAAATCTCAAATCTTTTTGTAGAAACTTCTAAAATCATGCTTTAAACCAGATTTTTGGTGAAAATAGCTATGTCACAAACATAGAGATTACAGGTTTGAACCTACTCATTTGGAAGGGTAGAATATACAGGACCGACACCAATAAAACTCTTGAAGGTATAAATGGCACCAGTATCTGCCATGGAATTAAAGAACCCTAAATCAATCTCTAAATACTCTAATTCCACCTTATCCATAGTGAAAGAATATCATAACATAGAACCCATAGAGAATGTAACGACCCATTTTTTTTAGTATTGTTTATGGTAAAATAATTAATTGTGAATAGTCTATAAGGATTTTGAAAATTTTGACAGACATAGTTATGATCACAATAATACAAGGAGTTTGTAAAAAAAATGAAAATTAATTTAAAATTATTAAAAATCAATATAATGATATTTTAATTGGGGATATGGACTGAGACCCTATAATTGGTATAAGGACATAGATAAAATAAGGACAAGGGTAAATAAATATTTTAACCTGGTAAAGTTTCTTTTATGTCAATTGTGTATCGAAATGATAATAATCGGTACACCAAAATGGTAATAACTAGTACATCAAAATAATGAAACTGATCTAAATAATGTATATTATCAGATCTCATATAATTTTTACTTAGGACAGTCATATATATATATATATATAGACATTTCTAATACAGGTATAAGGCAAATTGATCTGATAATAGGCATACTACTTACTTTCTCTCCAAGTAAGTTTTTCTATATAAAAAAAATGAAAAAGGGTGGCATTTTCTCATTCTCTAGACAACAACCACGTTCCTTTCTTCTTCCTTCATCTTTTTCATTTCTTTCTTCTTGAACCTCCATGAAACCTCCAAATTCTTGAAGGTTATGCTTAGGCAAACACTTAAACTAGTTCAGGAACACTTCCTCTACATCAAACTCAAGCCAAAACCTTGTTTTTCCATTTTAAATTTATTCAAACAGAAGCATATATGGGTGCTGGAAGATGGGTTTGAAGCTTGAGTTAGAGAAAAGTTTAGCAAAAAGCTTAGAAGAAAGGTAGAAAAGATTCTATGTCTTTTGCTTGTGATTATTTGGCTATTTTTGCTATATAAGCTCTTGTGACATGTTTGAAATTATGTTTTGAAATCTGAAATTTATTTCAACATGCCTATATATGAGCTTGATAGATGTAAAAGATGATATAGCTAAAAGTTTTGTGAATTGAATGAAATGATGCAAGAGATTTAACTATGTAAATGAAGAGATTTTTGGTTCTTTAAAAAGAATGAGGTATCTGGATATTTTACAATAATATAAGCAGAAATAATTTTATAAATTCTGAAATATTGGTATTTTGAAGTATGCTGATGAAGTTTCATGAAAAAGGATGAAATTTTGATTCATAGAAAAAGAAAAGCTTTGAAATCTATCATAGACACTTAGTTTAATTTCCTGAAAGTTTTAAGAATTTACTAAGTAAGGAGTCTTATAAGTTTTTGTAGTGAATAAATCTCATAAAATATTAGCAAACTTTGCAAAACTATCTCGTAATAGTTTAACAGATTTTATTGAAGATTCTCATAAAAAGTTTAGTTGTTTTCTTTTAGAAAAATCTCATAAAAAGTTTAGTAGATTTTACTGATAAATCTCATAAAAATTAGAGAGATTTTGAACAGAATATCTCATAAAACTTCAGTAGATTTTTAAACAGAATATCTCATAAGACTCCAAGAGATTTTGATAAAGGATATCTCATAAGACTATAGGAGATTTTAAAGAGAAGAGTCTCACAACAATTTAGGAGACTTAATAGAGAAAATCTCATAAGAGTTAAGGAGATTTCAAGGAAATCTCAAAGCAAAAGTATGAGAAATAAAGTTATTGAGAAGAGATTTTACTTAATAATCATGAGATTTTCTAGGCAAATATTAAAGACTCTTATGAAAAGAGAGAGCTTAAGAAAGTAAGCCTTATTTAATATCAATTGCTTGATTGTAAACTCATGGATTCACAGTGTGATCTATATCAGGTTGTAGTACGAGATACTACAACAAGTGAACTATATCAGCTTGTAACACAAGGTGTGACAACATTATGAGGAAAGTAATGTATTGAGAATAATATGCTATTGTGATCTATATCGGGAAGTAATATGAGGTGCTACATCAAGTGAACTACATTTGGATGTAACACAAGGTGTTACATCATTAGCAGTACATCCAATGAGAAGAATATCAGCAATCCTGTGAGTTCTATTCTCAAGCCTAAAGTTACTAATAAGATTATGTCAAAGAAGTAAGGAATCAAACAATCTAATTATTATACAAACAACTAGAATACCGAGTAATTAGTTAATGAATTTTATGATTTTATTATCAAACATAAGTGCACTCATAATACTCTGTTGAATAAAAAAAGGAATAAGCAAGCTATTGTAATGATTTTTACAAGAAATTGAAGATATATTAATTATTTTAATGCTATGTCTGATGTCACTATGTAGTAGACTAGTGTTTTTTCTACTGGGAATCTTTGATTCTCATTCCAACTCAAGTATCATATTTTTATATAAATTGAGATGATGGTGATTATTTTGTGGAGATCCTTAGTCGGTATTGGCATCACGATCCGCATCTTTTGATGATTAGTCTTTGTAATCAATTTCTTTTAATGAATTTTGAGTAGTACCCCACCTAGATTAGAGGGTTCTTGCGTGAACCAGGGTTAGGGTTCGATGTAGTAATGGATACTGGTGTTTAGACATCGGGTAATACAATTATGTATTCTTGACATATTATTTATGTTCAAACTTAGAGATATAGAGAGAAATTAGCTTATGTTTGTCATGAAAAGTAGGCTCATATGTAATAATATATATATATATATATATATATATATATATATATATATATATATATATATTTGTCTAACATCAAGTAGAGTTTACAAGTAATAACTACTCACTATAAGGTTATAGCTTAAGCATAGCTTTATGATGTGAAGAGTGTTACAAAAATAACAAAGAGCTTCAAAATCAATAATAAGAGCCTTGAATATAGATAATAATAATCAATCCTATCAAATGTAAACTAAGCAATCTATAGTGTAAAACCCCAATTTGTGCTTCCTTGATTATTTTAGTCTTCTAGGGTAATTAAGGGTGTGTGATGTGTGCTTGCATGATTGATTAGGCTTCAAGGACTAAATTAGACATTTATTTGTGCTAATTTGGCTTAATTGAACTTAAATGAACTTAATTAGTGCTAATGAGACTTAATTAAGGCTAGTCACCTTAATTAAGGATTAATCACCCTAATTAAGGAAACTGTGCATGATTAATTACTTGAGAGTTTCTAATGAGTCACTAATTATCCAATTATCACTAATCACATCACTAATTGAAGGGTGTAGTAGCATAAAGACAAGGAGATATGATGATGTCACCAACTATTACACTTGTCTCCTAGTAATTACATGTTTATGACAAAATTAATGGCAAGGTATACTTTATTTTGAATTGCTAACATTCTTAATGGTAATAGTACATGATTAATTTAAATTAATTTTGATTAGACTATGTTGATCCCATTTCACCATTGCTTTTGCTAAACTACCCCTAATTAGTATACTTTTTACCAAATCTACCATTACTTTTTTACTAATACCCCTAAACCTAATCCTACTAACACATAAACAAACAAACACTCAACCACTCCACTCAACCACACCACACATGCACAGGCACACACATATTTTCTTTTTTCACACAAACATTGTAACATCCTAATTTTTAACCCAATACTCCTAGAACGTATTTAGGTTAAACATTAGTCTATTACTCATTTAGTCCTATTCTTTAAAAACCCTTCTTTAAAATACTTAGCAAAAAATACGAATAAATTTTTCTTTTTTGAAACTTGAAAACAAAACGCGAGCCATGCGCTAATCTAACGTTTGTCATAACCATAACGTAGAGGAAAAAGTAATCACACCATACATAATTATGGAATATAGTATTATATATAACAACATAATATCATCACATCTTCATAGATACATAAATTACTAGTATCATTGTACCATCATTTACATCAAAATATGCACATATATAAGGAGTGTTACTTATCCGCCTACGACATTGGATAAGTACCAATCCAAAAACTAAACTATCCAAGCTTCTGTAGCGACCCTCTACTCTGTTTGCTAGTATGATCCTTAAGCACGAGCCTTAGAAAAAGTCACAAACCTCATCGTCATCCTCGTCTGGAGACGACACGGAAGGAAAGAAAGGGATGAGAAACTCATTCAAGATTCTCAGTAGGGATCTCCGACTCTAACACAAGTGTCATCGTCCCTAGCCACCTCGGTTTTAATTATGAAAAAGGTGTACATGCATAAGGTTTGGTTTTAGACTTTTCAAATCGATTTATTCGAAGTTGGTGTCTTTTAGTATGTCTTAATGACATGAATGCAACAGATATTAGATGAATGCATGACAATACCATATGCACATTAACATGAAAATCATAATACTTGGGCCCAACATAAAGAAACATAAATCATATAGGTAGCATAAAGAGGCACAGTACTTTTCATGTGACATCTTTCTCATAAGTCAAACTCTTAAGTTCCTTTTTTCTTAAAAACCACCCTCTTAACATATTCACCAAAAATCCAACCGACTTATCGGCCCCGACGATAATCTGGTCACCAAACTGCATCTCACCTATCGCTTAGGAATGAGCTCAATCCTAACTAGTTATCACTAGATTTAGTATGGGGTAATAGAGGGGTAACTCATCATTTCTTCTTCGAAACGCATCTACTGGCATCTAGTGCACAGTACTATTGTTCGCTTCGACAGGCTCAATGTCCATACCCCCTATGGTTTTGCTTTCTCCTCACTGTAGCAGGAGAAATACGTCTCGGTACTTTGTCACATTTGTTCTTGGGGTGCTCGGCTGAACCAGTGTCACCTAGAACGTATCTCAGAGTTTTCAAAAACTTTTCTAGGTTCTCAAATTTGATAGAAATTCGGTAGCATAACGGCTTACAACCGAATTTCTTCAAATTTGCTTTATGCCACGAAATATATAGAGCATGCATAGCCATTCAACATCAACATAGGATATCAAGTCATATAGTCACTCTCATCATAGCATATACGTCATCACATCATTACTTTTAACATTCTTAAAAGATAGCATGCTCCTAACTAGTTTGCCGGAATCAAGGACCGGGCTCAGCTAATGCATATGCTATGCTCCAGTCATTCTCATAATTAAACATACATCTACTTGAAATCACAAAGCTCATTATGTCTTAGGACCTATGGTGTCCTATGCTTTGACCTTTACGGGTCTTAATCTTGAAAATTAATTATCCTAACATCCATTTTTATCTTTTATGCACCTATAGGTTCAAAACTAATTATCCTCATTAATTTTTATGCTTAGGGGCAAAACTAAACAACTCCATACAGATTGTCGTTTTCTAAATCTTGCAATTATGGGGGTTCTAGAAACTACGTTTTAGACCTTTTCTACATCTCGTCTTCGCCTAAGGCGCTATAAATCAAATCTAAACCAATTATAGGGCATTCCTATGCCTATGAACTAATTATAAACCATGTTTACTGTAACGCCCCGATTTTCGCTAAACTTACATAATGACCAAAATACCTCGTAATGTAATTAAGGCAAGATAAGTTCCGTTTTGACCCAGACTTTGTTCTGAGGTTCAAAACAATGATTTTAAGGCATAAACTATGTTGGTTTAAGTCCCGGAGATCCCGGGCAACTTTTGGTAAAAATTACGGTTTTGCCCCTGCATATTGCATTTTCGGCTTAATGAGCCGTTTAACTCCAAACCTAAGCAATATTAGGCTCTAATTAAAGGTTAATTAATTTCCATAATTAATCTAGAGCCAAAACCATCATTTAGAATTAATTGGAACCTAAAATTGCTTAGAGAAAATTCAAATCTCATCCTAGTCTTATTCTTTAAAAAGGAATAAGAATCTGTGAATAGTGTCGAATAGTGTTTACTATTCACATCAACTTTTCTTTTCAAGACAAGTTGTCACACCTACATCACTAGTCTTAGAGGTGTTGACTCCCCTAATCCTTCTAGACCACCTCTAACCTAGGAATTGTGGTTTTAATTAACCTATTAGTGCACCTAAGTACCTACTCAGCAACTTTTAATCCTAAGACTAATCTATGTCACACCAAAGCACACTTCTAGAACATGGTTTGAGGATATATCCTTCCTCCCCAAGGTTGCCCAATTGGCACCACCCTGTCTTTAGAAGTCAATAAAGGTTAGACTAGGTTGTCAAGCTACCCTATGACACATGTCTTGTACTCTTTTCAATCAATGTCCATCTTTCAAGAAAAATGTCATTCAAAGATTTAAAGAATAAAGTATATAGTCAATCAAGGTTTTCAATTCATTTCTAAATTTAAATATTTATGTGTTTCAAGATTCAAAAAGAACTATATTTTATCTGGTCATTCAAAGTTTTCTTAAAAGGCTATACATAGACTATGCTTCCTTTACATCTAAACCATGCTTTGAGTTGACAAGTCAAGAAGATATTTTCTTCTTCTTGGGCCATGAAACCACACGGTTTCCTCCTCCTTTTTGCAGTCCCAATTTTAGTGATTTTGTTCATTCAAGATTTTAAAAAAATAGGTCACATTTTCAAGACATGTCATAGGCTACACCTAGCTACACTTATGACCATACTTTGGAATGACAACTCAAAGAGGTTTTCCTTCTCCTTGTGGCCACAAATTCGGCCAGCCTTCCTGTAACATCCCCTGCTGCTTTATGGATTGACGACTATCCCCACAAACCAACACGGGTCTTTTCAGCGTGCTTTGTCCTCACTCGTACACTTCCTGGGAAAACTTCCCAGGAGGTCACCCATCCCAAAATTGCTCCAAGTCAAGCACGCTTAACTGTGGAGTTCTTTCGCTTGGGCTACCAAAAGAAGATGCATCTTGTTGGTATAGGTAGTCCAAATTAATTCATATAAGTTCTCCTTAATCAGATAGTCCCATACCTATACAGCCTTAGGATCCTCTCATTCGGTGTGTAATCGGTTCATTCATGTACCCTCCGCTTCGAGAATCTGCCAGAGCGGCTCCTTGTCCGTGCTCTCCTTGCACCGCGATCACTCCCGACCGCAATCCCGGGCGTTACATGCCCACTCACTTCCGCCTGGTTAGTCCACGAACCACACCGCATCGGAGAGGTGCAGGCTCTGATACCATTTGTAACATCCCCTGCTGCTTTATGGATTGACGACTATCCCCACAAACCAACACGGGTCTTTTTCAGCGTGCTTTGTCCTCACTCGCACACTTCCTGGGAAAACTTCCCAGGAGGTCACCCATCCCAAAATTGCTCCAAGTCAAGCACGCTTAATCGTGGAGTTCTTTCGATTTGGGCTACCGAAAAGAAGATGCATCTTGTTGGTATAGGTAGTCCAAATTAATTCATATAAGTTCTCCTTAATCAGATAGTCCCATACCTATACAGCCTTAGGATCCCTCTCATTCGGGTGTGTAATCGGTTCATTCATGTACCCCTCCGCTTTCGAAGTCTGCCAGGAGCCGCTCCTTGTCCGTGCCTCCTTGCACCGGCGATCACTCCCCGACTTCGCAATCCCCGGGCGTTACATGTGCATCTTCTTTTCGGTAGCCCAAACTGAAAGAACTCCACAGTTAAGCGTGCTTGACTTGGAGCAATTTTGGGATGGGTGACCTCCTGGGAAGTTTTCCCAGGAAGCGTGCGAGTGAGGACAAAGCACGCTGAAAAGACCCGTGTTGGTTTGTGGGGATAGTCGTCAATCCATAAAGCAGCAGGGGATGTTACACTTCCCATCCACACATCCATGGTTTAGTTGTCTATAAATAGCTTGCCTTGGTGAGCCTTTGATCACTTTGGTCTTTTGCAAAGGTTTGAGCCAAGAGTAGGTGCTAGTTTTCTCTCAAAGTCTCAAGCTTTCTCATTTCTTTTCCCCTCAAGTTCCTAAGAGTTCCTCAAGCTCAAGTTCTCTCCTCCTTTTCCAAGACACAAGGTAGGGAACTCTTTCTAAACATGTCTTTGATTCTTATGCTTGAATCTTGTTTGGGAGTTGATGAATGGTTGAACCTCTATGTTGCTTTCTTTTTGGTTTCTTCCTTTTCTTCCCCTTAGTTTTTCGGCCTTAAGGCCTTGAATATGATGGCTTGATGATGAGTGTTCTCTAGATGTGACCATGAGTCCATGAGACCTCTAAAGCTTGAGTTTTTCTTAAAGAAAGTTGCATTCTTTACAAGTTTAGTTAAAGGAGTTTATGTTTCTCTTGAACATTTTGGATCTTCTTCATTTTCCTTCTTATGTTTTCGGCCATGGAGCCTTTTTACATGGGAAAATGTAAGCTTGATGATGAGAGCTTCATGTTGATGCTTGTCACATGAACAAACTCTAAAGCTTGAAGCTTTGGCCCTAAACCAAGCATGGTTTTGGTTTTGCTTTCTCCTTTATCATGAACTTTGTTTAAATATTTGTTTTGAAGGGAGCCATGTACTCAATGATGAGGACTTAGGATGTTGATGCTTGGATCATCAAGATCTTGGTCCCTAGAGATTTAAAAATGGTTCCTTCCTTTGTTAAGACTTGACCACTCCCATGACTCTTGAAGTCATGTTTCCTCTTGATGCCTTGGTACCAATGGTTTTTCTTTTCTTGTGAAGATGAGTTTTGGGTTGGGACTATGTTCCTCCTTAAAATCTTATAAGAGCTCTAGACAAGATACAAAAGAAACTTGCATTCACGTTTACTTTACGCTTTGCATAGCACGTTTATTTCTATGCAACCACTAAACCCCAAGACTAAGAATGAACTTGCATTATGCACGTTTAAATTCCAAGCTTTGCATCTCATTTTATATTTCAAGTCCTCACTAAACTCAAAGAATGAAAATGGATATGCATTTCATATTTACTTTGAGCTATCACTTTACTTTCTAAAGGACTCTAAAATGAAGTGCATAGCACGTTTATTTTATGTCATCATCTAAGATACTAGAGCTCAAAGATTTGCCCATTTCATCTTGAGAAGAGGTTAACCATGGAAAACATTCTTGGAATGTACATCTTGGCCATGTGATAAAGATAGCTCCAAGAGGAGTTTATTTAGTCACAAGAGCCTATAGCTCATGTTTTAAGCCTTTCCAAAACATATGTTGTACTCAAAAACATTGTGGGTATGTTCTTAGAATTATAAGAGTTTTGACAAGTTAAAATGGTTGACAAGATGTTTTTTTTTTGAAGTTCAAAATTGTTCCAAGAGAAACTAGCCACTATAAGCATTTTAAAGGAATGACTCAAATATGTTTAGACCTCATATTTCGATTTTTAAGATGTTGGTAATCGATTACCCAGCCCATGTAATCGATTACCAGAGAGCTCGGATGAGCTCAAACATGAACTCTTGCCCAAAGTAATCGATTACTATATAGTGTAATCGATTACACATTCTGGATTCTAGTAATTGATTACCTAATCATGTAATCGATTACCCAGATGTTCTAGGGGCACAGCAAAGTGTTTTAAACAAAATAATCGATTACAATTCCATGTAATCGATTACGTAACTCCCTATCTCGCTTTGATTCGAAATCTGAAGCTGTGTAATCGATTACAAGTCCCATGTAATCGATTGTAACCTCGACTTCCATGTTTTGAAATCTCGAGTCGTGTAATCGATTACAAGACTTATGTAATCGACACGTAACTCCAAGTTTACAAACGAATGCTTTTCCGATTTAATGACTTGAAGCTATGATCTTGCATTGCTTGAATCTGAGAATTGTTATGACATTAGTCTATGCTTTAGCCTAACATGAATACATGATCTTATATGTTCGATTTCAAACATGATCAAGTTAAGAGGCTTATTGCTCTTGCTTACCTTATGATGATACCATGTGAACTATTATCCCTATGTGATAGCTTGTATTAACATGTTATTATTTCTGTAAAAGAACTTTAGAGATGCCGAGGTAGTAATTATGTGTTATGCATTAATTATGTGGCATCTTAAAGAATCATGTTAAACTTAGGATGACTTAGAACATAAGAATGTAATCCTTTGAAACCACCGAATTAAGGGTGGGGACAATGTGATGCTAGCCCCCTAAACCCGTACTTAAAGTCGGGAAGTTGACTTATCCAAATGGATAAAGTCTAGATGCTAGTGACGACTAGCGTGGTATGAGCTCATAACCTAGAGTTTTCTCAAAAGGGAGAAATATTACGGCGCTCAGTTAAGTAAAGGTTCTTATGTCACCTAAGTAAACCAGTTATATGATTTATGTTTCAAGTAAACCAGTTATATGATTTATGTTTCAAGTAAACCAGTTATATGATTTATGTTTCAAGTAAACCAGTTATATGATTTATGTTTCAAGTACCAGTTATATGATTTATGTTTCATGTACCAGTTATATGATTTATGTTCCATGTACCAGTTATATGATTCCTGTTCTACGTACCAAGCTACATGATTTATGTCTATGATTTTAGTATATAGCATATGTAACACAAGTGCCATGTTAAGAAGAACGGATTCTCGGAAAATGAGATTTTGGAAAACTCATAATTGAACCTATGTATGTCCATTATTTTATAAATCACCCGAGATTCCTGGAGACGTATATGATGACACCTAGGATAGAAGGAAAACCCTACTGAGTTTCTTTAGTAAGAATCTCACTCCCTCTATCTTTTCCTTTCCATTACGTCTTCAGAGCGAGATGGCGACCTTCGTCCTATTCATTGACACGCCACGGTGGGAGATCCACCTTGACCCGGAGCACGGGTCATTTCATTTTGAGGGCCGGTGTACTGTGCGCATCTTCATGTTTTTAGAACGGCCATTCGCACACCCCTTGTACAGTTATCGCTTCTCCCGAGCATCTCCCTATGGTGACCCCGCGATCTTTGAGCATGCACGGCCACGACATGAGAGGAACCTGCGGACCCACTCTGCCGGTTCGACGGACGCGCCGCAGTACGTGCCATCATCGCAGCACTCAGAGGACGACCCTTCAGAGGAATCCCCCATAGGCAGCGAGGAGACAATATCAAATGGCGTGAGGGCTTTGTGTCTGACTGTAACGCCCAATTTTTACTGTAATTTTTACTGTCATTAGAAATTACTCAATTATCGAATTACCGTAGGTAATTATTACATAAGATTTGAGGCCGAACAATCCTCAATAAAGGAATATAACACTAGAAGAGAGGTTAGGAACGATTCATGCGAGAGTCGCAAATCCCGAATTTCTGTACGTATAAAATGACCAAAATGCCCCTGAAGTTATTTTACTCAGAAAATGAGGATCGTGGGCCCCACCTATTCTCAAGGGGATATTTTGAGGATAATAAGGGATTGTTTGTGTTATGTGTGTTAATAGAGCGGAAGGATCTCAATTTTGAGTTCCGACGCGCGAAATGACCAAAACGCCCCTGTGGCTGTTTTAACTCCGATGTGCGTGCCGACTGAGCCCGAACCTCACTAAAATGTTTTAAAATGTGTTTTTAAGCCATGATTAACCATTGGTTAAGCTCGGGTGGCCTCGGGCAATTTTTAAGTGAAAGTACGATTTTGCCCCTGTTTTTGGGCAGTTTTGAGAATTTCGGATTTTTGATTCAGATAATCAAACCTAAGCAATATTAGGCTCAAATTAAAGCTTATTAAATTCTAAATATTAATCTAGAGTCAAAATTATGTATTTAGATTGATTAGAACCCAAAATTGCTCAAAAACACCCAAATTGCTTACTAATTCACTTAAACCCTTAACCGTAAATTCTCTAAATTACATGAATACCTTGCCTACACCTAAATAATGCATGGAACACACAAATTTCACTTCTTTGGGCTGTAATGGACGAAATTATTGACGCCATTATGCAGCTGAATTATTGCCAAAAGTTGCACTAAAACAAAATGCCAAAATGTCACCATAAGAGACATAATTCCTTAATTTCATACAACTTTGTCTAAAATGATTTTTCCTCCCTTATTTCTCCTGCAAAATTCCGTCCACTACCTCATCATTTTGGCCAATTAGAAGCCTCAAAATCTTCTATAAATAGGCTTGCTTGAGTGGTCTTGGAATGCTTGGTTCATAACTAGTTTTTAAGAGCACCAAAAACTTTCTTTCTTCCTCCTCTTTGGCTGAATTCTTTCTTCAATTTTTCAAAGAGATTTTGTTTCATTTCACTTCAAGAAACCAAGTTCTCTTCCTCTTCTTCAACTCAGATTAGGTAGGGAGTAGTTTCTAAATTTATTTCTATGCTTTGAGGAGTTGTGTTTTTAGCTCAAAATGATGAAATTGTGAACTTGCCTTAGCTTTTCATTTTGGTTTTCCTCTTCAATTTTTCTTTAACCAATTCAACCATATGGCCTAGGTGGAACTAAGATGATGGCTTGATGATGAGGACCTTGAGGGTGGGTTGTAAATCCATCACAAGTTAGGCCTCTAAAGCTTGAAAATTCCACTTGATGCAAAACTTTAAAGAATAATGCTTTATGATGCTAAAACAAAGATTTTTAGTTTAGAACTTGAAAGATGTATTTTTCCTTTTATGTTTTATTTCTTGTTAAGATATGTATTGGGTTGAATTTATAATTCTTTTAAAGTCTTGAAGGAGCTCTAGTAAAGAAACAAAATAAATTTGCATCCATGATTAAGTTTATGCTTTGCATAACCATGTTTACCTTCTATGTCATCACTAAATTTTCAAGAATGAATAAATGAACTTGCATTTCTCATGTTTAAATTCCAAGCTTGTATTTCATGTTTATGTTTCAAGTCATCACTTAATCTTTCAAGATAATAAAGAGGTTGCATCTCATATTTAATTTATGCTCTCACTATATTTTATAATGGCTAAAAGAATCAACGCAAGGCATGTTTATTTTATGCCATCACCTAAAGATCCTAGAGCTCAAAGACTTGCCCATGTATCACAAGCAAAGAAATATGATTATTGGAGGTAAAGAATTTATTCTTTAAAAAGTCTTGAGATTGGAGCTTAAAAGATGTAATAATAATTCTCTTCTCCCTCTATCGTCCTGTATGACTACCGGGCTCGGTTTCTTAATATTTTCTTCTCCTCTATCGTCCTGTAAGGATTACCGCCGCTCCAGCTTTCTTGTATCATGTTTATATTTCAAGTTCTTGCATCATGTTTAATTTTCAAGTCATCACCTTAAATCTTAAAGATAAAGAAATGGAATTGCATATCATGTTTATAATTCCAAGCTATCACCTTATAAAGATAAGATTAAAATAAGGTTGCATAGCATGTTTATAATTCTAAGATGTCACCTAAATCTCTAAAGCTCAAGACTTACTCCTTTTATCTTAAGTGAGAATTTTAATTGTGAAAATCCTCCCAAATTTGACAAAAGAACTAGTTTCTAAATGAGTTTTAAGACTTTGCAAGGATTTTACGGGGAACTAGTATTTTATATGCACTTAAAATATGATTCTATGTAATTGCATGAGGTTCATGATTCGGCCACTGATCTGAGTTTAGTATCAATGTGTGATAATGATTTGATATGAATGATTTCCTGGCTTGCATGTTATAGTTGCTGTTGCAAATAATGAGAATGCTTGTACATGAAATGTTCTTTATTATGTAAAATTTACCTTTGTTGCTAGAAGAAAGTGTATCATTGTAAAAGTGTAATTTGGAAAGGTTCTGGCTAAGGAAAGACTTGGTATTTAAGCGTGTCCATTGTGACCCACCTCTCTTTCCTGGGAATCTCCCATATGCATGATTACAGTTGATATATATTATTCTAGCTTAAGACTATAAATGAGAAAATGTTATGATGTTTATGAATTGTATTATGATATAACATGCAAAGATTTAATGATGACTTAAACTTATAAGAAAATGATCATTTGGAACCATCAGACTATAGGTGGTGAAAAGGTGATTTTAGCCCCCTAACCCGTTCTCTCAAAAGGGTAGAGTCGGGACTTTAGCTTATCAAAAGGGATAAGTATATGCTAGTGACGACTAGTAAAGTATGAGCTCATAACCTAAATTACTCCCAAAAGGGTGGAGTATAGGGTGGCCTAAGGAAAATAATGATGATGATAAGATTTTAAGTCACCTAAGGCACTAAAGAAATGAAATATGTGCACTATGTCCACATGTAGCTAATATTATATGACGTTCTTTTATGCATGTTATTTGATAATGATGATGAGGAAAATGATGTAATGATAAAGGAAAAGTTCATTGTAAATATGAAATGTTAAGATTATAATGCATTATAAGACGCATGATTAAAAATTGACGAACCTCGGTTAAGTATTTGTCCGAACTTAAAATGAATCTTTGCATGCTCACTATTTTAGAATAATCCCGAGGTTCCTGGGGACTTTGATGATGACATCAGAGAAGGAGGTACCCTACTGAGAATTCTTTAGCAAGATTCTCACTCCCTTTTCTTTATTTCCGTCATTGTCTCCAGATTCAAATGGCGACTTTTGTCCTGTTCGTTGATACCCCTACTTGGGAATTCCACTATGATCCGGTGCATCGCTCGTATCATTTTGAAGGGAGGTGCGCAGTTCGTGTTTTTATTTACATAGGTCGTCCATTTGCACATCCTGTCCCTAGTTATCGATTTTCTCCTACTTCTCCCTATGGCGATGAAATGGTTTTCGAACATGCACGTCCACTTGATGAAAGGATGTTACGTTCTTATCCCGCTTCATCTGCTGTCCATGGATTTCCAGAGTATGTTCCCGAGACGAGATATTCTGAAACTGATCCTTCAGAGGACACTCCTACTCATGTATATTCTGAGAGCTCTGCTCCTACTCCCACACGTGTAAGAGAGGGTAGTGAGGAAACAGTTGTTCAGCCGAGGTTAGCGAGAAGGCCGTCCATGCGACCCCAGCCTGGTGCATCTCGTGTGTCCCGTCCCGAGGGAGCTCATCAGTGGATCGGATTTATTCCCCCATTTTCAGGACAGTGGCCATAGAAGGTTCTTAGTAGACTTATGTGTGATCATGCAGCCTAGTTTTAGGATAACCTTCCGGCTTTTGGAGTTATCTAGTTTAGCCGCATGTATTTCCTTAAGTATATTTTCTTTTATGGGTTTGCATAAGATAATGATGTATGAACATAACCCACCCTTTGAGTGAGGTTATTGTATGTAAATATATTCTATAATGTGCTTATGGATGTTATATGATGGAGCCTAAGTGATATGATGTGATATATTCTTAAACGTCTTATTATACCCCGGTTACTCGTTCACGTTGTACTCGGCTCATGTTTTCAATTATGTGTTTAAAAAAAAAAAATGGCTCGTAATTTCACTAAGTATTTTCAAATTATGAAGAAAGAACCAAAGTAAGGAGTAAAGTCTAGTCATTAATCAGATTCAACCTAGGTGTATCTGGTTAATTACTAGGGTGTTACATTTTGGTATCAGAGCAGTTCGATTCTCATGGAGCCTGAGGATTGGACTAGCTATGCTTCTAAAGCATAATACGTTAGTAACGCCATGTGTAGATGTTTATCATTAGGATGAGCTTCAGGATTAGAAATACATGACTCACTCGTATGTTGAAAGTGCCATGGTAACTTGCTCACTTTGCATGGAATATTGGGCCTGATCACCTCGTTGTTCTTGCTTTGTGTGTATAGGGACCAATGGCACGTCAACAATGTACTAGGAGCGCAGCACGTAATAATCAAGACAACGAGACAATTTGAAGCACTCGCGACGTAGCAAGGACCATGAGAATGATGATGGAACGAATGGATCAGGATCGTCAAGCCAATATGAATCAGTGGACATGAGATTCCCGAACATGCCTGCTTTCGGAGTTTCGTAAGGCAAACCCACCCGCTTTTCAAAGGGACCCTGAATCCAAATATTGCAGATGAATGGATTCGGAATATTGAGAAGGTCTTTGCTGTAGTCCCATGCTCAGAGGAGTAAAAAGGTCACCTTCGCTACTCATATGCTTGAAGGTGATGCCGGTTTCTGGTGGACGGGTGTTCGAAGACTCCTGGAGACGACCGACATGGACATTGATTGGGAACTTTTCAAGGTCCAGTTTTATGAAAAGTACTTTCCAGAGTCAGTTAGAAATGCCAAGGACATTGAATTCATGCAAGTTGTCCAGGGGAATATGAATGTGGCCCAGTACACTGCCAGATTTGAAGAACTCATTAAGTTCTCAAGAATGTACCAAGGAAATCCTGATGAGTACTGGAAATGCATTAAATACGAGTCAGGGTTGAAGGCGGAACTTAATGTGGCAGTTGCACATTTGGAGATTAGGGATTTCTCTACCCTAGTTAACAAATGTCGGATTATTGAAGAAGGTCAGAGAAAACTAAATACCCCAAAGTCAGATAATATTACCAAAAAGTTGACACCTCAAGGTCAGCAATTCAAGAGGCAGAATCGACCTCCATTTCCCCCTCAATCAAGACCACAAGGGACACAAAGAAATTTTGAACAAGGAAGGCCAAACAACAACAATCGCTATAATAACAACCGCTACAACAATAACCCCAAAGAATAATCACAACAACAACAATAACAACAATAAAGGGAAAGCACCACAAAGAGGTCCAAAGAAGTACCTCCACGGCTGCGCCATCCATGGAGTGTCCCAAGCGGCGCGAAGAATCATGGGAGCATGCCATGTCGAGCCGGAACAAACGTGTGCTATCGGTGTGGAAAACCAGGTCATTACTCCCGAGAATGCACGGAAAGAAACCCGCCAACCCCCAATCCCAAGCCACAATACCAGGGAAGGGTATTTATCATTAATGCTTGAAGAAACAACGAAGTCACGAAATCTCGTGGAAGGTAAGGGTAATATGCATGGTAAAGACTTAATTGTACTATATGATTCTGGCGCTTCTCATTCTTTTATCTCCCATTCATGTGTTAAAAGCCTTAATTTACCTATGACTGAGCTTCCTTTTGACCTTATTGTTTCTACCCCGACCGAAAACCCGTTAGGACTTGTAAATGTTGTTTAGATTGTAGTTTTATTATAGATAATAGATCCTTTGTTTTAGATCTTATTTGCTTACCCATGCGAGGTTTAGATGTGATTCTTGGGATGGATTGGCTTGAGGCCAACTGCAGTGTCGTTAAATCAAGTATGAGAAAACCATCACTTTTGTTCCAGGTCCTATTGAACCTAAGAAACCCATAAGTCTTTACATAACTGCTGTGGAAATGGATTGTGGTAAGGGTGAGAGTAAAGGTTACATTTTCTTAGCCGCTAGTGATGTAGACTTTGAGCAAAGTATCGATGAGATACCAATAGTAAGAAATTATCCTGAAGTATTTCCAGATGAGATACTGAGTTTCCCCCCAAGAGAGAGATAGAGTTTTCCATAGAATTGCTTCCAGGTGCAGGACCTATATCCATAGCCCCATACAGGATGTCCCCATTAGAATTGACCGAGTTAAAAACTCAATTGGAAGATTTATTGGAGAAAAAGTTTGTTAGGCCTAGTGCATCACCTTGGGGAGCCCTGTGTTGTTTGTAAAGAAAAAGGATGGGAGTATGAGGATGTGTGTAGATTATCGGCAGTTGAATAAAGTAACGGTGAAAAACAAGTATCCTCTCGCCTAGGATCGATGATTTGATGGACCAACTGAAAGGTGCGGTAGTGTTTTCTAAGATAGATTTGAGGTCAGGCTACCATCAAATTAGAGTGAGAGATGAAGACATACCTAAAACGGCCTTTGACACTCGAGCACGGCCATTTTGAGTTTGGCAGTAATGTCCTTTGGGTTAACCAATGCTCCAGCTATTTTTATGGATTACATGAATAGGATCTTTCACCCTATTTAGATCAGTTTGTAGTTGTCTTTATAGATGACATTCTCATATATTCTAAGACCCATGAAGAGCATGAATGCCACTGACCATAATCTAATCGAGATCTTGAAGGAAAAGAAACTATATGCCAAGATTTCCAAGTGTGAGTTTTGGTTGGATAAGGTGCAATTTTAGGGCATGTAGTATCTAAGAAAGGAATTGCTGTAGATCCTAGTAAGGTAGAAGCGGTAGTAAACTGGGAAAGACCAACCATCAGAATCAAGTAAGGAGCTTTTTGGGTTTAGCGGTTATTACCGTCGATTTATCAAGGGATTTTCCCAGATTTCCTACCTTTGACCAAGCTAACTAGGAAGAACACCCCTTTTCATGGACCGGAGTGTGAAAAGAGCTTTCAAGAGTTAAAACACAAGCCAACCTCTACCCTGCTTTAGTGTTACCCACCCCAATGTGCCTTTCGAGGTGTATTGTGATGCTTCAAAAAGGGTTTAGGTTGTGTATTGATGCAAGATAGGCAAGTGGTGGCCTATGCATCAAGACAACTCAAGCCACATGAGGCAAACTACCCTACCCATGACCTTGAGTTAGTCGTCAGTCGTGTTTGCTCTAAAGATTTCGAGACACCATTTATATGGAGTTAAGGTTCAGGTGTGTTCCGATCACAAGAGGTTGAAATATCTTTTTGATCAAAAGAGCTAAACATGAGGCAAAGGCGATGGATGGAGTTCTTGAAAGATTATGATTTTGGATTGAATTACCATCCTGGTAAAGCTAATGTAGTAGCTGATGCTTTGAGTAGGAAGTCCTTACAAGTGTCCCGTTTGATGGTGAAAGAGGTTGAATTGATTGAGCAATTTAGGGACTTAAACCTAGGAATGACTTTGACCACTAAGGGCATCAGAGCTTGTCATCTTAGAGTGACAAGTGAGTTCAGAGAAAGGATTGTTCAAGCTCAAGGGGACGATGCTGAGTTTCAAGAGACTTTAGGGGCAGTGAAGGCAGGAAAGTTGATAGGTTTTACCCAAGGAATGGACGATTTGTGGAGGTTTAAAGGTCGAATATGTGTACCTGCTAGTGGTGGCCTCCCAAAGGATATTTTGGAGGAAGCCCATAAGAGCTATGTTACCCTTCATCCTGGTGCCACCAAGATGTATCAAGATTTGAAGAAGATGTTCCGGTGGCCTGGAATGAAGAAAGATGTGTGCACATGGGTGAGTAAGTGCTTGGTGTGTCAAAAGGTGAACATTGAACACCAAAACCTCTCGAATGCCGCAACCTCCGTCCGATCCTCGAGTAGAAGTGGGATAGTATCTCCATGGATTTTGTGATCGATTACCGAGGACCCAAATGAATCATGATACCATATGGGTAATCGTGGATCGATTGACGAAGTCAGCCCACTTTTTACCTATTAAGGTGACTTATTCCTTGGATAGGTTAGCACAATTATATATTCAGGAGATAGTAAGGTTACATGGGGTGCCGGCGACGATAATCTCTGACCGGGATCCGCGGTTTACGCCACGATTTTGGGGAGCCTTTCAAAAGGCATTTGGTTCAAAGTCGTGTCTAAGCACGCCTATCACCCCCAAACAGACGGTCAAACAGAAAGAACTATCCAAACCTTGGAGGATATGTTAAGGGCATGTGTTTTAGATCAAAGGGAAGTTGGGATAAGTACTCACATCGATTGAATTTGCATATAACAACAGCTTATCATGCAAGTATCGGTATGGCAATCGTATGAGGCCCTCTATGGACGGAAATGTCAATCTCCCTTATGTTGGTATGAACCCTGAGAGCAAAGTTTACTCTGACCGATATTGTGAGGGAAACAACGGAACAAATCAAGAAGATTAGGGATAAGATTCTTAATGCTCAAAGTCCATGTAAAAACTATGCGACAAGCGGCTAAAACCGCTAGATTTTCAAGAAGCGGGACCACGTGTTCCTAAGGATCACCCCACCACAGCATAGGCCGAGCAATAAAAGTAAAGAAATTGAGCCCTGCATTTCTTGGTCCGCTTGAAATCCTTACCAAAGTAGGACCTCGTAGCTCACCAGTATACCCCTAGCCCCGACTCTATCCAACCTTCATGATGTTTTTCATGTCTCTCAGTTAAGAAAGTATCAATCTGACCCGAGTCATGTACTAGAGCCAGAACATGTACAATTAAGAGATAACCTGACATTTAACTTACTACCCACGAGAATCGTCGACCGAGGAGTTA
Organism: Dalbergia cochinchinensis; assembly: GCA_031216125.1. Classification (NCBI taxonomy): domain Eukaryota; kingdom Viridiplantae; phylum Streptophyta; class Magnoliopsida; order Fabales; family Fabaceae; genus Dalbergia; species Dalbergia cochinchinensis. The sequence goes on along the minus strand of CM062375.1, from coordinate 27,284,555 downwards.
GCGCTTATGAACAAGGTCACACTTCGATCAAAGTAGCATGGGGATAGGTGAAACCAAAGAACTTACATGGGAGCTGGAATCAAGCATGAAAGCACAATACCCGGAGTTGTTCTCAGGTAACGAATTTCCGGGGCGAAATTCTTTTAAGGAGGGGAGTAATGTAACGCCCCAATTTTTACTGTAATTTTTACTGTCATTAGAAATTACTCAATTATCGAATTACCGTAGGTAATTATTACATAAGATTTGAGGCCGAACAATCCTCAATAAAGGAATATAACACTAGAAGAGAGGTTAGGAACGATTGATGCGACAGTCGGAAATCCCAATTTCAGACGTATAAAATGACCAAAATGCCCCTGAAGTTATTTTACTCAGAAAATGAGGATCGTGGGCCCCACCTATTCTCAAGGGGATATTTTGAGGATAATAAGGGATTGTTTGTGTTATGTGTGTTAATAGAGCTAAGGATCTCAATTTTGAGTTCCGAGGCGCCAAATGACCAAAACGTCCCTGGCGGTGTTTTAACTCCGATGTGCGTGCCGACTGAGCCCGAACCTCACTAAAATGTTTTAAAATGTGTTTTTAAGCCATGATTAACCATTGGTTAAGCTCGGGTGGCCTCGGGCAATTTTAAGTGAAAGTACGATTTTGCCCCTGCTTTTGGCGCTTTATAATTTCGGATTTTTGATTCAGATATCTAAACCTAAGCAATATTAGGCTCAAATTAAAGCTTATTAAATTCTAAATATTAATCTAGAGTCAAAATTATGTATTTAGATTGATTAGAACCCAAAATTGCTCAAAAACACCCAAATTGCTTACTAATTCACTTAAACCCTTAACCGTAAATTCTCTAAATTACATGAATACCTTGCCTACACCTAAATAATGCATGGAACACACAAATTTCACTTCTTTGGGCTGTAATGGACGAAATTATTGATGCCATTATGCAGCTGAATTATTGCCAAAAGTTGCACTAAAACAAAATGCCAAAATGTCACCATAAGAGACATAATTCCTTAATTTCATACAACTTTGTCTAAAATGATTTTTCCTCCCTTATTTCTCCTGCAAAATTCCGTCCACTACCTCATCATTTTGGCCAATTAGAAGCCTCAAAATCTTCTATAAATAGGCTTGCTTGAGTGGTCTTGGAATGCTTGGTTCATAACTAGTTTTTAAAGAGCACCAAAAACTTTCTTTCTTCCTCCTCTTTGGCTGAATTCTTTCTTCAATTTTTTCAAAGAGATTTTGTTTCATTTCACTTCAAGAAACCAAGTTCTCTTCCTCTTCTTCAACTCAGATTAGGTAGGGAGTAGTTTCTAAATTTATTTCTATGCTTTGAGGAGTTGTGTTTTTAGCTCAAAATGATGAAATTGTGAACTTGCCTTAGCTTTTCATTTTGGTTTTCCTCTTCAATTTTTCTTTAACCAATTCAACCATATGGCCTAGGTGGAACTAAGATGATGGCTTGATGATGAGGACCTTGAGGGTGGGTTGTAAATCCATCACAAGTTAGGCCTCTAAAGCTTGAAAATTCCACTTGATGCAAAACTTTAAAGAATAATGCTTTATGATGCTAAAACAAAGATTTTTAGTTTAGAACTTGAAAGATGTATTTTTCCTTTTATGTTTTATTTCTTGTTAAGATATGTATTGGGTTGAATTTATAATTCTTTTAAAGTCTTGAAGGAGCTCTAGTAAAGAAACAAAATGAATTTGCATCCATGATTAAGTTTATGCTTTGCATAACCATGTTTACCTTCTATGTCATCACTAAATTTTCAAGAATGAATAAATGAACTTGCATTTCTCATGTTTAAATTCCAAGCTTGTATTTCATGTTTATGTTTCAAGTCATCACTTAATCTTTCAAGATAATAAAGAGGTTGCATCTCATATTTAATTTATGCTCTCACTATATTTTATAATGGCTAAAAGAATCAACGCATGGCATGTTTATTTTATGCCATCACCTAAAGATCCTAGAGCTCAAAGACTTGCCCATGTATCACAAGCAAAGAAATATGATTATTGGAGGTAAAGAATTTATTCTTTAAAAAGTCTTGAGATTGGAGCTTAAAAGATGTAATAATAATTATCTTCTCCTCTATCGGGTCGCAGTGCGGACTACCGCGCTCAGGTTTCTTAATATTTTCTTCTCCCTCATCTGGTCCTGTGCGGATTACACGCTCAGCTTTCTTGTATCATGTTTATATTTCAAGTTCTTGCATCATGTTTAATTTTCAAGTCATCACCTTAAATCTTAAAGATAAAGAAATGGAATTGCATATCATGTTTATAATTCCAAGCTATCACCTTATAAAGATAAGATTAAAATAAGGTTGCATAGCATGTTTATAATTCTAAGATGTCACCTAAATCTCTAAAGCTCAAGACTTACTCCTTTTATCTTAAGTGAGAATTTTAATTGTGAAAATCCTCCCAAATTTGACAAAAGAACTAGTTTCTAAATGAGTTTTAAGGCTTTGCAAGGATTTTACGGGGAACTAGTATTTTATATGCACTTAAAATATGATTCTATGTAATTGCATGAGGTTCATGATTCGGCCACTGATCTGAGTTTAGTATCAATGTGTGATAATGATTTGATATGAATGATTTCCTGGCTTGCATGTTATAGTTGCTGTTGCAAATAATGAGAATGCTTGTACATGAAATGTTCTTTATTATGTAAAATTTACCTTTGTTGCTAGAAGAAAGTGTATCATTGTAAAAGTGTAATTTGGAAAGGTTCGCTAAGGAAAGACTTGGTATTTAAGCGTGTCCATTGTGACCCACCTCTTTCCCCGGGAATCTCCCATATGCATGATTACAGTTGATATATATTATTCTAGCTTAAGACTATAAATGAGAAAATGTTATGATGTTTATGAATTGTATTATGATATAACATGCAAAGATTTAATGATGACTTAAACTTATAAGAAAATGATCCTTTGGAACCATCAGACTATAGGTGGTGAAAAGGTGATTTTAGCCCTAACCCGCTCTCTCAAAAGGGTAGAGTCGGGACTTTAGCTTATCAAAAGGGATAAGTATATGCTAGTGACGACTAGTAAAGTATGAGCTCATAACCTAAATTACTCCCAAAAGGGTGGAGTATAGGGTGGCCTAAGGAAAATAATGATGATGATAAGATTTTAAGTCACCTAAGGCACTAAAGAAATGAAATATGTGCACTATGTCCACATGTAGCTAATATTATATGACGTTCTTTTATGCATGTTATTTGATAATGATGATGAGGAAAATGATGTAATGATAAAGGAAAAGTTCATTGTAAATATGAAATGTTAAGATTATAATGCATTATAAGACGCATGATTAAAAATTGACGAACCTCGGTTAAGTATTTGTCCGAACTTAAAATGAATCTTTGCATGCTCACTATTTTAGAATAATCCCGAGGTTCCCGGGACTTTGATGATGACACTGTAGAAGGAGGTACCTCATCGAGAATTCTTTAGCAAGATTCTCACTCCTTTTCTTTATTTCCGTCATTGTCTCCAGATTCAAATGGCGACTTTTGTCCTCGTTCGTTGATACCCCTACTTGGGAATTCCACTATGATCCGGTGCATCGTCGTATCATTTTGAAGGGAGGTGTGATTCGTGTTTTTATTTACATAGGTCGCCCATTTGCACATCCTCGTCCCTAGTTATCGATTTTCTCCTACTTCTCCCTATGGCGATGAAATGGTTTTCGAACATGCACGCCCACTTGATGAAAGGATGTTACGTTCTTATCCCGCTTCATCTGCTGTCCATGGATTTCCGCAGTATGTTCCCAGACGAGATATTCAAACTGATCCTTCAGAGGACACTCCTACTCATGTATATTCTCGAGAGCTCGCTCCTACTCCCACACGTGTAAGAGAGGGTAGTGAGGAAACAGTTGTTCACCGAGGTTAGCGAGAAGGCCGCCCATGCGACTCCTCACTGGTGCATCTCGTGTGTCCCGTCCCAGGGAGCTCATCAGTGGATCGGATTTATTCCCCATTTCCAGGACAAAGTGGCCATAGAAGGTTCTTAGTAGATTTATGTGTGATCATGCACCCTAGTTTTAGGATAACCTTCCCGGCTTTTGGAGTTATCTAGTTTAGGGGCATGTATTTCCTTAAGTATATTTTCTTTTATGGGTTTGCATAAGATAATGATGTATGAACATAACCCACCCTTTGAGTGAGGTTATTGTATGTAAATATATTCTATAATGTGCTTATGGATGTTATATGATGGAGCCTAAGTGATATGATGTGATATATTCTTAAACGTCTTATTATACCCCGGTTACTGCTCACGTTGTACTCGGCTCATGTTTTCAATTATGTGTTTAAAAAAAAAATGGCTCGTAATTTCACTAAGTATTTTCAAATTATGAAGAAAGAACCAAAGCAAGGAGTAAAGTCTAGTCATTAATCAGATTCAACTTAGGTGTATCTGGTTAATTACTAGGGTGTTACACGGACCACGACCCCGACGTGGACGACACGTTCAGTCACAGGGCATGCCTGCACCTGCCGAGCTCCGCCCGTGGATTGGCTACGTTCCTCCGTACCCGTGAGTCTGCTATGGAGATTGGAGGGTAGTCCTTCGTGCATGCACGTCACATAGTATGGATGATACCCCTTTTGTGTTGAGGTTTATCCATCTTAGGTTGCACATGGGTAGGGATGCTTCTTTCCAGTTCTTTTCCATGTATTCTATTTTTCTGCCGTATTCATGTTACTATGTACTTGAAGAGTCCTGCCCTTTAGGGTAGGCATATTATATATATGAAGTAATTCAGTTGTGATGATGCTATGATATGGAGCCACTTCTATGTTTATAATTCTGCACTTTATGATACCGACCTCGTAAGATACGCGCGGCTTCTATTTTAAGTAATGTTTTTTTAAAAAAAGAAAAATTGACTCGTATTTTCGTTAAGCTATTTGCCCAAGTAAGAAGAACCATGATAGTAAGTAATGACTAATATTTGGCCTAAGTACGTACTAGTAGTATTAGGTCGAATATTAGGGTGTTACATTTACTATATTATAAGGTTGCTGGATAGAAACAGAAAATTAATTAATCTAAGTGTTCTAGAATTGTACTTTTACGGTTTTCTAGTTACTAGTTTCTCTATAAGTGCTAAAAATCAATCCTACCTCAAATGTTACCAAGTTTTTCATAATTAAACAATCCTAAACTAAATGTTATTCCATTAAAACAGTTTTGGCAGTGGCTAAAAATAAAGGGATCAAAACTATGCTAAAACTCAACTTTACGATTTTTCTGTAAGACTAATTTCTTTCCTAACATGCATAGAAAGGCTCCTACCTCAACAGATATGATTTTTACACATTCTAACATACGAAAACAACATCATACAGCAGTAAGCACATGAGGGCAGAACTGAAACATTAAAGCTCAACCATCATTCAAAAATCATATCCTTAATACATACAAGTTACTAGTATCTTTTGAAATCATTTTAGGACTTCTAAAACTCATTAAAACCCATTTTATTTTCTAAAAGGAGACTAAAAATAACCATAGGGCAGTAGCTAATTCAAGGCATGTTTAGAAGAGGTTTATCTAATAAATCTTGTTGGTAATAATCTTATAAAACTCTTAAAGGCTAAAGAAAATCTTAGAACATAGATTGTTGGCTCTTGTGACTAGATAAACTCACATCAAGTTCATCATCATCACATGGCCGAAATATGCATCCATGGGGATGTTTCCATAACCAAACTTTAACTTGAGATAAAGAGGGCAAGTCTTTGAGTTTCTAGGGTCTTTAAGTGCTGACAAAATGTAAACATGCTATGCATCCCATTTTATTCTTCATTATAAAGTAAAGTGAGAACTTCAAAGTAAATATGAGATACAAAAACTTGAAATATAAATATGAGGTGCTAGAAATATAAATATACAAGACTTGAAAATAAATATGCAAGACTTGAAAGTAAATATGTAAAACTTGAAAGTAAACATGTAAAACTTGAAAGTAAACATGCAAAACTTGAAAGTAAACATGCAAGGCTTGAAAGTAAATATGCAAGTTCATTTTATCTTTTAAGATTTAAGTGATAACTTGAAATATAAATATGCTAGACAAGGAAACGTAAACATGAATGCAAGTCCAATTCTTTATTTTAGTGTTTCAGGCTCCACAACAATCGACTTTAAGGCCGAAATAGGCGAGCTTCGAGATTAATTATTAGGTGATATGAAAATGCAACTCTTGTTTTAATCTTTACGTTTTAGGTGATGGCCAAAAATAAATATGCTAAGCAAGGAAAGTAAATATGAATGCAAGTTCATTTTAATTTCTTCACTAGACCTCTTGTAAGACATTAAAGGAACTTAAACCTTAACCCAAACTTATCATAGCAAGACAAAGCAAGCTTTTAGAGTTCTTGTACCAAGGTTTACAAAGAAACCATATGGTGTGAACTTCATCATCAAGCTCTAAGGAAATGGATTAAAAGAACGAATCAAGTTAACATTCCCTTAAAAAATGAAAACTCAAAAACTTAAAGAAAAGAAAAGAAAACTGAAATGGTCTTTGGTTCAAAAATGAAGTTTCAAGCTTTAGAGGTTACACAAGGGGTGATTCTCATGATCTACCTCTTGAACCCTCATCATCAAGCCAACATTTTCAAGATTCAAAGGCTTCAAGGCCAAAAATCAAAAGAGAAGAAAAGAAGTTCTAAAAGTCAAGAGGAACTAGCAAAAACTCATTTTTATCAAAGCTTTAAAAGACCAAACTTTAAAGAACAAAATCCATACAAAGTGGTGAAAAGAAAATCTTGGTCTTGGAGGAGAAAAAGAGAAGAAAACTTTCTTCGAAATGGTCTTGATGTTTCGGCCAAAGAGGAAGAAAAAGGAAGGAAAGGTTTTTGTGAGAGTTTGATATGTGAGGATGTAAGCTTATGTGCTTGAATGTTGATCTATGATGGTTGTGTGGTGGTTCAAGGTTGTGAGGGGTGGTTCTTTGCTGGAGATGAAGAAGATGAAGAAGGAGGGAACTCTTGAAGAAATAAGAGAACTTGAGACAACCTCTTGAAAGCTCAAAGTTAGCAAATGATCTAAAGTTTCTTACAAGTTCATTTGCATGTGAATTTATAGAAAAACAAAAATAAGGGTGCAAGGAGGGAGGGGTGGCCAAAACCTCATGTTCCATGAGGGGATAGCATTGGTTTCATGGAGGCATGGTGAGGTATAGTGGAAAGTATGATTAGGTATGGCCTAAGGTATGGTTCTAAGCATGGTTCTTTGAGTGTTTTGAATGAACAAACATGTGATGGACAATGGAGGGTGAGGTGGTGCCATTTTCTCCTTGTAATGGGGGAGGAAGATCTTTCATTTAATTGTGGTTTAGAGTTGTGTTTAGGTGTGCCTTTGATTAGGCTTAAGTTTAGGAATTTGTGAGAAAATGTTTAGGTGACTAAGGATGTAATTAAGGATTTCAAGACAAGGTTAGGGAGCGCTCTTGCTTCATCAGTGAGATAAAAACTTACTTTAGTGTATAAACAATTCTAGACACAATTTCTTAATTTAAGAAATTGGAGAGAGAAAACACTATTCAAGATTCCAAGAATAGAAATCTTGTTTAAAAAGAGATTTAGGTTCAATCTAAGCAATTTTACGTTCTAATTAAGTTTAATAGCTTATTTTGACTTTAGATTAATTATGGAAATTAATTGATTTTCGATTAGAGCCTAATATTGCTTAGGTTTGCTTAATTACATCATTAAGCTCAAACGGCACTATTTCAGGGGCAAAATCGTAATTTTGTACAAAAACTGCCCGTGACCATCAAGATTTAAACAGATACTTTTGAACACGTGAAAACATCATTTTAAACCTTCAGGGAAAGTTTTGGACTCGCACGGCACCTTTACTCACGTAAAATGCTATAGGGGTATTTTGGTCATTTTGACCCGAAAATGCAGAAAACAAGATTTTTGTTTCCGAAATCACTCAAGGATCATCTAATCCCCTTCAAACATTGAGTTGACCCTTCGAGGACTGTCGGGCTGGTTATCCTTGAGTTCCGAGTAGGAAATGACCTCAGGGGCATTTTGGTCATTTTTCTCTCAAACAGAAAATCGGGGCGTTACAAACACACTTAACAACTCCATCTCATATTATCTTATCTTCAACCTGCCTTTCCACCACCTTCATCCACCACTTCACCTCACATCCACCTTAAAAACTCCACCAAATCAAACATGTAAATACACTTTTCATACTTGTTCCTCCCAACAAATCCAAATATATCATTCGTTTTGCAAATCACCATCTACAAATGTGTAACTAATTTAATCCAGCCATAATCCAATTTTGTTAGAGTTAGTTAAGTTAGTTTTGCAAGTTTGCACTAAACTCTCAATGTATAAGTGATCAGTTTTTTTTATTAGATTGGAATATACTCAACCGGTGAGAGCTTTGAGATATCTTTGTTAAATAAGAAATACATCATTCTTTCAATCACCTTCAACCTTCCTACTTTCCTTCTTTCTCTCTCAGTTTCAAGTATGGAAACTCAAGTTTGACATGGTATCAGCCTAAACTCAATCTTTACTCACCTTTTCGCTCCTTTTACCCATCTTTCTTTCTTCTTTAATGGTGAATACAATCATGGATCCTGTTTCATTCATCCAAATGAAAACCCTAGCATGCCCATAATCTCCTCCACGCTTCAAGGGCAATCAAATCATCATATCTAGGTTCACAAAGTCATATATTGGCTTTGGCACTCAAGAACAAGATTCAATTCATTGATGGTTCTATCAAGAAATCTCTAATCCATTTGATGAAAACTCAAGCTCTATGAGTTTAAGATTCGATTCTAAGAGTTGAAACTAGGATCAAATAGAATTAGAATTCAAAAATAAAAACAAAAAAAATTAATAGAAACGTTGTAAAGTGAGATTAAAGAGAATCATAAGAAGAAGATGGAAAGATAGAGGAAGGATGACACCACAATTAGAGGATTGATAAGCCTTGGTTGAAGATTGCCACAAGAGTATGGCCTCTTGATAAGATCAAAGGTTCTAGCTCACTCAAGAACCAAGAGAAGAGCACTCTTTTAGAGTTTCTTAATCTGAATTTTTATATTTTTCTATATATCCTTAAAACAGAAATGTTTACAAACTTAAATAGACAAGTTTTCTAAACTCAACCTGAAGCCATCTTGGGTTGTTCTTCTAACTAAGCCCAAAACATGGGCTTATTTCTTAAAAATAAACACTAAGTAAACAAACTAAAATAAACTTCTGATGAACCATAAAAAATGTGGCCCTTATTCAGTTTGAAATAAGTTAAATTCTAGGCCTTATTCTTCCAATTGAACACAATTGACAATGGTTGCATCTTCCAATATTTCTGGGTCTGAAATAGACCTCTTTTCAAACATGGCATCCATCATTCTCTCTAAAGCTTCTCTTGACCTTCTCTCCTTAGCCCTAGTCATGTAGTTTGAAGTCTTTCCATTACCTCTAGGCTTAGGTCGGTTCCTTGGTCTTCATCATTCCCTCCTTCATCGAAAGAGTTTGACCTCGAATTGGAGTCTTCATCACCTATATCAAAAGGAGATGAGTCACTAACATTGAAAGTAGCGCTAACTCAATACTCACCTGGTAAGTCCACTTTGTAGGCATTGTCTCCAATCCTTTCTAGAATTTTGAAGGGTTCATCTCTCCTTTGTTGTAGCTTAGATTTCGTTTTTGTAGGAAACCTTTCTTTTCAAAAATGAACCCAAACCATATCTCTAGGTCCAAATTTCACCTTTTTTCTTCCTTTGTTGGCATATTTGGCATATTGCTCAACTTTTTTCTCAACCAGTGCTTTCACTTTTTCATATAATTTCTTGATGAATTCAGCTTTGGCTTTACCATCCTTATGCACTAATGATGAATTTAGGCAAAGGCAGTAAATTAAGAGGAGTTAGGGGATTAATCCATAAACAACCTCAAATGGTGAATGCAATGTTGTAGAATGGAAAGTTCTGTTATATACAAATTCAATATGTGGCAAGCATTCCTCCCAAGACTTAAGATTCTTTTTAATCATTGCTTTAAGAAGAGTAGTCAAGGTTCAATTTACTACCTCAGTTTGCCCATCAATTTATGGATGGCAGGTGGTGGAGAAAAGAAGCTTGGTTCCAAGTTTGTGCCATAGAGTTCTGTAACATCCTAATAATTATTCCTATATGGTTAAGTCATAGCAGAATTTATTATTAAATTATTACGCTTTGACGTCATAGAATTTCAAAATATAATATAGGCAGAAAGATAACGATAATAATTTTGTCTTTATTTAAAAATCAAACTAGAAGCCTGACGCATACACAATTATATGTAATACTAATATTTAGTGGAACTAGCTAAGTAATAATAAATGCATTCATCCAATCACAAGTCTAAAATAGTATATTGCAATAACAGGCAATTAACTCCAACAAGAATGTAGTCGCTATAATATAAATAGTCTAAACAATAATAGGTCTCCTGCTAACAATAGTCCGGTCACCAATGGACTAAAAACACTGAATAATCAAATAGGTCTAATCAACTAATGTATCATAAGTGAAACTAAATCTTATCTACTCTTCCATTACATACTCCTCCTTGAGAGCCTCACTAGCCTACTCCACAACTAGAGATGACACAGAAAAGGAAAAGGGTGAGAACTCAAAAGCTCCTAGTAAGGATAAATATGCACACAGTAAATTAGTGTCATCAAAATCATCTCTAACCATCTTGGTTTATTCTTGAAAAGCATGAACATATGTTAAAATCTAATTAACAGGTTCCAAAGATCTTTACCGGAGGTAGACATGCTTTTAATATGATCTTTTTTATCATGGATGTACTCCTAAATTTACATGCATGCATGACCATTCAGTAAATATCTACATACACAAAATTGACATACAGTCACATGAGATAATTAATTCAATCCTTTTTAGTATTTTTCCTTACACATCCGGTTTATCCAGTCAGTGGGATAATGAGCTCATACCAAAAAAAGTCGATCATCATCAACATATCGATGGAGATAAACAAGGTGTTAAAACAGTAGGGATTACCTCCGCTTAACAAAGAATCCAAATTACTACTATAACTCATTCATAACATAACAATAAGCAATTTAAGTTCCATCAAAGTATAATAAAAATAAAATGCTATTATAACATACCAACATAATTCAAAGACGAGCATATCAATTAATGTAAAATTAAAAGACTAACAAAAAGCTAACACATAACTATTGCCTCGTAAAATGTTTTCTCTTTACATAAGTATCGCAATTGTAATGAGCACTAATAGTAATAATAACAACCATTGAAACAAAAATTAAAAGAACTAATGTAAAATGCTTTTACAAAATGGAGGAAATTTTGAGAAATAGACTAAAGGACAGATTCTGAATAAATAGAAAATGGAAAGAAGAATTGACCTCACATAAATTGGTTAAGGGTTTTGATACGAATGGATAAATACGTCAGTTGCAATATGATGGATTTAAAAGCACTAAGAAGAACTATAACACACGAAACATTTTGGAACTTCAGGAAAATTGTTTGAGTACAGGTAAGACAAAAATGAAAAGGGACAACATCAGTATATATATCTTGAAGAAAAAAAGCAGAATGAAATATTAAGTCATGAGAATGATCAATTACGTTACTCGCATTATGAAGATCATAACTAAGTCAACAGCCATAAAAGTGATAATTTTTTTTTTCATGTATAAACAACTGAAAGAAGGACTTCTGTACAGTGGACAATTCGTTGTTTTCAAACATCAATGAACAAATTGGAGACTATAGATAAACTAAAAATGCTAAGGATGTACAAAAGCCCTTACTTTGTTTGAAGATCAAAGGAATTAGGGACTCTTAGGATTTGTTGAAGTGGAAAAAAGGGCAAAATCCTCCTTCTCTATGCTTGGGTAAAGCACAGCACAAGAGGGAGGATTGGAGATGAATTTGTTCCTCCAAAAGTGATGATGATTTGTGATTAGAGAGATTTTAGAGAGGATCAATGAGCTGAAGTGAAGAGAATTTCTATAGAGGTCAAAGGGTGTGTAACTATATGTTCTGCTAGGGCTTAGTGGTAGGAGTTAACAATAGAAGCAAGAGAATATGGACAGTGGGCACTACTTTTTACTTTTTGAATAAGGTTTCTGAACTTTTCCTTCTAGAAGCTGGAAAGGTTGACCAAGCAGGCAGAAAAGATGACACGCCAGTTTGTAATTGTGTAACACCCTAGTAATTAACCAAATACACCTAGGTTGAATCTGATTAATGACTAGACTTTACTCCTTGCTTTGGTTCTTTCTTCATAATTTGAAAATACTTAGTGAAATTACGAGCCATTTTTTTTTAAAAAAAAACATAATTGAAAATGTGAGCCAAGTACAACGTGAACGAGTAAGCGGAGTATAATAAGACGTTTAAGAATATATCACATCATATCACTTTGGCTCCATCATATAACATCCATAAGCACATTATAACATATATTTACATACAATAACCTCACTCAAAGGGTGGGTTATGATCATACATCATTGTCTTATGCAAACCCATGAAAGAAAATATACATAAGGAAATACATGCCCCTAAACTAGATAACTCCATAAGTCGGGAAGGTTATCCTAAAACTAGGGTGCATAAACACACATAAATCTACTAAGAACCTTCTATGGCCACTGTCCCGAAATGGGGAATAAATCGATCCATCGATGAGCTCCTCGGGAGGGACACACGAGATGCACCAAGTCAGTCGCATGGACGGCCTTCTTGCTAACCTCTACTGAACAACTGCTTTCCTCATTACCCTCTCTTACACGTGTGGGAGAAGAAGCGAGCTCGTAATATACATGAGTAGGGTGTCCTCTGAAGGATCAGTTTCAGAATATCTCGTCTTGGGAACATACTCTGGAAATCCATGGACAGCAGATGAAGCGGGATAAAAACATAACATCCTTTCATCAAGTGGACGTGCATGTTCGAAAACCATTTCATCGCCATAGGGAGAAGTAGGAGAAAATCGATAACTAGGGACAGGATGTGCAAATGGACGACCTATGTAAATAAAAACACAAACTGCGCACCTCCCTTCAAAATGATACGAGCGATGCACCGGATCATAGTGGAATTCCCAAGTAGGGGTATCAACGAACATGACGAATGTCGCCATTTGAATCTGAAGACAATGACGGAAATAAAGAAAAGGGAGTGAGAATCTTGCTAAAGAATTCTCAGTAGGGTACCTCCTTCTACACTGTCATCATCAAAGTCCCCAGGAACCTCGGGATTATTCTAAAATAGTGAGCATGCAAAGATTCATTTTAAGTTCGGACAAATACTTAACCGAGGTTCGTCAATTTTTAATCATGCGTCTTATAATGCATCATAATCTTAACATGTCATATTTACAATGGACTTTTCCTTTATCATTACATCATATTCCTCATCATCATTATCAAAATAACATGCATAAAAGAACGTCATATAATATTAGCTACACATGGACACAATGCACATATTTCATTTCTTTAGTGCCTTAGGTGACTTAAAATCTTATCATCATCATTATTTTTCTTGGGCCAGCCTATACTCCACCCTTTTGAGAGTAATTTAGGTTATGAGCTCATACTTTACTAGTCGTCACTAGCATATACTTATCCCTTTTGATAAGCTAAAGTCCCGACTCTACCCTTTTGAGAGAACGGGTTAGGGGGCTAAAATCACCTTTTCACCACCTATAGTCTGATGGTTCCAAAGGATCATTTTCTTATAAGTTTAAGTCACCATTAAATCTTTGAATGTTATATCACAATACAATTCATAAACATCATAGCATTTTCTCATTTATAGTCTTAAGCTAGAATAATATATATCAACTATAATCATGCATCTGGGAGATTCCCAGGAAAGAGAGGTGGGTCACAATGGACACGCTTAAATACCAAGTCTTTCTTTAGCCAGAACCTTTCCAAATTACACTTTTACAATGATACACTTTCTTCTAGCAACAAAGGTAAATTTTACATAATAAAGAATATTTCATGCATAAGCATTCTTATTATTTGCAACAGCAACTATAACATGCAAGCCAGGAAATCATTCAATGATATCAAGTACTTAATAAGCATCCAATACTTATATAGAATTATCAATTATAGAACTAATTAGTTATGTACCTAAGGGATTTATTACCATCCTTACGATTATTTATAGGCCTTAAGAACACTATTAAATCAAATGGGGTAGCATAGGTAGTAACTTGTTCCTAAGGTTTTACGGTATGCTAGAAGTTATGTTTTAAATCCTTTCTCGTTACCAGCTTTCCCTATGATGCTGAAATTAGTTACTAAACCAATTATGAATCATTCTCCCTTATTTAAACATAATAAAACCTGGTTCTTATCGTTGCTAAGTTCATTTTTAGTGTTCGGGATCAATCCTAGTCTAATTGATACCAAATTTTTCGTGGCTAACTAATCCTAGACAGAATTATAACATACTAAAACAGATTTAGCATTGGATAAACTTAAAGGGGTCAAAAACTAGGTAAATTCTACCTCTTCAGTTGTTCTAGGGAGCTAGTTTTATCTCTAACATGCAGTGAATCATTCTCTTAACAATAAACCATAATTATCACAACTTCAAACCTATCAAATCATTATCATACATTGATACTAAACTCAGATCAGTGGCCGAATCATGAACCTCATGCAATTACATAGAATCATATTTTAAGTGCATATAAAATACTAGTTCCCCGTAAAATCCTTGCAAAGTCTTAAAACTCATTTAGAAACTAGTTCTTTTGTCAAACTTGGGAGGATCTTCACAATTAAAATTCTCACTTAAGATAAAAGGAGTAAGTCTTGAGCGTTCGAGATTTAGGTGACATCTTAGAATTATAAACATGCTATGCAACCTTATTTTAATCTTATCTTTATAAGGTGATAGCTTGGAATTATAAACATGATATGCAATTCCATTTCTTTATCTTTAAGATTTAAGGTGATGACTTGAAAATTAAACATGATGCAAGAAACTGGAGCGGCGGTAATCTGCACAGGACCAGTAGAGGGAGAAGAGAATATTAAGAAACCGGAGCGGCGGTAGTCCGCACAGGACCGGTGAAGGGAGAAGAGAATTATTATTACATCTTTTTAAGCTCCAATCTCAAGACTTTTTAAAGAATAAATTCTTTAACTCCAATAATCATATTTCTTTGCTTGTGATACATGGCCAAGTCTTTGACCTCTAGGATCTTTAGGTGATGGCATAAAATAAACATGCCATGCGTTGATTCTTTTAGCCATTATAAAATAAAGTGAGAGCATAAATTAAATATGAGATGCAACCTCTTTATTATCTTGAAAGATTAAATGATGACTTGAAACATAAACATGAAATACAAGCTTGGAAAATACATCTTTCAAGTTTTAAACTAAAAATCTTTGTTTTAGCATCATAAAGCATTATTCTTTAAAGTTTTGCATCAAGCGGAATTTTCAAGCTTTAGAGGCCTAACTTGTGATGGATTTACAACCCACCCTCAAGGTCCTCATCATCAAGCCATCATCTTAGTTCCACCTAGGCCATATGGCCGAATTGGTTAAAGAAAAATGAAGAGGAAAACCGAAATGAAAAGCTAAGGTAAGTTCATAATTTCATCATTTTGAGCTAAAACCACAACTCCTCAAAGCATAGAAATAAATTTAGAAACTACTCCCTACCTAATCTGAGTTGAAGAAGAGGAAGAGAACTTGATTTCTTGAAGTGAAATGAAACAAAATCTCTTTGAAAATTGAAGAAAGAATTCAGCCAAAGAGGAGGAAGAAAGAAAGTTTTTGGTGCTCCTAAAAACTAGTTATGAACAAAGCATTCCAAGACCACTCAAGCAAGCTTATTTATAGAAGATTTTGAGGCTTCTAATTGGCCAAAATGAGGAGGTAGTTGGCGGAATTTTGCAGGAGAAATAAGGGAGGAAAAATCATTTTAGACAAGTTGTATGAAATTAAGGAATTATGTCTCTTATTGTGACATTTTGGCATTTTGTTTTAGTGCAACTTTTGGCAATAATTCAGCTGCATAATGGCATCAATAATTTCGTCCATTACAGCCCAAAGAAGTGAAATTTGTGTGTTCCATGCATTATTTAGGTGTAGGCAAGGTATTCATATAATTTAGAGAATTTACGGTTAAGGGCTTAAGTGAATTAGTAAGCAATTTGGGTGTTTTTGAGCAATTTTGGGTTCTAATCAATCTAAATACATAATTTTGACTCTAGATTAATATTTAGAATTTAATAAGCTTTAATTTGAGCCTAATATTTCTTAGGTTTCAGTATACGAATCAAAAATCCCGAAATTCGCAAAACTGCCCAAAAATAGGGGCAAAATCGTACTTTCACTTAAAAACTGCCCGAGGCCACCCGAGCTTAACCAATGGTTAATCATGGCTTAAAAACAAATTTTAAAACATTTTAGTGAGGTTCGGGCTCAGTCGGCATGCACATCGGAGTTAAAACAGCTGCAGGGGCGTTTTGGTCATTTCGCGTGTCGAAACTCAAAATTGAGATCCTTCTGCTCTATTAACACACATAACACAAACAATCCCTTATTATCATCAAAACATCCCCTTGAGAATAGGTGGGGCCCACGATCCTCATTTTTCTGAGTAAAATAACTTCAGGGGCATTTTGGTCATTTTATACGCATGAAATTCGCGATTTGCGACTCTCGCATGAATCGCTCCTAACCTCTCTTCTAATGTTATATTCCTTTATTAAGGATTGTTTGGCCTCAAATCTTATGTAATAATTACCTACAGTAATTCGGTAATTTCTAATGATAGTAAAAATTACAGTAAAAATTGAGGCGTTACGAATTGGATTTGACCTAAAATTTTAAATTCAAATTTCCCACCTTTTCCTGAAAAGTGCACCGTTTCACTATGAAGTTTCCTAAAGCGCGATATCAGTTTCTTGATATATATATATATATATATATATATATATATATATATATATATATACATATATGAGATCCTCCAATCTTCAATCATAGCTTGTAGATAATGAGATGATAGCAATCATGATAATTGAAGGTCATAGAACACACTTGCTTCAGATCTGGTTTGAAATCTTCACTTGAACTATACTTTCTAAAGTTGCGTCCTACTTTTTGAAGGTCTGTGCCTTGGTTTCTTATATATGATGATTTTCTTCAGTTCGTTAAGTATGTATACGTTCAATTCACGATATAATTTTCATTGAGTTCCTATCTCTTTAAACAAGATAAATCATGTTAACACAAGTATAGTGGAATTATTTTCACTTCAACAAACGTGTTATACAAAAGGAAGAACCTATTTGCTGTATGAAGAAAACTCACAGGAAACATTAACCATTTTTTAAACTATTTTTTCTAAATTGGTTGTGTTATCACTCAAATATTTTGCATTAATGCTTTCTGAAAGTTTCTGGAGCTAATAAAATGGCCCTAGGAAAAACCATTCTAGAGATCACTACAATGCTAAAATAAGTGTTGCAGTGGTCACAGAAGGTAAGGCAGAGCAAAATAAGGAATAATGCACTTGAGTGAGCACTGCAGCAATCAGAGTTTCAATAAAACCCCTATTTTTGGGGGCTAGACCACCAGAACACACCCTTCACCCCCTAAACCTTAAAAACGTGTTCCCTATCCTATTTCATTGTCTAAATTTCATTTTTCTTCTATTTCTTTTAGATCTAACTTTAATCTTTCACTTCCAAGGCTTAAAGGTAAGTTATTTTATTGATTTTGCTTTATTTTTCTTCCAATCTCTCCCTGTTCTTGGGGTGGCATGGCGGTTTTCATTTCTATTCAAGATATGAAGTTCTTCCTTTATGTTAGAGATAGGTTTGAGTTATTTATGGATTATTAGAGGTTAATCTAGAGTATTATGGCTATTATGGCAGATACTAGTGCCATTCCTGCTTCCCAGAGTTCTGTTGGTGTTGTTCCTATATATTCTATCCCTCTAGGTGAGTAAGTTCAAATCTGTGATCTCTATGTTGTTCATTAGAATTTTTTTCATGAGAGAATGGCTTAAAACATGATTTTTAGAGATTACTGTAAGAGATTTGAGATTTTTGTTAGTATATCATGATGTTTTTAACTATTGGTTTAATAGCATGTGCTATATTTTTTTTTATAAAACACATGGGACCATTATTGTTGAAACTGATTTTATGTAGAGTTTGATTAGATGTGAGTGTATTTGGGATTTTATGAGCATTATATGATTATAGAGAAACATGTGTTATATGAAAGAGTTTTTTAATTCAAAGGGAACCCAGATATAGAATTTCAAGAAAGAATTAAAATTATGATTTTGAGCTAGAGAATAGTCATAAAGAAACAGACAGTGAGTTAACGGCTGAAATTGATCATTATTCTTGGTACTAAGTTGTCCCTAGGGACAATCTCATAGAGCAAAGAATGAAATCTAATTAAGTGTCCAAATTTCAGTTCTTTAAGAACAATAGAGCAGAGAAATCGTTATGCCTTGAATAACAGGCATCACTAGAGATTTTGTTATGTCACATTTTGTTCATGACTAGAGATTCTTGTTTCTCTATTAGAGTAGTATTGTTTGGAATTTATGGAAAACAATGATTTTGAATATATGTATGTATACATTGTAACGCCCCAATTTTTACTGCTATGTGAAAATTATCAAAATGCCCCTAGGTAATTTTTACACGTAATTCAAGGTCAAATAAACCTCAATAAAGGAATATGACATTAGAGAAATATCATAGGAGACTTGATTAGCGATTTGTGCGAAAGTCGAGAATCCCGATTTTTCTGTATGTGTAAAATGACCAAAATGCCCCTGAGGTCATTTTTACCTAGAAATCAAGGATAACCAGTCTAAATTATCTTTGAGGGGTTAATTTTATGACTGATGGGGATTATATGTGCCTTAGAGGTAAAAATCTCAATTCTCAATTTTTACAGTAAGTAAAATTACCGTTTTACCCCTGCAGTAATTTTTTATGAAATCATATAATCTTTGAATTCGGTTTTCACCCAAAGGTTCAAAATGACTATTTTAAGTATGATTTGAGATTGTCCAATATTTACAGGGAGTTTTTACGTGAAATTACCTTTTTACCCCTAGTTATACCAAATAAGTTTACTTACGTAATTAAGGTAATGTTAAAGCTCCAATTGAACTCAAATTGATTTTATTTATCAACCTTGAGTTTAAAAATTAATTACCCAAGGTTAAAAATAACTACTAAGGTAATTAGAGTCAAGATTTACCTAAGGTAAAATTAAATTACTTTTCCTTGATTTTAGGAGCTCATAAATTTAGTGATGTTTTAGGCCAAAGTTAAATTTACGGTTTAGGTAAAATCTTATAAATTTATATTTTCTTATCCTAAGATTAGAACCTATATTACAAATTGGTTTTAACTCATTTGAAATTAACTCCATTACTAGTATGAGATTATCTTTTCACCTAGTCTTGAGTTATCTTACACACCTAGTTTTACCATTTTCACAAAATTACCAATTCCTAAAACTACCACCTAATTAATTATACTATCCTTGTGTCCTACCACATAGAAAATTAAATAATTATTCCCCATTGTTCCCTAAATAGCCGTGGCCTTCCTACCACCATCATGTGCTCATATTTTGTTTTTTTTTCCTCATTTTATTTCAAAGAATAATGCACTACATCATTAGGCATATCTCAAATACATGTCCTACCATTTATCAAAAGCAAGAAATTGCCTTCCACTTGGCCTTGTAAAGATCACGGCCATATCACTCTCAATACCACATATTTTAATTTTTTTCTAACAAAGATACATGCTACATCATCATGTCATTTGCTTTCTTTTCCTTTCTTTCACATTGGTTTTATTCAAAAGAATTCTTTCTATTCAAGTTATGAAGGTTCACGGCAACTACTAGGTCCTTTATCTCCATATTTTATTTGTTTTCAACAACTAATACACATCAAACATCATTATCTTGACTCATGCTTTCTTTTAAATTGTTTTTTAATCAACAAAAAATTCCTTCCATGATGGCCATAGAAACCGTGCACATATGGCACTCCAATATCTCATATTTTATTTTTTTTTACATCAATAATACACATATCACATCATTGTCATTCCATTTGCTCTTATTTTGAGTTGTCTTGGATTAAAAATTATTCAAAAAACTTCTTCCAAAACAGCCATAAAGCTTGCGGACATTATGCTTCCATTACCTCCATATTTTATTTATTTCCAAACAAAAATGCATGTACAAATCATTACTACACATTATGCTTTCCTTTCTAAGTTTTCTTTAATAAAATAAATAAATAAAATCCTTCCATTTCCAACCTTATATCACACAGCTACTCCCTCCATTTTTCCTATAAATATAAGCTCTTCTAAGCCTAAAATGTTCACACAAACATCCATAGCCTTGGTACTTACTTACTTGATAGTTTTCTTGATCAAAGTTTGCTCTAAGTTCTCAAATTCTCTCAATACTTCAAGCTTTCTTCTTCTTCCTTATTCACATCTAAGAAACTCCATTCCCAACCTCTAACCAAGCTCTAAACCTTAAGCATACACATTTCAACCATAAACCAACTCCTAGACACACAACCTTTCCATTATCAAACACAAAATCACAAGAAAAATTCTTCCTCCATTAGCTCTCATCTTGGCCGAAGTTCAAAGGACATATCAAGGACATATTTTCTTCTTCTAACTTCTCTAAAGATCAAGCATTTCCTTTTGATAACAAGAAACAACTTGGTAGGGATTTTATTTCATGTTCTTTCTTTGTTCTTCCTTTATAATTTCGGTTTATATGGTTTGACAATGACCATGGCTTGATGATGAGGAATCATGGTGGTGGTTGTGAATCCATCATTTAAATGACCTCTAAAGCTCAAGGTTTAATTCTTGATGTTAAAAGATTAACAAAGGAATTACTAAGTTTTGAGTTTTAAGCTTAACAAAATATAAAAATGAACTAGCGTCTATATTTATGTTTCAAGTTCTTACACATCATATTTATATTTCAAGCTTTGCATAATCCTATTTATATTCCAAGTTATCACTTTAATTCTTGAAGATAATAATATGAACTTGCATATTCATATTTACATTTCAATTTATTACTTAAATCATAATGATCTAAGAATGAATTTGCATCTTTATATTTATATATCAAGCCTTGCATTTCATATTTATGTTTCCAAGTTGTTACCTTATAATGATAATAATAAGGTTAAAAGATAAGTTTATGATTCTAGTCATCACCTAAATCCTAAAGTTCAAGATTTACTTCTTTTAATCATAAATGGTAATTTTGATCATGGACACTTCTCATCTACTTATTTTTGGCCTTTGTATGATTCTGATTTGAAGCTTGTTGTATTTGATTTTTAGGTATAATCTTGTCTTTAAAGTTGTACAAAGAAATTTTGAAAGACCTAGAAGTTGCAAAGAATTAAGAATATGATTTTTCTCATGGTTTTAAATGCTAAAGTTTTAGGATTCTAATCTAATCCTTTTGAAATTGGAATGGTTACTGATTTGGAATGTTTAGATGAGTTTAAATCACTAATAGTTATTATAAAAATTGTTTTTAGTGTCTTAGGAAAAACTAGTAACTAAAAAGGATCAAAATTGTGTTTTTATGAAGTTTTTAGAATGCTAATTTTTCTGATTACTGTTAGGCCCTGTTCACCACTATTCACTACTGTTTATAGCTGTTCACACACTTGAGGATCACTAATAATTGTTATAAAAATTGTTCTTAGCATTTTAGGAAAGTCTAGTAACTAGAAAGGATTAAAATTGTGTTTTTGTAAAGCTTTAAGGAGATTAATTTTCTGATTCTGTTCAAGGGTTGTTCAAGGCTGTTCACATTGTTCACATACTTTAGAATTACTTACATTTGTTGTAAGAATTTTTTTTGGTACCATAGATGCATAAAAGGGTAATTATAAATGTTAGTTTGGGTTGTTTTGCAAAATGCGGGAAGTTATATTCTGAACTATCAACTATGTTATTTCAGCCAAATGTTTTTAATTAGACCAACTAATGATATTGAATGTGTCCATGTGTTCAAAATACCATATATAATGTTTAGAAAAATTTTTATAATTTTCGATTGCTATTAAGTGTCAAAAATTGTGTTAAATTTCACTTTGACCCCTAAATCATGTTAAATTTAGTCTATGGCCCTAAAAGGTTTTTATGATGAGTTTGAATGGTTTCTGATAGTTATATGTCTCTTGAAATGTATTGGTTAATGTTAAAGGTCTTTAATTTATGAGTAGATGTTAAAAAGGGGTAATTACATTTTGACCCGTAACCTTTGAAAAATTGTGATTTAACCCTTTGGGGTTTAAATGTAAATATTGATAATATGATGAGATGAATGTGAATGATGTTTTGTGAAGGGTATGTTCATGTGTGGAAACTTATATGGCTTATGGATATATGAAATGAAATATGATGCATGTTTATGTGATTTAAATTATGGCATGTTATAATTATGTTTGATTCATTTAGATGCACATGAAATGTTGAATTGATGAGTTATAATTGTGATATTCATGTTTGCATCTTCATATAATATGCCAAGATTAAAGGTGACATAAGACACATGGAAATGATCCTCTAGACTCCCCGAATTAAAGGTTATGAGAGGTGATCCGAATAGGAAGTGATCCTTTGGACTCCCCGAATTAAAGGTTATGAAAGGTGATCCTAATGCCCCCTATCCTATACCTTAAGAGTTGGGAATTTAACTTATCAAAAGGGATAAGATTACGCTAGTGACGACTAGTGAGGTATGAGCTCATAACCTAGAACTCTTGAGAAAAGAGAGAATTATAGGGCGGCCCCCAAGGAAAAGAGAATAAGTAAGTTTAAGTCACCTGTAAGAATGATGAATCATGATGTTCTTTATATCATATGCATTGTTTTATGGATTTTATGATATTACGCATATTGATATTGACATGCATCCATGACTAATATGTTGTATTCATGACATTAAGATTCATGCTAAAAGATACGGGCCTCGGCTAATGATATTTAGAACTTAATAAATAAACCTTATATATATGTTCACCATTTTCATAATTAAACCTGAGGTTCCTGGGGACGATGACGATGACACTTGTGTTATAGTCGGGAAGCCCTACTGAGATTCTTGTATAAGTTTCTCATCCCTTTTCTTTTCCGTGTTGTCTCCAGACATGAATGAAAGTGTAGTTCGTGATTTGTCTTGAGAGTGGACGAGGAGCTACGGAGATAACTTCCTTTTGGATAATTGCCTTTAGAGTGATTGTATCTCAGTTATCGGTTTGTATACTATTGATGGATATATATTGATGTCCTTAAGATTACAAAACATCACTATTATGATACAGTTATTGATATGTCATTATTATTTGAGTTATGTTATGTTATGGTTGTACTATGTATTTACCTGTTATTCGTTTCTAACATCTCTCTTACGCAGGCAAGGTAATGACGTTAGATATTTAGTATGCGCGGCTCACGATTTGGTATTTAAAGTTTTTTTAAAAAAATTTACCCATATTTTCACTACAGTATTTTAAAGAAGTTTTGAGTTAAAAACTGGAACAAAAAGAGTAATGACTAATAATTAACTTTAAATGCGTCCTAGGCGTGTTGAGTTAAATATTAGGGTGTTACATACATAAACTATTTTAAGGTTTTACTAGTATTATTATGATTTTATGCATTGTTCCTTAGTGTTCCATGAAGAGGGTTTGCATGTGAGAATTCAATCCTTGAGTTTTGCACAAAACTCGCCCCTCTCCTTTTTTCCATTATAGATATATGTACATATTAGCTTCCTTCTTCCTAATGGTAGTATATTTAGCTGCTGAGCTTCACCAAGGTGAAGCATTCCTGTTATAACTTAGAGTGCTCCAATGTTCTACAAGCAAGAGTCTTGGACCATATAGAGCATGTTTTTCATTTTTCATAGCATAAGTACATTTTGATTTGTCCCTAAATGATTATATCATTCATGCTTATTACGTATTAGAGTAACCCAACTTATTTACACTTTGTATTATAATTATAGATTTTAGAGTTTGAGTTTGAAATATTAATTATGATCATATATGGATTTCAAGGAACTGGTGATTTACATAAACATAATAAATAAGTTTACGTTTTAAATAGATTTTGTGATTAAACATGCATATAGAGAGGGATTCAGAGTCATGAGGCTTACGTGTGAATGGGATTCCTCACACGCCAGTCACTTTCCCTAATTAGGTCGTGACAAAGTTGGTATTAGAGTCATAAGTTTCCCTGTATGTCATTGGAGTAGGTGTCCACATGTAGCACATCGTTTATGTAAATGGAAGCACACCTATTTGCATTAAGGAAGAGTTACTTGAGTCCTTTAGGATGATTAGTCATGTCTAGGTTCAGAGATAGAATTCTATCTTTCTTTTGTGATATGTATTCCTTATCCTACGTGTTTGTGCGCTCTAGTATTTAGTATGCCTCCCCTCCATCCCTCTGCTTTACATCGCTGTCATAATAGCAGTTAGTGCTCACTTCAGAGTCCTAGAGTAGGCCTTGGCCACATTTTCTAACATGCTAGCCAAACAACGGAAGGTTGGATTATAGCCACCCCCGTTTTAGCCTCCAGTTAGAGACCCTAATGATTCAGCCCTAGAGCATATCTAGAGGATGGATCTACCCACCTTCCAAGGACGCTTCACAACAAAGAACCCCTAGGAATTTTTTAAAGAAATAGAGAAGATTACTAGAGTTATTCATTGCTCATCAAAGAGAGCAGTAGAGTTGGCTGACTTTTAGCTGGGAAGCCTAGCAGGGACCTGGTATGATGAGTTCCTTTACGGGCATGTCAATGCACAGCCACCTACCTGGGAGGAGTTGAGGGCAGCCTTTCTGAGGAGATTCTTGTCAGAGAGCAGGCAAGCACAAATGGTAGAGAAGTTTCAGAAGCTCACCCTAAGATGACAGTAGCAAAGTATGATGATGGATTCACATACCTAGGTCAGGCTATTGTGGGTAGGTAGTTGTCAGATACTAACATAGTCAGGCAATTTGTTCAGGGACTTCCTAAGAATATGCTTCTTAGTCTTCAGCTACACATGGGTTTAACGGATTATGCCCAAGTAATAGGCACGACTATCAGATTAGAGGTTGGTTTGGCAGGGAGGAGAGCCACTTTTAATGCCTGCAAGAGGGCTGGACACATGGTTTGTTTTCTAGTGGAGTAGGTAGCAGTAGAGGATCTAGTCAACAAGGCAACAGCGAACCCATCAGGTAGGATCACCTTTTCAGAGCCCATCTCGACACAGCCTACTATTTCTTAGAGTCAAAGGAGAAGAGGTAGCCAGTATTTGGGTCTTGTATCATTTTAGAGTTATCCCATATGCTAGACTTGAAGGAGGAGACATGTTGGATAGTACTTGATTAGCACATTTGTATATTATGGCTATGGATAGCAGGGCCACAAAAGAGCAGAGTGCCTGTTCAAGTAGAAGACGTCTAGCCAGGGGTTGGCAAACCCCACCGCTTTAGCTTAGTCATTCTAGTCAATGACCCAGGGTAGTTTTGCTACTCTAACTGGCAGAGAGGCTCGTGGCAGAGGTCTTGGAGGTAGAGGTTTTAGTTACAGAGGCTCAATAGGTAAAGCTAGAGTGGTTGAGGACAACCCTAGATGCATGCACTGACACAGTAGGATGAATTGGCATATAATGATATGGTGGAAGGTATTATCAAAGTCTTTGTTTTGGAGGCTTTTACAGTGATTAGTCTTGGGTCCATACATTCATATGTGTCCCCATTCTTTGCTACACAATTCTAGAAGCCAGTTATTAGTTTAAAAAAGCCTTTCTGAGTAGGGATACCTTCAGGAGAACTCTTTCTAGTTCAGTTAGTTTATAGAGAATATGAGGTCAGGTTAGAAGATATGAAGACTCTTGCATATCTAGATGTGTTAGATATGTCATATTTTGATGTTATCTTAGGCATGGATTGGCTAGCTTCATGCCATGCCATGGTGGATTGTTATAGTAAGTCAGTGAAGTTTGGAGTTTCTAGAGGGGAAAGTTTAAGGGCACCATTTATTTAGTTTTGACCAATGTGATCTCAGCCACGAGTGCCTTGAGGTTCATGGACAAAGGGAGCTATGAGTTCCTGGTTTCTGTTAGGGAGGTAGATGTACTACTGCTGAGTTCGGAGATAGTTCCTATGGTTTGTGAGTTCCTAGATGTGTTTCTAGAGGAACTACCAGGATTACCACTAGAAAGGGAGATAGAGTTTGAGATAGAACTTGAGCCTAGAGTTAGAGATATCTCTATACCCCCATATGGTATGGCTCCTAAAGAGTTGCAAGAATTGAAAAAGTAGTTGCAGGAATTATTGGATACAAGGTTCATTCGACCAAGTACTTTGACTAGGGCTGCTCTAGTCTTATTTGTAAAGAAAAAGGATAGGTCCATGAGGATGTGTATAGATTACTAGTAGCTAAATAAAGTGATAATTAAGAATCGGTACCCTTTGTCATACATAGATGATCTGTTTAATCAGCTTCAGAGGGCTAAGTGTTTCTTTAAGATTGACCTTTAGTCAAGTTATCACTAGAAGAGGATTAAGGGCAGGGATGTGCCCAACATGGTCTTCAGGACACACTATGGACATCATGAGTTCCTAGTGATGTCCTTTGGTTTGACCAATGCCTTGTAGCCTTCATGGATTTGATGATAAGGTTTTTATGCCGTTCCTAGGGCACTTTATTATTGTCTTCATTGATGACATCCTGATGTACTCTAGGAGCACAGAGGAGCATGAGAATCATATCAAGATTGTCTTGTAGACGTTGAGAGAACACCAGTTGTATGCCAAATTCTCTAAGTGTGTGCTTGGATGGAGTATTTGCAAACACAAGGGAATTTAAAATGGTAGTAAATTAAAACACTTCAGTTAAATTTCCTTCAATTTTTAAATTTTGTTTGGATAAATAATTACATTTTCTTTATTTGTAAAATACTTTGTTTGGGTGAGGTAATTACATTACTTTGATTTTAACATATTTTATTTCAAAAACATAAGGAAATTTTTTTAAAAAATAAGATTTTTTTATTAATAATCAAAATTCAACCAATCTGAAATCAATTATAATAAGTTCATATTTCATAAATTATCTTAAATTTCATCCACAAAATTTTTAAATTTGAATTATAGAATTTAATTGTTATATAAATGAAATGAAATGATATGTAAATATGACATAATGTAATATAAACTGAATATTAAAATTTTAAAATGTAACTAAATGAATTAAAAATAACATTAAATGAAAATATTATAAATATGAAGAAACTGTAATAGAATATAATAAAAGTGAGACTTACCAAAATAAGATAAACATATATTTGTTCATGTAGGGATTTTCAAAATTCCCTCTCTATAGGTGGAAATTGAAATCCTTTATTTTCGATAGATAAAATCCCTCTTTAAATTCCCTTGGATTCTACAATTTCTTTAAACTTAATATCCGAACAGGATATTTTATCATAGTGAATTTTAAATCCTTCCAAAAATTACATTCTATTCTATTCCTTGGTCATATAGTTTCTAATGATGGTATTTTGGTATACTCGAAGAAGGTTAAGATAGTTTAACAGTGGCCAAGACCTTCTACGATGTTAGAGATTCAAAGTTTCTTGGGCTTAATAAGATACTATCGACAGTTTGTTGAGGTTTTTCTAAGATTGCAGTGCCGTAAACCAAGTTGAACAAGAAGAATGTTAAGTTCAATGGTCTGATACACGTAAGGAAAGTTTCCAAAAGCTGAAGACTTGCTTAACTACAGCTCCAGTCTTAGTATTACTTTCAGGTGCAAGTGGTTTCTCAGTGTACTGTGATGTCTCGAGAGTAAGACTTGGTTGTGTCCTTATGCCACACGATTGAGTTGCAGCATATGCTTCTAGACAGCTCAAGAGGCATGAGTAGAACAATCCTACACAGCTCAATAGTCTTTGCCTTAAAGATCTGGAGGCACCTGTCCATATGGGGAGACTTGTGAAATCTTCACAGATCAAAAGAGCTTGAAGTATATCTTCCAGCAGAAGGATCTGAACTTCAAACGGCACAGATGGTTAGAGTTGCTGAAAAATTATGCTTGCATGATCTTTTATCATCTAGATATGGTTAATGTAGTAACTGATGCCTTATGCAAGAAGTCAATGGGTAGTTTGGCCTACATAGCACCTTTAGGCAACCTTTTGATAAAGGATATCCATAAGCTAGAGCCAAAGGGAGTTCAGTTTGGGCTAGATGAGATAGGAGCCTTTTCTTGCTCATATTAGGGCCCAATCAACCCTAGTGGAGCAAATTAAGGCATGGTAAGGGGAAAATCCTAAGTTGGCTAAGCTTATGGAGGACAAAGGAGAGAATCATGAGTTTTCAATGGATGCAAAGGGCGCTTTGAGGATTGTTTATGTGTACCATATGTGGGTGAGCTAAAGAGAAAAGTGATGGAAGAATCCCATAGTGCAGCATACTCTATACATCCAAGTTTAGTTAAAGATATGGTCTTCTGCAATTATACTAGTGGGAAGGTATGAAAATAGATAGAGGTAATTTTGTGGCACGGTGTTTAGTGTGTTAGTAGGTTAAGGATAAACACCAAAGGCCAATAGAGTTACCTCAGTAGATAGAGGATCCAAGAGTGGAAGTAGGAGAAGATAACCATGGATTTTGTAGTCAGGTTATCTGGATTT
This sequence comes from Dalbergia cochinchinensis, assembly GCA_031216125.1. Lineage (NCBI taxonomy): Eukaryota > Viridiplantae > Streptophyta > Magnoliopsida > Fabales > Fabaceae > Dalbergia > Dalbergia cochinchinensis. The sequence goes on along the minus strand of CM062375.1, from coordinate 27,255,671 downwards.
TGATTCTATATGGGTGATTGTTAACAAGATAACCAAGTAGCACTTCCTACTAGTGAAGACAACCTTCAATACAGCCTAATATGCTCAGCTATGCATAAATGAGATTGTCAGACTCCAGGGAGTGTCTATATCTATCATATTAAATAGAGGGTCCCAGTTCACTTCACGATTCTAGAAAGCATTTTAAGAGGCTCTCGGGACTTAAGTGGACTTGACTACAACTTTCCTACCACAAACAGATGGTCAATCAGAGAGGACAATTCAGACCTTGGAGGATATGCTCAAAGCTTGCGTGCTAGACTTTGGTGGAAGTTGGTGTGACCACTTCCACTGATAGACTTTGCAGATAATAACAATTATTAGATGAGTATCCAGATGCCACTGTTTGAAGACTTTGTATGGAAGGCACTGTCGATCTGCCATTGGATGGTTTAAGCTTGAGAAAGCTAGGGCCCTAGGCCTAGACTTAATCTAGGAGACTTTAGAGAAGATTCAGTTAATCAAAGAACGGTTGTTAGCAACTTAATCCAAATAGAAATCTTATGCTAACAACCAACACCGAGAGCAAGAGTTTATTATGGGTGATAATGTGTTTCTAAGAGTGTCTCCCATGAAGGGAGTGGTGAAGTCCAGTAAGCAGAGAAAGCTAAGTCCTCATTATATCGGCCTTTTTGAGATTCTAGAGAGAATTGGAGCAGTAGCCTACAGATTGGCATTGCCTCCTAGTTTATCAGCTATACACCCTGTTTTTCATGTCAATATGCTTAGGAAATACATATAGATCAATCTCACATGCTCACACCACAAGTGGTTCAGGTTGATGAGAGTTTATCATACAAAGAAAAGCCAATTGCCGTTGTGAATAAGTAGATCAAGAAGCTTCGCCCAAAGGATATGGCCTTAGTTAAAGTTATTTGGAGGAACCACTCTGGTGAGGAAGCCACTTGGGAAGCCGAAGAGGCCATGAGGACCAAGTATCCACATCTCTTCCTTCATCCATATATGTTTTAAGATTTGGAGACCAAATCTTTTTAAAGGAGAATATGTAATACCTTAGGTACATGTGTCTCTAGGTAGGTCTGGGGTCCCCCAGGACCTACTCATGTTGTTGGAAGGTCCTACATATTTTAATAAGCTAAATTTTAGGAAAAACCATTCTAGATAACACAGCAGTGCTAAAATAAGTGTTTCAGCAGTCACAGAGGGCAAGGTGGTATAAAACAGGGAATGATGCACTTGAGTAAGTGTTGGCGCTGCAGTAGTCAAAGTTTCAATAAAACCCCATTTTGGGGGAGGGGGGCAAACCACCAAAACACACCCTTCACCCCCCCTTAAACCCAAAAACTTCACTCCCTATCTTATTTCCCCCTCTAAATTCCATTTTTCTTCCATTTCTTTCAAATCTAATTTCAATTTTTCACTTTTAAGGCTTTAAGTTACGTTGTTTTATTGATTTTGCTTCATTTTTCTTCCAATTTCTCCTTGTTCTTTGGGTGGCATGGTGGTTTTCATGTCTATTCAAGAAAAGAAGTTCTTCCTTTATTTTAGAGAAAAGTTTGAGTTATTTAGGGAGTATTAGAGGATAATTTGAGTATTATGACCGTTATGGCAAATATTGTGTCATTCATGCTTTCCAGAGTTCTATTGGTGCTGTTCCTGTATATTTTACCCCTCTAGGTGAATGGCTTCAAAGTTGTGATCTCTATGATGTTTATTAGAGTTATTTTCATGAGAATGTCTTAAAGCATGGTTTTTAGAGATTATTGTAAGATATTTGAGATTTCTATTGGTATATCATGTTTTGAACTGCTAGTTTAATAGCATGTACTATGTTTTTTTTATAAAACTCATGCGACCATTATTGTTGAAACTAATTTTATGTAGAGTTTGGGTTGGATGTGACTGTATTTGGGATTTTATGAGCATTATATGATTATAGAGAAACATGTGTTATATGAGAGAGTTTTTGAATTCAAAGGAAACCCAGATATAGAATTTAGAGAAAGGAGTGGAATTATGATTTTGAGCTAGACAATAGTTATAAAGAAATATACGAGTTAATGGCTGGAATTTATCATTATTCTTGGTATCAAGTTGTCCTTAGGGACAATCTCATAGACCAGAGAATAGAACCTAGTTAGGTATCCAAGTTTCGGTTATTTAAGAACCATAGAATAGAGAAATTGTTATGCCCTGAATAACAAGCATAACCGAAGATTTTGATATATCACATATATTGTGAATAACCAGAGATTCCTGTTTCTCTATTGGAGCATTATTGTTTGGAATTTATGGAAAACAATGATTTTGAATATATGTATGTATATATATAAACTGTTTTAAGGTTTTACTAGTATTATTATGATTCTATGCATCGTTCCTTCATGTTCCATGAAGAGGCTTATATGTGAGAATTCACTTACTGAGTTTTGCATAAAACTCACCCCTTTCCTTTCTCCCATTACAGATACATCAACATATCTCAGCCTCTTTCTTCCCAGCAGCTATAGAGTTTAGCTGGTGAGCTTCACTAGTGTAACACCTTGAAATTTATTTTAACTTCATTAATAAAAATTTCTAGATTTTGATAGGGTTAGTTGAGATAAGAACGACTCAATGATAATGAACCAAAAAAAAAGTGAATATTGGTTGTGCGAGCGCCACAGGCCCATCACGGCCACCAAAACCCTATAATTGGGATCGGGAAATGCTTGAGATAGAGAAAATATAGAATTAAGGGTAGAAATGAGAATTTTAGATTTGGAATTTAATTTCAGGAAATATCTATTTTACAGGTATGGAATTTTATCTATTTGGTAAAATTACAGTGTGTAGTTTCTTACACCGTATGAAAATTTTAGTGTAAGCTTGCCACCTAACTAGACAAGTGTAAGCCACACCATTGTCTCTTTTCTAAGGACTAATAGAAGGGTTACAAAATTTACGCAATTATCTTTAAGAAAACTATTTTATAATGAAAATTAAGATATACGTTACCATAAATACAAAAATTCGGCCAAGTCCTGCTTCATACAGCCATATTAATATTCTTCCTCTAGCATCACAAGGACCCTAGCTTGAAATTCAAATTTCACTGAAAAACTCCATAATCAAAAGCTCAAATCACATATTATCTCTTATAAACTCCAAATCAACTCTTTATCACATACCCTTACCTCATCATATGATCAAGTTAGCTGCTATAAGAGGTTTGAGTAGGTTGGATCAAAGATTGCGTGATATGATTCAGCTTTGTTAGAGTTGAGAGGCTTGAATCAGCAACTAGAATAAACCAGGATCACCTTGCACTTTCAGGTTGGAGTCTAAAGATATGTGTTTGAGTTTGTTTGTGTTTCAGAAGGATATAGACGCCATACTCAAGAGAAGATGAAAAGGTGAGTGATAAGTCTTGATTTGATTGCCACAAGTTACCTTGATAAGATCAGATTTAGTTCTTTGCCCAAGAACAAAGGGAAGTTCTCACTAGGAAAGAAAACTCAAGAAATGTAATTCATAATCTGATTTGTGTCTTACATTGAGTTCCTATTTATAATCTGTATTGAAATCCCACTCCACAAGCCACTAAGCATTGTGTTGTAGCCACTATCATTCCCACTAGGCATTAAAGTCCCACTATCATTCCCACTAAGTATTAAAGTTCCATTATCACTTCCACTACCTATTATATTGGCCTAGGAACTCTAAAAACTGACTTGAAAACAAGTAAAAGGTATCTGAATTGAAAGACATTAAAAGGTGCACGAAAATTACAAGAAAATAAGACAAATTGTACTAATTATTCCAGCCTAATCTATTTGCAACTTGATCATGTGAATTGGGCTTATTCTTTGGGTCTTCAAGTGACTTCTTCATGTTGGACTTGGGTATTCATCAAACTGAATAAGATTGGTCCAATTTGGCATCTCATGCTCAATCTTATTGCTCTTGGTCTTTGCTTCCATGACTAGGCCTTGCAAAGCTTCTTTTAACCTTTTTACTCTAGCTCTAGTCATTGGTCCATCCATGTGTTGTAATTGATCTTGAACTTTGTTGGTCTTGGTTGAATTCTCATCATTGCGGGTAGGAACTCTTGAACGAAGTCAAGAATAAGAATTAAAGCTTGTATCTAAGTAGGTCTTTCTTTAACCTCTTTCCTCTCAAAATTTATTTTGAAACTTTATAAGTGAATTGGTTTGAAATTTTCAGTTTTATTGATTGATAATACATGGATATTTATGTGTTTAATTTGGTGGAGTGTTTGGATGTTGTTAGAAAACTCTTTTTCTCAAAAGTTGAGTCATGCTGCTGGGAATCTCATTTTTAAGCAAGTGAAAATATTTGATGTTTTCCTCACTCATGATCTTGAGCTGAAATTTTATATGATGAAGACAAATATGGAAGTATTTCCAAAATTTTTCTTGGCTAGTCTTAAGCACTTTTGCTATTTCTTAAAAATGGAAAACCAAACAAGTCAAGATTTCTGCCCAGCCAGTTCAGTTTGTAGCACTAAATTTTTCTAATTTTTTTACTACACAAATGATCGAATTTTGAGCTGACATTTTTACAGGATATTGAAGACATCTCAAGGTTCAACCTTGAATTTTTTCATGAATTTAGGTGATCATTTGATATGGTAAAAATATTGAGACTTCTGACTGTTGATTAAGATTGGGTTGTTTCTAACCTCAGAAAATGTGAGATTTTTTAAATAAAGCTAGAGACCTTTTATTCTTTGAAATTTTTATGGTCTCTATATATTGAAGTACCTCTAAACATATAGTTTTTCTCTGTCCTAATCATGTTTAATAATTTAACCATAATTTTCTTGATGACTGAAATTCTGGCAGCATGTTGAATTAGCCAAAAGAATAATGAAATGTTCATCATTGGATCTCATTCATGTCATATGAACTTATTGATGATGCTAGACGCATGCAGATATGAATACTTATTCCAATTGCTTACATGTGAAAAAAAGTATGAGATTGATTATGTTTCTTGGGCCAGAGAAAATAAATTTGACTATCTTTGAATTGAGTTGGAGAAAGTAAACCTGACAAGGAATAGATTTGTGTGAGAATTGGAGAAAGTAAATCCAATGATCATAGATAGGAATTAGCTCAGAAGATCCATATGTATAGAAATGGGCTCAGAAATTCATGTGTGAATCGGAGAGAAACTCCAAGGGTCACGTACAAGAATAGGCTCAGAAGATCCACGTGTACAAGAATGGGCTCAATTCTAAAAAGTAGTCTATTACCATAGAGTGGTCAAAGCCACAGTGGTCAAGGGTCAAGACAAGTCGAAGTAGCAATTGTCCTAAGTAGTTCTTTATCTCTTATGTGTTAAGTGAATAACTTTAGCATCAATATTGAGACCAATTTTTTTAAAATTGAGAATTGAATAGTACGTGCTTTATATGATGATATATGCATATTATGAGATTGAATAATAAAAGGAATCCATTTCAAACAGATGATATTATACTTGGGAAGGTGTTATAAAATTTATAATAGCCTAGGCTGCTTTATCAATTGATGACTGTCCTCACAAACCAACACATGGTCTTTTTAGCGTACTTTGTCCTCACTTACACACTTCCTGGGGAAACTTCTTAGGAGGTCACCCATCCCAAAATGTCTCCAAATCAAGCATGCTTAACCGTGGAAGTAAGGGAAATGGAGCATGTAAGTGCCAAAAAATGTACTAAATATTGCACCATGCCATGAACCATATGGGGAATGCAAAGTATAAATGTCCATAAGACTAAAAGAGAATTCTGACCCCATATACCAGGTTCAATACTGATCGAGGTTCACTGATGTTACTTACACATCATACTAATTATTATCATAATCAACTAGTTGAGCTTTGACACTAATCGAGGTTCAATGATGACTGATCACATTAAATCATTATTTTAGGCATGAGCTCATAGCTTAAGGTTTCCCAAGTGGTAAATAAATAATTGCAAATGAACTATGTTCAAAGGATGCTTAAAACCATTATGTTTAATGTTTAAGTTTGTTTCTTTCATGTTTAATGTTTAAAGCCATTATTCTCAGGCCTAAGAAAGGCTCTTAATAACCTTTGGCCTATCCATAGGAGAGATCCATGACTAAAAGGCCCAAAGACATTATGCGATGGTTCCAAAGCTATAAGGCATAATGTAGGATGCAACATTCCTTCCTTCTGGGTTTCGATCTGACCGGGACGCTACACTCAACCTGACCTTGTAACACCCTAATTTTAACCCAACTTTCTAGAACACATTAGGTTAAACATTAGGCTATTACCTCATAGTCTCATCTTTTTCTTGAAAATATTTAGCGGAAATTACGGTAAAATTTTTTTTGAAAGTATAAAACAAAGTGAGAGCCGCGAACTTAACTATTTGAATAACAGAAACGTGAGACATGATTAACACTCATAGAGAGAACTCAAAAAGGAAAACATATAATAGTGGAGCAGAAATCATCATAACAAGAGAAACATTTCATTAATAATATATTTAGAGTACATAGGTAGTCGTTGCATAGGTACAGGCAGAGCTTGTGATAAAGAAGAAATAAAATACAACAAGAAACACAAGTGTAGGGTGCGACTACAATAAAAATCCAAAATGCTACCCTTCTAGTAAGCTACGAGTATAAATCCACCACCCCTCCCAAAAGATACAGCCGAAGGGAATATCCTTGCAACGCTTGTGTACTCGAAAGCTCCACCGGGGTATAGTGCACCTCCCAGACTGGCGTGTCAATGAAGTCAACGAACATCGCCATCGCTCTCTGAAGATGTGACGGGAGAAGAGAGAGAGGAGTGAGAATTCTTAGTAAAGAATCTCGAGAGAGTCTCCTATCCTAGGGTTACATCGTTCACATCCCCAGGAACCTTGGGTTTATTTCATAAAGACAAGTGAGCATACATCAAGTTCATTTTAAGTTCTAAAGTGTATTTTAGCCAAGGTCCATTCATTTTAGGATGATCTTAATGTCATGAATGCAACATAATAAAGAATGTATGCGTGGCGCTACTTAATGCACATACATCAATCATCATCATACTTAGTGGTATTAAGTGGCAATTAGAATACATTCATATGGGACAAACTTAGTGACATAATCATAATCATAAAACTTCTCTTCCTTATGGGCCACCCTAAAAGACAATCGAATCTGGGGTGCTCGGTCAACCGGTGTCACCCAGAACGTGTCCATCTCTAGGTTATGAGCTCATACCTTAACTATTCATCACTAGTTCTTACTTACCATTTAATGATAAGCGTATCATAAATCATAAATCCCGACTATCTGAGTACGGGTTAGGGGGCAAATCTCTTAGGGGTGCTCGGCCGAACCGGTGTCACCTAAGAGTAAAAAAATGGGTACCGATGTCACATGAGTTCTATGGAGGTGCTCGGCCAAACCGGTGTCATCCTAGAACCCATCTTAGTACCTTAATTTTCAAAATCTTTAAGTCCCCAAATTTGTCGGAAATTCGGCGGCACGATGGCATCACGCCGAATTTCTTCCAAATTTGTTTTATGTCACATAAACATATATCCTCATGAATTCCTCATATGAATAACGTCATCATCCTTCACATAACATATGCATCATCATAAAACATCTTAACATACCTTAGTATCATATAAATATCATTCTCATATTCTTAATGTCTTATGCATTGACCGCTATGGTCTTTAACTCACAGTCTAAGTTATGAATCATTCAAAGCTAACCTCTCGGGTACTTAGGAGGTTATGACTAAGTATATCTCTCTTCATACTATGGTCAAGAATATCTCTCAATCTCAAAGGTGCAGAATTCATAATTTCAACTTTACAGGTACCTAGGAGTCACGACAATGACCCTTTCTAAGTTCGGTTTGCTCCTAAGGCACCAAGATCAAGTCCTAAACCAATTATGAGTCATTTCTACACATTTAAACTAATTTAGAACCATGATTATCATTACTAAACCTTGCTGGACAGAATCCAGAAAATTCTAACATTGAAGGATCTAGAACTCTCAAATTAATTCTTTTCTAGTTTCTAACCTTTCTTATCTTTTACTTATGAGTTTTTCCATTGATCATACTTAAACATAATCATGTTATCATCGTTAAAACAGCTCATACAGTGGCCAAACATAGCAAGGCGGAACCGAAACAACACTCTCCATACAAAGGCATAAAACATACTTTTTAAAGCACATAGGATACTAGTTTCTCTTGGAACCTTTTTAAAACCTTCAAAACTCTTTTGTAAACATTTTTAACATCTAAAATCATCAAGATATTTATAAGGGCAGTAGCTAAGTTGAATTTATTTCAAGAGGTACTAAATCCATAAAACTTAGTTCTATATGTTCTTTGAATCCACATAGACTTAGAAAAATTATAAAGCATAGCTTATGGGCATTTGTGATCAAATGAAACTTATCCAGAGTTCATTCATCTCACATAGTCAAGTGGGCATTCTAAGAGAATGCTTTCCATGTCTAACTCTCATTTGAGACCTTGGGACAAATCTTTGAGCTCTAGAGCTTTAGGTGATGACAAAACATAAACATGCCATGCACTTCATTTTTATTGTTCATTAGGGAAATAAAGTGAGAACTTGAAAAGTAAATAGCTCAAAATAAATATGAGATGCAATTTGTTATTATCTTGGATTTTAAGTGATGACTTGAATAATAAACGTGAAGTGCAATGCTTGGAAATTAAATATGAATATGCAAGTTCATTTTTAGTCTTAGAGCATTAGTGATGACATAAAAATAAATCATGCTATGCAAGGCATAAACTAAATATGAATGCAAGTTCATTTTGGTTTAATAACTAGGGCTCGTCCAAGACTTTAAAGAACCAATATTCACAACCCCAACATAGTCTCATCAAGTCAAGAGAATGGAACTAAAAGAAATCTCCATACTTTCAAGAAAAGGAATTATGGGCGAAATCATGAGGCTAAGAGAAAGTAATCCATATTCCTTTTTGAAATCATTATTATTTTCTTAAGTTGAAAACTTTAGTGAACTTCATAGCATAATAATAAAAACTAAAGAAAACTCAAGCTTTAGGGGTCTCATTATGATGAACACATAGTCATCATCTAGAAGTCCCCATCATCAAGCCATCATGTATGAGTTTAAAGGTCATGAAGGCCAAAAACTCAAGAAGGAAACCATGAGAGTTTTAAAAAGAAATTCCAAGAGGTAGCTAGAGAAAAACTCATTTTTCATGGAAATGAGATGCAAAGAAACACTCCTACCTAGAGTGAAGACAAAGAGCTTGAACTTTGAGAGAAGAAAACAAGATGATGAGCTCCTCCAAAAGGCTTGATGTTTTCGGCCAAGGGGAGATAAGGAGGTTAGAGTTGTGTTTGAGGTGAGGTTGTGTTTGAGATGAAATATTTGAGAGGTTTGATGGTGATTCAAGGTTATGGGGTGATGTGTGAAGGTTATGAGATGATGATGATGAAGTAAAGAGATGAAAAAGATGAAGATGAAAAAGAAAGGAACTCTTTGGCGCTAGAGAGAAAGAAAGAAACTAGCAAGACTACTCTAAGCTTTAGCTGTAACACCCTAATAGACCCGGACTTTATTAGCTGTTACCTATATTCTTTAATCAATTTTATTTTTAAATTAATGATAAGAAGATAGGGGTAATTTACTTTATACAAATCTACTTTTAAAAATTAAGCCTGAAATGTGAATAATATGTGCGCCATAGTTCCGATTTAATATAATTTCTAACATTGAAGTTTACTGAGCAGTAATATCATTGTTACCAACATGAGTTTACATAGTAGCACCTACACGAGTAAATACATTACTGGCTTTTGATACATCTCATAAAATAGTACATAGAAGAAAATACAACATACGAATAGCAACAGTGGAAAAGTAAAAATCTCTAGCATAGATTACTACAGAGGTGGTGGTAGTGGTTCTTAACCTATCAGATGTCTAATCTGAGGCTAGCCTAGTAGTGGTCTTTCTCTCTAGCTCCCCAGACTCCGTGCATCTTTACTCAGGGAAGCGAGACTTCCCCCTTCTCGAATAGTTGGGATCCATCAGTATCTGGTGGTGACAACGGAAACATACATAGGAGTGGGAAATGCTTTGGATTTCTCAAGAGGAATTTCAACTTGGTATCGATCGTGTCATCATTGTCACTCCAGCTACCTCGGGTTTGTTTACAAAGTGATGGACAGGTAAAGGTTCATTTATCAAGATTTTCGTAAACGTGATTAGCCGAGGTAGAGTTACTTTTAAACTATTCTTATTAGCAGAGTCTAACATATCTAACTTAACTCATCAATTACAAGTCAACACATCACTTAATGATTTCATGCATCCTTTTTGTAATCATACAAGCATTTCTACTAGTAGTATTCATGCATGACACTTTATCCTCTTTTATTGACATGTCTCATAATTACTCACGGGATGAATACATCAATGCTTTAGACCACCCTAAAAGGGTAATGAGCTCATACCGTGGCCGTCGCCATAACCTTTTGGTTTTCTTCCGTTCTTAGTGATCTCAACGGTTTAGGGGGTTAAGCCGTGAGCTTAGCTCAAGTCCACTTTTCCAGACTATCATTGCTACTTTTTCAGGCTTTACTTTTATTCTCATTGAGTGAAAAATAATCATGCAATCATAAATAAATCACGGTACAATCAATCATCCATTCTTATCATTTCATAACTCATCAATATATATTCATAATACTATATATCAGCTTGGATATCATAGAAACATTTCATACACAATCTTATATCAAATAGTAGACATTTCATACTAAGTCTCATGGTAAAAATAGTATTCATGTTAGGGAGGTATTTAGCGGATAGACTTATATAAGATCTTATATAGAATCTCTTAGTCTTCTTTGTACACTTAATTTTTTAGTAATACATTAATGCACTTTAAAATATTATTAAATATTCTTTACATATTTTAAAGCTCCCGTATGACTTTTATATATATATATTTCCTCTTGAAGATTATTACTACTTAAATATTTAAGTTTTCTTGCAAGACTTGAATCTTCTATTTCAATTTCTAACATCTTTTAGGAGAAAAATTTGTAGCTCTCTATATACTTGTTATCTCAGCCTAGAAAAGGTAGTTTTAGATTCCTAATTCATTAAGTTTTAGTGTAATTCAACTGTAATCCGTGCAGGAGGGTTCCCGGGAAAGAGAGGTGGGTCACAATGGACACGCTTAAATACCAAGTCTTTCCTTAGCGAACTGTTCCAAACTACACTCTCACAAAGACAAAGTGTCCTTAAAATTTATTTCTCATTCTATATTTACGTGGTGCAAAGCATTATGTATAACATACATATATGTGTTTCTCTATGTGTTAGCTTTCCTAAGGAGTTGAAATCAGTCCATTTGGATTTTTATATAGTGAGTTACACTTATTTTACTACTGCAAGGTCGTATGTAGAGTTTCAGTTTTTGGCTTAGCTTTGAAAATTTATATCTTGAGCTAGAGAACTCCGTTTTGGGTGATTCTTTTGGAGAGTCTTCTATAATGAGTCTAGTTTATGATAAAAATGTTTTTATTTCAGGATACTTCATATTTTATGATCATTACATTCCGAAGTGCCTGCTGCCAGAATCAACCAGAAATTCCAGCACCTACCATTTTTATGTCTTTAGTAATTTTTATTAAAAAAATCAAGTTTCACATACTATCTTTTTATGTTATATTTGAGTATGATAACATCATAGAAGTGCTAAGAACATAATAGAATATATTGGGCTATCTAAAAATATATTTTACAAATAATCATTCAAAACTTTTGACAATAACTCAAGGTTGAGGCATTCTATCCATGGTTAGAAGCCAATAATGATTGAACAAATAAAGAAGAAACTCCTACCTCTTATGTAGGGTCTAAAAAAGAGTCCTTCTCTTCTTTCTTGAGCTTATGCAAGAGTCCTTGGAGTAGATGACCCTCCTTGAATCTTGACTCTAGAACTTGAGTGCTTAAGAAAATATTTCTCACTAGAGTTAAAGATTGTAACTCTTATGAGAGCTAGTGAAGGTTTGAGTTTAGAATTTAAGTGTTTAAATAAGGTTTAGAGGATTAAGAGAAATCTTTGAAGAGGAGAACATAAGAAGAATGGTAGAAAAAAAATAAGAAAGAAAGAGCACTTAGGGAGTTTCTAAGGCTTGGAAACTAGTAAAAGTGTATGTATTTTACAAGAGCTAGAGAATGTATCTCTTGCAAAGCATGGTAAGGCCTCTTTGTGTTTTGGAAATGTAAGGAATGGAAAAGAGTTTGAAGAGTATTTATAGTGGAAGGATCAAGACAAGAAACATTTAGAGAATTAATTCTTGGAGCATGATTTATGGAAACATGTTGGCCAAACTTTGGATGAAAACACTCCATGTTTTATGCAAACATGTTAGCTTAATTTTGGGATGAAAATGCTCCATGTTTTATGCAAACATGTTCCATGTTTTATGCAAAAATGTTGTTAGTGGAAAATTTCTAACCTTTAATGTATGTATGCATCATAGATTTACATCATGTGATCTTATGCTTTAATAAGTGTTTTTAATTTTTTTTTTTTTTTAGCATGAGATTATCTATGTGCATGTATGTGATTAAGAATGACAAGTGGTTTCAAGCAAAGAATCGCCCTAGCACAATGAGAAGATGAGGAGTTTAGCGAAACCTTAGAGGCTATAAAGGCGGACAAGTTGAAAGGTTTTGAGCAAGGTTCTGATCATTTATGGAGGTTTGAAGGGCGAATCTGTGTGCCACGGGATGGTGACCTCCAAGAAAAGATTTTGGAGGAGGCTCACAAGAGCCATTTCACCATTCACCCTAGTACTACCAAGATGTATCAGGACTTGAAGAAGATCTTTTGGTGGCTCGGATTAAAGAAGGATGTGGTCACCTGGGTTAGTAAGTGCTTGGTTTGCCAAAAGGTGAAAATTGAGCACCAAAAGCCTTCGGGAATATTGCAACCCTTGCCAATTCCTGAGTGGAAGTGGGAAGGTATATCGATGGATTTTCTGACGGGATTTCCAAGAACCCAAACTGGCCATGAGGCCATATGGGTGATCGTGGATCGGCTGACTTGTCAGCCCACTTTCTGCCTATTAGAGTAACATACTTTTTAGATAAATTGGCACAGTTATACATCCAAGAAATCATGAGATTACATGGAGTGTCGTCGACAATAATCTTGGGTAGGGATCCGCGGTTTACGTCATGTTTTTGGGGGAGCCTTTCAAAAGGCATTTGGTTCAAAATTGTGCTTAAGCACAACATACCACCCACAGACAGACGGCCAATCTGAAAGAATAATCCAAACCCTAGAAGACATGTTAAGAGCCTGTGTCCTAGACCAGAAGGGGAGTTGGGATAGATATCTATCTGCCTTTGATCGAATTTGCATATAATAATAGTTATCATGCAAGTATCGGCATGGCACCCTATGAGGCCTTGTACGGACGGAAGTGTCAATCCCCTCTATGCTGGTATAAACCTGGGGAAGAAAGTATGCTAGGACCCGATGTAGTGAGGCAGACAATGGAGCTGATCAAGAGGATTAGGGATAGGATGCTTACGGCTCAAAGTCGACAAAAGAGCTATGCAAACAGGCGGCAAAAGTGTAACACCCTAGTAATTAACCAGATACACCTAGGTTGAATCTGATTAATGACTAGACTTTACTCCTTGCTTTGGTTCTTTCTTCATAATTTGAAAATACTTACTGAAATTACGAGCCATTTTTTTTTAAACACATAATTGAAAACGTGAGCTGAGTACAACGTGAACGAGTAAGCGGGGTATAATAAGACGTTTAAGAATATATCACATCATATCACTTAGGCTCCATCATATAACATCCATAAGCACATTATAGCATATATTTACATACAATAACCTCACTCAAAGGGTGGGTTATGTTCATACATCATTATCTTATGCAAACCCATAAAAGAAAATATACATAAGGAAATACATGCCCCTAAACTAGATAACTCCATAAGCCGGGAAGGTTATCCTAAAACTAGGGTGCATGATCACACATAAATCTACTAAGAACCTTCTATGGCCACTGTCCTCGAAATGGGGGAATAAATCCGATCTACTGATGAGCTCCCTCGGGAGAGGACACACGAGATGCACCAGGCTGGGGTCACATGGACGGCCTTCTTGCTAACCTACGGCTGAACAAGCTGTTTCCTCACTACCCTCTCTTACACGTGTGGGAGTAGGAGCAGAGCTCTCGAATATACATGAGTATGAGTGTCCTCTGAAAGATCGGTTTGAGAATATCTCGTCTCCGGAACATACTCTGGAAATCCATGGACAGCAGATGAAGCGGGATAAGAACGTAACATCCTTTCATCAAGTGGACGTGCATGTTCAGAAGCCATTTCATCGCCATAGGGAGAAGTAGGAGAAAATCGATAACTAGGGACAGGGATGTGCAAATGGACGACCTATGTAAATAAAAACACGAATCTGCGCACCTCCCTTCAAAATGATACGAGCGATGCAGGATCATAGTGGAATTCCCAAGTAGGGGTACCAACGAACAGCACGAATGTCGCCATTTGAATCTGGAGACAATGACGGAAATAAAGAAAAGGGAGTGAGAATCTTGCTAAAGAATTCTCAGTAGGGTACCTCCTTCTATAGTGTCATCATCAAAGTGCCCAGGAACCTCGGGATTATTCTAAAATAGTGAGCATGCAAAGATTCATTTTAAGTTCGGACAAATACTTAACCGAGGTTCGTCAATTTTTAATTATCGTCTTATAATGCATCTTATTCTTAACATGTCATATTTACAATGAACATTTCCTTTATCATTACATCATATTCCTCATCATCATTATCAAAATAACATGCATAAAAGAACGTCATATAATATTAGCTACACATGGACACAGGGCACATATTTCATTTCTTTAGTGCCTTTGGTGACTTAAAATCTTATCATCATCATTATTTTCCTTGGGCCACCCTATACTCCACCCTTTTGGGAGTAATTTAGGTTATGAGCTCATACTTTACTAGTCGTCACTAGCATATACTTATCCCTTTTGATAAGCTAAAGTCCCGACTCTACCCTTTTGAGAGAACGGGTTAGGGGCTAAAATCACCTTTTCACCACCTATAGTCTAATGGTTCCAAAGGATCATTTTCTTATAAGTTTAAGTCACCATTAAATCTTTGCATGTTATATCATAATACAATTCATAAACATCATAACATTTTCTCATTTATAGTCTTAAGCTAGAATAATATATATCAACTGTAATCATGCATATGGGAGATTCCCAGAAAGAGAGGTGGGTCACAATGGACACGCTTAAATACCAAGTCTTTCCTTAGCCGGAACCTTTCCAAATTACACTTTTACAATGATACACTTTCTTCTAGCAACAAAGGTAAATTTTACATAATAAAGAACATTTCATGTACAAGCATTCTCATTATTTGCCACAGCAACTATAACATGCAAGCCAGGAAATCATTCAATGATATCAAGTACTTAATAAGCATCCAATCCTTACATAGAATTATCAATTATAGAACTAATTAGTTACTAAACCAATTATGAATCATTCTCTTAACAATAAACCATAATTATCACAACTTCAATCATATCAAATCATTATCACACATTGATACTAAACTCAGATCAGTGGCCGAATCATGAACCTCATGCAATTACATAGAATCATATTTTAAGTGCATATAAAATACTAGTTCCCCGTAAAATCCTTGCAAAGCCTTAAAACTCATTTAGAAACTAGTTCTTTTGTCAAATTTGGGAGGATCTTCACAATTAAAATTCTCACTTAAGATAAAAGGAGTAAGTCTTGAGCTTTAGAGATTTAGGTGACATCTTAGAATTATAAACATGCTATGCAACCTTATTTTAATCTTATCTTTATAAGGTGATAGCTTGGAATTATAAACATGATATGCAATTCCATTTCTTTATCTTTAAGATTTAAGGTGATGACTTGAAAATTAAACATGATGCAAGAACTTGAAATATAAACATGATACAAGAAAGTGGAGCGGCGGTAATCCGCACAGGACCAGTAGAGGGAGAAGAAAATATTAAGAAACCGGAGCGGCGGTAGTCCGCACAGGACCAGTAGACGGAGAAGAGAATATTAAGAAACCGGAGCGGCGGTAGTCCGCACAGACCAGAGAGAGGAGAAGAGAATATTATTATTACATCTTTTAAGCTCCAATCTCAAGACTTTTTAAAGAATAAATTCTTTAACTCCAATAATCATATTTCTTTACTTGTGATACATGGGCAAGTCTTTGAGCTCTAGGATCTTTAGGTGATGGCATAAAATAAACATGCCATGCGTTGATTCTTTTAGCCATTATAAAATATAGTGAGAGCATAAATTAAATATGAGATGCAACCTCTTTATTATCTTGAAAGATTAAGCGATGACTTGAAACATAAACATGAAATACAAGCTTGGAATTTAAACATGAGAAATGCAAGTTCATTTATTCATTCTTGAAAATTTAGTGATGACATAGAAGGTAAACATGGTTATGCAAAGCATAAACTTAATCATGGATGCAAATTCATTTTGTTTCTTTACTAGAGCTCCTTCAAGACTTTAAAAGAATTATAAATTCAACCCAATACATATCTTAACAAGAAATAAAACATAAAAGGAAAAAATACATCTTTCAAGTTCTAAACTAAAAATCTTTGTTTTAGCATCATAAAGCATTATTCTTTAAGGTTTTGCATCAAGTGGAATTTTCAAGCTTTAGAGGCCTAACTTGTGATGGATTTACAACCCACCCTCAAGGTCCTCATCATCAAGCCATCATCTTAGTTCCACCTAGGCCATATGGTTGAATTGGTTAAAGAAAAATTGAAGAGGAAAACCAAAATGAAAAGCTAAGGCAAGTTCATAATTTCATCATTTTGAGCTAAAAACACAACTCCTCAAAGCATAGAAATAAATTTAGAAACTACTCCCTACCTAATCTGAGTTGAAGAAGAGGAAGAGAACTTGGTTTCTTGAAGTGAAATGAAACAAAATCTCTTTGAAAAATTGAAGAAAGAATTCAGCCAAAGAGGAGGAAGAAAGAAAGTTTTTGGTGCTCCTAAAAACTAGTTATGAACCAAGCATTCCAAGACCACTCAAGCAAGCCTATTTATAGAAGATTTTGAGGCTTCTAATTGGCCAAAATGATGAGGTAGTGGACGGAATTTTGCAGGAGAAATAAGGGAGGAAAAATCATTTTAGACAAAGTTGTATGAAATTAAGGAATTATGTCTCTTATGGTGACATTTTGGCATTTTGTTTTAGTGCAACTTTTGGCAATAATTCAGCTGCATAATGGCATCAATAATTTCATCCATTACAGCCCAAAGAAGTGAAATTTGTGTGTTCCATGCATTATTTAGGTGTAGGCAAGGTATTCATGTAATTTAGAGAATTTACGGTTAAGGGTTTAAGTGAATTAGTAAGCAATTTGGGTGTTTTTGAGCAATTTTGGGTTCTAATCAATCTAAATACATAATTTTGACTCTAGATTAATATTTAGAATTTAATAAGCTTTAATTTGAGCCTAATATTGCTTAGGTTTCGGTATACGAATCAAAAATCCCGAAATTCAAAACTGCCCAAAAACAGGGCCAAAATCGTACTTTCACTTAAAAATTGCCCGAGGCCACCCGAGCTTAACCAATGGTTAATCATGGCTTAAAAACACATTTTAAAACATTTTAGTGAGGTTCGGGCTCAGTCGGCACGCACATCGGAGTTAAAAGCGACCCTTGAGGGCGTTTTGGTCATTTTTGTGTCGAACTCAAAATTGAGATCCTTCTGCTCTATTAACACACATAACACAAACAATCCCTTATTATCCTCAAAATATCCCCTTGAGAATAGGTGGGGCCCACGATCCTCATTTTCCGAGTAAAATAACTTCAGGGGCATTTTGGTCATTTTATACGTACAGAAATTCGGGATTTGCGACTCTCGCATGAATCGTTCCTAACCTCTCTTCTAATGTTATATTCCTTTATTGAGGATTGTTCGGCCTCAAATCTTATGTAATAATTACCTACGGTAATTCGGTAATTGAGTAATTTCTAATGACAGTAAAAATTACAGTAAAAATTGGGGCGTTACAAAAAGCCGTTAGAATTCAATGAAGGAGAACATGTATTCCTAAGAATCACTCCCACTACAGGCATAGGAAGAGCCATGAAGGTTAAAAAATTGAGCCTCCGATTCCTTGGTCCCTTTGAAATTCTCCAAAAGGTCGGGTCAGTAGTCTACAAAATAGCCTTACTCCCTAATCTTTCAAATCTCTACAAAGTCCTTCATGTCTCCCAGTTAAGAAAATATGAGTGCGACCCTAGCCATATTTTAGAACCAGAGCAAGTACAGTTAAGAGATGACCTAACTTTCAATCTGCCGCCAACGAGGATTGTGGACCACCGAATCAAGCAGCTAAGGAACAAGTCCGTTCCTTTGGTGAAAGTGGCACGGGGACGTGACAAGTCAGAAGATTACACGTGGGAACTAGAGTCAGAGATAAGGACAAAGTACCCAAAACTGTTCTAAGGTAAAATTTCGACGATGAAATTCTTTTTAAGGAAGGGAGTAATGTAATGTCCCGATTTTTCTGTTTGAGTGAAAATGACAAAAATACCCCTGAGGTTATTTTTCACCCAGAATTCGAGGATAGCTGACCCGGCAATTCTCGAAGGGTCAACTCAATGTTCGAAGGGGATTTGTATGCGAATGAATGTTAATAGAGCAGAAAAATCTCTTTTTCTAAGTTTTCGGGTCAAAATGATCGAAATACCCCTATAACGTTTTTGTGCAGGTATAAGCGCCGTTGAGGCCGGAACTTTCCCAAAAGGTTTAAAATGATGTTTTTATGAGTTTGGGCATGTCTGTTTAAGTCTTGGTGGCCCCAGGCAGTTTTTGTGCAAATTATGATTTTGCCCCTAGAATAGTGATTTTGAGCTTAATGATGTAATTAAGCAAACCTAAGCAATATTAGGCTCTAATAAAAAATTAATTAACTTCTATAATTAATCTAGAGTAAAAATAATTTATTTAAGTTAATTAGAACCTAAAATTGCTTAGATTAAACTTAAACCTCTTTTTTAAAACTCAAGATTCAAGTCATGGAATCTTGAATAGTGTTTTCTCTTTCCAATTCCTTAAATCAAGGAATTGTGTCTACAATTGTTCACACTTTAAAATGAGTTTCAATCTCACTAATGAAGCAAGAACACTCCCTAATCATGTCTTGGCATCCTTAATTGACCATTACCTCACCTAAACCCCTACTTAGCAACTGCTAATCTTAAACCTAATCTAAGACACACCTAAGCACATCACTAAACCATAATCAATGAGACATTTTTCCTCCCCCTTGGCATGCTCAAATTGGCACCACCTCCCCCTCCATTGTCCATCACATAATTAAGTTCTTACACTCAAAAGACCATACTTTGAGTCATACCTCACCATGCCTTTGAATGACCACTTGAATGAGATATTTTCCTTCCTTTCCTCCCTCATGGCTGCGGTACATTCACCTTCCATTTGTTTCATTTCCCTATAAATATACATGCAAGTGAACTTGTAAGAACTTTTAGATCATTTGCTAGCTTTGAGTTTTCAAGAGTTGTCTTAAGTTCTCTCATTTCTTCAAGAATTCTCTCTTTCTTCATCTTCTTCATCGCCACTAAAGAACCATCCCTCACAACCTCAAACCACCACATAACCACCATAAATCACCATTCAAACACATAAGCTTGCATCCTCACACATCAAGCTCACACAAAAACCTTTCCTTCCTTTTTCTTCCTCTTTGGTTGAAACCTTAAGGCCACTTGGAAGCAAGTTTCCTTGTCTTTCTCTCCTCAAAGATCAAGCCTTTCTCTTCACCACTTGGTAGGGATTTGTATTCTTGAAAGTTTTTTCTTTTAAAGCTTTGTTAAAATGAGTTTTTGTTAGTTTCTCTTAGCTTTTAGAACTTCTTTTCTTCTCTTTGATTTTTGGCTTTAGAGCCTTTCTTTTTTGAAGAAAATGTTGGCTTAATGATGAGAGTTCCAAGATATTGATCAAGAGATCTTTCACTTGTGTAACCTCTAGAGCTTGGAACTTAGTCCTTAGACCAACCAAGGTTTTCGGTTTTTCTTTCTTTTTCCTTCCTTTTTTTGTTTTTGGTTTCAGTTTTTCCTTCCCTTTTTCTTGTCTTGGTTTCGGTTTTGAGGATTGGTTTTTGGGTAAAAATGACTCAAGGATGAGAGCACATGATGTTGATGTTTATGTGTCATCAAGATCATGGCCTCTAGAGTCTTAAAGTTTCGTTCTTTTCTTCCCTCATGGCTTCGACCTTATTTTCTTTTCTTTGATGTGCCAAACTTATCCTGCCTTCCATAGGTGGGCAGTTATTATATTAATATTATATTATCATTGGTGTGCACTTGATTGACTGTCGTTATGAGGTTATTTGATGTTCCTAATCTTGTGCTTTCTTTTGTATGAATTACGTGTCACGATGATGCTCGCTTAAGATACACGCGGCTCTCACTTTGCATTTATATTTCACAAAAAAATTGATCTGTATTTCCCGCTAAGTATTTTAACGAAAGGTTTAAAGAATGAGACTAGAAGAGTAATAGACTAATGGTTAACCTAAATACATTTTTGGTTAAAAATTAGGATGTTACACTAGAGTTCACTTTCTGAAGCTTTGGCTTTCATCTGTTAACTTTCTAGAGTTTCCTTGAGATACATTTCCTCAGCACTTTCCTTAAGATTATCAAGATAGTCAGCAAGATCCTCTTTGAGCTTTCCATTGTCATTAGTTTGCTTCTTGAAACTCCAGTCAGAGAAACATATCAGATATACCTACAAGAAAGAGTTTGATTTTGTTACCTAGACTTTCATGGGTCATTTTCAGTTAGCTTCAGAGAAAGAGATTTTCCAGCTTTTCTAATGGAATTCCTTTTTAGGAATCATGAGTTAGGAAGGTATCTGTTTCCTCTGTATATCTCAATCTAGTTTTCTAAAACTATATATGCTAACCATTTTCACAAAAACATAGTTTTTGAAATATGTCAAATATAGTAGGTCAGATCCTTTAGATGCCATGAAGTCCTCTCAAGAAGTTAAGAAAACTTGCATGTAACTTTTTGGAGGCTTCAGAATTATATAACTTGAGAAGAATAAACTCTCCTTGGAGTATGCCTTTCTTTCAACTTTCCAGCTGCAAGCTTGACCTTCTCAAGTTTTCATGGCATCCTTGTGATTTCTTTGATTGGTTTGAGATATATAGAAGAAAAAGCTTGTGAACCTTGTGGCAACTCATCATGTGAAGTAGATAATGTATTATAAGAAGGATGAGATGCAGAAATATTTACCTTACTTATCTTTATTAGTGTTCTTTGGCCATGAAGCACAAAATGGCAGCAAGTTTTAGCACATCAAGACTTCCTAACAATTTTCTAGACGTCCGGCACATTCTTCTTTTTTGCATTGGGATATGGCCTTTAAAACCTTGGCTTGAAATCCCTGATGCATGATATTTATTCTTACTGCGATAAGTAGATTCCTTTCTCAAGACGATCTTTGTCTTGATTTGTCATTCATGAGATTGATGCCTCCTTATTTTAGGCGTTACAGACTTTGACATATTTGGCAGACAGAGAGATCTCATCTCCATATATCAATCTCAGATAACAATATCAGATATTCCTACTTCATAAGAAGTTTCAAGTAATTTCCATGGCTCATTGCATAGCATCTAAAATGACAATCTCAGGAACATTGATTTCTCAAGATAGTTTAAGACCTATAAACATGATGCAAAGTTTATTCCATATAGCCTTTCATATGTAGCATGTTTAGCTTTAGCTTAGAGTGTATATGAACAGAGGCTTGACATAATGGAACAACTAAACTTTTTTTCTTTTTGTTGTTCTTGTCCATAGGTCCTCTGGAATCCCTTTTACCATTTGAATGTACTATGCCAGATCCTGGAAACTTATCAACAAAAAATGGTCAATTGATAAAATGATCTTGTGAAGATGATGTAAGCCATTCTGTCCTTCATATCTTTCTCCTCTACAATCATTGGATTGCTCAACCCCTCAGAGGCCTTGTTTTGATACCACTTATAGGTGGAAATGTGCACAAGAATGGCGGGTTGAATCGTGCATTGTTTCTTTTTGTGTTGTCTAAAACGTTTGAATATAAGCACTATCAAGTGTAAAACTTGTAGTGCAACAAAAACATAGTAGTTTCAAAAAATAGATTTCTAAAGCATTGTTGGTAAACTAATAGTAACAGAACAATAAGCAACAAATATCAGCGTATGATTGAAAAGAGAGTTGCAACATATATATATATATATATATATATATATATATATATATATAAAGGAGATTAGAGAGAGAAAGAATAGACACAAAGGATTTTATACTGGTTCTGTAACACCCTAACTTTCAACACAATACGCCTAGGACGCATGATGGTTAATCGTTAGTTGTTACTCTTTTGTCTCAAAACTTTTACTTGATTTTTAAACTTTTTAAAATAAGTTTACGGAAAATACAGCCCATTTTTTTTTGAAAGACCAAACTATGAGCCGTTTGTGCATAAGTTATAGCGTATAACCATTCATCACATAGCATACATGCAGATCACAATAGAGTATGGCATAGATTGAGAATATCATAATGTCATAACATTGACTTTAATATCATAATAACAACATTAATAATATAAGAATATTCCACAATTATATAATTCTATAACAATAGTATCAAGCCCACCTATAGAGGCTGAGCATATGCTAATACAAAAACCAAACATGATTAAAAAGTAACTAACTCCTAGAGGGTACACATCCACTAGAACTAAGTCATGAATATATGCGAAGACAAGACAACTTCTAAGTGCTGAAAATAGGAAGGCCTTTATCTTCGCTTTCGTTACGACACTCTGATCTAGACCACGATGTAACTCCTACGTCGGCATCTCAAGATAGACCACGGTCATCGCCATTGATCTTGGCTGAAGACGAAGATGGAAAGAAAGAGAAGGAGTGAGAAACTTAAATAAGAATCTCATTAGGGTAGTCTGTCTCCATACACGTGTCATCATTATCGTCCTCAGGAATCTCGGGTTTCATTATGAAAGTAGTGGACATATATAAGGTTCATTTATTAAGTTGAAAATACCATTAACCGAGGCCCTGTCTTTTAGCATGCATCTTCATGTTATGAATGCAGCATACTAAGTCATGAATACATGGCAATACCGTATGCAACATTACACGTATATAATGGCATAAAGTATAAGCATAAGGAACACATTCAATATGCATGCAAGAGAACCTATGATAATTCCCTTAAATTCCTTTCTTACTAACCATCCTCTTGTGGGAATTTCATAAACCAACCAATATTCCTCCCTCTCCCTCTTACGGGAACTTCATAGTCCAACCAATATACCTCTACAGGTGAATTTCATAAACCAACCATCATACCTCCACCAGTGAATTTTATACAAACAACACCAAAACTTTACCATACTTATCGCCTAGGATGAGCTCAACCTAACTAGCCCTTGCTAGATTTATCATGGGGTAATATGTAACGCCTCGATTTTCTGCTAGAGTGAAAATGACCAAAATGCCCCTGAGGTCATTATCAGCTCGGAATTCGAGGAAAGCCAGGTCCGGCAGTACTCGAAGGGCAAACTCAATGTTGGAAGGGGATTAGTGTAATGCCCCGATTTTCTGCCAGAGTGAAAATGACCAAAATGCCCCTGAGGTCATTATTAGCCCGGAATTCGAGGAAAGCCAGGTCCGGCAGTACTCGAAGGGCAAACTCAATGTTGGAAGGGGATTTGATGACTTGTGTTTCTTTTCGGGATCGAAAATCTCATTTTTCGAGTTTTCGGGTCGAAATGACCAAAATGCCCCTGTGGCGTTTTACCCTTTTGCAAGTGCTGGATGAACCCGAAACCTCTCCAGATGGTTTTAAAAGATGTTTTTCTGTTTTCTGTGGTCTCAGTTTTGCTCCCAGAGGTCCCGGGCAAAATAAGTGCAAAATTACGGTTTTGCCCGTAGTTTCGTATGTTTACACCTAATCACACGGTTAAGCGAAACCTAAGCAATATTAGGCTCTAATCGAAGGTTAATTAATTTCCATAATCAGTCTAAGGTCAAAATAATTTAATAAGGATGATTAGAACCTAAAATTGCTTAGATAAACTTAAAACCCTATCTTTAAATTCAAAGACTTTGAATGTAGGAATCAATGAATAGTGTGCAAATAGTGCACAAATAGTGTTTTCTCTCTCTTTTCTTAAATCATGGGATTGTGTTACACATTGTTTATTCACAAATGAGTTTTAAATTCTCTAATGATGTAAGAGCACTCCTAATCTTGTCATAAAATTCCTAATACACATGCTTAGTTACCTAAACTTAAAGCTTAATTACTCCTAACCTTGTACCTAAACTAACCTACACTTAATCCTATCATTAACACCCAATTACATGGAAGATTTTTCTCTCTCCTTGCTGCTCAAATCTGACCGAAAATCATCCCCCATTTTCATGAATTATTATATTTCAAACTTAAAGGAAAATCACCTCAAATCACCTCACTTGTCATGCCTTGTCATAATTTCAATCAAGCTTGCTTTTCCAAATGAATAACCAAGTAAAATAAATCATTCTCTTCAATTATTTGTGGCTGAAAAACTTCCAACCATGTTGGTCTTCTAGAAGCCTAATTTCATCCACAATTTAAAGAAAAGATCACTCAAAAACCCATGCTTGAAGCCATACCTTGTGTCATGAGCTCCATGCTTCAAACCATGCTTGTATGACACCATCAAAGAGATATTTTCTCTTTCTTACCATCAGCCATGCTTTCCATTCTCTCACCTATCACTTTGTTTTTCTATAAATATGGAGCTTGTGTTAGCATTGGATGCACATTGAGCATTTGCTAAAGCTTAGAGTAGTCTTGCTAGTTTCTTTCTTTCTCTCTAGTCCCAAAGAGTTCCTTTTTTTTTCATCTTCATCTTTTTCATCTCATAACCTTCACACATCACCCCATAACCTTGAATCACCATCAAACCTCTCAAATATTTCATCTCAAACACAACCTCACCTCAAACACAACTCTAACCTCCTTATCTCCCCTTGGCCGAAAACATCAAGCCTTTTGGAGGAGCTCATCATCTTGTTTTCTTCTCTCAAAGTTCAAGCTCTTTGTCTTCACTCTAGGTAGGAGTATTTCTTTGCATCTCATTTCCATGAAAAATGAGTTTTTCTCTAGCTACCTCTTGGAATTTCTTTTTAAAACTCTCTTGGTTTCCTTCTTGAGTTTTCGGCCTTCATGACCTTTAAACTCATACATGATGGCTTAATGATGGGGACCTCTAGATGATGACTATGTGTTCATCACAATGACACCCCTAAAGCTTGAGTTTTCTTTAGTTTTTATTATTATGCTATGAAGTTCACTAAAGTTTTCAACTTAAGAAAATAAGAATGATTTCAAAAAGGAATATGGATTACTTTCTCTTAGCCTCATGATTTCGGCCATAATTCCTTTTCTTGAAAATATGGAGATTTCTTTTAGTTCCATTCTCTTGACTTGATGAGACTATGTTGGGGTTGTGAATATTGGTTCTTTAAAGTCTTGGACGAGCTCTAGTTATTAAACCAAAATGAACTTGCATTCATATTTAGTTTATGCCTTGCCTAGCATGATTTATTTTTATGTCATCACTGATGCTCTAAGACTAAAAATGAACTTGCATATTCATATTTAATTTCCAAGCATTGCATTTCACGTTTATTATTCAAGTCATCACTTAAAATCCAAGATAATAACAAGTTGCATCTCATATTTATTTTGAGCTATTTACTTTTCAAGTTCTCACTTTATTTCCCTAATGAACAATAAAAATGAAGTGCATGGCATGTTTATGTTTTGTCATCACCTAAAGCTCTAGAGCTCAAAGATTTGTCCCACGGTCTCAAATGAGAGTTAGACATGGAAAGCATTCTCTTAGAATGCCCACTTCGGCTATGTGAGATGAATGAACTTAGGATAAGTTTCATTTGATCACAAATGCCCATAAGCTATGCTTTATAATTTTTCTAAGTCTATGTGGATTCAAAGAACATATAGAACTAAGTTTTATGGATTTAGTACCTCTTGAAATAAATTCAACTTAGCTACTGCCCTTATAAATATCTTGATGATTTTAGATGTTAAAAATGTTTACAAAAGAGTTTTGAAGGTTTTAAAAAGGTTCCAAGAGAAACTAGTATCCTATGTGCTTTAAAAAGTATGTTTTATGCCTTTGTATGGAGAGTGTTGTTTCGGTTCCGCCTTGCTATGATTGCCCACTGTATGAGCTGTTTTAACTATGATAACATGCTTATGTTTAAGTATGATCAATGGAAAAACTCATAAGTAAAAGATAAGAAAGGTTAGAAACTAGAAAAGAATTAATTTGAGAGTTCTAGATCCCTTAATATTAGGATTTTCTGGATTCTGTCCAGCAAGGTTTAGTAATGATAATCATGGTTCTAAATTAGTTTAAATGTGTAGAAATGACTCATAATTGGTTTAGGACTTGATCTTGGTGCCTTAGGAGCAAACCGAACTTAGAAAGGGTCATTGTCGTGACTCCTAGGTACCCGTAAAGTTAAAATTATGAATTCTGCACCTTTGAGATTGAGAGATATTCTTGACTATAGTATGAAGAGAGATATACTTAGTCATAACCTCTTAAGTACCCGAGAGGTTAGCTTTGAATGATTTATAACTTAGACTGTGAGTTAAAGACCATAGCAGTCAATGCATAAGACATTAAGAATATGAGAATGATATTTATATGATACTAAGGTATGTTAAGATGTTTTATGATGATGCATATGTTATGTAAAGGATGATGACGTTATTCATATGAGGAATTCATGAGGATATATGTTTATGTGGCATAAAACAAATTTGGAAGAAATTTGGCGTGATGCCATCGTGCCGCCGAATTTCTGACAAATTTGGGGACTTAAAGATTTTGAAAATTAAGGTACTAAGATGGGTTCTAGGATGACACTGGTTTGGCCGAGCACCTCCATAGAACTCATGTGAACCAAGCACCCCTAAGAGATTTGCCCCCTAACCCGTACTCAGATAGTCGGGATTTATGATTTATGATACGCTTATCATTAAATGGTAAGTAAGAACTAGTGACGACTAGTTAAGGTATGAGCTCATAACCTAGAGATGTGACACGTTCTGGGTGACACCGGTTCGGCCGAGCACCCCCAGTTCGATTGTCTTTTAGGATGGCCCATAAGGAAGAGAAGTTTTATGATTATGATTATGTCACTAAGTTTGTCCCATATGAATGTGTTCTAATTGCCACTTAATACCACTCAGTATGATGATGATTGATGTATGTGCATTAAGTAGCACCACACATACATTCTTTATTATGTTGCATTCATGACATTAAGATCATCCTAAAATGAATGGACCTTGGCTAAAATACACTTTAGAACTTAAAATGAACTTGATGTATGCTCACTTGTCTTTATGAAATAAACCCAAGGTTCCTGGGGATGTGAACGATGTAACCCTAGGATAGGAGACTCCTACTGAGATTCTTTACTAAGAATTCTCACTCCTCTCTCTCTTCTCCCGTCACATCTTCAGAGAGCGATGGCGATGTTCGTTGACTTCATTGACACGCCAGTCTGGGAGGTGCACTATACCCCGGTGGAGCTTTCGAGTACACAAGCGTTACAAGGATATTCCCTTCAGCTGTATCTTTTGGGAGGGGTAGTGGATTTATACTCGTAGCTTACTAGGAGGTTAGCATTTTGGATTTTTATTGTAGTCGCGCCCTACACTTGTGTTTCTTGTTGTATTTTATTTCTTCTGTATTACAAGCTCTGCCTGTACCTATGCGGATATGACTACCTATGTACTCTAAATATATTATTAATGAAATGTTTCTCTTGTTATGATGATTTCTGCTCCACCATTATATGTTTTCCATTTTGAGTTCTCTCTATGAGTGTTAATCATATCTCACGTTTTTGTTATTCGAATAATTAAGTTCACGGCTCTCACTTTGTTTTATACTTTCAAAAAAAAATTTTACTATAATTTCCGCTAAATATTTTCAAGAAAAAGATGAGACTATGAGGTAATAGCCTAATGTTTAACCTAATGTGTTCTAGAAAGTTGGGTTAAAATTAGGGTGTTACATAATAGAGGGGGAAACACATCACTTCCTTATTGGATCACTTCTCATAACCTTTAATTTGGGGAATCTAGAGGATCATTTCCATATTTTTTATGTCACCTTACATGCTTTCATATTACTTTCACACATACATCTTAAACATTTCAAGTGAAATGTAACACCCTAAGATTCGACCCAATACTACTAGTACGTACTTAGGCCAAATATTAGTCGTTACTTACTGACATGGTTCATCTTCTTGAGAAAATAGACTTAACGAAAATACGAGCCAACTTTTTTTTTTAAAAAAACATCACTTAAAATAGAAGCCGCGCGTATCTTACGGGGTCGGTATCATAAAGTGCAGAATTATAAACATAGAAGTGGCTCCATATCATAGCATCATCACAACTGAATTACTTCATATATATAATATGCCTACCCTACAGGGCAGGACTCTTCAAGTACATAGTAACATGAATACGGCAGAAAAACAGAATACATGGAAAAGAACTGGAAAGAAGCATCCCTACCCATGTGCAACCTAAGATGGATAACCTCAACACAAAAGAGGTATCATCCATACTATGTGACGTGCGTGCACTAAGGACTACCCTCCAATCTCCATAGAAGTCACTGCACGGAGGAACGTAGCCAATCCACGGGCGGAGCTCGGCAGGTGCAGGCATGCCCTGTGACTGAACGTGTCATCCACGTCGGGGTCATGGTCCGGGCACCGAAGCCCTCCGACGCTGAAAGTTGTCTCCTCGCCGCCTATCATCGCAGAGGCGAGTGGGGCGAGCCCTCATGGTCCATGGGGAATCCTCTGAAAGGTCCTCCTCCGAGTCTTTGCGATGATGGCACGTACTGCGGCGCGTCCGTTGAACAGGCAGAGTGGGTCCGCAGGTTCCTCTCATGTCGTGGCCGCGCATGCTCAAAGATCGCGGGGTCACCATAGGGGGATGCTGGGGAGAAGCGATAACTGTACAAGGGGTGTGCGAATGGCCGCCCTAAAAACATGAAGATGCGCACAGTACACCGGCCCTCAAAATGAAATGACCCATGCTCCGGGTCATGGTGGATCTCCCACCGTGGCGTGTCAATGAATAGGACGAAGGTCGCCATCTCGCTCTGAAGATGTAATGGAAAGGAAAAGATAGAGGGAGTGAGATTCTTACTAAAGAAACTCGATGAGGGTTTTCCTTCTATCCTAGGTGTCATCATATACGTCTCCAGGAATCTCGGGTTTATTTATAAAATAATGGACATACGTAGGTTCAGTTATGAGTTTTCCAAAATCTCCTTTTCCGAGAATCCGTTCTTTTTATCATGGAACTTGTGTTACATAGGCTTTTATACTAAAGTCATAGACATAAATCATGTAGCTTGGTACGTAGAACGTAAATCATATAACTGGTACATGGAACATAAATCATATAACTGGGTTACTTAGGTGACATAAGAACCTTTACTTAACTGGGCCGCCCTAATATTTCTCCCTTTTGAGAAAACTCTAGGTTTTGAGCTCATACCACACTAGTCGTCACTAGCATCTAGACTTTATCCATTTGGATAAGTCAACTTCCCGACTTTAAGTACGGGTTTAGGGGGCTAGAATCACATTGTCCCCACCCTTAATTCGGTGGTTTCAAAGGATTACATTCTTATGTTCTAAGTCATCCTAAGTTTAACATGTTTCTTTAAGATGCCACATAATTAATGCATAACACATAATTACTACCTCAGCATCTCTAAAGTTCTTTTACAGAAATAATAACATGTTAATACAAGCTATCACATAGGGATAATAGTTCACATGGCACCATACACGTCATGAGCTAACACATCAATTCATCATCAAACTTAGGGGCGCATAATCACCCCTTAAGGTAAAAATCCCTAAATCGGGTAACCTTAACTTTCCCATTACTTTCTAGTATGTTTATGGGATTGATTAACCTCATTACCATAATCCATTAAGTTCTAAATCCTAATTAATTATGGTTGGACAGCTTTATGTAGTTGTTCATACTTGATGAATTACGTGTTCTAAAAAATGCGTTTTAGGCCCTTTCTCGCATCTGACTTTTTCTATGGTGCAATAATTAATACCTAGGCCAATTATGAGTCACTCCCACACATCTAGACATAATCTAATGTGATTCTAAATATTTTATCAAGGCTGGGCAGAAACTCATTTTGCCATTCTTTATAGTTCTAGAATTCACATATTAAGCAAACAAAGTCACTAATAATGCTTTAAAGAGTCTAGAACAATTATCGTATACTTGGCAAGGTATTACAACATATTTAGACCACCCAAAACAGAATTTAAGGTGCTGGAATTACTAAGGCAGAACCGAAAACCTTTAAGGCATAAAATCATGAGAAAAACCTTTCTTTCAACCATATAACTTGCTAGTTTCTCTTGGAACCTTTTTGGGACTTCAAGACTATGTAAGATCAAAGTTTATTTTGCCAAAACTCATCATGGAACTCCAAGGGCAGCAGCCATTTCGGCTTGCTCTTGGCAAGGATTTAAAACTTAAAAAAAAACATGTTTAAAACCTTGGTTAAGTGCATCAAAGCTTAGAAAAATTCTAAGACATGCATTATAGGCCCTTGTAGTTAAATGAAACTCACCCTAGAGCCATTTACACCACATGGCCGAGTGATGTTCAAGGAGATATCTCCTTGATTAAATTCTTTTCTTAAGATGAAATGGGCAAGTCTTTGAGCTCTAAAGTTTCAAGTGGTGACATAAAATAAACGTGCTATACATTTCATTTTATAGTCCTTTAGAAAATAAAGTGATAGCACAAAGTAAAGATGAAATGCATCTTCATTCTTATTCTTAGAGTTTAGTGATGACTTGAAATATAAAATGAGATGCAAAGCTTGAAACATAAACGTGCATTGTGCAAGTTCATTCATTATCTTGGGTCTTAGTGATGGCATAGGAAATAAACGTGCTAATGCAAAGCATAACGTAAACGTGGATGCAACTTTTTTTATATCTTGTTTAGAGCCCTTGCAAGACTTTAAAGGAAACAAGGTTTCAACCCATAACTCACCCTCACAAGAAAAGAAAACTAAACTCATGACCAACATGGAGGAAAGTAACCGAAATATGCTTGGCCTAGGGACCAAGTCTATGCTCTAGAGCTTTGTTCATGTGACATACATCAACATGAAGCCCTCATCATCAAGCTACCATTTTTCTAAGTCCCAAAGCCTTTCATGGCCGAATACTCAAGGGAAAGAAATGGGGTTTTCAAAGATCCAAGAGAAACATAACTATGTCTTGAGCAAAACTTGAAAATAATAAACTTATTTTTAGAAAACTCAAGCTTTAGAGGTTGTTCATGTGACAAACATCATCACACAACTCTCATCATCAAGCTCCTCATGTTTCAAGTCCAAGAGGCCTTCATGGCCGAAAACTAACAAAAAGAAAAGGAAAGTTTCAAGGCATCAAAGAAACATCACTCATTCTTTGACCAAGACTTAAAAAGAGAAACCTTTCTTGGAAAAACTCAAACTTTAGAGTTTGATCATGTGACAAAGGCCAACATGAAGTACTCATTACAAAGCTACCATTTTCCAAGCTCTTTAAGCCTTCATGGCCGAAAACATCAAGGAACAAAAGCTCAAAAAGAGTTTTCATGAAAAACATAGCCTTGTCTTAACCAAGACATGAAAAAGATGAAACTTTTCTCAAACAAAACTCAAGCTTTAGAGGTCTCATGTTAGGATGAACACATGGTCATCCCAAAAGAACACTCATCATCAAGCTTTCCTCATTTTGGTCTTGAGGCCGAAAATGAAGAGGAAGAGAAAAGAAGAAACCGAAAATGTTTGAGAGAAAAACTTGCTACAACACAATTTTCAAACAAGATAAACATTAATCATGAAAGTAAAAGAAAGCATTCTTGAAGAGCTCCCTACCTAGAGTTTGAGATTGAGAGAAAGTGAAGAAGATGAAGAGGTTGGAGAGGATGAGCTCTTGAACTTGAGAGAAAGAAACTCAAAGTGCTCTAACTCAAAGCTTTAGTGAAAATGAACAAAGGTGCTTCAAGTTCCCTAAGCTACCTATTTATAGAGAAGTGAAATGAATTAAATATTGGAGGCTTTTTGGGGGGGAGAATTCGGCCACATTTCAGCCACAAGAAGGAAGAAATATCTTTGTTCAAAGCATGGTGTTGGTCATTCAAAGTATGGTGAAAAGTCTAGCTATGCATGTCCTAAAGCATGGCTAGAATGTACCTTATTTTCCAACCTTTAAAAATGCATGAAAACATAAAATTTTGGGCTGCACAAGGGTGAAGAAAACCGTGCTCCTCATGCCCAAAAAGAAGAGAAAATTTTCTAGACTTAAATTCCCAAAGCATAGGTAATGTGTTGTAAGACAGACATGTTGTCTTGAAAAAGTTTGATAGAAAGCTTGAATGACCACAAAAATAAATCATTCTTTTTGAATTTGAAAGACATAAATTAATTCATTTTAGAAATGAATTGAAAACCTTGATTGACCATATAAAATATTCTTTGAGTCTTGAGTGACAATTTTTCTTGAAAGTTGACCATTGATTGAAAGTGTTCAAGACACATGTCACAAGATAGCTTGAACACATAGACTATTTTTTTTTTGATGATTTCTAGAGAAAATGGTGCCATTCTTGGCAGCCTTGGGGAGGAGAAATATCTCCTTAAACCATGTTCTAGAAGTGTGTTTTGGTGTGACATAGATTAGGCTTAGGATTAAAAATTGCTAAGTAGGTACTTAGGTGCACTAATAGGTTAATTAAAACCATAAATCCCTAGGTTTAGAGGTGGTCTAGAAGGATTAGGGAGTCAACACCTCTAGGACTAGTGATGTGAGTGTGACAACTTGTCTCAAAAAGAAAAGTTGATGTGAATAGTGGAAACACTATTCGATACTATTCACATATTCTTTTTCCTTTTTAAAGAATAAGACTATGATGAGATTTGAATTTTCCCTAAGCAATTTTAGGTTTCAATTAATTCTAAATGATGGTTTTGGCTCTGGATTAATTATGGAAATTAATTAACCTTTAATTAGAGCCTAATATTGCTTAGGTTTGGAGTTAAACGGCTCATTAAGCCGGAAATGCAATATGCAGGGGCAAAACCGTAATTTTTACCAAAAGTTGCCCGGGATCTCCGGGACTTAAACCAACATAGTTTATGCCTTAAAATCATTGTTTTGAACCTCAAAACAAAGTCCGGGTCAAAACGGAACTTAATACTGTCTTAATTCTGTTACAGGGGTATTTTGGTCATTTACGCGCAGAAATCTCAGAAATGAGGTTTTCCTGCTTTGTTAGGCACTCATGCTCATACAATCCCCTTCATATAACATATGAACCCTATGAGGATGGCCAAAGCCGGCCGTCCTCGTGTTTCGGGTAAAAATGACCTCAGGGGCATTTTGGTCATTATGAAAGTTTTAGCGAAAACCGGGGCGTTACATGAAATCATAACATGCTATAACAATCTTTATGCAAAAACTATCATCACATAAACCTCAAGTACATCAATTCATAACACTTTATAAAGCAAGCACTCATCATAATTCTTTAATCGATTAAACTTCTAATTAGGTAAACCCAACTTTTGTATTTATTTATTTATGCATCTAAGGGATCAATATCCCAATGATTCTCATTAATTATTAACCCAAAAACATTACTAAACAAATCTGGACAGATTTGAAATAAAAACGAAATGAACCTTTTTGGTGTTCTATAAGTTATATTTTTGACCATTTCTCTTTATCGACTTTTCCTATGATGCTAAAATTAATTTCTAAATCAATTATGGGTGATTCCTATATATTTACTAAGTGTTAAATGTCTTTTTTACTTAAGTATCACATTCTGGACAAAAAACATATTTTTCATTTTAAAGAGTCCTAGAATTCACATTTTTCGGTTCTTTCTAATTACTAGATTTTTCTTAACTATAAAAAATGACTAACATACCCATTAATAACAATTTTTGCATGTTAAGAGCACTCCAAACAAATACATCAATTCTGGAAAGGTTTGGACCGTGACCAATATTTAATTTTCTAAGAGCATACAAAATTGTGCAGTAAGTATTTCTAGTAACTAGTTTTTTTTAGGATTAATTCTAGATCAAGGAATGCTCTTATAATCAATTCTTATTCTTATAGTAACACAAATAATATCCTTAAATTAGTAGCATAAGTAGAGAGCTTAATAAAAGAATATTTACATTTATAAAGATATATATTCCATGAGTCAAAGTTCCCATATGAGTTGAAAGGATGGGTCTTGAGCACCAGATTAATTAGGTGATGACATAAATTTTAAACGTGCAATGTAAGCTTCATTTTAATCTTGGCATTATAGGGTGATGGCAAGAGAAACACAAATATGATATGCAAAGCTTGAATTTAAATATGAAAATGTAAGCTCTAGTTTTAATCTTTAAGTTTAGATGATGGTTTGAAAAGTAAATATGCTAGGCAAGAAATATAAATATGAATGTAAGTCCAATTCTTTATTTTAGTGCTCTAGGCCCCTTAAAGTATTCACTCTAAATCAACAATCAACTTTAAGGTTGAAATAGGTAGGTTTCAAATTTAATTATTTAGGTATGATATAAATATAAATATGCTAATGTAAACTTTATTTTAGTCTTTAATATTATAAGGTGATGGCAAGGAAATATAAATATAGATGCAAAGACTCAAAACATAAATATGAATGCAATCCATTTATTATTTCTTTAGGTCCTAGGCTCAAGATGCCTATTTAGAGTAACAACTCTAAAATACCCATCAATCTTACAAAATGGACATGAGCTTTAGAGTCCCTTATTATCATGGTTCCAAGAACCTTGTTTCCTTGGACTCAACATCAAGCTCAAAGCAAAAACCATCAAAGAAAACCAAATGACATTTTCATTTGCTAAGAACTCTTTAAAACTAGAAATGAAATCTTAGGCTTTAGAGGTCAAACAAAGGATGGTTTTGCAACCAACCTCAAAGATCCTCATCATCAAGCTATGATTTCTCCAATATGTGGGCCATCAAGGCCAAAAATAAAGAGAAAGGAAAAAGAAAGTAAAGAACCAAAAATAAGAAGGAGGAAGAGAAAATCAACATTATAACATCTCAATCCAAGAGTAATACAAAAGAAAGAATAGTAATCTTTAAAACAACTCCCTACCAAAGGTATTTTTCTTTGAAAAGAGAAAAGCTTGGTCTTGGAAATGAGATGAGAAGAAGAAATCTTCCTTGGTGCTTCGAAGTGGTTTCGGCCAAGAAAGAAAAAGAGGAAGGAAGATGTGTCTTGAGTTTGATCTTTGAAGTGAAGAGGTTATGTGTTTAAAGGAATATCTATGGTGGTTATGTGGTGGTTTAGGGTTGAGAAGTGGTGGAGAGTGGTGGCTCTTGGAAGAATGATGAAAAAGAAAAAGAAGAAGAGAACTTTTTGAGAATTAGAGAGAAAGCTTGAGAATTCTTGAACTTGGGATTGTAAGAAATGAACAAATGGCCTTGTGAGCTTGCCTTGAATTTATAAAAAATTTTCAACATTATGGGGATAAGGAGGAGGAGTGGCCATGACACACATGGAGGAAAAAGGAAGAAAATATCTCTTTTTATGGCATAGTGTAGGCATGGCTAGGTATGGTTTTGGATATGGGTTTAGGCATGGTTCTTTAAGTGTGTAATTTCAACATGTGATGGATGAAAATGGAAGGAGGGTGCCATGGCCTTCTAGAAGAAATTAGGGGCCAAGTTTCATTTTTAATGTAGGTTTGGATGTGTATTAGAGGTGGATTTAATTAGGAAAATGTTAGGAATAGGTAGTTAGGTGTTTGGGTTGATAATCATGTAATTAGGAATTTCAAGATCATGATCAAAAAGTGGTCATAAATATTTAAAGGAGTTAAGTTCATTTAATTTGAATTAAAGTCAATTATTTTGAATTTCAAAAACCAACACAATTCCTTAAATTAAGGAATAGGATACTATTCACCTTTTTAACTATTTGATGTCTTAAGACCACTTGACTTTAGAAAAGGGATTTACCTTTATCTAAGCAATTTGAAGTTCTAATCAACCTCAATTAATTATTTTGACTCAAGATTAATAATTAAAATTAATTAATCTTTAATTAGAGCATAATATTACTTAGTTTTTGTTAATCATGCAATTAAGCTCAAAAAATAGTAATTTTACAGAAAACTCCCCGAGACCACCCCGGGCTTATACAGACGTCATACATTCCTTAAAAACAACATTCTAAACTTCTGTGTGAAGTCCGAGCCGAATCGGCAATTAATTCTGTGTTAATTAGTAGTAGGGGTATTTTGGTAATTTTACAAAAAAACCAAAAATTGAGATTTTCATCTCTAACAACACACACATAACACAATTAATCCCATTCAAACATTAAAACATCTACTCAAGGTTTGCCTAAATTGGCTTCCCTTGATTCCTGGGTAAAAAATGACCTCAAGGGCATTTTGACCATTTGTACACAAAGGAAAAATAGGGGCGTTACAAGTTCGACCAAACTATCTACATCCAGTACTCAATAATTGTTGAGGTTCCACTAAAAACATCTTTCTCAATCAGAGAAAAAGCAAATGGGTAGTCCATCTGTGGCCTTCAGAAATCATCTGCTATCACAGATTGAGTGGTATTGACACTGGCCTCTCCAAGCCCAATCGAGTGGTATTAGCACTGGCCTCTCTAAACCTAACTAAGTAGTATTGACATTAGCCTCTCCAAGCCTAACTGAGTAGTCTTGACACTGGCCTCTCCAAGCCTAACCTGTGACTAGTAACAACCTCTACTGTCACATTGAAAGTAGTCTTGCCATAGCATCTCCAAGCTGCAAATAGTTTTGCTTCAACCTCCAAGTTGCAAGTAGTCTTACTTCCGCCTCTCCAATCTATAAGTAATATTTGACTAACCTCTCCAAGCTAAACCTTGATTAGTAAGAACATCTTACAATTGCGTTGTAAGTAGTTTTACAGTAGCCTCTCCAAGCTATCTCACAATAATCACTATTGGATCAAGGATACAAAGGTTAAGTATTTGGGTTGCTACTCAAACTAACCTACACTCAAGTTTCCTTAACATATACATGAAAAGTTCCTGGGAAAACATGAACGACTTCTTTCTATCACTTATTCCCTAGGAAAAGCATAAGTCTAATTAAGAATGTAGAAGAAAGATTTTTACACTTCAAGGATAAAAACTGATTACATGATATATATTGAATATTCCAGAAAGTGGGAAGAGATTTTTGTAGAATTTCCTCTCTTGAATCTTCAAATCTCTCATCGGTCTTCAAGCACAGTATCTCCATTTATAGCGGTCTTCCTTTGTGACCATTGCCCTTGATCAGTTCTCTAAGTGACACATGTTGATCATCAGTTGTGTCTTGAAAGAAACAACTAGAAGAAAAGTTGACAGATCTGTCACATTGGTTGCAGAAGTCGTTGTAATATTGAATTTTTTTTTGTCTTACTTTAGAAACTACTTTTGCACTTTCTAAACATGCTTTCTGAACTCCTCTTTTGTGAAGCTAGGGTAATTGATCAATTAGGCAGAAGAGATGACGTACCAGTTTGAAATTGGGTTTGACTTGAATATTTGAAATTCAAAATTCAAATTTCCTTCCATTTCATGTAGCATTCTGTGCTCCACAGTGAAATGAGCTTTCTGACATACATAATCAGTTCCTTGATGAAATCTTCACTTTTGATCTTAAATCAAATCTTCTTTGCTGATGATTTCTTTGCAATTGTGATGATTGAAGATTAAGTAACACGTTACTTTTGGACATGAGTTGATTTCTTCATCTTGAGTGTACTTTCTAATATCCCGTGCTACTTTCTGAAGTTTCAGGACTTGGTTTCTTGTAGCGTTGCAGTCTTCTTCTAATTGTTAGCTATCAATTGCTTGAAGAAAGATATAATTTCACTTCTATTTCAGTTCAAATCTTGTAAAATGAGATAAACACATTTACACATATATAGTGAAATATATTCTCATTTGAATAAGTCTTGCTCTTGCTAAATGATAGAAACCTATTATGGTTTATAAGAAACTCAAGAGAAACATCTATCGTTCTTCAAAATATTTTCTTTAAGTTGGCTTTGTTGTTATTCAAAACAAATAAGCGCATATCGATAGGGTTCTGGAGCTAACAAACACTACTCAGATTCAGCTTGAAGAGGCTGGTGAATAACTACTTGGTTTGTGATAATAGAGGTTACTACTAGTCACAGGTAAGAGCTTGGAAAGCAAATACTATCCTTTGACTTTCTCAGTTTGATAAAAGGTTTTAATGGAACTCAAATGTTGTTAAGAACTGGATGTAGGCAGGTTGGTCGACCCAGTACAAAACCTTTATGCAGTATCTCTCTCTCATTTAACTCCTTTATATTTCCTACATCTAAACATATTAAACTGTGTTTTCTATCGAATCATCTTTTATTCGTTTTATCTTTTTAGTTGTTGTTCAGAAAGTAGCATTCTAATATAACTAACACTGTTTCTACTGCATTTCAAGCTCATAGCTTGATAGTATTTTGCTTAAGTTTTCTGAAGTGAAAAAAAAAGAAAAAACAAAGCACGATTCAACCCTCTCTTTTTGTGCACTTTTCTACCTACACCTTGATGGTCCATGAAATATAGGCACTAATGCTTGTATTATAAAGATATTGGTAAGTCTGTGGAAATTATATAAGCAACCCAAAATGAATAGACTAAAAATGATAAAATTACATTGTGGTTCTATTTTTTGTTTCTCAATTAGTGTCATAATTACTTTTTGATAGTTTAAATAAAATAGGAATGAATATGAACAATTGTAATACAAATTGGGTTTGGTTTTCTTTATAAATTTTTGCTAAATATTTATATAAGATTAAAATTATTTATGATGATGATAGAAAAAATAATGTGTCATATGATATAAAGCGTTGTGTAATATTAAATGGGGATTGCTAACATACACAACTTCATGTGTAGTTTAGCATCCTACTCCTTTTGATTTGGACCAAAAAATGACTACTATTTAAAATAGATCACTTATTAATAGGAGTAAAACTGTAAATCTACCCTATGGACAAATAATTCCACTCTTTCTCTTCCAACCCTCTCTCCTACCACCCACGCACCACTCTTTAGCCAAAGAGACATGCCATCAGTAGCTGTTTCGCCATCTTCCTCCTTCTGCTGGAGCTCAAACCCAAGCAATCATCAACTTCTCTTGCGTGACTTCTTCCCTTGTACGGCGCCCTTCCTCGCAGTAGATCGGCCTCCCTCTACCAAGTGAGTACAAGAATGCTATTCTCCATTTCCTCTCTAATAGGAACATTAACATGCTTTCCTCTGTTTTGCTTCTTTCAATTAACGCCCCATCCACCATAGAAATCAACATTTCCATGAGTTTGTGTTAACTTTTAATTTGGCTTTCATTTGGTTTTGGGGTCATATCTTTGTGACATCTTGATTTTCTTTTATTTCAACTATTCAGATTTTTGTAAGTCATGATAATATCAGAAGATTTAGATGAG
This sequence comes from Dalbergia cochinchinensis, assembly GCA_031216125.1. Taxonomy (NCBI): domain Eukaryota; kingdom Viridiplantae; phylum Streptophyta; class Magnoliopsida; order Fabales; family Fabaceae; genus Dalbergia; species Dalbergia cochinchinensis. The sequence goes on along the minus strand of CM062375.1, from coordinate 27,215,767 downwards.
CTATGTGATTGGCATGCAGAGGTTGATTTCGTTGAAGATAGAGACTTTGATAGTCAACAATGTGAAGGATTATAAATAGTTAGAAATAATGACTCCATTCCTTTTGATGGTAAAAAATTCAACACTGAAGAGGATGCTTTTAGTTTTTACTTCATGTTTGCCAAAAAGAATGGTTTTTCAATTAGGCGTGATCATGTCGTAGCAAGCAAAGAGCAAGGCATTTATAGAAGCGAATATGTTTGTCATCGCAATGGCATTGCTAGGTCTCAAAAGGTCCAGGAAGTAGATCAACAACAAAGGAAGAGAAATCTTCAAGGTGTAGTTGTAATGCAAAAATGTAGATTATAACATGAAAATTGAGGGGAATAGTATATGGGTAGTTACGATTTCAGTAATTCACACAATCATGAGTTATTGGATGATAAAGAAGTTTGTTTCCTTCCAGTTTATCGTGATATCCATCCTATGGATCAAAAGCATATACTATTGCTCTCAAAAGCTAGTTGTTCAGTAAATGTTGGGCATTAGTATGGATAAGCATGTAGATTTGCTTTATTCTAATCATAAATGTTGGGCATTAGCTTACTTGAAAGACTTCTTTTTTGCTAGCATGACAACTATTGGTCGATCGGAATCCATAAACTCTTATGTAAAAGGATTCTTAGATACAAAGACCAATTTAAAAAATTTTATTGAGCAAGTAAGAAATTATTTCACTTTGTTTTTTATTATGGCAATTACTTATAGGTTAGAGTTACTGTAAGCATAAGAAGTCAAGCTAGGGAAGAGGCTTCAATGCATCAGAAGTATCTCAATACTCAAGTAAACATATACATGCCTATTGAGAAACATGCTGCAAAAATCCTTACATCGTATGCCTTTGATTTATTACAGCATGAGATAGAGTGTTCTCTTAAGTATGCGGTAATGGAAAATAGCAATGGCTCTTATGCTGTGAGACATTCTGAAAAATCCACAAGGGGTCGTACTATGAGTTGGGTAGAGAATGATGAATCTATTCATTTTTCATGTAAAGGATTTGAGTTTTCTAGAATATTATGTAGACATGCCATACGAGTGCTAACTATGAAGAATTATTTTAGCATACCTGATAAATATCTTTTAGTTAGGTGGAGACGGGAAAGCTTATTGACTCTTAAATTTAGTCATGTAATTAGCAGCAACAACAAATCCTCTCAAAATTTTCAGTCTCTTATTCAAGATCTAGAACTTGAATCCCTGAAGACAGAAAATTTACTTGGTTATGCTACAAAGGAGCTAGAAAGACTTGTTTGTCTCATCAAGGATATGCCTAAAATTCAAGAGGAAGTCCCCTTTGAACAACAATTTTCAAACACTTATCAGATGAATAGCTCTTTGAATGATGATAGATGCAATATTGTTGAAAATCCTTCTAAGTCTATAACAAAAGGTAGACCAAGAAGGTCAAGGGCCAAATGAGGGGTTGAAGTTGCCAAGAAGGTTCGCTATTGTCATGTTCCTAATTGTGGTGGGACCGATCATGATGCTCGAAGTTGTCCAATTAAGAAGAGAGCTATTCAAGTCTTGCCCTCTCAATCTCCAAACAAGTGAGTTAATAACTTTTAATTATTACTGCTATTTTTTCATTTCCTTTATTTTCATATATATATATATATATTGATACTAATAAGTTTTTTTTTATTTTGTGATTTGAAGGATGCCAAGAGGTTAGAGAAAGCTTTCTTGAACGGGTTGATTAATGCTTTGAATAATATCCTAATTTTTAATCCAATACTCCTAGAACATATTTAGGTTAACCATTAGTCTATTACTCTTTTAGTCTCATTTTTTAATCCTTCCTTTAAAATACTTAGCAAAAAATACAGGTAAAATTTTTTTTTTTGAAACATAAATGCCAAGTAAGAGCCGTGCATATCGTAAGCGAGCATTATCATAAAACGTAACTCATACAAAAGAAGGTGCAAGATAAGAGCATCAAATAACTTCATAACATTGAACAATCATGTGCACACCACAATAATATTATATTAATACAATAACTGCCCACCTATGGAAAGTAGGATAAGTTCGATATATCATAAGAGCAAATACAACTGAAAGGAAATCATCCCCTACCCTCATGCACCTAAAGTGGATAACCTCTAGAACAAAAGAAGGTTATCCTAAACTAGTGGTAATGTGTGCATTAATGATCCCCCAAGAGACCTATTGCTGGTAGTCTAGATTCAGCGGAACATGGTCGATCCATGGACGAAGCTCGTCGGGAGTGGGCACACGAGATGCTTGAGCACGGGCGCCATGTCAGGGTCACATACCTAGCCTCCATGCCAACCTCAGCTGTGTAACCGTCTCCTCGCTACCCTTCCCCCTCTGTGGGGGGGTGAGGGCAGAACTCTCAGAATATAGGTGGGTAGGCGGATCCTCCGATGGGTCAGTCTCCCAATGCCTGGGGCGGGGAACATAGTCTGGGAAGTCACGGACGGTAGATGCAGTAGTATACGTGCGGAGTATCCTCTCATTGTGCGTCCGTGCACACTCAAAGACCATGTCGTTGCCAAAATGGGAAGTCAGAGAAAAGCAATAACTATGAACAGGGTATGCGAAGGGTCGCTCCAAAAATATAAAAACTCGGACGGTGCAGCTCCCCTCAAAATGGTAGGACCAGTGCTCCAAATCAAAGTGAACCTCCCATGCCGGGGTGTCGATGAAGACCACAAATGTCGCCATCGAAGTCTGAAAATGCGACGGAAAAGAAAAGGGAGTGAGAATCTTGCTAAAGAGTCTCAGTAAGTAACCTCCTATCTAAGTGACATCGTCCATATCCTCAGGAACCTTGGGTTTATTATAAAAAGATATGCATGCATATAGTTCATTTTTAGGTTTTATACATAATTATCCAATGTCCATTCATTTTAGAATGAATCTTAATGTCATGTATGCAACATAGCAAAGCATGAATGCATGATAATACATTATGCAAGAAAGCAATAGAACACAACATCAAGAAATATCATATAAGTGGCATAAAGTGGCATGTAACTTTTCTTGTGAAACTGTCTCTTTTCTCAACTATGTGACATTAAACATTATACTTTGCATCATGGGGGCCACCTTAAAAACATCTCTAGGTTATGAGCTCATACCTAACTAGTCGTCAGTAGTCCTCACTTATCTTTTTTGATAAGCGTAGCATAATAATCCCGACTTCTAGAGTACAGGCTAGGGGGCATAAGGATCACCTATCATAATCTTTAATTCGAGGAGTCCATAGGAATATTTCCTTCTTTGAAACGCAATTACTGGTATCTAGTACACAGTTATTTGTCCATTTTGGCAAGCTCGATGTCAATACCCTCACAGTTTTGTTCCTGGAGGTGCTCAGCTAAACCAGTGTCACCCAGAATGCGTCTCAGTACTGTGTCACATTTATTCCTCGGCGTGCTCAGCTAAACCGGTGTCACCCGAAATGTATCTCATATCTTTTAAAAAAACTTTCTAAGTCCTCAAATTTGGCAAAAATTCAACAGCTTGTGACTGTACACCAAAATTTCCCAAACTTGCTTTATTCTACAAAACACATAGAGTATGTACATTCAATCATAATTTCATATTCAAAATAAACCATCAAATTCATATAAACATGTTCTTCATAACACATGCATCTACACATCATCACTTTAACATTCTTGGAAGGTAGTCATGCTCCTAACCAGTATGTCGGGATTAGAGACCAGACGCAACTAATGCATATGCTATGCTCAAGGCAACTCATAGTCAACGCACATTCCTTTCAAATAACAAACTTCATTATGTCACTTAACTCACCAAGTTTTCTGCCTTTGACCCTTACAGATCTTAAACTTGCAATCTAGCCAACCTATTATCCATTTTTAACCTTTTATGCAGCTATAGGTTCATGACTAATAATTCTCACTTATTTTTATGATCCTAGACAATTCTGTATAGCATCATAAAATGTGGGCAGAATTGCTATCATTTAATTACGAGGTTCTAGAGACTACGTCTTACGAGCCAAAATCATTATTTAAAACTAATTGGAACCTAGAATTGTTTAAGGAAATTTAGAACTCTTTTCTAAATTCTTTTCTTTCTTTTAAAAGAAAAAGCAACTATGAATAGTGTTTTCACTATTCACACTCCCTTTCCCAATGACACTTTCTTTTCCAAGAAAGTTGTCACTCTCAAATAATCATGATCACATTTGAAAAATATGTCATTCAAAATTCAAAAGAATAAATTGTTTATGTTGTCACTCAAAGCTTTCAATCAAGCTTCATAATCAATCATACCTTCCATACTTTCTTCCATACCTTTGAATGACAACACATATAGATATTTTATCTTGTGGCCATGAAATTTTCTCTCCCTTGGCCCTATAATTTTCAGCCACTTCCCCCAAGAATTCAAAAGAATTTTATTTTATGTAGTCAATCAAGTTGTCTTTCAAGCTACCCTATGACCTATGCCTACCCATGGTTTCAATCACACCAAGAATGACCACACAAGAAGATATTTCTCTCTTCCTTCTTCAAGAAGCTTCAACTAACTCCCCCTTCACTCCTTCATTTGCCTATAAATACACCACACTCCACAACTCCATCGCTTTTGCATCCTTCTCCAAAGTCTCAAACTCTCTCATTTCCTTCTCTCAAGCTTTCTCACTTTTCTCTCAAACTCTCAAAGAGTTCCTCAAGCTCAAGTTCTCTCCTTCATTTTCAAGACACAAGGTAGGGAACTCTTTCCAAATATGTCTTTGATTCTTATGCTTGAATCTTGATTGGGAGATGATGAATGGTTGAGCCTCTATGTTGCTTCCTTTTTGGTTTCTTCCTTTTCCTCCCCCTTAGTTTTCGGCCTCAAGGCCTTGAATATGATGGCTTGATGATGAGTGTTCTCTAGATGTGACCATGAGTCCATCTCTCATGAGACCTCTAAAGCTTGAGTTTTCTTAAAGAAAGTTTCATTCTTTACAAGTTTAGTTAAAAGAGTTTATGTTTCCCTTGAACATTTTGGATCTTCTTTCTTCTTCTTCTCATGTCTTCGGCCATGGAGCCTTTTTACATGGGAAAAATGTAAGCTTGATGATGAGAGCTTCATGTTGATGTTCGTCACATGAACAAACTCTAAAGCTTGAAACTTTGGCCCTAAACCAAGCATGGTTTTGGTTTTGCTTTTGCTTTCTTCCTTATCATGAATTTTGTTAAATATTTGTTTTGAAGGAGGCTATGTACCCAATGATGAGGACTTAGGATGTTGATGCTTGGATCATCAAGATCTTGGTCCCTAGAGATTTAAAAATGGTTCCTTTCTTTTGTTAAGATTCGACCACTTTCATGATTCTTGAAGTCATGTTTTCTCTTGATGCCTTGGTACTAATGGTTTTTCTTTTCTTGTGAAGATGAGTTTTGGGTTGGGACTATGTTCCCTCTTAAAGCCTTGTAAGAGCTCTAGACAAGATATAAAAGTAACTTGCATTCACGTTTATGTTTATGCTTTGCATGGCACGTTTATTTTCTATGCCCTCACTAAATCCCAAGATAAAGAATGAACTTGCATTATGCACGTTTAAATTCCAAGCTTTGCATCTCATTTTATATTTCAAGTCCTCACTAAACTCAAAGAATGAAAATGGATATGCACCTCATATTTACTTTGAGCTATCACTTTACTTTCTAAAGGACTCTAAAATGAAATGCATAGCACGTTTATTTTATGTCATCACCTAAGATACTAGAGCTCAAAGACTTGCCCATTTCATCTTGAGAAGAGGTTAACCATGGAAACATTCTTGGAATGTACATTTTGGCCATGTGATGATGATGGCTCCAAGATGAGTTTTCATTAGTCACAAGAGCCTATAGCTCATGTTTTAAGTCTTTTTAAAACATAGGTTGTACTCAAAAGCATTTTGAGTATGTTCTTATATTTATGAGGGTTTTGACAAGTTAAAATGATTGCTAAGATGTTTTTGAAGTTCAAAATTGTTCCAAGAGAAATGCTGGTAATCGATTACACAGCCTATGTAATCGATTACCAGAAAGCTCGGATGAGCTCAAACATGAACTTTTGCCTAAAGTAATCGATTACTATATAGTGTAATCGATTACACATTCTGGACTCTAGTAATCGATTACCGAATCATGTAATCAACTACCCAGATGTTCTAGGGGCCCAGCAAAGTGTTTTTAAACAAAGTAATCGATTACAAGTTCCATGTAATCGATTACCAGAACCCCATGTTTTGAAATCTCGAAGCGGTGTAATCGATTACGATACTTATGTAATCGATTACCAGAACCCAAGTTCACAAACAGAATGCCTTTCTGATTCGATGACTTGCAGCTATGACCTTACTTTGCTTGAATCTGGGAATTTTTATGACATGAGTTTATGCTTTAGCCTAACATGAATATATGATCTTATGTTAGATTTCAAGCATGATCAAGTTAAACGGCTTATTGCTCTTGTTTACTATATGATGATTTTTGCTCCATGTTTCAAGTATGATGATGCTATGTGAGTTATTGCTCTTGAATGATGATTGTATCATTTGCATGTTATGGTACCCTTTAGAACCTTAAAGATGCCTATGTTAGAATTACACGATATATGTGACATGCATGGAATATGTAGCATCTTACTATGACTTGAACTATGAGAAAATGATCCTTTGGAACCATCAAACTATAGGTGGGGATGAGGTGATTCATATGTAACATGCATGAACTATGGGCATCTTGTCCTAACATGCTAAGACTTAAGGTGACATTGAACTATGAGAAAATGATCCTTTGGAACCATCAAACTATAGGTGGGGATGAGGTGATTCTATGCCCCCTAGACCCGTACTTTAAGTCGAGATTTTTAACTTATCACAATGTGATAAGTCCATATGCTAGTGATGACTAGCGTGGTATGAGCTCATAACCTAGAGATTTCTCAAAAGGGAGAAATATTGGGGTGGCCCCCAGGAAGAAAAGGATAATATGTCAACGTCACCTAAGTAACCAAGTTAAGCTACCATGCACCATGTTTTAAGTAACAAAGTTAAGCTACCATGCACCATGTTTTAAGTACCAAGATCTACGTTCCATGATTCATATTTTATGTACCATGCACTATGTATCAAGTTCCATGTTCTATGTTTTATGATCTATGATTTTATGACCCACGTATCATGCACTATATCTATGAATGCTATACTTGTTAAAAAGCTAGTACTATTTGCATAGAGTATTGACATGCATATCATAAAGAAGCATGATGCATTCATTACAAGACTCATGATAAAATGAACGGGCCTCGGTAATGGATGTTTAGAACTTAATAAATGAATCTTTGCATGTTCACGATTTCATAATTAAACCCGAGGTTCCTGAAGACGATGATGATGACACGTGTGTGAAAAGGGGATCCCTACTGAGATTCTTGTATAAGATTCTCACCCCCTATCTTCCTTTTCCATCTTCGTCTTCAGACAAGGTTGATCTGACGCCTGCGGATTGCTCTTAGGTGCCGGCGTGGAAGTGCTTGAAGGTCGAGATCGGAGGAGTGTAGCGAAAACGAGGACATAGTCTAAGTATACCATAAGTTATGTGTGGTTTTTGAGTTGTTGCATGCCCAACCTTTAAAGGTGGGCACGATATGTTTAACGTGGCATTATGGTGGGATGTCCCTATGTCACTAATACTATTAATGTTTGACTCGATATTTAATGTTAATGTTACATGATGATGTGTCGATGGTTGTTCCTTCTATGAAAGCTTAATTGGTGTTTCTGTTCGTGTTATTCTTTCATGTTTACGCTTCACGGTACGCAAGGCTCATGTTTTGTTTATGTTTTCAAAAAAAAAAAAAATTCTACCCATATTTTCCTCTAAGTATTTTAAAGAAAGGTCTTAAAGAATGAGGCTAGAAGAGTAATGGACTAATGGTTAACCTAAATACGTCCTAAGAGTATTGGGTTAAAAATTAGGATGTTACAAAGGCTGAAGTAGTTAAAAAATAAATAAATAAAGAAAAAAAAACCCAACATTTGTGTTCAACTACGTGTGGGTGTTGGGAGAGAGGGTGGGAAGAGAGAGAGTGGAATTATTTGTCCATAGAGTAGATTTATAGTTTTATCCCTATTAATAAGTGATATATTTTAAATAGTAGTGATTTTTTGGTCTAAATCAAAATGAGTAGGATGCTAAAGTTGTGTATGTTAGCAATCCCCATATTAAATATATTAACAAATAATAAACATGATGGCCTTGTTCTATTACATATCTGATAAAAGACACATTATGCCATTATTCTATTAGTACTTATTAATTATTATACTAGATGTTATCTCTATTACAAATAAGCATAATATTAAGTGAATGCTTAACTCAATATTAATTTTTTAGGTTTGATCAAATATATTTCTTATTCAATGTAAAATATTTTTTTTTAAATGCTGAATCTTATGATTTTTATTAAATCAAAAAGATGTAGTAAAATATAATTTTTAGATTTAGTGAGATATTTTTGGATCTTTTTCTTGGTTTGAAAATATTTTTGTATTTGGTTAATAGTGTTGTATTAGTCTTTGTTGCTATCTCTCTCTTTTTTTAGTTTAATTTTGATGCACTAACAGTGTAAAACTCTTTTATATTGTCATCCAATTAAATCTCTTCTTTTGTATGACTTTTCAAATTATAGGGTAAAAAGTAACCATATTTGCTGATGTGTTATTACATGATTGGATGAACGTGTAAATTTTTTTTACATTGTCAGTATATTTCAATTAAATTCTTTTTTTTTAGGAAAAAAAAAGGTGCACTAAAGTTATAAGCATTTAGTTTATACTTTGATCTTAGAGTATGGAATCATAAAAAAGGGAAATGATTTGTGTGCAATTAAAAAAATAAAAAATAGAAAGAATTGTATTTCTTTGAAATTTCATTCTTTTGATTTTGAGCTCCTTTAACTTTTTCATATAATTTGAATGAAAATGTATTGATTTTAAACTTTAAATACAAATCAAATTAATTCATTTCTTTTTTTAATCATTCCAAAATAATTTAGTGCATTTTAAACATAAAAATTTATTTCCAAATCAAATCAATTTTATTTCTTATTTAATAATTTTAAATATAAGATTTAGGTAATTACTTCGGTACCTTTATAAAGTTCAAGGGTGCTAGTATTTTTCAGACTGGACCAAATGCCATATCTTGATCTAAAATATTAAGACAATAAATCTTGAATTATCTTATATTGTATATTACTTACTTAGTTCATTCTCAACCAAAATGGGACTTTATTCTCACATGTGAAACTTCAACTTTGACCAATCATTGAAATTCACCCATTCCAATTTCATCCTATGGTTGTTATAGATGTGGTTAGTGAAGCACATGGAACATCCAATAACCAAATTAAATGCTAATTAATCAGATGAAATATAGATGAATAAAAAAGCTGATACAATTATATTTTCTACCGGATGTGCCCTGTATTTTCGTTGATGGCATTACCATGGTAGCGTCAATGTGGATAGCAGTAGTCAAGTAAGAGTGATTGTTAAGAGTGTTGAGTTTTGTCTTAATTTGCTAATATATGTGCCTCTAATCTTGTAAACCCCACATTTGAATGAAAAATGAAAAAAAATACTGAATAAGTATATCTCCTCCTTAGACAAATTGAAGGAAGAAATGTAGAGAACAAGAAAGAAAGGGATCAGGGTGTGTTAGAGAGAATAGGAACAGATGCAGGAAAGTAAGGACAAAAAGGTATTTTGACTAATTTTTTATTATAGCACTACAAAGACCATCACAACAATGACCATGTAAGAAAATTTCAGTCAACTTTATTTATAAAATTAAGTATCATTATTTTCTAAATTCAAATATGATTCTTTCTCTTCTATATTTGCACTACATACCATTCCCATCAAATTCCACAGCTCCACCATCCCCATGTTTAGAAGCCTCCTTGATTATATTCATTGTGAATTACTTCAAATGAGATTTTGAATACACTTCTATGGTTTGGTTGGATACGGGATACCGATGTCATTTGAATGGATATACAATAATACTACCAGACAATCCTTTGTTTATAAGTTTTGTCCATTTTCTTTTACTATTTAGTACCAATCATGGTGGGTGTGGCTCCTTACATTCCTGTGTGCACTTTAAATGTTGTCCATTGCTTCTTTGATTAGTATAAGGAATGTTTTTTTCTTAAGAAAAAATTGTGATGTTTGAGCCAAATTATAGTCTATTTATTGGAATCGTAATGTTGAGCTCTTGAGTTGGTATTACTATGAAGGTGATGCCTAAGCTAAATCAATTTTATTACTATTTGTCTATTTTCTATGTTATCTTCTAAGTTGGAAATGGGATAAGGTTGTTTCTCTCTATCTCATTCATAATTAATTCTTAAACAGGTCTCTCAGGTTTGTATTGAGGGACAAATTAGTTCTTCAAGTTTTGAAAATCTTAAATTGATCTCTCACATTTCAAAAAAGGGACAAATTAGTCCTTTGCACAGTTTTATACAGTTAAAAAGGGGACAAATTGGTCCTTTCGTAAACTATATGGAGGACTAATTTGTTCGTTTTTTTGAAATGTGAGGGATCAATTTAGAATTTTCAAAATCTAAGGGACTAACTTATCCCCCCAATATAAACCTGAGGGGTCTGTTTGGGTATTTAGTCTTCTTTTTTAGAGTGCATACCCTTGAATATGAAAACTTTAGTTCGAATCCTTTTTATTTCTCAATGTGTTCTTTGTCAGGTATTTTATCTTTTACATTTGCCCCTAATATTTGCTTTGTCCTTTTGTAACTTAGGATTAATTATGCACTCTCTGAAGAGCTTGATAATAAAGATGTGGATTGAACAAGACATGTGTACAGATTTGTGGCCTTTGCAAAGAAATTGAAACCATAGGATAACATCAAACATGAACAATTTCATCAATTCTGATTTTCCTTGAAATCATCTATTTATTATCATCAAATTGAACTAAATTTATTCACAAATTTATCAACAATCATTATAGCAAAATTCATGGATTCATTACTTTTTATACTTAACCTTAAAGAACTACTAATCCATTTTCCAAATTAACCAACACAATATCGTTAATTCGTTGCTTTACATATCATTATAAACATGTCTCGTCCAATGCATGCACGGGTCAATTTACTAGTTTATTTAGTTATTTTTCATGCTAATCAGAACCGTTTGGCATTTGAGGGAGGAGAAATGATTTGTTGACGCAATGCATACGTACGGAAGGGGGTTATGGTTAGTGTGCTCCATCACTTTGAAAGCATATGGTGGGCTAAGGGGATATTAAAAGGTAATAAAAAAATGAATAAAAGAAAGATTTGAGCAAAATTAAAAATGAATATCACTAACCCTTTCCCCTAAATCAAACTCTCTCCATCTAAACTCTCCCTCAAATCCCAGTGACTCTTCCCCCTCTCGCCATCCATCACTGTAACACCCTAACTTTCAACACAATATGCTTAGGACACATAATGGTTAACCGTTATTGGTTACTCTTGTGTCTCAGAATTTTACTTAATTTTACTTTGAAAATAAGTCTATAGAAAATATGACCCTTTTTTTTTTTGGAAAAATCAAACTATGAGCCGTTTGCATATACGTGATAGCATATAATTATTTGTCACATAGCATACATACAGATCTCAATAGAGTCTAGGATCAACGGAGAACATCATCATATCATAACATTAACATCAAAAGTCAAATAATAATAATAGTGACAATATAGGAATATTCCACATGCTTACATGACAATAGTACTAAGCTCACCTATGGAGGTTGAGCATACAAATAAATCAAAAGCAAATCACAACTATGGTGTAACAAAATCCCTCGCGACTAAGTTACGAACTTGTATGAGGACGAGGCAACTTCTAAGGTTATGACGACGAAAGACTATATTCCCGTTTCTGTTGCGCCGCTCTGATCTCGACCATCGTGCAACTTCAGTGTTGACATCTTGAGGAAGTCCATCGTCACCACCATCAACCTTCTTTGAAGACGAAGATGGAAAGAAAGATAGAGGGAGTGAGAAACTTATACAAGAATCTCAGTAGCATTTTCCTCTCTACACACGTGTCATCATCATTGTCCTCAGGAACCTCGGGTTTAATTATGAAAGTAGAGGGCATAAATAAGATTCATTTATTAAGTTTTCAAATACCATTATCCGTGGCCTATGTCTTTTAGCATGAATCTTAATGCATGAATGCAACAGGTATCTCATGTATGCATGACAATGCCGCAGTATATGCAATATAAATCAACAATGTGTAAGTTCAAAACACAAGATAAGGCTAAGCACATGAGCAGGAGATAATCTTAAAAACTAAAATAGTGGCAAGTAAATGGATGCATGATAGGGCAATGTAATGAGTCAAATATCATATAATGTGCATGGGAAGGCAGGAAAACCCATGACAATTTACTCTTCATGAATGAATTCTCACATTTCTATCTTATTAACTCCACCCTCTTACTTCATCATCAAAACCAACTAATATGCCAGCCCCGGTGATTTTTACAATTACTACCAGAACCAATCAACCTACCGATTGCCTAGGATAAGCTCTGTAACAACCTAATATTCAACCCAATACTACTAGCATGTACTAAGGCCAAATATTAGTCATTACTTCTTGATTCAGTTCTATTATCTTTGAAATTACTTACAGAAAATATGAGCCAAATTTTTCTTTTAACAAACTTTGATAAAGTATGAGCCGCGCATAACGAAATTAAGTGATATTGTAAAGTGCGGAGATGTAAACATAGAAAAGGCTCAGTAAACAACATCATAGACATATATATACTGAAATACCTTATTCATTAATACATAATAGGCCCACCAATAATAGCAGGACTGTTCAATACATGAAAGCTAATACAATTGACATGCAAGTAATACATGGGAACATAAAAGATACACGCAAAGAAACACCCATACCCAAGTGCATCTGAAATGGATAACCTCAACACAAAAGAAGGTTTATCCTAACTATGTGTCGTGTGTGCACTAAGGACTACCTTTTAAACCATACGGCTAAAATCACGGGTAAGGTGGGACGTAGCCAATCCACGGGCGAAGCTCAGCAGGAGTGGATACTCGGGCATGTCCTCTGTGGTGGGGTTGCATCTTTAGCATTCGGGCCCTCCGTGGCTGGGTGACCATCTCCTCCCTGCCTACTGGCACACGTGGGGGAGTGTGGGCAGAGTCCTCTCCATACATATGGGCGAGTGGATCCTCCGAGGGGTCCTCTTACGAATCTTGCGAGCAGAGTGCGTGCTCAGTGCAGGCGCGCCGAGCTCATGATGTAGGTTCAAAGAATCTTCTCGTCACATGTGCGAGCACACTCAAAAACCATATCGTCGCCATAAGGTGACATCGGTGAGAAAAGGTAGCTATCTACAGGGTGAGCAAATGGCTGTCCGGGGAACATGAAAACACGAACTGTGCAGCGGTCCTCAAAATGATAAGATCCGTGCTTCGAATCATAGTGGAACTCGCACGTAAGTGTCTCAATGTAGAGCATGAACGTCGCCATCCGAATTTGAAGATGTGACGGAAAGAGAGAGATAGAGGGAGTGAGATTTCTTACTAAAGAAACTCAGTAGGGTTTTTCCTCCTATCTAGGTGTCATCATCTACGTCTCCAGGAACCTCGGTTTCTTAGTAAAAACATGGGCATATAATGGTTCAATTATGAAGTTTGTAATTGCTAACCTCCGAGGCCCATTCCTTTTAATTCTAAAACTTCTGGGTTACGTAGTCTATAAGTCATGAAACTTGAATCATAAATCATGGTACGTAAAATCATAAATCGTGGTTCCTAATATCATGGATCATGGCACATAAATTCATAATTCATGGTACATAAAATCATAGATCATGGTTCCTGGTATCATGGATCATAAACTCATATTTCATGGTACATAGAAGCATAGTTCTTAGAACATGGTACGTGGTAATTTATCTTGGTTACTTTAGGTGATATTAAAACCTCATCATTTTCTTCCTGGGGCCACCCTAACTTATCTCCCTTTAGAGAAACTTTTAGGTTATGAGCTCATACCACGCTAGTCGTCATTAGCACATGGACTTATCCCTTTTGATAAGTTAAAGGTCCCGACTTAAAGTACAGGTCTAGGGGGCTAGAATCACCTCATCCCTACCCTTAGTTTGGTGGTTCAAAAGATTATTTTCTCATAGTTTAAGTCACCTTAAGTCTTAGCATGTTTATTGAGACGCCGCCAATTAGTTCATACAGGCCACATATCTATTATTACAACATAGGCATCTCTAAGTTCTTGAAGAACAATCACATGTAATAAATAAAACTATCATTTAAGAATAATAGTTCACATAATATCATACAAGTCATGAGGTAAACACCAATTCATCATATTCATAATCCGAGAATAGGCATGTGAGATCATCAAGTCATATTCACATAGAGGGAGGAACATTTATCTACACACTTTAGATACTGGTAATCGATTACATGGGCCTTGTAATCGATTACTTGGCTCAACTTTCTAAAACCGAGAAGTTTGAGGTCTTGGTAATCGATTACATGAACCTTGTAATCAATTACCTCGATTGAAAATGCATTATGGGCTTCAAGAACACCTGAGTAATCAATTACATGGAGTGATAATCGATTACTAGGGTCCAAAAACATGTTCTGGGTTTCCCAGAGTATTGTGTAATCGATTACAGGCTAAAAACTCATATACGGGTGTCAAGGCGCTGGTGTCGATTACATAAGCCTATGTCGATTACAAGAACCCAAAACAGAATTTAAGGGGCTGGTACTGTTAAGGCAGATCCGAAAATTAGTAATCATCAAATCATGTATAAAACTTCTTTTTCAATGCACCTAGGTCGCTAGTGTCTCTTGGAACCTTTCTGGGGCTTCAATACTTCATGGAGGCAAAATTTATCTTTTCTCAAGATGAAATGGGCAAGTCTTCGAGCTCTAATAGTTTTAGGTGATAGCATAAAAGTAAACGTGCCATGCATTCTGTTTTTATAGTTCATTAGAAAGTAAAGTGATAGCGTAAAGTAGATATGAAATGCACATTCATTCTTAGCCTTTGAGTTTAGTGATGACTTGAAATATAACATGAAATGCAAAGCTTGGAATTTAAACGTGCATTATGCAAGTTCATTCTTCATCTTGGGGTTTAGTGATAACATAGAAAGTAAACGTGCTATGCAAAGCATAAAATAAATGTGAATGCAAGTTACTTTTATATCTTGTCTAGAACTCTTACAAGACTTTAGAAAGAACAAAGTTCCAACCCAAAACTCATCCTCACACAAAAAGAAAACTATTAGTGCTAAGATAATAAAAGAAATTATAACCTCAAAGAATCATGGAGATGGCCGAAATCATACTTGGTTTAGAGTCAAAAGTTTCAAGCTTTAGAGTTCGTTCATGTGACAAATGTAACACCCCGATTTTTCTGTCTGAGGGAAATGACCAAAATGCCCCTGAGGTCATTTCTTGATCCGAATTCGAGGGTAACCAACTCGGTCATCCTCGAAGGGTCAACTCAATGTTTGAAGGGGATTGAATGACCTTTGAATGCTCCGGGAAGCGAAAATCTCGTTTTCCGCAGTTTTCGGGTCGAAATGATCAAAATACCCCTATAGCGTTTTTTACACGGGTAGAAGTGCCAGTTGAGCCTGAAACTTTCCCCAGAGGTTTAAAAACACATGTTCATGTATCTAGAGGTCTCTGTTCAAGTCCCAGTGGTCCCCGGGCAGTTTCAGTGCAAAATTACGGTTTTGCCCCTAGAATAGTGTTTTTGAGCTTAATGATGTAATTAAGCAAACCTAAGCAATATTAGGCTCTAAACAAAGATTAATTAATTTCCCTAATTAATCTAGAGTCAAAATAATTTATTAAAGTTAATTAGAACCTAAAATTGCTTAGATTAAACTTAAATCCCTTTTTAGAACTCAAGATTCCTAGTCTTGGAATCTTGAATAGTGTTTTCTCTCTCCAATTCCTTAAATTAAGGAATTGTGTCTAGGATTGTTTAAACACTAAAATGAATTTATAACTCACTAATGATGCAAGAACACTCTCTAATTATGTCTTGACAACTTTAATTACTCATTTTCTCACCTAAACACTTTCTTACAAATTCCTAATCTTAAGCATAATCAAAGATACACCTAAACACAACTCTAAACCACAATTAAAATGCAAACTAATCCTCCCCCAAATCTGATGCACATGGCCGAAACTCTCCCCCCATTTGACCACATGTTGAATTGTTTCTCACTCAAAGAACCATGCTTGAGGCCATACCTTGAACCATACCTCACCATACTTTGAACCATACCTCACCATGCCTCAAGACCACATTATCTCACCTCATGGAACTCATGGGATGCCCTCCAATTCTGCACATATGGCTGAAGCCCTCCTCCTCCATGTGCACCCTTCACTTGTTTCATTTCTCTATAAATAGAATGCCTTGAGGAGCTTGCACCACTTTCAGATTATTTGCTAAGTTTAGGAACACTCAGAGCTTTTCTTTTTCTCTCAAAGCTCTTGTGTTCTTCAAGTTCTTGGAGCTCTCCATCTTCTTCATCTTCTTCTTCCATCTTCAAGTTCATCACACCAAGTAGGGATTTTCTTTCAAGTACTTCTTTCTTTAAAGTTCTTGTTCTAGCTTTATGTTCATAGTTTCTCTTGATTCTTTTTAGAACTTCTTTTCTTCTCCTTTTTCTTTCTTATTTTCGGCCATGGGCCTTGAAGTTCAAAGAAATGAGAGCTTGAAGATGAGAGTTTCATGATGATGCTCATCACTTGAAACAAACTCTAGAGCTTGATCTTTGTTCTTGAGTAAAATACTTCTAATTCTTCCTTTCTCTAACTTTTGGAATCTTTAACTTTGATGATGTTTTAAAATGGTTCTAAGGACTCAATGATGAGGTCTCATGATGTTGGTGTTAATATATCATCAAGATCATGGACTCTAGAGTTTCAAAATGTTCTTTTTGTTCCTTGAAATTTCGGCCATTTCCTTTTCTTTTACATGCAAAATGTTTTGATTTTCTAAATATATTATGTTGAGTTCTAAGAACTCTAGACTTTACTTTATCTTGGTTTGATGAGTTTGGGTTGAGGTTTAAGTTCCTTTAAAGTCTTGTTAAGAGCTCTAGAAAAAAATAAAATGAACTTGCATAATTTATTTTATGCTTGCATTTATGTTTACATTCTTGTTATGCACCTTTACTTTCAAGCTATCACCTAAGAACATAAAGATTAAAATGGAACTTGCATCATCACTTAATTCAATCCTCAAAGCCTTTCTATTTCGGCCTTAAAGTCGATTGTTGTTGGGCTGAGAGCACTAAAATAAAGAATTGAACTTGCATCATCACCTAATTAATTTCTCGAATGCCTATCTATTTCGGCCTTAAAGTCGATTGTTGTTGGGCCAAGAGCACTAGAATAAAGAATTGAACCTTGCACATTTACTTTCAAGCTTGCACGTTTAAGATTATGCCTTGCATATTTAACTTAGGTCATCACTCTATTTTATAAGCAAGATTAAAAATGAAAAGCATGAGCACGTTTATTTTATATCATAACTTAAGAATCTAGAGCTCAAAGACTTGCTCATTTCATTTCAAGTTAAATTTTAATGTGAATGCATTCTTTGAATGCATGTTTTCGGCCAAGTAGTGATGATGGACTTGTAATAAGTTTTCATCTAGCTACAAGGACTAATAGTCTATGTTCTAAGTTTTTCTTAAAAGCTTTACAAGGTTATGTTATCATGAGATATGACTTTATTCCCTTTTGGAAGATGAAATGTAACACCCTAGTAATTAACCAAATACACCTAGGTTGAATCTGATTAATGACTAGGCTTTACTCCTTGCTTTGGTTCTTTCTTCATAATTTGAAAATACTTAGTGAAATTACGAGCCTTTTTTTTAAAAAAAAAACATAATTGAAAACGTGAGCCGAGTACAACGTGAACGAGTAAGCGGAGTATAATAAGACGTTTAAGAATATATTACATCATATCACTTTGGCTCCATCATATAACATCCATAAGCACATTATAACATATATTTACATACAATAACCTCACTCAAAGGGTGGGTTATGATCATACATCATTGTCTTATGCAAACCCATAAAAGAAAATATACATAAGGAAATACATGCCCCTAAACTAGATAACTCCATAAGCCGGGAAGGTTATCCTAAAACTAGGGTGCATGAACACACATAAATCTACTAAGAACCTTCTATGGCCACTGTCCTGGAAATAGGGGAATAAATCCAATCCACTGATGAGCTCCCTCGGGAGGGGACACACGAGATGCACCAGGCTGGGGTCGCATGGACGGCCTTCTTGCTAACCTCGGCTGAACAACTGTTTCCTCGCTACCCTCTCTTACACCTGTGGGAGTAGGAGCAGAGCTCTCAGAATATACATGAGTAGGAGTGTCCTCTGAAGGATCAGTTTCAGAATATCTCGTCTGGGAACATACTCTGGAAATCCATGGACAGTAGATGAAGCGGGATAAGAACGTAACATCCTTTCATCAAGTGGACGTGCATGTTCGAAAACCATTTCATCGCCATAGGGAGAAGTAGGAGAAAATCGATAACTAGGGACAGGATTTGCAAATGGACGACCTATGTAAATAAAAACACGACTGCAAGCACCTCCTTCAAAATGATACGAGCGATGCACGGATCATAGTGGAATTCCCAAGTAGGGGTATCAACGAACAGGACGAATGTTGCCATTTGAATCTGGAGACAACGACGGAAATAAAGAAAAGGGAGTAAGAATCTTGCTAAAGAATTCTCAGTAGGGTACCTCCTTCTCTGATGTCATCATCAAAGTCCCGGGAATCTCGGTATTATTCTAAAATAGTGAGCATGCAAAGATTCATTTTAAGTTCGGACAAATACTTAACCGAGGTTCGTGAATTTTTAATCATGCGTCTTATAATGCATCATAATCTTAACATGTCATATTTACAATGAACTTTTCCTTTATCATTACATCATATTCCTCATCATCATTATCAAAATAACATGCATAAAAGAACGTCATATAATATTAGCTACACATGGACACAATGCACATATTTCATTTCTTTAGTGCCTTAGGTGACTTAAAATCTTATCATCATCATTATTTTCCTTGGGCCACCCTATACTCCACCCTTTTGGGAGTAATTTAGGTTATGAGCTCATACTTTACTAGTCGTCACTAGCATATACTTATCCTTTTGATAAGCTAAAGTCCCGACTCTACCCTTTTGAGAGAACGGGTTAGGGGGCTAAAATCACTTTTTCACCACCTATAGTCTGATGGTTCCAAAGGATCATTTTCTTATAAGTTTAAGTCACCATTAAATCTTTGCATGTTATATCACAATACAATTCATAAACATCATAGCATTTTCTCATTTATAGTCTTAAGCTAGAATAATATATATCAACTATAATCATGCATCTGGGAGATTCCCAAGAAAGAGAGGTGGGTCACAATGGACACGCTTAAATACCAAGTCTTTCCTTAGCCAGAACCTTTCCAAATTACACTTTTACAATGATACATTTTCTTCTAGCAACAAAGGTAAATTTTACATAATAAAGAATATTTCATGCATAAGCATTCTCATTATTTGCAACAGCAACTATAACATGCAAGCCAGGAAATCATTCAATGATATCAAGTACTTAATAAGCATCCAATACTTACATAGAATTATCAATTATAGAACTAATTAGTTATGCACCTAAGGGATTTATTACCATCCTTACGATTATTTATAGGCTTTAAGAACACTATTAAATCAAATGGGGTAGCATAGGTAGTAAGTTGTTCCTAAGGTTTTACGGTATGCTAGAAGTTATGTTTTAAATCCTTTCTTGTTACCAGCTTTCCCTATGATGCTGAAATTAGTTGTTAAACCAATTATGAATCATTCTCCCTTATTTAAACATAATAAAACCTGGTTCTTATCGTTGCTAAAGATTCTGGATAGAATGCATAAATTTCATTCCCTAGAGTTCTAGAAATCTTGTTTTTACGGTTTTCTAGTTGCTAAGTTCATTTTTAGTGTTCGGGATCAATCCTAGTCTAATTGATACCAAATTTTTCGTGGCTAACTAATCCTAGACAGAATTATAACATACTAAAATAGATTTGGCATTGGCTAAACTTAAAGGGGTCAAAACTAGGTAAATTCTAGCTCTTCGGTTGTTCTAGGGAGCTAGTTTTATCTCTAACATGCAGTGAATCATTCTCTTAACAATAAACCATAATTATCACAACTTCAAACATATCAAATCATTATCATACATTGATACTAAACTCAGATCAGTGGCCGAATCATGAACCTCATGCAATTACATAGAATCATATTTTAAGTGCCTATAAAATACTAGTTCACCGTAAAATCCTTGCAAAGTCTTAAAACTCATTTAGAAACTAGTTCTTTTATCAAACTTGGGAGGATCTTCACAATTAAAATTCTCACTTAAGATAAAAGAAGTAAGTCTTGAGCTTTAGAGATTTAGGTGACATCTTAGAATTATAAACATGCTATGCAACCTTATTTTAATCTTATCTTTATAAGGTGATAGCTTGGAATTATAAACATGATATGCAATTCCATTTCTTTATCTTTAAGATTTAAGGTGATGACTTGAAAATTAAACATGATGCAAGAACTTGAAATATAAACATGATACAAGAAAGCTGGAGGCGGCGGTAATCCGCATGTGACAAGAGAGAGGAGAAGAGAATATTAAGAAACGAGCGGCGGTAGTCATACCAGGACGATGAAGGGATAAGAGAATTATTATTACATCTTTTTAAGCTCCAATCTCAAGACTTTTTAAAGAATAAATTCTTTAACTCCAATAATCATATTTCTTTGCTTGTGATACATGGCCAAGTCTTTGACCTCTAGGATCTTTAGGTGATGACATAAAATAAACATGCTATGCGTTGATTCTTTTAGCCATTATAAAATAAAGTGAGAGCATAAATTAAATATGAGATGCAACCTCTTTATTATCTTGAAAGATTAAGTGATGACTTGAAACATAAACATGAAATACAAGCTTGGAAAATACATCTTTCAAGTTCTAAACTAAATCTTTGTTTTAGCATCATAAAGCATTATTCTTTAAAGTTTTGCATCAAGTGGAATTTTCAAGCTTTAGAGGCCTAACTTGTGATGGATTCACAACCCACCCTCAAGGTCCTCATCATCAAGCCATCATCTTAGTTCCACCTAGGCCATATGGCCGAATTGGTTAAAGAAAAATGAAGAGGAAAACCGAAATGAAAAGTTAAGGTAAGTTCATAATTTCATCATTTTGAGCTAAAAACACAACTCCTCAAAGCATAGAAATAAATTTAGAAACTACTCCCTACCTAATCTGAGTTGAAGAAGAGGAAGAGAACTTGATTTCTTGAAGTGAAATGAAACAAAATCTCTTTGAAAAAATTGAAGAAAGAATTCAGCCAAAGAGGAGGAAGAAAAAAAGTTTTTGGTTATAACACCCTAGTAATTAACCAGATACACCTAGGTTGAATCTGATTAATGACTAGACTTTACTCCTTGCTTTGGTTCTTTCTTCATAATTTGAAAATACTTAGTGAAATTACGAGCCATTTTTTTTTTTAAACACATAATTGAAAACGTGAGCCGAGTACAACGTGAACGAGTAAGCTGGGTATAATAAGACGTTTAAGAATATATCACATCATATCACTTAGGCTCCATCATATAACATCCATAAGCACATTATAGCATATATTTACATACAATAACCTCACTCAAAGGGTGGGTTATGTTCATACATCATTATCTTATGCAAACCCATAAAAGAAAATATACTTAAGGAAATACATGCTCCTAAACTAGATAACTCCATAAGCCGGGAAGGTTATCCTAAAACTAGGGTGCATGATCACACATAAATCTACTAAGAACCTTCTATGGCCACTGTCCTGGAAATGGGGGAATAAATCCGATCCACTGATGAGCTCCCTCGGGAGGGGACACACGAGATGCACCAGTGGGAGTCGCATGGACGGCCTTCTCGCTAACCTCGACTGAACAACTGTTTCCTCACTACCCTCTCTTACACGTGTGGGAGTAGGAGCAGAGCTCTCAGAATATACATGAGTAGGAGTGTAGGAGAACATACTCTGGAAATCCATGGACAGCAGATGAAGCGGGATAAGAACGTAACATCCTTTCATCAAGTGGACGTGCATGTTCGAAAACCATTTCATCGCCATAGGGAGAAGTAGGAGAAAATCGATAACTAGGGACAGGATGTGCAAATGGACCACCTATGTAAATAAAAACACGAACTGCGCACCTCCCTTCAAAATGATACGAACGATGCACCGGATCATAGTGGAATTCCTAAGTAGGGGTATCAACGAACAGGACGAATGTCGCCATTTGAATCTGGAGACAATGACGGAAATAAAGAAAAGGGAGTGAGAATCTTGCTAAAGAATTCTCGATGAGTACCTCCTTCTATAGTGTCATCATCAAAGTCCCCAGGAACCTCGGGATTATTCTAAAATAGTGAGCATGCAAAGATTCATTTTAAGTTCGGACAAATACTTAACCGAGGTTCGTCAATTTTTAATTATGCGTCTTATAATGCATCTTATTCTTAACATGTCATATTTACAATGAACATTTCCTTTATCATTACATCATATTCCTCATCATCATTATCAAAATAACATGCATAAAAGAACGTCATATAATATTAGCTACACATGGACACAAAGATGCACATATTTCATTTCTTTAGTGCCTTTGGTGACTTAAAATCTTATCATCATCATTATTTTCCTTGGGCCACCCTATACTCCACCCTTTTGGGAGTAATTTAGGTTATGAGCTCATACTTTACTAGTCGTCACTAGCATATACTTATCCCTTTTGATAAGCTAAAGTCCCGACTCTACCCTTTTGAGAGAACGGGTTAGGGGGCTAAAATCACCTTTTCACCACCTATAGTCTGATGGTTCCAAAGGATCATTTTCTTATAAGTTTAAGTCACCATTAAATCTTTGCATGTTATATCATAATACAATTCATAAACATCATAACATTTTCTCATTTATAGTCTTAAGCTAGAATAATATATATCATTGTAATCATGCATATGGGAGATTCCCGGAAAGAGGTGGGTCACAATGGACACGCTTAAATACCAAGTCTTTCCTTAGCCAGAACCTTTCCAAATTACACTTTTACAATGATACACTTTCTTCTAGCAACAAAGGTAAATTTTACATAATAAAGAACATTTCATGTACAAGCATTCTCATTATTTGCAGCAGCAACTATAACATGCAAGCCAGCAAATCATTCAATGATATCAAGTACTTAATAAGCATCCAATCCTTACATAGAATTATCAATTATAGAACTAATTAGTTACTAAACCAATTATGAATCATTCTCTTAACAATAAACCATAATTATCACAACTTCAATCATATCAAATCATTATCACACATTGATACTAAACTCGGATCAGTGGCGAATCATGAACCTCATGCAATTACATAGAATCATATTTTAAGTGCATATAAAATACTAGTTCCCCGTAAAATCCTTGCAAAGCCTTAAAACTCATTTAGAAACTAGTTCTTTTGTCAAATTTGGGAGGATCTTCACAATTAAAATTCTCACTTAAGATAAAAGGAGTAAGTCTTGAGCTTTAGAGATTTAGGTGACATCTTAGAATTATAAACATGCTATGCAACCTTATTTTAATCTTATCTTTATAAGGTGATAGCTTGGAATTATAAACATGATATGCAATTCCATTTCTTTATCTTTAAGATTTAAGGTGATGACTTGAAAATTAAACATGATGCAAGAACTTGAAATATAAACATGATACAAGAAACTGGAGCGGCCGTAATCCGCACAGGACCAGTAGAGGGAGAAGAGAATATTAAGAAACCGGAGCGGCGGTAGTCCGCACAGGACCAGTAGAGGGAGAAGAGAATATTAAGAAACCGGAGCGGCGGTAGTCCGCACAGACGAGAGAGGAGAAGAGAATATTATTATTACATCTTTTTAAGCTCCAATCTCAAGACTTTTTAAAGAATAAATTCTTTAACTCCAATAATCATATTTCTTTGCTTGTGATACATGGGCAAGTCTTTGAGCTCTAGGATCTTTAGGTGATGGCATAAAATAAACATGCCATGCGTTGATTCTTTTAGCCATTATAAAATATAGTGAGAGCATAAATTAAATATGAGATGCAACCTCTTTATTATCTTGAAAGATTAAGTGATGACTTGAAACATAAACATGAAATACAAGCTTGGAATTTAAACATGAGAAATGCAAGTTCATTTATTCATTCTTGAAAATTTAGTGATGACATAGAAGGTAAACATGGTTATGCAAAGCATAAACTTAATCATGGATGCAAATTCATTTTGTTTCTTTACTAGAGCTCCTTCAAGACTTTAAAAGAATTATAAATTCAACCCAATACATATCTTAACAAGAAATAAAACATAAAAGGAAAAAAATACATCTTTCAAGTTCTAAACTAAAAATCTTTGTTTTAGCATCATAAAGCATTATTCTTTAAGGTTTTGCATCAAGTGGAATTTTCAAGCTTTAGAGGCCTAACTTGTGATGGATTTACAACCCACCCTCAAGGTCCTCATCATCAAGCCATCATCTTAGTTCCACCTAGGCCATATGGTTGAATTGGTTAAAGAAAAATTGAAGAGGAAAACCAAAATGAAAAGCTAAGGCAAGTTCATAATTTCATCATTTTGAGCTAAAAACACAACTCCTCAAAGCATAGAAATAAATTTAGAAACTACTCCCTACCTAATCTGAGTTGAAGAAGAGGAAGAGAACTTGGTTTCTTGAAGTGAAATGAAACAAAATCTCTTTGAAAAATTGAAGAAAGAATTCAGCCAAAGGGAGGAAGAAAGAAAGTTTTTGGTGCTCCTAAAAACTAGTTATGAACCAAGCATTCCAAGACCACTCAAGCAAGCCTATTTATAGAAGATTTTGAGGCTTCTAATTGGCCAAAATGATGAGGTAGTGGACGGAATTTTGCAGGAGAAATAAGGGAGGAAAAATCATTTTAGACAAAGTTGTATGAAATTAAGGAATTATGTCTCTTATGGTGACATTTTGGCATTTTGTTTTAGTGCAACTTTTGGCAATAATTCAGCTGCATAATGGCATCAATAATTTCGTCCATTACAGCCCAAAGAAGTGAAATTTGTGTGTTCCATGCATTATTTAGGTGTAGGCAAGGTATTCATGTAATTTAGAGAATTTACGGTTAAGGGTTTAAGTGAATTAGTAAGCAATTTGGGTGTTTTTGAGCAATTTTGGGTTCTAATCAATCTAAATACATAATTTTGACTCTAGATTAATATTTAGAATTTAATAAGCTTTAATTTGAGCCTAATATTGCTTAGGTTTCGGTATACGAATCAAAAATCCCGAAATTGGCAAAACTGCCCAAAAACAGGGGCAAAATCGTACTTTCACTTAAAAATTGCTCGAGGCCACCCGAGCTTAACCAATGGTTAATCATGGCTTAAAAACACATTTTAAAACATTTTAGTGAGGTTCGGGCTCAGTCGGCACACATCGAAGTTAAAACAGCCTTGAGGCGTTTTGGTCATTTCGCGCGTCGGAACTCAAAATTGAGATCCTTCTGCTCTATTAACACACATAACACAAACAATCCCTTATTATCCTCAAAATATCCCCTTGAGAATAGGTGGGGCCCACGATCCTCATTTTCTGAGTAAAATAACTTCAGGGGCATTTTGGTCATTTTATACGTCTGAAATTAGGATTTGCGACTCTCGCATGAATCGTTCCTAACCTCTCTTCTAATGTTATATTCCTTTATTGAGGATTGTTCGGCCTCAAATCTTATGTAATAATTACCTACGGTAATTCGGTAATTGAGTAATTTCTAATGACAGTAAAAATTACAGTAAAAATTGGGGCATTACATTGGTGCTCCTAAAAACTAGTTATGAACAAAGCATTCCAAGACCACTCAAGCAAGACTATTTATAGAAGATTTTGAGGCTTCTAATTGGCCAAAATGAGGAGGTAGTTGGCGGAATTTTGCAGGAGAAATAAGGGAGGAAAAATCATTTTAGACAAAGTTGTATGAAATTAAGGAATTATGTCTCTTATGGTGACATTTTGGCATTTTGTTTTAGTGCAATTTTTGGCAATAATTCAGCTGCATAATGGCATCAATAATTTCCTCCATTACAGCCCAAAGAAGTGAAATTTGTGTGTTCCATGCATTATTTAGGTGTAGGCAAGGTATTCATGTAATTTAGAGAATTTACGGTTAAGGGCTTAAGTGAATTAGTAAGCAATTTGGGTGTTTTTGAGCAATTTTGGGTTCTAATCAATCTAAATACATAATTTTGACTATAGATTAATATTTAGAATTTAATAAGCTTTAATTTGAGCCTAATATTGCTTAGGTTTCGGTATACAAATCAAAAATCCTGAAATTCGCAAAACTGCCCAAAAACAAGGGCAAAATCGTACTTCCACTTAAAAACTGCCCGAGGCCACCCAAGCTTAAACAATGGTTAATCATGGCTTAAAAATAAATTTTAAAACATTTTAGTGAGGTTCGGGCTCAATCGGCACGCACATCGGAGTTAAAGCAACTTGAGGCGTTTTGGTCATTTCGCGCATCGGAACTCAAAATTGAGATCCTTCTGCTCTATTAACACACATAACACAAACAATCCCTTATTATCATCAAAACATCCACTTGAGAATAGGTGGGGCCCACGATCCTCATTTTCTGAGTAAAATAACTTTAGGGGCATTTTGGTCATTTTATACGTACAGAAATTCGGGATTTGCGACTCTCGCATGAATCGCTCCTAACCTCTCTTCTAATGTTATATTCCTTTATTGAGGATTGTTCGGCCTAAAATCTTATGTAATAATTACCTATAGTAATTCGGTAATTTCTAATGACAGTAAAAATTACAGTAAAAATTGGGGCGTTACATTACTCCCCTTCTTAAAAAGAATTTCGCCCCGGAAATTCGTTACCTGAGAACAACTCGGGGTATTGTGCTTTCATGTTCGATTCCAGCTCCCATGTAAGTTCTTTGGTTTCACCCTGTCTCCATGCTAGTTTGACCAGTCTGACCTTGTTTCAGAATCGCTAACTCCTCGGTCAACGATTCTTATGGGTAGTAAGTTAAATGTCAGGTTATCTCTTAATTGTACATGTTCTGGCTCTAGTACATGACTCGGGTCAAATTGATACTTTCTTAACTGAGAGACATGGAAAACATCATGAAGGTTGGATAGACTCGGGGGTAGGGCTATACTGTGAGCTCTGTCCTACTTTGGTAAGGATTTCAAACGGACCAAGAAATCTGGGGTTCAATTTCTTTACTTTTATTGCTCGGCCTATGCCTGTAATGGGGGTGATCCTTAGGAACACGTGGTCCCCTTCTTGAAAATCTAGCGGTTTTCGCTGCTTGTCCGCATAGTTTTTCTATCGACTTTGAGCAGTAAGAATTTTATCCCTAATCTTCTTGATTTGTTCTGTTGTTTCCCTCACAATATCAGGTCCGAGTAAACTTTGCTCTCCGGGTTCATACCAACATAAGGGAGATTGACATTTCCGTCCATAGAGGGCCTTATATGGTGCCATACCGATACTTGCATGATAACTATTGTTATATGTAAATTCAATTAGTGGCAGGTAATTATCCCAACTTCCCCTTTGATCTAAAACACATGCCCTTAACATATCCTCCAAGGTTTGGATAGTTCTTTCAGATTGACCATCTGTTTGGGGGTGATAGGTCGTGCTTAGACACAGCTTTGAACCAAATGCCTTTTGAAAGGCTCCCCAAAATCATGACGTAAACCGCGGATCCCGATCCGAGATTATCATCGACGGTACCCCATGTAACCTCACTATCTTCTGAATATATAATTGTGCTAACCTATCCAAGGAATAAGTCACCTTAATAGGTAAAAAGTGGGTTGACTTCGTCAATCGATCCACGATTACCCATATGGTATCATGATTCATTTGGGTCCTCGGTAATCCAGTCACAAAATCCATGGAGATACTATCCCACTTCCACTCAGGGATCAACAGAGGTTGCAGCATTCCAGAGGGTTTTTGGTGTTCAATCTTCACCTTTTGACACACCAAGCACTTACTCACCCATGTGCACACATCTTTCTTCATTCCAGGCCACCAGAACATCTTCTTCAAATCTTGATACATCTTGGTGGCACCAGGATGCAGGGTAAAATGGCTCTTATGGGCTTCCTCCAAAATATCTTTTCGGAGGTCACCACTAGCAAGTACACATATTCGACCTTTAAACCTCCATAAATCGTCCATTCCTTGGGTAAAACCTATCAACTTTCCTGCCTTCACTGCCCCTAAAGTCTCTTGAAACTCAGCATCATCCCCTTGAGCTTGAACAATCCTTTCTTTGAACTCACTTATCACTCTAAGATGACAAACTCTGATGCCCTTAGTGGTCAAAGTCATTCCTAGGTTTAAGTCCCTAAATTGCTCAATCAATTCAACCTCCTTCACCATCAAACGGGACACTTGTAAGGACTTTCTACTCAAAGCATCAGCTACAACATTAGCTTTACCAGGATGGTAGTTCAATCCAAAATCATAATCTTTCAAGAACTCCATCCATCGCCTTTGCCTCATGTTTAGCTCTTTTTGATCAAAGAGATATTTCAAACTCTTGTGATTGGAAAACACCTCAAACTTAACTCCATATAAATGGTGTCTCCAAATCTTTAGAGCAAACACGACGGCAGCTAACTCAAGGTCATGGGTAGGGTAGTTTGCCTCATGTGGCTTGAGTTGTCTTGATGCATAGGCCACCACTTGCCTATCTTGCATCAATACACAACCTAAACCGTTTTTCGAAGCATCACAATACACCTCGAAAGGCACATTGGGGTCGGGTAACACTAAAACAGGGGTCGAGGTTAGCTTGTGTTTTAACTCTTAAAAGCTCTTTTCACACTCTGGGGTCCATAAAAAAGGGGTGTTCTTCCTAGTCAGCTTGGTCAAAGGTAGGGAAATCTAGGAAAATCCCTTGATAAATCGACGGTAATAACCGGCTAAACCCAAAAAGCTCCTTACTTGATTCAGTGGTTGGTCTTTCCCAGTTTACTACCGTTTCTACCTTACTAGGATCTACAGCAATTCCTTTCTTAGATACTACATGCCCTAAAAATTTCACCTTATCCAACCAAAACTCACTTGGAAAACTTGGCATATAGTTTCTTTTCCTTTAAGATCTCCAGTACTATGGTTAGGTGGCATTCATGCTCCTCATGGGTCTTAGAATATATGAGAATGTCATCTATAAAGACAACCACAAACCAATCCAAATAGGGTCGAAAGATCCTATTTATGTAATCCATAAAAACAGCTGGAGCATTGGTTAACCCAAAGGACATTACTGCAAACTCAAAATGGCCGTATCGAGTGCGAAAGGCCATTTTAGGTGTGTCTTCATCTCTCACTCTAATTTGATGGTAGCCTGATGTAACGCCCCAATTTTTACTGTAATTTTTACTGTCATTAGAAATTACTCAATTACCGAATTACCGTAGGTAATTATTACATAAGATTTGAGGCCGAACAATCCTCAATAAAGGAATATAACATTAGAAGAGAGGTTAGGAACGATTCATGCGAGAGTCGCAAATCCCGAATTTCTGTACGTATAAAATGACCAAAATGCCCCTGAAGTTATTTTACTCAGAAAATGAGGATCGTGGGCCCCACCTATTCTCAAGGGGATATTTTGAGGATAATAAGGGATTGTTTGTGTTATGTGTGTTAATAGAGCAGAAGGATCTCAATTTTGAGTTCCGACGCGCGAAATGACCAAAATGCCCCTGCGGCTGTTTTAACTCCGATGTGCGTGCCGACTGAGCCCGAACCTCACTAAAACGTTTTAAAATGTGTTTTTAAGCCATGATTAACCATTGGTTAAGCTCGGGTGGCCTCGGGCACTTTTTAAGTGAAAGTACGATTTTGCCCCTGTTTTTGGGCAGTTTTGCGAATTTCGGGATTTTTGATTCGTATACCGAAACCTAAGCAATATTAGGCTCAAATTAAAGCTTATTAAATTCTAAATATTAATCTATAGTCAAAATTATGTATTTAGATTGATTAGAACCCAAAATTGCTCAAAAACACCCAAATTGCTTACTAATTCACTTAAACCCTTAACCGTAAATTCTCTAAATTACATGAATACCTTGCCTACACCTAAATAATGCATGGAACACACAAATTTCACTTCTTTGGGCTGTAATGGACGAAATTATTGATGCCATTATGCAGCTGAATTATTGCCAAAAGTTGCACTAAAACAAAATGCCAAAATGTCACCATAAGAGACATAATTCCTTAATTTCATACAACTTTGTCTAAAATGATTTTTCCTCCCTTATTTCTCCTGCAAAATTCCGTCCACTACCTCATCATTTTGGCCAATTAGAAGCCTCAAAATCTTCTATAAATAGGCTTGCTTGAGTGGTCTTGGAATGCTTGGTTCATAACTAGTTTTTAGGAGCACCAAAAACTTTCTTTCTTCCTCCTCTTTGGCTGAATTCTTTCTTCAATTTTTCAAAGAGATTTTGTTTCATTTCACTTCCAGAAACCAAGTTCTCTTCCTCTTCTTCAACTCAGATTAGGTAGGGAGTAGTTTCTAAATTTATATCTATGCTTTGAGGAGTTGTGTTTTTAGCTCAAAATGATGAAATTATGAACTTGCCTTAGCTTTTCATTTCCTCTTCAATTTTTCTTTAACCAATTCAACCATATGGCCTAGGTGGAACTAAGATGATGGCTTGATGATGAGGACCTTGAGGGTGGGTTGTAAATCCATCACAAGTTAGGCCTCTAAAGCTTGAAAATTCCACTTGATGCAAAACCTTAAAGAATAATGCTTTATGATGCTAAAACAAAGATTTTTAGTTTAGAACTTGAAAGATGTATTTTTTTTTCCTTTTATGTTTTATTTCTTGTTAAGATATGTATTGGGTTGAATTTATAATTCTTTTAAAGTCTTGAAGGAGCTCTAGTAAAGAAACAAAATGAATTTGCATCCATGATTAAGTTTATGCTTTGCATAACCATGTTTACCTTCTATGTCATCACTAAATTTTCAAGAATGAATAAATGAACTTGCATTTCTCATGTTTAAATTCCAAGCTTGTATTTCATGTTTATGTTTCAAGTCATCACTTAATCTTTCAAGATAATAAAGAGGTTGCATCTCATATTTAATTTATGCTCTCACTATATTTTATAATGGCTAAAAGAATCAACGCATGGCATGTTTATTTTATGCCATCACCTAAAGATCCTAGAGCTCAAAGACTTGCCCATGTATCACAAGCAAAGAAACATGATTATTGGAGTTAAAGAATTTATTCTTTAAAAAGTCTTGAGATTGGAGCTTAAAAGATGTAATAATAATATTCTCTTCTCCTCTCTCTTGGTCTGCGGACTACATCAGCTCAGGTTTCTTAATATTCTCTTCTCCCTCTCTGGTCTGTGCGGACTACCGCTCCGGTTTCTTAATATTATCTTCTCCCTCATCTGGTCTGTGCGGATTACCGCTCAGCTTTCTTGTATCATGTTTATATTTCAAGTTCTTGCATCATGTTTAATTTTCAAGTCATCACCTTAAATCTTAAAGATAAAGAAATGGAATTGCATATCATGTTTATAATTCCAAGCTATCACCTTATAAAGATAAGATTAAAATAAGGTTGCATAGCATGTTTATAATTCTAAGATGTCACCTAAATCTCTAAAGCTCAAGACTTACTCCTTTTATCTTAAGTGAGAATTTTAATTGTGAAGATCCTCCCAAATTTGACAAAAGAACTAGTTTCTAAATGAGTTTTAAGGCTTTGCAAGGATTTTACGGGAAACTAGTATTTTATATGCACTTAAAATATGATTCTATGTAATTGCATGAGGTTCATGATTCGCCATCGATCTGAGTTTAGTATCAATGTGTGATAATGATTTGATATGATTGAAGTTGTGATAATTATGGTTTATTGTTAAGAGAATGATTCATAATTGGTTTAGTAACTAATTAGTTCTATAATTGATAATTCTATGTAAGGATTGGATGCTTATTAAGTACTTGATATCATTGAATGATTTGCTGGCTTGCATGTTATAGTTGCTGTTGCAAATAATGAGAATGCTTGTACATGAAATGTTCTTTATTATGTAAAATTTACCTTTGTTGCTAGAAGAAAGTGTATCATTGTAAAAGTGTAATTTGGAAAGGTTGTAGCTAAGGAAAGACTTGGTATTTAAGCGTGTCCATTGTGACCCACCTCTCTTTCCTGGGAATCTCCCATATGCATGATTACAGTTGATATATATTATTCTAGCTTAAGACTATAAATGAGAAAATGTTATGATGTTTATGAATTGTATTATGATATAACATGCAAAGATTTAATGGTGACTTAAACTTATAAGAAAATGATCCTTTGGAACCATCTGACTATAGGTGGTGAAAAGGTGATTTTAGCCCCGTAACCCGTTCTCTCAAAAGGGTAGAGTCGGGACTTTAGCTTATCAAAAGGGATAAGTATATGCTAGTGACGACTAGTAAAGTATGAGCTCATAACCTAAATTACTCCCAAAAGGGTGGAGTATAGGGTGGCCCAAGGAAAATAATGATGATGATAAGATTTTAAGTCACCAAAGGCACTAAAGAAATGAAATATGTGCACTGTGTCCATGTGTAGCTAATATTATATGATGTTCTTTTATGCATGTTATTTTGATAATGATGATGAGGAATATGATGTAATGATAAAGGAAATGTTCATTGTAAATATGACATGTTAAGAATAAGATGCATTATAAGACGCATAATTAAAAATTGACGAACCTCGGTTAAGTATTTGTCCGAACTTAAAATGAATCTATGCATGCTCACTATTTTAGAATAATCCCGAGGTTCCTGGGGACTTTGATGATGACACTATAGAAGGAGGTACCCTACTGAGAATTCTTTAGCAAGATTCTCACTCCTTTTCTTTATTTCCGCCATTGTCTCCAGATTCAAATGGCGACATTCGTCCCGTTTCGTTGATACCCCTACTTGGGAATTCCACTATGATCCTTGCATCGTTCGTATCATTTTGAAGGGAGGTGCTGATTCGTGTTTTTATTTACATAGGTGGTCCATTTGCACATCCTGTCCCTAGTTATCGATTTTCTCCTACTTCTCCCTATGGCGATGAAATGGTTTTCGAACATGCACGTCCACTTGATGAAAGGATGTTACGTTCTTATCCCGCTTCATCTGCTGTCCATGGATTTCCAGAGTATGTTCCCGAGACGAGATATTCCGAAACTGATCCTTCAGAGGACACTCCTACTCATGTATATTACGAGAGCTCGCTCCTACTCCCACGTGTAAGAGAGGGTAGTGAGGAAACAGTTGTTCGATCGAGGTTAGCGAGAAGGCCGTCCATGCGACTGACTGGTGCATCTCGTGTGTCCCCTCCCGAGGGAGCTCATCAGTGGATCGGATTTATTCCCCCATTTCCAGGACAGTGGCCATAGAAGGTTCTTAGTAGATTTATGTGTGATCATGCACCCTAGTTTTAGGATAACCTTCCCGGCTTATGGAGTTATCTAGTTTAGGGGCATGTATTTCCTTAAGTATATTTTCTTTTATGGGTTTGCATAAGATAATGATGTATGAACATAACCCACCCTTTGAGTGAGGTTATTGTATGTAAATATATGCTATAATGTGCTTATGGATGTTATATGATGGAGCCTAAGTGATATGATGTGATATATTCTTAAACGTCTTATTATACCCCGCTTACTCGTTCACGTTGTACTCGGCTCACGTTTTCAATTATGTGTTTAAAAAAAAAAAATGGCTCGTAATTTCACTAAGTATTTTCAAATTATGAAGAAAGAACCAAAGCAAGGAGTAAAGTCTAGTCATTAATCAGATTCAACCTAGGTGTATCTGGTTAATTACTAGGGTGTTACACCTGACCTCAAATCTATCTTAGAAACCACTACCGCACCTTTCAGTTGGTCCATCAAATCATCGATCCTAGGCAAAGGATACTTGTTTTTCACCGTTACTTTATTCAACTACCTATAATCTACACACATCCTCATACTCCCATCCTTTTTCTTTACAAACAACACAGGGGCTCCCCAAGGTGATGCACTAGGCCTAACAAACTTTTTCTCCAATAAATCTTCCAATTGAGTTTTTAACTCGGTCAATTCTAATGGGGACATCCTGTATGGGGCTATGGATATAGGTCCCGTGACTGAAGCAACTCTATGGAAAACTCTATCTCTCTCTGGGAAACTCGGTATCTCATCCGAAATACTTCGGGATAATTTCTTACTATTGGTATCTCATTGATACTTTGCTCAAAGTCTACATCACTAGCGGCTAAGAAAATGTAACCTTTACTCTCACCCTTACCACAGTCCATTTCCACAACAGTTATGTAAAGACTTATGGGTTTCTTAGGTTCAATAGGAACAGGAAGAAAAGTG
Organism: Dalbergia cochinchinensis; assembly: GCA_031216125.1. Taxonomy (NCBI): domain Eukaryota; kingdom Viridiplantae; phylum Streptophyta; class Magnoliopsida; order Fabales; family Fabaceae; genus Dalbergia; species Dalbergia cochinchinensis. The sequence continues at coordinate 27,181,004 of CM062375.1, read as the reverse complement.
ATGGTTTTCTCATAACAGTTTAACAGTACACGGTTGGCCTCAAGCCAATCCATGCCAAGAATCACATCTAAACCTCGCATGGGTAAGCAAATAAGATCTAAAACAAAGGATCTATTATCTATAATAAAACTACAATCTAAACAACATTTACAAGTCCTAACGAGTTTTCCAGTCGGGGTAGAAACAATAAGGTCAAAAGGAAGCTCAGTCATAGGTAAATTAAGGCTTTTAACACATGAATGGGAGATAAAAGAATGAGAAGCGCCAGAATCATATAGTACAATTAAGTCTTTACCATGCATATTACCCTTACCTTCCATGAGATTTCGTGACTTCGTTGTTTCTTCAGCATTAACAGTAAATACCCTTCCCTGGTATTGCAGCTTGGGATTGGGGGTTGGTGGGTTCCTTTCCGTGCTCTCTCCGGAGTAATGACCTGGTTTTCCACACCGATAGCACACGTTTGTTCCGGCTCGACATGGCATGCTCCCATGATTCTTGCCGCACTTGGGACATTCCATGGATGGTGCAGGCCGTGGAGGTACTACTAGACCTCTTTGTGGTGCTTTCCCTTTATTGTTGTTATTGTTGTTGTTGCGATTGTTACTGGGGTTATTGTTGTAGCGGTTGTTATGTTGTTTGGCCTTCCTTGTTGAAAATTTCTTTGTGGCCCTTGTGGTCTTGATTGAGGGGGAAATAGAGGTCGATTCTGCCTCTTGAACTGCTGACTTTGAGGTGTCAACTTTTTGGTAATATTACCTGACTTTGGGGTGCTTAGTTTTCTCTGACCTTCTTCAATAATCTGACATTTGTTAACTAGGGTAGAGAAATCCCTAATCTCCAAATGTGCAACTGCCACATTAAGTTCCGCCTTCAACCCTGACTCCTATTTAATGCATTTCCAGTACTCATCAGGATTTCCTTGGTACATTCTTGAGAACTTAATGAGTTCTTCAAATATGGTAGTGTACTGGGCCACATTCATATTCCCCTGGACAAGTTGCATGAATTCAATGTCCTTGGCATTTCTAACTGACTCTGGAAAGTACTTTTCGTAAAAATGGACCTTGAATAGTTCCCAATCAATGTCCACGTCGGTCGTCTCCAGGAGTCTTGGAAGACCTGTCCACCAGAAACTGGCATCACCCTCAAGCATATGAGTAGCGAAGGTGACCTTTTGCTCCTCCAAGCATGGGACTACAGCAAAGACCTTCTCAATATTCCGAATCCATTCATCTGCAATATTTGGATTCAGGTTCTCTTTGAAAACTGGTGGGTTCGTCTTACGAAACTCCCCGAAACAGGCATGTTCAGGAATCTCATGTCCTTGATTCATATTGGCTTGACGATCTTGATCCATTCGTTCCATTATCATTCTCATGGTCCTTGCTACGTCGCGGAGTGCTTCGGCTGTCTCGTTGTCTTGATTATTCTGTGTTGCGCTCCTAGTGGCTGTCTCGTTGTCTTGATTATTCTGTGTTGCGCTCCTAGTCTGTTGTCGACGGGCCATTGGTCCCTAAACACACAAAACAGCAACACTGAGGTGATCAGGCCTAATATTCCATGCAAAGTGAGCAAGTTACCATGGCACTTTCAACATACAGTAGTCATGTATTTCTAATCCTCAAGCTCATCCTAATGATAAGCATCTACACATGACGTCACTAACGTATTATGCTTTAGAAGCATAGCCAGTCCAATCCTCAAGCTCCATGAGAATCGAATCGCCTCGATACCAAAATGTACCACCCTAGTAATTAACCAAATACACCTAGGTTGAATCTGATTAATGACTAGACTTTACTTCTTGCTTTGGTTGTTCTTTCTTCATAATTTGAAAATACTTAGTGAAATTACGAGCCATTTTTTTTAAAAAAAAAACATAATTGAAAACGTGAGCCGAGTACAACGTGAACGAGTAAGCGGAGTATAATAAGACGTTTAAGAATATATCACATCATATCACTTTGGCTCCATCATATAACATCCATAAGCACATTATAACATATATTTACATACAATAACCTCACTCAAAGGGTGGGTTATGATCATACATCATTGTCTTATGCAAACCCATAAAAGAAAATATACATAACGAAATACATCCCCCTAAACTAGATAACTTCATAAGCCGGGAAGGTTATCCTAAAACTAGGGTGCATGAACACACATAAATCTACTAAGAACCTTCTATGGCCACTATCCTGGAAATAGGGGAATAAATCCAATCCGCTGATGAGCTCCCTCGGGAAGGGACACACGAGATGCACCAGGCTGGGGTCGCATGGACGGCCTTCTTGCTAACCTCGGCTGAACAACTGTTTCTTCACTACCCTCTCTTACACGTGTGGCAGTACGAGCAGAGCTGGTAGAATATACATCAGTAGGAGTGTCCTCTGAAGGATCAGTTTCAGAATATCTCGTCTCGGGAACATACTCTGGAAATCCATGGACAGCAGATGAAGCGGGATAAGAACGTAACATCCTTTCATCAAGTGGACGTGCATGTTCGAAAACCATTTCATCGCCATAGGGAGAAGTAGGAGAAAATCGATAACTAGAGACAGGATGTGCAAATGGACGACCTATATAAATAAAAACATGAACTGCGCACCTCCCTTCAAAATGATACGAGCGATGCACCAGATCATAGTGGAATTCCCAAGTAGGGGTATCAACGAACAGGACGAATGTCGCCATTTGAATCTGGAGACAACGACGAAAATAAAGAAAAGGGAGTGAGAATCTTGCTAAAGAATTCTCAGTAGGGTACCTCCTTCTACAGTGTCATCATCAAAGTCCCCAGGAATCTCGGGATTATTCTAAAATAGTGAGCATGCAAAGATTCATTTTAAGTTCGGACAAATACTTAACCGAGGTTCGTCAATTTTTAATCATGCGTCTTATAATGCATCATAATCTTAACATGTCATATTTACAATGAACTTTTCCTTTATCATTACATCATATTCCTCATCATCATTATCAAAATAACATGCATAAAAGAACGTCATATAATATTAGCTACACATGAACACAGTGCACATATTTCATTTCTTTAGTGCCTTAGGTGACTTAAAATCTTATCATCATCATTATTTTCCTTGGGCCACCCTATACTCCACCCTTTTGGGAGTAATTTAGGTTATGAGCTCATACATTACTAGTCGTCACTAACATATACTTATCCCTTTTGATAAGCTAAAGTCCCGACTCTACCCTTTTGAGAGAACGGGTTAGGGGGCTAAAATCACCTTTTCACCACCTATAGTCTGATGGTTCCAAATGATCATTTTCTTATAAGTTTAAGTCACCATTAAATCTTTGCATGTTATATCACAATACAATTCATAAACATCATAGCATTTTCTCATTTATAGTCTTAAGCTAGAATAATATATATCAACTATAATCATGCATCTGGGAGATTCCCAGGAAAGAGAGGTGGGTCACAATGGACACGCTTAAATACCAAGTCTTTCCTTAGCCAGGACCTTTCCAAATTACACTTTTACAATGATACACTTTCTTCTAGCAACAAAGGTAAATTTTACATAATAAAGAATATTTCATGCATAAGCATTCTCATTATTTGCAACAGCAACTATAACATGCAAGCCAGGAAATCATTCAATGATATCAAGTACTTAATAAGCATCCAATACTTACATAGAATTATCAATTATAGAACTAATTAGTTATGCACCCAAGAATTTGAAATATAAACATGATACAAGAAACTGGAGCGGCGGTAATCCGCACAGGACTAGTAGAGGGAGAAGAGAATATTAAGAAACCGGAGCGGCGGTAGTTCGCACAGGACCGGTGAAGGGAGAAGAGAATTATTATTACATCTTTTTAAGCTCCAATCTCAAGACTTTTTAAAGAATAAATTCTTTAACTCCAATAATCATATTTCTTTGTTGTGATACATGGCCAAGTCTTTGACCTCTAGGATCTTTAGGTGATGGCATAAAATAAACATGCCATGCGTTGATTCTTTTAGCCATTAGAAAATAAAGTGAGAGCATAACTTAAATATGAGATGCAACCTATTTATTATCTTGAAAGATTAAGTGATGATTTGAAACATAAACATGAAATACAAGCTTGGAAAATACATCTTTCAAGTTCTAAACTAAAAATCTTTGTTTTAGCATCATAAAGCATTATTCTTTAAAGTTTTGCATCAAGTGGAATTTTCAAGCTTTAGAGGCCTAACTTGTGATGGATTTACAACCCACCCTCAAGGTCCTCATCATCAAGCCATCATCTTAGTTCCACCTAGGCCATATGGCCGAATTGGTTAAAGAAAAATGAAGAGAAAAACCGAAATGAAAAGCTAAGGTAAGTTCATAATTTCATCATTTGAGCTAAAAACACAACTTCTCAAAGCGTATAAATAAATTTAGAAACTACTCCCTACCTAATCTGAGTTGAAGAAAAGGAAGAGAACTTGATTTCTTGAAGTGAAATGAAACAAAATCTCTTTGAAAAAATTGAAGAAAGAATTCAGCCAAAGAGGAGGAAGAAAGAAAGTTTTTGGTGCTCCTAAAAACTAGTTATGAACAAAGCATTCCAAGACCACTCAAGCAAGCCTATTTATAGAAGATTTTGAGGCTTCTAATTGGCCAAAATGAGGAGGTAGTTGGTGGAATTTTGCAGGAGAAATAAGGGAGGAAAAATCATTTTAGACAAAGTTATATGAAATTAAGGAATTATGTCTCTTATGGTGACATTTTGGCATTTTGTTTTAGTGCAACTTTTGGCAATAATTCAGCTGCATAATGGCATCAATAATTTCCTCCATTACAGCCCAAAGAAGTGAAATTTGTGTGTTCCATGCATTATTTAGGTGTAGGCAAGGTATTCATGTAATTTAGAGAATTTACGATTAAGGGCTTAAGTGAATTAGTAAGCAATTTGGGTGTTTTTGAGCAATTTTGGGTTCTAATCAATCTAAATACATAATTTTGACTCTAGATTAATATTTAGAATTTAATAAGCTTTAATTTGAGCCTAATATTGCTTAAGTTTCGGTATACAAATCAAAAATCCCGAAATTCGCAAAACTGCCCAAAAACAGGGGCAAAATCGTAGTTTCACTTAAAAACTGCCCGAGGCCACCCGAGCTTAACCAATGGTTAATCATGGCTTAAAAACAAATTTTAAAACATTTTAGTGAGGTTCGGGCTCAGTCGGCACGCACATCGGAGTTAAAACAGCCGCAGGGGCGTATTGGTCATTTCGCGCGTCGGAACTCAAAATTGAGATCCTTCTGCTCTATTAACACACATAACACAAACAATCCCTTATTATCATCAAAACATCCCCTTGAGAATAGGTGGGGCCCACGATCCTCATTTTCTGAGTAAAATAACTTCAGGGGCATTTTGGTCATTTTATACGTACAGAAATTCGGGATTTGCGACTCTCGCATGAATCGCTCCTAACCTCTCTTCTAATGTTATATTCCTTTATTGAGGATTGTTCGGCCTCAAATCTTATGTAATAATTACCTACAGTAATTCGGTAATTTCTAATGACAGTAAAAATTACAGTAAAAATTGGGGCGTTACATGAAACATATTTTGGTCACTGACCTAAGGCTTTTCTTAGCCTCTTGATGAATTAAAATGATTTACAAAGAGTTTTAGAAATTCTAAATTGATTCCAAGAGAAACTAGTTAACTTATGTACCTAGAAATGTCAATTTAGTTCTCTTATTGAGGTTAGATGTTTTCGGTACTGTCATGATGAGCTTGTGGCTGTATGATGATGTTTTGATGTGTTTAAATGTGTGAAAATATCATATGACGATGTAGAAACGATTCTATGCATGATAGATAAGAAACTAGCTAACTAGAAATACCTTAAAGCTAGAATTTAACATAGTTTAGACCCATTTGTTTTTGGAACTTATCCAAACTATTTTAATGGGAACATAATCAGATTAGGATTGTTTAGACATGAAAAACTTGGTAACATTTGGATTAGAATTGAATTTTAGCACCTATCGGAAAACTAGTAACTAGAAAACCATAAAAATGCAAATGTAGAACTCTTAGAACATTTAGTTTTCTGGATTCTGTCCAGCAACGTTACAACATGATAAATGTGATTTATAATTAGTTCGTAAGCATAGGAATGTCTCGTAATTGATTTAGATTTAATTTATAGGCCCTTTAGGCTAAAAACGGAACTAAGAAAGGGTCTAAAACGTAAGTTCTAGAACCCCGTAACCACAAGATAGAAATTCTACCCTATGCTTTCCAGATTTGAGAATAAAAATGAGGATTAGGAATGATGATTTATTATGAGCCCTTAGGTGCATAACATATGAGCGACGGATGTTAGAGAACTATATTTCAAGATTAAGACCCGTAAGGGTCAAAGCATAAGCTACCGTAAGGGTAAGCGTTTGAATATTCTATGATGATGCATGTGTTATGTAAATGATGATGATGTTATTCATATGAGGAATTCATGAGGATATATGTTCCTGTGGCATAAAGCAAATTTGGAAGAAATTCGGCGTAATGCCTTTGTGCTGCCGAATTTCCGACAAATTTGGGGACTTAAAGAGATTTTAAAAATTAAGGTACTAAGATGGGTTCTAGGATGACACCGGTTCGGCCGAACACCTCCATAGAACTCATGTGACATCGGTACCCATTTATACTCTTAGGTGACACCGGTTCGGCCGAGCACCCCTAAGAGAATTGCCCCCTAACTCGTACTCAGATAGTCGGGATTTATGATTTATGATACGCTTATCGTTAAGTGGTAAGTAAGAACTAGTGACGACTAGTTAAGGTATGAGCTCATAACCTAGAGATGTGACACGTTCTGGGTGACATCGGTTCGGCCGAGCACCCCCAGAGCGCTTGTCTTTTAGGGTGGCCCATGAGGAAGAGAAGTTTCATGATTATGATTATGTCACTAAGTTTGTCCCATATGAATGTTTCTATTGCCACTTTATGCCACTAAGTATGATGATGTTTAACGATATGACTTATGTATGTGCATTAGGTAGCGCCATGCATACATTCTCTATTATGTTGCATTCGTGACATTAAGATCATCCTAAAATGAATGGACCTTGGCTAAAGTATAAAATGAACTCGATGCATGCTCACTTGCTTCTACGAAATAAACCCAAGGTTCCTGAGGACGTAGATGATGACACCTAGGTAGTAGGAGGCCCTACTGAGATTCTTTAGCAAGATTCTCATTCCCTCTATCTCTCTTTTTCCGTCACGTCTTCAGATGGCGACGTTCGTAGTGTTCGTGGACACCCCGACATGGGAGGTGCACTATGAACCGGCTCACGGGTCATACCATTTTGAGGGGCAGTGCACGGTGCGGGTTTTCATGTTCGTAGGACGCCCCTTCGCTCATCCCGTGCACACCCATCGCTTCTCCCCAACTGCACCCTATGGCGACGACAAGCGGGTTTTTGAGCGCACGCGTACGCATGACGAGAGAGTGCTCCGCATGCACACCGCCGCCTCAGCCATGCGAGACTATCCCGATTATGTGCCCCGGACCTACTTCTCGGAGACCGACCCGTCCGAGGACCCGCCTACCCATCCGTATAGCGAGAGCTCTGCCCCCTCTCCACCATTGATGAGGGAGGGCAGTGAGGATACCGTGACTCAGCCACGGCTTGCACGGCGACCGAAGATAAGGCCACACCGCGGGGGTCACTCTCGATCCTCGTTCCGCCTCTTTACGCCCGAGGAGCTCGCCTAGTTTCTAGGATACTTGCCTCGTTCACGAGATGGACGTCAGTAGGAGGTGATGATCGACCGATGGAGTACCCGGTTAGAGCACACACCACTTAGATGGGGATAAACCTTCTTTTGTTTAGAGGTTATCCCATTAGATGCACTCGGGTAGGGGAGTAGTTCGTGTTTATGTTTATGTTGTATTTCCTTTCATGTATTTCCCTTGTACTAAATTAAGTCCCACACTTATAAGTGGGCAAGTTATATATATATGAGATGATATTCAGTGTTATTCATGGTGTGCCTTATGCTATGACGTTATGAGATGTATGTTTTGTTCGTTACATGTTATATCGCATCACGCGGCTCTCACTTTGTATTTCAAAAAAAATTTACCATATTTTCCGCTAAGTATTTCAAGGTAAAAATGAGAACTACGAAGTAATAGACTAATGATTAACCTAATTATGTTTTAGAGTATTGGGTTAAAAATTAGGATGTTACAACAAACATCAACATGAAACCCTTATCATTAAGCTTTCATTCTTCCAAGTCCCATAAGCCTGCATGGCCAAAATGTTGAAGAGAAAGAGAAGTCCAAAAAGTGTTCAAGAGAGACATAAATTCATTCTTTACTCAACTTTGGAAAAGATGGAACTTTCCTTTTAGGAAAGATTCAAGCTTTAGAGGTTGTCTAAGTGACAAGCACCCTCATGACATCCTCATCATCAAGCTTTCATTTTTCCAACTGCCAAAGGCCTTCATGGCCGAAACATGAAGAGGAAAAGAGAAGTTCCAAATGTTCAAGAGAAACATAACCTCATCCTTAACTAAACTTGTAAAAGATGAAACTTTTCTTTAAGAAAAACTCAAGCTTAGAGGTCTCATGTGAGATGAACTCATAGTCACCTCTAGAGAGCACTCATCATCAAGCCATCATATTCAAGGCCTTGAGGCCAAAATCTAGAGGAAAAGGAAAGGAAGAAACCGAAGAAGAAAACATCATAGAGGTTCAACCATTCATCATTTCCCAACAAGATTCGAACATAAAAATCAAAGACATATCTTTAGAAAGGTTCCCTACCTTGTGTTTCTCGAAAATGAGAGGGAGAACTTTGAGCTTGAAGAACTCTTGAGAGCTTGGAAGAAGAAGGAAGTAAGAAAGCTTGAGATTTTTAAAGATTTTGCAAGAAGTGAGCAAAAGAATAGGGTTGTGTAGTGTAGTGTATTTATAGGACAATAAAGGTGTGGCCTCCATGAGGTGAGAGAATTTGGCTTGGTGGTTTGGTGATGTGATGGAAGCATGGGCAAGCATACTTCAAACATGGCTTTTGCTTGTAAAAGAAAGCAACATATGATAAAAGACATAAAATGAAATAATTCCTTTAAAGGAGGAAGAGGTGGCCGAAAATCATGAGGCCAAGGGAGAGAAGATTTCATGGCTTCAAGGAAGATAAAATATCTTCATGTGTTGTCATTCAAAGGTATGGAAGAAAGCATGGAAGGCATGGTTAATTGTAAAGCTTGATTGAAAGCTTTGAATGACTATATAAACAATTCATTCTTGTTGAATTTTGAATGAGATATTTCTTCCAATTTAGTCATGGTGATTTGAGAGTGACAACCTTCCTTGGGAATAGAGTGTAAATAGTGAAAACAGTATTCATGGATGCTTTTCTTTAGAGAAAAAGACTAGAAATGGGTTTTGAGTTTTCGTAAGCAATTTTAGGTTCTAATTAACCCCAAATAATTATTGTAGCTCTAGATTAATTATGAAATTAATTAACCTTTAATTAGAGCCTAATATTGTTTAGGTTTTGAGTTAGGTAACTCGTTACGCTTGAAATGCACTAAGCAGGGGCAAAATTATAATTTTTATTAAAAGTTGCCTAAGGCCTCCGGGACTTAAACAACCATGAAACATGCCTTAACATCATCATTTTAGACCTCTGCACAAGGTCCGAGTCAAAACAAAACTTAAAAACTGTCTTAAATCTGTGCAAGGGTATTTTGGTCATTTACGCACAGAAATCTCAGAACGAGATTTTTCTGTTTTGTTAAGCATTCATATACATACAATCCCCTTCATATATCATAAAAGCCCTGTGAGGATGGCCGAGGCTGGTCGTCCTCGTGTTTCAGGTAAAATGATCTCAGGGGCATTTTGGTCATTTAAAAGTTTAGAGAAAAACAGGGTGTTACAAGCTCAACCTAACTAGCCGTCGCTAGATTTAACATGGGGTAATAGAGGGGGAGAAACACATCACTTCTTTGCCTTTCTTGTTATGAATATGCAACCTACTTGGATCACCTCTCATAATCTTTAATTCGGGGAGTCTAGAGGATCATTTCCATATGTTTTATGTCACCTTACCATTAGCATGTCATATTAAGATGCAACAACACAACTTATCATATAATGTCACATGCCTTCATATTACTTTCACACATGCATCTTAAACATTTCAAGTGAAATCATAACATGCTATAACAATCTTTATGCAAACATAATCATCACATAAACCTCACGTACATTAGTTCATAACACTTCATAAAGCAAACACTCATAATAATTCTTTAATCAATCAAACTTCTAATCAGGTAAACCCAACTTTTGTATTTATTCTTTTATACATCTAAGGGATCAATTCTAATGGTTTTTACTAATTGTTAACCTTAAGAACATTACTAAAGAAATCTGGACAGAATTGAAACAAAAGAGAAAATGAACCATTTCGGTGTTCTAGAAGTTACGATTTTGACCCTTTCTCGTTACCGACTTTTCCTAATATGTTAGAATTAATTTCTAAACCAATTATGAGTGATTCGAACACATACACGCCTAATATAATGCACTTCTACCTTTTTTAAACATGCTAAAATAGAAACTATAATTTCAATTTTTAGAAAGTTTTAGAAGTCACATTTTTTACCCTTTTTAATTACTAGACTTGCCTAAGGTGTTAAGAATAATTATCACATCAATTAATAGTAGTTCTTACACATTTAAGCCACTTCAAACAACATACATCAGATATGGAAATGTTAGAACAGAAATCAGAATTTAATTTTCCAAAGGCATGCAAAATTGCAATAATAAGTATTTCTAGTAACTAGTCTTTCTTAGAATTAATTCTAGATCAAAGAATGCCCTTATAATTAATTCTTATTTTTATAGTAACACAAATAATAACCTTAAATTAGTAGCATAATTAGAAAGCTTAATAAAAGGATAGTTACATTAAAAAAGATATATATTTCATGAGTCAGAGTTCTCATGTGAGTTAAAAGGGTAAGTCTTGAGCACTGGATTAATTATGTGATGGCATAACTTTAAACGTGCAAATGCAAGTTTCATTTTAATCTTGGCATTATAGGGTGATGGCAAGAGAAACATAAATATGATATGCAAGGCTCAAATATAAACATGAAATGCAAAGACTTGAAATATAAATATGAAAATGTAAGCTTATTTTTAATCTTTAAGTTTAGGTGATGATGGCTTGAAATATAAACATGCTAGACAAGAAATATAAACATGAAATGCAAGTTCATTTCTTATGTCTAAAGTCTAGGTGATAAATTGGAAATAAATATGAGATGCAAATCCAATTCTTTATTTTAGTGCTCTAGGCCCCTTAGAGTATTCACTCTAAATCAACAATCAACTTTAAGGTTGAAATAGGTAGGTTTCGAGAACAATTATTTAGGTGATAACATGAATGTAAATATGAAATGCAAGGCTTAAATATAAATATACAATGCAAGGACTTAAAATATAAATATGAATGCAAACCATTTATTATCTTTTTGAGTCTTAGGCTCAAGATTACCATTTAACTCTTTAAAACATCATGATATCTTTGTTTGCTAAAAACTCTTAGAAGTGAAACCTCCAAGCTTTAGGGGTCAAATAAATGATGGTTTTACAACCAACACCCAAGATCCTCATTATCAAGCCATGGTTTCTCCAATATGTAGGCCATCACGGCCGAAAATAAAAAGAAAGGGAAAGGAAAATGAAGAACCAAAATTGAGGAGGAGGAAGGAAGAATCAACATTATAATATCTTAAACCAAGAGTAAAACAAAAGAAAAGAAAAGCAATCTTTAGAACAACTCCCTACCAAAGGTATTTTTCTTTGAAAAGAGAAAAGCTTGGTCTTGAAAATGAGATGAGAACAACAAATCTTCCTTGGTGCTTCAAGGTGATTTCGACCAAGAAAGAAAAAGAGGAAGGAAGGTGTGTCTTGAGTTTGATCTTTGAAGTGGAGAGGTTATGTGTTTAAAGGAATATCTATGGTGATTATGTGGTGGTTTGGGGTTGAGAAGTGGTAGAGGGTGGTGGCTCTTGGAAGAATGATGAAGAAGAAAAAGAAGAGAAATCTTTGAGAATTAGAGAGAAAGCTTGAGAATTCTTGAACTTAAGATTGTAAGAAAATGAACAATGGCCTTGTGAGCGTGCCTTGTATTTATAGAAAATTTTCAACATTGAGAGGATGAGGAGGAGGAGTGGCCGTGACACACACACGGAAGGAAAAGGAAGAAAATATCTCTTTGTAAGGTATAGTGTAGGCATGGCTTGAGGTATGGTCAAGTATGGTTTAAGGTATGGTTTCTTTAAGTGTATTTTAATTAAAATTTCAACATGTGATGGATGAAAAATGGAGGAGGGTACCATGGCCTTCTAGAAGAACTTGGGGGCCAAGTTTCATTTTTAATGTAGGTTAGGATGTGTATTAGAGGTGGATTTAATTAGGAAAAATGTTAGGAATAGGTAGTTAGGTGTTTGGGCAATAATCATGAAATTAGGAATCTCAAAACCATGGTTAAAGAGTGGTCATAAATATTTAAAGAAGTCAAGTTCATTTAATTTGAGTCAAACTCAATTAATTTGAATTTCAAAAGCCAACACATTTCCTTAAATCATGAGATTGTACACTATTCACTTTTTGACTTGAAGACCATTTGATTCTAGAAAGGATTTGAACTTTCTCTAAGCAATTTTAAGCTCTAATCAACCTCAATTAATTATTTTGACTTAAGATTAATAATTAAAATTAATTAATCTTTAATTAGAACCTAATATTGCTTAGGTTTCATTAATAACATAATTAAGCTCACTATACCTTTAATTAGAAACAAAATGGTAATTTTATAGAAAAATTCCCCAGGACCACCTGGGTTTATATAGACATTAAACAACTCTTAAAAACAACATTCCAAACTTCCAGGTGAAGTTCGAGCCCAATCGACAATTAATTCTATGTTAATTAGCCGCAGGGATATTTTGGTCATTTTGCGTATTGGAACTCAAAAATGAGATTCTTTTGCTCTATTAGCACACATAACACACATAATCTCCATTTAACATCATAACATCCACTCGAGGTTTGCCTAGACTAGCTTTCCTCGATTCTCGGATAAAAATTACCTCAAGAGCATTTTGGTCATTTTGTATACAGGAAAAAAAATCGAGGCATTACAATCACCCGAAACTCTCTCAACCTTATCTCCTCTCTCTTCTTCATCCACCCTAACCTAACCTTAGCTGCTATCACACCACCATGCCTCACCACCACCCTCGTTTCTTTAGAATGGCAATGGCCCCTGTTCTCAATTGTTTTATATGGATTATATTAATTTTATTATTTATCTCCTTTATCTTATTCAATTTCTTTGCTCTACATATTGTGTTTTTTTTTTCCGTTTTTCAATTATTATACAATATTTAGAGTAGAGAAATCGAATAAGATAAAGGAGATAAACAATAAAATTAATATAATCCATATAAAACAATTGAGAATAGGGGCCATTGCCATTCTAAAGAAATGAGGGTGGTGGTGAGGCATGGTGGTGGTGATAGCAGCTAGAGTTAGGTTAGGGTAGATGAAGAAGAAAGAGGAGATAAGGTTGAGAGAGTTTGGAGTGATGAGTGGCAAAAGGGGGAAGAGGTTGCTAGGATTTGAGGAAGAGTTTAGATAAAGAGAGTTTGATTAGAGGAAAGGGCTAGTGATTTTCATTTTTAATGTTGCTCAGATCTTTCCTTTATTCATTTTTATTACCTTTTAATATCCCCTCTGCCCATCATATGCTTCCAAAGTGATGGAGCACATTAACCATAACCCCCTTGTGAACGTATGCGTTGCTCATATGCATCGCTTACATGTGTCAACAAATCATTTCTTTTGAGGGAACAATAATAATATTTTGACATTCAAAAAATATTCAAACATCCACTTTATAATTATTTAATGTGATAATAGTTTTTATTTATTTTTAATATCCTTGGTATCCAATTATATTCGGACACCCACTTTTTTTTACGTGAAAATATATTGCTCTCCGGGGGTTCTTCCCTAATCAGGTTCCCGCAAAATCCTCAAGGATGCTTTGCTCCACGCTCCCACCCAAGATTCCCACGCACCAGCAAAGGCTTGACCCGTCCACTTCCCTAGCCCTCCACACCAGCCTCCTCACAAACTTCAACACTCCATTCGAGCTCAAACAAGCCCACGCCTTTCTCATAAAAACCCATCATCATCATCATGATGCTTTCCCCCTCACCCGCGTCGCCCTCGTCTGCGCCCTCTGTCCCTCCACTTTCCCTTACGCCCATCAAATCCTCCATCGTGCACACACCCCTGAACTGCTTCCCTGGAACTCTTGCCTCAAGACCTTCTCCGAAAGCACTTCCCCGCAAGATGCCATCATCCTCTTCTGTCGCTTGTGCCAATTGGGTACCCTCCCGGACCATTTCACGTGCTCCTTCGTTCTCAAGGCATGCACCCGTTCATTGGACATTGCCACTGGCAGAATCGTTCACGGCTACGTGGAGAAGCTTGGATTTCAAACTAACTTGATCCTGCAGAACATGATTGTCCAGTTGTACGCTGTCTGCGGGCGGATGTGCGACGTGCGGCTTCTGTTCGATAAAATGCCGCAACGAGATGCTGTCACGTGGAACATAATGATTAGTCAGTTGATAAAGGCTGGTGACGTAGATGACGCATATGGTTTGTTTTCTTTGATGCCCAGAAGGAATGTGAGATCCTGGACGTCCATGATTTCTGGGTTTGTCCGTTGTGGGAAGTCGGAGGAAGCTGTTGGGTTGTTCTTGGAGATGGAAAAGGAAGGTTTGAGGCCGAATGAAGTGACAGTGGTGGCTGTCCTCGCGGCTTGCGCCAACTTGGGTGACTTGGAGCTTGGCAGGAGAGTTCACCGGTTTGCGAATCAGCATGGGTTTTATGGGAACGTCCATGTTTGTAACACCCTAGTCGATATGTATGTGAAGTGTGGATGCCTGGAAGAGGGTTATAGAGTTTTCAATGCCATCCAAGAACAAACGGTTGTGTCATGGTCGAGCATGATCGCTGGGTTTGCGATGCACGGGCATGGAGAGAAGACCTTGGAATTGTATGGTGAGATGGTTAGATCGGGTGTAAAACCAAATCACGTGACTTTCATTGGGCTCCTGCATGCTTGTAGCCACATGGGATTGGTTGACAAGGGACGTGAGTTTTTCACCCTCATGACCAGAGACTATGGAATAGTGCCTAGAATTGAGCATTATGGTTGTTTGGTTGATCTGTTTAGTCGTGCCGGGCTCTTGAAAGAGGCTCATGAGGTTATTACAAGCATGCCTATGCCACCCAATGGGGTCATTTGGGGGGCTCTGCTTGGTGGGTGCAGGCTTCATAAGAACACAGAGTTGGCTAACGAAGCTATGAGACATATTTCTGGATTGGATCCTCTTAATGATGGATACTATGTGGTTCTATCAAATGCTTATGCAGAAGCTGGAAAATGGGAAGAAGTGACGAAAATCAGGAAGTTGATGAAAAAAAAAGGGGTAAAGAAAACGCCTGGATGTAGTTCAATTACAGTAGACGCAGTGATTCATGAGTTTGTAGCTGGGGATGAGAGTCATCCTCAAGCTGAGCAGATATTTGAGATGTGGGAAAAACTATTGGTAAAGATGAAGGCAAAAGGGTATGTACCAAATACTTCAGTTGTACTTCTTGATGTGGAAGATGAAGAAAAGGAGAAGTTCCTGTTTCGCCATAGTGAAAAATTGGCACTTGTCTTTGGGCTGATGAACACCAAACCAGGAATGCCTATTAGGATAATCAAGAATCTTCGCATATGCGAGGATTGTCATGCTGCTTTCAAACTGCTGTCAGCAACTGAAACTCGTGAAATTGTGGTGCGTGATCGGAATAGGTTTCATTGTTTTAAAAATGGTACATGTACTTGCAAGGATTATTGGTAGGCAACCAATAAAACTTGAGTCTAGTTCCTTATGTCCTTACTATCTAGGCCTTAAATTAAACAATACCATGTGGATAGTTTTTTTCAACTCACCAGCTCACTCTCACGAAGCTTGGTTATCGTCAATTTGGAAGTAGCTTCTTATTTTCTCTTCTTACTTTCTCCCTCTGTTTGGACTCTCTCTCTTTTCCTGTCAAAGACCAAATGAATTCTCTGTCTTGCCAGTCGTAATTAGAGCCCCACACTAGACATTGATACCACAAACCCCCAAAGAGCATCCTCTTCTCCAGGAGACGTTGCCACTTTAACAGTTTCTGGCAATCTGACAATCCCTTTTTTCTCTTGCATGCTGGGCATTTTATGAGCATTTGTTAATGAAAGAAATGAGTAAAAGATCTCAGAATCGTTGCTTTTGGTTGTTCACTGGAATGATGGAAAAAATGCAACATAAAACTTGGTTATTGGTTTCAAATACAAGAAATTGATACAAAATAAATTTTAAGCTTCTGGCGTGCATGATTTTGAACATTTTCTTGAGATAACGAGCTCCAATTTGTTGTTTGGACCATTCAAGAAGAGAGATCATGTTAAATGGTACGAAAATAGAATTCACGAACCACATGCAAGAACTGGTGGGGGTGTTTGATAGGAAGCATTGCATCTCGGTAACAAATTAAAATTTATAAAAACAGAATCTATACATCTATACAATTAGATAAAGAGGATTTTGCAGATAATCATTTTTTGGTGTCTCCTAATTGAATTGGAATTTTTTTTCGTGTCCTTAAACATTGTAACGTCCTAACTTTCAACACAATACGTCTAGGACGCATAATGGTTAAACATTAGTTGTTACTTCTTCATCTTAGAATTTTACTTAATTCTGAGCTTCGAAAATAACTCTATGGAAAATATGACCCATTTTTTTTTTTTTGGAAAAACCAAACTATGAGCTGTTCGCGTATATATTATAGCGTATAATTATTCATCGCATAGCATTTCATGCAAACCACAATAAGATGCAACATACAATACGAACATCATCACATCATAACATTTACTTCGAATATCATATCAAATAGTAATAATAATAATGCGGACATATCCCACAATCATATTACCACACAAAATATATTGAGTCCATCCATAGAGGCTAAGCATTTGCCAATACAAAAGCCAAACATGATTAAAAAGTAACTAACTCCTAGTGGGTGCACATCTACTAGAATTAAGTTACGAGCATATGCGAAAATGAGACAACTTCTAAGTGCTGAAAACAGGAAGGCCTTTAATCTCTGCTTTCGCTGTGCCACTTTGATCTAGACCACGGTGCAACTCCTACGCCAAAGATCTCGTAAGTACCCACGGACATCGCCATCGATCTTGTCTGATGACGAAGATGGAAAGAAAGAGAGGGAGTGAGAAACTTAAATAAGAATCTCAGTAGGGTATTCTGTCTCGATGCACGTGTCATCATCATCGTCCTTAGGAACCTCGGGTTTCATTATGGAAGTAGTGGACATATATAAGGTTCATTTATTAAGTTAAAAATACCATTGGCCGAGACCCGTGTCTTTTAGCATGCATCTTAATGTTATGAATGCAGCATACTAAGCCATGAATGCATATCAATACCGTATGCAACTTTACACGTATACAATGACATAAAGTAGAAGCATAAGGAACACATTCAATATGCATGCAAGAGAACCCATAATAATTCCTTCAAATTCTTTTTTTACTAACCACCCTGTTATGGGAACTTCATAATCCAACCAACATATCTCCATCGGTGAATTTCATAAACCAACCATCATACCTCCACCAGTGAGTTTTATACAAACAACACCAAAACTTCACCACACTTATCACCTAAGATGAGCTCAACCTAACTAGCCCTTACTAGATTTAACATGGGGCAATAGAGGGGAAAATACATCACTTCCTTATTGAATCACCTCTCATAACCTTTAATTCGGGGAGTCTAGAGGATCATTTCCATATGTTTTATGTCATCTTAACCTTACCATGTTATATTGAGATGCAAGAATATAAACATATCATATAATGTCACATGCTTTCATATTACTTCAACATATGCAACTTAAACATTCCAAGTGTAATCATAACATGCCACAATAAATCTTGTAACTAGTAGCCAAGTATGCAAACATAATCATCACATAAAATAAACACTTTGATTATCCCTTAAATTGTTAAACCTCTAAATCAGGTAATCCTAACTTTTGTATTTATTCTTTTATGCATGTAAGGGATCAATTATAATGATTTTCATTAATTATTAACTTCAAGATCATCATTAAACAATGCTGGACAGGTTTGGGCAGAAACAAAAATGAGCAATTTCGATATTCTAGAAGTCATGTTTTTTACCTTTTCTCATTACTAACTTTTTCTAAGATGCTAGAATTAATTCCTAAACCATTTATTAGTGATTCTAACACATACACACCTAATATAACATACTTCTACCATTTTTAAACATGCTGAAAACAGAAAGTATAGTTTTAGTTTTGGGAAGCTTTAGAAGTCACATTTTTTATCCTTTTTAATTACTAGACTTGCCTAAGGTGCCTAGAATAATTATCACATCAATTAATAGTCATTCTCACACATTTAAGCCAATCCAAACAACATACATTAGATCTGGAAATGTTAGAACAGAAATCCAAATTTAATTTTCCAAAGGTATGCAATTGAAATAACAAGCATTTCTAGTAACTAGTCTTTCTTAGAATTAATTTTAGATCAAGAAATACTCTTTATAATTAATTTAACCCTTAGAAAACACAAGTAAATGTCTTTAGACCAGTAGCAAAATCAGAGAACTCAATGAAAGGATTTTGGTTATGTAAATCATGTATTAACACTTTAGGAACTAACATTTTTCTCAAGGAAAAGTTGTAAGACACAAACTTCAAGATCTGAAGACAACAACTATACCCATTCTTAGAACCTTGTCCCTTGAAGAACCAATTATATTTGTAAAGATAAATGTCCATGGAACCGAAATTCCTATGTAAGTTGAAAGGGGTAAGCCTTGAGCACTAGTTTATTTAGGTGATGGCATAAACTTAAACGTGCAGATGCCAGCTTCATTTTAATCTTGGCATTATAAGATGATGGCAATGGAAATATAAATATGATATGCAAAGCTGGAATATAAATATGATAATACAAGCTCATTTTTTATCTTTAAAGTTTAGGTGATGACTTGAAATATAAATATGCCAGACAAGAAATATAAACATGAAATGCAAGTTTATTTTCTTATCTTCAAGCTTTAGGTGATAACTTGGAAATAAATATGATATGTAAGGCTCAAATATAAATATGAAATGCAAAGACTTGAAATATAAATATGAATGCATTTCCATTTGTTATTTCTTTAAGTCTTAGGCTCAAGACTCCTATTTAGAGTAACAACTCTAAAACACCGATCAACTTTAAGGTTATAAGGGGCAAGTCTTGAACTTTAAATAGTTAAGTGATAACATAACATACACATGAGAACGCAAGTTTATTTTTTAGCCTCTAATGACTTAAGTGATAACTTGGAAAATGAATATGAATACATGTGCATTTATTCCTTTTAAGTTTTATGCTCAAGACTCCTATTTAGAGTAACCACTCTAAAACACTAATTAACTTTGAGGTTGAAAAGGGTAAGTCTTAAACTTAAGATAATTAAGTGTTAACATAAACATAATATTCCATTTTATTCAAAGCAAAACTCATCAAAGAAAACCCAAAACAACATTTTCATTTATTATGAACTCTTAAAACTAAAATGAAGTCTTAAGCTTTAGAGGTCAAGCAAATGATAGTTTTGCAACCAATATCAAAGATCCTCATCATCAAGCCATGACTCTTGATCCATAAGGCCATCATGGCCAAAAAAGAAAGGAAGGAAAAAGGAAATCAGAAAACCAAAAATGAAGAGGAGAATGAGAGAAATAGTATTTCAACATTTCAATCCAAGAATGATACAAAAGAAAAGAAAGAAAACTTTAAAACAAATCCCTGCCAAAGATGTTTTTCTTGTTGAAAGAAAGAGAGCTTGATCTTAAAAAGGGATGAGAAAAAAAATTCTTCCTTAGGGCCAAAATGATTTCTGCCAAGAAGAAAAGAAAAGGAAGAAAGGTTTGTCTTGAGTTTTTGGTCTAGAAAGTGGAAAGGTAAAGTGTTTTAGGGAAGGTTCATGGTGGTTGTGTGGTGGTTTGGGGTTGAGATGTGGTGGTTGATGGTGGTTTCTCAAAGAGTGAAGAAGAGGAAGAAGAAGAACTCTTGAGATCAAAGAAAGAAAGCTTAAAGTTGCAAAAATGAGTAAAGGTTCTTGCAAGCTTTCTTTGGTGCCTATTTATTGAGAAAATGAAACATGAGGGGGTGAGAGGAGGAGAGGTGGCTGTAGCCCATGGAGAGAAAAGAGAGGGAAAAAAATATCTCTTTGTATGCATCATGTCATGGAGTGGTGGAGGAATGGCTAAGTATGGCTTTGGGTATGGCTAGGCATGACTTCCTTTGATTTGTGCAATAAAATAAAATGAAATGAGATAAATAGAGGGGGTGGCCGGTTGCATTAAAGGAATGGGGAGGAAAATATCTCATTTTAATGTGGGTTTAGGAGTGTATTTAGGAGTATCTTTGATTAGGAGTTTGTAAATAAGTGTTTAGATAAGAAAGTGAGTAATTAAGTACACTCAAGGCATGGTTAATGAGTGTTCTTTCTTATTTAGTGGAGTCATACCTCTTCAAATCAAGATTTTCAATTACATCTGTGGTTCCTTAAATTAGGGAATTGGAGAGAGAGAAAATACTATTCATGAAATATGACATAAAGTCTTGAATTAAGAAAGGGATTTTGAGTTTCTTTAAGCAATCTTAGACCCTAATTAACCTCAATTAATTATTTTAACTCTAGATTATTTATTAAAATTAATTAATTTTTAATTAGAACCTAATCTTACTTAGGTTTTGTTAATAATGCGATGAAGCTCATTATGCCCTTAATTAGAGGCAAAACGATAAATTTTTCACAAAAAATTCTCGCGACCACCGGGCTTAGAAAGATATTAGACATCTCTTAAAAATGATATTTCTAACTCCCGGGCAAAGTCCGGGTCTAGTCGGGAATTAATTCTGTGTTAATTAGCAACATGGGTATTTTGATAATTTTCGCACGGAAAAACTAAATTGAGATTTTCATCTCTAACATTATGCATAACACAATTAATCTCCTTCAAATATTAAAGCATCCACTTAAGGTTTGCCTAGATCGGTTTTTCTCAATTCCCGAGTAAAAATGACCTCATGGGCGTTTTGGTAATTTGCACATAAGAGAAAAAATTGGGGCGTTATAAACATAGTTTAATACGTTCGCATCCACCAATTTAAATTACTGGTACTCTCCCATCCCTCCTTGGCCTTGCGACCCCAAATTCCCACGTCTTCTGTCAGTTTTTGACTTTTATTTATCATGGCGGTTTTCTAAACTGCTGCTCTTCTCTTATATTTCTCTTCAAATTTCACTCTCTAGTCTAAACAATTTTTTTTCTCATTATCCGTCCTTTCACCAATCCAATGCTCAATCTGCCAATGTTTTATGCGATAAATCAACAGTAGTCTAAGACCTCTATCTCTGGCAATGCGAAATGACTGCAGCAATTAAGGGACCTTTCCCATAGTCCACAATCTCTTGGACCAACTTGACGTTGATGGTTATCGCCTCTCCATGGAGTCCCTCGCTAGAAATTCACTCTCTGTAGGTCCTCCCACAAATGTCATCTTCGGTTTCTTTTTCCCTTATTTTCTTCATTAAAAAAATAAATAATTGTCATCTATGTACTTTTAGTGATGATAAGTTTGATGTGCCACGGAGTAGGTTAGGTGTATTTCACTTCAACTATGGGAGATTGTACTTTTGTCTTATTGCTCTAGGCTTTTCAAGTTTTTCTGGCGGCTTCCACATTTTCATGGATAAAGTGTAAGTGTGTTGTGTTATTTACCTTAAGATTTCTTATTATTATCTTTTTGAAAAAATTATAATACAATTGTATTTTACAGGTGAATAGTTTATTTTATGATATTTACTATATTAACATGTAAAATCTATACATTTTATTCATTATTTCTAATACGTAATTTATATTTTAGTTTAAAACATAGGAATTTATAGATGATGAAATGTACAAAGAGTTGACCAGAATCTTTACGAGGTGAAAAATTTTACATATGTAAATTTTAATTGATTTCAACTAAACTTATTTTACAATAAATATACTAACCATACTTTATTTGCACAAAATGTAGTGAAATGAAAAATGTTTCAGATATTCGATCACTTTTTGGCCTTCTGATTAAATCCAAGTACCATCAAGTATAATTGTAATAAAAATGTAGCACAGTGATCTAACTAGAATCATCTCATTGATGTTCGATAATTATTTAATCAAAAGTACAAAAAACAATTGGAAGGTTGATTTTTACATGCAAGAATATTAAAAGAAAGATAAGAAAGCAACTAACTATGATTAGCTATACAGACACTAGCTTAGGGATTTCCAAGAGTCAAGAGTATATCTATCACAAAACACATATTATCAAACATATGTAGTGTGGGTGTGGCTAATTTAAGCCATTAGTGCAACTACTACTAACAACTCTACAATTCACTTAGCGGCTGCCAAGTATTCGACTAACACTCTAGCATCCATTGCATTAGCCTAACTCTCAGCCAAGATCCAATTATTAATTCCTAGTCAAATATGTTAGCTCCAGAACCTTATGCGCTTATTTGTTTTGAATGACAACAAAGCCAATTCAAAGAAAATGCTTTGAAGAATGACTGATGTCTCTATTTGAGTTTCTTATAAAATTACAACAGGTTTTCTACCGTTTAGCAAGAGCAATGCTTCCTCAAATGAGAATATATTTCACTATGCATGTGTAAACATGTTTATCTCATGTTACGAGAGTTGAATTGAAATAAAAGTGAAGTTATATCCTTATTCAAGCAATTGATAGCTAACGATTAGAAGAAGATTTCAACGCTACAAGAAACTAAGTCTTGAGACTTCAGAAAATAGCACAAGATATCAGAAAGTACACTCAAGATGAAGAAATCAACTCGTGTCCAAAAGCAACATGTTACTGAATCTTCAATTATCATAATTGCAAAGAAATCATTAGCAAAGAAGATTAGATTGAAGACCAGACGATTGAAGAATCTTCAAGGGACCGATTATGACGTTAGAAAGCTCACCTGTGAGTGGAGCATTTGAACGCTACAAGAAAAATGGGGAAATTTGAATTTTGAATTTCAAATTTTCAAGTCAAATCCAATTTTAAACTGGTACGTCATCTCTTCTGCCTGATTGATCAACCACCAAAGTTTTTAGAAGGAGAAGTTCAGAAGCATGTTCAGAAAGTAGAAAGATAGTTTTTGAAAGGAGATCAGAAAACTTAACATTACAATGACTTCTGCAACTGATGTGATAGACTGTCAACCTACTCTTCTAGATTGACTTTCCAAGACACAAATGGATAATCTACAAGTGTTACTTGAAGAATTGATCAAGGGCAATGGTCACAAAGGAAGACTGCTATAAATGGAGATGTTGTGCTTAAAAGCTAATGAGAGATTTGATTTTTTAAGGGAGGAAACTCTACAAAAATCTCTTCTTACTTCCTGGAAGATTCAATATATCATGTAATTAGTTTTTATCCTTGAAGTGTAAGAAAATCTTCCTTCTACGTTGTTAATTAGATTTATGCTCTTCCTAGGGAAGAAGTCTTAGAAGGAAGTCATTTAAGTTTTCACAGGAACTTTCCATGCATATGTTAATAAAACTTGAGTATAGGTTAGTTTGAGTGGCAATCCAAACACTTAACCATTGTATCCTCGATCTAGTAGTGATCACTGTGAGATAACTTGGAGAGGGTACTGTAAAACTACTTGCAACGTGATTGTAAGATGTTCTTATTGATAACAGTTTAGCTTGGAAAGTCTAGTCAAAAATTACTTGTAGCTTGGAAAGGCTAGAGCAAGACTAGTTGCAGCTTGGAAAGGCTGGGGCAAGCCTACTTTTAATGTGACAGTAAAGGTTGCTACTGGTCACAAGTTTTGTCTTGGAGAAGCCAATGTCAATACTACTCGGTTAGGCTTGGAGAGACCAGTGTCAATACTACTTTGTTTAACTTGGAGAGGCTGGTGTGGCAGCAGGTGATTTCTGAAGGTCATAGATGAGAGCTTGGAAAAGCTAATATAAAGACTATCCATTTGCTCTTTCTCAGGTTGAGAAAGATATTTTTAGTGGAATCTCAACATTTGTTGAGTATTAGATGTAGGTAGTTTGACCGAACCACTATAAAATTCTTTGTGTCTATTCTTTCTCTCTTTGATCTCCTTTATATATCTCTGTTGCAACTCTCTATTCAATCGTATGCTGATATTTGTTCTTGTCATTCTGTTTCTCATTGTTAATATTAGCTTACCAACAATACTTCAGAAATTTACTTTCTGAAACTACTAACTATGTTTCTACTACACGACAAGTTTTATACTCGATAGTACTTGTTTTCAAATGTTTCAGAAAATGCAAAAAGAAGCAATGCACAATTCAACCCCCTTCTCGTGAATATTTCCGCCTACAAGTGGTAATAAAGCAAGGCCTCTGAGGGGTTGAACAATCCAACAATTGTAGAGGACAAAGATTTGAGGGACAGAATGGCATACATCCTCTTCACAAAGATCAATCTATCAAATGACCATCCTTTGTTCATGAGATTCTAGGATCTAGCATAGTTTGCTCAAATGGTGAAAGGGATTTCAAGAAGACCCACGGACAAGAACATTACAAAAGAGAAAAGTTCAGTGGTTATACTCGGTTAAGCCTCTATTCAGGTATGCTCTAAGCTAAAGTTGATATACTGCATATGTATTGCTTTGTACATATGAAAGGCTATATGAAATAGACTGTACATGATGTTTGAAGATCTTAAACTGTCTCAAGATATCTTTGATCCTGAGATTGTCATATCAGATGCAATGGAATGCTAAAGCAATGAAAATTGCTAAAACTTCATTTGAAGTAGAAAGATTTGATATTGATACCTGAGATTGAATATGGAGATGAGATCTCTATCTGTGGAATGTGTCAAAAGTCTGTAATGACTAAAACAAGAAGACATTAATCCCATGAATGACAAATCAGGACAAAGATAATCTTGAGAAAGAAAATTTGCTTGTAGCAGTAAAGATACACATCATGTATCAGTCTAGAGCTTAATTGCCATGTCCGTACACAAAGAAGAAGAATGTGCTAGACATCTTAAGAAAGAAGAAGTCAGAAGGTCTTGATATGCTAAAGCATGCTACCATTCTATGCTTCATGACTAAAGAACATCATCAGAGACAAGTGAGGTAAATGTTTTTGCATCTCATCCATGTTATAATATTTTATCTGCTTGATGTGATGAGTTGCTAGAAGGTTATCAAGCCTATTCTTCTATATATCTGAAACCAGTCAAAGAACTCATAAAGTTGCCATGAAAACTTGAGAAGGTCAAGCTTGTAATGTAACACACCGATTTTTTTGTCTGAGCAAAAATGACCAAAATGCCCCTGAGGTCATTTTTCACTCGAAATTCGAGGACAGCCCACCGGGCAGCCCTTGAAGGCTCAATGTTTGAAGGGGATTGTATGTGAATAAATGTTAATAAAGTAGAAGAAGCTCATTTTTGAGTTTCGATGCGCTGAATGACCAAAACGCCGCTATGGCTATTTAACACCGATTGATGAGCCGTTTGAGCCCGAACTCCACCCAAAGGTTTTAAGTGATGTTTTTATGAGTCTGGGTATGTTTGTTTATGTCCCGGTGGTCTTAGGAAATTTTTATGTAAAATTATGATTCTGCCCCTGATTAAACACCTAATGAGCTTAATCATACGATTAATGAAACCTAAGCAATATTAGACTCTAATTAAAGGTTAGTAAATTTTAATTACTAATCTAGAGTCAAAATAATTAATTGAGATTAATTAGAACCTAAGATTGCTTAGAGAAACTCAAAATCCTTTTCTTAAAATCAAGACTTTATGTCATGAATCATATCATTGAATAGTGTTCTTCCAATTTCCTTAAATCAAGGAACCAATGGATGTGATTAAGAATCTTGATTAGAAGATGTTTGACTCCATTAATAACCCCCTTTCTCATCCAAACACTTAATCACAACCCCTAATCAATTACCTAATCAAAACTATTTCCTAAACCATATCATAACACAAAAGAAATGAGATAATTTTCCTCCCCATGGCCATTAAACCACACAGCCACTCCCCCTCCAATTAATCACATGTTGATTTATTTTAATAATATTTCAGCAACCCTATTTCGTTGGGCAGTTCTAGGTGCAGAAAACTCGTGAAAGACGTTATGTTTTATGAAAAACTAACATGATTTTTAAACTTTCCTCTGTGATCAGATCTGATAGAGATGATTTGAGATTCTTTTTCAATGTAAACACATTTAAAAAAAAATTTAAATCTTTTTGCCACCTCGTCCTTAGAAGCTAGAAAAATAACCCACGTAAATCTTGAGTAATCATTGACAATGACAAGACAGTATCTCTTCCTAGCAAGACTAGTAGTCTTGGTTAGTCCAAAAAGATCTATATGTCAAACACTCAAGTGGCTTAGTGGTGTAACACCTGAAAAAAAAACATTATTTAAAAATTAATTTGAGATTTATTACTCAATTTCAAAAATTTGATAGTTTTAGAAATAATGAGGGTGGCTCAACAGAGATGTAAAAAAAAAAGGGGCAGGGTGAGTAGTAATCCGCAGGCCTCACAGGCTCGTCGGGACAGCTGAAATCTTAGAGTCGGGACCTGGAGATAGCTAAAACTGAGAAAATATAGGGTTAAGGTTAGAAATGAAGTTTTATACCTAGAATTAATTTCTGGGCAATGTTTGATTACTCGGGTATGGTGTTTTACTTATTTGGTGAAATTTCAGTGTGCAATTTCTAATACCGAAAGCTAATTTAATCCTTACAAAATAAAGGAGTTTATCTACTTATATAAAATGAATGGCTAAGATTCAATATTGAATTATAAACATTATTTAATCCTAGCCATCTATTTTTCTTTCTTAGATTAAAGCTTATCTATATATATATATATATATATTATAAGATTAACACAACTCCAAGCTTCAAAAAGAAGCCAACACCTTCGGCCATAATAGGGGCAGCAACTCCATCATCCATTTTCCAGGAGCTCAAGCTTTCAAAGCCCAAAAACACTAGCCTAGAGTTGTCAAAACTTCTAATCTCCTTTACTAAACTTGTTCTACACATCAAAACCTACAAATCTAATTGATTGAAATCTTAATTCTCCATCAATCCTCACTTTGATATCTCACTTTGTCGCTGCCTAAGGGAGGTTTGGGGCTTGATTTGGAGTCCTTGAAATGAAGAGAAAATTTAGCTTTGTTAAAGAAGTGTGAACTAGGCTTGCTGGAATTTCGATTTCCTCATAGGCAGGGCATGATCATGTGTAATTGTGGATACTTTTATGAACTATAAAAATGATAAGTTGAAGTTAACATCCTAAGTCGACTACATGATTTTTCTTGGGTCATATTAAGGACTTTCTCTGCTTGGAAAAAAGCCAGGTTGCTTGAACACTGTTGCTGGGAAATCCCGGATTAAACCAAGCAGGGAATTTGTTTGAATTTTCTAACCTACTTAGAAATCTTGGATTTAACTGAAAATTTTATGGGATGTAGCTAACATGTGAAGGTGTCTCTAGTAAAAATTTCATGCCATTTTAGGCACTTTGCTATGTTAAAAAAAAAAAAAATAGAAACCGAAGTGATCTATGTGTTGCCTAAAATATTGGAATAGAAATTGTAAATTTTGCTAATTTTGTTACCATATCAAATTATTGAATTATCGCTTGAAATTTTTGCAAGTGTTGCAAACATCTTGAAATTCAACCCTAATTTTTATTTTAAATTGATTCAATCATTTGATAGGGTTAAAAGTTAGGGGGATTCTCACCTACAGTTGGTAGTCAATACCGTTGATGCAGTTGGTTTTAGCCATATTTCATAAGTATGGTTAGATGCAAAAATAATGTGGCTAAACTGCATTCATCCCTCCTCTTGGTCTCTCCGGTGTTCCCACCCTCACTGTGGCTAAACGTGACACACCCATTACCTAGCACTGTGACTGGTAACATCTTTACTCTACACAATGACAAAATGGGGCATACATACTTCAAAATTTGTCATCAAATTGGTCTTCGAAAAGCCATCTATCATGGTTGCCTTCCATAGTGTATCACCACTATCTCTCACCATCGCAAACTAATAATGACTCCTAGCCTTGGCAGCAACTTCAGATCTGTCTCTCGGAGTCGCATCCACGGTGTTGCTTTTAGATCCATTGTGGTCCATTGCTATATCCATGTGAGATGTGTTTTGTTTGCTTACAGATCCATCGCGACCACCACTTGGAGCTGGGGTTCTTAGATCTCGATTCAAACCAAAAAGTTTCTTTTTTTTTCCTTGTTAGTTGCTATTAAGGTTTGAGCTTTGAAGAGGCTTGTGTTTTTTTGAAGAGAGAACTCGCCATTGTTTTTATTACAAATCAAAGTGACAGTGGCACCTCCAACAGCAAAATTTATTTTTTCCTGTGGGTTCTAGTCTTGCATCTTACCATTCTTAATTCCTAGATATGGTTTCAGTAGAATATGTGTGTATGTGTGTGGGTAGGCGTGCATTACTTTTGCAATCCCCATATTGATTCTAGATCCCTCAACGTCGGGCACCAGAAGTGGAGCTAGGAAGGAGTAAGGGTCGCTAATGGTGGTGGCAAAGATTTTTTTTTTCAAGAAGCTGGACCAACCGACTTCCATGAAATCTATAGTTCCTTTTTTTATTTTTTTCTTTTCATTGTTTTTATTTTTATTTTGGTAATTTTGATTATTTTAAATATTTATTTTTATTTATTTTTTGAAGAATTCGGTTTATCCAAAATTTTTTGTTCTATACACTATATTTTTATTTTTATGTTTTTTATTCTATGTGTTTAAATTTTAATTGTATTCCAGATTTCTTGTAATATTTTTGTTTTTTAGTGAATTTTCTTCCGTATTTTTTTATTTTATTATAGTTTAATTAATTTTT
The DNA here is from genome assembly GCA_031216125.1 of Dalbergia cochinchinensis. NCBI lineage: Eukaryota > Viridiplantae > Streptophyta > Magnoliopsida > Fabales > Fabaceae > Dalbergia > Dalbergia cochinchinensis. The sequence goes on along the minus strand of CM062375.1, from coordinate 27,151,789 downwards.
ACTAGTAAATTTTTTCATTTGTTATTTCAATTTTTTTATTTTTTTGTTAATTTGGTTTGTCAAAAACATGTTAAGTTAATTAAAATTTAAAAGGGAGTAATACTACTCACTAAAAATGAAAATAGTACAAAATAAATATTAAAGATAATTAAAATTTTAAAAAATAAAAATAGTACTGTACACAAAAAGGAATTCAGGAAATCCAAATTCTTTTTTAAAAAAAGAAAAAAAACAACTATACTGTTCACATAAAGGAATTTGGGAAAATCGAATTCTTAATAAAAAATATTAAAAATAATTAAAATTTAAAAATAAAATAAAAAATTTGAAAAGAAAGAAATAAAAGAAGGCATTAACTGGCCAAACGAGTCATCCATACAAGCATACATTGGCCAATTGTAGCATAGGCATTGACCGGGAAATGTAGGGGAGTGGGCACCTAAAAATTATGAGAGTTTGGTTCTGAGCTGAGACTGAGTAGTTTTTGACCACCAAGTTTGTCTAATTTTGTTAACATAGTTAAAAAAAGATTTTTGTTCTGAAATTTTTACAGGGCCTTGTGGACACATTGAGGTGCCTTGGAGAATTTTTATAGCCCTTGCAATGGATGTTTGATAGGCATAATAAATTGTACTCCTTAGGCATGAATTCTGCCAACATGTCAGATCTGTATAAGTCAAGTATTGATTTGGTGATATAATAACTCTTGTTTAAGTATGATGAGTATGAATGCATGCTAGACAATTTAAAGATTGATTCATGAGGTACAAATGAGAATTACTTGTGATTGAATGCCCACATGTGGCTTATGCATACATTTGAGAAAAGAAAGCACATGATGCAGTTATATGAGAAAAGAGAATGTACAAATTTCACTTGTGCATGTTCTGACATATGGAGAAAACAAAAACAAGACTTATGTTGAATGAGGGGAAGGCAAAAAGAGGAATAGATCTGTGTGAGATTCAGAAAAGGAAAAAAATAAAGTCTGATAATCATGTATAGGAATGAGCTCAGTCCTGATAAGGGGTCTATTTCCCTTATGTGGTGTGAACTATGCATTGTGGAATTGTCCACAATAAATACCTGTTAGGTATACACTAAGTCTTTCCTATGTCAATGAATAGAGAAAAATGCACTGAGTTGAGTTCTATGATCACAAGTGAAACCAGGTCCCTTTAAGATAAGTCCACTACATTTAGCATATGCATACTCATATCTTATTTAACTACTTGTTTAGGATTATTAACTATAAGTTTGGGCTTTATGATATATGTGTATCAAGTGATTAATTGTTAAAAGCTATACACTTTGGAGGGATTATTTTAGAACTTTAAAAGTGAATCTTTAATATGTATTGCATGATCACATTTTCTTGATAAACCAAAGTGGCTAGAGAAGATGACGATGATGACATTATAATTGAGTTTTTGGGGAGCTACCCTACTGAGAATTGTATAATTCTCACCCCTATGTGTTTTGTGTTCCCGTGTCATCTCCAGATTGATCTAGAGAACAATCTGGCTTCTACGCGAAGAACTCGGGATTGCTGTAGGTTAGTGGTTGATGTTTTTACTTTACTGTACTTTGTTGGAGTTGTATGTCTAACACCCTAATATTAAACCCAATATGCCTAGTACGCATTTAAGTTAATTATTAGTTATTACTCTTTTGTTCTAGTCATTAACTTAAGCTTTTGAAAATTACTTTAGTAAAAATACAGGTAAATTTTTTTTTTTTTGAAATACAAAACATGAGCCACGTACACGAATTGATTAACGTTGACACTCTGTATGTCGAAGAAAGGGAATAAAGCAAATCACAAGTACCACAAGTTATAACATTAGCATATAATGATATATCAAAACAAGTACTAATCGTTCCAAATTTGCACCATAACATAGAAACATAACACCACTAACAAGAGTTATGACAAATACAATACTCTATAACATGTAATACACAGATAAACATAAATAATTGACACACACTCCCTCCTTTTCACAACTCCACCTCGTAGCACCTAGTGCAAACGTCAACGTCTTGGCTTGTCACGTGTGGCGAGGCACCTTGCTGGATGGACATGGGCACCTCGGCGTAGATGAGTAACTCCTCCACGAATGGGCATAGCTCTTCTCATCGGTTATACTATAGTGGCCTCACTGTCCTCACCAAAATCCATGGGCATGGTGGGGGAAGAGCTCTCGAATGGCACCTGGGTGGTGGAGTCCTTAGGCGGATCCATCTCTGAATGATCCGTGGGGGAACGAGACACATACTCCAGGAAGTCACGAATGGCGGTCGGTCAAGATACAATGAGTCCGCTCCTCGCGAGGTCATGCACGTTCAAAGACGAGATCATCGCCAAAGGGGGAAGCAGGAGAGAACCGAAAACTAGAAACTGGGTGTACAAAGGGACGGTCCATGTACATAAAAAGGCGAACAGCACAACGACCCATGAAGTGATATGACCGATGGGCGGCATCATAGTACATATCCTAAGTAGGCGCATCAATGTAAATCGCGAATGTCACCATGAACCTCTGAAGACACGATGGGAAGAAAGATAGAGGGAGTGAGAATCTTAACAAAGAATCTCAGTCAGGTGTTCTCCTATCTTGGTGTCATCATCTACGTCCTCAGGAACCTCGGTTTTCATTATGAAGTAGTAAGCATACATAAGGTACAATTATTAAGTTCTAAAATACTATTAGCCAAGGCTCGTATCTTTTAGCATAAATCTTGATGTCATGAATGCAAAATACTAATCATAAATGCATGTCATTATAACATACAAATATCATGGAATTTATAGAACAATGCATGTGATATAAAATCGTGATTATCATTTTTATAGATAACTTAAACTTCTTATTCTCTTTTCCTTAGGGGCCGTCCTGTATTCTCTCTTTTCTCAAGAGTTCTAGGTTATGAGCTCATACCTCACTAGTCGTCACTAGCATAATCTTATCCCTTTTGATAAGTTAAATTCCTGACTCTTAAGGTACGAGATAGGGGACATTAGGATCACATTTCATAACCTTTAATTCGGGGAGTCTAAAGGATCACTTCTTATTTAGATCACCTCTCATAACTTTAATTTGAGGATTCTAGAGGATCATTTCCATGTATCTTATGTCACCTTTAATCTTAGTATATCATTTAGATATGTAAACATGAACATGAAATCATGAAATATATATTCACAAGTATGTCATCAACCAATAGTTTATAATAATAACATGCTCCTATCCAATATGCAAGAATTCAATGACCGGACTCAGGTAATGCATATGTTATGCTCAATAGGATACAGCATACTAGAGATCATCACTTAACATATCTTACTTCTCAACATCATAATAATTTATTCTCCAAAGAAATGAAAATAAAATAAAATGTCTCATATCAAAATTTTAGAAAAGAAATCATTTACAAATGAGACTAAAATTATAAAAATTAATTTTGGCTTGATAGCTGTTAGCTACGTCGATGTATCCCCTGGTGCAATGAGGAACTCAAAGCCACATCGTTCTCAAGAAAATATTCATTGGTTGATTTTATTTTCTTTGGAAAAGAATTAAGAATACCAAACTGTTGACCAAAAATATTAAGCATTAATAGAAAGTAAATTTCATCCACACTGCAGAATACCTATAGATTTATAATAAAATTACAAAAACAACATATATAATATTCGGTCACACTGTCTTCAATAATAAACAATCCACATTGCATAACATTATCATATAACATCTAGTGGAATATATATATATATATATATATAGGCTAAAATAAAACAATTAATACTTAATAGTATATTCTTTAAAGAATACTATAATTAAAATATGCCAACATAGTACAGCAATGCTGTTATCACAATTAAATACACATCATATATAATGAACAACAGTGCAAGATTGTTAAAACTGAATTGAGCCAAATATCCAAATATCTTTATCTTTCTTATGTTATTTTTACTTTTTTTATTATTATTATTATTTTCTTTCTAACAGAAAACAGGCGCTTAATGTGAAAACTTAACTTGAAAGTTTAAAATCCCTAATAAGACGAAATACCAACTTAAACTAATGAAACTAAAAATCCCAAAATCCAAATAAAACTTTCTCATCACAACAATTGGGCCCAAAACATGCAAAGCCCAAATATTTTATGTTTTAATTCCTATTTTTGTTAAAACCAAAAAATTCAAAACAGTACTAGAAGTGGTCCGAGTCTCTATGCCCTTCCTTTTTTTTTGAAATAAAATAAATGAAAAGGACAAAGGCACCAGAAAAGCAAAATCAAATAAGCATGGGTATACTCTGGTAACTTAGTCTTGATTTCTTTTTTTTTTCTTTGTTCAAACAGAGGGGTAGAAGTCTTGGCTACTTGGTGACATCCACTCACATACAAAAACATAGGGCTCTCTCTCTTCTTTCACACATACGCATACCTTCACAAATTAAACACACACTCACACAAACACATGAACATTCCCTCACCTTTACTAACCCTTTCTCACTTTTACTAGCACACACACGGACAGAAAGGAAGAAAGATAGAGTGTAAATAGAGAGAGATTGAGGCAGAGGGGATGAGAGGATGAGGGAGTGTGAGCCCAAGGAAGGCAAGAGAATGGAGAGACGCGGCGTGGCCAAGCGAAGACCGATCCACCATGGCAAGTGTGCGATAAGGGAAGAGGGTGGGGTGGCCAGTAGTCGGAAGGCAGAGATCAATGATGTATGGCTGAGGGCCTGTGGCTCACGGTGATTTTGGATGCATGCAAGGGTAGCAGATGGCTGAGGAGAGGGAGCTTTGGCTTCTGCTCACTGATGACACACTTGGGGAAGAGAGAGAGAGAAGGGGAGCGGCGACCATAGATGGTGGTGCTAACAGCGACTCTGAGGCTTCCAGTAGTGGCGGCATCACGGGCTAAGGAAAAGGAAAAGAAGTGGGTGGCGTAGCGATGATGGACCGATTTAGCCACGATCTATGTACGGCGGCGACTGTGGGGTATTGGCATGATGGTGGTGAGGTCGGCGGAGTCAAGGCCAGAGCACGGTGGAAGAGGATGTGGTGCGGTGTAAGTTCTTGGCTAAGGAGGCAATGGTAGTGGCGGTAACAACCGCGACTTCACATCCCTTATTTCTCCCATTCATGGGTATCTTGACTGAGATTGGCCCAATCTTGTGTTACCTTTATAATGCTTGGCCTAAATTTTTATTTGTGCTGAAATTTAGAAAAATGATTGGATGCTGGATTGTTATTGAATTTATGGACTCTCTTGCTGTGTTTAATTATGGATTGGTTTCTGATTTTGGCTATATTTTATTTTTGGGTTGTGATTCCTTTTTTTTTCCTTTGGAATTCAAAGGAGATAGTACAGATGATTTGGCTGGGGGTTTTGATTAGAAGAAGATTGGGGTTTATGTATGGCCATATTCTGTGTGTGTGTGTGTAATTGGTAAATCTAAAAATGAAGATGGACAGTGAAACAAGGATAAAAAAATACTACCAATGTTATTCTCCTTTTTCTTTGAGGATGAGGATAGTAACTGGAAGTGTAATGTGAGGGAAAGGGTTAAGGATTTAGATTTTTCTTCAGTCGTAGATGAAGAAGATGGATGTGAGGTTAGTTCTTCCTAAGGGGGCTCGTAGCTTCTTCAAATACTGACGCTCCCCTGCTTTGTTTTGATAATCAATTTTTGATCCCATGCTATTCATGGAATGGGGAAGAACCCATGCTAACTTGTCTCCTATGTTTCTGCACTTGCTAAATATTCCCTTGGCTAAGCATAGAGCCCATCTCCATTGCAGGGAGTGCAGAGAATGGAGAGCATCTCTATGCCGGCCACTTTTTTTTGTTTCTTTCTTTCCTTTTTTTTCAGTTGGAGAGAAAGGAATGGGCTGTAGACTCTTGTTTTTAGGTTAGAAAAAGGAAAAGGAAAAAAGGAAACCATGTAATATCTTAAAAAGGGTTCACAGATGGGCCATGCTCACAAGAATGAATAAAAGAGCGGACTAGCACATATTTTACCTGATCTTTTAGTAGAAAAAAAATCTTGTTAGAATATATGGGCAATTAATTCTTCCTACATAAATAGTTTAGTTTAGATTATGTGATTTATGGATACCATATATTCAATTAATTATGTTAAACCATCGTCAAAGATTCAAAATGACAATACTTATCACCCATATTATTACTAAATATACAATAACAATCCTATGTAGTATGAAAGTGTAGTATGAAAATCATAAAGGTAACATACGAAAATTAGCTTGCTCATACTGATCCTACAATTTTTCCTCTATTTATTTCTTTATTTAAGTGAGCAGAATATTACGACAAGCAAAATGCAACACCAGAAATTATAAAACAGATAATACGAAATATGAACAATACATACTGGTGAAACCATTAATTAACATAATTATGAAATTCTAAAACACATAAGTTACATGATGTTATGTCTTGTGTATTACATTATAGCAATCTTTAATATAATTTAACCTCAATTAATTATTCTGACTCAATATCAATAAGTAAAAATTAATTTATCTTTCATCCAAAACATGTCCTCAAGGGCATTTTGGTAATTTTGCACAAGCCCAAAAATTTGGGGTGTTATAGTATGTATGTAAATGTAATAAAGAACGTATATATATTAAAGCTCTTAGAAGAACTTCCTTTAGTACTTAGCTATGTATTCAATAAATGTTGTGTTTCTTTGTTATTTATTTTAATAGAATTCACTTAGTTATTATATGCATTAATTGAACTTGCTATATATATATTTAAGAAAAGTCCGCTAATTTATAAGTAACAATTCTCGAGTCTGATGTCATGGTTTAAGACTGATATTGTACCTAGGAGGATGTTATAAAATGGTATCAGAGCAATTCATCTTTGTAGGACCTTGAGGAATGGACTGACTATGCTTCCTTAGTAATTGTCATGTATTATAGTTTTATATATGTGTATAATTGCTGATTAGTGATGTTGTGGGTTGTTGCCACACTTAGCTTGGTATTGAGCCTGATCAACTCAATAATTCTTGTTTGGTGTGATAGGAATCGATGACTTCAAATCAGCGTACTAGGAAATGAAGCCAATATGATGGATACATTCTGTGAGATGACTGTAGCAATGAGGGATGAAGTTTTATACCCAGAATTAATTTCTAGGCAATGTTTGATTACCCGAGTACGGTGTTTTACCTATTCGGTGAAATTTTAGTATGCGATTTCTAACATCGAAAGCTAATTTAAACCTTACAAAATAAAGGAGCTTATCTACGTATATCAAATGAATGGCTAAGATTCAATCTTAAATTACAAGATTTAATCCTAGCCATCCATTTTTCTTTCTTAGATTAAAGCTTATCTACTTATATATATAATATTTATCTATTTATTACAAGATTAACACAACTCCAAGCTTCAAAAAGAAGCCAACACCTTCGGTCATAACAGGGGCAGCAGCTCCATCATCCATTTTCAAAGAGCTCAAGCTTTCAAAGCCCAAAAACACTAGCCTAGAATTGTCAAAACTTCTAATCTCCTTCACTAAACTTGTTCTACACATCAAAACGTACAAATCTAACCGATTGAAATCTCAATTCTCCATCAATCCTCAGTTTGATATCTCACTTCCTCGCTTCTTAAAAGGTGGTTTGGGGCTTGATTTGGAGTCCTTTAAGTGAAGAGAAATCGATTAGAATATCCTTTGGTGTATAGAGCTCTAAAGTTTTCAAAGTAGGGCGTTGTGTTCTTACTTAGTTAAATTCTATTTTTGATTGATTATGATTGTTTGAAAATTGATATTTCTGACTTTAATGTGTGATTACGCATAGATGTAGGTGTATTTTTATTGGTCGAGTGTGTTGGTGTTGTGAAAAATTTTAGTTTTCTTAAAGAAGTGTGAACTAGGCTTGTTGGAATTTTAGTTTCCTCATAGGCAGGGCATGATCAAGAATTTTTTGGTGTAATTATGGATATTTTGATGATCTATAAAAATTATATGCTGAAGTTAACATCCTAAGGCAACTCCATGATTTTTCTTGGGTCAAGTTGAGGACTTTCTCTACTTGAAAAAAAAGTCAGGTTGCTTGAGCATTGTTGGTGGGAAATCCTGAATTGAAGCAAGCAGGTAATTTGTTCAAATTTTTATGACCTATTTAGAGATCTTGGATTCAGATGAAAATTTTATAGGTGTCTCTAGTAAAAATTTAGAGTCATTCTGGGCAATTTTGCTATGATAAAAAAATCAGAAACCAAAGTGATCTATGTGTTGCCTGAAATATTAGAATAGAAGCTGTAAATTTTACTAATTTTATTACCATACCAAATGATGAAATTATCTATTGAAATTTTTACATGGTGTTTTAAACATATTGAAGTTCAACCCTGATTTTTATTTTGAATTGATTCAATTATTTGCTTAGGTTAAAAATCATGGGATTTTGGTTTTGAGCTGAGGCTGAGTGGTTTCTGACCACCAAGTTTGTCTAATTTTGCTAACATAGTTAGAGAAGGATTTTTGTTCTAAAGTTTTTACAGGGCCTTGTAGATACACTGATGTGTCTTGGAGAATTTTTATAGCGCTTGCAATGGATGTTTGATAGGCATAATAAATTGTACTCCTTAGGCATGAATTCTACCAACATGCTGTATTTGTGCTAAAATGAACTCAAGTATTGATTTGGTGATATAATGACTCTTGTTTAAGTATGATGAGCATGAATACATGCTAGACAATTTAAAGATTGATTCATGAGGCACAAATGAGAATTACTTGTGATTGAATGCCTACATGTGACCTATGCATGCATTTGAGAAAAGAAAGCACATGTTGCAGTTATATGAGAAAAGAGAATGTATAAATTTCACTCATGTATGTTTTGACATATGGAGAAAACAGAAACAAGTCTTATGTTGAATGAGAGGAAGACAAAAAGAGAAACTTTCCTAGAGATATTATGAGTTAGTCGATATATTGGCTAGGAATAGATCTGTGTGAGATTCGGAAAAGAAAAAAATGAAGTCCGATGATCATTATAGGAATGAGCTCAGTCCTGATAAGTAGTCTATTTCCCTTGCATGGTGTGAACCAGTATAAATACCATGTGGTATAAACTATACATTGAGGAATTATCCACAATAAATGCCTGTTAGGTATACACTAAGTCTTTCCTATGTCAATAAAAAGAGAAAAATACACCGAGTTGAGTTCTATGATCACAAGTGAAACCTAGTCGCTTTGAGATAAGTCCAGTACATTTAGCATATGTATACTCATATCTTATTTAACTACTTGATTAGGATTATTAACTATATGTTTTGAGCTTTATGATATATGTGTATCAAGTGTTAATTGTTAAAGGCTACCCACTTTGGAGGGGTGATTTTGAACTTTGAAAGTGAATCTTTAATATGTATTGAATGATCACATTTTCTTGATAAATCGAAGTGGCTAGAGGCGATGATGACGACATTATGATTGAGTTTTTGGAGTTACCCTTTCGAGAATTGTATAATCCTCGCCTCTATGTGTTTTGTGTAATATCCTAATTTTTAACCCAATACTCTAGAACATATTTAGGTTAATCATTAGTCTATTACTTCATAGTCTCCTTTTTACTTTAAAATTACTTAGCGAAAATATGGGTAAATTTTTTTTTTTTTTTGAATAATAAAAGCAAAGTGAGAGCCGCGTAACCCGGTGAATAATGAAGCACATAAAGAAATATAACAAATATCTCATAAGCATCACAACATAAGGTAGATAATGGCACATCATCAAGAAAACTAAGGCATATATATATATATATATATAACACGATATGCCCACTTATAAGAAGCGGGACTTAGTTTGGTACAACATAGAACAAATACAACTGAAAAGAAGGTACATTAGAAAGGAAATTACTACAGAAAGTGAGAAGGGAAAACTCCCCTACCCAAGTGCATCTAAAACGGATAACCTCTATACAAGAGAAGGTTTATCCTCTCCTACGTGGTGTGTGCACTATTTCTACCCGCGAGCCTCAACTGCTAGAATCCCGTAAAGGATAGGGCGTATCCAATCCAAGGACGAGGCACATCCGAATTGGGCACGCCCAAAACTTGATCCTCGTCGCCGTATGGTGATGTCGGGTCGCCTATCAAACGCGAAATCACGAACAGTGCATCGGCCCTCAAAAAGGTATAGCCCATGCTCCGAATCATGGTGCACTTCCCACGTCGGGGAATCCACAAAATCCACGAGCGTCGTCATCTGAAGACGTGACGGAAAGAAGAGATAGAGGGAGTGAGAATCTTGCTAAAGAATCTCAGTAGGGTAACCTCCTATCTAGGTGTCATCATCTACGTCCTCAGGAACCTTGGGTTTATTGTATAAAATGAGTGAGCATGCATCAAATTCATTTTTAAGTTACTAAACGTAATTAGCCAAGGTCCGCCTATTTTAGAATGAGTCTTGATGTTACGGATGCAAAGATAATAAAGCATGAATGCATGAAGATGCATCAAGCATAAATCATTTAATCATCATAGAAGAATCAATATCACGTAAGTGGCATAAAGTGGCATATACTTCTCATGTAAAACATCTTTCTATAACTTGTGTGACATTCCAAGCATTGTACTGTAACATAGCGATCACTCCTAAAAGACAACCGATCCGGGGTGCTCGGCCGAACGGTGTCACCCGTAACGTGTCACATCTCTAGGTTATGAGCTCATACCTAACTAGTCGCCACTAGTTCTTACTTATCAATCCCGATAAGCGTAATCATAATAATAATCATAATCATAAGAAAACGCTGGCCCCACCGGCATCAAGTACACGGTGAATATTGTCCTCTTCGAGCATGTTACGATCGCTGCCCCTCAAGGATTTGTTTCGGGCGCATGACGCCGTCCCCGTAACGCTGCACAAAAGACTATGTCACATTAAAAACTCATGTACTTTCAAAACTTTCAAGGTCCTCAAGTTTATCGTAAATTGGCAGCCTAATAGCAAAGACACCGAATTTCTTCCAAACTTTCTTTATGCCACATTCATATCTTTACACAATCATTTATAATCATGTGTGTCATAAGCATCATCATCATATGCATCATAGGCATTGTAAAACATCGCACGCATCATAACGTGAGCATCAATAAATTAACATTGCATATCCTCATAAGAAATCATATGCCCAAGATATTCTCATAATAAAACATGCGATCACGAAAAACACTAAAGTTTATTATGCCCTTACGCCTATGGTGTCTTATGCTTTGACCCTTACGAGCCTTAAACTTGAGGTATAATTATTCTGACATTCTCTATTAACCTTTTATGCACCTATAGGTTCACAACTAATGATCTTTACTAATGTTTATGTTCAATGATGAATCTGGACAGCATCTTTCTTAAGGGCAAAATTACATCTTGGGATTACGGGTTCTAGAAGCTACGCTCTTAGACCCTTTTTGGTTCCGTCTTCGCTAAGGCGCTATAAATTAAATCTAAACCAATTGTGAGGTATTCCTAAGCCATTGAACTAATTATAAATCATATTTACTCCATTATAAGGGTGCTGTACAGAATCAGAAAATTCAATGTTCTAAGAGTTCTAGAATTACGTTTTTTACGGTTTTCTAGTTACTAGTTTCTCTCAGAGGCGCTAAAATTCAATTTAATCCAAATGTCACCAAGTTTTTCATGCCTAAACAATCCTAATCTGATTATGTTCCCATTAAAACAGTTTGGGCAGAATCCATAAAGAAATGGGTTGAAACTATGTTAAATTCTAACTTAGGGTATTTCTAGTTACTAGTTTCTCTATGGGTGCTAAAAATTCAATCCTATTCCAAATGTAACCAAATTTTTCATGAATAATCAATCCTAAACTGATTGTTATCATACTAAAACAGTTTTGGTATTAGGTATGAATGAATGGGTCAAAACTAGGTTGAAACACAACTTTACGGTTTTTCTATAAAGCTAGTTTCTTTCCTAACATACATAGAAAGGTTCCTACCTCATCATAAGTAATTTTCACACATTCTAACACATCAAAACATCATCATTCAGTAGCAAACTCATCATGAAAGAACCGAAATATCAAGCCCCAAAAAGATGTATAAATTGATATTTCTAAAGCATCTAAATTGCTAGTTTCTCTTGGAATCATTTTAGGACTTCTAAAACTCTTTGCAAACCATTTTACTTCATCAAGAGGCTAAAAATAACCTTAGGTCAGCAACCAATTAAATTATCCTTTAGAAGAGGATTAACATCATAAATTTTGTTGGTCATGACTTTATAAAACTCATCAAGCTTAAAGAAAATCCTAGAACCTAGGTTGTTGGCCCTTGTAACTAGATAAAACTCACTCCAATCTCATCATCACTACATGGCCGAGATTATGCATTCAAAGAATGCTTCCATAGTAGACTTTAACTTGAGATAAAATGGGCAAGTCTTTGAGCTCTAGGTCCTTAAGTTATGACATAAAGTAAACGTATATGCTTTTCATTTTTAATCTTGCTTACAAAATAAAGTGATGACTTAACATAAATATGCAAGACTTGAAAGGTAAATATGCAAGGCATAAACTTAAACGTGCAAGCTTGAAAATAAATATGCAAGACATAAACTTAAACGTGCAAGCTTGAAGGTAAACATGCAAGGTTCAATTCTTTATTTTAGTGCTCTTGGCCCAGCAACAATCGACTTTAAGGCCGAAATAGAAAGGCATTTGAGAAATTAATTAAGTGATAATGCAAGTTCAATTCTTTATTTTAGTGCTCTAGGCTCAAAGAACAATCGACTTTAAGGCCAAATAGAAAGGCTTTGAGAATTAAATTAAGTGATGATGCAAGTTCCATTTTAATCTTTATGTTCTTAGGTGATAGCTTGAAAAGTAAAGATGCATAGCAAGAATGTAAATATGAGTGCAAGCATAAAATAAATTATGCAAGTTCATTTTATCTTTCTAGAGCTCTTAACAAGACTTTAGAGGAACTCAATGCTTAACCCAAACTCATCCAACCAAGGTAAAGTAAAGCTAAGAGTTCTTAGAACTCAACATAATATTTTTAGAAAACCAAGACATAAAACTTGGAAAAATAAGGAAAAAGGCCGAAACTTCAAGAAGGAAAAAGGAACATTTTATAACTCTAGAGTCCATGATCTTGATGATATATTAACACCAACATCATGAGTCCTCATCATTGAGTCCTTAGAACCATTTTTGAAACATCATCAAAGTTAGAGTTCTCAAAAGTTCAAGAAAGGAAGAACTAGAAACATTTTTACTCAAGAACAAAGATCAAGCTTTAGAGTTTGTTTCAAGTGATGAACATCATCATGAAGCTCTCATCATCAAGCTCTCATTTCTTTGAGCCTCAAGGCCCATGGCCGAAAATGGGAAAGAAAAAGGAGAATAAAAGAAGTTCTAAAAAGAATCAAGAGAAACTATGACCATAAAGCTAGAACAAGAACTTTAAAGAAAGAAATATTTGAAAGAAAATCCCTACTTGGTGTGATGATCTTGAAGATGGAAGAAGATGAAGAGCTTCAAGAACTTGAAGAACACAAGAGTTTTTGAGAGAAAAAGAAAAGCTTTGGAGAGATCTAAACTTTACAAATGAACTAAAGTAGTAAATGTTCACCAAGGCAAGCTATATATAGAGCCTTGAGTCATGAATGAGTGGAGAGGAAGAGGCCATGTAGTTGTCTTCTAGAATAAGGGAAGTATGTGGAGGAGAATGAATGAGAAGTTGTCTTGGAGACATGGCCAATTGTGTGCCACACATTCAAACAACATGTGATGCAAAGTGGAGGGAAAAGTGGAGCCATTTTTGGGCAACCATGGGGCAAAATCATCTCCTCTAATCATGGTTTAAAGGTGTGTTTAGGTGTGTTATGGATTAGACTTAGGATTAAGGGTTGTTATGTAGGTACTTTAAGTAAACTAGTTAGCTAATTAATGCTATAATCCCATAGGTTAGAAGTGATCATGTAGGTTTAGTGGAGTCAAAAACTTTTATGACTAGTGATGTGAGTGTGACAACTTTTCTTGGGAATGGGGGCATGAATAGTGAAAACACTATTCATGGATACTTTTTCTTTAAAGAAAGAAAAGAATTTAGAAAAGGGTTTTTTTAAATTTCTTTAAACAATTCTAGGTTCCAATTAATTTTAAATAATGATTTTGGCTCTAGATTAATTATGGAAATTAATTAACCTTTAATTAGAGCCTAATATTGCTTAGGTTTGCTTAATTATATCATTAAACTCAAACAGCACTATCCCGGGGGCAAAATCGTAATTTTGTACAAAAACTGCCCGAGACCATCGGAACTTAAACAGACACTTTAAAATAGTTGAAAACGTTATTTTAAACCTTTAGGGAAAGTTTCGGGTTCGAATGGCATTTCTACCCACGTAGTATGCTATAGGGGTATTTTGGTCATTTTGACCCGAAACTGCAGAAAACACGATTTTTGTTTCGAAAGCACACAAAGACCATCCAATCCCCTTGAAACATTGAGTTGACCCTTTCGAGGATCGCTGGGTCGGCTATCCTCGAATTCCGGGCAGAAAATGACCTCAGGGGCATTTTGGTCATTTTCTCTTAAACAGAAAATCGGGGCGTTACATTTTGTGTTCCTATGTCGTCTCCAGGTTGATCCAGAGAATGATGTGCTGCTACACGAAAGAACTCGGGATTGCAGTAGATTAGTAGCTGATGTATTTCCTTTGCTACACTTAGTTGGAGTTATATGTATGTAAACATCATAGAGAACTTATATGTATTAAAGCTCTTAAAAGAGTTTCCTTTTGTACTTAGCTATGTATTCAATAAATGTTATGTTTCTTTGTTATAAATTTTAATTATTGTAATGCCCCGATTTTCTGCTAGAGTGAAAATGACCAAAATGCCCCTGAGGTCATTACTAAACTAATTCGAGGAAAGCCAGGTCCGGCAGTACTCGAAGGGCAAACTCAATGTTGGAAGGGGATTGGATGACTTGTGTTTCTTTCCGGGATCGAAAATCTCATTTTTCGAGTTTTCGGGTCGAAATGACCAAAATGCCCCTGTGGCGTTTTACCCTTTTTCAAGTGCCGGATGAACCCGAAACCTCTCCAGATGGTTTTAAAAGATGTTTTTATGTTTTCTGTGGTCTCAGTTCTGGTCCCGGAGGTCCCGGGCAAAATAAGTGCAAAATTACGGTTTTGCCCGTAGTTTCGTATGTTTACACCTAATCACACGGTTAAGTGAAACCTAAGCAATATTAGGCTCTAATCGAAGGTTAATTAATTTTCATAATTAATCTAAGGTCAAAATAATTTAATAAGGATGATTAGAACCTAAAATTTCTTAGATAAACTTAAAATCCTATCTTTAAATTCAAAGACTTTAAATGTAGGAATCAATGAATAGTGTGCAAATAGTGCACAAATAGTGTTTTCTCTCTCTTTCCTTAAATCATGGGATTGTGTTACACATTGTTTATTCACAAATGAGTTTTAAATTCTCTAATGATGTAAGAGCACTCCTAATCTTGTCATAAAATTCCTAATACACATGCTTAGTTACCTAAACTTAAAGCTTAATTACTCCTAACCTTGTACCTAAACTAACCTACACTTAATCCTATCATTAACACCCAATTACATGGAAGATTTTTCCTCTCTCCTTGCTGCCCAAATCTGACCGAAAATCATCCCCCATTTTCATGAATTATTATATTTCAAACTTAAAGGAAAATCACCTCACTTGTCATGCCTTGTCATAATTTCAATCAAGCTTGCTTTTCCAAATGAATAACCAAGTAAAATAAATCATTCTCTTCAATTATTTGTGGCTGAAAAATTCCAGCCATGTTGGTCTTCTAGAAGCCTAATTTCATCCACAATTTAAAGAAAAGATCACTCAAAAACCCATGCTTGAAGCCATACCTTGTGTCATGAGCTCCATGCTTCAAACCATGCTTGTATGACACCATCAAAGAGATATTTTCTCTTTCTTACCATCAGCCATGCTTTCCATTCTCTCACCTATCACTTTGTTTTTCTATAAATAGGGAGCTTGTGTTAGCATTGGATGCACATTGAGCATTTGCTAAAGCTTAGAGTAGTCTTGCTAGTTTCTTTCTTTCTCTCTAGTCCCAAAGAGTTCCTTTCTTTTTCATCTCTTTACTTCATCATCGTCATCTCATAACCTTCACACATCACCCCATAACCTTGAATCACCATCAAACCTCTCAAATATTTCACCTCAAACACAACCTCACCTCAAACACAACTCTAACCTCCTTATCTCCCCTTGGCCGAAAACATCAAGCCTTTTGGAGGAGCTCATCATCTTGTTTTCTTCTCTCAAAGTTCAAGCTCTTTGTCTTCACTCTAGGTAGGAGTGTTTCTTTGCATCTCATTTCCATAAAAAAAATGAGTTTTTCTCTAGCTACCTCTTGGAATTTCTTTTTAAAACTCTCTTGGTTTCCTTCTTGAGTTTTTGGCCTTCATGACCTTTAAACTCATACATGATGGCTTGATGATGGGGACCTCTAGATGATGACTATGTGTTCATTATAATGAGACCCCTAAAGCTTGAGTTTTCTTTAGTTTTTATTATTATGCTATGAAGTTCACTAAAGTTTTCAACTTAAGAAAATAAGAATGATTTCAAAAAGGAATATGGATTACTTTCTCTTAGCCTCATGATTTCGGCCATAATTCCTTTTCTTGAAAATATGGAGATTTCTTTTAGTTCCATTCTCTTGACTTGATGAGACTATGTTAGGGTTGTGAATATTGGTTCTTTAAAGTCTTGGACGAGCTCTAGTTATTAAACCAAAATGAACTTGCATTCATATTTAGTTTATGCCTTGCCTAGCATGATTTATTTTTATGTCATCACTAATGCTCTAAGACTAAAAATGAACTTGCATATTCATATTTAATTTCCAAGCATTGCATTTCACGTTTATTATTCAAGTCATCACTTAAAATCCAAGATAATAACAAGTTGCATCTCATATTTATTTTGAGCTATTTACTTTTCAAGTTCTCACTTTATTTCCCTAATGAACAATAAAAATGAAGTGCATTGCATGTTTATGTTTTGTCATCACCTAAAGCTCTAGAGCTCAAAGATTTGTCCCAAGGTCTCAAATGAGAGTTAGACATGGAAAGCATTCTCTTAGAATGCCCACTTCGGCTATGTGAGATGATTGAACTTAGGATAAGTTTCATTTGATCACAAATGCCCATAAGCTATGCTTTATAATTTTTCTAAGTCTATGTGGATTCAAAGAACATATAGAACTAAGTTTTATGGATTTAGTACCTCTTGAAATAAATTCAACTTAGCTACTGCCCTTATAAATATCTTGATGATTTTAGATGTTAAAAATGTTTACAAAAGATTTTGAAGGTTTTAAAAAAGGTTCCAAGAGAAACTAGTATCCTATGTGCTTTAAAAAGTATGTTTTATGCCTTTGTATGGAGAGTATTGTTTTGGTTCCGCCTTGCTATGTTTGGCCACTGTATGAGCTGTTTTAACGATGATAACATGCTTATGTTTAAGTATGATCAATGGAAAAACTCATAAGTAAAAGATAAGAAAGGTTAGAAACTAGAAAAGAATTAATTTGAGAGTTCTAGATCCCTTAATGTTAGAATTTTCTGGGTTCTGTCCAGGAAGGTTTAGTAATGATAATCATGGTTCTAAATTAGTTTAAATGTGTAGAAATGACTCATAATTGGTTTAGGACTTGATCTTGGTGCCTTAGGAGCAAACCGAACTTAGAAAGGGTCATTGTCGTAACTCCTAGGTACCCGTAAAGTTGAAATTATGAATTATGCACCTTTGAGATTGAGAGATATTCTTGACCATAGTATGAAGAGAGATATACTTAGTCATAACCTCCTAAGTACCCGAGAGGTTAGCTTTGAATGATTCATAACTTAGACTGTGAGTTAAAGACCATAGCGGTCAATGCATAAGACATTAAGAATATGAGAATGATATTTATATGATACTAAGGTATGTTAAGATGTTTTACGATGATGCATATGTTATGTGAAGGATGATGACGTTATTCATATGAGAAATTCATGAGGAAATATGTTTATGTGGCATAAAACAAATTTGGAAGAAATTCAGCGTGATGCCATCGTGCCGCCGAATTTCTGACAAATTTGGGGACTTAAAGATTTTGAAAATTAAGGTACTAAGATGGGTTCTAGGATGACACCGATTTGGCCGAGCACCTCCATAGAACTCATGTGACATCGGTACCCATTTTTTTTACTCTTAGGTGACACCGGTCCACGAGCACCCCTAAGAGATTTGCCCTAACCCGCACTCGCATACGGATTTATGATTTATGATACTCTTATCATTAAATGGTAAATAAGAACTAGTGACGACTAGTTAAGGTATGAGCTCATAACCTAGAGATGGACACGTTCTGGGTGACACCGGTTTGGCCGAGCACCCCCAGTTCGATTATCTTTTAGGGTGGCCCATAAGGAAGAGAAGTTTTATGGTTATGATTATGTCACTAAGTTTGTCCCATATGAATGTGTTCTAATTGCCACTTAATACCACTAAGTATGATGATGATTGATGTATGTGCATTAAGTAGCGCCACGCATACATTCTTTATTATGTTGCATTCATGACATTAAGATCATCCTAAAATGAATGGACCTTGGCTAAAATACACTTTAGAACTTAAAATGAACTTGATGTATGCTCACTTGTCTTTATGAAATAAACCCAAGGTTCCTGGGGATGTGAACGATGTAACCCTAGGATAGGAGACTCTAACGAGATTCTTTACTAAGAATTCTCACTCCTCTCTCTCTTCTCCCGTCACATCTTGAGAGCGATGGCGATGTTCGTTGACTTCATTGACACGCCACCTGGGAGGTGCACTATACCCCTGGAGCTTTGAGTACACAAGCATTGCAAGGATATTCCCTTCGGCTGTATCTTTTGGGAGGGGTGGTGGATTTATACTCGTAGCTTACTAGAAGGGTAGCATTTTGGATTTTTATTGTAGTCGCACCCTACACTTGTGTTTCTTATTGTATTTTATTTCTTCTTTATCACAAGCTCTGCCTGTACCTATGCGGGTATGACTACCTATCTACTCTAAATATATTATTAATGAAATGTTTCTCTTGTTATGATGATTTCTGCTCCACTATTATATGTTTTCCTTTTTGAGTTCTCTCTATGAGTGTTAATCATGTCTCACGTCTCTGTTATTCGAATAGTTAAGTTCGCGACTCTCACTTTGTTTTATACTTTCAAAAAAAAAAATTACCATAATTTCCACTAAATATTTTTTAGAAAAGGAAGAGACTATGAGGTAATAGCCTAACGTTTAACCTAATGTGTTCTAGAAAGTTGGGTTAAAATTAGGGTGTTACAATTATATGCATTAATCAAAATTTCTATAGATATTTAAGAAAGGTCCACTAATCTATAAGTAATAACTCTCGAGTCCAATGTTATGGCTTAAGACTGATATTGTACTTGGGAAGATATTATAAAATGGTATCAGAGCAGTTCATCTTGTAGGATCTTGAGGAATGGACTGACTATACTTTATTAGTAATTGCCATGCATTATAATTTTATATGTGTATGACTGCTACTTGGTAATGTTGTGGGTTGCTGCCACACTTAACTTGGTATTGAGCTTGATCAACTCAATAATTCTTGTTTGGTGTGACAGGAATTAATGACTTCAAATCGGCACACTAGGAGCGGAGCTAGAAATGAAGCTGATATGATGGATACGTTCTGTGAAATAGTCGCGGAAATGAGGGAACAAGTAGCAATTGCTAACCAAATGATAGAAAGGTTGGGCCGTAATGAGGAACAGAACCCGGTTGGTAACCTTAGAGGGAACAAGGTGGATGTAGAATATCAAAAATTTTGAGGAACCTTTAATCCAAGTAAAGCCGAAAAATGTATTAAAGCCATGGAGAAGAATTTCTTAGTTCTTCCTTGCATTGAGATCCAAAAGGTGGCATTTTATACCTATATGCTAGAAGCAGATGTTGAATTTTTGTGGGTTAGCACCAAGGGATTATTTGAGGCGTCCCAGACTGAAGTCACATAGGATATCTTCAAAGAAGCTTTCTACCACAAGTATTTCCCTATCTCAATAAGAAATGCAAGGGAGCTAGAGTTCATGGCACTTAAGCTAGGGTCCATGAGTATAGTAGAATATATGACCAAGTTCGAAGAACTTTGCAAGTTTTCCATTATCTACCAGTGTAATCCTAATGAAGTTTGAAAATGCATAAAGTATGAAGGAGGGTTACGTGAGGATATTGAAGCTGCTATGGACTCTTAGAGATAAGAGATCATGCAACCTTGGTAAACAAGTGCCGTGGTGCAGAAGATTCCATTAAGAAGCTAGCAATTGCCCAATCTGCTAAGGACACTTCTAACAAAAGATTGGCACTTGGAGACCAAAGTTTTGAGGAGACCTCACCCCAAAAGAAATAGTTTTAAGCCATCCCGTATGAAGACAAACAGCTACCAAAGTCAATCGTGTGGCAAGAGTGCCCAAAATATGGAAAAAATCATGGGAGCAAACCTTGTTTGGTGGGGTAATACATATTACTATTGTGGAAAGCTGGGGCATAAGATCTGGGAGGATCCAAAAAGATATCCAAAGCCCACAGAGAAGCCACCACATAGGGGCACTACGAGCTAAGCAGACCTCACCACCTATAATCTAATCCGAGGTAGGGACATTTAGGATTCAATTGTTGTCGTTTGTTTGCTTTTGTGTGAATTCCTTGTTGACTTATGAAATTGTCTTTTGAAATTGTTTTTAAATGCATTTTGAGGGCAAAATTTCTTCTAAGGTGGGTGGTAATGTAACACTCGAAAAAAATTATTTCAAAATTAATTTGAGCTTTATTAATCATAATTTCAAAAATTTAATAGTTTTAGAAATGATGAGGGTGGCCCAATGGAGAGATAAAAAAAATTGAGTCGAGTTGAATAGTAATCTGCAGGCCCCACAGGCCCGTCGGAATAGCCGAAACCCTAAAATTGGGACTCGGAGATACCTGAAAATGAGAAAATATAGGGTTAAGGTTAGAAATGAAATTTTATACCTAGAATTAATTTATGGGCAATGTTTGATTACCCGGGTATGGTGTTTTACCTATTCGGTGAAATTTTAGTGTGTGATTTCTAACACCGAAAATTAATTTAATCCTTAGAAAATAAAGGAGCTTATCCACTTATATCAAATGAATGGCTAAGATTCAATTTTGAATTACAAGATTTAATTCTAGCCATCCATTTTTCTTTCTTAGATTAAAGTTTATCTACTTATATATATATAATATCTATTTATTACAAGATTAACACAACTGCAAGCTGCCAAAAAAAGCCAACACCTTCGGCCTTAGTAGGGGCAGCAGCTCCATCCACCATTTTCAAAGAGCTCAAGCTTTCAAAGCCCAAAAACATTAGCCTAGAGTTGTCAAAACTTCTAATCTCCTTCACTACACTTGTTCTACACATTAAAACCTACAAATCTAACCGATTAAAATATCAATTCTCCATCAATCCTCACTTTGATATCTCACTTCCTCACTACCTAAGGGAGGTTTCAGGCTTGATTGAGAGTCCTTGAAGTGAGGAGAAATCAATTAGAGCATCCTTTGGAGTATAAAGCTCTAAAATTTTCAAAGTAGGGTGTTGTGTTCTTACTTGGTTAAATTTTATTTTTAGCTGATTATGATTGTTTGAAAATTGATATTTCTGACTTTAATGTGTGATTACACATAGATGTAGGTATATTTGTATTCATGGAGTGTGTTAGTGTTGTGAAGAATTTTATTTGTTGGGGTTAAAAATTGTGAGATTTTGGTTCTGAGCTAAGGCTGAGTGGTTTCTGACCACCAAGTTTGTCTAATTTTGTTGACATAGTTAGAGAAGGATTTTTGTTTTGAAACTTTTGTAGGACCTTGTAGACACATTGAGCTATCTTGGAGAATTTTTATAGCAATTGCAATGGATTTTTTATTGGCATAATAAATTGTACTCCTTAGGCATGAATTCTGCCAACATCTTTGTATTTGTCTTTGAAATGAACTCAAGTATTAATTTGGTGGTATAATGACTCTTGATTAAGTATGATGAGTATGAATGCATGCTAGACAATTTAAAGATTGATTTATGAGGCACAAGTGAGATTACTTGTGATTGAATGCCTACATGTGGCTTATGCATGTATTTGAGAAAACAAAGCACATGATGCAGTTATATGAGAAAAGAGAATGTATAAATTTCACTCGTGCATGCTCTGATGTAACATCCCTAAATTCATAAATAAGATAAATATCGATTAATGCTAATTAGTAATTAAATAAAATAGGGCAAAAACCAAGAGAACCTGGACCAGCTTTATGAAACATAACAAATATTATTAGAATATTCAAGTATTTCTAGAGAAAAATGCAAAGAATTACAAAAATGCCATCATTTAATAGAAATAACGAAAATACCCTTGCTATGTAAAGGAAATTACCAAACTACCCTTGCTTTATTAGTAAATGACAAAGATACCCTTACTCTGTAAATAGAATTACAAGAATACCATTGTCATTGTATAATTACAAAAGTATCCTTGTCTTAGTTAAAGAAATTACTACAATGCCAATTACAACAATGCCATTGCACAAATCCCTAGATTTGCCTTTAGGCAAGAATGAATCTAAGCCATTGAATTAAGATGACAATACAATAATTCAACCACATACATCATACCCATTCTTAATCACATACATGCACATAGATAATCTCATGCTAAAAAAAAAATTAAAAACACTTATTAAAGCATAAGATCACATGATGTAAATCTATGATGCATACATACATTAAAGGTTAGAAATTTTCCACTAACAATATTTTTGCATAAAACATGGAACATGTTTGCATAAAACATGGAGCATTTTCATCCCAAAATTAAGCCAACATGTTTGCATAAAACATGGAGTGTTTTCATCCAAAGTTTGGCCAACATGTTTCCATAAATCATGCTCCAAGAATTAATTCTCTAAATGTTTCTTGTCTTGATCCTTCCACTATAAATACTCTTCAAACTCTTTTCCATTCCTTACATTTCCAAAACACAAAGAGGCCTTACCATGCTTTGCAAGAGATACATTCTCTAGCTCTTGTAAAATACATACACTTTTACTAGTTTCCAAGCCTTAGAAACTCCCTAAGGGCTCTTTCTTTCTTATTTTTTTTCTACCATTCTTCTTATGTTCTCCTCTTCAAAGATTTCTCTTAATCCTCTAAACCTTATTTAAACAC
The DNA here is from genome assembly GCA_031216125.1 of Dalbergia cochinchinensis. Taxonomy (NCBI): domain Eukaryota; kingdom Viridiplantae; phylum Streptophyta; class Magnoliopsida; order Fabales; family Fabaceae; genus Dalbergia; species Dalbergia cochinchinensis. Next base: position 27,128,412 of record CM062375.1, on the reverse strand, counting down.
TTAAATTCTAAACTCAAACCTTCACTAGCTCTCATAAGAGTTACAATCTTTAACTCTGGTGAGAAATATTTTCTTAAGCACTCAAGTTCTAGAGTCAAGATTCAAGGACGGTCCATCCACTCCAAGGACTCTTGCATAAGCTCAAGAAAGAAGAGAATGACTCTTTTTAGACCCTACACAAGAGGTAGGAGTTTCTTCTTTATTTGTTCAATCATTATTGGCTTCTAACCATGGATAGAATGCCTCAACCTGTAACACCCTAATTTTAACCCAACTTTCTAGAACACATTAGGTTAAACATTAGGCTATTATCTCATAGTCTCATCTTTTTCTTGAAAATATTTAGCGGAAATTACGATAAAATTTTTTTTTGAAAGTATAAAACAAAGTGAGAGCCGCGAACTTAACTATTCGAATAACAGAAACGTTAGACATGATTAACACTCATAGAGAGAACTCAAAAAGGAAAACATATAATGGTGGAGCAGAAATCATCATAACAAGAGAAACATTTCATTAATAATATATTTAGAGTACATAGGTAGTCATACTCGCATAGGTACAGGCAGAGCTTGTAATACAGAAGAAATAAAATACAACAAGAAACACAAGTGTAGGGTGCGACTACAATAAAAATCCAAAATGCTACCCTCCTAGTAAGCTACGAGTATAAATCCACCACCCCTCCCAAAAGATACAGCCGAAGGGAATATCCTTGCAACGCTTGTGTACTCAAAAGCTCCACCGGGGTGTAGTGCACCTCCCTGGCTGGCGTGTCAATGAAGTCAACGAACATCGCCATCGCATTCTGAAGATGTGACGGGAGAAGAGAGAGAGGAGTGAGAATTCTTAGTAAAGAATCTCAGTAGGAGTCTCCTATCCTAGGGTTACATCGTTCACATCCCCAGGAACCTTGGGTTTATTTCATAAAGACAAGTGAGCATATATCAAGTTCATTTTAAGTTCTAAAGTGTATTTTAGCCAAGGTCCATTCATTTTAGGATGATCTTAATGTCATGAATGCAACATAATAAAGAATGTATGCGTGGCGCTACTTAATGCACATACATCAATCATCATCATACTTAGTGGTATTAAGTGGCAATTAGAACACATTCATATGGGACAAACTTGGTGACATAATCATAATCATAAAACTTCTCTTCCTTATGGGCCACCCTAAAAGACAATCGAATGGGGTGCTCGGCGAACCGGTGTCACCCAGAACGTGTCCATCTCTAGGTTATGAGCTCATACCTTAACTAGTCGTCACTAGTTCTTACTTACCATTTAATGATAAGCGTATCATAAATCATAAATCCCGACTATCTGAGTGCGGGTTAGGGCAAATCTCTTAGGGGTGCTCGGCGAACCGGTGTCACCTAAGAGTAAAAAAATGGGTACCGATGTCACATGAGTTCTATGGAGGTGCTCGCCAAACCGGTGTCATCCTAGAACCCATCTTAGTACCTTAATTTTCAAAATCTTTAAGTCCCCAAATTTGTCGGAAATTCAGTGACACGATGGCATCAATAATTTCTTCCAAATTTGTTTTATGCCACATAAACATATATTCTCATGAATTCCTCATATGAATAACGTCATCATCCTTCACATAACATATGCATCATCATAAAACATCTTAACATACCTTAGTATCATATAAATATCATTCTCATATTCTTAATGTCTTATGCATTGACCGCTATGGTCTTTAACTCACAGTCTAAGTTATGAATCATTCAAAGCTAACCTCTGCGGTACTTAGGAGGTTATGACTAAGTACATCTCTCTTCATACTATGGTCAAGAATATCTCTCAATCTCAAAGGTGTAGAATTCATAATTTCAACTTTACGGGTACCTAGGAGTCACGACAATGACCCTTTCTAAGTTCGGTTTGCTCCTAAGGCACCAAGATCAAGTCCTAAACCAATTATGAGTCATTTCTACACATTTAAACTAATTTAGAACCATGATTATCATTACTAAACCTTGCTGGACAGAATCCAGAAAATTCTAACATTAAGGGATCTAGAACTCTCAAATTAATTCTTTTCTAGTTTCTAACCTTTCTTATCTTTTACTTATGAGTTTTTCCATTGATCATACTTAAACATAAGCATGTTATCATCGTTAAAACAGCTCATACAGTGGCCAAACATAGCAAGGCAGAACCGAAACAACACTCTCCATACAAAGGCATAATACATACTTTTTAAAGCACATAGGATACTAGTTTCTCTTGGAACCTTTTTAAAACCTTCAAAACTCTTTTGTAAACATTTTTAACATCTAAAATCATCAAGATATTTATAAGGGCAGTAGCTAAGTTGAATTTATTTCAAGAGGTACTAAATCCATAAAACTTAGTTCTATATGTTCTTTGAATCCACATAGACTTAGGAAAATTATAAAGCATAGCTTATAGGCATTTGTGATCAAATGAAACTTATCCTAAGTTCATTCATCTCACATAGCCGAAGTGGGCATTCTAAGAGAATGCTTTCCATGTCTAACTCTCATTTGAGACCTTGGGACAAATCTTTGAGCTCTAGAGCTTTAGGTGATGACAAAACATAAACATGCCATGCACTTCATTTTTATTGTTCATTAGGGAAATAAAGTGAGAACTTGAAAAGTAAATAGCTCAAAATAAATATGAGATGCAACTTGTTATTATCTTGGATTTTAAGTGATGACTTGAATAATAAACGTGAAATGCAATGCTTGGAAATTAAATATAAATATGCAAGTTCATTTTTTAGTCTTAGAGCATTAGTGATGACATAAAAATAAATCATGCTATGCAAGGCATAAACTAAATATGAATGCAAGTTCATTTTGGTTTAATGACTAGAGCTCGTCCAAGACTTTAAAGAACCAATATTCACGACCCCAACATAGTCTCATCAAGTCAAGAGAATGGAACTAAAAGAAATCTCCATATTTTCAAGAAAAGGAATTATGGCCGAAATCATGAGGCTAAGAGAAAGTAACCCATATTCCTTTTTGAAATCATTCTTATTTTCTTAAGTTGAAAACATTAGTGAACTTCATAGCATAATAATAAAAACTAAGAAAACTCAAGCTTTAGGGGTCTCATTGTGATGAACACATAGTCATCATCTAGAGGTCCCCATCATCAAGCCATCATGTATGAGTTTAAAGGTCATGAAGGCCGAAAACTCAAGAAGGAAACCAAGAGAGTTATAAAAAGAAATTCCAAGAGGTAGCTAGAGAAAAACTCATTTTTCATGGAAATGAGATGCAAAGAAACACTCCTACCTAGAGTGAAGACAAAGAGCTTGAACTTTGAGAGAAGAAAACAAGATGATGAGCTCCTCCAAAAGGCTTGATGTTTTCGGCCAAGGCGAGATAAGGAGGTTAGAGTTGTGTTTGAGATGAAATATTTGAGAGGTTTGATGGTGATTCAAGGTTATGGGGTGATGTGTGAAGGTTATGAGATGATGATGATGAAGTAAAGAGATGAAAAAGATGAAGATGAAAAAGAAAGGAACTCTTTGGGACTAGAGAGAAAGGAAGAAACTAGCAAGACTACTCTAAGCTTTAGCAAATGCTCAATGTGCATCCAATGCTAACACAAGCTCCCTATTTATAGAAAAACAAAGTGATAGGTGAGAGAATGGAAAGCATGGCTGATGGTAAGAAAGAGAAAATATCTCTTTGATGGTGTCATACAAGCATGGTTTGAAGCATGGAGCTCATGACACAAGGTATGGCTTCAAGCATGGGTTTTTGAGTGATCTTTTCTTTAAATTGTGGATGAAATTAGGCTTCTAGAAGACCAACATGGCTGGAAGTTTTTCAGCCACAAATAATTGAAGGGAATGATTTATTTTACTTGGTTATTCATTTGGAAAAGCAAGCTTGATTGAAATTATGACAAGGCATGACAAGTAAGATGATTTGAGGTGATTTTCCTTTAAGTTTGAAATATAATAATTCATGAAAATGGGGGATGATTTTCGGTCAGATTTGGGCAGCAAGGAGAGAGGAAAAATCTTCCATGTAATTGGGTGTTAATGATAGGATTAAGTGTAGGTTAGTTTAGGTACAAGGTTAGGAGTAATTAAGCTTAAGTTTAGGTAACTAAGCATGTGTATTGGGAATTTTATGACAAGGTTAGGAGTGCTCTTACATCATTAGAGAATTTAAAACTCATTTGTGAATAAACAATGTGTATCACAATCCCATGATTTAAGGAAAGAGAGAGAAAACACTATTTGTGCACTATTTGCACACTATTCATTGATTCCTACACTCAAAGTCCTTGAATTTAAAGATAGGGTTTTAAGTTTATCTAAGCAATTTTAGGTTCTAATCATCTTTATTAAATTATTTTCACCTTAGATTAATTATGGAAATTAATTAACCTTCGATTAGAGCCTAATATTGCTTAGGTTTCGCTTAACCGTGTGATTAGGTGTAAACATACGAAACTACGGGCAAAACCGTAATTTTGCACTTATTTTGCCCGGGACCTCCGGGACCAAAACTAAGACCATAGAAAACATAAAAACATCTTTTAAAACCATCTGGAGAGGTTTCGGGTTCATCCGGCACTTGCAAAAGGGTAAAACGCCACATGGGCATTTTGGTCATTTCGACCCGAAAACTCGAAAAATGAGATTTTCGATCCCGAAAAGGAACACAAGTCATCCAATCCCCTTCCAACATTGAGTTTGCCCTTCGAGTACTGCCGGACCTGGCTTTCCTCGGGTCAGGTGATAATGACCTCAGGGGCATTTTGGTCATTTTCACTCTAGCAGAAAATCGGGGCATTACACAACCTTGAGTTATTGTCAAAAGTTTTGAATGATTATTTGTAAAATATATTTTTAGATAGCACAATATATTCTATTATGTTCTTAGCACTTCTATGATGTTATCATACTCAAATATAACATAAAAAGATAGTATGTGAAACTTGATTTTTTTAATAAAAATTACTAAAGACATAAAAATGGTAGGTGCTGGAATTTCTGGTTGATTCTGGCAGCAGGCACTTCGGAATGTAATGATCATAAAATATGAAGTATCCCGAAATAAAAACATTTTTATCATAAACTAGACTCATTATAGAAGACTCTCCAAAAAGAATCACCCAAAACGGAGTTCTCTAGCTCAAGATATAAATTTTCAAAGCTAAGCCAAAGCGAAACTCTACATATGACCTTGCAGTAGTAAAATAAGTGTAACTCACTATATAAAAATCCAAATGGACTGATTTCAACTCCTTAGGAAAGTTAACACATAGAGAAACACATATATGTATGTTATACATAATGCTTTGCACCACGTAAATATAGAATGAGAAATAAATTTTAAGGACACTGTCTTTGTGAGAGTGTAGTTTGGAGCAGTTACAGCTAAGGAAAGACTTGGTATTTAAGCGTGTCCATTGTGACCCACCTCTCTTTCTGGGAACCCTCCTGTGCACGGATTACAGTTGAATTACACTAAAACTTAATGAATTAGGAATCTAAAACTACCTTTTCTAGGCTGAGATAACAAGTATATAGAGAGCTACAAATTTTTCTCCTAAAAGATGTTAGAAATTGAAATAGAAGATTCAAGTCTTGCAAGAAAACTTAAATATTTAAGTAGTAATAATCTTCAAGAGGAAATATATATATATAGAAGTCATAGGGGAGCTTTAAAATATGTAAAGAATATTTAATAATATTTTAAAGTGCATTAATGTATTACTAAAAATTAAGTGTACAAAGAAGACTAAGAGAATCTATATAAGATCTTATATAAGTCTATCCGCTAAATACCTGCTTAACATGAATACTATTTTTACCATGAGACTTAGTATGAAATGTCTACTATTTGATATAAGATTGTGTATGAAATGTTTCTATGATATCCAAGCTGATATATAGTATTATGAATATATATTGATGAGTTATGAAATGATAAGAATGGATGATTGATTGTACCATGATTTATTTATGATTGCATGATTATTTTTCACTCAATGAGAATAAAAGTAAAGCCTGAAAAAGTAGCAATGATAGTCTGGAAAAGTGGACTTGAGCTAAGCTCACGGCTTAACCCCCTAAACCATTGAGATCATGGCAACGGAAAGAAAACCAAAAGGTTATGGCGACGGCCACGGTATGAGCTCATTACCCTTTTAGGGTGGTCTAAGGCATTGATGTATTCATCCCGTGAGTAATTATGAGACATGTCAATAAAAGAAGATAAAGTGTCATGCATGAATACTACTAGTAGAAATGCTTGTATGATTACAAAAAGGATGCATGAAATCATTAAGTGATGTGTTGACTTGTAATTGATGAGTTAAGTTAGATATGTATGACTTTGCTAATAAGAATAGTTTAAAAGTAACTCTACCTCGGCTAATCACGTTTACGAAAATCTTGATAAATGAACCTTTACCTGTCCATCACTTTGTAAACAAACCCGAGGTAGCTGGAGTGACAATGATGACACGATCGATACCAAGTTGAAATTCCTACTCTGAAATCCAGCATTTCTCACTCCTATGTATGTTTCCGTTGTCACCACCAGATACTGATGGATCCCAACTATTCGAGAAGGGGGAAGTCTCGCTTCCCTGAGTAAAGATGCACGGAGTCTGGGGAGCTAGGGAGAAAGACCACTACTAGCCTAGCCTCAGATTAGACATCTGATAGGTTAAGAACCACTACCACCACCTCTGTAGTAATCTATGCTAGAGATTTTTACTTTTCCACTATTGCTATTCGTATGCTGTATTTTCTTCTATGTACTATTTTATGAGATGTATCAAAAGCCAGTAATGTATTTACTCGTGTAGGAGCTACTATGTAAACTCATGTTGGTAACAATGATATTACTGCTCAGTAAACTTCAATGTTAGAAATTATATTAAATCGAAACTATGGCGCACATATCATTCACATTTCAGGCTTAATTTTTAAAAGTAGATTTGTATAAAAAAAATTACCCCTATCTTCTTATCATTAATTTAAAAATAAAATTGATTAAAGAATATAGGTAACAACTAATAGAGTCCAGGTCTATTAGGGTGTTACATCTGACATATGGAAATAATAGAAACAAGGCTTATGTTGAATGAGGAGAAGGCAAAAAGAAGAAATTCCCTAGAGATATTATGAGTCGGTAGACATATCGGCTAGGAATAGATCTGTGTGAGATTCGAAAAGGGAAAAAAATGAACTCCAATGATCATGTATAGGAATGAGCTTAGTCCTAATAAGTAATCTATTTCCTTTGTGTGGCATAAACCACTAAATACTATGTGGTATAAAGGCATTAGTTAGCATGAAAGGGATAACTAGCCACTCATACAAACCATACTTAGTTTTAAAAGGCAGTTTTCCACTCATCCCCTTCCCTTATGCCTAATATGATGATACCCACTTTTTAAATCAATTTTAGAAAAATAATAGGCACTATACAGTTCATCAAGAAGGTTATCTAACCTAGGAATAGGGTGTCAGTATTTGACTGTGATGTTGTTGATTGCTCTATAATCACTGCACATCCTGCAAGTCCTATCCTTTTGTCGGCACTAGAATTACTGAGACAACACACGGACTCAAGCTTTCTTGCATCCAAAACTTTGTCATCAACTCCTCAACTTGCTTTTATATTTCTTTTGTCTCTTGATGATTGCTCCTATAAGCTGGCCGATTGGGTAAAGATGCATTAGGGATGAGATTAATATGATGCTTCATCCCTCTCAAGTAAATAAAGTGGCTTGTTGGCAAGCAGCAACCTCTTTACCTCACTTTCTTTTGCTAAACAACTTTGTTTACTCTCAAGTGTTTCACTTAATCCCACAAGTGTTTCACTATTTTTCTTTCCACTCTTTTTTTATCATGTTTTTCACTCTTTTCTATGTCATTAATCTCTTTTCTCTCTTGCACTCTCTAGGAGATAAAAGGTTTGATCTTCAATTTTATTTGATCTTCACATTTCCATAATTTTATTTGATCCTCACATATTTCTCTAGGAGGTAAAGGTATGAGTACTCCCACTGTGCATGAAAGAAATCTTGTTTGTGAACCTATCATGAACAACTTTGGTGTCATATTTCCATGGCCTCCCTAAGAGAATATGGCTTGCCTCCATTGGAACCACATCACATACCACTTTGTCATTGTATTGTCTCATGGAAATGTGAAGCTCCACTTGCTTGCTCACTTTCATCTCTCCATCTTCACTAAGCCATTGGAGTTTGTGTGGCTTAAGATATGGCTTGGTCTCAAAATTTAATATGGACACTAATCTAGAGCTGGCCATATCGGTACAACTCCCTCCATCCATAATCAAAGAACATAGTTTTCTATTGATTGAACACCTAGAATGAAAGATGTTATCTTTTTGGGAATCATCAAGAGCTTGCATCCGACTTCCAAGCAACCTCCTAATCATCAATAAATCTCCTTCTTAGGCGTCCACAATGATCTCCTCATCTACCTCTTCCTCTTCCTTGGCTTTACTAGCTAAAGACTTACTAGTAATTTCTCCATCTTCCTTCAGTAACATAGTCTTCTTGGTTGGACACTCCGAAGCTATGTGACCTCTCCTCAAGCACTTAAAGCATTTTATCTCACTACTCCTTATCTTTTTAGGGGTCTCATTGAACTTGAAATGAGTCCTTTGAGGTGTAACCATGGTATTGTTAGAAGAAGTACCTCCCTCCTTCTTGTTTCTTTCCTTCCAACTTGAAGAATTGAAATTAGAAGAACTCCTCCTCATGATACCTTTTCTCTTCAGTTGCTGTTCTACTTTGATAGCTTGATGTACCAAGTCTTACAACTCCATATAATTTTGTAGCTCAACCATACCTCTAATGTCATTATTCAGCCCATTCAGAAAATGTGCCATAGTTGCCTCCTTATCCTCAGTCACATTGGCTCTAATCAAAGACACCTCCATCTCCTTGTAATATTCATCAACACTCTTGCTACCTTGTGTGAGTCTTTTTAGCTTGTTATGGAGGTCCCTATGATAATAAGAAGGGACAAATCTCCTTCTCATTAACCTGTTCATTTCAACCTAAGTATCCTCCAAAGGATCTTCATATCTAAGTCGCTCTTTTTGCAATTGGTTCCACCAAATAAGAGCATAGTCCATGAACTTCATGGCTACCATCTTTACTTTCTTCTCTTCATTATAATTACGGCATAAGAATAATTACTCAATTTTCATCTCTATTCAATATAAGCCCCTGGATCACTCTTCCCTTGAAAGGTAGGATATTAAGTTCACTCCTTCAATTTGGTCCTCTCTAGTATCACCGTCATTATCTCTTCTCCTCCTTCCATCAATCTTCCTTCTACCTCTCTCATCATCATGATGTTCTTGACTCTCTAACTGTTCAATTCTCTCATATAACTCCTCTGTATACTCATTCATCATCCTTTGTATTTGAGCTGTAATAGCCTCCACTAACAATCTATTGTTTCTTTGAGGAAGAGGGGTACCATCACCACCTGTTCCTATCATAATTCAAGTAAAAAGAACAAAAAAATATGAAAGCAATAGGATCTCACCACTCTTTGAACATGTTTGCACTCCTAGAGATGTATTACTCATGTTTGTTGCTCTCTAATAGGCTTTTGTATAAAGTTCTCTCTTACTTTTTTCCACTCAAGTGCTCTTGTAGGCTCGTAAATGGAATCACAGGTCAATTCAAAGAGAAACTCCAACAATGCCAATGTTTAATCACAAAACAACAAGAGGTCAAACAAAAGGAAACATTAAGGCAAAACTTTAGATAAGCAAGAAAAATAAAACAAGGGTAAGCACACTCAAATGGCCAAACAAGACAAGAATAAGCTAAAGGTTCAAAGAACAAAAGAAACCATTGTTCTAACTATTTTTTTTAGGTCAAATTCTATTTTTTTTAATTCTGTTCTTGATGATTGTAGATGAATAGACTAAATGGAATCACATCAAAACAAGCAGATAAACATCAAACTAATAAAGCCTAGAAAGATTGAAATGAAACAATTCCCAAGAACATCAAGAACACATGATGAACATTCTGCACCTTTTTTTTAACCCACTAATCCAATGTAACATCAAACAAAGGCAGAAATGGAAACTAGAAGAAATATCACAAAATTAAGCAAAAGGATGAGGACTCAAAAACAAATTCGCAGGTTGCACTAGCTTGAGCTTGTTAAAACAAATTCCCTGTATCTCAAGCTAGAAAATTCAGATTGCAATGATTCCAAACTAAGTGAAAATTGAGACTCTGAAATTCAAAAATGACCCAAGAAACACCGAAATATGATACGTAAAACTCTAGATATGAACAAAAAAAAATAGACCAATTCTACTGAATTAGAACAGAGCTCTGATTACCAAATGTTACCATCAAAAATGGAAACATGAGGAATGTAATTGGTCGGAGGTGCCACAATCAAGAATGATTAATAAGCCAAGGGAGATCACCACAAGAGCAATTGGATACTCTTGATAAGACCTAGGATTCCAAGCAAGAACCAAAGAGATATTCTTACCAAAAAATGGTAATCTGATCTGAATATTGCAAAAGTCCCTTCTCAAAGGTGTTTACAAGGTTTATAAATTAAATAAGAGCTTAGCAAGTAGGCTGTAATACTCAACCCATGATTAAAATCTAAACTAAATAAAATATAAAATTAACAAATGATGGGCTGTACAAAATTCACAAGCCCAATTACATTATTAAAAAAGACAAACTTTAGTTAGTAATATAAAAGGCTTAAAAAAAGATGGTGGCAGTCCATATAACATCAAGGTGTTCAAGTGAGATTATGTAATGCACCATTTTGGGCTTCAAGTCTTCCAAATTATGGGTAGCCTCAAGAATTGTTGCTACAACTTGTTGCAATGCATCCTTTGCCTTCCTAGCCTTTCCTCTTGTCATTGCCACTGGCCGTGTTCTCATTAGCCCCAAAACAAAGTCCATAGATATATCAATCCAAGGAAAATCAGGAACAGGCAGAGGAGTATATAAACCATGTGGCATCATATTTGATTTTGCCTTTTTACAAACAATGCAATACTGACAATATTTGTGCACATCATTTTCATATGGGGCCAATAAAAATGTTCATGCAATATGTCCAAAGTTTTATGGACCCCAAAATATCCCATTAATCCTCCCTCATGTGCCTCGTTCACAAGCAAATATCTTATGGAACACTTAGACACACACAATCTTTTTTCTTTAAAAAAGTATCCATTGTGCCTACAGTAACCATTTTGAGACACATTTTCACAAGCAGCATATATCTCAAAAAATTCAGCATCATACAAATACATTTCTCTCAAAGTCTCAAGTCCAAAAATTTTAGTTTCAAGAGTAGAAAATAATGCATGCCTCTTAGATAAAGCATCAGCCACTATGTTCCCCTTCCCTTTTTTATGCTTAATAACATATGGGAATTGTTCTAAAAACTCAACCTGTTTAGCATGCCTTTTATTCAACTTGCCTTGTCTTTTCAAGTATTTTAGGGGCTCATTATCACTATGAATTACAAATTCTTTGGGGAATAAATAATGCTGCCAAAGTTTTCAAAGCACGCACTAAGGCATACAATCTCTTATCATAAGTGGGATAGTTTAGGGCAGCCCCATTTAAACTTCTCACTAAAATAAGCAATTGGATGGCCTTCTTGCATCAAAACAGCCCCAATGCTCACATTTGATATATCGCATTCAAGTTCAAAAGATTTAGCAAACTTGGGCAAAGCAAGAATGGGTGCATTAGTTAGCCAATGCTTAAGGGCAGCAAGGGCTTGCTCTTGTTTCTCTCCCTATTTGAAAATCACATGCTTTTTTAACTATCTTATTAAGAGGTGCAGCCCAGGTGCTAAAGTCTGTAACAAACCTCCTATAGAAACTAGCTAAGCCATGAAAACTTCTCACTTCAGTCACATTCTTAGGTGTTGGCCATTCTTGAATGGCCTTGACCTTTTCTCAACTTGCACTCCTTTTGCACTCACAACAAAGCCTAAGAACACTACACGATCGGTGCAAAAAGTGCATTTCTCAAGATTAGCATGCAATTTTTCTTTTCTAAGCACATGCATGATAGCTCTCAAATATTCAATATGCAAGTCAAAACTAGTGCTATAGATTAGAATGTCATCAAAGTAAACAACAATAAACTTGCCAATAAAATCTCTTAAAGACATGGTTCATTAATCTCATAAAAATGCTTGGGGCATTAGTTAGCTCGAAAGGCATAAACAGCCACTCATACAAACCATACTTAGTTTTAAATGTATTTTTCCACTCATCCCCTTCCCTTATCCTAATCTGATGATACCCACTTTTTAAATCAAGTTTAGCGAAATAACAAGCACTATACAGTTCATCAGAAAGGTCATCTAACCTAGGAATAGGGTGTCGGTATTTGAATGTGATGTTGTTGATTGCTCTACAGTCACTACACATCCTCCAAGTTCCATCCTTTTTAGGCACCAGAATCACTAGGACAGCACATGGACTCAAGCTTTCTTGCACCCAAACTTTTGTCATCAACTCCTTAACTTCCTTTTATATTTCTTTTGTCTCTTGACAATTGCTCTTATAAGCTAGCCAATTAGCTAAAGATACACCAGGGATGAGATCAATATGATGCTCAATCCCTCTCAAAGGTGGCAATCCGCTTAGAACCTCATTTGGAAACACGTCCTTGTATTCTTGCAAAAAAAACTCAACACTAGTAGCGATAGCAATTTTATTAGAGTTATCAGCAGTTAAAACATTTTTCTTACAATAAAGTAAATAAAATGACTTGTTGGCAAGTAGCACCCTCTTCACCTAACTTTCTTTTGCTAATTAACTCTGTTTACTCTCAAGTGTTTCACTTAATCCTACAAGTGTTTCACTCATTTTCTTTCCACTCTTTTGTGTATCACTAATCTCTTTTCTCTCCTGTACTCTTCTTTTTCTCAATTTTATTTGATCTTCACACACCTCTCTAGGAGATAAAGGTTTGACTACAATTTTCCTCTCATTGTGTACGAAAGAAATCTTGTTTGTGAACCCATCATGAATAACTTTGGTGTCATATTTCCATGGCCTCCCTAAAAGAATATGGCTTGCTTCCATTGGAACCACATCACATATCACTTTGTCATTGTATTGGCCCATGAAAATGTACAGCTCCACTTGCTTGCTCACTTTCATCTCTCGATCTTCACTAAGCCATTGGAGTTTGTATGGCTTAGGATGCGGGTTGGTCTCGAAATTTAATTTGGACACTAATCTAGAGCTGGTCACATTGGTGCAACTTCCCCCATCCACAATCAAAAAACATGGTTTCCCATCAATTGAACACCTAGAATGAAAGATGTTCTCTCTTTGGGAATCATCAAGAGCTTGCATCCGACTTTCAAGCAACCTCCTAATCATCAGTAAATCTCCTTCTTGGGTCTCCATAATGATCTCCTCATCTACCTCTTCCTCTTCCTTGGCTTCACTAGCTGAAGACTCACTAGTAATTTCTCCATCTTCCTTAAGTAACATATAGTCTTCTTGGTTGGACACTCTGAAGCTATCTGACCTCTCCTTAAGCACTTAAAGCATTTTATCTCACTACTCCTTATCTTTTTAGGGGTCTCATTGGACTTGAAATGAATCCTTTGAGGTGCAACCATGGTATTGTTAAAAGAAGTACCTCCCTCCTTTTTATTTCTTTCCTTCCAACTTGAAGAATTGAAATTAGAAGAACTCCTCCTCATGATACCTTTTCTCTTAAGTTGCTGCTCTACTTTGGTAGTTTGATGTACCAAGTCTTCCAACTCTATATAATTTTGTAACTTAACCACATCTCTAATGTCATTATTTAGCCCATTCACAAAACGTGCCATAGTAGCCTCCCTATCTTCATTCATATTGACTTTAATCAAAAACACCTCTATCTCCTTGTAATATTCATCAATACTCCTACTACCTTATGTGAGTCTTTGGAGCTTGTTACGAAGGTCACTATGATAATAGGAAGGGACGAATCTACTTCTCATCGACCTCTTCATTTCAACCTAAGTATCCACCAAAGGTTCTTCATATCTAAACCGCTCATTTTGCAATTGATTCCACCAAATAAGAGCATAGTCCATGAACTCCGTGGCTGCCACCTTTACTTTCTTTCCTTCATTGTAGTTGTGGCATGAGAATAATTGCTCAATTTTCATCTCCCACTCAAGATAAGCCTTTGGATCACTCTTCCCTTTATGCAATGTTCTCTCTTGCCTTTTACCACTCAAGTGCTCTTGCAGGCTCTTAAATGGAATCACAGGTCAATTCAAAGAGAAACTCCAACAACTCCGATGTTCAATCACAAGACAACAAGAGGTCAAACAAAAGAAAACACTCAAATCAGATCCAAAAGTGGCAAGTAGGAAAAACTTAACAAGGATAAGCACACTCAAATCAGAGGCCAAACAAGATAAGAATAAGCTAAAGGTTTGAAGAACAAAAGAAACAAGCCACTGTTCTTACCCTTTTTTTTGTTGTCAAATTCTGTTTTTTTTTTCAATTCTTTTTTTTAATCTGTTCTTGATGATTGTAGATGAACAGACTAAATGGAATCACTTCAAAGCAAGCATATATTTAACAACTAAACATCAAACTAACAAAGCCTAGGAAGATTGAAATGAAACAATTCTCAAGAACACATGATGAACATTCTGCACCTTTTTTTTTAACCCACTTATTGAATGTAACGTCGAACAAAGACAAAAATGGAAACTAGAAGAACATCACAAAATTAAGCAAAAAGATGAGGACTCAAAAACAAATTCCCAGGTTGTACCAATTTGAGTTCATTAAAAAAAATATGCTGTATCTCAAGCTTGAAAATTCAGATTGCAACTATTCCAAGAAAACTGAGACTTTGCAACGCCGAAATATGGTACATGAAATCTGAACCAAAGAAAACTGACCAATTCTACAGAATTTGAACTGAGCTCTAATTACCAACTGATATGATTTTCTGCTCTACCTTGGTCAGAATTGAAAACAAGGAGAAGAAATAATCACAAAATAAAAAAAAAGATGGAAGGGACAAGGAATGGAAATGGTTGGAGGGCACCACAATCAAGGATGATTGATAAGCCAAGGGTGATTGCCACAAGAGCTATTGGAAACTCTTGATAAAACCTAGGGTTCCAAGCAAGAACCAAAGAGAGAATCTCACCCAAAAAAAGGTTTTTGATTTCAATGGGCAAAAAGTTCACCTTCAAAGGTGTTTACAAGATTTATAAACTAAACTTCAGCAAATGGGCTGTAACACTTAGCCCAAAAAGATAAAACCTAAACTTTTTTTAAAAAAATGTGAAATTAAAAAGTAATGGTTATATGCAATTAACAAGCCTAGTTACATTATTACTAACTTAAAATTAGGAAGCCCAAATTAAGCTTGATTAGTCATCTGAACACAGCGGACTAGTCTTGGATCTTTATATTCTTGAATGGGCTTTGCCTCTAGCAAACTTGAAATCATTTGGGCCAAAGCTTCCTTAGCTCTTTTTTTTTTTGGATCTAGTCATTGGTCCACCAAGTCCTTCCAAAGGAACTCCTTGCCTTTTCTTGCTTGAGTCTATTTTATCTTCCATGATCACATCATGTGAAGGGGGAAGAAAACATGACAGAGGAGGTAGAGACCATAGACATGATGATGATCTAAGATGTGTGAAAGTCAAGGTACTTCCTTCCAAGGGAGAAATGATCCTGAAATATACCTTGAGTGGGAGATGAAAATAGAACAAATTTTCTCATGTCGTAATTATAATGATGAAAAAAAAAAGTGAAGGTGGCTGCCCTTGAGTTCACCAATTATGCCTTAATTTGGTGGGATCAAAGTGTAAAAAGAAAGAAGACATGGACAGCATCCTATCAACACTTGGGATGAAATGAAAACTTTGATGAGAAAGAGATTTGTGTCTTCCCACTGCCATAGGGAATTGCATAACAAATTGCAAAGACTCACCCAAGGAAGTAGGAGTGTGGATGAGTATTATAAAGAGAAAGAGATGGCTTTGATTAGGGCTAATATTGTGGAGGGTAGGGAACCAACCATGGCTCGGTTTCTCCATGGCCTAAACCGAGATATTGGAGACAATGTAGAGTTACAACATTATGTGGAGCTTGAAGACTTAGTTCATCAAGCAATGAAAGCAAATAAACAATTAAAGAGAAAGGGTACTATGAAGAAACCATCTTCTTCGAACTACTCTTTAAGTCGGAAAGACAAGCCAAAGAAGGAGGATTTTTCTTTAATTCTAAGGAGGTAGCCAGCACTAAAAAGCCTATTCCTACTACTTCTTCTACTTCTAAGAGTAGGGATATCAAGTGCTTTAGGTGTTTGGGAAAAGGACATATTGCATCTGAATGCCCAAATAAGAAGACTATGGTGGTAAAGGATAATGGGAGCATCTCTAGTGAAGAAATTTCTTCTTATTCCTCTTCTTCAAGTGATGAGGAAAATGATGGTGCAGCCTATGCACAAGATGGAGATCTCTTGATGGTTAAGAGGTTATTAGGAAGTCAAGCCAAGGAGCATGAGGAGAATCAAAGAGAAAATATTTTTCATACCTGTTACCTTATTCAAGGCAAAACATGCTCTATGATCATCGATGGTGGGAGTTGCAGCAATGTGGCAAGCACTAGGTTGGTCACCAAACTCAACCTAAAGACTACACCACATTCAAAACTATATAAGCTCCAATGGCTAAGTTATAGTGGTGAATTGGTAGTAAATCAACAGGTCTTGATTAATTTCTCCATTGGCAAATATGAAGTTCAAGTTCCATGTGATATTGTACCAATGGAGGCAAGCGACATTCTTCTTGGAAGCCCTTGGCAGTTTGATAAGTGAGTTCACCCTAATGAATTCTCTAACAAGTTCTCTTTTGTTCACAATTTCCACAAAGTCATGCTTGTATCATTGTCACCTAGGGAGGTTTGTGAGGATCAAATAAAAATGAGAGAGAAAAAGAGAAAAAGAAGAGCAAGAACTTAAAACAGAAAAAGAGTATGTGAAAAAGAAAATATTTGATTTTGAGGACAAAACTCAAAAGAAAGGGGGGAAAGAAAAGAAAAGAGAGAACAAGGAAAAGGAGAGAAAAATAGAAAATTTGTTTGCAAGAGGAAATGAGGTGAAAAGAGCTTATCTTGCAAGGTAGCCTATATTTCTTCTTTTGTACAAGGATACTTACCTAGGATCTAATGCTAACTCTTTGCCTAGTGATATTGTTGCTATTTTGCTGGACTTTGAGGATGTGTTTCCCAAGGAAGTGCCTCATGGTTTGCCACCAATGAGAGGGATAGAACACCAAATAGACCTTATTCCTAGTGCTTCTCTACCCAATAGGCCAGCCTATAAGTGCAACCCTCAAGAAACAAAGGAGATACAAAATCAAGTGGAGGAGTTGTTGCAAAAAGGATGGATTAGAGAGAGCCTAAGTCCTTGTGCTGTACCCATAATCTTGGTGCCTAAAAAGGATGGATCATGGAGGATGTGTACTGATTGTAGAGCAATCAACAACATCATAATTCGATATAGACATATTATCCCTAGACTTGATGAATTGCATGGTGCTTGCTTCTTTTCTAAAATTGATTTGAAAAGTGGGTACCATCAAATTAGGATAAGGGAAAGGGATGAATGGAAAACTGCCTTCAAAACTAAATATAGATTGTATGAATGGTTGGTAATGCCCTTTGGGTTAACTAATATGCACTAAGCACTTTTATGAGGCTTATGAACCATGTCTTGAGAGAACATTTTGGAAAATTTGTTGTTGTATACTTTGATGATATTCTGGTCTATTCCAAGAGTTTTGATGAGCATGTTGCACATCTCAAACCTGTCTTGCATGTCCTTAGAAAGAAGATACTATATGCTAACTTGGAAAAGTGTTCTTTTTGCACTAATCAAGTGGTTGTTCTTGATTTTGTTATAAGTTCTAAAAGAATACAGGTTGATGAAGAGAAAGTTAAGGCCAATAGAGATTGGCCAACTCCCAAAACTGCGAGCAAGGTTAGGAGCTTCCATGGGTTGGCAAGCTTCTATAGAAGATTTGTGAAGGATTTCAGCACGTTGGCAGCACCCTAAATGAAATTGTTAAGAAAAATGTGGGTTTTAAATGGGGGGAGAATCAAGAAAATGCATTTCAAGCACCTAAAGACAAATACATGCAGCCATTCTGGCTTTGCCTAATTTTTCTAAGTTATTTGAAATTGAATTTGATGCATCTAATGTGGGTAATGGGGCTATTTTACTTCAAGAGGGTCATCCCATTGCATATTTTAGTGAGAAATTAAGTGGAGCTAGTCTTAGCTATCCCACTTATGATAAAGAATTGTATGCACTTGTTAGAGCTTTGCAAACATGGCAGCACTATCTTTTGCCTAATGAATTTGTCATTCATAGTGATCATGAAACTTTGAAGTACTTGAAAGGGCAAGGAAAGCTCAACAAAAGGCATGCCAAATAGGGTTCTTGAACAATTTCCTTATCTGATTAAGCATAAGCAAGGAAGGTAAATTGATGAGAATTCAACCAAGACCAACAAAGTTCAAGATCAATTACAACACATGGATGGACTAATGACTAGAGCTAGAGTAAAAAGGCTAAAAGAAGCTTTGCAAGGCCTAGTCATGGAAGCAAAGATCAAGAGCAATCAGATTGAGCATGAGATGCCAAATTGGACCAATCTTATTCAGTTTGATGAATACTCAAGTCCGACATGAAGAAGTCACTTGAAGACCCAAAGAATAAGCCCAATTCACATGATCAAGTTGCAAATAGATTGGGCTGGAATAATTAGTGCAATTTGTCTTATTTTCTTATAATTTTCATGCACCTTTTAATGTCTTTCAATTCAGATACCTTTTACTTGTTTTCAACTCAGTTTTAAGAGTTTTTAGAGTTCCTAGTAGGTAGTGAAAGTGATAATTGTAACGCCCCGATTTTTCTGTCTGAGAGGAAAATGACCAAAATGCCCCTAAGGTCATTTTCTGCCCGAAATTCGAGGATGGCCAGCTCGGCAGTCCTTGAAGGGCCAACTCAATGTTTGAAGGGGATTGGATGACCTTCAAATGGTTTCGGAGGCGAAAGTCTCAGTTTCTGTAGTTTCGGGTCAAAATGATCAAAATACCCCTATAGCGTTTTTACGCTGGTAAATGTGTCGTTGAGCTCGAAACTTTCCCCGAGGGTTTAAAACAATGTTTTCATGTATTTAAAAGTCTCTGTTTAAGTTCCAGTGGTCCCGGCAGTTTTTGCACAAAATTATGATTTTGCCCCCGGGATAGTGCCGTTTGAGCTTAATGACACAATTAAGCAAACCTAAGCAATATTAGACTCTAATCGAAGATTAATTAATTTTCATAATTAATCTAGAATCAAAATAAGTTAATAAAATTAATTAGGACCTAAAATTGCTTAGATTAAACTTAAATATCTTTTTAAAGCTCCTTGAATAGTGTTTTCTCTCTCCAATTTCTTAAATCATGGAATTGTGTCTAGAATTGTTTATGCACTAAAATGAGTTTATAACTCACTAATGATACAAGACCACTCCTTAAACATGTCTTGACAACCTTGATTATCCATTTTCTCACCTAAACACTTTTTTACAAATTCCTAATCTTAATCCTAATCAAAGATACACATAAACATAACTCTAAACCACAATTAAAATGCAAGAAACCCTTCCCATGGCTGATGCAAGTTCGGCCATCTCCTCCCCCATTTACATCACATGTTGATTTGTTTCTCACTCAAAGAACCATGCTTGACCCATACTTGCACCCATACTTGAACCCATACCTAGCTATGCCTTCCACCATGCCTTGAACTATACCTTGGAGAAGATATTTTCTCCTCCTTTGTGCTGTAATGGCCAAAGCCTTACCTCCCCTAAACACCTCTCATTTTGTTTCATTTCTCTATAAATAGCATGCTTGGGTGAACTTGCATCATTTTGGGTTCATTTGCTAAGTGTAAGTTTTCAAAGAGCACTTCAAAGTTTTCTTTTTCTCTCAAAGTTTAAGTGTCCAAGTTCTTTAAGTTCTTCATCCTCTTCACTCATCTCAACCTCTAATCACTTGGTAGGGATTTTCTTTCAAATGTTTCTTTCATTTAAGTTCTTAAACTCTTTATGTGTTCATAGTTTCTCTTGAATCTTTTTGGGAACTTCTTTTCTCCTCCTTCTCCTTCTTTGTTTCAGCCATGAGGCTTGAAGAGCAAAGAAATGAGAGCTTGATGATGAGGGTTTTATGATGATGTTCATCACTTGAGCAAACCTCTAAAGCTTGATCTTTGTTCTTGAGTTAAAAATGTTTTTAGTTCTTTCTTTCTTGAACCTTGAAATCTTTAACTTTGATGATGTTTTAAAATGGTTACATGAACTCAATGATGAGCACTCATGATGTTGGTGTTAATACATCATCAAGATCATGGTCTCTAGAGTCTCAAAATGGTTCTTTCTTGCTCTCAAGTTTAGGTTTCTTTTCTTTCCTTTTCTCTAAAATTTCGGTCAACCATCCTTGGTAGTCCAAACATGATAGCTTGATGGTGAGAGTCCTAGTTGGTGACTTTGTGTTCACCACAAAGAAATCTCTAAAGCTTGAGTTTTCATAAAGGTGTTATAAAGTTCATTTATGGTTATATTTTTAAGGAATGTTCTCTTGAGTTCTAAGAACTCTAGACCTCACTTTACCTTGTCATGATAAGTTTGGGTTAAGATTAAAGTTCCTCTAAAAGTCTTGTATGAGCTCTAATAAGAAATAAAATAAACTCACATTCATATTTATATTCAAGCTTATGCATTACATATTTACTTTGAGCTTTGCATTCATATTTATTTTCCAAGCTATCACTTAAAGTTAAAGGATAAGAAATGGAGTGCATCTCATGTTTACGTTCTTGTCTAGCATATCTACTTTCCATCACTAAAGAACATAAAGATTTAAAATGAGAGCTTGCATTATCACCTAATTAATTCTCAAAGCCTTTCTATTTCGTCCTTAAAGTCGATTGTTGCTGGGCCTAGAGTACTAAAATAACGAAATGAACTTGCATGACATATTTATTTTAAGTCTTGCATATTTAAATTCCAAGCCTTGCATATTTACTTCAAGTCTTGCATATTTAAATTTCAAGCCTTGCATATTTGTTTCAAGTCTTGCATATTTACTTTAAAGTTCTCACTTCACTTTGTAACGAAGAATAAAAATGAAGTGCATAGCATGTTTAGATTATATCATCACTTAAAAACCTTAGAGCTCAAGGACTTACCCATTTTATCTCAAGTTAAAGTACAAAATGGAAGCATTCTTCGAATGCATAATTTCGGCCAAGTAACAATGATGAGCTTGGAATGAGTTTCATCTAGTTACAAGGGTCAACAACCTATGTTCTAGTATTTTCTTTAAGTTTGATAAGTTTTATAAAGTTATGAAAAACAAGATTTATGATTCTATTCCTCTTCTAAAGAAGTATTAAATTGGTTACTGACCTAAGGTTATTTTTAGCCTCTTGAGAAAATAAAATGGTTTGTAAAGAGTTTTAGAAGTTCTAAAATAATTTCAAGGGAAACTAGCCACTTATATGTTTTAGAAACGTCAAATTATGTGTCTTTTTGGAATTGAACTATTCGGTTTTGTCTCGATATGCTTGATGCTGAATGATGATGTTTTGATGTGTTAGAATGTGTGAAAAATGATATATGATGAGGTAGGAACACTTCTATGTATGTTAGGGGAGAAATTAGCTTCATAGGAAAATCGTAAAGTTGGAATTTAACGTATGTTTAACCCCTTTAATCTTAATGAATGCCAAAACTATTTTAGTATGATAACAATCAGTTTATGATTACTTAAGCATGAAAAATTTGGTTACATTTGAAGTAGGATTGAATTTTAGCACCTATAGAGAAACTAGTAACTAGAAAACCATAAAAATGCAATTCTAGAACTCTTAGAACATTTAATTTTCTGATTCTGTACAGAACCCTTATAATCTAGTAAACATGATTTATAATTAGTTCAAAGGCTTAGGGATACCTCATAATTGGCTTAGATTTAATTAATAGCACCTTAGACGAAGACGAAACTCAGAAAGGGTCTAAAACATAGTTTCTAGAACCCTGTAATCACAAGATGTAAACTTTACCCTTAAAGCATGATGCTGTCTAGACTCAGTAATAGACATAAATATTTGTAAGAATTGCTAGTTGGGAATCTTAAGGTGCATAAAAGGGTTGATAGTGAATGTTAGAATAATTATACCTCAAGTTAAAGACCCGTAAGGGTCAAAACATAAGACACCATAGGTCCCAAGACATAATGAACCTTATGACTTCCAGTAAATGTATGATTGATTATGAGAATGACTTGATGTCTTATGACAGTGTTGAATGGTTGTGCATGTCCTACAAGTTTTGTGGCATAAAGCAAGTTTGAAGGAAATCCGATGTACGCCGTTATGCTGTCGAATTTCCTATCAAACTTCAGGATTTGAGAAAAGTTTGTGAAAACCCCTAGGTGACACTGGTTCAACCGAGCACCCCCAGGAAAGGTTCTGGGTGACACTGGTTCGGCCGTGCACCCCCAGAATAACACTGAGACGCATTCCTCCCGCTACGGTGGGGAGGAAACAAATCCGTGAGGGTATTGACATTGAGCTTGCCAAAGCGGACAATTCGTTGTGTACTAGATACCAATAGAGTGTTTCAAAGAAGGAAATGATCCTAAGATAGGTGATCCAAGAAAGTTATGTATACCCCTTCTATTAGCCCATATTAAATCTAGTGATGATAGTTAGGATTGAGCTCATTCCTAGGCAATAGGTGAGATGTAGTTTGGTGACCAGATTATCGCCGAGCCGGTGAGTCGGTTGGATTTTTGGTGGATATGTTAAGAGGGTGATCTTAAAGAAAAAGAACTTAAGAGTTTGACTTATGAGAAAGATGTCACATGAAAAGTACTGTGCCATTTATGCCACGTATACGATTTATGTTTCTTTATGTTGAGCCCAAGAGCAATGATGTTCATGTTAATGTGCATATGGTATTGTCATGCATTCATCAAATATCTGTTGCATCCATGCCATTAAGACTCATACTAAAAGACACCCACTTCGGATAAATAGATTTGGAAAGCTTAAAACCGAACCTTATGCATGTACGCCTTTTTCATAATTAAAACCGAGGTGGCTAAGGACGACGACGATGACACTCGTGTTAGTGTTGGGAATCCCTACTGAGAATCTTGAATGAGTTTCTCATCCCTCTCTTTTCTTTCATGTCGTCTTTAGACGAGGATTACAACGAGATTCATGACTTCTTCTAAGGCTCGTGCTTAAGGGTCACGCTAGCAAATGGAGTATAAGGTTGCCGCAGAAGCATAGATAGTTTAGCTTTTGGATTGATACTCATCCAACCTTATAGGTGGATAAGGATACTTCATATATATAGGCATGTTTTGATGTAAATAATGGTACAATGATGCTACTAATTTATGTATTTATGAAGGAGTGATGATATTATGATTGTTATGTATGATACTATATTTCATGATTATGATTGGTGTGATTACTTTTCTTGCACGATGTGGTTATGACGAACATTAGGTTAGCGCATGGCTCGCGTTTTGTTTTCGAGTTTTGAAAAAGAAAAATTTATTCGTATCTTCCACTAAGTATTTTAATAAAAGGTTTCAAAGAATGAGACAAAAAGATTAATAGACTAATGGTTAACCTAAATACGTTCTAGAAGTATTGGGTTAAAAATTAGGATGTTACAATAATGGAACTTTAATACTTAATGGGAATGATAGTGGGACTTTAATGCCTAGTGGGAATGATAGTGGGACTTTAATGCCTAGTGGGAATGATAGTGGCTGCAACACAATGCTTAGTGGCTTGTGGAGTGGGATTTTAGTACAGATTATGAATAGGAACTTAATGTAAGACACAAATCAGATTATGAATTACATTTCTTGAGTTTTCTTTCCTAGTGAGAACTTCCCTTAGTTCTTGGGCAAAGAAATAAATCTAATCTTATCAAGGTAACTTGTGGCGATCAAAACAAGACTTATCCCTCACCTTCTCATCTTCTCTTGAGTGTGGCATCTATATCCTTCTGAAACACAAACAAACTCAAACAAACACATATCTTTAGACTCCAACCTGAAAGTGCAAGGTGATCCAGGTTTATTCTAGTTGCTGATTCAAGCCTCTCAACTCTAACCAAGCTGAATCATATCATTTGGTAATCAGAGCACAATTTCCTTGTTATTTAGGTTTGAACTTGTTTTATTTATTTTTACCTTCATCATTAAAAAAAACATGAAAAAAAAGAAAGAAGAGGAAACAAACCAGAACCTGTTCTAAGTAAGTCTTAACAAAACTTCCTTGTTTAAGTTCTTCTAGTCATCCCTTGTTCTGATTTTCTTGTTTTGGTCAAAACTCTGTTACCTTAAGAGAATCATTGATTAGGTTCCTTCTTAAGAACTCATAAAAGGAAGTTTTTAGTGGAAAAAGGCTAGAGTGAACATTCTGGTCAAAAGCCAATATTGAGTGACACACACGAGTGTGAGTGTCATATTTCAAGAGCGTAAACACTTTGTGAGTTTTGTGAGGTCCTATACTTTTCTCTTTCAACTAACTAACATGGCAGGAGATGAAAATTCTTCACCAGATAGAGGATTATCCACTTTTCAGATGCAAGCATTAACTGGCCATCCTTCAATCAAAAATTTGAAGAGCTCTATGAGAAGATAGATAGGATGGAAAACCATTCACCTGTAAGTCATCATGGTTCTCAAGATGAAACAAATTACCAATCTGGAGAGGAAGAGACAAGTGATCAAAACCTAAGGAGAAGAAGGATCATTAGACACAATAGGAGAAGAAGAAATTCTGGTGATGAACTTAGAGGAATTAACATCAAAATTCCTCCATTTCAAAGGGAAGTTTGATCTGCAAGCATATTTGGAGTAGGCAATGAGATTGGAGCAAATATTCTCTTGTCACACATATTCTGAAGGTAATAAGGTTAAGCTTGTTGCCCTTGAATTCACTGACTTTGCTCTTGTTTGATGGGATCAATTGTAGAAAGATAATGGAGAGCAACCAATTCAGACATGGGTAAAAGATGAAGGCAATCATGAGAAGGAGATTTGTGCCTTCATATTTCCATAGGGAACTCCACAATAAGTTGCAGAGCCTCAATCAAGGTTCTAAGAGTGTGGATGAGTATCACAAGGAGATGGAGATGGCCATGATTCAAGCAAACATTGTGGAAGACCAAGAAGCAACCATGGCTCGATTCCTCAATGGTCTTAACCGAGACATAGCTAATGCTGTGGAGATGTATCACTACGTGGAACTTCAAGAGATGGTACACCAAGCTATTAAGGTGGAGCAGCAATTGAAGAGGAGGAATACAAGAAATTCTTCTAATTCCAATTCAATTCCTTGGAGAAACAATGCAAGGAAGGAGCAACCAATTGCAATTCAGTCCAAAGAGGCTGAATTAAAGAGAATTCAACCATCAACAGGCACTTCAAAGCACCGAGACATAAAGTGCTTTAAGTGTCTTGGAAGAGGTCACATTGCTTCTCAATGTCCCAACAAGAGAGCAATGATTATGAAGGATAATGGCGAGGTGGAGACCGAAGAAGAGTCTGATGCTTTACCAAAGGATGAAAGTGAAAGTGAGGAAATTAGGCCTCATGAGGGTGATTTGCTAGTTATTAGAAGGATTTTGAATGTGCAGGGAAAAGAAGAAGATGATGCACAAAGGGAAAACATTTTCCATACTAGATGTCTTGTTCAAGGAAAAGTATGCAGCCTAATCATTGATGGAGGGAGCTGCACCAATGTGGCTAGCATAACTTTGGTGGAAAAATTGAATTGCGCACTTCTAAGCACCCTAGGCCATATAGGTTGCAATGGCTTAGTAATGATGGAGAATTGAAGGTGGACAAGCATGTTCTAGTACCATTCACTATTGGAGATTATGTGGATGAGGTACTTTGTGATGTGGTCCCCATGGAGGCTGCACACATACTTCTTGGAAGACCATGGCAATTTGACCGTAAGGTGATCCATAATGGATACACTAATCGATTTTCACTTGTGCACAACAAGAAAAAGTTCACCCTTGCACCTTTGTCTCCAAGACAAGTTTTCGAAGATCAAGTAAAAATGAGGCAATCTAGAGAGCATGAGGTATCCAATAAAAAAAAGAGTGAAAAGATACTTTTGAGTGAAAAAAAGAAAGGTAAACACCAAGAGAGTGGTGAACAAGAAAAAGAGAGTAAACACATGAGTGTCATTACAAAGGAAAGTGAGATCAAGAGAGCTTGTTTTTCTCATCAACCTATGCTTGTACTTCTGTACAAGGAGACTTGTTTAAACTATAACATTGATCAAACTTCTTTGCCTAGCTCTTTTGTATCTCTTTTGCAGGAATTTGAGGATGTGTTCCTGGATGAAGTTCCAAGTGGTTTGCCACCCTTGAGAAGAATTAAGCACCAAATTGATCTCATTCTTGGGGCTGTACTCCCTAATAGGCCAGCCTATAAAACTAATCCTGAGGAAGCAAAGGAACTTCAAAGACAAGTTGAAGAGCTAATGCAAAAAGGATGGGTGAGAGAAAGCATGAGTCCTTGTGCTGTGCCCATTATCCTTGTACCAAAGAAAGATGGATCATGGAGGATGTGTACAGATTGTAGAGCCATCAACAAAATCACTATAAAGTATAGACATCCAATTCCTAGATTAGATGATATGCTTGATGAATTGCATGGTTCTTGTTATTCTTCTAAAATTGATTTCAAAAGTGGATATCATCAAATTAGGATGAAAGAAGGGGATGAATGGAAAACTGCATTCAAAACTAAGTATGGATTGTATTAGTGGCTAGTTATGCCTTTTGGTTTAACTAATGCTCCAAGTACTTTCATGCGTCTCATGAATTATGTTTTGCGTGCTTTTCTTGGAAAATCAGTTGTTGTTTATTTTGATGATATCCTTATCTATAGCAAGAGCTTAGATTATCATCTTGAGCATTTGAGGGGTGTCTTACTTGCATTGAGAGAAGAGAGATTGTATGCTAATCTAAAGAAATGTTCTTTTTGCACGCAACAAGTAAATTCTTGGATTCATTGTTAGTTTGAGAGGTGTGAAAGTAGATGAAGAGAAAGTAATAGCAATTAAGGAATGGCCTACACCTAAAAATTTGAGTGATGTCAGAAGTTTTCATAGGTTAGCTGGTTTCTATAGGAGGTTTGTCAAAGACTTTAGTACACTAGTTGTACCCTTAACTGAGGTTGTTAAGAAAAATATGGGATTCAAGTGGGAAAAAGAGCAAAAAGTAGCTTTCAATACCCTTAAGGAGAGGTTGAGTAATGCACCATTACTTGTTTTGCCTAATTTTACTAAATCTTTTGAAATTGAATGTGATGCTTTAGGTATAGGTATTGGCGCTGTTTTGATGCAAGAAGGGCGACCTGTGGCTTATTTCAATGAGAAATTAAGTGGTGCTAAACTTAATTACTCCACTTACAACAAAGAGTTGTATGCTTTGGTGAGAACTTTGTAGGTTTGGCAACATTATCTTTTGCCAAAAGAATTTGTAGTGCACACAAATCATGAATCCTTGAAACATTTAAAGGGACAAGGAAAGGTAAATAAAAGGCATGGTATGTGGATTGAATTTCTGGAACAATTCCCCTATGTGATCAAATACAAGCAAGGGAAAGAAAACGTTGTGGCAGATGCACTTTCTAGGAGGTATGCACTTCTTTCCACTTTAGATGCAAAATTGCTTGATTTTGAGCATTTGAAAGACCTGTACATAAATGATTCTAATTTTTCACAATTGTACATTGCTTGTGAAAAAGGGGCAGAAAAGGATTTCTTTAGGCAAGATGGTTACTTGTTCAAGGGTAATAGACTTTGTGTGCCTAATTGTTCCTTGCGTGAATTGCTTGTTAGAGAGGCTCATAGAGGGGAATTAATGGGCCACTTTGGGGTTAGTAAGACTTTGAGTATTTTGGCTGAACATTTCTTTTGGCCTCAAATGAAAAAGCAAGTAGAAAAAAATTGTGGTAATTGTATCACTTGTAAAAAGGCCAAATCCAAGGTCATGCCTCATGGGTTGTATACTCCATTGCCTATTCCTGATTCTCCTTGGACCGATTTATCTATGGACTTTGTATTAGGCTTGCCTCAGACCAAAAGGGGCAAAGATTCTGTTTTTGTTGTTGTGGACAGGTTTTCAAAAATGGCACACTTCATAGCTTGCCACAAAATGGATGATGCCACTCAAATTGCTGAATTATTTTTCAAAGAAGTGGTGAGATTGCATGGCATGCCAAGAGCATCGTCTTTGACCATGACACCAAATTCTTAAGTCACTTTTGGAGGACCTTGTGGAACAAGTTAGGAACCAAGCTCCTTTTCTTTACAATTTGTCATCCATAAACTGATGGACAAACTGAGGTAGTGAATAGAACTCTCTCAACCTTGTTAAGGGCTGTGATTAGTAAGAATCTAAAATCTCGGGAAGAATGTTTACCTCATGTCGAATTTGCTTACAATAGGACAACACACTCCACTACTAATCACTCTCCTTTTGAAGTGGTCTATGGTTTCAATCCTTTGACTCCATTAGATTTAATTCCTTTACCGATAAAAGAGCAAGGTAATCTAGATGGTAAAAAGAAGGCCGAATTTGTCTAGCAACTCCATGAGAAGGTGAGACAACAAATTGAAAAGAAGACATGGCAGTATGCTCATCAAGCCAACAAAGGGCGTAAGAAGGTGACTTTTGAACCAGGAGATTGGGTTTGGCTTCATATGAGAAAGGAAAGGTTTCCAGCTCAAAGACATTCCAAATTGCAACCAAGAGGCGATGGTCCTTTCCAAGTGATCGAGAAAATAAATGATAATGCCTACAAACTTGATCTTCCAGGTGAGTACCAAGTTAGTGCTACTTTTAATGTGACTGATTTATCTTTGTTTGATGCAGACGATAAGCTTAATTCGAGGACGAATCCTTTTCAAGAGGGAGGGAATGATGAGAATTCAACCAAGACCAACAAAGTTCAAGATCAATTACAACACATGCATGGACCAATTACTAGAGCTAGAGTAAAAAGGCTAAAAGAAGCTTTGCAAGGCCTAGTCATGGAAGCAAAGACCAAGAGCAATCAGATTGAGCATGAGATGCCAAATTGGACCAATCTTATTCAGTTTGATGAATACCCAAGTCCAACATGAAGAAGTCACTTGAAGACCCAAAGAATAAGCCCAATTCACATGATCAAGTTGCAAATAGATTGGGCTGGAATAATTAGTGCAATTTATCTTATTTTCTTGTAATTTTCGTGCACCTTTTAATGTCTTTCAATTCAGATACCTTTTACTTGTTTTCAAGTCAGTTTTAAGAGTTTTTAGAGTTCCTAGGCCAATATAATAGGTAGTGGAAGTGATAATGGAACTTTAATATTTAGTGGGAATGATAGTGGGACTTTAATGCCTAGTGGGAATGATAGTGGCTGCAACACAATGCTTAGTGGCTTGTGGAGTGGGATTTCAGTACAGATTATAAATAGGAACTTAATGTAAGACACAAATCAGATTATGAATTACATTTCTTGAGTTTTCTTTCCTAGTGAGAACTTCCCTTTGTTCTTGGGCAAAGAACTAAATCTAATCTTATCAAGGTAACTTGTGGCGATCAAAACAAGACTTATCACTCACCTTCTCATCTTCTCTTGAGTGTGGCATCTATATCCTTCTGAAACACAAACAAACTCAAACACATATCTTTAGACTCCAACCTGAAAGTGCAAGGTGATCCTGGTTTATTCTAGTTGCTGATTCAAGCCTCTCAACTCTAACCAAGCTGAATCATATCATAAATGTTGTGGCTGATGCACTTTCAAGAAGGTATAATTTGCTTGCCACACTTGAAACTAAATTGCTTGGCTTTGAACATTTCAAGGAATTGTGTGTGCATGATAATGAATTTTTCCAATTATATGCTGCATGTGACAAGAAATCACAAAATGGTTTTGTTAGGCATGATAAATTGTTAAAAAATAATAGACTTTGTATGCCTAAAGGATCCATGCATGAATTACTAGTTAAGGAAGCACATGAGGGAGGTTTAATAGGACACTTTGGGGTTCAAAAGACCTTAGAAATACTGCACGAACATTTTTATTGGTCACACATGAAGCATGATGTGCAGAAATTTTGTGAAAGATGCATTTTGTGTAGAAAAGCAAAGCTAAGGTATCACCTCATGGACTTTATACTCCTTTGCCTATTCCTAATTCCCCTTGGATTGACTTGTCTATGGATTTTGTATTAGAGCTACCTCGCACCCAAAAAGGAAAGGACTCCATTTTTGTGGTAATTGATAAATTCTCTAAGATGACACATTTCATACCTTGCCACAAAGTGGATGATGCAACTCATGTGGCAAATTTGTTTTTCAAAGAGGTGGTAAGACTTCATGGCATGCCTAGGAGCATTGTTTCAGATCATGACACCAAATTCTTAAGCCATTTTTGTAGGACCTAAGCCTAGAATAAAACTTCTTTTCTCCACCACTTGCCATCCTCAAACTGATGGTCAAACCAAGGTGGTAAATAGGACTCTTTCTACTCTTCTTAGAGCAATTATTAAAAGGAACATCAAGTCTTGGGAAGAGTGTTTACCTCATATTGAATTTACTTATAATAGGTTGTCCATCCTAGTACCTCATATTGAATTTACTTATAATAGGCTGTCCATTCTAGTACTCAATTTTCCCCTTTTGAGATAGTTTAACACCTCTTGATTTGCTTCCTTTAACTAACACTTCTTCTTTAGTTCACAAGGATGGCAAAACAAAAGCTAAATATGTGAGGAAGCTTCATGAGCAGGTTAAGGCTCAAATTGAGAAGAAAATGGAGCAATATGCAAATAAAGCTAACAAAGGGAGAAAAAGAGTTGTCTTTGAACCTGGTGATTGGGTGTGGATTCATATGAGGAAGGAAAGGTTTCCCTCCCAAAGGAAATCAAAGCTTCAACCAAGAGGAGATGGACAATTCCAAGTGTTGTAAAGAATTAATGACGACAATGCTTACAAAATTGACTTGCCTAGTAAGTATGGTGTTAGTGCAACATTCAATGTGGCTGATTTGTGTCGTTTTGATGTAGGTGATGAAGATTTAAATTCAAGGATGAATTCATCTAAAGAAGGAGGGAATGATGTGAACTAAGGAGGGGCTATAAACTTGCAAGAGAAAGCCAAGGAGGATAAGGCACTAAATGGAATTGGAGGACCCATGACAAGGTCCAAGCTAGAGAATGAAGCAAGCTCTGGGAGGTTTAATACTAGAGCTCAAGGAAAAAGAGGATCAATGGCACAATGGAGACATCAACTAAATGGATCACATTCCTTCAACTTGAAAGTGAAATTGAGCCAACATGAAGACATAAGTGTAAAAGCCCAATCTGCATGATCAAAGATGTGTTCATGGGCTACAAGTGACCTATTTAATGGGTTAAGAACATTGGGCCTTAGTGGAAAATAAATAAGTCTAGTTTTTATTATTTTCGTACATACTTTTGGAGTGAGTTTTTTGTGTCTTTTGAAAGTTACTAAGGATTAGTGGACTCCTATGGTTGCACTAGTGAAAAATAAATGTAACATGCATAAATACATGATGGTGGTGCAGAATTCATACTTAGTGAAGTCCTAGTACGAAGTGTAGTAAAGGTTTAATGTTTCAGTCTCCACTAAGCTTATAAATAGGAGAACTCTTGTATTGCAAAGACACGTTGAAATTGAATGAAATCTGAGTTTGCTCTATTGTGAAAGCTTCCTTTTCGGTTATTGGACAAAGAACTAAACCTAATCCTATCAAAGCAGCTTATGGCGATCAAACCTTCATGACTTATCACTCACCTTCTTAACTTTTCTTGAGTGTGACGTCAATATCCTTCTCTAAAATTGAATTTGAAGGCGATCCATTTCCTAGTTTCATATCAGCTTTTGAGCGTGTGCGTCCATACATGGAGGAGTTTCCTTACACTCGCTTCGTCACATCTACTATGACGGATTTTTCAATTTATGTGTCCCGATCACCGCCTCGCCCCAATATGCCTTGGTTAAACCCATCTAAGGATTCACCTACCTAGTATTCCTGTAGTAATTCTACTCCTATAGTCCCCATGGAGGTGGGGAGTAGAAGTGATGGAGAGGCTATGGTGACTTAGCCTTTAAAAGGAGCTCAGCAAATGCATAGGGAGCTGCTCGTCCTCGTGAAGGTTCCTATGTCCTTGTTACTGGCCACCTTGCTATGCCTGATAACTTTGCTTGTGTGATTGGTTATCTTCTTTTCTCCTAGGAAGACGTCCTTAGGAGCTGGTGGATTTCATGGAGCACATGTGCATATCTTGTGGAAAGGATAGCCCTTCTTTTGTTAGTATATTAAGAGTTATCTACGGTAGGCGTATCTCAGAAGGACTAGTGGGAGGGGGTTTTAGTATCTCTACACTGTTTGTGTTTTTGTCGGATAACTATACTTAGCCCAACTTCTATTTGTGGGCATGATACTATTTTAGTAGTTGTTTTGGTGTGTGATGTGAAACGGTCAGCACTTACGATTATATATATGATGTGTTCATGTTCATGAGGTGGGTATGTTATGGATTTCATGTATGCCATGAAGTGTTTATTGTTCCTATTGTATAAGGTGAATGACGGGTTTTATTAGTATGGGCAACTCACGTTTTGTTTTAAAAGTTCAAAAAATAAAAAATTTATTTGTATTTTCACCAAAGTATTTTCAACAGTTAAAGTTAAGAACTGAAACAAAAGAGTAATACCTACTAATTAACTTAGATGCGTTCTAAGCATGTTGGGTTAAATATTAGGGTGATACAAGGTTAATAGATGTAGTTTGATTGTTTGTATGACTCTAGCATGACTTACTCATTTATCTCATATGATCATGCATTCTCCTTGTATTTGCTCATATCTAAGTTACCTTTTCACTTGCATGTGTCTATACTCTTACCATAAAACCTATCAAAACTTGTCCTGCTTACTTATGTTCTCATTTCTACATTGATGGGAGATACTTTATGTAACACCCTGATTTTCCCTTCTATGCAAAATGATCAAAATGCCTTGAGGTTATTTTTGCACGAAAGTCAAGAACTATAGTGTCAACCATTCTCAAGGGGTTAGTTTAATGGTTTGAAAATAATCGTATGTTATTTGAATGGCAATTGGTGTGAAAATCACAATTCCCAATTTTTCATGAATAAAATTACCAAAATGCCCATGAGGTAATTTAATAGTGGATTAAATGATGATCAGACCCAGTCATCACCTAGGAATTGAATATGTTAATTTGAGGGGATATATAATGCCTAGACGAGTCCTAGTGAGATTTTATATAAAATTATCATTTTGCCTTTAGTTAGTGCTAATTAAAATAATTAAGGGTATAAAGGCAATATGAGGTGCAAATTAAAAATTAATTATTTTTATTAATTATTTTGAGTTACCTAAGTCCCAAGAGTGGCTAGAGAAGTTCAATCTCATTCTTAATTAAAGATTAGTGGGAAAAAGACAAAAAAAAAAACTTTACAAGACACTAAAGTAAAAGAAAGGGACAAAAACTACTTTATAACTCTTACTTTCCCTTGAGATTAGGGCTCATGTTGCATTTAAATTTTGAATTAATTGAGCTTATTCTAATTAAGCATGCAAGACACCCCCTAATTAAACTCACACCCTAATTTCCACACCTAATTATATTCCCTAGAAATTCCCCTAATTAAACCCACACCCTAATTTCCACACGCACACAATACAACATATCTCCTTCCAAAAGCCCCATATAGCTACGGCCAGCCCTCCCTTCTCATCTCTTTCATTTTGAGTTTTTTAACACATAACCACTAAAACACTCACTCACACTCTCATTCTTTCCCATCACTTTTTTTTGTCACAACTTGAGCACCAAGTTTGTGTAAAAATTCTCTCATTCTCTTCGCATCAAAATCTCTTCTTCTCCTTCACTAAGAAACTCTATTCAGCTCTTAACTCAAGCTCCAAGCCTCAAACAAAAACACTTACACAAGAATCCCACCCCAAACACCTAAGTTTTCACCTCCACCAAGAAAGCCATCACAAAAATCCCTCCTCACATTTCCTTTTCACTTAGTCGAAGCTATCATCACCTCCAAGAGAAGATTTTTTTTTCTTCTCTTCTCTTTACAAAGAACAAGCATTTTCATCCTTCAAGCAAGAAACACAGTTTGGTAGGGATTTGTTTTATCTTTTCCTTTTTCTTCTCCTCTTTTATTTTGGTTTTTGTTATGATCAAAGCTATAGCTTAATGATGATGGTTCTTGATGATAGGTGCAAAACAATCATGGTTATAACCTCTAAAGCTCAAAACTTGATCGTTTGCTTCAAAAAAAAAAAGAAAGAGAAAGCAAGAATGATCGTTTTCTTCTTTCTTTTTTTTTAAATGTGTACCTGATGATGAGTCTACAGGAACAAAGTTCTTGGAACCACAAGAAAAAAGAGACTCTAAAGCTCATTCATGCCCTTTGAGGGGCTAAAGTTTATCCATTGTTCATTTTTTGTATGAAAAGTCTTTATTTTGTTAAGCTTAATAGGGTTAAAGTTCCACACTTTTTTATGCCTATAGTTCTTGAGGCTCTAATGTTTTGTTAAATGGTTTAAAATAAAAGAGCATTGCATATTTATGTTTCAAGTGACCACTCTATATTTCTAATGGCTGAAAATGGAAGAACATTTCATATTTTTATTTGAACTCATCACCTTATCTTTCTAATAGCCTAAAAATGAACAAGGATTGCATATTTATGTTTTGAGTTATCACTTTATATTCCTAGTGGCTTAAAAATAAACAAGTATTGCGTGTTTATATTTCAAGTCATCTCTTTATATTTCTAATGGCTTAAAATGAAAGAGCATTCATATTTATGTTCCAAGTCATCACGATATATTTTTGATGGCTAAAATGAACAAGCATTGCATATTTACGTTTCTAGTCATCACCTTATACCTCTAATGGTCAAGACTTTCCTTTCACCACCTTAAATGGAATTTTTGAACATGGGCACACATGTATATATGTATCTTGTGTTCAAGGTGTTTAAAGGAATTCTTGAAAGAGCTAGAAACTAATAAAGGGTAAAAATGTGATTTTCAAAAAAATGGGACTCCATGAATGTAATTTTGAGTTAGCCATTGCTTTAATATCAAAATATGGTTTCTCTAAGTGTGAAAATGACTTCTTGTGTTTAAATGGTGTTTAAATGGTCTTAGAATAACTTTTGAAAGAAACTAGTGACTAGAAAGAGGCAAGAACATAATGTTCAAAACTTTTCATATTTTCAATTTTACCATTTTAACTCACTGTTTGCTACAATTTTTGATTTTTAAAGTGTTAATAATTATTGTAAAATTAATTTTAGCCACCTAGGTGTCTAAAAGGATATCTACAAGTATTAGGTTTTGGGTAGTTTTGCAAATGTGAAAAATTACACTTTGAACTTCTCAATAAGTGAATTTTTGACCAAATGAGTTTAATTAAAGTCAATGTTTTTGGATATGTCCATGTGTTCAAAATATCATTTACAATGTTAAGAATGATTTTTAGAAATGTTGGCACTTACTAAGTGATAAAAAGTGGAATTTTGCACTTTAACCCCTAAAGTTTAACAAATTTGGCCAATGGCCCAAAATGGTTTTAATGACGTATTAAAATGATATCTAAGTGGTATTGATCTTTTAAAAGTGTAAAATAATTTTGAGAATAATTAGTTTTGAGAAAAGTGTTAAAGAGAGAAATTATACTTTGACCCACACACTTGTAAAGATACCTTAGGTTTTTGATAGAGATATTGTATCCATTTAGTGAAGTTTTAATATGTAATTTTTAACACTGTAATAGTGATCTTGTGGCAAAATAATCACTACCAAAAACATTTTTGGCAAGTAGATGGCATAGATTAAAAATTAGTAAGCAAGTTTTAATCTTGGTTTTTCATTAATTTTAATTTCACCCAGTGTCAATATCTCATCCATTTGGTAAATTTTAATGTGTAGTTGCTTGCACCACATGAAGCTTAGGGAGAAAGCTTCTTGACAAATGCATGGCAAGGAAAATGGCTATATCTCTTATCTTTAGCAAGATCAAATAATAACCATGCAAATATATCCTATTTTTATTACAAAATTATACTTTTGTGATAAAGATTTTAGACATATCTTCTTATACTAACATCACAAATCACATTCTCACCTTCCTTCCTTCAAAATTTTGGCTTCCCCTTCCTCTTACAGCCCTTTACACTTCTTCCTTGCAAAACCCCATGAAACTAACTTGAAAAATTCATTTTACAATACCAGATCTCAATACCCTAAACACAAAGTCTAATCACCTCTTAAAATCTCGACACCCAGCTCAAAAGAAGATTTCCATCTCACCTCACCATCAAAGTGGGGCCACTGTTTTTCTAATTGAACAAAAGATTTGGGCTGGTTTTGATTGAAATTGGGTGGAGAAACACTTGAAGAAATCATTAAAATTGCAAAAGTTTTCTGGCTAAAGGTAGGGATTTCTTGAAACCTCTTTCAATCTAGCCTTTGTTTTCTGAAAATTTTGAAAGAAATATGTTAGGTTTTGGTATTTTAATCATAGTTTAGAGCTTGAATATTGATGAACATTCATGATTTGGTTAGAACATGTTGCTGAATGCTCTGACCAAAATACATCCTGACTTAGTATGTTGGAAAATTGGATTTTAGTCTGGCAGAGATTTTGTTTGATTTTTAAAAACACACTTAGAAATGTCTTTATGATCTAGAATTTTCTTTTAATAACATGTTAAAGTAACTCTATAACATCCTAATTTTTAACCCAATACTCCTAGAACGTATTTAGGTTAAACATTAAGTCCATTACTTTTTTAGTCCCATTCTTTAAAACCTTTCTTTAAAATATTTAGCAAAAAATACGAATAAATTTTTCTTTTTGAAATTTGAAAACAAAACGCGAGCCACACGCTAACCTAACGTTCGTCATAACCATAATGTACAAGAGAAAGTAATCACACCATACATAATCATGAGATATAGTATTATACATAACAACATAACATCATCACATCTTCATAGATACATAAATTACTAGCATCATTGTACCATCATTTATATCAAAACATGCACATATATATGGAGTGTTCCTTATCTGCCTAGGAAGTTGGATAAGAATCAATCCAAAAACTAAACTACCCATGCTTCCATAGCGACCCTCTGCTCCGTTTGCTAGTGTGACCCTTAAGCACGAGCCTTAGAAGAAGTCACGAACCTCATTGTTATCCTCATCTAGAGATGACACGGAAGGAAAGAAAGGGATGAGAAACTCATTCAAGATTCTCAATAGGGATTTCTGACTCTAACACAAGTGTCATCGTCATCGTCCCCAGCCACCTCAGTTTTAATTATGAAAAAGGTGTACATGCATAAGGTTTGGTTTTAGACTTTTCAAATCTATTTATCTGAAGTGGGTGTCTTTTAGTATGAGTCTTAATGACATAAATGCAATAGATATTAGATGAATGCATGACAATACTATATGCACATTAACATGAAAATCACAATACTTGAGCCCAACATAAAGAAACATAAATCATATACGTGGCATAAAAAGGCACAGTACTTTTCATGTAACATCCTTCTCATAAGTCAAACTCTTAAGTTCTTTTTCTTAAAGACTACCCTCTTAACATATTCACAAAAAATCCAATCGACTCACCAGCCCCGGCACTAATCTTGTAACATCCTTAAATTCATAAATAAGATAAATATCGATTAATGCTAATTAGCAATTAGATAAAATAGGGCAAAAACCAAGAGAACCTAGACCAGCTTTATGAAACATAACAAATATTATTAGAATATTCAAGTATTTCTAGAGAAAAATGCAAAGAATTACAAAAATGCCATCATTTAATAGAAATAACGAAAATACCCTTGCTATGTAAAGGAAATTACCAAACTACCCTTGCTTTATTAGTAAATGACAAAGATACCCTTACTCTGTAAATAGAATTACAAAAATACCATTGTCATTGTATAATTACAAAAGTATCCTTGTCTTAGTTAAAGAAATTACTACAATGCCAATTACAACAATGCCATTGCACAAATCCCTAGATTTGCCTTTAGGCAAGAATGAATCTAAGCCATTGAATTAAGATGACAATACAATAATTCAACCACATACATCATACCCATTCTTAATCACATACATGCACATAGATAATCTCATGCTAAAAAAAATAAATTAAAAACACTTATTAAAGCATAAGATCACATGATGTAAATCTATGATGCATACATACATTAAAGGTTAGAAATTTTCCACTAACAACATGTTTGCATAAAACATGGAGCATTTTCATCCCAAAATTAAGCTAACATGTTTGCATAAAACATGGAGTGTTTTCATCCAAAGTTTGGCCAACATGTTTCCATAAATCATGCTCCAAGAATTAATTCTCTAAATGTTTCTTGTCTTGATCCTTCCACTATAAATACTCTTCAAACTCTTTTCCATTCCTTACATTTCCAAAACACAAAGAGGCCTTACCATGCTTTGCAAGAGATACATTCTCTAGCTCTTGTAAAATACATACACTTTTACTAGTTTCCAAGCCTTAGAAACTCCCTAAGTGCTCTTTCTTTCTTATTTTTTCTACCATTCTTCTTATGTTCTCCTCTTGAAGATTTGTCTTAATCCTCTAAACCTTATTTAAACACTTAAATTCTAAACTCAAACCTTCACTAGCTCTCATAAGAGTTACAATCTTTAACTCTGGTGAGAAATATTTTCTTAAGCACTCAAGTTCTAGAGTCAAGATTCAAGGAGGGTCATCCACTCCAAGGACTCTTGCATAAGCTCAAGAAAGAAGAGAAGGACTCTTTTTAGACCCTACATAAGAGGTAGGAGTTTCTTCTTTATTTGTTCAATCATTATTGGCTTCTAACCATGGATAGAATGCCTCAACCTTGAGTTATTGTCAAAAGTTTTGAATGATTATTTGTAAAATATATTTTTAGATAGCACAATATATTCTATTATGTTCTTAGCACTTCTATGATGTTATCATACTCAAATATAACATAAAAAGATAGTATGTGAAACTTGATTTTTTTAATAAAAATTACTAAAGACATAAAAATGGTAGGTCTTTGGAATTTACGGTTGATTCGCAGCGTGAGCACTTCGGAATGTAATGATCATAAAATATGAAGTATCCCGAAATAAAAACATTTTTATCATAAACTAGACTCATTATAGAAGACTCTCCAAAAAGAATCACCCAAAGCGGAGTTCTCTAGCTCAAGATATAAATTTTCAAAGCTAAGCCAAAAGCGAAACTCTACATACAACCTTGCAGTAGTAAAATAAGTGTAACTCACTATATAAAAATCCAAATGGACTGATTTCAACTCCTTAGGAAAGCTAACACATAGAGAAACACATATATGTATGTTATACATAATGCTTTGCACCACGTAAATATAGAATGAGAAATAAATTTTAAGGACACTGTCTTTGTGAGAGTGTAGTTTGGAGCAGTTACAGCTAAGGAAAGACTTGGTATTTAAGCGTGTCCATTGTGACCCACCTCTCTTTCTGGGAAACCTCACATGTGCACGGATTACAGTTGAATTACACTAAAACTTAATGAATTAGGAATCTAAAACTACCTTTTCTAGGCTGAGATAACAAGTATATAGAGAGCTACAAATTTTTCTCCTAAAAGATGTTAGAAATTGAAATAGAAGATTCAAGTCTTGCAAGAAAACTTAAATATTTAAGTAGTAATAATCTTCAAGAGGAAATATATATATATAAAAGTCATAGGGAGCTTTAAAATATGTAAAGAATATTTAATAATATTTTAAAGTGCATTAATGTATTACTAAAAAATTAAGTGTACAAAGAAGACTAAGAGATTCTATATAAGATCTTATATAAGTCTATCCGCAAAATACGTGGTTAACATGAATACTATTTTTACCATGAGACTTAGTATGAAATGTCTACTATTTGATATAAGATTGTGTATGAAATGTTTCTATGATATCCAAGCTGATATATAGTATTATGAATATATATTGATGAGTTATGAAATGATAAGAATGGATGATTGATTGTACCATGATTTATTTATGATTGCATGATTATTTTTCACTCAATGAGAATAAAAGTAAAGCCTGAAAAAGTAGCAATGATAGTATGGAGAAGTGGACTTGAGCTAAGCTCACGGCTTAACCCCTAAACCGTTGAGATCACGGCAGCGAAAGAAAACCAAAAGGTTATGGCGACGGCCACGGTATGATCTCATTACCCTTTTAGGGTGGTCTAAGGCATTGATGTATTCATCCCGTGAGTAATTATGAGACATGTCAATAAAAGAGGATAAAGTGTCATGCATGAATACTACTAGTAGAAATGCTTGTATGATTACAAAAAGGATGCATGAAATCATTAAGTGATGTGTTGACTTGTAATTGATGAGTTAAGTTAGATATGTATAACTCTGCTAATAAGAATAGTTTAAAAGTAACTCTACCTCGGCTAATCACGTTTACGAAAATCTTGATAAATGAACCTTTACCTGTCCATCACTTTGTAAACAAACCCGAGGTATTTGGAGTGACAATGATGACACGATCGATACCAAGTTGAAATTCCTACTGAGAAATCCAGCATTTCTCACTCCTATGTATGTTTCCGTTGTCACCACCAGATAATGATGGTTCCCAACTATTCGAGAAGGGGGAAGTCTCGCTTCCCTGAGTAAAGATGCACGGAGTCTGGGGAGCTAGAGAGAAAGACCACTACTAGGCTAGCCTCAGATTAGACATCTGATAGGTTAAGAACCACTACCACCACCTCTGTAGTAATCTATGCTAGAGATTTTTACATTTCCTTTATTGCTATTCGTATCTTTGTATTTTCTTCTATGTACTATTTTATGAGATGTATCAAAAGCCAGTAATGTATTTACTCGTGTAGGTGCTACTATGTAAACTCATGTTGGTAACAATGATATTCTTGCTCGATAAACTTCAATGTTAGAAATTATATTAAATCGGAACTATGGCGCACATATTATTCACATTTCAGGCTTAATTTTTAAAAGTAGATTTGTATAAAAAAAAATTACCCCTATCTTCTTATCATTAATTTAAAAATAAAATTGATTAAAGAATATAGGTAACAGCTAATAGAGTCCGGGTCTATTAGGGTGTTACAAATCTGGTCACCAAACTAAATCTCACCTATCGCCTAGGAATGAGCTCAATCCTAACTAGTTGTCACTAGATTTCATATGGGGTAATAGAGGGGGTAACACATCTTTTCTTCTTCGAAATGCATCTATTGGTATCTAGTGCACAATAGTATTGTCTGCTTTGGCAAGCTCAATGTCAATACCTTCACGGTTTTGTTCCTAGGGGTGCTCGGCCGAATAGTGTCACCTAGGACGCGTCTCGGTAATATATCACATTTAAGTTCTCATGATTTTCAAAAACTTTTCTAAGTTTTCAAATTTGATGGAAATTCGGTAGCATAAAGGCTGTAAATTGAAGTTCCCCAAATTTGCTTTATGCCACGAAACATATAGAGCATGCATAGCCATTCAACATCAATAGAAGACATCCAGCCATATAGTCAAACTCATCATAGCATATACATCATCACATCATTACTTTAATATTTTTGAAAGATAGCATGCTCCTAACCAGTTTGCCAGAATCAAGGACTGGGCTCAGCTAATGCATATACTATGCTCAAGTCATTCTCGTAATTTAAACATATATCTACTTGAAATCATAAAGTTCATCATGTCTTGGGACCTATTGTGTCTTATGCTTTGACCCTTACGAGTCTTAATCTTAAAAACTAATTATGCTAACATCCATTTTTATCCTTTTATGTACCTATAGGTTCACAACTAATTATCCTCATTAATTTTTATGCTTAGGTGCAAAACCAAACAACTCCATACAGATTGTTAATTTCTAAATCTTGCAATTACGAGGTTCTAGAAACTACGTTTTAGACCCTTTCTACGTCCCATCTTCGTCTAAGGCGCAATAAATCAAATCTAAACCAATTATGGGGTATTCCTATGCCTATGAACTAATTATAAACCATGTTTACTGTATTACAAGGTTTCTGGACAGAAACAGAAAATCAATTAATCTAAGTGTTTTAGAATTGCACTTTTACGGTTTTCTAGTTACTAATTTCTTTATAGGTGCTAGAAATCAATCCTACATTAAATGTTACCAAGTTTTTCATAATTAAACAATCCTAAACTGAATGTTATCACACTAAACAGTTTTGGCAGTGGCTAAGGATAAGCGGGTCAAAGATATGCTAAAACTCAACTTTACGATTTTTCTGTCAGACTAGTTTCTTTCCTAACATGCCTAGAAAGGCTCCTACCTCAATATATATAATTTTCACACATTCTAACATGTCAAAACATCATCATACAGCGGCGAGCACACGAGGGCAGAACCGAAACATTTAGGCATCATTCAAAAATTATGTCCTTAATACATACAAGTTACTAGTTTCTCTTGAAATTGTTTTAGGACTTCTAAAACTCATTGAAACCTATTTTTATTTTATAAAAGGAGACTAAAAATAAATATAGGGTAGTATCAAATTTAAAGCATGCTTAGAAAAGGTTTAACTCATAAATCTTATTGGTAATAACCTTATAAAACTCTTAAAGCCTGAGGAAAATCTTTGAACATAGATTGTTGGCTCTTGTGACTAGATGATACTCACATCAAGTTCTTTATCATCACATGACCGAAATAAGCATCTATGGGGATGTTTCCATAACCAAACTTTAACTTAAGATAATGGGGGCAAGTCTTTGAGCTTCTAGGGTTTTTGAGTGATGGCAAAATATAAACATGTTATGCATCCCTTTTTATTTTTCATTATAAAGTAAAGTGAGAACTTCAAAATAAATATGAAATGCAAGAACTTGAAATATAAATATGAGGTGCTAGAAATATAAATATGCAAGGCTTGAAAGTAAATATGCAAGTTCATTTTATCTTTTAGGATTTAAGTGATGACTTGAAATATAAATATGCTAGACAAGGAACGTAAAAATGAATGCAAGTCCAATTCTTTATTTTAGTGCTCTAGGCTCCACAATAATCGACTTTAAGGCCGAAATAAGCAAGCTTCGAGATTAATTATTAGGTGATATAACATCCTAATTTTTAACCCAATACTCCTAGAATGTATTTAGGTTAAACATTAGTTTATTACTCTTTAGGTCCCATTCTTTGTAACCCTTCTTTAAAATACTTAGCAGAAAATAGGAATAAATTTTTTTTTCCTTTTTGAAACTTGAAAACAAAATGCGAGCTATGTGCTAACCTAGCGTTCGTCATAACCATAATGTGCAAGATAAAGTAATCACACCATACATAATCATGAAATATAGTATTACACATAACAACATAATATCATTACATCTTCATAAATATATAAATTACTGTCATCACTATACCATCATTCACATCAAAACATGCACATATATATGAAGTGTTCCTTATCCACCTACGAGGTTGGATAAGTGTCAACCCAAAAGCTAAACTATCTATGCTTCCGCAGTGACCCTCTGTTCCGTTTGCTAGTGTGACCCCTAAGCACAAGCCTTAGAAGAAGTCACGAACCTTGTTGTTATCCTCGTCTGGAGATGACATGGAAGGAAAGAAAGGGATGAGAAACTCATTCAAGATTCACAAGTAGGGATTTCTGACTCTAACACAAGTGTCATCGTCATCGTCTCCAGCCACCTCGGTTTTAATTATGAAAAAGGTGTACATGTATGAGGTTTGATTTTAGACTTTTCAAATCTATTTATTCGAAATGGGTGTCTTTTAGTATGAGTCTTAATGACATGAATGCAACAGATATTGGATGAATGCATGACAATACCATATGCACATTAACATGAAAATCATAGTACTTGAGCACAATATAAAGAAACATAAATCATATACGTGGAGTAAAAAGGCACAGTACTTTTCATGCGACATTTTCTCATAAGTCAAACTCTTAAGTTCTTTTTTTTAAAGACCACCCTTTGAACATATTCACCAAAAATCCAATCGACTCATCGACCCCGGCGATAATCTGGTCACCAAACTACATCTCACCTATCGCCTAGGAATGAGCTCAATCCTAACTAGTCGTCACTAGATTAAATATGGGGTAGTAGAAGGGGGTAATACATCATTTCTTCTTGGATCACCTATCTTAGGATCATTTCCTTCTTTGAAACGCTCTACTGGTATCTAGTACACAGTGAATTGTTCGCTTTGGCAAAGCTCAATGTCAATACCCTCACGGATTTACTTCTTACCCACTGGAGCGGGAGAAATGCGTATCAGTACTATGTCACATACTTTTATATTACTTTAACATGTGCATCTCAAATGCTGCAATTGTATTCATAACATATCAAATGAAATCATTTCATAACTTTCATGACTATATCAAACCATAAACATGCTAGGCAATAACATTATATAAATCATCTAACATCACATGAGTTCATCATCTCATATCGTGGACACATATTCATTCCCTTAAATAGCCAAACCCCTAAATCGGGTAATTCTAACTTTCAAATTATTTTCTTATGCATCCAAGGGATTGG
The DNA here is from genome assembly GCA_031216125.1 of Dalbergia cochinchinensis. Taxonomy (NCBI): domain Eukaryota; kingdom Viridiplantae; phylum Streptophyta; class Magnoliopsida; order Fabales; family Fabaceae; genus Dalbergia; species Dalbergia cochinchinensis. The sequence continues at coordinate 27,083,559 of CM062375.1, read as the reverse complement.
TTATCATCATTACCACTATTCATTAGTCACAATAACATAATTATTTATGGCTGGACAGCATAGGAAGAAGATGAAATTTAATGAGTTACGGTGTTCTAGAAGTTACATTTTACGCCCTTTTCTTGTTACCGGCTTTTTTCTGTGATGCTAAAATTAATATCTAAACCATTTATGAGTGATTCCCACCGATTCAAACTAATTATAAGCCATGTTTACTACATTGCAAGGATGCAGGACAGAAACAAAAAATCAAATAATCTAAGTGTTGTAGAATTGCACTTTTACGATTTTCTAGTTACTAGTTTCTCTGTAGGTGCTAAAAATCAATCCTACCTCAAATGTTACCAAGTTTTTCATAATTAAACAATCCTAAACTGAATGTTATCCCATTAAAACAGTTTTAGCAGTGGCTGAAAAATAAAGGGATCAAAAGTATGCTAAAACTCACTTTATGATTTTTCTGTAAGACTAGTTTCTTTTCTAACATGTATAGAAAGGCTCCTACCTTAACATATATAATTTTTACACATTGTAACATACCAAAACAACATTATACAGCAGCAAACATACCAAGGCAGAACTGCAACATTAAAGCTCAAGCATCATTCAAAAATCATGTCCTTAATACATACAAGTTACTAGTTTCTCTTGAAATCATTTTAGGACTTCTAAAACTCATTGAAACCCATTTTATTTTATAAAAGGAGACTAAAAATAACCATAGGGCAGTAGCTAATTCAAGGCATTTTTAGAAGAGGTTTAACTCATAAATCTTGTTGGTAATAATCTTATAAAACTCTTAAGACCTAAAGAAAATCTTAGAACATGAATTGTTGGCCCTTGTGACTAGATAAAAATCAAATCAAGCTCATCATCATCACATGGCCAAAATATGCATCCATGGGGATGTTTCCATAACCAAACTTTAACTTGAGATAATAAGGGCCAGTCTTTGAGCTCTAGAGTTTTTGAGTGATGACAAAACGTAAACATGCTATGCATCCTATTTTATTCTTCTTTATAAAGTAAAGTGAGAGCTTCAAGGTAAATATGAGATGCAAGAACTTGAAATATGAATATGAGGTGCTAGAAATATAAATATGCAAGACATGAAAATAAATATGCAAGACTTGAAAGTATATATGCAAGACTTGAAAGTAAATATACAAGATTGAAAGTAAACATACAAGTTCATTTTATCTTTTAGGATTTAAGTGATGACTTGAAATATAAACATGAGATGCAAGTCCAATTCTTTATTTTAGTGCTTTAGGCTCCACAACAATCGACTTTAAGGCTGAAATAGGCGAGCTTCGAGATTAATTATTAGGTGTCATGAAAATGCAAGCTCTTGTTTTAATCTTTAAGTTTTAGGTGATGGCTTGAAAAATAAACATGCTAGGCAGAAATGTAAATTATGAATGCAAGTTCATTTTATATTCTTTACTAGAGGTTATACAAGACTTTTAAAGGAACATAAACCTCAACCCCAAACTCATCTAAACAAGGTAAAGCAAGCTTTAGAGTTCTTGCACCAAGGTTACAATTAAACCTTATGTTGTGAACTTCATTATCAAGCTTTGAGGAAATGGATTAGAGAAAAGCAAGTCATACACTAACTTTAGTTTAAGAATCAAAAAGGGTCAAGTTAAAGAACCAATCTTTGAGGTTTAGAAACCATTTCCTTGAAATAACAAAGCCATCATCTTACCATGTCTTGAGTGACAAAACCCAAATATCAAAGAAAAGGAAGTCATGGCCGAAACCATGAGGGAGAGAAAGATAAAATTTTAAAACTCTAGAGACTATGTTCTTGATAATATACCACCAACAACATCATGTACTCTCATCCTTCAGTCATTTTCCAAACAACACAAGCTTGAAAAACTGAAAACTAGGACCAAAGAAAAGGAAAGAAAACCGAAATGCTCTTTGGTTCAAAAACCAAGTTTCAAGCTTTAGAGGTTACACAAGAGGTGATTCTTATGATCTACCCCTTGAACCCTCATCATCAAGCCAACATTTTCAAGATTCAAAGGCTTCAAGGCTGAAAATCAAAAGAGAAGAAAAGAAGTTCCAAAATCCAAGAGAAACTAGCAAAAAATCATTTTTATCAAAGCTTTAAAAGACCAAACTTTAAAGAACAAAATCCCCACTAAAGTTATGTCTCTTGGAGGATGAACAAGGCTTGTTCTTGAGAGGAGAATGAAAGAAAATCTTCCCTTGAGCTTGAAGGAAGTTTTGGCCAAGAGAGAAGAAAAAGAAAGAAAGTTATGTTTCTTGAATTTGATCCTGAGAATGATATGGCTAAGTGTTTCAAGAAAGATTTAATGATGGTTGTGTAGTGGTGGAAAGGATGAAGAAGATGAGAGGAAGAAAGAACTCTTGAGTTCTTTGAAAAAAAAGAAAGAAACCAAGACAACACTTAGAATTTAGCTTGAAAGAAAGTGAGCAAATGGCACCAAGTTCTTCCAAGACATGTATTTATAGAAAAACAAAACCAAGGGTGAAGGAATGAAGGGGTGGCCAAAACCTCATGTTCCGTGAGGGGAGAGATTGGCTTCATGGAAGCATGGTGAAAGGTATGGTTAGGTATGGCCTAAGGTATGGTGCTAAGCATGGTTCTTTGTGTGTTTGAATTTCAACATGTGATTGACAAATGGAGGGGGAGGTGGCACCATTTTCTTCATGAAATGGGGGAGGAAAATTTTTTTAATTGTGGTTTAGAGATGTATTGTCTTTGATTAGGCTTAAAATTAGGAATTTGTGAGTGAGTGTTTAGGTGACTAAGGATGTAATTAAGGATTTCAAGACAAGGTTAAGGGGTTCTCTTGCTTCATTAGTGAAATAAAAACTCATTTTAGTGTATAAACAACTTTAGACACAATTCCTTAATTTAAGGAATTAGAGAGAACAAATACTATTCAAGATTCCAAGACTAAGAATCTTGAGTTTTAAAAAGAGATTTAGGTTTAATCTAAGCAATTTTAGGTCCTAATTAATTTTAATAACTTATTTTGACTCTAGATTAATTATGAAAATTAATTAATCTTCGATTAGAGCCTAATATTACTTAGGTTTGCTTAATTACATCATTAAGCTTAAACGGCACTATTCCAAGGGCAAAATCATAATTTTACACAAAAACTGTCTGGAACCATCGGGACTTAAACAGATACTTTTAAACACATGAAAACATCATTTTAAACCTCCAGGGAAAGTTTCGGGCCCGAATGGCACCTTTACCCATGTAAAAATGCTATAGGGGTATTTTAGTCATTTTGACCCGAAACTGTAGAAAACAAGATTTTCGTTTCTGAAATCACTCTAGGACCATCTAATCCCCTTCAAACATTGAGTTGACCCTTCGAGGACTACCAGGCTGGCTATCCTTGAATTCTGGGCAAAAAATAACCAGGGACATTTTGGTCATTTTTCTCTCAAACAGAAAATCGGGGTGTTACAGGTGATATGAAAATGCAAGCTTTTATTACCGTTGAGGTCATTTTTACCTAGAAATCAAGAATAACCAATCTAAATTATCTTTGACGGGTTAATTTTATGTCTGATGGGGATTATATGTGCCTTAGAGGTAAAAATCTCAATTCTCAATTTTTACCGTAAGTAAAATTACCGTTTTACTCCTACAGTAATTTTTCATGAAATTATATAATCTTTGAATTCTGTTTTCACCCAAAGGTTCAAAATGACTATTTTAAGTATGATTTGAGATTGTCCAATATTTATAGGGAGTTTTTACGTGAAATTACCTTTCTACCCCTAGTTGTGATAAATAGGTTTACTTGTGTAATTAAGATATTATTAAAGCTCTATTTGAACTCAAATTGATTTTATTCATTAACCTTGAGTTTAAAATTAATTACGCAAGGTTAAAAATAATTACTGAGGTAATTAGAGTCTAAAATTACCTAAGGTAAAATTAAATTATCTTTCCTTAATTATGAGAGCTCATAAAATTAGTGATAATTGAGATCAAAGTTAAGATTTCGGTTTAGGTAAAATATTGTACATTTACATTTTCTTATCCTAAGTTTAGAACCTATATTACAAATTAATTTTTTACTCATTTGAAATTAACCTCATTTACTACTATATGATTTCTCTTTTTACCTTGTCTTGTATTGACTTAAACACTTAACCTTTTACCATTTTCACTAATCTATCAATTCCTATTCTTTTACCTAAGTAAATACACATCTAATACATGATTTACCACTTGTAAAACATTACCAATCTGATCCTAAAGGAATCAGAAACTAGTGGCCAACTTGTCTCCTTTTCACCATATTTTAATTGTTTTTCCAACAAAGAAACATATCCAACCATAACACCATACCTTTAGCTTTCTTTTGCATTATTTTGGCTATGTTTATTCAAAAGAAAACCCACCCATTTCAGCCATGATGTGATCAGTAATAATGTCTCCCATTAGCATCATATTTTAGTGTTTTCATCCATTATGCATGAACCAAATTATTAAAAGAATAAAAACATTCTTTTTCCATGTTTTCTTTAATTGAAAATGAACTAAAAACTCCATTTTTTCCAACCACAAGGCAGCTGCCATACAGCCCTCCTTGGCCTATAAATATGAGCTCTTCCATTGCCTAAATGCACACACAAACATTCCTAGTCTTAGCATTTTCTTACTTGATAGTTTTCTTACTCAAAGTTTGCTCAAAGTTCTCTAATTCTCTCAATATTTCAAGCTTTCTTCTTCTTCCTCATTCACACTCAAGAGACTCCATTCCCAACCTCTAACCAAGCTCTAAACCTCAAGCATACACATTCCAACCACAAATCAACTCCTAAACACATAACCTTCCCATTATCAAACACAAGAACACAACAAAAATTCTTTCACCATTCCATCATCTCTTGGCTGAAGTTACCATCATCATCTAGAGGAGATTTTTTTCTCTTTACTTCTTAAGACATCAAGCTTTAACATTTGAGAACAAGAAACAACTTGGTAAGGATTTTATTTCATGTTATTTCCTTGTTCTTTGCTTATAATCTAACTTTTAATGAGCTTAATGATGAGACCATGAAATAAGGTTCTTGAAACCATGATAATCAAGGACTCTAATGCTCACTTCCTTTGTTAAGATTAATTGAGGTTAAAGAGTTTAATTCTCTAAAAGTTTTGAGCTTAACAAGATGATAAATGAACTTGCATCCATTGTTTATGTTTCAAGCTCTTGCATATCATATTTAAATTTCAAGCCTTGCATAATCATATTTAATTTTAAGTCATCACCTTAAATCTTGAAGATAATAATATGAATTTGCATTCTCATGTTTAAATTTCAAGTAATGCATTTTATGTTTCAATTTATCACTAAACTTGCATCTTCATATTTATATTTGAAGTATTACATATCATGTTTATATTTCCAAGTTATCACCTTATAATGATAAAGATTAAAAATGGATTGCATAGCATATCTATGATTCTTGCTATTACCTAAATCTCTAAAAGCTCAAAACTTACCTCTTTAATCTTAAATAGGAATTCTTATACTTAAATTAAGTTAATTTCAGCCTCTTGATGTTCTTGGTATTAAGATTCATTTATTTTATTTTTAAGGCTTTGATCTTGTCTTTAAATTACTTAAATAATTCTTGTTAGAGTTAGAAATCCAAAGATGTTAAAGATTGTGCTTTTCTCAAGCTTTTTGATTTAAAAATTATGTTACTGACCTGACTTAAATAAAATGGTTAGAATAATATTTTACAAGGTTTGAATGTGTATAAATTACTTATAATTGATGTAAGAATTGTTTTTAGCATTTTTGAGATAAACTAATAATTAGAAAGGATCAAAATCGTAATTTTATAAAGCTTCAGACAATGAATTTTCTGGATTAATTCCTCACTAATTTGATACAGATCTTATGGTTTATATACATTAGAATTATTAGTATTTGATGTATAAATTGTTTTTGGTATCTTAGAGGTTGAAAAGAATTATTACAAGTATTAGTTTGACCGATTCATAAAAGGCGAAAAGTTATGTCCTAAACTATCAATTATGTAATTTTTTGATTTAAAGGATTTTAATTAGAGTAAATAATGATATCTGATGTGTATATGTGTTCAGAATGCCATTTATGATGTTTAGAGAAAGTTTTAGAAGTATTGGCTTTTGATAAGTGTCAAAAATAAGTAACTTTGTACTTTGACCCCTAAAATATGTTAAATTTAGTCTATGGCCCTAAAAGGTTGTTATGATGAGTTTGAATGGTTTTTGATAGTTATATGTCTCTTGAAATGTATTGGTTAAAGTTAAAGGTCTTTAATTTATGAGTAGATGTTAAAAAGGGGTAATTACGTTTTGACCCGTAACCTTTGAGAAATTGTGATTTGACTCTCTGGGATTTAAACGTAAATATTGATAATTTGATGAGAAGAATGTGATTGATATCTTGTGATGGCTATGTTCATATATTGAGATTTATATGACTTATGGATATATGCAATGAAATATGATGCATGTTTATGTGATTTGATTTATGGCATGTTACGGTTATGTCTGATTCATTGAGATGCATAAGTTCGTGAAGTTTATGAGCATGAAATATTAATGATGAGTTATTCATGTTTGCATCTATATATATCCTGCCAAGATTTAAGGTGACATAAAACACATGGAAATGATCCTCTAGACTCTCCGAATTAAAGGTTATAAAAGGTGATCCTAATGCCCCCTATCCCGTACCTTAAGAGTCAGGAATTTAATTTATCAAAAGGGATAAGATTACGCTAGTGACGACTAGTGAAGTATGAGCTCATAACCTAGAACTCTCGAGAAAAGAGAGAATTATAGGGCGGCCCCTAAGGAAAAGAGAATAAAGAAGTTTACGTCACCTGTAAGAATGATGATCATGATGTTCTTTATATCATATGCATCATTTTATAAATTTTATGATATTATGTATATGATATTGACATGCATCCATGACTAATATGTTGCATTCATGACATTAAGATTCATGCTAAAAGATACGGGCCTCGGCTAATGGTATTTATAACTTAATAAATGAACCTTATATATATGTTCACCATTTTCATAATTAAACCCGTGGTTCCTGGGGACGATGACGATGACAATTGTGTTAGAGTCGGGAAGCCCTACTGAGATTCTTGTATAAGTTTCTCATCCCTTTTTCTTTTCCGTGTCGTCTCCAGACATGAATGATGGTGTAGTTCGTGATTTACCTTGAAACTGGAAGAAGAGCTACGGAGATAACTTTCTTTTGGATATTTGCCTTTAGAGTGATCGTATCTCATATATCAGTTTGTATTCTATTGATGGATATATATTGATGTCCTTAAGTTTACAAGACATCACTATTATGATACAGTTATTGATATGTTATTAATATTTGAGTTATGTTATGCCATGGTTGTATTATGTATTTATCCGTTATTTGTTTCTAACATCTCTCTTATGCAGGCAAGATAAATGACGTTAGATATCTAGTATGCGCGGCTCACGTTTTGGTATTTAAAGTTCAAAAAAAAAATTTCCCATATTTTTACTAAAGTATTTTTCAAGAAGTTTTGAATCAAAAACTAAAACAAAAGAGTAATAACAAATACTTAACTTAAATACGCCCTAGGCGTGTTGAGTTAAATATTAGGGTGTTATACTAAATACCAAGATTTCAAGGAAACCTTATAGTGCGAACATCATCATTAAGCTCAAGGAAATGGATTAAAGAAAGACAAGTCATACACTAAATTTATTTCAAGAATCAAAGGGATCAAGTTAAAGAACCAATCTTTGAGTTTTAGAAACCATTTCCTTGGAAATAACAAAGCCATCATCCTACCATGTCTTGAGTGACAAAACCCAAATATCAAAGAAAAAGGAAGTCATGGCTGAAACCATGAGGGATAGAAAGATAAAATTTTAAAACTCTAGAGACCATGTTCTTGATGATATACCGCCACCAACACATGTACTCTCATCCTTCAGTCATTTTCCAAACAACACAAGCTTGAAAAACTGAAAACTAGGACCAAAGAAAAAGAAAGAAAACCAAAATGCTCTTTGGTTCAAAAACTAAGTTTCAAGCTTTAGGGGTTATACAAGGGGTGATTCTCATGATCTGCCTCTTGAACCCTCATCATCAAGCCAACATTTTCAAGATTCAAAGGCTTCAAGGCCGAAAATCAAAAGAGAAGAAAAGAAGTTCTAAAAGTTTCAAGAGAAACCGTAAAACACATTACGAAATGAGAATTTTAATGAATGACACACTTAGAACAAAATCCCTACCAAGTGATTTGAGGTTGAGATGAGTGAAGAAGATGAAGAAGATGAACTCTTGAACTTGAGAGAAAAAGAAAAGTTCAAAGTGCTCTTGAAAACTCAAACTTAGCAAATGAACTAAAAGTGATTCAAGTTCATCCAAGCATGCTATTTATAGAGAAATGAAACAAATGAGAGGTGTAATGGGGGAAGGAGATTTTGGCCAATGCATGCAGCCCCATGAGTTCCATGAGGTGAGATATTGTGTCGTTGAAGCATGGTAGGGTATGGCTCGAGGTAAGGTGAGGTATGGCTCAAAGCATGGTTCAAGGCATGGTTCTTTGAGTGTTTGAAATTTCAAACATGTGATGGAAATGGTGGGAGAGGTGACTGAATGTGCATCAGCCAAGGGGGAGGAAAATCTCTCCTTTTAATTGTGGTTTAGAGTGGTGTTTAGGTGTGTCTTTGATTAAGCTTAAGTTTAACATTTTGTGAGAAAGTGTTTAGGTGACTAAGGATGTAATTAAGGATTTCAAGACAAGGTTAGGGAGTGCTCTTTCTTCATTAGTGAGATAAAAAGTCATTTTAGTGTATGAAAAATTCTAGACACAATTCTTTAATTTAAGGAATTGGAGAGAAAAAATACTATTTAAGATTCCAAGACTAGGAATCTCGAGTTTTAAAAAGAGATTTAGGTTCAATCTAAGCAATTTTAGGTTCTAATTTTAATAACTTATTTTGACTCTAGATTAATTATGGAAATTAATTAATCTTTTATTAGAGCATAATATTACTTAGGTTTGCTTCATTACATCATTAAGCTCAAACAGCACTATTCCAGGGCAAAATCGTAATTTTGGACAAAAACTGCCCGAGACCACCGGGACTTAAGCAGGTACTTTTAAACACATGAAAACATTATTTTAAACCTTCGGGGAAAGTTTTGGGCTCGAACGACACCTTTACCCTCGTAAAAATGCTATAGGGGTATTTTGGTCGTTTTGACCCGAAACTGCAAAAAATAATATTTTCGTTTCCAAAATCACTCCAGGACCATCTAATCCCCTTCAAACATTGAGTTGACCCTTTGAGGACTGCCGGGCCGGCTATCATTGTAATGCCCTGTTTTTCTCTAAACTTTTAAATGACCAAAATGCCCCTGAGGTCATTTTTACCGAACAGCTTGAGGACGGCCTGAAGCTTTGGCCATCCTCATAGGGTTTATATGTTATATGAAGGGGATTGTATGATTGTGAATGTCCAACGGAGTAGAAAAACCTCATTTCTGAGATTTTTGTGCACAAATAACCAAAATACCCCTAACTTGATTTAAGGCCGTTTTAAGTTTCGACTCCGACCCGGACTCGTCCCGGAAATCAAAAATGATGTTTTAAGGCATGAACCATGTTGGTCTAGGTCCCGGGAAACTTTTGATAAAAATTATGATTTTACCCCTACTTAGTGCATTTTAAGCCTAACGAGTTATTTAACTCAAACCTAAGCAATATTAGACTCTAATGAAAGGTTAATTAATTTTCTTAATTAATCTAAAGCTAAAATAATTATTTAAGGTTAATTAGAACTTAAAATTTGCTTAGGGAAATTTGCAACTCAATTCTAATTCTTTCCTTTCTCTAAAGAAAAAGCAACTATGAATAGTATTTTCACTATTCACATTTCCTTTCAAGGGCTTTCTCTTCCAAGAAAAGTTGTCATACATCAATCAACGTTTTCAATTCATTTCTAAATTAAAAATATTTATGTCATTCAAATTCAAAAAGAATGAATTATTTTTGTGGTCATTCAAGCTTTCAATCAAACTTTTCAAGACACTATGTCTTACACCACCTTACCTATGCTTTGGAAATTCAAAATTAGAAAATATTTTCTTCTTTTTTTTGACATGGAAGGCATGGTTTTTTCCACTCCTTTACAGCCCAAAATTTTATGATTTTATTCATTTAAAAGGTTTGGAAATAAGCTACATGGTTAGCCATACCTTAGGATATGCATAGCTAGACTTTTTACCATGCTTTGAATGACTAACACCATGCTTTGAACAAAGATATTTCCTTCCCCATGTGGCTGTAAAGTGGCCGAATTCTTCCCCCCAAAAAGGCCACCATCATTTTACTTTTCTATAAATAGGTAGCTTAGGGAACTTGAAGCACCTTTGTTCATTTTACTAAAGCTTAGAGTTTAGAGCACTTTGAGGTTTTCTCTCAAGCTTCCAAGAGTTCTTCAAGCTCAAGTTCTTCCTCTTCCTTTCAAAAACCACAAGGTAGGGAACCTTTCTCAATATGTTTTTCATTTCTATGTTGAATCTTGTTGGGAAATGATGAAAGGTGGAACCTCCATGTTGCTTTTTCATTTTTCGGTTTCTTCCTTTTCTTTTCCTCTCAATTTCGGCCTCAAGGCCTTGAACATGAGAGCTTGATGATGAGTGCTCTCCAAGATGAAACCATGAGTTCATCTTAAAGTGAGGCCTCTAAAGCTTAAACCTTTCTTAAGAAAAAGTTCCATTCTTTCTCCTTTTTCTTTCTTTTTCGGCCTCAAGGCCAAGATGAGGAGAGCTTGATGATGAGTGCTCTCTTGAGATGACCATGTGTTCATCCCAACATGAGGCCTCTAAAGCTTGAATCTTGTTTGAGAAAAGTTTCATCTTTTTCAAGTTTTGGTCAAGACAAGGTTATGTTTTTCATGAAACCTTTTTGGAACTTTTGTTTCTTGATGTTTCGGCCATAAAGGCCTAAGGTACTTGAAAAAAATGGTAGCTTGATGATGAGGGCTTCATGTTGATGTATGTCACATGAACAAAACTCTAGAGCTTGAACTTGGTTCCTAGACCAAGTATGTTTTCGGTTTTGTTCCTTTATGTTTACCATGAGTTTGGTTTTGATGGAAGTTTAAAACATAGTAAAATACTTAATGATGAGGACTTGAGATGTTGGTGTTTGAATCATCAAGATCTTGGTCCCTAGAGTTCAAAAATGGTTTATTCTTCTTGATGAAGATTCGGCCATCTTCAAGTTTTTATGGTCATGATTCATTTTAAGTATTCAAGCACTAGTAGTTTCCTTTTCTTGTGAGGATGAGGTTTGGGTTGGAACTATGTTCTTTTTAAAAGTCTTGCAAGAGCTCTAAACAAGATAAAAGTAACTTGCATTCACGTATACTTTATGTTTTGCATAGCATGTTTATTTCTATGCTATCACTAAACCCCAAGACAAGGAATGAACTTGCATAATGCACGTTTAAATTCCAAGCTTCGCATTCCATGTTTATATTTTAAGTCATCACTTAAGAACTTAAAGATGTAAAACGAGAGCTTGCATATCACCTAAAATAATCTCGAAGCCTTTCTATTTCGGCCTTAAAGTCGATTGTTGCTGGGCCTAGAGTACTAAAATAAAGAATGGAACTTGCATATTTACTTTGAGCCTTGCATATTTAATTTTCAAGTTCTTGCATTTCATATTTACTTTGAAGCTCTCACTTTACTCTCTAATGAAGAATAAAATGGAATGCATAGCACGTTTACTTTTATGCCATCACCTAAGAGACTAGAGCTCAAAGACTTGCCCATTTCATCTTTGAGAAAAGTTAAATCAAGAGGCATTCTCTTGAAATGCATTCGGCCATGTGATGATGAAAGCTCTAGGATGAGTTTTTCATTAGTTACAAGAGCCTATAGTTTATGTTTTAAGTTCTTCCTAAACATAAGTGACATTTGAAAGTATTTTTGAGTATGTTCTTATATTTAGAATTTCAACCATGAGTAAATTTAAAAGAGTTGCTGCCCTATGTATTTTATGAAAGTTCTTGACAAGTTAAATTGACTTCCAAGGTATTTTTGAAGTCTTAAAATTGTTCCAAGAGAAACTAGCTACCTATGTACATGAAAAAGAAAGTTTACACATGATTTGATGACTTGCCAATTTCGGTTCTGCCATGATCATTTCCAGCACCTTAAATTATGTTTTGGGTGGTCTAAATATGTTTGAATACCTTGCCAAGTATATGCTAATTGTTCTAGACATTTTAGAGCATGTTTGGTTACCTTAAATGCTTGAAATGTGAATTCTAGAACCTCATAGGTACAGAAAATATGAATTTTGTCCAGATTGATTAACATCCATAGAATCACATTATATGATGTCTAGATCAGTGAGAGTGACTCATAATTGGCTTAGGTATTAATTGTTGCATCATAGAAAAAGTCGGATGTGAGAAAGGATTTAAAACACATCTTCTAGAACACCGTAATTCATCTAATACAAGCTTACTGCCAAGGCTGTCCAGCCATGATTAATTAGGTTTTAGGACTTAATAAATCATGGTAATGAGGTTAATCAATCCCTTAGAGGTATAAGAAAATAATTTGAAAGTTTGAGGTTACCCGATTTAAGGGTTTCTACCTTAAGGGATGATTATGTGCCTCTCATTTAATGATGAATTGATGTGTTAGCTCATGACGTATGTGGTGCCATGTAAACTATTACCCTTATGTGATGATTTGTAATCTCATGTTATTACTTCTTTAAAAGAGCCTTAGAGATGCCGAAGTGGTAATTATGTGATATGCATTAATTATGTGGCATCTTAAAGTAACATGTTAAAACTTAGGGTGACTTAAAATATGAGAATGTAATCCTTTGAAACCACCAAACTAAGGGTAGGGACAATGTGATTCTAGCCCCCTAAACCCGTACTTAAAGTCGGGAAGTTGACTTATCCCAAGGGATAAAAGTCTAAATACTAGTGACGACTAGTGTGGTATGAGCTCACAGCCTAGAGATTTCTCAAAAGGGAGAAATATGAGGGTGGCCCCAGTTTAAGTGAAAGTTTAATGTCACCTAAGTAACCAAGATAAGTCGCCATGTGCCAAGTACCAAGTTATATGATTTATGTTCTATGATTCCAAGTTATATGATTTATGTTCTATGATTCCAAGTTACATGATTTATGTTCTATGATCCAAGTTACATGATTTATGTTCTATGATCCAAGTTGTATGATTTATGTCGATGATCCAAGTTATATGTTTTACGTTCTATGATCCAAGTTATATGATTGAAGTCCCACAATTTAATTCCCATGATTTATGTAAATACAAGTGATATGTTAAAAGGAACGGATTTCGGAAATTGAGATTTTAGAAAAACTCATAATTGAACCAATATATGTCCATGGTTTTATAAATAACCCGAGATACCTGGAGACGTAAATGATGACACCTAGGATAGGAGGAGAACCCTACTGAGTTTCTTTAATGAGAATCTCACTCCCTCTATCTCTTTCTTTCCATTACGTCTTCAGAGCGAGATGACGACGTTCGTGCTGTTCGTTGACACACCCCGGTGGGAGGTCCACCATGACCCGGAGCATGGGTCATTCCATTTTGAGGGCCGATGTACTGTGCGGATCTTCATGTTTTTGGGACGGCCGTTTGCACACCCCGTATATAGTTATCGCTTCTCCCGACATCCCCCTATGGTGACCCCATGATTTTTGAGCGTGCACGGGCATGACATGAGAGGAACCTACGGACCCACTTTGTCGGTTCAGCTGACATACCAGAGTACGTGCCACTATCGCAGCACTCGGAAGAGGACCCTGTAGAGGACTCCCCCATGGACCATGAGGGCTCTGCCCCCACTCCGCCTCTGCGACCGATGGGCAGCGAGGAATTAGTCACTCAACGTCGGAGGGCTTCGGTGCCCGGACCACGACCCCGGCGTGGACAACACGTTCAGTCACAGGGCATGCCTGCACCCGCCAAGCTCCGCCCGTGGATTGGCTACGTTCCTCCATACCCGTGATTCTGCTGTGGAGATTGGAGGGTAGCCCTTAGTGCACGCACGACACGTAGTATGGATGAAACCTCTTTTGTGTTGAGGTTATCCACCTTAGGTTGCACGTGGGTAGGGATGTTTCTTTCTAGTTCTTTTCTATGTATTCTGTATTTCCGTTGTATTCCTGTTTATCATGTACTTGAAGAGTCCTGCCCCGTAGGGTAGGCATATTATATATGAGGTATTCCAATTGTGATGATGTTATGATTCAGAGCCACTTCTATGTTTATATTACTGCACTTTATGATACCGACCCGGTAAAATACGCGCGGCTTCTATTTTAAGTAATGTTTTATAAAAAATTGGCTCGTATTTTCGTTAAGCTATTTTTCCAAGTAAAAAGAACCATGACAGTAAGTAATGACTAATATTTGGCCTAAGTATGTACTAGTAGTATTGGGTTGAATATTAGGATGTTACAATCATCGAATTCCGGGCAGAAAATGACTTCAGGGGCATTTGGTCATTTTCTCTCAAGCAAAAAAATCGAGGTGTTACAAACTCCATGATTTTTCTTGAGTCCATTTGAAAAACTTTACTATTTTTAAAAATTCAAAAAACTGAGGCAGTTAGGGTTGCTATTTGAACAGCCATTTTTGAAGTTCTAAATTGATTTAATTTTTTTACTATATCAAAGGATCAAATTTTGACCTTAAATTTTTATAGCTTGTTGTAGACATCTTGAGGTCTAACTTGAATTTTTACAAATTTATTTAGTTCATTTTCTATGGTAATAAAATTGAGAATTCTAACTTTGGGCTGGAATTAGATGGTTATTGTCTACTGAATTTGTATAATTTTATTAATATAACCAGAGACAGAGAATTATATCTGAAAATTATTTCACCCTACATTTATGATGTTTAGTAATTTAACCAGAATCTTATTTAAGATTGAAATTCTGGGCAAAACGTTGATGAGCCGGAACTGTGTTATATGTTAATGGCTTGATATCTTGTATACTATGTGAATTTATTGATAATGTTTATGTACATATAATTGTAAAGTGCTTATGACAATTGCTCATATATGAAAAGAAGATTACAATTATGAATTGTGATTATTAATAATATGCCAATGACTTTATGAATGGTACACTATGTAATTTAATTGCTGGTATTATACATATATGATTATGATGCTTGTGCGTGTGACATGGGTTAGCTCCAGACCATTATGAGCTTACTTGCTTTGAATGACAACAAAGATAATTTAAAGAAAATACTTTGAAGAATGACCGATGTCTCTATTGAGTTTCTTATAAGATTATAACAGGTTTCTATCATTTAGTGAGAGTAAGGCTTACTCAAATGAGAATATATTTCACTATACATGTGTAAACATGTATATCTCATGTTAAGATATTTAAATTGAAATAGAAGTGAAATTATATCCTCATTCAAGCATCTAATAGCTAATAATAAGAAGAGGATCTCAATGTTATAAGAAACTAAGACCTGAGACTTCAGAAAGTAGTACAGGACATCAAAAAGTAGTAGGGGACATCAAAAAGTACACCCAAGATGAAGAAATCAACTCATGTCCAAGAGCAACGTGTTACTTAATCTTTAATCATCACAGTCGTAAAGATATTATTAGTAAAGAAGATTAGATTGAGGATCAGAAAGTGAAAAATCCATCAAGGAACTGATTGGGCTCTTCAAGAAGCTCACCTATGAGTGGAGCACAAAATGCTATAGGAAAAGGAGAGAAATTTGAAATTTGAATTTCAAATGTTCAAGTCAAATCCAGTTTCAAACTGGTATGTCATCTCTTCTACCTGATTGATCAACCAACCTGGCTTCACAAAGGAGGAGTTCAGAAAACATGTTCAGAAAGTAGAAAAGTAGTTTTTGAAGGAAGATAAAAAACTCAACATTACAACGATTTCTGAAACTGATGTGATAGATCTATCAACCTCTCTTCTAGCTATTTCTTTCAAGACACATTTGATGATCAACACGTGTCACTTGAAGAACTAAAATGGCAATGGTCATAAGGGAAGACCACTATATATGGAGATTCTATGCTTAAAAGTTGATGAGAGATTTGAAGATTCAAGAGAGGAAACTCTGTAAAAATCTCTTCTCACTTTCTGGAATATTCAGTATTTATCATGTAATCAGTTTTTATCCTTGAAGTGTAAGAAAACCTTCCTTCTACATTTTTAGTTTGATTTATGCTCTTCCTAGGGAAGCAGTTATAGAAGGAACTTATTCAAGTTTTCCTAGGAACTTCTCATGTATATGTTAAGAAAACTTGAGTATAGGTTAGTTTGAGTAGCAACTCAAACACTTAACCTTTGTATCCTTAATCCGATAGTTATCGCTGTGAGATAGCTTGGAGAGGCTACTATAAAACTACTTACAACGTGACAGTAGAGGTTGCTACTAGTCACGGTTTGGGCTTGTAGAGGCCAGTGTGAAGACTACTTTCAACATGACAATAAAGGTTGTTACTAGTCACGATTTGGGCTTGGAAAGGCCAGCGTTAAGATTATTTTCAATGTGACAGTAGAGGTTGCTACTGGTCACAATTTGGGCTTAGAGAGGCCAGTGTTAAGATTACTTTCAACATGATAGTAGAGGTTGCTACTGGCCACGGTTTGGGCTTGGAGAGGCCAGTGTCAAGACTACTATCAACATGACTGTAGAGGTTGCTACTGATCACGAGTTAGCTTGGAGAGACTAGTACAATACTACTTAGATTAGC
Organism: Dalbergia cochinchinensis; assembly: GCA_031216125.1. Taxonomy (NCBI): domain Eukaryota; kingdom Viridiplantae; phylum Streptophyta; class Magnoliopsida; order Fabales; family Fabaceae; genus Dalbergia; species Dalbergia cochinchinensis. Next base: position 27,066,714 of record CM062375.1, on the reverse strand, counting down.
TTGGAGAGGCTAGTACAATACTACTCAAGTTAGCTTGGAGATGCTAGTACAATACTACTCTTGTTAGCTTAGAGAGACTAGTACAATACTACTCATGTTAGCTTGGAGAAAACTTGGAAAGGCTAATGTATAAACTATCTAGTTTACTTTCTCAGGTTGAGAAAACTATTTTGAATGGAATCTTAATAGTTGTTGAGTGCTGAATGCAAGCAGTTTGGCCGAACCAATATAAAACCTTTATATCTTTTCTCTCTCTCTGATCTTCTTTATCTTTTATCTATTGCGTTTTAATTATTCATATGTTGTTATATCCTTTTCGTCATTCTATTACTCCTTTTAATTATGAACATTTTATTTAACAAGGTTTAGAAATCAACTTTCTAAAGCTACTAACTATGTTTTCGATGCACTACAAGTTTTACACTTAATAGTATTTATTTTCAGAAGATTCAGAAAACACGAAAAGAAGCAACGCACAATTCAACCCCTCTTCTCGTGCACATCTCCACCTACAACATGAAGCATGAAATACGCAGTGGTAAAGTATTACATAATGAATAGGAGATCCTTTTTGATAAGGCAAGGGCATGTGAAGTGGAAAAAGATATATATAAGATCCCTTTGACATATCAAGGGCACGTGAAGTTGAGAAAGATACCAAAGTAAATGAAGTTAATTAAGAAAGTGAAGAAAGTCATTGCATTTATCATATGCATACTCATGTTATTCTAAATTAATTGCCTATGATGATTTACTATAAGCTTGAGCATCATGATATATGTGAATTAGGTGATTGAATGCTAAAAGAAACCCATTTTGGAAGGATGATTTTGAATTTTAAAATAAATCTTTGTTATGTAATGAATGACCATTTTTTTTTTAATAAACCAAAGTCATTGGGATGATGACAATGACATTAACTATTGCGTATTTGGGATAACCTACTAAGAATTTCATAATTCTCACCCCTTATATTTGTGTGTTCCCATATCATCTCCAGATAGCTCATGAGCATAATAAAGCTGGAAGTGCTTGATTCAAAATAGCTCAATGGCTGAAGACCACTTTTAATTTTTTTTTCGTTAGGTAAATGTTTAATAAGATAGACATATATTAAGACTCATACATGAGCTTTTTCATGTATTCAAACATATATTTCTTTGACTACTCTGTTTTTCTTTTATGTATATTTAAGTAGAACTACGACATAGTTATCGTATGGCTCGATCAAATATGCTATGGATACTTAAGCAGGGTCCGCTAATTTATAAGTAACAAATCCTAAGTCTGGTCAGGGATTAAGCATCCTGTTGTACTTGGGAGGCATTACGCATGTGATTCCCTACCTCATCCTCCTATGTTGATGAGGATCCTTTAGAGCATCTTCACTCGCCTTCCAACGAGTGTACCAGTGCATACATGGCTAGGTTCGAGGCTTTCAGATGTCCTGACTATGTTTTCTAGTCTCGTTCATGCACTGTATCCATGGAGTTGGACCTATTTGAGGACTCCCCCTATCAGTATTCATCCAAGGACTCTTCCTCACACTTCATTGGCAACAGTGTTAAAAGTAAGGAGCTTAGCATTCAACTGCTGAGAGGAGTGATGCACCCATACAGAGGAGCCCATGTGTTACCTTCTAGACGTCTACCTCCACCTGCCAACCTCACTTGTGTTATTGACTACATCCTTCCCTGCCAGGGGGCATTGGCCGTAAGAGCTATTTGTGGATCGGAGCATCGGTGCTTATGCATAGGGGGATAGCCATATTTTTGTGTAGTACTTTCCTAAGGTTGTCTATTATTTCTATGCACCTAGTAGGGGTAGTTGGGGATAGATTTATGAGACTATGATCATATTTCTATTTTATTTTGGATGATTATATCATGCCCAACCTTTGTTAGTGGGCCCAGTACATTTATTACCTTACTACTTGGTTTCAGAATGCTACTACATTATTATGTTACTATCTTTATGATGCTTCCATGATTATGTTGTGATGCTTGGCTATGTAAGGTGATTGTTATATTCATGCATGAGATGCCCTAGTATGTGTAAGACTAAATAAATTATCACTGTATGATAAACGACTAGTATATGGTTACCTATATGCTATAGTTAATATGCAATTCTTTGGTTTTACCATAAAAAAAAGAAAAAAATTGGATGTATTTTTCATAAATCTATTTTCAAAAGTAAGTCAAGTGAAGATCTGAAATGAAAAGAGTAACAGCTAACAATTAACCATTATGTGACTTAGGCGTATTGTGTTAAAAGTTAGGGTGTTACAAGTGTTCTATAGTGCCTCTTATCCCATGTTGCACCCAAAATTTCTTTTTGCCCATTTCCATTTGTCACAACCCAATTTGGATCATGACCGGCATGTGAGGTGTAACATCCTAATTTTTAACCTAATACTCTAGAACATATTTAGGTTACTCATTAGTCTATTACGTCATAGTTTCCTCTTTACTTTAAAATACTTAGTGGAAAATATAGGTTAATTTTTTTTTTGAAATGTAAAAGCAAAGTGAAAGCCACGCAACACGACGAACGATGAAGCATGAAAGAAATAAAACACAAATCCAAATAAACACCTCATGAACATCCGATCATAAAACATGTAATTACACAACATGATAAAACAAACTGCATATATAGATATAATATGCCCACTCAAGAAAAGCAGGACTTAGTTTAGTACAGCACAGAGCAAATACAACTGAAATAGAAATACATAGAAACGTAAAAGGAGAACATCCACACCCTAATGCACCTAAAATGGATAACCTTTCAGAATAAAAGAAGGTTATCCTAATCTGCGTATAGTGTGTACACTATCACTCCTCAAGCACCTCTACTGCCAGTAGTCCGGATAGGGTGGGACATAGCCGATCCATGGGTGAAGCATATCCGGAGTGGGCACTCGCTGCGGTTGGACATGAACCTCTCGACAGGGGGGCATGGACTGCCTCCGAGCCAACCTCGGCTGTGTAACCATCTCCTTACTACCCTATACCCTCAATAAGGGAGTAGGCGCAGAGCTCTCAAAGTATAGATGGGTGGGTGGATCCTCTGATGGGTCATTCTCTGAGTGTCTCGAATGGGGGACATAGTCGGGAAAATCACGGGCGACAGATTCAACAAAGTATGTGCGGAGTACCCTCTCATTATGCGACTGTGCACGCTCAAAAACCATGTCATCGCCAAACGGGGAAGTTGGAGAAAAAACGATGGCTATGTACAAGGTGAGAAAAGGGGCATCCCAAAAACATAAACGCTCGAAGTGTGCAACTCCCCTCAAAATGATACGACCGGTGCTCCGGGTCGTAGTGCACCTCCCAGGTAGGGGTATTAACGAACAACACAAAAGTCATCATCTGAAGACATGACGGAAAGAAAAGATAGAGGGGGTGAGAATCTTGCTAAAGAATCTCAGTAGGGTAGCCTCCTATCTAGGTGTCATCATCTACGTCCTCAGGAACCTTGGGTTTCTTTGAAAAAGGTGAGCATGCATAAAATTTCACTTATTAGGTTTTAAACTTAATTATCCAAGGTCCGTTCCTTTTAGGATGAGTCTTAATGTCATGGATGCAACATAATAAAGCGTGAATTCACGAAGATGCAACAAGTTGAAATCAATTGAACATTCATAGAGATATCGACATCATACGGGTGGCATAAAGTGGCATATACTTCTCATGTAAAAGCATTTCTCTTTCTGTAACTGTGTGACATTCAAAGCATCGTACTGTACATAGGGATCACCCTAAAAAGACAATTGATCTGGGGGTTCTCGGCCGAACCGGTGTCACCCAGAACGTGTCACATCTCTAGGTTATGAGCTCATACCTTAACTAGTCGTCACTAGTTCTTACTTATCATCTGATAAGCGTAATCATAATAATAATAATTATAACAGAACGCGTCGCACCGGTATCAAGTACACGGTGAATATTGTCCTCTTCAGGGCGTTACGTATCGTCGTCCTCCTCAAGGATTTGTTTCTGGGGCGTTACGTATCGCTGTCCCCCAGATCATATCTTTTTGAAAACTTTCTAAGTTCCTCAAATTTGTCAGAAATTCGGCAGCATAACCACGTGACGTGATTGTCAGCTCACTCAAATTAATCAAGCTAATAAAAAGAAAATTTGTAATATAGAGCAACCTGAATCGTTTCCCAAGGAATTCGCAATGAACCCATTCACTCAATTGAACACAGCACAATACCAAAAAAATAAAAAAAATAAAATAGCAACAGAAACGAAAAGAGGGGGTTTGTTCAATTTCAATATCAACAGATTACAGATAACAGATTAAAATGAAATTAACAATTAAAAAGCAATCAACCCAAACTTGAGCTCTTGAGAATCCGTCATTGGACAATTAATCACTGAATTCATGGTTGATCCTAAACAAATCGGAATCCCTGCATTCATTTAGAAAAACGAATCTACTAGGCGATCACCTAGCATTTTATCAGAAACTCAGCGTGTTCACTCATTCAACGTACAATGCCCACTTAAACCCGTTTTGATTTTAAGCCCTTTCGATTAATCAAGCTAAATGTTAAATCTAACATTCAACACCCCTGTATGAGGCAAAAACAAACTCAGTATGAGGCACTCAATTCGTGGGTTGGTCAATTAGCGCCTTAGCCAACCATGGCAGAGACAAAAATCGAAAAAAAAGAAGAAAGAGTCGAACAGGATGAACAAATTGAGAGAAAAGCTGGAATCTGCTAATAGAAGAATCCGAAAGAACAACTCCAGAGTCCCTCTGTTTTCTAGCTCTTAAAAACCAAAATAAAATAAATCGGTTCAAAGGACAAAAACTGGCCCAAACAAAAATCGAAAACAATGGCTTTGGTCCCATGCAATTTGGACACTTAATTAACTAAACTTCACTCCAGCATTTCATAACTGCCTTGTTGTCCGAATTTGGCCTTCAATCGGGCCCCTAAAACAAAAGTTATGATTGATTCCACTTAAAAGTCCAAAATCCAATTTAGACCAAAAACCAATATTTACACACTAAATAGCCCCAAAATCATTATTCAATTGCAAAAATAAAATGTGATAGAAAAATCAGTTATCACCACGGCACACTAAATTTCTTCCAAATTTGCTTTATGCCACATTTATATATATATACATAATCATGAGCATCACAGTCATCATAAATTTTCATAATAAAAACATGCACCCACGTGAAATACTAAAGTTCATTATGCTCTTAAACCTAGGTTGTCTTATGCTTTGACTCTTACGGGGCTTAAACTCGAGATATAATTATTTTAACATTTGCTATTAACCTTTTATGTATCCAAGGATTCACAACTAAGGATTCTTACTAATATTTATGTTTGTCAATGAATCTTGACAGCATCATACCTTGAGGGCAGAAATTATATCTTGTAATTACGGGGGTTCTAGAAACTACGTTTTAGACCCTTTCTACATTCCGTCTTCGTCTAAAGCGCTATAAATCAAACTTAAACCAATTATGAGGTGTTCCTATGCCTTTGAGCTAATTATAAACCATGTTTACTATATTATAAGGTTGCTGGATAGAAACAGAAAATTAAATAATCTAAGTGTTCTGGAATTGCACTTTTACAGTTTTCTAATTACTAGTTTTTCCGTAGGTGCTAAAAATCAATCCTACATCAAATGTTACCAAGTTTTTCATTATTAGTCAATCCTAAACTGAATGTTATCGCATTCAAACAGTTTTGGCAGTGGCTAAAAATAAATGGGACAAAACTATGCTAAAACTCAACTTTACGATTTTTCTATAAGACTAGTTTCTTTCCTAACATGCATAGAAAGGCTCCTACCTCAACATATATAATTTTTACACATTCTAACATGTCAAAATATCATCATACAACAGCAACCATACCATGGCAGAATCAAAAAGCATAGGTTCCAAAGAACACATAATCTCACATTTTCAAGACATATAAATTGCTAGTTTCTCTTGGAATCATTTTAAGACTTCTAAAACTCTTTGAAAACCATTTTATTTCACAAAAGGGACTAAGAATGGCCATAGGGCAGTAGCTAATTTAAAACATTCCGAGAAGAGGTTTAATTCATAAATCTTATTGGTAATAATTTTATAAAACTCTTGAGGTCTAAGGAAAATCTTAAAACATAGATTGTTGGCTCTTGTGACTAGATAAAACTCACACCAAGTTCATCATCATCACATGGCCAAAATATGCATCCATGAGGATGTCTCCATAGCCACCTTTAACTTGAGATAAAAGGGCAAGTCTTTGAGCTCCAGGTTCTTTAAGTGATGACAAAATATAAACGTGCTATGCATTCCATTTTATTATTCATTATAAAGTAAAGTGGGAGCTTCAAAGTAAATATGAAATGCAAGAACTTGAAATTAAATATGCAAGACTTGAAAGTAAATATGCAAGGCTCAAAGTGAATATGCAAAACTTGAAAGTAAATATGCAAGTTCATTTTATCTTCTAGGATTTAAGTGATGACTTGAAATATAAACATGAAATGCAAAACTTGAAACTTAAACATGATAATGCAAGTTCTTTTCTTTAATCTTTAGAATTTAGTGATGACATAGAAAAGTAAATATGAGATGCAAGGACTTGAAATGTAAATATGAGGTGCTAGAAATATAAATATGCAAGTTTATTTTTTTCATCTTTACTGGAGCTCTTATAAGACTTTAAAGAGACATAAGCCTTAACCCAAACTCATCATGACAAGGTAAAGTGAACTTTAGAGTTCCTAGAACACAAGGCAACAACTCTTTAAAATAAAACCATAAGAGAGCTATATGACATTCTTATGAAAACTCAAGCTTTAGAGATTTCATTGTGATGAACATGAAGTCATCATCTAGAACTCTCATCATCAAGCTATCATGTTATGCCATTCAACATAAATGGCCAAAAACTCAAGGGGAAGAAAAGGAAAAGAACTGAAACCATGAGCAAGAAAAGAAACCATTTTGAAACTCTAGAGGCTATAATTTTGATGATGTATTAACACCAACATCATGAGTCCTCATCATTGAGTTCCTACATCCATTTTAGAGCATTATCAAAACTAAGTTCCCAAGATCAAGGGAGCAAGAAACCAAAAACATCTTTTACTCAAGAACCAAGATCAAGCTTTAGAGGTTGCTCAAGTGATGAATATCATTATGAGGTCCTCATCATCAAGCTTTCATTTTCAAACTCCCAAAGCCTCTTGGCCGAAAATGAGAAGAGAAGAAAGAAGTTTTAAAAGATTCAAGAGAAACCATAAAACACATAACTAAATAAGAACTTTTAATGAAAGAAACACTTGAAATAAAATCCCTAGCAAGTGATTGGAGATTGAGATGAGAGAAGAAGATGAAGAAGTTGAAGAGGAACTCTTGAACTTGAGAGAAAAAAAAAAGCTTTAAGGTGCTCCTGAAAACTCAACTTGGCAAATGAACCAAAAGTGATTCAAGTTCATCCAAGCATGCTATTTATAGAGGAATGAAACATGAGGGGTGAGAATGGGAGGGAGAAGTGGTGCCATTTCTAGGGGAGGTAGTAGGGAGAAAAATATCTCTTGGTTATGTCATTTCAAGGTAAGGTGTAAGGCATGGTGTAGGCATAGGTTTAGGCATGGTGTAGCATGCTTCTTTGAGTGTGTGAGTGAACAAATTTTTGATGCATGAGGGAGGTGAGGTGGCCACTTTTTGGGAATCCAAGGGGAGGAAAATCTTTCATTTAATTGTGGTTTAGAGGTGTGTTTAGGTGTAGCTTTGATTAGGCTTAGGATTAGGAACTTGTAAGTAAGTGTGTAAGTGAAAGGATAGGTAATCAAGGCTATTTTAAGGCATGATTAGTGAGCATTCTTGCCCATTAGTGGGGTCAAAATCCTACTCTACCTAGACTTCTTGGAGTATGAAGAGTGAATAGTGAAAATATTATTCAAGATTCTATGTCTTGGGAACTTGAGTTTTTTTTTTAAAAGAAAAAGGGGTTTGAGTTTAATCTAAGCAATCTTAGGTTCTAATTAATTTTAATACCTTATTTTGACCCTAGATTAATTATGGAATTAATTAATCTTTGATTAGAGCCTAATATTGCTTAGGTTTGCTTAATTATATCATTAAGTTCAAATGGCACTATGCCAGGGCAAAATCGTAATTTTGCATAAAAACTGTATGGGACCACCGGGACTTAGGCAGATACTTTTAAACATATGAAAACATCATTTTAAACCTTTGGGGAAAGTTTCGGGCTCGAACGACACCTTTACCCACGTAAAACGCTATAGGGGTATTTTGGTCATTTTGACCCGAAACTACAAAAAAAAATGCGATTTTTGTTTCCAAAATCACTCAAGGACCATTTAATCCCCTTCAAATATTGAGTTGACCCTTTGAGGACTACCGAGCTGGCTATCCTCGAATTCCGAGCAGAAAATGGTCTCAGAGGTATTTTGGTCATTTTTTCTCAGACAGAAAAATCAGGGCGTTACATGAGGAATCCGGTCCCTATGTAAGCCTTGTGATTTCTATACCATACTTTATGCTTGCTTTATCTATAAAACATAGTTTGATAATATTTCAAATTAATTGTAAATCCTTACTACTTGTGAAATAAACCTCTTTCTCATAAATAAATTATGAAACTGTAGCTACAAAATATATTTCAACTGAGTTGCTCAAATACAAAATTACTATGAATAATATACTGTTAAATATAAAAGAATCATGGTATAATCAAAATGCGAAATAAACTATATGTGGCTCGGGACCCTGCTCGTTATATCACTGGAGCACATTTACCATGAACAAAATACTATAGCTTCACGCCAAGTGAAGCTCACCCAAACTGGATAATGCTACTGCTGAAGGGGAGGAGGGGGAGGATCTTGAGCTACACCTGAATCTGTGAGGAAAAATAAAGAAGAAAGTGGTGATTTTTGCATTTAAAACTCAGTGAGTGGATCCTCACTCATAACCATGCCTGGGACAAGAAAACGTTATAAGTAAATAATGACGATAATAATGCAACACTTATAAACATTTTCTATTTACTTTATATACTAATAATAATCTTTGAAATCTTAAAAATTATACAAGGGAACCGAGTATTCATCAACTGTAGGGAGGGTGCCTAGTCCCTGGCAAATAAAGCCCCTAGCTAATGTGATCTCAATGGTCCCTGACGAACCGTGTTCCTGGCAGACTAATCTAACTCAAAGATGACTTGCCCCTAGCAGGCCTTGGTATACCAAGATTAACGAAATAATTGCTGTTAACTCACAGTTTTATTCCTCTCAGTAACTCTCTCTATATCTAAAACTAACTAAAGTTATAAAAAAAAGGGAATTCTATATTTTCTAGTTCAACATTTCTCAACTATAGGAACATATAAATCTTTAAATTTCATTTGGCAAATCATAGCAAATTCCAATTTGTCATAACAAATAAATTCATGAATTAAACAACACAAAACTCTGTATGGAATAATTATGGTCCCATGCATTTCTAAAATCATAATTTCATGTATAGATTTAAATGGAGCATTTCTAAACAAAGCACATTATTCATATAATTACATATCATGTGAAAACAAATTGTTCCAAGTCTCTAAATGCTCCGTAATACTAGAAAATAATAGTATAATGACCAAAATAGGGTCATGAGATCAAACCCACTCACCTGGAGGGGTAGACTGTGAAGTACCAACACCATGGGGACTCCGAGAAGGAGGAATGACACCAATATCTACCATTGAAACCTAAAACTCATCAATGATTTATGGGTACTCTTAGACTATCCTAAAACAACTCTAACAATATTGGAGGAGTACCCCCACTTGATAATAATGAGAAAAATAACAAGAACCAACTCAAGATCATGAAAGAATAAAGAGAATGGAGATAAAAACTAACAACATTTACATACCTTGATGACTTGGGGAAGCTAGATTGGAGGAAACAAGAAAAATAGGAGGAAGGGTTTTTGCTTCATATCTTCTGATGGGGGAGAGGGAAACCCCGAAATAGGGTTTTAAAAGAGGCAAAAATTGAAACGACGTTGTTGGGGGACCACTATAGCAGTCAGGGCGTTGAGGCACTATACACTTATGACTGCTGCACCACGTGAAACACTCCCTGATGACTGCTATAGCGATCCTGGACAGTTATAGTGGTGACAACATCCCCCAACTTTTGCATTTTTCTATCACTGGCACATGAATTATCCCAACACTCACGTATTTATATTTTTTAATTTTAAATTAATGCTTCATTAATTTTAAAACATAAATGTAAAGAAGGAAATACCCCTCATTTGGATTTAAATAAAATATCAAAAAATCAAAAACCCAACAAATTAAAATCCAAATTTTGGGTTTTAGTTCAAATTCGGGAATTTTCAAGATTTTCTAAACTTGTGGGCTAAAAATGAAACGTTTAAAGGTCTCATAAAAATTATTAAAAATTACTCTTTAACTTATTTTTTTATCAATAACAATTATCAGGACTTTTGGCCCCAAGAATGTGGTTCTATCATATAGCCCTCCAAGGAGGCAGAGAATCAGACTTTACGAAATTCAGTGACCCTAAGAATACGGGTGGGTCCTAGGGACTCTAAGGATCGCATCGAAATCTATCCACTGACACGTGTACCTTGGGTATCACACCGTTGTATTACACATGGTTTCTAAATGTAGTAAGAAAATGTTATGAACGTCACATTTCTCAAAAAAATAACATTCATTGTCACCACTAGGATCCCAATAGGACGATCACAAGTACACTAGTCAAATCAATGGTTTTGAAATTGGTTTAATGGAGTTGCCACCAATATTTTTTAATGAGAAAAACATTGACAAAACCATTTTCATTCTTTTATGAAAAAATGGCATTTGAAAGCAAATTTGAATTTGGGAGTTGATTATGCACTGGAAAGGGTTTAAGTTTACTTTTGTAGCATCCCTACACATCTGTATTGCAAAGGTTGTGCTAATTATTAAAAACATTTTAAAATATTTGTTTTACCATTTTAAATACCCAAAAGAAAGAAAATTTTTCTTTATTACTTCTACAAAATCAAACAAATGTTTTTGTCCAAAATAAAATAATGAAAAAAATTATTGTCTCAAAATAGAATAAAATCAAAACTCTCCTATTCCAAAAAGAAAAAGAGAAAAGATTGCTTGAAATAAATAAATATTTACAACTGGAACAAAAAATTAATAATTTTGGCTTAATAAGAGTGGCCAACTCCTACATATTTTCTATTATAATGAGAAACTTAAAGTCATATAGTTCTCTGAAAAATAATTCTGGGTTGATTAATTTATTAAAAATTCTTAGAATATCAAACTATTATAGTTCAAATATTCTAAGACACAAAATTAACAAGTAGCCATGGATCAATTAGTTCTAAACATATGTAATAAATCCATTTAGATTAAGCAACATATCAACTAAATGGAATCAAGTAAATGGGTCAATCAATGGCCTGAGATTAGGACTTCAATTGAGCCGATTGAAGAGAATGGAAAAAAGCATCTGACCATTTCCAAATTTTCTATTTTTTGAGTTTCATCATTTTCAATTTTTTTCTTATTTGTTTTTATAAATCTCAGTTTTTCAAATTTTCTAAAGTTTTTGTTGACCAGACTCTCCCTTTTTTTTCCTCAGAGTTATGGACTGAACATAGCAATAAAGATGGGCTGAGGTGAGGAAAAAAAAAACAAGATGTGTTTGTGCTGTAACTAAGAAAAAGGCCTAATGAAAAGTCAAAGACAAGAAACTTGATTTTTCATGACAAAAAAAAAGAAGCTTGATTTTTATTTTTTATTTTTTATTAAGATGCAACAAAAGACCACAAATAAAACAAAATACTTAAAAAGGAAGATATGAGTCAACTACAAAATATAATATCCATAAAGAATAAAATATGACATAATTAAAACAAAATAAAGTTAAACTATCTATCTATTTTTTTTCCATCTTAATCAATAATTAGGCGGTCATCCATTCAACGAAAAAAAAGTAACACGCATCCGAGCCTGGAGAGAAGCGGTTAGATTTGCCTCTACAAATTGCATCCAGGCTCCAGCCATCCAGTGATATCTACTCCCCGGAGCACAGCCCTTTGTCCCATCTCCCCACCCCAAAAGATTGGAAAGAGAGGGCAAGGCACCTAGAAATTTGCATACACTACACTCAACTTGAATCAACTTGCATATGGAAGTAACCTGGAAAGGTCATTTCGTCGACCATGGACCCCACGGAGCACCACAAGTCAAGTTGACGTTTGACAACTACCAAAAAGACAAGAGAGACGTAATGTTACTTCTAACACCAGTAATCGACAGCAACAAAACGATGCTTCCTCTCTCCATCTTGGAACCTATATTGAAGGGCGCCGATTCTTTTATCTTTCACTCCATCCATCTTAGTCTTCCGCATATTTATATGTCACTCACTCCCAATTTTCCACTCAACCACTCCTCCATTTTCCCCCTATTTGGCAGTCCTCGAATCAAGCCCTCTTAATTTCTCTCCGGCCTCCAGAAAGCATCTTATAAGTATGCAAGCCTTTGAATCGAACTTCAGCCTTTGCTCACAGTCACTGCTGCAACCGTCAAATTCGGAAATCATCAACACCAGCCTCAGTTTCGACATCAGCATCAACGATTACTTGCAACCCCAAGAAGTTCCCATTAGCAACTTGGCACCAAACTATGTTTCCAGCCATCCCCACATTCAATTTCCTCATACTTGTTTCCCTAACCCCCCAAGATCCTCAAACCTAAGCAACCGCAGGCCCTCCTTGAACATCACAGTCCCTTCCGTACGGCCAGGTCTCTCAACCTTCTCACAACACAGTTCTTCAGAGGGTACTAGTGACACCAGAGACGACAAGCAGCATTACAGAGGGGTTAGAAGGCGACCATGGGGAAAGTTTGCAGCAGAGATTCGTGATCCGAATCGAAAAGGATCAAGGGTGTGGCTCGGAACCTTTGACACAGCCATAGAAGCCGCTAAAGCATATGACAGAGCAGCTTTCAGGATGAGAGGAAGCAAAGCTATACTGAACTTCCCTCTTGAGATTGGGGATCCTGCAGAGTCTGTTTCTTGCAGCATGAAGGTTGGTGAGAAGAGGAGAAGAGATGAAGAGAATGGAGGGAGTGTTGTAGAGAGTAACAAGCAAGTGAAGAAAGAAGAGTGCTCTCCCAAAGGACCTGCAACGGTTTGCCCTTTGACTCCCTCGTGTTGGAAAGGGTTTTGGGACACTGATGTTATGGGAACGATCTTTAGCGTGCCTCCTTTGTCACCCTTGTCTCCACTCATGGTTGTTTGACAATTGAGATTGTGACCCCTTGCGCTTTCAATTACGTTAGGGTCTTAAATCTAGAAGATGCAGAGAGTAATTAGGACTTAAGAAAGTGCTAAGAGCTTATTCTCCCTGTTTGCCAAGTTGATTATGGATACTCAGAGAGAGAAGGTTGGATTGTCGCCCTGTATCATAGTAATAGAAGGTTATAGTATAATTTGGAGGTGAAGAACTGAAGATTGGTTTGATTGACGTAAGTATAGGAATGGTTTGAAACTAGATTTCTTTTTCTTTCTTCGAATTATGTTCATTTGATCAAAAATTATTCTGTACTTGAATAATCAATATTAAATTTGTTTATTCATTATTGAATCCTGAAAATATGTCGTTATTAGAATCGCTTCCTTCAAAATTGTGATTGATTGTCTATGAAATGAGTTAAGTTACTTGCATTCATAAAAACAATTTCGCTGACTTTGGAAAAATTGATATATTTAATATATTAAAAAATATTAAAAGATACTCATTATTTTATTATTATTTTGTATTTTTAACTAATTCCTTCAAGATGCTTTTAAAAAAAAAAAATACTTACAAAGAATTGAGAGAATTTTTATACTCATGAAAAGTTGCTTTTCCGGCACTATCTTTCCACCACTACAAAGATCTTCAAAAACAATTAAATTTGACGTAAAGGAAGATAGATACATCTTTAAATCTATCTGTTGGCTAATTAACAAAGTCGGGTTTAATTCAAAAGCTCGATATCATTTTGATATTGTAAAGGATTAAATTTTGATGCATAAGTAGTGTATAAATTTTATATTATTACTTAATTATGTATTATTATATTGTTAAATATATGATTGGTTCTCAAATTCATTTTTTAAAAGCCATCTAAATAAAAAAATTTAATTGGATGACAATATAAAACTTAATCCATTTCACTTTTAGTACGTGCCATAAAAAAAAACTCTTAATTATATTATAGATATTTATTGTTTATTTTTTCAAACTGGCTCCGAAAGTGGACTATATAAACCAGATCAATTTTTTTACTAATTAACTTCAGAGGTTTAAATTCTAAAATCATGACTTTAAAATGATTTTATCTAATCACCATTTGATTGGAAATTGTTTGAGCAATTCCTTAAACTATAAAAAGATTATATATATATATATATATAAAATAAAAAGTTTAGGTGAGTTCAATGCCCATCATCTCACTAGGATCAAGGCATTTTCCAGACTCTTCAAGTACTTACAAGAGTTCTTACATGATTGTCTACAAAATGGAGGGCTTATAGCAATCAACGAGAGTTGAATCTACGTCCTCGAAAAATATGGGCTGACTCTATTACCACCTGTGCCACACTTCATTTAAAAAGAAACTTATATATTGTTTTAGGAATTTTGTTTTGCTATGCTAGCAAGAGATCTCATGTTATTTTATTTTTTATTGAGCAAAGGATTAAGGAAAAATTTATTATTGGTGCTCTTAGTAAAGAAATGTTTAAATATGTTTTAGTCTTTATAAATATAGGTTATTTTGATTTTAATTCTATTTTTTTAAAGTTCTAATCCCTCTTTTTTTCAACATTTTCATTTTGGTCCCTATTGCATTAATCTGTTGCTTAAGTGTTAATATTTATAAAGAGTAAAATAAGATTCTTAAAATATTTATAAGGACCAAAAGAAAACATTTTCAATGTTTGTAAGTATAAAATATATCCTTAAATACGTATACATATCAAAATTTAGAATGACAAGGACTAAGACCAAAACATTGCAAAATAAAGGGACAAAAAAGCAAGAATTTTTCTTAAAGGGATTAAAATCAAAATGATGTATATAAAGGATTAAAAACATATTTGAAACTAAAAAAAAATTTCTATTCAAAATAACTTAAAGCTTGACAGAAGTCCCATTAAGATGTGTTTTTATCAGTTTGAATTTTGAAAGCAAATGAAGGGAAGGGAAGGGATTTGTAGTGTAAACTTTCAAAATTTCTTTCTAGAAATTGTTCCCTCTTCCCTCCCTTACTATGACGTTCTACATCCATGTGTCCCTCCCTAAACCAGACCTGCGGTAAAAAAAAAAGAAAGAAAGAAAAACTCCAGGAAATGTAGAAAAATCAATGTTTTGTAGCAGATGACTTATTATAGTGAGTCTAGGCTAACTATCGCAATGGCAAAACCCCACTTGCTATATTGCGTGTGTTGTTTGTCTCAGGATGTGCACATTTTGTCAGACTCGCTGTAGCAAGTGTATAACATCCTACGCCTTCACTGATGGGACGATCGCCCCCACAAACCAACACGGGTCTTTTCAGTGTGCTTTGTCCTCACTCACACGCTTCCTAGGAAAACTTCCCAAGAGGTCACCCATCCCAAAATTGCTCCAAGTCAACCACGCTTAACTGTGGAATTCTTTCAGTTTGGGCTACCAAAAAGAAGATGCATCTTGTTGGTATAGGTAGTACAAATCAATTCATATAAGCCCTCCTTAACTGTATAGTCTCATACCTATACAGTCTCAGGATCCCTCTCATTCGGGTGTGTAATCAGTTCATTCATGTACCCCTCCGCTTTCGAAGTCTGCCAGGAACCGCTCCTTGTCCGTGCCTCCTTGCACCGGCGATCACTCCCCTACTTCGCAATCCCCGGGCATTACATGCCCACCAACTTCCGCTTGGTTCGTCCCCGAACCACACCGTACTGGGAGAGGTGCAGGCTCTGATACCATTTGTAACATCCCCTGCTACTTTATGGATTGACGACTGTCCCCACAAACCAACACGGGTCTTTTCAGCATGTTTTGTCCTCACTCACACGCTTCCTAGGAAAACTTCCCAGGAGGTCACCCATCCCAAAATTGCTCTAAGTCAAGCATGCTTAACTGGGAGTTCTTTCAGTTTGGGCTACCGAAAAGAAGATGCATCTTGTTGGTATAGATAGTACAAATCAATTCATATAAGCCCTCCTTAACTGTATAGTCCCATACCTATACAGTCTCAGAATCCCTCTCATTCGGGTGTGTAATCGGTTCATTCATATACCCCTCCGCTTTCGAAGTCTGCCTGGAGCCGCTCCTTGTCCGTGCCTCCTTGCACTGGCGATCACTCCCCGACTTCGTAATCCCTGGGCGTTACAAAGTGCCGCCTCGGTATACCGAGATCCTAATGCTATAATGTCATCATAAATGACATAGTTTCACTTAAATGACTCCCCATACTATAAAAATCCATCCCTTCCCTCTGTTTGTAGCCCTATCCACCCCAAACCATTATCTCCTCCCTCTTATCAAGCTTTCCTCCATTCCGCCTCCTCCCTAAGCCTTTAGTAAGTGACATGAAATATCCACAAAGGATGCGGTTTGTAACGTCTCGATTTTTACTGCTATACAAAATGACCAAAATACCCCTAGGTCATTTCTACACAAGATTTGAGGCCAAAATAGTCCAGGCCATCTTCAATAGGATATTTTGATATTAGAATAACATTATATGATGATTAAATAGCAATATGTGCAAAAATCGCGATTTTCAATTTTTCAATGTACAAATGACCAAAATGCCCCTAAGGTCATTTTTGCCCTGAAATCAAGGACGGCCAGTCCAGGCTATCCTCAAGGGGTTAGTTTTATGCTTGAAGGGGATTATGTGTGTTGTAGATGTGAAAATATTAACTTCAATTTTTTTTTACCGCAAGTGAAATTACCAAAATACCCCTGTGGTAATTTAACACGAGATTAAGTAATATCTGAACCTAGTCATCGCCCGGGAGTTCAAAATGTTTATTACATGTGTAATTTGATATTTGAAAATGTTCGGGTGGTTTCGGGGAATTTTTACGAAATTACCATTTTGCGCCTAATTAACAATAAATGAGCTTATTTACGTAATTAAGTAAATATAGGCAATATTAGGCTCTAATTAAAGATAAATTAATTTTATTTATTTATCTTGAGTCAAAATAATTATTTGAGGTAATTTTAAAGCATAAGATTATTTTAGAAAAGATTGTTTTTCTTTCTTAATTAAAAAGGGGTTCTTAAGACACATAATAGGAAATTAGTGTATTAAATTTCTTTTTCTTAAAAATAAAATATATTTTAGATTTATTTATTTTTTATTACTTCAGATTATTTGCACTAAAAATTCCACTACATATGTTGGCCATTTAATTTTGTAATGGAGCACCTTAAATATTTGATTATTAAGCACTTATTTTAGTTTATCAATTTCTTTTCCACTAACAATTTCTTTTCTCAAAAATAAAATATATTTTAAATTTATTTTTATTTTATTACTTCAGATTATTAGCACTAAAATTTCCACTATAAATGTTGGCCATTTAATTTTGTCTTGAGGAATTTTAAACTCTTGATGGTTAAGCCACTTACACTAATTTATCATTTCTAAACCATTACAAATTAAATACCCATCAAATATATGTCCTACCACTCACAAAAATTGAAAATAATACTCCCCATTATAGCCATTAATGCAGCTACCTCACCCCCCAAAATCCCTATAAATATGTGTTTTCCAAGCCTAATTCACACACAAACATTCATTCTTACCATTTGTATTTTTGGTTGTAGTCTTGCTCACAAAAATTAGCCAAAAATCCTCTCTTCTCTCTCTAAATACAAAGCTCTCTTCTTCTTCCTTCTCCACCTCCAAGAGACTCCATTCTTGATATCCATCCAAGTTCCCAAGCTCAAACAAACACATACATACCGTAAACCAACCCCTAAGCACCTAAACTTTCCATATCCAAACACAAGAACACAACAAAAATCCTCCCACCATTTCATCTTCACTTGGCCAAATATATACCATCACTAAGATCAGATTTTTGTCATTGATATCTCATACAAGATCAAGCTCTTACTCTAATTAACAAAGAAACAACTTGGTAGGGATTTTATTTCATGTTCTTTCTTTTGTTCTTCCTTTATATTTTTGATTTTTATGATTTGATAATGACCATGGCTTGATGATGAGGAATCATGGTGGTGGTTGTGAATCCATCATTTAAATGACCTCTAAAGCCCAAGATTTAATTCTTGATGACAAAAGATTTCTAAAGGAGTTACTAAGTCTTGAGTTTTAAGCTTAATAAGACATAAAAATGAACTTGCATCCATATTTATGTTATAAGTTCTTGCATATCATATTTATATTTCAAGCTTTTCATAATCATATTTATATTCCAAGTTATCACTTTAATTCTTGAAGATAATAATATAAACTTGCATATTCATATTTACTTTCAAGTTGTCACCTAAATCATAAATACCTAAGAATGAATTTGTATCTTTATATTTATATTTCAAGCCTTGCATTTCATATTTATCTTTCCAAGTTATCACCTTATAATGATAATAATAAGGTTACAAGACAAGTTTATGATTCTAGTTATCATTTAAATCCTAAAGTTCAAGATTTACTTGTTTTATTTTAAATGACAACTTTGATCATGGACACTTCTCATCTATTTATTTTTGGCACTTATATAATTCTGATTTAAATCTTGATATACTTTATTTTTAGGTATGATCTTGTCTTTAAATTTGTACAAAGAAATTTTGAAAGACCTAGAAATTATAAAGGATTAAGAATACGGTTTTTCTCATGATTTTAAATGCTAAAATTGTAGTATTCTGATCTAATCCTTTAGAATTGAAAAGGTTACTGATTTAGGATGTTTAGATGAGTTTAAATCGCTAATAGTTATTGTAAAAATTATTTTTGGTACCATAGATGCATAAAAGGGTAGTTACAAGTGTTAGTTTGGGCCGTTTTGCAAAATGCAGAAAGTTGTGTTTTGAACTATCAACTATGTTATTTCAGCCAAATGATTTTATTTAAAGCTACTAATGATGTTGATTGTGTCCATGAGTTCAAAATACCATTTATGAAGTTTATATAAAGTTTTAGAAATTTCGATTAAATCGTTAAATATTAAAAACAAGCGATTTTGCACTTTGACCCCTAAAATGTATTGAAATTTGGTTTATGGCCTTAAAAGGTTTTTACGATGAGTTTATAACGTTTCTAATAGTTATATGTCTATTAAAAGTATTGGTTAATGTTAAAGATCTCTAGTTTGTGAGAAGGTGTTACAAAGGGGTATTTGCATTTTGACCCGTAACCTTTGAGAAATTGTGATTTGACCCTTTGGAGCTTAAGCGTAAATGTTGATAAATTTGATGGCATGAATGCGGTTGATATCTTGTGAAGGCTATATTCATGTGTTGAAACTTATGTGGCTTATGGATATATGCAATGAAGTATGATGCATGTTTATGTAGTTTAAGTTATGGTATGTTATAATTATGCTTGATAAATTGAGATGCATGATTCCATGAAGTTTATGAGCATGAAATGTTGAAATGATGAGTTATTCATATTTACATCTCTATATAACATGCCAAGGTTAAAGGTGACATAAGACACATGGAAATGATCCTCTAGACTCCCCGAATTAAAGGTTATGAGAGGTGATTCAAATAGGAAATGATCCTTTAGACTCCCCGAATTAAAGGTTATGAAAGGTGATCCTAATGCCCCCTATCCCGTACCTTAAGAGTCGGGAATTTATCTTATCAAAAGGGATAAGAATACGCTAGTGACGACTAGTGAGGTATGAGCTCATAACCTAGAACTCTAGAGAAAAGAGAGGATTATAGGGCGGCCCCCAAGGAAAAGAGAATAAAGAAGTCTAAGTCACCTGCAAGAATAATGATCATGATGTTCTTTATATCAAATGCATTGTTTTATGAATTTTATGATATTATGTATATGATATTGACATGCATCCATGATTAATATGTTGCATTCATGACATTAAGATTCATGCTAAAAGATACGGGTCTCGGCTAATGATATTTAGAACTTAATAAATGAACCTTATATATATGTTCACCATTTTCATAATTAAACCCGAGATTCCTGGGGACGATGACGATGACACTTGTGTTATAGTCGGGAAGCCCTACTGAGATTCTTGTATAAGTTTCTCATCCCTTTTCTTTTCCGTGTCGTCTCCAGACATGAATGAAGGTGTAGTTCGTGATTTGTCTTGAGAGTGGACGAGGAGCTACGGAGATAACTTCCTTTTGGATATTTTTCCTTAGAGTAATTGTATCTCAGTTATCAGTTTGTATATTATTGATGGATATATATTGATGTCCTTAAAATTACAAGACATCACTATTATGATACAGTTATTGATATGTCATCATTATTTGAGTTATGTTATGTTATGGTTGTATTCTGTATTTACCTGATATTCGTTTCTAACATCTCTCTTACGCAGGTAAGGTAATGACGTTAGGTATTTAGTATGCGCGGCTCACGATTTGGTATTTAAGTTCAAAAAAAATTTTACCCATATTTTTACTGAAGTATTTTAAAGAAGTTTGAGTTAAAAACTGGAACAAAAGAGTAATGACTAATAATTAACTTAAATGCGTTCTAGGCGTGTTGAGTTAAATATTAGGGTGTTACACGATTCATGAGGGCCTATTATTTTATTAGCAAGATGCTTAGTTCACAAGGGACTGAGTATTGTCTTTTTAAAATACATGACAAGAATTGTGTTTCACCCTTAATTACTCCAGATTGTTTAATGAAATGTTTTATGACAAGAACTACTTGATTTTGCCATTATTATGTTGGTATATAAAAAAATTATTTACTTCTAATGCATTATTATATTTTTATATCCTTTGATTGTTCCATGTGAATTATGGGTGATAATCCACTCAATGTGTTGGACAACTTAACCTTCTTTCTCCTCCTCCATAGGGATACAAGTGCAAATTCGATTACTCCTCAAATTCCTCTTCCTTAATAGAGTTAAACCTATCCAGTGTTAAGCTTCACCCAATAGTAAAGCTTAGTTAGGTTATTAGGTTATGTTGTAGTAGAGTGCTCTAATAGTTGTGCAAACAATACCTTGAACCATCCATTATTATTTTGATATTATTATATGAGATGGATATGTATTTATGTTTGCATAGATCTCATTGTTTCTATTTTGGACTAACTCAATTTTCTTTCAAATTATTTACTATAGATTGGATTTACAAAATTGAGGATGTATGATCTAATCATGTTTAGGAAAGGAAATATTATTTTTTATATGCATTTAGTTTGTCACATTGCCTAAGAGGCTTCCATGGGGTCTTGATGTCCTACACATTAGTTATGATCTTGGTCATGTCAAAGTAGCATCAGAGCCATAGGTTTCCTTGCTTATTATACAAAACCAAGTGCCTACAAATACCATGACACACCCATTCACATTGAACATAGTGTTGTTTGAAGCTATGAGGAAAAGTCAATCGTATCTAGGTTTAGTGAGTATTGTCTTTTCTTGGCAGTCATGATCTTATCCTATGTTCTTCTTTCTTAGGTGTAAGCATGGCACCTTTGAATCCCTTTCAAGTTCGATGCCACCATACTAGCTACACATCTAGTGGCAATACTCACCTCAAGACCTTGAAGTAGGCAGTGGTGAACTTAACAGACATTTTGACCTACCAGCTTGAGGCAGAGATATGTCCATCTTTGACCTGAATTTAGTCTTGGAATGCTTTAGAAGGATGGATCTGTCCACCTTCATCAGGTGTCCCTTGACAAAGAACCTGTTGGAGTTCCTTAGGCATGTAAAGAAGATCACCAAGGTTCTTGATTGTTCTTCAGAGAAAGCAGCTGAGTTGGCTGACTTCTAGCTAAGAGGGTAGATAGATCTTTGATATATGGAATTCTTACAAGTGCACTACATTCTAGACTCGCCCTCTTAGGATGAGAAACTTTCATGGGGAGGTTTATTTTGGACTACCGAAAGGCATATATGTTTTGCAGGAAGTGGCAACTTGGCCAGTGTATGATGGGTTCTTCCATGTGCTATGGTTGTGGCCAGTAGGGCCATAGGCATAAGGATTGCATGATGTATAACATATTAAACTCTTTTATGCTTGGGTTATGTTATGGTTAACATTTAGTTATTATGGCCTAATCTCATAAATTTTCTTTTAAAGCAAGTCATATAGAAAACATGCGAAATTTTTTCAAACATTTAAATAAAACTTTGAGCCTTGGTGCATTTGGCAAAATAATTAGTATACACTTGTAAATCATAATTTTCATGGAATTAATACCATACATAAATCATTCATACATGTTGAAGCTTCATAATCCATAAAAACATACGCTTGTCAACATAGGCATCATACATTTGATAGATCTAAATACACACTCCGCATAATGTATCTAAATAAGATATATATAACAAATATAGTAAACTAGTTGGAAGTCCTGGCTACTCATTAAGTGCACATACATAAATATAGTCTTGATCAAAAAGCGTGTAAACTAGACATAACTAAATCAAATTAAAGTCCCAAAGCCGAATTGAAGTAATCATCTAATACTTCTTTAGCACGACCTCTTCCTTAGCTTCCTCTAAAGACAACATAAAAAAGGGATGAGAAATAATAGATTATCACTAGGCTAAAATAGATAAAGCATAATCATGGTCATCCTTAATCACTTCAGTTGAATTAGAAAAGTGACCATACATTGAGGTTCATTTTTAGGTTTAGAAAATCTTTAAATCTGAAGTGAGCATTTTTTTTATTCATGATATTTATGCATGATGAATACATTCTACCTTATAATTATGGATACACTACATATGTAACGCCCCGATTTTCGCTAAACTTTCATAATGACCAAAATGCCCCTGAGGTCATTTTTACCCGAAACACGAGGACGGCCGGCTTTGGCCATCCTCATAGGGTTCATATGTTATATGAAGGGGATTGTATGAGCATGAGTGCCTAACAAAGCAGGAAAACCTCATTTCTGAGATTTCTGCACGTAAATGACCAAAATACCCCTGTAACAGAATTAAGGCAGTTTTAAGTTCCGTTTCGACCCGGACTTTGTTCTAGGTTCAAAACAATGATTTTAAGGCATGAACTATGTTTGTTTAAGTCCCGGAGGTTCCGGGCAACTTTTGGTGAAAATTACGGTTTTGCCCCTGCATATTTCATTTTCAGCTTAATGAGCCGCTTAACTCCAAACCTAAGCAATATTAGGCTCTAATTAAAGGTTAATTAATTTCCATAATTAATCTAGAGCCAAAACCATCATTTAGAATTAATTGGAACCTAAAATTGCTTAGGGAAATTCAAATCTCATCCTAGTCTCATTCTTTGAAAAAGAATAAGAATCTGTGAATAGTGTCGAATAGTGTTTCCACTATTCACATCAACTTTTCTTTTCAAGACAATTTGTCACACCCACATCACTAGTCTTGGAGGTGTTGACTCCCCTAATCCTTCTAGACCACTTCTAACCTAGGGATTTGTAGTTTTAATTAACCTATTAGTGCACCTAAGTACCTACTTAGTAACTTTTAATCCTAAGCCTAATCTATGTCACACCAAAGCACACTTCTAGAACATGGTTTAAGGAGATATTTCTCCTCCCCAAGGCTGCCAAGAATGGCGCCATTTTCCCCTAGAAAATCATCAAAAAGTTAGTCTATGTGTTCAAGCTATCTTGTGACATATGTCTTGAACACTTTCAATCAATGGTCAACTTTCAAGAAAATTGTCACTCAAGACTCAAAGAGTATTTTATATGGTCAATCAAGGCTTTCAATTCATTTCTAAAATGAAAATAATTATGTCTTTCAAACTCAAAAAGAATGATTTGTTTTTGTGATCATTCAAGCTTTCCATCAAACTTTTTCAAAGACAACATGTCTTACAACACATTACCTATGCTTTGGGAATTTAAGTCTAGAAAATTTTCTCCTCTTTTTGGGCATGAGGAGCATGGCTTCTCTTCAGATTTTGCAGCCCAAATTTTAAGTTTTTATGCATTTTTAAAGGTTTGAAAACAAGGTACATGCTAGCCATACTTTAGGACATGCATAGCTAGACTTTTCACCATGCTTTGAATGACTTTACACCATGCTTTAAACAAGATTTTTCCTCCCTCATGTGGCTGTAAAAGTGGCCGAAATTCTCCCCCCAAAAGGCCTCCAATATTCAATTCATTTCACTTCTCTATAAATAGGTAGTTTAGGGAACTTGAAGCACCTTTGTTCATTTCACTAAAGCTTTGAGTTAGAGCACTTTGAGTTTCTTTCTCTCAAGTTCAAGAGCTCATCCTCTCCAACCTCTTCATCTTCTTCACTTCCTCTCAAATCCCAAACTCTAGGTAGGGAGCTCTTCAAGAATGCTTTCTTTTATTTTCATGCTCAATGTTTATCTTGCTTGAAAGTTGTGTTGTTAGTAAGTCTTTCTCCCAAGCATTATTTCGGTTCTTCTTTTCTCTTCCTTTTCATTTTCGGCCTTAAGGCCATGGTAGTGAGAGCTTGATGATGAGTGCTCTCAAAGATGAAACCATGAGTTCATCTTAAAATGAGGCCTCTAAAGCTTGAACCTTTCTTAAGAAAAAGTTCCATCATTTCTCCTTTTTCTTTCATTTTCGGCCTCAAGACCAAAATGAGGAGAGCTTGATGATGAGTGCTCTCTTGGGATAACCATGTGTTCATCCTAACATGAGACCTCTAAAGCTTGTGTTTTGTTTGAGAAAAGTTTTATCTTTTTCATGTTTTGGTTAAGACAAGGCTATGTTTTTCATGAAAACTCTCTTTGAGCTTTTGTTCCTAGATGATACGGCCATGGAGGCTTAAGGTGCTTGGAAAAATGGTAGCTTTGTAATGAGTGCTTCATGATGGCCTTTGTCACATGAACAAACTCTAAAGCTTGAGTTTCTCCAAGAAAGGTTTCTCTTTTTCAAGTCTTGGTCAAGAATGAGTTATGTCTCTTTGATGTCTTGAAACTTTCCTTTGCTTTTGTTTAGGTTTCGGCCATGAAGGCCTCTTGGACTTGAAATATGAGAAGCTTGATGATGAGAGTTGTGTGATGATGTTTGTCACATGAACAGCCTCTAAAGCTTGAGTTTTCTAAAAAATAAGTTTACTACTTTCAAGTTTTGCTCAAGACATAGTTATGTTTCTCTTGAACCTTGAAAACCTCATTTCTTTTCCCTTGAGTTTTCGGCCTTGAAGGCCTTTGGGACTTAGAAAAATGGTAGCTTGATGATGAGGGCTTCATGTTGATGTATGTCACATGAACAAAACTCTAGAGCATAAATTTGGTT
The DNA here is from genome assembly GCA_031216125.1 of Dalbergia cochinchinensis. Lineage (NCBI taxonomy): Eukaryota > Viridiplantae > Streptophyta > Magnoliopsida > Fabales > Fabaceae > Dalbergia > Dalbergia cochinchinensis. Next base: position 27,041,192 of record CM062375.1, on the reverse strand, counting down.
TCTAGGCCAAGTATGTTTCGGTTTCTTTCCTTTATGTTGGTCATGAGTTTTGTGTTGTTAATAAGTGTAGAGCATTGTAAAAATATTCAATGATGAGGACTTGAGATGTTGGTGTTTGAATCACCAAGATCTTGGTCCCTAGAGTTCAAAATAAGGTTGTTTCCTTATGATGAGGATTCGGCCACCTCATGGACTTTGAGGATATGATTTTCTTTTGTACAACTTAGCAACACTAGTGTTTTCTCTTCTTGTGAGGATGAGTTATGGGTTGAAACTTTGTTTCCTTTAAAGTCTTGCAAGAGCTCTAAACAAGATATAAAAGAAGTTGCATCCACGTTTACGTTTATGCTTTGCATTAGCACGTTTATTTCTTATGCCATCACTAAGACCCAAGATAATGAATGAACTTGCACAATGCACGTTTATGTTTCAAGCTTTGCATCTCATTTTATATTTCAAGTCATCACTAAACTCTAAGAATAAGAATGGAGATGCATTTCATCTTTACTTTGTGCTATCACTTTATTTTCTAAAGGACTATAAAATGAAATGCATAGCACGTTTATTCTATGTCATCACTTGAAACTTTAGAGCTCAAAGACTTGCCCATTTTGTCCTAAGAAAAGAATTAAATCAAGGAGGTATCTCCTTGAACATCATTCGCCCATGTGGTATAAATGGCTCTAGGATGAGTCTCATTTAACTACAAGGGCCTATAATGCATGCCTTAGAATTTTTCTAAGCTTTGATGCACGTAACCAAGGTTTTAAACATGTTTTCAAGTTTTGAACCATTGTCAAGAGCAAGCCGAAATGGCTGCTGCCCTTGATGTTCCATGATGAGTTTTGGCAAAATAAACTTTGATTTTTCATGGTCTTGAAGTCCCAAAAAGGTTCCAAGAGAAACTAGCAAGTCATATGGTTGAAAGAAAGGTTTTTTCTCATGATTTTATGCCTTAAAGGTTTTCGGTTCTGCCTTAGTAATTCCAGCACCTTAAATTCTGTTTTGGGTGGTCTAAATATGTTGTAATACCTTGCCAAGTATGTGATAATTGTTCTAGACTCTTTAATGCATTATTAGTGACTTTGTTTGCTTAATATGCGAATTCTAGAACTATAAAGAATGGCAAAATGAGTTTCTGCCCAGCCTTGATAAAATATTTAGAATCACATTAGATTATGTCTAGATGTGTGAGAGTGACTCATAATTGGCTTAGGTATTAATTATTGCACCATAGAAAAGGTCGGATGCGAGAAAGGGCTTAAAACGCATTTTCTAGAACACGTAATTCATCAAATATGAACAAATACATAAAGCTGCCCAACCATAATTAATTAGGATTTAGAACTTAATGGATTATGGTAATGAGGTTAATCAATCCCATAAACATACTAGAAAGTAATGGGAAAGTTTGAGGTTACCCGATTTAGGGATTTTTACCTTAAGGGATGATTATATGCCTCTAAGTTTGATGATGAATTGATGTGTTAGCTCATGACGTGTATGGTGCCATGTGAACTATTATCCCTATGTGATAGCTTGTATTAACATGTTATTATTTCTTTAAAAGAACTTTGGAGATACCGAGGTAGTAATTATGTGCTATGCATTAATTATGTGGCATCTTAAAGAAACATGTTAAACTTAGGATGACTCAGAACATAAGAATGTAATCCTTTGAAACCGCCGAATTAAGGGTGGGGACAATGTGATTTTAGCCCCCTAAACCCGTACTTAAAGTCGGGAAGTTGACTTATCTAAATGGATAAAGTCTAGATGCTAGTGACGACTAGTGTGGTATGAGCTCATAACCTAGAGTTTTCTCAAAAGGGAGAAATATTAGGGCGGCCCAATTAAGTAAAGGTTCTTATGTCACCTAAGTAAACCAGTTATATGATTTATGTTCCATGTACCAGTTATATGATTTATGTTCCATGAACCAGTTATATGATTTATGTTCCATGAACCAATTATATGATTTATGTTTCATGAACCAGTTATATGATTTATGTTCCATGTACCAGTTATATGATTTACATTCTACGTACCAAGCTACATGATTTATGTCTATGACTTTAGTATAAAGCCTATGTAACACAAGTGCCATGATAAAAAGAACGGATTCTCGGAAAATGAGATTTTGGAAAACTCATCATTGAACCTATGTATGTCCATTATTTTATAAATAACCCGAGATTCCTGGAGACGTATATGATGACACCTAGGATAGAAGGAAAACCCTACTGAGTTTCTTTAGTAAGAATCTCACTCCCTCTATCTTTTCCTTTCCATTACGTCTTCAGAGCGAGATGGCGACCTTCGTCCTATTCATTGACACTCCGCGGTGGGAGATCCACCACGACTCGGAGTATGGGTCCTATCATTTTGAGGGCCGATGTACCTTACGTGTATTCATGTTCGTTGGACGGCCATTTTCGCACCATGTCTATAGCCACCACTTCACCCCGGCATCCCCCTACGACGATCCCGCGATTTTCGAGCATGCACGACCCCAATGGGAGCAGAACCTGCGGGCCCCCTCTGACCGTTCAACCGATTTGCCGGTATACGTGCCGTTGACACAACACTCGGAGGAGGACCCTATAGAGGATGTCCCTATGGGTCATGAGGACTCTGCCCCCACTCCACCGCAGCGACCGACGGGCAGCGAGGAGACGGTTACCCAGCGTCGGAGAGCTCCGGCACCAGGACCACGACCTCGACGTGGGCGGCCCATCCAGTCACAGGGCATGCCTGCCCCGGCCGAGCTCCGCCCATGGATTGGCTACGTCCCTCCATACCCGTGATCTCATTGCATAGACAGAGGGTAGGCCTTAGTGCACGCACACCACTAGTATGGATGAAACCCCTTTTTGCGTTGGGGTTATCCATCATAGATTGCACGGGGATCGGGATGTTTTCTTTCAGTTCTTTTCGATGTATTTCTGTTTTCTGTTGTATTTATTTATACATTATGTACTTGAAGAGTCCTGCCCAGTGGGTAGGCATTTTATCTATGAGGTATTTCAGTTATGATTGATGTTATGTTCGATGTTATGGTTTGGAGCCATTCCTATGTTATCGTTCCGTATACTATGATATCGACTCGTAAAGTTACGCGCGGCTTCTATTTTAAGTAACGATTTCAAAAAAAAGTTGGCTCGTATTTTCGTTAAGTCTATTTTCTCAAGAAGATGAACCATGCCAGCAAGTAACGACTAATATTTGGCCTAAGTACGTACTAGTAGTATTGGGTCGAATATTAGGGTGTTACAACATAAATCATAATGAATCCATGTTCATGGTGTGAAGCAATGTAGGTCATAGACCACCTCATAAGCAAATAACTCACAGAGAATACTCATGTACTTGCATATATTAATCATCATTCTTTAACTTCTCTCATACTTTAACCATCTTTACACTTTACATAAATATACCATATCGTAGCCACCTCAATCCCACTAATACATCTCCCCGATGATTTTAAAATAACCACCAAAACTACAACTAACTGATTGTCTAGGATAAGCTTAACATAACTAGTCATCATTGGGTTTAAAATGGTGGTAGAAAGGGGGTTTATTCATTTTCCCTTTTCTTTTCATCATTAATCTTTCATGCACATGCTTATGTCAATCCATAGATACATGCTTTCTTTCTCAAAATACTTTTCATGTTCTTGACGTACGAAAATCTCATGCATCATTATGAGACATGGACCATAAATAGGAAATCTCATGCATATTTACGAGACAAAAGCATAAATAATTCATATTTCAATGCCAAACTTTAGAACCTACACATAATTAATGTTGGTTTAAGTTCTAAAACCTATGGGATATAATACTAACTCATTTCAATGCTCCTATCCTTACTATACATCAAAATAGGCTAAGCTATGTCACTCCCTACTCTTATGGCATCTCATTCCAACCAATCACAATTCATTCAATCATAAATGGCATCATAATCCAAGCATGACGATAATGGACCTAAATCAATTGTTGAGGATCAAGGAATTGATCTTAGCTAAACATTCCATAGTAAACTTTAAGTTTAATTATTTTGCAAGTTCCTATTGTTTTATTCAATTTGCAATCAGGTCTCTATAATCTAATAGTTTGTAATCTAGTCCTTATACCATATAAAGTTTTTCAATCAGGTCCCTCAAAGTAACAACTATTACAAATTATGGAATATTCCATAAGTATTCTATTTCCATCCCTCTTATCACTCTCCATCCTCTCTCCTCACCATGCACCTTCATCTTGCCATGCACTTTAGATATTTATCCTTCTTCCTCATACCTTTCTTGTCAGTTTTTCAATTGCTTATCCATACTTGGAATTATTTAGTTATTGAGGTTCTAATTGAGGGTTTTGGTGTAATGGTTCAAAGTTGGTGGCTGGGACCTTCAACCTTTGCTTGATTATCCTCTTCTTAGCTTTTTCTACATTTGAACGGTCATCAGCCACTTTACGATTTTGGTCAGGGCCATCTTTGATGGCAATGCCCCTTCAATCTCGAACTGTTTCAGATGTAGGGTCCCTTTAAGCTTCCCACTTTCGCCGATGATGTAACACCTTAATTCTCTTTAGAAATTAAATGAGGTTTTGTTAATGAGAATATTAAGATTTTGATAGACGTATAAATGATGAGAATAATTCAAGGGAGCAAAAAAAAATGTGAATAGTATTTTGTGGGCCCTGCAAGCCTGTCGGGACAACCGAAATCCTAGAATTGGGCACCGGAGATGTCCAAATTCAGAAATTATATGATTATGATTAGAAATAGGTAGAAATAAAGATTTTATACCCGAAATTGTTTTTTGGGCGATGTTTGATTACAGGATACCTTTGTTTCACCCGTTCGGTGAAATTTTGGTGTGTAATCCTAACGCTGAAAACTAGTTAGATCTCTACAAAACAAATGAACCTATCCCTTTAAATCAAATGAATGGCTAAGATTCAATTTTGAATTACAAGATTGAATCACAATCATTCATTTTACTTTGTTGGCTTTGTAATTATCTAAACATAATATATTTTATCCATTCATTTAATATAAGATAAGCTTGATATTTGGCTTCTTTAAGAAGCTATTTTCTCGACCACAACAAGAAGAAGGCAGCAACTCCTTAGCTCAGAGCTTCAACTTGGTTTCAACTCTATATATGTTAGCTTAGAGTTACTGAAATCCAAAGTTTCCTTCACAAAAACTACCCTACACCTCAACACGTACACATATAACCAATTAGAATCTCAATCACTCACCAAATCTCAACATTGATTCCTTGTATTTCACTGTTTGGATAGGGTTTTGGGTGTGTTTTGAGAGCTTTGAAGTGGAGGGCATCATCTTGAAGCATACTAGGGACAAAGACATCACTAGCTTCCAATAGTAGGGCTTTATTGGGTCTTTTCTTGCCAAATTTATATTTCACATTTGTGATTTGTTCTGCTCGAAATTCTTGATTATGGTGGTTAACGATATATGGTTGTTGATGTATGAATTTTGGTGAAGGATTTGGATGAGTTTAAATAACTCATTTTATTAAGAGAAGTTTTGGTTAGAGTGCTGGATTTTCAGTTTCCCTGCAAAGAGCAAAATTTCATGAATTTATAGACATGTTTGTAGTGATATTCATTGCCTGGAAAAATTATACGTTGGACTTAACATCTTGAAATATCTACACGAAATTCCTTGAGCATTGGTTTCAAGGAATACTGTCTTAAAAAAATCAGAAACTGAAATAGCTCTCATGCTGTCTGGATTTCTGAAACTGAAGCAGGGTGTAACATCCTAATTTTTAACCCAATACTCTAGAACATATTTAGGTTAATCATTAGTCTATTACTTCATAGTCTCCTTTTTACTTTAAAATTACTTAGCGAAAATATGGGTAAATTTTTTTTTGAATAATAAAAGCAAAGTGAGAGCCGCGTAACCCGGTGAATGATGAAGCACATAAAGAAATATAACAAATATCTCATAAGCATCACAACATAAGGCAGATAATGGCACATCATCAAGAAAACCGAACTGTATATATATATATATATAACACGATATGCCCACTTATAAGAAGCGGGACTTAGTTTGGTACAACATAGAACAAATACAACTGAAAAGAAGGTACATTAGAAAGGAAATTACTACAGAAAGTGAGAAGGGAAAACTCCCCTACCCAAGTGCATCTAAAACGGATAACCTCTATACAAGAGAAGGTTTATCCTCTCCTACGTGGTGTGTGCACTATTTCTACCCGCGAGCCTCAACTGCTAGGATCCCGTAAAGGATAAGGCGTATCCAATCCAAGGACGAGGCACATCTGGAATTGGGCACGCTCAAAACTTGATCCTCGTCGCCGTATGGTGATGTCGGGTCGCCTATCAAACGCGAAATCACGAACAGTGCATCGGCCCTCAAAAAGGTATAGCCCATGCTCCGAATCATGGTGCACCTCCCACGTCGGGGAATCCACAAAATCCACGAGCATCGTCATCTGAAGACGTGACGGAAAGAAGAGATAAAGGGAGTGAGAATCTTGCTAAAGAATCTCAGTAGGGTAACCTCCTATCTAGGTGTCATCATCTACGTCCTCAGGAACCTTGGGTTTATTGTATAAAATGAGTGAGCATGCATCAAATTCATTTTTAAGTTACTAAACGTAATTAGCCAAGGTCCGCCTATTTTAGAATGAGTCTTGATGTTACGGATGCAGCATAATAAAGCATGAATGCATGAAGATGCATCAAGCATAAATCATTTAATCATCATAGAAGAATCAATATCACGTAAGTGGCATAAAGTGGCATATACTTCTCATGTAAAACATCTTTCTATAACTTGTGTGACATTCCAAGCATTGTACTGTAACATAGGGATCACCCTAAAAGACAACCGATCTGGGGGTGCTCGGCCGAACCGGTGTCACCCAGAACGTGTCACATCTCTAGGTTATGAGCTCATACCTAACTAGTCGTCACTAGTTCTTACTTATCAATCCCGATAAGCGTAATCATAATAATAATCATAATCATAACAAAACGCGTCCCACCGGCATCAAGTACACGGTGAATATTGTCCTCTTCGGGGCGTTACGTATCGCCGTCCCCCTCAAGGATTTGTTTCTGGGGCGTTACGTATCGCCGTCCCCCAGAACGCGTTTTCACAGTACTATGTCACATTAAAAACTCATGTACTTTCAAAACTTTCAAGGTCCTCAAGTTTATCAGAAATTCGGCAGCCTAACAGCAGCACACCGAATTTCTTCCAAACTTTCTTTATGCCACATTCATATCTTTACACAATCATTTATAATCATGTGTGTCATAAGCATCATCATCATATGCATCATAGGCATTGTAAAACATCGCACGCATCATAACGTGAGCATCAATAAATTAACATTGCATATCCTCATAAGAAATCATATGCCCAAGATATTCTCATAATAAAACATGCGATCACGTAAAACACTAAAGTTTATTATGCCCTTACGCCTATGGTGTCTTATGCTTTGACCCTTACGAGCCTTAAACTTGAGGTATAATTATTCTGACATTCTCTATTAACCTTTTATGCACCTATAGGTTCACAACTAATGATCTTTACTAATGTTTATGTTCAATGATGAATCTGGACAGCATCTTTCTTAAGGGCAAAATTACATCTTGGGATTACGGGGTTCTAGAAGCTACGTCTTAGACCCTTTTTTGGTTCCGTCTTCGCCTAAGGCGCTATAAATTAAATCTAAACCAATTGTGAGGTATTCCTAAGCCATTGAACTAATTATAAATCATATTTACTCCATTATAAGGGTGCTGTACAGAATCAGAAAATTCAATGTTCTAAGAGTTCTAGAATTACGTTTTTTACGGTTTTCTAGTTACTAGTTTCTCTGTAGGCGCTAAAAATTCAATTCTAATCCAAATGTCACCAAGTTTTTCATGCCTAAACAATCCTAATCTGATTATGTTCCCATTAAAACAGTTTGGGCAGAATCCATAAAGAAATGGGTTGAAACTATGTTAAATTCTAACTTTACGGTATTTCTATAAAGCTAGTTTCTTTCCTAACATACATAGAAAGGTTCCTACCTCATCATAAGTAATTTTCACACATTCTAACACATCAAAACATCATCATTCAGTAGCAAACTCATCATGAAAGAACCGAAATATCAAGCCCCAAAAAGATGTATAAATTGATATTTCTAAAGCATCTAAATTGCTAGTTTCTCTTGGAATCATTTTAGGACTTCTAAAACTCTTTGCAAACCATTTTACTTCATCAAGAGGCTAAAAATAACCTTAGGTCAGCAACCAATTAAATTATCCTTTAGAAGAGGATTAACGTCATAAATTTTGTTGGTCATGACTTTATAAAACTCATCAAGCTTAAAGAAAATCCTAGAACCTAGGTTGTTGGCCCTTGTAACTAGATGAAACTCACTCCAATCTCATCATCACTACATGGTCGAGATTATGCATTCAAAGAATGCTTCCATAGTAGACTTTAACTTGAGATAAAATGGGCAAGTCTTTGAGCTCTAGGTCCTTAAGTTATGACATAAAGTAAACGTGCTATGCTTTTCATTTTTAATCTTGCTTACAAAATAAAGTGATGACTTAACATAAATATGCAAGACTTGAAAGGTAAATATGCAAGGCATAAACTTAAACGTGCAAGCTTGAAAATAAATATGCAAGACATAAACTTAAACGCAAGCTTGAAGGTAAACATGCAAGGTTCAATTCTTTATTTTAGTGCTCTTGGCCCAAAGAACAATCGACTTTAAGGCCGAAATAGAAAGGCATTCGAGAAATTAATTTAGTGATAATGCAAGTTCAATTCTTTATTTTAGTGCTCTAGGGCGAGGAACAATCGACTTTAAGGCTGAAATAGAAAGGCTTTGAGAATTAAATTAAGTGATGATGCAAGTTCCATTTTAATCTTTATGTTCTTAGGTGATAGCTTGAAAAGTAAAGATGCATAGCAAGAATGTAAATATGAATGCAAGCATAAAATAAATTATGCAAGTTCATTTTATCTTTCTAGAGCTCTTAACAAGACTTTAGAGGAACTCAATGCTTAACCCAAACTCATCCAACCAAGGTAAAGTAAAGCTAAGAGTTCTTAGAACTCAACATAATATTTTTAGAAAACCAAAACATAAAACTTGGAAAAACAAGGAAAAAGGCCGAAACTTCAAGAAGGAAAAAGGAACATTTTATAACTCTAGAGTCCATGATCTTGATGATATATTAACACCAACATCATGAGTCCTCATCATTGAGTCCTTAGAACCATTTTTGAAACATCATCAAAGTTAGAGTTCTCAAAAGTTCAAGAAAGGAAGAACTAGAAACATTTTTACTCAAGAACAAAGATCAAGCTTTAGAGTTTGTTTCAAGTGATGAACATCATCATGAAACTCTCATCATCAAGCTCTCATTTCTTTGAGCCTCAAGGCCCATGGCCGAAAATGGGAAAGAAAAAGGAGAATAAAAGAAGTTCTAAAAAGAATCAAGAGAAACTATGACCATAAAGCTAGAACAAGAACTTTAAAGAAAGAAATATTTGAAAGAAAATCCCTACTTGGTGTGATGATCTTGAAGATGGAAGAAGATGAAGAGCTTCAAGAACTTGAAGAACACAAGAGTTTTTGAGAGAAAAAGAAAAGCTTTGGAGAGATCTAAACTTTACAAATGAACTAAAGTAGTAAAATGTTCACCAAGGCAAGCTATATATAGAGCCTTGAGTCATGAATGAGTGGAGAGGAAGAGGCCATGTAGTTGTCTTCTAGAATAAGGGAAGTATGTGGAGGAGAATGAATGAGAAGTTGTCTTGGAGACATGGCCAATTGTGTGCCACACATTCAAACAACATGTGATGCAAAGTGGAGGGAAAAGTGGAGCCATTTTTTGGGCAACCATGGGGGCAAAATCATCTTCTCTAATCATGGTTTAAAGGTGTGTTTAGGTGTGTTATGGATTAGACTTAGGATTAAGGGTTGTTATATAGGTACTTTAAGTAAACTAGTTAGCTAATTAATGCTATAATCCCATAGGTTAGAAGTGATCATGTAGGTTTAGTGGAGTCAAAAACTTTTATGACTAGTGATGTGAGTGTGACAACTTTTCTTGGAAATGGGGGCATGAATAGTAAAAACACTATTCATGGATACTTTTTCTTTAAAGAAAGAAAAGAATTTAGAAAAGGGTTTTTTTAAATTTCTTTAAACAATTCTAGGTTCCAATTAATTTTAAATAATGATTTTGGCTCTAGATTAATTATGGAAATTAATTAACCTTTAATTAGAGCCTAATATTGCTTAGGTTTGCTTAATTATATCATTAAACTCAAACAGCACTATCCCGGGGGCAAAATCGTAATTTTGTACAAAAACTGCCCGAGACCATCGGAACTTAAACAGACACTTTAAAATAGTTGAAAACGTTATTTTAAACCTTTAGGGAAAGTTTCGGGTTCGAATGGCATTTCTACCCACGTAGTATGCTATAGGGGTATTTTGGTCATTTTGACCAAAGCTGCAGAAACACGATTTTTGTTTCGAAAGCACACAAAGACCATCCAATCCCTTGAAACATTGAGTTGACCCTTCGAGGATCGCCGGTCGGCTATCCTCGAATTCCGGGCAGAAAATGACCTCAGGGGCATTTTGGTCATTTTCTCTTAAACAGAAAATCGGGGCGTTACACAGGGAAATTGTATGATTTTATTATCATAGTAAATGATCGATTCCTCTTTTGAAATTTTTACAGGGGATTAATAACATTTTTATTTTGAGTTGATTTCATCATATGGTAAATTTAAAAATTGTGAGAACCCTGCCTAGGCTGTGAAAAAGTGTTCTTTGACCACTAATTTTTTTACAAATTTAGTGACATGGTTATAGAACTTCGATTGTTATGAAAATTCTATAGGATCTTTTAGACATATGAAGGTGTCATAGAGAATTTTTGTGGTTCTTGAATTGGCCGTTTGATGTGGAAATTAATTTTGATTTCTAGAGTAATAAATATGCCTGATTGCTGAAAACGGTAAGAATGTCTTGAACTAATGATAGAATGACTTTAGATGCAAGTATATATCATGTTAATGCATGCTAATTGTTTGAAAGAAATGTTGATAAGATATGGATGAGACTCCAACATAATTATATGCCTACCTGTGATATAAGTAGGCCTTTGAAAAGAAGATTACCCTATGTGATTATTATGATGACAAAGGAAAAGAAAAGAAAAATAACATGACTTTTAGTTGTGCAATTTTTAGCATATGGGGAAAATAGAGACAAGGTTTATATAGGGTATAGTGAAGATGCAAAAATAAGGACTCCCCAGGAAACTTTATGAGTCGGTAGATGAGATTCAGCCTAGACGCATACTTAACACACTTCCAGTGCTCGTCGGGATTTCCTTGGTACATCCTTGAGAACTTAATATGCTCCTTGAATTTAGCAATGTACTGGGCGATGCTCATACCTCCTTGGGTCAATTGCATGAACTCGATGTCTCTTGTGTTCCTCACAGACTCCGGGAAGTATTTCTTATAGAAATAAGCCTTGAACAGCTTCCAATTGATCATAGTACTGACTACTTTGAACAGTCTCTGGGCACCAGTCCACCAGAATCCGGCATCTCCTTCCATCATATAGGTGGTGAAAGTCACTTTTTGCACCTCTGTGCATGGGATTACCATGAAGATCTTCTCCATGCTTTTTATCCATTCATCGACATGATTTGGGTTCAAGGTTCCCTTAAAAGATGGTAGGTTTGCCTTGCGAAATTCCCCGAAACGAGCATTGTAACGCCCTTTTTTTTCTCGTGTACAAATGACCAAAATGCCCCTGAGGTCATTTTTATTGAGAGAATGAGGATAACAGGCCTCAATCATCCTCAAAGGGCTATTTTTGTATTGAAAGGGGACTATGTGTGTTATATGTGTTATGTGTGTTAACAGAGCAGAAGAACCTCATTTTTAAGTTCCTGCGTACAAATTACCAAAATACCCCTGTGATTAATTGACATAGAATTAATTCCCAATTGGATCGGGGCTTTGCTCGGGAGTTTGAAATGTCATTTTTAGGGGATGTCTAACGTCTGTCTAAGCCCAGCTGATCCCGAGAAGATTTTGTGAAAAATTACCGTTTTGCCCATAATTAAGGGCATAACGAGCTTAATTACATAATTAATGAAACATAAGCAGTATTAGACTCTAATTAAAGATTAATTAATTTTAATAATTAATCTAGAGTCAAAATAATTAATTAAGGTTAATTAGGGCCTAAGATAAAGAAACTCGTTAGTGTCATGTCAATTTGAAATCGTGTTTTCTCTATTCCAATTCCTTAAATCATATAAATGGTCATATGATGAAATTCCTTGTTAATAAAGGTGGATTTGCGCTAATTAAGTAAGAACACTCCTTAACCTTGTCTTGAGTAGCCTTAATCATTCACTTTCTCACCTAAACACCTAATTATAGCTCCCAATCAAGTGCCTAATCAAACCTATTCCCTAAACCATGTCATAACACAAATGAAATGAGATATTTTCCTCCCCTAATCCTTTAAGAAGAAGCTGGCCCCACTCCTCCTCCATTCACTCCATCACATGTTGAAATTCAATTAAAATAACACACTCAAAGGACCATGCTTGAAGCCATACTTAACCATACCTAAGCCTATACTTAGCTACTCCATGTAATGAGATATTTTTCCTTGCTTTTCCCTCCAAAGGCCGCTAGCCACTCCTCCTCCTCTCACCCCCTCATATTTCATTTTGTCTATAAATAGGTGCCAAAGGAAGCTTGCAAGAACCTTTGCTCATTCTTACAACTTCAAGCTTTCTTTCTTTGATCTCAAGAACTCTCCTTCTTCTTCTTCTCTACTCTTCAAAAGCCACGATCTTCCACCACTCCTCAACCCCAAACTACCATGCAACCACCATAGATATTCCTTTAAACACATAACCTCTCCACTTCTAAAGATCAAACCCAAGACACACTTTCTTTCCTCTTTTTTTTTCTTTCTTGGCCGAAATCACCTTGAAGCTCCAAGGAAGATTTGTTCTTCTTATCTTATCTCAAGACCAAGTTCCTTTCTTTCAAACAAGAAATATCTTTGATAGGGAGTTGTTTTAAAGATTTCATTCTTTCATTTTGTTCCATTCTTGCGTTGGAGTATTGAAAGATTGGTTCTCTCCTTTTTCCTCTCTATTTTTCGATTTCAAGATTTCCTTTTTCTCTCATTTCTTTTTCGGCCATAATGGCCTAGTGAATCAAGAAGTCATGGCTTGATGATGAGGATCTTTGATGTTGGTTACAAACCCATCATTTGCTTGACCTCTAAAGCTTAAGATTTCACTTTTAAGAATTCTTAACAAGTAAAAATGTTATTTGGTTTTCTTGATGAGTTTTTCCTTGAGCTAAATAAAATAATATGTTTATGTTCTCACTTAATTAACTTAAGTTCAAGACTTGCCCCTTTCAACCTTAAAGTTGATCAGTGTTCTAGAGTAATTACTCTAGATAGGAGTCTTGAGCACAAAACCTAAAAGGGATAATTGGACATTCATTCACTTTACAAACCTTGAAGTTGATCAGTGTTTTGGAGTTATTACTCTAAATAGTAGTCTTGAGCCTAGGACCTAAAGAAATAATAAATGGAAATACATTCATGTTTATATTTCAAGTATTTGCATTCCATATTTACATTCAAGCCTTGCACCTCATATTTATTTCCAAGTTGTCACCTAAAGCTTGAAGATAAGAAATGAATTTGCATTCCATGTTTATATTTCTTGTCTAGCATGTTTACATTTCAAGCATCACCTGAACTTAAAGATTAAAAATGAGCTTGCATTCTCATATTTATATTCAAGCTTTGCATATCATATCTATATTGCCATCGCCTTATTATACCAAGATTAAAATGAGGCTTGCATTTACATATTTAAGCTTATGTCATCACCTAAATAATCTAGTGCTCAAGACTTATCTTTTTCAACTTACATGGGGATTTTGGTCCATGGGACATCTACCTTTATAAATGTGATTTGGTTCTTCAAGGATTGAGGTCCTAATAAATGATATATTGTTGTCTTGAGAAAATGAAGTTAGTGTCTTGCAACTTTTCCTTAAAACATATCTTTATTCTTAAAGTGTTTAAACATGATTCACCTAACTAAAATCCTTTTATTATGTTCTCTAACTTTGCTACTGACCTAAGGTTATTACTTGTGTTTCTATAAGGATAAAATTAGTTATAAGAGTATTTCTTGATCTAGAATTAATTCTAAGCAAGACTAGTTACTAGAAATGCTTATTTTGTAATTTTGCATGCTCTTAGGAAATTAAATTTTAGAGTCTGTTCAAACCTTTCCAGATTTTACATATGCTGTTTGGTCTGTATTTAAACATGTAAAAATTGTTCTTAATGAGTATGGTAATGATTTTCAGTACTTAGGGAAAGACTAGTAACTAGAAAGAACAAAAAATGTGAACTCTAGGACTCTTTAAAATGAAAAATATGGTTTCTATCCAGCAAATGTTAATTAAGTGAAAATGATGTTTACCACTTAGTAAATGTATAAGAATTACTCATAAATAGTTTAGAAATTAATTCTAGTATCCTAGGAAAAGTTGGTAATGAGAAAGGGTCAAAAACGTAACTTCTAGAACACCGAAATAGTTCATTTTCTTTTCTATCCAAAAACTGTCCAGATTTGTTTAATGTGTTTTTAAGGTTAATAATTAATGAGAATCCTTGAAATTGATCCCTTGAAAGCATAAGAAAATAATTATGAAACATAGGTTTACCTAATTTTAGAGGCTTAACCGATTAAGAAGTAATAAAAGTGCGTAGTTAAAGAGATAATGTGATTCAATATTCTTGGACAGGTATGTGATGATTTTATTGGCATACTTAGTCACTAACTATGAGAATTATTGTGGCATGATATGATTGCACTTGGAATGTTTGAGATGCATATATTGAAGTAATAAGAAAATATGTGACATTATATGATATGTTTGTTTTCTTGCATCTTAACATGACATGCTAATGCTAAGGTGACATAAAACATATAGAAATAATCCTCTAGACTCCCCGAATTAAAGGTTATGAGAGGTGATCCAATAAGGAAGTGATCCTTTGGACTCCCCGAATTAAATGTTATGAAAAGTGATCCTAGCCTCCTATCTTGTACTTGAAAGTTCGGTGTTAACTTATCTTAAAGATAAGAGTATGCTAGTGACGACTAGTGAGGAATGAGCTCATAACCTAGAATTCTCAAAAGGCGAGAGTAATAGGGTGGCGCCAAATGAAAGAAAAAAATGGTCTAAGTCACCTAAAAGATAAATTAAAGAAGTTCAAGTTATAACTACTATGTTCCATGAGCATCACTTGTGTTTGTATTTTGTATGTTGCGCCTTGCATTGACATGCAATTCATGATGAGGCATGATATATTCATGACATCCAAGACGCATACTAAAATGAATGGGCCTCAGTGAATGGTATTTTAGAACTTAATAATTGAACTTTATGCATGTTTACTATTCCATAATGAAACCTGAGGTTCCTGAGGACATAGATGATGACATTAGGATAGAAGGACACCATACTGAGATTCTTTATCAAGTTTTTCACTCCCTCTATCTTTTCTTTCCATCGCGTCTTCAGAGATTGATGGTGACGTTCATGATTTACATTGACACGCCCACTTGGGAGATGCACTACGACGCCATCCATCGGTCTTATCACTTCATAGGTCATTGTGCCGTTTGTCTTTTTGTGTACATGGACCGCCCTTTTGCATATCCAGTTTCTAGCTTTTGATTCTTTCTTGCTTCCCCTTTTGGCGATGACCTCGTTTTTGAGTGTGCACGTCCTCATGAGGAGTGGACACGCCGTACCTATCTGGAAACTTCTACTATCCGTGACTTCCCAGAGTACGTACTTGTTCCCTCATGGCTCACTCGAAGACGGATCCATCTAAGGACTCAGCTACCTAGGTACCATCTGAGGGTTCCTCCCCCACCGTGCCTATGGAGTTTGGTGAGGGCAGTGAGGCCACAGTGACGTAGCTGGTTTGTGGAGGACAAGTGAGGATAATACCCCGTCATGGAGCCCATGCCTGACCTGCGCACCATTTGGCTACTCCAGCCGAACTGGCTCAGTAAGTTGGTTATGTTCCTCCCTCTTGGGGCGGGCAATAGTAGGAGCTGGCAGTTGTCTTGGTAGTGCATGTGCGTATAGTCTACATAGGATAGCTTTCTTTTGCGCTTTGAGGTTATCTACTTTAGATGTACCCTAGTGGGTGAGGCATTTTCTGTCTTATGTATTTTATGTTTCCTATGTATGTGCATGGATGACTATATTAATGCTACTATATAACTTGGTGTATGGCTGAACCTTTATTACATATGTATGATATGATGGTTGCTATGTTATGATCTTGTGATTTTATTCATAGCATGTATGGTTTTTTATTATCATTCACAAATCAAACAAATATAGTGTCCATTTGATGCGTGGCTCACATTTTCACCTCCTGTTTCAAAAAAAAAAAAAATACCCATATTTTCACTAAGTATTTTCTAAAAATTAGAATCAAGAACTAGAACAAAAGAGTAATGACTAATAATTAATTTGAATACGTCCTAGGCATGTTAGGTTAAATATTAGAATGTTACAGGCGTGCTTGGGGATTTCAGCAGCATTGTAACCATGGCCCACATCAGCCTGGCGGTCTCGGTCCATCCTTTTGAACATCATCCTCATGGTTCTCACCACGTTTCAGAGGGCTTCAGCAGTCTCATTGTCCTGACCGCAAGTGGTCGAGGTCCTATTCTGCTGTCAACGTGCCATTGGTCCCTATGCACACAAAATAACAAACACTGAGGTGATCAGGCTCAATACTCTATATAAAGTGAGTTAGTTACCATAGCACGTACAAACATATAGTAGTCATGCATTTCTAATCCTTAAGCTTTATCCTATTGATAGAGCAACTACACATGACATATCTATCACATTATGCTTAAGAAGCATAGTCAGTCCAATCCTCGAGCTCCGTGAGAACCGAACTACTCTGATATCAAAATGTAACACCCTAATATTTACCCTAACACACTAGGACATAGTCAAGTTACTTATTAGTTATTATTCTTTTGTTCTAGTTCTTAATTCTAATTTTTAGAAAACACTTAACGAAAATATAGGTAAATTTTTTTTTTTTTTTGAAATTGAATATGAAAATGTGAACCATGCATTCAAAACTACGTTAATAAAGGGTAAACATTCATATAATAAATGAAATACAAGATCTCAAACATAACCAACCATCACGTATATATATATATATAGTTTTTGTAATGTCTCGATTTTCTGTCTGAGAGAAAAATGATCAAAATGCCCCTGAGATCATTTTCCACCCGTTATTCAAGGATAGCCGACCCGGCAATCCTCAAAAGGTCAACTTAAGGTTTGAAGGGGATTAGATGGTCCTTGAGTGATTTTGAAAATGAAAATCTTGTTTTCTGCAGTTTCGGGTCAAAATGACCAAAATACCCCTATAGTGTTTTTTACGCGGGGAAAGGTGCCGTTCGAGTTCGAAACTTTCCCCAAAAGTTTAAAATGATGTTTTCATGTGTTTGAAAGTATCTGTTTAAGTCCCGTTGGTCCCGGGCAATTTTTGTGCAAAATTACGATTTTGCCCTTAGAATAGTGCGTCTAAGCTTAATGATATAATTAAGCAAACCTAAGTAATATTAGTCTCTAATCAAAGATTAATTAATTTTCATAATTAATCTAGAGTGAAAATAAGTTATTAAAATTAATTAGAACCTAAAATTATTTAGATTAAACCTAAATCTCTTTTTAAAACTCAAGATTCCTAGTTTTGGAATCTTGAATAATGTTTTCTCTTTCCAATTCCTTAAATTAATGAATTGTGTCTAGAATTGTTTATACACTAAAATGAGTTTTTATCTCACTAATGAAGCAAGATCACTCCCTAACCTTGTCTGGAAATCCTTAATTACATCCTTAGTCACCTAAACACTTTCTCACAAATTCCTAAACTTAAGCCTAATAAAAAACACACCTAAACACAACTCTAAACCACAATTAAAAAAGGAGAAATTTTCCTCCCCCCTTGGCTGATGCAATTCAGCCACTCCTCCTCCCATTTCCATCACATATTTGAAATTTTAAACAATCAAAGAACCATGCCTTGAACCATGCTTTGAGCCATACCTCACCTTATCTTGAGCCATACCTCACCATGCTTCAAGAACACAATATCTCATCTCATGGAACTCATGGGCTGCATGAGTTGGCCGAAACCCCTCTCCCCCATTACACCTCTCATTTGTTTCATTTCTCTATAAATAGCATGCTTGGATGAACTTGAATCACTTTTAGTTCATTTGCTAAGTTTGAGTTTCCAAGAGCACTTTGAGTTTTTCTTTTTCTCTCAAATTCAAGAGTTCATATTCTTCAACTTCTTCACTCATCTCAACGTCAAATCACTTGGTAGGGATTTTGTTCTAAGTGTTTCATTCATTAAAGTTCTTATTTAGTAATGTGGTTTATGATTTCTATTGAAACTTTTTTTAGAACTTCTTTTCTTCCTCTTTGATTTTCGACCAAGAGCCTTTGGGAACTTGGAAATGAGAGCTTGATGATGAGGAATCCATGATGATATTCATCACGTGTGTAACCTCTAAAGCTTGATCTTGGTTCTAGAGTAAAAGATGTTTTTGGTTTCTTCCTTTCTTATTCTTGAGAATCTTAACTTTGATGATGTCCTAAAATGAATATATGAACTCAATGATGAGGACACATGATGTTGGTGTTAATACATCATCAAGATCATGGTCTCTAGAGTTCCAAAATGGTTCCTTTCCTTGCTCATGGTTTCGGTTTCTTTCCTTTTCTTTCCTAAGTTTTCAGCCATCTTCCCTTTTCTTTAAGTTTATGAACTTTCATTTTTAAGGGTACAAGGGAATGTTAACTTGATTTGTTCTTTTAATCCATTTCCTTAGAGCTTGATGATGAAGTTCACACCATATGGTTTCTTTGAAAACCTTGGTACAAGAACTCTAAAGCTTGTTTTATCTTGCTATGATAAGTTTGGGTTGAGGTTTAAGTTCCTTTAAAGTCTTGCAAGAGCTTTAGTGAAGAATATAAAATGAACTTGCATTCATATTTACTTTCCTTGCCTAGCATATTCATTATTTTGGCCATCACCTAAAACGTAAAGATTAAACAAGAGTTGCATTTTCATATCACCTAATAATTAATCTCGAAGCTCGCCTATTTCGGCTTTAAATTCGATTGTTCTGGAGCCTAGAGCACTAAAATAAAGAATTGGACTTGCATTCATGTTTACGTTTCCTTGTCTAGCATATTTATATTTCAGGCCATCCCTTAAATCCTAAAAGATAAAATGAACTTGCATATTTACTTTCAAGTCTTGCACATTTACTTTCAAATCTTGCATATTTATATTTCTAGCACCTCATATTTATATTTCAAGCTCTTGCATCTCATATTTACTTTGAAGTTCTCACTTTACTTTATAATGAAGAATAAAATGAGATGCATAGCATGTTTATATTTTGTCATCACTTAAAGACCCTAGAAGCTCAAAGACTTGCCTTCTTTATCTCAAGTTAAAGTTTAGTTATGGAAACATCCCCATGGATGCATATTTCGGCCATGTGATGATGATGAACTTGATGTGAGTTTCATCTAGTCACAAGAGCCGACAATCTATGTTCTAAGATTTTCTTTAGGCCTTAAGAGTTTTATAAGATTATTACCAACAAGATTTATGAGTTAAACCTCTTCTAAACATGCCTTGAATTTGCTACTGCCCTATGGTTAATTTTTAGTCCCTTTTTATAAAATAAAATGGGTTTCAATGAGTTTTAGAAGTCCTAAAATGATTTTAAGAGAAACTAGTAACTTGTAAGTATTAAGGACATGATTTTTGAATGATACTTGAGCTTTAATGTTTCGGTTCTGCCTTGGTATATTTGCTGCTGTATGATGTTGATTTGGTATGTTAGAATGTGTAAAAATTATATAAGTTGAGGTAGGAACCCCTCTATGCGTGTTAGGAAAGAAACTAGTCTTACAAAAAAATCGTAAAGTTGAGTTTTAGCATAGTTTTGACCCATTTATTTTTAGCCACTGCCAAAACTATTTTAATGTATTCAGTTTAGGATTGTTTAATTATGAAAAACTCGGTAACATTTGAGATAGAATTGACTTTTAGCACTATAGAGAAACTAGTAACTAGAAAACCGTAAAAGTGTAATTCTAGAACACTTAGATTAATTAATTTTCTGTTTCTATCCAGCAACCTTGTAATACAGTAAACATTGTTAATAATTAGTTCATAGGCATAGGAATACCCCATAATTGGTTTAAATTTGATTTATAGTGCCTTAAGCGAAGACGAGACCTAGAAAGGGTCGAAAACGTAGTTTCTAGAACCCCGTAATTGCAAGATTTAGAAAATGACAATCTGTATAGAGTTGTTTGGTTTCGCTCCTAAGCATAAAAATTAATGAGGATAATTAGTTGTGAACCCATAGGTGCATAAAAGGTTAATAACGAATGTTAGAATAATTATATCTTGAGTTTAAGCTCCATAAGGGTTAAAGTATAAGACACCATAGGTTTAAGAGCATAACGAGCTTTAGTGTTTCATGTGAATGCATGTTTTACTATGAGAATATCTTGAGCATGTGATCTCCTATTAGAATATATAATGTCGATATGTTGATGCTCATGCTATGGTGCCTTATGAAAGAAATTATGATGTTATGATGCTTATGGTGCATATGATGATTGTGATGCTTAAGACACATATGATTATGAATGACTATGTATATATATATGAATGTGGCATAAAGTAAATTTGGAAGAAATTCGGTGCGCTATCGTTATGCTGCCGAATTTCTGACAAATTTGAGGACTTACAAAGTTTTTAAAAATATATGAGTTTTTGAATGTGACATAGTACTGTAAGAAAGCATTTTGGGGGATGGCGATACGTAACGCCCCAGAAACAAATCCTTGAGGGGGACGGTGATACGTAATGCCCTAAAGAGGACAATATTCACTGTGTATTCGATATCGGTGTAACGCGTTTTGTTATGATTATTATTATTATTGTGATTACGCTTATCAAAGGATAAGTAAGAACTAGTGACGACTAGTTAAGGTATGAGCTCATAACCCAGAGAAGATTTTAGGGTGATCCCTATGTTGCAGTACGATGCCTTGAATGTCACACAGTTACAGAAAGAGAAATGTTTTTACATGAGAAGAATATGCCACTTTATGCCACCTACATGATGTTGATATCTCTATGGATGCTTATGTCACGACCCGACTTGGGTCCATGACTGGCACGTAGGGAATCCTCATTCCCACGTAAGCCTCGTGACCTCAGAGTCTCTTTATATACATAAAATAATATACTTTTCATCTGAATCATAACTTTCTCTAAACCTCTGTATAAATTGTATATCTGGAATTATAAAACTAAATTACTTGATATATGAAGCTTTGAAAACCTCTTAATCATACTCCAAAAATCCATTCAACGTGTGAATTGAATCATAAGTAAATCTCTAGTCTATTACATAAACTCTAATTAAATTCTACAATTTCAAATCCTCACTTGTGAATTGAAAGCAGATACATAACTTTTCAAATACTGAAACCAATACATAATCTAAAAATAATGCATGATTCGGATCCTGCCTGCACATCTACTGGAGCACTCTACTCTAACAAGACTCTAACTAGGCCTTACTTCAAAGTAACTGCTATAGTGGTTTCAACAAATCTCCACTTCTGCAATTTTTTTGTCATGTGGCATATGGGTTATCTCAATACTCGCTTATTTATATTTCTTAATTTTAAGTTAATAGGACTCTCCATTAACTTCAAAATATAAATATAAATAAGGAAATCCCCCTACTTGGATTCAAATAAAATATCAGAAAAATCAAAATCCTAACCAATCAAAATTGAAATTTTGGGTTTTAGTTCAAATCCAGAATTTTCAAATCCGGGAACTTGTGGGCTAAAAACAAAATGTTTAAAGGTTTCATAAAAATCATTAAAAATTACTCTTTAACTTATTTTCCTATTGGCAACAATTATGGGACATTTGGTCCCAAGAATGTGGTTCTATCATATAGCCCCCCAAGGAGGTGTAGGATCCAGACCTAGCAAAATTCAGGACCCAACAACATGGGTGGGTCCTAGGAGACCTTGAAGTTGCAGAGAACCTATTCACTGACACATGTACTATGGGTATCATAGCTAGCCCACTCTCCCCTTTTGCATGCACTCCGTTAGCCTCCCTAAGACTGTAACCTCTGCTTTCGCTTCAACTCGGAATAACTCCGCTTTCCTCTCACATAGCCGTGCTGTCCATGCACCTCCATATCGGTGCCTCCCTCCAAGAGTGCCACCATGCCTCCTCTCTTCGCAATCACCATCAGGGCACAGATCATGGCAGATTTGCAGAGCCATGTGCATCCTCAGCCACTCCACCACCTAACACCACCGGTTCCTTTTCCTCTACCTTTCCCCTCCTCTTAGCTTTGCGCCTTCTCACCCAATATAGCTACTCTATTGGTCTTCCCCTAGCCATGGCCTCCTTTTCCGTAAGCAAGCTACCACCGTACCTAGCCTTCGCTACCATGCATCATGCCATAGCACTGCCATGGTCTTCCCCTTTGCGATCACCTCGATCTCGCTCTCCCTTTCCCTCTCCTTCTCTTTCTCTTTCCTCACTCTCTCTGTTTCTCTCTCTTTTAATCCATGTATGTATGTGCGAGAGAACTCAATATGTATGTATATGAATGAGAGAGAGAGAGAGTCTCGTGAGTCTATGTGTGGGTACGTGTGCATAATGGTGTATTTGTGAGAGAGTGCACCCCCATCCCTAAATGAAAAATGAAACCCAACTCCCCAAGCTACTAACCCGTACCTTAAGTTCAAAGTTCCCAAATGTTGTAGACCCTCTTTACTTTTGTTATAGACTGCTTTTTTTGGAATTGCATGTTGTCTTTAGTTTTCTTTTGCAAAATACTTGGGGCCGTAAATTTTTATCAGTTTCGTTCATGGGCTTTTAGGATACGTAGGTTTTTTATAAGAAAAGGAATATGTGGGTTTGCTATTTGTGTACAGAATCTAATCAAATTTTTTTTTTTTTGGGTTTTAACTTGATCTAGGTTTTTTTGTGGCAATTTGATCATCTTAGGGGAATAAGATAAATTAGTTTAGAGAGTGTTTAGTTATTTATTTGGTGTGTTAGTAAATGTTACCTCTACGATCATTAAATTATAAGGGTTGCTAAGTAGCTAAATGCTAACTTAAATCCTATGCAAGAACAAATTTCGTTTTCAAAGAAACTATTCTTTGCTGAAAATGATTTTAATTAATTAAAATCAACCAACACACTTCTTTTATATAGAACAATGTGGCTTTGAGTTTCTCATTACAGCAGGGGATATGTCAACATAACTAACAACTATCAAGCCAAAATTACCTTTTCGTAAAATTTTATTTTCCTTTTTTTATTATTATTCAATTTTTCTTTCCTTAATTTTATTTTTTTACATAAAATGTTAAATCATAAGATATGATGATGGCTATGATTATATGTTCATGTTTGCATCTCTAAATAACATGCTAAGATAAAAGGTGACATAAAACATATGGAAATCTCTAGACTCTAGGAATTAATGGTTATGAAAGGTGATCTAATATAGGAATCCTTCAGACTCCAGGAATTAATGTTTATAGGAGGTAACCCAAAGAGATGACCCTGTGCTCCCTATCCCGCACTAGACTAGTGACGACTAGTTAGGTCTAAGCTCATAACCTAGAACTCTCAAGAGGAAAGAGTAGTAGTAAGGTGGCCCCTAGAGGAAAACAAGTTAAGTCACCTAACATATTAAAGAGGAAGGATCAAGTTATGACAGCTTGCATTCTTTATGCTACATCGAATTATTATGATTCTTGTGACATGTTTCATATGGCATTGACATGCATTTATGATGAGGTATGATGCATTCATAGATTAAGAATCATGCTAAAAAACATGCACCTCGGCTAATGGCTTTTAAACGTAATAAATGAACCTTATTTTGTCCACTATTTTCATAATGAAACCAAAGGTTTTTGAGGACGGAGATGATGACACATGTTTGGAGGTGAGAGCCCTTTTGAGATCCTTGTTCAAGTTTCTCATTCCCCCTCTTTTCTTTCCATCTCGTCTTCAGAGGGCAATGATCATGTTCATGATTTATGTTAATGCTCCCACTTGGGAGATGCACTTCAATCCTACCAACTGGTCTTATCATTTTGTGGGTCGATGTGCCATTTACCTATTCATTTTCTTGGATCGTCCCTTCACGCACCCAGTTATCAGCTTTTAGTCCTCCACCGCTACTCTTTTCACTAATGACTTTGTTTTCGAGCATGCTTGTCCTCGTATGGAGTAGTTTCCTCGTGACTGCCCTTCCACACACCCTGATCACCCCCTTGGCCTATCGAGCCATGGTCAGATCCATCAAAGGAGTCTCTTTCCCAGCACTCTTCAAGCGGTTCTACACCCATTGTTCCCAAGGTGGTAGGAAATAGAAGCAATGGAGAGGCTATAGTGATGCAGCCTATGAGGGGAATCCAGTACACTGGTAGAGGAGTCATGCGTCCATACCTGGGAGCTCATGTTCATCTCGTGGGTCGTCTTGCTACCCCAACTGACCTTCCTTGTGGGCTTGGCTACCTTCCTCCCTCTCGAAAGCATCGTTAGTAGGTGTTGATGGTGGACCTTTTAGAGTGCTTGTGCTGATCTCACGGATAGGATAGTCTTCTTTTGATGTTTTGTTAGAGGTTATCTACTCTAGGTGCATCCCAATAGGAGTAGTAAGAGGAGAGTCTTTAGTAGGATGATATTAGTTTCTATGCACATACTATTTATGTTTCTTTGGATGACTGTACTTGGCCCAACCCCTGCTGGTGGGCATCTTAGTGGTTTGTTTTGGTGCGAGTAATGGAACGGTTAATACTTATGCTACCTATATTCATATGACAATGTGACTATGCTCATAAAGTTGTTGTATTTATATTCTGTATATGCTAGTGAGGAGTTTTTATTTTCCTTCGTGCTATGATAGACGAGTGATGTGTTTTACTTATATGCACGACTCAGATTTTGTAATGCCCCAATTTTTACTGCTATGTGAAAATTACCAAGATGCTCCTAGGTAATTTTTACACGTAATTTGAGGTCAAATAATCCTCAATAAAGGAATATGACATTAGAGATGTAACATCCTAATTTTTAACTCAATACTCTAGAACATATTTAGGTTAATCATTAGTCTGTTACTTCATAGTTCTCATTTAACTTTGAATTACTTAGCAAAAAGTACGGGTAAATTTTTTTTTTGAAATAAAAGTGAGAGCCGCGTGATGCGATAAGCGGTAAACCACGTATGGTAAGACAATTATCTCACAACATCATAACATGAGGCACAACATGAACATCACTGAATATCATTTCATATATATATAATTTGCCCACTTATAAATGTGGGACTTAGTTTAGTACAGGGGAAATGCATAAAAGAAAATACAACGTAAAACATGAACATAATCTACTCCCCTACCCGAGTGCACCTAATAGGATAACCTCTAAACAAAAGAAGGTTTATCCCCATCTAAGTGGTGTGTGCTCTAACCGGGTACTCCATCGGTCGATCGTCACTTCCTACTGACGTCCGTCTCGTGAACGAGGCAAGTATCCGGGAAACTGTGCGAGCTCCTCGGCCGTAAAGAGGCGGAACGGGGATCGAGAATGACCCCCACGGTGTGGCCGCATCTCCTGGCCGCCGTGCAAGTCGGGCCGAGTCACGGTATCCTCAACGCCTCCCTCATCAATGGTGGAGAGGGCGAGCTCTCACTATCTGGATGTGTAGGCGGGTCCTCGACCGGGTCGGTCTCCGAGAAGTAGGTCTGCGGCCCGTAATCGGGATAGTCTCGCATGGCTAAGGCGGTGTGCATGCGAGCACTCTCGTCATGCGTACGCCAAGACGCTCAAAAACCCGCCGTCGTCGCCATAGGGTGCAAAGGGGAGAAGCGATGGGTGTGCACGGATGAGCGAAGGGCGTCCTACAAACATGAAAACCCGCACCGTGCCTTTGTCCCTCAAATGGTATGACCCGTGAGCCGGGTCATAGTGCACCTCCCATGTCGGGTGTCCACGAACACTACGAACGCCGCCATCTCAAGACGTGGACGGAAAGAAAGAGATAGAGGGAGTGAGAATCTTGCTAAAGAATCTCAGTAGGGCCTCCTACTACCTAGGTGTCATCATCTACGTCCTCAGGAACCTTGGGTTTATTTATACAAAATGACTGAGCATGTATTAAGTTCATTTTAAACTTTAAAATATATTTTAGCCAAGGTCCCTTCATTTGAGGATGATCTTAATGTCATGAATGCAACATAATAGACAATGTATGCATGGCACTACCTAATGCACATACATAAAACATAACATCAAGCATCATCATTCTTGGTGGCATAAAGTGGCAATAGTAACATTCATATGGGACAAAACTTAGTGACATAATCATAATCATGAAACTTCTCTTCCTCGTGGGCCACCCTAAAAGACAATCGAACTGGGGGTGCTACCAACCGGTGTCACCGTAACGTGTCATACATCTAGGTTATGAGCTCATACCTTAACTAGTCATCACTAGTTCTTACTTACCACTTAACGATAAGCGTATCATAAATCATAAATCCCGACTATCTGAGTACGGGTTAGGGGCAAAACTCTTAGGGTGCTCGGCCGAACCGGTGTCACCTAAGAGTATAAAATGGTACCGATGTCACATGAGTTCTATGGAGGTGCTCGGCCGAACCGGTGTCATCCTAGAACCCATCTTAGTACCTTAATTTTCAAAATCTCTTTAAGTCCCCAAATTTGTCGGAAATTCAAGACAACGGTCATTACAATCAATTTCCTTCCAAATTTGCTTTATGCCACATTAACATATAATCTCATAAATTCCTCATATGAATAACATCATCATCATTAGCATACTTCATGCATCATCATAAATCATCCAAACGCTTACCCTTACGGTAGCTTATGCTTTGACCCTTACGGGTCTTAATCTTGAGATATAGTTCTCTACATCCGTCGTTCATATTTTAAGCACCTAAGGCTCATAATTAAACATCATTCATAATCCTCTCATTTTACTTTTAAATCTGAATAGCATAGGGTGGAAATCCTAACATGTGAATACGGGGTTCTAGAACTTACGTTTTAGACCCTTTCTTGATTAAGTTTTTACTTGAAGGCGCTATATATTAAATCTAAATCAATTATGAGGCATTCCTATGCTTAAGGACTAATTATTAATCATGTTTACCATGTTGTAAGGGTGTTGGACCGAATCCAGAAAATTAAATGTTCTAAGAGTTCTACATTTGCATTTTTACGGTTTTCTAGTTACTAGTTTCCCCATAGGTGCTAGAATTCAATTCTAACTCAAATGATACCAAGTTTTTCATGTCTAAACAATCTAAATCTGATTATGTCCCCATTAAAACAGTTTGGAAAAGCTCCATAAACAAATGGGTCAAGACTATGTTAAATTCTAGCTTTACGGTATTTCTAGTTAGCTAGTTTCTTACCTATCATACATAGGATCGCTTCTACATCATCATATGATATTTTCACACATTCCAACACATCAAAACATCATCATACAGCATCACACTCATCACATCAGAACCGAAAACATTTAACTTAAATGAGAGAGTTAAATTGACATTTCTAGGTACATAAGTTAACTAGTTTCTCTTGGAATCATTCTAGAACTTCTAAAACTCTTTGCGAAACATTTTAATCCATCAAGAGGCTAAGTGAAGCCTTAGGTCACTGACCAAAACATATTCCATCCCCTAAAAGATAATAAAATCACAACTTGTGATGACGTAACCTTATAAAGATTTGTAAAGCTTTAAGGAAAACTTAAAACATAGACTATTGGTCCTAGTAGCTAGATGAAAACTCATTGCAAGTCCATCATCACTACTTGGCCGAAATTATGCATTCAAGGAATACATTCACATTTAACTTTATCTTGGAATGAAATGGGCAAGTCTTTGAGCTCTAGGTTCTTAAGTTATGACATAAACTAAACGTGCTCATGCTTTTTGTTTTTAATCTTGCTTACAAGGTAAAGTGATGACTTAAAATTAAATATGCAAGGCATAACTTAAACGTGCAAGCTTGAAAGTAAATATCACGAGGCATAAACTTAAACGTGCAAGCTTAAAGGTAAATATGCATGGTTCAATTCTTTATTTTAGTGCTCTTGGCCCAACAACAATCGACTTTAAGGCCGAAATAGATAGGCATTCGAGAAATTAATTACGTGGTAATGCAAGTTCAATTCTTTATTTTAGTGCTCTAGGCCCAACAACAATCGACTTTAAGGCCGAAATAGAAAGGCTTCGAGAATTAGATTAAGTGATGATACAAGTTTCATTTTAATCTTTATGTTCTTAGGTGATAGCTAGAAAGCAAAGATGCATAGCAAGAATGTAAATATGGATGTAAGCATAAAATAAATTATGCAAGTTCATTTTATCTTTCTAGAGCTCTTAACAAGACTTTAAAGGAATTTAAACCATAACCCAAACTCATCCAAACAAGGTAAGGTCAAGCTTAGAGTTCTTAAAACTCAACATAATATTTTTAGGAAATCAACCATGAAACTTAGAAAATTTATGGATTTGGCCGAAATCATCAAGAAGAAAAGGAACATTTTAAAACTCTAGAGTTCATGATCTTGGTGATATATTAACACCAACATCATGAGTCCTCATCATTGGGTTCATAGAGCCATTTAAAAACATCATCAAAGCTCAAGTTCTTAAGAGTTCAAGAAAAGAAAAACTAGAAACATTTTTGCTCAAGAACAAAGATCAAGCTCTAGAGTTTGTTTCAAGTGATGAACATCATCATGAAACTCTCATCATCAAGCTCTCATTCCTTTGTTCTCCAAGGCCTATGAGCGAAAATGAAAAGGAAAAAGGAGTGGAAATGAAGTTCTAAAGAGAAAGAAGAGAAACTATGAACATCAAGCTTGAAACAAGAACTTTAAAGAAAAGAATACATGAAAGAAAATCCCTACTTGGTGTGATGAACTTGAAGATGGAAGAAGAAGATGAAGATGATGAAGAACTTTGAAGAGCTTGAAGAACTTGAAGAACACTAGAACTTTGAGAGAAAAGAAAAGCTTTGAGTGTTTCCTAAACTTGGCAAATGATCTAAAAGTGGTGCAAGCTCCTCAAGGCATTCTATTTATAGAGAAATGAAACAAATGGAGGGAGCTCATGGAGGAAGAGGTTTCGGCCATGAGGGTGCAGATTGGAGGCTTTCCATGAGTTCCATGAGGTGAGATAATGTGTTCTTGAGGTATGGTGAGGTATGGTTCAAAGCATGGTGAGGTATGGCTCAAGGTATGGCTCAAGCATGGCTCTTTGAGTGAGAAAACAATTTAATATGTGTGGTAATTAGAGAGTGATGGCCGAATATGCATCAGCCCATGGGGGAGGTTTCTTTGCATTTTAATTGTGGTTTAGAGTTGTGTTTAGGTGTATCTTTGATTATGCTTAAGATTAGAAATTTGTAAGAAAGTGTTTAGGTAAGGTAAATGGGTAATTAAGGTGGTCTAGACATAATTAAGCAGTGGTCTTGCACCATTAGTGAGTTAAATCCTCAATTTAGAGTCTAAACAACTCTAGACACATTTCCTTGATTTAAGGAATTGGAGAGAGAAAACACTATTCAAGATTCCAAAACTAGGAGTCTTGAGTTCTAAAAAGGGATTTAAGTTTAATCTAAGCAATTTTAGGTTCTAATTAACTTTAATAAATTATTTGACTCTAGATTAATTAGGGAAATAAATTAATCTTCATTTAGAGCCTAATATTGCTTAGGTTTGCTTAATTACGTCATTAAGCTCAAAAATACTATTCTAGGGGCAAAATCGTAATTTTGCACTAAAACTACCCGGGGCCACCGGGACTTGAACAGAGACCTCTAGACACATGAAAACATGTTTTTAAACATCTGGGAAAGTTCCGGGCTCAAACGGCACCTTTACCCGCGTAAAAACACTATAGGGGTATTTTGGTCATTTTGACCCGAAACTGCGGAAAACGAAATTTTCGCTTCCGAAAGCATTCAAAGGCCATTCAATCCCCTTCAAACATTGAGTTGACCCTTCGAGGATGACCGAGTTGGTTACCCTCGAGTTCGGGTCAGGAAATGACCTTAGGGGCATTTTGGTCATTTCCCTCGGACAGAAAAATCGGGGTGTTACAAGAGAAACATCATAGGAGACTTGATTAGCGATTCGTGCGAAAGTCGCAAACCCCGATTTTTCTGTACGTGTAAAATGACCAAAATGCCCCTGAGGTCATTTTTACCTAGAAATCAAGGATAACCAATCTAAATTATCTTTGAGGGGTTAATTTTATGCCTGATGGGGATTATATGTGCCTTAGAGGTAAAAATCTCAATCCTCAATTTTTACAGTAATTAAAATTACCGTTTTACCCCTGTAGTAATTTTACATGAAATTATATAATTTTTGAATTCGGTTTTCATCCAAAAGTTCAAAATGACTATTTCAAGTATGATTTGAGATTGTCCAGTATTTACAGAGAGTTTTTATGTGAAATTACCTTTTTACCCCTAGTTGTACTAAATAGATTTACTTGTGTAATCAAGGTAGTATTAAAGTTCTATTTGAACTCGAAATGATTTCACTCATCAACCTTGAGTTTAAATTAATTACCTAAGGTTAAAAAAAAAAAATAATTACTGAGGTAATTAGAGTCTAAATTACCTAAGGTAAAAATAAAAATTACCTTTCCTTAATTATGAAAGCTCATAAAATTAGTGATATTTGAGATCAAAGTTAAGATTTCGGTTTAGGTAAAATCTTGTACATTTGTATTTTCTTATCCTAAGTTTAGAACTTATGTTACAAATTGATTTTTACTCACTTGAAATTAACTTCATTCATTAGTGTATGATTACTCTTTTTACCTTGTCTTAAATTGTTCTAAACACTTAATCTTTTACTATTTTCACTAACCTATCAATTCCTAATCTTTTACCTAAGTACACATCTGATACATGATTTATCACTTGAAAAAGAACATAAATCTGATCATAAAAGGACCAGAAACCAGCGGCCATCACACTCTCAATGGTGGTCATATTTCATTTTTTATTTCAAAGATTATTGCACTACATCATTAGGCACCACCATGATGCCAATACTTTATTTTTTTTTCTTCAAGATACACCTCAAATACATGTCCTACCATGAATGAAAGAATAAAACTTGTCCCCCATTATTCCCTAAAGTAGCCGTGTCCTCCATGTTCTCATGTTGTACAAATTTTAAAATTCATTCAAGAATAATGCACACAAACACATCATAACATTACCATGTGTTCTTTTTAGTTGTCTTGTACATTTTTGGATCAAAAATTCTGATCACATTTCAGCCTAGGAGCAGCAGCCATACACCCCCCATGATGTCCCCATTTTATTTTATTATCAAAGAATTAAACACTCAAACAACACCATGACCATACCATGTGATCTTTGAGTTGTTTTGCATTATTTTTGAGCAAGAATTCTGATCACATTTCAGCCCATATGCAGCGTACATATAGCCTTCCTTGGCCTATAAATATGAGCTCTTCCATTTCCAAAATGCACACACAAATATTCCTAGCCTTAGCATTTTCTTACTTGATAGTTTTCTTACTCAAAGTTTGCTCAAAGTTCTCTAATTCTCCCAATACTTCAAGCTTTCTTCTTCTTCCTCATTCCCACTCAAGAGACTCCATTCCCAACCCCTAATCAAGCTCTAAACCTCAAGCATACACATTCCAACCATAAATCAACTCCTAAACACATAACCTTTCCATTATCAAACACAAAAACACAAGAGAAATCCTCCCTCCATTTGCTCTAATCTTGGCCGAAGTTCAAAGGACATATCAAGGACATATTTTCTTCTTCTAACTTCACTAAAGATCAAGCATTACCTTTTGATAACAAGAAACAACTTGGTAGGGATTTTATTTCATGTTCTTTCTCTTGTTCTTTCTTTATATTTTCGATTTTTATGATTTGATTATGACCATGGCTTGATGATGAGGAATCATGGTGGTGGTTATGAATCCATCATTTAAATGAACTCTAAAGCCCAAGGTTTAATTCTTGATGTCAAAAGATTAATGAAAGAATTGCTAAGTTTTGAGTTTTGAGCTTAATAACACATAAAAAAAAAGAACTTGCATCCATATTTATATTTCAAGTTCTTGCACATCATATTTATATTTTAAGCTTTGCATAATCATATTTATATTTCAAGTTATCACTTTAATTCTTGAAGATAATAATATGAACTTGCATATTCATATTTACATTTCAAGTTATTACTTAAATCATAAAGATCTAAGAATGAATTTGCACCTTATTATTTATATTTCAAGCCTTGCATTTCATATTTATATTTCCAAGTTGTCACCTTATAATGATAATAATAAGGTTATAAGACAAGTTTATGATTCTAGTCATCACCTAAATCCTAAAGTTCAAGATTTACTTCTTTTATCTTAAATGGCAATTTCGACCATGGACACTTCTCATCTATTTATTCTTGGCCCTTATATGATTCTGAATTAAAGCTTGATATATTTTATTTTTAGGTATGACCTTGTCTTTAAAGTTGTACAAAGAAATTTTGAAAGTCCTAGAAATCGTAAAGGATTAGAAATATGGTTTTTCTCATGATTTTAATTGCTAAAGTTTTATTATTCTGATCTAATCTTTTAGAACTAGAATGGTTACTGATTTAGGATGTTTAGATGAGTTTAAATCACTAATAGTTATTGTAAAAATTGTTTTTTTAGCGTTTTAGGAAAAACTAGTAACTAAAAATGATCAAAATTGTGTTTTTATGAAGCTTTTAGAATGCTAATTTTTTTGATTACTGTTCGGCCCTATTCATCACTGTTCACTACTGTTCACTACTGTTTATATCTGTTCACACACTTGAAGATCACTAATAATTGTTATAAAAATTGTTCTTAGCATTTTAGGAAAGTCTAATAACTAGAAAGGATTAAAATTGCGTTTTTGTAAAGCTTTAAGGAGATTAATTTTCTGATTCTGTTCAAGGGTTGTTCAAGGCTGTTCACATTGTTCACATACTTTAGAATTACTTACATTTGTTGTAAGAATTGTTTTTGGTACCATAGATGCATAAAAGGGTAATTATAAATGTTAGTTTGGGCTATTTTGCAAAATGCGAAAAGTTATGTTTTGAACTATCAACTATGTTATTTCAGCCAAATGTTTTTAATTAGACCAACTAATGATGTTGAATGTGTCCATGTGTTCAAAATACCATATATAATGTTTGGAAAAAGTTTTATAATTTTCGGTTGCTATTAAGTGTCAAAAATTGTGTTACTTTGCACTTTGACCCCTAAAACATGTTAAATTTAGTCTATGCCCCTAAAAGGTTTTTATGATAAGTTTGAATGGTTACTAATAGTTATATGTCTCTTGAAATGTATTGGTTAATGTTAAAGGTCTTTAATTTATGAGTAGATGTTAAAAAGGGGTAATTACATTTTGACCCGTAACCTTTGAGAAATTGTGATTTAACCCTTTGGGGTTTAGATGTAAATATTGATAATATGATGAGATGAATGTGAATGATGCTTTGTGAAGGGTATGTTCATGTGCGGAAACTTATATGGCTTATGGATGTATGAAATGAAATATGATGCATGTTTATGTGATTTAAATTATGGCATGTTATAATTATGTTTGATTCATTGAGATGCACATGAAATGTTGAATTGATGAGTTATAATTGTGATATTCATGTTTGCATCTTCATATAATATGCCGAGATTAAAGGTGACATAAGACACATGGAAATGATCCTCTAGATTCCCCGAATTAAAGGTTATGAGAGGCGATCCAAATGGGAAGTGATCCTTTGGACTCCCCGAATTAAAGGTTATGAAAGGTGATCCTAATGCCCCCTATCCCGTACCTTAAGAATTGGGAATTTAACTTATCAAAAGGGATAAGATTACGCTAGTGACGACTAGTGAGGTATGAGCTCATAACCTAGAACTCTCGAGAAAAGAGAGAATTATAGGGCGGACCCCAAGGAAAAGAGAATTAAGAAGTTTAAGTCACCTGTAAGAATGATGATTATGATATTCTTTATATCATATGCATTGTTTTATGGATTTTATGAAATTACGTATATTGATATTGACATGCATCCATGACTAATATGTTGCATTCATGACATTAAGATTCATGCTAAAAGATACGGGCCTCGGCTAATGATATTTAGAACTTAATAAATGAACCTTATATATATGTTCACCATTTTCATAATTAAACCCGAGGTTCCTAGGGACGATGACGATGACACTTGTGTTATAGTCGGGAAGCCCTACTGAGACTCTTGTATAAGTTTCTCATCCCTTTTCTTTTCCGTATCGTCTCCAGACATGAATGATGGTGTAGTTCGTGATTTATCTTGAGAGTGGACGAGGAGCTACGGAGATAACTTCCTTTTGGATATTTGCCTTTAGAGTGATCGTATCCCAGTTATCAGTTTGTATTCTATTGATGGATATATATTGATGTCCTTAAGATTACAAGACATCACTATTATGATACAGTTATTGATATGTTATTATTATTTGAGTTATGTTATGTTATGGTTGTATTATGTATTTACGTGTTATTCGTTTCTAACATCTCTCTTACACAGGCAAGGTAATCATGTTAGATATTTAGTATGCGCGGCTCACGATTTGGTATTTAAGTTCAAAAAAAAATTTACCCATATTTTCACTAAAGTATTTTAAAGAAGTTTTGAGTTAAAAACTGGAACAAAAGAGTAATGACTAATAATTAACTTAAATGCGTCCTAGGCGTGTTGAGTTAAATATTAGGGTGTTACAGATTTTGTTTTAAAAACTTCAAAAAAGAAAATTTATCGGTATTTTTACTAAAGTATTTCTAAGTCAAAAGATAAGCACTGAAATAAAAGAGTAATAACAAATAATTAACTTAAATGTATCCTAGGCGTGTTAGGTTAAATACTAGGGTGTTACAAAAGCACCAGTGGTTGCTACTATTTCTTTGGAAAAAGCTTGATCACATGGTCATGCAAAAAGCATAATACAATTGCTCTCTCTACTACTAAGACTGAACATGTAGCTGCTACAAACTGCTATACCAAGATGTTGTGGATAAGGAACCAGTTAGAAGATTATCAGTTGAGGTATTCCAAAATCCCTATCTATTGTGGTAATATTAGTGCTATTAACCTTGCTAAAAATCCTATTCAGCACTCTAGATCCAAGCATATTGATTTTAAGCATCATTTTGTCTATGATCATGTTCAAAAAGGAGATATTGAGTTAATGTTTGTGAATATTGAAGACCAAGTATTTGTAAATTCACAAAGCCATTAGCTAAAGATCATTTTTGTGTTCTGAAAAAGCTTCTAAACTTAATGGTTTTTAAATCTGCATAAGCATTTATACACAAAACATCGCCGGGTACTCTCTTTCTCCATAACTCCAAGCTAAAGCCCAAAAAGAAGGATTTCAATTTGCATAACACCCTAATATTTAACCCAATACACACGCTTTTAAGTTAATTATTAGTTATTACTCTTTTGTTTCAATCATTAACTTCAGCTTTTGAAAATTACTTTAGTAAAAATATGAGAAATTTTTTTTTTAACTTAAATACCAAAATGTGAGCCGTGCATGCCAACTAACTAACGCCATTCGCCTTACCTATAAATAAGAAAGGATAAAGGCAAGTCATAGAAACTTACAACATCACAATGTATATATATATATATATATATATATATATATATATATAAACAATAACATGGCACAAACAATATTATTACATCAGAGTTATATCATATTAGCGACGTGCTTTAAACATAAAGAACATCAATACATATCTATCAATAAAATACAAACTGATAAATGGGATGTGATTACTCTAAAGGCAATTATCCAAAGGAAAACTATCTCCGTTAAATCTCTTATTTATAACATAGCTCCCCCGTCCATGTCTCAAAGAAAACATGAACTACACCATCATCCTTGTCTGGAGACGACACGGAAAAGAAGAGGGATGAGAAACTTATACAAGAATCTCAGTAGGGCTTCTCGACTCTAACACAAGTGTCATCGTCATCGTCCCCAAGAACCTCGGGTTTCATTATGAAAATGGTGGACACATATATAAGGTTCATTTATTAAGTTCTAAATACCATTAGCCGAGGCCCGTATCTTTTAGCATGAATCTTAATGTCATGAATGCAACATACTAATCATAAATGCATGTCAATATCATATACAAAATATCACAGAAATTATAAAACAATACATATGATAGAAAGAACATAAAGTCATGATCATCATTCTTATAAGTGACTTAAACATTTTATTCTCTTTTCCTTAGGGGCTGCCCTATATTCTCTCTTTTCTCGAGAGTTATAGGTTATGAGCTCATACCTTACTAGTCGTCACTAGCGTAATCTTATCCCTTTTGATAAGTTAGATTCTCGAGGTACGGGATAGGAGGCATTAGGATCACCTTTCATAACCCTTAAGTCGGGGAGTCCAAAGGATCACTTCCTATTTGGATCACATCTCATAACCTTTAATTTGGGGAGTCTAGATGATCATTTCCATGTGTCTTATGTCACCTTTAATCTTGGCATATCATGTAGAGATGCAAACATGAGCATGTAATCATGAAATATATATTCACAAGCATGTCCTCAGTCAACAGCTTATAACAATAACATGCTCCGACCCAGTATGCCAGAATTCAAGGACCGGATTCAGCTAATGCATATGCTGTGCTCAATAGGATATGCACAATTTACTAGAGATCATCACTTAATATATACATGTCTTACTACTCAACATTATAATAATTCATTCTCCAAAGAAATAAAATTAAGGAAAAAAGAATCAAATAATAATAATAACAACAATAAAAGGAGAGTAAAATTTTAGGAAAAAATAATTTTAGCTCGATAGTTGTTACCTACGCCGACGTATCCCCTGGTGCAATGAGGAACTCAAAACCACGTCATTCTCAATAAAATATTTATTGGTTGATTAATTTTATTCTCTTTGAAAAAGAATTGAGAATATCAAACTATTGGCCAAAATATTAAGCATCAATATAAAGTAATTTGCATCAGTATTGCAGAATACATGAAGGCCTATAATATTATAATTATAGATAGAAATAGCATCTATCATATTCGATCATATAGTCTTTAGTAATAAACAATCCATAGCATAACATTATCATCATATATAACATCTAGTGCAAAATATATATATACAAGCTAAAATAAAACAATAAAACAATTAATACTCAACAGTATATCTTTTAAAGAATACTACAATTAAAATCTGCAAATATAATTCAGCAATACTGTTATCAAATCATATATAATGAACAACAATGCAAGGTTAATCAAAGGGTCAGATAAGTACAGAATAAATCGAGAAACAATGAAAATTGTTAAAAGCTGAATCGAGTAAAAAAATTAAATAGCTTCATCTTTATTTGTCTTATTTATTTCATTTATTATTATTATTATTATTATTATTATTATTATTATTATTCAAAAACTTAGCTTCCAAAAACTTAACCCAAATGCCCCTAATCTTAGAACGAAAAATGAAGTCCATGAATGATGACCCACAGTTATGAAAAAAAAAAACCCACAATCATTCTTTTTGTTTAAGCCTCAAACCAAAATCTGCATTGAAATGATTTTTGCCTTTCTTAAACCAAATAGGCCCAAGATATTTAACCCAAGAATTTAACAGCAAGCAACTCAATGTCAGACTAAAGGAAAATGAAATAAATAAAGAAACAGAAGCATATTTCCCTAAGCTCTTCGATCTACCTACTGTAACATTCACAAAATTTTAATCGAAAAGGCAACATTTCCACTAGCCCATTTTATTAAAACAGCACAAACTCTCTTCCTCTCTCACCACCTGAACAACATACACCCATAAAAGAAAAGAAAAGAAATTGTGATTTGAGGATGAAGGAAGCAACAGGGGATGGGTCTCTGTGCACACACACACTAACACGCTTGAACTTTCTCTCTTTCACACCCACACACGCGGACACTCTCTCACAAACACACAATCACACACATGCAAAGAGAAAGAGAGATAGAGAGCCAGTGAGAGATAAAGAGAGCAAGGGAGTGAGAGGGAAAGAGAGAAATACCTGCCGAGCTTACACGGAGGGGGAGGCCACGCGGCGAAGGATAGCGCCGACAGTCCCACAACGTTATACAAAGCAGCGTGGCGAGATCGAAGAGGGGAAGGGTGAGATCGGGGAAGGGGAGAATGAGCGACACTGCTGGGTAGGTTCCCGGGTAGTTCA
Organism: Dalbergia cochinchinensis; assembly: GCA_031216125.1. Classification (NCBI taxonomy): domain Eukaryota; kingdom Viridiplantae; phylum Streptophyta; class Magnoliopsida; order Fabales; family Fabaceae; genus Dalbergia; species Dalbergia cochinchinensis. The sequence goes on along the minus strand of CM062375.1, from coordinate 27,002,491 downwards.
CGTCGGCACTGGGGTTTGCGGGTGACGGCTGCTCTAGCAAAGGTTGTGGTCCAGCACGGGCTTGCGGTGTGATTATGGAGGAAGCACCAGCACAAGAAGAGGAGGCTGAGGAAGGCAGCAGCATAGAGGGGCAGAGACAGAGATCCATCAATGAAGAAAGAGATGGAAGACAGTGGTGGAGGAAACCGGTGGGGTTGCCACTGGCAACAGCGCGGCAGCTACGATTTGAACCTGTGGTGATGAGGGTGGCAGCTACGGCGGCTTCATGTGGGGTTAGGGGTGATGGTCCCACATTCTCGCTCAGGAGCACCGTGACTGTTGGCTTCGTGATGGTAGTAGGGGTGGCGGTGAAGCCCCACCTTCCCTTCCTTCTGTTTCTGCTTCCCATTTTTCTTTTTGTCTTACTTTGTTAGTTCAGATTTTGAATTGGGTTTTCATTTTAATCTTTACTATTGATTGTGTTTGGTTTAGGTGATTATGGGGTGATGGAAGGGAGGAGGAGGCACGACATGAAGGCGAAGCATAGGGAGCTTGTGGCGGCATGGCTGCTATGGGGAAGACTGCCACCTCTTTCCTCCTATTTTTCTATTTTTCTCTATTTTATTTATATATGGGCTGTTTGGATTGCAAAAAAGACTGAGAACAATTGTTTTTGGGTTTTTCTTTCTGGCTGTGTCTTGTTTATGTTTGAATTGAAATGGTATTTACTTAGTTTATGCTTTGTTGATGTTGTTTGCTGTGATTTGGTTTGTGGTTTGAGAATGGGAAAGCTATGGTGTGTGTATGTGCATGTGTGATTTATGATATCAGAGTATAGGAACATAGAATTAGGCAACAACAACTAGGAGAGCAACCTACCACATGCCTCCTCACTTTTGTTTTTCCTTCTCCAAGATCTTACTCTTTCTCTCCATTTAGTCTATTACTAATGTATGAAAGCCTATATTCTTTTCTCCTGTAATTTTTCATTTTATAAAACTGAAGATAGTGATGGGCATGAAATACTGATGGTGCCTCCTCTAAACTTGTGTCCTCCATGTTTCAATCTTGCCCATGTTTGCTGGCAAAGTGTCTTGATAGAATGCTCATGTTGCAGTGAGAGGCGAATGCAAGGGATGGAGAAGAAATGTTATAAGGTTTGAGTGATATGATAGAATGACAAGTGTAGAGGACAAGTCATATGTTCATATATGACTACAACAAGTGTGAATAAAAGAACTATGGAGGACAAGTGTGGAAGAAAGAAATGCACATTATGGCCAGCTATTCTTCACCATTAAAAATTTAATATTGTATTCCTATAACAATCATATGAATGTACATGACAATGCTTTTTGGGCCACATACACCAATTGACTATGCATATGCCCGAGACATGCTGTCTCCATAAATTTCCTTTAAACAACACTAAGGCAGTATATTTACTAGATTATTAAAAATATTAAATATTTTCAAATTTAGGAGGATAATATATTAAAAACAGAATAGATGTTCTGGGATAGTATTTCACAAGTTTGTTTCCTTTTTCTTAATTTGATTAATGATAGTAAATGTTCTTGAAAAATTCCAACAATATATAGGAACGTATTTCAAGTTACCATTTACATCCTATAAAAATTTAACTCAAAAATCATAGATTAAACATGGTAATTAAAATAATAAATTTCAGATGTTTCAAGAAACTAAGTCATTAGCATGACAATTTCTTTTTGGAATTATTAAAAATAGTAAATCAACCAAGAAAGATTCACGAAAATAAAGGATCATAATTAAAAGTGTTATTAAAAACATATCCAAAAAATCAAGCCAAGACTTTAATGTTTTCTATAGTAATAAAAATAGACAATTGTTAATAGAAATTAAGAACAAGAAACAACAAAAATCAAAGGAAATCATGGGAGTTTTTTTTGTAGTACAGATATGAGACGAAAGAGGCCCTACTTTTAGGTAGTGACTGGGTCCGACCGTTCCTTGATTCTCGCGCAAAAATGATCCTAGGGGTATTTTAGTCATTTTGTATAGTCAGAAAAATTCGTGCGTGCATGCACCTTGTATCAGATTGAAGATCAAAATCTTAGTTTGCAAGCTCAAAAAGAAGATGGGTTATTCAAAAGGAAAAAAGGAGGATCAGAAATGGAGAATATATGGCCTTATGGCATTTAGGATATGAATATTGTAACGCCCCGATTTTCTGTTTGAGAGAAAAATGACCAAAATGCCCCTAAGGTCATTTTCTGTCGGGGATTCGAGGATAGCTGACCCGGCAGTCCTTGAAGGGTCAACTCAATGTTTGAAGGGGATTAGATGATCCTTGAGTGATTTCGAAAATGAAATCTTGTTTTCTGCAGTTTTGGGTCAAAATGACCAAAATACCCCTATAGCGTTTTCACGTGGGTAAAGGTGCCGTTCGAGCTTGAAACTTTCCCTGAGGGTTTAAAACGATAATTTCATGTGTTTAAAAGTATTTGTTTAAGTCCCAGTGGTCCAAAACAGTTTTTGTGCAAAATTACGATTTTGTCCCTGGAATAGTGTCGTTTGAGTTTAATAATGTAATTAAGCAAACCTAAGCAATATTAGGCTCTAATCGAAGATTAATTAATTTTCATAATTAATCTAGAGTCAAAGTAAGTTATTAAAATTAATTAGAACCTAAAATTGCTTAGATTAAACCTAAATCTCTTTTTAAAACTCAAGATTCTTAGTTTTGGAATCTTGAATAGTGTTTGAATAGTATTTTCTCTCTTCAATCTCCCTAAATCAAGGAATTGTGTTGGCATTGGATTCCTAGTTAATGGAGTTTGACTCCATTAATTTAGTAAAACCACCTCCTAAATCTAGTCTTACAAGTCTCTAATTAACCATTACCTCACCTAAACATTTACAAATTCCTAATCTTAAGCCTAATCTAAGCTACACCTAAACACATCTCTAAACCACAATTAAATGAAAGATCTTTCTTCTCCCCTCCCCCATTATAAGGAGGAAATGGCACCACCTCACTCTCCAATATACACCACATGTTTGAATTCTTTCATTCAAAGAACCATGCTTACACCATGCCTAAGACCATGCTTGAACCCATACTTGAACCCATACTTGGCCATACCTCACCATACCTTGAACCATGCCTTTGAATGACCATTTGAAGAAGATATTTTCCTTCCTTTCCTTCCTCAAAATTCGGCCACCCCTTCATTCCTTCATCCTTGGTTTTGTTTTTCTATAAATACACATGCAAATGAACTTGTGAGGACCTTTAGTTCATTTGCTAACTTTGAGTTTTCAAGAGTTGTCTTGGTTTCTTCCTTTTCTTTCAAAGAACTCGAGAGTTCTTTCTTCCTCTCAACTTCTTTATCCTTTCCACCACCACACAACCACCATTAAATCTTCCTTAAAACACTTACCCATATCATTCTCAAGATCAAGCTCAAGAAACACAACCTCCTTTTCTTTTCCTTTCTTCTTGGCTGAAGCTCCATCAAGCTTTAGGAATGATTTTTCTTTTATTCTCCTCTCAAGACCAAGCCTTGTTCATCCTCCAAGAAACATACCTTTGGTAGGGATTTTATTTTAAATGTTTCTTTCATTAAAAGTTCTTATTTAGTCATTGGCTTGATGGTTTCTCTTGAATCTTTTAGAACTTCTCCTCCTCCTCCTATTTTATTTTTGGCCAAGGGCCTTTGGGGAGCTTGGAAATGAGAGCTTGATGATGAGGATTGCATGATGATATTCATCACTTGAGCAACCCCTAAAGCTTGATCTTAGTTCTTGAGGAAAAGGTGTTTTTAGTTCCTTTCCTTTTTATCTTGAAGAACTTAACTTTGATGTTGTTCTAAAATGAGTGTATGAAGTCAATGATGAGGACACATGATGTTGGTGTTAAAACATCATCAAGATCATGGTCTTTAGAGTTTCAAAATGGTTCTTTTCTTGCTCATAGTTTCGGCCCCTTTTCTTTTCTTTTCTTCAAATTTTCGGCCATATTTGTTAATAATACACATGATAGCTTGATGATGAGAGTTTCTAGATGATGACTATGTGTTCATCACAATGAGACCTCTAGAGCTTGAGTTTTAATAAAAATGTTATTTATGACTTTGCTTCAAGAAAAAATACTTTGTGTTCTAAGAACCTTGAGGTTCACTTTAGCTTGTTGTGATAAGTTTGGGTTGAGGTTTAAGTTCCTCTAAAGTCTTGGATGAGCTCTAATAAGAAATAAAATGAGCTTGCACTCATGTTTATCTTCAAGCTTGTGCATTTGCATATTTACTTTTGAGTTTTGCATTCATGTTTTACCTTCCAAGCTATCATATGAAGTTAAAGATAAGTAACGAAGAGCATCTCATATTTATGTTTCTTGTCTAGCACGTTTACTTTTCAAGTCATCACTTAAGAACTTAAAGATTTAAAATGAGAGCTTGCATATCACCTAATTAATCTCAAAGCCTTTTTATTTTGGCCTTAAAATCGATTGTTACTGGGCCTAGAGCACTAAAATAAAGAATTGAACTCGCATATTTATTTTTAAGTCTTGCATATTTACTTTGAAGCTCTCACATTACTTCACAATGAAGAATAAAATGAAATGCATAGCATGTTTACTTCTTGTTATCACTTAAAAACTCTAAGAGCTCAAAGACTTGCCTTTATTATCTCAAGTTAAAGCTTGGTTATGGAGACATCCCCATGGATGCATATTTCGGCCACGTGATGATGATGAACTTAATGAGTTTCATCTAGTTGCAAGGGCCAATAATTTAACTTCAAAAGTTTTCCTATGTTTTAAGAATTCTATAAGGTCATTACCAATAAGATTTGTAAATTAAACCTCTTCCAAGAGTGTTTTAAATTAGCTACTACCCTATGATTGTTCTTAGTCCCTTTTACAAGATAGATGTTTTGCAAAAGAGTTCTAGAAGTCCTAAAACGATTCAAAGAGAAACTAGTAACTTATCCTTATTGAAAAATGAAATTTTATGTATGATACGTATATATATGAATTCGGTTCTGCCATGGTGTGTTTGGTGCTGTATGATGTTATTTGATATGCTAAGAATATGTAAAAATTATATGTGTTGAGGTAGGAACCTTTCTATGCTTGTTAGGAAAGAAACTAGTCTTACAGAAAAATCGTAAAGTCAAGTTTTAGCGTGATTTTGACCCATTTATTTTTAGACACTGACCAAACTATTTTAGTGGGATCATAATCAGATTAGGATTGTTTAAATATGAAAACCTTGGTAACATTTGATGTAGGATTGATTCTTAGCACCTATGGAGAAACTAGTAACTAGAAAATCGTAAAAGTACGATCCTAGAACACTTAGATTAATTAATTTTCTGTTTCTGTTTCAGTACCTTTGAAGGAGTGTAAAACCATGTTATGCCATGTTTAATTGAGTAAGAATGACCCATAAATGGTTTAGGAATTAATACTAGCATCATAAGAAAAGTCGGTAACGAGAAAGGGCGTAAAACGCAACTTCTAAAACACCTTAAATCATAGAAATTCTGTCCAACTTTGATTGATGATGTTCTTGAGGTTAATAATTAGTGGTAATGATGATTATTAGTCCCTTAGATGCATAAGAAAAAATTTGACAATTTGAGTTACCCAATTTGAGTGTTTGGCTATTTAAGAGAATGTTTATGACATGATGGGTTGAGATGATGCATTCATATGATATTTGATGTCATGTGAAGTATTGGTATAGAATTCATTATTGCATGTTATGGTTTCATTTGAAACATTAGAGATGCATATGTTAGAAATATATGAAGAATTATGACATTTATGAGATATGTGTTGCATCTTGTTATAACATGCCAAGATTTAAGGTGACTTAAAGTATGAGAAAATGATCCTTTGGACTCATCAAACGATAAGTGATGAAAAAGTGATTCTTGCTTAAGGCGATCTAAAACATGAGAAAGTGACCCTTTGCATTCATCAAACTATAAGTGATGAAAAGGTGATTCTTGCCCTCTAACCCGTACTTATCAAGTCAGGACTTCAACTATCAAAAGGGAATAAGTTTATGCTAGTGACGACTAGTGAGGTATGAGCTCATAACCTAGAAGTACTCTCAAAAGGGAAGAGTAATAGGTTAGCCCCAAGAATGAAAAGAGACTTAAGTCACCTTAAGAAAACAAGGAATGTCATTCATGAACCATGTTCTATGCATATCATGTTCTATGCACATCATCCTTTTTTTTATCTTGTGATTATTTCTTCTCCTTGTTTTCAATTCTAACCAAGTTAGAATAGAAAACATATCAGTTGGTAATCAGAGCCCGGTTCAAATTCTGTGGAATTGGTCAGTTTTCTTTGGTTCATATATGAAGTTTTACGTATCATATTTCAGTGTTTCTTGGGTCATTTCTGAATTTTGGAGTCTCAATTTTCACCTTGTTTTGGAATCGTTGCAATCTGAATTTTCTAGCTTGAGATACAGCATATTTTTTTAATGAGCTCAAATTGGTGCAACCTGCGAATTTGTTTTTGACTCCTCATCTTTTTGCTTCATTTTGTGATGTTCTTCTAGTTTCCATTTTTGTTTGATGTTACATTTGATCAGTGGGTAAAAAAAAAAAGGTGCAGAATGTTCATCATGTGTTTTTTGTAACGCCCCGATTTTCTGTCTGAGTGGAAAATGACTGAAATGCTCCTGAGGTCATTTTCGGCCCGGAATTCGAGGATGGCCGACCCGGCAGTCCTCGAAGGGCCAACTCAATGTTTGAAGGGGATTGAATGACCCTTGAGTGGTTCCGGAGGCGAAAGTCTCATTTTCCGCAGTTTCAGGTCAAAATGACCAAAACACCCCTACAGCGTTTTACGAGGGTGAAGGTGCCGTTTGAGCCCGAAACTTTCCCCAGACGTTAAAAACCATGTTTTTACATGTTTCAAAACATCTGTTTGAGTCCTGGTGGCCCCGGGCAGTTTTAGTGCAAAATTACGATTTTGCCCCTAGAAGAGTGTTTTTGAGCTTAATGATGTGATTAAGCAAACCTAAGCAATATTAGGCTTTAAACGAAGATTAATTAATTTTCATAATTAATCTAGAGTCAAAATAAATTATTAAAATTAATTAGAACCTAAGATTGCTTAGATTAGATTTAAATCTCTTTTCTAAAACTCAAGATTTCACTCTTGGAATCTTAAATAGTGTTTTCTCTCTCCAATTCCTTAAATCAAGGAATTGTGTCTAGAATTGTTTATACACTAAAATGAATTTATAACTCACTAATGATGCAAGAACACTCTTTAATTATGTCTTGACAACCTTAATTACCCACTTTCTCACCTAAACACTTTCTTACAAATTCCTAATCTTAATCCTAATCAAAGATACACCTAAACACAACTCTAAACCACAATTAAAATACAAGAAACCCTCCCCCCATGGCTGATGCACATTCGGCCACCTCTCTCTCTTTTACCTCACATGTTGAATTGTTTCTCAGTCAAAGAACCATGCTTGAGGCCATACCTTGAACCATACCTCACCATACTTTGAACCATACCTCACCATGCCTCAAGACCATATTATCTCACCTCATGGAACTCATGGGCTCCCTCCATTCTGCATGGCCGAAGCCTCCCTCTCCATTTGCACCCTTCATTTGTTTCATTTCTCTATAAATAGCTTGCTTGGGTGAACTTGTATCATTTTGGGTTCATTTGCAAAGAGTAAGTTTTCAAAGAAACACTTCAAAGTTTCCTTTTTCTCTCAAGTTCAAGTCTTCAAGTTCTTCATCCTCTTCTCTCATTCCAACCTCCTAATCTCTAGGTAGGGATTTTCTTTCAAGAGTTCTTTTATTTAAAGTTCTTAATTTTCTTTATGTGTTCTTAGTTTCTCTTGAATCCTTTCTAAAGCTTCTTTTCTTTTCTCCTCCTCCTTGTTTCGGCCATGAGCCCATTGAGAGCAAAGGAATGAGAGCTTGATGATGAGGTTCCATGATGATAATGTTCATCACTTGGATAATCTCTAAAGCTTGATCTTTGTTCTTAAGTTAAAGATGTTTTCTTTATTCTTTCTTCTTGATCTTTGAAACCTTTCACTTTGATGATGTTTTAAAATGGTTAACATGAACTCAAAGATGAGAGCTCATGATGTTGGTGTTAATGCATCGTCAAGATCATGGTCTCTAGAGTTCCAAATGTTTCTTTTCTTCTCCAACAATTTCGGTTCTTCTTCCTTTTCTTTCTTTATGATTTTCGGCCATGTTGGCCAAGGGAACTCACAATGGCTTGATGATGAGGGCTTCTGGATGATAACTATGTGTTCATCACAATGAGGCCTCTAGAGCTTGAGTTTTAATAAAAATGTTATTTATGTTTACATTCCAAGAAAAGAAACTTTGTGTTTAAAGAACCCTTGAGGTTCACTCTTGTTTCTCTTTATCTTGTCATGATGAGTTTGGGTTGAGGTTTAAGTTCCTTTAAAGTCTTGTATGAGCTTTAATAAGAAGTAAAATGAACTAGCATTCATATTTAAATTTAAGCTTATGCATTGCATGCTTAATTTGAGCTTTGCATTCATATTTAATTTCCAAGCCATCACTTAAAGTTAAAGGCTAAAGAATAGAGTGTATCTCATATTTATATTCTTGTCTAGCATATTTACCTTTCATCACTAAAGAACGTAAAGATTTAAAATGAGGTTTGCACTATCACCTGACTAAATCTCAAAGCCTTTCTATTTCGACCTTAAAGTCGATTGTTGCTGGGCCTAGAGCACTAAAATAAAGAAATGAACTTGCATATTTATATTCCAAGTCTTGCATATTTATTTCAAGCCTTGCATTTTTATATTCAAGTCTAGCATGTTTACTTTAAGCTCTCACTTTAATTTGTAATGAAGAATAAAAATGAAGTGCATAGCATGTTTAAATTATGTCATCACTTAAAAGAACTTAGAGCTCAAAGACTTGCCCATTTTATCTCAAGTTAAAGTTTAATGAGGGAGCATTCTTTGAATGCATGATTTCGGCCATGAAGTGATGATGAACTTGGAATGAGTTTCATCTAGCTTCAAGGACCAATAAGTCAAGTTTTAAGAAATCCTTTTAAAGCTCATGAATTTGTTTAAGTTTAAGACCAACAAGGTTCTATGAATTTAACACTCTTTTAAGGAGGGATTAAGTGGTCACTGACCTAAGGATGTGTGTTTAGTCTCTTTGACATGATAAAATGGTTTGCAAAAGAGTTTTAGAAGTCTTGAAAATGATTCCAAGAGAAACTAGCAACTTATACGTTTTAGAAAACACCAAGTTATGCACTTTTTGGAAACTTAATGTTTCGGTTCTTCCATAATGTGTTTTCTGCCATGTGATGATGTTTGATGTGTTTGAATGAGTAAAAAATTATGTACGATGAAATAGGAACATTTCTATGCAAGTTAAGAAAGAAACTAGCTTTCTAGGAGAACCGTAAAGTCAAAATTTAGCATAGTTTAAACCCATTTATTTATGGACACTTCCCAAACTATTTTAATGGGAATATAATCAGATTAGGATTGATTAATCATGAAAAATTTGGTTTCATTTGAAGTAAGAATGAATTTTGGCACCTATAGGGAAACTAGTAACTAGAAAACCGTAAAACCGCAATTCTAGAACTCTTAGAACATTTAATTCTTAGAATCTGTCCAGCAACCTTAAAATGTAGAGAACATGGTTTATAATTAGTCCCTTGATATAGGAATGAATCATAATTGGTTTAGGTTTAACTTATAGAGCCTTAGGCGAAGACAGAACCAAGAAAGGGTCTAAAACACAAGTTCTAGAACCCCGTAATCATAAGTTTATAACGCTGACCCTAAGGAATGATATTGTTCAGATTTAATAGAGAGCATAAATAAATGATGAGATTTGATAAGAGAGAACCCTTAGGTGCATAAAAGTTTGATAGGAGATGATAGGTTAACTACATCACGAGCTTAAGGCTCGTAAGGGTCAGAGCATAAAATACCATAGGACCAAGTGCATAACAAACTTTTAATGTTGCTTGTGAAAATATGAGGATGATTATTTGAATGCATGAGATTATTATGAAGGATGCATGTTTGATTGACTTATGTGGCATAAAGAAGAATTTGGAAGAAATTCGACATGCTACAGTTATGCCGTCGAATTTCTGACAAATTCGGGACTCAGAAAGTTTTTGAAAACCTATGAAAATTTTTATGAGGTACTAAGATGGGTTCTCGGATGACACCCGTTCGGCCGAGCACCCCCAAGAAATGCCCCCTAGCCCGTACTGGATAAGTCGGGATTATGTTTATGATTATGTTACGCTTATCGAGATTGATAAGTAAGAACTAGTGACGACTAGTTGAGGTATGAGCTCATAACCTAGAGATGTGACACGTTCTGGGTGACACCGGTTTGGCCGAGCATCCCCAGAGCGCTTGTCTTTTAGGGTGGCCTATGAGGAAGTTATGATGATTATGACACAAAGAGAATTTAATTGCCACTTTATGCCACTATTATTATGATGTTCTTAAATATGTGATGATTATTCCTGCATTAAGTAGAGCCATGCATACATTCTTTAATATGCTTGCATCCATGTCATTAAGAATCATGCTAAAATAAACGGACCTTGGCTAAATTATGTTTTAGAACCTAAAAATGGACCTGATGCATGCTCACTTATTTTGTTTACTAAACCCAATGTTCCTGAGGACGTAGATGATGACACCTAGGTAGTAGGAGGCCCTATTGAGATTCTTTAGCAAGATTCTCACTCCCTCTATCTCTTTCTTTCTGTCACGTCTTCAGATGGCGACGTTCGTGGTTTTTGTGGACACCCCAACTTGGGAGGTACATCATGATCTGGACCACGGGTCATACCATTTTGTGGGCTACTGCGTCGTCCGAGTGTTTATGTTTGTTGGACGACCCTTTAATCACCCCGTACATAGCCACCGATTCTCTCCTGTCTCACCCTATGGCGACGACTTCGTGTTCGAGTGCGCACGTCCTCGAGAGGAGCGGATCCACCGCACCCCACCGACGGCTTCTGCCATCCGGGACTACCCACAGTACGTACCCCGCTCGCCCTTATCATTCTCCGAGACGGACCCTTCGGAGGATTCTGCCACTCAAGTACCCTCCGAGGGATCCTTTGTAACGCCCCGATTTTCACTAAACTTTCATAATGACCAAATTGCCCCTGAGGTCATTTTTACCCGAAACACGAGGACGGCCGACTTTGGCCATCCTCATAGGGTTCATATGTTATATGAAGGGGATTGTATGAGCATGAGTGCCTAACAAAGCAGGAAAACCTCATTTCTGAGATTTCTGCGCGTAAATGACCAAAATACCTCATGAATAATTAAGGCGTTTAAGTTCCGTTTCGACCCGGACTTTGTTCTAGGTTCAAAACAATGATTTTAAGGCATGAACTATGTTTGTTTAAGTCCCGGAGGTTCCGGGCAACTTTTGGTGAAAATTACGGTTTTGCCCCTGCATATTTCATTTTCAGCTTAATGAGCCGCTTAACTCCAAACCTAAGCAATATTAGGCTCTAATTAAAGGTTAATTAATTTCCATAATTAATCTAGAGCCAAAACCATCATTTAGAATTAATTGGAACCTAAAATTGCTTAGGAAAATTCAAATCTCATCCTAGTCTTATTCTTTAAAAAGGAATAAGAATCTGTGAATAGTGTCGAATAGTGTTTCCACTATTCACATCAACTTTTCTTTTCAAGACAAGTTGTCACACCCACATCACTAGTCTTAGAGGTGTTGACTCCCCTAATCCTTTTAGACCACCTCTAACCTAGGGATTTGTGGTTTTAAATAACCTATTAGTGCACCTAAGTACCTACTTAGCAACTTTTAATCCTAAGCCTAATCTATGTCACACCAAAGCACACTTCTAGAACATGGTTTAAGGAGATATTTCTCCTCACCAAGGCTGCCAAGAATGGCGCCATTTTCCCCTAGAAAATCATCAAAAAGTTAGTCTATGTGTTCAAGCTATCTTGTGACATATGTCTTGAACACTTTCAATCAATGATCAACTTTCAAGAAAAATTGTCACTCAAGACTCAAAGAATATTTTATATGGTCAATCAAGGCTTTCAATTCATTTCTAAAATGAAAATAATTATGTCTTTCAAACTCAAAAAGAATGATTTGTTTTTGTGGTCATTCAAGCTTTCCATCAAACTTTTTCAAGACAACATGTCTTACAACACATTACCTATGCTTTGGAATTTAAGTCTAGAAAATTTTCTCCTCTTTTTGGGCATGAGAAGCATGGTTTCTCTTCAGATTTTGCAGCCCAAAATTTTAAGTTTTTATGCATTTTTAAAGGTTTGAAAATAAGGTACATGCTAGCCATACTTTAGGACATGCATAGCTAGACTTTTCACCATGCTTTGAATGACTTTACACCATGCTTTGAACAAGATTTTTCCTCCCTCATGTGGCTGTAAAAGTGGCCGAAATTCTCCCCCCAAAAGGCCTCCAATATTCAATTCATTTCACTTCTCTATAATTAGGTAGCTTAGGGAACTTGAAGCACCTTTGTTCATTTCACTAAAGCTTTGAGTTAGAGCACTTTGAGTTTCTTTCTCTCAAGTTCAAGAGCTCATCCTCTCCAACCTCTTCATCTTCTTCACTTCCTCTCAAATCCCAAACTCTAGGTAGGGAACTCTTCAAGAATGCTTTCTTTTATTTTCATGCTCAATGTTTATCTTGCTTGAAAGTTGTGTTGTTAGTAAGTTTTCTTCCCAAGCATTATTTCGGTTTCTTCTTTTTTCTTCTTTTTCATTTTCGGCCTTAAGGCCATGGTAGTGAGAGCTTGATGATGAGTGCTCTCAAAGATGAAACCATGAGTTCATCCTAAAGTGAGGCCTCTAAAGCTTGAACCTTTCTTAAGAAAAAGTTCCATCCTTTCTCCTTTTTCTTTCATTTTCGGCCTCAAGACCAAAATGAGGAGAGCTTGATGATGAGTGCTCTCTTGGGATAACCATGTGCTCATCCTAACATGAGACCTCTAAAGCTTGTGTTTTGTTTGAGAAAAGTTTTATCTTTTTCATGTTTGGTGAAGACAAGGCTATGTTTTCATGAAAACTCTTTTTGAGCTTTTTGTTCCTAGATGTTTCGGCCATGGAGGCTTAAGGTGCTTGGAAAAATGGTAGCTTTGTAATGAGTGCTTCATGTTGGCCTTTGTCACATGAACAAACTCTAAAGCTTGAGTTTTTCCAAGAAAGGTTTCTCTTTTTCAAGTCTTGGTCAAGAATGAGTTATGTTTCTTTGATGTCTTGAAACTTTCCTTTTCTTTTGTTTAGGTTTCGGCCATGGAGGCCTCTTGGACTTGAAATATGAGAAGCTTGATGATGAGAGTTGTGTGATGATGTTTGTCACATGAACAATCTCTAAAGCTTGAGTTTTCAAAAAAAAAAATAAGTTTACTATTTTCAAGTTTTGCTCAAGACATAGTTATGTTTCTCTTGAACCTTGAAAACCTCATTTCTTTTCCCTTGAGTTATCGGCCTTGAAGGCCTTTGGGACTTAGAAAAATAGTAGCTTGATGATGAGGGCTTCATGTTGATGTATGTCACATGAACAAAACTCTAGAGCATAAATTTGGTTTCTAGGCCAAGTATGTTTCGGTTTCTTTCCTTTATGTTGGTCATGAGTTTTGTGTTGTTAATAAATGTAGAGCATTGTAAAAATACTCAATGATGTGGACTTGAGATGTTGGTGTTTGAATCACCAAGATCTTGGTCCCTAGAGTTCAAAAATAAGGTTGTTTCCTTATGATGAGGATTCGGCCACCTCATGGACTTTGAGGATATGATTTTCTTTTATACAACTTAGCAACACTAGTGTTTTCTCTTCTTGTGAGGATGAGTTATGGGTTGAAACTTTGTTTCCTTTAAAGTCTTGCAAGAGCTCTAAACAAGATATAAAAGAAGTTGCATCCACGTTTACGTTTATGCTTTGCATTAGCACATTTATTTCTTATGCCATCACTAAGACCCAAGATAATGAATGAACTTGCACAATGCATGTTTATGTTTCAAGCTTTGCATCTCATTTTATATTTCAAGTCATCACTAAACTCTAAGAATAAGAATGGAGATGCATTTCATCTTTACTTTGTGCTATCACTTTATTTTCTAAAGGACTATAAAATGAAATGCATAGCACGTTTATTCTATGTCATCACTTGAAACTTTAGAGCTCAAAGACTTGCCCATTTCATCTTAAGAAAAGAATAAAATCAAGGAGGTATCTCCTTGAACATCATTCGGCCATGTGATGTAAATGGCTCTAGGATGAGTTTCATTTAACTACAAGGGCCTATAATGCATGTCTTAGAATTTTTCTAAGCTTTGATGCACTTAACCAACGTTTTAAACATGTTTTCAAGTTTTGAATCATTGTCAAGAGCAAGCCGAAATGGCTGCTGCCCTTGATGTTCCATGATGAGTTTTGGCAAAATAAACTTTGATTTTTCATGGTCTTGAAGTCCCAAAAAGGTTCCAAGAGAAACTAGCAAGTTATATGGTTGAAAGAAAGGTTTTTCTCATGATTTTATGCCTTAAAGGTTTCGGTTCTGCCTTAGTAATTTCAGCACCTTAAATTCTATTTTGGGTGGTCTAAATATGTTGTAATACCTTGCCAAGTATGTGATAATTGTTCTAGACTCTTTAAAGCATTATTAGTGACTTTGTTTGCTTAATATGCGAATTCTAGAACTATAAAGAATGGCAAAATGAGTTTCTGCCCAGCCTTGATAAAATAATTAGAATCACATTAGATTATGTCTAGATGTGTGGGAGTGACTCATAATTGGCCTAGGTATTAATTATTGCACCATAGAAAAAGTGGGATGCGAGAAAGGGCTTAAAATGCATTTTCTAGAACACGTAATTCATCAAATATGAACAACTACATAAAGCTGTCCAACCATAATTAATTAGGATTTAGAACTTAATGGATTATGGTAATAAGGTTAATCAATCCCATAAACATACTAGAAAGTAATGGGAAAGTTGAGGTTACCCGATTTAGGGATTTTTACCTTAAGGGATGATTATGCGCCTCTAAGTTTGATGACGAATTGATGTGTTAGCTCATGACGTGTATGGTGCCATGTGAACTATTATCCCTATGTGATAGCTTGTATTAACATGTTATTATTTCTGTAAAAGAACTTTAGAGATGCCGAGGTAGTAATTATGTGTTATGCATTAATTATGTGGCATCTTAAAGAAACATGTTAAACTTAGGATGACTTAGAACATAAGAATGTAATCCTTTGAAACCACCGAATTAAGGGTGGGGACAATGTGATTCTAGCCCCCTAAACCCGTACTTAAAGTCGCGAGGTTGACTTATCCAAATGGATAAAGTCTAGATGCTAGTGACGACTAGTGTGGTATGAGCTCATAACCTAGAGTTTTCTCAAAAGGGAGAAATATTAGGGCGGCCCAGTTAAGTAAAGGTTCTTATGTCACCTAAGTAAACCAGTTATATGATTTATGTTTCATGTACCAGTTATATGATTTATGTTCCATGTACCAGT
Organism: Dalbergia cochinchinensis; assembly: GCA_031216125.1. Taxonomy (NCBI): domain Eukaryota; kingdom Viridiplantae; phylum Streptophyta; class Magnoliopsida; order Fabales; family Fabaceae; genus Dalbergia; species Dalbergia cochinchinensis. The sequence goes on along the minus strand of CM062375.1, from coordinate 26,986,932 downwards.
TATATGATTTATGTTCCATGTACCAGTTATATGATTTACGTTCTACGTACCAAGCTACATGATTTATGTCTATGACTTTAGTATAAAGCCTATGTAACACAAGTGCCATGATAAAAAGAACGGATTCTCGGAAAATGAGATTTTGGAAAACTCATAACTGAACCTATGTATGTCCATTATTTTATAAATAAACCCGAGATTCCTGGAGACGTATATGATGACACCTAGGATAGAAGGAAACCCTACTGAGTTTCTTTAGTAAGAATCTCACTCCCTCTATCTTTTCCTTTCTATTACGTCTTCAGAGCGAGATGGCGACCTTCGTCCTATTCATTGACACTCCACGGTGGGAGATCCACCACGACCCGGAGTATGGGTCCTACCATTTTGAGGGCCGATGTACCTTACGTGTATTCATGTTCGTTGGACGGCCATTTTCGCACCGTGTCTATAGCCACCACTTCACCCCGGCATCCCCCTACGACGATCCCGTGATTTCGAGCATGCACGACCCCAATGGGAGCAGAACCTGCGGGCCCCCTCTGACCGTTCAACCGATTTGCCGGTATGTGTGTCGTTGACACAACACTCGGAGGAGGACCCTATAGAGGATGTCCCTATGGGTCATGAGGACTCTGCCCCCACTCCACCGCAGCGACCGACGGCAAATGAGGAGACGGTTACCAATGACGGAGAGCTCGGCACCAGGACCACGACCTCGGCGTGGGCGGCCCATCGATCGCCAGGGCATGCACGCCGGCCGAGCTCTGCCCATGGATTGGCTACGTCCCTCCATACCCGTGATCTCATTGCATAGACGGAGGGTAGGTCTCAATACACGCATACCACTAGTATGGATGAAACCCCTTTTTGCGTTGGGGTTATCCATCAATGATTACACGGGGATCGGGATGTTTTCTTTCAGTTCTTTTCGATGTATTTCTGTTTTCTGTTGTATTTATTTATACATTATGTACTTGAAGAGCCCTACCCAGTGGGTAGGCATTTTATCTATAAGGTATTTCAGTTATGATTGATGTTATGTTCGATGTTATGGTTTGGAGCCATTCCTATGTTATCGTTCCGTATACTATGATACCGACTCGTAAAGTTCTGTAGCTTCTATTTTAAGTAACGATTTCAAAAAAAAAAAAAAGTTGGCTCGTATTTTCGTTAAGTCTATTTTCTCAAGAAGATGAACCATGCCAGTAAGTAACGACTAATATTTGGCCTAAGTACGTACTAGTAGTATTGGGTCGAATATTAGGGTGTTACATCCTCCCCCACTGTGCCGATGGACGTTGGGGAGGGTAGCGAGGCTTCTGTCGCTCAGCTAGTACGTGGAGGACGGGTGAGGTGACTCCCCACCATGGAGCTCACGTCCGACCGATGCAGCGTATTGCCACCTCGGCCGAGATCGCCCAGTGGATCGGGTACATCCCTCCTTTCCAGAGAGGCCCGCAGTAGGAGACAACCGTCGCGGTTCTGGCGCTCGAGCTCAACTAGACTAGGATAGCCTCATTTTGTCCTTGGGGCTATCCATTTGTAGGCGCACTAGAGTTAGGAGAGTTTCTTTTATCACCTTTGTTGTACTTTCGTTTCCATGTATTTTCATTCCAGTTGTACCAAACTAAGTCTCGCTCTTTATGAGTGAGCATATCATATAATTATGCAGTTCAATGTTATTATGATGTGCTTTTACTTGCTTATGTGGCGTTGCTATGCGATGTTTGCTATATTACCGTTTGTGCATTACCAGTTAACGTGTCGTGTGGCTCTCACTTTGCTTTTATAATTCAAAAAAAAAATTTACCAGTATTTCCGCTAAGTATTTTAAAGTAATAAGAAAGCTATGACGTAACAGACTAATGATTAACCTAATTATGTTCTAGAGTATTAGGTTAAAAATTAGGATGTTACATTCTTGATGTTCTTGGGAACTGTTTCATTTCAATCTTTCTAAGCTTTGTTAGTTTGATGTTTAGTTGTTAAATATGTGCTTGCTTTGATGTAATTCCATTTAGTCTGTTCATCTGCAATCATCAAGGACAGATTAAAAAAATAGAATTGAAAAAAAAATAGAATTTGACAATAAAAAGGGTCAGAACAGTGGCTTGTTTCTTTTGTTCTTTAAACCTTTAGCTTATTCTCATCTTGTTTGGCCTCTGATTTGAGTGTGCTTATCCTTGTTAAGTTTTTCCTAGTTGTCACTTTTGGATTTGATTTGAGTGTTTTCTTTTGTTTAACCTCTTGTTGTTTTGTGATTGAACATTGGAGTTGTTGGAGTTTCTCTTTAAATTGACCTGTGATTCCATTTAAGAGCCTACAAGAGCACTTGAGCGGTAAAAGGCAAGAGAGAACTTTACACAAAAGCCTATTAGCAATAAACACGAGTAATACATCTAAGAGTGCAAACATGTGAGAAGTATGGTGAGGTCCTATTGCTTTCATTTTCTTTTGTCCTTTTACTTGAATTATGGTAGGAACAAGTGGTGATGGTACCCCTCCTCCTCAAGGAAACAACAGATTATTAGTAGAGGCTATCACAACTCAAATGCAAAGGATGATAAGGGCACATATAGAGGAGTTATATGAGAGAATTGAGTGGTTAGACAGTCAAGAACATCATGATGATGATAACGAAAGTAGAAGGAGGAATAATGGAAAGAGGAGAAGAGATAATGAGGGTGATGCTAGTGATGACCGAATTGAAAGAGTGAAGCTTAATATCCCACCTTTCAAAGGGAAGAGTGATCTAGAGGCTTATCTTGAGTGGGAGATGAAAATTGAGCAGTTATTCTCATCCCACAACTACAATAAAGAAAAGAAAGCAAAGGTGGCAGCCATGGAGTTCACAGACTATTCTCTTATTTGGTGGAACCAATTGCGAAAGGAGCAACTTAGATATGAAAAATCTTTGGTGGATACTTGGGTTGAAATGAAGAGGTTGATGAGAAGGAGATTTGTCCCTTCCTATTATCATAGGGACCTTCATAACAAGCTCCAGAGACTCACACAAGGTAGTAGGAGTGTTGATGAATATTACAAGGAGATGGAGGTGTCTTTGATTAGAGCCAATGTGAATAAAGATAGGGTTGCTAGTATGGCATGTTTTCTGAATGGGCTGCATAATGACATTAGAGATGTGGTTGAGTTACAAAATTATGTGGAGTTGGAAGACTTGGTATATCAAGCTAGAGTAGCAACTCAAGAAAAAAGGTACCGTGAGGAGGAGTTCTTCTAATTTCAATTCTTTAAGTTGGAAGGAAAGAAATAAGAAGGAGGGAGGTACTTCTTCTAACAATACCGCAGTTACACCTCAAAAGACTCATTTCAAGTCTAATGAGACTCCTAGAAAGACAAGGAATAGTGAGATAAAATGCTTCAAGTGCTTGAAGAGAGGTCACATAGCTTCAGAGTGTCCAACCAAGAAGACTATGTTACTTAAGGAAGATGGAGAAATTACTAGTGAGCCTTCAGCTAGTAAAGCCAAGGAAGGGGAAGAGGTAGATAAGGAGATTATTGTAGAGGCCCAAGAGGGAGATTTATTGATGATTAAGAGGTTGCTTGGAAGTCGGATTCAAGCTCTTGATGATTCCGAAAGAGAGAACATCTTTCATTCGAGGTGTTCAATCAATGGAAAACTATTTCTCTGATTGTGGATGGAGGGAGTTGCAGCAATGTGGCCAGCTCTAGATTAGTGTCCAAACTAAATTTGGAGACCAAGTCACATCCTAAGCCATACAAACTCCAATGGCTTAGTAAAGATGGAGAGATGAAAGTGAGCAAGTAAGTGGAGTTACACATTTCCATGGGACAATATGATGACAAAGTGATATGTGATGTGATTCCAATGGACGCAGGCCATATTCTCTTGGGAGGCCATGGCAATATGATGATAAAGCTGTTCATAATGGGTTCACAAACAAGATTTCTTTCATGCACAATAGGAGGAAAATTGTACTCAAACCTTTATCTCCTAGAGAGGTGTGTGAGGATCAAATAAAATTGAGAGAAAAGAGAGTGTAAGAGAAAAAAAAGATTAGTGACACACAAAAGGTGAAAAACTTGATAAAAAAAAGTGGAAAGAAAAATAGTAAAACACTTGTGGGATTAAGTGAAACACTTGAGAGTAAATAGAGTTGTTTAGCAAAAGAAAGTGAGGTAAAGAGGTTACTATTGGCCAACAAGCCACTTTATTTACTTTATTGTAAGAAAAATGTTTTAACTGCTGATAACTTTAATAAAATTGCTATCCCTGCTAGTGTTGAGCTTCTTTTGTAGGAATACAAGGACGTGTTTCCAAAGGAGGTTCTAAGCAGATTGGCACCTTTGAGAGGGATTGAGCATCATATTGATCTCATCCTTAGTGCATCTTTACCCAATCGGCTAGCTTATAGGAGCAATCCTCAAGAGACCAAAGAAATACAAAAGCAAGTTGAGGAGTTAATGACAAAAGGTTGGATGCAAGAAAGCTTAAGTCCGTGTGCTGTCCTAATGATTCTGGTGCCTAAAAAGGATGGGACTTGGAGGATGTACAAGTGATCGAGAGCAATCAACAACATCATAATCAAATACCAACACCCTATTCCCAAGTTAGATGACCTTCTTGATGATCTGTATGGTGCCTATTATTTTTCTAAAATTGATTTAAAAAGTGGGTATTATTAGATTAGGATAACGGGAGGGGATGGGTGGAAAACCACCTTTAAAACTAAGTATAGTTTGTACAAGTGGTTGGTTATGTCTTTCGGGTTAATTAATGCCCCAAGCACTTTTATGAGATTAATGAACCATGTCTTAAAGAGATTTTATTGGCAAGTTTATTATTGTTTATTTTGATGACATTCTGATCAATAGCACTAGTTTTGACTTGCATATTGAACAATTGAGAGTTGTCATGCATATGCTTAGAAAAGAAAAATTGTATGCTAATATTGAGAAATACACTTTTTGCATTGATCGTGTAGTGTTCTTAGGCCTTGTTGTGAGTACAAAGGGAGTGCAAGTTGATGAGAAAAAGGTTAAGGCCATTCAAGAATGGCCTATGCCTAAGAATGTGAGTGAAGTGAAAAGTTTTCATAGCTTAGCTAGTTTCTATAAGAGGTTTGTTTGGGGCTTTAGCACCTTGGCTGCTCCTCTTAATGAGATAGTTAAAAAGCATGTAGTTTTCAAATGGGAAGAGAAACAAGAGCAAGCCTTTGTTGCCCTTAAGCATAGGCTAACTGATGCACCCATTCTTGCTTTGGCCAATTTTGCTAAATCTTTTGAACTTGAATGTGATACATCAAATGTGGGCATTGGGGCTGGTTTGATGCAAGAAGGCTATCTGATTGCTTATTTTATTGAGAAGTTAAATGGGGCTACTATTTATTCCACTTATGATAAGGAATTGTATGCCTTAGTGCGTGCTTTGAAAACTTGGCAGCATTATTTGTTCCCCGAAGAATTTGTAATTCACAGTGATCATAAGTCCCTAAAATATTTGAAAGGATAAGGCAAGCTGAATAAAAGACATGCCAAATGGGTTGAGTTTTTAGAACAATTCCCATATGTTATTGAGCATAAAAAAGGGAAGGGAAACATAGTGGCTGATGCTTTATCTAGAAGGCATGCATTACTTTCTACTCTTGAAACTAAAATTTTTGGACTTGAGACTTTGAGAGAAATTTATTTGCATGATGCTGAATTTTCTGAGATATATGCTGCTTGTGAAAATGTGTCTCAAAATGGTTACTATAGGTACAATGGATACTTGTTTAAAGAAAAAATATTGTGTGTGTCTAAGTGTTCTATAAGATATTTGCTTGTGAAAGAGGCACATGAGGGAGGATTAATGGGACATTTTGGGGTCCATAAAATTTTGGACGTATTGCATGAACATTTTTATTGGTCTTATATGAAACATGATGTGCATAAATATTGTGAGCATTGCATTGTTTGTAAAAAGGAAAAATCAAAAGCGATGCCACATGGTTTATATACTCCTCTGCCTGTTCTTGATTTTCCTTGATTGATATATCTATGGACTTTGTTTTGGGGCTGCCTAGAACAAGAAATGGCAAGGATTCTGTTTTTGTGGTTATGAACAGGTTTTAAAAAATGGCACATTTTACACCTTGCAAAAAGGTTAATGATGCTTGCCATGTAGCTGATTTATTTTTCAAGGAAGTGATGAGACTCCATGGGCTGCCTAGGAGCATTGTAAGTGACAGGGACACTGATTTCCTAAGTCACTTTTGGAGAACATTGTAGGGATAAGCTTGTTACTAAATTACTTTTCTCTACTACTTATCACACACAAACTGATGAGCAAACTAAGGTAGTGAATAGGACTTTAGGCACTTTGCTTAAGACTATTTAAAGAAAAATCTTAAGTCTTGAGAAGAATGTTTGTCTCATGTAAAATTTGCTTATAATAGGGCTATCATAGCACAAATAATTGTTCGCCATTTGAAATTGTGTATGGATTTAATCCTATGACACCACTTGATTTATTGCCTATGCCTAATATTACTGTTTTTAAGCATAAGGATGCACAGGCTAAGGTTGACTATATGAGAGGGCTGCATGAGCATGTGAAAGCTCATATTAAGAAGAAAATTAAGAGCTATTCCAAACAAGCTAACAAGGGAAGAAAAAAACTCGTATTTGAACCCGGAGATTGGGTTTGGGTGCACATGAGAAAAAGAGAGGTTCCCTGAACAAAGGAAGTCCAAACTCCAACCTAGAGGGGACGGTTCTATCCAAGTGTTGGAGAAGATCAACGACACTGCCTACGAAATTGATTTGCCTGGTGAGTATGGGGTGAGTACTACTTTTAATGTTGCTGACTTGTCCTTATTTGAGTAGGTAATGAGGAGCTAAATTCTCTTGAAGAAGGAGGGGATGATGTGATCATGGAAGATAAATTAGAGTCAAGCAAGAAAAGGCAAGGAGGAGATCCTTTGGAAGGACTTGGTAGACCAATGACTGGATCCAAAACAAAGAGAGCTAAAGAAGCTTTGGACCAAATGATTTCAAGTTTGCTAGAGGCAAAGCCCATTCAAGAAGATAAAGATCTAAGACTAGTCCATTGTGTTCACATGATTGATCAAGCTTAATTTGGGCTTGTTAATTTTAAGTTAGTAATAATGTAACTGGGCTTGTTAATTGCATACAGCCATTACTTGTTAATTTCACATTTTTTTTTAAAAGTTTAGGTTTTATCTTTTTGGCTAAGTGTTACAGCCCATTTGCTGAACTTTACTTTATAAATCTTGTAAACACTTTTGAAGGCAAACTTTTTGCCCACTGTAATCAGAAACTTTTGTTTTTGGTGAGATTCTCTCTCTAGTTCTTGTGTAACACCTCGATTTTTCTGTCTGAGCAAAAATAACTAAAATGCCCCTGAGATTATTTTTCACCCGAAATTCAAGGATAGCCGACCCGACAGTCCTCGAAGGGTCAACTCAATGTTCGGAAGGGATTGGATGTGAATGAATGTTAATAGAGCAGAAGAATCTCATTTTTGAGTTCTGATGAGATAAATGACCAAAATGCTCCTGCGACTATTTAACACCAATTGATGAGCCATTTGAGCCCAAACTCCATCCAAAGGTTTTGAATGATGTTTTTAAGTAATGTTTAACATCTAGTTGAGCCCGGATAACTTCGAGAGGTTTTGTAACACCCCAAAAATTATTTAAAAATTAATTTGAGCTTTATTAGTCATAATTTCAAAAATTTGATAGTTTGAACAATAATGAGGACGATCCAATGGATTTGTAAAAAAAAAAAAAAGTGAATAGTAACTTGCGAGTCCCACAAGCCCACCAGGACAGTCGAAATCCTAGAATTGGGCCCCAAAGATACCCAAAATTGAGAAATTATATGATTATGGTAGAATTAAAGATTTTATACCCGAAAATATTTTTCGGACAATATTTGATTACCCAGGTATGGTGTTTCACCCGTTCGGTGAAATTTCGGTGTATGATTTTTAACACCGAAAGCTAGTTAATCTTTGAAAAATAATGAATTCTATCCCTTTGAATGCCAAATGAATGGCTAAGATTTTATCTTGGATGAAAGATCAAATCTTAGCCATTGATATTAAGTTCCTTTAATGAAAAGCAATTATGCTATATGTTAACCAATCACAATTTTTCTTACAAGATATATATGAGCAAATTTCTTTTCCAAGAAGCCATTGTCATCCTCGACCAGCACAAGAGAAAGAGAACAGCTGCATTTCCTCCATTTTCAAGAGCTTTCTCTTGATTTCAAATGCCAAAAACACTAGCCTAGAGTTCATAAAACCACAAAGTTCCTTCACAAAACTTGTTCTACACCTCAAACCCTACAAATCTAACCGATTAAGATCTTAAATCCTCACCTTAATACCCCACTTTCCCACTGCCTAAGGAAGGTTTAGGACTGAAATTGGTGTCTTGAAGTGAAGGGATATCACTTAGAACATCCTTTGAAGTACCAAGTTCAAAAGCTTTCAAAGTAGGGTTTTCTTTGGTTTTTTCTTTCCAATTTTATGTTGGACTTTTCTGATTATGTTTAGTCCGAAATTTCTGATATATTTGTTGATAATATGTTGATATTGATGTTTTAATTTTGGTGGAGTGTTTGGTGTTGTGGAAAAATCATTTTTATCAAAAGAGATTTTGAAGTGGTTTGCTGGATTTTCGGTTTTCCTGCTGGTAGTGATTGTTCACGAATTTTCTGAGGATCTTGTGGGTGTTTTCATGAGCTATAAAAATTATATGTTGAAGTTAACATCCTAGGATAGTTCCATGAATTTTCTTGAGCTCTGTTTTTGATTCCTTATGCCTTGAGAAATTCAAGAACCAAAGTGGTAACTATGCTACCTGAAACATTGAATATGAAGCTATGAACTTGTAAAATTTTATTAACCTAGCAAATGATCGAATTATTAGGTGAAATTTTCACAAGATGTTGAGGACATATTGAGGTCCAACTCTAATTTTTCGTACAAATTTCTGGGTTCATTTGATAGGGTAGAAAAATTGAGACTTCTGGCTATTGACTAAGAGTGTGTAGCTCCTGACCTCTGAAATTGTGAGAATTTTATTAATATAGTTAGAGACCTTTTTATACTCTGAAATTTTTATGGAACTTTATTGACACATTAAAGTGTCTTAGATAATTTTTATAACCTCCGATTTGATGGTTTGAATTCCATATTAAATTGTCTTACTTGAGTGAAAAATCTGCCAATGTGCTGAAATTGTGATAATACCTTGAATTAGTGACCTAATGGCAATTGGCTCAAGTTTGATGTGTATGAATGCATGTCCTGGACTTCCAAGATTATTTTATGAGGAATGAATGAATGATATATATAGGTTTGAAGTATTTTGAAATCCGAGAAGTATGTTCATGCATATAGAAATGTTATGCATATATATGTGAGCTTAAGGATGATGTATGTGTTAAGTGAAAAATGAAGTCCCCTTTAGTATAAAAAGGGTACGAAGAGGTCCCCAATAGGGCATGAAAAGGTCCCCATTAGGGCACAGAAAGTCTCCATTAGGGCATAGAAAAGTCCCCTTTATTATGTCAAGGGCACGAAAAGATCATCAAAATTGCCATTTGCATACGTATGTTTTGTTAAATTATTGGTCTTGAAGGAATTTCTATGATCCTGAATGTCATGAAATGCATGTTTTAAGTGATTGAATAATAAAAGAAACCCACTTCGAAAGGTGATTTTAGAACTTTAAAATGAACATTTATATATATATATATATATATATATATATATTGCATGCTCACACTTTCTTAATAAACCGAAGTGGCTGGGGCGATGACGATGATATTATGATTGTGTAATTGGGGAGTTGCCCTATTGAGAATTTTAGAATTCTCACCCCTATGTGTTTGTGTTCCTGTGTCATCTCCAGGTTGATCTCAAGAACAAGGAGGCTACTTTATGAAAGGAAATCAGATTTGCAGTAGTTTACAGCTGAAGTTTGTACAGACTGTACTTGTCATATGTTTATGTCTGTATTTATAATAGAGATCGGATGTGTATTAAAGCTCCTAGGAGAGCTTCCTTTTGTACTCAACCTTATAATCAATAAATATTTATTTCTTAGTCATATATGTTAATAGAACTACGATTTAGTTACTTCACGATTCAATCGAACTTGCTATAGATATTTAAGAAAGGTCCATTAATTTATAAGTAACAACTTCTCAAGTATGATGTTGTGACTTAAAAATCATGTTGTACTTGGGAGGATGTTACAGGTTTCTACAAAAAATTACCATCTTGCCCCTAATTAAGCACCTAATGAGCTTAATCATACGACTAACGAAACTTAAGCAATATTAGATTCTAATTAAAGATTAGTAAATTCTAATTACTAATCTAGAGTCAAAATAATTAATCAAGATTAATTAGAACCCAAAATTGCTTAGAGAAGCTCAAAATCCCTTTCTTAAAATCAAGACATTATGTCATAAATCATTAAATAGTGTTCTTCCTTTCAATTTCCTTAAATTAAGGAACCAATGGATGTGATTAGGAATCTTGGGTTAAATGGAGTTTGACCCCTCTAATGAGCATGACCACTCTTTAAACCTTGCCTCAGATAACTTTAATTACTCACTTTCTCACCTAAACTCCTAATTGCAAACCTTTAATCAAAGGTTTAACCAAATCCACTCCTAAGCACACTTCTAATCCACATTAAAATGAAAGAAATCCTCCTCCCCCATGGTCTTAAACCCCATGGCCTCTCTCTCCATTCATTCAATCACATGTTGAATTTCAATTAAAAAATGTGCACTCAAAGAAGTCATACCTCTACCCATACTTGACCATCCCTTGGAATAACACATTGGAAGAGATATTTTTCTCTCTCTCTCTCTTCCTTCTCCATGGCCGGCCACCTCCCTCCCATTCTTACCCTCTTATGTTTCATTTTTCTGTAAATAGGCATCCAAGGAAGCTTGCAAGAACTTTGCTCATTCTTGCAACTCCAAGCTTTACCTCTTCAATCTCAAAGAGTTCTTCTTCTTCTTCTTCTTCTTCTTCCTCTCTTTCCAAGATCAAACTCTCTTCCAACAAAGAAGCACATCCAAGGTAGGGAGTTGATTCAATGATTTCTATTCTTTTCTTTTATTGTTTAACTCTTGATTTGTAAAGATCCAATGTTGATTACTCTTTCCTTCTCCACTTTCTTTTTCGGTTCTTACTCTTCCTTTTTCCTTCTCTTTGTTTTCAGCCAAATGGCCTACATTTGAAAGAAACCATGGCTTGATGATAAGGATCTTGGGTTTTGGTTACAAAACCATCACTTATTGGACCTCTAAAGCTTGAAAGGTTCACTTTTTCAAAAAGGTGTTTATCAAATAAAGGAGCCATGTTGTTGTAAAGAGTAATCTTGAGCCTAGGACTCAAAGAGATAGTAAATGGATTACATTCATATTTATTTTCCTTGCTATCAGCTTAATAATTAATCTCAAAGCTTACCTATTTCAACCTTAAAGTTGATTGTTGATTTAGAGTAAATACTCTAAGGGGCCTAGAGCACTAAAATGAAGGATTGGACTTGCATATCATATTTATTTTTCAAGTCATCGCCTAAAGCTCAAAGATAAGAAATGAACTTGCATTTCATGTTTACATTTCTTGTCTTGCATGTTTATGTTCAAGCCATCACCTAAACTTAAAGACTAAGAATGAACTTGCATTTTCATGTTTAATTTCAAGCTTCGCCTTGCCATCACTTTATAATGCTAAGATTAAAATAAAACTTGCATTAGCACGTTTATGTTTATGTCATCACCTAAATGTCTAAGGCTCAAGACCTAACTCTTCCAACTTAATCTTGAAACTATGGCATTTACCTTTACAAAAATGTTTTGAATTTCAAAATAAGTGTTGGAATAAGGTTCAAAATAGTTTAAGAAGGGGGAATAGTTAAGAAGGAGTTTTAAACTTAAAATTTTGCATTTTGAAGGTGCTGGTAATCGATTACGAGGTTCAAGTAATTGATTACCAGAGAGCTTTGTCATACTCGGATATGAACTTTTGGTCTATGTAATCAATTACAATATCATGTAATCGATTACACGACGTTCTGGAAAACCAGATGTGTTCCTGAGCTCTAGTAATCGATTACCATTACATGTAATCGATTACTTAGATGTTCTTAGGGCCCAAGTTAGTTGTAATCGATTACAAGACTCATGTAATCGATTATCAGAACCCAAAGAAAGCAATAAACATTTTCTTATTTGAATGACATGAAACCATGATCCTATATTACTAAAATCTATGATCTTGTATGACATGAATGTATGATTTCGTATGATATGAATATATATGATTTGGTATGACATGACTCCATGACCTGGTCTAACATAAATCTATGAATTTGCATAACATAAATTGATAAGACTAGGTGTGATTATTCTTGAATCATGAGCATGTTTAATCTTAGGAAGTGATTGGTTCATATGTGATGAATATGTTGCATGCTTGGTTGTCAATTACATAATTTATCATGGCATGTTATGATGTGTTGATGCATGAACCATGAATGGGTATGTTGTATGACATTGATAATTTGTTTTGATTTTGGACTTTGAATATGAAAGTACATGCACTATTAGTTCTTGTGGCATAAAGCAAATTTGAAGGAAATTCATTGTATCTTCTTGAATTCTGTTGCCAAATTTCCGTAAAATTTGAAGACTTAAGAAAGTTTTTAAAAACTCCATATGATTTTAAATGTGACATAGTACTGAGACGCATTTACCTATTTCGGTGGGGAGGAAGCAAATCCGTGAGGGTATTGACATGGAGCTTGCTAAAGCAGATAATTCGCTATGTACTAGATACCAATAGAGCATTTCAAAGAAGGAAATATTCCTATGGACTCCTCGAATTAAAGGTTATGATAGGTGATCCTTATGCCCCCTAGCCCGTATTCTGGAAGTCGGGATTATTATGTTACACTTATCATAGGATAAGTAAGAACTAGTGATGACTAGTTAGGTATGAGCTCATAACCTAGAGATGTTTTAGGGTGGCCCCCATGATGCAAGGTGTAAGGTTTAATGTCACACAATTAAGAAAAGAGAAAGTTTCACATGAAAAGTTACATGCCACTTTATGCCACTTAGATGATGTTTCTTGATGTTTCTATCGCTTTCCTGCATTGTATTATCATACATTCATGCTATGCTATGTTGCATACATGACATTAAGATTCATTCTAAAATGAACGAGCCTTGGATAATTATGTTTAAAACCTAATAATAAACTTCATGCATGCATGCCTTTTTACAATAAACCCAAGGTTCTTGAGGATGTTGACAATGTCACTTAGATAGGAGGTTCCCTACTGAGATTCTTTAGTAAGATTCTCACTCCCTTTCTTTCTCTCTTTTTTTTCCATCACGTCTTCAGATTCTGATGGCAACGTTTGTGGTCTTCATCGACACCTCGGTGTGGGAGGTCCACTTTGATCTGGAGCACCAGTCCTACTATTTTGAGGGGCATTGCCTCGTCAGAGTTTTGATGTTCGTAGGACACCCCTTTGCACACCCAGTACCCAGCTATCGATTTTCCCTGACATTCCCTTATGGAGACAATATGGTTTTTAAGCACGCTCGGACAACCAACGAGAGGATTCTCTGTACCCACACCACTACATCTACTGTACGTGACTTCCTAGACTACGTGCCCTGCTCAGTCTTCGGAGGACGATCCCTTGAAGGACCCATCAACCTACCTGTACAGTGAGAGCTCTGCCTCCTCTCCCCTATTCATGGGAGAAGGTAGTGAGGAGACCGTGACTCAGCCGAGGCTAGCCCAAAGGCCTGCCATGCGTGCTTGTCACAGAGCTCATGTCCAGCCATGCCGAGTGGCCACTCCTACTGAGATACGTTAGTGGATTGGTTATGTCCCGTCCTTTTCGGGACTGCAGCAGTAGAGGCTCTTGGGAAGTGTTAGTACACACACCACGCATAAACTAGGATAGCCTTCTTTTGTTCTAGAGGTTATCCATTTTAGGTGCACTATGGTAGGGGTGATTTCCTTTATGCTTTCCTTGTATTTTTCCTTTCAGTTGTATTTGCACTGATGATGTATCAAACTCATCCCGCCTTTCATAGGTGGGCAGTTTATTGTATTAATATAATATTATTGTTAGTGTGCACATGATCATTTAATGTTATGTAGTTATTTAATGTTCTTGTCTTGTGCTTTCCTTTGCATGAGATATGTTCTATGATAACGCTTGTTTGAGATATGCGCGGCTCTTACTTTGCATCTATGTTTCAAAAAAAAAATTTACCCGTATTTTCTGCTAAGTATTTTAAAGAAACATTTTAAAGAATGAAACTAAAGGAGTAATAGACTAATGGTTAACCTAAATACGTTCTAGGAGTATTGGGTTAAAAATTAGGATATTACATCTTGCTTGGAACCCTACGTCTTATCAAGAGTTTCCAATAGCTCTTGTGGCAATCACCCTTGGCTTATCTATCATCCTTGATTATGGTGCCCTCCAACCATTTCCATTCCTCATCTCTTCTAACCTTTTTTTTTATTTTGTGATTATTTCTTCTCCTTGTTTTCAATTCTGACCAAGTTAGAACAGAAAATCATATCACTTCTCACCATTCTTATCAGCATCAATGACTATAGAAGGGTGCATATAAGTGCTTATAGGCTTTGCTTGATCCGTATTGACCCTTTTTAAGAGTTCCTTGGTGTACTTTTCTTAATAGATCAAGGTTCCTTCTTTTTATTGTTCGATTTGAAGCCCCAGAAAAACTTCAATTCTCCTATCATTCACATCCATTCTGCATATGCTTAGAAAACTTCTCACATAGAGAGTGGTTAGTAGCACCAAATATCACGTCATCAACTTAAATTTGGACTATTAAAAAGTGATTGTCTTGCTATAAAGTAAAGGGTGTGTAGTGTTTACATTACCTCTCTTTAACCTATTCTTAAGAAAGAAGGTACTTAATGCCAAGCTCTACGAGTATGTTTGAGACCATATAGTGCCTTTGTTAGCTCAAAGACATGGTTGGGAAGGGCTTCACTCTGAAGTCCTAGAGGTGGCATTACATAAACTTCTTTAGAAAGAAATCCATTTAAGAATACAAACTTCACATCTATTTGATATAAAGTGAATCCCTTGAAGGCTACAAAAGCAAGTAGCATTCTAAAGGCTTCTAGCTTTGCTATTGGTGCAAAGATTTCATCATAATCAATTCCTTTTTGTTGATTATAACCTTGTGCAACCAATCTTGCTTGTTTCTAACCACCTTTCTAGCTTGGTCTAACTTGTTTTTGAACACCTACTTAGTTCCATTGATGGATTTTCCTTTTGGTTTTCCAAACCTTGCTATTTTCAAATTGATCTAGCTCTTTTGGCATAACATCCACCCAGCTTTAATCATTTAGTGTTGCATCAATCCTTTCTAGTTCTATTGTGGAGGTTTAGGGTTTAGGGAAGATCTTGGTCTGACACCCTTAGAAATGTCCCTAAGAACTTGGTTATGAGAACTGCCCTTAGATCAGAAACTCCTTTATAGTTCCTAAACCCTTCTTAATCTATAGTATCTTCTTGATCTTCAGAATATTCTTCTTTGTGTTTAGAAAGTGAGTCTCTCTTAAATGTCAGTTTCTAAAGACTTTGAAATTCTATGATAGCTTTCTGAAGGTGTTTTCTCAGGTTTTGTTTCTGAAGTCTGCGTTTTCTAAAGATTGTGCATTCTCTTGCTTGTTATTTGAAGGTGTTTCTTGATATTTAGTGTAACACCTTAACTTTTAACATAATACGCCTAGGATGCATAATGGTTAATCATTAGTTGGTACTCTTCTGTCTCAGAATTTTACTTAATTTTGGGCTTTGAAAATAAGTCTATGGAAAATGCAACCCCTTTTTTTTAAAAAACCAAACTATGAGCGTTCACATTTAAGTTGTAGCGTATAACTATTCATCATATAACGTATATACAGATCACAACAGAAACTAGCATAAACTGAGCACATTGTCATATAACATTAACTTCAAATATTAAGTCAAACAATAGTAATAGTATTGATGATATAGGAATATTCCACAATAATACCACACATCAAATATATTGAGCCCACCTATAGACATTGAGCATACAACAATTCAAAAACTAGACATAACTATGATGTAGCTAAGCTCTTTGTGACTAAGTTACGAGCTTATACGAAGGCGTGATAATCCCTAAGGTTATAAGAATGAAAGAATATGTGCCCACTTCTGTCGTGCCGCTTTGATCTCGACTATCGTGCAACTTCTATGTCGGCACCTCAGGGTGGTCCATGGACATCGTTGTTAACCTTGTCTGAAGATAAAGATGGAAAAGAAAGACAAAGGGAGTGAGAAACTTATACAAGAATCTTAGTAGGGTTTCCCTCTCCACACACGTGTCATCATCGTCGTCCTCGGGAACCTCGAGTTTAATTATGAAAGTAGTGAGCATAAGTAAGATTCGTTTGTTAAATTTTTCAAATACCATTAACCATGCATGAATGCAACAGGTATATCATGTATGCATGGCAATGCCTCAGTGCATGCAACATAAATCAACAATGTGTAAGTCCAAAACACAAGATAAGGCTAAGCACATGAGCAGGAGATAAGCTAGAAAACTAAAATAGTGGCATATAATGGATGCATAATAAGGCAATGGTATAAGTTATACATCATGTAACATCCTAATTTTTAACTCAATAGTCTAGAACATATTTAGGTTAATCATTAGTCTATTATGTCATAGTTTCCTTTTTACTTTAAAATACTTAGCGGAAAATATTGGTAAATTTTTTTTTGAATTATAAAAGCGAAGTGAGAGCCGCACGACTTGACGAATAATGAAGCATGAAAGGAATGAAACACAATCCAAATAAACACATCATAAACACCTGATCATAAAACATGTAAACGCATAGAATAATATACCAAACTACACACACACACACACATATATATATATATATATATATATATAATATATGTGTGTGTGTGTGTGTGTGTGTGTGTGTGATATGATATGCTCACTTATGAAGAGTAGGACTTAATTTGGTACAACATGAAACGAATACATCTAAAAAGAAAATACAAAGGAAAGTGCGACGGAAAGCATAAAAGCAAACTGCCCTACCCAAGTGCAACTAAAGGGATAACCTCTAAACAAAAGAAAGTTTATCCTCATCTAAGTGGTGTGTGCACTAGCCCGGGTACTTCGTCGGTCATCCGCCACCTCCTACTGACATCTATCCCGCGAGCGAGGCATATACCCATCAAACTGGGTGAGCTCCTCCGATGTGTAAAGATGAAGTAGGGATCGGGAGTGACCCCCACGACGTGGCCGCATCTCTGGTCATCGTGCTAGCCGAGACTGAGTCACGGTATCCTCACTGCCCTCTCTCATTAGTGGTGGAGTGGGGGCAGAGCTCTCGCTGTACAGATGGGTGGTGGGTCCTCCGATGGGTCGGTCTTCGAGAAGTATGTCCGGGGCACATAGTCGGGGTAGTCGCGCATGGCTAAAGAGGCAGTGTGCATGTAGAGCACTTGTGCATACGTGCACACTCAAAAACCGACTCGTCATCGCTGTAGGGTGCTGTCAGGGAGAAGCGATGTGTATGTCACTCTAATAGGTAGAAAGTGAGCCGACTTGGTTAGTCGATCCACTATCACCCATATGGCATCATGGCCAGCTTGGGTCTTAGGCAATCCCGTCACAAAATCCATCAATATGCACTCCCACTTCCACTCGGGGATTGACAGGGGTTGCAATAAACCTGACAGCTTTTGGTGCTCGATCTTCACCTTCTGACACACTAAGCACTTACTAACCTAGGCGACCACATCCTTTTTCAATTCGGGCCACCAGAACATCTTTTTTAAACCCTGGTACATTTTGGTAACACCAGGATGGATGGTGAAACGGGTTTTGTGGGCCTTCTCCAAGATCTTCTCTCGAATGTCACAATCTTGTGGCGCACAGATTCTTCCTTCAAACCTCCATACCCAATTAGAACCTTGTTCAAAACCTTTTAGCTTTCCTGCCTTAACCGTACATGCTCTGGCTCTAAGACATGGCTAGGGTCGGACTCATACTTCCTTAACTGGGAGACGTGAAAGACGTCATGGAGATTGGAAAGGTTAGGGGGTAAGGCTATTTTGTAGGCTACTGGCCCTACTCTCTGAAGGATCTTGAAGGGACCAAGGAATTGGGGGCTCAACTTTTTAACCTTCATAGCCCTTCCTATGCCTTTAGTGGGGGTGATCATAAGGAACACATGTTCTCCCTTGTTGAATTCCAACGGCTTGCACCGCCTATCTGCATAGCTCGTTTTTCTACTTTGAGCTGTAAGCATCCTATCCCGGATCCTCTTGATCTGCTCCGTTGTTTCCCTCACTATATCGGGTCCTAACATGCTTTGCTCTCCGAGCTCATACCAGCATAGAGGGGATTTTTCCGCTTCGTCTGCATTGATTTTCTTCTGTCCTTCCTCCATGATCTAGCACTTGTTGACCAAGGTAGGGAAATCCTTGATCTCCATGTGCACCACGGCATAGTTCAACTCTGCTGTCAGTCCGGCTTCATACTTGACACACTTCCACACCTCGTCATATATTATTTTCACACATTCTAACACATCAAAACATCATCATACAACAACAAACACATCAAGGCAGAACTGAATTGTTCAAGTCCAAAAAGACACATAATTTGACATTTCTAAAGCATATAAGTTGCTAGTTTCCCTTGGAATCATTTTAGGACTTCCAAAACTCTTTGCAAACCATTTTATTTTAACAAGAGGCTAAAAACAACCTTAGGTTAGTAACCAATTTAATTCTTCTTTAGAAGAGGATTAAAATCGCATAGGTTGTTGGCCTTGTAACTAGATGGAACTCATTCCAAGCTCATCATTATTACTTGGCCGAAATTATACATTCAAAGAATGCTTCCATATTAAACTTTAACTTGAGGTAAAATGGGCAAGTCTTTAAGCTCTAAGGTCTTTAAGTGATGACAAAATATAAACATGCTATGCACTTCATTTTTATTCTTCATTACAAAGTAAAGTGAGAACTTTAAAGTAAATATGCAAGACTTGGAAATAAATATGCAAGGCTTGAAATTTAAATATGCAAGACTTGAAGTAAATATGCAAGGCTTGAAAGTAAATATGCAAGACTTGAAATAAATATGCAAGGCTTGAAAGTAAATATGCAAGACTTGAAATAAAGTGAGGTCTAGCGTTCTTAGAACTCATCATGGCAAGATAAAGTGAGGTCTAGCATTCTTAGAACTCAAGATAACATTCCTTAAAAATATAACCATAAATGAACTTTATAACACCTTTATGAAAACTCAAGCTTTAGAGATTTCTTTGTAGTGAACATAAAGTCACCAAATAGAACTCTCATCATCAAGCTATCATGAGGGTTCATCCAACAATTGTTGGCCGAAATTTTAGAGAAAAAGGAAAGGAAAGAAATCGAAACTTAAAAGCAAGAAAGAACCATTTTGAAACTCTAGAGACCATGATCTTTGATGATGTATTAACATTGACACCATGGGTCCTCATCATTGAGTTCATGTAACCATTTTAAACCATCATCAAAGTTAAAGATTTCAAGGTTCAAGAAAGAAAGAACTATAAACATTTTTAACTCAAGAACAAAGATCAAGCTTTAGAGGTTGTTCAAGTGATGAATGTAACACCCTAGTTATTAACCAAATACACCTAGGTTGAATCTGATTAATGACTAGACTTTACTCCTTACTTTGGTTCCTTCTTCATAATTTGAAAATACTTAGTGAAATTACGAGCCATTTTTTTTTTAAAAAAAAACATAATTGAAAACGTGAGCTGAGTACAACGTGAACGAGTAAGTGGAGTATAATAAGACGTTTAAGAATATATCACATCATATCACTTTGGCTCCATCATATAACATCCATAAACACATTATAGCATATATTTACATACAATAACCTCACTCAAAGGGTGGGTTATGTTCATACATCATTGTCTTATGTAAACCCATAAAAGAAAATACATAAGGAAATACATGCCCCTAAACTAGATAACTCTATAAGCCGGAAAGGTTATCCTAAAACTAGGGTGCATGATCACACATAAGTTTACTAAGAACCCTCTATGGCCACTGTCCCTGAAATGGGGAATAAATCCGATCCATCGATGAGCTCCTCGGGAGGACACACGAGATGCACCATGTTGGGGTCGCATGGACGGCCTTCTTGCTAACCTTGGCTGAACAACTGCTTCCTCACTACCCTCTCTTACACGTGGGAGTAGGAGCAGAGCTCTCAGAATATACATGAGTAGGAGTGTCCTCAAGGATCAGTTTTAAAATATTTCGTCTCGGGAACATACTCTAGAAATCCGTGGACAGCAGATGAAGCGGGATAAGAACGTAACATCCTTTCATCAAGTGGACGTGCATGTTCGAAAACCATTTCATCGCCATAGGGAGAAGTAGGAGAAAATCGATAACTAGGGACAGGATGTGAAAATGGACGACCTATGTAAATAAAAACACGAATCACAAGACCTCCCTTCAAAATGATACGAGCGATGCAATCGCATCATAGTGAAATTCCCAAGTAGGGGTATCAACGAACAGACGAATGTCGCCATCTGAATCTGGAGACAATGACGGAAATAAAGAAAAGGGAGTGAGAATCTTGCTAAAGAATTCTCAATAGGGTACCTCCTTCTACAGTGTCATCATCAAAGTCCCGGGAACCTCGGGATTATTCTAAAATAGTGAGCATGCAAAGATTCATTTTAAGTACGGACAAATACTTAACCGAGGTTCGTCAATTTTTAATCATCGTCTTATAATGCATCATAATCTTAACATGTCATATTTACAATGAACTTTTCCTTTATCATTACATCATATTCCTCATCATCATTATCAAATAACATGCATAAAAGAACGTCATATAATATTAGCTACACGTGGACATAATGCACATATTTCATTTCTTTAGTGCCTTAGGTGACTTAAAAATCTTATCATCATCATTATTTTCCTTAGGCCACCCTATACTCCACCCTTTGGGAGTAATTTAGGTTATGAGCTCATACTTTACTAGTCGTCACTAGCATATACTTATCCCTTTTGATAAGCTAAAGTCCCGACTCTACCCTTTTGAGAGAACGGGTTAGGGGCTAAAATCACCTTTTCACCACCTATAGTCCGATGGTTCCAAAGGATCATTTTCTTATAAGTTTAAGTCACCATTAAATCTTTGCATGTTATATCACAATAGAATTCATAAACATCATAACATTTTCTTATTTATAGTCTTAAACTAGAATAATATATATCAACTGTAATCATGCATATGGGAGATTCCCAGAAAGAGAGGTGGGTCATAATGGACACGCTTAAATACCAAGTCTTTCCTTAGCCGTAACCTTTCCAAATTACACTTTTACAATGATACACTTTCTTCTAGCAACAAAGGTAAATTTTACATAATAAAGAATATTTCATGTATAAGCATTCTCATTATTTGCAACAAAGAACTAACATGCAAGCCAGAAATCATTCAATGATATCAAGTACTTAATAAGCATCCAATCCTTACATAGAATTATCAATTATAGAACTAATTAGTTACTAAACCAATTATGAATCATTCTCTTAACAATAAACCATAATTATCACACATTGATACTAAACTCAGATCACAGGCCGAATCATGAACCTCATGCAATTAGATAGAATCATATTTTAAGTACATATAAAATACTAGTTCCCGATAAAATCCTTGCAAAGCCTTAAAACTCATTTAGAAACTAGTTCTTTTGTCAAATTTGGGAGGATCTTCACAATTAAAATTCTCACTTAAGATAAAAGGAGTAAGTCTTGAGCTTTAGAGATTTAGGTGACATCTTAGAGTTATAAACATGCTATGCAACCTTATTTTAATCTTATCTTTATAAGGTGATAGCTTGGAATTATACACATGATATGCAATTCCATTTCTTTATCTTTAAGATTTAAGGTGATGACTTGAAAATTAAACATGATGCAAGAACTTGAAATATAAACATGATACAAGAAATCGAGCGGCGGTAACCCGCACAGACCAAGAGAGGGAGAAGAGAATATTAAGAAACCGGATGTAGTCCGCACAGACCAAGAGAGGAGAAGAGAATATTAAGAAACTGGAGCGGCGGTAGTCCGCACAGACCAAGAAAGGGAGAAGAGAATTATTATTACATCCTTTAAGCTCCAATCTCAAGACTTTTTAAAGAATAAATTTTTAACTCCAATAATCATATTTCTTTGCTTGTGATACATGGGCAAGTCTTTGTGCTCTAGGATCTTTAGGTGATGGCATAAAATAAATATGTCATGCGTTGATTCTTTTAGTCATTATAAAATAAAGTGAGAGCATAAATTAAATATGAGATGCAACCTCTTTATTATCTTGAAAGATTAAGTGATAACTTGAAACACAAATATGAAATACAAGCTTGGAATTTAAACATGAGAAATGCAAGTTCATTTATTCATTCTTGAAAATTTAGTGATGACATAGAAGGTAAACATGGTTATGCAAAGCATAAACTTAATCATGGATGCAAATTCATTTTGTTTCTTTACTAGAGCTCCTTCAAGACTTTAAAAGAATTATAAATTCAACCCAATACATATCTTAACAAGAAATAAAACATAAAAGGAAATACATCTTTCAAGTTCTAAACTAAAAATCATTGTTTTAGCATCATAAAGCATTATTCTTTAAAGTTTTGCATCAAGTGGAATTTTCAAGCTTTAGAGGCCTAACTTGTGATGGATTTACAACCCACCCTCAAGGTCCTCATCATCAAGCCATCATCTTAGTTCCACCTAGGCCATATGGCCTGAATTGGTTAAAGAAAAAGAAGAAGAGGAAAACCAAAATGAAAAGCTAAGGTAAATTCATAATTTCATCATTTTGAGCTAAAAACACAACTCCTCAAAGCATAGAAATAAATTTAGAAACTACTCCCTACCTAATCTGAGTTGAAGAAGAGGAAGAGAACTTGATTTCTTGAAGTGAAATGACACAAAATCTCTTTGAAAAAATGAAGAAAGAATTCAGCCAAAGAGGAGGAAGAAAGAAAGTTTTGGTGCTCCTAAAAACTAGTTATGAACCAAGCATTCCAAGACCACTCAAGCAAGCCTATTTATAGAAGATTTTGAGGCTTCTAATTGGCCAAAATGAGGAGGTAGTTGTCAGAATTTTTCAGGAGAAATAATGGAGGAAAAATCATTTTAGACAAAGTTGTATGAAATTAAGGAATTATGTCTCTTATGGTGACATTTTGGCATTTTGTTTTAGTGCAACTTTTGGAAATAATTCAGCTGCATAATGGCATCAATAATTTCGTGCATTACAGCCCAAAGAAGTGAAATTTGTGTGTTCCATGCATTATTTAGGTGTAGGCAAGGTATTCATGTAATATAGAGAATTTACTGCTAAGGGCTTAAGTGAATTAGTAAGCAATTTGGGTGTTTTTGAGCAATTTTGGGTTCTAATCAATCTAAATACATAATTTTGAATCTAGATTAATATTTAGAATTTAATAAGCTTTAATTTGAGCCTAATATTGCTTAGGTTTCGGTATATGAATCGAAAATCTCGAAATTCGCAAAACTGCCCAAAAACGGGGGCAAAATCGTATTTTCACTTAAAAACTGCCCGAGGCCACCCGAGCTTAACC
Source organism: Dalbergia cochinchinensis (assembly GCA_031216125.1). Classification (NCBI taxonomy): domain Eukaryota; kingdom Viridiplantae; phylum Streptophyta; class Magnoliopsida; order Fabales; family Fabaceae; genus Dalbergia; species Dalbergia cochinchinensis. The sequence goes on along the minus strand of CM062375.1, from coordinate 26,963,138 downwards.
AATGGTTAATCATGGCTTAAAAACACATTTTAAAACATTTTAGTGAGGTTCGGGCTCAGTCGGCACGCACATCGGAGTTAAAAACAATTGCAGGGCGTTTGGTCATTTCACAATAAACTCAAAATTAAGATTCTTCTGCTCTATTAACACACATAACACAAACAATCCCTTATTATTCTCAAAACATCCCCTTGAGAATATGTGGGGCCCACAATCCTCATTTTCTGAGTAAAATAACTTCAAGGACATTTTGGTCATTTTACACGTATAGAAATTCGGGATTTGTGACTCTCGCATGAATCGCTCCTAACCTATCTTCTAATGTTATATTCCTTTATTAAGGATTGTTCGGCCTCAAATCTTATGTAATAATTACCTATGGTAATTCAGTAATTTCCAATGACAGTAAAAATTACAGTAAAAATTGGGGCATTACAATGAACATCATCATGAAACCCTCATCATCAAGCTCTCATTCCTTTGTTTTCAAAGGCTCATGGCCGAAAATGAAGAAGGAAGAGAAGAAGAAAAGAAGTTCCAAAAAGATTCAAGAGAAACCATAAAACACATAACTAGATTAAGAACTTAAATGAAAGAAACACTTGAAAGAAAATCCCTACCAAGTGGTTAGAGGTTGAGATGAGTGAGGAGGATGAAGAACTTGAAGAACTTGGACACTTGAACTTTGAGAGAAAAGAAAACTTTGAAGTGCTCTTTGAAAACTTACACTTAGCAAATGAACCCAAAATGATGCAAGTTCACCCAAGTATGCTATTTATAGAGAAATGAAACAAAATGAGAGGTGTAAATGAGGAGGAAAGCTTCGGCTATTTACAGCCATGGGGGAGGATTTCTTGCATTTTAATTGTGGTTTAGAGTTGTGTTTAGGTGTATCTTTGATTAGGATTAAGATTAGGAATTTGTAAGAAAGTGTTTAGGTGAGAAAATGGGTAATCAAGGTTGTCAAGACATGTTTAAGGAGTGGTCTTGCATCATTAGTAAGTTATAAATTCATTTTAGTTCACAAACAACTCTAGACACAATTCCATGATTTAAGGAATTAGAAAGAGAAAATACTATTCAAAATTCCAAGATTGGAATCTTGAGTTTTAAAAAGAGATTTAAGTTTAATCTAAGCAATTTTAGGTTCTAATTAATTTTAATAGCTTATTTTGACTCTAGATTAATTATGGAAATTAATTAGTCTTCGATTAGAGCCTAATATTACTTAGGTTTGCTTAATTACATCATTGAGCTCAAAAACACTATTCTAGGGGCAAAATCATAATTTTGCACTAAAACTGCTCGGGACCACCGGGACTTAAACAGACACTTTTAAACATGTACAAACATTGTTTTAGACCTTTGGAGAAAGTTTCAGGCTCAAGCGGCACCTTTACCCGCGTAGAAACGCTATAGGGGTATTTTGGTCATTTTGACCCGAAACTGCAGAAAATGAGATTTTCGCCTCCGAAACCATTCAAGGGCCATCCAATCCCCTTCAAACATTGAGTTGGCCCTTTGAGGACTACCGGGCCGGCCATCCTCGAATTTCGGGCAGAAAATGACCTCAGGGGTATTTTGATCATTTTCCTTTTAGACAGAAAAATCGGGGCGTTACACATCATGTAACATGCATGGGAAGGCAAGAGAACCCATGGTAATTTACTTTCTCATGAATGAATTCTCAAGTTCCTTTCTTATCAATTCCACCCTCTTACGCCATCACCAAAACCAACTAACATATTGATTGCCTAGGATGAGCTCAAGCTAACTAATCGTCGCTAGATTTAACATGGGATAATAGAGGGGAGAAACACATCACTTCCTTGCCTTTCTTATTATGAATATGTAACTTACTTGGATCACCTCTCATAACCTTTAATTCGGGGAGTCATGTCACCTTAAAGTTAGCATGTTGTTTTGAGATGCAAAGGCACAATCATATCATATAATATCACATGCTTACATTCCACGTATCATGTGCACCTCAAATATTCCAAGTGTAGTTATAACATGCCACAATAAATCATATCATATTGATAGCCAAAAAATGCAACGTTATCATCACATAGATTCTCATTCATATCATAAACCCATTATCTCATAAAATAAGCACTTTCATTATTTCTTAGATGGTTAAACCTCTAAATCGGGTAAACCTAACTTTTGTATTTATTCTTTTATACATCTAAGGGATTAATTCCAATGACTTCCACTAATTAATGACCTCAAGAACATCATTACACAATGTTGGACAGATTTGGGCAGAATTGATAATTGAGCAATTTCGGTGTTTTAGAAGTTGCGTTTTTGACCCTTTCTCATTATTAACTTTTCTTATGATACTAAAATTAATTCCTGAACTATTTATGAGTGATTCCTATACAGTTACTAAGTCGAAAACCTCACTTTTACTTAATTAATACTTGCTGTGCAGAAACCATATTCTCCATTTTAAAGAGTCCTAGAGTTCACATTTTTTTGTCCTTTCTAGTTTTTAGTCTTTCCTTAATTACTAAAAATAATTACCACATTTATTAATAACAATTTTCACATGTTAAATGCATTCCATAAAGCGTACATCAAATCTGGAAAGTTTTGAATAGAAACAAAAAAATTTAATTTCTTAAGAGCATGCAAAGATACAAAGTAGGCATTTCTAGTAACTAGTCTTTCTTGAAATTAATTCTAAATCAAGAGATACACTTATAATTAACTTCACCCTTATAGAAACACAAATAATACCCTTAATTTAGTAGCAAAGGCTGAGAGCTCAAATAATTTTTGCTTATGTGAACCATGCTTAAACACTTTAAGAACAAGCATATATTTCAAGGAAAGGTTATAAGACACAAACTTCATTTTCTCAAGACAACAATATATCATTTATTAGGACCTTATTTGAAGAACCAAATCACATTTAAAAGAAAAGGTGTTCCATGGACCAAAATCCTCATGTAAGTTGAAAGGGGTAAGTCTTGAGCACTAGATTATTTAGGTGATGACATAACTTAAATATGCAAATGCAAGCCTCATTTTAATCTTGGTATAATAAGGTGATGGCAATGGAAATATAAATATGATATGCAAGGCTTGAAATATAAACATGGAATGCAAGTTCATTTATTATCTTCAAGCTTTAGGTGACAACTTGGAAATAAATATGAGGTGCAAGGCTTGAATATAAATATGAAATGCAAAGGCTTGAAGTATAAACATGAATGCATTTTCATTTATTATTACTTTAGGTTTTAGGCTCAAGACTCTTATTTAGAGTAGCATCTCTAAAACACCAATCAACTCCAAGGTTTGTAAAGTGAATGAATGTCCAATTATTCCTTTTTAGTTTTATGCTCAAGACTCATATCTAAAGTAATCACTCTAGAACACTGATCAACTTTAAGGTTGAAAGGGGTAAGTCTTGAACTTAAGTTAATTAAGTGACAAATAACCATATCATTTTATTTTTGCTCAAGTAAAACTTATAAAAAAAAACCAAGTGGCACCTTCATTTGCAGAAACTCTTAGAAGTGAAACCTTCAAGCTTTAAATGTAACGCCCCGATTTTTCTGTCTGAGAGGAAAATGACCAAAATGCCCCTGAGGTCATTTTCTACTCGGAATTCGAGGAAAGCCATCCCGGCCATCCTCGAAGGGCCGACTCGATGTTTGAAGGGGATTGGATGATCTTTGAGTGATTTCAGAAACGAAATCTCGTTTTCTGCAGTTTCAGATCAAAATAACCAAAATACCCCTATAGCGTTTTTACGTGAGTAAAGGTGTCATTTGAACCTAAAACTTTTCCCAAAGGATTAAAAAGGTATTTTCAAGTGTTTAGAGGTATCTATTTAAGTCCCAGTGGTCTCGGTCAGTTTTAGTGCAAAATTATGATTTTGCCCCTGGAATAGTGTTTTTGAGCTCAATGACATAATTAAGCAAACCTAAGCAATATTAGGCTCTAATCAAAGATTAATTAATTTCCATAATTAATCTAGAGTCAAAATAAGCTATTAAAATTAATTAGAACATAAAATTGCTTAGATTAAACTTAAATCTCTTTTTAAAACTCAAGATTCCAATCTTGGAATCTTGAATAGTATTTTCTCTTTCCAATTCCTTAAATCATGGAATTGTGTCTAGAGTTGTTTATGAACTAAAATGAATTTATAACTCACTAATGATGCAAGACCACTCCTTAAACATGTCTTGACAACCTTGACTACCCATTTTCTCACCTAAAAACTTTCTTACAAATTTCTAATCTTAATCTTAATCAAAGATACACCTAAACACAACTCTAAATCACAATTAAAATGCAAGAAATCCTCCCCCATGGCTGATGCATGTTTCGGTCATTCATCCCCCATTTGCATCACATGTTGATTTGTTTCTCACTCAAAGAACCATGCTTGACCCATACTTGCACCCATACTTGAACCCATACCTAGCCATGCTTTCCACCATGCCTTGAACCATACCTTGGAGAAGATATTTTTCTCTTCTTTGTGGCTGTAATGGCCGAAGCCATTCCCTCCCCAAACACCCCTCATTTGTTTCATTTCTCTATAAATAGCATGCTTGGGTGAACTTGTATCATTTTGGGTTCATTTGCTAAGTGAAGTTTTCAAAGAGCACTTCAAAGTTTTTTTTTTCTCTCAAAGTTCAAGTGTCCAAGTTCTTCAGGTTCTTCATCCTCTTCACTCACCTCAACCTCCAATCACTTGGTAGGGATTTTCTTTCAAGTGTTTTTTTCATTTAAGTTATTAATCTAGTTATGTGTTTCATGGTTTCTCTTGAATCTTTTGGAACTTCTTTTCTTTTCCTCTTCCTTTTTCATTTTTGGCCTTGAGCCTTTGAAAACAAAGGAATGAGAGCTTGATGATGAGGGTTTCATGATGATGTTCATCACTTGAACAACCTCTAAAGCTTGCTCTTTGTTCTTGAGTTAAAAATGTTTATAGTTCTTTCTTTCTTGAACCTTGAAATCTTTAACTTTGATGATGTTTTAAAATGGTTATATGAACTCAATGATGAGGACCCATGGTATCAATGTTAATACATCGTCAAGATCATGGTCTCTAGAGTTTCAAAATGGTTCTTTCTTGCTCTTAAGTTTTGGTTTCTTTCCTTTTCTTTTTCTCTAAAATTTTTGGCCCAAACCCTCATGATAGCTTGATGATGAGAGTTCTAGTTGGTGACTTTATGTTCACCACAAAGAAATCTCTAAAGCTTGAGTTTTCATAAAGGTGTTATAAAGTTCTTTTATGGTTACATTTTTAAGGAATGTTATCTTGAGTTCTAAGAACTCTAGACCTCACTTTATCTTATCATGATGAGTTTGGGTTAAGGTTTAAGTTTCTCTAAAGTCTTGAATGAGCTCTAATAAAATATAAATGAACTTGCATATTTATTTTGAGGTTGCACTCATGTTTGTATTCTTGCTTTGCATCTTTATTTTCAAGTCATCACCTAAGGACTCAAAGATTAAAATAAGACTTGTATTATCACCTAATTAATTCTCAAAGCCTTTCTATTTCGACCTTAAAGTCGATTGTTGCTGGGCTTAGAGCACTAAAATAAAGAAATGAACTTGCATTGCATATTTATTTCAAGTCTTGCATATTTATGTTCAAGCCTTGCATATTTATTTCAAGTCTTGCATATTTACTTTCAAGCCTTGCATATTTACTTCAAGTCTTGCATATTTAAATTTCAAGCCTTGCATATTTATTTCCAAGTTTTGCATATTTACTTTAAAGTTCTCACTTTACTTTGTAATGAAGAATAAAAATGAAGTGCATAGCATGTTTATATTTTGTCATCACTTAAGGACCTTAGAGCTCAAAGACTTACCCATTTTATCTCAAGTTAAAGTTTAATATGGAAGCATTCTTTGAATGTATAATTTTGGCCAAGTAATAATGATGAGCTTGGAATGAGTTCCATCTAGTTACAAGGGCCAACAACCTATGTTCTAGGATTTTCTTTAAGCTTGATGAGTTTTATAAAGTTATGACCAACAAGATTTATGATTTTAATCCTCTTCTAAAGAAGAATTAAATTGGTTACTGACCTAAGGTTGTTTTTGTAACACCCTAGTAATTAACCAAATACACCTAGGTTGAATCTGATTAATGACTAGACTTTACTCCTTGCTTTGGTTCTTTCTTCATAATTTGAAAATACTTAGTGAAATTACGAGCCATTTTTTTAAAAAAAAACATAATTGAAAACGTGAGCCGAGTACAACATGAACGAGTAAGCGGAGTATAATAAGATGTTTAAGAATATATCACATCATATCACTTTGGCTCCATCATATAACATCCATAAGCACATTATAACATATATTTACATACAATAACCTCACTCAAAGGGTAGGTTATGATCATACATAATTGTCTTATGCAAACCCATAAAAGAAAATATACATAAGGAAATACATGCCCCTAAACTAGATAACTCCATAAGTTGAAGGTTATCCTAAAACTAGGGTGCATGAACACACATAAATCTACTAAGAACCTTCTATGGCCACTGTCTCCGAAATGGGGAATAAATCCGATCCATCGATGAGTTCTCTGAGGGGACACATGAGATGCACTAGGTCAGTCGTCGCATGGACGGCCTTCTTGCTAACCTCTACTTTGAACAACTGTTTCCTCACTACCCTCTCTTACACGTGTAGGAGTAGGAGCAGAGCTCTCAGAATATACATGAGTAGGAGTGTCCTCTGAAGGATTAGTTTCAGAATATCTCGTCTCGGGAACATACTCTGGAAATCCATGGACAGCAGATGAAGCGGGATAAGAATGTAACATCCTTTCATCAAGTGGACGTGCATGTTCGAAAACCATTTCATCGCCATAGGGAGAAGTAGGAGAAAATCGATAACTAGGGATAGTATATGCAAATGGACGACCTATGTAAATAAAAACATGAATCACAAGACCTCCCTTCAAAATGATACGAGCGATGCACCGGATCATAGTGGAATTCCCAAGTAGGGTATCAACGAACAGGACAAATGTCGCCATTTGAATCTGGAGACAATGAAGGAAATAAAGAAAAGGGAGTGAGAATCTTGCTAAAGAATTCTCAGTAGGATACCTCCTTCTACAGTGTCATCATCAAAGTCCCCAGGAACCTCGGGATTATTCTAAAATAGTGAGCATGCAAAGATTCATTTTAAGTTTGGACAAATACTTAACCGAGGTTCATCAATTTTTAATCATGCGTCTTATAATGCATCATAATCTTAACATGTCATATTTACAATGAACTTTTCCTTTATCATTACATCATATTCCTCATCATCATTATCAAAATAACATGCATAAAAGAACGTCATATAATATTAGCTACACATGGACACAGTGCACATATTTCATTTCTTTAGTGCCTTAGGTGACTTAAAATCTTATCATCATCATTATTTTCCTTGGGCCACCCTATACTCCACCCTTTTGGGAGTAATTTAGGTTATGAGCTCATACTTTACTAGTCGTCACTAGCATATACTTATTGTAATGCCCCGATTTTCTGCTAGAGTGAAAATGACCAAAATGCCCCTGAGGTCATTATCAGCCCGGAATTCGAGGAAAGCCAGGTCCGGCAGTACTCGAAGGGCAAACTCAATGTTGGAAGGGGATTGGATGACTTGTGTTTCTTTCTGGGATCGAAAATCTCATTTTTCGAGTTTTCGGGTCGAAATGACCAAAATGCCCCTGTGGCGTTTTACCCTTTTGCAAGTGCCGGATGAACCGGAAACCTCTCCAGATGGTTTTAAAAGATGTTTTTATGTTTTCTGTGGTCTCAGTTCTGGTCCCGGAGGTCCCGGGCAAAATAAGTGCAAAATTACGGTTTTGCCCGTAGTTTCGTATGTTTACACCTAATCACACGGTTAAGCGAAACCTAAGCAATATTAGGCTCTAATCAAAGGTTAATTAATTTCCATAATTAATCTAAGGTCAAAATAATTTAATAAGGATTATTAGAACCTAAAATTGCTTAGATAAACTTAAAACCCTATCTTTAAATTCAAGGGCTTTGAGTGTAGGAATCAATGAATAGTGTACAAATAGTGCACAAATAGTGTTTTCTCTCTCTTTCCTTAAATCATGGGATTGTGATACACATTGTTTATTCACAAATGAGTTTTAAATTCTCTAATGATGTAAGAGCACTCTTAACCTTGTCATAAAATTCCTAATACACATGCTTAGTTACCTAAACTTAAGCTTAATTACTCCTAACCTTGTACCTAAACTAACCTACACTTAATCCTATCATTAGCACCCAATTACATGGAAGATTTTTCCTCTCTCCTTGCTGCCCAAATCTGACCGAAATCATCCCCCCATTATCCATCACATGTGCAAATTTTTGACACTCCAAAGACCATGCTTCCATCTCACAAAGAACCATGCTTTGTGTCATAACCTCCATGCTTTCATCCATGCTTCATAGGACATCTTCTAGAAGACTTTTTCTCTCATTTTTGTGGCTCAAAATCAGCCAGCCCCCTCCCCCATTTTCATGAATTATTTCATTTCAAACTTAAAGGAAAATCACCTCAAATCACCTCACTTGTCATGCCTTGTCATAATTTCAATCAAGCTTGCTTTTCCAAATGAATAACTAAGTAAAATAAATCATTCCCTTCAATTATTTGTGGCTGAAAAACTTCCAGCCATGTTGGTCTTCTAGAAGCCTAATTTCATCCACAATTTAAAGAAAAGATCACTCAAAACCCATGCTTGAAGCCATACCTTGTGTCATGAGCTCCATGCTTCAAACCATGCTTGTATGACACCATCAAAGAGATATTTTCTCTTTCTTACCATCAGCCATGCTTTCCATTCTCTCACCTATCACTTTGTTTTTCTATAAATAGGGAGTTTGTGTTAGCATTGGATGCACATTGAGCATTTGCTAAAGCTTAGAGTAGTCTTGCTAGTTTCTTTCTTTCTCTCTAGTCCCAAAGAGTTCCTTTCTTTTTCATCTTCATCTTTTTCATCTCTTTACTTCATCATCATCATCTCATAACCTTCACACATCACCCCATAACCTTGAATCACCATCAAACCTCTCAAATATTTCATCTCAAACACAACCTCACCTCAAACACAACTCTAACCTCCTTATCTCCCCTTGGCAAAAACATCAAGCCTTTTGGAGGAGCTCATCATCTTGTTTTCTTCTCTCAAAGTTCAAGCTCTTTGTCTTCACTCTAGGTAGGAGTGTTTCTTTGCATCTCATTTCCATGAAAAATGAGTTTTTCTCTAGCTACCTCTTGGAATTTCTTTTTAAAACTCTCTTGGTTTCCTTCTTGAGTTTTTGGCCTTCATGACCTTTAAACTCATACATGATGGCTTGATGATGGGGACCTCTAGATGATGACTATGTGTTCATCACAATGACACCCCTAAAGCTTGAGTTTTCTTTAGTTTTTATTATTATGCTATGAAGTTCACTAATGTTTTCAACTTAAGAAAATAAGAATGATTTCAAAAAGGAATATGGGTTACTTTCTCTTAGCCTCATGATTTCGGCCATAATTCCTTTTCTTGAAAATATGGAGATTTCTTTTAGTTCCATTCTCTTGACTTGATGAGACTATGTTGGGGTTGTGAATATTGGTTCTTTAAAGTCTTGGACGAGCTCTAGTTATTAAACCAAAATGAACTTGCATTGATATTTAGATTATGCCTTGCATAGCATGATTTATTTTTATGTCATCACTAATGCTCTAAGACTAAAAATGAACTTGCATATTCATATTTAACTTCCAAGCATTGCATTTCACGTTTATTATTCAAGTCATCACTTAAAATCCAAGATAATAACAAGTTGCATCTCATATTTATTTTGAGCTATTTACTTTTCAAGTTCTCACTTTATTTCCCTAATAAACAATAAAAATGAAGTGTATGGCATGTTTATATTTTGTCATCACCTAAAGCTCTAGAGCTCAAAGATTTGTCCCAAGGTCTCAAATGAGAGTTAGACATGGAAAGCATTCTCTTAGAATGCCCACTTCGGCTATGTGAGATGAATGAACTTAGGATAAGTTTCATTTGATCACAAATGCCCATAAGCTATGCTTTATAATTTTTCCAAGTCTATGTGGATTCAAAGAACATATAGAACTAAGTTTTATGGATTTAGTACCTCTTGAAATAAATTCAACTTAGCTACTGCCCTTATAAATATCTTGATGATTTTAGATGTTAAAAATGTTTACAAAAGAGTTTTGAAGGTTTTAAAAAGGTTCCAAGAGAAACTAGTATCCTATGTGCTTTAAAAAGTATGTTTTATGCCTTTGTATGGAGAGTGTTGTTTCGGTTCCGCCTTGCTATGTTTGGCCACTGTATGAGCTGTTTTAACGATGATATCATGCTTATGTTTAAGTATGATCAATGGAAAAACTCATAAGTAAAAGATAAGAAAGGTTAGAAACTAGAAAAGAATTAATTTGAGAGTTCTAGATCCCTTAATGTTAGAATTTTCTGGATTCTGTCCAGCAAGGTTTAGTAATGATAATCATGGTTATAAATTAGTTTGAATGTGTAGAAATGACTCATAATTGGGTTAGGACTTGATCTTGGTGCCTTAGGAGCAAACCGAACTTAGAAAGGGTCATTGTCGTGACTCCTAGGTACCCGTAAAGTTGAAATTATGAATTCTGCACCTTTGAGATTGAAAGATATTCTTGACCATAGTTTGAAGAGAGATATACTTAGTCATAACCTCCTAAGTACCCGAGAGGTTAGCTTTGAATGATTCATAACTTAGACTGTGAGTTAAAGACCATAGCGGTCAATGCATAAGACATTAAGAATATGAGAATGATATTTATATGATACTCAGGTATGTTAAGATGTTTTACGATGATGCATATGTTATGTGAAGGATGATGACGTTATTCATATGAGGAATTCATGAGGATATATGTTTATGTGGCATAAAACAAATTTGGAAGAAATTCGTGATGCCATCGTGTCGCTAATTTCTGACAAATTTGGGGACTTAAAGATTTTGAAAATTAAGGTACTAAGATAGGTTCTAGGATGACACCGGTTTGGCCGAGCACCTCCATAGAACTCATGTGACATCGGTACCCATTTTTTTACTCTTAGGTGACACCGGTTCGGCCGAGCACCCCTAAGAGATTTGCCCCCTAACCCGTACTCACATAGTCCGGATTTATGATTTATGATACGCTTATCATTAAATGGTAAGTAAGAACTAGTGACGACTAGTTAAGGTATGAGCTCATAACCTAGAGATGTGACACGTTCTGGGTGACACCGGTCCGGCCGAGCACCCCGATTCGATTGTCTTTAGGTGGCCCATAAGGAAGAGAAGTTTTATGATTATGATTATGTCACTAAGTTTGTCCCATATGAATGTATTCTAATTGCCACTTAATACCACTAAGTATGATGATGATTGATGTATATGCATTAAGTAGCGCCACGCATACATTCTTTATTATGTTGCATTCATGACATTAAGATCATCCTAAAATGAATGGACCTTGGCTAAAATACACTTTAGAACTTAAAATGAACTTGATGTATGCTCACTTGTCTTTATGAAATAAACCCAAGGTTCCTGGGGATGTGAACGATGTAACCCTAGGATAGGAGACTCTTACTGAGATTCTTTACTAAGAATTCTCACTCCTCTCTCTCTTCTCCCATCACATCTTCAGAGAGCGATGGCAATGTTCGTTGACTTCATTGACACGCCTGTCTGGGAGGTGCACTATACCCCAGTGGAGCTTTCAAGTACACAAACATTGCAAGGATATTCCCTTCGGCTGTATCTTTTGGGAGGGGTGGTGGATTTATACTCGTAGCTTACTAGAAGGGTAGCATTTTGGATTTTTATTGTAGTCGCACCCTACACTTGTGTTTCTTGTTGTATTTTATTTCTTCTTTATCACAAGCTCTGCCTGTACCTATGCGGGCATGACTACCTATGTACTCTAAATATATTATTAATGAAATGTTTCTCTTGTTATGATGATTTCTGCTCCACCATTATATGTTTTCCTTTTTGAGTTCTCTCTATGAGTGTTAATCATGTCTCACGTTTCTGTTATTCGAATAGTTAAGTTCGCGGCTCTCACTTTGTTTTATCCTTTCAAAAAAAAAATTTTACCATAATTTCCGCTAAATATTTTTAAGAAAAGGATGAGACTATGAGGTAATAGCCTAATGTATAACCTAATGTGTTCTAGAAAGTTGGGTTAAAATTAGGGTGTTACTGTAACACCCTAATATTCGACCTAATACTACTAGTACGTACTTAGGCCAAATATTAGTCATTACTTACTATCATGGTTCTTCTTACTTGGGCAAATAGCTTAACGAAAATACAAGCCAATTTTTCTTTTTAAAAACATTACTTAAAATAGAAGCCGCGCGTATCTTACGGGGTCGGTATCATAAAGTGCAGAATTATAAACATAGAAGTGGCTCCATATCATAGCATCATCACAACTGAATTACTTCATATATATAATATGCCTACCCTACAGTAAGGAGTGACTCTTCAAGTACATAGTAACATGAATACGGCAGAAAAACAGAATACATGGAAAAGAACTGGAAAGAAGCATCCCTACCCATGTGCAACCTAAGATGGATAACCTCAACACAAAAGGGGTATCATCCATACTATGTGACGTGCGTGCACTAAGGACTACCGTTCAATCTCCATAGCAGACTCACGGGTACGGAGGAACGTAGCCAATCCACGGGCGAGCTCGGCAGTGTGAGCATGCCTCGTGGATCGAACGTGTCATCCACGCCGGTCGTGGTCCGCACCAAGCCCTCCGACGCCGAGTGATCGCTCTCGCTGCCTATCTGTCGCAGAGGCGGAGTGGGGGCAGAGCCCTCATGGTCCATGGGGAATCCTCTAAAGGGTCCTCCTCTGAGTGCTGCGATGATGGCACGTCTTTGCGCGCGTCAGCCCGAACCGGAAGAGTGGGTCCGCAGATTCCTCTCATGTCGTGGCCGCGCATGCTCAAAGATCGCGGGGTCACCATAGGGGGATGCTGGGGAGAAGCGATAACTGTACAAGGGGTGTGCGAATGGCCGTCCTAAAAACATGAAGATGCGCACAGTACACTGGCCCTCAAAATGAAATGACCCATGCTCCGGGTCATGGTGGATCTCCCACCGTGGCGTGTCAATGAATAGGACGAAGGTCGCCATCTCGCTCACGAAGACGTAATGGAAAGGAAAAGATAGAGGGAGTGAGATTCTTACTAAAGAAACTCAGTAGGGTTTTCCTTCTATCCTTGGTGTCATCATATATGTCTCCAAGAATCTCGGGTTTATTTATAAAATAATGGACATACGTAGGTTCAGTTATGAGCTTTCCAAAATCTCCTTTTCCGAGAATCCGTTCTTTTTATCACGGAACTTGTGTTACATAGGCTTTTATACTAACGTCATAGACATAAATCATGTAGCTTGGTACGTAGAACGTAAATCATATAACTGGTACATGGAACATAAATCATATAACTGGTACATAGAACATAATTCATATAACTGGTACATGGAACATAAATCATATAACTGGTACATGGAACATAAATCATATAACTGGTACATGGAACATAAATCATATAACTGGGTTACTTAGGTGACATAAGAACCTTTACTTAACTGGGCCGCCCTAATATTTCTCCCTTTTGAGAAAACTCTAGGTTATGAGCTCATACCACGCTAGTCGTCACTAGCATCTAGACTTTATCCATTTGGATAAGTCAACTTCCCAACTTTAAGTACGGGTTTAGGGGGCTAGAATCACATTGTCCCCACCCTTAATTCGGTGGTTTCAAAGGATTGCATTCTGATGTTCTAAGTCATCCTAAGTTTAACATGTTTCTTTAAGATGCCACATAATTAATGCATAACACATAATTACTACCTCGGCATCTTTACGTCCTTTTTAAAGAATAATAATAACATGTTAGTACACGCTATCACATAGGGATAATAGTTAACATGGCACCATACACGTCATGAGCTAACACATCAATTCATCATCAAACTTAGAGGCGCATAATCATCCCTTAAGGTAAAATCCCTAAATCGGGTAACCTCAAACTTTCCCATTACTTTCTAGTATATTTATGGGATTGATTAACCTCATTACCATAATCCATTAGGTTCTAAATCCTAATTAATTATGGTTGGACAGCTTTATGTAGTTGTTCATATTTGATGAATTACGTGTTCTAGAAAATGCGTTTTAAGCCTTTTCTCGCATCCGACTTTTTCTATGGTGCAATAATTAATACCTAAGCCAATTATGAGTCACTCCCACACATCTAGACATAATCTAATGTGATTCTAAATATTTTATCAAGGCTGGGCAGAAACTCATTTTGCCATTCTTTGTAGTTCTAGAATTCACACATTAAGCAAACAAAGTCACTAACAATGCTTTAACGAGTCTAGAACAATTATCACATACTTGGCAAGGTATTACAACATATTTGGACCACCCAAAACAGAATTTAAGGTGCTGGAGTTATTAAGGCAGAACCGAAATCCTTAAGGCATAAAATCATGAGAAAAACCTTTCTTTCAACCATATAACTTGCTAGTTTCTCTTGGAACTTTTTTGGGACTTCAAGACTATGTAAGATCAAAGCTTATTTTGCCAAAACTCATCATGGAACACCAAGGGCAGCAGCCATTTCAAGCTTGCTCTTGGCAAGGATTTAAAACTTAAAAACATGTTTAAAACCTTGGTTAAGTGCATCAAAGCTTAGAAAATTCTAAGACATGCATTATAGGCCCTTGTAGTTAAATGAAACTCATCCTAGAGCCATTTACACCACATGGCCGAATGATGTTCAAGGAGATACCTCCTTGATTTAATTCTTTTCTTAAGATGAAATGGGCAAGTCTTTGAGCTCTAAAGTTTCAAGTGATGACATAGAATAAACGTGCTATGCATTTCATTTTGTAGTCCTTTAGAAAATAAAGTGATAGCACAAAGTAAAGATGAAATGCATCTTCATTCTTATTCTTAGAGTTTAGTGATGACTTGAAATATAAAATGAGATGCAAAGCTTGAAACATAAACGTGCATTGTGCAAGTTCATTCATTATCTTGGGTCTTAGTGATGGCATAGGAAATAAACGTGCTAATGCAAAGCATAAACATAAACGTGGATGCAACTTCTTTTATATCTTGTTTAGAGCTCTTGCAAGACTTTAAAGGAAACAAGGTTTCAACCCATAACTCACCCTCACAAGAAAAGAAAACTAAACTCATGACCAACATGGAGGAAAGTAATCAAATATGCTTGGCCTAGGGACCAAGTCTATGCTCTAGAGCTTTGTTCATGTGACATACATCAACATGAAGCCCTCATCATCAAGCTACCATTTTTCTAAGTCCCAAAGCCTTTCATGGCCGAATACTCAAGAGAAAGAAATGGGGTTTTCAAAGATCCAAGAGAAACATAACTATGTCTTGAGCAAAACTTGAAAATAATAAACTTATTTTTAGAAAACTCAAGCTTTAGAGGTTGTTCATGTGACAAACATCATCACACAACTCTCATCATCAAGCTCCTCATATTTCAAGTCCAAGAGGCCTTCATGACCGAAAACTAACAAGAAGAAAAGGAAAGTTTCAAGGCATCAAAGAAACATAACTCATTCTTTGACCAAGACTTGAAAAGAGAAACCTTTCTTGGAAAAACTCAAACTTTAGAGTTTGATCATGTGACAAAGGCCGACATGAAGTGCTCATTACAAAGCTACCATTTTTCCAAGCTCTTTAAGCCTTCATGGCCGAAAACATCAAGGAACAAAAGCTCAAAAAGAGTTTTCATGAAAAACATAGCCTTGTCTTAACCAAGACATGAAAAAGATAAAACTTTTCTCAAACAAAACTCAAGCTTTAGAGGTCTCATGTTAGGATGAACACATGGTCATCCCAAAAGAACACTCATCATCAAGCTTTCCTCATTTTGGTCTTGAGGCCGAAAATGAAGAGGAAGAGAAAAGAAGAAACCGAAAATGTTTGAGAGAAAAACTTGCTAACAACACAACTTTCAAACAAGATAAACATTGATCATGAAAGTAAAAGAAAGCATTCTTGAAGAGCTCCCTACCTAGAGTTTGAGATTGAGAGGAAGTGAAGAAGATGAAGAGGTTGGAGAGGATGAGCTCTTGAACTTGAGAGAAAGAAACTCAAAGTGCTCTAACTCAAAGCTTTAGTGAAAATGAACAAAGGTGTTTCAAGTTCCCTAAGCTACCTATTTATAGAGAAGTGAAATGAATTAAATATTGGAGGCTTTTTGGGGGGAAGAATTCGGCCACATTTCAGCCACAAGAAGGAAGAAATATCTTTGCTCAAAGCATGGTGTTGGTTATTCAAAGTATGGTGAAAAGTCTAGCTATGCATGTCCTAAAGCATGGCTAGAATGTACCTTATTTTCCAACCTTTAAAAATGCATGAAAACACAAAATTTTGGGCTGCACAAGGGTGAAGAAAACCGTGCTCCTCATGCCCAAAAGAAGAGAAAATTTTCTAGACTTAAATTCCCAAAGCATAGGTAATGTGTTGTAAGACATGTTGTCTTGAAAAAGTTTGATAGAAAGCTTGAATGACCACAAAAACAAATCATTCTTTTTGAATTTGAAAGACATAATTTAATTCATTTTAGAAATGAATTGAAAACCTTGATTGACCATATAAAATATTCTTTGAGTCTTGAGTGACAATTTTTCTTGAAAGTTGATCATTGATTGAAAGTGTTCAAGACACATGTCACAAGATAGCTTGAACACATAGACTAATTTTTTGATGATTTCTAGAGAAAATGGCGCCATTCTTGGCAGCCTTGGGGAGGAGAAATATCTCCTTAAACCATGTTCTAGAAGTGTGTTTTGGTGTGACATAGATTAGGCTTAGGATTAAAAATTGCTAAGTAGGTACTTAGGTGCACTAATAGGTTAATTAAAACCATAAATCCCTAGGTTTAGAGGTGGTCTAGAAGGATTAGGGAGTCAACACCTCTAGGACTAGTGATGTGAGTGTGACAACTTGTCTCAAAAAGAAAAGTTGATGTGAATAGTGGAAACACTATTCGACATTATTCACATATTCTTTTTCCTTTTTAAAGAATAAGACTATGATGAGATTTGAATTTTCCCTAAGCAATTTTAGGTTTCAGTTAATTCTAAATGATGGTTTTGGCTCTAGATTAATTATGAAAATTAATTAACCTTTAATTAGAGCCTAATATTGCTTAGGTTTGGAGTTAAACGGCTCATTAAGCTGAAAATGCAATATGCAGGGGCAAAACCGTAATTTTTACCAAAAGTTGCCCGGGATCTCCGGGACTTAAACCAACATAGTTTATGCCTTAAAATCGTTGTTTTGAACCTCAGAACAAAGTCCTGGTCAAAACGGAACTTAATACTGCCTTAATTCTGTTACAGGGGTATTTTGGTTATTTACGCGCAGAAATCTCAGAAATGAGGTTTTCCCGCTTTGTTAGGCATTCATGCTCATACAATCCCCTTCATATAACATATGAACCCTATGAGGATGGCCAAAGTCGGCCGCCCTCGTGTTTCGGGTAAAAATGACCTCAGGGGCAATTTGGTCATTATGAAAGTTTAGTGAAAATCGGGGCGTTACAGTTACACTTATCCCTTTTGATAAGCTAAAGTCCCGACTCTACCCTTTTGAGAGAACGGGTTAGGCGGCTAAAATCACCTTTTCACCACCTATAGTCTGATGGTTCCAAAGGATCATTTTCTTATAAGTTTAAGTCACCATTAAATCTTTGCATGTTATATCACAATACAATTCATAAACATCATAGCATTTTCTCATTTATAGTCTTAAGCTAGAATAATATATATCAACTATAATCATGCATCTGGGAGATTCCCAGGAAAGAAAGGTGGGTCACAATGGACACGCTTAAATACCAAGTCTTTCCTTAGCCAGAACCTTTCCAAATTACACTTTTACAATGATACACTTTCTTCTAGCAACAAAGGTAAATTTTACATAATAAAGAATATTTCATGTATAAGCATTCTCATTATTTGCAACAGCAACTATAACATGCAAGCCAGGAAATCATTCAATGATATCAAGTACTTAATAAGCATCCAATACTTACATAGAATTATCAATTATAGAACTAATTAGTTATGCACCTAAGGGATTTATTACCATCCTTACGATTATTTATAGGCCTTAAGAACACTATTAAATCAAATGGGGTAGCATAGGTTGTAAGTTGTTCCTAAGGTTTCACGGTATGCTAGAAGTTATGTTTTAAATCCTTTCTTGTTACCAGCTTTCCCTATGATGCTGAAATTAGTTACTAAACCAATTATGAATCATTCTCCCTTATTTAAACATAATAAAACCTGGTTCTAATCGTTGCTAAAGATTCTGGATAGAATGCATAAATTTCATTCCCTAGAGTTCTAGAAATCTTGTTTTTACGGTTTTCTAGTTGCTAAGTTCATTTTTAGTGTTCGGGATCAATCCTAGTCTAATTGATACCAAATTTTTCATGGCTAACTAATCCTAGACAGAATTATAACATACTAAAACAGATTTGGCATTGGCTAAACTTAAAGGGGTCAAAAACTAGGTAAATTCTAGCTCTTCTATTGTCCTAGGGAGCTAGTTTTATCTCTAACATGCAGTGAATCATTCTCTTAACAATAAACCATAATTATCACAACTTCAAACATATCAAATCATTATCATACATTGATACTAAACTCATATTAGTGGCCAAATCATGAACCTCATGCAATTACATAGAATCATATTTTAAGTGCATATAAAATACTAGTTCCCCGTAAAATCCTTGCAAAGTCTTAAAACTCATTTAGAAACTAGTTCTTTTGTCAAACTTGGGAGGATCTTCACAATTAAAATTCTCACTTAAGATAAAAAGAGTAAGTCTTGAGCTTTAGAGATTTAGGTGACATCTTAGAATTATAAACATGCTATGCAACGTTATTTTAATCTTATCTTTATAAGGTGATAGCTTGGAATTATAAACATGATATGCAATTCCATTTTTTTATCTTTAAGATTTAAGGTGATGACTTGAAAATTAAACGTGATGCAAGAACTTGAAATATAAACATGATGCAAGAAACTGGAGCGGCGGTAATCCGCACAGACCCGATAGAGGAGAAGAGAATATTAAGAAAGCTGGAGCGGCGGTAGTCCGCACAGGGACGCTGAAGGGAGAAGAGAATTATTATTACATCTTTTTAAGCTCCAATCTCAAGACTTTTTAAAGAATAAATTCTTTAACTCCAATAATCATATTTCTTTGCTTGTGATACATGGCCAAGTCTTTGACCTCTAGGATCTTTAGGTGATGGCATAAAATAAACATGCCATGCGTTGATTCTTTTAGCCATTATAAAATAAAGTGAGAGCATAAATTAAATATGAGATGCAACCTCTTTATTATCTTGAAAGATTAAGTGATGACTTGAAACATAAACATGAAATACAAGCTTGGAAAATATGTCTTTCAAGTTCTAAACTAAAAATCTTTGTTTTAGCATCATAAAGCATTATTCTTTAAAGTTTTGCATCAAGTAGAATTTTCAAGCTTTAGAGGCCTAACTTGTGATGGATTTACAACCCACCCTCAAGGTCCTCATCATCAAGCCATCATCTTAGTTCCACCTAGGCCATATGGTCAATTGGTTAAAGAAAATGAAGAGGAAAACCGAAATGAAAAGCTAAGGTAAGTTCATAATTTCATCATTTTGAGCTAAAAACACAACTCCTCAAAGCATAGAAATAAATTTAGAAACTACTCCCTACCTAATCTGAGTTGAAGAAGAGGAAGAGAACTTGATTTCTTGAAGTGAAATGAAACAAAATCTCTTTGAAAAATTGAAGAAAGAATTCAGCCAAAGAGGAAGAAGAAAGAAAGTTTTTGGTGCTCCTAAAAACTAGTTATGAACAAAGCATTCCAAGACCACTCAAGCAAGCCTATTTATAGAAGATTTTGAGGCTTCTAATTGGCCAAAATGACGAGGTAGTTGGCGGAATTTTGCAGGAGAAATAAGGGAGGAAAAATCATTTTAGACAAAGTTGTATGAAATTAAGGAATTATGTCTCTTATGGTGACATTTTGGCATTTTGTTTTAGTGCAACTTTTGGCAATAATTCAACTGCATAATGGCATCAATAATTTCGTCCATTACAGCCCAAAGAAGTGAAATTTGTGTGTTCCATGCATTATTTAGGTGTAGGCAAGGTATTCATGTAATTTAGAGAATTTACGGTTAAGGGCTTAAGTGAATTAGTAAGCAATTTGGGTGTTTTTGAGCAATTTTGGGTTCTAATCAATCTAAATACATAATTTTGACTCTAGATTAATATTTAGAATTTAATAAGCTTTAATTTGAGCCTAATATTGCTTAGGTTTCGGTATACGAATCAAAAATCCCGAAATTCGCAAAACTGCCCAAAAACAGGGGCAAAATCGTACTTTCACTTAAAAACTGCCCGAGGCCACCCGAGCTTAACCAATGGTTAATCATGGCTTAAAAAAAATTTTAAAACATTTTAGTGAGGTTCGGGCTCAGTCGGCACGCACATCGGAGTTAAAACAGCCGCAGGGGCGTTTTGGTCATTTCGCGCGTCGGAACTCAAAATTGAGATCCTTCTGCTCTATTAACACACATAACACAAACAATCCCTTATTATCATCAAAACATCCCCTTGAGAATAGGTGGGGCCCACGATCCTCATTTTCTGAGTAAAATAACTTCAGGGGCATTTTGGTCATTTTATACGTATAGAAATTCAGGATTTGTGACTCTCGCATGAATCGCTCCTAACCTCTCTTCTAATGTTATATTCCTTTATTGGGGATTGTTCGGCCTCAAATCTTATGTAATAATTACCTACAGTAATTCGATAATTTCTAATGACAGTAAAAATTACAGTAAAAATTGGGGCGTTACAGTTTTTAGCCTCTTGATAAAATAAAATGGTTTGCAAAGAGTTTTAGAAGTCCTAAAATAATTTCAAGGGAAACTAGCAACTTATATGCTTTAGAAATGTCAAATTATGTGTCTCTTTGGACTTGAACAGTTCAGTTCTGTCTTGATGTGTTTGTTGCTGTATGATTATGTTTTGATGTGTTAGAATATGTGGAAATAACATATGATGAGGTGGGAACACTTCTATGCATGTTAGGAAAGAAACTAGCTTCATAGAAAAATCGAAAAGTTGGAATTTAACGTGTGTTTAACCCCTTCGATCCTAATCAATGCCAAAACTGTTTTAGTATGATAACAATCAGTTTAGGATTGATTAATCATGAAAAATTTGGTAAAATTTGATGTAGGATTGATTTTTAGAGCCTATAGAGAAACTAGCAACTAGAAAACTGTAAAAATACAATTCTAGAACTTTTGGAATATTTAATTCCCTAATTCTGTACAGCACCCCTATAAAGTAGTAAACATGATTTATAAATAGTTCAAAGGCTTAGGAATACCTCATAATTGGTTTATATTTAATATATAGCGCCTTAGGCGAAGACGGAACCAAGAAAGGGTCTAAAATGTAAGTTCTAGAATCCCGTAATCATGAAGAGGTAACTTTGCTCTCAGAGTATGATGCTGCCCAGATTTATTAATGAACATAAATGCTAGTAAGAATTATTAGTTGTGAACCTTTAGGTGCATAAGAGGTTGATAGAGAACAATAGAATAATCATATCTAACGTCTAAGACCCGTAAGGGTCAAAGCATAAGACACCGTAGGTTCAAGAGCATAATGAGCTATAATGTTACATGAGAATGTATGTTTAATTATGAGAATGACTTGATGTCTTATGGTGATGTTGAATGGCTATGCTTGTTCTATATGTTTCGTGGCATAAAGCAAGTTTGAAGGAAATCTGGTGTATGCCATTACGCTGTCGAATTTCCCACCAAACTTGAGGATTTGAGAAAAGTTTGCGAAAACTCCTGGGTGACATCAGTTCGGCCGGGCACCCCCAGAACAGATGTGATATAACACTGAGACGCATTCCTTCCGCTACAGTGGGGAGGAAATAAATCCGTGAGGGTATTGACGTTGAGCTTGTCAAAGTGGACAATTCGCTGTGTACTAGATACCAATAGAGCGTTTCAAAGAAGGAAATGATCCTAAGATAGGTGATCCAAGAAAGTTATATATACCCCCTCCATTAGCCTATATTAAATCTAGTGACGACTAGTTAGGATTGAGCTCATTCCTAGGCGATAGGTGAGATGTAGTTTGGTGACCAGATTATCGCCGAGCCGGTGAGTCGGTTGGATTTTTGGTGGATATGTTAAAAGGGTGGTCTTTAAGAAAAAGAACTTAAGAGTTTGACTTATAATTTATGTTTCTTTATGTTGAGCCCAAGAGCAATGATTTTCATGTTAATGTGCATATGGTATTGTCATGCATTCATCAAATATCTATTGCATTCATGCCATTAAGACTCATACTAAAAGACACCTACTTCGGATAAATAGATTTGGAAAGCTTAAAATTGAATCTTATGCATGTACACCTTTTTCATAATTAAAATCGAGGTGGCTGAGGACGACGACGATGACACTCGTGTTAGAGTCGGGAATCCCTACTGAGAATCTTGAATAAGTTTCTCATCCCTCTCTCTTCTTCGGTTGTCGTTTCTAAACGAGGATTACAACGAGGTTCGTGACTTCTTCTAAGACTCGTGCTTAAGGGTCATGCTAGCAAATGGAGTAGAGCGTCGTCGCGGAAGTATAGATAGTTTAGCTTTTGGATTGATACTAATCCAACCTTATAGGTGGATAAGGATCACTTCATATATATAGGCATGTTTTGATGTAAATAATGGTACAGTGATGCTAGTAATTTATGTATTTATGAAGGAGTGATGATATTATGATTGTTATGTATGATGCTATATTTCATGATTATGAATGGTGTGATTACTTTTCTTGCACGATGTGGTTATGATGAACGTTAGGTTAGCGCGTGGCTCGCGTTTTGTTTTTCAAGTTTTGAAAAAGAAAAATTTATTCGTATCTTCCGCTAAGTATTTTAATGAAAGGTTTTAAAGAATGAGACTAAAAGAGTAATAGACTAATGATTAACCTAAATATGTTCTAGAGTATTGGATTAAAAATTAGGATGTTACATTAGAGATCAAGTAAATGATGGTTTTGCAACCAACACCCAAAATCCTCATCATCAAGCCATGGTTTCTCAAGAACAAGGCCGAAAAAGAAAAGAAAGAAAAGGAAGCCTTTAGGCTGAAAAAGAAAGGAAGAAAAGGAATAAACTAAAATTTCAATATTCCAACCACAATGATTCAAAAGAAAAGAATGAAAACTTTAAAACAACTCCCTACCAATGGTATTTTTCTTGAAGAATGAAAGAGAGCTTGATCTTGAGAAGAAATGAGAAGAACAATCTTTCCCTTGGGCAAGGAAATTATTTCAGCTACTAGAGGAAAAGAAAGGAAGAAAAGTTTATCTTGGGTTTTGGTCTTAGAGGTGGAAAGGTTAAGTATTTCAATGGAAGATTTATGGTGTTTGTGTGGTGGTTTGAGGTTGAGGAGTGGTGGTTGATGGTGGCTTTTTTGAAGAATGAAGAAGAAGAAGAAGAAGAAGAACTCTTGAGAGTAAAGAAAGAAAACTCAAGTGTAAGAATAAGTAAAGGTTCTTGTAAGCTTTCTTGAGGATGTATTTATAGAGAAATGAAACATGAGATGATGAAAATGGGAGGGGGAGGCTGCAACAATGCACAAGGAAAAAGGAGAGAAAAACATCTCATTCAAGTGCATCATGTCATGGAATGGCTAGGTATGAGTTTGGGTATGGCTAAGTATGGGTTTAGGCATAGTTCTTTGAGTGTGTATCTTAATTAAAAAAAAATTCAACATGTGATGAAATGGAGGAGTGGCCATGTACTTCAAGGCCCTGGGCGGAGGAAAATATCTCATTTCATTTGTGTTATGACTTGGTTTAGGGAATAGGTTTGATTAGGTAGTTGATTAGGAGTAGTAATTTGTATTTAGGTGAGAAAGTGAGTAATTAAGGTTGCACAAAACATGGTTAAGGAGTGCTCTTGCTCAATTAGTGGGGTCAAACCTCATTCAATCAAGAATTACCATTATATCTTTGATTCCTTAATTTAAGGAATTGAAGACTGAAAATACTATTCATGAAAATGTAACATAAAGTCTTGAATTAAGAAAAAGGTTTGAGTTTCATTAAGTAATCTTAGGCCCTAATTAATTTTAATTAATTATTAAAATTAATTAATCTTTGATTAGAGCCTAATATTGCTTGGGTTTCGTTAATTATGTGATTGAGCTTGTTATGCCTTTAATTAGGGGCAAAACGGTAATTTTTCACAAAAACTTCCTAGGATCACCCATGCTTAGATAGATGTTAGGTCCTTTAAAAATGACATTTCAAAGTCTCGGGCAAAGTCCGAGTCCAGTCGGGAATTAATTCTAGGCCAATTAGTTATAGGGGCATTCTGGTAATTTTGAGTGCAGAAACTCAAAAATGAGATTCTTCTGCTCTATTAACACACATAAAACACATAGTCCCCATTCAATATTAAGACAATCCTTTGAGGATGATCGGGGCCGGCTATCCTCATTCTCCTAGTAAAAATGACCTCGGGGGTATTTTGGTCATTTATACTGTAACACCCTAATTTTAACCCAACTTTCTAGAACACATTAGGTTAAACATTAGGCTATTACCTCATAGTCTCATCTTTTTCTTGAAAATATTTAGCGGAAATTATGGTAAAATTTTTTTTGAAAGTATAAAACAAAGTGAGAGCCGCGAACTTAACTATTCGAATAATAGAGACGTAAGACATGACTAACACTCACAAAGAGAACTCAAAAAGGAAAACATATAATAGTGGAGCAGAAATCATAATAACAAGAGAAACATTTCATTAATAATATATTTAGAGTACATAGGTAGTCATACCCGCATAGGTACAGGCAGAGCTTGTGATAAAGAAGAAATAAAATACAACAAGAAACACAAGTGTAGGGTGCGACTACAATAAAAATCCAAAATGCTACCCTTCTAGTAAGCTACGAGTATAAATCCACCACCCCTCCCAAAAGATACAGCCGAAGGGAATATTCTTGCAACGCTTGTGTACTCGAAAGCTCCACCGGGGTATAGTGCACTTCCTGTGATCAAGCGTGTCAATGAAGTCAACGAATATCGCCATCGCTCTCTGAAGATGTGACGGGAGAAGAGAGAGAGGAGTGAGAATTATTAGTAAAGAATCTCAGTAGGAGTCTCCTATCCTAGGGTTACATCGTTCACATCCCCAGGAACCTTGGGTTTATTTCATAAAGACAAGTGAGCATATATCAAGTTCATTTTAAGTTCTAAAGTGTATTTTAGCCAAGGTCCATTCATTTTAGGATGATCTTAATGTCATGAATGCAACATAATAAAGAATGCATGCGTGGCGCTACTTAATGCACGTACATCAATCATCATCATACTTAGTGGTATTAAGTGGCAATTAGAACACATTCATATGGGACAAACTTAGTGACATAATCATAATCATAAAACTTCTCTTCCTTATGGGCCACCCTAAAAGACAATCGAACTGGGGGTGCTCGGCCGAACCGGTGTCACCCAGAACGTGTCACATCTCTAGGTTATGAGCTCATACCTTAACTAGTCGTCACTAGTTCTTACTTACCATTTAATGATAAGCGTATCATAAATCATAAATCCCGACTATCTGAGTACGGGTTAGGGGGAAAATCTCTTAGGGGTGCTCGGCCAAACCGATGTCACCTAAGAGTAAAAAAAATGGGTACCGATGTCACATGAGTTCTATGGAGGTGCTCGGCCAAACCGGTGTCATCCTAGAACCCATCTTAGTACCTTAATTTTCAAAATCTTTAAGTCCCCAAATTTGTCGGAAATTCGGCGGCACGATGGTATCACGCCGAATTTCTTCCAAATTTGGTTTATGCCACATAAACATATATCCTCATGAATTCCTCATATGAATAACGTCATCATCCTTCACATAACATATGCATCATCGTAAAACATCTTAACATACCTTAGTATCATATAAATATCATTCTCATATTCTTAATGTCTTATGCATTGACCGCTACGGTCTTTAACTCACAGTCTAAGTTATGAATCATTCAAAGCTAACCTCTCGGGTACTTAGGAGGTTATGACTAATGTATATCTCTCTTCATACTATGGTCAAGAATATCTCTCAATCTCAAAGGTGCAGAATTCATAATTTCAACTTTACGGGTACCTAGGAGTCACGACAATGACCCTTTCTAAGTTCGGTTTGCTCCTAAGGCACCAAGATCAAGTCCTAAACCAATTATGAGTCATTTCTACACATTTAAACTAATTTAGAACCATGATTATCATTACTAAACCTTGCTGGACAGAATCCAGAAAATTCTAACATTAAGGGATCTAGAACTCTCAAATTAATTCTTTTCTAGTTTCTAACCTTTCTTATCTTTTACTTATGAGTTTTTCCATTGATCATACTTAAACATAAGCACGTTATCATCGTTAAAACAGCTCATACAGTGGCCAAACATAGCAAGGCGGAACCAAAACAACACTCTCCATACAAAGGCATAAAACATACTTTTTAAAGCACATAGGATACTAGTTTCTCTTGGAACCTTTTTAAAACCTTCAAAACTCTTTTGTAAACATTTTTAACATCTAGAATCATCAAGATATTTATAACGGCAGTAGCTAAGTTGAATTTATTTCAAGAGGTCCTAAATTCATAAAACTTAGTTCTATATGTTCCTTGAATCCACATAGACTTAGAAAAATTATGAAGCACAGCTTATAGGCATTTGTGATCAAATGAAACTTATCCTAAGTTCATTCATCTCACATAGCCGAAGTGGGCATTCTAAGAGAATGCTTTCCATGTCTAACTCTCATTTGAGACCTTGGGACAAATCTTTGAGCTCTAGAGCTTTAGGTGATGGCAAAACATAAACATGCCATGCACTTCATTTTTTATTGTTCATTAGGGAAATAAAGTGAGAACTTGAAAAGTAAATAGCTCAAAATAAATATGAGATGCAACTTGTTATTATCTTGGATTTTAAGTGATGACTTGAATAATAAACGTGAAATGCAATGCTTGGAAGTTAAATATGAATATGCAAGTTCATTTTTAGTCTTAGAGCATTAGTGATGACATAAAAATAAATCATGCTATGCAAGGCATAAACTAAATATGAATGCAAGTTCATTTTGGTTTAATAACTAGAGCTCGTCCAAGACTTTAAAGAACCAATATTCACAACCCCAACATAGTCTCATCAAGTCAAGAGAATGGAACTAAAAGAAATCTCCATATTTTCAAGAAAAGGAATTATGGCCGAAATCATGAGGCTAAGAGAAATTAATCCATATTCCTTTTTGAAATCATTCTTATTTTCTTAAGTTGAAAACTTTAGTGAACTTCATAGCATAATAATAAAAACTAAAGAAAACTCAAGCTTTAGGGGTTTCATTATGATGAACACATAGTCATCATCTAGAGGTCCCCATCATCAAGCCATCATGTATGAGTTTAAAGGTCATGAAGGCCAAAAACTCAAGAAGGAAACCAAGAGAGTTTTAAAAAGAAATTCTAAGAGGTAGCTAGAGAAAAACTCATTTTTTCATGGAAATGAGATGCAAAGAAACACTCCTACCTAGAGTGAAGACAAAGAGCTTGAACTTTGAGAGAAGAAAACAAGATGATGAGCTCCTCCAAAAGGCTTGATGTTTTCGGCCAAGGGGAGATAAAGAGGTTAGAGTTGTGTTTGAGGTGAGGTTGTGTTTGAGATGAAATATTTGAGAGGTTTGATGGTGATTCAAGGTTATGGGGTGATGTGTGAAGGTTATGAGATGATGATGATGAAGTAAAGAGATGAAAAAGATGAAGATGAAAAAGAAAGGAACTCTTTGGGACTAAAGAGAAAGAAAGAAACTAGCAAGACTACTCTAAGCTTTAGCAAATGCTCAATGTGCATCCAATGCTAACACAAGCTCCCTATTTATAGAAAAACAAAGTGATAGGTGAGAGAATGGAAAGCATGGCTGATGGTAAGAAAGAGAAAATATCTCTTTGATGGTGTCATACAAGCATGGAGCTCATGACACAAGGTATGGCTTCAAGCATGGGTTTTTGAGTGATCTTTTCTTTAAATTGTGGATGAAATTAGGCTTCTAGAAGACCAACATGGCTGGAAGTTTTTCAGCCACAAATAATTGAAGGGAATGATTTATTTTACTTGGTTATTCATTTGGAAAAGCAAGCTTGATTGAAATTGTGACAAGGCATGACAAGTGAGGTGATTTTCCTTTAAGTTTGAAATGAAATAATTCATGAAAATGGGGGATGATTTTCGGTCAGATTTGGGCAGCAAGGAGAGAGGAAAAATCTTCCATGTAATTGGGTGTTAATGATAGGATTAAGTGTAGGTTAGTTTAGGTACAAGGTTAGGAGTAATTAAGCTTAAGTTTAGGTAACTAAGCATGTGTATTAGGAATTTTATGACAAGGTTAGGAGTGCTCTTACATCATTAGAGAATTTAAAACTCATTTGTGAATAAACAATGTGTATCACAATCCCATGATTTAAGGAAAGAGAGAGAAAACACTATTTGTGCACTATTTGCACACTATTCATTGATTCCTACACTCAAAGTCCTTGAATTTAAAGATAGGGTTTTAAGTTTATCTAAGCAATTTTAGGTTCTAATCATCCTTATTAAATTATTTTGACCTTAGATTAATTATGGAAATTAATTAACCTTCGATTAGAGCCTAATATTGCTTAGGTTTCGCTTAACCGTGTGATTAGGTGCAAACATACGAAACTACGGGCAAAACCGTAATTTTACACTTATTTTGCCCGGGACCTCCAGGACCAAAACTGAGACCACAGAATACATAAAAACGTCTTTTAAACCCATCTAGAGAGGTTTCGGGTTCATCCGGCACTTGCAAAAGGGTAAAACGCCACAGGGGCGTTTTGGTCATTTTGACCTGAAAACTCGAAAAACGAAATTTTCGATCCCGGAAAGAAACACAAGTCATCCAATCCCCTTCCAACATTGAGTTTGCCCTTCGAGTACTGCCGGACCTGGCTTTCCTCGAATTCCGGGCTGATAATGACCTCAGGGGCATTTTGGTCATTTTCACTCTAGCAGAAAATCAGGGCGTTACATATACACAAAAAAATTGGGGCGTTACATTTAGTTTCTCAAGGTCTTCTTCAAGATCAAATAGGTCTTGAGAAAAATTCTTCTTATTTTCTTTGAATTTGATGTGGATGGTCTTTTCAACACATAGAGTCCTCTTGTTATTTACCACATAAGCCTTACAAACTAAAAAGTATTCTAAAAAATATCATCATTAGACTTTGGATCAAAGTTTGTGAGCTTGCCCTTGGTGTCAAGAATGAAATAGTTAAAATCCAAAGACATAGAAATATAATATGTTGGGTTTTCTATCTTTCCAAAGCTCATAAGGAGTTTTCTTAAGGATGGGTCTTAGAAAAACTCTATTTTGGATGTAGCAAGAGGTGTTAACAACCTCTACCAAAAAACCTTTAGATAAACCGATCATGACCTGACTTAGAAATATGATCGGCACTCGAGAAATCCCATCCCCACATAAGTCTCATGACCTTTGAGTCTCTATATGCATATTTTAGCATAAAAATCCATTTATAAATCATTAATTCATCTCTAATATATCTCCTACAAATCAAAAGCATCATAAATCAGACTCTAAATTTGTATATTTAATATAAAATATATTGGTTGCTTTCTATCAATAAGATAAACCATGGAAACAAAAAATCATGTAAATATGAAATAATCTGAATCACGGTGCAAAACATGCAAAATAACTCTATGGCCTGGAACCCTGCTTGCATTGACACTGGAGCACTCTAGGAACAACAAGAAGACACTTCACTCCAATATGAAGCTCACCAACTGATATCTTTACTATTGGAAAGGAGGTGACTAGGAAGAACCCACAGCAGTAGCTACTATATATGTAATAGGAGAAAGCAGAGAGGTGAGTTTTATCTAAAACTCAGTAAGTGAATTCTCATCCATAACCTCTTTCATAGGATGACAACCAAGATGCATAAAATCACGATACACCCTGATTTTCTCTATGCGTAAAAATGACCAAAATGCCCTTGAGGTCATTTTTACCTGAAAATCGAGGACGGCCGACCTCGGCCATCCTCATAGGGCTATTGTAATGTTTGAAGGGGATTATATGTGATGGCGTGTTTAATAGAGCAGAAGAATCTCATTTTTGAGGTTTTTGCGTGTAAATGACCAAAATACCCTTACAGTAATTTAAGGCAGTTTTAAGTTTCGTTTTGACCCTGGCTTTGCCTGGAGGTTCAAAACAATGATTTTAAGGCATGAACTATGTTTGTTTAAGGTTTGTTTAAGTCCCGGTGGTCTCGGGCAGTTTTTGAGTAAAATTACGATTTTGCCCATGCTTAGTGCATTTTAGGCTTAATGAGTTATCTAACTCAGAACCTAGGTAATATTAGGCTCTAATTAAAGGTTAATTAATTTCCATAATTAATCTAGAGCCAAAATCATTATTTAAAACTAATTGGAACCTAGAATTGCTTAAGGAAATTCAAACTTAATTCTAGTCTCTTCCTTTAAAGAGAGAAAGTATCTATAAATAGTGTTTTCACTATTCACGCTCCCATTTCCAAGAAAGGTTGTCACACTCACATCACTAGTCATAGAGGTTTTGACTCCATTAAACCTACAAGACCACTTCTAACCTAAGGAATTATAGCTTTAATTAACTAATTAGTTTACTTAAAGTACCTACTTAACAACCCTTAATCATAAGTCTAATCTATAACACACCTAAACACACCTTTAAACCATGATTAGCGGAGATGAATTTTGCCCCCATGGCTCCCCAAAAATGGCGCCACTTTTCCCTCCACTTTGCATCACATGTTGTTTGAATGTGTGGCACACAAATGGCCATGTCTCCAAGACAACTTCTCATTCATTCTCCTCCACACACTTCCCTCATTCTAGAAGAAAACCACATGGCCTCTTCCCCTCCACTCATTCATGACTCAAGGCTCTATATATAGCTTGCCTTGGTGAACATTTTGCTACTTTAGTTCATTTGCAAAGTTTAAACTTCCAAGAACAAGTTCTAGTCTCTTCAAGTTCTCTCAAATTTTCCTTTTTTCCTCCTTGTCCAAGCCAAAACCGCCACCTTCTCCACCTCCAATCTTCATCTCTTTTTCTTCTAAACACACATCCAAGTCCAAACACAAGCCAACAACACATCCTTCCTCCATTTCCTTGTTTGGCCGAAAATACATACCCAAGTTCAAAGGAGATTTCTTCTTCTTGTTTTTCAAGATCAAACCTTTCTCCATCTTCAAGAGCACAAGTACTAGGTAGGGAGTTTTTCTAACAATGCTTTCCTTGTTCTCTATGTCTTGATCTTGTTGGAAAAATGTTGTTTGGATGAACATCCATGAAGTTTTATTTTCGATTTCATCCTTTTCCTTTTTTCTTTTATTTTCGGCCTCAAGGCCAAGATGATGATGGCTTGATGATGAGTGCTCTCCAAGATGTAACTATGAGTTCATCTCAACATGAGGCCTCTAAAGCTTGAATCTTTTTGAAGAAAAGCCTCACCTTTTTTCAAGTTTTAGTCAAGTATGAGCTATGTTTCTCTTGAATCTCTTGGAACCTCACTTTCTTTTTCTTGAATGTTTCGGCCATGTAGGCCTTGGATGCTTGGAAAAATGGAAGCTTGATGATAAGGGTTTCATGTTGATGCTTGTCACATGAACAACCTCTAAAGCTTGAGTTTTTAAAAAGGAAAGTTTCATCTTTTTCAAGATTTATTCAAGAATGGGTTATGTTTCCTTTGAACCCTTAAAAACCTCATTTCTTTCTCTCAAGGTTTCGGCCATGAAGGCCTTTGAAACTTGGAAAAATGTAAGCTTGATGATGAGGGTTTCATGATAGTGCTTAGCACTTGAACAACCTCTAGAGCTTGATCTATGTTTCAAACAAACATGGTTTTCGGTTTTCTCCTTTCCTTAACTTGTCATGAACTTTGTTTTGATGATGGTTTAGAATGATGTTAAGTATTCAATGATGAGGACTCATGATGTTGGTGTTAACACATCACCAAGGTCTTGGTCCCTAGAGTTTAAAAATGGTCCATTATTCCTTGCTAGGATTCGGCCATTTCCATTCTTTTGAGGTTACCACCTCTATGAGTTCATTCTCTTTATGTTTTGCTTAACTCACCATGGTTTTATCCAAGGAAAGAAAAGAAATTAATAAGGTTTTCAAAAAGTCCATAACCTACCCTTGTCAACCTTAAAGTTGGCCGGCACATTCTAGAGTTCTCTCTAGATAGGGGTTATTGGGCATTAATAAAGAATATGACATAGGTCCCTTTATGTTTATATCTTTAAGGCTTAGTAAAGCTTCTTATCTTTTCTTGTGAGGATGAGTTTTGGGTTGGAACTATGTTCTCTTTAAAAGTCTTGCAAGAGCTCTAGACAAGATAAAAGTAACTTGCATTCATGTTTACTTTATGCTTTTGCATAGCACGTTCATTTCTATGCTATCACTAAACCCCAAGATAAGGAATGAACTTGCATAATGCACGTTTAAATTCCAAGCTTTGCATCTCATTTTATATTTCAAGTCCTCACTAAACTCAGAATGAAAATGATTATGCACTTCATATTTACTTTGAGCTATCACTTTACTTTCTAAAGGACTCTAAAATGAAATGCATAGCACGTTTATTTTATGTCATCACCTAAGATACTAGAGCTCAAAGACTTGCCCATTTCATCTTGAGAAAAGATCTATCAAGGAGGTATTTCTTGGATATGCATTCGGCCATGTGATGATAATGGCTCAAGCATGAGTTTCATTTAGTTACAAGGGCCTATAACCTATGTTTTAGGATTTTCTTAAGCATAGGTAGTCTTGAAGAATGCTTCAAGCATGTTTTTATGATTTAAATCCTAACCATGAAAGAAAATAGATAGGTACTGCCCTATGTATTTTGTAAAGGTTTTTGACAAGATAAATTGATTTCCAAAGAGTTTTAGAAGTTTCAAAAGTGTTCCAAGAGAAACTAGCAAACTATGTGAACTAGAAATGTTTTATTTTGAGCATTTACATGCCTTCAAGTTTCAATTCTGCCCTTTTATTTTCCAGCACCTTAAATTCTGTTTTGGGTGGTCTATATGTGTTTAAATACCTTGCCTTTTGTATGATAAAGGTTCTAGGCATCTTAGGCATGCCTAGTAACTTGAAATGCTTGAAAATGTGAATTCTAGAACACTTAGAATCAAAAGTAACACTGTTTCTGTCCAGCAACCCTTAGGTGCAGAAATCATGTTTTATAATTAGTTTATATGTATAGGAATCCCTTACAATTGGTTTAGGGATGATTTATAGTGCCTTAGGCGAAGACAGAACTTAAAAAAGGTCTGAAACGTAGTTTCTAGAACCTCATGAACTGAACTTATACATTCTGTTCCAGCCTTGTTTAAGTGTATAGAATCACATTATATGATGTCTAGATGAGTGAGAGTGACTCATAATTTGCTTAGGTATTAATTCTTGCATCATAGGAAAAGTCGGTAAAGAGAAAGGATCTAAAACGCAACTTCTAGAACACCGTAATCCATCAAAACTATGCTTACTGTAACACCCTCCTAACTACCATGCTTTACTCGAGTGTTAACATAGTAATTAGAAAAGTATTACTTACCTTCATAATCTATACTAGTCGAAAGAAATGAAATCAAATAATGTAGACATATATGTTGCAAAGCCAATATATACATATATGGACATTGTTGTTCAGTTTACAATATGTAATACTGTAAAACAAACTAGTCATTTCCTAAACATCTGGGACTCAGTCCAAAAAGTACACCTCTACTGTCTAATTTGACCTGCTCAAAGGTGAGATCCAGCAAAATTTTTATACAAACAGGATTAGACCTCACAACATTTAATAGGATCACTATGCAGGCTAGCGGGTCTCTAGTACCAAACTACCACTATATACATATCAAGGGTCCCTAAAGGTCTCACATCCTACTAGATGAAACCATTGGCCATCGGTATGATGGCCTCACCTCCATGGAGGCATCAGGACCCTCGGGTGGGTGCGAATCAAGACGAGGATGAAGAGGGATCATCCATTTGGAGGGGTCTTTGGCGGTGCATGCGGAATATCAAATATCCTGGGTGTGCCAAGTGGAGAGGCACACCATCATAAGGGAAAGCAGGTCAAAGTCGATAAATACAGAGGTACTAAAGGAACGACCAAAAAACACATAAGCGCAGACTTGCGAGTAGCCCACTACATACAGAAAGTCGAGGACAGGATCATAATGCCACACCCACTGCGGTGAGTCAAGGAAAAACACTATTGACGGCATCTGCTTGGATCTCGATTAACACAAAATAAATATAACCGTAGGGATGAGAATATTATAAAATCCTCAGTAGGGTATTCCCTCAGGTATAATACAAAATTCAAATGATAAACTCATTCATGTAAGAATAATCATGCAAAATTATATGTATCCATACCAAGGTGTATACATCATGTAAAGCCAAGTACAAATCTGAATGATTTGTATATTGTTCCCTCGTACCCATAGGATTCAATCTCGTGCATCTTTCTTTTTCCATTAACATATGGAAGACTTAGATCCATACTAATTAGTATTTACTCTGCATAACTCCACAATGGGCAATAGGCCTTATCAGGACATGAGCTCATTCCTATACGTGATCTTCGGACTTCATATTTTTTTTTCCTTTTTTGCCGAATCTCACGCAGTTCTATTCCTAGCCGATACATCTATCGACTCATAATATCTCTAGGGAAGTCCTTATTTTTGCCTTCCCTTTTTTGTCAACATAAGTCTTGTTTCTATTTTCCCCATATGCTAGAATATGCACAATTGAATTTCTTGCACTTTTATTAAATATACTCACCCATCATCATTTAGCTTCTCAATGCATGCCCAAGTCATGTGCAAATGTTTATTTACAATGAATTCTTCATCCATTTCTCATAATCAAATCTTTAAATAATGTAGCATGTATGTATACTTCTCATACTTTTGTTATAAGCCATTTTACTTCTAACTCAAGAATTTGATTCCTTTCCAGCACAAGAACAACATCTGGCAGAATTCATACTTATGGGGAATAATTTATCTCACATACCAAACAACCAATTTAAAGGCTATAAAAATTCCTTGAGATACTTCAATATGTCCATAAGGCCCTGTAAAAATTTCAGATTAAAAAGAACTTTTTAACTATGTTAACAAAATTAGGCAATTTTGGTGGTCAGAACCCACTCAACCTCAGCTCAAAAACTGAAATTCATAATTTTTAACCCTATCAATTGAACCCAGAAAATTCTAAATAAAAATCCTAGTAAAACCTAAAGATGTCTCTGATATCCTGTACAAATTTCAAGTGATTATTCCATCATTTCGTATGGTAACAAAATTAGCAAAAGTTATAGCTTCTGTTCCAAGAGTTCAAGCAGCATAGGTACTAGTTCAGTCCCAGATTTTATTAAGGCAGTAAAAATCAAAATTAAAGCTCAAGAAAATTCATGGAACTAGCTTAAGATGTTATCTTCAACATAAAATTTTTCTAGCTCATACAAATACCTACAAAAAAGTCAGAAAAATCATGATCATACACTGCCTGTAGGAAACCGAAAATCCAGCAAGCCTCACTCAACATCCTTTGACAAGAATTGATTTTTCCATGATACCAAACTAACATACCTATGCAAATATATCAACATCTAGGTGTAACATCACATAAGAACCCAATTTTATCCTATTGAAACAAGCCAAACTCAGCAAGAACAGAAAATCACAAGAACAATTCACAAAAACCCTACTCTTGGAAGCTATTGGATCCTTGTCTCTAGCTTGTTCCAAGATGCACTTTCTTCACTTCAAAGCTCTCAAAATCCACTTAAAACCTCCTCAAATTAGTGATGGATGAGGTATTAAGGCAAGGTCTAGAGATTCTAATCGGTTATATTTGTAGAGATTGAAGTGTAGAACAACTTTTGTGAAGGAAGATTTTGGTTTTATCAAGGTTTGGTTTAGGATTTTTGAGGTTGAAATCAAGGTTTTTGATGAAGAAGAAAATGGAGGATTTGCTGCTGTCTCCCCTTAAGATGGCCGAGAATTGATTCCTTTTTGGAGAAGATTTGAACTCATATATATCTTGTAATAATGGCATAATATTATATAATATATTTAGATAAGTTCTAATCAAAAAGTGAATTGGATGGCTATGATTAAATCTTGTAATCCAAGATTGAATCTTAGCCATTCACTTAATTTAAAGATATAAACTAATTTATTTTATAGAGATCAAATTAGTTTTCGGTGTTAGAATTCGCACAATCGAGAAATTCCACGAACGGGTAAAATAGTGTACAGAGTAATCAAACATTGGCCGAAAAATATTTTCGGGTATAAAATCTTTATTTCTTCCTATTCCTAAACATAATATTATAATTTCTCAATTTCTAGTATCTTCGGGACCTAATTCTGGGGTTTCGGCTGTCCCGGCGGGCCTGCGGGGCCCGCAAAACACTATTCACATTTTTTTTTTTTTTGCTGCTTCCTTGAATCCTTCTCATCATGTCTACATATGTCAAAATCTTAAAATTCTCATTAATAAAACCTCATTTAATTTCTAAAGAGAATTAGGGTGTTACATTACCACCCACCTTAATAAAAATTTTGTCCTCAAAATTTCATACCTGTAAACAACTCTGGATAATCCTTCTTCATGCTTGATTCTAATTCCCATGTATATTCTTCATTTCCAGGTCCACCCCAAGCCACTTTTACAAGTTGCACAGATTTATTTCTAAGTTGCCTGACTTCTCTATCAATGATCTGAATAGGAGGGGTTTGAAATGTCAAGTCATCCCTTAACTGTATAGATTCGGGCTCAATAATATGGTTTGGATCTGGGTGGTACATTCAGAGTTGAGATACATGGAAGACATTATGAAGGTTAGACAAATGTGGGGGTAAGGCTATCTAGTAAGCAGCTGACCCAATTCGTCGAAGAATTTGAAAAGGACCTATGAACCTGGGTGACAACTTTTTAACTCTAAGGGCTCTACCTACTCCAGTAGTGGGCGTGACCTTCAAGAATACATGTTCTCCCTCTTGGAATTCTAAAGGTTTCCTTCGAGTATCAGCATAGCTCTTTTGACGACGTTGTGCGGTGAGAATCTTGCTCTCGATCTTAGGATCTGCTCCGTTGTTTGGTTAACAAGTTCGGGTCCCAACAGTCCCGCTTCTCCCGAATCATACCAACACAGTGGGGATTGACATTTTCTTCCATATAGAGCTTCATATGGGGCCATACCAATACTAGTGTGATAGCCGTTATTATAAGCAAATTCAACCAACGGAAGCAACTTGTCCCAACTTCCCTTCTGCTCAATCACGAATGCCCTTAGCATATCTTCTAGGGTTTGTATGGTTCGTTCTGTTTGCCCGTCAGTTTGGGGGTGATAGACAGTGCTCAAACAAAGTTTGGTACCAAAGGATTTTTGGAACGCTCCCCAAAATCTCGAAGTAAACCTTGGATCCCTATCAGAAACTATTGAGGAAGGAACACCGTGTAGTCTTACTTTTTCTTGGATGTACAAGGAAGCTAACTTATCCAAAGGAAAATTAGCCTTAATAGGTAAGAAATGAGCAGACTTGGTTAATCTATCTACTATAACCCATATAGCATCATGACCTAACGATGTTCTTGGCAAACCCACTACAAAGTCCATAGAAATACTTTCCCACTTCCATTCCGGGATTTCTAAAGGCTGCAGGGTCCCAGCTGGTTTTTGATGTTCTATTTTAACTTTTTGGCAAGTTAAACACTTCTTGACATATTCTTCTATATCTTTCATATATATCTTGTAATAATGGCATAATATTATATAATATATTTAGATAAGTTCTAATCAAAAAGTGAATTGGATGGCTATGATTAAATCTTGTAATCCAAGATTGAATCTTAGCCATTCACTTAATTTAAAGATATAAACTAATTTATTTTATAGAGATCAAATTAGTTTTCGGTGTTAGAATTGCATAGAAATTCCACCGAACGGGTAAAATAGTGTACCCGAGTAATCAAACATTGGCCGAAAAATATTTTCGGGTATAAAATCTTTATTTCTTCCTATTCCTAAACATAATATTATAATTTCTCAATTTCTAGTATCTTCGGGACCTAATGCAGGGTTTGGTGTCTGAGCAGACCTACAGAGACCCTTAAAACACTATTCACGTTTTGTTTTTTTTTTGCTGCTTCCTTGAATCCTTCTCGTCATGTCTACATATGTCAAAATCTTAAAATTCTCATTAATAAAACCTCATTTAATTTCTAAAGAGAATTAGGGTGTTACACTTACTGCCTATGCTGCCCAGCCATAATAAATTAGGTTCTAGGACTTAATAAATTATGGTAATGAGATTAAT
The DNA here is from genome assembly GCA_031216125.1 of Dalbergia cochinchinensis. Lineage (NCBI taxonomy): Eukaryota > Viridiplantae > Streptophyta > Magnoliopsida > Fabales > Fabaceae > Dalbergia > Dalbergia cochinchinensis. The sequence continues at coordinate 26,924,424 of CM062375.1, read as the reverse complement.
CAATCCCTTAGAGGCATAAGGAAATAATTTGGAAGTTTGAGGTTACCCGATTTAGGGGTTTATTCTTAAGGGAAATGATTTATATGTTCTATGTGAATGATGATGGATTATTGTGTTGTCTCATGACCACTATGATGCTATACGAGTTATTGCTCTTAAATCATGATTGTATCATTTGCATGTTATGGTTCCCTTTAGAACTTTAAAGATGCCTATGTTAGAATTACATGTTATATGTGACATGCATGAAATATGTAGCATCTTGCTATGACTAAACTATGAGAAAATGATCCTTTGGAACCATCAAACCACAGGTGGGGATGAGGTGATTCATATGTAACATGCATGAACTATGGGGCATCTTGTCATAACATGCTAAGACTTAAGGTGACATTAAACTATGAGAAAATGATCCTTTGGAACCATCAAACTATAGGTGGGGATGAGGTGATTCTATGCCCCATAGACCCGTACTTTAAGTCGGGATTTTTAACTTATCACAATGTGATAAGTCCAGATGCTAGTGACGACTAGCTGAGTATGAGCTCATAACCTAGAGATTTCTCAAAAGGGAGAAATATTAGGGTGGCCCCCAGGAAGAAAAGAATAATATGTCAACGTCACCTAAGTAACCAAGTTAAGCTACCATGCACCATGTTTTAAGTACCAAGTTCTACATTCCACGATTCATGTTTTATGTACCATGTACTATGTATCAAGTTCCATGTTCTATGTTTATGATCTATGTTTTTATGACCCATGTATCATGCACTATGTCTATGAATACTATACTTGCTAAAAAGCTAGTACTGTTTGCATATGGTATTGACATGCATTCATTCAATATCTATTGCATTCATATCATTAAGACTCATGTTAAAAGACACCCACTTCGGATAAATAGATTTAAGAAGTTTAAAATCAATCCTTATGTATGCGCACCCTTTTTATAATGAAAACCGGAGTGGCTGGGGACGATGACGATGACATTTGTGTTAGAGTCGGAAATCCCTACTGAGAATCTTGAATAAGTTTTTCACCCTCTCTTTTCTTCCGTGCCATCTCCAGACAAGGATAGTAACGAGGTTCATGACTTCTTCTAAGGTTCGTGCTTAAAGGTCGCTTCAGCAAACGGATGCCGAGGGTCGTTGCGGAAGAATAGATAGGATAGTCTCTAGGTTGTTACTTATCCAACCTCGTAGGTGGATAAGAAGTATTTCATATATATATGCATGTTTTGGTGTGAACACTGATGCTAGTACTATATAACTATAATGATGTGGTTATGATATGTGGTTAATATAATGTTGTATTTCATGTTTATATGTGATTTCTTTTCCTTGTAAGTTATGTTTATGACGAACGAAAGGTTTTATATTAATGCGAAGCTCACGTTTTTGTTTTCAAGTTCAAAAAGAAAAATTTATTCGTATTTTCAGCTAAGTAATTTAAAGAAAAGATGAAACTAAGAAGTAATAGACTAATGGTTAACCTAAATACATTCTAGGAGTATTGAGTTAAAAATTAGGATGTTACAGCTTGCATTGACACTGGAGCACTCTAGGAACAACAAGAAGACACTTTACTCCAATGTGAAGCTCACCAACTGATATCTTTACTATTGGAAAGGAGGTGACTAGGAAGAACCCACAACAGTAGCTACTATATATGTAATAGGAGAAAGCAGAGAGGTGAGTTTTATCTAAAACTCAGTAAGTGAATTCTCATCCATAACCTCTTTCATAGGATGACAACCAAGATGCATAAAATCACGATAATAATAACAATAAAACAAGCTCTAAAACAATTCCATCCATATATATATATATAAACATATTCAAACAAAAATCTAAACCTCTTTGAATCATAAATAACAGTACCCTAAACATGATAAATATATATAAGAATGATAATAGCTATATGTAAATATCTCTATTCTCTATGGGTACCTCACTAGGTCCAAAATTGCTTTAGTCTCTAAAAGCTTGCCCCTATGGCTGCTTAACATACCGCCTCCATGGCAGCCAAGTATGTCATGGTTAAAGTCTTAAAAGATTGCTGATGAGGACATAGCTAATGGCAAGGACAACAAGGCACTGAGAGGACTTGGGGGACCCATGACAAGAGCAAGGGCTAGCAAAGCAAAGGAAGCATTACAACAAGTTGTAGCAATAATTCTTGAGGTTGCCCCTAATTTGGAAGACTTGAAGCCCAAAACGGTGCATTGCATAACCCCACTTGAAGACCCCTAATGCTATATAGACCACCATCGTCTTTTTAAGCCTTTTATGTTACCAAATAAAGTTTGTAATAAGTGTATTTAGGCTGCCATATGGACATACAAATTTAGCTTGGTTTTGGGTTGTTTTCTTTCATTTTTACTAAGTTTTTAAGTGGGCTAGATGGCCCATATGAATAGAACATGAAGTTCAGGAAGCCTTGGTGGCTGAATGCTTTTGTTTCATTTAGCTCATAAGGAGTTTGGCTTTTGGTTTGCATACTTTGGCCAACTTCAATCAGATTTCTCTTTGCCTTTTCATTTGCATATAGGGAGGTTTCATATGTTAGTAATGGTACATTTATTCTGAATTAGTGTGGCTGTCCATGGTCTTATTTGTATGCACCCCTTTGGAGGAATAATCAGATTGAAAATTTTGTTCAATGACTTTGTGAGAGAATTATATTCGCCTAGGTTCTTGGTTGAATAATTTGAGGACTTATCAAGGGCTGCTCAGTACTCTTGTGGCGTCCATTGAAGGCTTATTTTCCATCCTTGGAAGTGGCGCCTATCACCACTATCACTATCTTCCATTTCTTTTCCCTTTGAAATATCCATCTTCTTCAACCCTAAAATCCCTTGCTGGTCACATCCCCTTCTAGGACCAAAAATAACCCAATATTTTCCATTAAAACTCCATCAAAACCTTCCCATGCCAATTTGAATTGTTTCCCTAATCAAATAAGGAACCTACTCAAATCAAATGAATCATCTTAACTAACCCCATTTTGTCATGCAATCCAACCCATCCAAGTCTAAATTTTGGCTCTTATCAACCCCAAGGAGTCCTAATTTTTTATGTGGCATCAACCCTAGAAGATCTTGAATCAGTTCTACACATCAAGGGACACATCATCTTCAAATTCCTGCAACAAAAAAGAAACTTCACAAAATAGAGAGCTAGTAGCACTTGCTCTAATTATTTACTTTCCTTACTCAAAAAGTAAAAGCATTTTTTTCATGACCATAGCCTTTTTCACCTCTTTTTCTTTAATAAATAGATTTTGTGATTTTACCTCTGTTTTTCCACTCTCTTTTTCGTTCTCCTTTCATTTTTTTTCCTTTTTCTTTTTACTCTCTTTTTCTCTTCTTTCATGTTTTCTTTTATCTCTTATTTTGGATTAATCCTCACCAACCTCTCTTGGAGATAAAGTGCAAGAATAGTCTTGCACTCTTTATGTAAAAATGAAAATTTATTTGCATACCCATCATGTAAAGCTTTCTTATCATATTGCCAAGGTCTACTAAGAAGTAAATGGCAAGGCACCACATCACATAAAATTGATTATCATACTTTCTTATGGACAATTCCACCTCCACTTGCTTACTTACTATCATTTCACCATCCTCACTAAGTCATTGAAGCTTATATGGCCATGGGTGTGACTTCGTCTCCAAATTTAGTTTTGAGACCAGCCTTGCACTAGCAATGTAACGCCCCAATTTTCTATTTGAGAGAAAAATGACCAAAATACCTCTAAGGTCATTTTCTGCCCGGAATTCGAGGATAGCCAGCTCGGCAGTCCTTGAAAGGTCAACTCAATGTTTGAAGGGGATTAGATAGTCCTTGAGTGATTTCAGAAATGAAAATCTTGTTTTCTACAGTTTCGGGTCAAAACGACCAAAATATCCCTATAGTGTTTTTACGTAGGTAAAGGCGCAGTTCGAGCCCAAAACTTTCTCTGAAGGTTTAAAGTGCCGTTTGAGCTTAATGATATAATTAAGTAAACCTAAGAAATATTAGGCTCTAATCGAAGATTAATTAATTTCCAAATTAATCTAGAGTCAAAATAAGTTATTAAAATTAATTAGAACCTAAAATTGCTTAGATTAAACCAAAATCTCTTTTTAAAACTCAAGATTCCTAGTTTTGGAATCTTGAATAGTGTTTTCTCTCTCCAATTCCTTAAATTAAGGAATTGTGTCTAGAATTATTTATATACTAAAATGAGTTTTTACCTCACTAATGAAGCAAGAGAACTCCCTAACCTTGTCTTGAAATCCTTAATTACATCCTTAGTCACCTAAACACTTTCTCACAAATTCCTAAACTTAAGCCTAATCCAAGACACACCTGAACACAACTCTAAACCACAATTAAAAAGAGAGATTTTCCTCCCCCTTGGTTGATGCACATTCGGCCACTCCTCCCCCTATTTCCATCACATGTTTGAAATTTCAAACACTCAAAGAACCATGCCTTGAACCATGCTTTGAGCTATACCTCACCTTACCTTAAGCCATACCTCACCATGCTTCAAGGACACAATATCTCACCTCTGGAACTCATGGGGCTGCGTGCTTCGCCGAAACCTCCTCCCTCCATTACACCTTTCATTTGTTTCATTTCTCTATAAATAGCATGCTTGGATGAACTTGAATCACTTTTAGTTCATTTGCTAAGTTTGAGTTTTCAAGAGCACTTTGAGCTTTTCTTTTTCTCTCAAGTTCAAGAGTTTCTCTTCTTCAACTTCTTCATCTTCTTCACTCATGTCAACCTCAAATCACTTGGTAGGGATTTTGTTCTAAGTGTTTGATTCATTAAAATTCTTATTTAGTAATGTGCTTTATGGTTTCTCTTGAAACTTTTTAGAATTTCTTTTCTTCCTCTTTTTTTTTGGCCTAGAGCCTTTGAGAACTTGGAAATGAGAGCTTGATGATGAGGATTCCATGATGATATTTATCACTTGAGTAACCTCTAAAGCTTGATCTTAGTTCTTGAGTAAAAGATGTTTTTGGTTTCTTCCTTTCTTATTCTTGAGAAACTAAACTTTGATAATGTCCTAAAATGAATATATGAATTCAACGATGAGGGCACATGATGTTAGTGTTAATACATCATCAAGATCATAGTCTCTAGAGTTTCAAAATGGTTCCTTTCCTTGCTCATGGTTTCGGTTTCCTTCCTTTTCTTTCCTCTAAGTTTTTGGCCATCCTTGTTGATAGTTCAACATGAGAGTTTCTAGATGATGACTATATGTTCATTATGTAACATCCCCTGCTGCTTTATGGATTGATGACTGTCCCCACAAACCAACACGGGTCTTTTCAGCGTGCTTTGTCCTCACTCACACTCTTCCTAGGAAAACTTCCCAGGAGGTCACCCATCCCAAAATTCTTCCAAGTCAAGCACGCTTAACTGTGGAGTTCTTTCAGTTTGGGCTACCGAAAAAAAGATGCATCTTGTTAATATAGGTAGTACAAATCACTGCATATAAGCCCTCTTCAACTGTATAGTCCCATACCCATACAGTCTCAGGATCCTTCTCATTCGGGTGTGTAATCGGTTCATTCATGCACCCCTCCGCTTTCGAAGTCTACCAGGAGCCGCTCCTTGTCCGTGCCTCCTTGCACCAACGATCACTCCCCGACTTCGCAATCCCCGGGTGTTATATGCCCACCAGCTTCCGCTTGGTTCATCCCCGAACCACACCGTACTGGGAGAGGTGCAGGCTCTGATACCATTTGTAACATCCCCTGCTGTTTTATGGATTGATGACTGTCCCCACAAACCAACACTGGTCTTTTCGGCGTGCTTTGTCCTTACTCACATGCTTCCTAGGAAAACTTCCTAGGAGGTCACCCATCCCAAAATTGCTCCAAGTCAAGCACGCTTAACTGTGGAGTTCTTTCAATTTGGGCTACCGAAAAGAAGATGCATCTTGTTAGTATAGGTAGTACAAATCAATTCATATAAGCCCTCATCAACTGTATAGTCCCATACCTATACAGTCTCAGGATTCCTCTCATTTGGGTGTGTAATCGGTTCATTCATGTACCCCTCCGCTTTCGAAGTCTGCCAGGAGCCGCTCCTTGTCCGTGCCTCCTTGCACCGGCGATCACTCCCCGACTTCACAATCCCCGGGCGTTACACATTATAATGAAACCTGTAAAGCTTGAGTTTTCATAAAAATGTTATATGGCTCACTTGTGGTTTTACTTTAAAAAATGTTATTTTATGTTCTAAAAACTCTAAAGTTCACTTTATCTTGCCATGATGAGTTGGGTTAAGGCTCATATTCCTTTAAAGTCTTGCAAGAGCTCTAGTAAAGAATATAAAATGAACTTGCATCCTTGTTTAAATTTATGCTTTGCACCTCATATTCACTTCTCTATATCATCACTAAACTCTAAAGATTAAAGAAAAGAACTTGCATTATCATTTTTAAGTTTCAAGCTTTGCATTTCACATTTGTATTTCAATTTATCACTTAAATCCTAAAAAATAAAATGAACTTGCATATTTACTTTCAAGTCTTGCATATTTATTTTTAAGCCTTGCATATTTATATTTCTAGCACCTCATATTTATATTTCAAGTTCTTGCATCTCATATTTACCTTGAAGCTCTCATTTTACTTTATAATGAAGAATAAAATGAGATGCATAGCATGTTTATATTTTGTCAACACTCAAATATTCTAGAGCTCAGAGACTTGCTCTTATTATCTCAAGTTAAAGTTTGGTTATGGAAACATCCCCATGGATGCATATTTCGGCCATGTGATGATGATGAGCTTGATATGAGTTTCATCTAGTCACAAGGGTCAACAATCCATGATCTAAGATTTTCCCTAGGCCTTAAGAGTTTTGTAAGAATATTACCAAGAAGATTTATGAGTTAAACCTCTTCTAAGCATGCTTTGAATTAGCTACTGCCCTATGGTTATTTTTAGTCTCCTTTTTTTTTAAATAAAATGGATTTTAATGAGTTTTAGAAGTCCTAAAATGATTTCAAGAGAAACTAGTAACTTGCATGTATTAAGGACATGATTTTTGAATGATGCTTGAGCGTTAATGTTTCGGTTCTGCCTCGTGTGCTTGCTACTATATGATGTTGTTTTGGTATGTTAGAATGTGTAAAAATTATATATGTTGAGGTAGGAACCCCTCTATGCATGTTAGGAAAGAAACTAATCTTACAGAAAAATCGTAAATTTGAGTTTTAGCATATTTTTGTCCCGTTTATTCTTAGCCACTGCTAAAACTGTTTTAGTGTGATAACATTCAGTTTAGGATTGTGTAATTATGAAAAACTTGATAACATTTGAGGTAGGATTGATTTTTAGCATCTATAGAGAAACTAGTAACTAGAAAACCATAAAAGTGCAATTCTAGAACACTTAGATTAATTAATTTTCTGTTTCTATCCAGCAACCTTGTAATACAGTAAACATGGTTTATAATTAGTTCATAGGCATAGGAATACCCCACAATAGGTTTAGATTTGATTTATAGCGCCTTAGGTGAAGACGAGACGTAGAAAGGGTCTAAAACGTAGTTTCTAGAACCCCATAATTACAAGATTTAGAAATTGACAATCTGTTTGGGTATTTTGGTTTTGCTCGTAAGCATAGAATTAATGAGGATAATTAGTTGTGAACCTATAGGTGCATAAAAAGTTAATAGCGAGTGTTAGAATAATTATATCTCGAGTTTAAGATCCGTAAGGGTCAAAGCATAAAAGATTTAAGAGCATAACGAGCTTTAGTGTTTCATGTGAATGCATGTTTTATTATGAGAATAACTTGAGCATGTGACCTCCTATTAGAGTATATAATGTTGATGTGTTGATGCTCATGCTATGATGCCTTATGAAAAAAAAATTACAATGTGATGCGTATGATGTTTATGATGCTTATGGTGCATATGATAATTATGATGCTTATGACACATATGATTATGAATGACTATGTATGTGTATGAATGTGGCATAAAGCAAATTTGGAAGAAATTCGGTGCACTGTCGTTATGCTGCCAAATTTTTGACAAATTTGAGGATTTAGAAAGTTTTCAAAAATATGAGTTTTTGAATGTGACATAATCTTTGTAAAAATGCGATCTAGGGGACGGCGATATGTAATGCCCCAAAGAGGACAATATTCGTTGTGTACTTGACACCGGTGCTACACGTTATGTTATGATTATTATTATTGTGATTATGCTTATCAGAGGATAAGTAAGAACTAGTGACGACTAGTTAAGGTTGAGCTCATAACCTAGAGAAGATTTTAGGGTGATCCCTATGTTACAGTACGATGCTTTGAATGTCACACAGTTACAGAAAGAGAAATGTTTTTGCATGAGAAGAATATGCCACTTTATGCCACCTGCATGATGTTCATATCTCTATGAATGTTTAATTGATTTATGCCTGATGCATCTTTATGCATTCATGCTTTATTATGCTGCATCCATAACATTAAGATTCATCCTAAAAGAAACGGACCTTGGATAATTAAATTTAAAACCTAATAAATGAAATGTATGCATGTTCAGCTTTTACAAAGAAACCCAAGGCTTCTAAGGACGTAGATGATGTCACCTAGATAGAAAGTTGTCCTACTGAGATTCTTTAGCAAGATTCTCACTCCCTCTATCTCTTCTTTCTGTCACGTCTTCAGATGGCGACATTTGTGGTTTTCGTGGATACCACGATGTGGGAGGTGCACTATCCAGAACATGGATCATATCATTTTGAAGGTCAACGTGCTATTCATGTTTTCATGTTTGTTGGACGACCCTTCACTCATCCTGTACATACCCACCATTTCTCCCTGATATCACCCTATGGCGATGATGACCGGGTTTTTAAGCACGCCCGCATACACAGCGAGAGGGTGCTCCGCATGCACACCACTGCTTCGGCCATGCGTGACTACCCTAACTACATGCCTCGTACATATTTCTCGAAGATCGACCCTTCGGAGGACCCGCCTACCCACTTGTATAGCGAGAGCTCAGCCCTCACTTCGCCGAAAATGAGAAAGGGCAACGAGGAGATTGTTATGCAGCCGAGATTGGCTCGGAGGCCATCTATGCGCCCACGTCGTGGAAGTCACTTGCAGTTCTTTGGCATCCCTATTTCCGCCGAGCTCCGACCGTGGATTGGATATGTCCCACCCTTTTTAGGACCCCAGCAGTAGAGACCTATGGGTAGAGATAGTGTACACACCACATAAGTGAGGATAAACTTTCTTTTGTTTAGAGGTTATCCATTTTAGATGCACTTGGGTAGGGGAGTTTCCTTTTTCGCTTTCTGTTGTATTTTCATTTTGGATGTATTTCCTATATTGTACCAACTAAGTCCCGCTTCTCGTAGGTGAGCATATTATATTTATATATGCAGTTAGTTTATCATGATGTGCAATTACTTGCTTTATGTTCTAACATTCGTGAGATGTTTGTTTACTCTTGTGTCTCGTTTCTTTATGTGCCCCATCGTTCATCGTGTTGCGCAGCTCTCACTTTGCTTTTACCTTTCAAAAAAAAAATTTTACCTATATTTTCCGCTAAGTATTTTAAAGTAAGGAGGAAACTATGACGTAATAGACTAATAGTTAACCTAAATATGTTCTAAGAGTATTGGGTTAAAAATTAGGATGTTACAAGCAACATTAGTGCAACTCCTTCCAACAATAATTAAAGAACAAACCTTCCCTTCGATGTGACATCTTGTGTGGAAAATATTTTCCCTTTGACTTTCATCCTTTGCTTGGCTGGCCAACAACCTACTTACCCTAAATAAATCTTCTTCAGGTACAATTTCCTCATCATACTCTTCCTCACTTTGTGGAGCAAATTCTGAAGATGATTCACTAGTGATTTCCCCATCCTCCTTAAGCAACATAGTCTTCTTGGTTGGACACTTTGAAGCTATGTGACCATTCCCCGAACACTTGAAGCATTTTATCTAACTACTCCTTGTCTTTTTAGGGGTCTCATTATACTTGAATTCAGTCCTTTGAGGTGCAGCTATGGTTATTGTTAGAAGAAGTACCTCCCTCCTTGTTATTTCTTTCCTTCCAATTTGAAGAATTGAAATTAGAATAACTCTTCCTCATAGTACTTTTTCTCTTAAGTTGCTATTCTACTTTGGTAGCTTGATATACAAGTCCTCTAACTCCACATAACTTTGTAGCTCAATCTTCATCTCCCACTCAAGATAAGTTTCTGGATCACTCTTCCTTTTCAAAGGTAGGATATTAAGCTTTACTTTTCAATTCGGTCTTTATTAGCATCACCCTTATTATCTCTTCTCTTCTTTCCATCAATCCTCCATCTATGTCCATCATCATCATGATGTCCTTGATTTTCTAACTGCTTAATTCTCTCATATAACTCCTTTGTATGCTCCCTCGCCCTTTGCATTTGAGCTGTAATAGCTTCCACTAACAATTTGTTGTTTCCCTAAGGAGGAAGTGTACCATTACCACCTATTCCTACCATAATTCAAGTAAACAAAGGGAAAAAAATGAAAGCAATAGGACCTCATCACACTGCTCACATGTTTACACTCTTAGAGATGTGTCACTTGTGTTTGTACCACTCAAGTGCTCTTGTAGGTTGTTAAATGGAATCACAGGTCAATTCAAAGAGAAACTCCAACAAACACAATGTTAAAACACAAGAACAAGAGGTCAAACAAAAGAAAACTAAGACAAAACTTTTAAGATCCAAAAGGGACAAGCAAGAAAAACTGAACAAGGATAAGTACACTCAAATAAAAGGCCAAAACAAGAGAAGAACAAGGTAAAGGCTTGAAGAACAAAAGAAACAAGCTGTTGTTCTGATCATTTTTCTTCTTTTTTTTCAAATTCTATTTTTTAATTATTTTTTAATTTTTTTTCAATCTATTGTTGATGATTGAAGATGAATAGACCAAATAGAATCACATCAAAACAAGCACATTAAATTAACAAAGCCTAGAAAAATTAAAATGAAACAATTCCCAAGAACATCAACACATGATGAACATTCTACACCCCCTTTTTTTTTACTCACTGATCCAATGTAACATCAAACAAAGACAGAAATGGAAATTAGAAGAACATCACAAAATTAAGCAAAAATATGACTCAAAAAAACAAATTGTAGGGCTGCAATTCGTTATATCCCAAGCTAGAAAATTTAGGTTGCAATGATTCCAAAACGAGATGAAAGATGAGACTTTGAAATCCAGAAATAACCAAAGAAACACCAAAATATGTACATAATACTCCATATATGGACCAAAGAAAACTGACTAATTTTGCAACTGGAAAAGCTTAGCTCTGATTACCACATGTTACATTCTTGAATAGCAGAGATGAGAAATGGAATTGGTTGGAGGTGCCACAATAATAATGATTGATAAGCTAAGGGAGATCGCCATAAGAGCAATTGGATACTCTTGAAAAGACACTCTTACCGAAAAGGTATTTGATTTGAATTTAGCAAAAATCCCTTTCCAAAAGGTGTTTAAAAGGTTTATAAAATAAACTAATGTTTAGCAAGTGGGCTGCAACACTTAGCCCAAGATTAAAACATAAACTCATTAAGAAAAGTTTGAACAACTAGAAACAAGTGACTGGTTGTACGAGGTTATGATTGCCCGATGTTCCTTTTATGATAATTTCAGATAGAAACCCAAGGTTTACTTCAATATTTTTGGGAGCTTTTCAAAAATATTTTGGAACCAGACTCTATTAAGTACCATTTGCCATCCCCAAATTACTAGAAAAACAAAACGAACCATATAAACCTTGGAAGATGTGCTAAGGCATGATTAACTTAACAAGGGCCAAATTATCTTATTAAATGAAAGCCTTTTAACAAAATAATCAAGTCCTAATTAATCTAAACATTGAACTTTTGACTTGTTCATCTTCAAGAAAATCCATGCTATTATGCTTCCACCTTTTTGTCATTTGCTTTTTGACATCATCGAAACCTATGACATAAATATTCACACAAGTTCTTGGGGACATTTCTAAAGATGTTAGGACAAGATTATCCCTTTGAAATGAAACCAACTGTGCTTTTCATCTCCACCATAGAACCAGAATGTATTAAAGATGCTTTGAATGACTAAAGTTAGGTGGAAACTATGCAAGAGGAACTTGATCAGTTTGGGAAAAGCAAAGTCTAGACACTTGTAGAGAAACCTAAGGGAAAACCATTATTGGAACCAAGTAAGTATTCAGAAACAAGTTGGATGAGGTTAGAAAGGTTATAAAAACAGAGCAAGATTGGTGGCAAAAGGTTGTAATCAATAAGAGGGGATTGATTATGATGAAATCTTTGCACTAGTAGCAAGACTTGAAGCCATCATAATGCTACTTGCTTTCTTAGCGTTCAAAGGATTCACTCTATACCAAATGGATGTAAAGTCTATCTTTTTAAATGGATTTCTTTCTAAAGAAATTTATGTAAGGTAGCCTTTAGGCTTTGAGAGTGAAGCCCTTCACAACCATGTCTTCAAGTTTATAAAGGAACTTTATGGTCTGAAACAGGCTCCTAGAGCTTGGTATACAAGACTGAGTACTTTCTTACTTAAGAATAAGTTCAAACAAGGTAATGTTGACACAATCTTGTTTACTTTATAGCAAAAGAATCATTTTTTGATAGTTCAAATATATGTTGATGACATGATATTTGGTGCTACTGATCATTCTCTATGTGATAAGTTTTCTAAACTAAAGCAAAGTGAATTTGAGATGAGCATGATGGGTGAACCTAAATTATTTCTAGGATTGCAAATAAAAAACAAGAGGAAACATTGATCCATCAAGAAAAATATACAAAAGAGCTTTTGAAAAAAATTAATACGGATCAAACAAAACCCATAAGCACCCGCATGTATCCATCTCAAGTTGTTGATGCAGATGAGAATGGTAAGAAATATCATAAAGTAATTATAGAGGAATGATTGGCTCTCTTTTGTGTGTGCATGTATGCTAGATTCCAATCTAATCCAAAGCAATCATACTTTACTACTGTTAAAAGAATTCTGAGATATTTAGCTGGTACTACTAATCTTGGTTTATGGTATAAGAAAGGTACTTTTAGCAAGATTGTAGGTTTTTGTGCTAACTTTGCTGAAGATAAAGTGGAGAGAAAGAGCACAAATGCATGCTGCTGCTTCTTTAGAGAATGCCTCATCACTTAGACATGCAAGAAGTAGAATGCAATAGCTAATATGAATTCAATCATGCCCAACAATGTTCAAGATCAGTTACAACACGTCAATGGGCCAATGACCTGAGCTTGGACAAAAAGGCTAAAAGAAGCTTTGCAAGGCTTAATCATAGTAGCAAAGACAAATTAATTATCAATAATTCCATTATTGTACTAGCGCTACAACACTAAAATGAGTGTGGCAGAGCGTTGGCTCAAGCTTGATGCTTGAAGCTTTGGCCGAGTGCTGCAATGCAAAATGATGGAGCAGCGTTCACTCGAGAGTGAGCTTTTGTGATTTTTCTCCTTTTAGCTCCAAGCTCCTTCCCAAGAGTTCCCAGTTTTGTTCTTGTCATTTTGCACTTAATCCATAGCTCTTGTAGACAAAACCATACTCAAATGCAGCAAGCTATAATTACAATTTATTCCCAAAATCAGTGCAACAGGCATTGATTCCATCAAAAATGCACAATGAGGATTAAATTGAAATCTTAAGTATTGACATCAATAACTCAGTTAAACTTATGTAAAAAGCTAAAGTTTGGTATCAAGATAAGTGGTATAAATGTCCCTTTTCACACATCAAATTAATAACTTCCTATACCTATCACTTCCATTAAAAACCTGTGATACCCGATGTATACGTGATAGCAAATGAGTTTCATACTGTCCCAGGGTCCCCTGGGACCCACCCATACTGCCAAGAAGGCCTTGGAATGCATGGAAGACCCTTAATACAGTAGATGTGGTGAACTGTCACCACTATAGCGGTCACAGTAGGTGCAGCACTCATTTTGGTCCTCTGGGAACCGCTATAGCCATCATAAGTGACGCGGTCAGGGGAGCTCGAGTGGTAGACCGCTATAACGATGTCAATAGTGCACAATCAGTATAAAACGCATGGTTTTGCATAAGTGAGACCCCCAACCCCTTTTAAACACTTCAAACTCGGGATTTTCATCCCAAAACCGAAACCCCTCTCTTCCCAACTCTCTTCCATTCCTTCCTCACACAAATCCACTTCAATCCTTCTTCCTTCAAGAGATCAAAGATGATATTTATGGGTTTTGTTATCTCCATCCTTCTTACTTTGTATCCTAGAGTTTGGGTTTGTTGTTTGTCTCCATTATTGTTAAGTTGGGGTACTCCCCCAATATTGTTAGAGTTATGTTTTAGTATTCTAGAGATTATTGGAGACTAATCTTGTGTTTTGTGGCTCCAATACTAGACGTTGGTGTGACACCCTGATTTTCTCTTAGCGTAAAAATGACCAAAATGCCCCTGAGGTCATTTTTACCTGAAAATCGAGGACGGCCGACCTCGGCCATCCTCATAGGGCTATTGTAATGTTTGAAGGGAATTATATGTGATGGCGTGTTTAATAGAGCAGAAGAATCTCATTTTTGAGGTTTCTACGTGTAAATGACCAAAATACCCTTACAGTAATTTAAGGCAGGTTTAAGTTCCGTTTTGACCCGGACTTTGCCCAGAGGTTCAAAACAATGATTTTAAGGCATGAACTATGTTTGTTTAAGGTTTGTTTAAGTCCCGGGGGTCCTGGGCAGTTTTTGAGTAAAATTACGATTTTACCCATGCTTAGTGCATTTTGGGCTTAATGAGTTATCTAACTCAGAACTTAAGCAATATTAGGCTCTAATGAAAGGTTAATTAATTATCATAATTAATCTAGAGCCAAAATCCTTATTTAAAACTAATTGGAACCTAGAATTGTTTAAGGAAATTTAAAACCCTTTTCTAAATTATTTTCTTTCTTTAAAGAAAAAGCAACTATGAATAGTATTTTTACTATTCACACTCTCATTCCCAATGACACTCTCTTTTCCAAGAAAGTTGTCACTCTCAAATCATCATGATCACATTGGAAAAATATATATGTCATTCAAAATTCAAAAGAATGAATTGTTTATGTTGTCATTCAAAGCTTTCAATCAAACTTCATAATCAATCATACCTTCCATACTTTCTTCCATACCCTTGAATGACAACACATATAGATATTTTATCTCCCTTGTAGCCATGAAATTTTCCCTCCCATGGCCCTATAATTTTCAGCCACTCCCCCCAAGAATTCAAAAGAATTTTATTTTATGTAGTTAATCAAGTTGTCTTTCAAGCTACCCTATGACCTATGCCAACCCATGGTTTCAATCACACCAAGAATGACCACACAAGAAGATATTTCTCTCTTCCTTCTTCAAGAAGCTTCAACCAACTCCCCCTTCACTCCTTCATTTGCCTATAAATACACCACACTCCACAACTCCATCACTTTTACACCTTTCTCCAAAGTCTCAAACTCTCTCATTTCTTTCTCTCAAAGCTTTCTCACTTTTTCTCTCAAGCTCTCAAAGAGCCCTCAAGCTCAAGTTCTCTCCTTCATTTTCAAAGACACAAGGTAGGGAACTCTTTCTAAATATGTCTTTGATTCTTTTCCTTGAATCTTGATTGGGAGTTGATGAATGGTTGAACCTCTATGTTGCTTTCTTTTTGGTTTCTTCCTTTTCTTCCCCCTTAGTTTTCGGCCTCAAGGCCTTGAATATGATAGCTTGATGATGAGTGTTCTCTAGATGTGACCATGAGTCCATCTCTCATGAGACCTCTAAAGCTTGAGTTTTTCTTAAAGAAAGTTTCATTCTTTACAAGTTTAGTTAAACGAGTTTATGTTTCTCTTGAACATTTTGGATCTTCTTTCTTCTTCTTCTCATGTTTTCGGCCATGGAGCCTTTTTACATGGGAAAAATGTAAGCTTGATGATGAGAGCTTCATGTTGATGCTTGTCACATGAACAAACTCTAAAGCTTGAAACTTTGGCCTTAAACCAAGCATGGTTTTGGTTTTGCTTTCTTCTTTATCATGAACTTTGTTTTAAATATTTGTTTTGAAGGAAGCTATGTACTCAATGATGAGGACTTAGGATGTTGATGCTTGGATCATCAAGATCTTGGTCCCTAGAGATTTAAAAATGGTTCATTTCTTTTGTTAAGATTCGACCACTTTCATGATTCTTGAAGTTATGTTTTCTTTTGATGCCTTAGTACCATGGTCTTTCTTTTCTTGTGAAGATGAGGGTTGGGTTGAGACTATGTTCCTTCTTAAAGTCTTGTAAGAGCTCTAGACAAGATATAAAAGTAACTTGCATCCACGTTTACTTTACGCTTTGCATAGCACGTTTATTTCTATGCAATCACTAAACCCCAAGACTAAGAATGAACTTGCATTAAGCACGTTTAAATTTCAAGCTTTGCATCTCATGTTATATTTCAAGTCCTCACTAAACTCAAAGATTAAAATGAAGGTGCATTTCATATTTATTTTGAGCTATCACTTTACTTCCTAATGGACTGTAAAAGCGGAATGCATAGCACGTTTATTTTATGTCATCACCTAAGATACTAGAGCTCAAAGACTTGCCCATTTCATCTTGAGAAGAGGTTAACCATGGAACATTCTTGGAATGTACATTTTGGCCATGTGATGATGATGGCTCCAAGATGAGTTTTCATTAGTCACAAGAGCCTATAGCTCATGTTTTAAGTCTTTTTAAAACATAGGTTGTACTTAAAAGTATTTTGAGTATGTTCTTATATTTATAAGGGTTTTGATAAGTTAAAATGATTGCTAAGATGTTTTTGAAGTTCAAAATTGTTCCAAGAGAAACTGGCCACCATAAGCATTTCAAAGGAATGACTCAGACGTGTTTTTCGTGTTTTTAAGATGCTGGTAATCGATTACACAGCCTATGTAATCGATTACCAGAAAGCTCGGATGAGCACAAACATGAACTTTTGCCCAAAGTAATCGATTACTATATAGTGTAATCGATTACACATTCTGGACTCTAGTAATCAATTATTGAATCATGTAATCGACTACCCAGATGTTCTAGGGGCCCAGCAAAGTGTTTTTAAACAAAGTAATCGATTACAAGTTCCATGTAATCGATTACGTAACCCCTATCTTCCATGTTTTGAAATCTCGAGCGTGTAATCGATTACGATACTTATGTAATCGATTACCAGAACCCAAGTTCACAAACAGAATGCCTTCCTGATTCGATGACTTGAAGCTATGGCCTTACTTTGCTTGAATTTGGGAATTGTTATGACATGAGTTTATGCTTTAGCCTAACATGAATATATGATCTTATGTTAGATTTCAAGCATGATCAAGTTAAACGGCTTATTGCTCTTGTTTACTATATGATGATTTTTGCTCCATGTTTCAAGTGTGATGATGCTATGTGAGTTATTGTTCTTAAATGATGATTGTATCATTTGCATGTTATGGTACCCTTTAGAACCTTAAAGATGCCTATGTTAGAATTACACGATATATGTGACATGCATGGAATATGTAGCATCTTACTATGACTTGAACTATGAGAAAATGATCCTTTGGAACCATCAAACTATAGGTGGGGATGAGGTGATTCATATGTAACATGCATGAACTATGGGCATCTTGTCCTAACATGCTAAGACTTAAGGTGACATTGAACTATGAGAAAATGATCCTTTGGAACCATCAAACAATAGGTGGGGATGAGGTGATTCTATGCCCCCTAGACCCATACTTTAAGTCGGGATTTTTAACTTATCACAATGTGATAAGTCCAGATGCTAGTGACGACTAGCGTGGTATGAGCTCATAACCTAGAGATTTCTTAAAAGGGAGAAATATTAGGGTGGCCCCCAGGAAGAAAAGAATATTATGTCAACGTCACCTAAGTAACCAAGTTAAGCTACCATGCACCATGTTTCAAGTAACCAAGTTAAGCTACCATGCACCATGTTTTAAGTACCAAGATCTACGTTCCATGATTCATGTTTTATGTACCATGTACTATGTATCAAGTTCCATGTTCTATGTTTTATGATCTATGATTTTATGACCCACGTATCATGCACTATATCCATGAATGCTATACTTGTTAAAAAGCTAGTACTGTTTGCATAGAGTATTGACATGCATATCATAAAGAAGCATGATGCATT
Organism: Dalbergia cochinchinensis; assembly: GCA_031216125.1. NCBI lineage: Eukaryota > Viridiplantae > Streptophyta > Magnoliopsida > Fabales > Fabaceae > Dalbergia > Dalbergia cochinchinensis. Next base: position 26,906,193 of record CM062375.1, on the reverse strand, counting down.
CATTACAAGACTCATGATAAAATGAACGGCCCTCGGTAATGAATGTTTAGAACTTAATAAATGAATCTTTGCATGTTCACTATTTCATAATTAAACCCGAGGTTCCTGAAGACGATGATGATGACACGTGTGTGAAAAGGGGATCCCTACTGAGATTCTTGTATAAGATTCTCACCCTCTATCTTCCTTTTCCATCTTCGTCTTCAGACAAGGTTGATATGACGCCCGCGGATTGCTCTTAAGTGCCGACGTGGAAGTGCTTGAAGGTCGAGATCGGAGGAGTGTAGCGGAAACGAGGACATAGTCTAAGTATACCATAAGTTATGTGTGGTTTTTGAGTTGTTGCATGCCCAACCTTTAAAGGTGGGCACGATATGTTTAACGTGGCATTATGGTGGGATGTCCCTATGTCACTAATACTATTAATGTTTGACTCGATATTTAATGTTAATGTTACATGATGATGTGTCGGTGGTTGTTCCTTCTATGAAAGCTTAATTGGTGTTTCTGTTCATGTTTACGCTCCACGGTACGCAAGGCTCATGTTTTGTTTATGTTTTCAAAAAAAAAATTCTACCCATATTTTTCGCTAAGTATTTTAAAGAAAGGTCTTAAAGAATGAGGCTAGAAGAGTAATGGACTAATGGTTAACCTAAATACGTCCTAGGAGTATTGGGTTCAAAATTAGGATGTTACAGTTGGTGCCATTCCTCCTTCCCGGAGCTCCGTTGGAGTTGACATCACCATTCCTTCCCCTCCAGGTGAGTGGGTTTGGAACCTATGGCCTTTATGTTGGTCATTAAAGTTAATTTCCATCAAATTATTGTTGATTACATAGTTTAGAAAAGATTGTGAAAGATTAGAGTCTCCGTTTGATTTGTTATAATTATTGAAATGGCGAATTCCAACTAGAGCATAAAATATTTGTTTTATTACAAACTTATGGGACTATTATTGTTAAATGATTTTTATCACAAGAGCTAGAGTATTGTTATACCCTTGAATTGTGTTTCCCATAAAATTTCCATGATAATTTTATGAACGAATGATTTACAAATTATAGAGTTGTGCTTAAAGACTAAACGGTAGTTATAGAGAATTAAACAGTGAGTTAATGACTGACCCTGATCATTAACCTTGGTACCAAGTTATCCTGAGATGACAATCTCATAAAGCAGAGAATGGAACCTATTTAAGTGTCCACATTAGATCCTTGATGGATCATAGAGGATAATATTTTCGGTTCCCAAGGAACCATAGAGCAGAGATTCCTATTTCTCTAGTAGAGTACTGTTGTTATGTTTTTTTTCTAGAAGATTGCCTTTTAGAGATATTTATATATACACATAAAAGTATAAAAGTGATTTCAGAGTTATTACATTGACTAGTTTGACAATTACTTTTATATGATTATTTACATTCTTTGGTTGTCCCATGAGAGGGTTATCAATAAGGACCTGGTCACGAGTTTTAGATGAAACTCACCCCTCTCCCTTTCTTCATTACAGGTGTTATAGACGATATGGGTTCTCCTCTTCCACCTCCACCTTCGCAATAGAGATTTATCAATTGGTGAACTTCACTTCGTGTAAAGTACTCTATTTTGCTTTTTGTTAAAGATAAAGTGCTCTGGTTACATGACGGACAGGGTCCCAGACCATAGAGATTGATTAGCATTATTTTATCATGATTATTTTCTATCTACATGATTATAAATTTCATGTATATTTTGTATAGAGAGCAACTCATATATTTTGAACCTCAGTGATATGTTTAGAGTTTGAAATGGAAATGATTGATTTTATTACTTTAGAGATCTGTGGTAAAGTTTGATTATGATTGTGTTTTCATAGAATCAATGGTTTATTAGAGATGAAATGATGCTTATTAAACATATTTATATTAAATTAAGCATATAGAGAAACTTAGAGGTCACAGGACTTACGTGGAATGAGGATTCCCTATGTGCCGATCATGTAACACCCTAGTAATTAACCAAATACACCTAGGTTGAATCTGATTAATGACTAGACTTTACTCCTTGCTTTGGTTCTTTCTTCATAATTTGAAAATACTTAGTGAAATTACGAGCCATTTTTTTTAAAAAAAAACATAATTGAAAACGTGAGCCGAGTACAACGTGAACGAGTAAGCGGAGTATAATAAGACGTTTAAGAATATATCACATCATATCACTTTGGCTCCATCATATAACATCCATAAGCACATTATAACATATATTTACATACAATAACCTCACTCAAAGGGTGGGTTATGATCATACATCATCGTCTTATGCAAACCCATAAAAGAAAATATACATAAGGAAATACATGCCCCCAAACTAGATAACTCCATAAGCCGGGAAGGTTATCCTAAAACTAAGGTGCATGAACACACATAAATCTACTAAGAACCTTCTATGGCCACTGTCCTGGAAATGGGGGAATAAAGCCGATCCACTGATGAGCTCCCTCGGGAGGGGACACACGAGATGCACCAGGCTGGGGTCGCATGGACGGCCTTCTTGCTAACCTCGGCTGAACAACTATTTCCTCACTACCCTCTCTTACACGTGTGGGAGTAGGAGCAGAGCTCTCAGAATATACATGAGTAGGAATGTCTTCTGAAGGATCAATTTCAGAATAGCTCGTCTCGGGAACATACTCTGGAAATCCATGGACAGCAGATGAAGCGGGATAAGAACGTAACATCCTTTCATCAAGTGGACGTGCATGTTCGAAAACCATTTCATCGCCATAGGGAGAAGTAGGAGAAAATCGATAACTAGGGACAGGATGTGCAAATGGACCACCTATGTAAATAAAAACACGAACTGCGCACCTCCCTTCAAAATGATACGAGCGATGCACCGGATCATAGTGGCATTCCCAAGTAGGGGTATCAACGAACAGGACGAATGTCGCCATTTGAATCTGGAGACAATGACGGAAATAAAGAAAAAGGGAGTGAGAATCTTGCTAAAGAATTCTCAGTAGGGTACCTCCTTCTACAGTGTCATCATCAAAGTCCCCAGGAACCTCGAGATTATTCTAAAATAGTGAGCATGCAAAGATTCATTTTAAGTTCGAACAAATACTTAACCGAGGTTCGTCAATTTTTAATCATGCGTCTTATAATGCATCATAATCTTAACATGTCATATTTACAATGAACTTTTCCTTTATCATTACATCATATTCCTCATCATCATTATCAAAATAACATGCATAAAAGAACGTCATATAATATTAGCTACACATGGACACAAAGGCACATATTTCATTTCTTTAGTGCCTTAGGTGACTTAAAATCTTATCATCATCATTATTTTCCTTGGGCCACCCTATACTCCACCCTTTTGGGAGTAATTTAGGTTATGAGCTCATACTTTACTAGTCGTCACTAGCATATACTTATCCCTTTTGATAAGCTAAAGTCCCGACTCTACCCTTTTGAGAGAACGGATTAGGGGGCTAAAATCACCTTTTCACCACCTATAGTCTGATGGTTCCAAAGGATCATTTTCTTATAAGTTTAAGTCACTATTAAATCTTTGCATGTTATATCACAATACAATTCATAAACATCATAGCATTTTCTCATTTATAGTCTTAAGCTAGAATAATATATATCAACTATAATCATGCATCTGGGAGATTCCCAGGAAAGAGGTGGGTCACAATGGACACGCTTAAATACCAAGTATTTCCTTAGCCAGAACCTTTCCAAATTACACTTTTACAATGATACACTTTCTTCTAGCAACAAAGGTAAATTTTACATAATAAAGAATATTTCATGCATAAGCATTCTCATTATTTGCAACGGCAACTATAACATGCAAGCCAGGAAATCATTCAATGATATCAAGTACTTAATAAGCATCCAATACTTACATAGAATTATCAATTATAGAACTAATTAGTTATGCACCTAAGGGATTTATTACCATCCTTACGATTATTTATAGGCCTTAAGAACACTATTAAATCAAATGGGGTAGCATAGGTAGTAAGTTGTTCCTAAGGTTTTACGGTATGCTAGAAGTTATGTTTTAAATCCTTTCTTGTTACTGACTTTCCTATGATGCTGAAATTAGTTACTAAACCAATTATGAATCATTCTCCCTTATTTAAACATAATAAAACCTGGTTCTTATCGTTGCTAAAGATTCCGGATAGAATGCATAAATTTCATTCCCTAGAGTTCTAGAAATCTTGTTTTTACGGTTTTCTAGTTACTAAGTTCATTTTTAGTGTTCGGGATCAATCCTAGTCTAATTGATACCAAATTTTTCGTGGCTAACTAATCCTAGACAGAATTATAACATACTAAAATAGATTTGGCATTGGCTAAACTTAAAGGGGTCAAAAACTAGGTAAATTCTAGCTCTTCGGTTGTTCTAGGGAGCTAGTTTTATCTCTAACATGCAGTGAATCATTCTCTTAACAATAAACCATAATTATCACAACTTCAAACATATCAAATCATTATCATACATTGATACTAAACTCAGATCAGTGGCCGAATCATGAACCTCATGCAATTACATAGAATCATATTTCTTTGCTTGTGATACATGGCCAAGTCTTTGACCTCTAGGATCTTTAGGTGATGGCATAAAATAAACATGTCATGCGTTGATTCTTTTAGCCATTATAAAATAAAGTGAGAGCATAAATTAAATATGAGATGCAACCTCTTTATTATCTTGAAAGATTAAGTGATGAATTGAAACATAAACATGAAATACAAGCTTGGAAAATACATCTTTCAAGTTCTAAACTAAAAATCTTTGTTTTAGCATCATAAAGCATTATTCTTTAAAGTTTTGCATCAAGTGAAATTTTCAAGCTTTAGAGGCCTAACTTGTGATGGATTTACAACCCACCCTCAAGGTCCTCATCATCAAGCCATCATCTTAGTTCCACCTAGACCATATGGCCGAATTGGTTAAAGAAAAAAATGAAGAGGAAAACCGAAATGAAAAGCTAAGGTAAGTTCATAATTTCATCATTTTGAGCTAAAAACACAACTCCTCAAAGCATAGAAATAAATTTAGAAACTACTCCCTACCTAATCTGAGTTGAAGAAGAGGAAGAGAACTTGATTTCTTGAAGTGAAATGAAACAAAATCTCTTTGGAAAATTGAAGAAAGAATTCAGCCAAAGAGGAGGAAGAAAGAAAGTTTTTGGTGCTCCTAAAAACTAGTTATGAACAAAGCATTCCAAGACCACTCAAGCAAGCCTATTTATAGAAGATTTTGAGGCTTCTAATTGGCCAAAATGAGGAGGTAGTTGGCGGAATTTTGCAGGAGAAATAAGGGAGGAAAAATCATTTTAGACAAAGTTGTATGAAATTAAGGAATTATGTCTCTTATGGTGACATTTTGGCATTTTGTTTTAGTGCAACTTTTGGCAATAATTCAGCTGCATAATGGCATCAATAATTTCGTCCATTACAGCCCAAAGAAGTGAAATTTGTGTGTTCCATGCATTATTTAGGTGTAGGCAAGGTATTCATATAATTTAGAGAATTTACAGTTAAGGGATTAAGTGAATTATTAAGCAATTTGGGTGTTTTTGAGCAATTTTAGATTCTAATCAATCTAAATACATAATTTTGACTCTAGATTAATATTTATAATTTAATAAGCTTTAATTTGAGCCTAATATTGCTTAGGTTTCGTATCTGAATCAAAAATCGAAATTCGCAAAGCGCCAAAAACAGGGGCAAAATCGTACTTTCACTTAAAAACTGCCCAAGGCCACCCGAGCTTAACCAATGGTTAATCATGGCTTAAAAACAAATTTTAAAACATTTTAGTGAGGTTCGGGCTCAGTCGGCATGCACATCGGAATTAAAACAAATTGCAGGGCGTTTTGTCATTTCGCGCGTCGGAACTCAAAATTGAGATCCTTCTGCTCTATTAACATACATAACACAAACAATCCCTTATTATCATCAAAACATCCCCTTGAGAATAGGTGGGGCCCACAATCCTCATTTTCTGAGTAAAATAACTTCAGGGGCATTTTGGTCATTTTATACGTCTGAATTCTGGATTTGCGACTCGCATGAATCACTCCTAACCTCTCTTCTAATGTTATATTCCTTTATTGAGGATTGTTCGGCCTCAAATCTTATGTAATAATTACCTACAGTAATTCGGTAATTTCTAATGACAGTAAAAATTACCGTAAAAATTGGGGCGTTACAACTTACACTTAGCAAATGAACCCAAAGTGATACAAGTTCACCTAAGCATGCTATTTATAGAGAAATGAAACAAAATGAGAGGTGTAAATGGGGAGGAAAGCTTTGGCCATTTACAGCTATGGGGAAGAAAAAATATCTTCTCCAAGGTATAGTTCAAGGCATGGTGAAAAGCATGGCTAGGTATGGGTTCAAGTATGGGTGCAAGTATGGGTCAAGCATGGTTCTTTGAGTGAGAAACAAATCAACATGTGATACAAATGGGGGAGGAGGTGGCAGAAATGCATCAACCATGGGAGAGGATTTCTTGGATTTTAATTGTGGTTAGAGTTGTGTTTAGGTATATCTTTGATTAGGATTAAGATTAGGAATTTGTAAGAAAGTGTTTATGTGAGAAAATGGGTAGTCAAGGTTGTCAAGACATGTTTAAGGAGTGGTCTTGTATCATTAGTGAGTTATCAATTCATTTTAGTTCATAAACAACTCTAGACACAATTCCATAATTTAAGGAATTGGAAAGAGAAAATACTATTCAAGATTCCAAGATTGGAATCTTGAGTTTTAAAAAGAGATTTAAGTTTAATCTAAACAATTCTAGGTTCTAATTAATTTTAATAGCTTATTGTGACTCTAGATTAATTATGGAAATTAATTAATCTTCGATTAGAGCCTAATATTGCTTAGGTTTGCTTAATTATGCCATTAAGCTCAAAAATACTATTCCAGGGGCAAAATCATAATTTTGTACTAAAACTACCTGGGACCACTGGGACTTGAACAAACACTTTTAAGCACATGAAAATATTGTTTTAAACCTTCGGAGAAAGTTTTGGGCTCAACGGCACCTTTACCCGCATAAAAACGCTATAGGGGTATTTTGGTCATTTTGACCCGAAACTGCAGAAAATGAGATTTTCGGTTCCGAAACTATTCTAGGGCCATCTAATCCCCTTCAAACATTGAGTTAGCCCTTCGAGGACTACCGGGCCGGCCATCCTCGAAATCCGGGCAGAAAATGATCTCAGGCGCATTTTGGTCATTTTCCTCTCGCATGTAAAAATCGTGTATGCTATGACTTGATGATGAGGGTTCCTAGATGATGTTTGTAACCTCTAGAGCTCAACGTTTCATTTTCGGTCTCAATGATTTATGGCAAGTAAAATGTTATTTGATTCTTTTTATTGATTCTTTTTGAGCTTGATGGTGAGTCTAAGAAAATAAGGTTCTTGGAACCATGATGATGAGAGACTCTAAAGCTCACTTCCATTTGTTAAGATTAAATGGGGTTGGAAACATCATTCTTTAAAGTCTTGAAATGAGCTCTAGTAAGATATAAAAATGGACTTGTATTATGTTTATATTTCAAGTTCTTGCATCTCATATTTATGTTTCAATGCCTTGCACATCATGTCTATTTTCATATCATCGCCCTAAAGAAATGGACTTGCATTTTCACATTTAAATTTCAAGCCTTGCATTTCATGTTTATATTTCAAGTTATCACTTAAACATCCAAGACTAAGAAATAGACTTGCATTTCCATATTTATATTTCAAATCTTGCACATTATATTTACATTTCCAAGCTATCACCTTATAATGATAAAGATTAAAATAAGGTTGCATCTCATGTTTATTTTCTTGTCATCACCTAAATCACTAGAGCTCAAAAACTTGCTCTTGTATCTTAAATGGAAGTTTTAGTCATGGTTACCTTTCTTGAAGGTATTTTTGGTGATGACAAGGTATTGGTCTTAGAATGGATTTTATTTTATCTTAAGGTTTAAGACTTGTGTCCATGATCCTTTGCTTATTTTTGAAAGAATTGGAAACTCCAAAGGTATCAAAAATATGATTTTCATGGATAAAATCTTTATTAATGGAAATTTTATTTTTGCTACTTCCCTAAGGGGTATTATGCACATTTTCAAAGGGTTAATTTGGCTTTAAGTGTTCTCTTTGACTTGGAATAAAATTAGAGGAAAACTAGTTACTAGACACGATTAATGTTGTAATTTTTGACACCGTTGGAGGCTAAAATTATAGCTACTATTTTGATTCATTTAAATCTATAACATGCTGTTTGGAATGGTTTAGAGGTGTAAAAATTACTATTAATTGTAATGAAAATCACCCTTGATACCTTAGGTAAAACTAGTAACTAGAAACACGTAAAATTGTAATTTTGGAAGCTTCACCTCCTCCAACCAAACTTCACACTTAGAGCTTGGCATACAGCTTCTTCTCCTTCAAGACCTCTAAAACCACCCTTAAGTGACGTTCATGCTCCTCGTGGGTCTTTGAATAGACGAGTATATCATCTATGAAAACAACCACGAATTGGTCTAAATAAGGTCTAAAGATTATATTCATGTAATCCATGAACACTGCAGGAGCATTCGTCAACCCAAAAGACATCACCATAAACTCAAAAGTGTCCATACCGAGTCCTAAAGGCGGTCTTTGGTATATCTTGATCTCTCACCTAATCTGGTGGTATCCCAACCTTAGATTGATCTTGGAAAATACCACCACTCCTCTCAACTGGTCCATAAGATCATCAATCCTAGGCAAGGGTACTTATTTTTCACCGTTACACGATTCAATTGCTATAGTCTATGCATAACCTCATACTCCCATCCTTCTTTTTAACAAACAAAACCAGGGCTCCCCAAGGTGAGGCATTAGGTCTTATGAAACTTTTTTCCAAAAGCTCCTCAAGCTGGGTTTTTAACTCGGCTAACTCCGAAGGCAACATCCGGTAAGGGGCCATAGAGATTAATCCTACTCTAGGAACCAACTCGCTAGAGAACTCTACTTCTCTCTTAGGAGGGAACTCGAGTATCTCGTCCGGGAACACCTCGGGATAGTCTCTGACTACTGGTATGCTATCCAAGCTCTATTCAAAATCTACGTCACTAGCAGCTAGGAGAACGTATCCCTTAGTCTTTTGCCCACTACAGTTGACCTCTACGGCATTAAGGTAAAGCTTTAGGATTTACCTAGTTTCGCTAGGGGGAGAAGGAAAAACAACAGTTTTGGTATTACAATCTAACATTACACAGTTGGCATGAAGCCAATCTATGCCAAGGACTACACCTATAGCTTTCATGGGCAAGCAAATCAAATCTATGACAAAGGATCTATTTTCTACAGTGAGATGACAGTTTAAACAACAAAAACAGGTATTTACAGGACGGTTTGTGGGGGTAACAACAATAAGATCAAAAGGAAGTTTGGAAACCTTTAAGTTTAGAGACTCGACACTAGCATATGAAATGCAAGAATGTATTGCACCAAAGTCATATAATACAGTTAAGGTTCTACCATTTATTTCGCACTTACCTTCTATGAGGTCGTTGGACTTTTCTGTGTCATCTACACTGAGGGTGAAGACCCTCCCTTGGTGTTGTGGCCTGGGGTTCTAGTTCATTGGCCTCCCATTGGTGCATTTGTTGGCGTAGTGGCCGGGCATTCGTGCACTGGCAGACTCCGCTCACCATGCAGGGGCGATCACCGTGAATCCTCTCGCATCGAGGACATTCCGTGGTCGGTGCGGGGTTGGGGAAAGTAGCAGGGGCTCCCTAAGGATTGGACTAACTATGCTTTGTAAGCATGGTGCGATAGCTATGTCATGCATAGTGCTTGAATAGTAGAGATAAGCTGTAGGGTAGAGATGCATGACCCCTGTTTGCTTGCATGTGCCATGGTAACTAGCTCATCTTATATGGAATATTGAGCTTGATCACTTCAGTGTTTGTTGTTTCATGTGTTTAGGAACCAATGGCACCCAGGAGACAGCCTAGGACCCAAACTGAGGATAACCAAGACAACGCAACTGCTGCTGTCGTCCGTGACATGGCAAGGGCCATGGAACGTATGTTCGAGATGATGAACTAGCAGGGAAAAGCTGGACGTGCTCCCCCTACGACGGAGATGATCGAGCAAGCTCGGTTCGGCGAGTTCCGCAAGGTGAACACACCAACCTTTAGGGGAGCCATGGACCCCAACAAGGCTGATGAATAGATCAAGAACATAGAAAAGATCTACTCGGTGGTTGCTTGCTTGGAGGAGCAAAAGGTCGCATTCGCTGCCTATATGATGGAATCTGACGCCCGAGTTCTGGTGAACCGGCATGTGAAGGCTATTAGAAGCTTCCGGTACTGCCATAGACTGGGAGTTGTTCAAGACATACTTCTACGAGAAGTACTTTCCCGAGTCTGTCAGAAACGCAAGAGACATCGAGTTCATGCGACTAACCCAAGGAAGGCTAACTATTGCCTAGTACACAGCAAGATTTGAAGAGATGATCAAGTTCTCGCGGGTGTTCCAAGGGAACCCTAATGAGATATGGAAGTGTGTAAAGTACGAGGCCGGGTTAAAGCCAGAGCTGAACTATGCCGTGGCACATATGGAGATCAGGGATTTCCCCACCCTGGTCAACAAGTGCCACATTCTGGAAGAAGGACAAGGAAAGCTCCACGCTGCAAGGGCGGAACGTGTCAAAAGGCTAGGACCTCAAGCCCCGAGGTTCAGACCACAATAGCAGAATCAATCACGAAGTCACTACAACCCCTACCACACCAACCAATTCAAGCCACAACAACAACAACAAAGAATACCCTTTCACCAATAACCCAGGCAACATCAAAGAACACCATTCAAGCACAACAACCCCAGAAAACAACAACAACAACAACAACAACAATAGCAACAACAACCGACAAGGAGGGGCGGGCAGCCCCTGGAACAACTATCATCAAGGAGGATCCAATGGGGCCATGTGATGATAATGAACTTAATGTGAGTTTCATCTAGTCACAAGAGCCAACAATCTATGTTCTAAGATTTTCTTTAGGCCTTAAAAGTTTTATAAAATTACTACCAACAAGATTTATGAGTTAAACCTCTTCTAAACATGCCTTGAATTAGCTACTGTCCTATGGTTATTTTTAGTCTCCTTTTAGAAAATAAAATGGGTTTCAATGAGATTTAGAAGTCCTAAAATGATTTCAAGAGAAACTAGTAACTTGTATGTATTAAGGACATGATTTTTGAATGATGCTTGAGCTTTAATGTTTCGATTCTGCCTTGGTATGTTTGCTGCTGTATGATGTTGTTTTGGCATGTTAGAAGGTGTAAAAATTATATATGTTGAGGTAGGAGTCTTTCTATGCATGTTAGGAAAGAAACTAGTCTTATAGAAAAATCGTAAAGTTGAGTTTCAGCATAGTTTTGACTCATTATTTTTAGCCACTGCCAAAACTATTTTAGTATGATAACATTAAATTTAGGATTTTTTAATTAAGAAAAACTTGGTAACATTTGAGGTAGGATTGATTTTTAACACCTATAGATAAACTACTAACTAGAAAACTGTAAAAGTGCAATTCTAGAACACTGAGATTAATTAATTTTTTGTTTCTGTCCAGCAACCTTGTAAGGCAGTAAAGATGGTTTATAATTAGTTCATAGGCATAGGAATGCCCCATAATTGGTTTAGATTTGATTTATAGCGCCTTAGGCGAAGACGGAACGTAGAAAGGATCTAAAATGTAGTTTCTAAAACCCCGTATTTGCAAGACTTAGAACTTGACAATCTGTATGGAGTTGTTTGGTTTGCTCCTAAGCATAAAAATTAATGAAGGTAATTAATTGTGAACCCATAGGTGTATAAAAGGTTAATAGCGAATGTTAGAATAATTATATCTCGAGTTTAAGCCCCGTAAGGGTCAAGGCATAAGACATCGTAGGTTTAAAGAATGAGACTAAAAGAGTAATACACTAATGATTAACCTAAATACGTTCTAGGAGTATTGGGTTAAAAATTAGGATGTTACACTAAAGACGTAGATGATGACACTAGTTCGGAGGTGATAGCCCTACTGAGATTCTTGTACAAGATTCTCATTCCCTTTTTCCTTCTTTCCATCTCATCTTCAGAGGAGGATGGCTTCGTTCGTGATCTTTGTTGATGAGCCCACCTGGGAAATGCACTATGACATCGCCCATTTGGTCATATCATTTCATGGGTCATTGTGCTGTCCATCATTTTGTGTTCATGGAGCGCCCTTTTGCACATCCGGTCTCTAGCTTTCGATTTTCTCCTACTTCTACCTTCGGCATGACCTCGTCTTTAAGCATGCTCATCCTCACGAGGAGCGTCCCGCCGCATCGCCCGCCGCTTACGCCGTCCCGCGACTTCCTGAGCACGCCTCGATCACCCATGATGGACTCTCAGTATGAACCGTCTAAGGACTCGGCTACTCGGTGCCCTTCGGAGGGTTCCGCACCTATCGTCCCCATGGATGTCGGAGGCCGTAGCAAGGCTACTGTGACCTAGCTTGTGAGAGGAGCTAGGGTGGCGATGCGACCACACCGAGGTGCTCACGCTCGTCCGGCTCACCGTTTGGCCACGCTCGACGAGTTGGCTCAGTGGATTGGATACCTTCCTCCCTTAGGAGAAGGGTAGTAATAGAGGACGACGATGGATCTGATAGAGTGCCTATGCACACATCACGTAGATGATAACCTTCTTTTGCTTTTAGGAGTTATCTGTTTAGGCGACCATGGCTAGATGTCCTTTTCTTTTTATGTTTACTAGATGACTGTACTACCCCAACCTATAACAGTGGGCATGATGCTACTTTAAGTATTTATGTTATGGTATGTATTATGGAACATATGTTGTTATTAATATATGCCTCCATGATGTTGTGTTATGGCTTGTGCTTACCTTAAATCCATGTATGCTTATGATACGCTTAATTCCTTTTTGACCCGCAAGCGTATTGAACGATGTAGTGTCTTTAAATTTGTGCGACTCCCGTTTTTGTTTTGAGTTAAAAAAAAAGTTTACCTATATTTTCGCTAAGTATTTTTTTTTATCAATTTGAGATTAAAAACTGAAACAAAAGAGTAATAATTAATAATTAACTTAAATACGTCCTAGACGTGTTGGGTTAAATATTAGAGTGTTACAGTTTTTCTAGATCCATCTATGTCTATTAGTAAATTAACGAGGTCAATGTTAAGAATGAATTGAAATGAAAAAAAAAAAAGAACGGAGGCAAAATTTAACATGTACCTAAAAAATCAGCAATAAAAATTGATATTTTTTGCTTAAATATTTAGACGGGGTGGCAAAATGACTAGCCCCACCCTATCAGAAAATAATGAATTGACAGGTCAATCTTTTTTTAATTATATTTTTAGTTATTTTGCAAACATGTTTCACCTAATCCCACCGCAAGTTGACAATAAAATAGAATAGACAGATTGACCCATCACAACTATTTGGGTTGAAAATTGAAATGCCAAGTTACCCCATAAAAAAAATGATGGATTGATAAACCAACCCCGTACACCCGACCCATTTTGCCACTACAAATTCAGATCAATATTATAACTGCTCGATACCAGTCATGTCCTGACCTCTGTCACTTTTGTCAGCTGAAACCACTAACATTGGCGGCAAAGAAAACTGTCGTTGAAAACGTGGACAGGCTTTTGTCGTCAACTCAGAAGGTAAAGAGAATACATCTAAACTAACTTTACCAGACCAGAAAAAGGAAAAAAAAAAAAACTAAACTAACCAGAATGCTACATCCTACATCCAACCATGCTACTTAAATCTTTCCACCATATCCTTGCAGCTTGTTTTGTACTTGGTTGAAGCTACTAATCCTGCCCTAAAAACTAGCGAAACCATTTCCTTTCACGAATTAGCAGAGGACTATCTTTACGGTATCTTCTCAATTCAAAAAACTGGCTGCTGTGATGCATCCTTTAGATGCCTTCTCATTCCATTCCATGAACTCGTTATTGAGCATCAAAGCATGCAAAGTTTTCAATTACAAAAAAAAAAAAAAAAATCATCTATTTTCATTGCCAGCAATCTTGATACATGTGCAGCTGGTTTTGTATCAAGGTTGACGTCACCCGCGCGAACCTTTTCCCTTTTCTAACTGGTGGAGGAATTTCTTTTTGAAATAAAATGTTTGGTGTACAAGAAGTTTTTAGAACAATCCGTGGAGTACGACACAAACAAGATTATAGCCCCTAGTGCTATTTGTATCATAGTCTAAGCTATAGGATTGTTCTGAACGATGCTTGTACACCAAACGTGATCTTATGGACCATTGTTTCTGCTTTTCTTGCCAAGTTATTTACCCACCCTGTCCAACATTCCTTTCCTTTTCTCTCTCTTCAGTCCAGCAAGTGAACTTCATACATATGTCATTACTACATGCATCCAACATAAATAACAGCACATATGAACACGTGATGCTTTTGTGGAACAAAGAACCTGCCTTTCTACTTTATCATATCCATATTTTATACATTGTCAAGAATCATAAATAAACAAAATTTAAACTGCTGCTTCACCTCAACAAATGGATAACTTTGTTGCTCAGGGGAAGAATTGCTTCCAACCTGCAACAAATTTTCAGATATATTTTAGTGTAGTATCAACTAGGTTTAATTATAGATAGCGCAGCCATGTAACATTTACCTGGGAGAAACTTATATTGCTAAGAGGGAAGTATCCAACTCTAGGGACAAACAGCTCTAGGTAAGAAAATGATCAATCATATGCTGTATGACATCTGCGCCTTCTCTGTGTGTGCTTTGGTCTTTGACCTATAAAATAGCCAATGTAAAAGGTGAATGACAGAAGGTTGGCTAAACCATGTATACAAAGAAATACAATATTTCACTTGAAAGACTGCTATGCCTATGCCAATGGAGTTTAAAAGGATATGTACACGTAAACACATGATGAGAGTAATACAGTGCAAGACACAAACCTGGATGACACTATGAGCAGCAAACCTCTGTTTGCTACTGTGAAAGCTAACATCTACTTTTTCCCATGACACACGAGACAAGCCAGTTACCAGCTCCTCTGCAAGTGTTCACTCCAGTTAGAAAACTTACAATTATAAAAGAGCCCACAGATCAAACCATTTTCCAAATTCAAGTAACATTTATGGAGGACAAGATCAACAAGGGCAATAACAATCAAGTCCTATCCAACAATCAAGTCTGATATTACAAGGTGGGGTTAGCTACAACTGGATCATTTGACACTAATGGTTTTTAGGGCCATATTCTAATGGTCTCTTCCAATATATAGCTCTAACGACTCAAGAGTATTTAAGGGATTAATAGCAAGAAGATTGCATGTCTATCAAGGTTATCTTAATAAATTATTTTACATTTTTCATGGTTTGAGTGTACGCCATGAAACATGCTCATCTATCAACTTGAAAAAATGCGAGACAGTGTGACCATTACAATTATCAACATTAACAAATTTAGGTTTTGAATTTTGAGAGAAGAATTATGTGATGGAGAACAAGATTATCAATATTAATTATAACAAAAAAACTCTAGCTATATATTTTTTTTTCTGGCACATAAACTCTGGATATGATTCTATCTAAAGATGAAAATGAATAAAGAAAATGTCAATATTCAGTAAACAACAGTATTATCCCGGGTAGTAATGATTCACCAAAAAGATGAGATGGAAGTGCCAAGCAAGGATAGGTCAACCACATAAGAACACATGGGACATGTGGTAAAACACACACAAAAGAAATCCGAAAACACAAACCTTCTATCTTGTCAGAGCCATTATCTTCTGTCAAGTCACACTGATCAGCATCACAAGCCTTGCAGCGCTCTTCATACACAACATGTGGATATTTTTCATTTAGTGTATCCTCCCACTGCCAAGCAAACAATTTTACATCACTAAATCAGAACAAAGGATTCATCGAGTCAGGTAGCATTACGAAAGGCAAGCCAGTAACACATACCTTTGGAAGTTCATTATCTCGTCTAATGCATGATGTTCTCCAGCCAACAATATCTAAAATCTTTATATAGGAAAATAAAATAAAAATATGCAATAAATAAAGCTAGCTAAATGTAGCAAGAACAGGTATGTGATGAAAATATGAAGGATACGATCATAGCCCACATTTGAATATAAGACCCTGCGTTTGAAAGCACGCAAAGCAGACCTGCATAAAGAAAGTCAAAGTCATTCAAGAGGTATGAAGATGGTTCAAAGGAAACTGATATGAGGAAAGCAACAAACATACATGAAATAACATTCATCATAATCTTCAACCATTCGCTTAAGCAATGGAGGTTTTCCTTCATCATCATCAGTAAGGAAAAGATGCCGACCTGTTCTTCTAAAAATCCAATGGATAACACAACTTGCAACTTTCTCAAATGCAGTAACACCAAAAAGAAATGGAACCTGAAATTTAAAACCCAGTTAACATATTTGGATACTCAAATTAACAGTAAGTGATCTAAGCAACTTCATTATGAAAACACCCCCAACAAATGCAGTAACTATGTTCATCCCTAATTGATGGTGAGATACAGCCATACAGGTAACATATCCTAGACCTCGAATTTAATTTCAAGATGAATATTTTGACAAAACCGAACATATGTATCAAACTAGAAGAAAGATCTACTCTCACAGCTAGGTTCTTACTTTGTGACATTGTATAAAGCCTGGTGGCAGTGTTATATCATCTAATTTTATCATATGTTTGGTGTGAGATATGATAGGGCAAAGTCATCAGATCAACTTATTTTTATCCGACTAAAACCCCAAATTAGTCCATCAAATTTATAATAGGGGACACATTAGTCCCTTAGATTTGAAAAATCACATATTAGTCCCTCGAATTTCACAAATGAGGACAATTTAGTCCCTCTGTAAAATTATCGTCTAAGTTGTATCCTGTTAACTTACTTATACGTACTGTTAACTTTTATGATAGATCCTAACTTATCTCACTCCTCTAAACGAAGTCATTTAAACCTTTTTCTTCATCTGCTATCTCACTGTAGCTCTCTGTTTAGAAAAAAAAATTTGACTTTAAGTTGGCATTTGTTCTATGAAGAACAAAGGAGTGAGAGCAGTTAGAAGACTCATGTGAACTTAATCAGTATATATAAGCAAGTTAACAGAATACGTGAACATTTTTGTTAACAGTTCATACAACAATTTGACGAAGGAACTAACATGTTCCCTTTAAAAATTTGAGGGACTAATATGGGATTTTCTAAATCTAAGAGACTAATTTGTCTCCCACTATAAATCTAAGGGACTAACTTGGGGTTTTAGTCTTTTTACCCCATGATAGTTGAGATATCATATATGACTATATTTTGTTGTGGAAAAATTATTTTTGTATTTTCATATTAGGATAAATGTGTTACTCGTATAAGTACTTTAATTTTGCCAAATTATTATCAAACAATAATCATCAATTATTAGGTAATAACGGCCAAAATGTCCCCATATTATAAATCATCCATACAACTTAATCATCAAAAAATAATATTAAGTTTTTTCATATTTCTTTTCAAGTTGGGTATCAAAATCTATCATGTAATTAAGATTGAGCTACCCACAAATATCCAATCCTACAAACTTCTCACTCCCAATACCCAATTCTAGGCATGAGAGGAGCATGTTAACCACATTGCTCATACATATACCACAAAAGCCTTTATAATTACTTGGATAGCCCTCCCCCTTTGAGCTTCCTTTAGGGATGGCTTGCAACCCTTTGCACCTTCCACCACCTTCGTAAATTCTCCTAGCCTTCATTGCCAAATCTTGAGTAATACATTTAAAAGTTTCCCCTCACCTAATTCATCCCAAAGCCTATTTCTCCTTTATTTTCATCCTTGTTTTTCCCCCCTCTCTGCCATTGTCACCATTGCAGACCACTTTTTCAATCAGCCGACACCACACCATCAGATTCACCACCCTCTGACCAAATCAGAGCCTAGTCGAAACTGCCATCAAATGTGCACCCTCATGCCGCCACTTCCTCAGTGCATGATGACACGTAAGACCATCCCTCTGGCTACTAGTTCTTTCCCAGCTACTGCTGACCCACCCCACACCACTTCCAACCACCCTTCCACCATGACAGAACCCATAAACCCTAAGACCACCCCTTAACCCACTGCAATTAACCCACTACCCACTCCAACTCAACTCAACGCCTTAAACCCTAATGAACTCTCTGGCCTACACCTTATCACTTTAATGGGAAAAATAATTTACAATGGGATCAAGTCATAAGTGTACTCTCATAGGTCCTAAGAAATTAACCCACATTAAGCGACCTTCTACAAAGGATGAACCACACTTTGAGGAAAGGGATGATGAGGATTTTCTCATTATGGCATGGCTTTGGAACTCTATGACCCTAGACGTGAGTCAAAATTGTACGTTACTCTCTACCTCCACAAGATTTGGGATAGGATATTACAACTTGTTATGAGTTGAAGACGAGAGATATTCTAGGGAAAAAAGCCGCGATGTTTGTGATGGGTTACTATGTGACACTTGTCTATATACCAAGTTAGACCAATAACCTAGCGGATTTTGTTGAAAGGGACAAATAACTTTTCTATTGTTTATATTTGGAGTATGGCCCTATTCAAGTTCAAACTGTGGGTAAAGAGAAAATAACCCTCACTATTTGAGGTGTTTTACAAGAGGAAAGCCACAAGGCTGTGATGGTTGACCACAAACACATTATCATATCTGCTTTGGCAATAGGCAAGAAAGCCAAGTCAGTTCCTTCACCCTCTTCAAAGCCTAGAGAGGAAGGTCGTTAGTAAAACTACTGCAACAATCTAGTCAAACCAAGAAAAATCGCTTCAAATTCCATGGGTAGGAAGATAAGCATGCCAACCAATCACGCCAATGTTACCCATAAAACCTCTAACCTCATTGGCAAATTCACTGGTAAAGGATGAGATTCCACCCTAGGTAAGGACGATCTTGCACCCCTGTACTCTCATTTACTCCCTCAATAAGCCTTCTAGCTCATCCTCCCAAAATCAGTCAGGTAAGTACTTATGTTCTCAATCCTTTAATGCAACTACCATTCTACTGGAGGATTTATGCATAATTGACTCTAGTGGGACTGATCATATAACCTTTAAATATCCACCTTTCTCATCTTACCATCCTTCTTCAAGTGAACACCATATAACTATAGTTAATCGCTCCCTTACCTCAACTGCAGGCTTTGATACTAGTATGCCTCATGTTCCCCAACTCTCCAATAATCTTATTTATGCTCATAAACTTACTAAAAATAAAAATTATGATAACAATGTTCCGTTCTCATTGTGTCATTCAAAATCTCACCATGGAGAGGATGATTGGAGTTGCTAAGGAACAAGAAGGGTTGACCTAGATGCAAATGGTTCCGGTTAGAAGGTGTTTTCTTCATGTCACCAAACAATAGAATTTGCTGCTTCTCAATTTTGGTTGCACCATAAATGTCTTGAACATCTTTGCCTTTACTTAAATCTATGTTTCCTTCTCTTCTTAAAATAGGTCAGTGGAGTCCTTCCAAGAAATATCAATCAACTTGCAAAACACCTTTGTGCATCATTTTCATCTAATTCTAATAAAAATGATGTGTCTTTTTACAATAACTCATCTTAATGTCAAGGGTCTTGCCTAACATCCATGGCAGAAAATGGATTGTTTCATTCATATATGATTGCAGTCGATATGGAAGAAGAACTGGATCTTTGATAGAGGGAACTCTTTAGCCTCCAAGCACTGGGATATTGGAGGGAGTTATTTGTTGATGCCTACTATAATACACATTGTATAGCCATTAGAATAACACACATCTTTTGTTTTCTTCTTGTTGTTTGAACCAATTCTATCAAAAACCATTCATCTTCGCTGCTAGGATTTCTTCAAGAATAAACTCACCAACCAATGAATCTTTAGTACCTACATAAATCATTTAAATAGGGATAGTAACCTTTACCTAAGAATTCTAGACTTGAGGACTAAGTTAAATTGAACATTCAATGATACTTGTGAATACAAGCCTGAATAACAGATGTGAAAGCCAACAAAACTCCACATTTCAATTATCAACTTTATCAACAAAATTCCATAAAGTAATCTTTGATATACATGATAAAAACTATTATTAGCACTAGCATTTGGCTTTGCCCTTGCCCTGTTTTGGTTCCATAATGCTGTTGGCAAGCAACCATTTGACAATATCTACATTATCTTCTGAGTTATTACTGTTCTTGTTATTAAGATAATATTAGGGGATATCTTCATCAACATTTCTTATACACAACCTCAATATCATACACTCTCTCTGTTCAGAATCCCTGGCAACTTGCAGCCACACATTAGACTACACAGACACTTCATGGCCAGCCAAAGAAATACTTACTTTTTGATAGAAGAGTTAGTTTCTTAAAAAAGGAAGATACAGAAAAGGAAGGTGGGCAATCCTCTGAAAGTAAAGAAAACTAGCCAAAAAGATGTAGGAAGAAAACATTAGCCCTGAAGAGCTAGGGTTGTCATTACAGCTACATATTGGGAAAATGTTCAATTAGTATACTCAAAATCTGGCTTTACGGTGTCATGTGTTCACTGTTCAAAAAGACAACACTCAGCATAAGCAGGAAAGAAGTTCACCAGTTCAAATGCATTCAATACCCGTTCACATGGAAAAGAAAGTTTTAGTGCTTTTCTCGACCCCGCTAAGAATAGCTTTTGGAAAAAAGCTCCAAAATAAAGCTACATCATAGAAGCATTTTTTTCCCAAGCCTAAACATATGCACCTTGCAGATAGTTTTCTTTTTTAACCCGTATCATTAGATTTAGTCATCATTTAGACAAAAATTTGGTATAAGATTATATTCTAAGATTCTATTCAGTGTTCAGCAAGTGGCCTTTTCATGGGTGTTTCTTTGGTAGATGTGCAAATAAAGATTGGGTTACCTTGTTACATGGCTCAATCTCTTAGGACTAATGTGTCTTCTATTCCTTTCTTCTCGTGACGATAATTTGTCTTCTCTTTGTATTCTTTTCTTTCTGATTAATAAATTTCCTTTTCTAGCAATAAATAAATAAGAGTGTTGGTACCTGCTTATTGCCCCTTGAACCCAGATGAGGTGTAGCAACAGTTATGAAATTCATAGCCTCCAAGCCACATATTGTACCCACTGAGTCCTGCTTACTGTCTTTATTGGACAAGTGCTCCAAATTTTCTTTTTCAGGTGGTCTATATAGCCTCCCAATTGCATACCTTGCCACTAATCCTCCCACTGAGTGTGCAACAAAGGATATTTTATGCATATTTGGCTTTCTTCGAATCACTTCAAGGACCTAAGAGTTAAATTGGTCGCAAATAGCAAGGCTGATTATGCATTATTATGCATTCAATGCCATGGTATATATGAGTAGAAAGATATTGAAGATCTCAAATATCACAGTTCTCTGGTTAATAAACAGAATCATTTTAAGCTAAAATATCATGAAAACTGTTCACCTCAGCATACATCAGAAATTAACCTATCAGCCTTCTTGCTCAATCTCATGGTCAGACTCAAATGGCCTTCTCCAAATATAGGCTGACATGGCAGATTTTACAACCAAGAACATGACTCCAGAATTCATCTAACAAAAGACAACCTTTTTTTATTCCCTATAAATCACTCATGAACACACTATGAGAAGCTTATGCTTTAGTTGGGGCAAAGAAAGATGTAGAAACATGTGCAATACACATTGGTAAATAATTTCAACACGGGGATTGTGCCAAGTCCCAACATGACATCTACTCTATTCTTTTTACACTTCTAATAACTATAGAGACTCTTTATCTAAAAGCCTATTACAAACATGAACATTTAGAATGTTTATTATGATTAACATCAATTGAGAAATATAATCCATGGACGAATAATATTGAGAAATTTGAGTTAATTCACTTTCACATGATATGCTGAATCATAAAACAAATCTCTTATATAGTCAGATACTAACCTCTTCAGCCAATCGCTCACCCATCACATCCACACCGTCTAATGTCAGCCTAGACACATTTCGTTCGCTACCTGGATTTAAGAAAATGGGGATAAATTAAATGCAAGCATAGCATATTAAAAAGGAAGTCAACTTATGCACCATCAAGTATATTGTGAGAAATCAGGTAAACATCTCATATTATCCTAATCATATCTTTAGAATATGATAGCATCTTAGATGATCCCATAGGAATAGCTCCAATATTTCCTTATATTTCATTTCTTTCCTTAATTAATTAGGACTAGGGATCTCATATCATTATAAATAGGAATCAGGGACTTTTTTTTTCATATCATATTACTTTAAACAAGTGAAATTCTTAGTCTCTAATCCTCCTTATCTCCTTCTCTTCCCAAAACCCAAAATCTTATACAAAATGATCCAATGACGACCCAAGAAAAATAAATCTTAACAATTGAACTTCACATAATCAACTATGAAAAAATAGGATACATTGTTTTGAATGAATTTGGATTCTAGGAAAGATTCCCCAAGATCAAATAAAGAGAAAGTTTATTGGGTATAACATAGGGCTAAAAAGATGCAAGAGGCAAATCGCAGTTGGGTCAGTGCCATGTGGTTATCAAAGAATTACATGATTGTACAAAAAATAATGGACAAGTAAAACCACCCTTAAAATCAGACCCAGTAATACTAAGATAACTCGTGATGCTCAAGCAAAGAATCATGGCATGACAGCTCCAATTGGAAACTTAGCACAGCCTAAAAAGAATACAGCAGTGTAGATGAGATATTTGAAAAATATAAAGCAAGGCATCATCATTCTAGAGATTACAATTATTATCCTAAATGAATAGCTTCTGAATCTTAACTAACATTTAACATACTTAAATCCATTTAAAATCAGAAGGTGATTTCACTAATGATAGGCATTACAGCATCCTAAATAAACAAACTACCTTTAAAAGATGACATGTATCACAGAAGTTCGAGTTTCAGACTTTTCAGGTCAGCCCAAAAAGCAAGGGAAGTAAATAAAGTGGCATACTTGAGACAAGGGCAGCTACAAGTTGTGGAGTACTTAGTAACACAAACAATGGCAAGGTATCTTTTATAAATTAACATAAACATCAAGTCTTTTATGCAATGAATATGATCTGCTATTATAATAAGAACTGATATTCATGAAATAAAGCAGAACTCGTTTTATTATAAAGATAACTCGGAGAAAAAAAATTAAGCCAAATATGCAAAGAACATCCATCCCTAGTACGCAAGAACAACATCCACAGCCTATCAACTAAGTTGTCCCACCATAGACCGATAGACATACTACTAAGTAATGATATAATTCAAATAATCTCTTATAACAACAAGCTCTTGTTTGCTTTGACAGCATGGCATGATCATCAAAGTTTTTGAAAGTGAAAATAATCATCACAGAAGAATGGTCCTTACAGTGAACAAACACTTTATCGGGAAGTTCTTGAACAAACTGCTCGGCCCCAAACTTCCAATCTGTTGCACTGCAAAAACAATCAGTTAATTTATAAACCATTTGTGCAACAAGGAACAGCGAATCTGTTAAACTGATATCAGAAGAAAACATATCAGATTAAAAACAATAGAATATACCAAGAAACAAGAGTCAACTAAACAATCAAAATCGCAATATCTCAAAATTCCAATCGAATAGAAGCAAAACCTGAGTAACACCATAACTTCAAGGCTTTGAATTTTTTCACACCGACCAACAACAAGACATCAACATCAAAACAAACGCAACCGAGAAGTAACGCTACAAACAATATCAGCATTCCATAAGAATCAAGAAAAGGAACTTCACAGAAATGCGATCACACCTTCCAAGAATTCCATTGACCATGACAACTAGATGGTCGGCGGAGGAAGAATCGGAGGATCTGGAGCTCCAAACATCGCGGCTTCCATTGACGGACTCTGATGTGCAAACATCGTTCTTCTCCATGGATTTAACCAAACAACGAGTTCGTTCGGCCAAGCACGCTCGCTCGCCCTCAAACCCGCAACTCGAGAAGAGGAATCGGAGTTCCGAAGGGCGCGGAAGATCGAGGCACGAAGCAATTGAAGTTTCCCGGTGATAGAATTTTACCGAGAAAATGGAAGAGAAAGTGCGAGAAATGAAAAAAGAAAGTTCGAAGAGGAACTTGCTATTGATTCGATTCGATATAAATGAAAAAAATGGTAGTTAGTTGGTGAGTGGGGAGCGATGGAAACCTTAAAGCGAAGAAAGCAAAAAGCTGAAAAAGAGACAAAATGTGGACACCCACAAAGACACGTGGCAACGCGGCGAGAGTAGTGTGTGTTGCGAAATCGTCAAGAGAAGGAGAAGGAAGGATGTGAACGCCACTCTCAACCCACCAATTCAAACAAAAGAAAGAACAGATTCGGAGGCTTTGCTGCAATTTGCATTTTTCGATTTGAGTATCTGGTTGAAAAAGGAAAGACAATTTGTGCAATCAAATCAAATAAAAAGATAAAAGGAAGACTGAGAACAGAATAGTTGCGTAGAAAATAAATCCGAAATTAGGAAAGGTCAAGAAACAAATACTGTTGGTATATATTAATTATTATAAAAAATAAATGATAATTTATTTATATATATTTTATAGAAAATTGAGTATATGAATTTATCTTAAAAGTATATTAATAGTTAAATAATTAAATTAGTGGACAAAATATAATCGTATTATTTTATTTTATATCTTATATTGAATGTCATGTTTATAAGGTTGAAAATATCTTGATAGATGACTTATTATTAACAATAAAAGCCTATTTTATAAAAATTTTGTTTATTTTAAAAGTTGAAATTGTTGAATAAAGAGGAGAATAAATGGATAATTTTACTATATCATAAGCCATTTATAGGGATGACAATAAGTATCCATAAGAAATGGGATATGTCTTATGCCTCCCGTCACCATTTAGAATTTTGTCTCTCATCCTCATTCTCATCCTTATCGCCCTTATGGGTCCCTATTTCCCATTTCCCGCTTCAGGAGGGAGAATACGTATTCCTTAGGATTACCCCTACCATGTAATATCCTAATTTTTAACTCAATACTCTAGAACATATTTAGATTAATCATTAGTCTATTACTCTTTTAGTCTCATTCTTTAAAACCTTTTATTAAAATACTTAGTGGAAAATATGAATAAATTTTTCTTTTTCGAAAATTGAAAACAAAACGCGAGCCGCGCCCTAACCTAACATTCGTCATAACCACATCGTGTAGGAAAAAGTAATCACACCATACATACTCATGAAAAGTAGTATTATCCATAACAACATAATATCATCACACCTTCATAAATTACTAGTATCATTGTACTATTATTTACATCAAAATATGCACATATATATGAAATGATCCTTGTCCACCTATGTGGTTGGGTAAGTGTCAACCCAAAAGCTAAGCTATCTATGCTTCCGCAGCAACCCTTTGCTCTGTTTACTAGTATGACCCTTAAGCACGAACCTTAGAAGAAATCATGAACCTCATTATGGTCCTTGTCTAGAGACGACACGGAAGAAAAGGAAGGGATGGGAAACTCATTCAAGATTCTCAGTAGGGATTCCCGACTCTAATACAAGTGTCATCGTCGTCGTCCCCAGCCACCTCAGTTTTAATTATGAAAAAGGTGTACATGCATAAGGATTGGTTTTAGGCTTTTCAAATCTATTTATCCGAAGTGGGTGTCTTTTAGTATATGTCTTAATGACATGAATGCAATAAATATATTTGATAAATGCATGACAATACCATATGCACATTAACATGAAAATCATAGCTCTTGGACCCAACATAAAGAAACATAAATTATATACGTGGCATAAAAGGCATAGTACTTTTCATGTGACATCTTTCTCATAAGTCAAACTCTTAAGTTTTCTTTCTTAAAGACCACCCTCTTAACATATCCACCTAAAATCCAACCGACCCACCGGCCCGGCGATAATCTGGTCACCAAACTACATCTCACCTATCGCCTAAGAGTGAGCTCAATCCTAACTAGTCGTCACTAGATTTAATATAGGCTAATAGAGAGGGTATACATAACTTTCTTGGATTACCTATCTTAGGATTATTTCCTTCTTTGAAATGCTCTACTGGTATCTAGTACACAGTGAATTGTCCGCTTTGGCAAGCTCAATGTCAATACTCTTACGGATTTTTTTCCTCCCCACCGTAGCCGGAGGAATGCGTCTTAGTGTTATATCACATCTGCTCTGGGGGTGCTCGGCCGAACCGGTGTCACCCAGGAGTTTTCGCAAACTTTTCTCAAATCCTTAAGTTTGATGGGAAATTCGGCAACAGAACTGGCAGACAATCGGATTTCCTTCAAACTTGCTTTATGCCACGAAACATATAGAGCATGCATAGCCATTCAACATCACCATAAGACATCGAGTCATATAGTCAAAACTCATCATAGTATATACGTCATCACATCATTACTTTAACATTCTTAAAAGATAGTATGCTCCTAACCAGTTTGCCGAAATCAAGGACCGGACTCAGCTAATGCATATGTCATGCTCAAGTCATTCTCATAATTAAACATACATCTACTTGAAGTCATAAAGCTCATTATGTCTTGGGACCTATGGTGTCTTATGCTTTGACCCTTACGGATCCTAAACTTAAGATATAATTATTCTATCGTTCTCTATCAACCTCTTATGCATCTAAGGGTTCACAACTAATAATTTTTACTAGCATTTTTGTTCATTAGTAAATCTGGGCAGCATCATACTCTAAGGGTAGAATTACATTTTATGATTACGGGGTTCTGGAACTTACGTTTTAGACCCTTTCTCGGTTCCGTCTTCGCCTAAGGCGCTATAAATTAAATCTAAACCATTTATGAGGCGTTCCTATGCCTATGAACTAATTATAAACCATGTTTTCTACATTATAAGGTTTCTGGACAGAAACAGAAAGTTAAATGATCTAAGTGTTCTAGAATTGCACTTTTACAGTTTTCTAGTTACTAGTTTCTCTATAGGCGCTAAAAATCAATCCTAAATCAAATGTTACCAAGTTTTTTATGATTAATCAACCCTAAACTGAATATTATCCCATTAAAACAGTTTTGACAGTGACTAAAAATAAAGGGGTCAAAACTATGTTAAAACTCAACTTTACGGTTTATCGGTAAGACTAGTTTCTTTCCTAACATGCATAGGAAGGCTCCTACCTCAACATACATAATTTTTACATATTCTAACATGTCAAAACATCATCATATAGCAGCAAGCACATGAGGGCAGAATTGAAACATTAAAGCCGAAGCATCATTCAAAAATTGTGTCCTTAATACATACAAGTTAGTAGTTTCTCTTGAAATCATTTTAGGACTTCTAAAACTCTTTGAAAACCAACTTATTTCCTTAAAATCCTCATAAACCAAACAAGGGCAGAAACCATTTGAGTTGGCCCAAGATTGGAGTTTTAAAATGTAAAATCATACTTGAAATATTTTTTGAGTTCTCTTATGCTTAAGAAAAATCCTAAGACATGGATTATGGGTACTTGTGACTAGATGAACTCACATCAAGCTCATCATCATCACTTGACCGAATTGTGCATTCAAGGGAATGCTTCCATAACCAAACTTTAGCTTGAGATAAAAGGGCAAGTATTTGAGCTTCTAAAGTCTTTAAGTTATGACAAAATGTAAACGTGTTATGCATCCCATTTTATTCTTCATCATAAAGTAAAGTGAGGACTTCAAAGTAAATATGAGATGCAAGAACTTGAAATATAAATACGGTCCTAGAAATATAAATATGCAAGACTTGAAAGTAAATATGCAAGAATTGAAAATAAATATGCAAAGCTTGAAAGTAAATATGCAAGTTCATTTTATCTTTTACGATTTAAGTGATGACTTGAAATATAAATACGAATGCAAGTCCAGTTCTTTATTTTAGTGCTCTAGACTCCACAACAATCGACTTTAAAGCTGAAATAGGTGAGATTCGAGATTAATTACTACGTGATATGAGAATGCAACTCTTGTTTTATGTTTTAGGTGATTAGCTCAAAAATAAATATGCTAGGCAAGGAAAATAAATATGCAAGTTTATTTTTACATCTTTACTAGAGCTCTTACAAGACTTTAAAGGAACTTAAACCTCAACCCAAACTTATTATAGCATGGTAAGACAAGCTTTAGAGTTCTTGTACCAAGGTTACAATGAAACCTTATGGTGTGAACTTTATCATCAAGCTTAAGGAATGGATTAAAAGAAAGGCAAGTCATACACTAACTTTATTTTTAAGAATCAAAAGGGATCAAGTTAAAGAACTAATCTTTGGGTATTAGAAACCATCTCACCATGTCTTTGGTGACAAAACCAAAATATCAAAGAAAATGAGACCATGGCTGAAACCATGAAGAAGAAAAGATAAAACTTTGAAACTCTAGAGGCCATGATCTTGATGATACATCAACACCAACAACATGTGCTCTCATCCTTGAGTCATTTCCCAACTAACATAAGCCTTTAAAATCAAAACTAGGACCAAGGAAAAAGAAATGGAAACCAAAACTAGAGCATGAAAAGAAAAGGAAAAACCGAATCATGCTTGGTCCAAGAACTAAGTTCCAAGCTCTAGAGGTATCACAAGTGAAGATTCTCATGATCTACATCTTGAATCCTCATCATCAAGCATCATTTTCTTTAAAAAGAAAGGTGTAACACCCTAATCATCTTTGGAAATTAAATGAGGTTTTATTAATAAGAATTTTAAGATTTTGACGTATGTAGACATGATGAGAATGATTCAAAAAATCAGCAAAAAAAAAAATGTGAATAGTGTTTTGCGAGCCCTATGGCTCACGTGACAGAAACCCTAGAATTAGCTCCCGGAGATGCTAGAAATTGAGAAATTATAAGATTATGTTTAGAAGTAGGTAGAAATAAAGATTTTATACCCGAAAATATTTTTCGGGCAATGTTTGATTATTCGGGTACACTATTTCACCCGTTCGGTGGAATTTCGATATGCGAATTCTAACACCGAAAACTAGTTAGATCTCTACAAAACAAATGAACCTAACCTTTTTAAATCAAATGAATGGCCAAGATTCAATCTTGAATTACAAATCTTGAATTACAAGATTGAATCACAACCATTCACTTTACTTCATTAGAGGATAATTATCTAAATATACATTATAATATTCATTACTTTCTTAATGCATAAACATCACAAATTTGGCTTCTTTAAAAAGCCATTTTCGGCCAGCCCAAGGGAGAAAAAACCAGCAGCCTCCTCCATAACCAACAGCTCCATTTTGTGTTCAAATCACCTATGTACTAGCTAGAGCTACCAAAACCAAGAACTCCCTTCACTAAAATTGTTCTATACATCAACCTCTACAATTCTAACCGATTAAAATTTCCAAACCTCATCTTATTTACCCCACTCATCACTGATTGGAGAAGGGCTTGGGTGTATCTTGAGAGTTGTGGAGTGAAGAGCATCACTTGGGAGCATCCTAGAGACCAAGGCACCTTTAGCTTCCAAGAGTAGGGTTTTATTGAGTCTTTTATTGCCAAATTTAGTTTCTGACTTTATGACTTGTGCTGCATGAAATTTTTGATTATTTTGGTTAGTGATATATGTTTTTTGATGAATAAATTTTGGTGGAGGATTTGGATGAGGTTAGAGTCATCAATTTACCTAATGAAATTTGAGTTAGAGTGCTGGATTTTCAGTTTTGCTGAATACAGTAAAATCTCATGAATTTTTGGACATAATTGTGGTCATGATCATGGTCTGGAAAAATTATATGTTGGCCCTAACATCTTGAAATATTTTCACGAATTTTCTTGAGCATTGGTTTCAAGAATTTCTGCTTTAAAAAAATCAGTGACAGAAATGATGTTCATGCTGCTTAGATTTCTGAGACTGAAGTTGTAAATTTGTCTGATTTTATTATCATAGGAAACGATTTATATTTCCTTTGAAACTTTTACAGGGTGTTTATAACTTCTTTAAGTATTACTGTAATTTTTCTCTTGAGTTAATTTTATTGATTACTAGGGTTAAAAATTAAGAGAACTCTGGTCTGGGCTACGAATAAGTGGTATCTGACCACTAAATTTGTACAATTTATTTAACATGGTTAGAGGTCTCTATTTGCTATGAAATTTTTACAAGGACTACTAGACATGTTGACATGTCATAAAGAATTTTTGTGGCTCTTAAATTGGTCATCTAATATAGAGAATAATTATGAGTTATAGATTGATAAATCTGCCTAGTTGCTAGAAATGATAAAGATGTCTTAAACTAATGATGAAATGGCATTGAATTAAGGTATATATCATATGGAATGCATGTTAATTGTTCTGTAGAAATGATAAGGAGATATGGATGAGACTCCGACATGATTATATGCTCATATGTGATATAAGTAGGCATTTGAAAAGATAATTACATCATATGACTATTATGCTGATGAAAGTGGGAATGTGACATTCAGTTGTGCAAATTCCAACATATGGGGGAAAAATAGAAACAAGGCTTATGTGGGGTATATCAGGGAGGCAAAAAGAAGGACTTCCCTGTAATTTTTATGAGTCGGTAGATGTATCGGCTAGAAATAGAACTGTATGTGATTCGGAAATGGAAAAACAAAAGATGAAGTCCGATGATCACGAATAGGAATGAGCTCATGTCCTAGCAGTCTATTGTTCTTTGTGGAGTTATCCACTACAGATATTACTGGATATGAAACTAAGTCTTCCCTATGTTAAAGAGAAACAACTGCACTAACTTGGATTCCATGGATCGCTAGAGAAAAACTTATAATTACTATCATGTTACATTTGACTTTACCTGAACCATATACATTAATAATTATTCCTAGGACTGTGCATAATTTATTGTTATTTTTGCATATAAGTGTACTTGGTAATGCTTGAAAAAAAAAATGAATGATATTCCTATTTATGTTTTATTTATTAATTTTGATCACTGGTGAGGGAATACCCTACTGAGAATTTTATAATATTTTCATCCCTACGCTGCATGTATTTTATGTTGTATTCAGATTCTAAGGATGCCGTCGGTGATAATCTTCCTTGACTCGCCTCAAAGGCGTGGTATTATAATCCAACCTTAGACTCTTTATATGTTGTAGCATACTCCCGGGTCAGAGTGTACGTGTTCTTTAGCCGTTCATTTAGTACTTCTATTTTCTCTGTTGAGTTCGACCCAGGTTTTCCTTATGCTGAGGTGCCTCTTGAAATAGCACACCCTGATGTATTTGTAGCTCCACCTGCACCACCTATGTCCCCTCCTGGAGACGATCCTTCGTCCTCTTCCTCCGACTCCGATCCGCTTGATTGATCCACGATGCCTCACTGGGGCAATGCCATTGCACCAATGGCAAATGGTTTTATTTAGGAGACCATGGGACAACTTAGGGACTTTTGATGTATGTATAGCAGCAGTTTAGGAATAGAATCCCTAGACCGTAGTTTGACCTTATTGGATATTGATGAGATTCATTT
The DNA here is from genome assembly GCA_031216125.1 of Dalbergia cochinchinensis. Lineage (NCBI taxonomy): Eukaryota > Viridiplantae > Streptophyta > Magnoliopsida > Fabales > Fabaceae > Dalbergia > Dalbergia cochinchinensis. The sequence goes on along the minus strand of CM062375.1, from coordinate 26,874,512 downwards.
TCTGTTTGTATAAAGTTTTGCTGGATCTCAACTTTGAGTAGGTTAGACTAGCTGGTAGGGATGTTCTTTTGTGGACTGAGTCCCTGTTGTTTAGGAAATGACTAGTTTGTTTTACAGTATTACCTATTGTAAAATTAACAACAATATCCATATATGTATATATTGGCTTTGCAACTTACGCGTCTACACTATTTTATTTTAATTATTTTCAACTAGTATAGATTGTAAAGGTAAGTAATACTTTTCTAATTACTGTATTGATACTCGAGTAAAATATGGTAATTAGGAAGGTGTTACAAAAGGCTCCAAGGCCGAAATCAAAGAAGAGAAAAAGAAGTTTTAAAAGCTAAGAAAAACTAGCCAAAACTCATTTTTGACAAAACTTTAAAAGACAAAACTTTAAAGAACAAAATCCCTACCAAGTGTTGAAGAGGCAAGCTTGTTTCTTGAAGTGAAAAGAGAAGAAATCTTGCTTCCAAGTGGTCCTTGGATTTTCGGCCAAAGAGGAGAAAAAGGAAGGAAAAGTTTTTGTGTGAGCTTAATGTGTGAGGATGAAAGCTTATGTGTTTGAATGGTGATCTAGGGTGGTTGTGTGGTGGTTTGAGGTGGTGAGGGGTGGCTCTTTGGTGGAGATGAAGAAAATGAAGAAGAAGAGAACTTTTGAAGAAAATGAGAGAACTTGAGACAACTCTTGAAAACTCAAACTTGGCAAATGAACTAAAAGTGGTTCAAGTTCATCCAAGTATAGTATTTATAGAGAAATGAAACATGAGAGGTGAAAATGGGAGGGAAAAGTGGCGCCATTTTAGGGGAGGAAAGGAGGGAGAAAATATCTCTTAGTTATGTCATTTCAAGGTAAGGTGTAAGGCATAGTATAGGCATGGGTTTAGGCATGGTGTAGCATGTTTCTTTGAGTGTGTGAGTGAACAAACATGTGATGGACAATGGAGGGTGAGGTGGTGCCATTTCCACCTTATAATGGGGAAGGAAGATCTTTCATTTAATTGTGGTTTGGAGGTGTGTTTATGTGTAACTTTGATTAGGCTTAGGATTAGGTGCTTGTAAGTAAGTGTGTAAGTGAAAGGATAGGTTCTAAGGCATGATTAGTGAGCATTCTAGCTCATTACGGGGTTCAAAATCCTACTCTAGCTAGGCTTCTTAGAGTATGGAGAGTAAATAGTAAAAATACTATTTAAGATTCTATGTTCTAGAAACTTGAGTTTTTAAAAGAAAAAGGGGGTTTTGAGTTTAATCTAAGCGATCTTGGGTTCTAATTAATATTAATAACTTATTTTGACTTTAGATTAATTATGAAAATTAATTAACCTTCGATTAGAGCCTAATATTTGCTTAGGTTTGCTTAATTACATCATTAAGCTCAAATGGCACTATACCAGGGGCAAAATCGTAATTTTGCACAAAACCTGCCCGGGATCATCGGGACTTAAACAAATACTTTTAAATACATGAAAACGTCATTTTAAACCTTTGAGGAAAGTTTCGGGCTCGAATGGCACCTTTACCCGTGTAAAAACGCTATAGGGGTATTTTGATCATTTTGACCCGAAACTACAGAAAACACGATTTTCATTTCTATAACCACTCAAGGATCACCTAATCCCCTTCAAGCATTGAGTTGACCATTTGAGGACTACCGGGCCAGCTATCCTCGAATTTCGAGTAGAAAATGACCTCAGGGGCATTTTGGTCATTTTTCCTCAGATAGAAAATCGGGGCGTTACATACCATAGGCATAGGTCGAGCAATGAGAGTCAAGAAATTGAGCCCCATATTCCTTGGTCCATTTGAAATCCTTAGTCGAGTCGGGCTGAAGCATACCGAATAGCCTTACCACCCAACTTATCCAACTTCCATGATGTCTTTCATGTCTCTCAATTAAGGAAGTACCAGTCTGACCCTAGCCATGTATTAGAGCCAGAGCAAGTACTATTAAGAGATGACCTAACATTTAACCTGCCACATACGAGAATCATGGATAAAAGAGTCAAGCAACTGAGGAACAAGATCGTACCTTTAGTCAAGATAGCATGGGGGCAGGGAAAGACAAAAGAATTCACATAGAAATTAGAATCGGATATGAAAATGCAATACCCCGAGCTTTTTACAGGTAAAGAATTTCGAGGGCAAAATTCTTTTTAAGGAGGGGAGAAATGTAACGCCCCAATTTTTACTGTTGTGTGAAAATTACCAAAATGCCCCTAGGTAATTTTTGCACGTAATTCGAGACAAAATAATCCTCAATAAAGAAATGTAACATTAGAGAAACGTTATGAGAAATTTGAATAGCGATTCGTGCAAAAGTCGCAAACTCTGATTTTTCTGTACGTTTAAAATGACCAAAATGCCCCTGAGGTCATTTTTACCTAGAAAATCAAAGATAACCAATTTAGATTATCTTTGAGGGGTTAGTTTTATGATTGATGGGGATTGTATGTGCCTTAGAAATAAAAATCTCAATTCTCAATTTTTAACGTAAGTAAAAATTATCGTTTTACCCATGCAGTAATTTTACATGAAATTATGTAATCTTTGAATTTGGTTTTCACCAAAAGGTTCAAAATGTCTATTTAAGGTATAATTTGAGAATGTTCAGTAATTACAAGAAGTTTTTATGTGAAATTACCTTTTTACCCCTAGTTATGCTGAATGAGTTTACTTGTGTAATTAAGGTAATGTTAAAGCTCTAATTAAACTCGAATTGATTATATTCATTAACCTTGGGTTAAAAATAATTACTTGAGGTTAAAAATGATTACCTAAGGTTAAAAATAATTACTAGAGGTAATTAGAGCCTAAGGATTGTTTAGAAAAATTTAATTTCCTTTCTTAATTACAAAGAACTCATGAAACCTATAATGTTAAAGATTAGGGTAAATGTAATGCATTTACTTTCTTTACTTTGAGATTAAAACTTAAATTACTAATTAATTTCCAACTCAATTGAGATTAACTCTATTATTAAAATAAAGATTATCTTTTTACCTAGTCTTGAGTTATCTTACACACCTAATTTTACCTTTTACACAAAATTACCAATTTCTAAATCTACCACCTAATTAAATAAGCTATCCTTGTGTCCTACCATGAATAATAAATGAAATTTTGTCCCCCAAATTCCTTGAATCAGCCATGACATTCCATGCTTCATATGATGCTTATATTTTAAAATTTCATTCAAGGAATAATGCACTACATCGTACACCTCAAAGACATGTCCTACCATGAATGAAAAAAATAAAACTTGTACCCCATGATAGCCTTGCAAACTCACGGATTCTTCCTCCTCCATCACCTTCATATTTTAATTTTTTCTTCAACAATAAAACACCTACAACACTCATTACATTACCACTTACTTTGTTAAAGTTGTCTTGCACTTTATTTGATGAAAAAAATTCTGATCACATTGCACATGAGAAGGCCACGGTTTTCAACTCCTTTCCACCATCATATTTTAATTTTTTTATAAAGCTTAAAGCACCCTAAAACATATCATATCTATAACATATGCTCTTTGACTTGTCTTGCAACCTTTTTGAGAAAAAATTTCTAATTGTTTTACAGCCTATATGCATCAGCCTACATACCCCCATAATGCCTCCATTTTATTTTATTATCAAAGAATTAAGCACTCAAACAACACCATGACCATACCATGTGATCTTTGAGTTGTTTTGCATTATTTTTTGAGCAAGAATTTTGATCACATTTCATCCCATATGCAGCGTACATACACCCCCAAAATGCCCTATAAATATGTGATTTTCCAAGGCCTAATGCACACACAAACACATATACTTGTTACTTGAAATTTTTGGTGTAGTCTTGTTCACTATCTTGGCCAAAAATCCTCTCATATCTCTCTAAACTCTAGGCTTTTTTCTTCTTCCTTCTCCACCTCCAAGAGACTCCATTCTTAATATTCATTCAAGTCCCCAAGCTCAAACAAACACATACACACCATAAACCAACCCATAAGTACCTAAACTTCCTATTACCAAACATAATAACACAACAAAAATTCTTCTACCATTTCATCTTCACTTGGCCAAATATATACAATCACTAAGATCAGATTTTGTTTTTGACATCTCATAGAAGGTCAAGCTTTTTATTTAACAAGCAAGAGATAACTTGATAGGGATTTTATTTCATGTTCTTTCTTCATATTTCTGATTTTTATGACTTGATATTGACCATGGCTTGATGATGAGGAATCATGGTGGTGATTGTGAATCCATCATTTAAATGACCTCTAAAGCTCAAGGTTTAATTCTTGATGTTAAAAGATTAATAAAGGAATTACTAAGTTTTGAGTTTTAAGCTTAACAAGATATAAAAATGAACTAGTATCCATATTTATGTTTCAAGTTCTTGTACATCATATTTATAATTTAAGCTTTGCATAATCATATTTATATTTCAAGTTATCACTTTAATTCTTGAAGATAATAATATGAACTTGCATACTCATATTTACATTTCAAGTTATCACCTAAATCATAAAGATCTAAGAATGAATTTGCATCTTTATATTTATATTTTAGGCTTTGCATAATCATATTTATATTTCAAGTTATCACTTTAATTCTTGAAGATAATAATATGAACTTGCATCTTCATATTCATATCTCAAGTTATCACCTAAATCATAAAGACCTAAGAATGAATTTGCATTTTTATATTTATATTTTTAGCCTTGCATTTCATATTTATATTTCCAAGTTATCACCTTATAATGATAATAATAAGGTTACAAGACAAGTTTATGATTCTAGTCATCACTTAAATCCTAAAATTCAAGACTTGCTTTTTTTTATCTTAAATGACAATTTTGATCATGGACACTTCTCATCTATTTATTTTTGGCCCTTATATAATTCTGATTTAAAGCTTGATATATTTTATTTTTAGGTATGATCTTGTCCTTATAGTTGTACAAAGAAATTTCAAAAAACCTAGAAATTATGAAGGATTAAGAATATGGTTTTTCTCACAATTCTAAAAGCTAAAGTTTTAGTTTCTAATATAATCTTTTAGAACTAGAATGGTTATTGATTTAGGATGTTTAGATGATTTTAAATTACTAATAGTTATTGCAAAAAAAAATTTTAGTGTTTTAAGAAAAATTAGTAACTAAAAAGGATCAAAATTGTATTTTTATGAAGCTTTTAGAATGCTAATTTTTTTTAATTACTATTCAGCCCTGTTCATCATTGTTCACCACTGTTCACTACTGTTTATTACTATTCACACACTTGAGGATCACTAATAATTGTCATAAAAATTGTTCTTAGCATTTTAGGAAAGTCTAGTAACTATAAAGGAATAGAATTGTGACTTTATGAAGCTTTAAAAAGATTAATTTTCTAATTCTGTTCAAGGGTTGTTCAAGGCTATTCACACTATTTACACACTTAAGAATTACTTATATTTGTTGTACAAATTATTTTTTGGTACCATAGATACATAAAAGGGTAATTACAAGTGTTAGTTTGGGTCATTTTGCAAAATACAAAAAGTTGTGTTTTTGAACTATCAACTATGTTATTTTAGCCAAATGATTTTATTTAGAGCTACTAATGATGTTGAATGTGTCCATGAGTCCAAAATACTATTTATGAAGTTTAGATAAAATTTTAGAAATTTCGGTTGTTGCTAGATATTAAAAACAAGCAATTTTGTATTTTGACCCCTAAAGTATATTAAAATTTGGTCTATAGCCCTAAAAGGTTTTTATGATGAGTTTTAAATGGTTTCTAATGGTTATATGTCTCTTGAAAGTATTAGTTAATGTTAGAGATCTTTAGTTTGTAAGAATGTGTTTAAAAGGGGTATTTGCGTTTTGACCTGTAACCTTTGAGAAATTATGATTTGACCCATTTGGGGCTTAAGCATAAATGTTGATAAATTTGATGAAATGAATGTGACCGATATCTTGTGAAGGCTATGTTCATGTGTTGAAATTTATATGGCTTATGGATATATACGATGAAATATGATGCATGTTTATGTGATTTAAATTATGGCATGTTATGATTATGCTTGATAAATTGAGATACATGATTTCATGAATTTTATAAGCATGAAATGTTGAAATAATGAGTTATGTAATGACCGGTTTTTTTTTAGTGTTATTATGATAAAATAATTAATTGTAAATAATCTATAAGGATTTTGAAAATTTCGATAGACACAGTTATGATCACAACAATATAAGGAGTTTGTAAAAAAATAAAAATAAAAATTAATTTAATAAAATAAAATTCAATATAATAATATTTTTGACCAGAGATATAAGATAATATGGATGAGATCCTATAAATGATATAAGGACTTATATATTTTTAACCAGAAGTATTTATATATTTTAACCCAGTAAAGTTTATTTTATATCAATCGGATACCGAAATGGTAATAATTGATACACCGAGGTGATAATAATCGGTACACCAAAACATTGAGTCTGGTAAAAATAATGGATATTATCATATCTCATATAATTTTTACTTAGAATAATCAAATAAATATAGATATTCCTAATATTGATAGAAGACAAATTGATCTGGAAATAGAAATTCCTTTACTTTCTCTCCAAGTTAGCAAGTTTATAAAAAGGAAAAAGGCAAGGAAATTTCATTTTTCCTTCTTAGTTATGCACAAAACCACGTTTCTTTCTTCTTGCTCTCACTTCCTTCCATTTTGCTTCATGAAACTCAATGAAACCTTTTAGTCTTTCAATGATACACTTAGACATACAATTAAACTAAGTTCAGGAACACATCCTCTTCACCAAACTCAATTCAAAACCTTGTTTTTCATCATCAAATATGTCCAAACAACAGCAGATGGGGTAGCTGGAAAATGGGTTTAAAGCCTTGGATTAGAGAAGAAAAACTTGAGAAAAGTGTAGCAAAAGCTTGGAAGAAAGGTAGGAAAAATTCTAGTCTATTGCTTGGTGATTGTTTGGGTAGTTTGTTAATATAAATCCTTGAGATATGTTTGAAATTATTTTATGAAATCTGAAATTTATCTTCAAGATTCATATATATGTGAGTTGGATGAATATAAAGGATGCAATAGATATGAGTTTTGAATTGGTTTGCTGGATTTTCGGATTTCAACAGGGCAGCATTTGTTTACAAATTTTCTAACCTAGTTAGAGGCTTTAGATTGAGCTAAAAATTTTATATGATGTAGAACATGTTAAGGCATCTTTAGTAAAAATTTTGAGGTATTCTAGTATTTTTACTATGTTTAAAAAATCAAGAACCAAAATTGTACCTATGCTGCCTAAACTATTGGAACTAAAGCTGCAAATTTTTCTATTTTTGTTACCATAGCAAATGACCGATTTTTCCTTTGAAATTTTTACAAGGTATCAGGGATATCTTAAGGTTTTACTAGGATTTTTATTCCTAATTTTCTGGTTTCATTTTCTAGGGTTAAAAATTAGGGAATTCGGGAATTTAGCTGAGAATCGGTGGTCTCTGATGACCAAATTTGTCTAATTTTGTTAACATAGCTAAAGAACTCTTTTTACTATGAAATCTTTACAGAACCTTGTGGACGCATTGAGGTATCATTGAGAATTTTTATAGTCTCCGATTTGATGGTTTGAATTGCATATTAAATTGTGCTACAAATATATGAAATCTGCCATTGTGTTGAAAGTAAATTGATACTTTGAATTGATGAAATATTGGCATCTTGTACTAGTATGACATGAGCACATGAATATGAATATGGATAATTGAACTTCGCAAGATTTTCAGAATATTTTAAGAGATTTTGAATAGAATATTTCATTAAAGTTTACCAGATTTTCTGATAAATCGCATAAAAAAATTAAGGATAGATTTTGAACAGAATATGAATATCTCATAAGACATCAAGAGGTTTTAATAGAATATCTCATACACATTTAGTAGATTTTAACAAAATATCTCATAGGAATTCAAGAGACTTTAAGGAAATATCTCATAAGAATTTAATGAAATTCCAAGGAAATCTCAAACAAGTATAAGAAACCGAGCTTCATAAAGAGAGGGAACGTAAGAAAATAAGTCTCACACAAAGAGAGGGAAATCAAGAAAACAAGCTTTCCATAATAATTAATTGCTTAATGGTAAGCTCATGGATTCACGGGTAGTAGTAGACGAGCTACACCCTTAGAACTATATCAGGTTGTAATCGCGACGGCATTACATCGTTATGAGAAAGGGATGTACTGAGAATAGCGAGGCTATTCTAAATAAGATGTAGTAGACATACTCCATCTAGTGAACTATATCAGGTTGTAACGTGACGACGTTGCATTGTTGACAGTACGATCCACAGAGAAGTATATCAGAAGAATCCTATGAGTTCTACTATCAAGCCTAAACTTTAATAATAAGATCATGTTAGAGAGGAAATGAAATGGATAAAACAAAATGAAGTAAATCATGTTAAAGGGATGAACTATATCAGATTATAACACAAGGTGCTGTAAAGAAAAAAATTGAAATTGATGTATTGGGAAGGAAATGTTTTGAGATCTATATCAGGATATAGTACGAGATACTATATCGAGTGAAGTATATCAGATTGTAACACGAGGTGTTATAGCAGAAACAATACATCAAAAGAGACGTATATCAGAAAATCATAAGTAATTCTTTTCTAAGCCTAAAGTTGTTCGTGAGCTTATGATAAAGAAATAATGAAGTAAACGAGATAACATTATATGACCAACCAGAATAAGAGAAATTTTAAGACTATGTCAGATATTACTGTGTAGTAGACTAGTGTTTTTCCTACTGGGAATCTTTGATTCTTATTCCTGCTGTTATCATATTTTTTCTATAGATTGCGATGATGGTGATTTATTTTGTGGAGATTCTTAGCTGGTATTGGCACTATGGTCTAGATGTTTTGATGAATCGATGACAGAGAATTAATCAGTTCTTTTTATTTGCTTTTGATGAATTTTGAGTAGTGCCCTACCTAGACTAGAGGGTTCCTGCGTGAACCAGGGTAAGGGTTTGATATAGTTACAGGATACTGTTGATTAGTAATCGATCACTTCAATTAAGTATTTTCGACATATTATTTATGTTCAAACTTAGCGTCATAGAGAGGAAGCGCTTTATGTTTGTCATGAAAAGCAGGCTCATATGTAATAATATATGTACACTCCTCCAAGATCAAGTAGAGTTTACAAGTAACATGTAACACCCTAGTAATTAACCAAATACACCTAGGTTGAATCTGATTAATGACTAGACTTTACTCCTTGCTTTGGTTCTTTCTTCATAATTTGAAAATACTTAGTGAAATTACGAGCCATTTTTTTATTTAAAAAAAACCATAATTGAAAACGTGAGCCTAGTACAACGTGAACGAGTAAGCGGAGTATAATAAGACGTTTAAGAATATATCACATCATATCACTTTGGCTCCATCATATAACATCCATAAGCACATTATAACATATATTTACATACAATAACCTCACTCAAAGGGTGGGTTATGATCATACATCATTGTCTTATGCAAACCCATAAAAGAAAATATACATAAGGAAATACATGCCCCTAAACTAGATAACTCCATAAGCCGGGAAGGTTATCCTAAAACTAGGGTGCATGAACACACATAAATCTACTAAGAACCTTCTATGGCCACTGTCCTGGAAATAGGGGAATAAATCCGATCCACTGATGAGCTCCCTCGGGAGGGGACACATGAGATGCACCAGTCAGAGTCGCATGGACAGCCTTCTTGCTAACCTCGGCTGAACAACTGTTTCCTCACTACCCTCTCTTACACGTGTGGGAGTAGGAGCAGAGCTCTCAGAATATACATGAGTAGGAGTGTCCTCTGAAGGATCAGTTTCAGAATATCTCGTCTTGGGAACATACTCTAGAAATCCATGGACAGCAGATGAAGCGGGATAAAAACGTAACATCCTTTCATTAAGTGGACGTGCATGTTCGAAAACCATTTCATCGCCATAGGGAGAAGTAGGAGAAAATCAATAATTAGGGACAGGATGTGCAAATGGATGACCTATGTAAATAAAAACACGAACTGTGCACCTCCCTTCAAAATGATACGAGCGATGCACCGAATCATAGTGGAATTCCCAAATAGAGGTATCAACGAACAGGACGAATGTCACCATTTGAATCTGGAGACAATGACAGAAATAAAGAAAAGGGAGTGAGAATCTTGCTAAAGAATTCTCAGTAGGGTACCTCCTTCTACAGTGTCATCATCAAAGTCCCCAAGAACCTCGGGATTATTCTAAAATAGTGAGCATGCAAAGATTCATTTTAAGTTCGAACAAATACTTAACCGAGGTTCGTCAATTTTTAATCATACGTCTTATAATGCATCATAATCTTAACATGTCATATTTACAATGAACTTTTCCTTTATCATTACATCATATTCCTCATCATCATTATCAAAATAACATGCATAAAAGAACGTTATATAATATTAGCTACACATGGACACAATGCACATATTTCATTTCTTTAGTGCCTTAGGTGACTTAAAATCTTATCATCATCATTATTTTCCTTGGGCCACCCTATACTCCACCCTTTTGAGAGTAATTTAGGTTATGAGCTCATATTTTACTAGTCGTCACTAGCATATACTTATCCCTTTTGATAAGTTAAAGTCCCGACTCTACCCTTTTGAGAGAACGGCTTAGGGGGCTAAAATTACCTTTTCACCACCTATAGTCTGATGGTTCCAAAGGATCATTTTCTTATAAGTTTAAGTCACCATTAAATCTTTGCATGTTATATCACAATACAATTCATAAACATCATAGCATTTTCTCATTTATAGTCTTAAGCTAGAATAATATATATCAACTATAATCATGCATCTGGGAGATTCCCAGGAAAGAGAGGTGGGTCACAATGGACACGCTTAAATACCAAGTCTTTCCTTAGCCAGAACCTTTCCAAATTACACTTTTACAATGATACACTTTCTTCTAGCAACAAAGGTAAATTTTACATAATAAAGAATATTTCATGCATAAGCATTCTCATTATTTGCAACAGCAACTATAACATGCAAGCCAGGAAATCATTCAATGATATCAAGTACTTAATAAGCATCGAATACTTATATAGAATTATCAATTATAGAACTAATTAGTTATGCACCTAAGGGATTTATTACCATCCTTACGATTATTTATAGGCCTTAAGAACACTATTAAATAAAATGGGGTAGCATAGGTAGTAAGTTGTTCCTAAGTTTTTACGGTATGCTAGAAGTTATGTTTTAAATCCTTTCTTGTTACCAGCTTTCCCTATGATGCTGAAATTAGTTACTAAACCAATTATGAATAATTCTCCCTTATTTAAACATAATAAAACCTGGTTCTTATCGTTGCTAAAGATTTTGGATAGAATGCATAAATTTCATTCCCTAGAGTTCTAGAAATCTTGTTTTTACGGTTTTCTAGTTGCTAAGTTCATTTTTAGTGTTCGGGATCAATTCTAGTCTAATTGATACCAAATTTTTCGTGGCTAACTAATCCTAGACAGAATTATAACATACTAAAATAGATTTGGCATTGGCTAAACTTAAAGGGGTCAAAAACTAGGTAAATTCTAGCTCTTCGGTTGTTCTAGGGAGCTAGTTTTATCTCTAACATGCACTAAATCATTCTCTTAACAATAAACCATAATTATCACAACTTCAAACATATCAAATCATTATCATACATTGATACTAAACTCAGATCAGTGGCGAATCATGAACCTCATGCAATTACATAGAATCATATTTTAAGTGCATATAAAATACTAGTTCCCTGTAAAATCCTTGCAAAGTCTTAAAACTCATTTAGAAACTAGTTCTTTTGTCAAACTTGGGAGGATCTTCACAATTAAAATTCTCACTTAAGATAAAAGGAGTAAGTCTTGAGCTTTAGAGATTTAGGTGACATCTTAGAATTATAAACATGCTATGCAACCTTATTTTAATCTTATCTTTATAAGGTGATAGCTTGGAATTATAAACATGATATGCAATTCCATTTCTTTATCTTTAAGATTTAAGGTGATGACTTGAAAATTAAACATGATGCAAGAACTTGAAATATAAATATGATGCAAGAAACTGGAGCGGTAATCCGCACAGGACGATAGAGGAGAAGAGAATATTAAGAAACCTGGAGCATGTAGTCCGCATGTGACTAGTGAAGGGAGAAGAGAATTATTATTACATCTTTTTAAGCTCCAATCTCAAGACTTTTAAAGAATAAATTCTTTAACTCCAATAATCATATTTCTTTGCTTGTGATACATGGCCAAGTCTTTGACCTCTAGGATCTTTAGGTGATGGCATAAAATAAACATGCCATGCGTTGATTCTTTTAGCCATTATAAAATAAAGTGAGAGCATAAATTAAATATGAGATGCAACCTCTTTATTATCTTGAAAGATTAAGTGATGACTTGAAACATAAACATGAAATACAAGCTTGGAAAATACATCTTTTAAGTTCTAAACTAAAAATCTTTATTTTAGCATCATAAAGCATTATTCTTTAAAGTTTTGCATCAAGTGGAATTTTCAAGCTTTAGAGGCCTAACTTGTGATGGATTTACAACCCACCCTCAAGGTCCTCATCATCAAGCCATCATCTTAGTTCCACCTAGGCCATATGCGCGAATTGGTTAAAGAAAAATGAAGAGGAAAACCGAAATGAAAAGCTAAGGTAAGTTCATAATTTCATCATTTTGAGCTAAAAACACAACTCCTCAAAGCATAGAAATAAATTTAGAAACTACTCCCTACCTAATTTGAGTTGAAGAAGAGGAAGAGAACTTGATTTCTTGAAGTGAAATGAAACAAAATCTCTTTGAAAAATTGAAGAAAGAATTCAGCCAAAGAGGAGGAAGAAAGAAAGTTTTTGGTGCTCCTAAAAACTAGTTATGAACAAAGCATTCCAAAACCACTCAAGCAAGCCTATTTATAGAAGATTTTGAGGCTTCTAATTGGCCAAAATGAGGAGGTAGTTGGCGGAATTTTGCAGGAGAAATAAGGGAGGAAAAATCATTTTAGACAAAGTTGTATGAAATTAAGGAATTATGTCTCTTATGGTGACATTTTGGCATTTTATTTTAGTGCAACTTTTGGCAATAATTCAGCTGCATAATGGCATCAATAATCTCGTCCATTACAGCCCAAAGAATTGAAATTTGTGTGTTCCATGCATTATTTAGGTGTAGGCAAGGTATTCATGTAATTTAGAGAATTTACGGTTAAGGGCTTAAGTGAATTAGTAAGTAATTTGGGTGTTTTTGAGCAATTTTGGGTTCTAATCAATCTAAATACATAATTTTGACTCTAGATTAATATTTAGAATTTAATAAGCTTTAATTTGAGCCTAATATTGCTTAGGTTTCGGTATACGAATCAAAAATCCCGAAATTCAGCGCCCAAAAACAGGGGCAAAATCGTACTTTCACTTAAAAACTGCCTGAGGCCACCCGAGCTTAACCAATGGTTAATCATGGCTTAAAAACAAATTTTAAAACATTTTAGTGAGGTTCGGGCTTAGTCGGCATGCACATCGGAGTTAAAACAGCCACAGGGGCGTTTTGGTCATTTCGCGCGTCGGAACTCAAAATTGAGATCCTTCTGCTCTATTAACACACATAACACAAACAATCCCTTATTATCATCAAAACATCCCCTTGAGAATAGGTGGGGCCCACGACCCTCATTTTTCTGAGTAAAATAACTTCAGGGGCATTTTGGTCATTTTATACGTATAGAAATTCGGGATTTGCGACTCTCGCATGAATCGCTCCTAACCTCTCTTCTAATGTTATATTCCTTTATTGAGGATTGTTCGGCCTCAAATCTTATGTAATAATTACCTACAGTAATTCGGTAATTTCTAATGACAGTAAAAATTACAATAAAAATTGAGGGTTACATAACAACTATTCACTATAAGGTTATGGGTTAAGCATAGCTTTATGGTGTGAAGGGTGTTACAAGTTATTCATGTTTGCATCTCTATATAACATGCCAAGATTAAAGGTGATATAAGACACATGGAAATGATCATCTAGACTCCCCGAATTAAAGGTTATAAAAGGTGATCCAGTAAGGGGATCCTCTAGACTCCAGGAATTAATGGTTATAAGAAGAAATCCAAATAGGAAATGATCCTTTAGACTCTCCAAATTAAAGGTTATGAAAGGTGATCCTAGTGCCCCCTATCTCGTACCTTAAGAGTCGGGAATTCAACTTATCAAAAGAGATAAGATTACGCTAGTGACGACTAGTGAGGTATGAACTCATAACCTAGAACTCTCGAGAAAAGAGAGAATATAGGGCGACCCCTAAGGAAAAGAGAATAAGAAGTTTAAGTCACCTATAAGAATGATGATCATGATGTTCTCTATATCATATACATTATTTTGTAAATTCTATGATATTTTGTGTATGATACTGACATGCATTCATGACTAGTATGTTGCATTCATGACATTAAAGGTTCACGCTAAAAGATACGGGCCTCGGCTAATGGTATTTAGAATTTAATAAATGAACCTTATATATATGTCCACCATTTTTATAATTAAACCCGAGGTTCCTGGGAACGATGATGATGACACTTGTGTTAGAGTCGGGAAGCCCTACTGAGATTCTTGTATAAGTTTCTCATCCCTTTTCTTTTCCGTGTCGTCTCCAGACATGAATGATGGTGTAGTTCGTGATTTACCTTAAGACTAGACGAGGAGCTATGGAGATAATTTTCCTTTGGATATTTGCCTTTAGAATGATCGTATCTCATTTATCAGTTTGTATTCTATTGATGGATATATATTGATGTCTTTAAGTTTATAGGACATCACTATTATGATACAATTATTGATATGTTATTATTACTTGAGTTATGTTATGCCATGGTTGTATTATATATTTACCTGTTATTCATTTCTAACATCTCTCTTACGTAGGCAAGATAATGACGTTAGATACTTAGTATGCGCGGCTCACGTTTTGATATTTAAGTTCCAAAAAAAATTTACCCATATTTTCACTAAAGTATTTTCAAGAAGTTTTGAGTTAAAAACTGAAACAAAAGAGTAATAACTAATAATTAACTTAAATGCGTCCTAGGTGTGTTGAGTTAAATATTTAGGTGTTACACATGTCTTTATCCCGTTTAACAAATAGGGACTTAGCCTTCATAGATCATCCATATGAAGGCGAAATATGTGCTAATTTCTTTCCGCATTGGATAATTTCCGTATATACTCATTTTTAATTTTTGTTATCACCCATAGCCATTTATATCTTTTTAGTAAATTAAAATATTTAATTTAAAAATATAAAAATATATTTTCTAATTAATAAAAATATTACGTAAATTTAATTTATATGATTTTAATTACACATCCTTTCCTTGTAAATCTTTTTAATAAATTAAAATATCAATTTTAAAATATATGTTATAATTAATGTGTAACAATTAGTAAAAAATATTTATAATTCTAATTTATATAATCTCAATCATTAGAGTAGTATATCAGTTATAATTTTATTCAATAAAAAATAATATAATTATTTACTTTTTAAAAATTAATAAATATTTAATATTATTATTAAAGAAGTGCAAAATATAGAATTGATTTTTTTAATATTTTAGTGTTAAAAAATTGAAGGTATTGTTTTCAAAAAAATTAGTATGAAAAATTTATGGAATTAATAGATTGAAATGTTTAAGTTATAAAAAAATAAATAGAATATAGTGATACATGTAGATAGATAATTTTGTTTTATTATGGTTTTCAAAAGTTCTACATTTAAAATTAGAAAATTTCTCCTAATTTCATCTTCATTTAAAATTTTACCTCCCTTCTCACGCACTTACCGGTCATGGGTACCCATTTTTCATTTCATATGGAGATTTAAATCTTTATTGATATTTATGAGTTTATTAAAAAAATTTAAAATACTTTGAACTTCAAAACATAAATATCTATAATAATAAATACTACAAATGCAACACAATTATAATAGATTTGTTTCCGTTAATACAATAATTATATATATATAATTTTTATGGTATAATATATTGAATTATAATTTTTTTTATGCTATTTTTTATTTTTTATATTAATTTTGTTAATGGTAGAGAGATATGAAGGTATGACTGGAAGAGTAGGGTATAATTTTTCTATAAATAACACATGGAAAATTTTTTATGTAATGAGTCTTAAATATTAGCATTATATCAATTGTTATCATATTTGATTAAGAATAAATTTGGTTTAAATTGAATTTTGAATTATTTTCATAGCAAAATCAATCAATTAGCAATTCATTAACAATTTGACTTGCCCATTTTCTTTAAAAAAAAATATGTTGATTTTAAAGCTTATTTATTTTTAAAATATTTTTTTATATTACCTTCATAATGTGAGGCTATTAATGGCTCTTAATTTAATTATAGATCATAATTATATTAACATGAGTTCTTCCTTAGTGCAAATTATAATATTTAATAATTATAATATTTGATTCTTTAATAATTATAATATCTAATTTTATTTCATATGAAAAATAATTAATAAATAAATTATAAATTAATTTTAAAAAAATATTTAGACATAAAGATTAAGAAAAATGAGGCCTAAATCACTGTATAAATGGCATGCAAAGCCTAAATTACTATATAAATTATATGTGTAATAGTTTTCATGAAATGAGTCTGAAATATTAGTATAATAGATTTATATAATCAATAAATTTTATACGAAATCTTAATCATTAGTAACTTTTAATTATTAATAAGATTCTGATAAATCTTTATTATTTTTTTTAAATCTTCTCCAATTTTTTTAATTTTTTCAACACTAAATTTTTTTTTCAAAATTCATTCAAATCTTTTAAAGTATAAAATTATCAAAATTGTCATGAATTGTATGATTGATTTTTTTTTCAAAATTCATTCAAATCTTTTAAAATATAAAATTATCAAAATTATTTGTAAGAGCTCAAAGGTCATTGAAGGTATAATTTTATGGTCATTCAAGTAATCTCAGGATTTTTATTTTCGCCTGCATACATATAGAATTTTTTTATTGAATTGGCATTTTTTAGTCTTCAAATTATTAAATTAGTCTATATATATAATAAAATAATGTCATCACTAATAACACAAAAAAATATTCTGCCTTTAAATAATTAAATTCATCATAATCTTATTGTTAATAAAAAAGGTAAATGATATAACCTAGCGCATATACTTTACATCTTTTTTATAATTTATATACTTAGTTTTATAAATTTAATATAATAGTATTCAAAAGAAAATCACCACCCACTTCAAATATAAAAATTTTAGATGTAAAATTAATACTAAAATTGTGAAATTAATTTATTAATATAATTCATGATTTCAGTATCGCAATAATTAATGTAATGCAATCCTATTATTAAATATGAATGATTATTAATTATATGCTAACAATATGTAATAATTGTAGTTTTATTTTTTCCAAAAAATTAATGATAACTTCTTAAAAGATGTGGGCCCTAAAACATTCTCATTGTGATACGTGTAAAATTTTCCCTCAAACGACTCTGAAATATTAATATTATAGATAGGGTTTAAGATTTGGATTTTATTTCTATGCACTATAAAAGTTTTTTATATAGTCATTCAGCCACATATTGTCATATCAATTATATTGTAATGCCCCGATTTTTCTGTTTGAGAGAAAATGACCAAAATGCCCCTGAGGTCATTTTCTGCCCAAAATTTGAGGATAGCCGGCCCGGCAGTTCTCAAAGGGTCAACTCGATGTTTGAAGGGGATTGGATGGTCCTTGAGTGTTTTCGGAAAAGAAAATCGTGTTTTCTGCAGTTTCAGGTCAAAATGACCAAAATACCCCTATAGCATTTTTTCGTGGGTATAGGTTCTGTTCGAATCTGAAACTTTCCCCAAAGGTTTAAAATGACGTTTTCATGTGTTTAAAAGTATCTGTTTAAGTCTCAGTGGTCCCGGGCAGTTTTTATGCGAAATTACGATTTTTCCCCTGGCATAGTACTATTTGAGCTTAATGATATAATTAAGCAAACCTAAGCAATATTAGGCTCTAATCGAAGGTTAATTAATTTTCATAATTAATCTAGAGTCAAAATAAGTTATTAAAATTAATTAGAAACAAAGATTGCTTAGATTAAACTCAAACCCCTTTTTCTTTTAGAAACTCAAGTTTCCAAGACATAGAATCTTGAATAGTGTTTTCACTATTGACTCTCCATACTCCAAGAAGCCTAGGTAGAGTAGGATGTTGACCCCACTAATGGGCAAGAGTGCTCACTAATCATGCCTTAAATAGCCTTGATTACCTATCCTTTCACTCACACACTTATTTGCAAATTCCTAATTCTAAGCCTAATCAAAGCTACATCTAAACACACCTCTAAATCACAATTAAATGAAAGATTTTCCTCCCCTTGGATCCCCAAAAAGTGGTGCCACCTCACCCCCTCATGCATCACAAATTTGTTCACTCACACACTCAAAGAAGCATGTTACACTATGCCTAAACCTATGCCTACACCATGCCTTACACCTTACCTTGAAATGACATAACCACGAGATATTTTTCTGCCTCCTACCTCCCCTAAAAATGGCACCACTTCTCCTCCCATTTTCACCCCTCATGTTTCATTTCTCTATAAATAGTATGCTTGGATGAACTTCAATCACTTTTGGTTCATTTGCCAAGTTGAGTTTTCAAGAGCACCTTAAAGCTTTTCTTTTTCTCTCAAGCTCAAGAGTTCCTCTTCTTCAACTTCTTCATCTTCTTCACTCATCTCAACCTCTAATCACTTGGTAGGGATTTTATGTTAAGTGTTTCATTCATTAAAAGTTCTTATTTAGTATTGTGCTTTATAATTTCTCTTGAATCTTTTAGTTATTCTTTCCTTCTCTTTTTCTTTCTTTTACGGTTCTTGGCTTCCTTTTTCTTCCTTTTAATTTCAGCCATAATGGCCTATATTGGGAGAAAAACCATGGCTTGATGATGAGATTTCAAGATAATGGACTCATGATTACCTTTGAGAAACCTCTAAAGCTTGAAACTTGGTTTTGATCTTAACATATTTTGGTTATTCCTTTTTCTTTTCTTGAAACAAGTTTCGGTTCCTTTTCTTTCTTTCCCTTTTTGATTTTGGTTTCTTTTTCCTTTCCTTTGCAAAGATTTCAGTTCCTTTTCCATTTATTTGCTTTTGTTTCTCTAAGAAAGGTTGTTAGTTATTTTGATCTTTTGATCCATTTCCTTGAGCTTGATGATGATATTCAAACCATAAGGTTTCTTTGACACCTTGGTACAAAGAAATCTAAAATTCATTTTATCTTGTTATGATAACTTGGGTTGAATTCCTTTAAAGTCTTGTAAGAGCTCTAGTGAAGAATGTAAAATGAACTTGCATTCATATTTATTTTCCTCACCTAGCATATTTATTTTTGAGTTAATCACCTACAACGTAAAGATTAAAACAAGAGTTGCATTCTCATATCACCTAATAATTAATCTCGAAACTCACCTATTTCGGCTTTAAAGTTGATTGTTGTGGAGTCCAGAGCACTAAAATAAAGAACCGGACTTGTTTGTATTCATATTTATACTTCAAGTTATCACTTAAATCCTAAAAGATAAAATGAACTTGCATATTTACGTTCAAGTCTTGCATATTTATTTTCAAGTCTTGTATATTTACTTTCAAGTTTTGCATATTTATTTTCAAGTCCTACATATTTATATTCCTAGCACCTCATGGTTATGTTTCAAGTTCTTATATCTCATATTTACTTTGAAGCTCTCACTTTACTTTATAATGAAGAATAAAATAAAATGCATAGCATGTTTACTTTTTGTCATCACTTAAAGATCCTAGAGCTCAAAGACTTGCCCTTTTATCTCAAGCTAAAGTTTGGTTATGGAAGCATTCCCTTGAATGCACAATTCGGCCATGTGATGATGATGAGCTTGGTGTGAGTTTCATCTAGTCACAAGTGCCCATAATCCATGTCTTAGGATTTTCTTAAGCATAGGAGAACTCAAAGAATATTTCAAGTATGATTTTACGTTTTAAATCTCAATCTTGGGCCAACTCAAAAGGTTGCTTCCCTTGTTTAGTTTATGATGATTTAAGTGAAATAAGTTGGTTTCCAAAGAGTTTTAGAAGTCCTAAAGTGAATCCATGAGAAACTAGTGACTTATGTGTATTGAAAATGAAATTTCATGCTTGGTATGATGATGAATGAATTCGATTCTGCCTTGATGATTTGGTTGCTGTCTGATGATGATTTTAATATATTAGAATGTGTAAAAATTATATATGTTGAGGTAGGAGCCTTTCTATGCATGTTAGGAAAGAAACTAGTCTTACAGAAAAACCGTAAAGTTGAGTTTTAGCATAGTTTTGACCCATTTGTTTTTAGCCACTGCCAAAACTGTTTTAATGGGATAACATTCAGTTTAGGATTGTTTAATTATGAAAAACTTGGTAACATTTGATGTAGGATTGATTTTTAGCTCTTACAGAGAAACTAGTAACTAGAAAACAGTAAAAGTGCAATTCTAGAACACTTAGAAATATAATTTTCTGATTCTGTTACAGCGTGATTAATCATAGCACAAGTGATCTATAATTAGTGCAAATGTGTAGGAATCCCTCATAATTGGCTTAGATTTAATTTATAGCGCCTTAGGCGAAGGCGGAACGTAGAAAGGGTCTAAAACATAGTTTCTAGAACTCCCGTAATTACAAGATATAATTTCTGCCCTCAAGGCATGATGCTGTCCAGATTCGTTGTCAAACATAAATATTAGTAAGAATCTTTAGTTGTGAATCCTTGGGTGCATAAAAGGTTAATAGCAAATGTTAGAATAATTATATCTTGAGTTTAAGCCCCATAAGAGTCAAAGCATAAGACACCCTAGGTTTAAGAGCATAATGACTTTTAGTACTTCATATGGGTGCATGTTTTTATTATGAAAATTTATGATGACTGTGATGCTCATGATTGTGTATATATATGAATGTGGCATAAAGCAAATTTGGAAGAAATTCGGTGTGCCTCGGTTATCTTTGTCAATTCGACAAATTTGAGGAACTTAGAAAGTTTTCAAAAAGATATGAGTTTTGAATATGACATAGTACTGTGAGAGCGCGTTCTGGGGGACGGCGATACGTAATGCCCCAGAAACAAATTCTTGAGGGGGACGGCGATACGTAACGTCCCGAAGGGGACAATATTCATCGTATACTTGATACCGGTGCGATGCGTTCTGTTATGATTATTATCATTGAGATTATGCTTATCAGATGATAAGTAAGAACTAGTGACGACTAGTTAAGGTATGAGCTCATAACCTAGAGATGTAACACGTTCTGGGTGATGCCGGTTCGGCCGAGCACCCCCAGATCGATTGTCTTTTTAGGGTGATCCCTATGTACAGTACAATGCTTTGAATGTCAAGCGATTCTGAGAAGAGAAATGCTTTTACATGAGAAGTATATGCCACTTTATGCCACCCGTATGATGTTGATATCTCTATGAATGTCCAATTGATTTCTGCCTGTTGCATCTTTATGCATTCGTGCTTTATTATGTTGCATCCATGACATTAAGACTCATTCTAAAAGGAACGAACCTTGGATAATTAAGTTTAAAACCTAATAAGTGAAATTTTATGCATGCTCACCTTTTTCAAAGAAACCCAAGGTTCCTGAGAATGTAGATGATGACACCTAGATAGGAGGCTACCCTACTGAGATTCTTTAGCAAGATTCTCACCCCCTCTATCTTTTCTTTCCGTCACGTCTTCAAATGGCGACTTTCGTGTTGTTCGTTGATACCCCCACCTGGGGGTGCACTACAACCCGGAGTACCAGTCGTATCATTTTGAGGAGAGCTGCACACTCCGAATGTTTATGTTTTCGGGATGCCCCTTTTCTCACCCTGTACATAGCTGTCATTTTTCTCCGACTGCCCCATTTGGTGATGACATGGTTTTTGAGCGTGCGCGGATGCATAACGAGAGGGTACTCCGCACGTATTTTACTAAATCTGCCGCCCGTGATTTTCCCGACTATGTCCCCCGTTCGAGACACTCAGAGACTGACCCATCAACGCCCCCGTCAAGAGGCTCATGTCCAGCCACAGCGAGTGCCTACTCTGGATGTGCTTTGCCCATGGATCGGCTATGTCCCACCCTATCTGGACTACTAGTAGTAGAGGCGCTTGAGGAGTGATAGTGTACACACCACACGTAGATTAGGATAGCCTTTTTTTATTCTGAAAGGTTATCCATTTTAGGTGCACTAGGGTGTGGATGTTCTCCTTTTATGTTTCTATGTATTTCTATTTCAGTTGTATTTGTTCTGTGCTGTACTAAACTAAATCCCGCTTTTCTTGAGTGGGCATATTATATCTATATATGCGGTTTGTTTTATCATGTTGTGTAATTACATGTTTTATGATCGGCTGTTCATGAGGTGTTTATTTGGATTTGTATTTTATTTCGTTCATGCTTTATCGTTTGTCGTGTTGCGCGGCTCTCACTTTACTTTTACATTTCAAAAAAAAATTTATTTGTATTTTCTGCTAAATATTTTAAAGTAAAGAGGAAACTATGACGTAATAGACTAATGATTAACCTAAATATGTTCTAGAGTATTGGGTTAAAAATTAGGATGTTATATATATATCATAATAGTTGGCTCTTCTATTCATTACTTAAAAAAAATACAAATAGAAAACTTTGATTAGATTACAATATAAAATTATTTTACACATTCAATGTATCAAAATTAAACCCTTAAGATTACATAAGAAATATCCCAATAGTAAATATTTTTTTATTAAGTAAATATTTTAAGTATACTTGATTAACTATAATAAAAAAGAGAAAAATATGTTGGATTACTTACTATTAGAGATTACCATAGTGCATTGCACAAGTTTGCTAATATATTTTATAATTACCAGTCATTTTGATCCGTGCAATATATAAGATGATAAGAAAAATTAGTTTGTTAACCATTACTTGAAACAATAATAATTTAATTAAATATAATTTATAGAAAATTGAATATGTAAATGTATTTTAACAGTAAGTTAAAAATTAAATAATTAAATGAATGAACAAAATATCAATGAATATGTACCTTAAATGAGTCATGTTATTTTACATTTTATTTTGAATATCATATTTATAAAGTTAAGAAAATCTTGGTAGATGACCTTCAGCTGATAATAAAAAGCCTATTTCACAAAAATTTTGTACATTTCGAATAGATAAATTTTTTTAACAATAAAAGAAAATATATGAATAATGTTACTAGATCATGAATCATTTACATCCTTTTAGTAAATTCAAATATTTAATTTACATGATTTTATTTATACTTCATTTGCTAGTGATGTGGATGGAAATAATCTTGTGGCTAGGACAAAACACATGTATGTTGTGAGCTCTACACCTCAAATGAATTAGTCATTACTTACAGCAGTGAATCGTAGATTCACAAAAAAAAACCTCTTTTCTAGTGGTGGCACCCACGCGAGGTAGGGGCGAGGAATGCCTCCTCACTCTTCACTCCCTGGTCTCCATTCTCGTGTCCCTGTTCCCCATTTCTCCACATGTTCCCATGGAGATCCCCAAATTAATGTAAAATAAAATTGAAAAAACAAAAATCATAAAAAAAGATTAAAATCGCAAGTTAGCCCCTCAAACGGAGGACAAATAGTCCCTCAGATTTAGACAAGGTTCTAAAAACCGAACTGGATATCGAACCGGTCGAGGCAAATGTTTAAAAGTTCAGAGGTTCAACTGGTTTAATCGGGGGTCCAATCGAAATATAATCGATATATAATAAAACATGTATTTATAGAAATACATAAAAATACAAAATAAAATACATGTCATAAAATAACTAAAAATTAAATCAGATATCAACAAAATACATATAGCATAATATCATTTATTTTTTAATCAAAATAAACATTATCCATATAGATCAAATCTCTTAAGTTACTACTTCCTATATTAGAAAAGGAAAAATAATTACGAAATATGAGATTTAAGGTTTTTTTTTTTTTTTTTACAAAAACCCCCCAAAATGATGAAATTTTGCATTTTCTTACAAAAAAAAAAACAGTTGGACCTGTTCTTTTGGATGGGTTGGTTTGTCCGGTTTACCGGTTTTCGGGCGGTTCTCAGCGGTTCTTTGCAAGGCAATTTTTAGGTCCAACCCAAACTGGATAGCAAGCCGGTTCCCGGTTCAATCGGTCTGACCGGTTGGTCCGGCCCGATTTATCAGAACGTTGGATTTAGATAATATTATATTAGCCCCTCAAATTTTATAAATGATGACAAATTAATCTCTCCATTAAGTTATTATCAGAACGGTTAATAGAAATATCCATATATTTGGTTAACTTATTTACGTGTGTTGTTAATTTTTAGTGTATTCTAACTTGACTCACTCCATTTTGTACAGAACAAATGCCAACCTTAAGTCAAGATCTTTCCTTTGAATAGAGAGCTATAGTGAGATAGCAGATGAAGAAAAATATCCAAACAATTTCATTTAGAAGAGTGAAACAAGTTATAATCCATTATAAAAAATTAACAATATATAAATAAGTTAATAATATACATAAATAAGTTAACACGACATTAGACGAAAATTTTAAAGAGTAACTAATTTATTTACTCTCGGGTTAGAACTTTTCAAATCTCATAATTAACTTGAGTTTTAGTTAAAAAAACAAAAAATCCGAAGAACCACTTCCCTAACCCATCCAAAGCCACCAGAATTTTACACAACTCATTGCCCCAAAAGGAAAAAAAAAAATCTAAATCCAAATCACAAATAAAAATGGCAACAAGAAACAGATTTACAAAGCATAAATGAATAAATAAAATAAATTAAAAAGGCCAGGGAAAGGGGAGTTGGCGAGTGCAACTTGCGGAAGCCGTTGCCGCAGTCTCAACCACTGAGTCTCACCACCGCCACAAAAAGCAGAATCCACCTGCAGATCAGAACCACGACCATGGGCAATGGGCTCGCAGTGCTGTGGTGGTGAATGGCGAAACAATGGTGTGCTGAACAGCAGCGGGCTTGCGACTATGGCGGCTGTGGCTCAAACATTATCACGGTGAAAGAAAGAAGAAAGGGTGGGTGAGTATAGGGTTTCAACTTTTTTTTGGGGTCTGAAAACTCATTAATTAAAAGAGGGAAAGCGTAACCCAATTCAACTTTTAAGGTGAACTAGTTTTAGGAAGGATGGGTTATTTGCGGAAGTGGGTTGGGCCATGGTTTATTAGTTTTAGGAACTTTAATTTTTTCAAATATTAAAATATATAAAATTACTTAAAGGTACAAATTATATAAATATAACATGTCATAGTTAAGGATAATATAGCAATATCGTATCTGCAAGGTCCTAGTGGGGTGGAGAATGTGATCCCCGCCCCGTCCTCGAATTTGCTTCAAGGAATTTATTATCCCCCTTCCCACCCCTATTTCTTTCCTTTTATGTCCTTTCGAAAAATTAAAATATTCATTTTAAAATATTTATTATAATTAATAAAAAATATCATAAATAATTTTAATTTACACCATTTCAATTAGATATCATTTCCTAATTTCAAAACAATGTTATAAGTAACAAAAATCATAAGTAAAATTAACTTATGTCATTTTAACTATACCGCCTTTTCTTTTTACATTATTTTAATAAATTAAAATACCTAACTTTATATGTGAATTTATTTTAAAAATAATTTAATGTTTAAATAAAAAAGAAACATAAATGGATATGTTCATGGAATTAGTCATTCTATTGATATATTATCTTGAGTATCACTACCATCATCATCATATATATGTAAAGATGACAAAATTTTGATAGACAACCTTTAATGGGCAATAAAGATCTTATAAATTTTATAAATTTTTTTTTTATATTTTGTATTTTGATTGATGAAATTATTGAATAATAAAAGAAAAGAAGTGAATAGTCTTACTATATCATTAGTCATTTATATTTCTTAGTAAATTAAAATTTCTAATTTATAAAAATATATTTTATAATTAACAAAAATTTTAATTAATCTTAGTTATATACAAAATAGATTTCTTAGAATACTCATACTATCCATATAAAATCTAAAACACACATATTATATGTTAGGAGGAACAAAAATATGAACATATATTTATTTTGCTTACTTGTTCCCATTATAACTTAGACACTAACACAAAAACATGGGTCATTAACCACTTATTGTAGCCTTACTTCTTCAAACCTTCTTGCATGCAAAATTTGTCAAATGAGTGCAATGCACAGAACAGTGATGTAAATATTTATTAAGATTTTTATTATAAATAACAAATTGAATTACGAAAAAATATTTTAATAAAATTAAAGTGTTTGATAATTGACATGAAGTTTTAACAAAATAAAATATGAAATAAAAATTTTATTAAATATAAATAAAAATTCTACATAAGAATACATAGTTGAAAAATACAAAAAGCATCTTTTAGATACGACGTTACATTGAAATCTTGCTTATCATTTGACAAATTGCGAAGAAAAAAATGAATATTAACAATGATGAAATAATTTGAATTAATAAAAAAAATGTTGTCATTAACTAAAACTAAAAATTAAAATAATATAAATAATATAACTTATCTCAATTTCAAATTATTATCATATTAGAATCAATTAGAAAAGGAATTATTTGAATTAAGTGTATCAAACTATTCAAATCAATATAAAATACTATATTTAGGATTCGAAAATAGGACATTAAATTATAGATGTCTATTCAATTATTTTATTAAATTAAAAGAATATTAAATTAAGATTCCTTCGACCTCGGAATGATGTATTTGTTGTCTAACCTTTGCTAATGATAGATCCACATGCCTTTTTTTTTATATATATATTACTCGTTTTTTCTGTTACAATGACAACTTCACACAATCCCATCAAATACTTTCATGTGATTAAATTGATCTTCAATTTATATTCTGTCAATGTCTTGAGAGATATTGATTTAAAATTGAAATCTCGAACATTTTTTATTTGTGTAGCCACTGTTTAATCGTTTATCCTCAAAGAGTATTGCAAAATATGGGTACCACATGAAATGACAACAATTAAGATGAGAATAATTTCATTCAGGCTCATTTTGTTTAAGGTGGTATTATGATAAGAATTTGAGCAGAAGTAGACAAAATGAATAACACCTTAGCTAAAAAGGGAAAAAAGAAAAACACACACACATAAACAAAAACAAAAAGGCAATCACAGCACGTATGATCGATAAAAAATTATATAAAAAAGCTCCATCTTGTAGTCACAAAAAAGAAAAAAAAAAACTTTCTCTTGTATAGCACCTTTGTAGATTAGTGAGTATCTGGTATAAGATCACTGCACTCGAGATTATCACATCGTCTCATATAGACTTTGCTTTATGATCTTAGACTATGCAAAAGACATCTCTTCATCTGCTGTATGCTCAAACTCAATAGAGAACTTTGCATGAATCAAGCTTGTATTCTCATTATTGACATGAGAAATTTGTATTCAATTTCTTTCACTAAATTGAATCATTAAATCTATAAAAAGGAAAAAGTTCAAATTGAAAACGTTTAATTTGGGTTAGAGATTTTATTTTATTTTTTTCCCAAAGTAAACTACAATAGATGACAATTGCACACGCAGATTTCAAATTAAGAGATTTTTTTTTTTTCAAATGACCATCCAATAGTTAAATCGATATATACATAAATAATATTAAATGCATGCTCAAATTCATTATTTCCATTGATCTTACCCTCAATCTTCCCTTGAAGTTTTCACCAAAATACTTGTCGAGTCGTATATATTCATTCATATTATAGACCATTTTAAACATTGAATTTTTTTGCCTCACTTATGTAACATCCTAATTTTTAACCCAAAACTCTAGAACATATTTAGGTTAATCATTAGTCTATTACTCTTTTAGTCTCATTTTTCAAAACCTTTCATTAAAATACTTAGTGGAAGATACGAATAAATTTTTCTTTTTCGAAACTTGAAAAACAAAACGCGAGCCGCGTGCTAACCTAACGTTTGTCATAACCACCTCGTGCAAGAAAAGTAATCACACCATTCATAAATATGAAACATAACATCATTCATAACAATCATAATATCGTCACTCCTTCATAAATACATAAATTACTAGCATCATTGTACCATTAGTTACACCAAGATATGCCTATTTATATGAAGTGATGCTTATCCACCTGTGAGGTTGGATAAGTGTCAACCCAAAAGCTAAGCTATCTATGCTTCTGCAGCGACCCCGCCGTCTTCTAGTGTGATCCTCAAGCACGAGCCTCGAGAAGAAGTCACGATCCTCGTTGTAATCCCCGTCTAGAGACGACACGGAAGAAAAAGGAAGGGATGAGAAACTCATTCGAGATTCTCAGTAGGGATTCCCGACTCTAACACTAGTGTCATCGTCGTCGTCCCTAGCCACCTTGGTTTTAATTATGAAAAAGGTGTACATGCATAAGAATTGGTTTTAGGCTTTACAAATCTATTTATCCGAAGTGGGTGTCTTTTAGTATGAGTCTTGATGGCATGAATGCAATAGATATTCGATGAATGCATAGCAATATCATATGCACTTTAACATAAAAATCAAAATGCTTGGGCACATCATAAGGAAACATAAATCATATGCGTGGCATAAAAAGGCATAGTACTTTTCATGTGACATCTTCATCATGAATCAAGCTCTTAAATTCTTTTTTCTTAAAGACCACCCTCTTAACATATCCACCAAAAATCCAACCGATTCACCGGCCCGGCAATAATCTGGTCACCAAACTACATCTCACCTATCGCCTAGGAATGAGCTCAATCCTAACTAGTCATCACTAGATTTAATATGGGCTAATAGAGGGGGTATACATAACTTTCTTGGATCACCTATCTTAGGATCATTTCCCTCTTTGAAACGCTCTACTGGTATCTAGTACACAGCAAATTGTCCGCTTTGGCAAGCTCAATGTCAATACCCTCACGGATTTGCTTCCTCCCCACCGTAGCGGGAGAAATGCGTCTCAGTGTTCTATCACATCTGTTCTGGGGGTGCTCGGCCGATCCGGTGTCACCCAGAACCTTTCCTGGGGGTGCTCGGTCGAACCGGTGTCACCCAGGAGTTTTCACAAACTTTTCTCAAATTCTCAAGTTTGATGGGAAATTCGGCAGCGTAACGGCATACACCGGATTTCCTTCAAACTTGCTTTATGCCACGAAACATGTAGAGCATACATAGCCATTCAACATCAACATAAGGCATCATATTCATCGTATGCATCGTAAGCATCATAATATCATAATTTTACATAACACATCATGGCGGAAGCATCAATACATCAATACTATACACTCTCATCAGAGATCACATGCTCAAGTTGTTCTCGTAATAAAACATATATCCTCATGAATTCCTCATATGAATAACGTCATCATCCTTCACATAACATATGCATCATCGTAAAACATCTTAACATACCTTAATATCATATAAATATCATTCTCATATTCTTAATGTCTTATGCATTGACCGCTATGGTCTTTAACTCACAGTCTAAGTTATGAATCATTCAAAGCTAACCTCTCGGGTACTTAGGGGGTTATGACTAAGTATATCTCTCTTCATACTATGGTCAAGAATATCTCTCAATCTCAAAGGTGCAGAATTCATAATTTCAACTTTACGGGTACCTAGGAGTCACGATAATGACCCTTTCTAAGTTCGGTTTGCTCCTAAGGCACCAAGATCAAGTCCTAAACCAATTATGAGTCATTTCTACACATTTAAACTAATTTAGAACCATGATTATCATTACTAAACCTTGCTGGACAGAATCCAGAAAATTCTAACATTAAGGGATCTAGAACTCTCAAATTAATTCTTTTCTAGTTTCTAACCTTTCTTATCTTTTACTTATGAGTTTTTCCATTGATCATACTTAAACATAAGCATGTTATCATCGTTAAAACAGCTCATACAGTGGGCAAACATAGCAAGGCGGAACCGAAACAACATTCTCCATACAAAGGCATAAAACATACTTTTTAAAGCACATAGGATACTAGTTTCTCTTGGAACCTTTTTAAAACCTTCAAAACTCTTTTGTAAACATTTTTAACATCTAAAATCATCAAGATATTTATAAGGGAAGTAGCTAAGTTGAATTTATTTCAAGAGGTACTAAATCCATAAAACTTAGTTCTATATGTTCTTTGAATCCACATAGACTTAGAAAAATTATAAAGCATAGCTTATGGGCATTTGTGATCAAATGAAACTTATCCTGAGTTCATTCATCTCACATAGCCGAAGTGGGCATTCTAAGAGAATGCTTTCCATGTCTAACTCTCATTTGAGACCTTGGGACAAATCTTTGAGCTCTAGAGCTTTAGGTGATGACAAAACATAAACATGCCATGCACTTCATTTTTATTGTTCATTAGGGAAATAAAGTGAGAACTTGAAAAGTAAATAGCTCAAAATAAATATGAGATGCAACTTGTTATTATCTTGGATTTTAAGTGATGACTTGAATAATAAATGTGAAATGCAATGCTTGGAAATTAAATATGAATATGCAAGTTCATTTTTAGTCTTAGAGCATTAGTGATGACATAAAAATAAATCATGCTATGCAAGGCATAAACAAAATATGAATGCAAGTTCATTTTGGTTTAATAACTAGAGCTCGTCCAAGACTTTAAAGAACCAATATTCACAACCCCAACATAGTCTCATCAAGTCAAGAGAATGGAACTAAAAGAAATCTCCATATTTTCAAGAAAAGGAATTATGGCGAAATCATGAGGCTAAGAGAAAGTAATCCATATTCCTTTTTGAAATCATTCTTATTTTCTTAAGTTGAAAACTTTAGTGAACTTCATAGCATAATAATAAAAACTAAGAAAACTCAAGCTTTAGGGGTCTCATTGTGATGAACACATAGTCATCATCTAGAGGTCCCCATCATCAAGCCATCATGTATGAGTTTAAAGGTCATGAAGGCCGAAAACTCAAGAAGGAAACCAAGAGAGTTTTAAAAAGAAATTCCAAGAGGTAGCTAGAGAAAAACTCATTTTTCATGGAAATGAGATGCAAAGAAACACTCCTACCTAGAGTGAAGACAAAGAGCTTGAACTTTGAGAGAAGAAAACAAGATGATGAGCTCCTCCAAAAGGCTTGATGTTTTCGGCCAAGGGGAGATAAGGAGGTTAGAGTTGTGTTTGAGGTGAAATATTTGAGAGGTTTGATGGTGATTCAAGGTTATGGGGTGATGTGTGAAGGTTATGAGATGATGATGATGAAGTAAAGAGATGAAAAAGATGAAGATGAAAAAGAAAGGAACTCTTTGGGACTAGAGAGAAAGAAAGAAACTAGCAAGACTACTCTAAGCTTTAGCAAATGCTCAATGTGCATCCAATGCTAACACAAGCTCCCTATTTATAGAAAAACAAAGTGATAGGTGAGAGAATGGAAAGCATGGCTGATGGTAAGAAAGAGAAAATATCTCTTTGATGGTGTCATACAAGCATGGTTTGAAGCATGGAGCTCATGACACAAGGTATGGCTTCAAGCATGGGTTTTTGAGTGATCTTTTCTTTAAATTGTGGATGAAATTAGGCTTCTAGAAGACCAACATGGCTGGAAGTTTTTCAGCCACAAATAATTGAAGGGAATGATTTATTTTACTTGGTTATTCATTTGGAAAAGCAAGCTTGATTGAAATTATGACAAGGCATGACAAGTAAGGTGATTTGAGGTGATTTTCCTTTAAGTTTGAAATGAAATAATTCATGAAAATGGGGGATGATTTTCGGTCAGATTTGGGCAGCAAGGAGAGAGGAAAAATCTTCCATGTAATTGGGTGTTAATGATAGGATTAAGTGTAGGTTAGTTTAGGTACAAGGTTAGGAGTAATTAAGCTTTAAGTTTGGTAACTAAGCATGTGTATTAGGAATTTTATGACAAGGTTAGGAGTGCTCTTACATCATTAGAGAATTTAAAACTTGTAACATCCTAATTTTTAACCCAATACTCTAGAACATATTTAGGTTAATCATTAGTCTGTTACTTCATAGTTCTCATTTAACTTTGAATTACTTAGCGAAAAATACGGGTAATTTTTTTTTTTTGAAATAAAAGTGAGAGTCGCGTGATGCGATAAGCGGTACACCATGTAAAGTGAAACAATTATCTCATAACATCATAACATGAGGCACAACATGAACATCACTGAATATCATCTCATATATATATAACTTGCCCACTTATAAGTGTGGGTCTTAATTTAGTACAAGGGAAATGCATAAAAGAAAGTACAACATAAGCATAAACATAATCTACTCCCCTACCCGAGTGCATCTAATGGGAAACCTTTAAACAAAAGAAGGTTTTATCCCCATCTAAGTGGTGTGTGCTCTAACTCGGGCCATCCACGGCCTCCTACTGGCGACTATCTCGTGATCGAGGCAGATATCCGGGAAACTGGGCGAGCTCCTCGGGCGTGAAGAGGCGGAGCGGGGATCGAGTGTGAGCCAGGGTATGGCCGCATCTCCTGGTCGTCGTGCGCACGCTCGCTGAGTCACGGTGGGCTCGCTATCCTCTCCAAAGTCCATAGGTATGGAGGGAAGATCCTCGGAGGGTGCCTGGATTGCCGA
The DNA here is from genome assembly GCA_031216125.1 of Dalbergia cochinchinensis. Taxonomy (NCBI): domain Eukaryota; kingdom Viridiplantae; phylum Streptophyta; class Magnoliopsida; order Fabales; family Fabaceae; genus Dalbergia; species Dalbergia cochinchinensis. Next base: position 26,841,649 of record CM062375.1, on the reverse strand, counting down.
ATCTCGGAAAGATCCGTCTCGAAAAAGATGACGAACCGGGCACATATCGGGGGTAGTCTCGGCGGTGGGCGTGGATGATGGGATGCACGAAGCCTCTCCTCTAGGGGACGTGCGTGCTCGAACACCAGGTCATCGCCAAAAGGTGAGGCGGGAAGAAAGCGATGGGAATGTGCGGGGAGTGAAGGGTCGACCCATAAACATGAATACTCTAACCGTGCATCGACCCACAAAATGGAATGACCCGTGGTCCGGGTCATGGTACACCTCCCATGTCGGCGTGTCCACGAACACCACAAACGTCGCCATCTGAAGACGTGACGGAAAGAAAGAGGTAGAGGGAGTGAGAATCTTGCTAAAGAATCTCAAGAGGCCTCCTACTACCTAGGTGTCATCATCTACGTCCTCAGGAACCTTGGGTTTATTTATACAAAATGACTGAGCATGTATTAGGTTCATTTTAAACTTTAAAATATATTTTAGCCAAGGTCCATTCATTTTAGGATGATCTTAATGTCATGGATGCAACATGATAGAAAATGTATGCATGGCGCTACCTAATGCACATACATAAAACATAACATCAAGCATTATCATTCTTGGTGGCATAAAGTGGCAGTAGTAACATTCATATGGGACAAAACTTAGTGACATAATCATAATCATAAAACTTCTCTTCCTCATGGGCCACCCTAAAAGACAATCGAACTGGGGGTGCTCGGCCGAACCGGTGTCACCCAGAGCGTGTCATACATCTAGGTTATGAGCTCATACCTTAACTAGTCGTCACTAGTTCTTACTTACCACTTAACGATAAGCGTATCATAAATCATAAATCCCGACTATCTGAGTACGGGTTAGGGGGCAAAACTCTTAGGGGTGCTCGGCCGAACCGGTGTCACCTAAGAGTATAAAATGGTACCGATGTCACATGAGTTCTATGGAGGTGCTCGGCCGAACCGGTGTCATCCTAGAACCCATCTTAGTACCTTAATTTTCAAAATCTCTTTAAGTCCCCAAATTTGTCGGAAATTTCGCGGCACAACGGTCATTACACCGAATTTCCTTCCAAATTTGCTTTATGCCACATAAACATATAACCTCATAAATTCCTCATATGAATAACATCATCATCATTAGCATACTTCATGCATCATCATAAAACATCCAAATGCTTACCCTTACGGTAGCTTATGCTTTGACCCTTACGGGTCTTAATCTTGAGATATAGTTCTCTACATCCGTCGCTCATATCTTTATGCACCTAAGGGCTCATATTTAATCATCATTCCGAATCCTCATGTTCATACTTAAATCTGAAAAGCATAGGGCAGAATCTCTAACTTGTATTTACGGGGTTCTAGAACTTACGTTTTAGACCTTTTCTCGGTTCTGTTTTTACTTGGAAAGCTATATATTAAATCTAAATCAATTATGAGGCATTCCTATGCTTAAGGACTAATTATTAATCACATTTATCATGTTGTAAGGGTGCTGGACAGAATCCAGAAAATTAAATGTTCTAAGAGTTCTACATTTGCATTTTTACGGTTTTCTAGTTACTAGATTCCCCATAGGTGCTAGAATTCAATTCTAATTCAAATGATACCAAGTTTTTCATGTCTAAACAATCTAAATCTGATTATGTTCCCATTAAAACAGTTTGGATTAGTTCCATAAACAAATGGGTCAAAACTATGTTAAATTCTAGCTTTACGGTATTTCTAGTTAGCTAGTTTCTTACCTATCATGCATAGGTTCGCTTCTACATCATCACATGATATTTTCACACATTCCAACACATCAAAACATCATCATACAGCATCACACTCATCACATCAGAACCGAAAACATTTAACTTAAATGAGAGAGTTAAATTGACATTTCTAGGTACATAAGTTAACTAGTTTCTCTTGGAATCAATCTAGAACTTCTAAAACTCTTTGCAAAACATTTTAATTCATCAAGAGGCTAAGTGAAGCCTTAGGTCACTGACCAAAACATATTCCATCCCCTAAAAGATAATAAAATCACAACTTGTGATGACATAACCTTATCAAGATTTGTAAAGCTTTAAGGAAAACTTAAAACATAGACTATTGGTCCTAGTAGCTAGATGAAAACTCATTGCAAGTCCATCATCACTACTTGGCCCAAATTATGCATTCAAGGAATACATTCACATTTAACTTTATCTTGGAATGAAATGGGCAAGTCTTTGAGCTCTAGGTTCTTAAGTTACGACATAAACTAAACGTGCTCATGCTTTTCATTTTTAATCTTGCTTACAAAGTAAAGCGATGACTTAAATTTAAATATGCAAGGCATAAACTTAAACGTGCAAGCTTGAAAGTAAATATGCGAGGCATAAACTTAAACGTGCAAGCTTGAAGGTAAATATGCATGGTTCAATTCTTTATTTTAGTGCTCTTGGCCCAACAACAATCGACTTTGAGGCCGAAATAGATAGGCATTCGAGAAATTAATTAGGTGATAATGCAAGTTCAATTCTTTATTTTAGTGCTCTAAGCCCAACAACAATCGACTTTAAGGCCGAAATAGAAAGGCTTCGAGAATTAAATTAGGTGATGATACAAGTTCCATTTTAATCTTTATGTTCTTAGGTGATAGCTAGAAAGCAAAGATGCATAGCAAGAATATAAATATGGATGTAAGCATAAAATAAATTATGCAAGTTCATTTTATCTTTCTAGAGCTCTTAACAAGACTTTAAAGGAATTTAAACCATAACCCAAACTCATCCAAACAAGGTAAAGTCAAGCTTAGAGTTCTTTAAAACTTAACATAATATTTTTAGGAAATCAAACCATGAAGCTTAGAAAAATTAAGGAAATGACCGAAATCATCAAGAAGAAAAAGGAACATTTTAAAACTCTAAAGTTCATGATCTTGATGATATATTAACACCAATATCATGAGTCCTCATCATTGAGTTCATAGAGCCATTTTAAAACATCATTAAAGCTAAAGTTCTCAAGAGTTCAAGAAAAGAAAAACTAAAAACATTTTTGCTCAAGAACAAAGATCAAGCTCTAGAGTTTGTTTCAAGTGATGAACATCATCATGAAACTCTCATCATCAAGCTCTCATTCCTTTGTTCTCCAAGGCCTATGGCCGAAAATGAAAAGGAAAAAGGAGTGGAAATGAAGTTCTAAAGAGAAACAAGAGAAACTATGAACATCAAGCTTGAAATAAGAACTTTAAAGAAAAGAATACATGAAAGAAAATCCCTACTTGATGTGATGAACTTGAAGATGGAAGAAGAAGATGAAGAAGATGAAGAACTTGAGGAACTCCAAGAACTTGAAGAACACAAAAACTTTGAGAGAAAAAGAAAAGCTTTGAGAGTTCCTAAACTTAGCAAATGATCTAAAAATGGTGCAAGCTCCTCAAGGCATTCTATTTATAGAGAAATGAAACAAATGGAGGGAGCTCATGGGTGAAGAGGTTTCGGCCATGAGGGTGCAGATTGGAGGCTTTCCATGAGTTCCATGAGGTGAGATAATGTGTTCTTGAGGCATGGTGAGGTATGGCTTAAGGTATGGTGAGGTATGGTTCAAGGTATGGCGAGGTATGGTTCAAGGTATGGCGATGTATGGTTCAAGGTATGGCCTCAAGCATGGTTCTTTGAGTGAGAAACAATTTAATAGATGGTCAAAGGAGGAGTGTGCTGGCCGAAACTTCATCATCCATGGGGGAAGTTTCTTTGCATTTTAATTGTGGTTTAGAGTTGTGTTTAGGTGTATCTTTGATTATGCTTAAGATTAGGAATTTGTAAGAAAGTGTTTAGGTACGGTAAATGGGTAATTAAGGTGGTCTAGACATAATTAAGGAGTGGTCTTGCACCATTAGAGAGTTAAATCCTCAATTTAGAGTCTAAACAACTCTAGACACATTTCCTTGATTTAAGGAATTGGAGAGAGAAAACACTATTCAAAATTCCAAGACTAGGAGTCTTGAGTTCTAAAAAGGGATTTAAGTTTAATCTAAGCAATTTTAGGTTTTAATTAACTTTAATAAATTATTTTGACTCTAGATTAATTAGGGAAATAAATTAATCTTCGTTTAGAGCCTAATATTGCTTAGGTTTGCTTAATTACGTCGTTAAGCTCAAAAGCGCTATTCTAGGGGCAAAATCGTAATTTTGCACTAAAACTGCCCGGGACCACCGGGACTTGAACAGAGACCTCTAGACACATGAAAACATGTTTTTAAACCTTTGGGGAAAGTTCCGGGCTCAAACGGCACCTTTATCCGCGTAAAAACGCTATAGGGGTATTTTGGTCATTTTGACCCGAAACTGCTGAAAACGAAATTTTCGCTTCCGAAAGCATTCAAAGGCCATTCAATCCCCTTCAAACATTGAGTTGACTCTTCGAGGATGACCGAGTTGGTTACCCTCGAGTTCGGGTCAGGAAACGACCTTAGGGGCATTTTAGTCATTTCCCTCGGACAGAAAAATCGGGGTGTTACAAAACTCATTTGTGAATAAACAATGTGTATCACAATCCCATGATTTAAGGAAAGAGAGAGAAAATACTATTTGTGTACTATTTGTATACTATTCATTGATTCCTACACTCAAAGTCCTTGAATTTAAAGATAGGGTTTTAAGTTTATCTAAGCAATTTTAGGTTCTAATCATCCTTATTAAATTATTTTGACCTTAGATTAATTATGGAAATTAATTAACCTTCGATTAGAGCCTAATATTGCTTAGGTTTCGCTTAACTGTGTGATTAGGTGTAAACATACGAAACTACGGGCAAAACCATAATTTTGCACTTATTTTGCCCGGGACCTCCGGGACTAAAACTGAGACCACAGAAAACATAAAACATCTTTTAAAACCATCTGGAGAGGTTTCGGGTTCATCCGGCACTTGCAAAAGGGTAAAACGCCACAGGGGCATTTTGGTCATTTCGACCCAAAAACTCGAAAAATGAGATTTTCGATCCGGAAAGAAACACAAGTAATCCAATCCCCTTCCAACATTGAGTTTGCCCTTTGAGTGCTGCCGGACCTGGCTTTCCTCGAATTCCGGGCTGATAATGACTTCAGGGGCATTTCGGTCATTTTCCACTCAGACAGAAAATCAGGGCGTTACAACTTGCATACTATGAACTACAAATGAGGGCTATTATCTATGCCCTTGTTGATAGTGGCAAATACTACATACATACTATCCTGAAATAAGTTTAAACAATAATAAAACTAGTTGTTTAACCCGTATGATGCACAAGATGATAATAAAAAATAGTTTATTGATCATTATTGAAAATAAATAATAATTTATTTAAATACATCTTATAGAAAATTTAGTATATAAACTTACTTTAAAAGTAAGTTAACAATTAAATAATTAAATAAATTAATAAAATATAAATGAGTATAGATCTGAAATAAGTCACTCTATTTTATATCTTATTTTAAATATCATATTTATAAGGTTAAGAAAATCTCGATAGATGACCTTTAACTAACAATAAAAAACTTATTTTATGAAAATTTTGAACATTTCAATAGTTGAAATTGATAAATAATGAAATAAAATAAGTGGATATATTTATAATATCATATACCATTAATATAAATGACAATGGTATCTATGAGAGAAAGGGATATGCCTCCTGTACCCTATCTCCGTTTAAAATTTTGTCTCATGTTCCTATTTTCATCCTTGTCATGGGTCCTTCTTCCCCATTTCTCACAAGGATTTGAATCCCTACAAAGTATTTATGGATTTATTAAAAAAATTCCAAAAAAATTGAAAAGCATTTTGATATTCAAAATATAAATATGCATAATAGTCATTCCTTTTTAGAATATTTGTCTACTTTCAAACAACTTCATATTTTAAAATATCTGTCAATTTCTAACTTCAATAAAGCAAGAATACTACCCCTAATTAATTTCACATTTTCAAAGTAGTCCATTTAATATTGTTAAATTAATTAATATGTAGGGGTATATTAATACATTCACTATATTTTACTCAATTACTAATTCATTTATTATCTTTGTTAATATCTGTGTTTGTCTAAAAACTACTAATGTAATATAATCCAAATTAAAAATAAAAATACATATATAATTCAAATTCAATAAAGAAAATTTTAAAAAATAAACGTGTGTTAAGATTTTCTTTTACATATATATATATATATATGAATAATTTATGTAAATGTGGAATTGTAAGATCTCTATGGGGCAGAGACCTCATTTATTGTCTCTATTTCGTTTAACAAATGGTAACTCCGCCTCCCATTCTCGTCCTTTTTTTTTTTTCCAGGTAATCCCCATGGCTACTGCTTCGATGATTTTTTTTAATCATCCTAACCATTTATATGTTTTTAGTAAACTAAAATATTTAATTTATAAAAACATAAAAATATACATTATAATTAATAAAAAATAATGAATAAATTTAATTTACATTATTTCAATTACACTTCATTTCCTTCTATATCAAATATTCTCCAAATGAATATTTTTCAGGTTCCTCCACAACACATATGTTTAATAAAAACCTCATTTGTCAGTAGTTATTGAGTCTATTATACTATCATAAATTATCCTCTAAATTTCATTCAATGAAGATAAGTATCCTTTAAGATCATCAGGCAATTGTTTTCTGTCATATTCTAATTTTTCAACTGAGAGATGACTTGAAAATTAATTGAGTGGAGAATCATTTGGTTATGACATGAACTTAAACTCTTTCAAAGACCTTCCATTTAAATTAAATAACTTTTTATAATAAAGAAGTATAGAAGGAGGTTACTTGGGGAATAAGAAACTTCATGAAATTGTTGTCTCCTTGGTAATGCTTGTTCGTAAGCTAGGATGGATGGTAAGGTACCTACAAGCACTCCACCAAGGGTATCAGTAGTGGTATAAGGTTGTCATTAGCATCTGGGTTTGAATGCATACTTATTGCGTTCGTGGATACCCTTAAATAGGAAGCCAACATACTTGTTGCCATTATCCTCATATTTTAGGACTGGTTAGTGGCCCTGAGACGTGGATCATAGTGGGGTGATCGTGGGCTGCATGGGCTCCTAGCTGAGCGAGATTGGTACAAGGCAGCAAAAGGCAAGAGGTTGGAAAGCGGGTGTACGAAAGCTATTTTAGCCACCTTGGGCTTCAACCTTGGATAGTCATTATGGGCTAGCCTAAAATGGTTTGTGCGATCCTCTTGTGGGCTTTCCATATAAGTGGTCGTAATAGTGCCCCCAACTTGATGTCCAATTATGTTAATTGGGTGCTGAGTTGAAAGTGTTTTTCTGTTTTCCAGTGTGAGTTTGAACACGAACTTTGAAATTTTAGATGTTGAGTTGTAGTAACTTCCAGCAGAATTTTGGTTTTATTGATGGGTTCAAAAGGTGGTTATTTGGTTTAGTGGAACTACCCTATCCCGCTGTGGGACCCAAGGGAATTATAGCTCTTCACTGCTCTGCGTTATGTCAAACGCTGCATCATCTCACCATCTTGCGACACGTGCTGTATAACGCACTTCTCGAGGCATTGTAATGAATGAGGTCAAGGTGATTTTACCATTGAAAGGTCATGACTACCCCTTTGGGTTCTTCTTCTTTTTCCCATGTCTCTTCCTCGTCATTGTATTTCAATTTTTTCATTTCACTTCCTTTCACCCTTATAGTGTAGAGCCTCAGAGAAATGCCATACTCGAGCACTTTTCTTCTAAAATATTGGAAGGTTAATATTCCTCTTCATTCCAAGTAAGTTTTCTCTTCAGTCTTCCTTTTCCTGACTTTTCTCCCTTGACGTGCATCTTCATGGCTTCTTTTATTTTGTTTTTTGTTTAGGGATTTGAAGGAATGGTTTTACCTTCCCGCGGTTGTGGCGATGCATTGCTTCTTGTGGTGCCATCATAGCTTGCCTTGCAAAGGGTTGTTTGTGGTGGTGTCGTTGTGCCACAAAGGAAAGTTTTCATTTGGGCTTTTTATCAATGTCACGACTCGATTTGGATCGTAACCGGCACATGAGGGAAACTGGTCCCCACATAAGCCTCATGATTTCTGTACCGTATTATATGCTTACTTTAATTCATAAAACATGATTTGATAATATTTTAGATTAATTATAAATCCTTACTACTGGTAAAGTAAACCTCTTCTTTATAAATAAATAGCATAACTGTTGCTACAAAATACATCTCAACTAGGTTGCTCATATACAAAATATCTATGGATGACATGTTGTGAAGTACAAAGAATCATGGTATAAAATCAAAATACAAAATAAATGATTATATGCAGTCCGGGATCCTGCCCGTCACGTCACTGGAACTCATCTACCATGAACAAAAGTACTAAGACTTCACGTCAAAGTGAAGCTCACCCAAACTGAAGAAAACTACTACTGAGGATGTGGAAGAGGGGCTGAGCTACGTCTGTATCTGTGGAAAATGAAGAAGAGAGGGGTGAGTTTTGAAATCAAAACTTAGTGAGTGGATCCTCACTCATAACCGTAAATGGGATGTGGAAAACATAATACATAAATGATGGTAAAATGCAACATTTATAAACAGTGCTATTTACTTTACATATTAATTATTATAAAAAAAACTCAAGAATTACACAAGGGAACAGAGTGCTCATCAACTGTAGGGATGGTACTAAGTCCCTGGCGGACAAAGCCTCTAGCTAAGGTGATCTCTTCAGTCCCTGGCGAACCGTGTCCTTGGCGGACAGATCTAACTCAAGCATGAATTGCCCCTGGCAGACCTTGGTATACAAAGGTTAATGGAATAACTACCGTTAACTCACAATTCTGTTCCTCTCAGTAACTCTCTCCATTCTAAAACCTCTGAAATCATAAAAAGGGAGTTCTATGGCTCTAGTTCAACATTCCTCATTATAGCAATTGTAAATTCTTAAGTCTCAACTCGTAAATCACAGCAAATCTCATTTATTCATAATCAAGTCAATTTGCAAATTAAATCATATGAAGCTTTTTATAAAATAAATATGGTCCCATGCATTCCTAAAATCGTATTTTTATGCATAAGTTCAAATGGAGCTTTTCTAGCGAAATATTTATATTTTTCATGAAGTCATATCGTACTAAAATCCATTTTAAATCCTATAAATACTCCGTAATACTAGAAAATAATAATGTAATGACCAAACTAAGGCCATGAGCTCAAACCCACTCACCTGGAGGGGTAGATTGTGAATCGCCAACTCCGCGGGGACTCCGGAGAGGAGGAGTGGCACCAATGTCTGCCATTGAAGCCATAAAACTCTAAATTAGTCTCCATTAACCTCTAGATTACTCAAACACAACTCTAAAAATATTGGGGGAGCACACCCACATAACAAAAATGGAGACAAACCATAAGAAAATCACCAAGATATGAAATGGGAAGGAAAGGAACAAGAAATGCCTATAAATCTTACCTTTGATCTCTTGGGAGGGAAAGAAATGGAGTGGATTTATGAGAAAGGAGTGGGAGAGGGAGCTTGGAGAGGCAGGGCTCGGAAATGGGGGAAAATTTCCGAGTTGAGGTATTTAAATAGGGGTTGGGGGTCTCACTAACGCGAAACGACATGTTTTGCACTGTTCGTGCACTATTCACATTGCCATAGGACGGCTATAGCGGTCTCCAGGGAGTGAAAAAACATTGTTACCCCTATACATGACCGCTATAGTGGTCCAAGATCGCTACAGCAGTCTCCAGCACCCCTAAAACCTCTTCATGACCGCTATAGTGGTCCCCTGGAACCAAAAACGCACAACCACCCCTCTGTGACCGCTATAGTGGTGACAGTTCACATATCAGCTGCACTAAAGGTCCTCCGGGCATCTCGGGGCCTCTCCGACAACATGGGTGAGTCCTAAGGGACCCCAGGGCAAAACGGAACTTATCCACTGCCACGTATACACTGGGTATCACATTCTCCCCCCTTAAAAGAGATTTTGGTCCCCAAATCTAAAACTTACCTTGAGGAGGGAAAAGATGCGGGTACTTGATCTTCATGGCTTCCTCAGCTTCCCAGGTGGCTTCCTCGCCAGAATGGTTCCTCTAGATAACCTTTACTGAGGCCACTTCCTTTGAGCGAAGCTTCTTGATCTGTCTATCCACGATGGCGACCGGTTCTTCCTCATATGACAGGCTCTAGTCAACTTGAACAGTTTGCGGTGTGAGCACGTGAGACTGATCTAGCATGTACTTCCTGAGCATACTGACGTGAAAGACTGGATGGATAGCTGATAAACTAGGAGGCAGTGCTAATCTGTAGGCCACTGCTCTAACTCTCTCTAAAATCTCAAAAGGGCCGATATAGCGAGGATTTAGCTTTCCCTGCTTACCAAACCTCACCATGCTTTTCATGGGCGATACTCGTAAGAACACGTAGTCACCAACTGCAAACTCCAAGTCTCAACACCAGTTGTCAGCATAGGACTTCTGCCTAGACTGAGCTGCCAATAACCTTTCCCTGATCAGCTAGACCTTCTCTAGAGTCTCTTGTACTAAGTTCGGGCCTAGGGCCTTAGCTTCCCTAAGCTCAAACCAACCAATGAGAGATTTGCACGTCTTCCCATACAGTGCTTAGAATAGTGCCATCTGGATACTTGCTTGATAGCTGTTGTTGTAAGAGAACTCTATTAATGGCAAGTGGTCACACCAACTCCCACCAAAATCTAAAACACAAGCTCGAAGCATATCCTCTGGAGTTTGGATCGTTTTCTCTGATTGGCCATCTGTCTGTGGGTGAAAAGCAGTGGTCAAGTCCACCCAAGTCCCAAGAGCTTCTTGAAATGCTCTCCAGAACCGTGAGGTGAATTGGGACCCTCTATCTGATATAATAGACATTGGCACTCCATGGAGTCTGACAATCTTATCTATATAGAGCTGAGCATACTGAGCTGCATTGAAGGCCGTCTTGACTGGTAGGAAGTGGGCCGACTTGGTCATTCTATCCACTATCACCCAAATGGAATCAAAGCCCTTTATGGTCCGAGGTAACCCAACTACAAAGTCCACGGTTATCCTCTCCCACTTCCACTCGGGGATCTCTATCTGCTGTAGCAAGCCTGCAGGTCTTTGGTGCTTAGCCTTGACTTGCTGACACACCAAGCACCATGCCATGAAGTCACCTACATCTCTCTTCATGCCTTCCCACCAGTATAGCTGTCTAAGGTCTTGATACATCTTAGCTGAACTGGTGTGGACAGAGTATGCTGTATTATGGGACTCCTCCATAACTTTCCTCCTTAGTTCATACACATCAGGTATGCACAAACAGTTCCCAAAGCACAACACGGCCTCCACATCAACGGAAAACTCACGATTCTCTCCTCGATGCATATCCTTCATAAGCTTCACTAGCTTAGGGTCCTTCCCTTGCTGTGCCTTAATCTACTCAACTAGGGTTGAGTGAGCCCTAATATGAGCTAGAAAGGCTCCCGACTCACCCATGCCACTCATAAATGTTCTGTATCAAAGATCGCCTCAAGGGTGTTATGTGGGCCAAACTGCCCATGGACTTCCTATTCAGAGCATCCGCTACAACGTTGGCCTTGCCTGGGTGATAGGAGATCGTGCAATCATAGTCTTTCAATAACTCTAGCCATCTGCGCTGCTTAAGATTCAGATCCTTTTGTTGGAAGATATACTTCAAGCTCTTATGATCCGTGAAGATCTCACAAGTCTCTCCGTACAGGTAGTGCCTCCAAATCTTCAGGGCAAATACCACAGCTGCCATCTCTAAATCATGGGTAGGGTAGTTCTGTTCATGCCTCTTGAGCTATCTAGAAGCATATGCCACAACTCGACCATGCTGCATAAGGACACAACCAAGTCCAACTCTAGAGGTCGCACAGTATACTGAAAAGTCATTCGTGCTAGAGGGCAAAACTAAGACTGGGGCTGTAGTCAAACAAGTCTTGAGCTTCTGAAAACTCTCCTCACATGCTTCCAACCACTGAAACTTAACCCCTTTCTGAGTTAGCTTGGTCAAAGGCACTGCTATCCTTGAGTAGTCCTTGACAAACCTCCGATAGTAACCGACTAGTCCTACGAAACTCCGGATCTTAGAAACTGTAGAAGACCTTGGCCATTGTTGAACCGCTTCAACTTTCTTTGGGTCCACTAGAATACCATCCTTGGACACTATATGCCCAAGAAATGCCACTTACTCAAGCCAAAACTCGCACTTAGAGAATTTGGCATACAACTGATTTTCTCTCAAAGTCTGCAAGACAATCCTCAAGTGTTGCTCATGCTGCTCCTCACTTCTAGAATACACTAGGATGTCATCAATGAAGACAATCACAAAGAGATCTAGAAATGGCCTAAAAACTCTGTTCATCAGGTCCATGAAAGCAGCAGGGGCATTGGTTAATCCAAAGGACATCACTAAGAACTCATAGTGTCCATAGCACGTCCTAAAGGCTGTCTTGGGCACATTGTTGCCCTTAATCTTCAACTGGTGGTAGCCCGACTTCAGGTCTATCTTGGAAAAGCACCTAGCCCCCTGGAGCTGATCAAACAGGTAATCTATGCGTGGCAAGGGGTACCGGTTCTTAACCGTCACTTTGTTCAACTGCCGGTAGTCTATGCACATCCTCATAGACCGATCCTTCTTTTTCACAAACAACATCGGAGCACCCCAAGGTGAGGTACTCGGTCGGATGAACCCTTTATCAAGCATCTCTTGCAACTGCTCCTTTAGCTCTTTCAACTCGGCAGGAGCCATCGATATAGAGGAATAGAGATGGGTCTCACTCTGGGCTCAAGCTCCATCCCAAACTCCACCTCTTATCTGGTGGCATACCCAGTAACTCCTCCGGGAACACGTTTGGGAACTCACACTCCACTGGAACTGACTCCAAGCTCGATACTGGAGCATCAATACATCAATATTCCTAACTGAGGCTAAGAACCCACTACTACCCTTATCCATGAGCCGCATGGCACTCAAAGTTGAGATCAAGATGGAAGGAACCAAACAACTAATACCTTTGAACTCATAGACCCTATCTCCTGGAATCTCAAACTTCACTACCTTGCGATAACAGTCTACCATAGCATGGCAGGAGGCTAACTAAGCCATGCCTAGGATGACGTCAAAGTCGGACATATCTAACATGTGTAGATCTACTACTGTCTCCATATCACCAACCTTGACTTCACAACCCTTATACATAGATTGGACGTAGAGGAGATCTCCAGAAGGTACCCCAACGTAGAAGGGCTTCTCTAAACTAGTAGGAGACCTCTTGAATCACATAGCAAAGAAACGGGACACATAGGAGTACGAGGACCTCGAGTCAATCAAACGCAAGGCCTCAAAAGAACATACTGTCATAATACCTGTGATAACTGCATTGGATGTCGCTGCATCCTGACGTGTCAAGGCAAACAAGCGGGGCTGTCCCCCTAAACTCTGGCCTCTACCTCTAGATCTTTTGCCTCCCTGACCTCTGCCTCCAGGGCCTCTACCTCCAGCTCCCTTGCCTACTGGGGCCACAGAACCCTCCCGGGTAGCTGACTGATAAGATGGTGCTGGAACAGTGGGGTTTGCCGACCCTTGGCTAAAAGCTCTCCCCAAGAGCGGGCAATCCCTCTTGATATGGCCCTGCTGGCCATAACCATAGCATCCCGAAAACCCCATCATGCACTGATCGGAATGCCTCTTTCCACAAGACTGACACCTTGGGATGGAGTGCCCGGCGCTATACCAACTAGGCTGACTGCCTCCTTTGCTCTGACTGAGAAAGGCAGTAAGCTGAGTCGGCGTAGACTTCGAGAAGGCTGCTCCACTCTGTTGTGCTCTATGTGGGCCCTGCTGGCCCTATCCCCGACTCTACCAGAAAAAGGGCCATGGGTCTTGGCCCTCTTGGCCTCAGCTATAGCTCTCCTCTCTGCCAAACCACCCTCTAACCAACTACCATGTCTACCACCTAGGCATAATCCATAGTCCCCACATGAGGTTGTAAGCTTAGGAACATCTTCTCGGGCAGCCCCTAAACGAATCGCCTCACTCTATCAGTCTCTGACATAAGCAACCTTGACACTGCCTAGCTCAGGTGGGTAAACCTCTCGTTATACTCTGCCACTGACATACCCTGAGTCATCCGAAGCCGTAAGAACTCATCAAGCATCTTGGCTCGTCGACTCTCGGAAAGGAATCTCCTCAAGAATGCTGCCCAGAACTCCTCCCAGGTGGGTGGCTCTAAGTCACCACGTCCCTGGAGGAACTCCTCATACCATAAACTAGCTTGGCCTCCCAGCTGGAAGCCAGCCAACTCTGTTGCCCTTTCTGATGAGCAGTGAAGGACTCTAATGATCTTCTCTACTTCTCGGAGGAACTCATGCTGATCCTCTGTCGTCAAACGCCTACGAAAGGTGGAGGGATCCATCCTTCTGAACCGCTCTAGTGCCGAATCATCCGGATCTCTAACCGGTGGCTGGATCATAGGCTGGGCTGGCTGAACAAGCTGGACTGGCTGACTCACAGGTGGGGTCGGCTGGGCCCTACCCTCAGCCTGTCTGGCCACTATGTCTGAAAGTGTGGCCAGGGCCTGCTCCAAGGCTCTGAAGTGAGCCTATGAGTTGGAAGAGCCGCTGCTACGATGGCGACGTGAGGAATGGTGGCGTAGGGGAGGCATATTGAATCTTGAGAAACATAGATAGGCTAGATAAGGAACTGATCATAAAAGAATGGACAAGACTCCTCATCTGAACCTAGACGAGATTGACCGTCCTAACAGGCCTCAAGTAACACTTCGTTAATGCACATGGGCGTGCTTCCATTTACAAAAATGTCGTGCTACCTGTAGACACTTGCTCCAGTGACATGCAGGGAAACCTATGGCTCTGATACCACTTTGTCACGACTAGATTTGGATCGTGACCGGCATGTGAGGGAAATTGGTCCCCACGTAAGCCTCGTGATTTCTGTACCGTATTATATGCTTACCTTAATTCATAAACATGATTTGATAATATTTTAGATTAATTATAAATGCTTACTACTGGTAAAGTAAACCTCTTCCTCATAAATAAATAGCATAACTGTTGCTATAAAATACATCTCAACTAGGTTGCTCATATACAAAATATCTATGGATGACATGCTGTGAAGTATAAAGAATCATGGTATAAAATCAAAATACAAAATAAATGATAATATGCAGTCCGGGATCCTGCCCGTCACGTCACTGGAACTCATCTACCATGAACAAAAGTACTAAGACTTCACGTCAAAGTGAAGCTCACCCAAACTGAAGAAAACTACTGCTGAGGATGTGGAAGAGGGGGATCTTGAGCTACGTCTGTATCTGTGGAAAATGAAGAAGAGAGGGGTGAGTTTTGAATCAAAACTCAGTGAGTGGATCCTCACTCATAACTATACATGGGACGTGGAAAACATAATACATAAATGATGGTAAAATGCAACATTTATAAACAGTGCTATTTACTTTACATATTAATTATAATAAAAAAAACTCAAGAATTACACAAGGGAACAGAGTGCTCATTAACTGTAGGGACGGTGCTAAGTCCCTGGCGGACAAAGCCCCTGGCTAAGGTGATCTTTTCGGTCCCTGGCGAACCATGTCCCAAGCGGACAGATCTAACTCAAGGATGAATTGCCCCTGGCGGGCCTTGGTATACCAAGGTTAATGGAATAGCTGCCGTTAACTCACAATTCTGTTCCTCTCAGTAACTCTCTCCTTTCTAAAACCTCTGAAATCGTAAAAGGGGAGTTCTATGGCTCTAGTTCAACATTCCTCATTATAGCAATTGTAAATTCTTAAGTCTCAACTCGTAAATCACAACAAATCTCATTTATTCATAATCAAGTCAATTTG
The DNA here is from genome assembly GCA_031216125.1 of Dalbergia cochinchinensis. Classification (NCBI taxonomy): domain Eukaryota; kingdom Viridiplantae; phylum Streptophyta; class Magnoliopsida; order Fabales; family Fabaceae; genus Dalbergia; species Dalbergia cochinchinensis. Next base: position 26,825,782 of record CM062375.1, on the reverse strand, counting down.
CGAATTAAATCATATGAAGCTTTTTATAAAATAAATATGGTCCCATGCATTCCTAAAGTCATATCGCACTAAAATCCATTTTAAATCCTATAAATACTTCATAATGCTAGGAAATAATAATGTAATGACCAAACTAAGGCCATGAGCTCAAACCCACTCACCTGGAGGGGTAGACTGTGAACCGCCAACTCCGCGGGGACTCCGGAGAGGAGGAATGGCACCAACGTCTGCCATTGAAGCCATAAAACTCTAAATTAGTCTCCGTTAACCTCTAGATTACTCAAATAGAACTCTAAAAATATTGGAAAAATGGAGACAAACCACAAGCAAATCACCAAGATATGAAATGGGAAGGAAAGGAACAAGAAATGCCCATAAATCTTACCTTTGATCTCTTGGGAGGGAAAGAAATAGAGTGGATTTGTGAGAAAGGAGTGGGAGAGGGAGCTTGGAGAGGCAGTGCTCGAAAATAGGGGAAAATTTCTGAGTTGGGGTGTTTAAATAGGGGTTGGGGGTCTCACTAACGCGAAACGACGTGTTTTACACTGTTCATGCATTGTTCACACCACTATAGCGGTTTCCAGGCCAGCACCCCTGAAACCTCTTCATGACCATTATAGCGGTCCCCTAAAGCCAAAAACACACAACCACCCCTCTGTGTCCAGGACCGCTATAACGGTCCTGGATCGCTATAGCGGTGACAGTTCACATATCAGCTGCACTAAGGGTCCTCTGGGCATCCCGGGGCCTCTCCGACAACACATATCCACTGCCACATATACACTGGGTATCACAATCAATGCATGGCCCCCACTGTATTTGGCTTTTTCTTTTCATTGTGACTCATTGCCGCTTTGGGTATCCTAGGCTAGAAATGGGGGAAACCACCTTAGGTTGCTTGTCTTCTTCCATTGATTTATTGCTTTTTACGACTTCTGATATTAGATGTGTGGTGGTTTCCCCTTGTAGGTCATGGGAAAATGTGAGACTAAGGTTCCCAAGGTTTTTCGTCCTTCAAGAACCTTTGTCGGAGATTACCTACATCACTTATCTAATGAGGTTCTTGGAACACCTGCATTGGCGGACAAAGATTACATCTCTGCTTTCTGGCACAACACCCGAATATGTTCAAACCCCGAGGATGAGTCCAAGTACTCCTTAGAAGCTGTGAGTTCTGATGAGAGAGTTTGCCCTTGCCCAGGGGATGACGACTTTGAGTATATGTTGATGTATGACATCCTCTTTAATAAGCTTGGTGTCTGAGTTCCATTTATCAATTTTCAAATTGCAATACTTCGGAAGATCAATGCCACCCCCTCTCAGTCCATCCAAACAACTGACATCTCATTCCTCCAAGAGATATATTCCCTGTCCTCTAGCATTGTTCACACGATTTGCAAAAATTGTAGGCATCTCTAAACAAAGTGGACCAGTAGAAACCCGAGTCCAATACTTTTCTAGTAGTGTGTTGGGGTCCAAAGTGACCTCCACTCGCATGAGTGTGACAAAAATGGAGTATAGACTCAAATTCCTCCTAGAACACACATCGCCTAACTACTTGGTCACTACAAATTTTCCAAAGATAGGAATCATCCCACACATAGTACTTGGTATTACTTTTCAGCTTTGCAAACTGAGTTGGTGAAAAATGTGAGGGCCCTACTCTAATAACCAAATAGTTGACAATGCTAGCATACCACAGAATAATACATACTCATCGACTATTCATCAGGAAAATTATTATTTAGAGGCCTGTTGTCTAGGTCAAGATGCTCAAACCCACTTAGATGGTCTGCTACTAAATTTTCAGCTCCACTTTTATCTTTAATTTCAAAATTAAATTCTTAGAGTAGTAGCATCCATCTAATAGCCTAGGCTTGGCTTCCGGTTTCTTCAGCAAGTACTTAAGTACTGCATGGTCCGAGTACACCACCACTTTAGAGCATTGCAAGTAAAAGTGAAATTTATCTAAAGCAAAAACAATGGCTAGGAGCTCTTTCTCAGTAGTAGTGTAGTTGGACTGCGGCAAGATCCAAAGTCGGAAGCATAATTAATAGCATGAGGAAGCTTACCCATGCGCTATGTAAGAATAGCGCCTACCGTATGGTCAGAGGCGTTGCACATAAGATCCAATGGCTGACTATAGTCAGGTGGCTGAATGACTAGAGTGGTGGTCAAGGCCTTCTTCAGCCTCTTAAAAGCCTCCCTGCACTTGTCATCAAAAATAAACTCAGCATTCTTTTGTAGTAGGGAGGTGAAAGGTTGGGCAATCTTCCTAAAGTCCCTGATGAACCTCCTGTTAAAACCTGCATGACCAAGAAAAGAACGAATCTCTTGCACATATGCGGGGTGAGGCAAGGAGGTAATAACTTCTATTTTAGCAGGATCAACAGCAATGCCCTTGCTGGAGGCTACATGGCCTAAGATTATACCTTGTTCCACTATAAAATGACATTTTTCAAAATTCAGAACAAGGTTGGTCTCAACACATTTCTGCAATACTCTAGCTAAGCTACTTAAACAAGAATAAAAAAAGAACCAAAAACGGTAAAATCATCTATAAATATCTCCATGCACTCCTCCTGTAAGTCAGAAAAAATGCTCATCATGTACCGTTGAAAGGTAGCCAGTGTGTTACAAAGCCCAAAGAGCATCCATTTGTAAGCATAGGTGCCAAAAGGGCAAGTGAAGATTGTCTTCTCCTGGTCTTCCAAGGCAATATGAATCTGAAAGTACCCCGTGTAGCCATCCAAAAAATTGTAATGAGACTTCCCTGCCAACCTTTCCAGCATCTGATCAATGAAAGGCAGGGGTAGTGGTCCTTCCGAGTGGCCTGGTTAATCCTTCGGTAATCAATGCAAACTCTTCAACTATTTTGCACCTGGGTCGAAACCAACTCACCTTTCTCATTCTTTACCATATGATCCCTGACTTCTTAGGAACCATCTGCACTGGACTCACCCACTCACTGTCAGAAATAGGATAGATGATGCCGGCCTGTAAAAACCTTGTCACCTTCTTCTTGACTACATCTAGAATCAGTGGGTTGAGCCGGCACTGGTGGTCTAATCGGCTTAGCCCCCCTCCTCCAAAAATATCCTGTGCATGCAGGTGGAGGGGCTAATCCCTGTGATATCATCCAAGGTCCAGCCAATGGCCCTCTTGTGCTTCCTCAATACCACAATCAAATTATCTTCTTGTGTCTTAGAGAGGCCATTGCCAATGATAACTGGCAGTGTTTCACCCTCCTCCAAGAATGCATACTTGAGGTGGTCGGGGAGGGGCTTCAGTTCTAGCCCTATCAGCTGTGTACCTGTTCTTGTAAGCTTAGACAATTCTAAAACAACAGAATCATCATATCCAATGGAAGCAACAGATAATATGGGCTCAGAAATTAAACTAGTCCCAGAAATAAGGGTGCTGCTACTGAGTGCATTAATGACAAGGCTTGTGGCATCAGTTGCCATGAGTTTTGCAGTTTTCTCAAAATGTTGCCCAGTCAAGGATGTATCAATAGTGGCACACTTCCTGCATAAACTGGTGGTACCGTCATAGTTAGGACACTCAAACTCTGGTACCATCCTCAACAACTCATCAAAGTCTCGAGTTAAGCCAGCAAATACCTCATCAATCAGGGAGTCAATAACATCAATGCTGAAAACTGACTGCTCCTCAGGTGGGTGTTTCATGACGTTAGATAAGCAAAACTAAGCCCTCATATCCCCACACTCAAAGGACAAAGTACCCACATACACACCGATCTTGGTTCTTGCAGTTTTTAAAAAAGGTCCTCCCAAGATCAATGTGTGCTCGGAAGCATTAACATCATCCTCCATAGCCGAAACATAAAAGTTAGCTGGGAAAATTAAATTATTTACTTGGACAAGGACGTCCTCAAGTATCCCATCTAGACTCTGAATGCTCCAGTTGGCTAACTAGACTCTCAATCTGGTGGGTGTCAACTTTTCCCCACCCAAGGCCTCATATACTGAATGGGGCATAATACTGATGCCAGCCCCAAGATCTGCTAATGCTTGTCCAATGTGAAGGTTCCCAATGGTACAGGGAACATTGAATGCAATTGGGAACATTGAACGCGCTCGAATCCTTGTGCTTCGCTGGGAGCTGGCTTGGCTAAATACGGGAGGAGGCTTTCACCCCTATAGTCACTCTTTCCACCTCATTGCCCCTCAACTTCCTCTTGTTGGTGCATAAATCTTTCAGAAACTTGGCATACTTGGGGATTTGCTTAATTGCATCCAACAAAAGGGATGTGTACCTCTATCTTCCTAAAAGTCTCTAAGAGGTCTTTTTCCAACTCTAACTCATTGGACCTCGTAGGCTTTATAACTCTCTGTGGGAAGGGCAATGAAATGGGTCTTGTCACCTGTTCTTTTTTTTTTTTTCCTTTTGCTGGGGCTTATCTTGCTGCATCTTTGGTTGAGCAGTCTTATCCTCCTGGTTCTCAATCACAACCTATCTTGAAGGACCAGCAACCTCAGGTAAAACTATACCAGACCTCAAAGTAATGGCAGATACATTCCCCTTGGGGTTGGGAATTGTCTGTGAAGGAATGGTAGATGTACTCCCCTACTGGGATTGGGCAATTGCATTCTTCATTTCTTGTATGGCTTGTTCCTGTTTCCTCTGTGTCTCAATCATCATCTCCTGTCATGGGCTCGAAGAGGCGGAAGAAGGTGCAGTAGTCTTTGGAGGTTCTTTGGTAGCTAGGAAACTGTGGAATAGGTGGTGGGTGGAATGTGGGCTAGTTTTACTATTGCCTCTGCTGTGGTTGTACATACTTCTGTTGTTGCTGTTGAGGAGAATTATTCCACCTAAAGTAGGGGTGATCTTTCCAGCCGGGGTTGTAAGTGTTGCTATATGGGTTGTACCCTTACTGTCCACCTTGATTTTGAGGCCTACCAGGAAATATGTTACCAGTTGCCATTGAGGTTGGATCTTCCTGCAACTGAGGACACATGTCTAAAATATGTGACTCACAAGAAAAAATGCTATACACCTATACTGCCTTGACTGAAGGAGCTTGGTTTAGTGCCATTTGCTTTAAGAACTCTGTAAGCTCATCCAGTTTCTTCTCTACCCTACTACTTTCACATAAACTTCACCCACTTGACGGGTGCTGCTGCCAGCTCTAGACCCAAACTGTTAAGAGTTCTCTACCATGTTCTCAATCAACAATCTAGCTGCAGTAGGGGTCTTGTCAATTAATGCACCCCTACTGGCAGCATCAATCATACTCCTCTCCATGATCAACAGCTCCTCATAAAAATACTAGATCAAGAGCTACTTAGAAATTTGATGCTTGGGGCAACTAGCACATAACCTATTGAATCTCTCCTAATACTCAAAAAGAGATTCACCCTATAGCTGCCGAATGCCACAAATGTCTTTTCTGATAGCGGCTGCTCTGGAAGCTCGGAAAAACTTCTCCAGGAAGATGCGCTTCATGTCGGCCCAGCTGTCAACTGTCCCATGGGGGATGCAGAAGAATCAATCTTGGCAGCTTCTTCAAGGGAAAATGGGAAGGCTCTTAGCTTGATTTGCTCCTCTATTACCCCCTGAGGCTTCATGGTTACACAGATAACATGGAACTGCTTTAGGTGTTTATGTGGGTCCTCCCCAGACAATCCATGGAACTTGGGTAGATGGTGCAGGAGTCTTGACTTTAGCTCAAAGTTGCTTCCCTGTTCATGGTAGACAATCCCCAATGGTTGATAGTTCAAGTCTTGAGTAGCAGGCTCTTTCAGCGTCCTATTAACTTCTTCCATGTCACCAAAAACACTAGCAGTAGGATCAGAAAGTTCATGAAAATAAAAAGAAGAATTATTAAGTTCCTTAGTTGTATCAGAAGAGGAAGAAGGGTTGCCAAATAAATTAGCTCTTTCCCTCACAGCCTTTCTAAGCCTTTTGGTAGTTTTCTCAATCTTCGGATTAATCGAAAGTATGGAAAAATTAGGAAAGGAACGGGTCATAAAACCAAATTATCACAACCAGCGAATACACCAGGGAACAAAGAAAAGATAAATAAAATTAAAATTTAACTGACCTATTTTTTTTAAAAATTAAAGAAAGAACAAAGGTTAACAAACTAAAGAACAAAAATAAAATAAAATAAATAAAAATTGAAAATAAATAAATAAAAAGAAAGAATCAATAGCACCACTTCTTCGGCAATGGTGCCAAAATTTGGTATGGGTGTCGCTGCTCGCAACAAATTAAAAAGTAGTTTTTGTTACCGAAATGCACAAAAAATACAGTAAGGGTGCAATCCGAGTCGTCTCACGTGAAAGCAATGTAATTGATTCTAACGAAACTGGGGTTTTTAGAAATTGTTAACAGCAAATTTAATCAAGAAGAAACTTAATTAGAGAAATTACCTGTACAAAGGTTCCTTCGGATTAAAATTGTTCAGTCATTGATTCGAAAGATAAAATTGTGGTGGCAGTTGCTTCCATTAAAAATGTTAACACATAATAATGACATAATTCTACTTAACGGTTATACAATCGCACTCTCGCTAAGGGTTTTACTAACATATGAACTAGTAATTCACCATCGTGATCCTATGAACCTATGCCAGTTTGACTACCAATTATAGCAACTTAATTTCAATGAAATTAATCCCAATTCCTTACCTAATAGATAAACTCCACATTAAGGGAACAATTCTAAAAAAAATAAATTGCAATAATCCATACAATCAGTATTTGAAAGAATTGACAAAGGTAAAAGGGGTAACTAACCACAATTAGCGAATACAATATGAGAACCTCATGAACAATTTCAACTTTCAGTCACCAATGTGCACGGTAAGGGGATTACTCCTCCATAGGAGGAGTTTCACGATCAATGTTGAAGGAAAGTGATAAAAATTACAATCAGAAAAGTACCAAAAATTGACTAAGAATCCTAGCCTAGAGAAAAAGTGAGAAAGAGATTTTTTTAGTGAGAAAAAACTAAAAACTATGAGCCACTGTGTGTCCACCCGAGAGCCAGAGAGTTTTTCTTGTCTTTTCCTTTTCTTTCTCTTCCAAGTGGCCACGTGGTGGGACGTGAAATGAGGCCTAGCTGACACAGCCCACTAATGCATGACTGCCTGGGCAGTGCTTCAACCGCCTGGGCCGTTATCAGTTTGGGTGAGTTCCTATTTTTGCTCCAATGCATCAACTCGGAAGTCCCTGTTACCAAGAAAAACTCCAAAAAAGAAATTAAAAGCACAAAGAACTTCCAGAGTATGAGAATTCACTGAAAATTATGCTAATAATTATAAAATTATTCAAAATGCATGTCAAGGACAAACTACAAATTCACTAATTTAATATCAATCAAGAACAATTCAAACGCAAAATATTTAGAGTTAGGATATAAAATAGGTGTATAAATGCAACCCATCATCACTTTTTAGTAATTTCCATTCTTCCCTTGCCTCCTCATCCGCATGACTGCCACCGACTCTACCTCTGACAATAAGGGTGTTTCGAAGCTTGAGCCTCCAGCGTTCACTAGTTATGTCAGTGTGCCTCTTTCCACTGACAAGCTTGATGACAATAATTATGATACTTGGCTATTTGATATCTATCTTTGGCTGCTAGGGTAGGACTATGCTGACCATCTCACCAAGACGGCTGTTGACATCCCGGTGGCTGAGTGCCCCTACTGGGTTAAGATTGATACGTACTTGTATAGCATTCTCAAGTCCACCATTGGTCCTTCCATCAAACAGATATTTTAGGCTTATGTCACTTGTGAATCTGTTTAGGTGTAGGTGAAGACCCTTTTCACCAATGGAACTCAACATCTCTATCGTGTTTGTTAGAATCTTATGAGTATCATTGCTTCTCACCAACTTGATAGTTCTATGTCATCTTATTTAGGTAAGATTCACAACACTCTCTATGATTTCAATGAACTCTTGGCCCCTACTGATACCCCGGTGAAGGAGTTAGAGCAACGTAGCTCTTTCTTTATGCTTATGGCCTTTTATGGTTTACCTTTAGAGTACTCTGCTACCCGTGATCAGCTTTTGGGATCATTGATTATGCCTAATCTCTCCATGGTGTTTGCCTCTCTATATCAGGTTCCCGCCAAATCACCTACTGAGTTGCTCCCTTATTAGGCTTTGGTTGATACCTTTGACCTTGTCAGGCAAAGTACTAACCACGACCATTCTTGGAAGTCCCACCCCAAGTGTGATCAATGTCATAGGTTAGGCCACACCATTGATCACTATTACACTTTGCATCCTCACTTGCGCCCTTCTGTTAATGTTGCCCAAGCTAGTGTCCCTGCTACATCGGACTCACCTACTTCGCTCCAGCCGTCTCCAGCTGACTATATCAATTTTCTGAAGTGGTTTGAGCAATGCCAAAACTCTGGTTCCACTGCCTTTGTTGCATACTTTGGTAATTCTTTTGCTTGTCTCTCTCAATCGGCCCCATTAGGTCCTTGGGTTCTTGATTTTGCCACTATTGATCATATCTCTGGTAATAAAGCTTTATTTTCCACACTTTCTACTTTTGGTTATTTACATACTATCACTTTAGCCAATGGTTCTCACATAGAGTCTTACAGGATGGGCACTACCCATCCCCTACCTTCTATGTAAGTTGATTTTATCCTTTTATGCTCCTAATTCTCTATTCAAGCTATTCTCTATTTATCAAGTAATTAAAGCCCTTAAGTGTATCATTTCATTCACTAAAGATTCTGTTTACTTGCAGGACTAGAGCACGGGAAGGATGATTGGCACCAAATGTGAATCTCATAGCCTCTACTGGCTCTGCTCCCTGTCAAGTGTTTGCTCCCTCACCACATCCCAGCGTTGCTAACTTGTAGCGCATGGTGCCTAGCCTATCCAAACTATCCAGTTTGCCTTGTGAATTGTAACATCCCCTGCTGCTTTATGGATTGACGACTGTCCCCACAAACCAACACGGGTCTTTTCAGCATGCTTTGTCCTCACTTGCACACTTCCTGGGAAAACTTCCCAGGAGGTCACCCATCCCAAAATTGCTCCAAGTCAAGCACGCTTAACTGTGGAGTTCTTTCAGTTTGGGCTACCGAAAAGAAGATGCATCTTGTTGGTATAGGTAGTACAAATCAATTCATATAAGCCCTCCTTAACTGTATAGTCCCATACCTATCTGATCTCGAGATCCCTCTCATTCGGGTGTGTAATCGGTTCATTCATGTACCCCTCCGCTATCGAAGTCTGCCAGGAGCGGCTCCTTGTCCGTGCCTTCTTGCAGCGATCACTCCCGACGCCGCAATCCTCGGGCGTTACATGCCCACAGCTTCCGCTGGTTCGTCCCTCAACCACACCGTCTTGGAGAGGTGCAGGCTCTGATACCATTTGTAACATCCCCTGCTGCTTTATGGATTGACGACTGTCCCCACAAACCAATACGGGTCTTTTCAGCATGCTTTGTCCTCACTTGCACACTTCCTGGGAAAACTTCCCAGGAGGTCACCCATCCCAAAATTGCTCCAAGTCAAGCACGCTTAACTGTGGAGTTCTTTCAGTTTGGGCTACCGAAAAGAAGATGCATCTTGTTGGTATAGGTAGTACAAATCAATTCATATAAGCCCTCCTTAACTGTATAGTCCCATACCTATACAGTCTCAGGATCCCTCTCATTCGGGTGTGTAATCGGTTTATTCATGTACCCCTCCGCTTTCGAAGTCTGCCAGGAGCCGCTCCTTGTCCGTGCCTTCTTGCATCGGCGATCACTCCCCGACTTCGCAATCCCCGGGCGTTACATGAATCGTGTCAACTTGAGAAACACACGTGGAGTCATTTTTCTGATAGTGTTAGTAGTCGAGCTGTGTCTCCTTTTACCTTTAGTCTATTTAGATATTTAGGGTCCTAGTTTCATGGTGTTTAGTTTAGGATTTCGTTATTTTGTTATATTTATTAATGACTATTCTCGTTATATTTGGTTGTTTTTTATTGAAACACAGGTCTAAGTTATTTTCTATTTTTACCAAATTTTATCAAGAAATAAAAACCCATTTTGATGTTCCTATTTGCACTTTACGTAGTGATAACGTCTCATGATTTTCAATAATTTTTAACTTCTCATGACATTCTTCACCAGACATCATGTGCTCATACACGTCAACAAAATGGGGATACTGAGTGCAAGAACTATCATCTTATTGAAACAACATGTACTCTTCTTCTTCATAATCATGTACCTTTTCATTTTTTGGGGATGCTATTTTAACTACATGTTATTTAATTAATCGCATGCCCTCCTCTGTTTTGGGTTACCAAGTTCTCCACTCCATCTTATTTCCCCATCACCTGCATCCCCTTCCCCCGCACGTTTTTGAGTCAATTTGTTTTGTTTACAACTTAACTCCTGGTCTTGACAAACATTCTGCACATTTACTTAAATATGTTTTTCTTAGTTACACTTGGTCTCAAAAGGGTTTTTGGTGTTTTTCTCCTACTCAGTGTTGTTGTCTTGTCTTCATGAACATTACCTTTTTTTTTGACACAATTCCCTTCTTTGAGCCATCTAACCATTCCACCTCTCCTGCTTTTGAGGAACTACCATTTCTCATAATCCCTATGCCTTTCCCACCCCTTATCCCTACACCTACACCTCGTCTTTTTCAAGGCTACCATCGTCAAGCCTATCCACTAGTTGAGCCCGTCCTACCTCAGATGCCCAACGTACCAAACCAGCAACCGCCGCTCGCTATTGTTTCTTCCTCCGAGCTTGTCTTAGTTGATGTGGACTCTCCTCCAGTGTCCGATCCTTCAGTCTTGCCTATTACACCTGATCTTCCTATTACCCTCCATAAAGGTATTCATTCCACCTGTAACCTGTCTCCTCACTATACAGCTTTGAGTTATCACCGTCTATCTTCTCCGCATTATGCTTGTCTGTCTTTTAGTCTATCATTTTATCTTCTGTGTCTATTTCTAAGACTATAGGTGAGGCCTTCTCCCATCCAAGGTGTAGATAAGCTATGATTGCTGAGATGTGTACACTTCAAGATAGTGGTACCTGGAAAGTAGTATCTTTCCCTCTAGGTAAATTTGTGGTTGGTTATCGGTGGATTTTTATAGTTAAGGTGGGGCCTAATAGCCATATTGATTGTCTTAAGGCCCGCCTTGTTGCCAAAGGGTACACTCAAATATTTGGATTAGATTATGGTGATACTTTCTCCCCTATTGCCAAGATGGCTTCTGTTCATCTATTTCTCTCTATGACTGCTATGCGTCGTTGGCCTGTTCATCAATTGGATATTAAGAATTCCTTCCTCCATGTTGATCTTAAGGAAGGGGTTTATATTGAGCAACCTCCTAGGTTTGTTGGTCAAAGGGAGTCTTCTGGTCTTGTTTATCATCTCCAAAAGTCATTGTATGGTCTTAAGCAGTATCCTCAGACTTAGTTTGGAAGGTTCTCCACTGTGGTTTAGCAGCTTGGTATGACTCAGAGTGGGTTTGACCACTCTATGCACTCCGTGTTTTACTGTCATACTCAGAGAGGTTGTACCTACCTTGTTGTGTATGTTGATGACATTGTCATTATAGGGAGGGACACTCATGGCATAGCACAGATTAAACAGCACCTAAGTAATCACTTCCACATTGATTATAGATCATAGTTGCTTCTTAGCACAGGATCAATGATACCTTGTATATCTCCACTCTCAATGTATAATTCTACCAACAAAACAATTTATGTAACCAGAATTCAGAATATGAAGGATATAATTCAACATCATATGGAAGTTCTTCATATCTATGTAGTTCATTAAATGAACCATGTTTCTCTATAATATGAAATTACTGCTAAGGTAAATTTTATGGAAGTATTTTATTTTATTTAATAAGCATAATGGGAATAGAATAGAGGCACCAAAAGAACTATATACCTTATTATGATCTAAATTTACACAAGCATTATAGTGCGTGTTATTACAGTTTTTTCCCCATATTGTAAATTTAAAATTCTGGAGAAACCATTTCAATGAAAATTACAAAGCATTATATAATTATGCACTTCCTCTAAGCTCAATAATTCTATGTTTTCACTGTGCAAAGGAATCAAAACTTATCCACTGGACTATGTTTCGGCAATTAGCACCAAAGCTGTCATTTGATATTGCTTCTTGACCAGATATGAGTTCAAGAAGAATTACGCCCAAACTATAAATATCACTTTTTTCGGTCAGCTGCTGAGAAATATAGTACCTGTTAGGAAAAAGTTATAATGTTACGCTTTGCAGTTAATAGGACCATAAGCAACCTTGAGTATAGTCACCCAACAAAAAGTAGGACATAGCAAACATTGGTAACAAACTCCATAACATGTTTACTACATCACAAGCGAACACAAAAATCAATGAATCATGTAAAATAGATTAAGGTCTTATTCAGGATCTAGATATCATATTGTTCCCCAGATTATGCTAGAAACATGGGAGGCACCATCCACAACAACTTTTGAGAGACCAAAATTTGAAACCATGACTCTCACATGCTTGTCAAGAAGAATATTGCTGGATTTTAAGCCTTTGTGTATAACTGCAGGAACACATCTTGTGTGAAGATATTGAGTCCTTGAAAAAACATGAGAAAAACACAATACTTTTGTGATTCATAATAAACAAAGGTTTATTCAATCAGAAAATTAAAGGAAAAATATTAATACTATTGTTGGTCGCCAAGATCACCGAGGAAGGCCAGCATTTATTGATTTGTTATTAATAACATATCAATTTGTAATTAGTTGTTAATAGCATATACCCCGGACTAGATATAAATATGTATTTTAGGAAGTTATCCATACATATCTTTAGAACTATCTCTCTGTTATTTTCTAGGGATAGGATTTTATTTTCTTTCCTTATTGATTAGAATCCTTGTACCAATCTATTTATTCCAATTGATTTCAATAGAATCAGTATACTGAAAAGTTTGCATGGTATCAGAGTGACTTTTGATCCAGGCGTAAAAAAACACAAAACAACCAGCCATGGCCGATGAAGGCAGCTAGACCACAACCCAAACAAATAAAGCCAATGGCTGGTGAAATTTCTAGCTTCACTGACAATATTGTCCTACCCATTATAGGCCACAAATTGAATGGCCAAAACTACACCCAATGGGCAAGATCTGTTCGAATTTTCCTTTAAGGAAAAGGAAAAGAAGATTACATCACTAGCAATGCAAAAGAGCCAACAAAGGAGGATCCCGGCCACCCGAAGTGGAAACTCGAGAACAATCTAGTCATATCATGGCTACTGAATTCAATGACCACTAAAACAGGGGAAAAGTTTTTGTATTATAGCATCACAGCAAAATTTAGAGTGCTACCAAGGAGACTTACTCAAATATTGACAACACATCTGCCATATTTGAGATTAAGAATCTCCTCCATGACCTATGCCAAGGGGATGCATTGGTTACTGAATACTAACAAACACTCACCCGATATTGGCAACAACTGGATGTCTATAAGGACATAGAATGGAACTGCCCAGAAGATAGCAAGCAGTATAAGATATTGGTGGAGAAGGACTGCATTGATTAGTTCTTGCTTGGCCTAAATAAAAGCCTTGATGAGCTAAGAAGAAGAATCCTTGGAACTAAACCTCTGCTTAACATTAGGGGAGTTTTTTTAGAGGTAAGAAGAGAAGAGAGCAGAAGGAAGATCATGTTAGGAAACATAACACAAAATACTATACATGAAAGTTTAGCATTGGCTGTAAAAGGAAACCAGAAAAAATCCAAAGGATGGCGTGACCACTATAAGAAGCCAGGCCATACAAGAAATATTTGCTGGGTCATTAATGGAAAACTAGTAGATTGGGAGTCACCAAGGAGCAGGGACAGCCATGCACACACTGCCACATCAGAAGAAGGAACACTGTTGACAACACAACCTTCTGATTAGGCCTCATTCAGTAAGGAACAGTTGGAGTTACTACAGAAAATGCTTCAAAAAACTCTTTAAAATAGTAACATACTCCACTGCCACCTTGATCCAAAAAGGTAATTCTGCACGTGCCTTACTTGTGCAAACAAGGAAAAATAATTCGTGCATCGTTGACTCAGGAGCTTCAGACCATATGACTATGGACATTTCCTTGTTTGATGAATATTTTCCATGTAATGACAATTCTGTCATACAAATAGCAAATGGCACAAGCACAAAAGTGGCTGGTAAAGGATCAATAATTATCTCCAAGGGCATCACCCTCCTTTTTGTCCTTCATGTTCCAGATTTAGATTGCAACCTTTTGTCCATTAGTAAATTGACTAAGGACTTGAATTGTATTACTAAATTCTTACCTAACCTATGTGAATTTTAGGACATGGATTCAGGGAGGAAAATTGGCAATGCTGAGGAATATGTAAGACTCTACTTCCTTTGAGTTGGTCATCCCAAGAAGAAAAGCAACACCACTGCTTATGCTATAGCTCTCAGTACTGAAGACCTAAAAAATAAAGTTATGTTATGGCATTATCGTTTAGGACACCCAAACTTTATGTACCTTGAGAAATTGTTTCCTTCATTGTTCAGTAAAAGTCTATAGTTGTTCCAATGCGAAATCTGTTAATTGTCCAAACATTCACGCAATCACTACCCTTCACAAACCATCCCAGCCCTTCTCTCTAGTCCATAGTGATGTTTAGGGACATTCTCAGGTTAAAAATATAACTAGGGCAAAATGGTTTGTGACTTTTATAGATGATCATACTCGGGTCACTTAGGTATTCTTCATGAGGAACAAATCTGAGGTCAAAAATTCTAAGAATTTCCACAATATGATACAAAACCAATTTAAAGCCAAAATCCAAATCCTTAGAACAGATAATGGTTGAGAATATTGTAACAACACCCCCAGTTCATTCTTGCTCAAGCATGGGATAGTACACTAAGTAACCAAACTACCTGTGTTGACACTCCCTAGCAGAATGGCATTGCAGAAAGAAAAAACAGGCATCACATGGAAGTTACAAGGTCCCTCCCACTATCAACAAATGTGCCACACCATTTTTGGGGAGAAGCTATACTTTTCGCAACCTATTTAATAAATAAAATGCCCTCTAAAGTCCTAAACTTCCAAACCCTTAGCCAACCCTTTCATCTTTTTATCCTAACACTAGACTTATATATCTTGTTTCCCCCAAAATATTTGAATGCACTGCTTTTGTGCATGACCATCAACTGAATAGAGAAAAATTAGAGCCCAAATCCTTGAAGTGCATTTTTCTAGGATACTCACCCAACAAGAAGGGATATAAATGTTATTCTCCTACTACTCAAATTTTACCACTCCATGGATGTCACATTTTTTGAAAACCAGCCTTATTACCTAAAAATTGGCATTCAGGGGGAAAGGCAGGGAAGCATACTAGAATCCCAACCTTTGGAGTAGGAGCAGATTTTCTAGGGGAAAATCAATATTTCACCACAGAACTAGTAGCTGTAAAACCAGTAGCCACAAAACTAGATGTAGCAGTTGAACTCACTGATCAACAAATGAAAGAGTTTTTGGTGTATTCCAGGAAGAAGAAAACTCAAAGGAAGAAAGAAATTTGCACATTTCCAAGGGTAAACCAAGATTCTAACCATAATCTAGATCTTGGATTACCACCAAGAAATATTTCTCCAAAGCCTATTATTTCCCAAAATAATGACAGCTATTTGAATGATCTTGATCTGCCAATTGCCATAAGGAAAGGAGTGAGATCATGTACCAAACACCCAATTAGTAACCAGGCGGTTTATGGCAAGTTATCATAGGAATACAAGACATTTGTCACCAATTTGGATAGTCTAAAGCTTCCCCAAAATATCCAAGGAACTATCCAGCATATTGAAGGGAAAGGTTGCAGTAGAAGAAGCTAAATCTTTGGAAAAAAGATGGCACATGGAGGTATGTGGAGCTGCCAAAAGGAAAAAGGCCAATGGGATAAGCACAATGCAGATGGGAGTGTGAGCAGGTACAAAACACGCTTAGTGGCCCAGGGATTCACACAATCCTATGGAGTGGATGATGAGGAGACCTTTGCTCTAGTTGCAAAACTAAATTTTGTACGTGTTATTTTATCTCTAGAAGTAAATCTAGATTGGTCACTTCACCAATTATCATGACCCGACTTGGATCATGAATGGCACGTGAGGAATCCGGTCCCCACATAAGCCACGTGACCTCTATGCCATACTATATGCTTACTTTAATTCATAAAACATGATTTGATAATGTTTTAGGTTAATTGTAAATCTTTACTACTAGTAAAATAAACCTCTTTCTCATAAATAAACAACATGACTATTGCTACAAAATACATCTCAACTGAGTTGCTCATATACAAAATATCTATGGGTGATATGCTGTGAAGTACAAAGAATCATGACATAAAATCAAAATGCAAAATAAATGACTATATGCGGTCTGGGACCCTACCCGTCATGTCACTGAAACTTATCTACCATGAACAAAAGTACTAAGGCTTCACGCCAAAGAGATGCTCACCCAAACTGAAGAAAACTACTGTTGAGAAGGTGGGAGAGGAAGATCTTGAGCTACATCTATATCTGTGGAAAATGAAGAAGAGAAGGGTGGGTTTTGAAATCAAAACTCAGTGAGTGGACCCTCACTCAAAATCGTACATGGGATATGTAAAACATAATATATGAACAATGGTAAAATACAACATATATACACAATTCTATTTACTTTACATATTAATTATAATCTTTAAAAAAACTCAAGAATTACACAAGGGAACAGAGTGCTCATCAACTGTAGGGAGGGTACTAGGTCTCTAGCGGACAAAGCCCCTGGCTAATGTGATCTCTTCGGTCCTTAGCGAACCATGTCCCTAGTGGACAAATCTAACTGAAGGATGAATTGCCCCTGGCGGGCCTTGGTATACCAAGGTTAACGGAATTACTGTCATTAACTCACAGTTCTATTTCTCTCAGTAACTTTCTCCATTATAAAACCTCTGAAATCACAAAAGGAGAGTTCCATGTTTCTAGTTCAACATTTCTCATTACTAGCAATTGTAAATTCTTAAGTTTCAACTCGTAAATCACGACAAATCTCATTTATTCATAATCAAATCAATTTATGAATTAAATCATATGAAGCTTTTTATAAAATAAATATGGTCCCATGCATTTCTAAAATCATATTTTTATGCATAAGTTCAAACAGAGCTTTTCTAATGAAATATATATATATATATATTTCATAAAGCAATATCGTACTAGAATCCATTTAAAATCCTATAAATACTCCATACTGCTAGAAAATGTAATGACCAAACTAAGGCCATGAGCTCAAACCCACTCACCTAGAGGGGTAGACTGTGAACCACTAACTCTGCGGGGACTCCGAGGAGGAGGAATGGCACCAATGTCTGCCACTGAAGTCATAAAACTCTGGATTAGTCTCCGTTAACCTCTAGATTACTCAAACACAGCTCTAACAATATTGGGAGAGTACCCCCACTTAATAAAAATGGAGACAAACTACAACCCAATCACCAAGATATGAAATGGGAAGGAAAAGAATAATAAAAGCCCCTAAATCTTACCTTTGATCTCTTGGGAGGAAAAGAAATGGAGTGGACTTGTGAGAAAGGAGTGGGAAAGGGAGTTTGAAGAGGTAGGGCTCGGAAATAGGGGAAAATTTCTGAGTTGGGGTGTTTAAATGGGGGTTGGGGGTCTCACTGATATGAAACGATGCATTTTGCATTGTTCATGCACTGTTGACACCGCTATAGTGGTATATGACCATTATAGCGGTCCTGCCATTACTTATGACTGCTATAGCAGTCCTGCCATCACTTACGATCGCTATAGCGGTCCCCAGGGAGTGAAAAACACTGTTGCCACCCAGACATGACCGCTATAGCGGTCCCCAAAACCCCCAAAACCATGCTGCCACCTTCTCATGACAGCTATAACGGTCCCTTGGATGCCAAAAACGTATACCTACCCCACTGTGACCACTATAGCGGTCCTGGACTGCCATAACGGTGACAGTTCACACATCAGCTGCACTAAGGGTCCTCTAGGCATCCCGGGGCTTTTTCGACAACATAGGTGGGTCCCAGGGGACCCCAGGGCAAAACGGAACTTATCTACTGCCACCTATACACCGGATATCACATTCTCCCCCATTTAAAAGAGATTTGGCCTCCAAATCTAAAACATACCTTGATGAGGGAAAAGATGCGGGTACTTGATCCTGATGGCTTCCTCGGCTTCCCAGGTAGCTTCCTCGCCAGAATGGTTCCTCGAGATAACCTTCACTGAGGCTACTTCTTTGAGTGAAGCTTCTTGATCTGTCTATCAATGATGGTGACCGGTTCTTCCTCATATGACAAGCTCTCGTCAACTTGAACAGTTGTGGTGTGAGCACGTGAGATTGATCTGGCATTTACTTCTTGAGCATACTGACATGAAAGACTAGATGGATAGTTGATAGACTAGGAGGCAGTGCCAATCTGTAGGCCACTGCTCCAACTCTCTCCAAAATCTCAAAGGGGCCGATATAGCGAAGATTTAGCTTTCTCCGTTGACCAAACCTCACCACGCCTTTCATGGGCAATACTCGTAAAACTCCAAGTCTCGATGCCGGTTGTCAGCATAGGACTTCTGCCTAGACTAAGCTGCCAACAACCATTCTCTGATCAATTGGACCTTCTCTAGAGTCTCTTGCACTAAGTCTGGCCCTAGGCCCTTAGCTTCCCCAAGCTCAAACCAACCAATAGGAGATCTGCATTGTCTCCCATATAGTGCTTCGAACAATGTCATCTGGATACTTGCTTGGTAGCTGTTGTTGTAAGAGAACTCTATTAACGACAAGTGGTCACACCAACTCCCGCCAAAATCTAAAACATAAGCTTAGAGCATATCCTCTAAAGTCTGGATCGTTCTCTTTGATTGGCCATCTGTCTGCGGGTGAAAAGCGGTGGTCAAGTCCACCTAAGTCCCAAGAGCTTCTTGGAATGCTCTCCAGAATCGTAAGGTGAACTGGGACCCTCTATCTGATATAATAGACACTGGCACTCCATGGAATTTGACAATCTCATCTATATAGAGCTGAGCATACTGAGCTGCACTGAAGGTCATCTTTACTGGTAGGAAGTGGGCCGACTTGGTCATTCTATCCACTATCACCCAAATGGAATCAAAGCCCTTGGTGCTCCAAGGCAACCCAACCACAAAGTCCATGGTTATCCTCTCTCACTTTCACTCGGGAATCTCTATCTGCTGTAGTAAGCCTGCAGATCTTTGGTGCTCAGCCTTGACTTGTTGACACACCAAGCACCATGCCATGAAGTCACCTACGTCTCTCTTCATGCCTTCTCACCAATATAGCTGTCAATGGTCTTGACACATCTTAGCTAAACCGGGGTGGATAGAGTATGTTGCACTATGGGACTCCTCCATCACTTCCCTCCTTAGTTCATCCACATCAGGTATGCACAAACGGTTCCCAAAGTGCAACAGGCCCTCCACATCAACAGAAAACTCACAATTTTCTCCTTGGTATACATCCTCCATAAGCTTCACTAGCTTGGGATCCTTCCCTTGCTGTGCCTTAATTGCTCAACTAGGGTTGATTGGGCCCTAATATGAGCTAAAAGGCTCCCGACTCACCCATGCCAAACTGGACTCCTTCTGCCTCTAACTCATGAATGTTCTCTATCAAAGATCGCCTCAAGGGTGCTATGATGGCCAAACTACCTATGGACTTCCTACTCAGAGCATCCGCTACAACGTTGGCCTTGCCTAGGTGATAGGAGATCGTGCAATCATAGTCCTTCAACAATTCTAGCCATCTGCGCTGCCTGAGATTCAGATCCTTTTGTTGGAAGATATACTTCAAGCTCTTGTGATCCGTAAAGATCTCACAAGTCACTCTGTACAGGTAGTGCCTCCAAATCTTCAGGGCAAATACCACAGCTGCCATCTCTAAATCATGGGTGGGGTAGTTCTGTTCATGCCTCTTGAGCTGTCTAAAAGCATATGCAATAACTCGGCCGTGCTGCATAAGGACACAACCAAGTCCAACTCTAGAGGCATCACAATATATTGAAAAACCACCCGTGCCAGAGGGAAAACCTAAGACTAGGGCTGTGGCCAAACAAGTCTTGAGTTTCTGAAAACTATCCTTACATACTTCCAACCACTGAAACTTAACCCTTTTCTGAGTTAGCTTGGTCAAAGGCGCTGTTATCCTTGAGAAGTCCTTGACAAACCTCCGATAGTAACCTGCTAGTCCCAGGAAACTTTGGATCTCAGAAACTGTAGAAGGCCTTGGTCATTGTTGAACTACTTTAACTTTCTTTGGGTCCACTAGAATACCATCCTTGGACACTATATGCCCAAGAAGTGCCACTTGCTCAAGCCAAAACTCGCACTTAGAGAATTTAGCAAATAATTGATTTTCTCTCAAAGTTTGCAAGACAATCCTCAAGTGTTGCTCATGCTCTTCTTCACTTTTAGAATGCACTAGGATGTCGTCAATGAAGACAATCATAAAGTAATCTAGAAACGGCCTAAAAACTTTATTCCTTAGGTCAATGAAAGCTGCAGGGGCATTGGTTAATGCAAAGGACATCACTAAGAACTTATAGTGTCCATAGCACGTCCTAAAGGCTGTCTTGGCCACATCGTTGCCCTTAATCTTCAACTGGTTGTAGCCCGATCTCGGGTCTATCTTGGAAAAGCACCTAGCCCCTTGGAGCTGATCAAACAGGTCATTTATGCATGGCAAGGGGTATCGGTTCTTAACTGTCACTTTGTTCAGCTGCCGGTAGTCTATGCATATCCTCATAGACCCATCCTTCTTTTTCACAAACAACACCAGAGCACCCCAAGGTGAGGTACTTGGTCTGATGAACCCCTTGTTAAGCATTTATTGCAACTGCTCCTTTAGCTCCTTCAACTCTGCAGGAGCCATCCGATATGGGGGAACAGAGATGGGCCTCACTCCGGGCTCAAGCTCTATCCCAAACTCCACCTCTCATCTGGTGGCATACCCGGCAACTCCTCCGGGAACACATATAGGAACTCACACTCCACTGGAACTAACTCCAAGCTCGGTACTGGAGCATCAATATCCCTAATTGAGGCTAAGAACCCACTACTACCCTTATCCATGAGCCGCATGGCACTCAAAGTTAAGATCAAACTAGAAGGAACTAAACAACTAATACCCTTGAACTCATTGACCCTATCTCCTGGAATTTCACTACCTTGCGGTAACAGTCTACCATAGCATGGCAGAAGGCTAACCAAGCCATGCCTAGGATGACGTCAAAGTTAGACATATTTAATACGTCTAGATCCGCTACTGTCTCCATATCACCGACCTTGACTTCATAACCCTTATATATAGACTGGACGTAGAGGGGATCTCCAGAAGGCACCCCAACATAGAAGGGTTTCTCTATACTAGTGGGAGACCTCTCGAATCGCATAGCAAAGAAATGGGACACATAGGAGTACGAGGACCTCGAGTTAATCAAACACAAGGCCTCAAAAGAACATACTGTCATAATACCTATGATAACTGCATTGGATGCCGTCGCATCCTGACGTGTCAAGGCAAACAAGTAGGGCTGTCCCCCTGAACTCTAGCCTCTGCCTCCAGATCCTCCGCCTCCCTGACCTCGGCTTCCAAGGCTTCTACCTCCAGCTCCTCTACCTACTAAGGCCATAGAAGCCTCCTGGGTAGCTGACTGATAAGATGGTGCTGGAGCAGTGGGGTTCACCGACCCATAGCTAGAAGTTCTCCCCAAGAGTGGGCAATCCCTCCTGATATGGCCCTATTGGCCATAACCATAGCATCCTGAAGACCTCATCATGCACTGACCGGAATGCCTCTTTCCACAAGTCTAACACCCCGGGATGGAGTGTCCGGCGCTATGCCAACTAGGCTGACTGCCTCCCCTGCTCTGACTAAGAGAGGCAGTAGGCCTAGTCAGTGTAGACTCCGAGAAGGTTGCTCTACTCTACTGTGCTCTATGTGGGCATTGCTGGCCCTGTCCCCGGCTCGGTTCAGCTCCACCAAAAAAAGAGCCATGGGTTTTGGCCCTCTTGGCCTCAGCTGTAGCTCTCCTCTCTGCCAAACCACCCTTTAAACCAACTGTCATGTCTACCACCTAGGCATAATCCATAGTCCCCACATGAGGCTGTAAGCTCAGGAACATGTTCTCAGGTAGCCGTTGAACGAACCACCTCACTCTATCAATCTCTGACATAAGCAACCCTAACGCTGCCTAGCTCAGGTAGGTAAACCTCTCGTCATACTCTATCATTGACATACCTTAAGTCATCCAAAGACGTAGGAACTCATCAAGCATTTGGGCTCGTTGACTCTCAGAAAGGAATCTCCTCAAGAATGCTGCCCAGAACTCCTCCCAAGTGGGCGGCTTTAAGTCGCCACGTCCTTGGAGGACCTCCTTATACCATAAACCAGCTTGGCCTCCCAATTGGAAGCCAGCCAACTCAGCTGCCCTCTCTAATGAGCAGTCAAGGACTCTAATAATCTTCTCTACCTCTCGAAGGAACTCATGCGGATCCTTTGTCGTCAAACGCCCGTGAAAGGTGGGCGGATCCATCCTCCTGAACCGCTCTAGTGCTGAATCATCCGAATCATGAACCGGTGACTGAACCACAGTCGGGCTATTGAATCCACAGTGAATCGGTGACTCACAGGTGGGGTTGGCTGGGCCCCACCCTCAGCCTGTCTGGCCACTATGTCTGAAAGCGTGGCCAGGGCCTATTCCAAGGCTCTGAAGCAAGCCTCCGAGCTGCAAGAGCCACTACTACGGCGGCGACATGAGGAATAGTGGTGTAGGGGAGGCATGTTGTATCCTGAGAAATGTAGAAAGGTGGAATAAGAAATTGATCATAACAGAATGGACAAGATTCCTCATCTAAACCTAGACAAGACTGACCGTCCTAACAAGCCCCAAGTAATACTTCGTTAATGTAAATAGGCGCGCTTCCATTTATAAAAATGCCGTGCTACCTGTGGACACTTACTCCAGTGACATGCAGGGAAACCTATGGCTCTGATACCACTTTGTCAGGACCCGACTTGGATTGTGACCGTCACGTGAGGAATCCAGTCCCCACGTAAGCCTCGTGACCTCAGTGCCGTACTATATGCTTACTTTTAATTCATAAAACATGATTTGATAATGTTTCAAGTTAATTGTAAATCCTTACTACTGGTAAAATAAACCTTTTTCTCATTAATAAATAGTATCATTGTTGCTACAAAATATATCTCAACTAAGTTGCTCATATACAAAATGTTTATGGGTGATATGCTATGAAATACAAAGAATCATGGTAGAAAATCAAAATGCAAAATAAATGACTATATGCGGTCCGGGACCTTACTCGTCACGTCACTGGAACTCATCTTGTAACGTCCCGATTTTTCTGTCTGAGAGGAAAATGACCAAAATGCCCCTGAGGTCATTTTCTGCTCGAATTTCAAGGATGGCCGGCTCGGCAGTCCTCAAAGGGCTAACTCAGTGTTTGAAGAGGATTAGATGGCCTTAGAATGGTTTCGGAAGCAAAAAACTCATTTTCTGCAATTTCGGGTCAAAATGACCAAAATACCCCTATAGCGTTTTTACGCGGGTAAAGGTGCTGTTGAGCCTGAAACTTTCCCCGAAGGTTTAAAACAATGTTTTCATGTGTTTAAAAGTGTCTGTTCAAGTCTCGGTGGTCCTGGGCAGTTTTAGTGCAAAATTATGATTTTGCCCATCTAATAGTGTTTTTGAGCTTAATGACATAATTAAGCAAACCTAAGCAATATTAGGCCCTAATCGAAGATTAATTAATTTCTATAATTAATCTAGAGTCAAAATAAGCTATTAAAATTAATCAGAACCTAGAATTGCTTAGATTAAACTTAAATCTCTTTTTAAAACTCAAGATTCCAATCTTGGAATCTTGAATAATATTTTCTCTTTCCAATTCCTTAAATCATGGAATTGTGTCTAGAGTTATTTATGAACTAAAATGAATTGATAACTCACTAATGATACAAGACCACTCCTTAAACATGTCTTGACAACCTTGACTACCCATTTTCTCACCTAAACACTTTCTTACAAATTCCTAATCTTAATCCTAATCAAAGATACACCTAAACACAACTCTAAACCACAATTAAAATGCAAGAAATCCTGCCCCATGGCTGATGTATTTCTTCCACCTCCTCCCCCATTTGCATCACATGTTGATTTATTTTTCACTCAAAGAACCATGCTTGACCCATACTTGCACCCATACTTGAACCCATACCTAGCCATGCTTTCCACCATGCCTTGAACCATACCTTGGAGAAGATATTTTCTTTTCCCCATGGTTGTAAATGGCCGAAGCTTTCCTCCCCATTTACACCTCTCATTTTGTTTCATTTCTCTATAAATAGCATGCTTGGGTGAATTTGCATCACTTTGGGTTCATTTGCTAAGTGTAAGTCTTCAAAGAGCACTCTAAAGTTTTCTTTTTCTCTCAAAGTTCAAGTGTCCAAGTTCTTCAACTTCTTCATCCTCTTCACTCATCTCAACCTCCAATCACTTGGTAGGGATTTTCTTTCAAGTGTTTCTTTCATTTAAGTTCTTAATCTAGTTACGTGTTTTATGTTTTCTCTTGAATCTTTTTAGAACTTCTTTTCTTCTTCTCTTCCTTCTTCATTTTCAGCCATGAGCCTTTGAAAACAAAGGAATGAGAGTTTGATGATGAGGATTTCATGATGATATTCATCACTTGAGCAACCTCTAAAGCTTGATATTTGTTCTTAAGCAATAGGTGTTTTTAGTTTGTTTCTTTCTTGAACCTTGAGATTCTTAACTTTGATGTTGATTTAAAATGAGTTAGTGAACTCAGTGATGAGGACTCATGATGTTGGTATTAATACATCATCAAGATCATGGTCTCTAGAGTTTCAAAATGGATCTTTTCTTGCTTATGATTTCGGTTCCTTCCTTTTTCTTTCCTTAAGATTTCGGTTTCTTTCCTTTTCTTTCCTTCATGATTTCGGCCAACCAACTTCGGTGGTCCAACATGATAGCTTGATGATGAGAGTTCTAGATGGAGACTTTATGTTCACCACAATGAAACCTCTAAAGCTTGAGTTTTCATAAAAATGTTATATAGCTCACTTGTGGTTTAATTCTTTAGAAATGTTATCTTGAGTTCTAAGAACTCTAGACCTCAATTTATCTTATCATGATGAGTTTGGGTTAAGATTTAAGTTCCTCTAAAGTCTTGAATGAGCTCTAATAAGATATAAATGAACTTGCATATTTATTTTGAGGTTGCACTCATGTTTATGTTCTTGCTTTGCATCTTTATTTTCAAGTCATCACCTAAGGACTCAAAGATTAAAACAAGACTTGCATTATCACCTAATTAATTCTCAAAGCCTTTCTATTTCGGCCTTAAAATCGATTATTACTGGGCCTAGAGCACTAAAATAAAGAAATGAACTTGCATTGCATATTTATTTCAAGTCTTGCATATCTACGTTCAAGCCTTGCATATCTACTTCAAGTCTTGCATATTTAAATTTCAAGCCTTGCATATTTATTTCCAAGTCTTGCATATTTACTTTAAATTTCTCACTTTACTTTGTAATGAAGAATAAAAATGAAGTGTATAGCATGTTTATATTTTGTCATCACTTAAAGACCTTAGAGCTCAAAGACTTGCCCATTTTATCTCAAGTTAAAGTTTAATATGGAAGCATTCTTTGAATGTATAATTTCGGCCAATTAATAATGATGAGCTTGGAATGAGTTCCATCTAGTTACAAGGGCCAACAACCTATGTTCTAGGATTTTCTTTAAGCTTGATGAGTTTTATAAAGTTATGACCAATAAGATTTATGATTTTAATCCTCTTCTAAAGAAGAATTAAATTGGTTACTGACCTAAGATTGTTTTTAGCCTCTTGATAAAATAAAATGGTTTGCAAAGAGTTTTAGAAGTCCTAAAATGATTCCAAGGGAAACTAGCAACTTATATGCTTTAGAAATGTCAAATTATGTGTCTTTTTGGACTTGAACAGTTCAGTTCTGCCGTGATGTGTTTGCTGCTGTATGATGATGTTTTGATGTGTTAGAATGGGTGAAAATGATATATGATGAGGTAGGAACACTTCTATGCATGTTAGGAGAGAAACTAGTTTCATAGAAAAACCGTAAACATGGAATTTAACGTGTGTTTAACCCCTTCAATCCTAATCAATGCCAAAACTATTTTAGTATGATAACAATCAGTTTAGGATTGATTAATCATGAAAAATTTGGTTACATTTGAAGTAGGATTGAATTTTAGCACCTATAGAGAAACTAGTAACTAGAAAACCATAAAGGTGCAATCCTAGAAGTCTTAGAACATTTAATTTCTAGATTCTGTCCAACAACCTCATAATATGGCAAACATGGTTTATAACTAGTTCTTAGGCATAGGAATACCTCATAATTGGTTTAGATTTAATTTATAGCACCTTAGGTGAAGACGGAACTGAGAAAGGGTCTAAAACGTAAGTTCTAGAACCCCGTAATTATAGATATATATAACTCTGCCCTTGGAGTATGGTGCTGCCCAGATTTATTAAAGAACATAAATGATAGTAATATTTGTTAGAAGAGAATCCTTAGGTGCATAAGAGGTTGATAGAGAATGATAGAATAATTACATCTCAAGTTTAAGGCCCGTAAGGGTCAAAGCATAAGATACCGTAGGATCAAGAGCATAATGAGTTTCAATGTTACATGTGAATGTATGTTTTATTTGAGAATGATTATGTAAACGTATGAAATTATGATTGAGGATACATGTTCTACTTGTTTATATGGCATAAAGTAAATTTGGAAGAAATTCGGTATGTCACTAGTTATCTTGTCAATTTCTGACAAATTTGGGGACTTAGAAAGTTTTTGAAAAACCCATGAGATTTTCTTTAAAAGAGATGAGGTACTAAGATGTGTTCTTGGATGACACCGGTTCGGCCGAGCACCTCCCAGAACTCATGTGACATCGATACCAAGATGTATTCTTGTGTGACACCGGTTCGGTCAAGCACCCCCAAGAAAATGCCCCTTAGCCCGTACTAGACAGTTGGGATTTATTTATGATACGCTTATTGGTAAGGGATAAGTAAGAACTTGTGACGACTAGTTAGGTATGAGCTCATAACCTAGAGATGTGACACGTTCTGGGTGATACCGGTTTGGCCTAGCACCCCCAGAACGAATGTCTTTTAGGGTGGCCCCATGAGAAAGTAAAGTATGATGATTATGTCACAACGTTTTCCCCACATGAGATTTCAATTGCCACTTTATGCCACCATTATGATGCTTCTTGATGTTATGATTGATGTCCTTGCATTAAGTAGTGTCATGCATACATCTTTTACTATATTGCATTTATGACATTAAGATTCATTCTAAAATGAAAGGACCTTGGTTAATCATATTTTAAAAGCTTAAAAATGAACTTAACGCATGCTCACTTATTTTATACACTAAAACCCAATGTTCCTGAGGACGTAGATGATGACAACTAGGTAGTGGGAGGCCCTACTGAGATTCTTTAGCAAGATTCTCACTCCCTCTATCTTTTCTTTCCGTCACGTCTTTAGATAGCGACGTTCGTGGTTTTTGTGGACACCCCGAAGTGGGAAGTGCACTATGATCTGGAGCACGAATCATACTGTAACGCCCCAATTTTTACTGCTATGTAAAAATTATGAAAATGCCCCTAGGTAATTTTTACACGTAATTCGAGGTCAAATAATCTTCAATAAAGATCTAAATTATCTTTGAGGAGTTAATTTTATGCTTAATAGGGATTATATGTGCCGTAGAGGTTCTCAATTTTTATCTCAAGTAAAATTACCGTTTTACCCCTGCAGTAATTTTTGATGAAATTATATAATCTTTGAATTCGGTTTTCACCCAAAGGTTCAAAATGACTATTTTAAGTATGATTTGAGATTGTCCAGTACTTACAGGGAGCTTTTACGTGAAATTACCTTTCTGCCCCTAGTTGTGGTAAATAGGTTTACTTGTGTAATTAAGATAGTATTAAAGCTCTATTTGAACTCAAATTGATTTTATTCATTAATCTTGAGTTTAAAATTAATTACCCAAGGTTAAAAATAATTACTGAGGTAATTAGAGTCTAAAATTACCGAAGGTAAAATTAAATTATCTTTCCTTAATTATGAAAGCTCATAAAATTAGTGATAATTGAGATCAAAGTTAAGATTTCGGTTTAGGTAAAATATTGTACATTTCCATTTTCTTATCCTAAGTTTAGAACCTATATTACAAATTAATTTTTACTCATTTGAAATTAATCTCATTTACTAGTCTATGATTTCTCTTTTTACCTTGTCTTGTATTGTCCTAAACATTTAACCTTTTACCATTTTCACTAATCTATCAATTCCTAATCTTTTACCTAAGTAAATACACATCTAATACATGATTTACCACTTGTAAAACATTACCAATCTGATCCTAAAGGATTCAGAAACCAGTGGCCAACTTGTCTCATTTTCACCATATTTTAATTGTTTTTCCAACAAAGAAACATATCTAACCATAACACTATACCTTTAGCTTTCTTTTGCATTATTTTTGGCTATGTTTATTCAAAAGAAAACCCACCTATTTCAGCTATGATGTGATCAGTAACAATGTCTCCCATTATCATCATATTTTAGTGTTTTCATCCATTATGCATGAACCAAATTATTACAAGAATAAAATCATTGTTTTTCCATGTTTTCTTTAATTGAAAATGAACTAAAACCTCCATTTTTCCAGCCACAAGGCAGCCTGCCATATAGCCCTCCTTGGCCTATAAATATGAGCTCTTCCATTGCCTAAATGCACACACAAATATTCCTAGCCTTAGCATTTTCTTACTTGATAGTTTTCTTACTCAAAGTTCTCTAATTCTCTCAATACTTCAAGCTTTCTTTTTCTTCCTCATTCACACTCAAGAGACTCTATTCCCAACCTCTAATCAAGTTCTAAACCTCAAGCATATACATTCCAACCATAAATCAACTCCTAAACACATAACCTTTCCATTATCAAACACAAAAACACAAGAAAAATCCTTCCTCCATTTGCTCTAATCTTGGCTGAATTTCAAGGACATATCAAGGATATATTTTCTTCTCCTAACTTCTCTAAAGATCAAGCATTATCTTTTGTTAACAAAAAACAACTTGGTAGGGATTTTATTTCATGTTTTTTCTCTTGTTCATTCTTTATATTTTTTATTTTTATGATTTGATTATGACCATGGCTTGATGATGAGAAATCATGGTGATGATTGTGAATCCATCATTTAAATGAACCCTAAAGCCCAAGGTTTAATTCTTGATGTTAAAAGATCAATAAAGGAATTACTAAGTTTTGAGTGTTAAGCTTAACAAGATATAAAAATGAACTAGCATCCATATTTATGTTTCAAGTTCCTGCACATCATATTTAAATTTCAAGCCTTGCATAATCATATTTAATTTCAAGTTCATCATCTTAAATCTTGAAGATAATAATATGAATTTGTATTCTCATGTTTAAATTTCAAGTAATGCATTTTATGTTTCAAGTTATCACTAAACTTTGAAGATCTAAAAATAAACTTGCATCTTCATATTTATATTTGAAGTATTACATATCATGTTTATATTTACAAGTTATCACCTTATAATGATAAAGATTAAAAGTGGATTGCATAGCATATCTATGATTCTTGCTATCACCTAAATCTCTAAAAGCTCAAAACTTACCTCTTTAATCTTAAATAGGAATTCTTATACTTAAGTTAATTTTAGCCTCTTGATGTTCTTGGTATTAAGATTCGTTTATTTTATTTTTAAGACTTTGATCTTGTCTTTAAATTACTTAAATAATTCTTGTTAGAGTTAGAAATCCAAAGATGTTAAAGATTGTGCTTTTCTCAAGCTTTTTGATTTTAAAATTATGTTACTAACCTGACTTAAATAAAATGG
Source organism: Dalbergia cochinchinensis (assembly GCA_031216125.1). Classification (NCBI taxonomy): domain Eukaryota; kingdom Viridiplantae; phylum Streptophyta; class Magnoliopsida; order Fabales; family Fabaceae; genus Dalbergia; species Dalbergia cochinchinensis. Next base: position 26,795,699 of record CM062375.1, on the reverse strand, counting down.
TTAGAATACTATTTTATAAGTTTTGAATGTGTATAAATTACTTATAATTGATGTAAGAATTATTTTTAGCATTTTTGAGATAAACTAATAATTAGAAAGGATCAAAATCGTAATTTTATAAAGCTTTAGACAATGAATTTTTTTGATTAATTCCTCACTAATTTGATACTAATCTTATGGTTTATATACATTAGAATTATTAGTATTTGATGTATAAATTGTTTTTGGTATCTTAGAGGTTAAAAAGAATAATTACAATTATTAGTTTTGACCGATTCATAAAATGCAGAAAGTTGTGTCCTAAACTATCAATTATGTAATTTTTTGATTCAAAGGATTTTAATTAGAGTAAATAATGATATCTGATGTGTATATGTGTTTAGAATACCATTTATGATGTTTAGAGAAAGTTTTAGAAGTATTGGCTTTTTAAGTGTTAAAAATAAGTAACTTTGTACTGTGACCCCTAAAATATGTTAAATTTAGTCTATGGCCCTAAAAGGTTTTTATTATGAGTTTGAATGGTTTCTGATAGTTATATGTCTCTTGAAATGTATTGGTTAAAGTTAAAGGTCTTTAATTTATGAGTAGATGTTAAAAAGGGGTAATCACGTTTTGACACAGAATCAAGTTGAGAAATTGTGATTTGACCCTTTGGGACTTAAACGTAAATATTGATAATTTGATGAGATGAATGTGATTGATATCTTGTGATGGCTATGTTCATATATTGAGATTTATATGGCTTATGGATATATGCAATGAAATATGATGCATGTTTATGTGATTTGATTTATGGTATGTTACGGTTATGTCTGATTCATTGAGATGCATAAGTTTGTGAAGTTTATGAGTATAAAATATTAATGATGAGTTATTCATGTTTGCATCTATATATATCATGCCAAGATTTAAGGTGACATAAAACACATGGAAATGATCTTCTAGACTCCCCGAATTAAAGGTTATGAGAGGTGATCCGAATAGGAAGTGATCCTTTGGACTCCCCGAATTAAAGGTTATGAAAGGTGATCCTAATGCCCCCTATCCTGTATCTTAAGAGTCGGGAATTTAACTTATCAAAAGGAATAAGATTACGCTAGTGACGACTAGTGAGGTATGAGTTCATAACCTAGAACTCTCGAGAAAAGAGAGAATTATAAGGCGGCCCCCAAGGAAAAGAGAATAAAGAAGTTTAAGTCACCTATAAGAATGATGATCATGATGTTCTTTATATCATATGCATTGTTTTATGAATTCTATTATATTTTGTATATGATATTGACATGCATTCATGACTAGTATGTTGCATACATGACATTAAGATTCATGTTAAAAGATACGGGTCTCGGCTAATGGTATTTAGTGTAACACCCTCCTAATTACCATACTTTACTCGAGTATCAATACAGTAATTAGAAAAGTATTACGTATCTTTATAATCTATACTAGTCGAAAAAAGTGAAATCAAATAATTTAGACACGTATGTGGCTAAACTCATATATACATATATAAACATTATTTTTAAGTTTACAATATGTACATCGTACCAAGAAACCCACTAGTTAATGTCTAAGCTAGTCAGGAACTCAGTTCACCAAAAAGGAAAGAAACACCTCCAATATCTAGTCTAACCTACTTAAAGTCGAGGTCCAACAAAATTTTATACAACCAGAATTGGACCTCATAACATTTAATAAGATCAAATCTGCAGGCTAGCAAGGCTCTAGTACTAAACTACCACTATATACATATCAGGAGTCCTTGAAGATCTCATGTCCTACTAGATGAAACCATTGGTCATCGGTATGATAGCCTCACCTCCGCCAGGGGCATCAGGACCCTCAGGTGGGTCAGAATCTGAAGACGAGGAGGAAGGGGGATCATCTGCTGGAGGGGGTGCTGGTGGTGCAGGCAGGACATCAAATATCATAGGATGTGCCAAGTGGAGAGGCACACCGTCATAAGGGAAAACCGGGTCAAAATTAGCTGTAAATACAGAGGTACTAAAAGGACGGCCGAAAAACACATACGCATGAACTTGCGAGTAACCCACTACATAAAGAGAGTTGAGAACAGGATCATAATGCAACACCCATTGTGGCGAGTCAAGGTAAAACACTAGTGACGGCATCTGCGGGATCTGAATAATACAAAGTAAATAAAACCATAGGGATGAGAATATTATAAAATTCTCAGTAGGGTACTCCCTCCAATGTGAACATAATATAATCTGTAAATTCATTCATGTTGAATTAATCATGCTAAATTATATGCATAAATACTAATGTGCATAATTTATATAAAGTCAAATGCAAAATGGTAATAATCAAGTGTTTTTCTCTTGTGACTCGTGGAATTCATTTAGTGCAATTATCTTTTTTCAGTAACATAGGGAAGGCTTAATCTCATATCAAGGGGTATCTGTAGTGGAGTCATTCCACAAGAACTATTGATTACTAGGACATGAGCTCATTCCTATATGTTGATACGTCTATCGACTCATCAAATTCCTAGGGAAGCTCTTACTTTTTGCCTTCCCCTCTTAACCACACAAGCCTTGTTTCTATTTTCCCCCATATGTTAAAAATTGCATAACTAAAAGTCATGTTATTTTTCTTTTCTTTTCCTTTATCCTCACAATAATCACATAGTGTACTTCTCTTTTCAAAGGCTTGCTTAGATAATAGGTAGGCATAAAATTATGTTGGAGTCTCATCCATATCTCATCAACATTTCTTTCAAACAATTACCATGCATTAACATGACATATACTTGCATCTAAAGCCATTCTATCATTAGTTCAAGACATTCTTACCATTTTCAGCAATTAGCAGATTTGTCACTTTAGAATTCAAAATTAATTTCCCCACCAAACAGCCAATTCAAGAGTCACAAAAATTCCCTATGACACCTTCATATGTCTAAAGGATCCTGTAAAGTTTTCATAACAATCAGAATTCTATAACCATGTCACTAAATTCTACAAATTTAGTGGTCACAGCACACCTTTTCACAGCCTAGGACAAGGTTCTCCTGATTTTTAAATTTATCATATGATGGAATCAACTCAAGATAAAATTTACAGTTACACTTCAAGATGTTGGTAACTCCCTGTAAAAAGTTCAACAGAGAAATCACTCATTTAGTATGATAATAAAATCATACAATTTCTCTGCTTCAGTTTCAGAAATCCAGACAGCATGAGATCTATTTTAGTTTCTGATTTTTTTAAGACAGTATTCCTTGAAACCAATGCTCAAGGAATTTCGTGTAGATATTTCAAGATATTAGGACCGACATATATTTTTTTGAGGCAATGAATATCACTGTAAACATATCTATAAATTCATGAAATTTTGCTCTCTGTAGGAAAACCAAAAATCCAGCACTCTAACTAAAACTTCTCTTGATGAAATGAGTTATCCAACCTCATCCAAAACCTTCACCAAAATTCATACATCAACAACCATATATCATTAACCACCACAATGAAAAATTTCGAGCAGAACAGGTCAGAGATGTGAAATATAAATTTGGCAAGAAAAGACCAAATAAAACCCTACTATTGGAAGCAAGTGATGTCTTTATCCCTAGTATGCTTCAAGATAGTGCCCTCCACTTCAAGGCTCTCAAAACACACCCAAAACCCTTTACAAACAGTGAGGTACAAGGGATCAAGATTGAGATTTGGTGAGTGATTGAGATTCTAATCGGTTATATGTGTAGATGTTGAGGTGTAGAATAATTTTTGTGAAGGAAACTTTGGATTTTGGTAACTCTAAGCTAACATATATGAAGTTGAAAGCATGGTGAAGCTCTTAGCCAAGGAAGAAATGGAGCTGCTGTATTCTCGAAGAAATGGCCGAGAATGAGCTTCTTAAAGAAGCCAAAAATGATGTTTATCTTGTATTAAAGTAAGGAATAAAATATATTATGTTTAGATAATTACAAAGCCAATAAAGTAAAATGAATGGTTGTGATTCAATCTTGTAATTCAATATTGAATCTTAACCATTCATTTGATTTGAAGGGATAGGTTTATTTGTTTTGTAGAGATCTAACTAGTTTTCGGTGTTAGAAATCACACACCAAAATTTCACCGAACAGGTGAAACAAAGGTACTGGTAATCAAACATTGCCCGAAAAATATTTTCGGGTATAAAATCTTTAATTTTATCTATTTCTAACCATAATCATATGATTTCTCAATTTTGGGCATCTCCGGGGCCCAATTCTGGGATTTCGGCTATTCCGGCGGGCCTGCGGGGCCCACAAAACACTATTCACATCTTTTTTTTGCTTCCTTGAATCCTTCTCATCATTTCTACATCTATCAAAATCCTAAAATTCTCATTAATAAAACCCCATTTAATTTCTAAAGAGAATTAGGGTGTTACATTTAGAACTTAATAAATGAACCTTATATATATATGTCCACCATTTTAATAATTAAACCCGAGGTTCTTGGGGATGATGATGATGACACTTGTGTTGGAGTCGGGAAGCCCTACTGAGATTCTTGTATAAGTTTCTCATCCCTTTTCTTTTCCGTGTCGTCTCCAGACATGAATGATGACATAGTTCGTGATTTACCTTGAGACTGGACGAGGAGCTACGGAGATAATTTCCCTTTGGATATTGCCTTTAGAGTGATCGTATTTCATTTATCAGTTTGTATTCTATTGATGGATATACGTTGATGTCCTTATGTTCATAGGACATCACTATTATGATATAGTTATGGATATGTTATTATTATTTGAGTTATGTTATGCCATGGTTATATTATGTATTTACTTGTTATTTGTTTCTAACATCTCTCTTATACAGGCAAAATAAATGACATTAGATACTTAGTATGCGCAGCTCACGTTTTGGTATTAAAGTTCAAAAAAAAATTTGCCCGTATTTTTGTAACATCCTAATTTTTAACCCAATATTCTAGAACATACTTAGGTTAATCATTAGTCTGTTACTTCATAGTTCTCATTTTTACTTAGAAATACTTAGCGGAAAATACGGGTAAATTTTTTTTTGAAATACAAGGTGAGAGCCACGTGATGCAATGTAACAAGTAACGGGCAAAACATACATCTCATAACGTCATATCATAAAGAACATAAAGGCACATCATGTGAAAACACTGAATATCATCTTATATATATAACTTGCCCACTTATAAGTGTGAGACTTAATTTGGTACAACACGAGCAATACAATCTAAAAAGGAAATACAAGAGAAAATGCAACGGAAACTATAAAAGCAACTCCCCTACCCAAGTGCAACTAGTGGGATGACCTCTAATACAAAAGAAGGTTCATCTCCATCTAAGTGTGTGTGCTCTACCCGGGTACTCCGTCGGTCGATCGTCACCTCCTACTGACGTCCATCTCGCGAACGAGGCAAATATCCGGGAAACTGGGCGAGCTCCTCGGGCGTGAAGAGGCAGAACGGGGATCGAGCGTGACCCCCGCGATGTGGCCCTATCTCCGGTCGACGTGCAAGCTGTGGCTGAGTCACGGTATCCTCACTTCCCTCCCTCAATGGTGGGGGAGAGGGGGCAGAGCTCTCGCTATACGGATGGGTAGGCGGGTCCTCGGACGGGTCGGTCTTTGAGAAATAGGTCCGGGGCACGTAATCGGGATAGTCTCGCATGGCTAAGGCGGCGGTGTGCATGCGGAGCACTCTCTCGTCATGCGTACGCGCGCGCTCAAAAACCCGCTTGTCGTCGCCATAGGGTGCAGTCGAGGAGAAGCGATGGGTGTGCACGAGATGAGCGAAGGGGCGTCCTACGAACATGAAAACCCGCACCGTGCACTGTCCCTCAAAATGGTATGACTCGTGAGCCAGGTCATAGTGCACCTCCCATGTCGGCGTGTCCACGAACACTACGAACATCGCCATCTGAAGACGTGACGGAAAGAAAGAGATAGAGGGAGTGAGAATCTTGTTAAAGAATCTCAGTAGGGCCTCCTACTACCTAGGTGTCATCATCTACGTCCTCAGGAACCTTGGGTTTAATTATACAAAATGACTGAACATGCATTAAGCTCATTTTAAGCTTTAAAATATACTTTAGCCAAGGTCCATTCATTTTAGGATGATCTTAATGTCATGAATGCAACATAATAGAAGATGTATGCATGGCACTACGTAATGCACATACATAAAACATAACATCAAGCATCATCATACTTGGTGACACAAAGTGGCAATAGTAACGTTCATATGGGACAAACTTAGTGACATAATCATAATCATGAAACATCTCTTCCTCATGGGCCACCCTAAAAGACAATCGAACTGGGGGTGCTCGGTCGAACCGGTGTCACCCAGAACGTGTCACATATCTAGGTTATGAGCTCATACCTTAACTAGTCGTCACTAGTTCTTACTTACCACTTAACGATAAGCGTATCATAAATTATAAATCCTGACTATCTGAGTACGGGTTAGGGGGCAAACCTCTTAGGGGTGCTTGGCAGGGCAAACCTCTTAGGGGTGCTCGGCCGAACCGGTGTCACCTAAGAGTATAAAATGGTACCGATGTCACATGAGTTCTATGGAGGTGCTCGGCCGAACCGGTGTCATCCTAGAACCCATCTTAGTACCTTAGTTTTCAAAATCTCTTTAAGTCCCCAAATTTGTCGGGAATTTGGCGGCACAAAGGCATTACGCCGAATTCCTTCCAAATTTGGTTTATGCCACATAAACATATATCCTCATGAATTCCTCATATGAATAACATCATCATCTTTTACATACCACATACATCATCATGGAACATTCAACTGTTTATCCTTACGGTAGCTTATGCTTTGACCCTTACGGGTCTTAATCATGAGATATGGTTCTCTAACATCCGTCGCTCATATTTTATGCACCTAAGGGCTCGTAATTAAACATCATCCATAATCCTCATGTTCACACTTAAATCTGAATAGCATAGGGCAGAATTCCTAACTTGTGATTACGGGGTTCTAGAACTTACGTTTTAGACCCTTTCTTGGTTCCGTCTTCGCCTAAGGCGCTATGAATTAAATCTAAATCAATTATGAGGCATTCCTATGCTCAAGGACTAATTATTAATCACGTTTATCATGTTGTAAGGGTGCTGGACAGAATCCAGAAAATAATTGTTCTAAGAGTTCTAAACTTGCACTTTTACAGTTTTCTAGTTACTAGTTTCTCTATAGGTGCTAGGATTCGATTCTAATCCAAATGTCACCAAGTTTTTCATGTCTAAACAATCCTAATCTGATTATGCTCCCATTAAAACAGTTTGGATAAGTTCCAAAAACAAATGGGTCAAAACTATGTTAAATTCTGGCTTTACGGTATTTCTAGTTAGCTAGTTTCTAACCTATTATGCATAGAATCATTTTTACATCATCATATGATATTTTTACACATTCTAACACATCAAAACATCATCATACAGCATCACACTCATCATATCAGAACCGAAAACATTTAGCTTCAGTAAAGGATTTAAATTGACATTTCTAGGTACATAAGTTAACTAGTTTCTCTTGGAATCAATTTAGAATTTCTAAAACTCTTTACAAATCATTTTAATTCATCAAGAGGCTAAGAGAAGCCTTAGGTCAATGACCAAAATATATTTCATCTTCTAAAAGGGAATAAAGTCATCTCTCATGATAACATAACCTTGAAAAACTTTGTAAAGCTTTAAGGAAAACTTAGAACATAGACTATTGGTCCTTGAAGCTAGATGAAAACTTATTGCAAGTCCATCATCACTACTTGGCCGAAAATATGCATTCAAAGAATGGTTTCACATTAAACTTTAACTTGGAATGAAATGGGCAAGTCTTTGAGCTCTAGGTTCTTAAGTTATGACATAAAATAAACGTGCTCATGCTTTTCATTTTTAATCTTTGCTTACAAAATAAAGTGATGACGTAAGATAAATATGCAAGGCATAAACTTAAACGTGCAAGCTTGAAAGTAAATATGTGAGGCATAAACTTTAAACGTGAAAGCTTGAAAGTAAAGATGCAAGGTTCAATTCTTTATTTTAGTGCTCTTGGCCCAACAACAATCGACAATCAACTTTAAGGCCGAAATAGATAGGCATTCGAGAGATTAATTAGGTGATGATGCAAGTTCAATTCTTTATTTTAGTGCTCTAGGCCCAACAACAATCGACTTTAAGGCCGAAATAGAAAGGCTTTGAGAATTAAATTAAGTGATGATGCAAGTTCCATTTTAATCTTTATGTTCTTAGGTGATAGCTTGAAAGTAAAGGTGCATTGCAAGAATGTAAATATGAGTGCAAGCATAAAATAAATTATGCAAAGTTCATTTTATCTTTCTAGAACTTTTAACAAGACTTTAAAGGAACCTAAACCTTAACCCAAACTCATCCAACCAAGGTAAAGTAAAGTCTAGAGTTCTTAGAACTCAAGACAACATCTTTAGAAAATCAAACCATAAGGCATATATAAAAGAAAAGGAAATGGCCGAAACATCTAGGCAAGAAAAGAATTATTTGAAACTCTAGAGTCCATGATCTTGGTGATATATTAACACCAACACCATGAGTCCTCATCATTGAGTTCATAGAATCATTTTAAAACATCATCAAAGCTAAAGTTCTCAAGAGTTCAAGAAAGGAAGAACTAGAAACATTTTTTGCTCAAGGACAAAGATCAAGCTCTAGAGTTTGTTTCAAGTGATGGACATCATCATAAAACTCTCATCATCAAGCTCTCATTCCTTTGTTCTCCAAGGCTTATGGCCGAAAATGAAAAGGAAAAAGAAGTGGAAGAGAAGTTCTAAAAAGAAACAAGAGAAACTATGAACATCAAGCTTGAAACAAGAACTTTAAAGAAAAGAATACATGAAAGGAAATCCCTACTTGGTGTGATGAACTTGAAGATGGAAGAAGAAGATGAAGATGATGAAGAACTTCAAGAACTTGAAGAACACAAGAACTTTTGAGAGAAAAAGAAAAGCTTTGAGTGTTCCTAAACTTAGCAAATGATCTAAAAGTGGTGCAAGCTTCCCAAGGCCATCTATTTATAGAAGAATGAAGCAAATGGAGTGTGTGTGTGGCTGAAGGGGTTTCGGCCATGAGGTGCAGAAATGGAGGCATCCATGAGTTCCATGAGGTGAGATGTTGTGGTCTTGAAGCATGGTGAGGTATGGTTCAAAGCATGATGAGGTATGGTTCAAGGTATGGCCTCAAGCATGGTTCTTTGAGTGAGAAAACAATTTAATATGTGTGGTAATTGGGAGAGAGGTGGCTGAAACTTCATCAGCCATGGGGGATGGTTCTTTGCATTTTAATTGTGGTTTTAGAGTTGTGTTTAGGTGTATCTTTGATTAGGATTAAGAATAGGAAGTTGTAAAAAAGTGTTTAGGTAAAGAAAATGGATAATTAGGGTGGTCTAGACATAATTAAGGAGTGGTCTTGCACCATTAGTGAGTTAGATCCTCAATTTAGAGTCTAAACAACTCTAGGCACACTTCCTTGATTTAAGAAATTTGAGAGAGAAAACACTATTCAAGATTCCAAGACTAGGAATCTTGAGTTCTAAAAAGGGATTTAAGTTTAATCTAAGCAATTTTAGGTTCTAATTAACTTTAATAAATTATTTTGACTCTAGATTAATTAGGGAAATTAATTAATCTTCGTTTAGAGCCTAATATTGCTTAGGTTTGCTTAATTACATTATTAAGCTCAAAAACACTATTCTAGGGGCAAAATCGTAATTTTGCACTAAAACTTCCCGGGACCACCAGGTCTTGAACAGAGACCTCTAGACACATGAAAACATGTTTTTAAACCTCTGGGGAAAGTTTCGAGCTCAAACGGCACTTTTACCCGCGTAAAAACGCTATAGGAGTATTTTGGTCATTTTGACCCGAAACTGCGGAAAACGAGATTTTCGCTTCCGGAAGCATTCGAAGGCCATTCAATCCCCTTCAAACATTGAATTGACCCTTCGAGGACGACCGAGTTGGTTATCCTCGAATTCGGGTCAGGAAATGACCTCAGGGACATTTTGGTCATTTCCCTCGGACAGAAAAATCGGGATGTTACAATTTTCACTAAAGTATTTTCAAGGAGTTTTAAGTTAAAAACTGAAACAAAAGAGTAATAACTAATAATTAACTTAAATGCATCCTAGGCATGTCGAGTTAAATATTAGGGTGCTACACATACCATTTTGAGGGTCAGTGCACAGTTTGTGTCTTTATGTTCATTGGACGACCTTTCGTTCACCCTGTACATATCCATCGCTTCTCCTCGACAGCACCCTACGGTGACGACGAGCGGGTTTTCAAGCGTGCATGTACACACAACGAGAGAGTGCTTCGCATGCACACCACCGCTTCAGCCACGCGTGACTACCCTAACTATGTGCCCCAGACATACTTCTTGGAGATGCGGCCACGTCGTGGGGGTCACTCCCGATCCCTGCTTCATTTTTACACGTCGGAGAAGCTCACCCAGTTTGCCGGGTATGTGCTTTGCTCGCGGGATGGACGTCAGTAGGAGGTAGCGGATGACCGATGGAGTACCCGGGCTAGTGCACACACCACTTAGATGAGGATAAACCTTCTTTTGTTTAGAGGTTATCCCTTTAGTTGCGCTTGGATAGGGGAGTTTGCTTTTATGCTTTCCGTCCTACTTTCCTTTGTATTTTCTTTTTGGATGTATTCGTTTCATGTTGTACCAAACTAAGTCCTACACTTCATAAGTGGGCATATCATATCATATATATATGCAGTTCAGTTTTATCGTGATGTGCCTTTACCTGCTTTATGTTATGATATTTATGAGATGCTTGCTTTATTTCCTTACGTGCTTCATTGCTTATCGTGTCGCGCGACTCTTACTTTGCTTTTATAATTCAAAAAAATTTACCAGTATTTTTCGCTAAGTATTTTAAAGTAATAAGGAAACTATGACGTAATAGACTAATGATTAACCTAAATATTTTCTAGAGTATTGGGTTAAAAATTAGAATGTTACACATCTACCATGAACAAAAGTACTAAGGCTTCATGCCAAAGTGAAGCTCACCCAAACTGAAGAAAACTACTGCTGAGGAGGTAGGAGAGGAAGATCCTGAGCTACGTCTGTATCTGTGGAAAATAAAGAAGAGAGGGGTGAGTTTTGAAATCAAAACTCAGTGAGTGGACCCTCACTCAAAACCGTACATGGGACATGGAAAACATAATATATGAACAATGGTAAAATGCAACATATATACACAGTTCTATTTACTTTACATATTAATTATAATCTTTAAAAACACTCAAGAATTACACAAGGGAACAGAGTGCCCATCAACTGTAGGGAGAGTGCTAGGTCCCTGGTGGACAAAACCCCTGGCTAATGTGATCTCTTCGGTCCCTGGTGAACTGTGTCCCTGGTGGACAAATCTAACACAAGGATGAATTGCCCCTGGCGGGCCTTGGTATACCAAGGTTAATTATTGCTATTAACTCACAGTTCTATTCCTCTCAGTAACTTTCTCCATTCTAAAACCTCTGAAATCACAAAAGGGGAGTTTTATGTTTCTAGTTCAACAATTCTCATTACTAGCAATTGTAAATTCTTAAGTCTCAACTCGTAAATCACGGCAAATCTCATTTATTCATAATCAAATCAATTTACGAATTAAATCATATGAAGCTTTTTATAAAATAAATATGGTCTCATGCATTTCTAAAATCATATTTTTATGCATAAGTTCAAACAGAGCTTTTCTAGCGAAAAATATATATTTTTCATGAAGCCATATCGTACTAGAATCCATTTAAAATCCTCTAAATACTCCGTGATTGTAACATCCTAATTTTTAACCCGATACTATAGAACATATTTAGGTTAATTATTAGTCTATTACGTCATCGTTTCCTCTTTACTTTAAAATATTTAGTGAAAAATACAAGTAAATTTTTTTTTTTGAAACGTAAAAGCAAAGTGAGAGCCGCGCAACATGATGAACGATGAAGCATAAAAGAACTAAAACACAAAGTCAAATAAACATCTCATGAACATTCGATCATAAAACATGTAATTGCACAACATGATAAAACAAACCGCATATACATATATATATATATATATATGTATATATACATATATATATATATATAATATGCCTACTCAAGAAAAGCGGGACTTAGTTTGGTACAACATGGAACAAACACAACTGAAATGAAAGTACAATGGAAAGGAAAATACAATAGAAAGTGAAAAAGAAAACTTCCTAACCCAAGTGCATCTAGAATGGATAACCTCTAAACAAAAGAAGGTTTATCATCATTTATGTAGTGTATGCACTATCCTTACCCATGAGCCTCTACTACTCGGATCCTGAAAAGGGTGGGACATATCCAATCCAAGGACGAAGCACATCCGGAGTAGGCACTCGCTGCGGTTGGATGTGAGCTCCTCGACAGGGGTGCATGGACTGCCTCCGAGCCAGCCTTGGCTGCGTGATAGTCTCCTTGCTGCCCTCTCCCATTTGCTGTGGAGTGGAGGCAGAGCTCTCGCTATACAAGTAGGTAGGCGGGTCCTCCGACGGATCGGTCTCTGAGAAGTACGTACACGACACATAGTCAGGGTAGTCGCGCATGGCCGAGGTGGCGATGTGCATGTGGATCACCTTCTCATTGTGCGTGCGGGCACCCTCAAAAACTCGATTGTCATTGCCGTAGGGTGATGTCCGAGAGAAGCGATGAGTATGTACAGGATGAGCGAAAGGTCGTCCAACAAACATGAAGACACAAACAGCACAACGACCCTCAAAATGGTATGATCCATGCTCTGGATCATGGTGCACTTCCCACGTCGAGGAATCCACAAAAAATGAACATCGCCATCTGAAGACGTGATGGAAAGAAGAGATAGAGAGAGTGAAAATCTTACTAAAGAATCTCAGTGGGGCAACCTCCTATCTAGGTGTCATCATCTACATCGTTAGGAACCTTGGGTTTCTTTGAAAAAGGTGAGCATGCATAAAATTCATTTTTTAGGTTTTAAACTTAATTATCCAAGGTCTGTTCCTTTTAGGATGAGTCTTAATGTTATGGATGCAACATAATAAAGCATGAATACATGAAGATGCGACAGGCAGAAATCAATTAAACATTCATAGAGATATCAACATCAGACAAGTGGCATAAAGTGGCAGATACTTCTCACGTAAAAGTATTTCTCTTTCTGTAACTGTGTCATATTCAAAGCATCGTACTGTAACATAGGGATCACCCTAAAATCATCTCTAGATTATGAGCTCACACCTTAACTAGTCGTCACTAGTTCTTACTTATCATCTAATAAGCGCAATCTCAATAATAATAATCATAACAGAACGTGTCTTACCGGTATCAAGTACACGGTGAATATTGTCCTTTTCGGGGCGTTACGTATCGCCGTCCCCCTCAAGGATTTGTTTCTGGGGCATTACGTATCGTCGTTCCCCAGAATGCATTCTCACAGTACTATGTCACATTCAAAACTCATATCTTTTTGAAAACTTTCTATGTTCCCGAAATTTGTTAGAAATTCGGCAGCATAACGACGGCAAACCGAATTTCTTCCAAATTTGCTTTATGCTACATTCATATATATACATAATCATGAGCATCACAATCATCATAAATTTTCATAATAAAAACATGCATTCACATGGAATACTAAAGCTCATTATACTCTTAAACCTATGGTGTCTTATGTTTTGACCCTTACGGGGCTTAAACTCGAGATATAATTATTCTAACATTCGCTATTAACCTTTTATGCACCTAAGGATTCACAACTAAAGATTCTTACTAATATTTATGTTTGTCAACCAATCTGGACAGCATCATGCTTTAAGGGCAGGAATTACATCTTGTAATTACGGGGGTCCTAAAAACTACGTTTTAGACCCTTTCTACATTTCGTCTTTGCCTAAGGTGTAACGCCTCGATTTTTACTGCTATGCAAAATGACCAAAATACATCTAGGTCATTTCTACACAAGATTTGAGGCCAAAATAGTCCAGGCCATCTTCAATAGGATATTTTGATATTAGAATAACATTATGTGGTGATTAAATAGCAATATGTGCAAAAATCGCGATTTTCAATTTTTCAATGTACAAATGACCAAAATGCCCCTAAGGTCATTTTTACCCCGAAATCAAGGACGGCCAGTCCAGGCTATCCTCAAGGGTTAGTTTTATGCTTGAAGGGGATTATGTGTGTTGTAGATGTGAAAATATCAACTTCAATTTTTTACATAAGTGAAATTACCAAAATACCCCTGTGGTAATTTAACACGAGATTAAGTAATTTCTGAACCTAGTCATCGCCCGGGAGTTCAAAATGTTTATTACATGTGTAATTTGATATTTGAAAATGTTCGGGTGGTTTCGGGGAGTTTTTGTGTGAAATTACCATTTTGCCCCTAATTAACAATAAATGAGCTTATTTACGTAATCAAATAAATATAGGCAATATTAGGCTCTAATTAAAGATAAATTAATTTTATTTATTTATCTTGAGTCAAAATAATTGTTTGAGGTAATTTTAAAGCATAAGATTATTTTAGAAAAGATTGTTTTTCTTTCTTAATTAAAAAGGGGTTCTTAAGACACATAATAGGAAATTAGTGTATTAAATTTTTTTTCTTAAAAATAAAATATATTTTAGATTTATTTTTTTTTACTTCAGATTATTTGCACTAAAAATTCCACTACATATGTTGGCCATTTAATTTTGTAATGGAGCACCTTAAATATTTGATTATTAAGCACTTACTTTAGTTTATCAATTTCTTTTCCACTAACAATTTCTTTTTCTCAAAAATAAAATATATTTTAGATTTATTTTTGCTTTATTACTTCAGATTATTAGCACTAAAATTTCCACTATAAGTGTTGGCCATTTAATCTTGTCTTGAGGAATTTTAAACTCTTGATGGTTAAGCCACTTACACTAATTTATCATTTCTAAACCATTACAAATTAAATACCCATCAAATATATGTCCTACCACTCACAAAAATTGAAAAAAATACTCCCCATTATAGCCATTAATGCAGCTGCCTCACCCCCCAAAATCCCTATAAATATGTGTTTTTCCAAGCCTAATTCACACACAAAAACATTCATTCTTACCATTTGCATTTTTGGTTGTAGTCTTGCTCACAAAAATTAGCCAAAAATCCTCTCTTCTCTCTCTAAATACAAAGCTCTCTTCTTCTTCCTTCTCCACCTTCAAGAGACTCCATTCTTGATATCCATCCAAGTTCCCAAGCTCAAACAAACACATACATACCATAAACCAACCCCTAAGCACCTAAACTTTCCATATCCAAACACAAGAACACAACAAAAATCCTCCCACCATTTTATCTTCACTTGGCCAAATATATATCATCACTAAGATCAGATTTTTGTCGTTGATATCTCATACAAGATCAAGCTCTTGCTTTAATTAACAAAGAAACAACTTGGTAGGGATTTTATTTCATGTTCTTTCTTTTGTTCTTCCTTTATATTTTCAATTTTTATGATTTGATAATGACCATGGCTTGATGATGAGGAATCATGGTGGTGGTTGTGAATCCATCATTTAAATGTCCTCTAAAGCCCAAGATTTAATTCTTGATGACAAAAGATTTCTAAAGGAGTTACTAAGTCTTGAGTTTTAAGCTTAATAAAACATAAAAATGAACTTGCATCCATATTTATGTTATAAGTTCTTGCATATCATATTTATATTTCAAGCTTTTCATAATCATATTTATATTCCAAGTTATCACTTTAATTCTTGAAGAAAATAATATGAACTTGCATATTCATATTTACTTTCAAGTTGTCACCTAAATCATAAATACCTAAGAATGAATTTGCATCTTTATATTTATATTTCAAGCCTTGCATTTCATATTTATATTTCCAAGTTATCACCTTATAATGATAATAATAAGGTTACAAGACAAGTTTATGATTCTAGTTATCATTTAAATCCTAAAGTTCAAGATTTACTTGTTTTATTTTAAATGACAACTTTGATTATGGACACTTCTCATCTATTTATTTTTGGCACTTATATAATTCTGATTTAAAGCTTGATATACTTTATTTTTAGGTATGATCTTGTCTTTAAATTTGTACAAAGAAATTTTGAAAGACCTAGAAATTATAAAGGATTAAGAATACGGTTTTTCTCATGATTTTAAATGTTAAAATTGTAGTATTCTGATCTAATCCTTTAGAACTGGAAAGGTTACTGATTTAGGATGTTTAGATGAGTTTAAATCGCTAATAGTTATTGTAAAAATTATTTTTGGTACCATAGATGCATAAAAGGGTAGTTACAAGTGTTAGTTTGGGCCATTTTGCAAAATGCATAAAAGTTGTGTTTTGAACTATCAACTATGTTATTTCAGCCAAATGATTTTATTTAAAGCTACTAATGATGTTGAATGTGTCCATGAGTCCAAAATACCATTTATGAAGTTTATATAAAGTTTTAGAAATTTCAGTCGTCGTTAAATATTAAAAATAAGCGATTTTGCACTTTGACCCCTAAAATGTATTGAAATTTGGTTTATGGCCTTAAAAGATTTTTACGATGAGTTTATAACGGTTTCTAATAGTTATATGTCTATTAAAAGTATTGGTTAATATTAAAGATCTCTAGTTTGTGAGAAGGTGTTACAAAGGGGTATTTGCATTTTGACCCGTAACCTTTGAAAAATTGTGATTTGACCCTTTGGGGCTTAAGCATAAATGTTGATAAATTTGATGGCATGAATGCGATTGATATCTTGTGAAGGCTATATTCATGTGTTGAAACTTATATGGCTTATGGATATATGCAATGAAGTATGATGCATGTTTATGTAGTTTAAGTTATGGTATGTTATAATTATGCTTGATAAATTGAGATGTATGATTCCATGAAGTTTATGAGCATGAAATGTTGAAATGATGAGTTATTCATATTTGCATCTCTATATAACATGCCAAGGTTAAAGGTGACATAAGACACATGGAAATGATCCTCTAGACTCCCCGAATTAAAGGTTATGAGAGGTGATCCAAATAGGAAATGATCCTTTAGACTCCCCGAATTAAAGGTTATGAAAGGTGATCATAATGCCCCCTATCTCGTACCTTAAGAGTCGGGAATTTAACTTATCAAAAGAGATAAGATTGCGCTATTGATGACTAGTGAGGTATGAGCTCATAACCTAGAACTCTCGAGAAAAGAGAGAATTATAGGGCGGCCCCCAAGGAAAAGAGAATAAAGAAGTTTAAGTCACCTGTAAAAATGATAATCATGATGTTCTTTATATCATATGCATTGTTTTATGAATTTTATGATATTATGTATATGATATTGACATGCATCCATGATTAATATGTTGCATTCATGACATTAAGATTCATGCTAAAAGATACGGGTCTTGGCTAATGATATTTAGAACTTAATAAATGAACCTTATATATATGTTCACCATTTTCATAATTAAACCCGAGGTTCCTGGGAACGATGACGATGACACTTGTGTTAGAGTCGGGAAGCCCTACTGAGATTCTTGTATAAGTTTCTCATCCCTTTTCTTTTTCCGTGTCGTATCCAGACAGGAATGATGGGGCAATTCGTGATTTACCCTAAGACTGGACGAGGAGCTACGGAGATAGTTTCCTTTGGATATTTAAAGTGATCGTATCTTATTTATCAGTTTGTATTCTATTAATGGATATACATTAATGTCCTTACGTTTAGAGGACATCACTATTATGATATTGTTATTAATGTGTTATTCGAGTTTATGTTATGATTGTATTATGTATTTAACTGTTATTTGTCTCTAACATCTCTTACACAGGCAAGATGAATGACGCTAGATACTTAGAAAGCGCGGCTCATGTTTTGGTATTTAAGTTCAAAAAAAAATTTACCCATATTTTCACTAAAGTATTTTCAAGAAGTTTGAATTAAGATCTGGAACAAAAGAGTATCAACTAATAATTAACTTAAATGCGTCTTAGGCGTGTTGAGTTAAATATTAGGGTGTTACATAAGGTGCTATAAATCAAACTTTCATCAAATGTTACCAAGTCTTTCATGATTAATCAATCCTAAACTGAATGTTATCCCATTAAAACAGTTTTGGCAGTGGCTAAAAATAAATGGGTTAAAACTATGCTAAAACTCAACTTTATGGTTTTTCTATAAGACTAGTTTCTTTTCTAACATGCATGGAAAGGTTCCTACCTTAACATATATAATTTTCACACACTCTAACATGTCAAAACATCATCATACAGTAGCAACCATACCATGGCAAAATCGAAAAGCATAGTTCCCAAAAAACACATAATCTTACATTTTCAAGACGTATAAATTACTAGTTTCTCTTGGAATCGTTTTAGGACTTCTAAAACTCTTTGAAAACCGTTTTATGTTACAAGAAGAGACAAAGAATGGCCATAGGGCAGTAGCTAATTTAAAACATTCTTAGAAAAGGTTTAATTCATAAATCTTGTTGGTAATAACCTTACAAAACTCTTGAGGCCTAAAGAAAATCTTAGGACATGGATTGTTGGCTTGTGACTAGATGAAACTCACCCCAAGTTCATTCTCATCACATGGCCAAAATATGCATCCATGAGGATGTCTCCATAACCAACTTTAATCTTGAGAAACAAAGGGCAAGTCTTTGAGCTCTAGGGTCTTTAAGTGATAACGAAAAGTAAACGTGCTATGCATTCTATTCTAGTCTTCATTATAAAGTAAAGTGAGAACTTCAAAATAAATATGAGATGCAAGAACTTGAGATATAAATATACAAGTTCATTTTATCTTTTAAGATTTAAGTGATGACTTGAAATATAAATATGAATGCAAGTCTAGTTCTTTATTTTAGTGCTCTAGACTCCACAACAATTGACTTTAAGGCCGAAATAGGTGAGCTTCGAGATTAATTATTAGGTGATATGAGAATGCAACATTTGTTTTAATCTTTATGTTTTAGGTGATTAGCTCAAAAATAAATATGCTAGGCAAGGAGAATAAATATGAATGCAAGTTCATTTTACATTCTTCACTAGAGCTCTTGCAAGACTTTAAAGGAACTTAAACCTCAACCCAAACTTATCATAGCAAGATAAAGTGAACTTTAGAGTTCTTTGTACCAAGGTGTCAAAGAAACCTTATGGTTTGAACATCATCATCAAGCTCAAGGAAATGGATCAAGAGATCAAAATAACTAACAACCTTTCTTTAAGAAATAAAAGCAAAGCAAAGGAAAAAAGAACTGAAATCTTTGCAAAGGAAAGGAAAAAGAAACCAAAATCAAAAGGTAAAGAAAGAAAAGGAACCGAAACTTGTTTCAAGAAAAGAAAAAGGAATAACCAAAATATGTTAAGAACAAAACCATGTTTCAAGCTTTAGAGGTTTTTCAGAGGATAATCATGAGTCCATTATCTTGAAACCTCATCATCAAGCCATGGCTTTCCTTCCAAGATAGGCTATTATAGCCGAAATTAAAAGGAAAAAAAAGTAAACCAAGAACATAAAAAGAAAGAAAAAGAGAAGAAAAGAAGAACTAATACTTTATCATTTCAAATCAAAAGCTAAACAAGGAAAGGAATGGCATAACTCTATATAACTCCCTACCTTGGATGTGTGGATGTGTTTCTTGGTTGAGGGAGGGCTTGCTCTTGGAAGGTTGGAGAAGAAGAAAAAGAATTCTTTGAAGCTTAAGAGAAAGAAAGTCTTTGGGGTGTAAGAGATAATGAGCAAAGTTTCTTTGGGGTAGTTCCTCCTATTTATAGAGAAATGAAACATAAGGGGTGAGAATGGGAGGGAGAAGTGGCGCCATTTTAGAGGAAGAAGGAGGGAGAAAAATATCTCTTGGCTATGTCATTTCAAGGCAAGGTGTAAGGCATGGGTTTAGGCATGGTGTAGCATGCTGCTTTGAGTGTGTGAGTGAATAAACATGTGATGTATTGTAAGGGATGAGGTGGCGCCATTCTTTCCATGAAATGGGGGAGGAAAATCTTTCATTTAATTGTGGTTTAAAGTTATGTTTAGGTGTAGCTTTGATTAGGTTTAGGATTAGGAATTTGTAAGTAAGTGTTTAGGCGAGGTAATGGTTAATTAGAGACTTGTAAGACTAGGTTTAGGGGGTGGTCTTACTAAATTAATGGAGTCAAACTCCATTAACTAGGAATCCAATGCCAACACAATTCCTTGATTTAGGGAAATTGAAGAGAGAAAACACTATTTAAGATTTCATGACTAGGAATCTTGAGTTTTAAAAAGAGATTTAGGTTTAATCTAAGCAATTTTAGGTTCTAATTAATTTTAATAACTTATTTTGACTCTAGATTAATTATGGAAATCAATTAATCTTTGATTAGAGCCTAATATTGCTTAGGTTTGCTTAATTACGTTCTTAAACTCAAATGGCACTATGTCAGGGGCAAAATCATAATTTTGCTCAAAAACTGCCTGGGACCACCGGGACTTAAACAGATACTTTTAAACACATGAAAACGTCATTTTAAACCTTTGGGGAAAGTTTCGGACTTGAACGGCACCTTTACCCGCGTAAAAATGCTATAGGGGTATTTTGGTCATTTTGACCCGAAATTACAGAAACACGATTTTCATTTCCGAAATCACTCAAGGACCATCTAATCCCCTTCAAACATTGAGTTGACCCTTTGAGGACTACCGGGCTGGCTATCCTCGAATTCTGGGTAGAAAATGACCTCACGGGCATTTTGGTCATTTTCTCTCAGACAGAAAATCGGGGAGTTACAGTAATGCTAAAAAATAATAATGTAATGACCAAACTAAGGCCATGAGCTCAAACCCATTCACCTGGAGGGGTAGACTGTGAACTGCCAACTTTGCGGGGACTCCAAGGAGGAGGAATGACACCAATGTCTGCCATTGAAGCTATAAAACTCTAGATTAGTCTCCGTTAACCTCTAGATTACTCAAACACAACTCTAACAATATTGGGGGAGTATCCCCACTTAACAAAAATGGAGACAAACCACAACCCAATCACCAAGATATGAAATAGGAAGGAAAAGAACAATAAAAGCCCCTAAATCTTACCTTTGATCTCTTGGGAGGAAAAGAAATGGAGTGGACTTGTGAGAAAGGAGTAGAAGAGGGAGTTTGAAGAAGTAGGGCTCAGAAATGGGGAAAAATTTCTGAGTTGGGGTGTTTAAATGGGGGTTGGGGGTCTCACTAACGTGAAACGACGCGTTTTGCACTGTTTGTGCACTATTGACATCGATATAGCGGTGTATGACCGCTATAGCGGTCCCCAGGGAGTAAAAAATGATGTTGCCACCCAAACATGACCGCTATAGTGGCCCCAAAACCATGCTACCACCTTCTCATGATTGCGGTCCCCTAAATGCCAAAAACGCACACCCACCCCACTGTGACTGCTATATAGCGGTCACAATTCACACATCAGGTGCACTAAGGGTCCTTCGGGCATCCCGGGGCCTTTCTGACAACAAAGGTGGGTCCTTGGGGACCCCGGGGCAAAATGAAACTTATCCACTACCACGTATACATCGGGTATCACACCAATTAGACATTAAAAATGCCTTCCTAAATGGCAAACTCAAAGAAGAGGTGCACATGAAGATACCCCTTGGATTTGAAACTCCTGAAACAACTGACACAGTATGCAAACTCCAAAAATCTCTATATGGGCTTAAGCAATCTCCACGGGTGTGGTTTGATAGATTAACAAGGGTTGTTAAGAGACAAGGATTTTACACAATGCCAAATGGATCATACAATGTTTGTGAAGCACTCTAGAGAAGGAAAGATGGCAATCTTCATTGTTTATGTGGATGATATTATAATTTCAACTCATTATCAAGAAGAAATAAATAAGTTGAAGAAGTTCCTAGCCAAGGAATTCAAGGTCAAGGACCTTGGGCATCTAAAGTATTTTCATGGGATGTGTAACACCCTATTTTTTCTGTCTGAGCGAAAATGACCAAAATGCCCTTGAGGTCATTCTTTACCTGGAATTCGAGGACAGCCGATCCAGCAGTCCTCGAAGGGTCAACTCAATGTTCAAAGGGGATTATGTGTGGTATGTATGTTAATAGAGTAGAAGAATCTCATTCTGAGTTCCGATACGCTAAATGACCAAAACGCCCATATGGGTGTTTAACACCGATTGATGAGCCGTTCGAGCCCGAACTTCACCCAAAGGTTTTAAATGACGTTTTTATGAGTTTGGGCATGTCTGTTTAAGTCTCAGTGGCCCCGAACAATTTTTGTACAAAATTATGATTTTGCCCCTGTATAGTGCATTATGGGCCTAAAGACGAAATTAAGCAAACCTAAACAATATTAGGCTCTAATCGAAGATTAATTAATTTCCATAATTAATCTAGAGTCAAAATAATCTATTAAAATTAATTAGAACCAAAAATTGCTTAGATTAAACTTAAATATCCTTTTAAAACTCAAGATTCCAAGTCATGGAATCTTGAATAGTGTTTTCTCTCTCTAATTCCTTAAATTAAGGAATTGTGTCTACAATTGTTTATACTATAAAATCTCACTAATGAAGCAAGAACACTCCCTAAATCATGCCTTGGTACCCTTAATTACCTAATTAGTTACCTAGAAGCTTACCTAGCAACTCTTAATGATAAGCCTAATCAAAGATACACCTAAACACATCTCTAAACCATAATTAGAAACAAGATTTTCCTCTTTAACATCCTCCCAAGTACAACATCATCCTTAAGTCATGAATCATACTCGAGAGTTGTTACTTATAAATTAACGGACCTTTCTTGAATAACTATAGTAAATTCGATGAGTTCGTGTAACAACTAGCGTAATTCGATTAAAATATATAACAAAGATACAAAACATTTATTTACTATAAAGTCAATTACATAAGGAAGCTCTACTGTGAGCTTGAATACATATACCATCTCTATTACATTCACCTACACATATACCTACAACCATATACCGCATAAGAAAAGCATCAACTACTGTAATCCTGAGTTCTTTCACGCAGCAGCTACATCATTCTCTGGATTAACCTGGAGACGACACGGGAACACAAAAACATAGGGGTGAGAATTATACAATTCTCAGTAAGGTAACTCCCCTAAACACACAATTATAATGCCAGCGTCATCGCCCCAGCCACTTCGGTTTATTAAGAAAAAGTGGTCATGCATTATGTAATAATGGTTTATTTTTAAAGTTCAAAATCATAGTTCCGAAGTGGGTTACTTTTAACATTCAATCACTTAATGTACATATACCATACCACTCAACATCATATACTACTAACTTTCCACTTAAATATATTGGTCTCAATGTCAATACTAAACTTACACTTTCGACATATAAGACAAGGATTTCTTAGAAAATTTACTTCTTAAACTTGCCTTGGCCCCTGACTAATCTTGTCACATCTGGGCGTTATGTACCGCCGTCCCCATTGTGGCAATAATGGGTAATAGACTGGTTTTCAGGACTGAGCTCATTCCTATACATGATCAGTGGATTTACTTTCTCCAATTCTCACACAAACATATTCCTAGCCAGGTTTACTTTCCTCGACTCAATTCAAAGGTAGTCAGGTTTACTTTCCTTGACAGACCGGATTTACATTATCCAGCCCAAGGATTATAAATCTTATGCTTTTCTTGGTAGTTAGGTTTACTTTCCCTAACAAACTGGATTTACTTTCTCCAGTCCAAGAAACATAATCTGATGCTTTTCTTTCGCATATAAGCAATCGTAATAATCATTCATATCTATGTGTACCTAAGTTTACATGCTCAATTATTCATCCTCATATTCAGGTACACATGTCATATTAGTACAAAATGCTGTCTGAGTGGAAAATGACCAAAATGCCCCTGAGGTCATTTTCGGCCTAGAATTCGAGGATGGCCGGCCCAACAGTTCTCGAAGGGCCAACTCAATGTTTGAAGGGGATTGAATGGCCCTTGAGTGGTTTCGGAGGCAAAAGTCTCGTTTTCTGCAGTTTCAAGTCAAAATGACCAAAATACCCCTATAGCGTTTTTACACGAGTAAAGGTGCCGTTTGAGCCTGAAACTTTCCCCAAAGGTTTAAAACAATGTTTTTACGTGTTTAGAAGCGTCTGTTCAAGTCCCGGTGGTCCCGGGCAGTTATAGTGCAAAATTATGATTTTGCCCCTAGAATAGTGTTTTTGAGCTTAACGATGTAATTAAGCAAATTTAAGCAATATTAGACTCTAATCGAAAATTAATTAATTTTCATAATTAATATAGAGTCAAAATAAGCCATTAAAATTAATTAGAACCTAAAATTATTTAGATTAGATTTAAATCTCTTTTTTAAAAACTCAAGATTCCACTCTTGGAATCTTGAATAGTGTTTTCTCTCTCCAATTCCTTAAATCAAGAAAATGTGTCTAGAATTGTTTATGCACTAAATGAGTTTATAACTCACTAATGATGAAAGACCACTCCTTAAACAAGTCTTGACAACCTTGATTACCCATTTTCTCACCTAAACACTTTCTTACAAATCCCTAATCTTAATCCTAATCAAAGATACACTTAAACAAAACTCTAAACCACAATTAAAATGCAAAAAATTTCCCCCCATGGCTGATGCAAGTTTCGGCCATCCCCTCCCCCATTTGCATCACATGTTGATTTGTTTCTCACTCAAAGAACCATGCTTGAGCCATACCTTGAACCATACCTTACCATACTTTGAATCATACCTCACCATGCCTCAAGATCACAACATCTCACCTCATGGACCTCATAGGGCTGCTCTTGTTGGCCGAAACCCCCCCTCCTTCTTGCACCTTGCATTTGTTTCATTTCTCTATAAATAGCATGCTTGGGTGAACTTGCATCATTTTGGGTTCATTTGCTAAGTGTAAGTTTTCAAAGAGCACTTCAAAGTTTTCTTTTATCTTAAGTTCAAGTGTTCAAGTTCTTCATCCTCTTCTCTCATCCCTATCTTCAAATCACTTGGTAGGGATTTTCTTTCAAGTATTTCCTTTATTTAAGTTCTTATTCTACTTATGTGTTTATGGTTTCTCTTAAGTCTTTTTAGAACTTCTTTCCCTCTCCTTTTTCTTCTTCATTTTCGGCCATGGGCCTTTGAGGACAAGGGAATGAGAGCTTGATGATGAGGCTTCATGATGATGATGTCCATCACTTGAACAATCTCTAAAGCTTGATCTTTGTTCTTAAGTTAAAGATGTTTTTAGTTCTTTCTTCTTGAACCTTGAAATCTTTAACTTTGATGATGTTTTAAAATGGTTACATGAACTCAATGATGAGGACTCATGATGTTGGTGTTAATGCATCATCAAGATCATGGTCTTTAGAGTTTCAAATGTTTCTTTTTCTTCTTAAAAAGTTTTGGTTCCTTTTCCTTTTCTTTCTCCAAATTTTCGGCCATAGTGGCCACTGAGATTCATAATGGCTTGATGATGAGAGCTTCTAAATGATGACTATGTGTTCATCACAATGAGGCCTCTAGAGCTTGAGTTTTAATAAAAATGTTATTTATGACCTCATTTCAAGAAAAGAAACTTTGTGTTCTAAAGAACTCTTGAGGTTCGCTCTTGTCTTTACTTTATCTTGTCATGATAAGTTTGGGTTGAGGTTTAAGTTCCTTTAAAGTCTTGTATGAGCTCTAATAAGAAATAAAATGGACTAGCATTCATATTTAAACTCAAGCTTATGCATTACTTATTTACTTTGAGCTTTGCATTCATATTTATTTTCCAAACCATCACTTAAAGTTAAAGGATAAATAATGGAGTGCACCTCATATTTACATTCTTGTCTAGCATATTTACTTTTCATCACTAAAGAACATAAAGATTTAAAATGAGAGCTTGCACTATCACCTAACTAAATCTCAAAGCCTTTCTATTTCGGCCTTAAAGTTGATTGTTGCTGGGCCTAGAGCACTAAAATAAAGAAATGAACTTGCATATTTATATTTCAAGTCTTGCATATTTATTTCAAGCCTTGCATATTTATATTTCAAGTCTTACATATTTACTTTAAGCTCTCACTTTACTTTGTAATGAAGAATAAAAATGAAATGCATAACATGTTTAAATTATGTCATCACTTAAGGACCTTAGAGCTCAAAGACTTGCCCATTTTATCCCAAGTTAAAGTTTAATGTGGGAGCATTCTTTAGATGCATAATTTCGGTCATGTAGTGATGATGAACTTGGAAGGAGATTCATCTAGCTACAAGGGCCAACAATCTAAATTTTAAGATTTTCTTCAAGCCTCATAAATTTTATGAGTTAAGACCAACAAGGTTATGAATTTAATCCTCTTTTAAAGAGGGATCAAGTTGGTTATTGACCTAAGGGTGTTTTTAGCCTCGTGACAAAATAAAATGGTTTGCAAAAGAGTTTTAGAAGTCCTAAAATGATTCCAAGGGAAACTAGCAACTTATATGCTTTAGAAATATCAAGTTATCCATCTTTTTGGGACTTAATGTTTCGGTTTTGCCATGATGAGTTTGCTGCTGTGTGATGATGTTTTGATGTGTTAGAATGTGTAAAAATTATGTATGATGAGGTAGGAACATTCTATGCATGATAGGAGATAAACTAACCTTTTAGAAAAATCGTAAAGTTAAGACTTAGCATAGTTTTAACCCATTTATTTTTGGATGCCGCCCAAACTATTTCGATGGGTATATAATCAGATTAGGATTGTTTAATCATGAAAAATTGGTTACATTTGAAGTAGGATTGAATTTTTAGCACCTATAGAGAAACTAGTAACTAGAAAACCGTAAAATGCACTTCTAGAACTCTTAGAACATTTAATTTTTAGAATCTATCCAGCAACCTCATAATATGGTAAACATGGTTTATAAGTAGTTCTTAGACATAGGAATTCCTCATAATTGGTTTAGATTTAATTTATAGCACCTTAGGCGAAGACGGAACCAAGAAAGGGTCTAAAACGTAAGTTATAGAACCCCGTAATTGTATGTTTATAATTCTGCCTTAAAGAATGGTGTTGCCCAGATTTATTAAAGAGCATAAATAATAGTAAGATCTGTTAGAAGAGAATCTTTAGGTGCATAAGAGGTTGAGAGAAAATGATAGATTAATTACATCTCAAGTTTAAGACTCGTAAGGGTCAAAACATAAGAAACCATAGGACCAAGAACATAATGAATTTTCAATGTTGCTTGTGAACGTATGAGAATGATTATGTGAATGCATGGAATTATGATGGAGGATACATGTTTGATTGACTTATGTGGCATAAAGTAAATTTGGAAGAAATCTGGCATGCTGCTGTTATGCTGCCGAATTTCTGACAAATTTGGGGACTTAGAAAGTTTTTGAGAAACCTATGAGATTTTATTTATGAGGTACTAAGATGAGTTCTTGGATGACACCGGTTCGGCTGAGCACCCCCAAGAAATACCCCCTAGCCCGTACTGAATAAGTTAGGATTATGTTTATGATTATGATACGCTTTTCGGGATTGATAAGTAAGAACTAGTGACGACTAGTTAAGGTATGAGCTCATAACCTAGAGATGTGACACGTTCTGGGTGACACCGGTTCGGCCGAGCACCCCCAGAACGATTGTCTTTTAGGGTGGCCTATGAGGATGTAAAGTATGATGTTTATGTCACAAAGTTTCCCATATGAGAATTTAATTGCCACTTTATGCCACTATTATGATCTTCTTAAAGTTACGATTATTATTCTTGCATTAAGTAGAGCCAAGCATACATTCTTTAATATGTTGCATCCATGTCATTAAGAATCGTACTAAAATGAATGGACCTTGGCTAATTATGTTTTAAAGCTTAAAAATGGACTTAATGCATGCTCACTTATTTTATATACTAAACCCAAGGTTCCTGAGGACGTTGATGATGACACCTAGGTAGTAGGAGGCCCTCTTGAGATTCTTTAGCAAGATTCTCACTCCCTCTATCTTTCTTTCCGTCACGTTTTCAGATGGCAATATTCGTGGTTTTTGTGGACACCCCGACGTGGGAAGTGCACTATGATCCGGAGCACGGATCGTACCATTTTGAGGGACAGTGCACGGTGCGAGTTTTCATGTTCATTGGACGTCCCTTCACTCACCCCGTACATACCCATCGCTTTTCCCCGACCGCACCCTACGGCGACGACGAGCGGGTTTTTGAGCGCGCGCGTACGCATAATGAGAAAGTGCTCTGCATGCACACCGCCGCCTCAGCCATGCGTGACTATCCCGACTATGTGCCCCGGACTTACTTCTCGGAGACCGACCCGTCGGAGGGCCCGCCTATCCATCCATACATCAAGAGCTCCGCCCCTACTCCACCCCTGATGAGAGAGGGCAGTGAGGATACTGTGACTCAGCCACAGCTAGCACGACGACCGGAGATGTGGCCACGTTTTGGGGGTCACTCTCGATCCCCGTTCCGCCTTTACATGCCGGAGGAGCTCGCCCAGTTTCCTAGATATATGCCTCGCTCACGAGATGGATGTCAGTAGGAGGAGACGTATGACCGATGGAGTACCCGGGTAGAGCACACACCACTTAGATGAGGATAAACCTTCTTTTGTATAGAGGTTATCCCTTTAGTTGCACTTGGGTAGGGGAGTTTGTGTTTATGCTTTCCGTCGCACTTTCCTTGTATTTTCTCTTGGTGTATTCATTACTTATTGTACTAAACTAAGTCCCACTCTCCATGCCTGGGCATATCATATTATATAAATATGCAGTTCAGTTTTATTGTGATGTGCCTTTACTTGCTTTATGTCATGATGTTATGAGATGCTTGCTTTATTTCCATCCATGCTTGATTGCTCATCGTGTCGCGCGGCTCTCAGTTTGTTTTATAATTCAAAAAAAAAAAATTTACCAGTATTTCCGCTAAGTATTTTAAAGTAAAAAGGAGACCATGACGTAACCACCTAATGATTAACCTAAATATGTTCTAGAGTATTGGGTTAAAAATTAGGATGTTATATTATGATATCAGAGCAGTTCAATTCTCATGGAGCCTGAGGATTGGACTGACTATCCTTTTGGAGCATAATGCGGTAGACATGTCATTTGTGGAGCTTGCTAGAAACAAGCTATAGGATAGAAATGTATGACCCCTGTTTGTTTGTAAGTGCCATGGTAACTAGCTCATTTCACATGAAACGTTGAGCCTGATATTTCACATGAAACATTGAGCCTGATAAACTCGGTGGTTATTGTCTTATGTGTTTAGGAACCAGTGGCACCCAGACGACAGAATAGGACCCCGACCGAGGGTAACTAGGAGGATGCAACTGCCACTGCTGTCCGTGACATGGCAAGAGCCATGGAGTAGATGTTCGAAAGGATGAACCAACAAGGGGACACCGGACGTGCTCCCCCTACTGTTGAATGGTCGAGCAAGCAAGGTTCGGTGAATTCCGCAAGGCAAATCCACCGGCCTTTAGAGGAGCCATGGATCTCGACAGAGCTGATGAGTAGATCAAGAACATGGAGAAGATCTACTCCGTGGTCGATTTCTCGGAGGAGCAAAAGGTCACATTCGCTGCCTACATGATGGAATCGGATGCCGAATTCTGGTGGATCGGCACCCGAAGACTACTAAAAGCTTCCGGTACTGCTGTTAACTGGGAACTATTCAAGACCTACTTCTACGAGAAGTACTTCCTGAGTCGATGAGAGCATAAAGGATATTAAATTCATGCAACTGACTTAAGGAGGATCTACCGTCGCCCAGTACACGACGAGATTTGAAGAGATGATTAAGTTCTCGCGAGTGTTCCAAGGGAACCCCGACGAGATATGGAAGTGTGTGAAATATGAGGCTGGGTTGAAGCTGGAGTTGAACTATGCCGTGGCACATATGGAGATCAGGGATTTCCCCACCCTGGTCAACAAGTGCCGCATTCTGGAGGAAGGATAAGGAAAGCTCCAGGCTGCAAAGGCGGAACGTGCCAAGGGGCTAGGACCCCAAGCCTCGAAGTTCAAACCACAACACCAAAACCAATCACGAAACCATTACAACCCCTACCACACTAACCAGTTCAAGCCACAGCAAAACCAACAAAGACCACCCTTCCACCAACAAAAACAACATCAGAGGGCACCATTCAAACCCAACAACATCCCCAGAAACAACAACAACAACAACAACAACAACAACAACCACAACAACCGACAAGGAGGGTCCGGCGGGGCCAAGAACAAGGCACCCCAAGGAGCCCCCGCCACCTACACCAGACATGCACCGGCTATGCTATGCCCCCAGTGTGGGAAAGATCACGGCAACTGTCCCTGCCTAGCTAGGCAGAATGTCTACTTCAGATGCGGGAAGCCCGGCCACTACGCTAACAAATGCACCAATGAAAGGCCAACGAATCAGAACCCCAGGCCGCAACACCAAGGGAGGGTCTTCACCCTCAATGCGGACGAAGCGGAAAGGTCCAAAGACCTCATCGAAGGTACATGCGAAATAAATGGTAAACCTTTAACTATACTTTATGACTCTGGCGCTACACATTCTTTCATTATGTATGCTAGTGTCGAGTCTCTAAACTTAAAGACTTCCAAACTTCCTTTTGATCTTATTATTTCTACCCCTACAAATCGCCCTGTGAATACTTGTTTTTGTTGTCTAAACTGTCATCTCACTGTAGAAAATAGACCCTTTGTCATAGACTTAATTTGTTTGCCCATGAAAGGTATGGGTGTAATCCTTGGCATGGATTGGCTTCACGCCAACCGTGTATTGTTAGATTGTAACACTAAAACAGTTGTCTTTCCTTCCCCCCTAGCGAGACTAGTCAAACCTTGAAACTCTACCTTAATGCCGTAGAGGTCAACTATAGTGGGCAAAAGACTAAGGGATATGTTCTCCTAGCCGCTAGCGAGGTAGACTTTGAGCAGAACCTAGAGAATATACCGTAGTAAGAGACTATCCCGAGGTATTTCCGGAAGAGATACCCGAGTTTCCCCCCAAGAAAAAAGTGGAGTTCTCCATTGAGTTGGTTCCTGGAGCGGGACCAATCTCTACCGCCCCCTATAGGATGTCACCCTTGGAGTTAGCCGAGTTGAAAACCCAACTCGAGGAGCTTTTGTGAAAGAGTTTCATTAGACCTAGTGCCTCACCTTGGGGAGCCCCAGTCTTGTTTGTCAAGAAAAAGGATGGAAGCATGAGGTTGTGCATAGATTATAGGCAATTGAATCGTGTAACAGTGAAAAATAAGTACCTTTTGCCTAGGATTGATGATCTTATGGACCAATTGAAAGGAGCGGTAGTATTTTCCAAGATTGATCTAAGGTCAGGATACCACCAAATTAGGGTGAGAGATCAAGATATACTAAAGACTGCCTTTAGAACTCGGTATGGACACTTTGAGTTCACGGTGATGTCTTTTGGGTTGACGAATGCTCCTGCAGTATTTATGGATTACATGAATAGGATCTTTAGACCCTATTTAGATCAGTTCGTGGTCATTTTCATAGATGATATACTCATCTATTCGAAGACCCACGAGGAGCATGAGCGTCATTTGAGGGTAGTTTTGGAGATTTTGAAGGAGAAAAAGCTGTATGCAAAACTCTCTAAGTATGAATTTTGGTTAGAGGAGGTTAAGTTTTTAGGGCACGTTGTGTCAAAAGGAGGTATAGCCGTTGATCCTAGTAAGGTAGAGGCCGTAATGAATTGGGATAGACCAACTACCGTAACGGAAATACGGAGCTTTTTGGGTTTAGCAGGTTACTACCGTAGGTTTATCAAAGGATTCTCCCAAATTGGCCTACCCCTGACCAAGCTAACTAGAAAGAATGCACCTTTCGTGTGGAGTCCCGAGTATGAGAAGAGTTTCCAAGAGCTTAAGAAAAAGCTAACCACAACCCCAGTTTTGGTTTTACCTAGCCCCGATGTACACTTCGAGGTATATTGCGATGCCTCGGGTAAAGGTTTAGGCTGTGTGTTGATGCAAAATAGGCAAGTGGTAGCCTATGCATCAAGGCAACTCAAGCCGCACGAAGCAAACTACCCCACCCATGACTTAGAGTTAGCAGCTGTAGTGTTTGCCTTGAAAATGTGGAGGCACCATTTATATGGTGTAAGGTTCAAAGTTTTCTCCAATCACAAGAGTTTCAAGTACCTCTTTGATCAAAAGGAGCTAAACATGAGACAGAGGAGGTGGATGGAGTTCCTTAAAGACTATGATTTCAGCTTAAGTTACCACCCCAGCAAGGCTAATGTAGTCGCCAATGCCTTGAGCCGAAAGTGATTGCACCTATCTCATAGATGGTCAAGGAAGTTGAGCTAATAGAGAAGTTTAGAGATATGAATCTGGGGATGTCTGAGACCAGTGAGGACATGAAGATGTGCTATCTTACCGTAACAAGTGGGTTTAAACAAAGAGTCATGCTAGCACAAAGGGAAAGTGAGGAATTTAGGGAAATCATAGAGGTGGTTAAGGTGGGAAAACTAAAAGGTTTCGAACAAGGTTCTGATTGGGTATGGAGGTTTGAAGGAAGAATCTGCGTGCCACAAGATGGTGACCTTTAAGAGAAGATCTTAGAAGATGCCCATAAAAGCCATTTCACCATCCATTCTGGTATTACCAAGATGTACCAAGATTTAAAAAGGATGTTCTGGTGACCCGGATTGAAAAAGGATGTGGTCGCCTGGGTTAGTAAGTGCTTGGTGTGTCAAAAGGTGAAGATCGAGCACCAAAAGCCATCAGGATTGCTGCAACCTCTATCAATCCCCGAATGGAAGTGAGAGTGCATATCGATGGATTTTGTGACAGGATTGCCTAAGACCCAAGCTGGCCATGATGTCATATGGGTGATAGTGGATTGACTAACCAAGTCGGCTCACTTTCTGCCTATTAGAGTGACATACTCTTTAGACAAATTGGCCCAGCTATACATCCAAGAGATCGTGAGATTACATGGAGTACCGTCGATCATAATCTCGGATAGAGATCCGCGGTTTACGTCATGTTTTTGGGGAGCCTTTCAAAAGGCATTTGGTTCGAAGTTGCGTTTGAGCACGGCTTAACACCCACAAACAGACGGACAATCACAAAGAATGATCCAGACCTTGGAAGACATGTTGAGAGCCTATGTTCTGGATCAAAAGGGAAGTTGGGACAAGTACCTGCCACTGATCGAGTTTGCGTATAACAACAGTAATCATGCAACCATCGACATGGCACCCTACGAAGCCCTATATGGACGAAAATGTCAATCCCCTCTATGCTGGTATGAGCCCGGAGAACAGAGCATGTTAGGACCTGATATAGTGAGGGAAGCGACGGAGTAGATCAAAAGAATCTGGGATAGGATGCTCATAGCTCAAAGTAGACAAAAGAGCTATGCGGATAGGCGGCGCAAGCCGTTGGAATTCAACGAAGGAGAACATGTGTTCCTTAGGATCACCCCCACTACAGGCATAGGAAGAGCCATGAAAGTTAAAAAGTTGAGCCCTCGATTCCTTGGTCCTTTTGAGATCCTTCAGAGAGTAGGGTCAGTCGCCTACAAAATAGCCTTACCCCCCCAACCTTCCAATCTCCATGACGTCTTTCACGTCTCCCAGTTAAGAAAATATGAGTCCAACCCTAGTCATGTCCTAGAGCTAAAGTATGTACAGTTAAGGGAGGACCTAACTTTCAATCTGCCGCCAACGAGGATCGTGGATCGCGGAGTCAAGCAGCTGAGGAACAAGTCTGTTTCTTCGGTGAAAGAGGCATGGGGACGGGACAAAACCAAAGAATTCACGTGGGAATTAGAATCCGAGATGAAGACCAAGTATCCAGAGCTCTTCTAAGGTACGAATTTCGAGGACGAAATTCTTTTTAAGGAGGGGAGTAATATAACGCTCCGATTTTCTGTCTGAGTGGAAAACGACCAAAATGCCCCTGAGGTCATTTTCGGCCTAGAATTCGAGGATGGCCGGCCCGGAAGTCCTCGAAGGGCCAACTCAATGTTTGAAGGGGATTGAATGGCCCTTGAGTAGTTTCGGAGGTGAAAGTCTCGTTTTCTGCAATTTCGGGTCAAAATGACCAAAATACCCTTATAGAGTTTTTACGCGAGTAAAGGTGCCGTTTGAGCACAAAACTTTTTCCGAAGGTTTAAAACAATGTTTTTACGTGTTTAGAAGCGTTTGTTCAAGTCCCGGTGGTCCCGGGCAATTTTAGTGCAAAATTATGATTTTGCCCCTTGAATAGTATTTTTGAGCTTAATGATATAATTAAGCAAACCTAAGCAATATTAGGCTCTAATCAAAGATTAATTAATTTCCATAATTAATCTAGAGTCAAAATAAGCTATTAAAATTAATTAGAACCTAAAATTGCTTAGATCAGATTTAAATCTCTTTTTTTAAAACTCAAGATTTCACTCTTGGAATCTTGAATAGTATTTCCTCTCTCCAATTCCTTAAATCAAGGAATTGTGTCTAGAATTGTTTATGCACTAAAATGAGTTTATAACTCACTAATGATTCAAGACCACTCCTTAAACATGTCTTGACAACATTGATTACCCATTTTCTCACCTAAACACTTTCTTACAAATTCCTAATCTTAATCCTAATCAAAAATACACCTAAACACAACTCTAAACCACAATTAAAATGTAAGAAATCCTCCCTATGGCTGATGCAAGTTTCGGCCATCCCCTCCCTCATTTGCATCACATGTTGATTTGTTTCTCACTCCAAGAACCATACATGAGCCATACCTTGAACCATACCTCACCATACTTTGAACCATACCTCAAGGTCACAACATCTCACCCCATGGACCTCATGGGGCTGCTCTTATTGGCCGAAACTCCCCCTCCTTCTTGCATCTTGCATTTGTTTCATTTCTCTATAAATAGCATAGTTGGGTGAACTTGCATCATTTTGGGTTCATTTGCAAAGTGTAAGTTTTCAAAGAGCACTTCAAAGTTTTCTTTTCTCTTAAGTTCAAGTGTTCAAGTTCTTCATCCTCTTCTCTCATCTCAATCTTCAAATCACTTGGTAGGGATTTTCTTTCAAGTATTTCCTTTATTTAAGTTCTTATTCTAGTTATGTGTTTATGGTTTCTCTTAAGTCTTTTTAGAACTTCTTTCCCTCTCCTTTTTCTTCTTCATTTTCGGCCATGGGCCTTTGAGGACAAGGGAATGAGAGCTTGATGATGAGGCTTCATGATGATGATGTCCATCACTTGAACAATCTCTAAAGCTTGATCCTTATTCTTAAGTTAAAGATGTTTTTAGTTCTTTCTTCTTGAACCTTGAAATCTTTAACTTTGATGATGTTTTAAAATGGTTACATGAACTCAATGATGAGGACTCATGATGTTGGTGTTAATGCATCATCAAGATCATGGTCTCTAGAGTTTCAAATATTTCTTTTTCTTCTTAAAAAGTTTTGGTTCCTTTTCCTTTTCTTTCTCCAAATTTTCGGCCATGTTGGCCAATGAGATTCATAATGGCTTGATGATGAGAGCTTCTAGATGATGACTATGTGTTCATCACAATGAGGCCTCTAGAGCTTGAGTTTTAATAAAAATGTTATTTATGACCTCATTTCAAGAAAAGAAACTTTGTGTTCTAAAGAACCCTTGAGGTTCGCTCTTGTCTTTACTTTATCTTGTCATGATAAGTTTGGGTTGAGGTTTAAGTTCCTTTAAAGTCTTGTATGAGCTCTAATAAGAAATAAAATGGACTGGCATTCATATTTAAACTCAAGCTTATGCATTACTTATTTACTTTGAGCTTTGCATTCATATTTATTTTCCAAGCCATCACTTAAAGTTAAAGGATAAATAATGGAGTGCACCTCATATTTTCATTCTTGTCTAGCATATTTACTTTTCATCACTAAAGAACATAAAGATTTAAAATGAGACCTTGCACTATCACCTAACTAAATCTCAAAGCCTTTCTATTTCGGCCTTAAAGTTGATTGTTGCTGGGCCTAGAGCACTAAAATAAAGAAATGAACTTGCATATTTATATTTCAAGTCTTGCATATTTATTTCAAGCCTTGCATATTTATATTTCAAGTCTTACATATTTACTTTAAGCTCTCACTTTACTTTGTAATGAAGAATAAAAATAAAGTGCATAGCATGTTTAAATTATATCATCACTTAAGGACCTTAGAGCTCAAAGACTTGCCCATTTTATCCCAAGTTAAAGTTTAATGTGGGAGCATTCTTTGGATGCATAATTTCGGTCATGTAGTGATGATGAACTTGGAAGGAGATTCATCTAGCTACAAGGGTCAACAATCTAAATTTTAAGATTTTCTTCAAGCCTCATAAATTTTATGAGTTAAGACCAACAAGGTTATGAATTTAATCCTCTTTTAAAGAGGGATCAAGTTGGTTATTGACCTAAAGGTGTTTTTAGCCTCGTGACAAAATAAAATGGTTTGCAAAAGAGTTTTAGAAGTCCTAAAATGATTCCAAGGGAAACTAGCAACTTATATGCTTTAGAAATATCAAGTTATCCATCTTTTTGGGACTTAATGTTTCGGTTTTGCCATGATGAGTTTGCTGCTGTGTGATGATGTTTTGATGTGTTAGAATGTGTAAAAATTATGTATGATGAGATAGGAACATTTCTATGCATGATAGGAGAGAAACTAGCTTTTTAGAAAAATCGTAAAGTTAAGACTTAGCATAGTTTTAACCCATTTATTTTTGGATGCTGCCCAAACTGTTTCGATGGGTATATAATCAGATTAGGATTGTTTAATCATGAAAAATTGGTTACATTTGAAGTAGGATTGAATTTTTAGCACCTATAGAGAAACTAGTAACTAGAAAACCGTAAAATGCACTTCTAGAACTCTTAGAACATTTAATTTTTAGAATCTGTCCAGCAACCTCATAATATGGTAAACATGGTTTATAAGTAGTTCTTAGACATAGCAATGCCTCATAATTGGTTTAGATTTAATTTATAGCACCTTAGGCGAAGACGGAACCAGGAAATGGTCTAAAACGTAAGTTATAGGACCCCGTAATTGTAAGTTTATAATTCTGCCTTAAAGAATGGTGTTGCCCAGATTTATTAAAGAGCATAAATAATAGTAAGATCTGTTAGAAGAGAATCTTTAGGTGCATAAGAGGTTGAGAGAAAATGATAGATTAATTACATCTCAAGTTTAAGACCCGTAAGGGTCAAAACATAAGAAATCGTAGGACCAAGAGCATAATGAATTTTCAATGTTGCTTGTGAACGTATGAGAATGATTATGTGAATGCATGGAATTATGATGGAGGATACATGTTTGATTGACTTATGTGGCATAAAGTAAATTTGGAATAAATCTGGCATGTTGCTGTTATGCTACCAAATTTCTGACAAATTTGGGGACTTAGAAAGTTTTTGAGAAACCTATGAAATTTTATTTATGAGGTACTAAGATGACACCGATTCGGCCGAGCACCCCCAAGAAATGCCCCCTAGCCCGTACTGGATAAGTCGGGATTATGTTTATGATTATGATACGCTTATCGGGATTATAAGTAAGAACTAGTGACGACTAGTTAAGGTATGAGCTCATAACCTAGAGATGTGACACGTTCTGGGTGACACCGGTTCGGCCGAGCACCCCCAGAACGATTGTCTTTTAGGGTGACCTATGAGGAAGTAAAGTATGATGTTTATGTCACAAAGTTTCCTATATGAGAATTTAATTGCCACTTTATGCCACTATTATGATGTTCTTAAAGTTACGATTATTATTCTTGCATTAAGTAGAGCCATGCATACATTCTTTAATATGTTACATCCATGTCATTAAGAATTATACTAAAATGAATGGACCTTGGCTAATTATGTTTTGAAGCTTAAAAATGGACTTAATGCATGCTCACTTATTTTATATACTAAACCCAAGGTTCCTGGGGACGTTGATGATGACACCTAGGTAGTAGGAGGCCCTACTGAGATTCTTTAGCAAGATTCTCACTCCCTCTATCTTTCTTTCTGTCACGTCTTTAGATGGCGACGTTCGTGGTTTTTGTGGACACCCCGACGTGGGAAGTGCACTATGATCCGGAGCACGGATTATACCATTTTGAGGGACAGTGCACGATGCGAGTTTTCATGTTCATTGGACGTCCCTTCGCTCACCCCGTACATACCCATCGCTTTTCCCCGACCGCACCCTACGGCGACGACGAACGGGTTTTTGAGCGCACGCGTACGCATAATGAGAGAGTGCTCCGCATGCACACCGCCGCCTCAGCCTTGCGTGAGTATCCCAACTAAGTGCCCCAGACTTGCTTCTCGGAGACCGACCCGTCGGAGGACCCACCTATCCATCCGTACAGCAAGAGCTCCGCCCCTACTCCACCACTGATGAGAGAGGGCAGTGAGGATACTGTGACTCAGCCATGGCTAGCACAACGACCGGAGATGCGGCCACGTTTTGGGGGTTACTCTCGATCCCCGTTCCGCCTTTACACGCCGGAGGAGCTCGCCCAGTTTCCCAGATATATGCCTCGCTCACGAGATGGATGTCAGTAGGAGGAGACGTATGACCGATGGAGTACCTGGGTAGAGCGCACACCACTTAGATGAGGATAAACCTTCTTTTGTGTAGAAGTTATCCCTTTAGTTGCACTTGGGTAGGAGAGTTTGTGTTTATGTTTTCCGTCGCACTTTCCTTGTATTTTCTCTTGGTGTATTCGTTACTTATTGTACTAAACTAAGTCCCACTCTCCATGCCTGGGCATATCATATTATATAAATATGCAGTTCAGTTTTATTGTGATGTGCCTTTACTAGCTTTATGTCATGATGTTATGAGATGCTTGCTTTATTTCCATCTATGCTTTATTGCTCATCGTGTCGGACGGCTCTCACTTTGTTTTTATAATTCAAAAAAAAAAATTTACCAGTATTTTCGCTAAATATTTTAAAGTAAAAAGGAGACCATGACGTAACCGCCTAACGATTAACCTAAATATGTTCTAGAGTATTCGGTTAAAAATTAGGATGTTACATTTTACACTATTGTGGCACGAATTTATTTACACATAAAACAATCATTTCAGAGGCTATACAAATTATCAAGAACACCTCAATGTGTCACCAAGGTCCTGTAAAAATTTTAGGGTAATTAGAGTTCTCTAAATATATTAATAAAATTCCAAAAATTTAGTGGTCAGAAACCATCCAACTGCAGCTCAAGAACCAAAATTCATAATTTTTAACCCTAGCAATTTAATCCAGAAAATTCGAAATAAAAATCCTGATAAAACCTTAACATGTCTCTAATACCCAGTAAAAATTTCAAGTGATAATTCCATCATTTGGTATGGTAACAAAATTAGCAAAATTTACAGCTTTTGTTCCAACACTTCAGGCAGCATATGCTTAATTTTTGTTCTTGATTTTTATAAGGCAGTTTGACTCAAAAAAAAAACCGAAGAAAGTACGTGGGACTAGATAAAAATGTTAACTTCAATATATATTTTTTTCAGATCATGAAATTGCACACAATAAACCCAGAAAATTCATGATCACACACTGCCTGTAAGAAAACCGAAAATCCAGCAAGTATCACTCAATATCTTTTGACAAAATGATCTTTCTAACCTCATCCAAACACTTCACCAAAATTCATACATCAATATCAACATAATATCAACCAAATTAACTAGAAATTTCGAGTTGAAACCAGTAAGAATTCCTCAGAAGAATTTTGAAAGAAAAAGGCCAAAGAAAACCCTACTTTGAAAGCTTTTAAGCTTGATACTTCAAAGGATGTTCTAAGTGATCTCCCTTCACTTCAAGACACCAATTTCAGTCCTAAACCCTCCTTAGGCAGTGGGGAAGTGAGGCATTAAGGTGAGGATTTGAGATTTCAATCGGTTAGATTTGTAAGGTTTGAGGTGTAGAACAAGTTTTGTGAAGGAACTTTGTGATTTTATGAACTCTAGGCTAGTGTTTTTGGCATTTGAAATCAAGTTTTCTTGTGTTTGAAGAAGCAAAACTGGAGTTTTCTGCTGCTTTAGATGCTGGCCGAGGATAAGAAGATGAGATAATAATGTTAGGTGGCTAGAGTTTATCTTCTATTAGGTTGGAAACATCTATTTAATTACAAAAGATAATTCTTTCTAAAAGAAAATAAAATATATGGCTAGGATTTGATCTTATAATTCAAGATTAAATCCTAGCTTTACACTTGGCTCTAAAGGATAAACATTATCCTTTTACAAAGATTAAACTATCTTTCGATGTTAGAAACCGCATACCGAAATTTTACCGAACGGGTAAAACAGTGTACCCGGGTAATCAAACATTGCTCGAAAAATAATTTCGGGTATAAAATCTTTATTTCTACCTATTTCTAACCATAATCATATAATTTCTCAATTTCAAGCATCTCCGGGTCCCAATTCTAATGTTTCGGCTGTCCCGATGGGCCTGCGGGGCCCACAAAATACTATTCACGTTTCTTTTTTTTTGTTTTTACAAATCCGTTGGATCGTCCTCATCATTGTTCAAACTATCAAATTTTTGAAATTATGATTAATAAAGCTCAAATTAATTTTTAGATAATTTTTAGGGTGTTACATCCTCCCCCATTGCATGAAGAAGCCGGCGCCTTCTCCCCCATTTTTCATCACATGGTGACTTTTTTTTATAGACAAGTAGTCATATTTTGAGCCATACCTTACCATGCTCCACCATGCCTTTGAATGACACCTTGAAAGAGATATTTTCCCTCTCTTTCCTTCCCCTTGGTCGGCCACCTCTCCCCATTCTTACCCTCTTATGTTTTACTTTCCTGTAAATAAGCATCTAAGGAAGCTTGTAAGAACTTTGCTAATTCTTGCAACTCCATGCTTTTCTTCTTCAATCTCAAAGAGTTCTTCTTCCTCTTCTCTTCTTTCCAAGATCAAAACCCTCTTCCAATAAAAAGGCACATCCATGGTAGGGAGTGATTCAATGATTTCTATTCGTTTCCTTT
The DNA here is from genome assembly GCA_031216125.1 of Dalbergia cochinchinensis. Taxonomy (NCBI): domain Eukaryota; kingdom Viridiplantae; phylum Streptophyta; class Magnoliopsida; order Fabales; family Fabaceae; genus Dalbergia; species Dalbergia cochinchinensis. Next base: position 26,754,660 of record CM062375.1, on the reverse strand, counting down.
GTTGTTTAACCCTTGGTTTGTAAAGACACAATGTTGATTCTTCTTTCCTTCTCCACTTTCTTTTTGGCTTTTGCTATCCTTTTTCCTTCCTTTTGATTTCGACCTCAATGGCCTACACAATGAAGAAACCATAGCTTGATGATGAGGATCTTAAGTGTTGGTTGCAAAATCATCATTTATTTGACCTCTAAATCTTAAGGGTTTCACTTTTAAAAAGGTTTTTAGCAAATAAAGAAACTATGTTATTGTAAAAGTAATCTTGAGCCTAGGACTCAAAGAGTTAGTAAATGAATTGCATTCATATTTATTTTCCTTGCTATCACCTTAATAATTAATCTCAAAGCCTATCTATTTCAACCTTAAAGTTGATTGTTGATTTAGAATGAAAAACTCTAAGGGGCATAGAGCACTAAAATAAAGAATTGAACTTGCATATCATGGCTATTTTTTTTTCAAGTCATCACCTAAAACTCAAAGATAAGGAATGAACTAGCATTTCATGTTTACATTTCTTGTCTTACATGTTTATGTTTCAAGCCTTCACTTAAACTTAAAGACTAAGAATGAACTTGCATTTTCATGTTTAAATTCAAGCCTTGCATATTTTATTTTCCTTGCCATCACTTTATAAAGCTAAGATTAAAATAAAACTTGCATTAACACATTTATGTTTATGTCATCACCTAAAGACCTAAGGCTCAAGGCTTGACTCTTTCAACTTAATCTTGAATCTATGGGCATTTTCCTTTATATAATGTTTTAATTTCAAAATAAGTGTTGGAATAAGGTTCAAAATGGTTTAAGAAGGAAGGAATAACTTAGAAGGTGTTTTAAACTTAAAATTTTGTACTTCGAAGGTGCTGGTAATCGATTACAAGGCCCATGTAATCGATTACCAAAGAGTTTTGCCATACTCGGATATGAACTTTTGGCCTAAGTAATTGATTACAACATCATGTAATCGATTACACATTCTGGACTCATGTAATCGATTACCAGAGCCCTCAATTTAACTGTTTTGAAACTTGAAGCTATGTAATCGATTATAAGGCTCATGTAATTGATTACCAGAATCCCAAGTATGCAATAAACATTTTTCCCACTTGAATGACATGAAGCCATGATCTTATGTTGCTTAAATCTATGATTTTATATGATATGAATTCATAATCTTGTTTACACATGAATCTATGAGTTGCCTGACATAAACTGATGAGATATGTATGACTATTCATGAATCATAAGCATGTTTATTTTATGAGGCATTGATCTCTAGAGATAGAACTCATCCTTTGCATATTATAGCTTCATATGGAATATCAGAGATGCATATGCTAGAGATATATGAAGAACTAGGTATGATTAATCTTGAATCATGGCATGTTATGATATGTTGATGCATGAAACATGAACGGATGTGTAGTATGACATTGAATATTTGTTTTGATTTTGAACTTTGAAACGTGAAAGTACATAGTTCTTGTGGCATAAAGCAAATTTGAAGGAAATTCAATGTACGGCCGTTACGCTACCAAATTTTCGTCAAATTTGAAGACTTAAGAAAGCTTTTGAAAACTCCATGAGATTTTAAATGTGACATAACACTGAGATGCATTTCTCCCACTCCGGTGGGGAAAAAGCAAATCCGTAAGGGCATTGATATTGAGCTTGCCAAAGTGGACAATTCGCTGCGTACTAGATACCAGTAGAGCATTTCAAAGAAGGAAATATTCCTATAGACTCCCCGAATTAAAGGTTATGATAGGTGATCCTTATGCCCCTAGCTTGTACTCTAGAAGTCAAGATTATTATTATGTTATGCTTATTAGAGGATAAGTAAGAACTAGTGACGACTAGTTAGGTATGAGCTCATAACCTAGAGATGTTTTAGGGTGGCCTCCATGATGCAAAGTATAATGTTTAATGTCACATAGTTAAGAAAAGAGAAAGTTCCACATGAGAAGTTACATGCCATTTTATGCCACTTATATGATGTTGCTTAATGTTATGTTCTATTGCTTCCTTCCATAATGTATTATCATGCATTCGTGCTTTGCTATGTTGCATACATGACATTAAGACTTATTCTAAAATGAACGGGCCTTGGATAATTATGTTTAAAAACCTAATAACAAACCTTATGTGTAATATCCTAATTTTTAACCCAATACTCTTCGAACATATTTAGGTTAACCATTAGTCTATTACGTCATAGTTTCCTCTTTACTTTAAAATACTTAACGGAAAATACAGGTAATTTTTTTTTTTGAAATGTAAAAGCAAAGTGAGAGCCGCGCAACACGATGAACGATAGGGCACATAAAGAAACGAGACATGAGAGTAAACAAACATCTCACAAACGTCAGAACATAAAGCATGTAATTACACATCATGATAAACTAATTGCATATATAAATATAATATGCCCACTTACGAGAAGCGGGACTTAGTTGGTACAACATAGGAACAAATACATCCGAAATGAAAATACAACAGAAAGGAAAAGATAATAGAAAGCATAAAAGGAAACTCCCCCATCTCAAAAAGGTGCACCTACACTAGATAACCCTTAAAACAAAAGTAGGCTATCCTGATCTAGTCAGAAGCTTGGGCACCAGAACATATCTGCAGTCTCCTACTGCTGATCTCCCTGGAGAGGAAGAACGTACCCAATCCACAGAGCTATCTCCGTCGGGGTGGCTATACGCTGCATTGGCCGGGCATGGGTTCCTCGGCAGGGAATAATCCTCATTCGTCCCTCGCACATTGGCTGTGTGACGATGGCCTCACTGCCCTCTCCAAAGTCCATCGGCATGGTGGAGGGAGGACCCCTCAGAAGGCACCTGGGTGGCGAAATCCTCGAAAGGGTTTGTCTTCGAGAATAATGATAGGGAGCGAGGCACGTACTGCGGGAAATCCCAGATAGCAATGCAGTCGGTGGGATGCGGCGAATCCACTCCTCACGAGGGCATGTGCGGTCGAACACAAGGTCGTCGTCAAACAGTGAGGTAAGGGAGAAACGAAAGCTGGAGACTGGATATGCGAAGGGACGATCCTGTAGACAAAAAGACAAATGGCACAGCGACCTGCAAAATGATAAGAACAGTGGGTAGAGTCATAGTGCATCTCCCATGTGGGTGCATCAATGAAGATTATGAAGGCCACCATCAAACTATGAAGACGTGACGGGAAGAAAAAGCAGAGGGAGTGAGAATCTAAATGAAGAATCTCAGTAGGATAACCTCTTACCTAGGTGACATCACCACGTCCTTAGGAACCTTGGGTTTCTTTGCAAAAGGTGAGCATGCACATATTTCATTTATTTGGTTTTAAACTTAATTATCCAAGGTCCGTTTCTTTTAGGATGAGTCTTAATGTTATGGATGCAGCATAATAAAGCATGAATGCATGAAGATGCATCAGGCAGAAATCAATTAAACATTCATAAAGAAATCAATATCATGCAGGTGGCATAAAGTGGCATATTATTCTCATGTAAAAACATTTCTCTTTCTGTAACTATGTGACATTCAAAGCATCGTACTGCAACATAGGAATTACCCTAAAATCTTCTCTAGGTTATGAGCTCATACCTTAACTAGTCATCACTAGTTTTTACTTATCCTCTGATAAGCGTAATCACAATAATAATAATCATAACAAAACGCGTCGCATCGGTATCAAGTACACAGTGACTATTGTCTTCTTCGGGGCGTTACGTATCACCGTCCCCTTCAAGGATTTGTTTCTGGGGCGTTACGTATCGCCGTCTCTCAAAATGCATACTTACAGTGTACTATGTCACATTCAAAAACTCATATTTTTGAAAACTTTCTAAGTCCTCAAATTTGTCAGAAATTCGGTGACATAGCAGCAGCACACCAAATTTCTTCCAAATTTGCTTTATGCCACATTCATACACATACATAGTCATTCATAATCGTACGTGTCATAAGCATCATAATCATCATATGCACCATAAGCATCATAAACATCATACACATCATAACATCGTAATTTTTTTCATAAGGCATCATAGCATGAGCATCAACACATCAACATTATATACTCTAATAGGAGATCACATACTCAAGTTATTCTCATAATAAAACATGCATTCACATGAAACACTAAAGCTCATTATGCTCTTAAACCTATGGTGTCTTATGCTTTGACCCTTACGAATCTTAGACTCGAGATATAATTATTCTAACATTCACTATTAACCTTTTATGCACCCATGGGTTCACAACTAATTATCCTCATTAATTTTTATGCTTAGGAGCAAAACCAAACAACTCCATACAGATTGTCGATTTCTAAATCTTATATTTACAAGGTTCTAGAAACTACGTTTTAGATCATTTCTACGTCCTGTCGCTATAAATCAAATCTAAACCAATTATGAGGTATTCTTACCCCTATGAACTAATTATAAACCATGTTTACTGCATTATAAGGTTGTTGGACAGAAATAGAAAATCAAATAATCTAAGTGTTCTATAAGTGCATTTTTACGATTTTCCTGTTATTAGTTTCTCTATAGGTGCTAAAAATCAATCCGAAACCAAATGTTACCAAGTTTTTCATAATTAAACAATCCTAAACTGAATGTTATCATATTAAAACAGTTTTGATAGTGGCTAAAAATAAATGGATAAAAAATATGCTAAAACTCAACTTTACGATTTTTCAGTAAGATTAGTTTCTTTCCTAACATGCGTAGAAAGGTTCCTAGCTCAACATGTATAATTTTCACATATTCTAACATATCAAAACATCATCATACATCAGCAAACATACCAAGGCAGAATCAAAAAGTTTAGGTTCCAAAGAACATCTAATCTCACATTTTCAAGACATATAAATTACTAGTTTCTCTTGGAATTGTTCTAGGACTTTTAAAACTCTTTGAAAATCAATTTATTCTATAAGAAGGGACTAAAAATAGCCTTAAGGCAGTAGCTAATTTGAAGCATTCTTAGAAGAGGTTTAATTCATGAACCTTGTTGGTAATAACCTTTATAAAACTCTTAAGGCCTAAGGAAAATCTTAGAATATAGATTGTTGGTTCTAGTGACTAGATGAAACTCACATCAAGTTCATCATCATCACATGGCCGAAATATGCATCCATGGGAATGTTTCCATAACTAAACTTTAACTCAAGATAAAAAGGACAAGTCTTTGAGCTCTAGGTGTAACATCCTCTCAAGTACAACATAATTTTTAAGTCATAACATCATACTCGAGAAGTTGTTACTTATAAATTAACGAACCTTTCTTAAATATCTATAACAAGTTCGATTGAATCGTGAAGTAACTAAATCGTAGTTCTATTAACATGTATGACTAAGAAACAAACATTTATTGATTATAAGGTTGAGTACAAAAGGAAGCTCTTCTATGAGCTTTAATACACATCCAGTCTCTATTATAAATACAAACATAAACATATGACTAAGTACAGTTTGTACAAACTTTAGCTGTAAACTACTGCAAATCTGATTTCCTTTCATAAAGTAGCCTCCTTGTTCTCGGGATCAACCTGGAGACGACACGGGAACACAAACACATAGGGGTGAGAATTCTAAAATTCTCAATAGGCTAACTCCCCAATTACACAATCATAATGTCAAATATCATCCCACCACTTTGGTTTATTAAGAAAGTGTGAGCATGCAATATATATATATATATATATATATATATATATATATATATATATATATATATATCAAATGTTCATTTTAAAGTTATAAAATCGTCTTTCCGAAGTGGGTTTCTTTTATTATTCAATCACTTAAAACATGTATTTCATAACATTCAAAATCATAGGAATTCCTTGAAGACCAATAATTTAACAAGATATATATATACAAATGGCAATTGCAATGATCTTTTCTTGCCCTTGACATAATAAAGAAGACTTTTCCGTGCCCTAATAGGGACTTTGTCGTGCCCTTTACCTAATAAAGGGGGTTTTTTCGTGCCCTAATGGGTATCTTTCCGTGCCTTTTACATAATAAAGGGGACTTTTCCTTCCCCTTTTTAGATTAAAGGGGACTTAATTTTTTCACTTAGCACATACGTCATCCTCGAGCTCACATATACATGCATCACATTTCTTTATGCATGAATATAATTCTCTGATCTCATAAGACTTCAAACCTATATGTATCATTTATTCATTCCTCATAACATAATCTTGAAAGTCCATGGCATGCATTCATATACATCAAACGTGAACCAACTGTCATTAGGTCACTAATTCAAGGCATTATCACAATTTCAACACATTGGTAGATTATTCACTCAAGTAACACAATTTATTTTTCATACCAAATAACCAATTCAAAGGCTATAAAAATTATCTAAGACACTTTAATATGTCCATAAAGTTCCATAAAAATTTTAGAGCATAAAAGGTCTCTAACTATATTAATAAAATCTCACAATTTCAGAGGTCAGAAGCTACACACTCTTAGCCAATAGCCAAAAGTATCAATTTTTATACCCTATCATATGAACCCATAAATTTGTACAAAAATTTAGAGTTGGACGTCAATATGTCCTCAACATCTTGTGAAAATTTCAACCAATAATTCGATCATTTGCTAGGTTAATAAAATTTCACAAATTCACAGCTGCAGATTCAACATTTCAGGCAGCATAGTTACTACTTTGGTTCTTGAATTTCTCAAGGCATTAGGAGTCAAAACCAGAGCTCAAGAAAATTCATGGAACTCTCCTAGAATGTTACCTTCAACATATAATTTTTATAGCTCGTGAAAACACCCACAATTCCCTAAGAAAATTCATGTACAATCACTGCCAGCAGGAAAATCGAAAATCCAGCAAACCACTTCAGAATCTCTTTTGATAAAAATGATTTTTCCACAACCCCAAACACTCCACCAAAATTAACACATCAATATCATCATATTATCAACCAATACATCTATAAATTTTTTACCAAACACAATCAGAAAAGTCTAGTATAAAATTGGAAAGAAAAGGTCAAAGAAAACCCTACTTTGAAAGCTTTTGAGCTTGATACTTCAAAGGATGTTCTAAGTAATCTTCTTTCACTTCAAGACACCAATTTCAATCCTAAACCTTCCTTAGGTAATGGGGAAGTGAGGTATTAAGGTGAGGATTTAATATTTCAATCGGTTAGATTTGTAGGGTTTGAGGTGTAGAACAAGTTTTGTGAAAGAACTTTGTGGTTTTATGAACTCTAGACTAGTGTTTTTGCTATTTGAAATCAAGAGGAAACTCTTGAAAATGGAGGATGGAGCTACTGCAAGGAGATAGCCAAGAAAATGGCTTCTTAAAGAAGCTAAATGTCAAGTTTATCTTATATTAAATGAATGAATGGAAAATGTTATGTTTAGATAAGTACAAAGTTAATAAAGTAAAATGAATGGTTGTGATTCAATCTTGTAATTCAAGATTGAATCTTAGCCATTCATTTGATTTAGAAGGATAGGTTCATTTGTTTTGTAGAGTTCCAATTAGTTTTCGGTGTTAAAAATCACACACCGAAATTTCACTAAACGAGTGAAACAGTATACCCGGGTAATCAAATATTGCCCAAAAAATATTTTCGAGTATAAAATCTTTAATTCTACCTATTTCTAACCATAATCATATAATTTCTCAATTTTAGGCATCTCCGGGGCCCAATTCTAGGATTTCATTGTCTTAACTCATGAGGCCTGCAAAACACTATTAACTTTTTTTTTTCACAAATTCGTTGGATCGTCCTCATCATTGTTCAAACTATCAAATTTTTGAAATTATGACTAATAAAGCTCAAATTGATTTTTAAATAATTTTTAGGGTGTTACACTAGGGTCTTTAAATGATGACAAAATGTAAACATGCTATGCATTCCATTTTATTCTTTATTATAAAGTAAAGTGAGAACTTCCAAGTAAATATGAGATGCAAGAACTTAAAATATAAATATGAGGTGCTAGAAATATAAATATGCAAGACTTGAAAATAAATATGCAAGACTTGAAAGTAAATATGCAAGTTCATTTAATCTTTTGGGATTTAAGTGATGACTTGAAATATAAACGTGAAATACAAAGCTTGAAACTTAAACATGATAATGCAAGTTCTTTTCTTTAATCTTTAGAGTTTAGTGATGACATAGAAAAGTAAACATGAGGTGCAAAACATAAATTTAAACATGGATGTAAGTTCTTTTTTTTTTTTTTTTGCATGTTCACTAGAGCTCTTATAAGATTTTAAAGGAACTTAAACCTCAACCCAAACTTATCATAGCAAGATAAAGCAAGCTCTAGAGTTCTTGTACCAAGGTTTACAAAGAAACCATATAATGTGAACTTCATTATTAAACTCTAAGGAATGGATTAAAAGAACAAATGAACTTAAAGAAAAGGAAAGATGGCTGAAACCATGGGAAGAAAAGAATGAGACTTTAAAACTCCAGAGACCATGACCATGATGATGTAATTACACCAACATCATGTGCTCTCATCCTTGAGTTACTTTTTCAACCATACAACCTTTGAAAACTGAAAATCTAAGCCAAAGAAAAGAAGAAGAAACCGAAATCTCTCATGGTCCAAGGACCAAGTTTCAAGCTTTAGAGGTTACACAAGTGATGATCTCTTGACCATCATCCAAACCCTCATCATCAAGCCAACATTTTCCTTTAAAGAAAGGCTCCAAGGCCGAAATACATAGAGGAGAAAATAAGTTCTAAAAGCCAAGAGAAACCAATAAAACTCATCTTTATCAAAACTTTAAAAGATAATATTTTAACAAAACAAAAATCCTTACCAAGTGGTGAAGAAGAAAGCTTGGTTTTTGAGGTGAGAATGAGAGGAAAACTTCCTTCCAAGTGAGCTAGAGTTTCGGCCACAAGGAGAAAGAAAAGGAAAGTGAGGTGTTTTCTTTAAGCTTTTGTGTTTAAAAGATGGTGTATGGTTGAGAGGTGATGAGATGAGGTTGAAGTGTGGTGATTTTTTGTGAGCTTGAGGAAGATGAAGAAGATGAAGAAGAAAAGAGAGCTCTTGAGCTTTGAGAGAATATGGAAGAACTTAGGAATGCTTTTTGAAACTTATACTTTGGCAATTGATCCAAAGTGACCAAGTTCTCTAAATGCATGTATTTATAGAGAAACGAAACATGGACGGGTGAATAGAGGGTGCTTGGCCATGGACCACATGGGCCATGAGGTGAGAGATTGGCCCAAATAAGGTATGGTGAGGTATGGCTTGAGGTATGGTGTAGTATGGTCTCAAAGGCACGGTGTAGGCATGGTGTAAGTATGGTTGTTTGATTGTTTAAAATTTCAAACATGTGATGGAAATGGGGGGGAGGAGTGGTCGAATTGCATCAGCCAAGGGGAAAGAAAATCTCATATTTTAATTGTGGTTTAGGGTTGTGTTTAGGTGTGTCTTAGATTATGCTTAAGTTTAGGAATTTGTGAGAAGGTGTTTAGGTGACTAAAGATGTAATTAAGGATTTCAAGACAAGGTTAGGGAATGCTCTTGCTTCATTAGTGAGACAAAAACTCATTTTAATGTATAAACAATTCTAGACACAAATCCTTAATTTAAGGAATTGGAAAGAGAAAACACTATTCAAGATTCCAAGACTAGAAATCTTGAGTTTTAAAAAGAGATTTAGGTTTAATCTAAGCAATTTTAGGTTCTAATTAATTTTAATAACTTATTTTGACTCTAGATTAATTATGAAAATTAATTAATCTTCTATTAGACTCTAATATTACTGAAGTTTGCTTAATTACATCATTAAGCTCAAACGGCACTATTCTAGAGGCAAAATCATAATTTTGCACAAAAACTGTCTGGAACTACTGGGACTTAAAGAGATACTTTTAAACACATGAAAACATCATTTTAAACCTTTGGGGAAAGTTTCGGACTCGAACGGCACCTTTACCCGCGTAAAAACGCTATAGGGATATTTTGGTCGTTTTGACCCGAAACTACAGAAAACAAGATTTTCATTTCCGAAATCACTCAAGGACCATCTAATCCCCTTCAAATATTGAGTTGACCCTTCGAGGACTGCCGGGCTGGCTATCCTCGAATTCCGGGCAAAAAATGACCTCAAGGGTATTTTGGTCATTTTTCTCTCAGACAGAAAATCGGGGCATTACATTATGCATGCAGACCTTTTTACAATAAACCCAAGGTTCCTGAGGACGTAGAGGATGACACTTAGATAAGAGGTTCCCTGCTGAGATTCTTTAGTAAGATTCTCACTCCTCTTTTTCTCTTCCTTTCCTGTCACGTCCTCATATTACAATAGTGACGTTTGTGGTCTTCATCGACACCCCGGTGTGGGAGGTCCACTTTGTGGTCTTAAAAGGCCTACTTAGATCACAGTAGGCATACAATTATGTTGGAGTCTCATCCATATCTCATCAACATTTCTTTCAAACAATTAGCATGCATTAACATGATATATACTTGCATCTAAAGCCATTCTATCGTTAGTTCAAGACATTCTTACTATTTTTAGTAATTAGCAGATTTATCACTCTAGAATTCAAAATTAATTTCCACATCAAACAGCCAATTCAAGAGTCACAAAAATTCTCTATGACACCTTCATATGTCTAAAAGATCCTGTAAAATTTTCATAACAATTAGAGTTCTATAACCATGTCACTAAATTTTACAAATTTAGTGGTCATAGCATACCTTTTCACAGCCTAGGACAAGATTCTCCTAATTTTTAAATTTACCATATGATGGAATCAACCCAAGATAAAAATTACAATTACACTTCAAGATGTTGATAACTCCCTATAAAAATTTCAACAAACAAATCGCTCCTTTAATATGATAATAAAATCATACAATTTCCTTGCTTCAGTTTCAAAAATCTAGACAGTATGAGAGCTATTTCGGTTTCTGATTTTTTTAAGACAGTATTTCTTGAAACCAATGCTCAAGGAATTTCGTGTAGATATTTCAAGATGTTAGGCCCAACATAAAATTTTTCCAGGCAATGAATATCACTACAAACATGTCTATAAATTCATGAAATTTTGCTCTTTGTAGGCAAACTGAAAATCCAGCACTCTAACTAAAATTTCTCTTGATAAATGAGTTATCTAACCTCATCCAAATCCTTCACCAAAATTTACACATCAACAACCACATATCATTAACCACCACAATGAAAAATTTCAAACAGAACAAGTCAGAGGTGTGAAATATAAATTTGGCAAGAAAAGACCAAATAAGACCCTACTATTGGAAGCAAGTAATTTCTTTGTCCCTAATATGTTCAAGATGATGCCCTCCACTTCAAGGATCTCAAAACACACCCAAAACCCTATACAAATAGTGAGGTACAAGGGATCAAGATTGAGATTTGGTGAGTGATTGAGATTCTAATCGGTTATATGTGTAGATGTTGAGGTGTAGAATAATTTTTGTGAAGGAAACTTTGGATTTTGGTAACTCTAAGCTAACATATATGGAGTTGAAAACAAGTTGAAGCTCTTAGACATGGAAGAAAGGGAGCTGTTGTCTTCCTTTGGTTATGGCCGAGAATTAGCTTCTTAAAGAAGCCAAAAAATCAAGCTTATCTTGTATTAAAGAAATAAATAAAATATATTATGTTTAGATAATTACAAAGTCAATAAAGTAAAATGAATGGTTGTGATTCAATCTTGTAATTCAAGATTGAATCTTAGCCATTCATTTGATTTAAAGGGATAGGTTTATTTGTTTTGTAAAGATCCTACTAGTTTTCGGTGTTAGAAATTACACACCGAAATTTCACCGAACGGGTTAAACAGTATACCCGGGTAATCAAACATTGCCCGAAAAATATTTTCGGATATAAAATATTTAATTTTACCTATTTCTAACCATAATCATATAATTTCTCAATTTTTGACATTTCCGAGGCCCAATTTTAGGATTTCGGTTGTCCCGGCGGGCCTGCAGGGCCAGCAAAATACTATTCACCTTTTTTTTTCTTTGCTTCCTTGAATCCTTCTCATCATTTCTACATCTATCAAAATCTTAAAATTCTCATTAATAAAACCTCATTTAATTTCTAAAGAGAATTAGGGTGTTACATCATGAATAATCCAAATAAAGATCATATGAGAGTGGTCAATAGAATTCTTCAATATCTAAAAAAGACACCAGGAAGAGGCCTTCACTTTAAGAAAAATTCATAAAGGGGAGTGGAAGTTTTCATGGATGCAGATTGGGCAGCCTCCACAGACCACAAGTCAACTAGTGGATATTGCACATATCTGTGGGGAAATTTAGTCACTTGGAGAAGTAAAAAACAGTCAATGGTAGCAAGAAGCAGTGCAGAGGCTGAATTTAGATCAATGGCTCATGGCATTTGTGAAGGAATCTGGTTTCAAAGAATGCTCAAGGAACTTAGGAAGCCAACAGAATGTGCAACAACTCTCTTTTGTGATAACAAGGAAGCTATTAACATTGCAAAAAATCTTGTCCATCATGATAGGACAAAGCATATGAAGAAAGACAAACACTTTATAAAGGGGAAAATAGACAGTGGAGTCATCAAATTGGAGTACATACCATCATGTCCTCAAAGCGCAGACATACTTACCAAGGCACTTCACAAGGCAACCTATGAGAACTTAAGGACCAAGCTAGGCATGATAGACATCTATTGTCCAGCTCGAGGGGGAGTGTGGTCACCAAGATCACAAAGGAGATCCAGCATCTATTGATTTGTTATTAATAGCATATCAATTAGTAATTAGCTGTTAATAGCATATATCCCAGATTAGATATAAACATGCATTTTAGGAAGTTATCTGTATATCTTTAGAATTATCTCCTTGCTATTTTCTAGGGACAGGATTTTACTTTCTTTCCTTATTGATTAGAATCCTTGTACCAATATATTTATTCCAATCAATTTCAATAGAATCAGTATTTTGAAAATTCTGCAACTTTCATTTTAAATAATGAGTTAAGCTTCATTAACCTTTGGCAGCATCTTCTGCAATCTCGCTTAATGCAATTGATGCCCCGTCCATGTGTTAATGGGCCTACAAGAGGTTAGGCATAATTGAGCATATGGATTTCTGCATCTTGATTTAAACCATGTAGGCTTACCGTAAAGATGTTCTTTGAGAGTTCCATTGTGCATGTACTCATCAATAAGCATACTATTCCCTTTGCAACGGTAATAACCAAGAAGCTGTACCAAGTTTCGTGATGAATTCTCGACAGAAGAGTCACCTGGATCAAGCAAAAGCATATCTATAATATGAATATCTGTTCCATGCCAAGTTGCCAACAGAATTTAGAAAGAATGCTGAAACTAGTTCTCTCTCTTTTAAGCTTCACTTAGAAAGCAAATAAGGAGGGGAAAAAAAAAGTAAACAAGCTTAAACAAGGAAAAAAAAATGACAGAGGCCACAAACTTGAGCTGGGATAGCTGCAATATTAGAATACTGAAAGGGTTTTTATAAAATGCAGGCTACCTCGTTGGAGAACTCCCTTTTGCCTTGATGGGAATTACTGGTTGGAACTTTAACTGCCATCTCTTGTCCATCTTTCATTCTCCTATAGTATACAACTCCAAAACCTCCAGAACCAAAATTTTTTTTCGAGTGTTATTTGTAGCATTTTCAATTTCAGAAAAATTGAAGCACTGACCAGCTTCTGCAGTTGCAGGACCTTCGCTCTTAGAAGAACCTAGACTTTGAGGCGGGTGAGAAACAAGGTGCTCTATGAAGAATGTAAGCAAATAAATCATGTTCTGTCATCTCAAATCTCAGAAAGGAAAAATATATAATTCTTATTCACAATCCTACCCTGCTCGTGATATCTTTTCATTCCTTTATGCATAAACAAGCAAGACACGACAGCTGTCAAGTAGAATCGCAACCCCAAAGGCTGAACCTATGATCGTAAACATGTGGCTCTTTTTTTTTTGCTTTTATGAAGATTAGTGTTTCCAGAGTAGCTGTTTGATCAAATGAAAGTAGTGGTCATCATGTAAATATAGGGAAGAGGGAATAGAAAACTTTGGGGAAAAGGATAAAAATAAACACCTTGAAGTATTTGCAATTCAAAAAGGGTAAAGCAGAATGTCAAGCTATAATGAAGACAGATTTTCATACACAACATTACTATGGATATTAGCTCAAAGATGCCAACATAATTTATTTAAGCAATCAAAGCAACATGATTCATCCAGCAGAAAATCAGTGACCAAACAGTATACGAAAGATATATCTAAGCATCACAGGATGTTGGTCCAATGACAGGAAGAAGGCACAATTACTATGGAGGAATTACAGAATTTGAAAAAGAAAAATCACTTGTGCCAGAATGGCCAAACTTTCTAGACAGTACAAGACCTTAAACTTATCACACAAGGAACGCTTGTTTTTCTAGTTGTAAATCAACTTTTTTGGAACAAATATTAAGACATTACATAAACAGATGAAAAGATTAAAACCTGGAAGACAATAATAATTGAATTGAGCTGAATTATGCTCATCGTAAAAGCATCCATCATATCCTCTGTACATATTAATAAATTCTCTTAAGGTACAACATGCCAATATTTCCTCTACTTTTGAATCTACAGTACTGCGTTTTGTTTAACAAGTAACAAATACTACTCATTTCAAGACCAAATCTTCACTCAGAAGATCTGAAGGTACTGTTCCAGATAGCATATTATTTTGCACATACCGACAACCATTGTAAGTATTATCTATAATGTACCAAAATCAAATGAATATGAATCATAGCAACAAGAATATTGTTAAACATTAACTGCATGATGCTATTGAGAAATATATCTTATTGCTAAGTTCGTAATTGGAAGTATCAAAAGTATAACAATTTACAATTTGACAAGAAAACTAATATGTAAGTTCCAGATATCTTACAGTTCCCTCAAATTTGGAAGGTTTGCCAAAGAGGCTGGGAACGGACCTGTTAACTGATTGTTCTCAAGATGACTGCGAGAGAAAATGGTTGTAGTTAGCTGAAGCTAACAAAGAGTGCTTAAGTGAAGAACTTATCAGCAATTACATGATCTTTAAGTCTATGCATCCAGTAAAATCTGGTATTGACCCACTCAACATATTCTCATCAAGCCATCTGCATCCATGAATAAAATTACTCCACTAACCCAATCATTAGTTTAATAGACAAACCATGAGACATCAGTAGCTTCAATTAAAAACGAATCTAAAACTTACATTTCAACAAGAT
The DNA here is from genome assembly GCA_031216125.1 of Dalbergia cochinchinensis. Classification (NCBI taxonomy): domain Eukaryota; kingdom Viridiplantae; phylum Streptophyta; class Magnoliopsida; order Fabales; family Fabaceae; genus Dalbergia; species Dalbergia cochinchinensis. The sequence continues at coordinate 26,739,404 of CM062375.1, read as the reverse complement.
TAGTCAATTTGGTGATGTCCACACGAATATTGCCCGACAAAATTTTATTAGACAATAAACTGCCAACTCTAGGAGCACAAAGTAATTGTCATTAGATTACTAGAATTTTCCAGCCTGTTTGGCAAGAGTTTTTTAAAATTGTTTTTGGTTTTTAAAAGTAAAAATAAAAAAAAACTTCTTTGTTTCAGATGTTTCAGAAATCAAGTTTTAAAAACAAAAAAACACATCTCTCATTTTAAAAACAAAAAACACAAAACGGTTTTAGATTGTTTTCCGTGTTATTGTTTTGAAAACAATGAAAAACGCAGTGTCATATTTGTAATTATGTGAACTTATTTTTCTCCCCCATTATTCGATTCCACCCGTGCGAGTTTTGGCATTTTTTCTAAGTCTTCCCCATTTTGAAAAAACAACCTGAGCCTGTTCTCCCAAGACCTTCATCCATTCAAGGAAGTATCTCCGGTGGAGAGCCTTCTACAAAGACGACGCCTCGGTGCAACTTTGCCTCGGCGACTGCCTCTGCTCTGCTCCGATCTCAGCCTTCAGTGCCAACAGAGAAGCCCAGGAGACCACTGCGACCTGCTTCCCTCGGCCAAGCCAGATCCACCGCGACTTGCTCATATCCGTTGGCCGACCACCACTGAAGCCTAGACCGAGATAGCGAAGCTCAGATTCGGCGGCCCGCCACCACTGAAGCTCAGACCAAGAGCCTTTCCCTTAGATCCGGCAACCCGCCACCACTGAAGGCCAGATCGGCCGTCCTCGCCACCTGCTCCCCCAGGTCCGCCGACACCGTGATCGATCCCCCCAGGTCCGCCTTTGCCTCCACACTTTGCTGTGAGTCTCTCCTCCCTATCTCTCTTTCTCTCTGATTCTCTCAATTGGGATAAACTTTTGACTTAGGAGGTCACAAGCTGATATGAATGAAACTCCTAAATTATGAAACTCAGTTTCATAGCTGTTGCTTAGTATGTGCAAAATTTTTGTAATGACAATTGGTATGAATATTTGTATAAATATCATATCAGAATGGTCTCATTATTATTGTATAAATATTTGTTGTATGTAGTGATGATGATGGCCAATGGAGTGTATATGTAAATTAGATTGATGAAATGTTCTAGGTTGTAGTTGTAGTTGACAGTATATAAAAATTGTTGCTGCGTGTTGCTCTTAGATTGATGAAATGTTCTGAGATGTAATTGAAAAATTGCATGTGTACAACTGCGCTAACTGAATTTAATAAAAAAAAATAGTTGTCCTGCTTGGTTCTTTTCTTTATTTTATGTTATTGGTAGATTGGATTCCCAAATTTTCATTTTAACTATAGGCCGATTTTTTCAGTTATACTCTCATTAATATCTATTTATTTTTATATATCTCTTTTTGCTGATTTGTGATCACAATTGTAGATGGAAAATGAGAAAAAAGAGTCTTCACTTTGGCCTTCATCATTTGTCAAAATCTTTATAGACATTATGGTTGATGAGGTTAATAATGGAAATATGAGGAATAATGTATTTTCACCTAAAGCGGGGCAAAGCATGTTGCATACTCTTAATCAAAGAACTGGGCGTGAATTCGACATGAAACAAATTAAGCAGAAATTCAATAGGTTGAGACAACAACATGGAATCTTTTGTCAGTTGCTGCAACAAACTGGATTTGGATGGGATACTGAAACTAATATTGTCACTGCTACAGAAGAAGTTTAGTCAACCTACATTCGGGTATACAATAAATAGAAGTTAGCATGTTTTTTAATATTTATATATTTTTAGATTCAGTGTACATAATTTTTTAATTTCCTTATGGGCACATCTCGATGATGCACCATTTAAGAAGAAAGGTTTGGACAATTACAAATTGTTGGGAGTGATTTTTAATAAAAATAGTGCAACAGGGGTGCTTCATCATTCATCTACTCAAGATCCACCTAACACGGATGATGAAATTGAGCTTGACAATAGATTTTTGCATGATGGGGTTCATGTAAATCTAGATGATGATAACGAGGAAAATGATAGCCCAAATTAGAGAGAGTTACCCGTAGTGGTAAAAGAATAATTAAAGCTCATAATCGCAAGTCAAAGAGGGAGAGTAGAAGCATCCAAGTGGAAGATGCACTTCAAGCATTCATTGAGTCATCTAAGTTGAAAGCAAAAGCTATGGTTGAGGCATTTAAAAAGAAAGCCGAAGCTTCAATGGCTAGAACTGAGAGGTATAGGGCAAAGAGTATAGAAGCCTCTAGTTCTACAACTGCATCAGCTGAGTACACTATGGCTAAATGTATAATAGAGCTTGAAAAGATGGATGATGTCTTAGATGACTCTTATATGAAGGCAGTGGAAAAATTCAAAGATGCTGATTATAGAGAAGCATTTTTAAGTATGACTGAGCGTAGAAGAAAAGCATGGTTGGATGGACTTGAGTGACTACTTTTATACTTAAATATTTGTATTGATGATACTTATTATGTATGTGTTGTTTAAATTTATGTGACCAATTTGTTTTGACATTTATATTTTTTTGTTTAGAACAATATCTAATGGTTAATATTAGTACTTATAAAAACGCATGTTATGTTTAATGTTAGGTTCAGTTGTGATGGCAATTGATAATTATCCTTCAGGCAATGAAAGTATATTAGAAGATACTTTTGAAAGATCTTCATCCTCATCCGACTCTGGTGATGATGAATCTGAATTTATTGAATTATTGTTGCTAAATTTGATTGCTGATTATGAGTACCAATTTTATAATAAAATTCCTGTTAGAATATCGGCAGTAAGTGGTGAAGAATTTGTTAGTGAGCTTTTGAAGGAATCTGGAACAGTTTGCTTTGATTTATTGCGTATGGAAAAAGCATGTTATGTTGCTTTGTGTGAAGAATTGAAAAGCTAAAATTATTTAGAAGACTCAAGAGGTGTGTTTTTAGAAGAACAAGTAGCAATATTTTTTTTCATTATAGGACATAATGTACGCCATAGAGTAGTAGCAGATCGATTTCAACATTCTACCCAAACAATTTCTCATTATTTCAAGAATGTTTTGAGAGCAATTTGTCGCTTAGGTAAAGAAATCATAAAGCAAGAATCCATAGAACTGCCTGAGCATATCCAAAATATTATCCATGGTTCAAGGTTAGTATTTTTTCTTTCATCATGTATGATATTTTGTGCTATTTTCTTTTGTCAAATTAAGATATTATGATAAATTTATATGTTTGTATCATATGTTTGTTTTAGAATTGTATTGGCGCGATTGATGGAACACACATAAGTGCATGGGCTCCAGCCGATAAGCAAACATCATGTAGAAGTAGAAAGGCAGCTATCACACAAAATATTATGTGTATATGTAACTTCAATATGCTATTCACATATGTATATTCTGGTTGGGAAGGAAGTGCTCATGATTCAGAAGTCTTTTTGGATGCACTTACTAATCAAAATGCAAATTTTCCTTGGCCCTCCGAAGGTGATATATTTATATTTTATATCATATTTTTCATTATGTGTTACATTGCTCTTTAGTAATTGTTATCTAATTGTCTGTATTTGTGTTAATACTTGTTCATTGCTTTAAGTTCATATTATCTTGTGGATTCTGGGTATCCGTGTACTGGAAGCTTTCTCCCACCCTACAGAGGTGAAAGATATCATGCACAAGAGGTCGACAAGCTAGAACTGCTAAGGAATTATTTAATTTTAGACACTCCTCTTTAAGAATAACAATTGAGAGATGTTTTGGAGTCTTAAAAGCAAGATTTCCCATTTTGAGGTGGATACCACCATATAAGCCTTCTAGGCAACGCCTTATCGTCGTAGCATGTTGTGTAATTCATAACTATGTGCGTAAGTGGGGAATGGGGGACAGATTGTTTAGAGAATGGGAAAATAAAAATCTATCTGACGTTGAAGCTACAAATGATAATGTAAATGTAGATGTGAATTCCAATAGAGACAACATAACAAGATTAATGATGAAGCTGCAAGGGAAATGGCAAGATTTCGTGACCAAATTGCAAATTAGATGTTGTAACACCCCAATTTTTCTGTCTGAGCAAAAATGACCAAAATGCCCCTGAGGTCATTTTCCACCCAGAATCCGAGGATAGCTGACCCGGCAGTCCTCGAAGGGTGAAATCGATGTTCAAAGGGGATTGTATGTGAATGAATATTAAGTGAGCAGAAAAATTTCTTTTTCAAAGCTTTGGGGTCAAAATGACCAAAATATCTCTACAGCGTTTTTATGCGGGTATAAATGACGTTTGAGCCTGGAATGTCCCTAAAGGTTTAAGATGATGTTTTTATGACCCTGGGCATGTCTATTTAAGTCCCGGTGGTCCCGGGCAGTTTTTGTGCAAAATTATGATTTTGCCCCTAGAATAGTGATTTTGAGCTTAATGACGTAATTAAGCAAATCTAAGCAATATTAAGATCTAATCGAAGATTAATTAATCTCCATAATTAATCTACAGTCAAATTGATTTTATTAAAATTAATTAGAACCTAAAATTGCTTAGATTAAACCTAAACCTCTTTTAAAACTCAAGACTCAAAGTTATGGAATTTTGAATAGTATTTTCACTATTCTAATCCCATGATTTAAGGAACCCAGGCTGTGATTGAAAATCTTGATTGAATATGGTTTGACTCTACTAATGGGCAAGAATGCTCATTAATCATGCCTTAAATAACTTCAATCATTCATCCTTTCACTTGAACGCTTAACTACAAACTCCTAATCTTAAGCCTAATCAAAGATACACCTAAACACATCACTAGACCACAATCAAATGAAACATTTTCCTCCCCCTTGGATACCCCAAGAATGGCGCCACCTTATCCCCCATGCATCACAAGTTTGTTCACTCAAACACTCAAAGAAGCATGCCATACCATACCTAGCCCATACCTACAACCTTCCCTTGAAATGACACAACCAAGAGATATTTTTCTCTCCCTCCTCCCCCCCCCCCCCCCCCAAAAAAAGTGGCGCCACTCCCCCTCCATTTTCACCCCCCATGTTTCATTTCCTCTATAAATAGGCACCAAGAGAGCTTGCAAGAACCTTTACTCATTTCTCTTGCACCTCTCAAAGACTCACTTTCTCTCAACTTCAAGGAGTTCTCCTTCTTCTTCTTTTTGTCCAATCTTCCAAGGGAAAGCTCTCTCTCTCTTTCTCTCTCAATCAAGAAGCACATCCAAAGTAGGGAGTTTTGTTGAGAATGTTATTCTTTGTCTTGGTTTAGCTTGTGGTTTGAAATGATAAAGTGTTGATTCTTTTTTTTTTCCTCCTCTTTCCCCTTTCTTTTTCAGTTTTTTAGTTCCGTTTTCCTTCTCTTGATTTTTGGCCATAATGGCCTACATTGGAAGGAACCATGGCTTGATGATGAGAATCTTGGGTGTTGGTTGAAAAACCACCACTTAGTGACCTCTAAAGCTTGAAGGTTTCACTCTTTTAAATGGTTTTAGCAAGAAAAGAATGTGCAATGTTTTTGAAAGAGTTTAAGTGGTGAACTTGAGCCTAGGACTCAAAAAGATAATTAATGAGCTACATCCATATTTACTTTTCAAGTTCTTGCATTACATATTTACTTTTGAGTTTTGCATATCACGTTTGTTTCCAAGCTATCACTTGAAGTTTGAAGATAAGAAATGAAAGTGCATTTCATGTTTATGTTTCTCGTCTAGCACGCTTACTTTTCAAGCCATCACCTAAGAACTCAAAGATCAAAACAAGAGTTGCACATCACCTAATGATTAATCTTGAAGCTCACCTATTTCGGCCTTAAAGTTGATTGTTATGGAGCCTGGAGCACTAAAATAAAGAAATGAACTTGCATTCCATATTTACATTTCTTGCTTAGCATGTTTATATTTCAAGTTATTGCATCCCATGTTTATATTTGAGCCTTGCACATCATATTTATGTTTCCATTGTCATCACCTTATGATATCAAGATTAAACGAAGCTTGCATTAGCATGTTTATGATTATGTTATCACCTAAATGTCTAAGGCTCAAGATCTACTCTTTTTAATGTCACATAGTGACTTCAAATCCATGGGCAAGTACCTTTTTCAAAAATGCTTTGATTTCAAAGGAAATGATGAAAAGATGTTTAAAATGGTTGTGAGAAGGAAGGAATGACTCAGATGTGTTTTAAACTTGATTTTTCGTATTTTGAAGGTGCTGGTAATCAATTACACAGCCCATGTAATCGATTACCAGTGAGCTTAGATGCACTCAAATATGAACTTTTACCCTGAGTAATCGATTACAACGTAATGTAATCGATTACACATTCTGGACTCTAGTAATTGATTACCATCTCATGTAATCGATTACTCAGATGTTCTTGGGGCCCAAGTTTGATGTAATTGATTACAGAGCCCACGTAATCAATTACCAAAGCCCCCAACCTTCCTGTTTTTGAAAACCCAAAGTTGTGTAATTGATTACAAGGCTCATGTAATCAATTACCAGAGCCCTCAACTTTTCTGTTTTAAAACTCAAAGCTGTGTAATTGATTACAAGGCTCATGTAATCGATTACCAGAACCTAATGAATGCAGTAGACACTTCCCAACTTGAATGACATAAAGCTATGATCTTATGCTACTTGGATTTATGATTTTTGTACGATATGAACCTATGATCTTGTTTACCATGAATCTATGAAGTTTACATGATATAAATTGATGATATGAATGACCAATCTTGGATCATGAGCATGTTTATTTTATGAGTAACATAAATTCATTAACTCAAGTTATGATGTATTAATGCATATGTCATGAAGTACATGTTTATATGACCTTGATGACTTACCTTGAATACGGAATTGTGATTGAATGTACATACTCTATGAGTTCTTGTGGCATAAAGCAAGTTTGAAGGAAATCCAGTGTACCGCCGTTACGCTGTCAAATTTTCGTTAAACTTGAGGACTTGAGAAAATATTTTTGAAAAATCCTGGGTGACACCGGTTCAACCGAGCACCCCCGGGATAGATGTGATACGTTCTAGGTGACACTAATTTGGCCGAGCACCCCCAGAAACAAAACCGTGAGGGTATTGACATTGAGCTTGCTAGAGTGGACAAATAACTGAGTACTAGTTACCAGTAATTGCGTTTCAAAGAAGGAAATATTCCTATGGACTCCTCGAATTAAAGGTTATGATGGGTGATCCTTATGCCCCCTAACCCGTACTCTAGAAGTCAGGATTTATTATTTTATGCTTATCGTGAGGGATAAGTAAGAACTAATAACGACTAGTTAGGTATGAGCTCATAACCTAGAGGTGTTTTTAGAGTGGCCCCCATAATGTAAAGTATGAAGTTTAATGTCACAGAGTTGAGAAAAGGAAAGCTTCATGATAAAAGTTACATGCCACTTTATGTCACCTGTATGATATTGCTTGATGATGTACTCTATTGTCTTCTTGCATAAAGTATTGCCATGCATTCATGATTTAATATGTTGCATACGTGACATTAAGATTCATTCTAAAATGAATGGACCTTGGATGATTATGTTTAAAACCTAATAATGAACTATATGCATGCACACCTTTTTATAATAAACCCAAGGTTCCTGAGGATGTGGACGATGACACTTAGATAGGAGATCCCCTATTGAGATTCTTTAGTAAGATTCCTACTCCCTTTCTTTTCTGTCGCATCTCTAGACTCTGATGGCGACATTCATGGTTTTCATTGACACCCCCACCTGGGAGGTTCATTTCGACCCAGAGCACCGGTCATATCATTTTGAGGGGAGCTGCACCATTCGAGTTTTTATGTTCTTGGAATACCCCTTCACACACCCTATACATAGTTATTTTTTTCTCCGACCTCTCCCTTTGGCGATGACATGGTCTTTAAGCGTGCATGGATGCACAATGAGAGGATACTCCATACGTATACTATTGCATCTGCCATCCGCGATTTCCCAGATTATGTTCCCCACTCCAGGCACTCGGAGACTGACCCGTCGAAAGATTCACCTACTCACATCTATTCCGAGAGTTCTACCCCCACTCCCTCTCTGAGGGTGGATGGTAGTAAGGAGACGGTCACACAGCCGAGGTTAGCACGGAGGCCAGCCATGCGGCCCCGACATGGTGCTCATGCTTAGGCATCCTGTGTGCCCACTCCCGATGAGCTTTGTCCGTGGATCGGCTATGTCCCACCCTATCCGGACAACCAGCACTAGGACTCTTGGGGATCGTTAGTGCACATACATTACCACTAGTTTAGGGTAACCTTCTTTTATTCTAGAGGTTATCCATCTTAGTAGGTGCGCGAGGGTAGGGGTGACTTCCTTTATGTTTCCTTTGTATTTTTATTTCAGTTGTATTTTACACTATGATTTACTAAACTTATATTAATATGATATTATTGTGGTGTGCCTATGATTGTCCAATGTTACGAAGTTATTTGATATTCTTACCTTGTGCTCTCTTTTGCATGAGCTATGCTTTACGATAACGTTCGCTTAGGATACGCATGGCTCTCACCTTGCATTTATATTTCAAAAAAAATTCATCCGTATTTTCTGCTAAGTGTTTTAAAGAAAGTTTTAAAGAATGAGACTAAAAGAGTTAATAGACTAATGGTTAACCTAAATACGTTCTAGGAGTATTGGGTTAAAAATTAGGATGTTATAGATGTGGTTACAAGAAAATCAAGCATAATTTATAAATTTTCTTTATAAATGTAAATTGACATCAAATTGTGTTAAGATTATTTTTAAAATAGGAAGTTGTATTAACTTTATTTATTATGTATAGAAAATGTCATCTATAAAATATAATAGTTAAAATTTGCATTTATAGTAATGTAATTTACCAAATAGTTTTTTATTTTATTAGTTTTAAAAGTTGTTTTTTTAAAAAATTATCCAAATAGATTTTCTATTTTTTAGAGTTATAAAACTGTTTTTGAAATTGAACTGCCAAACAAGTTTTTCTATTTTTTTGTTTTTAAAAATAATCTTAAAACTGTTTTAGAAAACAGTTTTTAAAAACAAACAAAAAAATGCTTCCCAACAGCCCCTTCTTTTCATACAATAACTGAAACAATCTTTACGTCAAACTAACTGGTCTTTCTTTTATTCTCCTCTTTAGGGGAATGAATGGTTCAAATAGAGGATAGTTGTATAATTAAAGATAGAAGGAAGCCTAGAAAAACTAGAGATGAATTAATTAAAAGAGATTTAAATATTAATGGTTTTAACATAAAGATGATCTATGATAAAATACTATGGCATCAAATGGAGCAAAGCTTAGTAGTTTTTGTTCTTAGCTAAGATCTAGTGATATAAAATGAATACACAGATAGATAAAATCAAAACCTCAAAAGAAGCAAACCTTTACATTGAAACTATTCTTGGCTGTGGATCTGAGTTACAGCGGACCCATGACCATGGAGTAGGTAGACATGGGTCACTATCTTCTTATGCCTAGTCTACTGAAGAGTAGTGTGAAAGTACGCTAGATATAGCTTCAACTGCAAACCAAAAATAAACTATGATGCTTCGAAAAAGACTTAATTGAGAAATGAGAACAATTTGTGTTACTAATATTAAATAGTTACTCTACGATTATAAACTGCCAAACAACATAGCATATGGTATGAGTACAACTAACCATCAGGAAAGCCATCACTCTTCTTCAGATACTTAATTTATCTCCATGGCATTTAGAAGAAGGCCCCTGGAAGATTTAGATGTCTTAGAAAATTTAAATGACAGCACAAAAGGTAGGGATAAATTAGTATATCTTGGTTCATAAAGGCGATATTTTCCTCAAGCATTTTCTTCAATATTTACCATAGCCTTGCTGATATCAGGGTGTCCTGGAAGTTCTAGCCTGAATTTTCTGGATTCATTTTGAGCCAAATCTTCAATTTCTGAAAAATAGGCGAACACCTAATCATTACAATCTTATAGTCTATAGATTAATGAATTCTTTTTTTTGGATTGTTAATACTTTACATTGTTAATGAATTCTTTTTCATCACAAGGTACCACATTAAGTTCAAAAAAAAAAGAAAAAAAGAAAAAACACATACTTGCAAGCGAACCATTACCAATACATGTATACTTGGAAGCAAAGAGTATGGAACATTAAAGAGCACTCGAACTGATGACCGTGAGCCCAACCCCAACATCAAAAGCTCTCACGCGGACTTGGACTCTTGACGTGTGCCCAATCCACACATCAAGAATCCAATTCCTTCACTGTTCCATACTCGTTGGTTGTAGTATCCATGTCCTCCCCTTCTTGACAGGCATGTGACAGTGCATAGACTAGGGGCGCGAATGGATCGTTGTGAGCCTGACCCCTACATCAACCGCTATTGCACTAGGATTGACAACTCTTGACCATGAGCTCGACCCCTACATCAAGAACTAGATTCCTTCCCAATCGACACACTTGCTTAGAAGAAGGGCAAGAGAGGTACAGCTCGAATTTCCATTGGACAAACAAACAAACAAACTAGCACTGAATAGAATAGAAAAAACAAAGAAAGAATCAAGAAAGAAAAACAGAGAGAACACAACACAACACAGCACAGCGAAAGCATACCACAAGTGTTTTGATGATTTTATTATATATATACATGTTAAAATAAAGAAGCAAAATACAGAAAGAGAGAGAGGGGGGAATGTGTGCTTATCGTTTGAAGAGAGGTAAAGGGCTTGTTCTTTCTTGAGGGCCTCCGCCATCGCTGATCTGTTCAGGATGAACATGTCCAACTGTGAACGAAAACAATTCTTGAATAAAAAAACCCCAAATTTTGAATTTAATCTTCATAAACCAAATGCCAAGTAAATCGAAGACAGACACAGAGAGAGGCTTACATTTTCTTGAGATCTTGGAGAGGCAAACAAGAGAGAGAGTGCAGAGAAGCCTGAAAGTGCCCTTTGTTGTCGAAGGCTATATGATGATGTATTGCCATTTTGCCATTGGCCACTTCAACTTTAGCTTTTCATTTCAAGAGGGCTCTCTCCATGTTTTTCTTTCGAAGGGTAGAGATTAGCTGTAGATTTTTCATTTTTCAGCCAAAAAAGAGAACTCGGGAAAATATATCATAAACTAAACATCAAAATTATGTGCCAAAATATAATAGATAAAACTTTTGCTTTTTTAAATATAGTAGACCATAGTGTATCTGCATATGCTTGTCGCTATAATTTTGATGTATTATTAGGTCTAGACTATATGATTGGGAGGTAAACAATAAATCCTTACTTGCAAACATTTGGATTAATTAATAATAATCTAGAAGTCCAAGTCTGATCTATGACTTTCTATTTAGACATTCGAAAAGCAAAAGATTGAAATAATCATGCATTATTAGTTTAGATTCTGGAATATAATTTGCCTTAACTCTAAGAATCTATCTGAATGATATTTCCTTTTCTTTTTACGTGTCTGGATGACAAACTCTCTTTTTTTTTCAACTTTTTTCCTTTGGTTGATATTTCTAAATGTCCATGTCATATTCAAACTACGTATGAGTCATTTTTCCTACCATTCCTTTTCTTGTTGCTGTATAAAATTTTCATGGATATATTAAGAAAAAAAAGGAGACATGCAAATTCAAATCATTTTTTTTTATCAAATTATCTTTTTTTTTGGTAAATTTATAATAATCATTCTCAAGATTGATTGAAACTACACTCACCCCTTTCGATTTGAAAATTACACTCATTTTTTTTTATTTATTTAATGACATAACAGACGCTTATCTTGGCCACTGACACACGTTATCTTTGTTAGTGGAACATGACAAATACTTGGTTTTATGTTTGAAACACCGACTAAACATAAGGGAACTTTATGCTCTTAATTTTTTCATTCTCGTCCAAGGGTTGTTCTTTCCCCTTTCATTTTATACGCTATTCTTTTTCCTTATCCACCTATGTTGTTCATCCTTCAGCTATAAATACTTGAGTTATTTATAGACCAATGCGCAACGATAGCCCCACAAGTAGAAATTGTACACAACCCCTTTTTTCTAAATATGTTTTCGGTGATGCTAATGGGATTTATTTCCCTTGAACTACTAGTCTAACTCTTTATTTTTCTATTTTCCTGTTGGGCTTCGGCCCTTCTTGAACCAAAAGAACAAGATTAAACTCATTTATTTTTATTTTTTAATTTTATTTATCCTTTGTTATTTTAATTTTTGTGGGTACTCTTTTTTTGTTTAATATTATCAATGTTGTTTATGACCTTTCAAGCTATTGACCAAAATGTCTTCACATTGAGTATGATGTGGCTGGCTTCAAGGTAGAGAAAAAATGGAATTAATGAAAAAGCTAGTGCCGAATTTAAATGAAGCTGAACAAATGGAAAGTGTTGCATGGCATATAGGTACAATACACCCACCACCTTAGTATAGAGATAACAAAATATCACAATCTAGCATAATTCGCTTTACAGTCTGACTATCATTTTGATATTATATTTTATTCAATGGTACAAAATATAATTTTTAAAATGACGTATCAATCATATATGTTGAAAAATTATTATCAATAAATAAATAAATTTAAAATCAGGTATTAATAACATAATTTGAGAATTATACTTGATAATAATAAATAAATAGCTCTTAATAGATTTACAATTTTAACATGGTAATAAAATTTAAATTTATGTTATATTGATAACCAACCTAAAGATAAAATTTGGAAAACATCTTCAAATTCCTTTTTTGTTCCATAGAAGAAAAAAAAAATTCCACCAAGAACATCAAGAAAAAGAAAATCTCAAACTCAAGCAAGAATGCCAAGAAAGATATAAAAAAAAAAGAAAGAAAGAAAAAACTCTCCTTTAGGTTTTTTTCACAAAATAAAATATCAAAACTAAAGGAAAGTATGCACGTAGTGTTCTATCTCGATACATTAACAAAATTAAGAATCCTTTTTCTTGGCAAACTAACATCAAGAATCTAATTTCTGATTTAGGTCAACATTTCTCATGAAGTCTTTGTTTAATGATGCATATATGTTTTGAGGCTCATGCGATGGCATATATGGCTGTGTAATTTCACAAATCACATAACAGAGAAATGAACTTATAATAATTAAAAAAGAAAACAATGCAGAGTTTAATGTGTCTATCTGTCCACAACAATATGCATTCATGCAAAAGATCAGCTAAGAGGAACTTTTATGCCAGGCAAAAATAGGTTTATTATATTGCCCTTTTTGTTGTTGTAGTTCCTGTCTGCCAGAGATTAAGTTTGAATGTCTAGGACAAATATCTGCAATTTGAACCTAAATTATATGTCAACAAAAAAGGGGGAAACAAGTCGAAAAAGTTAATGCTCATTTTTTTCCCTCATTTTGCATTTATGAGTCATTTTAGTCATTGACTTTTAAAATGAGTCAAATTAGTCCCTGACATTACAAAATGCGAGTCGTGTTAGTCCCTCAATTCAGTTTTATTTAACATTTCATTAATTAAATTATGATAGGTAACCTTAAATGATAGGTTGACATATTTGCCTTTTGAAATAGAATAAAGTTTAAAATAACTCATTTTGATGTCTAATATTGCCATTTAATGATTTGAAATGAAATTAAAATGACTCATTTTGTGTAATTTTATACACCAAAATGAGTTACTTTAAACTTCATTATACTTTAAATGACACAAGGTATGTCAAGGTATTATTTAAAATTACATATCATCATTTAATTGATGGAATGTCAAATAAAAGTAAATTGGTCGACTAAAATGAATCATGTTTTGCAATGTTAGGGACTAAATTTACTTATTTCAAAAGTTAGGGACTAAAATTACTCACGAGTGTAAAGTCAGGGATTAAAATAGGCATTAACTCCTTTAAAAAATATTGCAGGAAACTATCAGTTATATGTTCAACAGATTTTTGAAATATCAATTTAGTCATAAAAATTATCACATCGGTCTAGTTTTTATACAATATTGTTTTCACATTGAAATCAAGAAAAATTACATATTTAATCAGTACACTTATTATCTTATCAAAGGTTATGTATTTAATCAGACAATTTTTTTATTTTTAATTTTCTGTTAAGGTTATGTATTTAAACTAGGCATAATAAATTGATAATTATCTCCAATTATTTGAGATTGGGCCTGATGCACATAAGTTAGTTCGATGCTCTTTTGGCCTTCACAACTAGATTAGAATACTTGGAACCACCCCCTAACACCAAAACCCCAAAAAAAAAAAAAACTAGATTAGAATTGGGATCTATGCTTATGGAGCCCACTGTTGTGGTAGTAGAAGATATATCTTGATATTGGGAAATGACTAATTCTCCTTGGATTTATGTGGGTGTATAGAGACTTAAATTCTACATTAGCTGCTAAAGGAAAGCTAAACTTTGATTGGCATGTTAGATTTCCAATGTCTGTGATTGGGTTTTGCCCTCCAAATAGGCCATTGTTGATGTTTGTTTGTGTTTCCTTGCTGGCATGTTGGGCTTTGTTTATTTCGAGCTATGTAGCTTTGACCAAGAAAAAAAAGGTCACAGAAAAAGCTCGAAGTTTAGCCCAATTATAAAATAAGTATCTCGTACAATATTTTTAAAAAAAGTAAAATGCAATTACTTCCCTTAAAATATCAAAAAATGACACCCCACCCTATTTGTATAGCTAGCAATGATATATTGTGACACTAAGGTTAAGATGAAGAGAATCCCTTTTTGAGAGACAGAGAGAAATTATAATTTTTATTTTTTCCAATTGAAGATATGAGAGAACTTCATTATATAAAGTTGCACCTGGTCGTAGCGTATGAGGTACTAGTCCCCTGCCTCCATAAAATCTTTCCTCAAATGCTCTTTAGCCATGTTGTAAAACATAACTCCTAAACAACAGCTACAAAAACCCTAACACAAACAAAACTTGATGATAAATCCTATACTCAAATTACATGGCATATCAAATTGCTCAAAATCTTTTGGAAACAATAGCTAGCGCCAAACAATACTAAAGTTATCTTTCAAAATTGACACTGTTAGAACATCAAGTGAAGGATAATTACCTTCAAATCAATCTAGACAGTTATTGATAAAAATACATTAGTCACATAGGACAAACACACTTAGAACCAAGACCAACACAATTTTAGCCAAAAACTCATAACAGGGAACAAAAAGTGGAAAAATAATTGCGAGATGAAAACCCAAACAAAATGACAGTCTGACAAAAACTAAAACAGAGATGTTAGAACACAATTACTCACCAAGAAGAGAACCCACACATAATCTAAGAAGAACAAGACGGAACATGACAAACATGAAACTGCTAAAAACCACCGATGAAAGGACAAAAATGGGGCGCCAACAAAGCATAAATTGATAGAGGGGATCGATAGAGATAGATAATGAGAGTGAGCAATTGTGAGGGAACTTATGGCTACGACAATGTTATGAGGGAGAGTAAGCTACACAGAAACAGAGGATGGAAGGAAACAGAGGGTGCTGTGTGTGGGAGTAAAGTGAAGAGGAGGGAGAGGGTGTTGTGTACGAGGGAAGGGAGTAAAGTGAAGTGATAATGAAGTTTTGGCCTGCACTATGATGTGCTCTTTTTTATTTCTCCATGTGTGCACCCGCTTTGAGGAGATATGGTGGCTATGTATAGACACCCAAATCGGGTGTCAAAATAGCATTTTTATGAAAACATAAAGTACTGAGATGCAGGAGCAATAAGCAGATAGTCTCATCTTCTAATGAGACTTTTCCATTTCACAATTATTATATTACTAAAGAAAATATTATACCATAAATAACCAATACTGCATTCATTTTAATTGGAAATTGTTATGTATCATCTAATTAATGCGCTATTATTGTAATCCTCTACACATTACATGCTGAGGTTGTACGGCAAATCAAAATAACCAACTGTAAATGACCTTTCAGGTTTCACACATGGAGAAGTTCTCATGCTGAGGCTATATGTTAATTTTTTTTGTTTTAATAGCCTGAATTATTCCCATGTCATTACTTAGTTAATAAAATTAAAAAATAAAAAGTGAATAAAAAATAAATATTGGTTAATAAATTCATTGGTGTGTCAAGTTTTAATTGATTAACGGTATAAAATGACTTTACACTGTCACTATACTATAATTAATCTCATAATTTTAATTATTTTTTTTTACTTTGGTAATTCATATTCTTTTTCTTAATTTCATGGAATTTCAATGGTACGGAACAAAACATATCTTTTTATTTTTATAATTACTAGCAACTTTTTAGGTATTGAGTGCTTGTCAAGTTGCATTTTTTTAATTTTTATTTTATACTAATTCAACTAAATATAATTGAGATAATTATTACAAAAAAGGAGAATCATCGTTTTAGTCTTGAAAGATTGTATAAATAAAAAAATAGCCTCTAAAAAAAAACTATATTCACTCATGGCCCTCAAAATATCCATCCCATTTGACAAATTCACCCAAACATTAACTAGAGTCTATTTTCATTAACAAAAGTG
This sequence comes from Dalbergia cochinchinensis, assembly GCA_031216125.1. Classification (NCBI taxonomy): domain Eukaryota; kingdom Viridiplantae; phylum Streptophyta; class Magnoliopsida; order Fabales; family Fabaceae; genus Dalbergia; species Dalbergia cochinchinensis. The sequence continues at coordinate 26,722,882 of CM062375.1, read as the reverse complement.
ATTCTTTCGGTGGTTATTTTGTTAAAGATTTGATCTTCTAGGGGCTAAAGTGATCATTCTACAAAGATTTGATATTTTGGGACTAAAATAGTGGTGCAATAGTGTGTGAACTTGGTATAAAATATCAAACATAATCACTTTTGTTAACAAAATGGAGTACAGTTGACCTTCAGGTGAATTTGTCAAATGAGGTGAATTTTTTTAGGGGTATAGACAAATATAGTTTCTTTTAAATGCTATTTTGTCTACAACATAATTTTTTATGGGCCAAAATAATACTTCTCTTTTACAGAAATATTGTGTATTAAAATAAAAGCCATAGTGATAGTAATTGTCAAATCATATAATGTCAAAGTAGTTATGTTTTTCCAAAAGAGATGTGTACTTACAGATAATGGGTGAGTGAATGAGAGAGTGAGAGAAAGTCAATTAGATGGGCAAAATAGGAAGGAAAAAAAAACTTTATTTGCATGACTTTTTAAGTAGTGAGTCTGAGCTTTAATCACTTTTACTGATGTAATAATATATGATTGGATAACCGAGTAAAAAATTTTATACTGTCAGCTGATAAAAATTAAGCCTATAAATATATATAAGTCTATATTTACAGTTCTATTTAATTATAGCAATACCTAAAAAGAAACATTAAAAATGTGGCTTGATGAGCATGATAGTGCCTGGCAAACCATTAGTAGTGATAAAATGAATGTCCTAATAGACACTCATGTTTTAAGTGTTAGAATAATATTTTTATTCGAAAAATGGCAAGTTGGTAAAGAAAATTCTAGTAGGATAAACCAAATTAGTTAATTAGGATACCGTAAATTTTTAAAACTAAAAGTTTAGATGAAAAATATAAATACAATTGATAATAATACTAATGGTTTAATATTATATAAATAGCATGTTATACACAAAAAGAAACAATTTTTTATTATTAAAAACAACTTTTTTCATTTTGTGTAATGTCATCAAAATCATCAAGTAAATTTATTAAAGGAAAGTGAATAATTACATACATTTATTATCGTGTATAATTTATTGAAGAACTAATTATTAATTAATTAGTCCATTGAATTAATAATATGATGCACACATTTGGCGGTGACTATATTTTATGGGAGTTATAGTTGTTGATTTAGTTCCCCTATCCTCCCCTCCCCTCCTCCTGAGTTGTGTCATTTCTATGGAACAAATAAATATATACAAAATTTTAGGATTTGTTTGGTTTTAATTTTTAGTTTTCAGGATTTTATAAAAGAAATATTGAAAACTAGAAATGAAAATTAAAAACCAGAATTTATAAAGCCTTTTTGGTTTGAGTTTTTAGTTTTCTAGTTTTTCAGATTGTGTAAAAGAAATACTGAAAATTTTGAAAACTACAAATTCCCGTTTTCAATTTTCATTTTCAATTTTCAATATTTCCTTCATAAAATCCTAAAACTGAAAAACTAAAAATGAAAAATGATTTATAGTTCTATTTAATTACAAATATAAATCATATATATAATCTTAAAAACTGGTCATCCAGCTTGGCTTCATAGTGCAAAAATCCAACGTGTCATCCCCTGGTGAATTCAACTTCCCACCAAACTGTTGGATTCGATATTTCAGGCACATTTAAGGATCTGAACATTCTATCACTTATCACAGCAACTTTTAAAAATATCTGCTTCCACATTACTTATGATGGACTTCCATATGTGGGTGTGATAGTGTGCTTTACTACACTTATCATTGTTTTAGCATAATAAATGCGTTCCTACTTCATTAACTGGAATGTAATTCAATCTGTAGGATTTTGAATTGTCAAAAACATAACACATTCTCACGCAACCATACTCAATCACGCTACTTCAAACAGCATCCATTAATGACAAATTTAAAATCCGATAGGTTGTCTAACTCCATATTTTTTTCATAGCACTTCTATAAAAACTACATTGTTCATTCTGTTGTGTATGTCTTTCGGTGTTGGAAGAGAAAAACTTCTACAGGTTTGTTGTTCTCTTCGATCATTTCATTCCTTTTTGTCTTACTCCATGCTTTTTGTTTCATTCCTTTCCGTTCCTCATCTTGGTTTTAATTATTTCCTCTCATTATGTTTCTCCAGAAACAATGTCATCCTCTTCAATTCTATCAAGACTAATAAGTGGAAGACCAAAATACAGAACTTTCTACCTAGAAATGGATCCTGACGCGGTAAAAATTTATGTTGTTACCTTATAGTTGGTATGATTATTTTCATTTCCATTTTCATTGATTAAATTCATGTTACTTTGGCAGTTTATGTCTCGATTGCCTTCAGTGTTCTATAGACGATTCCGAGATGAGTTGGCTTGAATAGTGTTATTTAGAGACAACTATGGGAATGAGATTGAGCCGTTGTTGGAATGGGGTTTAGTTGATTGTTTCATAATTGATGGATACATGCAGCTGACTAACTTATACAATCTTTATAATGGTGGTTGGCTAAAGGTTTTATATTGTGGTGCTAATGCTTTAGCACATGGGTTAGAGATATTGATATGCGAAGGGTGCATTATCCTTATCCTCCTATGAGGTTGACAGTGAATGCTCCATGTGGACTTTTCCATGATCAAGCATTATTTGATGTCATTTCACAAGGTTACCCTGATCCATTTATTCATGATGCACAACTTGGGCATCCGGGTGTTGACCCTTTTATGGTTAATATTCAACATTTGCCTACTTATGCTGAACCTGGCTTTGAAGATGTTGATTTTATTCTTTATCCTTTAGCTGATCACGAAGGTGCTAATATGGTTGTTACTTTTGGAATAACTGGTTCATCTGCTGAGCCAAGTCATGGTCCTGGCAATCATCCTACTAATGAAACTACAACTCACTATGGTCCTACACCATAATCTATTTATATTTCTGATCCTTTGTTTTCTACTATTATTAGTTTAAATACTGAGCCAACTAATGGCCTTGGTAGGATGACTCCTAATCATGTCTTCACTGACTACGGTGCTGCCCTTCAAGATGAAGATATTGATCAGCCTTGCTCTGCTCATTCTGACAACCATGCCATTGAGGGAGGAGAAATTGCACAAATACATCAAACTAGAGATCCTTTTTATACCTTTGACATTCTCATTACTCATAAGGACATTGAGAGCTCTGATCTAGTTTTGTAGTATGGGGAGGCCTGTGTGATTCCACCTTTCCTAAATAATTTAAAAACTTGAGCTTCTACAATATCTAGAGTTTTTAATTATGTTTTTTAGTGTTTAGAATGTAAGGTTGTTAAGGGCCTTTTGAATGTATGTTTTACATGGATGATAAGTTCATGCTTTGTTGTTTTAAATCCGATCAATGAAATTAAACTTTTCTTTCATCATATTTATATTTGTCATTATCACCAATAAGAAAATTCCAAACCAATGGATTTCCACGTTCCAGAGGTCGCCAACTTCCTAGCTACATAAAATTACATGTGGATTGGACACATAATTTAGTTTACATCAACTGCTCAAAGATGGCAAAGCCTACAACATTAAAACCAAGCTGAATATATAAAACTTGAGCATGCCAAATTAGAGCAGATTTAAACTTTTCATTAACACCAATACTACTGCTCTTTTATTCCTGCACAAAGGCTTCTATACCCATTAATCAATACAAGCCTGTGAATGACATACTACAGAGTAACTATATTACTCTAACACTGATCTACAATCCAACCCTTGCTCAGACTTACAATTATGAATAAATCATACCAACAATTATGTAGTTTTTAAAATTAATCCAACAAAGTCAGAAGTTTTCCCTGTGTGAACTGCTTCATTTAGTTTCTGGTTTCCTAATTGCCATTTCAACATACAAAGACCACTTCCAATACTTTTTATCATAACAAATGCTTTGCACAACAATTGCACAAAACTCATTAAATTTGAAAGTGACCCCTTGTTGATTAGGCAACTTAGAAATAGCAATTCTCTTCATTTTCATCATAACAAATACCAATCATAAAACTAAAATCAATTGGATTTGGCTAACTACCTTCACATCACTCTAATTTTTGGAAAAATTTGTGTCTTCATACTAACTTCATAATTAGGCAATGTCTACCTTTTGCCTTTAGCTTCTAATATGTTCTGATATCAGGTTTGCATTAATAACCTTGCAATCCTACATTGTAGTTTGTTTTTGGTTTCTGTGACATTTTTTATTAAAAATACAGCAACCAAATGTTGATTAATAGTTTGTACACTTCTTTTACAGCAATTTTTTCTTGGTGGAATTCATTATATTGGGAAATGGTTGTCATGACTTATATCTATCATTCTTTCAATATTAAATAAAGCTTCTCACCCTACCATTACCATCCTTACATTCTCTCTCTTAGCATAATAAATGCTACACTTAATCATGAAAACACATGGTTCATTTGTTTAAGCTCTGTATGGTTTGATTTGATGAGTCAATATTTTGCCAACTATGGAAGTTTCCCTTTCCCACCAAAATGCCAAAACCTACTATATCATCACATTGGTCTTAAAAATATGCAAATCATTACTTCCATATTATGGGGTTAATCAAATTTCCAAACCCAACTTTATAATATGCCTTTCATTGCTTTTTCCTCCTAACACAACATTACACCTGTGTTTAATTTGCAGACAATAAATGCCATCCATTGTCATGGATTTCATGAAGACTGATTTGATACTTCAGTGTATGAGCTTCACTTAAACCCCAGTGTGGCAGCCGCTTCATGGATGACTACTATGGCAAATCCTGCTGAACCAAAATTCAGATGTTTCTATCTTGAATTGGATCCTAAAGAAGTAAAACATATTTCTCATATAGTACTTACGTGCATATTTTACCATGCAACTACATTCTTCCTTACATTCTATACTTTTCTTATACTTTCTGTTTCAGGTTTTCCCTCAGGTCCCTTATATATTCTATAGAAAATTTAAGGACCAGCTCTTTACAAAGATGCTGTTTAGAGATTTCCATGGGAATGAGGTGGAGTTGAAGTTAGACTTTGGTATTCCTCGAGGTTATATCGTTGATGGATACTCACAACTTATTACCTTATGCAATCTCTATCATGGGGGATGGTTAAAGGCATTTTATGCTGGTCGTGATGTCTTTTACTTTAGAGTTAAGGACATAGACATGCAAAGGATCCCCTATCCATATCCACCCACAAAAATTTCACTTGGTGAACCCTTTTTGGAATAGTTTTTCAATGATCCATTTTTTCCTCCAACTCAACAACATTACAATGATCTTGGTTTTTACTCTATGGGTGGACATTTTAATGTTCATCATCATACAAATGCCTACTATACTCTATTTAACAATGCAATTGATCTACCTTTGGTTGATGTCAATGTTTTTAATCATGTTCATGGTACTCTTCCTGGTCTGACTAGCATCAGTACTGATTTTGTTGTTGCCTCTGTTCCTCAACCGGCTATTGCCTCTATTAACCAAGTTAGTGAAGATATTGTGATCCCTAATGCTCCATTGGTTGTTGTACCTAAGGAAGCTGAAAATCATGACCCTCATGATGAACTTTTACATGAAGAAGTTGTACAAGATTTCAATGAAAATGATCATGCTATTGAGATTGATCCTTTTATTGACAATGTTGATGTTGATGGTGAAAACCAAAATTATGAAGCTGCTGAAATGGCTAAGGTTGCCAATCCTGAACCTGATTTTGTCATATGTGAGAAAGTCATTTTTGATAATGAAGCAAGGAGCAGTGCTTTGGTGATATTAAATTTCTCTTCATTTTTTAAAATGTTACTATCTATTTAACTTGCAAACTTTCCTTTGGATTATAAATGATATTTCTTTTTTCTTTGAAATAGACCCTACCTTCTGCATTTGTGGATCAAGCATTCCCGAATAGGGTGACCAACTTGAACCTTATGGATGCTAATGGAAACTCCTATCCCATGGTCTTAAGGTGAAGTCCCAAGCGACCAAGGGAAGTTTATTTTGGAAGAGGGTGGCACAAATTTGTCATTGAGCACGATGTAATTAGTGGGAGCTTAGTTAGACTCAAAGTCCCTATTGATAATGAGACAGTTGTGATGGCAGAAGTTATAAATGTGTGAAACTTTAGTGTCAATGGTTTACTAAGCTTTATAATCTTGGTTCTTAGCTACTTCCCAACGACTGTTTTGTATGGGAAAACCATGATTCATTTTGTTATTCCTACTAAATGATCAAATCTATCTTCTTTGATGTAGTTAGATGATCTATGTAATCCTACTTTTACTTACGTGCTTATGAAATGGATTAGGGTTTTATATAATGCAACTCTAATTTCTATATCAACATGTCTCTACCATATTTTTTGGTAACATACACCACCACAATCATGTCCCACCTTCCAAAAGTCCTTAACTTGCCATATAGATAACATGACATTGAAACAAGACTAATAAATCAGCTTACATGAACTGCTGAAGAGTGGCAAAGTTGGGCCTATAATGTTAAAACTAGGCTAAATTTATAAACTTGAGCATGCCAAAATAGAAACCATTCAAGCTTTGCTCTAACACCAATACTACTGCTTTTTTATTCTGCTAAGTATTTTGCTGCCTAATGACTTCCATACCCAATAATGAAGACAAGCCTATCAAGAGCATACTACAGAGTAGATGCATCATTTCAATTATTAAAAAAGAGAAGTTTCCCTGTGCAAAACTACTTCATTTGAGTGAGAAAAAATGCTTTGGATAACTTGCAAATCTAGGACAATGTTATTATTACTCATCAGTTTGGTTTGTGGGTTCCTAATTTCCTTATCAACATACACAGATCACTTCTATGCCTTTTTATGATGACAAATGACTTTGCATAACAATTACACCAATAGAATTAAATTCATACATGACCACATGAGACAACTTAGAAATACTAATTCTCTTGATTTTCATCATGACAGATTCGTTGCATAAATGTCAATGACATTGATTTATCTGACTATCTTCAAATTAGACTAATTTTTGAAAATTTGGTGCCTGTATACTAACTTCATTTTAATCCAATGGATAATTACCCAATGCCCAACTTTTGGCTTCAGATTTTGATAATTTCCTATATCAAGTCTTGCTAACTATCATTGCAATCCTACTTTGTGTAGTTTGCTTTTGGTTTTTGTGACATACCTTAATCAAGAACAGACCAATCAAAAAGTAATAGAAGTTGTACACTTCTGCTACAATAGTTGCTCTATGGATGGAATTCATTATATTGAGAAATAGGTCTCATAAGTCATTGCCAAACTCATTTGAAATGGCAAGTTTTTTCCTGATAGCTAAATTTTTTTGATCATTTATGCATCATTGTGAAGTGTAAGTGCAAAAAAGATCCAGCCTTATTAATATTACTCCACCTGTTCACATCAATTCTGAAGTTGAAGAAAGATCTTCAAAATCTTACTAATATCAGAAAGGTACATGATTGCCTATTGAAGCCTAACTAGAGTGTCATTCCAAAATCTAAAGCTGAAGTACTACTAGGATAATTGCTTTGTTGGTTGAACATGTCCAACTTCCAACACAAGCTTTCACTACAACATCAATATTAGATGTCATGTTTAAAATTTATTGAACACAAAATAATTAATGCAAAGTATAGAAGGTAGATGAGTTTAATCACTAAAACAACCATGATATATATGATTAAATCTATGCTCTCGGTTTAAGTTGCTGTCATTTTGACTCTAATGCATAAAAAAGAGGGATTTTTTCTATAAATATACCAAAGTTTGGTATTAGTGTTCACTACGTTTACCCTTGATTTAATTAACTTATTTAATATTTACCATGACAATGAACTCTAATGCCAGCTCATATTCGAAGGCCAAATGAATTACGGTGTGGGATTTCACCTATTGTTGTTTCTTTTTGAATAATACTATCAAATGCCAGCTCATACTGCTCACACCACTCATATCACGAAATTAGAATAACTTAGGCATACGCTACAAATAATAAAATTTTAAACTACACAACCAAATTAGATAACTTCCAATGCCTGTTGTAACGGTCTTTTTCATGTTACAATGGTCCATTTCTATTGAATAAATGATACCGGAGAAAATTTCACATTACTTATTTTTACAAAATGCTGAAATACAAAAAAGTAAGACTGCTATGTCTAACTTGCTATTTCCGGTACCATTATAAAAAGAGGTTCTGTAACAGCCTAGTAATTAACCAGATACACCTAGGTTGAATCTGATTAATGACTAGACTTTACTTCTTGCTTTGGTTCTTTCTTCATAATTTGAAAATACTTAGTGAAATTACGAGCCATTTTTTTTTTAAACACATAATTGAAAACGTGAGCCGAGTACAATGTGAACGAGTAAGCGGAGTATAATAAGACGTTTAAGAATATATCACATCATATGACTTAGGCTCCATCATATAACATCCATAAGCACATTATAGCATATATTTACATACAATAATCTCACTCAAAGGGTGGGTTATGTTCATACATCATTATCTTATGCAAACCCATAAAAGAGAATATACTTAAGGAAATACATGCCCATAAACTAGATAACTCCCTAAGCCGGGAAGGTTATCCTAAAACTAGGGTGCATGATCACACATAAATCTGCTAAGAACCTACATGGCCCTTGTCCTGGAAATGGGGGAATAAATCCGATCCTTTGATGAGCTCCTCGGGAGGGACACGCAGGAATGCACGGTGAGGGGTCGCATGGGCGGCCTTCTTGCTAACCTCAATTTGAACAAGCTTGTTTCCTCACTACCTGCTCTTGCGTGTGGGAAGTAGGAGCGAGCTCTCGGGAATATACATGAGTAGGAGTGTCCTCTGAAGGATCGATTTCAGAATATCTGCGTCTGGGAACATTCTCTGGAAATCCATGGACAGATGAAGCGGGATAAGAACATAACATCCTTTCATCAAGTGGGCGTGCATGTTGAAAACCATTTCATCGCCATAAAGGGAGAAGTAGGAGAAAATCGATAACTAGGGGCAGGGATGTGCAAATGGGCGACCTATGTAAATAAAAACACGAACTGCGCACCTCCTTCAAAATGAATCAGCGATGCCGGATCATAGTGAAAGTCTCAAGTAGGGGTATCCAGCGAGCAGGGCGAATGTCACCATCGAATCGGAGACAATGGCCGGAAATAAAGAAAAGGAGTGAGAATCTTGCTAAAGAATTCTCGATGAGGTACCTCCTTCTCTGATGTCATCATCAAAGTCCCGGGGAACCTCGGGATTATTCTAAAATAGTGAGCATGCAAAGATTCATTTTAAGTTAGGACAAATACTTAACCGAGTTCATCAATTTTTAATCATCGTCTTATAATGCATCATAATCTTAACATGTCATATTTACAATGAACTTTTCCTTTATCATTACATCATTTTCTCATCATCATTATCAAATAACATGCATAAAGAGCGTCATATAATATTAGCTACATTTGGACATAGTGCACATATTTCATTTCTTTAGTGCCTTAGGTGACTTAAAATCTTATCATCATCATTATTTTCCTTAGGCCACCCTATACTCCACCCTTGTGGGAGTAATTTAGGTTATGAGCTCATACTTTACTAGTCATCACTAGCATATACTTATCCCTTTTGATAAGCTAAAGTCCCAGAGCTCTACCCTTTTGAGAGAGAGAGGAAACGGGTTAGGGGGCTAAAATCACCTTTTCACCACCTATAGTCTGATGGTTCCAAAGATCATTTTCTTATAAGTTTAAGTCACCATTAAATCTTTGCATGTTATATCATAATACAATTCATAAACATCATAACATTTTCTCATTTATAGTCTTAAGCTAGAATAATATATATCAACTGTAATCATGCATATGGGAGATTCCCAGGAAAGAGAGGTGGGTCACAATGGACATGCTTAAATACCAAGTCTTTCCTTAGCCAGAACCTTTCCAAATTACACTTTTACAATGATACACTTTCTTCTAGCAACAAAGGTAAATTTTACATAATAAAGAACATTTCATGTATAAGCATTCTCATTATTTACAACAGCAACTATAATAGGCAAGCCAGAAAATCATTCGATAAGCATCCAATCCTTACATAGAATTATCAATTATAGAACTAATTAGTTACTAAACCAATTATCACAACTTCAATCATATCAAATCATTATCACACATTGATACTAAACTCAGATCAGTGGCCGAATCATGAACCTCATGCAATTACATAGAATCATATTTTAAGTGCATATAAAATACTAGTTCCCCGTAAAATCCTTGCAAAGCCTTAAAACTCATTTAGAAACTAGTTCTTTTGTCAAATTTGGGAGGATCTTCACAATTAAAATTCTCACTTAAGATAAAAGGAGTAAGTCTTGAGCTTTAGAGATTTAGGTGACATCTTAGACTTATAAACATGCTATGCAACCTTATTTTAATCTTATCTTTATAAGGTGATAGCTTGGAATTATAAACATGATATGCAATTCCATTTCTTTATCTTTAAGATTTAAGGTGATGACTTGAAAATTAAACATGATGCAAGAACTTGAAATATAAACATGATACAAGAAGCCGGCGATGGTCTTGCAGGACCCGATAGAGAGAGAGAATATTAAGCAGGAGGCGCGGTAGTCCGCCGCAGGACGATAGAGGGAGAAGAGAATTATTATTACATCTTTTAGCTCCAATCTCAAGACTTTTTAAAGAATAAATTCTTTAACTCCAATAATCATATTTCTTTGCTTGTGATATATGGGCAAGTCTTTGAGCTCTAGGATCTTTAGGTGATGACATAAAATAACATGTTGTGCGTTGATTCTTTTAGCCATTATAAAATATAGTGAGAGCATAAATTAAATATGAGATCACAACCTCTTTATTATCTTGAAAGATTAAGTGATGACTTGAAACATAAACATGAAATACAAGCTTGGAATTTAAACATGAGAAATGCAAGTTCATTTATTCATTCTTGAAAATTTAGTGATGACATAGAAGGTAAACATGGTTATGCAAAGCATAAACTTAATCGTGAATGCAAATTCATTTTGTTTCTTTACTAGAGCTCCTTCAAGACTTTAAAAGAATTATAAATTCAACCCAATACATATGTTAACAAGAAATAAAACATAAAAGGAAAATACATCTTTTAAGTTCTAAACTAAAAATCTTTGTTTTAGCATCATAAAGCATTATTCTCTAAAGTTTTGCATCAAGTGGAATTTTCAAGCTTTAGAGGCCTAACTTGTGATGGATTTACAATCCACCCTCAAGGTCCTCATCATCAAGCTATCATCTTAGTTCCACCTAGGCCATATGGTTGAATTGGTTAGAGAAAAATTGAAGAAGAAAACCAAAATGAAAAGCTAAGGTAAGTTCATAATTTCATCATTTTGAGCTAAAAACACAACTCCTCAAAGCATAGAAATAAATTTAGAAACTACTCCCTACCTAATCTGAGTTGAAGAAGAGAGGAAGAGAACTTGGTTTCTTGAAGTGAAATGAAACAAAATCTCTTTGAAAAAAATTGAAGAAAGAATTGATGAAGGAGCAAGAAAGAAAGTTTGTGCTGCTCTTAAAAACTAGTTATGAACCAAGCATTCCAAGACCACTCAAGCAAGCCTATTTATAGAAGATTTTGAGGCTTCTAATTGGCCAAAATGATGAGGTAGTGGACGGAATTTTGCAGGAGAAATAAGGGAGGAAAAATCATTTTTAACAAACTTGTATGAAATTAAGGAATTATCTCTCTTATGGTGACATTTTGGCATTTGTTTTAGTGCAACTTTTGGCAATAATTCAGCTGCATAATGGCATCAATAATTTCATCCATTACAGCCCAAAGAAGTGAAATTTGTGTGTTCCATGCATTATTTAGGTGTAGGCAAGGTATTCATGTAATTTAGAGAATTTACGGTTAAGGGTTTAAGTGAATTAGTAAGCAATTTGGGTGTTTTTGGCTTGATTTGGGTTCTAATCAATCTAAATACATAATTTTAACTCTAGATTAATATTTAGAATTTAATAAGCTTTAATTTGAGCCTAATATTGCTTAGGTTTGGTATCTGAATCAAAAATCCTGAAATTAGCAAAAAGCGCCCAAAAGCAGGGGGCAAATCGTACTTTCACTTAAAAACTACCGAGGCCACCGAGCTTAACCAATGGTTAATCATGGCTTAAAAACACATTTTAAAACATTTTAGTGAGTTCGGGCTCGGCGCGCACATCGGAGTTAAAAAGCGACCACGAGGCGTTTTGGTCATTTCGTGCGTTGGAACTCAAAATTGAGATCCTTCTGCTTTATTAACACACATAACATAAACAATCCCTTATTATCCTCAAAATATCCCCTTGAGAATAGGTGGGGCCCACGATCCTCATTTTCTGAGTAAAATAACTTCAGGGGCATTTTGGTCATTTTATCTGTCTGAAGTCGGGATTTGCGACTCTCGCATGAATCGTTCCTACCCTCTCTTCTAATGTTATATTCCTTTATTGAGGATTGTTCGGCCTCAAATCTTATGTAATAATTACCTACGGTAATTTGGTAATTGAGTAATTTCTAATGACAGTAAAAATTACAGTAAAAATTTGGGCGTTACAGGTTCAATTCTCACAAACTCATAAAATTTGCCTTTATTCTCCTGACTAATAACTCCTCATCTATATTCAATAGCTATAATGTATTGTAGGCCTTGGGTGACAATGCCTATTAACTTGATGTACTTACAACAATCCTCTAATTGTTGCATTTATATACCTGAATCTAAACCATCAAACTTAGCTTATATATATCAATGCACTAACTTCAGCTTCCCATTCAGCTTCATTGAGCTCTTCTTTTCTTTTTGATTCAATTTGCTTTATAGGCTATGGCAATATTTTGGTATATACTGTGGCAGGAATGTTTGACTTAGTGAGGTAGATCAAAGAATGTGGTGATGATAAGTCTTGGAGGATTAGTGTAAGAGTTCTTAGGCTATAGAGAGTTCCTGCCTTCAATGATAGGCAACAAAAGCCCATGTTGGAAATGATCGTAATAGATGAAGAGGTCAATTATCAATATACTTTAACTTTTTTCTATTATTTCCTGCAAAAATCAATGAATATTACAATTAACTTCTACTAATAAGATGTTAACCTTTTCAGTTTATTGTTATTACCAACAGTCTATAAGAATTGCATGCTCAATTAAAAGTCAACATGTGAAGTTTTTTGAGGATGTCTTAATAGAAGGAAAGTTCTACATCATTTCAAATTTTGAGGTTTTTAAGAATACTGTTAAGTTCAAGCCAATAAGGCATGATTGCAGAATAATCGTCAAAAGGGAAACTCAAATTAGGCAAAATGAGAATGACTGCATACCTTCAAATGGTTTTGACTTTGTTCCCAATTGTGTCATCTTATCTCAACTGAAGGAAAATTATTATTTAGTTGGTCACTTTTAATGACAAGTGCATATTTTTCTACAGCTTTTCATCATATTACCTTATACTTTTTTTTTCTTCTACATTCAGATGTCATAGGGCTTCTGAGAGCAAAAGGAAATATATGTACTCATCCAAAGGATGGGAAAAACTTAATATACATCAAGCTGGAGCTAGATGATTTAGAGTATGCATTTTTTATACAATCATGCTATTTTTCTCTATATTAGCCACACTATATAAATCTGTCATTTCATAACTTTTCTTAATGTCTATCACATTTTGGCCTTTATTTCGGAGTAATCAAAACATTCGATGTACATTATGGGAAGATTATGCCATTGAATTTGATAGACATATTAAACAAAATCCAGCCACTGAATATATTGTTCTTCTACAACTTGGGAAATTGAATTTATACCAAGGTAAATTCAATAGTATAGTTATTTTTAAAGGCCTACTAATCACATCTGACCTTAATACGTACAAATAACATATTGTACAATGCGAAAAATGGGAGTATCCAATACAAACTACACTTCAAAGTTGTTTATTAATGAAGATTTTATTGAAGTCAAACAATTCAGACAAAGGTGTTTTATCCCTTTATCATGATTTATTTTTTACTTACTGTAGCAATTTCTTAACACAAATGTTTGTTGCTTATAGGCTCTATCATATAGATTCTCTAGCAGTTACACAAGTAACTGAGATACAAAATGATCCTTCATACTCATTAGAGGATGAATTCCTCAAGGAGAATCTCTACAAACCTATTTGTGATCTTAAGGAAGCAAATGAGGTTATTGCAAACCTTTTTCATGGTTCATTTGAAATATTTTCTCCTCTACAACTGCATTCATTACTTTCCATTAAAATGTGTCTTATTCTAAGGTGATAGAGCAACTCTTATCACCTTTGGCACTGTAAAGGACATCGAAACTGAGTACATTTGGTGGTATAAGGCATGTAAACAGTGCTTCCAAGGCTTGAAGGAACATATTAGAAGTTTTTATTGCAAGAAGTGTAATTCCTATCCAAATACATTTATTCCAAGGTACCTTATTGTTGCAATAATCTGTTGTTGCACCGGTTTTAGTAACTGAAATTCAAAGATATCGATTAACTATATTGTTCTATTGTACGAACAAGAACAACTTTAGATTAAGGGTTGAGGATGAAATAGGCTCCGCTATTTTCATTGTCTATGATAGGGAGGCAGCAAAGTATTTGAACATGTTAGCTAACTGCTCATTTGGCTAGGGTATTTTCCTTTCAAAACTACATAATCCTACAAACAATTATGTTCTTCCCCAGTGTGATTTTGTTTATTGACAAAATCTAAAAATGTAGGGAGGACAAAAGAAAGATTATCCTGGAGAAATAAATGCTTTTATGGAGAAAAAATTCCTCTTTAAAGTTTCTGTGAAGATTGATGATTTGAATTCCTTTTAGCCATCTGTCATAACTATTTTGAAGTTATGTTCTGATAAGGCTGTTATGTCAGCATTCAAAGAAAAATACAAGATAAATGATGTAGATTACGCTAATTAGTTTAAGCTTTCAATGCTTTGGATTAGTTACATTATCTAATTGTCCTAATTATTTGCCTCTTTACGTTTCAGTTGGGTTTTTTACCAGATAACTCTAATTTGTTAAGCAATGTTCCTGATTATTTTGATCCTAATAAGGTTAGTTCTATACACTTCTAGATAATGTAATACAAGAACTCGAAACACATTTGACTATAAAACTTTCTATTTGTCAAGAGACTTTCTCACAATCTTGTGAGAATGTTGGTGACATAGATGTAGCAAATTCCTGCACAGCATCAGAGACTATTAGTGAACTTCAATTATCAAAATGTTGCACACCTACCATCACCAAAGGTAAGAATGTTGGATTGCAAAGCCTTCTGATTCGTCTCCAGATGATTGTAATCAATCTTCTACCAAAATGAGAAAAATCATGAAAGATCATCAGGATTGAATGGACGTGGTTGGGCCCTTCACAGATTGGAACCTTCTATAAAGTTTAATTATATGGTGTTAAGGATTATAATAAACCTTTGTCTTTTGTGATTTCTATTTTGTCTTATGTTAGTTTGCTATAGTAAATTTTAACTCATGTCTATATTTTGGTTCTACTAGAAGAACATGAGGTCTCCATCATATGTAAAGCTTATGCCTTAATGACAACACGTTTAATGCTAATGGAGTTTGTTTAGCTAAAACACACATTTTCACTTTTATATCATTTATTTTTATAAATAAGCAACATAATAATTGTAACTTGAGCTATACAAAGACATATAGCTGCTGAAGACAGCCTAATACAGAAATGTAAATTAAACTTCATACTGTAAGTCTAATATGAATAGCACAATATAATTAGACAAAGGACACTATAGTCAAAATTCAAAGTCCACAATCAAATCCAAATGAAAACATAATAGATCTTATAAAATACTTATAAGTCTTTAGACTTTCTCTTGAAAATGGAAAAACTATCCTTCTAGACTTAATTGAAGACCCTGCCTTGAGAAATGATAGTTAAATAAATTACCATATCACTGGAAAATTAAAGCCTATGATCTCATAGGAATATAAATCAAACATATAGCAATCATTTTATCTCATACCAAATCAGTAGCCTTGAAAATGTAATAAGATTTGCAATAAATCATGTCTCAGTGTCTCTTAAATAAAAACAAGTCTATAGAACATAAAACCAGACACCAAAAGCCAATAATTAAATATAGTTATGGATCACTACTCATTTTGATAATTCTATAGATTGCAGTTAAAGTGCTACTTCAGTTTTAAATACATTGCCCTGAAAAATTAAAACCACAGCTGATTAATGAAATGATGTATGTAATTGCTATGGATTAGGTGAAAAGCTTAACAGAGATTATTACATGTAGTGATTTGAATTTATAAATATGATTGTGTTCTTATCAAACATCGAATTTACCTTGCTCCTTTCTTTGTACACATATTACACCAATACAAAATGCACATGCTAATCAATACCACCAAGAATGATCCAACAAGTGCTGTGACAATATTCTCACAGCATATATGAATATAAATTCAGCAGGTGCTATACACTCTTTACACCACAATAATTTTAGTTGATCTTCACAGAAGATGTTCAATACACTTCGTACCCCTTATCTAAGCTTTAATTGTGCATGATTTTTTGAATTATTGGAATGTCTAAGTGGTGGGAAAAGTTCTAAATTTTTCAACCACATAAACATTGTTAGGCTACTTTTTTTTCTTTCTTATGAGACCGCCTTTTACAAACCATAAAATTCAAAATATCAACTATTCCCACCAAAGTTAGTGACCAATGAAATAGCTCTGATAACGCTACATTGGTACTTACATTTCAACTTTTCTTATAATTTTTTAACTGGGGTTATTTTTAGGTTCTCAATATATTCAATAGCAGATGAACATGCAGTACTTGCTTTATTGAAAGAGTATAAACTCTTACTCCAACTTTCTAGCCTAGCACCTAAGCATCTACTCAAATCAGAATCTTGGTAAAAAGCTCCAATGGATTCATACTATTATCCCTTGATACCAAAATTAGCAAGAGTGAGGAGGAAGGAGATTTTGAACAGCAAAAGGAAGAGAAGCTTGGGTTCAGTACACACCGATAATATACTTAACATTGGTTAATTACTTCACTTCTATTTACTCTCCTCTTTAGCACAATAGAACAATGTACATGGACATCCATAACTACTTTCACTTATTCAAATTAATTAGATATCAACTTATGAAGGACAAATTGTTGTCATTCTACTTATAATGGATTTCTTTGAGTTTGCATCTCTATGGAAAAATCAATTTTGTTTTATTAGTTTCAATAAATCTATGATAATTGGACTACCAACCTTCAAACATTACAGGGAAAGGTGCTTACATAATATGATGGCTTATTAGAATATCAAGAGACCCTAGAATATAATTACTTTTGACATTATGTCTTTTGATTCCAAAATTTATCACCGTATTTACAGGGAACCTACCAACTAATATTCAGCATGCATATATTACAAATTTAGATCAATAGTCAAATTGCACACCAAGTGAATCATCAACCATGCAAGAAACAACAACAACCGTTGCTAAAGGTTTAAGAACAATGACTTTTTTTCAGCTTAAAAAAAGGAAATCATTTAGAACACCTCCATCAAACATTTCAAATGGTAAGTGTACCATATGCTTTTACACATATCAATAATTATATTTTTACATTTTCAATGCTACTAACATTCTTTTATATAACAACTATTGCTACAGTTAACTTATCTATTACCTGCAATGGCCAACAAAGTGATGGTGGAAAGGAGAATAATGAAATGAATATACAATATTCTCCTAATATCTGTAGTTCAAGGAAAAAAAATGGGTCAGGTATCCATGGATATGTGCTTAATGAAATAAAACTTTCACCTCCATTACTTTGCTATTATTCTAATCAATAAAGTTACTTAACAAATACAAAGGTCTGGTGATATTATAGGTACTCCAACCAATGATGTTTCATGTATTGGTCAAGGTTCCAGAAATCATCAACTTCCATCAGACCAATCTACATTAACTTCCACTAACTTCAGTTATTTATATTATGTTATAGTTTTTTTTTAAACTGAAATGATTTTTCTAGATTTAAAAATTTGGTCATATTATTTTTACTCTGTATCCAACAATTCAAATATGGAAAGCAATTGATACAGAGTTCAAGAGTCATTCAATCTGTAAGGAGCAATAATTTAGCTTTGTTTCAGAACTTAACTTTTTCAATTGGTGAATCATCTACACAAGGTTCAAACTATGTTTCGTTAAATAATATTGATCTAACGAAAGACTTTGAAGGTATACAAATTTATTACTTATTAAGTTTATACATGACATTACCTTCTCATTAAATTGATAGAATTTATATATCTTTAACATATTCCTTATTTTTCTAAACACTTTTTAGTTGTAAATGGTCATGACGATATTAACATAGTGCCAAATATAGATCACTTTGTGAACACTAGAGGATTCGATGACAATCCAGGTATAATTATTAGTAACTAAATTATCCATGTGTATTTATTTTAACCTTTTATATTATTGTGTGAGCTAAAATTACATAATTCACATATTTCACATATGCAGAAAAAATGTTCAATCATGAGGTCATTATAGAAGAAGGTATATATAATGAATTTATGTTAAAAAATATTTATGCAATAACTCAGAATGTCAGTTACATATAAATTATTTCAATAACAGATATATGGGATCTTGGAGATCCAGTTCATGAGTGTGAATTTTGCAAGGCATTGATGTGGCTTTCTGAAAGGCTTGCAAAGAGTAAAAAAAATAGCATTCCAAGGTTTTCATTGTGTTGCAAAGAGGGAAAAGTTCAATTGCCAAGTCTTTCAACACCTCCAACAATTTTACAAGATCTGCATACAATGGATGATGATAAGAGTAGACACTTCTTAAAAAATATAAGGGCATTTAATGAGATGTTTCCTTTTACTTCCATGGCGGGAAAGATAGATCACTGCATCAACGATGGAACTGCACCTTCTATTTTTTTACTTCGAGGGCAAAATTTTCATTGTATTGGAAGTCTCATTCCACTGGACAATGAAAAGCCCAAATTTGCACAGCTATACATTTATGACATGGATAATGAAATGGATAATAGAATTTTTGCTATTAGGAAATTTTCTTTTTTTAAAATCACATCTACTTAAAATTTGCAATATAGTCTAAATTATTTTATCCTATTTTGACAGATAAGGATTAGATTATTTGGCATTGGATTGTCAAATTGTTTCTGCTTTGAGGATAATGCTTGATGAGCATAATGTCTTGGCAAAGTCATTTGGGTATGCTAGAGACTGTAACATCCTAATTTTCAACCCAATACTCCTAGAACATATTTAGGTTGACCATTAGTCTATCACTCTTTTAGTCTCATTCTTTAAAATGTTTCTTTAAAATACTTACCGGAAAATACAGATAAAATTTTCTTTTCAAACATAAATGCAAAGTAAGAGCCACGCATATCTCGAACGAGCATTATTGTAACATCCCCTGCTGCTTTATGGATTGACGACTGTCCCCACAAACCAACACGGGTCTTTTCAGCATGCTTTGTCCTCACTCGCACGCTTCCTAGGAAAACTTCCCAGGAGGTCACCCATCCCAAAATTGCTCCAAGTCAAGCACGCTTAACTGTGGAGTTCTTTCAGTTTGGGCTACCGAAAAGAAGATGCATCTTGTTGTTATAGGTAGTACAAATCAATTCATATAAGCCCTCCTCAACTGTATAGTCCCATACCTATACAGTCTTAGGATCCCTCTCATTCGGGTGTGTAATCGGTTCATTCATGTACCCCTCCGCTTTCGAAGTCTTCCAGGAGCCGCTCCTTGTCCGTGCCTCTTTGCACCGGCGATCACTCCCCGACTTCGCAATCCCCGGGCGTTACAATTATCATAAAGCGTACCTCATATAAAAGAAAGCGATAAATGAGGACATCAATTAATTGCATATCTTTAGACAATCATGTGCACACCAATAATAATATTATATTAATTTAATAAACTGCCCACCTAGAAAAGGCGGGATAAGTTTGATACGTCATAAAAGCAAACACAACTGAAAGAAGAATACACAGAAAGCATAAAAGAAATCACCCCTACCCCAGTGCACCTAAAATGGATATCTTCTAGAACAAAAGAAGGCTATTCTAGTCTATGTGTGGTGTGTAACACCCTAAAAAAATTAGTTAAAAATTAATTTGAGCTTTACTAGTTGTAATTTTAAAAATCTGACAGTTTTAGCAATGATGAGGATATTCCAAGGGATTTGTAAAAAAAAAATGTGAATAGTAACCTACAGGCCCTACCGGTTTGTCGGAACAGCCGATACCCTAAAATTGGGCCTCGGAGATGCCTGAAACTAAGAAATTATAATATTAAGATTATAAGTGAGTAGGAATAAAGATTTCATACCTAGAATTAATTTTTCAAGCAATGTTTGATTACCCGAGTACACTATTTTACCCGATCAATAGAATTTCGGTGTGCGGTTTGTAACGTCCCGATTTTTCTATCTGAGAGGAAAATGACCAAAATGCCCCTGAGGTCATTTTCTGCTTGGAATTCAAGGATGGCTGGCCCGACAGTCCTCGAAGGGCCAACTCAATGTTTGAAGGGGATTGAATGGCTTTTGAATGGTTTCAGAGGCGAAAGTCTCATTTTCTGCAGTTTCGGGTCAAAATGACCAAAATACCCCTATAGCATTTTTACGCGGGCAAAAGTGCCGTTTGAGCCTGAAACTTTCCCCGAAGGTTTAAAACAATGTTTTTACATGTTTAAAAGCATCTGTTTAAGTCCCGGTGGTCCCGGACAGTTTTAGTGCAAAATTACGATTTTGCCCCTAGAAAAGTGTTTTTGAGCTTAATGACGTAATTGAGCAAACCTATGCAATATTAGGCTCTAATCGAAGATTAATTAATTTTCATAATTAATCTAGAGTCAAAATAAGCTATTAAAATTAATTAGAACCTAAAATTGCTTAGATTAGATTTAAATCTCTTTTTAAAACTCAAGATTTCACTCTTAGAATCTTGAATAGTATTTTCTCTCTCCAATTCTTTAAATCAAGGAATTGTGTCTAGAATTGTTTATGCACTAAAATGAGTTTATAACTCACTAATGATACAAGACCACTCCTTAAATATGTTTTGACAACCTTGATTACCCATTTTCTCACCTAAACACTTTCTTACAAATTCTTAATCTTAATCCTAATCAAAGATACACCTAAATACAACTCTAAACCACAATTAAAATGCAAGAAATCCTCCCCATGGCTGATGCAAGTTTCGGCCACCTCCCCCTCAATTACATCACATGTTGATTTGTTTTTCATTCAAAGAACCATGCTTGAGCCATACCTTGAACCATACCTCACCATACTTTGAACCATACATCACCATGCCTCAAGATCACAACATCTCACCTCATGGAACTCATGGGGTTGCTCATGCTTGGCCGAAACTTCATCCTCCTCCTTGCACCTTGTATTTGTTTCATTTCCCTATAAATAGCATGCTTGGGTGAACTTGCATCATTTTGGGTTCATTTGCTAAGTGTAAGTTTTCAAAGAACACTTCAAAGTTTCCTTTTTCTCTCAAGTTCAAGTATTCAAGTTCTTTAAGTTCTTCATCCTCTTCTCTTATCCCAATCTTTAACCACTAGGTAGGGATTTTCTTTCAAGTATTTCCTTTGTTTAAGTTCTTACTCTAGTTATGTGTTTATGGTTTCTCTTAAATCTTTTTAGAACTTCTTTCCCTCTCCTTTTTCTTCATCATTTTTGGCCATGGGCCTTGAGGACAAGGGAATGAGAGCTTGACGATGAGGTTTCATGGTGGTGATGTCCATCACTTGAACAATCTCTAAAGCTTGATCTTTGTTCTTGAGTTAAAGATGTTTTTAGTTTTTCTTCTTGAATCCTTGAAACTTTTCACTTTGATGATGTTTTAAAATGGTTACATGAACTCAATGATGAGGACTCATGATGTTGGTGTTAATGCATCATCAAGATCATGGTTTTTAGAGTTTCAAATGCTTCCTTTTCTTATTAAAAAGTTTCGGTTCCTTTTCCTTTTCTCTTTTCACATTTTTGGCCATATTGGCCAATGAGTTTCATAATGGCTTGATGATGAGAGCTTCTAGATGATGACTATGTGTTCATCACAATGAGGCCTCTAGAGCTTGGGATTTAATAAAAATGTTATTTATGACCTCATTTCAAGAAAAGAAACTTTGTATTCTAAAGAGCCCTTGAGGTTCACTCTTGTCTTTACTTTATCTTGTCATGATAAGTTTGGGTTGAGGTTTAAGTTCCTTTAAAGTCTTGTATGAGCTCTAATAAGAAATAAAATGGACTAGCATTCATATTTAAATTCAAGCTTATGCATTACATATTTACTTTGAGCTTTGCATTCATATTTATTTTCCAAGCCATCACTTAAAGTTAAAGGATAAAGAATGGATTGCACTCATATTTACATTCTTGTCTAGCATATTTACTTTTCATCACTAAAGAACATAAAGATTTAAAATGAGAGCTTGCACTATCACCTAACTAAACCTCAAAGCCTTTCTATTTTGGCCTTAAAGTCGATTGTTGCTGGGCCTAGAGCACTAAAATAAAGAAATGAATTTGCATATTTATATTTCAAGTTCTTGCATTTCATATTTACTTTAAAGCTCTCACTTTACTTTATAATGAAGAATAAAATGGAATGCATAACACGTTTATATTTTTGTCATCACTTAAAGAACCTAGAGCTCAAAGACTTGCCTTTTTTATCTCAAGATAAAGGTGGTTGTGGAAACATCCTCATGGATGCATATCTCGGCCATGTGATGATGATGAGCTTGGTGTGAGTCTCATCTAGTCACAAGAACCAACAACCTATATTCTAAGATTTTCTTTAGACCTCAAGAGTTTTATAAAATTATTACCAATGAGATTTATGAATTAAACTTCTCCTAGGAATGATTTAAACTAGCTACTGCCCTATGGCCATTCTTAGTCCCTTTTGTGAGATAAAATGGTTTTCAAAGAGTTTTAGAAATCCTAAAACGATTCTAAGAGAAACTAGCAATTTATATGTCTTGAAAATGTGAGATTATGTGTTCTATGGAATCTATGCTTTTCGATTCTGCCATGACATGTTTGCTGTTGTATGATGATGTTTTGACATGTTAAAATGTGTAAAAATTATATGTGTTGAAGAAGGAAGCTTTCTATGCATGTTAGGGAAGAAACTAGCTTTAAAGAAAAACAAGTTAAGTTCCAGCATAGTTTTGACCCATTAATTCTTAGCTTTTGCCAAAACTGTTTTAGTATGTTAACCTTCAGTTTAGGATTGTTTAAATATGAAAAACTTGGTAACATTTGATGTAGGATTGATTTTTAGAGCCTATAGAGAAACTAGTAACTAGAAAACCGTAAAAGTGCAATTCTAGAACACTTAGAAATATAATTTTATGATTCTATTACAGCATGATTAATCATAGCAAGAGTGATCTACAATTAGTGTAAATGTGTAGGAATCCCTCATAATTGGTTTAGATTTAATTAATAGCGCCTTAGGCAAAGACAAAACTCAGAAAGGGTCTAAAACGTAGTTTCTAGAACCCTATAATCACAAGATGTAAACTTTGCCCTTAAAGCATGATGCTGTCCAGATTCGGTGCTAGACATAAATATTTATAAGAATTGTTAGTTGGAAATCCTGAGGTGCATAAAAGGTTAATAGTGAACATTGGAATAATTATACCTCAAGTTAAAGACCCGTAAGGGTCAAAGCATAAGACACTATAGGTCCAAAGACATAATGAACCTTATGACTTCCAGTAGATGCATGATTGATTATGAGAATGATTTGATGTCTTGTGGTGATGTTGAATGGCTATACATGTTCTATATGTTTCGTGGCATAAAGTAGGTTTGAAGGAAATCCGGTGTACGCCGTTATGCTATCAAATTTCCCATCAAACTTGAGAATTTGAGAAAAGTTTGTAAAAAAACTCCTGGGTAACACCAGTTCGGCCGAGCACCCCCAGGAAAGGTTCTGGGTGACACCGGTTCGGTCGAGCACCTACAGAATAGATGTGACGTAACACTGAGACGCATTCCTCCCGCTACTGTGGGGAGGAGACAAATCCGTGAGGGTATTGACATTAAGCTTGCCAAAGCGGACAATTCGCTATGTACTAGATACCAGTAGAGCATTTCAAAGAAGGAAATGATCCTAAGATAGGTGATCCAAGAAAGTTAAGTATACCCCCTCTATTAGCCCTTATTAAATCTAGTGACGACTAGTTAGGATTGAGCTCATTCCTAAGCGATAGGTGAGATGTAGTTTGGTGACCAGATTATCGTCGGGCTGGTGAGTCGGTTGGATTTTTGGTGGATATGTTAAGAGGGTGGTCTTTAAGAAAAAGAACTTAAGAGTTCGACTTATGAGAAAGATGTCACATGAAAAGTACTGTGCCTTTTATGCCACGTATATGATTTATGTTTCTTTATGTTGAGCCCAAGAGCAATGATTTTCATATTAATATGCATATGGTATTGTCATGCGTTCATCAAATATCTGTTGCATTCATGTCATTAAGACTCATACTAAATGACACCCACTTTAGATAAAAGGATTTGGAAAGCTTAAAACCGAACCTTATGCATGTACACCTTTTTCATAATTAAAACTGAGGTGGCTGGGGACGGCGACGATGACACTCGTGTTAGAGTCGGGAATCCCTACTAAGAATCTTGAATGGGTTTTTCATCCTTTCTTTTTCTTCCGTGTCGTCTCTAGACAAGGATTACGACGAGGTTCGTGACTTCTTCTAAGGCTCGTGCTTAAGGGTCACACTAGCAAATGGAGTAGAGGATCGCCGCGGACGCATAGATAGTTTAGCTCTTGGATTGATACTCATCCAACCTCATAGGTGGATAAGGATCACTTCATATAAATAGGCATGTTTTGATGTAAATAATGGTACAATAATGCTAGTAATTTATGTATTTATAAAGGAGTGATGATATTATGATTGTTATGTATGATGCTATGTTTCATGATTATGAATGGTGTAATTACTTTTCTTGCACGATGTGGTTATGACGAATGTTAGGTTAGCGCGCGGCTCGCGTTTTGTTTTTCAAGTTTCGAAAAAGAAAAATTTATTCGTATCTTCCGCTAAGTATTTTAATGAAAGGTTTTGAAGAATAAGACTAAAAGAGTAATAGACTAATGATTAACCTAAATATGTTCTAGAGTATTGGGTTAAAAATTAGGATGTTACACGGTTTCTAACACTGTAAAAGCTACTTAATAGCTAAGTAAGCTTTATCAACCACTTTATGCCAAGTGGATGACAAGGATTGAAAATTGAAAAGCAAGTTTTAATCATGGCCTTTCATTTATTAATATTTTACTCGGGTGCTCATATCTCACCCGTTCAGTGGGATTTTGGTGTGCGATTTTGACAATGTAAAAGCTATTTATTCTACAAGTTAAAGAGAGCCACTTATCTTGAGCCAAGTGGCTGACCAAGATTCATTCTTTAACCAACAAACCAAATCTTAGCCATCCATTTTTCTTACTTTGGTCAAAGATCATTTAATTATACAATATAATACTCATTCTTTTATATATAACAAGATAACCACAAGTCAAGCTTCTTCAAGAAGCTCAAAATTTCATGCATCATGCTGTAAGGAGAGGGAAACCAGGTTCCTCCATGTCCAAGAGCTCAAACTTCACTTCAAATGCCAAAAACACTAGCCTAGAGTTGATAAAACACTAAACTTCCTCCACTAAACATATTCTACACATCAATACCTACAAATCTAACCGTTTGGAATTTCAATTCCTCATCAATCCTAACCTTGGTATCTCATACGTCACTGATTAAGGAAGGGCTTGGTGCTGATTTGGTGGCCTTGAGTTGAGCAAAATCAATCTTGGAGCATCCTTTGGAGCCAAGATCCCTAAAGCCATCAAAGTAGGGTTTTCTTTGGTCATTTCTTTCCAATTTTACGCTGGACTTTTCTGATTGTGTTTGGTACAAAATTTCTAGATATATTGGTCGATAATATGTTGATATTGATGTGTTAATTTTGGTGGAGTGTTTAGATGATGATAAAAATCATTTTTGCTCAAGAGAAATTGAAATATGCATGCTGGATTTTCGGTTCTGTTCTAGGCAGCAGATAATCACGAATTTTCTGGGTGAATTGTGGGTGTTTTCATGAGCTATAAAAATTATATGTTGAAGGTACATCCTAGGATAGTTCCATGAGTTTTCTTGAGCTCTGGTTTTGATTCCTAATGCCTTGAAAAATTCAAGAACTGAAGTTGTAACTATGCTGCCTGAAATGTTGAATCTGAAGCTGTGAACTTGTGACATTTTATTACCCTAGTAAATGATCGAATTATGAGCTGAAATTTTCACATGATATTAAGGACATATTGGAGTCCAACCCTGAATTTTTATATGATTTTATATGATCATTTGGTAGGGTAATAAAATTGGAAACTATGGCTATTGGCTGTAAACAGAGGGTTTCTAACCTCCGAAGTTGTCTAATTTTGTTGACATATTTAGAGAATTCTTTTTGTTATGAAATTTTTATGGAACCTTGTGGACACATTGAGGTGTCATTGAGAATTTTTATAGCATTTGAATTGATCATGTGGTGTGAGAAATAAATTGTGCTACTTGAGTGAAAAATCTGTCAATGTGCTAAAGTTGTGATGATGCCTTGAATTAGTGACCTAATGGCATTTGGTTCAAGTTGATGTGTATGAATGCATGCCATGGACTTCCAAGATTATGTTATGAGGAATGAATGAATAATATATATGGTTTGAATTATTATGAGATCAGAGAATTATTTTCACGCATATAGAAATGTGATGCATGTATATGTGAGCTTGAGGATGGTGTATGTGGTAAGTGAAAAATAAAGTCTCCTTTAACGTAAAAAGGACATGGCAAAGTCCCCTTTAATATAAAAAGGGCACGAAGAAGTCCCCTTTAATATGTAAAGGGCACGAAAAGGTCCCTTTTGTTTATCAAGGGCACGGGAGAGGTCCCTTTTTGTTTATAAAGGGCACGGGAAAGGTCCCTTTTGTTTATAAAAGGCACGGGAAAGGTCCCCATTAGGGCACGGAAAAGTCCCCTTTATTATGTCAAGGGCACGAAAAGATCATTGTAATTGCCCTATGTATATGTATATGTATATCTTGTTAAATTGTTGGTCTTGAAGGAATTCCTATGATGTTGAATGTTATGAAATACATGTTTTAAGTGATTGAATAATAAAAGAGACCCACTTTGGAAAGGTGATTTTATAATTTTAAAATGAACACTTGATATGTACATATTGCATGCTCATGCTTTCTTAATAAACCGAAGTGGCTGGGGCGATGATGATGACATTATGAATGTGTAATTGGGGAGTTACCCTACTGAGAATTTTAGAATCTCACCCCTATGTTTTTGTATTCCCGTGTCGTCTCCAGGTTGATGCAAAGAACCGAGGGACTGCTATGCAAAAGAACTCGGAAGTGCAATAGTGTAGTAGTTAATGCTTTTATTATATTGTATTTAGTGGAATTGATATGTGTGTAAATATGTTAGAGAACAAAGGTGTGTTAAAGCTCATAGAAGAGCTTCCCTTATGTACTTAACTCTGTATTAAATAAATAGTTTGGTTTCATTGCTATATATTTTAGTATAATTATGACCTAGTTATCTCGCAAACCAACCAAACTGGCTATAGATATTTAAGAAAGGTCCGCAAACTTAGAAGTAACAACTCTCGAGTATGACAACATAACTTAAGGATGAGGTTGTACTTGGGAGGATATTACATTATGGTATTAGAGCAGTTCATCCTTGTAGGACTGTAAGGAATGGACTAGCTATGCTTCCTTAGTAAATGTCATGCATTATAGCTCTATATATGTGTATGACTACTGGTTGAGATTGTTGTGGGTTGTTGCCACACTTAGCTTGGTATTGAGCCTGATCAACTCAATAATTCTTGTTTGGTGTGACAGGAACCGATGACTTCAAATCGGCATACTAGGAACAGTGCTGGAAACGAAACCGGTATGATGTAGAACACCCTAATATTTAACTCAACACGCCTAGGACGTATTTAAGTTAATTATTAGTCATTACTCTTTTGTTCTAGTTTTTAACTCAAAACTTCTTTAAAATACTTTAATGAAAATATGGGTAAAAATTTTTTTGAACTTAAATACCGAATTGTGAGCCGCGCATACTAAATATCTAACGTCATTATCTTGCCTGCGTAAGAGAGATGTTAGAAAGGAATAACAGGTAAATACATAATACAACCATGACATAACATAACTCAAATAATAATAACATATCAATAACTGTATCATAATAGTGATGTCTTGTAAACTTAAGGACATCAATATATATCCATCAATAGAATACAAACTGATAACTGAGATACGATCACTCTAAAGGCAAATATCCAAAAGGAAGTTATCTCCATAGCTCCTCGTCCAGTCTCAAGAAAAATCACGAACTACACCATCATTCATGTCTGGAGACGACACGGAAAGAAAAAGGGATGAGAAACTTACACAAGAATTTAGTAGGGCTTCCCGACTCTAACACAAGTGTTATCGTCATCGTCCCCAGGAACCTCGGTTTAATTATGAAAATAGTGAACATATATATAAGGTTCATTTATTAAGTTATAAATACCATTAGCCGAGGCCAGTATCTTTTAGCATGAATCTTAATGTCATGAATGCAACATATTAGTCATGGATGCATGTCAATATCATATACATAATATCATAAAATTCATAAAATGATGCATATGATATAAAGAACATCATGATCATCATTCTTACAGGTGACTTAAACTTCTTTATTCTCTTTTCCTTAGGGGCCACCCTATAATTCTCTCTTTTCTCGAGAGTTCTAGGTTATGAGCTCATACCTCACTAGTCGTCACTAGCGTAATCTTATCCCTTTTGATAAGTTAAATTCCCGACTCTTAAGATACAGGATAGGGGGCATTAGGATCACCTTTCATAACCTTTAATTCGGGGAGTCCAAAGGATCACTTCCTATTTGGATCACCTCTCATAACCTTTAATTCGGGGAGTCTAGAGGATCATTTCCATGTGTTTTATGTCACCTTAAATCTTGGCATGATATATGAGATGCAAACATGAATAACTTCATCATTTCAACATTTCATGCTCATAAACTTTATGAACTTATGCATCTCAATGAATCAAACATAACCATAACATGCCGTAATTTAAATCATATAAACATGCACCATATTTCATTGCATATATCCATAAGCCATATAAATTTCAACACATGAACATATCCTTCACGAGATATCAATCACGTTCATCTCATCAAATTTATCAATATTTATGCTTAAGCCCCAAAGGGTTCAAATCGCAATTTCTCAAAGATTTTGGGTCAAAATGTAAATATCTCTTTTTAACACATTCTCACAAACTAGAGATCTTTAACATTAACCAATACTTTCAAAAGACATATAACTACTAGAATCATATAAAACTCATCATAAAAATCTTTTAGGGCTATAGACCATATTTTAACATACTTTAGGGGTCAAAGTGCAGAATCGCTTGTTTTTAATATTTAACAATAACCAAAATTTCCAAAACTTTATCTAAAATTTATAAATGGTATTTTGGACTCATGGACACATTCAACATCATTAGTAGCTCTAAATAAAATCATTTGGTTGAAATAACATAGTTGATAGTTTAAACACAACTTTTCGAATTTTGCAAAACGGCTCAAACTAATACTTGTAATTACCCATTTATGCATCTATGGTACTAAAAATAATTTTTACAACAAATATAAGTAATTCTTAAGTGTGTGAATAATATGAACATCCTTGAACGACCCTTGAGCATAATCAGAAAATTAGTCTCCTTAAAGCTTCAAAAAAACACAATTTTAATTCTTTTTAGTTACTAAACTTTCCTAAAATGCTAAAAATAATTTTTATGACAATTATTAGTGAACCTTAAGTGTGTGAACAGCTATAAACACTAGTGAACAGTGGTGAACAATGATGAACAATGCTGAATAGAAATCAGAAAATTTATCATTCTAAAAGTTTCATAAAAACACAATTTTGATCCTTTTTAGTTACTAGTTTTTCCTAAGACACTAAAAACAATTTTTACAATAACTATTAGTGATTTAAACTCATCTAAACATCCTAAATCAATAACCATTCTAGTTCTAAAAGATTAGATCAGAATAATAAAACTATAGCATTTAAAATCATGAGAAAAACCATATTCCTAATCCTTTACGATTTCTAGGACTTTCAAAATTTCTTTGTACAACTTTAAAGACAAGGTCATACCTAAAAATAAAATATATCAAGCTTTAAATCAGAATTATATGAGGGCCAAAAATAAATAGATGAGAAGTGTCCATGGTCGAAATTGCCATTTAAGATAAAAGAAGTAAATCTTGAACTTTAGGATTTAGGTGATGACTAGAATCATAATCTTGTCTTATAACTTTATTATTATCATTATAAGGTGACAACTTGGAAATATAAATATGAAATGCAAGGCTTGAATTATAAATATAAAGATGCAAATTCATTCTTAGATCTCTATGATTTAAGTGATAACTTGAAATGTAAATATGAATATGCAAGTTCATATTATTATCTTCAAGAATTAAAGTGATAACTTGACATATAAATATGATTATGCAAAGCTTGAAATATAAATATGATGTGCAAGAACTTGAAATATAAATATGGATGCAAGTTCTTTTTTTTGTTATGTCTTATTAAGCTCAAAACTCAAAACTTAGCAATTCTTTCATTAATCTTTTGACATCAAGAATTAAACCTTGAGCTTTAGAGGTCATTTAAATGATGGATTCACAACCACCACCATGATTCCTCATCATCAAGCCATGATCAATATCAAGTCATAAAAATCGAAATATAAAGGAAGAACAAAAGAAAGAACATGAAATAAAATCCCTATCAAGTTGTTTCTTGTTATCAAAAGGTAATGCTTGATCTTTAGAGAAGTTAGAAGAAGAAAATATGTCCTTGATATGTCCTTGAAATTCGGCCAAGATTAGAGCAAATGGAGGGGGGATTTCTCTTGTGTTTTTGTGTTTGATAATGGAAAGGTGATGTGTTTAGGAGTTGATTTATGGTTATAATGTGTATGCTTGAGGTTTAGAGCTTGGCTAGAGGTTGGGAATGGAGTCTCCTGAGTGTGAATGAGGAAGAAGAAGAAAGCTTGAAGTATTGAGAGAATTAGAGAACTTTGAGCAAGCTTTGAGTAAGAAAACTATCAAGTAAGAAAATACTAAAGCTAGGAATGTTTGTGTGTGCATTTAGGCAATGGAAGAGCTCATATTTATAGGCCAAGGAGGGCTGTATGGCAGCTGCCTTGTGGCTGGAAAAATGGAGTTTTTTGTTCATTTTTAATTAAAGAAAACATGGAAAAAGAATGCTTTTATTCTTGTAATAATTTGGTCCATGCATAATGGATGAAATATTCTAAAATATGATGAAATGGAAGCTCCATTCACGATTTCTTTGGCTGATTGCAAGGCTAGAATTTTTAACTAAAAACAATGTAAAAGTAAGGAAAAGAAAGCAAGTGGTCTAATGATGTAGCATGTGTATTTTTGTTAAAAGAAAGAATTAAAATATTGTGAGATGAAGGACATGTTAATCCGTGGGCTTCCATTGCTGACAGGTGAGGAATTCTTTTGCTTAAACATAACTAAAAATAATGGAAAAGAAAGCTAAAGAAATGGTGATAAGGTTGGACATGTTTCTTTGTTGGAAAAACCTATTAAAATATGATGAAATGGAGCATTATGGCTGCTGCACAAAGGCTATATCACCATCAGAATTTTTGCTCAAAAATAATGCAAGACAAGTCAAAGAGCACATGCTATAGTTATGATCTATTTTAGGGTGTTTTAGGCTTTACAAAAATTAAAATTTGATGGTGGAAAGAAGCTGAAAACCGTGGCCATCATGGTGGTAATGTGGCAGAATTTTTTTGACTAAATAACTAGCAAGACAACTCAACAAAGCACAAGGTAAAGCAATGATGTATTCTTGTGTATCATTGTTGAAAGAAAAATTAAAATATCAAGGTGATGGAGGAGGAAGAATCCGTGAGTTTGCAAGGCTATCATGGGGGACAAGTTTTATTTTTTTCATTCATGGTAGGACATGTCTTTGAGGTGCATGATGTAGTGCATTATTCCTTGAATGGAATTTTAAAATATAAGCATCATGTGGAGCATGAAATGTCATGGCTGATTCAAGGAATTTGGGGGACAAAATTTCATTTATTATTCATGGTAGGACACAAGGATAGCTTATTTAATTAGGTGGTAGATTTAGAAATTGGTAATTTTGTTTAAAAAGATAAAACTAGGTGTGTAAGATAACTCAAGACTAGGTAAAAAGATAATCTTTATTTTAATAATAGAGTTAATCTCAATTGTGTTGAAAATCAATTAGTAATTTAAATTTTAATCTCAAGGTAAAGAAAGTAAATGCATTACATTTACCCTAATCTTTAACATTATAGGTTTCATGAGTTCTTTGTAATTAAGAAAGGAAATTAAATTTTCCTAAACAATCCTTAGTCTCTAATTACCTCTAGTAATTATTTTTAACCTTAGGTAATTATTTTTAACCTCAACTAATTATTTTAAACCCAAGGTTAATGAATATAATCAATTCGAGTTCAATTAGAGCTTTAACATTACCTTAATTATGCAAGTAAACTTATTTGGTATAACTAGGGGTAAAAAGATAATTTCACGTAAAAACTCCTTGTAAATATTGGACAATCTCAAATCATACTTAAAATAGTCATTTTGAACCTTTGGGTGGAAACCAAATTCAAAGATTATATAATTTCATGAAAAATTACTGCAGGGGTAAAACGGTAATTTTACTTACGGTAAAAATTGAGAATTGAGATTTTTACCTCTAAGGCACATATAATCCCCATCAGGAATAAAATTAACCCCTCAAAGATAATTTAGATTGGTTATCCTTAATTTCAAGGTAAAAGTGACCTCAGGGGCATTTTGGTCATTTTACATGTACAGAAAAATCGGGGTTTGCGACTTTTGCACGAATCGCTAATCAAGTCTCCTATGATATTTCTCTAATGTCATACTCCTTTATTGAGGATTATTTGACCTCGAATTACGTGTAAAAATTGCCTAGGGGCATTTTGGTAATTTTCACATAGCAGTAAAAATTGAGGCGTTACATGATGGACACTTTTCGTGAGATGGTGGCTGCCATGAGAACACAAGCTACAGTAGCCAATAGGATGATGGGAAGGTTGGATTGATACGCCGAAGGAAACCTAGTTGGGAATCCTGGAGGAGCAGAAGTGGACGTAGAATATCAGAAGTTCGTAGAGTTCAGGAAAGCAAACCCTCCACCCTTCCGAGGAGCTTTTGATCCGAATGAAGCAAAAGAATGGATCAAGGCTATGGAGAAGGTTTTCTATGTTCATCCTTGCACTGAGATCCAGAAAATGGCCTTTGCTACTTACATGCTAAAAGCAGATGCTAAATTCTGGTGGGTTGGCACCAAGGGATTATTCGAAACTTCTCAGACTGAAGTCACCTGGGATGTCTTCAAGGAAGCTTTCTACCACAAGTACTTCCCCACATCTGTGAGAAATGCAAAGGAATTAGAGTTCATGGCACTCAAGCAAGGGTCTATGAGTGTAGCAGAGTACATAGAAAAGTTTGAAGAGCTTTGCAAGTTTTCTACCATCTATCAACGTAATCCTGATGAAGTTTGGAAGTGCATGAAGTACGAAGGAGGTTTGCGTAAGGACATTGAAGCTACTGTGGGACTCTTAGAAATCCGGGATTATGCGACTTTGGTAAACAAATGTCGGCGTGCAGAGGACTCTAGCAAGAAGCTAGCAATTGCCCAATCTACTAAGGAAACTTCTAATAAAAGACTGGCCCTTAAAGACCAAGACTACCAGGATGACCTGCCCGTAAAGAAGCAGTTTCAATCAAGTCCACATAAGGATAAACAACAATGGTCAACCACAATCCAAGATTGTCCAAAATGTGGGAAGAACCATGGGGGTAGACCTTGCTTGGCCGGGCAGAATGTATGCTATCCCTGTGCAAAGCCAGGACATATAATGAGAGAGTGTCCAAATAAAAACTCAAAACCAACTATAAAGCCACAACACCAGATTAGGGTCTTCACCATAACTGCTGAGGGGACGTCACCACCCAAAAGGTAGGGACGTTTTAGGATGCGATTGTTACCTTTTGACTGAATTTTTGAGCTGTGTGTGCATTCCTTGTTTGATTTACGAAATTTGTCTTTGCAATTGTTTTCAAATGAATTTTGAGGGCAAAATTCTTTTTAAGGTGGGTGGTAATGTAACACCCTAAAAAAATTAGTTAAAAATTAATTTGAGCTTTACTAGTTGTAATTTTAAAAATCTGACAGTTTTAGTAATGATGAGGACGGTCCAAGGGATTTGTAAAAAAAAAAATGAATAGTAACCTAGGGGTCCCACCGGTCGTCAGAACAGTCAATACCCTAGAATTGGGCCTCGGAGATGCCTGAAACTAAGAAATTATAATATTAAGATTATAAATGAGTAGGAATAAAGATTTCATACCTAGAATTAATTTTTCAAACAATGTTTGATTACCTGGGTATACTATATTACCTAATCGGTAGAATTTCAGTGTGCGGTTTCTAACACCGTAAAAGCTACTTAGTGGCTAAGTAAGCTTTATCAACCACTTTATGCCAAGTGGATGACAATGATTGAAAATTGAAAAACAAGTTTTAATCATGACCTTTCATTTATTAATATTTTACTTGGGTGCTCATATTTCACCCGTTCGGTGGGATTTTGGTGTGCGATTTTGACACTGTAAAAGCTATTTATTCTACAAGTTAAAGAGAGCCACTTATCTTAAGCCAAATGGTTGATCAAGATTCAATCTTTGACTAACAAACCAAATCTTAGCCATCCATTTTTCTTACTTTGGTCAAAGATCATTTAATTATACAATATAATACTCATTCTTTTATATATAATAAGATAACCACAAGCCAAGCTTCTTCAAGAAGCTCAAAATTTCATGCATCATCCTGTAAGGAGAAGGAAACCAGGTTCCTCCATGTCCAAGAGCTCAAACTTCACTTCAAATGCCAAAAACACTAGCCTAGAGTTGATAAAACACTAAACTTCCTCCACTAAAC
The DNA here is from genome assembly GCA_031216125.1 of Dalbergia cochinchinensis. Lineage (NCBI taxonomy): Eukaryota > Viridiplantae > Streptophyta > Magnoliopsida > Fabales > Fabaceae > Dalbergia > Dalbergia cochinchinensis. The sequence continues at coordinate 26,687,505 of CM062375.1, read as the reverse complement.
ATATTCTACACATCAATACCTACAAATCTAACCATTTGGAATTTCAATTCCTCATCAATCCTAACGTTGGTATCTCATACGTCACTGATTAAGGAAGGGCTTGGTGCTGATTTGGTGGCCTTGAGTTGAGCAAAATCAATCTTGGAGCATCCTTTGGAGCCAAGATCCCTAAAGCCATCAAAGTAGGGTTTTCTTTGGTCATTTCTTTCCAATTTTACGCTGGACTTTTCTGATTGTGTTTGGTACAAAATTTCTAGATATATTGGTCGATAATATGTTGATATTGATGTGTTAATTTTGGTGGAGTGTTTAGATGATGATAAAAATCATTTTTGCTCAAGAGAAATTGAAATATGCATGTTGGATTTTCGGTTCTGTTCTAGGCAGCAGATAATCACGAATTTTTTGGGTGAATTGTGGGTGTTTTCATGAGCTATAAAAATTATATGTTGAAGGTACATCCTAAGATAGTTCCATGAGTTTTCTTGAGCTCTGGTTTTGATTCCTAATGCCTTGAAAAATTCAAGAACCGAAGTTGTAACTATGCTGCCTGAAATGTTGAATCTGAAGCTGTGAACTTGTGACATTTTATTACCCTAGTAAATGATCGAATTATGAGCTGAGCTTTTTACAGGATATTAAGGACATATTGGAGTCCAACCCTAAATTTTTATATGATTTTATATGATCATTTGGTAGGGTAATAAAATTGGAAACTATGGCTATTGGCTGTAAACAGGGGGTTTCTAACCTCCGAAGTTGTCTAATTTTGTTGACATATTTAGAGAATTCTTTTTGTTATGAAATTTTTATGGAATCTTGTGGACACATTGAGGTGTCATTGAGAATTTTTATAGCATTTGAATTGATCATGTGGTGTGAGAAATAAATTGTGCTACTTGAGTGAAAAATCTGCCAATGTGCTAAAGTTGTGATGATGCCTTGAATTAGTGACCTAATGGCATTTGGTTCAAGTTGATGTGTATGAATGCATGCCATGGACTTCCAAGATTATGTTATGAGGAATGAATGAATAATATATATAGGTTTGAAATATTATGAGATCAGAGAATTATGTTCACGCATATAGAAATATGATGCATGTATATATGAGCTTGAGGATGGTGTATATGGTAAGTGAAAAATAAAGTCCCTTTTAACATAAAAAGGGCATGGCAAAGTCCCCTTTAATATAAAAAAAGGCATGAAGAAGTCCCCTTTTGTAACATCCTAATTTTTAACCCAATACTCTAGAACATATTTAGGTTAATCATTAGTCTGTTACTTCATAGTTCTCATTTAACTTTGAATTACTTAGCGGAAAATACGGGTAAATTTTTTTTTTTTTTGAAATATAAAGTGAGAGCCAAGCGTGATACGATGATGAGCGTACACCATGTAAAGTGAAACAATTATCTCACAACATCATAACATGAGGCACAACATGAACATCACTGAATATCATCTCATATATATATAATTTGCCCACTTATAAGTGTGGGACTTAGTTTAGTACAGGGGAAATGCATAAAAGAAAATACAACATAAAACATGAACATAATCTACTCTACCCGACTGCACTAATAGGATAACCTCTAAACAAAGAAGGTTTATCCCCATCTAAGTGGTGTGTGCTCTGAAGATTACTCCATCGGTCCGATCGGCACTCCATCGACGTCGTCCTCGTGAGCGAGGCAAGTATCAGGAAGCTGTGCGAGCTCCTCGGGCGTAAAGAGGCGGAACGGGGATCGAGTGACCCAGCGGTGTGGCCGCATCTCGTCGTCGTGCAAGTCGGGGCTGAGTCCACGATATCCTCCAACGCCCTCCTCATCATCAATGGTGGAGAGGGCAGAGCTCGCTATACGGATGAGTAGGCGGGTCTCGACGGAGTCGGTCTCAGAAGTAGGTCCGGAGACGCATGTCCGGGATGGTCTTGCATGGCTAAGGCGGTGTGCATGCGCGAGCACTTTCTCGTCATGCGTCTGCGCACGGCTCAAAACCGCCGTCGTCGCCATAGGGTGCGATCGGAGAAGCGATGGGTGTGCGGGATGAAGCGGCGTCCTACATACATGAAAACCCGCACCGTGCACCCTCAAATGGTATGGCGACCGTGAGCGGGTCATAGTGCACCTCCCATGTCGGGGTGTCCACGAACACTACGAGCGTCGCCATCTGAAGAGCGTGACGGAAGAAAGAGATAGAGGGAGTGAGAATCTTGCTAAAGAATCTCGATGGGTCTCCTACTACCTAGGTGTCATCATCTCGTCCTCGGGAACCTTGGGTTTATTTATACAAAATGGTGAGCATGTATTAGGTTCATTTTTAAACTTTAAAATATATTTTAGCAAGGTCCATTCATTTTGGATGATCTTAATGTCATGGATGCAACATATTAGAAAATGTATGCATGGCACTACACACGATGCACATACATAAAACACAACATCAAGCATCATCATTCTTGGTGGCATAAAGTGGCAATAGTAACATTCATATGGGACAAAACTTAGTGACATAATCATAATCATGAACTTCTCTTCCTCATGGGCCACCCTAAAGACAATCGAGCTGGGGTGCTCGTGAACGGTGTCACCCGAGCGTGTCATACATCTGAGTTATGAGCTCATACCTTAACTAGTCGTCACTAGTTCTTACTTACCACTTAACGATAAAGCGTATCATAAATCATAAATCCAGACTATGCGGGTTAGAGGGCAAATCTCTTAGGGTGCTCAGGAACCGGTGTCACCTAAGAGTATAAATGGTACCGATGTCACATGAGTTCTATGGAGGTGCTCGGCTTGAACCGGTGTCATCCTAGAACCCATCTTAGTACCTTAATTTTCAAAATCTCTTTAAGTCCCCAAATTTGTCGGAAATTCGGCTAAAGCAGTCATTACACCGAATTTCCTTCCAAATTTGCTTTATGCCACATTAACATATAATCTCATAAATTCCTCATATGAATAACACCATCATCATTAGCATACTTCATGCATCATCATAAATCATCCAAACGCTTACCACTTAGGTAGAAGCTTATGCTTTGACCCTTACGGGTCTTAATCTTGAGATATAGTTCTCTACATCCGTCGTTCATATTTTAAGCACCTAAGGCTTATAATTAAACATCATTCATAATCCTCTCATTTTACTTTTAAATCTGAATAGCATAGGGTGGAAATCCTAACATGTGAATACGGGGTTCTAGAACTTACGTTTTAGACCCTTTCTTGGTTCGTTTTACTTGAAAGCTATATAGTAAATCTAAATCAATTATAGAGGCATTCCTATGCTTAAGGACTAAGTTATTAATCGTGTTTATCATGTTGTAAGGGTGCTGGACAGAATCCAGAAAATTAAATGTTCTAAGAGTTCTACATTTGCATTTTTACGGTTTTCTAGTTACTAGTTTCCCCATAGGTGCTAGAATTCAATTCTAACTCAAATGGTACCAAGTTTTTCATGTCTAAACAATATAAATCTGATTATGTCCCCATTAAAATAGTTTGGATTAGTTCCATAAACAAATGGGTCAAAACTATGTTAAATTCTAGCTTTACGGTATTTCTAGTTAGCTAGTTTTTCACCTATCATGCATAGGATCGCTTCTACATCATCACGATATTTTCACACATTCCAACACATGAAAACATCATCATACAGCATCACATTCACCACATCAGAACCGAAAACATCTTGCCTCAATAAGAGAAGTAAATTGACATTTCTAGGTACATAAGTTAACTAGTTTCTCTCGGAATCAATCTAGAACTTCTAAAACTCTTTGCAAAACATTTTAATTCATCAAGAGGCTAAGTGAAGCCTTAGGTCAGTGACCAAAACATATTCCATCCCTAAAGAGATTGGAATCACAACTTATAATGACATAACCTTATAAAGAATTTGTAAAACTTTAAGGAAAACTTAAAACATAGACTATTGGTCCTAGTAGCTAGATGAAAACTCATTGCAAGTCCATCATCACTACTTGGCCGAAAAACATACATTCAAAGTGTGGTTTGCATTAAACTTTAACTTGGAATGAAATGGGCAAGTCTTTGAGCTCTAGGTTCTTAAGTTACGACATAAACTAAACGTGCTCATGCTTTTCATTTTTAATCTTGCTTTCAAAGTAAAGTGATGACTTGAAATTAAATATGCAAGGCATAATTTAAACGTGCAAGCTTGAAAGTAAATATCATGAACATAATCTTAAACGTGCAAGCTTGAAAGTAAATATGCAAGATTCAATTCTTTATTTTAGTGCTCTTGGCCAACAACAATCGACTTTAAGGCCGAAATAGATAGGCATTCGAGAAATTAATTAGGTGATAATGCAAGTTCAATTCTTTATTTTAGTGCTCTAGGCCCAACAACAATCGACTTTAAGGCCGAAATAGAAAGGCTTCGAGAATTAAATTAAGTGATGATACAAGTTCCATTTTAATCTTTATGTTCTTAGGTGATAGCTTGAAAGTAAAGTGCATAGCAAGAATGTAAATATGAATGCAAGCATAAAATAAATTATGCAAGTTCATTTTATCTTTCTAGAGCTCTTAACAAGACTTTAAAGGAATTTAAACCTTAACCCAAACTCATTCAAACAAGGTAAAGTCAAGCTTGGAGTTCTTAGAACTCAACATAATATCTTGAGGAATCAAACTATGAAACTTAGAAAATCTCAAGGAAATGGCCGAAATCTCCAAGAAGAGAAAAGTGCATTTTAAAACTCTAGAGTTCATGATCTTGATGATATATTAACACCAACATCATGAGTCCTAATCATTGAGTTCATAGAGCCATTTTAAAACACCATCAAAGTTAAAGTTCTCAAAAGTTCAAGAAAGGAAAATCCAAAAACACTTTTGCTCAAGAACAAAAATCAAGCTCTAGAGTTTGTTTCAAGTGATGAACATCATCATGAAACTCTCATCATCAAGCTCTCATTCCTTTGTTCTCCAAGGCCCATGGCCGAAAATGAAAAAAAGGAAAGAAAAGAAGTTCTAAAAAGAATCAAGAGAAACTATGAACATTAAGCTTAGAACAAGAACTTTAAAGAAAGAATACATGAAAGAAAATCCCTACTTGGTGTGATGAACTTGAAGATGGAAGAAGAAGATGAAGAACTTGAAGAACTCCAAGAACTTGAAGAACACAAAGACTTTGAGAGAAAAAGAAAAGCTTTGAGTGTTTCCTAAACTTAGCAAATAATCTAAAAGTGGTGCAAGCTCCTCAAGGCATTCTATTTATAGAGAAATGAAACAAAAGGAGGGAGCTCATGGAGGAGGAGGTTTCGGCCATGAGGGTGCAGATTGGAGGCTTTCCATGAGTTCCATGAGGTGAGATAATGTGTTCTTGAGGTATGGTGAGGTATGGTTCAAAGCATGGTGAGGTATGGCTCAAGGTATGGCTCAAGCATGGCTCTTTGAGTGAGAAAACAATTTAATATGTGTGGTAATTAGGAGTGATGGCGAATATGCATCAGCCCATGGGGGAGGTTTCTTTGCATTTTAATTGTGGTTTAGAGTTGTGTTTAGGTGCATCTTTGATTATGCTTAAGATTAGAAATTTGTAAGAAAGTGTTTAGGTAAGGTAAATGGGTAATTAAAGGTGGTCTAGACATAATTAAGGGAGTGGTCTTGCACCATTAGAGAGTTAAATCCTCAATTTAGAGTCTAAATAACTCTAGACACATTTCCTTGATTTAAGGAATTGGAGAAAACACTATTTAAGATTCCAAGACTAGGAATCTTGAGTTCTAAAAAGGGATTTAAGTTTAATCTAAGAAATTTTAGGTTCTAATTAACTTTAATAAATTATTTTGACTCTAGATTAATTAGGGAAATAAATTAATCTTCGTTTAGAGCCTAATATTGCTTAGGTTTGCTTAATTACGTCATTAAGCTCAAAAACACTATTTTAGGGGCAAAATCGTAATTTTGCACTAAAACTGCCCGGGACCACCGGGACTTGAACAGACCTCTCTAGACACATGAAATCATGTTTTTAAACCTCTAGGGAAAGTTCAGGGCTCAAATGGCACTTTACAGCGTAAAAGCGCTATAGCATTATTTTGGTCATTTTGACAGCTGCGAAAGCAAATTTTCGCTTCCGAAAGCATTCAAAGGCCATTCAATCCCCTTCAAACATTGAGTTGACCCTTCAAGGATGACCGAGTTGGTTACCCTCGAGTTCGGGTCAGGATATGACCTCAGGGGCATTTTGGTCATTTCCCTCGGACAGAAAAATCGGGATGTTACACCTTTAATATGTAAAGGGCATGAAAAGGTCCCTTTTTGTTTATCAAGGGCACGGGAGAGGTCCCCTTTTGTTTATAAAGCGCACGGGAAAGGTCCCTTTTGTTTATAGAAGGCACGGGAAAGGTTCCTATTAGGGCACGAAAAAGTCCTCCTTATTATGTCAAGGGCACGAAAAGATCATTGTAATTGCCATATGTATATGTATACGTATATGTATATCTTGTTAAGTTATTAGTCTTGAAGGAATTTCTATGATGTTGAATGTTATCAAATACATGTTTTAAGTGATTGAATAATAAAAGAGACCCACTTTGAAAAGGTGATTTTATAATTTTAAAATGAACATTTGATATGTACGTATTGCATGCTCATGCTTTCTTAATAAACCGAAGTGGCTGGGACGATGATGATTACATTATGAATGTGTAATTGGGGAGTTACCCTACTGAGAATTTTAGAATTCTCACCCCTATGTTTTTGTGTTCCCGTGTCATCTCCAGGTTGATGCAGAGAGAGGAGGCTATATGCAAAAGAACTCGAAAATGCAATAATGTAGTAGTTAATGCTTTTGTTATGTTGTATTTAGTAGAATGGATATGTGTGTAAATATGTTAGAGAACAAAGGTGTGTTAAAGCTCATAGAAGAGCTTCCTTAATGTACTTAACTCTGTATTAAATAAATAGTTTGGTTTCATTGCTATATATTTTAGTATAATTATGACCTAGTTATCTCGCGAACCAACCAAACTGGCTATAGATATTTAAGAAAGGTCCGCAAACTTAGAAATAACAACTCTCGAGTACGACACCATAATTTAAGGATGAGGTTGTACTTAGGAGGATGTTACATGGTGTATGCACTGTCCCTCCCCAAGAGCCTCTATTGCTGCGATCCTGGAAAGGGCGGGACATAACTAACCAACTGGCGTATCTCTGCAGGAGTGGCCATGTAAAGTGGTTGGACGTGAGCTCCATGATGGGGGCACTTGGCCAACCTCCAGGCCAATCTTGGCTAAGTCATGGTCTCCCTGCTATCCCTTCTCATGAGCGAGGGAGAAAGGACAGAGCTCTCACTGTGCGGGTGGGTTGGTGGGTCCTCCGAGGGCTCAAAAGACTGTGAGCGGGGCACGTAGTCTGGGAAGTCATGTACAGATGACGCAATGGTGTGGGTACAGAGGATCCTCTGGTTGCGTGTTTGGGCGCGCTCAAAAACCATGTCGTCTCCATAGGGGGATGTCGGGGAAAAGCGATAGCTGGGTACTGGGTGTGCAAAAGGGCATCCTACCAACATGAAGACTCTGACAGCGCAACGCCCCTCAAAATGGTAGGATTGGTGCTCTGGATCAAAGTGGACCTCCCACACCGGGGTGTCAATGAAGACCATAAACATTGCCATCGTAATCTGAAGATGTGATGGGAAAAGAAGAGAAAAAGAGAAGGAGTGAGAATCTTACTAAAGAATCTCAGTAGGGAACCTCCTATCTAAGTGACATCGTCAACGTCCTCAGGAACCTTGGGTTTATTGTAAAAAGGTGTGCATGCTTAAGGTTTGTTATTAGGTTTTTAAACATAATTATCCAAGGCTCGTTCATTTTAAAATGAGTCTTAATGTCATGTATGCAACATAGCAAAGCATGAATGCATGACAATACATTATGCAAGAAAGCAATAGAACATAACATCAAGCAACATCATATAAGTGGCATAAAATGACATGTAACTTCTCATGTGGAACTTTCTCTTTTCTTAACTATGTGATATTAAACATTATACTTTGCATCATGGGGGCCGCCCTAAAACATCTCTAGGTTATGAGCTCATACCTAACTAGTCGTCACTAGTTCTTACTTATCCTCTGATAAGCGTAACGTAATAATAATCACGACTTCTAGAGTACGGGCTAGGGACATAAGGATCACATATCATAACCTTTAATTTGGGGAGTCGATAGGAATATTTCCTTCTTTGCAACGCTCTACTGGTATCTAGTACGCAGCGAATTGTCTGTTTTGGCAAGTTCAATATCAATACCCTCATGGATTTGCTTTCTCCCCCACCGGAGCGGGAGAAATGCGTCTCAGTGTTATGTCACATTTAAAATCTCATGGAGTTTTCAAAAACTTTCTTTAAGTCTTCAAATTTGATGGAAATTTGGCAGCATAATGGTGGTACATTGAATTTCCTTCAAATTTGCTTTATGCCACAAGAACTATGTACTTTCACATTTCAAAGTTCAGAATCAAAACAAATATTCAATGTCATACCACATATCCATTCATGTTGCATGCATCAACATATCATAACATGCCATGACTCAAGATTAATCACACCTAGTTCTTCATATATCTCTAGCATATACATCTCTAATATTCCATATGAAGCTATAATATGCAAAGGATGAGTTCTATCTCTAGAGATCAATGCCTTATAAAATAAATATGCTTATGATTCATAAATAGTCATACATACCTCATCAGTTTATATCAGGCAACTCATAGATTCATGTGTAAACAAGATCATGAATTCATATCATATAAAATCATAGATTTAAGCAACATAAGATCATGGCTTTATGTTATTCAAGTAGAGAAAATGTTTATTGCATACTTTGGGTTCTGGTAATCAATTACATGAGCCTTGTAATCGATTACACAACTTTGAATTTCAAAATAGAAAGGTTGAGGGCTCTGGTAATCAATTACATGAGCCTTGTAATCGATTACACCTGTTGAGAATACTCTCTGGGGCTTGAAGAACATCTGAGTAATCGATTACATGGAATGGTAATCGATTACTTGAGTCTAGAATATGTAATTTATTACATGATGTTGTAATCGATTACTTAAGCCAAAAGTTCATATTCGAGTATGGCAAAACTCTCTGGTAATCGATTATAAGGATTGATTACCAACACCTTCAAAATACAAAAATTTAAGTTTAAAACACCTTCTAAGTTATTCCATCCTTCTCAAACTATTTTGAACCATGTTCCAACACTCACTTTGAAATCAAAACATTTTTCCAAAGAGAAATGCCCATAGTTTCAAGATTTAGTTGAAAGAGTTAGGTCTTGAGCCTTAGATCTTTAGGTGATGACATAAACATAAACATGCTAATACAAGTTTCACTTTAATCTTAGCATTACCAAGTGGTGGCAAGGAAAAGTAAATGTGCAAGGCTTGAAAATAAACATGAGAATGCAAGTTTATTGTTAATCTTTAAGTCTAAGTGATAGCTTGAAACATAAACATGCTAGACAAGAAATGTAAACATGAAATGTAAGTTCATTTCTTATCTTTGAGCTTTAGGTGATGACTTGAAAAATAAATATAATATGCAAGTTCAATTCTTTATTTTAGTGCTCTAGATCCCTTAGAGTTTTTACTCTAAATCAACAATCAACTTTAAAGTTGAAATAAGTAGACTTTGAGATTAATTATTAAGGTGATAGCAAGGAAAATAAGTGAGTGCAATCCATTTACTATCTCTTTAAGTCCTAGGCTCAAGATTACTCTTTACAATAACATGGTTTCTTTGTTTACTAAAAACCTTTTTCAAAAGTGAAACCCTCATGCTTTAGAGGTCAAATAAATGATGATTTTGCAACTAATCCTCAAGATCCTCATCATCTAACTATAGTTTCTCATTGGATAGGCCGTTAAGGCTGAAACCAAAGAGAAGGAAAAGGATCACAACAAGAAAATTACCGATTAGTGATCGAAATTTCGATCGCTAAATGTAATAAACCAGTCACAAAACCTTTTAGCGATTGATTTTGTAACCGATTTATGTGGTAACTAGATTCAAGGTTGCTAAATTATTAGTGACCAATTTTTTGGTCACTAACTATTTTGACTAAATTTATGACCAAATTTTTTACCGAAATTCCCCCTCAACTAATTGAAAAAAGTTGGCTCAATAGTGACCGATTTTTCGGTCACTAATTCTTGTGACCGATTTTGTGACCGAATTTCTTCCTCAACCAATTGGCCTATTAGCGATCGATTTTTCAGTCACTAATTTTTGTGACCGATTTTGTAACCGAATTTCTCCCTCAACCAATTAGCCTATTAGCGACTAATTTTTTGGTCACTAATTTTTGTGACCGATTTTGTGACCAACTTTCTTCCTAACGTTTTATATCCCAAAAAATAATTTCGGCAGTTCAGAACCACTGATATATATAAAATATTGAAAAAAAGAAAAAACCACTCATTGTTGATATTCTTGGTCATAGTTCTAATTACAATTACTTTCTTCCTCTATTAGTTACTTTCAAGCATCCAAAAAATTCATAGTTCTCATTACTTATAAGATGAAAAGTGTCACAAAATAGAAACATAAAACAAAATATCTTACTTCTTACAAAGTCATATAAAACAAAATGAACAAATAAATAAGTGAACATAATTCATGGAACAATGTCATCATGATAGCCATGCCCCTTGATTCCTTTTATCATTTCCATGTGAGTGATCTACCATTTGTGGAGACAATCTGAATCAAAAGAAAATAGGAAGAGTAAATAGAAGAATGAGTACACTCAAAATGGACATACATGACAAAAAAGGGAAAAGATGACCCTATGCTGAGCTAAGCATTGTGAATCCAATATGAAATTCTTAAGCAGCAGATTTTTTATGCTTTAGAGTTTCTTCAACTCAAATTCATTAATAAAGCAACAAGACCATCCACATAATCTTTGATATGCACTAGAATTTAGAAAGTAATTAAATAGACTGCTATTATAACAGTTCAAAATCTCCAAAGAAACAGAAGCAAGGTAAAATCAAAATAAGTGCAAAGGAACTTAGCAAGAAAACACGATTAGCCATGGATCAGCTTTTGACTAAATTCAGATTAGAGTACGTACTCAACAGAAGGTTAGAAAATAATCAGTTTGTTTCGATTTAGAATGCTTTGCAGAGGTAATATCAAATAGGACATTTGAAAAAAAAATGTTACAAATATGCTTCTGATCTTCTTATCCCAACCTGCATTATTCAGCCATTTTAACAAACAATTAAACATAGACTTCAAAATCAAAATGGCTTAATGGTATTTTGTCATATCTGAAGCTTTTATACTTTTTGCCTGCGATAATGATTAGCAAAGGAAGAAGGTAAAAAAAATTAACCTGCAAAAATCCAGTGCAATCTTAGGTCAACGAACCTCCCTTCAACCAATCATCATCATCGCCCAGCCTCCCTTGACAAGTGTGCCTACTACCCAGTCTAAACCATTAGATTCATTTTACAATCCAAAAGTCAGAAATACCAAAAAAAAAAAAAAAAAAGTTTCTTAACCAAAATTCAAGATTTTCAAAGAACACAAAACAAGATAGGAATATTCTTGGCCCGTAGATTAAAGATATAGAAGATACATAGATTGCACAGTTTTCAAATTTTTTAGACTCCTCAAGAATTTGTAAAATCAATGCACAGAAACTGGAACATAGAAGGGAAATGGCCAAACCAAAGGAAAGGTTTCAGGCCACTGGAGGTTCGCGTCTGGTGGAAGCTCGAGTCCAGTCGGGGCTCACGTATGGTGGGGGCTGGCGTCAGGTGGAGGCTCGCGTCTCTGAGACTGCAAGAGAAAAAGCAGCAAGCTTGGAGCAGAGCAACGAGCTTGAGAGAGAAGATCAATGACCTTCAGAGAGAGGGGCTAATACAGCAGCGAATGGAGCTCGACCCGCAACCTTGGAGCTCGACCTGAGAGGGAGCGACAACGACTGATCTTGAGGGACTGAGGTGGCGGCGAATGGAGCTGGACCGGTGGCGATGGAGCTGGACCCGGCGAATGGAGATGGTGTGCGGTGAAGGGAGCTTCTCCAGGCCGCGAATGGTGGACCCGGCGGTGATGGAGCTGGACCCGGTGATGGGGAGCTGGGCCCGGCGACGGAGCTTGCTGGAAGCGGCGATGGAGCTTGCTGGACGCTGCCTTGGCTTAACTGGTGGTGTGGGGCTTGACTGGTGGTGTGGGCAGCAGAATTAGGGATTGGGAATAGAGAGTGTTAGGTTCGTGTAATCTGTGTACATTGGGTGGAGAGAGGGAAATGAAAAACACAAACGAGGGAAAACACAAGGCTTTTGGGACTTAATTTTTTTCAGGTTGGCGCTAAGTGAAGGAGGAAAAAAATATAGTTGAAAAAAAATTATAGTGAGAATGGGTATAGCTATAAATATGTTATAGTATGGTGTGAAAAATGCTATAGTGATAATAAAATATGAGCGTGGGTATATATTATTTATATTCACCGAAAAAATTATAGTGGCGATAAATTATGAGTTTAGGTATATGTTACTTGTGGCTACAACGAAAAAAATTTAGTGATAGCAAAATATAATTTTAAGTATAGATATCCTATACTCACGGTATTAATATCTGTCTCTATAACTTATAATGATGGTCCAATATATCTGTGGTTATATGCTACCTAACCTACGATTTATATATGTGTAGCTAAAAATTATCATGGATATATGTCAATTTTCTTGTAGTGCATGCTTTTAGTGTGTAAGAGTATTTGTGAGAAAGAGATTAAGTGTTTCAGTGTGCGTGTGTGAGTGTAGGTCTCTTCTCTTTTTTTTTTGGTTACAGGTCTCTTCTTGTGACCATTGTGGGGAGAAAGAAAAAAAAGAGGGAACAAAAAATTTTATGAGCTGTTTGGTTTGTGAAAAAATTTTCAGTTTTTATTTTCTAAAAATAGTTTTCATTTTTAATTTTTCAGTTTTAGAAAACCTGTTTGTTTTGATTCTATGTTTTCAGTTTCCAAAAAATGAAAACTTTGAAAATCCATTTGTTTTGTCTGGTTTTGATAAATTAAGAACATTTTAAAATAATTTTATATGAACTTCAAATTAAATTTTAATTGAAATAATTTTATTTTTAATAGACTATCATTTGATTCTTACAAAATTTTTAACATTAGTGATGTTGAAATATTGTTAATTTTGATATCAATTTGGTCATATTAAATTTTTTTCCAAATAAATTTAGTCCTAATTCTTTTAATTTTGACTTCAACTCAATCCTATCTGTTCTATGTTGTAGTTTAATAAAATTATGTATAAACAACAAGCAGTTAGAATTAGCCTTTGTCTTCTAACAAGATAATTTGGTATCAACCTTAAAATTGGAAATCTTGCCTTCAATACTCCAAAACATCTCTCAATGATATGAGCATGCACTTGAAGCAAATTTGGAAATGATGCAGAGAATAAACACAACCAGGAAACAATAAAAACAAATCAGAAAATTACAATACCATATATTTGTGGCTATATGCTACCTATACCTACAGTTTGTATATGTGTAGCTAAAACTTACCGTGGGTATATGGTAATTTTGTTGTAGTGAGTTGTAGATCGCACTGAAAATGTTATTTTAATCTTAGAGCAGTTTTGGCAACATACAGTACGAAAATCAATAATTCTAATATAGATAAATATCAATCACTAAATCGGTTATTAATCAAAATATTAATGACCGATTTAGCGGCCGAATTTTATAAAAGTTTGTATAAATAAATATTGGTCACTAAATTGGTTTATGAAAACAAATACTTCTAATGTAGATAAATATAGGTCATTAATCAAAATATTAGTAACCGATTTTATGAAAACAAATAATTCTAATGTAGCTAAATATTGGTCACTACATCGGTCACTAATCAAAATATTAGTGACCTATTTAGTGACCGCTATTTATGAAAATAAATAATTCTAACGTAAATAAAAATCGGTCACTAAATCGGTCACTGATCGAAATATTAGTGGCCGAATTTTATGAAAATAAATAATTCTAACGTAAATAAAAATCGGTCACTAAATCGATTACTAATCAAAATATTAGTGATCGAATTTTATGAAAGAAAGTTTTCTTATATAAATAAATATCAGTCACTAAATCCGTCACTAATTGAAATATTAGTGACCGATTTAGTGATTGATATTACGAAAACAAATAATTCTAATGTAGATAAATATCAGTCACTAAATCGATCACTAATCAAAATATTAGTGACCGATTTAGTGACTGAATTTTATGAAAATAAATAATTCTAACGTAAATAAATATCAGTCACTAAATCCGTCACTAATTGAAATATTAGTGACTGATTTAGTGACTGATTTTACGAAAACAAATAATTCTAATGTAGATAAATATCGGTCACTAAATCGGTCACCAAATTTTATGAAAATAAATAATTCTAACGTAAATAAAAATCGGTCACTAAATCGGCCACTAATTGAAATATTAGTGACCGATTTTACGAAAACAAATAATTCCAATGTAGATAAATATCGGTCACTAAATCGATCACTAATTGAAATATTAGTGACCAATTCAGTGATCAAATTTTATGAAAATAAATAATTCTAACGTAAATAAATAATTCTAACGTAAATAAAAATCAGTCACTAAATCGGTTACTAATTGAAATATTAGTGACCGATTTAGTGACCGAATTTTATGAAAGAAGGTTTTTCTTATATAAATAAATATCGATCACTAAATCGGTCATTAATTGAAATATTAGTGACCAATTTAGTGACTAATTTTTATGAGAGGAAGGTTTTTTCTTATAAATAAATATCGGTCACTAATTTTATTTAGTGACCGATTTTTTCCACCCTTTTCATTTTTCCTCATAGCTCAATTCGGTAGCTAATTCGGTTACTAATTCATCAATTTAGTGACTGATTTATTTTGGTTACAAAATCGGTCACTAATTGACATATTTCTAGTAGTGGATGAACAAAAACCAAAAGGAAAGTGGAGAGGGAAAGGAGAATCAACAAAAGAAAAGAATAGAAATCATTGAATCACTCCCTACCTTGGATGTGCTTCTTGACTGAGAGAGAGCTTGGTCCCTGAAAAAAGTAGAGGAAGAAGAACTCTTTAAGATTGAAGAAGAAAAGCTTGGAGTTGCAAGAATGAGCAAAGTTCTTGCAAGCTTCCTTAGATGCCTATTTATAGGAAAATGAAACATAAGAGGGTGAGAATGGGGAGAGGTGGCCGGCCAAGGGGAAGGAAGAGAGAGGGAAAATATCTCTTTCAATGTGTCATTCAAAGGCATGGTGGAGCATGATGAGGTATGGCTCAAGGTATGACTATTTGTGTGTAAAAATAAATCACCATATGATGAAAAATGGAGGAAAGGGTGCCAGCTTGTTCATGCAATAGGGGAGGAAAATTTTGTATTTAATTATGGTTTAGAGATGTGCTTAGGTGTATCTTTGATTTGGCTTATGATTAGGAGTTACTAGGTAAGCTTCTAGGTAACTAATTAGGTAATTAAGGGTACCAAGGCAAGATTTAGGGAGTGCTCTTGCTTCATTAGTGAGATTAAAACTCATTTTAGAGTGTAAACAATTGTAGGTACAATTCCTTAATTTAAGGAATTGGAGAGAGAAAATACTATTTAAGATTCCATGACTTGGAATATTCAGTTTTTAAAAAGAGATTTAAGTTTAATCTAAGCAATTTTAGGTTCTAATTAACTTTAATAAGTTATTTTGACTCTAGATTAATTATGGGGAAATTAATTAATCTTCAATTAGAGCCTAATATTGCTTAGATTTGCTTAATTTCATCATTAGGCCTAGAATGCACTATGTAGGGATAAAATCATAATTTTGTACAAAAACTACCCAAGACCACCGGGACTTAAACAGACATGCCCAAACTCATAAAAACATCATTTAAAACCTTTAGGTGAAGTTCAGGCTCAATCGGTTCATCAATCGATGCTAAACAGCCATAGGGGTGTTTTGGTCATTTAGCGCATCGAAACTCGAAAATGAGATTCTTCTGCTTTATTAGCATACATACCACACATAATCCTCTTTGAACATTGAATTGACCCTTCGAAGACTGCCGGGTCGGCTGTCCTCGAGTTATGGGTGAAAAATGACCTCAGGGGCATTTTGGTCATTTTCGCTCAGATAGAAAAATTGGGGCGTTACAGAGACAGATATAGGCAAGGTAATTTTTCAGAACTCAAATTAAAGTTAATTCGTAAGAGATATACTGATGGAAGAAGGTACAATCTACCTTCTGTATCTGAAGTGGCTACTTTGGTTGTGGGTGATATTGATGAATCAATGATTGAAAGAGACATGTTCATTGACACTCAATCAAAATTGTTTAAAAGAATTGATGTTCTGCACCCAATGTATCTTGCCTTACAATATCCTTTGCTTTTCCTATATGGAGAAGATGGATTTAGGCCAGATATTTCTACCTGTGATTCATCCAGTCGTTCTTCAGGTAAGAAAAGATTGAAGATTAGCATGAAAGAGTTCTTTGCATATAGGACACAAGACAGAGTACATGAGTCCTCCATAATACTCAAATCAAGAAGATTATTTCAGCAGTTCTTGGTAGATAGTTATACAATAGTAGAATCAGAGAGATTAAGATACATAAGACAAAACCAGCCAAGATTGAGAGTTGATCAATATAAACGTCTACATGAATGCTTAGTCAGAGGAGAGATTGATGCTGTAGCTATTGGTCAAAGAATAATTCTACCAAGTTCTTTTACTGGAGGACCAAGATACATGTTTAATAACTGTAAGGATGCATTTTCCATTTGTAAGTTTGCTGGGTATCCAAGTTATTTTATTACTATCACCTGCAACCCAGAATGGAAGAAGATCAGGAGATTTGTTAGAAAAAGAGGATTACATGCTGAGGATAGACCTAATATCCTATGTAGGGTATTCAAAATGAGATTGGATCAATTGATAAAGGACTTGAAAGAAAGCCATGTTTTTGGATAAATCAATGGATGGGAGTCTGATATTTTTTTTATCATGCTTATTCTTTTAACCTTTCTAATAGAAGTTATTTAATTAATGTTACTATTTTTTTAAAGATGTTTGCACTACTGAATTTCAAAAACGTGGCTTGCCTCATGCACACATTCTTCTATTCATGCACCCCAGATACAAGCCTCAATCACCTGATGACATAGGCAGGTATATTTTTGTAGAAATTCCAAATAAAGAAACAAATCAAAAGTTATATGCAATTGTAGAAAGATACATGGTTCATGGTCCATGTGGGAATCATAATAGAAATAGCCCATGCATGGCAAATGGTAGGTGCTCAAAATATTTCCCAAAAGGTTTTCGTCCAAGAACAATAATCGATGAGGCTGGGTTCCCAAAGTACAGACATAAGGATGATGGAAGGACAATTAACAAAAGGAATTATGTTTTGGATAATACTTATATAGTTCCTTACCATGCTATGTTGCTCTTAAAATATGGTTGTCATATCAATGTGGAATATACTTGCCAAACCTCTACAATTAAATATCTTTTCAAATATGTTCACAAAGGACATGATAGAGTAACTGCAGCTCTATTTCAAGGTGAAAGTTCAAGTTCTTCAAACATAAAAGTAGATGAAATCCGTAATTACTATGATTGCGAGTATATTAGTGCATGTGAAACTGCATGGAGGTTGTTTGGGTTTGAAATACAAGTTAAAGAACCTGTAGTAATTAGATTGCCATTTCATCTGCCCAACGAACAGCCAGTGGTATTCAAAGACCATGAAAATATTAATGATGTTTTACAAAAGGCAGATTACAGAAAAAAAACAATGTTATTAGGATGGATGGAGTGTAATAAATTGTATCTAGAAGCAAGATCTCTTACATATAATGAGTTGCCTGTGAAATTTGTTTGGAAAGATAACTGTTCAAAATGGATACTAAGAAAACAGGGTTTTGCTATTGGTAGAATTTCTCATGTTCTGGCTGGACATGGTGAAGATTATTATCTTCGTTTGCTATTAAACATTCAGAGAGGATGCATGAGTTTTGAAGATATTAGAACCATTGATGGTATTGTTTATAAGTCATTCAAGGATGCATGTTATGCTCTTGGTTTGCTTCAAGATGGCAAGGAGTTTATTAATGCCATTAATGAAGCAAGCTCTGTAACACCCCGATTTTTCTGTTTGAGTAAAAATGACCAAAATACCCCCAGGGTCATTTTTTACCCGGAATTCGAGGATAGCCGGCCCGACAGTTCTCGAAGGGTTAACTCCAATATTGAAGGGGATCGAACGAGTTAGGAATGATCTCGGAGATGAAAGTTTCATTTTTCGATTTTTCAGTTCAAAATGACCAAAATACCCCTATAGTGTTTTACGCGGGTATAAGTGTTGTTTGAGTCCGGAACTTTTCCAGAAAGTCTAACATGATATTTTTATGAGTTTGGGCATGTCTATTTAAGCCCTGGTGGTCCTGGGCAGCTTTTGTGTAAAATTACGATTTTGCCTCTGGAATAGTGCCGTTTGAGCCTAATGGTGTAATTAAGCAAACCTAATCAATATTAGGCTCTAATCGAAGATTAATTAATTTTCATAATCAATCTAGAGTCAAAATTATTTATTAAAATTAATTAGAACCTAAAATTGGTTAGATTAAGCTTAAACCTCTTTTAAAACTCAAGAGGTCAAGTCATGAAATCCTGAATAGTGTTTTCTCTATTCCAATCCCATGATTTAAGGAACCTAGGATGTGATTGAAAATCTTGATTGGATATGGTTTGACTCCACTAATGGGAAAGAATGCTCATTAATCCTTAAATAGCCTTAATTACTCATCCTTTCACTCAAACACTTAACTACAAACTCTTAATCTTAAGCCTAATCGAAGATACACTTAAACACATCACTAAAACCACAATTAAATGAGACATTTTCCTCCCCCTTGGATGCTCCAAAATGGCACCACCTTACCCCCCCAATGCATCACATGTTTGTTCATTCAAACACTCAAAGAGACATGCCACACCATACCCAAGCCCATACCTAGCTATTCTTACAACCTTACCTTGAAAAGACATAACCAAGAGATATTTTCTTTCCCTTCTTCCTCCCAAAATGGCGCCACCCCTCCTCCTTACCTCCCCTCGTGTTTCTTTTTTCCTATAAATAGACACCAAAGGAGAATTGCAAGAACATTTGGTCATTCTTACAATTCTAAGCTTTCCTTTCCTCATCTCAAGAGTTCTTTTTCTTCTTCTTCTTGTCCTCCATTTATTTTTCCAAGGTCAAACCCTCTCTCAATCAAGAAACACACCTAAGGTAGGGAGCTTGTTCTAAACCCATTCCTTTAATTCGATATGCTTTGTTCTTGTATTAAAATGTTATTTTGATGAAGCTTCTTGGGTTTCTCTTTTTCGGTTTTCTTCTTCTTCTTCCTTCTCCATTTCGACCTTCAAGGCCTTGTTTACTTTCCATGGTGATTTTGTTCCTCAAAAGTTTTAACTTTCATGTTGATGTCTTGACGTGAAAAGTTATATTTTTTCTTAGTTCAAACTCTTTTTCTCTCCTTTTACTTTTGGCTGTGAGGCTTGGTTTGAAAGCAAATTTTCTTAGCTTGATAATAAGGTTTCAAGATAATGGTCCTATGGTTATCATTTGAGAAACCCCTAAAGCTTGAAAACTTAGTTAAGATTTTGATCTTAACACATTTTGGCTTCTCTTTTCTTTCTCCTTAGCCTTGGTTTTCGGTTTTTCCTTTCCTTTCCTTTCCCTTTGGGTTCGGTTTTGGTTCCTTCTTCCTTGCCTTGTTTTTGATTCCAAAGAAAGGTTGTTAGTTATTTTGATCTCTTGATCCATTACCTTGAGCTTGATGATGGTGTTCAAACCATAAGGCTTCCTTGAAATCTTGGTACAAAGAACTCTAAAGCTCACTTTGTCTTGTTAAAGATATGTGTTGCATTAAGGTTTATATTCCTTTAAAGTCTTGTATGAGCTCTAGTAAAGAATATAAAATGAACTTGCATTCATATTTACATTTCTTGCCTAGCATGTTTATTTTTCAAGCCACCACCTAAAACTTAAAGATTAAAACAAGAGCTTGCATTTTCATATCACCTAATAATTAATCTTGAAGCTCTCTTATTTCAGCCTTAAAGTCGATTGTTGTGGAGCCTAGAGCACTAAAATAAAGAATTGAACTTGCATTCATGTTTACATTTCCTTGCCTAGCATATTTATTTCTTTTCAAATCATCACTTAAATGTAAAGGTAAGAATAAAGTTGCATCTCATGTTTATTTGAGCCATCACTTTACTTTTCTAATGAAGAATGAAATGAAGTGCATACCATGTTTATATTCTTGTTATCACCTAAAGATTCTAGAGCTCAAAGACTTGTCCATTTATCTCAAGCAAAGGTTGGACATGAGAGCATTCTCTTGAATGCAAAATTCACCATGTGATGATGATGAGCTTGGTGTGAAGTTTCATCTAGTTACAAGTGCCTATAATCTATGTCTTAGGATTTTCTTAAGCACAGGTGAACCCAAAGATTCTCTTTCAACTTAATCTTGAAACTATGGGCATTAATCTTTGTAAAAATGTTTTGATTTCAAAGTGAGCATTGGATTAAGGTTCAAAATGGTTTGAGAAGGAAGAAATAACTTAGAAGGTGTTTTAAACTTAAATTTTCATATTTTGAAGGTGCTGGTAATAAATTACCAGGTCCATGTAATCAATTACCAAAGAGTTTTTCCCTACTCGGATATGAACTTTTGACACATTCTGGACTCAAGTAATCGATTACCATTTCATGTAATCAATTACTCGGATGTTCTTGGAGCCCCAGAAAGTATTTTCAACTGGTGTAATTGATTACAAGGTCCATGTAATCGATTACCAGAGCCATCAATTTACCTGTTTTGAAACTCGAAACTGCGTAATCAATTACAAGGCTCATGTAATCGATTACCAGGACCCCAAGTATGAAATAAACATTTTTCGTACATAAATGACATGAAGCCATGATCTTATGTTGCTTGAATCTATGATTTTATATGCCTGATATAAATTAATGAGAAATGCATGACTATTCATGAATCATAAGTATGTTTATATTTTCATATGGAACATTAGAGATGCACATGCTAGAGATCTATGAAGAGCTAGGAATGATTATTCTTGAATCACGACATGTTATGATAAGTTGATGCATAAATCATGAATGGATATGTTGCACGATATTGATAAACTTGATTTGATTTTGAATATAGAATTATGATTGAATGTACATACTCTATATTTTTGTGGCATAAAGCAAGTTAGGGAAAATTTAGCGCACCACCGTTGTGCTGCCGAACTTTCACCAAACTTGAGGACTTAGAAAGTGTTTTGAAAGATATGAGATACGTTCTGGGTGACACCGGTTAGTCGAGCACCCCCAGGAACAAAACCATGAGGGTATTGACATCGAACTTGCCAAAGTGGACAAACAACTGTGTACTAGATACTAGTAATTGCATTTCAAAGAAGGAAATATTCCTATGGACTCCCCGAATTAAAGGTTATAATAGGTGATCCTTATGCTCCCTAGCCCATACTCTAGAAGTCAGGATTATTATGTTACGCTTATCAAGAGGGATAAGTAAGAACTAGTGATGACTAGCTAGGTATGAGCTCATAACCTAGAGATGTTTTTAGGGTGGCCCCCATGATGCAAAGTATAATGTTTAATGTCACATAATTGAGAAAGAGAAAGTTTCACATGAAAAAGTTACATGCCACTTTATGCCACTTATATGATGTTGCTTGATGTTGTATTCTATTATCTTCTTGCATAATGTATTACCATGCATTCATGCTTTGATATGCTGCATACATGACATTAAGATTCATTCTAAAATGAACGGACCTTGGATAATTATGTTTAAACGTAATAATGAACTATATGCATGCATACCTTTTTATAATAAACCCAAGATTCCTGAGAATGCGGGCGATGTCACTTAGATAGGAGATTCCCTACTGACATTCTTTAGTAAGATTCTCACTCCCTATTTCTTTCCATCGCATCCTCAAATCCTGATGGCGACTTTCGTGCTGTTCATTGACACCCCCTCCTGGGAGGTTCACTACGACCCCGACCATCAAACCTATCATTTTGAAAGGAGCTGCATCGTCTGAGTTTTTATGTTTTTGGGATGACCCTTTGCACATTCTGTACATAGTTATCATTTTTCTTCAACTTCTCCTTTTGGCGATGACATGGTCTTCGAGCATGCATGGACGCACAATGAGAGAATACTCCGCACGTATACCACTGCATCTGCCATTCGTGACATCCTGACTATGTTCACCGCTCCAGGCATTCGGAGACTGACCTATCAGAGGACACTCCTACCCATCTATATTTCGAGAGTTCTGCCCCCACTCCCTCACTGAGGGTGGAGGGTAGCGAGGAGATGGGTACATAGCCGAGGTTGGCACGAAGGCCAGCTATACAACCCGACATAGTACCCATGCTCAGGCATCTCGTGTGCCCACTCCCGACAAGCTTTGTCTATGGATCGGCTATGTTCCACCCTATCTGGACTACCAGCAGTAGGTCTCTTGGAGGATCAGTAGTGCACACACCACAACTAGTTTAGGATAATCTTCTTTTGTTTTAGAGGTTATCCATTTTAGGTGCACAAGGGTAGGGAGTGACTTCCTTTATGTTTTCCCTTTGTATTTTCCTTTGTATTCTCATTTTAGTTGTATTCGTACTTGTGATGTATTAAACTTATCCCACCTCCTGTAAGTAGGCGGTTATTATATTAATATAATATTATTGTGATGTGCATATGATTGTCCAATGTTATGGAGTTATTTGATGCTCTTATCTTAGCCTTCTTTTGTATGAGTTACGTTTTTTAACAACGCTCGCTTAAGATACGCCCGGCTCTTACTTTGCTTTTATAATTCAAGAAAAAAAAAACTTTACCCCATTGTTCGCTAAGTATTTTAAAGAAAGGTTTAAAGAATGAGACTAAAAGAGTAATAAACTAATGGTTAACATGAA
Source organism: Dalbergia cochinchinensis (assembly GCA_031216125.1). Classification (NCBI taxonomy): domain Eukaryota; kingdom Viridiplantae; phylum Streptophyta; class Magnoliopsida; order Fabales; family Fabaceae; genus Dalbergia; species Dalbergia cochinchinensis. The sequence goes on along the minus strand of CM062375.1, from coordinate 26,664,391 downwards.
TACGTTCTAGGAGTATTGGGTTAAAAATTAGGATGTTACAAGCTCATGGGCTTCAGGTACATATGTTAGAAAATTATTTGTGATTCTTTTAACATCTAACAATATCAATAGACCTAAAATTGTATGGCAAAAGTATTGGAAACATCTTTCAGACGATATTCTCTACAGGCAACAAAGATCACTTTTGTTTGAAGGTAATTAAACATTGTTTTTTAATTAGATAGTACAAATTAATATTTTTAATTCAGTCTTACATTATCACTTTTAATTTATTTTCATGATTTTCATTGTAGATTTGATTTTATCAGATGACCAGATCCAAAATTTAGCACTTGCTAACATAGAAGATTTGCTTCAATCAAATGGAAGGTCATTAAAGGAATATTGTAATATGCCTTTCCCTTCTGAAGAGGTACTTTCTACTATGCAAGATAGACTATTGATTGAGGAAATAAACTTTGATCAGAATGCTCAATTGAATGAACTGGCTAAATACATGACAACAATCACAGAGGAGCAAAAAAATGCCTTTGACAAAATAATTAATGCAGTTTACAGCGGGTTTGGTGGGTTCTTTTTCTTATATGGTTATGGAGGTACAGGTAAAACCTTTTTGTGGAAAACATTGTCAGCATACATAAGATCAAAAGGTGATATTGTTCTCAATGTGGCATCCAGTGGAATTGCTTCCTTACTCATTCCAAATGGAAGAACAACTCATTCAAGGTTTAAGATTCCTTTGAATATTAACAAAGACTCAACATGTAACATAAAACAAGGTAGCATACATGCAAGATTGTTGAATATGGAAAAATTAATTATCTGGGATGAAGCACCCATGCTAAGCAAGTACTGTTATGAAGCATTAGATAAATGCTTGAAAGATGTATTGAGATTTTCGACTGCTTTCAACTCTGAGATGCCGTTTGGTGGAAAAGATGTCGTATTGGGTGGAGATTTTAGACAAAATTTGCCTATTATTGCAAAGGGTTCAAGATAAGATATTGTTCAAGCTTCTATAAATTCTTCATATTTATGGTCTTCAAGTAGAGTTCTTAATCTAACAAAGAACATGAGGCTATCAAATGCTTCTGAACCTGCAAAGAATAAAAAGGTCATGGAATTCAGCAACTGGTTGTTGAATATAGGAGATGGACTTGCTAGGGATTGCAATAATGGCAAGGCTGAAGTTGAGATTCCAGGTGATATTCTGATACAAGATCTTGAATTTGGTTTTGATATCTTGATAGAATTTGTCTATCCTAACATTGTGGAAAATATATCTAATGATGACTATTAAGGAAAGGTCCATTCTAGCACCTACACTGGAGGTTGTTTCACATTGTTAACAACTACATAATGTCTAGGCTTGCTAGAGAAGAAAGGGTATATTTAAGCTCTGATTCATTATGCATTGTTGAGGGAAACATGGAGTCAGAACTAGATACTTTTTCACTTGAAATATTAAATGGGATAAATTGTTCTGGTCTTCCACTACACAAATTGATTCTGAAAGAAGGGGTTCCAGTAATGTTGTTGAGAAACATTGATCAATCAAATGGGCTCTGCAATGGAACTAGGTTGCAAATAAGAAGAATAGGAAACCATGTTATTGAATATTTGACTTTACTGGCAATAGAATTGGTGAGGTTGTTTTGATACCTGTAACATCCTAATTTTTAACCTAATACTCTAGAACATATTTAGGTTAATCATTAGTCTATTACTTCATAGTTTCCTCTTTACTTTAAAATACTTAGCGGAAAATACAGGTAAATTTTTTTTTTGGAATGTAAAAGCAAAGTGAGAGCCGTGCAATACGATGAATGATGAAGCATAAAAGAAATAAAACACAAATCCAAATAAACACCTCATGAACATCTGATCATAAAATATGTAATTACACGACATGATAAAACAAACCGCATATATAGATATCATATGCCTACTTAAGAAAAGCGGGACTTAGTTTAGTACAACACAGAACAATTACAACTGAAATAGAAATACAAGGAAACATAAAAGGAGAACACCTACACCTTAGTGCACCTAAAATGGATAACCTTTCAGAACAAAAAAAAGCTATCCTAATCTATGTGTGGTGTGTACACTATCACTCCTCAAGCGCCTCTACTGCTGGTAGTCCAGGTAGGGTGGGACATAGCCGATCCATCGGCGAAGCACATCTGGAGTGGGCACTCGTTGCGGCTGGACATGAGCTCCTCGACGGGGGCGCATAGACTACCTCCGAGCCAGCCTCAACTGTGTAACCGTCTCCTCACTATCCTCTACTCTTAGCGGGGGAGTAGGGGCAGAGCTCTCAGAGTATAGATGTGTGGGTGGATCTTCTAATGGGTCAGTCTCCGAGTGCCTCGAATGGGGGACATAGTCGAGAAAATCACGAATGGTAGATTCAGCAAAGTACGTGCGAAGTACCCTCTCATTATACATCTGCGCACGTTCAAAAACCATGTCATCGCCAAACGGGGAAGTTAGAGAAAAACGATGACTATGTACAGGGTGAGAAAAAAGGTGTCCCAAAAATATAAACACTCGGAGTGTACAGCTCCCCTCAAAATGATACGACCGGTGCTCCGGGTCGTAATGCACCTCCCAGGTGGGGGTATCAACGAACAACACGAAAGTCGCCATCTAAAGACGTGACAGAAAGAAAAGATAGAGGGGGTGAGAATCTTGCTAAAGAATCTCAGTAAGGCAACCTCCTATCTAGGTGTCATCATCTATGTCCTCAGGAACCTTGGGTTTCTTTGAAAAAGGCGAGCATGTATAAAATTCACTTATTAGGTTTCAAACTTAATTATCCAAGGTCCGTTCCTTTTAGGATGAGTCTTAATTAATGTCATGGATGCAACATAATAAAGCATGAATGCATGAAGATGCAACAGGCAGAAATCAATTAAACATTCATAGAGATGTCAACATAATACGGGTGGCATAAAGTGGCGTATACTTCTCATGTAAAAGCATTTCTCTTTCTGTAACTGTGTGACATTCAAAGCATCGTACTGTATATAGGGATCACCCTAAAATCATCTCTAGGTTATGAGCTCATACTTTAACTAGTCGTCACTAGTTCTTACTTATCATCTAATAAGCAAAATCTCAATAATAATAATAATAATAATCATAATAGAACACGTCACACCAGCATCAAGTACACGGTGAATATTGTCCTCTTCGGGGCATTAAGTATCGCCGTCCCCCTCAAGGATTTGTTTCTGGGGCGTTACATATCGCCGTCCCCCAAAACGCGTTCTCACAGTACTATGTCACATTCAAAACTCATATCTTTTTGAAAACTTTCTAAGTTCCTCAAATTTGTTAGAAATTCGGTAGCATAACCACGACACACCGAATTTATTCCAAATTTGCTTTATGCCACATTCATATATATATATACATCATCATGAGCATCATAGTCATCATAAATTTTCATAATAAAACATGCACCCATATGAAGTACTAAAGTTCATTATGCTCTTAAATATAGGGTGTCTTATGCTTTGATCCTTACAGAGCTTAAACTCGAGATTTATAATTATTCTAACTTTTGCTATTAACCTTTTATGCACCCAAGGATTCACAACTAAAGATTCTTACCAATATTTATGTTTGTCAATGAATCTGGATAGCGTCATGCTTAAAGGGCAGAATTACATCGTATGATTACGGGGGGTTTTAAAAACTACGTTTTAGACCCTTTCTATGTTCTGTCTTCACCTAAGGCGCTATGAATCAAACTTAAACCAATTATGGGGCATTCCTATGCCTATGAACTAATTATAATCCATGTTTACTACATTACAAGGTTGCTGGATAGAAACAGAGAATTAAATAATCTAAGTGTTCTAGAATTGCACTTTTACGATTTTCTAGTTACTAGTTTCTCTATAGGCGCTAAAAATCAATCCTAAATCATATGTTACCAAGTTTTTCATGATTAATCAACCCTAAACTGAATGTTATCGCATTAAAACAGTTTTGGCAGTGGCTAAAAATAAATGGGTAAAAACTATGTTAAAACTCAACTTTACGATTTTTCTATAAGACTAGTTTCTTTCCTAACATGCATAGAAAGGCTCCTACCTCAACATATATAATTTTTACACATTCTAGCATACCAAAACAACATCATACAACAGCAAGCACATGAGGTCAGAATCGAAACATTGAAGCTTAAGCATCGTTCAAAAATTGTGTCCTTAATACATACAAGTTACTAGTTTCTCTTGGATTCATTTTAGGACTTCTAAAACTCTTTGGAAACCAACTTATTTTACTAAAATCATCATAAACTAAACAAGGGCAGCAACCATTTGAGTTGGCCCAAGATTGGAATTTAAAATGTAAAATCATACTTGAAATATTCTTTGAGTTCTCCTATGCTTAAGAAAAATCCTAAGACATAGATTATGGGCACTTGTGACTAGATGAAACTCACACCAAGCTCATCATCATCACATGGCCGAATTGTGCATTCAAGGGAATGCTTCCATAATCAAACTTTAGCTTGAGATAAAAGGGCAAGTCTTTGAGCTCTAGGATCTTTAAGTGATGACAAAAGTAAACATGTTATGCATTTTATTTTATTCTTCATTATAAAGTAAAGTGAGAGCTTCAAAGTAAATATGAGATGCAAGAACTTGAAAGTAAATATGCAAGTTCATTTTATCTTTTAGGATTTAAGTGATAACTTGAAATATAAATATGAATGCAAGTCCGGTTCTTTATTTTAGTGTTCTAGACTCCACAACAATCGACTTTAAGGTCGAAATAGGTGAGCTTCGAGATTGATTATTAGGTGATATGAGAATGCAACTCTTGTTTTAATCTTTATGTTGTAGGTGATTAGCTCAAAAATAAATATGCTAAACAAGGAAAATAAATATTTAAGTTCATTTTTACATCTTTACTAGAACTCTTACAAGACTTTGAAGGAACTTAAACCTTAACCCAAACTTACCATAGCAAGGTAAAGCAAGCTTTAGAGTTCTTGTACCAAGGTTTACAAAGAAACCATATGGTTTGAACATCATCATCAATCTCAAGGAAATGGACTTAAAGGAATCAAATCAACAACTATTTTTAAACAAAACCTTTGAACATCAAAAGAAAGGAAAACAAGGCCGAAGCCATGGGGAGGAAAGGAACAGAACTTTAAAACTCTAGAGGCCATGATCTTGGTAACACATAAACTCCAACATCATGTGCTCTCATCCTTGAGTCATTTTTATCCAAAAACAAACCTTCAAAACCTAAACCATAGCAAGGAAAAAGAGAAGGAAAAAAAACCGAAGCCAAACAAGAAAAGGAAAAGGGAAAAGAAACAGAAACCATTGAAAGAAAAGAAAGGGATAGCCAAAATGTGTTGAGATTAAGACTAAGTTTCAAGCTTTAGAGGTTTCTCAAATGATAATCATGAGTCCATTATCTTGAAACCTCATCATCAAGCCATGGTTTTTCTTCCAAGATAGGCCATCATGGCCGAAATTAAAAAGGAAGAAAAAGGAAGCCAAGAAACCAAAAAAAGAAAGAAAAGAGAAGGAATGAAGAACTAAAGATTCAAGAGAAATCATAAAGCACATAACTAAATAAGAACTTTTACTGAATGAAACACTTAAAATAAAATCCCTACCAAGTGATTGGAGGTTGAGATGAGAGAAGAAGTTGAAGAAAAGGATCTCTTGAACTTGAGAGAAAAAGGAAAGCTTTAAGGTGCTCTTAAAAACTCAACTTAGCAAATGAACCAAAAGTGGTCCAAGCATGCTATTTATAGAGGAATGAAACATGAAGGGTGAAAATGGGGGGAAGAATGGTGCCATTTTTAGGGGAGGTAGGAAGGAGAAAATATCTCTTGATTATTTCATTTCAAGGTAAGGTGTAAGGCATGGTGTAGGCATGGGTTTAGGCATGGTGTAGCATTCTTCTTTGAGTGTGTAAGTGAACAAATTTGTGATGCAAGAGGGGATGAGGTGGCACCACTTTTTGGGGATCCAAGGGGAGGAAAATCTTTCATTTAATTGTGGTTTAGAGGTGTGTTTAGGTGTAGTTTTGATTAGGCTTAGGATTAGGAACTTGCAAGTAAGTGTGTAAGTGAAAGGATAGGTAATCAAGGTTATTTTAAGGCATAATTAGTGAGCATTCTAGCCCATTAGTGGGGTCAAAATCCTACTCTACCTAGGCTTCGTGGAGTATGGAGAGTTAATAGTGAAAATACTATTTAAAATTCTATGTCTTGGGAACTTGAGTTTTTTTTTTTAAAAAGAAAAGGGGTTTGAGTTTAATCTAAGCAATCTTAGGTTCTAATTAATTTTACTGACTTATTTTGACTCTAGATTAATTATGAAAATTAATTAATCTTTGATTAGAGCCTAATATTGCTTAGATTTACTTAATTACATCATTAAGCTCAAATGGTACTATGGCAGGGGCAAAATCATAATTTTGCACAAAAACTGCCCGGGATCATCGGAACTTAAACAGATACTTTTAAACACATGAAAACGTCATTTTAAACTTTTGGGGAAAGTTTCAGGTTCAAACGGCACCTTTATCCGCGTAAAACGCTATAGGGGTAGTTTGGTTATTTTGACCCGAAACTGCAGAAAACACGATTTTTGTTTTCGAAATCACTCAAGAACCATCCAATCCCCTTTAAACATTGAGTTGACCCTTCGAGAACTGCCGGGCTGGCTATCCTCGAATTCCGGGCGGAAAATGACCTCATGGCATTTTGATCATTTTCTCTCAGACATAAAAAAAATCGAGGCGTTACAATACCCAAAATGAATATGATCCCAAACAATGATTCAATTCCAATTAAATTTCAAAAAAGACAATTTCCAGTAATTGTTTCTTTTGCTATGACCATCAACAAATCCCAAGGCCAAACATTCTCTACAGTTGGACTATGTCTACCAAGACCAATATTCACTCATGGCCAATTATATGTAGCTCTTTCACGGGTAAAAGAAAAGAGTGGATTGAGAATTTTATTGGAAAATCATGATTCTATAAGAAATGGATACACAATAAATGTTGTTTACAGGGAAATTTTTCAGAATGTCTATTTAAATGGTACATTAACACTAAAACATTACATTTTTGTACTTGACAAATTTATAATTTATATGATATTTATTTACTTACACCTATATTTTAATATTTTGCAGGGGATTTATAGTAGAAAATCATATCTATGGCAAAACACACGGTCCAAATGTCTTTTGAAAGTGTTATTGTAATGTAGTTTCTCTTATACAAACCTGGTATCTACCTAATAGCAATATCATAATATTGATATTTATATTGCTATGCTTTTTTAAGTCATCTCTACGGATAACTAGAAAAAGAAATACACTCCATCTAATTAATTATACAACACTTGACTTAAAACATATTCAACTATTGTTATCCACGCCAAGTTTCTTTTTCATCTCTGATCAACCTCCATCATATGCTGGTTAGTCTCCACTACCTGTCAATGGAGCTACGATTCCTCAACTAATATATTCTTCCTCCAATTGGCTAAGCTCTAATTTTTCCCCAAACCAACCTCATTTCCTTACTGCCAATCTCTATCACACCCCAGCTGCTCTCCATCACTTGTTAACTGAGCTTTGCTTCAAACTAGACTCCATCACACATGCACATAAACTTTATAATATTTCACAACTTTCAACTTTATATTCAAATACTAATTTAATTTAGATTTCATCATTAAAATTTTAATCAGAATTTATCTATTATTCCCGTGCAAAGCACGGGCTATTACACTAGTGTGTATGTGTATATATATATATAAGTCTATATTTATAGTTCTATTTAATTATATCGATACCTAAAAAGAAATATTAAAAATGTGGCTCGATGGGCATTGTAGTGTTTGGCAAGCCACTAGTAATGATAAAATGAATGTCCTAATAGACACTTATGTTTTAAGCGTTAAAATAATATTTTTATTAGAAAAATGGCAAGTTGGTAAAGAATATTCTAATAGAATAAACCAAATTAATTAATTAGGTACAGTAAATTTTTAAAACGAAAAGTTTAGATGAAAAATATAAATATAATTGATAATAATACTAATGGTTTAATATTATACAAATCATGTTATACACAAAAAGAAACAGTTTTTTTATTATTAAAATCAACTTTTTCATTTTGTGTAATGTCATCAAAATCTTCGAGTAAATTTACAAAAGGAAAATGAATAATTATATACATTTATTATCACGTATAACTTATTCTAGAACTAATTGTTAATTAATTAGTCCATTGAGTTAATAATATGATGCCCATATCTAGCTGTGACTATATTTTACGGGAGTTGTAATTATTGATTTAGTTCCCCCCTCCTCTCCTCCTGAGTTGTCTCATTTCTATGGAATCAATAAACATATACAAACTTTTAGGACTTGTTTGGTTTCAGTTTTTAATTTTCAGGATTTTGTGACAAAAATATTGAAAACTAGAAATGAAAATTAAAAACTAGAATTTATAGATCCTTTTTGGTTTGAGTTTCCATTTTTAGTTTGAGTTTCCAGTTTTCTGTTTTCCAATTTTCTAGATTTTTGTAAAGGAAATATTGAAAATTTTGAAAACTACAAATTCCAGTTTTCAGTTTTTATTTCTAGTTTTCAGTATTTCCTTCATAAAATGCTGAAAACTTAAAAACTAAAAATAAAAATTGAAATCAAATAGGCTCTTAGTTTCAAAATTTTCAGCATTTCTTTCACAAAATTTGAAAAACTGAAAATGGAAACTAAAAACTAGAAAGTGAAAACTTAAACCAAACAAGCCTTTACTCTCCAATTTAGTCATATTCCATGCCCCGACATGAGAAATAATTGCATGTTTGTAATACCCCAGGTTTTAAATAAAAGAGCTAGACAATTTTTTTTTTGAATTAGAAACAGTGTCATTCGTCTTTACCTGTCATTTGGGTCCTAGATTTCACTAAATCTAGATCCTATATGTCCTTGGAGAGCTCTATCATAGAGCCATGGTCCTAGGATTAAAAGTCCCGGTAATGATTCCCTAGAGAAAAATGAGTTGAAGAGTGATTTTTAATGAATTTTATGAAACTCTTAAACATTTTATTTTTGGCTAACGAGTTTATAAAATCGTAAGAATTCCCGAATTTGAACTAAAATCTAAAATTTGGATTTTGAATTGTTGGGATTTTGATTTTTCTAATATTTTATTTTTATTTTCTTATTTATATTTATGCTTTAAAGTTAATCAAGAATAAAATAAATGAGGGCATTAACTTGTAAATAAATGAGTACGGAGACAGTCCAATCAGCCTAGTCCAATACATACCAATATATGACTTCCTGGGAGATCGCGCAGACAGTCATATGACTGCCCAGGCGGTTATCAGAGAGTAAGGCAGTGCGGAAGCTAGAGAGGGGATCGCCCAGGTGTTCAACAAATTTATAAAAACACTCATTTTGGGGTTCCAGACCATTCTTCACAACCCTCAACACCCCCTCACCCTCAAACTCGGTTCTTCCACCATTTCACCCCATCCAAGCTCCATTTCACTCAATCTAACTCCAATCTTTCACTTTCAAGGCTTAAAGGTAAAAGATTTTACTAGTTTTATCTCCTTTTCCTCCAAATCTTTCATGGTTCTTGGGACTTTACTGATATCCCTCTATTTTCATGAAGTCATGGTGCTCCCTTTGTGTTAGAGTTGGATTTGAGCCATTGAAGAGATTATTAAAGGTTAATCTAGAGTATTATGGCTGTTACATCATATACTGGTGTTATTCCTTCTTTTCAGAGTTATGTTGATGTTGTTTCTACGGATTCCACCCCAGTGGGTTCACATCTATTATCTCTATGTTATGCATTAGAGTTATTTTCATAAAGATATCATTTACTGCTTGATTTTAGAGATTTCTGCAAAGAAGTTTGAGATTACTACTGGTTTATATGTTTTAGAGCTCCTGATTTTAGAGCATGAAACTAGTTTTTGATAAAACTTATGGGACCATATTTTTTGTACTGAATTTATGTTGAATTGAAGATCTCTGTGATTGTTAGAGGCTTTTATGATTGTTTTCATGGATCTCTGTTTTAATTCATAATTCCATATCCAAGAATCTCTTAGGATAATAGCTATGATGAGTTGTCATTAGAGCTAGATTTACTAACTTTAATTTGCAAATTTTTGTGAGGGTCCTTTTGTAACGCCCCGATTTTTCCGAGTACAAATAGCCAAAATGCCGTTGAAGCCATTTTTATTGGGAGGATAAGGATAGTCGGCCCCGACCATCCTCAAAGGGCTGTTTTAATATTGAATGGGGATTATGTGTGTTGTATGTGTTAATAGAGCAGAAAAATCTCATTCTTTGAGTTCCTGCGCGCAAAATTACCAAAACACCCTTACATCTAATTAACACAGAATTGATTCCCGACTGGACCTGGACTTTGCCCGGGAGCTTGAAATGTTGTTTTTAAGGGTTGTTTAATGATTGGTTGAGCCTAGGTGGTCCTGGAGAGTTTTTGTAAAAAATTACCGTTTTGCCCCTGATTAAGGGCATAATGAGCTTAATTACATAATTAACGAACGCTAAGCAATATTAGGCTCTAAGTAAAGAGTAATTAATTTTAATAATTAATCTAGAGTCAAAATAATTAATTGAGGTTAATTAGAGCCTAAAATTGCTTAATGAAACTCAAAATCCTTTTCTTGAATTAAGACTTTATGTCACATTTTCATGAATAGTATTTTTCCTATTCCAATTCCATGATTTAAGGAAATCAAGATGTGATTGAGAATCTTGATTAGAAGGGGTTTGACTCTACTAATGAGCAAAAACACTCTTTAATCTTGTCTTGAGTAACCTTAATTACTCATATTCTCATCTAAACACTTGATTACAACTCCTAATCCATGACCTAATCAAATCAACTTCTAAACACACTCATAAACCAACATTTAAATGAGATATTCCTCCCCCATTTTCCTCTTAATATGGCCGGCCATTCCCCTTCTATTTGCATCCATCACATGTTGAAATTCAATTAAAATATACATTCAAAGAACCATACCTTGAGCCATACTTAGCCATTCCTTAAACTATGCCTACACCATACCATGAAAAGAGATATTTTCTCTTCCTTTCCCTCCCAAAGGCCGTTGGCCACTCCTCTCCCTCATGCCCCCATATGTTTCATTTTTTTATAAATAGGTACCAAAAGAATGCTTGCAAGAACATTTGAGCATTCTTGCAACCTCAAGCATTCTTCCTTTGATCTCCAAGAATCCTTCTCTTCTTCTTTTTCATTCTTCCAAAGAGCCACCACCCTCCACCACTTCTCAACCCCAAACCACCACATAACCACCATAGATCTTCCTCTAAACACCTAACCTTTCCATTTCCAAGATCAACACTTAAGAAAACCTCCTCCTTCCTTTTCTTTCTCACTTGGTCGAATTCATCTTGGCCCCAAGGAAGAATTTTCTTTTAATTTCCTTTCCAAGACCAAGCTCTTCTCTTTTCAAAGAAAAATACCTTTGGTAGGGAGTTGTTTTGAAGTTTTTCATTCTTTTCTTTTGTATTACTCTTGGATTGAGATGTTATACTGTTGGTTTTCTCTTTCTCGTTCTCATTTTTGGTTTCTTATCTTCCTTTTCTTTCTCTTCATTTTCAACCTTGATGGCCTTGTTAATGGAAAAACCATGGCTTGATTATGAGGATCTTGAATGTTAGTTGCAAAACCATCATTTACTTAACCTATAAAGCTTAAAGGTTCTACTTTTAAGAGTTTTTGCAAATAAAGATGTCACTTGGTTTTCTTTGATAAGATTTACTTTAGCAAAAGATAAAAGGATATGGTTATGTTTCCATCTAATTAACTTAAGTTCAAGACTTATCCCTTTCAACTTTAAAGTTGATCAATATTCTAGAGTAATTATTCTAAATAGGAGTTTTGAGCATAAAACTAAAAAGGAATAATTGGTCATTCTTTCACTTTGCAAACCTTGGAGTTGATCGGTGTTTTAGAATTATCACTTGAAATAAGAGTCTTGAGCGTAAACCTAAAGAAGTAATAAAGGGAAATGCATTCATGTTTATCTTTCAAGTATTTGGATTTTATATTTACATTCAAGTCTTGCACCTCATATTTATTTCCAAGTTGTCACCTAAAGCTTGAAGATAAGAAATGAACTTGCATTCCATGTTTATATTTCTTGTCTAGCATGTTTATATTTCAAGCTATCACCTAAATTTAAAGATTAAAAATGAACTTGCATTCCCATATTTAATTTTGAACTTTGCATATCATGTTTATATTTCCCTTGCCATCACCTTATTATACCAAGATTGAAATGAGACTTGCATTTGCATATTTAAGTTTATACCATTACCTAAATAATATAGTACTCAAGACTTACTCCCTTCAACTTACATGAGGATTTTGGTCCATGAAATATCTATCTTCATAAATAAGATTTAGTTCTTCAAGAAAATAAGGAATGATATATTATTATCTTGAGAAAATGAAGTTTGTGTCTTACAAATTTTCCTTGAAATATAAGCTTGATCTTAAAAGTGTTAAAGCTTAGTTCACATAACCAAAAACTATTTGGGCTCTCAGCCCTTGCTACTAAATGAAAGGCAATATTTGTGTTTCTATAAGGATAAAGTTAATTATGAGTGTATCTCTTGATCTAGAATTAATTTAAAGAAAGACTAAGTCACTATAAATGCCTATTTTGTATTCTTGCATGATCCTAGGAAATTAAATTTTAGTTTCTATTCCAAACCTTCTAGATTTGATGTATGCTGTATGGAATGTGTTTACCATGAGAAATTTTGTTACTCTACTGAGATTCTTTATTAAGTTTCTCACTCTCTCTATCTTTTCCTTCCCTCACGTCTTCAGAGGTTGATGGTGACATTCATGATCTACCTTGACGTGCCCACTTGGGAAATGCACTAGGACGCCGCCCATCGGTCATATCACTTTGTGGGTCATTGTGTCGTTTGCCTTTTTGTGTTCATGGACTACCCCTTTGCACACCCAGTTTCCAGCTTCCGGTTCTCTCCTGCTTCCTTCTTTGGCGACAACCTCGTCTTCGGGTGTGTGTGTCCTCGTGAGGAGCGGACTTGCCATACTCTGCTGACTGCCTCCGCCATTCGCGACTTTTCGGAGTATGTGCCCTGTTCTCCCTCGACTTTTTCGAAGACGGATCCATCCGAGGACCCAGGTACCCTTCGAGGGTTCTTCTCCTACCGTTCCTATGGATTTTGGTGAGGGCAGTGAAACCATAGTTACACAACCGATACGTAGAGGATGAGTGAGGATGACTCCTCATCGAGGAGCCTATGCCCGACTTGCGCATCGACTGGCTCCTATTGCATGCCCGACCTGTGCCAGGCATAGTGGGTTGGATAGGTCCCTCCTCCTTGGGGTGGGCAGTAGTAGGAGCCGGCAACTATCATTTTGGTGCTTGAGCATATGCCTGGCACAGGATAGCCTCCTTTTATTTTAGGGGTTATCTACTTTAGATACACTAGGGTAGGCGAGGGTTTATGGTTTATGTACCTTATGTTTTTATGTATTTCGGATGACTGTACTTATTGCTACTATCTAACTGATAGAGAAATTTTTAGGCATCTATTATTGTTCATACTTGGCCTAATTTGCTTCTATATGTGTTTAATGCTAATGATTTAATTGAGTTTTGCATTATTGGGTCTCATTGGATTTAATTGTTGAAATTTGGTTAATTTCGAATTTTACACTCACTATGACCTTTTGTCTTCCATAGATCATTTTAGGCTCTACAAATATCGGATTTAGGTGATCTTGGTGGCTCCTGAAAGTTAAGATCGAGATTTATAATTTTGGGTTTCACAGGCTTCATCAAATTCGGTCCGTTTCAAGGCTTAATTGGGCTTCCAAGTTCCGGAGCTAATGTTTAGGCGGGTCCAAGACCTTTCCTCACATAATTGGGCATATCTCACTCATTTCTGATCCAATTAAGGCATATAATATGTCTCTGGAAAGCTTATCCAGAGAGGATTATCTTATCTAGATCAGATTTCAGAAATCAGGAAAATCTGGATAATATAAGGTTAGTGATAAGTGGAAATCCAGGTAGGGACATATGATTGCCTATAAATTTCTGTTTCCTTTGCAATTCTGTACTCAATCAACAATAAAGAACCAGAAACTTGTATTTGCATTTTTCCTTTCAAACTCAAGGTGTTCATACAGAGAGCTTGCTAATGGAGATGTCCATGGAAGGCTAAACTTCTCTCAATCCTTGACATCATAGATAGTTGGTTTGAATTCGGAGTTCCTGTTGTATAAATCTTATTTGTATGTATGCTTTCCTTTTCTAAACCTCAATTTCGATTATGGATTTGGTTATTTAACATGATCATGTTTGAATTATATCTGATTAGATATAGGACTGAATTCATTAGTGAAATTGAAGTAAAGGCTGAATAACCGATTGGTTGTTCAGGTTAATCCAAACTGCACGTAATTTGACATTCATTTAAATTGCGATTGTGATTTAAGGATTGTTGAGTAAAAACTGTATGATTATATAGTTGATTTGGATTAACAGAGTAGCATACAAAGTTAACTCTTTTGAACTGTGATGAATTCTGCTAATAGTCATGATGTCCGGGATTGATTCTTTGATCAAGTGTGATTCTATTCTATTTCTGTTTCTGTAATCTTTTCATTCTGTTTCATTCTAAAAATCACAAACTTCCTCCCCCCCGCCTTTTTATTGTTATTAGTATTTACAATTCGATAACATAACTGATGTGTCCTGAGGAAGAATGACTTAAGTCTACTTATACTACAAATAAGGGGATTTAGACTATTTTGATATTGGATGCGACAGTACATATCAAAATTTGGCGCTGTTGCCTGGGATGCATATTATGTTATCTGATCTTGTTATATATGTGTGTTTCAAATAATTCTGCACATATTTATTCAGATTTCACTAACAGTGGTGTTGCAGGCTGTTGTTTCTTGTTGCTGCAGAAAATACAAGTATTTTTTGACTTACTCATTTTACCTCGAAAAAATTCTAGAAAATCAGAAAAAAAAAGTAATAGACCCAAGACAATTATCAAAGTAATTGTCTTGCTATGCTTATTTTTCCAAAAATCCTTCATTTAGACCACTTTTTTTTAAATTTTTTTAAATTTTTTCTATTTTTTAAAATGAAAAAATTAGTCAGATTACTTCCCTAGTATTTTAGAGTACTTCTATGCTATTATTTATTTTTTTTAAAAAAATTAATTGATAGGACTTTTCAATTTCTATTATATTTCGCAGTATATAGGCTATTTTGAGTTGTGTTCCTGAATTCTAGTTGTGCTTTTTGTGTGTGTGTGCATGACAATGTCTGATCCTGGTGAATTGTATGCACATGATCCTGAAATAGATAGAACTTTTCATAGATTGAATAGAGTGAATATGAATTTGGTTTTTCATAGTGTTGCTGATAGTAATCAAGGTGTTAATTTGAGTGATTCTGCAAGTGATTCTGTATCTGATTGTGCATCTGATATCAGTGTTCTTGTATCTGAAATTAGTATTGATAACATGGCTAACAGAACTTTGAAAGAATTGGCTGCACCTGATGTTGCATATCAGCCTTTGTGTATTCAATATCCTAAGTTAGAGGTGCCATTTGAGCTTGAGTCTGGTCTAATCTATTTGCTGCCCAAGTTTCATGGTCTTGCAGGAGAGGATCCTAATAAGCATCTTAAGGAGTTTCATGTTGTGTGCTCCACCATGCGACCTCAAGGAGTGCCTGAAGAGCATATCAAGTTGAAAGCATTTCCTTTCTCTTTAGATGTCAAGCAAAGGATCAAGTTGTATTATCTTCATCCAGGTTCTGTTACTACATGGCAAGAAATGAAGAGATTGTTCTTAGAGAAGTTCTTCCCTGCATCCAGAACAGCATTTATCTGAAAAAATATTTGTGGCATCAGGTAGTTCTCTGGGGAGACTTTATATGAGAACTGGGAGAGATTCAAAAAGTTGTGTGCAACATGTCCTTACCACCAGATTAATGAACAGCTTTTCATCCAATATTTCTATGAAAGGCTGATTCAAAATGATAGAAATATGGTTGATGCAGCAAGTGGTGGAGCATTGATGGACAAGACACCTGTAGAAGCCAGAACTCTAATGGCTAACATGGCAGCCAACTCACAGCAGTTTGGCTCAAGATCTTTTGCACCAGCTAAGGGAGTCAATGAGGTGACTGCAGCTGCTGATAATCAGAGGCTGGAAAATAAGATAACCGAGCTTACATCTCTTGTAAGACAACTAGCTATTGGACAACACCAGCAAATCAATACAGCAAATCAGTGTCCTTCACAAGTATGCGGCATATGTACCACCACAGGTCATTATACTGATGCATGTCCTACATTACAAGAAACTGATCCAGGAGTACAAGACTCAACTGCAGTGGCCGGAATGTTCATTGAATGGCCGCAGCAACAGCAACCATACAGACCTCAACAACAGTAAAAGTATGATCCATTTTCTGAGAGGTACAATCTAGGGTGGAGAAATCATCCTAACCTGAGATATGGTCCTGTGCAGCAAAATGAACCACAGCAACAAAAATTTCAAACAGTAGGACCAAGTCCAAGTCAAAGCAATGAGTACCAACCACCTCCATTTAGACAGCAGCAGAATATGATGCAACCCATGCAGAGTACCAGTTCAGATCCTACATTAGAGGATTTGGTGAAACAGATGGCGACCAGTAACCTACAGTTCTAGCAAAATGTGAATTCTACAATTCAAGACTTGCAGACACAAATTGGACAATTGGCAACTTAAGTCAACAAAATGCAGTCAGAAGGTTCTGGCCAAATCCCTTCTCAATCAGTCATCAATCCAAAAGGAAATGTGAGTGCCATTACATTGAGAAGTGGTAAGGAGTTAGAAATAGAGAAACAAAAAATTGAATCTAGCGGCGAGAAAATAGAAAAAAATGATGTAGCAGAAAAAATGGAAATTCAGAAAAAGTCAAGTGCTGCAGATTCTAATTTCATACCTCCATTACCTTTTCCCAACAGAATAGCTCAAATAAGAAAAGCAGCTGAAGTAGATAAGGAGCTGTTTGACACTTTTAAGAAAGTAGAGGTCAACATCCCTTTCTTGGATGCCATAAAGCAGATTCCCAAATATGCAAAGTTTCTTAAGGAGTTATGCACTCATAAAAGGAAGTTGAACGGTCATGAAAAGGTGAGTATGGGTAGAAATGTTTCTGCATTGATTCAGCCCAATATACCCAAGAAGTGCAAAGATCCAGGTACTTTCACCATCCCTTGCACCATAGGCAACACTAAATTTGGGAATGCAATGCTAGATTTAGGTGCCTCCATAAATGTCATGCCTACATCAGTTTATAGATTATTGAAGCTTGGAGATTTGAAACCAACTGGTGTAGTAATCCAACTAGCCAACAGGAGCACTACACATCCAGCAAGTGTGCTTGAAGATGTGCTTGTTCAAGTAAATGAGTTGATTTTCCCAGCTGATTTCTACATTCTGGAAATGGAAGATGAAATGTCCAGCAATGGACCCACACTGATTTTGGGAAGACCCTTTCTGAAAACAGCAAAAACTAAGACAGATGTGGATGTAGGAACTCTTTCTATGGAGTTTGGTGATGATGTTGTGCAATTCAATATTTTTGATGCAATGAAACATCCTTTGGAAGAGCATTCTCTTTTCTATCTTGATGTCATTGATTTTCTGATTGATGATTACACAGATTTAAGCTCTGAATATGATGATTTTGCTGATTTTGATGAATTTGCTGATTGTGAAGAGTTCAAAAGTGTGGAGATTGATTCTGCAGAAACTGTTGCTGTAGAAAACATTTGTGCAGATTTGAATGTTGCAGCAACAGAATTGAAAGAACCACCATTACCATCCATTATGCAACCACCAACTTTAGAGTTAAAGCCTCTACCTTCATACCTAAAATATGCTTTCCTAGAGGCTAATGATAAGCTGCCAGTTATTATAGCAAATGATCTCCAACTGGATCAAGAAGATAAGTTACTGCAGATGTTGAAAGATCACAAGAAAGCTATTGGCTGGTCTTTACTTGATATTCCAGGGAGTAGTCCTTCCACTTGTATGCATCGGATATTGTTAGAAGATGGTGCTAGAACTGTAAGACAACCACAAAGGTGGCTGAATCCTACCATTTTGGAGGTAGTGAAGAAAGAAGTCAGCAAGTTGCTAGCAGCAGGGATCATTTATCCTATATCAGACAGTGAGTGGGTTAGCCTTTGCAAGTGATTCCTAAGAAGACTGGCATAACTGTTGTGAAAAATCAGAACAATGAATTGATTCCAACTAGAATCCAAAATAGTTGGAGGGTGTGTATAGACTAGAGGAAGTTGAACCAAGCCACTAGAAAGGACCATTTTCCTCTTCCATTTGTTGATCAAGTGTTAAAGAGACTTGCAAGCAATTTTCATTATTGCTTCTTGGATGGATTCTCAGGTTACCTTCAGATCCATATAGCACCAGAGGACCAGCACAAAACTACTTTTGTAACATCCCCTGCTGCTTTATGGATTGACGATTGTCCCCACAAACCAACACGAGTCTTTTCAGCATGCTTTGTCCTCACTCACACGCTTCCTAGGAAAACTTCCCCGGAGGTCACCCATCCCAAAATTGCTCCAAGTCAAGCACACTTAACTGTGGAGTTTTTTCAGTTTAGGCTACCGAAAAGAAGATGCATCTTATTGGTATAGGTAGTACAAATCAATTCATATAAGCCCTCATTAACTGTATAGTCCCATACCTATATAGTCTTAGGATCCCTCTCATTTGGGTGTGTAATCAGTTCATTCATATACCCCTCCGCTTTCGAAGTCTGCCAGGAGCTGCTCCTTGTCCGTGCCTCCTTGCACCGGCGATTACTCCTCGACTTCGCAATCCCCGGGCATTACAAAGGACATTAATATATATCCATCAATAGAATACAAACTGATATATGAGATACGATCACTCTAAAGGTAAATATCCAAAGGAAAGTTATCTCCTTAGCTCTTCATCCAGTCTCAAGGTAAATCACGAACTACACCATCATTCATGTCTGGAGACGACACGGAAAAGAAAAGGGATGAGAAACTTATACAAGAATCTCAGTAGGGTTTCCCGACTCTAACACAAGTGTTATCGTCATCGTCCCCTGAACCTTGGGTTTAATTATGAACATGGTGAACATAGATATAAGATTCATTTATTAAGTTCTAAATACCATTAGCCGAGGCCCGTATCTTTTAGTATGAATCTTAATGTCATGAATGGAACATATTAGTCATGGATGCATGTCAATATCATAATATCATAAAATTCATAAAACAATGCATATGAGATAAAGAACATTATGATCATTATTCTTACAGGTGACTTAAACTTCTTATTCTCTTTTCCTTGGGGGCCACCCTATATTCTCTCTTTTCTCGAGAGTTCTAGGTTATGAGCTCATACCTCACTAGTCGTCACTAGCATAATCTTATCCCTTTTGATAAGTTAAATTCCCGACTCTTAAGGTACAGGATAGGGGGCATTAGGATCACCTTTTATAACCTTTAATTCAGGGAGTCCAAAGGATCATTTCCTATTCGGATCACCTCTCATAACCTTTAATTCAGGGAGTCTAGAGGATCATTTTCATGTGTTTTATGTCACCTTAAATCTTGGCATGATATATAGAGATGCAAACATAAATAACTCATCATTGGCATTTCATGCTCATAAACTTCATGAACTATGCATCTCAATGAATCAGACATAACCGTAACATGCCATAAATCAAATCACATAAACATGCATCACATTTCATTGCATATATCCCATATAAATCTCAATATATGAACATCGCCATCACAAGAAATCAATCATATTCATCTCATCAAATTATCAATATTTACGTTTAAGTCCCAAAGGGTCAAATCACAATTTCTCAAAGGTTACTGGTCAAAACATAATTACCCCTTTTTAACATCTACTCATAAATTAAAAATCTTTAACTTTAACCAATACATTTCAAGAGACATATAACTATTAGAGACCATTCAAACTCATCATAAAAACCTTTTAGGGCCATAGACTAAATTTAACACATTTTAGGGGTCAAAGTACAAAGTTACTTATTTTTGACACTTATCAAAAGCCAAAACTTCTAAAACTTTCTCTAAACATCATAAATGGTATTCTAAACACATATACACATCAGATATCATTATTTACTCTACTTAAGATCCTTTGAAATTAAAAAAAATACATAATCGATAGTTTAGGACACAACTTTCTGCATTTTATGAAACGGTCAAAACTAATACTTGTAATTATTCTTTTCAACCTCTAAGATACCAAAAACAATTTATACATCAAATACTAATAATTCTAATGTATATAAACCATAAGATCAGTATCAAATCAGTAAGGAATTAATCCAAAAAATTCATTGTCTAAAACTTTATAAAATTATGATTTTGATCCTTTCTAATTATTAGTTTATCTCAAAAATGCTAAAAAAATTCTTACATCAATTATAAATAATTTATACACATTCAAACCTTATAAAATAGCATTCTAACTATTTTATTTAGGTTAGGTCAGTAACATAATTTTTAAATCAAAATGCTTGAGAAAAGTACAATCTTTAACATCTTTGGATTTCTAACTCTAACAAGAATTATTTAAGTAATTTAAAGACAAGATCAAAGCCTTAAAAATAAAATAAATAAATCTTAACACCAAGAACATCAAGTGGCTAAATTAACTTAATTTAAGTATAAGAATTCCTATTTAAGATTAAAGAGGTAAGTTTTGAGCTTTTTGAGATTTAGGTGATAGCAAGAATCATAGATATGCTATGCAATCCATTTTTAATCTTTATCATTATAAGGTGATAACTTAGAAATATAAACATGATATGTAATACTTCAAATATAAATATGAAGATGCAAGTTTATTTTTAGATCTTCAAAGTTTAGTGATAAATTGAAACATAAAATGCATTACTTGAAATTTAAACATGAGAATGCAAATTCATATTATTATCTTCAAGATTTAAGGTGATGACTTGAAATTAAATATGATTATGCAAGGCTTGAAATTTAAATATGATATGCAAGAGCTTGAAACATAAACAATGGATGCAAGTTCATTTATCATCTTGTTAAGCTCAAAACTTTTAGAGAATTAAACTCTTTAACCTCAGTTAATCTTAACAAAGGAAGTGAGCATTAGAGTCCTTGATTATCATGGTTTCAAGAACCTTATTTCATGGTCTCATCATTAAGCTCATTAAAAGTTAAATTATAAGCAAAGAACAAGGAAATAACATGAAATAAAATCCCTACCAAGTTGTTTCTTGTTCTCAAATGTTAAAGCTTGATGTCTTAAGAAGTAAAGAGAAGAAAATCTCCTCTAGATGATGGTGGTAACTTCGGCCAAGTGATGATGGAGTGGTGAAAGAATTTTTGTTGTGTTCTTGTGTTTGATAATGGAAAGGTTATGTGTTTAGGAGTTGATTTGTGGTTGGAATGTGTATGCTTGAGGTTTAGAGCCTGGTTAGAGGTTGGGAATGGAGTCTCTTGAGTGTGAATGAGGAAGAAAAAGAAAGCTTGAAGTATTGAGAAAATTAGAGAACTTTGAGCAAACTTTGAGTAAGAAAACTATCAAGTAAGAAAATGCTAAGGCTAGGAATGTTTGTGTGTGCATTTAGGCAATGGAAGAGCCCATATTTATAGGCCAAGGAGGGTTGTATGGCAGCTGCCTTGTGGCTGGAAAAATGGAGTTTTTAGTTCATTTTCAATTAAAGAAAACATGGAAAAGGAATGTTTTTATTCTTGTAATAATTTGGTTCATGCATAATGGATGAAAACACTAAAATATGATGCTAATGGGAGACATTGTTACTGATCATATCATGGCTGAAATGGGTGGGTTTTCTTTTGAATAAACATAGCCAAAAATAATGCAAAAAGAAAGCTAAAGGTATGGTGTTATGGTTGGATTTGTTTCTTTGTTGGAAAAACAATTAAAATATGGTCAAAAAGGAGACAAGTTGGCCACTAGTTTCTGATTCCTTTAGGATCAGATTGGTAATGTTTTACAAGTGGTAAATCATGTACTAGATGTGTATTTACTTAGGTAAAAGATTAGGAATTGATAGATTAGTGAAAATGATAACAGGTTAAGTGTTTAGGTCAATACAAGACAAGGTAAAAAGAGAAATCATATACTAGTAAATGAGGTTAATTTCAAATGAGTAAAAAATTAATTTGTAATATAGGTTCTAAAGTTAGGATAAAAAAATATAAATGTACAATATTTTACCTAAACCGAAATCTTAACTTTGATCTCAATTATCACTAATTTTATGAGCTTTCATAATTAAGGAAAAATAATTTAATTTTACCTTAGGTAATTTTAGACTCTAATTACCTCAGTAATTATTTTTAACCTTGGGTAATTAATTTTAAACTCAAGGTTAATGAATAAAATCAATTTGAGTTCAAATAGAGCTTTAATACTATCTTAATTACACAAGTAAACCTATTTATCACAACTAGGGGTAGAAAGGTAATTTCACGTAAAAACTCCCTGTAAGTACTGGACAATCTCAAATCATACTTAAAATAGTCATTTTGAACCTTTGGGTGAAAACTGAATTCAAAGATTATATAATTTCATGAAAAATTACTACAGGGGTAAAACGGTAATTTTACTTACGGTAAAAATTGAGAATTGAGATTTTTACTTCTAAGGCACATATAATCCCCATCAGGCATAAAATTAGCCCCTCAAAGATAATTTAGATTGGTTATCCTTGATTTCTAGGTAAAATTGACCTCAGGGGCATTTTGGTCATTTTACACGTACAGAAAAATCGGTGTTTGTGACTTTCGTACGAATCGCTAATCAAGTCTCCTATGATATTTCTCTAATGTCATATTCCTTTATTGAGGATTATTTGACCTCGAATTACGTGTAAAAATTACCTAGGGGCATTTTGATAATTTTCACATAGTAGTAAAAATTGGAGCGTTACATTTCTCCACTCCTTAAAAAGAATTTCGCCCTCGAAATTCGTTACCTATAAAAAGCTCGGGATATTGCATCTTCATGTTTGATTCCAACCCCCCTGTGAATTCTTCTATCTTTCCCCGTCCCTATGCTACCTTGACCAAAGGTACGGTCTTGTTTCTCAGTTGCTTGACTCCTTTGTCTACGATTCTCGTAGGTGGCAGGTTGAAAGTCAGGTCTTCCCTTAATTGTACTTACTCTGGCTCTAATACATGGCTAGGATCAGACTGGTATTTCCTTAATTGAGAGACATGAAAGACATCATGGAGGTTGGACAGGTTAGGTGGTAAAGCTATTCGGTATGCTACAGGCCTGACTCGACTAAGGATTTCAACTGGACCAAGGAATCTAGGGCTCAATTTCTTGACTCTCATTGCTTGACCTATGCCTGTGGTAGGGGTAATCCTAAGGAATACGTGTTCTCCCTCTTGAAATTCTAATGGCTTTCGCCGTTTGTCTACATAGCTTTTCTGTCGACTTTGAGCGGTGAGAATTCTGTCCCTAATCCTTTTGATTTGTTCCGTGGTTTCCCTCACAACATCAGGTCCTAACAAACTTTGTTCTCCGGGTTCATACAAACATAGAGGGGATTGGCACTTTCTACCATATAGGGCCTTATACGGTGCCATACCAATACTTGCATGGTAACTATTGTTATATGCAAACTCAATCAATGGCAAGTATCTATCCCAGCTCCCCTTTTGGTCCAACACACAAGCCCTTAACATATTTTCCAGGGTTTGAATGATTCTCTCTGATTGACCATCCATTTGAGGGTTATAAGCCGTGCTTAAGCATAGCTTTGAACCAAATGCCTTTTGAAAGGCTCCCCAAAAACGTGATGTAAATCGTGGATCTCGATCCGAAATTATCATTGATGGTACTCCATGCAACCTCATTATCTCTTGGATGTATAACTGAGTTAACCTATCCAAGGAGTAAGTCACCTTGATAGGTAAGAAATAGGTTGACTTAGTCGATCCACGATTACCCATATCGCATTGTGACCTGCTTAGGTCTTTGGTAGTCCAGTCATGAAATCCATTGAGATACTATCCCATTTCCACTCTGGAATTGATAGGGGTTGCAATATTCTAGAGGGTTTTTCGTGCTCAATCTTCACCTTTTGACAAACTAAGTACTTGCTTACCCAAGCACTCACATCCCTCTTTAACCTGGGCCACCAAAACATCTTTTTCAAGTCCTGGTACATCTTGGTGGTACCAGAGTGAATGGTAAAATGGATTTTATGGGCCTCTTTTAAGATTTTTTTTCAGAGATCACCAATTGCTGGTACACAGATCCTTCCTTCGAATCTCCACATACCATCGGGACCTTGGGCGAATTCTTTTAACTTTCCTGCCCGTACTGCCTCTAGGGTCTTCTGAAACTCTCTATCCTCTTGTTGAGCTTGAATGATCCTTTTCCTAAAGTCACTCGTTACACTAAGATGCTTTATGCTCTTAGTGGTCAAGGTCATACCTAGGTTTAGGTCTCTAAACTTTTCAATCAGCTCAACTTCCTTAACCATCATGTGGGATAGGTGCAATGATCTCCTACTTAAGCCGTCTGTCACTACATTGGCCTTGCCAGGATGGTAGTTCAACTCAAAGTCATAATCTTTCAAAAACTCCATCCACCTTCTCTACCTCATGTTTAGCTCTTTTTGATCAAAGAGATACTTCAGACTCTTATGATCAGAAAACACCTCGAATTTTACTCCATACAAGTGGTGTTTCTATACCTTTAGAGCAAACACTACAGCTGCTAACTCAAGGTCATGGGTGGGGTAGTTTGCCTCGTGAGGTTTGAGTTGTCGAGACGCATAGGCCACTACTTGCCTATTTTGCATCAACAACAACCTAATCCTTTCCCAGAAGCATCATAATATACCTCAAAGGGTACATTGGGGTGAAGTAGTACTAAAACCGGGGTTGAGGTTAGCTTCTGTTTCAATTCTTGGAAGCTTTTTTCATACTCTAGGGTCTAAGTAAAAGAGGCATTCTTCCTAGTAAGCTTGGTAAGGGGTAAGGAAATCTAAGAAAATCCTTTAATAAACCTACGGTAATATCCAGCAAGTCCTAAAAAGCTTCATATCTCCGTTACCGTAGTAGGTCTCTCCCAACTCATCACAGCTTCTATTTTACTAGGATCCACCGCGATTCCCCCTTTTGACACTACATGCCCTAAAAACTTCACTTCCTCTAACCAGAATTCACACTTAGATAATTTGGCATAAAGCTTCTTTCCTTCAAAATCTCCAAAACTGTTCTTAAATGATGTTCATGCTCCTCGTGGGTCTTCGAATAGATGAGTATATCATCTATGAAAACAACCACAAACTGATCCAAATAGGGTCTAAAAATCCTATTCATATAATCCATAAACACAGCAGGAGCATTGGTCAGTCCAAATGACATCACTCTGAATTCAAAGTGGCCGTATCGAGTTTGAAAAGCCATCTTTGGTATGTCCTCATCTCTCACTCTTATTTGATGATATCCTGACCTCAAGTCTATCTTTGAGAACACTACCGCCCCTCTCAACTGATCCATTAAATCATCAATCCTAGGCACAGGGTACTTGTTCTTTACTGTCACTCAGTTCAATTGCCTATAATCGATGCATAACCTCATACTTCCATCCTTTTTCTTAACAAATAGGACCGGGGCTCCCCATGGTGAAACACTTGGTCTTACAAACTTCTTTTCTAAAAGCTCCTGTAATTGAGTCTTTAACTCAGCTAATTCTAGAGGTGACATCCTATAGGGTGCTATGGATATTGGTCCTGTCCCCGGAACCAGCTCTATGGAGAACTCAATTTCTCTTTTTGGAAGGAATTCGGGTATATCATTAGGAAACACCTCAGGATAGTCTCTTACAAGGGGTATCTTATCAAGATTTTGCTCAATGTCTACATCGCCAGTAGCTAGGAGAACATATCCCTTGCTCTCTCCCTCACCACAGTATATTTCTGCAGTATTAATATACAAACTTAGGGGTTTTCTAGGTTTACTAGGAATAAGAAGAAAAATGATAGACTTGTCATAACAATTTAACATTACACGGTTGGCATAAAGCCAATCCATGCCGAGGATTATATCTAGACCTTGCATAGGTAGACAGACTAAATCAAGAACAAAAGATCTACCTTCAACAATGAAACAACAGTTCAGGCAACATCTACAGGTCCTAACAGGTTTTCCAGTAGGGGTAGAAACAGTAAGATCAAAGGGGAGTTCTAACACATGTAATTTTAGGGATTCAACACAAGTATAGGATATAAATGAATGAGTAGTGCCAGAGTCAAATAATACAATTAAGGTCCTATCATTCATCTCACACTTACCTTCCATGAGGTTTCGAGACTTTGCCGAGTCCTCTGCACTAAGGGTGAAGACCCTTTCTTGGCATTGTGGCTTGGGGTTGGGGGCTATTGGATTCCTCTCTATGCATTCTCGTGAGTAGTGACCAGGATTTCCACACTGGTAGCAAACATTCTGGCCCAACAAGCAAGGCCGATCACTGTGTTGCTTACCACACTTTGGACATTCAGTACCAGGGGCAGGTCTTGGAGGTGCGGCTGGGGTCCATTGGGGTGCTTTGCCTTTGGTTCCACTTGATCCTCCTTGATGAAAGTCCTTCCTAGGGCCTTGTGGCCTAAACTGCGGCCTAGGTTGTGGTCTCGGTTGTGGTCTGAAGGGTGGTCGATTTTGCGGCTTGAACCTTGGGGTTTGTGGTGCTAGCTTCTTTGAAAAGTTGTCTGCCCTTGATATACTCAGCTTCCTTTGACCGTCTTCAATGATACGACATTTGTTAACTAAGGTAGGAAAATCCCTAATCTCCAAGTGAGCAACAACGACATTTATCTCTGCCTTTAGTCCTGATTCATACTTCATGCACTTCCAATATTCATCCGGGTTGCCTTGGAAAATCCTTGAGAACTTGATCAACTCTTCAAAATTTGCAGTGCACTGAGCAATGTTCATAGCCCCTTGAGCTAGCTGCATAAACTCTATGTCCTTAGCATTCCTCATGGACTCGGGGAAGTACTTCTCATAGAAGTGACCTTTGAACAATTCCCAATTAATGTGGGAGCCAGACGCCTCTAACAGCCTTCAGGTGTCAATCTATAACAACCTCCCAAGTACAACGTCATCCTTAAGTCATGACATCAGACTTGAGAGTTGTTACTTATAAATAATCGGACCTTTCTTAAATAACTATAGCAAATGCCATAAGATCGTGTAATAACTAGCATGATTCGATTAAAATATATATATATATATATATAAAACAAAGATACAAAACATTTATTTACTATAAAGTCGATTATATAAGGAAGCTCTACTATGAGCTTTAACACACTTTTGTCCTCTAACATATTTACATACATATCCATTCCACTAAATACAACATAATAAAAGCATTAACTACTACACTATTGCACTTTCGAGTTCTTTTGCATCACAGTCTCTCGATTTTCTGCATCAACTTGGAGAAGACACGGGAACACAAAACATAAGGGTGAGAATTATACAATTCTCAGTAGGGTAACTCTCCCAAATACACAATTATAATGTCATCGTCATCGCCCCAGCCACTTCGGTTTATTAAGAAAAAGTGGGCATGCAATATATATATCAAATGTTCATTTTAAAGTCATAAAATCACTTTTCCAAAGTGGGTTTCTTTTAACATTCAATCACTTAATATACATATACCACACTACTCAACATCATACACTACTAACTTTCCACTTAAATATATTGGTCTCAATATCAATACTAAACTTCTGCACTCGGCATATAAGACAAGGATTTCTTAGAAAATTTACTTTTTAAACTTGCCTTGGCCCTTGACTAATCTTGTCACATTTGCGCATTATGTACCATCGTCCCCGGTGTGGCAATAATGGGTAATAGACTGCTTTTCAGAACTGAGCTCATTCCTATACATGATCATTGGATTTAATTTCTCTAATTCTCACACAGACCTATTCCTAGCCAGGTTTACTTTCCCTAACTCAATTCAAGGGTAGTCAGGTTTACTTTCCCTGATAGACCGAATTTACTTTCTCCAGCCCAAGGATTATAAATCTTATGCTTTTCTTGGTAGTTAGGTTTACTTTCCCTAACAAACTGGATTTACTTTCTCCTGTCCAAGAAACATAATCTTATACTTTTCTTTCGCATATAAATGTGTACCTAACCTCATCAATCAGTTCACATGCTCAATTAATCATACTCATATTTAGGTACTCATGTCATACTAGTACAAAATGCCATTATCTCATCAATTCAAAGCATCAATTTATTTTCAGCACAATGGTAGATTTCACACTATTGTGGCATGAATTTATTTGCACATAAAACAATCATTTCAGAGGTTATAAAAATTATCAAGGACACCTCAATGTATCCCCAAGGTTCTGTAAAAATGTTAGAGTAAAAATAGTTCTCTAACTATGTTAACAAAATTAGACAAATTTGGTGGCCAGAAACCACTCAACCTCAGCTTAAGAACCAAAATTCATAATTTTTAATCCTATCAATTGAACCCAGAAAATTATAAATAAAAATCCTGGTAAACCTAAATATGTCTCTAATACTCTGTAAAAATTTCAAGTGATAATTCCATCATTTGGTATGGTAACAAAATTAGCAAAATTTACAGCTTCTGTTCTAGCATTTCAGGGAGCATATGCTTAATTTCAGTTCTTGATTTTTCTAAGGCAGTTTGACTCAAAATAAAAACCCAAGAAAATTCATTGAACTAGATAAAGATGTTAAGTCCAACATATATTTTTTTTAGTTCATGAAAATGCCTACAGCAAGCCCAAAAAAGTCGTGATCACACACTACCTGTCAAAAAATCGAAAATCTAGCAAGTATCACTCAACATCTTTTGACAAAATGATCTTTCTAACCTCATCCAAACACTTCAGAAAAATTCATACATCAATAACAACATAATATCAACCAAATTAATGAGAAATTTCGGATTGAAACCAGTAAGAATTGCTCAGAAAAATTTTGAAAGGAAAAGGCCAAAGAAAACCCTACTTTGAAAGCTTTTGAGCTTGATACTTCAAAGGATGTTCTAAGTGATCTCCCTTCACTTCAAGACACCAATTTCAGTCCTAAACCCTCCTTAGGCAGTGGGAAAGTGAGGTATTAAGGTGAGGATTTGAGATTTCAATCAGTTAGATTTGTAGCATTTGAGGTGTAGAACAAGTTTTGTGAAGGAAGTTTGAGTGTTTAGCAACTTTAGGCTATGATTTTTGAAGCTTGAAACATATCAATGGAGGTTTGGAAGGAAAGAAATGGAGGCTGTATTCAGCTGGTTCATGGCCGAGGATTGCTTGTCTTCTTGGAGAAGATTTTGAGTCAATATATATCTTGTAATTATGACATGATATTATATATGTTTAGATAAATCCTAATCTAAAAAGGTGAATTGGATGGCTATGATTCAATCTTGTAATTCAAGATTGAATCTTGTAATTCAAGATTGAATCTTAGCCATTCATTTAGTTTAAAGAGATAAGGCTATTATTTTTGTAAAGATCTAATTAGTTTTCGGTGTTAAAAATTACACCAAAATTTTACCGAACAGGTAAAACAGTGTACCCGAGAAATCAAACATTGCCCGAAAAATAATTTTGAGTATAAAATCTTTATTTCTACCTATTTCTAACCATAATCATATAATTTCTCAATTTTGGGCATCTCTGGGTCCCAATTCTAGGGTTTCGGCTGTCCCGGTGGGCCTGTGGGGCCCGCAAAATACTATTTATATTTTTTTTTTACAAATCCATTAGATCATCCTCATCATTGTTCAAACTATCAAATTTTTGAAATTATGATTGATAAAGCTCAAATTAATTTTTAGATAATTTTTAGAGTGTTACACAGTCCACCAGAACTCGGCATCTACTTCCAGCACATATGCAGCAAAGGTCACCTTTTGTTCCTCAGAGCATATGACTACTGTGAAGATCTTTTCTATATTCTTTATCCATTCATCAGCATGATTTAGGTTTAGAGCCCCTCTAAATGATGGTGGATTCGCCCTACGAAATTCTCCAAATCGGGCATGCTCGAGGCCTTCAGCAGTAACAGAACAGCGTCCATTTTCACCATGGCAATCCATTCTTTCGAACATCATTTGCATGGCTCTCGCCATGTCCCTCAAAGCTTCAGCAGTTGCATTATTTTGGTCATCACTGTTTGAAGTCCTATTCTGTCTTAGGGGTGCCATTGGTTCCTGAGCACACAAAACAACAAACACTAAGGTGATCAAGCTCAATACTTAATGCTAAGTGAGCTAGTTACCATGGCACCTCCAATTACAGCGGTCGTGCATCTCTATTCTATAGCTTATTCTAACAACAAGACAACTACACATGACATAACTATTGTATTATGCTTGAGAAGCATAGTCAGTCCAATCCTTAGGCTCCATGAGAATCGAACTGCTCTAATACCAAAATGTAACACCCTAATATTTAACTCAACACACCTAGGACGTATTTAAGTTAAGTATTAGTTATTACTCTTTTGTTTCAGTTTTTGACTCAAAAACTTCTTCAAAAATACTTTAGTGAAAATATGGGTAAATTTTTTTTTTTTTGAACTTTAAATACCCAAACGTGAGCCGCGCATACTAAATATCTAATGTCATTTATCTTGCTTGCGTAAAAGAGATGTTAGAAACAAATAACAGATAAATACATAATACAACCATGGCATAACATAACTCAAATAATAATAACATATCAATAACTGTATCATAATAGTGATGCCTTGTAAACTTAAGTACATTAATATATATTCATCAATAGAATACAAACTGATATATGAGATACGATCACTATAAAGGCAGATATCCAAAGGAAAGTTATCTTCTTAGCTCTTCATCCAGTCTCAAGGTAAATCACGAACTACACCATCATTCATGTATGGAGACGACACGGAAAAAAAAAAGGGATGAGACACTTATACAAGAATCTCAGTAGGGCTTCCCGACTCTAACACAAGTGTCATTGTCATCGTCCCCAGGAACCTCGGGTTTAATTATGAAAATGGTGAATATAGAAATAAGATTCATTTATTAAGTTCTAAATACCATTAGCCGATGCCGTATCTTTTAGCATGAATCTTAATATCATGAATGGAACATATTAATCATGGATGCATGTCAATATCATAATATCATAAAATTCATAAAACAATGCATACGATATAAAGAACATTATGATCATTATTCTTACAAGTGACTTAAACTTCTTATTCTCTTTTCCTTGGGGGCCACCCTATATTCTCTCTTTTCTCGAGAGTTCTAGGTTATGAGCTCATACCTCACTAGTCGTCACTAGCATAATCTTATCCCTTTTGATAAGTTAAATTCCCAACTCTTAAGGTACGGGATAGGGGGCATTAGGATCACCTTTCATAACCTTTAATTCAGGGAGTCCAAAGGATCATTTCCTATTCGGATCACCTCTCATAACCTTTAATTCAGGGAGTCTAGAGGATCATTTCCATGTGTTTTATGTCACCTTAAATCTTGGCATGATATATAGAGATGCAAACATGAATAACTCATCATTAATATTTCATGCTCATAAACTTCATGAACTATGCATCTCAATGAATCAGACATAACCGTAACATGCCATAAATCAAATCACATAAACATGCATCACATTTCATTGCATATATCCCATATAAATCTCAATATATGAAAATTGCCATCAAAAGATATCAATCATATTCATCTCATCAAATTATCAATATTTACGTTTAAGTCCCAAAAGGTCAAATCATAATTTCTCAAAGGTTACGGGTCAAAACATAATTACCCCTTTTTAATATCTACTTATAAATTAAAGATCTTTAACTTTAACCAATACATTTCAAGAGACATATAACTATTAGAAACCATTCAAACTCATCATAAAAACCTTTTAGGGCTATAGACTAAATTTAACACATTTTAGGGGTCAAAACACAAAGTTACTTATTTTTTACACTTATCAAAAGCCAAAACTTCTAAAAATTTCTCTAAACATCATAAATGGTATTCTAAACACATATACAAATCAGATATCATTATTTACTCTACTTAAGATCCTTTGAAATAAAAAAAAAAATACATTATTGATAGTTTAGGACACAACTTTCTGCATTTTATGAAATTGTCAAAACTAATACTTGTAATTATTCTTTTCAACCTCTAAGATACCAAAAACAATTTATACATCAAATATTAATAATTCTAATGTATATAAACCATAAGATCAGTATCAAATCAGTAAGGAATTAATCCAGAAAATTCATTGTCTAAAACTTTATAAAATTATGATTTTGATCCTTTCTAATTATTAGTTTATCTCAAAAATGCTAAAAAAATTCTTACACCAATTATGAGTAATTTATACACATTCAAACCTTATAAAATATCATTCTAACCATTTTATTTAAGTCAAGTCAGTAACATAATTTTTAAATCAAAATGCTTGAGAAAAGCACAATCTTTAACATCTTTGGATTTCTAACTCTAACAAGAATTATTTAAGTAATTTAAAGACAAGATCAAAGCCTTAAAAATAAAATAAACAAATCTTAATACCAAGAACATCAAGAGGCTAAAATTAACTTAATTTAAGTATAAGAATTCCTATTTAAGATTAAAGAGGTAAGTTTTGAGCTTTTTGAGATTTAGGTGATAGCAAGAATCGTAGATATGCTATGCAATCCATTTTTAATCTTTATCATTATAAGGTGATAACTTGGAAATATAAACATGATGTGTAATACTTCAAATATAAATATGAAGATGCAAGTTTATTTTTAGATCTTCAAGTGCTCGGCCGAACCGGTGTCATCCGAGAACTCATCTTAGTACCTTATAAATAAAAAATCTCATAGGTTTCTCAAAAACTTTCTAAGTCCCCAAATTTGTCAGAAATTCGGCAGCATAACAGTAGCATGCCGAATTTCTTCCAACTTTGTGCCACATAAGTCAATTTAAACATACATCCTCCATCATAATTTCCATGCATTCACATAATCATTCTCATACGCTCACAAGCCATATTGAAAATTTATTATGCTTTTGGTCCTACGGTATCTTATGCTTTGACCCTTACGGGCCTTAAACTTTGTGATGTAATTAATCTATCATTTTCTATCAACCTTTTATGCACCTAAGGATTTACTTCTAACAAATCTTACTATCATTTATACTTTTTATTAAATCTGGGCAGCACCATTCTTTAAGGGCAAAGTTATAAACTAACAATTACGGGGTTCTAGAACTTACGTTTTTGACCCTTTTTTGGTTCCGTCTTCACCTAAGGCGTTATAAACTCAACCTAAACCAATTATGAGGCATTTCTATGCCTAAGAAATAATTATAAACCATGTTCACTACATTATAAGGCCGCTGTACAGATTCTAAAAATTAAATGTTCTAAGGGTTCTAGAATTGCGATTTTACGGTTTTCTAGTTACTAATTTCTCTATAGGTGCTAAAATTCAATCCTACTTCAAATGTAACCAAATTTTTCATGATTAAACAATCCTAATCTGATTATATTCGCATTGAAACAGTTTGGGCAGTATCCAAAAATAAATGGGTTAAAACTATGTTAAGTCTTGACTTTACGATTTTTCTAGAAAGCTAGTTTCTCTCCTATCATGCATAGAAATGTTCCTACCTCATCATACATAATTTTCACACATTCTAACACATCAAAACATCATCATACAGCAACAAACTCATCATGGTAGGAACCAAAACATCATGTCCCAAAAGATGCATAACTTGATATTTCTAAAACATATAAGTTGCTAGTTTCTCTTGGAACCATTTTTAGGATTTCTAAAACTCTTTTGCAAACCATTTTATTTTGTCAAAGAGGCTAAAAATACCCTTAGGTCAGTAACCAACTTGATCCCTCCTCCTTAAAAGAGGATTAAATTCATAAATCATGTTGGTCTTAACTTCATAAAATTCACGAGGCTTAAGGAAAATTTTAAAACTTAGATTGTTGGCCCTTGTAGCTAGATGAAATTCATTCCAAGTTCATCATCACTACATGACCGAAATTATGCATTCAAAGAAGGCTTCCATATTAGACTTTATCTTGAGATAAAATGGGCAAGTCTTTGAGCTCTAAGGTTTTTAAGTGATGACAAAATTTAAACATGCTATGCACTTCATTTTTATTCTTCATTACAAAGTAAAGTAAGAGCTTAAAGTAAATAGGCAAGGCTTGAATATAAATATGCAAGGCTTGAAATAAATATGCAAGACTTGGAATATAAATATGCAAGTTCATTTCTTTATTTTAGTGCTCTAGGCCCAGCAACAATCGACTTTAAGGCCAAAATAGAAAGGCTTTGAGATTTAGTTCGGTGATGGTGCAAACTCTCATTTTAAATCTTTATGTTCCTTAGTGATGAAAAGTAAATGTGCTAGACAAGAATGTAAATATGAGGTGCACTTCATTCTTTATCCTTTAGCTTTAAGTGATGGCTTGGAAAATAAATATGAATGCGAAGCTCAAAGTAAATATGTAATGCATAAGCTTGAATTTAATTATGAATGCTAGTCCATTTTATTTCTTGTTAGAGCTCATACAAGACTTTAAAGGAACTTAAACCTCAACCCAAACTCATCATGACAAGATAAAGTGAAGACAAGAGTGAACCTCAAGGGTTCTTTAAAACTCAAAGTTTCTTTTCTTAAAATGTGGTCATAAATAACATTTTTATTAAAACTCAAGCTCTAAAGGCCTCATTGTGATGAACACATGGTCATCATCTAGAAGCTCTCATCATCAAGCCATTATGAAACTCATTGGCCAACATGGCCGAAAATTTGGAGAAAGAAAAGGAAAAGGAACCAAAACTTTTTAAGAAGAAAAGGAAACATTTGAAACTCTAGAGACCATGATCTTGATGATGCATTAACACCAACATCATGAGTCCTCATCATTGAGTTCATGTAACCATTTTAAAACATCATCAAAGCTAAAGATTTCAAGATTCAAGAAAGGAAGAACTAAAAATATTTTTGACTCAAGAACAAAGATCAAGCTTTAGAGGTTTGTTCAAGGGATGAACATCATCATGAAACCCTCATCATCAAGCTCTCATTCCTTTGATCTCCAAGCCTCATGGCCTAATCAAGAAGGAGGAGAAGAAGAAAGGAAGTTCCAAAAGGATTCAAGAGAAACTATGAACACATAAAGAGATTAAGAACTTTAAATGAAAGAAACTCTTGAAAGAAAATCCCTACCAAGTGATTGAAGGTTGGGGTGAGAGAAGAGGATGAAGAACTTGAAGAACTTGAACACTTGAACTTGAGAGAAAAAGGAAACTTTGAAGTGCTCTTTGAAACTTACACTTAGCAAATGAACCCAAAATGATACAAGTTCACCCGAGTATGCTATTTATAGAGAAATGAAACAAATGAAAGGTGCAAGAGGGAGAGGAAGGTTTCGGCCAACAAGAGCAACCCCATGAGGTCCATGAGGTGAGATGTTGTGATCTTGAGGCATGGTGAGGTATGGTTCAAAGTATAGTGAAGTATGGCTCAAGGTATGGCTCAATCATGGTTCTTTGAGTGAGAAATAAATCAACATGTGATGTAAATGAGAGAGAGATGGTCGAAGGTGCATCAGCCATGGGGAGGATTTCTTGCATTTTAATTGTGGTTTAGAGTTGTGTTTAGGTGTATCTTTGATTAGGATTAAGATTCGGAATTTGTAAAAAAGTGTTTAGGTGAAAAAATGGGTAATCAAGGTTGTCAAGACATGTTTAAGGAGTGGTCTTACATCATTAGTGAGTTATAAACTCATTTTAGTGCATAAAAAATTCTAGACACAATTCCATGATTTAAGGAATTGGAGAGAGAAAATACTATTCAAGATTCCAAGAGTGGAATCTTGAGTTTTAAAAAGAGATTTAAATTTAATCTAAGCAATTTTAGGTTCTAATTAATTTTAATAGTTTATTTTGACTCTAGATTAATTATGGAAATTAATTAATCTTCGATTAGAGCCTAATATTGCTTAGGTTTGCTTAATTAAATCATTAAGCTCAAAAACACTATTCTAGGGGCAAAATCATAATTTTGCATTAAAACTGCCCGGGACCACCGGGACTTAAACAAACGCTTCTAAACTTGTAAAAATATTGTTTTAAACTTTCGGGTTCAAACAGCACCTTTACCCGCGTAAAAACGCTATAGGGATATTTTGGTCATTTTGACCCGAAACTGCAGAAAATGAGACTTTCGCCTCCGAAACCACTCAAGGGCCATTCAATCCCCTTCAAACATTGAGTTGGCCCTTCGAGGACTGCCAGGCCGGCCATCCTCGAATTCTGGGCCGAAAATGACCTTAGGGGCATTTTGGTCATTTTCCTCTCAGACAGAAAATCGGGGCGTTAAACAGCCGTTAACTTACTGTCTGTTTCTCCATAGCTACTGTCTAAACTAGTCCATTCATAACTTGAGTAAATTTGAAACTTTTTAAACCTCTAAGTACTTTGAGAGCTCTAAATCCGCATAACTCTAATAGTCTGACCTTAGCATAACTGTGACTATGAAATCATGTCCAAGGGATCCCTTTTGTAGACATTGTGATTTCAAGTCCACAGAGTACGTATCCGCCAACTGTTCTGAGTCATACGAAGATTCATTCTGTAAAATCCTTTTATGTCTGAGTTTCTAAATCAATTCTCAATAACATTCTTTCATAAGCTTGAAAATACTAAAATCATAATAACATTCCTTAAAATCTCAAAGTTCTCCAGTAATCACTTGCATAATCCATATTCAACATAAACAAATATTTTAACAATCATAAATTTCTAATAATCACAATTAAAACAACTCTAAATAGAATCATTTTATCAAGACTTTTCTAAAACATAGTTCATACTAATTTAAAGCCATACTTTCATAACTCAACAAAAGTATCAAATCTTGTGCCATAATCTTTTAACAATCATACTTTAGCTCATAATTTCATTAAATAACTCTAATGGACAACACAGAGATCACAAGTGCAAATCCACTCACGTGGTGGGTGGACAATGAAGGATCTACATTGACAGAGCTCTTTGGAGTAGGAATAACACCAATATTTGATATAGGAGCCATAGTACTCTAGATTAACTTCTAATAGTCATTAGACAACGCAGATCTGACTCTAATACTAAGGAGGAACATCATCTCTTGGATACTATGGAGAAATAGCAAGACCAACCTCAAGATCAAAGGGGAAATTGAAGAAAAGGAGTAGAAACATCAAAATCTCTTACCTTTAAGCCTTGGAAGTGAAAGATTGGAGTTAGATTGAGTGAAATGGAGTGAGAAAGGGCTAGGGAGATAAGCTCTTCATGTTTTCCAGTGCTCTCTAGAATGTTTTTTCTCCCAACTTTGAGCTATAATGCAAGTACTAGTATGTATTGGGATGGGTTATCTCAGTACTCACTTATTTGAATTGATTTTATTCTTCATTAATTTTAAAACATAAATGTAAATAAGGAAATATGCCCCATTAGGATTCAAATAAAATATTATAAAAATTAAAATCCTAACAAATCAAAATCTAAATTTTGGATTTTAGTTCAAATTTGAGACTTTTGATCCAATGAATATGGTTTTTCCATGTAACCCTCCAAGGCAGTGTAGGTCCACATTAGAAGAATTCAAGACTCGAAATGACAGATAAAGGTAACTCATACCCTTCCTAATTCAAAATTTTTTTCTAACCTTTTTTTTTTAAAAATAGGGTATTATAGTTATTCACCAGCTTCTTCAAGCTGAACTGAGTAGTCTTTAACTAGCCTCTCCAAGCTAGATCGAGTAGTCTTTGACTAGCTTTTCCAAACTAAACTGTGACTAGTAAAACACCTTTATTGTCGCATTGCTAGTAGTCTTTGACTAGCCTCTCCAACTAACTAATACCACTACTGGATTGAGGTTACAAGGTTTGTGTTTGGGTTTGCAACTCAAACTAACCTACATTCAAGTTTCTTTAAGATTTTCCGTGAAAGACTTGGGATAACTTACATGACTTCTTTCTAGTTATTCTTCCTTGGAAGAATGTATAAACAATGAAGGAATGCAGAAAGAAGATTTTCATAAGCAAGGAAAATGATTACAAGAAGTAATGAGCTTTACAAGAAGATAAAGGAGAAATTTTCACAGAGTTTTTGCTCTTTATGCAGCGTCTCTTCTTTTCTTTGAAAGCACAACATCTCTATTTATAGATAGCCTTTCTTGCAACCGTTGCTTTCGATCAACTCTCTGAGTGGCACGTGTTAATCATCCATTTGTGTCTTGGAAAAGCAGTATAGAAAAGCAGCCTATCTGTTTGTTAGAGCTATTGTAGAAGTCATTGCAAGGTTGATGTTTCTAATATCCCTTCACAAACTACTCTTACTTTCTGAATGTGATTTTTGAACTCTTTTTTCTAAAGCCTGGGGTAGCTGACCACAACGACAAAAGAGATGTCACGCCAATTCTGACAGTGGGTTTTGACTTTTCAAATGCAAATTTGCATTTCAAATTTTCCCTCCTTTTTTGTAGAGCGTATTGTATCACTGTAAATGAGCTTTCTGATATGTGGTATAATTTCCTTGATTATTCTTGAGTCTTCTTGTTTGCAATCAGTGTTTGTTGATGAAAAAATCATTATGAATGTGATGATTTAATATAGTAAAACTCTTTGCCTTCAATGTTTGTTTGATATCTTCATTTCAAGTTTACTTTCTGAAATCTAGTGCTACTTTCTGAAGTCCCAAAACTTGGCTTCTTGTATTGTTGCTTTTTCTTCAAATCGTTAGCCATTTTAAGCTCGAATATGAATATAATTATCACTTCCATTTAATTCATATCACTTAAAATGAGATAAAATATGTTTGCACATATAAAGTGAAATTATTCTCGCTTAAATAAGCCTTGATATGTTAAACGATAAAGCATGTTTACTTCTTTAAGAAACTTAGGATATACATTAGTCATTCTTCAAAGTATTTTCTTTAAATTGGCTTTATTGTCTTTCAAAACTCATTAAAGCTTGTTGGAAGGGTTTTGGAGCTAACACTTGACTTTCTCTGATGAGATTGCTTACTTGACTTTCTTTGATGAGATTGCTTTTCCTTTCTCATCCATTTCACTCTCATATCCCAACCCTGCTTTTTGAAAATATGGCCTTTGACCTCCAAGCATCAATTCAAAATTCTTTGAACAAATTACCATTCTTTGAACCATTTTTTTTTTGAATTCCTCTCAAGTTCAAAAATAACTTTTTGAGCCTTTTGATCTTTTTCAGTGGCTTCAACTTCTAAGGCCCTGAGCTTAACTTTTAAGAACTTATTTTCTCCTTTTTCTTCTTCCCTTTTGAGCCTTAGATTCTCAGCATTTGATTTGGCCATTTAAGGTTCTAAAATAACATTTTGATGAGATAGTGAGAGGAAAGAGTTTGAGAATTTCAAGCAATTTCTCATATAAAGCTAATAACTCATCATAAGAAGGATAAGGTTCATAAGTGTTATTTACCTCAAGTTTTCCTTCTAAAGCATAGCCTGCCATGAAGCATAGGTTTGCAACATCTTCCAGCTCATCCTGGCTTTCTAAATTGTCTTTATCTTTATCTGAGTCATTCCAGGTTGCTAGCATTCCCTTTTTCTTCGAGGAAAATTTCTTCTATGGACCTTTGAGCTTGGAAAAGTCAATTTTGAAGTATCCCTTTTCTCCATAATCATAGTAAGTAACGCTTTCCAGCTTTCCCTGCCTTTTAATCCTTCATGAGGTTAATGTCTCTTCCCTTTTTTGTTTTGCTTCTCCTAGCCTTGGACACCTTCCTCACAAGCATGGAGATCTTGTCTCTATCCTCTTCTTCAGATTCTTAATTAGATTCTTCTTTTTCATCTGATGTTTCAGCAGCTTTCATTGCTTTTCCCTTGGTTTGCTTCTTATGTATGGACACCAAGGCCATGGATGTAACACCCTAACTCTTAACCTAGTACGCTTGAGTCGCATTTTTGGTTAATTATTAGTTGCTATGCCTTTGTTTCAGAAATTGACTTATTCATCTTTTTTAAAATACAAGTAATAAAAATACGAATAATTTTTTTTGAACTTTAAAACCAAAATGCGAGCCATGTGGGTATATAGATATCGATTAATACTTGCATAATAATAGCAAATCACATAAACCTCATCATGATATATATATATATATATAAGCCATAGCTTAACAAGTCACATACCAAATTATCGTATTATATCTACAACATAATAGCGACGTCCCATATACATAAAGGACATCCAAAGATATTAAATCCACTAATAAGAGTGTGCATACACTAAATCAAAACTAAATAGGGCTATCACCAAACTAGCCCAGTCTCAGCTACAAGTCCATTGAGGGACTAGGCTACGCAAAAGTATAAGAGGATGATAAAGAAAAGCTATCTTCATACATCCACTGTGACCCTCTGATCTTGGTCATAGCGTATTTACCATGTCCATGCCTCATGGAAGATCACGAGCAATGCCATTACCCTTGTCTGGAGACAACACGGAAGAAAAGATAGGGATGAGAAACATATTCAAGATTCTCAGTAAGGCTTCTCAACTCTAACACAAGTGTCATCGTCATCATCCCCAGCCACTTCGGTTTTCATTATGAAAGGGGTGTGTATACATAAGGTTCAGTTTTAAACTTCTCAAATCTATTTATCCGAAGTGGGTGTCTTTTAGCATGGGTCTTAATGTCATGAATGCAATAATTATCTCATGTATGCATGACAATACCTTAGGGGCATAAGTAACATAAGCAATTAACACAAGCATACAAATTTATAACTCAACATAATGCTAAGTATATAAGCATAGGAAAAGTTAGAGGACTAGAGTCACTTAGCACATATAACATGATTAAATACACTGATAGGAGAATGAGATAAAATATGCATATGCACCTTTGCTTTACTTTCTCATAACTAAACTGTTAAGTTCTTTTCATAATAACCACCTTCCTGAGCAACCATCCTAAGCCAACCATCTCACCTTCCCCGGCGATTTTATAATAGCCACCAAAACTCCATCTCACCGATCTCCTAGGATGAGCTCAACCTAACTAGCCATTGCTAGATTTAATATGGGATAATAGAGGGGATAATACATCACTTCCTTATTGGATCACCTTTCATAACTTTTAGTTTGGGGAGTCTAGAAGATCATTTTTTCTTCGAAACACATCTACTAGCATCCAGTGCACAGTAATATTGTCCGCTTCG
The DNA here is from genome assembly GCA_031216125.1 of Dalbergia cochinchinensis. Lineage (NCBI taxonomy): Eukaryota > Viridiplantae > Streptophyta > Magnoliopsida > Fabales > Fabaceae > Dalbergia > Dalbergia cochinchinensis. The sequence goes on along the minus strand of CM062375.1, from coordinate 26,622,893 downwards.
ATAAGCTCGATGTCCATACCCCCACGGTTTTGCTTTCTCTTCACCGTAGCAGGAGAAATGTGTCTCGGCATGCTATGCATGAATGCAACATAAATACATGTTCTTAAATATCAACATGACATATCACTCAATACTTTATGCTTATCAATTTGTTATCATCATAGGATGCCACAATTTACACAAGACTCATGTCTCAGATTCACATATTCTTATGCACACATCATCAGCACTTTCGCAAAGCGATAAACATGCTCCTACCCAGAATGCCGAAGTAATGGACTTGGCTCAGATAATGCAATTGCTATGCTTAGCACGTCACATAAATAAATAATCATACACTTGAAATACTAACTCTCATTGCCTCCCCTATCTTACAGTATTTTATGCTTTTGATCCTTACGGGTCTTAAACTTATGATCTAATTAACCTAGCATCCAAGTTAGTTCTTTTATGCACCTAAGGGATCATAACTAATAATTCTCACTAATTTTTATGCTCATGAACAGTACCAAACAGCATCATGCAGTTTGGACAGAAATATTAAACTTCAACTACGGGGTTCTAGAAGTCACGTCTTTGACCCTTTCTAAGTTTCAGCTTTTCCTAAGGTACTAAAACTAATTGTTACTGCCTTTAGGAATTAATCCTACATTTCTAAACACTTCTAAAACAATTTTATCTCTAATCTTACTCATCCTAAAACAGTAGCTATATCTTAAATTCTAAGGGATCTAAAACTCACATTTTACATCCTATCCACTTACTAGTTGTTCCTAACACTCACCAAATAATTTTTCCTTCACTCAAACACAATTTTTACACATTCTAACACATTAAAACAGCATCATATAGTGGTCATAAATCCAGGGCAATGGCCGAAACATATATCTCACATAATCACATAAAATTATATTCCAAGTGCATATGAGTCACTAGTTTCCCTTGGAATCATTTTAGAGCCTCAAAACTCATTTTAGAAACTAATTTATTTCATTAAAATCATAAAAATATAAGGCTAGGGCAGTAGCTATTTAAATCACTCTTGAACGAGTTTTAAAACGTAAAATCACACTCAATGTATTCTTTGAGCTTTTCTATGCTTAAGAAAATCTTAAGACATAGTTTGTTAGTCATTGTGACTAGATAAAGCTTATGCAAAGCCCATCCTCATCATGTAACGATTCGTCTATCTGTATTTTCTCTGATAAAATGTTAATTGTGAGTAATCAGTAGGGATTTTAAAAATTTCATTCGACACAGTTAGGATTAGAACAATATAAGGATTTTGTAAATAAAAAAATAAAAATTAATTAAATATTAATAAAAAAAATTTAGAATAATAATATTTCAATCAGTAATATAGGAAGATATCTTATAAATGATATTAGGATATAGAAAAATTTGGGACAAGGTTAAAAAGATAATTTTTCTTGATAAAGTTTTTTTATGTTAATCGGGTACTAAAATGATAAGAAACGGTGCACCGAAATGGTAATAACTAGTATACCGAAATATCTAAATTGGTCCAATTAATGGACATTATCATATCTTAAATAAATTTTTACTTAGAATAATCAAATAAATATACATATTCCTAATATTGATAGAAGGCAAATTGATCTGAAAATAGAAACTCCTTTACTTTCTCTCCAAGATAGTATGTTTATAAAAAGGAAAAAGGCAAGGAAATTTCATTTCCTTCTCGGTTAGACATAGAACCATGTTTCTTTCTTCTTGCCTTCACTTCTTTCCATTTTGCTTCATGAAACTCAATGAAACCTTTTAGTCTTTCAATGATACACTTAGACATACACTTAAAATAAGTTCAAGAACACATCCTCATCATCAAACTTAAATCAAAAACTTGTTTTTCCTTGCACTTTGGTCCTCACGGCAACACATAAAGGTGCTGAAACAGAGGGGTTTTGAGGTTGATTGGAAAGGAAAAACTAGAGAAAAACTTGGAGGGAGGTAGGAAAATTATTCTAGTCTTTTGCTTCATGATGTTTGATTATTTTGCCAAGATAAATGCTTGAATTTGTTAAGGTTTTACTTGCTAAAGCTAAAACCAAATTTTAGAATTCATGATAGATGGAGTTGTGATGAGATTATGAATGTTGGAACCTGAATTTTTTATTACAGAATTTATAAGTGCTTGGACTATGATGAAATCTTGTGTGCTGGAAATTTTGTGTGTTGGAACTTAATTTAGAATTTTTTCTGAGTTGTGAGGAAATGACCAAGATGATGAAAAAGTGTCATTGGAACTTTTCCATGTTATGCATCCCGATGTGGGCTGTTTTACAGGGGATGATTTTGGCTTTACATGTTGGTATAAAAGATACTCTAAGTGGGTTTTATGTGCTGGGATTTTTTCTTTTACAGCATTAACTTGTTATTTTGAAAATTTAGAAGTAATTATTGTCCAAAGGATGTGGCCAAAATGTTGATGGTATAAAAGCTAGTACTAGTAGAAGACCTTACAAGGATTATCATAAAAGAATTAAGGAGATTTAATTGATATAAGAAATTAAAAAAAAAAGAAAAAAACTTGAAACCCATTATGGGGAATTTGGCTCAATTACTAAAAGATTGAATAGAATTGTTGCTAACCCAGAAATGTAACATTTTGGAAATATCTCATAAAACTCCATGGTACTTCAGAAGATTTTAAGAGATTTCGAATATAACATTTCATAAGAATTTAAGTAGATTCCAAGGAAAAATCTCAAGTTAAAGCATGAAAAATAAAATTTTTAAAGAATAGATCCTACTAACCAACTATGAGAATTTTTATACAAGTGATAAAGATACACGCGAAGAAAGGGAGCTTAAGAAAATAAACCTTATGTAATATTATTGCTTAGTAGTAAGCTCATGGATTCACGGATAGTAGTAGACATGCTACGCCCTTAGAACTATATTAGGTTGTAATCGCGATGGCGTTACATCATTATGAAGAAAGGGATGTACTGAAAATAACAATAGCGAGGCTATTGAGATGAGATGTAGTAGACATACTCCATCTAGTGAACTATATTAGGTTGTAACGCGATGACATTACATCGTTGATAGTATGATCCAATGAGAAGTATATCAGAAGAATCCTATGAGTTCTACCATTAAGTTCTAAAATTATCTAATAGAATTAAATTATAATAAATAATGTCACTGACTAGTGAGACCATTATATAAATAACTGAAGTTACTTTGCTTATCTTGCATTAAGTTGAAGTATTATTGAGTAATAGACTAGTATTTTCCTACTAGGAATCATTGATTCTCATTCCTGCTATATGATTTATTTTATATAGATGGCCTCGATCGTGTTCTTTCTCGAGATGCTTGAACTACAGTGGCATTATGACCTAGAGTTAGGGTCACTGTATCTAGTTGCTGAGTCTCATATCCGTATTTATGTACTATTTGATCATCCATTCGCTACTACTGTTATAAGTCCTACTTTTGATACAGTGTCCTCTTTTTCTGATTTTCCATTGTATATGACTCATCCACCACAATTACCTCAGCCTGTCGCCGATGCTGATTCTGACCCTTTAAAGGAGACATCTTCTGGTTCATCTACTCCTTCCGGAGATAGTGGGGACTAGCAAGGCTACCTAGCTGATGTACCTAGTGGGCACTACTCCCCACTTGCTTGACTGATTATGGTGTATCCAGGTTGTTTAGAGACATAGTATGACCTAGATTCCATCATATTATATGACCGTCATAGGCTTTTACTTCTGACCTTTTGAAGAGCCACTGATTGAGGGAATTAGCTTTATTTGTCTATAGTTGGTTATATTTTGTTAGGCCCCAACCCGGATTAGGTGGTCACTATGAGGACCAGGGTAAGGTTGTTTATAATATATATGTAATTAGGTGTGATTGTATATAGCTTGACTATATAACTTAACTTGCTATGGATGTGATAAAAAATGTAAATTATCATGTGACCGACTTCTGAGCATACACATTGCTTTTCTGTTATTTTTATACGTTGACTACTACGTTGTAAAGATTGTGATTTGTGACAAGTTTGTATAGTTTTTAGTACAAGGCTCATATTTATTACAACTCATACGTATATAATTCGTATGTATAGGAAAAAGTAAAGAACATATAGAGGGTAAGTTATGAGTAATGACATACTTACTGTGTGATGTTATGACTCGAGCATAGCACTATAGTAGGATGGGTGTTACACATCACATGGCCAAAAATGGCATTCTTAGAATGCTTCCATTTTCCAAACTTTACTTGAGATAAAAAGGGCAAGTCTTTGAGCTCTAGGATCTTTAGGTGATGATATAAACTTAAACATGCTATGCACTTTGTCTTTACTCTTCATTATAAAAGTAAAGTGAGAGCATGAAAATAAATATGAGATGCAAGCTCATTATTATCTTTAAAGTTTAGGTGATGACTAGAAATATAAACATGAAATTCAAAGCTTGGAATATAAATATGAAATGCAAAGCTTGGAATATAAACATGAGAATGCAAGTTCATTTCTTTATTCTTGAGATCTTAGTGATGATAAGGAAAAGTAAACATGATATGCATAGCATAAACTTAAACATGGATGCAAGTTCATTTTATTCTTTACTAGAGCTCATACAATACTTTGAAGGAATATAAACCTCAACCCAACACATATTTTAACAAGACAAAGTGAGCTTTAGAGTTCTTTGTACCAAGGTTTCAAAGAAACCTTATGGTTTGAACATCATCACCAAGCTCAAGGAAATAGATCAAGGGATCAAAATAAACAACAACCTTTCTTGAGAATCAAAGGCAAAGCAAGGAAAAAGGAACCGAAATCTATTCAAAGGAAAAAGGAAAGGAAATTGAAACCATGATCAAAAGAAAAGCAAAGGAAAAATCGAAATGTGTTAAGATCAAAACTAAGTTTCAAGCTTTAGAGGTTTCTCAAATGATAACCATAAGACTATTATCTTGAAACCTCATCATCAAGCTAAAAATTTTCCTTTCAAACCAAGCTTCATAGCCAAAAATAAAAAAGAGAGAAAAGAGTTTGAACCAAGAGAAACTAGAACTTTTCATACCAAAACATCAACATAAAAGTTAAAGCTTTTGAAAAACAAACCCCTACCAAGGATGTAGTCTTTGATGGAAGGAAGAAAGCTTGGTTCTTGGAGCTAAAATGAGAAGACAAAATCTTCTCTTGGTGGTTAGAGGGGTTTTGGCCAAGGGGGAAAGAAAGGAAGGAGATAGTTTTCTTGTGACGTTAGGCTTAGGGGTGGAAAGGTTGTGTATTTAGGAGGTGGTTTGAGGTGGTGGTGTGGTGGTTCAAGGTGGTGGAAGAAGTTTCTTGAGGTTGGAAGAGTAGAAAGAAAGCTTTGAAGTTGATAGAGTTTATGATTACTTTTTTTTGGACACAAATGTTTCTCCAAAAATGTGAATGGTAAAGAATGAAGTTTTTAGGTTGGAAATAAAATAAACATGATGGTAATTTTGGGGGGAGGAAAAATATCTCTTCTAAGTACATTACATGGAATGGTGTAGGAATGGCTAGGTATGGGCATGGGAATGGTGTTTCTTTGAGTTTCTCTAAGCAATCTTAGGTCCTAATTATTCTCAATTAATTATTTTGATTCTAGATTAATTATTAAAATTAAATTACCTTCAATTAGAGCCTAATATTGCTTATGTTTCCTTAATCGTTTAATTAAGCTCATTCTGCACTAATCTAGGGGTAAAAAGGTCATTTCACACTAAAAACTCTCCGGGACCATCCGAACTCATCTAAACATCAAAAATTTCATAAAAACAACATTTTAAACTCCCGAGAAATCTTTCCGGCTCAGTCAGCACTAAATCCCACGTAAAAACACTACAGGGGCATTTTTGTCATTTTGTGCCAAAAGTCCAGAAAGTGAGATTTTCACCTCTGTTACTATTTCTAAGGCATTTAATCCCCTTCAATCAACAAACCAACCCCTCGAGGATGGCTCGGGTTGGCCGTCCTCAAATCCCAGGCAAAAATGACCTCAGGGGCATTTTAGTCATTTTTATACAGGAAAATTGCAGATCACAATTTTCGCACGGATCATTTTTCTGATCCTCATGTAATTTATTCCTATTGTAGAAATAAACCTTTGAGGGTGACCGAGGTTGGCCGACCTCGGTTTTTGCACAAAAATGACCTAGGGGTATTTTGGTCATTTTTGCTAAGCAAGAAAAATTGGGGTGTTACAATGGACTTCCTCTTCTTTATGGATTCACCATGAACTTTGGAGAGCACAACCTCATGGGTTTTGAGTGGCCCTATGAGTGTGTCCAAGCCAAGAGTTTGAAAGTCTTTGGCTTCTATAATAGCTGACCTTGGGTAGCTATTTAGCAGGAAGGCTTCTTAGAATTTTTCTAACCATTTTAAAGTTAGAATACTTTTTGCCCAATCCCTTCAATTGGTTTACGATGTGAATAAACCTTGTGGTCATGTCATTAATACTATCTTGCTCTATCATTTTAAAAATCTAATATTGATGGACCAACATACTAATCTTTGTCTCCTTGACTTGATCAGTGCCTTCATGTAACATATGAAGCCTGTCCCAGATTTCTTTCATTGTGTCAAAAGCAATAATTTTATCATATTCTATTTTGCTTAATGCACATGTAAGTAGATATTTGGCCTTCGAGTTCAACTGAACTCTTGCTTTATGTTGCTCTGTCCACCTATTCCTATGGACTTCTTTAAAGGTAGAAGGTATATCTTCAGCTCCAGGAACTTCTTCTATTCGAACATAATCTCCTTGTTTAGTCTCCCACAAGGCAAGACTTGTGTATTTGATGAACAACTCCATTCTATTTCTCTAATACACATATTCTCCACCATCAAAGAATGGCAGTCTGTTAATGGAGTGTCTATCCGCAATGTGAATATTTTGTGCCATGTTTCCTTAGGATTTTTAACCTCCACAGTCATTAGAATGCCCAAACCCTTAGAGGCCTAATGTGATACCCTAGGTACACGTGTCCTTGGGCGAGTCAAGCATGGCCCTAGGGTCTCCTGGGACCCACCGTATTTCCGGGAAAGCCCTGGTGGTGTGAAGGGCCAAGGGATAGAGTTAAGGTACTGTTGCTGTAGAATTCTGCAGAATAGGCTCATTGCAGTAAGTTTTGGTCGCTGCAGCGAATGGGCCCGAAATAGCATAGTATAAGTGAAATGACGTCATTTTATTTTGGCCCTATATATAAACCTCAGGTTGGGATTTTAATCCCGTTTCCGGAAACCCTACACCCTACTTCTCCTCAAACCCTCTTCCACTCAATCCTACTCTATTCCATCTTATTCGAAGATCAAAGGTAAGGGGTTGATGGGTTTTTGTTGTTCCTTTCCTTTCCTTTTCATAACCTAGAGCTTGAGTATTATTATTGTCTCCATTTCTGTTACTATTAAGCGGGGATGTGAGTGCTACAAAAGCATACTCGCTCTATAGTGAGTTATCCTTGCTGCAGCAAGGTTGTTCGTTGCAGCAAGCTCACTCGCTCTAGCGAGAGGGCCGATCCTAGTTTTACTTCCACTATGTTATTAGAGTTATGTGGATCTAGAGGTTAGCGGAGACTAATCTTGAGTCCATATTGCTCTATGGCAGTTGTTAATGCCATTCCATACTTCGAACGTCAAGTTGGTGATGCCCACATACTCCCGGCTCCAAATGATGAGTGGGTTTGATCTCATAGCCTTAGTTTTATCACTATGAATATGTTTTATGCATGACGACGGTCAAATATGACATTAAAGATGAAATTATGATTATGTATATATGATTTTGCAAGGATGGCAATCTAGACAGAGAGTATGATTTTCAAAGAGCATGAATTATGTATTTAGAAAACTATGGGACCATGATTGATTATAGAGTGCTATGAAAATGTTTTTTATATATTCACAAAGAAATTCAGTGCAAGAATATACGATTTAATAAGTTTTTAGCATATCCAAAATGTTTCAAGAGTTATGACATATTTATGTTTCAAGAATAGAGATTTTGAAATATGGTTTGAGAGTATCAGTTAAGATATTTTGTCAAAGAATATAGAGCAGAAATGTTTTATTATAATACTAGAGAATATCTTGAGAAATGAGATTTTGGAAATCCAGTTTTTATGACACTCAGAAAGTGTGAAATTCAGTATAATTTGTAGCAACTGCCAGATACATATTTTGTGGGCTCTTGAAATCAGAATGCTTACAAGCAGATGATCCCTTGGGCATGATTTCACAGTCATAGCTATGCTAAAGTCAGGTTGCTAGAGTTGTACAAGTCCATAGCTTTTGGAGTTCCAAGAGTTTTCATATTTAATTGATTTGATTAAAAAGTTAGAGTATGGATATGATCATGTTTAGAGATTTGTGAAATATTATGATGATTTCCAGAGTAAAGCATAAGTATATGAGAGAGTTTTAGAGAAATAAGTATTTTATGATTGAGAAAACCTATGGTACCTATAAAGAAACAGACTATGAGTTAATGGCCGTTACTCCATTAACCTTGATATACCAAGTCACCCCCAAGGCTAGAGAAATTAGAAATGGGACCTGTTTAGGTGCCCCAGAGTTCAGAGATTTTGTTATGCCATGATTGACATGCATAACCAGAGATTTTGTTATGTCACATGAATTGGGCATAACCAGAGATTCCTATTTCTTTATTAGAGTATCATTAATTATATTTTCTGAGATTATTGATGTTTTCCAGAGAATATTTGATTTAAGAGACATCATAAATATCAGAAATAATTTTCTTGTTGAAGTAAGATTTTAGAAATGTTTTCTTAAGAAATTATGAATACGGAGATATATTTTCCATGAGATTATGTACATGAATATCAAATGGTTTATGATTGTTGTATGTATATTGTATTATAGAATATTCCTTGTTTGTCCCATGTGGGTGATGGGTGAGAGCTTACTCACTGAGTCTATTGACTCACCCCTCTCCCTTCCTCCTCATAGTTGCAGGTGCAGATGTTGCTCAGCCTCCGGTTTAGCAGGCATAGTCATTTTCAGCAGTGAGTCTTACTTTGGAGTAAGGCTTAAATGAGAGACGTGTTAAAGTAGAGTATTTCAGTAGATGTGTAGGCAGGATCTAAACCATGCATTATTTTCAGATTATGTATTTGATTACAATATTTGAACAGTTATGTATATTTTCAGTTCACAAGTATGGATTTGAAATTGTAGAATTTGATTAGAGTTTATGCAATGAACTTGAGATGTATTTATGATTAAGCTCACGTGTTGAATAGATTTTCAGTGTATGATAAAGATAGTTTCAGAGTTTTGTAACGCCCCAATTTTTACTGTAATTTTTACTGTCATTAGAAATTAATCAATTACCGAATTACCGTAGGTAATTATTACATAAGATTTGAGGCCGAACAATCCTCAATAAAGGAATATAACATTAGAAGAGAGGTTAGGAACGATTCATGCGAGAGTCGCAAATCCCAATTTCTCAGACGTATAAAATGACCAAAATGCCCCTGAAGTTATTTTACTCAGAAAATGAGGATCGTGGGCCCCACCTATTCTCAAGGGGATATTTTGAGGATAATAAGGGATTGTTTGTGTTATGTGTGTTAATAGAGCAGAAGAATCTCAATTTTGAGTTCCGACGCACGAAATGACCAAAACGCTCAATTGTTGTAACTCCTATGTAGTGCCGATCGAGCCCGAACTTCACTAAAATGTTTTAAAATGTGTTTTTAAGTCATGATTAACCATTGGTTAAGCTCGGGTGGCCTCGAGCGCTTTTAAGTGAAAGTACGATTTTGCCCTGTTTTTGGGCTTTAATTTCGGGATTTTTGATTCAGATACCTAAACCTAAGCAATATTAGGCTCAAATTAAAGCTTATTAAATTCTAAATATTAATCTAGAGTCAAAATTATGTATTTAGATTGATTAGAACCCAAAATTGCTCAAAAACACCCAAATTGCTTACTAATTCACTTAAACCCTTAACCGTAAATTCTCTAAATTACATGAATACCTTGCCTACACCTAAATAATGCATGGAACACTCAAATTTCACTTCTTTGGGCTGTAATGGACGAAATTATTGATGCCATTATGCAGCTGAATTATTGCCAAAAGTTGCACTAAAACAAAATGCCAAAATGTCACCATAAGAGACATAATTCCTTAATTTCATACAACTTTGTCTAAAATGATTTTTCCTCCCTTATTTCTCCTGCAAAATTCCGTCCACTACCTCATCATGTTGGCCAATTAGAAGCCTCAAAATCTTCTATAAATAGGCTTGCTTGAGTGGTCTTGGAATGCTTGGTTCATAACTAGTTTTTAGGAGCACCAAAAATTTTCTTTCTTCCTCCTCTTTGGCTGAATTCTTTCTTCAATTTTTCAAAGAGATTTTGTTTCATTTCACTTCAAGAAACCAAGTTCTCTTCCTCTTCTTCAACTCAGATTAGGTAGGGAGTAGTTTCTAAATTTATTTCTATGCTTTGAGGAGTTGTGTTTTTAGCTCAAAATGATGAAATTATGAACTTACCTTAGCTTTTCATTTTGGTTTTCCTCTTCAATTTTTCTTTAACCAATTCAACCATATGGCCTAGGTGGAACTAAGATGATGGCTTGATGATGAGGACCTTGAGGGTGGGTTGTAAATCCATCACAAGTTAGGCCTCTAAAGCTTGAAAATTCCACTTGATGCAAAACTTTAAAGAATAATGCTTTATGATGCTAAAACAAAGATTTTTAGTTTAGAACTTGAAAGATGTATTTTCCTTTTATGTTTTATTTCTTGTTAAGATATGTATTGGGTTGAATTTATAATTCTTTTAAAGTCTTGAAGGAGCTCTAGTAAAGAAACAAAATGAATTTGCATCCGTGATTAAGTTTATGCTTTGCATAACCATGTTTACCTTATATGTCATCACTAAATTTTCAAGAATGAATAAATGAACTTGCATTTCTCATGTTTAAATTCCAAGCTTGTATTTCATGTTTATATTTCAAGTCATCACTTAATCTTTCAAGATAATAAAGAGGTTGCATCTCATATTTAATTTATGCTCTCACTATATTTTATAATGGCTAAAAGAATCAACGCATGGCATGTTTATTTTATGCCATCACCTAAAGATCCTAGAGCTCAAAGACTTGCCCATGTATCACAAGCAAAGAAATATGATTATTGGAGTTAAAGAATTTATTCTTTAAAAAGTCTTGAGATTGGAGCTTAAAAAGATGTAATAATAATTCTCTTCTCCCTCTCTTGGTCCTGTGCGGACTACGCCGCTCTGGTTTCTTAATAATCTCTTCTCCCTCTCTTTGGTCTGTGCGGACTACATAGCTCAGCTTTCTTGTATCATGTTTATATTTCAAGTTCTTGCATCATGTTTAATTTTCAAGTCATCACCTTAAATCTTAAAGATAAAGAAATGGAATTGCATATCATGTTTATAATTCCAAGCTATCACCTTATAAAGATAAGATTAAAATAAGGTTGCATAGCATGTTTATAATTCTAAGATGTCACCTAAATCTCTAAAGCTCAAGACTTACTCCTTTTATCTTAAGTGAGAATTTTAATTGTGAAGATCCTCCCAAATTTGACAAAAGAACTAGTTTCTAAATGAGTTTTAAGGCTTTGCAAGGATTTTACTGGGAACTAGTAATTTATATGCACTTAAAATATGATTCTATGTAATTGCATGAGGTTCATGATTCGCCATCGATCTGAGTTTAGTATCAATGTGTGATAATGATTTGATATGATTGAAGTTGTGATAATTATGGTTTATTGTTAAGAGAATGATTCATAATTGGTTTAGTAACTAATTAGTTCTATAATTGATAATTCTATGTAAGGATTGGATGCTTATTGAATGATTTCTGGCTTGCATGTTATAGTTCTTCTTGCAAATAATGAGAATGCTTATACATGAAATGTTCTTTATTATGTAAAATTTACCTTTGTTGCTAGAAGAAAGTGTATCATTGTAAAAGTGTAATTTGGAAAGGTTCGCTAAGGAAAGACTTGGTATTTAAGCGTGTCCATTGTGACCCACCTCTCTTTCCGGGAATCTCCCATATGCATGATTACAGATTGATATATATTATTCTAGCTTAAGACTATAAATGAGAAAATGTTATGATGTTTATGAATTGTATTATGATATAACATGCAAAGATTTAATGGTGACTTAAACTTATAAGAAAATGATCCTTTGGAACCATCAGACTATAGGTGGTGAAAAGGTGATTTTAGCCCCCTAACCCGTTCTCTCAAAAGGGTAGAGTCGGGACTTTAGCTTATCAAAAGGGATAAGTATATGCTAGTGACGACTAGTAAAGTATGAGCTCATAACCTAAATTACTCCCAAAAGGGTGGAGTATAGGGTGGCCTAAGGAAAATAATGATGATGATAAGATTTTAAGTCACCTACGGCACTAAAGAAATGAAATATGTGCACTATGTCCACATGTAGCTAATATTATATGACGTTCTTTTATGCATGTTATTTGATAATGATGATGAGGAAAATGATGTAATGATAAAGGAAAAGTTCATTGTAAATATGACATGTTAAGATTATGATGCATTATAAGACGTATGATTAAAAATTGACGAACCTCGGTTAAGTATTTGTCCGAACTTAAAATGAATCTTTGCATGCTCACTATTTTAGAATAATCCCGAGGTTCCTGGGGACTTTGATGATGACACTGTAGAAGGAGGTACCTTATTGAGAATTCTTTAGCAAGATTCTCACTCCCTTTTCTTTATTTCCGTCATTGTCTCCAGATTCAAATGGCGACATTCGTCTGCTCGTTGATACCCCTACTTGGGAATTTCACTATGATCCGTGCATCGCTCGTATCATTTTGAAGGGAGGTGCTAGTCGTGTTTTTATTTACATAGGTCGTCCATTTGCACATCCTGTCCCTAGTTATCGATTTTCTCCTACTTCTCCCTATAGTGATGAAATGGTTTTCGAACATGCACGTCCACTTGATGAAAGGATGTTACGTTCTTATCCCGCTTCATCTGCATCCATGGATTTCCAGTATGTTCCCCGAGATGAGATATTCAAACTGATCCTTCAGAGGACACTCCTACTCATGTATATTCTGAGAGCTCTGCTCCTACTCCCACACGTGTAAGAGAGGGTAGTGAGGAAACAGTTGTTCAGCCGAGGTTAGCAAGAAGGTCGTCCATGCGACCCCAGCTTGGTGCATCTCGTGTGTCGCCTACCGAGGAGCTCATCAGTGGATCGGATTTATTCCCCATTTCCGTGACAAAGGCCATAGAGGGTTCTTAGTAGATTTATGTGTGATCATGCACCCTAGTTTTAGGATAACCTTCCCGGCTTATGGAGTTATCTAGTTTAGGGGCATGTATTTCCTTAAGTATATGAACATAACCCACCCTTTGAGTGAGGTTATTGTATGTAAATATATGCTATAATGTGCTTATGGATGTTATATGATGGAGCCTAAGTGATATGATGTGATATATTCTTAAACGTCTTATTATACTCCGCTTACTCGTTCACGTTGTACTCGGCTCACGTTTTCAATTATGTGTTTTAAAAAAAAATGGCTCGTAATTTCACTAAGTATTTTCAAATTATGAAGAAAGAACCAAAGCAAGGAGTAAAGTCTAGTCATTAATCAGATTCAACCTAGGTGTATCTGGTTAATTACTAGGGTGTTACAAGTTTCATATATCAAGTATTTCAGTTTTATATTTCCAGATATAAAGTTTTAATAGAGTTTTAAATGAAGTTATGATTTTGGAATGAAAAGTATATTATTTTATGCACATAGAGAGACACAGAGGTCACGAGGCTTACGTGAGGATGGGATTCCTCATGTGCTGATCACGTTCCCCCTGTCGAGCCGTGACAAAGTGGTATCAGAGCCTTAAATTTCCCTGCATAGTACTAAAGCAAGTGTCCACAAGTAGCATGGCGTTCATGTAAATGGAACTGCAGCCATTTGCATCAACGCAATGTTATTTGAGGCCTATAGAAAAGTTAGTCATGTCTAGGTTCAATAAGAGTCTCTATAACATCCTCTCAAGTACGACATCAGTCTTAACCTACGACATCAGATTCAAGAGTTATTACTTATAGATTAGTAGACTTTTCTTAAAATTTCTATAACAAGCTCGATTGATTCTTGAGATAACTATATCGTAATTCTATTAAAATATAAGTAACAAGGAAACCAAAATATTTGTTTAATAAAAGGTTAAGTAGAAGCTCTTCTATGAGCTTTAAAACACAATCGTTCTCTAACATATTTACATACATATCGATTCCACTAAATACATCAGAGTAAAAGCATTAACTACTAAATTATTGCACTTCCGAGTTCTTTTACATAGCAGCCTCTCGGTTCTCTGCATCAACCTAGAGATGACACGGGAACACAAAACATAGGGGTGAGAATTATAAAATTTTCAATAGGGTAATTCCCCAAATACACAATTATAGTGTTATCGTTATCGCCCCAGCCACTTCAATTTATTCAGAAAAAGTGGTCATGCATTACATAATAACAGTTTATTTTAAAGTTCCAAATTGTACTTCTGAAGTGGGTTACTTTTAACATTCAATCACTTAATATACACATACCATACTACACAATGTCATATACTGTTAATTTCCCACTTAAACATATTGGTATCAATATCAGTACTAAACCGCTTTACTTGGCATATAAGACAAAGGATTACTTAGAAAAATTACTTCTTTCACTTTCCTTGACCCTCGACTAATCTTGTCACATCTGGGCGTTACGTACCGCCATCCCCAGTGTGGCAATAATGGTTAATAGACTGCTTTTCAGGACTAAGCTTATTCCTATACATGATCATTGGATTTACTTTCTTCAATTCTCACACAGACCAATTCCTAGCCAGGTTTACTGTAACACCCTAGTAATTAACCAGATACACCTAGGTTGAATCTGATTAATGACTAGACTTTACTCCTTGCTTTGGTTCTTTCTTCATAATTTGAAAATACTTAGTGAAATTACGAGCCTTTTTTTTTTTAAACACATAATTGAAAACGTGAGCCGAGTACAACGTGACCGAGTAAGCGGAGTACAATAAGACGTTTAAGAATATATCACATCATATCACTTAGGCTCCATCATATAACATCCATAAGCACATTATAGCATATATTTACATACAATAACCTCACTCAAAGGGTGGGTTATGTTCATACATCATTATCTTATGCAAACCCATAAAAGAAAATATACTTAAGGAAATTCATGCCCCTAAACTAGATAACTCCATAAGCCGGGAAGGTTATCCTAAAACTAGGGTGCATGTTCACACATAAGTCTACTAAGAACCTTCTATGGCCACCGTCTCCAAAATGGGGAATAAATCCGATCCATCGATGAGCTCCCTGAGGGGACACACGAGATGCACCAGGTCGGGTCGCATGGACGGCCTTCTCGCTAACCTCGGCTCAACAACTGTTTCCTCACTACCCTCTCTTACACGTGTGGGAGTAGGAGCAGAGCTCTCAGAATATACATGAGTAGGAGTGTCCTCAAGGATCAGTTTGAGAATATCTCGCCTCGGAACATACTGAAATCCATGGACAGCAGATGAAGCGGGATAAGAACGTAACATCCTTTCATCAAGTGGACGTGCATGTTCGAAAACCATCTCATCGCCATAGGGAGAAGTAGGAGAAAATCGATAACTAGGGACAGGATGTGCAAATGGACGACCTATGTAAATAAAAACACGAATCACAAGACCTCCTTCAAAATGATACGAGCGATGCACCTGATCAAAGTGGAAATCCCAAGAAGGGGAATCAACGAACAGGACGAATGTCGCCATTTGAATCTGGAGACAATGACGGAAATAAAGAAAAGGGAGTGAGAATCTTGCTAAAGAATTCTCAGAAAGGTACCTCCTTCTACAGTGTCATCATCAAAGTCCCCAGAACCTGGGATTATTCTAAAATAGTGAGCATGCAAAGATTCATTTTAAGTTCTGACAAATACTTAACCGAGGTTCGTCAATTTTTAATCATGCGTCTTATAATGCATCTTATTCTTAACATGTCATATTTACAATGAACTTTTCCTTTATCATTACATCATATTCCTCATCATCATTATCAAAATAACATGCATAAAAGAACGTCATATAATATTAGCTACACATGGACACAGTGCACATATTTCATTTCTTTAGTGCCTTAGGTGACTTAAAATCTTATCATCATCATTATTTTCCTTGGGCCACCCTATACTCCACCCTTTTGGGAGTAATTTAGGTTATGAGCTCATACTTTACTAGTCGTCACTAGCATATACTTATCCCTTTTGATAAGCTAAAGTCCCGACTCTACCTTTTGAGAGAACGGGTTAGGGGCTAAAATCACCTTTTCACCACCTATAGTCCGATGGTTCCAAAGGATCATTTTCTTATAAGTTTAAGTCACCATTAAATCTTTGCATGTTATATCATAATACAATTCATAAACATCATAACATTTTCTCATTTGTAGTCTTAAACTAGAATAATATATATCAACTGTAATCATGCATATGGGAGATTCCCAGAAAAGAGAGGTGGGGCACAATGGACACGCTTAAATACCAAGTCTTTCCTTAGCCGTAACCTTTCCAAATTACACTTTTACAATGATACACTTTCTTCTAGCAACAAAGGTGAATTTTACATAAGAACATTTCATGTATAAGCATTCTTATTATTTGCAACAAAGAACTATAACATGCAAGTCGTGAAATCATTCAATGATATCAAGTACTTAATAAGCATCCAATCCTTACATAGAATTATCAATTATAGAACTAATTAGTTACTAAACCAATTATGAATCATTCTCTTAACAATAAACCATAATTATCACAACTTCAATCATATCAAATCATTATCACACATTGATACTAAACTCAGATCGGGTCAATCATGAACCTCATGCAATTACATAGAATCATATTTTAAGTGCATATAAAATAGTAGTTCCCACTAAATTCCTTGCAAAGCCTTAAAACTCATTTAGAAACTAGTTCTTTTGTCAAATTTGGGAGGATCTTCACAATTAAAATTCTCACTTAAGATAAAAGGAGTAAGTCTTGAGCTTTAGAGATTTAGGTGACATCTTAGAATTATAAACATGCTATGCAACCTTATTTTAATCTTATCTTTATAAGGTGATAGCTTGGAATTATAAACATGATATGCAATTCCATTTCTTTATCTTTAAGATTTAAGGTGATGACTTGAAAATTAAACATGATGCAAGAACTTGAAATATAAACATGATACAAGAAAGCTGGAGCGTGTAATCCGCACAGACCAAGAGAGGAGAAGAGAATATTAAGAAACCTGAGCGGCGGTAGTCCGCATGTGACCAAGAGAGGGAGAAGAGAATATTAAGAAACCGGAGCGGCGGTAGTCCGCACAGACCAAGAGAGGGAGAAGAGAATTATTATTACATCTTTTTAAGCTCCAATCTCAAGACTTTTTAAAGAATAAATTCTTTAACTCCAATAATCATATTTCTTTGCTTGTGATACATGGGCAAGTCTTTAAGCTCTAGGATCTTTAGGTGATGGCATAAAATAAACATGTCATCGTTGATTCTTTTAGCCATTATAAAATATAGTGAGAGCATAAATTAAATATGAGATGCAACCTCTTAATTATCTTGAAAGATTAAGTGATGACTTGAAACATAAACATGAAATACAAGCTTGGAATTTAAACATGAGAAATGCAAGTTCATTTATTCATTCTTGAAAATTTAGTGATGACATAGAAGGTAAACATGGTTATGCAAAGCATAAACTTAATCATGGATGCAAATTCATTTTGTTTCTTTACTAGAGCTCCTTCAAGACTTTAAAAGAATTATAAATTCAACCCAATACATATCTTAACAAGAAATAAAACATAAAAAGAAAAAAAAATACATCTTTCAAGTTCTAAACTAAAAATCTTTGTTTTAGCAACATAAAGCATTATTCTTTAAGGTTTTGCATCAAGTGGAATTTTCAAGCTTTAGAGGCCTAACTTGTGATGGATTTACAACCCACCCTCAAGGTCCTCATCATCAAGCCATCATCTTAGTTCCACCTAGGCCATATGGTTGAATTGGTTAAAGAAAAATTGAAGAGGAAAACCAAAATGAAAAGCTAAGGCAAGTTCATAATTTCATCATTTTGAGCTAAAAACACAACTCCTCAAAGCATAGAAATAAATTTAGAAACTACTCCCTACCTAATCTGAGTTGAAGAAGAGGAAGAGAACTTGATTTCTTGAAGTGAAATGACACAAAATCTCTTTGAAAAATTGAAGAAAGAATTCAGCCAAAGAAGAGGAAGAAAGAAAGTTTTTGGTGCTCCTAAAAACTAGTTATGAACCAAGCATTCCAAGACCACTCAAGCAAGCCTATTTATAGAAGATTTTGAGGCTTCTAATTGGCCAAAATGAGGAGGTAGTTGTCAGAATTTTTCAGGAGTAATAATGGAGCGAAAATCATTTTAGACAAAGTTGTATGAAATTAAGGAATTATGTCTCTTATGGTGACATTTTGGCATTTTGTTTTAGTGCAACTTTTGGAAATAATTCAGCTGCATAATGGCATCAATAATTTCGTGCATTACAGCCCAAAGAAGTGAAATTTGTGTGTTCCATGCATTATTTAGGTGTAGGCAAGGTATTCATGTAATTTAGAGAATTTACGGTTAAGGGCTTAAGTGAATTAGTAAGCAATTTGGGTGTTTTTGAGCAATTTTGGGTTCTAATCAATCTAAATACATAATTTTGAATCTAGATTAATATTTAGAATTTAATAAGCTTTAATTTGAGCCTAATATTGCTTAGGTTTCGTATATGAATCGAAAATCCCGAATTGCAAAAGCGCCAAAAATGGGGCAAAATCGTACTTTCACTTAAAAATCGCCCAAGGCCACCCGAGCTTAACCAATGGTTAATCATGGCTTAAAAACACATTTTAAAACATTTTAGTGAGGTTCGGGCTCAATCGCACGCACATCTGAGTTAAACACCATGAGGGCCTTTTGGTCTTTTCGTGCGTCGGAACTCAAAATTGAGATTCTTCTGCTCTATTAACACACATAACACAAACAATCCCTTATTATTCTCAAAACATCCCCTTGAGAATATGTGGGGCCCACAATCCTCATTTTCTGAGTAAAATAACTTCAGGGGCATTTTGGTCATTTTATACGCATGAAATTGGGATTTGCGACTCTCGCATGAATCGTTCCTAACCTCTCTTCTAATGTTATATTCCTTTATTGAGGATTGTTCGGCCTCAAATCTTATGTAATAATTACCTACGGTAATTCGGTAATTGAGTAATTTCTAATGACAGTAAAAATTACAGTAAAAATTGGGGCGTTACATTTACTTTCCTCGACTCAACTCAAGAGTAGTCAGGTTTACTTTCCCCAACAGACCGGATTTACTTTCTCCAGCCCAAGGATTATAAATCCTATACTTTTCTTAGTAGTCAGGTTTACTTTTCCTGACAAACTGGATTTACTTTCTCCAGCCTAAGAAACATAATCTTATGCTTTTCTTTTACATATGAACAATTGTAATAAGCATTCATATCTATGTGTGCCTAACCTCATCAGTAAGCTCACATGCTCAATTATTCATATTCATATTCATGTGCTCATGTCATACTAGTATAAGATGTCATTATTTCATCAATTCAAAGTATCAATTCATTTTCAGCATAATGGCAGATTTCACAGTATTGTGGGACGGATTTATTTGCACATAAAACAATCATTTCAGAGGCTATAAAAATTATCAAGGACACCTCAATGTGTCCCTAAGGTCCTGTAAAATTTTCAGGTAAATGGAGTTCTCTAACTATATTAACAAAATTCTACAAATTTGGTGGTCAGAAACCACTCCACCTCAGGTCAAGAACCATAATTCATAATTTTTAACCCTAGTAAATGTTTGAATAAAATCAAGAGGAAAATCATGGTTATACTTCAAGATGTTATTCACACTCTGTAAAAATTTCAAAGGAAGAATCAGTCATTTGCCATGGTAACAAAATGAGACAAATTTATAGCTTCAGTTCCAAGAATTTAGGCAGCATTGGTACCAGTTTAGTTCTAGATTTTTTTAAGGCAGTATAAGTCGAAATTAAAGCTCAAGAAAAATGTAACTAGCTCAAGATATTAGGTTCAACATATAATTTTTTCAGATCATAAAAACGTCTACAAGTGCATCAGAAAATTCATGATTCACAAGCTGCAAGTACAAATCCAAGAATTCCAGCAGCATAGTCCAAAATTCCTTTTGACAAAAGTGATTTCTAACATCATCCAAACACATCACCAAATTAGACGCATCAATATTCATATATTATCAACCAATATAACTAAAAATATTAAATCATCTCAGTGGTTAAAATAGAAAAATGAGTTTCAAACAAAAGAGGTTTAAAATCCCTACTCTTTGGAGCTCTAGAGATCTTGGCTACAAATGATATTCCAAGAATGATTCTCCTTACTCCAAACCTTCCAAACAACACCTAATCCTCCCTTAAATAGTGAAGAATAAAATATCAAAGTGAGAATTGGTGAGAAATTGAAATTCCAATTGGTTAGTTTTGTAGGTGGTGATGAGTAGAATAAGTTTTGTGAAGAGGGTTTGTGATTTTATCAAGGTTTGGCTATGATTTTGGGAGCTTGGAGTTTGTTAATGGTGGCTTGGAAAGAAAGAAATGAAGGCTGTATCCATGGGAGGCTTGTTCAAGAATGAAGTGTTGGAGTGATAAAGTTGGTTGACTTATTTGTCACAAAGGAAACTTAGATTAATATAAATCCTTAATTCTTTCATAAAGGAAAATACGATGGATGGCTATGATTTAATCTTGAATTACAAGATTAAATCTTAGCCTTACACTTGTTCCTAAGGGATGTACATTATCCTTTTATAAAAATTAAACTATCTTTCAATGTTAAAAATCGCACACTAAAATTTTATTGAATGGATGAAACATTATACCCAGTAATCAAACATTGTCTGAAAATTAATTCTAGGTATAAAACTCTTATTCCTACCCATTTCTAATCTTAATACCATAATTTCTCATTTTTGGGCACCTCTGGGTCCCAATTCTAGTGTTTTAGTTGTCCCGATGGGCTTGCGGGGCCCGCAAGTTACTATTCATTTTTTTTTTTACAAATCCATTGAACCATCTCATCATTGTTAAAACTGTTAGATTTTTGAAATTATGACTAATAAAGCTTAAATTAATTTTTAATTTTTTTTAGGGTGTTACATTACCATCCACCTTAAAAAGAATTTTGCTCTCAAAATTCATTTGAAAAGAATTTCAAAAGACATTTCTTTTTTCCTAAATCAAACAAGCAATTCACACATAACTCAAATAATTCAATCAAACCCTAAACATTCATATCTTAGATTAGATTTTTGGGTGGTGACGTCCCCTTAGCACTTTTGAGGAAGACCCTACTTTGGTGTTGTGGCTTTATAGCTGGTTTTGAGTGCCTATGTGGGCACTCCCAAATCTTATGTCTTGGTTTTTCACAGCCATAGCACACATTTTGTCCGCCCAAGCAAGCTCTATTCCCATGATCTCTTCCATATCTTGGGCATAAACTTGATTGCTGTTGTCGTTTATCCTTATGTGGACTTGGTTGAAACCGCTTCTTCGTGGGCAGGTCATCATCATAGTCTTGGTCTTTGAGTGGCAATCTTTTGTTTGAAGTGTTTTTAGCAAATTGAATGATTGCTAACTTCTTGTTGGAGTCCTCGGCATGGTGGCACTTGTTTACCAAGGTTGCATGATCCCAGATCTCTAAGAGACCCACAGCAACTTCGAAGTCCTTACAAACCCTTCTTCATACTTCATGCACTTCCGACCTTCATCTGGATTACACTAATAAATAGTAGAAAATTTGCAAAGCTCCTCAAACTTGGCTGTGTATTCCACTACACTCATGGACCTTTGCTTGAGTGCCATGAATTCTAACTCCTTTGCATTTCTTACCGAAGTAGGGAAATACTTATGGTAGAAAGCTTCCTTAAAGATATCCCAAGTGACTTCAGTTTGAAAAGCTTCAAATAATCCCTTGGTGCCGACCCACTAGAATTTAGCATCTGCTTCTAGCATGTAAGTAGCAAAAGCCACTTTTTGAATTTCAGTGCAAGGAAGAACAGAGAAAACCTTCTCCATAGCCTTGATCCATTCTTCTATTTATTTGGATCAAAAGCTCCTCAGAATAGTGGAAGGTTTGCCTTTCTAAACTCAGCAAGTTTCT
Organism: Dalbergia cochinchinensis; assembly: GCA_031216125.1. Taxonomy (NCBI): domain Eukaryota; kingdom Viridiplantae; phylum Streptophyta; class Magnoliopsida; order Fabales; family Fabaceae; genus Dalbergia; species Dalbergia cochinchinensis. Next base: position 26,600,541 of record CM062375.1, on the reverse strand, counting down.
GGTATTCTATGTCCACTTCTGCTCCTCCAGGATTCCCAACTGGATTTCCTTCGACATGTCGGTCTAACCTTTCCATCATCCTGTTGGCTACTGCAGCTTGTTCTCTCATGGCAGCCGTCATTTCATGAAAAATGTCCATCATGCCCACTTCGTTTCCAGCACTGTTCTTAGTACACCGATTTGAAGTCATCGGTTCCTGTCACAGCAAACAAGAATTATTGAGTTGATCAGGCTCAATACCAAGTTAAGTATGGCAACAACCCACAACATTTCCAACCAACAGTCATACACATATATAGAGTTATAATGCATGACATTTACTAAGGAAGCATAGCCAGTCTATTCCTCAAGGTCCTACAAGGATGAACTGCTCTGATACCATATTGTAACATCCTCCCAAGTACGACATCAGTCTTAAGCCATGACATCAGACTTAAGAGTTATTCCTTATAGATTAGTGGACCTTTCTTAAAATCTCTATAACAAGCTCGATTGATTCCTGAGATAACTATATCGTAAATCTATCAAAATATAAGTAACAAGGAAACCTAAACATTTGTTTAATAAAAGGTTAAGTACATAAAGGAAGCTCTTCCACAAGCTTTAACACACCTTCATTCTCTAACATGTTTACATACATATCCATTCCACTAAATACATCATAACAAAAAGCATTAACTACTAAACTATTGCACTTTCGAGTTCTTTTGTATAGCAGCCTCTCGATTCTCTGCATCAACCTGGAGATGACATGGGAACACAAAAACATAAGGGTGAGAATTATAAAATTCCCAGTAGGGTAACTCCCCAAATACACAATCATAGTGTCATCGTCATCGCCCCAGCCACTTCGGTTTATTCAAAAAAAGTGGTCATGCATTACATAATAACAGTTTATTTTTAAAGTTCCAAATTGTACTTCCGAAGTGGGTTGCTTTTAACATTCAATCACTTAATATACACATACCATACTACACAATGTCATATACTGTTAATTTTCCACCTAAACATATTGGTATCAATATCAATACTAAACTTCTTCACTTGGCATATAAGACAAAGGATTACTTAGAAAATTTACTTCTTTCACTTTCCTTGGCCCTTGACTAATCTTGTCACATCTGGGCGTTACGTACCGCCATCTCCAGCGTGGCAATAATAGGTAATAGACTGCTTTTTAGCACTGAGCTCATTCCTATACATGATCATTGGATTTACTTTTCCCAATTCTCATACAAACCTATTCCTAGCCAGGTTTACTTTCCCCGACAGACCGGATTTATTTTCTCTAGCCCAAGGATTATAAATCTTATGCTTTTCTTAGTAGTCAGGTTTAATTTTCCTGACAAACTGGATTTACTTTCTCCAGCCTAAGAAATATAATCTTATGCTTTTCTTTCACATATGAGCAATTGTAATAAGCATTTATATCTATGTGTGCCTAACCTCATCAGTAAGCTTACATGCTCAATTATTCATATTCATATTCATGTGCTCATGTCATACTAGTACAAAATGTCATTATTTCATCAATTCAAAGCATCAATTCATTTTCAGCATAATGGTAGATTTCACACTATTGTGGAATGAATTTATTTTCATATAAAACAATCATTTCAGAGGCTATAAAAATTATCAAGGACACCTCAATGTGTCCCCAAGGTCCTGTAAAATTATCAGGTAAATACAGTTCTCTAACTATATTAACAAAATTCTACAAATTTAGTGGTCAGAAACCACTCCACCTCAGCTCAAGAACCATAATTCATAATTTTTAACCCCAGTAAATGTTTGAATCAAATCAAGAGAAAAATCATGGTTATACTTCAAGATGTTATTCACACTCTGTAAAAGTTGCAAAGGAAGAATCAGTCATTTGCCATGGTAACAAAATCAGACAAATTTACAGCTTCAGTTCCACGAGTTCATGCAGCATAGGTACCAATTCAGTCCTAGATTTTTTTAAGGTAGTATAAGTCTAAATTAAAGCTCAAGAAAATTCATGTAACTAGGTCAAGATGTTAGTTTCAACATATAATTTTTTCAGCTCATAAAAACATCTACAAGTGCATTAGAAAATTCATGATTCACAAGATGCCAGTACAAATCCGAGAATTCTAGCAGCATAGTCCAAAATTCCTTTTGGCAAAAGTGATTTCTAGCATCATCCAAACACTTCAACAAATTAGAAGCATCAATATTCATATATTATCAACCAATATAACTAAAAATATTAAATCATCTCAGTGGTTAAAATAGAAAAATGAGTTTCAAACAAAAGAGGTTTAAAATCCCTACTCTTTGGAGCTCTAGAGATCTTGGCTCCAAATGACATTCTAAGAATGATTCTCCTTACTCCAAACCTTCCAAACAGCACCTAATCCTCCCTTAAACAGTGAAGAATGAAATATCAAAGTGAAAATTGGTGAGAAATTGAAATTCCAATTGGTTAGTTTTGTAGGTGGTGATGAGTAGGATAAGTTTTGTGAAGAGGGTTTGTGATTTTATCAAGGTTTGGCTATGATTTTGGGAGCTTAAAATTTGTTAATGGTGGCTTGGAAAGGAAGAAATGAAGGCTGTATTCATGGGAGGCTTGTTCGAGAATGAAGTGTTGGAGTGATAAGGTTGGTTGACTTATTTGTCACAAAGGAAACTTAGATTAATATAAATCCTTAATTCTTTCATAAAGGAAAATATGATGGATGGCTATGATTTAATCTTGAATTACAAGATTAAATCATAGCCTTACACTTGTTCCTAAGGGATGTACATTATCCTTTTGTAAAGATTAAACTATCTTTCGGTGTCAAAAATCGCACACTGAAATTTTAACGAACGGGTGGAAAATCGTACCCGGTAATCAAACATTGCCTGAAAATTAATTCTAGGTATAAAACTCTCATTCCTACCCATTTCTAATCTTAATACTATAATTTCTCATTTTTGGGCACTTTTGGGTCCCAATTTTAGTGTTTCGACTGTCCTGATGGACCTGTGGGGCTCGTAAGTTACTATTTTTTTTTTTTTTACAAATTCGTTGAACCATCCTCATCATTGTTAATATTTTTTTTAGGGTGTTACAGTCTCTGCCATTTCTTTGGAACTCTTGGGTCATTCTCCTGTCTTTTTCCCCTTTTCTCGGGTGAGCTATGCCACTAGACAACCTTATGATGCCTTGAGCAACCCCTCTCGAACATGTCAGAGATAGTTAGTAAGTGTAACACCTCGATTTTTCTGTTTAAGAGGGAAATGACCAAAATGCCCCTGAGGTCATTCTCGGCCCAGAATTCGAGGATGGCCGGCCTGACAATCCTCGAAGGGCCAACTCAATGTTTGAAGGGGAGTGGATGGTCCTTGAATGGTTTCGGAGGTGAAAGTATCATTTTCTGCAGTTTCAGGTTAAAATGACCAAAATACCCCTATAGCGTTTTTACGCGGGTAAAGGTGCCGTTTGAGCCTGAAACTTTCCTCGAAGGTTTAAAACAACGTTTTTACATGTTTGAAAGCATCTGTTTAAGTCCCGGTGGTCCCAGGCAGTTTTAGTGCAAAATTATGATTTTGCCCCTAGAATAGTGTCTTTCTAGCTTAATAACGTAATTAAGCAAATCTAAGCAATATTAGGCTCTAATCGAAGATTAATTAATTTTCATAATTAATCTAGAGTCAAAATAAGCTATAAAAATTAATTAGAACCTAAAATTGCTTAGATTAGATTTAAATCTCTTTTTAAAAACTCATTGGAATCTTGAATAGTATTTTCTCTCTCCAATTCCTTAAATCAAGGAATTGTGTCTAGAATTGTTTATGCACTCAAATGAGTTTATAACTCACTAATGATGCAAGACCACTCCTTAAACATGTCTTGACAACCTTGATTACCCATTTTCTCACCTAAACACTTTCTTACAAATTCCTAATCTTAATCCTAATCAAAGAAACACCTAAACACAACTCTAAACCACAATTAAAATGCAAGAAATCCCCCCCATGGCTGATGCAAGTTTCAGTCACTCCTCCCCATTTACATCACATGTTGATTTGTTTCTCACTCAAAGAACCATGCTTGACCCATACTTGCACCTATACTTGAACTCATACCTAGCCATGCCTTCCACCATGCCTTGAACCATACCTTGGAGAAGATATTTCCTCCTCCCTTGTGCTGTAATGGCTGAAGCTTTCCCTCCCTTAAACACCCATCATTTGTTTCATTTCTTTATAAATAACATGCTTGGGTGAACTTGCATCATTTTGGGTTTATTTGCTAAATGTAAGTTTTCAAAGAGCACTTCAAAGTTTTCTTTTTCTCTCAAAGTTCAAGTGTCCAAGTTCTTCAAGTTCTTCATCCTCTTCACTCATCTCAACCTACAATCACTTGGTAGGAATTTTCTTTCAAGTGTTTCTTTCATTTAAGTTCTTAATCTAGTTATGTGTTTATGGTTTCTCTTGAATCTTTTTGGGAACTTCTTTTCTTCTCCTCCTCCTTTTTTGTTTTGGCCATGAGGCTTGAAGATCAAAGGAATGAGAGCTTGATGATGAGGGTTTCATGATGATGTTCATCACTTGAACAAACCTCTAAAGCTTGATCTTTGTTCTTGGGTTAAAAATGTTTATAGTTCTTTCTTTCTTGAACCTTGAAACCTTCAACTTTGATGATGTTTTAAAATGGTTACATGAACTCAATGATGGGGACTCATGATGTTGGTGTTAATACATCATCAAGATCATGGTCTCTAGAGTTTCAAAATGGTTCTTTCTTGCTCTCAAGTTTCGATTCCTTTCCTTCCTTTTCCTCTAAAATTTCGGCCAACCAATATTGGATGGTCTAACATGATGGCTTGATGATGAGAGTTCTAGTTGGTGACTTTGTATTCACCACAAGGAAATCTCTAAAGCTTGAGTTTTCATAAAGGTGTTGTAAAGTTCATTTATGGTTATATTTTTAGGAATGTTATCTTGAGTTCTAAGAACTCTAGACCTCACTTTACCTTGTCATGATGAGTTTGGGTTAAGGTTAAAATTCCTCTAAAAGTCTTGTATGAGCTCTAATAAGAAATAAAATAAACTCGTATTCATATTTATATTCAAGCTTATGCATTACATATTTACTTTGAGCTTTGCATTCATATTTATTTTCCAAGCCATCACTTAAAGTTAAAGGATAAGAAATAGAGTGCATCTCATATTTACGTTCTTGTCTAGCATATCTACTTTCCATCACTAAAGAACATAAAGATTTAAAATGAGAGCTTTCCTTATCACCTAACTAATTCTCAAAGCCTTTCTATTTTGGCATTAAAGTCGATTGTTGCTAGGCCTAGAGAACTAAAATAAAGAAATGAACTTGCATGGCATATTTATTTTACGTCTTGCATATTTAAATTCCAAGCCCTGCATATTTACTTCAAGTCTTGCATATTTATTTCAAGTCTTGCATATTTAAATTCGAAGTCTTGCATATTTACTTTAAAGTTCTCACCTCACCTTGTAACGAAGAATAAAAATAAAGTGCATAGCATGTTTAGATTATATCATCGCTTAAAGACCCTAGAGCTCAAAGACTTGCCCATTTTATCTCAAGTTAAAAAGTTTGGTACGGAAGCATTCTTCGAGTACATGATTTTGGTCAAGTAACAATGATGAGCTTGGAAAGAGTTCCATCTAGTTACAAGGGCCAACAACCTATGTTCTAGTGTTTTCCTTAAGTTTGAAGAATTTTATAAGGTTATGACCAACAAGAAATGGGATTTTATTCCTCCTCTAAAGAAGTATTAGATTGGTTACTGACCTAAGGTTATTTTTCACCTCTTGATAAAATAAAATGGTTTGCAAAGAGTTTTAGAAGTCCTAAGATGATTCAAAGAGAAACTAGCAACTTATATGCTTTAGAAATCTCAAATTATGTGTCTTTTGAACATTGAACAATTCGGTTCTATCTTGATATTTTTGATGCTGAATGATGATGTTTTGATGTGTTAGAATGTGTGAAAATGATATATGATGAGGTAGAAACACTTCTATGCAGGTTAGGGGAGAAAATAGCTTCATAGGAAAACCGTAAAGTTGGAATTTAACGTATGTTTAACCCTTTTAACCTTAATCAATGCCAAAACTATTTTAGTATGATAAAAATCAGTTTAGGATTGAATAATCATGAAAAATTTGGTTACATTTGAAGTAGGATCGAATTTTAGCACCTATAGAGAAACTAGTAACTAGAAAACCATAAAAAATGCAATTCTAGAACCCTTAGAACATTTATTTTTTAGAATCTATCCAGCAACCTCATAATATGGTAAACATGGTTTATAATTAGTTCTTAGACATAGGAATGCCTCATAATTGGTTTAGATTTAATTTACAGCGCCTTAGGCGAAGGCGGAACCAAGAAAGGGTCTAAAACGTAAGTTTTAGAACCCCGTAATCATGAAGAGGTAACTCTGCCCTTAGAGTATGATGTTGCCCAGATTTATTAATGAACATAAATGCTAGTAAGAATTATTAGTTGTCAACCCTTAGGTGCATAAGAGGTTGATAGAGAACGATAGAAAAATCATATTTCACGTCTAAGACTCGTAAGGGTCAAAGTATAAGACATTGTAGGTTCGAGAGCATAATGAGCTATAATGTTACATGAGAATGTATGTTTAATTATGAGAATGACTTGATGTCTTATGGTGATGTTGAATGGCTATGCATGTTCTATATGTTTCAGGGCATAAAACAAGTTTGAAGGAAATCCGGTGTACGCCGTTACACTGCCGAATTTCCCACCAAACTTGAGGACTTGAGAAAAGTTTGCGAAAACTTCTAGGTGACACCGGCTCGGCCGAGCACCCCCAGGAAAGGTTTTGGGTGACATCGGTTTGGCCAAGCACCCCCAGAACAGATGTGATATAACACTGAGATGCATTCCTCCCGCTACGGTGAGGAGGAAACAAATCCGTGAGGGTATTGACATTGAGCTTGCCAAAGTGGATAATTCGTTGTGTATTAGATACCAGTAGAGCGTTTCAAAGAAGAAAATGATCCTAAGATAGGTGATCCAAGAAAGTTATGTATACCCCCTCTATTAGCCCATATTAAATCTAGTGATGACTAGTTAGGATTGAGCTCATTCCTAGACGATAGGTGAGATGTAGTTTGGTGACCAGATTATCGACGGGCCAGTGAGTCGGTTGGATTTTTGGTGGATATGTTAAGAGGGTGGTCTCTAAGAAAAAGAACTTAAGAGTTCGACTTATGAGAAAGATGTCACATGAAAAGTACTGTGCCTTTTATGCCACGTATATGATTTATGTTTCTTTATGTTGAGCCCAAGAGCAATGATTTTCATGTTAATATGCATATGGTATTGTCATGTATTCATCAAATATTTGTTGCATTTATGCCATTAAGACTCATACTAAAAGACACCCACTTCGAATAAATAGATTTGGAAAGCTTAAAACCGAACCTTATACATGTACACCATTTTCATAATTAAAACTAAGGTGGCTGGGGACGACAACGATGACACTCGTGTTAGAGTTGGGAATCCCTACTGAGAATCTTGAATGAGTTTCTCATCCCTTTCTCTTCTTCTGTGTCGTCTCTAAACGAGGATTACAACGAGGTTCGTGACTTCTTCTAAGGCTCGTGCTTAAGGGTCACGCTAGCAAACAGAGTAGAGGGTCGCCGTGGAAGCATAGATAGCTTAGCTTTTGGATTGATACTCATCCAACCTCATAGGTGGATAAGGATCACTTCATATATATAGGCATGTTTTTATGTAAATAATGGTACAATGATGCTAGTAATTTATGTATTTATGAAAAAGTGATGATATTATGATTTTTATGTATGATACTATATTTCATGATTATGAATAGTGTTATTACTTTTCTTTTATGATCTGGTTACGACGAACGTTAGGTTGGCACGCAGCTTGCGTTTTGTTTTTCAAGTTTTGAAAAAGAAAAATTTATTCGTATCTTCCACTAAGTATTTTAACGAAAGCTTTTAAAGAAGACTAAAAGAGTAATAGACTAATGATTAACCAAAATATGTTCTAGAGTATTGGGTTAAAAATTAGGATGTTACAGTAAGCACGTCCAAGCTGAAGTAGATTAATTGGAAGCAAAAGCAGAAATAGTCAGCTCAAACAGAGGCCAGTTGTGGGTACCATTGGCTAGGGCCACATCTCTCAGTGCCCTCCCCGACTCGTCCCATTATCGCACGACAAAGAGGATAAGGCAATAGCCAGCCAGAATCGCAGAGTTCAATGCTGACCGATTTGGTCACACCTAGGTGTTAGACGAGCAGAGAATCTAATGGAGGTCGATGCCTATGAGACATACCTACCAGCTACGAATAGAGTCGCAAAAAGCACAAAAAGGAATGATTTCCTAATATATCAGAGGATTACGAGCCAAAGAGTAGAGAAACTCGATAACTAGAGGAGAAAATTCATATGAGGAAGAGAGTTCATATTGGAGTAACCTAAAGTTAGCAAGTAGAATCCTGATGAGAGCGCAAATCATGCATATATCGGGAACATCTTGCCTATCATGTTCCTAAGAATGTATTGTTGCATAATTTGCGTTAGAACTTGTGTCCTTGCATGCCATGAGTATAGAATGCATTTCACATTTTAAAAGATACATAATTGCATGATATATGTGGAAAATATTGTTTTCGCATGGTGAGAGTATAGAATGTATGTGGAACATGCCAGTAACATGATGTACAGTACTCGATTAGTTTTAGAATGTGCATGGTAGCATCACATGATCAGAATATGGTATACATGAAGAATAGATTAGTCGTATCATATAAAATGCTAGATAAGTTTTGGATGTCTCTTGTGATGTTGCATAATGTAAGTATGGTATGCATATGCAATATGTGAGCAGCATGATATGAATTGCTAGGGTAGCTCTGGGATCATTGCGTATAGTAGTTGTATCTAACTGCCTTAACTACTACCTGTTGTTTCTTTTCTAATCATATGCATGAAGTGAAGCATTGTAAGCTATGAATGTTTTCTTGCCCAAGATCAAGATCCACGTGAACATATTGTTAAGAGCTTTATCTATGCCTAGATGATTGGATTGTTATGACAACTTAGAGCTTAAGGAAGAAGTAATAAAGTTATGTCACCATATGTGCATGTGTAAGTAGAATTAGAAAAAAAAACCTAATGTTTAGAAAATGTTTTTGCAAAGTAATGGGTTCTTCATGCTTAGTGTTTTGAAACAAACACGTGGATAGTTAGTTTTTGAACTCCATAGATTGAAAGGTTGAACTGAGAATAGTTGTGCATAGTATGGCGTTTAGAACCCTAGTGCATGGTTTTACATGTTATTATCACAATCCAAAATGTTTCGTTATCATGATGAGTTTAGGTGAATAAATGGTGTGTTTATGTTTGTTAAGCATGTGGTATCACGCATGTGCATGCTCACTCTAATATACCTTTTGGAATAAGGAGTAAAATAGCTTTCCATGAAGTTGAAAGTTCATGTTTAGTGAGATCTGATTTCCTTAAGTACTGCCATGTTGCTATGTTTATTGAGTTTGGCATGTGGTTTGAAAACCTTGTTAGTACCTTGAAAGGAGTTTTATGAACACTTGGGGGTTGTTGGCCAAAGGTTTGCAAATCCTAAGTGAAAGGAGTATATTTTTCTCAAAGCTTTGTCAACCTTGCATTTACACGACTAGTTGCTTTATAGAAAGAGAGAATTTAGAAATGTGTTTTGCTTAAATGGGATTTAAGAAATTTAAATGCAAGTTTCTTAACTGTTTACTTTATGCCATAGCAAATAGCTTGATTGATTTCTGATGAGGTGTTTTCAAAAGTTGTGTAACACGAAAAAACAATCTCATGTATTTGTATGATAGTTTATTTGAGATGGCATTATAGAAACATGATTAGAGTAACATCAGGAGCTTGTGTGAATAGGATGCATATCCTGTTCCCCTAGTCTTTGCAGGTAAGCTAGATGAGAGGGATTTGAATGAAATCTGCCATGGTTAAGTCACGGTTTGGTAATCTAATAGTAAGAAGTTGATAGGCAAGAAACAAGTTGTTTGTCTTCATTATATGAACTCATACTATGTGTGTGATTGGATGTTTGATTGTATGCTCCTATGTTTGAAGAAGTTTGGTTAAGGTCTAAGAGTCATAAGGCAAGAAGAGTAGTTCATAGAAACCAATAAGACACGTTAGCATGGTATGATGTTTTAGAGTTCTTAGAGCAAGCTATGACTGTTTGATTGGCCTTTATGATGAGCGTAATGGAAGTATTACATGTACGCATGCTAGAGGTATGGGCACGTAGATAATGAACATGATTTAGAGAGTTGAAAAATGCTGATAGAAAGTAATATATATGAATGCCATGTTGTTTTGCATCTTTCTATGTGAGTATATAGAGTAGTTTGGTTTCCATGCATGAGATTCACATAAAGAGTGTGATAGTTCAGAAACTGAGAACTGGGAGTCCCTATGGTACCAAGTGATGTCAGACACAAGAGAAAGAGAACCAAAGCAAGGATGCGAGTGATGTTCAACCCCATCTTTGTGAGATAATGCGCACAAGAGACGGTGGAGCAAAGATGCTCATCCAGGACTCGCACCGTGGAAAGGGCTGCTCTTAGAGGCGAAGCTATCATGTGTAAGTGTCAAGATCAAAGCCGGTGTCACCTTGATGGGAAAGGGCTGCCATCGGTGGCAGAGCTGCCAAGATGTGACAACTGGCATTATCAGCTAGATTGATGGAGCGGTGGCCTTCAGAATGGCACTGTCTCCCAGGGTATCAATCAATACAGCTACAGTATCATGTCAGAGTGTTTCGGGTATTCAGCCCCATCCTTGAACCCCATGTAGTCGAGTTTTTCGTCTCTTTGATCTTCCAATTACACAAGTTCATATTTGGGGACCAAATCTTTTTAAGGGGGAGAATGTGATACCCCAGGTACACATGTTCTTAGGTGAGTCCAGTACGGCCCTAAGGTCTCCCGGGACCTACTCGTGTTGCCAGGAAAGCCCTGGTGGTGTAAAAGGCCAAGGGATAGAGTTGGGTTGCTGTTACTGCAGAACTTTGCAAAACAGGCTCGCTGCAATAAGTTTTGGATGTTGCAGCGAGGAATATTCGCTGCAGCGAACGAGCCCGAGATAGCACAGTATAAGTGAAATGATGCCGTTTCATTTTGGCCCTACATATAAACCCAGGTCGGGATTTTGATCCCATATCTGGAAATCCTACACCCTAACTCTCCCCAAACCCTCTTCCACTCAATCCCACTCTATTCCATCTCATTCCAAGATCAAAGGCAAGGGATTTATGGGTTTTTGTTGTTCCTTTCTTTTCCTTTTCATAACCTAGAGTTTGAGTATTATTATTGTCTCCATTTATATTACTGTTAAGCAGGGATGTGCATGCTACAGAGGTAGACTCGCTGCAACGAGTTATCCTCACCGCAGCTAGCAGGCGGGCTAAAAGGCTCGCTGCAGTGAGAGAGCCGATCCCAGTTTTACTTCCCCTATGTTATTAAAGTTATTTGGAGTAATCTAGAGGTTAGCGGAGACTAATCTTGAGTCCGTATTGCTCTATGGCAGTTGTTAGTGTCATTCCATGCTTCGGAGGTCAAGTTGGCGATGCCCACATACTCCTGTCTCGAAATGGTGAGTGGGTTTAATCTCATAACCTTAGTTTTATCACTATGAATATGTTTTATGCATGATGATGGTCAAATATGACATTAAAGATGAAATTATGATTATGTATATATGATTTTTCAAGTATGGCAATCTAGACAAAGAGTATGATTTTCAAAGAGCATGAATTATGTATTTAGTAAACCATGAGACCATGATTGATGTATAGAGTGCTATGAAAATGCTTTATATATATTCATGAAGAGATTTAGTGTGAGAATATACGATTTAATAAGTTTTTAGCATATTCAAAATATTTCAAGAGTTATGACATATTTATGTTTCAAGACTAGAGATTGTGAAATATGATTTGAGAGTATATTTTGGCAAAGAATATAGAGCAAAGATGTTTTATTATAATACTAGAGATTATCTTGAGAAATGAGATTTTGGAAATCCAGTTTTTATGACACTCAGAAGTGTAGAATTCAGTATGATTTGTAGTAACTGTCAGATACATATTCTGTGGGCTCTTGAAATCAAAATGCTTACAAGCTGGTGATCCCTTGGGCATGATTTCATAGTCACAGTTATGCTAAAGTCAGATTGCTAGAGTTGTATGAGTCCAGAACTTTCAGAGTTCCAAGAGTTTTTATATTTAAATGATTTGAATAAAGAGTTAGAGTATGGATATGATCATGTTTAGAGATTTGTGAAATATTATGATGATTTCCAAAGTAGAGTATAAGTATATGAGAGTTTTACATAAATAAGTATTTTATGACTGAGAAAACCTATGGTAGCTATAGAGAAATAGACTGTAAGTTAATAGCAGTTACTCTGTTAATCTTGGTATACCAAGTCGCCCCCAGGGCTAGAGAAATTAGAAATGGGACCTGTTTAGGTGCTCCAGAGTTTAGAGATTTTGTTATGTCATGGTTGACATGCATAACCAGAGATTTTGTTATGTCACATGAATTGGGCATAACTAGAGATTCCTATTTCTTTATTAGAGTACCGTTAATTATATTTTCTGAGATTATTGATGTTTTCCAACGAATATTTGATTTACGAGACATCATAAATATCAGAAATGATTTTCTTATTGAAGTAAGAGTTTAGAGATGTTTTCTTACGAAATTATGAATACAGAGATATATTTTCTATGAGACTATGTATATGAATATTAAACGGCTTATGATTGTTGTATGTATATTGTATTATAGAATATTCCTTGGTTGTCCCATGTGGGTGATGGGTGAGAGCTCACTCACTGAGTCTGTTGACTCACCCCTCTCCCTTCCTTCTTATAGTTGCAGGTGTAGATGTTGCTCAGCCTCCGGTTTGGCAGGCACAGTCATTTTCAGCTGTTAGTCTTTGGAATAAGGCTTAGATTAGAGACATGTTAGAGTAGAGTGCTTGAGTAGATGTGCAGGCAGGATCTAAACCATGCATTATTTTTAGATTATATATTTGATTACAGTATTTGAACAATTATGTATATTTTCAGCCACAAGTATAGATTTGAAATTGTAGAATTTGATTAGAGTTTATGCAATGAACTTGAGATGTATTTATGATTCAGCTCACGTGTTGAATGGATTTTCAAAGTATGATAAAGATAGTTTCAGAGTTTCATATATCAAGTATTTCAATTTTATATTTCCAGATATAAAGTCTTAGTAGAGTTTTAAATGAAGTTATGATTTCGGAATGAAAAGTATATTATTTTATGCACATAGAAAGACTCAGAGGCTATAACGCCCCGATTTTTCTGTCTAAGAGGAAAATGACCAAAATGCCCCTGAGGTCATTTTACTTGACTCGAGGATGGCCGGCCCGACAGTCCTCGAAGGGCCAACTCAATGGTTGAAGGGGATTGGATGGCCCTTGAATGGTTTCAGAGGCAAAAATCTTGTTTTCTGCAGTTTCGGGTCAAAATGACCAAAATACCCCTATAGCGTTTCTATGCGGATAAAGGTGTCGTTTGAGCCTGAAACTTTCTCCTAAGGTCTAAAACAATGTTTTTACATGTTTAAAAGCATCTGTTTAAGTCCCGGTGGTCCCGTGCAGTTTTTGTACAAAATTATGATTTTACCCCTAGAATAGTATTTTTGAGCTTAATGATGTAATTAAGCAAACCTAAGCAATATTAGGCTCTAATTGAAGATTAATTAATTTTCATAATTAATCTAGAGTCAAAATAAGCTATTAAAATTAATTAGAACCTAAAATTGCTTAGATTAAACTTAAATCTCTTTTTAAAACTCAAGATTCCACTCTTAGAATCTTGAATAGTATTTTCTCTTTCTCACTCAAAGAACCATGCTTGACCCATACTTGCACCTATACTTGAACCCATACCTAGCCATGCCTTCCACCATGCCTTGAACCATACCTTGGAGAAGATATTTCCTCCTCCCTTATGTTGTAATGGATGAAGCTTTCCCTCCCCTAAACACCCATCATTTGTTTCATTTCTCTATAAATAGCATGCTTGGGTGAACTTGCATCATTTTGGGTTCATTTGCTAAGTGTAAGTTTTCAAAGAGCACTTCAAAGTTTTCTTTTTCTCTCAAATTTCAAGTGTCCAATTTCTTCAAGTTCTTCATCCTCTTCACTCATCTCAACCTCCAATCACTTGGTAGGAATTTTCTTTCAAGTGTTTCTTTCATTTAAGTTCTTAATCTAGTTATGTGTTTATGGTTTCTCTTGAATCTTTTTGAAACTTCTTTTCTTCTTCTCTTCCTTCTTCATTTTCGGCCATGAGCCTTTGAAAACAAAGGAATGGGAGCTTGATGATGGGGGTTTCATGATGATGTTCATCACTTGAACAACCTCTAGAGCTTGATCTTTGTTCTTGAGTTAAAAATGTTTATAGTTCTTTCTTTCTTGAACCTTGAAATCTTTAACTTTGATTATGTTTTAAAATGGTTACATGAACTCAATGATGAGAACCCATGGTGTCAATGTTAATACATCATCAAGATCATAGTCTCTAGAGTTTCAAAATGGTTCTTTCTTGCTCTTAAGTTTCGGTTTCTTTCCTTTCCTTTTTCTCTAAAATTTCGGCCAACCAACTTGGGTGGTCCAACATGATAGCTTGATGATTAGAGTTCTAGATGGTGACTTTATGTTCACCACAAAGAAATCTCTAAAGCTTGAGTTTTCATAAAGGTGTTATAAACTTCATTTATGGTTATATTTTTTAAGGAATGTTATCTTGAGTTCTAAGAACTCTAGACCTTACTTTATCTTGTCATGATGAGTTTAGGTTAAGGTTAAAATTCCTCTAAAAGTCTTGTATGAGCTCTAATAAGATGTAAATGAACTTGCATATTTACTTTGAGGTTGCACTCATGTTTATATTCTTGCTTTGCATCTTTATTTTCAAGTCATCACCTAAGGACTCATAGATTAAAACAAGACTTGCATTATCACCTAGTTAATTCTCAAAGCCTTTTTATTTCGACCTTAAAGTCGATTGTTGCTGCGCCTAGAGCACTAAAATAAAGAAATGAACTTGCATTGCATATTTAAATTCCAAGCCTTGCATATTTATTTCAAGTCTTGCATATTTAAATTCCAAGCCTTGCATATTTACTTCAAGTCTTGCATATTTAAATTTCAAGCCTTGCATATTTATTTCCAAGTCTTGCATATTTACTTTAAAGTTCTCACTTTACTTTGTAATGAAGAATAAAAATGAAGTGCATAGCATGTTTATATTTTGTCATCACTTAAAAACCTTAGAGCTCAAAGACTTGCCCATTTTATCTCAAGTTAAAGTTTAATATGGAAGTATTCTTTGAATGTATAATTTCGGCCAAGTAATAATGATGAGCTTGGAATAAGTTCCATTAAGTTACAAGGGCCAACAACCTATGTTCTAGAAGCTTGATGAGTTTTATAAAGTTATGACCAACAAGATTTATGATTCTAATCCTCTTCTAAAGAAGAATTAAATTGGTCACTGACCTAAGGTTGTTTTTAGCCTCTTGATAAATTAAAATGGTTTGCAAAGAGTTTTAGAAGTTCTAAAATGATTCCAAGGGAAACTAGCAACTTATATGCTTTAGAAATGTCAAATTATGTGTCTTTTTGGACTTGAACAATTCGGTTCTGCCTTGATGTGTTTGTTGCTATATGATGATGTCTTGATGTGTTAGAATGTGTGAAAATGATATATGATGAGGTAGGAATACTTCTATGCATGTTAGGAGAGAAACTAGCTCCATAGAAAAATCGTAAAGTTGGAATTTAGCATGAGTTTAACCCCTTCAATCTTAATCAATGCCAAAACTGTTTTAGTATGATAACAATCAGTTTAGGATTGATTAATCATGAAAAATTTGGTTACATTTGAAGTAGGATTGAATTTTAATACCTATAGAGAAACTAGTAACTAAAAAATCGTAAAAGTGCAATCCTAGAACTCTTAGAACATTTAATTTCTGGATTCTGTCCAGCAACCTCATAATATGGCAAGCATGTTTTATAATTAGTTCTTAGGCATAGGGATGTCTCATAATTGGTTTAGATTTAATTTATAACGCCTTAGGCAAAGACAGAACCGAGAAAAGGTCTAAAACGTAAGTTCTAGAACCCCATAATCATAGACGTATAACTCTGCCCTTGGAGAATGGTGCTGCCCAGATTATTAAAGAGTATAAATGATAGTAAGATTTGTTAGAAGAGAATCCTTATGTGCATAAGAGGTTGATAGAGAATGATAGAATAATTACATCTCAAGTTTAAAGCCCGTAAGGGTCAAAGCATAAGATACTGTAGGATTAAGAGCATAATGAGTTTCAATGTTACATGTGAACGTATGTTTTATTTGAGAATGATTATGTAAACATATGGAATTATGATTGAGGATACATGTTTTATTTGTTTATGTGGCATAAAGTAAATTTGGAAGAAATCAAGGCGTCTTTGCTTTGCCTCTGAATTCTGACAAATTTGGAAACTTAGAAAGTTTTTGAAAAACCTATGAGATTTTATTTATAAGATATGAGGTACTAAGATGAGTTCTTGGATGACACCGGTTCGGCTGAGCACCTCCAAAGAACTCATGTGACATCGGTACCAAGATGTATTCTTGGGTGACACCGGTTCAGCCGAGCACCCCCAAGAAATGCCCCCTAGCCTGTACTAGATAGTCGGGATTATGATTATGATACACTTATCAAGATTGATAAGTAAGAACTAGTGACGACTAGTTAGGTATGAGCTCATAACCTAGAGATGTGACACATTCTGGGTCACACCGGTTCGGCCAAGCACCCGCAGAACGAATGTCTTTTAGGGTGGCCCCATGAAGAAGTAAAGTATGATGATTATATCACAAAGTTTTCCCATATGAGATTTCAATTGCCACTTTATGCCACTATTATGATGTTCTTAATGTTATGATTACTATTCTTGCATTAAGTAGAGCCATGCGTACATTCTTTACTATGTTGCATCCATGACATTAAGAATCATACTAAAATGAACGGACCTTGGACTATGTTTCAAAAGCTTAAAAATGGACTTAATGCATGCTCACTTATTTTATACACTAAACCCAAGGCTCCTAAGGACGTAGATGATGACACTTAGGTAGTAGGAGGCC
Source organism: Dalbergia cochinchinensis (assembly GCA_031216125.1). Classification (NCBI taxonomy): domain Eukaryota; kingdom Viridiplantae; phylum Streptophyta; class Magnoliopsida; order Fabales; family Fabaceae; genus Dalbergia; species Dalbergia cochinchinensis. The sequence continues at coordinate 26,583,280 of CM062375.1, read as the reverse complement.
CTACTGAGATTCTTTAGCAAGATTCTCACTCCCTCTATCTTTTCTTCCCGTAACGTCTTCAGATGGTGACATTCGTGATTTTTATAGACACTCCAACATGGGAGTTGCACCATGATCCAGACCACGGGTCATACCATTTTGTGGGTCGCTGTGTCGTTCATGTATTCATGTTTGTTAGGCGGCCCTTCAGTCACCCTGTACATACTCATCGATTCTTTCTCGCCTCACCATTCGACGACGACTTCGTGTTCGAATGCGCATGCCGTCGAGAGGAGCGGATCCACCGTACTCCACCGATAGCTTCTGCTATCCAAGACTACCCGTAGTACGTGCCCCGCTCGCCCTCATCATTCTCCGAGACGGACCCTTCAGAGGACTCTGCCACTCAGGTACCTTCCGAGGGATCCTCCCCCACTGTACCGATGGACTTTGGGGAGGGTAGCGAGGCTTCTGTCACTCAGCTGGTACGTGGAGGACGGGTGAGGATGATTCCTCGCCGTGGAGCTCATGCCCGACCAATGCAGCATATAGCCACCCCGACAGAGATAGCCCAGTGGATCGGATACGTCCCTCCTTTCCAGAGAAGCCCGCAGTAAGAGATGATCATCGCGTTCTGGTGCCCGAGCTTTGACTAGACTAGGATAGCCTCCTTTTGTCTTAAGGCTATCTATTTGTAGGCGCACTAGAGTTAGGAGAGTTTCTTTTTATGCCTTCTGTTGTACTTTCATTTTCCATATATTTCTATTTCGGTTGTACCAAACTAAGTTCCACTCCCCATAAGTGGGCATATCATATTATATAAATATGGAGTTCAGTTTTATCGTGATGTGCCTTTACTTGCTTTATGTTATGATGTTATGAGATGCTTGTTTTATTTCCTTATGTGCTTCATTGCTTATCGTGTTGCGGGGCTCTCACTTTGCTTTTATAATTCAAAAAAAAATTTACCAGTATTTTCCACTAAGTATTTTGAAGTAATAAGGAAACTATGACGTAATAGACTAATGATTAACCTAAATATATTCTAGAGTATTGAGTTAAAAATTAGGATGTCACAGAGGCCATGAGGCTTACCTGGGGATAAGATTCCTCATGTGCTGGTCACGTTCCCCAAGTCGGGTCGTGACACCTGAGCTATGATACCAATTATAGGTTGAAAAGTGCACGAGAGGAGGGGTTTAAATCGTGCTTTGCCTTTGCTTTCCTTTTTCATTTTTGAAAGTCTCGAACAAATACTATCAAGTGTATACTTGAAGTGTAGCAAAAATAGCATTAATATATGTCAGAAAGTAACTTTCTAAGCTATGTAAAAGATATGAGAAAAGCATAGAAGATGGTTTTCAGAAAACACAATACAAATAGCATAAAGCAGTAAATAAAGGAAAGTCAAGGAAAGAGAAGATACTATACAGGAGTTTTATACTGGTTCATCCAACTTACCTACATCCAATTCTCAACCACCGTTGAGTTCCACTAAAACCTTTCTCAACCTGAGAAAGTTAGATAGTCTTTATAATAGCCTTCTCAAACTCTTACTAGTGACCAGTAACTTACTCTACTGTCACACCTAAGCAGTCTTTGACTAGCCTCTCCAACCTAACTCTGTGACTAGTAGCTCATTTTACAATCACCTAACAAGTAGTCTTTACTTAACCTCTTCAAGCTAACTCACAGCGATCATTATCGAATCAGGGTTACAAAGTTTTTTGTTTGGGTTGAATCACTCAAACTACCCAATACTCAAGTTTTCATATGATAAACAATAATAGAGATGGAAAACTTGAATGACTTCTTTCTATCTATTCTTCCTAAGAGGAGCGTATGATCTAGTAAGAACTTAGAAAGAAGATTTTTACAAAGGTGAAACTAATTACAAGCTGTAATAACTTTATAGATGATGAGAGGAAATGTTTTCAATGTTTCAGCACCTTGACAAGCAAAAGTCTCTTTCATTGTAAGCACAACATCTCCTTTTATACTTAGTCTTCATTTATAATTGTTGTCCTTGATCTATTTTCCCAGTGACACATATTGATCTTCTTTCTGTGTCTTGGAAATGCAATCTAGAGGAGTAGCTTGGCGTGTCAGAGCTACTGCAGAAGCCGTTGTATAATAGAGGTTTCTGAATCCACCTTCAAAAACTAATTTTTACTTTCTGAATGAGGTTTTTGAACTTTTTCTTCTAGAAGCTGGGGCAGTTGACATAGTTGACAGAAGAAATGCCACGTTGGTCCTTGACTGGGTTTGACTTTAAATTTGAATTTCAAATTTTTCCTCTTATTCCTGTAAAGTGCACAGTTTACAGTGAAATGTTCTTTCTAAAATGTTGTCTTAGTTTCTAGGTTTTTCTTTGATCTTCTACACTTCAATCAGAACTTATTGTTAATGATATGATTATGATCATGATGATTGAAGATAGTAGTACACACTTACTTCAGAGTTGGATTGAAATTTTCACTTGAATTGTACTTTCTAAAGTCATGTGCTATTTTCTGAAGATCTGAGTCTTGGTTTCTTGTACTTGAGAGTTTTCTTTTATCCATTGAGCATACATATGTTCATTCCATGATATATTTTTTACTTTCATTAAGTCCCAATCTCTTTAAATGAGATTAAACATGTTTCCACATGTCATTGTGAAAATATTCTCATTTTAAGAACAAGTATGCTAACATGAAAAGACCCGTTTGTTGCTTCAAGAAACTCAAGGAAACAATTAGTTCTTCTTCAAAATATTTTCGTGAAATTGGTTTCGTTATCACTCAAAACATTTAGCATTTATGCTTTCTGATGGATTCTGGAGCTAACTTGTGCTCATACTACTTTGTGTGTCTTTTCTAACATGAAGAACATATGAATGTCTAATTTCCTTTTGTATAATAACTCTTAAAGGAAGGATGATGTGTGGCCATGAAGGAAGATTAGTCTAATAAAAGAAGTTTGGTGCTATTGCCTTTGTTTATAGGTGCTGGTTGGTTTCCTTTGGTTTTAATTTAGTATTTCTAGTGTATAGTTTGTGACAATAGGTGTTGATGCATGTTGCTGATGTATCTTAAAACGCATGGTCTTACTTTGTACTTTTGTTTCCGTTTACTAGGTTAAGCCTTTGTTTGAATTATCATAGAAAAGAAAGCTCTTTAAATGTTAACATTACTATTGATGAAGACAATGCTAATATTGTTGGCAACCAACAGTTTGAGTTATAATTTGATTTCGAAAGAAATTTCTTTGAAGATAAATTGCAAAATTAATTTATCGAAGTGAAAATAACAGAATATGAAATCAAACTCATGAAGAAGAGATGGCAAAATGTGAGTAGGATTTGAAAAGAAAACATAAGTTCAAAAAAGAAGACAATTCATGGCTTTGTCCTAATGTTGGATTTAAAACAATATGGTCTAAAACAAATAAGAATTTGTGTGAGTCAAGGTCTGGAAGAATTAAAGGAATTAATTAAACTAAGTAACTAATCACATTATTAATCATATTTATATAGTTATTGATGTAAAGTTCCCATTCACATTATTTGTCATTAATTATAACAATACCTAAAAGAATTTTAAAAAATGTGCCTGTCGTGGGGAGAGTGGATAAATAACATGCCTTCACTTCTCTATCTGGTGTGTCGTATGCATAAGTATATGATGCTATCTTGGGTGATATGCTACATGGAACTCTTTGACATGGGTGGAATTTTTACCTTACTTGAGTAGTTCACATATCATGGGTTGGCCTTTGAGGAGTGCCAAAATTTTGAATTGGTGTTGCTTGGCTTTCGTATTTTGAAAAGTGTCTATGTTTAGGTTGTTGTCCTTATTTTTTATTGCTGGTTTAGATTATGTAACTTTTCTCGGCCGTATCTTTTTCTGAGGACTTTGGTTTCCATTTTATTAAAAAAAATAATAATAACTTGAAACTACTGAAGTTTCAGCATAACCTTGCCATTTTTCTCTCCTACTATCAGGAGCTCTACTTTCCGCTATAGAAAACCCTCTACCCCTAGAATAGATTCCTACCTTACTACACCTGAATTCCTCCCTATTTGATCCCCTCATCCCACCAATTAGCCTGGTTTCTAGTTTTCTTATTACCTTCACCCATCATAGTGATTGCTCTCCTTGCTTTGTGTTGACCCTTACCTCTTTAAGCCTAATCATAACCTGCTTAGCCTGGTGATCCATCTACCTTCCAAGCCTTACCCATGCCTAGACTTACCCCTTATCCTTTAAGCCTCCCTATACTATACTCTTAACCATTAGTATCCGTAGGTGTCTAGTCTTTCACTGTAACTATAGCTGCTGGTCTTGCTATGGAGAGGTATTCTTCTAGTAGAAACTCTACTGAGAATGAATACTTGGGGTCAGAGTTGAATATGCCTTGGAGGGTGATACTATCCTTCTAGAGGATATGGAAGAAAACCCCAAAGATGTTATCATGTCTACATTAGTGGGGAAATCATAACTGATAGGAAACTCAACAGAAGCGTAGTAAAGGGGGTGATCTCCAAATCATGGGGTGAACCCAGCTGCCTGACTATTGTGGATCTTGCCATTAATAACTTTATGTTCAACTTTGCTGATGAAGATACACCCCAAAGGACTATGGATGAAAGTCCTTTGAATATCATGGGCCACCTTTTAAGCCTTCAATGGTGGCACCCATGGAGTTCTATCTCTGAGATGTAATACAGTATGGTTACTTTCCGGGTTCAGGCCCATGGTATACCATTATAAGCCCTTAACTTAAAAACTGCTGAGAAGATTGGGAAGAGAATAGGTGTTTTGATGGAGGCTGAGGACCCCTTCCTAAAAGGAAGAATGATCTGAAGCTTTCTTCGTACGAGGATAATGCTGAACATAAATGAGGCCATAATACTGGTTTTTGGGTCCCAAGGAAGGATAAAGGTCGAGTGTGGATGTGGTTAAAGTATGAAAAGCTTCAAGGCTATTGTTTTAACTGTGGCATAATTGGTCATGAAGTCAAAACATGTAGAAAGGAGAAATAGATATCCGTTGCGAACGCCCCTATCCCAAGATTTGGAATGGGACTGGCAACAGGGGCTCCAAAACCTATTGAAGCTTTCAAGAAGGAGATGGAGGATATAGAGAAGAAAAGTTTGGAGGGCAGCTGGAGGAAGGAGGCGTGTGGAATATACACCATATGGTAGGAGAGGAAAAGCAGACGTTTCAAATTCCTAGGGAGCACAAAAGATGTAAAAATTTTCATTACCAAACGGCAAAATAATCCAATAGGACCTTGATATAAAAAAGCATATTTAGTTTACACTAATATCAAAAACAAAAATGCAGCCGTGCCTATTAAGCCGCTAGTGATAATAATGCTGATGAACATACTTCTCCACCTAATGATGGCATTGTACTTGAATTAAAATATACTAATTTGTATAGTGTTTGCTCTTTATTGTGATTTATTTTGTTGTGAATTGGGTTATTATATCAATCTAGGATTGTTGTTTGTACGTTTTATTTTGGTTAGAGGGATGACTTTGGCGAGATTAAATTTTATTCACTTGGTTTGTCATTTGGGGTAGCTTGTTTTTTACATCTTTGTTTAGACTTAACTGTTCATCTGAACTTTATTAGCCCCCGATCACAGTCAAGGATGTTGAGCATTATTTATAAAAACAATAGTAACTTTGGTTGAGCATTATTTACATACACTTTTGTCATTATTTTAAATAGTTGATAAATTATATTTGAATGACACGTTATTTTGATTTTTTTCATTTCAAGTCATACATTAATTATCATTTTCAGAAATCTTGATATGAGAGGCTTCATTCTTATTATGAGCAGAAGAAATGTTTCTGAAGCCTCTATTGTTTTGTTTTGTGAATACTTTTCTTTTTTTTTTTTGTACTGGTTTTGTGAATACTTAGATTGCACTAGTTACTGGACTCTATATTACATTAGCTACTAGTTACTTGACTTGTAAATTGAATGTTAATAGCTATTTTTCTTGTTGTAGATTTAGTGAAATCTTATTTGTTTTATTAAAATGAATTTGAATATGCAGGATATGTGAAATATATTATATTATTATCTAAATTTTATTAGGGCAAATATTCTTGTAACTAAAACTTTTATTAATGAAAATGGGTAAAATATTTCATGGCAATACCAATTGTCGATAAACGTCTTTTTTGATATTTTTCTAACAAATTAAAGTAGCATTTATTGGCAATAATAATTGCCAGCAAAAGATATTTTTGATTTGATAAATAATAAAAATATTTTCTGGCAATAGTAATTGCTGGGAAAAATATTCTATAATTTTTCCTGCCCATAGTAATAGCTATTGAAGGAATGCATAGTACATTTTTAAAATTGGTTTTAGTGCCAACAAAAATTGTCGAAAATAATGACCGTTGAAATCATGATGCTTTTAGCGGTCATTACAAGGGTCTTCACCGGTACTTATTTCAATGGCCCAAAAAAACTTTTTACCGACACTATTTTGCCAGCAAATAGCTAATGGCCAGTAAAGGTATTTACGACAATTTGTATTGCTATTAAAACTTTAGAAAAAGATAGTAATGTCCTAAAAATTATTTAAAAAATTTTATTAGTAAAAATTTTAAAAATATAACAGACATAGTAATGATGAGAATGATCTAATAGACGAGTTGAAAAAAAATTTTGGGCCGACGAGAATAATGATTACCAGACCCGTGGAAGAATAGTAACCATAGAATCAAGGTCGAAGGTGTCCAAGGCTAGGAGAACTAAACCCGAAGACTAAGATAGAGTATTAGGTATAGGGCCTACATAGAGTATTAAGCATGTGGCCCATTTAAAGATATTTTAAGTTTATCGGGTATGATTTTTACCTGTTCAATAGAGTTTCAGTATATATAGTTTTTAACACCATAAAAGTTATTTGGTAGCCAAGTAACCTCTACCAATTACATCTTGCCAAGTGGAGGGCAAGGATTGAAATTTGAAAAGCAAGTTTTAATCTTACCATTTCATTTATTATTATTATTTTACCTGCGGGCCAATATCTCATCCATTCGGTGGAATTTCGGTGTGCGATTTTAACATCGAAAAGGCTACTTACTCACTAAGTTAATGTTAACCCCGTATCTTGAGACATGGATGGAAATGAGTCATTCTTTGACCAAGGAATTAATTCTAGCCATTTATTTTATTTCTTTTTCAAAAAGAAAGAAAGAAAAGCTTGAAATCAGATAAATACTACCACCAAACTCGGGATAAACACAACACAACCAACCTTATCACTCCACCATCTTCATTTTTGGCCAAAAGGCAGAAAACATAGCCTATCCACTGTTCTTCCTATCCCCACGTAAGCCTCTTGGATGACGTGTCTCTCTATATGCATACTTTATTATAAATAATACTTCAAATAAGATTTTCTTCTAAATAATATCAACTTCTTTAATTAAAACATAATATTAGAATTCATAACACTAGAAGTATTTGATATTCAAGGTCTGAAAATCCCTTTTTAATCCATTATGCTAATCACGAAATCATAATTATCTCATCACATAATATAAATCTTAATCTGAAAATCTATTTAACCCTTGAAAACTGAATCGCAAACTACTTAGCTGATCTTTTACATAATCCAAATCAAATCATAGATCATATCCATACTTCAATACTAGTAACATATGCGGAAATACATAATGTAACACCCCGATTTTTCTGTCTGAGGGAAATAACCAAAATGCCCCTGAGGTCATTTTCTGACCCGAATTCGAGGATAACCAACTCGGTCGTCCTCGAAGGGTCAACTCAATGTTTGAAGGGGATTGAATGGCCTTTGAATGCTTCCGGAAGCGAAAATCTCGTTTTCATAGTTTAGGTCAAAATGACCAAAATACCCCTATAGCGTTTTTACGCGGGTAGAAGTGCCGTTTGCGCCCGAAACTTTCCCCAGAGGTTTAAAAACAAGTTTTCATGTGTCTAGAGGTCTCTGTTCAAGTCCCGGTGGTCCCGGGCAGTTTTAGTGCAAAATTACGATTTTGCCCCTAGAATAGTGTTTTTGAGCTTAATGATATAATTAAGCAAACCTAAGCAATATTAGGCTATAAACGAAGATTAATTAATTTCCCTAATTAATCTAGAGTCAAAATAATTTATTAAAGTTAATTAGAACCTAAAATTGCTTAGATTAAACTTAAATCCCTTTTTAGAACTCAAGATTCCTAGTCTTAAAATCTTGAATAGTGTTTTCTCTCTCCAATTCCTTAAATCAAGGAAGTGTGTCTAGAGTTGTTTAGACTCTAAATTGAGGATCTAACTCACTAATGGTGCAAGACCACTCCTTAATTATGTCTAGACCACCTTAATTATCCATTTTCCTTACCTAAACACTTTCTTACAACTTCCTATTCTTAATCCTAATCAAAGATACACCTAAACACAACTCTAAACCACAATTAAAATGCAAAGAACCCTCCCCCATGGCTGATGAAGTTTCGGCCACCTCTCTCCCAATTACCACACATATTAAATTGTTTTCTCACTCAAGAACCATGCTTGAGGCCATACCTTGAACCATACCTCACCATACTTTGAGCCATACCTCACCATGCCTCAAGACCACACTATCTCACCTCATGAAACTCATGGGATGCCCTCCAATCTGCACACATGGCCGAAGCACTCCCCCCCCCCAATTCACACCCTTCATTTGTTTCATTTCTCTATAAATAGAATGTCTTGAGGAGCTTACATCACTTTTAGATCATTTGCTAAGTTTAGGAACACTCAAAGCTTTTCTTTTTCTCTCAAAAGTTCTTGTGTTCTTCAAGTTCTTGGAGTTCTTCATCATCTTCATCTTCTTCTTCCATCTTCAAGTTTATCACACTAAGTAGGGATTTCCTTTCATGTATTCTTTTCTTTAAAGTTCTTGTTTCAAGCTTGATGTTCATAGTTTCTCTTGTTTCTTTTTATATCTTCTCTTCCACTCCTTTTTCCTTTTCATTTTCGACCATAGGCCTTGGAGAACAAAGGAATGAGAGCTTGATGATGAGAGTTTCATGATGATGTTCATCACTTGAAACAAACTCTAGAGTTTGATCTTTGTTCTTGAGCAAAAATATTTCTAGTTCTTCCTTTCTTGAACTCTTAAGAACTTTAGTTTTGATGGTGATTTAAAATGGTTCTGAGGACTCAATGATGAGGTCTCATGATGTTGAGGTTAATATATCATCAAGATCATGGACTCCAGAGTTTCAAAATGTTCTTTTGTTCCTTGAAGTTTTGGCCATTTCCTTTCTTTTACATGTAAAATGTTTTGATTTTCTAAATACGTTATGTTGAGTTCTAAGAACTCTAGACTTTACTTTGTCTTAGTTTGATGAGTTTGGATTGAGGTTTAAGTTTCTTTAAAGTCTTGTTAAGAGCTCTAGAAAGATAAAATGAACTTGCATAATTTATTTTATGCTTGCACTCATATTTACATTCTTGCAATGCACCTTTACTTTCAAGCAATCACCTAAGAACATAAAGATTAAAATGGAACTTGCATCATCACTTAATTTAATTCTCAAAGCCTTTCTATTTCGGCCTTAAAATCGATTATTGTTGGGCCTAAAGCACTAAAATAAAGAATTGAACTTGCATCATCACCTAATTAATCTCTCGAATGCCTATTTATTTCGGCCTTAAAGTCGATTGTTGTTGGGCCAAGAGCACTAAAATAAAGAATTGAACCTTGCATCTTTACTTTCAAGCTTGCACGTTTAAAGTTTATGTCTCGCATATTTACTTTCAAGCTTGCACGTTTAAGTTTATGCCTTGCATATTTATCTTACGTCATCACTTTATTTTGTAAGCAAAGATTAAAAATGAAAAGCATGAGCACATTTATTTTATGCCATAACTTAAGAACCTAGAGCTCAAAGACTTGCCCATTTCATTCCAAGTTAAAGTTTAATGTGAAACCATTATTGAATGCATGTTTTGGCCAAGTAAGTGATGATGGGCTTGCAATAAGTTTTCATCTAGCTACGAGGACCAATAGTCTATGTTCTAAGTCTTCCTTAAAGCTTTACAAAGCTTTTCAAGGTTATGTTATCATGAGAGATGACTTTATTCCCTTTTAGAAGATGAAATATATTTTGGTCATTGACCTAAGGCTTCTCTTAGCCTCTTGATGAATTAAAATGATTTGCAAAGAGTTTTAGAAATTCTAAATTGATTCCAAGAGAAACTAGTTAACTTATGTACCTAGAAATGTCAATTTAAATCCTTTACTGAAGCTAAATGTTTTTGGTTCTGATATGATGAGTGTGATACTGTATGATGATGTTTTGATGTGTTAGAATGTGTGAAAATATCATATGATGATGTAAAAATGATTCTATGCATAATAGGTAAGAAACTAGCTAACTAGAAATACCGTAAAGCCAGAACTTAACATAGTTTTGACCCATTTATTTTTGGAACTTATCCAAACTGTTTTAATGGGAGCATAATCAGATTAGGATTGTTTAGACATGAAAAACTTGGTGACATTTGGATTAGAATCGAATCCTAGCACCTATAGGGAAACTAGTAACTAGAAAACCGTAAAAGTGCAAGTTTAGAACTCTTAGAACAATTATTTTCTGGATTCTGTCCAGCATCCTTACAACATGATAAACGTGATTAATAATTAGTCCTTAAGCATAGGAATGCCTCATAATTGATTTAGATTTAATTCATAGCGCCTTAGGCAAAGACGGAACCAAGAAAGGGTCTAAAACGTAAGTTCTAGAACCCCGTAATCACAAGTTAGGAATTCTGCCCTATGCTATTCAGATTTAAGTGTGAACATGAGGATTATGGATGATGTTTAATTATGAGCCCTTAGGTGCATAAAATATGAGCGACGGATGTTAGAGAACCATATCTCATGATTAAGACCTGTAAGGGTCAAAGCATAAGCTACCGTAAGGATAAACGGTTGAATGTTCCATGATGATGTATGTGGTATGTAAAAGATGATGATGTTATTCATATGAGGAATTCATGAGGATATATGTTTATGTGGCATAAAGCAAATTTGGAAGGAATTCGGCATAATGCCTTTGTGCCGCCAAATTCCCGACAAATTTGGGGACTTAAAGAGATTTTGAAAATTAAGGTACTAAGATGGGTTCTAGGATGACACCGGTTCAGCCGAGCACCTCCATAGAACTCATGTGACATCGGTACCATTTTATACTCTTAGGTGACACCAGTTTGGCCGAGCACCCCTAAGAGGTTTGCCCCCTAACCCGTACTCAGATAGTCGGGATTTATGATTTATGATACGCTTATCGTTAAGTGGTAAGTAAGAACTAGTGACGACTAGTTAAGGTATGAGCTCATAACCTAGATATGTGACACATTCTGGGTGACACCGGTTCGGCCGAGCACCCCCAGTTCGGCCGAGCACCCCCAGTTCGATTGTCTTTTAGGGTGGCCCATGAGGAAGAGAAGTTTCATGATTATGATTATGTCACTAAGTTTGTCCCATATGAATATTACCATTGCCACTTTATGCCACTGATTATGATGATGCTTGATGCTATGTTTTATGTATGTGCATTAGGTAGTGCCATGCATACATCTTCTATTATGTTACATTCATGACATTAAGATCATCCTAAAATGAATGGACCTTGGCTAAAGTATGTTTTGAAGTTTAAAATGAACTTGAGGCATGTTCAGACATTTTGTATAATTAAACCTAAGGTTCCTGAGGACGTAGATGATGACACCTAGGTAGTAGGAGGCCCTACTGAGATTCTTTAGCAAGATTCTCACTCCATCTATCTCTTTCTTTCTGTCACGTCTTCAGATGGCGACATTCATAGTGTTCGTGGACACGCCGACATGGGAGGTGCACCATGACCCGGACCACGGGTCGTTCCATTCTGTGGGTCGATGCACGGTTAGAGTATTCATGTTCATGGGTCGACCCTTCACTCCCCCTGTACATTCCCATCGTTTCTCCCCCGTCTCACCTTTTGGCGATGACCTGGTGTTCGAGCGCGCACGTCCCCGAGAGGAGAGGCTACGCCGTACTCCACTGTCCGCGTCCGCCGTCCGAGACTACCCCTCAAAGATGTGCCTCTGCGTTCGGCCATCTTTTTCGGAGACGGATCCTTCCGAGGATTCGGCGACCCAGGTACCCTCTAAGGGATCTTCCCCCACCATACCCATGGACCTTGGGGAGGGTAGTGAGCCCACTGTGACTCAGCCGAGGCTTGCACGACGACCGTAGATGAGGCCGCGCCGTGGAGGTCACTCCCGAGCCCCGTTCCGCTTATTCTCGTCGGAGGAGCTTGCTCAGTTTCCTGGTTATGTGCCACGCTCGAGGGATAGTCGCCAGTAGGAGGCCGTGGATGGATCGGGTTAGAGCACACACCACTTAGATGGAGATAAACCTTCTTTTGTTTAGAGGATTATCCTATTAGATGCACTCGGGTAGGGGAGTAGATTATGTTTATGTTTATGTCGTATTTCCTTTCATGTATTTCCCTTGTACTAAATTAAGTCCCACACTTATAAGTGGGCAAGTTATATATATATGAGATGATGTTCAGTGTTATTCATGGTGTGCCTTATGCTATGATGTTATGAGATGTATGTTTTGTTCGTTACATGATATATCGCATCACGCGGCTCTCACTTTGTATTTCAAAAAAAAAAATTTACCCGTATTTTCCGCTAAGTATTTCTAAATAAATATGAGAACTATGAAGTAACAGACTAATGATTAACCTAAATATGTTCTCGAGTATTGGGTTTAAAATTAGGATGTTACACATAAAATTTGAAAATATCTATAATGTCTCAAAATATACGCATGGCTCGAATCCTGACTGCAAGCCTACTGGAGCACTCTAACTACACAAGCCTACTCTAAGCCTTACAACAATGTAAAGCTCACCAAAAGATAGCTGCGGCTACTATGCCGGAGACTGGACAATGCCTGCACCTACAACTGTAAGGAGGAAATGAGAGGGATGAGTCAACGGACTCAGTGAGTGAGCTCTCACCCATCACCCCCGCATGGGACATCCAAGGAAAAATACATATAATACTATGCATGCAACAATAATAAATCATTTGATATTTATATGCATAATCTCTTTAAAATATATATATATATATATATATTAATAAATTTATAAGAAAACATCTCTAACTTTTTACTCCAATAAGAAAATCATTTCTCATATATATAATATCTTTTAAATCAGATATTCTCAGAAGAACATCAATAATTCTTGAAAATATAATTAACAGTATTCTAATGGAGAAACATGGATATCTATCCAGTTATGCATGTCAACCATGACATAACCAATCTCCTATGGGTGCCAGACACGGGCTCCATCCTCTGGCTCTATTGGGTGCCAGACACGGGCTCCACCCTCAAGACTTTGTTCTTTTCCCCCAGACACGGGTACAAGAAAGAACATGTATTTTCTATTCTATGAGATTGCTTCTAAGGACAACTTGGTACCAAGGTTAATGATCATTTCTCTCAGTCATTAACTCACTGTTTATTTCTCTATAGCTACCGTCTAAACTAGTTTGACAAAAACATAACTGAAAAATGGGTACTCAGTCTCTGGCAAACAGAGCCCCTAAATATTAGTACACTGGGAGTTCTGGATTCATATAACTCTAATAATCTGACTTTAGCATAATTGTGACCATGAGAATCGTGCCCAAGGGATCACCCATTTGTAGGCAACCCGATCTCAAACCCACAAAATATGTATCTGGCAGTTGCTGAGAATCATACTAAATTCTGTACCTCTTGGTACCATAAAACTAAAGTTCTAAATTCAAATCTTAAATTATCATAAATTTCCATCTACTTGATAATATAAAATCATAGCTCAAAGTACTGGGGTTTGTAATTATAAAACTCAGAAATCATTTAACATATTTATCCGTAAAGTTAGGTCATACTCTTATTCACATTTCTCTAACATGTATATAACTACCATAATTGAATATTCAAAACATAGCTTGAAATCTAATCTTGAAAATATAATGGTGTCGTAAACTCATAAAACATATTTGATAAGGAGCAAAGTTGCTACAACATATATTTTCTCAATAAATCCATTCTTAATCATGTAAAACATTTTTCTAAAGCATATAACATAGCAATCATGGTCCCATGGTTTTGAAAAACTCGTTCTTTCATGCTATCATCATAAATCATAATTTTTCTAGCTTGACATAAACATATAAAATCATATTCTATACTTTTTCTTATCTCAAATTTCATATTTTGCAATTATCATGCATCAAACATATTTATAATGATAAAATTAAGGCAATGAGGTCAAACCCACTCACTATTTAGAGCCGGGAGTATATGGGCACCACCAACTTGACCCGAAGAGCTTGGAATAGCACCAACAGTTGTCATAGAGCAACCATTAATCTAGATTAATTTCTAATAACCTCTAGATAGCTTAAACATAACCCTAACAACCTTGGGGGAGCACCCTCACTTGACAATAATAAGAGAAAATAACATCTCATACTAAGAACATGGAAGAATAGAAATAACAGAGACAAAATCTATTAACATAAACATACCTTGATGATTGGAGATGATGGAATGAGGTAGATTTGAGAGAAGGAGAAAAAAATTGATGGAAGAGGAGTAGGGTTCGGAAATGGGGAGAAATTTTCGAGTTTGGGGGTATATAAAGGGGGTAGGGGATCACTAACGTGAAACGACACGTTTTAGACAGTTTGGGTACTACTAACACCGCTATAGTAGTGTATGACCGCTATAGCGGTCCTGCCAGCCCAGAACCATTCACTTACAACTGCTATAGCGGTCCCCAGGGGACAAAAACACGTTGTTGCTGCCACCATGACCGCTATAGCGGTTCTCAGAACCCAAATTTGCCTTGCTGCACACATTGTGACCGCAGTCCTAGACTGCTATAGCGGTGACAGTAAAACTGATTCACCTTACTGTCAGCACCTTTGGGTGCTCCTGGCATCTAGATTGCCTCACTACTCACTTATTTATTTTACTCTCCATTAACTTTAAAACACAAATATAAATAAGGAAATACCCCCTATTTGGATTCAAATAAAATATCATATAAATCACAATCCCAACCAATCAAAATCTAAATTTTGGATTTTAGTTCAAATCCGAGAAACTTTGCTATTTTCTAAACTTATGGGCCAAAAATAAAATGTTTGGAGGCTACATAAAATTCATTAAAAATCACTCTTTAACTTGTTTTACCATTGGAAACAATTACCGGGACTTTTGATCCCAAGAAAGTGGCTCTAACATGTAGCCCTCCAAGGAGGTGTAGGATCCAGACTTAGCGAAACTCCATGACCCGACAGCATGGGTGGGTCCTGGGAACTCTAAGGCTATATAGAACTTGTCCACTGACACGTGTACTTGGGGTATCACACCTAGCCTAAAGTTACTAAAATCTCAAGCTTCATCCACAAAACTTGTTCTACTCATCACTACCTACAAAACTAACCGATTGAAATTTCAATTCCTCACTATTTCTCAACTTGATATCTCATACATCACTGTTTAAGGAAGGGTTAGATGTCGTTTGGAGGCCTTGAAGTGAAGGAGATCATTCTTAGATCATCCTTTGGAGCCAAGATCCCTAAAGCCATCAAAGTAGCGCTCTTAAACCTTTTTATTCTCAAATCTATTTTCTAAAGTTTGGTTACTGATTTACTTGATATTTTTGTTGCATTAATTGGTGATATATGTTAGAAATCATTTTTGTTAAAAGGAATTTTGAATTATGCTACTAGATTTTCGAATTTCTTATAAGTAGGGGTTAGGTTCTTGATTTGGAAAATTATATGTTGAAGCAAACATCCTAAGACAACTTTATCATTTTTCTTACGTCATGATAAAGACTATTACTACCTTCAAAAAATCAAGAACCGTGGTTGATCATATTATTGCTGAATTGCTGGAATTGATGCTGTAAATTTTGCTAATTTTGTTACTATAACATTTGATTAATTTTTTCTTTGACATTTTTATAGGGTGTTGGAAACATCTTAAGGTTTAACTGTGATTTTATTTTGAATTGATTCAGTCATTTTCTAGGGTTAAAAATTATTGAATTCTAGCTTTGAGCTGAGATTTGGTTGTCTTTGACCACCAAATTTATAGAATTTTGTTAACATAGTTAGAGAATGATTCTTGCTTTGAAATTTTTATAGGATCTTGTGGACATATTGAGGTGTCATGGATAATTTTTATAGTCTTTAAATTGATTATTTGATATGAAAAATAAATTGTGCTACTTGAGTGAAAAATCTACCAGTGTGCTGGAATTGTGATAATGCTTTGAATTAATGATATAATGACCTTGGTTCAAGTTTGATGTGTATGAATGCATGCCATGGACTTCAAAGATTATTTTATGAAGAATGAATGAATAATTTATATATAGGTTTGAAGCATTATGAAATCAAAGATTTATGTTAATGCTTATAAAAGGTGATGCATGCATATATAAGTTTAAGAATGATGTATGTGTTGAGTGAAAAATGAAATCCCCTATACTATGTTAAGGGCACGGAGAGATCCCTTATAGTATGTTAAGGGCACATCAAGATCCCCTTTATTACGTCAAGGGCACAAAACAATAGGAATGATGTATATGAACTACTATGATACTGAGTAGTATGACATGTGTATAGTATGTGATTGAATGTTTAAAAGAAACCCATTTTGGAATGATGATTTTGATCTTTAAAATGAACATTTGATATATGTTGCATGCTTACATTTTTCTAATAAAACGAAATGGCTGGGACGATGATGATGACATGGACTTTAGTATATGTTTTGAGAATGCCCTACTGAGAATAATAGAATTCTCATCCCTACATGTTTTTGTTTCCGTGTCATCTCTAGTTTGATCTAGTGAATAGTGAGGCAGCTACAGGAAGGATTAAATTAGAGTTGCAGTAGTTTAGTAGTGGAGACTTTTATATGTTGTACTTAGTGATATGTATAGGTATATATATATATAAAAGATAACATATGTGTATTAAAGCTCAATGAAGGGCTTTTTTTTTACTTGACGTTGTATTATTTTGAACAGAACCACAAATTAGTTACTGCATAATTTGATCGATTTTGCCATAGAAAATTAAGAAAGGTCCACTACTTTATAAGTAACGACTCCTAAGTATAATGTCATCACTTAAGGATGATGTTGTACTTGGGAGGATATTACACTATCAGGTCATTGCAGGGTTAGATTCAAACTCTAAAAATCGGTTGGTTCAAATCTAACCAGATTTGGATTTAAGTCCCATTTAGGTAAATAACTTATTGAAATGCTTATTGAAAGGTAACTTTTGAAAGATAACTTGTAAATAGTTATTTTATATTCAAATATACAATAATAAAAGTACTTGTATTTAGTGTTTTAGAAAGTACTTCTTAATAAGTTAGATACTTTAGGGGCTATTTAGAAGTGTTTTTTTGTTTTTGTTTTTAAAAACTATTTTAGAAAACAAGTTTCAGTCCAATTTTTAAAAACAAAAAAATAGAAAAACTTGTTTGGCAACTTAAGTTTCAAAACAGTTTTATAATGATAAAAAACAAAAAATCTGTTTGGATAATTTTTTTAAAAAAACAACTTTTAAAACTAATAAAACAAAAAATTGTTTGGCAAATTACATAATGATAAATCACAAATTTTAACTATTATATATTTTATAGATAATATTTTCCATACATACTTAATAACTAAAGTCTTAATACAACTCCTTATTTTAAAAATAGTCTTAACACAACTTAATGTCAAGTTACATTTATAAATCCATTTATCAATTCAGAAATAAGAAGAGAGTGAAAAAGCAGAATATCCACTGGCCGACTACCACTCACATCTCAGAACATTTCATCAATCTAAGGGCAACACACAGCTACAAGTTTTATATACTATCAACTACAACTACAACTACAACTTAGAACATTTCATCAATCTAATTTACATATACACTCCACTGGTCCATCATCATCACTATAACGTAGAACAAATATTTATACAATAATAATGAGATCATTTCGGTCTGAAATTTATACAAATATTTATACCAACTGTTATTACAAAAAATGTGTAAAATAGCAAGCAAACAAAAGTTAAGGATGGTAACATCTTGAGCATGTGGCTAGCTGAATGAACTGAGATAAAAAGATAAAAAGACCAAAAAGTTGCACATTAATGGTTTTCTGGGGCCTTACTCCGTCATATTTTTGTTCCACACCAAGGTTTGCAATGCCGCCACAAAATAGAGAGGTTCTAAGAACCAAAAGAAGGTTTGAAAGGACAGAACACAAGAGAGAATACTTAACCACAACAATTTTGCCATTGCTAAGTGCAAATATTGCTATTATGAGCTCAGTTATATTCCCACACATTGCATTCAGAAGTCCTCCTACTGCAATCAAGAATCATTAAACATTAGCTTCAATGACACCTTAATTAAGAATTGTGCTCCTAACAATTTGTTTGAGCATTTTTTTAAATCCTAATTTTAACACTTTGATGTGTCTAATTCCAAGAACACACATAGCACACGGTTTGTCACCAAATTTTGTCCTTTAACACTAGGCTGCCAAAAGAGTCTAGAACATGTGATTATTGCAATGTGGTGAAGAAAAAAAACAAAGAGGGACAGTGATGGCCTAACTTTAATGCTTAAAAGTAAAATCATACGAAATACACAAATTCAATTGAAAGTAATCTTCACCACATGAATTTCACCCTTCTATACTTAATCTTTGCTATTACATGAATTAAGAGAATTTTTATGCATACCATGTAGAAAGAACTTTTATGCTAGAACTTACAAGTTAGATATCCCTAAATCACCAAGTGTCAAAAAATATTAGCAAAGAGGCACTAATATGCCCAGTTAATTTATCTATCAGTAACTACCCGAATTTTGTTGTCACCTATGTCTAGTATTTAGTCATATATCAAAGTTTCAATGTGTTGTGGCAACTTGAACTCATTGTGCACAATTATGCTAACAACAAATTATGCTTGGAATATTGAGAATGTTGAGATCCCAATGATGCTTGGGAGTGTAACACCCTAATAGACCCGGACTCTATTAGCTGTTACCTATATTCTTTAATCAATTTTATTTTTAAATTAACGATAAGAAGATAGGGGTAATTTTTTTTATACAAATCTACTTTTAAAAATTAAGCCTGAAATGTGAATGATATGTGCGCCATAGTTCCGATTTAATATAATTTCTAAAATTGAAGGTTACTGAGTAGTAATATCATTGTTACCAACATGAGTTTACATAGTAGCACCTACACGAGTAAATACATTACTGGCTTTTGATACATCTCATAAAATAGTACATAGAAGAAAATACAGCATACAAATAGCAACAGTGGAAAAGTAAAAATCTCTAGCATAGATTACTACAGAGGTGGTGGTAGTGGTTCTCAACCTATCAGATGTCTAATCTGAGGCTAGGCTAGTAGTGGTCTTTCTCCCTAGCTCCCCAGACTCCGTGCATTTTTACTCAGGGAAGCGAGACTTCCCCCTTCTCGAATAGTTGGGATCCATCAGTATCTGGTGGTGACAACGGAAACATACATAGGAGTGAGAAATGCTGGATTTCTCAGTAGGAATTTCAACTTGGTATCGATCGTGTCATCATTGTCACTCCAGCTACCTCGGGTTTGTTTACAATGTGATGGACAGGTAAAGGTTCATTTATCAAGATTTTCGCAAACGTGATTAGCCGAGGTAGAGTTACTTTTAAACTATTCTTATTAGCAGAGTCATACATATCTAACTTAACTCATCAATTACAAGTCAACACATCACTTAATGATTTCATGCATCCTTTTTGTAATCACACAAGCATTTCTACTAGTAGTATTCATGCATGATACTTTATCCTTTTTTATTGACATGTCTCATAATTACTCACGGGATGAATACATCAATGCCTTAGACCACCCTAAAAGGGTAATGAGCTCATGCCGTGGCCGTCGCCATAACCTTTTGGTTTTCTTTCCGTTGCCGTGATCTCAACGGTTTAGGGGGTTAAGCCGTGAGTTTAGCTCAAGTCCACTTTTCCAGACTATCATTGCTACTTTTTCAGGCTTTACTTTTATTCTCATTGAGTGAAAAATAATCATGCCATCATAAATAAATCATGGTACAATCAATCATCCATTCTTATCATTTCATAACTCATCAATATATATTCATAATACTATATCAGCTTGGATATCATAGAAACATTTCATACACAATCTTATATCAAATAGTAGACATTTCATACTAAGTCTCATGGTAAAAATAGTATTCATGTTAAGCAGGTATTTGGCGGATAGACTTATATAAGATCTCATATAGATTCTCTTAGTCTTCTTTGTACACTTAATTTTTAGTAATACATTAATGCACTTTAAAATATTATTAAATATTCTTTACATATTTTAAAGCTCCCCTATGACTTTTATATATATATATATATATATATATATATATATATATATATATATTTCCTCTTGAAGATTATTACTACTTAAATATTTAAGTTTTCTTGCAAGACTTGAATCTTCTATTTCAGTTTCTAACATCTTTTAAGAGAAAAATTTGTAGCTCTCTATATACTTGTTATCTCAGCCTAGAAAAAGTAGTTTTAGATTCCTAATTCATTAAGTTTTAGTGTAATTCAACTGTAATCCGTGCACAGGAGGGTTCCCAGGAAAGAGAGGTGGGTCACAATGGACACGCTTAAATACCAAGTCTTTCCTTAGCAAGAACCATTCCAAACTACACTCTCACAGCACAGTGTCCTGAAAATTTATTTCTCATTCTATATTTACGTGTTGCAAAGCATTATGTATAACATACATAGATGTGTTTCTCTATGTGTTAGCTTTCCTAAGGAGTTGAAATCAGTCCATTTGGATTTTTATATAGTGAGTTACACTTATTTTACTACTGCAAGGTCATATGTAGAGTTTCAGTCTTTGGCTTAGCTTTGAAAATTTATATCTTGAGCTAGAGAACTCCGTTTTGGGTGATTCTTTTTGGAGAGTCTTCTATAATGAGTCTAGTTTATGATAACAATATTTTTATTTCGGGATACTTCATATTTTATGATCATTACATTCCGAAGTGCCTGCTGCCAGAATCAACTAGAAATTCCAGCACCTACCATTTTTATGTCTTTAGTAATTTTTATTAAAAATCAAGTTTCACACACTATCTTTTTATGTTATATTTGAGTATGATAACATCATAGAAGTGCTAAGAACATAATAAAATATATTGTGCTATCTAAAAATATATTTTACAAATAATCATTCAAAACTTTTGACAATAACTCAAGGTTGAGGCATTCTATCCATGGTTAGAAGCCTATAATGCTTGAACAAATAAAGATGAAACTCCTACCTCTTATGTAGGGTCTAAAAAAAAAGAGTCCTTCTCTTCTTTCTTGAGCTAAAGCAAGAGTCCTTGGAGTGGATGACCCTTCTTGAATCTTGGCTCTAAAACTTGAGTGCTTAAGAAAATATTTCTCACCAGAGTTAAAGATTGTAACTCTTATGAGAGCTAGTGAAGGTTTGAGTTTAGAATTTAAGTGTTTAAATAAGGTTTTGAGGGTTAAGAGAAATATTTGAAGAGGAGAACATAAGAAGAATGGTAGAGAAAAATAAGAAAGAAAGAGCACTTAGGGAGTTTCTAAGGCTTGGAAACTAGTAAAAGTGTATGTATTTTACAAGAGCTAGAGAATGTATCTTTTGCAAAGCATGGTAAGGCCTCTTTGTGTTTTGGAAATGTAAGGAATGGAAAAGAGTTTGAAGAGTATTTATAGTGGAAGGATCAAGACAAGAAACATTTAGAGAATTAATTCTTGGAGCATGATTTATGGAAACATGTTGGCCAAACTTTGGATGAAAACACTCCATGTTTTATGCAAACATGTTGGCTTAATTTTGGGATGAAAATGCTCCATGTTTTATGAAATCATGTTCCATGTTTTATGCAAAAATGTTGTTAGTGGAAAATTTCTAACCTTTAATGTATGTATGCATCATAGATTTACATCATGTGATCTTATGCTTTAATAAGTGTTTTTAATTTTTTTTTAGCATGAGATTATCTATGTGCATGTATGTGATTAAGAATGGGTATGATGTATGTGGTTGAATTATTGTATTGTCATCTTAATTCAATGGCTTAGATTCATTCTTGCCTAAAGGAAAATCTAGGAATTTGTGCAATGGCATTGTTGTAATTGGCATTGTAGTAATTTCTTTAACTAAGACAATGATACTTTTGTAATTATACAATGACAATGGTATTCTTGTAATTCTATTTACAGAGTAAGGGTATCTTTGTCATTTACTAATAAAGCAAGAGTAGTTTGGTAATTTCCTTTACATAGCAAGGGTATTTTCATTATTTCTATTAAATGATGGTATTTTTGTAATTCTTTGCATTTTTCTCTAGAAATACTTGAATATTCTAATAATATTTGTTATGTTTTATAAAACTGGTCCAGGTTCTCTTGGTTTTTGCCCTATTTTATCTAATTGCTAATTAGCATTAATCGATATTTATCTTATTTATGAATTTAGGGATGTTACAGGGAGAGCTATGACTTTGACTAGTAAATAAAAAAAGGAACCAAAAGCTAATAGCAAATTAAGAAACCAGTCACATTAATTATTTGCTTTTGCTTGTGCACCAATTTATTTTCCTTGCCTTAATGATAGCCCTTATGCACGTAAGGAAATTTCCTAATTCTTTTTCTTTGATAAATATGCTCAATCAAAGGCTTAAAGCTATTTATCACCCTCAGAACATGATCACTTAGCTCCCTCTCTCATGCTCAACTTTGACAATCTAGGGTGCCATTCAATTATGATGGTTTCTCTTCGATGATGACATAGTTAAGTTTTGTGAGTGTTGTATAGATAACCAGTTTAACAATATGCATGGCAAGAGTTGAAAATTTGAAGGAAGGAAACAAATTTGCACAAACCAACAACATTTCTGTTATAGTATTAGAAAGAATAACCAATGAACACATTAAAATGAAATCTGCACAAACCAAATCCACACATTTCTATTATAGCATTACTATGAAACAAGCAATTTGCTAGATCTAGATATACAAGTACAGTTTGCTCCACCATACACATACATAAAAATCATATACAAAGCTATTGATATATCATCTTTATTCTACAATATATTGATACTCCTCTGTAACCAAGTGATTTTGTCATCAATAATGTGTACATAGTGTTATTAATAGGCCATGATTCTTGTTGAAGATGGAGAGAAGCACAGAAAGAGAGAGAGGGAGGGACTTACTGCTCAGGCAGAGGCGGCCGTGAAGCTGGCGGATCCAAGGAAGTAGGTGGTGGGGCAAGGATCCGGGGAGCAGAGGAGGCTGCAGATCACGCCCTTCCAGCGGTGGCGGGCGGCGAATGTAGCCTTTGCAGGTGGCGGGGCCGGCGGATGTGCTTCTCCAAGCTTCATAGGTCGCGGTGGCAACAGCTGTGGTTGCGGTGAGGGGGAGCAGCTCGCAGTGGATCTCGGCTTCCAGAAGCTTCCGGTGGCAGGATCTTTTGTCTCCGGCGGGGGGAGCAGCTCGCGGAGCTTTATAAGCGCAGCGCCTGTTTAGGGCTGGTTCTCCAAGGTTGAGCTTCACAGGCGCGGCGCCGACGGGGGGAGCAGCTCGCGGAGCTTCACAGGCGCGATGCCGGTTTGGGGCTGGTTCTCCAAGGCCAAGCTTCACAGGCGCGGCGTCGGCAGGGGGAGCACTCTGGAAGAAAGGGAGAAAAATGGAGAGAAAGAGAGCTTCACTTGGTCTTTGAATGGTGAGTTCAGTGGAGGAGGAAGCATCCCACGAAAAAAGAAAAAATGGGAGAACGGTGAGGCAAGAGGATTCGAAGCCACGAACAAAACACAAGATCAGTTTAATCACAAAAATGCCACCGCGTTTTTGGCTATTCTGAGAACAATAAAACTAAAAAACCACTCAATTCTATTTTTGTTTTTTAGGTTTTAAAAACAAGCTTTGGTTTTTTTGTTTTTAAAAACAACTTTTACAAAACAAATACCCAAACAAATTTTTTTGATCTTTCATTTTTAAAAATCAAAAATAGTTTTTAAAAACATTAGCCAAACAGGTTCTTAACTTTTCAAAAAATACTAGGAATAACTTTTATAGAAGTGATAGGCTGTTTAGCCAAACAGGAGAAAAAGTAAAAATATGACTTTTGACTTGAAAGGTAAAAAAAGTTATAAGTTATACTATCCAAACAAACTCTTAGTCCAACTAGGTCCGAACTATTCTTTGTACACTGTAGGGGTCATAAACACTCGTTTGCTTGCACCCAAAATAAAACAAGTTTTGTTCTTTTGTGATATTTTTGTGAGTTTAAATTTTTAAAAAAATGGGATGAGAATAAAAAATTTACAACATAATTTTTCACTTTGTACCCCTTAATTCCTTCCCTTCTGTTTCAAAATCACACCTCACAAAGGTTTTACCCTTGCATTTGGTAAACACGCACAGACCAAAAAAAGACGAAAAATTCCAGTGTCAAATATTGCATCATTGCACTATTTGCAGCCCAAGGGAACGACACGAAGAAAAACAAAAGATAATGGCGAGCGTGCCTTCACCCTCCCCACCGCGACGCACTCCTACCTCTGCCCCCGATCCCGGCAACTCAAATCCTCACACCCCCACTTTTCCAAAGAACCAGGTCACACCTCACTTCTTCTTCTTCTTATTCTTCTACTTATTATTATTATTATTATTATTACCCTTTTCCTTTATCACGCATGCACGTACCAGTACCATTTGTTGATAACTATTACTACTGAGGGTTTTGTTCCTCTGTGCAAGGTGGAATCTTCTGCAAACAATGGGGTTTCCCTTACCGACGAGAAAAACCCTGATTTGCTTGATGGCCTTGAGTAAGTTTGGTTTTTTTCGTTTTTTTTTCCTCTGTTTCCCTCATTAAACTGTTGATTTGCTGTGAAAATTACAATTTTGCTTTGTTTTTATTTTGGGGTCGAATTTTGTAGAGAGATTTTGAACTTTTGGCCGTTAGGATGGTTGGGGGTTAACACTCCGATCTGCTTGACAGCTGAGGTGAGGAAGCTCTTTGAGCACACTGGAAGGGGGGAGCTAGGGAAGTCATCCTGACCTGGCCTTGGTGTTGGTCTCGTCTAATGCGCTACTGTGCTAATAATTTAAGTTCTCTTCAGGGATGAAACGTCGAAAGTAGGAAGTGTTAGAAAGTACAAGAACATAAATAAATATTTGTGTATCAGACTAAAATGTCATTCTATTGGTTGATGTTGGCTTTTCATCCTATAGCTAGCTATGCACAATCACTAGAAAACAACATCCCCTGCCTGAACTTCATAGAGTGTGTAGAATGGATTCATACAAATACCATATTTCATATTTGCCTTATTCCTCTACATAGGATCTGACACCATGACCACAGAAGATGAAATTTAACAACATGGATGCTGCAGAGTTAGTGTCTGTAGCTGTAATAGAAGTACAGTGATGAGGGTTGAATAGAAATGAAGATAGATAAGGGAAAAAAATGGTACAAGAGTATGAGCATGCAAATGAGTGTAGTCATAAAAATTTCAATAGGAGTTTTGGGGAATTGTGTTGCATACTGACCCATTTCCCTCCTGCACTGTTTTTGTTAGTCAAATTTAGTATCCTTGACCCCCCCCGGTTTTTGTTTTTCCTTCCCTTTCTTCTCAAGAAATTCTTTCTCATATAGGGGGTCCCCACACCTTTTGGATGTGAGACTAACACCCCTGCTCAAGCATCTGATGGTGTGACTATGGCCATAAGTGCTTTCAGTAAGATTCAAACCCTTGCCTATTAGGTAAAGTTTGCTCACATGGAGCTCAAGTTGCCACTTGAGCCACATAGTTGAAGTTCCAATGTTCAAGCCAGACACATGGACAAATGTTAGTGGTTATCTCACCCATGTGGCTATAGGTGTGATTGATTGTAGTTTTCCCTCAAGCGCTTTGCAGATATTGACTGAGTTTTGAAATACTGCCCTTTGTTTTGGACAAAGAACCAGCACTGCTACTTGTGTATAAAAACCGCTTATGTGCATAATTTGTTTTTTCTTACTTTCTTTCTGAATGAACATCATGGTGAAACCCATCCTAAACCCTGAATGAACATCATGGTGAAACCCATTATTCTTATTTTAAAAATCTGTAAAATTAATTGGAAGCATAGAACTTCGTGATATTCAATTTGTTGACAACAATTATTCCATCATGGTGTGCCTTTTCTGTTACGTTGTAACTGAGTCCCACTCTTTGGACGTGTAGCTAACAAAATTTGGGTACTGTTTGTGCTTGGTTTTGTATCATATAGTTGCTGATTCAGTTTTTCTCCATTGAATATTGATTGGAAACTTAAAAAAGCAAATTTTTATGGTTTACTTTTCATGGATTTTCTGCTTATCCTGCATATGTATCATCTTATCTGCGTAACCACAGTGGTTAAGCATAAACTAGGACCATTTCGTTATCTCCGTGCACAGAGTTAGATCTCCCATGTATATCTTTAAAAGAATGTTGTAGATGCCCATATGATCTCGAGAGTCATATATGACTTCATTCTCAGTTACAGTGCCAGTATTTTGTGCAATATGAACATTTGCAATAACTCCTTATCTTGGAAGCTATTCAAAAGTGTTAAATATCCCAAATATCCATATGTTACCAGAGTTAATTCCACTCCATCCTTTATATTTTTTTAATATTGGTGGGCATCTTTAGAATGACCTTAAATGTGTGCCTTGCATTTTAGTGGTCATAAACTTTGAATGGACAGTTTTATTTACTGCAAAGTCTTAGTCCAGACGAAGATAATTTGCCATATTCATTTTACAGTCACCTGGATGGCACCCAGTGCATTGAGAGGTTCAGAAAATATGATGCTGAATACACTTTACGCTTGATGGCAAAATATTTCTCTGGTAAAACAATTTATGGAGGTATGCATTGGTAGCCTTTGTGGATCACTTCTTTTACAGGCAAGATAGGATGCTTGCTTTCCCTTCTAGATTTGTGACCGGTGTGACAGATTCCTAGTATTTAGGCATCAATTGCCCATTGTGCCATGCATTCCTTGGTGTTGGTCAATATAATGGAGCAGTTCGTATAATTTCTTTTGCTTAAAGTCATGATTTTGTTTTAGCATCACTTCGTAAGTAACCTGTATTTGGATATGATTCCACGATGCATAATCTCTAGTGCAGCTGCTTTTGTGCTTATTTGTAATTATCTGTAGTTAAGAAGAGAATTTATGTTTTTATTTGAAATATTAATATGAATATAGAGTAGTGAAGGAAAAAAAATACAAGTGTCATTAATGTAATATTAGACTAATAGATGAAATATTATTATTTTGTACTATAGTCGTAAACAGCAGCATGTTGGGATGTAAAAGGAAATTGGAATATCTTATTGTTTATTTCTTAGCTTGATGCAAGACTATTTTGCGTAGCATTCCTCTCAATTGTATGGTATAAGGGGATGATACCTTTTCTCCATATAAGTTTTGTACTGTCTGTGGACATGGTGCACCAAGTTTCTGTTGATATATGATCATTTGTAGTTGAAGTTTGAGCGAAAACTGAACACACAACTTCATGCTTTGTTTCTAGCCAAGGCTGCATCATATGTTTGTTCTTCATTTCATATGCTGAAACGTTAGTTAGAACTTATGCAATAATCCAGTTTCAGGTGATAGTAAATATATGTTTGCAGGCAACATATTTGATGATCAAACAACAATAGGCGATGAAATTATAAAGTCAAGCAGGTAAAAGCTTGTGCTATGGACTAAAATATGTTCAAAGACGTAGAAAGTAATCTTTGCTAGGACATCTTTGTCTAGGTTGCCTTGTTTCCGGTCATATGCAGACCCTATAGTAGGTTTTGAAGACCAATGCAGCAATGGATCAACTCCTCCAGCAGACACACAAGCTAACATCCCCAATGGCAAACACTTGGTGAAGAAGAACTGAAGTAATTTGCATGGAGATGCATCAATGCATAGGGTTGTCTTCAAAATGTTAATGCAAATCAATGCAGTATTAACAAGAATTCTGGAGCTTGTAACTCTTAAAAGATGGTTATGGCATCAACCACCAATTTCCCAGCGCTGACAGGACTTTTTGGTCGTGGTTTCTGTAAGGTTACAATCATGTGTAAAGGGCTACCACCATTCATATGATTCAATAATTTACAAAGTAAGTAAGTCCATTTTTTATTTTGCATTGGTGATCCACTTTTAATTTGCCTATGTTTATTATGTGTTGGTCCTAACACGAGGAGTCCTACTGTATGGAGGCTCAATTGAGTTTTCACTAAGTCCTATATTGACCATGCTAGTAAAGGGAAATTCAAATGATATGACCCATATAAGCTAGATGGACCATTTTGCTGGTATAGAAGAATTCTATAAATTTTTAGCATGTTTGGATTTATGTTGAGGGATGTGAGAATTGATTTTGGAAGCCCAAAATTGATTCGTTTAATTTCTAAAGATGTTTGGTTCTGTGGAAACAAAATCAAAGTTGTATTTGTTTTAGATTTTGAGAAAAATGATTATGAAACTTAAATTTTATATTTGATTGAAAGCTGAAAATTAAATTTTATTCCAGAAGCTATTCTTCTGAGTAAACAAAAAAAAAAGTTGAAAACTGATTTTTTTGAAATTCTGATTAATTTGGCATGAGGCATCGATCAGATGGTAGTATCATCTGCCTCTGATAGAGTGCACCTAGCTTTGAACCCCAATAGAGCTGGTTGATGCTGTGGAACCCAACTCTTCCGCTGGCCCCATGGCCAAAAGAAAAATCTGATTAACTTTTAAAAATTATTCAAGTATATGAGAAATGATCTTTTGAAGTGGAAAAAAAGTGATTCTCAACCAAAAGAATTAGAAACAAACACGTGGTAATTCTTTCTTCTATAATTGATTCTACGAGAAATATAAATTACTTTACTTCAAAATTAATTCTAACTAAACTAATTCAAACACAGTTAATTCTTTCTGCAAATGTTAAACTAAACATTAATGAAAAACATCAAAATTTAGATTGATAAATTATGGCTTAGGATACTTGGGAATTCTTAAAGCAATGGTCTCAATTTCCTTGTAATTCGTCAAATGAGAGTTATGAAATCGAATTTCTCTCTCTCTCAATTTCAATTATGTTTCAAGGAGCTTGCACCTGATGCATATGCCCTTGCACCTTTCCCTTGTCAATTGTTTCATCCCCTTGTACTATAGTTTTTCTTAGTTAAGTTGCCTTTCCTGTTTAAAACAAGCAAAATTTTACATGGTAAAGATGTCAGTAAATTGATCCTTTCCATCGTACATTGTTTGAATGTGGGAGGCTTGGCTTATCTCCAATATGCTGCTAAACCATCTTTTGCCCAAGTTTGGTAGCTTGAGAGCATTAACGACTTTTATTGCATTGGCTAATAGTTTAGCACACTCTTTGTTGTTACTATGGGGTCTTGAAGCACAAGAAGATATTACCCGTTGGTGTGAATTAGGTGGCCTACGGACTCTTATTGCCATCGATGGTGCTTTTGGAATGAATCGATGACTATCCACAATTTCATCATTGAATCAATTATATACTAAATCTAAACTAAAGGAATGTTATGGTAAAATGTAACACTTTAAAAATTATTTAAAAATTAATTTGAGTTTTATTAGTCATAATTTCCAAAATCTAATAGTTTTAGCAATGATGAGGATGATTCAACAGATGTGTTTATAGTAACCTTACGAGCCCCACAGATCCTTTGGGACAGCCGAAACCATAGAATTGAGATACGGAGGTGCGCAAAATTGAGAAATGATAGGATTGAGATTAGAAATGGTAATAAATGAGAATTTTAGGCCTAGAATTTTTGGGCAATGTCTTATTACCCGAGTACGGTGTTTCACCCGTTCAGTAGAGCTTTGATGTACTATTTTTAACACCGTACAAGTTATTGGTGGCCAAGTAACCTTTACCAACCACTTTATACTAAATGGATGGCAAGGGTTGAAACTTGAAAAGAAAGTTTTAATCATTGCCTTTCATTAATTATTATTTTACCTGGGTGCCAATATCTTATCTATTCTGTGGAATTTTGGTGTGCGATTACAATATCGAAAAAGCTACTTGCACACCAAGTTAAAGTGACCAACTTATCTTGAGTCAAGTGGATGGTCAAGATTCATTCTTTGATCAACAAAACAAATTCTAGCCATCCATTTCATTGTCTTTCTTAAAGATTTCTCTTTTTACATTATAATAAGCAAGCTTTCGTTACAAGCTTCCTTACAATATCAACATGAAACCAAACTTCTCCTTTATTTAGCACCCTAATATTTAACCTAACATGCCTATGACGTATTCAAGTTAATTATTTGTTATTACTCTTTTATTCCAGATCTTAATCCTAATTTTTAGAAAAATACTTAACAAAAATATGGGTAATTTTTTTTTAAATAAGAGATGAAAACGTGAGCCACGCATAAAATAAATACTGTATCGTTTAATTAATGAATAATAACAAGGAACCAATTATACTAAGAATAAAATCACAAGATCATAACATAACACCATCTATATATATATATAATAAAAGTTTTTCCATACACCAAGGTCAGATAGTAGCATTAGTACAGTTGTCCATGCAAATTGTAACATCCCTTGCTGCTTTATGGATTGACGAATGTCCCCACAAACCAACACGGGTCTTTTCAGCATGCTTTGTCCTCACTCACACGCTTCCTAGGAAAACTTCCCAGGAGATCACCCATTCCAAAATTACTCCAAGTCAAGTAGGGGATGTTAAGGAAAGTTAAGGAGGGCTTATATGAATTGATTTGTACTACATATATCAACAAGATGCATCTTCTTTTTGGTAGCCTATTACTAAAGAACTCCACAGTTAAGCGTACTTGACTTGGAGCAATTTTGGAATGGGTGACCTCCTGGGAAGTTTTCCTAGGAAGCATGTGAGTGAGGACAAAGCATGCTGAAAAGACCCGTGTTGGTTTGTGGGGACAGTCGTCAATCCATAAAGCAGCAAGGGATGTTACACAAATACATAAAAAACCATAAAATACATCAACCAGAAAATCTCGAACTACTCAAGTGTGTCTAAGATAGATAACCTCTAATGCCAAAAAGGCTATCCTAAGCAAGATGTATGTATGTGCACTATGAGTCAACTGCCAGCTCTTACTGTTGAACAAAACTAACCCACTGAGCTAGTTCGGCTGGGGTGGCCAAACAGTGAGAGGATTGGGCATGCACTCCACGGCGTGGCACCATCTCACTCTACCTCCTCGAAGTGGCTGCGTCACTATGGCCTCACTACCACCATTAATCTCCATGGGCATGGTGGGGGAATAACCGATGGATGGAACTTCCGTGGTTGAGTCCTGGGATGGATTGGTCTCGGAGTGAGCCGGGGTGAGCAGGGAACATACTCCAGGTAATCTCGAATGACAGAGGTAGCAGCGGGGGTACAACGGGTCTGCTCTCCTCAAGGGCACGCACACTTGAAGAGGAGATCATCGGCAAAGGGCGGCGTAGGCGAAAATTGAAAACTATGACTGGCTGAGCAAACGGTTGATCCAGAAACATGAACAGATGGACTGACCAACGGTCTATGAAGTGGTATGACTGGTGTGTGGCATCAAAATGTAGCTCCCATGTCGGCATGTCAATGTAGATCACGAATGTCGCCATCGTTCTCTGAAGATGCGATGGAAAGAAAAGATAAAGGGAGTGAGAAACTTGATAAAGAATCTCAGTAAGGCATCCTCCTATCCTAGTGTCATCATCTACGTCCTCAGAAACCTCGGGTTTTATTATAAAATAGTGAGCATGCATAAGATTCAATTATTAAATTCTAAAATACCATTTACCGAGGCCCATTCATTTTAATGTGCATCTTGAATGTTATGAATGCATCATACCTCATCATGAAATGCATGTCAATGCAAGGTGCAATTTATATAGGAACATAAGCAATATGCAAAGAATATGATAATCCTGGCATGAATTACTTTCTTTGGTACTTTAGGTGACTTAGCTTAATCTTTTCTCTCCTGAGACCACCCTATTAATCTTTCCTATGAGAATTTCTAGGTTATGAGCTCATACCTCACTAGTCGTCACTACCGACTCTTAAAGTATAGGGTAAGGGGCATTAGGATCACCTTTCATAACTTTTAATTCGGGAAGTCCAAAGGATCACTTCCTATTTGGATCACCTCTCATAACCTTTAATTTGAGGAGTCTAGAGGATCATTTCCATGTGTCTTATGTCACCTTTAATCTTGATATATATATAGAGATGCACAGTAATTCATAACTTATTTCTCAACATGTCATTGCTCATAATTATGCATCTCAATCAAACACATAAGCATGTTCACATTTATTGCAAATGTCTTCTAATGAATTTTTAATTCAAAAAAATATGCTCATGATCAAAGAATAGTCATACAAGATCATAATTTCATGTTAAACATAGTTGTCAATTCATGTTAAGATCATCAATTCATATCAAGGCCATCAACTCATGTTATACAAGTAGGGAAAATACTTATTCACACATTTTAGATTCTAGTAATCGATTACATGAGCCTTGTAATCGATTACATCACACGAATTTTCAAAACAGGAAAGTTTGAGGCTCTAGTAATCGATTATGTGAGCCTTGTAATCGATTACCACTATTGAAGATGCATTCTGGGTTTCAAGAACACATGAATAATCGATTACATGTAAGGGTAATCGATTACTAGGGTCAAGAACATGTTCTGGGTTTTCCAGGACATCTCGTAATCGATTACATGAAGTTGTAATCGATTACACAGGCTAAGAATTTGTTTCCGAGTATGGCAAACCCTTCTGGTAATCGATTACCAGTGACCCAAAAATAAGAAAACTCAAGTCTTGACATTCCTTTATTTTTCCAAAACATTTTTAAACATAAAGCCAACATTTCCTTAGGATTAAACTCCCATTTCACTACTTTTGAGTTCTTTGATCTTTCAAAACTCCTTTACACATTATGAAATTCAAGATTCATCATCAACAATGTCATTTCTCTAGTTTTAATGCCCAAGACTCTTATTTAGAGTACCCACTCTAAAACACCGATCAACTTTAAGGTTGAAAGGGGTTAGCCTTGAATTTAAGATAATTAAGTGATGAACATACTTATGAAAATGCAAGCTCATTATTAACCTTTAAGACTTTGTTGACAACTTTGGAAAATAAATATGATGGCATTTCCATTTCTCTAGTTTTAATGCCAAAGACTCATATTTAGAGTAACCACTCTAAAACACCGATCAACTTTAAGGTTGAAAGGGGTAAGTCTTGAACTTTTGGAAAATCATTTAGTGATAACATAACCATATTATTCAATTTTTGCTCAATCTATTGGAAAGGAACCAAACCTTGGGCTCTTAATGGTCCATCACATGAAGGCTTTACAACCATCACCAAGATCCATTATTATCAAGCCACGGTTTTCAACCATTTAATAACAACAAAACAAGAACAAATAGAGAAGAAGAAGAAGCTCAAAACCGCAAAAGAAAGAACAAAGAAAAGAAGAAAAACTCAACATAAAATCCCTACTAATGATACTCTTTTTGTGACTAGAGCTTGATCTAAGATGAAAGTATTGTGGCTTGGGGTTAAGAGGTAGTGGTGGAAGAAGAAGAAAAAGAAGAACTTTGAGGATTTTGGAACTAAGATTGCAAGAAATGAACAAATGGCTTTTGTGAGCTTCCTTGTATTTATAGAAAATTTTCAATATGAGGGGGATGAGGGAGAGGATGAATGGTTGGCCATTTGGAGGGACAAGGAAGTGAAAAATATAAAAGGGAGAGAAAAATATCTCTTTGTGTGCATCCTGTCATGGCATGGCTAGGTATGACCTTAGGCATGGTTCTTTAAGTGTATTTTAATTGAAATTCACCATGTGATGGAATGAATGGAGGAGGGAGGGAACCAATTTCATTAAAGAGAAATAGGGGAGGAAATCTCTCATTTAAATATGGATTAGGAATGTGTTTAGGAGTGGATTCGGTTAGGCCTTTGATTAGGAGTTTGTAACCAAGTGTTTAGGCAAGAAATGAATAATCAAGGCCACTCAAGACATGATTAAAGAGTGTTCTTGCTCATTAGTGGAGTCAAACCTCATGTAATCAAGATTCTCAATCACATCTTGACTTCCTTAAATCATGGAATTGGAATAGAGAAAATACTATTCAATGAAATATGACATATAGTCTTAATTTAAGAAAGGGATTTTCAATTTCTCTAAGAAATCTTAAGTTCTAATTAATCTCGATTAATTATTTTGACTCTAGATTAATGATTAGAATTTGCTAATTTTTAATTAGAGTCTAATATTGCTTAGGTTTCGTTAATTATGTCATTAGGCCCATAACGCACTGGTCAGGGGCAAAAATGGTAATTTTTACATAGAAATTCCCTGGAATCACCCAGGGCTCACACAAACAGTAAATATTACTTAAAAACATCATTTCAAACTTTTGAGTGAAGTTCGGGTTCAATCGGCACTCAATCCTATGTTAATTAGTTAAGATCCATTATTATCAAGCCATGGTTTTCAACCATTTAACAAAAACGAAACAAGAACAAATAGAGAAGAAGAAAAAGCTCAAAACCGAAAAAGAAAGAACAAAGAAAAGAAGAAAAACTCAACATAAAATCCCTACCAATGATACTCTTTTTGTGATTAGAGCTTGATCTAAGATAAAAGTATAGTGGCTTGGGGTTAAGAGGTAGTGGTGGAAGAAGAAAAAGAAGAAGAACTTTGAGGATTCTTGAACTAAGATTGCAAGAAATGAATAAATGGCCTTTGTGAGCTTCCTTGTATTTGTCACAACCGGTATCGCGATGGGAATGCAAAAAAGAGTTGTTTATTGTTTTTAAAAATTGGAAGTCGCCACCAAGTTTATTTAAATTGGAAAAACGTGGAAAACATATTTATTTTAGAAAATGGTCTTTAAAACCATATTTGAGTTTAGGAATCGGTTATGCATAGGGAAGGGTAGGCATTTAATCCCATGTACCCCTAATACACTCATCTTTAGATGGTACTTTAGTAAATTGTGCAAATTAATTAATAACCCCTTAAAAATTAGATTATTTGCAAGTAAAGGAAAATAATTAATAAAAATGCACTAAAAGAAATATTTACAAGTAATGCAAGTTATGAAAATTTAATTTTAGCTTGATAGAGATCAGAATCGCCTGCTCCTATGTATCCTCTAGTGTAATGGGGAACTCAAAGTCACATAGTTCTATAAAAAAAAAGTGTGAGTTGATAAATTTTAATTAAAAAACAAAATGAATCAAAATAAAAAACTATTGATTAATTTTAATTTTAACAAAGAAAGAAATTTTGATTATTAAATAAATGAAAATCTATTTGTGCATAGAATTCAAGTTAGCATTAGGTCACTGAATAAATCCTTATGAGTCAACAATAGTGAAGATAATATTTGTTATTCAACCTCCATTATTGAACATCGCACAAAATGTAAAAGATTTTTTATTTAAAAAACTGTTTATTAATAAAAAAACATATTTCTATTTTATTTCATTTTTTTTAGACAAAACTTTAATTTTAACAGGAACTGACAAAGTTAATTCATAAATATAAATACACAATTAATTTAAGTAAAACATATAAACATATAAAATAATTAAACTAAAAAAAATCAAATCAATAAATTCATAAACACTATTACATAATTAATTTAAACAAAACATATAAAAATATGAAACAATTACACTAAAAAATATATTATTACTTTCTTTTTTTATTTTTAATCTTTTTACTTTTTTCAAAAAAAAAAACATCAGCACAAAATTCAATCAAAACAAAGAGGCAATTAAACTTTTCTTTTTATTTTCTATTTTTTATTCCACTCAAATAACTTGAGATCGTTACCAAATATATATATATATATATATATATATAACAAAATTTTTTTTTTTAGAAAACATTAGCAATAAATTCACTCAAAATCAAAGAAATAATGAAATCTTTTTTATTGTTTGGAATTAATTTATTTATTTTTCATTCAAATAATTTAAGATGAATACTAAAAAACAAACTCTTTTAATTTATAAACCAAAATATTTAACTATTTATTTTGAACTAAATTAAATTAACACTAACCAAACTAAATAAATTCGAACCCAAATGAATAAATTAGAAAACTGATCCAACAAAAAAAACAAAAAATGATCATGATAATAATAATAATAATAATAAATTAGAGGATGGGTCGTACTATCACGCCTACTCCCCACTCATACATACTCACGCATACACCGACACACGCACACACTCTGTCACTTTCACTCACTTGCTCTCAGATCTTTCTTTCTCTCACACTCACAGAACACTCCCGCTCTCTCTATAACACTTATATACACACGAATACAAAACATTCTCACTTTCACTTTCACTCACCCACTCACGGATTTCTCTCTCTCTTAATACTCACGCATGTCACACACGTGCGCGCTCAAAGACTTGAAACTAAAAACAAAATTCTATCTCTCACCTCACACACACTCTTCCATTCATATACACAGAGAAAAAGAGACTAAGAGAGAAATAGAGAAAAAGAAAGAGAGGGAAAGCTAGAGAATGGAGCTCGCGGAGAGGGAAGAGGCTACTACCGTCGTAGTACTGAGCCAATCTTTGTGGCGGTGAGGCTTGTCCATGCGGTGGGGCCGGCGTGACTTCAAGGAAGAGGATGAGGCCGTGACTCATCTCGTGCCTCCCCACGGCGATGGAAGGCGGCCCAAAGAGAGAGATAGGCAAGATCGCCGAAGCTGGCGCGACCAGGCTAGGCAGATCGAGGTAGCCAAAGGCTTCACAATGGTCGGTGCGGCGCGAAGCGAGAGAACCGGCAGCCGTGATGGAGAGGATGTGGAGGTGTGACAAAAGGGATGTTGAGGGGTCTTCGTTGCGCGATGGAAGGGACGATGCTAGTGCCGTGGCGATGATGTGCATGGCAGAAGTTCATACAGACACGATCTGGCTTGGGGGTAGAGGTGGGAGAGAGAATGAGATGGTGGCTCCGTGAGGCCGTGGTGGTGGGGGAAGAACCGCCGCGACCTCCCCTTTCTTTACCCCTCTTTTGGTTTCTTTTTTTTTTTTTTTAATTTCTGATGCAAATTTGATGTTGTTGGATTTTACCTTGTTCTTCCTTTTAATGTTGCTGGATTATTTTGTTGGAATTGTTGCTAGTTTCCTTTGAATTTTCACCTTTGTTTTCTGGCAGATTGATGTATCTGAATGTATTCTTTTATTTTTTCTGTGTTTGAATTTTTTCTTCTTGCCAATGGTCCTTGCTCCTCCCTCTCTGGTTGGTGATGGATGGATATATCATATTATTGGTCAAACAGAATCATTATTGATCCAAATTACAGCTGGTAAACCTGTAATGATGACAGAGGAAGGAATTGTGGGGGATGAGTTCATCATGATGTTCCCCATTTCCTCCCCTCTTTTGAGAGACGGCCAAAATAGAATCCAATGTCTTTTCTTTTTTTCTTTTTTTTGTTGGATGAATAGTTAAAAGAAAAAGAAGGGATCCAATGTTTTTTATTTATATATTAAATCTGAATTAATGGAAATCAAAGTGTGGGCTTCAACAAAAAAAAAATGAAAATGAACTGGACAACTGGAATAAGCCGAACACAATTTTTTGATTTTTTTTGAAATGGGCTAAGAATTTTTTTTTTGAAAAAGAAGTAATGGACAAGACTATAAAAGAAATTAAAAATTATGTAAATTTTATGTTTTCTATTTATGGGTTGGATAAAATCAGGTGTTTATAGTTGTCCCACTTTATTTATTTTTTATGAGAGAATATGAAAAATCTAAGTTACATATTGTATTCATAAGGAATGAGTAAAGACATAAACATTGATTTTGTTCGGCAATGCATGAAATGCAAACAATCCAAATCCAATGCAAACTATGTAACTCAAAAAATCAACAGTGTATGGATTAAAGAGAATTAGA
Source organism: Dalbergia cochinchinensis (assembly GCA_031216125.1). NCBI lineage: Eukaryota > Viridiplantae > Streptophyta > Magnoliopsida > Fabales > Fabaceae > Dalbergia > Dalbergia cochinchinensis. The sequence goes on along the minus strand of CM062375.1, from coordinate 26,545,065 downwards.
AGAAAAGAACTAACTGATTTGAAATGAATTCACAAGTGACACGAGGCAGTAAAACTTGCGAACAAACCAATATGGATTCACAAATGACAAGAAAAGTAAAAACCATCTGGGCAAACAAAAAAAGTAAAAGGCAACGAGGAATAACTGAAATTTAAAAGCCAATTAAGGCTTACTGGATTTACAAGTTAACAAGACTGACAAGAATTTACAAATCGATGGGGGCTGACAGGAATTAAAAGCCTTGCGACCAACTGCATACGGTTCAACAGGCGATAGGAAATGAAAAATCTTGCGACCAACTGGATACAGGTCAACAAGCGGCAGGAAAGTAAAAGCCTTGCAACCAACTGGATACGGATCCACAAGTGGAAATGAAAAGCCTTGTGACCAACTGGATACGAGTTCACAAGTGACAGAAAATGAAAAGACTTGCGACTAACTGGATATGGGTCAACAAGCGAAAGGAAAGTGAAAGGCTTGCGACCAACTGGATACGGGTCCACAAGCAATAGGAAATGAATGCCTTGTGACCAACTAGATACAGGCCCACAAGCAACAGGAAATGAAAAGACTTGCGACCAACTGGATATGGGTTAACAAGCGACAGGAAAGTAAAAGTCTTGCGACAATTGGATACGGGTCAACAAGCAACAGGAAATAAAAAGCCTTGTAACCAAATGGATACGGGTCCACAAGCAATAGGAAATTGCTACCAACTGGATACGGGTCCACAAGTGACAGGAAATGAAAGACTTGGGACCAATTGGATACGGATCCATAAGTAAATGGAAAGTAAAGGCCTTGCGACCAACTGGATACAGATCCACAAGTAACAGGAAAGTAAAAGCCTTGCAACTAACTGAATATGGGTTTGACTAACTAGATACAGGTCAACAAGCGGCAGGAAAGTAAAAGCCTTGCAACCAACTGGATACGGCTCTAGAAGTGACATGAAATTAAAAGACTTGCGATCAACTGGATACAAGTCAACAAGTGACAGGAAAGTAAAAGCCTTGTGACTAACTCGATACAGGTCCACAAGTAACAGGAAATGAAAATCCTTGCGATCAACTGGATACGGGTCCATCAGTGAGAAATGAAAAGACTTGCAACCAACTAGATATAGGTCAACAAGCGACAGGAAATGAAAAGACTTGTGGCCAACTGGATACGGATCAGCAAGCAACAGGAAATTTAAAGGCAATGGCAATCGGAGGTTGACTAGAAAGTAATTGGCACTCTGAGGCCGACTGAAAAAGAAAATGGCAATCTGAGGCCAACTGGAAATGTAAATGGCAAGGAGGCTAACAGGAAATATGAAACTGATAAGGAAGACAATCTTTTTTCTTTTTCTCTTTTTTTCATTTCAGAATATATGCAAAAGTCATGAATTTATCATCCACTTTCAGTTTATTTCAAATATATTCTTAAAAAACTAACCGTAACCGAATTGAGCAAACCTCGAGGAGAACTTAAACCGATCAAGCTCATAACTTTTGCACTGGACTTTTCTGGCACAACTAAAACTTGTTTTTCTTCTATACCTTTGTTCACTTCTTTCCATTCTTCTTTCTTCCCCAATTTTTTTTTTTAGGTTGATGATTGCTTTTTTGTCAAGCTTGATTGAAGCTTTTGAATTCTCTTGGTGTGATGCTAGTCATTGATGTATTGCTGTAAACATTGTTAGATTGACTAATTTAAGCTTAAATTTATCCTATTTGAGACATCATAAATAAACATGCATTCAAAGAGAAAGCGAAAGGATTAGCTGAATGAATATCTTTATTGCTTGGTGTATTTTTGAAAAAGGCAACAACATAAAAACAAAATACAAAATTGCAAAAGACATGATATTTTGCCCCAGTCTAGGTTCTTTGTGGCTCAATCAATCAACTTCTTGCAGCAAGTTGAACACCATAGCCATGATCTCTGATGATATGACATCGAACCTTTTTCTTTCCAAAAATTTGCCCCAGTTTCAGTCGTTGATCTACTTAGTTTACTGGACAAATTCAACACCAAAAATTGCCCCAGTGTAGCTACTGGAGATGATGCATATCTTTTTTTGCTCTAACTTTTGCTTAGGTCGCTCTTTTGAGCTTTCAAGTTCTTCCTTCATTTTTGTTTTGTTTTGCCTTAATTTTTGCTTAGGCCGCTCTTTTGAGTTTTCGACCTAACGGGCCTTTTCAGCATCTTTTCAAGCATAAAACCTTTTGACTGCATTACTGTTGATTGGTTTAGGCAATTCCTGGCTAACGATGTTTTGCAAAATCAATGCCTCACCTGAGAATGCTTGCTTGACAATATAAGGGCCTTCATAACTCGAAGTCCACTTACCCTGTGTGTCCTCTTGATTAGGGAGAATTTTCTTTAGAATTAAATCCCTTGGATAAAAATCTCTAAGGCGGACTTTCTTGTTAAAAGTCTTAGCCATTCTGCTTTGGTATAATTGGCCATGACAAATAGCTACAAGCCTTTTCTCTTCAATCACATTAAAATGCTCATATCCAGCCTTTACCCATTTAGACTCTTTCAATTCAGCCTCCATTAAATCCCTGGAAGAGGGGATTTCAACCTCTATAAAGGTTATGGCTTCCACGCCATATACCAATGAGAAAGGGTTGCCCCTGTACTTGACCGTATGTTTGTATGGTAAGCATGTAAAGTGTATGACAGTAAGCAATTCATGCTAGTCTTTGTAATTCACTATCATTTTGGTGATGATTTTCTTGATGTTCTTATTGGCATCTTCAACCGCACTAGTGTACAGATATCTTGACCTTCTCATCCTTTTTAGGTATAGACATAATGTTGGCTACAAAATTAATGTGTCGTAATACCTCTAAAAACTCGGCCTTTAGCTGTTCAATCATTTCCTCTCTTATTTGTAGTGACATATCAGGCCACATTCTTCTCAATGTTTGCTTTTTCGGCTCAGCTTTTGGACCCAAAGAGATCTTGTGTGAAGCAATCTCTGGGCCTAATCTTGGCATATCATGGTAGGACTATGCAAAGACATTCAAGTATTCTTCCAACAACGGAATCATTTCTATTCATTCAAGATTTTCACTATTTTCAGCTCCTTCTTCTCTTCTCAGTGCCCTATTAATCACTTCAACTACCTCATTGTCTAGGCTTCTGAACATTCCAACAAATTTTAAAATTGCTTAATAGTTTCTTCATCATCCTCGGATTCATGGTTATTGTAACATTCCTTGCTGCTTTATGGATTGATGACTGTCCCCACAAACCAACATGGATTTTTTCAGCGTGCTTTGTCCTCACTCACACGCTTCCTGGGAAGGTTACCCATCCCAAAATTGCTCCAAGTCAAGCATGCTTAACTATGGAGTTTTTTCATGATAGGCTACCAAAAAGAAGATGCATCTTGTTGGTATAGATAGTACAAATCAATTCATATAAGCCCTCCTTAACTGTATAGTCCCATACCTATATAGTCTTAGGATCCCTCTCATTCAGGTGTGTAATCGGTTCATTCATATACCCCTCCACTTTCGAAGTCTGCCAAGAGCTGCTTCTCATCCGTGCCTTCTTGCACCGGTGAGCACTCCCCGACTTCACAGTCCCTGGGCGATACATGCTCGCCAGCTTTCGCTTGGTTCATCCCCAAACCACACTGTACTGGGAGAGGTGTAGGCTCTGATACCATTTTGTAATATCCCTTGCTACTTCATGGATTGATGACTATCCTTACAAACCAACACGGGTCTTTCAGCGTGCTTGACTTGGAGCAATTTTGGGATGGGTGACCTCCTGGGAAGTTTTCCCAGGAAGCTTGTGAGTGAGGACAAAGCACACTAAAAAAACTCATGTTAATTTGTGGGAACAGTCATCAATCCATAAAGCAGCAGGGAATGTTATAGTTATCACAATCAAGTGCGGCAAGAGAATCAATTGATAAGCCTCCAAAGTTCCTTTCATATAGCAAAATTTCTACGGTGAAGTCTTTTTTGAAATCACCATTGTGGGTTGGAAAGCTAAAATAAATGATGAATATAAATGGCTTGGAAGAAACATGAATTAACAAGCTAAAATGGCAAAGGAAAGAAAAGAAGGAAGCAAAAGAAAACAAAAAGAAACAAGGCAAAAGGAAAACACAAAGAAAGATTATTGACAAATCAAGCAAATTCATTTAGATGATGTCTCAGAGTAGCATAAACAAAAGCATAAATAATCCTGAACAATACAACCCAACAATTATTTAAAAGCAACAACATCAATCACTAGTTCAAATGCCCAGTTTATCGTTGGCAGCAGGAGTGAGATTGCATTCCTCGAACTTCTTGGCATCCGTCGTGTTGAATAGTGTAACGCCCCAATTTTTATTGCTGTGTAAAAATTACCAAAATGCCCTAGATAGTTTTTGCATGTAATTTGAGGTCAAATAATTCTCAATAAAGGAATATAACATTAGAGAAACACTATGAGAAATTTGAATAGCGATTTGTATGAAAGTCGCAAATCCCAATTTTTCTATACGTGTAAAATGACCAAAATGCCCCTGAGGTCATTTTTACCTAGAAAGTCAAAGATAACCAATCTAGATTATCTTTGAGGGGTTAGTTTAATGCTTGATGGGGATTATATGTGCCTTAGATGTAAAAATCTCAATTCTCAATTTTTACCGTACGTAAAATTACTGTTTTACCCCTATAGTAATTTAACATGAAATTATATAATCTTTGAATTCGGTTTTCATCCAAAAGTTCAAAATGACTGTTTCAAGTATGATTTGAGAATGTCCAATATTTACAGGGAGTTTTTATGTGAAATTACCTTTTTATCCCTAATTATGCTAAATGAGTTTATTTATGTAATTAAGGCAATATTAAGCTCTAATTGAACTCAAATTGATTTCATTCATTAACCTTGAGTTAAAAATTAATTACCCTAGGTTAAAAGTAATTACTTGAGGTAATTAGAGCCTAACATTACCAAAGGTAAAATTAAATTACCTTTCCTTAATTATAAAAGTTCATAAAATTAGTAATGTTGAGATCAAAGTTAAGATTACGGTTTAGGTAAAATCTAGTACATTTACATTTTCTTATCCTAAGTTTAAGACTTACGTTACAAATTGATTTTGACTCATATGGGATTAACTTCATTTACTAGTGTATAATTATTCTTTTTACCTTGTTTTAAATTATCTTAAACACTTAACCTTTTACCATTTTCACTAATCTATCAATTACTAACTTTTTACCTAAGTAATTACACATCTAATACATGTTTTACCACTTGCAAATGATAAGAAATCTGATCATAAAAGGATCAGAAACCAGTGCCCATGATCAGCCTAATTCACTATATTTTAATTATTTTTCCAACATGAAATCATATCTAACCTTATCACCATTTCTTTAGCTTTCTTTTTCATTATTTTAGGTCATGTTTAATCAAAAGAAAACCCACCCATTTCAGCCATGATGTGATTAGCAACAATGTCTCCCATTAGCATCATATTTTAGTGTTTTCATCCATTATGCATGAACCAAATTATTACAAGAATAAAAACATTCTTTTCTATGTTTTCTTTAATTGAAAAATGAAATAAAACCTCCATTTTCAGCCACAAATGTAGCGGCCATACAACCCTCCTTGGCCTATAAATGCATGCTCTTCCGTTGCCAAAATGCACACACAAACACTCTTAGCCTTAGCATTTTCTTGATAATTTTCTTACTCAAAAGTTTGCTCAAGGTTCTCTAATTCTCTCAATACTTCAAGCTTTCTTCTTCTTCCTCATTCACATCCAAGAGAATCCATTCCTAACCTCTAACCAAGCTCTAAACCTCAAGCATACACATTCTAACCACAAATCAACTCCTAAACACATAACCTTTCCATTATCAAACACAAGAATATAACAATTCTTCCACCATTGCATCATCACTTGGCCGAAACTATCATCATCATCTAGGGGAGATTTTTCTTCTTTTTGCTTCTTAAGATATCAAGCTTTAACTTTTGAGAACAAGAAATAACTTGGTAGGGATTTTATTTCATGTTCTTTCTCTTATTCTTTCTTTGTATTTTTGATTTTTATTACTTGATATTGACCATGGCTTGATGATGAGGAATCATGGTGGTGGTTGTAAATCCATCATTTAAATGACCTCTAAAGCTCAAGGTTTAATTCTTGATGTTAAAAGATTAATAAAGGAATTGCTAAGTCATGAGTTTTAAGCTTAATAAGACATAAAAATGAACTTGCATCCATATTTATGTTATAAGTTCTTGCACATCATATTTATATTTCAAGTTTTGCATAATCATATTTACATTTCAGGTTATCACTTTAATTCTTGAAGATAATAATATGAACTTGCATATTCATATTTACATTTCAAGTTATCACCTAAATCATAAAGACCTAAGAATGAATTTGCATCTTCATATTTATATTTGTAGCCTTGTGTTTCATATTTATATGTCCAAGTTATCACCTTATAATGATAATAATAAGGTTACAAGACAAGTTTATGATTTTAGTCATCACTTAAATCCTAAAGTTCAAGACTTACTTCTTTTATCTTAAATGACAATTTTGATCATGGACACTTCTCATCTATTTATTTTTGGCCCTTATATAATTTTGATTTAAAGCTTGATATATTTTATTTTTAGGTATGATCTTGTCTTTATAGTTGTACAAAGAAATTTTGAAAGACCTAGAAATGATAAAGGATTAAGAATATGGTTTTTCTCATGATTCTAAATGCTAAAGTTTTAGTATTCTGATCTAATGTTTTAGAACTGGAATGGTTACTAATTTAGGATGTTTGGATGAGTTTAAATTACTAATAGTTATTGTAAAAATTATTTTTAACGTTTTAGGAAAAACTAGTAACTAAAAAGGATCAAAATTGTATTTTTATGAAGCTTTTAGAATGCTAATTTTTCTGATTACTGTTTGGCCCTGTTTATTACTGTTTACCACTGTTCATTTCTATTCACATACTTAAGAATCACTAATAATTGTTATAAAAATTGTTTTTAGCATTTTGGGAATGTCTAGTAACTAGGAAGGATCAAAGTTGTGATTTTATGGAGTTTTGAGAAATTAATTTTCTAATTCTATTCAAGAGTTGTTCATGGCTGTTCATATTGTTCACATACTTAAAAACTACTAATATTTGTTGTAAAAATTGTTTTTGGTACCATAAATGCATCAAAGGGTAATTTCAAGTATTAGTTTGGGCCATTTTGCAAAATGCGGAAAGTTATGTTTTGAACTATCAACTATGTTATTTCAGCTAAATGATTTTATTTAGGGATACTAATAATGTTGAATGTGTCCATGAGTCCAAAATACCATTTGTGAAGTTTAGATAAAGTTTTAGAAATTTCGGTTGTTGTTAAATATTAAAAGCAAGCGATTCTGCACTTTGACCCGTAAAGTATGTTAAAATTTAGTCTATAGCCTTAAAAGGTTTTTATGATGAGTTTTAAATGGTTTTAGTGGTTATATGTCTCTTGAAGGTATTGGTTAATATTAGAGATCTATAGTTTGTGAGAATGTATTAAAAAGGGGTATTTACATTTTGACCAACCTTTGAGAAATTGTGATTTGACCTCTTTGGGGCTTAAGTATAAATATTGATAATTTGATGAGATGAATATGATTGATATCTTGTTAAGGCTATGTTCATATATTGAAATTTATATGGCTTAGATGCATGTTTATGTAATTTGAATTATGGCATATTATGGTTATGTTTAATTCATTGAGATGCATAAGTTCATGAAGTTTATAAGCATGAAATATTGAAATGATGAGTTATTCATATTTGCATATCTATATATCATGCCAAGACTAAAGATGACATAAGACATATGGAACTGATCCTCTAGACTCCCCAAATTAAAGGTTATGAGAGGTGATCCAAATAGGAAATGATCCTTTGGACTCCCAGAATTAAAAGTTACAAAAGGTGATCCTAATGCCCCTTATCCAGTACCTTAAGAGTCAGGAATTTAACTTATCAAAAGGGATAAGATTACGCTAGTGACGACTAGTGAGGTATGAGCTCATAACCTAGAACTCTCGAGAAAAGAGAGAATATAGGGCGGCCCCCAAGGAAAAGAGAATAAGAAGTTTAAGTCACCTGTAAGAATGATGATCATAATTCTATGTTCTTTATATCATATGCATTGTTTTGTGAATTCTGTGATATTTTGTATATGATATTGACATGCATTCATGACTAGTATGTTGCATTCATGACATTAAGATTCATACTAAAAGAAATGAGCCTCGGCTAATGGTATTTAGAACTTAATAAATGAACCTTATATATATGCCCACTATTTTCATAATGAAACCCGAGGTTCCAGGGGACAATGACGATGACACTTGTGTTAGAGTCCGGAAGCCCTACTGAGATTCTTGTATAAGTTTCTCATCCTTCTTCTTTTTCCGTGTTGTCTCCAGACAAGGATGATGGAGTAGTTCGTGATTTTCTTTGAGATGTGGACGAGGGAGCTATGTTATAGACAAGAGATTTAACGGAGATAGTTTCCCTTTGGATATTTGCCCTTAGACTGATCGTATCCCATTTATCACTTTGTATTCTACTGATGGAGATATAATGATGTTCTTATGTTCATAGGACATCATTATTATGATACAGTTATTGATATATTATTATTATTATTATTATTATTATTATTATTTGAGTTATGTTATGCCATGGTTGTAATATGTATTTACCTATTATTTGTTTCTAACATCTCTCTTACACAGGCAAGATGAATGACGTTAGATACTTAGTATGGCGGCTTACATTTTGGTATTTAAGTTCAAAAAAAAAATTTTACCCATATTTTCACTAAAGTATTTTCAAGGAGTTTTGAGTTGAAAGCTAGAACAAAAAAGTAATAACTAATAATTAACTTAAATACATCTTAGGTATGTTGAGTTAAATATTAGGGTGTTACAAATAATAGGAAAATAATGAGGGGATCAACCTTCTCCTATTTTCATGTCATTCACCCAATTTCATCCTTCATGATATCCGGTTTCAAATCCTCTTGAAAGTCCAGTCTCCCATAAGCAATTAGCTTCTTTACCACCTTCTTGAAACATTCGCAATCCTCGATGGAATGTCTCGCTATATCCATATGATATTTGCAAGTTAAGTTTGGATTGTACCAACCTGGGGACGGTTCTAACGGACGTATAGGACATGGTGAGATCAGATGAGCATTAACTAATCTTTGAAATAGGTTAGCATTCGACATGGACAGCTTTGGAAAAGGTGGAAGGTTGGGGAATCAATTGCGATTCTGATTTTGGAAATTTAGTCAGGATACCAGGATCTATGTTGGGCGAGGTGGTTGATATGGCTGTATATAGATGTTATTGACTTAAGACTAGGAGTATGGGATAGTATTTGTGGTTGGTTTGGTTTGGTAAAATGGGATAGGGGTTTGGTATGATGGTGTCTGGGCTCGTGGACGTGTTGGTGCATACCTTGGGACGAAGGTTGCTGACCTTGCACATAATTCACATCTATCTCATTCTTCCTAGGTGGGAAACCCTTTCTTATATCCTCATTACTCATGGGAAGTTTGCCAGCTTTAGCCAAGCTCTCAATTCTTTCCCCAGCGATTATCAACTCAAAGAAATCCTTGTAAGTTGCTCTTGCCATTGCCTCGATATAAGGGGATCCTAAGGTTCCCAAGAAGTATAAACACATTTCAGTCGGGATGAGCGGTGGTTAAACTTGAGCAGTCGAAGCTCTCCACCTTTGAGCATATTGCTTAAAAGATTCATCTTTTCTCTTTTGCATTGTGCTTAACTACTCTCTAATAGGTGCCACTTGCAAGTTGAACTTGTACTAACTCATGAATTGATCCACCAATTCTCTCCAGCTAGAAATCTTTGAATGGTCTAGTTGAATGTACTATTGCAAGGCGGGTCCAGTCAAGCTTTCATGGAAGAAACTGATGAGAAATTTTTCATCCTTTGACCATATCGCCATCTTAATGCAATAACTCTTTAAGTGAAAAAAAGGATTACCCATCTTATCATACTTTGAGAAGTCGGGAATCTTGAAGTCTTTAGGAATTACTATGTCAGTAGAAGGGCAAAGCTATTCAAGTTCCACATAACCATAGGGGCTAGGTCCCTAAATAGCCCTAATCTACTCTTAAATCTTCTCCATCCATTCTTCTTTGAATTCCCCCTTCTCTGCCTCTACGCGACCATTCTATGAGGAAAATGGTTGTTTCTAAATTACAATATAAGGCTGCTCCCAAACAAGGGTAGCATGCCTATGCCCATCAGTATGCACATTTTCTAAGGAACGATAGCCTTTTCTGATAGGTAGCACCAATGGTATCATGGGTGGTGGTTGCTCATGGAAGTTATTTGGGATTTCTTCTATGTCATTCATCTCCTGGGTGATATTTAGAGCTGCACTTGATATTACAGTATGATTATTGTCGTGACACTTGGTTGCACACTTGTTGGTATATCTCTGCTTTGATAAGCTCCTAATAGGTTAAGTAACTCTTTCATGGCTCTTATCATGTCCTCCAATCTAGCTTGGTTGTTTGACAATTCATTTAGTTTTCCTCTTACTGCATCAACCTCCGAGCCCAGATTTCTTTCTGGTTCAGATGTAGATGCGACTGGGATAGTGTTACCTTCGGCCATCTTAGTCTGAGCTCTAGTATTGTGAATATGAGTTTGATCGGTATCTGTCTTCCTTAGGCGCCCAATGGTTGCAAAGTTTTATGCTGTACATTAAAAGTAAAACCAAAAAGATTACTTTTTCTCTCATTTTTCCATTTTTTTTATGCAAAACTAACATATAAAAGTCAACAATAGCCATCCAGAGTTCTTTGTGCAAATAGGGAAGCCCTGCACTCGTTCTTATGGGTATATCACCCTATAAGTCAAGGTGCAGTTCATAGCAAATTTTTAGGGAGAATCCACTCCTCTATAGATGCTATATAATGAGCACTAGCAATGTATGCAACTTTGATGTTTCTCGTTCAGTCGTGTTCATTGCTAATGTTCATTTGTGTTACCTCCATTTTCCTTGAACTGACGATGACTTTTGTTTTATCAACAATCAAAGAACACTATGGGAAAGAAAAAGAGAATTGAATAAAAAAATGAAAAAAATGCATGCTCCTGTTGTGAATATTCCCTATAAGATGCTTCCTTAAGAAAATGATGATGCACAAGCCTACCAATTTTCATGAAAGGGTAAATTGTGAAAAGAATAAGATATGATAAAATGAATGTCTATGGTAATTAATGAAGTGCTGGTCTATGTTATACATGCCTAAACACATAAAAATACAAAGTATGACCATTTTATGAAATGGCTAATCCTAAATGCAATGTGATAATGTTTTGATGCAAGCATAACTAAATTAAAGTAAAGCATAAAGAAGTGCAATGTAAAAGAATGAAAGAAGCATGCTTCTTTTGTCCTAACAGGAAAAATTCTAATGGATCGAGAGTTCTAAGGCGAAAACCCTAATTTGGGTGGTTGTTAAGTTCAACTATGCGTGCTCACATTCATAGTGGATCTAGACATCTAATAGTCATGGTCCTCAGATTGTCCCTATTCATAGGACAAGGATCCGATCTTCGAACCAATCACAAGTAAGGATGAACCCTCTCAATATGATTGATCCATAAAGCCAGTAATAATCTGAGCGGTGTCCCAACAACTATCAAGTGAGCATGAAGCTCCTCATGACAATGTCAAGAAACCCCTATCCTCGGTTCGCATAGGCTCGGGTATAAAGCCCAAAAGTGTGTAAGATAAGTGATGGTGAAGTATATGTAGGGAACATACAAACCTTTCAATCCCAACACTACATACACTCCTGCAAAATAAAATACAGACAACAAATATATACAGAACAATAATGGTCACCTACCCTAATGTTTTAACAAATAAAGCCAACACTATAAATAAACACATGAAATACTAAACTCTATAAAGAATAAATCGAGGAAAATACTATACAAAATGAAATAAGCAAAAGAAAAACAAGAATCAAAAGGTTATATTTAATTTGCACAACTAACTAAAACAGGCTTGACTCTCTTGGAACTCCCTAGTGGAGTCGCCATCTATCGCAACTGAGATCGCGACGGGATGGCGAAAATAAGTTGTTTATTGTTTTTGAAAATTGGGATTCGCCATCAAGTTTATTTAAATTGGAAAAATGTGGAAAAACCCATTTATTTTAGAAAATGATCTTTGGATCCAGATTTGAGCTTGGGAGTCGGTTATGCATAGGGAAGGGTAGGCATTTAATTCTACGCGCCCCTAATACACTCGTCTTTAGACGGCACCTTAGTAAATTGTGCAAATTAATTAATAACCCCTTAAAAATTAGATTATTTACAAGTAAGAGAAAATAATTAATAAAAATGCACTAAAAGAAATATTTACAAGTAAAGCAAATTATGAAAATTTAATTTTGGCTTGACAGGGATTGGAATCGCCTGCTCCTATGAATCCCCTGGTGCAATGGGGAACTCAAAGTCACGTAGTCCTATAAAAAAATGTGAGTTGACAAATTTTAATTAAAAAAATGAATCAAAATAAAAAACTATTAATTAATTTTGATTTTAACAAAGAAAGAAATTTTGATTATTAAATAAATAAAAATCCATTTGTACACAGAATTCAAGTTAGCATTAGGCCACTCAATAAATCCTTATGAGTCAACAATAGTGAAGATAATATTTGCTATTCAACCACCATTATTGAACATTGCACAAAATGTAAAAGATTTTTTTTAAAAAAACTATTTATTAATAAAAAAACATATTTCTGTTTTATTTTATTTTGTTTAGACAAAACTTTAATTTTAATAGGAACTAACAAAGTTAATTCATAAATATAAATACACAACTAATTCAAGTAAAACATATAAACATATAAAATAATTAAACTAAAAAAATCAAATCAATTGATTCATAAACACCATTACATAATTAATTTAAACAAAACATATAAAAATATGAAACAATTACGTTACAAAAAATATTATTACTTTATTTTTTATTTTTAATCTTTCTTAATTTTTTTAAAAAAACATTAGTACAAAATTCAATCAAAACAAAGAGGCAATTAAACTTTTCTTTTTATTTTCTATTTTTAATTCCACTCAAATAACTTAAGATCATTACCAAATATATATATATATATATATATATATATAAAACAAACTTTTTATTTTTAGAAAACATTAGCAATAAATTCACTCAAAATCAAAGAAATAGTGAAATCTTCTTTATTTTTTGGAATTAATTTATTTTAATTTTCATTCAAATAATTTAGTATGACATGAATACTTGATGTTAAATATTTGAACATATGACTTGTGATATTTAAATGCATACTAGAGCAAATAAAGAGAAATTTATGAGGCCTGATTGAATTTGCATTGTGAATGAATGCCTACATGTGGCATATGCATGCATTTGAGAAAAGAAAGTATATGATATAGTTATATGAGAAAAGAGAATGCATGAATTTTTACTCATGCATGTTCTGACATATGGAAAAAATAGAAACAAGACTTAAGTTGAATGAGGGGAAGGCAAAAAGAGGAACTTCCCTAAAGATATTATAGTGGAAGGTAAAAAAAGGAACTTCCCAACATATATTATGAGTCGGTAGACGTATCGGCTGGGAATAGATCTGTGTGTGATTCAGAAGAGAAAAAAATGACGTTTGATGATCACGTATAGGAATGAGCTCAGTCCTAATAAGCAATCTATTTCCCTTGTATGGTGTGATCCACTATAAATACCATGTTGTATAAACTATCCATTGTAGAATTGTCCATAGTAAATACCCATTGGGTATAAACTAAGTTTTTCCTATGTCGATGAAAAGAGAAAAATGCACTAAATTGAGATCATGAGTAATATGTATGTGTGGTGCACTATGTAACTCAAAAATTAATGCTAATGCATATATGATTGTGGCACTCGTATATGTGACATGGAGAACGAAGATGTTGTGAGCATATAATTGTGAATACTTTTAACAATTGCCTCTATATGAGAGAGATTATGAATATGTTTTCTTGAACCTTATGTTGCCCATGAATTAAGTGATTTAATGTTAAGAGTAACCCACTTGGGAAGTATGATTTGGAACTTTAAAAAAGAACTGTTATTATGTAATGCATGATTACCTTTTTCTTAATAAACTGAAGTGGTTGGGACGATGATGATGACATTATAATGTTATATTTGGAGAATTACCCGACTGAGAATTTGTATAATTCTCACCCCTATGTGTTTGTTTTCCAGTGTCGTCTTCAGGTTGATTCAAAAGACAGTAAAGCCGCTACAAGAAAAACTATATAGGAGTTGCCATAGTTTAGTAGTTGATGTATTTATTTTACCATACTTAGTTGTAGTTATACGTGTGTAAATGAAATAGAGAATGGATATGTATTAAAGTTCATAGAAGAGCTTCCCTTTTGTATTAGACTTTGTATTAAATAAATACTTTGTTGCTTTGTTATATATTCTAATAGAACCACGATTTAGTGTGATACCCGAGGTACACGTGTCCGTGGGCAAGTTCCGTACTACCCTAGGATTCCCCAAGGCCCACCTAAGTAACCGGATCAGCCCCAGAAGCCAGAACCGAGTTGCAGCCTAGATTATGCAAAATTATGCAGAATAGGTTCTCTTCAGGGAGATTTTCTTGCTATAGCAAACAAGTGAGCCTTGTAACACCCTAATATTCGATCCAATACTACTAGTACGTACTTAGGCCAAATATTAGTCATTACTTACTGTCATGGTTCTTTTTACTTGGAAAAATAGCTTAACGAAAATACGAGCCAATTTTTTTCAAAACATTACTTAAAATAGAAGCCGTGCGTATCTTACCGGGTTGGTATCATAAAGTGCAGAAATATAAACATAGAAGCGGCTCCGAATCATAAAATCATCACAACTGAAGTACTTCATATATAATATGCCTACCCTACGGGGCAGGACTTTTCAAGTACATGATAAACAGGAATACAATGGAAATACAGAATACATGGAAATGAACTAGAAAGAAACATCCCTACCCACGTGCAACCTAAGGTGGATAACCTCAACACAAAAGAGGTTTCATCCATACTACGTGTCGTGCGTGCACTAAGGGCTACCCTCCAATCTCTACAAAGAATCAGTGCACGGAGGAACGTAGCCAATCCACGGGCGGAGCTCGGCTGGTGCAGGCATGCCCTGTGACTGAACGTGTCATCCGCACCGGGGTTGTGGTCCGGGCACCGAAGCCCTCCGATGCTGAGTGACTATCTCCTCGCTGCCCATCGGTCGCCGAGGCGGAGTGGGGGTAGAGCCCTCGTGGTCCATGGGGGAGTCCTCTACAGGGTCCTCTTCCGAGTGCTGCGATAGTGGCACGTACTCTGGTATGTCAGCTGAACCGGCAGAGTGGGTTTGTAGGTTCCTCTCATGTTGTGCCCGTGCACGCTCAAAAATCGTGGGGTCACCATAGGGGGATGTCGGGGAGAAGCGATAACTATATACGGGGTGTGCAAATGGTCGTCCCAAAAACATGAAGATGTGCACAGTACATCGGCCCTCAAAATGGAATGACCCATGCTCCGGGTCATGGTGGACCTCCCACCGGGGTGTGTCAACGAACAGCACGAACGTCACCATCTCACTCTGAAGACGTAATGGAAAGAAAGAGATAGAAAGAGTGAGATTCTTACTAAAGAAACTCAGTAGGGTTCTCCTCCTATCCTAGGTGTCATCATTTACGTCTCTAGGTATCTTGGGTTATTTATAAAACCATGGACATATATTGGTTCAATTATGACTTTTTCTAAAGTCTCAATTTCCGAGATTCGTTCCTTTTAACATATCACTTGTATTTACATAAATCATGGGAAATAAATTGTGGGACTTCAATCATATAACTTGGATCATAGAACGTAAAACATATAACTTGGATCATCGACATAAATCATACAACTTGGATCATAGAACATAAATCATGTAACTTGGATCATAGAACATAAATCATATAACTTGGTACTTGGCACATGGTGACTTATCTTGGTTACTTAGGTGACATTAAACTTTCACTTAAACTGGGGCCGCCCTCATATTTCTCCCTTTTGAGAAATCTCTAGGCTATGAGCTCATACCACACTAGTCGTCACTAGTATCTAGACTTTTATCCCTTGGGATAAGTCAACTTCCTGACTTTAAGTACGAGTTTAGGGGGCTAGAATCACATCGTCCCCACCCTTAGTTTGGTGGGTTCAAAGGATTACATACTCATATTTTAAGTCACCCTAAGTTTAACACGTTACCTTAAGATGCCACATAATTAATGCATAACACATAATTACCACTTCGGCATCTCTAAGGTTCTTTTAAAGAAGCAATAACATGAGATTACAAACCATCACATAAGGGTAATAGTTCACATGGCGCCATATACGTCATGAGCTAACACATCAATTCATCATTAAATAAGAGGCACATAATCATCCCTTAAGGTAGAAATCCCTAAATCGGGTAACCTCAAACTTCCAAATTATTTTCTTATACCTCTAAGGGATTGATTAGCCTCATTACCATAATTTATTAAGTCCTAAAACCTAATTAATCATGGCTGGACAGCATTGGCAGTAAGCTTGTATTAGATGAATTACGGTGTTCTAGAAGATGCGTTTTAAACCCTTTCTCACATCCGACTTTTTCTATGATGCAACAATTAATACCTAAGCCAATTATGAGTCACTCTCACTGATCTAGACATCATATAATGTGATTCTATGGGTGTTAATCAATCTGGACAGAATTCATATTTTCTGTACCTAGGGGGTTCTAGAATTCACATTTCAAGCAATTAAAGTAACCAAACATGCTCTAAAATGTCTAGAACAATTAGCATATACTTGGCAAGGTATTCGAACATATTTAGACCACCCAAAACATAATTTAAGGTGCTGGAAATGATCATGGCAGAACCGAAATTGGTAAGTCATCAAATCATGTGTAAACTTTCTTTTTCATGTACATAGGTAACTAGTTTCTCTTGGAACAATTTTAGGACTTCAAAAATACCTTGGAAATCAATTTAACTTGTCAAGAACTTTCATAAAATACATAGGGCAGCAACTCTTTAAATTTACTCATGGTTGAAATTCTAAATATAAGAACATACTCAAAATACTTTCAAATGTCACTTATGTTTAGGAAAAACTTAAAACATAAACTATAGGCTCTTGTAACTAATGAAAAACTCATCCTAGAGCTTTCATCATCACATGGCCAAATGCATTTCAAGAAGATACCTTGATCTAACTTTTCTCAAGATGAAATGGGCAAGTCTTTGAGCTCTATTCTCTTAGGTGATGGCATAAAAGTAAACGTGCTATGCATTCCATTTTATTCTTCATTAGAGAGTAAAGTGAGAGCTTCAAAGTAAATATGAAATGCAAGAACTTGAAATTAAATGTGCAAGGCTCAAAGTAAATATGCAAGTTCCATTCTTTATTTTAGTGCTCTAGGCCCAGCATCAATCGACTTTAAGGCCGAAATAGAAAGGCTTCGAGATTATTTTAGGTGACATGCAAGCTCTCATTTTACATCTTTAAGTTCTTAAGTGATGACTTAAAATAT
Organism: Dalbergia cochinchinensis; assembly: GCA_031216125.1. NCBI lineage: Eukaryota > Viridiplantae > Streptophyta > Magnoliopsida > Fabales > Fabaceae > Dalbergia > Dalbergia cochinchinensis. The sequence continues at coordinate 26,527,382 of CM062375.1, read as the reverse complement.
AAACATGGAATATGAAGCTTGGAATTTAAACGTGCATTATGCAAGTTCATTCCTTATCTTGGGGTTTAGTGATAGCATAGAAATAAACATGCTATGCAAAGCATAAAGTAAACGTGAATGCAAGTTACTTTTATCTTGTCTAGAGCTCTTGCAAGACTTTTGAAGAGAACATAGTTCCAACCCAAACCTCATCCTCACAAGAAAAGGAAACTACTAGTGCTTGAATACTTAAAATGAATCATGACCTTAAAAACTTGAAGATGGCCAAATCTTCATCAAGAAGAATGAACCATTTTTTGAACTCTAGGGACCAAGATCTTGATGATTCAAACACCAACATCTCAAGTCCTCATCATTGAGTATTTTACTATGCTTTAAACTTCCATCAAAACCAAACTCATGGTAAACATAAAGGAACAAAACCGAAAACATACTTGGTCTAGGAACCAAGTTCAAGCTCTAGAGTTTTGTTCATGTGACATACATCAACATGAAGCCCTCATCATCAAGCTACCATTTTTTTCAAGTTCCAAAGGCCTTCATGGCCGAAACCTCAAAAAAAAGATGGAGGTTTCAAAGGTTCAAGAGAAACACAACTATTTCTTGAGTAAAACTTGGAAATAATAAACTTTTCTTAAGAAAACTCAAGCTTTAGAGGTTGTTCATGTGACAAACATCAACATGAAGCCCTCATCACCAAGCTATCTTTTTCCAAGTACCTTAGGCCTTTATGGCCGAAACATCAAGGAAACAAAAGTTCCAAAAAGGTTTCATGAAAAACCTAACCTTGTCTTAACCAAAACTTGAAAAAGATGAAACTTTTCTCAAACAAGATTCAAGCTTTAGAGGTCTCATGTTGGGATGAACACATGGTCATCTCAAGAAAGCACTCATCATCAAGCTCTCCTCATCTTGGCCTTGAGGCCGAAAAAGAAAGAAAAAGGAGAAAGAATGGAACTTTTTCTTAAGAAAGGTTCAAGCTTTAGAGGCTTCACTTTAAGATGAACTCATGGTTTCATCTTGGAGAGCACTCATCATCAAGCTCTCATTACCTTGGCCTTGAGGCCAAAAATGAAAGAAAAAGAGAAGGAGAAAACCGAAATGAAACTTGTGAGAAAACTCACCACAACACATTATTCAAGCAAGATCAAGCATTAAGCATTAAGATAAAAAAAAGAAAGGCATTATTTGAAAAGCTCCCTACCTTGTGGTTTTTGAAAAGAAGAGGAAGAACTTGAGCTTGAAGAACTCTTGGAAGCTTGAGAGAAAACCTCAAAGTGCTCTAAACTCTAAGCTTTAGTAAAATGAACAAAGGTACTTCAAGTTCCCTAAGCTACATATTTATAGAGAAGTAAAATGAATTGAAATGATGGTGGCCTTTTGGGGGGGAAGAATTCGGCCACTTTACAGCCACATGGGGGAGGAAATATCTTTGTTCAAAGCATGGTGTTAGTCATTCAAAGCATGGTAAAAAGTCTAGCTATGCATGTCCTAAAGTATGGCTAACAATGTAGCTTATTTCCAAACCTTTTAAATGAATAAAATCACAAAATTTTGGGCTGTAAAGGAGTGGAAAAAACCATGCATTCAATGTCAAAAAAAGAAGAAAATATTTTCAAATTTTGAATTTCCAAAGCATAGGTAAGGTGGTGTAAGACATGGTGTCTTGAAAGGTTTGATTGAAAGCTTGAATGACCATAAAAACAATTCATTCTTTTTGAATTTGAATAACATAAATATTTTTAATTTAGAAATGAAGTGAAAATCTTGATTGATGTATGACAACTTTTCTTGGAAGAGAAAGCATTTGAAAGGAAATGTGAATAGTGAAAATACTATTCATAGTTACTTTTTCTTTAAAGAAAGAAAAGAATTAGAATTGAGTTGCAAATTTTCCTAAGCAATTTTAGGTTCTAATTAACCTTAAATAATTATTTTAGCTTTAGATTAATTAAGAAAATTAATTAACCTTTCATTAGAGCCTAATATTGCTTAGGTTTGAGTTAAATAACTCATTAGGCTTAAAATGCACTAAGCAGGGGTAAAATCGTAATTTTTACCAAAAGTTGCCCGGGACCTCTGGGACTTAGACCAACATGGTTCATGCCTTAAAACATCATTTTTGATCTCCGGGACGAGTCCGGGTCGGAGTCGAAACTTAAAACGGCTTTAAATCAAGTTAGGGGTATTTTGGTCATTTGTGCACAGAAATCTCAGAAATGAGGTTTTTCTGCTCCGTTGGACATTCACAATCATACAATCCCCTTCATATAACATATGAACCCTATGAGGATGGCCAAAGCCGGCCGTCCTCGCGTTTCGGGTAAAAATGACCTCAGGGGCATTTTGGTCATTTAAAAGTTTAGAGAAAAACGGGGCGTTACAAGCCTTCATGCTCACTGCAGCGAAGAATATTCACTGCATCGAATGATGGTTTTTCTTGGCTTACTGCAGCGAAGCGAACAACCCATGACAACACAGTATCAGTAAAACGACGCGGTTTTGTTTTTGCCCAAAATAAAAACCCAATCGGGCTCCCTATTTGAAACAAAAATAGAAGCTAACCAGAAACCCTTTCTCTTTATTTTTCACCCCTTTTTCTCTCATTCTCTCTAATCTAGCTTCCCCAAATCATCAGGGTAAGTTTATGTTATTAGATTATGTCTCCATTCTCTCCATTCTTTCACATTCTTGGTATGGGTATTGTTACTTCTCTCATTATTGTCAAGTGGGGGTGCTCCCCCAATGTTGTTAAGCTAGATTAGAGTTGTTTAGGGACTAGGAAAGATTAATCTTGAGTCAATGTTGCTCTATGGCAGTTGATGATGTCATTCCATGCTTTGGAGGTCAAGTTGGTGGTGCCCATATACTCCCGGCTTCAAACGGTGAGTAGGTTCAAACTAATGACCTTAGTTTCATCATTATAGCTATGTTTTATGCATTATGTTGTTATAAATATGAAATTTGAGATGAGCAAAAATAGAGAATGATTTTATATGATTATGTTAAATTAGAAAAATTATGATTTACGATAATAGTATACAAGAAAAAGTTTTACAAGACCATGGGACCATGATTGCTGTGTTGTGTGTATGGAAAATGTTTTACATGCTAATGAAATGATTGTTGGAAGAATATATGATTTTACCTAGTTGCTTTTTATTCGAATATGTTTTATGAGTTTATGACATTATTATGTTTTTGAGATTTAGATTTTAAGCTATATTTTGAATATTCAGTTAAGATATTTATACATGTTAGAGGAATGTGAACAAGAGTATGACCTAGTTTTACGGATAGATATGTTATATAATTTTTGAGTTTTATGATTATGAACCCCAGTACTTGAGCTATGATTTTAGATTATCAAATATATGGAAAGTTATGTTAGTTTAAGGTTTGAACATTGAACTTCAGTTTTATGGTACCAAGAGGTACGGAATTCAGTATGGTTCTTAGCAACTGCCAGATACATATTCTGTGGGCTTGAGATTGGGTTGCCTACAAATAGGTGATCCCTTGGGCACAATTCTCATAGTCACAGTTATGCTAAAGTCATATTGTTATTGTTAGAGTTATATGGATCCAGAACTCCTAGTGTACTAAGAATTTAGGGGCTCTATTCGCCAGGGACAAGGTAACCATTTTTCAGCTATGAGTTTTTGCCAAACTAGTTTAGATGGTAGAGATCAGGAAACAGACAGGTAGTTCATGGTTATGTGAGATCGTTAACCTTGGTACCAAGTTGTCCATCAGAGGACAATATTGCTCCACAACAGATACAGAAAATGGGACCTAGATAGGTACCCACAGCTCGTCCGCTAGGGACTATGTGACTTTACAGCTTTAGTTATTACATATAAATTTATTCAGCTCAGCAGATGCTGTTTTTGTAACATCCTAATTTTTAACCCAATACTCTAGAACATATTTAGGTTAATCATTAGTCTGTTACTTCATAGTTCTCATTTTTACTTTGAAATACTTAGCGAAAAATACGGGAAATTTTTTTTGAAATAAAAAGTGAGAGCCGCATAATGCGATAAGCGGTAAACCATGTATAGTAAAATAAATGTCTCACAACATCATAACATAAGGCACACGTGAATAACACTGAATATCATCTCATATATATATAACTTGCCCACTTATAAGTGTGGGACTTACTTTAGTACAAGGAAAATACAGGAAAGGAAATACAACATAAACTTAAACATGATCTACTCCCCTACCCGAGTGCATCTAATGGGATAACCTCTAAACAAAAGAAGGTTTATCCCCATCTAAGTGGTGTGTACTCTAACCGGGGCCATCCACTGCCTCCTACTGGCGACTATCCCTTGAACGTGGTACGTAACCAGGAAACTGAGCAAGCTCCTCCGGCGTGAATAGACGGGTCGGGGCTTGGAAGTGACCTCCACGGCGTGGCCTCATCTTCAGTCGTCGTGCAAGCCTCGGCTGAGTCACGAAAGGCTCACTATCCTCCCCAAGGTCCATGGGTATGGTGGGGGAAGATCCCTCGGAGGGTGCCTGGGTTGCCGAATCCTCGGAAGGATCCGTCTCCGAAAAAGACGACGGGCAACGGGGCACATACTGGGGGTAGTCTCGAGCGGCGGACGTGGATGGTGGGGTACGGCGAAGCCTCTCCTCTAGGGGACGTGCGCGCTCGAACACCAGGTCATCGCCAAAAGGTGAGACGGGGGAGAAACGATGGGAATGTACAGGGGGAGTGAAGGGTCGACCCATGAACATGAATACTCTAACCGTGCATCGACCCACAAAATGGAATGACCCGTGGTCCGGGTCATGGTGCACCTCCCATGTCGGTGTGTCCACGAACACTATGAACGTCGCCATCTGAAGACGTGACGGAAAGAAAGAGATAGAGGGAGTGAGAATCTTGCTAGAGAATCTCAGTAGGGCCTCCTACTACCTAGGTGTCATCATCTACGTCCTCAGGAACCTTGGGTTTAATTATACAAAATGACTGGGCATGTATTAAGTTCATTTTAAACTTTAAAATATATTTTAGCCAAGGTCCACTCATTTTAGGATGATCTTAATGTCATGAATGCAACATAATAGAAGATGTATGCATGGCACTACCTAATGCACATACATAAAACATAACATCAAGCATCATCATACTTAGTGGCATAAAGTGGCAATAGTAACATTCATATGGGACAAACTTAGTGACATAATCATAATCATGAAACATCTCTTCCTCATGGGCCACCCTAAAAGACAATCGAACTGGGGGTGCTCGGCCGAACCGGTGTCACCCAGAACGTGTCACATATCTAGGTTATGAGCTCATACCTTAACTAGTCATTACTAGTTCTTACTTACCACTTAACGATAAGCGTATCATAAATCATAATTCTCGACTATCTGAGTACAGGTTAGGGGGCAAACCTCTTAGGGGTGCTCGGCCGAACCGGTGTCACCTAAGAGTATAAATTGGTACCGATGTCACATGAGTTCTATGGAGGTGCTCGGCCGAATCGGTGTCATCCTAGATGTAACACCCCGATTTTTCTGTCCGAGGGAAATGACCAAAATGCCCCTGAGGTCATTTCCTGACCCGAGTTCGAGGGTAACCAACTCGGTCGTCCTAGAAGGGTCAACTCAATGTTTGAAGGGGATTGAATGGCCTTTGAATGCTTTCGGAAGCGAAAATTTCGTTTTTCGCAGTTTCGGGTCAAAATGACCAAAATACCCCTACAACGTTTTTACGCGGGTAAAGGTGCCGTTTGAGCCCGGAACTTTCCCTAGAGGTTTAAAAACACGTTTTCATATGTCTAGAGGTCTCTGTTCAAGTCCCGGCGGTCCCGGGCAGTTTTAGTGCAAAATTACAATTTTGCCCCTAGAATAGTGTTTTTGAGCTTAATAACGTAATTAAGCAAACCTAAGCAATATTAGACTCTAAACGAAGATTAATTAATTTCCCTAATTAATCTAGAGTCAAAATAATTTAGTAAAGTTAATTAGAACCTAAAATTGCTTAGATTAAACATTAAATCCCTTTTTAGAACTCAAGACTCCTAGTCTTGGAATCTTGAATAGTGTTTTCTCTCTCCAATTCCTTAAATCAAGGAAATGTGTCTAGAGTTGTTTAGACTCTAAATTGAGGATTTAACTCACTAATGGTGCAAGACCACTCCTTAATTATGTCTAGACCACCTTAATTATCCATTTCCCTTGCCTAAACATTTTCTTACAAATTCCTAATCTTAAGCATAATCAAAGATACACCTAAACACAACTCTAAACCACAATTAAAATGCAAAGAACCCTCCCCCATGGGCTGATGCATTTCGGCCACCTCCTCTCCCATTGACCACATGTTTAATTATTTTCTCACTCAAAGAACCATGCTTGAGGCCATACCTTGAACCATACCTCACCATACTTTGAGCCATACCTCACCATGCCTCAAGAACACATTATCTCACCTCATGGAACTCATGGAATGCCTCCATTCTGCACCTCATGGCCGAAGCCATCCTCCCCATGAGCACCCTCCATTTGTTTCATTTCTCTATAAATAGAATGCCTTGAGGAGCTTGCACCACTTTTAGATCATTTGCTAAGTTTAGGAACACTCAAAGCTTTTCTTTTTCTCTCAAAGTTCTTGTGTTCTTCAAGTTCTTGGAGTTCTTCAAGTTCTTCATCTTCTTCATCTTCTTCTTCCATCTTCAAGTTCATCACATCAAGTAGGGATTTTCTTTCATGTATTCTTTTCTTTAAAGTTCTTGTTTCAAGCTTGATGTTCATAGTTTCTCTTGGTTCCTTTTTGAACTTCTTTTCTTCTCCTTCTTCCTCTTTATGTTTCGGCCATGGGCCTTTGGGAATGAAGGAATGAGAGCTTGATGATGAGAGTTTCATGATGATGTTCATCACTTGAAACAAACTTTAGAGCTTGATCTTTGTTCTTGAGCAAAAATGTTTTTAGTTTTTCCTTTCTTGAACTCTTGAGAACTTTAGCTTTGATGATGTTTTAAAATGGCTCTATGAACTCAATGATGAGGACTCATGATGTTGGTGTTAATATATCATCAAGATCATGAACTCTAGAGTTTTAAAATGTTCCTCTTTCTTCTTGAAGACTTCGGCCATTTCCTTAAATTTTTCTAAGCTTCATGGTTTGATTTCCTAAAAATATTATGTTAAGGTTTAAAGAACTCTAAGCTTGACTTTACCTTGTTTGGATGAGTTTGGGTTATGGTTTAAATTCCTTTAAAGTCTTGTTAAGAGCTCTAGAAAGATAAAATGAACTTGCATAATTCATTTTATGCTTGCATATTTACATTCTTGCTATGCATCTTTACTTTCTAGCTATCACCTAAGAACATAAAGATTAAAATGGAACTTGCATCTTCACTTAATTTAATTCTCAAAGCCTTTCTATTTCGGCCTTAAAGTCGATTGTTGTTGGGCCTAGAGCACTAAAATAAAGAATTGAACTTGCATCCTCACTTAATTAATTCCTCGAATGCCTATCCATTTCGGCCTTAAAGTCGATTGTTGTTGGGCCAAGAGCACTAAAATAAAGAATTGAACCTTGCATCTTTACTTTCAAGCTTGCACGTTTAAGTTTATGCCTTGCATATTTAATTTAAGTCATCGCTTTATTTTGTAAGCAAGATTAAAAATGAAAAGCATGAGCACGTTTAGTTTATGTCCTAACTTAAGAACCTAGAGCTCAAAGACTTGCCCATTTCATTCCAAGATAAAGTTAAATGTGAATGTATTCCTTGAATGCATAATTTCGGCCAAGTAGTGATGATGGACTTGCAATGAGTTTTCATCTAGCTACTAGGACCAATAGTCTATGTTTTAAGTTTTCCTTAAAGCTTTACAAATCTTTATAAGGTTATGTCATCACAAGTTGTGATTTTATTATCTTTTAGGGGATGGAATATGTTTTGGTCAGTGACCTAAGGCTTCTCTTAGCCTCTTGATGAATTAAAATGTTTTGCAAAGAGTTTTAGAAGTTCTAGATCGATTCCAAGAGAAACTAGTTAACTTATGTACCTAGAAATGTCAATTTAACTCTCTCATTTAAGTTAAATATTTTCGGTTCTGATGTGATGAGTGGGATGCTGTATGATGATGTTTTGATGTGTTGGAATGTGTGAAAATATCATGTGATGATGTAGAAGCGATCCTATGCATGATAGGTAAGAAACTAGCTAACTAGAAATACCGTAAAGCTAGAATTTAACATAGTTTTGACCCATTTGTTTATGGAACTAATCCAAACTGTTTTAATGGGAACATAATCAGATTTAGATTGTTTAGACATGAAAATCTTGGTATCATTTGGATTAGAATCGAATTCTAGCACCTATAGGGAAACTAGTAACTAGAAAACCGTAAAAGTGCAAGTTTAGAACTCTTAGAACGTCTACTTTTCTGGATTCTGTCCAGCACCCTTACAACATGATAAACATGATTAATAATTAGTCCTTAAGCATAGGAATGTCTCATAATTGATTTAGATTTAATATGTAGCGTCTTCGGCGAAGACGGAACCGAGGAAGGGTCTAAAATGTAAGTTCTAGAACCCCGTAAATACAAGTTAAAGATTCTGCCCTATGCTTTTCAGATTTAAGTATGAACATGAGGATTAGGAATGATGATTAATTATGAGCCCTTAGGTGCATAAAAATATGAGCGACGGATGTTAGAGAATTATATCTCAAGATTAAGACCCGTAAGGGTCAAAGCATAAGCTACTGTAAGGGTAAGCGTTTGAATATTTTATGATGACGCATGTAGTATGCAAATGATGATGATGTTATTCATATGAGGAATTCATGAGGTTATATGTTTATGTGGCATAAAGCAAATTTGGAAGGAATTCGGTGTAATGCCATCGTCTTGTAATTCCCAACAAATTTGGGGACTTAAAGAGATTTTGAAAATTAAGGTACTAAGATGGGTTCTAGGATGACACCGGTTTGGCCGAGCACCTCCATAGAACTCATGTGACATCGGTACCAATTTATACTCTTAGGTGACACCGGTTCGGCCGAGCACCCCTAAGAGAATTGCCCCCTAACCCGTACTCAGATAGTCGGGATTTATGATTTATGATACGCTTATCGTTAAGTGGTAAGTAAGAACTAGTGACGACTAGTTAAGGTATGAGCTCATAACCTAGATGTATGACACGTTCTGGGTGACACCGGTTCGGCCGAGCACCCCCAGTTCGATTGTCTTTTAGGGGGCCCATGAGGAAGAGAAGTTTCATGATTATGATTATGTCACTAAGTTTTGTCCCATATGAATGTTACTACTGCCACTTTATGCCACCAAGTATGATGATGCTCGATGTTATGTTTTATGTATGTGCATTAGGTAGTGCCATGCATACATTTTCTATTATGTTGCATTCATGACATTAAGATCATCCTAAAATGAATGGACCTTGGCTAAAATATATTTTAAAGTTTAAAATGAACTTAATACATGCTCAGTCATTTTGTATAAATAAACCCAAGGTTCCTGAGGACGTAGATGATGACACCTAGGTAGTAAGAGGCCCTACTGAGATTCTTTAGCAAGATTCTCACTCCCTCTATCTCTTCCTTTTCGTCACGTCTTCAGATGGCGACGTTCGTAGTGTTTGTGGACACACCGACGTGGGAGGTGCACTATGACCCGACTCACGGGTCATACCATTTTGAGGGACAGTGCACGGTGCGGGTTTTCATGTTCGTAGGACGCCCCTTCGCCCATCCCGTGTACACCTATCGCTTCTCCCCGACTGCACCCTATGCCGACGACGAGCGAGTTTTTGAGCTGCCAGACATGACCAGAGAGTGCTCCGCATGCACACCGCCGCCTCTAGCCATGCGAGACTATCCCGACACGTGCCGGACTTACTTCTGGGAGACCCACCCGTCCGAGGACCCGCCTACCCATCCGTATAGCAAGAGCTCGCCCCTCACCCCACCGCTTGAGGAGGCGGTGAGGATACCGTGACTCAGCCACGGCTTGCGCGACGACCGGAGATGCGACTATACCGCGAGGGTCACTCTCGGACCCCGTTCCGCCTTTTCACGTCCGAGGAGCTCGCCCAGTTTCCCGGATATTTGCCTCATTCGCGAGATGGACGCCAGTAGGAGGTGACGATCGTCTGATGGAGTACCCGGTTAGAGCACACACCACTTAGATGGGGATAAACCTTCTCTTGTTTAGAGGTTATCCTATTAGGTGCACTCGGGTAGGGGAGTAGATCGTGTTTATGTTTATGTTGTATTTCTTTTCATGTATTTTCCTTGTACTAAAGTAAGTCCCATACTTATAAGTGGGCAAGTTATATATATAAGAGATATTATTCAGTGTTGTTCATGTTGTGCCTGATGTTATGATGTTGTGAGATAATTGTTTTACTTTACATGGTTTATCGCTTATCGCATCACGCGGCTCTCACTTTTTATTTCAAAAAAAAAAATTTACCCGTATTTTCCGCCAAGTATTTCTAAGTAAAATTAAGAACTATGAAGTAACAGACTAATGTTTAACCTAAGTATGTTCTAGAGTATTGGGTTAAAAATTAGGATGTTACACTAGAACCCATCTTAGTACCTTAATTTTCAAAATCTCTTTAAGTCCCGAAATTTATCGGAAATTCGGCGGCACAACAACATTACACCGAATTTCCTTCCAAATTTGCTTTATGCCACATAAACATATAACCTCATGAATTCCTCATATGAACAACATCATCATCATTTGCATACTACATGCGTCATCATAAAACATCCAAACGCTTACCCTTACGGTAGCTTATGCTTTGACCCTTACGGGTCTTAATCTTGAGATATAGTTCTCTACATCCGTCGCTCATATCTTTATGCACCTAAGGGCTCATAATTAATCATCATTCCTAATCCTCATGTTCATACTTAAATCTGAAAAGCATAGGGCAGAATCTCTAACTTGTATTTACGGGGTTCTAGAACTTACGTTTTAGACCCTTTCTCGGTTCCGTCTTCGTCGAAGGCGCTATATATTAAATCTAAATCAATTATGAGACATTCCTATGCTTAAGGATTAATTATTAATCATGTTTATCATGTTGTAAGGGTGCTGGACAGAATCTAGAAAATTAAATGTTCTAAGAGTTCTACATTTGCATTTTTACGGTTTTCTAGTTACTAGTTTCCCCATAGGTGCTAGAATTCAATTCTAATCCAAATGTTACCAAGTTTTTCATGTCTAAACAATCTAAATCTGATTATGTTCCCATTAAAACAGTTTGGATAAGTTCCAAAAACAAATGGGTCAAAACTATGTTAAATTCTAGCTTTACGGTATTTCTAGTTAGCTAGTTTCTTACCTATCACGCATAGAATCGCCTCTACATCATCATATGATATTTTCACACATTCCAACACATCAAAACATCGTCATACAGCATCACACATCATATTAGAACCGAAACATCTTGCCTCAATAAGAGAATTAAATTGACATTTCTAGGTACATAAGTTAACTAGTTTCTCTTGGAATCAATCTAGAACTTCTAAAACTCTTTTCAAAACATTTTAATTCATCAAGAGGCTAAGAGAAGCCTTAGGTTACTGACCAAAACATATTCCATCCCCTAAAAGAGAATAAAATCACAACTTGTGATGACATAACCTTATAAAGTTTTGTAAAGCTTAAAGGAAAACTTAAAACATAGACTATTGGTCCTAGTAGCTAGATGAAAACTCATTGCAAGTCCATCATCACCACTTGGCCGAAAATATGCATTCAAAGAATGGTTTCACATTAAACTTTAACTTGGAATGAAATGGGCAAGTCTTTGAGCTCTAGGTTCTTAAGTTATGACATAAAATAAATGTGCTCATGTTTTTCATTTTTAATCTTGCTTACAAAATAAAGTGATGACGTAAAATAAATATGCAAGGCATAATTTAAACGTGCAAGCTTGAAAGTAAAATGCAAGGTTCAATTCCTTATTTTAGTGCTCTTGGCCCAACAACAATCGACTTTAAGGCCGAAATAGAAAGGCATTCAAGAAATTAATTAGGTGATAATGCAAGTTCAATTCTTTATTTTAGTGCTCTAGGCCCAACAACAATCGACTTTAAGGCCGAAATAGAAAGGCTTCGAGAATTACATTAAGTGATGATACAAGTTCCATTTTAATCTTTATGTTCTTAGGTGATAGCTAGAAAGTAAAGATGCATAGCAAGAATGTAAATATGAATGCAAGCATAAAATACATTATGCAAGTTCATTTTATCTTTCTAGAGCTCTTAACAAGACTTTAAAGGAATTTAAACCATGACCCAAACTCATCCAAACAAGGTAAAGTCAAGCTTAGAGTTCTTAAAACTCAACATAATATTTTTAGGAAATCAAACCATGAAGCTTAGAAAAAATTAAGGAAATGGTCGAAATCTTCAAGAAGAAAAAGGAATATTTTTAAAACTCTAGAGTTCATGATCTTGATGATATATTAATACCAACATCATGAGTCCTCATCATTGAGTTCATAGAGCCATTTTAAAACATCATCAAAGCTAAAGTTCTCAAGAGTTTAAGAAAGGAAGAACTAGAAACATTTTTGTTCAAGAACAAAGATCAAGCTCTAGAGTTTGTTTCAAGTGATGAACATCATCATGAAACTCTCATCATCAAGCTCTCATTTCTTCATTCCCAAAGGCCCATGGCTGAAAATGGAAAGGAAAAAGGAATGGAAGAGAAGTTCTAAAAAGAATCAAGAGAAACTATAAACATAAAGCTTAGAACAAGAACTTTAAGGAAAGAAATACTTGAAAGAAAAATCCCTACTTAATGTGATGAACTTGAAGATGGAAGAAGAAGATGAAGATGATGAAGAACTTTGAAGAACTTGAAGAACTTGAAGAACACTAGAACTTTGAGAGAAAAGAAAAGCTTTGAGTGCTCCTAAACTTAGCAAATGATCTAAAAGTGGTGCAAGCTCCTCAAGGCATTCTATTTATAGAGAAATGAAACAAATGAAGTGTGTGTGTGGGCTGATGTGTTTCGGCCATGAGGGTGCAGAATGGAGGCATCCATGAGTTCCATGAGGTGAGATAATGTGGTCTTGAGGCATGGTGAGGTATGGCTCAAAGTATGGTGAGGTATGGTTCAAGGTATGGCTCAAGCATGGTTCTTTGAGTGAGAAAATAATTAAACATGTGGTCAATGGGGGCATGGCTGTTCGGCCATGTTGCAGCCAAGGGAGGAGAGTTTCTTGCATTTTAATTGTGGTTTAGAGTTGTGTTTAGGTGTATCTTTGATTATGCTTAAGATTAGGAATTTGTAAGAAGGTGTTTAGGTAAGGAAAAATGGATAATTAAGGTGGTCTAGACATAATTAAGGAGTGGTCTTGCACCATTAGTGAGTTAATCCTCAATTTAGAGTCTAAACAACTCTAGACACATTTCCTTGATTTAAGGAATTGGAGAGAAAACACTATTCAAGATTCCAAGACTAGGAATCTTGAGTTCTAAAAAGAGATTTAAGTTTAATCTAAGCAATTTTAGGTTCTAATTAACTTTAATAAATTATTTTGACTCTAGATTAATTAGGAAAATTAATTAATCTTCGTTTAGAGCCTAATATTGCTTAGGTTTGCTTAATTACGTCATTAAGCTCAAAAACACTATTCTAGGGGCAAAATCGTAATTTTGCACTAAAACTGCCCGGGACCACCGGGACTTGAACAGAGACCTCTAGACACATGAAAACATGTTTTTAAACCTCGGGGGAAAGTTTCGGGCTCAAACGGCACCTTTACCCGCGTAAAACGCTATAAGGGTATTTTGGTCATTTTGACCCGAAACTGCGGAAAACGAAATTTTCGCTTCCGAAAGCATTCTAAGGCCATTCAATCCCCTTCAAACATTGAGTTGACCCTTCGAGGATGACCGAGTTGGTTACCCTCGAATTCGGGTCAGGAAATGACCTCAGGGGCATTTTGGTCATTTCCCTCGGACAAAAAGAATCGGGGTGTTACAGTTTTCCTAGGCTCTGCCGCACTTTACTTAAAATGATTTTATGTTGCTTGTGAGTTTACAATTGTTTGTTCGTGAAATTATAAAATGAGAAATGATTTCCTTGTTAGAGTAAGAACTCAAAAATGCTTTTCTATAAATTTATAAATACAAAGATATCTTTTCTATATATAGTTATAGATATGAATATCAAATGATTATGAATGTTGCATGCATGATATTATATGTATATTCATTGGCTGTCCCATGTGGGTAATGGGTGAGAGCTCACTCACTGAGTCTATTGACTCACCTCTCTCCCTTCCTCTCATAGTTACAGGTACAGGTTGAGTCTCCGTCCAACCCAGTAGACTCAGCAAATTCTAGTGGTAGGCCTTATTTGAAGTGAGACTTAGTTTAGAATTATGTCAATAGTAGAATTGCTCCAATAGGTGTGCAGGCAGGATCGCGGCCATGCATTTAGTTTCAGAGTTTGTATAAAATTTCAATACTTGAGATAGTTATGTATATGTTTTCATTTTACAAGCACAAATTTGAAATGGTAAAGTTAATTTGAGTTTATGTAACAAGCCATAAATGTATATATGGTTCAGTTTCCAAATATTAAGTTAATTTTCAAATTTAAAATTTAGATCAAGTGATAAAACAGTTTATGTTTTCATAGTTTACATGTTTATTGGAAATGTCATATTCAGTTTCCAAATATTAAGTTGATTTTCAGATTTAAAATTTCGATCAAGTGACAAAATAGTTTATGTTTTCATGGGTTACATGTTTACTGGAAATGTCACAAAACTTTCTATATTAAGGTATTTCAATTTTGCAAAATTGGATATCAGATTTTAAATCAAAATTTGGATAACAATTTAGAGGAAATTATGTTTTCAAAAAGTAATTTAAGTATAAAATTATTATAAAGTATGCATTCATAGAGACATATCACCCAGAAGGCTTACATGGGGATGAGATTCCTCACGTACTGGTCGCGTTTCCAAGTCAGATCGTGACAGAATGGTATTAGACCTTTAGGTTTCCTTGCATGGTACTAGAGAAAGTGTCTACAAGTAGCATGACATTTTTGTAAATGGAAGCGCACCTATTTACATTAATGAAGCATTACTTGAGGCCTTTAGAGTGGTTAGCCATGTCTAAGTTTAGTAAGAGTCTCTATCATTTCTTTAGAACTCTTGGGTCAGTTTCCTATCTTTTTCCCCTTTTCTTAGGTGAGCTATGCCACCATATAACCATTTCTACCACAGCAGCACCACGTCAGCTAGTACTAGTTGTATATGATTCCTTGAGCAAGCCGTCTCAATTATGTTAGAGATAGTCAGTAAGCACATCTAAGCTGGAGTGCATTAAGAGGAAGCAAAAGCAAGAACGACTAGCTGAGATAAAGGTCAGTCGCGGGTGCTGTTTGCCACCCCTCTCAATGCTTTCCCCGACGTGTCCCATTATCACACAATGAAGAGGATAAGGCAATAGCCAATTAGAGTGGTAGAATTCGATGCGGACTAGTTGGTCACACCTAGTTTGTTTGACAGGAGAAAATTCAATGGAGGGATGCCTATAGGCACACCCAATAGCTACGAATAGAGTCACAAAGAGTACAAAAGGAATGATTGCCTGTATCTTAGAGAGTTATATGCCAAGGAGTAGAGAAACTCGATACCCAGAAGAAGAGAGTTCGAATAAGAGTGACCTAGACTTAGTGGGTAGAATCTTGATGAGAGCGTGAATCATGCATATAAGCATACTGTAGGATTGATGCTTTGTTTTGATGTGTTAAATCAATTAAAGCAATCTTGGATATCATGAGCATCTTGCATGTCACGTTTCTAAGAATTTACTATTGCATAATTTGTCTTGGGACTTGTGTCTTTGTATGCCGTGAGTATAGAATGCATTTCACGTTTTAAAAGATGCATGGTTGCATGATGTATGTAGAAAATATTGTTTTCGTATGGTGAGAGTATAGAATATGTGTGGATCATGCTAGAAACTTGATGTAGAGTACGCAATTAGTTTATGACATTTATCTGAATCATTATGCTTATCAGTTGCATTGATTACTTTGGTTGCTGTTTATGAGTTCTCTTTAAATCATATGCATGAACTGAAGTGCATGAAAACACATCTGTGTTAGTTAAGCTCATGGATTTATGCATGTACATGTTCATTTTATTATGCCTTCTAGCATAAAGAGTAGAATAGCTTCCTTTGATGTATTTATAACATAAGAAGCCCATGCTGACGAGCACCGAGATTCCCTAAAGTGTTGTTATGTTGCTATGTTTATAAGTTTGATATGTGATTCGGTGTTGGTGTGTACATTTGCAAAAGAGATTTTATGTATACTTTCCAAATAGAAAGTTTTTCTCAAAGAAGCTTTACTAGTATCACACCACCATGATTAGTTCTTAAAATGAAATGAGGGGAATTTAGAAACATGTTTTACTAGTGTATGATTTCAGATATTCAAATATGATCATCTTAAAAAAATTTTGTTTCATGCTCACAGAAAATGATTGGATTCGAGATTGAATGTTTTAACAAGTTATGTTATGTGTAGGGAATGTATCCTTTTAGGCTATGTGTGTGGAAGTATTATTAATTTAAGATTATGTGACATGAATTAGAATGCTATATGCATGGATGATAGTTTTACTTGAGTTGGCATTGTAGAAACATGATTAAAGTAACTTGAGAAGCTTGTATGTGCAGGATACACATCCCTTCCCTTAACCTATGCATGTAAGTTAGATAAAAGAGGTTTAAATGAAATTTGCCATGTTAAGTCATGGCTTGGTAATGTAATAGTAAGAAGTTGGTAGGCAAGAAGCATGTTATTTTTCTTTATTGTATGAACTTGTATTTGGTGTAAACCTGATTGACTGTTTGATTGCATGCTTTTACATTTGAAGAAGTTTGGTTAAGGATTAGGAAGTCTCAAGGCAAGAAGAGTGGTCCACGAGAACCAATAATGTAGTTATCATGATAGGGTGTTCTCGAGATCATAAAGCAAGTTCTGCTTGTTTGATTGGTCTATGGGATAAATATGATTGGATGTTTTGATTGCATGTATGCATGCTATAAGTATGGGCATGTGGATGACGAACATGATTTAGAAAGTTGAAAAATGCTTATAGAAAATAACACATATAAAATGCCATGTTTATTGTTTGTATCTTCTGGGTACATGAATAAGTTAGTTAAGGATCGTCTTTATGAATGTTATGTTCGTTTCTACATTTCTTGTGTGAATGGATAGGTAGTGTAATTTCCATGCATGACATGCGCATAGAAGGCGAGGAAGTTTAGAAATCAAGGACTGGGAGTCCCTGTAGTATTAGCTGATATTAGACGCAAGAGAAAGAGAACTGGAGCAAGGACACAAGTAATGTTTAGCCCCATCTTTGTGAGCTCATGTGCGCAAGAGATGACGAAGGATAAATGCTCATCTAGGACTCACACCGTAAGAAGGGATGCCCTAAGAGGCGAAGCTGCCAAGTGTAAGTGTCACGATCAGAGCCAATGTCACCTTGATGGGAAAAAGCTACCCTTGGTGGCGGAGCAGCCGATGTGACAACTAGCATCCTCAGCTAGAGTAATGGAGCAATGGCCTTCAGAATGGCACTATCTCCCAGAGTATCAGCTAGTGTAGCCAAAGTATCAGTTATGCAGTTATGTCAGAGTGTCTTAGGCAACTAATGTAACGCCCCGATTTTCTGTCTGAGTGGAAAATGACCAAAATGCCCCTGAGGTCATTTTCGGCCCGGAATTTGAGGATGGCTGACCCGGCAGTTCTCAAAGGGCCAACTCAATGTTTGAAGGGGATTGAATGACCCTTGAGTGGTTCTGGAGGCAAAAGTCTCATTTTCATGATTTGGTCAAAATGACCAAAATACCCCTATGGCGTTTCTGCGAGTAAAGGTGTCATTTGAGCCGAAACTTTCCCAGAAGGTTTAAAACCATGCTTTTACATATTTCAAAACATCTGTTTGAGTCCCGGTGGTCCCGGGCAGTTTTAGTGCAAAATTACGATTTTGCCCCTAGAATAGTGTTTTTGAGCTTAATGATGTGATTAAGCGAACTTAAGCAATATTAGGCTCTAAACAAAGATTAATTAATTTCCATGATTAATCTAGAGTCAAAATAAATTATTAAAATTAATTAGAACCTAAGATTGCTTAGATTAGATTTAAATCTCTTTTCTAAAACTTAAGATTTCACTCTTGGACTCTTGAATAGTGTTTTCTCTCTCCAATTCCTTAAATCAAGGAATTGTGTCTAGAATTGTTTATACACTAAAATGAATTTATAACTCACTAATGATGCAAGAACACTCTTTAATTATGTCTTGACAACCTTAATTACCCATTTTCTTACCTAAACACTTTCTTACAAAGTCCTAATCTTAATCCTAATCAAAGATACACCTAAACACAACTCTAAACCACAATTAAAATGCAAGAAATCCTCCTCCCATGGCTGATGCATTTCGGCCCTCTCTCTCTCAATTACCACACATGTTGAATTGTTTCTCACTCAAAGAACCATGCTTGAGGCCATACCTTGAACCATACCTCACCATGCCTCAAGACCACATTATCTCACCTCATGGAACTCATGGGTTCCCTCCATTCTGCATGGCCGAAGCCTCCCCCTCCATTTGCACCCTTCATTTGTTTCATTTCTCTATAAATAGCTTGCTTGGGTGAACTTGTATCATTTTGGGTTTATTTGCAAAGAGTAAGTTTTCAAAGAAACACTTCAAAGTTTCCTTTTTCTCTCAAGTTCAAGTCTTCAAGTTCTTCATCCTCTTCTCTCATTCCAACCTGCTAATCACTAGGTAGGAATTTTCTTTCAAGAGTTCTTTCATTTAAAGTTCTTAATTCCTTTATGTGTTCTTAGTTTCTCTTGAATCCTTTCAAGAACTTCTTTTCTTTTTCTTCTCCTCCTTGTTTCGGCCATGAGCCCTTGAGAATCAAAGGAATGAGAGCTTGATGATGAGGTTCCATGATGATAATGTTCATCACTTGGATAATCTCTAAAGCTTGATCTTTGTTCTTAAGTTAAAGATGTTTTCTTTGTTCTTTCTTCTTGAACTTTGAAACCTCTCACCTTGATGATATTTTAAAATGGTCACATGAACTCCATGATGAGGACTCATGATGTTGGTGTTAATGCATCATCAAGATCATGGTCTCTAGAGTTTCAAATGTTTCTTTTTCTTCTAAAATGTTTTCGGTACCTTTTCCTTTTCCTTTTCTTCCTTCATGTTTTCTGCCATATTGGCCATGGGAGTTCATAATGGCTTGATGATGAGAGCTTCTAGATGATGACCATGTGTTCATCACAATGAGGCTTCTAGAGCTTGAGTTTTAATAAAAATGTTATTTAAGTTTACATTTCAAGAAAAGAAACTTTGTGTTTAAAGAACCCTTGAGGTTCACTCTTGTTTTTCTTTATCTTGTCATGATGAGTTTGGGTTGAGGTTTAAGTTCCTTTAAAGTCTTGTATGAGCTCTAATAAGAAATAAAATGAACTAGCATTCATATTTAAATTTGAGCTTATGCATTACATATTTATTTTGAGCTTTGCATTCATATTTAAATTTTCAAGCCATCACCTAAAGTTAAAGGCTAAAGAATGAAGTGCATCACATATTTATATTCTTGTCTAGCATATTTACCTTTCATCACTAAAGAACGTAAAGATCTAAAATGAGGTTTGCACTATCACCTAACTAAATCTCAAAGCCTTTCTATTTCGGCCTTAAAGTCGATTGTTGCTGGGCCTAGAGCACTAAAATAAAGAAATGAGCTTGCATATTTATATTTCGAGCCTTGCATACTTATATTCCAAGTCTTTCATATTTATTTTAAGCCTTGCATTTTTATATTCAAGTCTTACACGTTTACTTTAAGCTTTCACTTTATATTGTAATGAAGAATAAAAATGAAGTGCATAACACGTTTAAATTATGTCATCACTTAAAAGATCTTAGAGCTCAGAGACTTGCCCATTTCATCTCAAGTTAAAGTTTAATGAGGGAGCATTCTTTGAATGCGTGATTTCGGCCATGAAGTGATGATAAACTTGGAATGAGTTTCATCTAGCTTCAAGGACCAATAAGTCAAGTTTTAAGAAATCTTTTTAAAGCTCATGAATTTGTTTAAGTTTAAGACCAACAAGGTTCTATGAATTTAACACTCTTTTAAGGAGGGATTAAGTGGTCACCGACCTAAGGATGTGTTTAGTCTCTTTGACATAATAAAATGGTTTGCAAAAGAGTTTTAGAAGTCTTGAAAATGATTCCAAGAGAAACTAGCAACTTATGTGCTTTAAAAATGTCAAGTTATGTATCCTTTCGGAAACTTAATGTTTCGGTTCTTCCATGATGTGTTTGCTGCCATGTGATGATGTTTGATGTGTTTGAATAAGTGAAAAATTATGTATGACGAAGTAGGAACAATTCTATGCAAGTTAGGAAAGAAACTAGCTTTCTAAGAAAATCGTAAAGTCAAGATTTAGCATAGTTTTATCCCATTTAGTTATGGACACTGCCCAAAATGTTTTAATGGGAGTATAATCAGATTAGGATTGATTAGTCATGAAAAATTTGGTTTCATTTGAAGTAGGAATGAATTTTTACACCTATAGAGAAACTAGTAACTAGAAAACTGTAAAACCACAATTCTAGAACTCTTAGAACATTTAATTCTTAGAATCTGTCCAGAAACCTTAAAATATAGAGAACATGGTTTATAAATAGTTCCTTGATATAGGAATGACTCATAATTGGTTTAGGATTAACTTACAGCGCCTTAGGCGAAGACAGAACCAAGAAAGGGTCTAAAACGCAAGTTCTAGAATCCTGTAATCATAAGTTTATAACGCTGCCCCTAAGCAATGGTGTTGTTCATATTTAATAGATAGCATAAATAAATGATAAGGTTTGATAAGAGAGAACCCTTAGGTGCATAAAAGTTTGATAGAAGATGATAGGTTAACTACATCACAAGTTTAAGGCCCGTAAGGGTCAGAGCATAAGATACCGTAGGATCAAGTGCATAACGAACTTTTAATGTTGCTTGTGAAAGTATGAGGATGATTATGTGATTTCATGAAAGTATGATGAAGGATGCATGTTTGATTGACTTATGTGGCATAAAGAAGAATTTGGAAGAAATTCGGCATGCCACAGTTATGCCGCTGAATTTCTGACAAATTTGGGACTCAGAAAGTTTTTGAAAAACTATGAAATTTTATGAGGTACTAAGATGGGTTCTCAGATGACACCGGTTTGGTCGAGCACCTCCAGAGAACTCATGTGACATCGGTACCAAGATTTAATTCTTGGGTGACACCGGTTCGGCCAAGCACCTCCAAGAAATGCCCCCTAGCCCGTACTGGATAAGTCGGGATTATGTTTATGATTATGTTACGCTTATCGAGATTGATAAGTAAGAACTAGTGACGACTAGTTGAGGTATGAGCTCATAACCTAGAGATATGACACGTTCTGGGTGACACCGGTTCGGCCGAGCCCCCCCAGAGCGCTTGTCTTTTAGGGTGGCCTATGAGGAAGTTATGATGATTATGTCACAAAGAGAATTTATTTGCCACTTTATGCCACTACTATTATGATGTTCTTAAATATATGATGATTATTCTTGCATTAAGTAGAGCCATGCATACATTCTCTAATATGCTTGCATCCATGACATTAAGAATCATGTTAAAATGAACGGACCTTGGCTAAATTATGTTTTAGAACCTAAAAATGGACTTAATGCATGCTCACTCATTTTGTATAACTAAACCCAAGGTTCCTGAGGACGTAGATGATGACACCTAGGTAGTAGGAGACCCTACTAAGATTCTTTAGCAAGATTCTCACTCCCTCTATCTCTTTCTTTCCCTCACGTTTTAAGATGGCGACGTTCGTGGTATTCGTGGACACCCCGAATTGGGAGGTGCACTATGACCCGGCTCACAGGTCATACCATTTTGAGGGCGATTACTGCGGTGCGAGTTTTCATGTTCGTAGGACGTCCCTTCGCTCATCCCGTGCACACCCATCGCTTCTCCCCGACTACACCCTACGGCGACGACGAGCGGGTTTTTGAGCGTGCGTGTACGCATAACGAGAGAGTGCTCCGCATGCACACCGCCGCCTCAGCCATGCAAGACTATCTCGATTATGTGCCCCGGACCTACTTTTCAGAGATCGACCCGTCTGAGGACCCGCCTACCCATCCGTATAGCGAGAGCTCTGCCCCCTCTCCACCATTGATGAGGGAGGGCAGTGAGGATACTGTGACTCAGCCACGGTTTGCACGACGACCGGAGATGCGGCCACACCGCGGGGGTCACTCTCGATCCCCGTTCCGCCTCTTTACGCCCGAGGAGCTCGCCCAGTTTCCCGGATATGTGCCTCGCTCGCGAGATGGACATCAGTAGGAGGTGACGATTGACCGATGGAATACCCGGGTAGAGCACACACCACTTAGATGGGGATGAACCTTCTTTTGTTTTAGAGGTCATCCTGTTAGTTGCACTTGGGTAGGGGAGTTGCTTTTATAGTTTCCGTTGCACTTTCTCTTGTATTTCCTTTTTAGTTGTATTACTCATGTTGTACTAAACTAAGTCCCACTCTACCTAAGTGGGCATATTATATAAATATGCAGTTCCATGTTATTATGATGTGCTTTTATGTGCTTATGTCATGTTGCTATGCGACGCTTGCTTTATTACCTTTCGCGAATTATCAATTAACGTGTCGCGTGGCTCTCACTTTGCTTTTATAAATTCAAAAAAAAAATTTTACCAGTATTTCCGCTAAGTATTTTAAAGTAATAAGAAAGCTATGACGTAACAGACTAATGATTAACCTAATTATGTTCTAGAGTATTGGATTAAAAATTAGGATGTTACAACTAGGCCCATCCTTGAAGCCCTATGTGGGTTAAGTTTTCCATCCTCTTGATCTTTCAGTTGCACAAGTTTAGATTTGGGGACCAAATCTTTTAAAGGGGGAAGAATGTTATACCCGAGGTACGCATGTCCATGGGTGAATTCCGTACTGCCCTAGGATTCCCTAGGGCCCACCCGATTAGCCAGATCAACCCCGGAAGCCAAAACCGAGTTGTACCCCAGGTTCTGCAAAATTATGCAGCACAGGTTCGCTTCAGCAAGATTTTCTCACCACAGCGAACAGGCGAGTCTTCATGCTCGCTGTAGCGAAGAATACTCGCTGCATCGAGTGATGGTTTTTCTTAGCTCTCTACAATGAAGAAAGCTTGCTGCAGCGAGCAACTCATGACAGTACAGTATCAATAAAATGACGTTGTTTCGTTTTTGCCCAAAATAAAAACCCAATCGGGCTCCCATTTGAAACAAAAACAGAAGCCGACCAGAAACCCTTTCTCTCTATTTTTCATCCCTTTTTCTCTCATTCTCTCTAATCTAGCTTTATTGTTAGATCATGTCTTCATTCTCTCCATTCTTTCAGATTCTTGGTATGGGTATTGTTATTTCTCTCATTGTTGTCAAGTGGGGGTGCTCTCCCAATGTTGTTAGAGCTAGATTAGAGTTGTTTAGGGATCAGCAGAGACTAACCTTGAGTCAGTGTTGCTCTATCGCAGTTGTTGGTGTTATTCCATGCTTTGGAGGTCAAGTTGGTGGTGCCCACATACTCCCGGCTTCAAATGATGAGTGGGTTAAAACTCATGACCTTAGTTTCATCATTATTGTGACAACCTGGTTTTTTTTTTTTTTGCTGGCAAAATGACCAAAATGCCCCTAAGGTCATTTTCACTGGAAATCAAGGACAGCCAGTCCAGCCTATCCTCTAGGGGTTAGTTTGATAATTTAAGGGGAATGAATGTATTGTTAATTCTATTAGAGGTGAAAACCTCGATTTCCTGGTTTTTCCCGTATGTGAAATTACCAAAGTATCCCTGCGGTAATTTAACGCGGA
The DNA here is from genome assembly GCA_031216125.1 of Dalbergia cochinchinensis. Classification (NCBI taxonomy): domain Eukaryota; kingdom Viridiplantae; phylum Streptophyta; class Magnoliopsida; order Fabales; family Fabaceae; genus Dalbergia; species Dalbergia cochinchinensis. The sequence continues at coordinate 26,503,382 of CM062375.1, read as the reverse complement.
ATTAATTGCTGACTGAACTCGGATGTTACCTGGGAGTCTAGAATGTTGTTTTTAAAAGATGCATGACATCTATATAAGCCCAGATGGTCCTAGGGAGTTTTGTGCAAAATTACTATTTTGCCCCTAATTAAATGCATAATGAGCTTAATTGTGTGATTAAGGAAACATAGGCAATATTAGGCCCTAATTAAAGATTAATTAATTTTAATTATTAATCTTGAGTCAAAATAATTAATTGAGGTTAATTAGGGCCTAAGATTGCTTAGGGAAATTCAAAGTCCCTCCCTTAATCTAAGACTTTATGTTATGTCAAGTGCAATAGTGTTTTCTCTCTTCAATTCTTTAAGTAATGGAAATCATGATGTGATAAGATTCCTAGCTAATAAAGGCAAATTTACTCTAATTGAGCAAGACAACTTCCTAATGTTGTCTTGCATGGCTTTAATCATTTGCTTACTAGCCCAAACACTTCATTAACAATTCCTAACCAAGTGCCAAATCAAGTTTATCTCTAAACACAACTCCTAACATAAAAGAAAGAAAATATCTCCTCCCTCCCCTTTGTAACATCCTTTGCAGCTTTATGGATTGACGACTGTCCCTACAAACCAACACCGGTCTTTTCAGCGTGCTTTGTCCTCAATCATAAGCTTCCTGGAAAACTTCCTAGGAAGTCACCCATCCCAAAATTGCTGCAAGTCAAGCATGCTTAACTATGGAGTTCTTAAGTGATAGGCTACCGAAAAGAAGATGCGTCTTGTTGGTATAGGTAGTATAAATCAATTCATATAAGCCCTCCTTAACTGTATAATTCCATACCTATACAATCTCAGGATCCCTCTCATTCGGATGTGTAATTGGTTTATTCATGTACCCCTCCGTTTTCGAAGTTTGCCAGGAGCCACTCGTTGTCCGTGCCTCCTTGCGCTGGCGATCACTTCCCGACTTCGCAATCCTCGGGCGTTACATGCCCATCAGCTTCTGCTTGGTTTGTCCCCAAACCACAGCGTACTGGGAGAGGTGCAGGCTCTGATCACATGGCCATGATTCATCCACCAGACTTTGGTTCCTATCTCCTTAGAACTCAAGGATACAGACGTACAACCTTACTTGAACAGATCAAACTGCTTTAAAAAAATCAAGAACCGAAATTAAGCATATGTTGTTTGGATTGTGGGAACTGAAGTTGTGATTTTGTATAATTTTGTTACAATAGCAAATGCTTGAATTATCCTTTGAAATTTTTACACGATGCTTATAACATCTCGAAGTATAACCATGATTTTTATTTTGAATTGATTCAATTACTTGCTAGAGTTAAAAATTATGCATTACGGTTCTTGAACTAAGGTGGAGGGGTTTCAAACCACTAAATTTGTAAAATTTTGTTAATATAGTTATAGAACTCTAATTACCCTGAAAAGTTTGCAGGACCTTGGTGACATATTGAGATATACTTAATAATCTTTATAGCCTTTGAAATGATTGTTTTATGTGCAAATAAATTCGTGCTACAATAGTGTGAAATCTACCATTGTGCTGAAAATAAATTGATGCTTTGATTTGATGAAATAATGGCAGCTTGTGCTAGTATGACATGAGTACCTAAATATGAGTATGAATAATTGAGCATGTGAGCTTATTGATGAGGTTAGGTACACATAGATATGAATACTTATTACAATTGCCCATATGCGAAAGAAAAACATAAGATTATGTTTCTTGGGCCGGAGAAAGTAAATCCAGTTTGTTAGGGAAAGTAAACCTAACTACCAAGAAGAGCATAAGATTTATAATCCTTGGGCTGGAGAAAGTAAATCCGGTCTGTTAGGGAAGGTAAACCTGACTACCCTTGAATTGAGTCAGGAAAAATAAACTTGGCTAGGAATAGGTCTGTGTGAGAATTGAAGTAAATCCAATGATCATGTATAGGAATGAGTTCAATCCTGAAAAGCAGTATATTACCCATTATTGCCACACTGGAGACGACGATACGTAACGCCTAGATGTGACAAGATTAGTCAAGGGCCAAGGCAAGTTTAAGAAGTAAATTTTCTAACAAATCCTTTGTCTTATATGCCGAGTGAAGAAGTTTAGTATCGATATTGAGACCAATATATTTAAGTGGAAAGTTAGTAGTATATGATGTTGAGTAGTATGGTATATGTACATTAAGTGATTGAATGTTAAAAGTAACCCACTTCGGAAGTATGATTTGGAACTTTAAAATAAACCGTTATTATATAATGCATGACCACTTTTTTTTAATAAACCGAAGTGGCTGGGGCGATGACGATGACATTATGATTGTGTATTTCGGGGAGTTACCCTACTAAGAATTGTATAATTCTCACCCCTATATTTTTGTGTTCCCGTGTCGTCTCCAGGTTGACGTAGAAAATCGAGAGACTGTTATGCCAAAGAACTCGGAAATGCAATAGTGTAGTAGTTAATGCTTTTATTATGTTGTATTCAGTGGAATGGATATGCATGTAAATATGTTAGAGGACAAAGGTGTGTTAAAGCTCATAAAAGAGCTTCCTTTATGTACTGAACTTTGTATTAAATAAATATTTTGGTTTCATTGCTATATATTTTAGTAGAATTATGACCTAGTTATCTCGTGAATCAATCAAAATGACTATAGATATTTAAGAAAGGTCCACTAATTTATAAGTAATAACTCTCGAGTCTTATGTCATGACTTAAGAATGACGTTGTACTTGGGAGGATGTTACACTATCGGTGCCTTCCTCATGGCAAGCCATCCCCCCACCCCCCATACCTCTACATGGCCACTCCTCCATCACACTCTCACACTTGTCTTTTAAAACACTTACGCACTCAAAGAAAAACTCACACTTTATTCATTTTTTTGGATTTCGATCTTGTCCAAAAAAGTAGTCTAGGATTCTCTTTTTTCCCTCATCTCAAGACTCCTTCTCTTCCTCTTCCTCCACCACAAGAGTCACCATCCTCTACCACTTCTCAACCTCAAATCACCATATCACCACAATAAACCACCCTCAAGAAACACAACCTTTCCATCTATGAACATCAAAGCTCAAGAAAAATCTTTCTTCTCTTTTCCCTCCCCCTTGGCCGAAATTGTTCTTGCCTCTAGAGAAGATTTATTCTTCTCATTTCTTCTCAAAGATCAAGTTCTTTCCTTGCAAACAAAAAAATATCTTTGGTAGGGATTTTTATTTTAAGCTCTTCTCTTTTCTTTGGCTATTTTGGGTTTGAATGAATGATTGAATGTTGGTTCTTTTCTTTCCTTCCATTTTCAGTTTTCAAGTTTCTCTTTTCCTTTCTTTTCCTTTTTGGCCTTGTTGGCCTTTGATGTTAAAAAATCATGGCTTAATGATGAGGATCTTTGATATTGGTTGTGATACTATCATTTGTTTGACCTCTAAAGCTCAAGATTTCATTTTTGGTTTTTGAGAGTTCATAGCAAGTGAAAATGTCACTTGGTTTTCTTTGTTGGTTTTTCTTTTAAGCTTGATGATAAGTCTAAGGAAACAAGGTTCTTGGAACCATAATGATAAGAGACTCTAAAGCTCACTTCCATTTGTTAAAATTGTATGGGATTGAAAATATTATTCCTTAAAGTCTTGAAATGAGCTCTAGTAAGATGTAAAAATGGACTTGCATCATATTTATATTTCAAGCTCTTTCATCTCATGTTTATGTTTTAATGCATTGCACCTCATATTTATTTTCAAGTTGTCACTCTAAACCTTGAAGACTAAAGAAATGAACTTGCATTCTCATATTTTGAAGTTCAATTTTTGTATTTCATATTTATGTTTCAAGTTATCACCTAAAGCTTCAAAGACTTAAAAATAAATTGGTATTCTCATGTTTTTATTTCAAGTCTTGCATATCATATTTACTTTTCCAAGCTATCACCTCCTAATGATAAAGACTAAAATGAGGTTGCATATCACATTTATTTTCTTGCCTTAACCTAAATCTCTAGAGCTTAAAAACTTGCCTTTGTATCTTAAATGGAAGTTTTAGTCATGGTTACCTCTCTAGAAGGTATTTTCGTCCATGACAAGTGTTGGTCTTGAGGATGGAATTTCATTTTATCCTAAGGTTAAAAACTTGTGTCAATGATCCCTTAGACTATTTTTGAAGAAAACTAGTTACTAGAAATGCTTGATCTTGCAACTTTTCAATGCTATTAAAGGTTAAATTATGGCTACTGATTTGATTCTTTTAATTCTGTTATGAGCTGTTTGGAATGGTTTAGAGGTGTAAAAATTACTAGTAATTGTTGTGAAAATCATCTTTGGCATCTCAGGTAAAAAGTAGTAACTAGAAACACGTAAAATTGTAGTTTTGGAAGCCTTTGACAACTCCATTTTCGGTTACTACCCAAACTGCTTCAGTACTGTATGTGCTGTTTGGGATGGTTTGAGTGTGTAAAATTTGTTAATAATTAGTGTAATAATTATTTTTAGCACTTAAGGAAAGACTAGTAACTAGAAAGGATCAAAAATGTGATTTCTAGGACCATTAAGGAGGAAAATTATGGATTCTATTTCAGCAAGTCAAAATTCTGTAAAAAGATGGTTAATGCTTAGTAAATGTGCAGGAATCACTCATAATTGGTATAGGAATTAATTTTAGCATCTTAGGAAAAACTGATAACAAGAAAAGGTCATAAACGTAACTCCCAGAACCCCGAAACGGTTTAGTTTTAGTGCTGTCCAAACTTTACAGCCTCGATTAGTAATGTCCATGAGGTTAAAAATTAGTTGGAATCATGGTAATTGATGTCTTAGATGCATAAAAGAATAATTACTAATGTTAGGTTAACCCGCATCGTAGTTTCAACCCGTTTAAGGGCTAATGAGTAATTACCAATAACTTGAGCATGACTATGTGGATAATATCTGTGATGATCTTTAATACCTCATATATGTGTATATACACCTTGTTGAACATAGCATATGCATTAGCTGAGTCTGGTCCTTGATTTCCAGCATACTGGATAGGAGCATGTTATCGTTATATTGAGTTATAACTTGTTTAAGGATATATGCAATGAATGTTGAGCATGCTTATGAGATTGATTATATGATGAGTTGTGGCATGAAATACTCACTTGATTGAGATGCATGATTTTCAAAGATTATGAGCATGACATGTTGAATAATAAGTTGTGATTGCATTGCATCCTTAAAAGAACATGCTAAGGCTAAGTGACATAAAACATATGGAAGTAATCCTCTAATAGGATTTATGTGAGGTGGGCCAATGAGAGGCGGGCCAATACTGACCCTCTAGACTCCTCTAATTAAAGGTTATGAAAGGCAAGCTAACAATGGCCCTCTATACTCCTCAGATTAAAGGCTATAAGAGGTGAGTCAATACTAACCCTCTAGATTCCCTAACTTAAAGGCTGTGAGAAGTGATCCAATAAGATAATCCTATGCCATAAGAATGGAATACTAAACAATAAGTCATGATTATATGTTTCATGGTTGCATTTCTAAATTATATATTCAAACAAAAGGTGACATAATACGCTCGAAAATTATCCTTTCGTAACGGGCCGGGGCTGACGTAAGGTGGTCTAGGGAGATGATCCTTTCGTAACAGGCCGAGCCCGGCGTAAGGTGATCCAAGGAGGTGATCTTTTCATAATGGGCTGGGCCAACTGGAAAGTAATCCTCTGCCCCCTATCCCGTACTCTGGGAGTCAAGAATTAGCTTATCGTGAGGATAAGTGGAAGCTCGTGATGACTAGTAAGGTATGAGCTCATAACCTAGAAATCTTAAAAGAGAAAATAATAGGGCGGCCCCCAAGAAAAAAGAATAAAAAGCTTAAGCCACCTACGAAATCATTGAGGAGAAGATCATGCCAGAAGAGTTTGCATTCTTTACATTATGACATTTGATTGTAACATTGGTTATGTGTTTATGGCTTATCATGTTGCATTCTTGCATTAAGACGCATGCTAAAATAGGCGGGCCTCGGATTAATAGTATTTGGAAACTTAATAATTGAACCTTACATACATGCCCACATTTCATAATGAAAACTGAGGTTCCTTGGGACGATGATGATGTCACGTGTGTAGAGATGGAAACCCTACTGAGATTCTTATATAAGTTTCTCACTCCCTCTCTTTCCTTCCTTCTTCATCTTTAGACAAGGTTGAGGGCAATGTCTGTGGACTTCTTGAGACGCCGGCATAGGAGTTGCACAATGGTCAAGATCAGAGTGGTGCAGAGGAAGCAAAGATATAGGCCTTCCCATTTATGGTACTTAGAAGTTATCCTATCTTCGTTCAAACTCGTATTGTAGTTTCATCGTAGTTATGTCTAGATTTTTGTTTTATTGTACGCTCAACCTCTGTAGGTGGGCTCAAGATTTTTGATGTGGTATCATACTCATGGGATATTTCCACATTAATATTATTATTGTTTGATATGTCATTTGAAGTTAATGTTATAATATGATGATGTTCTTAATTATGTCATACTCTGTTGTGATTTGTGTGCATGTTGTGTAATGGATAGTTAGGTATATGCTAATGTTATGTATGAATACTAGGTATTATATGATGAATAAATATACGCTATAACTTATATGTGAACGGCTCATAGTTTGGTTTTTCAAAAAAAAAAATGAGTTGTATTTTCTATAGACTTATTTTTGAAACTCAAAATTAAGTAAAATTCTGAAATGAAAAAGTAATAACTAACGATTAACCATTTTGTGTTCTAGGCATATTGTGTTGAAAGTTAGGGTGTTAAAATTACAGCTATGTTTTATGCCAATGAAATGATTGTTGGAAAAATATATGATTCTATCTAGTTGCTTTTTATTCAAATATGTTTTATAAGTTTATGACATTATTATGTTTTTGAGATTTAGATTTTAAGCTATATTCTGAATATTCAGTTAAGATAATTATATATGTTAGAGAAATATGAACAAGAGTATGACTGAGTTTTACGAATAGATATGTTATATGGTTTTTGAGTTTTATGATTATGAACCCTAGTACTTTACTATGATTTTAGATTATAAAATATATGGAAAGTTATGTTAGTTTAAAGTTTGAACATTGAACTTTAGTTTTATGATACCAAGAGGTACAGAATTCAGTATGATTCTTAGCAACTGCTAGATACATATTCTGTGGACTTGAGATCAGGTTGCCTACAAACGAGTGATCCCTTGGTCATGATTCTCACAGCCACAATTATGCTAAAGTCAGATTGTTACAGTTATAAGGATCTAGAACTCTCAATATACTAAGAATTTAGGGGCTCTATTCTCCAGAGACAGAGTACCCATTTTTCAGCTATGGGTTTTTGTCAAACTAGTTTAGACGATAGCGACTAGGAAACAAACAGTTAGTTAACGGCTGTATGAGATGTTAACCTTGGTACCAAGTATTCTATCAGAGGGCAATATTGCCCTACAGTAGATACAAAAAATGGGACAGTAGATACAAAAAATGGGACCTAGATAGGTACCCATAGCTCGTCCACCAGGGACTATGTGACTTTGCAGTTTCAGTTATTACATATATATTTATTCAGCTCAGCAGATACTATTTTCTTAGGCTCTGCCGCACTTTAGTTAAAATGATTTCATGTTGCTTATGAGTTTCAATTGTTTGTTCATGAAATTATAAAATGAGAAATTATTAGAGTAAGAACTCAGAAATGCTTTTCTATAAATTTATAAATACAGTGATATCTTTTCTATATATAGTTATACATATGAATATCAAATGATTATGAATGTTGCATGCATGATATTATATGTATAATCATTGGTTGTCCCATGTAGGTGATGGGTGAGAGCTCACTCATTGAGTCCATTGACTCACCCCTCTCATTTCCTTTCATAGTTGCAGGTGCAATTCAGTCTTCATCTAGCCTAGTAGACTCAGTAAATTCCAGTGGTAGGCCTTATTTGAAGTGAGGCTTAGTTTAGAATTATGTCAATAGTAGAAGTGCTCCAGTAGGTGTGCAGGCAAGATCCCGATCATGCATTTAGTTTCAGAGTTTGTATAAGATTTCAGTACTTGAGATAGTTATATATATGTTTTCAGTTTACAAGCATAGATTTGAAATGGTAAAGTTGATTTGAGTTTATGTAACATGTAACATCCTAATTTTTAACCCAATACTCTAGAACATAATTAGGTTAATCATTAGTCTGTTACGTCATAGCTTCCTTGTTACTTTAAAATACTTAGCGGAAATACTGGTAAATTTTTTTTTTGAATTATAAAAGCAAAGTGAGAGCCGCGCGACACGATGATCTATAGAGAATAGACGGAAGTAAAGCAAACATCTCATCATAACACATAGCAAGTAAGGACACATCACAATAACATTGAACTGCATATTTATATAATATATGATACGCCCACTTGTATAGAGTGGGGCTTAGTTTGATACAACATGAGCAATACAACTAAAAAGGAAATACAAGAGAAAGTGCAACGAAAACTATAAAAGCAACTACCCTACCCATGTGCAACTAACGGGATGATGTAACATCCTAATTTTTAACCCAATACTCTAGAACATATTTAGGTTAATCATTAGTCTGTTACTTCATAGTTCTCATTTAACTTTGAATTACTTAGCGGAAAATACGGGTAATTTTTTTTGAAATGAAAGTGAGAGCCGCGTGATGCGATATAACTTGCAACGGACAAAACATACATCTCATAACGTCATAGCATAAAGCATATAAGGGCACATCATGAGAGACACTGAATAACATCTCGTATATAATTATAATTTGCCCACTTATAAGCGTGGGACTTGATTTAGTATATAGAAATACATGAAAGAAAATACAACATAAACATAAACATAATCTACTCCCCTACCCGAGTGCAACAAATAGGATAACCTTTAAACAAAAGAAGGTTCATCCCCATCTAAGTGGTGTGTGTTCTAACTCGGGGACGTGCGCGCTCGAACACCAGGCCATCGCCAAAAGGTGAGACGGGGGAGAAACGATGGGGATGTACAAGGGGGGTGAAGGGTCGACCCATGTACATGAATACTCTAACTATGCATCGACCCACAAAATGGTATGATCCGTGGTCCGGGTCATGGTGCACCTCCTATGTCGGCGTGTCCACGAATATCACGATCGTCGCCATCTGAAGACGTGACGGAAAGAAAGAGATAGAGGGAGTGAGAATCTTGCTAAAGAATCTCAGTAGGGCCTCCTACTACCTAGGTGTCATCATCTACGTCCTCAGGAACCTTGGGTTTAATTATGCAAAAAGTCTGAACATGCATTTAGTTCATTTTAAACTTCAAAATATACGTTAGCCAAGGTCCATTCATTTTAAGATGATCTTAATGTCATGAATGCAACATAATAGAAAATGTATGCATGGCACTACCTAATGCACATACATAAAACATAACATCAAGCATCATCATCATTGGTGGCATAAAGTGGCAATAGTAACATTCATATGGGACAAAACTGAGTGACATAATCATAATCATGAACTTCTCTTCCTCATGGGCCACCCTAAAAGACAATCGAACTGGGGGTGCTCGGCCGAACCGGTGTCACCTGAGCGTGTCATACATCTAGGTTATGAGCTCATACCTTAACTAGTCGTCACTAGTTCTTACTTACCACTTAACGATAAGCGTATCATAAATCATAAATCCCGACTATCCGAGTGCGGGTTAGGGGCAAACCCCTTAGGGGTGCTCGGCGGAACCGGTGTCACCTAAGAGTATAAAATGGTACCGATGTCACATGAGTTCTATGGAGGTGCTCGGCCGAACCGGTGTCATCCTAGAACCCATCTTAGTACCTTAATTTTCAAAATCTCTTTAAGTCCCCAAATTTGTCGGAAATTCCGCGGCCCAACGGTCATTACACTGAATTTCCTTCCAAATTTGCTTTATGCCACATTAACATATAATCTCATAAATTCCTCATATGAATAACATCATCATCATTAGCATACTTCATGCATCATCATAAATCATCCAAACGCTTACCCTTACGGTAGCTTATGCTTTGACCCTTACGGGTCTTAATCTTGAGATATAGTTCTCTACATCATTGCTCATATTTTAAGCACCTAAGGCTCATAATTAAACATCATTCATAATCCTCTCATTTTACTTTTAAATCTGAATAGCATAGGGTGGAAATCCTAACAGGTGAATACGGGGTTCTAGAACTTACGTTTTAGACCCTTTCTTGGTTCCGCTTTACTTGAAGCTATGGATTAAATCTAAATCAATTATGAGGCATTCCTATGCTTAAGGACTAATTATTAATCATGTTTATCATGTTGTAAGGGTGCTGGACAGAATCCAGAAAATTAAATGTTCTAAGAGTTCTACATTTGCATTTTTACGGTTTTCTAGTTACTAGTTTCCCCATAGGTGCTAGAATTCAATTCTAACTCAAATGATACCAAGTTTTTCATGTCTAAACAATATAAATCTGATTATGTCCCCATTAAAACAGTTTGGATTAGTTCCATAAACAAATGGGTCAAAACTATGTTAAATTCTAGCTTTATGGTATTTCTAGTCAGCTAGTTTTTCACCTATCATGCATAGGATCGCTTCTACATCATCATACAATATTTTCACACATTCCAACACATGAAAACATCATCATACAGCATCACATTCACCACATCAGAACCGAAAACATCTTGCCTCAATAAGAGAAGTAAATTGACATTTCTAGGTACATAAGTTAACTAGTTTCTCTCGGAATCAATCTAGAACTTCTAAAACTCTTTGCAAAACATTTTAATTCATCAAGAGGCTAAGTGAAGCCTTAGGTCAGTCACCAAAACATATTCCATCGCCTAAAAGAGACTGGAATCACAACTTATAATGACATAACCTTATAAAGAATTGTAAAACTTTAAGGAACACTTAAAACATAGGCTATTGGTCCTAGTAGCTAGATGAAAACTCATTGGAAGTCCATCCTCACTACTTGGCCGAAAAACATACATTCAAAGTATGGTTTACATTCAACTTTAACTTGGAATGAAATGGGCAAGTCATTGAGCTCTAGGTTCTTAAGTTACGACATAAACTAAACGTGCTCATGCTCTTCATTTTTAATCTTGCTTTCAAAGTAAAGTGATGACTTGAAATTAAATATGCAAGGCATAATTTAAGCGATGCAAGCTTGAAAGTAAATATCACGAAGCATAATCTTAAACGTGCAAGCTTGAAAGTAAATATGCAAGATTCAATTCTTTATTTTAGTGCTCTTGGCCCAACAACAATCGACTTTAAGGCCGAAATAGATAGGCATTCGAGAAATTAATTAGGTGATAATGCAAGTTCAATTCTTTATTTTAGTGCTCTAGGCCCAACAACAATCGACTTTAAGGCCGAAATAGAAAGGTTTCGAGAATTAAATTAAGTGAAGATGCAAGTTCCATTTTAATCTTTATGTTCTTAGGTGATAGCTTGAAAATAAAGATGCATAGCAAGAATGTAAATATGAATACAAGCATAAAATAAATTATGCAAGTTCATTTTATCTTTCTAGAGCTCTTAACAAGACTTTAAAGGAACTTAAACCTCAACCCAAACTCATCAAACCAAGACAAAGTAAAAGTCTAGAGTTCTTAGAACTCAACATAACATATTTAGAAAATCAAACATCTAGCATGAAAAGGAAAGGTAATGGCCGAAACTTCAAGGAAAGAAAAGAAATGTTTGAAACTCTAGAATCCATGATCTTGGTGATATACTAACACCAACATCATGAGACCTCATCATTGAGTCATTAGAACCATTTTGAAACAACATCAAAGTTAAAGTTCTCAAAGGTTCAAGAAAGGAAAAACTAGAAACACTTTTGCTCAAGAACAAAGATCAAGCTCTAGAGTTTGTTTCAAGTGATGAACATCATCATGAAACTCTCATCATCAAGCTCTCATTTCTTTGAACTCCAAGGCCCATGGCCGAAAATGAGCAAGAACAAGGAAAGGAAAAGAAGTTCTAAAAAGAATCAAGAGAAACTATGAACATAAAGCTTGAAGCAAGAACTCTAAAGAAAGAATTCATGAAAGAAAATCCCTACTTGGTGTGATGAACTTGAAGATGGAAGAAGAAGATGAAGGTGATGAAGAACTTTGAAGAGCTTGAAGAACTTGAAGAACACAAGAACTTTTGAGAGAAAAGAAAAGCTTTGAGTGCTCCTAAACTTAGCAAATGATCTAAAAGTGGTGCAAGCTCCTCAAGGCATTCTATTTATAGAGAAATGAAACAAATGGAGGGTGTATGTGGGCTGATGCATTTTCGGCCAAGAGGTGCAGAATTGGAGGGTTCCATGTGTTCCATGAGGTGAGATAATGTGCTCTTGAGGCATGGTGAGGTATGGCTTAAGGTATGGTGAGGTATGGTTCAAGGTATGGCCTCAAGCATGGTTCTTTGAGTGAGAAAACAATTAAACATGTGGCCAATGGGGATGAGGTCTGGCCGAAACTTCATCATGCATGGGGAGGATTAGTTTGCATTTTAATTGTGGTTTAGAGTTGTGTTTAGGTGTATCTTTGATTATGCTTAAGATTAGGAATTTGTAAGAAAGTGTTTAGGTAAGGGAAATGGGTAATTAAGGTGGTCTAGACATAATTAAGGAGTGGTCTTGCACCATTAGAGAGTTAAATCCTCAATTTAGAGTCTAAACAACTCTAGACACATTTCCTTGATTTAAGGAATTGGAGAGAGAAAACACTATTCAAGATTCCAAGACTAGGAATCTTGAGTTCTAAAAAGAGATTTAAGTTTAATCTAAGCAATTTTAGGTTCTAATTAACTTTAATAAATTATTTTGACTCTGGATTAATTAGGGAAATAAATTAATCTTCGTTTAGAGCCTAATATTGCTTAGGTTTGCTTAATTACGTCATTAAGCTCAAAAATACTATTCTAGGGGCAAAATCGTAATTTTGCACTAAAACTGGCCGGGACCACCGGGACTTGAACAGAGACCTCTAGGCACATGAAAACATGTTTTTAAACCTCTGCTGAAAGTTAGGGCTCAAGCGGCACCTTTACCCGCGTAAAACGCTTATAGGGTATTTTGGTCATTTTGACCAAGCTCATGAAACGAAATTTTCGCTTCCGAAAGCATTCAAAGGCCATTCAATCCCCTTCAAACATTGAGTTGACCCTTCGAGGATGACCGAGTTGGTTACCCTCGAGTTCGGGTCAGGAAATGACCTCAGGGCATTTTGGTCTTTTCCTGACAGAAAAATCGGGGTGTTACATTACTCCCTCCTTAAAAGAATTTCGCCATAAATTCGTTACCTTGGAAAATCTCGGGATACTTGTCTTGCATTTCTGTCTCTAGCTCCCATGTGAATTCTTCAGACTTGTCGCGTCCCCATGCTACCTTTACTAATGGATCAGACTTGTTCCTCAGCTGCTTGACTCCGCGGTCCACGATTCTCGTAGGGGGAAGATTGAAAGTTAGGTCGTCCCTTAACTGAACATGCTCTGGCTCTAAAACGTGGCTAGGGTCGGACTCATACTTCCTTAGCTGAGAGACGTGAAAGACGTCATGGAGATTAGAAAGATTAGGGGGTAAGGCTATTTTGTAGGCAACTGTTCCTATCTTTTGAAGAATTTGGAAGGGACCAAGGAATCGGGGGCTCAACTTTTTGACTTTCATGGCTCTCCCTATGCCTGTAGTGGGGGTAATTCTAAGGAACACATGTTCTCCCTCTTGAACTCAAGGGCTTGCGCCTCTTGTCCGCATAGCTCTTTTGTCTACTTTGAGCAGTGAGCATCCTATCCCGGATCCTCTTGATTTGTTCTGTCGTTTCCCTCACTACATCGGGTCCTAAGACACTTTGCTCCCCAGGCTCGTACCAACACAAAGGTGATTGGCACTTCCTTCCATACAACGCCTCGTACGGTGCCATACCGATGCTCGCGTGATAACTATTGTTATACGCAAACTCGATCAAAGGCAAGTACTTATCCCAACTTCCCCTCTGGTCTAACACACAAGCTCTTAGCATATCCTCTAGGGTTTGGATCGTCCTTTCGGATTGTCCGTCTGTTTGTGGGTGGTAAGCAGTGCTCAAGCATAGCTTTGAACCAAACGCCTTTTGAAAGGCTCCCCAAAAACGCAACGTAAACCGCGGATCTCTATCCGAGATTATCGTCGACGGTACTCCATGCAATCTTACGATCTCTTGGATGTATAACTGAGCCAATTTATCTAAAGAGTACATCACTCTAATAGGTAGAAAGTGTGCCGACTTGGTTAGTCGATCCACTATCACCCATATAGCATCATGGCCAGCTTGCGTCTTAGGCAATCCTGTCACGAAATCCATAGATATGCATTCCCACTTCCATTCGGGGATTGACAGGGGTTGCAACAAACCTGAAGGTTTTTGGTGCTCGATTTTCACTTTCTGACATACCAAGCACTTACTAACCCAGGCGACTACATCCTTCTTCATTCCGGGCCACCAAAACATCTTTTTCAAGTCTTGGTACATCTTGGTAACACCGGGATGGATGGTGAAATAGCTTTTGTGAGCTTCCTCCAAGATCTTTTCTCGGAGGTCACCATCTTGGGGTACGCAAATTCTTCCTTCGAACCTCCATATCCAATCTTCACCTCTTTCGAAACCTTTCAACTTTCCCGCCTTAACAGCATCTATGATCTCCTCGAACCCCTCATTCTCTCGTTGTGCAATCATGATTCTCTGCTTAAATCCACTTGTCACACTAAGATAGCACATTTTTATTCCTTTATCGGTCGTTGACATCCCTAGATTCATATCCCTAAACTTCTCTATCAACTCAACTTCTTTGATCATCATGTGGGACAGGTGTAACGACTTTCGGCTCAAGGCGTCGGCGACTACATTAGCCTTGCCGGGGTGGTAACTTAAACCGAAATCGTAGTCTTTGAGGAATTCCATCCATCTTCTTTGCCTCATATTTAACTCCTTTTGATCAAAGAGGTACTTGAGACTCTTATGATCGGAGAAAACTTCAAACCTTACACCATACAGATGGTGTCTCCACATCTTTAAGGAAAACACTACGGCGGCTAACTCTAGGTCATGGGTGGGGTAGTTAGCCTCGTGAGGCTTGAGTTGTCGTGATGCATAGGCTACCACTTGCCTATTTTGCATCAACACACACCCTAGTCCTTTTCCTGAAGCATCACAATATACCTCGAAGGGTACATTGGGGCTAGGTAAGACTAAGACTGGGGTCGTGGTTAACCTTTCCTTAAGCTCTTGAAAACTCTTCTCACATTCGGGGCTCCACTCAAATGGTGCATTCTTCCTAGTTAGCTTGGTCAGGGGTAGGGCAATTTGGGAGAATCCCTTGATAAACCTACGGTAATAGCCTGCTAAACCCAAAAAGCTCCGTATTTCCGTTACGGTGGTCGGTCTATCCCAATTCATTACGGCTTCTACCTTACTAGGATCAACGGCTATACCTCCTTTCGACACAACGTGCCCTAAAAACTTGACCTCCTCCAACCAAAATTCACACTTAGAGAGTTTTGCATATAGCTTTTTCTCCTTCAAAATCTCCAAAACTATCCTTAAATGACGCTCATGCTCCTCATGGGTCTTCGAATAGATGAGTATATCATCTATGAAAACGACCATTAACTGATCTAAATAGGGTCTAAAGATCCTATTCATGTAATCCATAAATACTGCAGGAGCATTTGTCAACCCAAAAGACATCACCGCGAACTCAAAGTGTCCATACCGAGTTCTAAAGGCGGTCTTTGGTATATCTTGATCTCTCACCCTAATTTGGTGGTATCCTGACCTTAGGTCGATCTTGGAAAATACTACTGCTCCTCTCAGTTGGTCCATAAGATCATCAATCCTAGGCAGAGGGTATTTGTTTTTCACTGTCACACGGTTCAATTGCCTATAATCTATGCACAACCTCATACTCCCGTCCTTCTTTTTCACAAACAAGACCGGGGCTCCCCACGGTGAAGCACTAGGTCTTATAAAGCTCTTCTCTAAAAGTTCCTCAAGTTGGGTTTTAAGCTCGGCTAGTTCTAGGGGTGACATTCTATAGGGGGCAATGGAGATTGGTCCCGCTCCAGGAACCAACTCAATGGAGAACTCCACTTCTCTCTCGCGAGGGAACTCGGGTATATCTTCCGGAAACACCTCGGGATAGTCTCTCACTATTGGTATATTTTCTAAAATCTGCTCAAAGTGTACTTCACTAGCGGCTAGGAGAACATATCCCTTAGTCTTTTTCCCACTGGTGGACTTCTACAGCATTGAGGTAAAGTCTCAAAGGTTGACTTATTTCACTAGGGGGAGAAGGAAAGACAACGGTTTTGGTGTCACAGTCTAACAATACACGGTTGGCGTGAAGCCAATCCATGCCAAGAACTACTCCTATGCCTTTCATGGGTAAACAAATTAAATCCATAACATATGGCCTATTTTCAGTGGTGAGGTGACAATTTAGACAACAATAACAAGTATTCACAGGATGATTTGTAAGGGTGGAAACAATAAGATCAAAAGGAAGTTTGGAAGTTCTCAAATTTAGAGTCTCGACACTAGCATACGAAATGAAAGAATGTGTTGCACCAGAGTCATATAGCACAGTTAAGGTTCTACCATCTATTTCGCACTTACCTTCTATGAGACCGTTGGATGTGTCCGCTTCGTCTACATTGAGGGTAAAGACCCTCCCATGGTGTTGCGGCCGGGAATTCTGGCTTGCTGGCCTCCCATTAGTGCAGTTGTTGGCGTAGTGGCCAGGCTTTCCGCATCGAGCGGACATTACGCCCGCCAGGCGAGAACGGTTGCCATGATCTTTCCCGCACTGGGGCATAGTATTGCCGGTGTAGGCCTAGCAAA
The DNA here is from genome assembly GCA_031216125.1 of Dalbergia cochinchinensis. Lineage (NCBI taxonomy): Eukaryota > Viridiplantae > Streptophyta > Magnoliopsida > Fabales > Fabaceae > Dalbergia > Dalbergia cochinchinensis. The sequence continues at coordinate 26,486,488 of CM062375.1, read as the reverse complement.
GGTGGCGGGGGCTCCTTGGGGCGTCTTGTTCTTGGGCCCACTTGGTCCTCCTTGGTTGTTTCGGGGGCCGCCCGACCCTCCTTGTCGGTTGTTGTTGTTGTTGTTGTTGTTGCGGTTGTTATTGTTCTGGAATTGTGGTCGGTGTGGTTGCTTGGGTTGTTGGTGGAAGGGGGTTCTTTGTTGTTGTTGATGTGGCTTGAATTGGTTGGTGTGGTAGGGGTTGTAATGGTTTCGGGATTGGTTTGGATATTGGGGCTTGAATTTTGGGGCTTGAGGTGCTAGCCCCTTGTTCCGTGCTGCCCTTGCAGCATTGATTTTCTTCTGTCCCTCTTCCATGATCCGGCACTTGTTGACTAGGGTTGGAAAGTCCCTAATCTCCATGTGCGCTACAGCATAGTTGAGCTCTGCCGTTAGTCCGGCCTCATACTTGACGCACTTCCACACCTCGTCGGGGTTCCCTTGAAACACCCTAGAGAACTTGATCAGCTCCTCGAACTTCGCCGTGTACTGGGCGACAGTAGACCCTCCTTGGGTTAGTTGCATGAACTCGATGTCCTTCGCATTCCTCACCGATTCCGGAAAGTACTTCTCATAGAAGTAGGTCTTGAACAGCTCCCAGTTGACAGCAGCACCAGAAGCTTCTAGCAGTCTTCGGGTGCCGGTCCACCAAAACTCGGCATCCGATTCCATCATATAGGCAGCGAAGGTGACCTTTTGCTCCTCCGAGCAAGCTACCACGGAGTAGATCTTCTCCATGTTCTTGATCCACTCATCAGCTTTGTCGGGGTCCATGGCTCCTCGGAAGGTTGGTGGGTTCGCCTTGCGAAACTCACCAAACCTTGCTTGCTCGATCATTTCGGCAGTAGGGGGAGCACGTCTGGTGTTCCCTTGTTGGTTCATCCTTTCGAACATTCGTTCCATGGCTCTTGCCATGTCACGAACAGCAGCAACAGTGGCATCGCTTTGGTCCCCCTCGGTCGGGGTCCTAGGTTGTCTCCTTGGTGCCATTGGTCCCTAAACACATAAGACAATAAACACTGAGGTGATCAGGCTCAATATTCCATGTAAGAGCTAGTTACCATGGCACACGCAAGTAGACAAAGGGTCATGCACTTCTATCCTATAGCTTATCTCTAACTAAGCACTACGCATGACATAGCTATCGTACTACGCTTTAGAAAGCATAGTCACCCAATCCTCGGGCTCCATGAGAATCGAATCGCTCGATACCATAATGTAACATCCTAATTTTTAACCCAATACTCTAGAACATATTTAGGTTAATCATTAGTCTGTTACTTCATAGTTCTCATTTAACTTTGAATTACTTAGCGAAAAATACGGGTAATTTTTTTTGAAATGAAAGTGAGAGCCGCGTGATGCGATATAACTTGCAACGGACAAAACATACATCTCATAACGTCATAGCATAAAGCATATAAGGGCACATCATGAGAGACACTGAATAACATCTCGTATATAATTATAATTTGCCCACTTATAAGCGTGGGACTTGATTTAGTACATAGAAATACATGAAAGAAAATACAACATAAACATAAACATAATCTACTCCCCTACCCGAGTGCAACTAATAGGATGACCTTTAAACAAAAGAAGGTTCATCCCCATCTAAGTGGTGTGTGTTCTAACTCGGGGACATGCGCGCTCGAACACCAGGCCATCGCCAAAAGGTGAGACGGGGGAGAAACGATGGGGATGTACAAGGGGGGTGAAGGGTCGACCCATGTATATGAATACTCTAACTATGCATCGACCCACAAAATGGTATGATCCGTGGTCCGGGTCATGGTGCACCTCCTATGTCGGCGTGTCCACGAATATCACGAGCATTAAGCCATCACGAAGACGTGACGGAAAGAAAGAGATAGAGGGAGTGAGAATCTTGCTAAAGAATCTCAGTAGGGCCTCCTACTACCTAGGTGTCATCATCTACGTCCTCAGGAACCTTGGGTTTAATTATGCAAAAAGTCTGAACATGCATTTAGTTCATTTTAAACTTCAAAATATACGTTAGCCAAGGTCCATTCATTTTAAGATGATCTTAATGTCATGAATGCAACATAATAGAAAATGTATGCATGGCACTACCTAATGCACATACATAAAACATAACATCAAGCATCATCATCATTGGTGGCATAAAGTGGCAATAGTAACATTCATATGGGACAAAGCGAGTGACATAATCATAATCATGAACTTCTCTTCCTCATGGGCCACCCTAAAAGACAATCGAACTGGGGTGCTCGGCCGAACGGTGTCACCCGAGCGTGTCATACATCTAGGTTATGAGCTCATACCTTAACTAGACGTCACTAGTTCTTACTTACCACTTAACGATAAGCGTATCATAAATCATAAATCCCGACTATCCGAGTGCGGGTTAGGGCAAATCTCTTAGGGGTGCTCGGCCAACCGGTGTCACCTAAGAGTATAAAATGGTACCGATGTCACATGAGTTCTATGGAGGTGCTCGGCCGAACCGGTGTCATCCTAGAACCCATCTTAGTACCTTAATTTTCAAAATCTCTTTAAGTCCCCAAATTTGTCGGAAATTGGCGCCCAACGGTCATTACAATCAATTTCCTTCCAAATTTGCTTTATGCCACATTAACATATAATCTCATAAATTCCTCATATGAATAACATCATCATCATTAGCATACTTCATGCATCATCATAAATCATCCAAACGCTTACCCTTACGGTAGCTTATGCTTTGACCATATGGGTCTTAATCTTGAGATATACTTCTCTACATACATCCTTCATATTTTAAGCACCTAAGGCTCATAATTAAACATCATTCATAATCCTCTCATTTTACTTTTAAATCTGAATAGCATAGGGTGGAAATCCTAACAGGTGAATACGGGGTTCTAGAACTTACGTTTTAGACCCTTTCTTGGTTCCGTTTCTTGAGGCTATGGATTAAATCTAAATCAATTATGAGGCATTCCTATGCTTAAGGACTAATTATTAATCATGTTTATCATGTTGTAAGGGTGCTGGACAGAATCCAGAAAATTAAATGTTCTAAGAGTTCTACATTTGCATTTTTACGGTTTTCTAGTTACTAGTTTCCCCATAGGTGCTAGAATTCAATTCTAACTCAAATGATACCAAGTTTTTCATGTCTAAACAATATAAATCTGATTATGTCCCCATTAAAACAGTTTGGATTAGTTCCATAAACAAATGGGTCAAAACTATGTTAAATTCTAGCTTTATGGTATTTCTAGTCAGCTAGTTTTTCACCTATCATGCATAGGATCGCTTCTACATCATCATACAATATTTTCACACATTCCAACACATGAAAACATCATCATACAGCATCACATTCACCACATCAGAACCGAAAACATCTTGCCTCAATAAGAGAAGTAAATTGACATTTCTAGGTACATAAGTTAACTAGTTTCTCTCGGAATCAATCTAGAACTTCTAAAACTCTTTGCAAAACATTTTAATTCATCAAGAGGCTAAGTGAAGCCTTAGGTCAGTCACCAAAACATATTCCATCCCCTAAAAGAGATTGGAATCACAACTTATAATGACATAACCTTATAAAGAATTGTAAAACTTTAAGGAACACTTAAAACATAGGCTATTGGTCCTAGTAGCTAGATGAAAACTCATTGGAAGTCCATCCTCACTACTTGGGCGAAAAACATACATTCAAAGTATGGTTTACATTCAACTTTAACTTGGAATGAAATGGGCAAGTCTTCGAGCTCTAGGTTCTTAAGTTACGACATAAACTAAACGTGCTCATACTCTTCATTTTTAATCTTGCTTTCAAAGTAAAGTGATGACTTGAAATTAAATATGCAAGGCATAATTTAAACATGCAAGCTTGAAAGTAAATATGCGAAGCATAATCTTAAACGTGCAAGCTTGAAAGTAAATATGCAAGATTCAATTCTTTATTTTAGTGCTCTTGGCCCAACAACAATCGACTTTAAGGCCGAAATAGATAGGCATTCGAGAAATTAATTAGGTGATAATGCAAGTTCAATTCTTTATTTTAGTGCTCTAGGCCCAACAACAATCGACTTTAAGGCCGAAATAGAAAGGCTTCGAGAATTAAATTAAGTGAAGATGCAAGTTCCATTTTAATCTTTATGTTCTTAGTTGATAGCTTGAAAATAAAGATGCATAGCAAGAATGTAAATATGAATACAAACATAAAATAAATTATGCAAGTTCATTTTATCTTTCTAGAGCTCTTAACAAGACTTTAAAGGAACTTAAACCTCAACCCAAACTCATCAAACCAAGACAAAGTAAAAGTCTAGAGTTCTTAGAACTCAACATAACATATTTAGAAAATCAAACATCTAGCATGAAAAGGAAAGGTAATGGCCGAAACTTCAAGGAAAGAAAAGAAATGTTTGAAACTCTAGAATCCATGATCTTGGTGATATACTAACACCAACATCATGAGACCTCATCATTGAGTCATTAGAACCATTTTGAAACAACATCAAAGTTAAAGTTCTCAAAGGTTCAAGAAAGGAAAAACTAGAAACACTTTTGCTCAAGAACAAAGATCAAGCTCTAGAGTTTGTTTCAAGTGATGAACATCATCATGAAACTCTCATCATCAAGCTCTCATTTCTTTGAACTCCAAGGCCCATGGCCGAAAATGAGCAAGAACAAGGAAAGGAAAAGAAGTTCTAAAAAGAATCAAGAGAAACTATGAACATAAAGCTTGAAGCAAGAACTCTAAAGAAAGAATTCATGAAAGAAAATCCCTACTTGGTGTGATGAACTTGAAGATGGAAGAAGAAGATGAAGGTGATGAAGAACTTTGAAGAGCTTGAAGAACACAAGAACTTTTGAGAGAAAAGAAAAGCTTTGAGTGCTCCTAAACTTAGCAAATGATCTAAAAGTGGTGCAAGCTCCTCAAGGCATTCTATTTATAGAGAAATGAAACAAATGGAGGGTGTATGTGGGCTGATGCATTTTCGGCCAAGAGATGCAGAATTGGAGGGTTCCATGTGTTCCATGAGGTGAGATAATGTGTTCTTGAGGCATGGTGAGGTATGGCTTAAGGTATGGTGAGGTATGGTTCAAGGTATGGCCTCAAGCATGGTTCTTTGAGTGAGAAAACAATTAAACATGTGGCCAATGGGGATGAGGTCTGGCCGAAACTTCATCATGCATGGGGAGGATTAGTTTGCATTTTAATTGTGGTTTAGAGTTGTGTTTAGGTGTATCTTTGATTATGCTTAAGATTAGGAATTTGTAAGAAAGTGTTTAGGTAAGGGAAATGGGTAATTAAGGTGGTCTAGACATAATTAAGGAGTGGTCTTGCACCATTAGAGAGTTAAATCCTCAATTTAGAGTCTAAACAACTCTAGACACATTTCCTTGATTTAAGGAATTGGAGAGAAAACTATTCAAGATTCCAAGACTAGGAATCTTGAGTTCTAAAAAGGGATTTAAGTTTAATCTAAGCAATTTTAGGTTCTAATTAACTTTAATAAATTATTTTGACTCTAGATTAATTAGGAAAATAAATTAATCTTCGTTTAGAGCCTAATATTGCTTAGGTTTGCTTAATTACGTCATTAAGCTCAAAAACACTATTCTAGGGGCAAAATCGTAATTTTGCACTAAAACTGCCCGGGACCACCGGGACTTGAACAGAGACCTCTAGGCACATGAAAACATGTTTTTAAACCTCTGGGAAAGTTAGGGCTCAAGCGGCACCTTTACCCGCGTAAAAGCGCTATAGGGTATTTTGGTCATTTTGACCAAAGCTGAAAACGAAATTTTCGCTTCCGAAAGCATTCAAAGGCCATTCAATCCCCTTCAAACATTGAGTTGACCCTTCGAGGATGACCGAGTTGGTTACCCTCGAGTTCGGGTCAGGAAATGACCTCAGGGGCATTTTGGTCATTTCCCTCGGACAGAAAAATCGGGGTGTTACAGATGACCTCTAAAACAAAAGAAGGTTCATCCCCATCTAAGTGGTGTATGCACTACCCGGGTACTCCATCGGTCGTACGTCACCTCCTACTGACGTCCATCTCGCGAGCGAGGCACATATCCGGGAAACTAGGCGAGCTCCTCGGGCATAAAGAGGCGGAACGGGGATCGAGAGTGACCCCCGCGATGTGGCCACATCTCCGGTCTCCGTGCGAGCCGTGGCTGAGTCACGGTATCCTCACTGCCCTCCCCTATCAGTGGTGGAGTGGGGGCGGAGCTCTCGCTATACGGTTGGGTAGGCGGGTCCTCAGACGGGTCGGTCTCCGAGAAGTAGGTCCGGGGCACGTAATCGGGATAATCACGCATGGCTGAGGTGACGGTGTGCATGCGGAGTATTCTCTAGTTATGCGTACACACGCGCTCAAAAACCCGCTCGTCGTCGCCATAGGGTGCTGTCGGGGAGAAGAAATGGATATGCACGAGGTGAGCGAAGGGACGTCCTATGAACATGAAAACTCGCACCGTGCACTGTCCCTCAAAATGGTATGACCCATGATCCAGGTCATAGTGCACCTCCCACGTCGAGGTGTCCACGAATACCACGACCGTCGCCATCTAAAGACGTGACGGAAAAAAAGAGATAGAGGGAGTGAGAATCTTGCTAAAGAATCTCAGTAGGGCCTCCTACTACCTAGGTGTCATCATCTACGTCCTCAGGAACCTTGGGTTTAGTTATACAAAATAAGTGAGCATGCATTAAGTCCATTTTTAGGTTTCAAAACATAGTTTAGCCAAGGTCCATTCATTTTAGCATGATTCTTAATGTCATGGATGCAAACATATTAAAGGATGTATGCATGGCTCTACTTAATACAAGAATAATCATTATATATTTAAGAACATCATAATAGTGGCATAAAGTGGCAATTAAATTCTCTTTGTGACATAATCATCATAACTTCCTCATAGGCCACCCTAAAAGACAAGCGCTCTGGGGGGGCTCGGCCGAACCGGTGTCACCCAGAACGTGTCACATCTCTAGGTTATGAGCTCATACCTCAACTAGTCATCACTAGTTCTTACTTATCAATCTCGATAAGCGTAACATAATTATAAACATAATCCCGACTTATCCAGTATGGGCTAGGAGGCATTTCTTGGGGGTGCTCGGCCGAACCGATGTCACCCAAGAATTAATCTTGGTACCGATGTCACATGAGTTCTCTGGAGGTGCTCGGCCGAACCGGTGTCATCCGAGTACTCATCTTAGTACCTCATAAAAATTTCATAGGTTTTCAAAAACTTTCTGAGTCTGAATTAAATGAAATTGGCATAAGCTATGACATGCCGAATTTCTTCCAAATTCTTCTTTATGCCACATGAGTCAATCAAACATGCATCCTTCATCATAATTTCATGCATTCACATAGTCATCCTCATACTTTCACAAGCAACATTAAAAGTTTGTTATGCACTTAGTCCTACGGTATTTTATGCTCTGACCCTTATGGGCCTTAAACTTGTGATGTAGTTAACCTATCATCTCCTATCAAACTCTTAGGCACCTAAGGGTTCTCTTCTAACAAATCTTATTATTTATTTGTGCTCTCTATTAAATCTGAACAACATCATTCCTTAGGGGCAGCGTTATAAACTTATGATTACGGGGTTCTAGAACTTGCATTTTAGACCTTTTCTTGGTTCTGTCTTCGCCTAAGGCGCTATAAGTTAAACCTAAACCAATTATGAGTCATTCCTATATCAAGGAACTAATTATAAACCATGTTCTCTACATTATAAGGTTGCTGGACAGATTCTAAGAATTAAATGTTCTAAGAATTCTAGAATTGCGGTTTTACGGTTTTCTAGTTACTAGTTTCTCTATAGGTGCCAAAATTCATTCCTACTTCAAATGTAACCAAATTTTTCATGATTAATCAATCCTAATCTGATTATATCCCCATTGAAACAGTTTGGGCAGTGTCCATAACTAAATGGGATAAAACTATGCTAAATTTTGACTTTACAGTTTTTCTAGAAAGCTAGTTTCTCTTTTAACATGCATAGAAGTGTTCCTACCTCATCATACATAATTTTCACACATCATAACACATCAAAACATCATCATACAGTAGTAAACCCATCATTGAAGGACCGAAACATTAAGTCCCAAAAAGATACATAACTTGATGTTTTTAAAACACATAAGTTGCTAGTTTCTCTTGGAATCATTTTCAAGACTTCTAAAACTCTTTTGCAAACCATTTTATTTTGTGAAAGAGACTAAAAACATCCTTAGGTCAGTGACCACTTAATCCCTCCTTAAAAGAGAGTTAAATTCATAGAACCTTGTTGGTCTTAAACTCAAACAAATTCATGAGACTTAAGAGGATTCTTAAAACTTGACTTATTGGTCCTTGAAGCTAGATGAAACTCATTCCAAGTTCATCATCACCATAAGGCCGAAATCATGTATTCAAGGAATGCTCCCTCATTAAACTTTAACTTGAGATAAAATGGGCAAGTCTTTGAGCTCTAAGATCTTTTAAGTGATGACATAATTTAAGCATGCTATGCACTTCATTTTTATTCTTCATTACAAAATAACGTGAGAGCTTAAAGTAAACATGCAAGACTTGAATATAAAAATGCAAGGCTTAAAATAAATATGCAAGACTTGGAATATAAATATGCAAGGCTTGAAATATAAATATGCAAGTTCATTTCTTTATTTTAGTGCTCTAGGCCCAGCAATAATCGACTTTAAGGCCGAAATAAAAAGGCTTTGAGATTTAGTTAGGTGATAGTGCAAACCTCATTTTAAATCTTTACGTTCTTTAGTGATAAAAGGTAAATATGCTAGACAAGAATATAAATATGAGATGCTCTCCATTCTTTAGCCTTTAACTTTAAGTAATGGCTTGGAAATTAAATATGAATGGAAAGCTCAAATTAAACATGTAATGCATAAGCTTGAATTTAAATATGAATGCTAGTTCATTTTATTTCTTATTAGAGCTCATACAAGACTTTAAAGGAACTTAAACCTCAACCCAAACTTATCATGACAAGATAAAGTAAAACAAGAGTGAACCTGTAACATCCTAATTTTTAACCCAATACTCTAGAACATATTTAGGTTAATCATTAGTCTATTACTCTTTTAGTCTCATTCCTTACAGCCTTTCATTAAAATACTTAGCAGAAAATACGAATAAATTTTTCTTTTTGAAACTTGAAAGCAAAATGCGAGCCGCGCACTAACCTAACGTTCGTCATAACCATAACGTGCAAGAAAAAGTAACCACACCATTGATAATCATGAAACATAGTATTATACATAACAATCATAATATCATCACATCTTCATAGATACATAGACTACTAACATCATTGTACCATCATTTACATCAAAACACGCCCATATATGTGAAGTCATCCTTATCCACCTATGAGGTTGGATAAGTGTCAACCCAAAAGCTAAGCTATCTATGCTCCCGCAGCAACCCTCCGCCCCATCTTCTAGTGTGGTCCTTAACCACGAGCCTTAGCAGAAGTCACAAACCTCGTTGTAATCCTCGTCTAGAGACAACACGGAAGAAGAGGAAGGGATGAGAAACTTATTCAAGATTCTCAGTAGGAATTCCAGACTCTAACACAAGTGTCATCGTCGTCGTCCCCAGCCACCTCGATTTTAAGTATGAAAAGGGTGTACATGCATAAGGATTGGTTTTAGGCTTTTCAAATCTACTTATCCGAAGTGGGTGTCTTTTAGTATATGCCTTAATGACATGAATGCAACAGATATTTGATGAATGCATGACAATACCATATGCACATTAACACGAAAGTCATAATACTTGGGCACATCATAAGGAAACAAGAATCATATATGTGGCATAAAGAGGCATAGTAATTTTCATGTGATATCTTTCTTGTAAGTAAAACTCTTAAGTTCTTTTTCTTAAAGACTACCCTCTTAACATATCCACCAAAAGTCCAACCGATTCACCGGCCCGGCGATAATTTGGTCACCAAACTACATCTCACCTATCGCCTAGGAATGAGCTTAATCCTAACTAGTCGTCACTAGATTTAATATGGGCTAATAGAGGGGGCATACATAACTTTCTTGGATCACCTATCTTAGGATCATTTCCTTCTTTGAAACGCTCTACTGGTATCTAGTACACAGTGAATTGTCCGCTTTGGCAAGCTCAATGCCAATACCCTCACGGATTTGTTTCCTCCCCACCGTAGCGGGAGAAATGCGTCTCAGTGTTATGTCACATCTGTTCTGGGGGTGCTCGGCCGAACCGGTGTCACCTAACCTTTCTGGGGTGCTCGGCCGAACCGGTGTCACCCAGGAGTTTTCACAAACTTTTCTCAAATTCTCAAGTTTGATGGGAAATTCAGCAGCATAACGGCCTTCACCGGATTTCCTTCAAACTTGCTTTATGCCACGGAACTTTTAGGTCATGCACAACCATTCATCATCATCATAAGACATCAAATCATTCTCGTAATCAATCATAGAACATTCAAACGCTTACCCTTATGGTAGCTTATGCTTTGACCCTTACGGGTCTTAATCTTGAGATATAGTTCTCTAACATCCGTCGTTCATATGTTATGCACCTAAGGGCTCATAATTAATCATCATTCCTAATCCTCATGTCCATACTCAAACCTGAAAAGCATAGGGTAGAATTTCTAACTTGTGGTTACGGGGCTCTAGAACTTACCTTTTAGACCCTTTCTCGGTTCCATCTTCGCCTAAGGTGCTATAAATTAAATCTAAATCAATTATGAGACATTCCTATGCTTAAGAACTAATTATAAATCACATTTATCATGTTGTAATGTTGCTGGATAGAATCCAGAAAATTAAATGTTCTAAGAGTTCTACATTTGCATTTTTACGGTTTTCTAGTTACTAGTTTCCCTATAAGTGCTAGAATTCAATTCTAATCCAAATGTTACCAAGTTTTTCATGTCTAAACAATCCTAATCTGATTATGTTCCCATTAAAACAGTTTGGATAAGTTCCAAAAATAAATGGGTCTAAACTATGTTAAATTCTAGCTTTACGGTATTTCTAGTTAGCTAGTTTCTTACCTTTCATGCATAGAATCGTTTCTACATCATCATCTGATATTTTCACACATTCTACCACATCAAAACATCATCATACAGCCACAAGCTCATCATATCAGTACCGAAAACATCTAACTTCAATAAGAAAACTAAATTGACATCTCTAGGTACATAAGTTAACTAGTTTCTCTTGGAATCAATTTAGAATCTCTAAAACTCTTTGCAAATCATTTTAAATTCATTAGGAGGCTAAGAGAAGCCTTAGGTCAGTGACCAAAATATATTTCATCTTCAAAAAGGGAATAAAATTATAACTCATGATAATATAACCTTATAAAGATTTGTAAAGTTTCAGGAAAAACTTAGAACATAAGTTATCGGCCCTTGTAGCTAGATGAAAACTCATTGCAAGTCCATCATCACTACTTGGCCAAAATATGCATTCAAAGAATGCATTCACATTAAACTTTAACTTGAAATGAAATGGGCAAGTCTTTGAGCTCTAGGTTCTTAAGTTATAACATAAAATAAACGTGCTCATGCTTTTCATTTTTAATCTTGCTTACAAAATAAAGTGATGACTTAAAATAAATATGCAAGGCATAAACTTAAACGTGCAAGCTTGAAAGTAAATATGCAAGGTTCAATTCTTTATTTTAGTGCTCTTGGCCCAACAACAATCGACTTTAAGACCGAAATAGAAAGGCATTCGAGAAATTAATTAGGTGATAATGCAAGTTCAATTCTTTATTTTAGTGCTCTTGGCCCAACAACAATCGACTTTAAGGCCGAAATAGAAAGGCTTCGAGAATTAAATTAAGTGATGATGCAAGTCTCATTTTAATCTTTATGTTCTTAGGTGATAACTTGAAAGTAAAGGTGCATAGCAAGAATGTAAATATAAATGCAAGCATAAAATAAATTATGCAAGTTCATTTTATCTTTCTAGAGCTCTTAACAAGACTTTAAAGGAACTTAAACCTCAACCCAAACTCATCAAACCAAGATCAAGTAAAGTCTAGAGTCCTTAGAACTCAACATAACATTTTTAGAAAGTCGAAACATGTAGCATGTTAAAAGAAAAGGAAGTGGCCGAAACTTCAAGAAGGAAAAGGAACATTTTAAAACTCTAGGGTCCATGATCTTGATGATGTATTAACACCAACATCATGAGACCTCATCATTGAGTTCTTAGAACTATTTTGAAACATCACCAAAGATAGAGTTCTCAAGAGTTCAAGAAAGGAAGAACTAGAAACATTTTTGCTCAAGAACAAAGATCAAGCTCTAGAGTTTGTTTCAAGTGATGAACATCATCATAAAACTCTCATCATCAAACTCTCATTTCTCTATTCTCAAGGGCTCATGGCCGAAACAAGAAAGAAAAAGGAATAGAGAAGAAGTTCTAAAAAGAAAACAAGAGAAACCATAAACATCAAGCTTTAAAGAAAAACATTCATGAAAAGAAATCCCTACCTAAGGTATGTCTCTTGGAGGATGAACAAGGCTTGGTCTTGAGAGGAGAATGGAAGAAAAATCTTCCCTTGGGCTTGAAGGAAGTTTTGGCCAAGAGAGAAGAAAAAGAAAGGATGTTGTGCTTCTTGAGTTTCATCTTGAGAATGATATGGCTAAGTGTTTCAAGGAGGATTTAATGGTGGTTGTGTGGTGGTGGAAAGGATGAGGAAGATAAGAAGAAGAAAGAAATCTTGAGTTTTTTGAAAGAAAAGAAAGAAACCAAGACACTCTTGAAAACTCAAAGCTAGCAAATGAAGTAAAGGTTCTTACAAGTTCATTTGCATGTGTATTTATAGAAAAACAACCCAAGGGTGAAGGGATGGAGGGGGTGGCCGAAATTGAGGAAGGAAAGGAAGGAAATATCTTCATCAAATGGTCATTCAAAGGCATGGTTCAAGGTATGGTGAGGTATGGCCTAAAACATGGTGAAGTACGGCTAGGTATGCTTCAAAGCATGGTCCTAGGTATGGCTCAAGACATGGTGTGGTATGGGTGGCCATAAGGGAGGTATGGGTGGCCATGCCTTTCTAGAAGGACTTGGGGAACAAGTTGTTCCTTAATTGTGGGTTATGATGTGTATTTAGGTGTAGCTTTGATTAGGCTTAGGATTAGGAATTTGTAGTAAAGTGTTTAGGTAAGGAAATGGGTAATAAGGTTGTCTAGGCATAATTAAGGAGTGGTCTAGCTTCATTAGTGAAATAGGAATTCATTTTTAGTGTATAAACAATTCTAGACACAATTCCTTAATTTAAGGAATTGGAGAGAGAAAATACTATTCAAGATTCCAAGAGTGAAATCTTGAGTTTTAGAAAGGAGATTTAAATCTAATCTAAGCAATCTTAGGTTTTAATTAATTTTAATAATTTATTTTGACTCTAGATTAATTATGAAAATTAATTAATCTTCGTTTAGAGCCTAATATTGTTTAGGTTTGCTTAATCACATCGTTAAGCTCAAAAACACTATTCTAGGGGCAAAATCGTAATTTTGCTCTAAAACTGCCCGGGACTGCCGGGACTCAAACAGATGTTTTGAAACATGTAAAAACATGGTTTTAAACCTCTGGGGAAAGTTTCGGGCTCAAACGGCACCTTTACCCACGTAAAACGCTATAGGGGTATTTTGGTCATTTTGACCCAAAACTGCAGAAAACGAGACTTTCGCTTCCGGAACCACTCAAGGGTCATTCAATTCCCTTCAAACATTGAGTTGGCCCTTCGAGGACTGCCGGGTCGACCATCCTTGAATTCTAGGCTGAAAATGACCTCAGGGGCATTTCAGTCATTTTCCACTCAAACAGAAAATCGGGGCGTTACAGAACCTCAAGGGTTCTTTGAAACACAAGGTTTCTTTTCTTGGAATGTAAACATAAATAACATTTTTATTAAAACTCAAGCTCTAGAGGCCTCATTGTGATGAACACATAGTCATCATCTAGAAGCTTTCATCATCAAGCCATTGTGAACTCCCTTGGCCAATATGGCCGAAACCTTAAGGAAAGAAAAGGAAGAAGAACCGAAATTGTTGGAGAAGAAAAGAAACATTTGGAACTCTAGAGACCATGACCTTGATGATGCATTAACACCAACATCATGAGCTCTCATCATTGAGTTCATGTTAACCATATTAAAACATCATCAAAGTGAAAGGTTTCAAAGATTCAAGAAGAAAACTAAAAACATCTTTAACTCAAGAACAAAGATCAAGCTTTAGAGATTGTTCAAGTGATGAACATCATCATGAAACTCTCATCATCAAGCTCTCATTCCTTTGATTCTCAAGCCTCATGGCCGAAAAACAAAGAGGAGTGGAAGAAGAAAAGAAGTTCTAAAAAGGATTCAAGAGAAACTATGAACACATAAAGAAATTAAGAACTTTAAATGAAAGAACTCTTGAAAGAAAATCCCTACCTAGTGATTAGGAGGTTGGAATGAGAGAAGAGGATGAAGAACTTGAAGACTTGAACTTGAGAGAAAAAGGAAGCTTTGAAGTGCTCTTTGAAAACTTACACTTTGCAAATGAACCCAAAATGATACAAGTTCACCCAAGCAAGCTATTTATAGAGAAATGAAGCAAATGAAAGGTGCAAGGAGGGGGAGGAGCTTCGGCCATGCAGCATGGAGGCAGCCCATGAGTTCCATGAGGTGAGATAATGTGGTCTTGAGGCATGGTAAGGTATGGTTCAAAGTATGGTGAGGTATGGTTCAAGGTATGGCTTCAAGCATGATTCTTTGAGTGAGAAACAATTCAACATGTGTGGTAAAAGAGAGAGAGGGGGCCGAAATGCATCAGCCATGGGGAGGGTTCTCTTTGCATTTTAATTGTGGTTTAGAGTTGTGTTTAAGTGTATCTTTGATTAGGATTAAGATTAGGAATTTGTGAGAAAGTGTTTAGGTGAGAAAATGGGTAATCAAGGTTGTCAAGACATAATTAAATAGTGTTCTTGCATCATTAGTGAGTTATAAATTCATTTTAGTGTATAAATAATTCTAGACACAATTCCTTAATTTAAGGAATTGGAGAGAGAAAACACTATTCAAAATTCCAATAGTGAAATCTTGAGTTTTAGAAAAAAGATTTAAATCTAACCTAAGCAATCTTAGGTTCTAATTAATTTTAATAATTTATTTTGACTCTAGATTAATTATGGAAATTAATTAATCTTCGATTAGAGCCTAATATTGCTTAGGTTTGCTTAATCACATCATTAAGCTCAAAAACACTATTCTAGTGGCAAAATCGTAATTTTGCACTAAAACTGCCCAGGACCACTGGGACTTACACAGATGTTTTGAAACATGTAAAAACATGGTTTTAAACCTCTGGGGAAAGTTTCAGGCTCAAACGGCACATTTACCCGCGTAAAATGCTATAGGGGTATTTTGGTCATTTTGACCCGAAACTGCGGAAAATGAGACTTTCGCCTCCGGAACCACTCAATGGTCATTCAATCCCCTTCAAACATTGAGTTGGCCCTTCGAGGACTTCCAGGACGGCCATCCTCGAATTCCGGGCCGAAAATGACCTCAGGGGCATTTCGGTCATTTTCCACTCAAACAGAAAATCGGGGCGTTACATAACAAGCCATAAATGTATTTATGGTTCAGCTTCAAATATTAAGTTCATTTTCAAATTTAATATTTGGATCAAACAATAAAACAGTTTATATTTTCATGGTTTACATGTTTACTGGAAATGTCATAAAGCTTTCTATATTAAGGTATTTCAGTCTTGCAAAATTGTATATCAGATTTTAAATCAAAATTTCGATAACGACTTAGAAGAAATTATGTTTTCAGAAAGTAATTTAAGTATAATATTATTATAAAGTATGCATTCATAGAGATACGTCACCCAGAAGGCTTACATGGGGATGAGATTCCTCATATGCCGGTCACGTTCCCAAGTCGAGTCGTGACAATTAGGTACTACTTGATTCGATTGATCTTGCTATAGATAGCTAAGAAAGGTCCGCTAATTAATAAGTAACAACTCTCGAGTATCATGTCATGACTTAAGGATGAGGTTGTACTTAGGAGGATGGTACATTATGGTATTAGAGCAATTCATCCTTTTAGGACCTTGAGAAATGGACTGACTATGCTTACAAAGTGTAGATAAGTCATGCTTTGAATCTTATCTATATGATGGGATATAGGGTTTAGATATGCATGACCGCCTAGTGGTGTTGTAGTTAGTTGCTATCACACTTAGCATAGTATTGAGCCTGATCAACTCAATATCTTTGTTTGGTGTGCTCATGAACTAATGGTAAATTGTAGACGTATTAGGAACGGGGCTGCTGAGCTGGATGATAAGATTGATACTTTTTATGAGATGGCTACCACTATGAGGGAGCAAGTCGTGATGGTTAACAGGATGATGGGAAGATTAAATTGGAATACAAAGAAGCTGGAGTTCGTGGCATTCAAGCATGGATCAAGACCGATGGTAGGACAAGAGTGCCCTAAGTGTAGAAAAAATCAAGGGAACAACCCTTGCTAGACAACTCAAATTGTTTGCTTCGACTGTGAAAAATCGAGATATAAGGTATTTGAGTGCCCTAACAGGAAAAATCAGCAGCCCATCTCTAGGCCACAACACTAGGGACGTGCTCTTACTTTGAATGCTGAAGAAGCTTCTCAATCTGCAGATTCGATCCGAGGATACAATAGGAAGCTAACAATTGCCAAATCCATTATGGACAATTCTAAGAAGAGACTGGCACCTGAAGGCCAAGATTATGAAGATGCCCCGCCCCAGAAGAAGCAATCTTAATCCAATCTGTCTAAGGATGAACAACAACAACAGTCAACCTTAAGACATGATTGCCCATATATGGGAATAACCATGGGAGCAAACCTTGTTCTGCTAGACAATATGTATGCTACCGTTGAGGAAAACTAGGACATAAGAGATAGGAGTATCCAGATTAGTGTTCAAAACTAACTACAAAGCCACAACACCAGAGTAGGGTTTTCACCATAAGTGCTAAAGGGATGTCACCACCCAAAAATCCAATCTAAGGTAGGGACGTTTTAGAATTCGATTTTTGGCTTTTGTTTGCCCATGTATGAATTCATTGTTTGATTCATGAAATTTCTCTTTTGAAATTATTTTCAAATGAATTTTGAGGGCAAAATTCTTTTTAAGGTGAGTGATAATGTAACACCCTAAAAATTATTTAAAATTAATTTAAGCTTTAGTAGTCATAATTTCAAAAATATGACAGTTTTAGCAATGATAAGGATGGCTCAATGGACGTGTTAAAAAAAATTGGGATGGGTAAATAGTAACCTTGCGGGTCCCACAGGCCCATCAAGATAGCCAAAACCATAGAATTGGAACCCAGAAGTGCCCAAAGCTGAGAAATTATAGGATTGAGATTAGAAATGATAAAGAATGATAATTTTAAGCCCGGAATTAAATTTTGGGCAATGTCTTATTACCCAGATACGGTGTTTCACCTGTACGGTAGAGTTTTAATGTGTTATTTTTAACAGCGTACAAGTTACTTCGTGGCCAAGTTACCTTTACCAATCACTTTGTGCCAAGTAGATGGCAAGGGGTTGAAACTTGAAAAGCAAGTTTTAATCATTGCCTTTAATTAATTATTATTTTATCTGGGTGCCAATATCTCATCCGTTCGATGGAATTTCGGTGTATGATTTCAACACTGAAAAAGCTAGTTACTCACCAAGTTAAAATGGGCCACTTGTCTTGAGCCAAGTGGATGGCTAAGATTCATTCTTTGACCAACAAAACAAATCCTAGCCATCTATTTCATTTTTCTTCTTAAAGAATTCTCTTTTTGTATAATAATTAAGCTTTTTTACAAGCTTCCTTACAAGATCAATACAAAACCAAATTTCTCCATTAAGCCAAGCTAATTTTGGCCAGCACAAGGAGAAGGACAACCTCCATTCTTCTTCCTCTCAAACCTCCATTAGCAAGCTTCAAGCTTCAAAAACTCTAGCATAAAGTCACTAAAACACCAAGATCCTTTCACAAAAATTGTTTTACTCCTCCTAATCTATCAAACTAACCGATTGGAATTTCAATTCCTCATCAATCATCACCTTGACACCTCATACATCACTGATTAAGGAAGGGTTTAGTGTTGATTTGGTATCCTTAAAGTGAACAAAATCCTTCTTGGAGAATCCTTTGGAGCCAAGATCCCTAAAGCCATCAAAGTAGGGTTTTTGAACCTCTTCTTCTTCAAATCTATTTTTCTATTTTAATCACTGATTTAAATTGATAATTTTGGTTGTATTGGTTAATGATATATGGATATTGATGTATTAATTTTGGTAGAGTATTTGGATGATGTTAGAAAACCTATTTTGGCAAAACAAGTTTTGAATCAGGTGCTAGAATTCTTGAACTTGTACTGCCAGGTTACGAATCATGAATTTTCTAAGGCTGTTGTGGGTATTTTTATGAGCTAGAAAAATTATGTTGAAACTAACATCTTAAGGCAACTCCATGATTTTTCTTAGGTCTTAAAAATGACTTTTGCTATTTTATAAAAATCATAAATTGAGATTATTATTGAGTTGTCTGGACAGCCAATTCTGAAGCTCTGAGTTTGTCTAATTTTATTATTATATCAAATGATTGAATTGTTACTTGAAATTTTTACAGGATATTGAGAACTTATTGAATGTTATCCTCCTTAGATTCAGATCTACCCGCTGGTCTTGATGCTCCTATCGGAGGTGATGCCATCATACCGATGGCAAACAGTTTTCTCTAAGAGTATATGAGACATTTAGGGACTCTATGTGTAACATCCTCCCAAGTACAACGTCATCCTAAAGTCATGACATCAGACTCGAGAGTTGTTACTTATAAATTAGTAGACCTTTCATAATTATCTATAGTCAGTTTGATTGATTTGCGAGATAACTATGTCGTAGTCCTATTGAAATATATATATATATATATATAGCAAGGAAAACCAAAACATTTATTTAATACAAGGATTAGTACACCAGGGAAGCTCTTCTATGAGCTTAACACATCCATTCTCTATTACATTTACATATATATAACCACAATACAGTTATGGTAAAATAAACACATCCACTACTAAACTACTGCAACTCCAGTATAGTTTTTCATGTAGTGTCTTCACCGTTCTTTGGATCAACCTGGAGATGACATGGGAACACAAAAAATAGGGGTGAGAATTTTATAATTCTCAGTAGGGCAACTCCGCTTAATACACAATCATAATGTCATCGCCATCGTCCCAGCCACTTCGGTTTATAAAAAAAAAGTGATTCAAGCATTACATAATAACGGTTCATTTTTAAAGTTCCAAATCATATTTCCGAAGTGGGTTGTTTTTAAGAATCAATCATTGTGTACACATTTATCACAAGCTCATAATCATAGTAAATAATGTCAATCAAAATGATTCGATATGATACAAATATGTATATACTAAATATAGGGAAATTATCATTAATTGCCTTTGATAAATCGAAGAGGATCTCATCTATCTTTGTTTTTCCTCAATAAGTTGAAAAGATCTCATTTTTCTCTCTATTTGCTCTCGACAAGTCGAAAGGATCTCATCTCTCTCTAATTTGCCCTTGACAAGTCGAAAGGATCTTATGTTTCTCTATTTGCCCTTGACAAGTCATAGAGGATCTCATGTTTCTTATTTATGGTTACAGAACTTAATTCAATATATCATTCACCTTCTTTCCAATGCATGTATAAAACACATGTAGACATTCATTCACCTTGTGATTTCAATCATGCTTCATAAACCAATCTTTACTTCCTCTAATATGCATTTATACATCACAAGTCACATGGCCAAATATTTAACATCAAGTATTCATGTCATACTAGAACCAAAATACCATTACATTATCACTTCAAGTCTTTGGTTCATTTCCAGCAAGTGGGCAGATTTTACACCATGGTAGCACAAATTTATTTGCACATCAAACAATCAATTCAGAGGCTATAAAAATTCTCAATGACACCTCAATGTATCCAAAAGGTTGGACAAAAATTTCAGAGTAAAAATAGTTCTCTAACTATGTTAACAAAATTAGACAAATTTGGTGGTCAGAAACCACTCAACCTCAGCTCAAGAACCAAAATTCATAATTTTTAACCCTAGCAATTAAACCCAGAAAATTATAAATAAAAATCCTGGTAAAACCTCAATATGTCTCTAATACCCTGTAAAACTTTCAAGTGATAATTCCATCATTTGATATGGTAACAAAATTAGAAAAATTTACAGCTTTTGTTCCAACACTTTAGACAGCATATGCTTAATTTCGATTCTTGATTTTTATAAGGCCGTTTGACTCACAATAAAAGCCCAAGAAAATTCGTGGGACTAGATAAAGATGTTAACTCCAACATATATTTTTTTCAGTTCAAGAAAATGCCCACAACAAGCCCAGAAAATTCGTGATCACACACTGCCTGTCAGAAAATCGAAAATCCAGCAAGTATCACTCAACATCTTTTGACAAAATGATCTCTCTAACCTCATCCAAACACTTCAGAAAAATTCATACATCAATAACAACATAATATCAACCAAATTAACCAGAAATTTTGGATTGAAACCAGTAACAATTGCTCAGAAAAATTTTGAAAGGAAAAGGCCAAAGAAAACCCTACTTTGAAAGCTTTTGAGCTTGATACTTCAAAGGATGTTCTAAGTGATCTCCCTTCACTTCAAGACACCAATTTCAGTCCTAAACCCTCCTTAGGCAGTGGGGAAGTGAGGTATTAAGATGAGGATTTGAGATTTCAATCGGTTAGATTTGTAGAGTTTGAGGTGTAGAACAAGTTTTGTGAAGGAACTTTGTGGTTTTATGAACTCTAGGTTAGTGATTTGGTGATTTGAAATTAAAACTTGAGCTTATGAAGAAGATAACAATGGTGGCTGTATTCTCTCTGGAATGGCCAAGAATTGCAAGCTTCAAAGGTAAGTTTTATGGCTTTTAATGATATTAAATTAGGTTGTAACAATTGTTTAATATGATGTGTGTATTCTTTTTAAAAGAAAACAAGATGAATGGCTAGGATTTGATCTTGTAATCCAAGATCAAATCCTAGCCTTACACTTGGCTCTAAAGGATAAACATTATCCTTTTACAAAGATAAAACTATCTTTCGGTGTTAGAAATCGCACACCGAAATTTTACCGAACGGGTAAAACAGTGTACCCAGGAAATCAAACATTGCCCAAAAAAATAATTTCGGGTATAAAATCTTTATTTCTACCTATTTCTCACCATAATCATATAATTTCTCAATTTTGGGCATTTCCGGGTCCTAATTCTAGGGTTTCGGCTGTCCCGGCGGGCCTACGGGGCCCGTAAGTTACTATTCACATTTTTTTTTTTTTACAAATCCGTTGGATCGTCCTCATCATTGTTCAAACTATCAAATTTTTGAAATTATGACTAATAAAGCTCAAATTAATTTTTAGACAATTTTTAGGGTGTTACACTATGACATGTGCATAGTTGTAGCTTAGTGTTAGGCCTCTGCCAGCCTGCAAACCGATCTTGTTAGATGTTTTTGAGGTCTATTTATATGTATATGTTTTTGAGGTCTATTTATATGTATATGTTTGAGCAGGTTAGGTGTGATGCCCCAGATATATGTGATGGCGAATAAGTTCTGTACTGCCCCAGAGTCCCTTGGGACCCACCCTTGTTGCCAGGAAGGCCCCGTGAGGTAGGAAGGACCCTTAGTGCAAGTGATGTGGTGAACTGTCATGGCTATAGCGGTCACAGTAGGGTGACTGT
Organism: Dalbergia cochinchinensis; assembly: GCA_031216125.1. Classification (NCBI taxonomy): domain Eukaryota; kingdom Viridiplantae; phylum Streptophyta; class Magnoliopsida; order Fabales; family Fabaceae; genus Dalbergia; species Dalbergia cochinchinensis. Next base: position 26,464,613 of record CM062375.1, on the reverse strand, counting down.
GGGTTTTGGGGCATCAGGGAACCGTTATAGCGGTCCAGGACCGCTATAAACCCTCCCCTTTAGATTTCTTCCCCAAAATCCAAATTCTCTTCACTCCCAAACCCTCCTCTCACCTCTTTTCTCAATCTCATTCAAGTTTAGCTCCCCCAAATCATCAAGGTATGTTTATGTTGATAGATTTTGTCTCTATTCTTCCCATTCTTTTATGTTCTTGATTTGGGCTGTTGTTTTTCTCCATTGTTGTCATGTGGGGATGCTCCCCCAATATTGTTAGAGCTAGATTAGAGTTGTTTAAAGATTAGCGGAGACTAATCTTGAGTCTATATTGCTCTATGACAGTTGTTGATGTCATTCCATGCTTCGGAGGTCAAGTTGGTGATGCCCACATACTCCTGACTCCAAACGGTGAGTGGGTTTGATCTCATAGCCTTAGTTTTCCCATTATAGCTATGTTGTATGCGTGATGGTTACCAAATATGACATTAGAGATAAATTATGATTATGTATATGTGATTTTACAAGTATTGCAAAACTAGACAAAGAGCATGATTTTCAAAGAGCATGGATTATGTGTTTAGAAAACCATGAGACCATGATTGATGTATAGAGTGCCATGAAAAAGGTTTTATATATATTAATGAAAAGCTTTCTTACAAGAACAGATGATTTTATAAGTTGTTAGTTTATCCAACATATTTCAAGAGTTTATGATATATTTACGCTTCAAGACTAGAGATTTCAAAATGTGATTTTAGAGTATCAGTTAAGATGTTTTGGCATAGAATATAGAGCCGAGACGTTTTATTATAATGTTAGAGATTTCACGATTTGAACCTTTTCATTTTAATCTATGATATTAGAGTTATTAATTTATAAAAAAAGTTATCTTGAGAAATGAGATTTTAGAAATTCAGTCTTGTGATATTCCAAAAATGTGGAATTCAGCATGATTCGCAGCAGCTGTCTGATACATATTTTGTGAGTTTGAAATTGAAACACCTGCAAGCAGGTGATCCTTTGGGCATGATTTCACAATCACAGTTATGCTAAAGTCAGGTTGCTAGAGTTTTAAGAGTTTTCATATTTAAATAGTTTTATAAAGAGCTAGAGTATGTATGATTGTGTCTAGAGATTTTATGAATTTTCTTGATGATTTCAAGAAATAGAGTAATTATGTATGAAAGAGTTTGATACCTAGATTAGAGTATACAACAGAGATTTAGAGAAAATAATATGTTTATTGAATTAGAGACTAGACGGTAGCTATAGAGAAACAAACAGTGAGTTAACGGCTGAACCTCGATCGTTAACCTTGGTACCAAGTTGTCCTGAGAGGACAATCTCATAGAGCAGAGAATAGAACCTATGGTGTCCGCATTAGATATCCCAATGGATCATAGAGCATAACATCTTCGGTTCTTGAAGAATTATAGAGCAGAGATTCCTGTTTCTCTAGTAGAGTACTGTTGTTTATGTTTTCAAAGAGTATTAATGATTTTCAGAGATTATTAATGTTTTAAGAGAATATTTGATTTAAAAGATATAATATATATGAGAAATGATGATTTTCTTGTCGAACTAAGAATTTAGAGATGTTTTTCTATAAATTTATGAATATAGAGATATATTTTCTATTACATTATATACAAGAATATCAAATGGTTTAGATTATGGTTTTAGAGATGCTTGTTTATGAAATCATGGCATGGAAGGTGTTTTCCCAAGAGTAGCTATGTTATCTAAATATTGGAAATATTTTTCCAGTGCATGTATATCTATATATGGTTGTTGTTGTCCCATGTGGGTGATGGGTGAGAGCTCACTCACTGAATCTGTTAACTCACCCCTCTCCCTTCCTCCTCATAGTTGCAGGTGCAGACGTTACTCAACTTACGGTTTGGCAGATGTTGCCGTTCTCAGTGGTGAGTCTTACTTTGAAGTAAGGCTTAGTTAGAGTCTTGTTAGAGTAGAGTGCTCCAATAGATGTGCAGGTAGGATCCTAACCATGCATTATTTTCAGATTATGTATTTGGTTTCAGTATTTGAAATTTATGTATTTGCTTTCAATTCACAAGTAAGGATTTGAAATTGTAGAATTTAATTAGAGTTTATATAATAAACTAGAGATTTACTTATGATTCCGTTCACACGTTGGATGGATTTTCAGAGTATGATTAAGAGGTTTTCAAAGCTTCATATATCAAGTAATTCAATTTTATAATTCCAGATATACAATTTATACAAAGTTTTAGAGAAAGTTATAATTCAGAATGAAAAGTATATTAATTTATGCATATAGAGAGACTCAGAGGTCACGAGGCTTATGTGGGAATGAGGATTCTCCACGTGCCGATCACGGGCCCAGATCAGGTCGTGACATTAGGCTAGATACAGGATGTGTTTTTTTGAACTGAGTTCTTGAATAGTTTTATAAGTGGACTAGCTTATCTCTCAGTGTGATGTATATATTGACAACTTGTATAATGCAACATATAAGTTTGATTTACTTTCTTTTCATTCTCACAACTAGTATAAATAATATCAAGAAGTGATATTCTTCTAGTTACTGAGTTAACACTCGAGTAATACATGGTAGTTAGAAGGGTGTTACATTTGATGTGTAGAATGAACTTTTAGTTTTGTAAATGAGGGTTTGCGGAAAAAGAAAAGTGAAGATGGGTGCAACTGGGAAGGCTTCACCGAAATTGAGAAAAGAAATGGTAAGATTTTGTGTTTCATTCATTTAAAATAATACATCTATTAATTTCTAATTTAAAAATGGTTTCCTTAAAGATAATTATATGAATTTTTGTAAAGTTCTCATCAGCTAGTCTTTGAGGCAATGGTGTGACACTTCTCTAGCCACACACTTGTCACCTTAGATGTCCTATATACACTGCAAGTTTCATACGATATAAGAAACTACACATCGATATTTTACCGAACATGTAAAATATTGTACCTGTAAAGCAGATATTGCCTGAAATTTTATTTCTGACCTAAAATCTTCATTCCTAACCATTTCTAACCTTAGTCTCGACCGGCCTGGAGACCTGCACGGTCATTATCCACATTTTTTTTCCACTACGTCGTTCTTATCAAGACTAGTTTTATCCAATTCTTGAAATTCTAATTAATAAAATTCAAATAAAATTTTTGAAATATATTTCGGAGAGTTACAAGCTCTCTGCTGAACTGTCCGAAGATGGGGTACTGCATGCAAAACCAAAGGACCTCCTACAGCTACTATATACAACCGACTACCAAGCTAAAGTGCAGGTGAAATGGCGCGTCCTTCCAAAGCTATATCACACATAGGAACTAATTATCCCATTGCGGGACAGGTTCCCTACTACTCACCTTGAGGACAAGGTGGTTCCCCTGGGAGGAGTAATGACAAGGGCCCTACGTTTGGCAAGGTCTACTTTAGGAGAATTAAGGGAACAGATAGGCCTGCCAGGTACCCTGACTGACAACTGGCAACGGGTTTCACTTAGGTGTAAGGGTAGTTAGTTAGAATTGAAGGGAAAAATAGTAAGCCTACCAAGGTATAGATAGGGATTAGTTGTGAAACTTCGTTTTTTGAATTCATTTGTATCATTTGTCTAGAATTGGCTAAAACTATCCTCTAGGGTTCTTGTAACACATTTTGAAATCTTTGGTGATTTTGCCAGAATCTGTGAGCAATAAAACTACCCTTTCTCTGAATCAGAACTGATACTATCAATATCCTTCCGCTAATTATCAGAACGTTGCACGGATCTAGAAGTCTTATTCACCTACTTTTCCTGTTATACACTGAGACAAACAAGCATGTTACTTGGCGCTTGCAATAATCTATTTAGTTATAGAAATTCAGAATCACCACTCCCTACAGCTGATGTGTGGTAGCAGTATTCAGGTTCAAACCTAAGTCTGCAAGTTATCCCCTCATCATCTACCATACTGAGAGAGGAGAAAACAAAAGCAGCACATAATGCATTATTGCTCTATCTTTATAGATTACATATGTTGATTCTCTAGAGTATGTAAGTAATTCCTATTCTACAGGCGAGACCGAATGAACACTCTCCTTCCATTTTTCTTAAAAAGATTTAGTTCTTTGAAGTTATCACCCGATTTGTTTGCAGGCTGTGACTCCTCAACATGTTTGACTGATGTTTTGTACTGCTGCTGTATATTTTTCATGTCTTCCTCCATTTTCGATTCTGAATGGATTTCATTTGGAACCTTTGAATCAGGTTTTTTCTTGGCTTTTAAAGGTGTTGGCAAGGGTATATTTATCAGTCCTTTCGGCACCATCTTATCTGACTGCTTCCTACCTGTAAAAATACCACAGGCAGTGAGTTTACTGGAATTTGAACACTGTACCTAGAATATGTGATATCAAAAGGGAAATTAATCCAATAAAAAAACACACACACAAACATTAGTTGGTATTGATGAGAAGAATCTATGCAGCAGCAAAACCCTAAGTAAGAAAAAGAAAAACTGTAGAGATTAGATGCACTGTAAATTAAAAACAGTAAATATATCATGCACAAACTTTGCTAGCAAATGGGAACTAGGAAGCCATTGGTAGGATGAATCAGACATCTTGACAAGAAGATCAAACAAATCAGCAGTTACCGACAATTCCTATAAGCCCGATATATCGTTGGCCCAAGCCACAACGAGTTTTGAGGTAAGCCCAATAAAAGGCCTAAACTCTGAAATTCCACTCATACAAGTTGGAGTTCTCACTGCTCTCAAATTCAAATGCCCCATGATAGGGTGCTAAAAGCGAATCCATTGAGGAGGGTATCCACTAGCTCCAAGTTAAGGGGCACCATCTCGACAGGAGTTCAATCCCCTGAAAATAGGAAGTAAGCTCCATCTTCAAGCATACAACATATAATAAACATACAAATTTTTTTCATATCACTCCAACCTCTTGAAACTGTGCGGATTGTGCGGACAAGCATTATCAAGCTTGGCGCTGGGAGAACGATTGCTTTGATTATTATTCTAGTTGTCAGGTACTCACCTCCTTCTAATTGCTTGAGAATACCATCAGTTTATGGACTAGTGGCACCAGAACACAATGTTCTTCTCTTGAGATCTCACTCTTACATACTTTCTCGAGATGTTTCAATCACTCACAGAATGTACTAAAATCACCTTTAACTGTTGGTATGGGGTAAGTCATAAAACGAAATGCAACATATAATTTTCCAAGGAAAATTGCACTCTATCCCCTAGAACTCATACGTCTTGTGCACTTTACCCCAAAACATCAAAAATCTGCAAACCGACCCCCTAATGTTTCCTTAAAGTGCAAATCAAGCCTTTTGCTGATTTTTTTCATCTGTTTTTCACAATGATAAAACACATTCAAGAAAGTTTAGGATATCAAGTTGCACTTTATTTGTTAGTGTAGGATATCAGGTCGCACTTTACCTAAAGTTTGACGGGTATAGTGCATCTATTTTCAATAACAATAAGCAAAAATTTGATAGACAGGCTAAAGTGGAAATTCAAGAAATATTAAGGTGCCGATTTGCACATTTTAAAAGTTTTGAGGGTAAAGTGTGCAAAGCATATAGTTCGGAGGTAAAATGCAATTTTCCCTAATTTGGCCTGGTATGCAATCTAAACGTACATTGAAGCGTTTAAAAAGTGAGGAGTCACACAAATGCCTTCACTATTTTTTTTGTTATGTACATCATTAGCTTCTTTTTGGTAAATAATCACATACACCGATGATTACTAATGCGCCAGCACGAGACTAATGCATCATCAGACAGCGGGGGCACAAAACTAAATACTCTGAACTTATCTGACAAATATGCTCGACTACTAATTTTCTAGAAGCAGATACATTTCAATTATATGCACCAAGAAAGCACACAACACAAGAGGAACCATGGATAGCATCACTGAAAGAAACATGCACAAGACCCAAAAAAAAAAAGAAATCATGCATGGCACCAATCTTTTTGTCTCACCCACCCATGTACACATAAAACTCCGAGGTACCTACTTTAGCAATTGTAGGAGGATACAAAGCTGCCCATTTCAACAACTATTTTACAAAACCCGGCAAACCCCACTATTTTGCTAAACAATATAAGAACCCTTTTTTTTCTAATTTAGAAATGAAACGCAAATTTTGGATTACAGGAGCATCAATAAAAGCGAGAGAGAGAGAGAGACCAACGATGATTTTGCGGGAGTCGTCGATGGCGGAGCCGACGGCGAACTTGAAGAGATCGAGGAAGATTTGGCTGATATAGTGGCGGCGGATCAAGTCAGGCACCGAGGCATGTGCTCTGGTAGTTATGACGGCGGCCGCCATTCCTGTGGCGACGATGTCTTCTCTGGCGATTTCTGATTCCGATAAGCTTTGGAGGAGAGAAGGGGTGGCAATGTATTATTCGGGGATATTTTTTCTCTTTTGTTCTATTGACTTTTATTTTGTTTTGACCTGCTTATTTAACCTGCATGTTGAACCGCCCTTTTTGTTGATATTAATTTATGAAAATAAGGGATAAATTAATTTCACTATTAATATTTAATACTTAATTAGACATATAAAATTATATTTTTTTATATATAAAAAAAGATAAAATTTTAGTTTATCTTGATTAATTTTCGGTAAAATATATAATTTTATATAAAATTATTTGATATTATATTTAATAAAAATTAAGGATTTTTTAATTTTTATATTCTTTTTATTACACAAAAAAGAGGCTGATTATATGAAAATAAGAAAAGAAAATATGAAAAAGTAGGGGTAAATGAAATAGTAACTTATAGATTTGAAAATAAGTTTTAATAGAGTGAGGAAGCATTAAAACATGGTAACTCATCCCAATTCTTTTTATTAATAGTATAGATATCAAAGCAAAAATGAGAAGATATTTGTACAAGAAACATTAAAGGTCTGTTTGGATAGTGTAATTTATAATTTTATTTAAATTTTTAAAATTCAAAAGTCATATTTTTATTTTTTATCCTATTTGGCTAAACAACTTATCACTTCTCTAAAAATTATTCTTAATGTTTTTTGAGAAGTTAAAATATTTAGCTTCTTAATAAGTACTTTTTGAAAATACTAAAAACAAGTACATTTTTATTATATATTTGAATATAAAATAACTTATTCATAAATTATATTTTAAAAATTACTTTTATATAAGTGATTAAATAAATTGTTTAACCAAACGGGACCCAAGTCAAATTATGCTTAACCATATTAATTTTAATTCACTATCTTAAAAATTAAGAATTTAATTGTCATGTACTAATAGTGTAAAAAAAATTTTACATAATTATCGAATCATGTATTGTCACATAGTCCATAATAGTTGACTTTTATATCTACTATTTGAAAAGTCAACCAAACCAAATATTTTAATTGAATGATAGTATAAAACTGTTTTACACTGTTAATGCATCAAAATTAAACTAAAAAATTAATATCTAATTTAATTATTATATTTACATGATAACACGTGTTTCGTAATTTTCTTTTTGTGATAATTGGCTTTAATGAAAATAGTTTTTCAAAGAAGTTATGATAATAATAAAAAATTTAATATAGTAAGAATTTCTTGATTTTTTGTTTGATTGTTTTACAAAACAAACCTGCTTGAATATGCTGATTACATGAGAGAATATATACCATGATAATTAAGTTTTGAAAGTTATTTTACTTGTTTATTTATACTTCTAAAAAAGTAGAATCACAAAATTAAATATTTTACTTGTTCATGGTAAATCAAATATATAAAAATATCTATAATACTAATATTCTAGATTCATTCTAGTAAAAATTTTACAGGTACCATTCATAGAGCAACTTATAACTCATGATTTTTATCACCTTAATTATTAATTATTTTGTTATAAAAATTACATTCATATCTATTTCATTAATACAACATAAATATTTCACATTAAATACTGGATTTCAAACCATTGCAATTCTTGATTTAAATAATATAACTGATCAAAATATTCCAATCTAAATTATTTAACATCAAAAATAGATATTCAGATGATACATATCTTTCTCTATTTTCTTTATAATCTTTTTATTTTTTAATTGAACATGTATTTTTCCATATTAATTACAAAATTTTAAATTTTGAATTCACCTTGATGTTTTGAATTTTGAATTCAATAGACTACTTAATTTCTATTTCACAACAAATCAGAATCCAATCAGATTAGTACGAAAACAAAATTGGAAACAAACAATATTGTCGCCACGAAAGGTTCACTATAATCAAAATATAAACTCCTTAAATTACTCCTAGAATCTGTAATATATTTATTACTAAAAAAGATGACTACTTATACTAATCGAAATAAAAACCTTTAACTTTCCTTAAAATCTACAATATTAGTTTGTTACTAAAATCTTTATTAGCTAAAGCTTTAGTTTGAAATACTAACACCTCATTTTATTTCTCTTCTCTATTCCACAACTTTCTTTTTACTTCCATTCTTCCTCTCATATTTTTATATTTTTCATTTCTCTTCGTTCATTATCTATTAGTTCTCTTAAAATACATTAATTTACCTCATCTTTTAATTTTCTTCTTCATGATTTATATTAAGGAATAAGAATTTATAGGTTAGAAAATTCAAATGGTCCATCATTCTTATTGGAAGCTCTTTTCTTCTTTGTGAGATTTTTTCATATAGCCTTTTTTATATTTGTTTAGCATTTTTAATTTGTATATATATTTTATTATTTTATGCATTTAAATTTTTTATCAATGAAATAAAGATTTGATTTTTTGGAGTTCTCTTAAAATAAACCAATTTATTTATCCTTTTCATTTTTATTATTTATATCCAATTGATTTCTACCTTTCTTCTTTGTATTTTTTTATTTTCTGTAGAGAATTTTCTATGTTTATTTAGTTTTTTACTTTATGTATATATCTTAATGGTTTTTTTTTATGTTTTGTGCAGAAGACAACCACTAGGCTATAGATTCAATCATGTATTGTCTAATCCTTTGTGGCAAACATAATTGTATTTTCATAAATAATTTAATAAACATTTTATTGAATTTGAGATTAATTTTATGATTATATAAATGAGTATTAATGATTTTATAATTTTTTTTCTTTCAGAATTTGAAGCTACAATTAAATAAAAGAGATGTTATTGATGGACTATCTTAACTAGCCATTTTACTAAACTTAAGGTAGTAAAGATTAATGACAAAGAATGATTGAAGATTGTTGTGATACCTGCAGTGCGTGTCGATAAACAAGTTCAGACGCCCTGGTCCCCTAGGACCCACCCATGATGTCAGATCTTGGATTTCGCTAAGTCTGGATCCTACACCTCCTTAGAGGGCTATATGTTAGAGCCATATTCTTGAGATTAAAAGTCTCGGTAATAGTCCCCAAGAGAAAAATAAGCTAAAAAATAATTTTTAATAAATTTTATGAAGCCCTTAAACGTTTTGTTTTTGGCTCATGACTTCAGAAAATCTTGAAGATTATCGGATTTGAACTAAAACTCAAAATTTAGATTTTGATTTGTAAGCATTTTGATTTTTGTGATATTTTATTTGAATCTAAATGTGGGGTCTTTCCTTATTTATATTTATATTTTAAAGTTAATGGAGAGTAAGTGTTGAGGCTGTAACACCCTTCCTACTATAGTGCTATGCTCGAGTCATAACATTACAGTAAGTAGTTGTTACCCATAACTTATATATTTGCAATTTCTTAACTATATGAAATATATACGTATAAGTTGTAATAAATATGAGCCTTGCACTAAAAACTATACTAACTTGTCTCAAATCAATTTTTGCTCACAATGTAATAGTCAACTTATAGGAATAGCGGAAATGTAATGCGCATCCTAAGAAGTCAACCACATGATAACTTACATCTTATATCACATCCATAGTAAGTTAAGTCACATAGTTATACTATACACATTCATACCTAATTACATATATAGTATAAACAACCCTACCCTGGTCCTCGCAGTGACCACCTATCTGGGTTAGGGCCTATCAAAATACAACTGACTACCTACAGATAATCTAACTCCCTCAGTCAGTGGCTCATCAAAAATTCAGATGTAAGAGCCTATGATAGTTAAACAATATGAGGGAATCTAAGCAAACGTAAGACTCATAATAGTAGTAGCGGACAGACGAGCAAATAGTACATAAATATAGATACGAGACTCGGCTGACTGCACAAGTGATCAGAACTCCGGGTCATAATACCACTATAATTCAGGCATCTCAAGACGGAGCACGATCGAGGCCATCTATATAAAATACATCACATAGCAGGAATGAGAATCAATGATTCCCAGTAGGGAAAATATACCAGTCTACTACTCAATGATATTCAGCTTAATACCAGATAAGCAAAGTACTCTAGTTATTTATATGATGGTTTCATTAGTTAGAATCGTTATTTCTTATGACTTAATTTTTTTCTTTTTTGAAAATTTTAAACTTAATAGTAGAACTCATAGAACTCTTCTAATATACTTCTCTTTGGATCGTACTGTCAACGATGTAACGCCGTCACGTTACAACCTGATATAGTTCACTAGATGGAGTACGTCTACTACATCTCATCTAGAATAGCCTCGCTATTCTCAGTACATCCCTTTCCTCATAACGATGTAACGCCATCGTGATTACAACCTGATATAGTTCGAAGGGCATAGCACGTCTACTACTACCCGTGAATCCATGAGCTTACCACTAAGCAATTTACATTGCACAAGATTTATTTTCTTGAGTTTCCTTTCTTTGTGTGCATTTTTATCATTTGTACAAAAATTTAAAATCTCTTGAATATGTATAATGTCTCTCTTTAACTTTTATGAGATATTTCCCATAACATTTGGTATACTGTTGCGATGTTTTTCTGCAAAGTCTACTAGGTTTTTAACAGATTTTATACCATCAAAATATTTTATTACATCCATTGGTTAGCAATAATTCTTATCAATTCTTCCAACCATTGAACCAAGTTCCCTGTGATGGATCTCAAATTATTTCTACTATAAATTATCATTCCTTGGACAACCATTTCTTCTAAATCTTGAAGATACAAGCCAAGTTCTGTTGCCACTTTTCAAGCTTCGATTAATATGTATCGCCAGATCACATAACCTAAGAACTAATACTATAAATATTTCAGCACATAAAATTCCAGCACATACCCACTTAGAGCACCTATTATATCATACAAACCATGAGCTAATGTTGTAAATATTTCAGCACACCAAAATTTCAATAAACAAGATTTCATCATAGTCCAAGCACTTATAAATTCTGAAATTCTAAAATAAATTCATGTTCCAATATGCATAATCTCATCACAACTTAATCCATCACAAATTCTAAAATCCTGGTTTGTGTTTTCAAAGAACATAATCCAAGCAAAGTTCAAGCACTTATCTTAGCAAAATAGCTAAACATCATGAAGTAAAAGACTAGAATAATTTCCTACCTTCCTCAAAGCTTTTTCTCTAGTTTTTCCTCTCCAACCAAACCTCAAACCCCCCTTATTCAGCCTCGTTTTGTGCTGGAAAATGGACCAAATAGACCAAGTGCAAGGAAAAACAAAGTTTTCAATTGATCTTGATGTAGAGAAGATGTTCTTGAAGTAGTTTAGATGCTTACCTAAGAGTATCCTTTGTAGATGTGGTGGTTTGATGGAGTTTTGCAAAGAGGAAAATTTAGAAAATGGAGAAGAGAAGAAAAAGGAAAGCAACAAAGAAGAAAGAAAGGAAAACGTGAATGTGTCCGTGAATGAAAGGAAATTACTTGTCTTTTCCTTTTTATAATCTTGTTAACTTGGAGAGAAAGTAAAGGAATTTCTATTTCCAGATCAATTTGCCTTCTATCAGTATTAGAAATTATATTTATTTGATTATTACAAGTAAAAATTTATTTAAGATATGATAATATCTATTAATTGGGACAATCTTGATGTTTCGGTATACCGGTTATCACAATTTCGGTATACCGTTTCTTATTATTTCAGTATTCGGTTGACATAAAAAAAATTTATTGGGTAAAATTATCATTTTAACCTCATCCTAATTTTTATTTTGTCCTAATATCATTTATAAGATCTCATCCTATATTATTGATTAAAATACTATTATTCTATATTTTTATTAATATTTAAATAAATTTTCATTTTTTTTTACAAAATCCTTATGTTGTTCTAATCCTAACTGTGTCAACCGAAATTTTTAAAATCCTTACTGATTACTCACAATTAATTATTTTATCAAAGAAAATACAAATAGACGAATTGTTACAAAGGCAACCTAGATCCCAAGATGATAGAAGGATACAATTGGGATGCTATTACTGTAGAATTTTGTAGACAGGCTCGCTGCAGAGATTTTTGGTCACTGCAGCGAGGAGATAAGCTGGAAGGCTTTCGTTGCAGTGAGTGTGAGCATCAGTAGGCTTGCTTCAATGGACCCAATGTCAGCACAATAAAAAATGATGTAGTTTTGGATAAGTGAACCCCCACTCTGTAAAACACCCCAAGCTTGGGATTTTGGGGACAGAAATCGAAAACCTTCATTCCCAAACCCTTCCCTACTCTCTTCTGGTCAATCCATCATCTATCTTTCTCTTTCCAAGATCAAAGTAAGGGCTTATGTTGGTTTTTTCATCTCCTTCCCCTCCTTTACAAGTTCCATGGTTTGAGTTTTGTTATTTCTCTTATTGTTATCAAGTGGGGGTGCTCCCCCAATGTTGTTAGAGCTAGATTAGAGTTGTTTAGAGATTAGCAGAGATAAATCTTGAGTCAATGTTGCTTTATAGCAGTTGTTAGTGTCATTCTATGCTTCAGTGGTCAAATTGGTGGTGCCCGCATACTCCCGGCTCCAAACGATAAGTGAATTCAAGCTCATGGCCTTAGTTTTGCCATTATAATTATGTTTGATGCATGATGATAGTTGAGCATGAAAGTAGAGATGAAAATATATATGATTTAGATTTTACAAGTTATAGCAAAGAATATGATTTTGAATATGGCATGAAAATGTGTTTTAGAAAACCATGGGACCATGATTAGTACATTGTATGTTATGGAAATATTTTCTGTACATCTCTAAGAGATTCATTTATTGCGAGAGTATATGATTTACTAAGTTATGAGCATATCCAACATGTTACAAGAGTTGTGACATACTTATATTTCAGGCTAGAGATTTCGAAATGTGATTTTAGAGTATCAGTTAAGATATTTTGGCAAAGAATATAAAGTAGAGTTGTTTTATTATAATACTAGAGATTTTCGGATTATGGACTTTTCCATTTCAAAGTTGATGTTAGAGTTATTAAGTTATAAAAGAGGTTATCTTGAGAAATGAGATTTTAGAAATTCAATTTTGTGATATTCGAAAAATATGGAATTCAGTATGATTTGTAGTGACTACCAGATACATATTTTGTGAGCTTGAAATTGGAATGCCTACAAGCAGGTTATGCAACGTTCGGGGACGAAGTCAGGGAGTGATCGCCGGTGCAAGAAGGCACGGACAAGGAATTGCTCCTGGCAGACTTCCAAGCAGAGAGGTACATGAATGAACCGATTACACACCCGAATGAGAAAGATCCTAAAGACTTTGTAGGTATAGGACTATACAGTTAAGAAGGGCTTATATGAATTGATTTGTACTACCTATACCAACAAGATGCATGTTCTTTTTTGGTAGCCCATCACTAAAAAACTCCATAGTTAAGTGTGCTTGACTTGGAGTAATTTTGGGATGGGTGACCTCCTGGGAAGCTTTCCCAGGAAGTGTATGAGTAAGGACAAAGCACGCTGAAAAGACTCGTGTTGGTTTGGGGGGGACAGTCGTCAATCCATAAAGCAGCAGGAGATGTTACAAATGAAATCAGAGCCTGCACCTCTCCTAGTATGGTGTGGTTCGAGGACGAACCAAGCGGAAGCTGGTGGGCATATAATGCCCAAGGATGAAGTCAAGGAGTGATCGCCGGTGCAAGAAGACACGGACAAGGAGCGGCTCCTGGCAGACTTCCAAGCGGAATGATACATGAATGAACCGATTACACACCCGAATGAGAAGGATCCTAAAGATTGTGTAGGTATGGCATTATACAGTTAAGAAGGGCTTATATGAATTGATTTGTACTACTTATACCAACAAGATGCATTTTCTTTTTTGGTAGCCCATCACTAAAGAACTCCATAGTTAAGCGTGCTTGACTTAGAGTAATTTTGGGATGGGTGACCTCCTGGGAAAAGTGTGTGAATAAGGACAAAGTACGCTGAAAAGACCCATGTTGATTTGTGAGGACAATCGTCAATCTATAAAACAGCAGGGGATGTTACAGGTTATCCCTCGGGCATGATTTCACAGTCACAATTATGCTAAAGTTAGGTTGGTAGAGTTGTATGAGTCCAGAGTTTTCCGAGTTCCAAGAGTTTTTATATTTAAATGATTTGATTAAAAAGTTAGAGTATGAATATGATTATTTTAGAGATTTGTGAAATATTATGATGATTTCTAGAGTAGAGCATAAGCTTATGAGAGAGTTTTAGAGAAATAAGTATTTATGACTGAGAAAACCTATGGTAGCTATAGAGAAAGAGACTGTAAGTTAACAGCAGCTATTCCGTTAACCTTGGTATACCAAGTCATCTCCAGGGCTAGAGAAATCAGAAATTGAACCTATTTAGGTGTCCGATTTGGATCACTGAGGAATCCTAGAGATCAGATATTCGCTATGCCATGGTTGACATGTATAGCTAGAGAATGTATCGTAATGCAATGCATAACTAGAGATTTTTGTTTCTCTATTAGAGTACTGTTAATTATATTTATGAAAACTGTTGATGTTTTTAAGAGAATATTTGGTTTAAGAGCCATTATGTATATGAGAATGATTCTCTTGTTGGAGTAAGAATTTAGAGATGTTTTCCTATGAATGTAGGAATACAGAGATATATTTTCTATGAGATTATATATATAAATGTCAAATGGTTTATTATTATTGCATGTATATTGCATTGTGTATATTATCCTTGGTTGTCCCATATAGGTGATGGGTGAGATCTCACTTAGTGAGTTTGATGACTCACCCCTCTCCTTTCTTCCTCATAGATTCAGGTATAGATGTAGCCCAAACTCTGGTTTGGTTGACACAGTCATTTTTCAACAATGAGTCTTACTTTGGAGTAAGGCTTAGCTTAGAGTCTTGTTAGAGTAGAGTGCTCTAGTAGATGTGTAGGCAGGATTCGAGCCATATATTATTTTCAGATTATGTATTTAATTTCAGTATTTGGACAATTATGTATATCTTTCAGTTCACCAGTATGGATTTGAAATTATAGAGTTTGAATAGAGTTTATTTAATGCATCAGAGATGTATTCATGATTCAGATCACATGTTTTCAGAGTATGATTAAGATGTTTTCAAAGCTTAATATATCAAGTATCTCAGTTTTATAATTCTAGATATAAAGTCTATACAGAGTTTTAAAGGAAGTTATGATTTTTGAATGATAAGTATACTATTTTATGCATATAGAGAGACTCAGAGGTCACGAGACTAACGTGAGGATGAGATTTCTCATGTGTCGATCACGTTCCCCAGTTGGATTGTGACGATTGTGTTTGGTTTTATATCCATTTTTACGTTTGATTTTATTTTGCTCATTTGTTTCGCAGAAAATTCATATGAGAGGGAATTGCTATTGTATCGAGAACAACACTTTTCTGATGCAATTCACTGTATAATCAAACTAGCTGATGATTTTAATAGCAATATTAGACAAAATACATAAGCTAATCCCTATTGGAATTTGTTTTTATCGTTCCACCTTCTTCAATTTATTTTTTCTTCATTATTTTGTAATGCTAAAAATTGCTAAATTCAATATCTACATAGCTATTGAATTATAATTTCAATTCTATTTATAAACACTAATTATGGAGGATGAATAATATTTTGGAACAAAATTATATTTTTATTTAAAATTTTCATTGTGCATTAATATTGTACAAATTAATTGTTAACTATTATTTTTTTTATTTTGATGTGAATTGAATATACTAATATATGCATATCTATTGATTGATTTTTCTTCTAATATGTGCATTTACTGTTCCCTTTTCTTTTCTCATGCTAAAATTTTAAATTAATTGATAAAATTTAAAATATTATTTTTGTATCTATATACAATCCATATTTATTTGTGTTTACTTTTCAAAAGTATAATCAGTATTAATATATTATTTTATTTAGAAAAATATAATTATCAATTGATTTCTGATTTTATTTTCCAAATCTCCTAATGTTACACACACACAACAAAAGAATAGAAACACAACCAAAATTAATAATAAATTATATTATTACCCTTTTTTGTAAGTTTAATACTATAACATTTAATTGATACTAATATCCATAATAATCAATAACGTATACATAGTAATAGTATTATTATCCTTTCCATTACCATTTTAAAATTTTTCTTTTTTTTAAATCTTTTTTAATAAATCTATGAATACATGCAGGGATTCAAATCTTAGCAAGAAATGAGGAATGAAGATCCATGATGGGAAGAGAGTAAAATCCTAAATGAGAACAAGGTTGGGAGAAAAGTTTTTAACTTTCAATCTAGAGCTTTTGAAAATTATATATATATATATATATATATGTGTGTGTGTGTGTGTGTGTGTGTGTGTGTGTGTGTGTGAGTGTGTATGTGTCTCACTATGCTATATTTAATTCTTTGAAACATAAACATCTCAATTTTTCAATTCCACAGTTGTTTTATTTATTTTTTTTGGAAAAAACTTCAATTTTTCAGAATTAAAATATTTTTAAAAAATAAATTCCACAATTTATACTTCTTTGATAATGATATTAATTATTTATTAATTTTTAAAAAATTAAATAAATACAATACTTTTTTAATTGAAAATAATTATGTAATTGATATACTAATTTAATAATTGAGATGAAATAAATTAGGATTATATATGATTTTTTTTACTAATTATAATATATATTTTAAAATTAATGTTTTAATTTACTAAAAGGATGTAAAATGAGAGGATGTATAATTGAATTAACATAAATTAAATTTATTCACTAATTTTTTATTAATGAGAAAATATATTTTAATGTTTTTATAAATTAAATACTTTAATTTACTAAAAAGATGTAAATAACTAGATATGACAAAACAAAAAAAACCAATGAAAGTAAATACACAAAGGCATTACTAGCAATATCGGATAAGAATGAGAATAGATTTTATCTTTTTAGGATGACTGATAAGGAAAAGTTCTCATTTGTTAAACCGAGCAAGGATAGGGATGATACCCTGATTTTTTCAATTATCTTTATTAGATTTATATTTTGTATGCATTTTTAATTTGAATTATGTTGCATTAGTAGCATTTATTACTATGGATATTTATGTTTTGAATTTCAAAATATTTTTAATTTTTCTCTTTTTAAAATTTTTTAATAAAACCATGAATACCTATGGAGATTCAAATCCCCATGGGGATAAGGAATGGAGACCCATGATGGAAATGAGGATGGGGATCAGAACACAATTTCAAATTGGGATAGGGCATGAGACATATTTCCTTTCTTATGGATACTTATCGTCATTTCTATAAATGACTCACATAATTAAATTATCCACTTATTTTCTTTCGTTTTTTAATAATTTCAACTTTTGAAATGTGCAAAATATTCATGAAACTCTTTATTATTAGTTATAGATCATCTACTGAAATTTTTTCAACCTTATAAATATGATATTTGAAATACTTAATTTTTAATTGAAAATATTCAAAATAATTCATGAAAATGTGCAAAATATTCATGAAACTATTTATTAATTTTTAAAAAATTAAATAATTACAATACTTTTTTAATTGAAAATAATTATGTAATTGATATACTAATTTAATAATTGAGATGAAATAAATTAGGATTATATATGATTTTTTTTACTAATTATAATATATATTTTAAAATTAATGTTTTAATTTACTAAAAGGATGTAAAATGAGAGGATGTATAATTGAAATAACATAAATTAAATTTATTCACTAATTTTTTATTGATGAGAAAATATATTTTAATGTTTTTATAAATTAAATACTTTAATTTACTAAAAAGATGTAAATAACTAGATATGACAAAACAAAAAAAACCAATGAAAGTAAATACACACAGGCATTACTAGCAATATCGGATAAGAATGAGGATAGATTTTGTCTTTTTAGGATGACTGATAAGGAAAAGTTCTCATTTGTTAAACCGAGCAAGGATAGGGATGATGCCCTGATTTTTTCAATTATCTTTATTAGATTTGTATTTTGTATGCATTTTTAATTTGAATTATGTTGCATTAGTAGCATTTATTACTATGGATATTTATGTTTTGAATTTCAAAATATTTTTAATTTTTCTCTTTTTAAAATTTTTTAATAAAACCATGAATACCTATGGAGATTCAAATCCCCATGGGGATAAGGAATGGAGACCCATGATGGAAATGAGGATGGGGATCGGAACACAATTTCAAATTGGGATAGGGCATGAGACATGTTTCCTTTCTTATGGATACTTATCGTCATTTCTATAAATGACTCATGACATAATTAAATTATCCACTTATTTTCTTTCGTTTTTTAATAATTTCAACTTTTGAAATGTGCAAAATATTCATGAAACTCTTTATTATTAGTTATAGGTCATCTACTGAAATTTTTTCAACCTTATAAATATGATATTTGAAATACTATTTATATTTTTCTCCATTCGTTTAATTATTGACTTATTTTCAAAATAAATTTATATATTTAATTTTTTTATAAGTTAAATTTAAATAAATTATTATTTATTTTCCTTAATAAACAATAAACTATTTTTATTATCACCCCGTGCAACACACAGGTCAAATAACTAGTTATTGTAATGTGTCAAAGCTACTCAAGTTTGATACCTTTATCAAAACATAATACATGATCGTACTACTTTAATGCTCCTTAATTGTAATTAACGAAAAAGATTACAATATCTACTTCATAAACTTTAGTGTGTGTTTGGGTGGAGTATTTCTAAAATATAAGAAAATTTAAAATACTAGAAAATTAAAATAATTTAATTAAATTCCCTTCAATTTTTATATTTTTGTTTGGATAGATAATTATATTTCCTTTATTTGTAAAATATTTTATTTAGGTGAAGTAATTATATTACTATAATTTTAACATATTTTATTTCAAAAACATAATATTTTTTAAATAATTTTTATTAATAATTTAAATTCAACCAATCTGAAAATCATTATAATGAGTTCATATTTCATAAATTATCTTAAATTTCATTCACAAAATATTCTAAATTTGAATTACAAAGTTTAATTATTATATTAAGAAATAGAATGATACGTAAATATGAGATTATGTAATATAAACTAAATATTAAAAATTTTAAAATGCAACAAAATGAATTAAAAATAAAATTAAACAAAAATCTTATAAATATTAAGAAATTATAATTGAATATAGTAAGAGTAAGATTTAACAAAATGAGAAAAAATATGTACTTGTACCTGTAAGGATTTTCAAAATTTTCTCTTTGTAGATGGAATTAAAATCCTCTATTTTAGGTAGATAAAACCACTCTTTAAAATCTCTTAAATTTTGTAATTTCTTCTAAGTAAATATTCAAATAAGATGTTTTAACATGATAAATTTTAAATCCTTTCAAAAATTACATTCATCTTTATAATCGCTCCATCCAAATGCACACTTAGACAAATTCCCTTTTATTTGTTCTTCAAAGAGCATGGATATTCATATCAAATTGTCACTTTAAATTTCGGTTTCATTCCCTACCGGAACTTGAAAAAGTATAAAGTACTTGATCACTGTGGTTAATGGTTTTTAAAAATAAATTTGCATCATCGTAAGAAACTGATTCAAAAATAAATTTATTTTACATATTTTAGAAACTATAAGAAGGTTAGTTCTCAAAATTAAAATCACAAAATTTGTATTATTATGAGTTGATGTATTAAATAAACTAGTTTTGATTTTAACCTTATAAGATTGACTCATATGATTAATATTATTATGTCCAACTAAATAAAGTGTTACATGAATTTCTTTTTTTCAGATGTTAAGGTCATTTTTACCTTAAAACTTGATCGTTAAATCATTTACAACTAAAAAATTTTATTTTTATTTGAAAAATAATTCAAGTTACTTTTTTTTGAAAAAATTAAGTAAATTAATTCTCAAAATTAAAATAAAATAAAATAAAATAAAAATATTACTATATTTCTAAGTAATTGATTGTCGTATTCAATGGTTTCCAAAAGAAATTTGCCTTATTATATGAAGTTGATTTGTACTTCACATTGTGTAAAAAAAATGTTCTTAGTGTCAATGGTACTATCATTTCTTGTTTTCTCTTTTTATTGAACTTACTCCAACAATGATTTCAATACTATTAGTTCCAAAATAAAATAAACTAGATTGAAAATTTATACTTATATAGGTCTATTATGGAGGTGGATCCCGACATCGAGATTCACCGCAAACGGGGTCCTCGACAAGATCCCAAGACAAAGAACTGACCTCCTTCAAAGGAGACGCGAATGTGACTAGTCCGAGATGCATGGGCTAAAAGGGCCTAAACTCATTCTCCCTGGCTTGTATGCAAAATGCCAACCAAGGATGAAGAACATATACAAAAACCTATGAGCACAGTGTAGGTTGAAAAGTGTGCATGAGAAGAGAGGGTTAAATCCTGCTTTCACTTTTCTTTTCTGAAAATCTAAAACAAGTACTATCAAATGTGAACTTAAAATGCAATGGAAATATTGTTAATAGTGAGTACCAGAAAGTAACTTTTTGAACTTCAACAAAAAGGATGTAAGAACTGATATAAAGCTATTTTCCAAAAGAGAGTTGATAACAAACACAGAACATAATATAAAGTAGATTTAGGAAAAAGAGAGATATTGCACAAGAGATTTTATACTGGTTTGACCAATATACCTACATCCAATTTCTTAACAACCTGTTGAGTTCCACTAATCATCTATTTCTCAACCCTGAGAAAGTCAGATAGTCTATAGCCTCCTCAAGCTATCTCACATGACCAATAGCACACTTTATTGCCATTCCCTAGTAGTCTTTGACTAGTCTCATCAAGCAATCTCGCAATAATCACTACCGAATCAGGGTATAAAGATTTATCAAGGTTGGGTCACTCCAACAATAAACCATTTTCCCTCCTATTCTGTAAAGTGCACCATTTTAACAAGAAACATGCTTTGTAAAGTGCTGATTCAGTTTTTGGACTTTGCTTTGATCATGATTGCTTCAATTAGAGCATGTTGGTGAATATATCATTATGATTGAAGATAGTAACCATAACTTGTGTAACATCCTAATTTTTAACCCAATACTTTAGAACATATTTAGGTTAATCATTAGTCTGCTACGTCATAGTTTCCTTCTTATGTTAAAATACTTAGCGGAAAATACTGGTAAATTTTTTTTTGAATTATAAAAGCAAAGTGAGAGCCGCGCGACACGATAAGAAATGAAGCACATAAGAAAATAAGGCAAGCATCACAACATAAAGCAAGTAAAGGCACATCATGATAAAACTGAACTGCATATTTATATAATATGATATGCCCACTTATGGAGAGTGGGATTTAGTTTAGTACAACATGAAACAAATACATCAAAAGAAAATACAAAGGAAAGTGTGACGGAAAGCATAAAAGCAAACTCCCCAACCCAAGTGCAACTAAAGGGATAACCTCTAAACAAAAGAAGGTTTATCCTCATCTAGGTGGTGTGTGCACTACCCTGGGTACTCCATTGGTCATCCACTACCTCCTACTGGCTTCCATCCCGCGAGCAAGGCACATACCCGGCAAACTGGGCGAGCTCCTCCGGCGTGTAAAGGCGAAGCGGGGATCGGGAGTGACCCCCACGATGTGGCCGCATCTCCGGTCATCGTGCTAGCCAAGGCTGAGTCACAGTGTCCTCACTGCCCTCTTTTATCAGTGGTGGAGTGGGGGCAGAGCTCTCACTGTACAAATGGGTAGGCGGGTCCTCTGATGGGTCGGTCTCTGAGAAGTATGTCCGGTGCACGTAGTCAGGGTAATCGCGCATGGCTGAAGCGGCGGTATGCATGCAGAGCACTCTCTTGTTGTGCGTATGCGCGCACTCAAAAACCCGCTCGTCGTCGCCGTAGGGTGCTATCGGGGAGAAGCGATGGGTATGCACAGGGTGGGCGAAGGGTCGTCCGATGAACATGAAGACACGAACCGTATACTGACCCTCAAAATGGTATGATCCATGCTCCAGATCATAGTGCACCTCCCACGTCGGGGTGTCCACAAAAACCATGAACGTCGCCATCTGAAGATGTGACGGGAAGAAAAGATAGAGGGAGTGAGAATTTTGCTAAAGAATCTCAGTAGGGCCTCCTACTACCTAGGTGTCATCATCTACGTCCTCAGGAACCTTGAGTTTAATGCATAAAATAGGTGAGCATGCATTAAGTTCATTTTTAAGCTTTTGAAACATAGTTAGCCAAGGTCCATTCATTTTAGTATGATTCTTGATGTCATGGATGCAACATAGTAAAGAATATATGCATAGCTCTACTTAATGCAAGAATAATAATCATAACATTAAGAACATCATGATAGTGGCATAAAGTGGCAATTGAAATCTCATATGGGAAAACTTCGTGACATAATCATCATACTTTACTTCCTCATGGGCCACCCTAAAAGACATTTGTCTGGGGGTGCTCGGCCGAACCGGTGTCACCCAGAGCGTGTCACATCTCTAGGTTATGAGCTCATACCTAACTAGTCGTCACTAGTTCTTACTTATCAATCCCGATAAGCATATCATAATCATAATCCCGACTATCTAATACGGGCTAGGGGGCATTTCTTGGGGGTGCTCGGCCGAACCAGTGTCACCCAAGAATACATCTTGGTACCGATGTCACATGAGTTCTCTGGAGGTGCTCGGCCTAACCGGTGTCATTCAAAAACTCATCTTAGTATCTCATAAAGAAAATCTCATAAGTTTTTCAAAAACTTTCTAAGTCCCCAAATTTGTCAGAAATTCGACAGCGCAATAGTAGCTTGTCGGATTTCTTCCAAATTTACTTTATGCCACATAAATAAATAGAACATGCATCTTCAATCATAATTCCATCCGTCTACATAATCATTCTCAAATAACACATACATTCACATGTAACATTGAAACTCATTATGCTCTTGATCCTACGGTATCTTATGCTTTGATCCTTACGGACCTTAAACTTGAGATGTAATTATTCTATCGTTCTCTATCAACCTCTTATGCACCTAAGGATTCTCTTCTAACAAATTTTACTATCATTTATGCTCTTTAATAAATCTGGGCAGCACCACACTCCAAGGGTAGAGTTATATATCTATGATTACAGGGTTCTAGAACTTACGTTTTAGACCCTTTCTCGGTTCCGTCTTCGCCTAAGGCGCTATAAATTAAATCTAAACCAATTATGAGGCATTCCTATGCCTAAGAACTAATTATAAACCATGTTTTCCATTTTATGAGGTTGCTGGACAGAATCCAAAATTTAAATGTTCTAGGAGTTTTAGAATTGCACTTTTATGGTTTTCTAGTTGCTAGTTTCTCTATAGGTGCTAAAATTCAATCCTACTTCAAATGTAACCAAATTTTTCATGCTTAATTAATCCTAAACTGAATGTTATCATACTAAAACAGTTTTGGCATTGTTTAAGATTAAAGGGGTTAAACACGTTAAATTCCAACTTTACGATTTTTCTATGAAACTAGTTTCTCCCCTAACATGCATAAAAGTATTCCTACCTCATCATATATCATTTTCACGCATTCTAACACATCAAAACATCATCATACAGCCACAAACATATCAAGGCAGAACTGAATTGTTTAAGTCCAAAAAGACACATAATTTGACATTTCTAAAGCATATAAGTTGCTAGTTTCCCTTGGAATCATTTTAGGACTTCTAAAACTCTTTGCAAACCATTTTATTTTATCAAGAGGCTAAAAACAACCTTAGGTCAGTAACCAATTTAATTCTTCTTTAGAAGAGGAATAAAATCATAATTCATGTTGGTCATAACTTTTATAAAACTCATCAAGCTTAAAGAAAATACTAGAACATAGGTTGTTGGCCCTTGTAACTAGTTGGAACTCATTCCAAGCTCATCATCATTACTTGCCTGAAAGTATTCATTCAAAGAATGCTTCCATATTGAACTTTAACTTGAGATAAAATGAGCAAGTCTTTGAGCTCTAGGTCTTTAAGTGATGACATAATATAAACATGCTATGCACTTCATTTTTATTCTTCATTACAAAGTAAAGTGAGAACTTTAAAGTAAATATGCAAGACTTGAAAATAAATATGCAAGACTTGAAATAAATATGCAAGGCTTGAAATTTAAATATGCAAGGCTTGAAATAAATATGTAATGCAAGTTCATTTCTTTATTTTAGTGCTCTAGGCCCAGCAACAATCGACTTTAAGGCCGAAATAGAAAGGCTTTGAGAATTAATTAGGTGATAATGCAAGTCTTGTTTTAATCTTTGAGTCCTTAGGTGATGACTTGAAAATAAAGATGCAAACCAAGAACATAAACATGACTGCAACCTCAAAGTAAATATGCAAGTTCATTTATATCTTATTAGAGCTCATACAAGACTTTTAGATGAACTTTAACCTTAACCCAAACTCATCATGATAAGATAAAGTGAGGTCTAGAGTTCTTAGAACCCAAGATAACATTCCTTAAAAATATAACCTTAAATGAGCTTTATAACACCTTTTTGAAAACTCAAACTTTAGAGATTTCTTTGTGGTGAACATAAAGTCACCAACTAGAACTCTCATCATCAAGCTATCATGTTGGACCGCCCAAGTTGG
The DNA here is from genome assembly GCA_031216125.1 of Dalbergia cochinchinensis. NCBI lineage: Eukaryota > Viridiplantae > Streptophyta > Magnoliopsida > Fabales > Fabaceae > Dalbergia > Dalbergia cochinchinensis. Next base: position 26,439,580 of record CM062375.1, on the reverse strand, counting down.
TTGGCCGAAATTTTTTTTGAAAAGGAAAAGAAAGAAACTGAAACTTAAAAGCAAGAAAGAACCCTTTTGAAACTCTAGAGACCATGATCTTGATGATGTATTAACACCAATATCATGAGTCCCCATCATTGAGTTCATGTAACCATATTAAAACATCATCAAAGTTAAAGATTTCAAGGTTCAAGAAAGAAAGAACTATAAACATTTTTAACTCAAGAACAAAGATCAAGCTTTAGAGGTCTGTTCAAGTGATGAACATCATCATGAAACCCTCATCATCAAGCTTTTATTCCTTTGTTTTCAAAGGCTCATGGCCGAAAATGAAGAAGGAGGAGAAGAAGAAAAGAAGTTCCAAAAAGATTCAAGAGAAACCATGAACACATAACTAGATTAAGAACTTAGATGAAAGAAACACTTGAAAGAAAATCCCTACCAAGTGATTGGAGGTTGAGATGAGTGAAGAGAATAAAGAACTTGAAGAACTTGGAACTTGAACTTTGAGAGAAAAAGAAAACTTTGAAGTGCTCTTTGAAAACTTACACTTAGCAAATGAACCTAAAATGATGCAAGTTCACCCAAGCATGCTATTTATAGAGAAATGAAACAAAATGAGAGGTGTAAATGGGAGAGAGAGCTTCAGCCATTACAGCACAAGGAGGAGAAAATATCTTCTCCAAGGTATGGTTCAAGACATGGTGGAAGGCATGGCTAGGTATGGGTTCAAGTATGGGTGCAAGTATGGGTCAAGCATGGTTCTTTGAGTGAGAAACAAATCAACATGTGATGTAAATGGAGGAAGGAGTGGCTGAAAATGCATCAGCCATGTGGGAGGATTTCTTGCATTTTAATTGTGGTTTATAATTGTGTTTAAGTGTATCTTTGATTAGGATTAAGATTAGGAATTTGTAAGAAAGTGTTTGGGTGAGAAAAATGGGTAATTAAGGTTGTCAAGACATGTTTAAGGAGTGGTCTTGCATCATTAGTGAGTTATAAATTCATTTTAGTTCATAAACAACTCTAGACACAATTCCATGATTTAAGGAATTGGAAAAAGAAAATACTATTCAAGATTCCAAGATTGGAATCTTGATTTTTAAAAAGAGATTTAAATCTAATCTAAGCAATTTTAGGTTCTAATGAATTTTAATAGCTTATTTTGACCCTAGATTAATTATGAAAATTAATTAATCTTCGATTAGAGCCTAATATTGCTTAGGTTTGCTTAATTATGTCATTAAGCTCAAAAACACTATTCTAGGGGCAAAATCATAATTTTGCACTAAAACTGCCCGGGACCACCTGGGCTTAAACAGACGCTTTTAAACATGTAAAAACATTGTTTTAAACCTTCGGGGAAAGTTTCGAGCTCAAACGACACCTTTACCCGGGTAAAAATGCTACAGGGGTATTTTGGTCATTTTGACCCGAAACTGCAGAAAATGAGACTTTTGCCTCCGAAACCATTCAAGGGCCATCCAATCCCCTTCAAACATTGGGTTGGCCCTTCGAGGACTGCTGGGCCGACCATCCTCAAATTCCGGGCAGAAAATGACCTCAGGGGGCATTTTGGTCATTTTCCTCTCAGACAGAAAAATCGAGGCATTACAACTTGCTTCAGAGGATGATGAAATTCTTCATTGTATATCAATTTCTGAAGATGAAGGCTACTTTTTGAAGATCTGAAACTTGGCTTCTTGTTTTTGAAATCATTCCTTCATGCGTTAAACATAATAATGTTAGCTTCAGAACCCTGTCAAAATGCACTAATTAGTTTTGAATGACAACAAAACCAATCTAAGGAAAATGCTTTGAGGAACGACTGATAGCTGTTTTAAGTTTCTTGCAAGATTATAACAAGTTTATATCATTTAGCAAGAGTAAGGCTTACCCAAATGAGAATATATTTCACTCTGTATGTGTAAATATGTTTTTCTCATGTTATAAGGTATGAACTGAAATGGAAGTGAAATTATATTCTTACTCAAACAATCAATAGCCAACGATCTGAAGAAGATATCAATGCTATAAGAAACCAAGTCTTGAGACTTCAGAAAGTAGAACTAGATATCAGAAAGTATGCTTACAATGAAGATATCAAGCAATCTCTAAAGACCATATGTTACATTATCTTAAATCACCACTATCGCAAATCAGTCATTATCATAAAGCTTGGATTGAAGATCAGAAAGTAAAGAAATCACCAAGAATCTATAACCACATGTCAGAAAGCTCACTTCACTATGGGGCACTGAGCGTTATTGGAAATAAAGGGAAATTTGAATTTGAATTTGAAAGAGTCAAATTCCAGTATCAGAACCAATCAATCATCCCTTTTGCCCTTGAAGTCAACCATCCCAAGTCTTAGAAGAAAAAGTTCAGAAACCATGGTTCAAAAAGTAAGAGTAATTTCTGAAGGACATCAGAAATCATTATTCCATAATGGCTTTTGCAAACTGATCTGACAGACAAACAGGCTACACTTCTAGACTATCTTTCCAAGACACAGATAGATGATCAACACGTGTCCCTAGAAGAACAAATCATAGGCAATGGTCACTAGGAAGACTTTCTTTAAATAGAGATACTGAGATCTAATGTTTAAGAGAGAGACTCAACACTTCAAGAGGAAAAGAAGAGAACTGCTGCTATTCCTTATGGGATCATGCTAACCAAAATCTTCTAATACTTGCACTATCCATTGGAAAACGAGTGGTACGAGTATATGTAAGGAACTATGTATTCCCAAAGTTCCTTCAAGACCCTAAGAAGACCAACCGGTGCTTCCTCATCTAGTCGAAGAAGGCAAAGTTAGAGGATAAAAGATATTCTACTCAATTTTGCTGCATAGGATGCAAAGGAAAGGTTCAGAAAAAAAAAAGAACAATGATTGAGATTAAGAGTAACTCAGAGGAGGACACTACCGAGTTTGAAGAATCATCCTATTCTTCTCAATTGCATTATGGCTAACTGCGTCTTATAGAGGAGGAAACGTCATCGACCCGGACATGGGCTAGATAAGGAAGAATAGAGGTCTTCTTTCACCTCTATACCCTCAGGGTCTTGTATGCAAGGATCATCTTCTTCATCTGAGTCTTCAAGTTATGACTCAGATCCCTCTAAGCATAAGGAGTCTTCAAGTTTTGAGTCAGAGCCTTCAGAACATGAACATATAAGCACAGTCCCTGCTTTAGATGTACCTCTGACTGCAGACTCTATTCTTGCTCTCTTGAAGAACCAATTCCTCCTCCTGCTCCAACTGTCCCGGAGTCATCTCAAGCTCAGAATGCTGATCCCTCATCAAGTCAACCACCTCCAGCAACACAGCCAAGCATCATAGAAGAACAAACTCTACTACATGACCGATGCCTTATCAGTGACAGGTTGGATAAGCCAGAAGCTATGTCTACTGCATAGAATGCTCAACATCAACATCATGAAGAACATCTATCTCTGATTCTTCACACTTCTCAGGAAATTCTTTGTAAAATTTGGTATCGAGGCTGAAGATGGTGTTTCTAATTCTAGGCACACCTTCTTTTTGATGATGTCAAAAGAGGGAGAAAGAAAAAAAAGACTTGAAGAAAATCAAGTGTTATGGAATTCAGGGGGAGGCTATGAAATCAAGTGCTATGGAATTCAGGAGGAGACTAGGCCGAGTAGGAGCTTAGAAAAATTTTTATTTTTCGTATTATTTTGTATACATATTTTTTAAAAAAGCTTTGGCAGATAGCTTATTATGTTTTAAACAATTTGTTATATCTATTCAAATACCACGCTTATGCGATATCTTGATTCTGATGCTTTTCTGTCTTATGCCCTGAGTGTTACCGACCATAGTTGGGTAGCATGGGCTGTTACAAATGGTATTAGAGCCAGGACCGGAATCAGTGTGTTAGCAGGGACACTGGCCCCTCTAGGGGGTGGTAACTAGACCAACCTTGGTTGGGTAGTTAGTCCCACATCGGTTAGAGCGGGAAACAAAACATGCCTTATAAAAGGGTGTGGATACCTTTGTTAGCTCCAGAGCCCTATCAAGATGTGTGCTAATCAGTTTTGAATGACAACAAAGTCAATTTAAAGAAAATACCTTGAAGAATGACTAATGCTTGTCTTGAATTTCTTATAAGATCATAAACAGGATTCTTTCGTTAGCAAGAATAAGGCTTACTCAAATGAGAATATATTTCACTATGTATATATAAACATGTTTATCCATGTTATGAGACTTGAACTGAAATGGAAGTGAAATAATATCCTTATTTAATCAGAAAATAGCTAACGATTGAAGAAGAATCAACGTTACAAGAAACCAAGTCTTTTTTAGTCTTCAGAAAGTAGCACTAGGCTTCAGAAAGTACATCGGAAAGGAAGAAATCTCATGATCTATGAAGCCAAAGTGTTTTGCCATCTTCAATCATCAAATTCGTAAAGATTAGATCATCAACAAATAAGTGATTGAAGATAAGAAAACTCATATATCATCAAGGAAAGATTACCATACTTCAGAAAACTTACACTTAGCAAAATAGTGCAAATCTATAAGGAAATGAAGGGAAATTTGAATTTCAAATTTGAGTTTGAATTTGGAAAAGTCAAATCCCAGTGTCAGAACTAGCTGATAATCTCTTTTGCTTTTGAAGTCAACTATTCAAAAGTTCTAGAAGAAAAAGGTTTAGAAACCATGGTTCAGAAAGTAAGAGTAGTTTTTTGAAGAGCATCAAAAACCTATATTCTTTAACGACTTCTGCAAACTGATTTAATCGATGATAGGCTACTCTTCTAGATTATCTTTCCGAAACACAAATGGATGATCAATACGTGTCCTTGAAAGATCTGAGTAAAGGCAACAGTCACAAGGAAGACCTCTATAAATAGAGATGTTGTGCTTATAAAGAAAAGGTCTTAACGAAAAGAAAAGAGCTAAAATGCTGCCAAGTTCTTCCCTTCATTCTTATGTAATATTCATTATTGCTTGTAATCCTTTCCTTGTTCATAAAATCTTCTTCTTGCATCCTTCATTAATAGTATGTTCTTCTAAGGAAGAATATCTAGAAAGAAGTAATTCAAGTATTTCCAAAAACTTTCATGATATATCCACAAAAATCTTCAGTATAGGTTAGTTTGAGTAGTAACTCAAACAAATAACCTTTGTATTCATGATCCAAAAGTAATCAGTGTGAGATAGCCTGAAGAGACTTGTCAAATACTACTTACAATGTGACAGTAAGAGTGTTTTACTTGTCACGGTTTCTTAGCTTGGAGAGGCTAATGCAAGACTACTCGGTTCAACTTGAAGAGACTGGTGAATAACTACTTGATTTGTGATAGTAGGGGTGTCTATTGGTCACTGAACATAGCTTGTGAAGACTACTGTAAAGACTATCTTTGTTCTTTCTCAGGTTAGAGAAAGAGTTAGTGAAACTCAACAGTTGTTGACAACTGAATATAGGCAGGTTTGGTTGAACCAATATAAAATCACCTGTGTTGAATCTTCTTTTCCCTTCATCTTTTTTTTTGTTTCCATATTTGTTCTTGTATCAGTATTTGTTTTGAAAAGACTATCTTAAGTTCTTCTGTTACTTGTTTAGTTTAGAAAGTTCATTTTCTGAAGTATCTAACGCTATTTTTCTGCTATGCTACAAGTTCACAAGTTGATAGCTTTTGATAAAGTTTTTCAGATCTTCACTAAGCAAAGAAACATAAAAATATGATTCAAACCCTATTCTCATGTGTTTTTCTACCTACAAGTGGCATCAGGCTTGGCCTCTAAGGGATTGAGCAATCCAACGACTGTAGATGATAAAGATTCGAAGAACAAATGACACAAAATATTCAGATTGTTAAAGGCCATTCCATTAACAGACCACCATTTTTTTATGGTGGAGATTATATATACTAGAGGGACAGAATGGAGATATTTATAAAATACACAAGTCTTAACTTGTGGGAAATTATATAAGAAGGAGATTTTTTTCCAAGGGAGGAAGCTCTAAGAACAAATGATGAACCCTCATTATCCAAAGAAATCCCAAGGAGTAGGTGGACAGAGCAACAAAAAGGCAGAGTTCAACCAAACTCAAAAACCAAGTACCTACTTATGTGTGCTCTAAGCAAAGCTAAATATGACAAATGTAACACCTTAATATTCAACCCAACATGCCTAGGATGCATTCAAGTTAATTATTGGTTATTCTTCTTTTGTTTTAGTTCTTAACATTAAATTGTTAAAATACTTAGCGAAGATATGGGTATAATTTTTTTTTTGAAACTTAAAACAAAAACATGCGTCGCACATACTTAAAACAAACTATGTCATTCATCTCGCAACATACATGCAAATCACAACAACGTATAGCATAAACTGAGAACATTATCATATCATAATATTGACTTTAAATATCATGCCAAATAATAATAGTAATACTAACGTAGGAATATTCCATAAGTAAAATACCATAACAATTGTACCAAGCCCACTTCTAGAGATTACGCATACAATAATTCGAAAGCTAAGCATAACCATGATGTAGCTAAACCCCTCATAGGTGTGCATCTACTAAAACTAAGTTACAAGCAAGTACAAAGACGAGACAACTTCTAGGTGCTATAAGCATGAAGGACTATATCTGCACCACTCTGATATTGACCATAGTGCCATTCCTATGCCAGCATCACAAGGGAGTCCACGGACATCGCCATCAACCTTGTCTGAAGACGAAGATGGAAAGAAAGAGACATAGTAAGGAACTTATATAAGAATCTCAGTAGGGTTTCCATCTCCACACATGTGTCATCATCATTATCCCTATGAACCTCAGGTTTCATTATGAAATATTAGGCATATATATAAGGTTCAATTATTAAGTTCCAAATACCCAAAGCTGAGGCCTGTACCTTTTAATATGAATCTTAATGTCATGGATATATTACAATTTATTATGAATACATGCTAGTACTTTATGCAACAATCATACACGCAATGTCATAATGTAGAAACACAAGGAAACAAAAACAACCATGGCACACAGCTTTCCTCTTTTTCTTTCTTAGGTGGCTTAGCTTCCTCAATCTTTCTTTCATAGGGGCCAGCCTAATACTCCCCCCCTTTTGAGAGTTCTATGTTATGAGCTCATACCTAACTAATCATCACTAGTCTACACTCATCCTCTCGATAAGCAAATTCCTGACTCCCAGAATGCAGGTTAGGGGGCATTGGATTACTTTTCACTAGGCCCAGCCTATTACAAAAAGATCACCTCCTTGGATCACCTTACGCCGGGCCCGGCCCGTTATGGAAGGATCATTTTCAAGTGTTTTAAGTCAACTTTAATCTTAATATGATATTTAGAGATGCAAAACATGAGCATATAATCACATCATCATAACTTATCAATTGACATTTCATGCTCATAAAACGCATCAACTATGCATCTCAAATATCTCAACCATAATTGCAATTCTTCATAAAGTAATTCACATAAACATGCCATTATCAATATCTTATTGAAAAGTAAACATGCTCTTACCCAGTATGCCGGAATCAATGATAGGACTTAGCTAATGCATATGATATGCTCAGCAAGGTATACATATATATACACAATGTACTAAAGATCATCACGGATATCATTCACATTTTCACCCTCAAGTTGTCGGCAATTGCTCATTAGCCCTTAAACGGGTCAAAACTACAAATTGGTTTAACCTAACATTAGCAATTATTCTTTTATGTATCTAAGAGGTCAACTACAATGATTCCCACTGATTTTTAACCTCATGAACATTACCAAACAAAGCTATACAGTTTGGGTAGCACTTAGAAATAAATAGTTTCAGGGTTCGAGAAGTTACATCTTTGCCCCTTTCTAGTTACTAGCTTTTCCTAAGATGCTAAAATTAATTCCTACACCAATTATTAGTGATTCTCACACATATACAAAGTGTCAAACATCCTTTATAGAATTAATACATGCTGAAACAGAATCCATAATTCCAATTCTTAAGTGCTCTAGAAATCACATTTTTTTATCCTTTCTAATTACTAGTTTTTTCCCAAGTGCTAAAAATAATAACTACACTAATTATTAGCAAATTTTACACAATTAGACAATCCCAAACAACACCGTACAGAATCAAAACAGTTCCAACAGTAGCCAAAATTCAAATTGCTAGAAGCTTCCAAAAATTACAATTTTACACATTTCTAGTTACTAGTTTTGCCTAAAGTGTCAAGGATGATTCCTACAACAATTAATATTAATTTTCACATATCTAAACCATTCCAAACAACATGTTACAGATTTAGAAGGATCAAATCAGTAGCTATAATTTTAATTTCTTATAGCATCAAAAATTGCAATATTAATAATTTCTAGTAGCTAGTTTTCCTCTAAATTTATTCTAAGTCAATGAAAACACTTAAAAAGCCAATTTACCACTTTGAAAATGTACATAATACCTTTAAGACAGTAGCAAAAATAAAGATTTCATTAATAAGGTTTTGTCCATGAAAATCATATTTTTAATATCTTTAGAGTTTCAATTCTTTCAAAAATAAACAAAAGGATTATAGGCACAAGTTGTAACGCCCCAGTTTTTACTGCTATGTTAAGATTACCAAAATACCCCTAGGTAATTTTTATACATAATTCGAGGTCAAATGATTCTCAATAAAGGAATATAACATTAGAGAAACATCATAGGAGACTTGTTTAGCGATTCCTGCAAAAGTCGCAAACCCCGATTTTTCTGTACCTGTAAAATGACCAAAATGCCCCTGAGGTCATTTTTACCTAGAAAGTCAAAGATAACCAATCTAGATTATCTTTGAGGGGTTAGTTTAAGGCTTGATGGGGGATTATATGTGCCTTAGAGGTAAAAATCTCAATTCTCAATTTTTACCGAAAGTAAAATTACCGTTTTACCCCTGCAGTAATTTTTCATGAAATTACATAATTTCTGAATTCGATTTTCACTCAAAGATTCAAAATAGCTATTTCAAGTATGATTTGAGATTGTCCAATATTTACTGAGTGTTTTTATGTGAAATTACCTTTTTACCCCTAGTTGTGGTAAAATAGGTTTACTTGTGTAATTAAGGTAGTATTAAAACTCTATTTGAACTCAAATTGATTTTATTCATTAACCTTGAGTTTAAAATTAATTACCCAAGGTTAAAAATAATTACTTGAGGTAATTAGAGTCAAGATCTACCTAAGATAAATTTAAATTACCTTTCCTTGTCTTTTTAGAAGCTCATAAAGTTAGTGATGTTTTAGGTCAAAATTAAAATAACGGTTTAGTAAAATCTTGTACATTTACATTTTCTTATCCTAAGATTAGAACCTAAGTTACAAATTGGTTTTTACACATTTGAAATTAACCTCATTTACTAGCGTAAGATTTCTCTTTTTACCTTGTCTTGATTTGTCCTAAACACTTGACCTTTTACCGTTTTCACTAACCTATCAATTACTAATCTTTTACCTAAGTAAATACACATCTAATACATGATTTATCACTTATAAAATAACACAAATCTGATCATGAAAGCATCAGAAACCAGCACCCATGATCAGCCCAAATAACCATATTTTATTGCTTTTCTTTCAACATGAAAACATATCCAACATGACACCATACCTTGAGCTTTCTTTTTCATTATGTTTTTTGGCTAAATATAATCAAAAGAAATCCATCCATGTTCAGCCTCATCAGCCATGATTCCTTGCCTCCCAATTACATAATATTTTATGCATTTTCAAGCCATGATACATGAACACAATTATGACTACACATTATGCTTTCTTTCTCTATGTTTCTTTAATTGAAAAATGAAATTAAAATCCCATTTTTCCAGCCTTAGATGCACAGTTTTATGGCCTTCCTTGGCCTATAAATAAGAGCTCTTCCATTGCTAAAATGTTCACACAAACATCCATAGCCTTGGTGCTTAGTTACTTGATAGTTTTCTTGATCAAAGTTTGCTCAAAGTTCTCAAATTCTCTCAATACTTCAAGCTTTCTTCTTCTTCCTTATTCACATTCAAGAGCCTCCATTCCCAACCTCTAACCAAGCTCTAAACCTCAAGCATACACATTCCAACCATAAACCAACTCCTAGACACATAACCTTTCCATTATCAAACACAAATCACAAGAAAAATCCTTCCTCCATTAGCTCTTGTCTTGGCCGAAGCCATCATCATCATCTAGAGGAGATTTTCTTCTTTTCACTTCTTAAGACATCAAGCTTTAACATTTGAGAACAAGAAACAACTTGGTAGGGATTTTATTTCATGTTCTTTCCTTTATTTCCTCCTAATGACTTCTAATTTATGGCTTAATGATAAGACTATGGAATATGGTTCTTGGGATCTTGATAATAAGGACTCTAATGCTAACTTCCTTTATTTAAGATTGATTGAGGTTAAAGAGTTTAATTCTCTAAAAGTTTTGAGCTTAACAAGATAATCAAATGAAACTATATCCATTGTTTATGTTTCAAGCTCTTGCATATCATATTTAAATTTCAAGCCTTGCATAATCATATTTAATTTCAAGTCATCACCTTAAATCTTGAAGATAATAATATAAATTTGCATTCTCATGTTTAAATTCAAGTAATGCATTTTATGATTCAAGTTATCACTAAAGATCTAAAAATAAGCTTGCATATTCATATTTATATTTCAAGCTTTGCACAATTATATTTATATTTCAAGTTTTGCATCTTCATATTTATATTTCAAGTTATCATTTTAATTCTTGAAGATAATAATATGGACTTGCATATTCATATTTACTTTCAAGTTATCACGTAAATTATAAAGACCTAAGAATGAATTGCATCTTCATATTTATACTTCAAGCTTTGCATAATCTTATTTATATTTCAAGTATTGCACATCATATTTATATTTCCAAGATATCACTTTATAATGATAAAAATGGATTGCATAGCATGTTTATGATTCTTGCCATCACCTAAACCTTTAAAGCTCAAAACTTACCTCTTTAATCTTAAATAGGAATTTTATTTTTGTGGATATATTTAAATTATGTTATTTCTAGCCTCTTGATGCTCTTGATATTAAGGTTGGCTTATTTTATTTCTAAGGCTTTGATATTGTCTTTAAGCTACTTAAATAATTTTGTTAGAGTTAGAAATCTAAAGATGTTTGAATTTATGCTTTTCTCAAGCTTTATGATTTGAAAATTATGTTACTGACCTGATTTAAATAAAATAGTTAGGATATTGATTTAAAGGCTTTGAATGTTTATAAATTACTCATAATTGATGTAAGAATTGTTTTTAGCATTTTTGTGATAAACTAGTAGATAAAAAGGATCAAAATCGTAATTCTACAAAGCTTTAGACAATGAATTTTCTGAATTAATTCCTCACTGATTAGATACTGATCATATGTTTTATATACCTTAGAATTATTAGTATTAGATGTAAAAATTGTTTTTGGTATCTTAGAGGTTGAAAAGGATAATTATAAGTGTTAGTTTTGACCGTTTGTAAAATGTAGAAAGTTGTGTTTCTAAACTATCAATTATGTAATTTTGATGAAAGGATTTTAATTAGGGTTAGTAATAATATCTGATGTTATTATGTGTTCAAAATACTATTTATAATGCTTAGAAAAAGTTTTACAAGTATTGGTTTTTGATAAGTGTCAAAATAAGTAACTTTGTACTTTGACCCCTATAATGTGTTAAATTTAGTCTATGGCCCTAAAAGGTTTTTATGATGAGTTTTGATGGTTTCTAATAGATATATGCCTCTCGAATTGTATTGGTTAATGTTAGAGATCTTTAATTTATTAGTGGATGTTAAAAAGGGGTAATTATGTTTTGACCCGTAATCTTTGAGAAATTGTGATTTGACCCTTTGGGGCTTAAACGTAAATATTGACAATATGATGAGATGAATGTGATTGATGTTTTGTGAAGGATGAGTTGATGTACTGAAATTTATATGGCTTATGGATATTTGCAATGACATATGATGCATGTTTTTGCGATTTACATTATGGCATGTTATAATTATGTTTGATTCATTGATATGCACATGAAATAATGAATCAATGAGTTATAATTGTGATATTCATGTTTACATCTTCATATAATATGCCAAGATTAAAGGTGACATAAGACACATGGAAATGATCCTCTAGACTCCCCGAATTAAAGGTTATGAGAGGTGATCCGAATAGGAAGTGATCCTTTGGACTCCCCGAATTAAAGGTTATGAAAGGTGATCCTAATGCCCCCTATCCCGTACCTTAAGAGTCGGGAATTTATCTTATCAAAAGGGATAAGAATACGCTAGTGACGACTAGTGAGGTATGAGCTCATAACCTAGAACTCTCGAGAAAAAAGAGAATTATAGGGCGGCCCCCAAGGAAAAGAGAATGAAGAAGTTTAAGTCACCTGTAAGAATAATGATCATGATGTTCTTTATATTATATGCATCGCTTTATGATATTATGTATATGAAATTGACATGCATCCATGACTAATATGTTGCATTCATGACATTAAGATTCATGCTAAAAGATACGGGCCTCGGCTAATGATATTTAGAACTTAATAAATGAACCTTATATATATATGTTCACCATTTTCATAATTAAACCCGAGGTTCCTGGGGACGATGACGATGACACTTGTGTTAGAGTCGGGAAGCCCTACTGAGACTCTTGTATAAGTTTCTCATCCCTTTTCTTTTCCGTGTCGTCTCCAGACAAGCATGATGAAGTAGTTCGTGGCTTTGAGTAATGGTCGTGGGAGCTTTGCTATAGAACAAGAGATTTAACGAAGATAGTTTCTCATTGGATATGTGCCTTTAGAGTGATTGCATCTTATTTATCAGTTTGTATTTCTATTTATGGATATGTATGTCCTTACGTTTAAAGGACATCATTATTATGATACCCTTATTGATATGATATTATTATTTGAGTTATGTTATGCCATGATTGTATTATGTGTTTACTTGTCATTTGTTTCTAACACTTCTCTTATGCAGAAAAGGTGAACGATGTTAGATACTTAGGATGCGCGGCTCACGTTTTGGTATTTAAGTTTAAAAAAAGATTTACTCATATTTTCACTAAAGTATTTTAAAGAAGTTGATTTAAATCTGGAGCAAAAGAGTAATAACTAATAATTAACTTAAACGCGTCCTAGGCGTGTTGAGTTAAATATTAGGGTGTTACACAAGTTTTGAACCTTAAAGTAAAATAAAATCCATTCCAAACCCAATATTTTATCATGGCCGAAAATGCATTTAAGAGAAATAGCCATCATCAAAATTTCCATTTAAGATACAAGGGCAAGTCTTTGAGCTCTAGAGATTTAGGCGATGATAAGACAATAAACATGATATGCAACCTCATTTTAATCTTTGTCATTATAAGGCGATGACTTGGAAATGTAAATATGATGTGTAAGACTTGAAATATAAATATGAGAATGCAAGATTATTTTTAAGTCTTTAAAGTTTAGGTGATAATTTGAAATATAAACATGAAATGCAAGACTTGAAATTTAAACAAGGAAATGCAAGTCCATTTCTTTAGTCTTCAAGATTTAAGGTGATGACTTGAAAATAAACATGATGTGCAAGGCATTGAAACATAAACATGAGTTGCAAGAGCTTGAAATATAAACATGATGCAAGACCATTTTTATACTTTGCTAGAGCTCATTTCAAGACTTTGAAGATTGATACTCCTAACCCTATTAAATCTTAACAAATGGAAGTGAGCTTTAGAGTCTTTCATCATTATAGTTCTAAGAACCTCATTTTCTTTTAAATTCACTATCAAGTTCAAAGAAAATCCAACAATGAAAACCAACTAGCATTTTATTTATCATATCTCATTGAAACCGAAATCAAGTCCCAAGCTTTAGAGGTCACAAGTATGATGATTTCACCAAAAATCATCTAGAAACCCTCATCATCAAACCATGGTCTCAAACATCAAAGAAAAGATATTTCAAAGAACTAACAAGTATTCTACATTTCTCATTTCTAAAAATTGAAAATGAACTAAACCTTGAGCTTTAGAGGTCAAGCACACGGTGATAACAAAACCACCATCAAGATCTCTCATCATTAAGCCATGGTTTTTAACCATCCAACAACAAAAAAACCAAAAAGAATAAAGAAGGGAAAAGGAAAGCTCAAAATCGAAATGGAAAAAAAGAAAAGAGCAAAAAATCAACCGTTCATCCATTATCAAAATCAAAAATGAGAGGGAAAATAAAAAGAGAAAACTTTTCCATTTGTTCCAACATCCAAACCAAAAATAAACCAAAGAGAAAGAGAAGGAACTCAAAACAAATCCCTACCAAAGCTGTTTTTTTGTTGGCAAGCAAAGAGCTTGATCTTTGCAAATAAATGAGAAGACTATATTTTCTCTTAGAGCATCACAATGATTTGGCCAAGTTGGGAAGAAAAAGGAGAGAAGGATTTTTGTTGAGTTTGTGTCTTGGAATGGAAAGGTTGTGTGCTTTAAGAAAGATCTATGGTGGTGGTGTGGTGGTTTGAGGTTGAGAGGTAGTGGAGGATAGAGGTTCTTGGTGGTAGAAGAGGAAAAGAAAACTTTGGAGTTGAGAGAACACAAGAGTTCTTTTTTGGCACAACTTTTGGCCAAAAAAGTAAATGGTAAAAATGAGAATGTTTGTGAGTGTTAGTATGTAAGAAAAATTAAAATATGGGGATGCATTTGGGGGGAATGGCCATAGCCTTTGGGCTGTCTTAGGAGGGAAATATTTTGTTTTACATGTAGGTTAGAAGATGTATTAGAGCTAGATTTAATTAGGCAAAGGGTTAGGGATTGGAAATTAAGAGTTTGGAGTTATAAACATGTGTTTAGAGGCTTCAAGACATGATTAGAGTGTAGTCTTATTGTCATGACCTGACTTGGATCATGACCGGCACGTGAGGAATCCAGTCTCCACGTAAGCCTCGTGACCTCTGTACCGTACTATATGCTTACTTTCATTTATAAAACATGATTTCAATCATAAGTCAACTTAACAAATAAGGCTTGCTAATTTAGAAATAGCATCCTCATTATAGATAAATTACATATCTGGAGCTACAAAATACATCTCAGCTGTGTTACTCATATACAAAAATATCTATGGGTGATATGCTGTGAAATCCAAAAGAATCATGGTATAAAATCAAAATGCAAAATAATGACTATATGCAGTCCGGGACCCCGGCTGTCACATCATTGGAGCACATCTACCATGAACAGAACACTAAGGCTTCACGCCGAAGTGAAGCTCACCCAAACTAGAGAAAAACTACTACTGAGGAGGTAGAAGAGGAGGATCCTGAGCTATGTCTGTATCTGTGAAAAAAAATGAAGGAGAGGGAGTAGATCCTCACTCATAACCGTACATGGGATAGGAAAACATAATATATGAATAATGGTAAATGCAACATTTAAAAATAGTTCTATTTACTTTACGTAATAATTTTAATCTTTAAAATCTCAAGAATTATATAGGGGAACAGAGTGCTCATCAACTATAGGGAGGGTGTTGAGTCCCTGGCGGACATAGCCCCTAGCTAATGTGATCTCTTCGGTTCCTGGCGAACCGTGTCCCTAGTGGACAGATCTAACTCAAGGATGACTTGGCCTTGGCAGGCCTTGGTATACCAAGGTTAACGGAATAATTGCCATTAACTTACAGTTCTATTTCTCTCAGTAACTCTCTCTATTTTAAAACCAACTGAAATCGTAAAAGGGTTCTATGTCTCTAGTCCAACATTTCTCAACTCTCTTTCAAATAAGTTCTTAAATCTAAACTTTGCAAATCATAGAAATTCTCATTCAGCCATAATCAATTCAATTTACGAATTAGATCATACGAAACTTTTCATAAAACAATTATGGTCTCATGCCTTCAAAAATCATATTTTCATGCATAAGTTCAAACGGAGTATTTCTAGTAAATGTACTTTTTATGTAAAGCCATATCATGCAAGAACTCATTTCTAAATCCTTAAAACACTCCGCAATGTTAACAAATAATCATATAACGACTAAACTAAGGCCATGAGATCAAACCCACTCACCTGGAGATGGTAGATTGTGAATCGCCAACTCCGCGGGGGCTCCGGGGAGGAGGAATGGCAGCAATGTCTGTCATTGAAACCATAAAACTCATCAACAACCTATGGGAAGCTCTAGATTACTCCAAACATATACTAACAACTTTGGGGGAGCACCCCCATTAGACAAAAATAGGAGAAACAACAATGTCTATACCAAGAATGTGAAAGAATGGAGAGAATGAAGAGAAAATCTAACAATATAAACATACCTTGATGATTGGGGATGATGGATTGGAGATGATTTGAGAGAAAGGAGGGTTTAGGGTGTGTTTGTGTGTGGGTTGTGTTTTTGTTTTCTGCTTCTGCAATGGGGGAAGGCCGATGGCCTTTTAAAAAGGCCAAACACGAAACGACGTCGTTTTATTGATACGTTGCAGTGAACTTCCTTCGCTGCAACGAACTTTCTTCGCTGCAACAAACCATAACTTGCTGCAGCAAACATCCTTCACTGCAACGAGAATGAAGACTCACTTTCATTGCAAATGAGCTTGTTCTGCATAATTCTACAGAACCTGGCATCGCAAACTGGTTTTTGCATCCGGGGCTAGTCCGATTATCCGGATGGGCCTCGGGGGATCCTAGGGCAGTATGGAGCTTGCTCACGGACACATGTACCTCGGGTATTACACTTATACTCTTAGTTTGAATTAAACCCAATTAGTTTGAATTTCAAAAGCCAACACAAATCCTAATTTTAAGGAAAAGGAGAGAGAAAATACTATTCATGCTTTGACTATTTCAAGTCTTATGAGTTTTTTTGATTAAGAAAAAGGATTTAACTTTTCTAAGCAATCTTAAGCCTCAATTAACCTCAATTAATTATTTTGACTCAAAATTAATAATTAAAATTAATTTATCTTTAATTAGATCCTAATATTGTATGCATTTTCATAATCGTTTATTAAGCTCATTATGCACTTAGTTAGGGACAAAATGGTAATTTTGCACAAAAACTTCCCGGGACCTCCTGGTCTTACACAGATATCATGCATCCCTTAAAATCAACATCTCAAACTCCCGAATAATGTTCGGGTCTAGTTGGTAATTAATCCCACGTTAAATTACCATAGGGGTATTTTTGTAATTTCGCATGTGGGAAAACCAAAAATTGAGATTTTCACCTCTATCATCATGCACAACACATATAATCCCCTTCAAACATTAAACTACCCCTTGAGGATAGCTTGGACCGGCTATCCTCAATTCTTGGACAAAAATGACCTCAGGGGCATTTTAGTCATTTAAACATAGGAAAAATTAGGGCGTTATCCTTGAAAAGAATTTCACCCTTGAAATTCGTCACATGCGTGATCATACCAGTCAGATAGGCATGATGGGTCAAAATGGAAGAAATGATGAAAAACAGGCAATATGAGGGTTCGCCAACAATCCAAGCAGTCTGGAAGAATATGTCTCGGCTGGGCATAGATGACTATGTCAGGTAAAATCAATACTCACAACTTATATAAGGTAGAAACTCAAAATTAGGACAACTCATCTTTAACTTTATTTATTTTGAAAAGGAGCGACAAATGTAGCTAGGTTTGGGAGTTCAAAAAGCGGGTACATTAGCTCCAATGGGAAAATCAAAGCCAAACATTCACAGAGTCGTCACTAAAACTATCCACAAGTGGACAACTTGAAATAGGGAGGAAGGGAATATGCAACACCTACGAGGATATAAACTTAAGAAATCATGACGTACACAACAAGTTTACTAAAAGAAACATGATCGAGTCATTTATAAGGGACTCAAATATTGTAACGCCTCGATTTTTCCTTGCGTACAAATGACCAAAATGCCCCTGGGGTCATTTCTGCCCGGAATCGAGGACAGTCGGTCCCGGCTAACCTCAAGAGGTTAGTTTTATGATTGAAGGGGATTAATTATGTTGTGCATGTTGTTGGAGGTGAAAATCTCAGTTTTTGGTTTTTTTCGAGTGAAATTACCAAAACACCCCTATGACTAATTAATACAGAATTAATTACTGATTGGGCTCGGACTTCACTTGGAAGTTTGGAATGTTGTTTTTAAGGACTATCTGATGTCGGTATAAATCCTGGTGGCCCTGGAGAGTTTTTATGGAAAATTACCATTTTGCTCCTGAATTAAGTACTTAAGGAGCTTAATTGTGTGATTAAGGAAACATAGACAATATTAGGCTCTAATTAAAGATTAATTAATTTTAATTATTATTCTTAAGACAAAATAATTAATTAAGGTTGATTAAAGCTTAAGATTGCTTAGAGAAAACTAAATCCCTTTCTAAAATCAAAGTGATCTTATGACATCAAAAAGTCAAAAAGGTGAATAGTGTCCATTCCCTAATTTAAGAAAATGTGTTGGCTTTTGAAATTTAAATTAATTGAGTTTAATTCGAACTAATTGAACATAATTCCTCTAAATATTTATGACAACGCTTTAATCATGATCTTGAAATGCCTAAATGCATGATTATCCACCCAAACACCTAATTGTCCATTCCTAACCTTTTTCCTAATTAAATCTATCTCTAAATGCACATCCTAACCTACATGAAGATGAAACTTGCCTTCCAAGTCCCTTTTATAGCCGCGACACTCTTCCCTTCATTTTCATCTTCACATGTTGAAATTTCTCTATAAATACATCCCTAAGGAAAGTTGAAAGTGCCATTTGATCATTCTTACAACTCTTGATCACTCAAGTTTCTTTCTAGTTTTTTAAAGAGTTCTTCTTATTCTTCTTCTTCATTTTTCTAAGAGCCACCACCTTCCACCACCTTTCAACCCCAAACCACCACACAACCATCATAGATCCTCCTTTTAATACCTAACCTCTCTATTTCCAAGATCAAAATCCAAGACAAATCTTTCTTCCTTTCTTTTCCTCCTTGGTTGAAACCATTCCTTGTTCCAAAGGAAGGATTGTTCTTCTTATCTCATTTTCAAGATCAAGCTCTTTTCTTGGAAAAAGGAAAGCACCCTTGGTAGGGATTTTTGTTTTGTTGTTCTTTCTCTTGTTTCTTGTTTCATTTTTTTTGGGCTTTGTTGTTGTTGGTTTGATGAACAAGTTCTTCCTCTTTTATCATGATTTCATTCTCAGTTTTAATCCTCCTTTTTAATCTAGTTTTGGTTTTGGTTGCCAATAAAATGTTGGAACTATGGCTTGATGATGATGGATCCTGGTGATGGTTGTAAAACCATCATGTGATAGATCATTGAGAGCCCAAAGTTTTGGGTTCCATTTTGTTTTCAAAAGGTTGAGCTAAAATGGAGTAATATGTTTATGTCATCACTTAATTAACTTAAGTTCAAGGCTTACCCCTTTCAACCTTGAAGTTGATCGGTGATTTAGAGTGATTACTCCAAATAGGAGCTTTGAGCACTAAAAGAAAGAAATGGAAATGCATTCATATTTCCAAGTTATCACCTAAATCTTAAAGATTAAAATAAAGCTTACATTAGCATGTTTATGTTTATGTCATCACTAACTAATTAAAGTTCAAGACTTACCCCTGTCAACTTTAAAGTTGATCAGTGTTTTAGAGTAAATACTCTAAATAGAAGTCTTGGGCATTAAAACTAGAGAAATGGAAACGCATTCATTTTTTTTATTTTCCAAGTTGTCAACTAAGTCCTAAAGGTTATAT
The DNA here is from genome assembly GCA_031216125.1 of Dalbergia cochinchinensis. Lineage (NCBI taxonomy): Eukaryota > Viridiplantae > Streptophyta > Magnoliopsida > Fabales > Fabaceae > Dalbergia > Dalbergia cochinchinensis. The sequence continues at coordinate 26,419,799 of CM062375.1, read as the reverse complement.
TTCCATCCTCCGAAAGGAATAAAATTTGGTTTTAAGAATGTTCTTTAACTAGGAATTAATTTTAGAAAGATTAGTAACTAGAAATGCCTCACATTACAACTTTGCATGCTTTTGGAATATTAAATTTTTGGTTTCTACCATAGTATTTCCAGATTTTTTTTAAAATTGTTTGATGTGGCTTAAATGTGGGAAAATTATGATCAATTATGGTGAAAATCATCCTTGGCATCTTAGGTAAAAACTAATAACTAGAAACCCTTAAAATTGTAACTTCAGAAGCTTTTAACAAACCCATTTTCGGCCACTGTCCAAAACTGTTTCAGTGTGTTATGGTGCTGTTTGGGATGGTTTAAAAGGGAAAAATTTGTTAATAATTAATGAAATAATTATTTTTAGCACTTACAGAAAGACTAGCAACAAGAAATGACCATATATGTGATTTCTAGGACCCTTAAGAATGGATTCTATTTTAGCGAGTAATAATTCTGTAAAAAGATGTTTATCACTTAGTAAATATTAGGAATTACCCATAATTGGTATAGGAATTAATTCTAGCATCTTAGGAAAAGCCGGTAACGAGAAAGGGTTAAAGACGTAACTTCTAGAACGCCAAAATTGCTCAAAGTTTTAACTTCTGTCCTGAACTGTCCAGCATTGTTTATTGATGTTCTTAAGGTTAATAATTAATAAGAATCATTGGAATTGATCCCTTACATACATAAAGGAATAATTTCAAAAGTTGAAGTTACCCAATTTTGAGGTTTTATCGTTTAAGGAAAGTGTTTATTTTATATGATGATGAATTTATGATGTATCGAAAACTATGAGACGTTATGTTTGCATATTCATTTGCCAATCACAAAGATTCATGGCATGTTATGATTACTCTTAGAATGATTAAAGATGCATATGTTATAAGTATACGAGAGCATGTGACATTGTATGATATGTTTATACTCTCACATCTCAATATAACATGCTAAGCTTAAAGTGACATAAAACACTGGGCTTGATGTAAAGGTGATTCAGGAGGGTGACCTTTTTGTGATGGGTTGGGCCTAGTAAAAGTGATCCTATGCCTCTATCCCGCACTCTGGGAGTCGAAAATTAGCTTATCGAGAAGATAAGTGTTAGCTAGTGACGACTAGTGAGGTATAAGCTCATAACCTAGAACTCTTAAGAGGAGAAAATAATAGGGTGGCCCCCAAGAAAAAGAGATAAGAACCTTAAGTCACCTAAAGGAAATATTGAGGAAAAGATTATCCTAGAAGAATTTGCATTCTTTATTATATGTTGTTTAAATTATGGCATTAGTTATGTGGTCATGGTATGTCATGTTACGTTCTTGCATTAAGATGCATTCTAAAATGGATGGGCCTCGGATAACAATATTTGGAAAGTAATAATTAAACCTTATGCATGCTTACTATTTTATAAAGAAACCCGAGGTTCCTGAGGAAGTAGATGATGACACTTGTTAGGAGGTAAACTCCCTACTGAGTTTCTTTTATAAGATTCTCATCCCCTTTTCCTTTCTTCCATCACATCTTCAGAGGACAATGATTTCGTTCATGAGTAGCAGTAGGAGGCGACCGTGGATCTCATCAAGGGCCTGTGCTTTGTCACATAGATGATAGCCCCCTTGCTTTTAGGGGTTATATGTTTAAGTGTAGAGGGTGTCGAGACTCTGACTAGGTGTATCTGTTATTTCCTTTTATGCCTTTCGATGATTGTACTATCCCAACCATTATTAGTGGGCGTAACTATATTATGATAAGCACTTATGTAATATAAACCTCTGATGTTATTTATGAATGCCTTCATGATAATGTGTTATGTTTTGAGATTTACTTTAATTCATGTATGCTTTTGATGAGTCTAGTTCCTTATCGGTTTTCGAGCGTATCATACGACGTAGTTCTTTCAAGTTACGTGGCTCACGTTTTTATTTTGAAATTTCAAAAAAATTGACCAGTATTTTCGCTAAGTATTTTAACAATCTAAAAGTAAGAGCTGGAACAAAAGAGTAATAACTAATAATTACTTAAATGCGTCCTAGGAATGTTAGGTTAAAATATTAGGGTGTTATATTTTGGTATCAAAGTAGTTCGATTCTCACGGAGCATGAGGATTGGACTGACTATGCTTCCTAAGCATGAGGCGATAGTTGTGTCATGTGTAGTCGCCTTATTAATAAGATCAGTCTTAGGATAGAGATGCATGACTCCTGTATGTGAACGTGCCATGGTAACTAGCCCACTTACACAAAATATTGAGCTTGATCACCTCAGTGTTTGTTATGATGTGTGCTTAGGAACAAATGGTGCGATCACGACAGATTAGGACTTTAGGTTCTAATGGTCAGGATAACGAGACAACTGAAGCTCTTCAAGATGTGGCCAGAACTATGCAGATGATGTTCGAATGAATGGAGTAACATGGCAATTCCGGCCATGGTCCCAATACTGTGGAGAATCTTGAGCATGCCAGATTTGGGGAATTTCGAAGAGCAAACCCTCCACCATTCTTGGGAGCTCTAAACCCAAACATCGCTGAAGAGTGGATCAAGCATATAGAAAAGATCTTCTCTGTGATCACTGTTCAGAGGAGCAAAAGGTGATCTTTGCCACTTACATGTTAGAAGCAGACGCCGAGTTCTGGTGCATCGGCACTCGAAGGTTGCTAGAGGCATCTGACACGTCTATCGACTAGGAGTTGTTTAAAGCCCACTTTTACAAGAAGTACTTCCCGGAATTTGTGAGGAATGCTAAAGACATTGAGTTTATGCAACTAGTGCAAGGAGGCATGAACATCGGACAGTACACTGCAAAGTTTGAGGAGCTGAGCAAGTTCTCTAGAATATTCCAAGGGAACCCCGATGAGGTATGGAAATGCGTCAAGTATGAAGCTAGACTAAAGCCAAAAATCAAAATTGTTGTTGCACACTTGGAGATTAAGGATTTTCCAACCCTATTCAACAAGTGCCGCATTATCGAGGATAGCTAGAAGAATCCGTGTAACGCCCCGTTTTTCCCTAAACTTTTAAATGACCAAAATGCCCTTGAGGTCATTTTTACCTGAAACATGAAGATGACCGGCCTCAGCCATCCTTATAGGGATTTTATGATGTATGAAGGGGATTATATGTATATGAATGTTTAACAAAGCAGAAAAATCTCGTTTCTGAGGTTTCTGCGCGTAAATGACCAAAATACCCTTGCATAGCTTTAAGGCAGTCTTAAGTTTTGGTTGACCCGGCCTCATCCCAGAAATCAAAAATGATGTTTTTGACGCATGAACTATGTTTTTTTATATCCCGGAGGTCCCGGGAAACTTTTGGTAAAAATTACGATTTTGCCCCTGCTTAGTGCATTTCAAGCTTAACAAATTATTTAACTCGAAACCTAAGCAAAATTAGGCTCTAATGAAAGGTTAATTAATTTTCCTAATTAATCTAGAGCTAAAATAATTATTTAAGGTTAATTAGGACTAAAAATTGCTTAAGGAAACTCAAAACCCATTTCTAGTCTTTTTCTCTAAAGAAAAGCATCCATGAATAGTATTTTCACTGTTCACACTCCCATTCCCAAGAAAAAGTTGTCACCCTCTAATCACTAGTCATAGGAGTTTTGACTCCATTAATCCTACAAGATCACTCTTAATCCAAAGTATTTATGGCCCTAATGACCAAATTAGTTCACTTAAACACTTGATTACACAACCTTAATTAGTGGTATAACCTTGCTTACTTCTAGATGTGTCTCTACTACATGATAAATCAAACAAAAACCCCCCTATGGCTACATCAAAACCACCACCTTTTCCCCCAAAAATTTAAAAGAATTATATTTTATGTAGTCAATCAAACTTTCTTTCAAAGCCACCCTATGAACCATGCCTACTATGCTTTCAATCACACCATGAATGACAACTCAAGAAGATTTTTCCTCCTCCTTGCCCAAGAAGTTTTGGCCATGCCTCCCCCCTTCACTCCTTCATGATTTATTTGCTTATAAATACATTACCTTGGTGAACCTTGTCTCATTTTCAACCATTTGCAAAGTTTGAGTCAAGAGTGGTGTTAGTTCTCTCTAGAGCTTTCTCCAAGTTTTCCTTTTCCTTTCCTTGCTCCAAGAAGAAACCGCCACCTCCTCCTCCTCCATTCTTCATCTTGCTTCCATCTAGACACATACAACCAAGCTCAAACACATCTTCTTCCTCTATTTCTTCCTTTGTCCGAAAACATACCAAGGCTCCAAGGAAGATTTTCCTTCTTTCACTTCAAAGAACCAACCTTTCTCCATCTTCAAGGATATCAACACTTAGTAGGGAACCTTTCTAAAAATATGTCTTTAATCTTTATGTTTGAATCTTGTTAGGAAATGATGAATGGTTGAACCTATATGATGTTTTCTTTTTTGGTTTCTTCCTTTCATTTTCCTCTAGATTTTGGCCTCAAGGCCTTGAATATGATGGCTTGATGATGAGTGCTCTCTAGAGGTGACTATGAGTTCATCTCACATGAGACCTCTAAAGCTTGAGTTTTTCTTAAAGAAAAGTCTCATCTTTTACAAGTTTAGTTAAGGATGAGATTATGTTTCTCTTGAACATTTGGAACTTCTTTTTTCCTTTTCATGTTTCGGCCATGACAGCCTTTGGCACTTGGAAAAATGAAAGCTTGATGATGAGGATGTCATGGGGGTGCTTGTCACTTAGACAACCTCTAAAGCTTGAATCTTTCTTAAAAGGAAAGTTCCATCTTTTCCAAAGTTGAGTAAAGAATGAGTTTATGTCCCTCTTGAACACTTTTTGGATTTCTTTTTTCCTTTAACATTTTGGCCATGGAGGCTTAAAGGACTTGGAAAAATGGAAGCTTGATGATGAGGGTTTCATGTTGACGCTTGTCACATGAACAAACTCTAAAGCCTGAAACATTTGACTCTAAACCAAGTATGATTTCGGCCATCTCCATGATTCTTTGAGGTTATAATTTCTTTTGTTATCTTAGCACTAATAATTTTCTTTTTGTGTGAGGATGAGTTTTGGGTTGGAACTTTGTTCTTTCTAAAGTCTTGTAAGAGCTCTAGACAAGATATAAAAGTAACTTGCATTCACGTTTATTTTATGCTTTGCATAGCACGTTTACTTTCTATGCTATCACTAAACCCCAAGATAAAGAATGAACTTGCATAATGCACATTTAAATTCCAAGCTTTGCATTTCATGTTATATTTCAAGTCATCACTAAACTCAAAGGCTAAAAATGAATGTGCATTTCATATCTACTTTAAGCTATCACTTTACTTTCTAATGAACTATAAAAATGGAATGCATGGCACGCTTATTTTTATGTCGTCACCTAAAACTACTAGAGCTCAAAGACTTGCCCATTTCATCTTGAGAAAACATAAATCAAGGAGGTATCCCCTTGAATATATATTCGGCCATGTCGTAAAGGTGGCTCAAGGATGAGTTTCACTTTATTACAAGGGCCTATAAGTAATGTCTTAGGATTTTCCTAAGCATAGAAGTACTTAACAAGAGTTTTAAATGAGGTCCCAAGTTTTAATCTTGTTCAAAAAGAAAAATCAAATAGCTACTGCCCTATGTGTTTTATGATGGTTTTTGATAAGATAAATTTTGCCTCCATGAAGTTTTGAAGCCCCAAAAAGATTCCAAGAGAAACTAGTGAACTATGTGCATCAAAAGAAAGCTTTACTTGTGAATTTATGACAAGCTTTTTTCGATTCTGCCTTGTTCATTTTCAGCACCTTAAATCATGCTTTGGGTGGTCTAAATATGTTTAAATACCTTGCCAAGTATATGATAATTGTTCTAGACATTTTGGAGCATGCTTAGTTACTTTAATTGCTTGAAAATGTGATTTCTAGAACCCCATAGGTACAGAAATTATAGATTCTGTTCCAGCCTAGTTAATGTCTATAGAATCACATTATATGATATCTAGATGAGTGAGTGACTCATAATTGGTTTAGGTATGAATTATTACATCATAGAAAAAGTCAGAAGTGAGAAAGGACGTAGAACGCATTTTCTAAAACACCCTAATTCATCTAATTTAGCATACTAACTAATGTTGTCCAGCCATAATTAATTAGGTTTTAGGACTTAATAAATTGTGGTAATAAGGTTAATCAATCCCTTAGAGGTGTAATGAAATAATTTGGAAGTTTGAGGTTACCCGATTGGGGGTTTTCACTCAAAAGGGAAAGGTTTATGCATTACCCTATGAATGATGAATTCGTATTTATCTCATGACTTGTATGATGCTATGTGAACTGTTATTCTTAAATGATAGTTTTATTATTACGTGTGATTGTTCTTCAAGAACTTAGAGATGCCTATGTGGTAATAATAGATATGTGACATGTATGAACTATGTGGCATCTCAATAAAACATGCTAAGACTTAAGGTGACTTAAACTATGAGAAAATGATACTTTGAACCACCAAACTAAGGGTGGGGATGAGGTGATTCTAGCCCCCTAGACCCATACTCTAAGTCGGGACCTTTAACTTATCAAAAGGGATAAGTCCATGTGTTAGTGATGACTAGCGTGGTATGAGCTCATAACCTAGAAGTTTCTCCAAAGGGAGATTAGTTAAGGTGGCCCCAGGAAGAAAATGATGAGGTTTTAATGTCACCTAAAGTAACCAAGATAAATTACCATGAACCATGTTCCAAGAACTATGCTTCTATGTACCATGAATTATGAGTTTATGTGCCATGATCCATGATATTAGGAACCATGATTCATGATTTTATGCACCATGACTTATGATTCAAATTTTATGATGTATAGACTATGTAACCAAGAAGTTTTAGAATTATAAGGAATGAGCCTCAGAGGTTAACATTTGCGAACTTAATAATTGAACCATTATATGCCCATGCTTTTACTAAGAAACTGAGGTTCCTGAAGACGTAGATGATAACACCTAGATAGGAGGAAAAACCCTATTGAGTTTCTTTAGTAAGAAATCTCACTCCCTCCATCTCTCTCTTTCCGTTACGTCTTTAGATTCGGATGACGACGTTCGTGCTTATAACACCCTAAAACAAAAATTATCTAAAAATTAATTTGAGCTTTATCAATCATAATATCAAAAATTTGATAGTTTGAACAATGATGAAGATGATCCAATGGATTTGTAAAAAGAAAAAAAAATATAAATAGTATTTTGTGGGCCCTGCAGTAGTAAGGACAGTCGAAACCCTAGAATTGGGACTCGGAGATGCCCGAAATTGAGAAATTATATGATTATGGTTAGAAATAGGTAGAAATAAAGATTTTATACCCGAAATTATTTTTCGGGCAATATTTGATTACCCGGGTACACTGTTTTACCCGTTCGGTAGAATTTCGGTGTGCGGTATCTAACACCATAAAAGCTACTTAGTGGCTAAGTAAGCTTTATTAACCACTTTATGCCAAGTGGATGACAAGGATTGAAAATTGAAAAGCAAGTTTTAATCATGACCTTTGATTTATTATATTTTACTCGGGTGCCAATAACTCATCTGTTTTCAAAGGGAATTTCGGTGTATAATTTTAACACCGAAAAGCTACTTGCTCACCAAGTTAATATGAGCCACTTATCTTGAGCCAAGTGGATGGCCAAGATTCATTCTTTGACCAAGAAACCAAATCTTGGCCATCCATTTCATTATTTCATTTTGAAAAAGGAATAAATACCCATTTTGACTAGTTTTATACCTAGATAATGATAAATCACCAACCTTATCACTCCAACACCATCAATTTCGGCCAAGAGCTCCAAATACATCAGACTTCATCTTCTTTCTCTCATTCCACACCATTAACAAACTTGAAGCTTCATAAACCCTAGCCTAAACTTGACAAAACACCAAGATCCTTTCACAAAACTTGTTCTACTCCTCATAATCTATCAAACCAACCGATCAGAATTTTAAATAATCTCCAAGCTGAACCTTGAGCTATCATTCTCTACTATTTAAGGAAGGATTAGCTGCTGTTTGGAAGGCTTGAAGTGAAGAAAAATCATTTTTGAAAGATCCCTTGGAGTTAGAAGCCTTAAAGCTTCACAAGTAGGGTTTTCTTTGACCTTTTCTTTCCAATTTTATGCTGGACTTTTCTGATTTTGTTTGGTCCAAAATTTCTGGATTTATTGGTTGATAATATGATGATATTGATGTTTTAATTTTGGTGGAGTGTTTGGGGTTGTGGAAAAATCATTTTTATCAAAAGTGATTCTGAAGTGGTTTGCTGGATTTTCGGTTTTCCTGCTGGCAGTGATTGTTCACGAATTTTCTGAGGGAATTATGGGTGTTTTCATGAGCTATAAAAATTATATGATGAAGCTAACATCCTAAGATAGTTCCATAAATTTTCTTGAGCTCTGGTTTTGACTCCTAATGCCTTGAGAAATTCAAGAACCGAAGTGGTAACTATGCTGCTTGAAATCTTGAATCTGAAGCTGTGAACTTGTGAGATTTTATTAACCAAGTAAATGATTGAATTTTTTATAAGATATTAAGGACATATTGAAGTCCAACCCTAAATTTTTATATGATTTGATATGATCATTTGGTAGGGTAATAAAATTGGAAACTATGGCTGTTGGCTGTAAATAGGGGGTTTCCAACCTCCGAATTTGTCTAATTTTGTTGACGTATTTAGAGAATTCTTTTTGTTATGAAAATTTTATGGAACCTTGTGGACATATTGAGGTGTCATTGACAATTTTTATAGCATTTGAATTGATCATTTGGTATGAGAAATAAATTGTACTACTTGAGTGAAAAATCTGCCAATGTGTTGAAGTTGTGATGATGCCTTGAATTAGTGAGCTAATGGCATTTGGTTCAAGTTGATGTGTATGAATGCATGCCATGAACTTCCAAGATTATGTTATGAGGAATGAATGAATAATATATATAGGTTTGAAGTATTATGAGATCAGAGAATTATGTTCATGCATATAGAAATGTGATGCATGTATATGTGAGTTTGAGGATGATGTATGTGCTAAGTGAACAATGAAGTCTCCTTTAGTATAAAAAGGGCACGAAGAAGTCCCCAGTAGGGCATGAAAAAGTCCCTATTAGGGCACGGAAAAGTCCCCTTTATTATGTCAAGGGCACGAAAAGATCATTGTAATTGCCATATGTATATGTATATCTTGTTAAATTATTGGTCTTGAAGGAATTCCTATGATGTTGAATGTTATGAAATACATGTTTTAAGTGATTGAATAATAAAAGAGACCCACTTCGGAAAGGTGATTTTAGAATTTTAAAATGAATATTTGATATGTACATATTACATACTCACACTTTCTTAATAAACCGAAGTGGCTGGGTCGATGACGATGACATTATGAATGTGTAATTGGGGAGTTACCCTACTGAGAATTGTATAATTCTCACCCCTATATTTTTGTGTTCCCGTGTCGTCTCTAGGTTGACGCAAAGGACCGAGGGACTGCTATACAAAAGAACTCGGAAGTGCAATAATGTAGTAGTTAATGCTTTTATTATGTTGTATTTAGTGGAATGAACATGTGTGTAAATATGTTAGAGAACAAAGGTGTGTTAAAGCTCATAGAAGAGCTTCCCTTATGTACTTAACTTTGTATTAAATAAATAGTTTGGTTTCATTGCTATATATTTTAGTATAATTATGACCTAGTTATCTCGCAAACCAACCAAACTGGCTATAGATATTTAAGAAAGGTCCGCAAACTTAGAAGTAACAACTCTCGTGTACGACACCATAACTTAAGGATGAGGTTGTACTTAGGAGGATGTTACAGTGCTCTACATTGAGACACCTATGTGGGAGTTCCACCATGATTTGGAGCATGGATCTTATCATTTTGAGGGCCGCTGCACATCTCGTGTTTTCATGTTCCCCGGACGGCTGTTTGCTCATCCGGTAGATAGCTATCTTTTCTCACCAATGTTGCCTTATGGTTACGATATGGTTTGTGAGCGTGCTCGTACACGCAATGAGAGGATTCTCTAGACCTACACTGTGGGCTCGGGTGCTGTACCAGAGTACGTACCTCATTCGTAGCATTTAGAGGAGGACCCTTTGGAGGATCCACCCGCCCATATGTATGGAGAGGACTCTGCCCCCACTCCCCCACGTATGCCAGTGGGCAGCGAGGAGATGGTCACCCAGCCACGGAGGGCCTGAATGCCTGAGATGCGACCCCGACACGGAGGATGTAACGCCCCGATTTTCTGTCTGAGTGGAAAATGACCAAAATGCCCCTGAGGTCATTTTCGGCCCAGAATTCGAGGATGGCCGGCCCGGCAGTTCTCGAAGGGCCAACTCAATGTTTGAAGGGGATTGAATGACCCTTAAGTGGTTTCGGAGGCAAAAGTCTCATTTTCTGCAGTTTCGGGTCAAAATGACCAAAATACCCCTATAGCGCTTTTACGTGGATAAAGGTGCCCTTTGAGCCCGAAAATTTCTCTGAAGGTTTAAAACAATGTTTTTACATGTTTAAAAGCATCTTTTTGAGTCCTGATGGTCCCGGGCAGTTTTAGTGCAAAATTACGATTTTGCCCCTAGAATAGTGTTTTTGAGCTTAATGATGTAATTAAGCAAACCTAAGTAATATTAGGCTCTAATCGAAGATTAATTAATTTCCATAATTAATCTAGAGTCAAAATAAACAATTAAAATTAATTAGAACCTAAAATTGCTTAGATTAGATTTAAATCTCCTTTCTAAAACTCAAGATTTCACTCTTGGAATCTTGAATAGTGTTTTCTCTCTCCAATTTCTTAAATCAAGGAATTGTGTCTAGAATTGTTTATGCACTAAAATGAGTTTATAACTCACTAATGATGCAAGACCACTCCTTAAATATGTTTTGACAACCTTGATTACCCATTTTCTCACCTAAACACTTTCTTACAAATTCCTAATCTTAATCCTAATCAAAGATACACCTAAACATAACTCTAAACCACAATTAAAATGCAAGAAAACCCTCCCCCATGGCTGATGCACCTTCGGCCATCTCTCTCCCATTTACATCGCATGTTGATTTGTTTCTCACTCAAAGAACCATGCTTGAGCCATACCTTGAGCCATACCTCACCATACTTTGAACCATACCTCACCATGCCTCAAGATCACAACATCTCACCTCATGGAACTCATGGGGCTACTCTTGTTGGCCAAAACCTTCCCTCCCTCCTTGCACCTTGAATTTGTTTCATTTCTCTATAAATAGCATGCTTGGGTGAACTTGCATCATTTTGGGTTCATTTGCTAAGTGTAAGTTTTCAAAGAGCACTTCAAAGTTTTCTTTTCTCTCAAGCTCAAGTGTTCAAGTTCTTCAAGTTCTTCATCCTCTTCTCTTATCCCAATCTTTAAATCACTTGGTAGGGATTTTCTTTCAAGTATTTTCTTTATTTAAGTTCTATTTCTAGTTATGTGTTTATGGTTTCTCTTGAGTCTTTTTAGAACTTCTTTCCCTCTCCTTTTTCTTCTCCATTTTTGGCCATGGGCCTTTGAGGACAAGGGAATGAGAGCTTGATGATGAGGTTCCATGATGATGATGTTCATCACTTGAACAATCTCTAAAGCTTGATCTTTGTTCTCAAGTAAAAGATGTTTTCTTTTGTTCTTTCTTCTTGAACCTTGAATCTTTAACTTTGGTGATGTTTTAAATGGTTACATAAACTCAATGTTGAGGACTCATGATATTGGTGTTAATGCATCATCAAGATCATGGTCTCTAGAGTTTCAAATGTTTCCATTTCTTCTTAAAAAGTTTCGGTTCCTTTTCCTCTTCCCTCTTCACATTTTCGGCCATATTGGCCAATGAGATTCACAATGGCTTGATGATGAGAGCTTCTAGATGATGACTATGTGTTCATCACAATGAGCCCTCTAGAGCTTAGGTTTTAATAAAAATGTTATTTATGACCTTAGTTCAAGAAAAGAAACTTTGTGTTCTAAAGAACCCTTGAGGTTCACTTTTGTCTTTACTTTATCTTGTCATGATAAGTTTAGGTTGAGATTTAAGTTCCTTTAAAGTCTTGTATGAGTTCTAATAAGAAATAAAATGGACTAGCATTCATATTTAAATTCAAGCTTATGCATTACATATTTACTTTGAGCTTTGCATTCATATTTATTTACGAAGCCATCACTTAAGGTTAAAGGATAAAGAATGGAGTGCACCTCATATTTACATTCTTGTCTAGCATATTTACTTTTCATCACTAAAGAACGTAAAGATTTAAAATGAGAACTTGCACTATCACCTAACTAAATCTCAAAGCCTTTCTATTTCGGCCTTAAAGTCGATTATTGTTGGGCCTAGAGCATTAAAATAAAGAAATGAACTTGCATATTTATATTTCAAGTCTTGCATATTTACTTTAAGCTCTCACTTCACTTTGTAATGAAGAATAAAAATGAGGTGCATAGCATGTTTAAATTATGTCATCACTTAAAGACCTTAGAACTCAAAGACTTGCCCATTTTATCTCAAGTTAAAGTTTTACGTGGGAATATTCTTTGAATACACAATTTCGGTCATGTAGTGATGATGAGCTTGGAATGAGTTTCATCTAGCTATGAGGGCCAACAATCTAAGTTTTACGACTTTCTTTAAGCCTCATGAACTTTGTGAGATTAAGACCAACAAGACTTATGAATTAAATTCTCTTTTAAGGAGGGATCAAGTGGTCACTGACCTAATGATGTTTTTAGCCTCTTTTACAAAATAAAATGGTTTGCAAAAGAGTTTTAGAAGTCCTAAAAATGATTCCAAGAGAAACTAGCAACTTATATGTTTTAGAAATATCAAGTTATGCATCTTTTTGGGACTTAATGTTTCAATTCTTCCATGATGAGTTTTCTGCTGTATGATGATGTTTCGATGTGTTAAAATGGGTGAAAATTATATATGATGAGGTAGGAACATTTCTAGGCATGATAGGAGGGAAACTAGCTTTCTAGAAAAATCGTAAAGTCAAGATTTAGCATAGCATTAACCCATTTATTTTTTGATACTGTCCAAAATGTTTCAATGAGAATATAATCAGATTAGGATTGTTTAATCATGAAAAATTTGGTTACAGTTGAAGTAGGATTGAATTTTAGCACCTATACAGAAACTAGTAACTAGAAAACCATAAAACCGCAATTCTAGAACTCTTAAAACATTTAATTTTTATAATCTATCCAGCAACCTTATAATATAGTGAACATGGTTAATAATTATTTCTTAGGCATAGAAATGCCTCATAATTGATTTTGGTTGAATTTATAGCCCCTTAGGCAAAGACGGAACCAAGAAAGGGTTTAAAACGTAAGTTCTAGAACCCCGTAATTGTAAGAACACAAATAATAGTAATACTTGTTAGAAGAAAATCCTTAGGTGCATAAGAGGTTAATAGAAAATGATAGATAAATTACATCACAAGTTTAAGGCCCATAAGGGTCAAAGCATAATGTACCGTAAGACCAAGAGCATATTGAATTTCTAATGTTGCTTATGAACGTATGAGAATGATTATGTGAATGCATGGAATTATGATGAAGGATGCATGTGTAATTGACCTATGTGGCATAAAGTAAAATTTGGAAGAAATTTGATATGCTGCTGTTATGCCGCCGAATTTCTAACAAATTTGGGGACTTAGAAAGTTTTTGAAAACCTATGAGATTTTTTTATTTATGAGGTACTAAGATGAGTTCTCGGATGACACCGGTTCGGCCGAGCACCTCCAGAGAACTCATGTGACATCGGTACCAAGATGAATTCTTGGGTGACACCGGTTCGGCCGAGCACCCCCAAGAAATACCCCCTAGCCCGTACTGGATAAGTCGGGATTATGTTTATGATTATGTTACACTTATCGGGATTGATAAGTAAGAACTAGTGACGACTAGTTAAGGTATGAGCTCATAACCTAGAGATGTGACACGTTTTGGGTGACACCAGTTCGGCCGAGCACCCCCAGAACGATTGTCTTTTAGGGTGGCCTATGAGGAAGTAAAGTATGATGTTTATGTTATAAAGTTTCCCATATGAGAATTTAATTGCCACTTTATGCCATTATTATGATGTTCCTAATGTTGAGATTATTATTCTTGCATGAAGTAGAGACCATGCATACATTCTTGAATATGATTGCATCCATGTCATTAAGAATCATGCTAAAATAAATGAACCTTGGCTAATTATGTTTTAAAGCTTAAAAATGGACTTAATGCATGCTCACTTATTTTACACACTAAACCCAAGGTTCCTGAGGACGTAGATGATGACACCTAGGTAGTAGGACGCCCTATTGAGATTCTTTAGCAAGATTCTCACTCCCTCTATCTCTTTCTTTCTGTCATGTCGTTAGATGGCGACGTTCATAGTTTTTGTGGACACCCCGACGTGGGAGGTGCACTATGATCCGGAACACGGATTATACCATTTTGAGGGACAGTGCATGGTACGAGTCTTCATGTTCGTTGGACGTCCCTTCGCTCACCCTGTGCATACCCATTGCTTCTCCCCGACAGCACCCTACGGTGACGACGAGCAGGTTTTTGAGTGCGTGCGTACGCATAATGAGAGAGTGCTCCACATGCACACCGCCGCCTCAGCCATGCGTGACTATCCCGACTATGTGCCCCGGACTTACTTCTCGGAGACTAACCCATCGGAGGACCTGCCTACCCATCCGTACAGCGAGAGCTCCGCCCTCACTCCACCACTGATGAGAGAGGGCGGTGAGGATACCGTGACTCAGCCACGATTAGCACGATGACCGGAGATGCGGCCACATTGCGGGGGTCACTCCCGATCCCTGTTTCGCCTCTATATGCCAGAGGAGCTCACCCAGTTTCCCGGATATTTGCCTCGCTCGCGAGATGGACGTCCGTAGGAGGTGAAGTACGACCGATGGAATACCTGGGTAGAGTACACACCACTTAGATGAGGATGGACCTCCTTTTGTTTAGAGGTTATCCCTTTAGTTGCACTTGGGTAAGTGAGTTGCTTTTATGTTTCCGTCGTACTTTCCCTTGTATTTTCTTTTTAGATGTATCTGCTCATGATGTACTAAACTAAGCCCCACTCTCCATGGGTGGGCATATTATATTATATATAAATACGCAGTTTAGTTTTATCGTGATGTGCCTTACTTGCTTTATGTTATGATGTTATGAGATGTTTGCTTAATTTCCATCCGTGCTTTATTGCTCATCGTGTTGCGCGACTCTTACTTTGCTTTTATAAATTCAAAAAAAAATTTACCAGTATTTTCGCTAAGTATTTTAAAGTAAAGAGGAGACTATGACGTAATCGACTAATGATTAACCTAAATATGTTCTAGAGTATTGGGTTAAAAATTAGGATATTACAGAGGACATGTTCGAGTTCCCACTCCTACTGAGCTTCGCCCGTGGATCGGCTATGTCCCACCTTACCCGTGACTTTGGTCTTATGGTTGGAGGGTAGTCCTTAGTGCATACATGACATGTAGTGAGGATAAACCTTCTTTTGTGTTGAGGTTATCCACCTTAGATGCACTTGGGTGTGGGTGTTTCCCTTCATGTTTTATTTATGATTTCATGTATTTCCTGTTTTCTGATGTATTTGCTCCTTATGTACCGAACAGTCCCGCCACCCTCGGTGGGCACCCTTTATATTTGATGTATGAGGTATTTCAATTATGTGTTCATGATGTTGTTTATTAAGCCTTTTCTATGTTTACATTTCCGCACTGTACACTATCGCTTAATTACGTTATACGCGGCTCATATTTTATCCAAGTTTTGTTAAAAAAAAAATTGGCTCATATTTTCGTTAAGTAATTTTCAAAGTAATAGAACTAAGACAAGAAGTAATGACTAATATTTAGCCTCAGTACAGACTAGTAGCATTGGGTTGAATATTAGGGTGTTACATTTTGGTATCAGAGCAGTTCAGTTCTCATAGGGCCTGAGGATTGGACTGACTATGCTTCTTATGCATAACACGTTAGAAATGTCATGAATAGATGATCTAAGATTAGATATGCATGACTACTGGTTGTAATTCATGCCATGGAAACTTGCTCACTTTACATGGAGTATTGACTTGATCAACTCAGTGTTGCTATTTCATGTGTATAGGGACTAATGGCACGACGACAATCTGCTAGGAACGCTACTCCCAGAGCCCAGAATGACGAGACTGCTGAGGCACTCTGCAACGTGGCAAGAACGATGAGGCTGATGATGGAACGAATGGACCAATACCGCCGTGTTGGTGTGGGACATGGTCCCAATGCTGCTGAGATTTGTAACATCCTCCCAAGTACAACATCATACTTAAGTCATGACATTAGACTCGAGAGTTGTTACTTCTTAATTATCAGACCTTTCTTAAATAACTATAGCAAATGCGATAAGATTGTGTAATAACTAGCGTAATTTGATTAACATGTATAACAAAGATACCAGTCAATTACATAAGGAAGCTCTACTGTGAGCTTGAATACATATACAATCTCTATTACATTCACCTACACATATACCTACAACTATATACCACATAAGAAGAACATCAACTACTAAACTACCGCAAATCTCGAGTTTCTTGCACGTAGCAGTGACATTGTTCTCTGAATTAACCTGGAGATGACACGGGAACACACAAAATAGGGGTGAGAATTATACAATTCTTAGTAGGGTAACTCCCCCAAACACAATTATAATTTCATCATCATCGCCCCAGCCACTTTGGTTTATTAAGAAAAAGTGGTCTTGCATTATATAGTAACGGTTTATTTTTAAAGTTCCAAATCATATTTCCGAAGTGGGTTACTTTTAGCATTCAATCACTTAATGTACATATACCATACAACTCAACATCATATACTACTAACTTTCCATGTAAATATATTGGTCTCAATATCAATACTAAACTTCTTCACTCGGCATATAAGACAAATGATTTCTTAGAAAATTTACTTTTTAAACTTGCCTTGGCCCCTGACTAAATCTTGTCACATCTGGGCGTTACGTACCGCCGTACCCAGTGTGGCAATAATGGGTAATAGATTGCTTTTCAGGACTGATCTCATTCCTATACATGATCATTGGATTTACTTTCTCCAATTCTCACACAGACCTATTCCTAGCCAGGTTTACTTTCCCCAGCTCAATTCAAGGGTAGCCAGGTTTACTTTCCTTGATAGACCGGATTTACTTTCTCCAGCCCAAGGATTATAAATCTTATGCTTTTCTTGGTAGTTAGGTTTACTTTCCCTAACAAACTGGATTTACTTTCTCCAATCCAAGAAGCATAATCTTATGCTTTTCTTTCGCATATAAGCAATTGTAATAATCATTCATATCTATGTGTATCTAACCTCATCAATAAGTTCACATGCTCAATTACTCATACTCATATTCAGGTACTCATGTCATACTAATACAAAATGCCATCATTTCATCAATTCAAAGCATCAAGTTATTTTCAGCACAATGGCCGATTTCACACTCAAGTAGCATAATTTATTTCTCATACCAAATGATCAATTCAAATGCTATAAAAATTCTCAATGACACCTCAATGTGTCACCAAGGTTTTGTAAAAATTTCAGAGTAAAAATAGTTCTCTAACTATGTTAACAAAATTAGACAAATTTGGTGGCCAGAAACCACTCAACCTCAGCTCGAGAACCAAAATTCATAATTTTTAACCCTAGAAATTGAACCAGAAAATTCAAAATAAAAATCCTGGTAAAACCTCAATATGTCTATAATACCCTGTAAAAAGTTCAAGTGATAATTCCATCATTTGATATGGTAACAAAATTAGCAAAGTTTACAGATTTTGTTCCAACACTTTAGGCAGCATATGCTTAATTTCGGTTCTTGATTTTTCTAAGGTAGTTTGACTCAAAATAAAAACCTAAGAAAATTCATGGGACTAGCTCAAGATGTTATATCCAACACGAAAATGTCCACAACAAGCCCAGAAAATTCGTGAACAAATACTGCCTGTACAAAAACCGAAATTCTAGCAACATGGTTCAAAATCTCTTTTAACAAAAATGATTTCTAACATCATCCAAACACTCCACCAAATTAAATACATCAATATCTATCTATCATCAATCAATACATCTAGAATTTCCAGCCAAACCAATCAGAGAAATTAAAAACAAATTTTGAAAGAAAAGAGAACAAATAAAACCCTACTTTTGGTGTCTTTTGGATCCTTGGCTCCAAGGTGCTCCAAGATTGATTCCTTCCACTTCAAAGCTCCTAAACCCACACCAAACCCTTCCTTAGGCAGAGGAGTATGAGATATCAAAGTGAGGAATTGAAATTTCAATCGGTTAGAATGGTAGATATTGATGTGTAGAACAAGTTTAGTGAAAGAAGTTTGGGGTTTTAACAAATCTAGGCTATGAGTTTGGAGTTTGGAAACAAGTTTGCAAGGTTTATGTGAAGAAGAAATGGAGTTTCTGTAGTTTCTAAAGCTGGCCGAGGATGAGAAGATGAGATAATGATGTTAGGTGAGTTGTGTTTATCTTATAAGGTGATAAATCATTATTCTAATATAAAGCCTAACCTTTTAATAAAAAGAAAGTAATATGGATGGCTAAGATTGGATCTTGTTACTCAAGATTGAATCTTAGCCATTCCTTTAATTGAAATGGATAAGCATTCTCTTTTTGTAAAGGTCAAACTAGCTTTCGGTGTTAGAAATTGCACACCGAAATTTTACCGAATGGGTAAAACAGTGTACTCGGGAAATCAAACATTGCTCAAAAAATAATTTCGGGTATAAAATCTTTATTTCTACCTATTTCTAACCATAATCATATAATTTCTCAATTTTGGGCATATCCGGGTCCCAATTCTAGGGTTTCGGTTGTCCCGCCGGCCTGCGGGGCCCACAAAATACTATTCATATTTTTTTTTTACAAATCTGTTGGATTGTCTTCATCATTGTTCAAAGTATCAAAGTTTGGAAATTATGACTAATAAAGCTCAAATTAATTTTTAAATAATTTTTAGGGTGTTACAAGATCCCTGAACACATTCGTTTTGGAGAGTTTCGCAAAGCGAATCCACCAATTTTCAAAGGGACTACTAACCCGAACCATGCTGAGGAATGGATCCAGAACATGGAGAAGATTTTTAATGTAATACCCTGCTCGGAGGAGCAAAAGGTAAGGTTTGCCACATACATGCTGGAAGGTGATGCCGGTTGCTGGTGGACCGGAATTCAGAGGCTGTTGGAAACCGCCAATGGCGTTATCAATTGGGAGGTATTTAAAACCCACTTCTATGAGAAGTACTTCCCGGAGCCTGTCCGCAATGCTAAAGATGTTGAATTCATGCAACTCTTCCAAGAGAACAAAATGATGGCCTAGTACACCGCCAAGTTCGAAGATCTGATCAAATTCTCAAGGATGTATCAAGCTAATCCGGACGAATACTGGAAGTGCATCAAGTACGAGTCTGGATTAAGGGCCGCTCAAGGTTGCGATTGCCCACCTGGAAATCAGGGATTTGCCGACCTTGGTCAACAAATGCCGCATCATTGAGGATAGGCAGAAAGAGTTGAATGCGACAAAGTCCGATAACTCTAGCAAAAAAGTTCAAGAAGAAGAGCCAACAGCAACCCCAACCCCAGCAGAAGTCTCAACCTGGGTCTAAGCGCCAAGGACATCAGAAGGACTTCAAACCAAGCAACAACAACAACAACAAGAAGAACAAGCCCACAACTAATAAGGGGAAGGCACCCCAAGGGACGTCATCCACCCAGTATGCTATATATAACGCCCCGATTTTTCTGTCTGAGAGGAAAATGACCAAAAGGCCCATGAGGTCATTTTCTGCCCGGAATTCGAGGATTGCCGGCCCGGCAGTCCTCAAAGGGCCAACTCAATGTTTGAAGGGGATTGGATGGCCTTCGAATGGTTTCGAAGGCGAAAGTCTTATTTTTTGCAGTTTCAGGTCAAAATGACCAAAATACCCCTATAGCATTTTTACGCAGGTAAAGGTGCCATTTGAGCTCGAAACTTTCCCCGAGGGTTTAGAACAATGTTTTTATATGTTTAAAAGCATCTGTTTAAGTCCCCGTGGTCCCGGGCAGTTTTAGTACAAAATTACGATTTTGCCCCTAGAATAGTATTTTTGAGCTTAATGACATAATTAAGCAAACCTAAACAATATTAGACTCTAATCGAAGATTAATTAATTTCAATAATTAATCTAGAGTCAAAATAAGCTATTAAAACTAATTAGAACCTAAAATTTCTTAGATTAGATTTAAATCTCCTTTTTAAAACTCAAGATTCCAATCTTGGAGCCTTGAATAGTATTTTCTCTCTACAATTCCTTAAATCATGGAATTGTGTCTAGAATTGTTTATGCACTAAAATGAGTTTATAACTCACTAATGATGCAAGACCACTCCTTAAACATGTCTTGACAACCTTGATTACCCATTTTCTCACCTAAACGCTTTCTTACAAATTCCTAATCTTGATCCTAATCAAAGATACACCTAAACACAACTCTAAACCACAATTAAAATGCAAGAAATCCTCCCCCATGGCTGATGCAAGTTTCGGCCACATCTCCCATTTACATCACATGTTGATTTGTTTTTCACTCAAAGAACCATACCAGAACCATACTTGCACCCATACTTGAACCCATACCTAGCCATGCTTTCCACCATGCCTTGAACCATACCTTGGAGAAGATATTTTCTCCTCCTTGTGCTGTAAATGGCCGAAGCTCCTTCTCCCATTTACACCTCTCATTTTGTTTCATTTCTCTATAAATAGCATGCTTGGGTGAACTTGCATCATTTTGGGTTCGTTTGCTAAGTTTTCAAAGAGCACTTCAAAGTTTTCTTTTTCTCTCAAAGTTCAAGTGTCCAAATTCTTCAAGTTCTTCATTCTCTTCACTCATCTCAACCTCCAATCACTTGGTAGGGATTTTCTTTCAAGAGTTTGTTTCCTTTAAGTTCTTAATCTAGTTATATGTTCATAGTTTCTCTTGAATCTTTTTGGAACTTCTTTTCTTTTCCTCCTCCTTCTTTATTTCGGCCATGAGCTTTGAAGAGCAAAGGAATGAGAGCTTGATAACGAGGGTTTCATGATGATGTTCATCACTTGAACAAACCTCTAAAGCTTGATCTTTGTTCTTGAGTTAAAAATGTTTATAGTTTTTTCTTTCTTAACCTTGAAATCATTAACTTTGATGATGTTTTAAAATGGTTACATGAACTCAATGATGAGGACTCATGATGTTGGTGTTAGTGCATCATCAAGATCATGGTCTTTAGAGTTTCAAAATGGTTTTTTCTTGCTCTTAAGTTTCGGTTTCTTTCTTTTCCTTTTCTCTAAAAATTTCGACCAACCAACTTAGGTGGTCCAACATGATAGCTTGATGATGAGAGTTCTAGTTGGTGACTTTATGTTCACCACAAAGAAATCTCTAAAGCTTGAGTTTTCATAAAGGTGTTATAAAGTTCATTTATGCTTATATTTTCAAGGAATGTTATCTTGAGTTCTAAGAACTCTAGACCTCACTTTACCTTGTCATGATGAGTTTGGGTTAAGGTTAAAAGTTCCTCTAAAAGTCTTGTAGGAGCTCTAATAAGAAATAAAATAAACTTGCATTCATATTTATATTCAAGCTTATGCATTGCATATTTACTTTGAGCTTTGCATTCATATTTATTTTCCAAGCCATCACTTAAAGTTAAAGGATAAGGAATGGAGTGCATCTTATATTTACGTTCTTGTCTAGCATATTTACTTTTCATCACTTAAGAACATAAAGATTTAAAATGAGACCTTGCATTATCACCTAATTAGTTCTCAAAGCCTTTCTATTTCGGCCTTAAAGTCGATTGTTGTTGGGCCTAGAGCACTAAAATAAAGAAATGAACTTGCATGGCATATTTATTTTAAGTCTTGCATATTTAAATTCCAAGCCTTGCATATTTACTTCAAGTCTTGCATATTTAAATTTCAAGCCTTGCATATTTATTTCAAGTCTTGCATATGTAAATTCTAAGTCTTGCATATTTACTTCAAAGTTCTCACTTTACTTTGTAATGAAGAATAAAAATGAAGCGCATAGCATGTTTAGATTATGTCATCACTTAAAGACCTTAGAGCTCAAAGACTTGCCCATTTTATCTCAAGTTAAAGTTTAGTATGGAAGAATTCTTTGAATGCATAATTTTGGCCATGTAACAATGATGAGCTTGGAATGAGTTCCATCTAGTTACGAGGGCCAACAACCTATGTTCTAGTATTTTCTTTAAGTTTGATAAGTTTTATAAAGTTATGACCAACAAGATTTATGATTTTATTCCTTTTCCAAAAGAAGAATTAAATTGGTTACTGACCTAAGGTTGTTTTTAGCCTCTTGATAAAATAAAATGGTTTGCAAAGAGTTTTAGAAGTCCTAAAATTATTCCAAGGGAAACTAGCAACTTATACGTTTTAAAAATGTCAAATTATGTGTCTTTTTGGACTTGAACAATTCAATTCTGACTTGATATGTTTGTTGCTATGTGATGATGTTTTGATGTGTTAGAATGTGTGAAAATGATATATGATGAGGTAGGAATACTTCTATGCATGTTAAGGGAGAAACTATCGTTAGAGAAAAACTGTAAAGTTGGAATTTAATGTGTGTTTAACCCCTTCAATCTCAATCAATGCCAAAACTATTTTAGTATGATAACAATTAGTTTAGGGTTAATTAAACATGAAAAATTTGGTTACATTTGAAAAAGGATTGAATTTTAGCACCTATAGAGAAACTAATAACTAGAAAACCGCAAAAGTGCAATTCTAGAACTCTTAGAACATTTAACTTCTAGATTCTGTCCAGCAACCACATAATATGGCAAACATGGTTTATAATTAGTTCTTAGGCATAGGAATGCCTCATAATTGGTTTAGATTTAATTTATAGCGCCTTAGGCAAAGACGGAACCGAGAAAGGGTCTAAAACGTAAGTTCTAGAACCCCGTAATCATAGATATATAACTCTGCCCTTGGAATGTGGTGCTGCCCAGATTTATTAAAGAGCATAAATGATAGTAAGATTTGTTAGAAGAGAATCCTTAGGTGCATAAGAGGTTGATAGGGAATGATAGCATAATTACATCTCAAGTTTAAGGCCCGTAAGGGTCAAAGCATAAGATACTGTAGGATCAAGAGCATAATGAGTTTCAATATTACATGTGAACGTATGTGTTAATTGAGAATGATTATGTAAACGTATGGAATTACGATTGAGGATGCATGTTTTATTTGTTTATGTGGCATAAAGTAAATTTGGAAGAAATCCGGCATCTTCTTTGTTGCCTTTGCCAATTTCTGACAAATTTGGTGACTTAGAAAGTTTTTGAAAAACCTATGAGGTTCTTTTTATGAGATATGAGGTACTAAGATGAGTTCTTGGATGACACCGGTTTGCCCGAGAACCTCCAGAGAACTCATGTGACATCGGTACAAAGATGTATTCTTGGGTGACACCGGTTCGGCCGAGCACCCCCAAGAAATGCCCCCTAGCCCGTACTGGATAAGTCGAGATTATGATTATGATTATGATACGCTTATCGGGATTGATAAGTAAGAACTAGTGACGACTAGTTAGGTATGAGCTCATAACCTAGAGATGTGACACGTTCTGGGTGACACCGGTTCAGTCGAGCACCCCCAGAACGAATGCCTTTTAGGGTGGCCTATGAGGAAGTAAAGTATGATGATTATGTCACAAAGTTTTCCCATATGAAATTTCAATTGCCACTTTATGCCACTATTATGATGCTCTTAATGTTATGATTACTATTCTTGCATTAAGTAGAGCCATGCATACATATTTTAATATGTTGCATCCATGACATTAAGAATCATACTAAAATGAATGGGCCTTAGCTAACTATGTCTCAAAAGCTTAAAAATGGACTTAATGCATCCTCACTTATTTTGTACACTAAACCCAAGGTCCCTGAGGACGTAGATGATGACACCTAGGTAGTAGGACGCCCTACTAAGATTCTTTAGTAAAATTCTCACTCCCTCTATCTTTTCTTTTCATCACGTCTTCAGATGGCGACGTTCGTAGTTTTTGTAGACACCCCAACGTGGGAAGTGCACTATGATCCGGAGCACAGATCATACCATTTTGAGAGACAGTGCACAGTGCGAGTCTTCATGTTCATTGGACGTCCCTTCGCTCACCCCATACATACCCATCGTTTTTCCCCGACGGCAGCCTACGGTGACGACGAGCGGGTTTTTGAGTGCGCACATACACACAACGAGAGAGTGCTCCGCATGCACACCGCCACCTCAGCCATGCGTGACTATCCCGACTACGTGCCCTGGACATACTTCTCGGAGACCAACCCGTCAGAGGACCCGCCTACCCATTTGTATAGCGAGAGCTCTGCCCCCACTCCACCATTGATGAGGGAGGGCAGTGAGGACACTGTGACTTAGCCTCGACTAGCACGATGACCGGAGATGCAGCCACGTCGTGGAGGTCACTCCCAATCCCCTCTTCGCTTTTACACGCCAGAGGAGCTCGCCCAGTTTGCCGGGTATGTGCCTCGCTCGTGGGATGGACGTCAGTAGGAGGTGGCGGATGACCGATGGAGTACCCGGGTAGTGTACACACCACTTAGATGAGGATAAATCTCCTTTTGTGTAGAGGTTATCCCTTTAGTTGCACTTGGGTAGGAGAGTTTGCTTTTATGCTTTCCGTCACACTTTCCTTTGTATTTTTCTTTTCAGATGTATTTGCTCATGTTGTACTAAACTAAGTCCTATTCTCCATGAGTGGGCATATCATATTATATAAATATGCAATTCAGTTTTATTATGATGTGCCTTTGCTTGCCTTGTGTTATGATGATTATGGGATGCTTGCTTTATTTCCTTGCGTGCTTCATAGCTTAACGTGTCGCGCGGCTCTCACTTTGCTTTTATAATTCAAAAAAAATTTTACTCATATTTTTCGCTAAGTATTTTAAAGTAAAAAGGAAACTATGACGTAATAGACTAATGATTAACCTAAATATGTTCTAAAGTATTGGGTTAAGGATGTTACACTGTATGCCCCAAGTGAGGCAAACCCCATGGAAGCTTGCAGTGTCGTGCTGGATTAGATGTCTGCTATCGGTGCAGAGAATCAGGGCACTTTTCCAAGGAATGCCTCAAGAGAAATCAGCCAATCCCCAACCCCAAGCTGCAATGTCAAGGAAGGGTCTTCACCCTCAACGCCAAAAAGGGGATGGAGTCTCTGAATCTCATGGAAGGTAAGTGTAAAATGAATGGTAAAGTCTTAATTGTATTGTTTGATTCTGGTGCTACCCATTCTTTTATATCATGTTCTTGTGTAGAGGGTTTAGGTTTACATGTGTCCGAACTCCTTTTTAATTTCATTGTCTCTACCCCCACTGGAAAACCAGTCAGGACCTACCAATGTTGTTTAGAATGTAGCTTTACCCTTGCAAACAGGACCTTTGTTTTAGATTTTATATGTTTACCCATGCAAGGCCTAGACATAATCCTCGGCATGGATTGGCTTTGTACCAACCATGTACTGTTGAACTATTATGAGAAAACTATCACCTTTCTTCCCATTTTCCCTAAACCGAGGAAAATTATGAGGATATACCTAAATGCCATAGACCTAGACTATGGTAAGGGTGAAAAAGGTTATATTCTTTTAGCCGCTAGTGATGTTGACTTTGAGCAAAGCATTGAAGAGATACCCATAGTGAGAGATTATCCCAAAGTATTTCCTAATGAAATCCCCGAGTTTCCCTCCAAGAGAGAGATTGAATTCTCAGTAGAGTTACTCCCAGGTACCGGACCCATATCCATAGCCCCATATAGAATGCCTCCTATGGAATTGGCCGAGTTGAAAACCTAGTTAGAGGACCTTTTGGAAAAGAAGTTCATTAGGCCGAGTGCATCACCGTGGGGAGCCCCGGTGTTGTTTGTGAAAAAGAAAGATGGAAGTATGGGGATGTGTGTCGATTATAGGCAGTTAAACAAAGTTATGGTGAAGAATAAGTATTCTTTGCCTAGAATCGACGTTCTGATGGACCAATTGAGAGGTGCAGTAGTGTTTTCTAAGATCGACTTGAGGTCTGGCTATCATCAGATTAGATTTAGGAACGAGGATATACCCAAGATGGCTTTTCGCACTCGATATGGTCATTTTGAGTTCCAGTTATGTCTTTTGGATTGACTAATGCTCCGACTGTTTTCATGGATTACATGAATAGGATCTTTAGACCCTATCTGGATCAGTTCGTGGTTGTCTTTATAGATGATATACTCATTTATTTAAGGACCCATGAGGAACATGAGCAACACCTAGTCACAATATTGGAGATTTTGAGGGAGAAGAAACTATATACCAAACTGTCTAAGTGTGAGTTCTGGTTGGAAGAAGTAAAAGTTCTAGGGCATGTATTATCAAAAGGTGGTATTGCAGTAGATCCTAGTAAGGTGGAGGCTGTGATGAATTGGGAACAACCGAAGATGGTAATCGAGATAAGTAGCTTTTTGGGCTTAGCTGGTTACTATCGTAGGTTTATCAAAGGATTTTCTCAGATCTCGTTACCATTAACCAAGCTTACTAGGAAGAACACCCCTTTTATATGGGCCCTGGACTGTGAGAAAAGTTTTCAAGAGCTGAAGCATAAGTTGACCTCGACCCTTGTCCTAGTCCTCCCAACCTTAAGGAGCCTTTTGAGGTGTTTTCTGATGCTTCTGGTAAGGGTTTGGGCTGCGTTTTGATGCAAAATAGGCAAGTGGTGGCTTATGCATCAAGGCAACTCAAGCCACATAAAGTAAACTACCCTACCCATGACCTTGAGTTAGCCGCTATTGTGTTTGCTCTAAAGATCTGGAGACACCACTTGTATGGAGTCAAGTTTGAGGTGTTCTCCGATCATAAGAGTTTGAAGTATCTTTTTGATCAAAAAGAGCTAAACATGGGGCAAAGGAGATGGATGGAGTTCTTGAAGGATTACGATTTTGGGTTGAACTACCATCCAGGAAAAGCTAATGTGGTAGTGATGCCTGAGTAGGAAATCCCCGTGATCTGTCCCGCTTGATGGTTAAGGAAGCTGAATTGATTAAAGCATTTAGAGACCTAAACCTAGGAGTAACCTTGACTACCAAGGGCATGAGAGTTTGCCATCTTAGCGTGTCGAGTAAGTTTAAGGAAAGTATCGTTCAAGCCCAAAAGAAGGATGATGAGTTCCAAGAGACCTTAGAGGCAATAAGGGCTGATAAGTTAAAAGGTTTCGTTCAAAGGAGATATGGTTTGTGGAGGTTTGAAAGACGTATATGCGTACCTGATAGTGGAGGCCTTCGGAAGAAGATTCTCGAGGAGGCCCACAAGAGTAATTTCGCAATTCATCCTGGTGCCACCAAGATGTACCAAGACTTGAAGAAGATGTTCTGGTGGCTCGGTTTGAAGAAGGACTTTGCACATGGGTGAGTAAGTTCTTAGTGTGTCAGAAAGTGAAAATTGAGCATCAAAAACCCTCTGGGATGTTGCAACCCCTGTCTATTCCCGAATGGAAGTAGGATAGCATCTCTATGGATTTTGTGACTGGATTACCAAGGACCCAAGCGAATCATGATGCTATATGGGTAATAGTGGATAGGTTGACGAAGTCAGCCCACTTTCTACCTATTAAAGTTACTTATTCCTTGGATAGGTTGGCACAGTTATATGTTCAAGAGATTGTGAGATTACATGGAGTACTGTTGACTATAATTTTGGATCGAGATCCGCGATTTACGTCACAATTTTGGGGAGCCTTTCAAAAGGCATTCGGTTCAAAGCTGTGTTTGAGTATAGCTTACCACCCGCAGACGGATGGCCAATCCGAAAGAACAATCCAAACCTTAGAGGATATGCTTAGGGCGTGTGTTCTAAACTAGAAAGGAAGTTGGGACAAATACCTGCTGCTGATCGAATTTGCGTATAACAATAGTTATCACGCAAGCATTGGCATGACACTATATGAGGTCCTGTATGGACGGAAGTGTCAATCACCCCTATGTTGGTACGAACCTAGAAAGCAAAGTCTGATTGGACCAGATTTAGTAAGGGAAACAACAGAACAGATTAAAAAGATAAGGGATAAGATTCTCACTGCTCAAAGCCGACAGAAGAGCTATGCGGATCAGCGGTGAAAGCCGATTGAGTTTCAAGTAGGGGAACATGTGTTCCTCAAAATCACAACCACCATAGGGGTACGTCGATCAATGAAAGTGAAAAAGTTAAGCCCTAGGTTCCTTGGCCCATTTGAAATCCTCAATAGAGTAGGGTCAGTAGCATACCACATAACCCTGCCCCCAAGTTTATCCAACCTCCATGGTGTCTTCCATGTATCCCAGTTATGGAAATACCAGTTTGACCCAAGTCACGTGCTAGAGCTAGAACATGTACAATTAAGAGATGATCTAACATTTAACCTACCTCCCTCAAGAATTGTGGGCCGAGGAGTCAAACAGTTAAGGAATAAAACTGTACCGCTAGTCAAAGTAGCGTGGGGATGCGGAAAAATCGAAGAATTCACATCGGAGTTGGAGTCCAACATGCAAGCCCGATACCCCGAGCTATTCTCAGGTAATGAATTTCGAGGACGAAATTCTTTTCAAGGAGAGGAGTAATGTAACGCCCCATTTTTCTCTAAACTTTTAAATGACCAAAATGTCCCTGAGGTCATTTTTACCTGAAACACGAGGACGACCGACCTTGGCCATCCTCATAGGGCTTTTATGATGTATGAAGGGGATTATATGTATATGAATGTTTAACAAAGTAGAAAAATCTCATTTCTGAGATTTCTGCGCGTAAATGACCAAAATACCCTTGCACAGCTTTATGGCAGTCTTAAGTTTTGGTTGACCCGGCCTCATCCCGGAAATAAAAAATGATGTTTTTGAGGCATCAACTATGTTTGTTTAAGTCCTAGAGGTCCCCGGCAACTTTTGGTGAAAATTATGATTTTGCCCCTGCTTAGTGCATTTCAAGCTTAATGAATTATTTAACTCGAAACCTAAGCAAAATTAGACTGTAATGAAAGGTTAATTAATTTTCCTAATTAATCTAGAGCTAAAATAATTATTTAAGGTTAATTAAGACCAAAAATTGCTTAAGGAAACTCAAAACCCATTTCTAGCCTTTTTCTCTAAAGAAAAGCATCCATGAATAGCATTTTCATTGTTCACACTCCCATTCCCAAGGAAAAGTTGTCACCCTCTAATCACTAGTCATAAGAGTTTTGACTCTATTAATCCTACAAGATCACTCTTAATCCAAGGTATTCATGGCCCTCATGACCAAATTAGTTCACCTAAACACTTGATTACACAACCTTAATTAGTGGTATACTTGGCGGGATTGCGATGGGAGCAATGAAAAAGAATTATTAAAAATTGGAGTCGCCACCAAGTTTATTGAAATTGGGAAAACATGGAAAAACCCATTATTTTTACAAAATGGTCTTTTGAACTAGATTTAAGTTCGAGAGTCGGTTATGCATAGAGAAGGGCAGGCATTTAATCCTACGCACCCCTAGTACACCCGTCCTTAGATGGTACCCATAATTGATTTGTGAAAATTATTAATAACCTTTTGAAATATTTATTTTTCCATTTATTATTTTAAAAAAAAATCTTTCTTTAAAAAGAAATTTTGGAGCATTAAACTGTCACAGTTCAGATGTCCAAAATACTGAGTTAATAAGCCGTCTTGGCTAAATTAACACCTTTGTTTGAAATAAAATATTTGATAAATAAGTAAAAAAAAATCTTATAAATATTTACAAAACAAGAAAAAAAATATTTTTGGTAAGTAAATAAATAAATAAATACAAAGGAGAATGAATACATTTTTTTAGAGGAAATTTCATATCATTAAGCTGTCACAGCTCAAATGTCCAAATTGTTGAGTTAACAAGCCGTCTCGGCTAAATTAATATTTTTAATAGAATATTCCTCTATAAAAAAAATTATTAGAAAATTATTTTACAAGAAAAATGAATTATGAAAATTTTATTTTGACTTGACAGGGATCGGAATCGCCTGCTCCTATGTATCCCCTGGTGCAATAGAGAATTCAAAGTCACGTAGTTCTGTAAAAATATTTCTGTTTTAATTAATTTTTAATTTTAAAAAGGGGTTTTGAATATCAAGCTGTCACAGCTAAAATATCCTTAAAATATAGAATTAATAAATCATCACGACTAAATTAATTCTATTTATCAAGAAGTATTATTGATCAATCATAATTCGTTTTTTCCTCGTTTAAAGGGGCAAGAACAAATTTTCAAGACATGCAAAAAGTATATCTCACCCTCCAAAATCAGAATCCAAAAATATTCATTATTATATTTTTCGATGAAAAGAATAAATGAAATGAACAAGGTTAACTCAAAAAAAAAATATCTTGTACCATCAGACCCAAGAAAATAATATCTAAACTCGATTTTATACAAGCAAAACCAATAATAACCGGATCATTTTTAAACAAAAGACACGAGCTCTATGACCCAAAATAATAACTTAAACCAAAAAATAATAAAAAATAAAAAAAATCCATGAGATACTGACATAAAGGTAAACCCATTATTAAACAAAAATAAAAAAAAGGAATCCTAAGCCTAATTTGACTAACATATAGCGTTCACACACACTCACGTGAATAAAGGAGAGACCAAAGACAAAACTCTACTTCTAAAATGACCATAACAAAGACTTTGGATTCTATCTTAGTGGGGATAGCACCACTCGGAAAAAGAAAAGAAACAAAAAGAAACAAAGCGAGAAGAATAATAGAGAAGGAGGATAACTTACCATCTAATACACTTCTAAAGTATTTTCATTCATACCAAAAGAGAGAGAAGGCCCGAGAGAGTAGCTGGAAAAATACATCACACACACACCATGATAGACACTCATATAGAAAGAGAAGAGAAACAGAGAGAGAGAGAGAGAAAGCTGGGGAGTCGTGGAAAGCATGAGAGAGAGAAGGGAGATTGGTGCTAGGGAAAAGGGTACTGCCGCTCGGAGGAAAGGATCGCCAGGGGAGGCCACCGTCACGCGGCTGTGGGAAGGAGGTGGCGATATTGGTAATCTTCAGTGGAGGAAGCCGTTAATCTCCGCGAGATGCGCCACGGTGCACGGAGGAAGGGCGATCGGTGGAGATCACCGCCGCCGACGGGCTTGCAACAGTGTGCAGCAACCGAGAAGGCTGATCTCGACCTTGTGCGCGGTGGGGGAAGGGAAACTAGCCGGTGTGCGATGCTCCTGGGGCGAGGATCCACGAAGACAGAAGATGGAAAAGGGGTTGCCGGCGAGGAAGAAGAAGATGGTTAGCTCATGGCAGTAGGCTGATCCGCCGCGGCTGGAGCGTGATGGTGGAGCAAGCGGAAGGCCGACTTTGGGGGTAGAACGCCGGCAACTAACGGTTGTTCACATGGCAGATCGACTGTGGCAGGTGGCGGTGGCATGCCGGGGATGAAAGGGAACCGCGGTGGCCGGGCGTTTTGCTTCCCCTTTCGGTTTTAGTTTCTTTCCCCCTCTTTTTTATGTAGTTAAACTGGGAACTACTGGACTATTACAATGGACTGTTGATGATGATTTTTTTTATTTGTGATCTTGTGATTGACTGGTGTTATGTTTGATTTGTATTGTTGTGGCTGGGCTTTTGGTTTGATCTTTGTTTGGCTGTGATTGATTGTTGTGACTGGCTTTTGCTGGATTTTTGGTTGGTAATGGGCATAGAGTTGCTGGACACTGGAAAAATAGACGCTTGAGAAGAATCAAAAAATGGTTTACCTGTGATTTTCGCTGATTCTTTTTCTGTGTATGTCACAAAATGTTTTCAGATGAAATGTGGTGATGAGGGATTTTTTTGTTCGAATACAGATCGTGTCTGAACCCCCTTCTTGAATTTTGGTCTCCCTTTTATAGCTATCAAAAATTATCTTTGTTAGCAGCCATTCTTGATTTTTCAGGATTTGATTGAAGAAATTCGTCCATGATTGTCTGCTCAATTTCTGGGATTTATCCGACTTTATACAACTTGCAGCTGCTTCCTTTGAAATTTTCATTGTTTGCTGCGATCTGCATGTGATTTTTTTTACTTTTAGTTGCTCGAGGCCAGAAAATCCAACCAACAGTTCATCATTATTCATAAAAAACAAAAAAAAGCAAAAAAGCCAAAAGAAAGAAACTCGATTAATAGCTTATCGAAAGCCAAAAGAAAATAGCTGTAAAGAAACAAATCGGTGCATGCACCATTCTTTTTGACTTCATAATTCAGGCTTGCATGCTTGCTTCTTCTTCTTGTTTTCTCTGCATCTTGATCTTCGCCTTCTTTTTTCATTTTTTTTAACAATAAGACAAATTAGAAATGAAATAGGCTAAAATTTTTTGAAATGAAATGGGCTGAAACTTTTTTTATTTTTTTAATCTAAATTAAATGGCATAACCAAATAAAAAGAGAAAAGAAATGGGCTGACACTTTTTTTTCACAATTAAAAATGGGATGGGCTTTTCTTATTTTGTACAATAATAATCAAACAACAACCTAAAATGGGCTTACCAAAACAACAACAGTACTAAAAAAGGAATGGGTTAAAAGAATTTTTTTTTTGTTTTTGGGCCGGACAAAATTGGGTGTTCACAGTTGCCCCTCTTTACTTATTTCTTACGAAAGAATATGAAAAACTGAAGTTTTTACATATTGTCTTCGTAGGGAATAAGTAAAGACATGAACATAGATTTTGTTCGGTGATGCATGAAATACAAATGGAAGAAAAATCAAATTCTAACATAGAAAGAACCTAAACATTTGAACAAGCCACATGCAAGTTATGCAATTCAGAAACTGACTATGCAGAATTTTAAATGACAAGAGATGCGAGAACCAAATGGACTGAATTGCAATTTACAAGTTAATGAATGCTAACAGGAAATTAAAACCAACAATGGTTGACAAGAATTTACAAACTTTGTGACCAACTTCAACAATCCTTAAGAAATTA
Organism: Dalbergia cochinchinensis; assembly: GCA_031216125.1. Classification (NCBI taxonomy): domain Eukaryota; kingdom Viridiplantae; phylum Streptophyta; class Magnoliopsida; order Fabales; family Fabaceae; genus Dalbergia; species Dalbergia cochinchinensis. The sequence continues at coordinate 26,386,688 of CM062375.1, read as the reverse complement.
AAGATCTTGCGACCAACTGGATATGGATCAATAAGCAACAGGAAATGAAAAGTATTGCGACCAACTGGATACAGGTCAACAACACATATTCACACTCATCAATTCAAACACGCACACATATATGCATGCACCCACACATATACACATATGGAACACACACGGAAAGAGAGAAAAATGGACAACGGAGAAAAAGAGAGTGACAGGAAATAAAAAGCTGAACAGAAAAGTAAATGGCAATCTGAGGCCGACTGAAAATAAATGGCAATCTGAGGCTGACAATGGCAATCTGAGGTCGACTGAAAATTAAATTGGCAATCTGATGCTGACTGAAAATTAAATTGGCAATCTGAGGCCGATAATGGCAATCTGAGGCCAATAAGAAAGGTAGATTGGCAATCTGAGGTCGACTGAAAATTAAATTGGCAATCTGAGGCCAACAATGGCAATTTGAGGCCAATAAGAAAGGTAGATTGGCAATCTGAGGCCGACTGAAAATTAAATTGGCAATCTGAGGCCGACAGGAAAAGTAAATTGGCGATCTAAGGTCGACTGAAAATTAATTGGCAATTTGAGGCCGATAAGAAAGGTAGTTTGGCAATCTGAGGCCGACAAGAAAAGTAAATTGGCAATCTGAGACAGACAATGGCAATCTGAGGCCAACAAGAAGAGTAAATTATTCAAATTCCTTTTTTCTCTAAACCTTTTTTTTTCGAAAATACCTTTGTGAAATGACTTTTACCGTATTGAAGCAACCCTTGAGGAAGACTTTAACCGATCAAACTCGCAGCTTATGAATTGGACCTTTTGGCACAAATGAGACTTTTCTTTTCTTCTATGACTTTTACTCACTTCCTTCCTCATTCTTTCTTCTTTATTTCCTCTTCTTCCTTTTCTTCCTGTCAAACTTAGTTTGAAGCTCTTGGATGCTCTTAATGAAATACTAGTCATTGATGTACTGCTGCAAATATTGTTAGACTGCATAGTTCATACTTAGGTTCATGCTTACTTGAGACATCATAAATGAATATACATTTAAGAAAGATAGAAAGGAAAGAATAAATTTTATTGCTTTGTGTATCTAAAACTTCTAAGAATAAAGGTAATTTCAAGGGGTTGGAATGGAACAAGAACGAACAAAAATGAAAAAAGAATGTCACTGTGAAGGACAGAAATTTTTGCCCCATTTTTTATTCTTGGTTACTTATTCAATCAACTCCTTGCTATCACTGGCTGTTATAATCATTATATCTGATGACATGTCTTCCAGCCTTTTCTTTTTCACCTGAATTCCCAAAATTTGCCCCATCAACAATTTGTTTAGTCCTCAAGACTGATTCATCATTGAAAAATTGCCCCAGTGTAGGATGCTTGAGATGATGCTCATTATTTTGCCCTAATTTTTGCCTAGGCTGCCCTTGCGGGTTTTCATCCTAGCAGGCATTTTTGTTTTTTATTACCCTAACTTTTGCTTAGGCCGTTCTCTCGAGTTTTCGACCTAACGAGCTTTTTTTTTTCTTTTAATTTATTTCTCATCCTAGCTTTTGTTTAGGCCACTCTTTTGGGTTTTCAACCCAACCAGCTTTTACAGCATCTTTTCAAGCATAAAACTTTTTGACTGCATCTGCATTGATTGGTCTAGATAGTTCTTGTCCATCCATATTTTGCAAGATTAATGCCCCTCCTGAAAATGCTTGTTTGACAATGTAAGGGCCTTCATAGCTTGGAACCCATTTTCCCCGTGCATCTTCTTGATTAGGGAGAATTTTCTTCAAAACCAAATCTCCTGGATAAAAATCCCTGGGGCAAACCTTCTTATTGAAAGCTTTAGCCATTCTGCTTTGATACAACTGGCCATGACAAATAGTCACAACCTTTTCTCTTCTATCATATTCGACTGTTCATACCGAGCTTTCACCCATTCAGATTCTTCTAACTTTGCCTCCATCAGAACCCTTAATGATGGGATTTCCACTTCTATGGGAGATACAGCTTCTATTCCATACACCAATGAGAAAGGAGTTGCCCCTGTGCTTGATTGTATGTTGGTACGATATGCATGCAAAGCATATGGCAGCATTTCATGCAAATCTTTGTAGTTCACTACCATCTTGGCAACAATTTTCATGATGTTCTTGTTTGCAGCTTCGACCGCACCATTCATTTGAGGTCTATAGGGAGCTGAGTTGTGATGTTTGATTTTGAAAGTCTCAAAGAACTTCTGAACCTCAGCACCATTAAGATTAGGAGCATTGTCTGTGATAATTCTTTCTGGAGTTCCATATCTACAGATAATGTCTCTTTTGATGAATTTGACAAACACCTTCTGTGTGATATTAGCATATGAGACAGCTTCCACCCATTTAGTGAAATAGTCTATCGCTACCAAGATGAAACGATGACCATTAGATGCCTTGGGATTAATTGGATCAATAACATCCATGCCCCACATTAAGAAAGGCCAGGGAGATACCATACTGTGTAATGGAAGCGGAGGAGCATTAATTCGGTCTGCATATATTTGGCATTTGTGACACCTCTGAACATAATTGATACAGTCACTCTCCATGGTGGACCAGTAATAACCACTCCTCAAGATCTTACGTGCCATCATATGCCCATTAGCATGGGTTCCACAGATCCTTTCATGTATCTATGTCATGATCATGCGAGCTTCACGAGCATCTACACACCTTAAGAGGGTGCCATCATAATTTCTCTTATAGAGGACTTCACCATTCAAGAAAAAGGCCATAGCCAGTCGACGAATTGTCTTCTTATTCACTTCATTTGCTCCGACTGGGTATTCTCCTTTTTGAATATACTGCTTGATGTCATGATACCAAAGCTGGCCATCTAGCTCAATCTCCACATTGCTACAGTAAACTAGTTTATTTTGCACTTCTACATGGATAGGTTGGAGGTTGGCGTAGACTTCCAATTTAGTCATTGCAGCCAAGGTTGCCAAAGCATCTGCAAATTGATTCCTGTCTCGAGTTAAGTGGGAGAATGACACCTCGTCAAATTGCTCAATTAGTCGAGACAAGTACTTCGGATAAGGCATCAATTTTGGGTTCTTGGTTCGCCATTGCCCGTTAACTTGATAAATGATGAGTGCAGAGTCTCCAAAGACCTTTAATTCTTTCACTCCCAAATCAATTGCAACTTGCAAACCTTTAGCGCATGCTTCATATTCTGCAATATTGTTGATACATTCGAAATCTAATTTGATAGAAACTGGGTATTGCTTCCCATTTGGCGACACCACTACAGCTCCTATTCCACACCCATTCATATTGGCAGCTCCATCAAAATACATCTTCCATCTACATTCTTCTTCTTACTCCTCTTCCTCTACTGCCATCACTTCATCATTAGGGAATTCTGATATAACTGGTTCACTATCCTCAAGAGGGTTTTCAGCAAAATGATCAGCAATTGTACTTCCCTTGACAGATTTTTGAGTCACATGCTTGATATTAAATTCAGATAGTATCACTTGCCACTTTGACATTCTTAATGACACGTGGGGACTATCAAATATGTATTTCAATGGATCCATTCGAGAGATCAGCCAAGTGGTATAGTATAACATGTATTGCCTCAGCCTCTTGGAGGTCCATACCAATGCACAACATGTCCTCTCAATTGCCAAGAACGGGATTCACAGTCATTGAATTTCTTGCTCAGATAATAATTGCCTATTCTTTCCTCCCTGACTCGTCATCTTATCTTAACATTGCTCCCATTGATGTTGGTAGCATTGTAAGGTACAGTATTAATGGACGACCTAGTGTAGGTGGAGTCAAAACTGGAGGTTCTATTAAATAAGCCTTTATTTTATCGAAGGCTTCTTGGCATTCATTATTCCATTCTCCAGGTTGATGTTTCCGCAACAACTTGAAAATAGGCTTACAAGTGCTAGTCAAATTAGCGATGAATAAAATAATGTTGTTAAGCCTTCCAAGAAAACTCCTCACTTCTTTTTTAGTTTTGGGAGCTGACATATCTTGTATCGCCTTCACTTTGTCTGGATCCACTTTTATTCCTTCTCTGCTGACAACAAAACCCAGTAACTTCCCTGTACAAGCTCCAAAGATGCATTTGTTTGGATTCCGCCTCAACTTGTATTTTCTGAGCCTTTCAAATAACTTTTGCAGGACTACCACATGACTTTCTCCCTCTTTAGATTTAGCAACCATATCATCTACAAACACTTCAATCTCCTTATGCATCATGTCATGGAAAAGTGAAACCATTGCACGCTGATATGTAGCACTAGCGTTCTTTAATCCGAATAGCATAACTGTATAGCAGAATGTTCCCCACGGAGTTATGAAAGTTGTTTTTCCTTTGTCATCAGCATCCATGAGGATTTGATTATATCCTGAGTAGCCATCCATAAATGAAAATCGATGATTTTTTGTAGTATTGTCAACAAGGACATCAATGTGAGGGAGAGGAAAGTCATCTTTTGGGCTGGCTTTATTTAGGTCTCGGTAGTCTATGCACATCCTGACTTTCCCATCCTTTTTAGGCACAGGGACAATGTTAGCCACCCAATCAGTGTGTCTTGATACCTCTAAAAATCCAGCCTTTAACTGTTTAGACACCTCTTCTTTTATTTTTAATGACATTTCAGGCCTCATTCTTCTTAACTTTTGCTTTTTCGGCTCCACTCCTGGATATAAAGGGATCTTATGTGAAGCTATTTTCGGATCCAACCTTGGCATATCACGATAAGACCATGCAAAGACATCCATGTATTCTTTGAACAATGCAATCATTTCCGATCGTTCTAGGTTTTCAACTATTTTCAGCTCCTTCTTCTCTTCTTCAGTGCCCATGTTAATCAACTCAATCACTTCATTATCTGGGCCAATTTCTTGTTCAGAATGCTCTAATAGGTCTGAGAATTGCTCGACAATTTCTCCATCCTCATCAGATTCATGATTTTCACAATTAAGTGCAGCAAGAGAGTCAATTGATAAGCTTCCAAGATTTCTTTCATGTGACAAAATTTGAAAATCCCTAGAAAGCAATTGTGTTGGGTTGGAAAAGTAAAATGGAGGGATAAATGGAAATAACATGGAAGAACATTAATAAATGAGCTAAGAATGGTCACAGGAATAAAAGGAAAATTAAAAAAAGGAAACAGAAACGAAGCAAAAAGAAGACATAAAGAATAATTATTAGAAAATCATGCAAGTTCATTATGATGTCTTGGAGTAGCATAAACAGAAGCACAAACAAATCCTTATTAATGTAACCAACAATTACTTTGAAGCAACAACATCAATCACTGGTTCAAATGTCCAGTTCATCAGCATGTCATCATTGTTAGCAGCATGAGTATTATTATACTCTTCAGACCCCTCAGTATCCACCATGTTGATGATTGGACAATGGCTAGGGGAGCAGCCTTCTTCAGCTATGATCACTTCAGCTGGGTAAGGAAATGTCTCTTTTAGGCGAGGGATCTACTTCATTTTCTCATTCTATTTCTTTTGCCCAAGAGTCATGGTCTTTATCTGCTCTTCCAATGATGCCTCATATCCTAAACCGAATCGGTTATGCTTCCCTGAGATAGGTAGAGGATTTTGATACCCTGCAACTGCAATCCCAGTCCTTTGCCATGCAAATAACCATTCTTGGTCATGACGTAAGCCACTACTCAATTGACATCCTGCTTTGGGAACTCATTTTCTTCTTGTTTCATCCCTACAAACTCCAGATTGTGCCACAAATTGCTTTCAACTAGCTCTACATTTTCAACATATGGCAGCGTAACTGGTTTAGATACTATGATTTCCTTCTCTCCATGGATTGTAATGACTGAGCCATTCTCAATGAACTTAACCTTTTGATGCAAGGTAGAAGGAACGGCACCAACATTGCTAATCCATGGTCTTCCCAGCAACATATTATAATCGGATTCAATCTCCATTACTTGGAATAACACCTCAAACCTGCTTGGGCCAACTTCCAATGGCAAAACTATTTCCCCAAGAATGCTTTTCTTTGCTCCGTCGAAAGCTTTCACAATCATCACTTATGGTGAAATATCATCTTTGCTTATTGACAAGTAGCTTAAAGTTGATACTGGTAAAACTTTCAATCCTGACCCTCCATCAATGAGAACTTTAGGCACTATATAGCCTATGCACTTCAGAGTTATGTACAGTGCATGTGGGTTGGCCTGTGATACAATTTCTTCATCTGAGAATGTAACCATATTAACACGCCTCACCGGATCAACCATATTCACCACATTCTCTAATGAGACATCAGGTTTCACATAGGCATCCTTCAAGACTTTTAGCACGGCCTTTTGATGAGATTCAGATGACAAGATTAGTGACAGCAGGGATATTCTGACAGGAGTTTTCTTCAATTGTTCCAGTATATCATATTCACTTTGTTTCATAATTTTTAGGAACTCCTCTTCTTCATCTTTTTCTTTTTCTTTTATCTCCAAATCAGAGCTATTTCCACCATTCCCTTTGTCAATAAACTTCCCCTTTTCCAGCTCTCCAGGACCATAATACCTTCCACTTCTTGTTATATTGGTTACCACTCCACCTACTCGGGCGTCTGAGGTTTCTCCTATATCTCCTTTTGTCTCTACCTTCGCTTCATAATTCCACGGCACGGCATGAGTGTTCTCATAACCAATGGGCATCGGCTTCTTCATAGTGATCACCACTTTTTCTTGTTTCGGAGCTGGGTTAAGTGGCGGTACTCGGAGCACGAAACGCTCGATCACATTCACCTCTTCAGAGAAATTTGTCCTCTTCTTTGCTTGAATCACACCTAAGTTGAGCAATTCTTGTACTCGAGCTTTGAAATCCCAACAACTTTCTATATCATGACCAGGACCTCCAGAGTGATATATGTAGCTTGATTCCATGTCATACTTCTCATTCTCCTTTATTGCAACGGCAGATGCTATCATGTTGTAACCAGCCTCATTCAAGCCAATGAAAAATTTCTCCATGGGTGTTCTATGTAACACCCTAATATTCGACCCAATACTACTAGTACGTACTCAGGCCAAATATTAGTCGTTACTAACTAACATGGTTCTTTAAAAAGTAACTTAAAGAAAATACGAGCCAATATTTTTTTCTTAAAACATTACTTAAAATAGGAGCCGCGCGTATCCTATCGGGTCGGTATCATAAAGTGCAGAAACATAAACATAGAGGTGGCTCCAAAACGTAGCATCATCATAACTGAAATATTTCATCTTTATAATATGCCTACCCTAAGGGGCAGGGCTCTTCAAGTACATAATAACATGAATACAGCAGAAAAACAGAATACATGGAAAAGAACTGGAAAGAAGCATCCCTACCCATGTGCAACCTAAGATGGATAACCTCAACACAAAAGAGGTTTCATCCATACTATGTGACGTGCGTGTACTAAGGACTACCCTCCAATCTATGCAGCGGGATCACGGGTACGGAGGGACATAGCCAATCCACGGGCGGAGCTCGGCGGGTGCAGGCGTGCCCTGTGACTGGATGTGTCGTTCCCATCGGGGTCGTGGTCCGGGCACCGAGGCCCTCCGACGCTGAGTGACTGTCTTCTCGCTGCCCATCGGTCGCAGAGGCGGAGTGGGGGCAGAGCCCTCATGGTCCATGGAGGAATCCTCTGGAGGGTCCTCCTTTGAGTACTGCGACAATGGCACGTACTGCGGCACGTCAGCTGAACCGACAGAGTGGGTCCGCAGGTTCCTCTCATGTCGTGGTCGCGCATGCTCAAAGATCGCGGGGTCACCATAGCGGGATCTTTGAGAAGCGATAACTGTACAAGGGGTGTGCGAATGGCCGCCCTAAAAACATAAAGATGCGCACAGTACACCGGCTCTCAAAATGAAATGACCCATGCTCCGGGTCATGGTGGATCTCCCACCGTGGCGTGTCAACGTGCAAAGACGTAACGACGCCATCATGCTCTGAAGACGTAATGGAAAGAAAGAGATAGAGGGAGTGAGATTCTTACTAAAGTAACTCAGTAGGGTTTTCCTCCTATCCTAGGTGTCATCATTTACGTCTCCAGGAATCTCGGTTTATTTATGAAGACCATGGACATCTATTGGTTCAATTATGAGTTTTCTAAAGTCTCAATTTCCGAGATCCGTTCCTTTTAACATATCACTTGTATCATAGACATAAATCACATAACTTGGATCATAGAACATAAATCATATACCTTAGATCATGGAACATGGTTTCCTATATCATGGGTCATAGCACATAAACTCATAACTTTATGATTCTCATATCATGGGGCATAGCACGCAAATTCATATAATTATGGTGCATAAAAACATAGCTCATGGAACATGGTACATATCTTGGTTACTTGAGGTGACATTGGAACATCATCATCATTATTTTCCTGGGGCCACCCTAACTGATCTCCTTGTGGAGAAAATTCTAGGTTATGAGCTCATACCTTACTAGTCGTCACTAGTACATGGATTTATCCCTTTTGATAAGTTTAAAGATCCCGACCTAAGGTACGGGTCTAGGGGGCTAGAATCACCTTATCCCCACCCTTAATCCGGTGGTTCAAGGATCATCTTCTCATAGTCTATGTCACCTTAAGTCTTAGCATGTTAATGCAAGATGCCACATAATTCATGCATGTCAAACATAATTACATCATAGGCATCTTTGAAGTCTTTAAAGGACAATAACATGCGAACATAAAACTATCATCGAAGAATAATAGTTCACATGGTATCATCATACTTGACTCATGGAGTAAAATCATCATAAGGTAAGCAAGAGCAATAAGCCTCTTAACTTGATCATGTTTGAAATCGAACATATAAGATCATGTATTCATGTTAGGCTAAAGCATAGACTCATGTCATAACAATTCTCAGATTTAGGCAATGCAAGATCATAGCTTCAAGTCATTAAATCAGAAAAGCATTCTGTTTATAAACTTGGAGTTACGGTAATCGATTACATAAGTCTTGTAATCGATTACACAAATTTCGAGATTTCAAAACATGGAGGTCGGGAGTTACGTAATCGATTACATGGGACTTGTAATCGATTACACAGCTTCGAGATTTCGAATCAAGGCAGATAGGGGTTCTGGTAATCGATTACATGGAATTGTAATCGATTATTTTGTTTAAAACACTTTGTCGGGCCCCTAGAACATCCGGGTAATCGATTACATGATTAGGTAATCGATTACTAGAATCCAGAATGTAATCGATTACACTATATAGTAATCGATTACTTTGGGCAAAAGTTCATGTTTGAGCTCGTCCGAGCTTTACGTAATCGATTACATGGGCTGGGTAATCGACACAAAGATCTTAAAACCGAAATATGAGGTCTAAACATATCTGAGTCATTCCTTTGAAATGCTTATGGTGGCTAGTTTTTCTTGGAACAATTTTGAACTTCAAAAACATCATGTCAACCATTTTAACTTGTCAAAACCCTTATAATTCTAAGAACATACCCAAAATGTTTTTGAGAACAACATATGTTTTGGAAAGACTTAAAACATGAGCTATAGGCTCTTGTGACTAATAAACTCCTCTTGGAGCTATCTTCATCACATGGCCAAGATGTACATTCCAAGAATATTTTCCATGGTTAACCTCTTCTCAAGATGAAATGGGCAAATCTTTGAGCTCTAGTATCTTAGATGATGACATAAAATAAACGTGCTATGCACTTCATTTTAGAGTCCTTTAGAAAGTAAAGTGATAGCTCAAAGTAAATATGAAATGCATATCCATTTTCATTCTTTTAGTTTAGTGAGGACTTGAAATATAAAATGAGATGCAAAGCTTGGAATTTAAACGTGCATAATGCAAGTTCATTCTTAGTCTTGGGGTTTAGTGGTTGCATAGAAATAAACGTGCTATGCAAAGAGTAAAGTAAACGTGAATGCAAGTTTCTTTTGTATCTTGTCTAGAGCTCTTACAAGATTTTAAGGAGGAACATAGTCCCAACCCAAAACTCATCTTCACAAGAAAAGAAAAGCCATTGGTACCAAGGCATCAAGAGAAAACATGACTTCAAGAGTCATGGGAGTGGTCAAATCTTAACAAAGGAAGGAACCGCTTTTAAATCTCTAGGGACCAAGGTCTTGATGATCCAAGCATCAACATCCTAAGTCCTCATCATTGAGTACATGGCTCCCTTCAAAACAAATATTTAAACAAAGTTCATGATAAAGGAGAAAGCAAAACCAAAACCATGCTTGGTTTAGGGCCAAAGCTTCAAGCTTTAGAGTTTGTTCATGTGACAAGCATCAACATGAAGCTCTCATCATCAAGCTTACATTTTTCCCATGTAAAAAGGCTCCATGGCCAAAAACATAAGAAGGAAAAGGAAGAAGATCCGAAATGTTCAAGAGAAACATAAACTCCTTTAACTAAACTTGTAAAGAATGAAACTTTCTTTAAGAAAAACTCAAGCTTTAGAGGTCTCATGGACTCATGGTCACATCTAGAGAACACTCATCATCAAGCCATCATATTCAAGGCCTTAAGGCTGAAAAACTAAGGGGAAGAAAAGGAAGAAACCACAAAGAAAGCAACATAGAGGTTCAACCATTCATCAACTCCCAAACAAGATTCAAGCATAAGAACCATAGACATATTTAGAAAGAGTTCCCTACCTTGTGTCTTGGAAAAGGAGGAGAGAACTTGAGCTTGAGGAACTCTTGGGAACTTGAGAGAAAAGTGAGAAAGCTTGAGAGAAAGAAATGAGAGAGTTTGAGACTTTGGAGAAGGATGCAAAAGTGGTGGAGTTGTGGAGTGTGATGTATTTATAGGCAAATGAAGGAGTAAAGAGGGAGTTGGTTGAAGCTTCTTGAAGAAGGAAGAGAAAAAAAAATATCTTCTTGAGTGGTCATTCTTGGTGTGATTGAAAACATGTGTAGGCATAGGTCATAGGGTAGCTTTGAAAGACAACTTGATTGACTACATAAAATAAAATTCTTTTGACTTTTTGGGGGGGGGAGTGATCAGAAAATTATAGGGTCAAGGGAGAGAAAATTTTATGGCCACAAGGTAAAATATCTATATGTGTTGTCATTCAAATGTATGGAAGAAAGTATGGAAGATATGATTGATTATGAAGCTTGATTGAAAGTTTTGAGTGACAACATAAACAATTCATTCTTTTGAATTTTTGAATGACATAAATTTCAAATGTGATCATGATGATTTGAGAGTGACAACTTTCTTGGAAAGAGTGTCATTGGGAAAGGGAGTGTAAATAGTGAAAATACTATTCATAGTTGCTTTTTCTTTAAAGAAAGAAAAGAATTTGGAAAAGGGTTTTAAATTTCCTTGAACAACCCTAGGTTCCAATTAGTTCTGAATAATGACTTTGGCTCTAGATTAATTATGGAAATTAATTAACCTTTATTTAGAGCTTAAAATCGCCTAGGTTCTGAGTTAGATAACTCATTAAGCCCAAAATGCACTAAGCAGGAGCAAAATCGTAATTTTACTCAAAAGCGCCTGACCACCGGGACTTACCCAAACCTTAAACAAACATAGTTCATGCCTTAAAATCATGGTTTTAAACCTCGGGACAAGATCTGGGTCAAAACAGAACTTTAAAACTGCCTGAAATCTGTCACAGAGGTATTTTGGTCCCTTATGGGCAGAAATCTCAGAAATGAGGTTTTTCTGCTCCGTTAAATATTCACAATCATACAACCCCCTTCATATAACATATGAACCCTATGAGGATGGCCAAAGCCGGCCGTCCTCGTGTTTCGGGTGAAAATGACCTCAGGGGCATTTTGGTCATTTTGAAAGTTTAGCAAAAATCGGGGCGTTACATTCTAAGACTCAGCACCTTCTTAATCAAAGATTCCTCCATTTCCAAGGCATTTACACGACCTCCTCCTTCATGATTTGGGATTGGATTATTGACAATATCAGGCTTTGATTCTTCCTGGAGGTCTAATCTCCCATAAGCAATTAATTTTCTCACTGCCATCTTAAACCCTTTATAGTCCTCAATTGAATGTCCCATAACATCCATGTGATATTTGCAAGTTAAATTCGGATTATACCATGCTGGCAATGGTGGTTCCAATGGGCCTTACGGGATATGGTGATATCAAATGAGCCTCGAATAATCTTTGGAAGAGGTCAGCATTAGAAATGGATAACTTCGGAAAAGGTGGAAGGTTTGGGAATCGATTTCAATTCTGATTTTGGAAATTTGGTCGTGGTGGTGTAGCGTTTAGGTAGTTTTGAGGATGCGTGGTCGGGTTATAGGTATAGGTTAGGCGAGATGGTTGGTGCGGTCTTATGTGGATATTGTTGACTTGAGGCTGAGGATATGAAGTGGTGCTTATGGCTTGGTAAGAAGGGATAGGGGATTGGTATTGTGGATTTTGGAATTTTGGGTGTGTTGATGTGTATCTAGGGATAGCAGATTGCTGACCTTGTACAAGATTTATTTCAGGCTCTTTCTTTTTTGGTGGGAATGCTCTTTTTGTGTGCTCATTGCTTATAGGAAGCTTACCAGCTTTAGCTAAGCTTTCAATTCTCTCTCTAGCCATTATTAACTCAGAGAAATCCTTGTAAGCTTCTCCTGCCATTGCTCCAATATATGGAGATCCCAAGGTCCCTAAAAAGTATGAGCACATTTCAGATGGGATAAGTGGCGGTTATACTTGAGCAGCTAAAGCTCTCCACCTTTGGGCATACTGCTTAAATGACTCGTCTTTCTTTTTCTGCATCATGTTTAATTGCTCACGAGTAAGTGCCACTTCCATGTTGAACTTGTATTGGCTCATGAATTGATCTGCCAATTCTCTCCAGCTAGAAATCTTTGAATGGTCTAGTTGAATATACCATTCCAAGGCAAGTCCAGTCAGGCTTTCATGAAAAAAGCTGATGAGAAATTTGTCATCCTTTGACCATATTGCCATTTTAGTACAATAACTCTTCAAGTGAAACAAAAGGTTACCAGTCCCATCATACTTTGAGAAATTAGGGACTTTGAAGTCTATGGGGACTATCAAGTCTTTAGGAGGGCACAATTGTTCAATCTTCATATAACCATAGGAGTTAGGACCTTGGATAGCCTTAATTTGCTCCTGAATTTTTCTCATCCATTCTTCTTTTAACTTGTCTTTCTCCGCCTCTACATGACTATTTTCTGAGTGAAGTGGCTGCTTTTGAGTGACGACACGTAGCTGCTCCCAAGTATGGATAGCATGCCTGTGTCCTTCAGTATATTCATTTTCTAGGGAACGATAGCCTTCTTCAATGGGAATTACCATTGGCATTGTTGGTGGTGGTTGTCTATGAGGGTTATTCAGCATTCTTCCCATATCATTCATCTCCTGGGTGATATTTAGAGGTACACTTGATATGACTGGCATGGTTACTATGGTGGCACTTGGTTGCACACTTACTAGCGTATCTCTGCTTTGATAGGCTCCCAACAGGTCAAGTGACTCTTTCATGACTCTCATCATTTCTTCCATTCTTGCTTGAGTATCAGTCATCATATTCAACTGCCCCTTCATCTCGTCCACCTCCATGCTTAGGTTCCTTCCTGGTTCAATAGTGGTTGCAACTAAGTGTGTCTTTCCTGTTTCAGAGTTTCCTCCTCCAGCCATCTTGGTCTGAGCTCTTGTATTGTAAGTACAAGTTTGATCAATTTCTGTTTTCTTCGGGCGCCCAATGGTGACAAAGTTTGACCTGTAAAAGAGAATTTTATTAAAAAAAAGAAAGGAAAAGTACATTGCTATTTGTCAGAGACCTTTAATCATGTCTGGTCTTGATGTGAGTATCTTTGATAATAACTGCTCCCCAGAACGTCTCGTTCAAAGGTACTAAGTCCTGGATATATGATCATGAGACTAACACAAGGAATCAATCCTTCTTTCATTCATTGTACATTATAATCATTAATCATTCAAAAAAAGAAAATACATCATAAAGCCAATGCATCACTCCTTCCTAAAAGCAAATCTTCTTATGCTTCTTCAGCGTCTTCCTTTGATTATTTGTTTCATCTTCCCAATCAAATCTTTGCAGTAGTCTATAAAGTTACAAATCTCATCTGAGGTGTCAAAAGGAATTATTTCTTGCTTAGCCATTTCTAGGTATCTTGGAACATCTTCTATTGCCGCATTAGCCAATCCTGCCAAGTTTGAAAAGCGAATCTTCAAATTATGAATAATGTGATCTTGGTTTTGTACTTCAAACTTCAAGTCTGCAACTTTCCTCTTTTCTTTTCCTAATGCAGCTTGATAACTTATGATCTCATATTTCATGTGTTGTTTTAGTTCCGCAATCTCTTTCTGATGATCCTTGTTCATTTCTTCCATTTCTTGCCCTATCTGTTCCTTACTCACGAGCATAGTTTCTTCAACTACTTTCGCATTCTGGAGCAGCTTCTTTAGTCGTCGATTTTCAACCAACGCCTCATCACGCTCTTGCCTTCGAAGCTTTAACTCTTGATTGGCAGCTTTGAGATATTCTCTGGTCTTCATCATATGCTCATGCTCCATTTTTAACTTCTTACTAGTCCCTTCTAGAACATGATTCTTTTCAATGCTTTCTCGCTTTAGAGTTGCGTAATCATGGTGGGCGCTTTTTAGCTCATTCTCAACTTGCATCTTTTCTTGCTTAACTTTGTCCAACCCTTCTCTCATTTCTTTAATCTCTTCACTGTTTTCAAGATGTGAGGTTGATGCCATATTAGAAGTAACTGTTAAAATTCTAAATGACAACTTAACCTCTTGAACCCTGTTTTTCACCCATTGACGGTAGCTTTCTTTTCTTGCACGACTTGACTCCTAATTCTTTTCCTTTTCTGACAACATTGTTCTAAGCAGATCGGACTTTCTTTAGTAGGTCACTGTCATTGGAGTCCAAGTAATATATGATGAAAGGAGTTATTGCAGCTTCGGAAGGTGGCTCTATTATAGGGTAACCAAGTTGGCGCAATACCAATGCTGGATTGTAGTTTATGCACCCTCGGGTTCCCATAAGGGGTACATTTGGAAAGCTTCCGCACTGATAAATCAATGTCTGTCTATCTTCTCACCAGGGGTACCATCGAATCCCTTTTTCACTTAATTTTGCAAACTCTTCAGCCCATTCTCGTCCATTTTTCTTCTTAATATGATGCATTTTTAGATCGTCAATGGGACATGATGCCTTGTAATTCCTTTGGAATATATGTGAGGTAACCCATATATATAATATTGGCAAACAACACAAAATTCTCTGGCCATTCCTTTCATAGCAAAAATTCAAGGAACAATATACATCTGCTAAGAGGGCTGGAACAGGATTATGGTTATGAAATTTCTGAGCAAGAAACACATCAATTACTGCGAGATCTACGAAACCATCAATATTTGGAAACAAGACAGTGCCATAAACAGTGAGAGCCAACACAATTGAAAAAGGGTCCCAATCTTCAACTTGAGG
The DNA here is from genome assembly GCA_031216125.1 of Dalbergia cochinchinensis. Taxonomy (NCBI): domain Eukaryota; kingdom Viridiplantae; phylum Streptophyta; class Magnoliopsida; order Fabales; family Fabaceae; genus Dalbergia; species Dalbergia cochinchinensis. The sequence continues at coordinate 26,371,222 of CM062375.1, read as the reverse complement.
TAAACGATGCATATGTTTCTCTAAGTAGTCTTTTGTGAATCCCTTGGTCCTATTTCTACATTTTTGTGCCTCATGCAAATCTCTTGCATTTACTTTTAGAACATTTGCTATAGTATGCAAAGAAGCATAATGTCCTTGGTAAATGTAAGGCTTTTCTCCTTTTAATGGTAACCCCAAGATCCGCTCAAATTCCTCAAGGGTTGGTGCCAACTGGAAATCTTGAAAGGTGAAGCATCGAAGTAGAGGATCATAATACTGAGCTAGTGCTGTGATTGCCTCTACTTGTTCTACTACTTCCAATAGGCTGAAAACTTTTCCATACTTTCTAGTAAAAGAAAGACGCTGCGGTGCCTTTAACAATTGAATCAAGGATCTCAGGCTTTCTGTGTCGAGTTTCTTGGCTTTAAGATGTAAAGTCTTTTTCAGTTTTTCTTCTTCATGATTGTTTAGTCTCATGTTTGTTTCCATTTTTCTGAAGATACTAACAACGAGACTAGGATATGATTCCCTAACAAACCTGTTGAAACAAAGAAAGAAAGAATAATTTTTATTTTTTAATTATGAAGAAAAAGGAAGAATAAAATCTAGAATATATAAAGAGTTTATGTACAAAGAAAATAAGTCAAAGAAGAGGTATGCTCCCTTTGTGTCCTATTTTTCAGGTAAACTGTTGAGGGTTCTATGGTCTCCTGAGTTTTCTACTTAGTGTACCTCTCATCAGGTGTGGGTCTATGATTTAAGGATTCTAATGGCCTCTAGAGCTAAGAGCTCATTTCAAAATATTATCTACAACAGCAGGTGAACTGCTAGGTGTAGGACATTCCGAAAGAGTCAAACTCTAGACGAGATTTTCGCAATAACCAAATAGGACGTACATCCAATATGACTATTGCTACACAATCTCTTACCTATCTCAAATTGCACTCAGACCCGGGTATAGGGCCTCACTCGTGTGTGATTAATGTGTGAGTGTTGTGTGTGAAGGGAGCATACAAACCTAGAATCCTAAAAGTACCCATGCCCAATACCTGCAAAATAAACAATACAAAACAGAGGTCGTTTACCCTAAGGTTGTCACAAATAAATAAACAAGTAAAAGAATCTATACAAGCATAATGAAAATAAAAGGAAGAGAAGAAAAGTGTGGTTATAATAATATGCACAATCAATTATTTTAGGCCTGACTCTCCCCAGTGGAGTCGCTATCTATCGCAACCGGGATCGCGATGGGAATGGCGAAAAAAGAATTATTAAAAATTGGAGTCGCCACCAAGTTTATTGAAATTGGGAAAACATGGAAAAACCCATTATTTTTACAAAATGGTCTTTGGAACTAGATTTGAGTTCGGGAGTCGGTTATGCATAGAGAAAGGCAGGCATTTAATCCTACGCACCCCTAGTACACCCGTCCTTAGACGGTACCCATAATTGATTTGTGAAAATTATTAATAACCTTTTGAAATATTTATTTTTCCATTTGTTATTTTAAAAAAAATCTTTCTTTAAAAAGAAATTTTGGAGCATCAAACTGTCACAGTTCAGATGTCCAAAATACTGAATTAATAAGCCGTCCCGGCTAAATTAACACCTTTGTTTGAAATAAAATATTTGATAAATAAGTAAAAAAAAATCTTATAAATATTTACAAAACAAGAAAAAAAATAGTTTTGGTATTTTTTTATAAAAAAATAAAAAAAATAAATAAATAAATACAAACGAGAATGAATACATTTTTTTAGAGGAAATTTCAGATCATTAAGCTGTCACAGCTCAAATGTCCAAATTGTTGAGTTAACAAGCCGTCTCAACTAAATTAACATTTTTAATAGAATATTCCTCTATAAAAAAAATTATTAGAAAATTATTTTACAAGTAAAATGAATTATGAAAATTTTATTTTGACTTGACAGGGATCGGAATCGCCTGCTCCTACGTATCCCCTGGTGCAATAGAGAATTCAAAGTCACGTAGTTCTGTAAAAAAAATTTCTGTTTTAATTAATTTTTAATTTTAAAAAGGGTTTTGAATATCAAGCTGTCACAGCTAAAATATCCTTAAAATATAGAATTAATAAATCGTCACGACTAAATTAATTCTATTTATCAAGAAGTATTATTGATCAATCATAATTCATTTTTTCCTCGTTTAAAGGGGCAAGAACAAATTTTCAAGACATGCAAAAAGTATATCTCACCCTCCAAAATCAGAATCCAAACATATTCATTATTATATTTTTCGATGAAAAGAATAAATAAAATGAACAAGGTTAACTCAAAAAAAAAAATATCTTGTACCATCAGACCCAAGAAAATAATATCTAAACTCAATTTTATACAAGCAAAAACAAAGAAAAACAATAATAACCGGATCATTTTTAAACAAAAGACACAAGCTCTATGACCCAAAATAATAACTTAAACCAAAAAAAAATAAAAAATAAAAAAAATCCATGAGATACTAAGATAAAGGTAAACCCATCATTAAACAAAAATAAAAAAAAAGGAATCTTAAGCCTAATTTGACTAACATATAGCGTTCACACACACTCGCGTGAATAAAGGAGAGACCAAAGACAAAACTCTACTTCTAAAATGACCATAACAAAGACTTTGGATTCTATCTTAGTGGGGATAGCACCACTCGGAAAAAGAAAAGAAACAAAAAGAAAAAAAAACAAGAAGAATAATAGAGAAGGAGGATGACTTACCATCTAATACATTTCTAAAATATTTTCATTCATACCAAAAGAGAGAGAAGGTCCAAGAGAGTAGCTGGAAAAATACATCACACACACACCATGATAGACATTCATACAGAAAGAGAAGAGAAACAGAGAGAGGGGGAGAGAGAGCTAGGGAGTCGTGGAAAGCATGAGAGAGAGAAGGGAAATCAGTGCTAGGGAAAAGGGTACTGCCGCTCAGAGGAAAGGACTGCCAGGGGAGGCCACTGTCGCGCAACTGTGGGAAGGAGATGGCGATATTGGTAATCTTCAGTGGAGGAAGCCGCTGATCTCCGCGAGATGTGGCCGCGGTGCAAGGAGGAAGGGCGATCAGTGCAAATCATCACCGCCGGCGGGCTTGCAACGGTGTGCAGCAACCGACATGCGGCGAAGGCTGATCTCGACCTTGCGCGCGGCGGGGGAAGGGAAACCGGCCGGTGTGCAGCGCTCCTGGGGTGAGGATCCACGAAGACAGAAGAAGGAAAAGGGGTTGCCGGCGAGGAAGAAGAAGATGGTTAGCTCACGGCAGTGGGCTGATCCGCCGCGGCTGGAGCATGATGGTGGAGCAAGCGGAAGGCCGACTTTGGGGGTAGAACGCCAGTGACTCACGATTGTTCACATGGTAGATCGACTGTGGCAGGTGGCGGTGGCATGCAGGGGATGAAGGGGAACCGCGGTGGCCGGGCGTTTTGCTTCCCCTTTCGGTTTTAGTTTCTTTCCCCCTCTTTTTTATGTAGTTAAACTGGGAACTACTGGACTATTACAATGGGCTATTGATGATGATTTTTTTTATTTGTGATCTTGTGATTGACTGGTGTTATGTTTGATTTGTATTGTTGTGGTTGGGCTTTTGGTTTGATCTTTGTTTGGCTGTGATTGATTGTTGTGGATCGCTTTTCTTTGGATTTTTGGTTGCTAATGGGCATAGAGTTGCTGGACACTGGAAAAATAGACACTTGAGAAGAATCAAAAAATGGTTTACCTGTGATTTTTACTGATTCTTTTTCTGTGTATATCACAAAATGTTTTCAGATGAAATGTGGTGATGAGGGATTTTTTTGTTCGAATACAGATTGTGTCTAAACCCCCTTCTTGAATTTTGGTCTCCCTTTTATAGCTATCAAAAATTATCTTTGTTAGCCATGGTAGCAGCCATTCTTGATTTTTCAGGATTTGATTGAAGAAATTCGTCCATGATTGTCTGCTCAATTTCTGGGATTTATCCGACTTTATACAACTTGCAGCTGCTTCCTTTGAAATTTTCATTGTTTGCTGCGATCTGCATGTGATTTTTTTTCCTTTTAGTTGCTCGAGGCCAGAAAATCCAACCAACAGTTCATCATTATTCATAAAAAACAAAAAAAAGCAAAAAAGCCAAAAGAAAGAAACCCGATTAATAGCTTATCAAAAGTCAAAAGAAAATAGCTGTAAAGAAACAAATCGGTGCATGCACCCTTCTTTTTGACTTCACAATTCAGGCTTGCACGCTTGCTTCTTCTTCTTGTTTTCTCTACATCTTCAGTTCTCTTTTCTTCATTTTTTTAACAATAAGATAAATTAGAAATGAAATGGGCTAAAATTTTTTGAAATGAAATAGGCTGAAACTTTTTTGTTTCTTTTTTAATCTAAATTAAATGACATAACCAAATAAAAAGAGAAAAGAAATGGGCTGACACTTTTTTATCACAATTAAAAATGGGATGGGCTTTTCTTATTTTGTACAATAATAATCAAACAACAACCTAAAATGGGCTTACCAAAACAACAACAGTACTAAAAAAGGAATGGGTTGAAAGAAAATTTTTTTTGTTTTTGGGCCGGACAAAATTGGGTGTTCACAGTGGCATAACCTTGCTTACTTCTATATGTGTCTCTAATACATGATAAATCAAACAAAAACCCCCCTATGGCTACATCAAAACCGCCACCTTTTCCCCCAAAAATTCAAAAGAATTATATTTTATGTAGTCAATCAAGCTTTCTTTCAAAGCCACCCTATGAACCATGCCTACTACGCTTTCAATCACACCATGAATGACAACTGAAGAAGATTTTTCCTCCTCCTTGCCTAAGAAGTTTCGACCATGCCTCCCCCCTTTCACTCCTTCATGATTTATTTTCTTATAAATACATTACCTTGGAGAACCTTGTCTCATTTTCAACCATTTGAAATGTTTGAGTCAAGAGTGGTGTTAGTTCTTTCTAGAGCTTTCTCCAAGTTTTCCTTTTCCTTGAAACTGCCACCTCTTCCTTTTCCACTCTTCATCTTGCTTCCATCTAGACACATACAACCAAGCTCAAACACATCTTCTTCCTCCATTTCTTCCTTTGTCCAAAAACATACCAAGGCTCCAAGGAAGATTTTCCTTCTTTCACTTCAAAGAACCAACATTTCTCCATCTTCAAGGATATCAACACTTAGTAGGCAACCTTTCTAAAAATATGTCTTTAATCTTTATGTTTGAATCGTGTTGGAAAATAATGAATGGTTGAACCTGTATGATGTTTTCTTTTTTGGTTTCTTCCTTTCCTTTTCCTCTAGATTTCAGCCTCAAGGCCTTGAATATGATGGCTTGATGATGAGTTCTCTCTAGAGGTGACTATGAGTTCATCTCACATGAGACCTCTAAAGCTTGAGTTTTTCTTAAAGAAAAGTCTCATCTTTTACAAGTTCAGTTAAGGATGAGGTTATGTTTCTCTTGAACATTTGGAACTTCTCTTTTCCTCTTCATGTTTCAGCCATGAAGGCCTTTGGCACTTGGAAAAATGAAAGCTTGATGATGAGGATGTCATGAGGGTGCTTGTCACTTAGACAACCTCTAAAGTTTGAATCTTTCTTAAAAGGAAAGTTCTATCTTTTCCAAAGTTGAGTAAAGAATGAGTTTATGTCCCTCTTGAACGCTTTTTGGATTTCTCTTTTCCTTTAACATTTTGGCCATGGAGGCTTAAAGGACTTAGAAAAATGGAAGCTTGATGATGAGGGTTTCATGTTGATGCTTGTCACATGAACAAACTCTAAAGCCTGAAACTTTTGACTCTAAACCAAGTATGATTTCGGCCATCTCCATGATTCTTTGAGGTTATAATTTCTTTTGTTATCTTAGAACTAATAATTTTCTTTTCGTGTGAGGATGAGTTTTGGGCTGGAACTTTGTTCTTTCTAAAGTCTTGTAAGAGCTCTAGACAAGATATAAAAGTAACTTGCATTCACGTTTATTTTATGCTTTGCATAGCACGTTTACTTTCTATACTATCACTAAACCCCAAGATAAAGAATGAACTTGCATAATGCACGTTTAAATTCCAAGCTTTGCATTTCATGTTATATTTCAAGTCATCACTAAACTCAAAGGCTAAAAATGAATGTGCATTTCATATCTACTTTAAGCTATCACTTTACTTTCTAATGAACTATAAAAATGGAATGCATGGCACGTTTATTTTTATGTCGTCACCTAAAACTACTAGAGCTCAAAGACTTGCCCATTTCATCTTGAGAAAACATAAATCAAGGAGGTATCCCCTTGAATATATATTCGGCCATGTGGTAAAGGTGGCTCAAGGATGAGTTTCACTTTATTACAAGGGCCTATAAGTAATGTCTTAGGATTTTCCTAAGCATAGAAGTACTTAACAAGAGTTTTAAATAAGGTCCCAAGTTTTAATCTTGTTCAAAAAGAAAAATCAAATAGCTACTGCCCTATGTGTTTTATGATGGTTCTTGATAAGATAAATTTTGCCTCCATGAAGTTTTGAAGCCCCAAAAAGATTCCAAGAGAAACTAGTGAACTATGTGCATCAAAAGAAAGCTTTACTTGTGAATTTATGACAATCTCTTTTTGATTCTACCTTGTTCATTTTCAGCACCTTAAATCATGCTTTGGGTGGTCTAAATATGTTTAAATACCTTGCCAAGTATATGATAATTTTTCTAGACATTTTGGAGCATGCTTAGTTACTTTAATTGCTTGAAAATGTGATTTCTAGAACCCCATAGGTACAGAAATTATAGATTCTGTTCCAGCATAGTTAATGTCTATATAATCACATTATATAATGTCTAGATGAGAGAAAGTGACTCGTAATTGGTTTAGGCATGAATTATTGCATCATAGAAAAAGTCGGAAGTGAGAAAGGACATAGAACGCATTTTCTAGAACACCCTAATTCATCTAATTTAGCTTACTGTCTAATGCTGTCCAGCCATAATTAATTAGGTTTTAGGACTTAATAAATTGTGGTAATAAGGTTAATCAATCCCTTAGAGGTGGAATGAAATAATTTGGAAGTTTGAGGTTACCCGATTAGGGGTTTTCACTCTTAAGAGAAAGGTTTATGCATTACCCTATGAATGATGAATTGGTGTTTACCTCATGACTTGTATGATGCTAAGTGAACTGTTATTCTTAAATGATAGTTTTATTATTACATGTGATTTTTCTTCAAGAACTTAGAGATGCCTATGTGGTAATAATAGATATGTGACATGTATGAACTATGTGGCATCTCAACAAAACATGCTAAGACTTAAAGTGACCTAAACTATGAGAAAATGATCCTTTGAACCACCAAACTAAGGGTGGGGATGAGGTGATTCTAGCCCCCTAGACCCATACTCTAAGTGAAGACCTTTAACTTATCCAAAGGGATAAGTCCATGTGCTAGTGACGACTAGCATGGTATGAGCTCATAACCTAGAAATTTCTCCAAAGAGAGATCAGTTAGGGTGGCCCCAAGAAGAAAATGATGAGGTTTTAATGTCACCTAAAGTAACCAAGATAAATTACCATGAACCATGTTCCAAGAACTATGCTTCTATGTACCATGAATTATGAGTTTATGTGCCATGATCCATGATATTAGGAACCATGATTCATGATTTTACGCACCATGACTTATGATTCAAGTTTTATGACTTATAGACTATGTAACCAAGAAGTTTTAGAATTAAAAGGAATGGGCCTCAGAGGTTAACATTTGCAAACTTCATAATTGAACCATTATATGCCCATGTTTTTACTAAGAAACCGAGGTTCCTGAAAACGTAGATGATGACACCTAGATAGAAGGGAAAACCCTACTGAGTTTCTTTAGTAAGAAATCTCACTCCCTCTATCTCTCTTTTTCCGTCACGTCTTCAAATTCGGATGGCGACGCTCGTGCTCTACATTGAGACACCTACGTGGAAGTTCCACCATGATCCGGAGCACGTATCTTATCATTTTGAGGGCCGCTGCACAGTTCGTGTTTTCATGTTCCCCAGACGGCCATTTGCTCACCCTGTAGATAGCTATCTTTTCTCACCAATGTCGCCTTATGGTGACGATATGGTTTTTAAGCGTGCTCGCACACGCAACGAGAGGATTCTCCGGACCTACAGTATGGGCTCGAGCGCTGTACCTGAGTACGTACCTTGTTCACAGTATTCAGAGGAGGACCCCTCGGAGGATCCACCCACCCATATGTATAGAGAGGACTCTGCCCCCACTCCCCCACGTATGCCAGTGGGCAGCGAGGAGACGGTCACCCAGCCACGAAGGGCCCGGACGCCCGAGATGGGACCCCGACGCAGAGGACATGTTTGAGTTCCCACTCTTACTAAGCTTCGCCCGTGGATCGGCTATATCCCACCTTACCCGTGACTTTGGTCATATGGTTGGAGGGTAGTCCTTAGTGCACACACAACATGTAGTTAGGATAAACCTTCTTTTGTGTTGGGGTTATCCACCTTAAATGCACTTGGGTGTGGGTGTTTTCCTTCGTGTTTGTTTTATGATTTCATGTATTTCTTGTTTTCTGATATATTTTCTCCTTATGTACTGAACAGTCCCGCCATCCTCGGTGGGCACCCTTTATATTTGATGTATGAGGTATTTCAATTATGTGTTCTTGATGTTTTTTACTAAGCCTTTTCTATGTTTACATTTCCACACTGTACACTATCGCTTAATTACGTTATACGCGACTCATATTTTATCCAAGTTTTGTTAAAAAAAAAAAAATTGGCTCATATTTTCGTTAAGTAATTTTCAAAGTAATAGAACTGAGACAAGAAGTAATGACTAATATTTAGTCTCAGTACAGACTAGTAGTATTGGGTTGAATATTAGGGTTTTACATTTTGGTATCAGAGCAGTTCGGTTCTCACAGAGCCTGAGGATTGGACTGACTATGCTTCTTATGCATAACACATTAGAAATGTCATGAATAGATGATCTAAGATTAGATATGCATGACTACTAGTTGTAATTCATGCCATGGAAACTTACTCACTTTACATGGAGTATTGAGCTTGATCAACTCATTGTTGCTGTTTCGTGTGTATAGGGACTAATGGCACGACGATAATCCGCTAGGAACACTACTCCCAGAGCCCAGAATGACGAGACTGCTGAGGCACTCTACGACGTGGCAAGAACGATGAGGCTGATGATGGAACGAATAGTCCAAGACTGCCATGCTAGTGCGGGACATGGTTCCAATGCTGCTGAGATCCCCGAGCACATTCGTTTTGGAGAGTTTCGCAAGGCGAATCCACCAATTTTCAAGGGGACTACCAACCCGAACCATACTGAGGAATGGATCCGGAACATGGAGAAGATTTTTAATGTAATACCCTGCTCGGAAGAGCAAAAAGTGAGGTTTGCCACATACATGCTGGAAGGTGATGCCGGTTGCTGGTGGACCAAAATTCAAAGGCTGTTGGAAACTGCCAATGGTGTTATCAACTGGGAGGTATTTGAAACCCACTTGTACGAGAAGTACTTCTTGGGGTCTGTCTGCAATGCTAAAAACATTGAATTCATGCAACTCCTCTAAGAGAACAGAACAATGGCCTAGTATACTGCCAAGTTCAAAGATCTGATCAAATTCTCAAGGATGTATCAAGCTAACGCGGACGAATACTGGAAGTACATCAAGTACGAGTCTGGATTGAGGGCCGAGCTCAAGGTTACGGTTGCCCACCTGGAAATCAGGGATTTCCCAACCTTGGTCAACAAATGCCGCATCATTGAAGATGGGCAGAAGGAGTTGAACGCGACAAAGTCCGACTACTCCAGCCAAAAGCTGGCACCTCAAGGCCAGAGGTTCAAGAAGAAGAGCCAACAGCAACCCCAACCCCAGTAAAGGTATCAACCTGGGTCCAAGCCCCAAGGACCTTGGAAGGACTTCAAATTAAGAAACAACAACAACAACAAGAATAAGCCCACAACCAATAAAGGGAAGGCACCCCAAGGGACGTCATCCACCCAACATGCTGTATGCCCCAAGTGCGGCAAACCCCATGGAAGCTTGCCGTGTCATGCAAGATTAGATGTATGCTACCGGTGTGGAGAATCAGGGCACTTTTGTTTTAGATATTATATGTTTAGAATGTAGCTTTACCCTTGCAAACAGGACCTTTGTTTTAGATTTTATATGTTTACCTATGCAAGGCCTAGACATAATCTTCGGCATGGATTAGCTTTGGACCAACCATGTACTGTTGAACTGTTATAAGAAAACTATCACCTTTCTTCCCATTTCCCCTAAACCGAGGAAAATTATGAGGATATACCTAAATGCCGTAGACCTAGACTGTGGAAAGGGTGAAAAAGGTTATATTCTTTTAGCCACTAGTGATGTTGACTTTGAGCAAAGCATCGAAGAGATACCCATAGCGAGAGATTATCTCGAAGTATTTCCAGATGAAATCCCTGAGTTTTCCCCCAAGAGAGAGATTGAATTCTCAATAGAGTTACTCCCAGGTACCAGACCCATATCCATAGCCCCATATGGAATGCCTCATCTAGAATTGGTCGAGTTGAAAACCTAGTTAGAAGACTTTTTGGAAAAGAAGTTCATTAGGCCGAGTGCATCACCGTGGGGAGCCCCGGTGTTGTTTGTGAAAAAGAAAGACGGAAGTATGAGGATGTGTATCGATTATTGGCAGTTAAAAAAAGTTACAATATCGATGATCTGATGGACCAATTAAGAGGTACAGTAGTGTTTTCTAAGATCGACTTGAGGTCTGGCTATCATCAGATTAGAGTTAGGGATGAGGATATATCCAAAACGGCTTTTTGCACTCGATAGGGTCATTTCGAGTTCGCAGTTATGTCTTTTGGATTGACTAATGCTCCGGCTATTTTCATGGATTACATGAATAGGATCTTTAGACCCTATCTGGATGAGTTTGTGGTTGTCTTTATAGATGATATACTCATTTATTCAAGGACCCACGAGAAGCTTGAGCAACACCCAGTGACAGTATTGGAGATTTTGAGGGAGAAGAAACTATATGCCAAACTGTCTAAGTGTGAGTTCTTGTTGGAAGAAGTAAAATTTCTAGGGCATGTAGTGTCAAAAGGTAGTATTGCAGTAGATCCGAATAAGGTGGAGGTTGTGATGAATTAGGAACAACTGAAGACGGTAACCGAGATAAGTAGCTTTTTGGGCTTAGCTAGCTACTATCGCAGGTTTATCAAAGGATTTTCTCAGATCTCGTTACCATTAACTAAGCTTACTAGGAAGAACACCCCTTTTATATAGGCCCCAGACTATGAGAAAAGTTTTCAAGAGCTGAAGCATAAGTTGACCTCGACCTTTGTCCGAGTCCTCCTGACCCTAAGGAGCACCAAAGACCTGTGAGCTTACTAGAGCAGATAGAGATCCCCGAGTGGAAGTAGGAAAGGACAACCACGGACTTTGTAGTTGGGTTACCTCGGACCACAAAGGGCTTTGATTCGATTTGGGTGATAGTGGATAGAATGACCAAGTCGGGCCACTTCCTACCAGTCAAGACGACCTTCAATGCAGCTCAGTATGCGCAGCTCTATATAGATGAGATTGTCAGACTCCATGGAGTGCCAGTGTCTATTATATCAGATAGAGGATCTCAATTCACCTTACGGTTCTAGAGAGCATTCCAAGAAGCTCTTGGGACTCGGGTGGACTTGACCACCACTTTTCACCCACAAACAGATGGCCAGTCAAAGAGAATGATCCAGACTCTAGAGGATATGCTCCGAGCTTGTGTTTTTTATTTTGGTGGGAGTTGGTGTGACCACTTGACATTAATAGAGTTCTCTTACAACAATAGCTATCAAGCAAGTATCCGGATGGCACCGTTCGAAGCACTGTATGGGAGGCGGTGCAGATCTCCCGTTGGTTGGTTTGAGCTTGGGGAAGCTAAGGCCTAGACTTAGTGCAAGAGACTCTAGAGAAGGTCCAGCTGATCAGAGAACGGTTGTTGGCAGCTTAGTCTAGGCAGAAGTCATATGCTGACAACCGGTGTTGAGACTTGGAGTTTGTGGTTGGTGACCACGTGTTCTTACGAGTATCGGCCACGAAAGGCGTGGTGAGGTTTAGTAAGCAGGGAAAGCTAAATCCTCACTACATCGGCCCTTTTGAGATTTTAGAGAGAGTTGGAGCTGTGGCCTACAGATTGGCACTGCCTCCTAGTCTATCAGCTATCCAGCCAGTCTTTCACATCAGTGTCCTCAGGAAGTACATGCCAGATCAGTCTCACGTGCTCACATTGCAAACTGTTCAAGTTGACGAGAGCCTGTCATATGAGTAAGAATCGGTCGCCATCGTGGATAGACAGATTAAGAAGCTTCACTCAAAGGAAGTGGCCTCAGTGAAGGTCATCTGGAGGAACCATTCTAGCGAGGAAGCCACCTGGGAAGCTGAGGAAGCCATGAGGATCAAGTACCCGCATCTTTTCCCTCCTCAAGGTAAGTTTTAGATTTGGGGACCAAATCTCTTTTAAGTGGGGGAGGATGTGATACCGAGTATATACATGGTAGTGGATAAGTTCCATTTTGCCCTGGGGTCCCCTGGGACCCACCCGTGTTGTTGGAAAAGCCCTGGGATGCCCGGAGGACCCTTAACACGGCTGATGTGTGAACTGTCATGGCTATAGCGGTCTAGGACCGCTATAGCGGTCTAGGACCGCTATAGCAATCACAGAGGGGTGATGGTGTGTTTTTGGCTCCTGGGGACTGCTATACCGGTCATGAGAAGTTTTTGGGGGTGCTGGTCTATAGCGGTCATGTATAGGGGTGACGGCATTGTTTCACTCCCTGGAGACTGCTACAGCAGTCTAGGATCGCTATAGTGGTCATACACCACTATAGCGGTGTGAACAGTGCTCGAACAGTACAAAACGCGTCGTTTTCACGTTAGTGAGAGCCCCAACCCCTATTTAAACACCCCAATTCGAAAATTTTTCCCTATTTCTGAGCCTTACCTTTCCAAACTCCCTCTCCCACTCCTTTCTCACAAATCCACTCCATCTCTTTCCCTCTCAAGAGATCAAAGGTAAGATTTATGGGTATTTATTGTTCTTTTCCTTCCCAGTTCATATCTTGGTGATTGGGTTGTGGTTTGTCTCCACTTTTGTTAAGTGGGGGTACTCCCCCAATATTGTTAGAGTTGTATAGAGTAATCTAGAGGTTAACGGAGACTAATTTAGAGTTTTATAGTTTTAATGGCAGATGTTGGTGTCATTCCTCCTCTTCGGAGTCCTCATGAGTTGGCGCTCACATTCTACCCCTCCAGTGAGTGGGTTTGAGCTCATGACCTTAGTTTGGTCATTACATTATTATTTTCTAGCATTACGGAGTATTTAGAGGATTTAAAATGGATTTTAGTACGATATGACTTCATGAAAAATAAATATATTTTGCTAGAAAAGCTCCGTTTGAACTTATGCATAAAAATATGATTTTAGAACCGCATGGGACCATATTTATTTTATAAAAAGCTTCATATGATTAAATTCATAAAATATATTTGATTATAAATAGATGAGAATTGCTATGATTTACAAGTTGAGAATTAAGAATTTACAAATGCTAGAAATTATAAGTATTGAACTAGAAACATAGAACTCCCTTTTTGATATTCAGAGCTTTTAGTATAGATAGAGTTACTACGGTAGTTATTCTGTTAACCTTAGTATACCAAGTGTAACATCCCCTGCTGCTTTATGGATTGACAACTGTCCCCACAAACCAACACGGGTCTTTTCAGCATGCTTTGTCCTCACTCGCACGCTTCCTAGGAAAGCTTCCTAGGAAAACTTCCCAGGAGGTCACCCATCCCAAAATTGCTCCAAGTCAAGCACGCTTAACTGTGGAGTTCTTTCAGTTTGGGCTACAGAAAAGAAGATGCATCTTGTTGGTATAGGTAGTACAAATCAATTCATATAAGCCCTCCTCAACTGTATAGTCCCATACCTATACAGTCTTAGGATCCCTCTCATTCGGGTGTGTAATCGGTTCATTCATGTACCCCTCCGCTTTCGAAGTCTGCCAGGAGCCGCTCCTTGTCCGTGCCTCTTTGCACCGGCGATCACTCCCCGACTTCGCAATCCCCGGGCGTTACACCAAGGCCTGCCAGGGGCAATTCATCTTGAGTTAGATCTGTCCACCAGGGACACAGTTCGCCAGGGACCGAAGAGATCACATTAGATAGAGGCTTTGTTCGCCAGGGACTTCGCACCCTCCCTATAGTTGATGAGCACTCTGTTCTCTTGCGTAATTCTTGAAATTTTAATGATTATAATTAATATGTAAAGTAAATAGAACTATTTATAAATATTGCATTTTACCATTATTTATATATTATGTCTTCCTGTCCCATGTACGATTATGAGTGAGGATCCATTCACTGAGTTTTGATTTTCAAAACTCACCCTTCTCTTCTCCTTTTTCCTACAGATTCAGGTGTAGCACAGGATCCTCCTCTTCCACCTCCTTAGCAGTAGTTTTCTTCAGTTTGGGTGACCTTCGCTTTGGTGTGAAGCATTAGTACTTTTGTTCATGATAGATGTGCTCCAGTGATGTGACGAACAGGATCCCGAACTACATATAGTTTATTTTACATTTTGATTTTATACCATGATTCTTATATTTCACAACATATCACCCATAGATATTTTATATATGATTACTCAGTTGAGATGTATATTATAGCAACAGTTATGCTATTTATTTATGAGGAAGAGGCCTATTTTACTAATAGTAAGGACTTATAATTAATCTGAAAAATTATCAAATCATGGTTTATGAATTAAAGTAAGCATATAGTACGGTACAGAAATCACGAGGCTTACATGGGGACTGGTTTCCCTCACGTGCCTGTCACGGTCCAAATCAGGTCGTGACAAAGTGGTATCAGAGCCATAGGTTTCCCTACATGTCACTAGAGCAAGTGTCCACAAGTAGCACGGCGTTTTTGTAAATGGAAGCGCACCCATTTGCATTAACGAAGTGTTACTTGAGGCCTGTTAGGACGGTCAGTCTTGTCTAGGTTCAGATGAGGAGTCTTGTCCATTCTTTTATGATCAGTTCCTTATCTGGCCTATCTATGTTTCTCAGGCTTCAGTATGCCTCCCCTACACCACCATTCCCCTCGTCACCGTCGTAGCAGTGGCTCTTCCAACTCAGAGGCCCACTTTAGAGCCTTGGAGCAAGCCCTGGCTATGCTTTCAGACATAGTGGCCAGATAGACTGAGGGTGGGGCCCAGCCAACCCCACCTATGAGTCAGCCACCCAACTTTGTAGTTCACCATCCCGACTTATGCTCCAGCCACCAGTTAGAGATCCGGATGATTCGGCACTAGAGCAGTTCAAGAAGATGGATCCCCCCAGCTTTCGCGAGCGTTTGACAACGGAGGATCCGCATGAGTTCCTCCGAGAGGTAGAGAAGATCATTAGAGTCCTTCACTGCTCATCAGAGAGGGCAGTGGAGTTGGCTAGCTTCCAACTGGGAAGCCAAGCTGGTTTATGGTATGAGGAGTTCCTCTAGGGACGTGGCAACTCAGAGCTACCTACCTGGGAGGAGTTCCGGGCAGCATTCTTGAGAAGATTCCTTTTTGAGAGTCGACGAGCCCAGATGCTTGATGAGTTCCTACGGCTTCGGATGACTCTGGGTATGTCAGTGGCAGAGTATGATGAGAAGCTCACCTACTTGAGCCAGGCAGCATCAGGGTTGCTTATGCCCAGGTGGTAGGTGGTTTGGCAGAGAAGAGAGCTACAGCTGAGGCCAAGAGGGTCAAGACCCATGGCTTTTTTTCTGGTGGAGCCGGACAGGGCCAGTAGGGCCCACATAGAACACAACAGAGTAGAGCAACCTTCTCGGAGTCTATGCCGACTCGGCCTACTGCCTCTCTCGATCGGGCGGGGGAAGCGATCGGCCTGAATGGCATAGCGCCGGGCACTCCATCCCAGTGTGTCAGTCTTGCGAAAAGAAGCATTCCGATCAGTGCATGATAGGGTCTTCGAGATGCTATGGTTATGGCCAGCAGGGCCATATCAGGAGGGATTGCCCGCTCTTGGGGAGAGCTTCTAGCTAGGGGTCAACGAACCCCACTGCTCCAGCACCATCTTACCAATCAGCTACTCGGGAGGGTTCTGTGGCCTCAGTAGGCAGGGGAGCTGGAGGTAGAGGCCCTGGAAGCCGAGGTCAGGGAGGCAGAGGCCAGAGTTCAAAGGGACAGCCCCGCTTGTTCACCTTGACATGTCAGGATGCGGCGGCATCCAATGTAGTTATCACAGGTATTATGACAGTGTGTTCTTTTGAGGCCTTGTGTTTGATTGACTCGGGGTCCTAGTACTCCTATGTGTCCCGTTTCTTTGCTAAGCGATTCAGTAGGTCTACTACTAGTTTAGAAAAGCCCTTCTACGTTAGGGTACCTTCTGAAGATCCCCTCTACGTCCAATCTATATATAAGGGTTGTGAAGTCAAGGTCGGTGATATGGAGACAGTAGCAGATCTACACGTGTTAGATATGTCCGACTTTGACGTCATCCTAGGCATGGCTTGGTTAGCTTCCTGCCATGCTATGGTAGACTGTTACCGCAAGGTAGTGAAGTTTGAGGTTCCAGGAGATAGGGTCTATGAGTTCAAGGGTATTAGTTGTTTGGTTCCTTCCAGTTTGATCTCAGCTTTGAGTGCCATGCGACTCATGGATAAGGGTAGTAGTGGGTTCTTAGCCTCAGTTAGAGATGTGGATGAAACAATGCCGAGTTTGGAGTCGATCCCAATGGTATGTGAGTTCCCAGACGTGTTCCCAGAGGAGTTATTGGGTATTCCACCGGATAGAGAGGTAGAGTTTGGGATAGAGTTTGAGCCCGGAGTGAGGCCCATCTCTATTCCTCCATATCGGATGGCTCCTATAAAGTTGAAGGAGCTCAAGGAGTAGTTGCAAGAGATACTTGATAAGGGGTTCATCTGACCAAGTACCTCACCTTGGGGTGTTCCAGTGTTGTTTGTGAAAAAGAAGGATGGGTCTATGAGGATGTACATAAACTACCGGCAGTTGAACAAAGTGATAGTTAAGAACCGGTACCCCTTGCCACGCATAGATGACCTGTTTGATCAGCTTCAAGGGGCTAGGTGCTTTTCCAAGATAGACTTGAGGTCGGGCTACCACCAGTTGAAGATTAAGGGCAACGATGTGCCTAAGACGGCCTTTAGGATATGCTATGGACACTATGAGTTCTTAGTTATGTCCTTTGGGTTAACTAGTGCCCCTGCAGCTTTCATAGACCTGATGAACAGAGTTTTTAGGCCGTTTCTAAATCACTTTGTAATTGTCTTCATTGATAACATCCTAGTGTATTCTAGAAGCGAGGAGGAGCATGAGTGTAACACCCTAATTCTCTTTAGAAATTAAATAAGGTTTATTAATGAGAATTTTAACATTTTGATAGATATAGAAATTATGAGAAGGATTCAAGGAAGCAAAAAAAAAAACATGAATAGCGTTTTGCGGGCCCGCGAGACAGCCGAAATCCTAGAATTGGGCCCCAGAGATGCCCAAAATTGAGAAATTATATGATTATTGTAACGCCCCAATTTTTACTGTAATTTTTACTATCATTAGAAATTACCGAATTACTGTAGGTAATTATTACATAAGATTTGAGGCCGAACAATCCTCAATAAAGGAATATAACATTAGAAGAGAGGTTAGGAGCGATTCATGCGAGAGTCGCAAATCCCGAATTTTTGTACGTATAAAATGACCAAAATGCCCCTAAAGTTATTTTACTCAGAAAATGAGGATTGTGGGCCCCACCTACTCTCAAGGGGATGTTTTGATGATAATAAGGGATTGTTTGTGTTATGTGTGTTAATAGAGCAGAAGGATCTCAATTTTGAGTTCCGAAGCGCGAAATGACCAAAACCCCCCTGCGGCTGTTTTAACGCCGATGTGCGTGCCGACTGAGCCCAAATCTCACTAACATGTTTTAAAATTTGTCTTTAAGCCATGATTAACCATTGGTTAAGCTCGGGTGGCCTCGGGCAGTTTTTAAGTGAAAGTACGATTTTGCCCCTGTTTTTGGCGCTTTGTGAATTTCGGGATTTTTGATTCGTATACCGAAACCTAAGCAATATTAGGCTCAAATTAAAGTTTATTAAATTCTAAATATTAATCTAGAGTCAAAATTATGTATTTAGATTGATTAGAACCCAAAATTGCTCAAAAACACCCAAATTGCTTACTAATTCACTTAAGCCCTTAACCGTAAATTCTCTCAATTACATGAATACCTTGCCTACACCTAAATAATGCATGGAACACACAAATTTCACTTCTTTGGGCTGTAATGGACGAAATTATTGATGCCATTATGCAGCTGAATTATTGCCAAAAGTTGTACTGAAACAAAATGCCAAAATGTCACCATAAGAGACATAATTCCTTAATTTCATACAACTTTGTCTAAAATGATTTTTCCTCCCTTATTTCTCCTGCAAAATTCCGCCAACTACCTCCTTATTTTGGCCAATTAGAAGCCTCAAAATCTTCTATAAATAGGCTTGCTTGAGTGGTCTTGGAATGCTTTGTTCATAACTAGTTTTTAGGAGCACCAAAAACTTTCTTTCTTCCTCCTCTTTGGCTGAATTCTTTCTTCAATTTTTCAAAGAGATTTTGTTTCATTTCACTTCAAGAAATCAAGTTCTCTTCCTCTTCTTCAACTCAAATTAGGTAGGGAGTAGTTTCTAAATTTATTTCTATGCTTTGAAGAGTTGTGTTTTTAGCTCAAAATGATGAAATTATGAACTTACCTTAGCTTTTCATTTCGGTTTTCCTCTTCATTTTTCTTTAACCAATTCGGTCATATGGCCTAGGTGGAACTAAGATGATGGCTTGATGATGAGGACCTTGAGGGTGGGTTGTAAATCCATCACAAGTTAGGCCTCTAAAGCTTGAAAATTTCATTTGATGCAAAAATTTAAAGAATAATGCTTTATGATGCTAAAACAAAGATTTTTAGTTTAGAACTTGAAAGATGTATTTTCCAAGCTTGTATTTCATGTTTATGTTTCAAGTCATCACTTAATCTTTCAAGAAAATAAAGAGGTTGCATCTCATATTTAATTTATGCTCTCACTTTATTTTATAATGGCTAAAAGAATCAACGCATGGCATGTTTATTTTATGCCATCACCTAAAGATCCTAGAGGTCAAAGACTTGGCCATGTATCACAAGCAAAGAAATATGATTATTGGAGTTAAAGAATTTATTCTTTAAAAAGTCTTGAGATTGGAGCTTAAAAAGATGTAATAATAATTCTCTTCTCTCTTTACCGGTCCTGTGCGGACTACCACCGCTCCGGTTTCTTAATATTCTCTTCTCCTTCTACTGGTCTTGTGTGGATTACCGCCGCTCCAGTTTCTTGCATCATGTTTATATTTCAAGTTCTTGCATCATGTTTAATTTTCAAGTCATCACCTTAAATCTTAAAGATAAAGAAATGGAATTGCATATCATGTTTATAATTCCAAGCTATCACCTTATAAAGATAAGATTAAAATAAGGTTGCATAGCATGTTTATAATTCTAAGATGTCACCTAAATCTCTAAAGCTCAAGACTTACTCCTTTTATCTTAAGTGAGAATTTTAATTGTGAAGATCCTCCCAAGTTTGACAAAAGAACTGGTTTCTAAATGAGTTTTAAGACTTTGCAAGGATTTTACGGGGAAGTAGTATTTTATATGCACTTAAAATATGATTCTATGTAATTGCATGAGGTTCATGATTCGGCCACTGATATGAGTTTAGTATCAATGTATGATAATGATTTGATATGTTTGAAGTTGTGATAATTATGGTTTATTGTTAAGAGAATGATTCATTGCATGTTAGAGATAAAACTAGCTCCCTAGAACAATCGAAGAGCTAGAATTTACCTAGTTTTTGACCCCTTTAAGTTTAGCCAATGCCAAATCTGTTTTAGTATGTTATAATTCTGTCTAGGATTAGTTAGCCAGGAAATCATTCAATGATATCAAGTACTTAATAAGCATCCAATACTTACATAGAATTATCAATTATAGAACTAATTAGTTATGCACCTAAGGGATTTATTACCATCCTTACGATTATTTATAGGCCTTAAGAACACTATTAAATCAAATGGGGTAGCATAGGTAGTATGTTGTTCCTAAGGTTTTATGGTATGCTAGAAGTTATGTTTTAAATCCTTTCTTGTTACCAGCTTTCCCTATGATGCTGAAATTAGTTACTAAACCAATTATGAATCATTCTCCCTTATTTAAACATAATAAAACCTGGTTCTTATCGTTGCTGAAGATTCTGGATAAAATGCATAAATTTCATTCCCTAGAGTTCTAGAAATCTTGTTTTTACGGTTTTCTAGTTGCTAAGTTCATTTTTAGTGTTCAGGATCAATCCTAGTCTAATTGATACCAAATTTTTTTGTGGCTAACTTATCCGATCCACTGATGAGCTCCCTCGGGAGGGGACACACGAGATGCACCAGGCTAGGGTCGCATGGACGGCCTTCTTGCTAACCTCGGCTGAACAACTGTTTCCTCACTACCCTCTCTTACACGTATGGGAGTAGGAGCAGAGCTCTCAGAATATACATGAGTAGGAGTGTCCTCTAAAGGATCAGTTTCAGAATATCTCGTCTCGGGAACATACTCTGGAAATCCATGGACAACAGATGAAGCGGGATAAGAACGTAACATCCTTTCATCAAGTGGACGTGCATGTTCGAAAACTATTTCATCGCCATAGGGAGAAGTAGGAGAAAATCGATAACTAGGGACAGTGGCCATAGAAGGTTCTTAGTAGATTTATGTGTGTTCATGCACCCTAGTTTTAGGATAACCTTCCCGGCTTATGGAGTTATCTAGTTTAGGGGCATGTATTTCCTTATGTATATTTTCTTTTATGGGTTTGCATAAGACAATGATGTATGATCATAACCTACCCTTTGAGTGAGGTTATTGTATGTAAATATATGTTATAATGTGCTTATGGATGTTATATGATGGAGCCAAAGTGATATGATGTGATATATTCTTAAACGTCTTATTATACTCCGCTTACTCGTTCACGTTGTACTCGGCTCACGTTTTCAATTATGTTTTTTTTAAAAAAAATATGGCTCGTAATTTCACTAAGTATTTTCAAATTATGAAGAAAGAACCAAAGCAAGGAGTAAAGTCTAGTCATTAATCAGATTCAACCTAGGTGTATTTGGTTAATTACTAGGGTGTTACAATTATGGTTAGAAATAGGTAGAATTAAAGATTTTATACCCAAAAATATTTTTCGGGCAATGTTTGATTACCCGGGTACATTGTTTCACCCGTTCGATGAAATTTCAGTGTGTGATTTCTAGCACAGAAAACTAGTTACATCTCTACAAAACAAATGAACCTATCTTTTAAAATCAAATGAATGGCCAAGATTCAATCTTGAATTACAAGATTGAATCACAAGCATTCATTTTACTTTATTGGATGATAACTATCTAAATATATATATATATATATATATATATATATAATATTCATATCTTTACTATAAGAGATAAACATGACTAATTAGCTTCTTTAAGAAGCCAATTTTCGGCCAGCCCAAGGGAGAGAAACCAGTTGCCTTCTTCCATAGCCAAGAGCTTCATCTTGGTTTTGATTTCCATATATACTAGCCTAGAGCCTTTGAAACCAAAACTTTCCTTTATCAAAGTTGTTCTACACCTCAAACTCTACAATTCTAACTGATCAGAATTCTAATTCTCCATCAATTTCACCTTGGTTCCTCACTCCCTCACTGCCTAGGGGAGGTTTGGTGTATGATTAGGAGCTCTCAAGGTGATGGGAGGTCAAGTAGAACATCTTTGGAGCAAAGAACTCAAAAGCTCTCAAAGTAGGGTTTAATTGCTCTCTTTTGTTTCAAAATTTATTCTGAGAAGTTCTTGTTGGTTCTGCTGGAAATTTTTGATTTTGTTGGTTGATAATATGTTGATATTGATGTACTAATTTTGGTGGGGTGTTTGGTGTTGTGGAAAAATCATTTTTATCACAAGAGATTTTGAATTGGCTTGCTGGATTTTCGGATTTCAACAGGGCAGGGTATGTGCATGAATTTTCTGGTATAATTGTGTTCATTTTTATGAGTTGTAAAAATTATATGTTGAAGCTAACATCCCAAGGAAACTTTGAAAAATTTTGTGGTGCATGATGAAGACTTTTACTGCCTTAGAAAAATCAAGAACCGAATTAGTACTCTTGTTGTCTAGGTTTCTGAATCTGAAGCAGGAAAATTGTATGATTTTATTATTATAGTAAATGAGCGATTTCTCTTTTGAAATTTTATAGGGAGTTAATAACATCTTGAATTGTACCTGTAAATTTTATCTTGGGTTGATTCCATCATATGATAAATTTAAAAATTAGAAGAACCCTGTCCTAGGCTGTGAAAAGGTGTGCTGTGACCACTAAATTTGTAAAATTTAGTGACATGGTTATAGAACTCCTATTGTAATGAAAATTTTACAGGATCTTTTAGACATACGGAGGTGTCATAGAGAATTTTCATGACTCTTGAATTGGCAGTTGATGTGGAAATTAATTTTGAATTCTAGAGTGATAAATCTGCTGATTGCTGAAAATGGTAAGAATGCCTTGAACTAATGATAGAATGGCTTTAGATGCAAGTATATATCATATTACTGCATGCTAATTGTTTAAAAGAAATGTTGATGAGATATGGATGAGACTCCAACATAATTGTATGCCTACCTGTGATCTAAGCAGGCCTTTAAAAAGAGAAGTACACTATGTGATTATTGTGAGGATAAAGGTAAAGAAAAGAAAAATGACATGACTTTTAGTTATGCAATTTTTTAACATATGGGAAAAATAGAAACAAGGCTTGTGTGGTTAAAAGGGGAAGGCAAAAGTAAGAGCTTTCCTAGGAATTTTATGAGTTGGTAGACGTATCGACATATAGGAATGAGCTCATGTCCTAGTAATCAATAGTTCTTGTGGAGTGATTCCACTATAGATACCACTTGATATGAGATTAAGCCTTCCCTATGTTAATGAAAAGAGATAATTGCACTAAGTTGAATTCCACGAGTTACAAGAGAAAAACACTTGATTACTACCATTTTGCATTCGACTTTATATAAATTATGCACATTAGTATTTATGCATATAATTTAGCATGATGAATTCAATACGAATGAATTTATTGGTTATATTATGTTCACATTTGAGGGAGGACCCTACTGAGAATTTTATAATATTCTTATCCCTATGGTTTTATTTACTTTGTATTATTCAGATCCAGCAGATGCTGTCACTAGTATTTTACCTTGACTCGCCACAGTGGGTGTGGCATTATGATCCTATTCTCGACTCTCTTTATGTAGTGGGTTACTCACAAGTTCGTGCTTATGTGTTTTTCGGCCGTTCTTTTAGAACCTCTGTATTTACAGCTGACTTTGACCCTGTTTTCCCTTATGATGGTGTTCCTCTCCACTGGGCACATCCAGTGATATTTGATGTCCCGCCTACACCACCAACACCCCCTCCAGCAGATGATCCCTCTTCATCCTCGTCTTCAGATTCTGACCCATTTGAGGGTCCTAATGCCCCTGGCGGAGGTGAGGCTATCATACCGATGGCCAATGGTTTTATCTAGTAGGACGTGAGATCTTCAGGGACTCCTGATATGTATATAGTGGTAGTTTAGTACTAGAGCCTTGCTAGCTTGCAGATTTGATCATGTAACGCTCGGGGATTGTGAAGTCGAGGAGTGATCGCCGGTGCAAGGAGGCACGGACAAGGAGCGGCTCCTGGCAGCCTTCGAAAGCGGAGGGGTACATGAATTAACCAATTACACACCTGAATGAAAGGGATCCTAAGACTGTATAGGTATAGGACTATGCAGTTAAGGAAGGCTTATATGAATTGATTTGTACTACCTATACTAACAAGATGCATCTTCTTTTCGGTAGCCCAAACTAAAAGAACTCTACAGTTAAGTGTGCTTGCCTTGGAGCAATTTTGGGATGGGTGACCTCTTGGGAAGTTTTCCTAAGAAGCGTATGAGTGAGGACAAAGCACGCTGAAAAGACCCGTGTTGGTTTGTAGGGACAATCATCAATCCATAAAGCAGCAGGGGATGTTACAAATGGTATCAGAGCCTGCACCTCTCCCAGTACGGTGTAGTTCGGGGACGAACCAAGCGGAAGCTAGTGGACATGTAATGCCCGGGGATTGCGAAGTTGGGGAGTGATCACCGGTGCAAGGAGGTATGAACAAGGAGCGGCTCCTAGCAGTCTTCGAAAGCGGAGGGGTACAAGAATGAACCGATTACACACCCGAATGAGAGGGATCCTAAGACTGTATAGGTATGGAACTATGCAGTTAAGGAGGGCTTATATGAATTGATTTGTACTATCTATACCAACAAGATGCATCTTCTTTTCGGTAGCCCAAACTAAAAGAACTCCACAGTTAAGCATGCTTAACTTGGAGCAATATTGGGATGGGTGATCTCCTAGGAAGTGTGTGAGTGAGGACAAAGCACGTTGAAAAGACTCGTGTTGGTTTGTAAGGACAGTCATCAATCCATAAAGTAGTAGGGGATGTTATGTAACGCCCCAATTTTTTTACTGTAATTTTTACTGTCATTAGAAATTACCGAATTACTGTAGGTAATTATTACATAAGATTTGAGGCCGAACAATCCTCAATAAAGGAATATAACATTAGAAGAGAGGTTAGGAGCGATTCATGCGAGAGTCGCAAATCTCGAATTTCTGTACGTATAAAATGATCAAAATGCCCCTGAAGTTATTTTACTCAGAAAATGAGGATCGTGGGCCCCACCTATTCTCAAGGGGATGTTTTGATGATAATAAGGGATTGTTTGTGTTATGTGTGTTAATAGAGCAGAAGGATCTCAATTTTGAGTTCCGACGCGCGAAATGACCAAAACGCCCCTGCGGACGTTTTAACTCCGATGTGCGTGCCGACTGAGCCCGAACCTCACTAAAACGTTTTGAAATTTGTTTTTAAGCCATGATTAACCATTGGTTAAGCTCGGGTGGCCTCGGGCAGTTTTTAAGTGAAAGTACGATTTTGCCCCTGTTTTTGGCCAGTTTTGCGAATTTCGGGATTTTTGATTCGTATACCGAAACCTAAGCAATATTAGGCTCAAATTAAAGCTTATTAAATTCTAAATATTAATCTAGAGTCAAAATTATGTATTTAGATTGATTAGAACCCAAAATTTCTCAAAAACACCCAAATTGCTTACTAATTCACTTAAGCCCTTAACCGTAAATTCTCTAAATTACATGAATACCTTGCCTACACCTAAATAATGCATGGAACACACAAATTTCACTTCTTTGGGCTGTAATGGATGAAATTATTGATGCCATTATGCAGCTGAATTATTGCCAAAAGTTGCACTAAAACAAAATGCCAAAATGTCACCATAAGAGACATAATTCCTTAATTCCATACAACTTTGTCTAAAATGATTTTTCCTCCCTTATTTCTCCTGCAAAATTCCGCCAACTACCTCCTTATTTTGGCCAATTAGAAGCCTCAAAATCTTCTATAAATAGGCTTGCTTGAGTGGTCTTGGAATGCTTTGTTCATAACTAGTTTTTAGGAGCACCAAAAACTTTCTTTCTTCCTCCTCTTTGGCTGAATTCTTTCTTCAATTTTTCAAAGAGATTTTATTTCATTTCACTTCAAGAAATCAAGTTCTCTTCCTCTTCTTCAACTCAGATTAGGTAGGGAGTAGTTTCTTAATTTATTTCTATGCTTTGAGGAGTTGTGTTTTTAGCTCAAAATGATGAAATTATGAACTTACCTTAGCTTTTCATTTCGGTTTTCCTCTTCATTTTTCTTTAACCAATTCGGTCATATGGCCTAGGTGGAACTAAGATGATGGCTTGATGATGAGGACCTTGAGGGTGGGTTGTAAATCCATCACAAGTTAGGCCTCTAAAGCTTGAAAATTCCACTTGATGCAAAACTTTAAAGAATAATGCTTTATGATGCTAAAACAAAGATTTTTAGTTTAGAACTTGAAAGATGTATTTTCCTTTTATGTTTTATTTCTTGTTTAGATATGTATTGGGTTGAATTTATAATTTTTTTAAAGTCTTGAAGGAGCTCTAGTAAAGAAACAAAATGAATTTGCATCCATGATTAAGTTTATGCTTTGCATAACCATGTTTACCTTCTATGTCATCACTAAATTTTCAAGAATGAATAAATGAACTTGCATTTCTCATGTTTAAATTCCAAGCTTGTATTTCATGTTTATGTTTCAAGTCATCACTTAATCTTTCAAGATAATAAAGAGGTTGCATCTCATATTTAATTTATGCTCTCACTTTATTTTATAATGGCTAAAAGAATCAACGCATGACATGTTTATTTTATGCCATCACCTAAAGATCCTAGAGGTCAAAGACTTGGCCATGTATCACAAGCAAAGAAATATGATTATTGGAGTTAAAGAATTTATTCTTTAAAAAGTCTTGAGATTGGAGCTTAAAAAGATGTAATAATAATTCTCTTCTCTCTTCACCGGTCCTGTGCGGACTACCGCCCCACCGGTTTCTTAATATTCTCTTCTCCCTCTACTGGTCTGTGAATTACCGCCGCTCCAGTTTCTTGCATCATGTTTATATTTCAAGTTCTTGCATCATGTTTAATTTTCAAGTCATCACCTTAAATCTTAAAGATAAAGAAATGGAATTGCATACCATGTTTATAATTCCAAGCTATCACCTTATAAAGATAAGATTAAAATAAGGTTGCATAGCATGTTTATAATTCTAAGATGTCACCTAAATCTCTAAAGCTCAAGACTTACTCCTTTTATCTTAAGTGAGAATTTTAATTGTGAAGATCCTCCCAAGTTTGACAAAAGAACTAGTTTCGAAATGAGTTTTAAGACTTTGCAAGGATTTTATGGGGAAGTAGTATTTTATATGCACTTAAAATATGATTCTATGTAATTGCATGAGGTTCATGATTCGGCCACTGATATGAGTTTAGTATCAATGTATGATAATGATTTGATATGTTTGAAGTTGTGATAATTATGGCTTATTGTTAAAAGAATGATTCACTGCATGTTAGAGATAAAACCAGGTCCCTAGAACAACCGAAGAGCTAGAATTTACCTAGTTTTTTACCCCTTTAAGTTTAGCCAATGCCAAATCTGTTTTAGTATGTTATAATTCTGTCTAGGATTAGTTAGCCACGAAAAATTTGGTATCAATTAGACTAGGATTGATCCCAAACACTAAAAATGAACTTAGCAACTAGATAACTGTAAAAACAAGATTTCTAGAACTCTAGGGAATGAAATTTATGCATTCTATCCAGAATCTTTAGCAACGATAAGAACCAGGTTTTATTATGTTTAAATAAAGGAGAATGATTCATAATTGGTTTAGTAACTAATTTCAGCATCATAGGGAAAGCTGGTAACAAGAAAGGATTTAAAACATAACTTCTAGCATACCGTAAAACCTTAGGAACAACTTACTACCTATGCTACCCCATTTGATTTAATAGTGTTCTTAAGGCCTATAAATAATCGTAAGGATGGTAATAAATCTCTTAGGTGCATAACTAATTACTTCTATAATTGATAATTCTATATAAGTATTGGATGCTTATTAAGTACTTGATATCATTGAATGATTTCCTAGCTTGCATGTTATAGTTGCTGTTGCAAATAATGAGAATGCTTATGCATGAAATATTCTTTATTATGTAAAATTTACCTTTGTTACTAGAAGAAAGTGTATCATTGTAAAAGTGTAATTTGGAAAGGTTCTGGCTAAGGAAAGACTTGGTATTTAAGCGTGTCCATTGTAACCCACCTCTCTTTCCTGGGAATCTCCCAGATGCATGATTATAGTTGATATATATTATTCTAGATTAAGACTATAAATGAGAAAATGCTATGATGTTTATGAATTGTATTGTGACATAACATGCAAAGATTTAATGGTGACTTAAACTTATAAGAAAATGATCCTTTGGAACCATCAGACTATAGGTGGTGAAAAGGTGATTTTAGCCCCCTAACCCGTTCTCTCAAAAGGGTAGAGTCGAGACTTTAGCTTATCAAAAGGGATAAGTCTATGCTAGTGACGACTAGTAAAGTATGAGCTCATAACCTAAATTACTCCTAAAAGGGTGGAGTATAGGGTGGCCCAAGGAAAATAATGATGATGATAAGATTTTAAGTCACCTAAGGCACTAAAGAAATGAAATATGTGCACTGTGTCCATGTGTAGCTAATATTATATGACGTTCTTTTATGCATGTTATTTTGATAATGATGATAAGGAATATGATGTAATGATAAAGGAAAAGTTCATTGTAAATATGACATGTTAAGATTATGATGCATTATAAGACGCATGATTAAAAATTAACGAACCTCGGTTAAGTATTTGTTCGAACTTAAAATGAATCTTTGCATGCTCACTATTTTAGAATAATCCCGAGGTTCCTGGGGACTTTGATGATGACATTGTAGAAGGAGGTACCCTACTGAGAATTCTTTAGCAAGATTCTCACTCCTTTTTCTTTATTTTCGTCATTGTCTCCAGATTCAAATGGCGACATTCGTCCTATTCGTTGATATCCCTACTTGGGAATTCCACTATGATTCGGTGCATCGCTCGTATCATTTTGAAGGGAGGTGCGCAGTTCGTGTTTTTATTTACATAGGTCGTCCATTTGCACATCCTGTCCCTAGTTATCGATTTTCTCCTACTTCTCCCTGTGGCGATGAAATGGTTTTCGAACATGCACATCCACTTGATGAAAGGATGTTACGTTCTTATCCCGCTTCATCTGCTGTCCATGGATTTCCAGAGTATGTTCCCGAGACAAGATATTCTGAAACTGATCCTTCAGAGGACACTCCTACTCATGTATATTCTGAGAGCTCTGCTCCTACTCCCACACGTGTAAGAGGGGGTAATGAGGAAACAGTTGTTCAGCCGAGGTTAGCAAGAAGGCCGTCCATGCGACCCCAGCCTGGTGCATCTCGTGTGTCCCCTCCCGAGGGAGCTCATCAGTGGATCGGATTTATTCCCCCATTTCCAGGATAGTGGCCATAGAAGGTTCTTAGTAGATTTATGTGTGTTCATGCACCCTAGTTTTAGGATAACCTTCCCGGCTTATGGAGTTATCTAGTTTAGGGGCATGTATTTCCTTATGTATATTTTCTTTTATGGGTTTGCATAAGACAATGATGTATGATCATAACCCACCCTTTGAGTGAGGTTATTGTATGTAAATATATGTTATAATGTGCTTATGGATGTTATATGATGGAGCCAAAGTGATATGATGTGATATATTCTTAAACGTCTTATTATACTCCGCTTACTCGTTCACGTTGTACTCGGCTCACGTTTTCAATTATGTTTTTTTTAAAAAAAATATGGCTCGTAATTTCACTAAGTATTTTCAAATTATGAAGAAAGAACCAAAGCAAGGAGTAAAGTCTAGTCATTAATCAGATTCAACCTAGGTGTATTTGGTTAATTACTAGGGTGTTACATTTTGGTATCGAGCGATTCGATTCTCATGGAGCCCGAGGATTGGGTGGCTATGCTTCTAAAGCATAATACGTTAGTGACGTCATGTGTAGATGCTTATCATTAGGATGAGCTTGAGGATTAGAAATACATGACTACTGTATGTTGAAAGTGCCATGGTAACTTGTTCACTTTGCATGGAATATTGGGCCTGATCATCTCAGTGTTGCTGTTTTGTGTGTTTAGGGACCAATGGCACGTCGACAACAGACTAGGAGTGTAGCACAGAATAATCATGACAACGAGACAGCCAAAGCACTCCGCGACGTAGCAAGGACCATGAGAATGATGATGGAATGAATGGATCAGGATCATTAAGCCAATATGAATCAAGGACATGAGATTCCTGAACATGCCCATTTCGGGGAGTTTCGTAAGACGAACCCACCAGTTTTCAAGGGGACCCTGAATCCAAATATTGCAGATGAATGGATCTCGAATATTGAGAAGGTCTTTGTCGTAGTCCCATGCTTGGAGGAGCAAAGGTCACCTTCGCTACTCATATGCTTGAGGGTGATGCCAGTTTCTGGTGGACAGGTGTTCGAAGACTCCTGGAGACGACCGACGTGGACATTGATTGGGAACTATTCAAGGTCCATTTTTATGAAAAGTACTTTTCAGTCGATTAGAAATGCCAAGGACATTGAATTCATGCAACTTGTCCAGGGGAATATGAATGTGGCCCAGTACACTGCCAGATTTGAAGAACTCATTAAGTTCTCAAGAATGTACCAAGGAAATCCTGATGAGTACTGGAAATGCATTAAATACGAGTCAGGGTTGAAGGCGAAACTTAATGTGGCAGTTGCACATTTGGAGATTAGGGATTTCTCTACCCTAGTTAACAAATGTCGGATTATTGAAGAAGGTCAGAGAAAACTAAGCACCCCAAAGTCAGATAATATTACCAAAAAGTTGACACCTCAAAGTCAGCAGTTCAAGAGGCAGAATCGACCTCTATTTCCCCCTCAATCAAGACCACAAGGGCCATAAAGAAATTTTCAACAAGGAAGGCCAAACAACAACAACCGCTATAATAACAACCGCTACAACAATAACCCCAGTAACAATCGCAACAACAACAATCACAAGAATAAAGGGAAAGGACCACAAAGAGGTCTAGCAGTACCTCCTCGGCCTGCGCCACCCATGGAATGTCCCAAGTGCGGCAAGAATCATGGGAGCATGCCATGTCGAGCCGGAACAAACGTGTGCTATCGATGTGGAAAACCAAGTCATTACTCCTGAGAATGCACGGAAAGGAACCCGCCAACCCCCAATCCCAAGCCGCAATACTAGGGAAGGGTATTTCTTTGTTAATCTTGAAGAAACAACGAAGTCACGAAATCTCGTGGAAGGTAAGGGTAATATGCATGGTAAAGACTTAATTGTACTATATGATTCTGGCGCTTCTCATTCTTTTATCTCTCATTCATGTGTTAAAAGCCTTAATTTACCTATGACTGAGCTTCCTTTTGACCTTATTGTTTCTACCCCGACTGGAAAACCCGTTAGGACTTGTAAATGTTGTTTAGATTGTATTTTTATTATAGATAATAGATCCTTTGTTTTAGATCTTATTTGCTTACCCATGCGAGGTTTAGATGTGATTCTTGGCATGGATTGGCTTGAGGTCAACCGTGTACTGTTAAACTGTTATGAGAAAACTATCACTTTTCTTCCTGTTCCTATTGAACCTAAGAAACCCATAAGTCTTTACATAACTGCTGTGGAAATGGACTGTGGTAAGGGTGAGAGTAAAGGTTACATTTTCTTAGCCGCTAGTGATGTAGACTTTGAGCAAAGTATCGATGAAATACCAATAGTAAGAAATTATCCCGAAGTATTTCCAGATGAGATACTGCAGTTTCCTCAAGAGAGAGATAGAGTTTTCCATAGAGTTGCTTCCGGGTGCGGGACCTATATCCATAGCCCCATACAAGATGTCCCCATTAGAATTGACCGAGTTAAAAACTCAATTGGAAGATTTATTGGAGAAAAAGTTTGTTAGGCCTAGTGCATAACCTTGGGGAGCCCCTGTGTTGTTTGTAAAGAAAAAGGATAGGAGTATGAGGATGTGTGTAGACTATAGGCAGTTGAATAAAGTAACGGTGAAAAACAAGTATCCTCTGCCTAGGATCGATGATTTGATGGACCAACTGAAAGGTACGGTAGTGTTTTCTAAGATAGATTTGAGGTCAGGCTACCATCAAATTAGAGTGAGAGATGAAGACATACCTAAAACGGCCTTTCGCACTCGATACGGCCATTTTGAGTTTGCAGTAATGTCCTTTGGGTTAACCAATGCTCCAGCTGTTTTTATGGATTACATGAATAGGATCTTTCGACCCTATTTGGATCGGTTTGTGGTTGTCTTTATAGATGACATTCTCATATATTCTAAGACCCATGAGGAGCATGAATGCCACCTAACCATAAATCGAGATCTTAAAGGAAAAGAAACTATATGCCAAGTTTTCCAAGTGTGAGTTTTGGTTGGATAAGGTGAAATTTTTAGGGCATGTAGTATCTAAGAAAGGAATTGCTGTAGATCCTAGTACGGTAGAAGCGGTAGTAAACTGGGAAGACCAACCACCAGAATCAAGTAAGGAGCTTTTTGGGTTTAGCCGGTTATTACCGTCGATTTATCAAGGGATTTTCCCAGATTTCCCTACCTTTGACCAAGCTGACTAGGAAGAACACCCCTTTTTCATGGACCCTGGAGTGTGAAAAGAGCTTTCAAGAGTTAAAACACAAGCTAACCTCGACCCCTGTTTTAGTGTTACCCGACCCCAATGTGCCTTTCGAGGTGTATTATGATGCTTCGAAAAAGGGTTTAGGTTGTGTATTGATGCAAGATAGGCAAGTGGTGGCCTATGCATCAAGACAACTCAAGCCACATGAGGCAAACTACCCTACCCATGACCTTGAGTTAGCTGCCGTCGTGTTTGCTCTAAAGATTTGGAGACACCATTTATATGAAGTTAAGTTTGCGGTGTTTTCCGATCACAAGAGTTTGAAATATCTCTTTGATCAAAAAGAGCTAAACATGAGGCAAAGGTGATAGATGGAGTTCTGGAAAGATTATGATTTTGGATTGAACTACCATCCTAGTAAAGCTAATGTTGTAGCTGATGCTTTGAGTAGAAAGTCCTTACAAGTGTCCCGTTTGATGGTGAAGGTGTAACACCCTAGTAATTAACCAAATACACCTAGGTTGAATCTGATTAATGACTAGACTTTACTCCTTGCTTTGGTTCTTTCTTCATAATTTGAAAATACTTCGTGAAATTACGAGCCATTTTTTTAAAAAAAAAACATAATTGAAAACGTGAGCCGAGTACAACGTGAACGAGTAAGAGGAGTATAATAAGACGTTTAAGAATATATCACATCATATCACTTTGGCTCCATCATATAACATCCATAAGCACATTATAACATATATTTACATACAATAACCTCACTCAAAGGGTGGGTTATGATCATACATCATTGTCTTATGCAAACCCATAAAAGAAAGTATACATAAGGAAATACATGCCCCTAAACTAGATAACTCCATAAGCCGGGAAGATTATCCTAAAACTAGGGTGCATGAACACACATAAATCTACTAAGAACCTTCTATGGCCATTATCCTGGAAATGGGGGAATAAATCTGATCCACTGATGAGCTCCCTCGGGAGGGGACACACGAGATGCATTAGGCTGGGGTCGCATGGACGGCCTTCTTGCTAACCTCGGCTGAACAACTGTTTCCTCACTACCCTCTCTTACACGTGTGGGAGTAAGAGCAGAGCTCTCAGAATATACATGAGTAGGAGTGTCCTCTGAAGGATCAGTTTCAGAATATCTCGTCTCGGGAACATACTCTGGAAATCCATGGACAACAAATGAAGCGGGATAAGAACGTAACATCCTTTCATCAAGTGGACGTGAATGTTCGAAAACCATTTCATCGCCATAGGGAGAAGTAGGAGAAAATCGATAACTAGGGACAGGATGTGCAAATGGATGACCTATGTAAATAAAAACACTAATCACAAGACCTCCCTTCAAAATGATACGAGCGATGCACAGGATCATAGTGGAATTCCCAAGTAGGGGTATCAACGAACAGGACGAATGTCTCCATTTGAATCTGGAGACAATGACGGAAATAAAGAAAAGGGAGTGAGAATCTTGCTAAAGAATTCTCAGTAGGGTACCTCCTTCTACTGATGTCATCATCAAAGTCCCCAGAACCTCGGGATTATTCTAAAATAGTGAGCATGCAAAGATTCATTTTAAGTTAGGACAAATACTTAACCGAGGTTCGTCAATTTTTAATCATGCCTTATAATGTATCATAATCTTAACATGTCATATTTACAATGAACTTTTCCTTTATCATTACATCATATTCCTCATCATCATTATCAAAATAACATGCATAAAAGAACGTCATATAATATTAGCTACACATGGACACAGTGCACATATTTCATTTCTTTAGTGCCTTAGGTGACGTAAAACCTTATCATCATCATTATTTTCCTTGGGCCACCCTATACTCCACCCTTTTGGGAGTAATTTAGGTTATGAGCTCATACTTTACTAGTCGTCACTAGCATATACTTATCCCTTTTGATAAGCTAAAGTCCCGACTCTACCCTTTTGAGAGAACGAGTTAGGGGGCTAAAATCACCTTTTCACCACCTATAGTCTGATGGTTCCAAAGGATAATTTTCTTATAAGTTTAAGTCACCATTAAATCTTTGCATGTTATATCACAATACAATTCATAAACATCATAGCATTTTCTCATTTATAGTCTTAAGCTAGAATAATATATATCAACTATAATCATGCATGTGGGAGATTCCCAGGAAAGAGAGGTGGGTCACAATGGACACGCTTAAATACCAAGTCTTTCCTTAGCCAGAACCTTTCGAAATTACACTTTTACAATGATACACTTTCTTCTAGCAACAAAGGTAAATTTTACATAATAAAGAATATTTCATGCATAAGCATTCTCATTATTTGCAACAAAGAACTATAACATGCAAGCCAGGAAATCATTCAATGATATCAAGTACTTAATAAGCATCCAATACTTACATAGAATTATCAATTATAGAACTAATTAGTTATGTACCTAAGGGATTTATTACCATCCTTACGATTATTTATAGGCCTTAAGAACACTATTAAATCAAATGGGGTAGCATAGGTAGTATGTTGTTCCTAAGGTTTTATGGTATGCTAGAAGTTATGTTTTAAATCCTTTCTTGTTACCAGCTTTCCCTATGATGCTAAAATTAGTTACTAAACCAATTATGAATCATTCTCCCTTATTTAAACATAATAAAACCTGGTTCTTATCGTTGCTAAAGATTCTGGATAAAATGTATAAATTTCATTCCCTAGAGTTCTAGAAATCTTGTTTTTATAGTTTTCTAGTTGCTAAGTTCATTTTTAGTGTTCGGGATCAATCCTAGTCTAATTGATGCCAAATTTTTCGTGGCTAACTAATCCTAGACAGAATTATAACATACTAAAACAGATTTGGCATTGGCTAAACTTAAAGGGGTCAAAAACTAGGTAAATTCTAGCTCTTCGGTTGTTCTAGGGAGCTAGTTTTATCTCTAACATGCAGTGAATCAGTCTCTTAACAATAAACCATAATTATCACAACTTCAAACATATCAAATCATTATCATACATTGATACTAAACTCAGATCAGTGGCCGAATCATGAACCTCATGCAATTACATAGAATCATATTTCTTTGCTTGTGATACATGGCCAAGTCTTTGACCTCTAGGATCTTTAGGTGATGGCATAAAATAAACATGCCATGCATTGATTCTTTTAGCCATTATAAAATAAAGTGAGAGCATAAATTAAATATGAGATGCAACCTCTTTATTATCTTGAAAGATTAAGTGATGACTTGAAACATAAACATGAAATACAAGCTTGGAAAATACATCTTTCAAGTTCTAAACTAAAAATCTTTGTTTTAGCATCATAAAGCATTATTCTTTAAAGTTTTGCATCAAATCGAATTTTCAAGCTTTAGAGGCCTAACTTGTGATGGATTTACAACCCACCCTCAAGGTCCTCATCATCAAGCCATCATCTTAGTTCCACCTAGGCCATATGGCCGAATTGGTTAAAGAAAAATGAAGAGGAAAACCGAAATGAAAAGCTAAGGTAAGTTCATAATTTCATCATTTTGAGCTAAAAACACAACTCCTCAAAGCATAGAAATAAATTTAGAAACTACTCCCTACCTAATCTGAGTTGAAGAAAAGGAAGAGAACTTGATTTCTTGAAGTGAAATGAAACAAAATCTCTTTGAAAAATTGAAGAAAGAATTCAGCCAAAGAGGAGGAAGAAAGAAAGTTTTTGGTGCTCCTAAAAACTAGTTATGAACAAAGCATTCCAAGACCACTCAAGCAAGCCTATTTATAGAAGATTTTGAGGCTTCTAATTGGCCAAAATGATGAGGTAGTTGGCGGAATTTTGCAGGAGAAATAAGGGAGGAAAAATCATTTTAGACAAAGTTGTATGAAATTAAGGAATTATGTCTCTTATGGTGACATTTTGGCATTTTGTTTTAGTGCAACTTTTGGCAATAATTCAGCTGCATAATGGCATCAATAATTTCATCCATTACAGCCCAAAGAAGTGAAATTTGTGTGTTCCATGCATTATTTAGGTGTAGGCAAGGTATTCATGTAATTTAGAGAATTTACGGTTAAGGGCTTAAGTGAATTAGTAAGCAATTTTGGTGTTTTTGAGCAATTTTGGGTTCTAATCAATCTAAATACATAATTTTGACTCTAGATTAATATTTAGAATTTAATAAGCTTTAATTTGAGCCTAATATTGCTTAGGTTTAGATATCTGAATCAAAAATCCCAAAATTCGCAAACGCCCAAAAATAGGGCAAAATCGTACTTTCACTTAAAAGCGCCTGAGGCCACCCGAGCTTAACCAATGGTTAATCATGGCTTAAAAACAAATTTTAAAACATTTTAGTGAGGTTCGGGCTCAGTCGGCACGCACATCGGAGTTAAAACAGCTGTAGGGGCGTTTTGGTCATTTCACGCGTCGAAACTCAAAATTGAGATCCTTCTGCTCTATTAACACACATAACACAAACAATCCCTTATTATCATCAAAACATCCCCTTGAGAATAGGTGGGGCCCACGATCCTCATTTTTTGAGTAAAATAACTTCAGGGGCATTTTGGTCATTTTATACGTACAGAAATTCGGGATTTGCGACTCTCGCATGAATCGCTCCTAATCTCTCTTCTAATGTTATATTCCTTTATTGGGGATTGTTCGGCCTCAAATCTTATGTAATAATTACCTACAGTAATTCGGTAATTTCTAATTACAGTAAAAATTACAGTAAAAATTGGGGCGTTACAGAAGGAGGTTGAATTGATTGAGCAATTTAGGGACTTAAACCTAGGAATGACTTTGACCACTAAGGGCATCAGAGCTTGTCATCTTAGAGTGACAAGTGAGTTCAAAGAAAGGATTGTTCAAGCTCAAGGGCGATCTTCGAGTTTCAAGAGACTTTAGGGTAGTGAAGGCAGGAAAGTTGATAGGTTTTACCCAAGGAATGGACGATTTATGGAGGTTTAAAGGTCGAATATGTGTACCTGCTAGTGGTGACCTCCGAAAAGATATTTTGGAGGAAGCCCATAAGAGCCATTTTACCCTGCATCCTGGTGCCACCAAGATGTATCAAGATTTGAAGAAGATGTTCTGGTGGCCTGGAATGAAGAAAGATGTGTGCACATGGGTGAGTAAGTGCTTGGTGTGTCAAAAGGTGAAGATTGAACACCAAAAACCCTCTGGAATGCTGCAACCTCTGTCGATCCCTGAGTGGAAGTGGGATAGTATCTCCATGGATTTTGTGACTGGATTACCGAGGACCCAAATGAATCATGATACCATATGGGTAATCGTGGATCGATTAACAAAGTCAGCCCACTTTTTACCTATTAAGGTGACTTATTCCTTGGATAGGTTAGCACAATTATATATTCAGGAGATAGTGAGGTTACATGGGGTGTCGTCGACGATAATCTCGGACCGGGATCCGCGGTTTACGTCACAATTTTGGGGAGCCTTTCAAAAGGCGTTTGGTTCAAAGCTGTGTCTAAGCACGACCTACCCAAACAGATGGTCAATCTGAAAGAACTATCCAAACCTTGGAGGATATGTTAAGGGCATGTGTTTTAGATCAAAGGGGAAGTTAGGATAAGTACCTGCCACTGATTGAATTTGCATATAACAACAGTTATCATGCAAGTATCGGTATGGCACCGTATGAGGCCCTCTATGGACGGAAATGTCAATCTCCCTTATGTTGGTATGAACCCGGAGAGCAAAGTTTACTCAGATTTGATATTGTGAGGGAAACAACGGAACAAATCAAGAAGATTAGGGATAAGATTCTTACTGCTCAAAGTCGACAGAAAAACTATGCGGACAAGCGGTGAAAACCGCTAGATTTTCAAGAAGGGGACCACGTGTTCCTAAGGATCACCCCCACCACAGGCATAGGCCGAGCAATAAAAGTAAAGAAATTGAGCCCCAGATTTCTTGGTCCGTTTGAAATCCTTACCAAAGTAGGACTCAGTAGCTCACCGTATAGCCCTACCCCCGAGTCTATCCAACCTTCATGATGTTTTCCATGTCTCTCAGTTAAGAAAGTATCAATCTGACCCGAGTCATGTACTAGAGCCAGAACATGTACAATTAAGAGATAACCTGACATTTAACTTACTACCCACGAGAATCGTCGACCGAGGAGTTAAGCAAGTTATGAACAAGGTCAGTACCCTGGTCAAAGTAGCATGGGGGCAGAGTGAAACCGAAGAACTTACATGGGAGCTGGAATCGAACATGAAAGCACAATACCCCGAGTTGTTCTCAGGTAACGAATTTCCGGGGCGAAATTCTTTTTAAGAAGGCGAGTAATCTAACGCCCCAATTTTTCTGTAATTTTACTGTCATTAGAAATTACCGACTATCAGAGGTCATTATTACATAAGATTTGAGGCCGAACAATCCTCAATAAAGGAATATAACATTAGAAGAGAGGTTAGGAGCGATTCATGCGAGAGTCGCATATCTCGAATTTCTGTACGTATAAAATGACCAAAATGCCCCTGAAGTTATTTTACTCAGAAAATGAGGATCGTGGGCCCCACCTATTCTCAAGGGGATGTTTTGATGATAATAAGGGATTGTTTGTGTTATGTGTGTTAATAGAGCAGAAGGATCTCAATTTTGAGTTTCGACGCGCGAAATGACCAAAACGCCCATGCGGCTGTTTTAACTCCGATGTGCGTGCCGACTGAGCCCGAACCTCACTAAAACGTTTTAAAACCTCCCTAGTTATCGATTTTCTCATACTTCTCCCTATGGCGATGAAATGGTTTTCGAACATGCACGTCCACTTGATGAAAGGATGTTACGTTCTTATCCTGCTTCATCTGCTGTCCATGGATTTCCAGAGTATGTTCCCGAGACGAGATATTCTGAAACTGATCCTTCAGAGGACACTCCTACTCATGTATATTTTGAGAGCTCTGCTCCTACTCCCACACGTGTAAGAGAGGGTAGTGAGGAAACAGTTGTTCAGCCGAGGTTAGCAAGAAGGCCGTCCATGCCACCCCAGCCTGGTGCATCTCGTGTGTCCCCTCCCGAGGGAGCTCATCAGTGGATCGGATTTATTCCCCCATTTCCAGGACAGTGGCCATAGAAGGTTCTTAGTATATTTATGTGTGTTCATGCACCCTAGTTTTAGGATAACCTTCCCGGCTTATAGAGTTATCTAGTTTAGGGGCATGTATTTCCTTATGTATATTTTCTTTTATGGGTTTGCATAAGACAATGATGTATGATCATAACCCACTCTTTGAGTGAGGTTATTGTATGTAAATATATGTTATAATGTGCTTATGGATGTTATATGATGAAGCCAAAGTGATATGATGTGATATATTCTTAAATGTCTTATTATACTCCGCTTACTCGTTCACGTTGTACTCGGCTCACGTTTTCAATTATGTTTTTTTTAAAAAAAATATGGCTCGTAATTTCACTAAGTATTTTCAAATTATGAAGAAAGAACCAAAGCAAGGAGTAAAGTCTAGTCATTAATCAGATTCAACCTAGGTGTATTTGGTTAATTACTAAGGTGTTACATGTTACAATGAGCAACACTTGAGGATTGTCTTGCAGACTTTGAGAAAAAATCAGTTGTATGCCAAATTCTCAAGGTGTGAGTTTTGGCTTGAGCAAGTGGCATTTCTTGGGCATATAGTGTTCAAGGATGGTATTCTAGTAGACCCAAAGAAAGTTGAAACGGTTCAACAATGGCCAAGACCTTCTATAGTTTCTGAGATCCGGAGTTTCCTAGGACTAGCAGGTTACTATTGGAGGTTTGTCAAGGACTTCTCAAAAATAGCAGCGCCTTTGACCAAGCTAACTCAGAAAGGGCTTACATTTCAGTGGTCAGAAGCATGTGAGGAGAGTTTTCAGAACCTCAAGACTTGTTTGACTACAACCCCAGTCTTAGTTTTGCCCTCTGGCACGGGTGGTTTTTCAATATATTGTGATGCTTCTAGAGTTGGACTTGGTTGTGTTCTTATGCAGCACGGCCAAGTTGTGGTTTATGCTTCTAAACAACTCAAAAGGCATGAGCAGAACTACCCTACCCATGATTTAGAGATGGCAGCTGTGGTATTTGCCCTGAAAATTTAGAGGCACTACCTATACGGAGAGACTTGTGAGATCTTCACAGATCACAAGAGCTTGAAGTATATCTTCCAGCAAAAGGATTTGAATCTCAGGCAGCGCAGATGGCTAAAGTTCTTGAAGGACTATGATTGCACGATCTCCTATCACCCTGGCAAGGCCAACGTTGTAGCGGATGCTCTGAGTAGGAATTCCATGGGCAGTTTGGCCCACATAGCACCCTTGAGGCGATCTTTGGTAGAGAACATTCATGAGTTAGAGGCAGATGGAGTCCAGTTTGGCATGAGTGAGTCAGGAGCCTTTCTAGCTCATATTAGGGCCCAATCAACCCTAGTTGAGCATATTAAGGCACAGGAAGGGAAGGACTCCAAGCTAGTGAAGCTTATGGAGGATATGCGCCGAGGAGAGAATCGTGAGTTTTCTGCTGATATGGAGGACGTGTTGCGCGTTGGGGACCGTTTATGCATACCTGATGTGGATGAACTAAGGAGGAAAGTGATGGAGAAGTCCCATAATGCAGCATACTTTGTCCACCCTGGTTCAGCTAAGATGTATCAAGACCTTAGACAGCTATACTGGTAGGAAGGCATGAAAAGAGATGTAGGTGACTTCGTGGCACGATGCTTAGTGTGTCAGCAAGTCAAGGCTGAGCACTAAAGACCTGCGGGCTTACTACAGCAGATAGAGATCCCCGAGTGGAAGTGGGAGAGGATAACCATGGACTTTGTAGTTGGGTTGCCTCGGACCACAAAGGGCTTTGATTCCATTTGGGTGATAGTGGATAGAATGACCAAGTCATCCCACTTCCTACCAGTTAAGATGACCTTCAGTGCAGCTTAGTATGCTCAGCTCTATATAGATGAAATTATCAGACTCCATGGAGTGCCAGTGTCTATTATATCAGATAAAGGGTCCCAGTTCACCTCACGGTTCTAGAGAGCATTCCAAAAAGCTCTTAGGACTCGGGTGGACTTGACCACCGCTTTTCACCAACAGATAGATGGCCAGTCAGAGGTAACGATCCAGACTATAAAGGATATGCTCCGAGCTTGTGTTTTAGATTTTGGTGGGAGTTGGTGTGACCATTTGCCATTAATAGAGTTCTCTTACAATAACAGCTATCAAGCAAGTATCCAAATGGCACCGTTCGAAGCACTGTATAGGAGGCGGTGTAGATCTCTCGTTGGTTGGTTTGAGCTTGGGGAAGCTAAGACCCTAGGCCCGGACTTAGTGTAAGAGACTCTAGAGAAGGTCTAATTGATCAGAGAACGGTTGTTGGCAGCTCAATCTAGGCAGAAATCCTATGCTGACAACCGGCGTCAAGACTTGGAGTTTTCGGTTGGTGACCATGTGTTCTTACAAGTATCGCCCATGAAAGGCGTGGTGAGGTTTGATAAGCGGGGAAAGCTAAATCCTCGCTATATCGGTCCTTTTGAGATTTTAGAGAGAGTTGGAGCAGTGGCCTACATTGGCACTGCCTCCTAGTCTATCAGCTATCCATCCAGTCTTTCACGTCAGTATGCTCAGGAAGTACATGCCAGATCAGTCTCACATGCTCACACCGTAAACTGTTCAAGTTGACTAGAGCCTGTCATATGAGGAAGAACCGGTCACCATTGTGGATAGACAGATCAAGAAGCTTCGCTCAAAGGAAGTGGCCTCAGTGAAGGTTATCTGGAGGAACCATTCTGGCAAGGAAGCCACCTGGGAAGCTGAGGAAGCCATGAGGATCAAGTACCCGTATCTTTTCCCTCCTCAAGGTAAGTTTTAGATTTAGGGACCAAATCTCTTTTAAGGGGGAGGATGTGATACCCAGTATATACGTGGTAGTGGATAAGTTCTGTTTTGCCCCAGGGTCCCCTGGGATCCACCCGTGTTGTTAGAAAAGCCCCGGGATGCCCGGAGGACCCTTAACACAGCTAATGTGTGAACTGTCACTACTATAGCGGTCACAGAGGGGTGATGGTGCATTTTTGGCTTCGGGGGACCGCTATAGCAGTCATGAGAAGGTTTTGGGGGTGCTAGAGACTACTATAGTGGTCATGTATGGGAGTAGCAGCGTTGTTTCACTCCCTGGAGACCGCTATAGCGGTCATACACCACTATAGCGGTGTGAACAGTGCCCGAACAATACAGAACGCATCGTTTCGCATTAGTGAGACCCCCAACCCCTATTTAAACACCCCAACTTGAAAATTTTCCCCCATTTTCAATCCCTACCTCTCCAAACTCCCTCTCCCACTCCTTTCTCACAAATCCACTCTATCTCTTTCCCTCCCAAGAGATCAAAGGTAAGATTTATGGGCATTTATTGTTCCTTTCCTTCCCATTTCATATCTTGGTGATTGGGTTACGATTTTTCTCCATTTTTGTTAAGTGGGGGTACTCTCCCAATATTGTTAGAGTTGTATTGAGTAATCTAGAGGTTAATGGAGACTAATTTAGAGTT
This sequence comes from Dalbergia cochinchinensis, assembly GCA_031216125.1. Taxonomy (NCBI): domain Eukaryota; kingdom Viridiplantae; phylum Streptophyta; class Magnoliopsida; order Fabales; family Fabaceae; genus Dalbergia; species Dalbergia cochinchinensis. The sequence goes on along the minus strand of CM062375.1, from coordinate 26,328,339 downwards.
TTATGGCTTTAATGGCAGACGTTGGTGCCATTCCTGCTCTCCAGAGTCCTCGCGGAGTTGGCGGTTCACATTCTACCCCTCTAGGTGAATGGGTTTGAGCTCATGGCCTTAGTTTGGTCATTACATTATTATTTTCTAGCATTACGGAGTATTTAGAGGATTTAAAATGGATTTTAGTACGATATGGCTTCATGAAAAATATATATATTTTGCTAGAAAAGCTCCGTTTGAACTTATGCATAAAAATATGATTTTAGAACCGCATGAGACCATATTTAGTTTATAAAAAGCTTCATATGATTAAATTCGTAAAATTGATTTCATTATAAATAGATGAGAATTGCTATGATATACGAGTTGAGATTTAAGGATTTACAAATTCTAGAAATGATAAGTATTGAACTAGAAATATAGAACTCCCCTTTTGATATTGAGCTTTAGTATAGAAAGACTTATTGAGAGGGACAGAACTATGAGTTAACGGCAGTTATTCCATTAACCTTGGTATACCAAGGCCCGCCAAGGGCATTTCATCTTGAGTTAGATCTGTCCACCAGGGACACAGTTCGCCAAGGACCGAAGAGATCACATTAGATAAGGACCTTGTCCGCCAGGGACTTCACACCCTCCCTATAGTTGATGAGCACTTTGTTCTCTTGCGTAATTCTTGAAATTTTAATGATTATAATTAATATGTAAAGTAAATAGAACTGTTTATAAATGTTGCATTTTACCATTATTTATATATTATGTCTTCCTGTCCTATGTATGGTTATGAGTGAGGACCTACTCACTGAGTTTTGATTTTCAAAACTCACCATTCTCTTCTCCTTTTTCCTATAGATTCAGGTGTAGCATAGGATCCTCCTCTTCCACCTCCTCAGTAGTAGTTTTCTTTAGTTTGGGTGAGCTTCGCTTTGGCGTGAAGCATTAGTACTTTTATTCATGGTAGATGTGCTCCAGTGATGTGACAGGCAGGATCCCGGACTGCATATAGTTTATTTTACATTTTGATTTCATACCATGATTCTTGTATTTCACAGCATATCACCCATAGATATTTTGTATATGATTACTCAGTTGAGATGTATATCATAGCAACAGTTATGCTATTTATTTATGAGGAAGAGGTCTATTTTACCAATAGTAAGGATTTATAATTAATCTGAAAAATTATCAAATCATGTTTTATGAATTAAAGTAACCGTATAGTACGGTACAAAAATCACGAGGCTTACGTGGGGACTGGTTTCCCTCACGTGCCGGTCACGTCCGAATCGAGTCGTGACAGTTATCTTGCTGTAATTGTTGTTGATTTCTTTGCAAGCTTTTCTTGGATTTGATTTTCCGTTGGTTGGCTGATCAGTGTATCAGAATATATTTTTGATTTTTTTTTGTGTTTGAATTTTCATGGATGATTGTTGAAAATTTTTGATCTGATGATCTCCTCTGATTATGGTGTCCTCTCTCAATATGTACATTTTTTTATTTTCGGATCATCCCAATTCTACCGAAAGCAAGATCAATATTTTTCAGAGGGACACCATCATTGTGTCTTTTTAATTTTTCATACTTTCTCTCATTCCCATGTTTCACGAGCTCATTTTAGGGAAAGAAAAGGAGCCCGTGACTCTTGCACCGCTGCTGTGTTGTCCTTTCCTTTTTTATTTTTCTTTGAATAGGCTGAACAACAAATGCAACACTACGAAATAGGCTAACTCAGTTAGTAAAATAAATGACAAACATGGGCTGAAACAATTAGGCCCTTCTTTTTTTATTATGCGTTAAAAATGTAAAACAAAAGTAAAATGAACGAAAAAAAAAAGAAAACATGGGCTGAATTGAAATTTTTTTTTCAAAAGAAAAAAATAAAAGAAACACAGGAAATTTAAAACTATGTAAATTTTTGGATTTTCTATTTAATGGATCGGACAAAATCGGGTGTTCACAATAAGCAAATGCAAGAAGGTCACCAAAGATTAAAAGGACATGAACCAATAAGTGATGAAGATTTCGCATGATCATAAACTACAAACAAAAGTGTGGAACCAAAATTAAGAAGCATAACTAACATTCTACTGTTTATCCTACGCTTACCTCAGTGTTAGAGTGGGAGGTATCTTCGGCATTGATTTTGAATACTCATCCTTGGCGTTGAGGTCTAAAAATGGTGTTTAATTGTGGGGACATCACATTGCAATCTTTAATCATGTGGTCAGGCTTGCCACACCTAAAGCACACCCCTTGGCCAACTAGACAATGATGGTTCCAATGGTTCTTTCCGCACTTTGGACAGTCGACAGCAGGGCCTCTCTGAGGTGCCTCCTTCTTTGGACCATTCGATGCCTTATGTTGAAGGAAGGCTTGTGATGCCAGCTTCTTGCTGAAATTCTCAGCACTTGCCATACTCAGCTTCTTGTGGCCTTCCTCGATATTGCAGCATTTGTTGACCAGGGCAGGAAAGTCTCTAATCTCCATATGTGCAATGGCAATGTTGATCTCTGCCTTCAGCTCAACTTCGTACTTAACACATTTCCATATTTCATCAGGGTTCCCTTGAAAAACCCTTGAAAACCTGATCAGCCCCTCAAACTTTGCAGTGTACTGGGCAATGCTCATACTCTCTTGGGTTAGTTGCATGAAATCTATATCCTTGGTATTCCTTATAGACTCCGGAAAGTATTTCTCATAGAAGTGGGCCTTGGACAATTCCCAATCAATCTGGTTACTAGATGCCTCTAGCAGCCTTCGGGTGCCAGTCCACCAGAACTCGGCATCCGCCTCCAGCATGTAGTAGCAAAAGTCACCTTCTGCTGCTCGGTGCAAGCTATCCCCCAAAAAAGATCTTCTCCATGCTCTTGATCCACTCATCAACTTGGTTCGAGTTTAGAGCTCCTCTAAACGATGGCAAGTTGGCTTTGTGGAACTCCCCGAATCAGGCACGCTCGAGGTCCTCAACAGCATTAGGACCACTGCCAGCATTGCCCTAGTGGTCCTTCCTCTTAAACAGCATCTGCATGGCCCTTGCCATGTCTCAGAGGGATTTCATCATGGTCGGACCATTGGTTCCTAAGCACACAAAACATCAAACACTGAGGTGATCATGCTTAATACTCCATGTAAAGTGAGCTAGTTACCGTGGCACCTATACACATACAGAAGTCATGCATCTCTATCCTATAGCTTATCCTATTGATAAAGCAACTACACATGACATAACTATCGCATTAAGCCTAAGAAGCATAGTCAGTCCAATCCTCAGGCTCCGTGAGAACCGAATTGCTCTAATATCAAAATGTAACACCCTAATATTCAAACCAATACGCCTAAGACATATTCAATTTAATTATTGGTTATTACTCTTTTGTTTCAGTTCTTAACTTTAAATTGTTAAAATACTCAGTGAAGATATAGGTAAATTATTGTTTTTTGAAACTTAAAACGAAAATGTGAGTCGTGCATACTTAAAACAAACTACGTCATCCATCTCGCAACATACATGCCAATCACAACAAAGTATAGCATTAACTGAGAACATCATCATATCATAATAGTAATACTAATGTAGGAATATTCCACAAGTAAAATACCATAACTATTGTACGGATCCACCTATAGAGGTTGGGCATACAATAATCTGAAAGCTAAGCACAACCATGATGTAGCAAAACCCCTCATGGGTGTGTGCCTAGTAAAAACTAAGTTATGAGCAAGTACGAAGACGAGACAACTTCTAGATACTATAAGCATAAAGTTTGTATCTAAGCTTTCATTTGTGCTACTCTGATATCAACCATAGTGCCACTCCTATGCCAGCATCTCAACGGAGTCCACGGACATTGCCATCAACCTTGTCTGAAGACGAAGATGGAAAGAAAGAGAGAGAGCGAGAAACTTATATAAGAATCTTAGTAAGGTTTCTATCTCTACATACGTGTCATCATCATCGTAGATAAAGGAGCCCAGGTTTCATTACGAAATAGTGAACATATATATATAAGGTTCAATTATTAAGTTCCAAATACCCTTAGTCGAGGCCTGTACCTTTTGTGAACATCACATTTTGTCCGGGCGATTTTATCTTTTGTTTTTCATTTTTACAAAAGTTAAAAAAAAAAACAAAGTCCACGCCCATTTTATTTTGTTATTTTTTGGTTGTATCATTTGTTTGTTACTGTTAAGTCAATTTGCTTTTTGAGTTGTAAAAAATAAAAATAAAAATAAAAAAAGTCCTGCCCAGCCCATTTGTTTTTTTGTTTTTATTATTAAAAAAACCAAAAAAGAAAGCACCATGCCAGCCGGTTTTCGGCACCATCTCAGTCTTGTCTCTTTTCAAAAAGAAAGAAAAAAAAAAGACAATGAGGAACAGTCTTCAACACCGAACTTCATTCAAAAATCAACAACGGATTCGACAAGAAATTTAGAAAGAGCAGCTCCATGGAAGAAATCCAGTCATGATAATCCCAAAGTCAGAAACAGAATCCCTCAATCAAAGCAAAATCCTCAAAAAATCAAGCTGGAAAATCTTAATTAACTTGAGACAGCGTGTATAAATGTGGCGTTCATCAGCAACAACGAGGAGGGGAATTCAGGATATACTAAGCTAATTTTGGAGCAATACAGAGAGAGATTGAGAGAGCTAATTTCAGCAAATTAAGAGTTAGTTGAGCAAGGTACACAGAGAAATCGGAGAGTTAATTCAGCCAGCCACACAAATCCAGAAACAACAATAAAGAAGAAAAAAGAAGGCAGAAACAGCTAGTGGTAAGAACAAATTTTTAGGCTCCAATGTCAAGAACGTTTTAATTTTTTTCTAAGCCATTAGAACCAACCATACATCTACATATCATCATCTTCATAACCAAAATACATTCAGTCATTATCATCACAACCTAAACCAAAATCAAAGCAACCGAAACAGGAATCAGAAGTCAAAACCAAGACAAATCCAAAGCCAAAAAAAAAAAAGAAACAAAAACAGAAAGGGAAGCAGAGGCGGTGCCACTGACCACCGCCGCCAGGCCAGTATCTCCATTCCCCCTTGAACTGCCACTGTGAAGATTGACTACAGCAACCGCGCGCAACCCGCGGTAGCCTCTGTGCTGACAGCTTTCTTCCGCCTTTGCACCTTCTCTGTCACCCCTCGCCAGAACTGCGCTCCATGGCTGTCGCCCCGCGGCACCCTTGCCTCCCCGAGCTCCGTCTTCGATCTGCCTTCATCCCTGTCCTGTTTCCTTTTCCGGCCGTGCTCTTCCCTTCTACAACGGGAACGCGAACCCTGCCATCACAAGCTCCGCCACTGGTCTCCACCACCGCCCCAAGCTCAGATCGCGAAGCCAACCCCTACCGCGAGCCACTCCGCCGCTGCAACCACCACCGCCACTGCAGACCTTCATCTGTCATTTCTTACGTCAGCCTCGCCACGCGTGGGCCTTGAACGGATTAGCCCGCTGCCGGTTTCTTCCAGTCACCGCGCCTCCTTCTACGAGCTCCGCCACCCTCTCTCTGTCTCCGGCTCTCACTGCCTCTGTGCATTGCCCCCTCTCAGATGCAATTTCCTTTCTTTATTCATTTTTTACTTGTTTTATTTGTGTCAGTTCCTTCACGTGAAATATTTGTTGTTGGGGGTAGTGCATTTGTGTTTTTTTTTTCTCTTTTAATGTCTTTTAAGGGGTGGATTAGAGTTAAGTTTCTAGGCTCTATAGTCTTAACATTTTTTTTTTGGGCTTGTTTATTTTTTCGAATTATGCTTGGGCTAGTGTATTTTTGGGGTAGTAAAGTTTTAGAACATGCTTATTTTCTAGGCTGGTTTATTTTAGCTAAGTCTTGGCATTTTTTTTTTTGGAGGGTTGAACAAAAAGAAGTTTTCTATTTTATTCTTTAATTGTTATTATTATTTTTTCTTTTCTTTCAATCCATGCAACAATCAATGGTTGTGATTGAGAGGTGGATGCCTTCTTCATGTACTGTTGAATTGTAAGGATTTATTGAGTAGTCTAGTGCTAACTTGAATCCTATGCACAGGCGGATTTCCATTTTCAAATATTTGACAATCAAAATCCTTTTCAAGAATTAAAACCAATCAAAACAGTTTTTTTTCTTTTTAATTAAATCCATCAACACACAATTATTTTCTACAAGAACGATGTGGCTTTGAGTTCTTTGTTGCACCAGAGGATAAGTCAGCATAGTCAACAACTATCAAGTCAAAATTAATTTTTCATTAAATTGTGTTCTCTTTTAATTTAATTTTCCTTTATTTTATTCTTGCACAATTATTCTGATTTTTAAGGAAAAATAAATATTACTAAAGTTATAATTAATTTGCATAATGAGCTCAAGGGTAAACGTATTTATACGGATATATTAGGATTGCAGTGGGATTAAGTTTCGACCCTTCCCTAATCATAATCGGACTCTCGAACCTTTGATCTCTTTAAAAGATCAGTTTGCAAATTAAAAAATTTTCCAATTTTAGCCAGAATTAAAATTGGTGGCGACTTCCATTTTTTTTCAATTTTAAAATCAGTTGTCACCCCTGCCGCGCCTCCCTTGCGCTACATTGTGACAGTTTGGCAACTCTACTGGGGAAATTTCAGAGAGTCAAGCCTATTAGAATAAATTATGCAAATTATTTTACAACTTAAAAATATTTATCTTTCCCTTTTTACATCACATTTGCTTTTTCATTTTTGTAAATAAATGTCTTTTATTTTTTTGTACGTAATTGTTTTCTTTATTTGTAAATATTTATCATTTAAACCTTAGGATAAAGATTTTAAATTTTGTATATATTTGGAACCTTAGGGTAGATGACCTTTTGTGTATATATGCTGTTTTGGTTTTGTTTTGCAGGGATGAATATAGAATTTAGGGATAAAAGTTGGTATGCTCCTCACACAGAGTACACAATCACCACTTTACAAACCTTTTTGGGCTCTATACCTGAGCTTGTGCAACCCAGGGAATAGGAGGGGTCTCAACATTATCATTGAAAGGCTTCATGCTCACTTGGCATATGGGGGGATTCCACTCGGATTGTTACTAGCATCATGGAATGATCATATTGAGAGGGTTCATCCCTACTTGTGATCCTTTTATGAGCTGGGTCTTTATATAGGGGCAATTTGAGAACCATGGCCTTTAGAACTCTAGATCCGTCCTGAAAACTGTGCCCTAATAGAATGAGCTTAGTTGCCACCCAAATTAAGGTTTTGACCCTAGGAAAGTCCTGACCCTAAGATTAACCCTTTTAGGACAAAAGAGCATCTATCTACCTTTCTCTCTTACATAGCATTGCATATAAAAATCATCTTGCATACCTATTCATAAAAAAAAAATCTCACATAGCTTGCATAAAAAAAAACTCATTTTACATAATTCATTTATTACATAAAAAGATCTTGCATAAAATCATCTAGCATGATTCATTCATTGCATATTTATAATAAAGTCATACATTATTCATATATCGCATCAGTCATACATTATTCTTGCATAAAATCATACATTATCCATGTATCTTCCATGCATTGCAAACAATGTTCATTTACCATGCATAGCATCATTCCTTTTAATTTTATATCTTTCTAATAAAGTTTTCTTTTGAACAGGTACAAGGGTTATCATTAACTCTCAAAACACAACATGGAAATGATCCAAAATAACTCTAGCAATGCAATAAATATCAAGGTTACCATGATCTATAGTGACTTGAGCACAATAAGAAAGATAAGTCGGTGATGCCACGTGAAGACAAGCCTGACTCCAGAAAAAGTATGGGCATATACTAGACTTATTGGATATCTCAATCCAAGAATCTGTTCTTAGCGCCCTCACACAATTTTGGAAATCTCCACTTCACTGTTTCAAGTTGCCAAAAGTAGACATAGCACCGACTATAGAGGAATACACAACCATGATAAGATTTTCAATCCGTGAGAAAGTGGGTGTGTACCTCTCTATCAAGGGGGTTATGTGGTGGAAACAAAAGTTTCCAAGTTGATTGGAGTCCAAGCTGATAAAATGTTAATGGAAGAAAAAGGCACGACTCGAGGGTTGAGCAGAAATTTTCTCGAGTCACATCTTGAAACCTTGTCCCAGTAGAAAGAGTGGCATTTGTTCAAAAGAACCTTAGCACTATTAATTTATGGGTTGGTACTTTTCCCTTTCACTCCAAATGTTATGGATCAAACTGCCATGGATGTGTTCTTTAGATATTGCACTTATGGAGCAAATCTGGTTCCCGCCATTCTAGCAAACACTTTCCTTTTCATAGACATCTACCATCAGAGAAAAGGGGGAAAATTGGGATATTGCACATATATGTTATATGTTTAGGTCATGACACATATTTGTGCTGGGAGTCACATGGGGCATTTACCTAATCCATTGAAGGACTTCCATCATATGCCAATAGAGAAGCAGCTAACGACTGAATAGATACAAGAGTTCTTCGACATCAAGCTTGACACCTTTAAGTGGGTCTATCCTTGGTCCTATGGGGAAAGTATTATCTACAGTTGTGGGAAATTTCCTCATGTACCTTTAATGGGCCTAATAAGGTGTATATCATACTCTCCTGCCTTAGTCCTTAGACAATTGTGTTGGACACAAACAGAACCTAAAGAAGAGCAATTGAAGGGTTATAGTTTCCTGTATTAGAAAAGTGAAGACGCCAAGATGCAAGAATTAGAAATCAACAGGGCTTAGGAAAGCATTGAGTTAGCAGGAAGAAGTAGATTGGGAAAGCAGCGACCAACTTCATCCCCTAAATATGAAGAATGGAGAGAAGCAAGAATGAAGCCAGATAGTGAATTGAAGAAAGCTTCAAAGCCTGAAAATCACTCCAAGACCAACTTCAGTCGATATCCCAAATGGCTTCTCACATCGAGGTATTGGAAGCACAAATGAGGTTTTTAGAAGAAAAGATACAAGAAGCTGATTTACAAATTGTCATTCTCCAAGATCGTTATCATAAGAAGGCTATGGAAATTGAGAAATTAAGGAATGAATGTGCAAACTCATTCAATGCGTCTCGATCACAAAAGAACAAAGAGAATGCTTTAATGGCCAACCAAATTAGGGAACTTGAAGAAAGATTGCACTACTTTTCAAAGGAAAAGATGAAGCTCGACAGAGCTAAGGCAAAGTTAGAAGAGAAACTGGATCAAAAAGAGAAAATTGTCAGGGATCTAGAAATGAAGATGGCTAATGAGAAGGGTGTGAGAAAAGGGCTAGAAAAGCTCACTGACATGGAATGCCAAGTAAAAATGGAGCTAGAATAAAGAATGCAAGGTTTGATGAAAGCCCTTGCACAAACAAAAAGTGATCGTGATCGTGCATGGGCATCATCAAGTCAATATCAACACCATTATGTTTTGGTTGCTAAACACCCTGACAATTTTGGAAGGATGAACCCTTAGATCGTGCTGAAGAGTTGGAAGGATGGAAGAGAAAATATGCCCGAATGGCCAATGAGATCAATCACCATGGCTCAGTAGTTTCACAAAGCTTTGAAAGGGCCAAAGAAGATATTGAAGAAGCACCACTGCTCGATCTACCCCAAGGAGTAACCGAGTTCATGAAGACATGTGAAGGATATTCTAGGAAATTGAAAAAATAAAACAAAGCTTTTGATGTATTAGCCCCATAAATTCATGATGTACTGAATCATATTCCATTGAAATAAAATTTTCAAAATTTACATAAGAAAGTATTCTATAGAGAAGGAATACTCCCTTGGAATGAAGACCAATAATATTTTCGTCCCAAGTCAAAACTGCATTGCTAAGTGTTTATTAGATGGTCTTTGTTGAGGAGCAAATGCTCCCTCTAAGTACTATCAACTACACTTAACGGTATAGGGTGAGGTACTCGTAACAACAAGTGAAGGGGATCTCTATTTGTCATGAAGGGCTGATGATAACTCCTGCACCAAGAAAATTTAAAAAAAAAATAAAAAAAATAAAAAATTGAAACCATGTTCTTTCTTTTCTTTCTTACGGGTATTTTCACATTTCCCAAGAGAAAGCTTCGTCTATACTAAAAAGCCACAAAAAAAAACCATGGCTGGAGCAAGAGACTTTGGGAAAGAAATTGATGAACTGAAAGCCACAATGAGTGAACAAGTAGAAGTGGTCAAAGAAGCTGTCGGACATTTGCTTAAGTTCAAGGAAAATAAAGAAGGTGAAGGAAACAATTCTAACAATGAAGGTGGGCCTGGATATGACTCAGATGAGAATGACCACAATGTAAGCCCACATAATAGTATGGAGGTAGAACGACTGAAGCTCTAACAGGAACGACAAGAAAGCATGCGAGAAGCGACTTGAATGCTACCTGGGCCTAACTTATTCGGCTCGATGAACATTAGTGATTTGTGTTTGGATCCTAGTGTAGTCATTCCCAAAGACTTCAAGATGCTTGAGCTCATCAAGTTTGATGGTAGCACCAACCTTATTATGCATCTGTGAATGTATTGCACGAAGATGGGAATATGGTCAAAAGATAAGAACTTCCTAATAAGCTTTTTCCTCGAGAGCTTGGATGGGGCTGCATGGGAGTGGTATATGCAGATAGACCAAACTCAGATCAGGTGTTAGGAAGACCTAGCTTAGGCTTTCACAAACCAATACAAGTTTAACCTAAATGCTACAACCACTAGAGACTAGCTGAAAGGAATGAGGAAAAAGGAGAATGAGTCTTTCAAGGAATATGCCCAGAGGTGGAGGACCATGGCTAGAAGGGTTGTCTCACTGATGTTAGAGTAAGAAATGTGCTCTTATTTTATTCGTACACTAGAAGGTCCTTTTTTCAAGAACATGCTGGGGACTCATGTAAAAGAGTTTGTTGATTTGGTCAAAATTGGAGAAAGGATTGAGACCAATATCCAAGAAAGGTAGAGTTAGCAACAAGGGAAGCAAATGAGTCCTAATCTAAGAAGAGTCCCCATTTTAAGAAAAAGGAGAATACTGTTAACTACATCCACCCTTAACAATTCACTCCCCAACCAAATCGCTATCCAACTTACCTACATACACAACAACCATCTTACCTACACCAACAATATCCATCCCCAAGAACTATTTCACCACAAATACCATACACATCTCAACCACACCAAATCAATCTTGTTTCCTATCCACGACCTTACATACCAACAACACCTAGACCTCACCAAACACCACCCCAAGCCTACCAGACAAGCAACTCCTTTACAAATCCTTCACCATTTAACACCAACAACACCTGCAGGCCTCCAATGGAGAACTGACCTTTACCTGATTTTCACATGAGCCATGCTGAGCTATTTAAGCACTTGTTTTGGGATAACTTTCTAAGCCCACGTCCTGGGAAGACCTTTACGCCACCATATCCTCGGTGGTACAATCCAAACTAAACCTGTGATTATCATTCCACCTCCCCGGGATACTCAATCGAAGATTATTATAGGCTCAGAAGTGCGGTATGGCGTTTAATTGACCATGGTGCCATTAAGTTGGAAGAAGAATCAAGACTGCATATAAGAAACAACCCATTCCCCAATCACGGTGGAGAACAAGTGAATTCTATCTGCTATGAGAATCATGCAAGTCAAGGTGTAGAGAATGTCAAGCTTCTAATGAAGGAGATCTTGGAAACACTAAGGAAGGCAGGTTATGAGATAGAAGTTGAAAAGACGGTTAAAGGAGACGAAGATGATTTATTCTATGAATGTTCCGGAATGAAACATCACATGGAGGAATGTCTGAAGCTGAAGATATACATTGAAAAGATGATCAAGCTAGGGGTACTTAAGATACCAAAGGGAGTTAAAGAGAGCATCAATATGATCCACCATGCACCCCCTATTTTTAAAGTCTACAACTATGAGCCAGTACTTGTATTTAAGGTGCTTAAGCCATTTCCCTGTGAAAGTGATCGTGCTGTTCCATGGACGTATGAGATTGTTGTGGAGCCTCATTTTACAATGCCTAAAGTAACACGTTCTATTCAAAAACCAGTACCTGTCTTCAAGGTATTTAGTTTGCCTTCTTATTTTGTCATAACTACAAAGTCTGAAGCAATTAAAGAATCTGGCAATGAAGCTTGTTTAGAAACCCCTGCATTGGAGTCCATAACAAATGTTACAGGAATATGGGGAATTACACAGAGTGGTCGGTGTTATACTTCAGATAAATTTTTGAAAAACCCCCAGGTGTTGCCCATGAAAGACCCTCAAGCAGTGCCTGTAAAGGAGAATAAAGAAAAAAGCCCAGAAGATGAAAAAGAAGAATTCCTGAAGACAATGAAACAAAGTGAGTATGATGTAGTGGAACAGCTGAAGAAAACACAAGCAAAAGGGTGTTAGACCAAGCTTATGTATCTAAAAACATAACCCCTAATAGAGTTGAAGGGATAGTAAATGCAATCAAAACAACCAATGCCATCACGTTTACTAAAAGTGAGGTTTCCCTCATCCAACAAGGCGCCTGAAGGCGCTCCACTTCACCCGGAAATGTCAAATTTGCAACATTGCAAAAGTATTAATTGATAGGAGATCAACTTTCAATGTTCTTCTTTATTCTACATTGCAGCAACTACTAATTGGTCCCTCTATGATTGAGCTGAGTGGGATGGTAAAAGCATTTGATGGGACATTGAGGGAGATCATGGGTGCCATCGATCTTCAACTACAAATTGGGCTGACTACCTTTGTGACCAGATTCCAAGTAATGGATATTAGGCCAGGGTACACGATGTTGCTTGGAAGACCATGGATTCATGAAGCAGGTGCTGTCCCCTCTACGCTTTACCAGAGGGTGAAGTTTATAGATAGCGAAAAACTCATCACGGTTAAAGGAGAAGAAGCATTATTGGTGACTAAGCCAGTGACAGTCCCATACATTGATTGTGCTGAAGATACCCTCTAGGTCTCATTTCAAACCCTTGAGATAGCTGAACCAATCGAACCAAAAGGTGGTGTGCATCAAGTAGCTGCTCGAATAATGCACAAGAATAGATTTGAAGAAGGAAAGGGGCTGGGACGATAGTTGCAAGGGATCAAGAATCCAATTTCACTTCTTGACAATCCTAGAAAGTTTGGCCTATGGTACAAAGCCACAGGAGAGCTACAGTTTCTTGAATCCAGTAAGGATAAGATCCCACATATTAGGGATACATTTCCTACACCAGCAGCAGTGATGGTGACAGAAAGAGTTGAAACTATTAGCACTCTCAAAGGAGCCAAGGAAATGCCTCGGTTAATCTACCCAAGCTCCGAGCCATTAAATAATTGGGATTCTATGCCCTTAGATGATTTGTTGTATCACCTTATTGTACTTCAATTTCAATTGAATAAAATGATTATGCATGGTTTTTCTTTTCTATTTTTTTCCTTTTTTTTCTCTTTCTTTTTTCTTTTATTTATTTTGGGTCTCATCTTAATTCCAAGGACTCATCTCCTTCAGAATTGTTATCTTGTGCAAATGATTATGAAAACCCATTAATTGATTATTGCATTACAACGGACTTAAATGAAAATGAGCAAGATGAAGATCCTGCGTTGTGCCAATAATTTGCCAAAATAATAAGTTCAATGGAAAAGGGGATAAATACACATGACGAGGTCGTTGAAATTGTGAATTTGGGTACTGATGAAGACAAGAAAGAAATGAAGATAATTGACAATCCAGAAAGGAAAAAGATGATTGCACTGTTTCATGAATTCCTTGATGTTTTTGCTTGGTCTTATAAAGATATGCAGTACGGACTTGGAGATTGTGGTCCACAAAATCCCATTAATTAAGGGAATAGAACCTAAGTGACAAAAATTACAGAGAATGAGCCCAGAAATGTCACTCAAAATCAAGCACGAAGTCAAAAAAAACTTGATGCAAGCTTCTTGGAGGTCCCGCAGTACCCGAGATGGATAGCCAATATAGGACCTGTGCCGAAGAAAGATGGAAAGGTCAGAATGTGCATAGACTATCGAGATCTGAATAAAGTAAGCCCGAAGGATAATTTTCCTCCTTCACATATAGATGTTCTAGTTGATAACATAGCAAGAGGCCATCGATTCTCTTTCATGGATGGTTATTCAAGCTATAATTAGATTCTGATGGCAGAAGAAGACAAGGAGAAAACATCATTTGTTACCCAGTTCGGAGTATTTTGCTATAGAGTGATGCCATTCGAATTAAAGAATGCTGGAGCAACATATCAAAGAGCAATGGTGACTCTTTTCCTTGACATAATCCATAAGGAGCTAGAGGTGTATGTTGATGATATGGTAGCAAAGTCCCAAGATGGAGAAAGTCATGTTGCAGTGCTCTCAGAAAACTGTTTGAAAGGTTGAGGATTTATAAGCTCCAACTAAATCCAGCAAAATACACCTTTGGAGCATCCACAGGAAAATTGTTGGGGTTCATTGTTAGCAAGAAAGGAATTAAGGTGGACCCAGACAAAATAAAAGCCATCCAAAACATGCCAGTGCCCAAGACAGAAGGAAGTTTGAGGTTTTTTAGGTCGTCTGAATTACAAAGCAAGATTCATTTCTAATTTGACGCACACCTATGAGCTGATATTCAAATTGTTGAGGAAAAATAATCCTGGTAAATGGGATGACAAGTGTCAAGAAGCCTTTTGTAACATCCTAATTTTTAACCCAATACTCTAGAACATAATTAGGTTAATCATTAGTGTGTTACGTCATAGCTTCCTTATTACTTTAAAATACTTAGCGGAAATACTGGTAAATTTTTTTTGAATCATAAAAGCAAAGTGAGAGCCGCGCGACACGTTAATTAATAATGCACGAAAGGTAATAAAGCAAGCATCGCATTGCAACATGACATAAGCAAGTAAAGGCACACCATAATAACATTGAACTGCATATTTATATAATATATGATATGCCCACTTGTGTAGAGTGGGGCTTAGTTTAGTACATTTAGAATGGAAATACATGGAAACGAAAGTACAACAAAGGTGATAAAAGAAACTCTCTCCTAACTCTAGTGCGCCTATGTATAGATAGCCTTAAGACAAAAGGGGCTACCCATGCCTAGTCAAAGCTCGGGCACCAAAACGCGACGGTCGTCTCCTACTGCGGGCCTCTCTGGAAAGGAGGGATGTACCCGATCCATTGGGCTATCTCGGCCGAGGTGGCGATGCGCTGCATCGGTCGAGCATGAGCTCCATGGCGGGGAATCATCCTCACCCGCCCTCCACGTACTAGTTAAGCGACAGAAGCCTCGCTACCCTCCCCAACGTCCAACGGCACAGTGGGGGAGGATCCCTCGGAAGGTGCCTGAGTGGCAGAGTCCTCTGAAGGGTTCGTCTCGGAGAATGATGAGGGCGAGCAGGGTACATATTGTGGGTAGTCCCGGATGGGAAAGGTCGTCGGTGGGGTGCGGCGGATCCGCTCCTCTAGAGAGCGGGAGCGCTCGAACACGAAGTCGTCGCCGAAGGGTGAAACAGGAGAGAATTGATGGCTATGTACGGGGTGACTAAAGGGCCGTCCAACGAACATAAACACTCGAACGACGCAGCGACCCACAAAATGGTATGACCCGTGGTCCGAATCATGATGTACCTCCCAGGTTGGAGTGTCCACAAAAACCACGAACGTCGCCATCTGAAGACGTGACGGAAAGAAAGAGATAGAGGGAGTGAGAATCTTGCTAAAGAATCTCAGTAGGGCCTCCTACTACCTAGGTGTCATCATCTACGTCCTCAGGAACCTTGGGTTTAGTTATACAGAATAGGTGAGCATGCATAAACATCTATTTTTAGGTTCTAAAACATAATTAGCTAAGGTCCGTTCATTTTAGCATGAATCTTAATGACATGGATGCAATCATGTTAAAGAATGTATGCATGGCTCTACTTAATGCAAGAATAATCATCATATCTTTAAGAATATCATAATTGTGGTATAAAGTGGCAATTAAATTCTCTTTGTGACATAATCATCATAACTTCCTCATAGGCCACCCTAAAAGACAAGCGCTCTTGGGGGTGCTCGGCCGAACCGGTGTCACCCAGAACGTGTCACATCTCTAGGTTATGAGCTCATACCTTAACTAGTCATCACTAGTTCTTACTTATCAATCCCGATAAGCGTAATATAATCATAAACATAATCCCGACTTATCCAGTACGGGCTAGGGGGCATTTCTTGGGGGTGCTCGGCCGAACCGGTGTCACCCAAGAATTAATCTTGGTACCAATGTCACATGAGTTCTCTGGAGGTGCTCGGCTGAACCGGTGTCATCCGAGAACTCATCTTAGTACCTCATAAAAATTTCATAGGTTTTCAAAAACTTTCCGAGTCCCGAATTTGTCAGAAATTCGACGGCATAACTGTAGCACGCCGGATTTCTTCCAAATTCTTCTTTATGCCACATAAGTCAAACAAACATGCATCCTTCATCATAATTTCATGCATTCTCATAATCATCTTCACACTTTCACAAGCAACATTAAAAGTTCGTTATGTATTTGGTCCTACGGTATTTTATGCTTTGACCCTTACGGGCCTTAAACTTGTGATGTAGTTAACCTATCATCTCCTGTCAAACTTTTATGCACCTAAGGGTTCTCTCTTAACAAAACTTATTATTATTCATGCTCTCTATTAAATCTGAACATCATCGTTCCTTAGGGGCAGCACTTTAATCTTAAAATTGCAGGGTTCTAGAACTTACGTTTTAGACCCTTTCTTGGTTCTGTCTTCGCCTAAGGTGCTATAAGTTAAACCTAAACCAATTATGAGTCATTCCTATGTCAAAGAACTAATTATAAACCATGTTCTCTACATTATAAGGTTGCTGGACAGATTCTAAGAATTAAATGTTCTAAGAGTTCTAGAATTACGATTTTACGGTTTACTAGTTACTAGTTTCTCTATAGGTGCTAAAATTCAATCCTACTTCAAATGTAACCAAAGTTTTCATGATTAAACACTCCTAATCTGATTATATCCCCATTGAAACAGTTTGGGCAGTGTCTGTAAGTAAATGGTATTAAACTATGCTAAATTTTGACTTTACAGTTTTTCTAGAAAGCTAGTTTTTCTTTTAACATGCATAAAAATGTTCCTACCTCATCACACATAATTTCCACACATCAAAACATCATCACACAACCACAAACTCATCATGACAAGGCCAAAACACCAAGTTCCCAAGAAGGTGCATGACTTGATGTTTCTAAGACATGTAAGGTGCTAGTTTCTCTTGGAACTAATTTAGAACCTTTAAAACTCTTTTGTAAACCCATTTATTTTTGTAAAAGAGGCTAAAACATTCTTAGGTCGGTGACCACTTGATCCGTCCTTAAAGAGAGTTAAATTCATAGAACCTTGTTGGTCTTAAACTCAAACAAATTCATGAGATTTAAAAGGATTCTTAAAACTTGACTTATTGGTCCTCGAAACTAGATGAAACTCATTCCAAGTTCATCATCACTATAGGCCGAAATCATGCATTCAAAGAATGCCCCCTCATTAAACTTTAACTCGAGATAAAATGGGCAAGTCTTTGAGCTCTAAGGTCTTTTAAGTGATGACATAATTTAAACATGCTATGCACTTCATTTTTATTCTTCATTACCAAATAAAGTGAGAGCTTAAAGTAAATATGCAAGACTTGAATTATAAATATGCAAAGCTTGAATTAAATATGCAAGACTTGAAATATAAATATGCAAAACTTTAAAATATAAATATGCAAGTTCATTTCTTTATTTTAGTGCTCTAGGCCCAGCAACAATCGACTTTAAGGCCGAAATAGAAAGGCTTTGAGATTTAGTTAGGTGATAGTGCAAGTCCTCATTTTAAATCTTTATGTTCTTTAGTGATGAAAGGTAAATATGCTAGACAAGAATATAAATATGAGATGCACTCCATTCTTTAGCCTTTAACTTTAAGTGATGGCTTGGAATTTAAATATGAATGCAAAGCTCAAAATAAATATGTAATGCATAAGCTTGATTATAAATATGAATGCTAGTCTATTTATTTCTTATTAGAGCTCATACAAGACTTTTGAAGGAACTTAAACCTCAACCCAAACTTATCATGACAAGATAAAATAAAAACAAGAGTGAACCTCAAGGGTTCTTTAAAACACAAAGTTTCTTTTCTTGGAATGTAAACATAAATAACATTTTTATTAAAACTCAAGCTCTAGAGGCTTCTTTGTGATGAACACATAGTCATCATCTAGAAGCTCTCATCATCAAGCCATTGTGAACCTCCTTGGCCAATATGGCCGAAACCTTGGAGAAAGAAAAGGAAAAGGAATCGAAATTTTTGAGAAGGAAAGAAACATTTGGAACTGTAGAGACCATGATCTTGATGATGCATTAACACCAACATCATGAGTTCTCATCATTGAGTTCATGTTAACCATTTTAAAACATCATCAAAGTGAAAGGTTTTCAAGGATTCAAGAAGAAAAACTAAAACATCTTTAACTCAAGAACAAAGATCAAGCTTTAGAGATTGTTCAAGTGATGAACATCATCACGAAACTCCCATCATCAAGCTCTCATTCCTTTGATCCTCAAGCCTCATGGCCGAAAACATAGAGGAGAAGAAGAAGAAAAGAAGTTCAAAGAGAGATTCAAGAGAAACTATGAACACATAAAGAGATTAAGAACTTTAAATGAAAGAACTCTTGAAAGAAAATCCCTACCTAGTGATTAGGAGGTTGGAATGAGAGAAGAGGATGAAGAACTTGAAGACTTGAACTTGAGAGAAAAAGGAAACTTTGAAGTGCTCTTTGGAAACTTACACTTAGCAAATGAACCCAAAATGATACAAGTTCACCCAAGCAAGCTATTTATAGAGAAATGAAACAAATGAAAGGTGCATGGAGGGGGAGGAGCTTCAGCCATCAGCCTCATGGGCAGTCCATGAGTTCCATGAGGTGAGATAATATGGTCTTGAGGTATGGTGAGGTATGGTTCAAAGTATGGTGAGGTATGGTTCAAGGTATGGCTTCAAGCATGGTTCTTTGAGTGAGAAACAATTCAACATGTGTGGTAATTGAGAGAGGGCCGAAGTGCATCAGCCATGGGGAGGGTTCTCTTGCATTTTAATTGTGGTTTAGAGTTGTGTTTAGGTGTATCTTTGATTAGGATTAAGATTAGGAATTTATAAGAAAGTGTTTAGGTGAGAAAATGGGTAATCAAGGTTGTCAAGACATAATTAAGGAGTGTTCTTGCATCATTAGTGAGTTATAAATTCATTTTAGTGTATAAACAACTCTAGACACAATTCCTTGATTTAAGGAATTGGAGAGAGAAAACACTATTCAAGATTCTAAGAGTGAAATCTTGAGTTTTACAAAAGAGATTTAAATCTAATCTAAGCAATCTTAGGTTCTAATTAATTTTAATAATTTATTTTGATTCTAGATTAATTATGAAAATTAATTAATCTTTGATTAGAGCCTAATATTGCTTAGGTTTGCTTAATTACATCATTAAGCTCAAAAACACTATTCTAGGGGGAAAATCATAATTTTGTACTAAAACTGCCCGGGACCACCGGGACTCAAACAGATGTTTTGAAACATGTAGAAACATAGTTTTAAACCTCTGGGAAAAGTTTCGGGCTTAAACAGCACCTTTACCCGTGTAAAACGCTACAAGGGTATTTTGGTCATTTTGACCTGAAACCGAAGAAAATGAGACTTTCGCCTCCCGAACCACTCAAGGGTCATTCAATCCCCTTTAAACATTGAGTTGGCCCTTTGAGGACTGCCGGGTCGGCCATCCTCGAATTCCGGGCCGAAATGACCTCAAGGGCATTTTGGTCATTTTCCACTCAGATAGAAAATCGGGGCGTTACACCTTTGACAAGATCAAGAATTACCTGTCAAATCCACCTCTCTTGGTTCCACCTACGCCAGGGCGGCCATTCATACTATACCTCACGGTGTTATATGGGTCCATGGAGGCAGTATTGGGTCAACAAGATGAGTCTAGTCGAAATGAGCAAACCATTTACTACTTGAGTAAGAAGTTCAATGAGTGTGAATGCAGGTATTTGGCTGTTGAGAAAACTTGTTGTGCACTGGTATGGACAGCAAGGAGGTTACGGCAATATATGCTCTACTATACAACCTTGCTCAGATCTTGGATGGACCCCATGAAGTACATCTTTGAGAGCCCAAATATTTCCATGAGAATGTCCAAGTAGCAAGTGGCTCTAGTAGAATTTGACATCAAATATGTGACTAGGAAATCCATAAAAGGAAGTGTGATAGCAGATCACCTAGTTGAGAATCCACTTGAAGAATATCAACCGATCGAGTTTGAATTTCCTGATGAAGAAGTCCTAACAGCTATAGAGGATAGTGAAAGCAGGGAAGAATGAGACTTAATATGGAAAATGTACTTTGACGGTGCTATTAATGTTCATGGAAATAGAGTTGGGTCAGTCTTAGTGTCCCCCAGTGGAACACGGTTCCCAATCACTATCAAACTAGCATTTCACTGTACCAACAACATGGCTGAATATAAAGCGTGCATAACAGGTCTGAAGGTGGCAATAGCCCTTGGGGTGCAATACCTAGAGGTCTACGAGGACTCAGCTCTAATAATTCTTTAGGCTAATGAAGAGTGGTGTGTTAAGGAGTGTAACGCCCCGATTTTCTGTCTGAATGGAAAAAGATCAAAATGCCCCTAAGGTCATTTTCGGCCCGGAATTCGAGGATGGCTGACCCGACAGTCCTCGAAGGGAAAACTCAATGTTTGAAGGGGATTGAATGACCCTTGAGTGGTTCTGGAGGCGAAAGTCTCATTTTCCGCAGTTTCGGGTCAAAATGACCAAAATACCCCTATAGCGTTTTACGCGGGTAAAGGTGCCATTTGAGCCCGAAACTTTCCCCAGAGGTTTAAAACCATGTTTTTACATATTTCAAAACATCTGTTTGAGTCCCAGTGGTCCCGGGCAGTTTTGGTGCAAAATTATGATTTTGCCCCTAGAATAGTGTTTTTGAGTTTAACAATGTGATTAAGCAAACCTAAGCAATATTAGGCTCTAAATGAAAATTAATTAATTTCCATAATTAATCTAGAGTAAAAATAAATTATTAAAATTAATTAGAACCTAAGATTGCTTAGATTAGATTTAAATCTCTTTTCTAAAACTCAAGATTTCACTCTTGGAATCTTGAATAGTGTTTTCTCTCTCCAATTCCTTAAATCAAGGAATTGTGTCTAGAGTTGTTTATACACTAAAATGAATTTATAACTCACTAATGATGCAAGAACACTCCTTAATTATGTCTTGACAACCTTGATTACCCATTTTCTCACCTAAACACTTTCTTACAAATCCCTAATCTTAATCCTAATCAAAGATACACCTAAACACAACTCTAAACCACAATTAAAATGCAAGAAATCCTCCCCCCATGGCTGATGCACATTCGGCCATCTTTCTCTCATTTACCACACATGTTGAATTGTTTCTCACTCAAAGAACCATGCTTGAAGCCATACCTTGAACCATATCTCACCATACTTTGAACTATACCTCACCATGCCTCAAGACCACATTATCTCACCTCATGGAACTCATGGGCTGCCTCCATGCTGCATGGCCGAAGCTCCTTCCCCTCCTTGCACCCTTCATTTGTTTCATTTCTCTATAAATAGCTTGCTTGGGTGAACTTGTATCATTTTGGGTTCATTTGCAAAGTGTAAGTTTTCAAAGAGCACTTCAAAGCTTCCTTTTTCTCTCAAGTTCAAGTCTTCAAGTTCTTCATCCTCTTCTCTCATTCCAACCTCCTAATCACTAGGTAGGGATTTTCTTTCAAGAGTTCTTTCATTTAAAGTTCTTAATTTCTTTATGTGTTCATAGTTTCTCTTGAATCCTTTTTAGAACTTCTTTTCTTCTTCCACTCCTCTTTGTTTTTCGGCCATGAGGCTTGAGAATCAAAGAAATGAGAGCTTGATGATGAGAGTTTCATGATGATGATGTTCATCACTTGAACAATCTCTAAAACTTGATCTTTGTTCTTGAGTTAAAGATGTTTTTAGTTTTCTTCTTGAATCTTTGAAACCTTTCACTTTGATGATGTTTTAAAATGGTTAACATGAACTGAATGATGAGAGCTCATGATGTTGGTGTTAATGCATCTTCAAGATCATGGTCTCTAGAGTTCCAAATGTTTCTTTTCTTCTCCAACAATTTCGGTTCTTCTTCCTTTTCTTTCCTTAAGGTTTCGGCTATATTGGCCAAGGAAGTTCACAATGGCTTGATGATGAGAGCTTCTAGATGATGACTATGTGTTCATCACAATGAGGCCTCTAGAGCTTGAGTTTTAATAAAAATGTTATTTATGTTTACACTCCAAGAAAAGAAACTTTGTGTTTCAAAGAACCCTTGAGGTTCACTCTTGTTTACTTTATCTTGTCATGATAAGTTTGGGTTGAGGTTTAAGTTCCTTTAAAGTCTTGTATGAGCTCTAATAAGAAATAAAATGAACTTGCATTCATATTTAAATTCAAGCTTATGCATTGCATGTTTATTTTGAGCTTTGCATTCATATTTAATTTCCAAGCCATCACTTAAAGTTAAAGGATAAAGAATGAAGTGCATCTCATATTTACATTCTTGCTTAGCATATTTACTTTTATCACTAAGGAACGTAAAGATTTAAAATGAGAACTTGCACTATCACCTAACTAAATCTCAAAGCCTTTCTATTTCGGCCTTAAAGTCGATTGTTACTGGACCTAGAGCACTAAAATAAAGAAATGAACTTGCATATTTATATTCCAAGTCTTGCATATTTATTTTAAGCCTTGCATTTTTATATTCAAGTCTCGCACGTTCACTTTAAGCTCTCACTTTATTTTGTAATGATGAATAAAAATGAAGTGCATAGAATGTTTAAATTATGTCATCACTTAAAAGATCTTAGAGCTCAAAGACTTGCCCATTTTATCTCAAGTTAAAGTTTAATGAGGGCGCATTCTTTGAATGCATGATTTCGGGCCTTGTGGTGATGATGAACTTGGAATGAGTTTCATCTAGCTTCAAGGACCAATAAGCCAAGTTTTAAGAATCCTTTTAAATCTCATGAATTTGTTTGAGTTCAAGACCAACAAGGTTCTAAGAATTTAACTCTTTTGAAGGAGGGATTAAGTGGTCACTGACCTAAGAATGTTATTAGTCTCTTTCACAAAATAAAATGGTTTGCAAAAGAGTTTTAGAAGTCTTGAAAATGATTCCAAGAGAAACTAGCAACTTATACGTTTTAGAAAATATCAAGTTATGCACCTTTTGGAAACTTAATGTTTCGGTTCCTCCATGATGTGTTTGCTGCCATGTGATGATGTTTTGATGTGTTCGAATGAGTAAAAATTATGTATGATAAAGTAGGAACATTTCTATGCAAGATAGGAAAGAAACTAGCTTTCTAGAAAAACCATGAAGTCAAGATTTAGCATTGTTTTAACCCATTTATTTATGGACACTGCCCAAACTGTTTTAATGGGAATATAATCAGATTAGGATTGATTAATCATGAAAAATTTGGTTACATTTGAAGTAGGATTGAATTTTAGCACCTATAGAGAAACTAGTAACTAGTATACCGTAAAACCGCAATTCTAGAACCCTTAGAACATTTAATTCTTAGAATCTGTAAAGCAACCTTATAATGTAGAGAAAATGGTTTAAAATTAGTTATTTGATATAGGAATGACTCATAATTGGTTTAGGTTTAACTTATAGCGCCTTAGGCGAAGACAGAACCAAGAAAGGGTCTAAAACGCAAGTTCTAGAACCCCGTAATCACAAGTTTATAACACTGCCCCTAAGGAATGGTGATATTCAGATTTAATTGAGAGCATAAATAAATGATAAGTTTTGATAAGAGAGAACCCTTAGGCGCATAAAAGTTTGATCAGAGATGATAGGTTAACTACATCACGAGTTTAAGGCCCGTAAGGGTCAAAGCATAAAATACCGTAGGACCAAGCGCATAACGAACTTTTAATGTGGCTTGTGAAAGTATGAGGATGATTATGTGAATGCATGAAATTATGATGAAGGATGCATGTTTGATTGACTCATGTGGCATAAAGAAGAATTTGGAAGAAATTCGGCACGCTATAGTTATGCCGTCGAATTTCTGACAAATTTGGGACTCAGAAAGTTTTTGAAAACCTATGAAATTTTTATGAGGTACTAAGATGAGTTCTCGGATGACACCGGTTCGACCGAGCACCTCCAGAGAACTCATGTGACATCGGTACCAAGATTAATTCTTGGGTGACACCAGTTCGGCCGAGCACCCCCAAGAAATGCCCCTTAGCCCGTACTGGATAAGTTGAGATTATGTTTATGATTATGTTATGCTTATCGAGATTGATAAGTAAGAACTAGTGACGACTAGTTGAGGTATGAGCTCATAACCTAGAAATGTGACACGTTCTGGGTGACACCGGTTCGGCCGAGCACCCCAGGCGCTTTGTCTTTAGGGTGGCCTATGAGGAAGTTATGATGATTATGTCACAAAGAGAATTTAATTGCCACTTTATGCCACTATTATGATGTTCTTAAAGATATGATGATTATTCTCGTATTAAGTAGAGCCACACATACATCCTTTAATATGTTTGCATCCATGATATTAAGAATCATGCTAAAATGAATGGACCTTGGCTAAATTATGTTTTAGAACCTGAAAATGGACTTAATGCATGCTCATTTATTTCGTTTACTAAACCCAAGGTTCCTAAGGACGTAGATGATGACACCTAGGTAGTAGGAGGCCTCTTTGAGATTCTTTAGCAAGATTCTCACTCCCTCTATCTCTTTCTTTCCGTCACATCTTCAGATGGCGACGTTCGTGGTCTTTGTGGACACCCCAACTTGGGAGGTACATCATGATCCGGACCACGGGTCATACCATTTTGTGGGCCGCTGCATCATTCGAGTGTTTATGTTCGTTGGACGGCCCTTTAGTCACCCCGTACAAAGCCATCGATTCTCTCCTGTCTCACCCTATGGCGACGACTTCATGTTCGAGCGCGCACGCCCTCAAGAGGAGCGGATCCACCACACCCCACTGACGGCCTCTGCCATCCGGGACTACCCACAGTATGTACCCCGCTCGCCCTCATCATTCTCCGAGATGGACCCTTCGGAGGACTCTGCCACCCAGGTACCCTCCGAGGGATCTTCCCCCACTGTGCCGATGGATGTTGGGGAGGTTAGCAAGGCTTCTGTCGCTCAGCCAACACATGGAGGACGGGTGAGGATGATTCCCCGCCGTGGAGCTCACGCCCGACCGATGCAGCGCATCGCCACTCTGGCCGAGATCGCCCAGTGGATCGGGTACATCCTTCCTTTCCAGAGAGGCCCGCAGTAGGAGACGACCGTCGCGTTTTGGTGCCCGAGCTTTGACTAGGCACGGATAGCCCCTTTTGTCTTAAGGCTATCTATATGTAGGCGCACTAGAGTTAGGAGAGTTTCTTTTACCACCTTTGTTGTACTTTCGTTTCCATGTATTTTCATTCTAGTTGTACTAAACTAAGTCCCACTCTACCTAAGTGGGCATATCATATAGTATATAAATATGCAGTTCAATGTTATTATGGTGTGCCTTTACTTGCTTATGTCATGTTGCAATGCGATGCTTGTTTTATTACCTTTCGTGCATTCTTAACTAACGTGTCGTGCGGCTCTCACTTTGCTTTTATATTTCAAAAAAAAAAATTACCAGTATTTCCGCTAAGTATTTTAAAGTAATGAGGAAGCTATGACGTAACAGACTAATGATTAACCTAATTATGTTCTAGAGTATTGGGTTAACAATTAGGATGTTACAAGGAGCACTGATTGTTGTCACATTATGAACATCTATTGAGCTTGAAAAAAGAATTCAAAGATGTCAGATTCCATTACTTACCCCACGAATAGAATCAGTTTGCAGATGACTTAGCCACCTTAGCTGTGATAACCAAGCTCCCTCTGGAAATGGAAGTATAGCCTTTGCAAGTGGTTGTTAAAAGAAAGCCAGCATACTGTTTTAACATTGAAGAAGAGCCTGATGGCCGACCATGGTTCTACGATATCAAAGATTCATCAAAGAGAAGGAATATCTAGTAGCTGCGAATGAAAATGACAGAAAGACACTCAGACAGCTATCCATGTCATTCTTCCTCTCAGGGGAGGTGTTGTATAAAAGGAATCATGACGGAGTCTTATTGAGATGTGTCGATGATGCAGAAGCTAACTCCATTATATCGAAAGTCCATGAGGGCATTTGTGGAACGCATGCCCATGGACACACATTGTCTCGACAGATCCTCTGGCAAGGATACTATTGGCTCACAATGGAAAAAGACTGCATAGAGTTTGTTAGAAAGTGGCACAAATGCCAAATCCATGCTGATCGAATCCATCTCCTCCTATACTGTTGCTCACTTTTATGTCTCCTTGGCCATTTGAAATGTGGGGCATGAATGTCATAGGACCAATTTGTCCTAAAGCCTCCAATGGACACTGATTCATTCTAGTAGCTATCGATTACTTCACCAAATAGGTAGAGGCTGCATCCTATACCAATGTAACGCAGAAAGTGGTGGTAAAATTCCTGAAGAACAGAATCATTTGTATATATGGGTTGCCAGAAAAGCTCATCACAAATAATGTGACTAATTTCAACAATGCAGAAGTACAGAAACTGTGTGGGCAATTCAAGATCCAGCATCACAACTCGGCTCCTTACCAACCAAAGATGAATGGGGCTGTAGAAGCAGCAAACAAAAATATCAAGAAAATCTTAGGGAAAATGGTGGTCACCTATTAGGATTAGAGTGATATGCTTTGTTATGCATTACATGCCTATCGTACTTCAGTTAGATCTTCAATTGGGACACCGTATTCGTTGGTGTGTGGGATAGAGGCTGTAACTTCCATAGAAGTAGAAATACTATCTTTAAGAGTCTTGGCAGAAGCAGAATTGGAAGAAGCCAAGTGGATCAAAACGAGATATGAACAATTGAACATGTTTGAAGAAAAATGGCTAAATGCAATTTGCCACGGCCAGTTGTACCAGAAAAGGATGGCTAAAGCATTTAATGAAAATGTTTGCTCTCAAACATTCCAGCCAGACAATCTTGTCTTGAAGAAAATTTTGCCAAATCAAGAGGATAATAGAGGCAAGTGGGCACCCACACATGAAGGCCCTTATATCATCAAAGATTAATTTTTTGGAGGAGCATTGATCTTGACTAACATGGAAGGCAATGAACTCCCAAAAAAAAAAACAAAAAAATGCTCGCTAGGTTGAAAACCCTTAATTCCTAGGTTGAAAACCTAAAAAAGTGGCCTATGCAATGGTGAAGGGTCATACTAATAAAGCTATGTGGGATGCCGAAACTAGGGCAATTTGAATATTTGTGGATCACGGCATTTTGTTGAGCACACGATGAAGGATTGTACTCATATCATGGATTTTGAGTTTGGTGTAACCAATGAATCAGTCAAATGGGTTGATCACATGAAAGCAACACTATCGGTCTTTTTTTTTCTTCAATTCCTTATCTCTTAAATTGTTGAAATTCTATAAATACTTTCCAACTTGAAGTCCAATAAAATTGTCTTCCTCCATCTCTGTGTCTCTATTTATCCTTCATTTTCTACCAAAAGTCTTTGTCTCTGTATTCATTTTTTAAAACCATGCATAATCATGATATTATAATTGGAACACAACTAAGGTGCTAATTTGCTAACAAAGCTCATGAGTAATAAGTCAGACAAGGGGCATGAGGATCGAGATGAACTCGCAAAGGAAAGGAGGCAATTTGCTTAACCAAAGTATGAAGACGATGATCCAAGTACAAGTTTTGATTAAAAAAGAGCGGAACGCTTGATCAAAAACCCAAATGGGTGATCAAGACAAAGTTAAAACAATTGGGGCAAGAAAAGATGCTGAAGCATTATCAAGTGAAGGCGTGTTGGAAAACTGTCACAGAAAAGCCCACAGAGTTGCTCATCTAAAGAGACGACTCATTTGGATAAACAAAAGCTTTCTTGAATAACAATACGAAGATACTTCAAACTGGGGCAATTTTAATTGTCATCATTATTGCATCAATTTGTTCATCATGTCATCACTCCACTAGCTTTGCATCATTCATCATACCATCATCACTTCAAAATAGTTGACCATTCATTTGCACTTATTTTCACATGCATTTAAATTTTCACTAACTATCACAAAGTGTTACTTTCACAATTTACATGCTTTCACAATTTATATGCTTTCACATTTTACAAGCTTTCATATGTATTTATTGCTTTCACATTTATTTTCACGTGTCTTTACTATTTTCACATTTATTTTCACAAGTGTTTACTGCTTTCACGTTTATTTTCACAAGCTTTTACTGCTTTCACGTTTATTTTTACACGTTTTAACTGCTTTCACGTTTATTTTCACATGCCTTTATTGCTTTCACGTTTACTTTCACAAGTTTTTACTGCTTTCATGTTTATTTTCACATGTCTTTACTGCTTTTGCGTTTATTTTCACAAGTGTTTACTATTTTCACGTTTGCTTTCACAAGTTTTTACTGTTTTTACGTTTACTTTTACAAGCTTTTACTGCTTTCACATTTACTTTCACAAACTTTCACATATTTCACTTTCACGTGCATTTGTTTTCACATGTTTTTACATTTCATATGCGTTTGCCTTCACAGATTACACTTTCACATGTATTTGTTTTCACATTCTTTTAAATTTCACATGCATTTGCTTCCACGGATTTCACATTCACATTTCACATAAATTTGATTTTCATATTTTACATGCATTTAATATTCACACACATTAGCATCGTGCATTCAACATGAGGTCATTTGACATTATTCATCAAAGCATTGTCATCATGCATCCATTCTTTAGCATCATTCATTGTATTATTTCACATTATAATCATACATTCATTGTCAGTGTGCATTGTGCATCTAACAGTATCCCTCACTAGGCATTCATCTTTACTATCATACACTATCATTAACATCACTATCATCCTGGACAAAATATGTGTTCATATCTTTACTTGTCTCTTACAACAAAATGTCAAAGCCATAGTCTTTATATTTTTTAGTAAAAGACAAATAAAGGGGCAATTGTGAACACCATATTTTATCCGAGTATTGTATCTTTTCTTTTTTATTTTTACAAAAGTAAACAAAAAAAAAAAAAAGAAGTCCAAGCCTATTTTATTTTATGCTATTTTTTGGTTGTTATCATCATTTGTTTGTTATTGTTAAGTGTAACATCCTAATTTTTAACCCAATACTCTAGAACATAATTAGGTTAATCATTAGTGCATTCGTCATAGCTTCCTTATTACTTTAAAATACTTAGCGGAAATACTGGTAAATTTTTTTTGAAAATTATAAAAACAAAGTGAGAGCCACGCGACACGTTAATTAATAAAGCACGAAAGGTAATAAAGCAAGCATCGCATAGCAACATGACATAAGCAAATAAAGGCACATCATGATAACACTGAACTGCATATCTATATAACATATGAAATGCCCACTTGTATAGAGTGGGGCTTAGTTTGATACAACATGAACAATACAACTAAAAAGGAAATACAAGAGAAAGTGCAACGGAAACTATAAAAGCAACTCCCGTACCCAAGTGCAACTAACGGGATGACCTCTAAGACAAAAGAAGGTTCACCCTATCTAAGTACTGTGTGCTCTACCCGGGTACTCCATCGGTCATACGTCACCTCCTACTGACATCCATCTCGTGAGCGAGGCATATATCCGGGAAACTGGGCGAGCTCCTCGGGCGTAAAGAGGCGGAACGGGGATCAAGAGTGACCCCCGCAATGTGGCCGCATCTCTAGTCATCGTGCAAGCCGTGGCTGAGTCATGGTGTCCTCACTTTCCTCCCTCATCAGTGGTGGAGTGGGGGCAGAGCTCTCGCTATACGAATAGGTAGGCGGGTCCTCGGATGGGTCGATCTCAGAAGTAGGTCAGGGCACGTGTCGGGTAGTCACGCATGGCTGAGGCGGCAGTATGCATGCAGAGCACTCTTTCGTTATGCGTACACGTGCGCTCAAAAACCCGCTCGTCGTCGCCGTAGAGTGCTGTCGGGGAGAAGCGATGGGTATGCACGGGGTGAGCGAAGGGGCGTCCTACGAACATGAAAACTCGCACCGTGCACTGTCCCTCAAAATGATATGACCCGTGACTCGGGTCATAGTGCACCTACCATGTCGGGGTGTCCACGAAAACCATGAACGTCACCATCTGAAAACGTGATGGAAAGAAAGAGACAGAGGAAGTGAGAATCTTGCTAAAGAATCTCAGTAGGGTCTCCTACTACCTAGGTGTCATCATCTACGTCCTCAGGAACCTTGGGTTTAATAAACAAAATAAGTGAGCATGCATCAAGTCTATTTTTAGATTCTAAAACATAGTTTAGCCAAGGTCCGTTCATTTTAGCATGATTCTTAATGTCATGGATGCAAACATATTAAAGGATGTATGCATGGCTCTACTTAATACATGAACAATCATCATATCCTTAAGAACATCGTAATAGTGGCATAAAGTGGCAATTAAATTCTCTTTGTGACATAATCATCATAACTTCCTCATAGGCCACCCTAAAAGACAAGCGCTCTGGGGGTGCTCGGCCGAACCGGTGTCACCTAGAACATGTCACATCTCTAGGTTATGAGCTCATACCTCAACTAGTCGTCACTAGTTCTTACTTATCAATCTCGATAAGCGTAACATAATCATAAACATAATCCCGACTTATCCAGTACGGGCTAGGGGCATTTCTTGGGGGTGCTCGGCCGAACCGGTGTCATCCGAGAACCCATCTTAGTACCTCATAAAAATTTCATAGGTTTTCAAAAACTTTCTAAGACCTGAATTTGTCAGAAATTCAGCGGCATAACTGCGGCATGTCGAATTTCTTCCAAAGTCTTCTTTATGCCACATGAGTCAATCAAACATGCATCCTTCATCATAATTTCATGTATTCACATAATCATCCTCACACTTTCACAAGCAACATTAAAAGTTTATTATTCACTTGGTCCTACGATATTTTATGCTTTGACCCTTACGTGCCTTAAACTTGTGATGAAGTTATCCTATCATCGTCTATCAAACTTTTATGTACCTAAGGGTTCTCTTCTAACAAACCTTATTATTTACTTATGCTCTCTATTAAATCTAACAACATCATTTTTTAGGGGCAGCGTTATAAACTTATGGTTACGGGGTTCTAGAACTTGCGTTTTAGACCCTTTCTTGGTTCTGTCTTCGCCTAAGGCGCTATAAGTTAAACCTAAACCAATTATGAGTCATTCCTTCATCAAGGAACTAATTATAAACCATGTTATCTACATTATAAGGTTTCTGGACGGATTCTAAGAATTAAATGTTCTAAGGGTTCTAGAATTGCGGTTTTACGGTTTTCTAGTTACTAGTTTCTCTATAGGTGTCAAAATTCATTCCTACTTCAAATGTAACCAAATTTTTCATGATTAATCAATCCTAATCTGATTATATTCCCATTAAAACAGTTTGGGCAGTGTCCATAAATAAATGGGTTAAAACTATGCTAAATCTTGACTTTACGGTTTTCCTAGAAAGCTAGTTTCTCTTTTATCATGCCTAAATGTGTTCCTACCTCATCACACATAATTTTCACACGTCATAACACATCATAACATCATCATACAGCAGCAAACCCATCATGGAAGGACCGAAACACTAAGTGCCCAAAAAGATACATAACTTGATATCTTTAAAACACATAAGTTGCTAGTTTCTCTTGGAATCATTTTCAAGATTTCTAAAATTCTTTTGCAAACCATTTTATTTTGAAAAAGAGACTAAAAACATCCTTAGGTCAGTGACCACTTAATCCCTCCTTAAAAGAGTGTTAAATTTATAGAACCTTGTTGGTTTTGAACTCAAACAAATTCACGAGATTTAAAAGGATTCTTAAACCTTGACATATTGGTCCTTGAAGCTAGACGAAACTCATTCCAAGTTCATCATCACTACAAGGCCAAAATTATGCATTCAAAGAATGCTCCCTCATTAAACTTTAACTTGAGATAAAATGGGCAAGTCTTTAAGCTCTAAGATCTTTTAAGTGATGGCATAATTTAAACGTGCTATGCACTTCATTTCAATTCTTCATTACAAAATAAAGTGAGAGCATAAAGTAAACGTGCAGGACTTGAATATAAAAATGCAAGGCTTAAAATAAATATGCAAGACTTGGAATATAAATATGCAAGTTCATTTCTTTATTTTAGTGCTCTAGGCCCAGCAACAATCGACTTTAAGGCCGAAATAGAAAGGCTTTGAGATTTAGTTAGGTGATAGTGCAAGTTCTCATTTTAAATCTTTACGTTCCTTAGTGATAAAAGTAAATATGCTAGGCAAGAATATAAATATGAGATGCACTCCATTCTCTATCCTTTATCTTTAAGTGATGGCTTGGAAATTAAATATGAATGCAAAGCTCAAAATAAATATGTAATGCATAAACTTAAATTTAAATATGAATGCTAGTTCATTTTATTTCTTATTAGAGCTCATACAAGACTTTAAAGGAACTTAAACCTCAACCCAAACTCATCATGACAAGGTAAAGAAAAACAAGAGTGAACCTTAAGGGCTCTTTAAACACAAAGTTCTTTTCCTTGGAATGTAAACATAAATAACATTTTTATTAAAACTCAAGCTCTAGAGGCCTCATTGTGATGAACACATAGTCATCATCTAGAAGCTCTCATTATCAAGCCATTGTGAGCTTCCTTGGCCAATATGGTTGAAATCATAAAGAAAGAAAAGGAAGAAGAACCGAAATTGTTGGAGAGGGAAAGAAACATTTGGAACTCTAGAGACCATGATCTTGATGATGCAATAACACCAACATCATGAGCTCTCATCATTGAGTTCATGTTAACCATTTTAAAACTTCATCAAAGTGAAAGGTTTCAAAGATCAAGAAGAAAGAACAAAGAAAACATCTTTAACTTAAGAACAAAGATCAAGCTTTAGAGATTATCCAAGTGATGGACATTATCATCATGGAACCTCATCATCAAGCTCTCATTCCTTTGCTCTCAAGGGCTCATGGCCGAAACAAGGAGGAGAAGAAAAGAAAAGAAGTTCTTGAAAGGATTCAAGAGAAACTAAGAACACATAAAGGATTTAAAAACTTTAAATAAAAGAACTCTTGAAAGAAAATCCCTACCTAGTGATTAGGAGGTTGGAATGAGAGGAGAGGATGAAGAACTTGAAGACTTGAACTTGAGAGAAAAAAGGAAGCTTTGAAGTGTTTCTTTGAAAACTTACACTTTGCAAATGAACCCAAAATGATACAAGTTCACCCAAGCAAGCTATTTATAGAGAAATGAAGCAAATGAAAGTTACATTTGAGGGGGGAGGCTTCGGCCATGCAGAATGGAGGGAGCCCATGAGTTCCATGAGGTGAGATAGTGTGGTCTTGAGGCATGGTGAGGTATGATTCAAGGTAAGGCCTCAAGCATAGTTCTTTGAGTGAGAAACAATTCAACATGTGTGGCAATTGAGTGAGAGAGGGCCCAAATGCATCAGCCATGGGAGGAGGATTTCTTGCATTTTAATTGTGGTTTAGAGTTGTGTTTAGGTGTATCTTTGATTAGGATTAAGATTACGACTTTGTAAGAAAGTGTTTAGGTGAGAAAATGGGTAATTAAGATTGTCAAGACATAATTAAAGAGTGTTCTTGCTTCATTAGTGAGTTATAAATTCATTTTAGTGTATAAACAATTCTAGACACAATTCCTTGATTTAAGGAATTGGAGAGAGAAAATACTATTCAAGATTCCAAGAGTGAAATCTTGAGTTTTAGAAAAGAGATTTAAATCTAATCCAAGCAATCTTAGGTTCTAATTAATTTTAATAATTTATTTTGACTCTAGATTAATTATGGAAATTAATTAATCTTCGTTTAGAGCCTAATATTGCTTAGATTCGCTTAATCACATCATTAAGCTCAAAAATACTATTCTAGGGGCAAAATCGTAATTTTGCACTAAAACTGCCCGGGAACACCGGGACTCAAATAGATGTTTTGAAACATGTAAAAACATGGTTTTAAACCTCTGGGAAAAGTTTCGGGCTCAAACGGCACCTTTACCCGCGTCAAACGCTATAGGGGTATTTTGGTCATTTTGACCTGAAACTGTGAAAAATGAGACTTTCGCCTCCGGAACCACTCAAGGGTCATTCAATCCCCTTCAAACATTGGGTTGGCCCTTCGAGGACTGCTGGGTCAGCCATCCTCGAATTCTAGGCCGAAAATGACCTCAGGGGCATTTTGGTCATTTTCCACTCAGACAGAAAATCGGGATGTTACATTAAGCTCATTTGTTTGAGTTATAAAAAAAAAAAAAATGTCCTGCCCCAGCCCATTTTTTATTATTATTAAAAGATACCGAAAAAGAGAGCACCGTGGCAGCCAGTTTTCGGCACCATCTCAGTTTTGTCTCTTTTCAAAAAAAAAAGAAGAAGAAGAGAATGAGGAACGGTCTTCAACACCGAACTTCATTAAAAAATCAACAATGGATTCAACAAGAAATTCAGAAAGAGTGGCTCTATGGAAGAAATCCAGTTGGTGATAATCCCAAAGCCAGAAACAGAATCTCTCAATCAAAGCAAGACCCTCATAAAATCAAGTTGGAGAATCTTAATTAACTTGAGATAGCGTGTATAAATGTGGCATTTATCAGCAAGAACGAGGAGGGGAATTCAAGATATACTGAGCTAATTTTGGAGCAATACAGAGAGAGATTGAGAGAGCTAATTTCAGCAAATTGAGAGTTAGTTAAGCAAGGTACACAGAGAAATCGGAGAGTTAATTCAGCCAGCCACACAAATCCAGAAACAACAATAAAGAAGAAAGAAGAAGTTAGAAACAGCAAGTGGTAAGAACAAATTTTTAGGCTCTAATATCAATAACATTTTAATTTTTTCTAAGCCATTAGAACCAACCCATACATCCACATCTCATCATCTTCATAACCAAAATACATTCAGTCAATATCATCACAACCTACACCAAAATCAAAGCAACCGAAACAGGAATCAGAAGCCAAAACCAAGACATATCCAAAGCCAAAAGAAATAAAATAGAAAGGGAAGCAGAGGCGGTGCCACTGACCACCACCATTGCGCCAGTATCTCCGTTCCCTTTTCAGCTGCCACCGTGAAGATTGACTACAGCAATCGCACGCAATCCGCGGTGGCCTCTGTGCTGATAGCTCCCCTCTGCCTTTGCACCTTCTCTGTCACCCCTCCCGGAACCGCGCTCCATGGCCACCGCCCCGCGGCACCCTTGCCTCTCCGAGCTCCGTCTTTGATTTGCCTTCATCCCGGTCCTGCTTCCTTTTCTGGCCGTGCCCTTCCTTTCAACGGGAACGCGAACTCCTGCCACCACAAGCTCCGCCATTGGTCTCCACCACCGTACCAAGCTCAGATCGTGAAGCCAACCCCTACCGCGAGCCTCTTCGCTGTTGCAACCGCCACCGCCACTGTGGACCTCACTTTATCATCTCTCACGTCAGCCTCACCGCGCGTGCGTCGTGAAGGGGTCGGCCTGCCGCTGATTTCTTCCAGTCACCGCGCCTCCTTTCATGAGCTCTACCACCCTCTCTCTTTGTCTCCACCTCTCACTGCCTATGTACACATGTTTGTGCTTCTATGTGTGTGTGTGTGTATGGAAGACACTCATAGAAACCCCATCCCTTTTGCCCCCCCCCCTCAGATCTAATTTCCTTTCTTCATTCATTTTTTACTTCTTTTATTTGTGTGAGTTCCTTCATGTGAAATATTTGTTATTGGGGTAGTGCATTTGTTTTTTTTTTCTCTTTTAATGTCTTTTAAGGGGTGGATTAGAGTAAAGTTTCTAGGCTCTATAGTCTTAACAATTTTTTGGGGGGGCTTGTTTATTTTTTCGAATTATGCTTGGGCTAGTATATTTGTGGGGTAGTAAATTTTTAGAACATGTTTATTTTCTGGCTGGTTTATTTTAGTTAAGTCTTGGCATTTGTTTTTTTTGGGAGGGTTGAACAAAAGAAATTTTTATTTTATTCTTTAATTATTATTATTTTTTCTTTTCTTCCAATCCATGCAACAATCAACGGTCGTGATTGGTGGATGCCTTCTTCATGTACTGTTGAATTGTAAGGATTTATTGAGTAGTATTGTGCTAACTTAAATCCTGTGCACAAACGAATTTTTATTTTCAAATAATTTGACAATTAAAATCCTTTTCAAGAATTAAAATCGATCAAAACACTCTTTTTTTTTTCTTTTTAATTAAATTCCATCAACACACAATTATTTTCTACAAGAATGATGTGGCTTTGAGTTCCTTATTACACCAGAGGATACGTCGGTATAGCCAACAACTATCAAGCCAAAATTAATTTTTCATTAAATTGTGTTCTCTTTTAATTTAATTTTCCTTTATTTTATTCTTGCACAATTATTCTAATTTTTGGGGAAAAATAAATATTACTAAAGTTATAATTAATTTGCATAATGAGCTCTAGGGTAACTGTATTTATACAGATGTATTAGGGGTGTAGTGGGGTTAAGTTTCCACCCTTCCCTAATCATAATCAGACTCTCAAACCTTTGATCTCTTTAAAAGATCAGTTTGCAAATTAAAAGATTTTCCAATTTTAGCTAAAATTAAAATTGGTGGTAACTCCCATTTTTTTTAAATCGGTTGTCATCCCAGTCGCAGCGTCCTTTGGGTACGTTGTGACACCTTTTAATATGAATCTTAGTGTCATGGATGTATTACAATTTATTATGAATGCATGCCAGTACCTTATGCAACAATTAGACATGCAATGTCGTAATGTAGAAACACAAGGAAACAAAAACAACCATGGCACACAGCTTTCCTCTTTTTCTTTCTTATGTGACTTAGCTTCCTTTATCTTTCTTTCATACGGGCCACCCTAATACTCTTTCCTTTTGAAAGTTCTAGGTTATAAGCTCATACTTAACTAGTCGTTACTAGTCTACACTTATCCTCTCGATAAACAAATTCTAGGCTCCCAGAATATGGGCTAAGGGGCATTGGATCACTTTCCACTAAGCATGGCCCATTACGAAAAGATCACCTCCTTGGATCACCATATGCCGGGCCCGGCCCATTATGGTAGGATCATCTCCTTGGATCACCTTATGCCGGGCCTGGCCCGTTACGGAAGGATCATTTCCGAGTATTTTATATCACCTTTAATCTTAGCATGTTATTAGCATATGCAAATATGAGCATATAATCACATCATCATAACTTATCAATTAAAATTTCATGCTCATAAAACACATCAACTATGCATCTTAAATATCTCAACCGTAATTACAATTCTTCATAAAGTAATTCACATAAACATACCATCATCAACATCTTATTGAAAAGTAAACATGCTTCTACCCAGTAT
Source organism: Dalbergia cochinchinensis (assembly GCA_031216125.1). Taxonomy (NCBI): domain Eukaryota; kingdom Viridiplantae; phylum Streptophyta; class Magnoliopsida; order Fabales; family Fabaceae; genus Dalbergia; species Dalbergia cochinchinensis. The sequence goes on along the minus strand of CM062375.1, from coordinate 26,290,804 downwards.
GTCGAAATCAATGACCGGACTCAGCTAATGCATATGCTATACTCAGCAAAGTATGCATATATATACACAATGTACTAAAGATTATCACAGATATTATTCACATTTTCACCTTCAAGTTGTTGGCAATTGCTCATTAGCCCTTAAACGGGTGAAAACTACAAATCGGTTTAACCTAACATTAGTAATTATTCTTTTATACATCTAAGAGGTCAAATACAATGATTCCCACTAATTTTTAACCTCGTGAACATTACCAACGAAGTTGTACAGTTTGGGCAACACTTAGAAATAAACAGTTTCAGGGTTTTAGAAATTATGTCTTTGACTCTTTCTAGTTACTAGTTTTTCCTATGCTAAAATTAATTCATACACCAATTATTAGTGATTTTCACACATATACAAAGTGTCAAACATCTTTTACAGAATTAATACATGCTAAAACAGAATCCATTATTCCAATTCTTAAGTGCTCTAGAAATCCCATTTTTTATCTTTTCTAGTTACTAGTTTTTCCCCAAGTACTAAAAACAATCACTACACTAATTATTAGCAAATTTGGCACAATTAGACAATCCCAAACAACACCATACAGAATCTAAATAGTTGAAACAGTAGCCAAAATTCAAATTGCTAAAAGCTTCCAAAAATTACAATTTTACACATTTCTCGTTACTAGTTTTGCCTAGAGTGTCAAGAATGATTCTTATAATTAATAGTGATTTTCACACGTCTAAATCATTCCAAACAGCATGATATAGATTTAGAAGGATCAAATCAGTAGCTATAATTTTAATTTCTAATAGCATCGAAAATTGCAATATTAATCATTTCCAGTAACTAGTTTTCCTCTAAATTTATTCTAAGTCAATGAAAACGCTTAAAACCAATTTACCCCTTCGAAAATGTAGATAATACCCTTAGGGTAGTAGCAAAAATAAAGATTCTATTAATAAGGTTTTGTCCATGAAAATCATATTTTTAATACCTTTAGAGTTTCCAATTCATCTTCAAAGAATGAGTTTGCTACTGTTGTTTCTCCTCTTAGGGCAGAATAGCCTCCTATCTCAACTATACTTGATCCTTCTCCTGTTCAAGGGGTTGATCCTTCATCAAGCCAACCGCCACCAGCTCCACAACCAAGCTACACAGAGGTTCAATTGACGTTGCATGAACAACGCCTCATCAATAATCGTACGGATAATTTAGACGCCGTGTCCCAAAAGCATAAAGCACTACTATTGGAAATACTTTGTGAAGTATGGTATCAGGGTTGATGATGCTGTTACGGATTTCCAGTACACCTCTTTTTGTTGATGACAAAAGAGGGAGAAGAAAATGGATGAAGAAAATCTGTTTGTTCTGTGAAATTCAGGGGAGCTGTTGTTGAGAAGGAGCCTATTCTTCATTTTTTTAGCATGTTTTCATATATCATCTTTTGAAGTTTTTTTTTTGTTTTTACTCTAATACTTCTTCTCTCGTTGATATATATATATATATATATATATATATATATATATATATATCAGTTTCTGCTGTCTATTTGCATGTTATGCATATATTCTACCTACCTTGATACATGTCATTGAAAATGCTTCTACTTTTCGTATATATTCATAATCATGAGCATTCAAAAAGTATGGTTAGATACCGTTATGCTGAATAAAAGGCCTAATCAAAATAAAATACCACGAATATTACTTATCAAGTTCTTTCAAGTACATGGATGTTCAGAAAGTATCTTTTCATGATCAAGTCAGTTGTATCAATCCTAGGCAAAGGGTACTTGTTCTTCACCATCACTCGATTCAACTGCCTATAGTCTACACAAAGCTTCATACTCCTATCATTCTTTTTGACAAATAAAATTGGGCTTCCCAAAATGCCGTACTAGGTCTCACAAACTTTTTCTCTAAGAGTAGGTCTTTAACTCGGTCAATTCTGAGGTCGACATCCTATGGGGGGCTATGGAAATAGGCTCCGTCCCTGAGACCAACTCTATAGAGAACTCTATCTCTCTCTGGAGGGAACTTGGGTATCTCGTTCGGAAATACCTTGGGATAGTCTGTAACATCCAAATTTTTAACCCAATACTCTAGAACATATTTAGGTTAATCATTAGTCTGTTACGTCATAGTTTCCTTATTACTTTAAAATACTTAGCGGAAATACTGGTAAATTTTTTTTTTGAATTATAAAAGCAAAGTCAGAGCCGCGTGACTTGATGAACAATAAAGCAAGCATCTCATAATATCATAACATAAAGCAAGTAAAGGCACATCACAATAGAATTGAACTGCATATTTGTATAATATGATATGCCCACTCATGGAGGGTGGGGCTTAGTTTAATACATCATGGGCAGATACATCTAAAAAGAAAATACAAAGGAAAGTACGACGGAAAACATAAAAGCAACTCCCCTACCCAAGTGCAACTAAAGGGATAACCTCTAAACAAAAGGAGGTCCATCCTCATCTAAGTGGTGTGTGCTCTACCCGGGTACTCCATCAGTCGTACGTCACCTCCTACTGACGTCTATCTCGCGAGCGAGGCATATATCCGGGAAACTGGGTGAGCTCCTCCGGCATATAGAGGCAGAACGGGGATCGAGAGTGGCCCCCGTAACGTGGCCGCATCTCCGGTCGTCGTGCTAGCCGTGGCTGAGTCACAAGATCTCACCGCCTCTCTCATCAGTGGTGGAGTGGGGGCGGAGCTCTCGCTATACGGATGGGTAGGCGGGTCCTCCGACTGGTCGGTCTCCGAGAAGTAAGTCCGGGGTACGTAGTTGAGATAGTCACGCATGGCTGAGGCGGCGGTGTGCATGCGGAGCTCTCTCGTTATGCGTATGCGCTCGCTCAAAAACCCACTCGTCGTCGCCGTAGGGTGCTGTCGGGGAGAAGCGATGGGTATGCATGGGGTGAGCGAAGGGACGTCCAATGAACATGAAGACTAGCATTGTGCACTGTCCCTCAAAATGGTATGATCCGTGCTCCGGATCATAGTGCACCTCCCACGTCGGGGTGTCCACAAAAACTACGAACATTGCCATTTGAAGACGTGATGGTAGGAAAGAGATAGAGGGAGTGAGAATCTTGCTAAAGAATCTCAGTAGGGCCTCCTACTACCTAGGTGTCATCATTTACGTCCTCAAGAACCTTGGGTTTAGTGTATAAAATAAGTGAGCATGCATTAAGTCCATTTTTAAGCTTTAAAACATAATTAGCCAAGGTCCATTCATTTTAGTATGATTCTTAATGACATGGATGCAACATATTAAAGAATGTATGCATGACTCTACTTAATGCAAGAATAATAATCGTAACTTTAAGAACATCATAATAGTGGCATAAAGTGGCAATTAAATTCTCATATGGGAAACTCTGTGACATAAACATCATACTTTACTTCCTCATAGGCCACCCTAAAAGACAATCGTTCTGGGGATGCTCGGCCGAACCGGTGTCACCCAGAACGTGTCACATCTCTGGGTTATGAGTTCATACCTTAACTAGTCGTTACTAGTTCTTACTTATCAATCCCGATAAGCGTATCATAATCATAAACATTATCCTGACTTATCCAGTACGGGCTAGGGGGCATTTCTTGGGGGTGCTCAGCCGAACCGGTGTCACCCAAGAATTCATCTTGGTACCGATGTCACATGAGTTCTCTGGAGGTGATCGGCCGAACAGGTATCATCCGAGAACTCATCTTAGTACCTCATAAATAAAAAATCTCATAGGTTTCTCAAAAACTTTCTAAGTCCCCAAATTTGTCAGAAATTCAACAGCATAACAACAGCATGACGAATTTCTTCCAAATTTTACTTTATGCCACATAAGTCAATTTAAACATACATCCTCCATCATAATTTCCATGCATTCACATAATCATTCTCATACGTTCACAAGCCATATTGAAAATTCATTATGCTCTTGGTCCTACGGTATCTTATGCTTTGACCCTTACGGGCCTTAAACTTTGTGATGGAATTAATCTATCATTTTCTATCAACCTCTTATGCACCTAAGGATTTACTTCTAACAAATCTTACTATCATTTATACTTTTTATTAAATCTGGGCAGCACCATTCTTTAAGGGCAGAGTTATAAACTTACAATTATGGGGTTCTAGAACTTACGTTTTAGACCCTTTCTTGGTTCCGTCTTTGCCTAAGGCGCTATAAACTCAACCTAAACCAATTATGAGGCATTTCTATACCTAAGAACTAATTATAAACCATGTTCACTACATTATAAGGTTGCTGGACAGATTCTAAAAATTAAATGTTCTAAGGGTTCTAGAATTACGATTTTATGGTTTTCTAGTTACTAGTTTCTCTATAGGTGCTAAAATTCAATCCTACTTCAAATGTAACCAAAATTTTCATGATTAAACAATCCTAATCTGATTATATTCCCATTGAAACAGTTTGGGCGGTATCCAAAAATAAATGGGTTAAAACTATGCTAAGTCTTGACTTTACGGTTTTCTAAAAAGTTAGTTTCTCTCCTATCATGCATAGAAATGTTCTTACCTCATCATACATAATTTTCACACATTCTAACACATCAAAACATCATCATACAGCAGCAAACTCATCATGGCAGGACCGAAACATCATGTCCCAAAAAGATGCATAACTTGATATTTCTAAAACATATAAGTTGCTAGTTTCTCTTAGAACCATTTTTAGGACTTCTAAAACTCTTTTGCAAACCATTTTATTTTGTCAAAGAGGCTAAAAATACTCTTAGGTCAGTAACCAACTTGATCCCTCCTTAAAAGAGGATTAAATTCGTAAATCTTGTTGGTCTTAACTTCATAAAATTCATAAGGCTTAAGGAAAATCTTAAAACTTAGATTGTTGGCCCTTGTAGCTAGATGAAATTTATTATCATCACTACATGACCAAAATTATGCATTCAAAGAATGCTTTCATATTAGACTTTATCTTGAGAAAAATGGGCAAGTCTTTGAGCTCTAAGGTTTTTAAGTGATGACATAATTTAAACATACTATGCACTTCATTTTTATTCTTCATTACAAAGTAAAGTGAGGGCTTAAAGTAAATATGCAAGGCTTGAATATAAATATGCAAAGCTTGAAATAAATATGCAAGACTTGAAATATAAATATGCAAGTTTGTTTCTTTATTTTAGTGCTCTAGGCCCAGCAACAATCGACTTTAAGACCGAAATAGAAAGGCTTTGAGACTTAGTTAGGTGATAGTGCAAACTCTCATTTTAAATCTTTATGTTCCTTAGTGATGAAAAGTAAATATGCTAGACAAGAATGTAAATATGAGGTGCACTCCATTCTTTATCCTTTAGCCTTAAGTGATGGCTTGGAAAATAAATATGAATGCGAAGCTCAAAGTAAATATGTAATGCATAAGTTTGAATTTAAATATGAATGCTAGTCCATTTTATTTCTTATTAGAGCTCATACAAGACTTTAAAGGAACTTAAACCTCAACCCAAACTCATCATGACAAGATAAAGTGAAGACAAGAGTGAGCCTCAAGGGTTCTTTAAGACTCAAAGTTTCTTTTCTTGAAATGTGGTCATAAATAACATTTTCATTCAAACTCAAGCTCTAGAGGCCTCATTGTGATAAACACATGGTCATCATCTAGAAGCTCTCACCATCAAGCCATTATGAAACTCATTGGCCAACATGGCCGAAATTTGGAGAAAGAAAAGGAAAAGGAACCGGAACTTTTTAAGAAGAAAAGGAAACATTTGAAACTCTAGAGACCATGATCTTGATGATGCATTAACACCAACATCATGAGTCCTCATCATTGAGTTCATGTAACCATTTTAAAACATCATCAAAGTTAAAGATTTCAAGGTTCAAGAAAAGAAGAAGTAAAAACATTTTTTACTCAAGAACAAAGATCAAACTTTAGAGGTTTGTTCAAGGGATGAACATCATCATGAAATCCTCATCATCAAGCTCTCATTCCTTTGATCTCCAAGCCTCATGGCCGAATCAAGAAGGAGGAGAAAAAGAAAGGAAGTTCCAAAAGGATTCAAGAGAAACTATGAACACAAAAAAAGATTAAGAACTTTAAATGAAAGAAACTCTTGAAAGAAAATCTCTACCAAGTGATTGAAGGTTGGGATGAGCGAAGAGGATGAAGAACTTGAACACTTGAACTTGAGAGAAAAAGGAAACTTTGAAGTGCTCTTTGAAAACTTACACTTAGCAAATGAACTCAAAATGATACAAGTTCACCCCAAGCATGCTATTTATAGAGAAATGAAACAAAAGAAAGGTGCAAGAAGGAGAGGAAGGTTTCGGCCAATAAGAGCAGCCCATGAGGTCCATGAGGTGAGATGTTGTGATCTTGAGGCATGGTGAGGTATGGTTCAAAGTATGGCTCAAGGTATGGCTCAAGCATGGTTCTTTGAGTGAGAAACAAATCAACATGTGATGTAAATAAGAGAGAGATGGCCGAAGGTGCATCAGCCATGGGGAGGATTTCTTGCATTTTAATTGTGGTTTAGAGTTGTGTTTAGGTGTATCTTTGATTAGAATTAAGATTAGGAATTTGTAAGAAAGTGTTTAGGTGAGAAAATGGGTAATTAAGGTTGTCAAGACACGTTTAAGGAGTGGTCTTGCATCATTAGTGAGTTATAAACTCATTTTAATGCATAAACAATTCTAGACACAATTCCTTGATTTAAGGAATTGGAGAGAAAAAACACTATTCAAGATTCCAAGAGTGGAATCTTGAGTTTTTAAAAAGAGATTTAAATCTAATCTGAGCAATTTTAGGTTCTAATTAATTTTAATAGTTTATTTTGACTCTAGATCAATTATGGAAATTAATTAATCTTCTATTAGAGCCTAATATTGCTTAGATTTGCTTAATTACATCATTAAGCTCAAAAATACTGTGCTAGGGGCAAAATCATAATTTTGCACTAAAACTGCCTGGAACCACCGGGACTTAAACAAACGCTTTTAAACTTGTAAAAACATTGTTTTAAACTTTCGGAGAAAGTTTCGGGCTCAAACGGCATCTTTACCTGCGTAAAAACGCTATAGGGGTATTTTGGTCATTTTGACTCGAAACTGCAGAAAATGAGACTTTCGCCTTCGAAACCTCTCAAGGGCCATTCAATCCCCTTCAAACATTGAGTTGGCCTTTCGAGGACTACCGGGCCGGCCATCCTCGAATTTCGAGCCGAAAATGACCTCAGGAGCATTTTAGTCATTTTCCTCTTAGACAGAAAATCGAGGCGCTACATAGTCTCTCATTACGAGTACATCATCAATGTCCTACTCAATGTCAACATCGCTAGCGGCTAGGAGAACATATCCCATACTCTCTTTCCCATAATAATTGACCTCTATGGCATTTAAGTAAAGACTTTAAAGGTTTACTAGGTACACCAAGTATGGGGGAAAAGATGACAGACTTTGTGTCACAATCCAATAATACATGGTTAGCATAAAGCCAATCCATACCAAGAATCATATCTAGATACACGCATAGGTAAAAAAATTAAATCTAAGACAAAAGGTCTACCTTCAACGATGAAATGACAATTTAAGCAACACATACGTGTCCTAACAAGGCTATCGGTAGGTGTAGAAACAGTAAGGACAAAAGGAAGTTCTGACTCGTGCAAATGCATGGACTTGACACTATCATGTGATATGAATGGATGAGTTGCACTAGAGTCTTATAGTACAATTATGGTCCTACCGTTCATTTCACACTTACCTTCTATGAGGTCACTAGACTTTGCCGAGTCTTTCACATTGAGGGTAAAAAGACCCTCCCTTGACTCTGTGGCTTGGTGGAAGGGGCCATTTTGTAATACTTTAAAAATTATCTAAAAATTAATTTGAGCTTTATCAATCATAATTTCAAAAATTTGATAGTTTGAACAATGATGAGGACGATCCAACGGATTTGTAAAAAAAAAAATGTGAATAGTATTTTGCGGGCCTTGCAGACTTGTCGGGACAGCCAAAACCCTAGAATTGGGACCCGGAGATGCCCAAAATTGAGAAATTATATGATTATGATTAGAAATAGGTAGAAATAAAGATTTTATACCCGAAATTATTTTTTGGGCAATGTTTGATTACCCGGGTACATTGTTTTACCCATTCGGTAAAATTTCGGTGTGTAATTTTTAACACCGAAAACTAATTAGATCTCTACAAAAAGAATAGCCTTATCTCTTTAAACTAAATGAATGGCTAAGATTCAATCTTGAATTACAAGATTGAATCATAGCCATCCAATTCACCTTTTTAGATTAGGATTTATCTAAACATATTATATAATATCATGTCATAATTACAAGATATATATTGACTCAAAATCTTCTCCAAGAAGACAAGCAATCCTCAGCCATGAACCAGCTGAATACAGCCTCCATTTCTTTCCTTCCAAACCTCCATTGATATGTTTCAAGCTTCAAAAATCATAGCCTAAAGTTGCTAAACACTCAAACTTCCTTCACAAAACTTGTTCTACACCTCAAACCCTACAAATCTAACCAATTGAAATCTCAAATCCTCACCTTAATACCTCACTTCCCCACTGCCTAAGGAGGGTTTAGGACTGAAATTGGTGTCTTGAAGTGAAGGGAGATCACTTAGAACATCCTTTGAAGTATCAAGCTCAAAAGCTTTCAAAGTAGGGTTTTCTTTGGCCTTTTTCTTTCAAACTTTTTCTGAGCAATTCTTACTGGTTTCAATCCAAAATTTCTAGTTAATTTTGTTGGTATTATATTTTTATTGATGTATGAATTTTTCTGAAGTGTTTGGATGAGGTTAGAGAGATCATTTTGTCAAAAGATGTTGAGTGATACTTGTTGGATTTTCAGTTTTCTAACAAGCAGTGTGTGATCACGAATTTTCTGGGCTTATTGTGGGCATTGTCTTGAACTAAAAAAATTATATGTTGGATTTAACATCTTTATCTAGTCCCACAAATTTTCTTGGGTTTTTATTTTGAGTCAAACTGCCTTAGAAAAATCAAGAACTGAAATTAAGCATATGCTACCTGAAATGTTGAATCAAGTTGTGAACTTGTGAAATTTTATTAACCTAGTAAATGATCGAATTATGAGCTGAAATTTTTACATAATTTTAGAAACATGTTGAGGTTTTACTAGGATTTTTATTTAGAATTTTATGGGTTCAATTTCTAGGGTCAAAAATTATGAATTTTGGTTCTTGAGTTGAGGTTGGATGGTTTCTGACCACTAAATTTTTAGAATTTTGTTAATATAGTTTGAGAACTCTAATTACTCTGAAATTTTTACAGGACCTTGATGACCCATTGAGGTTTCTTTGATAATTTTTATAGTCCCTGAAATGATTGTTTTGTGTGCAAATAAATTCGTACCACAATAGTGTAAAATCTGCCATTGTGCTGAAAATAAATGGATGCTTTGAATTGATGAAATGATGGCATTTTGTACTAGTATGATATGAGTACCTGAATATGAGGATGAATAATTGAGCATGTGAACTTATTGATTAGGTTAGGTACACATAGATATGAATGATTATTACAGTTGTTTATATGCGAAAGAAAAGCATAAGATTTATAATCCTTGGGTTGGAGAAAGTAAATCCGGTCTATCAAGGAAAGTAAACCTGACTACCCTTGAATTGAGTTGGGGAAAGTAAACCTAGCTAGGAATAGGTCTGTGTGAGAATTGGAGAAAGTAAATCCAATGATCATGTATAGGAATGAGCTCGGTTCTGAAAAGCAGTCTATTACCCATTATTGCCACACTAGGGACGACGGTACGTAACGCTCAGATATGAGAAGATTAGTCAAGGGCCAAGGCAAGTTTAAGAAGTAAATTTTCTAAGAAATCTTTTGTTTTATATGCCGAGTGAAGAAGTTTAGCATCGATATTGAGACCAATATATTTAAGTGGAAAGTTTAGTAGTATATGATGTTGAGTAGTATGGTATATGTATATTAAGTGATTGATTATTAAAAGTAACCCACTTCGGAAGTATGATTTGGAACTTTAAAAATAAACTGTTATTATATAATGCATGACCACTTTTTCTTAATAAACCGAAGTGGCTAGGGCGATGACGATGACATTATAATTGTGTATTTGGGGCAGTTACCCTACTGAGAATTGTATAATTCTCACCCCTATGTTTTTGTGTTCCCATGTCGTCTCCAAGTTGATGCAGAAAATCGAGAAACTGCTATACAACAAAACTCGGAAGTACAATAGGGTAGTAGTTAATACTTTTGTTATGTTGTATTTAGTGGAATGGATATATATGTAAATAGGTTAGAGGACAAGGTGTGTTAAGGCTCATCAAAGAGCTTTCTTAATGTACTAAACTTTGTATTAAATGAATATTTTGGTTTCATTGCTATATATTTCAGTAGAATTATTGTAACACCCCGATTTTTCTGTCCGAGGGAAATGACCAAAATGCCCCTAAGGTCATTTCCTGACCCGAATTCGAGGGTAACCAACTCGGTCGTCCTCGAAGGGTCAACCCAATGTTTGAAGGGGATTGAATGGCCTTTGAATGCTTCCGGAAGCGAAAATCTCGTTTCATAGGTTTAGGTCAAAATGACCAAAATACCCCTATAGCGTTTTACGCGGGTAAAGGTGCCGTTTGAGCCCGAAACTTTCCCCAGAGGTTTAAAAACATGTTTTCATGTGTTTAGAGGTCTCTGTTCAAGTCTCGGTGGTCCCGGGCAGTTTTAGTGCAAAATTACGGTTTTGTCCCTAGAATAGTGTTTTTGAGCTTAATGATGTAATTAAGCAAACCTAAGCAATATTAGGCTCTAAACGAAGATTAATTAATTTCTCTAATTAATCTAGAGTCAAAATAATTTATTAAAGTTAATTAGAACCTAAAATTGGTTAGATTAAACTTAAATCCCTTTTTAGAACTCAAGATTCCTAGTCTTGGAATCTTGAATAGTATTTTCTCTCTCCAATTCCTTAAATCAAGGAATTGTGTCTAGAATTGTTTATATACTAAAATGAGTTTATAACTCACTAATGATGCAAGAACACTCCTTAATTATGTCTAGACCACCCTAATTATCCATTTTCCTTACCTAAACACTTTCCTACAAATTCCTAATCTTAAGCATAATCAAAGATACACCTAAACACAACTCTAAACCACAATTAAAATGCAACTAATCCTCTCCCAAATTTGATGCACATGGCCGAAATTCTCTCCCCCATTTGACCACATGTTGAATTCTTTCTCACTCAAAGAACCATGCTTGAGGTCATACCTTGAACCATACCTCACCATACTTTGAACCATACCTCACCATACTTTGAACCATACCTCACCATGCCTCAAGACCACATTATTTCACCTCATGGAACTCATGGGCTGCACTCCCCTTGGCCGAAAACACATCAGCCCCTCACCCCTTCCATTTGCTTCATTTCTCCATAAATAGAATGCCTTGAGGAGCTTGCACCACTTTTAGATCATTTGCTAAGTTTAGGAACACTCAAAGCTTTTCTTTTTCTCTCAAAGCTCTTGTGTTCTTCAAGTTCTTGGAGCTCTCCATCTTATTCATCATCTTCATCTTCTTCTTCCATCTTCAAGTTCATCACACCAAGTAGGGAGTTTCTTTCAAGTATTCCTTTCTTTAAAGTTCTTGTTCTAAGCTTTATATTCATAGTTTCTCTTGATTCTTTTTAGAACTTCTTTTCCTTTCCTTTTTCTTTCTCATTTTCGGCCATGGGCCTTGAGGTTCAAAGAAATGAGAGCTTGATGATGAGAGTTTCATGATGATGTTCATCACTTGAAACAAACTCTAGAGCTTGATCTTTGTTCTTGAGCAAAAATGTTTCTAGTTTTTCCTTTCTTGAACTCTTGAGAACTTTAGTTTTGATGGTGTTTTAGAATGATTCTAAGGACTCAATGATGAGGTCTCATGATGTTGGTGTTAATATATCATCAAAGATCATGGACTCTAGAGTTCAAATATTTCTTTTCTTGCCTAGATGTTTCAACCATTTCCTTTCCTTTTATATGCCTTATGGTTTGATTTTCTAAAGATGTTGTTTTGAGTTCTAAGAACTCTAGACTTTACGTTGTCTTGGTTTGATGAGTTTGGGTTGAGGTTTATGTTCCTTTAAAGTCTTGTTAAAAGCTTTAGAAAGATAAAATAAACTTGCATAATTTATTTTATGCTTGCATTTAAATTTACATTCTTGCTATGCATCTTTATTTTTAAGCTATCACCTAAGAACATAAAGATTAAAATGGAACTTGCATAATCACTTAATTTAATTCTCAAAGCCTTTCTATTTCAGCCTTAAAGTCGATTGTTGTTGGGCCTAGAGCACTAAAATAAAGAATTGAACTTGCATCATCACTTAATTAATTTCTCGAATGCCTATCTATTTCGGCCTTAAAGTCGATTGTTGTTGGGCCAAGAGCACTAAAATAAAGAATTGAAACTTGCATATTTACTTTCAAGCTTGCACGTTTAAGTTTATGCCTTGCATATTTAATTTATGTCATCACTTTATTTTGTAAGCAAGATTAAAAATGAAAAGTATGAGCACGTTTATTTTAGGTCGTAACTTAAGAACCTAGAGCTCAAAGACTTGCCCATTTCATTCCAAGTTAAAGTTTAATGTGAAACCATCCTTTGAATGCATATTTTCGGCTAAGTAGTGATGATGGACTTGCAATGAGTTTTCATCTAGCTACAAGGACCAATAGTCAATGTTCTAAGTTTTCCTTAAAGCTTAACAAATCTTTTCAAGGTTATGTTGTCATGAGATATGACTTTATTCCCTTTAGGAGATGGAATATATTTTGGTCATTGACCTAAGGCTTCTCTTAGCCTCTTGATGAATTAAAATGATTTGCAAAGCGTTTTAGAAATTCTAAATTGATTCCAAGAGAAACTAGTTAACTTATGTACCTAGAAATGTCAATTTAGTTCTCTTATTGAAGTTAGATGTTTTCGGTACTGTTATGTTGAGCTCATGGCTGTATGATGATGCTTTGATGTGTTAGAATGTGTGAAAATATCACATGATGATGTAGAAACGATTCTATGCATGATAGGTAAGAAACTAGCTAACTAGAAATATCGTAAAGCTAGAATTTAACATAGTTTAGACCCATTTGTTTTTGGAACTTATCCAAACTGTTTTAATGAGAACATAATCAGATTAGGATTGTTTAGACATGAAAAACTTGGTAACATTTGGATTAGAATTGAATTCTAGCACCTATAGGGAAACTAGTAACTAGAAAACCGTAAAAATGCAAATGTAGAACTCTTAGAACATTTAGTTTTCTGGATTCTGTCCAGCAACGTTTCAACATGATAAATGTGATTTATAATTAGTTCTTAAGCATAGGAATGTCTCATAATTGATTTAGATTTAATTTATAGCGCTTTAGGCGAAGACGGAACCAAGAAAGGGTCTAAAACATAAGTTCTAGAACCCCGTAACCACAAGTTAGAAATTCTGCCCTATGCTTTTCAGATTTGAGTATGAACATGAGGATTAGGAATGATGATTAACTATGAGCCCTTAGGTGCATAACATATGAACAACGGATGTTAGAAAACTATATCTCAAGATTAAGACCCGTAAGGGTCAAAGCATAAGCTACCGTAAGGGTAAGCGTTTGAATGTTCTATGATGATGCATGTGTTATGTGAAGGATGATAATCAATTTTCAAAGTGGCTTGTGGATGTATGAGAGTGATTATGATTTGATGTCTTATGATGATGTTGAATGGTTATGCATGTCCTACAAGTTTCATGGCATAAAGCAAAGTTTGAAGGAAATCCGGTGAACGCCATTATGCTGCTGAATTTCCCATCAAACTTGAGAATTTGAGAAAAGTTTGTGAAAACTCCTGGGTGACACCAGTTCAGCCGAGCACCCCCAAGAAAGGTTCTGGGTGACACCGGTTCAGCCGAGCACCCCCAGAACAGATGTGACATAACACTGGGACGCATTTCTCCCGCTACGGTGGGGAGGAAACAAATCCGTGAGGGTATTGACATTGAGCTTGCCAAAGCGGACAATTCGCTGTGTACTAGATACCAGTAGAGCGTTTCAAAGAAGGAAATGATCCTAAGATAGGTGATCCAAGAAAGTTATGTATACCCCCTCTATTAGCCCATATTAAATCTAGTGACGACTAGTTAGGATTGAGCTCATTCCTAGGCGATAGGTGAGACGTAGTTTGGTGACCAGATTATCGTCGGGCCGGTGAATCGGTTGGACTTTTGGTGGATATGTTAAGAGGGTGGTCTTTAAGAAAAAGAACTTAAGAGTTTTAGTTATGAGAAAGATGTCATATGAAAAGTACTATGCCTTTTATGCCACATATATGATTTATGTTTCCTTATGATTTGCCCAAGTATTGCGACTTTCGTGTTAATGTGCATATGGTATTGTCATGCATTCATCAAATTTCTGTTGCATTCATGCCATTAAGACTCATACTAAAAGACACCCACTTCGGATAATTAGATTTGGAAAGCTTAAAACCGAACCTTATGCATGTACACCTTTTTCATAATTAAAACCGAGATGGCTGGGGACGACGACGATGACACTCGTGTTAGAGTCAGGAGTCCCTACTGAGAATCTTGAATAAGTTTCTCATCCCTTCCTTATTTTCTGTGTCGTCTCTAGACAAGGATTACAACGAGGTTCGTGACTTCTTCTAAGGCTCGTGCTCAAGGGTCACACCAACAAATGGAGTAGAGGATCGCCGTGGACGCATAGGTAGTTTAGCTTTTGGATCGATACTCATCCAACCTCACAGGTGGATAAGCATCACTTCATATAAATAGGCATATTTTGGTGTAAATAATGGTACAATGATGCTAGTAATTTATGTATTTATGAAGGAGTGACGATATTATGATTGTTATGAATGATGTTATGTTTCATATTTATGAATGGTGTGATTACTTTTCTTGCATGAGGTGGTTATGAAAAACGTTAGGTTAGCGCGCGGCTCACGTTTTGTTTTTTTCTTCGAAAAAGAAAAATTTATTCGTATCTTCCGCTAAGTATTTTAATGAAAGGTTTTGAAAACTGAGACTAAAAGAGTAATAGACTAATGATTAACCTAAATATGTTCTAGAGTTTTGGGTTAAAAATTAGGATGTTACAATTACGACCAAGTTATCTCGCAAATCAATCCAAATGGCTATAGATATTTAAGAAAGGTCCACTAATTTATAAGTAACAACTCTCAAGTAGAATGTCATGACTTAAGGATGATGCTATACTTGGGAGGATGTTACACATTCAGTCCTTTCAGTCCTTCCTAGGGTACTTTCTAGCATAATGGCCTGGCTTTCTACACTTGTAGCACATTCCTTAGCCCATCAAACAAGGTTGACAAGTCTAGGAGGTGCAATCGGGACCCTTTGGGGTGCCTTGCCCTTAGGACCACTCAATTCTCCATGGTGAAAAGTCTTCGTGGGGCCTTGGGAATTAAATTATGACTTGAAGTGCGGCTTGAATATTGGAGCTTGCAATGCCAGCTTCTTAGTGAAGATCTCAACCCTTGACACGTTCAGCTTCTTGTGGTCGTCCTTAATGATGCGACATTTGTTGACTAGGGTGCGAAAGTCCCTAATCTCCAACATGCAATAGTGATGTTGATCTCTGCCTTCAGCCCAACATAATACTTAACACACTTCCAGAACTCGTCAGGGCTCCCCTGAAATATCCTTGAAAATTTGATCAATTCTTCAAATTTCACAGCGTACTGTGTAATACTCATCCCTCCTTGGGTCAGCTGTATAAACTCCACATCTTTGGCATTCCTTACTAATGCTAGAAAGTACCTCTCATAGAAATAGGACTTGAACATCTCCCTGGTGATCATGGTGCCAGCTGCCTCTAACAGCCTTCGAGTGCTAACCCACCAAAACTCGACAATTGCCTCTAGCATAAAAGCAGTAAAAGTCACCTTATGTTCCTTGGTGCAGGTGATCACTGAGAAGATATTCTCCATGCTCTTTATCCACTCATTAGCCTGGTTGGGATTCAAAGCTCCTTGGAATGATGGCAGATTCGCTTTGTTGAACTCTCCAAATCGGGCTTGCTCTTGGCCATTAGTAGTGTTGGCCATGACCAACATCACCTTAGCAGTCCATTTGCTCAAACATCATTTGCATGGCTCTCGCCATATCCCTAATAGCTCCTACGGTCTTATTACTCTGATCGCCTTCACCTAGAATCCTTTCCTATCATGGTGGTGCCATCAGTCCCTAAGCACACAAAACAATAAACACTGAGGTGATAAGGCTCAAGTTTTCATGCAAAGTGAGCTAGTTACCGTGGTACACACATGCACATACAAGGGTCATGCATCTCTATCTTATAGCTTATCCTATCAATAAAGCACTACACATGACATAACTATTGCATCATGCTTAAGAAGCATAGTCAGTCCAATCCTCAGGTTCTGTGAGAACCTAAATACTCTGATACCAAAATATAACACCCTAATATTTAACACAACATGCCTTGGATGCATTTAAGTTAATTATTAGAATTTACTCTTTTGTTTCATTTCTTGTCCTTAAATTATGAAATATACTTAATGAAAATATGGGTAAATTTTTTTTTTGAACTTAAAAACAAAACATGAGCCACACATAATAAATAAAACTAGTCACACGTCTCGCATATATATATATATATATATATATATATATATATATATATATATATATAGGAAGAATAAAAACATTTTATGGGCATGCGCAAATTACAAACACAACTATCTCATTAACATAATCACACCATCATATATATATTTATAGCATAAGTGTTAACCATTCCACATCATGCACCAAAATAACTATCGAAATGGTATCATGCCCACCAACAGAGGTTGGGCTAAGTACAGTTATCTGGAAGAAACATAAATAGTATATGGATAGAAACTAATAACAACCAACTGAAACCTCTCCTCCCACTACTCCAACTGGGACGCACCTAGAGTAGATAGCCTCTAACAAAAATATCAAAAGAAGGCCAGCCTCTCAATGAGGTATGCACAAGCGCTCTAAGAGGTCTGCCATCAACACCTACTAATGGCATTCCTGAGAGGGAGGAAGGTAGCCGAGCACGCGAACAAGGTCGGTAGGGGTAGCAAGGTGACCTACGGGATGAACATGAGCTCCTTGATGTGGACAAGTGGCTCCTCTATGAGCATACTGGACTCCTCTCATAGGCTACGACACCGTGGCCTCACCATCACTAGTACTCCCCACCTCCATGGGAACGGTGGGTGCAAAATCACCCAAAGAGTGCTGGGAAAGGGATCTCTGATGGGTCTGACCATGGCTCTACAGGACGAGGTGGCGATTGAGGCATATAGACAGTGAAGTCACGAATGGCTGAAGCAGCAGGGCGGTGACAAGGGATCTGCTCCATATGCAGACGTGCACACTTGAAAGCAAAGTCATTACTAAAAGGAGTAGTAGTGGAGAACCAAAGACTAGTGATAGGGTGTGCAAAGGGACTGTCCAAGATGACAAACAAATGAACGACGCATTGACCCATGAAATGGTAAGGCTAGTTGACAGGATCCAAGTGCATCTCCCAGGTGGGAGCATCAATGTAAATCATGAATGTAGCCATCGCCTTCTGAAGACAAGACGGAAAGAAATAGAAAAGGAATGAGAAACTTGAACAAGAATCTTAGTAGCGCTTTCACCTCCGAACACATGTCATCATCTTTGTCCTCAGGAATATCGGGTTTCATTATGAAAACAGTGGACATAATAAAATTCATTTATTAAGTTTAAAAAAGCCATTAGCTGAGGTCTATATCTTTTAGTATGATTCCTGTAACATCCCCTGCTGCTTTATGGATTGTCGACTGTCCCCACAAACCAACACGGGTCTTTTCAACGTGCTTTGTCCTCACTCACATGCTTCCTAGGAAAACTTCCCAGGAGGTCACCCATCCCAAAATTACTCCAAGTCAAGCACGCTTAACTGTGGAGTTCTTTCAGTTTGGGCTACCGAAAAGAAGATGCATCTTGTTGGTATAGGTAGTACAAATCAATTCATATAGGCTCTCCTTAACTGTATAGTCCCATACCTATACAGTTTTAGGATCCCTCTCATTCGGGTGTGTAATCGGTTCATTCATGTACCCCTCCGCTTTCGAAGTCGGCCAGGAGCCGCTCCTTGTCCGTGCCTCCTTGCACTGGCGATCACTCCCCGACTTCGCAATCCCCGGGCGTTACAATTCCTAATATCATAAATACATTATACCTCATTATGAATGCATGTCAATGCTATATGCAACATGTCACAAGAATCATAATAAATCAACATGGCATAGAGAACATAAGCTATCATGTGAAGGAAAAGTAGTTAGACACCTACTTTTTATCAGTCTCCTCCATGTTTGGTAATGACTAGTTTCATTTCCAATAGCTTGTTGTATTATATTTCTAAAAACTTATATGAAATTATAATGTAAAGCAACTTCTTGATTAATACCATGACCTTGATCAAGCTTTGTCTACTAATAGCTGAAATGACATCCCAAATTGATCCCTATACTTAACAAACTGATGTTCTCTATTAATTTCCTCAACTAAATATGGTTTGCTACAAAATTAATGATTTGAGTTCAATAATTTCCCAGACAAAGCACTTGGCTTCAAGATAATAGCAAAAAATAAAAAATTAATGGCCTTACATGTTTTGAGGGAAAAAATTCGCCAATTGGTCTTAAGTTCAATCTTGCTTCAAGCTTCATTGAAAGGAACTAGAAAACAAGTTATTTTTCACATAATTAGATTCAGTGGTTCAAAAGAAAGATAACATTATTGAGTGACAGTGCTCAATAGAGGCAAAAAGATGAAGTGATCTACCTCAACCTAATGCTATAGCAACTACATGTAATTGATTATCTCATCTAGGACTAGTACTTTATCAATTACCTGAATAAAATAGAACAAAGATTAAACAAATAAAATTATAACATCCTAATATTTAACTCAACACGCCTAGGACGTATTAAAGTTAATTATTAGTCATCACCCTTTTGTTTCATTCGTTAAACTTTAATTTGTCAAATACTCAGCGGAAAATATGGATAAAGTTTTTTTTGAAAACTTAAAACAAAATGCAAGCCGCGCGCACTAACATAGGTCCTATCGTTCGCCAAGAACACAGTATATCATAAAGAGTAGCCACATCATTAATTACCACGAAATACAAATATTATACATGATAACATAGTTCATACATTAGAGTTACTACAAATAACAACAACATAGATAAAAAAGCATAAAAGCGAAGTCACACCCATCTACGAGGGTTGAACTTCCATACATGAAGAATACATAAAAGTAGGAAAGTACATGGAATAACACAACATAAGCTACTGGCAAGAGCTCCTCTCCACAACCCTATGAATACTCCTAAACGTGATCACCCTCTTCAAAAGATCAGACGATAACAGAAGGATCTACATGTGCAAGCTCAGCACTCCGTCTGGTCCTCCACTGGCTCCTAATGATGTCCATCCCACGAGGGTGGCACATACCCAATAAACAGGGCAAGGTCCTCTGGCATAGGAAGGCAGATCGAGGGTCGGACGTGACCTCTGCAGCGTGATCGCATCTCCGGTCATCGCGCCAATCTGGGCTGGGTCACGGTATCCTCACTACCTCTGCCCATCTCCATGGGCACCGAAGGTGTGGAACCCTCCGAGTAGACATGAGTGGGGCAATCCTCTAATGGGTCGGTCTCCGAGTGGCTCGTACGAGGAACGTAGTCGGGGTAGTCGCGAATAGTCGAGGTGGCAGGGCGAGCACGTCGAGTCTGCTCATCGTGAGGTCGGGCACTCTCGAACACCAAGTCATCTCCATAGGGGGAAGTGGGGGAAAATTGGAAGCTGGAAACCGGGTGAGCGAAAGGGCATCCCATGTAAGCAATAATACGGACTGTACAGCGACCCACAAAGTGGTACGAGCGGTGATTCGGGTCATAGTGCCCCTCCCAAACTAGCGTATCAATGAAGATCACAAATGATGCCATCGTCCTCTGGAGACGTAGTGGAAAGAAAGGAAGATAGACGAAGTGATAATCTTAAAGAATCTCAGTAAGGAAATCCTCTTATCCTAGTGTCATCATCTATGTTCTCAGGAACCTTGGGCTTATTATAAAAGGTGAGCATGCATCAGGTTCATTATTAGATTTGCAAATATAATTATCCAAGGTCCGTGTCTTTTAATATGAATCTTGATGCTATGAATGCAAAATATCATATCATGAATGCATGGTGATACCATATGCAAACATCACTTTAACATGGCATAAAGGAACATGTTACATGAGTGGCATAAGGAAAACGTGATACTTCCACATAAATTCTTTCCTTTTTCTTTCTCCTAAGTAACATTAAGTTCATCATTCTCTTCATCATGGGGCCACCCTAATAACTCTTCCCTTTTGAGAGTTTATAGGTTATGAGCTCATACCTAACTAGTCATCACTAGTTCTTGCTTGTCCTAAGATAAGCATAATCCCAACTCCCGGAGTGCGAGTTAGGGGGCTTATATCATCTCCTTTTGCTAGGGTGATCCACGTCTACCAAGAAGTAGATATTGTCTTCTTTGCCCTTTTCCTAGGGGCGCAAGGTTTTGTTTCCTCCTTTTGCTAGGGAGAAACGCATTTTATATCACTTTACCATTAGCATGTTATATTAAGATGTAAGAACACAACTGATCATATAATGTCACATGCTATATTACTTTTACAAATGCAACTAAGACATTCCAAGTAAGATCATAACATACTATAACCATCTTTATGCAAATATAATCATCACATAAACTTTAAGTACATCCATTGATATCATATTATAAAGCAAACACTCATAATAATTCCTTAATCAATTAAACTTTTAATCGGGTAAACCCAACTTTTGAATTTATTCTTTTATGCATCTAAGGGATCAATTCTAATGAGTCTCACTAATTATCCAAGCTTATAATTAGCACCAAACGGCATTACTCAGTTTGGGCAGACATTATTGATTTCCATTGCAAGGTTCTAGGAGCTACGTCTTTGACCCTTTATAAGTTTCGTCTTCTCCTAAGGTGCTAAAATTAATTCCTAAATCAATTATAAGTGGTTCCTACACTTATACACTTAATATAACACATCTCTCCCATTTTCAAATATGCTAAAAGCAGAATCCATAATTTCAACTGTAAGAGTTCTAGAATTCATGTTTTTACAGTTTTCTAGTTACTAATTTCTCTTTTAGTGCTAAGAGTCAATTTTATACCAAAAGTTACCAAGTTTTTTATGATCAAACAATCCCAAATAGAATTTTATCATATTAAAACAGTTTTAGCAGTGACTAAAATTAAATGGGTCAAGGACGTGCAAAATCCTAACTTTACGGTTTTTTAAAAAACTAGCTTTTCCTATCATGCATAGAATGGTTCCTACTTCAATAATTATAATTTTTACACATTCTAACACATCAAAATAACATCATACAACAGCAAACTTGCCAAGGCAGTGACCGAAAATTTTAATTGCAAAGGACATATAAAATCACATTTCTAAGGCATATAAATCGCTAGTTCCTCTCGGAATTAATTTAGGACTTCTAGAACTCTTTGAAAACTAATTTATTTTATCAAAGGTGCTAAAAATAGCCATAGGGCAGTAGCTAAATTAAAACATTCTTGAAGGAGGTTTAATCCATGAAATCATGTTTGTAGTATTCTTTAAACCTTCAATGCCTAAGGAAAATCTTAAGACATAGATTATTGGCCTTTGTGACTAGATGAAACTTAAACCAAGCTCATCATCATCACATGGCCGAGTTTTTGCATTCACAAGAATGCCTCCATGTAACGCCCGGGGATTGCGAAGTCGGGGAGTGATCGCCGGTGCAAGAAGGCACGGACAAGGAGCGGCTCCTGGCAGACTTCAAAAGCGGAGGGGTACATGAATGAACCGATTACACACCCGAATGAGAGGGATCCTGAGACTGTATAGGTATGGGACTATCTGATTAAGGAGGCTTATATGAATTGATTTGTACTACCTATACCAACAAGATGCATCTTCTTTTCGGTAGCCCAAACTGAAAGAACTCCACAGTTAAGCGTGCTTGACTTGGAGCAATTTTGGGATGGGTGACCTCCTGGGAAGTTTTCCTAGGAAGCGTGCGAGTGAGGACAAAGCATGCTGAAAAGACCCGTGTTGGTTTGTGGGGACAGTCGTCAACCCATGAAGCGGCGGGGATGTTACAAATGGTATCGAGCCTGCACCTCTCCCAAGACGGTGTGGTTGAGGGGGATCGAACCAAAGTCAGTGGTGGGCATGTAACGCCGGGGATTGCGAAGTCGGAAGTGATCGCCGGTGCAAGAAGGCACGGACAAGGAGCGGCTCTGGCGGACTTCGAAGCGGAGGGTACATGAATGAACCGATTACACACCGAATGAGAGGGATCCACGAGGCTGTATAGGTATGGGACTATCTGATTAAGGAGGGCTTATATGAATTGATTTGTACTACCTATACCAACAAGATGCATCTTTTTTTTGGTAGCCCAAACTGAAAGAACTCCACAGTTAAGCGTGCTTGACTTGGAGCAATTTTGGGATGGGTGACCTCCTGGGAAGTTTTCCTAGGAAGCGTGCGAGTGAGGACAAAGCATGCTGAAAAGACCCGTGTTGGTTTGTGGGGACAGTCGTCAATCCATGAAGCAGCAGGGGATGTTACACTCCACATCCAAACCTTTACTTGAGATAAAAAGGGTAAGTCTTTGAGCTCTAGGAATTTTTAGTGATAGCAAAAATCATAAACATGCTAGGTTCTTCATTTTATTCTTCTTTATAAAATAGAGTGGGAGCTCTAAAGTAAATATGAGATGCATGTTCAATTCTTTATTTTAGTGCTCTAGGTCCCTTAGAGTATTCACTCTAAATCAATAATCAACTTTAAGGTTGAAATAGGTAGGCTTCAAGTTTAATTAATTAGGTGATATATGCAATCTTCATTTTAGTCTTTGATATGATAAGGTGATGGCAAGGAAATATAAATATGAATGTAAGGCTTGAATATAAATATGAAAATGTAAACTCTAGTTTTAATCTTTAAGTTGAGGTGATGACTTGAAGAATAAATATGCTAGGCAAGAAATGTAAATATGAATGCAAGTTCATTTTCTATCTTACTAGAGCTCGTACAAGACTTTAAAGGAACATAAACCTCAACCCCAAACTTATCTTAGCAAGATAAAGCAAGTTTTAGAGTTCGTTATACCAAGGTTTTCAATAGAACCTTATGGTGTGAACTTCATCATCAAGCTTAAGGAAATGGATTTGAGGGAATAAATCAAGTTAAAGAATCCATCTTTGGGCTTTAGAGAACATCATCTTGATGATGACAAAGTCATCCTCTAATGTTCTCATCATCAAGCTATCATTCTTCCATATTCTTTTAAGATAAAAAGGAAAACCAAAAGCTTGAAGAAAGGAAATATGGCCGAAGCCAAGGAGGAAAAAAAGAGCAATCTTTAAGACTCTAAAGGCCATGACTCAATGATACACCAACACCACCATTATGTGCCCTCATCCTTGAATTATTTTTCCCACCAAATCAAGCTTCAAAAACAAAAAGGAAGGAAAAGAGAAACTGAAATATCTTGTGATCCAAAGACCAAGTTTCAAGCTTTAGAGGTTACACAAATGATGATCTCATTCAAAACCTTCATCATCAAGCCAACGTTTTTCTTAGAAAATAAAAGCTCCAAGGACGAAAAAGGGAAGAAGAAGAAGAAGAAAGTTTAAAACCATGAGATTTCTAAAATGAAACTTGTTCATAGTAACACAACAAAATCTATCATCCAATCTAACAAAGAAAAAATTATAAAACCTTTTAGAATAAAATCCCTTCCAAAAGAGCTTTTCTTTAGCAAGATGTAGAGCTTGCTTCTTTGAAGAGAACAAGAAGAAAAATTCTTCCTTGAAGTGAAAAGGAAGATTCGGCCAAGGGAAAAGCCAAGGGGTGGAATATTTTTCTTTAGTTTTAGTGTCTAGGAATGGAAAGGCTATGTATCTTGGAGATGTTTTATGGTTGAGTTGTGGTGGTTTGAGGTTGTAAGGTGGTGGTGAATGGTGGTTCTTAAGGAAGATGAAGAAGATAGAGGAAATGAAGAACTCTTGAGTTCTTGAAGAAGAGAGAGAAAACTTAAGGCAATTCTTGCAACTTGGTAGAGAAAATGAGCAAATGGCACCAAGTTCTCTTTAGGTGTGTATTTATAGAAAAATTTCAACATTGGGAGGATGAGGAGGAGGGGTGGCCATAACACACATGGAGGGAAAGGAAGAAAATATCTCTTTTTCATGGCATGGTGGAAGCATGGCTAGGTATGGTCTTAGGTATGGGCAAGTATGGCTTCAAGCATAGCTCTTTGAATGTGAAATTTCCACCATGTGATGGAATTTGGGGGAGGAGTGGCCGATTGGGATTAGGGAAAAATGGGGAGGAAATATCTTATTTCAATGTTGGTTTAGGAGTGTGTTTAGGGATTGATTTGATTAGGCCTTGGATTAGGGGTTGAAATTAAGCGTTTATGTGAGAAAGTGAATGATCAAGGTTGTCTAAGGCATGATTAAAGAGAGTTTTTGCACCATTATTGAAATCAAAATTCATAAGTTTTCAATCAAAAACATAATTCCTTAATTTAAGGAAATGGAAAGAGAAAACACTATTCAAGATTCCATAATATAGAATCTTGACATAAGATAGGAATTTAAGTTCATCTAAGCAATCTTAGGTTCTAATTAATCTTAATAAATTATTTGACTCTTGATTAATTAACAAAATTAATTAATCTTCGATTAGAACCCAATATTGCTTAGATTTCCATAATTACATTATTAGGCCTGAAATGCACTATTTCAGGGACAAAATGGTAATTCGGACAAAAATGTCCGGGGACATCCGGACTTAAACAGAGTTCATTTGTCACATATAATTAACATTCCAAACCCTCGGGAAAGTTTCCGGGCTCAAACAGCACATAAATTCACGTAGAAATGCTATATGGGTATTTTGGTCATTTAGAGCCAAAAGTCCAGAAAATGAGATTTTTTATCTCTGCAACAGTCACAACACGTCTAATCCCCTTTCAAACATTGAGTTGACCCTTCAAGGTCGCCGGGTCGGCTATCCCCGAATTATAGGTAAAATGACATTGGGGGCATTTTGGTCATTTGTGCTCAAACAGAAAAATCGGAGGGTTACAAAAACAATGATTTGGCATTGATATATTTAACAAAATACCATGCTTTCTTTGTTACACTCGGGGACTAAGAATTTCCATCCTCTTACTAATATTTTCCCTCCTTGCTTGCCAAAAAGATGTGTAAAAATAAATAGCATTCTCCTTAACAAATAACAAACAAAATTACCAATACTTTTCATTTGTGGCAATTGATAGGTCTCGAGCAAGACCTCACAAATTGTCTCTGTATTCTCACCTTGACTAGAAGGTAGAAATTGCCATCAACAAATTCATCCTTCTTCATCATTGGTATGGTGCCATAGAAGACACCTGCAATTGAAGTCACAGCAATTTGTGGGTTCGGTATTTCTGGTTAATGCTCGAACTACTGCATTGAAATTTGGTGTTGGAAAAATTCTATATGCTCAAACTGTGGAGGAACATAACTTTCCTATAAGGAATCCAACCATTTCTAAACATCTTGTTACAAGATTAAAGATAGAACTCTTTTTTTTTTTTTTAACCTTTCAAGACATTCAACAAACATTGTATGCATCATTTTATCCTACCTCAATTTGGAAAATGGCAAATCAACTGTACAACAGATTCTTTTAATGAGGTAGAGGGAGGCAAGGCAAATCAGTGATATCATGAAAATCAAGAACAAAATGTTAGTTTACCTTTGATTATACACTTGATGAGATATAAACAAGTGAACTTTGCTGAGTCTTGCATTACACTGACCAACCGGTAAGTGTGGGCTTTTGGCACTAGAAGCAAACAGACCCATTTTGAAAACTGCATAGAGAATCAATGACCTGCAAGATTCAAGCTTCCAAGTTTGATTCTAGAGTTTTAGTGTGGGTTAGGAGTGAGAGGTAGTAGTTCCATTTGTAAGTAAAATAGAGACATCAGTTGTTGAGTTGCTGAATTGCAATGCGGAGATAACTTTGGCAACTCTCTTTGAAGCTCATCGATATGGCAGTGGGTATTCACTTCAACCCACTTTCTAGTTTTTATTGAGATTGCTCTGTTAGTTTGAAGGGAGAGGTGAGTAGGGGCGACACAAGCGATTTGAGATTTCAGGACATAGAAGGAGAGTGGAGGAAGGATGCGGTCATGGGCTTTTTGCTTTATCTTTCAAATAATTCTTTTATTCTTTTTTGCTTTTTTAAGTCCCCTCATCATGCCACCCTATGCCTTCAGAGAGACTAGGCACAATAAACCTCTCCCCTTCCGTGCCGTATGCATCGCTTTTGTGCGTCAACATAACATTCCTAGGCTTATAGTGTTATGCATTTCTTTCTCTTCCCTTTCAATTATCTAGAATGGTTGTACGTTTGGTAACTTTTCACCCAATTGAGGTCTTAGACAAGGGGACCCCTTTGTGCTTTGCATGGAAAAACTGGCGTTACATATTTGTCGGCTAGTGGAAGAGAAAAAATGGCAACCTATTCATGTTTCGCGAGGGGGCCCTGGGATTTCGCATTTATTTTTCGCAGATGATATCCTTCTTTCCTGCAAGGCCTCTACTTCTCAGGTTCAAATGGTACTTAATGCTCTCAAGAGATTTTTGTGCTGCCTCTGAACCCAAGGTAAATGTTAATAAATCTAGAGTCATGTGTTCTAAAAATGTGTCCAACTATCGGCATGAGAATTTTACTACCATATCTTCTATCCGTTTCACCACGGATTTGGGCAAGTATCTTGGCATTCCACTTAATCGTGGTAGAGAGAAGAAGGCCATGTTTAATGATATTATTGATAAAGTCCAATTGCGTTTAGCTTCATGGAAGGGTAAGCTTTTGAACAAGGCAGGGGGTGTGTGTCTAGCAAAATCTATATATTCTTGCTTCTATTCCTGTCCATTCTATGCAGGCGTTGTGGTTTCCGCAGACTATTTATTCGAAACTCGACTCGTACACCTGTAATTTCATTTGGAAGGACGATGGGGAGGGAACTCACTGCTTTAATCTAGCTGTTGGGATAAGGTAAACTCTCTCGCTCAGGTTGGGTGGTCTTGGTATAAGGGATTCTAGGCTTGCTAATATCTCTCTGTTGGGCCAAATTATCTGGAAGCTTCATATAGATTTAGACAAGCCTTGGGCTAATATTTTGCGGAGCAAATACCCTCATCAAGGGGGTCACGTATTTGCTAGCGCTACCAGAGAGAAATTTGCTCCTATCTTTGGAATCTTTTCTTCGGGATGGTTGGCAATTCAAGCTTCATTCTGGTTCTAGCTCGCTCTGGTTGATGATTGCACAGGCCAAGGGAAACTTCGTCATGAGGTTCCCTTCGTGCATATCTCTGATTTGCACCTTTGCGGGAAGGATGTTTGGAATGGGTCAGCCTGGAATTTTCATACTCTCTATAGCTGGCTGTCAGCGGAGTCTCAGCATCGTCTATCTCTTATGGCTGGTTCCATTCAGTTCGATTTAGAAGATTGCTGGCGTTGGCGTTCGGCAAGTAATGGGGAATACACTGGTACCATTGGTTTATTGAATCCCGCTTGGGGACACACATGTTCATATGAATCTCAGCTGGAATTGGATTTGGCGAATTCCTATGCCTGAGAAGATCAAGATTCTTATTTGGCTAGCCTTACATAATGCTCTTCTTGTTAATGCTATTCGCCTCCGTTGAAATCTCTCCACTTCAACTACTTGCCACAGATGTGAGTGTGAGGAGGAGGGTGTTCTTCACTGTCTGGGAGACTGCTAACTCGCTAAGCTCCTGTGGAATAGGTTGGGTGCTCATTTGTCTCCGAGGTTTGATTCTCCACCCTTCAAGTGGTTTCCGGCGCCTGAGATTGGACAATTCCTTAGGCAACGCATCATGGAGGTTGGACTCTGATTTGGTGGGTTTATCAGAATCACCGAGAATTTAAACTTGGTTTTTTTTTTCTTATGCAATTTGATCTGGAATGAGTTCAAACACTTGCAATGCAACCATAATATCCAAGCAGAAATGTTATAAAAATTCAAGATCAATAGTAGAATCAGTTCATCCGCACCTTATTCAATACAATGTCGCATTCCCTCGTTGTTCTCATGCAATTGGGTACCAGTAGTCTAGTCCCATAGACAAGCAGTAATGATACGGAAAGTACATTGATAATCTTAAGACAAAGTGTCCCATGTGCTGGAATCACTTTGATTTTTTATCGGCAGGTACACTGCTTTTGCTATCCCCCCTGTACGGGGCAGCACTGTACGCATACCGCTGATATGCAGAGAATATAACCATTTCAACACAGACCAAAATGTTTTGGTAGCCTTCTTCAATACGTTCCACACTTAGCCAGGAGAAACGGGATCGGATTATTCCCAATGCCGCCAGGAGTTCAAGCGCAATTCCCTGTATAATTGAAGAACATTAGTCGTCTTTTTGTTTTTTTTTAGGATTACAACATTAGTCGTTAAACTAGCGCACTATCTATCAAAAATGAAATATTTTAATATTCTTATTTAATATAATAAATTGTTATTGTTATTTTTTACTCTAATTTAATAAATTAAAAACTATTTCCTCTAGACAAAGAAAGAGTTTAACATGCTGTCTTTTGATTGTTTTAGAGAATGAATTGGGAGACAGAAAGGATTGGATCCAGAAATAAGAGTCTATAAACACATCTTATACCATCAAATAACATTTTTTCACTTCATGGGGTGGGGAAACAAAACAAAAAACATACATCTCATTATTCCTACCTGCTAGTAACATAAATTTCCTTAATACTTTAAATTGATGCAACATCTATCTATTTTTCTGTTTTTTTCATAGGTAGAACACCTATCTACAGTTTAATCATTCTTATATAGCTCAGAAGATGCTGGCTTAAGTCCATGCCGTCAGAAGGGTAGTGTGCATAATCTTGGATGAGTAAATTCTTCGCTAGGCATAGTTTCACACTGCTATTAAAAGACTATTAGGGATGACAAATTGAAATTGCAAACCAAAATACTAATACTCATCCGAAAAAAAAACAAAGAAAAATTGACTTTGAATAGAAGTACCATATTTCACAGATGCAAAAATTTTATATGCCAGTTCATCAATCATGTTCAAAGGACCATAGTAAAGCAGAGGAAAATACCTGCCAAAAGCAGAAAAAGACCATCCCTTTTATGCATAAAAACTTGGCAAGAGGCTTATGTGGTTCCAACTCTTTAGCAAAAACATGGTAGAAAACAACAAGTGAATATAGTGCCAGTGACACTGAAATGTTTAGAATGATTGTGATTGTCCAGCTGACCCAATTGGGATAAATTTCAAAATACTGTAGAGTTATCATCAAGATGGAGCACATCGGGCGTATGACAACAAACTGCCAAGTCCAGTTTTTGAGAAGCTTAAGCGTATGATGGTCCAGGTGAGTAGTATGAGGCTGCAAACGGTGGCCATGTTGAGTTAAACTTCACATTTATTTGTAGAAATAAACATGGAAATAAAAATAATACATTGATGAGTTCAATTAGCTTAATTGATAAATCAAGAACTTTATACTTGAATTTCTGGAGCTTCTATACATCTTATGAGTTATGAAGGACAAACAATTTTCTGCATAAGATTGGCTGCAGAGCCAAATAATTAAATCTCTCCATGTGCTGGCCACAACAAAAACTATGATGGGAGTTTTTTCATAGTGAGAAGGAAGGGGTAGTGTGGAAAACATGGTGTAAAGAAACCTATAGGTTTAAACTTCTCAAGAACACTAGGTGTAAATTTAGTACTTCAAGAAATTTTCACCTATTAAAAATGGAAAAAAAAAATAAAAGAAAGAGAAGAAGAAAAGTGCTCCTGGTCCCTTTTCATGAATCAGTTTAAAACATGATTAAAGGAAAATTAATCATGATGACAGTGGCAAAGAAAATAGATTCTAATATGAGCCTCTCAAGTAAATAGGTATATGGGATGAAACCCATTATGGTGTAATTTTGAAGGGTTGATATTAGGATCTAGGAAACTAACTCTACATGTAGCTTAGTAAAATTTGGAGTTTTGTTACCCCTGTCCATGAATTTGGGCCCATAAGCGGCGGCGCAAAGAGATGTGAAGAAACCTTTCTTTCAGTTCGCTAATAAGGACGCCGTGCCTGGGAAGGAATAGAGAGAGGAACAGTTGTTGTCAGGGAACCCATTTTTAGTAACAAAGCAAACCACACACACACACACACTATGTCACAAAATGACCCAAATATAGCATGTGCCTTGGCCCAAAACCCAAACGGTTAGAAGACAACTTAACCCATCTCACTATAAGCATATGTAGTCACCTCTTAGCAAAGCTGTCACTGTTCACGTCCTTTCACCCACTGTGTACGCTACTGTTCTATCAACAGCTAGCAAGGTGTAGAAGCTCCATTTCCTTGGTCCCAAAGTTATGGGATGGAGCTCAAGGGACAAGACTACACACTACCTCCATCTTCAAAAGGAGAAGATATGTTCGTAACGCCCTTCACTTAAACACAGCAACAAGATCACCACTGTCTGCAATTCATCTCACACACAGCAACAAGAACACAACCGGTAACCTTGCTCCCTTGAACCACAATGATAGTAATAATCACTACCCCTCACATAGTGATGCCCAAAACTAGTAAGGGCAACCTAGAATACACCCTTATTTTGGAAATTCGAGAGTAAACCAGAGAAGAGACAGGCGAAACCCCCAAGAGCTCTCCTTCTCCATGACAACACCCACATAGGCAACCACCGGAACACGAACACTAGAACCTGTAACTTAGCACCCCATAGCAACTAGAGTATCACTTCTCACATAGCCACGCCCAGAACCAGTAAAGGGCGACCGGAAAGATGCCCTCATTCTGGAAACACCACTAGAGAGAGACACTGAAACGGCATCCTGGCAAAAAGGGGAGAGGAAAGGCTTCCATTCATCCATTACCATCTCCAAGGGCTGGCATTACCTGTTCTTTGCCCAAAGCCACGTGGGAGGAAGTTCCCAATTCTACCATTTTCTCACCATTTCCTCACAAGCTCACGAACCAAAGGATTAAGGTATTGTTTTACATCTTTAATCTATTTCCAAAACTCTGGACAGCGACAAAAAGAAATCTGGACACTACAGGCTACTTCATTTATTATTGCCTTCGAAATAGCGTTTTTATGAAAATAAACATATTCATTTGTCTCTATGAAATCTTTTTGTTTCTTGACGATTAACTTGTCATCAAAAACTTGTTGACATTCAAAGGAAAACATCCAATATGGTCCACGAGTAATCTCAGCATTAGTTGAGAATCCCATTACATCTCTTGTTATTAGTCATAATTAGTCACAAGAATAACAAATAATATCAAGAGCTGTTAATATGGTATATCCTCCAAGATATTAGATATAAAACCATTAATGTACAAGTCTAGAAACTAATTCATTTATGTGATGCATCATTTCTGTACACAAAATCATGCGAAAGACGTGAAAGCTGACATGTTTAATCAAAACTTAACAAAAATTGAATGAGTAGCAACCACCTGAAATAGAGTCATTGGAAATGAGTGGTGAATCTCTCTTCCTTTGATCTCATCCGGCACTATGTTATTACTCAAGGAGATGTTCAAATAACTGTACATCAAACCCAGGAACTTAGCTATCACCTGCAGTTAGCACACTAAGTTGTAAATTTTAATGCATCAAATTTCTACCTGAAAAAAAAATTTATATATTTGGAACGAAAGTACTTGAAGTGTTCCCCACCATCAACAAGTATAAATTCTTACCAGAGCCTCATAACATTCTTTAATTGATTCCAAAAATGTAAAAAATGCTTCACTTCCAAAAAAATTTATCAGACCAACGTAGGAGTCCACAGCATATAATGGGGCCATAAGGATGATAAGTATTATGGCTTTTTGCTCCTTCGGTTTCTTCCAGTTTAAAACATGTTCTGATAGTAGCTTCATAGAAAAGTGCACTGTTATCATGACACACAAAGTTGATCCCCACAAAATGATCTGTGCAGGATGCATTTTTTGTTATCTCTGCAGCTGAGCTTGGCAGGAGTGTGGATATTGAGCCTGCAGAAGGATGCCTAAGGTGCATAAGGAAACTTATCTAAAGATAAATAATATGTAGAATGAAAACATGCAGGACTCCAATGCAATACATGAGCTGTTTTAACAAAGGTTTACAAAATGTTTTAGCTTTCAAGAAAATATAATGTAAACAGGAAAATTGTTTTCCAAGATGTTAATTGACAAGGAAGCCCTTTTGCCAAGTTTGAAGTTAGCATTTCTAAGAAATAATTGGCAGTCTGAGCATTTCTCATTAGTTTCTTTGTTACTTCTATAAACACTGATTAATCCTTATCTGCTTATCCTAGAAACAGGGAAGAATGAAAATTACTTAACCAGATCTCTAACATCTTCCCAACCTGATTCTTAATCTAGTTTATTTCTTCAAATTTAAAATTGCTCCTGGGCTGGCACTGTGCACACCTTAATTTGAACACGTAATGAAGAGTCTGTTTAAATAAGAATACACTGCCAATGGGCATAGGATCAAAAGGAGTTATTCCAACTTTGAGAACATGGCTGGAAGTAAATCAGTTGATTCAATTTGTATTCATAACTTAAACGTAAGAAAAGAAGAAACAAAGGCAAAGCTTTCCTAGTCCATTTTACCTAAGTTTATTTTGCATACCAAAGCACCATGTTCCTCATGATTAGAATGCTTACTACCTAACCACAGTATCACACTGTGCTTCCCTGTCTCATTATATTAAAAAACTGCTACGCCCTTCTACTGTTTTGTCAACTATACTCTGAAGGCATCTAATTCTCTTTCTGAATAATTTGTTGATCAGGCACAATCTTGTTTGTATTGGATCCATTCGAAGTACAAATTTCAACAATTATAAATGCGTCATGTGTAAATCAAAAGCAGCCAAAACTAATTGCCTCATGCTGCTCTCTTGATCATCTCTGAACATGAAACACTCAGATGCTTCCCCATTTTTCCTCATAAATTTCAACAGTTCAAGATTGATAATCCCCAACACGGGGTCATCTATGCCACCGAGATTATTCTATGACCAGGTCACACTCTTTTTCTATCAAATTTAAGTTGTGATCCAACGCTGATCCTTAACTTACAAAACAAATGGCCATGGTCTGTGACTCTGTGTTCTGTGGTCTCTCAAATGAAAATTCAAATACAGATAAAAAATTTAAAAAAGCAAAAACACTTTTGCTTGCTAGTGTTGCTATATTATCAAAATAATGAAAAAATGACAAGCAATAAATCTTATATTTCCTTCTGTTCCCCATGTAGACCAACCAAATACAAAACATCACCTAGAAAAAAATAGATCGTTTCTGCAGAGACCAGAGTTGAGCTACCAAATAGAACATCACCTACGGAAAGAAAAAAAACAGTTTCCGCAGGCAAAACGTAATGTCATATGAACGAAACAGAAGAGAGCATCTGCATTTGACCAAACATACAAAATCTTTTACCCTGAACCAGATGGGTCAACGGACTCAATACTCAATACAGAAAACTGGTTAAGCTGCATTCAAGATGAACAACTGAACAGAGATTATTAATCAACCGAACAAAAGGAAGGCAGACAGATGAGTGGAATTGTCAATAACTATATAAGCTGATGATGTGACTCAGCAATTACACTGAACCACTGGATTAAGTTCAGGACGTAGAAACTAACATCAGGGTGAAGCTGAAATGGCGGTCTTACCAAGGTTCAAAACTTTCCTTCGCCTCCTCCTTTGGAGGGCACACAGAGCATAAGATCGCTTTGAGTTTGCGAGACTTGATGGTGTTTGTTGCTAAAGAATCGTTGATTGTCTCGAGTCAAATGTTGTCTCGTGGACCCAACATACGCGGAAACCGTGCTACAAATAAAGGTGGATTTGCTTTCTATCACTGCCTAGAGATCCCCGTGCAATCTGTTTTCTATAAATTATTTCGGATACATTACACTCACCTCCCTGCGATTTATAAGAAGAAAACTCACATTTTTCTAATTGTCCAATCTATATTTACACCTCTCACTAATATAACACTATTAGTAAACTTAACAGAATAATATTTTTATAATATTAATAAAATTATAAGGGTATTTTTATAATATTAATAAAATTATAAGGGTATTTTTATAATTTTATTAATTAAAAATAGTTAATATCATAAAAATGATATTCTGTTAAGTTTCTGAAAATGAGATATGTAACTATAACTTAAATACTTAAAATTTGATAAGCAGAGGGAGTGTGAGTAGGGGATGTGAGTGTAGGTTGGACAACTAAAAAGTATGTGAGTTATATTTTTACAAATATTGGTGTAATTTACCCAATTATTTTTAGGTTTTCATTACCTTTTTTTTCTACCAGTGAAGGCTAGGGTACATCACATGCGGTGCAAGCACTAAACGTTTGCG
This sequence comes from Dalbergia cochinchinensis, assembly GCA_031216125.1. Lineage (NCBI taxonomy): Eukaryota > Viridiplantae > Streptophyta > Magnoliopsida > Fabales > Fabaceae > Dalbergia > Dalbergia cochinchinensis. Next base: position 26,256,091 of record CM062375.1, on the reverse strand, counting down.
TGGGTAAATGTTTGATGGCGAATTTTGCCATACATTGTGCCAAGTATGGTGTGTCACACACCTTGGCCTACAATGGGAAATCTGTCCATTAATATACTAATATTATAGTTCTATCGGTTTGAGATATCATTTGGCCACCTATGAAGCCGGTTAAGGGTATCTGTAACACCCTAAAAATTATTTAAAAATTAATTTGGGTATTACTAGTTATAATTTCAAAAATCTGATAGTTTTAGTAATGATAAGGATGGTCCAAGGGATTTGTTAAAAAAAAACATGAATAGTAACCTTGTGGGCCCCACGGGGCCGTCGGGACAGTCGAAACACTAGAATTGGGACTCGGAGATACCCGAAATTAAGAAATTAGAGGATTAAGATTGGAAATAGTAAGGAATGAGGATTGCATACCTGGAATTAATTTTCGGGCTATGTTTGATTACTCGGGTACATTGTTTTACCCATTCAGTGAAATTTTGGTGTGCGATTTCTAACACTGAAAGTTAATTTAATCTTTACAAAATTAATGAGCTTATCCATTTATATCAAGTGAATGGCTAAGATTCAATCTTGAATTACAAGATTCAATCCTAGCCATCCATATTTCTTTCTTTCTCAAGAAGTCTTCATTTATATTATATAATATCTATGTTAAATTACAAGATAAAATCAAACCAACCAACCTTATCTCTCCATTTATAACATTCTCGGCCAAGTAAACCAAGGAGACAGCCTTCATTTTCTTCTTCCAAACCTCCATTTCCAAGTTCTAAATCCTCAAAACCCTAGCCTAGCTTTGTTAAAACCTCAAAGTTTCTTCACCAAACTTGTTCTACACCTCAACCCCTACAAATCTAACCGATTGGAATTTCAATTCTCCATCAATCCTCACCTTGATACCTCACTTTCCTACTGATTTAGGAAGATTTTGGTGTGATTTAGGAGCTTTGAAGTGAAAGGAATCAACCTTGGAGCACCTTGGAGCCAAGGATCCAAAAGACACCAAAAGGAGGGTTTTCTTTGGCCTTTTAGTTTCAAAATTTTTTGAAACTTTCTGACTGGTTTTAATTCAAAATTTCTGGATGTATTGGTTGATGATAGATAGATATTGATGTGTTTAATTTGGTGGAGAGTTTGGATGATGTTAAAAATCATTTTTGCTAAAGAGAAATTGAAACATGCGTGCTGGATTTTCGGTTCTGTTCTAGACAGTAGATAATCACGAATTTTTTGGGTAAATTGTTGGTATTTTTATGAGCTATAAAAATTATATGTTGAAGCTAACATCTTAGGCTAGTTCCATGAATTTTCTTGAGCTCTGATTTCAATTTATACTACCTTAAAAAAATCTAGGACTGAACCAGTACCTATGCTGCCTGAACTGTTGGAATTAAAGCTGTGAATTTGTCCAATTTTGTTATCATAACAAATGATTGAATTATCCTTTGAAATTTTTATAGGATGTTGATAACATCTCAAACTATAACCATGATTTTTATTCTGACTTTATTCAATCATTTTCTAGGATTAAAAATTATGAGATTTTGGTTACAGTGAGGTTTGAGTGGTTTCTGACCACCTGTAACATCCTAATTTTTAACCCAATACTCTAGAACATATTTAGGTTAATCATTAGTCGGTTACGTCATAGTCTCCTCTTTACTTTAAAATACTTAGCGGAAAATACTAGTAAATTTTTTTTTGAATTTATAAAAGCAAAGTAAGAGCCGCACGACACGATGATCAATAAAGCATGGATGGAAATAAAGCAAACATCTCATCATAAAATATAGCAAGTAAGGGCACATCACAATAAAACTAAACTGCATATTTATATATAATATGATATTCCCACTTATGTAGAGTGGGACTTAGTTTGATACATCTGGAATAGAAATACATGGAAAACGAAAGTACAACAAAAGCATAAAAAGAAACTCTCCTAACTCTAGTGCGCCTACAAATAGATAGCCTCAAGACAAAAGGAGGCTATCCAAGCCTAGTTAAAGCTCGGGTACCAGAACACGACGGTCATCGCTTACTGCAGGCCTCTCTGGAAAGGAGGGATGTATCCGATCCACTGGGCTATCTTGGCCGGAGTGGCTATGCGCTGCATCGGTCGGGCGTGAGCTCCATGGTGGGGAATCATCCTCACCCGTCCTCCACGTACCGGCTGAGCGACAGAAGCCTCACTACCCTCCCCAACATCCATCAGCACGATGGGGGAGGATCCCTCGGAAGGTACCTGAGTGGCAGAGTCCTTGGAAGGGTTCGTCTCGGAGAATGATGAGGGCGAGCAGGGCACATACTGTGGGTAGTCCTGGATGGTAGAAGCTGTCGGTGGGGTGTGGCGGATCCGCTCCTCTCGAGGGCGTGCGCGCTCGAACACGAGGTCGTTGCCAAAGGGTGAGATAGGAGAGAATCGATGGCTGTGTACGGGGTGACTAAAAGGCCGTCCAACAAACATAAATACACGAACGACGTAGCGACCCACAAAATGGTATGACCCGTGGTCCGGATCATGATGCACCTCCCACGTTGGGGTAACCACGAAAATCACGAACGTCGCCATCTGAAGACGTGATGGAAAGAAAGAGATAGAGGGAGTGAGAATCTTGCTAAAGAATCTCAATAGGGTCTCCTACTACCTAGGTGTCATCATCTACGTCCTTAGGAACCTTGGGTTTAGTATACAAAATAAGTGAGCATGCATAAATGTCTATTTTTAGGTTTTAAAACATAATTAGCCAAGGTCCGTTCATTTTAGCATGATTCTTAATGACATGGATGCAACATATTAAAGAATGTATACATGGCCCTACTTAATGCAAGGATAATTATCGTAACTTTAAGAACATCATAATAGTGGTATAAAGTGACAATTAAATTCTCATATGGGAAACTTTGTGACATAAACATCATACTTTACTTCCTCACAGGCCACCCTAAAAGACAATCGCTCTGGGGGTGCTCGGCCGAACCGGTGTCACCCAAAACGTGTCACATCTCTAGGTTATGAGCTCATACCTTAACTAGTCATCACTAGTTCTTACTTATCAATCCCGATAAGCGTAACATAATCATAAACATAATCCCGACTTATCCAGTACGGGCTAGGGGGCATTTCTTGGGGGTGCTCGGCCGAACCGATGTCACCCAAGAATTCATCTTGGTACCGATGTCACATGAGTTCTCTGGAGGTGCTCGGCCGAACCGGTGTCATCCGAGAACTCATCTTAGTACTTCATAAATAAAAATCTCATAGGTTTTCAAAAAACTTTCTAAGTCCCCAAATTTGTCAGAAATTCGGTGGCATAACAGCGGCATGCCGAATTTCTTCCAAATTTTATTTTATGCCACATAAGTCAATCAAACATACATCCTCCATCATAATTCCATGCATTCATGTAACACCCTAGTAATTAACCAAATACACCTAGGTTGAATCTGATTAATGACTAGACTTTACTCCTTGCTTTGGTTCTTTCTTCATAATTTGAAAATACTTAGTGAAATTACGAGCCATTTTTTCTTTAAAAAAACATAATTGAAAACGTGAGCCGAGTACAACATGAACGAGTAAGCGGACTATAATAAGACGTTTAAGGATATATCACATCATATCACTTTGGCTCCATCATATAACATCCATAAGCACATTATAACATATATTTACATACAATAACCTCACTCAAAGGGTGGGTTATGATCATACATCATTGTCTTATGCAAACCCATAAAAGAAAATATACATAAGGAAATACATGCCCCTAAACTAGGTAACTCCATAAGCCGGGAAGGTTATCCTAAAACTAGGGTGCATGAACACACATAAATCTACTAAGAACCTTCTATGGCCACTGTCTTGGAAATGGGGGAATAAATCCGATCCACTGATGGGCTCCCTCGAGAGGGGACACACGAGATGCACCAGGCTGGGGTCGCATGGACGACCTTCTTGCTAACCTTGGCTGAACAACTGTTTCCTCACTACCCTCTCTTACACGTGTGGGAGTAGGAGCAGAGCTCTCAGAATATACATGAGTAGGAGTGTCCTCTGAAGGATCAGTTTCAGAATATCTCGTCTCAGGAACATACTCTGGAAATCCATGGACAGCAGATGAAGCGGGATAAGAACTTAACATCCTTTCATCAAGTGGACGTGCATGTTTGAAAACCATTTCATCGCCATAGGGAGAAGTAGGAGAAAATCGATAACTAGGGACAGGATGTGCAAATGGACGACCTATGTAAATAAAAACACGAACTGTGCACCTCCCTTCAAAATGATACGAGCGATGCACCGGATCATAGTGGAATTCCCAAGTAGGGGTATCAACGAACAGGACGAATGTTGCCATTTGAATCTGGAGACAATGACGAAAATAAAGAAAAGGGAGTGAGAATCTTGCTAAAGAATTCTCAGTAGGGTACCTCCTTCTCTGATGTCATCATCAAAGTCCCCAGGAACCTCGGGATTATTCTAAAATAGTGAGCATGCAAAGATTCATTTTAAGTTCGGACAAATACTTAACCGAGGTTCGTCAATTTTTAATCATGCGTCTTATAATGCATCATAATCTTAACATGTCATATTTACAATGAACTTTTCCTTTATCATTACATCATATTCCTCATCATCATTATCAAAATAACATGTATAAAAGAACGTCATATAATATTAGCTACACATGGACACAGTGCACATATTTCATTTCTTTAGTGCCTTAGGTGACTTAAAATCTTATCATCATCATTATTTTCCTTGGGCCACCCTATACTCCACCCTTTTGGGAGTAATTTAGGTTATGAGCTCATACTTTACTAGTCGTCACTAGCATATACTTATCCCTTTTGACAAGTTAAAGTCCCGACTCTACCCTTTTGAGAGAATGGGTTAAGGGGCTAAAATCACCTTTTCACCACCTATGGTCTGATGGTTCCAAAGGATCATTTTCTTATAAGTTTAAGTCACCATTAAATCTTTGCATATTATATCACAATACAATTCATAAACATCATAGCATTTTCTCATTTATAGTCTTAAGCTAGAATAATATATATCAACTATAATCATGCATCTGGGAGATTCTCAGGAAAGAGAGGTGGGTCACAATGGACACGCTTAAATACCAAGTCTTTCCTTAGCCAGAACCTTTCCAAATTACACTTTTACAATGATACACTTTCTTCTAGCAACAAAGGTAAATTTTACATAATAAAGAATATTTCATGCATAAGCATTCTCATTATTTGCAACAGCAACTATAACATGCAAGCCAGGAAATCATTTAATGATATCAAGTACTTAATAAGCATCCAATACTTACATAGAATTATCAATTATAGAACTAATTAGTTATGCACCTAAGGGATTTATTACCATCCTTATGATTATTTATAGGCCTTAAGAACACTATTAAATCAAATGGGGTAGCATAGGTAGTAATTTGTTCCTAAGGTTTTACGGTATGCTAGAAGTTATGTTTTAAATCCTTTCTTGTTACCAGCTTTCCCTATGATGCTGAAATTAGTTACTAAACCAATTATGAATCATTCTCCCTTATTTAAACATAATAAAACCTGGTTCTTATTGTTGCTAAAGATTCTGGATAGAATGCATAAATTTCATTCCCTAGAGTTCTAGAAATCTTATTTTTACGATTTTCTAGTTGCTAAGTTCATTTTTAGTGTTCGGGATCAATCCTAGTCTAATTAATACCAAATTTTTCATAGCTAACTAATCCTAGATAGAATTATAACATACTAAAACAGATTTGGCATTGGCTAAACTTAAAGGGGTCAAAAACTAGGTAAATTCTAGCTCTTCGGTTGTTCTAGGGAGCTAGTTTTATCTCTAACATGCACTGAATCATTCTCTTAACAATAAACCATAATTATCACAACTTCAAACATATCAAATCATTATCATACATTGATACTAAACTCAGATCAGTGGCCGAATCATGAACCTCATGCAATTACATAGAATCATATTTTAAGTGCATATAAAATACTAATTCCCCGTAAAATCCTTGCAAAGTCTTAAAACTCATTTAGAAACTAGTTCTTTTGTCAAACTTGGGAGGATCTTCACAATTAAAATTCTCACTTAAGATAAAAGGAGTAAGTCTTGAGCTTTAGAGATTTAGGTGACATCTTAGAATTATAAACATGCTATGCAACCTTATTTTAATCTTATCTTTATAAGGTGATAGCTTGGAATTATAAACATGATATGCAATTCCATTTCTTTATCTTTAAGATTTAAGGTGATGACTTGAAAATTAAACATGATGTAAGAACTTGAAATATAAACATGATACAAGAAACTGGAGCGGCGGTAATCCGCATACCCACGACGAGAGAGGAGAAGAGAATATTAAGAAACCGGAGCGGCGGTAGTCCGCACAGGACGGGTGAAGGGAGAAGAGAATTATTATTACATCTTTTTAAGCTCCAATCTCAAGACTTTTTAAAGAATAAATTCTTTAACTCCAATAATCATATTTCTTTGCTTGTGATACATGGCCAAGTCTTTGAGCTCTAGGATCTTTAGGTGATGACATAAAATAAACATGCCATGCGTTGATTCTTTTAGCCATTATAAAATAAAGTGAGAGCATAAATTAAATATGAGATGCAACCTCTTTATTATCTTGAAAGATTAAGTGATGACTTGAAACATAAACATGAAATACAAGCTTGGAAAATACATCTTTCAAGTTCTAAACTAAAAATCTTTGTTTTAGCATCATAAAGCATTATTCTTTAAAGTTTTGCATCAAGTGGAATTTTCAAGCTTTAGAGGCCTAATTTGTGATGGATTTACAACCCACCCTCAAGGTCCTCATCATCAAGCCATCATCTTAGTTCCACCTAGGCCATATGGCCGAATTGGTTAAAGAAAAATGAAGAGGAAAACCGAAATGAAAAGCTAAGGTAAGTTCATAATTTCATCATTTTGAGCTAAAAACACAACTCCTCAAAGCATAGAAATAAATTTAGAAACTACTCCCTACCTAATCTGAGTTGAAGAAGAGGAAGAGAACTTGATTTCTTGAAGTGAAATGAAACAAAATCTCTTTGAAAAATTGAAGAAAGAATTCAGCCAAAGAGGAGGAAGAAAGAAAGTTTTTGGTGCTCCTAAAAACTAGTTATGAACAAAGCATTCCAAGACCACTCAAGCAAGCCTATTTATAGAAGATTTTGAGGCTTCTAATTGGCCAAAATGAGGAGGTAGTTGGCGGAATTTTGCAGGAGAAATAAGGGAGGAAAAATCATTTTAGACAAAGTTGTATGAAATTAAGGAATTATGTCTCTTATGGTGACATTTTGGCATTTTGTTTTAGTGCAACTTTTGGCAATAATTCAGCTGCATAATGGCATCAATAATTTCATCCATTACAGCCCAAAGAAGTGAAATTTGTGTGTTCCATGCATTATTTAGGTGTAGGCAAGGTATTCATGTAATTTAGAGAATTTACAGTTAAGGGCTTAAGTGAATTAGTAAGCAATTTGGGTGTTTTTGAGCAATTTTGGGTTCTAATCAATCTAAATACATAATTTTGACTCTAGATTAATATTTAGAATTTAATAAGCTTTAATTTGAGCCCAATATTGCTTAGGTTTCGGTATACGAATCAAAAATCCCGAAATTCAAAAGCGCCAAAAATAGGGGCAAAATCGTACTTTCACTTAAAAACTGCCCGAGGCCACCCGAGCTTAACCTGTAACATCCCCTGCTCCTTTATGGATTGATGACTGTCCCCACAAACCAACACGGGTCTTTTCAGCGTGCTTTGTCCTCACTCACACGCTTCCTAGGAAAACTTCCCAGGAGGTCACCCATTCCAAAATTGCTCCAAGTCAAGCACGCTTAACTGTGGAGTTCTTTCAATTTGGGCTAACGAAAAGAAGATGCATCTTATTCGTATAGGTAGTACAAATCAATTCATATAAGCCCTCCTTAACTGTATAGTCCCATACTTATACAGTCTCATGATCCCTCTCATTCGGGTGTGTAATCGGTTCATTCATGTACCCCTCCGCTTTCGAAGTCTGTCGGGAGCCGCTCCTTGTCCGTGCCTCCTTGCACCGGCGATCACTCCCCGACTTCGCAATCGCTGGGCGTTACATGCCCACCAGCTTCCGCTTGGTTCGTCCCCGAACCACACCGTACTAGGAGAGGTGCTGGCTCTGATACCATTTGTAACATCCCCTACTGCTTTATGGATTGATGATTGTCCCCACAAACCAAGACGAGTCTTTTCAGCGTGCTTTGTCCTCACTCACACGATTCCTAGGAAAACTTCCCAGGAGGTCACCCATCCCAAAATTGCTCCAAGTCAAGTACGCTTAACTGTGGAGTTCTTTCAATTTGGGCTACCGAAAAGAAGATGCATCTTGTTCGTATAGGTAGTACAAATCAATTCATATAAGCCATCCTTAACTGTATAGTCCCATACCTATACAGTCTCATGATCCCTCTAATTCGGGTGTGTAATCGGTTCATTCATGTACCCCTCCGCTTTCGAAGTCTGTCGGGAGCCGCTCCTTGTCCGTGCCTCCTTGCACCGGCGATCACTCCCCGACTTCGCAATCCCCGGGCGTTACATAACCAATGGTTAATCATGGCTTAAACACAAATTTTAAAACATTTTAGTGAGGTTCGGGCTCAGTCGGCACACACATCGGAGTTAAACGACCTTGAGGCGTTTTGGTCATTTCGTGCGTCGGAACTCAAAATTGAGATCCTTCTGCTCTATTAACACATATAACATAAACGATCCCTTATTATCATCAAAATATCCCCTTGAGAATAGGTGGGGCCCACGATCCTCATTTTCTGAGTAAAATAACTTCAGGGGCATTTTGATCATTTTATACGTACAGAAATTCGAGATTTGCGACTCTCGCATGAATCGCTCCTAACCTCTCTTCTAATGTTATATTCCTTTATTGAGGATTGTTCGGCCTCAAATCTTATGTAATAATTACCTACAGTAATTCGGTAATTTCTAATGACAGTAAAAATTACAGTAAAAATTGGGGCGGGATGTTACAAATGGCATCAGAGCTTGCACCTCTCCCAGTACGGTGTGGTTCGGGGACGAACCAGCGAGTCGAGTGGGCATGTAACGCCCGGATTACGGTCGGGAGTGATCGCCCGATTGCAAGGAGAGGCACGGACAAGGAGCGGCTCTGGCGGACTCACGAAGCGGAGGGGTACATGAATGAACCGATTACACACCCGAATGAGAGGGATCCTAAGACTGTATAGGTATGGGACTATACAGTTGAGGAGGGCTTATATGAATTGATTTGTACTACCTATACCAACAAGATGCATCTTCTTTTCGGTAGCCCAAACTGAAAGAACTCCACAGTTAAGCGTGTTTGACTTGGAGCAATTTTGGGATAGGTGACCTCCTGGGAAGTTTTCCTAGGAAGCGTGTAAGTGAGGACAAAGCACGCTGAAAAGACCCGTGTTGGTTTGTGGGGACAGTCGTCAATCCATAAAGCAGCAGGGGATGTTACAATTCACATAATCATTCTCATACGTTCACCAGCAATCATTAGAAATTCATTATGCTCTTGGTCCTACGATATCTTATGCATTGACCCTTGCGGGCCTTAAACTTGTGATGTAATTAATCTATCATTTTCTATCAACCTCTTATGCACCTAAGGATTCTCTTCTAACAAATATTACTATTATTTATGCTCTTTAATAAATCTGGGCGACACCATTCCTTAGGGGGCAGGATTATAACTTACAATTACGAGGTTCTAGAACTTACGTTTTAAACCCTTTCTTGGTTTCGTCTTTGCCTAAGGCGCTATAAATTAAATCTAAACCAATTATGAGGCACTCTTATGTCTAAGAACTAATTACAAACCATGTTTACCATATTATGAGGTTGCTGGACAGATTCTAAAAATTAAATGTTCTAAGAGTTCTAGAATTGCGGTTTTACGGTTTTCTAGTTACTAGTTTCTCTATAGGTGCTAAAATTCAATCTTACTTCAATTGTAACCAAATTTTTCATGATTAAACAATCCTAATCTGATTATATTCCCATTGAAATAGTTTGTGCAGTATCCAAAAATAAATGGGTTAAAACTATGCTAAATCTTGACTTTACGGTTTTTCTAGAAAGCTAGTTTCCCTCCTATCATGCATAGAATTGTTCCTACTTCATCATACATAATTTTCACACATTCTAACACATCAAAACATCATCATACAGCAGCAAACTTATCATGGAAGAACCGAAACATTAAGTCCCAAAAAGATGCATAACTTGATATTTCTAAAGCATATAAGTTGCTAGTTTCTCTTGGAATCATTTTTAGGACTTCTAAAACTCTTTTGCAAACCATTTTATTTTGTAAAAGAGGCCAAAACATCATTAGGTCAGTGACCACTTGATCCCTCCTTAAAAGAGAATTTAATTCATAAGTCTTGTTGGTCTTAATCTCACAAAGTTCATGAGGCTTAAAGAAAGTCGTAAAACTTAGATTGTTGGCCCTCGTAGCTAGATGAAACTCATTCCAAGCTCATCATCGCTACATGACTGATATTATGCATTCAAAGAATGTTCCCACATAAAACTTTAACTTGAGATAAAATGGGCAAGTCTTTGAGCTCTAAAGTTCTTAGGTGTTGACATAATTTAAACATGTTATGCACCTCATTTTTATCCTTTATTACAAAGTAAAGTGAGAGCTTAAAGTATATATGCAAGACTTGAAATATAAATATGTAAGGATTGAAATAAATATGCAAGACTTGAAATATAGATATGCAAGTTCGTTTCTTTATTTTAGTGCTCTAGGCCCAGCAACAATCGACTTTAAGGCCGAAATAGAAAGGCTTTGAGATTTAGTTAGGTGATAGTGCAAGCTCTCATTTTAAATCTTTATGTTCTTTAGTGATGAAAAGTAAATATGCTAGACAAGAATGTAAATATGAGGTGCACTCCATTCTTTATCCTTTAACTTTAAGTGATGGCTTGGAAAAATAAATATGAATGCAAAGCTCAAAACAAATATGTAATGCATAAGCTTGGATTTAAATATGAATGCTAGTCCATTTTATTTCTTGATTGAGCTCATACAAGACTTTAAAGGAACTTAAACCTCAACCCAAACTTATCATGACAAGATAAAGTAAAGACAAGAGTGAACCTCAAGGGTTCTTTAGAACACAAAGTTTCTTTCCTTGAAATGAGGTCATAAACAACATTTTCATTAAAACTCAAGCTCTAGAGGCCTCATTGTGATGAACACATAGTCATCATCTAGAAGCTCTCATCATCAAGCCAACCTTATTGGCCAACATGGTCGAAAATGTGGAGAAAAAAAAGGAAAAGGAAACATTTGAAACTCTAGAGACCATGATCTTGATGATGCATTAACACCAACATCATGAGTCCTCATCATTGAGTTCATGTAACCATTTTAAAACATCATCAAAGTGAAAGGTTTCAAGGTTCAAGAAGAAAAAACAAAAGAAAATATCTTTAACTTGAGAACAAAGATCAAGCTTTAGAGATTGTTCAAGTGATGAACATCATCATCATGGAACCTCATCATCAAGCTCTCATTCCCTTGTCCTCAAAGGCCCATGGCCGAAAATGGAGAAGAAGAAGGAGAGGGAAAGAAGTTCTAAAAAGACTCAAGAGAAACCATAAGTACATAACTAGAGTAAGAACTTAAACAAAGGAAATACTTGAAAGAAAATCCTTACCAAGTGATTTGAAGATTGGGATGAGAGAAGAGGATGAAGAACTTGAACACTTGAACTTGAGAGAAAAGAAAACTTTGAAGTGCTCTTAGGAAACTTACACTTAGCAAATGAACCCAAAATGATGCAAGTTCACCCAAGCATGCTATTTATAGAGAAATGAAACATATGCAAGGTGCAAGGAGGGAGGGAAGGTTTCGGCCAAGAAGAGCAGCCCCATGAGTTCCATGAGGTGAGATGTTGTGATCTTGAGGCATGGTGAGGTATGGTTCAAGGTATGGCTCAAGCATGGTTCTTTAAGTGAGAAACAAATCAACATGTGATGTAAATGAGGGAGGGAGGGCCGAAAGTGCATCAGCCATGGGGAAGGGTTTTCTTGCATTTTAATTGTGGTTTAGAGTTGTGTTTAGGTGTATTTTTTATTAGGATTAAGATTAGGAATTTGTAAGAAAGTGTTTAGGTGGGAAAATGGGTAATTAAGGTTGTCAAGACATATTTAAGGAGTGGTCTTGCATCATTAGTGAGTTAGAAACTCATTTTAGTGCATAAACAATTCTAGACACAATTCCTTGATTTAAGGAATTGGAGAGAGAAAACACTATTCAAGATTCTAAGAGTGAGATCTTGAGTTTTAAAAAGAGATTTAAATCTAATCTAAGCAATTTTAGGTTCTAATTAATTTTAATAGTTTATTTTAACTCTAGATCAATTATGAAAATTAATTAATCTTCGATTAGAGCCTAATATTGTTTAGGTTTGCTTAATTACATCATTAAGCTCAAAAACACTATTCTAGGGGCAAAATCGTAATTTTACACTAAACCTGCCAGGGACCACCGGGACTCAAATAGATGCTTTTAAACATGTAAAAACATTGTTTTAAACTTTCGGGGAAAGTTTCGGGCTCAAACGGTACCTTTACCCGCATAAAAACGCTATAGGGGTATTTTGGTCATTTTGACCTGAAACTGCAGAAAATTAGACTTTCACCTCCGAAACCACTCAAGGGACATTCAATCCCCTTCAAACATTGAGTTGGCCCTTTGAGGACTGCCGGGCAGGCCATCCTCGAATTCCGGGTCGAAAATGACCTCAGGGGCATTTTGGTCATTTTCCACTCAGACAGAAAATCGGGGCATTACACCACCAAGTTTGTCTAATTTTGTTAAACAAATTAGAGAAGGATATATCAGACATTGAAGTGGGTAAAGTCATTGTGTTGTCCTGCTTTGGTGAAGTAGAACTAAATGGTGATAGGTAAAAAGAATTGTCGATTATTTTGTTCAAATATGTAATTTGGGCATTGTTGTAAAGGGGAACCATGATAGAAAAACTTGTAATTTGGATGTTAATCTATAAAGGAGGCCTATGCTGCAGGGTGCCAATGACAGTGTACATGTATGATCAGCAAAAAAACTTGTAAACAATAGTGTATAAACTTGTAAACCATGGTGTAGAAATTTATAAACCATGAGGTAAAAACTAGTAAACGTGACACAATATCTCTACACCCAATTCACAAAACCTGTAGAGAAGTTTCAAATAACTTGTAAAATAGCCTCCTGAAGATTTGTAAACCTAGAACAAAAAACTTGTAAACCATATATAAAAATTGTCTACCATGATAGGAAAATTAGTAAACCTATGACACACTACCTCTACACCAGGTTGACAAAACATGTAGAGAAGTTTCAAATAACTTGTGCAACAGCTCTCTGAAAATTTGTAAACCATGTGTAAAAACAAGTTTACCATGATAGAAAAACATGTAAACCATGTATAAAACCTTATAAACCTGTGACACACAATACCTCCACACCAGGTTGACAAAACCTATAGAGAAGTTACAAAATAACTTGTAAAATAGCCTCTAAAATCTTGTAAACCATGATAGTAAGGTGGAGTAAACACTTGCAAACATGTGATGCATAAAACCTCTACACTAGGTTTACAAAACCTGTAGAGAAGTTTCAAATAAGTTGTAAAATAGGCCCCTGAAAACTTGTAAACCTTGAAATAAAAACTCGTAAACCATATTGTAAAAGCTTGCAAACCATGTGTAAAACCTTGTTTACCATTAGGAAAATTTGTAAACCTCCATACTAGGTAGACTAAACCTGTAGAGAAATTTCAAATAACTTGTGAATAGCCCCCTAATGGACCATATAAACCTGGAGCAATAAATCTGGTAAACCATGACATATTAACTTGTAAACCATTGTAGTAAATACTTGTAAACATAAAACCTCTACACCAAGTTGACAAAACCTATAGAGATGCTTCAAATAACTTGTGAAATAGCCCCCTGAAAATTTGTAAACCAGGACTAAAAAATCTTGCAAACCGTACTTAAAAAACTCATAAAACTATGTGTAAAAACTTGTAAATTATGCATAAAAACTTGCAAAACTTGTGACGCACAATACCTCCACACAAGGTTTAGGAAACTTGTAGAGAAGTCTAAAAAATATCTTGTAAAATAGCCCTCAAAATCTTGTAAACCTAGACAAAAAAACTTGTAAATCCTGCTGTAGAAACTTGTAAACCATGATAGTAAACTCTTTTAAACATGTGGTAAAATATTAACCACTAGTGGGACTATGAGCAGGTTGAAGTGAAATATGAGCAATGGAGTACGTAGTGAAATATCAACCACTAGTGGCAACAAGAGCAGGCTGAAGTTTACTCCATTGATATCCATCACCAGCGGGCCCATTTTGGCAGAGGTAGATATTAATGAGCATGGAGACGGTCAATAAACCCTAAAAAATTGGGATTTGTATATTGGCAGGAACTTCCATTTGTATATTAGCAGATGATTATTTGTATTAATTTTCACTTTGCAGAGTAAGAAAAATTAATTGTTTGTTTATTTTCATTGATTGCGAGGAATTAAGTTAAAGAGTTGCAATGCAGCTAATAAAATGTTGAAATTGTGGGAAGAATTTTAGGAACAATGAGCAGGAAGTTAACTCATATATTTACACTATCTTCCGATACAGTTAATGGCACGTTAAAGTTTACATGAGTCTCTGTACAAGAGGTAGGTGTGAGCATTGTGATTTTGTCAGGTGAAAGAAAAAGAGAAAAAAAACTTCTTCTTAGTTAGGGCTTGTCACGACTCGATTTGGATCGTAACTGGCACGTGAGGGAAATCGGTCCCCACAAAAGCCTCGTGATTTCTGTACCATACTATATGCTTGCTATCATAAAACATGATTTGATAATATTTCAGATTAATTGTAAATCCTTACTACTAGTAAAATAACCTCTTCCTCATAAATAAATAGCATAACTGTTGCTACAAAATTCATCTCAACTGAGTTGCTCATATACAAAATATCTATGGGTAATGTGCTATGAAGTACAAAGAATCATGGTATAAAATCAAAATGCAAAATAAACTATATGCAGTCCGGGATCCTGCCTGTCACATCACTGGAGCACATCTACTATGAACAAAAGTACTAAGGCTTTACGCCAAAGTGAAGCTCACCCAAACTGAAGAAAACTACTGCTGAGGAGGTGGAAGGGGAGGATCCTGTGCTATACCTGAATCTGTGGGAAAAAGGAGAAGAGAGGGGTGAGTTTCAAAAATCAAAACTCAGTGAGTTAATCCTCACTTGTAACCGTACATGGGACAGGAAAACATAATATATAAATAATAGTAAAATGCAACATTTATAAACAGTTCTATTTACTTTACATATTAATTATAATCATTAAAATTTCAAGAATTATTACACAAGGGAACAAAGTGCTCATCAACTGTAGGGAGGGTGCTAAGTCCCTGGCGGACATAGCCCCTAGCTAATGTGATCTCTTCGGTCCCTGGCAAACCGTGTCCCTGGTGGATAGATCTAACTCAAGGATGACATGCCTCTGGCGGGCCTTGGTATACCAAGGTTAGCGGAATAACTGTCGTTAACTCATAGTTCTGTTCCTCTCAGTAACTCTCTCTATTCTAGAACCAATTGAAATCATAAAGGGGTTCTATGTCTCTAGTCCAACATTTCTCAACTCTCTTTCAAATAAGTTCTTAAATCTAAACTTTGCAAATCATAGAAATTCTCATTTATTCATAATCGAATCAATTTACGAATAAAATCGTACGAAATTTTCTTACAACAGTTATGGTCCCATACCTTTCTAAAATCATATTTTCATGCATAAGTTCAAACGGAGTATTTCTAGTAAACATATTTTTACATAAAGCTATATCATGCAAGAACTCATTTCTAAATCCTCAAAACACTCCGCAATGTTAACAATTAATCATATAATGACCAAACTAAGGTCATGAGATCAAACCCACTCACCTGGAGGGGTGGACTGTCAAGTACCGACACCACAGGGACTCCGAAGAAGAGGAATGGCACCAACGTCTGCCATTGGAACCATAAAACTCATCAACAACCTATGGGAAGCTCTAGATTACTCTAAACATATACTAACAACTTTGGGGTAGCACCCTTATTTGACAAAAATGGGAGAAACAAAAATGCCTATACCAAGAATGTGAAAGAATGGAGAGAAAATCTAACAACATAAACATACCTTGGTGATTTGGGGAAGCTAGATTGAAGAAAATAGGAGAAATGGAGATGAGAAATGAAGATTAGGGTGTCGGTATGTGTGTGTTCGCATTCTGCTTTCTGTTCTGTGAGGGGGGAGCCCGATTGGGTTTTAAAAGGGGCAAAAAGGAAACAGCATTTTTCTGATACTGTGCTGTCACGGGTTGTCCGCTGTAGAGAACTTTCTTCGTTGCAGCGAACCATCACTCGCTGCAGCGAACTTTTTTCACTGTAACGAGCATGAAGGCTCGCCTGTTCGCTGCAGTGAGCTTTTCTCGCTACAGCAAACCTGTTCTACATAATTTTGTAGAACCTAGGCTGCAACTCGGTTTTAGCTTCCGGGGCCGGTCCGGCTACACGGGTAAACCTTGGGGGATCTTAGGGCAATATGGAACATGCCCACAAACATGTGTACCTCGAGTATTACATTCTCCCCCCTTAAAAGAGATTTGGTCCCTAAATCTTAAAACATACCTTGAGGAGAAAAAAAGATGCGAATACTTGGCCTTCATGGCTTCTTTGACTTCCCAAGTGGCTTCCTTGCCAGAGTGGTTCTCCAAATGACCTTCACTGAGGCCACTTCCTTTGAGCGAAGCTTCTTGGTCTGTTTATCCACGATGGGGATAGGTTCTTCCTCATATGATAGGCTTTCGTCAACTTGAACAGTTTGCGGTGTGAGCATGTGAGACTAATCTGGCATGTACTTCCTGAGCATACTGACGTGAAAGACTGGATAGATAGCTGATAGACTAGGAGAAAGTGCCAATCTATAGGCCATTGCTCCAACTCTCTCTAAAATCTCAAAAAGGCCGATATAGCGAGGATTTAGCTTTCCCCACTTACCAAACCTCACCATGCCTTTCATGGGCGATACTCGCAAGAACACGTGGTCACCAACCGCAAACTCCAAGTCTCGATGCCAGTTGTCAGCATAGGACTTCTGCCTAGACTGAGCTGCCAACAACCATTCTCTGATCAGCTGGACCTTCTCTAGGGTCTCTTGCACTAAGTCCGGGCCTAGGGCCTTAGCTTCCCCAAGCTCAAACCAACCAATGGGAGATCTGCACCGCCTCCCATACAATGCTTCGAACGGTGCCATCTGGATACTTGCTTGGTAGCTATTGTTGTAAGAGAACTCTATTAATGGCAAGTGGTCACACCAAGTCCTGCCAAAATCTAAAACACAAGCTCGGAGCATATCCTCTAGGATTTGGATCGTTCTCTCTGACTGGCCATCTGTTTGTGGGTAAAAAGCGGTGGTCAAGTCTACTCGAGTCCCAAGAGCTTCTTGGAATGCTCTTTAGAATCGTGAGGTGAACTGGGACCCTCTATCTGATATAATAGACAGTGGCATTCCATGGAGTCTGACAATCTCATCTATATAGAGCAGAGCATACTGAGCTGTACTGAAGGTCGTCCTTACTGGTAAGAAGTAGGCCGACTTGGTCATTCTATCCACTATCACCCAAATGGAATCAAAGCCCTTGGTGGTCCGAGGTAACCTAACTACAAAGTCTGTGGTTATTCTCTCCCATTTCTACTCAGGGATCTCTATCTGTTGTAGCAAGCCCGCAGGCCCTTGGTGCTCAGCCTTAACTTGCTGACACACCAAGCAACGTGCCACGAAGTCACCTACGTCTCTCTTTATGTCTTCCCACTAGTATAGCTGTCTAAGGTCTTAGTACATCTTAGCTGAACCGGGGTGGACAAAATATGCTGCACTATGAGACTCCTCCATTACTTTTCTTTTTAGCTCACCCACATCAGGTATACATAATCGGTCCCCAAAGTGCAACACACCCTCCATATCAACTGAAAACTCATGATTCTCTCCTCGGCGCACATCCTCTATAAGCTTCACTAGCTTGGGGTCCTTCCCTTGCTGTGCCTTGATCTGCTCAACTAGGGTTGATTGGGCCCTAATATGAGCTAGAAAGGCTCCCAACTCACCCATGCCAAACTGCACTTCATCAGCCTCTAACTCATGAATGTCCTCTATCAAAGATCGCCTCTTGGGTGCTATGTAGGCCAAACTGCCCATGGACTTCCTACTCAGAGCATCCGCTACAACGTTGGCCTTGCCTGGGTGATAGAAGATCGTGTAATCATAGTCCTTCAACAACTCTAGCCATCTGCGTTGCCTAAGATTCAGATCCTTTTGTTGGAAGATATACTTCAAGCTCTTGTGATCCGTGAAGATCTCACAAGTTTCTCCATACAGGTACTGCCTCCAAATCTTCAGGGCAAAAACCACAGCTGCTATATCTAAATCATGGGTGGGGTAGTTCTATTCATGCCTCTTGAGCTGTCTAGAAGCATATGCCACAACTCGGCCATGCTGCATAAGGACACAACCAAGGCCAACTCTAGAGCCATCACAATATACTGAAAAACCACCTATGCTAGAAGCCAAAACTAGGACTGGGGCTGTGGTCAAACAGGTCTTAATCTTTTGAAAACTATCCTCATATGCTTCCGACCACTGAAACTTAACCTCTTTCTGAGTTAGCTTGGTCAAAGGTGCAGTTATCCTTGAGAAGTCTTTGACAAACCTCTAATAGTAACTTGCTAGTCCCATGAAACTCTGGATCTCAGAAACTGTAGAAAGCCTTGGCCATTGTTGAACCGCTTCAAATTTCTTTGGGTCCACTAGAATACCATCCTTGGACACTACATGCCCAAGAAATACCACTTGCTCAAGCCAAAACTTGCACTTAGAGAATTTGGCATACAATTGATTTTCTCTCAAGGTTTGCAAGACAATCCTCAAGTGTTGCTCATGTTCCTCCTCGCTTCTAGAATACACTAGGATGTCATCAATGAAGACAATTACAAAGTGATCTAGAAACGACTTAAAAACTCTATTCATCAGGTCCATGAAAGCTACAGGGGCATTGGTTAATCCAAAAGACATCATTAAGAACTCATAGTGTCCATAGTGCGTCCTAAAGGCTATTTTGGGCACATCGTTGCCCTTAATCTTCAACTGGTGGTAGCCCAACCTCAGATCTATCTTGGAAAAGCACCTAGCCCCTTGGAGCTAATCAAACAAGTCATCTATGCATGGCAAGGGATACTGGTTCTTAACTGTCACTTTGTTCAACTATCGGTAGTCTATGCACATCCTCATAGACCCATCATTCTTTTTCACAAACAACACCAGAGCACCCCAAAGTGAGGTACTCGGTTAGATGAACCCCTTGTCAAGCATCTCTTGCAACTACTCCTTTAGCTCCTTCAACTCCATAAGAGCCATCCTATATGGGGGAATAGAGATGGGCCTCACTCTGGGCTCAAGCTCTATCCCAAACTCCACCTCTCTATCTGGTGGCATACCCAGTAACTCCTCCAGGAACATATTTGGGAACTCACACACCATTGGAATTGACTCCAAGCTCGGCACTGGTGCATCCACATCCCTAACTGAGGCTAAGAACCCACTACTACCCTTATCCATGAGCCGCATGGCCCTCAAAGCTGAGATCAAACTAGAAGGAACCAAACAACTGATACCTTTGAACTCATAGACCTCATCTCTTGGAATCTCAAACTTCACCACCTTATGGTAACAGTCTACCATAGCATGGCAGGCGGCTAACCAAGCCATGCCTAGGATAACATCAAAGTCGGACATATCCAACACGTGTACATCCGCTACTGTCTCCATACCACCGACCTTGACTTCACAACCCTTATATATAGACAAGACATAGAGGGGATCTCCAGAAGGTACCTCTACGTAGAAGGGCTTCTCTAAACTAGTTGGAGACCTCATGAATTGCATAGCAAAGAAACGGGACACGTAGGAGTACTAGGACCCTGAGTCAATCAAACATAAGGCCTCAAAAGAACATATTGTCATAATACCTGTGATAACTACACTGGATACCGCCGCATTCTGACGTGTTAAGGCAAACAAGCGGGGCTATCCCCCTGAACTCTGGCCTCTGCTTCCCTAACCTCGGCCTCCAGGGCCTCTACCTCCAACTCCCTTGCCTACTGAGGCCATAGAACCCTCCCAGGTAGCTGATTGATAAGATGGTGCTAGAGCGTTGGGGTTCACCGACCCCTAGCTAGAGGCTCTCCCCAAGAGCCGGCAATCTCTCCTGATATGGCCCTGCTGGCCACAGCCATAGCATTCCGAAGACCCCATCATGCACTGACCGGAATGCCTTTTCCCACAAGTCTGATACCCAGGGATGGAGTGCCCGGTACTATGCCAACTAGGCTGACTGCCTCCCCTGCTCTGACTGAGAGAGGCAGTAGGCCGAGTCGGCGTACACTCCAAGAAGGCTACTCTACTCTGCTGTGCTCTATGTGGGCCCTGCTAGCCCTGTCCCCAGCTCGGTCATGCTTAACCAGAAAAGAGCCATGGGTCGTGGCCCTCTTGGCCTCAGCTATACCTCTCCTCTCTGCCAAACCCCCCTTTAAACCAACTGCCATTTCTACCACCTGGGCATAATCCATAGTTCCCACATAAGGCTGCAAGCTCAGGGACATCTTCTTGGGCAGCCCCTGAATGAATCGCCTCACTCTGTCAGTCTTTGACATAAGCAACCCTGATACTGCCTGGCTCAGGTAGGTGAACTTCTCATCATACACTGCCACTGACATACCTAGAGTCATCCGAAGTCGAAAGAACTTATCAAGCATCTAGGCTTTCTGGTTTTCAGAAAGGAATCTCCTCAAGAATGCTGCCTGGAACTCCTCCCAGGTGGGTAGCTCTGAGTCACCACATCCCTGGAGGAACTCCTCATACTATAAACTAGCTTGGCTTCCCAGTTGGAAACCAGCCAACTCCGTTGCCCTCTCTGATGAGCAGTGAAGGACTCTAATGATCTTCTCTACCTCTCGGAGGAACTCATGTTGGTCCTCCATCGTCAAATGCCCATGAAAGGTAGGCGGATTCATCCTCCTAAACTGCTCTAGTGCCGAATCATCCGGATCTCTGACCGGTGGCTGAACCACAGGCTGGGCTGGCTGAATCACAGGCTGAATTGGCTGACTCGCAAGTGGGGTTGGTTGGGTCCCACCCTCAGCCTGTCTGGCCACTATGTTGGAAAGCATGACCAGGGCCTGCTCCAAGGCTCTAAACCGGGCCTTTGAGCTAGAAAAGCTGCTGCTACAGTGGCGACGTGAAGAATGGTGGCGTAGGGGAGGCATACTGAATCCTGAGAAGCATAGATATGTTGGATAAGGAACTGATCATAAAAGAATGGACAAGACTCCTTATCTGAACCTAGACAAGACTGACCATCCTAACAGGCCTCAAGTAACACTTCGTTAATGCAAATAGGCATGCTTCCATTTACAAAAACGTTGTCCTACCTATGGACACTTGGTCTAGTGACATGCAGGGAAACCTATGGCTCTGATACCACTTTGTCACGACCTGATTTGGATCGTGACTGGCATGTGAGGGAAACTGGTCCCCATGTAAGCCTTGTAATTTCTGTACCGTACTATATGCTTACTTTAATTCATAAAATATGATTTGATAATATTTCAGATTGATTGTAAATCCTTACCATTGGTAAAATAATCTCTTCCTCATAAATAAATAGCATAACTGTTGCTACAAAATACATCTCAACTGAGTTGCTCATATACAAAATATCTATGGGTGATATGCTGTGAAGTACAAAGAATCATGGTATAAAATCAAAATGCAAAATAAACTATATGCAGTTTGGTATCCTGCTCATCACATCACTGGAGCACATTTATCATGAACAAAAGTACTAAGGCTTCACGCCAAAGTGAAGCTTACCCAAACTGAAGAAAACTACTACTGAGGAGGTGGAAGGGGAGGATCCTATGCTACACCTGAATCTGTGGGAAAAAGGAGAAGAGAGGGGTGAGTTTTGACAATCAAAACTCAATGAGTGGATCCTCACTTGTAATCGTACATTGTAACATCCTCCCAAGTACAACCTCATCCTTAAGTTATGGTGTCGTACTCTAGAGCTGTTACTTCTAAGTTTGCGGACCTTTTTTTTTTTTAATATCTATAGCCAGTTTGGTTGGTTCACGAGATACTAGGTCATAATTATACTAAAATATATAGCAATGAAACCAAACTATTTATTTAATACAGAGTTAGGTACATGAGGGAAGCTCTTCTATGAGCTTTAATACACATCCGGTCTCAATTATAAATACAAACATAAACATATGACTAAGTACAGTCTGTACAAACTTTAGCTGTAAACTACTGCAAATCTGATTTCCTTTCATAAAGTAGCCTCCTTGTTCTCGGGATCAACCTAGAGATGACACGGGAACACAAACACATAGGGGTGAGAATTCTAAAATTCTCAGTAGGGTAACTCCCTAATTACACAATCATAATGTCATCATCATCGCCCCAACCACTTCGGTTTATTAAGAAAGTATGAGCATGCAATATATATATATATATATATATATATATCAAATGTTCATTTTAAAGTTATAAAATCGCCTTTCCGAAGTGGGTTTCTTTTATTATTTAATCACTTAAAACATGTATTTCATAACATTTAAAATCATAGAAATTCCTTCAAGACCAATAACTTAACAAAATATATGAATACATATGGCAATTATAATGATCTTTTCGTGCCCTTAACATAATAAAGGAGACTTTTTATACTAAAGGGGACTTTGCCGTGCCTTTTTTACATTAAAGGGGACTTTTATTTTTCACTTACCACGTACACCATCCTCAAGCTCACATATATATGCATCATATTTCTATATGCATGAACATAATTCTCTGATTTCATAATACTTCAAACCTATATATATTATTCATTCATTCCTCATAACATAATCTTGGAAGTCCATGGCATGCATTCATACACATCAACTTGAGCCGAATGCCATTAGGTCACTAATTCAAGGCATCATCACAACTTCAGCACATTGGCAGATTTTTCACTCAAGTAGCACAATTTATTTCTTATACCAAATGATGACTTCAAATGCTATAAAAATTCTCAATGACACCTCAATGTATCCACAAGGTTTTATAAAAATTTCATAACTAAATGAATTTCTAAATATGTCAATAAAATTAGACAAATTCGGAGGTTAGAAACCCCCTATTTACAGCCAACAGCCATAGTTTCCAATTTTATTACCCTACCAAATGATCATATAAAATTATATAAAAATTCATGGTTGGAATTCAATATGTCCTTAATATCCTGTAAAAATTTCAGCTCATAATTCAATCATTTACTAGGTTAATAAAATTTCACAAATTCACAGCTTCAGATTCAACATTTCAGGCAGCATAGTTACCACTTCGATTCTTGAATTTCTCAAGGCATTAGGAGTCAAAACCAGAGCTCAAGAAAATTCATGGAACTATCCTAGGATGCTACCTTCAACATATAATTTTTATAGCTAATGAAAACACCCAAAATTCACCCATAAAATTCGTGATTATCTGATGCCTAGAACAGAACTGAAAATCCAGCATGCATATTTCAATTTCTCTTGAGCAAAAATGATTTTTAACATCATCCAAACACTCCACCAAAATTAACACATCAATATCAAAATATTATCAACCAATATATCTAGAAATTTTGGACCAAACACAATCAGAAAAGTCCAGCATAAAATTGGAAAGAAAAGACCAAAGAAAACCCTACTTGTGAAGCTTTAAGGCTTCTAACTCCAAGGGATCTTTCAAAAATGATTTTTCTTCACTTCAAGCCTTCCAAATAGCACCTAACCCTTCCTTAAACAGTAGAGAATGATAGCTCAGGGTTCAGCTTGGAGATTATTTAAAATTCTAATCGGTTGGTTTTGTAGGTATTGATGAGTAGAACAAGTTTTGTAAAGAGAGTTTGAGGTTTTATCAACTATAGGTTAAGGTTTTGGGGATTGGAAGGGAAGTTGGAGCTCATGAGAAATGAAAAATGGAGGTTTCTGATGCTCTCCCCTTAATGGCCGAGAATTACATCCTTCTTGGAGAAGAAAAGAGCTAGTATTTATCTTATAAGGTGTAATGTGATTGGTTAATCATAAAGCATAATTTCTTTTCATTAAAGGAACTTAATATCAATGGCTAAGATTTGATCTTTCATCTAAGATAAAATATTAGCCATTCATTTGACATTCAAAGAGATAGACTTCACTATTTTACAGAGATTAACTAGTTTTCAGTATTAAAAATCGCACACCAAAATTTCATCGAACGGGTGAAACATCGTACCCAGGTAGTCAAATATTTGCCCAAAAAATATTTTCAGGTATAAAATCTTTAATTCTACCTATTTCTAACCATAATCATATAATTTCTCAATTTTGGGCATCTCTGGAGTCCAATTCTAGGATTTCGGCTGTCCCAACGGACAGATGGGGCCCGCAGGTTACTATTCATATTTTTTTTTTTACAAAACCGTTGGACCGTCCTCATCATTGTTCAAACTATCAAATTTTTGAAATTATGATTGATAAAGCTCAAATTAATTTTTAACTAATTTTTAGGGTGTTACATACATGGGACAGGAAAACATAATATATAAATAATGGTAAAATGCAACATTTATAAACAGTTCTATTTACTTTACATATTAATTATAATCATTAAAATTTCAAGAATTACACAAGGGAACAGAGTGCTCATCAACTGTAGGGAGGGTGCTAAGTCCCTGGCGGACATAACCCCTAGCTAATGTGATCTCTTCGGTCCCTGGCGAACCGTGTCCTTGGCGGACAGATCTAACTCAAGGATCACTTGCCCCTGGCGGACCTTGGTATACCAAGGTTAACGGAATAACTGCCTTTAACTCACAGTTCTGTTCCTCTCAGTAACTTTCTCTATTCTAAAACCAACTGAAATCATAAAGGGGTTCTATGTTTCTAGTCCAACATTTCTCAACTCTCTTTCAAATAAGTTCTTAAATCTAAACTTTGCAAATCATAGAAATTCTCATTTATTCATAATCGAATCAATTTACGAATAAAATCGTATGAAACTTTTTGTAAAACAGTTATGGTCCTATGCCTTTCTAAAATCATATTTTCATGCATAAGTTCAAACGGAGTATTTCTGGTAAACATATTTTTACATAAAGCTATATCATACAAAAACTCATTTCTAAATCCTCAAAACACTCCGCAATGTTAACAATTAATCATATAATGACCAAACTAAGGCCATGAGATCAAACCCACTCACCTGGAGGGGTAGACTGTGAAGTACCGACACCACGGGGACTTCGGGGAAGAGGAATGGCACCAACGTCTGCCATTGAAACCATAAAACTCATCAACAACCTATGGGAGTCTCTAGATTACTCTAAACATATACTAACAACTTTAGGGAAGCACCCCCATTTGACAAAAACGGGAGAAACAACAATGCCCATACTAAGAAGTGAAAGAATGGAGAGAATAGAGAGAAAATCTAACAACAGAAATATACCTTGGTGATTTGGGGAAGCTAAATTGAAGAAAATAGGAGAAATGAAGATGAGAAATGAAGATTAGGGTATGGGTGTGTGTGTGTGTTCGCGTTCTGCTTTCTGTTCTATGAGGGGGGAGCCTGATTGGGTTTTAAAAAGGGCAAAAACAAAACGACGTCATTTTTCTAATACTATGCTATCACGAGTTGTTCACCACAGTGAACCATCACTCGCTACAGCGAGCATGAAGGCTTGCCTATTCGCTGCAGTGAGCTTTGCAGCGAACCTGTTCTGCATAAGTTTTCAGAACCTGGGCTGCAACTTAATTTTGGCTTCCAGGGACAGTTCGGCTACACGAGTGAGCCTCGGAGGATTCTAGGGCTATACGGAACTTGCCCACGGACACATGTGCCTCAGGTATTACAGGGCTCTTTTTTGAAGCATTCGAAGCAATAAAAAGACTATCTTATGACAGTTTTTATTAGCCTTTTAGATGTAGGGTAAGTGCATTGTCAACCTGCAAGCTAGTTATGAATGTCAATTTTAGGGTTACTGAATGAGATGAAATTTTAGTTTAGGGATTAGTCTGAAGGCATATGTGGTTTATTTATGTAACACCCTAATACTCGACCCAATACTACTAGTACGTACTTAGGCCAAATATTAGTCATTACCTACTGTCATGGTTCTTTTTTTTTTTTACTTGGAAAAATAGCTTAACGAAAATACGAGCCAATTTTTTTTTGAAACATTACTTAAAATAGAAGCCGTGCATATCTTACCGGGTCGGTATCGTAAAGTGCAGAAATATAAACATAGAAGTGGCTCCTAATCATAACATCATAACAACTGGAATACCTCATATATATAATATGCCTACCCTACGGGGCAGGACTTTTCAAGTACATGATAAACAGGAATACAACGGAAATGCAGAATACATAGAAAAGAACTAGAACGAAACATCCCCACCCACGTGCATCCTAAGGTGGATAACCTCAACACAAAAGAGGTTTCATCCATTCTACGTGTCGTGCGTGCACTAAGGGCTACCCCCCAATCTCCACAACAGAATCACGTGTACGGAGGAACGTAGCCAATCCACGGGCGGAGCTCGGCGGGTGCAGGCATGCCTGCGGATCAACATGTCGTCCACGTCGGGGTCGTGGTCCGGGCACCGAAGCCCTCCGACGCTGAGTGACCGTCTCCTCGCTGCCCATCGGTCGCAGAGGCGGAGTGGGGGCAGAGCCCTCATGGTCCATGGGGGAGTCCTCCACAGGGTCCTCTTCCGAGTGTTGTGATAATGGCATATACTTCGGTCTGTCAGCTGAACCGGCAGAGTGGGTCCGCAGGTTCCTCTCATGTCGTGGCCGTGCATGCTCAAAGATCGTGGGGTCACCGTAGGGGAATGCCGGGGAGAAGCGATAACTATATATGGGGTGTGCAAACGACCGTCCCAAAAACATGAAGATGCGCACAGTACATTGGCCCTCAAAATGGAATGACCCATGCTCCGAGTCATGGTGGACCTCCCACCGGGGTGTGTCAACGAACAGCACGATCTCGCCATCTCGCTCTGAAGACGTAATGGAAAGAAAGAGATAATGGGAGTGAGATTCTTACTAAAGAAACTCAGTAGGGCTCTCCTTCTATCCTAGGTGTCATCATATAACTTGGATCATAGAACATAAATCATATATAACTTGGATCATAGAACATAAATCATATATAACTTGGATCATAGAACATAAATCATATATCATGGTTTCCTATGTCATGGGTCATAGCACATAAATTCATATAATCATGGTGCATAGAAGCATAATTCATGGAACATGATACATATCTTGGTTACTTGAGGTGACATTAAAACATCATCATTATTTTCCTGGGGCCACCCTAACTGATCTCCCTGTGGAGAAAAATTCTAGGTTATGAGCTCATACCACGCTAGTTGTCACTAGCACATGGACTTATCCCTTTTGATAAGTTAAAGGTCCCGACCTAAAGTACGGGTCTAGGGGGCTAGAATCACCTTATCCCCACCCTTAACCTGGTGGTTCAAGGATCATCTTCTCATAGTTTAAGTCACCTTAAGTCTTAGCATGTTAATGCAAGATGCCACATAATTCATGTATGTCAAACATAATTACATCATAGGCATCTTTAAAGTTCTTAAAGAACAATAACATGCAAACATAAAACTATCATTGAAGTATAATAGTTCACATGGTACCATCATACTTGACTCATGGAGTAAAAATCATCATAAAGTAAGCAAGAGCAATAAGCCTCTTAACTTGATCATGCTTGAAATCTAACATAAGATCATATATTCATGTTAGGCTAAAGCATAAACTCATGTCATAAAAATTTCCAGATTCAAGCAAAGTAAGGTCATAGCTTCAAGTCATCGAATCAGAAAGGCATTCTGTTTGTGAACTTGGGTTCTGGTAATCGATTACATAAGTATCATAATCGATTACACAGCTTCGAGATTTCAAAACATGGAAGATAGGGGGTTCTGGTAATCGATTACATGGAACTTGTAATCGATTACTTTGTTTAAAAACACCTTGCTGGGCCCCTAGAACATCTGGGTAGTCGATTACATGATTCGGTAATCGATTACTAGAGTCCAGAATGTGTAATCGATTACACTATATAGTAATCGATTACTTTGGGCAAAAGTTCATGTTTGAGCTCATCCGAGCTTTATTGCAATCGATTTCAAAGGGTGTAATCGACACAAAGATCTTAAAAACATGAAAAAATCAGATCTGAACATATCTGAGTCATTCCTTTGAAATGCTTATGGAGGCCAGTTTCTCTTGGAACAATTTTGAACTTCAAAAACATCTTAGCAATCATTTTAACTTGTCAAAACCCTCATAAATATAAGAACATACTCAAAATGCTTTTGAGTACAACCTATGTTTTAAAAAGACTTAAAACATGAGCTATAGGCTCTTGTGACTAATGAAAACTCATCTTGGAGCCATCATCATCACATGGCCAAAATGTACATTCCAAGAATGTTTCCATGGTTAACCTCTTCTCAAGATGAAATGGGCAAGTCTTTGAGCTCTAGTATCTTAGGTGATGACATAAAATAAACGTGCTATGCATTTCATTTTAGAGTCCTTTAGAAAGTAAAGTGATAGCTCAAAGTAAATATGAGGTGCATATCCATTTTCATTCTTTGAGTTTAGTGAGGACTTGAAATATAAAATGAGATGCAAAGCTTGGAATTTAAACGTGCATAATGCAAGTTCATTCTTTATCTTGGGATTTAGTGAGGGCATAGAAAAAAAACATGCCATGCAAAGCATAAACATAAACGTGAATGCAAGTTACTTTTATATCTTGTCTAGAGCTCTTACAAGGCTTTAAGAAGGAACATAGTCCCAACCCAAAACTCATCTTCACAAGAAAAGAAAAACCATTAGTACCAAGGCATCAAGAGAAAACATGACTTCAAGAATCATGAAAGTGGTCAAATCTTAACAGAAGAAAGGAACCATTTTTAAATCTCTAGGGACCAAGATCTTGATGATCCAAGCATCAACATCCTAAGTCCTCATCATTGAGTACATAGCTTACTTCAAAACAAATATTTAACAAAGTTCATGATAAGGAAGAAAGCAAAAGCGAAAGCAAAACCATGTTTGGTTTAGGGCCAAAGTTTCAAGCTTTAGAGTTTGTTCATGTGACGAACATCAACATGAAGCTCTCATCATCAAGCTTACATTTTTCCCATGTAAAAAGGCTCCATGGCCGAAGACGTGAGAAGAAGAAGAAAGAAGATCCAAAATGTTCAAGAGAAACATAAACTCTTTTAACTAAACTTGTAAAGAATGAAACTTTCTTTAAGAAAACTCAAGCTTTAGAGGTCTCATGAGAGATGGACTCATGGTCACATCTAGACAACACTCATAATCAAGCCATCATATTCAAGGCCTTGAGGCCGAAAACTAAGGGGGAAGAAAAGGAAGAAACCAAAAAGGAAGCAACATAGAGGCTCAATCATTCATCATCTCCCAATCAAGATTCAAGCATAAGAATCAAAGACATATTTGGAAAGAGTTCCCTACCTTGTGTCTTGAAAATGAAGGAGAGAACTTGAGCTTGAGGAACTCTTTGAGAGTTTGAGAGAAAAGTGAGAAAGCTTGAGAGAAGGAAATGAGAGAGTTTGAGACTTTGGAGAAGGATGCAAAAGTGATGGAGTTGTGGAGTGTGGTGTATTTATAGGCAAATGAAGGAGTGAAAGGGGAGTTGGTTGAAGCTTCTTGAAGAAGGAAGAGAGAAATATCTTCTTGTGTGGTCATTCTTGGTGTGATTGAAACCATGGGTAGGCATAGGTCATAGGGTAGCTTGAAAAACAACTTGATTGACTACATAAAATAAAATTCTTTTGAATTTTTGGGGGAAGTGGCTGAAAATTATAGGGCCAAGGGAGAGAAAATTTCATGGCCACAAGATAAAATATCTATATGTGTTGTCATTCAAAGGTATGGAAGAAAGTATGGAAGGTATGATTGATTATGAAGCTTGATTGAAAGCTTTGAGTGACAACATAAACAATTTATTCTTTTGAATTTTGAATGACATATATTTTTCAAATGTGATCATGATTGTTTGAGAGTGACAACTTTCTTGGAAAAGAGAGTGTCATTGGGAAAGGGAGTGTGAATAGTGAAAACACTATTCATAGTTGCTTTTTCTTTTAAAAGAAAGAAAAGAATTTAGAAAAAGAGTTCTAAATTTCCTTAAACAATTCTAGGTTCCAATTAGTTTTAAATAATGATTTTGGCTCTAGATTAATTATGGAAATTAATTAACCTTCAATTAGAGCCTAAAATCGCCTAGGTTCTAAGTTAGATAACTCATTAAGCCCAACATGCACTAAGCAGGGGCAAAATCGTAATTTTACTCAAAAACTGCCCGGGACCACCGGGACTTAACCAAACCTTAAACAATCATAGTTCATGCCTTAAAATCATGGTTTTAAACCTCGGGACAAAGTCCGGGTCAAAACGGAATTTTAAAACTGCCTGAAATCTGTCACAGGGGTATTTTGGTCACTTATGCGTAGAAATCTCAGAAATGAGGTTTTTCTGCTCGGTTAAATATTCACAATCATACAACCCCCCCTTCATATAACATATGAACCCTATGAGGATGGCCAAAGCCGGCCATCCTCATGTTTCGGGTGAAAATGACCTCGGGGGCATTTTGGTCATTTTGAAAGTTTAGAGAAAATTGGGGCGTTACAATTTACCTTCAGATTCAAACACGTGCACTTGTAATTTGGGTAAGTTTTTATCAATAACCTCAAAGATGCATATATCAGTCACATGCAAGTCAATGTCTGAAAGAAATGCTCCCCAACCCTTACCAAACATTCCTAGTTCCCTGTAGCAATACTTTGTGAATTCCACTTCCTATGTATGGCCCCCATGTTTTAGCAGGACAATGTATTTGGTGGAAGTAATATTGGTGAATACTGGTATGTTTTTCTGCAAAAAATGATTGCTTGAAGAAATAAGGTAACTGGTTTTTTTTTATAAGACATGTTCTATTGGTGAAGAAGCATAGAATTGTAAAATGTAATAACCAGTTTCCCATGATGAAAATAGTTAGTATCGATGGTTATAACAAAGTAATCATTGGTAGTCCTGAAGTTCGAAGCAACCAGTTGTGCTGGGCAATGTTTCAGTGAATTCAAAGCTTTTGCAAGAGTTATATGTTAGTATGACTAATCAGGAACAATATGGACAAAACACATATAACGTTTGAAGAGATACCTCGACCAACACTTGGTGTTATTGGTGCAGGTGCGTCAAACTGTGTGTAGTCAATCTCTACAATAGTTTAGGTAATTATGACCATATTAAGGGTTGGTGTCCCACGATATGTAAATAGCAGCACATAATACGGTGCGATAGAGTAATGCCACAAGAAGTCAGACCAACCTTCTTCAAACTAAAGTGATGCATTCCTTTTAGTACATGTAACAGGCCACTCCTTGCCATTTGGGGTCCTTAGTTTCAATTTAGTTGGCAAATGGTGACCATGTCATTCAATGAAATAAGCTAGGAGTTGCTGTTAAATATTGGAAATTTGGTTAATATGCTGCTAATACCAATATCTGAAACAATGATGATAAAGGCCAAATAAGATATTGAAATGTGGTCATTAAACCCTGTTAATTGTATGTGTAAATGACATAGTTAGTCGCAACACTGTCCCTAATCCATAAACCTCATCACACCAAAGTTCCCATCTTCCCCACTATACCCCCTTATATAGAAATGAAGAGAACCCCATATTTTTCTATCTCAGTAGCTACGCATAACAAAGTCCAAGTTAGAGTCCTATATAGGTTAAGAAGTCCTAAAGATGTCAAATGGCAACAACTTCATGGGAGACAATTTTGGAAAAAAAAAATTACAATAATCTACTTGGTTTAAAGAAACATGTGAGCCATTGCTTACCTCAAGAACATGGAAGTAAAATGTTGTAAAAATCATAAACCCCAATCGCAATTTTGAAAAGCATAGAACATGGAAGTTTTCAATGCTGTGAGTACATTACACAAACATCAGAGTGCTTACCGCACGAACAAAGGCGCTTGGAAGTATAAACTTATAAAAAAGGAGCAGGCAGTTCAAGAGTTTGGCATTGATAAATACCCA
Organism: Dalbergia cochinchinensis; assembly: GCA_031216125.1. NCBI lineage: Eukaryota > Viridiplantae > Streptophyta > Magnoliopsida > Fabales > Fabaceae > Dalbergia > Dalbergia cochinchinensis. The sequence goes on along the minus strand of CM062375.1, from coordinate 26,223,666 downwards.
TTATTTGCAGTCTATTGGAAGAAATAAAATAATGTAAAGATGGACATTAGTAAATTTAGAAAATGATTCGATATATAATTTATTCACAAATAGGGGAATGCCAAGGTTTTAGGAGACATTTTGTACATGGAATGAACGAAAACAATAGAAATACTCATAGAGGCAAAAATGGCAAAAGGAAATGAAGCACAAATACTGTCAATGTGGAGGAGAAGACAGCCGTAAATGCCAAAGATGAGAAACGGTGTTGTGTGACTTCTAGTCGTAGTATTTTAAGTGGGTTACAAGTGTAATGGTCAGGCCCGTTATCCATCCATCTAATAAAGAAGTGTCTCCCACTTAAAACTCTCGTGTTGGGCCTCCAACTTGTGAACGTTTGAATGATAGAAATCATGGAATACAAGGTCGTTTGTAGATATACAATAAGACAAAGAAAAACCAAATCCGGTCCATTAGAGAACTCTGTACAAGTTTTTAAAAACCAATTATTAGGAAAAATATGATGTAATGCAATGATGTTTTGTGGTTAAATTGTAAGAAGCAAATCAAATGGAAATCAACTACACATGCACATATAAATTAAAATTAAGTTGAAAAAATTCATTTATATAGAATAACATAATGTATATAGGATAATATATCACACTTCTTATTTATTATATATATATATAACTCCCATAGCAGCTATTTGAAAAATATATTTATATAAAGAAAACTAATATAAATTTAAATATAAAGAAAATGGAAGAAACTCATTTGGGGGTTCATGGCCCCCCATTGTTCCTATGAAGCTCCACCACTACTAATTAGCTTTGTAAAAGACTTGTAAACCAAGTGCAAAACTGTTGTAAACCAGTGCATGATACTTACAAACCTACGTGCTGCAAATAGTGTAATAGGTTTGCAAGTTTTTGCCATTGGTTTACAAGTCCCTCTGAAATAGTTTACAGGTTTTTAGTGCTAAGTAACAAATTATTTGGACCTCGTTCATAGGTTTTGTCAACCTTATTTAGAGGATCTGTGTCACAGGTTTACCGATTTTTGCAACATGGATTATGAATTTTCAATGCTACCTTAAAGTGGTTTACAAGTTATGACGACCTTGTTCACAGATTTTGTGCTCCTGGTTTGCAAGTTCTCAAACCTTTTTCACCAATTTGAACAAATTACCTTAAGTTGATAATATTTTATTAATCCCATATTTTCAATTACAATTTGTATTAGTTGCACTATATAAATCAATATTTACAGAAAAAACCCTACGTAAGTCCTACCATGAGCTTATTATACTAGGTTCTACAAAGATCAATAGCATTTTTTTTTACCCTAATCCTCCAAAAATTGCTTCCTACACTGGTTTCTCACATCCAATACCCACCCAATAACGATATCTCGATGCATGCAAGAACATGTTCTCTGTGCGTGGTGTAAACTAAAAAATTAAACAACTTTCCACCTTACACATAATTGAACATAAATGGATAGTGGGAAGAAAATGGAACTCACATAGTCCCATTCAGGCATGGTTTGATCTCCACTGTCTTGCATTACACCATCCTAAGCCTCTATGTATTTGATGGTGCATATTCTGTAATCATACCTTCATGGTGTAGAGGTTTAATGCTATGAAATCACTAATCAAATGCATTTAACTAGTAAATATGTTGCAAAGGAGAGTACTTATGTGTTGAGCTGTTTTGGAAGCTTTGGAGTTTTAACTTCTAATTTCAACTATCCTTTTAAATCTGGATAAAGGAGGATCATGAATTCCTTAAAGCGCTCAGCCTAACAATGTAAAGATGTCAGAGATAAATTTTTGTACACACATATTAACCTTACTGAACATAACAGCAAGAATGGAGGTAAGGCCTACCATAATCCTGTCAAGGATCAAATTGTCTTCTATATAGTCCAACTGTAAAAAATCAAGCACGTACAAGACCTATTTTTCACGGCCAAGTGCATAGCACTACCAGTGATCCTTATAAATAGTTAGGGCAAATATCTGCAACAGCAGACGTTAGCAATGGGATAAACCAACAACTGAAGACAAGAAATGGCAACAAGACAACAAACATATATCCATACCAAGTTGCACTTTGATAACAATTCTTGATTTACCATTGGCCACCACATGGACTGGTCCCATGGGTTGAGCACACCATTTTGTTTGAAGTTGTCTATTTCCATTGCAGCATAATCTTACATTGACATAGCCAAGTAATAATGATTGGTGGTGGTGCACTGAAGGATAATGTATAACATGAAATACAATAACCCATATAAGTACCATAAAAAATGATGGCAAACAGTAATGTTATGGTACTTGTCTTTCCCTTTGTTGTTGGTTCAAGTACACACTTGCAAATGTTACAACCTGAAATAAAAAGACAGTATCAACTTTCACAGTAAAACATAATTGCAAAATATGCATGTATGTTGAATCAAGTCCACTGTTGAACAAATGAAGCCAGCACAAACCATGTTCAATAACCAAACTCTCGGAGCACAACCGGCTAAGTCTTAGCGAGTTAGAAAATCATCAAGCATTTGGGAAAGGATCCTAAACCATGGAGGAAAACTAGTTAGTCCTATGCGTTATGACTTACATTATGGGCACGTGTCACCATTTACCAATACAAAGAGAAATAAATATAATGAGATATGTGTTCTTACTCCTCAAGACCTTCATGTCCACTTCTAGTTCCCCTCCTAGCACCCTTAGTGCAGTAGGCATACACATGATTAGCAACATTATCTAGAAACTGCACAGCGATAGGGACCGTAGCAGGTGGTTCTTGTTGTCATTGCCCTACGTTTGAGAAGTGGACAATGGTTCCTAGTTGTCTTTGCTCCACATCCCAGAAGTTGACAAATGTTTGTCATTGTCTTCTGCTCCCACCTGGGTAGTGGTAGGAGGTTCCTCAGCCTGTTGTCTAACCAGAATAATGGCTAAAGCTTCGTCTTGGTCTTAGTCTTCGTCCACCGGATCAGGACAAGTATCCTTATTATCTTTACTAAGATGGCCAGTGGAAGTAGGTTCCTCAACCTATCCTCCAACCAGAACAATGGCTAGAGCTTGGTGTTAGTCTTATTCCACCTGATCAGGACTAGGATCCTCATTCTTTTCACCCAGATGGCCAGTAGAAGTAGGTTTGTTTGCCTGTTCACCAACCTCAACAATGGCTGGAGCTTTTTCTTACTCTTTTTCTAGCTCATCAGGATAAGGCTCCTCTTTCTCTTCACCTACCTGGCCAGTAAAAGGTTAACAATCTTTTGAATCATGGTTTATAATAATTCTAAAGGGTTACAAGCTTTTGCAGCATGGTTTACAACTTTTTAAAGCAAGGTTTACATGTTTTTACAGCAAGGTTTAACAAGTTTTTGCAGCAAGGTTTACAAGTTTTCTGGAAATGTTAACAAGTTTTTGCAGCATAGTTTACAAGTATTTCACTCTAGGCTTACAAGCTTTTAGGGGCCATTCTACAAAAGGTTACAAATGTCACGACCCGATTTGGATCATGACCGGCACGTGAGGAAACTGAACCCCACGTAAGCCTTGTGATTTATGTATTGTACTATATGCTTGCTTTATCCATAAAACATGATTTACTCGTAAATCAATTTAGCTAATAAGTCTTGTTAATTTAGAAATAAACATATCTTTTATAAATAAATAGCATAACTGTAGCTACAAGATACATCTCAACTGAGTTTATCTTATACAAAATATCTATGGGTGATATGCTGTGAAGTCCAAAGAATCATAGTATAAAATCAAAATGCAAAACAAATGACTATATGCAGTTCTAGACCCTGCCTGTCACGTCACTAGAGTACATTTACCATGAATAAAACACTAAGGCTTTATGCCGAAGTGAAGTTCACCCAAACTAAAGGAAACTACTGAGGGAGGTAGGAGAAGAGGATCCTGAGCTACATCTGTATCTATGAAAAAATGAAAGAGAGGGGTAAGTTTTGAAATCAAAACTCAATGAGTGGATCCTCACTCATAACCGTACATGGGATAGGAGAACATAATATATAAATAATGGTAAAATGCAACATTTATAAACAGTTCTATTTACTTTACATATTAACTATAATCTTTAAAATCTCAAGAATTACACAAGGGAACAGAGTGCTCATCAACTGTAGGGAAGGTGCTAAGTCCCTGGCGGACAAAGCCCCTAGCTAAAGTGATCTTTTTGGTCCCTAGTGAATCGTGTCCCTGGCAGACAAATCTAACTCAAGGATGAATTGCCCCTGGCGGGCCTCAGTATACCAAGGTTAATAGAATAACTGCCGTTAACTCACAGTTCTGTTTCTTTCAGTAACTCTCTCTATACTAAAACCTCTGAATATCAAAAGGGGAGTTTTATGTTTCTAGTTCAACACTTATCATTACTAGCAATTGTAAATTCTTAAATCTCAACTCGTAGACCATAGCAATACTCATCTTTTCATAATCAAATCAATTTACGAATTTAATCATACAAAGCTTTTTATGAAATAAATATGGTCCCATGCATTTCTAAAATCATATTTTCATGCATAAGTTTAATGGAGCTTTTCTAGTGAAATATATATATTTGTCACGAAACGATATCGTACAATAATCTATTTTAAATCCTCTAAATACTCTGTAACGCTAGAAAATAATAATGTAATGACCAAACTAAGGTTGTGAACTCAAACTCACTCACCTGGAGGGGTAGACTGTGAACCGCCAACTCCGTGGGGACTCTGAGGAAAAGGAATGGCACCAACGTCTGCCATTGAAACCACAAAACTCTAGATTAGCCCTTGTTAACCTCTAGATTACTCAAACATAACTCTAACAACATTGGGGGAGCACCCCCACTTAACAACAATGGAGACAAACAACAACCCAATCACCAAGATATGAAAGGAGAAGGAAAAGAACAATAAAAGCCCATAAATCTTACCTTTGATCTCTTCGGAGGAAAAGAAATGGAGTAGATTTGTGAGAAAGGAGTGGGAGAGGGAGTTTGGAGAGGTAGGGCTCGGAAATGGGGGAAAATTTCTGAGTTGGGGTGTTTAAATGGGGATTGGGGGTCTCACTAACGCGAAACGATGCATTTTGCACTGTTTGTGCACTGTTGACACTGCTCTAGCAGTGTATGACCACTATAGTGGTCCTGCCAGGTCCGACCTCTATGAACCCATCACTTACGACCGCTATATCTGCCTTGGACTGCTATAGCGGTACCCAAGGAGTGAAAAACACTACTGCCACCCAAACATGACCAGTATAGTGGTCCCCAGAACCCCCAAAACCATACTGCCACCTTCTCATGACTGCTATAACGGTCCTAGACTGCTATAGCGATCCCTCCCCTGGATGCCAAAAACTCATTACCACCCCACTGTGATTGCTATAGTGGTCCTACACAGCTACAGTGGTGGCAGTTCACACATCAGCTGCACTAAGGGTTCTTTGGGCATCCTGGGGCCTTTCTGACAACACGGGTTGGTCCCAGGAGACCCTGGGGCAAAACGAAACTTATCCACAACCACGTATACACCAGGTATCACAACAAACTTCTGTAAATGCAGCATGAAGTTATTTGTAGACAATGTGTGTAACAGGTTTACATGTTTTTACTGCAAGGTTTACAAATTTTCGTAACAAGGTTTACAATTTTTTACAGCATAGTTTACTAGTTTTTACAGGATGGTTTATAAGTATTATGTTCTAGGTTTACAAGTTTTCAGGGGCTATTTCACAAATTGTCCATACATGTTTTGCGAACATGGTGTAGACATAGTGTGTGTCATGGGTTTACAAGTTTTTCTATCATAGTTAAAAAAATTTTGCCGCAAGGTTTACAAGTTTTTCTGCTAGGTTTACAAGTTTTTCTACCAGGTTTATAAGTTTGCAGCATGGTTTATAAGTCTATATAGCATGGTATTCAAGTTTTTGTCATTCTTGGTTTAGAACTTTAGGGAGGCTATTTCATAGGTTATTTCAAACTTCTATACATGTAAGCATGAACATGGTGTAGAAATAGTATGTGTCCAGGGTTTATAAGTTTTTCTGTCATGGTTTAGAAGTTTTTCCAACAAGGTTTACAAGTTTTTGAAACGTGGATTACAAGTTTGTACAGCATGGTATACAAGTTTTTAGTTCTAGGTTTACAAGTTTAGGGCGGCTATTTCACAAGTTATGTGAAAATTCTATACATGTTTTATGAACATGGTGTAGACATAGAGTATGTCACGGGTCTACAAGTTTTTCTGTCATGGTTTAGAAATTTTTGCCATAAGGTTTACAAGTTTTTCTGCCAGGTTTACAAGTTTTGCAGCATGATTTACAAGTCTATACAGCATGGTATTCAAGTTTTTCGTTCTCGATTTACAAGTTTAGGGAGGCTATTTCACAAGTTATTTCAAATTTCTATACATGTTTTGTGAACATGGTGTAGAAATAGTGTGTGTCACGGGTTTATAAGTTTTTCTATCATGGTTTAGAAGTTTTTGTAGCAAGGTTTACAAGTTTTTGAAACATGGATTACAAGTTCGTATAGTATGGTATACAAGTTTTTAGTTCTAAGTTTATAAGTTTAAGGGGACTACTTCACAAGTTATTTGAAACTATGAACATGGTGTAGACATAGTATGTGTCATGGATTTACAAGTTTTTTTGTCATGGTTTAGAAGTTTTTGTAGTTTGCAGCATGTTTTATAGTTTTTATAGCATGGTTTACATATTTTTTTAAATGGTTGAGACAATTTTTATCATCTGGGTGCACAACTATTAGGATAAATATTTATAAGTTTTGTAGGACTATGTTACATGTTATTTGAACATTCTCTACAGGTTTTGTAAACCTACATTATAGGTTTGATGTGCTCAGTGCAAAACCTGGTGTAAGATATAATACAATATACATTTTACCAAAATATTGAAGCCAACCCATACTGTGGAGGGGTTTTCAGCACTGGCTCCTATACCATGTCTTTGAGACCATGCATATCATCGGCCAAATTCCCTAGCACATGGGGCTCAGTCGCCTCACCAGTTGGTGTAACACCCTAATATTCACCCAATACTACTAGTATGTACTGAGGCGAAATATTAGTCATTACTTCTTGCTTTAGTTCTATTACCTTTGAAATTACTTACTGAAAATACGAGCCATTTTTTTTTCAAGCAAAACCTTGATAAAGTATGAGCCACGTATAATGTAATTCGTACGATAACGTATGGTGTGGAAATATAAACACATAAAAGGCTCCATCCATAGCATCATGAATACATATATTGAAATACCTCATATATTAATACTTAAGATGCCCACCAATGGTGGTGGGACTGTTTGATACATAAAGTGCAATACAACTGAAAGAAGGAAATACATGGAAACATAAACGCTACAAGCAAGAGAGCACCTACACCCAAGTGCATCTGAAATGGATAACCTCAACACAAAAGAAGGTTTATCCTATCTACGTGACGTGTGTGCACTAAAGACTACCCTCTAAACCCTACGGCTACCGTCACGGGTAAGATGGGACATAGCCGATCCACGGGCGAAGCGCGTCAGAAGTGGGCACTCAGACACGTCCTCCGTGTTGGGGTCGCCTCTCAGGCATCCGAGCCCTCCGTGGCTGGGTAACCGTTTCCTCGCTGCCTGCTGGCATATGTGGGGGAGTCGGGGCAGAGTCCTCCTCATACATAGGGGCAGGTGGCTCCTCCGAATGCTGCGAGCGGGGTACATATTCGGGTACAGTGCCCGAGCCTGCGGTGTAAGTTTGTAGGATTCTCTCGTTGCGTATGCGTGCACGCTCAAAAACCATGTCATCTCCATGAGGTGACATCGGGGAGAAAAGGTAGCTATCTACAGGGTAGGCGAATGGCTGTCCAAGAAACATAAAGACGCGAACAGTGCAGCGGCCCTCAAAATGGTACGATCCGTGCTCCAGATCGTAGTGGTACTCCCATGTGGGGGTCTCAACGTACAATACGAACGTCGCCATCCGAATCTAGAGACGTAATGGAAAGAAAGAGATAGGGGGAGTGAGATTTCTTACTAAATAAACTCAGTAGGGTTTTTCCTCATATCTAAATGTCATCATATACGTCTCCAAGGACCTCAGTTTCTTAGTAAAAACCATGGGCATATAATAGTTCATTTATGAAGTTCATAAACATTAACTCTGAGGCCTGTTTCTTTTAATTATGAAAATCTCTTGGTTACATAGCCTATAGGTCATGAAACATGGATCATAAGTCATGGTACATTAATCATAAATCATGGTTCCTTATATCATGGGTCATAGCACATAAACTCATAAATTCATGCTTCTTATATCATGGGGCATAGCACATAAACTCATATAATCATGGTTTCTTATATCATGGTGCATAGAATCATAGTTCATGGAACATGGTACATGGTACATATCTTGGTTACTTGAGGTGACATTAAAACATCATCATTATTTTTCTAGGGCCACCCTAACTGATCTCCCTGTGGATAAAATTCTAGGTTATGAGCTCATACCTTGCTAGTCATCACTAGCACATGGACTTATCCCTTTTGATAAGTTAAAGGTCCCGACTTAAAGTACGGGTCTAGGGGGCTAGAATCACCTTATCCCCACCCTTAACTTGGTGGTTCAAGGATCATTTTCTCATAGTTTAAGTCACCTTAAGTCTTAGTATGTTTTATTGAGATGCCACATAGTTTCATGCATATCACATATCTTTCATCATAGGCATCTCTAAGTTCTCAAAGAACAATCACATGCAATAATAAAACTATCATTTAGGAATAATAGTTCACATGACATCATATAAGTCATGAGGTAAACACCAATTCATCATTCATAGAGTAATGCTTAAACCTTTCCCTTAAGAGTGAAAACCCCTAATCAGATAACCTCAACTTCCAAAATATTTTCTTATACCTCTAAGGGATTGATCAACCTCATTACCGTAATTTATTAAGTCCTAAAACCTAATTAATCATGGCTGGACAGCATTGGCAGTAAGCTTGTATTAGATGAATTACGGTGTTCTAAAATATGCATTTTAAACCCTTTCTCACATCCGACTTTTTCTATGATGCAACAATTAATACCTGAGCCAATTATGAGTCACTCTCACTGATCTAGACATCATATAATGTGATTCTATGGATGTTAATCAATCTGGACAGAAATCATATTTTCTGTACCTATGGGGTTCTAGAATTCACATTTCAAGCAATTAAAGTAACTAAGCATGCTCTAAAATGTCTAGAACAATTAGCATATACTTGGCAAGGTATTTAAACATATTTAGACCACCCAAAACATGATTTAAGGTGCTGGAAATGAACAAGGCAGAACCGAAACCTCAAAGTCATCAAATCATGTGTAAACTTCCTTTTTCATGTACATAGGTAACTAGTTTCTCTTGGAACAATTTTAGGACTTCAAAAATACCTTGGAAATCAATTTAACTTGTCAAGAACTTTCATAAAATACATTGGGCAGCAACTCTTTAATTTTACTCATGGTTGAAATTCTAAATATAAGAACATACTAAAAAATACTTTTAAATGTCACTTATGTTTAGGGAAAAACTTAAAACATAAGCTATAGGCTCTTGTAACTAATGAAAAACTCATCCTAGAGCTTTCATCATCACATGGCCGAATGCATTTCAAGAAGATACCTTCTTGATTTAACTTTTCTCAAGATGAAATGGGCAAGTCTTTGAGCTCTAATCTCTTAAGTGATGGCATAAAAGTAAACGTGCTATGCATTCCATTTTATTCTTCATTAGAGAGTGAAGTAAGAGCTTCAAAGTAAATATGAAATGCAAGAAATTGAAATTAAATATGCAAGGCTCAAAGTAAATATGCAAGTTCCATTCTTTATTTTAGTGCTCTAGGCTTAGCAACAATCGACTTTAAGGCCGAAATAGAAAGGCTTCGAGATTATTTTAGGTGATATGCAAGCTCTCGTTCTACATCTTTAAGTTCTTAAGTGATGACTTGAAATATAAACATGGAATGCGAAGCTTGGAATTTAAACGTGCATTATGCAAGTTCATTCCTTATCTTAGGGTTTAGTGATAGCATAGAAATAAACGTGCTATGCAAAGCATAAGGTAAACGTGAATGCAAGTTACTTTTATCTTGTCTAGAGCTCTTGCAAGACTTTTAAAGAGAACATAGTTCCAACCCAAACCTCATCCTCACAAGAAAAGAGAACTACTAGTGCTAGAATACTTAAAATAAATCATATCCTTAAAGAACTTGGAAGTGGCCAAATCTCCATCATGGAGAATGAACCATTTTTAAACTCTAGGGACCAAGATCTTGATGATCTAAGACATCAACATCCTAAGTCCTCATCATTGAGTACATAGCTTCCTTAAAACCAACATTTAAAACAAAGTTTATGCTAGAGAGGAAAGCAAAACCGAAACCATGCTTGGTTTAAGATCAAAGTTTTAAGCTTTAGAGTTTGTTCATGTGACTAGCATCAACATGAAACACTCATCATCAAGCTTTCATTTTTCCAAGTCTTAGAAGCCTACATGGCCGAAAACATGGAAGGAAAAAGTGAAGTCCAAAAGAGTTCAAGAAACATAAACTCCTTTTTTTCTCAAACTTGGAAAAAGGATGTAACTTTCCTTAAAAAAATTCAAGCTTTAGAGGTTGTTGAGTGACAAGCACCATCATGACAACCTCATCATCAAGCTTTCATTTTTCTCATGGGTTTAGGCCCTCATGGCCGAAACATTAAAGGAGAAAAGAGAAGTTCAAACATTCAAGAGAAACATAACCTCATGTTCAACTAAACTTGTAAAAGATGAAACTTTTCTTTGAGAAAAACTCAAGCTTTAGAAGCCTCATGTGAGATGAACTCATGGTCACCTCTAGAGAGCACTCATCATCAAGCCATCATGTTCAAGGCCTTGAGGCCAAAAATCAAAGAAAAGAAAAGGAAGAAACCGAAAATGAAAAGCAACATGGAGGTTCCACCTTTCACCATTTCCTAACAAGATTCAACATAGAAATCAAAGACATATTTAGAAAGGTTCCCTACCTTGTGATTTTCGAAAAAGGAGAGGAAGAACTTGAGCTTGAAGAACTCTTGGAAGCTTGAGAGAGAAAGAAGTGAGAAAGCTTGAGACTTTCAGTGATTTTGCAAGAAGTGAGCAAAGGAATGAAGTTGTGTGGTGTTGTGTATTTATAGGCAAATGAATCATGAAGGAGTGGAGGGAAGGAAGAAGTGGCCGAAACTTTTTGAGGAAGAATGGAGAAAAATATCTCTTGTGTTGTCATTCATGATGTCATAGGTTTTAGGTCTTAGGGTGGCTTTGATGGACAATGTGATAGACTACATAAAATATCATTCTTTTGAATTTTTGGGGGGAAAAGTGGCTGATCATTATAGGGCCAAGGGAGAGAAGATTTCATTCAATTTAATCATGTACTAATGGAGTGTTTAGGAGTAAACAAGGTTGGGTCACTAATTAAGGTTGTGTAATCAAGTGTTTAGGTGAACTAGTTAGGTAATTAGGACCCTAATACCTTAGACTAAGAGTACTATTGTAGGATTGATGGAGTCAAACTCCTATGACCATTGATTGATGTATGACAACTTTTCTTGGAAGAGAAAGCATTCTTGGGAAAGGAAATGTGAATAGTGAAAATATTATTCATAGTTGCTTTTTCTTTAAAGAAAGAAAAGAATTAGAATTGAGTTGCAAATTTTCTTAAGCAATTTTAGGTTCTAATCAACCTTAAATAATTATTTTAGCTCTAGATTAATTAAGGAAATTAATTAACCTTTCATTAGAGCCTAATATTGCTTAGGTTTGAGTTAAGTAACTCGTTAGGCTTAAAATGCACTAAGCGGGGGTAAAATCGTAATTTTTATCAAAAGTTGCCCGGGACCTCCGGGACCTAAACCAACATAGTTCATGTCTTAAAACATCATTTTTGATCTCCGGGACGAGACCGGGTCGGAGTCAAAACTTAAAACTGCCTTAAATCAAGTTAGGGGTATTTTGGTTATTTGTGCACAGAAACCTTAGAAATGAGATTTTTCTAACTTGTTAACATTCATAAACATATAATCCCCTTCATATATCATAAAAGCCTTGTGAGGATGGCCAAGGCCGGTCGTCCTCATGTTTCAGGTAAAAATGACCTCAGGGGCATTTTGGTCATTTAAAAGTTTAGAGAAAAATGGGGCGTTACAGTTGGAGTATATTCGTGAGGGCTGGGAGCAGATACACTGGGCTCTTCTTCCATGTCAGTAGTGAAAGGAGACCCTTGCTCAAGCAGAGTTCCTGTTGCTCCATCTCCTGATGAACTCTCACACTAAACTGACTCTTTGGAAGCATTGCTTGGCTCGTCTGTGCATTGAGTGGAAGGGCTATTCTCCACAGTACAATCCTCAAATGCTTTTGCTATTTCAATCTTAACATCAAGCTGCATCTCAATCTTAATGCATGCAGCCACTATTTTCTTAATTCCCTGCACAAAAATCGGTATTCCATTAACTGCTAATGCAGCATCATGACAATGTCATAATCAATTTAAATTCATACTTGCTAATCAAGCAATTACCTCATTTTTTGTATGTTCTGTTCAAAAAGCCTTGAACAAGGTTATCATCATCTTCTTTTGGGCATTCAGCATACCCTGCACATAAAATGGAATAAGGCATAGCGGTCACTCGTCAACGTGTCACTTTTTGAATAGAAAAACATTATGAAAAGTATCTTTGCCTTTGTACTACGGTTTTCTTCGCCAAAGAACCCTTGGATGGATAGTTTCCCCCAGTGCTTCGCCAGCGCAAGATCATCACAATGTGTAGGGTTCCTAAATTGGCAGTGCATGTACCAAATCCATGGAATGTGAAAATAATGTCAGGGATATAGTCTAACATTTCTTTGTTTGATGGATATAAATGTGTTTCGCAAATACTATATGAAAGACAATTACAATCCCTGCCATTAGAAAGTACATACATCTTTCGATGCCCCTCAATTGGCTTTGGTTTTTTTGGTTAGCGTCAATGCACCCAACTAGCCAATCTAACACATACTGACTCCAATTGTATTGCTGGGTGGTTCTCAACATCAACAATAGACCCTAACAACCTTGAACTAGGTGCTTGTTTCAGCGTGGGACAAAGGAAGGTCAACAGGATGAGACGAATGAATGTGTGCTTCAATCTTTCATCCATTCTGCCTTCCAACACAATGTCTCCCAACTACCAGTCAGTAAGTTTCCTAAACTCATTGATAGTATTGTTTTCATCTTTATTTAATTCTATAGGAATTAGCCGACCTATTGCAACAAGATTATAGGTTTAGAGGCTATTGTTGACATTTGAAATTGCAACAACAATTGGTTAATTTAGTTTTCTCACCAATGTAAGGTAGGCCTAGGACCATTCCTATGGATTGGGGTGTAATAGATATTAGGTGGCCCTTGGCTTGGATGCACCTGTCTTACATATCAAAGGCCTTTACTAGTCCAGTATGATCAACCAATTTTACAGTGTGTAGTTTATGCTTGATGGTCCTCCAAATCCCATTCGCCCTACCACAGCTGCTTGGTGTAGGTTCAGCCCTTCCACAAGGGCTACAATCTTGTTAGGAGAACATTTAGTGTTAAATGCAGCTTGCATTGCTGGTTATGCACAAACAACTAATTAGCTCAGAAGTAATACAAAATTGATACGAAACATTAATATATAAAATAAAAGTACAGAAACAACCATTAAATGAATGAATAGTGGTGCTAATCAAACTACAGGTAATTCACCACATCATGTTTTGTTGAATTGACCTCTTATCGACTTTAATCTTACGAAGTTAGCAAGGTTTTCCACATTTTGCCTCTATTTTCTTATGCTGCAATTGGGCCTTCTTCTATGAATCTTTCCTTCCATTTGTGTGGCCCATTCTGATATGTTTTGCATACAAATTAATAGAAAACCTATCAAGCAAGTGCAAGAAGATGATAAGTAAATGCAACAATCATATAAATCTAGGAAGGAACAAGGGTGCTTCACAAACCAACGTAATGAGCATGCAAACCTTGGGAAAATCACTTGTAAACCCACGGAATATACAGAGGTGCCTCACAAACCAAAGCAATTACCATCTAAATCAAATGCAATTAGTTTGAAAGCCTGATCAGCGCAAAAGAACATGGTTTATAATTTTGTTTACACATGATTTGCAAGTTTTCAGAACGAGTATACAAGTTTCTTTACATGATTTACAAGTTTTTAGGACTTACAAGTGTTTTAAAATGGTATGCAACATTTTGCACATAGCTTTAATCATTTTGTGCACAGTTTACTTTTACAGGCCTCGTGCACTTGATTTACAAGTTTTGTAATTGTGTGCTGAAATTTTTAAACAGAGTCTAAGATCATTGTAAACCTACAAAATATACAAGGGTGCTTCACAAACCCAAGCAATGACCATGTAAACCAAGTACAACTTGTTTGAAAGCCTAATCCGTGCAAAAAAAATGGTTTACAAGTTTTCAAAATGGTTTATAAGTTTTGTAAAATGGAAAAAACTTGTAAAGTTGTGATTACTAACCAAGTACATAAACATTTTAGGCAAGCGCAGCAATTTGTAAATTCAAAGCAATAAACAACTGTACCCAGTTATAAAAACTTGTAACCCAAATGGTGAAAAATATTCTAAACCAGTAGTGATTCACAAAAACCTGTTAAAATTGTTGCTTTGACCTCAAACAGCAAAACATAAAAGCTCCTTTAACGAAAACATACTCTAACAACCGTAAATGACTTCAATGTATTACAAAATCACCAACCCTAACCACTAAACAAATTTATTCCACCAAATCAACATACAATCAATCATTACATGTATTTGCAAGCATTTTCCCATAACTTACTTCCGAAATGTACTTTGCTTCCCTTGCAATCGATTGAGACTTGAAGGCGCGCAACAGTGATCACTTGCGTGGGTTTGACCAAGACGAATAGAGGCTGTGCTATGCAATACAATCTAATCAGAAAGGGAGCTTTGGAGTTCGCAAACGTGGGAGTCGAGGGAATGAGGAGACAGAATGTGTAGTGGAGGGATGTTCAACAACGTGTACTTCAGGAAGGGAAGGAGGAGAGCATGTTATGTTCTTCAGTTTGTAATTATGCAATATTTTTAAATTTTACTAAAATTACATCATTGCCATTAAAGAATTTAATTACTCTATCTTCTAACCAAAGAGAAAATCGGACGAGACCGGCACCGCTTTGGTCAATCGGTCCAACTGGGAACCGGTCACTGGGCCGATCCGATTAAGCAAAAAAACTTGGGGAAGTCAAAACTAGTGAAGAATCAATCAAACCGAACCGCTTTGGTCAATTTGGGACTTGTGATTTTTTGTTTTAGTTCAAGCTTAAACAATGATATCTTATGCTAGCCACTACAGAGCAATACCTGGTCTGATTTTCCCTTCATTATAGAGGTCTTCCACCACATTACCTAGCGGGTGGTGTGGTGCAGGGAAGGGGAGCATCGTTGTATGTATCTATGATGTACATGTAACAAAACTGTTGGTTTGATAGAAGGGAAGATGATAGAAAATAGAGATTCTATTGACTAAGAAAGAAGGGTTACAAAACGCTAAGAATAAGGACATGAAGAATGATACACAATCATCACCAAACATACACCATACACTCACATCAGGTTAAATGTTGTAAATTAGTGTATAAAAGGTTGTAAATCAGAATACAAAAAGTTGTAAACCTGTATATAAAAAGTTATAAACCAATATTCAAAAACTTTTTACATACTAGTTTATAACTTTTGACACACTGATTTACAACTTTTTATATACTTGTTTACAATTTTTATCTTGTTGTAAATGTATGGTGTAAGTTTGATGATGGTTATTTATCATTTCTTTAAGGACAACATCTGTTTTAAAGAGTATATAAATAAAAAATTAACTGCAGTATGTCTTTAATGAGATTGATGAATTTAATTATAGTATTATATTTAGTTTTATTTTATACTCCTAAAATTAAGAATTTTATTAATGAAGATGTTGGTACATTTTTTAAGAATTTATAATTCCCTATTTTTTCCAATCTAAAGATGTTTTCATTTAGATTCTATATATATGGATTATTTTATGTTTTTAAGTTTTAATTTTAAAAATATTTAAAATCTTATTTTATTTTTTGCTATAGAATTAAAATTATAATTGATAGGTTATAAAAGCACAATTAAGCATGATATTGTAGTATAAATTACTAAATTTAGTTATCTTACTATAGTGATAATTACCATAAATTGATACTGATAATTATTGAGTCATAAGTGATATAATGCTAATAATTAATATTTAATTCCATAATTATATTTAGTTTTATTTTGTGTTCAAGTCTGCATTTATATGCTTTGAAATTTAAAACTGAAACAAAATACTACTCAATCAATACAATATTCATATTAAATTATAAAAATTAAAAAAAAATTAATTTTATTATCATTATTTGACTAATTAACATAACATTAATGATTTCAATTAAATTTAAATATTAAATTTATTTATAATTTTTTATTATTCATAATAAATATGAATTTAATTTATACATTTTCTTGGTACAATACATATTTAAAATATTTTAGTTTCCTAATTTGTTCTAATTTTAAAATGTTTTAATTTAGATTGTGCTTTTAGGTTTTAATGTTATATGCATATTCTATTTGTTAATTAAATAATCTTATTTTACTTTAATTCTATACTCAAAAATATATTTTATAAGCAAATCAAAATTAAGCAGTACACTATAAAAGTAATGAATATAACATTAATGATTAAAATTTATTTGATTAATATATTTAGTTCTATGTTATATTCATAAAATTATAAATTTTATACGTATATACTATTTGGTATAGTGTTTAAAACTTCATAATTCCATTTTTTTTATCTAATCTGAAATTGTTTTCATTTAAATTTTATAAATATATATAATATTATTTCATGTTGTTAATTTAAAATTTTATAAATATTTTTAAATTAACTATTATTATTTTATTTTATTTTATTCCATTGAATGAATTTCATGTAACCGTAGAAATTATAATAATTTATTATGAATAGGCCCTTTTGTTTGGGAAGATTTCAGGAGTCATCGAGAGTGTATCATTTTATTATAGCAATGCATTAAAAAATGTAATGACTACGAAATAAAAATTGTAATCATGGTCGATGAATTGACATAAATGCATTTAAAATCTGTAAATGCAATAAATCGAATCAATATAACTGAAGCATTATGTTATAATGATGACAAAAATGTTATAGTAACCCATCTAGCTTCTTCATTTTATGAAATTTATAAAATTTAATTTTTGTCAACTAAATTGTGTCGTAATCGAGATTATTAATTTATCATAAAAAATATTAACTTTATTGGAACTGAAATATAGTGACTCATATATATATATATAAAGCAATAAAATTATTAATTAAATATTACACTTTCATTTTCCATTAATCACAATAAAATACGAAGTAATCTGAGAAACAAAAAAAACACGCACAATTAATTAAAAACCATTGAAGTCAAAAAGGCGAAGTAATCTAAGAAACAAGAAACAAACAGTTAAAAACTATTAGTGTAAAATTAAAATGAAAAGTGAATATTTGAATCAGCAAGTATATGGCCGATCGTATCATATCTATATCTATATATATAATAAAATTAACTGTATATTTGATACTTACACAAACATATGTAATTATTACATATGTACTATAATTTATAAGTAAAATTACAGTGTCCTTCTAATTAATTACATATGTCACTATATTTTATGAGTAAAATTACAATGTGCTTCGAATTACGGTTGAGTTGTATTATTTAATAAGGTTAATCAATAATTATGTGCCAATATACATATTGAAATGAGCGAATGAATAATTTAACAACCAATTAAGTATTCAGTTCTTTGCACTACATATTATGACAATATATTTAGATATTTGATTTATAATTGAATATTTGGATATAATTACAAAGCTTTTAAATAAGGATTTAATTACCATGTCAGACGGCATAAAAATTTTTACAATATTATTCAATCATATATAGTCACATATATAAGTGATAATAGTTGATTTATACATTCACTACTTGAAAAGTCATTCAAATAAAATATATTAATTGAATGATAGTGTAAAATAGTTTTACACTATCGCTGCATCAAAATTAAACTCTTTAAAAAATAACCAAAAAATGTATGTGACATATATAAAAGTATTTTTATATATAAAATTGCAGATGAGGGTATGAGAAATTATTTCTCAATAAATGTAGTTAGATAAAAAAAAATACTTTTTTACATGATAAATCTTTTAAAAATTCATACTTATTTTATGTTATTTGTTTTTTAAATTGAAAAATAGCTTACTTAAATATAGAATTATTAAAAAAAAATTTGCTGCTTATTAAAATTTAATAAAAGTTGTCCTAATTTAATAGAATAAAGTACGTTAACCTATATATATATACACACACATGCATATTATCTTACATTTATAAATTTTTTAATATTTATCAATATTAAATGTTACAATGATCTATTTTTTATGTTCAGAACTTGATGTGACTTTAAAGGAGAGGCAAAGGAATCTTTTTTATTTTAGAAATATGTCAAGAATATTTTTGGATGGAGAATTAATTAATTCTATCTTTTATGTTACTCTTTTACCTCTTCAATTGCTTTTGTCTAAATTTAGAAACCAATAACTACCAACTCCTCAAAATAAGTATTTATTTTATGATTTTATACTTTTTGCATAAAAGTGAAAAAATGTTCAAAAGTACTCTTTTATCAAGTTAAGTATTTTATCTATGGTAATAAGCATATCCCAACGGCCTTATTGTGAAAAAAACAATTAGACAAAATAAAATTCAATAAATTCTTACTATATTTAATTTTTAATACTATCACAATAATTTTAATTTTTTAATTAAAAATTATGATAACAAAAAATTAATAAATCCATGCAATGCACGGTTATTATCTCTAGTTTATGCAGATTTTAGACTGCAGTGTGCATTTAATCCAATACTTTGAGATTTCAAACTGAAACAAAATAATACCCAATGTTGCAAATCTTTGCAGCAGTGGCCTCTCGCTAGCCTTCCTTAACTTCGATCAAATAATTAGCAATATCACCAGCCGCAACCATTAGCCTTCCAAATGTTCCATTATGGTTTTTTTTTTTTTTTTTGCGCTGCTAAACGTTCGATTAATGTTTTACAGTTAATGGGTTTGATACGTCCTTATTACTCTACAGGCTTGAATTTCGATTGTTTTCTTTTATTTTCAAAAATCAAATTTTATTATAATAAGTTGGAAAAATCAAGGGGTTTATGATCTGATTTACACAGAGATTACATTAAAATTATCTATTTAATAAATTTAGATATGTCAAAATGGCTAATTGATAGAGTTTATTATAAGCAATTAGTGTTGATCTATCGTCTTTAGGTTTTATTTGACATTTGGAATTTAAGTATGAAATTGGTGTTCAGAATTTAAAATGGATAATTTTAATTTTTATTCTTAGAGAAATATAAAAAATTTAAATTATAATTTCACAATTTAATT
Source organism: Dalbergia cochinchinensis (assembly GCA_031216125.1). Taxonomy (NCBI): domain Eukaryota; kingdom Viridiplantae; phylum Streptophyta; class Magnoliopsida; order Fabales; family Fabaceae; genus Dalbergia; species Dalbergia cochinchinensis. The sequence goes on along the minus strand of CM062375.1, from coordinate 26,204,003 downwards.
TTAATCAGTTTTTTTTTTCAAAAATGACATATAAAAAGAAATAGACTAGTATTTGTTGGAATCCACTTTATTCTATTGTTATGAATATCGTCAAGTTTTCCTTTCAATTGATTTGGATGAAATGAGAAAAAATGCTATATAACTTGAAAATGTAATAATTTCATCCAATTTTTATTTTAAAATAAAGAGATAGAATTTTTGTGAGCCAGTGTCATAAAAAATGATTAAACTTATTTTCATTGTAAATGGTATTTATAGAATATTAAAATACAAAAAGTATATGTTATTATGCATAGTGGAATAATCAACATTTTTTCAAAAAAAGTAAAAAATTTAGGAGAAAAAGTAATGCAATATGAAAAAACATTCTTTTAAAAGATTAATAACATTGGATTTTTACAAAACTAGATATATTAATAAACTGTTGACTTAATTATAAAAGATAGTATTAAGGATATATTACTAAAGTTAAATAAAATATGAATGAGAGGGAGTGACAATAGCAATTTATGTAATGACAATAGGCTCTCTTTAATAGTATAGGTAAGTATTCAACAACTTTATGATTGAACCCGTGGAATGCACAGGCATTAACCAAATGTGGCAACACTTCATGATTAAATCCCTTCGTTCAATGCTTGGGAAACAACACCTCCTTAATTGCTTGGGAAACAACATGTCATTCAATGGATGGCAAGGCAGCCACCATGAAGGTCCTCAGTGCTCTTCGGTAGGAGATGAAGATACGCGATTTATGTTACATAAACATGCAATCGATGGTCGGCGCAACACTTCATGTTCTTTTCTTTGTACACCGACCATCCACATCTTCTTGTATCCTTGTGAGCATCACTATTGCATTCATGAATTTGTCACAGGTGTCTCGTGTGACGATCATTTTGTTCCTTCACTTGGATTAATCTCTTTTACTTTTTATTTTTCAGGGTTCAATATTTCAATTTTATTCTTTTTCATAAAATTTAATGGCTTCTTATTCCAGAAGTACAAGTCAGCCTAATCACTTTCATATTGTTTTCTTGGAGCTGGACCCTATGCTGGTAAAGTATTGCTTCTTTTATCTTTTTCATGCTTGGTTTAATTTTATGTGATTGATGTTTAAGCTCTCACGTGTTTCATTTGTTAGGACTGGGGTCTCATGCCCACTGCTTTTTATAAACATTGGAAGGATGAGCTAGGCAAGAAGTTGATGTTTAGGGATATATTTGGTAATGTGACAGAGGTCAGTTTTGATAAGGGATTACGATATAGGTACTTGATAGGTGGTTATCAGCGTCTGGTGTAATATCCTCCTAAGTACGATATGATTTTTAAGTCATAACATCATACTCGAGAAGTTGTTACTTATAAATTAATGGACCTTTCTTAAATATCTATAGCAAGTTCGATTGAATTGTGAAGTAACTAAATCGTAGTTCTATTAACATATATGACTAAGAAACAAACATTTACTGATTATAAGGTTGAGTACAAAAGGAAGCTCTTCTATGAGCTTTAATACACATCCAGTCTCTATTATAAATACAGACATAAACATATGACTAAGTACAGTCTGTACAAACTTCAGCTGTAAACTACTGCAAATCTGATTTCCTTTCATAAAGTAGCCTCCTTGTTCTCGGGATCAACCTGGAGACGACACGAAAACATAAACACATAGGGGTGAGAATTCTAAAATTCTCAATAGGGTAACTCCCTAATTACACAATCATAATGTCATCATCATCGCCCCAGCCACTTCGGTTTATTAAGAAAGTGTGAGTATGCAATATATATATATATATATATCAAATGTTCATTTTAAAGTTCTAAAATCACCTTTCCGAAGTGGGTTTCTTTTATTATTCAATCAGTTAAAACATGCATTTCATGATATTCAAGATCATAGAAATTCCTTCAAAACTAATAATTTAACAAAACATACGTGTGCAAATGGCAATTTCGATGATCTTTTTGTGCCCTTGACATAATAAAGGGGACTTTTCTATGCCCTAATGGGAACTTTTCCGTGCCCTAATGGGGACCTCTTCGTGCCCTAATGGGGACCTCTTTGTGCCCTATCGGGGACCTCTTCGTGCCCTATCGGGGACCTCTTCATGCCCTTTTTATACTAAAGGGGACTTCATTTTTCACTTAGCACATACATCATCCTCAAGCTCACATATATATGCATAACATTTCTATATGCATAAACATAATTCTCGGATCTCATAATACTTCAAACCTATATATATCATTCATTCATTCCTCATAAAATAATCTTGGAAGTCCAGGGCATGCATTTATACACATCAAACTTGAACCAATTGCCATTAGGTCACTAATTCAGGGCATTATCACAATTTCAGCACATTGGCAAATTTTTCACTCAAGTAAGACAATTTAATATGGAATTCAAAACATTAAATCGGAGCCTATAAAAATTATCTAAGACACTTTAATGTGTCCATAAAATTCCATAAAAATTTCAGAGCATAAAAAGGTCTCTAACTATATTAATAAAATCTCACAATTTTAGAGGTCAGAAACTACACACTTTTAGCCAATAGCCAGAAGTCTCAATTTTTCTACCCCATCAAATGAACCCAGAACTTTGTACAAAAATTTAGAGTTGGACCTAAATATGTCCTCAACATCTTGTGAAAATTTCAGCTAATAATTCGATCATTTTCTAGGTTAATAAAATTTCACAAGTTCACAGCTTCAGATTCAATGTTTCAGGCAGCATAGTTACCACTTCGGTTCTTGAATTTCTCAAGGCATTAGGAATCAAAACCAAAGCTCAAGAAAATTCATGGAACTATCCTAGGATATTACCTTCAACATATAATTTTTATAGCTCATGAAAACACCCATAATATCCTCAGACAATTCGTGAACAATCACTGCTAGCAGGAAAACAGAAAATCCAGCAAACCACTTCAGAATCTCTTTTGATAAAAATGATTTTTTCACAACACCAAATAGTTCACCAAAATTAAAAATCAATATCAACATATTATCAACCAATATATCCAAAAATTTGGGACTAAACACAATCAGAAAAGTCCAGTATAAAATTGGAAAGAAAAGACCAAAGAAAACCCTACTCTTGAAGGCTAATGTATCCTTGTCTCTAGTTTGCTCCAAAATGGAAGTTCTTCACTCCAAAGCTCTTAAAACACAATCAAACCCTCCTCTAATCAGTGATGGTTGAGGTAATGAGGTGAGGTTTGAAGATTCTAATCGGTTATATTTGTGGAGGTTAAAGTGCAGAACAATTTTTGTGAAGAAACTTTGTGGTTTTATGAACTCTAGGCTAGTGTTTTTGGCATATGAAATCAAGAGGAAGCTCTTGAAAATGGAGGAAATGCAGTTGTTCTCTCTCTCTTGTGCTGGCCAAGGATGACAATGGCTTCTTGGAGAAGAAATTTGCTCATATATATCTTGTAAGAAAAATTGTGATTGGTTAACATAAAGTATAATTGCTTTCCATTAAAGGAACTTAATATCAATGGCTAAGATTTAATCTTTCATCCAAGATAAAATGTTAGCCATTCATTTGACATTCAAAGGGATAGATTTCATTATTTTGCAGAGATTAACTAGCTTTCGGTGTTAAAAATCGCACACCAAAATTTCACCGAACGGGTGAAACACCGTACCCGGGTAATCAAATATTGCCCGAAAAATATTTTCGGGTATAAAATCTTTAATTCTACCTATTTCTAACCATAATCATATAATTTCTCAATTTTGGGCATCTCCGAGGCCCAATTCTAGGATTTCGGCTGTCCCGACGGGCCTGTGGGGCCTGCAAGTTACTATTCATGGATTTTTTTTTTACAAATCCATTGGATCGTCCTCATCATTGTTCAAACTATCAAATTTTTGAAATTACGATTGATAAAAGCTCAAATTAATTTTTAACTAATTTTTAGAGTGTTACATCTGGCTCGATTGTATGGCCTTCAAAATGGGGGCAGGTTGAAGGGGTTCTATCATGGGAGTGATGAATTTAGCATATTGTTAAGGATTATGATGTGAAGGATAATGGGTATCCTCAATCTGCTATGGACCCACCCCTTCACTTGGATCCAGATAACGAAGCTTTTTTTATGGAGGAGTCTTTTGGTGAAGTGCCAACCCAGGTTGTCATGACCTGCCTAGAGACATGACCGGCACGTGAGGACTTGGATCCCCACGAAAGCCTCTGATAACGTGACTAGTTAATATGCATAAATAAATCGAATATATTCAAAATATCTCAAACTTAAATAAGTTTCATAATTCTGAAAATGTTTCCAATCATAAATACCGAACATAAAAACTGCATAAAATCCATAACTTGGGTCAAAGCCAAACATAATTAAATAAATGTCTGAAATTCTAAAAATAGTCAAAACAATATGATGCACGTCTGGGATCTTGCCTACACAATTATTGGAGCGACCAATTGCAAGCTCTACTCCAAAGTGAAACTCACCAAAAGAAGCTACAACACTACTAGGGAAGATCTTGTGGTGCAACTGAACCTGCAACTATATCTGTAAGGGGAAGAAAAGAGAGAGGTGAGTTCATCAAAACTCAGTGAGTGAGCCTCCACTCACAACCTACATGGGATAACAATGAAGATATATAACATATACATGCAACTAGATATAAAACATTGTATATATAATTACATATGACTGTACTAAAAATAATAAGTTAACTAAATCCATGGCAATAATTAACGGAGAAAGAGGAATTACTCTGTACATAAGTATCTGAGCTGAATAGTTGAATCTGAGCTAATAGCTATTCTGATAGGCACCTAACTAGGTCCCATAAATGGACACCTAACTAGGTCCCATAAATGGACACCACACTGGGTTCCTTGTGTGAGTGAGCTAGTCCTTTAGCGGACCACTTAGTACCAAGGTTAATGATCAATCCTACAGTCATTAACTCGCTGATCTATTTCTCAATAATTATTGGCTAAAATTAATAGCAACAAAATTCATTGTTCTTATGATTCATACGAAACTGGGATTCGTGAAATCTTCTGGCTGATAAAATAAATCTAAATCAAACATACAACAAGTATGGTTCCATGAGTTTTCTAAAATAACAATTTGTCATGAATAATTTTCTAAAATTTCGATAATTCATAAAAGCATATTTCTTAGCATAAATTATTCTAAAATTTCATAAATAATTTATATAATATTGGAAAAATAATAATAATGATCAAAAGTATGGACATGAGCTTAAACCCACTCACAATTGGTAGCCGGGAGTGTGCTTCCACTATCAACTTGACTCTGGGTAATTGGAATGGCATCAATAGCTGCCAAATAATATAATGAAAACATAAACAATTTGATTTTATCACCCAAACTGAGTTCAGAATGATAGGGAGGAAAAATGTTGAGAGAAAATTGGACTTAATAGTGCCCAAACTTTCAAATTAGATAAAAAAGGAAGGAACTAACTAAATTCCATGGAGATCACTTACTGAACGAGATTAATCAGAGAAAGTTGAGAGAACCATGTTTTTCTCTCTAAGGAAATATCCTTGGGTGGTTAGGGTTCTTAGAAAAATATTTAGGAGTAATATGATGTGCCTAAAATATACTAAAAGTATAATAAAAGAAACTACAAAGTGTAGAGGAAAGAAAACGAAACTGAGCATCGTTCTATGTCCTTGCTATCACATATATATAGGTTTACAAATATATTATAATGTTACACGGCATGCAACACGGTTTCGTTTTAATAATAATAATAATATAATAATATATTACTAACTCATGTTACATGGGCTTCTTACATAATAATAGATAATAACAATTCATAAGCAATCCCATGTGCCTCGTGTATCATGGGTTCCACTCATGTATATAATAATAATAATAATAATAATAATAATAATAATAATAATAATAATAATAATAATGATAATATCAATAATAATAATAATAACTCATATACCACTAAATTCCGTATTTTGGGTATCACACAGGCATAAGATGACTTCGCTATTCATATTAGTGATCATGAAGTTGAAATGTGTACTAAATGCCGCCCTTATGGGGATGACGAGATTCTTGGTAACTAACCTTTCATTCCTAACCCGACACTTCAGTTGTTGATGGAGTTGATCCCCTTCTACTTGCTGACCCCTTGGGTGGTAATGACAGTACAATGAGTTTTAGTAATGCAAATGATGGTGATTGGACAAAAGGTGCTATTGGGCATGGCCATGCTACAGTTGGTGAAGTCGATGTCATCCCTGCTGGTAATGATGATGCTCAAAATCCTTCAAAATGATGATCTTCGACCTCCAATACGTTTGCATTGCCTGAGGATGGTATGATTTTGTAGGAGCTAACCATGTTTATTTCATCTTTGTTGTGATGTTTATATAGTTTGGTTCGATATATGTGGATTGTATTGTTCCCTTTTTGGACCATGGTTAATATATGAATTTTTGCAATTATCCCATTGCACAATTGCCATATACTTGCTCAATTTTTGTAATTATAATCTTTTTGCACCATTGGAAGCCAAAAACATGTAAATGTAGAATGAAAAATTCATAAGCCATGTATACTGATAAAACTTGTAAACCCTTCTAAAGAATAATAGAAAAACTTGTAAACCTATAACACACAATATCTATACATCAAGTTGACAAAACTTGTAGACAAGTTTCAAATAACATGTAAAATAGCCCCTTAAAAACTTGTAAATATAGAATGAAAAACTTGTAACCCATATTGTAAAAACTTGTAAATCATTGTAAAAGCTTGTCAACCATGATACAAAAACTTGTAAACCTGTGACACACAGCCCCTCCATACTATGTTGATAAAACCTGTAGAGAAGTTTCAAATAGCTTGTAAAATAGCCCCCTAAAAACTTGTAAACCTAGAATGATAGACTTCTACACCATATTGTCAAACTTGTAAACCATGTGTAGAAACTTGTAAATCATCATACAAAAACATGTAAACCTGCGACACACAACACCTCCATGCCAGGTTGACAAAACCTGTAGTGAAAATTTGAACGGAGGTTGTCACCTACCTCCTCAAATTAGAAATTTGTTTTAATACTAAGTTGCACCAAAAATATAGTAAAGGGCATAACCTAGGTCGTCACTCAAGGAGGCTTCGATACTTAGTTGTGAAAATTGGGGCTTTTGAAGAATAAGATTGAGAAATTTAAATTAAAAGATAATAGCAACAAGGTAATAGCAACAGTAAAGAAAGCACTAGTGCAAGGTATTCCTAGGATTGGAAATCAATTATCATTGACCAAATATGAAACCCATTGATGGCTATTAGTAATAAATTACCAGTAATTCTACTAGTGATCGATCGACCTCTAGAATTTGACCAATGCAAATAACTAATAAATGAGATCTCAATTTAATTAGAAATCACATTGATTTAACGAACCAATTGCTATAGCTTAATCGCCAATCGAAAAGTTAATTCTAGTGTTCTTCCTCAAACGTAAACCAATAGGTCTATCAATTTATGCCCAAAAGGTTTTCTTAAACGAAGATTGTCAATTTAGTTATTCCAATAAAGATTATAGCAATCATCATAATAATTAAAGAAATGGAAATTGTAGAACATTAAGAAAATTAATGCGTTCAATATAAATAAAGGGTCTCAAATGTCATCCCAATCCATCCAGAAATCCCTACACTAGTAAAGAAATCTATGGAGGATTACAACAATGAAGATGAAAAACCTAAAAATAATAGCAATAATCCTTGCCACAATCTCCAAGATAAAGTACCTTCACCAATGGAACTCTTAGAGAGGGAAGAATAGAGAAGAAGAAGATGTAGAGAGAGAATAATAGCAACTAAAAGTGATGGCTTAAAACTGAATAAAAAGCTAAGGTGAAAGTATATAACAATCCTTTAAATATTTCTCTCTAATAATGGGCCAAAATAGATAAATGAGCTGCAATCCTGTCATCTTACGAGCTGCAACACTGGACAGAATTGATGTCTTTACGTATTTTGTCATTTTGGCCTCTTAAACATCTAAATCTGTCATTTGCACTATGAATAGTGATTGTAGCCCTTTGAATATGCTTTTCAACGCCACAAAAATCAACCCAATCAGACATTTTTAGATCTAGGTATTGCAAAAATGCTAACTGGAAGTCAAGTTGGATAGCATCAGAATATCAGCAACCTTTAATCTTGCAACTCAATTTTACCAAGATGTTCTTAAAACTTGGTTTTGAGCTAAACATAAAAGTTTTAGAGGACTTCTTGAGCTTTCGAAAACATCTTTATTTATCTCAATCTGATCCCTTGCTCTTGACATTTGCACTCAATTCAAAGCTCTTGTATATAAGAACCATACTAAAAAAGACAGGTTAAATACAACAGGCTCTAATTCAATAATTATCCCAAAATAAATGTAGAAGTCATCAATTTTATCAAAATCACACAATGAGAAATAAATCAAAATCCTTATTAATTATGTCAACAACATAGTGAAACTCATGTAAAAAGCTAAGGTTTGGTAGCAAGATAAGTGGCATAAATGCCCTTTATCAAGATTCAAATTAACTTGTAAAATAGCCCCTGAAATCGTGTAAACTTGGACCAAAAATAGTTGTAAACCATATTGTAAAAACTTGTTGTCATGACCCGATTTGGATCATGACCAGCACGTGAGGAATCCGATCCCTATGTAAGCCTCGTGATCTCTGTACCGTACTATATGCATACTTTACTCATGAAATACAGTTTACTTATAAATTAATTTGACTATTAATACTTGCTGAGTTATAAATAAAACATCCTTCTCATAATTAAATTATGTAACTGTAGCTGTGGAATACATTTCAACTGAGTTGCTTAAATATAAAATAACTATAAAAGATATACTGTTAAATACAAAGAATCATGGTATGAACAAAATGCAAAATAACTATATGCGGTCCAGGCCCTGCCTGTCACATCATTGGAGCTCATCTACCATGAACAAAATACTAAGGCTTCATGCCAAAGTAAAGCTCACTCAAACTGAGAAATGCTACTGCTGAGGTGGAGGAGAGGGAGGATCTTGAGCTACACCTAAATCTGTAAGGGAAAAAAAATGAAGAAAAGAAGGGTGAGTTTTGCATTCAAAACTCAGTGAGTGGATCCTCACTCATAACCACGCATAGGACAAGAAAACATTATAAATAAATAATAATAACAATGCAACATTCATAATAATTTCTATTTACTTTGCATATTATATATAAACTTTAAAATCTCAAGAATTACACAAGGGAACAGAGTATTCAACAACTATAGGGAGGGTGCTTAGTCCTTGGGGGATAGAGCCCCTAGCTAATGTGATCTCAACAGTTCCTGGCGAACTAATCTAGCTCGAAGGTGACTTGCCCCTGGCGGGCCTTTGTATACCAAGATTAATGGAATAATGCCGTTAACTCACAGTTCTATTCTTCTTAGTAACTCTCTCTATTCTAAAATCAATTGAAGCCATAAAGGGAGTTCTAAAGCTCTAGTTCAATGGTTCTCAACTATAGTAACATAAATCTTTAAATCTCATTTGGCAAACCATAGTAAATCCCAATTTGTCATAACAAATAAATTCATGAATTAAACAATATAAAACTTTTTATGGAATACGTATGGTCCCATGCATTTCTAAAATCACAATTTTCATGCATAAGTTCAAAGAAGCATTTTTAGTAAAAATGTAATTCTCATATGAAGCAATTATAATGTAAAAATCCATTTTCGAATCCCCAAAACACTCTGCAATGCTAGTAAACAGTTATGCAATGACCAAACTAAGGCCATGAGATCAAAACCACTTATCTGGAGGGGTAGACTGTGAACTGCCAACACCATGGGGACTTCGGGGAGGAGGAATGGCAGGAATGGCACCAATGTCTGTCATTGAAACTATAAAACTCATCAACAACCTATAGGAAGCTCTAGATTACTCTAAACATATACCAACAACTTTTGGGGAGAACCCCTACTTGACAAAATGGGAGAAATAACAATGCCTATAGCAAGAATGTGAAATAATAAAGAGAATGAAGACATAATCTAACAATATAAACATACCTTGATGATTTGGGGGAGCTAGATTGAAGAAAAGAGGATGAAAATAGAGGTTAGGGTGTGTTTGTGTGTGTATTTGCATTTCTGCTTCTTCTGTCTCGGCTGGGGGAGCCTGATAGGGTTTTAGTGAGGCCAAAAATGAAACGGCATCATTTTATTGATATTGTGCTGACTCGGGTTGCTCACTGCAGTGAACTTTCATCGCTGCAGTGAGCCAAGAAAAATTATCACTCGCTACAGTGAAGATTCCTCGCTGCAGCAAGCATGTGGGCTCACCTGTTCGCTACAGAGAGTAAAACTTGTTACAGCGAACCTGTTCTGCATAATTCTATAGAACCTAGTTCAGCAACTCGGTTCTGGCCTCCGGGACCGATCCGGCTACTCGGGTGGGCCCCAGGGAACCCTAGGGTAGTATGGAACTTGACTACGGACACGTGTACTTGGGGTAAAAGTATTACGCAATGTTTCAAATACATTTATCTCGGAGATCAGGCAGTATTGTAAATATAAAAAATTTATTATCTGGATTTTTAGTTACCACATATTGACAACTAATTGGATGATAAACAAAAGGTTTTAAACCCCTTTCACCTTGTTTGGGAATAGTAGCAAATTAGCCAAATATTTTACAATGTTCACATAGGTATGTCATCAACAAGCTGCACTTTAATTTCACGGTTGGATAACAATTAATTGCACAAGATTAAACGTTGTATATACTTTTATAGATAATTGTCACGACAAAAACATGGAAAATAACTTGTAAAACACACCAATCATCCACCCACTACAGAACAACGACGGCATTACGCATTATGCCTTAATTAACCCACCTTCAACAAAACACGTCAGAATAAACATGCCCACAACTACATGTTAACTGCTAACATACGCATGAATATTAAAAAGGTTGTATGAAACCATGGTTATAGACTATTAACTAACCTATGCAGACATGATGATGGCCTTGTAACAATGCAAGTTGTTCCTTTAGGTGAGCATTTTCAGTTGCTTACAAAGATACCTGGGACTCCAAATTAGCAACCCGATCCCTCAGACCCACAACTTTATCATAGTCAAAGTCATAAATTTTTAACCTGGTTGTGCTTAGTAGTTCATCTAACATAGCATGAGCAACATCTTCACATGCCTCATTCTAATCTTGGGAGAATCTACTAAATGATATCAGCTTTTGCCCCATGCAACTCCTAGAAAGAGTAACCTTAAATCTATAAAAAGGCATACTAGAATTTGATCCCAACTGTTCCCAGTAACACAAATGTCTTGGAATATTGAGGTGCTAGCAAACTCTTCCAAGCCACTTTTTCATGCTTTTTACTAAAACAAACTGACTAGCCCCACACTCGGGAACCGATGCATTGACACCATAAAAATTGGTTGTTATTTATAATTAAAACATAAAATCATTATTATTTGAGTTCTATCCAAGCAAGATTTTGCTTCGTAATCAACACACTTGAATGGACTTATCAAAAAAGGGAGACAATGTGTAAAACATACTTAGCTTAGCATCACTTACATTGGAGCTCTGAGGGACCCAAGGATTCGAACTAATGTTCATCTGCTTAACTTCATTGGACAAATGATCTGGCTTTAGTATATTGGTGGGAACCATGTACCCAAACTGATCCATGGAACCATCATGCGAATGCCCTACTATGTATGTGATGTACAGATTTGCTGTTGAAGAGAACTCATTTCACTTTACTACCGCCTCCTCGTAAGCAGTGTACTTGCGCCTCGGCTTCATCCCACGTCAAATAAATACTACATTGTCTTCCACGTGTCATGACATAAAATATGTTTCCTACGCTTGACATTTTCTCTCAATTGAGATAGGGGTACATTCAAATATACATTCAAATAGCAAAAGACACTGGACCCGAAGATGAACAAGTGAATACTCTCAACGAGCGTCCAACTAATACCTTGTGCACCATGCTTTATTTATGGTATGTGCTTTTAGAAGGACTCCATTATAGTGCCTATATAGAGAAATACAAATGTGTGTGTAGAATAGGCTATACGTATAGGTATTTGGTCAACAAACACACAATTTTATCACGGAGTATGAAGAAAGCAAGCCCTGACCATGAGTGGAAAAGATTGCTGGAAGCTTACCATGCCCATCCAAGTGCCCACATGACTATACTATTTGTTCACCACATGGCGTTAGATTGACCTATCATTCTTCCATCAGACCATAATATCAACAGAGTTATGTACAACAGCAACCCTACCAAAGCACATGGTTTGCTTCATGTGTTTGTTTAAAATCGAGCTGTCCGCTGCACCAAGGCTTGTCTTTTAATTAAGAGTCTTCAAATTCATCCCTAAAGCAGTGTCTGGGATGGCAATGTTGCACTGTTCGCGTGGCATTGCATGCGGTCCGCTGTCACAAACTCCTATTACATTGACAACACTTCACGTTGCTTCTCTGTTCACTCGTGAATATGGTCATGCATAATAGATACAAGTGAGTCTTACATCGCCACTTGCGCTACTTCATCTATAACATTTGCAAAGATCATAGGACTTTATGTGCTGAATTATAGGTAGTTTGCATTGTATGTGATTCGGCATTACCATTAGTAATGGTTGTTTACTTTAAGTTAGTATGAAATTGTGTATATGCAAAAGAACCATCTAAGTTCCTATGGCTGCCTTAGTCGACATCAATGAAACACCGATGCATCCCCGTGCATGAAACAGTGACATGTAATGAATAATGCTTCTTCGCACTGACCTAATCTTTTATTTTTTTTGTAGGAATCATTGTGTTAGCCGACTCTAACTTAGACAAACCATGGCTGCTTCTGGGATTTGACCTTGAAGGTTGATATCTTGTTCATCGTCCTCATTTGTGATGACAGTCAATGCGAGGCGATAAGTGTATCTAATTTTCTCTTGATTATTCTTTTATTTGAATTGGAAAAGGAAATGAGAAGAAAAAAATGAAAAATAAAGGAAATGAAGATAATGGAGAATGGAGAGAAAATATGCTGTTACGTTATTGTTTATGTATAAAGAAAATATAATAGAAAATATCTCTTTTAGGTAGTACCACCCCCTATTTAATGACAATTTATTTCAAGCATCAACAATATCCTTCATTTGCATTCATACTTAAACTAATGTTTAGTATTATTACTTCAACATACTATTTAAACTCATCGTTATTAATATATATTGCAGTATGTGTCTTTGAATTTTTCTGTTTTGTGAAAAAATGTTAATTTGTTGTTTTATTTAATTTAATATGTTATATACGGTTGAATATATTAAACTATTATGGAAATATATCATCAAATGTTTGTATATTATTTAACAGTATAAATAATTATGAGGTAAATAGCTAACTTAAACATACCATGTTACCTTGCTTTATATAAAAAATAACATAAGTAAAATTATAATAAAATTTCAAATATTAACATGACAAATAATGTTAAGATAATATCTTTGTTTGATGCCAAATTTAATAATATAAGAATAATATGAAATTATTTTTAATATAATAAATTATTATTAAAATCCATCCCTCAATTACCATTTCTTAATGTTTAAGATTATTTTTTTAAATTAATATTGGTATTCTTATATTAAAAATTTGAAAATTTGAAACTAAAATAGTTATTATCAACAAAATTTAATAAATTTATTACATAATCTTTTTTGCAAATGAAAATATTGAAAGACACAAATAACAATATTTACTTAATAACAATGACTTTAAATAGTATATTGAAGTAATAGTAGATTGTTAGTTTAGGTCTGAATGAAAATGAAGGGAATTTTTCAAACATCAAATAAATTGTCACTAAAGAAGGAGTGACATTAGTCAAAAGGAAGTACTGGTGTAATACCCAAAAAATTAATTTAGGCTTTACTAATCATAATTTCAAAAACCTGACAGTTTTAACAATGATGAGGATGGTCCAACGGATTTGTAAAAAAAAAAAATGAATAATAACCTATGGGCCCCACTAGCTTGTTGACAGCCGAAACCCTAGAATTGGACCTCGGAGATGTCCAAAATTGGGAAATTATAAGATTAAGGTTAGAAATGAAGTTTTATACTTGGAATTACATTTTGGGTAATATCTAATTATCCGGGTACGGTATTTAACCTGTTTGATAAAATTTTAGTGTGCGATTTCTATCACCAAAAGATAGTTTAATCTTTGTAAAAGGATAATGTTTATCCTTTGGAGCCAAGTGTAAGGCTAGGATTTAATCTTGAATTACAAGATCAAATCCTAGCCATTAATCTTATTTTCTTGGTCAAAGAATATAGACTTTATATTGAAATAATGATTTAAACATAGTATAAGATAAATATAAACCACCTAACTTCATTATTTTCTTCTCCCTAAGTTCGGCCAGCATCTGAAACTACAGAAACTCCATTTCTTCTTCACATAAACCTTGCAAACTTGTTTCCAAACTCCAAACTCATAGCCTAGATTTGTTAAACCCACAAACTTCTTTCACTAAACTTGTTCTACACATCAAAACCTACAAAACTAATTGATTAAAATTTCAATTCTTTATCAGCCTTCACCTTGACATATCACTCCCTCACTACCTAAGGAAGGTTTTGATGTTGATTTGGTGGCCTTGAAGTGAGCAAGATCACTCTTGGAACATCCTTGAAGTCAACATCCAAAAGACACCAAAAGCAGGGTTTTATTTCGCCTTGTACTTTCAAAATTTTTCTGAAATTTTAGTGAAGTGTTTGGATGAGGTTAGAAAATTATTTTTATCAAAAGAATTTTTTATTAGGCTGCTGGATTTTCAGTTTTCTTACAGGCAATGTGAGATCACGAATTTTCTGGGCATGTTGTAGGCATTTTCATGAGCTAAGAAAAATATATGTTGGAGCTAACATCTTGGGCTAGTTCCATGAATTTTCTTGGTTTCTTATTTTGAGTCAAATTGCCTTAAAAAAAATTAGAGGTCGAAATGGTTCTTATGCTGTCAAAATCATTGAAACTGAAGCTATAAAATTGTATAATTTTGTTGCCATAGCAAATGATTGAATTATCAATCGAAATTTTTACAGGATATTAAGGACATATTTAAGTCCAACCCTGAATTTTTATATGATTTTATATGATCATTTGGTAGGGTAATAAAATTGGAAACTGTGGCTGTTGGTTGTGAATAGGGGGTTTCCAACCTCCGAATTTGTCTAATTTTGTTAATATAGTTAGAGAATTTTCCTTTCTCTGAAATTTTTATGAAACCTTGTGAACACATTGAGGTGTCATTGAGAATTTTTATAGCCTCCGATTTGATGGTTTGAATTGCATATTAAATTGTGTTACTTGAGTGAAAAATCTGCCAATGTGCTGAAATTGTGATAATGCCTTGAATTAGTGACCTAATGGCATTTGGTTCAAGTTTGATGTGTATGAGTGCATGCCATGGACTTCCAAAATTATTTTATGAGGAATGAATGAATGATATATATAGGTTTGAAGTATTATGAGATCCAAGAATTATGTTCATGCATATAGAAATGTTATGCATGTATATGTGAGCTTGAGGATAATGTATGTGCTAAGTGAAAAATGAAGTCCCCTTTAGTATAAAAAGGGCACGAAAAGGTCCCTATTAGGGCACGGAAAGGTCCTCATTAGGGCACGAAAAGTCCCCTTTATTATGTCAAGGGCATGAAAAGATCATTATAATTGCCATATGTATTCATATATTTTGTTAAATTATTGGTCTTGAAGGATTTCTATGATCTTGAATGTCGTGAAATACATGTTTTAAGTGACTGAATAATGAAAAAGGCCCACTTCGGAAAGATGATTTTAGAACTTTCAACTGAACATTTGATGTGTGTACGTGTGTGTGTGTGTGTGTTGCATGTTCACACTTTCTTCATAAACCGAAGTGGCTGGGGTGATGACGATGACATTATAAATGTGTAATTGGGGAGTTACCCTACTAAGAATTTTAGAATTCCCACCCCTATATTTTTGTGTTCCCGTATCATCTCCAAGTTGATACAAAGAATCGAGGGACTGCTATGCAAAAGAACTCGGAAGTGTAATAGTGTAGTAGTTAATGCTTTTATTATGTTGTATTTAGTGGAATTGATATGTGTGTAAATATGTTAGAGAATAAAGATGTGTTAAAGCTCATAGAAGAACTTCCCTTGTGTACTTAACTCTGTATTAAATAAATATTTTGATTTCATTACTATATATTTTAGTAGAATTATGACCTAGTTATCTCGCGAATCAATCAAACTGGCTATAGATATTTAAGAAAGGTCCACTAATTTATAAGTAACAACTCTCGAGTCCGACCTCATGACTTAAGAATGACGTTGTACTTGGGAGGATGTTACAATTGGCACTAGCCACTCCCATATATATGATGGATAAATTGATATATTTTCACACACGATTATATTTGATTTACATCTTTTCATTATCATTTTCAATAAAAATGAAAATAATACATTATTTACTAATCTCCATCAGTTCAGAAATTAATTACCTATATACAATAGTTTTGAATTATAGCAATATGTTAGTGAACCGAATTAGGCAGCTAACAGCTGTATGAATTAATGCATCTATCAAACATAATTCATTTAACTATAAACCGAAAAAGATGTAACAAACGGCCAATGATCAGCCGTTCAACATAATAATACAGCTGGCAGTTGGCCGATTTAAGCATGGCGACATGGTCAAACTGGACTTGCAGGTGGTGCAGCTTTCAAGGCTTCACAGACGGTAGTTCGGCCATAACAAAGGCAAATTGCATTTTTGGTTTCTGAGCCAAACGAATTACTCAATCGGCCACCAAACGAAGGATGCCATCATCATAGCAAAGGCTTCGCCCCATCAAATGAAGGTGGTCCCCATTGAAAAGAATAAGGAACTCTTGTCTTGCATATCCAAAATCCAAAACGAATTCATCTCCAGTAAGTTTTAACTCACAACACTATGTTTATATAATAAATTCCAATGAATAAGATAATTTATAACTCAAGGACACAATTGAATCTTACTTTTTGAAAAAGAAAAAATAAAATACACTTGCCTCCTTCAAGTATCAAGAAAGTGTGTTTGTTATTTTCCTTTTATAATTTATTTTTAAAAATATATACCAAATAATAAAAATAATCATAAAATAAATAATAAATTTAATTTTTATACTCTTACTGTCTAAAATAAAATATTTGTGGATAACTTTTTATGAAATTTTACACTTTTTAAAATTTTTATTAATTCATGGTTAATAGTATTTTATATTGTCAGTTTAAAAAAACTAAATTCATAAATAAAATTAAGAATTATGTCAACAATTAATAGTAATTGTTTTCACTAAAAAATTAATAATAATAATTTTCAATAAATAATTTATAAAAGTTACATAAAAATTTATTATAATATTAAAATGTATAAATAAACATTCATTATTTTTTTAAAAAAATAATATGTGGCAAATAATCATTTATTAATAAATAATTTTAGTATAAAGTTTAATTATTTAGGGTTACCTAGGAGTAATTAGTGTTATTTATTTTTTAAAAAGTAATTAATGTTTATTTATATAATTAAGAATTATAATAATTTTTTTAATTTTTATATCTTATTTATTTAAAATTCTTATTATTAATTTTGTAGTAAAAACAATTACTATTAGCTTTTTTGGTCTGTAATTAAATGAATTATGTCTGATAGATGCATTAAATCGTTAAGCTATCATCCATTTTAGCATCCTAGTTCGGCTCGCTGTTAAACATATTGCTATAATTCAAAAACCCATGTATATAGGTAACTAATCTTTGAAACAATAGAGATTAATAAATAAGTTTTTTTTGTTGCAAAAAAGCCCATGAAAATATGTTTGGAGTGTTTTTACTGCAAATATTTCCCAAATCCACTCCAAATTTTGAATTTCATGGCGCGAAATTTACATGCACACATATTTTGGTGAGAACTTGGCATGGGTTGGAAATAACTTTGTGCATAGAATCATATTGACATAAAATTTGAAATTAAATTAACAAATCCTCCATACCATACAATGGAGATGCGCGTTCTGTACTGGGCGGTGGCAATGGGATTTTCCCTAACGAAATTTTGATGCCTTAAAACCAAGACATTATGAAGTTCTTGAGTGACTTTTCACTCAAAAAAGGTACCTTCCAACTTGTCTTGACTCTTGAAATCTGCACACAACCTTTGAGAGTAAGTGTATTCAGATGTACAGTTACACTCGGACTAGACCATCAACACATGCTTAGGTTGTTTTTTGATGGTTTATCCTTGAAAATGTGGCGGGACTATGATGAACAAATCCTTGAAATTCAATTACCACGTCCTTCAGCCACAACCCATGTCTACAATAAATGTGCTGCCCTCGAAAGGCTTTGTAACTCACCAGTTCCTACCATAACCATCCACACACCCTTGTTGATATTTGAAGGATTGAACGACCTCCATGGACAAACATCCTTGCCCAGATGAATCCATTATTACATACCGTCCAGACCTTTCTGGATATGGTCTCAACCCCAAGCTCCTCCGTCAAAAAATCCTGACTTTAACTTGTAATCCATGTCAAGATGTGGGGTTTATTTTGGTTTTACTGTGATTCCTTTTATTTTTTGGTTGGATCATGATTTATTTTAATTTTTTTTTGTAGACTACCCAATGAAAGATTTATTACACAAATCACTAAAATGACACAACAACAGGCTACTCATATAGAAATAGTAATGACCACACCCACTCTGAGTGCTATTTTGCATCCATATTGGCAATTACTATACGAACCATGTTTGTTAATGACTTGTTCTTGTACATTTAAGACAAAAGGGAAGGTCGATGTCACACGACTCAGATAGGCACCACACAACGTTAACATCTCCGGAGTCAAGTAGTCCGGAGAACTTCCAAATGGTGGCCCTGTTACAGGAGATGCTTCAGTCACACTAGGTAACTTGTTTTGTGGTCGCATTCCTTAACTCTTCATTATTTACATCCACACCAACCAAAACCCTATAGTATTTTTTACTTTTATTTAAACAACTTTATACTTGGAAGGAAAACCAAGTTGTGTACTATGTTTGACATGGCATCTTTGTTTTTTATTTTTCAACTCCATTTTTGCATGTTTGTATATTGGGTTGTGTTCCATCAGTCATATTGTAGGTGTAGTGTAGTGTTTTGTAGCCCATGCAAGCCAGCCAAGCACAGATAGATTGCATTGAGGAGATCTACAAAGACACCAATTAGAAGGTTGCGAATTTGGCTCTGGCACTATACAAGCCACGTCATGGTCCCATAAACCTTTTGGAACATTGTACACAACTGAGAAACACTCAACTGCAGCTCCTGATGGCACAAATGAATGTACACCTGTGATGCCCCAGGTATACGTGGCAGCAGATGAATTCTGTAAACCCCAGGGTCCCCATTGCATAAACTTGTATTGATGAGAACATGATTGGATGTTTCAAGTGCGTGCTTTTATGCTTGAAGGAGTTTGGTTAAGGATTAAGGAGTTTCATGACAGGGAAAGTAGTTCACGAGAGCTAAATTGCCCTTGTTATCATGACAAGATGTCTTATGAAATCATAGAGCAAGTTTTGTTGTTTGATTGACTTGTATAATGAATATGGTTGATATGTTGCATGTATGGATGCTAGAAGTATAGGCATGTAGTTGGTGAACATGATTTGGAAAGTTGAAAAAAAAATGCTGATGGAAAGTAATAGATATGAATGTCTTGTTGTTTTGCATATCTCTATGTGAGCATATAGAGTAGTTTGGATTCATGAGATGCGCGTAGAAAGTGAGATAGTTCAAAAACTGAGGACTGGGAGTCCCACTACAAAAACTGTTGTTAATTACGGCGGTTTTATTTGAAAATTAAAGCGGTTGTAACCGCCATTTTTTTAAATTACGGCCGTTCAACGAACCGCCGTAATTACCAACGCCATTAGGTAAATTACGGCGGTTCAAAACAAACCGCCACAATTGACAACCAGAACCGCCATTATTTTCTTGAACATTATGGCGGTTCAAACCGCCGTTTTTCCCCGCCATCTTCCATGCACAATGGGCAACATGTATTGTGAATTACGGCGGTTTCAACCGCCACTTTTCTCATGTTAATTACGGCGGTTACAAACCGCCATTTTTTCCTTCACAACAATTGTCCATTATTCTTTGTAAATTATGGCAGTTACGAACCGCCACTTTTCCCATGTTAATTACGGCGGTTACAAACCGCCATTATTCTTGGTAAATTTGTCTCATGTTAATTACGACGAGTTGAACCGCCATTTTTTTCTTCACAATTGTTGCCTACTAGTCCTTGTGAATTATGGCGGTTTTGAACCGCCACTTTTTTTAAAATGTAAATTTTGGCAGATTTACCTTAATAATTATATTAATAAATTGTGGCAGTTAGCAACTGCCATTTTTCTCACCAATTTATATCAAATTTTTAATGTAATATAAAACCCCATTAACTACTATTTTTGTAGTTGTAAATTTCACATAAAAATAAAAATATATGACATCTAGATTACAAAATGATCTACCATGGAAAAATAGATTACTTCAGTATAAAATAAGTACTACACTTGAGATGTAAGCACTTATAAGTCTAAAAGGAAAGTAATTCTAAGTAGTACACCAAAATAAAGTAATTCCAAATAGTACATCAGTCACACCAGTAAGTGATAAAAAGATCATGTATGTGGACTCGGGTGATTAGATGCTGGATTATTATTGCTTCCATATGATGATTTCTTATATCATTTGGTGATTCAGGCCCACTTCCTCTATCAGGTGGCTGGAAGAAAGATATATAAAATAATATAAGACTAAAGTAATAAATGAAAAATTCTAAAGAAACAGACTTTGCAAGCATAAAGTACAAATAAATTGACAACAAAAAAAGCACAACTTATATAAAATACTACAATAGTTTATATACCTGTGAAGTAAGATTAGGAAATAATGTTGCTAACTCATCTGGCATTCGTCCTCCTTCCTTCATAGCTATATAAGCACACAATGCTTGTATTTGTGATTCCATTGTATCCAACTTTTGCTGTACTGCTTGAGAGGGTTGACAGGATGTACTAGCACCACATGAACCCATCATACGACCAATATGAGTTGTGGTATGTTTGAATGCCGCAGTAGGAAGCACTCCCATGCCTAATCCTCGAACACACCCAGGATGTTCTTTTCCGAAAACCTCTCCAATTGCATCAGTTGGAGAAATCTCACATCCATTCTCCAAGTCTTGAGTCATATGATCATCAATTTTCTCCTACATAAAAAAACAGACAAAAGGAACCATAAGAAAGGATATTCAAAAGCATTCACTTCCATATTCAAAAGTTATTTTTTTTCTCTTTTCCCTCTCTTGTGCATGTCAATACTACACAAGTTTTTGAAGTGATATTAGTACATAATAAATATAATCAGACCTTTTTACTTGCCATTTTCTAACTAGGAAGGATTTATTTTTGATGTACTAATCTTGCAAAAAGTGATATAATAAATATAATCTTCTTTTTAATACATTTTTTTTATATGTTGTAGCTTATAGAAGGCTATTAGGGACACTTCTTTGCTCAATCACCACCAGGCTTGATATATGAGAAAACTAGGGACAAAATAAGATCAGCAACTGAAAAAAAAATCTGACGTTTTGGTCTCTTCACAATGGACCTAGTTGGAGGCCTCTTTCACTACTTTGGTTTGTGGGAAACAGGTAGTGATGACGAGCTCAATATACAACAATTCATTTGGTATTCTGTTACATTCATTGCTTGAAGTGAGAATGAGGTTCAATAAAAAAAGACTCATCAAATCAAAAAGTCAAAGGGCTTGTTAAAGAAGTTTTTGAGCCACACAGAAACCTAATAAAATAGAAGGCCCATAAACCCAAAGGAAAAGAATACGCTAAAATAAAGCAAATGCATCACAATGCATGCAGTGTCAAAGACACAAAGAATGAAGAATTGAAATAGCTAGGCCAGTGTTCAACACTATTGTTACATTATTTCCATTATGCTTCTTTGGTTTCGGGGGTTTTTCTCCCAAGTCCCAACATTACTGAGTGCACATGAGGAAAAAAATAAGTTTGTTCTGTGTCAAAAAAAATAAAAATAGATAGCTCCAAGTCTAAGGAGAGGAAGCATAATCAATCAATAACATAACAGAACACAACACAATCATGAGGAAAAATTCAAGCCATGTAAAAGCACCTCATTCATTTGTTCTCAAACTTAAAAACCACATTTTTTTTTGTTTTCCCACTCCACAGCTAGCTGTAACTTTCACATTATAATTTCCTCTTTCGAATCATCAAATCCCATTACCTATCTACCACTCCTATTACAAACAGATTCTGTCACCATGAAAAACATCATCTCCTATCAGTCTATCACAAACCAAAGGGAGAAAGGAGGGAGTCTAGTGCGAAGGAAAGAGAGCAACAAAGAATGGCAGACAAAAATCCATGGTTTGAGCAAAGCCCAAACAAATGGCAATCCCAAGAGATATACTTCAATAATGGCTTCAAACAAACAATGACCCACCTTCCCCTTATCACTGGATTGGAACATTGACACCAACCAATCCTAAATATTAATATTATTATTATAATATTTAAACTTAACAAATATTAAAATAAGAGAATAATAATTATATTTATTGCTATCTCTCTTGCTTCCTCATTTACATAATGTCCATCCTTTTTTTTGTGGGTCAACTTCCACAGTTCACCACGACCAATGTAACGCCCCCAATTTTTACTGTAATTCTTACTGTCATTAGAAATTACTCAATTACCATAGGTAATTATTACATAAGATTTGAGGCCGAACAATCCTCAATAAAGGAATATAACGTTAGAAGAGAGGTTAGGAACGATTCATGCGAGAGTCGCAAATCCCGAATTTCTGTACGTATAAAATGACCAAAATGCCCCTGAAGTTATTTTACTCAGAAAATGAGGATCGTGGTCCCCACCTATTCTCAAGGGGATATTTTGAGGATAATAAGGGATTGTTTGTGTTATGTGTGTTAATAGAGCAGAAGGATCTCAATTTTGAGTTCCGACGCGTGAAATGACCAAAACGCCCCTGCGGCTGTTTTAACTCCGATGTGCGTGCCGACTGAGCCCGAACCTCACTAAAATGTTTTAAAATGTTTTTTTAAGCCATGATTAACCATTGGTTAAGCTCGGGTGGCCTCGGGCAGTTTTTAAGTGAAAGTACGATTTTGCCCCTGTTTTTGGGCAGTTTTGCGAATTTCAGGATTTTTGATTGGTATACCGAAACCTAAGCAATATTAGGCTCAAATTAAAGCTTATTAAATTCTAAATATTAATCTAGAGTCAAAATTATGTATTTAGATTGATTAGAACCCAAAATTGCTCAAAAACACCCAAATTGCTTACTAATTCACTTAAACCCTTAACCGTAAATTCTCTAAATTACATGAATATCTTGCCTACACCTAAATAATGCATGGAACACACAAATTTCACTTCTTTGGGCTGTAATGGACGAAATTATTGATGCCATTATGCAGCTGAATTATTGCCAAAAGTTGCACTAAAACAAAATGCCAAAATGTCACCATAAGAGACATAATTCCTTAATTTCATACAACTTTGTCTAAAATGATTTTTCCTCCCTTACTTCTCCTGCAAAATTCCGTCCACCACCTCATCATTTTGGCCAATTAGAAGCCTCAAAATCTTCTATAAATAGGCTTGCTTGAGTGGTCTTGGAATGCTTGGTTCATAACTAGTTTTTAGGAGCACCAAAAACTTTCTTTCTTCCTCCTCTTTGACTGAATTCTTTCTTCAATTTTTTCAAAGAGATTTTGTTTCATTTCACTTCAAGAAACCAAGTTCTCTTCCTCTTCTTCAACTCAGATCAGGTAGGGAGTAGTTTCTAAATTTATTTCTATGCTTTGAGGAGTTGTGTTTTTAGCTTAAAATGATGAAATTATGAACTTGCCTTAGCTTTTCATTTTGGTTTTCCTCTTCAATTTTTCTTTAACCAATTCAACCATATGGCCTAGGTGGAACTAAGATGATGGCTTGATGATGAGGACCTTGAGGGTGGGTTGTAAATCCATCACAAGTTAGGCCTCTAAAGCTTGAAAATTCCACTTGATGCAAAACTTTAAAGAATAATGCTTTATGATGCTAAAACAAAGATTTTTAGTTTAGAACTTGAAAGACGTATTTTCCTTTTATGTTTTATTTCTTGTTAAGATATGTATTGGGTTGAATTTATAATTCTTTTAAAGTCTTGAAGGAGCTCTAGTAAAGAAACAAAATGAATTTGCATCCATGATTAACTTCTATGTCATCACTAAATTTTCAAGAATGAATAAATGAACTTGCATTTCTCATGTTTAAATTCCAAGCTTGTATTTCATGTTTATGTTTCAAGTCATCACTTAATCTTTCAAGATAATTAAGAGGTTGCATCTCATATTTAATTTATGCTCTCACTATATTTTATAATGGCTAAAAGAATCAACGCATGACATGTTTATTTTATGCCATCACCTAAAGATCCTAGAGCTCAAAGACTTGCCCATGTATCACAAGCAAAGAAATATGATTATTGGAGTTAAAGAATTTATTCTTTAAAAAGTCTTGAGATTGGAGCTAAAAAGATGTAATAATAATTCTCTTCTCCCTCTCTTGGTCCTGTGCGGACTACCGCCTCCGGTTTCTTAATATTCTCTTCTCCTCTCTTTGGTCTGTGCGGATTACCGCGCTCCAGCTTTCTTGTATCATGTTTATATTTCAAGTTCTTGCATCATGTTTAATTTTTAAGTCATCACCTTAAATCTTAAAGATAAAGAAATGGAATTGCATATCATGTTTATAATTCCAAGCTATCACCTTATAAAGATAAGATTAAAATAAGGTTGCATAGCATGTTTATAATTCTAAGATGTCACCTAAATCTCTAAAGCTCAAGACTTACTCCTTTTATCTTAAGTGAGAATTTTAATTGTGAAGATCCTCCCAAATTTGACAAAAGAACTAGTTTCTAAATGAGTTTTAAGGCTTTGCAAGGATTTTACGGGAACTAGTATTATATATGCACTTAAAATATGATTCTATGTAATTGCATGAGGTTCATGATTCGCCACCGATCCGAGTTTAGTATCAATGTGTGATAATGATTTGATATGATTGAAGTTGTGATAATTATGGTTTATTGTTAAGAGAATGATTCATAATTGGTTTAGTAACTAATTAGTTCTATAATTGATAATTCTATGTAAGGATTGGATGCTTATTAAGTACTTGATATCATTGAATGATTTCTGGCTTGCATGTTATAGTTGCAGTTGCAAATAATGAGAATGCTTGTACATGAAATGTTCTTTATTATGTAAAATTTACCTTTGTTGCTAGAAGAAAGTGTATCATTGTAAAAGTGTAATTTGGAAAGGTTCTGGCTAAGGAAAGACTTGGTATTTAAGCCTGTCCATTGTGACCCACCTCTCTTTCCTGGGAATCTCCCATATGCATGATTACAGTTGATATATATTATTCTAGCTTAAGACTATAAATGAGAAAATGTTATGATGTTTATGAATTGTATTATGATATAACATGCAAAGATTTAATGGTGACTTAAACTTATAAGAAAATGATCCTTTGGAACCATCAGACTATAGGTGGTGAAAAGGTGATTTTAGCCCGCTAACCCGTTCTCTCAAAAGGGTAGAGTCGGGACTTTAGCTTATCAAAAGGGATAAGTATATGCTAGTGACGACTAGTAAAGTATGAGCTCATAACCTAAATTACTCCCAAAAGGGTGGAGTATAGGGTGGCCCAAGGAAAATAATGATGATGATAAGATTTTAAGTCACCTAAGGCACTAAAGAAATGAAATATGTGCACTGTGTCCATGTGTAGCTAATATTATATGACGTTCTTTTATGCATGTTATTTTGATAATGATGATGAGGAATATGATGTAATGATAAAGGAAAAGTTCATTGTAAATATGACATGTTAAGAATAAGATGCATTATAAGACGTATGATTAAAAATTGACGAACCTCGGTTAAGTATTTGTCCGAACTTAAAATGAATCTTTGCATGCTCACTATTTTAGAATAATCCCGAGGTTCCTGGGACTTTGATGATGACATCAGTAGAAGGAGGTACCCTCATCGAGAATTCTTTAGCAAGATTCTCACTCCTTTTTCTTTATTTCCGTCATTGTCTCCAGATTCAAATGGCGACATTCGTCCCTGCTCGTTGATACCCCTACTTGGGAATTCCACTATGATCCGGTGCATCGCTCGTATCATTTTGAAGGGAGGTCTTGTGATTCGTGTTTTTATTTACATAGGTCGTCCATTTGCACATCCTGTCCCTAGTTATCGATTTTCTCCTACTTCTCCCTATGGCGATGAAATGGTTTTCAACATGCACGCCCACTTGATGAAAGGATGTTACGTTCTTATCCCGCTTCATCTGCTGTCCATGGATTTCTGAGTATGTTCCTCGAGACGAGATATTCTGAAACTGATCCTTCAGAGGACACTCCTACTTATGTATATTCTGAGAGCTCTGCTCCTACTCCCACACGTGTAAGAGAGGGTAGTGAGGAAACAGTTGTTCAGCCAAGGTTAGCGAGAGAAGGCCGTCCATGCGACCCCACTGGTGCATCTCGTGTGTCCCGTCCCGAGGAGCTCATCGAGGATCGGATTTATTCCCCATTTCCAGGACAGTGGCCATAGAAGGTTCTTAGTAGATTTATGTGTGATCATGCACCCTAGTTTTAGGATAACCTTCCCGGCTTATGGAGTTATCTAGTTTAGGGGCATGTATTTCCTTAAGTATATTTTCTTTTATGGGTTTGCATAAGATAATGATGTATGAACATAACCCACCCTTTGAGTGAGGTTATTGTATGTAAATATATGCTATAATGTGCTTATGGATGTTATATGATGGAGCCTAAGTGATATGATGTGATATATTCTTAAACGTCTTATTATACTCCGCTTACTCGTTCACGTTGTACTCGGCTCACGTTTTCAATTATGTGTTTAAAAAAAAAAATGGCTCGTAATTTCACTAAGTATTTTCAAATTATGAAGAAAGAACTAAAGCAAGGAGTAAAGTCTAGTCATTAATCAGATTCAACCTAGGTGTATCTGGTTAATTACTAGGGTGTTACAACCAACTTCTCTTCCAGTCTCATCCATCTAATAATTTTTAACATAAGATAAAAAATCAATGATTCAATAACGGTACACAATATGCAAATTATAACTTGAGACTGGAAGCATTTAACTACCAATTCAGATCTTTTCCGTGCCAAACTCTTCGCACCTGTAGTATGTGGAATGGTTTGTTTACTGCGAATCACTTGATTTCTCTTGCAAAGCTCCTACAAATGAAAGTATATAAGGTTCAACAATTTAATAACAATTAATTTACAATTAATAATAAAGCGAGTACCTTAGTGGAAGGCTTCAAGCGATAATCTACAAATAAAGCCCATTGTTCCTCATTGACACCTTGTGGCACATTTCTAATGTTCTCATTTCTACTCAACCTTGGATCATAAAACTTATTCCACAATTTCAGCCTATGTTCCTTCCACTTTTTGCTAATAGATTGTGTCAGATAATGTTTTACTTTCTCATCATTCTCCTTGAACAAGAAGTTAGCCTTCATATATATAAAAAAACAAAAAAACAAAAAGAATGATGGTTTATTATGCTTTACACATGTAACGTCTAAAGGGATATAAATTAGAGACTATAAATTGTCTTACCGTAAAGAAAGCATTCTACTGGTTCTGAAAAAAACTATTTGGCATTTTTGACCAACTTTCGAAACTGATGGGAAAAAGAAGACAATCTTTAGCCATTTGTCCACAGAATCCAGCAAGAAGCCCAGCTGCTTCTCCTATTGGCGAACCAAATTTATCAAAGTCCACTACTATGCGTAGGTTGTCACCAATGTTGTTCATATCTTTGACCGTCATTTGACGCTTTGTAATTACCTCATTTTGATCTAGAACAAATATTAACTGGGTTAATTCGCCAAATTATAAGGCTAAAAAATAAATACTTACATTAATTTACATATGTACATACCTATGACATCTACCCACCAATAATGGCTAGATTTACGTCCAGGATGACGTGTAACTCTAGATGAACTGGTTGGATTAGATGATTGTGAATTTGTTGGAGCAGCTGATGTTGAAGGACAAGCAGTAGATGTTGAAGGACAAGAAGTAGATGCTAAAGGACAAGCAGTAGATGCCGAAGGACAAGCATCTGATGTTTGTGGCTGTTGCAATGTTTTTGTGGTCTATAATTAGTGTTGCTATTAAATAATAAAAAAGAAAAGAGAGGAATAAACTCTAAAGATGGCTCACTTCATCATAGAAAATAGGAGACATGTTGGCAACACGACTAGACCTCCTCACCTCAACCACCTGCTCCTCAATGGTGGAGGATTTCATACGCTTCAGCTGAAATGCAAACATAGTAAGTGAGGAAGGAGAATAAAAAAATGATTAAAAGATGATAGAGAAAGAGAGAGATATACCAGTGGGGACGTGATTTTGGAAGAGGAAGAGTTATGAAGGGCTTGAGAAAGCAAAGGGAGATTGAGAGCCTCTAATCTCTTCCTATTCTCCTCCATTCTTTGGCGTCGACCCTCTTCATACTCCTCCGCCATCATTCACTTTCACACTAAAAGCAATTGATATGTGATAAAAAGATAAGTGTATATTAGAAACATTTATATAAATCTAAAATATAATTTAATTCATCCCGGAGTGCCATACAAGGGGATTTCAATAGAATAATCATCTTATTTTAACAAACAAAATAAATATTCAACATCCATATTTAAATCTTCAAAATTTGAAGGGAATAAGTAAGCACCTATGTTCAATATATTAACTATTCTGACGTATGTTCATTTTCCCCGGCCTCATCACCAACATTCGACTCGCTTAATATATCATCTTCTGCATCCTCTCTCAACAATGGTAGATCATCAACACCTTCAAACAATTTATCTAGGTCTTGCTTTGGACATGGCTCAATCTCATAAACTTTATTATCTCCCCCTTCTCCCATATCATAGAAGTCCCTTAGACTCAAAAGCATAACAACACTCCATTCTTTATTCACCTCATCATTCACATAAAATACCATTTGAGCTTGGGAAGCTTCAATGTATGGATCATGGTCTTCACGATTACCAGTGTGAATTATTCGTGAAAAATTGACAGAAGTAAAACCCCATCCGTTCTTTCTATACCCCCTTTCCCTAGTAGTGTCAGCCCATTTACATTTAAATAATATAACTTGAAACCGACCATAGTAGTTTAGCTCAATGATATCTTCTAATTGGCCATAATAAGCCAAATCTGCTTGCCTTACATTTCCATCAACACTACTAGCAACACAGGATGTAGAAGAAGTTAGAAAAACTCCATTATTTTGGGTTTTTAACCCATGATCTTGAGTGGTAGTACGAAATTTAAACCCATTAATATTAAATGCAGAAATCCTTCTAGCAAGTTGTGTTGGACCATTTGCTAGATACTTCAAATCATCTGACACGGTGTTCACAATGTCTGGGTTCATAATCTACAACAACAGAAATATTTTTAATAAAGTATTGTGACTATTTTTAATAAAATATCACCACATTTTTCACCTACCTTTTGAGGAAACCAATTAATAAAGTCCTTATTCACTATTTTCTCTAACTCCGCAGTTGATGGTCTTCGATCCCTAGATCGCCTTCGTACAAAATCCTTGAATTCACTATGCAAAAAATTAAAATTAAAATTATATCTGCAAAGAAATAATTTCACATTAATCTCAAGTGTCACATGGAGTTTATCTAACTACTCACTCAATGTATGGCTTGACTTGTGGACAATTTAGCAAAACATATCGATGTGCTTGCCTTTTCTCCATATCTGACAATTGAAAATTTGAGAAAGCTCCGATTGCCTTGCCTATTGGTGGAAAAATAGAATCCACATGTGAAGAGTGTGTATCATCCAGATTATCATCAATGTAACATCCTAATTTTTAACCCAATACTCTAGAACATAATTAGGTTAATCATTAGTCTGTTACTTCATAGTCCTCATCTAACTTTGAATTACTTAGTGGAAAATACGGGTAAATTTTTTTTTGAAAAACAAAGTGAGAGCCGCGTGATGCGATAAGCGGTAGACCATGTATGGTAAACAAATGTCTCACAACATCATAACATAAGGCACACCATGAGTAACACTGAAGATCATCTCATACATATATAATTTGCCCACTTATAAGTGTGGGACTTAGTTTAGTACAAGGAAAGTACAGGAAAGGAAATACAACATAAACGTAAACATGATCTACTCCCCTACCCGAGTGTACCTAATAGGATAACCTCTAAACAAAAGAAGGTTTATCCCTATCTAAGTGGTGTGTGCTCTATCTCGGCCATCTACAGCCTCCTACTGGCGACTATCCCTTGAGCGTGGCAAGTAACCAGGAAACTGAGCAAGCTCCTCCGGCGTGAATAGACGGGACGGGGCTCGGAAGTGACCTCCACGGTGTGGCCTCATCTCCGGTCGTCGTGTAAGCCTCGGCTGAGTCACGGAAGGCTCACTACCTTCCCCAAGGTCCATGGGTATGGTGGGGGAAGATCCCTCGGAGGGTGCCTGGGTTGCCGAATCCTCGGAAGGATTTGTCTCCGAAAAAGACGACGAGCAACGGGGCATATACTGGGGGTAGTCTCGAGCGGCGGACGTGGATGATGGGGTACGATGAAGACTTTCCTCTAGGGGACGTGCGCGCTCGAACACCAGGTCATCGCCAAAAGGTGAGACGGGGGAGAAACGATGGGAATGTACAGGGGGAGTGAAGGGTCGACCCATGAACATGAATACTCTAACCGTGCATCGACCCACAAAATGGAATGACCCGTGGTCCGGGTCATGGTGCACCTCCCATGTCGGCGTGTCCACGAACACCACGAACGTCGCCATCTGAAGACGTGACGGAAAGAAAGAGGTAGAGGGAGTGAGAATCTTGCTAAAGAATCTCAGTAGGGCCTCCTACTACCTAGGTGTCATCATCTACGTCCTCAGGAACCTTGGGTTTATTTATACAAAATGACTGAGCATGTATTAGGTTCATTTTAAACTTTAAAATATATTTTAGCCAAGGTCCATTCATTTTAGGATGATCTTAATGTCATGGATGCAACATAATAGAAAATGTATGCATGGCACTACCTAATGCACATACATAAAACATAACATCAAGCATCATCATTCTTGGTGACATAAAGTGGCAATAGTAACATTCATATGGGACAAAACTTAGTGACATAACCATAATCATGAAACTT
Organism: Dalbergia cochinchinensis; assembly: GCA_031216125.1. Classification (NCBI taxonomy): domain Eukaryota; kingdom Viridiplantae; phylum Streptophyta; class Magnoliopsida; order Fabales; family Fabaceae; genus Dalbergia; species Dalbergia cochinchinensis. Next base: position 26,172,430 of record CM062375.1, on the reverse strand, counting down.
CTCTTCCTCATGGGCCACCCTAAAAGACAATCGAACTGGGGGTGCTCGGCCCAACCGGTGTCACCCAGAACGTGTCATACATTTAGGTTATGAGCTCATACCTTAACTAGTCGTCACTAGTTCTTACTTACCACTTAACGATAAGCGTATCATAAATCATAAATCCCGACTATCTGAGTACGGGTTAGGGGGCAATTCTCTTAGGGGTGCTCGGCCAAACCGGTGTCACCTAAGAGTGTAAAATGGTACCGATGTCACATGAGTTCTATGGAGGTGCTCGGCCGAACCGGTGTCATCCTAGAACCCATCTTAGTACCTTAATTTTCAAAATCTCTTTAAGTCCCCAAATTTGTCGGAAATTCGGCGGCACAACGGTCATTACACCGAATTTCCTTCCAAATTTGCTTTATGCCACATAAACATATAACCTCATAGATTCCTCATATGAATAACATCATCATCATTAGCATACTTCATGCATCATCATAAAATATTCAAACGCTTACCCTTACGGTAGCTTATGCTTTGACCCTTACGGGTCTTAATCTTGAGATATAATTCTCTAACATCCGTCACTCATATTTTTATGCACCTAAGGGCTCATAATTAATCATCATTCCTAATCCTTATGTTCATACTTAAATCTGAATAGCATAGGGCAAATTCTCTAACTTGTGTTCACGGGGTTCTAGAACTTACGTTTTAGACCCTTTCTCGGTTCCGTTTTCGCCGAAGGCGCTATATATTAAATCTAAATCAATTTTGAGGCATTCCTATGCTTAAGGATTAATTATTAATCATGTTTATCATGTTGTAAGGGTGCTGGACAGAATCCAGAAAATTAATATTCTAAGAGTTCTACATTTGCATTTTTACGGTTTTTCTCGTTACTAGTTTTCCCATAGGTGCTAGAATTCGATTCTAATCCAAATGATACCAAGTTTGTCATGTCTATACAATCTAAATCTGATTATGTTCCCATTAAAACAGTTTGGATTAGTTCCATAAAAAAATGGGTCAAAACTATGTTAAATTCTAGCTTTACGGTATTTCTAGTTAGCTAGTTTCTTACCTATCATGCATAGGTTCGCTTCTACATCATCACATGATATTTTCACACATTCTAACACATCAAAACATCATCATACAGCATCACACTCATCACATCAGAACCGAAAATATTTAACTTAAATGAGAGAGTTAAATTGACATTTCTAGGTACATAAGTTAACTAGTTTCTCTCGGAATCGATCTAGAACTTCTAAAACTCATTGCAAAACATTTTAATTCATCAAGAGGCTAAGTGAAGCCTTAGGTCACTGACCAAAACATATTCCATCCCCTAAAAGATAATAAAATCACAACTTGTGATGACATAACCTTATAAAGATTTGTAAAGCTTTAGGGAAAACTTAAAACATAGACTATTGGTCCTAGTAGCTAGATGAAAACTCATTGAAAGTCCATCATCACTACTTGGCCGAAATTATGCATTCAAGGAATACATTCACATTTAACTTTATCTTGGAATGAAATGGGCAAGTCTTTGAGCTCTAGGTTCTTAAGTTACGACATAAACTAAACGTGCTCATGCTTTTCATTTTAAATCTTGCTTACAAAGTAAAGTAATGACTTAAATTTAAATATGCAAGGCATAAACTTAAACGTGCAAGCTTGAAAGTAAATATGCGAGGCCTAAACTTAGACGTGCAAGCTTGAAGGTAAATATGCATGGTTCAATTCTTTATTTTAGTGCTCTTGGCCCAACAACAATCGACTTTAAGGCCGAAATAGATAGGCATTCGAGAAATTAATTAGGTGATAATGCAAGTTCAATTCTTTATTTTAGTGCTCTATGTAACGCCCCGTTTTTCTCTAAACTTTTAAATGACCAAAATGCCCCTGAGGTCATTTTTACCCGAAACACGAGGACAGCCGACTTTGGCCATCCTCAAAGGGTTCATATGTTATATGAAGGGGATTGTATGAGCATGAGTGCCTAACAAAGCAGAAAAATCTCATTTATGAGATTTCAGCACATAAGTGACCAAAATACCCCTGTGATGATTTCAGTGAGTTTAAAATTTGCTTTGACCGGACTTTGTCCCGAGGTTTAAAACCATGATTTTAAGGCATGAACTATGATTGTTTAAGGTTTGGTTAAGTCCCGGTGGTCCCGGGCAGTTTTTGAGTAAAATTACGATTTTGCCCCTACTTAGTGCATGCTGGGCTTAATGAGTTATCTAACTCAAAACCTAGGCGATTTTAGGCTCTAATTGAAGGTTAATTAATTTCCATAATTAATCTAGAGCCAAAATCATTATTTAAAAACTAGTTGGAACCTAGAATTGTTTAAGGAAATTTAGAACTCTTTCCTAAATTCTTTTCTTTCTTTTAAAAGAAAAAGCAACTATGAATAGTGTTTTCACTATTCATACTCCCTTTCCCAATTACACTCTCTTTTCCAAGAAAGTTGTCACTCTCAAATAATCATGATCACATTTGAAAAATATATGTCATTCAAAATTCAAAAGAATAAATTGTTTATGTTGTCACTCAAAGCTTTCAATCAAGCTTCATAATCAATCATACCTTCCATACTTTCTTCCATACCTTTGAATGACAACACATATAGATATTTTATCTTGTGGCCATGAAATTTTCTCTCCCTTGGCCCTATAATTTTCAGCCACTTCCCCCAAGAATCCAAAAGAATTTTATTTTATGTAGTCAATCAAGTTGTCTTTCAAGCTACCCTATGACCTATGCCTACCTATGGTTTCAATCACACCAAGAATGACCACACAAGAAGATATTTCTCTCTTCCTTCTTCAAGAAGCTTCAACCAACTTCCCTTCACTCCTTCATTTGCCTATAAATACACCACACTCCACAACTCCATCACTTTTGGATCCTTCTCCAAAGTCTCAAACTCTCTCATTTCCCCCTCTCAAGCTTTCTCACTTTTCTCTCAAACTCTCAAAGAGTTCCTCAAGCTCAAGTTCTCTCCTTCATTTTCAAGACACAAGGTAGGGAACTCTTTCTAAATATGTCTTTGATTCTTATGCTTGAATCTTGTTTGGGAGTTGATGAATGGTTGAACCTCTATGTTGCTTTCTTTTTTTTGGTTTCTTCCTTTTCTCCCCTTAGATTTTCGGCCTCAAGGCCTTGAATATGATAGCTTGATGATGAGTGTTCTCTAGATGTGACCATGAGTCCATCTCTCATGAGACCTCTAAAGCTTGAGTTTTTCTTAAAGAAAGTTTCATTCTTTACAAGTTTAGTTAAAAGAGTTTATGTTTCTCTTGAACATTTTGGATCTTCTTCCTTCTTCTTCTCATGTTTTCGGCCATGAAGCCTCTTTACATGGGAAAAATGTAAGCTTGATGATGAGAGCTTCATGTTGATGCTTGTCACATGAACAAACTCTAAAGTGTAACGCCCCAATTTTTACTGTAATTTTTACTGTCATTAGAAATTACTCAATTACCGAATTACCGTAGGTAATTATTACATAAGATTTGAGGCCGAACAATCCTCAATAAAGGAATATAACATTAGAAGAGAGGTTAGGAACGATTCATGCGAGAGTCGCAAATCCCGAATTTCTGTACGTATAAAATGACCAAAATGCCCCTGAAGTTATTTTACTCAGAAAATGAGGATCGTGGGCCCCACCTATTCTCAAGGGGATATTTTGAGGATAATAAGGGATTGTTTGTGTTATGTGTGTTAATAGAGCAAAAGGATCTCAATTTTGAGTTCCGACGCGTGAAATGACCAAAACGCCACTGCGGCTGTTTTAACTCCGATGTGCGTGCCGACTGAGCCCGAACCTCACTAAAATGTTTTAAAATGTGTTTTTAAGCAATGATTAACCATTGGTTAAGCTCGGGTGGCCTCGGGCAATTTTTAAGTGAAAGTACGATTTTGCCCCTGTTTTTGGGCAGTTTTGCGAATTTTGGGATTTTTGATTAGTATACGAAACCTAAGCAATATTAGGCTCAAATTAAAGCTTATTAAATTCTAAATATTAATCTAGAGTCAAAATTATGTATTTAGATTGATTAGAACCCAAAATTGCTCAAAAACACCCAAATTGCTTACTACTTCACTTAAACCCTTAACCGTAAATTCTCTAAATTACATGAATACCTTGCCTACACCTAAATAATGCATGGAACACACAAATTTCACTTCTCTGGGCTATAATGGACGAAATTATTGATGCCATTATGCAGCTGAATTATTGCCAAAAGTTGCACTAAAACAAAATGCCAAAATGTCACCATAAGAGACATAATTCCTTAATTTCATACAACTTTGTCTAAAATGATTTTTCCTCCCTTATTTCTCCTGCAAAATTCCGTCCACTACCTCATCATTTTGGCCAATTAGAAGCCTCAAAATCTTCTATAAATAGGCTTGCTTGAGTGGTCTTAGAATGCTTGGTTCATAACTAGTTTTTAAGAGCACCAAAAACTTTCTTTCTTCCTCCTCTTTGGCTGAATTCTTTCTTCAATTTCTTCAAAGAGATTTTGTTTCATTTCACTTCAAGAAACCAAGTTCTCTTCCTCTTCTTCAACTCAGATTAGGTAGGGAGTAGTTTCTAAATTTATTTCTATGCTTTGAGGGGTTGTGTTTTTAGCTCAAAATGATGAAATTATGAACTTACCTTAGCTTTTCATTTTGGTTTTCTTCTTCAATTTTTCTTTAACCAATTCAACCATATGGCCTAGGTGGAACTAAGATGATGGCTTGATGATGAGGACCTTGAGGGTGGATTGTAAATCCCTCACAAGTTAGGCCTCTAAAGCTTGAAAATTCCACTTGATGCAAAACTTTAAAGAATAATGCTTTATGATGCTAAAACAAAGATTTTTAGTTTAGAACTTGAAAGATGTATTTTTTTTTTCCTTTTATGTTTTATTTCTTGTTAAGATATGTATTGGGTTGAATTTATAATTCTTTTAAAGTCTTGAAGGAGCTCTAGTAAAGAAACAAAATGAATTTGCATCCATGATTAAGTTTATGCTTTGCATAACCATATTTACCTTCTATGTCATCACTAAATTTTCAAGAATGAATAAATGAACTTGCATTTCTCATGTTTAAATTCCAAGCTTGTATTTCATGTTTATGTTTCAAGTCATCACTTAATCTTTCAAGATAATAAAGAGGTTGCATCTCATATTTAATTTATGCTCTCACTATATTTTATAATGGCTAAAAGAATCAACGCATGGCATGTTTATTTTATGCCATCACCTAAAGATCCTAGAGCTCAAAGACTTGCCCATGTATCACAAGCAAAGAAATATGATTATTGGAGTTAAAGAATTTATTCTTTAAAAGTCTTGAGATTGGAGCTTAAAAGATGTAATAATAATCTCTTCTCCTCTCTCTGGTCTGTGCGGACTACCGCCGCTCCGGTTTCTTAATAATCTCTTCTCCTCTCTTGGTCTGTGCGGACTACCGCTCCGGTTTCTTAATATTCTCTTCTCCCTCTCTTGGTTGCATGCGGATTACCGCCGCTCCAGATTTCTTGTATCATGTTTATATTTCAAGTTCTTGCATCATGTTTAATTTTCAAGTCATCACCTTAAATCTTAAAGATAAAGAAATGGAATTGCATACCATGTTTATAATTCCAAGCTATCACCTTATAAAGATAAGATTAAAATAAGGTTGCATAGCATGTTTATAATTCTAAGATGTCACCTAAATCTCTAAAGCTCAAGACTTACTCCTTTTATCTTAAGTGAGAATTTTAATTGTGAAGATCCTCCCAAATTTGACAAAAGAACTAGTTTCTAAATGAGTTTTAAGGCTTTGCAAGGATTTTACTGGGAACTAGTATTTTATATGCACTTAAAATATGATTCTATGTAATTGCATGAGGTTCATGATTCGCCACTGATCCGAGTTTAGTATCAATGTGTGATAATGATTTGATATGATTGAAGTTGTGATAATTATGGTTTATTGTTAAGAGAATGATTCATAATTGGTTTAGTAACTAATTAGTTCTATAATTGATAATTCTATGTAAGGATTGGATGCTTATTAAGTACTTGATATCATTGAATGATTTCTGGCTTGCATGTTATAGTTCTTTGTTGCAAATAATGAGAATGCTTATACATGAAATGCTCTTTATTATGTAAAATTTACCTTTGTTGCTAGAAGAAAGTGTATCATTGTAAAAGTGTAATTTGGAAAGGTTCTGGCTAAGGAAAGATTTGGTATTTAAGCGTGTCCATTGTGACCCACCTCTCTTTCCTGGGAATCTCCCATATGCATGATTACTGATGATATATATTATTCTAGCTTAAGACTATAAATGAGAAAATGTTATGATGTTTATGAATTGTATTATGATATAACATGCAAAGATTTAATGGTGACTTAAACTTATAAGAAAATGATCCTTTGGAACCATCAGACTATAGGTGGTGAAAAGGTGATTTTAGCCCCCTAACCCGTTCTCTCAAAAGGGTAGAGTCGGGACTTTAGCTTATCAAAAGCATTAAGGATATGCTAGTGACGACTAGTAAAGTATGAGCTCATAACCTGAATTACTCCCAAAAGGGTGGAGTATAGGGTGGCCTAAGGAAAATAATGATGATGATAAGATTTTAAGTCACCTAAGGAAATGAAATATGTGCACTATGTCCACATGTAGCTAATATTATATGACGTTCTTTTATGCATGTTATTTGATAATGATGATGAGGAAAATGATGTAATGATAAAGGAAAAGTTCATTGTAAATATGACATGTTAAGATTATGATGCATTATAAGACGATGATTTAAAACTTGACGAACCTCGGTTAAGTATTTGTCAGAACTTAAAATCAATCTTTCCAGGCTCACTATTTTAGAATAATCCCGAGGTTCGTGGGGACTTTGATGATGACACTATAGAAGGAGGCACCCTACTGAGAATTCTTTAGCAAGATTCTCACTCCCTTTTCTTTATTTCCGTCATTGTCTCCAGATTCAAATGGCGACATTCGTCCTGTTCGTTGATACCCCTACTTGGGTATTCCACTATGATCGATTACATCGCTCGTATCATTTTGAAGGAGAGTCTTGTGATTCGTGTTTTTATTTACATAGGTCGTCCATTTGCACATCCTGTCCCTAGTTATCGATTTTCTCCTACTTCTCCCTATGGCGATGAAATGGTTTTCGAACATGCACGTCCACTTGATGAAAGGATGTTACGTTCTTATCCCGCTTCATCTGCTGTCCATGGATTTCAGTATGTTCGAGACGAGATATTAGAAACCGATCCTTCAGAGGACACTCCTACTCATGTATATTCTCAGAGCTCTGCTCCTACTCCCACACGTGTAAGAGAGGGTAGTGAGGAAACAGTTGTTCAGCCGAGGTTAGCGAGAAGGCCGTCCATGCGACCCGAGCCTGGTGCATCTCGTGTGTCGGTTCCCGAGGAGCTCATCAGTGGATCGGATTTATTCCCCATTTCCGTGACAATGGCCATAGAAGGTTCTTAGTAGATTTATGTGTGATCATGCACCCTAGTTTTAGGATAACCTTCCCGGCTTATGGAGTTATCTAGTTTAGGGCATGTATTTCCTTAAGTATATTTTCTTTTATGGGTTTGCATAAGATAATGATGTATGAACATAACCCACCCTTTGAGTGAGGTTATTGTATGTAAATATATGCTATAATGTGCTTATGGATGTTATATGATGGAGCCTAAGTAATATGATGTGATATATTCTTAAACGTCTTATTATACCCCGCTTACTCGTTCACGTTGTACTCGGCTCACGTTTTCAATTATGTGTTTAAAAAAAAAAAAAATGGCTCGTAATTTCACTAAGTATTTTCAAATTATGAAGAAAGAACCAAAGCAAGGAGTAAAGTCTAGTCATTAATCAGATTCAACCTAGGTGTATCCGGTTAATTACTAAGTGTTACATTTTGGTATCAGAGCAGTTCGATTCTCATGGAGCCTGAGGATTGGACTAGCTATGCTTCTAAAGCATAATACGTTAGTGACGTCATGTGTAGATGTTTATCATTAGGATGAGCTTGAGGATTAGAAATACAGGACTTACGTTTAATGCAAGTGCCATGGTAACTTGCTCACTTTGCATGGAATATTGGGCCTGATCACCTCGTTGTTCTTTGTTTTGTGTGTATAGGGACCAATGGCACGTCGACAACGGACTAGGAGCGACCGGAATAATCAAGACAACGAGGCAGTCGAAGCACTCCGCGACGTAGCAAGGACCATGAGAATGATGATGGAACGAATGGATCAGGATCGTCAAGCCAATATGAATCAAGGACATGAGATTCCTGAACATGCCTGCTTTCGGGAGTTTCGTAAGGCAAACCCACCGTTTTCAAGGGGACAGAATCCAAATATTGCAGATGAATGGATTCGGAATATTGAGAAGGTCTTTGCTGTAGTCCCATGCTCGGAGGAGCAAAAGGTCACATTCGCTACTCATATGCTTGAAGGTGATGCCGGTTTCTGGTGGACGGGTGTTCAAAGACTCTGGAGACGACCGATGTGGACATTGATTGGGAACTTTTCAAGGTCCATTTTTATGAAAAGTACTTTCCAGAGTCAGTTAGAAATGCCAAGGACATTGAATTCATGCAATTTGTCCAGGGGAATATGAATGTGGCCCAGTACACTGCCAGATTTGAAGAACTCATTAAGTTCTCAAGAATGTACCAAGGAAATCCTGATGAGTGAAATGCATTAAATACGAGTCAGGGTTGAAGGCGGAACTTAATGTGGCAGTTGCACATTTGGAGATTAGGGATTTCTCTACCCTAGTTAACAAATGTCGGATTATTGAAGAAGGTCAGAGAAAACTAAACACCCCAAAGTCAGATAATATTTCCTAATAGTTAACACCTCAAGGTCAGCAGTTCAAGAGGCGAATCGACCTCCATTTCTCAATCAAGACCATAAGGGACACAAAGAAATTTTCAACAAGGAAGGCCACACAACATCAATCGCTATAATAACATCCGCTACAACAATAACCCCAAAGAATAATCACAACAACAATAACAAAAATAAAGGGAAAGCACCACAAAGAGGTCCAGCAGTACCTCCTCGGCCTGCGCCATCCATGGAATGTCCCAAGTGCGGCAAGAATCATGGGAGCATGCCATGTCGAGCCGAATCAAACGTGTGCTATCGGTTGTGGAAAACCAGGTCATTACTCCCGGGATTCCACGGAAAGAAACCCGCCAACCCCAATCCCAAGCCGCAATACCAGGGAAGGGTATTTATCGTTAATCTTGAAGAAACAACGAAGTCACGAAATCTCGTGGAAGGTAAGGGTAATATGCATGGTAAAGACTTAATTGTACTATATGATTCTGGCGCTTCTCATTCTTTTATCTCCCATTCATGTGTTAAAAGCCTTAATTTACCTATGACTGAGCTTCCTTTTGACCTTATTGTTTCCACCCTTTGGAAAACCCGTTAGGCCTTGTAAATGTTGTTTAGATTGTAGTTTTATTATAGATAATAGATCCTTTGTTTTAGATGTTATTTGCTTACCCATGCGAGGTTTAGATGTGATTCTTGGCATGGATTGGCTTGAGCCAACCGTATCTTTAAATCTATTATGAAAAACCATCACTTTTCTTCCTGTTCCTATTGAACCTAAGAAACCCATAAGTCTTTACATAATTTGTGTGAAATGGATTGTGGTAAGGGTGAGAGTAAAGGTTACATTTTTTAGCCGCTAGTGATGTAGACTTTGAGCAAAGTATCGATGAGATACCAATAGTAAGAAATTATCCTGAAGTATTTCAGGATGAGATACGAGTTTCCAAGAGAGAGATAGAGTTTTCCATAGAATTGCTTAGGGTGCAGGGACCTATATCCATAGCCCCATACAGGATGTCCCCATTAGAATTGACCGAGTTAAAAACTCAATTGGAAGATTTATTGGAGAAAAAGTTTGTTAGGCCTAGTGCATCACCTTGGGGAGCCTGTGTTGTTTGTAAAGAAAAAGGATGGGAGTATGAGGATGTGTGTAGATTATCGGCAGCTTGAATAAAGTAACGGTGAAAAACAAGTATCCTCTGCCTAGGATCGATGATTTGATGGACCAACTGAAAGGTGCGGTAGTGTTTTCTAAGATAGATTTGAGGTCAGGCTACCATCAAATTAGAGTGAGAGATGAAGACATACCTAAACCGGCCTTTCGCACTCGACACGGCCATTTTGAGTTTGCGATAATGTCCTTTGGGTTAACCAATGCTCCAGCTATTTTTATGGATTACATGAATAGGATCTTTCGGCCCTATTTAGATCAGTTTGTAGTTGTCTTTATAGATGACATTCTCATATATTCTAAGACCCATGAAGAGCATGAATGCCACCTGACCATAGTAGTGAAGATCTTGAAGGAAAAGAAACTATATGCCAAGATTTCCAAGTGTGAGTTTTGGTTGGATAAGGTGGAATTTTTAGGGCATGTAGTATCTAAGAAAGGAATTGTCAGTAGATCCTAGTAAGGTAGAAGCGGTAGTAAATCGGGAAAGACCAACCATCAGAATCAAGTAAGGAGCTTTTTGGGTTTAGCCGGTTATTACCGTCGATTTATCAAGGGATTTTCCCAGATTTCCCTACCTTTGACCAAGTGACTAGGAAGAACACCCTTTTTCATGGACCGGAGTGTGAAAAGAGCTTTCAAGAGTTAAAACACAAGCTAACCTCTACCCTCGCTTTAGTGTTACCCGACCCCAATGTGCCTTTCGAGGTGTATTGTGATGCTTCAAAAAGGGTTTAGGTTGTGTATTGATGCAAGATAGGCAAGTGGTGGCCTATGCATCAAGACAACTCAAGCCACATGAGGCAAACTACCCTACCCATGACCTTGAGTAGGCTCCCGTAGTGTTTGCTCTAAAGATTTGGAGACACCATTTATATGGAGTTAAGTTTGAGGTGTTTTCCGATCACAATAGTTTGAAATATCTCTTTGATCAAAAAGAGCTAAACATGAGGCAAAGGCGATGGATGGAGTTCTTGAAAGATTATGATTTTGGATTGAACTACCATCCTGGTAAAGCTAATGTAGTAGTGATGCTTTGAGTAGGAAGTCCTTACAAGTGTCCCGTTTGATGGTGAAGGAGGTTGAATTGATTGAGCAATTTAGGGACTTAAACCTAGGAATGACTTTGACCACTAAGGGCATCTGAGCTTGTCATCTTAGAGTGACAAGTGAGTTCAAAGAAAGGATTGTTCAAGCTCAAGGGGATGATCTTTGAGTTTCAAGAGACTTTAGGGCGAAAAGCGGGGAAAGTTGATAGGTTTTACCCAAGGAATGGACGATTTGTGGAGGTTTAAAGGTCGAATATGTGTACCTGCTAGTGATGGCCTCCGAAAGGATATTTTGGAGGAAGCCCATAAGAGCCATTTTACCCTTCATCCTGGTGCCACCAAGATGTATCAAGATTTGAAGAAGATGTTAGGGTGGCCTGGAATGAAGAAAGATGTGTGCACATGGGTGAGTAAGTGCTTGGTGTGTCAAAAGGTGAAGATTGAACACCAAAAACCCTGCGGAATGCCGCAACCTCTGTCGATCCCTGAGTGGAAGTGGGATAGTATCTCCATGGATTTTGTGACTGGATTACCGAGGACCCAAATGAATCATGATACCATATGGGTAATCGTGGATTGATTGACGAAGTCAGCCCACTTTTTACCTATTAAGGTGACTTATTCCTTGGATAGGTTAGCACAATTATATATTCAGGAGATAGTAAGGTTACATGGGGTGCCGTCGACGATAATCTCGGACCGGGATCCACGGTTTACGTCACGATTTTGGGGAGCCTTTCAAAAGGCATTTGGTTCAAAGCTGTGTCTAAGCACGACCTATCACCCCAAACAGACGGTCAATCTGAAAGAACTATCCAAACCTTGGAGGATATGTTAAGGGCATGTGTTTTAGATCAAAGGGGAAGTTGGGATAAGTACCAGCCACTGATTGAATTTGCATATAACAACAGTTATCATGCAAGTATCGGTATGGCACCGTATGAGGCCCTCTATGGACTAAATGTCAATCTCCCTTATGTTGGTATGAACCCGGAGAGCAAAGGTTACTCTGACTGATATTGTGAGGGAAACAACGGAACAAATCAAGAAGATTAGGGATAAGATTCTTCTTGCTCAAAGTCGACGTAAAAACTATGCGGACAAGCGGCGAAAACCGCTAGATTTTCAAGAAGGGGACCACGTGTTCCTAAGGATCATCCCCACCACAGGCATAGGCCGAGCAATAAAAGTAAAGAAATTGAGCCCAGATTTCTTGGTCCGCTTGAAATCCTTACCAAAGTAGGACACTGTAGCTCACCGTATAGCCCTACCCCGAGTCTATCCAACCTTCATGATGTTTTCCATGTCTCTCGATTAAGAAAGTATCAATCGACCCGAGTCATGTACTAGAGCGAACATGTACAATTAAGAGATAACCCGACATTTAACTTACTACCCACGAGAATCGTCGACCGAGGAGTTAAGCGATTAAGGAACAAGGTGTACCCTGGTCAAAGGACCATCGGGACAGGCTGAAACCGAACAACTTACATGGGAGCTGCAATCAAACATGAAAGCACAATACCCCGAAGTTGTTCTCGTGTAATCGAATTTCCGGGGCGAAATTCTTTTTAAGGAGGGGAGTAATGTAACGCCCCAATTTTTACTGTCATTAGAAATTACTCAATTACCGAATTACCGTAGGTAATTATTACATAAGATTTGAGGCCGAACAATCCTCAATAAAGGAATATAACATTAGAAGAGAGGTTAGGAACGATTCATGCGAGAGTCGCAAATCTCGAATTTCTGTACGTATAAAATGACCAAAATGCCCCTGAAGTTATTTTACTCAGAAAATTAGGATCGTGGGCCCCACCTATTCTCAAGGGGATATTTTGAGGATAATAAGGGATTGTTTGTGTTATGTGTGTTAATAGAGCACAAGGATCTCAATTTTGAGTTCCGACGCAAAATGACCAAAACGCCCCTGCGGCTGTTTTAACTCCGATGTGCGTGCCGACTGAGCCCGAACCTCACTAAAATGTTTTAAAATGTGTTTTTAAGCCATGATTAACCATTGGTTAAGCTCGGGTGGCCTCGGGCAATATTTAAGTGAAAGTACGATTTTGCCCTGTTTTTGGGCGCTTTGCGAATTTTGGGATTTTTGATTCGTATACCGAAACCTAAGCAATATTAGGCTCAAATTAAAGCTTATTAAATTCTAAATATTAATCTAGAGTCAAAATTATGTATTTAGATTGATTAGAACCCAAAATTGCTCAAAAACACCCAAATTGCTTACTAATTCACTTAAACCCTTAACCGTAAATTCTCTAAATTACATGAATACCTTGCCTACACCTAAATAATGCATGGAACACACAAATTTCACTTCTTTGGGCTATAATGGACGAAATTATTGATGCCATTATGCAGCTGAATTATTGCCAAAAGTTGCACTAAAACAAAATGCCAAAATGACACCGTAAGAGACATAATTCCTTAATTTCATACAACTTTGTCTAAAATGATTTTTCCTCCCTTATTTCTCCTGCAAAATTCCGTCCACTACCTCATCATTTTGGCCAATTAGAAGCCTCAAAATCTTCTATAAATAGGCTTGCTTGAGTGGTCTTAGAATGCTTGGTTCATAACTAGTTTTTAAGAGCACCAAAAACTTTCTTTCTTCCTCCTCTTTGGCTGAATTCTTTCTTCAATTTCTTCAAAGAGATTTTGTTTCATTTCACTTCAAGAAACCAAGTTCTCTTCCTCTTCTTCAACTCAGATTAGGTAGGGAGTAGTTTCTAAATTTATTTCTATGCTTTGAGGGGTTGTGTTTTTAGCTCAAAATGATGAAATTATGAACTTACCTTAGCTTTTCATTTTGGTTTTCTTCTTCAATTTTTCTTTAACCAATTCAACCATATGGCCTAGGTGGAACTAAGATGATGGCTTGATGATGAGGACCTTGAGGGTGGATTGTAAATCCATCACAAGTTAGGCCTCTAAAGCTTGAAAATTCCACTTGATGCAAAACTTTAAAGAATAATGCTTTATGATGCTAAAACAAAGATTTTTAGTTTAGAACTTGAAAGATGTATTTTTTTTTCCTTTTATGTTTTATTTCTTGTTAAGATATGTATTGGGTTGAATTTATAATTCTTTTAAAGTCTTGAAGGAGCTCTAGTAAAGAAACAAAATGAATTTGCATCCATGATTAAGTTTATGCTTTGCATAACCATGTTTACCTTCTATGTCATCACTAAATTTTCAAGAATGAATAAATGAACTTGCATTTCTCATGTTTAAATTCCAAGCTTGTATTTCATGTTTATGTTTCAAGTCATCACTTAATCTTTCAAGATAATAAAGAGGTTGCATCTCATATTTAATTTATGCTCTCACTATATTTTATAATGGCTAAAAGAATCAACGCATGGCATGTTTATTTTATGCCATCACCTAAAGATCCTAGAGCACAAAGACTTGCCCATGTATCACAAGCAAAGAAATATGATTATTGGAGTTAAAGAATTTATTCTTTAAAAAGTCTTGAGATTGGAGCTTAAAAAGATGTAATAATAATCTCTTCTCCCTCTCCTGGTCCTGTGCGGACTACCGCCGCTCCGGTTTCTTAATAATCTCTTCTCCTCTCTGGTCTGTCAATGCGGACTACCGCCGCTCCGGTTTCTTAATATTCTCTTCTCCCTCTCTCTGGTTACGTGCGGATTACCGCGCTCCAGCTTTCTTGTATCATGTTTATATTTCAAGTTCTTGCATCATGTTTAATTTTCAAGTCATCACCTTAAATCTTAAAGATAAAGAAATGGAATTGCATACCATGTTTATAATTCCAAGCTATCACCTTATAAAGATAAGATTAAAATAAGGTTGCATAGCATGTTTATAATTCTAAGATGTCACCTAAATCTCTAAAGCTCAAGACTTACTCCTTTTATCTTAAGTGAGAATTTTAATTGTGAAGATCCTCCCAAATTTGACAAAAGAACTAGTTTCTAAATGAGTTTTAAGGCTTTGCAAGGATTTTACTGGGAACTAGTATTTTATATGCACTTAAAATATGATTCTATGTAATTGCATGAGGTTCATGATTCGCCACTGATCCGAGTTTAGTATCAATGTGTGATAATGATTTGATATGATTGAAGTTGTGATAATTATGGTTTATTGTTAAGAGAATGATTCATAATTGGTTTAGTAACTAATTAGTTCTATAATTGATAATTCTATGTAAGGATTGGATGCTTATTAAGTACTTGATATCATTGAATGATTTCTGGCTTGCATGTTATAGTTGCTTGTTGCAAATAATGAGAATGCTTATACATGAAATGCTCTTTATTATGTAAAATTTACCTTTGTTGCTAGAAGAAAGTGTATCATTGTAAAAGTGTAATTTGGAAAGGTTACGGCTAAGGAAAGATTTGGTATTTAAGCGTGTCCATTGTGACCCACCTCTCTTTGCTGGGAATCTCCCATATGCATGATTACAGTTGATATATATTATTCTAGCTTAAGACTATAAATGAGAAAAATGTTATGATGTTTATGAATTGTATTATGATATAACATGCAAAGATTTAATGGTGACTTAAACTTATAAGAAAATGATCCTTTGGAACCATCAGACTATAGGTGGTGAAAAGGTGATTTTAGCCCCCTAACCCGTTCTCTCAAAAGGGTAGAGTCGGGACTTTAGCTTATCAAAAGGGATAAGTATATGCTAGTGACGACTAGTAAAGTATGAGCTCATAACCTAAATTACTCCCAAAAGGGTGGAGTATAGGGTGGCCTAAGGAAAATAATGATGATGATAAGATTTTAAGTCACCTAAGGAAATGAAATATGTGCACTATGTCCACATGTAGCTAATATTATATGACGTTCTTTTATGCATGCTATTTGATAATGATGATGAGGAAAATGATGTAATGATAAAGGAAAAGTTGATTGTAAATATGACATGTTAAGATTATGATGCATTATAAGACGCATGATTTAAAACTTGACGAACCTCGGTTAAGTATTTGTCCGAACTTAAAATGAATCTTTGCATGCTCACTATTTTAGAATAATCCCGAGGTTCCTGGGGACTTTGATGATGACACTATAGAAGGAGGCACCCTACTGAGAATTCTTTAGCAAGATTCTCACTCCCTTTTCTTTATTTCCGTCATTGTCTCCAGATTCAAATGGCGACATTCGTCCTGTTCGTTGATACCCCTACTTGGGAATTCCACTATGATCCGGTGCATCGCTCGTATCATTTTGAAGGGAGGTGCGTGATTCGTGTTTTTATTTACATAGGTCGTCCATTTGCACATCCTGTCCCTAGTTATCGATTTTCTCCTACTTCTCCCTATGGCGATGAAATGGTTTTCGAACATGCACGCCCACTTGATGAAAGGATGTTACGTTCTTATCCCGCTTCATCTGCTGTCCATGGATTTCCAGTGTATGTTCCCGAGACGAGATATTCAGAAACTGATCCTTCAGAGGACACTCCTAGTCATGTATATTCTGAGAGCTCTGCTCCTACTCCCAGAGGAGTAAGAGAGGGTAGTGAGGAAACAGTTGTTCAGCCGAGGTTAGCGAGAAGGCCGTCCATGCGACCCCAGCCTGGTGCATCTCGTGTGTCCCTTCCCGAGGGAGCTCATCAGTGGATCGGATTTATTCCCCCATTTCGGGACAGTGGCCATAGAAGGTTCTTAGTAGATTTATGTGTGATCATACACTCTAGTTTTAGGATAACCTTCCCGGCTTATGGAGTTATCTAGTTTAGGGGCATGTATTTCCTTAAGTATATTTTCTTTTATGGGTTTGCATAAGATAATGATGTATGAACATAACCCACCCTTTGAGTGAGGTTATTGTATGTAAATATATGCTATAATGTGCTTATGGATGTTATATGATGGAGCCTAAGTAATATGATGTGATATATTCTTAAACGTCTTATTATACCCCGCTTACTCGTTCACGTTGTACTCGGCTCACGTTTTCAATTATGTGTTTAAAAAAAA
This sequence comes from Dalbergia cochinchinensis, assembly GCA_031216125.1. Classification (NCBI taxonomy): domain Eukaryota; kingdom Viridiplantae; phylum Streptophyta; class Magnoliopsida; order Fabales; family Fabaceae; genus Dalbergia; species Dalbergia cochinchinensis. The sequence goes on along the minus strand of CM062375.1, from coordinate 26,155,325 downwards.
AAAAAATGGCTCGTAATTTCACTAAGTATTTTCAAATTATGAAGAAAGAACCAAAGCAAGGAGTAAAGTCTAGTCATTAATCAGATTCAACCTAGGTGTATCTGGTTAATTACTAGGGTGTTACATAAAGCTTGAAACTTTGGCCCTAAACCAAGCATGGTTTTGGTTTTGCTTTCTTCTTTATCATGAACTTTGTTTTAAATATTTGTTTTGAAGGAAGCTATGTACTCAATGATGAGGACTTAGGATGTTGATGCTTGGATCATCAAGATCTTGGTCCCTAGAGATTTAAAAATGGTTCCTTTCTTTTGTTAAGATTTGACCACTTTCATGATTCTTGAAGTCATGTTTTCTCTTGATGCCTTGGTACCAATGGTTTTTCTTTTCTTGTGAAGATGAGTTTTGGGTTGGGACTATGTTCCTTCTTAAAGCCTTGCAAGAGCTCTAGACAAGATATAAAAGTAACTTGCATTCACGTTTACGTTTATGCTTTGCATGGCACGTTTATTTCTATGCAATCACTAAACCCCAAGCTTTGCATCTCATTTTATATTTCAAGTCCTCACTAAACTCAAAGAATGAAAATGGATGTGCACCTCATATTTACCTTGAGCTATCACTTTACTTTCTAAAGGACTCTAAAATGAAATGCATAGCACGTCTATTTTATGTCATCACCTAAGATTCTAGAGCTCAAAGGCTTGCCCATTTCATCCTGAGAAGAGGTTAACCATGGAAAACATTCTTGGAATGTACATTTTGGCCATGTGATGAAGATAGCTCCAAGAGGAGTTTATTAGTCACAAGAGCCTATAGCTCATGTTTTAAGTCTTTCTAAAACATATGTTGTACTCAAAAACATTTTGGGTATGTTCTTAGATTTATAAGGGTTTTGACAAGTTAAAATGTTTGACAAGATGTTTTTGAAGTTCAAAAATTGTTCCAAGAGAAACTAGCCACCATAAGTATTTCAAAGGAATGACTCGAGATATGTTTAGACCCCATATTTCGGTTTTTAAGATCTTTGTAATCGATTACCCACCCATGTAATCGATTACGTAAAGCTTCGGACGAGCCCAAACATGAACTTTTGCCCAAAGTAATCGATTACTATATAGTGTAATCGATTACACGTCTGAATTCTAGTAATCGATTACCTAGTAATGTAATCGATTACCCAGATGTCCCAGGGGCCCAGGAAAGTGTTTTTAAACATAGTAATCGATTACAAGTTCCATCTAATCGTTTACCAGACCGCCTATCTGCCATGTTTTGAAATCTCGAGACTGTGTAATCGATTACAAAACTTATGTAATCGATTACGAACCCAAGTTTACAAACAAAATACTTTTCCTCGACTTAACGACTTGAAGCTATGATCTTGCATTGCTTGAAATCGAGAATTGTTATGACATGAGTCTATGCTTAAGCCCAACATGAATATATGATCTTATATGTTCGATTTCAAACATGATCAAGTTAAGAGGCTTATTGCTCTTGCTTACCTTATGATGATTTCACTCCATAAGTCAAGTATGATGATACCATGTGAACTATTATTCTTCGATGATAGTTTTATGTTTGCATGTTATTGTTCTTTAAAGACTTCAAAGATGCCTATGATGTAATTATGCTTGACATGCATGAATTATGTGACATCTTGCATTAACATGCTAAGACTTAAGGTGACATAGACTATGAGAAGATGATCCTTGAACCACCGGATTAAGGGTGGGGATAAGGTGATTCTAGCACCCTAGACCCGTACCTTAGGTCGGGATCTTTAAACTTATCAAAAGGATAAGTCCATGTACTAGTGACGACTAGTAAGGTATGAGCTCATAACCTAAAATTTTTCTCCACAAGGAGATCAGTTAGGGTGGCCCCAGGAAAATAATGATGATGTTTTAATGTCACCTCAAGTAACCAAGACATGTACCATGTTCCATGAGCTATGTTTTTATGCACCATAATCATATGAATTTGTGTGCTATGCCCCATGATATGAGAACCATAAAGTTATGAGTTTATGTGCTATGACCCATGATATAGGAAATCATGTTCCATGAGTTAAGATATATGATTTATGTTCTATGATCCAAGTTATGTGATTTATGTCTATGATACAAGTGATATGTTAAAAGGAACGGATCTCTGAAATTGGGACTTTAGAAAACTCATAATTGAACCAATAGATGTCCATAGTTTTCATAAATAAACCGAGATTCCTGGAGACGTAAATGATGACACCTAGGATAGGAGGAAAACCCTACTGAGTTTCTTTAGTAAGAAAACTCACTCCCTCTATCTCTTTCTTTCCATTACGTCTTCAGAGCGAGATGGCGACGTTCGTCTTTGCACGTTGACACGCCACGGTGGGACATCCACGATGACGTGGAGCATGGCTCATTCCATTTTGAGGGCCGGTGTACTGAGCGCATCATCATGCTTGTAGGACGGTCATTCGCACACCCCTTGTCTGATTATCGCTTCTCCCGGCATCCCCTATGGTGACCGCCATCTTTGAGCATGCGCGACCACGACATGAGAGAAACTTGCGGACCCACTCTCCGGATCGGTGGCGTGCGCTTGATGCATTACCATTGTCGCAGCACTCAGAGGAGGACCCTTCAGAGGAATCCCCCATGGACCACGAGGACTCTGCCCCCACTCCGTCTCCGCGACCGAGGGGCAGCGAGGAGACAGTCACTCAGCGCCGAAGGGCTTCGGTGCCCGGGCCACGACCCCGACGTGGACGACATGTGCGATCCACAGGGCATGCACCCGCCGAGCTCCGCCCATGGATTGGCTACGTTCCTCCGTACCCGTGACTCCGCTGCATAGGTTGGAGGGTAGTCCTTAGTGCACGCACGTCACATAGTATGGATGAAACCTCTTTTGTGTTGAGATTATCCATCTTAGGTTGCACAAGGGTAGGGATGCTTCTTTCCAGTTCTTTTCCATGTATTCTGTTTTTCTGCTGTATTCATGTTATTATGTACTTGAAGAGCCCTGCCCCTTATGGTAGGCATATTATAAAGATGAAATAGTTCAATTATGATGATGCTATGTTTTGGAGCCACCTCTATGTTTATGTTTCGGCACTTTATAATACCGACCCGATAGGATACGCGCGGCTCTTATTTTAAGTAATGTTTTAAGAAAAAAAAAAATTGGCTCGTATTTTCTCTAAGTTACTTTTTAAAGAACCATGTCAGATAGTAACAACTAGTATTTGGCCTAAGTACGTACTAGTAGTATTGGGTCGAATATTAGGGTGTTACACTCTAGGCCCAACAACAATCGACTTTAAGGCCGAAATAGAAAGGCTTTGAGAATTAAATTAAGTGATGATACAAGTTCTATTTTAATCTTTATGTTCTTAAGTGATAGCTAGAAAGTAAAGATGCATAGCAAGAATGTAAATATGAATGCAAGCATAAAATAAATTATGCAAGTTCATTTTATCTTTCTAGAGCTCTTAACAAGACTTTAAAGGAATTTAAACCATAACCCAAACCCATCCAAACAAGGTAAAGTCAAGCTTAGAGTTCTTAAAACTCAACATAATATTTTTAGGAAATCAAACCATGAAGCTTAGAAAATTTAAGGTAATGGCCGAAATCTTCAAGAAGAAAAAAGAACATTTTAAAACTCTAGAGTTCATGATCTTGATGATATATTAACACCAACATCATGAGTCCTCATCATTGAGTTCATAGAGCCATTTTAAAACATCATTAAAGCTAAAGTTCTCAAGAGTTCAAGAAAGGAAAAACTAAAAACATTTTTGCTCAAGAACAAAGATCAAGCTCTAGAGTTTGTTTCAAGTGATGAACATCATCATGAAACTCTCATCATCAAGCTCTTATTTCTTCATTCCCAAAGGCCCATGGCCGAAAATGGAAAGGAAAAAAGAATGGAAGAGAAGTTCTAAAAAGAGACAAGAGAAACTATGAACATCAAGCTTGAAACAAGAACTTTAAAGAAAGAATACATGAAAGAAAATCCCTACTTGGTGTGATGAACTTGAAGATGGAAGAAGAAGATGAAGATGATGAAGAACTTTGAAGAGCTTGAAGAACTTGAAGAACACTAGAACTTTGAGAGAAAAGAAAAGCTTTGAGTGTTTCCTAAACTTAGCAAATGATCTAAAAGTGGTGCAAGCTCCTCAAGGCATTCTATTTATAGAGAAATGAAACAAATGGAGGGAGCTCATGGGGGAGGATGGCTTCGGTCATGAGGTGCAGATTGGAGGCATTCCATGAGGTGAGATAATGTGTTCTTGAGGTATGGTGAGGTATGGCTTAAGGTATGGTGAGGTATGGTTCAAGGTATGGCTTCAAGCATGGTTCTTTGAGTGAGAAAACAATTTAATATGTGGTCAAAGGGGATGAGGTCTGGCCGAAATGCATCAGCCCATGGGGAGGATTAGTTTGCATTTTAATTGTGGTTTAGAGTTGTGTTTAGGTGTATCTTTGATTATGCTTAAGATTAGGAATTTGTAAGAAAGTGTTTAGGTAAGGAAAATGGGTAATTAAGGTGGTCTAGACATAATTAAGGAGTGGTCTTGCACCATTAGTGAGTTAAATCCTCAATTTAGAGTCTAAACAACTCTAGACACATTTCCTTGATTTAAGGAATTGGAGAGAGAAAACATTATTCAAGATTCCAAGACTAGGAGTCTTGAGTTCTAAAAAGGGATTTAAGTTTAATCTAAGCAATTTTAGGTTCTAATTAACTTTAATAAATTATTTTGACTCTAGATTAATTAGGGAAATAAATTAATCTTCGTTTAGAGCCTAATATTGCTTAGGTTTGCTTAATTACGTCATTAAGCTCAAAAGCACTATTCTAGGGGCAAAATCGTAATTTTGCACTAAAACTGCCCGGGACCACTGGGACTTGAACAGAGACCTCTAGACACATGAAAACATGTTTTTAAACCTCTGGGGAAAGTTCTGGGCTCAAACGGCACCTTTACCCGCGTAAAAACGCTATAGGGGTATTTTGGTCATTTTGACTAAAAGCTGAAACGAAATTTTCGCTTCCGAAAGCATTCAAGGGCCATTTAATCCCCTTCAAACATTGAGTTGACCCTTCGAGGACGACCAAGTTGGTTACCCTCGAGTTCGGGTCAGGAAATGACCTCAGGGGCATTTTGGTTATTTCCCTCGGACAGAGAAATCGAGGTGTTACAATCAACACGTCCTGGCCTATTGATCCGTGTCTCAATCCCTTCTATATAGTGAGAGCAAAAAGTAAGAACCTCTTCAGCTAAGTATCCTTCAGCTATGGAACCTTCTGGTTGAGCTTTGTTTCGTACATAGGAATTTAAGTGTCCTAAATACGTAAGCAAAAGATCGAAAATTAATGAAAAAGACAAAACTTAATTAATTTTTAGCCTCAAACGATAAACTCTAACAATAGAATGTGACATTTACCTTTCAATAGGATACATCTACCGATAATGTACTGGCCCTCCAAGTTTTGCTTCATCAACTAGATGGCAAGTCAAATGAACCATGATTGTAAAGAATGATGGAGGGAATAGCATTTCTAAGTGGCAAAGAGTGAGAACAATTTGAGGTTGGAGATTGTCAAGGTCTAAAGGACTGATGCTTTTGGAACATAACCGTCGAAAGAATGAACACAGCTCTATAAGCACTGTACTAACTTTGTCTGGCAATACATGACGTATGGCAATTGGTAATAGTTGCTGCATCAGAACATGGCAGTCATGACTCTTCAATCCAAAGAGTTTTCGTTGCTTTAAGTCAACACACCCCGAAATATTACTTGAGTATCCATCTGGCACTGTGACATTCTTTAAAGTTTGCAAGAATATATCTTTATTTGCATTTGACATTGTAAATATCGATGGACGATATTTTCCATTCTCATCTGGCCAAAGCTCTTTTCTTATACCCATCTCTCTAAGATCCTTGCGAGCTTTAAGATTGTCTTTTGATTTCCCAGTCTCATTAAGCAAAGTATATAATACATTGTCACATACATTTTTTTCAATGTGCATGACATCTAGATTGTGTCGTAACAAATTAGATTCCCAATAAGGAAGATAAAAAAATATGCTTTTCTTCCTCCATTGTCCTAATCCATCTCCAACAACGGTTTTTCCTCGAGCTCTTTTACCCTTATCATTTGACATTAATGCTTTTCCAAATGCAACATTGATTTCTTCAAGTTGTTTCAATATTTCTGATCCTGATGGAGCTGTAGGTGGATTCCTCTGATCAATTGTCCCATTGAAATGACTTCGATTCAATCTAAATTTATGACTCCTTTCTAGAAAATGACGATGACCCATAAAACACCATTTTCCACTATGTTTCAATCTATATGAGTCTGTCTCAAAATTACATGTAGGGCAGGCAAGACTAGTGTGTGTGTTCCACCCAGATAAGGTACCAAGGCCAGGAAAGTCACTGATTGTCCACATTAAAGCTGCTCGCATCCTAAACATTTCATTATTTGAAGAATCTAAAGTTTGCACCCCATCATACCACAACTCCCTCAATTCTTTGATCAAAGGTTGTAAGTACACATCTATGTTATTCCCGGGCATTTGTTTTCCAGGAATAATCATTGAAAGAATGAATGAAGTTTGCTTTATGCACTCCCATGGAGGCCAATTGTAGGGGATAAGAACCACTGGCCAAATGCTATAGTTGGTACTCATGGCTCCAAAAGGGTTGAAACCATCAGAAGCTAGGCCAAGTCGTACATTTCGAGGATCAGCAGCAAACTCTGGATGAATTAAGTCAAATGTCTTCCAAGCCTTAGAATCCCTTGGGTGCCTCATCATTTCATCTTGGTTACCCTCCAAAGCATGCCATCTCATTGACTCTGCAGTCCTAGAACACATAAATAATCTTTGCAATCTCAGCTTTAGTGGAAAGTATCGCAGGATCTTTGCAGGCTTCTTCTTCTTGTCATCCTTCCACTTAGATGTCTTGCATCTTTTGCACTCTTGCAAGTCTTCATCTTCCCCCCAATATAGCATACAATCATTTGGGCAAGCAGGTATCTTGGTGTAATTAAGACCAAGTTTATTAATGGTTTTCTTGGCTTCATAGAATGAACCAGGAATCTTTGCAAATTCAAAAGCATCTTTTAATAATTCTAGGATCATAGTCATTGCCTTGTCACTCATTCTACACAAGCACTTTATGTGATACAATTTTATCAAGAAAGACAGTTTTGAATACTTTGTGCATCCTTCATACAATTGTTGATTACCATCTTTCAACAACTCATAAAATTCTATATTTTCTCCATTATGCTATTCGTTTAGAGTTTCATCCTCTTCATTTAGAGTTTCATCCCTATCTAAAGGATTAGGAGAAAGAATAGGTTCATCCTGGTTATGTCTAGCAAACCCAAATGCATCATTGATCATAGTTTCCATTGGATTTTGAGATTGCAACGCATCTGCTACGACTTGTGTTCTTTCAAGAGTCTCTAACTTAACTACATTTGGCTTTTCACCATGCCAATACCAAACTTTGTAGTTTTTAGGGAAAGGTTTATAAGTAAGGTGTTCTTGAACTATATCTCTTGTTTGCCACTTAGTACAACCACATTTTGGACAAGGACACTTAATTTCACGACCCCCAATAGATTGATGCTGAAATGCAAAATCTAAAAACTCCTTCAACCCATTTGTATATTCCAGTGTGTTTCGAGGTTTGTCAATCCAAGATTTGTCGATTGGCATGATTGATGAGCAAGACTAAGCGATAGCAATTAAAAAGCCTAAACATAGAAAATGGCCACAAAAAAGACGTTTCAAATTATAAAAGATAGCACAAGTTTAAAACAAACATAGATTTTAAATAAAAATAACCAGTCAATCCATAAGCTCAAAAAAAGTAACAAAATAATTAAAATGTACCTGAGTTAAAGGAACGAATTCACGAAAGATGCTAGCGTACTTGAAGAAACTTTTTGTACCAATTTGAGACTTTTTAAATGCCTACAATAGGAAAGAATAAACGAGCATTTATCAAGACACCCAACAAAAAAAGTTTCATTTTTGGCTCTAAAAAAAGAATTAATACTTGATAATGGGTTAAAACAAAGACCATTTGTGGCCTTTGGTATTTATCCCATATATAAACACATTTTAGAATACATGTTGTTTGGGTATAAGAAGAAAGACACAGCACAGTGGCACATATTCACACTCAGTCGCATTTGAGTATTGTTATTTTGAAAATTGAGGGCTTCGGCAGCGTTTTCAGTTTGGAAAGGAGCAATCAAATGTTTAATCTTCATTTAAGTATAATTCTTAAAACCAAAGCAATTTTCAACAAACTCTTTTACAGCCTGTACTGTCTATACTATAGCAATGGAGGAAGTAAAGAAAAAAGAAAAGCAACAAGAAATACAAGAATAAGAACCTCATTCCCCCAAATACTCAAGGAATGCAAAACATTACTCTTTTCTTTCATCCTTTTTTTCCCTTCTTTTTTGTGAATCTAAAGCACATTTTTGAGAGAGTAACAACACAGCTATTTTTGACTTTACCATCAAAATAGTATTTTATATAACTTTACAGTAGTCACACAGCAAAGCATAAAGACCAAAGGCCACAAATGGTTTTTGTTCTCCATAGTGTCACTTTTCTTAGAATATATTTAAAGGGCTACAAAGATTAATAGGAATTTAAAGCACGTGTGTCACATGTGTAATCCTGCAATGCTGCAACCGACAAGACCACGTTGCAAATTGGAAGTTGGTGATATGATAATATTTACCAGTATGCTAATTATACAATAGCCAACCAGGTAATAATAGTATACTTTGTTTCTCACAAATGCACATGCACTTATTTAAGGTGCTTATGAAGAGAAAATTTTAAACTGAACATAGCCTTTTAGTGGTCCAATATATATTTTTGGATCATGTGATTGTCCTGCCTTCTATACCATTGGATTTAGTTTGATTAAAATTGGACGAAATGCTACCCGTGCTAAAATATTGAGATTTACATGGATAGGACTCAAGTGTTCAGTTTTTGCTGAAAAGCCCCATTCAATTTTCGATGGGAGCACAAATCAATTGGTTCTGTTTTGTAACAGAGGTTGTCATCTAAAATTCTGAGGTTGTATGCAGTGTAGCTTCTTCAGTAAAATTTTGATTCAACCCTTCGACGAGATTTTTTTTATTTTTCTTCCAAAAATATTTTTTCCCCCAACATCTCAGATCAGCTATTTTAAGTTCCTTACCAGTCCTCCCCAAACATCTATGTTTAACCATACACAAGGTAAAAATGTAAACAACTTCTACATTCGAAACTACTATATCACCCAGAATTGATGGGCAAATAAACGGTACTTACCACCAGCCTGTTTTTATCACTAGAGAGAAGGCAAAACTCATTTTTCCTCAGGAAATGATAATGGGTTAGAACAAAATATTCAGATCTATATGTGAGATATATGAAGGAGAAGGCAAAAGGGAGATGGAAGGAGTGACTAACCGGCAGAGTTTGGGGACCACAACCATGACCAGCGGCTGCTCTGAATGATGGTGAGCAGTCCGATGAAGAAGCAACGGCGTCGCCTCTAACTGTGCAAATGACACGCTTTGAAGGTGGAAGACAGAGAGAGAGGCGGCGGTGCAAGTGAGGCGACGACACACATGAGGCAGATCGAGCTCGTACCGCGGAGGTTGGCGACGCGAAGGCTGGGCAGAGGCAAAGGGCTTCTCAGGTGTGAAGAGCCTCTGTATGCGCGAAGAATGAAATGAAAATGTGAAGGGAAGGGTTTGCTTGGATTTTTATTGTTTCCTTTCTTTTTCCTTTCAAAAAGTTTGCGTGAATTTGGCTTCTTTTTCGTGTTTCATTTCTGGGCTTTGGAAAACATGGGTTTTTTTTCCTTTTTTACCGTGCTTTAACTTGGGGTGGATGAATTCCATTGCCGGTGGTGAAGTCACACAATTGAGGTGTCTTACTGATTAGTATTGCAATTTTTGAATCTAATTTTCATTTTTTATAATGTTTTTTGTTTTAGGATAATTGATTGCATCTTATTATTTTTTATTTATTGATTTTTTTTCCAATTTTGCTCCTTGAATTAAGATAACACATATCTTATATGTCTCATGTTAGTATTAACAGTTTACTCAAGCACTAATTGATTGAATTGTTTTTAACACCTTATTTTATCTCAAGTTTAATTATAAAAGAATTTTTTTGCATTAGCAAGTTTATTTTTTAAAAAATTATTTTCTTTTTTTTCCTTTCCTTCTTTCTATATTATTTAAATTTTAATTAAATCATTTAACTAACACATTCTTCAAAACTAATCCTTTTTAAAATTTTAAAGGTTCCTATATAGCAAAACACAATAAAATTTGAGTTAGAATCCAAAAGGTCCATAAATAATAAACGATTTATAGAATGTATGTGCGTGTGTATGTATATATATGCTCAATGAAAATTTTACTTGAGTTTTATCCACTATTCAAGTTTTGTTTCCATTTTCAAGAGAATACAACTACAATTGTAGTAACAAAATAAGTTCCAAATTCAATTGAAATAAAAAAGACGCAAAATGTGCTCTATTTACAATAGTTCCTTATTTTTATTATAAGATTAAAAAAAATCAAAACATAACGTATCCTTTTAGAAGAATTGACTTTTAGTTTGAGCTTCTCATCCTCTTTTTCATAGCAAAGAATGACAAAATTTTAGTGAATATTTTTTAATTTTTTATTGATATGTATTTTTTTATAAATATTAAATAATACAAATAAAGAAAATATTTTAAAAAATCAAAAGAAATTATCGCATACATTATTAGATATTTTATCACGTCACCTATTTAACTAAACCCAAAATTGACTAAAATGACTAATTTTGGGAATTAGTATAGTTTAAACATCTAATTAGAAGATTTTAAAGTTAAAGTATCTATTTGTAATTAGCTAAAATATTAAAGAGTGGAAATAATCTTTTTTTCCCTACTTTATTTAAAAAAGTAAAAACAAAAATAAGATATTAAAATTGTGAAGGGTAAATTAGGGCGGTTCGAACCGCCATAATTTTCTAAACCGCCATAATTTTCTAAACCGCCATAATTTTTGAAGCTTTGTGGCGGTTTTAATTAACCGCCGTAATTTGATCGCCATTTCTTCCATTAATATTGTGGCGATTACCAAAACTGCCATAATTTACTGGAAATTGTGGCAGTTTCTTGAAACTGCCCTAATCTTCCTGCCATAATTTTCACAATTTTTTGTAGTGTCCCATGGTATCAAGTGGTGTCAGACACAAGAGAAAAAGAATCAGAGTAAAGACACATGTGATGTTTAGCCCCATTTTTGTGAGCTCATGTGCGCAATAAGCGGTGAAGCGTAGATGCTCATTCAGGACTCGTACCGTGGAAAGAGCTGCCCATTGAGACGAAGTCGCCAGGTGTAAGTATCACGATCAGAGCTAGTGTCACCTTGATGGGAAGGGACTGCCCTCGGTAGTAGAGCCACCCAGATGTGACAACTGGAACCCTTAGCTATAGTAATGGAGTTGTGGCCTTTAGAATAGCACTGTCTCCCAGAGTATTAACTAGTGTAGCCAGAATATCAGTTTATGCAGCTAGATTATCATGTTAGAGTGTTTGGGTATTCAGGCCCATCCTTGAAACCTTGAGCGGGCTATGTGTTCTGTTATATTGATCTTCCAGTTAAGCAAGTTCAAGATTTGGGGACCAAATCTTTCAAGGGGAAAAATGTGATGCCCCAGGTATACGTGGTGGCGGATAAGTTCTGTATTGCCCCAAGGTCCCCTCGGACCCACCCGTGTGGTTGAGAAAGCTCAAGATGGATGAAAGACCCTTGAACTGGGTGTTTGGGTGACCTGTCACCGCTATAGCAGTCACAGTATGTGGCAGCATGGATATTAGGTCTCTGGAGATTGCTATAGCAGTCATAAGTGTAACACCCTCCTAATTACCATACTTTACTCGAGTATCAATACAGTAATTATAAAAGTATTACGTATCTTCATAATCTATACTAGTTGAAAGAAGTGAAATCAAATAATTTAGACACATATATGGCTAAACTCGTATATACATATATAAACATCATTTTTAAGTTTACAATATTTACATCATACCGGGAAACCCACTAGTTAATGTCTAAGCTAGTCAGGAACTCAGTTCACCAAAAAGGAAAGAAACACCCCCAGTATCTAGTCTAACCTGCTCAAAGTCGAGGTCCAGCAAAATTTTATACAACCAAAATTGGACCTCATAACATTTAATAAGATCAAATCTGCAGGCTAGCAATGCCCATGTACTAATCTGCCACTATATACATATCAGGAGTCCCTGAAGATCTCGCATCCTACTAGATAAAACCATTGACCATCGGTATGATAGCCTCACCTCCGTTAAGGGCATCAGGATCCTCCGGTGGGTCAGAATCTGAAGACGAGGATGAAGAGGGATCATCTGCTGGAGGGGGTGCTGGTGGTACAGGCGGGACATCAAATATCACTGGATGTGCCAAGTGGAGAGGAACACCATTATAAGGGAAAGTGGGGTCAAAATCAGTTGCAAATATAGAGGTACTAAAAGAACGGCCGAAGAACAAATAAGCACGAACTTGCGAGTAACCCACTACATAAAGAGAGTCGAGAACAAGATCATAATGCCACACCCACTGTGGCGAGTCAAGGTAAAATACTAGTGATGGCATCTGCTGGATCTGAATAATATAAAGTAAATAAAACCATAGGGATGAGAATATTATAAAATTCTCAGTAGGGTACTCCCTCAAATGTGAACATAATATAACTAGTAAATTCATTCGTATTGAATTCATCATGGTAAATTATATGCAAAAATACTAATGTGCATAATTCATATAAAGTTGAATGCAAAATGGTAGTAATCAAGTGTTTTTCTCTTGTAACTCGTGGAATTCAACTTAGTGCATTTATCTTTTCTCATTAACATGGGGAAGGCTTAATCTCATATCAAGTGGTATTTGTAGTGGAGTCATTCCACAAGAACTATTGATTACTAGGACATGAGGTTATTCCTATATGTCGATACGTCTACCGACTCATCAAATTCCTAGGGAAGTTCTTACTTTTGCCTTCCCCTCTTAACCACATAAGCCTTGTTTCTATTTTCCTCATATGTTAAAATTGCACAACTAAAAGTCATGTCATTTTTCTTTTCTTTTCCTTTATCCTCACAATAATCACATAGTGTACTTCTCTTTTCAAAGGCCTGCTTAGATCACAGGTAGGCATACAATTACGTTGGAGTCTCATCCATATCTCACCAACATTTCTTTTAAACAATTAGCATGCATTAACACGATATATACTTGCATCTAAAGCCATTCTACCATTAGTTTAAGGCATTTATACTATTTTCAGCAATCAACAGATTTATCATTCTAGAATTCAAAATTAATTTCCACATCAAAATACCAATTAAAGAGTCACAAAAATTCTATATGACACCTCTATATGTCTAAGAGATCCTGTAAAATTTTCATAATAATAGGAGTTCTATAACCATGTCACTAAAGTTTACAAATTTAGTGGTCACAGCACACCTTTTCAGAGCCTAGGATAGGGTTCTCCTAATTTTTAAATTTATCATATAATGGAATCAACCCAAGATAAAATTTACAGGTACAATTCAAGAATTGTTAACTCCCTATAAAAATTTCAAAAGAGAAATCGCTTATTTACTATGATAATAAAATCATCCAATTTTCCTGCTTCAGATTCAGAAATCTAGATAGCATGAGTACTAATTCGGTTCTTGATTTTTCTCAGGGAGTAAAAGTATTTATCATGCACCACAAAATTTTTTAGAGTTTCCTTAGGATGTTAGCTTCAACATATAATTTTTACAGGTCATAAAAATGAACACAATTGTACCAGAAAATTCATGCACAAACTCTGCCTTGTTGAAATCCGAAAATCTAGCAAATCAATTCAAAATCTCTTGTGATAAAAATGATTTTTCCACAACACCAAACACCCCACTAAAATTAGTACATCAATATCAACATATTATCAACCAAAAAAATCAAAAATTTCGGGCAGAACCAGCAATAAATTCTTAGAATAAATTTTGAAACAAAAGAGAGCAATTAAACCCTACTTTGGGAGCTTTTGAGTTCTTTGCTCCAAAAGTATTCTACTTGACCTCCCTTCCCCTTGAGAGCTCCTAATCACACACCAACCTCCTCTAGGAAGTGAAGGAGTGAGGGAATAAGGTGAAAATTGATGGAGAATTAGAATTCTGATAGGTTAGAATTGCAGAGTTTGAGGTGTAGAACAACTTTGATGAAGGAAAGTTTTGATTTTAAGGACTCTAGGCTAGTATATATGGAAATCAAAACCAAGATGAAGGTCTTGGCTATGGAGGAAGGCAACTGAGTTCTCTCCCCTTGGGCTGGCCGAAAATGAGCTTCTTAAAGAAGCTAATTGTAATATCCTCCTAAGTACAATGTCATCCTTAAGTCATGACATCAGACTCGAGAGTTGTTACTTATAAATTAGCAGGCCTTTCTTAAATATCTATAGCTAGTTTGATTGATTTGCGAGATAACTATATCGTAGTTCTATTGAATTATATACAGCAAGGAAAACCAAAACATTTATTTAATACAAGGTCAAGTACACCAGGGAAGCTCTTCTATGAGCTTAACACATCTGTTCTCTATTACATTTACATACATATAACCACAATAAAGTTACGGTAAAATAAACACATCAACTACTAAACTACTGCAACTCCAGTATAGTTTTTCTTGTAGTGTCTTCACCGTTCTTCGGATCAACCTGGAGACGACACGGGAACACACAAAATAGGGGTGAGAATTATATAATTCTCAGTAGGGCAACTCCCTTAATACACAATCATAATGTCATCGTCATCGCCCCAGCCACTTCGGTTTATTAAAAAAACAAGTAATCAAGCATGACCTAATAACGGTTCATTTTTAAAGTTTCAAATCATATTTATGAAGTGGGTTGTTTTTAAGAATCAATCACTTGTACACATTTATCATAAGCTCATAATCATAGTAAATAATGTTAATCAAAATGATTTGACATGATTCAAATATGTATATACCAAAAGTAGAGAAATTATCTTTAATTGCCCTTGATAAATCGAAGAGGATCACATTTTTCTCTCTATTTGCCCTCGACAAGTCGAAAGGATCTCATCTCTCTCTAATTGCCCTTGACAAGTCAAAAGGATCTTATGTTTCTCTATTTGCCCTTGACAAGTCATAGAGGATCTCATGTTTCTTATTTGCCCTTGACAAGTCAAAGAGGATCTTATATTTAATTATGGTTACAGAACTTAATTCAATATATCATTCACTTTCTTTCCAATGCATGTATAAAACATATATAGGCATTCATTCACATTGTGATTTCAATCATGCCTCATAAACCAATCTTTACTTGCTCTAGTGTGCATTTATACATCACAAGTCACATGACCAAATACTTTAACATCAAGTATTCATGTCATACTAGAACCAAATATCAATTCAAGTCTTTGGTTCATTTCCAGCAAGTGGATAGATTTTACACCATGGTAGCATAAATTTATTTGCACATAAAAAAATCAATTTAGATGCTATAAAAATTATTCAAGACACTTCAATGTATCCCCAAGGTTCTGTAAAAATTTCAGAGTAAAAAGAGTTTCTAACTATGTTAACAAAATTAGACAAATTTGGTGGTCAGAAACCACTCAACCTTAGCTTAAGAACCAAAATTCATAATTTTTAACCCTAGAAATTGAACCCAAAAAATTCAAAATAAAAATCCTGGTAAAACCTCAATATGTCTCTAATACTCTGTAAAAATTTCAAGTGATAATTCCATCATTTGATATGGTAACAAAATTAGTAAAATTTACAGCTTTTGTTCCAACACTTTAGGCAGCATGTACAATTAAGAGATAACCTGACATTTAACTTACTACCCACGAGAATCGTCAACCGAGGAGTTAAGCAGCTAAGGAACAAGGCTGTACCCCTGGTCAAAGTAGCATGGGGACAGGGTGAAACCGAAGAACTTACATGGGAGCTGGAATCGAACATGAAAGCACAATACCAGAGTTGTTCTCGGTGCTTGAATTTCAGGCGAAATTCTTTGTAAGGAGGGAGTAATGTAACGCCCCAATTTTCTTGTAATTTTTCTTGTCATTGAAATTACTGAATTACCATAGGTAATTATTACATAAGATTTGAGGCGAACAATCCTTAATAAAGGAATATAACATTAGAAGATAGGTTAGGAAGCGATTCATGTGAGTCGCAAATCCAGAATTTGCATGCGTGTAAAATGACCAAAATGTCCCTGAAGTTATTTTACTCGAGAAAATGAGGATTGTGGGCCCACATATTCTCAAGGGGATGTTTTGAGAATAATAAGGGATTGTTTGTGTTATGTGTGTTAATAGAGCAAAAGAATCTCAATTTTGAGTTCCGATGCGCGAAATGACCAAAGCAGCCCTCTTGTTTGTTTTAACTTTCAGATGTGCGTGGCCGTGAGCCCGAACCTCACTAAAATGTTTTAAAATGTGTTTTTAAGCCATGATTAACCATTGGTTAAGCTCGGGTGGCCTCGAGGCGATTTTTAAGTGAAAATGCGATTTTGCCCAGTTTTTGGCGATTTGCAATTCGGGATTTTGATTCATATAACGAAACCTAAGCAATATTAGCCTCAAATTAAAGCTTATTAAATTCTAAATATTAATCTAGATTCAAAATTATGTATTTAGATTGATTAGAACCCAAAATTGCTCAAAAACACCCAAATTGCTTACTAATTCATTTAAGCCCTTAACCGTAAATTCTCTAAATTACATGAATACCTTGCCTACACCTAAATAATGCATGGAACACACAAATTTCACTTCTTTGGGCTGTAATGCACGAAATTATTGATGCCTTTATGCAGCTGAATTATTTCCAAAAGTTGCACTAAAACAAAATGCCAAAATGTCACCATAAGAGACATAATTCCTTAATTTCATACAACTTTGTCTAAAATGATTTTTTTCCTCCATTATTTCTCCTGAAAAATTCTGACAACTACCTCCTCATTTTGGCCAATTAGAAGCCTCAAAATCTTCTATAAATAGGCTTGCTTGAGTGGTCTTGGAATGCTTGGTTCATAACTAGTTTTTAGGAGCACCAAAAACTTTCTTTCTTCCTCCTCTTTGGCTGAATTCTTTCTTCAATTTTTTCAAAGAGATTTTGTGTCATTTCACTTCAAGAAATCAAGTTCTCTTCCTCTTCTTCAACTCAGATTAGGTAGGAGTAGTTTCTAAATTTATTTCTATGCTTTGAGGAGTTGTGTTTTTAGCTCAAAATGATGAAATTATGAATTTACCTTAGCTTTTCATTTTGGTTTTCCTCTTCTTTTTTTTTCTTTAACCAATTCAGGCCATATGGCCTAGGTGGAACTAAGATGATGGCTTGATGATGAGGACCTTGAGGGTGGGTTGTAAATCCATCACAAGTTAGGCCTCTAAAGCTTGAAAATTCCACTTGATGCAAAACTTTAAAGAATAATGCTTTATGATGCTAAAACAATGATTTTTAGTTTAGAACTTGAAAGATGTATTTCCTTTTATGTTTTATTTCTTGTTAAGATATGTATTGGGTTGAATTTATAATTCTTTTAAAGTCTTGAAGGAGCTCTAGTAATGAAACAAAATGAATTTACATCCATGATTAAGTTTATGCTTTGCATAACCATGTTTACCTTCTATGTCATCACTAAATTTTCAAGAATGAATAAATGAACTTGCATTTCTCATGTTTAAATTCCAAGCTTGTATTTCATATTTATGTTTCAAGTTATCACTTAATCTTTCAAGATAATAAAGAGGTTGCATCTCATATTTAATTTATGCTCTCACTTTATTTTATAATGGCTAAAAGAATCAACGCATGACATATTTATTTTATGCCATCACCTAAAGATCCTAGAGCACAAAGACTTGCCCATGTATCACAAGCAAAGAAATATGATTATTGGAGTTAAAGAATTTATTCTTTAAAAAGTCTTGAGATTGGAGCTTAAAAAGATGTAATAATAATTCTCTTCTCCCTTTACTGGTCCTGTGCGGACTACCGCCGCTCCGGTTTCTTAATATTCTCTTCTCCCTCTACTGGTCCTGTGCGGACTACCGCCGCTCCCTCTACTGGTCCTGTGCGGACTACCGCCGCTCCGGTTTCTTAATATTCTCTTCTCCCTCTACTGGTCCTGTGCGGACTACCGCCGCTCCAGTTTCTTGTATCATGTTTATATTTCAAGTTCTTGCATCATGTTTAATTTTCAAGTGATCACTTTAAATCTTAAAGATAAAGAAATGGAATTGCATATCATGTGTATAATTCCAAGCTATCACCTTATAAAGATAAGATTAAAATAAGGTTGCATAGCATGTTTATAACTCTAAGATGTCACCTAAATCTCTAAAGCTCAAGACTTACTCCTTTTATCTTAAGTGAGAATTTTAATTGTGAAGATCCTCCCAAATTTGACAAAAGAACTAGTTTCTAAATGAGTTTTAAGGCTTTGCAAGGATTTTACGGGGAACTAGTATTTTATATGCACTTAAAATATGATTCTATGTAATTGCATGAGGTTCATGATTCGGCCACTGATCTGAGTTTAGTATCAATGTGTGATAATTATGGTTTATTGTTAAGAGAATGATTCATAATTGGTTTAAGTAACTAATTAGTTCTATAATTGATAATTCTATGTAAGGATTGGATGCTTATTAAGTACTTGATATCATTGAATGATTTCCTGGCTTGCATGTTATAGTTCTTTGTTGCAAATAATGAGAATGCTTATACATGAAATATTCTTTATTATGTAAAATTTACCTTTGTTGCTAGAAAAAGTGTATCATTGTAAAAGTGTAATTTGGAAAGGTTACGGCTAAGGAAAGACTTGGTATTTAAGCGTGTCCATTATGACCCACCTCTCTTTCCGGGAATCTCCCATATGCATGATTACTGATTGATATATATTATTCTAGTTTAAGACTATAAATAAGAAAATGTTATGATGTTTATGAATTCTATTGTGATATAACATGCAAAGATTTAATGGTGACTTAAACTTATAAGAAAATGATCCTTTGGAACCATCAGACTATAGGTGGTGAAAAGGTGATTTTAGCCCCCTAACCCGTTCTCTCAAAAGGGTAGAGTCGGGACTTTAGCTTATCAAAGGGATAAGTATATGCTAGTGACGACTAGTAAAGTATGAGCTCATAACCTAAATTACTCCCAAAAGGGTGGAGTATAGGGTGGCCTAAGGAAAATAATGATGATGATAAGATTTTAAGTCACCTAAGGCACTAAAGAAATGAAATATGTGCATTATGTCCACGTGTAGCTAATATTATATGGCGTTCTTTTATGCATGTTATTTGATAATGATGATGAGGAATATGATGTAATGATAAAGGAAAAGTTCATTGTAAATATGACATGTTAAGATTATGATGCATTATAAGGCATGATTAAAAATTGACGAACCTCGGTTAAGTATTTGTCTGAACTTAAAATGAATCTTTGCATGCTCACTATTTTAGAATAATCCCGAGGTTCCTGGGGACTTTGATGATGACCTTTGTAGAAGGAGGTACCCTACTGAGAATTCTTTAGCAAGATTCTCACTCCCTTTCTTTATTTCCGTCATTGTCTCCAGATTCACATGGCGACATTCGTTCTGTTCGTTGATGCCCCTACTTGGGAATTTCACTATGATCAGCTGCATCGCTCGTATCTTTTTGAAGGAGGTCTGTGATTCGTGTTTTTATTTACATAGGTCGTCCATTTGCACATCCTGTCCCTAGTTATCGATTTTCTCCTACTTCTCCCTATGGCGATGAAATGGTTTTCGAACATGCACGTCCACTTGATGAAAGGATGTTACGTTCTTATCCCGCTTCATCTGCTGTCCACGGATTTCCAGTGTATGTTCCCGAGACGAGATATTCTGAAACTGATCCTTCAGAGGACACTCCTACTCATGTATATTCTGAGAGCTCTGCTCCTACTCCCACACGTGAAAGAGAGGGTAGTGAGGAAAGAGTTGTTCAGCGAGGTTAGCAAGAAGGCGTCCATACAACCCCAACATGGTGCATCTCGTGTCTCCCCTCCAGGGAGCTCATCGATGGATCGGATTTATTCCCCATTTCCAGGCCAGTGGCCATAGAGGGTTCTTAGTAGACTTATGTGTGATCATGCACCCTAGTTTTAGGATAACCTTCCCGGCTTATAGAGTTATCTAGTTTAGGGGCATGTATTTCCTTATGTATATTTTCTTTTATGGGTTTGCATAAGACAATGATGTATGAACATAACCCACCCTTTGAGTGAGGTTATTGTATGTAAATATATGCTATAATGTGTTTATGGATGTTATATGATGGAGCCAAAGTGATATGATGTGATATATTCTTAAACGTCTTATTATACTCCACTTACTCATTCACGTTCTACTCGGCTCACGTTTTCAATTATGTTTTTTTTTTTAAAAAAAAATGGCTCGTAATTTCACTAAGTATTTTCAAATTATGAAGAAGGAACCAATGTAAGGAGTAAAGTCTAGTCATTAATCAGATTCAACCTAGGTGTATTTGGTTAATAACTAGGGTGTTACATTTTGGTATCAGAGCAGTTTGATTCTCATGGAGCCTGAGGATTGGACTAGCTATGCTTCTAAAGCATAATACGTTAGTGACGTCATGTGTAGATGTTTATCATTAGGATGAGCCTAAGGATTAGAAATACATGACTCTTTGTATGTTGAAAGTGCCATGGTAACTTGCTCACTTTGCATGGAATATTGGGCCCGATCACCTCGGTGTTCTTTGTTTTGTGTGTATAGGGACCAATGGCACGTCGACAACGGACTAGGGCGCGACTGCAGAATAATCAAGACAATGAGACAGCCGAAGCACTCCGCAATGTAGCAAGGACCATGAGAATGATGATGGAACGAATGGATCAGGATCGTCAAGCCAATATGAATCAAGGACATGAAATTCGTGAACATGCCCGTTTAGGAGAGTTTAAATGGCGAACCCACCAGTTTTCAAGGGGACCCTGAATCCAAACATTGCAGATGAATGGATTCGGAATATTGAGAAGGTCTTTGTTGTAGTCCCATGCTCGGAGGAGCAAAAGGTCACCTTCGCTACTCATATGCTTGAGGGTGATGCTAGTTTCTGGTGGAGAGGTGTTCGAAGACTCTTGGAGACGACCGACATGGACATTGATTGGGAACTATTCAAGGTCCATTTTTACGAAAAGTACTTTCCAGAGTCAGTTAGAAATGCCAAGGACATTGAATTCATGCAACTTGTCCAGGGGAATATGAATGTGGCCCGATGACCTTGCGGTTGAAGAACTCATTAAGTTCTCAAGAATGTACCAAGGAAATCCTGATGAGTATTGGAAATGCATTAAATACGAGTCAGGGTTGAAGGCGGAACTTAATGTGGCAGTTGCACATTTGGAGATTAGGGATTTCTCTACCCTAGTTAATAAATGTCGGATTATTGAAGAAGGTCAGAGAAAACTAACTACCCCAAAGTCAGATAATATTACCAAAAAGTTGACACCTCAAAGTCAGCAGTTCAAGAGGCAGAATCGACCTCCATTTCCCCCTCAATCAAGACCACAAGGGCCACAAAGAAATTTTCAACAAGGAAGGCCAAACAACAACAACCGCTATAATAACAATCGCTACAACAATAACCTCAATAACAATCGTAACAACAACAATAACAACAATAAAGGGAAAGCACCACAAAGAGGTCCAACAGTACCTCCACAGCCTGTGCCATCCATGGAATGTCCCAAGTGTGGTAAGAATCATGGGAGCATGCCATGTCGAGCCGGAACAAACGTGTGCTATCGGTGTGGAAAACCGGGTCATTACTCCCGAGAATGCACGGAAAGGAACCCGCCAACCCCCAATCCCAAGCCGCAATACCAGGGAAGGGTATTTCTTTGTTAATCTTTGAAGAAACAACGAAGTCACGAAATCTCGTGGAAGGTAAGGGTAATATGCATGGTAAAGACTTAATTGTACTATATGATTCTGGCGCTTCTCATTCTTTTATCTCCCATTCATGTGTTAAAAGCCTTAATTTACCTATGACTGAGCTTCCTTTTGACCTTATTGTTTCTACCCATTTGGAAAACCCGTTAGGACTTGTAAATGTTGTTTAGATTGTAGTTTTATTATAGGTAATAGATCCTTTGTTTTAGATCTTATTTGCTTACCCATGCGAGGTTTAGATGTGATTCTTGGCATGGATTGGCTTGAGGCCAACCGTGTACTGTTAAACTGTTATGAGAAAACCATCACTTTTCTTCCTATTCCTATTGAACCTAAGAAACCCATAAGTCTTTACATAAGCGCTGTGGAAATGGGTGTGGTAAGGGTGAGAGTAAAGGTTACATTTTCTTAGCCGCTAGTGATGTAGACTTTGAGCAAAGTATCGATGAGATACCAATAGTAAGAAATTATCCCAAGTATTTCCAGATGAGATACGAGTTTCCCAGAGAGAGATAGAATTTTCCATAGAGTTGCTTAAAAGTGCGGGACCTATATCCATAGCCCCATACAGGATGTCCCCATTAGAATTGACCGAGTTAAAAACTCAATTGGAAGATTTATTGGAGAAAAAGTTTGTTAGGCCTAGTGCATCACCTTGGGAGCCCATGTGTTGTTTGGAAAGAAAAAGGATGAGAGTATGAGGATGTGTGTAGATTATAGGCAGTTGAATAAAGTAACGGTGAAAAACAAGTATCCTCTTGCCTAGGATCGATGATTTGATGGACCAACCTGAAAGGTGCGGTAGTGTTTTCTAAGATAGATTTGAGGTCAGGCTACCATCAAATTAGAGTGAGAGATGAAGACATACCTAAAGCGGCCTTTCGTGACTCGATACGGCCATTTTGAGTTTGCGATAATGTCCTTTGGGTTAACCAATGCTCCACTATTTTTATGGATTACATGAATAGGATCTTTCGACCCTATTTAGATCAGTTTGTAGTTGTCTTTATAGATGACATTCTCATATATTCTAAGACCCATGAAGAGCATGAATGCCACCTAACCATAGTACTAGAGATCTTGAAGGAAAAGAAACTATATGCCAAGATTTCCAAGTGTGAGTTTTGGTTGGATAAGGTGCAATTTTTAGGGCATGTAGTATCTAAGAAAGGAATTGGTGTAGATCCTAGTAAGGTAGAAGCGGTAGTAAACTGGGAAAGACCAACCACGGTAACTGAAGTAAGGAGCTTTTTGGGTTTAGTCGGTTATTACCGTCGATTTATCAAGGGATTTTCCCAGATTTCCCTACCTTTGACCAAGCTGACTAGGAAGAACACCGCTTTTTCATGGACCGGAGTGTGAAAAGAGCTTTCAAGAGTTAAAACACAAGCTAACCTCGACCCCTGTTTTAGTGTTACCCGACCCCAATGTGCCTTTCGAGGTGTATTGTGATGCTTCAAAAAAGGGTTTAGGTTGTGTATTGATGCAAGATAGGCAAGTGGTGGCCTATGCATCAAGACAACTCAAGCCACATGAGGCAAACTACCCTACCCATGACCTTGAGTTAGCTGCCGTCGTGTTTGCTCTAAGGATTTGGAGACACCATTTATATGGAGTTAAGTTTGAGGTGTTTTCCGATCACAATAGTTTGAAATATCTCTTTGATCAAAAAGAGCTAAACATGAGGCAAAGGCGATGGATGGAGTTCTTGAAAGATTATGATTTTGGATTGAACTACCATCCTGGTAAAGCTAATGTAGTAGCCGATGCTTTGAGTAGGAAGTCCTTACAAGTGTCTCGTTTGATGGTGAAGGAGGTTGAATTGATTGAACAATTTAGGGACTTAAACCTAGGAATGACTTTGACCACTAAGGGCATCAGAGCTTGTCATCTTAGAGTGACAAGTGAGTTCAAAGAACGGATTGTTTAAGCTCAAGGGGACGATGCTGAGTTTCAAAAGACTTTAGAGGGCGTGTTGAAAGCAGGAAAGTTGATAGGTTTTACCCAAGGAATGGACGATTTATGGAGGTTTAAAGGTCGAATATGTGTACCTGCTAATGGTGACCTCCGAAAAGATATTTTGGAGGAAGCCCATAAGAGCCATTTTACCCTTCATCCTGGTGCCACCAAGATGTATCAAGATTTGAAGAAGATGTTCTGGTGGCCTGGAATGAAGAAAGATGTGTGCACATGGGTGAGTAAGTGCTTGGTGTGTCAAAAGGTGAAGATTGAACACCAAAAACCATCTGGAATGCTGCAACCTCTGTCGATCCCTGAGTGGAAGTGGGATAGTATCTCCATGGATTTTGTGACTGGATTACCAAGGACCCAAATGAATCATGATACCATATGGGTAATCGTGGATCGATTGACGAAGTCAGCCCACTTTTTACCTATTAAGGTGACTTATTCCTTGGATAGGTTAGCACAATTATATATTCAGGAGATAGTGAGGTTACATGGGGTGCCGTCAACGATAATCTCGGACCGAGATCCGCGATTTACGTCACGATTTTGGGGAGCCTTTCAAAAGGCATTTGGTTCAAAGCTGTGTCTAAGCACGACGTAACACCCCCAACCAGACGGTCAATCTGAAAGAACTATCCAAACCTTGGAGGATATGTTAAGGGCATGTGTTTTAGATCAAAGGGGAAGTTGGGATAAGTACCTGCCACTTATTGAATTTGCATATAACAATTATCATGCAAGTATCGGTATGGCACCGTATGAGGCCCTCTATGGATGGAAATGTCAATCTCCCTTATGTTGGTATGAACCCGGAGAGCAAAGTTTACTCGGACCTGATATTGTGAGGAAACAACGGAACAAATCAAAGATTAGGGATAAGATTCTTACTGCTCAAAGTCAACAGAAAAACTATGCGGACAAGCGGCGAAAACCGCTAGATTTTCAAGAAGGGGACCACGTGTTCCTAAGGATTACCCCACTACCAGGCATAGGCCGAGCAATAAAAGTAAAGAAATTGAGCCCAGTTTCTTGGTTCGTTTGAAATCCTTACCAAAGTAGGACACAGTAGCCTCAGTATAGCCCTACCCCGAGTCTATCCAACCTTCATGATGTTTTCCATGTCTCTCGATTAAGAAGAAAGTATCAATCTGACCCGAGTCATGTACTAGAGCCAGAACATGTACAATTAAGAGATAACCTGACATTTAACTTACTACCCACGAGAATCGTCAACCGAGGAGTTAAGCAGCTAAGGAACAAGGCTGTACACCTGGTCAAAGTAGCATGGGAGACAGGGTGAAACCGAAGAACTTACATGGGAGCTGGAATCGAACATGAAAGCACAATACCAGAGTTGTTCTCGGGTAACGAATTTCAGGCGAAATTCTTTGTAAGGAGGAGTAATGTAACGCCCAATTTTCTTGTAATTTTCTTGTCATTGAAATTACTTGAATTTCCATAGGTAATTATTACATAAGCTTTGAGGCCGAACAATCCTTAATAAAGGAATATAACATTAGAAGATAGGTTAGGAGCGATTCATGTGAGAGTCGCAAATCCCGAATTTCTGTACGTGTAAAATGACCAAAATGTCCCTGAAGTTATTTTACTCAGAAAATGAGGATTGTGGGCCCCACATATTCTCAAGGGGATGTTTTGAGAATAATAAGGGATTGTTTGTGTTATGTGTGTTAATAGAGCAAAAGAATCTCAATTTTGAGTTCCGATGCGCGAAATGACCAAAACGCCCATGCGGCTGTTTTAACTCCGATGTGCGTGCCGACTGAGCCCGAACCTCACTAAAATGTTTTAAAATGTGTTTTTAAGCCATGATTAACCATTGGTTAAGCTCGGGTGGCCTCGGCGATTTTAAGTGAAAGTACGATTTTGCCCCGTTTTTGGCGAGTTTTGAATTCGGGATTTTCGATTCATATACCGAAACCTAAGCAATATTAGCCTCAAATTAAAGCTTATTAAATTCTAAATATTAATCTAGATTCAAAATTATGTATTTAGATTGATTAGAACCCAAAATTGCTCAA
Organism: Dalbergia cochinchinensis; assembly: GCA_031216125.1. Classification (NCBI taxonomy): domain Eukaryota; kingdom Viridiplantae; phylum Streptophyta; class Magnoliopsida; order Fabales; family Fabaceae; genus Dalbergia; species Dalbergia cochinchinensis. The sequence goes on along the minus strand of CM062375.1, from coordinate 26,129,192 downwards.
AAACACCCAAATTGCTTACTAATTCATTTAAGCCCTTAACCGTAAATTCTCTAAATTACATGAATACCTTGCCTACACCTAAATAATGCATGGAACACACAAATTTCACTTCTTTGGGCTGTAATGCACGAAATTATTGATGCCTTTATGCAGCTGAATTATTTCCAAAAGTTGCACTAAAACAAAATGCCAAAATGTCACCATAAGAGACATAATTCCTTAATTTCATACAACTTTGTCTAAAATGATTTTTTTTTCCTCCATTATTTCTCCTGAAAAATTCTGACAACTACCTCCTCATTTTGGCCAATTAGAAGCCTCAAAATCTTCTATAAATAGGCTTGCTTGAGTGGTCTTGGAATGCTTGGTTCATAACTAGTTTTTAGGAGCACCAAAAACTTTCTTTCTTCCTCCTCTTTGGCTGAATTCTTTCTTCAATTTTTTTCAAAGAGATTTTGTGTCATTTCACTTCAAGAAATCAAGTTCTCTTCCTCTTCTTCAACTCAGATTAGGTAGGGAGTAGTTTCTAAATTTATTTCTATACTTTGAGGAGTTGTGTTTTTAGCTCAAAATGATGAAATTATGAATTTACCTTAGCTTTTCACTTTGGTTTTCCTCTTCTTTTTTTTTTCTTTAACCAATTCAGGCCATATGGCCTAGGTGGAACTAAGATGATGGCTTGATGATGAGGACCTTGAGGGTGGGTTGTAAATCCATCACAAGTTAGGCCTCTAAAGCTTGAAAATTCCACTTGATGCAAAACTTTAAAGAATAATGCTTTATGATGCTAAAACAATGATTTTTAGTTTAGAACTTGAAAGATGTATTTCCTTTTATGTTTTATTTCTTGTTAAGATATGTATTGGGTTGAATTTATAATTCTTTTAAAGTCTTGAAGGAGCTCTAGTAATGAAACAAAATGAATTTACATCCATGATTAAGTTTATGCTTTGCATAACCATGTTTACCTTCTATGTCATCACTAAATTTTCAAGAATGAATAAATGAACTTGCATTTCTCATGTTTAAATTCCAAGCTTGTATTTCATATTTATGTTTCAAGTTATCACTTAATCTTTCAAGATAATAAAGAGGTTGCATCTCATATTTAATTTATGCTCTCACTTTATTTTATAATGGCTAAAAGAATCAACGCATGACATATTTATTTTATGCCATCACCTAAAGATCCTAGAGCACAAAGACTTGCCCATGTATCACAAGCAAAGAAATATGATTATTGGAGTTAAAGAATTTATTCTTTAAAAAGTCTTGAGATTGGAGCTTAAAAAGATGTAATAATAATTCTCTTCTCCCTTTACTGGTCCTGTGCGGACTACCGCCGCTCCGGTTTCTTAATATTCTCTTCTCCCTCTACTGGTTAATAACTAGGGTGTTACACTAAAGATTCTGGATAGAATGCATAAATTTCATTCCCTGGAGTTCTAGAAATCTTGTTTTTACGGTTTTCTAGTTGCTAAGTTCATTTTTAGTGTTCGGGATCAATCCTAGTCTAATTGATACCAAGTTTTTCGTGGCTAACTAATCCTAGACAGAATTATAACATACTAAAACAGATTTGGCATTGGCTAAACTTAAAGGGGTCAAAAACTAGGTAAATTCTAGCTCTTCAGTTGTTCTAGGGAGCTAGTTTTATCTCTAACATGCAGTGAATCATTCTCTTAACAATAAACCATAATTATCACAACTTCAAACATATCAAATCATTATCATACATTGATACTAAACTCAGATCAGTGGCCGAATCATGAACCTCATGCAATTACATAGAATCATATTTTAAGTGCATATAAAATACTAGTTCCCCGTAAAATCCTTGCAAAGTCTTAAAACTCGTTTAGAAACTAGTTCTTTTGTCAAACTTGGGAGGACCTTCACAATTAAAATTCTCACTTAAGATAAAAGGAGTAAGTCTTGAGCTTTAGAGATTTAGGTGACATCTTAGAATTATAAACATGCTATGCAACCTTGTTTTAATCTTATCTTTATAAGGTGATAGCTTGGAATTATAAACATGATATGCAATTCCATTTCTTTATCTTTAAGATTTAAGGTGATGACTTGAAAATTAAACATGATGCAAGAACTTGAAATATAAACATGATACAAGAAACTGGAGCGGTGTAATCCGCAGGACGATAAAGGGAGAAGAGAATATTAAGAAACCGGAGCGGCGGTGGTCCGCACAGGACCGGTGAAGGGAGAAGAGAATTATTATTACATCTTTTTAAGCTCCAATCTCAAGAATTTTTAAAGAATAAATTCTTTAACTCTAATAATCATATTTCTTTGCTTGTGATACATGGCCAAGTCTTTGACCTCTAGGATCTTTAGGTGATGGCATAAAATAAACATGCCATGCATTGATTCTTTTAGCCATTATAAAATAAAGTGAGAGCATAAATTAAATATGAGATGCAACCTCTTTATTATCTTGAAAGATTAAGTGATGACTTGAAACATAAACATGAAATACAAGCTTGGAAAATACATCTTTCAAGTTCTAAACTAAAAATCTTTGTTTTAGCATCATAAAGCATTATTCTTTAAAGTTTTGCATCAAGTGGAATTTTCAAGCTTTAGAGGCCTAACTTGTGATGGATTTACAACCCACCCTCAAGGTCCTCATCATCAAGCCATCATCTTAGTTCCACCTAGGCCATATGGCCGAATTGGTTAAAGAAAAATGAAGAGGAAAACCGAAATGAAAAGCTAAGGTAAGTTCATAATTTCATCATTTTGAGCTAAAAACACAACTCCTCAAAGCATAGAAATAAATTTAGAAACTACTCCCTACCTAATCTGAGTTGAAGAAGAGGAAGAGAACTTGGTTTCTTGAAGTGAAATGAAACAAAATCTCTTTGAAAAAATTGAAGAAAGAATTCCACCAAAGAGGAGGAAGAAAGAAAGTTTTTGGTGCTCCTAAAAACTAGTTATAAATCAAGCATTCCAAGACCACTCAAGCAAGCCTATTTATAGAAGATTTTGAGGCTTCTAATTGGCCAAAATGATGAGGTAGTGGATGGAATTTTACAGGAGAAATAAGGGAGGAAGAATCATTTTAGACAAAGTTTTATGAAATTAAGGAATTATGTCTCTTATGGTGACATTTTGGCATTTTGTTTTAGTGCAACTTTTGGCAATAATTCAGCTGCATAATGGCATCAATAATTTCGTCCATTACAGCCCAAAGAAGTGAAATTTGTGTGTTCCATGCATTATTTAGGTATAGGCAAGGTATTCATGTAATTTAGAGAATTTACGGTTAAGGGTTTAAGTGAATTAGTAAGCAATTTGGGTGTTTTTGAGCAATTTTGGGTTCTAATCAATCTAAATACATAATTTTGACTCTAGATTAATATTTAGAATTTAATAAGTTTTAATTTGAGCCTAATATTGCTTAGGTTTCGGTATACGAATCAAAAATCCCGAAATTTGCAAAACTGCCCAAAAACAGGGGTAAAATCGTACTTTCACTTAAAAACTGCCCGAGGCCACCCGAGCTTAACCAATGGTTAATCATGGCTTAAAAACACATTTTAAAACATTTTAGTGAGGTTCGGGCTCAGTCGGAACGCACATCGGAGTTAAAACAGCCGCAAGGGCGTTTTGGTCATTTCAGGCGTCGGAACTCAAAATTGAGATCCTTCTGCTCTATTAACACACATAACACAAACAATCCCTTACTATCCTCAAAATATCCCCTTGAGAATAGGTGGGGCCCACGATCCTCATTTTCTGAGTAAAATAACTTCAGGGGCATTTTGGTCATTTTATATGTACAGAAATTCGGGATTTGCGACTCTTGCATGAATCGTTCCTAACCTCTCTTCTAATGTTATATTCCTTTATTGAGGATTTTTCGGCCTCAAATCTTATGTAATAATTACCTATGGTAATTCGGTAATTGAGTAATTTCTAATGACAGTAAAAATTACAGTAAAAATTGGGGCGTTACAGATTTAACTTTTCCTAAGCAACCTTAAGCCTCAATTAACCTCAATTAATTATTTTAACTCAAGATTAAAAATTAAAATTAATTTATCTTTAATTAGAGTCTAATATTGCATGCATTTTCTTGATCGTTTAATTAAGCTCATTATGCACTTAGTTAGGGACAAAACGATAATTTTATACAAAAACTCCCTAGGAGCACCCAAGCTTATATAGATATCATAAACCCCTTGAAAACAACATTTCAAACTCCTAGGTAATATTTGGGTCTAATCGACAAAAAATCCCGCATTAAATTACCGCAGGGACATTTTGGTAATTTCGCAAGCGGGAAAATCGAAAAACTAAGATTTTCATTTCTATCATCGTACACAACACATATAATCCTTTTCAAACATTAGAATAACTCTTTGAGGATGGCCGAGGTCGGCCGCCTTACATTCTCAGGTGAAAATGACCTGAATGGCATTTTGGTCATTTTGTATTAAGGGAAAAATTGGAGCGTTACAATCAGCATTGGGGAAGAATGCTTTAACAATGCTCTTCCTCTTTTCAAGTAAAGTGTATAGGGTGTTATCATGACCCGACCTGGGCCCGTGACCGGTACGTAGGGAATCCTTATTCCCATGTAAGTTTCATGACCTCTAAGTCTCTCTATGTGCATAAAATAATATGCTTTTCATTCTGAATCATAACTTTCTCTAAAACTCTGTATAAACTGTATATTTGGAATTATAAAATTGAATTACTTGATATATGAAGCTTTGAAAACCTCTTAATCATACTCTAAAAATCCATTCAACGTGTGAACTGAATCATAAGTAAATCTCTAGTTTATTACATAAACTCTAATTAAATTCTACAATTTCAAATCCTTACTTGTGAATTGAAAGCAAATACATAACTTTTCAAATATTGAAATCAAATACGTAATCTGAAAATAATGCGTAGTTTGGATCCTGCCTGTACATCTACTGGAGCACTCTGCTCTAACAAGACTCTAACTAGGCCTTACTTCAAAGTAAGACTCACCACTGAGAACGACAATGTCTGCCAACTGTAAGCTGAGCAACGTCTATACCTGCAACTATGAGGAGGAAGGGAGAGGGGTGAGTCAATGAACTCAGTGAGTGAGCTCTCACCCATCACTCACATGGGACAACAACAACTATATATAGATATACATGCACTGGAAAAACATTTCCAATATTTTCATAACATAGCTACTCTAAAAAAAAACACTTTCCATGCCATAAATTCATAAACAAGCATCTCTAAAACCATAATCTGTTACAAACCATTTGATATTCTTGTATATAATCTAATAGAAAATATATCGCTATATTCACAAACTCATAGAAAAACATCTCTAAATTGTTACTTCAACAAGAAAATCATTTCTCATATGTATAATATCTCTTAAGTCAAATATTCTCTTAAACCATCGATAATCTCTGAAAATCATTAATACTATCTGAAAACATAAACAACAATACTCTACTAAAGAAATAGGAATCTCTACTCTATGGTTCTTCAAGAACCGAAAATGTTATGCTCTATGATCCATTGGGATTTGATGCGGACACCTAAATAGGTTCCACTTTCTGTTCTATGAGATTGTCCTCTCGAGACAACTTGGTACCAAGGTTAACGATCTGGGTTCAGCCGTTAACTCAGTGTCTGTTTCTCTATAGCTACCATCTAGTCTCTAATTCAATAAACATATTGTTTTCTCTAAATCTCTGTTATATACTCGAAGCTTGGTATCAAACTCTTTCATACATAAATACTCTATTCTTTAAAATCATCGAGATAAATCATTAAATCTCTAGATACAATCATACTCATACTCTAGATCTTTATAAAACCGTTTAAATACGAAAACTCTTGAAACTCTAAAAGCTCTAGACTCTTGTAACTCTAACAACCTGACTTTAGCATAATTGTGACCATGAAATCATGCCCAAGGGATCACTCGCTTGCAGGCATTTCGATTTCAAGCTCACAGAATATGTATCTAACAGTCACTATGAATCATACTGCATCCCTTATTTTGAAATATCATAAGGACTGAATTTCTAAAATCTCATTTCTCAAGATAACCTCTTTTTATAACTTAATAATTGTAATATCATACATTGGAACGAAAAGGTTCAAAATCATGAAATCTATAACATTATAATATAGCATCACTGTTTGACATTCTTGCCAAAATAACTTAATTAATACTCTAAAATCACATTTCAAAATCTCTAGTCTTGAAGTATAAAGATATCTTAAACTCTTGAAACATGGTTGATAAAATAACATTTGTTACATCATGTATTCTTATAAGAAATCTCTTAGACTTGCACATAAAACATTTCCATGTCATACAATATGTCAATCATGGTCCCATGCTTTTCTAAACACATTTTCATGCCATATTCAAATCATACTCTTTACTATAACAAGTAAAATCCAAAATCATATATATATATTCATCTGTACTTTCATGCTCAACAATCATCGTGCATTAAATATAATTATAACGGCAAAATTAAGGCCATGAGTTTGAACCTACCCATAGTTTAGAGCTGAGAGTATGTGGGTACCACCAACTTAACCTTAGAAGCATGGAATGGCACCAACAACTGCCATAGAGCAATATTGACTCAAGATTAGTCTCCACCAATCTCTAAATAACTCTAATCTAGCTCTAACTGTAACGCCCCAATTTTTACTGTCATTAGAAATTACCGAATTACAGTAGGTAATTATTACATAAGATTTGAGGCCGAACAATCCTCAATAAAGGAATATAACACTAGAAGAGAGGTTAGGAGCGATTCATGCGAGAGTCGCAAATCCCGAATTTCTGTACGTATAACATGACCAAAATGCCCCTGAAGTTATTTTACTCAGAAAATGAGGATCGTGGGCCCCACCTATTCTCAAGGGGATGTTTTGATGATAATAAGGGATTGTTTGTGTTATGTGTGTTAATAGAGCAGAATGATCTCAATTTTGAGTTTCGACGCGCGAAATGACCAAAACGCCCTACATTTGTTTTAACTCGATGTGCGTGCCGACTGAGCCCGAACCTCACTAAAATGTTTTAAAATTTGTTTTTAAGCCATGATTAACCATTGGTTAAGCTCGGGTGGCCTCGGCCAGTTTTTAAGTGAAAGTACGATTTTGCCCCTGTTTTTGGACAGTTTTGCAAATTTCGGGATTTTTGATTCGTATACTGAAACCTAAGCAATATTAGGCTCAAATTAAAGCTTATTAAATTCTAAATATTAATCTAGAGTCAAAATTATGTATTTAGATTGATTAGAACCCAAAATTGCTCAAAAACACCCAAATTGCTTACTAATTCACTTAAGCCCTTAACCGTAAATTCTCTAAATTACATGAATACCTTGCCTACACCTAAATAATGCATGGAACACACAAATTTCACTTCTTTGGGCTGTAATGGACGAAATTATTGATGCCATTATGCAACTGAATTATTGCCAAAAGTTGCACTAAAACAAAATGCCAAAATGTCACCATAAGAGACATAATTCCTTAATTTCATACAACTTTGTCTAAAATGATTTTTCCTCCCTTATTTCTCCTGCAAAATTCCGCCAACTACCTCCTCATTTTGGCCAATTAGAAGCCTCAAAATCTTCTATAAATAGGCTTGCTTGAGTGGTCTTGGAATGCTTTGTTTATAACTAGTTTTTAGGAGCACCAAAAACTTTCTTTCTTCCTCCTCTTTGGTGGAATTCTTTCTTCAATTTTTCAAAGAGATTTTGTTTCATTTCACTTCAAGAAATTAGGTTCTCTTCCTCTTCTTCATCTCAAATTAGGTAGGGAGTAGTTTCTAAATTTATTTCTATGCTTTGAGGAGTTGTGTTTTTAGCTCAAAATGATGAAATTATGAACTTACCTTAGCTTTTCATTTCGGTTTTCCTCTTCATTTTTCTTTAACCAATTCAGCCATATGGCCTAGGTGGAACTAAGATGATGGCTTGATGATGAGGACCTTGAGGGTGGGTTGTAAATCCATCACAAGTTAGGCCTCTAAAGCTTGAAAATTCCACTTGATGCAAAACTTTAAAGAATAATGCTTTATGATGCTAAAACAAAGATTTTTAGTTTAGAACTTGAAAGATGTATTTTCCAAGCTTGTATTTCATGTTTATGTTTCAACTCATCACTTAATCTTTCAAGATAATAAAGAGGTTGCATCTCATATTTAATTTATGCTCTCACTTTATTTTATAATGGCTAAAAGAATCAATGCATGCCATGTTTATTTTATGTCATCACCTAAAGATCCTAGAGGTCAAAGACTTGGCCATGTATCACAAGCAAAGAAATATGATTATTGGAGTTAAAGAATTTATTCTTTAAAAAGTCTTGAGATTGGAGCTTAAAAAGATGTAATAATAATTCTCTTCTCCCTTCACCGGTCCTGTGCGGACCACCGCCGCTCCGATTTCTTAATATTCTCTTCTCCTCATCGGTCTGTGCGGATTACCGCCGCTCCAGTTTCTTGTATCATGTTTATATTTCAAGTTCTTGCATCATGTTTAATTTTCAAGTCATCACCTTAAATCTTAAAGATAAAGAAATGGAATTGCATATCATGTTTATAATTCCAAGCTATCACCTTATAAAGATAAGATTAAAATAAGGTTGCATAGTGTAACATCCCCTGCTGCTTTATGGATTGACGACTGTCCCCACAAACCAACACGGGTCTTTTCAGCGTGCTTTGTCCTCACTCGCACACTTCCTGGGAAAACTTCCCAGGAGGTCACCCATCCCAAAATTGCTCCAAGTCAAGCACGCTTAACTGTGGAGTTCTTTCAGTTTGGGCTCACAGAAAGAAGATGCATCTTGTTGGTATAGGTAGTACAAATCAATTCATATAAGCCCTGCTCAACTGTATAGTCCCATACCTATACAGTCTTAGGATCCCTCTCATTCGGGTGTGTAATCGGTTCATTCATGTACCCCTCCGCTTTCGAAGTCTGCCAGGAGCCGCTCCTTGTCCGTGCCTCTTTGCATCGGCAATCACTCCTTGACTTCGCGATCCCCGGGCGTTACATGCCCACCAGCTTCCGCCTGGTTCGTCCCCGAACCACACCGTACTGGGAGAGGTGCAGGCTCTGATACCATTTGTAACATCCCCTGCTGCTTTATGGATTGACGACTGTCCCCACAAACCAACACGGGTCTTTTCAGCGTGCTTTGTCCTCACTCGCACACTTCCTGGGAAAACTTCCCAGGAGGTCACCCATCCCAAAATTGCTCCAAGTCAAGCACGCTTAACTGTGGAGTTTTTTCGATTGGGCTACAGAAAGAAGATGCATCTTGTTGGTATAGGTAGTACAAATCAATTCATATAAGCCCTCCTCAACTGTATAGTCCCATACCTATACAGTCTTAGGATCCCTCTCATTCGGGTGTGTAATCGGTTCATTCATGTACCCCTCCGCTTAGAAATGCAGGAGCCGCTCCTTGTCCGTGCCTCTTTGCATCGGCGATCACTCCTCGACTTCGCGATCCCCGGGCGTTACACATAGCATGTTTATAATTCTAAGATGTCACCTAAATCTCTAAAGCTCAAGACTTACTCCTTTTATCTTAAGTGAGAATTTTAATTGTGAAGATCCTCCCAAGTTTGACAAAAGAACTAGTTTCTAAATGAGTTTTAAGACTTTGCAAGGATTTTACGGGGAACTAGTATTTTATATGCACTTAAAATATGATTCTATGTAATTGCATGAGGTTCATGATTCGGCCACTAATCTGAGTTTAGTATCAATGTATAATAATGATTTGATATGTTTGAAGTTGTGATAATTATGGTTTATTGTTAAGAGAATGATTCACTGCATGTTAGGGATAAAACTAGCTCCCTAGAACAACCGAAGAGCTAGAATTTACCTAGTTTTTGACCCCTTTAAGTTTAGCCAATGCCAAATCTATTTTAGTATGTTATAATTCTGTCTAGGATTAGTTAGCCACGAAAAATTTGGTATCAATTAGACTAGGATTGATCCCGAACACTAAAAATGAACTTAGCAACTAGAAAACCGTAAAAACAAGATTTCTAGAACTCCAGGGAATGAAATTTATGCATTCTATCCAGAATCTTTAGCAACGATAAGAACCAGGTTTTATTATGTTTAAATAAGGGAGAATGATTCATAATTGGTTTAGTAACTAATTTCAGCATCATAAGGAAAACTGGTAACAAGAAAGGATTTAAAACATAACTTCTAGCATATACCGTAAAACCTTAGGAACAACTTACTACCTATGCTACCCCATTTGATTTAATAGTGTTCTTAAGGCCTATAAATAATCATAAGGATGGTAATAAATCCCTTAGGTGCATAACTAATTAGTTCTATAATTGATAATTCTATGTAAGTATTGGATGCTTATTAAATACTTGATATCATTGAATGATTTCCTGGCTTGCATGTTATAGTTGCTGTTGCAAATAATGAGAATGCTTATGCATGAAATATTCTTTATTATGTAAAATTTACCTTTGTTGCTAGAAGAAAGTGTATCATTGTAAAAGTGTAATTTGGAAAGGTTCTGGCTAAGGAAAGACTTGGTATTTAAGCGTGTCCATTGTGACCCACCTCTCTTTCCTGGGAATCTCCCAGATGCATGATTATAGTTGATATATATTATTCTAGCTTAAGACTATAAATGAGAAAATGCTATGATGTTTATGAATTGTGTTGTGATATAACATGAAAAGATTTAATGGTGACTTAAACTTATAAGAAAATGATCCTTTGGAACCATCAGACTATAGGTGGTGAAAAGGTGATTTTAGCCCCCTAACCCGTTCTCTCAAAAGGGTAGAGTCGGGACTTTAGCTTATCAAAAGGGATAAGTATATGCTAGTGACGACTAGTAAAGTATGAGCTCATAACCTAAATTACTCCCAAAAAGGTGGAGTATAGGGTGGCCCAAGGAAAATAATGATGATGATAAGATTTTAAGTCACCGAAAGCACTAAAGAAATGAAATATGTACACTGTGTCCATGTGTAGCTAATATTATATGACGTTCTTTTATGCATGTTATTTTGATAATGATGATGAGGAATATGATGTAATGATAAAGGAAAAGTTCATTGTAAATATGGCATGTTAAGATTATGATGCATTATAAGATGCATGATTAAAAATTGACGAACCTCGGTTAAGTATTTGTCCGAACTTAAAATGAATCTTTGCATGCTCATTATTTTAGAATAATCTCGAGGTTCCTGGGGACTTTGATGATGACACTGTAGAAGGAGGTACCCTACTGAGAATTCTTTAGCAAGATTCTCACTCCCTTTTCTTTATTTCCGTCATTGTCTCCAGATTCAAATGGCGACATTCGTCCTGTTCGTTGATACCCCTACTTGGGAATTCCACTATGATCCGATGCATCGCTCGTATCATTTTGAAGGGAGGTCTTGTGATTCGTGTTTTTATTTACATAGGTCGTCCATTTGCACATCTTGTCCCTAGTTATCGATTTTCTCCTACTTCTCCCTATGGCGATGAAATGGTTTTCGAACATGCACGTCCACTTGATGAAAGGATGTTACGTTCTTATCCCGCTTCATCTGGCATCCATGGATTTCCAGAGTATGTTCTCGAGACGAGATATTCTGAAACTGATCCTTCAGAGGACACTCCTACTCATGTATATTCTGAGAGCTCTGCTCCTACTCCCACACGTGTAAGAGAGGGTAGTGAGGAAACAGTTGTTCAGCCGAGGTTAGCAAGAAGGCCGTCCATGCGACCTGTAATGCCCCAATTTTTACTGTAATTTTTACTGTCATTAGAAATTACTCAATTACCAAATTACCATAGGTAATTATTACATAAGATTTGAGGCCGAAAAATCCTCAATAAAGGAATATAACATTAGAAGAGAGGTTAGGAACGATTCATGCGAGAGTCGCAAATCCCGAATTTGCAGACGTATAAAATGACCAAAATGCCCCTGAAGTTATTTTACTCAGAAAATGAGGATCGTGGGCCCCACCAATTCTCAAGGGGATATTTTGAGGATAATAAGGGATTGTTTGTGTTATGTGTGTTAATAGAGCAGAAGGATCTCAATTTTGAGTTCCGACGAGCGAAATGACCAAAACGCCCCTGCGGCTGTTTTAACTCCGATGTGCGTTCCGACTGAGCCCGAACCTCACTAAAATGTTTTACAATGTGTTTTTAAGCCATGATTAACCATTGGTTAAGCTCGGGTGGCCTCGGGCAGCTTTTAAGTGAAAGTACGATTTTGCCCCTGTTTTTGGACAGTTTTGCAAATTTCGGGATTTTGATTCGTATATCGAAACCTAAGCAATATTAGGCTCAAATTAAAGCTTATTAAATTATAAATATTAATCTAGAGTCAAAATTATGTATTTAGATTGATTAGAACCCAAAATTGCTCAAAAACACCCAAATTGCTTACTAATTCACTTAAACCCTTAACCGTAAATTCTCTAAATTACATGAATACCTTGCCTACACCTAAATAATGCATGGAACACACAAATTTCACTTCTTTGGGCTGTAATGGACGAAATTATTGATGCCATTATGCAGCTGAATTATTGCCAAAAGTTGCACTAAAACAAAATGCCAAAATGTCACCATAAGAGACATAATTCCTTAATTTCATACAACTTTGTCTAAAATGATTCTTCCTCCCTTATTTCTCCTGCAAAATTCCGTCCACTACCTCATCATTTTGGCCAATTAGAAGCCTCAAAATCTTCTATAAATAGGCTTGCTTGAGTGGTCTTGGAATGCTTGGTTCATAACTAGTTTTTAGGAGCACCAAAAACTTTCTTTCTTCCTCCTCTTTGGCTGAATTCTTTCTTCAATTTTTTCAAAGAGATTTTGTTTCATTTTACTTCAAGAAACCAATTTCTCTTCCTCTTCTTCAACTCAGATTAGGTAGGGAGTAGTTTCTAAATTTATTTCTATGCTTTGAGGAGTTGTTTTTAGCTCAAAATGATGAAATTATGAACTTACCTTAGCTTTTCATTTTGGTTTTCCTCTTCAATTTTTCTTTAACCAATTCAACCATATGGCCTAGGTAGAACTAAGATGATGGCTTGATGATGAGGACCTTGAGGGTGGGTTGTAAATCCATCACAAGTTAGGCCTCTAAAGCTTGAAAATTCCACTTGATGCAAAACCTTAAAGAATAATGCTTTATGATGCTAAAACAAAGATTTTTAGTTTAGAACTTAAAAGATGTATTTTCCTTTTATGTTTTATTTCTTGTTATGATATGTATTGGGTTGAATTTATAATTCTTTTAAAGTCTTGAAGGAGCTCTAGTAAAGAAACAAAATGAATTTGCATCCATGATTAAATTTATGCTTTGCATAACCATGTTTACCTTTTATGTCATCACTAAATTTTCAAGAATGAATAAATGCACTTGCATTTCTCATGTTTAAATTCCAAGCTTGTATTTCATGTTTATGTTTCAAGTCATCACTTAATCTTTCAAGATAATAAAGAGGTTGCATCTCATATTTAATTTATGCTCTCACTATATTTTATAATGGCTAAAAGAATCAACGCATGGCATGTTTATTTTATGCCATCACCTAAAGATCCTAGAGCTCAAAGACTTGCCCATGTATCACAAGCAAAGAAATATGATTATTGGAGTTAAAGAATTTATTCTTTAAAAAGTCTTGAGATTGGAGCTTAAAAAGATGTAATAATAATTCTCTTCTCCCTTCAGGTCACTGTGCGGACCACATGCTCAGGTTTCTTAATATTCTCTTCTCCTCTCTCTCGGTCTGTGCGGATTACACGCTCCAGCTTTCTTGTATCATGTTTATACTTCAAGTTCTTGCATCATGTTTAATTTTCAAGTCATCACCTTAAATCTTAAAGATAAAGAAATGGAATTGCATATCATGTTTATAATTCCAAGCTATCACCTTATAAAGATAAGATTAAAATAAGGTTGCATAGCATGTTTATAATTCTAAGATGTCACCTAAATCTCTAAAGCTCAAGACTTACTCCTTTTATCTTAAGTGAGAATTTTAATTGTGAAGATCCTCCCAAATTTGACAAAAGAACTAGTTTCTAAATGAGTTTTAAGGCTTTGCAAGGATTTTACGGGAAACTAGTATTTTATATCCTCTTAAAATATGATTCTATGTAATTGCATGAGGTTCATGATTCGGCCATTGATCTGAGTTTAGTATCAATGTGTGATAATGATTTGATATGATTGAAGTTGTGATAATTATGGTTTATTGTTAAGAGAATGATTCATAATTGGTTTAGTAACTAATTTCAGCATCATAGGGAAAGCTGGTAACAAGAAAGGATTTAAAACATAACTTCTAGCATATCTGTAAAACCTTAGGATCACCTTACTACCTATGCTCCCCCATTTGATTTAATAGTGTTCTTAAGGCCCATAAATAATCATAAGGATGGTAATAAATCCCTTAGGTGCATAACTAATTAGTTCTATAATTGATAATTCTATGTAAGGATTGGATGCTTATTATGTACTTGATATCATTGATTGATTTCTGGCTTACATGTTATAGTTCTTTGTTGCAAATAATGAGAATGCTTATACATGAAATGTTCTTTATTATGTAAAATTTACCTTTGTTGCTAGAAGAAAGTGTATCATTCTAAAAGTGTAATTTGGAAAGGTTTTGGCTAAGGAAAGACTTGGTATTTAAGCGTGTCCATTGTGACCCACCTCTCTTTCCTGGGAATCTCCCATATGCATGATTACAGTTGACATATATTATTCTAGCTTAAGACTATAAATAAGAAAATGTTATGATGTTTATGAATTGTATTATGATATAACATGCAAAGATTTAATGATGACTTAAACTTATAAGAAAATGATCCTTTGGAACCATCAGACTATAGGTGGTGAAAAGGTGATTTTAGCCGCCTAACCCGTTCTCTCAAAAGGGTAGAGTCGGGACTTTAGCTTATCAAAAGGGATAAGTATATGCTAGTGACGACTAGTAAAGTATGAGCTCATAACCTAAATTACTTCCAAAAGGGTGGAGTATAGGGTGGCCTAAGGAAAATAATGATGATGATAAGATTTTAAGTCACCTAAGGCACTAAAGAAATGAAATATGTGCACTATGTCCACGTGTAGCTAATATTATATGACGTTCTTTTATGCATGTTATTTGATAATGATGATGAGGAAAATGATGTAATGATAAAGGAAAAGTTCATTGTAAATATGACATGTTAGGATTATGATGCATTATAAGACGCATGATTAAAAATTGACGAACCTTGGTTAAGTATTTGTCCGAACTTAAAATGAATCTTTGCATGCTCACTATTTTAGAATAATCTCAAGGTTCGTGGGGACTTTGATGATGACACTGTAGAAGGAGGTACCCTTCTGAGAATTCTTTAGCAAGATTCTCACTCCCTTTTCTTTATTTCCGTCATTGTCTCCAGATTCAGATGGCGACATTCGTCCTATTCGTTGATACCCCTACTTAGGAATTTCACTATGATCCGGTGCATCGCTCGTATCATTTTGAAGGAGGTCTTGTGATTCGTGTTTTTATTTACATAGGTCATCCATTTGCTCATCCTGTCCCTAGTTATCAATTTTCTCCTACTTCTCCCTATGGCGATGAAATGGTTTTCGAACATGCACGTCCTCTTGATGAAAGGATGTTACGTTCTTATCCCGCTTCATCTGCTGTCCATGGATTTCCAGAGTATGTTCCCGAGATGAGATATTCTGAAACTGATCCTTCAGAGGACACTCCTACTCATGTATATTCTGAGAGCTCTGCTCCTACTCCCACACGTGTAAGAGAGGGTAGTGAGGAAACAGTTGTTCAGCCGAGGTTAGCAAGAAGGTCGTCCATGCGACTGTAATGCCCCAATTTTTACTGTAATTTTTACTGTCATTAGAAATTACTCAATTACCAAATTACCATAGGTAATTATTACATAAGATTTGAGGCCGAAAAATCCTCAATAAAGGAATATAACATTAGAAGAGAGGTTAGGAACGATTCATGCGAGAGTCGCAAATCCCGAATTTCTGTACGTATAAAATGACCAAAATGCCCCTGAAGTTATTTTACTCAGAAAATGAGGATCGTGGGCCCCACCAATTCTCAAGGGGATATTTTGAGGATAATAAGGGATTGTTTGTGTTATGTGTGTTAATAGAGCAGAAGGATCTCAATTTTGAGTTTCGACGCGCGAAATGACCAAAACGCCCATGCGGCTGTTTTAACTCCGATGTGCGTTCAGTGAGCCCGAACCTCACTAAAATGTTTTACAATGTGTTTTTAAGCCATGATTAACCATTGGTTAAGCTCGGGTGGCCTCGGGCAGCTTTTAAGTGAAAGTACGATTTTGCCCCTGTTTTTGGACAGTTTTGCAAATTTCGGGATTTTGATTCGTATATCGAAACCTAAGCAATATTAGGCTCAAATTAAAGCTTATTAAATTATAAATATTAATCTAGAGTCAAAATTATGTATTTAGATTGATTAGAACCCAAAATTGCTCAAAAACACCCAAATTGCTTACTAATTCACTTAAACCCTTAACCGTAAATTCTCTAAATTACATGAAATACCTTGCCTACACCTAAATAATGCATGGAACACACAAATTTCACTTCTTTGGGCTGTAATGGACGAAATTATTGATGCCATTATGCAGCTGAATTATTGCCAAAAGTTGCACTAAAACAAAATGCCAAAATGTCACCATAAGAGACATAATTCCTTAATTTCATACAACTTTGTCTAAAATGATTCTTCCTCCCTTATTTCTCCTGCAAAATTCCGTCCACTACCTCATCATTTTGGCCAATTAGAAGCCTCAAAATCTTCTATAAATAGGCTTGCTTGAGTGGTCTTGGAATGCTTGGTTCATAACTAGTTTTTAGGAGCACCAAAAACTTTCTTTCTTCCTCCTCTTTGGCTGAATTCTTTCTTCAATTTTTTCAAAGAGATTTTGTTTCATTTTACTTCAAGAAACCAATTTCTCTTCCTCTTCTTCAACTCAGATTAGGTAGGGAGTAGTTTCTAAATTTATTTCTATGCTTTGAGGAGTTGTTTTTAGCTCAAAATGATGAAATTATGAACTTACCTTAGCTTTTCATTTTGGTTTTCCTCTTCAATTTTTCTTTAACCAATTCAACCATATGGCCTAGGTAGAACTAAGATGATGGCTTGATGATGAGGACCTTGAGGGTGGGTTGTAAATCCATCACAAGTTAGGCCTCTAAAGCTTGAAAATTCCACTTGATGCAAAACCTTAAAGAATAATGCTTTATGATGCTAAAACAAAGATTTTTAGTTTAGAACTTAAAAGATGTATTTTCCTTTTATGTTTTATTTCTTGTTAAGATATGTATTGGGTTGAATTTATAATTCTTTTAAAGTCTTGAAGGAGCTCTAGTAAAGAAACAAAATGAATTTGCATCCATGATTAAATTTATGCTTTGCATAACCATGTTTACCTTCTATGTCATCACTAAATTTTCAAGAATGAACAAATGAACTTGCATTTCTCATGTTTAAATTCCAAGCTTGTATTTCATGTTTATGTTTCAAGTCATCACTTAATCTTTCAAGATAATAAAGAGGTTGCATCTCATATTTAATTTATGCTCTCACTATATTTTATAATGGCTAAAAGAATCAGCATGGCATGTTTATTTTATGCCATCACCTAAAGATCCTAGAGCTCAAAGACTTGCCCATGTATCACAAGCAAAGAAATATGATTATTGGAGTTAAAGAATTTATTCTTTAAAAAGTCTTGAGATTGGAGCTTAAAAAGATGTAATAATAATTCTCTTCTCCTCTCTTGGTCTGTGCGGACTACATAGCTCCGGTTTCTTAATATTCTCTTCTCCTCTCTCGTCTGTGCGGATTACACCGCTCCGATTTCTTGTATCATGTTTATATTTCAAGTTCTTGCATCATGTTTAATTTTCAAGTCATCACCTTAAATCTTAAAGATAAAGAAATGGAATTGCATATCATGTTTATAATTCCAAGCTATCACCTTATAAAGATAAGATTAAAATAAGGTTGCATAGCATGTTTATAATTCTAAGATGTCACCTAAATCTCTAAAGCTCAAGACTTACTCCTTTTATCTTAAGTGAGAATTTTAATTGTGAAGATCCTCCTAAATTTGACAAAAGAACTAGTTTCTAAATGAGTTTTAAGGCTTTGCAAGGATTTTACGGGAAACTAGTATTTTATATGCACTTAAAATATGATTCTATGTAATTGCATGAGGTTCATGATTCGGCCATTGATCTGAGTTTAGTATCAATGTGTGATAATGATTTGATATGATTGAAGTTGTGATAATTATGGTTTATTGTTAAGAGAATGATTCATAATTGGTTTAGTAACTAATTAGTTCTATAATTGATAATTCTATGTAAGGATTGGATGCTTATTAAGTACTTGATATCATTGAATGATTTCCTGGCTTACATGTTATAGTTGCTGTTGCAAATAATGAGAATGCTTATACATGAAATGTTCTTTATTATGTAAAATTTACCTTTGTTGCTAGAAGAAAGTGTATCATTGTAAAAGTGTAATTTGGAAAGGTTTTGGCTAAGGAAAGACTTGGTATTTAAGCATGTCCATTGTGACCCACCTCTCTGGGAATCTCCCATATGCATGATTACAGTTGACATATATTATTCTAGCTTAAGACTATAAATAAGAAAATGTTATGATGTTTATGAATTGTATTATGATATAACATGCAAAGATTTAATGATGACTTAAACTTATAAGAAAATGATCCTTTGGAACCATCAGACTATAGGTGGTGAAAAGGTGATTTTAGCCCCCTAACCCGTTCTCTCAAAAGGGTAGAGTCGGGACTTTAGCTTATCAAAAGGGATAAGTATATGCTAGTGACGACTAGTAAAGTATGAGCTCATAACCTAAATTACTCCCAAAAGGGTGGAGTATAGGGTGGCCTAAGGAAAATAATGATGATGATAAGATTTTAAGTCACCTAAGGCACTAAAGAAATGAAATATGTGCACTATGTCCACGTGTAGCTAATATTATATGACGTTCTTTTATGCATGTTATTTGATAATGATGATGAGGAAAATGATGTAATGATAAAGGAAAAGTTCATTGTAAATATGACATGTTAGGATTATGATGCATTATAAGACGCATGATTAAAAATTGACGAACCTTGGTTAAGTATTTGTCCAAACTTAAAATGAATCTTTGCATGCTCACTATTTTAGAATAATCCCGAGGTTCCTGGGGACTTTGATGATGACACTATAGAAGGAGGTACCTTACTGAGAATTCTTTAGCAAGATTCTCACTCCCTTTTCTTTATTTCCGTCATTGTCTCCAGATTCAGATGGCGACATTCGTCCTGTTCGTTGATACCCCTACTTAGGAATTTCACTATGATCCGGTGCATCGCTCGTATCATTTTGAAGGAAGTCTTGTGATTCGTGTTTTTATTTACATAGGTCGTCCATTTGCTCATCCTGTCCCTAGTTATCAATTTTCTCCTACTTCTCCTTATGGCGATGAAATGGTTTTCGAACATGCACGTCCTCTTGATGAAAGGATGTTACGTTCTTATCCCGCTTCATCTGCTTGTCCATGGATTTCGGAGTATGTTCCCGAGGCGAGATATTTCAAACTGATCCTTCAGAGGACACTCCTACTCATGTATATTCTGAGAGCTCTGCTCCTACTCCCACACGTGTAAGAGAGGGTAGTGAGGAAACAGTTGTTCAGCCGAGGTTAGCAAGAAGGCCGTCCATGCGACCCGACTGGTGCATCTCGTGTGTCCCCTCGAGGAGCTCATCGATGGATCGGATTTATTCCCCATTTCGGAGACAGTGGCCATAGAGGGTTCTTAGTGGATTTATGTGTGATCCTGCACCCTAGTTTTAGGATAACCTTCCCGGCTTATGGAGTTATCTAGTTTAGGGGCATGTATTTCCTTATGTATATTTTCTTTTATGGGTTTGCATAAGATAATGACGTATGAACATAACCCACCCTTTGAGTGAGGTTATTGTATGTAAATATATGCTATAATGTGCTTATGGATGTTATATGATGGAGCCTAAGTAATATGATGTGATATATTCTTAAACGTCTTATTATACTCCGCTTACTCGTTCACATTGTACTCGGCTCACGTTTTCAATTATGTGTTTAAAAAAAAAATGGCTCGTAATTTCACTAAGTATTTTCAAATTATGAAGAAAGAACCAAAGCAAGGAGTAAAGTCTAGTCATTAATCAGATTCAACCTAGGTGTATCTGGTTAATTACTAGGGTGTTACAAAATCTATTTTCTTAATCAAAGGAACTCATAAGACATAAAATACTCAAAAGTGAATAGTGTTTTCTCTCTCCCTTTCCTAAAAATTAGGATTTGTGTTAGCTTTTGAAATTCAAACTAATTGAGTTTAATTCAAATTAAGAGTGTAAGACTACACTCTAATCATGTCTTGAAGCCCATAAGCATCTGGTTACAACTCCAAACTTTTAATTACCAATCCTTAAACTTTTGCCTAATTAAATCTGCCTCTAATACACCTTCTAACCTACATGAAAAGCAAAATATTTCCCTTCTAAGACAGCCACAAGGCTGTGGCCTCCCCCCCAAATGCACTCTCATGTTTTAATTTTTCTTACACACTAATACTCACAAACACTCATTTTTACCATTCACTTTTTGGCCAAAAGATTTGTGTCAAAAAAGAACTGTTATATTCTTTTAACTCCAAAGCCTTCTTTTCCTCTTCCACCACTAAGAACCTCAATCCTCCACCACCTCTCAACCTCAAATCACCACACCACCATCATAGATCTCCCCTAAAACACAACCTTTCCATTCCCAAGCTCAAAAACTAAAAAAAAAATCCTTCTCCCCTTTTCTTCCTCACTTGGTAGAATCATTGTGGTGCTCCAAGAGAAGATATATTCTTCTCATTTTCTTGCAAAGATCAAGCTCTTTCCCTGCTAACAAGAAAACATCTTTGGTAGAGATTTTGTTTTGAGTTCCTTCTCTTTTTCTTTAGTCTATTTTCGGTTTGGATGTTGCAACAAATGGAAAAGTTTTCTTTTTTATTTTTCCTCTTATTTTCAGTTTTGATAATGAATGAATGGTTGAGTTTTTGCTCTTTTCTTTCCTTCCATTTCAGTTTTGAGCTTTCCTTTTCCTTCTTCATTCTTTTTGGTTTTGTTGTTGATGGATGGTTAAAACCCATGGCTTGATGATGAGGGATCTTGATGGTGGTTTGGATATCACTATGTGCTTGACCTCTAAAGCCTAAGGTTTGGTTCATTTTCGATTTTAAGAAAATGAGAAATATAGAATATTGTTGGTTCTTTGAAATATCCTTTCTTTGATATTTGAGACTATGGCTTGATGATGAAGGTTCCTAGATGATTTTTGGTGAAATCATCATATTTGTGGCCTCCAAAGTTCAAGGTTTTATTTTCAGTTTCAAATGGTTTATGACAAGTAAAATGCTATTTGGTTCTCTTTGTTGGTTTTTCTTTGAGCTTGAAGGTGAGTCTAAGGAATGAGGTTCTTGGAACCATGATGACGAGGGACTCTAAAGCTCAGTTCCTTTTATTAAGATTGAATGGGTTTGGAAGTATCATTATTTAAAGTCTTGAAATGAGCTCTAGTAAGATATAAAAATGGACTTGCATCATGTTTATATTTCAAGCTCTTGCATCTCATGTTTATGTTTCAATGCCTTGCACATCATGTTTATTTTCAAGTCATCACCTTAAATTTTAAAGAAATGGACTTGCATTTCCATGTTTAAATTTCAAGCCTTGCAATTCATATTTATATTTTAAGTTATCACCTAAACTTTAAAGACTTAAAAATAAACTTGCATTCCCATATTTATATTTCAAGTCTTGCACATCATATTTACATTCCCAACCCATCATCTTATAATGATAAAGACTAAAATGAGGTTGTATATCATGTTTATTTTTTTGTCATCACCTAAATCTCTAGAGCTCAAAGGCTTGCCCTTGTATCTTAAAATGGAAATTTTGATCATGGCTATTTCTCTTAAATGCATTTTCAGCCATGATAAAATATTGGGTTGTGAATGGATTTTATTTTACTTTAAGGTTCAAAACTTGTATCTATAATTCTTTTGTTTATTTTTGAAAGAATTGGAAACTCTAAAGGTATCAAAAATATGATTTTCATAGACAAAACCTTATTAATAAAATCTTTATTTTTGCTACTGCCATAAGGGTTAATATTTATATTTTCAAAGGGGTAAATTGATTTAAAGTGTTTCATTGACTTAGAATAAATTTAAAGGAATTTTTAATGCTATTAGAAATTAAATTATAGCTACTGATTTGATCCTTCTAAATCAGTAACATGCTGTTTGGAATGGTTTAGATATATGAAAATTACTACTAATTGTTGTAAAAATCATTCTAGGCACTTTAGGCCAAACTAATAACTAGAAATGTGTAAAATTTCAATTTTTGAAAGTTTCTAGCAATTTGAATTTTGGCTACTACCTGAACTATTTTGATTCTGTATGGTGCTATTTGGGATTGTCTAATTGTGTAAAATTTTCTAATAATTAGTATAATAATTATTTTTAGCACCTGGGAAAAAACTAGTAATTAGAAAGGATAAAAAATGTGATTTCTAGAGCTCTTAAGGATTGAATTTGGATTATGTTTTAGCATGTATCAATTCTGTAATGTTTGACACTTTGTATATGTGTGAGAATAACTAATAATTGGTGTAAGAATTAATTTTAGCATCTTAGGAAAAGCCGGAAACTAAAAAGGGTCAAAGGCGTAACTTCTAGAACCCCGAAACTATTTAATTGTAAGTGCTGCCCAAACTGTACAGCTTTGTTTGGTAATGTTCATGAGGTTAAAAATTAGTGGGAATCATGGTAATTGATCTCTTAGATGCATAAAAGAATAATTACTAATGTTAGGTTAAACCGATTTGTAGTTTTGACCCATTTAAGGGCTAATAACCAAGTATCAACAATTTGAGGATGAACATGTGAATGACATCCATGATGATCTTTAGTATATTATGTATATATATGTATATCTTGTTGAGCATAGCATATGCATTAGATAAGTCCAGTCCTTGATTCTGACATACTAATACGAGTATGTTTACTTTCAATAAGATGTTGATAATGACATGTTTATGTGAATTACTTTATGAAGAATTCAATTAAGATTGAGATATTTGAGATGCATAGTTGATGTGTTTTATGAGCATGAAATGTTAATTGATAAGTTATGATAATGTGATTATGTGCTCATGTTTGCATATTTGAATAACATGCTAAGATTAAAAGTGACATAAAATACTCGAAAATGATCCTTCCGTAATAGGCCGAGCATGGCGTAAAGTGATCCAAGGAGGTGATCTTTTCATAATAGGCCGGGCCCACGAAAAATGATCTACTGCACCTTAACCTACACTCCGGGAGTGGAGAATTTGCTTATCTAGAGGATAAGTGTAGACTAGTGATAACTAGTTAGGTATGAGCTCATAACCTAGAAATCTCAAGAGAAGAGAGTATAAGGGTGGCCCCCATAGAGAGAAATGAGAAATTTAAGTCACCTAAAGAATATAAAGGAAGAAATCATGCCTTGTTATTTATGTTCTTTATGTCATGAATTATTTCACATATGTTTCCCTATGGTATGTTGCATCTGATATTAACATGCATTTCATAATATGGTATGATACATTCATGACATTTAGACTCATGTTAAAATATACGGGCCTCAATTAATGGTATTTAGAACTTAATAAAATGAACTATATTTATACCCACTATCTCATAATGAAACACAAGGTTCCTAAGGACGTAGATAATAACACTATTTATGAGGTGAAAGCCCTACTGAGATTCTTGTACAAGTTTCTTATTCCTTCTTTCTTTCTTTCTATCTCGTCTTTAGAGGAGGATGGCTTCGTTCGTGATCTTTGTTGATGTAACACTCTAAAAATTGGTTAAAAATTAATTTGAGCTTTATTAATCATAATTTAAAAAATCTGATAGTTTTAGAAATGATGAGGATGACCTAACATATTTGTATAAAAAAAGTGAATAGTAAGTTATGGGTCCCGCAGGCCTGTCAGGCTAGCAGAAACCCTAGAATTAGGACCAGAAGATGCCCGGAACTGAGAAAAGGGAGGGTTAAGGTTAGAAATAGTTAGAACTAAATATTTTATATCTAGAATTAAATTTTGGGTAATATCTGATTTCCCGGATACAATGTTTTACCTATTCGGTAAAATTTCGGTGTGTGATTTTTAACACCGAAAACTAATTTAATTTTTACAAAAAGAAAGATCTTATCCACTTATATCAATTGAATGGCTAAGATTTAATCTTGAATTACAAGATTCAATCCTAGCTATCCATTTTTTTCTTAGATTATGAATTATCCAAATATAATATAAGATATTCATGGCATTTAATACAAAGATTGTGAAATCTGCCATTGTACTGAAAATGAATTGATGCTTTGAATTGATGAAATAATGGCATCTTGCACTAGTATGACATGAGCACATGAATATAAATTTGAATAATTGAGCATGTGAGCTTATTGATGAGGTTAGGCACACATAGATATGCATGCTTATTACAATTGCTCATATGCGAAAGAAAAACATAAGATTATGTTTCTTGGACTGGAGAAAGTAAATCCAGTTTATTAGGGAAAGTAAACCTGACAACCAAGAAGAGCTAAAGATTTATAATCTTGGGTTGGAGAAAGTAAATCCGATCTGTCGAGAAAAATAAACTTGACTACCCTTGAATTGAGTCGAGAAAAGTAAACCTGGCTAGGAATAGGTCTGTGTAAGAATTTGAGAAAGTAAATCCAATGATCATGTATAGGAATGAGCTCATTCCTGAAAAATAGTCTATTACCCATTATTGCCATGCTGGGAATGGTGGTATGTAATGCCCAGTTGTAACAGGATTAGTTGAGGGCCAAGGCAAGTTGAAGAAGTAATTTTTCTAAGTAATTCTTTGTCTTATATGCCAAGTAAAGAATTTTAGTATCGATATTGAGGCCAATATATTTAAGTTGTGATTTAGCAGTATATGGTTTACATAATGTTGAGTAGTATGATATGTGATTGAATAATGAAAGCTACCTGTAACATCCTCCTAAGTACAACGTCATCCTTAAGTCATGACATTGGACTTGAGAGTTGTTACTTATAAATTATCAGACCTTTCTTAAATAACTATAGCAAATGTGATAAGATCGTATAATAACTAGCGTAATTTGGTTAAAATATATAACAGAAAAACACAATATTTATTGAATACATAGCTAAGTACAAAAGCAAGCTCTTCTAAGAGCTTTAATACACCTTTGTTCTCTAACATATTTACACATATATCCATTCCACTAAATACAATATAATAAAAGCATTAACTACTACACTTTTGCACTTTCGAGTTCTTTTGCATAGCAGTCCTTCGGTTCTCTATATCAACTTGGAGACGACACGGGAACACAAAAAATATAGGGGCAAGAATTCTAAAATTTTCAGTAGGGTAACTCCCCAATTACACATTCATAATGTCATTGTCATTGCCCCAGCCATTTTGATTTATTAAGAAAGTGTGAGCATGCAATATGTATGTATACACATCAAATGTTCATTTTAAAGTTCTAAAATCACCTTTCCGAAGTGAGCCTCTTTTATTATTCAGTCACTTAAAACATGTATTTCATGACATTCAAGATCATAGAAATTCCTTCAAGACCAATAACTTAACAAAATATACGAATACATATGGCAATTATAATGATCTTTTTGTGCCCTTGACATAATAAAGGGGACTTTTTCATGCCCTAATGGGGACTTTTTTGTGCCCTAATAGGGTCTTTTCCGTGCCCTAATGAGGGCTTTTCTATGCCCTTTTTATACTAAAGGGGACTTCATTTTTCACTTAGCATATACATCATCCTCAAACTCGCATATACATGCATAACATTTCTATATGCATGAACATAATTCTCGAATCTCATAATACTTTAAACCTATATATATCATTCATTCATTCCTCATAAAATAATCTTGGAAGTCCATGGCATGCATTCATACACATCAAACTTGAACCAAATGCCATTAGGTCACTAATTCAAGGCATTATCACAATTTCAGCACATTGGCAGATTTTTCACTCAAGTAACACAATTTAATATGCAATTCAACCATCAAATCAGAGGCTATAAAAATTCTCAATGACACCTCAATGTGTCCACAAGGCTCTGTAAAAATTTCAGGGAAGAAAAGTTCTCTAATTATATTAACAAAATTAGACAAATTTGGAGGTTAGAAACCCCCTATTCACAGCCAACAGCCACAGTTTCCAATTTTATTACCCCACTAAATGATCGTATCAAATCATATAAAAATTTAGAGTTGGACTTCAAGTGATAATTCGATCATTTGCCATGGCAACAAAATTATACAATTTTACAGCTTCAGCTTCAATGATTTTGACAGCATAAGAACTATTTCGATCTCTAATTTTTTAAAGCAATTTGACTCAAAATAAGAAACCAAGAAAATTCGTGGGACTAGGCCAAGATGTTAGCTCCAATATATATTTTTCTCAGCTCATGAAAATGCCTACAACATGCCCAGAAAATTCATGATCTCACACTGCCTGTAAGAAAATTGAAAATCCAGCAGCCTAGTCAAAACTTCTTTTGACAAAAATGATTTCTAACCTCATCCAAACACTTCACTAAAATTAACACATGAATATCTATCTATCATCAACCAATACATCCAGAAATTTTGAATTAAAACCAGTCAGAAAGTTTCAGAAAAATTTTGAAAGTACAAGGCCAAAGAAAACCCTACTTTTGGTGTCTTTTGGATGTTGACTTTAAGGATGTTCCAAGAGTGATCTTGCTCAATTCAATGCCACCAAATCAATATCAAAACCTTCCTTAGGTAGTAAGGGAGTGATATGTCAAGGTGAGGATTGATGGAGAATTGAAATTTTAATCGGTTAGTTTTGTAGGTTTTGATGTGTAGAACAAGTTTAGTGAAGGAAGTTTGTGGTTTGAACAAATGTAGGCTATGAGTTTGGAGTTTGGAAACAAGTTTGCAAGGTTTATGTGAAGAAGAAATGGAGTTTTTGTGGTTTCAGATGCTGGCTGAACTTTAGAAAAAGAAGGTAATGAAGTTAGGTGGTTTATATCTATCTTATACTATGTTTAAATCATTATCTTAATATAAAGTCTATATTCTTTGACTAAGAAAATAAGATTAATGGCTAGGATTTGATCTTGTAATTCAAGTTTAAATCCTAGCCTTACACTTGGCTCCAAAGGATAAATATTATCCTTTTACAAAGATTAAACTATCTTTTAGTATTAGAAATCGCACACTGAAATTTTACCGAACAGGTTAAATACCATACCCGGGTAATTAGATATTACCCAAAATTTAGTTCTAAGTATAAAACTTCTTTTCTAACCTTAATCTTATAATTTCCCAATTTTGGACATTCTAGGGTTTCGGCTGTCCCAACAGGCTAGTGAGGCCCGCATGTTACTGTTCATATATATATATATATATATATATATATATTTACAAATACGTTGGACCATCCTTATCCTTGTTAAAATGTCAAATTTTTGAAATTATGATTAGTAAACCCGATGTCATGGCTTAAGACTGATATTGCACTTGGTAGGATATTACAGTTGACGCTCCCACCTGGGAGTTGCACTTTGACACTGCTCACCAATCGTACCATTTCATGGGTTGTTGTGTTGTGCGCGTTTTTGTGTTTATGGAGAGTCCTTTTGTACACTCAGTCTCTAACTTCCAGATTTCTCTCGCCTCTCCATTTGCTGATGACCTCATTTTTGAGCATGCTCATCTGCATCGGGAGCAAATCCACTATACTCATCTTTCTGCTTTGGCCTTTCGCGATTACCCTGACTACATTCCTCGATCACCCCCTCACCCAATAGAGCCATTGTCCGACCACTTTGACGATTCTGCTACCCAGCGTTCTTTGGATGGTTCTACACATACCGTCCCCATGGAGATAGGAAACAGTATGAGGCTGCCGTGATTTAGACCGTGAAAGGAGCTAGGGAAGCTACCCAATCTCATTGAGGTACCCACGTCTGTCCTAGTCATCGTCTAGCCACACTCGATGAACTGGCCCAGTGGATTGGTTATGTTCCTCCCTCCCAAGAGCGACAACAATAGGTGATAGCAGCAAACCTCACAGAATGCCTGTGCGTATTTTATGGAGATGATAGACTTCTTTTACATTTTGATTATTAGAGGTTATCTACTTAGGCGAACCCTAGTAGGAGTAGTGGGGAGGAGAGGTTTTGGCTAGTTGTATTTAGTTTTTATTTTCATGACTATTATGGATCGTACTATCCTAACCTTTAAT
Organism: Dalbergia cochinchinensis; assembly: GCA_031216125.1. NCBI lineage: Eukaryota > Viridiplantae > Streptophyta > Magnoliopsida > Fabales > Fabaceae > Dalbergia > Dalbergia cochinchinensis. The sequence continues at coordinate 26,100,678 of CM062375.1, read as the reverse complement.
GGTAGGTATGATGCTACTTATTATATTTATATATTATGGCGTGTAGAGAGGAACATTTGTTGCTTTGACATACGAATCTATGATGATGAGTTATGCTTATGGCTTTGTGTATATTTATAATCCATGTCTATCTATGATGTGCTTTAATTTCATTTACACATGTATGCGCGACATATGACGTAGTTTTTTTGGGTATGCACGGCTCACATTTTCGTTTTAAGATTCGAAAAAAAAAGTTTACCCATATTTTGGCTAGATATTTTAACAATTTAAAGTTAAGGATTGAAATAAATGAGTAATAACTAATAATTAACTTGAATGCGTCCTAGGTATCTTAGATTAAATATTATGGTGCTATATTTTGGTATCAGAGCAGTTCGGTTCTCATGGAGCCTGGGGATTGGACTGACTATGTGTCTTAGGCATAATGTGATAGCTATGTCATGTGTAGTTGCTTTATCAATAGGATAAGCTATAGGACAAAGATGCATGATTTCTATATGTGTGTATGTGCCTCAGTCACTAGCTCACTTTGCATGGAGTATTGAGTCTGATCATCTTAGCGTTTACTGTTTTGTGTGCTTAGGAACTGTAACGCCCCAATTTTTACTGCTATGTAAAAATTACCAAAATGCCCCTAGGTAATTTTTACACGTAATTTGAGGTCAAATAATCCTCAATAAAGGAATATGATATTAGAGAAACATCATAGGAGACTTGATTAGCGATTCGTGCGAAAGTCACAAATCTCGATTTTTCTGTACGTGTAAAATGACCAAAATGCCCCTGAGGTCATTTTTACCTAGAAATCAAGAATAACCAATCTAAATTATCTTTGAGGGGTTAATTTTATGCCTGATGGGGATTATATGTGCCTTAGAGGTAAAATCTCAATTCTCAATTTTTACCGTAAGTAAAATTACCGTTTTACCTCTGCAGTAATTTTTCATGAAATTATATAATCTTTGAATTCAGTTTTCACTCAAAGGTTCAAAATAGCTATTTCAAGTATAATTTAAGAATGTCCAATAATTACAGGGAGTTTTTATGTGAAATTACCTTTTTACCCCTAGTTGTACTAAATAGATTTAATTACGTAATTAAGATAGTATTAAAGCTCTATTCGAACTCAAATTTGATTTTATTCATTAAACCTTGAGTTTAAAATTAATTACCCAAGGTTAAAAATAATTACTGAGGTAATTAGAGTCTAAAATCACCTAAGGTAAAATTAAATTATCTTTCCTTAATTATGAAAGCTCATAAAATTAGTGATAATTGAGATCAAAGTTAAGATTTCGCTTTAGGTAAAATATTGTACATTTACATTTTCTTATCCTAAGTTTAGAACCTATGTTACAAAGTGATTTTTTTTACTCATTTGAAATTAACCTCATTTACTAGTGTATAATTTCTCTTTTTACCTTGTCTTGATTTGTCCTAAACACTTAACCTTTTACCATTTTCACTAACCTATCAATTTCAAATCTTTTACCTAAGTAAATACACATCTAATGCATGTTTTACTACTTACAAAACAACAACAAATCTGATCCTAAATGAACTAGAAACTAGCGGACATCACACCTCCATGGTGGTCATATTTCATTTCTTTTTAATGAACTACATCATTAGATACCCACCTTGATACCAATATTTTATTTCTTTTCTTCAAGATACACCTCAAATACATGTCCTATCATGAATGATAAAAGAAACTTTGTCCCCCATTATTCCTTGGATCAGCCGTGAGGTTCCATGCTCCTATTGCCTTATATTTTAATTTTTTTCTTTCAACAATGACACACAAGAATACATCATTGCTTTACCTTCTGCTTTGTTGAGTTGTCTTGCTAGTTATTTAGTCAAAAAATTCTGCCACATTACAACCATGATGGCTACGGTTTTCAGCACCTTTCCACCATCAAATTTTAATTTTTGTAAAGCCTAAAACACCCTAAAATAGATCATAACTATAGCATGTGCTCTTTGACTTGTCTTGCAACCTTTTTGAGTAAAAATTCTGATTATATTACAGCCTATATGTATCAGTCTCCATACTCCCATATGCCTCCATTTTTATTTTATTTCAAAAGAAATAAGCACTCAAACAATGCCATGACCATACCATGTGATCTTTGAGTTATTTTACATTATTTTTGAGCAAAAATTCTGATGGTAATATAGCCTTTGTGTAGCAGCCATAATGCTCCATTTCATCATATTTTAATAGGTTTTTCCAACAAAGAAACATGTCCAACCTTATCACCATTTCTTTAGCGTTCTTTTCCATTATTTTTAGTTATGTTTAAGCAAAAGAATTCCTCACCTATCAGCAATGGAAGCCCACGGTTAGCATGCCCTTCATCTCATGATATTTTAATTCTTTCTTTTAACAAAAATACACATGCTACATCATTAGACCACTTGCTTTCTTTTCCTTACTTTTACATTGTTTTTAGTTAAAAATTCTAGCCTTGCAATCAGCCAAAGAAACCGTGAGAATGGAGCTTCCATTTCATCATATTTTAGTGTTTTCATCCCTTATGCATGAACTAAGTTATTACAAGAATAAAAGCATTCTTTTTCCATGTTTTCTTTAATTGAAAATGAACTAAAAACTCCATTTTTCCCAACCACAAGGTAGCTGCCATACTGCCCTCCTTGGCCTATATATATGAGCTCTTCCATTGCCTAAATGCACACACAAATATTCCTAGCCTTAGCATTTTCTTACTTGATAGTTTTCTTACTCAAAGTTTGCTCAAAGTTCTCTAATTCTCTCAATACTTCAAGCTTTCTTCTTCTTCCTCATTCACACTCAAGAGACTCCATTCCCAACCTCTAATCAAGTTCTAAACCTCAAGCATACACATTCCAACCAAAAATCAACTCCTAAACATATAACCTTTCCATTATCAAACACAAAATCACAAAAAAAATCCTTCCTCCATTTGCTCTAATCTTGGCTGAATTTCAAGGACATATTAAGGACATATTTTCTTCTCCTAACTTCTCTAAAGATCAAGCATTATCTTTTGATAACAAGAAACAACTTGGTAGGGATTTTATTTCATGTTCTTTCTCTTGTTCTTTCTTTATATTTTCGATTTTTATGATTTGATTATGACCATGGCTTGATGATGAGGAATCATGGTGGTGGTTGTGAATCCATCATTTAAATGAACTCTAAAGACCAAGGTTTAATTCTTGATGTTAAAAGATTAATAAAGGAATTACTAAGTTTTGAGTTTTAAGCTTAACAAGATATAAAAATGAACTAGCATCCATATTTATATTTCAAGTTCTTGCACATAATATTTAAATTTCAAGCCTTTCATAATCATATTTAATTTCAAGTTCATCATCTTAAATCTTGAAGATAATAATATGAATTTGCATTCTCATGTTTAAATTTCAAGTAATGCATTTTATGTTTCAAGTTATCACTAAACTTTGAAGATCTAAAAGTAAACTTGCATCTTCATATTTATATTTGAAGTATTACATATCATGTTTATATTTCCAAGTTATCACCTTATAATGATAAAGATTAAAAATGGATTGCATAGCATATCTATGATTCTTGCTATCACCTAAATCTCTAAAAGCTCAAAACTTACCTCTTTAATCTTAAATAGGAATTCTTATACTTAAATTAAGTTAATTTCAGCCTCTTGATGTTCTTGGTATTAAGATTCATTTATTTTATTTTTAAGGCTTTGATCTTGTCTTTAAATTTCTTAAATAATTCTTGTTAGAGTTAGAAATCTAAAGATGTTAAAGATTGTGCTTTTCTTAAGCTTTTTGATTTAAAAATTATGTTACTGACCTAACTTAAATAAAATGGTTAGAATACTATTTTATAAGGTTTGAATGTGTATAAATTACTTATAATTGATGTAAGAATTGTTTTTAGCATTTTTGAGATAAACTAATAATTAGAAAGGATCAAAATCATAATTTTATAAAGCTTTTAGACAATGAATTTTCTAGATTAATTTCTCACTGATTTGATACTGATCTTATGGTTTATATACATTAGAATTATTAGTATTTGATGTATAAATTGTTTTTGGTATCTTAGAGGTTGAAAAGAATAATTACAAGTATTAGTTTTGACCGATTCATAAAATGCGAAAAGTTGTGTCCTAAACTATCAATTATGTAATTTTTTTGATTCAAAGGATTTTAATTAGAGTAAATAATGATATCTGATGTGTATATGTGTTTAGAATACCATTTTTGATGTTTAGAGAAAGCTTTAGAAGTATTGGCTTTTGATAAGTGTTAAAAATAAGTAACTTTGTACTTTGACCCCTAAAATATGTTAAATTTAGTCTATGGCCCTAAAAGGTTTTTATGATGAGTTTGAATGGTTTCTAATGGTTACATGTCTCTTGAAATGTATTGGTTAAAGTTAAAGATCTATAATTTATGAGTAGATGTTAAAAAGGGGTAATTACGTTTTAACCCATAACCTTTGAGAAATTGCAATTTGACCCTTTGGGACTTAAACGTAAATATTGATAATTTGATGAGATGAATGTGATTGATATCTTGTGATAGCTATGTTCATATATTGAGATTTATATGGCTTACGGATATATGCAATGAAATATGATGCATGTTTATATGATTTGATTTATGGCATGTTACGGTTATGTTTGATTCATTGAGATGCATAAGTTCATGAAGTTTATGAGCGTGAAATATTAATGATGAGTTATTCATGTTTGCATCTCTATATATCATGCCAATATTTAAGGTGACATAAAACACATGGAAATGATCCTCTAGACTCCCCGAATTAAAGGTTATGAGAGGTGTCCGAATAGGAAGTGATCCTTTGGACTCCCCGAATTAAAGGTTATGAAAAGTGATCCTAATGCCCCCTATCCCGTACCTTAAGAGTCAGGAATTTAATTTATCAAAAGGGATAAGATTATGCTAATGATGACTAGTGAGGTATGAGCTCATAACCTATAATTCTCGAGAAAAGAGAGAATTATAGGGCGGCCCCCAAGGAAAAGAGAATAAAGAAGTTTAAGTCACCTGTAAGAATGGTGATCATGATGTTCTTTATATCATATGCATCATTTTATGAATTTTATGATATTATGTATATGATTTTGACATGCATCCATGACTAATATATTGCATTCATGACATTAAGATTCATGTTAAAAGATACGGACCTCGGCTAATGGTATTTATAACTTAATAAATGAGCCTTATATATATGTTCACCATTTTCATAATTAAACCCGAGGTTCCTGGGGACGATGATGATGACACTTGTGTTAGAGTCGAGAAGCCCTACTGAGATTGTTGTATAAGTTTCTTATCCCTTTTTCTTTTCCGTGTCATCTCTAGACATGAATGATGGTGTAGTTCGTGATTTACCTTGAGACTGGACGAAGAGCTACGGAGATAACTTACCTTTGGATATTTGCCTTTAGAGTGATCGTATCTCATATATCAGTTTGTATTCTATTGATGGATATATATTGATGTCCTTAAGTTTATAAGACATCACTATTATGATACAGTTATTGATATGTTATTATTATTTGAGTTATCTTATGCCATGGTTGTATTATGTATTTATCTGTTATTTGTTTCTAACATCTCTCTTACGCAGGCAAGATAAATGACGTTAGATATCTAGTATGCGCGGCTCACGTTTTTGTATTTAAAGTTCAAAAAAAAAAAATTTACCCATATTTTCACTAAAGTATTTTTCAAGAGGTTTTGAATCAAAAACTGAAACAAAAGAGTAATAACTAATACTTAACTTAAATACGTCCTAGGCGTGTTGAGTTAAATATTAGGGTGTTACAGGAACCAATGGCGAGATCATGATAGAATAGGAATTTGAGTGCAAGTAACCAAAATAATGAAACGACTGAAGTCTTCAGAGACATGGCAAGGGCCATGCAGATGATGTTCGAAAGGATGGAGCACTAGGGCAATGCTGGTCATGGTCCTAATATTGTTAAGGACCTTGAGTATGCCTGATTCGGTGAGTTCTGTAGAGATAACCCGCCATCATTTAGAGGAGCTCTGAATCCAAGCCAAGTTGATGAATAGATCAAGAGCATGGAGAAGATATTTTTAGTGATCACTTGCACCGAGGAGCAAAAGGTGACTTTTGCTACCTACATGCTGGAGGTGGATGCCGAGTTTTAGTGGACTAGCACCCGAAGGCTACTAGAGGCATTTGACACCCAGATTGATTGGGAACTATTCAAGACCCACTTTTATGAGAAGTACTTTTCTAGAGTCTGTAAGGAATGCCAAGGATATAGAGTTTATGCAGCTGACCCAAGGGGATATGAGCATTGCTCAGTACACTGCAAGGTTTGAGGAGCTGATCAAGTTTTCAAGGGTTTTTCAAAGCAACCTTGATGAAATATGGAAATGTGTCAAGTACAAGGCCGGGCTGAAGGTGGAGATCAATGTCGCCATTACACACATGGAGATTAAGGACTTTCCTGCCCTAGTCAACAAGTGCGGTATCATCGAGGAAGGCCATAAGAAGCTAAGCATGGCAAGGGCTAAGAATTTCACCAAGAAGTCAACGCCGCAAGCCCCAAGATTCAAGCAACGCTTCAAGGCACAATACAAGCTGCTGTTCAAGCCACAGTCCAAGCCCTAAGCCCCAAGGAAGAATTTTCATCAAGGAGGATTAAGTGGTCCCATAGGCAAGGTACCTTAGAGAGCGTCGGTTGCACTCCCAAGACCTGCTCCATTTGCAACATGCCCTAAGTATGGGAAGTCACATGGGGATCACCCTTGCTTGTTAGGCTAGAGAGTGTAACATCCTAATTTTTAACCCAATACTCTAGAACATATTTAGGTTAATCATTAGTCTATTACTTTTTTTGTCTCATTCCTTAGAATCTTTCATTAAAATACTTAGCGGAAAATACGAATAAATTTTTCTTTTTGAAACTTGAAAGCAAAACGCGAGCCGCGCACTAACCTAACGTTCGTCATAACCATAACGTGCAAGAAAAAGTAACCACACCATTGATAATCATGAAACATAGTATTATACATTACGATCACAATATCATCACATCTTCATAGATACATAGACTACTAACATCATAGTACCATCATTTACATCAAGACATGCCCACATATGTGATGTCATCCTTATCCACCTATGAGGTTAGATAAGTGTTAACCCAAAAAGCTAAGCTATCTATGCCTCCGCAGCGACCCTCTACTCCGTCTGCTAGTGTGTCCCTTAAGCGCGCCTCAAAAGAAGTCACGAACCTCGTTGTAATCCTCATCTAGAGACGACACGGAAGAAAGGGAAGGGATGAGAAACTCAATTCGAGATTCTCAGTAGGGACTCCCGACTCTAACACTAGTGTCATCGTCGTCGTCCCCAGCCACCTCGGTTTTAATTATGAAAAAGGTGTACATGCATAAGGATTGGTTTTAGGCTTTACAAATCTAATTATCCGAGGTGGGTGTCTTTTAGTATGTGTCTTAATGACATGAATGCAACTGATATTTGATGAATGCATGACAATACCATATGCACATTAACACGAAAATCGTAATACTTGGGCACATCATAAAGGAACATAAATCATATACATGGCACGAAAAAGGCATAGTACTTTTCTTGTGGCATCTTTCTCATAAGTAAAACTCTTAAGTTCTTTTTCTTAAAGACCACCCTCTTAACATATCCACCAAAAGTCCAACCGATTCACCGGCCCGACGATAATCTGGTCACCAAACTACGTCTCACCTATCGCCTAGGAATGAGCTCAATCCTAACTAGTCGTCACTAGATTTAATATGGGCTAATTGAGGGGGTATACATAACTTTCTTGGATCACCTATCTTAGGATCATTTCCTCCTTTGAAACGCTCTACTGGTATCTAGTACACAGCGAATTGTCCGCTTTGGCAAGCTCAATGTCAATACCCTCACGGATTTGTTTCCTCCCCACCGTAGCGGGAGAAATGTGTCTCAGTACTTTGTCACATCTGTTCTGGGGGTGCTCGGCCGAACCGGTGTCACCCAGAACCTATCCTGGGGGTGCTCGGCCGAACCGGTGTCACCCAGGAGTTTTCGCAAGTTTTTTCTCGAGTCCTCAAGTTTGATGGGAAATTCGGCAGCGTAACGGCGTACACCGGATTTCCATCAAACTTGCTTTATGCCACCAAACATATAGAGCATGCATAGCCATTCAAAACCAACATAAGGCATCATCATCGTGTGCATCATAAGCATCATAATATCATAATTTTGCATAACGCATCATGGCGTGAGCATCAACATATCAACACTATATACTCTTATAAACATACAACCTCATGAATTCTTCATATGAATATCATCACCATCATTTACATAACATACATCATCATGGAACATTCAACCGTTTATCCTTACGGTAGCTTATGCTTTGACCCTTACGGGTCTTAATCATGAGATTTGGTTCTCTAATATCCGTCGCTCATATTTTATGCACCTAAGGGCTCATAGTTAATCATCATTCCTAATCCTCATGTTCATACTTAAATCTGAAAAGCATAGGGTAGAATCTCTAACTTGTATTTACGGGGTTCTAGAACTTACGTTTTAGACCCTTTCTCGGTTCCGTCTTCGCCGAAGACGCTACATATCTAATCTAAATCAATTATGAGACATTCCTATGCTTAAGGACTAATTATTAATCATGTTTATCATGTTGTAAGGGTGCTGGACAGAATCCAGAAAATTAAATGTTCTAAGAGTTCTACATTTGCATTTTTACGGTTTTCTAGTTACTAGTTTCCCTATAGGTGCTAGAATTCAATTCTAATTCAAATGATACCAAGTTTTTCATGTCTAAACAATCTAAATCTGATTATGTTCCCATTAAAACAGTTTGGATTAGTTCCATAAACAAATGGGTCAAAACTATGTTAAATTCTAGCTTTACGGTATTTCTAGTTAGCTAGTTTCTTACCTATCATGCATAGGATCGCTTCTACATCATCACATGATATTTTCACACATTCCAACACATCAAAACATCATCATACAGCATCGCACTCATCATATCAGAACCGAAAACATTTAACTTAAATGAGAGACTTAAATTGACGTTTCTAGGTACATAAGTTAACTAGTTTCTCTTGGAATCATTCTAGAACTTCTAAAACTCTTTGCGAAACATTTTAATCCATCAAGGGGCTAAGTGAAGCCTTAGGTTAGTGACCAAAACATATTCCATCCCCTAAAAGAGATTGGAATCACAACTTATAATGACATAACCTTATAAAGATTTGTAAAGCTTTAAGGAAAACTTGAAACGTAGACTATTGGTCCTAGTAGCTAGATGAAAACTCATTGCAAGTCCATCATCACTACTTGGCCGAAAGAAAAACATCCATTCAAAGAATGGTTTTACATTAAACTTTAACTTGGAATGAAATGGGCAAGTCTTTGAGCTCTAGGTTCTTTAAGTTGCGACATAAATTAAACGTGCTCATGCTTTTTATTTTTAATCTTGCTTACAAATTAAAATGATGACATAAATTAAATATGCAAGGCATAAACGTAACGTGCAAGCTTGAAAGTAAATATGCGAAGCATAATCTTAAACGTGCAAGCTTGAAAGTAAATGTGCAAGATTCAATTCTTTATTTTAGTGCTCTTGGCCCAACAACAATCGACTTTAAGGCCGAAATAGATAGGCATTCGAGAGATTAATTAGGTGATAATGCAAGTTCAATTCTTTATTTTAGTGCTCTAGGCCCAACAACAATCGACTTTAAGGCCGAAATAGAAAGGCTTTGAGAATTAAATTAAGTGATGGTACAAGTTCCATTTTAATCTTTATGTTCTTAGGTGATAGCTTGAAAGTAAAATGCATAGCAAGAATGTAAATATGAATGTAAGCATAAAATAAATTATGCAAGTTCATTTTATCTCTCTAGAGCTCTTAGCAAGACTTTAAAGGAACTTAAACCTCAACCCAAACTCATCAAACCAAGACAAAGTAAAAGTCTAGAGTTCTTAGAACTCAACATAACATATTTAGAAAATCAAACATTTTGCATGTAAGAGGAAAGGTAATGGCCGAAACTTCAAGGAAAGAAAAGAAATATTTGAAACTCTAGAATCCATGATCTTGGTGATATAATAACACCAACATCATGAGACCTCATCATTGAGTTCATAGAGTCATTTTAAAACATTATCAAAGTTAAAGTTCTCAAGAGTTCAAGAAAGGAAAAACTAGAAACACTTTTGCTCAAGAACAAAGATCAAGCTCTAGAGTTTGTTTCAAGTGATGAACATCATCATGAAACTCTCATCATCAAGCTCTCATTTCTTTGAACTCCAAAGGCCCATGGCCGGAACATAAAGAGGAATGAGGGGAAGAAAAGAAGTTCTAAAAGGAATCAAGAGAAACTATGAACATAAAGCTTAGAACAAGAACTTTAAAGAAAAGAATACATGAAAGAAAATCCCTACTTGGTGTGATGAACTTGAAGATGGAAGAAGAAGATGAAGATGATGAAGAACTTTGAAGAACTTGAAGAACTTGAAGAACACTAGAACTTTGAGAGAAAAGAAAAGCTTTGAGTGTTTCCTAAACTTGGCAAATGATCTAAAAGTGGTGCAAGCTCCTCAAGGCATTCTATTTATAGAGAAATGAAACAAATGGAGGGAGCTCATGGAGGATGATGGCTTCGGCCATGAGGTGCAGATTGGAGGCATTCCATGAGTTCCATGAGGTGAGATAATGTGTTCTTGAGGTATGGTGAGGTATGGCTTAAGGTATGGTGAGGTATGGTTCAAGGTATGGCCTCAAGCATGGTTCTTTGAGTGAGAAAATAATTAAACATGTGGTCAATGGGAAAGGATGTGGCCGAAATGCATCAGCCCATGGGGAGGATTAGTTTGCATTTTAATTGTGGTTTAGAGTTGTGTTTAGGTGTATCTTTGATTATGCTTAAGATTAGGAATTTGTAAGAAAGTGTTTAGGTAAAGAAAATGGATAATTAAGGTGGTCTAGACATAATTAAGGAGTGGTCTTGCACCATTAGTGAGTTAAATCCTCAATTTAGAGTCTAAACAACTCTAGACACATTTCCTTGATTTAAGGAATTGGAGAGAGAAAACACTATTCAAGATTCCAAGACTAGGAGTCTTGAGTTCTAAAAAGGGATTTAAGTTTAATCTAAGCAATTTTAGGTTCTAATTAACTTTAATAAATTATTTTGACTCTAGATTAATTAGGGAAATTAATTAATCTTCGTTTAGAGTCTAATATTGCTTAGGTTTGCTTAATTACGTCATTAAGCTCAAAAACACTATTTTAGGGGCAAAATCGTAATTTTGCACTAAAACTGCCCGGGACCACCGGGACTTGAACAGAGACCTCTAGACACATGAAAACATGTTTTTAAACCTCTGGGGAAAGTTCCGGGCTCAAACGGCACCTTTACCCGCGTAAAAACGCTATAGGGATATTTTGGTCATTTTGACCCGAAACTGCGGAAAACGAGATTTTCGCTTCCGGGAGCATTCAAAGGCCATTCAATCCCCTTCAAACATTGAGTTGACCCTTCGAGGACGACCGAGTTGGTTACCCTCGAACTCGGGTCAGGAAATGACCTCAGGGGCATTTTGGTCATTTCCCTCGGACAGAGAAATCGGGGTGTTACAGAGAGTCTACTTCAAATACAGGAAGCCTGGACATTATGCTTAAGAATACATGGATAGGAACCCGATATCCCCCAATCCCGAGCCATAGCGATAAAGGAAGGTCTTTACCCTTAACGCGGAAGACTCAATGAAGTCCAGAAACCTCATAGAAGGTAAGTGCAAGATCAATGGTAGGACCTTAATTATACTATATGACTCTAGCACAACCTATTCATTCATATCTCATGATAATGTCAAGTTTTTACAATTGCATGTGTCAAAACTTCCTTTTGGTCTTACTGTTTCTACACCCACTGGTAAACTTGTTAGAACATGTAGATGTTGTTTAAATTGTCATTTCATTATTGAGGGTAGACCTTTTATTTTAGACTTGGTTTATTTACTTATACATGGTCTAGATATGATTCTCGGCATGGATTGGCTTTATGTTAACCGTGTATTGTTGAACTATTATACAAAGTCTGTTATCTTTCTCCCTATCCCTAGTGTGCCTAGTAGTTCTTTAAGTCTTTACATAAATGTTGTAGAGGTCAACTGTTATGGGGGAGAAAGTAAGGGATATGTTCTCCTAGCTGCTAGTGATGTAGACTTTGAGCAAAATATCGATGAAATACCTATAGTAAGAGACTATCTTGAGGTATTTCCGGATGAGATACCTGAGTTTCCTCCGGTGAGGAAAGTAGAGTCTCTATAGAGTTAGTTCCGAGAATAGGACCTATATCCATAGCACCCTACAAGATGTCACCCCTGGAGCTAACTGAGTTGAAAACCTAATTGGAGGAGCTTTTACAGAAAAAGTTTGTGGGACCTAGCGCATCACCATAGGGAGCCTCGGTTTTGTTTGTTAAAAAGAAGGATAAGAGTATAAGGCTATGCATTGACTATAGGCAGTTGAACCGAGTTATAGTGAAAAACAAGTACCATTTGCCTAGGATTGATGATTTGATGGATCATTTGAGAGAGGCGATAGTGTTCTCGAAGATTGACTTGAGCTCAGGATATCACCAGATTAAAGTGAGGGATGAGGACATACCCAAGACTGCTTTTAGAACTCGGTATGGACATTTTGAGTTCACGGTGATATTGTTTGGACTGACCAATGCTCCTGCTGTATTTATGGATTACATGAATAGAATCTTTAGACCCTATTTAGACCAGTTTGTGGTTGTCTTCATAGATAACATACTCATCTATTTGAAGACCCACGAGAAGCATAAGCGTCATCTAAAGACAGTTTTGGAGATTCTGAAGGAGAATAAGCTTTATGCCAAATTGTCTAAGTATGAATTTTGGCTGGAAAAGGCGAAATTTTTAGGATATATAGTGTCAAAAAGAGGTATCATAGTAGATCCTAGTAAGATAGAGGCTATGATAAACTGGGAGATGTAACATCTTTCCAAGTACAATGTCATCCTTAAGTCATGACATCAGACTTGAGAGTTGTTACTTATAAATTAGCGGACCTTTCTTAAATAACTATGGTAAATGGAATAAGATCATGTAATAACTAGCGTAATTTCAATTAAAATATATAACAAAGATACAAAACATTTATTTACTATAAAGTCAATTACATAAGGAAGCTCTACTATGAGCTTTAACACCTATACAATCTCTATTACATTTATTTACACAATTACTTGCAGCTATATACCATGTAAGAAAAACATCAACTCCTAAACTACTGCAATCCTGAGTTTCTTTCACGCAGCAACTGCATCATTCTCTGGATCAACCTAGAGACGACACGGGAACACAAACACAAGGGTGAGAATTATACAATTCTCAGTAGGACAATTCCCCAAAACTCACTCATAATGTCATCATCATTGCCCCAGCCACTTTGGTTTATTAGAAAAAGTGATCATGCATTTCATAACAATGATCCATTTTTAAAGTTCAAAATCGTACTTCCAAAGTGGGTAGCTTTTAATAATCAGTCACTTAATGCATATACTGCCCAATGGTCAAACACCTAGTAAATCATCCTAGGCAGACAGTTCAAATCAATATGCATATGCATATGATAAATGTTGAAATCTTTAATGAAATCATCTTCACTTGTTCTAGATATATCAAAGGGAATTCTCTAGTTTTTTCTTGTGGCCATAGAACTTAATTGAGTGCATTTTTCTCTTTTCATTGACATAGGAAAGACTTAGTTTATATCATGCTACAAAACTCAATTCAGTGGAACTTTTTCTCTTCATTGACATAGGGAAGACTTAGTTTATACTCAACGGGTATCTGCTGTGGATAACTCCAGAATAGATAGTTTATACCAAATGGTATTTATAGTGGTTCACACCGTATAAGGGAAATAGACTGCTTATCAGGACTGAGCTCATTCCTATACGTGATCATCAGACTTCATTTTTTTCCATTTTTGAATCACACACAGTTCTATTCCTAGTCGATATGTCTACTGACTCAAAATATCTCTGGGGAAGTTCCCCTTTTTGCCTTCCCTTTAATTCAATCTAAGTCTTGTTTCTGTTTTCTCCATATGTCAGAATAGGCACACTCAACATTTTGGGAAAGTTCATACTTTTTCCTTCCCCTCATTCAATCTAAGTCTTGTTTCTATTTTCTCCATATGTCATAACATGCACGATTAAAGTTCATATATTCTCTTTTGCCACATGTGTATATCATTCACTTTACTTTTCCAAATGCATGCATGAGGCATATATACATATTCATTCACAATATAATTCCAACCATGCCTCAAACTATTCCTTAAAGTCACTCACATGCATTCATATATATCATACTTGAACCAAAGGTCATTATTCTATCAATTCAAAGCATCAATTCATTTTCAAAACAAATACAACATGTTTGCAGAATTTATACCTAAGGAGTAAAATTTATTATGCTTATCAAACGTCCATTGCAAGGGCTATAAAAATTTTCCAAGACACCTCAATGTGTCTACAAGGCCTATAAAAATTTCAGAACAAAAGTCCTTCTCTAACCATGTTAACAAAATTAGACAAACTCGGTGGTCATAAACCACTAAACCTCAGCTCAAGAGTTGAAATTCATAGTTTTTAATCCTAGCAAATGATTGAATAAATTCTAAAGAAAAATCACGATTAAATTTCAATATGTTTCCAATTCTCTGTAAAAACAACATACAATTGTGCCAGAAAATTCGTGAATAGCCACTGCCAGTAGGAAAATTGAAAATTCAGCAAGTAAGGTTTAATATATCTTTAGCAAAAATGATTTTTCCACAACAAGCCAATCCACCAAAGCAAATACATCTATATATATATATATGTAATCAAAGAATAGAACCAGAAAACATCAATTCTAAACTACCAAAATCTGCAAGAAACAGAATTTTATCAAACAAGATAACAAACCCTACTTTGCAAATCTTTAGAGCTTTATACTTCAAAGGTGCTCCAAGTGATTTTCCCTTCACTTCAAGGACTCCCAATCAAGCCCGAAACCTCTATTAGGCAGTGAGGAAGTGATATGTCAAGGTGAGGATTAATGGAGAATTGAAATTTTAATCGGTTAGATTTGTAGTTTATGATGAGTAGAACAAGTTTAGTGAAGGAAGTTTATGGTTTTATCAATTGTAGGTTAGAAAAATGGAGGTTTGAAATCAAGTTGTTATGGTTTTTCTTTGTGAAGAAGCCATGGAGGGTGCTGGTCCTTTGATGGCCAAGAATGAGAAGATGAAATAATGAGGTTAGGTGGCTAAAGTTCATCTTATATTAGGTTAGAAACATCTATTTAATTACAAAAGATAATTCTTTCTAAAAGAAAATAAGATGCGTGGCTAGGATTTGATCTTGTAATTCAAGATTAAATCCTAGCCTTACACTTGGCTCTAAAGGATAAACATTATCCATTTACAAAGGTTAAACTATCTTTTGGTGTTAGAAACCGCACACCGAAATTTCACTAAACAAGTGAAACAGTGTACCCGCGAAATCAAACACTGCCCGAAAAATAATTTCGGATATAAAATCCTTATTTCTACCTATTTCTAACTATAATCTTATAATTTCTCAATTTTGGACATCTCCGGGGCCCAATTCTAGGGTTTCGGCTGTCCTAATGGATCGGTAGGGCCCGCAAGTTACTATTCATTTTTTTTTTTATGAATCCCTTGGACCATCCTTATCATTATTGAAATTGTCAAATTTTTGAAATTATGACTAGTAAAGTCCAAATTAATTTTTAAATAATTTTTAGGGTGTTACAGGAGAGACCTACCATGGTAACAAGTAACTTTTTTGGTATTAAAATCGCATACCGAAATTCTACCAAATGGATAAGCTATTGGTACCCAGGTAAAATAATAATAAATGAAAGGTTATGATTAACCTTTCCATCCACTTGGCATAAAGTGGTTGGTAAAGGTTACTTGGCCACCAAGTAACTTGTACGGTGTTAGAAACTGCACATCAAAACTCTACTGAATTGGTACAACACCATACCTGGGTAATAAGACATTTCCAGAAAATTAATAATAGGTATAAAATATATATTTATAACTATTTCAAGCCCTAACCCTATGTTTCCTCAGTTTTGGGCATCTTCGGGTCCCAATTTTAGGGTTTCGACAATCCCGACAGGCCAGTTTCACTCTGACCGAAAATTTTTTTTTAACACATCCATTAGACCGTTCTCATTATTATTAAAACTGTTGGATTTTTGAAATTATGATTAATAAAAATCAAATTAATTTTTAAATGATTTTTAGAGTGTTATACAGCTCCCATTGCATAATCAATGGGATATAGGTTAGATAGAGTTGAAGCTTCAAATAAAGACATTGAGCTCAGCTTTGAAGATCTGAAGAGTTGCTACTACAATTTCTTCAAGAGCTTAGGAGAAAAGGCCAATGATGGCATGGTATCTAGAACATCCCTTTTTATTGACACGATAAAAGGGAAAGAAAGAAGAAAAATGAAGAAATTCTTTTTGTGCTGAGAAAACCAGGGGTCAAGCTAAGGGGAATGCTTCAAAGACTTCATTTTATGCATGCTCATCATCTTGTTTTTGTTTTCTCATTAAGTTATGTTCTGAACAATTTTTTTTTCTATTAATGCTCTAATTCTTTCTACTTATCATGGAACATTTCATACATTGTGATATTAAAGCTTTGATTAACTTAATTGGTTTCTAGCTTATGACCATTGATATATGTTAGAGTTTATTTTCCATCATGTTCTGATACATCTCATGATCTCCAAGTTAATGCTCTGATACACAAACTAGAGTTATATCATATGCTATCTTGCTCTAATACACATGGTTGAGTGTTATCTCAAAATACAATATGTTGCACTGCTCTATATATATACATATATATATATATATATATATATATATGGATTGCTAACCTCCACATCTTCATGTGTAGGTTAGCATCCTCCTCATTTTATTTTGGACCAAAAAGCCAACACTATTTAAAATAGACCACATGTATTAATGGGGTAAAACTATAAATATATTCTACTACAAATAATGGATGTTCTCTTTCTTCTAACTCATTCTTCCAATACATTTTCTCTCTTCCCATGTTAACAATTCATTTGACAACCTTAAGTGACAATAATCAAAGTTGTTTTCATTGAAAATGAATTTTCTAAAATATATCAGAGCCTTTTTTGAAATGTATCAGAGTATAATTTATTAGACCATTTAAGCTTTCTGATCAAATACAGCTTGATTTTAAGTCATATGAACTCTCTGAACTTAATCAGTATTAGGTTTTGAAAGATGATAATACCTGTGATATTATATTCTTCACTTGGAAATGATACTCGATACAATTTTGTTTAGAGAAGGAGGAGTTTTCAAGTAGCACTTTTAGTGCAAAATTGTGATACCCCAGGTACACGTGTCAATAAACAAGTTCTGTATAGCCTTAGGGTTGCCCGGGACCCACCCATGCTGTTGGGTCCTAGGTTTCATTATGTCTGGATCCTACACCTCCTTGGACGACTATATGTTAGAGCCACTTTCTTGGGATCAAAAGTCCTAGTAATTGTTCCCAATAGCAAAACAAGTTAAAGAGTGATTTTTAACGAATTTTATGAAGCCTCCAAACATTTAGTTTTTAGTCCATAAGTTTAGAAAATCGCAAAGTTTATCGGATTTGAACTAAAACCCAAAATTTGGAATTTGATTGGTTGGGATTTTGATTTTTATGATATTTTATTTGAATCCAAATGGGGATTATTTCCTTATTTACATTTATGTTTTAAAGTTAATGTCCTCTACATTAACTTAAAATTAAGAAATGTAAATAAGTAAGTAGTGAGACAACCCAAATGCCAGGAGCACCCAGAGGTGCTGATAGCAAGTTGAATTAGTTTTATTGTCACCGCTATAGAGGTCCAGGACCGCTATAGTGGTCACAGTGTGTACAGCAGGGCATTTTTGGGTTCTGGGGACCGCTATAGCGGTCCAGGACTGCTATAGCGGTCATAAGTGTGTCTGAGCGGGGAGCACGAGTGTGCTTGACCGCTATAGCGGTCATACACCGCTATAGCAGTGTCAGTAAGCCTGATACAGTGTCAAACAACGCCGTTCCATTTAAGTGATCCCTTACCCCTTTTATATACCCCAAAACTCGAGTTTCACTCCCTATTTCCAAACCGTCCTCCTCTTCCATCAATTTTTCTTTCCTTCTCTCAAATCTACTCCAATCCATCATCCCCAAGCTTCAAAGGTATGTGTATATCTTTGATTTATGTCTCCTTTCTCTTTATTCCTTCATAATCTTCGGTTAGATTTTGTTATTTCTCTCATTATTGTCAAGTGGGGGTGCTCCCTTAATGTTGTTAGAGTTGTGTTAGGGTAATCTAGAGGTACCCATAGATCATTAATGAGTTTTATGGTTATAATGGTAGACTCTAGCTTCATCCTTACTCCCCGGAGCTCTGCCAGAGTTATCCCCTCTTATTCTCCCTCTCTAGGTGAGTGGGCTCAAACTCATGCCCTTATTTTAGCCATTATGACTATGTTTGATGCATGATCTTTGTGAAATATGAGATTTGAGATGAGAAAAAGTATAAAATATGATTATGTCAAGCTAGAAAAAATTGTGATTTATGATGATAGCATAAAACAATGAGTTTTTCAAAACCATGGGACCATGATTGCTACGTTGTATGCTTTAGAAAAAAAAATGTTTTATATGATTAAGAATGGATTTATTAAGAAAATACATGTTGTAGCAACTTTGCTATTTATCAAATATGTTTATGAGTTAGAACACCATTATGTTTTCAAGATTTAGATTTCAAGCTATGTTTTGAATATTTAGTTAAGATAGTTATATATGTGTTAGAGAAATGTGAACAAGAGTATGACTCACCTTTATGGATATATATGTTAAATGATTTTCAAGTTTTATGATTATGAACCCTAGTATTTTGAGCTATGATTTTAGATTACCAAGTATATGAAAAAGATATGATAGTTAAAGATTTGAATTTAGAATTTTTAGTTTTATGGTACCAAGAGGTATGGAATTTAGTATGATTCTTAGCAATTGTTAGATACATATTCTGTGGGCTGGAGATCGGTTTACCTACAAATAAGTGATCCCTTGGGCATGATTCTCACAGCCACAGTTATGCTAAAGTCAAGTTGTTAGAGTTATGTGAATCCAAAACTCCCAGTGTACTAAGAAATTAGGGGCTCTGTTCGCCAGGGACTGAGTACTCATTTTTCAGTTATGGTTTTGTCAAACTAGTTTAGACGATAGCTATAGAGAAACAAACAGTGAGTTAACAGCTGGGAGAAATGATCATTAACCTTGGTACCAAGTTGTCCTTAAGGACAATCTCACAGAATAGAAAACATGTTCTTTCCTGTGCCCGTGTCTGGGCGAAAGGAACAAAGTCTTGAGGGTGGAGCCCGTGTCTGGCACCCATTGGACATTGGTTATGTCATGGTTGACATGCATAATTGGACAGATATCCATGTTTCTTTATTAGAATACTGTTAATTATATTTTCAGGAATTATTGATGTTCTTGTGAGAATATTTGATTTAAAAGATATTATATATATGAGAAATGATTTTCTTATTGGAGTAAGAGCTTAGAGATGTTTTCTTATAAATTTATGAATACAGAGATGTATTTTTAATGAGATTATGCATATGAGTGTGATACCTGAGGTATATGTAGCGGCGGATAAGTTCCATACTGGCCCAGGATCCCTTAGGACCCACTCATGTGGCCGGGTAGGCCCAAGATGCATCAATGACCCTTGAACTGGGTTTAGAGGTGAACTGCCACCGCTATAGCTGTCCAGGACCGCTATCCAGGACCACTATAGCGGTCTACAGTGTAAAACACAGTGTTTCACGTAAATAAGCCCCCACCCCTTTCTAAACACCCCAAACTCGGATTTTTACCTCCAAAACTGAAACCCTATGCTCTTCAACCCTTTCTCTCCCAATCCATCATCAATCATTTTCCTTCCAAGATCAAAAGTAAGTGATTGTTGTTGGTTTATGTTAGTTTTCGTTATGTTCTTCCTTCCCCATGTCATGGGCTGTTGTTTCTCTCCTTTGTTGTCAAGTGGGGCTGCTCCCCTAATATTGTTAAAGCTAGATTAGAGTTGTTTAGAGATTAGTGGAGGCTAATCTTGAGTCAATGTTGCTCTATGGCAGTTGTTGGTGCCATTCCATGCCTCTGAGGTCAAGTTGGTGGTGCCCATATACTTTCGGCTCCAAATGGTAAGTGGGTTCTAACTCATGACCTTATTTTAACCATTATGACTATGTTTGATGCATGATCTTTGTGAAATATGAAATTTGAGATGAGAAAAAGTGTAGAATATGATTTTATATGATTATGTCAAGCTAGAAAAGTTATGAATTATGATGATAGCATGAAAGAATGAGTTTTCCAAACCCATGGGACCATGATTGATGTATAGAGTGCTATGAAAATGTTTTACATATGTTCATGAAGAGATTTAGTGCGAGATTATACCATTTAATAAGCTTTAGTATATCCAAAATGTTTCACGAGTTATGACATACTTATAGCTCAAGACTAGAGATTTCAAAATATGATTTTAGAGTATCAGTTAAGATGTTTTGGCAAAGAATATAGAGCAGAGATGTTTTATTCTAATGTTAGAGATTTCATGATTTGAACCTTTCCATTTTAATCGATGTTATTAGACTTATTAATTTATAAAAGAGGTTATCTTGAGAAATGAGATTTTAGAAAATCCAATTTTGTGCTATTCCAAAAAGATATGGAATTCAGTATAATTCGTAGTGACTGCCAGATACATATTCTGTGAGCTTGAAATCGGAATGCTTGTAAGCGGGTGATCCCTTGGGTATGATTTCACAGTCACAGTTATGTTAAAGTCAGGTTACTAGAGTTGTACGAGTCCAGAGCTTTTAGAGTTTTAAGAGTTTTCATATTTAAATAGTTTTATAAAGAGCTAGAGTATGAGTATGATTGTGTTTAGAGATTTTATGAAATATCTTGATGATTTCAAGAAATAGAGTAATTATGTATGAAAGAGTTTGATTCCCAGATTAGAGTATATAACAGAGATTTAGAGAAAATAATATGTTTATTGAATTAAAGACTAGATGGTAGCTATAGAGAAACAGACAGTGAGGTAACGGCTAAACCCGATCGTTAACCTTGGTACCAAGTTGTCCTGAGAGGACAATCTCATAGAGCAGAGAATAGAACCTATTTAGGTGTCTGCATTAGATCCCAATGGATCATAGAGCATAACATCTTCAGTTCTTAAAGAACCATAGAGCAGAGATTCCTGTTTCTCTAGTAGAGTACAATTGTTTATGTTTTCAGATAGTATTAATGATTTTCAAAGATCATTGATGTTTTAAAAGAATATTTGATTTAAGAGATATTATATATATGAGAAATGATGATATTCTTGTTGAAGTAAGAATTTAGAGATGTTTTTCTATGAATTTATGAATATAGAGATATATTTTCTATTAGATTATATTTAAGGATATCAAATGGTTTGTAACAGATTATAGTTTTAGAGATGCTTGTTTATGAATTTATGGCATGGAAAGTGTTTTCCCGAGAGTAGCTATGTTATGTAAATATTGGAAACGTTTTTCCAGTGCATGTATATCTATATATGGTTGTTGTTGTCCTATGTGGGTGATGGGTGAGAGCTCACTCACTGAGTCCATTGACTCACCCCTCTCCCTTCCTCCTCATAGTTGCAGGTGCAGACGTTGCTCAGCTTACGGTTTGGCAGACGTTGCCATTCTTCGTGGTGAGTCTTACTTTGAAGTAAGGCGTAGTTAGAGTCTTGTTAGAGTAGAGTGCTTCAGTAGATGTGCAGGTAGGATCTGAACCATGCATTATTTTTAGATTTTGTATTTGGTTTCAGTATTTGAAAATTTATGTATCTACTTTCAATTCACATGTGAGGATTTGAAATTGTAGAATTTAATTAGAGTTTATGTAATAAACTAGAGATCTATTTATGATTCAGTTCATGTGATTAATTGGTTTTCAGAGTATGATTAAGATAAATTTCAGAGTTTCTTGTATCAAATATTTCAGTTTTATATTTTCAGATATAAAGCTTAAATAGAGGTTTAGATGAAGATAAGATTTCAAAATCAAAACATATATATTATTTTATACATAAAGAGAGAGATTCAGAGGTCACACGGCTTACGTGGAGATGAGACTCCTCACGTGCTGGTCACGTTCCCCAGGTTGGGTCGTGACAATGAATATCAAATGATTTATGATTATTGCATGCATGATATTTTATGTATATTCCTTGGTTGTCCCATGTGGGTGATGGATGAGAGCTCACTCACTGAGTCCGTTGACTCACCCCTCTCCCTTCCTCTCATAGTTGCAGGTATAGGTTCAGTTTTAACTTAGTTTGGTTAGTTCAGCTTTTTCCTAGCAGTAAGCCTTATTTTGGAGTAAGGCTAAGTATAGGTTTATGTTAGTATTAATAGGCTCTAGTATATTTGCAGGTAGGATTCGAGCTACGCATGTATTTTGAGACATTGTAGTTAATTTCAAAGTTTATGTATTTCCACATATATTACTAGAATTCAAAGTATGGATTTCAATCACTGATTTAGTTTTATATTATGTAATAGATTGGCTAAGTAGCTACAATCCAATTTTTTTTAGATTGAGTAGGATTCATATTTATATCATATGATAACACAGTTTATGATTTCATGATCAACGATTTTGGCCCAGAAGTTCTTAGAGTTGGGATATCACTTCTTGTAACGCCCGGGGATTGCGAAGTCGGGGAGTGATCGCCGGTGAAAGGAGGCACGGACAAGGAGCGGCTCCTGGCAGACTTCAAAGTGGAAGGGTACATGAATGAACCGATTACACACCCGAATGAGAGGGATCCTGAGACTGTATAGGTATGGGACTATACAGTTAAGGAGGACTTATATGAATTGATTTGTACTACCTATACCAACAAGATGCATCTTTTTTTCGGTAGCCCAAACTGAAAGAACTCCACAGTTAAGCATGCTTGACTTGGAGCAATTTTGGGATGGGTGACCTCTTGGGAAGTTTTCCTAGGAAGCGTGCGAGTGAGGATAAAGCATGCTGAAAAGACCCGTGTTGGTTTGTGGGGACAGTCGTCAATCCATAAAGCAGCAGGGGATGTTACAAATGGTATCAGAGCCTGCACCTCTCCCAGTACAGTGTGGTTCGGGGACGAACCAGGCGGAAGCTGGTGGGCATGTAACGCCCGGGGATTGCGAAGTCGGGGAGTGATCGCCGGTGCAAAGAGGCACGGACAAGGAGCGGCTCCTGGCAGACTTCGAAAGTGGAGGGGTACATGAATGAACCGATTACACACCCGAATGAGAGGGACATGAGACTGTATAGGTATGGGACTATACAGTTAAGGAGGACTTATATGAATTGATTTGTACTACCTATACCAACAATATGCATCTTTTTTTTTGTAGCCCAAACTGAAAGAACTCCACAGTTAAGCGTGCTTGACTTGGAGCAATTTTGGGATGGGTGACCTCCTGGGAAGTTTTCCTAGAAAGCGTACGAGTGAGGACAAAGCATGCTGAAAAGACCCGTGTTGGTTTGTGGGGACAATCGTCAATCCATAAAGCAGCAGGGGATGTTACACTTCTAGTTTTATGAATTCAAGTATTATGTTTTAATTAGAAAAGTTGATATTTATTTAGAAGAAAACCTTATTTGAAGTATTATTTACCATAAAGTATACATATAGAGAGACACGTCACCTAAAAGGCTTACATGGGGATGGGATTCCTCACGTGCCGGTCACGTTCCCAAGTCGGGTCGTGACAAAAATCTCATATAAAATATGCAACCGATAAACTTTGCATAGATAAAGGAAGTTTTGGAAGCTTATTTTTAGAACAACATATATATATATGTGTGTGTGTGTGTGTGTGGATTGCTAACCTCTACATCTTCATGCGTAGGATAGCATCCTCCTCATTTTATTTTGAACCAAAAAGCCAACACTATTTAAAATAGACCACCATATTAATAAGGTAAAACTGTAAATATATTCTACTACAATTAATGGATGTTCTCTCTCTTTTAACTCACTCTTCCAATACATTCTCTCTCTTCCTACCCCCTTTTCCTACTGTCCACGTGCTGTGCTCTATACAACGTTATGCTCTGACTTTGCCATATTGCATGAGTATGGGAGTATATTATATTTTTTTCAGATCAGCTTCATAAAACATTTGTTTGGTAGATCGTTTGAAAATAGGGAAAACATTATCTATGTGTTATAAATGGAATAAGCCCCAGTGTTTTCTTAATCGATATACATTAGAATATTAATTTGATAATTTTAAATATTTTACATAAAACTTAGATTAAATAAATTTATTCTTTTTTATGGATAATAAAGCATTTATTGAATAAAAATTTAAGGAAAAAATTTAACCAAAACAAATTATATAGGAACCAAACATTCACCAATTAACACATCATCCTATCATTGTAAGGCTTTAAGATGTGGCTTACAACCAACAAAAAAAAATTATTCTTTACTTGTATCATAGCAATTTTAACAAAGAAGCACTTATATCCATCACAAAATATATGTTACCAAAATTTGTTAATGTCCAAGATACCAATGAGAACAAGATAAATAAACTTCTTGTCAAAGTATTAATTAGCCTGTCTAAGAAATCTTTCTCCAACCTCTTGGCATTCTTCAAACCACAAAAAAAAAACTCATCGGTATCAATATTTATATGAAAAATAAAAGAAATAAAAAAATAATAGCAATAATTAGAAGTTATTAACTCACTTATTTGGAGATTGAGAGGGCAAGACTTGAGTAGCTTTCTTCTTAATTGGACAATTTCGAGCATGATGATCAGTCCCACTACAATTTGGAAAATGACAATAGTGAACCTTCTTGGCAACTTCAACCCCTTCCTTTGGCCCTTGACCCTCGTGGTCTACCTTTTGTTACAAACTTAGAAGGATTTTCAACAATATTCCATCCATCATCATCCAAAGAGCTATTAATTGTATAAGTGTTTGAAAATTGTTGTTCAAAAAGGATTTCCTCCTAAATTTTAGGCATATCCTTGATAAGACAAACAAGTCTTTTCCAACTCCTTTGTAGCATAACTGTAACGCCCCGATTTTTCCCTATGTCCAAATGACCAAAATACCCCTGAGGTCATTTTTAGCCGGGATTCAAGGGTAGCCAGTCCAAGGTATCCTCTAGGGGTTAGTTTGATGTTTGAAGGGGAATGGATGTATTGTTGATGCTGGTAGAGGTGAAAACCTCGATTCCTGGTTTTTCCCGTACGCAAAATTACTAAAATACCCCTGAGGTAATTCGATGCGGGAATTGTTGCCGATTGAATCTGGACGTCACTCAGGAGTTTGAAATATTGTTTTTAAGGGATGAATAATGTCAGTATGATTCCAGGAGGTCCTGGGGAGTTTTGTGCAAAATTACCGTTTTGCCCCTGATTAAGCACATAATGAGCTTCATCGTACGATTAAAGAAACATAGGCAATATTAGGCTCTAATTAAATATTAGTAAATTTTAATTGTTAATCTTGAATCATAATAATTAATTAAGATTAATTGGGGGCCTAAGATTGCTTAGGGAAATTCAAAATCCCTTCCTTAATCTAAGACTTTGTGTCATGTCATATGGAATAGTGTTTTCTCTCTCCAATTCCTTAAATCATGGAAACCATGATGTGATGAGATTCTTCACTAATAAAGGTCATTTTACTCTAATTGAGCATGACAACTCTTTAATCTTGTCTTGTGTGGCCTTAATCATTTGTTATCTTACCTAAACATTCATTTACCAATTCTTAACCAAAAGCCTAATCAAACTTATCTCTAAACACAACTCCTAACATCAAAGAGATGAAAGTATCTTCCATTTCCCATGCCTTCCTCATGGCCGGCCATACCCTCCCATGCATGTTTTTTTTTTTATTTTAACATTCAAACACACTTAAACTCTCATTTCTTCCCATCTACTTTTTTTTGCCAAAGCCTTGTGTCAAAAAAAGTGCTCTCAAATCCTCTCTTCTTTCACTTCTCTAAGACTTCTTTTCTTCCCCGCACTACCATAAGAACCACCTTCCTCCACCACCTCACAACCTCAAACCACCATAAACCACCATCAAGAAATACCACCTTTTCATCTTTACGCATCAAAACTCAAAAGAAAACTTCCTTCCTTCTCCTCTCCTGTTGGCCAAAATTCTTCTTGCTTCAAGAAAAGATTTTTCCTTCTCATTTCTTACACAAGATCAAGCATTTTCTTGCAAACAAGAGACTTCCTTTGGTATTGATTTTCTTTCCTTGAGTTCTTCTTCATTTCTTTGTTCTTTTCCTTGTTTTGAATTCCTTTTTCTCTTCTCTTTACTCTTTTGGGTTTATTATTGTAGAATGGTTAAAAACCATAGCTTGATAATGAGGATATTTGATGTTGGTAGTGATACATTCATTTGTTTGACCTCTAGAGCTCAAGGTTTGATTTTTGGTCTCATGAGAAAAAGTGATCTTGTTCATGTTGTACAAGTTGTTTTTGTTTTGAGCTTCATGATGAGTCCAAGGAAATAAGGTTATTGGAACCATGGTTTTGATGGACTCTAAAGCTCATTTCCATTTTGTGAAGTTGATTTAGGTTAAGGAGTAGTTCTCTAAAAGTGTTAAGGTTGGAGCTTAAAGAAATAACAATGAGATGCATTCATATTTATATTTCAAGCTCTTGCATTCCATATTTAAATTTCAACTCTCGCATATCATATTTATTTTCAAGCCATCACCTAAATCTTAAAGATCTAAAATGGACTTGCATTATCACGTTTATATTTCAAACTCTTGCATTTCATATTTAAGTTTTAAGTCTTGCATATCATATTTATTTTCAAGCTATCACCTTAAATCTTAAAAAATAAGGAAATGGACTTGTGTTTCACGTTTAAAATTCCAAGCCTTGTATATCATATTTATATTTCAAGTTATCACCTAAATGCTAGAGCTCAAGACTTGCCTCTTTCATCTAAAATGGATGCTTTGGTTTTAAAGAGTTGGATATCTTGAAATGGACTTGATGATGAATCTTGGTTTTCATGATGTGTAAAAGAGTTTTGAAAGATCAAAGATCTCAAGAGGAGTAAATGTGTGTTTGATTTTAAGAAAAATGTTGGAATGATGTTAAAAAGGTTTCAGAATGAATGGATATGTTGAAGGATATCAAAACTTGAGTTTTTCAACTTTTGGGGTTTCTGGTAATTGATTACCAATATGATGTAATCGGTTACCAGAGTGTCTAGGATGTCCAAAGATGAGTTTTTGGCCTTGGTAATCAATTACCATCCTCTGTAATCAATTACCAAGATGTTCTTGAGTACCCAGAAAGTATTTTCAGCACTGGTAATTGATTACATAGCCCCTGTAATCGATTACCAGCAGCACAAACGTGTCTGTTTCGAAAAATTGAATTGCGTAATCGATTACCAACTCATGTAATTGATTACCTGAACCTTATATGCGCAAAAAAATGTTTTTTCACTTGAGATAACATGGATCGATAACTTTGCATACCTTACCTTGAATTATATGGATGATAATTGGTACATATATTCTGTGAGCATAGCATGTGCATTAGTTGAGCCCGGTCCTTGATTTCTGGCATATTGGATAGGAGCATATTTATTGTTATATGGAATTGTAACTTGATTTGAGGATATATGCAATCAATGTTGAGTGTGCTTGTATGATTAATTACATGATGATGAGTTATCGCATAATATGACATATTCAATTGATTGAAATGCATGGTTATAAGCATGACATATTGAATAATGTGGTATGATTTGCATTGCATCTCTAGAAGAACATGCTAAGGTAAGTGAATTAAAACATAAGGAAATGATCCTCTAGACTCCCGAATTAAAGGTTATGAGAGTTGATCCAATATATTGGCCCTCTGGACTCCCCGAATTAAAGGTTATGAGAGGTGAGCTGTAACGCCCCAATTTTTACTGTAATTTTTACTGTCATTAGAAATTACTCAATTACCGAATTACCGTAGGTAATTATTACATAAGATTTGAGGCCGAACAATCCTCAATAAAGGAATATAACATTAGAAGAGAGGTTATGAACAATTCATGCGAGAGTCACAAATCCTGAATTTCTGTACGTATAAAATGACCAAAATGCCCCTGAAGTTATTTTACTCAGAAAATGAGGATCGTGGGCCCCACCTATTCTCAAGGGGATATTTTGAGGATAATAAGGGATTGTTTGTGTTATGTGTGTTAATAGAGCAGAATGATCTCAATTTTGAGTTCCGACGCGCGAAACGACTAAAACGCCCATCTGTTGTTTAACTCCGATGTGCGTGCCGACTGAGCCCGAACCTCACTAAAATGTTTTAAAATGTTTTTTTAAGCCATGATTAACCATTGGTTAAGCTCGGGTGGCCTCGGGCAGTTTTTAAGTGAAAGTACGATTTTGCCCCTGGTTTTGGACAGTTTTGCGAATTTCGGGATTTTTGATTCAGATATACGAAACCTAAGCAATATTAGGCTCAAATTAAAGCTTATTAAATTCTAAATATTAATCTAGAGTCAAAATTATGTATTTAGATTGATTAGAACCCAAAATTGCTCAAAAACACCCAAATTGCTTACTAATTCACTTAAACCCTTAACCGTAAATTCTCTAAATTACATGAATACCTTGCCTACACCTAAATAATGCATGGAACACACAAATTTCACTTCTTTGGGTTGTAATGGACGAAATTATTGATGCCATTATGCAGTTGAATTATTGCCAAAAGTTGCACTAAAACAAAATGCCAAAATGTCACCATAAGAGACATAATTCCTTAATTTCATACAACTTTGTCTAAAATGATTTTTCCTCCCTTATTTCTCCTGCAAAATTCCGTCCACTACCTCATCATTTTGGCCAATTAGAAGCCTCAAAATCTTCTATAAATAGGCTTGCTTGAGTGGTCTTGGAATGCTTGGTTCATAACTAGTTTTTAAGAGCACCAAAAACTTTCTTTCTTCCTCCTCTTTGGCTGAATTCTTTCTTCAATTTTTTCAAAGAGATTTTGTTTCATTTCACTTCAAGAAACCAAGTTCTCTTCCTCTTCTTCAACTCAGATTAGGTAGGGAGTAGTTTCTAAATTTATTTCTATGCTTTGAGGAGTTGTGTTTTTAGCTCAAAATGATGAAATTATGAACTTACCTTAGCTTTTCATTTTGGTTTTCCTCTTCAATTTTTATTTAACCAATTCAACCATATGGCCTAGGTGGAACTAAGATGATGGCTTGATGATGAGGACCTTGAGGGTGGATTGTAAATCCATCACAAGTTAGGCCTCTAAAGCTTGAAAATTCCACTTGATGCAAAACTTTAAAGAATAATGCTTTATAATGCTAAAACAAAGATTTTTAGTTTAGAACTTGAAAGATGTATTTTCCTTTTATGTTTTATTTCTTGTTAAGATATGTATTGGGTTGAATTTATAATTCTTTTAAAGTCTTGAAGGAGCTCTAGTAAAGAAACAAAATGAATTTGCATCCATGATTAAGTTTATGCTTTGCATAACCATGTTTACCTTCTATGTCATCACTAAATTTTCAAGAATGAATAAATGAACTTGCATTTCTCATGTTTAAATTTCAAGCTTGTATTTCATGTTTATGTTTCAAGTCATCACTTAATCTTTCAAGATAATAAAGAGGTTGCATCTCATATTTAATTTATGCTCTCACTATATTTTGTAATGGCTAAAAGAATCAGCATGACATGTTTATTTTATGCCATCACCTAAAGATCCTAGAGCTCAAAGACTTGCCCATGTATCACAAGCAAAGAAATATGATTATTGGAGTTAAAGAATTTATTCTTTAAAAAGTCTTGAGATTGGAGCTTAAAAAGATGTAATAATAATTCTCTTCTCCCTCTACTGGTCCTGTGCGGACTACCGGCGCTCGGGTTTCTTAATATTCTCTTCTCCCTCTCTTTGGTCCAGTGCGGATTACCGCTCCAGTTTCTTGTATCATGTTTATATTTCAAGTTCTTGCATCATGTTTAATTTTCAAGTCATCACCTTAAATCTTAAAGATAAAGAAATGAAATTGCATATGATGTTTATAATTCCAAGCTATCACCTTATAAAGATAAGATTAAAATAAGGTTGCATAGCATGTTTATAATTCTAAGATGTCACCTAAATCTCTAAAGCTCAAGACTTACTCCTTTTATCTTAAGTGAGAATTTTAATTGTGAAGATCCTCCCAAATTTGACAAAAGAACTAGTTTCTAAATGAGTTTTAAGGCTTTGCAAGGATTTTACGGGGAACTAGTATTTTATATGCACTTAAAATATGATTCTATGTAATTGCATGAGGTTCATGATTCGGCCACTGATCTGAGTTTAGTATCAATGTGTGATAATGATTTGATATGATTGAAGTTGTGATAATTATGGTTTATTATTAAGAGAATGATTCATAATTGGTTTAGTAACTAATTAGTTCTATAATTGATAATTCTATGTAAGGATTGGATGCTTATTGAATGATTTCCTAGCTTGCATGTTATAGTTGTTGTTGCAAATAATGAGAATGCTTATACATGAAATGTTCTTTTTTATGTAAAATTTACCTTTGTTGCTAGAAGAAAGTGTATCATTGTAAAAGTGTAATTTGGAAAGGTTCTGGCTAAGGAAAGACTTGGTATTTAAGCGTGTCCATTGTGACCCACCTCTCTTTCCTGGGAATCTCCCATATGCATGATTACAGTTGATATATATTATTCTAGCTTAAGACTATAAATGAGAAAATGTTATGATGTTTATGAATTGTATTATGATATAACATGAAAAGATTTAATGGTGACTTAAACTTATAAGAAAATGATCCTTTGGAACCATCAGACTATAGGTGGTGAAAAGGTGATTTTAGCCCCTAACCCGTTCTCTCAAAAGGGTAGAGTCGGGACTTTAGCTTATCAAAGGGATAAGTATATGCTAGTGACGACTAGTAAAGTATGAGCTCATAACCTACATTACTCCCAAAAGGGTGGTGTATAGGGTGGCCTAAGGAAAATAATGATGATGATAAGATTTTAAGTCACCTAAGGCACTAAAGAAATGAAATATGTGCACTATGTCCACATGTAGCTAATATTATATGACGTTCTTTTATGCATGTTATTTGATAATGATGATGAGGAAAATGATGTAATGATAAAGGAAAAGTTCATTGTAAATATGACATGTTAAGATTATGATGCATTATAAGACGCATGATTAAAAATTGACGAACCTCGGTTAAGTATTTGTCCGAACTTAAAATGAATCTTTGCATGCTCACTATTTTAGAATAATCCCGAGGTTCCTGGGGACTTTGATGATGACACTGTAGAAGGAGGTACCTTCATCGAGAATTCTTTAGCAAGATTCTCACTCCCTTTTCTTTATTTCCGTCATTGTCTCCAGATTCAGATGGCGACATTCATCCTGTTCGTTGATACCCCTACTTGGGAATTTCACTATGATCCGGTGCATCGCTCGTATCATTTTGAAGGGAGGTGCGCAGTTCGTGTTTTTATTTACATAGGTCGTCCATTTGCACATCCTGTCCCTAGTTATCGATTTTCTCCTACTTCTCCCTATGGCGATGAAATGGTTTTCAAACATGCACGTCCACTTGATGAAAGGATGTTACGTTCTTATCCCGTTTCATCTGCTGTCCATGGATTTCCAGAGTATGTTCCCAAGACGAGATATTCTGAAACTGATCCTTCAGAGGACACTCCTACTCATGTATATTCTGAGAGCTCTGCTCCTACTCCCACATGTGTAAGAGAGGGTAGTGAGGAAACAGTTCTTCAGCCGAGGTTAGCAAGAAGGCCGTCCATGCGACCCCAGCCTAGTGCATCTCGTGTGTCCCCTCCCGAGGGAGCTCATCAGTGGATCGGATTTATTCCCCCATTTCCAGGACAGTGGCCATAGAGGGTTCTTAGTAGATTTATGTGTGATCATGCACCCTAGTTTTAGGATAACCTTCCCGGCTTATGGAGTTATCTAGTTTAGGGGCATGTATTTCCTTAAGTATATTTTCTTTTATGGGTTTGCATAAGATAATGATGTATGAACATAACCCACCCTTTGAGTGAGGTTATTGTATGTAAATATATGCTATAATGTGCTTATGGATGTTATATGATGGAGCCTAAGTGATATGATGTGATATATTCTTAAACATCTTATTATACTCCGCTTACTTGTTCACGTTGTACTCGGCTCACGTTTTCAATTATGTGTTTTAAAAAAAAATGGCTCGTAATTTCACTAAGTATTTTCAAATTATGAAGAAAGAACCAAAGCAAGGAGTAAAGTCTAGTCATTAATCAGATTCAACCTAGGTGTATCTGGTTAATTACTAGGGTGTTACATGAGCTATTAAAGAGAGATGTTTGCATGTAACATGTTAAGTTTAAGATGACATAAAACATATAGAGATGATCCTCTAGACTCCCCGAATTAAAGGTTATGAAAGGTAATCCAATAAGGTAACATGAGTTACATGGAAATGATCCTTTAGACTCCCTGAATTAAAGGTTATGAAAGGTGATCCTATGCCCCTTATCTCGTACTCTAGAAGTCGAGAATTAGCTTATCGAGAGAATAAGTGGAAGCTAGTAACAACTAGTGAGGTATGAGCTCAAGACTTAGAAATCTCTAAGGAGAGAATTATAGGGTGGCCCCCATGGAAAAGAGAATGAAAAGTTTGAGTCACCTAAAAGATTAACGAGAAAGAGATTATGTTGAAGAGTTGGCATTCTTAATTTCATGACATTTAATTGCGGCATTGATTATTTGTTCATAGTACATCATATTGCATTCCTGTATCAAGACCCATGGTAAAATAGGCGGGCCTCAGATTAATAATATTCGGAACTAATTAATTGAACCTTATATACTTGCCACTCTTTCATAATAAAACCCGAGGTCCCTGAGGACAAAGAAAATGACACTAGCTAGGAGGTGATAGCCTGTGATACCCAGTATATACGTGGCAGTGGATAAGTTTCGTTTTGCCCCGGGGTCCCCTGGGACCGACCCGTGTTGACGGAAAAGCCCCGGGATGCCTGGAGGACCCTTAACACAGCTGATGTGTGAACTGTCAGCACTATAGCGGTCCATGACCGCTATAGTAGTCACAGAGGGGTGATGGAGCATTTTTGGCTCTGGGGGACCGCTATAGCGGTCATGAGAATGTTTTGGGGGTGCTGGACACCGCCATAGCGGTCATGTATGGGGGCAGCAGCGTGGTTTTACTCCATGGAGACCGCTATAGCGGTCTAGGACCGCTATAGCAATCATAAGTGATGGCAGGATCGCTATAGCGGTGTGAACTGTGCACAAATAGTGCAAAACTCGTCGTTTTGCGTTAATGACAACCCCAACCCCTATTTAAACACCCTAACTCAGAAATTTTCCTCCATTTCCGAGCCCTACCTCTCCAAACTCCCTCTCCCACTCCTTTCTCACAAATCCACTCCATTTCTTTCCCTCCCAAGAGATCAAAGGTAAGATTTATGGACATTTCGTGTTCCTTTCCTTCCCATTTCATATCTTGGTGATTTGGTTGTGGTTTGTCTCCGTTTTTATTATGTGGGGGTACTCCCCCAATATTGTTAGAGTTGTGTTTGAGTAATCTAGAGGTTTACGAAGACTAATTTAGAGTTTTATGGCTTTAATGGTAGACGTTGGTGCCATTCCTCCTCTCTGGAGTCCCTGCGGAGTTGACGGTTCACATTCTACCCCTCCAGGTGAGTGGGTTTGAGCTCATGGCCTTAGTTTGGTCATTATATTTTTATTTTCTAGCATTACGGAGTATTTGGAGGATTTAAAATGGATTTTAGTGCAATATGACTTCATGCAAAATATATATATTTCGGTAGAAAAACTCTGTTTGAACTTATGCATAAAAATATGATTTTAGAACCGCATGGGACCATATTTATTTTATAAAATGCTTCATATGATTAAATTCGTAAAATTGATTCGATTATAAATAGATGAGAATTGCTATGACTTACGAGTTGAGATTTAAGAATTTACAAATGCTATAGAACTCCCCTTTTGATATTCAGACCTTTTAGTATAGAAAGAGTTACTGAGAGGAACAGAACTGTGAGTTAACCACCATTATTCCGTTAACCTTGGTATACCAAGGCCCGCCAGGGGCAATTCATCTTGAGTTAGATTTGTCTGCCAGGGACACGGTTCGCCAGGGACCGAAGAGATCATATTAGCTAGGGGCTTTGTTCGCCAGGGACTTAGCACCCTCCCTATAGTTGATGAGCACACTGTTCTCTTGCGTAATTCTTGAAATTTTAATGATTATAATTAATATGTGAAGTAATAGAACTGTTTATAAATGTTGTATTTTACCATTATTTATATATTATGTTTTCCTGTCCCATGTACGGTTATGAGTGAGGATCCACTCACTGAGTTTTGATTTTCAAAACTCACCCCTCTCTTCTCCTTTTTCCACAGATTCAGGTGTAGCACAGGATCCTCCTCTTCCACCTCCTCAGCAGTAGTTTTCTTCAGTATGGGTGAGCTTCGCTTTGGCGTGAAGCATTAGTACTTTTGTTCATGGTAGATGTGCTCCAGTGATGTGACGGGCAAGATCCCCGACTGAATATAGTTTATTTTGCATTTTGATTTTATACCATGATTCTTGTATTTCACAGCATATCACCCATAGATATTTTGTATATGATTACTCAGTTGAGATGTATATTATAGCAATAGTTATGCTATTTATTTATGAGGAAGAGGTCTATTTTACCAATAGTAAGAATTTATGATTAATTTGAAAAATTATCAAATCATGTTTTATGAATTAAAGCAAGCATATAGTACAGTACAGAAATCACGAGGCTTACGTGGGGACCGGTTTCCCCCACGTGCCGGTCACGATCCAAATCGGGTCGTGACAAAGTGATATCAAAGCCATAGCTTTCCCTGCATGTCACTGGAGCAAGTGTCTACAGCTAACACGGCATTTTTGTAAATGGAAGCGCACCCATTTGCATTAACGAAGTGTTACTTGAGGCCTGTTAGGATGGTCAGTCTTGTCTAGGTTCAGATGAGGAGTCTTGTCCATTCTTTTATGATCAGTTCCTTATCCAACCTATCTATGTTTCTCAGGATTCAGTATGCCTCCCCTACGCCACCATTCCTCTCGTCGCCATCGTAGCAGCGGCTCTTCCAGCTCAGAGGCCCGCTTCAAAGCCTTGGAGTAGGCCTTGCCCACGCTTTCAAACATAGTGGCAAGACAGGCTGAGGGTGGGGCCCAGCCAACCCCACTTGTGAGTCAGCCAGTCCAGCCTGTAGTTCAGCCAGCGTAGCCTGTGATCCAGCCACCGGTTAGAGATCTGGATGATTCGGCACTAGAGCTATTTAGGAGAATGGATCTGGCCACTTTTCACGGGCGTTTGATGACGGAGGATCCACATGAGTTCCTCTGAGAGGTATAGAAGATCATTAGAGTCCTTCACTGCTTATCAGAGAGGGTAGCGGAGTTGGCTGGCTTCCAGCTGGGAGGCCAAGCTGGTTTATAGTATGAGGAGTTCCTCCAGGGACGTGGCGACTCAGAGCCACCCACCTGGGAGGGGTTCTGGGCAGTATTCTTGAGGAGATTGCTTTCTGAGAGTCGGCGAGCCCATATGCTTGATGAGTTCCTACGGATTCGGATAACTCAGGGTATGTCAGTGGCAGAGTATGACGAAAGGTTTACCCACTTGAGCCAGGCAGCGTCAGGGTTGCTTATGTCAGAGACTGATAGAGTGAGGCAGTTCATTCAGGGGTTGCCCGAGAAGATGTTCCTGAGCTTACAGCCTCATGTGGGGACTATGGATTATGCCCAGGTAGTAGACATGGCAGTTGGTTTAGAGGGTGGTTTGGCAGAGAGGAGAACTACAGCTGAGGCCAAGAGGGCTAAGACCCATGGCTCTTTTTCTAGTGGAGCCGGATTGAGCCGGGGATAGGGCCAATAGGGCCCACATAGAGCACAACAGAGTAAAGCGGCCTTCTCGGAATCTACGCTGACTCGGCCTACTGCCTCTCTCAGTCAGAGCAGGGGAGGCAGTCAGCCTAGTTGGCATAGCACCAGGCACTCCATCCCTGGGTGTCAGACTTGCAGGAAGAGGCATTCTGGTCAATGCATGATGGGGTTATCAGGATGCTATGGTTGTGGCCAGCAGGGCTATATCAGGAGGAATTGCCCGCTCTTGGGGAGAGCTTCTAGCCAGGGGTCGGCGAACCCCACCGCTCCCGCATCAATCATCTTATCAGTCAGCTACCCGAGAGGGTTCTGTGGCCTCAGTAGGCAGGGGAGCTGGAGGTAGAGGCCCTGGAGGCCAAGGTCAGGGAGGCAGAGGATCTGGAGGCAGAGGCCAAAGTTCAGGGGGACAGCCCCGCTTAGTTGCCATGACACATCAAGATGCGGCGGCATCCAATGCAGTTATCACAGGTATTATGACAGTGTGTTCTTTTGAGGCTTTGTGTTTGATTAACTCGGGGTCCTCGTACTCTTATGTGTCCTGTTTCTTTGCTATGCTATTCGGGAGGTCTCCTACTAGTTTAGAGAAGCCCTTCTATGTTGGGGTACCTTTTGGAGATCCCCTCTACGTCCAATCTATATATAAGGGTTGTGAAGTCAAGGTCGGTGATATGGAGACAGTAGTGGATCTACACGTGTTAGATATGTCCGACTTTGACGTCATCCTAGGCATGGCTTGGTTAGCCTCCTGCCATGCTATGGTAGACTGTTACCATAAGGTAGTGAAGTTTAAGATTCCAGGAGATAGGGTCTACGAGTTCAAGGGTATTAGTTGTTTGGTTCCTTCCAGTTTGATCTTAGCTTTGAGTACCATGCGGCTCATAGATAAGGACAGTAGTGGGTTCTTAGCCTCAATTAGAGATGTAGATGTAACAGTGCCGAGTTTGGAGTCGGTCCCAGTGGTATGTGAGTTCCCAGACGTGTTCCCGGAAGAGTTATCGGGTATGCCACCGGATAGAGAGGTGGAGTTTGGGATAGAGCTTGAGCCCGGAGTGAGGCCCATCTCTATTCCTCCATATCGGATGGCTCCTGCAGAGTTGAAGGAGCTAAAGGAGCAGTTGCAAAAGATGCTTGATAAGGGGTTCATCCAACCGAGTACCTCACCTTGGGGTGCTCCGGTGTTGTTTGTGAAAAAGAAGGATAGGTCTATGAAGATGTGCATAGACTACTGGTAGTTGAACAAAGTGACGGTTAAGAACCAGTACTCCTTACCACGCATAGATGACCTGTTTGATCAGCTCCAAAGGGCTAGGTGCTTTTCCAAGATAGACCTGAGGTTGGGCTACCACCAGTTGAAGATTAAGGGCAACGATGTGCCCAAGACGGCCTTTAGGATGCGCTATGGACACTATGAGTTCTTAATGATGTCCTTTGGGTTAACTAATGCCCCTGCAGCTTTCATGGACCTGATGAACAAAGTTTTTAGGCCGTTTCTAGATCACTTTGTAGTTGTCTTCATTGATGACATCCTAGTGTATTCTAGAAGCGAGGAGGAGCATGAGCAACACTTGAGGATTGTCTTACAGACTTTAAGAGAAAATCAGTTGTATGCCAAATTCTCTAAGTGCGAGTTTTGGCTTGAGCAAGTGGCATTTCTTGGGCATATAGTGTCCAAGGATGATATTTTAGTGGACCCAAAGAAAGTTGAAGCGGTTCAACAATGGCCAAGGCCTTCTACAGTTTCTGAGATCCGGAGTTTCCTAGGACTAGCAGGTTACTATCGGAGGTTTGTCAAGAACTTCTCAAGGATAGCAGCGCCTTTGACCAAGCTAACTCAAAAAGGGGTTAAGTTTCAGTGGTCGGAAGCATGTGAGGAGAGTTTTCAAAAGCTTAAGACTTGTTTGACTACAGCCCCAGTCTTAGTTTTGCCCTCTGGCACGGGTGGTTTTTCAGTATATTGTGATGCCTTTAGAGTTGGACTTGCTTCTGTCCTTATGCAGGATGACTGAGTTGTGGCTTATGCTTCTAGACAACTCAAGAGGCATGAGCAAAACTACCCTACCCATGATTTAGAGATGGCAGCTGTGGTATTTGCCCTGAAGATTTGGAGGCATTACCTATACGGAGAAACTTGTGAGATCTTCACGGATCACAAGAGCTTGAAGTATATCTTCCAGCAAAAGGATCTGAATCTCAGGCAGTGTAACATCCTAATTTTTAACCCAATACTCTAGAACATATTTAGGTTAATCATTAGTCGTTACTTCATAGTTCTCATTTTTACCTTATAATACTTAGCGGAAAATACGGGTAATTTTTTTTTTTGAAATAAAAAGTGAGAGCCGCGTGATGCGATGTATCATGTAACGATCAAATCATACATCTCATAACATCATAGCATAAGGCACAACATGAATAACACTGAATATCATCTCATATATATATATAACTTGCCTACTTATAAGTGTGGGACTTACTTTAGTACAAGGAAAATACAGGAAAGGAAATACACCATAAACTTAAACATGATCTACTCTCCTACCCGAGTGCATCTAATGGGATAACCTCTAAACAAAAGAAGGTTTATCCCCATCTAAGTGGTGTGTGCTCTAACCGGGTACTCCATCGGTCGATCGTCACCTCCTACTGATGTCCGTCTCGTGAACGAGGCAAGTATCCGGGAAACTGGGCGAGCTCCTCGGGCGTAAAGAGGCGGAACGGGGATCGAGAGTGACCCTTGCGATGTGGCCGCGTCTCCGATCGTCATGCAAGTCGGGGCTGAGTCACGGTATCCTCACTGCCCTCCCTCATCAATGGTGGAGAGGGGGCAGAGCTCTCGCTATACGGATGAGTAGGCGGGTCCTCGGACGGGTCGGTCTCCGAGAAGTAGGTCCGGGGCACGTAATCGGGATAGTCTCGCATGGCTAAGGCGGCGGTGTGCATGCGGAGCACTCTCTCGTCATGCGTGCGCGCGCGCTCAAAAACCTGCTCGTCGTTGCCATAGGGTGCAGCCGGGGAGAAGTGATGGGTGTGCACGGGATGAGCGAAGGGGCGTCCTATGAACATGAAAACTCGCACCGTACACTGCCCCTCAAAATGGTATGACCCGTGAGCCGGGTCATAGTGCACCTCCCATGTCGGGGTGTCCACGAACACTACGAACGTCGCCATCTGAAGACGTGACGGAAAGAAAGAGATAGAGGGAGTGAGAATCTTGCTAAAGAATCTCAGTAGGGCCTCCTACTACCTAGGTGTCATCATCTATGTCCTTAGAAACCTTGGGTTTATTTATACAAAATGACTGAGCATGCATTAAGTTCATTTTAAACTTTAAAGTATACTTCAGCCAAGGTCCATTCATTTTAGGATGATCTTAATGTCATGAATGCAACATAATAGAAGATGTATGCATGGTACTACCTCATGCACATACATAAGACATAACATCAAGCCTCATCATACTTAGTGGCATAAAGTGGCAATAGTAACATTCATATGGGACAAACTTTAGTGGCATAATCATAATCATGAAACATCTCTTCCTCGTGGGCCACCCTAAAAGACAATCGAACTGGGGGTGCTCGACCGAACCGGTGTCACCCAGAACGTGTCACATATCTAGGTTATGAGCTCATACCTTAACTAGTCGTCACTAGCTCTTACTTACCACTTAACGATAAGCGTATCATAAATCATAATTCCCGACTATCTGAGTACGGGTTAGGGGGCAAACCTCTTAGCGGTGCTCGGCCGAACCGGTGTCACCTAAGAGTATAAATTGGTACCGATGTCACATGAGTTCTATGGAGGTGCTCGGCCGAACCGGTGTCATCCTAGAACCCATCTTAGTACCTTAATTTTCAAAATCTCTTTAAGTCCCCAAATTTGTCGGAAATTCGGCGGCACAACAGCATTACACCGAATTTCCTTCCAAATTTGCTTTCTGCCACATAAACATATAACCTCATGAATTTCTCATATGAATAACATCATCATCATTTGCATACTACAAGCATCATCATAAAACATTCAAACGCTTACCCTTACGGTAGCTTATGCTTTAACCCTTACGGGTCTTAATCTTGAGATATAGTTCTCTAACATCCGTCGCTCATATTTTTATGCACCTAAGGACTCATAATTAATCATCATTCCTAATCCTCATGTTCATACTTAAATCTGAATAGCATAGGGCAAATTCTCTAACTTGTGTTTACGGGGTTCTAGAACTCACGTTTTAGACCCTTTC
Source organism: Dalbergia cochinchinensis (assembly GCA_031216125.1). NCBI lineage: Eukaryota > Viridiplantae > Streptophyta > Magnoliopsida > Fabales > Fabaceae > Dalbergia > Dalbergia cochinchinensis. The sequence goes on along the minus strand of CM062375.1, from coordinate 26,060,127 downwards.
TCGGTTCCGTCTTTGCCTAAGGTGCTATGAATTAAATCCAAATCAATTATGAGGCATTCCTATGCTTAAGGACTAATTATTAATCATGTTTATCATTTTGTAAGGGTGCTGGACAGAATCCAGAAAAATAAACGTTCTAGGAGTTCTAAACTTGCACTTTTACGGTTTTCTAGTTACTAGTTTCCCTATAGGTGCGAGAATTCGATTCTAATCCAAATGATACCAAGTTTTTCATGTCTAAACAATCTAAATCTGATTATGTTCCCATTAAAACAGTTTGGAAAGAATCCATAAACAAATGGGTTAAAACTATGTCAAATTCCAACTTTACGGTATTTCTAGTTAGCTAGTTTCTTACCTATTATGCATAGGATCGCTTCTACATCATCATATGGTATTTTCACACATTCCAACACATCAAAACATCATCATACAACATCACACTCATCATATCAGAACTGAAAACATTTAACTTCAATAAGAGAGTTAAATTGACATTTCTAGGTACATAAGTTAACTAGTTTCACTTGGAATCAATTTAGAATTTCTAAAACTCTTTGCAAATCATTTTAATTCATCAAGAGGCTAAGAGAAGCCTTAGGTCAATGACCAAAATATATTTCATCTCCTAAAAGGGAATAAAGTCATATCTCATCACAACATAACCTTGAAAAGGTTTGTAAAGCTTTAAGGAAAACTTAGAACATAGACTATTGGTCCTTGTAGCTAGATGAAAACTCATTGCAAGTCCATCATCACTACTTGGCTGAAAATATGCATTCAAAGGATGGTTTCACATTAAACTTTAACTTGGAATGAAATGGGCAAGTCTTTGAGCTCTAGGTTCTTAAGTTACGACATAAAATAAATGTGCTCGTGCTTTTCATTTTTAATCTTGCTTACAAAATAAAGTGATGACATAAGTTAAATATGCAAGGCATAAACTTAAACGTGCAAGCTTGAAAGTAAATATGCGAGGCATAAACTTAAACGTGCAAGCTTGAAAGTAAAATGCAAGGTTCAATTCTTTATTATAGTGCTCTTGGCCCAACAACAATCGACTTTCAGGCCGAAATAGAAAGGCATTCGAGAAATTAATTAGGTGTTAATGCAAGTTCAATTCTTTATTTTAGTGCTCTAGGCCCAACAACAATCGACTTTAAGGCCGAAATAGAAAGGCTTTGAGAATTAAATTAAGTGAAGATGCAAGTTCCATTTTAATCTTTATGTTCTTAGGTGATAGCTTGAAAGTAAAGGTGCATAACAAGAATGTAAACATGAGTGCAAGCATAAGATAAATTATGCAAGTTCATTTTATCTCTCTAGAGCTCTTAACAAGACTTTAAAGGAACTTAAACCTTAACCCAAACTCATCCAACAAGGTAAAGTCAAGCTTAGAGTTCTTAAAACTCAACATAATATTTTTAGGAAATCAAACCATGAAGCTTAGAAAAAATTAAGGAAATGGCCGAAATCTTCAAGAAAAAAAAGGAACATTTTAAAACTCTAGAGTTCATGATCTTGATGATATATTAACACCAACATCATGAGTCCTCATCATTGAGTTCATAGAGCCATTTTAAAACATCATCAAAGCTAAAGTTCTCAAGAGTTCAAGAAAGGAAGAACTAGAAACATTTTTGTTCAAGAACAAAGGTCAAGCTCTAGAGTTTGTTTCAAGTGATGAACATCATCTTGAAACTCTCATCATCAAGCTCTCACTTCTTCATTCCCAAAGGCCCATGGCCAAAAATGAGAAAGAACAAGCAAAGGAAAAGAAGTTCTAAAAAGAATCAAGAGAAACTATGAACATCAAGCTTGAAACAAGAACTTTAAAGAAAAGAATACATGAAAGGAAATCCCTACTTGATGTGATGAACTTGAAGATGGAAAAAGAAGATGAAGATGATGAAGAACTTTGAAGAACTTGAAGAACACTAGAACTTTGAGAGAAAAGAAAAGCTTTGAGTGCTCCTAAACTTAGCAAATGATCTAAAAGTGGTGCAAGCTCCTCAAGGCATTCTATTTATAGAGAAATGAAACAAATGAAGTGTGTGTGTGGGCTGATGTGTTTCGGCCATGAGGGTGCAGAATGGAGGCATCCATGAGTTCCATGAGGTGAGATAATGTGGTCTTGAGGCATGGTGAGGTATGACTCAAAGTATGGTGAGGTATGGTTCAAGGCATGGCTCAAGCATGGTTCTTTGAGTGAGAAAATAATTAAACATGTGGTCAATGGGGGCATGGCTGTTCGGCCATGTTGCAGCCAAGGGGGGAGAGTTTCTTGCATTTTAATTGTGGTTTAGAGTTGTGTTTAGGTGTATCTTTGATTATGCTTAAGATTAGGAATTTGTAAGAAGGTGTTTAGGTAAGGAAAAATGGATAATTAAGGTGGTCTAGACATAATTAAGGAGTGGTCTTGCACCATTAGTGAGTTAAATCCTCAATTTAGAGTCTAAACAACTCTAGACACATTTCCTTGATTTAAGGAATTGGAGAGAGAAAACACTATTCAAGATTCCAAGATTAGGAATCTTGAGTTCTAAAAAAAGATTTAAGTTTAATCTAAGCAATTTTAGGTTCTAATTAACTTTAATAAATTATTTTGACTCTAGATTAATTAGGGAAATTAATTAATCTTCGTTTAGAGCCTAATATTGCTTAGGTTTGCTTAATTACGTTATTAAGCTCAAAAATACTATTCTAGGGGCAAAATCGTAATTTTGCACTAAAACTGCCTGGGACCACCGGGACTTGAACAGAGACCTCTAGACACATGAAAACATGTTTTTAAATCTCGGGGGAAAGTTTTGGGCTCAAACGGCACCTTTACCTGCGTAAAACGCTATAAGGGTATTTTGGTCATTTTGCCCCGAAACTGCGGAAAACGAAATTTTCGCTTCCGAAAGCTTTCTAAGGCCATTCAATCCCCTTCAAACATTGAGTTGACCCTTCGAGGATGACCGAGTTGGTTACCCTCGAATTCGGGTCAGGAAATGACCTCAGGGGCATTTTGGTCATTTCCCTTGGACAGAAAGAATCGGGGTGTTACAGGCAGCGCAGATAGCTAAAGTTATTGAAGGACTATGATTGCACGATCTCTTATCACCCAGGCAAGGCCAACGTTGTAGCAAATGCTCTAAGTAGGAAGTCCATGGGCAGTTTGGCCCACATAGCACCCTTGAGGCGATCTTTGGTAGAGAACATTCATGAGTTAGAGGCAGATGGAGTCCAGTTTGGCATGGGTGAGTCGGGAGCCTTTCTGGCTCATATTAGGGCCCAATCAACCCTAGTTGAACAAATTAAGGCACAGCAAGGGAAGGACCCCAAGCTAGTGAAGCTTATGGAGGATGTATGCTGTAACGCCCCGATTTTCTGTCTGAATGGAAAATAATTAAAATGCCCCTGAGGTCATTTTCAGCTCGGAATTCGAGGAAGGCTGACTCGGCAGTCCTCGAAGGGCCAACTCAATGTTTAAAGGGGATTGAATGACTCTTGAGTGGTTCTGGAGACGAAAATCTCATTTTCTGCAGTTTCGGGTCAAAATGACCAAAATACCCCTAGAGCGTTTTACACGGGTAAAGGTGCCGTTTGAGCCCAAAACTTTTCCCAGAGGTTTAAAACAATGTTTTTACATGTTTCAAATCATCTGTTTGAGTCCCGGCAGTCCCGGGCAATTTTAGTGCAAAATTACGATTTTACCCCTAAAATAGTATTTTTGAGCTTAATGATGTAATTAAGCAAACCTAAGCAATATTAGGCTTTAATCGAAAATTAATTAATTTCCATAATTAATCTAGAGTCAAAATAAATTATTAAAATTAATTAGAACCTAAGATTGCTTAGATTAGATTTAAATCTCATTTCTAAAACTCAAGATTTCACTCTTGGAATCTTGAATAGTGTTTTCTCTATCCAATTCCTTAAATCAAGGAATTGTGTCTAGAATTGTTTATACACTAAAATGAGTTTATAACTCACTAATGATGCAAGAACACTCCTTAATTATGTCTTGACAACCTTGATTACCTATTTTCTCACCTAAACACTTTCTTACAAATTTCTAATCTTAATCCTAATCAAAGATACACTTAAACACAACTCTAAACTACAATTAAAATGCAAGAAAACCCTCCCCATGGCTGATGCAAGTTTCAGCCATCTCTCTCCTTTTTACATCGCATGTTGAATTGTTTCTCACTCAAAGAACCATGCTTGAGCCATACCTTGAACCATACCTCACCATACTTTGAATCATACCTCACCATGCCTCAAGACCACATTATCTCACCTCATGGAACTTATGGGGCTGCCCATGATGCTGTAATGTGTAACACCCCGATTTTTCTGTCCGAGGGAAATGACCAAAATGCCCCTGAGGTCATTTCCTGACCCGAGTTCGAAGGTAACCAACTTGGTCATCCTCGAAGGGTCAACTCAATGCTTGAAGGGGATTGAATGGCCTTTGAATGCTTTCGGAAGCGAAAATTTCGTTTCGCTTGATTTGAGTCAAATGACCAAAATACCCCTATAGCGTTTTTACGCGGGTAAAGGTGCCGTTTGAGCCCGGAACTTTCCCCAAAGGTTTAAAAACATATTTTCATGTGTCTAGAGGTCTCTGTTCAAGTCCCGGTGGCCCCGGGCAGTTTTAGTGCAAAATTACGATTTTGCCCCTAGAATAGTGTTTTTGAGCTTAATGACGTAATTAAGCAAACCTAAGCAATATTAGGCTCTAAACGAAGATTAATTAATTTTCCTAATTAATCTAGAGTCAAAATAATTTATTAAATTTAATTAGAACCTAAAATTGCTTAGATTAAACTTAAATCCCTTTTTAGAACTCAAGACTCCTAGTCTTGGAATCTTGAATAGTGTTTTCTCTCCCCAATTCCTTAAATCAAGGAAATGTGTCTAGAGTTGTTTAGACTCTAAATTGAGGATTTAACTCACTAATGGTGCAAGACCACTCCTTAATTATGTCTAGACCACCTTAATTACCCATTTACCTTACCTAAACACTTTCTTACAAATTCCTAATCTTAAGCATAATCAAAGATACACCTAAACACAACTCTAAACCACAATTAAAATGCAAAGAAACCTCCCCCATGGGCTGATGCATTTCGGCCACATCCTCCCCCTTTGACCACATATTAAATTGTTTTCTCACTCAAAGAACCATGCTTGAGGCCATACCTTGAACCATACCTCACCATACCTTAAGCCATACCTCACCATACCTCAAAGAACACATTATCTCACCTCATGGAACTCATGGAAGCCTCCATTCTGCACCTCATGGCCGAAGCCACTCTCCCCCATGAGCTCCCTCCATTTGTTTCATTTCTCTATAAATAGAATGCCTTGAGGAGCTTGCACCACTTTTAGATCATTTGCTAAGTTTAGGAACACTCAAAGCTTTTCTTTTTCTCTCAAAGTTTTTGTGTTCTTCAAGTTCTTGGAGTTCTTCAAGTTCTTCATCTTCTTCATCTTCTTCTTCCATCTTCAAGTTCATCACACCAAGCAGGGATTTTCTTTCATGTATTCTTTTCTTCAAAGTTCTTATTTCAAGCTTGATGTTCATAGTTTCTCTTGTTTCTTTTTAGAACTTCATTTCCACTCCTTTTTCCTTTTTATTTTCGGCCATAGGCCTTGGAGAACAAAGGAATGAGAGCTTGATGATGAGAGTTTCATGATGATGTTCATCACTTGAAACAAACTCTAGAGCTTGATCTTTGTTCTTGAGCAAAAATGTTTTTAGTTTTTCCTTTCTTGAACTCTTGAGAACTTTAGCTTTGATGATGTTTTAAAATGGCTCTATGAACTCAATGATGAGGACTCATGATGTTGATGTTAATATATCATCAAGATCATGAACTCTAGAGTTTTAAAATGTTCCTTTTTCTTCTTGAAGATTTCGGCCATTTCCTTAAATTTTTCTAAGCTTCACGGTTTGATTTCCTAAAAATATTATGTTGAGTTTCAAGAATTCTAAGCTTGACTTTACCTTGTTTGGATGAGTTTGGGTTATGGTTTAAATTCCTTAAAGTCTTGTTAAGAGCTCTAGAAAGATAAAATGAACTTGCATAATTTATTTTATGCTTGCATTCATATTTACATTCTTGCTATGCATCTTTACTTTCTAGCTATCACCTAAGAACATAAAGATTAAAATGGAACTTGTATCATCACTTAATTTAATTCTCGAAGCCTTTCTATTTCGGCCTTAAAGTCGATTGTTGTTGGGCCTAGAGCACTAAAATAAAGAATTGAACTTGCATTACCACCTAATTAATTTCTCGAATGCCTATCTATTTCGGCCTTAAAGTCGATTGTTGTTGGGCCAAGAGCACTAAAATAAAGAATTGAACCATGCATATTTACCTTCAAGCTTGCACGTTTAAGTTTATGCCTCGCATATCTACTTTCAAGCTTGCACGTTTAAGTTTATGCCTTGCATACTTAAATTTAAGTCATCACTTTACTTTGTAAGCAAAATTAAAAATGAAAAGCATGAGCACGTTTAGTTTATGTCGTAACTTAAGAACCTAGAGCTCAAAGACTTGCCCATTTCATTCCAAGATAAAGTTAAATGTGAATGTATTCCTTGAATGCATAATTTCGGCCAAGTAGTGATGATGGACTTGCAATGAGTTTTCATCTAGCTACTAGGACCAATAGTCTATGTTTTAAATTTTCCTTAAAGCTTTACAAATCTTTATAAGGTTATGTCATCACAAGTTGTGATTCTATTATCTTTTAGGGGATAGAATATGTTTTGGTCAGTGACCTAAGGCTTCTCTTAGCCTTTTGATGAATTAAAATGATTTGCAAAGAGTTTTTAGAAATTCTAAATTGATTCCAAGAGAAACTAGTTAACTTATGTACCTAGAAATGTCAATTTAACTCTCTCATTTAAGATAAATGTTTTGGGTTCTGATGTGATGAGTGTGATGCTGTATGATGATGTTTTGATGTGTTGGAATGTGTGAAAATATCATGTAATGATGTAGAAGCGATCCTATGCATGATAGGTAAGAAACTAGCTAACTAGAAATACCGCAAAGCTAGAATTTAACATAGTTTTGACCTATTTGTTTATGGAACTAATCCAAACTGTTTTAATGAGAACATAATCAGACTTAGATTGTTTAGACATGAAAAACTTGGTATCATTTGAATTAGAATTGAATTCTAGCACCTATGGGGAAACTAGTAACTAGAAAACCGTAAAAATGCAAATGTAGAACTCTTAGAACATTTAATTTTCTGGATTCTTTCCAGCACCCTTGCAACATGATAAACATGATTAATAATTAGTCCTTAAGCATAGGAATGCCTCATAATTGATTTAGATTTAATATATAGCGCCTTCGGCGAAAACAGAACCGAGAAAGGGTCTAAAACGTAAGTTCTAGAACCCCGTAAATACAAGTTAGAGATTCTGCCCTATGCTTTTCAGATTTAAGTATGAACATGAGGATTAGGAATGATGATTAAATATGAGCCCTTAGGTGCATAAAGATATGAGCGACGGATGTAGAGAACTATATCTCAAGATTAAGACCCGTAAGGGTCAAAGCATAAGCTACCGTAAGGGTAAGCGTTTGGATGTTTTATGATGATGCATGAAGTATGCTAATGATGATGATGTTATTCATATGAGGAATTTATGAGGTTATATGTTTATGTGGCATAAAGCAAATTTGGAAGGAAATTCGGTGTAATGACCGTTGTGCCGCCGAATTTTCGACAAATTTGGGGACTTAAAGTGATTTTGAAAATTAAGGTACTAAGATGGGTTCTAGGATGACACCGGTTCGGCCGAGCACCTCCATAGAACTCATGTGACATCGGTACCATTTTACACTCTTAGGTGACACCGGTTCGGCCGAGCACCCCTAAGAGTTTTGCCCCCAACCCGTACTCAGATAGTCGGGATTTATGATTTATGATACGCTTATCGTTAAGTGGTAAGTAAGAACTAGTGACGACTAGTTAAGGTATGAGCTCATAACCTAGATGTATGACACGTTCTGGGTGACACCGGTTCGGCCGAGCACCCCCAGTTTGATTGTCTTTAGGGTGGCCCATGAGGAAGAGAAGTTTCATGATTATGATTATGTCACTAAGTTTTGTCCCATATGAATGTTACTATTGCCACTTTATGCCACTAAGTATGATGATGCTTGATGTTATGTTTTATGTATGTGCATTAGGTAGTGCCATGCATACATTTTCTATTATGTTGCATCCATGACATTAAGATCATCCTAAAATGAATGGACCTTGGCTAAAATATATTTTAAAGTTTAAAATGAACTTAATACATGCTCAGTCATTTTGTATAAATAAACCCAAGGTTCCTGAGGACGTAGATGATGACACCTAGGTAGTAGGAGGCCCTACTGAGATTCTTTAGCAAGATTCTCACTCCCTCTATCTGTTCCTTTCCGTCACGTCTTCAGATGGCGACGTTCGTAGTGTTCGTGGACACGCCGACATGGGAGGTGCACCATGACCCGGACCACGAGTCATTCCATTTTGTGGGTCGATGCACAGTTAGAGTATTCATGTTCATGGGTCGACCCTTCACTCCCCCTGTACATTCCCATCGTTTCTCCCCCGTCTCACCTTTTGGCGATGACTTGGTGTTCGAGCGCGCACGTCCCCAAGACGAGAGGCTACGCCGTACCCCACCGTCCCGCCTGGTCGCTCGAGACTACCCCCAGTACGTGCCCCGTTGCCCGTCATCTTTCTCGGAGACGGATCCTTCTGAGGATTCGGCCACCCAGGTACCCTCCGAGGGATCATCCCCCACCATACCCATGGACTTTGGAGAGGATAGCGAGCCCACCGTGACTCAGCCGAGGCGTGCACGACGACCGGAGATGCGGCCATACCGAGGGGATCCCACTCGATCCCCATTCCGTCTCTTCACGCCGAGGAGCTCGCCCAGTTTCCCGGATATTTGCCTCGCTCACGAGATAGTCGCCAGTAGGAGGCCGTGGATGGCCCGGGTTAGAGCACACATCACTTAGATGGGGATAAACCTTCTTTTGTATAGAGGTTACCCCATTAGATGCACTCGGGTAGGGGAGTAGATCATGTTTATGTTTATGTTGTATTTCCTTTCCTGTATTTTCCTTGTACTAAACTAAGTCCCACACTTATAAGTGGGCAAATTATATATATATGAGATGATCTTCAGTGTTACTCATGGTGTGCCTTATGTTATGATGTTGTGAGACATTTGTTTACCATACATGGTTTACCGCTTATCGCATCACGCGGCTCTCACTTTTATTTCAAAAAAAAATTACCCGTATTTTCCGCTAAGTAATTCAAAGTTAAATGAGAACTATAAAGTAACAGACTAATGATTAACCTAAATATGTTCTAGAGTATTGGGTTAAAAATTAGGATGTTACATAATGGCTAAAGCCCTTACCCCCATATGCACCTTGCATTTGTTTCATTTCTCTATAAATAGCTTGCTTGGGTGAACTTGCATCATTTGTTTCATTTCTCTAGAGTTTCAAATGTTTTCTTTTCTTCTTAAAAGTTTCGGTTCCTTTTCCTTTCCTTTCTTCACATTTTCGGCCATGTTGGCCAATGAGGTTCTCAATGGCTTGATGATGAGAGCTTCTAGATGATGAGTAGGTGTTCATCACAATGAGGTCTCTAGAGCTTGAGTTTTAATGTTGTCTATGACCATATCTCAAGAAAAGAAACTGTGTTTTTAAAGAACCTTTGAGGTTCACTCTTGTCTTTACTTTATCTTGTCATGATAGGTTTGGGTTGAGGTTTAAGTTCCTTCAAAAGTCTTGTATGAGCTCTAATAAGAAATAAATGTGTAACACCCCGATTTTTCTGTCTGAGGGAAATGACCAAAATGTCCCTGAGGTCATTTCCTGACCCGAATTCGAGGATAACCAACTCGGTTGTCCTCGAAGGGTCAACTCAATGTTTGAAGAGGATTGAATGGCCTTTGAATGCTTCCGGAAGCGAAAATCTCGTTTTCATAGCTTGGTCAAAATGACCAAAATACCCCTATAGCGTTTTTACGCGGGTAGAAGTGCCGTTTGCGCCCAAAACTTTCCCCAGAGGTTTAAAAACACGTTTTCATGTGTCTAGAGGTCTCTGTTCAAGTCCCGGTGGTCCCAGGCAGTTTTAGTGTAAAATTACGATTTTGCCCCTAGAATAGTGTTTTTGAGCTTAATGATGTAATTAAGCAAACCTAAACAATATTAGGCTCTAAACGAAGATTAATTAATTTCCCTAATTAATCTAGAGTCAAAATAATTTATTAAATTTAATTAGAACCTAAAATTGCTTAGATTAAACTTAAATCCCTTTTTAGAACTCAAGATTCCTAGTCTTGGAATCTTGAATAGTATTTTCTCTCTCCAATTCCTTAAATCAAGGAAGTGTGTCTAGAGTTGTTTAGACTCTAAATTGAGGATCTAACTCACTAATGGTGAAAGACCACTCCTTAATTATGTCTAGACCACCCTAATTATCCATTTTCCTTACCTAAACACTTTCTTACAACTTCCTATTCTTAATCCTAATCAAAGATACACCTAAACACAACTTTAAACCACAATTAAAATGCAAAGAACCCTCCCCCATGGCTGATGAAGTTTCGGCCACCTCTCTCCCAATTACCACACATATTAAATTGTTTTCTCACTCAAGAACCATGCTTGAGGCCATACCCTGAACTATACCTCACCATACTTTAAGCCATACCTCACCATGCCTCAAGACCACACTATCTCACCTCATGGAACTCATGGGATGCCCTCCAATTTGCACACATGGCCGAAGCACTCCCCCCCATTCACACCCTTCATTTGTTTCATTTCTCTATAAATAGAATGCCTTGAGGAGCTTGCACCACTTTTAGATCATTTGCTAAGTTTAGGAACCCTCAAAGCTTTTCTTTTTCTCTCAAAAGTTCTTGTGTTCTTCAAGTTCTTGGAGTTCTTCATCATCTTCATCTTCTTCTTCCATCTTCAAGTTCATCACACCAAGTAGGGATTTCCTTTCATGTATTCTTTTCTTTAAAGTTCTTGTTTCAAGCTTGATGTTCATAGTTTCTCTTGTTTCTTTTTAGAACTTCTCTTCCACTCCTTTTTCCTTTTCATTTTCGGCCATAGGCCTTGGAGAACAAAGGAATGAGAGCTTGATGATGAGAGTTTCATGATGATGTTCATCACTTGAAACAAAATCTAGAGTTTGATCTTTGTTCTTGAGCAAAAATGTTTCTAGTTCTTCCTTTCCTGAACTCTTAAGAACTTTAGTTTTGATGGTGATTTAAAATGGTTCTAAGGACTCAATGATGAGGTCTCATGATGTTGGTGTTAATATATCATCAAGATCATGGACTCTAGAGTTTCAAAATGTTCTTTTGTTCCTTGAAGTTTCGGCCATTTCCTTTCTTTTACATGTAAAATGTTTTGATTTTCTAAATACGTTATGTTGAGTTCTAAGAACTCTAGACTTTACTTTGTCTTAGTTTGATGAGTTTGGGTTGAGGTTTAAGTTCCTTTAAAGTCTTGTTAAGAGCTCTAGAAAGATAAAATGAACTTGTATAATTTATTTTATGCTTGCACTCATATTTACATTCTTGCAATGCATCTTTACTTTCAAGCTATCACCTAAGAACATAAAGATTAAAATGGAACTTGCATCATCACTTAATTTAATTCTCAAAGCCTTTCTATTTTGGCCTTAAAGTCGATTGTTGTTGGGCCTAGAGCACTAAAATAAAGAATTGAACTTGCATCATCACCTAATTAATCTCAACGCCTATCTATTTCGGCCTTAAAATCGATTGTTGTTGGGCCAAGAGCACTAAAATAAAGAATTGAACCTTGCATCTTTACTTTCAAGCTTGCACGTTTAAAGTTTATGCCTCGCATATTTACTTTCAAGCTTGCACGTTTAAGTTTATGCCTTGCATATTTATCTTACGTCATCACTTTATTTTGTAAGCAAAGATTAAAAATGAAAAGCATGAGCACGTTTATTTTATGCCATAACTTAAGAACCTAGAGCTCAAAGACTTGCCCATTTCATTCCAAGTTAAAGTTTAATGTGAAACCATTCTTGAATGCATGTTTCGGCCAAGTAAGTGATGATGGGCTTGCAATGAGTTTTCATCTAGCTACGATGACTAATAGTCTATGTTCTAAGTCTTCCTTAAAGCTTTACAAATCTTTTCAAGGTTATGTTATCATGAGAGATGACTTTATTCCCTTTGTTTGATCTTTGTTCTTGAGCAAAAATGTTTCTAGTTCTTCCTTTCCTGAACTCTTAAGAACTTTAGTTTTGATGGTGATTTAAAATGGTTCTAAGGACTCAATGATGAGGTCTCATGATGTTGGTGTTAATATATCATCAAGATCATGGACTCTAGAGTTTCAAAATGTTCTTTTGTTCCTTGAAGTTTCGGCCATTTCCTTTCTTTTACATGTAAAATGTTTTGATTTTCTAAATACGTTATGTTGAGTTCTAAGAACTCTAGACTTTACTTTGTCTTAGTTTGATGAGTTTGGGTTGAGGTTTAAGTTCCTTTAAAGTCTTGTTAAGAGCTCTAGAAAGATAAAATGAACTTGTATAATTTATTTTATGCTTGCACTCATATTTACATTCTTGCAATGCATCTTTACTTTCAAGCTATCACCTAAGAACATAAAGATTAAAATGGAACTTGCATCATCACTTAATTTAATTCTCAAAGCCTTTCTATTTTGGCCTTAAAGTCGATTGTTGTTGGGCCTAGAGCACTAAAATAAAGAATTGAACTTGCATCATCACCTAATTAATCTCTCGAACGCCTATCTATTTCGGCCTTAAAATCGATTGTTGTTGGGCCAAGAGCACTAAAATAAAGAATTGAACCTTGCATCTTTACTTTCAAGCTTGCACGTTTAAAGTTTATGCCTCGCATATTTACTTTCAAGCTTGCACGTTTAAGTTTATGCCTTGCATATTTATCTTACGTCATCACTTTATTTTGTAAGCAAAGATTAAAAATGAAAAGCATGAGCACGATTATTTTATGCCATAACTTAAGAACCTAGAGCTCAAAGACTTGCCCATTTCATTCCAAGTTAAAGTTTAATGTGAAACCATTCTTGAATGCATGTTTCGGCCAAGTAAGTGATGATGGGCTTGCAATGAGTTTTCATCTAGCTACGATGACTAATAGTCTATGTTCTAAGTCTTCCTTAAAGCTTTACAAATCTTTTCAAGGTTATGTTATCATGAGAGATGACTTTATTCCCTTTGTTTGATCTTTGTTCTTGAGCAAAAATGTTTCTAGTTCTTCCTTTCCTGAACTCTTAAGAACTTTAGTTTTGATGGTGATTTAAAATGGTTCTAAGGACTCAATGATGAGGTCTCATGATGTTGGTGTTAATATATCATCAAGATCATGGACTCTAGAGTTTCAAAATGTTCTTTTGTTCCTTGAAGTTTCGGCCATTTCCTTTCTTTTACATGTAAAATGTTTTGATTTTCTAAATACGTTATGTTGAGTTCTAAGAACTCTAGACTTTACTTTGTCTTAGTTTGATGAGTTTGGGTTGAGGTTTAAGTTCCTTTAAAGTCTTGTTAAGAGCTCTAGAAAGATAAAATGAACTTGTATAATTTATTTTATGCTTGCACTCATATTTACATTCTTGCAATGCATCTTTACTTTCAAGCTATCACCTAAGAACATAAAGATTAAAATGGAACTTGCATCATCACTTAATTTAATTCTCAAAGCCTTTCTATTTTGGCCTTAAAGTCGATTGTTGTTGGGCCTAGAGCACTAAAATAAAGAATTGAACTTGCATCATCACCTAATTAATCTCTCGAACGCCTATCTATTTCGGCCTTAAAATCGATTGTTGTTGGGCCAAGAGCACTAAAATAAAGAATTGAACCTTGCATCTTTACTTTCAAGCTTGCACGTTTAAAGTTTATGCCTCGCATATTTACTTTCAAGCTTGCATCGCTTAAGTTTATGCCTTGCATATTTATCTTACGTCATCACTTTATTTTGTAAGCAAAGATTAAAAATGAAAAGCATGAGCACGTTTATTTTATGCCATAACTTAAGAACCTAGAGCTCAAAGACTTGCCCATTTCATTCCAAGTTAAAGTTTAATGTGAAACCATTCTTGAATGCATGTTTCGGCCAAGTAAGTGATGATGGGCTTGCAATGAGTTTTCATCTAGCTACGATGACTAATAGTCTATGTTCTAAGTCTTCCTTAAAGCTTTACAAATCTTTTCAAGGTTATGTTATCATGAGAGATGACTTTATTCCCTTTGTTTGATCTTTGTTCTTGAGCAAAAATGTTTCTAGTTCTTCCTTTCCTGAACTCTTAAGAACTTTAGTTTTGATGGTGATTTAAAATGGTTCTAAGGACTCAATGATGAGGTCTCATGATGTTGGTGTTAATATATCATCAAGATCATGGACTCTAGAGTTTCAAAATGTTCTTTTGTTCCTTGAAGTTTCGGCCATTTCCTTTTTTTTACATGTAAAATGTTTTGATTTTCTAAATACGTTATGTTGAGTTCTAAGAACTCTAGACTTTACTTTGTCTTAGTTTGATGAGTTTGGGTTGAGGTTTAAGTTCCTTTAAAGTCTTGTTAAGAGCTCTAGAAAGATAAAATGAACTTGTATAATTTATTTTATGCTTGCACTCATATTTACATTCTTGCAATGCATCTTTACTTTCAAGCTATCACCTAAGAACATAAAGATTAAAATGGAACTTGCATCATCACTTAATTTAATTCTCAAAGCCTTTCTATTTTGGCCTTAAAGTCGATTGTTGTTGGGCCTAGAGCACTAAAATAAAGAATTGAACTTGCATCATCACCTAATTAATCTCTCGAACGCCTATCTATTTCGGCCTTAAAATCGATTGTTGTTGGGCCAAGAGCACTAAAATAAAGAATTGAACCTTGCATCTTTACTTTCAAGCTTGCATCGTTTAAAGTTTATGCCTCGTGATATTTACTTTCAAGCTTGCACGTTTAAGTTTATGCCTTGCATATTTATCTTACGTCATCACTTTATTTTGTAAGCAAAGATTAAAAATGAAAAGCATGAGCACGTTTATTTTATGCCATAACTTAAGAACCTAGAGCTCAAAGACTTGCCCATTTCATTCCAAGTTAAAGTTTAATGTGAAACCATTCTTGAATGCATGTTTCGGCCAAGTAAGTGATGATGGGCTTGCAATGAGTTTTCATCTAGCTACGATGACTAATAGTCTATGTTCTAAGTCTTCCTTAAAGCTTTACAAATCTTTTCAAGGTTATGTTATCATGAGAGATGACTTTATTCCCTTTTAGAAGATGAAATATATTTTGGTCATTGACCTAAGGCTTCTCTTAGCCTCTTGATCAATTAAAATGATTTGCAAAGAGTTTTGGAAATTCTAAATTAATTCCAAGAGAAACTAGTTAACTTATGTACCTAGAAATGTCAATTTAAATCCTTTACTGAAGCTAAATGTCTTCGGTTCTGATATGATGAGTGTGATGCTGTATGATGATGTTTTGATGTGTTAGAATGTGTGAAAATATCATATGATGATGTAAAAATGATTCTATGCATAATAGGTAAGAAACTAGCTAACTAGAAATACCGTAAAGCCAGAATTTAACATAGTTTTGACCCATTTGTTTTTGGAACTTATCCAAAATGTTTTAATGGGAGCATAATCAGAATAGGATTGTTTAGACATGAAAAACTTGGTGACATTTGGATTAGAATCGAATCCTAGCACCTATAGGGAAACTAGTAACTAGAAAATCGTAAAAGTGCAAGTTTAGAACTCTTAAGAACAATTATTTTCTGGATTCTGTCCAGCACCCTTACAACATGATTAATAATTAGTCCTTAAGCATAGGAATGCCTCATAATTGATTTAGATTTAATTCATAGCGCCTTAGGCGAAGACGGAACCAAGAAAGGGTCTAAAACGTAAGTTCTAGAACCCCGTAATCACAAGTTAGGAATTCTGCCCTATGCTATTCAGATTTAAGTGTGAACATGAGGATTATGGATGATGTTTAATTACGAGCCCTTAGGTGCATAAAATATGAGCGACGGATGTTAGAGAACCATATCTCATGATTAAGACCTGTAAGGGTCAAAGCATAAGCTACCGTAAGGATAAACGGTTGAATGTTCCATGATGATGTATGTGGTATGTAAATGATGATGATGTTATTCATATGAGGAATTCATGAGGATATATGTTTATGTGGCATAAAGCAAATTTGGAAGGAAATTCGGCGTAATGCCTTTGTGCCGCCAAATTCCCAACAAATTTGGGGACTTAAAGAGATTTTGAAAATTAAGGTACTAAGATGGGTTCTAGGATGACACCGGTTCGGCCGAGCACCTCCATAGAACTCATGTGACATCGGTACCATTTTATACTCTTAGGTGACACCGGTTCGGCCGAGCACCCCTAAGAGGTTTGCCCCCTAACCCGTACTCAGATAGTCGGGATTTATGATTTATGATACGTTTATCGTTAAGTGGTAAGTAAGAACTAGTGACGACTAGTTAAGGTATGAGCTCATAACCTAGATATGTGACACGTTCTGGGTGACACCGGTTCGGCCGAGCACCCCCAGTTCGATTGTCTTTTAGAGTGGCCCATGAGGAAGAGAAGTTTCATGATTATGATTATGTCACTAAGTTTGTCCCATATGAACGTTACCATTGCCACTTTATGCCACTGATTATGATGATGCTTGATGCTATGTTTTATGTATGTGCATTAGGTAGTGCCATGTATACATCTTCTATTATGTTGCATTCATGACATTAAGATCATCCTAAAATGAATGGACCTTGGCTAAAGTATGTTTTGAAGTTTAAAATGAACTTGAGGCATGTTTAGACATTTTGTATAATTAAACCCAAGGTTCCTGAGGACGTAGATGATGACACCTAGGTAGTAGGAGGCCCTACTGAGATTCTTTAGCAAGATTCTCACTCCCTCTATCTCTTTCTTTCCGTCACGTCTTCAAATGACGACATTCGTAGTGTTCGTGGACACGCCGACATGGGAGGTGCACCATGACCCGGACCACGGGTCGTTCCATTCTGTGGGTCGATGCACGGTTAGAGTATTCATGTTCATGGGTCGACCCTTCACTCCCCCTGTACATTCCCATCGTTTATCCCCCATCTCACTTTTTGGCGATGACCTGGTGTTCGAGCGCGCACGTCCCCGAGAGGAGAGGCTACGCCGTACTCCACCATCCGCGTCCGCCCTCCGAGACTACCCCCAGTATGTGCCCCGTTGCCGGTCGTCTTTTTCGGAGACGGATCCTTCCGAGGATTCGGTGACCCAGGTACCCTCCGAGGGATCTTCCCCCACCATACCCATGGACCTTGGGGAGGGTAGCGAGCCCACCGTGACTCAACCGAGGCTTGCACGACGACCGGAGATGAGGCCGGGCCATGGAGGTCACTCCCGAGCCCCGTTCCGCCTATTCTCGTCGGAAGAGCTTGCTCAGTTTCCTGGTTATGTGCCACGCTCGAGGGATAGTCGCCAGTAGGAGGCCGTGGATGGCCCGAGTTAGAGCACACACCACTTAGATGGAGATAAACCTTCTTTTGTTTAGAGGATTATCCCATTAGATGCACTCGGGTAGGGGAGTAGATTATGTTTAAGTTTATGTCGTATTTCCTTTCATGTATTTCCCTTGTACTAAATTAAGTCCCACACTTATAAGTGGGCAAGTTATATATATATGAGATGATGTTCAGTGTTATTCATGGTGTGCCTTATGCTATGACGTTATGAGATGTATGTTTTGTTCGTTACATGATATATCGCATCACGCGGCTCTCACTTTGTATTTCAAAAAAAAAAATTTACCCGTATTTTCCGCTAAGTATTTCTAAATAAATATGAGAACTATGAAGTAACAGACTAATGATTAACCTAAATATGTTCTAGAGTATTGGGTTAAAAATTAGGATGTTACAAAATGGACTAGCATTCATATTTATATTCAAGCTTATGCATTACATATTTATTTTGAGCTTTACATTCATATTTAATTTCCAAGCCATCACTTAAAGTTAAAGGATAAAGAATGGATTGCATCTCATATTTATATTCTTGTCTAACATATTTACTTTTCATCACTAAAGAACATAAAGATTTAAAATGAGAATTGCACCATCACCTAACTAAATCTCAAAGCCTTTCTATTTTGGCCTTAAAGTCAATTGTTGCTGGGCCTAGAGCACTAAAATAAAGAAATGAACTTGCATATTTATATTTTAAAGTTTTGCATATTTATATTTCAAGTCTTGCATATTTAATTCAAGCTTTGCATATTTATAATTCAAGTCTTGCGTATTTACTTTAAGCTCTCACTTTATTTTGTAATGAAGAATAAAAATGAAGTGCATAGCATGTTTAAATTATGTCATCACTTAAAGACCTTAGAGCTCAAGGACTTGCCCATTTTATCTCAAGTTAAAGTTTAATGTGGGAGCATTCTTTGAATGCATGATTTCGGCCGTGTAGTGATGATGAACTTGGAATGAGTTTCATCTAGCTTCAAGGACCAATAAGTCAAGTTTTAAGAATCCTTTTAAATCTCATGAATTTGTTTGAGTTTAAGAGCAACAAGGTTCTATGAATTTAGCTCTCTTTATGGAGGGATCAAGTGGTCACCGACCTAAGGATGTTTTAGCCTCTTTTATAAAATAAATTGGTTTGCAAAAGAGTTTTAAAGGTTCTAAATTGGTTCCAAGAGAAACTAGCACCTTATATGTCTTAGAAGCATCAAGTTATGCACCTTCTTGGGGACTTGATGTTTCGGCCTTGTCATGATGAGTGTGTTGTTGTGTGATGATGTTTTGATGTGTTATAATGTGTGGAAATAATGTATGATGAGGTAGGAACACTTCTATGCATGTTAAGAGAGAAACTAGCTTTCTAGGAAAAATCGTAAAGTCAAGATCAAGATTTAGCATAGTTTTAATCCATTTTATTTTTGGACACTGCCCAAACTGTTTCAATGGGAATATAATCAGATTAGGATTGTTTAATCATGAAAAATTTGGTTACAATTGAAGTAGGATTGAATTTTAGCACCTATAGAGAAACTAGTAACCGCAATTCTAAAACTCTTAGAACATTTAATTTTTAGAATCTGTCCAGCAACCTTATAATGTAGAGAACATGGCTTATAATTAGCTCTTAGACATAGGAATGTCTCATAATTGGTTTAAGACGAACTTATAGCACCTTAGGCGAAGACAGAACCAAGAAAGGGTCTAAAACGTAAGTTCTAGAACCCCGCAATTTTAAGTTTATAATGTTACCCCTAAGGAATGATGTTGTTCAGATTTAATAGAGAGCATAAATAATAATGAGATCTATTAGAAGAGAACCCTTAGGTGCATAAAAGGTTGATAGAAGATGATAGGTTAATTACATCACAAGTTTAAGGCCCGTAAGGGGTCAAAGCATAAGACGCCGTAGGAGCAAGAGCATAACGAATTTTAATGTTGCTTGTAAATGCATGAGAATGATTATGTGAATACATGGAAATTATGATGGAGGATGCATGTTTGAATGACTTATGTGGCATAAAGAAGAATTTGGAAGAAATTCGGCATGTGGCAGTTATGCTGCCGAATTTCTGACAAATTCGGGACTCAGAAAGTTTTTGAAAACCTATGAGATTTTTATGAGGTACTAAGATGAGTTCTCGGATGACACCGATTCGGCCGAGCACCTCCAGAGAACTCATGTGACATCGGTACCAAGATGAATTCTTGGGTGACACCGGTTCGGCCGAGCACCCCCAAGAAATGCCCCCTAGCCCGTACTGGATAAGTTGGGATTATGTTACGCTTATCGGGATTGATAAGTAAGAACTAGTGACGACTAGTTAAGGTATGAGCTCATAACCTAGAGATGTGACACGTTCTGGGTGACACCGGTTCGGCCGAGCACCCCCAGAGCGATTGTCTTTTAGGGTGGCCTATGAGGAAGTAAATTATGATGTTTATGTCACAAAGTTTCCCATATGAGAATTTAATTGCCACTTTATGCCAATATTATGATGTTCCTATTGATTGAGATTATCATTCTTGCATTAAGTAGAGCCATGCATACATTCTTTAATATGATTGCATCCATGTTATTAAGATTCATGCTAAAAGGAACGGACCTTGGCTAATTATGTTTTAGAACCTAAAAATAGATATTTATGCATGCTCACTTCTTTTGTATAACTAAACCCAAGGTTCCTGAGGACGTAGATGATGACACCTAGGTAGTAGGAGGCCCTACTGAGATTCTTTAGCAAGATTCTCACTCCCTCTATCTCTTTCTTTCCGTCACGTCTTCAGATGGCGACGTTTGTGGTTTTCATGGACACCCCGACGTGGGAGGTGCACTATGACCCGGATCACACCATTTTGAGGGACAGTGCACGGTGCGAGTCTTCATGTTCGTAGGACATCCCTTCGCTCACCCCGTGCACACCCAACGCTTCTCCCCAACAGCACCCTACGGCGACGACGAGCGGGTTTTTGAGCGTGCACGTACGCATAACGAGAGAGTGCTCCGCATGCACACCACCACCTCAGCCATGCGTGACTATCCAGACTATGTGCCCCGGACTTACTTCTCGGAGACCGATCCGTCAGAGGACTCGCCTACCCATCCATACAGCGAGAGCTCCACCTCCACACCACCACTGATGAGGGAAGGCAGTGAGAATACCGTGACTTAGCCTCGGCTCGCACGACGACCAAAGATGCGGCCATATCGCGGGGGTCACTCTCGATCCCCGTTCCGCCTCTTTACACCTGAGGAGCTCGCCCAGTTTCCCGGATATGTGCCTCGCTCGCGAGATGGATGTCAGTAGGAGGTGACGTATGACCGATGGAGTACCCGGGTAGAGCACACACCACTTAGATGAGGATGGACCTCCTTTTGTTTAGAGGTTATCCATTTAGTTGCACTTGGGTAGGGGAGTCTCGTACTCTCCTTTGTATTTGCTTTTTAGTTGTATCTGTTTATGATGTACGAAACTAAGCCCCACTCTCCATAAGTGGGCCTATCATATAATATTATATAAATATACAGTTCAGTTCTATTGATGTGCCTTTACTTGCTTATGTTATGCTGCTATGCAATGTTTGCTTAATTCTATTCGTGCTCTATCACTTATCGTGTCGCACGGCT
This sequence comes from Dalbergia cochinchinensis, assembly GCA_031216125.1. NCBI lineage: Eukaryota > Viridiplantae > Streptophyta > Magnoliopsida > Fabales > Fabaceae > Dalbergia > Dalbergia cochinchinensis. The sequence continues at coordinate 26,038,867 of CM062375.1, read as the reverse complement.
CTCACTTTGCTTTTATATTTCAAAAAAAAAAAATTTACCAGTATTTCCGCTAAGTATTTAAAAAAAAAGGAAGCTATGATGTAACGGACTAATGATTAACCTAATTATGTTCTAGAGTATTGGGTTAAAAATTAGGATATTACATATGCCGAGGAGATAATCGTGAGTTTTCTATTGGTGTGGAGGGCGTGTTGCGCCTTGGGGACCGGTTATGCGTACCTGATGTGGATGAACTAAGGAGGAAAGTGATGGAGGAGTCCCATAATGCAGCATACTCTGTCCACCCCGGTTCAGCTAAGATGTATCAAGACCTTAGACAACTATACTGGTGGGAAGGCATGAAGAAAGATATAGATGACTTCGTGGCACGGTGCTTGGTGTGTCAGCAAGTCAAGGTTGAGCACCAAAGACCTGCAGGCTTACTACAGCAGATAGAGATCCCCGAGTGGAAGTGGGAGAGGATAACCATGGATTTCGTAGTTGGGTTGCCTCGGACCACCAAGGGTTTTGATTCCATTTGGGTGATAGTGGATAGAATGACCAAGTCGGCCCACTTCCTACCAGTCAAGACGACCTTCAGTGCAGCTCAGTATGCTCAGCTCTATATAGATGAGATTGTCAAACTCCATGGAGTGCCAGTGTCTATTATATCAGATAGAGGGTCTCAGTTCACCTCACGGTTCTGGAGAGCATTCCAAGAAGCTCTTGGGACTCGGGTGGACTTAACCACTACTTTTTACCCACAGACAGATGGCCAGTCAGAGAGAACGATCCAAACTCTAGAGGATATGCTCCGAGCTTGTGTTTTAGATTTTGGTGGGAGTTGCACTTGCCATTAATAAAGTTCTCTTACAACAATGTTATCAAGCAAGTATCCAGATGGCACCGTTCGAACCACTGTGTGGGAGGCGGTACAGATCTCCCGTTGGTTGGTTTGAGCTTGGGGAAGCTAAGGCCCTAGGCCCGGACTTAGTGCAAGAGACTCTAGAGAAGGTCCAGTTGATCAGAGAATGGTTGTTAGTAGCTCAGTCTAGGCAGAAGTCCTATGCTGACAACTTGCATCAAGACTTGGAGTTTGCAGTTAGTGATCACATGTTCTTAAGAGTATCGCCCATGAAAGGCGTGGTGAGGTTTGGTAAGCGGGGAAAGATAAATCCTCGCTATATCGGCCCTTTTGAGATGTTCATGTTTGCATTACTAAATAACATGCTAAGATACAAGGTGACATAAAATACTCAAAAATGATCCTTTCGTAACGGGCCGGGCCCAGCATAAGGTGATCCAAGGAGATGATCCTTCCATAACGGGCCAGGCCCGACATAAGGTGATCCAAGGAGGTGATCTTTCCATAATGGACTGGGCCCAGCAGAAAGTGATTCAATGCCCCCTAACCCGCACTCTAGGAGTCGGGAATTTACTTATCGAGAAGATAAGTATAGACTAGTGACGACTAGTTTGGTATGAGCTCATAACCTAGAACTCTCAAAGGAGAAATTAATAGGGCAACCCCCAAGGAAAAGAGAATAGGAAGCTAAGTCACCTAAAATATTGATGACAGAAAGATCATGCTAGAAAAGTTTGCATTCCTTATGTTATGACATTTGAGTTTTGGCATTGACATGTACTCATGACTTATCATGTTGCATCCATGCATTAAGATTCATGCTAAAATAGGCAAGTCTTGTAACATCCTAATTTTTAACCCAATACTCTAGAACATATTTAGGTTAATCATTAGTCTATTACTCTTTTAGTCTTATTTTTCAAAACCTTTCATTAAAATACTTAGCGGAAGATACGAATACATTTTTCTTTTTCGGAACTTGAAAAACAAAACGTGAGTCGCGCGCTAATCTAACGTTTGTCATAACCACATCGTGCAAGAAAGGTAATCACACCATTCATAAATATGTAACATAGCATCATATATGACAATCATAATATCGTCACTCCTTCATAAACACATAAATTACTAGCATCATTGTATCGTTATTTACACCAAAATATGCCTATTTATATGAAGTGATCCTTATCCACCTATGAGGTTGGATGAGTATCGATCCAAAAGCTAAACTATCCATGCGTCCGCGGCGATCCTCTACTCCATTTGTTAGTGTAACCCTTGAGCACGAGCCTTAGAAGAAGTCACGAACCTCGTTGTAATCCTCGTCTAGAGACGACACGGAAGATAAGGAAGGGATGAGAAACTTATTCAAGATTCTCAGTAGGGATTCCCGACTCTAACACGTGTGTCATCGTCGTCGTCCCCAGCCACCTCAGTTTTAATTATGAAAAAGGTGTACATGCATAAGGTTTGGTTTTAAGCTTTCCAAATCTATTTATCCGAAGTGGTGTCTTTTAGTATGAGTCTTAATGGCATGGATGCAACAAATATTTGATGAATGCATGACAATGCCATACGCACATTAACATGAACATCATTGCTTTTGAGCTCCACATAAAGAAACATAAATCATATGCGTGGCATAAAAGGCACAGTACTTTTCATGTGACATCTTTCTCATAAGTTTAACTCTTAAGTTCTTTTCCTTTAAGACCACCCTCTTAACATATCCACCAAAAGTCCAACCGATTCACCGGCCCGGCGATAATCTAGTCACCAAACTACATCTCACCTATCGCCTAGGAATGAGCTCAATCCTAACTAGTCGTCACTAGATTTAATATGGGCTAATAGAGGGGGTATACATAACTTTCTTAGATCACCTATCTTAGGATCATTTCTTTCTTTGAAACGCTTTACTGGTATCTAGTACACAGTGAATTGTCCGCTTTGGCAAGCTCAATGCCAATACCCTCACGGATTTGTTTCCTTCCCGTCGTAGTGGGAGGAATGCGTCTCAGTGTTACGTCACATCTATTCTGGGGGTGCTTGGCCGAACCGGTGTCACCCAGAACCATTCCTGGGGGTGCTCGGCCGAACCGGTGTCACCCAGGAGTTTTCACAAACTTTTCTCAAATTCTCAAGTTTGATGGGAAATTCGGCAGCATAATGGCGTTCACCGGATTTCCTTCAAACTTGTTTTACGCCACGAAACTTGTAGGACATACATAATAACTATTCAACATCATCATAAGACATCAAATCATAATCGTCCACAAGCCACATTGAAAATTCATTATGCTCTTGGTCCTACGGTATCTTATGCTTTGACCCTTACGGGCCTTAAATTTGTGATGTAATTAACCTATCATCTTCTATCAAACTTTTATGCACCTAAGGGTTCTCTCTTACCAAATCTTATCATTTATTTATGCTCTCTATTAAATCTGGACGATATCATTCCTTAGGGGCAGCGTTATAAACTTATGATTACGGGATTCTAGAACTTGCGTTTTAGACCCTTTCTTGGTTCTGTCTTCGCCTAAGACGCTGTAAGTTAAACCTAAACCAATTATGAGTCATTCCTACATCAAGGAACTAATTATAAACCATGTTCTCTACATTATAAGGTTGCTGGACAGATTCTAAGAATTAAATGTTCTAAGAGTTCTAGAATTGCGGTTTTACGGTTTTCTAGTTACTAGTTTCTCTATAGGTGCCAAAATTCATTCCTACTTCAAATAAAACCAAATTTTTCATAATTAATCAATACTAATCTGATTATATCCCCATTAAAATAGTTTGGGCAGTGTCCATAAATTAATAGGTTAAAACTATGCTAAATCTTTACTTTACGATTTTCCTAGAAAGCTAGTTTCCTTCTTATCTTGCATAGAAATGTTCCTACTTTATCATACATAATTTTTACTCATTCAAACACATCAAACATCATCACATGGCAGCAAACACATCATGGAAGAACCGAAACATTAAATCTCAAAAAGATACATAACTTGATATTTTTAAAACACATAAGTTACTAGTTTCTCTTGGAATCATTTTCAAGACTTCTAAAACTCTTTTGCAAACCATTCTATTATGTCAAAGAGACTAAAACATCCTTAGGTTGGTGACTACCTAATCCCTCCTTGAAAGAGTGTTAAATTCGTAGAACCTTGTTGGTCTTAAACTTAAACAAATTCATGAGCTTCAAAAGGATTTCTTAAAACTTGACTTATTGGTCCTTGAAGCTAGATGAAACTCATTCCAAGTTCATCATCACTTCATGGCCGAAATCATGCATTCAAAGAATTCTCCCTCATTAAACTTTAACTTGAGATAAAATGGGCAAGTCTTTGAGCTCTAAGATCTTTTAAGTGATGACATAATTTAAACATACTATGCACTTCATTTTTATTCTTCATTACAAATTAAAGTGAGAGCTTAGAGTAACCATGCTAAACTTGAATATAAAAATGCAAGGCTTAAAATAAATATGCAAGACTTGGAATATAAATATGCAAGGCTTGAAATATAAATATGCAAGACTTGAAATATAAATATGCAAGTTCAATTCTTTATTTTAGTGCTCTAGGCCCAGCAACAATCGACTTTAAGGCCGAAATAGAAAGGCTTTGAGATTTAGTTAGGTGATAGTGCAAACCTCATTTTAAATCTTTACGTTCTTTAGTGATGAAAGATAAATATGCTAGACAAGAATATAAATATGAGATGCACTCCATTCTTTAGCCTTTAACTTTAAGTGATGGCTTGGAAATTAAATATGAATGCAAAGCTCAAATTAAATATGCAATGCATAAGCTTGCATTTAAATATGAATGCTAGTTTATTTTGTTTCTTATTAGAGCTCATACAAGACTTTAAAGGAACTTAAACCTCAACCCAAACTTATCATGACAAGGTAAAGCAAGAACAAGATTGAACCTCAAGGGTTCTTTAAACACAAAGTTTCTTTTCTTGGAATGTAAACATAAATAACATTTTTATTAAAACTCAAGCTCTAAAGGCCTCATTGTGATGAACACATAGTCATCATCTAGAAGCTCTCATCATCAAGCCATTGTGAGTTCCCTTGGCCAACATGGCCGAAAATCATAAAGAAAGAAAAGGAAGAAGAACCGAAATTGTTGGAGAAGAAAAGAAACATTTAGAACTCTAGAGACCATGATCTTGATGATGCATTAACACCAACATCATGAGCTCTCATCTTTGAGTTCATGTTAACCATTTTAAAATATCATCATGGTGAAAGGTTTCAAAGTTCAAGAAGAAAGAACAAAGAAAACATCTTTAACTTAAGAACAAAGATCAAGCTTTAGAGATTATCCAAGTGATGAACATTATCATCATGGAACCTCATCATCAAGCTCTCATTCCTTTTCTCTCAAAGGGCTCATGGCCGAAATACAAGGAGGAGAAGAAAAGAAAAGAAGTTCTAGAAAGGATTCAAGAGAAACTAAGAACACATAAAGAAATTAAGAACTTTAAATGAAAGAACTCTTGAAAGAAAATCCCTACCTAGTGGTTTGAAGATTGGGATGAGAGAAGAGGATGAAGAACTTGAAGAACTTGAAGACTTGAACTTGAGAGAAAAAGGAAACTTTGAAGTGCTCTTTGAAAACTTACACTTAGCAAATGAACCCAAAATGATACAAGTTCACCCAAGCAAGCTATTTATAGAGAAATGAAACAAATGCAAGGTGCAAATGAAGAAGGAAGCTTTGGCCATTAGCCTCATGGGCAGCCCATGAGTTCCATGAGGTGAGATAATGTGGTCTTAAGGTATGGTGAGGTATGGTTCAAGGTATGGCTCAAGCATGGTTCTTTGAGTTAGAAACAATTCAACATGTGATGCAAATGATAAAGAGAGGGCCGAAATTGCATCAGCCATGGGGAGGGTTTTCTTGCATTTTAATTGTGGTTTAGAGTTGTGTTTAGGTGTATCTTTGATTAGGATTAAGATTAGAAATTTGTAAGAAAGTGTTTAGGTGAGAAAATGGGTAATCAAGGTTGTCAAGACATAATTAAGGAGTGGTCTTGCATCATTAGTGAGTTATACACTCATTTTAGTGTATAAACAATTCTAGACATAATTCCTTGATTTAAGGAATTGGAGAGAGAAAATACTATTCAAGATTCCAAGAGTGAAATCTTGAGTTTTAGAAAAGAGATTTAAATCTAATCTAAGCAATCTTAGGTTCTAATTAATTTTAATGATTTATTTTGACTCTAGATTAATTATGGAAATTAATTAATCTTCGTTTAGAGCCTAATATTGCTTAGGTTTGCTTAATTACATCATTAAGCTCAAAAACACTATTCTAGGGGCAAAATCGTAATTTTGCACTAAAACTGCTCGGGACTGCCGGGACTCAAACAGATGTTTTGAAACATGTAAAAACATGGTTTTAAACCTCTGGGGAAAGTTTCAGGCTCAAACGGCACCTTTACCCGCGTAAAAATGCTATAGGGGTATTTTGGTCATTTTGACCCGAAACTGCAGAAAATGAAACTTTCGCCTCCGGAACCACTCAAGGGTCATTCCATCCCCTTCAAACATTGAGTTGGCCCTTCGAGGACTGCCGGGTCGGCCATCCTCAAATTCCGGGCCGAAAATGACCTCAGGGGCATTTTGGTCATTTTCCACTCAGATAGAAAAATCGGGGCATTACAAGTCTCGGATTAATAATATTTAGAACTTAATAATTGAACCTTATATACATGCCTACTATTTCATAATGAAAATTGAGGTTCCTGGGGACGATGATGACGACACATGTGTAGAGATGGAAACCCTACTGAGATTTTTATATAAGTTACTCACTCCCTTTCTTTCTTTCCATCTTCGTCTTTAGACAATGTTGATGGTGCTATCTGTGGACTTTCTTGAGATACCGGCGTAGGAGTTGCACGATGGTCTAGATCAAAGTGGCGCAACGGAGTGGAGATAAATGGAAGTGGAGATATAGGCCTTACTATTTTTGGCACTTAGAAGATTTCTTGTCTTCGTACACGCTCGTAACCTAGTTTCTAGTAGACTTGTTCCCACTAGGGGTTTAGCTACATTACAGATATGCTTAGCTTTTGAATTGTTGTATGCTCATCCTCCATAGGTGTGCTCAATGTAATTGTTATGGAATTACACTTGTCAGATATTTCTCCATTATTAGTATTATTATTATTTAATATGACACTTGAGCGCATGTTATAATTTGATGATGTTTTCAGTTTATGCTATATTCCGTTGTAATCTACGTATATGCTATGTGCAACGCCCCAATTTTTACGGTAATTTTTACTGTCATTAGAAATTACCGAATTACTGTAGGTAATTATTACATAAGATTTGAGGCCGAACAATCCTCAATAAAGGAATATAACATTAGAAGAGAGGTTAGGAGCGATTCATGCGAGAGTCGCAAATCCCGAATTTCTGTACGTATAAAATGACCAAAATGCCCCTGAAGTTATTTTACTCAGAAAATGAGGATCGTGGGGTCCACCTATTCTCAAGGGGATGTTTTGATGATAATAAGGGATTGTTTGTGTTATGTGTGTTAATAGAGCAGAAGGATCTCAATTTTGAGTTCCGACGCCTTGAAATGACCAAAACGCCTCATAATTTTTTAACTCCGATGTGCGTGCCGACTGAGCCCGAACCTCACTAAAATGTTTTAAAATTTGTTTTTAAGCCATGATTAACCATTGGTTAAGCTCGGGTGGCCTCGGTCAATTTTTAAGTGAAAGTACGATTTTGCCCCTATTTTTGGGCAGTTTTTGCAATTTCGGATTTTTGATTCAGTATACAAAACCTAAGCAATATTAGGCTCAAATTAAAGCTTATTAAATTCTAAATATTAATCTAGAGTCAAAATTATGTATTTAGATTGATTAGAACCCAAAATTGCTCAAAAACACCCAAATTGCTTACTAATTCACTTAAGCCCTTAACCGTAAATTCTCTAAATTACATGAATACCTTGCCTACACCTAAATAATGCATGGAACACACAAATTTCACTTCTTTGGGCTGTAATGGACGAAATTATTGATGCTATTATGCAGCTGAATTATTGCCAAAAGTTGCACTAAAACAAAATGCCAAAATGTCACCATAAGAGACATAATTCCTTAATTTCATACAACTTTGTCTAAAATGATTTTTTCTCCCTTATTTCTCCTGCAAAATTCCGCCAAATACCTCCTCATTTTGGCCAATTAGAAGCCTCAAAATCTTCTATAAATAGGGTTGCTTGAGTGGTCTTGGAATGCTTTGTTCATAACTAGTTTTTAGGAGCACCAAAAACATTCTTTCTTCCTCCTCTTTGGCTGAATTCTTTCTTCAATTTTTTTCAAAGAGATTTTGTTTCATTTCACTTCAAGAAATCAAGTTCTCTTCCTCTTCTTCAACTCAGATTAGGTAGGGAGTAGTTTCTAAATTTATTTATATGCTTTGAGGAGTTGTGTTTTTAGCTCAAAATGATGAAATTATGAACTTACCTTAGCTTTTCATTTCGATTTTCCTCTTCATTTTTCTTTAACCAATTCGGCCATATGGCCTAGGTGGAACTAAGATGATGGCTTGATGATGAGGACCTTGAGGGTGGGTTGTAAATCCATCACAAGTTAGGCCTCTAAAGCTTGAAAATTCCACTTGATGCAAAACTTTAAAGAATAATGCTTTATGATGCTAAAACAAAGATTTTTAGTTTAGAACTTGAAAGATGTATTTTCCAAGCTTGTATTTCATGTTTATGTTTCAAGTCATCACTTAATCTTTCAAGATAATAAAGAGGTTGCATCTCATATTTAATTTATGCTCTCACTTTATTTTATAATGGCTAAAAGAATCAACGCATGGCATGTTTATTTTATGCCATCACCTAAAGATCCTAGAGGTCAAAGACTTGGCCATGTATCACAAGCAAAGAAATATGATTCTATGTAATTGCATGAGGTTCATGATTCGGCCACTGATCTGAGTTTAGTATCAATGTATGATAATGATTTGATATGTTTGAAGTTATGATAATTATGGTTTATTGTTAAGAGAATGATTCACTGCATGTTAGAGATAAAACTAGCTCCCTAGAACAACCGAAAAGCTAGAATTTACCTAGTTTTTGACCCCATTAAGTTTAGCCAATGCCAAATCTGTTTTAGTATGTTATAATTCTGTCTAGGATTAGTTAGCCATGAAAAATTTCGCATCAATTAGACTAGGATTGATCCCGAACACTAAAAATGAACTTAGCAACTAGAAAACCGTAAAAACAAGATTTCTAGAACTCTAGGGAATGAAATTTATGCATTCTATCCAGAATCTTTAGCAACGATAAGAACCAGGTTTTATTATGTTTAAATAAGGGAGAATGATTCATAATTGGTTTAGTAACTAATTTCAGCATCATAGGGAAAGCTGGTAACAAGAAAGGATTTAAAACATAACTTCTAGCATACCGTAAAACCTTAGGAACAACTTACTACCTATGCTATCCCATTTGATTTAATAGTGTTCTTAAGGCCTATAAATAATCGTAAGGATGGTAATAAATCCCTTAGGTGCATAACTAATTAGTTCTATAATTGATAATTCTATGTAAGTATTTGATGCTTATTAAGTACTTGATATCATTGAATGATTTCCTGGCTTGCATGTTATAGTTGCTGTTGCAAATAATGAGAATGCTTATGCATAAAATATTCTTTATTATGTAAAATTTACCTTTGTTGCTAGAAGAAAGTGTATCATTGTAAAAGTGTAATTTGGAAAGGTTAAGCTAAGGAAAGACTTGGTATTTAAGCGTGTCCATTGTGACCCACCTCTCTTTCCTGGGAATCTCCCAGATACATGATTATAGTTGATATATATTATTCTAGCTTAAGACTATAAAAGAGGAAATGCTATGATGTTTATGAATTGTATTGTGATATAACATGCAAAGATTTAATGGTGACTTAAACTTATAAGAAAATGATCCTTTGGAACCATCAGACTATAGGTGGTGAAAAGGTGATTTTAGCCCCCTAACCCGTTTTCTCAAAAGGGTAGAGTCGGGACTTTAGCTTATCAAAAGGGATAAGTATATGCTAGTGACGACTAGTAAAGTATGAGCTCATAACCTAAATTACTCCCAAAAGGGTGGAGTATAGGGTGGCCCAAGGAAAATAATGATGATGATAAGATTTTAAGTCACCTAAGGCACTAAAGAAATGAAATATGTGCACTGTGTCCATGTGTAGCTAATATTATATGATGTTCTTTTATGCATGTTATTTTGATAATGATGATGAGGAATATGATGTAATGATAAAGGAAAAGTTCATTGTAAATATGACATGTTAAGATTATGATGCATTATAAGACGCATGATTAAAAATTGACGAACCTCGGTTAAGTATTTGTCCGAACTTAAAATGAATCTTTGCATGCTCACTATTTTAGAATAATCTCAAGGTTCCTGGGGACTTTGATGATGACACTGTAGAACGAGGTACCCTACTGAGAATTCTTTAGCAAGATTCTCACTCCCTTTTCTTTATTTCCGTCATTGTCTCCAGATTCAAATGGCGACATTCGTCCTGTTCGTTGATACCCCTACTTGGGAATTCCACTATGATCCGGTGCATCGCTCGTATCATTTTGAAGGAGGTCTTGTGATTCGTGTTTTTATTTACATAGGTCGTCCATTTGCACATCCTGTTCTTAGTTATCGATTTTCTCTTACTTCTCCCTATGGCGATGAAATAGTTTTCGAACATGCACGTCCACTTGATGAAAGGATGTTATGTTCTTATCCCGCTTCATCTGCTGTCCATGGATTTTCAAAGTATGTTCCCGAGATGAGATATTCTGAAACTGATCCTTCAGAGGATACTCTTACTCATGTATATTCTGAGAGCTCTGCTCCTACTCCCACACGTGTAAGAGAGGGTAGTGAGGAAACAGTTGTTCAGCTGAGGTTAGCAAGAAGGCCGTCCATGCGACTGACTGGTGCATCTCGTGTGTCCCTCCCGAGGAGCTCATCGATGGATCGGATTTATTCCCCATTTCCAGGACAGTGGCCATAGAAGGTTCTTAGTAGATTTATGTGTGTTCATGCACCCTAGTTTTAGGATAACCTTCCCGGCTTATGGAGTTATCTAGTTTAGGGGCATGTATTTCCTTATGTATATTTTCTTTTATGGGTTTGCATAAGACAATGATGTATGATCATAACCCACCCTTTGAGTGAGGTTATTGTATGTAAATATATGTTATAATGTGCTTATGGATGTTATATGATGGAGCCAAAGTGATATGATGTGATATATTCTTAAACGTCTTATTATACTCCGCTTACTCATTCACATTGTACTCGGCTCACGTTTTCAATTATGTCTTTTTTTTAAAAAAATGGCTCGTAATTTCACTAAGTATTTTCAAATTATGAAGAAAGAACCAAAGCAAGGAGTAAAGTCTAGTCATTAATCAGATTCAACCTAGGTGATTTGGTTAATTACTAGGGTGTTACACTATGTGATGAATGGTTCAGAATATTTATATGCCATAACTTATGCGCAAACGGCTCATAGTTTTTGGTCTTTCACATAAAAAAATGAGTCGTATTTTCCATAGACTTATTTTCAAAGTTTAAAATTAAGTAAAGTTCTGAGATGAAAGAGTAATTTCAGTTTATGCTATATTCCGTTGTAATCTACATATATGCTATGTGATGAATGGTTCAGAATATTTATACACCATAACTTATGTGCGAACGGCTCATAGTTTGGTTTTTCACACAAAAAAATGAGTCCTATTTTCCATAGACTTATTTTGAAAGTTTGAGTCCTATTTTCCATAGACTTATTTTGAAAGTTTAAAATTAAGTAAAGTTCTGAGACGAAAGAGTAATTTCAGTTTATGCTATATTCCGTTGTAATCTGCGTATATGCTATGTGATGAATGGTTCAGAATATTTATAGGCCATAACTTATGCACGAACGGCTCATAGTTTGGTCTTTCACACACAAAAAATGACTCATATTTTCCATAGACTTATTTTCAAAGTTTAAAATTAAGTAAAGTTCTGAGACGAAAAAGTAACAACTAATGATTAACCATATGCGTCCTAAGCGTATTGTATTGAAAGTTAAGGTGCTACAACTTGGAGCAATTTTGGGATAGGTGACCTACTAGGAAGTTTTCAGAAGTGTGTGAGTGAGGACAAAGCACGCTGAAAAGACCTCGTGTTAGCTTTTGGGGGCAATCGTCAATCCATAAGGAAGTCTGGCTGTTTACAAATGGTATCAGAGCAGCACCTCTCCCAGTACGGTGTGGTTCGAGGACGAACCAAACGGAACCTGATGGGCATATAATGCCTAATGATGAGGGCGGGGAGTGATCGCCGGTGGAAGAAAGCATGGACAATGAGCGGCTCCTAGTAGGCCTCTAAGCAAAAGGGTACATGAATGAACTGATTACACACCAGAATGAGAGGAATCCTAAGACTATATAGGTATAGGACTATATAGTTAAGGATAGCTTATATGAATCGATTTGCACTACCTATGTCAACAAGATGCATCTTCTTTTTGATAGTCCACCACTAAAGAATTTCATGGTTAAGCGTGTTTGACTTGGAGCAATCTGGGTATAGGTGACCTCCTGGGAAGTTTTTCCAAGAAGTGTGTGAGTGAGGATAAAGCACGCTGAAAAGGCCTCGTTTTAGTTTGTGGGGACAATTGCCAATCCATAAGGTAGCCGAGCCTGTTATACTCCTTCCCTTGAACTTCATTTATTTTCTAAAAATCAGTTTATCGTTAAAGCTTTTCTAAAAATCAATTTTATATAAGTTTTTTTATATCTTTATTTTAAGTTAAGAAAGTACCTTACTAACACTCACTAACAATTCTTCCGCTGCACCTCAAGTTTTATCTTGATAGTATCTATTTTAGTTTTCAAAAATGAAAAAGGGAAGAAAAGTGAAAGCACAATTCAACCTCCCTTCTCGTATACTTTTCAACCTACAACTTGTTCTTTATAAAGGAAAAACTAGGGCTTTACAAAACCCATTTTAGTTAAACTAACAAATGGTTGACAAACCACTAGCAATCTAGCTGGCACCATTCATTTTTTTTATGAACTTTATATCACTTGTTCTATACATCCCTTCCTTTACTTTCAATCTTCTATCTATTTTAAAGTTAACCAAAGCCTTACAGTGTCAATCCTTTTTACCGATGAAGGACAAACCAGCCTTTCAAATTTCAACTCCCAAACAGTCAAAAATTCTAAACACTACAACTACTCAATCATCTTCAATATAGCACCTTAGACTAGAACACATACCATATAGATCATTGTGTAAAATGCATAGGAACTTTCCCTTCATAGAATGTACCCCAAATAATGATCCATGTGAACCATGTCACTTGGCAAAACAAAAGAAATTGTATTTTCCCATCAGTAATACCAAATATGCTCATGCTTTGATTTGATACATATTGATATTTGAGGTCCCCTCTCCACTCTTTCTACAATTGGATATCAATATTTTTTTTACTATTGTAGATGACAAACTAGATTTACATGGGTTTTCTTTACAAAATCAAAGGTTGAACCTTATCTAGTACTACAAAACTTTGTTCAACTAGTTTCAACTCAATTTAATACAACTTAAGTATATAAGAACTAACAAAGGACCAAAATTTAAACTTCACTCATTTTATGCTTCCAAAGGCATTTTACATTACACTTCATGTGTTGAAACACCTCAACAAAATGGGGTTGTTGAATGGAAGCACCAACAATATTGAATGTTGCTAGAGCTTTACCTTTTCAATCACATCTTCCCAAATATTTTTGGAACTATGCAGTCCATATTATAAATCAAGTACCTAGCACTATTTTGCTTGACCATTCACCTTTTCAATTTTTCTACAATAAATTACCTGACATCTCTTGCTTAAAAGTTTTTGATTGCTTAGCCTATGCGTATACTCTTATAGCAAATAGAAGAAAACTTGATCCTAGGTCTCGAAAATGTGTTTTTCTTGGTTATAAGGAAGGAACCAAAGGATTTGTACTTTTGATGTTTTCACCAAAGAATTATTCATTTTCAAAAATGTTACATTTTATGAAGGGCATTTTCCTTTTCATTCACACAAATTAACATCCACTGGTAGCTCAGTTACAATACCAATAACACATAATTACAACTCAGATCCATTTGACATTTTTTTTCTGCTGCATCACCATACAACCCTATCCTGCCAAACATTACTAACTCTCAATCATCCACATTAGTTACACAGACATAGCCAACCTTTCAACCCATAGAAAATTCCTAATCACAATCACAAAATAATGATGTGCACACCACACTCCCTGACCCAACACCTTGCCTTCCATTAAGAAGATCATCCAAGACCAAGAAGCCTCATACATACTTGTAGGATTTCCATTGTTTAGCAACCACCACTGACTCAGCTGATCATTCATCAAGTTGCAAGTATCCTCTATCTGATTATCTATCTTATTCCAACCTATCCCCAAAACATAAGGACTTTTCCCTTGCTATAACCACTACTACATAACCTAAAAACTATGGAGAGGCTATGACTGAAGCATATTGGAAGGATGTAGTTTCTGTTGAATTAAATGCTCTTGAGTTGAATAAAACATGGACACTCACCTTTCTTCCACCTGAAAAAAGGCCATAGGCTGCAAATGGGTATTCAAGGTAAAATGCCATGCAAATGGATCAATTGAAAGACACAAAGCTCACTTAGTTGCCAGGGGTTTTATTCAAACTTATGGCATTGATTATTTGGATACTTTCAACCCAGTGGTAAAGATGACATACCAAGAGTTTTGTTGTCCCTTGCTGCAGCCAAGAATTGGTACGTTCAACAAGTTGATGTGAATACCACATTCCTCCATAGAGACTTGGATGAGGAGGTTTACATGTGAGTACCACCTGGTCTTGATCTTCCCAAACTTGTTTTAGTTTACAAGTTGCAGAAGTCATTATATGGACTTAAGCAAGCTAGTTGGCAATGGAACACCAAGTCACCACTACTCCCTTTTTACTAAGTCAACATCCACTAGTTTTACTTCTATTCTTATTTATGTGAATGATTTAGTCTTAGCAGAAGATGACTTCATAGAAATTCCAATGCTAAAAGACTGTTAAATGATCTTTTTCAAGATAAAAGATCTAGGTGAACTTAAGGTCTTCTTAGGTATGGAGGTAGCTAGGACAAAGCAAGGAATTTCTCTATACCAGAGAAAATAAATCCTAGATTTCTCTACACCTACGAATTACAACCTTAAGTTGTCTAAGGAAATTGGTTCTCCATTAGCTGATTCAACAAGCTACCAAAGGTTAATTGGTAGGCTACTTTACCTCACAAATACAAGGCCACACATCAACGATGCTATTAGTCACTTAAGCCAATTTCTTGATTGCCCCACTTTAGCTCATATGCAAGCTGCTCGTAGGGAACTTCGATACTTAAAACAATCCTTTGCCACTGGCCTCTTCTTTCCTTCAAGGTCAAACCTTGTGCTATTTGGTCATTCAAATTCAGATTGGAGCTCCTGTAGTGACATGAGGAGATCAATCTCAGGCTACTGCTTTTATCTCGATTTAGCTATAATTTCATGGAAAAATAAGAAGCAAACAACAATAGCTAGATCATCTTCAGAGGAAGATTACAGAGATCTTACACAAGCAACATGTGAGGGTCAATGGTTGCTATATCTGCTTGCTGATTTTCACATGCCTTTCACCAAGCCTTTTTCACTCTATTGTGACAATCAATCAACACTGCATATAGCTACTAATCTTGTCTTCCATGAGAGGACTAAGCATATTGAGATTGATTGTCATGTAGAAAGGACAAAGTTCAAAGTGGAGTTGTTCATTTGCTACCAATTTCAACAACTCAACAAGTTGCAAACATTTTAACTAAAGCTCTTGCCTCTGGACCATTCTCTTCCTGCTATTCCAGGCTCGGTTCGATGGACTTCCACAATCCCAGCTTGAGGAGATGTATTCTCTTCCTGCTATTCCAGGCTCGGCTTGATAGACTTCCACAATCCCAGCTTGAGGAGATGTGTTACTTGATAAGAAGCCCCACTTGACAAGAATCCTCACTTCAGCCCACTAACCTTTAGCCCAATTAGCTCCAATATCGAAACCAATTCTGTTATTAGTTGTATAACCAATTAACAGCTAGTTCAGATATTTAGCTTGTGATAGGAGCTAGGAAAAATCACATACATAGTCCGTAACTACTTCACTTGGTGTAACCTCTTCCATTTTTTGCATTGGCATATTCAGTTTTTCTCTTTAATTCGAGAATTCTCGTTCTCCACTTTGCTTGTATCTTTTCTCTCTCTTTTTTTTTCTGCTTTGCTGCAACTTTAATAAATAATTGAATCACCAAGTGTTCAACAAAGGTGTAATTTGTTTTAAAGTAATTACTCATTATGATCCCTTAAAAAAAGCGTTGGATAAATTGATCTATCAAAATGAAAATGCCTTCCATGGGTCACTTGAAGGGAAGCAAGTAAGTCCAACTGGCAACGTAATACTCTGCATCAATGAGTTTTGTCATGCTGTTGAAGTTTGACTGGACAAACTTCACATAAGAATAACTTAACATATTTCAAATATTGAGACCACCTAAGATTTTCTTTTTTTCCATGGTAGCAGACAAATTTGACTGACATAATTTTTTTAAGCGGTTAGATTGGTTGTTTCCTCTTGTTGGTCCATGTAGTGATCATTTATATAGAGAGCGAGCTGATAGCATTGCAGTAATCAGTACAGAACTATAAACATAGAAGTGGACAATGTGATAAGCATGGGAGAGTGTCGTATGGCATTCATTTTTGTGAGCTCGTTCCTTTCTTGACTAAGGATCACTATTATATGTTCACAACACCCTTCTTTCCTCGCTTGCATCAGATTTCCTCATTCTTCAGTATTTAACTGTGATCATTAAGCCATCACGAATTAGGGTGTTTTTGCATTCCGTATCAACCAATTGATAAATAATCAATTTCCTGTATAACACAAAATTCCACCAGATCTATCTGTTCAATACATTCTTCTAATTACAGAATCCATAGAAAAACAAAACAATTAACTGCAGAAATTAAAGGCTCAACAGCCCCCCATGCGATCACTTGTACTAAAGCATAAAATCTCGAACCGCAAAGAAAAACGGAGAAGAGAGTTGGATCAAGGAAAGGAAAGGAATATATATATATATATATCAATGCCAACAATGAAAAACTAGAGTTTTAATGCCTCCCTGAAACCAATGCTGAAGCTCTTTTCTAGGTCCTTTCTACCAACAACAGGTAGATTTCCTTTTTGCATCATGGCCACAAACTCGTTATAATCTATGCGTCCATCCTGCATATGATAAAACAGATCAGATGATACTTGATATTAACCATAAACCTATAGAAGCATCGGTGATCAACTTTAAGCCAAACTTGAACATAGCAAGAATGCTTCATCAAAAAATTATATTAGTTTTTGTTTCTGATAGAAACCACACAAAGAATAAACAGAAAATGGAAGAAGAAACCGATAATTCACTAAAGAGAAAATATAGAGTAAACAGAATGCAGAACAAGAGGTGAAAGCCTGGACACTATAGCAGCCCAACTCTCCAAAGCCTAAGCCAAAATTCAGCCCAACCAACTTTCCCTATTCCTTCCCTTCTATACTATTCACATCAGCATGTGTGTGTGCTGTTACAACCCTCACACCACAAGTATTTTTGATATAATCCTCACACAGCACACTTACACTCCACACACACAGCACAGCTCACATATCTGACACTTTTTTCTCACTCATAATTCAATAATTACAATTAAGGCCCATTGTGCTTGGCCCAATTCCCTTGGTTCTTAACAATACTTTCACCCTAAAGAATCACCTTGTCCTCAAGGTGATGCTTTGGAAAGCAAAGGCTTGGGTCTCAATAATCTAATCCAAGTCCAGCCCCCATAACTTCATGGATTCCAGAAATCTTCCACAATAGCTGCTAAGATGAGATCATTCCCTAGTAATGACCAGCCAGTAAGGTCTTCACTCATTGGAACTTTCTCCATTTCACATAAAGGATATGCAATGGAAGCACAATGGAGACCACCAACAACCATACCTTCAATAAGGCTTCTGAAAAAATTCATTTTCTTGGCTTCCCTTTCAGTCAACTAGTCAATTGCATCAATATATTTAGTATTGCAGCCTAGGATTATCTCAGCAGCTTCTTTCCAATGTATACGAATTTCAGAGCAAGACATTTGTTTTTCAGCCCTGCCTTGTTCTTTATCATCATCATTACCAGCTGCCAATGGATAATTTCTGACATTAGTGTTTTGTGCCATACCATTAATATGCAGAAAACAGAGCATAGGAGAGAGCTTTGACTTTCTTGTGAGGGGAATCTATCTCCTTCCCGCCAAAGTAAGCCTCAACCTCACTCATCTTATTCAAACTAAAGAATTCAGGCCCATACTTTGGTAAATCTATGGGAACTTCATCATTAGTAAATGGAGACTGTGTGATAGGTCCATTAACCCAAAAACCTGGCCAACCTCAGCATACTAGCTGCCAAATAACCATGGTCCCTCCACAACCACTAATTCCAGCCCTTGATACCCCCATAACTGGATGGGTTTTACTCATAGTATTAAAACTCGGCTCGAACCGGCCGGTCCAACCAATGAATCGATAAACCGGCTAGACAGCTGGTCCGAGTCGAGCTTTAGATCGGACTTGTCAAAGAACCGGTCAAAATCGGTTCAGCCCGGCCAGGTTATAATAAACTCGGTGACTAGTCGATTAATCAAACCTGAGTTGAAATTTTAACACTTAAAAATATTTTAACTACCCATTGAAGCTGGCCCACTAAACATTCCTCTGCACCAAGGCAAGGAAGCTGGGCCTACTCAAACTCAACAACCCAGGCATAGCAGTCCCTTTGTTTTATAGTAAAGGGAGCTTGTTTCCACTTGAAAAAGTCTCGATGTGGGACTTTGTTATGCATTGCAGTGTATGCTTCCTTTTCCAAATTATTCCATTTCCTGTTATGAACCACTTGGTTTCATCGTCAATAAGAATCCCAAACATAATCCAAGTCTAACTACAATCATTAAATATTTTATCAACTGCTATCTAACTAAAAGTGGAAACTAGAAAGGGCATTTAATTTTACAAGACCAAAAACAGGTGCCGTTGAGAAGCGAATAGCATACAACGACCATTTGCAAGCCAAGCATAATAGATGTGAATGCTAATGTACTGATGAGGGGGTATCTTTCACTTGCAATACTCTTATCACTCTATGATGCCCATATATATTTAGATCGCCATCTCCACCTCTTCCTAGTATCCCTCTAGAGTACTTCTTCCATCACTCCAAATCTGGAAAATGGCCTCCACTACTGCTTCTTTCTCCTCAACCATAGGCTATTACATTACAGCCTTTCTTAGTGCAGGGAAAAGATAGAATTCGTTGTTGGGGAAACAACGTGGCTATATGTCCCAATCATTTACAAGCCTTTGGTAATGTATGGTTTTTGCCATATATGGGTATGCTTGGAACCTATTTAAATACTCTTCCTAAACATTTTTAAATTTGTTTATGAATTCCTATCTTCTTTTGCTAATTGTTGAATAGAATGAGAATATTTTCTAAATTCTTTTGTGTCATGTCAATGGAATCAATAATTATATATCTTATTTCACTATATTTAATTAAATTTTAATATATTTTTATATTTATTTAATTAAATCCGGTTCAATCGGTTCAACCCGTGATCCACCGGTTGAACCAATGACCCAGTGACCCGATGCCTTCACCGAGTCGATTACCGTGCCGAGTTTCAAAACTATGGTTTTACTAGACACTAGGCTCTCTGCTAGCATAAGAACAGGAGCTAACACAACGGTAGTAGAACTTCGCTATTGAATAGAGAAGAGCAGGCCGTTGCCCCTCATTGGTAAACTCCTCCACCATTTGATTAGATCCTTGGTGGAACCATATTATATAGAACTTCGCTAGTCCCTGCTTCACCAGCCCAATTCTGAAGTATTTTAGAGCCCTTAGGATCCCTGTCTAGTAAGCAATTGACCACTTGAAATACTTTCCTTGAAAGAACCAGAACTTTCCATAAAATGGTGGAACCAGTAATGGCCCAAATTAGTAATATCAAAACTAACCAATATGGGCAACCATTGGCTAATATTCTAACATAACATAAACAACTTAATAACAAAATAGGCATATGTTTTTATTATCATCTGCAGCTATATAACAACAGCTTCTCTTGAAAGGGAGATAATGAGAGATCGAGGTGAGAAAACATACTCCTTCCAAAAAAGGCACAAAAAGAACTTTCTAGCAAGCAATTTAGTCAATAAGAATGTTGACATTTTCATATACAAATCAATTTCAGCAGTAGCAATGTTTGCAGTTGTGTATACCCGTCCAACACGAACTGAGAAAATGGATTACCCACAAGCTTTCTGATATGCATGCAAAGTGGGCTGCATGTTTGGGAATCTATCACCAACTTTAGTGGGTACCGTATCCCATAAGCCTTCTGCACACTGCAGAGATGATTGTGCTAGGGACCCTTTCTCTGGAAAGGTTTATGAGAGGAGGGGCACAAATGCAAATTCTGTTGTTTGAAGTCAGTTGTGAATAATAATAAGGACAGCTGTGATTAAGCAAGGCAGTTGTCAAAGTAGTTAGGAGGTTAGTAGTAGGAGTGTAAGCATAAAAGGGAAAAAACAGAATAATGAGAGGGAATATTGATCATTTTGTATTGAGGCTAGGCTTAGAGAGTTGAGGGGCTCTCAATCTCCCTCATTGTATCCATACACGTTCTTCCCCAAATTCCAGGGCTCTTGGACACATTGTTCAGGAATTCCACAGTGAAATACCGAGTTATTCATATTGCTTCCTCTTTTCCATTCTCTGGTCCAGTCTTAGCACTGGTATCAGAGCTCTTCCGATCCTGGGAGAGCTTGTATGGTGCATAAGTTGAAGATGGAGGCGAAGATTGATGCGTTCTTGGAGAAATTTGGAGAGGATTGACGCATGGCAGAGGAACGCCATCTCACTGTGGAGGAATCAATCGCACGGATAGGAGAGAGGATCGTGCAGGTTCAAGTGTGCATGGAACATGTGGAGCGCATTCGACCTCACACAGAGCCTGCGCTGCGAAGCACAGGGTGGGAATAGTGATGTTGACGAAAATTTCTACAAGTGAACACGGCGGAGGAACGAAACAGTCGAGACGAATTGATCTCCCCTTGTTCAACGGCGAAGATGCTCATGGATGGATCGATCGTGTTGATTGATACTTCGAGATTCGTGTAGTGCCAGTGGAGGATTGGTTAGCGGTGGCAAAGGTCGTGATGAAGGGTCTTGCACTGACGTGATTCAAGTGGTTGGAGACCACTACGACGGATTTGGGAGCATTTTCAGTCGGCGGTGAAGAGGTTCCAACCGTCGATGGCTCGCAATCCATTCGTAGCGTTGATGTCGTTGAAACAAATTGGATCGATGCTTGACTACCGCCATCAATTTGAATAGTTGGCTAGCTTGTTGAATACGAGAGAAAGGAAATTCTTGGATGGCTAGTTCCTAAACGGGTTGAAGGAAAAGGTGAAGTTCCGAACTTGACATGCATCAATTCGACACACTTGATGATATGATGGACATGGCAAAGCTAATTGAGGTTAAGAATAAGGTTGGGCCAAGGGTAGATTTGGGCCGGGCACTATAGGGAGAGGTTGGGCCCGAGATTTTTCACTGTCTATAGGCAGTTTGGGAGACAAAGGAGGGGCTATAGGGAGTTTGGGCCAAAATAGTGTTCTGTCCAGCAATGGGCACATCGAAGAGCCCAAAATAGATTCAAGAGCTATTAGTGGACAGGCATTTAACAATTTTAGATCCAAGGGGTTCAGACAATTGACTGAGGATGAGTATAGAGAGAGAGAAGAACTAAGGGCCTTTGTTTTAATTGTGATGAGCGATATACACTTGAACATGTCTGGAAACAAAGACAAAACAAACAGTTCAAATTCATGGTGATTGAAGAGGACATCGATACAAGGCCAGAGGTTGAATGGCAAGATGCTCAAGAGGAGTTAGAGGGATCTCTCAATATGTTATATTTGGATCTCAAGAGCATCACCAGGCACAGTTCCTCACGATCCTTGAGGCTATGGGGCAAGGTTGCAGGCCAAAAAGTGAGAGTGTTGATAGATTCGGGAGCCTCCAAAACTTCGTTTGTCAACCGCTGGTAGATGATTTGGGTCAAGTCTGAGGCTACTGACAAAATCGTGGTCAAAGTAGCATCTAACAAACGATTTAGGGGAATTCGACGTTGTCGTGAGGTACAAGTGCATCCCCCTGCCATTACTATCACTGAGAATTCCTTCGTATTCCCTGTAGATGGTGCTGAAATTGTATTGGGATTAGAATGGTTGGATACTATTGGGATAGCTTTGACTTATTTCAAATAGTCCTTAATCATAATGTTCAAGGAAGGGGAAATCATTAAGATCCAAGGGGACTCGGAGTTGTGTTATGGTGGTGCATCCCTACACTTAACTCTAAACACCTTGCAAACAGGTGCTGAGGGGCCAACTGTGGCCTCAAGAGCAAGCGGTTGAAAAAGGAGAAATACCTGCTAAAATTCTTAAGGTGCTGAGGGAAAATGAAGCGGTCTTCCAACCACTACAAGGACTACCTCCAAGCAAAAGCCATGATCAAGCTATCACACTCAAGGCAAGGGTTGATATTCCCAACCTTAGACCATACCGATATCCTCACTATCAAAATACAGAGATTGAAAAACTAGTGCAAGAAATGTTAGATTCTAGTATAATTCGTCCTAGTGTGAGCCCTTATGCCAGTCCCATCATTTTGGCGAGAAAAAAGGATGGCAACTGGCATTTTTGGGTCGATTATCAGGCATTAAACAAAATCATAGTGCCGGATAAGTTCCCCATTCCAGTAATTGATGAGCTATTGGACGAATTAGCAAAGGGCAAAAAGTCTTCTCAAAGCTAGATCCAAAATCGGGGTACCAAGAAATACGAATGGTGGAGGAAGATATTAAGAAAACTGCATTCATACTCATGAAAGGCATTACGAATTCCTTGTGATGCCTTTTGGTCTCACTAATGCACCCTCTACTTTTCAAGCCCTAACGAATGAGGTATTACGCCCTTTTCTTCGAAAATTTGTATTGGTCTTCTTTGATGATATCCTTGTTTATAGCATGGAGATAGAGGAACATGGTACCCATTTAGATACTGTGTTTACACTTATGAGAACTAAAAGCCTAGTGGTAAATAGAAAGAAATGTAGTTTTTACTGTTTCTCAGGTGAAGAATTTGGGACACACAGTCTCCGCAGCAGGGGTGGCTGCTGACCCCAAGAAAACAAAGACCATGTGTCAATGGCCTATCCCCAAGGACCTAAAAGCTCTACGTGGATTCTTGGGGTTGACGAGGTACTATAGGAGATTTGTTAGCAATTATGGTCTAATAGCAAAGCCCCTCACTGATTTGACAAAAAAGGATGCATTTGTATGGAGTGATAATGCACAACAAGCTTCTGAGGCACTGAAAGCTATTGTGGCTGATCTCCCCATTCTTGCTGTCCCTGATTTTTCTAAGGCGTTTGTCCCCAAAATGGATGCATTGAGCCAAGGTTTAGGGGCTATACTCACACAAGAAGGCAGGCTAATTGCATTTCTCAGCCAAGCTTTGTCACCTTAGGCCCAGAAAAAATCAGTATACAAGTGTGAACTCATGCAGTGGTATTTGCAGTTCAGAAGTGGAAACATTACTTGTTAGGTCGACACTTTATCACTTTAACAGATCAGCGAAGCCTCAAGTTCCTACAAGATCAGCAGCTATGTGGGGAAGAACAATTGAAATGGACTTCTAAGTTGCTGGGAATGGATTTTGAGATTCGTTTTAGACCTGGACATGAAAACAAGGCAGCAAACACTCTTTCACAACAGGTGCAGTTTCAGTCTATCTCAGTAGTCCATTCTGATTTGTGGGACATAGTGGCAACAGAGGTTGAACAAGACCCCCATCTGTAGAGTATTATTCGAGCCATACAACAAGGGTCTGAGTCACACCTGGGCTACTCATTGCATCAAGGCAGACTTTTTAACCAAGAGAGATTGGTCTTACCTCGTGGTTCCACACACATACCATTGCTACTTGCAGAATTTCACAATTCAGCAACAGGGGATGCTCAAGGTTCCTCAGAACATACAAGAGAATAGCTGAGGCAGTATTTTGGCAGGGGGTGAGGAAAGATATTAGGGAGTATGTTGCATCTTGTCAAATCTGTTAGCAGAATAAATATGAAATACTATCTCCTGCAGGCTTGTTGCAGCCCTTACCCAGTCCATCTCATGTATACTCTGAGATTTCGATGGATTTCATCACCGAGTTACCTAAATTGGGCAGAATATTGGTTCAACACCACTTACAATGCCTCCACACAATTCTCCCCTTTTCAAGCCTTAAATGGCAGATCACCACCTATCCTATTCAAGGGAGAAACCTACCCTTCTAAAGTCCCTGAGGTACAGCATTTAGTAGCCACCCGAGATCAGATTTTGAATGAGCTTGTTAGGACCCCTAGTAATAAAATTTTACCTTATGACAAGGTTTATGACAGAAGGAATAAAAAGGGAATTCGGGACACGAGGGAAAACATGTGACTAGGAAGGAAGGGAGGGGTGTGTAACTAACTTTGCCTAGCTGGCTCAGTTAGTGGGGTGTAGAGAACGTTTGCATTTTCTGTTAGAGGAAAGAGGATAGGGAAATATATGGGGAGTGGGAGGATGCCGAGGGGGGCATTCAGAATAGTTGGAGAAAATCAGAATTCAAGAGAGTGCTAGACCTCTCGAAAGTCTAGCTCCTTACACTTGGTTCTTCTTTTTACTGTCTTCGATATACATACAACAAGGGGAGGAAATAATACTTCATCGGTATTGTTTTTCTTCTGAGTTCTTTTCTTTCGGTTCCTGTCTTTGTTGAACTTATCTGATACCAGTTCTTACAACTGGTATTACAGCTCTCGATCTTGGGAGCTCTGTGAATGGTCACCACGCACGCTACCATGGAAGCTAGACTCGGTGATATAGAACGAAGGCCGGTGGAAATACAGGCGGAGAACGCACAAGCAACGGCGGAGAACGCGCGAGCCACAGCGGAGAACGCGCTAGCAATGGCGAATCTGACTCGCCAGATAGAGGAGCTGAGGCGTGACTGGAGCTCGAGCGGGTCTCGAAGTCGGCACAGTGAACGGCGACACCAGAACCATCACCAGCAGCGCAACGGGCGGCGTCGCGAGGATCCGGACGGGGAAGAGGCTTTATCATCACAACAAGAAGAAGGCGGCGACGACGAGGATGATTACTCTGAGGAAAGGGGGAACAAGACTCGAAGGCCCAGGAAAGTAGAGATGAACCGGAGGATGGACCTCCCACTATTTTCCAGCAAAGACCCGAATGGGTGGCTAGTGCGAGCGGAATGCTATTTCCGCGTTGCACAAGTGAGCTTGTGAGACCGCCTAGATGCGGTGCTGATAGCAACGGAGGGCGAGGCTTTGACATGGTATGAATGGTGGGAGGAACAAACTGAGTTCCAATCATGGCAGAGGTTCAAGGCGGATCTGCTCCGGCGATTCCAACCAGGGGAGGCTCAAAATCCGATGGGACCTCTGTTGGAAGTGAAACAGACGAGTTCCTTGATGCAATACCGAAAGGAGTTCGAATTGGTGGCTAGAAACAAGAACTTAGACCCTGAGATCCTCATGTGTATTTTCCTGAATGGTCTCAGGAAGGAAATAAGAGCGGAGATGACGGTAGGGGAGTTCCGAACTCTCACGGCGATGATGGACAAGGCTATGGAATTGGAGCAAAGAAACTTGGCTTGGGTGGAGGCTGGGGTGCATCCAGGCGGAAGGGGCGTGGGTGGACCTTCAAGGGGCCCAGCTCCATTTAGGTCTCAATTTGCTAACAGGCCCAATACGGTGCACACGCAAGGAGTGATGTAAGCCCAAAACTTTCAAGGCCACAAGTTGGGGTGAGTAATATCTTTAGTGGGGCCCGCGGTAATGGAATAAGTGGTGCAGGGAGTGCTTCCGCTGGGAGCAGAATCAGTGAGGTCCGAAAATTGTCTCATGAAGAGTGGCAAGAGAGAAGCGTGAAATTTGTGTTTCCGGTGCGGGCACAAATGGAACCCGGAGCACAAGTGTCATTTGCGATATCAGCAACTCATTTTGCTGGAAAAGGGCATGGAGAAGGACCTTGAAGAGGAAGAACGAGAGCTAACCATAGAAGAGGAGTTGGAATCAGAGGTAAGGCAGCTCCAACTATCTTCTCTCAGCTACTGGGGTCTAACTTCTAATAAGTCTCTCAAGGTGTGGGGGGAAATTCAAGGGAGCAAGTGGTGGTCTTAGTAGATTCAGGGGCCACTGCAAATTTTATTTCCACTAAAGTAGTAGAAAAATTACAGTTACTTGTGGAAAACGTGAAGGGGTTTACGGTGGAAGTGGGTAATGGAGCGATTGAAGAAGGATATGGGGTATGTAAAGGGGTGGAGTTGCTAGTACAAGGCATCAAAATCATCCAGAATTTCTATGTTGGAGTTAGGCAGGCCCGAGGTGGTTCTGGGGGTGGACTGGTTGGCTGGACTAGGGGAATTTGTGGGGAATTACAAGAACATGACGTTGAGCTGGAAGGAAAAGGGGCAACAGGTGTTATTAAGGGGAGATCCCACGTTATGCAGGAGCAAGTCATCTTGGAAGGCAACTCTGAAGGCTTTCAAGGCTGAAGGGGAAGGTTACTTAGTGACACAGATGCAAGTTGAAACTATTGATGAAGAGACTCAAGAATTTTTTGAGGAAGTTCGACAGCTATTACTTGATTATGAAGACCTTTTCCAACTCCCTACAGGGCTACCTCCAACCAAGGAGCAAGATCATGCCATCGTATTGAAAGAAGGGGCTCAGATTCCTCACATCCGCCCTTACAGGTACCCCCATTATCAGAAAACTGAAATTGAGAAAATCATAGATGAAATTATGCTTTCGGGAATTGTGAGGCCCAGTACTAGCCCTTTTTCTAGCCCAGTAATTTTAGTAAGAAAAAAGGATGGGGGGTGGCGCTTTTGTGTGGATTATAGAGCCTTAAACCAGATCACCATTCCCAACAAATTTCCCATTCCCGTTATTGATGAATTGCTAGATGAATTGGGAGATGCGCGAGTTTTTTCCAAGCTGGATTTGAAATTTGGTTATCACCAGATTAGGATGAAGGAAAAAGACATTCCGAAAACAGCTTTTAGAACACATGAGGGGCATTATGAGTTCCTAGTAATGCCATTTGGACTCACTAATGCTCCCTCTACCTTTCAAGCCCTAATGAACAAGGTACTGAAACCTTTTTTGCGGAAATTTGTTCTAGTATTTTTTGATGACATCTTAATATACAGCCAAAATAGTGAGCTCCATCATAGGCATATTCGGCAAATCTTTGAGATCTTGAGAATGAATGAGTTATATGTCAATAAGAAGAAGTGCTGTTTTGAACAGCCTCAAGTAGCATATTTGGGGCACATCATTTCTGGGGAAGGTGTAGCAGCTGACCCTAAAAAGATTCAAGATATGGTAGATTGGCCTATACCTACTAATTTGAAAGGGCTGAGAGGGTTTCTGGGATTGACCGAGTATTATCGGAGGTTTGTAAAGAATTATGGTAAGGTTGCATGGGCACTAACGCAACTCCTTAAGAAGGACAGTTTCAAATGGGGAGAAGAAGCTCAGATTGCTTTTGAGAAGTTGAAGAAGAATATGACTTCGTTACCAGTGTTGGCTGTCCCAGTCTTTACCAAGCCGTTTGTGATTGAGACGGACGCATCCAGTAAGGGAATTGGGGCTGTTTTGATGCAAAAGGGCAGACCCATTGCTTATATGAGTCAAGTCCTATCTGAACAAGCTCAGAAAAAGTCCATTTATGACAGAGAATTGATGGCTATAGTGTTGGCGGTTCAGAAATGGCGTCATTATTTGTTAGGACAGCATTTTGTGGTGCATACAGACCAGAGGAGTCTGAAATATTTGCTGGAACAGAGAGTGGTGAGTGAAGATCAGCAGAAATGGGTGACAAAGTTGCTAGGGTATGATTTTGACATCAAGTATAAGGCGGGAAGTGAGAATAGAGTAGCCGATGCCCTCTCTAGAAAGCTCCAGTATTCTGCCCTCTCTACCATTAATATTGCCGACTGGACTGATTTGGAGGCTGAAATTCAAGCAGATGCAAGATTACGGGGAATTATTCAGGATTTGCTACAAGGAGGGGACTGCCATCCGGGGTTTACACTGAAAAAGGGAAAGTTGTATTATAAGGACAGGGTGGTAATTGCCAAGAATTCAGCAAAAATACCCCTAATTCTGCGAGAATTCCATGATTCCAGCATTGGGGGACATTCTGGTTTTTTCCGCACGTATAAGAGAATCTCAGGGTTGCTGTATTGGGAGGGCATGAAATCACACATTTAGCAGTACACCAAGGAATGTGATGTTTGCCAACGGAATAAGCATCAAACTCTAGCACCAGCAGGACTTTTACAGCCACTGCCAATTCCCAACAACAACAACACATGGACTGATATCACCATGGATTTTATAGGAGGGCTGCCCAAGGCACTAGGAATGGACACCATCATGGTCATAGTTGATCGAATGACAAAATACTCCCACTTCTACCCTTTATCCCGCCCGTTTACTGCAAGGGATGTGGCAGCCATGTTTGTCAAGGAGGTGGTTCGCCTTCACGGGTTCCCAAACTCCATTGTTTCCGACCGGGATTGAGTATTCATGAGTAGTTTCTAGACCGATCTATTGAGAATGGCTGGGACTAAATTGAAGTATAGCTCCGCGTACCATCCCCAAACCGATGGCCAAAGTGAAGCGGTCAATAAGTGTTTGGAAACTTATCTCCGTTGTTTCACCGGTTCCAAACCGCGTCAGTGGCCTAAGTGGCTTCCTTGGGCTGAATATTGGTACAATACCAATTACCATGGTGCTATTCGCATGACTCCTTTTAAAGCACTTTATGGAAGAGACCCTCCGACACTATTGAGGGGTGATAAAGAGACCACTGTTGAGGAGGTTCATGCTCTAATGGAAGAAAGAAATCAGATGTTGGATGAGCTGAAATTCCAACTAGAGAGGGCTCAAAACAGAATGAAGGCATCAGCTGTCTTGAAGAGAAGAGATATAGAGAATGCAATAGGAGATAAAGTCTACTTGAAGTTGCAACCCTATAGACTCAAGACACTAGCAAAAAGGGTAAACCAGAAATTGAGCCCCGGATATTATGGGCCTTATGACATTACAGAGAAGATCGGTCCTGTTGCTTATAGGCTGAAGCTTCCAGCTGATTCTAAAGTGCACCCTGTTTTCCACATTTCTCTACTTAAGAAATGTATCTCTCAAGATGTTAAGACCCAACCACTTCCAGCTGTCCTTTCTGAAGAATGGGAACTCCAAGTGCAACCAGAAGATGTCCTTGCTGTCCGCACCAATGCAGCAGGTCAATTGGAAGTGTTGATTAAATGGCAGGCCCTACCTGACTTTGAGAATTCTTGGGAACTAGTTCCGGACATTCAGAGACTGTTTCCTTTTTTCCACCTTGAGGACAAGGTGGATTTTGAAGGGGGGTGTTGTTAGGACCCCTAGTAATAAAATTTTACCTTATGACAAGGTTAATGAGAGAAGGAATAAAAAAAGGATTGGGGACACGAGGGAAAACATGTGACTAGGAAAGAAGGGAGGGGTGTGTAACTAACTTTGCCTAGCTGGCTCAGTTAGTGGGGTGTGGAGAACGTTTGCATTTTCTATTAGAGGAAAGAGGATGGGGAAATATATAGGGAGTGGGAGGATGCTGAGGGGGGCATTCAGAATAGTTGGAGAAAATCAGAATTCAGGAGAGTGCTAGACCTCTCAAAAGTCTAGCTCCTTACACTTGGTTCTTCTTTTTACTACCTTCGATATACATACAACAAGGGGAGGAAATAATACTTCGTCGGTATTGTTTTTCTTCTGAGTTCTTTTCTTTCGGTTCCTGTCTTTGTTGAACTTATCTGATACCAGTTCTTACAGAGCTCAAGCACAATTTATGCATAGCTCAGTAGAGGATGAAGCTGTTCGCAGACAAGCGAAGGAGGGAGGTGACTTATGAGGTTGGGGACTGGGTTTTCATCAAATTACAGCCCTATAGGCAACGAAGTTTGGCATCACGGGCCAATGAAAAATTAAGTCCTCGCTATTATGGCCTTTTTCAGGTGATTCAAACAATGGGACCAATTGCTTACAAGCTAGCCCTTCCCCCCGGAATGCCAATTACATCCTGTATTTCATGGTAGTAAACTGAAAGGAGTGTACCCTCCACGTCCAAACCACAAGACATTCCTTTCGGGTTAACGGCTGACGGTGAGCTGCAGGCTACCCCTGAGACATTGTTGGATTCTCGCACTACTGCCAATGGTGCTATTTAAGTTCTGGTTCACTAGGAAAACCTTCCAAACTCTAAAAACTCTAGGGAGCTTCTCGCTGATCTGCAAGCCACTTTCCCTCAGCTGCACCTTGAGGACAAGGTGCCACCTTAGGGGGGGTAGTGTTGGGGACCCTTTCTTTGGAAAGGTTTATGAGAGGAGGGGCAAAAATGTAAATTACATTGTTTGAAGTTAGCTGTGAATAATAATGAGAAGGACAACTGTGATTAGGCAAGACAGTTGTCCAAGTAGTTAGGAGGTTAGAAGTAGGAGTGAAGTTATAAAAGGGAGAAAACAGAATAATGAGAGGGAATATTGATCATTTTGTATCAAGGCTAGGCTTAGAGAGTTGAGGGGCTCTCAATCTCCCTCATTGTATCCATATATATTCTTCACCAAAATCTAGGGTTCTTGGATGCATTGTTCAGGAATTCCACAGTGAAATATAGAGTTATTCATACTGCTTCTTCCTCTTTTCCATTCTTTGGCCCAGTCTTAGCAGATTGGTGGGTAAGCATTACACCTTTTGGATTCCCAGTAGCTCTGCTAGTATGTACAAGAGCAGCAAAGTGATCAAACATGATTGGTTCACCCCTATTGTTCTGTTTAGCAACATAAGACCCAACCGATGCCACTTGCGGTAGGCATGACCAAGTCCTTTCACCGACACCCTTTTAGTAGAGCCTTGGGAGCATGACATTCCCAATCACGATGACAATTGCGATTATCCTCTATTCTCTCACCGTCAGTCCTCTTGGGAATTAAGTATGGTTGTGTGGTGGGCCACGTAACGTCATAGACTCCTGATGGTTGGGCTAGGCAGGGCATCAATTCTTGGGTCCCAATCCTTCCCATCCTGAATATGAGCTCATCCTTAATGTTTTCATCATTTTGGCGCACATCTAGTTTCAAGGCATAGCTCCCCTCCCCATTATTCTTTTGCGAATTGGTCTTGGCCCATTTGTTTTGGGAAACCAGTTCCAAGTGCAGTATTCCTTTTGCCTATATTGTTTTCACATATTCCTTTTTGGGCTTGGCCCATTAACTCTATAACCTGCTGGTCCTCACTCTCTGAACACTCTTCCAAACCCAGTAGCTCTAGCAAATGAATTACTTTCTTAAATATCATCTCTGCCCCATTCTCGTGACCCTCCTTAATTTGGGTTGCATTTCTATTCCAATCCGTTAGGTTAAAAAACTAAGCCAGTTCCTCAAGGGCACTACCCGATTCCCCTCTTTCTTCTTCATTTGTCCTACTACTCGAGAAATGTTGCATAGCTGCATTCTCCACTGCTGCTATATTGTCGGCTTCTGTACAAGGTTTTGGCAGCGCGAGGTGTTTCAGTGGTGGCAGCTATGTCATCACGCACAACAACCCTGTACCTGACAAAGCTCCTTTCCCCTTCGTCTCCAGCAGTGAAGACTCCTCTCGCACCTGCACTTCTTGGTTCCCCGTCAGGGAAGACTTGCTAGTTGTCTTCTCCGCCATGACTCTTGGCGCTACTTGCGGTTCTGTTGTCACTCTCTATTCTCCCGACACCTACTACTTTGCTGCTGCTGCTTGTTCCTCAGTTGGTATTTCATCGCCTGTTGCCGAAGGGTGGGTTTAGTGGCTCTAGCAGTACATATCGATCTACGACCCAGAGTTCCTCGCTCGTCTTCCTTCTTGCACTCTCTTCCTTGTCATGCAATGAGTAGTGTGATGTCCACGTTCGATGGTCGCCCTGCTTTCGCTCCCTTCGATGTGATGCCAAGGTGGCCTACAATCCCGAGGAGAGTCAAGCAGCCTGCTCCCCCAAGAAGGCTTGTCTCAATGCTGCGAAGGACTTCCCTGAGAATGAGAGGAGTATCGCTCCTTCTGATGGTGAGATCAGAATTTGCAATGCTCTCCATGAAGAGGAGAGATTTGTGATTCCCTCACCCTTCTAGTACCCCCAATTCCATCGGTCCTTCAGCTCCACCCAGTGGTGAGTCCTCCTTGGTGGCATCCTCTCTCGAGACTAAGCTCGCCTCTGGTCCCTCAAGTACCACACCAACTCGCCACACTTCCTCTCCAAGTTCTTCATCCTAGCTTCCATGGTAGCTTCAACAGAAGTCCAGGAAAGGAGCTATGATGCCAAATGATAGAAACCACACAAAGAATAAACAAAAAATGGAAGAAGAAACTAATATTTCACTTAAGAGAAAATATAGCGAAAACAAAATGCAGAACAAGAGGAGAAAGCCTGGACAGAATAGCAGTCCAACTCTCCCAAAGCCTAAGCCAAAATTCCAACTTTCCCTATTTCCTTCCCTTATATACTATTCACATCAGCATGTCCATGTGCTGTTACAACCCTTACCCCACTGTTACAATCCTCACACAACACACTTACACTCCACGCACACAGCACACACACATCACAACTCACATTTCTAACACTTTTCTCTCACTCATGCTTCAGTAATTATTACAATTAGGGCCCATCATGCTAAGCCCAATTCCCTTGGTTCCTAACAATTCTTGTGGGGTAAGGGTTGTAACAGCACATGCACACCACAGCTCACATTTCTAATATAACATCCTCCCAAGTACAACGTCATCCTTAAGTCATGACATCATACTCGAGAGTTATTACTTATAAATTAACGGACCTTTCTTAAATATCTATAGCCATTATGATTGATTCATGAGATATCTAGGTCATAATTCTATTGAAATATATAGCAATGAAACCAAAATATTTATTTAATACAAAGTTTAGTACATAAAGGAAGCTCTTTTATGAGCTTTAACACACCTTTGTCCTCTAACATATTTACATACATATTCATTCCACTAAATACAACATAATAAAAGCATTAACTACTACCCTATTGCACTTCCGAGTTCTTTGCATAGCAGTCTCTCGACTTTCTGCATCAACTTGGAGATGACATGGGAACACAAAAACATGGGGATGAAAATTATACAATTCTCAGTAGAGTAACTCTCCCAAATACACAATCATAATGTCATCGTCATCGCCCCAGCCACTTCGGTTTATTAAAAAAAAGTGGTCATGCATTATATAATAACGGTTTATTTTTAAAGTTCCAAATCATACTTCCGAAGTGAGTTACTTTTAACATTCAATTACTTAATGTACATATACCATACTACTCAACATCATATACTACTAACTTTCCACTTAAATATATTGGTCTCAATATCGATACTAAACTTCTTCACTCAGCATATAAGACAAACGATTTCTTAGAAAATTTACCTCTTAAACTTGCCTTGACCCTTGACTAATCTTATCACGTCTGAGCGTTACGTACCGCCGTCCCCATTGTGGCAATAATGGGTAATAGACTGCATTTTAGGACTGACCTCATTCCTATACATGATCATTGGATTTACTTTCTCCAATTCTCACACAGATCTATTGCTAGCCAGGTTTACTTTTCCTGGCTCAATTGAGGTAGTCGAGTTTACTTTCCTGATGCACAGATTTACTTTCTTCAGCCCAAGGATTATAAATCTTATGCTCTTCTTGGTAGTTAGGTTTACTTTCCCTAACAAACTGGATTTATTTTCTCCAACCCAAGAAACATAATCTTATGTTTTTCTTTCGCATTTGAGCAACTGTAATAAGCATTCATATCTATGTGTACCTAACCTCATCAATAAGCTCACACGCTCAATTATTCATACTCATATTCAGGTACTCATGTCATACTAGTACAAGATGCCATTATTTCATCAATTTAAAGCATCAATTTATTTTCAGCACAATGGCAGGTTTCACACTATTGTGGCACAAATTTATTTGCACATAAAACAATCATTTCAGAGGCTATAAAAATTACCAAGGACACCTCAATGTGTCACCAAGGTCCTGTAAAAATTTCAGGGTAATTAGAGTTCTCTAACTATGTTAACAAAATTAGACAAATTTGGTGGTCAGAGACCACTGATTCTCAGTTAAATTCCTGAATTCCCTAATTTTTAACCCTAACAAATGAAACCAGAACATTGGGAATAAAATCTTGGTAAAATGTTAAGATGTCTCTTATACCCTGTAAAAATTTCAAAGGAAAAATCAATCGTTTTCTATGGTAACAAAAATAGACAAGTTTGCAGCTTCAGTTCCAATAGTTCAGGCAGCATAGGCACAATTTCGGTTCTTGATTTTTTAAATAGAGCAAAAGTGACCAGAATACCTCAAAAGTTTTACTGAAGATGCCTTAACATGTTAGCTAAATCATATAAAATTTTCAGCTCAATCTGAAACCTCTAACTAGGTCAGAAAATTCGTGATCAGTGGCTGCCTGTACAAAAACCGAAAATCGAACAAGTATCACTCAACATCTTTTTGACAAAATTGATTTTTCCCCAACACCAAACTAATCCACCTATGCAAATACATCAATATCTAAGTGTAACATCACATAAGAACCAGATTTTATCACATTGAAACAAGCCAAAATCAGCAAGAACAGAAATCACAAGAACAATTCACAAAAACCCTACTTGTGAAGCTTTAAGGCTTCTAATTCCAAAGAATCTTTCAGAAATGATTTTTTCTCACTCCAAGTCTTCCAAACAACACCTAACCCTTCCTTAAACAGCAGAGAATGATAGCTCAGGATTCAGCTTGGAGATTATTTTAAATTCTAATCGGTTGGTTTGGTAGATGTCAAAGTGTAGAACAAGTTTAGTAAAGGAACTTTCAAGTTTCAATAACTCTAGGCTAGTGTTTATAGGCTTTGAAAGCTTGAGCTCTTTGAAAATGGAAGATGGAGCTGCTGCCTGGTTATGGCCGAAGGTGTGGCTTCTTTTTGAAGCTTGGAGTTGTGTTGATCTTGTAATAAATAGGTATATATTATATATTATAAGTAGATAAGCTTTAATCTAAGAAAGAAAAATGGATGGCTAGTATTTAATCTTGTACAGCAAGATTAGATCTTAGCCATTCACTAAGTCAAAATGGATGTACATTATCCTTTCGTAGAGATTAAACTATCTTTCGGTGTTAAAAATCGCTCACTAAAATCTTACCGAACGGATAAAACAGTGTACGCGGGTAATCAAACATCGCCCGAAAATTAATTCCCAGTATAAAATCTTTATTTCTATCTATTTCTAATCTTTTTCCCATGTTTTCCCAATTTCGGTCACCTTCAGGTCCTGAATCAGGGGTTTCAGCTGTCCCGGCGAGCCAATGGGGCCCGCAAAACATTATTCACCTTTTTTTTTTACAAAACCGTTGGACCGCCCTCATCATTGTTAAAATTGTCAGATTGTTGAAATTACCACTAATAAAGCTCAAATTAATTTTTAACTAATTTTTAGGGTGTTACATCTAACACTCTTTTCTCGCTCATACTTTAGTATTTACAACTAGGGCCCATTGTGCTTGGCCCAACTCCCTGGGTTCCTAATAGCTTCTCAACC
This sequence comes from Dalbergia cochinchinensis, assembly GCA_031216125.1. Lineage (NCBI taxonomy): Eukaryota > Viridiplantae > Streptophyta > Magnoliopsida > Fabales > Fabaceae > Dalbergia > Dalbergia cochinchinensis. Next base: position 26,002,956 of record CM062375.1, on the reverse strand, counting down.
CTTTTTTCCAATGGAAAAGAGACTGCGTGATGAGTACCAAGTAGTAATAATGGAAAGAGTGGAATCACACTGCCCTCAGCCTGGGCAGGTTGCATTCCATAAAAGAAAAAATACCGCAATCTGGAACGTGCGAACTATGTAGTACAGAGGGGATAGGAGTGTATTTGGTGGGATTGGAACCCCCATTTTTTAAAAAATCTAAAACAATTATATCAAAGAAAATAAAAACTGTCAACTAGACTTAAAAGGCAACCCAAAAAACTAGGCTTCCATGATTGTAAGAGCTGGTGATGGTGTGTCATGAAATCAAACCTGCATGGGTAGAAGTCTGTTGAGGAACTAGAACACCTGCCTACCAGATCACAAGGCCAAAGCTCAGCCTTTCATATAGAAATGCTAATAAGATTCTATCAAGCCAACAATGGTTATAAGTGTTCCTATCAACCTAAAGGCAAGTCTCCGTTTCAATCAAGGGAAAGTCTTGAGCTGAATACATGAAAGGAATGTAGCAAGAAAGGATAAAAAAGCCAAATAGTTTTGAAGAGTATGCAATTCCATCAAATTGCTTATCAATATCCTCCCCAGCATTTACAGTAAGCCAAATAGTTTGGCCCCAAGTATGGAATTCCGACGCCTTTGGAGTTATTTTGAATGGGCTGATTTACTGTAGGATGTAGCTCATTTTCTTCTAGGGCCCATTGTTCAAGGTCTCCCTTTAATTTCTAAATGAGACCCCTTGTTCAACCTATAATAAAGTCTCACCTCCCCCTCAAGAGCCGCTTTTCTTTGCACACCAAATTGGGGCTTGGCCCATTTGTTCTAAACAAGGGTTCGGGTAGTTACCACTCACATCTGCCCGTGTCTCCTCAATACCACCCATAGCCAATGCAAGGGATATCTTTGCATGTCTTCCTCACCACACCATCATCTCTGTCATGCAATGAGTCTCACTCCTATTCCATGGTGGTTTGATGCTCCCTACCATTCTCAAAGCTATTGTCGATGTTACCGCTAAAGCCACCACCCTCCTTGCCACCAAGACTACTGGAATATTAGAACTAACAAATTCAAGTCATTTAAAAAGAGTGGAGGCATAGGAAATAGCTTAAGTCAATTAATATAGCCTTGTAAATAGTAGTTACCTTTATGTTGAGTGAAATGATTAAGCAATTCAGCCACTCTTCACTTCATCTTCTAATACTTCTCAAGTATAGACTATTCTTCCTATGCTTATTTATGTTCCTACCACATCTTGTCCCAACAATTCTATGTGTCCCTTGACCTCCTACTGTCTTGCCTAGAGTCATACCTACTATCGAGAATGTCCCTAATAACTCGCCACCATCACTAGTTACTTCTCCAGCTTCGGATCCTGCACCGAAAAGTCTTCCTTGCATTTCACAATGGTATACGTTCTACTCATAATCCTCATCCTTTATATATGTTTTCTTAGTTATGACCATCTTCTCAATATTATACATTTGTTTCGACTTTTCCCTCTAATTTCATTCCCAAAAAAGGGAAGCACTGTCCCATCCTGGTTGGTGCCAAGCGATGACTGAGGTGATGTTTGCCTTACATTCCAATGGCACATGGTATCTAGTTTCTCATCCACTTGGAAAGTCTATTGTTGGCTGTGGTTGGGTATTTACAGTGAAGGTTGGTATTGATGGAACTATATTTTCTTAAAGCTTGCCTAGTAGCAAAAGGCTACACTCAAATTTAAGGACTCGATTATGGTTACACTTCCTTCTCAATGGCCAAAACTTGCCTCAGTTCGTACGTGCCTTGGTTGCTATTCTCCATCGGCTTCTCTATTAGATTGATAAAAAGAATGCTTTTCTTCAGTGAGATTTGCAAGAAGTCTACATGGAGCATACATGGAGCAAGCACCTGGGTTTGTTGCTCAGGAGGACATTGGACTAGTTTGTAAGCTCCGTCAATCTCTATATGGTCTCAAACAATCACCTCATGCTTGCTTTGGTCATTTTAGAAGCATTGGTCATTTTAGCACAGTTGTACAAGCTTTCGACATGACCATAAGTGAGGCTAATCATTTTTGTTTTTTATTGGTGTCATTCTTCTGATCAATGCATCTACCACACTATGTATGTGGATGACATCATTGTCACTGATAATGACCCCGCTAGTATTGAAGAGATGAAGCGATACTTGTTCAAGCCATTTATTTCATACTAAAGATCTTGGCAAACTTCGATACTTTTGGGGTATAGAGATTGCACAATCCAAACATGACATCTCTACTTCTCTGAAAAAATATGTAGAGTATCCTAGAAGAAGCCAGTATGATAGGATGTATTCCCATCGATACAATAATGGATCCCAAATATCAAACTACTACTAGGATAGGAGGTGCCATTATCCAACATTGGGTGATACCAAACAATGATTACGAGGCTGAATTATCTTATTATATCTGGATCAAATATTACTTTTGTTGTATTGGTCTTAAGTCAATTTCTTGACTCCCTATGTGACTCACAATGGGATGCAGCAGTTCAACTACTTAGGTATATCAAAGGAGCTCTAAGAAGAGGATTACTATATGAGGATAAAGGACACATGGAGATTGTGGTTATATAGATGTTGGTTGGGCAAGTTCTCCCTTAGATAGGCAATCTACCTTGGGATACTATGTTCTTTTTGGAGGTAATCTAATACCTTGGAAAAGTAAAAAGCAATTTGTGTTTCCTAGGTCGAGTGCTAAAGTTGAGTATCGAGCAATGACAGTTGCAATTTGTGAACCCATGTGGCTAAAGGAATTAGGTGTTTTGTAAAGAGCAATCAATGAAGCTTTGTGTGATAATCAATAGGCATTACACATGTTGAGATTGATTGCCGCTTTGTGAGAGAGAAGATTCAATCTGGAGAAATTTCCATTGCTTTTATGGCAGATGTTTTCACCAAGTGTCTTCTAGGTCCATGGGTCAAGCTATATTTGTAACAAGCTTCGTACATATGACATCTACACACCAACTTGAGGGGGAGTGTTGGAATATTGGAACAAGTCATGTAAATAGAGTAGTGGCATAGGGAATAGCTTAAGTCAATTAATATAGTCTTGTAAATGGGAGTAGTAGTTATGATATCTCGTATATCCCTTTATGTTGAGCGAAATGATAAAGCAATTCAATCATCTTTTGGACTCTACTTTCAAGTCCACGACTTACACATCATCTGTTGACAGTCAACACTTCTGCACAACCACAACTTGTTGCAATTTCTGATTCCTTCCAACTCGTCTTTTCACATATATTGGCTTAAGTGATTGGTTTGACAACTCACATGCTCGGCTTAAGTGATTGGTTTGACAACTCATGCTCGCTTCCCATGCACAATTGTGACAAAATCACTCTTTCTCCACTATTGTCCCTTTGTATTTGCCAGATAGAAACTACCATGGAGGTGTTTGCATATATCTTGCCTCTACACCAACCAAATGGAGATCATCCTTCACAAAATCAATCTCCTTCAGCTCCTTTTATGGCTCAGCTTCATTAACCATCTGTGCAGCCCCCTCAATCTTCTTTGGAAACACTTCATCTATTTCCCTCTAAATTACCTTTTTTACCCACCATCTTCGCTTTCAACTTCCTAGTCACAAAGCCCAAGGGTATTTTTTTTATCTTTGACAGACTTACCAAGACAATTGTTCTCGAGCTATGATTATGACTACCACCTCCTCATTGAAGGTGTTCTTTGACTTAGTCTAGGCCTCCTAGACTCCTCAAATTCTTCTCCTCACAACCGGACCCTAATTGTTCTAGGCCTAGTTGGAAGCAATTGAGCACTGCTCTTACAAGTTCCCACCATGTCGCATTTGGGTAGAAGTAGAACAATTCCAAACATCAATACCAGACACACTAGTCAATCTTGGAAAGAGCCATGGAGTGGCCAACCCCAGAAAAGCTATAATGGGATAGAAAATAGCTCACGGATAGCGGGATGGCCACTATTTTGAAAAATAAAAATAACTAGAATTCAATTTATACAATATACATTTAGATGTCAAACAATAAGAAATTATCCACACTTAAACTCATTACTCATTAACGATAAAAAAAAAGTCATTATCCATACTCTAAACATGCAATCACCAAATATCTGATCCTTTAATAAACACCAAACCAAAAGAAGAGACAATGACAAGAAAAAAAAAGAAATAACATAGACAAAGCAAACAGAGAATTTAGAACCCAAGAAGAGAGGGGGCCTAGGGTATCAAGCTAAGGGATAAAAGAGAGGAATAAAAAGAAAAAATAAAAGGAAAAAATAGAGAGAATGGGCAAAAACAGAGTTGGAAGAGGAGACAAAGGGAAAAATAAAGAGAGAAGAGGGAAGACCATAGTAAAGGAAAAAAAAAAAAGAACAATGGTATCCGTTGTGTCACCTGAAAATGTACAACTGCCAGAGGCTGGGTTGCCCCCGGAAAATAGCCAATAGTTGAAAGATGGTCTCCAGAAAAGAAGCACCAAGAGAGCTATAGGAAGAGAGACAAGCAGGGAAAGTGAGGGCAAGAGTTTGAATGAGATAGATGGAAAACCCTTCTCTCACTCTTGCTCTCCCTAGCTCTAAAGTTCCTATCTACTTAATTCATGCCTTCTACCTTCTTATATACATTTTTGTTACTAACTAATTTAATTCCTAACTACAAAGGCGAATCAGGGCCTTACCCAAGCAATGAACTTGATAGGAAACCACTTACATTATCCTGATCAATTTCCTTGATTATCTCTTCCAAGCGAGCATCTTCAATGCCAAACTCATCACAAGCCTGTTGAAGTTCATCTTGAGTAATATAACCACTTCCATCTTTATCAAAGTAAGAAAAGGCTGCAAACAGATGATCTTCTCTTTCAATCTTGTTAAGATGCAATGTTGCAGCAATGAACTCGCCGTAATCAATTGTTCCACTGTTATCTATATCAGCCTACAATTCAAGTTATACCAATATGTTAAGAGATTTAAACTAGCCCGTTAAACAGAATACTTTGTTAGTTTATTACAATGAACTATGATAAAGTAACAGTTTGAAGAACATCATAACCCTTCTACATCTAGTTTTGATCAAATTTCTTCTTTGTTTTTAGATTATAGATTAACTACCTAATGGCATGACTATAAATTGTAAAGATCATTATGAGTAAATCTATCCTCAAAAGATTTTTGTTTTAAAATTTTAGTTAAACGCATACACTTTAATCCTCAAAAAATTTCATGCCAAACACATTAATTCCTATAGCAAGAAAATCATACATTCTAGTCCCTAAAACACTGATTTTTAACATATTAGTCCTAGAAAAAATCAGCATTTGACGTATAATCTTTAGTCCCTAAAGAAATTGACTTATAAAATATTAATCTTTTATGGACCAATGTTTATATGGTTTTCCTATTAAGAGATTAATATATTATAACGTGAAATCTTTTGAGGATAAAAGTGTACATTTTTAATCTTTTGATATTAATGCTTGTATGATTTTCCTATTAAAAGATTAATATGTTGTAATGTAAAAACATTTGAGAATTAAAGTGTAGATTTACTCAATCATTATTTCTAAAGATCAAAGTTCATGCAGTAGCATCTGATATATGAACAAAAAAAAAAATGTTTCATAATCTTGACTTCCGCTTGGATGAGAAGGCATAGGATGTTGCACTAGAACTAAAAGCAAATAATGAGCATTGCAAAATAATCAGTAAGAAAAGTTATTGCCTGAAAACAAAATCAAATAAAGCACCGACGTTCCAAATAACAATCTGTTTCCTTGTCTTAAATATGTCAGAACCAAAACTCAGTTTGAATTCCACCTTCAAAGAGTGCTTTTGAATTTTTCTTTTTTTTCATCCCCTTGAAACATCTAGAGTAACTTCTACGCATGTCTAAACGTATACTAGACACGCAGACGTATCTTGGATTTAATTTAATAATGTTTTTGAGATTTCCCATTGCCTAAACATATCAATGTATGTATACAACTACACATTTTTGTTCAATGATCACCACCCCCATCATTCAATTATTATATTCTTTCTTTATTTCTAACAGGTTCAGAGAACACCCACATCTTGTCAAGGTAAATTGAGACTCTCAATGCTGCTCGCAAGTTGTAACTGGTCTTAATTTTTTCTCTTCTATTATTGTTAGATAAGTGTCTATGCTATATTTGTTACACAGGATCAGACAGCTTCAACTCATTCATGTAATCATGGGACCCATTTCATATGTCACACTCTTGCTATCCTTCCTTAGGGACTAATCCAAATCTTTTTGTGCCATAATCCATCTCATTTGTCCATTCTTGTGTCCCAGCTGTAATCCAATTCCAAAGTGCCTAGTACTAGAAATTTGGAATTCTGGTGACTTCAGAATAGAGACTGAAAAATATGACAGAAAACTTGAGTGATTCCTATGTACACGAGTTACAATGAGGACAGCAACAATTTATAACTAGTATACTGCAACTCCCTATGTACATGAACCTAGAGGTACATGCATATTATTAATGTCTTCTATTTCCAACATGGTGCCTCTTTCAGATTAGTGTCACTTCATATGCATGTTTATATACACTTAGAAGTCCATCTTCAAGAAAGTAAGATTAGCCTACTGAAAGCAAGCCCCATACAGTATTCCTAGATGACTAGACCCTAAAGAGAACCTCAGTTTACACGTCAAATGCTGCATGTTAATGCTATTTGCTGCAAATGCCTAGATCAAATCAACAAATCATTTGTTGGATTAAAAATGAGAAACTGACATTGAATAAGTCTTCTAGTTAAGAAAGTACTTGTTTGTAGTGACACAAATTATAGAATTTATCTATAGCTTTTCTTCTCCTTTGAAGTTAGAATCGTTCACCCATGTCAAAATTTTCTCCTCCTTTGCCAGTTGTCACAAATGACTAACTAAAGAGAGCCGATCAAAATTACAAAAGACTTCTTAAAAATGTTAAAAATTTTCACGAGTTAGTATATCAGCATGAAGATGTACTTCTAGTTTCTAAGATAGCAAATCTAACTATTAAGGGAAAGAAAATTCATGCCGGAAACCTTGGGAAATATTAGGGGCTATTTGCTTTGCTGAAAAACAGTTTTCAGTTTTTTCAGTTTTTCCTTCACAAATCTGGAAAACCGAAAACTGTTTTCAGCAAAGCAAACAGCCCCTACCTATTGCACTTCATTTTTCATTCATTTTGAGTATTTTTGTTTTCTAACTACTACCATATCTTTCTTTCAATTGTATAAAACATACCGAAAAAGATACTTACTGCTTGCATTAAATCATACATCTCAGACTCCTTAAGATTAGCACCCACTCTTTTCAAACCGGCTTTTAGTTCTTCAAAAGTGATCTGACCACTGTTGTCAGTATCTAGCATTTTGAACATTTCCTTTAAGCCAGCTATTTCTTCTTCAGAGAAGCTCTGTGCAATAATCTGGGAAAAAAAAAATGAAATGTTGAAAATTATAACATCTCATATTCATTCTCCAGCCAGAAATCCACACTGAAAAACATCCCGACCTAACACATTTAGTGTAAGTATCTTCACACTATTTGAAGCATCAACTATCAACTCCTAATCACATTCAAATTGCTTTCAAGCTTTCACACCCTAAGACTTACTACAAGAGCCATTTTTTTGAGCTTGTTCATAGCAGAAAATTGCTTCAAGCGGGTCAATACAGCAGAATCAAGTGGCTTGTCAGGAGCCACACCATCAACTTGAATCCACGGATGACCTGCAGAAACACATAAGAAAGATATTCTGTATTAAAGAAAACAGAGTTTTCTTGTAATATATTATTTTAAATTTGGCAATAACAGTTGTACAAGTAAAGGTTCATTTTGTTCCTTGAAATTGTATAAGTGCTTCATTTTAAGCCCTGAAATAAAGAAATTAATGATATAGCCCTCGAAGTTACAAAATAACTATTTAAATTAGTCCCTAATATAATATTCGCAAGGACTAACTTAAATCACCAAAGGCACTAGTTTCAATCACCTTTTGCAAATTCAGGAGCTAAATTATTAATTTCTTTTTTAGGGACTAAAGTGATGCACACATATAATTTCAATGACCAAACTAAACCTTTATCCTAGTTGTACATCTAATTGGATTGGGCCTCCCCATAAAACACAAAAATGATTAACCTACAATACCAAAGAAGCCCTATCATTCTTGTGATACAAATAGGGTATACTCTCCAAGCATAAAACACCACAAAAATATTCTGGAAAATTGCAACCGAATTATTCAGTATGCCAGTATGGGATTTGATCTAGATAGCTATATCAAATTTGTCAAACTAACATTTCAAATATAAACAACACTATTGAGTCTACAACAATTGCAATGCAAAGCCAGAATCATAAAGAAAATGTAAATGTTATTGTTACTTCTGCCTTTCAATGGATGATCAGCAGAATAGTTGCAAATAGTTGTCAATCCTGGATAGCAGAACACAGCAACCAAACTCAAAAACACTATAGCAGGATAGGATATAGCGGGATGGTAGATACATTGAAGAATATGAAAAAATAATATGCAATTTACAGTACATCAATATAAATGCTCAAAAAAAAAAATGGAAAACCAACATTTTTACGCATTTATCATTATTAATCAAAAGTCATTGTCTAGAGTCTAGACTCTAAACACGCAATCACCATGCAAGGACTAGACTAGAGGTAACGAAAGAGTGAGGAATTTCTAAGAAATGTGTATTTCACTAACAATCTATCATACAAACGAGGAAGAGTGAGAGCTCCTCTACCAAGAGTCCAAGGCCCACTAATCATTTGACGAAAAGGACACTAACTAATCCCTACTCCCCTTTATTTATGGGCAAGCAACTAACTAGCTAACTAGCTGACTAATGGATCCAACACTACTCCCCCAAGAGATCCACCTTGTCCTCATGGTGAGTGTACAAGAAATTTACATAAAAATCCACCAGGGTCCCATTGCTTACAACCTACGGGACTGAAATTCTCTCTTCTCCTTGGGCCCAAAGTAGTAAAATATAGGAAATTATTTTCATTATCTGGAGCCCAAAATAATGGTTTTTTTGTTACTGTCATTGAATGAGGGCCATTAACCAAAATCCAAAAAGACCCAAACCCAAGCTCTAGCATTTCTCCAATTCCCGCACCAAACAGGGCTTAGTCACTAAGGTGTGGAGAGTAAGACTTGAAAAAGAAACTTGAAAAAAGGCTAGGAATTATAGAAGTGAAGTAATTCTTTCTTACATCTTTTGGTATAGAGAAAGATACAATTTAAAGGCATATTGTAAGGACTACCTAATAAATGTGAAAGATACTAACTTACCTAATCATATCTACCACATCCATCATAATAAATGCTTACCTAACCATATCTACCATAATAAATGATAAAGACAAAAAGACATAAATGTATGATATAATTCAACACCCCCCCAAGCTGGTGAATGGATATCTATCATTCCTAGCTTGCATGTAATCTCTTAAAATCGTTCTGTAGGTAGGCCCTTAGTCAGCACATCCGTCAACTGTAATCTGGAAGGAACATGTATAGTGGTTATAAGTCCACTATCCAACTTCTCCTTGATGAAATGTCGGTCAATTTCAATATACTTCGTCCTGTCATGTTGGACAGGGTTACAAGCAATGCTAATAGCTAATTTATTGTCATCTAACATCTTCATAGGAGCCTCATATTTTATCTTCAAGTCATCCAAGATAATTTTTAACCATAGGAGCTCACAAATTCCTTGTGACGTGGCACGAAATTCTACCTCCGCACTTGATTTTGCAACAACATTTTGCTTTTTACTTTTGGCTTCTCCAAGTCACCAAATTTCCTCCTAGAAACATACAATATCCTAATGTTGATCTTCTGTCACTAATAGAGTATGCATAATCAGCATCAGTGTAGGCTTCTATAGAGCGCTTGTCACCACTTTTGAACAGCAGTCCCCTACCAAGTGTGGCCTTAAGATGCCGTAATATTCTTTCTACTGCTTGCATGTGTCTCACTTTAGGATCATGCATGAATGGGCTAACCACACTCACAGCATAAGCCAAGTCTGGCCTAGTATGGGCCAAGTGTATGAGTTTTCCCACCAATCTTTGGTATTGTGCCTTATCAACACTAGGATTCTCCTCTTCACTTCCCATTCGATGGTTTTGTTCAATGGGAACACTAGTAACTTTGCTCCCAAACTTCCCAGTCTCTTTAAGTAGATCTAAGATATATTTCCTTTGAAAGATAATGATGCCTAGCTTAGAGTATGCCACCTCTATTCCAAGGATGTATCTTAATTTTCCAAGATTTTTCATTTCAAATTCAGCAACTAACTTCTCCTCCGAGAGCTTCTTCTCAACTGGATCATTACCTGATACAATGATGTCGTCCACATATATAAGGAGAACCGTAAGTTTTCCTCCAACTGTATGTTTAAGGAAAAGAGTATGGTCCCCTTGACTCTGCTTGTATCCAAGCGACATCATGGTTTTTGCAAATCTCCCAAACCATGCACGAGGGGACTGTTTCAACCCATACAAAGCCTTTTTTAGCCTGCACACCTTGTTTCTTTTATTGGTGACATCATATCCAACAGGAATTTTCATGTAAACTTCTTCCTCTAAGTCTCCATGTAAGAATGCATTCTTTACATCGAATTGATGCAAATTCCATCCAAAATAAGCTGCAAGAGAAAGCAAGACTCTGACTGTATTCATCTTTGCTACAGGAGCAAATGTCTCCTTATAGTCAATTCCATACGTCTGTGTGTACCCTTTTGCAACTAGTCTTGCTTTATATCGGTCTAACTCACCATATGACCGATACTTCACAGTGTATATCCATCTACATCCCACCAACCTTTTATCTTTTGGCCTCTCAACAATCTCCCACGTTCTATTTTTCTCTAACACCCTCATTTCCTCATTCATGGCTTGAACTCAGTTTATATCTTTTAATGTCTCTTGTACTGAGTTTGGGATTTGTATGGAATCAATAGCTGCAATAAAACTTTGATACTGTAAGGAAAGGTGTTTAGAGGAGACAAAAAGAGAAATAGAATGTTTAGTAGAAGTTCTTTTTTCTTTTCTCAAGGCAATCAGTAAGTCATCTAGGTTGGGTTCACAAATATTGGAAGAGTCAGTTTCTTCAATACTACCCACAGGTACAGACTCTTGAAGTTGCTGTTGGATCATATCGGGTTTATTTCTCCTTTCATACACCAAAAGTGGTTTCTTTTGAGCTTCCTCAGGTGGTGTAGTGGAAGACACTAACTCTTGGGAACTAGAGGGAGTTGACTCTTGTGATGATGGAAAAGGGAGAAAGGATTGAGGAAGAAAGCTCTCAGTTTCTACTAGACTCTCTCCCTGAGGCATAGGACTAAAAAACGACTCAGTTTCACAAAATGTAACATCCAAAGAGACAAAAAAAACCATGACTGGACGAGTGAAAACAATGGTATCCTTTCTTGTTAGGAGCATAACCCATGAAAACACATTTGATGACCCTAGGATCAAGTTTAATACGATGTTAATGATGTACATGGGCAAAGGCTACACATCCAAAAACCCGAGGTTGTAAACTTTCATAATTGGAATAGAGAGAAAGTGAGACAACATAGATTGAACAGGACTGACATTACCAAAGACCCGAGAAGACACCCTATTAATTAGGTAGGCAGCTGTTAAAACCGCTTCACCCCAATAAGAGCTAGGGACAGACATTTGGAAAAGAAGAGCTCGGGTAACCTCTAGTAAATGCCTATTCTTCCGTTCTGCCACCACATTTTGTTGAGGAGTATCAACACATATAAGTTCATGAATAATGCAATGCTCTTTCATAAAATTACAAGACTGTTGATTCACATATTCCTTACCATTATCTGAACGTAATCGTTTAATGGATTTTCCAAATTGTGTTTTAATCATATGATAAAACTGAACAAAGAGTTGAAAAACTTCAAATTTATCCTTCATAAGAAAAAACCAAGTGACACGTGTGCAATCATCCATGAAAGAAACAAACCATTTTGTGCTAGCGATATTAGGAATAGATACAGGAGCCCAGACGTCAGAATGAATAAGTGCAAAAGATTCATCACTTTTATTAAAATTAGATGGAAATGACACTCGGCGGTGTTTAGCAAACTGACAAACTTCACAAGAAAAAGACTCAACTAACTCCTTTGAAAAAAGAGACCGATACATAAACTTTATTATTTGAAAAAGAGGATATCCTTAACACCTATGGTCAAATTTGTGATGCCTGAGATATTGAATTTACAGTATAACATAAGGCTGGTATCTTCTGTTTACTATCACCTTCAACTAGTGCATTAAGGAGACAATATAACCCTCTTTGTTCCTTAGCAACTCCAATCATCCTCCCCGTGGCAAGATCCTGAACAACACAATGTGAATGGAAAAAAGTTACAGCACAGTTAAGATCTTTGGTAAGTTTATGAACAAAGATAAGATTACTGGCTAGTTGGGGAACGTGAAGGACATTATTTAAGTGTAAAGAAGGTTGAAGAGAAATGCTACCAAATCTTGCAACTGAGGTTTGGGAGCCATCAACTACAGTGATATGGTATTTTTCAAAAATGGGAAGGTAGGAAGAAAAATGAGGGGTTTTAGAGGCCATATGATCAGTCGCACCAAAGTCAATGATTCATAAATCCTTACATTTAGTATTAGATGCATGAAAAGATTGAGAACAAGGAACCTTACTAGACAAGGGTAGAGAGCAAGTGCCAGAAGGCTTACTAATAGAGCTTACGAGAGACCGCAAGTGTGTAAGCTCATCCTTACTAAGGGCAGGAACTTCATCATCCACTTGAGGAGAGGGGGCATTGTCTGATCCAGCCACAAAGGCTTGACTACTTGGCAGGTTGTGAAATCCTCTTGTGCAGCTAAGAACTTTGTCTTTTCCGTGAAATTTAAAGCAAGTCTCTTTAGTATGCCCAGACTTCTTGCAATAGGGGCACCAATGACTATCTCGGGAAGGCCTTGAAAAGGAAGAAAGGGGTCCTGGCTTGGCTGTCTTGCTGGTGACCAAAGCTGAACCACTACTGGGTTTGTCATCAAGCATAACTACCCTACGATTTTCCTCTCCCCGCATAGTGTAGAACATCTCGGATATAGATGGGAGTTGCTCTTTACCTAGAATCTGAACTTGAATGGGGTTGTATTCTGGATTTAAGCCAGAGAGAAACTCAGAAATCCTGTCCCTATTAACAAAGTTTGCCAAAGTAGAAGTATCCTTGCTACATTCCAACTGCAAGTTTTGATATTAGTCCAACTCAGTCCACAGACCAGTGAGAATACCATAGTAATCTATTATCGACATTACTCCTTGCTTGGTGGAGAATATTTTCGTCTTCAACTTATAACAAGTAGCAATATCCTGCTTCTTGGAAAAAGTCTTGCTAAGTGCATCCCAAACCACACGGGAAGAAGTAAGAAACATACAATTCCGACTGATTTCAAGAATCATAGAGTTCCATAGCCATGTCATAATAAGAGAATCCTCATTATCCCAAGCCTCAAAAGTAGGGTCGTCCTTTTCAGGAGGATTTCCCTCAATGTAGGACAATTTCCGACGACCTTTGAGACTATGCCAAATAACATGAGCCCACTGCAAGTAATTTTTTCCGTTCAAATGGAAAGTTAGGTGCAAAACAGGAAGGTCATTAGGATTCAAAGGTATAGGTGTAATAGAAGCGGAGGTTTTAGGTTCTACCATGGTGATAGGGTGGCCGGAGGATGGTCAGAGTGGGTCGGAAAAAGAAGGGCAGCTAAAGGTTTGTAACAATGATGGAAAGGAACAAAAAAAAGGAAAAAATTCTGGAAAAAAAAAATGGATAAATAACTACAGCAATTAAGGCTATAAATGTTCAAAAATGAAGGCTGAAAGGCAACGGAAAAGTGATCAAGCTCCCACATCGGAAGCTCTGATACCAACTTGAAAAAGAAACTTGAAGAACGCTAGGAATTATAGAAGTGAAGTAATTCTTTCTTACATCTTTTGGTATAGAAAAAGAAACAATTTATAAGCATATTATAAGGACTACCTAATAAATGTGAAAGATGCTAACTTAGCTAACCATATCTACCACATCCATCATAATAAATGCTTACCTAACCATATTTACCATAATAAATGATAAAGACAAAAAGACATAAATGTATGATACAATTCAACAGTAAGCTATGTTACCAAACTCCGACTTCGTTATTCTTTGGATTTGGGCCTGGCCCATTAGGGATGCAAATGAGTTTCCCAACCCTAATTCTAGAACGTGCTTCTCTCTCTCTTCGACAGTGCCACGCAAAGGAAGCGTTGTTGCCGCCATCCCTAGTGGAGTCGCCATCAATGATATTCCTCCAGTTTCTTTCATGACTAGCGCCATCATGCCTATGGAAACCCACAATGCTTCTATTGCCACCATAGAAGTCACACCACGGATCCCCTTATTCGCTTGCACTGCCACTGCATGTTGACCACCACCCCTGAGCCGTCAACTATCGTCGTGCTTTAACCTCCAATCATCTGTTCTAGTAGCCCAACTGCGGCACCTACACCTTTGCCTTCTTTCTCTCTCCACCATTCTGTCGATGCAAAGTAACGATATCGCCGCTACCGCCACTGACATTTCAGCAACTGGAGGCATGCTATTGGCCACCACTCTTGGATCGCCGATGGTCACATGGTTTCAATTGCATGACGACTTGCATTCCCTTGTCTTCTCCTTTCCTATTTTGTTGTGATGGCCTTGGTCTTTCTCCACCTTTGACTATTTCTCCTCACCTTGCTCCTCCCAAGCCATTCCCTCTCCCTTGTTGATGGTCACATTCTCTATCTCACAAACAACTGAAATTGCTAGAGTTCTCTGTTTGTCGTCGTTGGTCTCTTCCCCTGACAGCTTCTGTTCTACATCATCTCCTCACTTCTTTCCGTCCTTCTTGAACTATTTTCTTGATCTATAGAAGAGCAAAGAGCTTTCAACTCTTCGCAAAGGTTCATTATCTCTCTAAACCATTTTGCACTCCGAAGGTCTTCTCTAGCCCTTTTTGCCCCCCTAGTCTCCTACACTCTTCTCTCGTCATTTTTGCCCTCTGATGCTCTTCTTGGCCCATCTCAATGCACTGCTTCTATTGGATTTCCCCGTTTTCCATAACCACCCTCCAAAGATGGTCTGTGAGTCATTCCCTCTACCTTTCCCTATCCTAAAATTGCTCTGAAATTGCCTCCATTGCTGGAACTGATGTAACATTGGACTCGAGAGTGGTTACTCATAAATTAGCAGACCTTTCTTAAATAACTATGGCAAATTCGATGGGTTCATGTAATAACTAGCGTAATTCGATTAAAACATATAACAAGGATATAAAACATTTATTTAATATAAAGTCAATTATATAAGGAAGCTCTACTATGAGCTTTAATACATATACAATCTCTATTACATTTACATACATATGACTCCAACTAAATAAAGTGAACTAAAATATCAACTACTGCAATTCCGAGTTCTTTCAGGTAATAGCCCCGTAATCGGCTGGATCAATCCTGGAGACGACACGGGAACACAAAGAACATAGGGGTGAGAATTATAGAATTCTCAGTAGAGCAACTCCCCAAATACACAATCATAATGTCATCGTCATCGTCGCAATCACTTCAATTTATCAAGAAAATGTGATCATGCAATACATATTAAAGATTCATTTTTAAAGTTCTAAAATCATCCCTCCGAAGTGCATAGCTTTTAACAATTAATCACTTAATGCATACATATCATAAAGCTCAAACATATAGTTAATAATCCTAATCAAGCAATTAAATATGATATGATTAATGCATATGCTAAATGTAGTGAACTTATCTCAAAGTGACCTAGTTTTACTTGTGGCCATAGATGTCAACTCGGTGCATTTTTCTCTTTTAATCGACATAGGAAAGACTTAGTTTATACCCAACGGGTATTTGCCGTGGATAACTCCACAATAGATAGTTTATACCAAATGATATTTATAGTGAATCACACCACACAAGGGAAATAGATTGCTTATCAGAACTGAGCTCATTACTATACGTGATCATCGGACTTCATATTTTCCTCTTCTGAATCACATACAGATCTATTCCTAACCGATACGTCTACCAACTCAAAATATCTTTGGAGAAGTTCCTCTTTTGCCTTCCCCTATAATATCTCTAGGGAAGTTCCTCTTTTTACCTTCCTCTCATGGCACATAAGTCTCGTTTCTGTTTTCTCCATATGTCAGAACATGCACGAGTGAAATTTATACATTTTCTTTTCTCAAATGCATACATAAGTCACATGTAGGCATTCAATCACAAGTAATTCTGATTTGTGCCTCATAAATCAATCTTTAAATTGTCTAGCATGCATTCATACTTATCATACTTAAATCAAGAGTCATTATATCACAATATCAATACTTGAGTTCATTTCAGTATAAATACAGCATGTTGGCAGAATTCATGCCTAATAAGTATGATTTATTCTGCCTATCAAACATCCATTGCAAGGGCTACAAAAATTCTCCAAGACACCTCAATGTGTCCACAAGCCCCTGTAAAAATTTCAGAACAAAAATCCTTCTCTAACTACGTTAACAAAATTAGACAAACTTAGCGGTCATAAAGCACTCAGCCTCGGCTTAGAACCAAAATCTCATAATTTTTAACCCTAGCAAATGATGGAATCGATTCAAAATAAAAATCAGGGTTGAACCTCATGATGTTTACAACACCCTGTAAAAATTTCAAAGAATAATTCAATCATTTGATATGGTAACCAAATTAGAAAAATTCACAACTTCTATTCCAACATGTCAGGCAACACATAGATCACTTCGGTTTCTGATTTTTAAAACATAAAAAAAATGCCCAGAATGGCTCCAAATTTTTACTAGAGACACCTTAACATATTAGCTACATCCCATAAAATTTTCAACTGAATCCAAGGTCTCTAAATAGGTTAGAACATTCGAACAAATTCCATACTTGCTTCAAACCGGGATTTTCCACCAACAATGTTCAAGCAACATAATTTTTTTCAAGCAGAGAAAGTCCTTAACATGACCCAAGAAAAATCATGGTTACACTTTAAGATGTTAACTTCAACATATAATTTTTCTAGATCATAAAAATACCTACGTTTGTAGCAGAAAATTCATGAACAATCCCTGCCCATAATAAAACTGAAATTCCAGCAACATGGTTCAAAATCTCTTTTGACAAACATGATTTCTAATATCATCCAAAAACTCCACCAAATTAAACACATCAATATCTATCTATCATCAATCAATACACCTAAAAAATTTCAGCCAATTCACTCAGAAACATTCAAAGCAAAATTGGAAAGAAAAGAGAACAAATAAAGCCCTACTTTAGTGGCTTTAAGGATCTTGACTTCAAGGATATTCCAAGAGTGATGTTGCTCATTTTAAGGCCACTAAATCAACATTAAACCCTTCCCTAAACAGCATATGGTGAGCTCTCAAAGTAGAAAAGGTTGATGGATTCAAATTCTAATAAGTTAGTTTGGTAGATATTAAGGAGTGGAACAAGTTTTATGAAGAGAGTTTGCGGTTTTATCAAGTGTAGGTTAGGAAAATGGAGGTTTGAAATCAAGTTTTGAGCTCTCAAGGAAATGGAAATGGAGGCTAGTAGGAAAATGGAGGTTTGAAATCAAGATTTGAGCTCTTATGGAAACAGAGGCTGGTCCTTTTCTTCTGGTCTTGGCCAAAAATGAGGCTTTTAGAAGAAGGGATTTGGCTTCTTGAAACAGCTTGGAGCTTATGTTTATCTTATGCATAAAGGAATGAATATTATATTGTGTATTTGAGTAGTCTTTAATCTAAGCTAGTAAAATGGATGGCTAGGATTAAATCTGTTAGTCAAAGAATGAATCTTGGCCCTCCACTTGGCTCAAGATAAGTAAATCACTTTAACTTGGGAAGCAAGTAGCTTTTTCAGTGTTGAAACTGCACACCGAAATTCCACCAAACGAAAGAGATATTGGCTCCCGGATAAAATAATAATTAATGAAAGGCAATGATTAAAATTTATTTTTCAAGTTTCAATCCTTGCCATCCACTTGGCATAAAGTGGTTAGTAAAGGTTACCTGGCCATCAAGTAACTTTTACGGTGTCAAAAACAGCACATCAAAACTCTACCAAATGGGTATAACACCGTACCCAAGTAATAAAACATTATCCGAAATTATTTTCCAGGTATAAAATCCTCATTCCTTACTATTTATAATCTCAATCCTATAATTTTTTAGCTTTGGGTATCTCCGAATCCCAATTATAGGGTTTCGGCTATCCCCAGGAGCCAATGGGGCCCGTAATGTTACTATTCATCCCGGCCCAAAATTTTATTTTTTTTTTTACACATCTGTTGGGCCGTCCTCATCATTACTATGTCTATCAGATTTTTGAAATTATGACTAGTAAACCTCAAATTAATTTTTAAATAATTTTTTAGGGTGTTACAACTGACACCCTAAAGCTTCCCCTGGATCAGTAGAAGCTCTAATACCATTGAAATGATTGGACCACAGGTAATGAAAAAGGGAGGAATTTATGAGAAATATGTATGCATTTCACTAACAATCTATAATACAAATGAGGAAGAATGAGAGCTACTCTACCCTCTAAGTGTCAAAGACCCACTAATCAATTGACAAATGACACTAACTAATCCCTACTTCCCTTTATTTATAGGCAACTAAGTAAGTAACTGCGATACTAACTAATGGGTTCCTAACACATCATCAATCTAATGCATAAATAACGGGTCAACAAAATAGAAGTCGGGAAGCATAAGGAGCAAAAAATATAGTACAAACCCGCAAATTAAGTTTAAGCCTCTAAGGCTTAAAGTAACTAAACCAAAGAATGAGAGTGAAAACACAGAGGTGAAAGTGGTGTTACAACATTGTCATGGTCTGCTCTTAGCAACCAGAAAGCCAAGAATAATAATAATAATAATAATAATAATAATAAATAAAAAGAAATGAGAACAGAGAAACCAACAACACAGAAAAATAAAAAACAAAGGAATGAGCAGAGAGAAGAATGGAGCTTGATCCAAACATACAACAAAGAAGGGAGAATAGAATATTGGGCTGGGTTTGGCCATAAAAAATCCTAGCTGGCTGAAATGTGTGGTTTTGATGAAGAGAGGAGCAAAAAGTGGATTCAGGGGTTGTGAGAGAGGGTTACTTGAACCTTAGAAGGCTTCTAAAGAAATAGAAGCAAAATAACCGAAAAACCCCCTAGAAAATTGATTGGAAATAGCAGAAAATGGAGACAATCTCAGGTTTTTCAATTTGTATGACATAGTGAAAGCAATTTGTCACTATTTGAGGCCGCAATGGTTACAATCATGAAATGCAACACAAGAAGGTTACCATTGCAGGCTCCAAGCACTATGCTCCACTATCTTGAAATGTTTTAACAATTGGCACCTCTAGGTTACTGAGATTACAAAGAGTTATATAGGGTAAATGTTAATGAACATAGTCATTTCTTGACACATGCCTGTTAACTATTTTAAAAAGCTAGACAACAGTGATTTTTGCTCTGACAATTGAAGTGAGAATCAAACATGGAATAGAAAAACATTTTTCATAAATTATTAACACTAACTATTCACATGAAGTTTTTTCAGCACAGGAAAAATATTAACGCCAGTACTCTTCAACATTACTCCCCTATCTTGTAATGATAAAAATAATGCCAAGATCACAACTGAATAACCAGTTAGTAGAACTATATTTACATAGTACTTGATGGGCAGTCATCCGCCTTCTAGGGTCACGAACAAGCATTTTCCTTACTAAATCTTTGGCACTTTCAGAAATTCCAGGCCAGGGATCTGAAGAGAAGTCAAGATCACCACGCAGAACCTGGTCAAATATTCCTTGTTCATTTTCTGCACAACAATTATGATCAAACAATTAATAATCAGAGAAATATAGGTATTATAATACAAGAGGTCAAAACTACATAGTCCAGAAAATCCAGAAGGTCTCACCTGCCCAAAATGGAGGAACTCCACTCAAAAGAATGTAAAGGATAACTCCAGCACTCCAAACATCTGCTTCAGGACCATAACGCTTTCGTAAAACTTCTGGGGCAACATAATAGGGGCTGCCAACCACATCAGTAAATATATCACCTGAAAGAAAGACCATCAGTTTTTCCCCATGGAATCAATGTACTACTTCAAGCTGTCTGAAGCTTCATTTAAATATATGCTGGTTAATGAAAACATGAAACCGATATAATGCTTAAAACACAACAAAGTATATGATCAAAACATTTGATTTTTTATTCAAATGATTTTATTTTCATATAACTCGATACTAACGAGAAAATAATTGCAACATTAACAGCGCCTCAGATGTGACACTTGCTGTTGTAGCATTAGTCTGATTAAACACATATCTTCGAAGTTCCAGGATTGACAGTACAACTCAAGGAAGGGAGCAATGCTAAGTTGATAACACCAGTCCTCCAAAACTAGAGACTTTTTGCTGATTCTAGGAAAAGAGGAAAAGTCATAACTTCAAAGATTTACAAAGTTAATACAAATTATTGAGCCATTTGGACTCTGAAAAAGTCTGTAGGGAAAACATCTTAAGTTCAATGATTTCATGAAGTTAACAAAAATTATTGAGCCATTTGGACTCTGTAAAAGTCTGTACTCTGTAGGACAAACATCTTAACTTCAAAGATCTCACAAAGTTAACAAAAACTATTGGGCCATTTGGACTCTGACGCAAACAAAGGTAACACATTGCATATCTTCGTATGCCTAGCAGCTGAAAAATATTAAACCAGTTCTACGAAGAATAGTGCTAGTCAAAGATTCAACAAATTATGAAATTGATGAAGCCAGCAGCCTGTAACCCCACACTCCACCCTTTATATCTGAGTGTGCGTACTGTTTGTGTTCGTTCAAAACTTAATGGAAAGCTACTGGTCATTGAAAGATACACTTTTTTCTCAATCTGACACCTCAACTTTTAATTTTATCATCAGATACTTCATAAATGTTTTAATTCATCCCATCTTTGCTCAGCTGGACACATTTGGTACACATGCCATAGATCCGACACCATGAATGTTTAGTGTTTACATCAGGACCAATTTGAGATGAACTGAAACCTTTAAGGATTCAATAGATAGAATTAAAATTTGAGGGAGGCATCTTTGAAGGGCCAAAACTGTAGTTTTCTCTATATTTATTTAATCACAACACAACTATATGACCATCAGAAGATACCTGGCTTAAAGAACACAGATAATCCGAAGTCAATGGTTTTGAGAAGTGAATCCTCATGCTGATTGACAAAGAGAAAATTCTCAGGTTTAAGGTCTCTGTGCATGACACCAAGCGAATGACAAGCTTCCACAACCCCAACTATAGTCCTAATAAGGTAAGCCGCCTGTCTTTCAGTATAATGCCCACGCTGAATAATCCTATCGAAAAGCTCACCACCTGCACATAACTCCATCACAACATGAACAGCCACTGCGTCCTCATAAGCACCTTTGATGGATATAACATTAGGATGCCCAGACAAGTGGTGCATTATCTGAATCTCTCTTCTCACATCCTCAACATCCTCATCGGTCACCAGCTTCCTCTTCGCGATAGATTTACATGCATATTCATGTCCTGTTGCCTTCTCAACACACAAAAAAGTTGTTCCAAACTGCCCCTGTCCAAGCTTTCTCCCCAAAGTGAAGAATTCCTTGAAGTTGCCAGTTTCTCTTTGTAAAACAGAATCAACACGGAGTCCTGCACTAGAAACTCTCTTCACAGAAGCAGGTTTCTTGGCTTTCTTTTTCTCCGGTTCCCGTTCCACTTCTGGTTTTGTTTCTTGTTTTGCCTCTGGCTTTGGAATAGTTATCTGCCCAGGGGGTTTGCTCTGGACAGGCAAGGGTGATTCAGGTTCATTGGTTGCTTCCTCGTTTACAGTCTTTCTATTGGATACTGAATCTTCGGGAGATTGGGACCACCACATCGCCGCAGAAACTGATTGAAGAAAACCATTTCTTGAAATGCTAGGACCAATACAAGTGTTCCCCATAGTTATTTACACAGTTCGTGATGGTAATTGCCCAACTTTCATCACTCGGATCTAGGCCTATACCATCTGTTAACATAAGACACGAGATCCGAATATGATCTTCATGTCCTTAATAGTGTTCACCTAAGTCAAACCCCGTAAATCGCAACAAAAATTTGGTACAATCAACAAATCCAAAGATTCAGTATCCTCCAACAAAAAGAGTATATTGTCAATAAAAAGGCAGAAAGAACTTTCTTTCTTTGAAATAATAATAATAATAATAACAACTAATGATTGATATGAACGGAATCTTATAAATAAAGGAAATTAATGCTTAAAATTTAAAAATTTGCGACAAGCATAGAACAATCTAGCTTGTAAAATGAAAAATAAAAGAGAAGAGACTCCATGTTTGTAGAATTTGAAAAGCAGCCCTTAATAAGAAATGCATGAAACAGAACTAAGAAGACCAAAAGAGAACCTTAAAAAAAAAAGGATCGATAGATTCAAATGCAAAAACATAAAAAGGAAACGAGAGAAGTAAAAGAAATGAAGCAAGAAAGGGAGGAAGAGGGTTGGCCGACCTTGACTTGACCAGGTCAGTGGTGGTTGATGAACGGCATAAATGATGTCTGGTGGGTTTCTGGTTTGGTATGGCTTGGCAGTGTTGTAAATTGTGGACTGTGTGTTGAGTATGTTCTTCGTTTATATCCAAGTTTCCTAGTTATGGGTTTTACAAAAATATTAAAATATATTAAGACACAGCACAGCTTGTCTGAACATCTGAGTGGGAAGAGAGGCACACGCGTTTCGGTTCGAGTGGACATGCCAATTCCGTCCTTTGCGCTTTGACTGTTTTCTGGGAGGAAAAAAAAAAAAGAAACCATTTTTTATTTTTTCTTTCAAAATTTACTGTCGTCTGGGTAACAAAAGTCGATTGTTTCCACCCTCCGCACCAAGGAAGAAAACAAAAGTTGATTGGGTTATTCGCTTTCGCAAAATTAAAGCTTTTTCGAAGGGGAAAAAAAAAAAGCAAAAGTTGATTTAATTATTTTCTTAAATATAATTACTATGCACAGATAATATAACCATATTTATACTTTTATATAATAAAAAATTATCATGTGTGCTTATTATGTGATATAAAAGGTTTAAATTTTAAAAATTACTCAAAATAATGAATTGTCAATATTTTATTTATTGATAGTATAAAATATCTTTACACTATCAGTGTATTTCAATTAATCCCTATTTTCTTTCTCAAAATTATCCAAATAAATGCACTTTTTCATGTACTTAATTATCCAAATTATCGCACAATTTTTTCATTCAACTTCAATAAATTTTCCAGCCATTGCTCACATATATCTATTTTAGTAATTTGAAAAAATAATTGATTATTTCCAAGGATATGTTTGGTTGGAAAGTAAAAATTAGAGCACATGAAAAATTTATCGTTATTTTTATTCTCCAACTGAACATGCCTTAAGTAATACAAAGAGAAAAGATTGACTTGAAACTACTCTTGAACTAAAGTAGTCAAACATAAATTGACTCAAATTCATGTATTTAATTCAAGTAGCTTATTCAAGTTAATGGCTCATATGATTGTAAAATTGTTTCTGAACATAAATGCATTTTTAATGTCAATCATCAATCATATTATTTCGACTAAATTGTCAATTTAGTTATTCAAAGATACATGTGACTTCAATTTAGTCTATGAAAAAAATTTTATATCAATTTAGTCCCTAAAAATATATATGACGTCAATTTAGTTTCTTATAGATTTTTGATATTAAGTCTCTCAAAACAATCTGTGACATCATTTTATTATAAAAGATGCATGTAATGTCAAACAAGTTCTTCAATTTATAGAAAAGTAGATAAAATACATGTTACATGTATTTTCAATAACTAAAATGAATAGGACACGTGTCAAATGCTTATGTAAATAATCTATAATCTATAATACTAATATTCAAAACTCATTTTAGGGAAAGTTTTATAAGTGTCGCTCATAGAACAACTTATGGCCCACAATTTTAATAACCTTGATTATTAATTATTTTTTTATGAAAATTATATTCATATCTATTTCATTAATACAACATAAATATTTCACATTAAATATTAGATTTCAAGCCATTACAGTTCTTAATTTAAATTATACAAATGATTAAAATATGTCAATCTAAACTATTTAATATTAAAAATTGATATTCACATGATACATATCTTTTTGTATTTTCTTTATAATATTTTTATTTTTTAATTAAATACATTTTTTTCGTAGTTAATTACAAAATTTTGAATTTTGAATTCACCTTGATATTTTGAATTTTGGATTTAATAAACTACTTAATTTCTATTCTTTAACAAACCAGAATCCAATCAGATTAATGCAAAAACAAAAATGGAAATAAAAACTACTGCTAAAGGAAAGGTCTACTACAATTGAAGTATAAACCTCTTAAATTACTTCAAGTGACATATTCATTGCTTCAAAAGATAGCCACTTATACCAATTGAAATAAAAACCCTTAACTTCTCTTAGAATCTATGTAACACCATAATATTTAACCCAACACACCTAGGACACATTTAAGTTAATTATTAGTCATTACTCTTTTGTCACAGTTCTTAACTTTAAATTATTAAAATATTCAGTCAAAATACGGGTAAATTTTTTTTTTTGAAACTTAAAATGAAAACATGAGCTGCGCATACTTAAAATAAACTACACCATCTATCTCACAGCATACATCCAAGTCACAACAGAGTATAGCATAAACTGAGAACATCATCATATCATCATATTGACTTTAAATATCATGCCAAATAATAATAATAATGCTAAC
This sequence comes from Dalbergia cochinchinensis, assembly GCA_031216125.1. Classification (NCBI taxonomy): domain Eukaryota; kingdom Viridiplantae; phylum Streptophyta; class Magnoliopsida; order Fabales; family Fabaceae; genus Dalbergia; species Dalbergia cochinchinensis. The sequence goes on along the minus strand of CM062375.1, from coordinate 25,977,939 downwards.
GTAGAAATATTCCACAAGTATAATACCATAATAATTATACCAAGCCCACCTATAGAGATTGAAAATATAATAATTCAAAAGCTAAGCGTAACTATAATGTAGCTAAACCTCTCATGGGTGCGCATCTACTAAAAACTACGTTATGAGCATGTATGAAGACGAGACAACTCATAGGTACTATAAGCATGAAGGACTAAATCTCCGCTTCAGCCGCGCCACTCTGATATCGACCATAGTGCAACTCTTATGCCAGCATCTCAAGGGCGTCTGGGGACATTGCCATCAGCCTTATCTAAAGACAAAGATGGAAAGAAAGAGAGAGTGTGAGAAACTTATATAAGAATCTCAGTAGAGTCTCCATCTCCACACACGTGTTATCATCATCGTTCCCAAGAACCTCGGGTTTCATTATGAAATAGTGGGCATATATATAAGGTTCAATTATTAAGCTCCAAATACCATTAATCCAAGGCCCGCCTATTTTAGCATGAATCTTAATGCATGAATGCAAAATAAATCATGAATGCATGTGAATGCTTTCAGTGAATAAGTAACACATACAATTAACATAAGCTTACTCACGACATGAATTTGTGCACATTCAAATCCAAAATGCAAGATAAGGCTAAGCATATAAGCATAAGTGTACGTAAAGAACTCAAATCACCTCGCCATAACACATGAGTAAGCACACCAATATACATCTTTACTTTACTCTCTTAGGTGACTTAGCATTCAAATTATGTGATTGAGTGACAAGTGAATGAATGCAACATGATGAGTCAGATAATATTTAGCGTACATGGGAAGGCAAGAGAAGCCACGATAATTTTCATGAATGAACTCTCAAGTTCCTTTTGTAATAACCACCCTCTTACATCATCATCCTAAACCAACCATCTCACTTTCCCCAGCTATTTTTCAATCATCACCAAAACTTTACCTCACTGATCACCTAGGATAAGCTCAACCTAACTAACCGTCGCTAGATTTAATATTGGATAATAGAGGGGAAAACGCATCACTTCCTTGCCTTACATTAACTTTCTTATTATGAGCATGCAACTTACTTGGATCACCTTTCATAACCTTTAATTCGGGGAGTATAAAGGATCATTTCCATGTGTTTTATGTCACCTTAACTTTAGCATATTATTTAGAGATGCAATATATGATTTTATCATAACTTATCATTTAACATTTCATGCTCATAAAACATTTCAACTATGCATCTCAAATATCTCAACCATAATTGCAATTCTTCATAAAGTAATTCACATAAACATCCCATTATCAACATCTTATTGAAAAGTAAACATACTCCTACCCAGTATGCCGAAATCAAGGACCGGACTCAGCTAATGCATATGCTATGCTCAGCAAGATATACCTATATATACACAATGTACTAAAAATCATCACGGATATTATTCATATTTTCATTCTCAAATTGTCGGTAATTGCTCATTAGCCCTTAAATGGGTCAAAACTACATATCGGTTTAACCTAACACTAGTGATTATTTTTTTATGCATCTAAGAGATCAATTACAATGATTCCCACTAATTTTTAATCTCATGAACATTACCAAACAATGCTGTACAGCTTGGGCAGTATTTGAAATACACAATTTTGAGGGTCTAGAAGTTGCGTTTTGGACCCTTTCTAGTTACCGACTTTTCTTAAGATGCTAAAATTAATTTCTACACTAATTAGTAATGATTTTCACACATATATAAAGTGTCAAACATCTTTTTACAGAATTAGTACATGCTGAAATAGAATCCATAATTCAATTCTTAAGAGCTCTAAAAATCATATTTTTGATCATTTTTAGTTACTAGCTTTCACTACAAAAAGAGGTAAATTACGGCAGTTCAAACCGCCATTTTTTACAGTAAATAGCAGTTCACGGAACATGTAACATCCCCCCAAGTACAACATGATTTTTAAGGCATAACATCATACTGGAGAAGTTGTTACTTATAAATTAACGGACCCTTCTTAAATATCTATAGCAAGTTCTATTGAATCATGAAGTAACTAAATCACAGTTTTATTAACATATATGACTGAAAAACAAACATTTATTGATTGCAAGGTTGAATACAAAAGGAAACTCTTCTAGTTTCTGCCTGGAATAGAACTGAAAATCCAGCATGCATGTTTCAATTTCCTTTTAGCAAAAATGATTTTTAATATCATCCAAACTCTCCACCAAATTAAACACATCAATATCTATCTATCATCAATCAGCACATCCAAAATTTCGAATTAAAACCAGTCAGAAAGTTTAAGAAAAATTTTGAAACTAAAAGGCCAAAGAAAACCCAACTTTTGGTGTCTTTTGGATCCTTGGCTCCAAGGTGCCCTAAGGTTGATCTTGCTCACTTCAAGGCCACCAAATCAACATCAAAACCTTCCTTAGGCAGTGAGGAAGTGATATGTCAATGTGAGGATTGATGGAGAATTGAAATTTCAATCGGTTAGATTTGTAGGTTTTGATGTATAGAACAAGTTTAGTGAAGGAAGTTTGTAGTTTTAATAAGTCTAGGCTAGTGTTTTTAGGCTTTGAAAGCTTGAGCTCTTTGAAAATGGAGGATGGAGCTGCTACCCCTGTTATGGCCAAAGGAGTTAGCTTCTTTTTGAAGCTTGGAGTTGTGTTAATCTTGTATAAATAGACAAATATTATATATTATAAGTAGATAAGCTTTAATTTAAGAAAGAAAAATGGATGGCCAGGATTGGATCTTGTTATTCAAGATTGAATCTTAGCTAATCTTTTAATTCAAATGGATGAGCATCATCTTTTTGTAAAGGTCAAACTAGTTTTCGGTGTTAGAAATTGCACACCGAAATTTTACCGAACAGGTAAAACAATGTACCCGAGAAATCAAACATTACTTGTAACGCCCCAGTTTTTACTGCTATGTTAAGATTACCAAAATGCCCCTAGGTAATTTTTACATGTAATTCAAAGTCAAATAATTCTCAATAAAGGAATATAACATTAGAGAAACATCATAGGAGACTTGTTTAGCGATTCCTGCAAAAGTCACAAACCCCGATTTTTCTCAGACGTAAAATGACCAAAAATCTCGGAGTCATTTTTACCTAGAAAATCAAAGATAACCAATCTAGATTATCTTTGAGGGGTTAGTTTAAGGCTTGATGGGGATTATATGTGCCTTAGAGGTAAAAATCTCAATTTTTACCGTAAGTAAAATTACTGTTTTACCCCTGCAGTAATTTTTCATGAAATTACATAATTTCTGAATTCGGTTTTCACTCAAAGATTCAAAATAGCTATTTCAAGTATGATTTGAGATTGTCCAATATTTACAGAGTGTTTTTATGTGAAATTACCTTTTTACCCCTAGTTGTGGAAAAATAGGTTTACTTGTGTAATTAAGGTAGTATTAAAACTCTATTTGAACTCAAATTGATTTTATTCATTAACCTTGAGTTAAAAATTAATTACCAAAGGTTAAAAATAATTACTTGAGGTAATTAGAGTCAAGATTTACCTAAGACAAATTTAAATTACCTTTCCTTGTTTTTTTTTAGAAGCTCATAAAGTTAGTGATGTTTTAGGTCAAAGTTAAATTTACGGTTTCGGTAAAATCTTGTACATTTACATTTTCTTGTCCTAAGATTAGAACCTAAGTTACAAATTGGTTTTAACTCATTTGAAATTAACCTCATATACTAGTGTAAGATTTCTCTTTTTACCTTGTCTTAATTTGTCCTAAACACTTGACCTTTTACCGTTTTCACTAACCTATCAATTACTACTCTTTTACCTAAGTAAATACACATCTAATACATAATTTATCACTTATAAAATAACACCAATCTGATCATGAAAGCATCAGAAACCAGCACCCATGATCAGCCCAAATAACCATATTTTATTGCTTTTCTTTCAACATGAAAACATATCCAACATGACACCATACCTTTAGCTTTCTTTTTCATTATTTTTTTTTTGGCTAAATATAATCAAAAGAAATCCATCCATGTTCAGCCTCATCAGCCATGATTCCTTGCCTCCCATTTACATAATATTTTATGCATTTTCAAGCCATGATACATGAACACAATTATGACTACACATTATGCTTTCTTTCTCTATGTTTCTTTAATTGAAAAATGAAATTAAAATCCCATTTTTTTTTCCAGCCTTAGATGCACGGTTTTATGGCCTTCCTTGGCCTATAAATAAGATCTCTTCCATTGCTAAAATGTTCACACAAACATCCATAGCCTTGGTGCTTAGTTACTTGATAGTTTTCTTGATCAAAGTTTGCTCAAAGTTCTCAAATTCTCTCAATACTTCAAGCTTTCTTCTTCTTCCTTATTCACATTCAAGAGCCTCTATTCCCAACCTCTAACCAAGCTCTAAACCTCAAGCATACACATTCCAACCATAAACCAACTCCTAGACACATAACCTTTCCATTATCAAACACAAATCACAAGAAAAATCCTTCCTCCATTAGCTCTTGTCTTGGCCGAAGCCATCATCATCATCTAGAGGAGATTTTCTTCTTTTCACTTCTTAAGACATCAAGCTTTAACATTTGAGAACAAGAAACAACTTGATAGGGATTTTATTTCATGTTCTTTCCTTTATTTCCTCCTAATGACTTCTAATTTATGGCTTAATGGTAAGACTATGAAATATGGTTCTTGGAATCTTGATAATAAGGACTCTAATGCTAACTTCCTTTATTTAAGATTGATTGAGGTTAAAGAGTTTAATTCTCTAAAAGTTGAGCTTAACAAGATAATCAAATGAATCTATATCCATTGTTTATGTTTCAAGCTCTTGCATATCATATTTAAATTTCAAGCCTTGCACAATCATATTTAATTTCAAGTCATCACCTTAAATCTTGAAGATAATAATATAAACTTGCATTCTCATGTTTAAATTCAAGTAATGCATTTTATGATTCAAGTTATCACTAAACTTTGAAGATCTAAAAATAAGCTTGCATATTCATATTTATATTTCAAGCTTTCCACAATTATATTTATATTTCAAGTTTTGCATCTTCATATTTATATTTCAAGCTTTGCACAATTATATTTATATTTCAAGTTTTGCATCTTCCTATTTATATTTCAAGCTTTGCATAATCACATTTATATTTCAAGTTATCATTTTAATTCTTGAAGATAATAATATGGACTTGCATATTCATATTTACTTTCAAGTTATCACATAAATTATAAAGACCTAAGAATGAATTTGCATTTTCATATTTATATTTCAAACTTTGCATAATCATATTTATATTTCAAGTATTGCACATCATATTTATATTTCCAAGATATCACTTTATAATGATAAAGATTAAAAATGGATTGCATAGCATGTTTATGATTATTGCCATCACCTAAACCTTTAAAGCTCAAAACTTACCTCTTTAATCTTAAATAGGAATTTTATTTTTGTGGATATATTTAAATTATGTTATTTCTAACCTCTTGATGCTCTTGATATTAAGGTTTGTTTATTTTATTTCTAAGGTTTTGATATTGTCTTTAAGTTACTTAAATAATTTTGTTGGAGTTAGAAATCTAAAGATGTTTGAAATTATGCTTTTCTCAAGCTTCATGATTTGAAAATTATGCTACTGACCTGATTTAAATAAAATAGTTAGGATATTGATTTAAAGGCTTTGAATGTTTATAAATTACTTATAATTGATGTAAGAATTGTTTTTAGCATCTTTGTGATAAACTAGTAGATAAAAAGGATCAAAATCGCAATTCTATAAAGCTTTAGACAATGAATTTTCTGAATTAATTCCTCACTGATTAGATACTGATCATATATTTTATATACCTTAGAATTATTAGTATTAGATGTAAAAATTGTTTTTGGTATCTTAGAGGTTGAAAAGGATAATTATAAATGTTAGTTTTGACCGTTTTGTAAAATGTAGAAAGTTGTGTTTCTAAACTATCAATTATGTAATTTTGATGAAAGGATTTTAATTAGGGTTAGTAATAATATCTGATGTTATTATGTGTTCAAAATACTATTTATAATGTTTAGAAATTTTTTTTTAAGTATTGGTTTTTGATAAGTGTTAAAAATAAGTAACTTTGTACTTTGACCCCTATAATATGTTAAATTTAGTCTATGGCCCTAAAAGATTTTCATGATGAGTTTTTATGGTTTCTAATAGTTATATGCCTCTTGAATTGTATTGGTTAATGTTAGAGATCTTTAATTCTTGAGTAAATGTTAAAAAGGGGTAATTACGTTTTGACCCGTAATCTTTGAGAAATTGTGATTTGACCCTTTGGGGCTTAAACGTAAATAATGACAATATGATGAGATGAATGTGAATGATGTTTTGTGAAGGATGAATTGATGTGCTGAAATTTATATGGCTTATGGATATTTGCAATGACATATGATGCATGTTTATGCGATATATATAATGGCATGTTATAATTATGTTTGATTCATTGATATGCACATGAAATGATGAATTGATGAGTTATAATTGTGATATTCATGTTTGCATCTCCATATATCATGCCAAGTTTAAAGGTGACATAAGACACATGAAAATGATCCTCTAGACTCCCCGAATTAAAGAATATGAGAGGTGATCCTAATGCCCCCTATCCCGTACTGTAAGAGTCGGGAATTTTATCTTATCAAAAGGAATAAGATTACGCTAGTGACGACTAGTGAGGTATGAGCTCATAACCTAGAAAAGAGAGAATATAGGGTGGCCCTCAAGAAAAAGAGAATGAGAAATTTTAAGTCACCTATAAGAATGATGTTCATGCTTTTATGTTCATTATATCATATGCATTTGACTTATGAAATTTATGTTAATTGCATATGAACATTGACATGCATTCATGAATAGTATGTTGCATTCATGACATTAAGATTCATGCTAAAAGATACGGGCCTCGGCTAATGGTATTTAGAACTTAATAAATGAACCTTATATATATGTCCACCATTTTCATAATGAAACCCGAGGTTCCTGGGGACGATGACGATGACACTTGTGTTAGAGTCGGGAAGCCCTACTGAGATTCTTGTATAAGTTTCTCATCCCTTTTCTTTTCCGTGTCGTCTCCAGACAAGAATGATGAAGTAGTTCGTGGCTTTGAGTAATGGTCGTGGGAGCTTTGCTATAGAACAAGAGATTTAACGAAGATAGTTTCTCATTGGATATGTGCGTTTAGAGTGATTGCTTCTTATTTATCAGTTTGTATTTCTAATTATGGATATATATGTCCTTATGTTTATAGGACATCGTTATTATGATACACTTATTGATATGATATTATTATTTGAGTTATACTATGCCATGATTGTATTATGTGTTTACTTGTCATTTGTTTCTAACACTTCTCTTATGCAGAAAAAGTGAACGATGTTAGATACTTAGGATCTTGTGACTCACGTTTTGGTATTTAAGTTCAAAAAAAATTTTACCCCTATTTTCACTAAAGTATTTTAAAGATGTTGAGTTAAAATCTAGAGCAAAAGAGTAATAACTAATAATTAACTTAAATATGTCCTAGGCGTGTTGAGTTAAATATTAGGGTATTACATTACTCAATATCTAATTCTAAGTATAAAATTTTCATTTCTAACTATTTCTAATCTTATTTCCATGTTTTCCTAATTTCGGGCACCTTCGGGTCCCGAATCGAGGGTTTCAGCTGTCCTGGCGGGCCTGCGGGCCCACAAGTTACTATTCACATTTTTTTTTTACAAATCCATTGGATTGTCCTCATCATTGTTCAAACTATCAAATTTTTGAAATTACGATTAGTAAAGCCTAAATTAATTTTTAAATAATTTTTAGGGTATTATAGAACAGCCGTAATTACCAACGCCATTTGGCAAATTATGGCAATTATAAAAAAACCGCCACAATCACCGTTATAACCGCCATAATTTCGGGTGAATTGCGGTGGTTGAATTATGGCGGTTTCAAGTTGCCGCAATTACTAAAATATTTTAAAAATAAATTACAGTGTTTGAAACCGCTGCAATTTGTCATGATATTTTAAAAAAATTAATCATGGCAGTTTTTTGCAATGAAATATTTTCAAAAAATTTTTAAAACTATTTATTATGACAATTTTAAACCACCATAATTACAACACCAATTTAAAATAGAAGTTTCAATAATCATGCAAAATAGAAGAAAGAACAAATAAAAATTCACTTACCATTGGACTATAGTTGCTGGAAAATTTTCTAGTACTTAGTTCTTCAAAATATCATAGAAAGAACACAACCTTCAAATATATATCCAAGGAACCACAACCCCCAATTAAATTCCTACACTTTGATACCCAATTCTAGAACAAATATCTCACATAGCAAAACTAATATCTCACATAAAAAAATCATACATAAACAACATTAGAACAAAGTTGAATGCAAACATGCAAGAAGAGGGCACATGCAAGAAGGCTAATTGCTAGCATGACTCTTTAGATATATAAAAACAGAGGCTTCTCACAATCAAAAACATCACTTTCTTGCGGAGCGCCTAAACTCCCCATTTACTTGCCTCCAAGGTTTAAATTGGGAGGGTTTGTCCCTTTTCCCATTTACAATGTTGTTACCTAATTTGTGTTCATCCCTATAGTAGATTTGAGTCCTTTTACTTGAGAGGCTTAACTTTTTATTTTACTCTCTTTCTAGAGAAAAACAACAGCAATAACATGTTTCCTTTTGAAGTTCTCATTCTCCCAATTTAAACAATCTTTCAATCCAAGTATCTAACAATGTGCATTCCTCACTTTCAGTTTCAGTTTCAAATACATTTTATTTTTTAAATTGAATCCTTTACTTTCTGTAAATTAAAATAATTATCAAAAACTGAAAAAAATAATGACCAATAAAAAAGACTCTAATTGGTTGGGAAGTTCTAGCATAGAGCACTGCACCTTACTATCACCATTGCCACTTCTAGATTCCATATGAGCAGAACCAATACTGTCAATTTCGTCCATGAAAATAATTGATGGAGCATGCTCCCTGTAGAAAGAGTAGTGTTCCGTCATAGTCAGAATATTATAGATGCAATAATGGTTAAGTAAGTCTTCATACAACATATTTTGCTTTCCTGGATTATCTTAACACGAAAATTAATGAATCAAGAAAGTTGACCATAATTGTTTTAGGGGAATATGAAAGCCTATTTTTCTCTCTTCAAGTTCTACTTAATGGATATTGGGAAAAGGATTTAATATTCACACCAAATTCCAAGTCATAATTCGTATAAATCTAATTCCAAATTTGAGAACCACAATCAATTAATAATGGATTGAAATTACACAGCAATATGTATGATATCAGAAAAGAAGATACCTTTTCAATAGAGAATGATTCCACATCCTTGAACTTCGTGCTTAAAGAATCATCTCCAAATGATAATCTTTCATCTCCAAAATGATGAGACTGTAAAATCAGATGCTATAGGAAGAAAGGTAATTGACAGATGACATAGATGATTGGTGTAAGGCACATATAGTTTCCAAGTTCATGACTAGTGTACATGATAATGATACAACTAAAGGCAATCTTGATTGATAATATTATGGGTTTGGTAGTGTTGAGCACTGCACAGCCAAATCACACTAGCTAATACATAGATGGAAACCATATTGCATTGAGTAAACCATAGTACATCAGCCAATCATGTTAAGAAAATTGCCATTTTCATTCCAATTTCCAATACAAACATCGTTAACAAGGGAAATTCTCATCCACTAATTTTCTCAATGGCAATAATTACAAAACACTGGTCATCTCTACTCTAAGATGATTATTTAAAACTAGCTGAAAGCATACATATCCAAACATATTATAAAGTATAAATGAATATCTAATTTTGTGCATGAACATACCAATCCTGATATGCTGTAGTCAAATGGGGTCAAACTATAAATGGTAGATTGACTATGTGATGGTAAATTGACTTTACTCACCTTTGATTTAATAAGTCAATAGTAACAAACAACAAAATGATCCTCTTCTTTTTATGAAGAGCTATCCCAGAAAGTAAAATGCACCCTAAATGTGTGCTATTCAATGAATGTGTTATGAAACATATAAAAATCAGGACCAATTTTTTGATAAGGAGACATCTAAAAATCTGAGCATTAGGAAAACCAAAAACAGAAGTGTTATGAAACAACAATGGCAAGTGATTAGTGAACCATTTATCCATTAATTAAGAAACATGTCCTATTATGAATAAAAGATTATCTGCCCTTCTAGTAAATAAAATATATTATAGATCAAATGTTATAATCAAAAGCATGATACTTGATTCTTCATGCCTCTTATTTGGTTACCTCACATGCATGGGAAATCCTATATTTGCAGTGCCATCCGAGAAATAAGAAATAAGAAACAAAAAACAAAAAGCTGAAGGCCCTATTTATCTAGCATAGAACTAAGCTAAGAATTCCATAATCATTGAAAATGAAACCAAAATAATATAGATTTTCCATCAACCCAAACTAAAAGCAATAATAGCCAATAGAGGTTCAAAGGAACCAATTACAATTGGGTATTTTGATGCAAAGGTCTTTTACAGATCTTCATTATAAAACCCTTCATTGAGGATAGTTAAAATGAAAACTCAAAACCAAAAGAATCCCCAATATGATAGTTAATTTATTATAGGAAACTTACAAACCACCAGCACTGACTCCAAGCTTGGCATTATCATTTCCATGTCTCCAATTGAAACCAGAAACCCATAACTTCCTGAACTTTATCTCTTTATCTGGTGGCATCCCGGGTAGCTCCTTTGAAAAAAATTTCGGAAACTTACAAACCACTAGCATTGACTCCAAGCTTGGCACTATCACTTCCATGTCTCTAATTGAAACCAGAAACCCATAACTTCCTCTATCTATGAGCCTCAAGGCACTCATGGTCGATATCAAACTGGTTGGGACCGAATAACTGGTACCATTAAACTCTAGAAGCTCACCTCCAGGAACGTCAAACTTCACAAACTTACTGTAACAGTCCACCACAGGATGACATGGACCTAGCTAATCCATGCCCAAGATGATGTCAAAATCCGACATATCCAACAAATAGAGGTTAGCGAGTGCTTCCATACCTCCAACCTTAACTTCACCCTCTTTGTAAACCAACTGAATCAGAAGGGGTCCCCCGGAGGGTATCCCCATAAAAAATGACTTCTTTACGGTGGAAACAAGTCTCTCGAACCATGTAGCAAAGAGCAGGGACACATATGAATATGTAGACCCGGAATCAATTAACGCAAAAGCCTCAAAGGAGAAAACTCTAATGATACCTGTCACAACATCAACTGGAGCTACTGCATCCTAGCGTATGAGAGTAAACAGACAAGATTGTCCCCTATCACCTTGGCCTCTACCTCTGCCACCCGGACTGCTACCCCCAGGGCCCTTGCCCCTAGCACCTCTGCCAGTTGGAGTAGCTAGGCTACCCTGGGTCCTTGACTGAATTGAAATGGTGGGGCTCGCCGACCCCTGGCTAGATGCTCCCTATTTGAGTAGACACTTTGCACGTTTGTGGCCCTACTGACCACACTTATAATAAGCAAAAGTGCTAATCATGCACTACCCAGCATGTCTCCTCCCACAAGTTTGACACTGGTGGAAGCTCTGAACTGAATCCTGGCCATTGAATTGGCTACCACCTCTGCTCTGATTTTGGGAAGTAGCAGGCCTAGTCGGGGTGGACTTTGAGAAGGCAGCCCTGCCGGACTGGGACCGTTGCTGGCCCTGTTGGCCAAGCCTTATACTCGACCTAGCTCCCTTTGAGAAGAAATCATGTGTCCTGGCCTTCTTGCCAGAATCTATCGCGACTCTTTTGTCTGCCAACCCAACCTTTATCTCAATAGCTGAATCTACTATTTATGCATAATCCATGGTGCCGACATGTGGCTGGAGACTGACAAACATGCTCTGAGGCAGCCCCTAAACAAACTGCCTGACTTTCTCCGTCTTCGAACTCAACATACCAGCAGCCGCCTGGGCCAGGTATGTAAACCTCTCCTCATACTCCGTAACTGACATGCTCGGCGTCAGTCGGAGCCTCAGGAACTCCTCAACCATCTGAGCTCTATAGCTCTCTAAAAGATACCTCCTCAAGAATGTTGCCCGAAATTCTTCCCAAAAGGATGACTCAAAGTTGCCGCGCCTCTAAAGGAACTCATCGTACCAGAGACTAGCCTAGCCTTCTAGCTGGAAGCCAGCCAACTCTACTGCCCTCTCTAAAGAGTAGTGGATAACTCTGATGATCTTCTCTACCCTCGGAGGAACATCTGGGGATCCTCCATCGTAAGACGCCCTTGGAAGGTGGGTGGATCCATTCTCTTGAAGCACTCTAAAGTTGAATTATCGGGGTCTCTAATTGGTGCCTGCATCGGAGATGTCTGCACCAGTGGTGGCTGAACTAGAGGTGCCTGGACTGAAGGTAGCTGAGAACCAGCCTCAGTCTGCCTAGTCAGTGCTCCTATGAGGACTGCCAAAGCTTGCTCTAGTGCCTTGAAATGGGCCTTTGAAACTGAAGATCTGCTACGACAACGACGGTGGTGAGAAGAAGAAGAGCGACGTAGAGGAGGCATACTGAATCTAAAAGAACATGAATACAAGAGATAAGACACAGATCTTGGAAGAAGGACAAGACTCTAGCTCTGAACTTAGACATGGCTGACTACTTTAAAGGCCTCAAGTAACGCTTCATTAATGCAAATGGGCGCATTTTCATTTACAAAAATGCAGTGCTACTTGTGGACACTTGCTCTAGTGACATGCAGGGAAACCTAGTACTTCGATACTACTTTATCATGACCCGATTTGGGTATGTGATCGGCACATAGGGAATCCTCAAACATAACTCTAACAATATTGGGGGAGTACCCCCACTTAACAACAATGGAGACTAACAACAACCCCAAACTCTAGGTCACCAAAAGTGAAGGAAAGAGACAATAAAACCCATAAATCTCGCCTTTGATTTCTTAGAAGAAAAAAAGATTGGAGCTAGATTAAGTAGGGAAGAGAGGGAATAAGTTGGAGAGGGTAGGGCTAGGTTTTGGGGTGAAATCTCGAGTTGGGATGTTTAAAAAGGGTTAGGGGTCTTACTTATGCGAAATGATACGTTTTGTACTGTTTCTGCACTACTGACACCGCTATAGTGGTCTACCCCCTTCGAGCTCCCCGAGTCGCGTCACGTACGACCGCAATAGCGGTCCCTAGAGGATAAAAAACACACGCTGTACACTTTTATGACCGCTATAGTGGTCCTGAACGGTTATAGTGGTCCTTAAAAAGCCAAAATGATGCTGCCGCCCCACTATGACTGCTATAGCAGTTCTGGACCGCTATAGCGGTGACAGTTCACTACATTTGTTGCATTAAGGGTCCTCCATGCATCCCGGGCCCTTCCTGGCAACATGGGTGGGTCCTAGGGGGACCCTAGGGCAGTACGGAACTTATCCTCTGCCATATATACACTAGGTATCATATGTTAACTTTTAAGTTAGTGAGCCATAATCATGATTTTAGATGGAACATTGCTTTCTTTGTTCATTTTTTCAATTTATTTATTTTCAATTTGTTAGTCTTTGCTCTTTACTCATGGTTTGTCAGATTCGGTAATCTTTCTTATTGAAAGAGTAGTAAAGGATATAGTCTGTGGTCCTGTGCTGAATGACAAGAAACATAACCAATATTGTTATATCAAATTTTATTTGCATTTTCACTTAATTGGTGAAGATCGTTTGAAATTCTTATTTATATTTATTTTCTAATTAATATGATATTTGCATGTCTCGTTTGGGGGTATTCTATTATTCTTTGTAGCACATTTAAAGTTAAAGCTTGTGGATCACAGGTCTAATATTGAGCTTTTTTCTAATTTTGGGCAACAGATTTAGGATCACCATTGGAAGCAAGGCGCTCTTCGGAGGCTAGTCATGAACCCCAAAATGAAGGATCTTCATTAACTTCCAATCCTTAGTTTTTTTTTCTTTGGATTTTGAATCTATTGATGCCTAAGATTTTTTTTTTTTACATATTAAGGATTTATGTTTACTCAGTACCTTTAGGAAGACAGACTTGCATTTTATCCATTGGTCTGTACTTAATTTGTTTTGAATTATGTAATTGGAACAATGTGTTTGAATATGTTTAGATACATTAATGAATTTGATTTTTAATTATAAATAAAGGGATTCAAAGAAAGATTACATAAGTAGAGGTAGTTTGAAAATGTTATTGAGATCAACCGCCACGAAATCCCATTTTTGGTGTAGTGTTTGTTCCCTTTAGACGTGTTTATTTTTTTACTTAATTAAAGATACTTGAGAACTCACATTAGAGAAACCACTTTCGTTCCCTGAAGAAGATCATGAAGTATAACTTGGTTAGTGGACTTTATTTGTTTATTGATTAATCTAAAAACCAAGTGAAATAAGTTGGCAAGCTTGATGGACCGAGAAAAAGAATAGTCAAGGTCTCATACTACAAAACAAAATAAAAAAGAGCCATTCACATGCCACCAAAAGTTACCAAGAAATCGCATGTGTCCTTTTCCTCTACCTCTTCTAAGGAGCCTATTCTTAAAGAGATTATGGCAAAGGGAATGTAATCTGTTTGTTTGCGGTCTAAGTGTAATACTCGAGGTACACGTGTCCGTAGATAGGTTCCAGATAGCCCTAGGGTTCTCTGGGGCCAACCCGACTAGCCAAACTGGCCCCAGATGCAGAATTATGTAGAACATATTCGCTGCAGCAAGGCATACTCGTTGCAGCGAACCAACAAGCCTTTTTGTACCTGTTCAGTGTAGCTATTGTAACACCTGACGTTATTTTAGAAATTTTGTTTAGACTTTGTTAATCAGTATTCTTGATTATAATAGGGTTAGGGGAGAAACGAATGACTTTAAGAGGACCGAAAAAAATGAATAGTATCACTGTAGGCCCTGTGGGCTTGCTGGGACTACTGAAGCCCTGGAATTGGGCTTAGAAATGCCCGAGACTGAGAAAATATGAGATTTAGGTTGGGAATGATTAAGAATGAAAAGGTTAAACCTAGAATAAAATTTTGGGTACTATATGTTTTACGAGTACAGTATTTTACCCGTTCGATTAAATTATGATGTATAGTTTCTCACACAGCATGGACATTATAGTATGAGATGGACACCTAGCAAGACAAGTGTGTGGCTTAGAAGAAGCCACACCATTGTCTTTTCTCGGAACTAATGGGAAGCCACCAAAATTGCATGCATTTATCTTGAGACATGTTTGTTGCACACCACAAAATGGACACCTACGGTCTCCACCGTATAAAATGCAAGAAAATGACAAAATAGCAGTAAAGTGAAGATATGGTCACGGTGACATAATTGTAAATTTGTCAAACAATGGTAAGAGACATTGCATTGTCAAATTTCTTTCTCTCATCTCATGCCCTTTTTTTCTCTCAGCTCTCACCTTCGTTCTCGCTCTCTCTCTCTCTCACAGTTCATATCTCTCTGTCTCTTACTTTCTCTCAGCTCATCCTACTTTCAATAACAGGTTCTGTCTCTCAGGTTTTCTTAGTCCATCCCACTCTTAGCTCTTGACTTGTTTGCCTCTCAGCTCTTGCACAAGTCCTTTTGCTCCCTGCCATTGCCACCACGCCCCAGTCTTGTTGATAAGGTATGTGGATTCCTTATTTTCACTCTTTGTTAAGGAATGATGTATTGTTAAACTAGCAAGGTAAGGCTAAAAGAAGGTTTATGTAACATCCTCCCAGTTATAACTTCATCCTTAAGTCATGACATCATACTCGAGAGTTGTTACTTATAAATTAGCGGACCTTTCTTAAATATCTATAGCCATTTGGATTGATTCACAAGATAACTTGGTCATAACTCTACTGAAATATATAGCAATGAAACCAAAATATTTATTTAATACAAAGTTCAGTATATAAAGGAAGCTCTTTTGTGAGTTTTAACACACCTTTGTCCTCTATCATATATACATACATATCCATTCCACTAAATACAACATAATAAAAGCATTAACTACTACACTATTGCACTTCTGAGTTCTTTTGCATAGCCATCTCTTGATTTTCTGCATCAACCTAGAGATGACACTGGAACACAAAAACATAGGGGTGAGAATTATACAATTCTCAGTAGGGTAACTCCCCCAAATACACAATTACAATGTCATCGTCATCGCCCCAGCCACTTCGGTTTATTAAGAAAAGGTGGTCATTCATTATATAATAACGGGTTATTTTTAAAGTTCCAAATCATACTTCGAAGTGGGTTACTTTTAACATTCAATCACTTAATGTACATATACCATACTACTCAATATCATATACTACTAACTTTCCACTTAAATATATTGGTCTCAATATCAATACTAAACTTCTCCACTCCGCATATAAGACAAATGATTTCTTAGAAAATTTACTTCTAAAACTTGCCTTGACCCTTGAATAATCTTGGGACATTTGGACGTTACGTACCGCCGTCTCCAGTATGGCAATAATGGGTAATAGACTGCTTTTCAAGACTAAGCTCATTCCTATACATGATCATTGGATTTACTTTCTCCAATTCTCACACAGACCTATTCCTAGCCAGGTTTACTTTCCCCGACTCAATTCAAGGGTAGTCAGGTTTACTTTCCCTGACAGACCGGATTTACTTTCTCCAGTCCAAGGACTATAAATCTTACTTCTTGGTAGTTAGGTTTACTTTCCCTAACAAACTGGATTTACTTTCTCCAGCCCAAGAAACAAAATCTTATGCTTTCCTTTTGTATATGAGCAATTGTAATAAGCATTTATATCTATGTGTACCTAACCTCATCAATAAGTTCACATGCTCAATTACTCATACTCATATTCAGGTACTCATGTCATACTAGTGCAAAATGCCATCATTTCATCAATTTAAAGCATCAAGTTATTTTCAGCACAATGGCAGATTTCATACTCAAGTAGCACAATTTATTTCTCATACCAAATGATCAATTCAAATGCTATAAAATTTCTCAATGACACCTCAATGTGTCACCAAGGTTCTGTAAAAATTTCAGAGTAAAAATAGTTCTCTCACTATGTTAACAAAATTAGACAAATTTGGTGGCCAGAAACCACTCAACCTCAGCTCAAGAACCAAAATTCATAATTTTTAACCCTAGCAATTGAACCAGAAAATTTGAAACAAAAATCCTGCTAAAACCTTAATATGTCTCTAATACCCTGTAAAAATTTCAAGTGATAGTTCCATCATTTGGTATGGTAACAAAATTAACAAAGTTTACAGCTTTTGTTCCAACACTTTAGGCAGCATATGCTTAATTTCGGTTCTTGATTTTTCTAAGGTAGTTTGACTCAAAATAAAAACCCAAGAAAATTCATTGGACTAGCTCAAGATGTTAGCTCCAACATATAATTTTTTAAGCTCACAAAAATGTCCACAACAAGCCTAGAAAATTCATGAACAAATACTGCCTGTACAAAAGCCGAAATTCCAGCAACATGGTTCAAAATCTCTTTTAACAAAAATGATTTTTAACATCATCCAAACACTCCACCAAATTAAACACATCAATATCTATCTATCATCAATCAATACATCCAGAATTTCCAGCCAAACCAATCAGGGAAATTAAAAACAAATTTTGAAAGAAAAGAGAACAAATAAAACCCTACTTTTGGTGTCCTTTGGATCCTTGGCTCCAAGGTACTCTAAGATTGATTCCTTCCACTTTAAAGCTCCTAAACCCACACCAAACCTTTCCTTAGGCAGAGGAGTAAGAGATATCAAAGTGAGGAATTGAAATTTCAATCGGTTAGAATGGTAGATATTGATGTATAGAACAAGTTTAGTGAAGGAAGTTTGGGGTTTTAACAAATCTAGGCTATGAGTTTGGAGTTTGGAAACAAGTTTGCAAGGTTTATATGAAGAAGAAATGGAGTTTCTGTAGTTTCTAAAGCTGACCGAGGATGAGAAGATGAGATAATGATGTTAGGTGAGTTGTGTTTATCTTATAAGGTGATAAATCATTATTCTAATATAAAGCCTAACCTTTTAATAAAAAGAAAGTAATATGGATGGCTAAGATTGGATCTTGTTACTCAAGATTGAATCTTAGCCATCCCTTTAATTGAAATGGATAAGCATTCTCTTTTTGTAAAGGTCAAACTACCTTTCGGTGTTAGAAATCGTACACCGAAATTTTACCGAACGAGTAAAACAGTGTACCCGGGAAATCAAACATTGCCCGAAAAATAATTTCGGGTATAAAATCTTTATTTCTACCTATTTCTAACCATAATCATAATTTCTCAATTTCGGGCATCTTCGGGTCCCAATTCTAGGGTTTCGGTTGTCCCGGCGGGCTTGCGGGGCCCGTAAAATACTACTTACATTTGTTTTTTTACAAATCTGTTGGATCGTCCTCATCATTGTTCAAAGTATCAAATTTTTGAAATTATGACTAATAAAGCTCAAATTAATTTTTAGATAATTTTTAAGGTGTTACAGTTTACAAGCTAGTTGTAACTGATTTACAAGTTTTCATAAACGGTTTACAAGTTTTTACGATATGTTTAGAAGTTTTAATAACTGGTTTACAAGTTTTGAAGTGGTTGGATATGCTTAGAATCTGACTTTGAATTATATGAACATTGCCTATGATAAAATGTAGTTGGGTAAGGTTTTACCATTGGTTTACAAGTTATTTGCGCTAGGTTTACAAGTTTTTTGCTTAAGGTTTGTAAGTTTTAACCATGGGTTTACAAGTTTTTTGCACAAGGTGTGTAAGTTTTAAGCACGGGTTTACAAGTTTTCTGTGCAAGGTTTGCAAGTTTTAATCATGGGTTCACAAGTTTTCTGCGCAAGGTTTGCATGTTTTAAGCATGGGTTTATAAGTTTTTGCACAAGGTTTGCAAGTTTTAAGCAGGGTTTACAAGTTTTCTGCACAAAGTTTGCAAGTGTAAACACAGGTTTACAAGTCTTGTAAACTTGTAAACCAAGTGTAAAAAAATCTATAAACTATTGCTTAAGACTTCCAAAGCTTTGTAAACCAAGTTGACTGCAAAACTGGCTCCTTATATACCTGGAATCTAATTTTGAATTATGTGAACACTGTAATATTGGTTTACAAGTTTTTTGGCCTTGGTATACAAATTTTTGCCACTATGTTTGCAAGTTTTATGAACTGGTTCACAAGTTTAATATAATTTAGTTTTCGATATTTTTTATTTTGTTATAGGTTTTGTTCTGCATTGTATATGCAAAGCATGGAGGATGTAACCCCTGCAAATGCAGATGTTGATGTTGAGATTCAGGTTGATGAACATGGTGGCGATTGTGACTTGTCGGTTCCTACCGTTGGGATGCTTTTCAATTCAGAAGAAGATGTGAAATCATTCTACAAGTCTTACTCAAATAAACAAGGTTTTGCATGGAAAGTTAGAAATTCAAGGAGAGGATTGGATGGAAAACCCAATTACTTGATCCTTGCATACTTGTGAGAGGGAAGTCGTTCATCAAAAATCCCTCCAACTTTCAAGACGCTCCCCACTGCACAAAAGAAGTATAGTGCTAAGATTACCACAAGCAAGGGAGAAGATCGTTTGTGATGTATTAAAATGGTTGTCCTTCACCACAACCATGATCTAAGCCCTTCTAATTCAAGATTTTTCAGCATGAATAAGAGTTTAAGTCTTCATGCAAAGAGGTCTATTGAATTAGGTAACCGTTCAGGGGTGAGGATCACCAAGTCATTCCAAACTCTTGTGCATGAAAGTGGAGGATATGAGAATTTGCCATTTGGTGAATGGGATGTGAGGAACTACATCCACAGAGAAAGGCGGGCAATTGGAAAGGAAGGGGATGCCAAGACTTTGTTGGAGTACTTTTCGAAAATGAAGGCACATGACAGAGAGTTTTGGTATGAAATGGATTTAGATAATGAATTCTGTAACATCCTCCCAAATGCAACGTCATCCTTAAGTCATGACATCATACTTGAGAGTTGTTACTTATAAATTATCGGACTTTTCTTAAATAACTATAGCAAATGCGATAAGATCGTGTAATAACTAGCATAATTTGGTTAAAATATATAACAAAGAAACACAACATTTATTGAATACATAGCTAAGTACAAAAGGAAGCTCTTCTAAGAGCTTTAATACATATACATTCTCTATTATATTTACATACATATAACTCCAACTAAGTACAGTAAATTAAAAACATAAACTATTAAACTACTGGAATCTTGAGTTCTTTCACGTAGCAGTGGCATCATTCTCTGGATTAACCTGGAGACGACACGAGAACACAATACACATAGCGGTGAGAATTATACAATTTTCAGTAGGGTAACTCCCCAAAGACTCAACCATAATGTCATCGTCATCGCCCCAGCCACTTCGGTTTATTAAGAAAAGGTGATCAAGCATTACATAATAATGATTCATTTTTAAAGTTCGAAATCATGTTTCCGAAGTGGGTTGTTTTTAATGATCAATCACTTAATGCACACCTATCATAAAGCTCAAACATATAGTTAATAATCCTAATCAAGAAACTAAATATGATATGAGTATGCATATGCTAAATATAGTGAACTTATCTCAAAGTGACCTAGTTTTACTTGTGGCCATAGCTCAACTCGGTGCATTTTTCTCTTTTCATCGACATAGGAAAGATTTAGTGCATACCTGACGGGTATTTGCTATGGATAACTCCATAATGAACAGTTTATACCACATGGTATTTATAGTGGTTTACATCACACAAGGGAAATAGACTGCTTATTAGGACTGAGCTTATTCCTATATATGATCATTGGATTTACTTTCTTCAATTCTCACACAGATCTATTCCTAGCCGATACATCTACTGACTCATATTATCTCTAGGGAAGTTCCTTTTTTTGCCTCCCCCTTTATCTCTAGGGAAGTTTTTATTTTTCCCTTCCCCTCATTCTATATAAGTCTTGTTTATGTTTTCTTTATATGTCAGAACATGCACGAGTGAAATTTATACATTCTCTTTTCTCATATAACTGTATCATGTACTTTCTTTTCTCAAATGCATGCATAAGCCACATGTAGGCTTTCAATCACAAGTAATTCTCATTTTTCCCTCATAAATCAATCCTTAAATTGTCTAGCATGCATTCATACTCATCATACTTAAATCAACAGTCATTATATCATCAACTCAATACTTAAGTTCATTTCAGTACAAATACAGCAGGTTGGCAGAATTCATGCCTAAGATGTACAATTTATTCTATCCATCATACATCCATTGCAAAGGCTATAAAAATTCTCCAAGACACCTCAATGTGTCCACAAGGCCTTGTAAAAATTTCAAAACAAAGATCCTTGTCTAACTTGTTTAACAGAATTAGACAATCTTTGTGGTCAGAAACCACTTAGCCTCAGCTTAGAACTAGAATTTTATAATTTTTAACCCTAGCAAATAATTGAATCAATTCAAACTAAAAATCAGGGTTGAATCTCAAGATGTTTGAAAGGCTTTGTAAAAATTTCAAGTGATAATTCAATCATTTGCTTGAAACAAAATTAGACAAAATCATAGCTTCAAGACCAGAAAATCAGGCAGCATATACATAGTCTCGGTTCATGATTTTTTCAGGTAGTTAGAATATTTATCATGCTCCATAAAAATTCTTAGGGTTGTCTTGGGATGTTAGTTTCAACATAAAATTTTTATAGCTCATGAAAACACCCACAATTCACCTAGAAAATTCGTGACTAGTTGCTGCCTGGAACATAACTGAAAATCCAGCATGCATGTTTCAATTTCTCTTTAGCTAAAATGACTTTTAACATCATCCAAACTCTTCACCAAATTAAAAACATCAATACCTATCTATCATCAACCAACATATCTAGAAAATTCCAGCCAATTCAATTAGAAACAATCAGAGTAGAATTGGAAAGAAAAGTGAACAAATAAAACCCTACTTTGATGGCTTTAGGGATCTTGACTCCAAAGGATGCTCTAAAGATGATTCCTTTCACTTCAAAGCCTTCAAACCAGCATCAAACCCTCTATTAGGCAATAGTATATGAGGCATCAAGGTGAGAAATGGTGAGGAAATGAAATCCCAATCGGTTAGTTTGATAGATTATGAGGAGTAGAACAAGTTTTGTGAAAGGATCTTGGTGTTTTAGTGACTTTGAGCTAGGATTTTGCAAGCTTTGAAGCTTGTTAATGGTGGCTTGAAAGGAAGAAGATGAAAGCTATAACTTAGGGTTGTTTGGCCGAAATTTATGAGGTGGTCTGATAAGGTTTGGTGATTTATCATTACCTAGGTGTAAAAGTAGTCAAAATGGGTATTTATTCCTTTTTCAAAATGAAATAATGAAATGGATAGCTAAGATTTGGTTTCTTGGTCAAAGAATGAAGATTGACCATCCATTTGGCTCAAGATAAGTGGCTTACATTAACTTGGTGAGCAAGTAGCTTTTTCGATGTTGAAATCTGACACCGAAATTTCACCGAACAGATGAGTTATTGGCTCCCGAGTAAAATATAATAAATGAAAGATCAAAATTAAAACTTGCTTTTCAAGTTTTAATCTTTGCCATCCACTTGGCATAAAGTGGCTAGTAAAGGTTACTTGGTCACCAAATAACTTGTACGGTGTTAAAAACTACACATCGAAACTTCACCGAACGGGTGAAACACTATACCCGGGTAATAAGACATTGCCTGAAAATTAATTCTAGGGTTTCGGCTGTACCGATGGGCCGGTGTGGCCCGCAGGTTACTATTCATTTTTTTTTTACAAATCCGTTGAACCATCCTCATCATTGTTAAAACTGTCAGATTTTTGAAATTACGATTATTAAAGCCTAAATTAATTTTTAGGGCATTACAAATTCCATGTTAGGAATATCCTTTGGGCAGATGCTAGGAATATAGTAGCTTATGAAAGTTTTGGGGATGTTGTGAGTTTCGACACAACATATCTAATGAATAAGTATGCGATGCCCTTTGCTACCTTCATGGGTGTTAATCACCATGGCCAATCTGTCCTCCTTGGTTGTGGCTTGTTATCAGCTAAAGATACAGAGTCTTTTGTGTGGCTATTTGATAGCTGGGTCAGATGCATGTCAGGGAAGCATCCAAGTGGTATTGTAACTGACCAATGTGGAGCAATGAAAAATGCAAATCAGATTGTTATGCCAAATACACAACATAGATGGTGTTTGTGGCATATCATGAAGAAGATCCCTGAAAAGGTCAAAGGTTATGTTGAATATGGGAAGATTAAGACATGCATGAAAGAAGCTGTACATGAAAGTATGACAAGAGATGAGTTTGATGTGAGGTGGGAAAAATTTGTGAAAGAGCATGACCTTGAAGAGAGTGAGTAGCTGGTTGGACTGTACAGTGAGCGACATAAATGGGTGCCAATCTACTTGAAGAGTGCTTTTTAGGCAGGGCTATCAACCACCAAAGAAGTGAAAGCATACACCACTTTTTTGATGGATATGTGAACTCGGCCACCTGCTTGGAACAATTCGTGAAGCAGTATGAAAATGCTCTTAAGAACAGGGTAGAAAAGGAGTGGAAGCTAATTTCTAATCCATGAACACAACTATTACTTGCAATTCTAACTCTCGCATAGAAAACAATTCCAAGAAGACCCACATAAAATTTGGTGAGATCCAAGCAAAATTCAGATGCAAAATGAATTGTGTTTCAAGTTTGAAATCAGTGGATAGGGCAGTTCCAACTTTTGAGGTTATTAAGGAAGGCGTGCATTTTGGGCACCCAAAGGAAATGACATTTGAGGTTGTATTCAATCGCGCTAACCATGACGTGTGGTGCCAGTGCTTCCTATTTGAATTTAGAGGTATTATGTACAGACATTACCTGTGTGTTTGTGCTGTTGAAAAATTGAAACAAGTGCCAACAATGTACATATTGCGAAGATGGAGAAAAAAATAAAAGAAGGCATTCATACATAAAATATGGCTTCGATACTACTAAAGTCAGACTGAACATGCAGTAGTTTGACAAGCTGTTAAAGCACTTCTACGAGGTGGCAGAAGTGGCTGTTGATTTTGATGTTGGGAGCAACTTGGTGCATTTTACTCTTGAGAACCTATGCAGTAAGTTGTAAACTGTGGATCAGGCTTTGGCAGGAACGAACATGCCCTTGAATAGGGAGGTAGATTCAGCGTATTTGAGTAGAGGAAGTGGAGATGAAGAGCTTGAAATCCATAACCCTGTGTGCAAACCACGTAAAGGTCGACCAATATTCAAGAGAAAAATATCTCAAGTTGAGAAAGTCCAGTAGAAATATAAAAAGAAAACCACAAAGGAAGTTCAGAAATTGAAAATTCAGGTTTGTACATGTTACAAGTTTATTACACATGGTGTACAAGTTTTGGCACATTGTTTACAAGTTTTGGCACATGGTCTACAAGTTTTTTAGACATGGTTTACAAGTTTTTTGGCATGGTTCACAAGTTTTTTGTCATGAGTTACAAGCTTTTTGCAGTAGGATGAAAGTTTTTTAATCATGGTTTACAAGTTTATCACATATGGTTTATAAGCAAGGTTCTGAAATTCGGACCGGATATCAAACCGGTGGGGGTAAGGGTTCAGAGGTTCAGAGGTTCAACCGGTTCAATAGGTCTAACTAGTATATAATAAAATATTTATTTATATAAATATATAAAAATATAAAATAAAATATATGTCATAAAATAACTAAAAATTAAATTAGGTATCAACAAAACCATAGAACATAACATAATTCAACTCTTAATCAAAATAAACATTATCCATATGGATCAAATCTCTCAAGTTACTACTTTAGAAAAGGAAAAACAAAAGGAAATATGATATTTTAGGCTTTTTTTTTTATAAAAAAACCCAAAATATGCAATTTTGCATTTTTTTACAAAAAAAAACAGTTCGAACCGGTTTTTTGACCGGCCCGGTTTACCCGATTTACTGGTTCCCGGCAGGTTCTCAGTAGTTCTTGAGCGGTTTTTTACAAGGCGGTTTTCAGGTTCAACCTGGACCGGACAACAGGCCGGTTCTCGGTTCAACTGGTCCGATCAGTCGGTCCGGTCCGGTTTTTAGAACCTTGTTCACAAGTTTCTTTTTTGTCACGGTGCACAAGTATTTTGTGCATGGTTTTCAAGTTTTTTTTTTCATGGTTTACAAGTTTTGTACACGTGGCTTATAAGTTTTGTAGTCATGGTTTACAAGCATGTTCAAATAGTAACTAAATTTGCATCTGAACTAATATGTAGGAATCTATTGAAGCAACTTTTAGCCACCAGGGTGGGGCAAATTTCTCTACACAGCCACACGTTGATGTAAGAGGTTGTAGAAATATTGTTGATGAAAGGCCCGTGGTGTGTATGAGCACTGAACTTATTATTAATTTGCAAATTTGATTGACCGATTTATGGCAATATCTTTACTGCCATGCCATTACCTGTGTATTAAATTTTTTACCTTTTGGTTTCGAGAGGATTACATGGAAAATACCACTTGTCAGTGGTTATATTGTGCCCCAATTGGTGATCAATCTATCATGGCACTATATGTACCTGTGTACTTGTATGTATTCTTCTTATTGTTGGTTGGTATTATTGGTTTTTTGTATTTATTGCTACAGATCATGGGTGTTGGCTTTAACCAAACTGGTGCGGTTGCCAACCAGAAAGATTATTTTTTATGCTCAGAATGTTCAAATGTGCAACATGGTGGATTTATGTCATTGCTTGAATCTTATAGTCAAGAATCAAGTGGGTGCAACATGTCATTCACAAGGGTACTTGTCAATGGGAACCCAATCAACGACATCATACTAACACATGATAAAATTAATTATCAAAGTGAACAATGCTAGGATGTAGTATCTCCTACTTACAAAATATGGTGGCCTCTGCTACCATATTTACTTGCAATTAGGTGATTAAAACATATGGTCTGAGTTCATGCTATCCACGACTTCATGTTATCCACTATGATCTGACCACCCTTGTTCACATATATAGTTTATTTGTTAGAAAAGTATTTTGTTTCCAAACTATTTTTAATGCAGAAGAATGACTCATTTGACATAATATTTTTTGGGCCGGACATGGAGTTCGGAATATGTAAATAGCTGAAAGTCTTGTGTCAGCTTATCAGTAATTTTGTAATTATCCAAAACATTCTGAAACGTTGAGGGTTTATTTGCACATTTTTCATATTGAGTTTGCTTGTTTATTTCGTGGCACATCTTAGGAAACTCTTTGGGGTTAGGTTTGACATATGTTGTGTTGTAAAACCAGGTGTGCCTTTAAATACACAAGTTGCAACATCATGGTGTATTTATCAATCATTGAGAATCACAATAAGTACAACAGGTTCATAAACTTGTAAATCGTGCTCATATTACTTGTGAACCTTTTGATGAATCATCAAAATTATGATTAAGAACTTGTAAACCACGCACATTAAACCTTGACTCATGCTCAATATGCAAGTCATGGTGGCAGGGAATAAAGTCTTGTACACCAGGTTCATAAACTTGTAAACCTGGGTCATAAACTTGTAAACCATGCTTGTTAAACTTGTAAACCTTTTGCTGAAACTTGTAAACTATGATTAAGAACTTGTAAACCAAGCCCATTAAACCTTGACTCATGCTCAATATGCAAGTCACAGTGGCAGGGAATAGTCTTGTACACTAGGTTCATAAACTTGTGAACCTAGGTCATAAACTTGTAAACCATGCTTGTTAAACTTGTAAACCTTTTGATGAAACTTGTAAACTATGATTAAGAACTTGTAAACCAAGCCCATTAAACCTTGACTCATGCTCAATATGCAAGTCACGGTGGCAGGGAATAGGCTTGTACACCAGGTTCATAAACTTGTAAACCTGAGTCATAAACTTGTAAACCATGCTTGTTAAACTTGTAAACCTTTTGATGAAACTTGTAAACTATGATTAAGAACTTGTAAACCAAGCCCATTAAACCTTGACTCATGCTCAATATGCAAATCATGGTGGTAGGGAATAAAGTCTTGTACACTAGGTTCATAAACTTGTAAACCTGGGTCGTAAACTTGTAAACCAGGATTAAGAACTTGTAAAAGCAAGCACATAAAGCCTTGAATCTAGCTCAATATGCTAGTCACAGTGGCTTATAATAAAGACTTGTACACCTGGTTCATAAAGATAATGTAAACCATGCTCATTAAACCTGTAAACCCAAGAAAAGACTTGTAAATCTTTTGAACCTCACTTGTAAACGTAGCATCTAATGCATGATTTTTATTAACAGCCTTCAACTACACACTAAAGTCCTAAAGGGGGAAAACATTGCATTAGTACAATAGATCATCATCAAACATGTAACGCCCCGATTTTCTGTCTGAGAGAAAATGACCAAAATGCCCCTAAGGTCATTTTCTGCCCGGAATTCGAGGATAGCCGGCTCGGCAGTCCTCGAAGGGCCAAATCAATGTTTAAAGGGGATTGGATGGTCCTTGAGTGATTTCAGAAACAAAAATTGTGTTTTCTGCAGTTTCGGGTCGAAATGACCAAAATACCCCTATAGCGTTTTATGCGAGTAAAGGTGCCGGTTGAGCCCGAAACTTTCCCTAAAGGTTTAAAATGATGTTTTCATGTGTTTAAAAGTATCTGCTTAAGTCCTGGTGGTCCCAGGCAGTTTTTATGCAAAATTATGATTTTGCCCCTGGCATAGTGCCATTTGAACTTAATGATGTAATTAAGCAAACCTAAGCAATATTAGGCTCTAATCGAAGATTAATTAATTTTCATAATTAATCTAGAGTCAAAATAAGTCATTAAAATTAATTAGAATCTAAGATTGCTTAGATTAAACTCAAAACCCCTTTTTCTTTTAAAAACTCAAGTTTCTAAGACATAAAATCTTGAATAGTGTTTTCACTATTCACTCTCTATACTCCAAGAAGCCTAGCTAGAGTAGCATTTTGACCCCACTAATGAGCTAGAATGCTCACTAATCATGCCTTAAAATAGCCTTGATTACCTATCCTTTCACTTACACACTTATTTACAAACTCCTAATCTTAAGCCTAATCAAAGCTACACATAAACACATCTCTAAACCACAATTAAATGAAAGATTTTCCTCCCTTTGGATCCCCAAAAAGTGGCGCCACCTCATGCCCTCTTGCATCACAAATTTGTTCACTCACATACTCAAAGAAGCATGCTATACCATGCCTAAACCCATGCCTAAACCTATGCCTACACCTTACCTTGAAATGACATAACCAAGAGATATTTCCTCCCTCATTCCTTCCCTAAAAATGGCGCTATTCTTCCCCCCCATTTTCACCTCTCATGTTTCCTTCCTCTATAAATAGCATGCTTGGATGAACTTGAGCCACTTTTTGTTCATTTACCAAGTTGAGTTTTCAAGAGCACCTCAAAGCTTTCCTTTTTCTCTCAAGTTCAAGAGTTCCTCTTCTTTAACTTCTTCATCTTCTTCTCTCATCTCAACCTCCAAATCACTTGGTAAGGATTTTATTTTAAGCGTGTCATTCATTAAAAGTTGTTGTTTAGTTATGTGCTTTATGATTTCTCTTGAATCTTTTAGTTCTTCTTTCCTTCTCTTTTCTTTTTTTGGTTTCTTGGCTTCCTTTTTCTTCCTTCTAGTTTCGGCCATAATGGCCTATCTTGGAAGAAAACCCATGGCTTGATGATGAGGTTTCGAAATAATGGACTCATGATTTTCATTTGAGAAACCTTTAAAGCTTGAAACTTAGTCTTAATTTCAACACATTTTAGGTTATCCCTTTCTTTTCTTTCAATGGTTTCGGTTTCTTTTCCTTTTCTTGTTTTGGTTTCGGTTTCTCCTTCTCTTTTCCTTGCTATGGTTTCGGTTTTGAAGGTTTGTTTTTGGATAAAAATGACTCAAGGATGAGCGCATATGATGTTGGAGTTTATGTGTCACCAAGATCATGGCCTCTAGAGTTTTAAAGTTTTGTTCTTTTCCTCCTCATGGCTTTGGCCTTGTTTTCCTTTCCTTTGGTGTTCAAGGTTTTGTTTTGAATAATGTTGGTTGTTAGTTATTTTGATCTCTTGATCCATTTCTTTGAACTTGATGATGATGTTAAAACCATAAGGTTTCTTTGACACCTTAGTACAAAGAACTGTAAAGTTCACTTTATCTTGCTATGATAAGTTTGGGTTGAGGTTAAGTTCCTTTAAAGTCTTGCAAGAGCTCTAGTGAAGAATGTAAAATGAACTTGCATTCATATTTATTTTTGAGCTAATCACCTATAACGTAAAGATTAAAACACGAGTTGCATTCTCATATCACTTAATAATCAATCTCAAAGCTCACCTATTTCAGTCTTAAAGTCGATTGTTGTGGAGTCTAGAGCACTAAAATAAAGAACCGGACTTGCATTCATATTTATACTTCAAGTCATCACTTAAATCCTAAAGGATAAAATAAACTTGCATATTTACTTTCAAGTCTTGCATATTTATTTTCAAGTCTTGTATATTTACTTTCAAGTCTTGCATATTTATTTTCAAGTCTTGCATATTTACTTTCAAGCTTTGCATATTTATTTTCAAGTCTTGCATATTTATATTCCTAGCACCTCATATTTATTTTCCAGGTTCTTACATCTCATATTTATTTTGAAGCTCTCACTTTACTTTATAATGAAGAATAAAATGGAATGCATGGCATGTTTATTTTTTGTCATCATTTAAAGATCCTAGAGCTCAAAGACTTGCCCCTTTTATCTCAAACTAAAGTTTGGTTATGGAAGCATTCCCTTGTGTAACATCCTAATTTTTAACCCAATACTCTAGAACATATTTAGGTTAATCATTAGTCTGTTACTTCATAGTTCTCATTTTTACTTTGAAATACTTAGCGGAAAATATGGGTAATTTTTTTTGAAATAAAAAGTGAGAGCCGCGTGATGCGATAAGCGGTAAACCATGTATAATAAACAAATGTCTCACAACATCATAACATAAGGCACATCATGAATAACACTGAATATCATCTCATATATATATAATTTGCCCACTTATAAGTGTGGGACTTAGTTTAGTACAAGGAAAATACAGGAAAGGAAATACAACATAAACATAAACATGATCTACTCCCCTACCCGAGTGCACCTAATGGGATAACCTCTAAACAAAAGAAGGTTTATCCCCATCTAAGTGGTGTGTGCTCTAACCGGGTACTCCATCGGTCGATCGTCACCTCCTACTGATGTTCGTCTCGCGAATGGGGCAAGTATCCAGGAAACTGGGCGAGGTCCTCGGGCGTAAAGAGGCGGAACAGGGATCGAGAGTGACCCCCGCGGTGTGGCCGCATCTCCGGTCGCCGCGCAAGTCGTGGCTGAGTCACGGTATCCTCACTGCCCTCCCTTATCAATGGTGGAGAGGGGGCAGAGCTCTCGCTATACGGATGAGTAGGCGGGTCCTCGGACGGGTCGGTCTCCGAAAAGTAGGTCCGGCACGCATGTCGGGATGGCCTCGCATGGCTAGGGCGGCGGTGTGCATGCGGAGCACTCTCTCGTCATGCGTACGCGCGCGCTCAAAAACCCGCTCATCGTCGCCATAGGGTGCAGTCGGGGAGAAGCGATGGGTGTGCACGGGATGAGCAAAGGGGTGTCCTACGAACATGAAGACCTGCACCGTGCACTGCCCCTCAAAATGGTATGACCCGTGAGCCGGGTCATAGTGCACCTCCCATGTCGGGGTGTCCACGAACACTCTGACGTCGCCATCTGAAGACGTGACGGAAAGAAAGAGATAGAGGGAGTGAGAATCTTGCTAAAGAATCTCAGTAGGG
This sequence comes from Dalbergia cochinchinensis, assembly GCA_031216125.1. NCBI lineage: Eukaryota > Viridiplantae > Streptophyta > Magnoliopsida > Fabales > Fabaceae > Dalbergia > Dalbergia cochinchinensis. The sequence continues at coordinate 25,947,003 of CM062375.1, read as the reverse complement.
CCTCCTACTACCTAGGTGTCATCATCTACGTCCTCAGAAACCTTGGGTTTAATTATACAAAATGACTGGGCATGTATTAAGTTCATTTTAAACTTTAAGATATACTTTAGCCAAGGTCCATTCATTTTAGGATGATCTTAATGTCATGAATGCAACATAATAGAAGATGTATGCATGGCACTACCTAATGCACATACATAAAACATAACATCAAGCATCATCATACTTAGTGGCATAAAGTGGCAATAGTAACATTCATATGGGACAAACTTAGTGACATAATCATAATCATGAAACATCTCTTCCTCATGGGCCACCCTAAAAGACAATCGAACTGGGGGTGCTCGACCGAACCGGTGTCACCCAGAACGTGTCATACATCTAGGTTATGAGCTCATACCTTAACTAGTCGTCACTAGTTCTTACTTACCACTTAACGATAAGCGTATCATAAATCATGAATCCCGACTATCTGAGTACGGGTTAGGGGGCAAAACTCTTAGGGGTGCTCGGCCGAACCGGTGTCACCTAAGAGTATAAAATGGTACCGATGTCACATGAGTTCTATGGAGGTGCTCGGCCGAACCGGTGTCATCCTAGAACCTATCTTAGTACCTTAATTTTCAAAATCTCTTTATGTCCCCAAATTTGTCAGAAATTCGGCGGCACAACGATCATTACACCGAATTTCCTTCCAAATTTGCTTTATGCCACATAAACATATAACCTCATGAATTCCTCATATGAATAACATCATCATCATTTGCAAACTACATGCATCATCATAAAACATTCAAACGCTTACCCTTACGGTAGCTTATGCTTTGACCCTTACGGGCCTTAATCTTGAGATATAGTTCTCTACATCCGTCGCTCATATCTTCATGCACCTAAGGGCTCATAATTAATCATCATTCCTAATCCTCATGTTCATACTTAAATCTGAAGAGCATAGGGCAGAATCTCTAACTTGTATTTACGGGGTTCTAGAACTTACATTTTAGACCCTTTCTCGGTTCCGTCTTCGTCGAAGGCGCTATATATTAAATCTAAATCAATTATAAGGCATTCCTATGCTTAAGCACTAATTATTAATCACGTTTATCATGTTGTAAGGGTGCTGGACAGAATCCAGAAAATTAAATGTTCTAAGAGTTCTACATTTGCATTTTTACGCTTTTCTAGTTACTAGTTTCTCCATAGGTGCTAGAATTCAATTCTAATCCAAATGTTACCAAGTTTTTCATGTCTAAACAATCTAAATCTGATTATGTTCCCATTAAAACAGTTTGAAAAAGTTCCAAAAGCAAATGGGTTAAAACTATGTCAAATTCCAACTTTACGGTATTTCTAGTTAGCTAGTTTCTTACCTATCATGCATAGGATCGCTTCTACATCATCATATGATATTTTCTCACATTCCAACACATCAAAACATCATCATACAACATCACACTCATCATATCAGAACCGAAAACATTTAACTTTAATAAGAGAGTTAAATTGACGTTTCTAGGTACATAAGTTAACTAGTTTCTCTTGGAATCAATCTAGAACTTCTAAAACTCTTTTTCAAAACATTTTAATTCATCAAGAGGCTAAGAGAAGCCTTAGGTCACTGACCAAAACATATTCCATCCCCTAAAAGATAATAAAATCACAACTTGTGATGACATAACCTTATAAAGTTTTGTAAAGCTTTAAGGAAAACTTAAAACATAGACTATTGATCCTAGTAGCTAGATGAAAACTCATTGCACATCCATCATCACTACTTGGCCGAAAATATGCATTCAAAGAATGGTTTCACATTAAACTTTAACTTGGAATGAAATGGGCAAGTCTTTGAGCTCTAGGTTCTTAAGTTATGACATAAAATAAACGTGCTCATGCTCTTCATTTTTTAATCTTGCTTACAAAATAAAGTGATGACGTAAAATAAATATGCAAGGCATAAACTTAAACGTGCAAGCTCGAAAGTAAAATGCAAAGCATGAACTTAAACGTGCAAGCTTGAAAGTAAAATGCAAGGTTCAATTCTTTATTTTAGTGCTTTTGGCCTAACAACAATCGACTTTAAGGCCGAAATAGAAAGGCATTCGGGAGATTAATTGGGTAATAATGCAAGTTCAATTCTTTATTTTAGTGCTCTAGGCCCAACAACAATCGACTTTAAAGCCGAAATAGAAAGGCTTCGAGAATTAAATTAAGTGATGATACAAGTTCCATTTTAATCTTTATGTTCTTAGGTGATAACTTGAAAGTAAAGGTGCATAGCAAGAATGTAAATATGAATGCAAGCATAAAATAAATTATGCAAGTTCATTTTATCTTTCTAGAGCTCTTAACAAGACTTTAAAGGAACTCAACCTTAACCCAAACTCATTCAAACAAGGTAAAGTCAAGCTTAGAGTTCTTAGAACTCAACATAATATTTTTAGGAAATCAAACCATGAAGCTTAGAAAAATTAAGGAAATGGTCGAAATCTTCAAGAAGAAAAAGGAACATTTTAAAACTCTAGAGTTCATGATTTTGATGATATATTAACACCAACATCATGAGTCCTCATCATTGAGTTCATAGAGCCATTTTAAAACATCATCAAAGCTAAAGTTCTCAAGAGTTCAAGAAAGGAAGAACTAGAAACATTTTTGTTCAAGAACAAAGATCAAGCTCTAGAGTTTGTTTCAAGTGATGAACATCATCATGAAACTCTCATCATCAAGCTCTCATTTCTTCATTCCCAAAGGCCCATGGCCGAAAATGGAAAGGAAAAAGGAATGGAAGAGAAGTTCTAAAAAGAATCAAGAGAAACTATAAACATAAAGCTTAGAACAAGAACTTTAAAGAAAGAAATACTTGAAAGAAAATCCCTACTTGGTGTGATGAACTTGAAGATGGAAGAAGAAGATGAAGAAGATGAAGAACTTGAAGAACTCCAAGAACTTGAAGAACACTAGAACTTTGAGAGAAAAGGAAAAGCTTTGAGTGCTCCTAAACTTAGCAAATGATCTAAAAGTGGTGCAAGCTCCTCAAGGCATTCTATTTATAGAGAAATAAAACAAATGAAGGGAGCTCATGGAGGAGGATGGCTTCGGCCATATGTGCAGATTGGAGGGCATCCCATGAGTTCCATGAGGTGAGATAATGTGGTCTTGAGGCATGGTGAGGTATGGCTCAAAGTATGGTGAGGTATGGTTCAAGGTATGGCCTCAAGCATGGTTCTTTGAGTGAGAAAACAAATCAACATGTGGTCAAATGGGGGAGAGGTGGCCGAATATGCATCAGCCCATGTGTGGTTGTGTTTGCATTTTAATTGTGGTTTAGAGTTGTGTTTAGGTGTATATTTAATTATGCTTAAGATTAGGAATTTGTAAGAAAATGTTTAGGTAAGGAAAATGGATAATTAGGGTGGTCTAGATATAATTAAGGAGTGGTCTTGCACCATTAGTGAGTTAGATCCTCAATTTAGAGTGTAAACAACTCTAGACACAATTCCTTGATTTAGGGAATTGGAGAGAGAAAACACTATTCAAGATTCCAAGACTAGGAATCTTGAATTCTAAAAAGAGATTTAAGTTTAATCTAAGCAATTTTAGGTTCTAATTAACTTTAATAAATTATTTTGACTCTAGATTAATTAGGGAAATTAATTAATCTTCGTTTAGAGCCTAATATTGCTTAGGTTTGTTTAATTACGTCATTAAGCTCAAAAACACTATTCTAGGGGCAAAATCGTAATTTTGCACTAAAACTGCCTGGGACCACTGGGACTTGAACAGAGACCTCTAGACACATGAAAACATGTTTTTAAACCTCAGGGGAAAGTTTCGGGCTCAAACGGCACCTTTACCCGCGTAAAATGCTATAAGGGTATTTTGGTCATTTTGACCCGAAACTGCGGAAAACGAAATTTTTGCTTCCGAAAGCATTCTAAGGCCATTCAATCCCCTTCAAACATTGAGTTGACCCTTCGAGGACGACCGAGTTGGTTACCCTCGAATTCGGGTCTGGAAATGACCTCAGGGGCATTTTGGTCATTTCCCTCGGACAGAAAGAATCGGGGTGTTACACCTTGAATGCACAATTCGGCCATGTGATGATGATGAGCTTGGTGTGAGTTTCATCTAGTCACAAGTGCCCATAATCTATGTCTTAGGATTTTCTTAAGCATAGGAGAACTCAAAGGACATTTCAAGTATGATTTTACATCTTAAATTTCAATCTTGGGCCAACTCAAATGGTTGCTGCCCTTGTTCAGTTTATGAGGATTTTAATTAAATAATTTGGTTTTCAAAGAGTTTTAGAAGTCTTAAAACGATTCCAAGAGAAACTAGCAACTTATATGTCTTGAAAATGTAAGATTATGTGTTTCTTGGGAACTATGCTTTTCGATTCTGCCATGGTATGGTTGCTGCTGTATGATGATGTTTTGACATGTTAGAATGTGTAAAAATTATATATGTTGAGGTAGGAGCCTTTCTATGCATGTTAGGAAAGAAACTAGTCTTACCGATAAACCGTAAAGTTGAGTTTGAACATAGTTTTGACCCATTTATTTTTAACCACTGCCAAAACTGTTTTATTGGGATAATATTAAGTTTAGGATTGATTAATCATGAAAAATTTGGTAACATTTGATGTAGGATTGATTTTTAGCGCCTATAGAGAAACTAGTAACTAGAAAACCATAAAAGTGCAATTCTAGAACACATAGATTACTTAATTTCCTGATTCTGTCTAGCAACCTTATAATGCAGTATACAAGACTTATAATTAGTTCAAAGGCATAGGAATACCTCATAATTGGTTTAGATCTAATTTATAGCGCCTTAGCGGAAGACGGAACGTAGAAAGGGTTTAAAATGTAATTTCTAGAACCTTGTAATCGCAAGTTTTAGAAAATGGCAGATCTGTATGGGGCTGTTTGGTTTTGCTCCTAGGCATAAAAATTAGTGAGGATATTAGTTGTGAACCCATAGGTGCATAAAAGATTAATAGCGGATGTTAGAATAATCACATTTCAAGTTTAAGACCCATAAGGGTCAAAGCATAAGACACCCTAGGTTTAAGAGCATAATGAACTTTCTTCCCATGGGTGCATGTTTTATTATGAAAATCTATGATAACTGTGATGCTCATGAATATGTATATATATATGAATGTGGCATAAAGCAAATTTGGAAGAAATTCGATTGTCTTTGTGGTTATCTTTGGAATTTCTGACAAATTTGAGGAACTTAGAAAGTTTTCAAAAGATATGAGTTTTGAATGTGACATAGTACTGTGAGAACACGTTCTGGGGGACGGTGATACGTAATGCTCCAGAAACAAATCCTTGAGGGGGACGACGATACGTAACGCCCCGAAAAGGACAATATTCACCGTGTACTTGATGCCGGTGCGACGCATTTTGTGATGATGATTATTATTGTGATTACGCTTATTAGATGATAAGTAAGAATTAGTGACGACTAATTAAGGTATGAGCTCATAACCTAGAGATGTGACACGTTTTAGGTGACACCGGTTCAGCCGAGCACCCTTAGATCGATTGTCTTTTTAGGGTGATCCCTATGTTACAGTACGATGCTTTGAATGTCACACAGATACAGAAAGAGAAATGCTTTTACATGAGAAGTATATGCCACTTTATGCCACTTGTATTGTAACGCCCCGATTTTCGCTAAACTTTCATAATGACCAAAATGCCCCTGAGGTCATTTTTACCCGAAACACGAGGACGGCCGGCTTTGGCCATCCTCATAGGGTTCATATGTTATATGAAGGGGATTGTATGAGCATGAGTGCCTAACAAAGTAGGAAAACCTCATTTCTGAGATTTCTGCGCGTAAATGACCAAAATACCCCTGTAACAGAATTAAGGCAGTTTTAAGTTCCGTTTCGACCCGGACTTTGTTCTAGGTTCAAAACAATGATTTTAAGGCATGAACTATGTTTGTTTAAGTCCCGGAGGTTCCGGGCAACTTTTGGTGAAAATTACGGTTTTGCCCCTGCATATCACATTTTCAGCTTAATGAGCCGTTTAACTCCAAACCTAAGCAATATTAGGCTCTAATTAAAGGTTAATTAATTTCCATAATTAATCTAGAGCCAAAACCATCATTTAGAATTAATTGGAACCTAAAATTGCTTAGGAAAATTCAAATCTCATCCTAGTCTTATTCTTTAAAAAAGAATAAGAATGCATGAATAGTGTCGAATAGTGTTTCCACTATTCAGATCAACTTTCCTTTTCAAGACAAGTTGTCACACCCACATCACTAGTCCTAGAGGTGTTGACTCTCCTAATCCTTCTAGACCACCTCTAACCTAGGGATTTGTGGTTTTAAATAACCTATTAGTGCACCTAAGTACCTACTTAGCAACTTTTAATCCTAAGCCTAATCTATGTCACACCAAAGTACACTTCTAGAACATGGTTTAAGGAGATATTTCTCCTCCCCAAGGCTGCCAAGAATGGCGCCATTTCTCCCTAGAAAATCATCAAAAAGTTAGTCTATGTGTTCAAGCTATCTTGTGACATATGTCTTGAACACTTTCAATCAATGATAAACTTTCAAGAAAAATTGTCACTCAAGACTCAAAGAATATTTTATATGGTCAATCAAGGCTTTCAATTCATTTCTAAAATGAAAATAATTATGTCTTTCAAACTCAAAAAGAATGATTTGTTTTTGTGGTCATTCAAGCTTTCCATCAAACTTTTTCAAGACAACATGTCCTACAACACATTACCTATGCTTTGGAATTTAAGTCTAGAAAATTTTCTCCTCTTTTTGGGCATGAGGAGCACGGTTTCTCTTCAGATTTTGCAGCCCAAATTTTAAGTTTTTATGCATTTTTAAAGGTTTGAAAACAAGGTACATGCTAGCCATACTTTAGGACATGCATAGCTAGACTTTTCACCATGCTTTGAATGACTTTACACCATGCTTTGAACAAGATTTTTCCTCCCTCATGTGGCTGTAAAAGTGGCCGAAATTCTCCCCCCAAAAGGCCTCCAATATTCAATTCATTTCACTTCTCTATAAATAGGTAGCTTAGGGAACTTGAAGCACCTTTGTTCATTTCACTAAAGCTTTGAGTTAGAGCACTTTGAGTTTCTTTCTCTCAAGATCAAGAGCTCATCCTCTCCAACCTCTTCATCTTCTTCACTTCCTCTCAAATCCCAAACTCTAGGTAGGGAGCTCTTCAAGAATGCTTTCTTTTATTTTCATGCTCAATGTTTATCTTGCTTGAAAGTTGTGTTGTTAGTAAGTCTTTCTCCCAAGCATTATTTCGGTTCTTCTTTTCTCTTCCTTTTCATTTTCGGCCTTAAGGCCATGGTAGTGAGAGCTTGATGATGAGTGCTCTCAAAGATGAAACCATGAGTTCATCTTAAAGTGAGGCCTCTAAAGCTTGAACCTTTCTTAAGAAAAAGTTCCATCATTTCTCCTTTTTCTTTCATTTTCGGCCTCAAGACCAAAATGAGGAGAGCTTGATGATGAGTGCTCTCTTGGGATAACCATGTGTTCATCCTAACATGAGACCTCTAAAGCTTGAGTTTTGTTTGAGAAAAGTTTTATCTTTTTCATGTTTTGGTTAAGACAAGGCTATGTTTTTCATGAAAACTCTTTTTGAGCTTTTTGTTCCTAGATGTTTCGGCCATGGAGGCTTAAGGTGCTTGGAAAAATGGTAGCTTTGTAATGAGTGCTTCATGTTGGCCTTTGTCACATGAACAAACTCTAAAGCTTGAGTTTTTCCAAGAAAGGTTTCTCTTTTTCAAGTCTTGGTCAAGAATGAGTTATGTTTCTTTGATGTCTTGAAACTTTCCTTTTCTTTTGTTTAGGTTTCGGCCATGGAGGCCTCTTGGACTTGAAATATGAGAAGCTTGATGATGAGAGTTGTGTGATGATGTTTGTCACATGAACAATCTCTAAAGCTTGAGTTTTCTAAAAAATAAGTTTACTATTTTCAAGTTTTGCTCAAGACATAGTTATGTTTCTCTTGAACCTTGAAAACCTCATTTCTTTTCCCTTGAGTTTTCGGCCTTGAAGGCCTTTGGGACTTAGAAAAATGGTAGCTTGATGATGAGGGCTTCATGTTGATGTATGTCACATGAACAAAACTCTAGAGCATAAATTTGGTTTCTAGGCCAAGTATGTTTCGGTTTCTTTCCTTTATGTTGGTCATGAGTTTTGTGTTGTTAATAAATGTAGAGCATTGTAAAAATACTCAATGATGAGGACTTGAGATGTTGGTGTTTGAATCACTAAAATCTTGGTCCCTAGAGTTCAAAAATAAGGTTGTTTCCTCATGATGAGGATTCGGCCACCTCATGGACTTTGAGGAAATGATTTTCTTTTATACAACTTTGCAACACTAGTGTTTTCTCTTCTTGTGAGGATGAGTTATGGGTTGAAACTTTGTTTCCTTTAAAGTCTTGCAAGAGCTCTAAACAAGATATAAAAGAAGTTGCATCCACGTTTACGTTTATGCTTTGCACTAGCACGTTTATTTCTTACGCCATCACTAAGACCCAAGATAATGAATGAACTTGCACAATGCATGTTATGTTTCAAGCTTTGCATCTCATTTTATATTTGAAGTCATCACTAAACTCTAAGAATAAGAATGGAGATGCATTTCATCTTTTACTTTGTGCTATCACTTTGTTTTCTAAAGGACTATAAAATGAAATGCATTGCACGTTTATTCTATGTCATCACTTGAAACTTTAGAGCTCAAAGACTTGCCCATTTCATCTTAAGAAAAGAATTAAATCAAGGAGTTATCTCCTTGAACATCATTCGGCCATGTGGTGTAAATGGCTCTAGGATGAGTTTCATTTAACTACAAGGGCCTATAATGCATGTCTTAGAATTTTTCTAAGCTTTGATGCACTTAACCAAGGTTTTAAACATGTTCTCAAGTTTTGAATCATTGTCAAGAGCAAGCCGAAATGGCTGCTGCCCTTGATGTTCCATGATGAGTTTTGGCAAAATAAACTTTGATTTTTCATGGTCTTGAAGTCCCAAAAAGGTTCCAAGAGAAACTAGCAAGTTATATGGTTGAAAGAAAGTTTTTTTCTCATGATTTTATGCCTTAAAGGTTTTCGGTTCTGCCTTAGTAATTTCAGCACCTTAAATTCTGTTTTGGGTGGTCTAAATATGTTGTAATACCTTGCCAAGTATGTGATAATTGTTCTAGACTCTTTAAAGCATTATTAGTGACTTTGTTTGCTTAGTATGTGAATTCTAGAACTATAAGGAATGACAAAATGAGTTTCTGCCCAGCCTTGATAAAATATTTAGAATCACATTAGATTATGTCTAGATGTGTGGGAGTGACTCATAATTGGCCTAGGTATTAATTATTGCACCATAGAAAAAGTCGGATGCGAGAAAGGGCTTAAAACGCATTTTCTAGAACACGTAATTCATCAAATATGAACAACTACATAAAGCTGTCCAACCATAATTAATTAGGATTTAGAACTTAATGGATTATGGTAATGAGGTTAATCAATCCCATAAACATACTAGAAAGTAATGGGAAAGTTTGAGGTTACCCGATTTAGGGATTTTTACCTTAAGGGATGATTATGCGCCTCTAAGTTTGATGATGAATTGATGTGTTAGCTCATGACGTGTATGGTGCCATGTGAACCATTATCCCTATGTGATAGCTTGTATTAACATGTTATTATTTCTTTAAAAGAACTTTGGAGATGCCGAGGTAGTAATTATGTGCTATGCATTAATTATGTGGCATCTTAAAAAAACATGTTAAACTTAGGATGACTCAGAACATAAGAATGTAATCCTTTGAAACCGCCGAATTAAGGGTGGGGACAATGTGATTCTAGCCTCCTAAACCCGTACTTAAAGTCGGGAAGTTGACTTATCCAAATGGATAAAGTCTAGATGCTAGTGACGACTAGTGTGGTATGAGCTCATAACCTAGAGTTTTCTCAAAAGGGAGAAATATTAGGGCGGCCCAGTTAAGTAAAAGTTCTTATGTCACCTAAGTAAACCAGTTATATGATTTATGTTTCATGTATCAGTTATATGATTTATGTTCCATGTACCAGTTATATGATTTATGTTTCATGAACCAGTTATATGATTTATGTTCCATGTACCAGTTATATGATTTATGTTCCATGTACCAGTTATATGATTTATGTTCTACGTACCAAGCTACATGATTTATGTCTATGACTTTAGTATAAAGCCTATGTAACACCAGTGCCATGATAAAAAGAACGGATTCTCGGAAAATGAGATTTTGGAAAACTCATAACTGAACCTATGTATGTCCATTATTTTATAAATAAACCCGAGATTCCTGGAGACGTATATGATGACACCTAGGATAGAAGGAAAACCGTACTGAGTTTCTTTAGTAAGAATCTCACTCCCTCTATCTTTTCCTTTCCATTACGTCTTCAGAGCGAGATGGCGACCTTCGTCCTATTCATTGACACTCCACGGTGGGAGATCCACCACGACCCGGAGTATGGGTCCTATCATTTTGAGGGCCGATGTACCCTACGTGTATTCATGTTCGTTGGACGGCCATTTTCGCACCGTGTCTATAGCCACCACTTCACCCCGGCATCCCCCTATGACGATCCTGCGATTTTCGAGCATGCACGACCCCAATGGGAGCAGAACCTGCGGGCCCCCTCTGACTGTTCAACCGATTTGCCGGTATACATGCCGTTGACACAACACTCGGAGGAGGACCCTATAGAGGATGTCCCCATGGGTCATGAGGACTCGCCCCACTCCACCGCGGCGATCGACGGGCGGCGAGGAGATGGTTGCCAGCTGACGGAGAGCTCGGCACCAGGACCACGACCTCGGCGTGGGCGGCCCATCGATCCACAGGCATGCTTGCCCGGCGAGCTCGCCCTGGATTGGCTACGTCCCTCCATACCGTGATCTCATTGCATAGAGCGGAGGTAGGTCTTAGTGCACGCACACCACTAGTATGGATGAAACCCCTTTTTGCGTTGGGGTTATCCATCATAGATTGCACGAGGATCGGGATGTTTTCTTTCAGTTCTTTTCGATGTATTTCTGTTTTCTGTTGTATTTATTTATACATTATGTACTTGAAGAGTCACGCTTGATGGGTAGGCATTTTATCTATGAGGTATTTCAGTTATGATTGATGTTATGTTCGATGTTATGGTTTGGAGCCATTCCTATGTTATCGTTCCGTATACTATGATACCGACTCGTAAAGTTATGCGCGGCTTCTATTTTAAGTAACGATTTCAAAAAAAAGTTAGCTCGTATTTTCGTTAAGTCTATTTTCTCAAGAAGAAGAACCATGCCAGCAAGTAACGACTAATATTTGGCCTAAGTACGTACTAGTAGTATTGGGTCGAATATTAGGGTGTTACATGTATGATGTTGATGGTTCCATAAATGTTTATTAGATTCTGCCTATTGCATCTTCATGCATTCATGCGGTATTATGTTGCATCCATGACATTAAGACTCATCCTAAAAAGAACGGGCCTTGGATAATTAAGTTTAAAACCTAATAAGTGAATATTATGCATGCACACTTTTTTCAAAGAAACCCAAGGTTCCTGAGGACGTAGATGACGACACCTAGATAGGAGGTTGCCCTACTGAGATTCTTTAGCAAGATTCTCACCCCCTCTATCTCTTCTTTCCGTCATCTCTTCAGATGGCGACGTTCATGGTTTTTGTGGATTCCCCGACGTGGGAAGTGCACCATGATACAAAGCACAGATCATACCATTTTGAGGGTCGATGCACTGTTCGTGTCTTCATGTTCGTTGGACGACCCTTCACCCATCTTGTACATACTCATCGCTTTTCCCTGACAGCACCATATGGCGGTGACGATCGAGTTTTTGAGCGTGCCCGCACGTATCACGAGAGGGTGCTCCGTATGCACACCGCTGCCTCGGCCATGCGCAACTACCCAGACTATGTGCCGCGTACATACTTCTCAGAGACTGATCTGTCGGAGGACTCACTTACTCACTTGTATAGCGAAAGCTCTGCCCCCACTCCACCACTGATGGGAGAGGGTAGCGAGAAGACTATCACTCAGCCGAGGCTGGCTTGGAGGCAGTCCATGTGCCCCCGTCGAGGAGCTCACATCCAGCTACAGTAAGTGCCCACTCCGGATGTGCTTCGTCCTTGGATTGGATATGTTCCACCCTTTCCGGGATCCCCACAGTAGAGGCTCGTAGGTAGAGATAGTGCATACACTACATAGACGAGGATAAACCTTCTTTTGTTTAGAGGTTATCCATACTAGATGTACTTGGGTTGGGGAGTTCTCTCTTTCGGCTTTTGTTGTATTTTTCCTTCCATTGTACTTTCATTTCAGTTGTATCTGTTCTGTGTTGTACCAAACTAAGTCCCACTTTTCTTGAAGTGGTCATATTATATATCTATATGTGGGGTTTGTGTTATCATGTTGTGCAATTACATGTTTTATGATTGAGTGTTTATGAGGAGTTTATTTGGATTTGTGTTTTATTTCTTTTATGCGTTATCATTCACCATATTACGCGGCTCTCACTTTGCTTTTGCATTTCAAAAAAAATTTACCTGTATTTTCTGCTAAGTATTTTAAGATAAAGAGGAAACTATGACATAATAGACTAATGATTGACCTAAATATATTCTAGAGTATTGGGTTAAAAATTAGGATGTTACAAAACAAGTCACCGTCAGTGCAATATTCTGGGCTATTTTCTATGGCCTCAAAATGAACTTGTGTTTCACAGTAATCAAATGCACTTCTCCCACAAGTTGCACTTGAATTTCCTTGTGTTTTTTGAGCCTAATTTGCATCTTGTTATTCTTATGTCAAATCATATAAACAACCTTCTCTAGCATGACATCAGTGTTGCGATTGACAAACTGTGAACGACGCCTTGGCCTTCGCAGCCTGCACTAAATAAGTTCTATCCTTAGCCTTCTACTCTCCTCCACTCTATATGCCTATTCTTTTTCAAGTGTATTAATATTTGCTGCACTAAACCTTTGTCGAGGGCGCAGGTTATATTTAAACATGTTCTTTTCAAGAGCCCATACTCGACCCAAGCACCAATACAATTTATCTGGGGTGTACCATATAATCCAAGGGGTTGCATAAAAAGAAGAGTTTATGCTATCCATGAGGATTCTCACATGGTGACTATATCCATACTATTACTATTTCATAGGCAAAGAAGGAAGATCAATGCAGTCAAATAGTGGTCTTTATTTCATTTATCACTTGCAAGTACGCAGGTTTGTCCATTGTGTCATGAGGGAATAGTGAGCGCTGGTAATTGGTGTACGGCGTGCCAACTTTTGAGTCACATGTAAATAGTTTTATTCCACAAGGACACATTAGGCTTGACAATCACTAGTAAAAGCCACTGGTGTGAACACTGTTGTGTCGTGTTACCACCTTTTTTTTTCTCACGTCTTACTAGTACTAGTTACATCATTGTCACTTGAACAACTCTTTGTACTTTTAAGTGACATGGCATTCATGCATGCACATTGCAATATTTGGATGGATGCATGCATACTTACAATCAGGGCACCTACAAGGGAATAATGGCTGAATTTTCGGGGTTCCACGGGCTTAAAGGTGTATTTATTTAACTTGCAACCTTTGCAATAATTATAGTGCTTAAGTTGCAATATCCACAAAAGTCATCAATGAATATCGATACATATTACAAGATCCATGGTAGAGATATGAGAAGCAGTGTACTGATGAGGGAGAGTTGGAAGCCATTAGGGGTGAATGGCTTTTTTGCCAGAAAGAGTCTTGGGAGCTACAAGATGACTTATTGGAGCTCGGTTTAAGGGGGCAAATTCCTAACTTGACTACTCACCAAATGTGGCAGAACGCTAACAGTCCTATGCAGATGGAACAAGTTCTTCTCCCCATAAGAGTTGAGAATAACGTCATGGCACTGCGAATGGCATGTTATTCCATGCTGAGGGTGTACACAGACTTTGCTGAAGCAAATGGAAGGACTCTCACAACAGTTGAAGAAGATGCCATCATTGAGATGGATGAGTATTTTTTAAATTTAGAGGATGAGTATTGAGAGTTGGGAATGTGTAGTTGTTTTAGCTGATTAAGACTGTAATGGACTTTGAATAAAAGTTTTCATGGCATGGTTTGCAAGTTTTCTAAGTAGGTTTACAAGTTTTTTAAGCATAGTTTTCAAGTTTTTTGAACACGGTTTCCAAGTTTTTTGGTCTGATTTACAATTCCCATTATATATAACTAAGTTGCTTTGTGATCATTGTGCTTAGTTAACAGGTTCTATCATGGAAGGTTTACAAGTTCTTTTGTCATGGTTTCCAAGTTTCCATGGCATGGTTTACAACTTTCATGGCACTTGTCTGCACCTTGTGTATATTGGTTAACATGTTTCGTCCCACAAGTTTACAAGTCTTCTTGTAAGGTTTGCAAGGGTTCTAAATAGGTTTACAAGTTTTTTGAGCACGGTTTCCAAGTTTTCTGGTCTGATTTACAAGACGTTGTAGCATGGTTTACACGTTATTATAACCCTGTTTAACTGATTTTAACAACATAACTTGCAATTTTATGTTAAACCTATTTAGCCCAAATTTAAAATAGCAACGTGGCTTAGATGCACAATGTCAAAAATATATTTACATAAGCACTATGTAAGCCATACTTCCACAATATATACAAGTACATAAAGGGTTCATTAATAACCCTTTTTTTACCTCCCCTTTATATGGTGTGCAGTGTACGAAGTCTTTTGCTTGGGTCCTGGCTTTCTTTTCCTTTTGTAAGCCTTTGTGGGTTAGTGGGAAGGAATGCCATGATCATTCCCTTCCACAGGAGGTGAGTTGGTGTGGTGAGAAGCAGAAACAGTAGAACTCAGCATGTTATCCAGTCTAGAAGCCTCCAAAACATGCTGCCTACATTCATTTCTCGCATCCAGAGCCCACTCAACAATGATATCATGTCGATATTCGGAACACGTGGCTTGTCCATGGTGTACTCTACCAATTAAATACTCTTCCAACTTATGCATATACTAATATAAACTGTAGCTGCAAGCAAATGGAACTCATAGTATCCTATTTTGGCATGGTTTGGTCTCCAGCAAAGAGTGTGACACCATCCCACTTCTCTATGTATTTGATCATGTATATTTTGCAATCAAACCTTCAGGGGCATTAATTAATTGATAAGAAATATCTAGTAGGATTGATTACAAAGAACTCAATATCACAGTTCATAGGAAACTATTTATGTATTGGGCTGTTTTGGAAGCTTTGCTGTGTTAGATCTTAACTTAAATTGCCCCTTTAGAGCAGGGTGGATCAGGACCACAAATTCATTGAACCCCTCAGCCTAATAACGTAAAAACTAAGCCTAGTGGGGTATGGCATATATGTTTGTACAACAGAACAAAATAACTGGAAACCAAATCAAATTAGTGTGATCATTAACAACGTACCACAATTGTGTTAAGTGCCAACGTGTCTTCTATGTGGTCTCGCTGCATAGAATCCAGCAGCCACATGACCTTCCTATCAAGGTTAAGTGCATAGCACCACTAATGCTCCTTGTAAATAGCGGGGGCAAATATCTGCAACAATAGTGGTTAGAAAATACATAAACTAATAACTAATGACTGGGAAATGGCACGAAGATAACAAAAATCTTATACCAGTTTGCACTTTTTTAACAATTCTTGATCTAGCATTGGCCACCAAGCAGAACGGTCCCAGAGCTAACCACACCATTTTTTTTTTGTAGTTTTCAATGTCTTGTTTGCATAAATCCTATATTGCCATACCCAAATTTTTTTACTGTTCATGTTGATGCTCATAGATGTTAATGCAAAACAGGAATCATACAGCACACATATATGTACCACGAAAAAAAATGGCAGATAGTAACACTATGGGTTTGGCCTTTTACTCTCCTGTTGGTTCAAGTATGCACATGCAAATGTTACCACCTGAATAAAAAACATATGGTTAACCTTTGCACTAAAACACCATGACCAGTTTACATACGCATGTTTAAACCAACTCCAGTGTTCATCAAATGAAATAATCACAAACCATGTTCCCTATCTTGCTTCTTGGACCAACAGTGGGCAAGTCCTCCCTAATAAGAAAGCTGTCCAGCATTTGGACAAGCACCCTAACCCATAGTCACAAACTAGTTAGTACCATATACAGTTAATTACATTATGGCCACATGTCCTAATTTACCATTAAGAAGAAAAATAAATAAAAGCAAATATATATTCTCCACCCTCTCCAACTCCACTCCCATTTGTCCTTCTACTATCCCTAGTGCAGTAGCCATATACTTGATTAGCAATATTATCCGAACACTGCATAGCAATGGGGACCATAGCAAGAGGTTTCTCTTCATGTGCTCCCATTGTCCCAGTGGTGGAAATGGCCTCTTGATACTTTTCTCCTCCCAGGCCAGTAGTAGAAGTTTCCTTACCAGTACGGGGCTCCTCATTCTCTTCTGAAACTTGAAAAATGACTAGACCTTTTTCCTTATCTTCTTCATTTTTAATAGTATGGGCCTCATCATTATGTTCACCCACCTGTGCTCCGAAGACAACAATATGGGTCACATATTTGCGAGTTTAAGGAAGTAATGGTTTACAAGTTTTTTCAACATGGTTTCCAAGTTTTTCTAAATGGTTTTCAAGTTTTTATAACATGGTTAACAAGTTTTTCCATCAAGGTTTATAAGTTTTTAGTGGCTAGTTTACATGTTATTTGGACTATCTTTACAGGTTTTGGGAACCTGGTTTATGGCCTCACCACCACTCATAGGTTTACAAGTTTCTATACTATAGTTTACAAGTTTTTTCAAAATAGTTTCCAAGTTTTCCTAAATGGTTTCCAAGCTTTTATAACACGATTAAGAAGTTTTTTTTTATCAAGGTTTACAAGTTTTCAGGGGCTAGTTTACATGTTATTTAGACTATTTTTATAAGTTTTGGGAACTTGTTTATGGCCTCACCACCACTCATAGGTTTACAATTTTCTGTACTATGGTTTACAAGTTTTGCAAAATGGTTTCCAAGTTTTTCTAAATAGTTTCCAAGTTTTTATAACATAGTTAATAAGTTTTTTCATCAACATTTACAAGTTTTCAGGGGCTAGTTTACATGTTATTTGGACTATCTTTACAGTTTTGGGAACCTGGTTTATGGCCTCACCACCACTCACAAGTTTACAAGTTTCTATACTATAGTTTACAAGTTTTTTCAAAATAGTTTCCAAGTTTTTCTAAACGGTTTTCAAGTTTTTATAACACGATTAACAAGTTTTTTCATCAAGGTTTACAAGTTTTTAGGGGCTAGTTTACATGTTATTTAGATTATCTTTACAGGTTTTGGGAACTTGGTTTGTGGCCTAACCACCACTCATAGGTTTACAAGTTTCTGTACTATGGTTTACAAGTTTTTCAAAATGGTTTCCACTTCAAAATGGTTTCCAAGTTTTTACAACACAGTTAACAAGTTTTTCCATCAAGGTTTACAAGTTTTCAGGGGCTAGTTTACATGTTATTTGGACTATCTTTACAGGTTTTGGGAACCTGGTTTAGCCTCTTTACCACTCACAGGTTTACAAGTTTCTATACTATGGTTTACAAGTTTTTTCAAAATGGTTTCCAAGTTTTCCTAAATGGCTTCCAAGTTTTTATAACACAATTAACAAGCTTTTTTCATCAAGGTTTACAAGTTTTTAGGGGCAAGTTTACATGTTATTTGGATGATCTTTACAGGTTTTGTGAACCTGGTTTATGGCCTCACCACCATTCATAGGTCTACAAGTTTTTCCAAGATATGATACAACTATATATTCTTGTGAATATGTAAATCAACCCATACCTTGGAGCTGCACTAAAGGTAATACTTGGTCATATCTAGCATCGCCTCTTATGCCACGTTCTTGCAACTTCCCAAATTCTCCTTCATGTTTCCTGTTCCATCGGCCTCTGGTGCCTTACCAATATAAGAATATTCATGGGGGTTAGGAGAATATACAATTGGCTGTTCTCCTATGTCCTTCGGAGGAGGAGCCATTTGCTCATGCAGACATGCAGACTGCCCTTTGCTTGATCTTCCACCGATGAACTCTCTCTATATCGCCAAATTCCTTACAAGCTCCAGCCTCTTTTGGTGTGCATTGACTAAGAGGACTCTTCGTCATAGTATGACCTTCAGTGACCTGTGCCGTTTCAATTTCAGCACTCTTAATGCATGCACCCACCATTTTCTTGACTCCTTGAATAAGTACCAGTGCCAATGATCATTCCAAATTCATGGCAATCAAATTAAATAATTGCTTGGTAAGGAAGCAAATATCTCATTTTTGAATGTTTTGCTCAAAAACTCCTTTACAATACTATCCTCTTCTTCTTTCCAGGCATTTAGCATCCCCTGTATAGAAGGTGGAATAAGGCATAAGGACAACCCCTCATTTCATTTGTTAAAATAGAAAACAAAAAAGAAAAATGTAATTAATCTATACATACAAACTAATGTACTTGTGTGCTACGTCTTTCTTCACTAAAGCACTGTTGGATAGATTCACTATCCTATTGTTTTACCAGTGGAAGATCATCCTCATGCGTTGGCTTGCCAAATTGACAATGCACTTACTGGATCTATATAGTGTAAACATAATGTAAATTATATCCTGTAAGCCAACTCCATATCACATATATTATTATCTTTAGAAAATAATATATCAAAAGCAATAACCATAAAAAATTAAAATTGAAGCCTACTATTAGAAAATACACACAACCTCCTATGCTCCTCAATTGGCCTTGGTTTTTTGATATGATTCAATACACCTAACCAGCCAATCTAAGAAAAATTCACTCCAGTTGTATTGTTGGGTGTTCTCAATATTAAGAACAGCCCCCAACAACGTTGGACTAGGAGAGTGTTTCAAAGTAGGACATAAGAAGGTGGACAGGATGAAAAGAATGAAGGCTCGCTTGAATCATTCATCTGTCATGCCTTCCAGCACAATTTACTGCAGCTGCTACTCAGTGAGTTTCTTAAACTCACTGACGATCTTATTCCACTCTTCATTTAAGTTGGAAGGAATCGATCGACCTATTGCATCAAAAACATAAGTGTACGGGCTATTACTGACATTTTAACTTAAAAAAAGGAGCACTTGAAACCTTTTATCACTAGTATAAGGTAGGCCTAGGACCATTCCAATTGACTGAGGTGTAACCGGGATTACGTGGCCTTTTCTTTGAATACACCTCTTATTCACATCAAACGCCTTCACTATCTCCAAGATGATCAGCCGATTCTGTAGTGTGTACTTTATGCTGGATAGGCCACTAAACCCCATTGTCAACCTTTCCATAAGTGCCAAAATCTTCTTGGCAGAGCAATTGATGTTAAATGCAGCATGTATTGCACATTGCAAACAAACAACAAATTAGGCCCTAAAACTAAACTTATTGACAAAGTAAACAAAATATAAGTATACAAGCAACCATTACACGAATGATATAGATTGTCCTAATTGAACTAAAGAAATTTTACCACATCATGCTTCGTAGAACTTAACCCCTTATCCACTTTTATGCGGGATTGTTCGTGTTTACATCCCCTTTTCTTTTCTCCTGACATCAGGTTTCTTTGGGCCTTTTTGTCACTTCGTCTTGTAGTAAGCCCCATTCTGCTACAATTTGGGTACCAAGTAACAAATCATTGTCATTCTAACTGCATCAACATGGTTACTAAGTGCTACAATCATGTAGCCCTGAGATGAACACTTGTGAACAAAATAAAACAACTTCACAGCAAACAGCATAAAACATGTTTTCAGAATGTGGTTTAAAAGTTTCCAGCTGTGGTTTACAAGCTTTTAAAATGGGTTTACAAGTTTTCAAAATGGGTTCACAAGTTTTCAAAATGGGTTTACAAGTTTCCTTTAACAGGTTTTCAGGTTTTCAACATGGGTTTATAAGTTTTTTAAAAGTCGTTTGCAACATCTTCCATATTGGTTTACAGGTTTTGTGGAAACTTGTGTTTTATAGGTCTCATGCACTAGGTTTACAAATTTTGTAATCCTCTGCTAAAACTTGCAAATAAAGTGCAAGATCATTGTAAATCGTGGTCGAATAAGTTGCAAACAAACGGGAAAAACTTTTAAACATGTGCTTACTAACCAAGTGCAATAAAACTCTAAAACAAAAGTACAAACTTGTAAACCTATACCAACAAACAAGTGTAATCAATGCTAAATACTTGTAACCTAGTTCCAAAACCTTGTAAACCTGTGGTCATTAGCAAAAGCCTGTTAAAATCCTTCTAATCACCTCCAAAAGTAAAACAACATTATTCCTTTAAGTAAAATACACATTCTAACAAAAGTAAACGACGCCAATGTACTTCCACACTAGCCCCTAGACTAATTTCTTCCATGAAAACATTCTACAATAAACCATTACAAGCATTTGCAAGAATTTTCCCACAACTTACTTGAGAAATACACTTCAAAGACGTCGCAAGATGATGAGACTGCAAGTGGATGAACGGTGGACCCTCCACGCGTTTTTTGTACTTGGAACGAATGCCATGCAAAGCAAGGAGTTTGGCCTAATTACAAGGGGAGTTGGCAACTATGGCCCACGTTCATGGAAGTTTGGAGTTGAGCGAAAGACAACACTGAACGTGTGCTTAGGGGAGGGAAGAGAACGTGCAGTTGATGGAGGGAAGGAGGACGAGATGTTCTTTCTAGAATAGTTGTGGTTGTAGAGTATTTTGAAATTTTATTAAAATTACCTCAATGCCACTAATAATCACTTGGCATTTTCACCTTTTTGTTCACAAGTCTTTAAGCATATGTTTCCAAATTTCATGTACATGGTTCACAAGTCTTTAAACCACTGTGAACACCCGATTTTGTTCAATCATTAACAAGAAAATCCAAAAACTTGTATATTTCATTATAGTTTCATTAAGTTTTTCTTTTGAGAAGATAAAAAAAGAGTTTGTTGTTTGTTTTTTTTGTGTCATTTATTTTAAGATAAAATAAAAGGGTCCAATTTATTTATTTCAGTCCATTCCTTTATTTTGGATTTGTTGGTTAGCCTTTGCAAAAAAAAAAAGAAGAAGAGGAGCCCAATTAGTAGTAGCCCATTTCACTTAAAATAAAAAAAATAATAAAAAATAATGAAACAAAACCGAGGAGTTACGGGCTCCTTTCGGGTTCCTCACTCCTTTTTTCCTCAAGGCAGACTTGTGAAACATGGGGATCTAAGAATTTGTTTTCAAATAAAAATAGTGGAGAACATCATGATGATGTTTCTCTCCACTACGTGCAAAACTCTAAAGCTCCTTTCGGTGATGAATTGGAGCAACCTACAATGATCAACGGAGAGCTGAAAATATAAACTCATCATCACCACAATTGAGGGGGGATCGGCAGAGATTTTCAAAGAATAAAAGACCATCATCAGCAGGTTCATCACTATTTTCAATCAACAAAAATTCAAACACTAAAAAAAATATATATATACACATTCAGATACATCAGTCTGCCAGAAAACAAAGGTGAAATTCAAGGGGAATCAACAACAAATTCCAACAAGGCAATCCAGTATCAACAAGATCATCATCATTAAAATTTAACAAAAGACAAAAACAGAAAGAGCAAAAAAAGGAGGAGGCCGCGGTGGTTCTCCACCCCAGCCATAGCCTCACATCATCATATTCAGGCCTTCCCCATGAACCTTCCTCCCCTTCTAGCTACTCAATACCATTATCATCCTTCATCACCCCTAAACCACCGTAGCCACTACCGTGAAGCCAAGGCCTACCACCCCTCTCCACCACTTCTTCCCCTCTAACCATCACCACCAGCAATTTAGCCCCCCTCTCCTCAAGGCTCCCTTTTTCCTCCCAGCACCATCATTATCATCCTTCCACCGGCTGAGATCTCCTCTCTCCACCATGGGATGCCAACGGCTTCCACCATCATTTTAGCTCAACCACCTGAAAATTTACATCCAAATCATAAATAAACTAAACACAAAAAAGGAAGCAAGAACTAAAAGAAGCTGAAAAGAGGGAAGAGGCCACCAGTTTCATCTTCGCCACTGCTCCCCTGCAGAGCTGTCTACCACCGCGAACCACCTTCCTCAGTGGCGGCTTTCCCTTCTTCCCTTCACTGGCCACCTTCCAGATCTCACCCCATAGTCATCAAAAGCCGATCTACCACCACCACAAGCCCATAGCCCGTTTTCCCTTGCTGAAAACATCGCCAACAATCTCCACTCCACCGCCGCACTTGGCCTCTATTTACTTTCCGTGAGACCACATCCCCCTAGCCATGCCATGCTCCTCTCGCCTTTACCTTGGCCGCGGCTATCCCTCTCGAGCCCTTTCTCTCCACGCCCCTTCCCTTCCTTTTCACTGTCTCTCGATGCCTCTTTGTGTCCATGTGTGAGAAAGTGTGTCGGTGAAAAAGAGAGGTCAGCGTGTGTAGGTGTTAGTGAAAGTGAGAATGAAAATGAGAGGAGTGTGAGAGTGAAAGGGTGAGGTGTGTGTGGGTAAGGGAGTGTGTCCGTGATAGAGGGAAAGAGAGTTTTTTTTAATCATTATTATTATTATTATTATTTAAGTGTATGTATATGTGTCAATAGGTCCGTGAGAGAGAGGGAAAGTTTTTTCCTTTAAGCGTGTGTATGTGTCAGCTATATGGATTTGAGTTTTGTATTTGTATATATCAGAAGGGGATAGGGAATTAAATTAAATTTGTGTACGTGAGTGTTTTAAAAAAGTATCGTAAAAAAGGAATAATGGTTTTCAGACTTAGTTTGTATATATATATTTTTATTTATTCATCTATGTTTTTAGATTAAGGCTATTATATCTTGATGGTTTAAATTTTTGGTTTTGGTTACTTGATTAGTATTTATTTCATTTTAGTTTAGGGTCTAAATAATAAAAAGATTTTCATTTACTTTGAGTTTCAAGAATTTTTTTTTCTTTTTTTTTATAAAAAATATAATAAAAAATATAGAATTAGTTTAGGAAATTGGTTTGGGTAGAATGGTTTTATTAGTATAGATTTTGGGTTCATTTAGTCAAATTTAGATTTGCATGTTGAGTTACGGTTGATTTTTATTTTTGACATTTGGGCTTTGCTTATTTAGATCTGAATTAATTTAAGTCTAAAATAAAAAGAGTTTTATTTATTGTTCGAAATAAATATTTGAGTATTTTGCTTTATTAAGGATTTGCTTAGTTAATTAATTGTTTTTTAAAAGGAATTAACTGAGCCGGAACGGCTTGTAAATCACATATTATAAAATATTTTAGTTGTGACAGCTTGATATTCTAAAATTCTTCTTTTTAAATAAAATTAATCAACCCATAATTATTTTCTACAGAACTACGTGACCTTGAATTCCCTATTGCACCAGAGGATACGTAGGAGTAGACGATTTCGATCCTTGTCAAGTCAAAATTAACTTTTCATAATTCATTTTATTTGTAAATTTATTTTAATACATTTTCATTTTTTTTCACTTGTAAATTTTTTAATGCAATTTTTTGTATTTTGTTATATTTATAAATAATTTCTCTCTTTCTTGAAATATTTTATTTAATATTCATTTATGTGGGGAATTTTAGATAAAGATGTTAATTTAGTTGTGACAGCTTGTTAACTCGATATTTCGGGCATTTGAATTGTGACAGCTTAATGATCCGAAAATTTCCCTAAAAATATTTTTTTCTTTTATATTTTTTCTTTATAAAAATATAAAAGTTAAATTTAATTTTTTTTATCTTATTTGCAAATATTTATAATTTATATTTTCATTTTCGATTTAAATTTATTCATTTATTTATCAAAATTTTTATTTCAACTAAAGAGGTTAATTTAGCCGTGACGGCTTGTTAACTGGATACCTCGGAACATCTGAGTTGTGATAACTTGGTGTTCTCTTTTTTTATAATAAAATAAAAATAAATATTTTTGAAAGGGTTATTATTTAATTTACACAATTAATTAAAGGTACCGTCTAAGGACGGGTGTATTAGGGGTGCCTAGTATTAAATTTCTACCCTTTCCTATGCATAATCGACTTCTGAACTCAAATTTGGTTGCAAAGACCATTTTTCATAATAAATTGGTTTTTCCATGTTTTTCCAATTTTAAATAAACTTGGTGGCAACTCCATAATTTTCAAAACGGAGACTCTTTTTTTTCGCCGTCCCATCGCGATCCCAGTTGTGACAGATGGCGACTCGACTGGGGATTTCAAAGAGAGTCAGGCTTGTTATAGTTAATTGTGCAAGTTAAAAATAGCCTTTTGAATTTTGTTTTCTTTTTCTTATTTTTTTTGTACATAATTTTCTTCTTTTTACCTTAGTAAAGTTGTGCTTTGTTTTTAACATATGCTCTATTTGTTAAAACCTTAGGGTAGATGATTATTTCTGGGTTCTGTACATATTTGTTTGTGTTGATTTTGCAGGTATTAGTCATGGGTAGTTTAAGGATTTCAGGTTTGTATGCTCTCTTCACATACAATACTAACACATTAATCATATACGAGTGAGGCCCTATACTCGGGTTTGAGTGCAACCTAAGATAGGTAAGAGATTACGTAGTAGTAGCCATTTTGGATGTTCATCCTGTTTGGTTATCGCGAAAATCTCATCTAGAGTGTGATTCTTTTGTGAATATCCTGCACCTAGCGGTTCACCTGCTGTTGTGGATAACATTCTGAAATGAATCTTAACTCTAGAGGCCATAGAATTCTGAGAATATAGACCTACCCGGTGAAAGTGTTCATAACGTAGAACAACCATAGGACCATAGAATTGACCTCCAGAATTTACCTCAAATAGGACACAAAGAGAGCATGCATTTTCCTAAACCCTTTCCTATCATTGTTCTTTGTATATAATCTCTTTTCATTTCCTAATTTGTTTATTATTCTTTCTTTTGTTTAAATTAAGTTTTTTTTTGTTACGGCAAGTTTGTTAGAAAGTTGAGCTGAAATCTTATTGTGAGTATTTTGGTAAAATGGAAGCAAATATGAGACCAGACAATCAGGAAGATGAAAAATTGAAAAGAACTCTACGTCTTAAAGCCAAGACACTTGACACAAAAAGCTTGAGATCTTTGGGTCAATTGTTGAGGTTACCACAATGCCTTTCTCTTACCAGAAAATATGGAAATATTTTGGATCTTTTAGAGGTGGAAGAGCAGGGAGAGGCGATCACAACATTGACACAATACTATGATCCTCTACTCCGATGTTTTACCTTTCAAGACTTTCAGTTAGCACCAACCATTGAGGAATTTGAAAAAATCCTGGGATTGCCACTAGAAGGAGAAAAACCTTATTACTATCAAGGTCATTATCCTTCTTTACATACCATGTCAACTGTCCTAAGGATAGGAGTGAAGGATTTGTGTGAAGCACAGAAGTGTAGAAATAGGACCTATGGATTCCCAAAGGATTACCTGGAAGGGCATAAACACCATTTGGCTCAAAATGAGGACAGAGATACCTTTATAGATGTACTGGCCTTCACTATCTATGGCATTGTCTTATTTTCAAATATTGAAGGCTTGGTGGACCTTGGAGCTATTGATGTATTCCTTGCTCGCAAATTCCATGGTCATAATCCTGTTCCAGCCCTCTTGGCAGATGTTTATTGTACCCTAAACTTTTGCTATGAGAGGAATGACAAAAGAATTTTGTGATGTTTGCCAATGTTGTATGTGTGGGCTACCATGCATATATTCCAAAAGAGGTACAAGGTGCCCTGTCCCATTGAAGATCTATGAATGCATAATATCAAGAAGAAGAGTGAACAAGAGTGGGTTCAAGACTTAGCCAAGTTAAATGAAAAGATGATACGATGGTACCTTTGGTGGGAAGATGGGCAAACTTTGATTTTTCAATGCGGAAGCTTCCTAAACGTACCCCTCATGGGTACCTGAGGATGCATAAATTATAATCCAGCATTGGTATTGTGCCAACTTGGTTACCTCATGAAGGAACCTCCTTAGAGCATACCAAATCCTCCATTTTCTCCTTATTACCAAGACTCCAAGGATATTGGCTTATTACAGAAGATCTGATCTGCCTGGAACAAGGTTGTCAAGAAAGGAAAAGAACTGGGAGCTACGAGTTGTGCAGTGAAAGAAAACTACCGTCAATGGGTGAAAAATAGGGCTCAAGAGATCAAGCTACCATTCAGGGCCTTAACAATGACTCCTCCGGACAAGGCATCAACCTGGCACTTCAATAAAAATGAAGAGATCAAAGAAGTGAAAGAGAAATTAGATAAAGCTGAATAAGAAAAGATGCAAATAGAAGCTGAATTGAAAAATACCCATCATAACTATGCAACATTAAAATGAGAAAGCATTGAAAAGGATCAAGTTTTAGAACGAACAAACAAGAAGTTGAAGATGGGGCACGAGCACATGATGAAAACCAAAGAATGTCTCAAGGCTACCAACAAAGAGCTAGGGCTTCGAAGACAAGAACGTGACAAGGCATTAGCTGAAAATCAATAATTGAAGGAACTACTCTGAAAGGCCAAAGTTGTTGAAGAAGCTGCGTTAAAAGGAAAAGAGAAAATGAAACAACAAATGGAAAAATTGAACGAAGAATACCAGAGGAAGATTGAAGAACTAAGCCAACACATGAATGATAAAATCATGAAATATCAAGTTACTCTGGGAGAAAAAAAGAAAAGAACTGCAAGTTTGGATTTTGAAGTACAACATCAAGATCACATTATTCATGAGTTGAAGATTCGCTTCTCAAACTTGGCAAAGTTGGCTAATGCAGCTATAGAAGATGTTCCAGGATACTTAAAGTTGGCTGAACAAGGAATAATCCCATTCAAGACCCCAATTGAGATTAGCAATTTTGTTGACTATTGTAAAGACCTGATTGGGAGAATGAAATAAATAATTGCTGAGAGATGTTGAGAAAGGCATTTGTGGCTTTATGATATGTTTTCTTTTGTCATTTTGGGAATGGATGTAAGAAATATGATGGTTATAAGAAACCTTTATTATCAAAGAATGTTTTGTTTCATTGTATTGTATTGGTCTCATAGCAATATCCATGACTTAGTACTTTTGAATAAGACGTTCTAAGAAACAGTTATCATCAAAGATACTCACATCAAGACTCAGCTTGCCGATGATTTCTAACAAATAGCTATGTTCTTGTTTCGTTCTTTTCGCTAAAATTGTTTTTCCAGGTAAAACTTCATCACAATTGGGCACCTAAGGAAAACTGATACCAAAATGGCTGGAGGAAATGGTGACACAGAAAGGAGTATCCTAATCACAACTACTTCTAAAGCAAGAAGAAATCTAAGCAATGAAGTTAATGCAGTGAGAGGAAAACTGAATGAACTATCGAATAACCAAGGTAGACTCGAGGACATGATGAGAGCCATGAAAGAGTCACTCGACCTATTGGGAGCTTATCAAAACAGAGATATACTAGCAAACGTGCAACCAAATGCCACGACGATAACCATGCTTATGGTATCTAGTGCAGCTCTAAATGTCACCCTAGGGATGAATGACATAGGGAAAATTCGAAATAACCTCCATGGGCAACCACCATCCACAATACCATTGGCGCTCCCTATCAGAGAAGGCTATCGTTCCTTGGAAAATGTGCATACTAATGAGCATAGGCACATTACCCTTGTTTGGGAGCAACCTCGTGTGGTCATCTAGAAGCAGTCGTTCTCCTCAGAGAATAGTCGTGCAAAGGCAGAAAAAGGAAAGTTCAAAGAAGAATGGATGGAGAAGATTCAATAGTAGATTAGGGTTATTCAGGGACCTAGTCCCTATGGTTATATGGAAGTTGAACAGTTTTGCCCTTCTACTGACGTAGTAATCCCTAAGGACTTTAAGGTTCCTGATTTCTCAAAGTATGATGGGGCGGGTAATCCTCTTTTTCACTTGAAGAGTTATTGCACCAAAATGGCGATATGGTCAAAGGATGAAAAATTTCTCATCAGCTTCTTCCATGAAAGCCTAACTGGACCTGCTTTGGAATGATACATTCAGCTAGACCATTTAAAGATTTCTAGCTGAAGATAATTGACTGATCTGTTCATGAGCCAATACAAGTTCAACCTTGATGTGGCACCTACCCGAGAGCAATTAAGCTCCATGCAGAAGAAGAACGATGAATCGTTTAAGCAATATGCTCAAAGATGGAGAGCCTTGGCTGCCCAAGTTCAACCACCGCTTATCCCAACTGAAATGTGCTCCTACTTCTTAGGAACCTTGGGATCTCCTTACATCGGGGCAATAGCAGGAGCAGCATACAAGGATTTCTCTGAATTAATAACCATTGGAGAAAGGATAGGGTGTTTGGCAAAGGCTGGAAAACTTCCCATGAACAGTGAAGACATAAGAACAAGTTTCCCACCCAGGAAGAAGGAAACAGATGTGAATTATGTGCAAGGTCAACAATCCTCCGTCCCAAGGTATGCACCAATACGTCAACGACCCCAACTGTCATCATACCATACACCTATCACTCCTTACCCATTTTACCAAACCACACCAACCACAAATACTGTCCCAGACCCCCAGTCACAAGTTAACAATATCCACATAAGGCCATATCAACTAACTCGCCCAACATACACCCTAGCACCTTGACCAAATTTCCAAAACTAGAATCGTAATTGATTTCCTAATTTTCCACCCTTTCTAAAGCTATCCATTTCAAATGCCGACCTCTTTCAAAAACTAGTTGATGCTCACCTAATCTTTGCATATCCAACATGGTACAACCCAAACCTTACTTGCAAATATCACATGGATATTGTGGGACATTCCATAGAGGATTATGAAGGATTCAAAATGGTAGTAAGAAGATTAATTGCTTGTGGGAGGCTGGACCTTCAAGAAGATTCGAAGCCAGATATTGTTAATAACCTGATCCCAAAGCACGAAAGAGGAAGTCGGGTGAATTCCTTAGAGGTGGAAGAATTAAGAAAGTTTTGAATCTTCGAACACCGATGGAAGAAATGTTCAACAGCTTGAAGGAGGCTGGAAGAAGATAAGAAATATGACATGGAACCATCATTATGGAGGTCTTGGCCATGATATAGAAAATTGTTGGGATTTCAAGGCTTGTGTACAGGGATTGCTCAATTTGGGCGTGATTCAACCAAAAAAGAGGCTAAGTTTCCAAGAAGAAGTGAATGCGATTGATCGCTTTATGCTTCGAGTACCACCACTTAATCCAATTCCAAAACTGAAAAAAAATGGTGATCATTGTGAAAAAGCTGATACCCTTTGGTTATGAGGATACACATACTGTACCTTGGAACTATGAAACCAATGTGGAAACAAATGGAGACATAGGGGAAACCTCGAAAGTCCAAACAAATGAAGTAGTAGCGGAGGTAAAAGGAATAACAAGAAGCGGAAGGGTTTATAGACCTGGAGAGCTGGAAAAGGGAAAGCTTGTTAAGGAAGAGAATGTTGGAAAAGGTTTTGGTGTGGAAAGAAAAGGAAAAGAAGAAGATGAAGAAGAGGAGTTCCTGAAGATCATGAATCAAAGTAAGTATGATATACTAGAGCAATTGAAGAAGACTCCTGCTAGAATCTCCTTCTTATCACTAATCTTGTCATCCGAATCTCACCAAAAGCCAGTGCTAAAGGTCTTGAAAGATGCTTATGTGAAACCGGATGTCTCATTGGAGAGTATGGAGAATATGGTGGACCCGGTAAAACGTGTCAATATGATCACTTTCTCAGATAAAGAAATTGTATCACAGGCCAACCCATGAGTACTGTATATAACCCTCAAATGCAAAGGTTATATAGTGCCCAAAGTTCTCATTGACGGAGGGACGGGACTAAACGTCTTGCCAATGTCAACCTTGAGCTATTTGTCAATAAGCAAGGATGATATTTCACCATAAGTGATGATTGTGAAAACTTTTGATGGAGCAAAGAAAAGCATCCTTAGGGAAATGGTGCTGCCATTGGAAATCGGTCCAAGCTGATTTGAGGTGTTATTCTAAGTAATGGAGATTAAGTCTGATTACAATATACTGCTAGGAAGACCATGGATTGACAATATCAGTGTTGTTCCTTCAACCTTGCATCAAAAGGTTAAATACATGGAAAATGGCTCAGTCATTACAATCCATGGAGATAAGGAGATCATAGTATCCAAACTAGTTACACTTCCATATGTTGAAAATTTGGAGTTAGTGGAAAATAGTTTATGGCATAGTCTGGAGGTTGTAGGGCTAAAACAAGAACAGAATGAGCTCCTAAGGCAAGATATCAATCAGGTAGTGGCTCATATCATGACCAAAAATGGTTATCTGCACGGCAAAGGGCTAGGATCACAATTGCAGGGTATCAAAATGCCTTTGCCTATCTTAGAGAAGCGAAACCGATTCGATTTAGGATATAAGCCATCATTGGAGAATCAGATCAAGACCATGGCTTTTGAGCAAAAGAAATCAAAAGAGAAAATGGAGCAGATCCCTTATCTGAAAGAGACATTTCCTTACCCGGCTAAAGTGATAATGGCTGAAGAAGGTTGTGCCTCCAGCTATTTTCCCATCATCAACACCCTAGATGTTACTGCCAACCACGATGAAATGCTGATAAATTGGACAGTTGAACCAATAATTGATGTTATTACTTCAAAGTAATCATTTGGGATTGTATTAATTGTCTTTGCTTTCTTGTATGCTACTTTGAGACATCATTTGAATGAACTTGCATGTTTATCCAGTAATTTTTCTTTACTATTACACCTTGTACTTCTTCATCTCTTCCATTCTTTTTATTTCCATCCGTTATTCTTTTTACTTTCTTTTTATATCTTTAGCATTATTTCCTCAGCCCATTAATTTGTGCCTTTTCTGTATTATTTGTGTTTTACCCATTATGTGTCTTGGCATTCCAACCCACCGCAATTACTTTCCAGGGATTTAAATATAGAAATTTTGCCACATGAAAGGGATTTTGAAGGCCAATCAATTGATTCTCTTACTGCACTTGATTGTGATAGTCATGAATCTGAAGGAGATGAAGAAACTGTTGAGGAATTTTCAGGATTACTAGAATACATGGAAAAAAGATTTGACTTAGACAATAAGGTGATTGAGGTAATTAACATGGGCACCAAGGAAGAGAGGAAAGAGCTGAAAATAGTAGAGAATCCTGAACGAACAGAAATGATTGCTTTGTTCAAAGAATACCTGGATGTCTTCGCATGGTCTTATTATGATATGCCAGGACTGGATCCAGAGATTGCTTCACACAAGATCCCTTTGTATCCAGAAGCCTAGCCGAAGAAGCAAAAGTTGAGAAGAATGCGGCCTGAAATGTCATTAAAGATAAAAGAAGAAGTGACTAAACAACTAGAGGCTGGATTTTTACAGGTATCAAGACACACTGATTGGGTGGCCAACATTGTGCCTGTGCCTAAGAAGAATGGGAAGGTTAGGATGTATGTAGACTATTGGGATCTAAATAAAGCTAGCCCAAAGGATGATTTTCCACTCCCTTACATTGATGTCCTTGTCGATAATACAGCCAGAAATCACCGTTTTTCATTTATGGATGGATACTCCGGGTATAATCAGATTCTCATGGATGTTCATGACAAAGGAAAAACTACGTTCATTACTCCGTGGGGAACATTTTGCTACATAATTATTCTATTCGGGCTGATGAATGCCAGTGCCACTTACCAACGTGTTATGGTTGCACTATTCCATGACATGATGCATAAGGAAATTGAAGTGTATGTAGATGACATGGTCACTAAGTCCAAAGAGGGAGAAAGCCACGTACCAGTCTTACGAAAGCTGTTTGAAAAGCTCAGAAAATACAAGTTGCGGTTGAACCCAAATAAATGTGTCTTTGGAGTTTCCATAGGGAAATTACTTGGGTTCATTGTCAGCAGAGAAGGGATAAAGGTGGATCCGGATAAAGTAAAGGCAATACAAGAAATGCCAGCACCTCGAACTGAAAAGGAAGTGAGGAGTTTTCTTGGAAGGCTCAACTACATTGCTAGATTCATTGCCAATTTGACTAGTACTTGTGAGCCTATATTCAAGTTGTTGCGAAAACATCAACTTGGAGAATGGAATGAAGAATGCCAAGAAGTCTTTGACAAAATAAAGACTTATCTAATGAAACCTCCAGTTTTGATTCCTCCTATTCTAGGCCGTCCTTTGATACTATATCTTACAATATTATCCACTTTACTTGGGGCAATGTTAGGGCTATACGATGAATCTGGAAAGAAAGAACATGCCATTTATTATTTAAACAAGAAGTTTAACGAATGTGAATCCCGTTATTTGGCAATTGAAAAGACCTGCTATGCATTAGTATGGGCTTCCAAGAGGTTGAGGCAGTACATGTTATACTGCACCACTTAGTTGATTTCTCGAATGGATCCATTAAAATACATATTTGATAGTCCTTATGTGTCATTGAGAATGTCAAAATGGCAAGTGATGCTGTCTGAATTTGATATCAAATGTTACTCTGAAAATCTATCAAGGGAAGTACAATTGCTAATCATCTAGCTGAAAACCCTATGAAGGGTATACAACCCAGTATGCCTGAATTCCCTGATGACGAGGTGTTGGCACTACAAAGAGAAGATGAGGAAGAAGAGAACGTGTGGAAGATGTACTTTGATGGTGCTGCCAATATGAATGGATATGCAATAGGAGCTGTAGTAATCTCACCAGCTGGGAAGCAATACCCAGTTTCTATCAAACTAGACTTTGAATGTACCAACATGGCAGAATATGAAGCATGTGCAAATGGTTTACAAGTTGCGATTAACTTGGGAATCAAAGAACTAAAGGTCTTTGGAGACTCTGCACTCATAATCTATCAAGTTAATGGAGAATGGTGCACAAAAGATCCAAAATTGGTACCTTATCAGAAGTATTTGTCTCAATTAATTGAGTGTTTTGATGATATATCGTTCTCCCACTTAACTCGAGACAAGAACCAGTTTGCAAATGCTTTAGCGACTTTGGCCATGATGACTAATTTCGAAGTCCATACTAATGTCCAACCCATCCATGTAGAAGCGCAAGGTGAACCGGTATATTGTGATAATGTGGAGACTGAACCAGACGGACAACCATGGTATCATGATATCAAGCAGTATATTCAAAAAGGAGAATACCCAGCAGGTGTAACACCCTAATATTTAACTCAACACGCTAGGACGCATTTAAGTTAATTATTAGTTATTACTCTTTTGTTCCCGTTTTTAACTCAAAACTTCTTTAAAATACTGTAGTGAAAATATGGGTAAATTTTTTTTTTTTTGAACTTAAATACCAAATCGTGAGCCGCGCATACTAAATATCTAACGTCATTACCTTGCCTGCGTGAGAGAGATGTTAGAAACGAATAACAGGTAAATACATAGTACAACCATAACATAACATAACTCAAATAATAATGACATATCAATAACTGTATCATAATAGTGATGTTTTGTAATCTTAAGGACATCAATATATATCCATCAATAGTATACAAAGTGATAACTGAGATACGATCACTCTAAAGGCAATTATCCAAAAGGTAGTTATCTCCGTAGCTCCTCGTCCACTCTCAAGACAAATCACGAGCTACACCTTCATTCATGTTTAGAGACGACACGGAAAAGAAAAGGGATGAGAAACTTATACAAGAATCTCAGTAGGGCTTCCCGACTATAACACAAGTGTCATCGTCATCGCCCCCAGGAACCTCGGGTTTAATTATGAAAATGGTGAACATATATATAAGGTTCATTTATTAAGTTCTAAATATCATTAGCCGAGGCCCGTATCTTTTAGCATGAATCTTAATGTCATGAATGCAACATATTAGTCATGGATGCATGTCAATATCAATATGCGTAATATCATAAAATCCATAAAACAATGCTTATGATATAAAGAACATCATGATTCATCATTCTTACAGGTGACTTAAACTTCTTCATTCTCTTTTCCTTGGGGGCCGCCTTATAATTCTCTCTTTTCTCGAGAGTTCTTAGGTTATGAGCTCATACCTCACTAGTCGTCATTAGCGTAATCTTATCCCTTTTGATAAGTTAAATTCCCGACTCTTAAGGTACGGGATAGGGGCATTAGGATCACTTTTCATAACCTTTAATTCGGGGAGTCCAAAGGATCACTTCCTATTTGGATCACCTCTCATAACCTTTAATTTAGGGAGTTTAGAGGATCATTTCCATGTGTCTTATGTCACCTTTAATCTTGGCATATTATATGAAGATGCAAACATGAATATCACAATTATAACTCATCAATTCAACATTTCATGTGCATCTAAATGAATCAAACATAATTATAACATGCCATAATTTAAATCACATAAACATGCATTATATTTCATTTCATATATCCATAAGCCATATAAGTTTCCGCACATGAACATACCCTTCACAAAACATCATTCACATTCATCTCATCATATTATCAATATTTACGTTTAAACCCCAAAGGGTTAAATCACAATTTCTCAAAGGTTACGGGTCAAAATGTAATTACCTCTTTTTAACATCTACTCATAAATTAAAGACTTTTAACATTAACCAATACATTTCAAGAGACATATAACTATCAGAAACCATTCAAACTCATCATAAAAACCTTTTAAGGCCATAGACTAAATTTAACAGGATTTAGGGGTCAAAGTGGAATTTAACACAATTTTTGACACTTAATAGCAATCGAAAATTATAAAATTTTTCTAAACATTATATATGGTATTTTGAACACATGGACACATTCAACATCATTAGTTGGTCTAATTAAAAACATTTGGCTGAAATAACATAGTTGATAGTTCAAAACATAAATTTCCGCATTTTGCAAAACAACCCAAACTAACATTTATAATTACCCTTTGATGCATCTATGGTACCAAAAACAATTCTTACAACAAATGTAAGTAATTCTAAAGTATGTGAACAATGTGAATAGCCTTGAACAACCCTTGAACAGAATCAGAAAATTAATCTCCTTAAAGCTTTACAAAAACACAATTTTAATCCTTTCTAGTTACTAGACTTTCCTAAAATGCTAAGAACAATTTTTATAACAATTATTAGTGATCCTCAAGTGTGTGAACAGCTATAAACAGTAGTTAACAGTGGTGAACAGGGCCGAACAGTAATCAGAAAAATTAACATTCTAAAAGCTTCATAAAAACACAATTTTGATCCTTTTTAGTTACTAGTTTTTCCTAAGACACTAAAAACAATTTTTATAATAACTATTAGTGATTTAAACTCATCTAAACATTCCAAATCAGTAACCATTCCGATTTCTAAAGGATTAGATCAGAATCCTAAAACTTTAGCATTTAAAACCATGAGAAAAATCATATTCTTAATTCTTTGCAACTTCTAGGTCTTTCAAAATTTCTTTGTACAACTTTAAAGACAAGATTATACCTAAAAATAAAATACAACAAGCTTCAAATCAGAATCATACAAGGGCCAAAAATAAGTAGATGAGAAGTGTCCATGATCAAAATTACCATTTATGATTAAAAGAAGTAAATCTTGAACTTTAGGATTTAGGTGATGACTAGAATCATAAACTTATCTTTTAACCTTATTATTATCATTATAAGGTGACAACATGGAAATATAAATATGAAATGCAAGGCTTGAAATATAAATATAAAGATGCAAATTCATTCTTAGATCATTATGATTTAAGTAATAACTTGAAATGTAAATATGAATATGCAAGTTCATATTATTATCTTCAAGAATTAAAGTGATAACTTGGAATATAAATAGGATTATGCAAAGCTTGAAATATAAATATGATGTGTAAGAACTTGAAACATAAATATAGATGCTAGTTCATTTTTATATTTTGTGAAGCTTAAAACTCAACTTAGTAATTCCTTTGTTAATCTTTTAACATCAAGAATTAAACCTTGAGCTTTAGAGGTCATTTAAATGATGGATTCGCAACCACCACCATGATTCCTCATCATCAAGCCATGGTCATTATCAAACCATATAAACCAAAATTATAAAGGAAGAACAAAGAAAGAACATGAAATAAAATCCCTACCAAGTTGTTTCTTGTTATCAAAAGGAAATGCTTGATCTTTAGAGAAGTTAGAAGAAGAAAATATGTCCTTGATATGTCCTTTGAACTTCGGCCAAGATTAGAGCAAATGGAGGGAGGATTTCTCTTGTGTTTTTGTGTTTGATAATGGAAAGGTTATGTGTTTAGGAGTTGATTTATGGTTGGAATGTGTATGCTTGAGGTTCAGAGCTTGGTTAGAGGTTGGGAATGGAGTCTCTTGAGTGTGAATGAGGAAGAAGAAGAAAGCTTGAAGTATTGAGAGAATTTGAGAACTTTGAGCAAACTTTGATCAAGAAAACTATCAAGTAAGTAAGTACCAAGGCTATGGATGTTTGTGTGAACATTTTAGGCTTAGAAGAGCTCATATTTATAGGAAAAATGGAGGGAGTGGCCGTGTGATATAAGGCTGGAAATGGAAGGATTTTATTTATTTTTTTTATTAAAGAAAACTTAGAAAGGAAAGCATAATGTGTAGTAATGATTTGTACATGCATTTTTGTTTGGAAATAAATAAAATATGGAGGTAATGGAAGCATAATGTCCACAAGCTTTATGGCTATTTTGGAAGAAGTTTTTTGAATAATTTTTAATCCAAGACAACTCAAAATAAGAGCAAATGGAATGACAATGATGTGATATGTGTATTATTGATGTAAAAAAATAAAATATGAGATATTGGAGTGCCATAGGTGCACGGTTTCTATGGCCATCATGGAAGGAATTTTTTGTTGATTAAAAAAAACAATTTAAAAGAAAGCATGAGTCAAGATAATGATGTTTAATGTGTATTAGTTGTTGAAAACAAATAAAATATGGAGATAAAGGACCTAGTAGTTGCCGTGAACCTTCATAGCTTGAATAGAAAGAATTCTTTTGAATAAAACCAATGTGAAAGAAAGGAAAAGAAAGCAAATGACATGATGATATAGCATGTATCTTTGTTAGAAAAAAATTAAAATATGTGGTATTGAGAGTGATATGGCCGTGATCTTCACAAGGCCAAGTGGAAGGCAATTTCTTGCTTTTGATAAATGGTAGGACATGTATTTGAGATATGCCTAATGATGTAGTGCATTATTCTTTGAAATAAAATGAGGAAAAAAAACAAAATATGAGCACATGATGGTGGTAGGAAGGCCACGGCTATTTAGGGAACAATGGGGAATAATTATTTAATTTTCTATGTGGTAGGACACAAGGATAGTATAATTAATTAGGTGGTAGTTTTAGGAATTGGTAATTTTGTGAAAATGGTAAAACTAGGTGTGTAAGATAACTCAAGACTAGGTGAAAAGATAATCTCATACTAGTAATGGAGTTAATTTCAAATGAGTTAAAACCAATTTGTAATATAGGTTCTAATCTTAGGATAAGAAAATATAAATTTATAAGATTTTACCTAAACCGTAAATTTAACTTTGGCCTAAAACATCACTAAATTTATGAGCTCCTAAAATCAAGGAAAAGTAATTTAATTTTACCTTAGGTAAATCTTGACTCTAATTACCTCAAGTAATTATTTTTAACCTTGGGTAATTAATTTTAAACTCAAGGTTAATGAATAAAATCAATTTGAGTTCAAATAGAGTTTTTATACTATCTTAATTACACAAGTAAACCTATTTACCACAACTAGGGGTAAAAAGGTAATTTCACGTAAAAACTCCCTGTAAATACTAGGCAATCTCAAATCATACTTGAAATAGCTATTTTGAATCTTTGGGTGAAAACCGAATTGAAAAAAATTATATAATTTCATGAAAAATTACTGCAGGGGTAAAACGGTAATTTTACTTACGGTAAAAATTGAGAATTGAGATTTTTACCTCTAAGGCACATATAATCCCCATCAAGCCTTAAACTAACCCCTCAAAGATAATCTAGATTGGTTATCTTTGATTTTCTAGGTAAAAATGACCTCAGGGGCATTTTGGTCATTTTACACGTACAGAAAAATCGGGATTTGCGACTTTTACACGAATCGCTAATCAAATCTCCTATGATATTTCTCTAATGTCATATTCCTTTATTGAGGTTTATTTGACCTTGAATTACGTGTAAAAGTTACCTAGGGGCATTTTGGTAATTTTCACATAGCAGTAAAAATTGGGGCGTTACATTTCTCTCCTCCTTAAAAAGAATTTCGCCCTCGAAATTCGTTACCTGTAAAAAGCTCGGGATGTTGCCTCTTCATGTCTGATTCCAACTCCTATGTGAATTCTTCTATCTTTCCCCGTCCCCATGCTACCTTGACCAAAGGTACGGTCTTGTTTCTCAGTTGCTTGACTCCCTTGTCTACGATTCTCGTAGCTGGCAGGTTAAATGTTAGGTCCTCCCTTAATTGTACTTGCTCTGGCTCTAATACATGGCTAGGATCTGACTGGTACTTTCTTAATTGAGAGACATGAAAAACATCATGGAGGTTAGATAAGTTGGGTGGTAAAGCTATTCGGTATGCTATAGGCCCGACTCGACTAAGGATTTCAAATGGACCAAGAAATCTGGGGCTCAATTTTTTGACTTTCATAGCTCGACCTATGTCTGTGGTAGGGGTGATCCTAAGGAACACATGTTCTCCCTCTTGAAATTCTAGCGGTTTTCGCCGTTTGTCCGCATAGCTTTTCTGTCGACTTTGAGCAGTGAGAATTCTATCCCTAATCCTTTTGATTTGTTCCATGGTTTCCCTCACAACATCAGGTCCTAACAGACTTTGTTCTCCGGGTTCATACCAACATAGAGGGGATTGGCACTTTCTACCATATAGGGCTTCATACGGTGTCATACCAATACTTGCATGGTAACTATTGTTGTATGAAAACTCAATCAATGGCAAGTATCTATCCTAGCTCCCTTTTTGGTCCAACACACAAGCCCTTAACATATCTTCCAAGGTTTGAATGGTTCTCTCCGATTGACCATTCATTTAAGGGTGATAAGCCGTGCTTAAGCATAGCTTTGAACCAAATGCCTTTTGAAAGGCTCCCCAAAAACATGACGTAAATCGCGGATCTCGATCCGAAATTATCGTCGATGGTACTCCATGCAACCTTACTATCTCTTGGATGTATAGCTGAGCTAACCTATCCAAGGAGTAAGTCACTTTAATAGGTAAGAAATGAGCTGACTTAGTCAATCGGTCCACGATTACCCATACTGCATCGTGACCTGCTTGGGTCCTTGGTAGTCCAATCACGAAATCCATTGAGATAGTATCCCATTTCCACTCGGGGATTGATAGGGGTTGCAACATTCCAGAGGGTTTTTGGTGCTCAATCTTCACCTTTTGACAGACTAAGCACTTACTTACCCAGGCATTCACATCCCTCTTTAACCCGGGCCACCAAAACATCTTTTTCAGGTCTTGGTACATCTTGGTGGTACCAGGGTGAATGGTAAAATGGCTTTTAAGGGCTTCCTCCAAAATTTCTTTTCGAAGGTGACCAATTGCTGGTACATAAATCCTTTCTTCA
Organism: Dalbergia cochinchinensis; assembly: GCA_031216125.1. Taxonomy (NCBI): domain Eukaryota; kingdom Viridiplantae; phylum Streptophyta; class Magnoliopsida; order Fabales; family Fabaceae; genus Dalbergia; species Dalbergia cochinchinensis. Next base: position 25,907,306 of record CM062375.1, on the reverse strand, counting down.
AACCTCCATATACCATCGGTACCTTGGGCAAATTCTTTTAATTTTCCTGCCCGTACCGTCTCTAAGGTCTCTTGAAACTCTCTATCCTCTTGTTGGGCTTGAGTAATACTTTTCCTAAAGTCACTTGTTACACTAAGATGGCATGCCTCTATGCTCTTACTGGTCAAGGTCACCCCTAGGTTTAGGTTTCTAAACTTTTCAATCAGTTCAACTCCTTAACCATCATGTGGGATAGGTGCAATGATTTCCTACTTAAGGCATCCGCCACTACATTAGCCTTGCCAGGGTGGTAGTTCAACTCAAAGTCATAATCCTTCAAAAACTCCATCCACCTTCTCTGTCTCATGTTTAGCTCTTTTTGATCAAAGAGATACTTTAGACTCTTGTGATCGGAAAACACCTCGAATTTTACTCCATACAAGTGGTGTCTCCATACCTTTAGAGCAAACACTGCGGTGGCTAACTCCAGGTCATGGGTGGGGTAGTTTGCCTCGTGAGGCTTGAGTTATCGCGATGTATAGGCCACCACTTGCTTATTCTGCATCAATACACAACCCAATCCTTTCCCGGAAGCATCGCAATATACCTCAAAAGGTTCATTGGGGTCAGGTAGCACTAAAACTGGGGTTGAGGTTAACTTGTGTTTCAGCTCTTGAAAGCTCTTTTCACACGCTGGGGTCCAAGTAAAAGAGGCATTCTTCCTAGTAAGCTTAGTCAAGGGTAAAGAAATCTGGGAGAATCCCTTAATAAACCTACGGTAATAACCTGCGAAACCCAAGAAGCTCCTAATCTCTGTTACAGTGGTAGGTCTTTCCCAATTCATCACAGCCTCTATCTTACCAGGGTCAACAGCAATACCCCCTTTTGACACTACATGCCCTAAAAACTTTACTTCCTCCAGCCAGAATTCACACTTAGACAGTTTAGCATATAGTTTTTTCTCCATTAAGATTTCCAAAACTATCCTCAAATGACGCTCATGCTCCTCGTGGGTCTTCGAATAGATGAGAATATCATCTATGAAAACAACCACGAATTGGTCTAAATAGGGCCTGAAGATCCTATTCATATAGTCCATAAACACAGCAGGAGCATTAGTCAGTCCAAATGACATAACTGCGAACTCAAAGTGTCCGTACCGGGTTCTAAAAGCAGTCTTAGGTATGTCCTCATCCCTAACTCTAATCTGATGGTAACCTAGCCTCAAGTCTATCTTTGAGAACATCACCGCTCCTCTCAATTGATCCATTAAATCATCAATCCTAGGCAAAGGGTATTTGTTCTGTACTATTGCTCGGTTCAATTGCCTATAATTAATGCATAACCTCATACTTCCATCCTTCTTCTTAACAAATAGGACTGGGGCTCCCATGGTGAAACACTTGGTCTCACAAACTTCTTCTCTAAAAGCTCCTCCAATTGAGTTTTTAGCTCAGTTAACTCTAGAGGTGACATCCTATAGGGTGCTATGGATATTGGTCCTGCTCCCGGAACTAACTCTATGGAGAACTCAATTTCTCTTTTTGGAGGAAACTCGGGTATATCATCAGGAAACACCTCAGGATAGTATCTCACAACAGATATCTCATCAAGATTTTGCTCAAAGTCTACATCGCTAGCGGCTAGGAGAACATATCCCTTACTTTTATCCTTACCACAATTTATTTCTACAGCATTTATGTACAGACTTAGGGGTTTTCTAGGTTCACTAGGGATAGGAAGAAAAATGATAGACTTCTCATAACAATTTAACATTACACAGTTAGCATAAAGCCAATCCATGCCAAGAATTATGTCTAGACCTTGCATAGGTAAACAGACTAAATCTAGGACAAAAGATCTACCTTCAACAGTAAAATAACAGTTTAGGCAACATCTACAAGTTCTAACAGGTTTTTCAGTGGGGGTGGAAACAGTAAGATCAAAGGGAAATTTTGACACATGCAATTTCAGGGATTCAGCACAAGCATGGGATATGAATGAGTGAGTAGCGCCAGAGTCAAATAGTACAATTAAGGTTCTACCATTCATTTCACACTTACCTTCTATGAGGTTTCGAGACTTTGTCGAGTCCTCTGCACTAAGGGTGAAGACTCTTCCTTGGAGTTGTGGCTTGGGGTTAGAGGCTATTGGGTTCCTCTCTGTGCATTCCCGTGAGTAGTGACCGGGCTTTCCACACCGGTAGCAAACATTCTGGCCCAACAAGCAAGGCCGGTCACCGTGTTGCTTTCCACACTTTGGACATTCAGCACCAGGGGTAGGTCTTGGAGGTGCGGCTGGGGTCCATTGGGGTGCTTTTCCTTTGGTTCCACTCGATCCTCCTTGGTGAAAGTCCTTCTTAGGGCCTGATAAAGGAATTTTTAGGCATCTATTATTGTTTCATATTTGGCCTAATTTGCTTCTATATGTGTTTAATTCTGACAATTTAATTGAGTTTTGCATTATTGGGCCTCATTGGATTTAATTGTTGAAATTCGGCTAATTCCGGATTTTACACTCACTATGACCTTTCTGTATTGGACAGATCATTTTGGGCTCTAGAAATATCGGATTTGGGTGATCTTGGTGGCTCCTGAAAGCTGAGACCGAGATGCATAATTTTGGGTTTCACAGGCTTCATCAAATTCGGTCCGTTTCAAGGCTTAATTGGGCTTCCAAGTTCCGGAACAAATGCTTAGGCGGGTCCAAGACCTTTCCTCACATAATTGGGCATATCTCACTCATTTCTGGTCCAATTGAGGCATATAATATGTCTCTGGAAAGCTTATCCAGAGAGGATTATCTTATCTAGATCAGATTTCGAAAATCTAGATAAGATAAGGTTAGTGATAAGAGGAAATTCGGGTAGGGCCATTGGATTGCCTATAAATTTCAGTTTCCTTTGTAATTCTGAGATGAATAAACAACAAAGAACCTGAAACTTGTATTTTCGTTTTTCCTTTCAAACTCAAAGTGTTCATACAGAGAGCTTGCCAATGGAGATGTCCATGGAAGGCTAAACTCCTTTCAATCCTTGACATCATAGATAATCGCTTTGAATTCGGAGTTTCTGTTGTGTATATCTTATCTTTGTATGTATGCTTTCCTTTTATGAATTTCGATTATGGATTTGGTTATTGAACATGATCATGTTTGAATTATATCTGATTAGATATAGAACTGAATTCGTTATTGAAATTGAAGTAAAGGTTGAATTACCGATCGGTTGTTCAGATTAATTGAATCGCACGTAATTTGACATTCATTTGAATTGCGATTGTGATTTAAGCATTGTTGGGTGAAAAATATATGATTATATAGTTGATTCGGATTAACACAGTAGCATACAAATTTAACTCTTATGAACTGTGATGAATTCTGCCAAATGATCATGATGTCTGGGATTGATTCTTTGATCAAGTGAGTTTCTTTCTATTTCTTTCGTAATCCTTTCATTTCACTCTATTTTGTTCTAAAATTCACAAACCCCCCGCCTTTTAGTGTTATTAGTATTTACAGATCGATAACATAACTGATGTGTCCCAAGGAAGAATGACCTGAGTCTGCTTATACTACAAATAAGGGGATTTAGACTATTTTGATAGTGGACGCGACAGTTCATATCAGGGCCTTGTAGTCTAAACTGCGGCCTGGGCTGTGGTCTCAGTTGTGGCCTGAAGGGGGGCCGATTTTGCGGCTTGAACCTTGGGGCTTAGGGTGCCAGCTTTTTCTTATAGTCCTCCGCCTTTACTAAGCTCAGCCTCTTATTACCTTCCTCGATAATGCGACATTTATTGACCAGGGTAGAAAAATCTCTAATCTCCAAATGAGCAACAGCGACATTTATCTCTGTTTTTAACCCGGGCTCGTATTTCACGCACTTCCAAAACTCATCAGGGTTACCTTGAAAGACCCTTGAAAACTTGATCAACTCTTCGAATTTTGCGCATCTTGCGCAATGTTCATATCCCTTTGGGTTAGCTGCATGAACTCTATGTCTTTGGCATTTCTTATGGACTCTGGGAAGTACTTTTGATAGAAGTGGGTCTTGAACAGCTCCCAATCAATTGGTGTCCCGGACACTTCTAGCAACCTCCGTGTGCCAGTCCACCAAAACTCGGCATCTGCCTCCAGCATGTAGGTGGCAAAGGTTACTTTCTGTTCCTCAGTGCAAGCAATCACAGAAAAGATCTTCTCCATGCTCTTAATCCATTCATCAGCTTGGTTTGGATTCAGGGCTCCTCTAAAGGATGGCGGGTTCGCTTTACGAAATTCTCCAAATCGGGCATGCTCAAGGCCTTCGGCAGTAACGAGACAGCGTCCATTTTCTCCTTGGCGATCCATTCTCTCGAACATCATTTGCATGGCCCTCACCATGTCCCTGAGAGCTTCAGCAGTTACATTGTTTTGCTCATCACTGTTTGAAGTCCTATTCTGTCTTGGGGGTGCCATTGGTTCCTGAGCACACAAAATAGCAAACACTGAGGTGATCGGGCTCAATACTTAATGCTAAGTGAGCTAGTTACCATGGCACCTCCAATTACAGCAGTCATGCATCTCTATTCTATAGCTTATTCTAACAACAAGACAACTACACATGACATAACTATCGCATTATGCTTAAGAAGGATAGTCAGTCCAATCCTCAGGCTCCATGAGAATCAAACTGCTCTGATACCAAAATGTAACACCCTAATATTTAACTCAACACGCCTAGGACGCATTTAAGTTAATTATTAGTCATTACTCTTTTGTTCCCGTTTTTAACTCAAAACTTCTTTAAAATACTGTAGTGAAAATATGGGTAAATTTTTTTTTTTGAACTTAAATACCAAATCGTGAGCCGCGCATACTAAATATCTAATGTCATTACCTTGCCTGCGTGAGAGAGATGTTAGAAATGAATAACAGGTAAATACATAGTACAACCATAACATAACATAACTCAAACAATAATGACATATCAATAACTGTATCATAATAGTGATGTTTTGTAATCTTAAGGACATCAAAATATATCCATCAATAGTATACAAAGTGATAACTGAGATACGATCACTCTAAAGGCAAATTATCCAAAAGGAAGTTATCTCCATAGCTCCTCGTCCACTCTCAAGACAAATCACGAACTACACCTTTATTCATGTCTGGAGATGACACGGAAAAGAAAAGGGATGAGAAATTTATACAAGAATCTCAGTATGGCTTCTCGACTATAACACAAGTGTCATCGTCATCGTCCCCAGGAACCTCGGGTTTAATTATGAAAATGGTGAACATATATATAAGGTTCATTTATTAAGTTCTAAATATCATTAGCCGAGACCCGTATCTTTTAGCATGAATCTTAATGTCATGAATGCAACATATTAGTCAGGGATACATGTCAATATCAATATGCGTAATATCATAAAATCCATAAAACAATGCTTATGATATAAAGAACATCATGATTCATCATTCTTACAGGTGACTTATGTAACACCCCGATTTTTCTGTCTGAGGGAAATGACCAAAATGTCCCTGAGGTTATTTCCTGACCCGAATTCGAGGGTAACCAACTCGGTCGTCCTCGAAGGGTCAACTCAATGTTTGAAGGGGATTGAATGGCCTTTGAATGCTTCCGGAAGCGAAAATCTCGTTTTCCGCAGTTTTGGGTCAAAATGACCAAAATACCCCTATAGCGTTTTATGCGGGTAAAGGTGCCGTTTGAGCCCGAAACTTTCCCCAGAGGTTTAAAACCATGTTTTTACATGTTTCAAAACATCTTTTTAAGTCCCGGTGGTCCTGGGCATTTTTAGTGCAAAATTACGATTTTGCCTTTAGAATAGTGTTTTTGAGCTTAATGATGTAATTAAGCAAACCTAAGCAATATTAGGCTCTAAACGAAGATTAATTAATTTCCCTAATTAATCTAGAGTCAAAATAATTTATTAAAGTTAATTAGAACCTAAAATTGCTTAGATTAAACTTAAATCCCTTTTTAGAACTCAAGATTCCTAGTCTTGGAATCTTGAATAGTGTTTTCTCTCTCCAATTCCTTAAATCAAGGAATTGTGTCTAGAATTGTTTATGCACTAAAATGAATTTATAACTCACTAATGATGCAAGAACACTCTCTAATTATGTCTTGACAACCTTAATTATCTATTTTCTCACCTAAACACTTTCTTACAAATTCCTAATCTTGATCCTAAACAAAGATACACCTAAACACAACTTTAAACCACAATTAAAATGCAAGAAACCCTCCTCCCTTGGCTGATGCATTTCGGCCATCTTTCCCCCATTTGACCACATGTTGAATTGTTTTCTCACTCAAAGAACCATGCTTGAGGCCATACCTTGAACCATACTTCACCATACTTTGAACCATACCTCACCATGCCTCAAGACCACATTATCTCACCTCATGGAACTCATGGAATGCCCTCCAATCTGCAATGGCCGAAGCCTCCTCCTCCATGTGCACCATTCATTTGTTTCATTTCTCTATAAATAGAATGCCTTGAGGAGCTTGCACCACTTTTAGATCATTTGTTAAGTTTAGGAACACTCAAAGCTTTTCTTTTTCTCTCAAAGCTCTTGTGTTCTTCAAGTTCTTGGAGCTGTCCATCTTCTTCATCATCTTCATCTTCTTCTTCCATCTTCAAATTCATCACACCAAGTAGAGATTTTCTTTCAAGTACTTCTTTCTTTAAAGTTCTTGTTCTAGCTTTATGTTCATAGTTTCTCTTGATTCTTTTTAGAACTTCTTTTCTTCTCCTTTTTCTTTCTCATTTTCGGCCATGGGCCTTGAATTTCAAAGAAATGAGAGCTTGATGATGAGCATTTCATGATGATTTTCATCACTTGAAACAAACTCTAGAGCTTGATCTTTGTTCTTGAGTAAAATACTTCTAGTTCTTCCTTTCTCTAACTTTTGGAATCTTTAACTTTGATGATGTTTTAAAATGGTTCTAAGGACTCAATGATGAGGTCTCATGATGTTGGTGTTAATATATCATCAAGATCATGGACTCTAGAGTTTCAAAATGTTCTTTTCTTTCCTTGAAGTTTCAGCCATTTCCTTTTCTTTTACATGCAAAATGTTTTGATTTTCTAAATATGTTATGTTGAGTTCTAAGAACTCTAGACTTTACTTTATCTTGGTTTGATGAGTTTGGGTTGAGGTTTAAGTTCCTTTAAAGTCTTGTTAAGAGCTCTAGCAAAAAATAAAATGAACTTGCATAATTTATTTTATGCTTGCATTTACATTTATATTCTTGTTATGCACATTTACTTTCAAGCTATCACCTGAGAACATAAAGATTAAAATGGAACTTACATCATCACTTAATTTAATTCTCAAAGCCTTTCTATTTCGGCCTTAAAGTCGATTGTTGTTGGGCCTAGAGCACTAAAATAAAGAATTGAACCTTGCATATTTACTTTTAAGCTTGCACGTTTAAGTTTATGCCCTGCATATTTAATTTAAGTCATCACTTTATTTTGTAAGCAAGATTAAAAATGAAAAGCATGAGCATATTTATTTTATGTCGTAACTTAAGAACCTAGAGCTCAAAGACTTGCCCATTTCATTTCAAGTTAAAGTTTAATGTGAATGCATTCTTTGAATGCATGTTTTCGGCCAAGTAGTGATGATGGACTTGCAATGAGTTTTCATCTAGCTACAAGGACTAATAGTCTATGTTCTAAGTTTTTATTAAAGCTTTACAAATCTTTACAAGGTTATGTTATCATGAGATGTGATTTTATTCCCTTTTAGAAGATGAAATATATTTTGGTCACTGACCAAAGGCTTCTCTTAGCCTCCTGATGAATTAAAATGATTTGCAAAGAGTTTTAGAAATTCTAATTTGATTCCAAGAGAAACTAGTTAACTTATGTATCTTGAAATGTCAATTTAATTCTCTTACTGAAACTCCATGATTTCGGTTTTGTCATGATGAGTGTGATGTTGTATGGTGATGTTTTGATGTGTGAAAATATCATATGATGATGTAGAAATGATTCTATGCATAATAGGTAAGAAACTAGCTAACTAGAAATACCGTAAAGCTAGAATTTAACATAGTTTTGACCCATTTGTTTTTGGAACTTATCCAAACTGTTTTAATGGGAGCACAATCAGATTAGGATTGTTTAGACATGAAAAACTTGGTAACATTTGGATTAGAATTGAATTTTAGCACCTATAGGGAAACTAGTAACTAGAAAACCGTAAAAACGCAAATGTAGAACTCTTAGAACATTTAGCTTTCTGGATTCTATCCAGCAACATTACAACATGATAAATGTGATTTATAATTAGTTCTTAAGCATAGGAATGTCTCATAACTGATTTAGATTTAATTTATAGCGCCTTAGGCGAAGATGGAATCGAGAAAGGGTCTAAAACGTAAGTTCTAGAACCCTGTAACCACAAGTCAGAAATTCTGCCCTATGCTTTTCAGATTTGAGAATGAATATGAGAATTAGGAATGATGATTAATTATGAGCCCTTAGGAGCATAAAATATGAATGACAGATGTTAGAGAACTATATCTCAAGATTAAGACCCGTAAGGGTCAAAGCATAAGCTACCGTAAAGGTAAGCATTTGAATGTTCTATGATGATGCATATGGTAAGTAAACGATGATGATGTTATTCATATGAGGAATTCATGAGGACATACGTTTATGTGGCATAAAGCAAATTCGGAAGGAATTCGGCGTAATACCATCGTGCCGCCGAATTCCCGACGAATTTGGGGACTTAAAGAGATTTTGAAAATTAAGGTACTAAGATGGGTTCTAGGATGACACCGGTTCGACCGAGCACCTCCATAGAACTCATGTGACATCGGTACCCATTTATACTCTTAGGTGACACCGGTTCGGCCGAGCACCCCTAAGAGAATTGCCCCCTAACCCGTACTCAGATAGTCAGGATTTATGATTTATGATACGCTTATCGTTAAGTGGTAAGTAAGAACTAGTGACGACTAGTTAAGGTATGAGCTCATAACCTAGAGATGTGACATGTTCTGGGTGACATCGGTTCAGCCGAGCACCCCCAGAGCGCTTGTCTTTTAGGGTGGCCCATGAGGAAGAGAAGTTTCATGATTATGATTATGTCACTAAGTTTGTCCCATATGAATGTTTCTATTGCCACTTTATGCCACTAAGTATGATGATGCTTGACGATATGACTTATGTATGTGCATTAGGTAGCGCTATGCATACATTCTCTATTATGTTGCATTCATGACATTAAGATCATCCTAAAATGAATGGACCTTGGCTAAAGTATATTTTAAAGTATAAAATGAACTCGATGCATGCTCACTTGCTTCTACAAAATAAACCCAAGGTTCTTGAGGATGTAGATGATGACACCTAGGTAGTAGGAGGCCCTACTGAGATTCTTAAGCAAGATTCTCACTCCCTCTATCTCTTCTTTCCGTCACATCTTCAGATGGCGACATTCGTGGCATTCGTGGACACCCCGACATGGGAGGTGCACTATGACCCGGCTCACGGGTCATACCATTTTGAGGGACAGTGCACGGTGCGGGTTTTCATGTTCGTAGGACGCCCCTTCGCTCATCCCGTGCACACCCATCGCTTCTCCCCGACTGCACCCTATGGCGACGACGAGCGGGTTTTTGACCGCGTGCGTACGCATGATGAGAGAGTGCTTTGCATGCACACCGCCGCCTTAGCCGTGCGAGACTATCTCTATTACGTGCCCCAGACCTACTTCTCGAAGACTGACCTGTCCGAAGACCCGCCTACCCATCCGTATAGCGAGAGCTCCGCCCCCTCTCCCCCACCGATGAGGGAGGGCAGTGAGGATACCGTGACCCAGCCACGGCTTGCACGACGACCGGAGATGCGGCCACACCGCGGGGGTCACTCTCGATCCCCGTTCCGTCTCTTTACGCCCGAGGAGCTCGCCCAGTTTCCCGGATATGTGCCTCGCTCGCGAGATGGACGTCAGTAGGAGGTGACGATCGACCGATGGAGTACCCGGGTAGAGCACACACCACTTAGATGGAGATGAACCTCCTTTTGTTTCAGAGGTCATCCCGTTAGTTGCACTTGGGTAGGGGAGTAGTTTATGTTTATGTTCATGTTGTATTTTCTTTCATGTATTCCCTTGTACTAAATTAAGTCCCACGCTTATAAGTGGGCAAGTTATATATATATATGAGATGATATTCAGTGTTTCCCATGATGTGCCTTTATATGCCTTATGCTATGACATTATGAGATGCATGTTTGGTCCTTTATGTGTTGTATCGCATCACGCGGCTCTCACTTTGTATTTCAAAAAAAAATTTACCGTATTTTCCGCTAAGTATTTCAAGGTAAAAATGAGAACTACGAAGTAACAGACTAATGATTAACCTAATTATGTTCTAGAGTATTGGGTTAAAAATTAGGATGTTACAACTTAAACTTCTTCATTCTCTTTTCCTTGGGGGCCGCCTTATAATTCTCTCTTTTCTCGAGAGTTCTTAGGTTATGAGCTCATACCTCACTAGTCGTCACTAGCGTAATCTTATCCCTTTGATAAGTTAAATTCCTGACTCTTAAGGTACAGGATAGGGGGCATTAGGATCACCTTTCATAACCTTTAATTCAGGGAGTCCAAAGGATCACTTTGTAACACCCCGATTTTTCTGTCCGAGGGAAATGACCAAAATGCCCCTGAGGTCATTTCCTGACCTGAACTCGAGGGTAACCAACTCGGTCATCCTCGAAGGGTCAACTCAATGTTTGAAGGGGATTTGAATGGCCTTTGAATGCTTTCGGAAGCGAAAATTTCGTTTTCCGCAGTTTCGGGTCAAAATGACCAAAATACCCCTATAGCGTTTTTACGCGGGTAAAGGTGCCGTTTGAGCCCGGAACTTTCCCCAGAGGTTCAAAAACATGTTTTCATGTGTCTAGAGGTATCTGTTCAAGTCCCGGTGGTCCCGGGCAGTTTTAGTGCAAAATTACGATTTTGCCCCTAGAATAGTGTTTTTAAGCTTAATGACGTAATTAAGCAAACCTAAGCAATATTAGGCTCTAAACGAAGATTAATTTATTTCCCTAATTAATCTAGAGTCAAAATAATTTATTAAAGTTAATTAGAACCTAAAATTGCTTAGATTAAACTTAAATCCCTTTTTAGAACTCAAGACTCCTAGTCTTGGAATCTTGAATAGTGTTTTCTCTTTCCAATTCCTTAAATCAAGGAATTGTGTCTAGAGTTGTTTAAACTCTAAATTGAGGATTTAACTCACTAATGGTGCAAGACCACTCCTTAATTATGTCTAGGCCACCTTAATTACCCATTTACCTTACCTAAACACTTTCTTACAAATTCCTAATCTTAAGCATAATCAAAGATACACCTAAACACAACTCTAAACCACAATTAAAATGCAAAGAAACCTCCTCCTCCATGAGCTCCCTCCATTTGTTTCAATTCTCTATAAATAGAATGCCTTGAGGAGCTTGCACCACTTTTAGATCATTTGCTAAGTTTAGGAGCACTCAAAGCTTTTCCTTTTCTCTCAAAAGTTCTTGTGTTCTTCAAGTTCTTCAAGCTCTTCAAAGTTCTTCATCACCTTCATCTTCTTCTTCCATCTTCAAGTTCATCACACCAAGTAGGGATTTTCTTTCATGTATTCTTTCTTTAGAGTTCTTGCTTCAAGCTTTATGTTCATAGTTTATCTTGATTCTTTTTAGAACTTCTTTTCCTTTCCTTATTCTTGCTCATTTTCGGCCATGGGCCTTGGAGTTCAAAGAAATGAGAGCTTGATGATGAGAGTTTCATGATGATGTTCATCACTTGAAACAAACTCTAGAGCTTGATTTTTGTTCTTAAGCAAAAGTGTTTCTAGATTTTCCTTTCTTGAACTTTTGAGAACTTTAACTTTGATGGTGTTTTAAAATGGCTCTATGAACTCAATGAAGAGGACTCATGATGTTGGTGTTAATATATCATCAAGGTCATGAACTCTAGAGTTTTAAAATGCACTTTTCTCTTCTTGGAGATTTCGGCCATTTCCTTGAGATTTTCTAAGTTTCATAGTTTGATTCCCAAAGATATTATGTTGAGTTCTAAGAACTCCAAGCTTGACTTTACCTTGTTTGAATGAGTTTGGGTTAAGGTTTAAATTCCTTTAAAGTCTTGTTAAGAGCTCTAGAAAGATAAAATGAACTTGCATAATTTATTTTATGCTTGCATTCATTCTTGCTATGCATCTTTACTTTCAAGCTATCACCTAAGAACATAAAGATTAAAATGGAACTTGCATCTTCACTTAATTTAAATCTCGAAGCCTTTCTATTTCGGCCTTAAAGTCGATTGTTGTTGGGCCTAGAGCACTAAAATAAAGAATTGAACTTGCATTATCACCTAATTAATCTCTCGAATGCCTATCTATTTCGGCCTTAAAGTCGATTGTTGTTGGGCCAAGAGCACTAAAATAAAGAATTGAATCTCGCATATTTACTTTCAAGCTTGCACGTTTAAGTTATGCCTTGTATATTTAATTTTAAGTCATCACTTTACCTTGTAAGCAAGATTAAAAATGAAAAGCATGAGCACATTTAGTTTATGTCATAACTTAAGAACCTAGAGCTCAAAGACTTGCCCATTTCGTTCCAAGTTAAAGTTTAATGTAAACCATACTTTGAATGTATGTTTTTCGGCCAAGTAGTGATGATGGACTTCCAATGAGTTTTCATCTAGCTACTAGGACCAATAGTCTATGTTTTAAGTTTTCTTAAAGCTTTACAAAATCCTTATAAGGTTTTGTCATCACAAGTTGTGATTTTATTATCTTTTAGGGGATGGAATATGTTTTGATCAGTGACCTAAGGCTTCACTTAGCCTCTTGAGGAATTAAAATGTTTTGCAAAGAGTTTTAGAAGTTCTAGAATGATTCCAAGAGAAACTAGTTAACTTATGTACCTAGAAATGTCAATTTAATTCTCTTATTGAGGCAAGATGCTTTCGGTTCTGATGTGATGAATGTGATGCTGTATGATGATGTTTTAATGTGTTGGAATGTGTGAAAATATCATATGATGATGTAGAAGCGATCCTATGCATGATAGGTAAGGAACTAGCTAACTAAAAATACCGTAAAGCTAGAATTTAATATAGTTTTGACCCATTTGTTTATGGAACCTTTCCAAACTGTTTTAATGGGGACATAATCAGATTTAGATTGTTTAGACATGAAAAACTTGGTATCATTTGAGTTAGAATCGAATTCTAGCACCTATGAGGAAACTAGTAACTAGAAAACCGTAAAAATGCAAATGTAGAACTCTTAGAACATTTAATTTTCTGGATTCTGTCCAGCACCCTTACAACATGATAAACATGATTAATAATTAGTCCTTAAGCATAGGAATGCCTCATAATTGATTTAGATTTAATATATAGCTTTCAAGAAAACGGAACCAAGAAAGGGTCTAAAACGTAAGTTCTAGAACCCCGTATTCACATGTTAGGATTTCTACCCTATGCTATTCAGATTTAAAAGTAAAATGAGAGGATTATGAATGATGTTTAATCATGAGCCTTAGGTGCTTAAAATATGAACGACGGATGTAGAGAACTATATCTCAAGATTAAGACCCGTAAGGGTCAAAGCATAAGCTACCGTAAGGGTAAGCGTTTGGATGATTTATGATGATGCATGAAGTATTCTAATGATGATGATGTTATTCATATGAGGAATTTATGAGATTATATGTTTATGTGGCATAAAGCAAATTTGGAAGGAAATTCGGTGTAATGACCGTTTAGGCCGCCGAATTTCCGACAAATTTGGGGACTTAAAGAGATTTTGAAAATTAAGGTACTAAGATGGGTTCTAGGATGACACCGGTTCGGCCGAGCACCTCCATAGAACTCATGTGACATCGGTACCATTTTACACTCTTAGGTGACACGGTTCGGCCGAGCACCCCTAAGAGCTTTGCCCCCTAACCCGTACTCAGATAGTCGGGATTTATGATTTATGATACGCTTATCGTTAAGTGGTAAGTAAGAACTAGTGGCGACTAGTTAAGGTATGAGCTCATAACCTAGATGTATGACACGTTCTGGGTGACACCGGTTCGGCCGAGCACCCCCAGTTCGATTGTCTTTTAGGGTGGCCCATGAGGAAGAGAAGTTTCATGATTATGATTATGTCACTAAGTTTTGTCCCATATGAATGTTACTATTGCCACTTTATGCCACCAAGAATGATGATGCTTGATGTTATGTTTTATGTATGTGCATTAGGTAGTGCCATGCATACATTTTCTAATATGTTGCATCCATGACATTAAGATCATCCTAAAATGAATGGACCTTGGATAAAATATATTTTAAAGTTTAAAATGAACCGAATACATGCTCAGTCATTTTGTATAAATAAACCCAAGGTTCCTGAGGACGTAGATGATGACACCTAGGTAGTAGGAGACCCTACTGAGATTCTTTAGCAAGATTCTCACTCCCTCTATCTCTTTCTTTCCGTCACGTCTTCAGATGGCGACATTCGTAGTGTTCGTGGACACCCCAACATGGGAGGTGCACTATGACCCGGCTCACGGGTCATACCATTTTGAGGGGCAGTGCACGGTGCGGGTTTTCATGTTCGTAGGACGCCCCTTCGCTCATCCCGTGCACACCCATCGCTTCTCCCGACCGCACCCTATGGCGACGACGGCGGGTTTTTGAGCGCGGCGTCAGACGCATGATGAGAGTGCTCCGCATGCACACCGCCGCCTTAGCCATGCGAGACCATCCCGACACGTGCCCTGACCTACTTCTCGAGACCGACCCGTCCGAGGACCCGCCTACTCATCCGTATAGCGAAAGCTCTGCCCCCTCTCCACCATTGATGAGGGAGGGCAGTGAGGATACCGTGACTCAGCCCCGACTTGCACGACGACCGGAGATGCGGCCACACCGCGGGGGTCACTCCCGATCCCCGTTCCGCCTCTTTACGCCCGAGGAGCTCGCACAGTTTCCCGGATACTTGCCTCGCTCACGAGACGAACGTCAGTAGGAGGTGACGATCGACCGACGGAGTACCCGGTTAGAGCACACACCACTTAGATGAGGATAAACCTTCTTTTGTTTAGAGGTTACCCCATTAGGTGCACTCGGGTAGGGGAGTAGATCATGTTTATGTTTATGTTGTATTTTCTTTCTTGTATTTCCCTTGTACTAAATTAAGACCCACACTTATAAGTGGGCAAGTTATATATATATGAGATGATATTCAGTGATGTTCATGTTGTGCCTCATGTTATGATGTTGTGAGATAATTGTGTCACTTTACATGGTGTACCGCTTATCGCATCACGCGGCTCTCACTTTTATTTCAAAAAAAATTATTACCCGTATTTTCCGCTAAGTAATTCAAAGTTAAATGAGAACTATGAAGTAACAGACTAATGATTAACCTAAATATGTTCTAGAGTATTGGGTTAAAAATTAGGATGTTACACACTTCCTATTCGGATCACCTCTCATAACCTTTAATTCGGGGAGTCTAGAAGATCATTTCCATGTGTCTTATGTCACCTTTAATCTTGGCATATTATATGAAGATGCAAACATGAATATCACAATTATAACTCATCAATTCAACATTTCATGTGCATCTAAATGAATCAAACATAATTATAACATGCCATAATTTAAATCACATAAACATGCATCATATTTCATTTCATATATCCATAAGCCATATAAGTTTCTGCACATGAACATACCCTTCACAAAACATCATTCACATTCATCTCATCATATTATCAATATTTACGTTTAAACCCCAAAGGGTTAAATCACAATTTCTCAAAGGTTACAGGTCAAAATGTAATTACCCCTTTTTAACATCTACTTATAAATTAAAGACCTTTAACATTAACCAATACATTTCAAGAGACATATAACTATCAGAAACCATTCAAACTCATCATAAAAACCTTTTAGGGCCATAGACTAAATTTAACATGATTTAGGGGTCAAAGTGCAATTTAACACAATTTTTGACACTTAATAGCAATCAAAAATTATAAAATTTTTCTAAACATTATATATGGTATTTTGAACACATGGACACATTCAACATTATTAGTTGGTCTAATTAAAAACATTTGGCTGAAATAACATAGTTGATAGTTCAAAACATAACTTTTCGCATTTTGCAAAACAGCCCAAACTAACATTTATAATTACCCTTTTATGCATCTATGGTACCAAAAACAATTCTTACAACAAATGTAAGTAATTCTACAGTATGTGAACAATGTGAACAGCCTTGAACAACCCTTGAACAGAATCAGAAAATTAATCTCCTTAAAGCTTTACAAAAACACAATTTTAATCCTTTCTAGTTACTAGACTTTCCTAAAATGCTACGAACAATTTTTATAACAATTATTAGTGATCCTCAAGTGTGTGAACAGCTATAAACAGTAGTGAACAGTGGTGAACAGGGCCGAACAGTAATCAGAAAAATTAACATTCTAAAAGCTTCATAAAAACACAATTTTGATCCTTTTTAGTTACTAGTTTTTCCTAAGACACTAAAAACAATTTTTATAATAACTATTAGTGATTTAAACTCATCTAAACATTCCAAATCAGTAACCATTCCAATTTCTAAAGGATTAGATCAGAATCCTAAAACTTTAGCATCTAAAACCATGAGAAAAATCATATTCTTAATTCTTTGCAACTTCTAGGTCTTTCAAAATTTCTTTGTACAACTTTAAAGACAAGATTATACCTAAAAATAAAATACAACAAGCTTCAAATCAGAATCATACAAAGGCCAAAAATAAGTAGATGAGAAGTGTCCATGATCAAAATTACCATTTATGATTAAAAGAAGTAAATCTTGAACTTTAGGATTTAGGTGATGACTAGAATCATAAACTTATCTTTTAACCTTATTATTATCATTATAAGGTGACAACTTGGAAATATAAATATGAAATGCAAGGCTTGAGATAAAAATATAAAGATGCAAATTCATTCTTAGATCATTATGATTTAAGTAATAACTTAAAATGTAAATATGAATATGCAAGTTCATATTATTATCTTCAAGAATTAAAGTGATAACTTGGAATATAAATAGGATTATGCAAAGCTTGAAATATAAATATGATGTGTAAGAACTTGAAACATAAATATAGATGCTAGTTCATTTTTATATTTTGTTAAGCTTAAAACTCAAAACTTAGTAATTCCTTTGTTAATCTTTTAACATCAAGAATTAAACCTTGAGCTTTAGAGGTCATTTAAATGATGGATTCGCAACCACCACCAAGATTCTTCATCATCAAGCCATGGTCATTATCAAACCATATAAACCGAAATTATAAAGGAAGAACAAAGAAAGAACATGAAATAAAATCCCTACCAAGTTGTTTCTTGTTATCAAAAGGAAATGCTTGATCTTTAGAGAAGTTAGAAGAAGAAAATATGTCCTTGATATGTCCTTTGAACTTCGGCCAAGATTAGAGCAAATGGAAGGAGGATTTCTCTTGTGTTTTTGTGTTTGATAATGGAAAGGTTATGTGTTTAGGAGTTGATTTATGGTTGGAATGTGTATGCTTGAGGTTCAGAGCTTGGTTAGAGGTTGGGAATGGAGTATCTTGAGTGTGATTGAGGAAGAAGAAGAAAGCTTGAAGTATTGAGAGAATTTGAGAACTTTGAGCAAACTTTGATCAAGAAAACTATCAAGTAAGTAAGTACCAAGGCTATGGATGTTTGTGTGAACATTTTAGGCTTAGAAGAGCTCATATTTATAGGAAAAATGGAGGGAGTAGCCGTGTGATATAAGGCTGGAAATGGAAGGATTTTATTTATTTTTTTTATTAAAGAAAACTTAGAAAGGAAAGCATAATGTGTAGTAATGATTTGTACATGCATTTTTGTTTGGAAATAAATAAAATATGGAGGTAATGGTAGCATAATGTCCGCAAGCTTTATGGCTGTTTTGGAAGAAGTTTTTTGAATAATTTTTAATCCAAGACAACTCAAAATAAGAGCAAATGGAATGACAATGATGTGATATGTGTATTATTGATGTAAAAAAAATAAAATATGAGATATTGGAGTGCCATAGGTGCACGGTTTCTATGGCCATCATGGAAGGAATTTTTTGTTGATTAAAAAAAAAAATTTAAAAGAAAGCATGAGTCAAGATAATGATGTTTGATGTGTATTAGTTGAAAACAAATAAAATATGGAGATAAAGGACCTAGTAGTTGCCGTGAACCTTCATAGCTTGAATAGAAAGAATTCTTTTGAATAAAACCAATGTGAAAGAAAGGAAAAGAAAGCAAATGACATGATGATGTAGCATGTATCTTTGTTAGAAAAAAATTAAAATATGTGGTATTGAGAGTGATATGGCCGTGATCTTCACAAGGCCAAGTGGAAGGCAATTTCTTGCTTTTGATAAATGGTAGGACATGTATTTGAGATATGCCTAATGATGTAGTGCATTATTCTTTGAAATAAAATGGGGAAAAAAAAACAAAATATGAGCACATGATGGTGGTAGGAAGGCCACGGCTATTTAGGGAACAATGGGGAATAATTATTTAATTTTCTATGTGGTAGGACACAAGGATAGTATAATTAATTAGGTGGTAGTTTTAGGAATTGGTAATTTTGTGAAAATGGTAAAACTAGGTGTGTAAGATAACTCAAGACTAGGTGAAAAAATAATCTCATACTAGTAATGGAGTTAATTTCAAATGAGTTAAAACCAATTTGTAATATAGGTTCTAATCTTAGGATAAGAAAATATAAATTTATAAGATTTTACCTAAACCGTAAATTTAATTTTGGCCTAAAACATCACTAAATTTATGAGCTCCTAAAATCAAGGAAAAGTAATTTAATTTTACCTTAGGTAAATCTTGACTCTAATTACCTCAAGTAATTATTTTTAACCTTGGGTAATTAATTTTAAACTCAAGGTTAATGAATAAAATCAATTTGAGTTCAAATAGAGTTTTTATACTATCTTAATTACACAAGTAAACCTATTTACCACAACTAGGGGTAAAAAGGTAATTTCACGTAAAAACTCCCTGTAAATACTAGGCAATCTCAAATCATACTTGAAATAGCTATTTTGAATCTTTGGGTGAAAACCGAATTGAAAAAAATTATATAATTTCATGAAAAATTACTGCAGGGGTAAAACGGTAATTTTACTTACGGTAAAAATTGATAATTGAGATTTTTACCTCTAAGGCACATATAATCCCCATCAAGCCTTAAACTAACCCCTCAAAGATAATCTAGATTGGTTATCTTTGATTTTCTAGGTAAAAATGACCTCAGGAGCATTTTGGTCATTTTACACGTACAGAAAAATTGGGGTTTGCGATTTTCACACGAATCGCTAATCAAGTCTCCTATGATATTTCTCTAATGTCATATTCCTTTATTGAGGTTTATTTGACCTTGAATTACGTGTAAAAGTTACCTAGGGGCATTTTGGTAATTTTCACATTACAGTAAAAATTGGGGCGTTACTGCAGGAGCAAATGAGATGGATAAAAAGACAATTCAAAGACTGGCCATGACCTTCTTCTTGAATGGTGAAGTCCTTTACAAAAGGAATTATGATACCACTCTCCTTAGATGTGTAGATGCTTGCGAAGCTAGAATAATCACAATCGAAGTCCATGAAGGAATCTGTGGAACTCATGCCAATGGGATATGATGGCGCGCAAGATCCTAAGGAGTGGTTATTACTGGTCCACTTTGGAAAATGACTGTATCAATTATGTTTGGAAGTGCCACAAATGCCAAATATATGCAGACCGAATCAATGCTTCTCCATTTCCATTGCATAGCAAAGTATCTCCCTGGCCTTTCTCGATGTAGGGTGTGGATGTCGTTGGTCCAATTAATCCCAAAGCATCCAATGGTCATCATTTCATCTTGGTGGCAACAGACTATTTCACTAGATGGGTGGAAGCTGCTTCATACGCCAACATCACACAGAAGGTTTTCCTTAGATTCATCAAAAGAGACATCATCTGCAGATATGGAATTCCAGAGAGGATTATCATAGATGTAACGCCCCAATTTTTACTGTAATTTTTACTGTCATTAGAAATTACTCAATTAACGAATTACCTTAGGTAATTATTACATAAGATTTGAGGCTGAACAATCCTCAATAAAGGAATATAACATTAGAAGAGAGGTTAGGAACGATTCATGCGAGAGTCGCAAATCCCGAATTTCTATATGTATAAAATGACCAAAATGCCCCTGAAGTTATTTTACTCAGAAAATGAGGATCATGGGCCCCACCTATTCTCAAGGGGATATTTTGAGGATAATAAGGGATTGTTTGTGTTATGTGTGTTAATAGAGCAGAAGGATCTCAATTTTGAGTTCCGACGCGCGAAATGACCAAAATGCCCCTGCGGCTGTTTTAACTCCGATGTGCGTGCCGACTGAGCCCGAACCTCACTAAAATGTTTTAAAATTTATTTTTAAGCCATGATTAACCATTGGTTAAGCCCGGGTAGCCTCGGGCAGTTTTTAAGTGAAAGTACGATTTTGCCCCTGTTTTTGGGCAGTTTTGTGAATTTCGGGATTTTTGATTCAGATATACGAAACCTAAGCAATATTAGGCTCAAATTAAAGCTTATTAAATTCTAAATATTAATCTAGAGTCAAAATTATGTATTTAGATTGATTAGAACCCAAAATTGCTCAAAAACACCAAAAATGCTTACTAATTCACTTAAACCCTTAACCGTAAATTCTCTAAATTACATGAATACCTTGCCTACACCTAAATAATGCATGGAACACACAAATTTCACTTCTTTGGGCTGTAATGGACGAAATTATTGATGCCATTATGCAGCTGAATTATTGCCAAAAGTTGCACTAAAACAAAATGCCAAAATGTCACCATAAGAGACATAATTCCATAATTTCATACAACTTTGTCTAAAATGATTTTTCCTCCCTTATTTCTCCTGCAAAATTCCATCCACTACCTCATCATTTTGGCCAATTAGAAGCCTCAAAATCTTCTATAAATAGGCTTGCTTGAGTGGTCTTGGAATGCTTGGTTCATAACTAGTTTTTAAGAGCACCAAAAACTTTCTTTCTTCCTCCTCTTTGGCTGAATTCTTTCTTCAATTTTTTCAAAGAGATTTTGTTTCATTTCACTTCAAGAAACCAAGTTCTCTTCCTCTTCTTCAACTCAGATTAGGTAGGGAGTAGTTTCTAAATTTATTTCTATGCTTTGAGGAGTTGTGTTTTTAGCTCAAAATGATGAAATTATGAACTTACCTTAGCTTTTCATTTTGGTTTTCCTCTTCAATTTTTCTTTAACCAATTCAACCATATGGCCTATGTGGAACTAAGATGATGGCTTGATGATGAGGACCTTGAGGGTGGGTTGTAAATCCATCACAAGTTAGGCCTCTAAAGCTTGAAAATTCCACTTGATGCAAAACTTTGAAGAATAATGCTTTGTGATGCTAAAACAAAGATTTTTAGTTTAGAACTTGAAAGATGTATTTTCCTTTTATGTTTTATTTCTTGTTAAGATATGTATTGGGTTGAATTTATAATTCTTTTAAAGTCTTGAAGGAGCTCTAGTAAAGAAACAAAATGAATTTGCATCCATGATTAAGTTTATGCTTTGCATAACCATGTTTACCTTCTATGTCATCACTAAATTTTCAAGAATGAATAAATGAACTTGCATTTCTCATGTTTAAATTCCAAGCTTGTATTTCATGTTTATGTTTCAAGTCATCACTTAATCTTTCAAGATAATAAAGAGGTTGCATCTCATATTTAATTTATGCTCTCACTATATTTTATAATGGCTAAAAGAATCAACGCATGGCATGTTTATTTTATGCCATCACCTAAAGATCCTAGAGCTCAAAGACTTGCCCATGTATCACAAGCAAAGAAATATGATTATTGGAGTTAAAGAATTTATTCTTTTAAAAGTCTTGAGATTGGAGCTTAAAAAGATGTAATAATAATTCTCTTCTCCCTCTACTGGTCATGTGCGGACTACATGCTCAGGTTTCTTAATATTCTCTTCTCCTCTCATCGGTCTGTGCGGATTACCGCTCCAGTTTCTTGTATCATGTTTATATTTCAAGTTCTTGCATCATGTTTAATTTTCAAGTCATCACCTTAAATCTTAAAGATAAAGAAATGGAATTGCATATCATGTTTATAATTCCAAGCTATCACCTTATAAAGATAAGATTAAAATAAGGTTGCATAGCATGTTTATAATTCTAAGATGTCACCTAAATCTCTAAAGCTCAAGACTTACTCCTTTTATCTTAAGTGAGAATTTTAATTGTGAAGATCCTCCCAAATTTGACAAAAGAACTAGTTTCTAAATGAGTTTTAAGGCTTTGCAAGGATTTTACGGAGAACTAGTATTTTATATGCACTTAAAATATGATTCTATGTAATTACATGAGGTTCATGATTCGGCCACAGATCTGAGTTTAGTATCAATGTGTGATAATGATTTGATATGATTGAAGTTGTGATAATTATGGTTTATTTTTAAGAGAATGATTCATAATTGGTTTAGTAACTAATTAGTTTTATAATTGATAATTCTATGTAAGGATTGGATGCTTATTAAGTACTTGATATCATTGAATGATTTCCTGGCTTGCATGTTATAGTTGCTGTTGCAAATAATGAGAATGTTTATACATGAAATGTTCTTTATTATGTAAAATTTACCTTTGTTGCTAGAAGAAAGTGTATCATTGTAAAAGTGTAATTTGGAAAGGTTCTGGCTAAAGAAAGACTTGGTATTTAAGCGTGTCCATTGTGACCCACCTCTCTTTCCTGGGAATCTCCCATATGCATGATTACAGTTGATATATATTATTCTAGCTTAAGACTATAAATGAGAAAATGTTATGATGTTTATGAATTGTATTATGATATAACATGCAAAGATTTAATGGTGACTTAAACTTATAAGAAAATGATCCTTTGGAACCATCAGACTATAGGTGGTGAAAAGGTGATTTTAGCCCCCTAACCCGTTCTCTCAAAAGGGTAGAGTCGAGACTTTAACTTATCAAAAGGGATAAGTATATGCTAGTGACGACTAGTAAAGTATGAGCTCATAACCTAAATTACTCCCAAAAGGGTGGAGTATAGGGTGGCCTAAGGAAAATAATGATGATGATAAGATTTTAAGTCACCTAAGGCACTAAAGAAATGAAATATGTGCACTATGTCCACGTGTAGCTAATATTATATGACGTTCTTTTATGCATGTTATTTGATAATGATGATGAGGAAAATGATGTAATGATAAAGGAAAAGTTCATTGTAAATATGACATGTTAAGATTATGATGCATTATAAGACGCATGATTAAAAATTGACGAACCTCGGTTAAGTATTTGTCCGAACTTAAAATGAATCTTTGCATGCTCACTATTTTAGAATAATCCCGAGGTTCCTGGGGACTTTGATGATGACACTGTAGAAGGAGGTACCCTACTGAGAATTCTTTAGCAAGATTCTCACTCCCTTTTCTTTATTTCCGTCATTGTCTCCAGATTCAGATGGTGACATTCGTCCTGTTCGTTGATACCCCTACTTGGGAATTTCACTATGATCCGGTGCATCGCTCGTATCATTTTGAAGGAGGTGCCTGATTCGTGTTTTTATTTACATAGGTCGTCCATTTGCACATCCTGTCCCTAGTTATCGATTTTCTCTTACTTCTTCCTATGGCGTTGAAATGGTTTTCGAACACGCACGTCCACTTGATGAAAGGATGTTACGTTCTTATCCCACTTCATCTGCTGTCCATGGATTTCCAGAGTATGTTCCCGAGATAAGATATTCTGAAACTGATCCTTCAGAGGACACTCCTACTCATGTATATTCTGAGAGCTCTGCTCCTACTCCCACACGTGTAAGAGAGGGTAGTGAGGAAACAGTTGTTCAGCCGAGGTTAGCAAGAAGGCCGTCCATGCGACTGACTGGTGCATCTCGTGTGTCCCCTCCCGAGGGAGCTCATCAGTGGATCAGATTTATTCGCCCATTTCCAGGACAGTGGCCATAGAGCGTTCTTAGTAGATTTATGTGTGATCATGCACCCTAGTTTCAGGATAACCTTCCCGGCTTATGGAGTTATCTAGTTTAGGGGCATGTATTTCCTTAAGTATATTTGCTTTTATGGGTTTGCATAAGATAATGATGTATGAACATAACCCACCCTTTGAGTGAGGTTATTGTATGTAAATATATGCTATAATGTGCTTATGGATGTTATATGATGGAGCCTAAGTGATATGATGTGATATATTCTTAAATGTCTTATTATACTTCGCTTACTCATTCACGTTGTACTCGGCTCACGTTTTCAATTATGTGTTTAAAAAAAATGGCTCGTAATTTCACTAAGTATTTTCAAATTATGAAGAAAGAACCAAAGCAAGGAGTAAAGTCTAGTCATTAATCAGATTCAACCTAGGTGTATCTGGTTAATTACTAGGGTGTTACAATAGACAGTGCTCCTAATCTTAATGGTGCCGAGGTCCAGAAATTCTTTGAGACATTCAAGATCAAGCATCACAATTCAGCTTCTTATAGACCACAAATGAATGGTGTAGTGGAAGCTGCAAATAAGAATATCAAGAAAATCATTGCTAAAATGGTGGTGAATTACAAAGACTGGCATGATATGTTGCCATATGCTTGATCAAGCACAAGGGCAACTCCTTTCTCAATGGTATATGGAATGGAAGCCATATCTCCCATAGAAGTGGAAATCCCATCACTTAGAGGTTTAACGGAGGCTGAGTTGGAAGAATCTAAATGGGTAAGAGCTCGATATGAGCAATTGAACATGATAGAAGAGAAAAGGCTTGTAGCTATTTGCCATGGCCAGTTGAACCAAACTAGAATAGCTAGATCTTTTAATAAGAAAGTCTGCCCTAGAGATTTTCATCCAGGGGATTTGGTTTTAAAGAAAATTCTCCCTAATCAAGAGGATGCACGGGGTAAGTGGGCTCCGAGTTATGAAGGGCCTTACATTGTCAAGCAAGCATTCTCTGGTGGGGCATTGATTTTGGAAAACATGGATAACCAGGAATTGGCTAAAACTACCAACAGTGATGCAGTAAAAAGATTTTATGCATAAGCCCATTAGGTCGAAAGAGCGGCCTAAGCAAAAATTAAGGCGAAATAAAACAAAATGAAAAAAGAGCCCATTAGGTCGAAAACTTGAAAGAGCGGCCTAAGCAAAAATTACGACAAAACAAAACAAAAATGAAGAAAGAACTCGCTAGGTTGAAAACTCGAAAGAGCGGCCTAGGCAAAAGTTAGAGAAGAAAAAGATATGCATCATCTCCAGTAGCTACATTGGGGCAATTTTCGGTGTTGAATATGTCCAGTAAACCAAGCAGATCAAAGACTGAAACTGGGGCAAATTTTGGAAAGAAAAAGGTTCGACGTCATATCATCAAAGATCTTGGGTAGGGTTTTCAACTAAGAAGTTGATTGATTGAGCCATAAAGGACCTAAACTGGGGCAAAATTTCATGTTTTTGTATTTCGTTCTTATGTTGTTGCCTTTTTCCAAACATTTGGTCATCCAATATACCAAGGAATAAAGATATTCATTTAGTTGATCCTTTCACCTTCTCTTTGAATGTATATTCATTTATGATGTCTCAAGTAGGATAAATTTAAGCTTCAATTATGCAATCTAACAATGTTTACAGCAATACATCAATGACTAGTATCACGATCCAGAAACTGCGATTAAGCTTGGCAGAAAGGTATCCATTATTCAAAAAAAGGAAAAAGGGAAAAGAAGAAGAAAAGAAGTGAACAAGTTTCAGTTGTGCCAGAAAATCCAGTGCAAGAATTATGAGTTTGATCGATTAAAGTTTCCTTTAAGGATGGCTTGATTGGGTTGCGGTTAGTTTTTCAAGAATGTGTCTGAATCGGCCTTAGTTGCCAATTTATTTTCCAGTCGGTATCCTTGCCGATTTACTGTTCAGTTGGTAGCCTTGCCAGTTAACACTTCAGTCGGTATCCTTGCTGATTTACTTTTCCAATCAGTATCCTTGCCGATTTACTTTTCAGTCGGTATCTTTGCCAGTTTAATTTTCAGTCAGTATCTTTGCCGGTTTAATTTTTCAGTTGGCCTCCTTGCCAGTTCACATTTTCAGTCAGTATCCTTGTTGATTTACTTTTCCAGTCGGTATCCTTGCCGATTTACTTTTCATTCGATATCCTTGCCGGTTTAATTTTCAGTCGGTATCCTTGCCAGTTTAATTTTCAGTCGGCCTCCTTGCCAGTTTACATTTCCAGTCGGTATCCTTGCCGATTTACTTTTTAATTTACTTTTCAATCGGTATCCTTGCCGGTTTAATTTTCAGTCGGCCTCTTTGCCAATTTACTTTTTCTATCGGTATCTTTGCTGGTTCAATTTTCAACCTATCGGTATCCTTGCCGGTTTAATTTTCAGTCGGCCTCCCTGCCAATTTACTTTTTCAGTCGGTATCTTTGCCAGTTTAATTTTTAGCCAGTCAGTATCCTTGCCGGTTTAATTTTCAGTCAATATCCTTGCCATCAATTTACTTTCCAGTTGGCCTCAGATGCCAATTTAATTTCTAGTCGACCTCAGTTGCCTATTTACTTTCCAGTCAGCCAATTTATATTTCAGTTGGCCTCAATTGCCAATTTTGATTTCTAGTTGACCTCAGATTTTCATTTTTTACATTTCCAGTCAGCCCTTTGTTGACTTCTGGTCAGCACCGTCAGCCTTAGATTTTTGTTAGCTTGTGCATTTACATTTGACTTTCTCATATGTGCATTTTATTTTGCTGTTAAATTTAGATTGTTATATTTCATACATTTGTCGAACAAAATCAATGTTCATGTCTTTACTCATTCCTTATGAAGATAATATGTAAAACTTAAGTTTTTCATATTCTCTTATAAGAAATGAATAAAGAGGGGCAACAGTGAACACCTGATTTTGTTCAATCTTTAACAAGAAAATCCAAAAAATTGTATATTTCATTATAGTTTCATTAAGTTTTTCTTTTGAGAAAATAAAAAAAGAGTTTGCTGTTTGTTTTTTTTTGTGTCATTTATTTTAAGATAAAATAAAAAGGGTCCAATTTATTTATTTCAGCCCAGTCCATTTGTGTTATTTTCAGCCCATTCCTTTATTTTGGATTTGTTGGTTAGCCTTTGCAAAACAAAAAAAAAAAAGAAGAGGAGCCCATTCAGTCGTAGCCCATTTCACTTAAAATAAAAATAATAATAAAAAATAATGAAACAAAACCGAGGAGTCATGGGCTCCTTTCAGGTTCCTTACTCCTTTTTTCCTCAAGGCAGACTCGTGAAGCATAGGGATGTGAGAATTTGTTTTCCAATAAAAATAGTGGAGAGCATCATGATGATGTTTCTCTCCACTACATGCAAAATGATGAAGCTCCTTTCGGTGATGAATTGGAGCAACCTGGAATGGTCAACGGAGAATTGAAAATATAAATTCATCATCATCACAATTGAGAGGGGATTGACAGAGATTTTCAAAGAACAGAAGACCATCATCAGCAGGTTCATCACCATTTTCAATCAACAAAAATTCAAACACTAAAAAATATATATATATACACATTCAGATACATCAATCTGCCAGAAAACGGAGGTGAAATTCAAGGGGAATCAACAACAAATTCCAACAAGGCAATCCAGTAACAAGGTAAATCTAGCAGTATCAACAAGATCATCATCATTAAAATTTAACAAAAGACAAAAACAGAAAGAGCAAAAAAGAAAGGAGGTCACGGCGGTTCTCCACCCCAATCGCGGCCTCACATCATCATATTTAGGCCTTCCCCATGAACCTTCCTCCCCTTCTAGCCACTCAATACCATTATCATCCTTCGTCACCCCTAAACCATCGTAGCCACTACCGTGAAGCCAAGCTCCACCGCCCTTCTCCACCACTTCTTCCCCTCTAACCATCACCACCAGCAATTTAACCCCCCTCTCCTCAAGGCTCCCTTTTTCCTCCCAGCACCATCATCATCATCCTTCCACTGGCTGAGATCTCCTCTTTCCACCATGGGATGCCAATGGCTTCCACCATCATTTTAGCTCAACCACATGAAAATTTACATCTAAACCATAAATAAACCAAACACAAAAAAGGAAGCAAGAACTAAAAGAAGCTGAAAAGAGAGAAGAGGCCACCGGTTTCATCTCCGCCACTGCTCCCCTGCAGAGCCGTCTACCATCGCAAACCACCTTCCTCAGCGGCGACCTTCCCTTCTTCCCTTCGCTGGCCACCTTCCAGATCTCACCCCACAGTCATCAAAAGTCGATCCACCACCACTACAAGCCTATAGCCCGTCTTCCCTTGCTAGAAACCTCTCCAACAATCTCCACTCCACCGCCACGCCTGGTCTCGATCTACTTTCCGTGAGACCATATCCCCCTAGCCGTGCCATGCTCCTCTCACCTTTACCTTGGCCGCGGCTTCCCCTCTCGAGCTTTCTCTCTCTACGCCCTTTCCATTCCTTTTCACTGTCTCTCGATGCCTCTCTGTGTCCATGTGTGAGAAAGTGTGTCCGTGAAAGAGAGAGGTCAATGTGTGTAGGTGTTAGTGAAAGTGAGAATGAAAATGAGAGGAGTGGGAGAGTGAAAGGGTGAGGTGTGTGTGGGTAAGGGAGTGTGTTCGTGATAGAGGGAAAGAGAGTTTTTTTTAATCATTATTATTATTATTATTATTTAAGTGTATGTGTATGTGTCAACGGATTCGTAAGAGAAAGGGAAAGTTTTTTCATTTAAGTGTGTGTGTGTGTCAGCTATATGGATTTGAGTTTGGTATTTGTATATATCAGAAGGGGATAGGGAATTAAATTAAATTTGTGTACGTGAGTGTTTTAAAAAAGTATGGTAAAAAAGGAATAATGAATTTCAGATTAAGTTTGTATATATTATTTTTTATTTATTTATTCATCTATGTTTTTAGATTAAGGCTATTATATTTTCATGGTTTTAATTGTTGGTTTTGTTTACTTGATTAGTATTTATTTCATTTTAGTTTAGGGTCTAAATAATAAAAATATTTTCATCTACTTTGAGTTTCAAGAATTTTTTTTCTTTTTTTTTAAAAATATAATAAAAAATATAGAATTGGTTTAGGAAATTGGTTTGGATAGAATGGTTTTATTAGTATAGATTTTGGGTTCATTTAGTCGGATTTAGATTTGCTTGTTAAGTTACAGTTGATTTTTATTTTTGACATTTGGGCTTTGCTTATTTAGATCTGAATTAATTTAAGTCTGAAATAAAAAGAGGTTTTATATATTGTTCGAAATAAATATTTGAGTATTTTGCTTTATTAAGGATTTGCTTAGTTAATTAATTGTTTTTTAAAAGGGATTAACTGAGCCGGGATGGCTTGTTAATCACATGTTATAAAATATTTTAGCTGTGACAGTTTCATATTCTAAAATTCTTCTTTTTAAATAAAATTAATCAACCCATAATTATTTTCTACAGAACTACGTGATTTTGAATTTCCTATTGCACCAGGGGATACATAGGAGCAGCCGATTTCGACCATGTCAAGTCAAAATTAACTTTTCATAATTCATTTTATTTGTAAATTTTTTTTAATACATTTTCATTTTTTTTTCACCTGTAAATTTTTTAATGCAATTTTTTGTATTTTGTTATATTTATAAATAATTTCTCTTTTTCTTGAAATATTTTATTTAATATTCATTTATGTGGGGAATTTTAAATAAAGATGTTAATTTAGCCGTGACGGCTTGTTAACTCGATATTTCGAGCATTTGAGTTGTGATAGCTTAATGATCCAAAAATTTCCCTAAAATTTTTTCTTTTATATTTGTTTTTTTTCTTTACAAAAATATAAAAGTTAAATTTCTTTTTTTTATCTTATTTGCAAATATTTATAATTTATATTTTCATTTTCAATTTAAATTTATTCATTTATTTATCAAAATTTTTATTTCAAATAAAGAGGTTAATTTAGCCGTCATGGCTTGTTAAGTGGATGTCTCGGAACATCTGAGTTGTGACAACTTAGTGTTCTCTTTTTTTATAATAAAATAAAAATAAATATTTTTGAAAGGGTTATTATTTAATTCGCACAGTTAATTAAAGGTACCGTCTAAGGACGGGTGTATTGGGGTGCATAGGATTAAATTTCTACCTTTCCCTATGTATAACCGACTCCCGAACTCAAATTTGGTTTCAAAGACCATTTTTCGAAATAAATGGGTTTTTCCATGTTTTCTCAATTTTAAATAAACTTGGTGGCGACTCCATAATTTTCAAAACGAAAATTCTTTTTTTTCGCCGTTCCATCGCAATCTTGGTTGCGACAACTACGTACAATAAAACTTGGAAACCGATGCTTAAAACTTGTTAACCATTTTATTTTTTTGTTCACGAGTCCTAAGCATAGGTTTCCAAGTTTCTTGTACGTGGTTTACAAGTATTTCGCATTTGGTCCAAAAGATTTTAGCGCATGTTTATGAGAAATACTTGTAAACGGTAACACCCTAATATTTAACTCAACACGCCTAGGACACATTTAAGTTAATTATTAGTTATTACTTTTTTGTTTCAGTTTTTAACTCAAAACTTCTTGAAAATACTTTAGTGAAAGTATGGGTAAAATTGTTTTTGAACTTAAATACCAAAACGTGAGCCGCACATACTAAGTATCTAACGTCATTCATTTTGCCTGTGTAAGAGAGATGTTAGAAACAAATAACAGGTAAATACATAATACAATCATGACATAACATAACTCAAATAATAATAACATATCAATAGCTATATCATAATAGTAATGTCGTATAAACATAAGGACATCAATGTATATCCATCAATAGAATACAAACTGATAAATGAGATACGATCACTCTAATGGCAAATATCCAATGGAAAACAATCTCCGTAGCTCCTCGTCCAGTCTCAAGGCAAATCACGAACTACACTATCATTCATGTCTGGAGACGACACCGAAAAGAAAGGGATGAGAAACTTATACAAGAATCTCAGTAGGGCTTCCCGACTATAACACAAGTATCATCGTCATCGTCCCTGTAACATCCTAATTTTTAACCCAATACTCTAGAACATATTTAGGTTAATCATTAGTCTATTACGTCATAGTTTCCTTTTTGCTTTAAAATACTTAGCGGAAAATACAAGTAATTTGTTTGTTTTTTGAAAACATAGACAAAACGTGAGCCTCGCGTATCGTGAAGCGTAAACATAAAAAGAATATCATAATCAGAAACATCAGCACAACATCATATAA
Organism: Dalbergia cochinchinensis; assembly: GCA_031216125.1. Classification (NCBI taxonomy): domain Eukaryota; kingdom Viridiplantae; phylum Streptophyta; class Magnoliopsida; order Fabales; family Fabaceae; genus Dalbergia; species Dalbergia cochinchinensis. Next base: position 25,875,922 of record CM062375.1, on the reverse strand, counting down.
CATTAACTTCAAACATTAGGTCACACAACATTAATAGTATTAATGACATTGGAATATTCCACAATAATACCACATTAAATATATTGGGCCCACCCGTAAAGGTTGAGCATACAACAATATAAAACTACACGTAACTATGATGGGAAAAGACTAAGACTAAGACTATGTCCCCGCTTCCGCTGTGCCACTCTGATCTCGACCATCAAGCTACTTTCGTGTCGGCATCTTAGGACAACCCACGGATGTCGTTGTCAACCCTATCTAAAGACGAAGATGGAAAAGAAAGATAGAGAGAGTGAGAAACTTATACAAGAATCTCAGTAGGGCTTCCCTTTTCACATACGTGTCATCATCATCATCCTCAGGAACCTCGGGTTTAATTATGAAATAGTGAGCATGCAAAGATTCATTTATTAAGTTCTAAAACATCCATTACCGAGGCCCGTTCATTTTATCATGAGTCTTGTAATGAATGCATCATACTTCATGATGATATGCATGTCAATACTTTATGCAACATTGACTCCAACTTTATAGCAAACATGATGTGCATAGAACATGGTTCATGAATGACATTCCTTGTTTTTCTTAGGTGACTTAAGTCTCTTTTCATTCTTGGGGCCACCCTATTACTCTTCCCTTTTGAGAGTACTTCTAGGTTATAAGCTCATACCTCACTAGTCATCACTAGCATAAACTTATTCCTTTTTGATAAGTTGAAGTCCTAACTTGATAAGTACGGGTTAGGGGACAAGAATCACCTTTTCATCACCTATAGTTTGATGAGTCCAAAGGATCATTTTCTCATATTTTAAGTCATCTTAATCAAGAATCACCTTTTCATCACCTATCGTTTGATGAATCCAAAGGATCATTTTCTCATGTTTTAAGTCACCTTAAGCCTTAGCATGTTATAACACTACGCAATACATAACTCATAAATGTCATCACTCTTCATATATGCATCTCTAATGTTCCAAATGAACTATAACATGCAAATGATGAATCTTATCTCTAGAGATTAATATCTCACATAGCATCAATATTGTAATGCCCCGATTTTCACTAAACTTTTATAATGACCAAAATGCCCCTGAGGTCATTTTTACCCAGCTATGAGGGCGGCGGCTTTGGCCATCCTCATAGGGTTCATATGTTATATGAAGGGGATTGTATGAGCATGAGTGCCTAACAAAGCAGGAAAACCTCATTTCTGAGATTTTTGCGCGTAAATGACCAAAATACCTATGTGAGAATTAAAGCGAGTTTAAGTTCCGTTTAGACCGGACTTTGTTCTAGGTTCAAAACAATGATTTTAAGGCATGAACTATGTTTGTTTAAGTCCCGGAGGTTCCGGGCAACTTTTGGTGAAAATTACGGTTTTGCCCCTGCATATCGCATTTTCAGCTTAATGAGCCGTTTAACTCCAAACCTAAGCAATATTAGGCTCTAATTAAAGGTTAATTAATTTCCAGAATTAATCTAGAGCCAAAACCATCATTTAGAATTAATTGGAACCTAAAATTGCTTAGGAAAATTCAAATCTCATCCTAGTCTTATTCTTTAAAAAAGAATAAGAATGCATGAATAGTGTCGAATAGTGTTTCCACTATTCACATCAACTTTTCTTTTCAAGACAAGTTGTCACACCCACATCACTAGTCCTAGAGGTGTTGACTCCCCTAATCCTTCTAGACCACCTCTAACCTAGGGATTTGTGGTTTTAAATAACCTATTAGTGAACCTAAGTACCTACTTAGCAACTTTTAATCCTAAGCCTAATCTATGTCACACCAAAGCACACTTCTAGAACATGGTTTAAGGAGATATTTCTCCTCCCCAAGGCTGCCAAGAATGGCGCCATTTCTCCCTAGAAAATCATCAAAAAGTTAGTCTATGTGTTCAAGCTATCTTGTGACATATGTCTTGAACACTTTCAATCAATGATCAACTTTCAAGAAAAATTGTCACTCAAGACTCAAAGAATATTTTATATGGTCAATCAAGGCTTTCAATTCATTTCTAAAATGAAAATAATTATGTCTTTCAAACTCAAAAAGAATGATTTGTTTTTGTGGTCATTCAAGCTTTCCATCAAACTTTTTCAAGACAACATGTCCTACAACACATTACCTATGCTTTGGAATTTAAGTCTAGAAAATTTTCTCCTCTTTTTGGGCATGAGGAGCACGGTTTCTCTTCAGATTTTGCAGCCCAAATTTTAAGTTTTTATGCATTTTTAAAGGTTTGAAAACAAGGTACATGCTAGCCATACTTTAGGACATGCATAGCTAGACTTTTCACCATGCTTTGAATGACTTTACACCATGCTTTGAACAAGATTTTCCTCCCTCATGTGGCTGTAAAGTGGCGAAATTCTCCCCCCTATAGGCCTCCAATATTCAATTCATTTCACTTCTCTATAAATAGGTAGCTTAGGGAACTTGAAGCACCTTTGTTCATTTCACTAAAGCTTTGAGTTAGAGCACTTTGAGTTTCTTTCTCTCAAGATCAAGAGCTCATCCTCTCCAACCTCTTCATCTTCTTCACTTCCTCTCAAATCCCAAACTCTAGGTAGGGAGCTCTTCAAGAATGCTTTCTTTTATTTTCATGCTCAATGTTTATCTTGCTTGAAAGTTGTGTTGTTAGTAAGTCTTTCTCCCAAGCATTATTTGGTTCTTCTTTTCTCTTCCTTTTCATTTTCGGCCTTAAGGCCATGGTAGTGAGAGCTTGATGATGAGTGCTCTCAAAGATGAAACCATGAGTTCATCTTAAAGTGAGGCCTCTAAAGCTTGAACCTTTCTTAAGAAAAAGTTCCATCATTTCTCCTTTTTCTTTCATTTTTAGCCTCAAGACCAAAATGAGGAGAGCTTGATGATGAGTGCTCTCTTGGGATAACCATGTGTTCATCCTAACATGAGACCTCTAAAGCTTGAGTTTTGTTTGAGAAAAGTTTTATCTTTTTCATGTTTTGGTTAAGACAAGGCTATGTTTTCATGAAAACTCTTTTTGAGCTTTTTGTTCCTAGATGTTTCGGCCATGGAGGCTTAAGGTGCTTGGAAAAATGGTAGCTTTGTAATGAGTGCTTCATGTTGGCCTTTGTCACATGAACAAACTCTAAAGCTTGAGTTTTTCCAAGAAAGGTTTCTCTTTTTCAAGTCTTGGTCAAGAATGAGTTATGTTTCTTTGATGTCTTGAAACTTTCCTTTTCTTTTGTTTAGGTTTCGGCCATGGAGGCCTCTTGGACTTGAAATATGAGAAGCTTGATGATGAGAGTTGTGTGATGATGTTTGTCACATGAACAATCTCTAAAGCTTGAGTTTTCTAAAAAATAAGTTTACTATTTTCAAGTTTTGCTCAAGACATAGTTATGTTTCTCTTGAACCTTGAAAACCTCATTTCTTTTCCCTTGAGTTTTCGGCCTTGAAGGCCTTTGGGACTTAGAAAAATGGTAGCTTGATGATGAGGGCTTCATGTTGATGTATGTCACATGAACAAAACTCTAGAGCATAAATTTGGTTTCTAGGCCAAGTATGTTTCAGTTTCTTTCCTTTATGTTGGTCATGAGTTTTGTGTTGTTAATAAATGTAGAGCATTGTAAAAATACTCAATGATGAGGACTTGAGATGTTGGTGTTTGAATCACTAAAATCTTGGTCCCTAGAGTTCAAAAATAAGGTTGTTTCCTCATGATGAGGATTCGACCACCTCATGGACTTTGAGGAAATGATTTTCTTTTATACAACTTAGCAACACTAGTGTTTTCTCTTCTTGTGAGGATGAGTTATGGGTTGAAACTTTGTTTCCTTTAAAGTCTTGCAAGAGCTCTAAACAAGATATAAAAGAAGTTGCATCCACGTTTACGTTTATGCTTTGCACTAGCACGTTTATTTCTTATGCCATCACTAAGACCCAAGATAATGAATGAACTTGCACAATGCATGTTATGTTTCAAGCTTTGCATCTCATTTTATATTTCAAGTCATCACTAAACTCTAAGAATAAGAATGGAGATGCATTTCATCTTTTACTTTGTGTTATCACTTTATTTTCTAAAGGACTATAAAATGAAATGCATAGCACGTTTATTCTATGTCATCACTTGAAACTTTAGAGCTCAAAGACTTGCCCATTTCATCTTAAGAAAATAATTAAATCAAGGAGGTATCTCCTTGAACATCATTCGGCCATGTGGTGTAAATGGCTCTAGGATGAGTTTCATTTAACTACAAGGGCCTATAATGCATGTCTTAGAATTTTTCTAAGCTTTGATGCACTTAACCAAGGTTTTAAACATGTTCTCAAGTTTTGAATCATTGTCAAGAGCAAGCCGAAATGGCTGCTGCCCTTGATGTTCCATGATGAGTTTTGGCAAAATAAACTTTGATTTTTCATGGTCTTGAAGTCCCAAAAAGGTTCCAAGAGAAACTAGCAAGTTATATAGTTGAAAGAAAGTTTTTTCTCATGATTTTATGCCTTAAAGGTTTTCGGTTCTGCCTTAGTAATTTCAGCACCTTAAATTCTGTTTTGGGTGGTCTAAATATGTTGTAATACCTTGCCAAGTATGTGATAATTGTTCTAGACTCTTTAAAGCATTATTAGTGACTTTGTTTGCTTAATATGTGAATTCTAGAACTATAAGGAATGACAAAATGAGTTTCTGCCCAGCCTTGATAAAATATTTAGAATCACATTAGATTATGTCTAGATGTGTGGGAGTGACTCATAATTGGCCTAGGTATTAATTATTGCACCATAGAAAAAGTCGGATGCGAGAAAGGGCTTAAAACGCATTTTCTAGAACACGTAATTCATCAAATATGAACAACTACATAAAGCTGTCCAACCATAATTAATTAGGATTTAGAACTTAATGGATTATGGTAATGAGGTTAATCAATCCCATAAACATACTAGAAAGTAATGGGAAAGTTTGAGGTTACCCGATTTAGGGATTTTTACCTTAAGGGATGATTATGCGCCTCTAAGTTTGATGATGAATTGATGTGTTAGCTCATAACGTGTATGATGCCATGTGAACTATTATCCCTATGTGATAGCTTGTATTAACATGTTATTATTTCTTTAAAAGAACTTTGGAGATGCCGAGGTAGTAATTATGTGCTATGCATTAATTATGTGGCATCTTAAAGAAACATGTTAAACTTAGGATGACTCAGAACATAAGAATGTAATCCTTTGAAACCGCCAAATTAAGGGTGGGGACAATGTGATTCTAGCCCCCTAAACCCGTACTTAAAGTCGGGAAGTTGACTTATCCAAATGGATAAAGTCTAGATGCTAGTGACGACTAGTGTGGTATGAGCTCATAACCTAGAGTTTTCTCAAAAGGGAGAAATATTAGGCGGCCCGATTAAGTAAAGGTTCTTATGTCACCTAAGTAAACCAGATTATATGATTTATGTTTCATGTACCAGTTATATGATTTATGTTCCATGTACGATTATATGATTTATGTTTCATGAACCGATTATATGATTTATGTTCCATGTACGATTATATGATTTATGTTCCATGTACCAGTTATATGATTTACGTTCTACGTACCAAGCTACATGATTTATGTCTATGACTTTAGTGTAAAGCCTATATAACACCAATGCCATGATAAAAAGAACGGATTCTCGGAAAATGAAATTTTGGAAAACTCATAACTGAACCTATGTATGTCCATTATTTTATAAATAAACCCGAGATTCCTGGAGACGTATATGATGACACCTAGGATAAAAGGAAAACCCTATTGAGTTTCTTTAGTAAGAATCTCACTCCCTCTATCTTTTCCTTTCCATTACGTCTTCAGAGCGAGATGGCGACCTTCGTCCTATTCATTGACACTCCACGGTGGGAGATCCACCACGACCCGGAGTATGGGTCCTATCATTTTGAGGGCCGATGTACCCTACGTGTATTCATGTTCGTTGGGCGGCCATTTTCGCATCGTGTCTATAGCCACCACTTCACCGGCATCCCCTACGACGATCCCGCGATTTTCGAGCATGCACGACCCCAATGGGAGCGAACCTGCGGGCCCCCTCGACCGTTCAACGATTTGCGGTATCCGTGCCGTTGACACAACACTCGGAGGAGGACCCTATAGAGGATGTCCCCATGGGTCATGAGGACTCTGCCCCCACTCCACCGCAGCGACCGATGGGCAGCGAGGAGACGGTTACCAATGACGGAGAGCTCGGCACCAGGACCACGACCTCGGCGTGGGCGGCCCATCGATCCGCAGGGCATGCACGCCCGGCCAAGCTCCGCCCCTGGATTGGCTACGTCCCTCCATACCCGTGATCTCATTGCATAGACAGAGGGTAGGTCTTAGTGCACGCACACCACTAGTATGGATGAAACCCTTTTTTTGCGTTGGGGTTATCCATCATAGATTGCACGAGGATCGGGATGTTTTCTTTCAGTTCTTTTCGATGTATTTCTGTTTTCTGTTGTATTTATTTATACATTATGTACTTGAAGAGTCCTGCCCAGTGGGTAGGCATTTTATCTATGACGTATTTCAGTTATGATTGATGTTATGTTCGATGTTATGGTTTGGAGCCATTCCTATGTTATCGTTCCGTATACTATGAATCTGAGCTCGTAAAGTTACGCGCGGCTTCTATTTTAAGTAACGATTTCAAAAAAAAAGTTGGCTCGTATTTTCGTTAAGTCTATTTTCTCAAGAAGAAGAACCATGCCAGCAAGTAACGACTAATATTTGGCCTAAGTACGTACTAGTAGTATTGGGTCGAATATTAGGGTGTTACAAATATCACAAGAATTCATCATCTCATAAACATTCCCTTAAATGGCCAAACACTTAAATTGGGTAACTCAAATTGTCAAATTATTTTCTTATGCATCTAAGGGACTAATCATCGTCATTACCACTAATTATTAACCTCAAGAACATAATCAATCAAAGTTGGACAGCATAGGTAGTAAATGAATTTCTATGATTTAAGGTGTTCTAGAAGTTGCGTTTTATGCCCTTTCTCGTTACTGGCTTTTCTTATGATGCTAGAATTAATTCCTAAACCATTTATGGGTCATTCTCACTCAGGTAAACATGGCATAACACGGTTTTACAATCCTTCAAAGGTGCTGGAACAGAAACAGAAAATTAATTAATCTAAGTGTTCTTGGATCGCACTTTTACGGTTTTCTAGTTACTAGTTTCTCCATAGGTGCTAAAAATTAATCCTACATCAAATGTTACCAAGTTTTTCATATTTAAACAATACTAATCTGATTATCACCCCACTAAAATAGTTTGTTCAATGTCTAAAAATAAATGGGTCAAAACCACGCTAAAACTTGACTTTATGATTTTTTCTGTAAGACTAGTTTCTTTCCTAACATGCATAGAAAGGTTTCTACCTCAACACATAATTTTTACACATTCTAGCATATCAAAATAACATCATATAGCACCAAACACATCACGGCAAAACCGAATTCATATATATACATGTCATGCGCAAAGTTTCATTTTCAACAAGCATAAGCTACTAGTTTCTCTTTGAATCGTTTTAGGACTTCTAAAATTCTTTTGCAAAACATTTTATCTTGTAAAAGAGACTAAGAACAATCATAGGGCAGTAACTAATTTAAAACACTCTTAGAAGAAGTTTAATTTACAAATCTTGTTGGTAATGACCTTATAGAAGTCTTAAAACATAGGAAAACTTTTGAACATAGATTGTTGGCCCTTGCAACTAGATGAAACTCACATTAAGTTCATCATCATAACATGGCCAAAATATGCATCCATGGGGATGTCTCCATGACCAAACTTTAACTTGAGACAATAAGGGCAAGTCTTTGAGCTCTTAGAGTTTTTAAGTGATGACAAAAAGTAAACGTGCTATGCATTCCATTTTAATCTTCATTGTAAATTAAAGTGAGAACTTCAAAGTAAATATGTAAGACTTGAAAGTAAATATGCAAGACTAGAAAATAAATATGCAAAACTTGAAAATAAATATGCAAGTTCAATTCTTTATTTTAGTGCTCTAGGCCCAGTAACAATTGACTTTAAGGCCGAAATAGAAAGGCTTCGAGATTAATTAGTTGATATGCAAGCTCTCGTTTTAAATCTTTAAGTTCTTAAGTGATGACTTGAAAATTAAACGTGCTAGACAAGAACATAAATATGAGATGCTCTTCGTTCCTTATCTTTAATCTTAAGTGATAGCTTGGAAGGTAAACATGAATGCAAAGCTCAAAAGTAAATATGTAAATGCACAAGCTTGAAGATAAATGAGTGCAAGTTCATTTTATTTCTTATTAGAGCTCATCCAAGACTTTAGAGGAACTTAAATCTCAACCCAAACATATCACAACAAGCTAAAGTGAACCTCAACGTTCTTAGAACACAAAGTATCTTTTCTTGAAGCAAAGTCATAAATAACATTTTTATTAAAACTCAAGCTCTAGGGATCTCATTGTGATGAACACATAGTCATCATCTAGAAACTCTCATCATCAAGCTATCATGTGTATTATTAACAAACATGGCCGAAAATTTGAAGAAAAGAAAAGAAAAGGGGGCTGAAACTATGAGCAAGAAAAGAACCATTTTGAAACTCTAGAGGCCATGATCTTGATGATGTTTTAACACCAACATCATGTGTCCTCATCATTGAGTTCATACACTCATTTTAGAACAACATCAAAGTTAAGTTTTTCAAGATAAAAAGGAAAGAAACTAAAAATACCTTTTTCTCAAGAACTAAAATCAAGCTTTAGGGGTGCCCAAGTGATGAACATTATCATGAAATCCCCATCATCAAGCTCTTATTTCCAAGCTCACCAAAGGCCCTTGGCCGAAAATAAAATAGGAGGAGGAGCAGAAAAGTTCTAAAAGATTCAAAAGAAACCATCAAGTCAATGGCTAAATAAGAACTTTTAATGAAAGAAACATTTAAAATAAAATCCCTACCAAGTAAAATGAGGTTGAAGAAGATGAAGGAGTTAAAGAAGAAGAACTCTTGGACTTGAGAGAAAAAGAAAAGCTTTGAGGTGCTCCTTGAAAACTAAAACTTAGCAAATGAACCAAAGGTTCTTACAAGTTCATTTGCATGTGTATTTATAGAAAAACAAATCAAAGGTGAAGGAATGGAGGGAGTGACCGAATTTACCTGGAGGGAAAAGGAAGAAAAATATCTTTTTCAAGGTATGGTGGTGGCCATTCAAAGATATGGCCAAGTATGGGTTCAAGTATGGTGTAGGCGTGGTTCTTTGAATGAAAGAATTCAAACATGTGGTCGATGTTGGAGGGTGATGTGGCGCCATCTTCTCCATGGAATGGGGGAGGAAAATCTTCTATTTAATTATGGTTTAGAGGTGTGTTTAGGTGTAGCTTTGATTAGGCTTAGAATTAGGAATTTGTAAGTAAGTGTTTAGATGAGGTAATGGTTAATTAGAGACTTGTAAAACTAGATTTAGGAGGTGGTCTTACTAAATTAATGGAGTCAAACTCCATTAACTAGGAATCCAATGCCAACATGTTTCCTTGATTTAGGGAATTGGAGAGAGAAAATACTATTTCTAAATTCTTTTCTCAAAGAATTAAAACTAGAAAAGAGTTTTGAGTTTCTTTAAGCAATCTTAGGTTCTAATTAACATCAATTAATTATTTTGACTCTAAAATACTAATTAGAATTTACTAATCTTTAATTAGAGCCTAATATTGCTTAGGTTTTGCTATTCATATCATTAGGCCCAAAATGCACTACGTAAGAGCAAAATTGTAATTTTGTACAAAAACTGCCTAGGGCCATTGGGACTCAAACAGAGGTCACTAAACACATAAAAACATCATATAAACCTTTTGGAAAAGTTCCGGGCTCAAACGGCACTCATACCCACGTAAAAACGTTATAGGGGTATTTTGGTCATTTTGACCCAAAACTGCAGAAAACACAATTTTCATTTCCGAAACCACTCAAGGACCATTCAATCCCTTTCAAACATTGAGTTGCCCCTTCGAGGACTATCGAGCCAGCTATCCTCGAATTCCGGGCAGGAAATGACCTCAGAGACATTTTGGTCATTTCCGTCAGACAGAAAAATTGAGGCGTTACAGTCCCTAGGAGCCTCAGGTTTCATTATAAAAAGGTGGGCATGTACAAAGTTCATTTATTAAGTTCTAAATACCATTAGCCGAGGCCCGTATCTTTTAGCATGATTCTTAATGTCATGAATGCAACATAATAGTCATGAATGCATGTCAATATCATATACAAAATATCATAGAATTCATAAAACCATGCATATGATATAAAGAACATAGAATCATGATCATCATTCTTATAGGTGACTTAAACTTCTTAATTCTCTTTTCCTTAGGAGCCGCCCTATATTCTCTCTTTTCTCGAGAGTTCTAGGTTATGAGTTCATACCTCACTAGTTGTCACTAGCGTAATCTTATCCCTTTTGATAAGTTAAATTCCTGACCCTTAAGGTACGAGATAGGGGGCATTAGGATCACCTTTCATAACCTTTAATTCGGGGAGTCCAAAGGATCACTTCCTATTTGGATCACCTCTCATAACCTTTAATTCGGGGAGTCTAGAGGATCATTTCTATATATTTTATGTCACCTTTAATCTTGGCATGATATATAGAGATGCAAACATGAATAACTCATCATTTCAATATTTCATGCTCATAAACTTCATCAACTTATGCATCTCAATAAATCAGACATAACCGTAACATGCCATAAATCAAATCACATAAACATGCATCATATTTCATTACATATATCCATAAACCATATAAATCTCAATATATGAACATAGCCATCACAAGATATCAATCACATTCATCTTATCAAATTATCAACATTTACGTTTAAGCCCCTAAAGGTCAAATTGCAAATTCTCAAAGATTACGGGTCAAAACGTAAATACTTCTTTTTAACACCTTCTCACAAACTAAAGGTCTTTAACGTTAACCAATACTTTCAAAAAACATATAACCACTAGAACCATATAAAACTCATCATAAAAACCTTTTAGGGCTATAGACCAAATCTTAACATACTTTAGGGGTCAAAGTGCAGAATCACTTGTTTTTAATATTTAACAACAACCGAAATTTCTAAAACTTTATCTAAGCTTCATAAATGGTACTTTGGACTTATGGACACATTCAACATCATTAGTAGCTCTAAATTAAATCATTTGGCTGAAATAACATAGTTGATAGTTCAAAACATAACTTTTCGCATTTTGCAAAACGACCCAAACTAACACTTGTAATTACCCTTTTATGCATCTATGGTACCAAAAACAATTTTTACAATAAATATAAGTAATTCTTAAGTGTGTGAACAATGTGAACAGCCTTGAACAACCCTTGAATAGAATCAGAAAATTAATCTCCTTAAACCTTCACAAAAACACAATTTTAATCCTTTCTAGTTACTAGAATTTTCTAAAATGCTAAAAATAGTTTTTATAACAATTATTAGTGATCCTCAAGTGTGTGAATAGTTATAAACATTAGTGAGCAGTGATGAACAGGGCTGAACAGTAATCAGAAAAATTAGCATTCTAAAAGCTTCATAAAAAACACAATTTTAATCCTTTTTAGTTACTAGTTTTTCCTAAAACACTAAAAACAATTTTTACAATAACTATTAGTGATTTAAACTCATCTAAACATCCTAAATCAGTAACCATTCTAGTTCTAAAAGATTAGATCAGAATACTAAAACTTTAGCATTTAGAATCATGAGAAAAACCATATTCTTAATCTTTTGCAATTTCTAAGTCTTTCAAAATTTCTTTGTATAACTTTAAAGACAAGATCATACCATAAAAATAAAATATATCAAGCTTTAAATCAGAATTATATAAGGGCCAAAATAAATAGATGAGCAGTGTCCATGATTAAAATTGCCATTTAAGATAAAAGAAGCAAGTCCTGAACTTTAGATTTAAGTGATGACTAGAATCATAAACTTATCTTATAACCTTATTATTATCATTATAAGGTGATAACTTGGAAATATAAATATGAAATGCAAGGCTAGAAATATAAATATGAAGATGCAAATTCATTCTTAGGTCTTTATAATTTAGGTGATAACTTGAAATGTAAATATGATTATGCAAGTTCATATTATTATCTTCAAGAATTAAAGTGATAACTTGAAATATAAATATGATTATGCAAAGCTTGAAATATAAATATAAAGATGCAAATTCATTCTTAGATCTTTATGATTTAGGTGATAACTTGAAATGTAAATATGAATATGCAAGTTCATATTATTATCTTCAAGAATTAAAGTGATAACTTGAAATATAAATATGATTATGCAAAGCTTGAATTATAAATATGATATGCAAGAACTTGAAACATAAATATGGATGCTTGTTCATTTTTATATCTTGTTAAGCTTAAAACTCAAAACTTAGTAATTCCTTTATTAATCTTTTAACATCAAGGATTAAACCTTGGGCTTTGGAGGTCATTTAAATGATAGATTCACAACCACCACCGTGATTCCTCATCATAAGACCATGGTCAATATCAAGTTATAAAAATCGAAAATATAAAGAAAGAATATGAAATAAAATCCCTACCAAGTTGTTTCTTGTTATCAAAAGATAATGCTTGATCTTTAGAGAAGTTAGAAGAAGAAACTATGTCCTTGAAATTTGGCCAAGATTAGAGCAAATGGAGGGAGGATTTTTCTTGTGTTTTTGTGTTTGATAATGGAAAAGTTATGTGTTTAGGAGTTGATTTATGGTTAGAATATGTATGCTTGAGGTTTAGAACTTGATTAGAGGTTGGAAATGGAGTCTCTTGAGTGTGAATAAGTAAGAAGAAGAAAGCTTGAAGTATTGAGAGAATTAGAGAACTTTGAGCAAACTTTGAGTAAGAAAACTATCAAGAAAATGTTAAGGCTAGGAATGTTTGTGTATGCATTTAGGCAATGGAAGAGCTCATATTTATAGGCCAAGGAGAGCTATATGGCCCTTGCCTTGTGGCTGGAAAAATGGAGTTTTTATTTCATTTTTCAATTAAAGAAAACATGGAAAAAGAATGCTTTTATTCTTGTAATAATTTGGTTCATGCATAATGGATGAAAACATTAAAATATGATGCTAATGGGAGACATTGTTGCTGATCACATCATGGCTGAAATGGGTGGGTTTTCTTTTGAATAAACATAGCCAAAAATAATACAAAAGAAAGCTAAAGGTATGGTGTTATGGTTGGATATGTTTCTTTGTTGGAAAAACAATAAAATATGGTGCAAATGGGCTGATTGTAGGCGCCATTTTCTGATTCCTTTAGGATTAGATTGGTGATGTTTTACAAGTAGTAAATCATGTATTGGATGTGTATTTACTTAGGTAAAAGATTAGGAATTGATAGATTAGTGAAAATGGTAAAAGGTTAAGTGTTTAGGACAATACAAGACAAGGTAAAAAGAGAAATCATATACTAGTAAATGAAGTTAATTTCAAATGAGCAAAAATCAATTTGTAACATAGGTTCTAAACTTAGGATAAAAAAATGTAAATGTACAAGATTTTATCTAAACCGAAATCTTAACTTTGATCTTCAATTGTCACTAATTTTATGAGCTTTCATAATTAAGGAAAGGTAATTTAATTTTTCTTAGGTAATTTTAGACTCTAATTACCTTAGTAATTATTTTTTTTAACCTTAGGTAATTAATTTAAACTCAAGGTTGATGAATGAAATCATTTTGAGTTCAAATAGAGCTTTAATACTACCTTGATTACACAAGTAAATCTATTTAGTACAACTAGGGGTAAAAATGTAATTTCATGTAAAAACTCCTTGTAAATATTGGAGATTCTCAAATCATTCTTGAAATAGTTATTTTCAACCTTTGGGTGAAAACTGAATTCAAAGATTATATAATTTCATGAAATATTACCGCAGGGATAAAATGATAATTTTACATACGGTAAAAATTGAAAATTGAGATTTTTACCTCTAAGGCATATATAATCCCTATCAATCATAAAACTAACCCCTCAAAGATAATTAAGATTGGTTATCCTTGATTTCTTGGTAAAAACGACCTCAGGGGCATTTTGGTCATTTTACACGTACAGAAAATCCGGGGTTTGCGACTTTTGCACAAATCACTATTCAAATGTCTCATAACGTTTCTCTAATGTTACATGCCTTTATTGAGGATTATTTAGCCTCGAATTACGTACAAAAATCACCTGGGGGCATTTTGGTAATGTTCACACAGCATTAAAAATTAGGGCGTTACATAAACCACGTACAACAAAACTTGGAAACCATTACTTAAAACTTGTTAACCATTTTATTTTTTTGGTCACAAGTCCTAAGCATAGGTTTCCTGTAACACCCTAATATTTAACTTAACATGCCTAAGACGTATTTAAGTTAATTATTAGTTATTACTCTTTTGTTCCAGTCTTTAACTCAACTTCTTGAAAATACTTTAGTGAAAATATGGGTAATTTTTTTTTTTTTGAACTTAAATACCAAAACATGAGCTGCGCATACTAAGTATCTAACGTTATTCATCTTGCCTGCATAAAAGAGATGTTAGAAACAAATAACAGGTAAATACATAATACATAACTCAAATGATAATAACATATCAATAACTGTATCATAATAGTGATGTCCCATAAACATAAGGACATCAATATATATCCATCAATAGCCTGATAAATGAGATATGATCACTCTAAAGAAAAATATCCAATGGAAAACTATCTTCGTAGCTCTTTGTCCAGTCTCAAGGTAAATCATGAACTACACCATCATTCATGTCTGGAGATGACACGGAAAAGGAAAAAGATGAGAAACTTATACAAGAATCTCAGTAGGGCTTCCTGACTCCAACACAAGTGTCATCATCATCGTCCCCAGGAACCTTGGGTTTAATTATAAAAATGATGGACATATTAAGTTCTAAGTACCATTAGCCGAGACCCGTATCTTTTAGCATGAATCTTAATGTCATGGATGCAACATACTAGTCATGAATGCATGTCAATATCATATGCAAAATATCATAGAATTCATAAAATATTGCATATGATATTAAAGAACATAGAATCATGATCATCATTCTTACAGGTGACTTAAACTTCTATTCTTTTTTCCTTGGGGGCAGCCCTATATTTTCTTTTTTCTCGAGAGTTTTAGGTTATGAGCTCATACCTCACTAGTCGTCACTAACGTAATCTTATCCCTTTTGATAAGTTAAATTCTTGACTCTTAAGGTATGGGATAGGGGGCATTAGGATCACCTTTCATAACCTTTAATTCGGGGAGTCCAAAGGATCATTTCCTATTTGGATAACCTCTCATAACCTTTAATTTGGGGAGTCTAGAGGATCATTTCCATGTGTCTTATGTCACCTTTAATCTTGGCATGATATATAAAGATGCAAACATGAATAACTCATCATTTTAATATTTCATGCTCATAAACTTCATGAACTTATGCATATCAATGAATCAGACATAACCGTAACATGCCATAAATCAAATCACATAAACATGCATCATATTTGATTGCATATATCCATAGCCATATAAATCTCAATATATGAATATAGCCATCACAAGATATCAATCACATTCATCTCATCAAATTATCAATATTTATGTTTAAGTCCCAAAGGGGTTAAATTGCAATTTCTCAAAAGTTACGGGACAAAATGTAAATACCCTTTTTTAGCAGATTCTTACAAACTAATGATCTTTAACATTAACTAGTACTTTCAAGAGACATATAACCAGTAGAAATCATTTAAAACTCATCATAAAAACCTTTTAGGGCCATAGACCAAATTTTAACATGCTTTAGGGGTCAAACTGCAGAATCGTTTGTTTTTTTATATTTAACAACAACCAAAATTTCTAAAACTTTATCTAAACTTCATAAATGGTATTTTGGACTCATGGACACATTCAACATCATTAGTAGCTCTAAATAAAATCATTTGGCTAAAATAATATAGTTGATAGTTCAAAACACAACTTTCCGCATTTTGTAAAACGACCCAAACTAACATTTGTAATTACCCTTTTATGCATCTATGGTACCAAAAACAATTTTTACAACAAATATTAGTAGTTTTTGAGTATGTGAACAACATGAACAGCCTTGAACAACTCTTGAACTGAATCAGAAAATTAATTTCCTTAAAGCTTAACAAAAACACAATTTTAATCCTTTCTAGCTACTAAACTTTCCTAAAATGTTAAGAACAATTTTTATAACAATTATTAGTGATTCTTATGTGTGTGAATAGCAATGAATAGTGGTGAACATTGATGAACAGGTGCGAGCAGTGATAAGAAAAATTAGCATTCTAAAAGCTTTATAAAAACACAATTTTGATCTTTTTTAATTACTAGTTTTTCCTAGAACACTAAAAATAATTTTTACAATAACTATTAGTGATTTAAACTCATCTAAACATCCTAAATCAGTAACCATTCCAGTTCTAAAAGATTAGATCATAAACTAAAATTTTAGCATTTAGAATTATGAGAAAAATCATATTCTTAATCCTTTGAAATTTCTAGGTCTTTCAAAATTTCTTTGTACAACTTTAAAGACAAGATCATATCTAAAAAATAAAATATATCAAACTTTTAAATTAGAATTATATAAGGGCCAAAAATAAATAGATGAGAAGTGTCCATAATCAAAATTGCCATTTAAGATAAAAGAAGTAAGTCTTGAACTTTGGGATTTAAGTGATGACTAGAATCATAAACTTATCTTGTAACCTTATTATTATCATTATAAGGTGATAACTTGGAAATATAAATATGAAATGCAAGGATAGAAATATAAATATGAAGATGCAAATTCATTCTTAGGTCTTTGCAATTTAAGTGATAACTTGAAATGTAAATATGAAAATGCAAGTTTATATTATTATCTTAAAGAATTAATGTGATAACTTGAAATGTAAATATGATTATGCAAAGCTTGAAATATAAATATGATGTGCAAGAACTTATAACATAAATATGGATGCAAGTTCATTTTATGTCATATTAAGCTTAAAATTCAAGAATTAGCATTTCCTTTATTAATCTTTTAACATCAAGAATAAAACCTTGGGCTTTAAAGGTCATTTGAATGATGGATTCACAACCACCACCATGATTCCTCATCATCAAGCCATGGCCAATATCAAGTCATAAAAATTGAAAATATAAAGAGAGAACAAGAGAAAGAACATGAAATAAAATCCCTACCAAGTTGTTTTTTGTTCTCAAAAGGTAGTGCTTGATCTTTAGAGAAGTTAGAAGAAGAAAACAGGTCCTTGATGAGTCCTATCAATTCGACCAAGATTGGAACAATTGGAGGGAGGATTTTTCTTGTGTTTTATGTTTGATAATGGAAAGGTTATGTGTTTAGGAGTTGATTTATGGTTGGAATGTGAATGCTTGAGGTTTAGAACTTGATTAGGGGTTGGGAATGGAGCCTCTTGAGTGTGAATGAGAAAGAAGAAGAAAGCTTGAAGTATTGACAGAATTAGAGAACTTTGAGCAAGGAAACTATCAAGTAAGGAAGTACTAAGAATATGAATGTTTGTGTGAACATTTTAGCAATGGAAGAGCTCATATTTATAGGCCAAGGAGGCTGTATGGCCGCTAGCTTCATGGTTGGAAAATGAGGTTTTTAATTTCATTTTTCAATTAAAGAAACATAGAAAAAGAATGTTTTTATTCTTGTAATAATTTGGTTCATGGGAGAAATTGTTGTTGATGACATCATGGCTGAAATGGGTGGGTTTTCTTTTGAATAAACATAGCCAAAGATAATGCAAAAGAAAGCTAAAGGTATGGTGTTATGGTTGGATATGTTTCTTTGTTGGAAAAACAATAAAATATGGTGATCATGAAGCAACTTGGCCTCTGCTTTTCTGATTGTAAATGATCTGATTTGTGTTCTTTTTACAAGTGGTAAATTATGTATTAGATGTGTAATTACTTAGGTAAAAGGTTAAGTGTTTAGGACAATTTAAGACAAGGTAAAAAAGATTAATCATACATTAGTAAATGATGTTAATCTCATATGAGTTAAAATCAATTTGTAACATAAGGCTTAAACTTAGGATAAGAAAATGTAAATGTACTAGATTTTACCTAAATCGTAATCTTAACTTTGATCTCAAACATTACTAATTTTATGAGCTCTTATAATTAAGGAAAGGTAATTTAATTTTACCTTAAATAATTTTAGGCTCTAATTACCTCAAGTAATTATTTTTAACCTTGGGTAATTAATTTTTAACTCAAGGTTAATGAATGAAATCAATTTGAGTTCAATTAGAGCTTAATATTGCCTTAATTACATAATTAAAATCATTTAGCATACTTAGGGGTAAAAAGGTAATTTCATGTAAAAACTCCCTGTAAATACTGGACATTCTCAAATCATATTTGAAATAGTCATTTTGAACTTTTGGGTGAAAACCGAATTCAAAGATTATATAATTTCATGTAAAATTACTGCAGGGGTAAAACAATAATTTTACGTACGGTAAAAATTGAGAATTGAGATTTTTACCTCTAAGGCACATATAATCCCCATCAATCATAAAACTAACCTCTCAAAGATAATTTAGATTGGTTATCCTTGATTTCTTGGTAAAAATGACCTCAGGGGTATTTTGGTCATTTTACACATACAAAAAATCAGGGTTTGCGACTTTCGCATGAATCGCTATTCAAATTTCTCATAACGTTTCTCTAATGTTACGTTCCTTTATTGAAGATTATTTGGCCTCGAATTACGTGCAAAAATTACCAAGGGGTATTTTAGTAATTTTCCCACAATAGTAAAAATTGGGGTGTTACATTTCCAAGTTTCTTGTACGTGGTTTACAAGTATTTCGCATTTGGTCCACAAGTTTTTAGCACGTGTTTACAAGAAATACTTGTAAACAATGTATACCAAAACTTGGAAACTGATACTTAAAACTTGTTAACCAATTGCGAATTACTTTTAACCACTCACAAGAAACTTGGAAACCTTATCTGTATATTGTCGTATAACTTTTACTTTCTCATTTCTTTCAAAATGTGTTGAATTTTGACAAATTTTCAATTTTGCCACCGCCCATACCCATGCCTCTGCTTTACCACTGTTTGCCAAATTTTCAATTAAGCCACCATGCCCATACCTTCCTTTTATTGCTATTTTGTCATTTTCTTGCATTTCATATGGTGGAGACCGTAGGTGTTCGTATTTGTGGTGAACAACAAACATTTCTCATTTATCTTAAAGAAAAACCATTTTACCAATCTTATTTATTACACCATTATCACAATATTACAAGACAAGCTTAACATTTCTCCCCGAGAAATTCTCAGCCAAAACAGCTCAATTCATAGCCATCTACATTTTCTTTCTCTACTCAATACAAGAACCCTAGCTAAGAACATCAAACTTCACAAAAAAAATCCCATAGCCAAGATTACAACCTATGTGCTACTTCTCATAAGTTTGAGATCAAACTCTTTATTACAAACCCCAATCTCTTCATATTATCAAGTTAGCTATTAGTGGCAGTATTTAGAGAAGATTTGAGAGAGAGTTAGATCAAGAAATTAGTGGAGAATCATTGAGAAAAATCAAGAACAAGAACTTAAGCTGTCAAAGAGCCAAGTAGGGCTTTGTTTTTTCCTCTTTTCTTTCAAATTTTACTCTCAAATTTCCTGATTGATTGAGTTTGAAATTTTTAGTTTCAACAACTTATAATATATGAATATTGATGTATTAATTTCGATAAAGAGTTTTGATGATGTTAGGAAACTTTTTTTACTAAAACATTTTGTGATTCATGCCGTTGGAAAATCTTAGATTATTTTTCTTATTGATTTAGAGACATGAGTATGAGCTGAAATTCTTATGTAGCTAACATAAGGAGGTGTTTCCAAAAATTTTCTTAAGTCTTCAAAAGCACTTTTGCTATTTTTAAAAAATGGAAAGCCAAATAGGTCAGGATTTTTGCCCAGCCAGTCCAATTCGTAGTACTGAATTTGTCTAATTTTGTTATCCAAGTAAATGATCGAATTTTTATCTGAACTTTTTACAGGATGTTGAGAACTTCTTGAGGTCCAACTTCAATTTTTTTAACAATGAGTTTATTTGATAGGGTATAAAAATTAAGACTTCTGGCTATTTGTTGATATTGTGTAGTTTCTGACCTCCAAAATTATGAAATTTTATAAATAGAGCTAAAGACTTTTTTATACTTTGAAATTTTTACAGGATCTCATTAATACAGAAAAAAAAAGTTTTGTTGTGTTCTAATGATGTTTGATAATTTAACCATAATTTCTCTTAGAACTAAAATTCTGGTAGCAAACATGATTGGCTGAAGAAATGCCAACATGTTTATGACTTGATCTCATTATGATATGTGAACTTATTGATGATGTTAGGTATATATAAAAGTGATTACTTATTCCAACTGCTCATATATATGTGAGACAAGCATAAGACTATGTATTATTGGGTCGGAGAGTAAATCTGGTTAGTTAGGGAGTGAACTTAACTACCATTGAATTAAGTCAGGGAGCAAACCTGACTAAAAATAGGTGAGAAAATCCAAGGATCACATATAGGAGTGAGCACGATTCTAAAATGCAGTCTCTTACTCTAGAGTGGTATAAGTCACCACAGTCAAGGGCCAAAATAGTCAAAGTAGCAATATGTTTAAGTTATTTATTTATTTATTTTTTACCTTATGTGCTATATGAATGATGCTTTAATATTTGTTTGAGATCAAGATGTTTATGTGTTAAATTACTATTTTAAGTCCAAGGATGATGACAACACAAAATGGATCTGCTTCGGATAAGGATCTTGTTAATTTGGATAATTACTCTAAATCTTTGTTTAAAATGTTCATAAATAAACCGAAGCAGCTGGATAGACAATGATGACAGTTATGTATGTATAGGAATATTTTATTGAGGATTTTAGAATTCTCATCCCTATTTGCATTCCATGTCTACCATAGATCCAGAGAATGGTATCAATGGTGTTCTTCATTGAGTCGCCACACCTAGAATGGCACTATGACTCAATTTTGGACTCTTTCTTCACATTAGCTCAAGCCCAGTTACATGTATATATCTTTTTTTCATCATTTATTTGCCGATTTAGTTATTATTCTGCTTTTTAACCCTAATTTCCAGTTTGATGGAGTGCCTTTGCACATGGCACATTCAGTTATCATCTAGCTTCCACTTGCATCACCTGCTCCACCTGCTCCCAATGTAGATATGGCCCCCGCATCTGCTGGCTCTACTTCCGTGCCAATACTACCATCCACCCCTGATGATAGATAGCTCAACTTTTGACCCTGACTCCCCTCCTAGAGGTGACGCCATGGTGAATGGATTTTTCCAGAGTGTTATTGTGACTTATAGGAACCATCGGATGCTCATGTTATGTTTTAGTAGTGTAGTATATGCCTCTTGTTTGTTGAAATTGATTGATAGGAAAACTTTTGTACATGACTTTTTGATAGGTTTTCTTTAGAGCAGGAGTATGTTTTATGTTTTGATGTATATTATGGTCCTTGCAATTAAGAGGGTGTTACAGCTACAACGAGTGATGATGTTTCCAGGCTCGCGAGAACCCCATGTCAGCACAATATCAGACAATGACACCATTTCACTTATGACCCAAACCCTATTTCAAAACCCTTCCCCCTCGGGTTCTAGAAGCAAAAACCAAAAATCAAACACCCCAAACCTTTATTTTCTTTTTTCTTCTTAAATCCACTTCAATCCATCATCCCCAAGCTTCAAAGTGAGTACATGTTGTTAGATTAGGCCTCGATTCTCTTTATTCTTTCATGATCTTGAGTTCGACTTTGTTATTTCTCTCATTGTTGTCAAGTGGGGCTGCTCCTTCAATGTTGTTAGAATAGATCTAGAGCAATTTAGGAATACCCATAGATTTCTTATGAGTTTTATGGTTGCAATGGTAGACATTGGTGCCATCTTTCCTCCTCGGAGTCCCCTTGGTGTTGGTGCTTTACATTCTACCCCTGCAAGTGAGTGGGTTTCATCTCATGACCTTAATTTGGTCATTATATTAGTAATTTATAGCATTATGGAGTATTTATAGAATTGAAAAATGGATTTTTACATATGATTTTATATGAGAAATTGCTTTAGCTAGAATTGCTCTTTTTAATCTATTACATTAAAATTTTGATTTGAGAAACATGCATGGGACCATATTTGTTCTATAAAAGTTTTGGTATGAGTTAAAGTCATGATTTGAGTTGATTATGAACCTGGGAATTAGTTGTGATTGATGAAATGATACTTAAGGCTTTATGGTTATTATGGGAATTGAGATATGCTAAAACTTAGAACTCTAGAACTCTCCTTTTATGACTTCAATTGATTTAAGATTAGAGAATTACTGAGAGGAACAAAACTGTGAGTTAACAGCAATGTCATGACTCGATTTGGATCGTGACCGACACATGAGGAATCCCATCCTTGCATAAGCCTTATGATTGTTGTTCCCTACTATATGCATATTTTATCATAAAATGTTTTAAATCGTAAATCAAGTCTAATATTAAGCCTTAATAAGCATGAATAATCCTTTTCTTATAAATAAAATATGAAACTGTAATTGTGATATATATACTTGAAACTAAGTTGCTCATGTACAAAATAAACCATGAATATTATGTCATTTAAATACAAAAAAACATGGTAATAACAAAATGCAAAACAAAACTATATGCTGTCCAGGGCCCTGCCTGTCACATCACTAGAGTAAAACAAAAAGACTAATGCTGAAGAAGAGGAAGAGGAGGATCCTATGATACACCTGTATCTGTAAGAAAAAAAGAAGAAAAGAGGGGTGAGTTTATCACAAAACTTAGTTATTGGATCCTCACTCACAACCATACATGGGACATGAAGGAGATATACGTAAATAATAATAATACAATATTCACAAAACATTTCTATTTACTTTATATAATACTTATCGTCTTTATCTTTTCAAGAATTACAAAAGGAATAGAATAGCCATCATGTCATAACTCGATTTGGATCATGACTGGCACATAAGGAATCTTATCCCCATGTAAGCCTTGTGGTAGCTACGCTATACTATATGCATACTTTATTCATAAATCAATTTCAATTCATAAATAAATCTCCATATATATAATATGTGAAGGAATTGAATAACACTTCCCATAAATAAAATCTAAAATTTTGTATCTGTGGCATAATTCAATCTGAGTTGCTCATTACAAAATAAACCATGAATACTAAATCATTTTTGATACAAAAGAATCATGGTATACAAAATGCAAAACATGAACATATATCTATGCATGTGGTTTGGGACCCTGCTCGTCATAACCACCCGTGCTTGAGGGTAACACAAGAACAGGAGCCTAGTCAAATAGGTCTTAAGCCTCTGGAAACTCTCTTCACTAGCATCTGACCACTAGAACTTAACACCCTTCTGAGTCAACCTAGTCAACGGTGCTGCTATCCTCGAGAACTCCTTAACAAACCTCCGATAGTATCTTGCCAAACCCAGGAAACTACGGATTTCTAACACTGTAGAAGGCCTCGGCCACTACTAAACCGCCTTAACCTTCTTTGGGTCAACTAAGATACCATCCTTAGACACCACATGTCCAAGAAACACTACTTGATCAAGCCAAAATTCACACTTAGAGAATTTGGCATACAACCGGTCTCCCTTAGCGTTTACAAGACAATCTTAAGGTGGTGCCCATGCTCTTCTTTGCTCCTAGAGTACACCAAGATGTCATTAATGAAGAAAATCACGAAGTGGTCTAGGAATGGTCTGAAAGCACTGTTCATCAGATCCATGAAAGTTGTGAGGGCAGTGGTTAACCTAAAGGACATCACTAAGAACTCATAGTGCCCATAGTGTGTCCTGAAGGCCATCTTAGGTACATCCGCACCCTTGATCTTCAATTGATGAAAACCCGACCTAAGGTCGATCTTAGAGAAGCATGTAGCCCTTTGGAGCTGATCAAATAGGTCAAATAGGTCATCAATTCGTGGCAAGGGGTACTGGTTCTTAATTGTAACCTTGTTCAACTGCAGGTAGTCTATGCATATCCTCATAGACCCATCCTTTTTCTTAACAAACAAGACTGGAGCACCCCAAGACAAGGTACTTGATCGGATAAACCCCTTGTAAAACAACTCTTGCAACTAATCCTTCAACTCTTTTAACTCTATAGGGGTCATCTAGTATGGGGGTATAGAGATGGGCCTAACCTTAGGCTCAAGCTTTATCACAAATTCTCCCTTTCTTTCTAGTGGTATCACTGGTAGTTCTTCTCGAAAAATATCTGGTAACTCAAAAACCACAGGAATTGACTCCAAGCTTGGCACAACTGTATCTATGTCTCTAACTGAAGTCAGAAACCTATAACTTCCTCTATCCATGAGCCTCAAGGCACTTATGGCCAAAATCAAGCTGGTTGGGATTAAAATACTGTGTAATACCCGAGGTATACGTGTCTGTGGGCAAGTTTCGTATTGCCCTTAGATCCCTCGAGGCCCACCTGAGTAGCTAGATCAACCTCGGATGTAGAAATCAGGTTGCAGTGCCAAGTTCTACAGAATTATGCAAAACAAGTTTGTTGTAGCGAGCTTTACTGACTGCAACAAATAGGCGAAGCTTCATGCGCGCTGCAGTGAGTGTGGTTTTTCTTAGCTCATTGTATTGAGGATTTCCCGATGCAACGAGCAACCCGTGTAAGCACAGTATCAATAAAATGATACTGTTTCATTTTTGCCCCTTTTTAAAACCCAATCGGGCTTCCCTATCAGAAAATAGAAGCAGAATTGAGCAAGCCCTTTCCTCCCTCCATTTTCTCTTTTTTCTTTTACTCCCTCCCCAAATCATCAAGTTATATATATGTTGTTAGATTTAATCTTCATTCTCTCCATTCTTTCACATTCTTGGTATGAGTATGGTTATTTCTCTCATTGTTGTCAAGTGGCGGCACTCCTCTAAAATTGTTAGTATATGTTTAGAGTAATCTAGAGCTTCCCATAGGTTGTTGATGAGTTTTATGGTTTCAATGGCAGACGTTGGTGTCATCCCTCCTCCCCGGAGTCCCTGTGGTATTGGTACTTCCTAGTCTACCCCTTCAGATGAGTAGGTTTGATGTCATGGCTTTAGTTTGGTCACTATATGATTATTTGCTAGTATAGTAGAGTATTTTGAGTATCAAAAAATGGATTCTTATATGATATTGCTTTATGTAAAAATAAATTTTGCTAGAAATGCTCTGTTTGAACTTATACATGAAATTATGATTTTAGAAACACATGGGACCATAATTATTCAATAGAAAGCTTTGCATAATTTGATCTATAAATTGATTTGATTATGAAAAACTGGAATTTACTATGATTTACTAAATGAAATTTAAGGATTTATGTTTGCTATAGTTGAGAAATGTTGTGCTAGACATATTGAACTCTCTATTATGACTTCAGTTGATCTTAGATTTTAGAGAGTTCTGAGAAGAACAGAACTGTAAGTTAATGGCAGTTATTCCATTAACCTTAGTATATCAAGGCAGGCCAAGGGCAAATCATCCTTGAGTCAGACCAGTCTGTGAGGGATGCGGTT
Organism: Dalbergia cochinchinensis; assembly: GCA_031216125.1. Classification (NCBI taxonomy): domain Eukaryota; kingdom Viridiplantae; phylum Streptophyta; class Magnoliopsida; order Fabales; family Fabaceae; genus Dalbergia; species Dalbergia cochinchinensis. Next base: position 25,850,200 of record CM062375.1, on the reverse strand, counting down.
TGCTAAGGTCCATTGAGATCACATTTGCTAGGGGCTTTAATCCAATAGGGACTAAGCACCCTCTCTATAGTTGATGAGTATTCTGTTCTTTTGTGTACTTCTTGAAATTATAAAGATTATTATTGATATGTAAAGTAAATAGAAATGTTTATGAATGCTACATTATCATCATTATTTATTTACAATATTTTCCTATCCCATGCACGATTATGAGTGAGAATCTACTCACTCAGTTTTGGTTACAAAACTCATTTCCCTCTTCTTCCTTTTCCTTACAGATATAGGTGTAGCTCAGGATCCTCCCATTCCTTCTCCTCAACAGTAGTATTCTTCAGTTTGGATGAGCTTTACTTCAGCGTAAAACCTTAGTATTTTGTGCATGGTAGATGTGCTCCAGTGATATGACAGGCAGGGTCTTGAACCACATATAGTTTATTTTACATTTTGATTTACCATGATTCTTTTGTATTTAACAGTATATCATTCATAGTTATTTTGTATTTAAGCAACCCAGTTGAAATGTATTTTACTACTACGGTTCCATAATTTATTTATGAGAAAGAGGTTTATTTCACAAGTAGCAAGGATTAGTAGTTAATTTGAAATATGATTAAACCATATTTTATGAATGAAGTATGCATATAGTGCAGTACAGAAATCACAAGGCTTACGTGGGGATTGGGTTCCTCACGTGCCAGTCACGATCCAAATTGGGTCGTGATAAAGTGGTATCAAAGCTATAGGTTTCCCTACATGTCATTGGAGCAAGTGTCCACAAGTAACACAATGTTTTTGTAAATGGAAGCGCGCCCATTTGCATTAACAGAGCATTACTTGAGGCCTATTAGGATGGTCAGTCTTGTCTAGGTCCAGATAGAGAGTCTTGTCCATTCTCTTATGATCAGTTTCTTATCCAGCTTGTCTATGTTTCTTAGGATTTAGTATGCCTCCCCTATGCCATTATTCCTCACATTGCCGCCATAGCAGCGACTCTTCCAGTTTAGAGGCCCATTTCAGAGCCCTGGAGTAGGCTTTGGCCATGCTCTCAAACATAGTAGCTAGATAGGTTGAAGGTGAAACCTATCCAACCCCACCCGTGACTCAGTTAGCCCAGCCTATGGTTCATCCGGTGGTTAGAGATTCGGATGATTCAGAGTTAAAGCTGTTTAGGAGGATAGGACGATGGAGGATCCATAAGAGTTCCTTCGAGAGGTACAGAAGATTACCAGAGTCATCCACTATTCATCAGAGAGGGCAATGGAGTTGGCTGGCTTCCAACTGGGAGGCCAGGCTAGTTTATGGTATAAGGAGTTCCTCAAGGACGTGGTGATTTAGAGCCCCCCACCTAGGAGGAGTTCTTAGCAGCTTTCTTGCGGAGGTTCCTTTCTGAGAGCCAGCGAGCTCAGATGCTTGATGAGTTTCTATGACTTTGGATGACTCCGGGTATGGCAGTGGTAGACTATGATGAGAGGTTTACTTACCTAACCTAGACAGTATCAAGATTTCTGATATAAAAGACTGATAGGGTGAAGTAGTTTGTTCAAGGGCTACCTAAGAAGATGTTCATGAGCTTACAGTCTCATGTGAGGACTATGAATTACACCCAAGTAGTAGACATGGTGATCGTCTTAGAGGGTGATTTGGCTGAGAGGAGAGTCACTGCTGAGGCCAAGAAAGCTAAGACCCATGGCTCTTTTTTGGGTGAAGCCAGGCCTATCAGGGGATCGGGCCAACAGAGAGCATAGAAGAGTAGAGCAGCCCTTTCAGAGTCTATGCTGACTCGGCCTATTACCTCTCTCAATCAGAGCAAGGGAAGCAGGCAGCCTAGTTGGCATAGTGCCGGGCACTCCCTCTCAGGGTGTCAAACTTGTGGGAAAAAGCTCTTAGGTCAATGCATGATAGAATCTTCAGGATGTTACAGTTGTGGCCAGCAGAGCCATATCAGGAGGGATTACCCATTTTTAGGGAGAACTTCTAGTTAGGGGTCAGAGATCCTCACTACTCCAACTCCATCATACCAGTTGGCTATTCATGAGGGCTTGTGGCCTCAGCGGGTAGGGGAGCTAAGGGCAGAGGCCCGGGAGGCTGGGGTCAGAGAGGTAGGGGATTTAGAGGCAGAGGTTAGAGCTCCGGGGGATAGCCCCGTTTGTTTGCCTTAACACACTAGGATTCAGTGGTATCTAATGCAGTTATATCAAGTGTCATGATAGTTTGCTCCTTTGAAGCATTATGTTTGATCGACTTAGGGTCCTCATATTCCTATATATCCCATTTCTTTGATATGCAATTCGGGAGGTCCCCTACTAGTTTAGAGAAGCCTTTCTATGTTGGGATACTTTCCAGAGATCCCCTCTATGTTTAGTCAGTATACAAGGGTTATGAAGTCGAGGTTGTTGACATGGAAGCACTAGCGAATCTTTACATGTTGGCCATGCTATGGTTGATTGTCACCTCAAAGTAGTAAGGTTTGAGGTTCCAGGAGACAAGCTCTACAAGTTCAAAAGTATTAGTTGTTTAGTTCCCTCTAGTTTGATATTAGCTTTGAGTGCCATGCGACTTATAGACAAGGATAACAGTGGGTTCTTAGCATCAGTTAGAGATGTGGACATGCTGGTGCTGAGCTTGAAGTTAGTTCTAGTGGTATATGAGTTCCCAGATGTGTTCCTGGAAGAGTTACCAGGTATGCCACTAGATAGAAAGGTGGAGTTCGGGATATTGCTTGAGCCTAGAGTAAGGCCTATTGCCATTCCTCCATATCGGATGGCTTTTGCAGAGTTGAAGGAGCTAAAAGAGCAGTTACAAGAGATGCTTGGCAAGGGTTCCATCTAACTGAGTACCTCACCTTGGGGTGCTCCAGTTTTGTTTGTGAAGAAGAAGGATGGGTCTATGAGGATGTGCATAAACTACCGGTAATTGAACAAGGTGACAGTTAAAAACCGGTTGTAACACCCTAATAAAAATGAACCATGCTTAAGTCATATTTCGCTCTTATTAGTTTATTACGTTTTACTTTGCGTTCTTTTAGAAATTACTGTTATATGAAATTAGCAGGAATTTTTGTTTTTGAAACCACATATTCAAAAGTAAAGCCTGTAGTGTGGAGCGGAAGTAAGGTTCGTCAATCGTGAATGAATTAGTAGTCGAGTCTCGTAATTGGTGATCAAGAATGAACAATACTAGCGACAATATTAAAACATAAAACATAATACATAATACATTAAATAGATTTATAAGGTGGGTATTCCCATCCTTGGTGCATCACATAAGCAGCAATAAAGTAAAGTACAATAATTAATACCACTAGTCTTTCCTGATACATCATGAATACGAAAACATAAATAAACTACAACAGCAAAGGGTAGGAACAGCAGTAGCGAGGCAGGTGGCTCTATCGCTCAAATGGTATGATGGGTACAGAATGGGCTCTGGATGATTAGACGTATAGTGCGAGGGAAGGCCTGAGTCCTTTGAATAGGTGGTCCATCGATAGCAGGACGACTGGAGGCATTACTCTGCAAGTCGTAATCAGACATGATGATCACATCGGGGACGGGTCCAGACTCATCGGATGGTAACTCCTAATCCTGCCAAGCGTCAGCCTCAAAGTCATCATGCCAGTCTTCAACGTCCTCTCCTATCAGGTCCTCCTCCATTATATCCCCTTCATCCTCCATGGGGTCTTCCTCCAAGTCCTCCTCGTTGTCAGCATTGTAGGGAGAAGGCTCGGGAAAAATTACCTGAAAGGGTTCTACATCTAGGGGTTCCTCAAGGAACTCAACTTCAGAATCAGAGGATAACTCAATAACAGGTACGTGACGCGAAGGGGTTTCGAGGATTTTCACGTCAAAGTCAGAAGAGTCGGTGATCATGTGAGGTCTACCAAGTGAGCTCTGGCGAGACTGCGTCCTACTACTGGGGCCGCCTTGTTGGTATGAACTCCTCGGGAAAGGGGCCCTATTCCCCGGGGTCTAGTCAGAGCCTGAGTCAGAACTACTGCGAGGGTGAACCATCGTCGGATGCAATCGGATCTAGAGATGTCACGATTATAGGGGTGAGAAATCATGGATTTCCTAGTAGGCAGATATTATCTCGTAAGTGTCATCATGTACATCTCCAGGCCACTTCGATTTTATTAACAAAAAAAAAAACATGGGCAATTAAAGTTTCATTATGCTTTGTTTTGAAAAACATTCGTAATCCGAAGTGACATGTCTTTTAGAAAGACTTTCATTAACAGGGATACTAGTGTAAACATAAATCATAATCATAGCATTTATTCAACTAGATGCAAAAATATAACAATGCCTGAATTCTTTAACTTGCTTGGTCCTTCACTCACTGAGTGCATTAATACCAATGTCTTAATCCACCTCCATAGGTAATGAGCTCATACTGTGGCCGTCGCCACAAACTTATTCCGAGAGAAAATCTCAACGGAAGGGGTGAAGGGTTAAGCAGTGAGCTTTTCCCATGTTCCTTATTCATATTTATACGCAAACTTCTTGGCATATAACATTTTTCATATGCTTCATCGTGGCAATGTGTAGTCATTTAACATAATACATAATTTATGATCAATGCTCAAGAGTTCACATCATAGCAATATAGCACTTTGAAACACATACAAACACTACTCAAGGCATTACATTTATATCATAGCAATTAGAGTAATTTGAAGCATCTATGCAAATAATGAGCCACTCATGACATTTCATACATAATCAAGGTTAAACGTCAAAGTTATTCCTTATGTATATCTCATGGACATTAGTCTTATTTAATTGAAATATAAGTTTTTAAGTCATGAGTTAAGTCTTCTTAGTTATTTATGAGTAAAAAAATTGTTAATTATGTATAACTATAGATTATATATTTTTGTTGCATTTATAAGATTCTAATAAGTTGGTTTAATTGGTATGTAGCCATTTTAAATGTAAATTTTTGGATTTTACTCAAAGCACCATTTTTGGTTTACAAGATTCTTACAGCATATTGCCATTTTTGGCATGTTTGAATTAAAATTCACTATCTTTCATTATACTTACTCATTTGAGAAAATAAATGTATATTCAAAATCCTGACTTACTCATCTTTCTCTGGACGTGCTATTTGTAAAATTATGTTAAGTGAAATGACTTTTATACCCTCACAAATTTTCCCTATTCCAATAGTGTCCCAAAACTCAAATCGCAAATTATTTTATTTTTCTAGAATCACGTGTGTAACATCCTCCCAAGTACAACGTCATCCTTAAGCCATGACATCAAACTCAAGGGTCGTTACTTTCATGTAATACCCGGTGACGAAGTTAGGGAGTGATCACCGGTGCAAGAAGATGTAACATCCTCCCAAGTACAACATGATTCTTAAGTCATAACATCATACTCGAGAAGTTGTTACTTATAAATTAACGGACCTTTCTTAAATATTGATAGCAAGTTCGATTAAAACGTGAAGTAACTAAATTAGAGTTCTGTTAACGTATATGATTAAGAAACAAACATTCATCAATTATAAGGTTGAGCACAAAAGGAAGCTCTTCTATGAGCTTTAATACACATTTGGTCTCTATTATAAATACAGACATAAACATATGACTAAGTACAATCTATACAAACTTCAGCTGTAAACTACTGCAAATTTGATTTCTTTTCATAAGGTAGCCTCCTTGTTCTCGAGATCAACCTGGAGACGACACGGGAACACAAATACATAGGGGTGAGAATTCTAAAATTCTTAGTAGGGTAACTCCCTAATTATACAATCATAATGCCATCTTCATCGCCCTAGCCACTTCGATTTATTAAGAAAGTGTGAGCATACAAAATATATATCAAATGTTCATTTTAAAGTTATAAAATCACCTTTCTGAAATGGGACTCTTTTATCATTCAATCACTTAAAACATATATTTCATGACATTTAGGATCATAGAAATTCCTTCAAGACCAATAATTTAACAAAATACCCATGTACAAATGGAAATTTTGATGATCTTTTCGTGCCCTTGACATAATAAAGGGGACTTTTCCATGCCCTAATGGGGACCTTGCCATGCCTTTTGCATAATAAAGAGGACTTTTTCGTGCCCTGATGCAGATCTTTCCATGCCCTTTACATAATAAAGGGGACTTAAATTTTCATTTAGCACATACATCATCCTCAAGCTCACATATACATGCATCACATTTCTATATGTATGAACATAATTCTATGATCTCATAATACTTCAAATCTATATATATCATTCATTCATTCCTCATAACATAATCTTGGAAGTCCAAGGCATGCATTCATACACATCAAACTTGAACCAACTGTCATTAGGTCATTAATTTAAGGCATTATCACAATTTCAGCACATTGGTAGATTTTTCACTCAAGTAGCAAAATTTATTTTTTACAAAAAATAACCAATTCAAAGACTATAAAAGTTATCTAAGACACTTTAATGTGTCCATAAAGTTCCATAAAAATTTAAAAGCATAAAAAGGTCTCTAACTATAGTAATAAAATCTCACAATTTTAGAGGTCAGAAACTATACACTCTCAGCCAATAGCTAGAAATCTCAATTTTTCTACCCTATCAAGTGAACCCAGAACTTTGTAACAAAAATTAGAATTGGACCTCAATATGTGCTTAACATCTTGTGAAAATTTCAGCTAATAATTCAATCATTTGTTAGGGTAATAAAATTTCACAAGTTCACAGCTTCAGATTCAACATTTCAACCAGCATAGTTACTACTTCGGTTCTTGAATTTCTCAAGGCATTACAAATCAAAAGCAGAGCTCAAGAAAATTCATGGAACTTTCCTAGGATTTTACCTTCAGTGTATAATTTTTATAGCTCATGAAAACATCCACAATTCCCTTAGAAAATTCGTGAACAATCACTGCCAATAGGAAAATTGAAAATCTAGCAAACCAATTCAAAATCTCTTTTGATAAAATAATGAATTTTCCACAACCCCAAACACTCCACCAAAATTAACACAACATATTATCAACCAATATATCCAGAAATTTCAGACCAAACACAATCAGAAAAGTCCAGCATAAAATTGGAAAGAAAAGACCAAAGAAAACCCTACTTGAATCTCCATAGCTCCTTGCCTAGAACAATCTTCCCCAAGTGCTTTTCTTCATTCAAAATCCTTCCAAATAGCCTTTAAAGCTCTCTTTGGCAGTGATGTATGATGGCTCAAAGTGGAAAAATAGTGATGGATTAAAATTCTAATTGACTAGTTTTGTAGGTATTGATGAGTGGAGTAAGTTTTGTGAAGGATGTTTGATGTTTTGGCAAGTCTAGGACATGATTTTGGGAGATTGAAATCAAGTTTGAAGCCCTTGAAGAATGAACAATGGTGGCTGTATGGCTAATAAACTTGGCCGAGAAGATCAATTTGGAGAGATAAGGTTGGTGGCTTTAAATGATTTTAGTGTAGATAGGTTGTAAACATTGTTTAATATAAAATCTAATTTTTTGTAAAAAGAAAACAAGATGGATGGCAAGGATTTGATCTTGTAATTTAAGATGAAATCCTAGCCTTACACTTAGCTTGAATAGATATACATTATCCATTTGTAAAGTTTAAACTATCTTTCGGTGTTAGAATTCGCACATCGAAATTTCACCGAACGGGTAAAAAAGTGTACCTAGGTAATCAAACATTGCTTAAAAGTTAATTCTAGGCCTAAAATTCTCATTCCTTGCCATATCTAATCTCAATCCTATAATTTTTCAATTTCGGGAGTTTCCAGGTCCCAATTCTATAGTTTCGGCTGTCCCCGCGGGCCTGTAGGACCCGTAAAATACTATTCACATTTTTTTTTTTAGAAAACTGTTGGACCGTTCTCATTATTGTTAAAACTGTTAGATTTTTGAAATTATGACTAATAAAGCTCAAATTAATTTTTAACTAATTTTTAGGGTGTTACAAAAGGCACGGACAAAGAGCGGCTCCTGGCAGACTTCTAAGCGGAGGGGTACATGAATGAATCAATTACACATCCGAATAAGAGGGATCCTAAGACTATGTAGGTATGGAACTATACAGTTAAGGAAGGCTTATATGAATTGATTTTTACTACCTATACCAACAAGATGCATTTTCTTTTCGGTAGCCTATCACCTAAGAACTCCATAGTTAAGCGTTCTTGACTTGGAGCAATTTTGGGATGGGTGACCTCCTGAGAAGTTTTCTAGAAAGTGTGTAAGTGAGGACAAAGCATGCTGAAAGGACCCGTGTTGGTTTGTAGGGACAGTCGTCAATCCATAAAACAGCAAGAAATGTTACAAATGGTATCAGAGCTTGCACCTTTCCCAGTACGGTGTGGTTCGGGGACGAACCAAGTGGAAGCTAGTGGGCATGTAATGCCCGGTGACGAAGTCGGGGAGTGGTCGCCAGTGCAAGAAGGCATGGACAAGGAGCGGTTCCAGGTAGACTTCTAAGTGGAAGGATACATGAATGAACCGATTACACACCTGAATGAGAGGGATCCTAAGACTGTGTAGGTATAGGACTACATAGTTAAGGAGGGCTTAAATGAATTGATTCGTACTACCTATACCAACAAGATGCATCTTCTTTTTAGTAGCCTATCACTTAAAAACTTCATAGTTAAGCGTGCTTGACTTGGAGCAATTTTGGGATGGGTGACCTCCTGGGAAGTTTTCCAGGAAGCATGTAAGTAAGGACAAAGCACGCTGAAAAGACCCGTGTTGGTTTATGGGGACACTCATCAATCGATAAAGCAGCAGGGGATGTTACAACGTACTTACTTTCAGTGCATGTGTTTTACATCTCTGTGTTCCTTGATATCTTAGCTTTCCAACAACACCTATTTTACACATTTTTTTTTTCTATAGTAAAAGATAAGTTCAGTTTAGTGTTCAGAGGTCAGACAGCAACTCCAGCACAAAGGCTAAACTTTAGGAAATTATATCTTGAGCTAGAAAACTTCTTTCTGAGTGATTCTTTTTGGAAAGTGTTTCTTAAAGGGTTAAATTTGACATATAATTCTTCCAGAGGTTCCAGAGGGATAATTTTTAAATGTATCATGTTTTAGTGTACCTATCTTAGGCAGAAACATTTTCCAGCACTAGTGTGTGTATACTTGTTTCTTTTCAAAATAAATCATGGATTCCTATCATTTCTAGTCATGGCTAGTAAATACATATCACAATATAGAGGTTTTAAACATACTAACACCCTTGGAGCATATTTATCATAGAGGAAAGAAAGACAACTTATAAAGGAGTGGATGTGCAAGCTTTAAGCCTTTTGAGCCTACGATGAGCTAAGACTTAAAACTTTCACATCTCCAAGATAATGACCACCTACCAAGATGTGAAGAGGTGTAAATGAGTCCTTCAACCCTTAAAGGGTCACAAACAAACAGAAAAAAAAAAGGGAGTAGAAGAGAAAATCTTATTTTCTAGCTCCAAGCTTTTATGCCTTGTGGGAATGAAGGAAGCTAGTGTGTTGTCTTGGATGTGCTTGCAAGGTTTGGAAGAAATATTTCTTTGGCTAATCAGAGAGTAGTCTTAGAATTTGAGGATTGGAGTTTATGAGGAAGAGATTTGAGAGAGAATTGAAGAAGTTTAGGAAGCTCAAGACTTAAGAATGGTGAAAGGTTTTTTAAAAGAACACAAATGCAACTACTACTCCTCCTTTTATAAGCACCTTGGCCAAAATTCATAGGGGCTGTTTGGGAAGATTTTCATCTCCTAATTAGTTCATTTAGTTAGCTATCTAGTTGAGGTAATGGAAAATTAGAACTTGGTTAAGTTAGCTAGTTAGATTACATGCCAAAGAAGCACCATCTATAGCCTAGTCTTGCAAGCCTAATGACAACTTGTTATGTGACACCCATCATCCCTTCACCAAGCCCTTAAGCAAGCCTACATCAAACTTATTTCAGCCTTGAAAGATGGCTGATATATTTCGGCCATGACAAGTGTAATACCCTAAAAATTAGTTAAAAATTAATTTGAGTTTTATTAGTCGTAATTTCAAAAATCTGACAATTTTAACAATGATGAGGACGGTCCAACGATTATTTTTTAAAAAAAAATGAATAGTATTTTGCGGGCCCTACAGGCCTGCCGGGACAGCCAAAACCCTTGATTCGGGACCTGAAGGTGCTCGAAATTGGGAAAACATGGGAATAAGATTAGAAATAGATAGAAATAAAGATTTTATACTTGTTATTAATTTTTGGGCAATATTTGATTACCCGGGTACGGTGTTTTACCTGTTCGGTAAAATTTCGGTGTGTGATTTCTAACACCGAAAGTTAGTTTAATCTTTACAAAAATAGATGTATATCCATTTACATCAAATGAATAGCTAAGATTCAATCTTTAATAACAAGATCAAATCCTAACCATTCATATTAGTTTCTTTTCATAAAGAAATCAAACTTTATATTAAAGAAATAATTTATGCTTGTTATAAGATAAACTCAAGCCACCAAACTTTGACATTTCTTCTTGTCATTCTCAGCTATGAGCAAAGTGCAAACAGCCTCCATTTCTTTCCTTCCAAACCTCCATTAATAAGTTTCAAGCTTCAAAAATCATAGCCTAAAGTTGCTTAACACTCAAACTTCCTTCACAAAACTTGTTCTACACCTCAATACCTACAAAACTAACCGATTAGAATTTGAATCCATCATAGTTTTCCACCTTGAGAGATCATTGTTCACTGCCTAAGGGAGTCTTTGGGCTTGAATTGGTGGCCTTAAAGTGAAGGAAAATCAATTGGAACAACCTTTGAAGTTATAAAGCTTTGAAGCTTTCAAAGTATTTCTTTGATCTTTTCTTTCCAATTTTATGCTGGACTTTTGTAATTGTGTTTGGTCCGAAATTTTTGGATATATTGGTTGATAATATGCGGATATTGATGTGTTAATTTTGGTGTTCTTCACAAATTTTCTGGGAATTCTGTGGGCATTTTCGTGAGCTGAAAAAAATATATGTTGAAGCTAACATCTTGGGGTAGTCCCAAGAATTTTCTTGGGTTCTAATTTTGAGTCAAATTGCTTTAAAAAAATCAAGAATTGAGTCAAATTTTCTTTGGATTTCAACATGGCAGGAGTACTTCACGAATTTTCTGGGCATGTTGTGGGCCTTTTCGTGAGCTGAAAAAATTATATGTTGAAGCTAACATCTTGGGGTAGTCTCAAGAATTTTCTTCGGTTCTAATTTTGAGTCAAATTGCTTTAAAAAAATCAAGAACCGAAATTAAGCCTATGCTGCGTGAAATGCTAGAACAGAAGCTGTAAATTTTGCTAATTTTGTTACCATACCTAATGGTGGAATTATCACTTGAAATTTTTATAGAGTATTTTATATTGAGGTTTTACTAGGATTTTTATTTAGAATTTTCTGGGTTCAATTTCTAGGGTTAAAAATTATGAATTTTGGTTCTCGAACTGAGGTGGAGGGGTTTCTGACCACTAAATTTGTAGAATTTTTTTAATATAGTTAGAGAACTCTAATTACCCTGAAATTTTTACAGGACCTTGGTGACACATTGAGATGTCCTTGATAATTTTTATAGCTTCTGAAATGATGGTTTTATGTGCAAATAAATTCATGCCACAATAGTGTGAAATCTGCCATTGTGCTGAAAATAAATTGATGCTTTGAATTGATGAAATAATGGCATTTTGTACTAGTATGACATGAGTACCTGAATATGAGTATGAATAATTGAGCATGTGAACTTATTGATGAGGTTAGGTACACATAGATATTAATGATTATTACAATTTCTTATATGCGAAAGAAAAGCATAAGATTATGTTTCTTGGACTGGAGAAAGTAAATCCAGTTTGTTGGGAAAGTAAACTTAACTACCAAGAAGAGCATAAGATTTATAATCCTTGGGCTGGAGAAAGTAAATCCAGTCTGTCAGGGAAAGTAAACCTGACTACCCTTGAATTGAGTCGGGGAAAGTAAACCTGGCTAGGAATAGGTCTGTGTGAAATTGGAAAAGTAAATCCAATGATCATGTATAGGAATGAGCTCAGTCTTGAAAAGCAGTCTATTACCCATTCTTGCCACACTGAGGATGGCGGTACGTAATGCCCAGATGTGACAAGATTAGTCAAGGGCTAAGGCAAGTTTAAGAAGTAAATTTTATAAGAAATCCTTTGTCTTATATGCTGAGTGAAGAAGTTTAGTATTGATATTGAGACCAATATATTTAAGTTGAAAGTTAGTAGTATATGATGTTGAGTAGTATGGTATATGTACATTAAGTGATTGAATGCTAAAAGTAACCCACTTCAGAAGTATGATTTGGAAATTTAAAATTAAACCATTATTATATAATGTATGACCACTTTTTCTTAATAAACCGAAGTGGCTGGGGCGATGACGATGACATTATAATTGTGCATTTGGGGGAGTTACCCTACTGAGAATTGTATAATTCTCACCCCTATATTTGTGTATTCCTATGTCGTCTCTAGGTTGATGCAGAAAATCGAGAGACTGCTATGCCAAAGAACTCGGAAGTGTAATAGTGTAGTAGTTAATGCTTTTATTATGTTGTATTTAGTGAAATGGATATATATGTAAATATGTTAGATGACAAAGGTGTGTTAAAGCTCATGAAAGAGCTTCCTTTATGTACTGACCTTTATATTAAATAAATATTTTGGTTTCATTGCTATATATTTTAGTAGAATTATGACCTAGTTATCTCGCGAATCAATCAAATTGGCTATAGATATTTAAGAAAGGTATGCTAATTTATAAGTAACAACTCTCAAGTATTATGTCATGACTTAAGTATGATGTTGTACTTGGGACGATGTTACAACAAGAAATCAAGAAGAAAAAACTTGTGTTTTTGTTTTAATGTGTAATTTGGTGTTATCTTGTAGTTAAATTAGTTCTAGTGTAAGTTATTTTGATGAAACTTATGTGAGTATTTTCTTTTATATGATGGCTGAAAAGAGGGGTTTAGAAAAGGCCCATGGGGTTTTAAGAGTTATTATGTAGAGCAGCACACTTATCTAATGGGTAAACAGGTGTCTTTACCTCTTTTGGTAATATTCCTTTTACCAAAAATGGTTGAAACCAACTTTTAAACATATTTTATTTTTAATGAAGAATCTATCATAGATTAATTACATTAACCTCCCATCAGGTTGGTAATCAATCTAATTAGTGATTAAGCATCTCTAACTTGGGTATTTATGGTATAACTCATTTTTAAAATTGTTGCCATTTATAGTAAATTACCAGTTAAGCTTATTTTATTATTATCTTGGGAATCCTATGTCAATTATTTATGTCTAATCCATAATTAGTGTATTAACCCTTGATTAGCTTTTATTAGATCACTTAATCATGATTTAATTGGTTTTTGATCATAGTTTTATTATTATGTTGACTATTTCATATTTTAGTTGACTTTCTCATGATTTTATTGACTTTTACAAATATTTGACTTAGGGTTGAATTTGACTTTTTGGTTGACTTTTGACATGAGAATTTGACTTTTTGACTTTGACCTTTGACCTTGACTCTTAGCTAACACTTAACATTTTATATTGACTTGCCCTTGATTGAGCGAAAGTTTAATAGTTTTCAAGCGAAATCGTTTACTTGGGTCATTACTGAGTAAACCTTCATTTAGAATGAAAAATGGGGATGTTACACCTTTACCCCTTGCCACAAATCAATGACCTGTTTGATCAGCTCTAGGGAGCTAGGTGCTTCTCCAAGACAGAATTGCGATCAGGCTACTATTAGTTGAAGATTAAGGCCGATAATGTGCCCAAGACAGCCTTTAGGACATGTTGTAGACACTATGAGTTCTTAGTGATGTCCTTTAGGTTGACCAATGCCCTTGCAACTTTCATGGACCTTAGACACTATGAGTTTTGTAACGCCCGGGGATCGCGAAGTCGGGGAGTGATCGCCGGTGCAAAGAGGCACGGACAAGGAGCGGCTCCCGGCAGACTTCAAAAGCGGAGGGGTACATGAATGAACCGATTACACACCCGAATGAGAGGGATCCTAAGACTGTATAGGTATGGGACTATACAGTTGAGGAGGGCTTATATGAATTGATTTGTACTACCTATACCAACAAGATGCATCTTCTTTTCGGTAGCCCAAACTGAAAGAACTCCACAGTTAAGCGTGCTTGACTTGGAGCAATTTTGGGATGGGTGACCTCCTGGGAAGTTTTCCCATGAAGTGTGCAAGTGAGGACAAAGCACGCTGAAAAGACCCGTGTTGGTTTGTGGGGACAGTCGTCAATCCATAAAGCAGCAGGGGATGTTACAAGTTTTTAGTGATGTCCTTTGGGTTGACCAATGCCCTTGCAACTTTCATGGACCTGATGAATAGAGTTTATAGGCTCTTTCTAGATCACTTTGTAATAAGCATTCAGATCTATGTATACCTAACCTCATTGTTAAGCTCACTTGCTCAATTATTCATATCCATATTCAGGTACTCATGTCATACTAGAACCAAACTACCATTATATTATCAATTCAAGTCTTTGGCTCATTTCCAGCAATTGGGCAGATTTCACACCATTGTAGCACAATTTTATTTACACATCAAACAATCAATTCAGAGGCTATAAAAATTATCCAAGATACTTCAATGTATCCCCAAGGTTCTGTAAAAATTTCAGGGTAAAAAGAGTTCTCTAACTATGTTAACAAAATTAGACAAATTTGGTGGTCAGAAACCACTTAACCTCAGCTCAAGAACCAAAATTCATAATTTTTAACCCTAGCAATTGAACCCAAAAAATTTGAAATACCCAGAAAATCCTAGTAAAACCTTAACATGTCTCTAATACCCTGTAAAAATTTCAAGTGATGATTCCATCATTTGATATGGTAACAAAATTAGCAAAATTTATACCTTTTGTTCCAACACTTCAGGCAGCATAGCTTAATTTCAGTTCTTGATTTTTCTAAGGTAGTTTGACTCAAAATAAAAACCCAAGAAAATTCGTGGGACTAGATAAAGATGTTAAATCCAACATATATTTTTTTCAGTTAACGAAAATGCCCACCACAAGCCTAGAAAATTCGTGAACAAATACTGGTTGCACAAAAACTGAAATTCCAGCAACATGGTTGAAAACCTCTTTTAACAAAAATGATTTCTAACATCATCCAAACTCTCCACCAATTTAAAAACATTGATATCTATCTATCATCAACCAATATATCCAGAAAATTCCAGCCAATTTCAATCAGAAACAATCAAAACAAAATTGGAAAGAAAAGTGAATAAATAAAACCCTACTTTGAAAGCTTTTGAGCTTGATACTTCAAAGGATGTTCTAAGTGATCTCCCTTCACTTCAAAACACCAATTTCAGTCCTAAACCTTCCTTAGGCAGTGGGGAAGTGAGGTATTAAGGTGAGGATTTGAGATTTCAATCGGTTAGATTTATAGGGTTTGAGATGTAGAACAAGTTTTGTGAATGAAACTCATGGATTCAACAAGTCTAGGCTTAGGAATTTGAGGTTGGAAACAAGGTTTCAAGGTTTTTGTGAAGAGAAAAATGGAGTTCTCTGCCTTCTCCTTGCTGGACGAGACTAGAGGTAAGGAATTAATGAAATTAGGTGAGTTGTGTTTATCTTATAAGGTGATAAAATTATTATTCTAATATAAAGCCTAAACTTTTAATAAAAAGAAAGTAATATGGATGGCTAAGATTGGATCTTGTTACTCAAGATTGAATCTTAGCCATTCCTTTAATTGAAATGGATAAGCATTCTCTTTTTGTAAAGCTCAAACTAGCTTTCGGTATTAGAAATCGCACACCGAAATTTTACCGAACGGGTAAAACAGTGTACCCAGGAAATCAAACATTGCCCGAAAAATATTTTCGGGTATAAAATCTTTAATTCTACCTATTTCTAACCATAATCATATAATTTCTCAATTTTGGGTATCTCCAGGGCCCAATTCTAGGATTTTGACTGTCCCGGCGAGCCTGCGGAGCCCGTAAAACACTATTTATGTTTTTTTTTTTTACAAAATTGTTGGACCGTCCTCATCATTGTTAAAACTGTCAAATTTTTGAAATTACGACTAATAAAGTTCAAATTAATTTTTAACTAATATTTAGGGTGTTACATAACATTATTAATAAGTTCACATAATATAAATAAGATCAAATCATAAACATTTCATCATTATTTGGGCTAGTTCAGCATGCTGCCAAAATTTCATGAAGAAAATCATGGAACTTCTAATAAATCTCATAAAAACAGAGCCAAATACATTTTCAAAATTATTTTAATATGTCTATGAGACCCTATAAAAATTTCAAAGGAAAATAAGGTCTCTATCTATATAAAAAAATTTACACAATTTCGAAGGTCAGAAACTACACAGTTTCAGCCAACAGCCAGAAGTCTTAATTTTTCTATCCTATCAAATGAACCTAGAACTTCATACAAACAACTACGTTGGACCTCAATATGTCCTCAACTTTATGTGAAAATTTCAGCTAATAATTCAATCATTTGCTAGGGTACCAAAATTATACAAATTTAGTACTGCAAATTGGATTGTGTAGGTAGAAACCTTGACCTATTTGGTTTTCTATTTTTTAAAAATAGCAGAAGTGCTTGAGATGAGCCAAGAAAATTTCAGGAAACACTTACATATGTTGGCTTCATCATATAAAAATTTCAGCCCATATTCATGTCTCTATATTAGTCATAAAAATCATGTAAGTTGAGCTACTTGCTAAAAATCTGAGATTCAGCAACTTAGTTCACAACATGTTTTGGGAAAATTGATTCTCTAACATCATCAAACTCTCTACCAAAATTCATATATCAATATTCATATGTTATCAATCACTAAAACAAAAAACATCAAGATCAATCAAATCAGAAATTTCCAGAATAAATTTGAAAGAAAAGTGGATAGATAAAGCCCTACTTGACTCTTGAAAGCTCTTGTTCTTATTCTTGGCTTCCTTTAAGAGTTCTCTACCCAATTCTTGATCTACCCCTTCATACCTTCTTCTAACAAAGCAGGAATAGCAGCTAAGATGGTTGATATGATGAGGTGAGGATTTGATAATATGAGTTGATTTGAGGTTGCAAGGATAGTATGTAGGTTAAGCCTATGGTTATGGAGTTTTTGGGTGAAGTTTATGATTTCTAGCTAGGGTTCTTGTTGTTGCTAGAAGAAGAAGATGAAAGTGGCTGCAAAATGGGTGCTTGGCTGAAATTTGAGGGGAGAGAAATGTTAAGACGTTTGTCTTATAATGTTGTGATAATTGTGTAATAAATGAAATTGATAAAATGGTTTTTCTTCAAGATAAATGCATGCAATTTTAGGAACATCCTATTGGCTCCTAGGAAAGGCAATGGTGTGGCTTCTTCTAAGCCACACACTTGTCCTACTAGGTGTCCACCTCATACTTCAATTTCCATACAATGTAAGAAATTACACATTGTAATTTAACTAAATGGGTAAAATACCGTACCTGTAAAATAGATATTGCCCGAAATTAAATTCTGAATCTAAAAACTTCATTTCTAACCCTTCTTAATCTTACTGCTATATTTTCTCAGTCTCGGGCATCTTCGAAGCCCCATTCTCGGGTTTTGGTGGTCACGACTGGCTTGTAGGGCCGCACGATCACTATTCACTTTTTTGTTTTGTGCATCTCCTCAAGTTGTTCTTACCTCAACTAATCCTATCAGAATCATAAAATTCTAATTAATAAAGTCTAGTAAAATTTTTGAAGTAATTTTGGGGGTGTTACATACTAAACGAAATTGCACTGTGTTATCATTGACTGCACTCACTGCAACAAGGCTGTTTTGTAGAATTTCCCAACAACAACACCTAACCTGTATTTCATGACTCTCCGCCCATCTGGGGCTTTTCCGACAACACAGGTAGGTCCAAGGGGACCCTAGGGCAGTACAGGACTTATCCACTGCCACCTATATACCAAGTATTAGGAAAAAGTAGCAGATATTTTGCACATCCGACACATAAGTTGCACAACATGTTATCTTCTAAAATTTTTCAAACCTGAGTATTGACCAAAACAAACTTGAAAGATAAAATGATCCTAGAACCAAAATAGTTATGCCATCATACAAGGAAAAGGAATAAAAGAAACGTAACACCATTTCGTGCAACGTTAACAATTTATATTTTGAAATAAAAAAATTAACAACTATTATATTAATAAAATAATATAACAATCCCCCACTTATTTCAAAATTAAATTCATTAATATAAAATATTTGGGTTAATTATGAATGTGTTAATGCATCAAATCTGGTGTCCTTTGGATGATGAACCAGTCCTAGATAGATAGCACTTTAAGTTACAATATAATTGGTGAAGTAGAACTTCTATGAACCAACACATTTTTAAAGTAATTATCTGATCACATTTACACCCCCACTTATTCCTTGCTGTTATCCCTGTGTTGCACTTTTATGCCATGCGCATGACTAGTATTTATGAGTGCTTTAGAGACTTAGCCACTGTCTTATAGGAGTGGCCCCACTCCTACACTCATATAGGTGATTTTCATCAAGTGTATACTATACTTTATACACCAACCATAATCAAGGGCTATGAAATTCATTAAAACCGTTAAGCTTACCCTCATAATAATGCACTCTAGCATAGCCCATTTCTCACACCATCGGAACGAACATAAAATATGCTAACAAGAACTAACAGATGACTTTTTATTACTCATATGAACCTTTTTCATAGGATCTATACTCACAAAGGTTAGGTTCTTATCAGCGTTAATTTCAAATTGGCTAAAGTCCTATTCCCCTCTATGTGGCACTTACAAAATTCCTCCCAAGAGGCTTAGTCTGAAGATTAGCTAGATTCAACTCTGACTTCACATAATCAATGGATATTACTCCATCTTTCAGCAGCTGCTTTACCACTTAATGTCTCAACCTTATGTAACATCCTCTTAATTTCTGTGTTCTACCTAGGCTGTGACCCCTTAACTAAGAGTATGCTACTACATTCTATATTCATGTGTCGTGAGATATAATTATATTTATTGATTGTAAGATTGTATCCAAATTAATTATTTGGTATTCACCTCACAGTAATACAGAGCATTAGTACATCGAAATATTAGGAAGAAAGTAATGTAAAATAGAGTATCATATAATTTTCTGTGATTACTATAAACATCAGTAATTTTATTTATGAACATAAGGGCTAACAGCCATTTCAGTACATACATATAGCGTATAGCCAGCTAGGATACAGTACATAAAAGCATCAAGCCCTCACAAGGACCGCCAACATGCATCAAAATATAAGACATACTCCTGCTCTAAAGAAAACCTATCAAAAAGTCATGTATAAAGGTTTTCCTATCAATCAAGTCTGACAAATAGCAGGCATCTATCACACTACTAAAAAACATAACATGAACGTCTAGCTATTCCTGAAAGTCATAGTAGCACTCTAAAGAAATCCATTCACCATCAGGATGATGGCGTTACCTCCCGAAGGGGAGTCAGGGTCAAAAGCTAAGCTATCATTAGGGGCGGACTGTGGTGTTTGTAACACCCTAATATTTAACTCAACATGCCTAGGACGCATTTAAGTTAATTATTAGTTATTACTCTTTTGTTCCAGTTTTTAAACTCAAAACTTCTTGAAAATATTTTAGTGAAAATATGGGTAAATTTTTTTTTTGGAACTTAAATACCAAAACATGAGTCACAAGATACTAAGTATCTAACGTCATTCATCTTGCCTGCATAAGAGAGATGTTAGAAACAAATAACAGGTAAAAACAATAATACAACCATGGCATAACATAACTTAAATAATAATAACATATCAATGACTATATCATTATAGTGATGTCTTATAAACATAAGGACATCAATAGATATCTATCAATAGAATACAAACTGATAAACGAGACACGATCACTCTAAAAACAAATATCCAAAGGGAAACTATCTCCGTAGCTCCTCATCCAGTCTCAAGGTAAATCATGAACTACACCATCATTCATGTCTGGAGACCACGAGAAAAAGAAAAGGGATGAGAAACTTATACAAGAATCTTAGTAGGGCTTCCCGACTCTAACACAAGTGTCATCATCATCATCCCCAAGAACCTCGGGTTTCATTATAAAAAGGTGAGCATGTATAGAGTTCATTTATTAAGTTCTAAATACCATTAGCCGAGGCTCATATCTTTTAGCATGAGTCTTAATGTCATGAATGCAACATACTAGTCATGAATACATGTCAATATCATATACAAAATATCATAGAATTCATAAAACATTGCATATGATATAAAGAACATAGAATCATGATCATCATTGTAACATCCTAATTTTTAATCCAATACTCCTAGAACGTATTTAGATTAACCATTAGTCGATTACTCTTTTAGTCTCATTCTTTAAAACCTTTCTTTAAAATACTTAGCAGAAAATGCGAATAAATTTTTCTTTTTGGAACTTGAAAACAAAACGCGAGCCATGCACTAACCTAACGTTCGTCATAACCCTAACGTCCAAGAAAAAGTAATCACGCTATACATAATCATGAAATGTAGTATTATACATAACAACATAATATCATCACATCTTCATAGATACATAAATTACTAGCATCATTTACATCAAAACATGCACATATATATGGAGTGTTCTTTATCCACCTAGAATGGTGGATAAGTATCAACCTAAAAGCTAAACTATCTATGCTTCCGCAGTGACCCTCTGCTCCACTTGCTAGTATGACCCTTAAGTACAAGCCTTAGAAGAAGTCATAAACCTTGTTGTAACCCTCGTCTGGAGACGACACGGAAGAAAAAAAAGGGATGAGAAACTCATTCAAGATTCTCAGTAGGGATTCCCAACTCTAACACAAGTGTCATCGTCATCGTCCCCAGCCCCGTCAATTTTAATTATGAAAAAGGTATACATGCATAAGGTTTGGTTTTAGACTTTTCAAATCTATTTATCCGAAGTGGGTGTCTTTTAGTATGAGTCTTAATGACATGAATGCAACAGATATTTGATGAATGCATGACAATGCCTGTGAACACCTAATTTTGTCCGGCCTTAAAATAAAAATCAAAATTGACATATTTTTAGAATTTAGCCTATTTCTAGACTGATGATAGTGAATTTAGTTTAGACCTTGTTTTTAGTTTTTTTTAATTATTATTGTTGTTTTATGTTTTGACCTATGTAAAAAAAAAGTCCAAGTGTTTCAGTCCATTTCCAATTGTAAAAAAAAAATCAATTCAGCCCATTTCAAAAAACAAAAATTGTGTTCAGCCCATTGAATAAAAAAGAGAAAAACCAATCCATTTTGTTTTAGCTCATTTCCATTCTACAAAAAGTGTTCAACCCATTTCCGATTGCAAAAAATAAATAAATAAGAATAAAAAAAGGGAAAATAGGCTGGCTGTCATAGGCTCCCACATTCCCTGTCTCCTACACTCCCTGCCAAAGACATGTGAAGCTAAGGATGATAGAAATCAAAAGAGTGGCAAACATGATAATGAGGTTCCTGTGGCTAATTGATTTTTTTTTCTCTTTACAAATTGCTTGAGCTGGAAAAGGGGGAGATGATTCTGGCATCAGAGAGGAATGAGTATATATACATTCATCACCAGTAACAAAGAAAAAGGGCGGGTTAAAAAAAGGGGGGGGGGAACGGACACAACAACAAAAACTCTAGACAACCCACAACCAACCCAGCACACCCATTTCCATTCTACATCCTAAGCTTAAACCTCAGCCAAACACAGATTAAATCAAAACCAAAAACACAATCCAAAGTTTATTAATAGACAACAGTCCAATTCCACTTACAAAGTCTCAATCCACACATTAGAGCGAAATTTAATGGTAAAAAAAAAAAATTAGAAGCTGCAAGGGTCGCTGGCAGCACCACTGCCACCGCTGTGGCCACTGGCATTCCTATTTTCCTTTCTTCCTCTTCTTCCTACCACTGTTTTCCTCTTCCCCTCTCTTCGTGGACACATCCATCACTACCATATTCTTGAGCTTCCTGAAAATTCCAATTTCAGATCACAATCAAATATAAATACCATTTCTTTCAATAACGAAAAAAAGAGAACATAAACTAAACAAAAGAGAAGGAAAGGAAATAAGCAGAAAATAGGAAGAATCACTGTGATCTCAGTCGCACGAGGTCCTTGCCACACAGATCTGAAGCTTCCTCACGCAACGGTTCTCCTCCAGGAATCACCACCATCATCAACACCCTTCATTGCTCAAAATCCACACACCCACACCACAAGCCTCCACCACGGTCAGCCCCCAAGCCGGTCACCCAGTCTGCACCACCGCGCGGTGGCCGGATCTTTCTCCCTCTAGTGCAGGCTTCTGCTTCCTTCCTTCATCATCGCAAAGCTCTAGCCGGCTTCCCTTCCTCGCCACTGCGCCGTGATAACTTGAGCCATCATCCTCTTTCTGGCGTGATGCGTGCGTCTTGTTTGCGGTGGGCGACCTTTCTTTGTTTCCCTTACTTGTAGTCGTGGATATCTCTTTCCTTCTCACTCTTTGTTTCTTCCTCCATTTTTTTCATTCTCTCTCTCTCTTGGTCTTTCTTTTTGTATGTGAATGTGATATTGTGTGTGTACCGCATGTGTCAGTGTCAGTGTTAGTGCTAGTGCTAGTGTGCGTGTGTATTGGAAAAGAGTACAGGAAGGGTAGAATTAGGTTGATAAAATTAAATTAGGTTAAATAAATTAAATTAGTAAAATTAGGTGTAAGGAAAATAAAAGTGTATTGGTTTTTTTTTTAAGTTAGTGTTATTTTTTTTGGAATAAATTTTGAGTTTGTTTGTTTGGATTTGGTTTTTTTTGTTGGTCTAGTGTTTATTTTATTTTTACGTTTTAGGTTTATTTGTTTGGGTTAAGTTTAGTTTGGGTCAAAAATATAAAACAAAAAGTTTCATTTATTTTGGATTAAAAATAAATTCCAGTTTTTTTATTTTACTAGTTGTCTTATTTATTCAATTAATCGATAAATTATGTTTCTTAAAAATGGGATTAATTGAGTCGGGATGACTTGTTAATTACATATTTTAAGATATTTCAGTTGTGATAGCTTAATATTTAAAATCTCTTTTCAAAAATGGGATTAATTTAACCGTGACAGTTTGTTAATTCTGTGTTTTGGAATGTTTTAGCTGTGACAGCTTGATATTCAAATTTCTTTTCACAAATAGAGTTAATTTAACCGCGACGGTTTGTTAACTTTATGTTTCATAATATTTTAACCGTGACAGCTTAATATTCTAAAACTCCTTTCCAAAATAAGATTAAACAACACACAAAATCATTTTCTATAGAACTACGTGACTTTGAATTCTTTATTACACTAGGGGATACGTAGGAGCAGGCGATTTCGATCCCTGTCAAGTTAAAATTAATTTTTCATAATTCATATTCTTTGTAATTTTTTTAAATATTTTTTTTACTTGCAATTTTTTAATGCAATTTCTGTATTTTATTGTATTTATAAATAATTTCTCTAATATATTTTTTTGAAATATTTTATTTAATATTCATTTATGTGGGGAATTTTAGATAAAGATGTTAATTTAACCGTGACGGCTTGTTAACTCGATATTTCGGGCATTTGAGTTGTGACAGTTTAATGATCCGAAAATTTTCCTAAAAATATTTGTTTTTTTCTTTATAAAAAATAAATTTCTTTTTTATCTTATTTGTAAATATTTATAATTTATATTTTCATTTTCAATTTAAATTTATTCATTTATTTATCAAAATTTTTATTTCAAATAAAGAGGTTAATTTAGCCGTGACGGCTTGTTAACTGGATACCTCGGAACATCTGAGTTGTGACAACTTGGTATTCTCTTTTCTTATAATAAAATAAAAATAAATATGTTTCAAAAGATTATTAATAATTTGCACAAATCAATTAAAGGTACCGTCTAAAAGTGGGTGTATTAGGGGTACGTAGGATTAAGTTCCTACCCTTCCCTATGCATAACCGACTCCCGAACTCAAATCTGGTTTCAAAGACCATTTTCTGAAATAAAAAAGGTTTTTCCATGTTTTCCCAATTTAAATAAACTTGGTGGCGACTCCATAATTTTCAAAATAAAATTCTTTTTGTCATCGTCCCATCGCGACCCCGGTTACGACAGATGGTGACTCCACTGGGGATAGGTTGAGAGTCAAGCCTAAGGTAATTGATTGTGCATATTATGATAACCTCACTTGTTCTTTCTCTTTCATTTTATTTTATTTGTTTAATTGTCTATTGTTCTCTTTTTATGCTAGAATATGTTGACATTGTATTTGTTTAGCCTTTTTGTTTCTTTTATTATGACAACCCTAGGATAGAAGACTTTTTATTTGTTTCTTTGTGAAAACCTTAGGGTAGGGGACTGTCGTTGGTTCTATATATACTTGTTGTTTGTATTTATTTTGCAGGTATTTACCATGGGTAGTTTTAGGATTTCAGGTTTGTATGCTCTCTTCACACACAACACTTACACATTAATCACACACAAGTGGGGCCCTATACCCGAGTCTGAGTGCAACTTGAGATAGGTAAGAGATTGTGTAGTGGTAGCCATTTTGGATATTCATCCTGTTTGGTTATCACGAAGATCTCGTCTAGAGTGTGACTCTTTCGTAAATGTCCTACACCTAGCGATTCATCTGCTGTTGTAGATAATATTTCAAAATGAGCCTTAACTCTAGAGGCCGCAGAATCCTGAAAATATAGACCTACTTGGTGAAAATGTTCACAAAGTAGAACAACCATAGGACCTTAGGATTAGCCTCTATAGCTCACCTCAAATAGGACACAAAGGGAGCATGCTCTTTCTTTGACTCATTTCTTCTTCAACATGCTCAAGGTATTTATTCCCTCTTCTTTTTATCCATGATCTTTTTTTTTAAAAAAAAATAAATGATAACAAAAGTGAAAATTTCTTTTCCATTTTGGTTTGTTGTTCGATTCAATTGTTCAATTGACTAAGTTCATCCTTTTTCATATTTCTTTATTCTTTCAAAAAAAATTGAAGGCTTTTGTTGGATAAAAGAAAGTATTAAGTTATCACTACTTGCATCATCTTTGACATCATTTTATATACTTCTTGCATATAAAAATAAAAAATATATTTATTTTATCTCCATTTGAGCATCAAAATTTTGTTTTATTGTGTCCTTTAACCATTATGTTTTGATGATATTTTGTACTTTAAAATTTTTTGTGTGGATTATTTACATTTCGCATTTTTTTCCCTTTGCCTTGATTTGCCACATTTCTGAAAGATAAAAAATTAAAAAAATAAAAACAAAATTTGCTTTTTTTGCTTCATTTCAAACATAAATAAAGGTTTGTGTTTTGCACTTAAGCATGAGTTTTCTACATCCAAGATAATTTCTTTCTGTTCATCATAAAAGAAAAACAAAAAAAAAGTTATCTTTTGAACCACTACATTTAGTAACTCTTCATTTCATATTGTTATAATTTGATGCATCTTTTTTTAAAAAAAAATCTCATTACATTTGTTCCTGTAGCTTCACTTCATACCTTTTTTTATCTTACTTGATTTGATGCATAAGAAAAAAATTATTGCATTTATCCATGGAGCTTCCCTTCACATCATTATCCTTGACTTGTAGCATTCTTTTTTAAAAAAAAGGTGGTAAGAAAAACATTATCATTTCATCCATCCATGAAGTTTTGCATTATCTCATGTCATGTAGCCTTGATTTGTTGCATGAATAACAAAAAAAAAGAGAGAGGAGAAAACACTACCATTGCATGAGGTTTTGCATTGTAGCATGTTTTTATAAAAAAAAAAATCCTTATACATACTCAAAAAGTTTGGCATCATATCATTTCCTTTTCATTTTCATAGTTAGTAGGAAAAAAGGAAAAAAAAGGGCATCATCCTTGTATCTTCTCACAAAGCTTTTTATCATATCATATTTTTAACTGTTGCATCAGTAGAAAAGAAATCCTTACATTTGATCATATATTTTTGCATTATATCATGATAATGTATTGTATTGATTTGTTGCATATAAAAAAAAAAGAGTGCACCCTTGAATGAGATTTGGAAATGTTTTTTTTCTTATAATCAATGTCTTTTTCTCTTTTCCTAATTCTCTTGATTTGGTGCCCTTTCTTTAAAAGAAAAAAGAATAAAAGAAAAAAAAGAAAAAGAAAAATGTTTTTGAAGTTTTGCATTCCGTACTTTGGCATAGAATATGTTTGGTAGTTTGTCATTCCAAAGTTGCTCCATTTGTTGAATTGCATAAAAGAAGAAGAAAATAATAAATCCTAGTGCTTTTCAGTTTAACATGTTTGTTTTGTATTTGATCTCACATTTTTCTGTCATCATAATTTGCTATATTGTAAAATAAAAAACAAAGAACCATTTGTATCTTTGTATCATTCAAGCGGAAAGTAGTGTTTGGGAACCGTTTGTTTCATGTTTTGTTACACTGAAAAAAAAGAACATTGTATACATGTTGGCTTTCAATAAGAATTTGCACAATTCATCTGAAAATATTTCATTTTGCATTCAGGGAGTGTTCATGCTACATAAAAATTTGTTATTAACATGATTTTCCTGTATGTGTGAACTCTTCATGATTTTGTACTCATCTTAGCACATATTCAATTACTTATCATTTTCATTACAAAAAAAAAAGAGAAGAAAAAAAGAGCTTCTTTGTATTTACTCTTGCATGTAAGAAAGTTTTGTGTTTACTCATTTAACATGGTCTTCTGACATGTCGATTTGATTCGTTGCATTAAGAAATCTAAAAAAAAAAAGAAGAATAAGTGGATTTCAATGTCTTCCTCATGACGATGTTTAATCTTGTACATTTTAACATGATCCCATTACATTTGAAAACTTCTCATGATTTTGCATTCACTTGAGCACAATTTGTTTTCCATCTTTTGTAGCTCTTCATGTTCAAAAGGATGTGTGCCTTGGCAGTCATTCTAGATAATGAAACTTTGCACACTATATTCCAATATGTAATCATTAGTTTAGATAGTTCCTTATTTGATTATGTCATTTATCACTTCAAAAAAGAAAAAACCTTTATGTTCTAGCATAGGATAAGCTTTATATTGTGATTTTTTTTTTGTGAATTAAATAGTTTTCACTTAGGCATTGTCTAGATTGTGTTGCTTCATACAAAAATGAAAAAAGAATTGCATCTATCATTTGTTCATCTTTATGCATTTGTCCACTTGTTTTGATTTAAAAAAAAAATCCCTTCCATTTCTTCGTTAAGCTTTTTCATTGTATAATCACCTTTTGCATTTGAATTGTTTTTTTGCCTAAAATCAAAAAAGATATAAAAAGAAAAAGAGCATCATTGCATCTATTTGTATTTGCTTTTATGTTTGGGCATTTGTCTTGAATTGTTGGAAAAATCTGTAAAGGTTTTAATCTTTGTGCATCTTAGCATCCTTACATGTGCCATCTTTTTGTGAGGTTTTACATCATACCATACTTTGGTGCATTCTCTTGATTTGTTTCTAAAAAAAAAAGAGCATCCTTTCATCTGTTCATGAAGTTTTGCTTCAACGTAAAAGAAAAATAGCATTTCAACATTTTACCATATGATAATGTCTCATGAATGGAAGTTATCCTTAACATTGCATCCACTCTAACATGTTCTTCATGTACAACATGGTTCATCATTGTCATATCATTCTATTTTGTTAGTTGCAAAAAAAAAAGGCGAGGCATTCATTTTAACTTTTTTTTTCATATATATAGTGGCTTGTCATTTCCATTTCATTTTATTTGTTGCATTACAAAAAAAAAAACAAGAATGATGAGTTCAAAAAAAATTGAAAAAAAAACAAATGTAATTTTTCTGAGTTTGACTTCCTCATTGCGCGGGTTTTCTACATTAGGAACTATCTCATTTGATTTGTAATGATTTGTTACATTTCAAAAAAACAAAAAACAAAACAAAAGTTTGCATTCCCCAATTTAGTTTGATTTTCTCGTATTTAGAAATAGAGCATCTCTTATTTTCATTTTCACATTGCAAAAAAAATTCACATAAATAATGATTGATGTTTATTCATGTCATGCCTTTGGAAAGCTTTGAACGATCTTTTGAATAGCAATACGAGATTATTGTATTTGGAATCTTTCTTTCAATAAAAAAAAATGGACCATGGTGCTTCTGAAGAGAGTGAATGTTACCTAAATTCAAATTCTTGAGGTCATATCATAAAATTTCAAAGGAGATTAAGAGGAATTTGGGTTATCAGTTGATGGAGCATGGAAAGGCACAATCATATGATTGAGAGACATGAAAGCTAAAGCAAATTGTGAAAGAAAGTTTGGGGACTCTGGCAAATGAATGAAGAAATGCTGAAAATTTTGAAGAAAAATGAGGGCAATTTGAAGCTCCAATGTCATGGTTTAAGCAGAAATGGATGATTGAAGGAAAAATTGAGTTGCTAGCAAATGAGCCACATTCGGGACAAAATGAATCAAAAGCAAATCATGTATAATGCATCCCCTAATTCATATCTAACAATCTCCCCTTATCTACTAAACTTTTCCTCATCAAACCTTAATATTTATCCTTTACCATGACAAACATGTTCACCCTTCATAACCATACACTTTTACCTAGTTATTTTCACCCCATCATATCCCTTTCATCTCGTCTCAATTAACCAAGGCACCTTCATTCACCAATGAAATCCATAAAACCAAAAAATGCTCTTGTCGTCTATCCCTTTTTGCATGATTTTTGCTTGATGATTCCTTTTATCCCAGAAAAGATCTAGAGCCTAGTGAAACCACCACTCCCAGCAGTGGTTAATCTCAACCTTCCTAACCATTTTTATCCATTGGGGGAGTGTGAAAGTTTAAAAGATGTTTGGAGCATTAAATTCTTTCAGTTCTTTGTCTTCCAACCTAAGGAAAAGAAAAGGAAAAGAAGAGAATGTAATGTTTTCATGTCCTTCAACCATGTGGGATCCCTTAGTGATATTGGATTGATTCTTTTATCAAGTGGATACCATGAATTGGTACTTCAAGCTGGTCAAAATTATGAGCTTTTGTTCACTTTCTTGAAGCATTAGAATAATGGATGGCATGGATTTCAATGAATCAGATTTTTTCCATAATTTTGTTCATGTTGTTGCTGCATAATGTTATGTCCTACTCTTTCTACGTCTTGGCCGTCTTGTTGCTATTGCATCACTTCGTTCATATCAGTGTTTTGTATATTTATCCATAGTGTCTTCCAAAAGTTTTCATTTCATGCCCTTATTCATGCTAATCACCATATATTGTCAGTCTTGTCAATCATTATCATGTCCATTCATAGTGTATTAGTCCTACAGACCCCTGTCATCCTCACCTTTGTTGCATATTGTCATCTCATTTTTGCCACAGTCTACATTATCCATTAAAAATGTCTTTTGTATTGCCTGGTGAACAAAATAATTGGAAACTCATTGGTTGATCATGGTAATCCATGGGACAAATGTAACACCCTAGTAATTAACCAGATACACCTAGGTTGAATCTGATTAATGACTAGACTTTACTCCTTACTTTGGTTCTTTCTTCATAATTTGAAAATACTTAGTGAAATTACGAGCCATTTTTTTTTAAAACACATAATTGAAAACGTGAGCCGAGTACAACGTGAACGAGTAAGCGGAGTATAATAAGATGTTTAAGAATATATCACATCATATCACTTAGGCTCCATCATATAACATCCATAAGCACATTATAGCATATATTTACATACAATAACCTCACTCAAAGGGTGGGTTATGTTCATACATCATTATCTTATGCAAACCCATAAAAGAAAATATACTTAAGGAAATACATGCCCCTAAACTAGATAACTCCATAAGCCGGGAAGGTTATCCTAAAACTAGGGTGCATGATCACACATAAATCTACTAAGAACCCTCTATGGCCCTTGTCACGAAAATGGGGAATAAATCCGATCCATCGATGAGCTCCTCGGAGAGGACACACGAGATGCACTAGGTGGGAGTCGCATGGACGGCCTTCTTGCTAACCTCGGCTGAACAACTGCTTCCTCACTACCCTCTCTTACGTGTGGGAGTAGGAGCAGAGCTCTCAGAATATACATGAGTAGGAGTGTCCTCTGAAGGATCAGTTTCAGAATATCTCGTCTCGAGAACATACTCTGGAAATCCATGGACAGCAGATGAAACGGGATAAGAACGTAACATCCTTTCATCAAGTAGACGTGCATGTTCGAAAACCATTTCATCGCCATAGGGAGAAGTAGGAGAAAATCGATAACTAGAGACAGGATGTGCAAATGGATGACCTATGTAAATAAAAACACGAATCACAAGACCTCCTTCAAAATGATACGAGCGATGCAGCGGATCATAGTGAAATTCCCAAGTAGGGGTATCAACGAACAGGACGAATGTCGCCATCTGAATCTGGAGACAATGGCGGAAATAAAGAAAAGGGAGTGAGAATCTTGCTAAAGAATTCTCAGTAAGGTACCTCCTTCTACAGTGTCATCATCAAAGTCCCAGGAACCTCGGGATTATTCTAAAATAGTGAGCATGCAAAGATTCATTTTAAGTTCGGACAAATACTTAACCGAGGTTCGTCAATTTTTAATCATGCGTCTTATAATGCATCATAATCTTAACATGTCATATTTACAATGAACTTTTCCTTTATCATTACATCATTTTCCTCATCATCATTATCAAATAACATGCATAAAAGAACGTCATATAATATTAGCTACATGTGGACATAGTGCACATATTTCATTTCTTTAGTGCCTTAGGTGACTTAAAATCTTATCATCATCATTATTTTCCTTAGGCCACCCTATACTCCACCCTTTTGGGAGTAATTTAGGTTATGAGCTCATACTTTACTAGTCGTCACTAGCATATACTTATGCCTTTTGATAAGCTAAAGTCCCGACTCTACCCTTTTGAGAGAACGGGTTAGGGAGCTAAAATCACCTTTTCACCACCTATAGTCCGATGGTTCCAAAGGATCATTTTCTTATAAGTTTAAGTCACCATTAAATCTTTGCATGTTATATCATAATACAATTCATAAACATCATAACATTTTCTCATTTATAGTCTTAAGCTAGAATAATATATATCAAGCTGTAATCATGCATATGGGAGATTCCCGGGAAAGAGAGGTGGGTCACAATGGACAGGCTTAAATACCAACTCTTTCCTTACCCTCAACCATTCCAAATTACACTTTTACAATGATACGCTTTCTTCTAGCAACAAAGGTAAATTTTACATAAAAAAGAACATTTCATGTATAAGCATTCTCATTATTTGCAACAACAACTATAACATGCAAGCCAGGAAATCATTCAATAAGCATCCAATCCTTACATAGAATTATCAATTATAGAACTAATTAGTTACTAAACCAATTATGAATCATTCTCTTAATAATAAACCATAATTATCACAACTTCAATCATATCAAATCATTATCACACATTGATACTAAACTCAGATCAGTGGCCGAATCATGAACCTCATGCAATTACATAGAATCATATTTTAAGTGCATATAAAATACTAGTTCCAGTAAAATCCTTGCAAAGCCTTAAAACTCATTTAGAAACTAGTTCTTTTGTCAAATTTGGGAGGATCTTCACAATTAAAATTCTCACTTAAGATAAAAGGAGTAAGTCTTGAGCTTTAGAGATTTAGGTGACATCTTAGAATTATAAACATGCTATGCAACCTTATTTTAATCTTATCTTTATAAGGTGATAGCTTGGAATTATAAACATGATATGCAATTCCATTTCTTTATCTTTAAGATTTAAGGTGATGACTTGAAAATTAAACATGATGCAAGAACTTGAAATATAAACATGATACAAGAAACCGGAGCGGCGGTAGTCCGCATGGACCAAAGAGAGGGAGAAGAGAATATTAAGAAACCGGAGGCGGTAGTCCGCACAGGACGATAGAGGAGAAGAGAATATTAAGAAACCGGAGCGATGTAGTCCGCAGAGGACGATAGAGGGAGAAGAGAATTATTATTACATCTTTTTAAGCTCCAATCTCAAGACTTTTTAAAGAATAAATTCTTTAACTCCAATAATCATATTTCTTTGCTTGTGATACATGGGCAAGTCTTTGAGCTCTAGGATCTTTAGGTGATGGCATAAAATAAACATGTCATGCGTTGATTCTTTTAGCCATTACAAAATATAGTGAGAGCATAAATTAAATATGAGATGCAACCTCTTTATTATCTTGAAAGATTAAGTGATGACTTGAAACATAAACATGAAATACAAGCTTGAAATTTAAACATGAGAAATGCAAGTTCATTTATTCATTCTTGAAAATTTAGTGATGACATAGAAGGTAAACATGGTTATGCAAAGCATAAACTTAATCATGGATGCAAATTCATTTTGTTTCTTTACTAGAGCTCCTTCAAGACTTTAAAAGAATTATAAATTCAACCCAATACATATCTTAACAAGAAATAAAACATAAAAGGAAAATACATCTTTCAAGTTCTAAACTAAAAATCTTTGTTTTAGCATTATAAAGCATTATTCTTTAAAGTTTTGCATCAAGTGGAATTTTCAAGCTTTAGAGGCCTAACTTGTGATGGATTTACAATCCACCCTCAAGGTCCTCATCATCAAGCCATCATCTTAGTTACACCTAGGCCATATGGTTGAATTGGTTAAATAAAAATTGAAGAGGAAAACCAAAATGAAAAGCTAAGGTAAGTTCATAATTTCATCATTTTGAGCTAAAAACACAACTCCTCAAAGCATAGAAATAAATTTAGAAACTACTCCCTACCTAATCTGAGTTGAAGAAGAGGAAGAGAACTTGGTTTCTTGAAGTGAAATGAAACAAAATCTCTTTGAAAAAATTGAAGAAAGAATTCAGCCAAAGAGGAGGAAAAAAGAAAGTTTTTGGTACTCTTAAAAACTAGTTATGAACCAAGCATTCCAAGACCACTCAAGCAAGCCTATTTATAGAAGATTTTGAGGCTTCTAATTGGCCAAAATGATGAGGTAGTGGACGGAATTTTGCAGGAGAAATAAGGGAGGAAAAATCATTTTAGACAAAGTTGTATGAAATTAAGGAATTATGTCTCTTATGTTGACATTTTAGCATTTTGTTTTAGTGCAACTTTTGGCAATAATTCAGCTGCATAATGGCATCAATAATTTCATCCATTACAGCCCAAAGAAGTGAAATTTGTGTGTTCCATGCATTATTTAGGTGTAGGCAAGGTATTCATGTAATTTAGAGAATTTTGGATTAAGGGTTTAAGTGAATTAGTAAGCAATTTGGGTGTTTTTGAGCAATTTTGGGTTCTAATCAATCTAAATACATAATTTTGACTCTAGATTAATATTTAGAATTTAATAAGCTTTAATTTGAGCCTAATATTGCTTAGGTTTCGGTATACGAATCAAAAATCCCGAAATTCGCAAAACTGCCCAAAAACAGGGGCAAAATCGTACTTTCACTTAAAAACTGCCCGAGGCCACCCGAGCTTAACCAATGGTTAATCATGGCTTAAAAAAACATTTTAAAACATTTTAGTGAGGTTCGGGCTCAGTCGGCACGCACATCGGAGTTAAAACAGCCGCATGGGCGTTTTAGTCGTTTCGCGCGTCGGAACTCAAAATTGAGATCATTCTGCTCTATTAACACACATAACACAAACAATCCCTTATTATCCTCAAAATATCCCCTTGAGAATAGGTGGGGCCCACGATCCTCATTTTCTGAGTAAAATAACTTCAGGGGCATTTTGGTCATTTTATACGTACAGAAATTCGGGATTTGTGACTCTCGCATGAATTGTTCCTAACCTCTCTTCTAATGTTATATTCCTTTATTGAGGATTGTTCGGCCTCAAATCTTATGTAATAATTACCTACGGTAATTCGGTAATTGAGTAATTTCTAATGATAGTAAAAATTACAGTAAAAATTGGGGCGTTACAACAAAAATAATCATGAAATTTGTCTAAGTACTGGGCATTGAATATGGCTGGCAACAAGTCAATTTCTTTTGCAAGAAAACAATGGAAGAAGGTGAATGAGTAGGAGTATGAAAGGTTGAACCATGCATCCACTATTTTTGTCTTGAAGTTGAGCTTTTTGGAAAATAAACAGTCACAATTTGAAATGATGTTTGACCATTTTTCTCTATCCCATGTTTAAGTAAATAATCCTTTGTCACCCCTTTTGAGCCTAAAATTTTCTTTCTTCAAAAGAAACCTTGGACAAGGATCAGTTCAAAATGGGGCAAACACTACAATACATTGTCAAAAGCAGAAAAAAAAAAACAATAACAACAAAACAAAAAATAAAAAAAAAAAGAAGAAAAGACAAAATGGTAAAATCTACCGAAAAAATAAAATAAAAAAGTCAAAGATCCTTGATCATTCTGAATCCTTAAACCTTTGTTTAGGCCTTTTTATATCCTTCGTTTCTTAGCTATGAACCCTGGCCAAGTTACAACTTTTAAAAGCCCATTCTGATCAATGAGTGACTGTTGTATTTTCTGTAATTTCAATTTTGAGACAAAGTTTGCATAATCTCTCACGCCTTTGCACAAATCCTTAAAAAAAAAAGGGAAGAAAAAAAAGAGAAGGAAGTGTTAGGTTGAAAGCCTCAAAAGGTTAGCCTATGCAAAAGTGGGCAAAAGAATTGGCAGCATCTCAAGCAATCCACATTAGGACAATTTTGGTGATGATCAAGCCTCATACCTAAGAAAATTGATATTGGGGCAACTTTTTATGATAATTAGACTTTTTGGCTATGCAGACCAAACTGGGGTAATATTTTATGATCATCAGGCCTCCTATTCAAGAAAATCGACACTGGGGCAATTTCTGTGATGATTAGGATTCTGGGCATTGCAAACCTAAACCGGGCAATTTTCCAGTGATGTTTGAGTTAAACAGGTATTGCATTAAGAATGAATGAATGGTTATGATGTCCAATGGATGAAAATTGATTAATCACTTGAGAACCAAACCAGAATCTATACTGGGGCAATAATTGTTTGATTTCTTTCTCCTCTTTTGCATTCTCTTGTTTGGTTAGCCTTTGGAACACCATTTCCATGATAATATGTATCCAATAAGTTTCTAGGTCATCCGCTTGTATCCATATGCATCTATTGAACTATACTTCAAGTCTAGTGAATAGGAGTGAAATAATGTGAATTGACTAACTGGTAGTGATCCTTTCAACTCGGAGAATTGATCAGATGAGAGCTACAAAGCCTTTGCAACGGGTCATTATGAAAAATGATGTAAAAAGAAAAAGGAAGAAGAGAATTTGAAAAAAATGCAATGAAACCATATTGCAAGGTAGCAAATTCAATGAAAAAATTGAAAATGAGTTCGGGTGATGAAATCCTCTCTAAAGAAGCTTATGGTTCAAATGTTTTTTTTATGCTAAAATGATCTTCTGTGACATATTCATCATTACAAGATTTCTTTCTTTGATTTTCAAATCACTTAGGTTCTTGGCCTACTCTTTTTAATCCATTTCATGCTGTTACGATCCTTGATTCATTCACATGTTGTATATACATATCCTTGGCATCTCCAATTTAGCTTGATGTTTTTGATTCACTTTTGTTTTTGAAAAAAAAAGAAAAAATTTTTATTCTACACCTAACCATCTTGAAAAAATGCATATGCTCCTTCAAAAAAAAATGAATGAAAAAGTGTGCAAATCATTGGTTTTCAGTCGGCCTTAGATGCCAATTTACTTTTCCAGCTGGTATCCTTGCCGCCAATTTCCTTTTCCAGTCGGTATCCTTGCCAATTTGCTTTTCAATTTACTTTTCAGTCGGTATCCTTGCCGATTTAATTTTCAGTCGGCCTCAGTTGCCAATTTACATTTCCAGCCGGTGTAACGCCCTGATTTTCTGTCAGAGTGGAAAATGACCAAAATGCCCTTGAGGTCATTTTTGGCCCGAAATTCGAGGATGGCCGGCCCGGCAGTCCTTGAAGGGCCAACTCAATGTTTGAAGAGGATTGAATGACCCTTGAGTGGTTCCGGAGGCGAAAGTCTCATTTTCTGCAGTTTCGGGTCAAAATGACCAAAATACCCCTACAGCATTTTTATGCGGGTAAAGGTGCCGTTTGAGCCCAAAACTTTCCCCAGAGGTTTAAAACCATGTTTTTTACATGTTTCAAAGCATCTAATTAAGTCCCGGTGGTCCCGGGCAGTTTTAGTGCAAAATTACGATTTTACCCCTAGAATAGTATTTTTGAGCTTAATGATGTAATTAAGCAAACCTAAGCAATATTAGGCTCTAATCGAAGATTAATTAATTTCCATAATTAATCTAGAGTCAAAATAAATTATTAAAATTAATTAGAACCTAAGATTGCTTAGATTAGATTTAAATCTCTTTTCTAAAACTCAAGATTCCACTCTTGGAATCTTGAATAGTGTTTTCTCTCTCCAATTCCTTAAATCAAGGAATTGTGTCTAGGGTTGTTTATACACTAAAATGAATTTATAACTCACTAATGATGCAAGAACACTCCTTAATTATGTCTTGACAACCTTGATTACTCATTTCCTCACCTAAACACTTTCTTACAAATTCCTAATCTTAATCCTAATCAAAGATACACCTAAACACAACTCTAAACCACAATTAAAATGCAAGAGAACCCTCCCCATGGCTGATGCACTTCGGCCCTCTCTCTCTCAATTACCACACATGTTGAATTGTTTCTCACTCAAAGAACCATGCTTGAAGCCCATGAGGCTGATGGCCGAAGCTCCTCCCCCTCCATGCACCTTTCATTTGTTTCATTTCTCTATAAATAGCTTGCTTGGGTGAACTTGTATCATTTTGGGTTCATTTGCTAAGTGTAAGTTTTCAAAGAGGACTTCAAAGTTTCCTTTTTCTCTCAAGTTCAAGTCTTCAAGTTCTTCAAGTTCTTCATCCTCTTATCTCATTCCAACCTCCTAATCACTAGGTAGGGATTTTCTTTCAAGAGTTCTTTCATTTAAAGTTCTTAATCTCTTTATGTGTTCATAGTTTCTCTTGAATCTTTTTGAACTTCTTTTCTTCTTCTTCTCCACTATGTTTTCAGCCATGAGGCTTGAGGATCAAAGGAATGAGAGCTTGATAATGAGAGTGTCATGATGATGTTCATCACTTGAACAATCTCTAAAGCTTGATCTTTGTTCTTGAGTTAAAGATGTTTTTAGTTTTTCTTCTTGAATCCTTGAAACCTTTCACTTTGATGATGTTTTAAAATGATTAACATGAACTCGATGATGGGAACTCATGATGTTGGTGTTAATGCATCATCAAGATCATGGTCTCTAGAGTTCCAAATGTTTCTTTCCTTCTCAAAAATTTCGGTTCCTTTTCCTTTTCTTTCTCCAAGTTTTCTGCCACATTGGCCAATGAGGTTCTCAATGGCTTGATGATGAGAGCTTCTAGATGATGAATATGTGTTCATCACAATGAAGTCTCTAGAGCTTGAGTTTTAATAAAAATGTTATTTATGTTTACATTTCAAGAAAAGAAACTTTGTGTTTTAAAGAACCCTTGAGGTTCACTCTTATCTTTACTTTATCTTGTCATGATATAGGTTGAGGTTTAAGTTCTTTCAAAAGTCTTGTATTAGCTCTAATAAGAAATAAATGGACTAGCATTCATATTTATATTCAAGCTTATGCATTACATATTTATTTTGAGCCTTGCATTCATATTTAATTTCCAAGCCATCACTTAAAGTTAAAGGATAAAGAATGGAGTGTATCTCATATTTACATTCTTGCCTAGCATATTTACTTTTATCACTAAAGAACGTAAAGATTTAAAATAAGAACTTGCACTATCACTTAACTAAATCTCAAAACCTTTCTATTTCGGCCTTAAAGTCGATTGTTGCTGGGCCTAGAGCACTAAAATAAAGAAAAGAACTTGCATATTTATATTTCAAGTCTTGCATATTTATTTCAAGCCTTGCATATTTATATTTCAAGTCTTGCATGTTTACTTTAAGCTCTCACTTTATTTTGTAATGAAGAATAAAAAAAAATGAAGTGCATAGCATGTTTAAATTATGTCATCACTTAAAAGACCTTAGAGCTCAAAGACTTGCCCATTTTATCTCAAGTTAAAGTTTAATGAGGGAGCATTCTTTGAATGCATGATTTCGGCCTTGTAGTGATGATGAACTTGGAATGAGTTTCATCTAGCTTCAAGGACCAATAAGTCAAGTTTTAAGAACCCTTTTAAATCTCATGAATTTGTTTGAGTTTAAACCAACAAGGTTCTATGAATTTAACTCTCTTTAAGGAGGGATCAAGTGGTCACCGACCTAAGGATGTTTTAGCCTCCTTTACAAAATAAATTGGTTTGCAAAAGAGTTTTAAAGGTTCTAAATTGGTTCCAAGAGAAACTAGCACCTTATATGTCTTAGAAACATCAAGTTATGCACTTTCTTGGGGACTTGGTGTTTCGGCCTTGTCATGATAAGTTTGTTGTTGTGTGATGATGTTTTGATGTGTTATAATGTGTGGAAATTATGTATGATGAGGTAGGAACACTTCTATGCATGTTAAAAGAGAAACTAGCTTTCTAGAAAAACCGTAAAGTCAAAATTTGGCATAGTTTAATCCCATTTACTTATGGACACTGCCCAAACTGTTTCAATGGGGATATAATCAGATTAGGAGTGTTTAATCATAAAAAATTTGGTTACAATTGAAGTAGGAATGAATTTTAGCACCCATGGAGAAACTAGTAACTAGAAAACGTAAAACCGCAATTCTAGAACTCTTAGAACATTTAATTCTTAGAATCTGTCCAGCAACCTTATAATGTAGAGAACATGGTTTATAATTAGTTCTTTGACATAGGAATGTCTCGTAATTGGTTTAGGTTTAACTTATAGCGCCTTAGGCGAAGACAGAACCAAGAAAGGGTCTAAAACGTAAGTTCTAGAACCCTGCAATTTTAAGATTAAACTGCTGCCCCTAAGGAATGATGATGTTCAGATTCAATAGAGAGCATGAACAATAATAAGCTTTGTTAAGAGAGAACCCTTAGGTGCATAAAAGTTTGATAGGAGATGATAGGTTAACTACATCATAAGTTTAAGGCCCGTAAGGGTTAGAGCATAAAATACTGTAGGACCAAGTGCATAACGAATCTTTAATGTTGCTTGTGAAAGTATGAGGATGATTATGCGAAAGCATGAAATTATGATGAAGGATGCATGTTTGTTTGACTCATGTGGCATAAAGAAGAATTTGGAAGAAATTCGGCATGCTGCAGTTATGCCGCCAAATTTCTGACAAATTCAAGGACTCAGAAAGTTTTTGAAAACCTATGAAATTTTATGAGGTACTAAGATGAGTTCTCGGATGACACCGGTTAGGCCGAGCACCTCCAGAGAACTCATGTGACATCGGTACCAAGATTAATTCTTGGGTGACACCGGTTCGGCCGAGCACCCCCAAGAAATGCCCCCTAGCCCATAATGGATAAGTCGAGATTATGTTTATGATTATGTTACGCTTATCGGGATTGATAAGTAAGAACTAGTGACGACTAGTTAAGGTATGAGCTCATAACCTAGAGATGTGACACGTTCTGGGTGACACCGGTTTTGCCGAGCACCCCCAGAGAGCTTGTCTTTTAGGGTGGCCTATGAGGAAGTTATGATGATTATGTCACAAAGAGAATTTAATTGCCACTTTATGCCACTATTATGATGTTCTTAAAGATATGATGATTATTCTTGTATTAAGTAGAGCCATGCATACATCCTTTAATATGTTTGCATCCATATTAAGAATCATGCTAAAATGAACGGACCTTGGCTACATTATGTTTTAGAACCTAAAAATGGACTTAATGCATGTTCACTTATTTTGTTTACTAAACCCAAGGTTCCTGAGGACGTAGATGATGACACCTAGGTAGTAAGAGGCCCTACTGAGATTCTTTAGCAAGATTCTCACTCCCTCTATCTCTTTCTTTCTGTCACGTCTTCAGATGGCGACGTTTGTGGTTTTTATGGACACCCCGACGTGGGAGATGCACTATGACCCGGATCACGGGTCATACCATTTTGAGGGACAATGCACGGTGCGAGTCTTCATGTTCGTAGGACGTCCCTTCGCTCACCCCATGCATACGCATCACTTCTCCCCGACAGCACCCTACTGCGACGATGAGAGGGTTTTTGAGCACGCGCGTACGCATAATGAGAGAGTGCTCCGCATGCACACCACTGCCTCAGCCATGCGTGACTATCTTGATTACGTGCCCCGGACCCACTTCTCGGAGACCGACCCGTCCGAGGACCCGCCTACCCATCCGTATAGCGAGAGCTCCGCCCCCACTCCACCACTGATGAGGGAGGGCAGTGAGGATACCGTGACTCAGCCACGGCTTGCACGACGACCGGAGATGCGGCCACATCGCGGGGGTCACTCTCGATCCCCGTTCCGCCTCTTTACGCCCGAGGAGCTTGCCCAGTTTCCCGGATATGTGCCTCGCTCGCGAGACGGACGTCAGTAAGAGGAGACGTACGACCGATGGAGTACCCGGGTAGAGCACACACTACTTAGATGAGGATAGACCTCCTTTCGTTTAGAGGTTATCCCTTTAGTTGCACTTGGGTAGGGGAGTTGCTTTTACGTTTCCGTAGTATTTTCCTTTGTATTCTCTTTTAGTTGTATCTGTTTATAATGTATCAAACTAAGCCCCACCCTACACAAGTGGGCATATCATATATTATATAAATATGCAGTTCAATGTTATTATGATGTGCCTTTACTTGCTTATGCCATGTTGCTATGCGATGCTTGCTTTGTTACCTTTCGTGCATTATTAATTAACATGTCGCGCAGCTCTCACTTTGCTTTTATAATTCAAAAAAAATTTTACCAGTATTTCCGCTAAGTATTTTAAAGTAATAAGGAAGCTATGACATAACAGACTAATGATTAACCTAATTATGTTCTAGAGTATTGGGTTAAAAATTAGGATGTTACAGCCGGTATCCTTGCTGCCAATTTACATTTTCAGTCGACCTCAGTTGCCAATTTACATTTCAGTCGGCCTCAGTTGCCACTTTATATTTCCAACTGGTATCCTTGCCGATTTACATTTCCAGTTGGTATCCTTGCCAATTTACATTTCCAGTCGGTATTCTTGCCGCTTTAATTTTTCAGTTAGCCTCCTTGCCAATTAACATTTCCAGTCGGTGTCCTTGCCGCCAATTTACATTTCCAATTGGCCTCAGTTGCCAATTTACTTTTTCAGTTGGTATCCTTGCCGGTTTAATTTCTAGTTGGTATCCCTTGTTGATTTACTTTTCAATTTACTCTTCAGTCGGTATCCTTGCCGATTTAATTTTCAGTCAGGCTCCTTGCCAGTTTACATTTTCATTCGGTATCCTTGCCAGTTTAATTTTCAGCCAGTCGATATCCTTGTCGGTTTAATTTTCAGTCAGTCGGTATCCTTGCTGATTTAATTTTCAGTTAATCGGTATACTTGCCAATTTAATTTTTAGTCAATCGGTATCCTTGCTAGTTTAATTTTCAGTCGACCTCCTTGCCAATTTATATTTCCAGTTAGTATCCTTGCTAATTTTCTTTTCGATTTACTTTTCAGTAGGTATCCTTGCCAGTTTAATTTTTTAGTCGGTCTTAGATTGCCATTTACTTTTTAGTCGACCTCAGATTGCCACCATTTATTTTCCTGTCACCTATTGACCTATCCAGTGGATCACAAGGTTTGTAAATCCCTATCAGCCCCTATCGGCTTGAAAATTCTTGTCAATCTCGTCAGCTTGTAAATTTCTGTTACCCCTATCAGTTTTTTAATTTCCTGTCACTTGTTGACCCGTATCCAATTGGTCATAAGATTTTTGATTTCCAATTAGTCTCATTGGTTTTTATATTTCTGGTCATTTATGGATTTGTGTCAACTTAGTTTCTTTTCTTTGCATAATTCATACTGATTAGTTTCAATTGCGGTGACTTTCTTGAATGTTTGGTTTCTTTTAATGTTAGAATTTGATTTTTTTTTTTGCATTTTATGCATTCTTAACAAAATCTATGTTCATGTCTTTACTTATTCCTTACGAAGATAATCTGTAAAACTTATATTTTGCATATTCTCTTATAAGAAATAAGTAAAGAGGGACAACTGTGAACACCTGATTTTGTCCGGCCTTAAAACAAAAATCAAAATTGACATATTTTTAGAATTTAGCCTATTTCTAGAATGATGATAGTGAATTTAGTTTAGACCTTGTTTTTAGTTTTGTTTAATTATTATTGTTGTTTTACGTTTTGACCTATGTAAAAAAAAAAGTCCAAGTGTTTCAGTCCATTTCCAATAGTAAAAAAAAAAATCAATTCAGCCTATTCAAAAAACAAAAATTGTGTTTAGCCCATTGAATAAAAAAGAGAAAAACCAATCCATTTTGTTTCAGCTCATTTCCATTCTACAAAAAGTGCTCAACCCATTTCTGGTTGCAAAAAATAGATAAATAAGAATAAAAAAAGGAAAATAGGTTAGCTGCCACAGGCTCCCACATTCCCTGTTTCCTACACTCCCTACCAAAGACATGTGAAGCTAGGGATGATAGAAATCAAAAGAGTGGCAAACATGATAATGAGGTTCCTGTGGCTAATTGATTTTTTTTTCTCTTTACAGATTGCTTGAGCTGGAAAAGGGGGAGATGATTCTGGCATCAGAGAGGAACAAGGATATATACATTCATCACTAGCAACAAAGAAAAATGGGGGGTTAAAAATAGGGGGGAACAGACACAACAACAAAAACTCTAGACAACCCATAACCAACCCAGCACACCTATTTCCATTCCACATCCCAAGCTCAAACCTCAGCCAAACACAGATTAAATCAAAACCGAAAACACAATCCAAAGTTTATCAATAGACAATAGTCCAATTCCACTTACAAAGTCTCAATCCACACATTAGAGCGAAATTCAATAGTAAAAAAAAAAAGAAATCAGAAGCTACAAGGGTCATTGGGCGCTTTGCCACCGCTTAGTAATGTGGCATTCCCATTTTCCTTTCTTCCTCCTCCTGCCACCGTTTCCCTCTTCCCCTCTCTTCGTGGACACATCCATCACTACCATAATCTTGAGCCTCTTGAAAATTCCAATTTCAAATCACAATCAAATATAAATTCCATTTCTTTCAATAACCAAAAAAAGAGAACATAAACTAAACAAAAGATAAGGAAAGGAAAGAAGCAGAAAATAGGAAGAATTACTGTGATCTCAGTCGCGCGAGGTCCCTGCTGCGCAGATCTGAAGCTTCCTCACGCGACGGCTCTCCTCCATGAATCACCACCATCATTAACACCGTTTATTGCTCAAAATCCATACACGCACACTACAAGCCTCCACCGCGGCCAGCCCCTAAGCTAGCCACCAAGTCTGCACCACCGCGCGATGGCTGGATCTTTCTCTCTCTAGCGCAGGCTTCCGCCTCCTTCCTTCATCATCGTAAAGCTCTAGCCAGCTTCCTTTCCTCGCCACTGTGCCGTGATAACTTGAGCCATCATCCTCTTTATATTGTGACTGCACGTACGCCGCGGTGGGCGGCCTTCTTTATTTCCTTACGCTTGCCGTGGATATCTCTTTCCCTCTCACTCTCTGTTTCTTTCTCCATTTTTTTCCTTCTCTCTCTCTTGGTCTTTCTTTTTGTATGTGAATGTGATATTGTGTGTGTACCGCGTGTGTTAGTGTTAGTGCTAGTGCTAGTGTGCGTGTGTATTGGAAGAGAGTAAAGGAAGGGTAGAATTAGGTTGGTAAAATTAAATTAGGTTAAATAAATTAAATTAGTAAACTTAGGTGTAAGGAAAATAAAAGTGTATTGGTTTTATTTTATTTTTTTTTAAGTTAGTGTTATTTTTTTTGGAATAAATTTTGAGTTTGTTTGTTTGGATTTGGTTTTTTTCGTTGGTCTAATGTTTATTTTATTTTTAGGTTTTAGGTTTATTTGTTTGGGTTAAGTTTAGTTTGGGTCAAAAATATAAAAAAAAAATTTTATTCATTTTGGATTAAAAATAAATTCCAGTTTTTTATTTTACTAGTTGTCTTATTTATTTGATTAATCAATAAATTAAGTTTCTTAAAAATGGGATTAACTGAGTCGAGACGGCTTGTTAATTACATATTTTAAGATATTTCAGTTGTGACAGCTTAATATTTAAAATCTCTTTTCAAAAAAGGGATTAATTTAACCGTGACGGTTTGTTAATTCTGTGTTTTGGAATGTTTTAGCTGTGACAGTTTGATATTCAAATTTCTTTTCAAAAATAGAGTTAACTTAACTGCGACGGTTTGTTAACTTTATGTTTTATAATATTTTAAATGTGACAGCTTAATATTCTAAAACTCCTTTCCAAAATAAGATTAAACAACACACAAAATCATTTTCTATAGAACTACATGACTTTGAATTCTCTATTGCACCAGGGGATACGTAGGAGCAGGCGATTTCGATCCCTATCAAGTCAAAATTAATTTTTCATAATTCATATTATTTGTAATTTTTTTTAAATATTTTTTTACTTG
Source organism: Dalbergia cochinchinensis (assembly GCA_031216125.1). Taxonomy (NCBI): domain Eukaryota; kingdom Viridiplantae; phylum Streptophyta; class Magnoliopsida; order Fabales; family Fabaceae; genus Dalbergia; species Dalbergia cochinchinensis. The sequence continues at coordinate 25,805,498 of CM062375.1, read as the reverse complement.
CAATTTTTTAATGCAATTTTTGTATTTTATTGTATTTATAAATAATTTCTCTAATATTTTTTTTTGAAATATTTTATTTAATATTTATTTATGTGGGGAATTTTAGATAATGATCTTAATTTAGCCATGACGGCTTGTTAACTCAATATTTCGGGCATTTGAGTTGTGACAGTTTAATGATCCGAAAATTTTCCTAATATTTGTTTTTCTTTTATATTTGTTTTTTCTTTATAAAAATATAAAAAATAAATTTATTTTTTATCTTAGTTGTAAATATTTATAATTTATATTTTCATTTTCGATTTAAATTTATTCATTTATTTATTAAAATTTTTATTTCAAATAAAGAGGTTAATTTAGCCATGACGGCTTGTTAACTGGATACCTCGGAACATCTGAGTTGTGACAACTTGGTATTCTCTTTTCTTATAATAAAATAAAAATAAATATGTTTCAAAAGATTATTAATAATTTGCACAAATCAATTAAAGGTACCGTTTAAAAGTGGGTGTATTAGGGGTGCGTAGAATTAAGTTCCTACCCTTCCCTATGCATAACCGACTCCTGAACTCAAATCTGGTTTCAAAGACCATTTTTTGAAATAAAAAAGATTTTTCCATGTTTTTCCAATTTAAATAAACTTGGTGGTGACTCCATAATTTTCAAAATAAAATTCTTTTTGTCGTCGTCCCATCGCGATCCCAGTTGCGACAATGCCATATGCACATTAACATGAAAATCATAGTATTTGGGCCCAGCATAAAGAAAGATAAATCATATATGTGGCATAAAAAGACATGGTGCTTTCCATGTGACATCCTTCTCATAAGTCAAACTCTTAAGTTCTTTTTCTTAAAGACCATCCTTTTAACATATTCATCAAAAATCCAACCGACTCACCGGCCCCGATAATAATCTGGTCACCAAACTACATCTCACCTATCGCCTAGGAATGAGCTCAATCCTAACTAATCATCATTAGATTTAATATGGGGTAATAGAGGGGGTAATTCATCATTTCTTTTTCGAAACGCATCTACTGGCATCCAGTGCATAGTAATATTGTCCGCTTCAGCAGGCTCGATGTCCATACCTGCCACGATTTTGCTTTCTCCTCACCATAGCAGGAGAAATGCGTCTCGGTACTATGTTACATTTGTTCTGGAGGTGCTTGGCCGAATCAGTGTCACCAGAACATATCACATCTATCCTGGGGGTGCTCAGCCAAACCGATGTCACCCAGGACGTGTCTCATGGAGTTTTCAAAAACTTTTCTAGGTTCTCAAATTTGACGGAAATTAGGCAGCATAACGACTGTAAACCGAATTTTCTCAAATTTGCTTTATGCCACGAAATACATAGAGCACGCATAGCCATTCAACATCAACATAGGATATCAAGTCATATAGTCAAACTCATCAAAGCAAATACATCATCACATCATTACTTCAACATTCTTAAAAGATAGCATGCTCCTAACCAGTTTGCCGGAATCATGGACTGGGCTCAGCTAATGCATATGCTATGCTCAAGTCATTCCCATAATTAAACATACATTCTACTTGAAGTCATAAGGTCTATTATGTCTTGGGACCTATGGTGTCTTATGCTTTGACCCTACACAGTCTTGATCTTGAAAACTAATTATGCTAACATCCATTTTTATCCTTTTATGCACCTATAGGTTCATGACCAATAATTCTCACTTATTTTTATGATCCCAAACAAATCTGGACAGCATCATAAGAATGTGGGCAGATTTGATATCTTTTAATTACGGGGTTCTAGAAACTACATCTTAGACCCTTTCTAAGTTCCGTCTTCATCTAAGGCGCTATGAATCAAATCTAAACCAATTATGAGAGGTTTCTACACATATAAACTAGTTCTAAATCATGATTGCTGCCTTAGAAGGTCGCTGGACAGAAACAGAATATTAATCAATCTAAGTGTTCTAGAGTTGCACTTTTACGGTTTTCGAGTTATTAGTTTCTCTATAGGTGCTAAAAATCAATCCTACATCAAATGTTACCAAGTTTTTCGTAATTAAACAATCCTAAACTGAATGTTATCCCATTAAAATAGTTTTGGCAATGGATAAAAATAAATGGATCAAAACTATGCTAAAACTCAACTTTACAATTTTTCTGTAAAAGTACTTTCTTTCCTAACATGCATAGAAAGGCTCCTTCCTCAACATATAAAATTTTCACACATTCTAACATGCCAAAACAACATCATACAGCAGCAAGCATACCAAGGCAGAACCAAAACATCAAAGCTCAAGCATCATTCAAAAATCATGTCCTTAATACATACAAGTTACTAGTTTCTCTTGAAATCATTTTAGGACTTCTAAAACTCATTGAAACCCATTTTATTTTATAAGAGGAGACTAAAAACAACCATAGGGTAGTAGCTAATTCAAGGCATATTTAGAAGAGGTTTAACTCATAAATCTTGTTGGTAATAATCTTATAAAACTTTTAAGGCCTAAAGAAAGTCTTAGAACATGGATTGTTGGCTCTTGTGACTAGATGAAACTCACATCAAGTTCATCATCATCACATGGCCGAAATATGCATCCATGGGGATGTTTCCATGACCAAACTTTAACTTGGGATAATAAGGGTAAGTCTTTGAGCTCTAGAGTCTTTAAGTGATGACAAAATATAAACATGCTATGCATCCCATTTATTCTTTATTATAGAGTAAAGTGAGAACTTCAAAGTAAATATGAGATGGAAGAACTTGAAATATAAATATGAGGTGCTAGAAATATATGAATGCAAGTCCAATTCTTTATTTTAGTGCTCTAGACTCCATAACAATCGACTTTAAGGCCGAAATAGGCGAGCTTCGAGATTAATTATTAGGTGATATGAAAATGCAACTCTTGTTTTAATCTTTACGTTTTAGGTGATAGCTTAAAAATAAATATGCTAGGCAAGGAATATAAGTATGAATGCAAGTTCATTTTATATCTTTCACTAGAGCTCTTACAAGACTTTGAAGGAACTTAAACCCCAACCCAAACTTATCATAGCAAGATCAAGTAAGCTTTAGAGTTCTTGTACCAAGGTTTGCAAAGAGACCATATGGTGTGAACTTCATCATCAAGCTCTAAGGAAATGGACTGAAAGGAATCAAATCATCCAACAACTATCTTTAAACAAAGCCTTGAACATCAAAGAAAAGGAAACAAGGCTGAAGCCAAGAAGAAAGAAAAGGAAAAAGGAAACCGAAATCGAGTTTAAAGAAAAGGGAAGAAAAAACCAAAAATGTGTTAAGATCAAAACTAAGGTTCAAGCTTTAAAGGTTTCTCAAATGATAACCATAGGACTATTATCTTGAAACCTCATCATCAAGCCAATATTTTCTTTAAAAAGAAAGGCTCCAAGGCCGAAATTAAAGAGAAGAAAAGAAGTTCTAAAAGCCAAGAAAAACTAGCAAAAACTCATTTTTATCAAAGCTTTAAAAGGCCAAACTTTAAAGAATAAAATCCCTACCAAAGGTATGTCTCTTGGAGGATGAACAAGGCTTGGTCTTGAGAAGAGAATGAAAGAAAAATCTTCCCTTGAGCTTGAAGGAAGTTTTGGCCAAGAGAGAAGAAAAAGAAAGGAAGTTGTGTTTCTTGAGTTTGATATTGAAAATGATATGGCTAAGTGTTTCAAGAAAGATTTAATGGTGGTTGTGTGGTGGTGAAAATGATGAAGAAGATGAGAAGAAGAAAGAACTCTTGAGTTCTTTGAAAAAAAAGAAAGAAACCAAGACAACTTTTTGAAACTAGCTTGAAAGGAAGTGAGCAAATGGCACCAACTTCTTCCAAGACATGTATTTATAGAAAAATGAAACATGAAGAAGTGAATGGAGGGGGTATGTTTCGGCCATATACAGCTTGGGGGAGGAAAAATATCTCCTTTAAGGTATGGTTGTGGTCATTCAAAGGTATGGCCAAGTATGGATTCAAGGGTTCAAGCATGGGCTTAAGCATAGTTCTTTTGATGAGAATAAAGCAACATGTGATGAAATATGGGGATGAGGTGGTGCTAAATTGTGCAGCCAAGGAAATCATTTCTTTTAATATGGATTAGAGGTGTGATTAACTGTGGGTTTGATTAGATCAAAGATTAAGAAATTGTAACTAAGTGTTTTACGTAAGTAAGTAGGTAATTAAGGGCTTGTAAGGCTAGATTAGGAGGTGACCTTTCTAAATTAATGAAGTCAAACCTCATTAACTTGGAATCCAATGCCAACACAATTCTTTGATTTAGGGAAATTGGAGTGAGAAAACACTATTCAAGATTCCATGACTAGGAATCTTGAGTTTTAAAAAGAGATTTAGGTTTAATCTAAGCAATTTTAGGTTCTAATTCATTTTAATAACTTATTTTGACTCTAGATTAATTATGGAAATTAATTAATCTTCGATTAGAGCCTAATATTGCTTAGGTTTGCTTAATTACGTCATTAAACTCAAATGGCACTATGTCAAGGGCAAAATCATAATTTTGCACAAAAACTGCTTAGGGCCACCGGGACTTAAACAGATACTTTTAAACACATGAAAACATCATTTTAAACTTTCAGGAAAAGTTTGGGCTCGAATGGCACCTTTACCTGCGTAAAAACGCTATAGAGGTATTTTGGTCATTTTGACCCGAAAACTACAGAAAATAAGATTTTCATTTTCGAAATCACTCAAGGACCATCTAACCCCCTGCAAATATTGAGTTGACCTTTCGAGGACTACCGGGCCGGCTATCCTTGAATTTCAAGCCGAAAATGACCTCAGGGGTATTTTGGTCATTTTTCTCTCAGATAGAAAATCGGGGCGTTACAATCATTTTTACTGGTGACTTAAACTTCTTATTCTCTTTTCCTTGGGGGCCGCCCTATATTCTCTCTTTTCTCGAGAGTTCTTGGTTATGAGCTCATACCTCACTAGTCGTCACTAGCATAATCTTATCCCATTGATAAGTTGAATTCCCGACTCTTAAGGTGTGAGATAGGGGACATTAGGATCGCCTTTCATAACCTTTAATTTGGGGAGTCCAAAGGATCACGTCCTATTTGGATCACCTCTGATAACCTTTAATTCAGGGAGTCTAGAGGATCATTTCCATGTGTCTTATTTCACCTTTAATCTTGGCATGACATATGAGAGGCAAGCATCAATAACTCATCATTTCAATATTTCATGCTCATAAATTTCATGAACTTATGCATCTCAATGAATCAAACATAACCATAACATGCCATAATTTAAATCACATAAACATGCATCATATTTCATTGCATATATCCATAAGCCATATAAATTTCAACACATGAACATAGCCTTCACGAGATATCGATCACATTCATCCCATCAAATTTATCAATATTTATGCTTAAGCCCCAAAAGGGGTTAAATCGCAATTTTTCAAAGGTCACAGGTCAAAACGTAAATACCCCTTTTTACACATTCTCACAAAGTAGAGATCTTTAACATTAACCAATACTTTCAAGAGGCATATAACCATTAGAACCATATAAAACTCATCATAAAATCCTTTTAAGGCCATAGACCAAATTTTAACACACTTTAGGGGTCGAAGTGCAAAATCACACATCTTGAACACTTAATAGCAACCAAAATTTCTAAAACTTTATCTAAACTTCATAAATGATATTTTGGACTCATGGACACGTTCAACATCATTAGTTGCTCTAATTAAAAGCATTTGGCTAAAATAACATAGTTGATAGTTCAAAACACATCTTTCTGCATTTTGCAAATCGACCCAATCTAACATTTGTAATTACCCTTTTATGCATCTATGATACCAAAAACAACTTTTACATGAAATATGAGTAATTCTTAAGTGTGTGAACAATGTAAACAGCCTTGAACAACCCTTGAATAGAATTAGAAAATTAATCAACTTAAAGCTTCACGAAATCACAATTTTAATCCTTTCTAGTTACTAGACTTTCCTAAAATGCTAAGAACAATTTTTATGACAATTATTAGTGATCTTCAAGTGTGTAACACCCCGATTTTTCTGTCTAAGAGAAAATGACTAAAATACCCCTGAGGTCATTTTCCACTCGGAATTCGAGGATAGCCGGCCCGACAGTCCTCGAAGGGTCAACTCAATGTGTGAAGGGGATTAGATGGGTTTTGAATGATTTCGGAAACGAAAATCTTGTTTTCTGCAGTTTCGGGTCAAAATAACCAAAATACCCCTATAGAGTTTTGTGCCGAAGGTTTAAAATGATGTTTTCAAGTATTTAAAAGTGTCTATTTAAATCCTGGTGGTCCCGGGGAGTTTTGTGCAAAATTATGATTTTACCCCCGGAATAGTGCCATTTGAGCTTAATGACGTAATTAAGCAAACCTAAGCAATATTAGGCTCTAATCGAAGATTAATTAATTTTCATAATTAATCTAGTGTCAAAATAAGTTATTAAAATTAATTAGAACCTAAGATTGCTTAGATTAAACCTAAATCCCTTTTAAGACTCAAGATTCTTAGTCTTGGAATCTTGAATAGTGTTTTCTCTCTCCAATTCCCTAAATCAAGGACTTGTGTTGGCATTGGATTCCTTATTAATAGAGTTTGACTCTACTAATTTAGTAAAACCACCTCCTAAATCTAGTTTTACAAGTCTCTAATTACATCCTTAGTCACCTAAACACTTTCTCACAAATTCCTAATCCTAAGCCTAATCAAAGTTACACCTAAACACACATCCTAACCCACAATTAAGGAACAACTTGTTACCCAAGTTCTTCTAGAAAGGCATGGCCACCCATACCTCCCTCATGACGACCCATACCACACCATGCCTTGCATCATGTTTAAGCCCATACTTGAACCTATACTTGGCCATACCTTTGAATGACCACAACCATACTTTGAAGAGATATTTTCTTCCTTTCCCTCCATGAAGATTTCAGCCATTCCCTCCATTCTTACACCCTTGATGTTGTTTTTCTATAAATACCATGTCTAGATGGACTTGGTTCCACTTTGATTCATTTGCTAAGTTTGGCTTCAAAAGTAGTTTTAAGTTCTTTCTTTTTCTCTCAAGAGTTCAAGAGTTCTTTCATCATCTTCTTCTTCTTCTTCTTACTCACCAAGAACCACCACTTCTCAACCATACACAACCTTCTAAACACTTAGCCTTTCCTTTCTAAGGATCAAGTTCAAGAACCGCAACTTTCTTCCTTTCTTTTTCCTCCTTGGCCGAAAATATCATCAAGCTCCAAGGGAGATTTTCCTTCCATCCTCCTCTTAAGATCAAGTCCTTTTCATCTCCAAGAAAACATACCTTGGTAGGGATTTGTTTTATTAAATTTATTTATCGTTTAAAGTCTTGTTTAAAATGAGTTTTGTTGGTTTCTCTTGGCTTCTTGGAACTTCTTTTCCTCTCTTTATGTTTCGGCCTTGGAGCCTTTCTTCAAAGAAAAATATTGGCTTGATGATGAGGGTTCAAGGAGTTGATCATGAGAATCACCATTGTGTAACCTCTAAAGCTTGAAAACTTGGTTTTTGAACCAAGAAGCATTTCAATTTTTCCTTTCCTTTTCTTTGGTTCTAGTTTTGGTTTTTAAAACTTGTATTGGTTGGAAAATGACTCAAGGATGAGAGCACATGATGTTGGTGTTGATGTATCATCAAGATCATGGCCTCTAGAGTTTCAAAGTTTCATCCTTTCTCCTTTATGGTTTCGGCCATGGTTTCCTTTTCTTTGATATTTTGATTTTGTCACCAAAGACATGGTGAGATGGTTTCTAAAACTCAAATGTTGGTTTTCTAACTTGATCTATTTTTGGTTCTTTAAATAATATTAATGTTTAATTTGTTTCTTTAAGTCCATTTCCATGAGCTTGATGATGATGTTCAAACCATAAGGTTTCCTTGTAACCTTGGTACAAGAACTCTAAAGCTTGCTTTACCTTGTTAAGATAAGTTGGGGTTGAGGTTTATGCTCCTTTAAAGTCTTGAATGAGCTCTAGCAAGATATAAAATGAACTTGCATATTTATATTTCAAGCCTTGCATATTTATATTCCAAGTCTTGCATATTTATATTTCAAGTTCTTGCATCTCATATTTACTTTCCTATGTCATCACTAAGCTCTAAAGATTAAAGAAAAGGACTTGAATTGTCACGTTTAAGTTTCAAGCCTTGCATTTCACGTTTATATTTCAAGTCATCACTTAAGAACTTAAAGATTTAAAATGAGAGTTTGCATATCACCTAATTAATCTCAAAGCCTTTCTATTTCGGCTTTAAAGTCGATTATTGCTAGGCCTAGAGCACTAAAATAAAGAATTGAACTTATGTATTTATTTTCAAGTCTTGCATATTTACTTTTAAGTCTTGCATATTTAATTTCAAGTTCTTGCATTTCATATTTACTTTAAAGCTCTCACTTTACTTTATAATGAAGAATAAAATGGAATGCATAGCACGTTTATATTTTTGTCATCACTTAAAGAACCTAGAGCTCAAAGACTTGCCCTTTTTATCTCAAGATAAAGGTGGTTGTGGAAACATCCTCATGGATGCATATTTCGTCCATGTGATGATGATGAGCTTGGTGTGAGTCTCATCTAGTCACAAGAGCCAACAACCTACATTCTAAGATTTTCTTTAGATCTCAAGAGTTTTATAAAATTATTACCAATGAGATTTATGAATTAAACCTCTCCTAGGAATGTTTTAAACTAGCTACTGTCCTATGGCCATTCTTGGTCCCTTTTGTGAAATAAAATGGTTTTCAAAGAGTTTTAGAAATCCTAAAACGATTCCAAGAGAAACTAGCAATTTATATGTCTTGAAAATGTGAGATTATGTGTTCTATGGAATCTATGCTTTTCGATTTTGCCATGACATGTTTGCTGCTGTATGATGATGTTTTGACATGTTAGAATATGTAAAAATTATATGTGTTGAGGTAGGAAGCTTTCTATGCGTGTTAGGAAAGAAACTAGTCTTCTAGAAAAGACCGTAAAGTTGAGTTTTAGCATAGTTTTGACCCATTTATTTTTAGCCACTGCCAAAACTGTTTTAATGGAATAACATTCAATTTAGGATTGTTTAATTATGAAAACTTGATAATATTTGAGGTAGGATTGATTTTTAGCACCTATAGAGAAACTAGTAACTAGAAAATTGTAAAAGTGCAATTCTAGAACACTTAGAAATATAATTTTCTGATTATGTTACAGCATGATTAATCATAGCAAAAGTGATCTATAGTTAGTGTAAATGTGTAGGAATCCTTCATAATTGGTTTAGATTTAATTTATAGCACCTTAGGCAAAGACGAAACTTAGAAAGGGTCTTAGACGTAGATTCTAGAACCCCGTAAGCATATAATATTAATTCAGCCCACATCCTTACGATACTGTCCGGATTTGTTTGTGATCATAAAAAATGAGTAAGGATTATTAGAGGTGAACCTATAGGTGTATAAAAGAATAAAAACGGATGATAGCATAATTGGTTTTCAAGATTAAGACCCGTAAGGGTCAAAGCATAAGACACCATAGGTCCCAAAGCATAATGAACTTTATGACTCCAAGTAGATGTATGTTTAATTATGAGAATGACTTGAGCATGAAATATACATTAGCTGAGCCTGGTCCTTGATTCTGGCAAACTAGTTAGGAGCATGCTATCTTTTAAAGAATGGTAAAGCAATGATGTGATGACATATATACTATGATGAGTTTTGACTATATGACTTGATGTGTTATGGTGATGTTGAATGGCTATGCATGCTCTATATGTTTCGTGGCATAAAGCAAGTTTGAAGGAAATCTGGTGTACGCTGTTATGCTGCCAAATTTCCCATCAAACTTAAGGATTTGAGAAAAGCTTACGAAAACTCCTAGGTGACACCGGTTCGGCCGAGCACCCCCAGAACAAATGTGATATAACACTGAGACGCATTCCTCCTGCTATGGTGGGGAGGAAACAAATCCGTAAGGGTGTTGACATTGAGCTTGCCAAAGCGGACAATTAGCTGTGTACTAGATACCAGTAGATCGTTTCAAAGAAGGAAATGATCCTAAGATATGTGATCCAAGAAAGTTATGTATACCTCCTCTATTAGCCCATATTAAATCTAGTGACGACTAGTTAGGATTGAGCTCATTCCTAGGCGATAGGTGAGATGTAGTTTGGTGACCAGATTATCACTAGGCCGGTGAGTTGGTTGGATTTTTGGTGGATATGTTAAGAGGGTGGTCTTTAAGAAAAAGAACTTAAGAGTTTGACTTATGAGAAAGATGTCACATGAAAAGTACTGTGCCTTTTATGCCATGTATATGATTTATGTTTCCTTATGATGTGCCCAAGTATTACGATTTCCATGTTAAAATGCATATGGTACTGCCATGCATTCATCTAATATCTGTTGCATTCATGACATTAAGACTCATACTAAAAGACACCCACTTCGGATAAATAGATTTGAAAAGTCTAAAACTAATCTTTATGCCTGTACACCTTTTTCATAATTAAAACTAAGGTGGCTGGGGACGACGATGATGACACTTATGTTAGAGTCGGGAATCCTTACTGAGAATCTTGAATGAGTTTCTCATCCCTCTCTTTTCTTCCGTGTCGTCTCTAGACGAGGATTATAATAAGGTTCGTGACTTCTTCTAAGGCTGGGTGGCAAGGGTCACCCTAGCAAACGAAGCAAAGGGTCACTGCAGGAGCATAGATAGCTTAGCTTTTGGGTTGATACTTATCCAACCTCACAGGTGGATAAGGATCACTTCATATACATATGGGCATGTTTTGATGTAAATAAAGTTACAAGGATGCTAGTAAATTATGTATCTATGAAGATGTAACGATATTATGATTGTTATGTATAATACTATGTTTCATGATTATGAATGGTGTGATTACTTTCCTTGCATGTTATGGTTATGAAGAACGTTAGGTTAGCGCGCGGCTCGTGTTTTGCTTTCAAGTTTCAAAAAGAAAAATTTATTCATATTTTCCACTAAGTATTTTAATAAAAGGTTTTAAAGAATGGGACTAAAAGGGTAATAGACTAATGTTTAACCTAAATACGTTCTAGTAGTATTGGGTTAAAAATTAGGATGTTACAAAGTGTGTGAACAGAAATAAACAGTGGTGAATAGTGGTGAACAGGTCAAATAGTGATAAAAAAATTAGCATTTTAAAAGCTTCATAAAAACACAATTTTTAACATCTTTAAATTTCTGATCCTAACAAAAGTTAATTGAGTAATTTAAAGACAAGATCAAAGCCTTAAAAGTAAAATAAACCAACCTTAATATCAAGAGCATCAAGAGGCTAGAAATAACATAATTTAAATATATCCATAGAAATTCCTATTAAGATTAAAGAGGTAAGTTTTGAGCTTTAGAGATTTAGGTGATAACAAGAATCATAGACATGCTATGCAATCCATTTTTAATCTTTATCATTATAAGGTGATAACTTGGAAATATAAATATGAAAATGCAAGTTTATTTTTAGATCTTCAAAGTTTAGGTGATAACTTGAAATATAAACATGAAATACATTACTTGGAATTTAAACGTGAGAATGCAAATTCATATTATTATCTTCAAGATTTAAGGTGATAACTTGAAATTAAATATGATTATGCAAGGCTTGAAATTTAAACATGATATGCAAGAGCTTGAAACATAAACAATGGATGCAAGTTCATTTATTATCTTGTTAAGCTCAAAACTTTTAGAGATTTAAACTCTTTAACCTCAATTAATCTTAACAAAGGGAGTGAACTTTAGATTCCTTGATTATCATGTTTCCAAGAACCTTATTTCATGGTCTCATCATCAAGCTCATTAAAAGTTAAATTATAAGAAAAGAACAAGGATATAACATGAAATAAAATCCCTACCAAGTTGTTTCTTGTTATCAAAAGATAATGCTTGATCTTTAGAGAAGTTAAAAGAAGAAAAATGTCCTTGATGAGTGTTGTGAATTCGGCCAAGATGAGAACAAATGGAGGAAGGATTTTTCTTGTGTTTTTGTGTTTGATAATGGAAAGGTTATGTGTTTAGAAGTTGATTTATGGTTGGAATGTATATGCTTAGTGTTTAGAGCTTGGTTAGAGGTTGGGAATGGAGTCTCTTGGATGTGAAATAAGGAAGAACAAGAAAGCTTAAAGTATTGAGAGAATTTGAGAACTTTGAGTAAACTTTGAGCAAGAAAACTATCAAGTAAGCAAGTACCAAGGCTATGAATGTTTGTGTGAACATTTTAGCAATGGAAAAGCTCATATTTATAAGCCAAGGAGGCTGTATGGCTGCTGCCTTCATGGCTGGAAAATGGGGTTTTAATTTCATTTTTCAACTAAAGAAACATAGAAAAAGAATGCTTTTATTCTTGGAATAATCTTGTTCATGCATAATGGATGAAAACACTAAAATATGATGCTAATGGGAGACATTGTTGTTGATCACATTATGGCTGAAATGGGTGGGTTTTCTTTTGATTAAACATAGCCAAAAATAATGAAAAAGAAAGCTAAAGAAATGGCGAAAAGGTTGGATATGATTCTTTGTCTGAAAATCAATAAAATATGGTGGAAATGAAGCCTCATGGCCACTGGTTTTCTGATTGCATTAGGATCAGGTTGGTGATGTTTTACAAGTGGTAAATCATGTATTGGATGTGTATTTTCTTAGGTAAAAGATTAGGAATTGATAGATTAGTGAAAATGGTAAAATGTTAAGTGCTTAGGACAATTTAAGACAAGGTAAAAAGAATAATCATACACCAGTAAGTTAATCTCATATGAGTTAAAATCAATTTGTAACATAGGTCTTAAACTTAGGATAAGAAAATGTAAATGTACTAGATTTTACCTAAATCGTAATCTTAACTTTGATCTCAACATCACTAAGTTTATGAGCTTTTGTAATTAAGGAAAGGTAATTTAATTTTACCTTTGGTAATCTTAGGCTCTAATTACCTCAATTAATTATTTTTAACCTTGGGTAATTAATTTTTAACTCAAGGTTAATGAATGAAATCAATTTGAGTTCAATTAGAGCTTAATATTGCCTTAATTACATAAATAAACTCATTTAGCATAATTAGGGGTACAAAGGTAATTTCATGTAAAAACTCCCTGTAATTACTAGACATTCTCAAATCATACTTGAAATAGTCATTTTGAACTTTTAGATGAAAACCAAATTCAAAGATTATATAATTTCATGTAAAATTATTGCAGGGGTAAAATAGTAATTTTACGTACAGTAAAAATTGAGAATTGAGAATTTTACCTCTAAGGCACATATAATCCCTATCAATCATAAAACTAACCCTTCAAAGATAATTTAGATTGGTTAACCTTGATTTCTTAGTAAAAATGACCTTAGGGCATTTTAGTCATTTACACTTACAGAAAAATCGGGGTTTGCGACTTTCTCACGAATCATTGTTCAAATTTCTCATACGTTTCTCTAATGTTACATTCCTTTATTGAGGATTATTAGGCCTCAAATTACATGCAAAAATTACCAGGGCATTTTGGTAATTTTTACATAGCGGTAAAAATTAGGCGTTACAATGTTGTACGAGGCGGGGTTAGCGAGTAGAGGCCATATCTACATTAGGAGCAAGTGGCAGTTGGATGATAATTAGATGTGCCATGTGCAGAAGCACTCCATCAAGTAGGAAGTCAGGATCAAAAAGTGATCTAATAACTGAATCGGCAAACAAACGACGAAAAAAGGTATATACATGCAAGTGGGCATGAGCTAGAGCGAAGAAAAAGTCAAGAATAGGGTCATAGTGCCACTCTAGGTGTAGCGACTCAATGAAGAACACCATCAATGCCATTCTCTAGATCTATGGTAGGCATGGAATGCAAACAGGGATAAGAAATCTAAAATCCTTAGTAGAGAATTAACATACATACATAACTGTGATCATTATCTACCTAGGTGCTTCGGTTTATTTATGAACTTTTTAAATGAAAATTAAGAGTAATTATCTAGATTAACAAGATCGTTATCTGCAGTAGATTCATTTTATGTGATATCCTTAAACTTAAAATAGTAATTAAACACATAAACATCTTGATCTCAATCAAATATTAAAGCATTATTCATATAGCACATAAGGTAAAACTAGCTTAAACAAATTGCTACATTGACTATCTGGGGTAATAGGGTAATAGACTGCTTTTTAGGACTGAGCTCATTCCTATATGTGATCCTTGGATTTTCTCTCCAATTCACACATAGACCTATTTCTAGTCAAGTTCGCTCCCTGACTCAATTCAAGGGTAGTTAGGTTCACTCCTTAACCAATCGGATTTGATCTCCAACCCAACAATACATAGTCTTATGCTTGTCTCACATGTGAGCAATTGGAATAAGTAATCACTTTTATATATGCCTAACATCATCAATAAGTTCACATGTCATAATGAGATCAAGTCATAAACATTTTGGCATTTCTTCAACGAACCATGCTTGCTGCCAAAATTTTAGTCCTAAGAGAAATTGTGGTTAACTTATCAAAAGTCATTAGAACATAGCAAAAATATTTTTCAGAGGTAATTCAATATGTTAATGAGGTCATGAAAAAATTTCAAAGCATAAAAGATCTCTAGCTATATTTAAAAAATCTCACATTTTCAAAGGTCAGAAACTACATAGGATGCCAACAGCTAGAAGTCTCAATTTTTTTATCATATCAAATGAACCTAGAACTTTGTTTGAAAATTGTACCTCAATATCGCAAAATTCAATCATTTGGTATGGTAACAAAATTATATAAATTCAGTACTACAAACTAGACTGTGTAGGTAGAAACCCTGACCTATTCTGTTTTCCATTTTTTAAAAATAGCAAAGTTGCTTAAGATGAGCCAAGAAAATTTCTGGAAACACTTACATATGTTGGCTTCACCATATAAAATTTTTAGCTCATGATCATGTCACTAAATCAGTCATAAAAATCATGTAAGCTGAGCTGCTTGCTGGAAATTTGAGATTCAGCAACTTAGTTTACAACATTTTTTGAGAAAATTGATTCTCTAACATCATCAAAACTCTCTACCAAAATTCATAAATATATATTCATATGTTGTCAACCAAAAAACTAAAAAATATCGAGCTCAATCAAATCAAAATTTCCAGAATAAATTTAAAAGAGAAGTGGATGAATAAGGCCTTACTTGGCTCTTTGAAAGCTTAAGCTCTTGTTCCTAATTTTTCTCAATGATTTTCCACCAATTTCTTGATCTAACTCTCTCTCAAATCCTTTTTCAACACTTCCTCCAACAGCTAACTTGATAATATGGAGAGGTTGGGATTTTGTAATAAGGAGTTGATCTTGAGTTTATGAGAGGTAGCACATAGGTGTGCTTTTGGTTATGGGATTTTGGGTGAAGTTTAGTGTTCTTGGTTAAGGATATTCTATTTCTTAGAGAAAGGATATGAAGATGGCTGAATGCTGAGGTTTCTTGGTCGAGAATTACTAAGAGAAATGTGTAGAAAGTTGTCTTGTAATGTATTGATATTTTGGGTAATAAATGAAATTAGGAAAATGGTTTTTCTTCAAGATAATTACATGCAGTTTTGGTGGCTCCTCATTGGTTTCTAGAAAAGACAATGGTGTGGCTTCTTCTAAGCCACACACTTGTTTTGCTAGGTGTCCATCTCCTATTGTAATTTCCTTACGGTGTGAGAAACTATACATCGTAATTTAACCGAACAGGCAAAACATCATACTTGTAAAACATATAGTACCCAAAATTTTATTCCGAGTCTAACCTTTTCATTTTTAATCCTTTCCAACCTAAATCTCACATTTTCTCAGTCCTAGGCATCTTCAGGCCCAAATCTAGGACTCTGGTGGTCTTGCCAGGCCCTTGGGGCCCGCAATGGTACCATGCATGTTTTTAATTTGTATTTTTTTGGCATCCTCTTCAAGTCATTCATATCTTGACTAGACCTATTAGAATTGGAAAATTTTGATTAATAAAATCTAAATAAAATTTCTAAAATAACCTCGGGTGCTACATTACCACCCTCCTTAAAAGAAACTCTTGCTCTCAAAATTTCATACCTAGGAATAGTTATGGACAATTCCTTTTTATGTCTGATTTTAATTCCCAAGCGTATTCTTTATTTCTTGGCTTTCCCCAAGCTACTTTCACCAATGGCACTAACTTATTCCTAAGCTGCTTGGTTTCCTCTCCAATGAGCTAAATTGGGGGTACTTGAAATGTGAGGTCATCTCTTAACTGTATGGATTTGGGTTCTAGTACGTGGCTTTAGTCTGGGTGATATTTTCTGAGTTTGGATACATGAAAAACATCATGGAGGTTTGACAACTAAGGGGGTAGAGCTATGTGATATGCAACCGGGTCAACTCGTTGAAGAATTTGAAAAGGACCTATGAATCGGGGTGAAAATTTCTTAACCTTTAGAGCTCTACCTATACCTACAGTAGGGGTGACTTTCAATGTAACGTCCCGATTTTTTATGCGAGAGGAAAATGACCAAAATGCCCTGAGGTCATTTTACGCCGGAGTCGAGGATGGCCGGCCCGGCAGTCCTCGAAGGGTCAACTCAATGTTTGAAGGGGATTGGATGGTGCTTGAATGGTTTGAATGAAAATCTCATTTTCTGCAGTTTCGGGTCAAAATGACCAAAATACCCCTATAGCGTTTCTATGCGGGTAAAGGTGCTGTTTGAGCCCGAAACTTTCTCCGAAGGTTTAAAACAATGTTTTTACATGTTTAAAAGCGTCTGTTTAAATCCCGATGGTCCCGGGCAGTTTTTGTACAAAATTACGATTTTGCCCTTGGAATAGTATTTTTGAGCTTAATGACGTAACTAAGTAAACCTAAGCAATATTAGGCTCTAATCGAAGATTAATTAATTTCCATAATTAATCTAGAGTCAAAATAGGCTATTAAAATTAATTAAAACCTAAAATTGCTTAGATTAAACTTAAATCTCTTTTTAAAACTCAAGATTCCAATTTTGGAATCTTGAATAGTATTTTCTCTTTCCAATTCCTTAAATCATGGAATTGTATCTAGAGTTGTTTATGAACTAAAATGAATTTATAACTCACTAATGATGCAAGACCACTCCTTAAACGTGTCTTGGCAACCTTGATTACCCATTTTCCCACCTAAACACCTTCTTACAAATTTCTAATCTTAATCCTAATCAAAGATACACCTAAACACAACTTAAACCACAATTAAAATGCAAGAAATCCTCCCCATGGCTGATGCATGTTTCGGGCACCTCCTCCCCCAATTGCATCATATGTTGATTTGTTTCTCACTCAAAGAACCATGCTTGACCCATACTTGCACCCATACTTGAACCCATACCTAGCCATGCCTTCCACCATGCCTTGAACCATACCTTGGAAATGATATTTTCTCCTCCTTGTGGTATGAATGTGAAGCTCTCCCTCCCCTAAACAGCTTTCATTTTGTTTCATTTCTCTATAAATAGCATGCTTGGGTGAACTTGCATCATTTTGGGTTTATTTGCTAAGTGTAAGTTTTCAAAGAGCACTTCAAAGTTTTCTTTTTCTCTCAAAGTTTAAGCGTCCAAGTTCTTCAAGTTCTTCATCTTCTTTACTCATCTCAACCTCCAATCACTTGGTAGGGATTCTCTTTCAAGAGTTTCTTTCATTTAAGTTCTTAATCTAGTTATGTGTTCATGGTTTCTCTTGAATCTTCTTGGATCTTCTTTTCTTCTTCTCCTCCTTCTTCAGTTTAAGCCATGAGCCTTTGAAAACAAAGGAATGAGAGCTTGATGATGAGGGTTTCATGATGATGTTCATCACTTGAACAACCTCTAAAGCTTGATCTTTGTTCTTGAGTTAAAAATGTTCAGTTCTTTCTTTCTTGAACCTTGAAATCTTTAACTTTGATGATGTTTCAAAATGGTTACATGAACTCAATGATGAGGACTCATGATGTTGGTGTTAATACATCATCAAGATCATGGTCTCTAGAGTTTCAAAATGGTTCTTTCTTGCTCTTAAGTTTCGATTTCTTTCCTTTCCTTTTTCTCTAAAATTTCGGCCAACCAACTTGGGTGGTCCAACATGATAGCTTGATGATGAAAGTTCTAGTTGGTGACCTTATGTTCACCACAAAGAAATCTCTAAAGCTTGAGTCTTCATAAAGGTGTTATAAAGTTCATTTATGGTTATATTTTCAAGGAATGTTATCTTGAGTTCTAAGAACTCTAGACCTCATTTTATCTTGTCATGATGAGTTTGGGTTAAGGTTAAAGTTCCTCTAAAAGTCTTGTATGAGCTCTAATAAGATATAAATGAACCTGCATATTTATTTTGAGGTTGCACTCATGTTTATATTCTTGCTTTGCATCTTTACTTTCAAGTCATCACCTAAAGACTCAAAGATTAAAACAAGACTTGCATTATCACCTAACTAATTCTCAAAGCCTTTCTATTTCGGCCTTAAAGTCGATTGTTGCTGGGCCTAGAGTACTAAAATAAAGAAATGAACTTGCATTGCATATTTATTTCAAGTCTTGCATATTTACTTTCAAGCCTTGCATATTTACTTCAAGTCTTGCATATTTAAATTTCAAGCCTTGCATATTTACTTTCAAGTCTTGCATATTTAAATTTCAAGCCTTGCATATTTACTTCCAAGTCTTACATTTTTACTTTAAAGTTCTCACTTTACTTTGTAATGAAGAATAAAAATGAAGTGCATAGCATGTTTATATTATGTCATCACTTAAAGACCTTAGAGCTCAAAGAATTGCCCATTTTATCTCAAGTTAAAGTTCAATATGGAAGCATTCTTTGAATGAATACTTTCGGCCAAGCAATAGTGATAAGCTTGGAATGAGTTGCATCTAGTTACAAGGGCCAACAACCTATGTTCTAGGATTTTCTTTAAGCTTGATGAGTTTTATAAAGTTATGACCAACAAGATTTATGATTTTAATCCTCTTCTAAAGAAGAATTAAATTGGTTATTGACCTATGGTTGTTTTTAGCCTCTTGATAAAATAAAATGGTTTGCAAAGAGTTTTAGAAGTCCTAAAATGATTCCAAGGGAAACTAGCAACTTATATGCTTTAGAAATGTCAAATTATGTGTCTTTTTGGACTTGAACAATTCGGTTCTGTCTTGTTGTGTTTGTTGCTGTATGATGATGTTTTGATGTGTTAGAATGTGTGAAAATGATATATGATAGGTAGGAATACTTCTATGCATGTTAGGGGATAAACTAGCTTCATAGAAAAATCGTAAAGTTGGAATTTAACGTGTGTTTAACCCCTTTAATCTTAATCAATGCCAAAACTGTTTTACTATGATAACAATCAGTTTAGGATTGATTAATCATGAAAAATTTGGTTACATTTGAAGTAGGATTAAATTTTAGCACCTATAGAGAAACTAGTAACTAGAAAATCGTAAAAGTGCAATCCTAGAACTCCTAGAACATTTAATTCCTAGATTCTGTCCAGCAACCTCATAATATGGCAAACATGGTTTATAATTAGTTCATAGGCATAGGAATGCCTCATAATTGGTTTATATTTAATTTATAGCCTTAAGTAGCGGAACAGAAAGGGTCTAAAACATAAGTTCTAGAACCTCGTAATCATAAATGTATAACTCTGCCCTTGAAGAATGGTGCTGTCCAGATTTATTAAAGAGCATAAATGATAGTAAGATTTGTTAGAAGAGAATCCTTATGTGCATAAGAGGTCGATAGAGAATGATAGAATAATTACATCTCAAGTTTAAGGCCCGTAAGGGTCAAAGCATAAGATACCGTAGAATCAAGAGCATAATGAGTTTCAATGTTATATGTGAACGTATGTTTTATTTGAGAATGATTATGCAAACGTATGGGATTATGATTGAGGATGCATGTTTTATTTGTTTATGTGGCATAAAGTAAATTTGGAAGAAATCCGGCGTGCTGTTGTTGCGCTGCCGAATTTCTGACAAATTTGGGGACTTAGAAAGTTTTTTGAAAAACCTATGAGATTTTCTTTATGAGATATGAGGTACTAAGATGAGTTCTTGGATGATAGGTTATTGAGCACCTCCAAAGAACTCATGTGACATCGGTACCAAGATGTATTCTTGGGTGACACCCGATTAGTAGAGCACCCCCAAGAAATGCCCCTTAGCCTGTACTAGATAGTCGGGATTATGATTATGATACGCTTATCGGGATTGATAAGTAAGAACTAGTGACGACTAGTTAGGTATGAGCTCATAACCTAGAGATGTGACACGTTCTGGGTGACACCGGTTCGGCGGAGCACCCCCAGAATGAATGTCTTTTAGGGTAGCCCATGAGGAAGTAAAGTATGATGATTATGTTACAAAGTTTTTCCATATGAGATTTCAATTGCCACTTTATGCCACTATTATGATGCTCCTATTGTTATGATTATTATTCTTGCATTAAGTAGAGCCATGCATACATTCCTTACTATGTTGCATCCATGACATTAAGAATCATACTAAAATGAATGGACCTTGGCTAACTATCTTTCAAAAGCTTAAAAATGGACTTAATGCATGCTCACTTATTTTGTACACTAAACCTAAGGTTCCTGAGGGCGTAGATGATGACACTTAGGTAGTAGGAGGCCCTACTAAGATTCTTTAGCAAGATTCTTACTCCCCCTATCTTTTCTTCCCGTCACGTCTTCAGATGGCGACGTTCGTGGATTTTGTGGACACCCCGACGTGGGAGGTGCACTATGATTCGGAGCACGGATTATACCATTTTGAGGGTCAGTGCATGGTTCGTGTCTTCATGTTCATTGGACGACCCTTTGCCCACCCTGTGCATACCCATCGCTTCTCCCGACAAAGACACCTATAGCGGCGACAAGCGGATTTTGGCGCGCATCGCTGCGAGAGTGCTCCTCATGAACACTGCCGCTTCAGCCATGCGCGACTACCCCAACTCGTGCCCGAACATACTTCTACGAGGCTGACCGTCGGAGGACCGCCTACCCATGCATGCTGGCGAGAGCTGCCCTACTCCACCATTGATGAGAGAAGGCAGTGAGGACACCGTGACTCAGCCTCGGCTAATACGATGACCGAAGATGCGGCCATGTCGTGGGGGTCACTCCCGATCCTCGCTTCGCCTTTACACGCAGGAGGACCTCGCCCAGTTTGCCGGGTATGTGCCTCGCTTGCGGGATGGACGTCAGTTGGAGGTAGCGGATGAGCGATGGAGTACCCAGGGTAGTGCACACACCACTTAGATGAGGATAAACCTTCTTTTGTTTAGAGGTTGTCCCTTTAGTTGCACTTGGGTAGGGGAGTTTGCTTTTATGCTCTCCATCGCACTTTCCTTTGTATTTTCTTTTTAGATGTATTCATTTCATGTTGTACTAAACTAAGTCCCACTCTCCATAAGTGGGCATATCATATTATATAAATATACAGTTCAGTTTTATCGTGATGTGCCTTTACTTGCTTTATGTTATGATGTTTATGAAATGCTTGCTTTATTTCCTTACGTGCTTCCTTGCTTATCGTGTCACGCGGCTCTCACTTTGCTTTTATAATTCAAAAAAAAAATTTACCAGTATTTTCTGCTAAGCATTTTAAAGTAAAAAGGAAACTATGACGTAATAGACTAATGATTAACCTAAATATGTTCTAGACTATTGGGTTAAAAATTAGGATGTTACATTATGGTAACAGAGTAGTTCGATTCTCTTAGAGCCTGAGGATTGGACTGACTATGCTTTTGGAGCATAATGCGGTAGTCATGTCATGTGTAGAGCTTGCTAGAGACAAGCTATAGGTTAGAGATGCATGACCCCTGTTTGTTTGTAAGTGCCATGGTAACTAGCTTATTTCACATGAAACATTAAGCCTGATCAACTCAGTGGTTATTGTCTTATGTGTTTAGGAATCAATGGCACCCAGACGACAGAATAGGACCCCGACCAAGGATAACTAGGAGGATGCAACTGCTGCTGTCTGAGACATGGCAAGAGCCATGGAGCGGATGTTCAAAAGGATAAACTAACAAGGGGACACCGAATGTCCTCCCCCTACTGCTAAAATAATCGAGCAAGCAAGGTTCGGTGAATTTCACAAGGCAAACCCACTAGCCTTTAGAGGAGCCATGGATGCCGACAGAGCAGATGAGTGGATCAAGAACATGGAGAAAATCTACTCCGTGGTCGCTTGCTCGAGGAGGAGCAAAGGTCACGTTCATTGCCTATATGATGGAATCGGACCTTGAGTTACGGTGGTGGCACCCAAAGGCTATTTGGAAGCTTAAGTCTTGCTATTAACTGGGAGCTATTCAAGACCTACTTCTACGAGAAGTACTTTCAGGAGTTAGTAAGAACGTGAAAGACATTGAGTTTATGTAACTGACTCAAGGAGGGTCTACTGTCACCCAGTACTCGGCGAAGTTTGAGGAGCTTATTAAGTTCTCGCAGGTGTTTCAAGAGAACCCCGACGAGGTGTAAAAGTGCATCAAGTACGAAGCCGGACTGATGGCAGAGTTGAACTATGCCATGGCACACATGGAGATCAGGGATTTCCCTACCCTGGTCAACAAGTGTCGGATCATGGAGGAAGGACAGAAGAAAATCAACGCTGCAAGAGCAGAACGAACCAAGGGGTTAGGATCGCAAGCCCCAAGGTTCAAGCCGCAAACAGAACCAGTCACGAACTCACTACAACCCCTACCACACCAACCAGTTCAAGCCACATCAACAACAACAAAGAACCCCTTCCACCCACAATCCAAGCAACACTACCGACCACCATTCCAGTACAACAACCACCGAAACAACAACAACAATAACTGACAAGTAGGGTCGGGCGGCCCCCAGAACAACAATCAACAAGGAGGGCCCAGCGGGACCAAGAACAAGGCACCCTAAGGAGCCCCCACCCCCTTTGCCAGACCCGTACCAGCTATGGTGTGCCTCCAGTGCGGGAAAGACCACGGCAACCGTCCCTGCCTGGCTGGGCAGAACATTTGTTTCAAGTGTGGAAAGCTCGGCCACTACGCCAACAGATGTACTAATGGGAGGCAAACGAACTAAACCACAACACCAAGGGAGGGTCTTCACCCTCAATGCGGACGAAGCGAAAAAATCCAACGACCTCATAGAAGGTAAGTGCGAAATAAATGATAGAACCTTAACTGTACTTTATGACTCTGGTGCAACACATTCTTTCATTTTGTATGCTAGTATCGAGTCTCTAAACTTAAAGACTTCCAAACTTCCTTTTGATCTTATTGTTTCTACCCCCACAAATCATCCTGTAAATACTTGTTTTTGTTGTCTAAACTGCCATCTCATTGCAGAAAATAGATCCTTTGTCATAGATTTAATTTGCTTGCCTATGAAAGGTATGGGTGTAGTCCTTGGCATGGATTAGCTTCATGCCAACCGTGTGTTGTTAGATTGTGACACCAAAACAGTTGTTTTTCCTTCTCCCCCTAGTGAAACTAGTAAAACCTTGAAACTCTACCTCAATGCCGTAGAAGTCAATTGTAGTGGGGAAAGGACTAAGGGATATGTTCTCCTAGCCGCTAGTGAGGTAGACTTTGAGCAAAACCTAGAAAATATGCCGGTAGTAAGAGACTATCCCGAGGTATTTCTGGAAGAGATACCCGAGTTTCCTCCCGAGAGAGAAGTAGAGTTCTTCATTGAGTTAGTTCTTGGAGCAGGACCAATCTCTATAGCCCCTTATCGGATATCACCCTTAGAGTTGGCCAAGTTGAAAACCCAGCTTGAGGAGCTTTTGGAGAAGAGTTTTATTAGACCTAGTGCCTCACCTTGGGGAGCCCCGGTTTTGTTTGTTAAGAAAAAGGACGGGAGTATGAGGTTGTGCATAGACTATAGGCAATTGAATCGTGTAACGGTGAAGAACAAGTACCCTTTGCCTAGGATTAATGATCTTATGGACCAATTGAGAGGAGCGGTGGTATTTTCCAAGATTGATCTAAGGTCGGGATACCCCCAAATTAGGGTGAGAGACCAAGATATACCAACCACCTTTAGAACTCGGTATGGACACTTTGAGTTCACGGTGATGTCTTTTGGGTTGACGAATGCTCCTGCGGTATTTATGGACTACATGAATAGGATCTTTAGACCCTATTTAGATCAGTTCATGGTCGTTTTCATAGATGATATACTCATCTATTCGAAGACCCACGAGGAGCATAAGCGTCACTTGAGGGTAGTTTTGGAGATCTTGAAGGAGAAAAGGTTGTATGCAAATCTCTCTAAGTGTGAATTTTGGTTGGAGGAGGTTAAGTTTTTAGGGCATGTCGTGTCAAAAGGAGGTATAGCTGTTGATCCTAGTAAGGTAGAAGCCGTAATGAATTGGGATAGACCAACCATCGTAACGGAAATACGGAGCTTTTTGGGTTTAGCGGGCTACTACCGTAGGTTTATCAAAGGTTTCTCCCAAATTGCCCTACCCCTGACTAAGCTAACTAGGAAGAATGCCCCTTCGTATGGAGTCCCGAGTGTGAGAAAAGTTTTCAAGAGCTTAAGGAGAAGCTAACCACAACCCCAATTTTGGTTTTGCCTAGCCCCGATGTACCCTTCGAGGTATATTGCGATGCCTTGAGTAAGGGTTTAGGCTGTGTGTTGATGCAAAATAGGCAAGTGGTAGCCTATGCGTCAAGGCAACTCAAGCCACACGAAGCAAACTACCCCACCCATGACTTGGAGTTAGCAGCCATAGTGTTCACCTTGAAGATGTGGAGGCACCATTTATATGGTATAAAGTTTGAAGTTTTCTCCGATCATAAAAGACTCAAGTATCTCTTTGATCAAAAGGAGCTAAACATGAGGCAAAGGAGGTGGATGGAGTTCCTTAAAGACTATGATTTCGGTTTAAGTTACCACCCCGGCAAAGCTAATGTAGTCACCGATGCCTTGAGCCAAAAATCATTGCACCTATCTCACATGATGGTCAAGGAAGTTAAGCTAATGGAGAAGTTTAGAGATATGAATCTGGGGATGTCTGTGACCAACGAGGGCATGAAGATGTGTTATCTTAGCGTGATAAGTGGGTTTAAACAGAGAGTCATGCTAGCACAACGGGGAAGTGAGGAATTTAGGGAAACCATAGAGGTGGTTAAGGCAGGAAAGCTAAAAGGTTTCGACCAAGGTTCTGATTGGGTATGGAGGTTTGAAGGAAGAATCTGCGTGCCATGAGATGGTGACCTTCGAGAGAAGATCTTGGAGGAGGCCCACAAAAGCCATTTCACCATCCATCCTGGTGTTACCAAGATGTACCAGGATTTAAAAAGGATGTTCTGGTGGCCCAGATTGAAAAAGGATGTGGTCGCCTGGGTTAGTAAGTGCTTAGTGTGTCAGAAGGTGAAAATCAAGCACCAAAAGCCATCAGGTTTGCTGCAACCCCTGTCCATCCCCAAGTGGAAGTGGGAGTGCATATCGATGGATTTTACGACAGGATTGCCTAAGACCCAAGCTGGCCATGATGCCATATGGGTGATAGTGGATCGACTAACCAAGTCGGCTCACTTTCTGCCTATTAGAGTGACATACTCTTTAGACAAATTGGCACAGTTGTACATCCAAAAGATCGTAAGATTACATGAAGTATTGTCGACGATAATCTCGGATAGAGATTCACGATTTATGTCACATTTTTGGGGACCCTTTCAAAAGGCATTTGGTTCAAGGCTAGGTTTGAGCACAGCTTACCATCCACAAACAAATGGACAATCAGAAAGAATGATCCAAACCCTGAAAGACATGTTGAGAGCCTGTGTTCTAAACCAAAGGGGAAGTTGGGACAAGTGCCTGCCACTGATTGAGTTTGTGTATAACAATAGTTATCATGCAAGCATCGGCATGGTGTAACATCCTAATTTTTAACCCAATACTCTAGAACATATTTAGGTTAATCATTAGTCTATTACTCTTTCAATCTCACTCCTTACAACCTTTCATTAAAATACTTAGCGGAAAATACGAGTAAATTTTTCTTTTTGAAACTTGAAAGCAAAACGCGAGCCGCACACTAACTTAACGTTCGTCATAACCAAAACGTGCAAGAAAAAGTAACCACACCATTGATGTCATGAAACATAGTATTATACATAACAATCATAATGTCATCACATCTTCCTAGATACATAGACTACTAACATCATTGTACCATCATTTACATCAAAACATGCCCATATATGTGAAGTCATCCTTATCCACCTATGAGGTTGGATAAGTGTCAACCCAAAAGCTAAGCTATCTATGCTCCCGCAGCGACCCTCTGCTCCGTCTGCTAGTGTGTCCCTTAAGCGCGTGCCTCAAAAGAAGTCACGAACCTCGTTGTAATCCTCGTCTAGAGATGACACAGAAGAAAAGGAAGGGATGAGAAACTCATTCGAGATTCTCGAGGGATTCCGACTCTAACATTAGTGTCATCGTCGTCATCCCCAGCCACCTCGGTTTTAATTATGAAAAAGGTGAACATGCATAAGGATTGGTTTTAGGCTTTACAAATCTATTTATCCAAAGTGGGTGTCTTTTAGTATGTGTCTTAATGACATGAATGCAACAGATATTTGATGAATGCATGACAATACCATATGCACATTAACACGAAAATTGTAATACTCGGGCACATCATAAAGAAACATAAGTCATATACGCGGCATAAAAAGGCATAGTACTTTTCATGTGACATCTTCCTCATAAGTAAAACTCTTAAGTTCTTTCTCTTAAAGACCACCCTCTTAACATATCCACCAAAAGTCCAACCGATTCACCGGCCCGGCGATAATCTAGTCACCAAACTACGTCTCACCTATCGCCTAGGAATGAGCTCAATCCTAACTAGTCGTCACTAGATTTAATATGGGCTAATAGAGGGGGTATACATAACTTTCTTGGATCACCTATCTTAGGATCATTTCCTTCTTTGAAACGTTCTACTGGTATCTAGTACACAGCGAATTGTCCGCTTTGGCAAGCTCAATGTCAATACCCTCACGAATTTGTTTCCTCCCCACCGTAGCGGGAGAAATGCGTCTCAGTTTTATGTCACATCTGTTCTGGGGGTGCTCGACCAAACCGGTGTCACCCAGAACCTTTCCTGCGGGTGCTCGGCCGAATCGGTGCCACCCAAGAGTTTTCACAAACTTTTCTCAAATTCTCAAGTTTGATGGGAAATTCGGCAGCATAATGGCGTTCACCGGATTTCCTTCAAACTTTGCTTTATGCCACGAAACTTATAGGACATGCATAACCATTCAACATCATCATAAGACATCAAATCATAATCATTCTCATACGTCCACAAGCCACTTTGAAAATTCATTATCATCCTTCACATTACACATGCATCATCATAAAACATTCAAACGCTTACCCTTACGGTAGCTTATGCTTTGACCCTTACGAGTCTTAATCTTGAGATATAGTTTTCTAACATCCGTCATTCATATGTTATGCACCTAAGGGCTTATAATTAATCATCATTCCTGATCCTCATGTTCATACTCAAATCCGAAAAGCATAGGGCAGAATTTCTAACTTATGATTACGGGGTTCTAGAACTTACGTTTTAGACCCTTTCTTAGTTTCGTCTTCGCCTAAGGCACTATAAATTAAATCTAAATCAATTATGAGGCATTCCTATACTTAAGAACTAATTATAAATCACATTTTTCATGTTGTAACGTTGCTGGACAGGATCCAGAAAACTAAATGTTCTAAGAGTTCTACATTTGCATTTTTATGGTTTTCTAGTTACTAGTTTAAAATTCAATTCTAATCCAAATGTTACCAAGTTTTTCATGTCTAAACAATCCTAATTTGATTATGTTCCCATTAAAACAGTTTGGATAAGTTCCAAAAACAAATGGGTCTAAACTATGTTAAATTCTAGCTTTACGGTATTTCTAGTTAGCTAGTTTCTTACCTATCATGCATAGAATCGTTTCTACATCATCATGTGATATTTTCACACATTCTAACACATCAAAACATCATCATACAGCCACAAGCTCATCATGACAGTACCAAAAACATCTAACTTCAATAAGAGAACTAAATTGACATTTCTAGGTACATAAGTTAACTAGTTTCTCTTGGAATTGATTTAGAATCTCTAAAACTCTTTGCAAATCATTTTAAATTCATTAGGAGGCTAAGAGAAGCCTTAGGTCAGTGACCAAAATATATTTCATCTTCAAAAAGGGAATAAAATTATAACTCATGATAACATAACCTTATAAAGATTTGTAAAGTTTCAGGAAAAACTTAGAACATAGGTTATCGGCCCTTGTAGCTAGATGAAAACTCATTGCAAGTCCATCATCACCACTTGGCCGAAACATGCATTCAAAGAATGCATTCACATTAAACTTTAACTTGAAATGAAATGGGCAAGTCTTTAAGCTCTAGGTTCTTAAGTTATAACATAAAATAAACATGCTCATGCATTTCATTTTTAATCTTGCTTACAAAATAAAGTGATGACTTAAAATAAATATGCAAGGCATAAACTTAAACGTGCAAGCTTGAAAGTAAATATGCAAGGTTCAATTCTTTATTTTAGTGCTCTTGGCCCAACAACAATCGACTTTAAGGCCGAAATAGAAAGGCTTTGAGAATTAAATTAAGTGATGATGCAAGTCCCATTTTAATCTTTATGTTCTTAGGTGATAGCTTGAAAGTAAAGGTGCATAGCAAGAATGTAAATATGAGTGCAAGCATAAAACAAATTATGCAAGTTCATTTTATCTTTCTAGAGCCCTTAACAAGACTTTAAAGGAACTCAATCCTCAACCCAAACTCATCCAACCAAGGTTAAGTAAAGCTTAGAGTTCCTAGAACTCAAGACAACATTTTTAGAAAATCAAAACATTGAACATGTAGAAGAAAAGGAAATGGCCGAAACATTCTAGGCAAGAAAAGGAATATTTGAAAACTCTAGAGTCCATGATCTTGGTGATATATTAACACCAACACCATGAGTCCTCGTCATTGAGTTCATAGAACCATTTTAAAACACCATCAAAGCTAAAGTTCTCAAGAGTTCGAGAAAGGAAGAATTAGAAACATTTTTGCTCAAGAACAAAGATCAAGCTCTAGAGTTTGTTTCAAGTGATGAACATCATCATGAAACTCTCGTCATCAAGCTCTCATTTCTTTGAACTTCAAGGCCCATGGCCGAAAATGAGAAAGAAAAAGGAGAAGAAAAGAAGTTCTAAAAGAATCAAGAGAAACTATGAACATAAAGCTAGAACAAGAACTTTAAAGAAAGAAGTACTTGAAAGAAAATCCCTACTTGGTGTGATGCTCTTGAAGATGGAAGAAGAAGATGAAAAACTTGAAGAACTTTGAAAGCTTGAACTTGAGAGAAAAGAAAGCTTTGAAGTGTTTCTTTGAAAACTTACACTTTGCAAATGAACCCAAAATGATACAAGTTCACCCAAGCAAGCTATTTATAGAGAAATGAAACAAATGAAGGGTGCACATGGAGGGGGAGGCTTCGGCCATCAGATGGGGAGGGAACCCATGAGTTCCATGAGGTGAGATAATGTGGTCTTGAGGCATGGTGAGGTATGGTTCAAAGTATGGTGAGGTATGGTTCAAGGTATGGCCTCAAGCATGGTTCTTTGAGTGAGAAACAATTCAACATGTGTGGTAATTGAGAGAGAGAGGCCGAATGTGCATCAGCCATAGGGGGAGGATTTCTTGCATTTTAATTGTAGTTTAGAGTTGTGTTTAGGTGTATCTTTGATTAGGATTAAGATTATGAATTTGTAAGAAAGTGTTTAGGTGAGAAAATGGGTAATCAAGGTTGTCAATGTAACACCCCGATTCTTTCTGTCCGAGGGAAATGACCAAAATGCCCCTGAGGTCATTTCCTGACCCGAATTTGAGGGCAACCAAGTCGGTCATCCTCGAAGGGTCAACTCAATATTTGAAGGAGATTGAATGGCCTTAGAATGCTTTCGGAAGTGAAAATTTCATTTCATGATTTAGTCAAAATGACCAAAATACCCTTATAGCGTTTTACGCGGGTAAAGGTGCCGTTTGAGCCCGAAACTTTCCCCCGAGGTTTAAAAACATGTTTTCATGTGTCTAGAGGTCTCTGTTCAAGTCCCGGTGGTCCCGGGCAGTTTTAGTGCAAAATTACAATTTTGCCCCTAGAATAGTGTTTTTGAGCTTAATGACGTAATTAAGCAAACCTAAGCAATATTAGGCTCTAAACGAAGATTAATTAATTTCCCTAATTAATCTAGAGTCAAAATAATTTATTAAATTTAATTAGAACCTAAAATTGCTTAGATTAAACTTAAATCTCTTTAGAATTCAAGATTCCTAGTCTTGGAATTTTGAATAGTGTTTTCTGTCTCCAATTCCTTAAATCAAGGAAATGTGTCTAGAGTTGTTTAGACTCTAAATTGAGGATCTAACTCACTAATGGTGCAAGACTACTCCTTAATTATGTCTAGACCTCCCTAATTATCCATTTCTCTTGCCTAAACACTTTCTTACAACTTCCTAATCTTAAGCATAATCAAAGATACACCTAAACACAACTCTAAACCACAATTAAAATGCAAACTAATCTTCCTCCAAATCTGATGCACATGGCCGAAATTCTCACCCCCATTGGCCACATGATGAATTGTTTCTCACTCAAAGAACCATGCTTGAAGCCATACCTTGAGCCATACCTCACCATACTTTGAACCATACCTCACCATGCCTCAAGACCACATTATCTCACCTCATGGAACTCATGGATGCCTCCATTCTGCACCCTCATGGCCGAAACACCTTCAGCCCATTCACACCCTTCATTTGTTTCATTTCTCTATAAATAGAATGCCTTGAGGAGCTTGCACCACTTTTAGATCATTTGCTAAGTTTAGGAGCACTCAAAGCTTTTCCTTTTCTCTCAAAGTTCTAGTGTTCTTCAAGTTCTTGGAGTTCTTCAAGTTCTTCATCTTCTTCATCTTCTTCTTCCATCTTCAAGTTCATCACACCAAGTAGGGATTTCCTTTCATGTATTCTCTTCTTTAAAGTTCTTGTTTCAAGTTTGATGTTCATAGTTTCTCTTGATTCCTTTTAGAACTTCTTTTCTTCTCCTCCTTCCTCTTTATGTTTCGGCCATGGGCTTGGGAATGAAGAAGTGAGAGCTTGATGATGAGAGTTTCATGATGATGTTCATCACTTGAAACAAACTCTTGAGCTTGATCTACGTTCTTAAACAAAAATGTTTCTAGTTCTTCCTTTCTTGAACTCTTGATAACTTTAGCTTTGATGATGTTTTAAAATGGCTCTATGAACTCAATGATGAGGACTCATGATGTTGGTGTTAATATATCATCAAGATCATGAACTCTAGAGTTTTAAAATGTTCCTTTTTCTTCTTGAAGATTTCGGCCATTTCCTTAATTTTTCTAAGCTTCATGGTTTGATTTCCTAAAAATATTATGTTGAGTTCTAAGAACTCTAAGCTTGACTTTACCTTGTTTGAATGAGTTTGGATTAAGGTTGAGTTCCTTTAAAGTCTTGTTAAGAGCTCTAGAAAGATAAAATGAACTTGCATAATTTATTTTATGCTTGCATTCATATTTACATTCTTGCTATGCACCTTTACTTTCAAGCTATCACCTAAGAACATAAAGATTAAAATGAAACTTATACCATCACTTAATTTAATTCTCAAAGCCTTTCTATTTCGGCCTTAAAGCCGATTGTTGTTGGGCCTAGAGCACTAAAATAAAGAATTGAACTTGCATTATCACCTAATTAATCTCTTGAATGCCTTTCTATTTCGGCCTTAAAGTCGATTGTTGTTGGGCCAAGAGCACTAAAATAAAGAATTGAACCTTGGATTTTACTTTCAAGCTCGCACGTTTAAGTTCATGCTTTGCATTTTACTTTCGAGCTTGCACGTTTAAGTTTATGCCTTGCATATTTATTTTACGTCATCACTTTATTTTGTAAGCAAGATTAAAGAAAATGAAGAGCATGAACACGTTTATTTTATGTCATATCTTAAGAACCTAGAGCTCAAAGACTTGCCCATTTCATTCCAAGTTAAAATTTAATGTGGAACCATTCTTTGAATGCATATTTTCGGCCAAGTGGTGATGATGGACTTGCAATGAGTTTTCATCTAGCTACTAGGACCAATAGTCTATGTTTTAAGTTTTCCTTTAAGCTTCACAAAACTTTATAAGGTTATGTCATCACAAGTTGTGATTTTATTCTCTTTTAGGGGATGGAATATGTTTTGGTCAGTGACCTAAGGCTTCTCTTAGCCTCTTGATGAATTATAATATTTTGAAAAGAGTTTTAGAAGTTCTAGATTGATTCCAAGAGAAACTAGTTAACTTATGTACCTAGAAATGTCAATTTAATTCTCTTATTGAGGCAAGATGTTTTCGGTTCTAATATGATGAGTGTGATACTGTATGATGATGTTTTGATGTGTTGGAATGTGTGAAAATATCATATGATGATGTAGAAGCGATTCTATGCGTGATAGGTAAGAAACTAGCTAACTAGAAATACCGTAAAGCTAGAATTTAACATAGTTTTGACCCATTTGTTTTTGGAACTTATCCAAACTGTTTTAATGGGAACATAATCAGATTTAGATTGTTTAGACATGAAAAACTTGGTAACATTTGGATTAGAATTGAATTCTAGCACCTATGGGGAAACTAATAACTATAAAACCGTAAAAATGCAAATATAGAACTCTTAGAACATTTAATTTTCTGGATTCTGTCCAGCACCCTTACAACATGATAAACATGATTAATAATTAGTCCTTAAGCATAGGAATGTCTCATAATTGATTTAGATTTAATATATAGTGGCTTCGGCGAAGACGAAACCGAGAAAGGGTCTAAAACGTAAGTTCTAGAACCCCGTAAATACAAGTTAGAGATTCTGCCCTATGCTTTTCAGATTTAAGTATGAACATGAGGATTAGGAATGATGATTAATTATGAGCCCTTAGGTGCATAAAGATATGAGCGACGGATGTAGAGAACTATATCTCAAGATTAAGACCCGTAAGGGTCAAAGCATAAGCTACCGTAAGGGTAAGCGTTTGGATGTTTTATGATGATGCATGTAGTATGTAAATGATGATGATGTTCTTCATATGAGAAATTCATGAGGTTATATGTTTATGTGGCATAAAGCAAATTTGGAAGGAAATTCGGTGTAATGACGTTGTGCCGCCGAATTCCCGACAAATTTGGGGACTTAAAGAGATTTTGAAAATTAAGGTACTAAGATGGGTTCTAGGATGACACCGGTTCGGCCGAGCACCTCCATAGAACTCATGTGACATCGGTACCATTTTATACTCTTAGGTGACACCGGTTCGGCCGAGCACCCCTAAGAGTTTTGCCCCCTAACCCGTACTCTGATAGTCGGGATTTATGATTTATGATACGCTTATCGTTAAGTGGTAAGTAAGAACTAGTGACGACTAGTTAAGGTATGAGCTCATGACCTAGATATGTGACACGTTCTGGGTGACACCGGTTCGGCCGAGCACCTCCAGTTCGATTGTCTTTTAGAGTGGCCCATGAGGAAGAGATGTTTCATGATTATGATTATGTCACTAAGTTTGTCCCATATGAATGTTTCTATTGCCACTTTATGCCACTAAGTTTGATGAGACTTGATGTTATGTTTTATGTATGTGCATTAGGTAGTGCCATGCATACATCTTCTATTATGTTGCATTCATGACATTAAGATCATCCTAAAATGAATGGACCTTGGCTAAAGTATATTTTAAAGTTTAAAATGAACTTAATGCATGTTTAGTCATTTTGTATAATTAAACCCAAGGTTCCTGAGGACGTAGATGATGACACCTAGGTAGTAGGAGGCCCTACTGAGATTCTTTAGTAAGATTCTCACTCCCTCTATCTCTTCTTTCCGTCACGTCTTCAGATGGCGACATTCGTAGTGTTCGTGGACACCCCGACACGGGAGGTGCACTATGACCCGGCTCACGGGTCATACCATTTTGAGGGGCAGTGCACGATGCGGGTTTTCGTGTTCGTAGGACGCCTCTTCGCTCATCCCGTGCACACCCATCGCTTCTCCCCGACTGCACCCTCTGGCGACGACGAGTGGGTTTTTGAGCGCGCGCGTATGCATGACGAGAGGGTGCTCCGCATGCACACCGCCGCCCTAGCCATGCGAGGCCATCCCGTTTACGTGCCCCGGACCTACTTTTCGGAGACCGACCCGTCTGAGGACCCGCCTACTCATCCATATAGCGAGAGCTCTGCCCCCTCTCCACCATTGATGAGGAGAGCGGTGAGATACCGTGACTCGGCCACGACTTGCGGCGGCGGAGATGCAGCCACACGCGGGGTCACTCGATCCCCGTTCCGCCTCTTTACGCCCGAGGAGCTCGCCCAGTTTCCCGGATACTTGCCTCGTTCGCGAGACGGACGTCAGTAGGAGGTGACAATCGACCGATGGAGTACCCGGTTAGAGCACACACCACTTAGATGGGGATAAACCTTCTTTTGTTTAGGGGTTATCCCATTAGATGCACTCGGGTAAGGGAGTAGATCGTGTTTAAGTTTATGTTGTATTTCCTTTCCTGTATTTTCCTTGTACTAAAGTAAGTCCCACACTTATAAGTGGGCAAGTTATATATATATGAGATGATATTCAGTGTTATTCATGGTGTGCCTTATGTTATGATGTTGTGAGACATTGGTTTTACTATACATGGTTTACCGCTTATCGCATCACGCGGCTCTCAGTTTTTATTTCAAAAACAAAAATTACCCGTATTTTCCGCTAAGTATTTCAAAGTAAAAATGAGAACTATGAAGTAACAGACTAATGATTAACCTAAATATGTTCTAGAGTATCGGGTTAAAAATTAGGATGTTACAGTCAAGACATAATTAAGGAATGTTCTTGCATCATTAGTGAGTTATAAACTCATTTTAGTGTATAAACAATTCTAGACACAATTCCTTGATTTAAGGAATTGGAGAGAGAAAATACTATTCAAGATTCCAAGAGTGAAATCTTGAGTTTTAGAAAAGGGATTTAAATCTAATCTAAGCAATCTTAGGTTCTAATTAATTTTAATAATTTATTTTGACTCTAGATTAATTAGGGAAATTAATTAATCTTCGTTTAGAGCCTAATATTGCTTAGGTTTGCTTAATTACGTCATTAAGCTCAAAAACACTATTCTAGGGGCAAAATTGTAATTTTGCACTAAAACTGCCCGGAACCACCAGGACTCAAACAGATGTTTTGAAACATGTAAAAACATGGTTTTAAACCTCTGGGGAAAGTTTCGGGCTCAAACGGCACCTTTACCCGCGTAAAACGCTATAGGGGTATTTTGGTCATTTTGACCTGAAACTGCAGAAAATGAGACTTTCACCTCCGGAACCACTCAAAGGTCATTTAATCCCCTTCAAACATTGTGTTAGCCCTTCGAGGACCGCCGGGTCGGCCATCCTTGAATTCTGGGCACAAAATGACCTCAGGGGCATTTCGGTCATTTTCCACTCAGACAGAAAATCGGGGCGTTACACATGGCACCCTACGAAGCCCTATATGGACGAAAATGTCAATCCCCTCTATGCTGGTATGAGCTCGGAGAGCAGAGCATGTTAGGACCCGATATAGTAAGGGAAACAACGGAGCAGATCAAGAGAATCTGGGATGGGATGCTTACAGCTCAAAGTAGACAAAAGAGCTATGTAGATAGGCGGCGCAAGCCATTGGAATTCAACGAGGGAGAACATGTGTTCCTTAGGATCACCCCTACTACAAGCATAGGAAAGCCTATGAAGGTTAAAAAGTTGAGCCCCTAATTCCTTGGTCCCTTCGAGATCCTTCAGAGAGTAGGGCCAGTAGCCTACAAAATAGCCTTACCTCCCAACCTTTCCAATCTTCATGACGTCTCCCAGTTAAGGAAGTATGAGTCTGACCCTAGCCATGTCCTAGAGCCAGAGCATGTATAGTTAAGGGAGGACCTAACTTTCAATATGCCGTCGACGAGGATCATGGATCGCGGAGTCAAGCAGTTGAGGAACAAATCCGTTCCTTTGGTGAAAGTAGCATGGGGACGGGACAGGGCCAAAGAATTCACATGGGAGCTAGAATCAGAGATGAAGATGAAATATCCAGAGATTTTCTAAGGTAATGAATTTCGAGGGTGAAATTCTTTTTAAGGAGGGGAGTAATGTAACGCCACGATTTTTCTGTCTGAGAGGAAAATGACCAAAATGCCCCTGAGCTCATTTTCTGCCCGGAATTCAAGGATGGCCGGCGCAGCAGTCCCCGAAGGGCCAACTCAATGTTTGAAGGGGATTGGATGGCCCTTGAATGGTTTCGGAGGCAAAAATCTCATTTTCTGCAATATCGGGTCAAAATGACCAAAATACCCATATAGCGTTTCTACGCGAGTAAAGGTGCTGTTTGAGCCCGAAACTTTCTCTGAAGGTTTAAAACAATGTTTTTACATGTTTAAAAGCGTCTGTTTAAGTCCCGGTGGTCCAGGGCAGTTTTTGTACAAAATTACGATTTTGCCCCTAGAATAGTGTTTTTGAGCTTAATGACGTAATTAAGCAAACCTAAGCAATATTAGGCTCTAATCGAAGATTAATTAATTTCCATAATAAATCTAGAGTCAAAATAGGCTATTAAAATTAATTAGAACCTAAAATTGCTTAGATTAAACTTAAATCTCTTTTTAAAACTCAAGATTCCAATCTTAGAATCTTGAATAGTATTTTCTCTTTCCAATTCCTTAAATCATGGAATTGTGTCTAGAGTTGTTTATGAACTAAAATGAATTTATAACTCACTGATGATGCAAGACCACTCCTTAAACATGTCTTGACAACCTTGATTGCCCATTTTCCCACCTAAACACCTTCTTACAAATTCCTAATCTTAATTCTAATCAAAGATACACCTAAACACACTCTAAACCACAATTAAAATGCAAGAAATCCTCCCCATGGCTGATGCATGTTTTGGCCACCTCCTCCCCCAATTACATCACATGTTGACTTGTTTCTCACTCAAAGAACCATGCTTGACCCATACTTGCACCCATAAACACCTCTCATTTTGTTTCATTTCTCTATAAATAGCATGCTTGGGTGAACTTGCATCATTTTGGGTTTATTTGCTAAGTGTAAGTTTTCAAAGAGCACTTCAAAGTTTTCTTTTTTTCTCAAAGTTCAAGTATCCAAGATCTTCAAGTTCTTCATCCTCTTCACTTATCTCAACCTCCAATCACTTGGTAGGGATTTTCTTTCAAGAGTTTCTTTCATTTAAGTTCTTAATCTAGTTATGTGTTCATGGTTTCTCTTGAATCTTTTTGGAACTTCTTTTCTTCTTCTCCTCCTTCTTCATTTTCGGCCATGAGCCTTTGAAAACAAAGGAATGAGAGCTTGATGATGAGGGTTTCATGATGATGTTCATCACTTGAACAACCTCTAAAGCTTGATCTTTGTTCTTGAGTTAAAAATGTTCATAGTTCTTTCTTTCTTGAACCTTGAAATCTTTAACTTTGATGATGTTTCAAAATAGTTACATTAACTCAATGATGAGGACTCATGATGTTGGTGTTAATACATCATCAAGATCATGGTCTCTAGAGTTTCAAAATGGTTCTTTCTTGCTCTTAAGTTTCGGTTTCTTTCCTTTCCTTTTTCTCTAAAATTTTGGCCAACCATCTTGGGTGGTCTAACATGATAGCTTGATGATGAGAGTTCTAGTTGGTGACCTTATGTTCACCACAAAGAAATCTCTAAAGCTTGAGTTTTCATAAAGGTGTTATAGAGTTCATTTATGGTTATATTTTCAAGGAATGTTATCTTGAGTTCTAAGAACTCTAGACCTCACTTTATCTTGTCATGATGAGTTTGGGTTAAGGTTAAAGTTCCTCTAAAAGTCTTGTATGAGCTCTAATAAGATATACATGAACCTGCATATTTATTTTGAGGTTACACACATGTTATATTCTTGCTTTCCATCTTTACTTTCAAGTCATCACCTAAGGACTCAAAGATTAAAACAAGACTTGCATTATCACCTAACTAATTCTCAAAGCCTTTCTATTTTGGCCTTAAAGTCAATTGTTGCTGGGCCTAGAGTACTAAAATAAAGAAATGAACTTGTATTGCATATTTATTTCAAGTCTTGCATATTTACTTTCAAGCCTTGCATATTTATTTCAAGTCTTGCATATTCAAATTTCAAGCCTTGCATATTTGCTTTCAAGCCTTGCATATTTACTTCCAAATCTTGCATATTTACTTTAAAGTTCTCACTTTACTTTGTAATGAAGAATAAAAATGAAGTGCATAGGATGTTTATATTATGTCATCACTTAAATATAACATCCCAATTTTTAACCCAATACTCTAGAACATACTTAGGTTAAACATTAGTCTATTACTTCATAGTTCTCATTTTTACTTTGAAATACTTAGCGGAAAATACGGGTAAATTTTTTTTGAAATACAAAGTGAGAGCCGCGTGATGCGATATAACTTGTAGCGGACAAAACATACATCTCATAACGTCATAGCATAAAGCACACAAAGGCACATCATGAGAAACACTGAATATCACCTCATATATATATATAAATAACTTGCCCACTTATAAGTGTGGGACTTAATTTAGTACAATGGAATACATGAAAGAAAATACAACATAAACATAAACATAAACTACTCCCCTACCTGAGTGCATCTAATGGGATAACCTCTAAACAAAAGAAGGTTTATCTCCATCTAAGTGGTGTGTGTTCTAACCTGGGCCATCCACAGCCTCCTACTGGCGACTATCCCTCGAGCGTGGCACGTAACCAGGAAACTGAGCAAGCTCCTCCGGCGAGAATAGGCGGGACCGGGCTCATCTCCAGTTGTCGTGCAAGCCTCGGCTGAGTCACGGTGGGCTCACTACCCTCCCCAAGGTCCATGGGTATGGTGGGGGAAGATCCCTCGGAGGGTACCTGGGTCGCCGAATCCTCGGAAGGATCCGTCTCAGAAAAAGATGACAGGCAACGGGGTACATACTAGGGGTAGTCTCGAACGGCAGACGCGGACGGTGGGGTATGGTGAAGCCTCTCCTCTCGGGGACGTGCGTGTTCGAACATCAGGTCATTGCCAAAAGGTGAGACGGGGGAGAAACGATGAGAATGTACAGGGGGAGTGAAGGGTCGACCCATGAACATGAATACTCTAACCGTGCATCGACCCACAAAATGGAATGACCTGTGGTCCGGGTCATGGTGCACCTCCCATGTCGGGGTGTCCACGAATACCACGAATGTCGCCATCTGAAGACGTGACGGAAAGAAAGAGATAGAGGGAGTGAGAATCTTGCTAAAGAATCTCAGTAGGGCCTCCTACTACCTATGTGTCATCATCTACGTCCTCAGGAACCTTGGGTTTAATTATACAAAATGAGTAAGCATGCATTAAGTCCATTTTTAAGTTCTAAAACATAGTTTAGCCAAGGTCCATTCATTTTAGGATGATCTTAATGTCATGAATGCAACATAATAGAGAATGTATACATGGTGCTACCTAATGCACATACATAAATCATATCATCAAGCATCATCATACTTAGTGGCAAAAAGTGGCAATAGAAACATTCATATGGGACAAACTTGGTGACATAATCATAATCATGAAACTTCTCTTCCTCATGGGCCACCCTTAAAGACAAGCGCCTGGGGTGCTCGTAGAACCGGTGTCACCCAGAACGTGTCACATCTCTAGGTTATGAGCTCATACCTTAACTAGTCGTCACTAGTTCTTACTTACCACTTAACAATAAGCGTATCATAAATCATAAATCCCGACTATCTGAGTACGGGTTAGGGGGCAATTCTCTTAGGGGTGCTCGGCCGAACCGGTGTCACCTAAGAGTATAAATTGGTACCGATGTCACATGAGTTCTATGGAGGTGCTCGGTAGAACGGTGTCATCCTAGAACCCATCTTAGTACCTTAATTTTCAAAATCTCTTTAAGTCCCCAAATTTGTCGAAAATTGGCAAAGACAAGGCATTACGCTGAATTTCTTCCAAATTTGCTTTATGCCACATGAACATATATCCTCATGAATTCCTCATATGAATAACATTATCATTCTTCACATAACACATGCATCATCATAGAACATTCAAACGCTTACCCTTACGGTAGCTCATGCTTTGACCCTTACGGGTCTTAATCTTGAGACATAGTTTTCTAACATCCGTCGCTCATATGTTATGCACCTAAGGGCTCATAATTAATCATCATTCCTAATCCTCATGTTCATACTCAAATCTGAAAAGCATAGGGCAGAATTTCTAACTTGTGATTACGGGGTTCTAGAACTTACGTTTTAAACCCTTTCTCAGTTCCGTCTTCGCCTAAGGCACTATATTAAATCTAAGTCAATTATGAGACATTCCTATGCTTAAGAACTAATTAATAATCACATTTATCATGTTGTAATGGTGCTGGACAGAATCCAGAAAACTAAATGTCCTAAGAGTTCTACATTTGCATTTTTACGGTTTTCTAGTTACTAGTTTCCCTATAGGTGCTAAAATTCAATTCTAATCCAAATGTTACCAAGTTTTTCATGTCTAAACAATCCTAATCTGATTATGTTCCCATTAAAACAGTTTGGATAAGTTCCAAAAACAAATGGGTCTAAACTATGTTAAATTCTAGCTTTACGATATTTCTAGTTAGCTAGTTTCTTACCTATCATGAATAGAATCGTTTCTACATCATCATGTGATAATTTCACACATTCTAACACATCAAAGCATCATCATACAGCCATAAACTCATCATGATAGTACCGAAAACACCTAACTTCAATAAGAGAACTAAATTGACATTTCTAGGTACATAAGTTAACTAGTTTCTCTTGGAATCAATTTAGAATTTCTAAAACTCTTTGCAAATCATT
This sequence comes from Dalbergia cochinchinensis, assembly GCA_031216125.1. Taxonomy (NCBI): domain Eukaryota; kingdom Viridiplantae; phylum Streptophyta; class Magnoliopsida; order Fabales; family Fabaceae; genus Dalbergia; species Dalbergia cochinchinensis. Next base: position 25,764,467 of record CM062375.1, on the reverse strand, counting down.
TTAATTCATCAACAGGCTAAGAGAAGCCTTAGGTCAGTGACCAAAATATATTTCATCTTCTAAAAGGGAATAAAGTCATATCTCATGATAACATAACCTTGTAAAGATTTGTAAAGCTTTAAGAAAAACTTATAACATAGACTATTAGTCCTTGTAGCTAGATGAAAACTCATTGCAAGTCCATCATCACTACTTGGTTTAAAAACATGCATTCAAAGAATGCATTCACATTAAGCTTTAACTTGAAATGAAATGGGCAAGTCTTTGAGCTCTAGGTTCTTAAGTTATAACATAAAATAAACGTACTCATGCTTTTCATTTTTAATCTTGCTTACAAAATAAAGTGATGACTTAAATTAAATATGCAAGGCATAATCTTAAACGTGCAAGCTTGAAAGTAAATATGCAAGGTTCAATTCTTTATTTTAGTGCTCTTGGCCCAACAACAATCGACTTTAAGGCCGAAATAGAAAGGCATTTGAGAAATTAATTAGGTGATGATGCAAGTTCAATTCTTTATTTTAGTGCTCTCGGCCCAACAACAATCGACTTTAAGGCCGAAATAGAAAGGCTTTGAGGATTAAATTAAGTGATGATGCAAGTTCCATTTTAATCTTTATGTTCTTAGGTGATAGCTTGAAAGTAAAGATGCATAGCAAGAATGTAAATATGAGTGCAAGCATAAAACAAATTATGCAAGTTCATTTTATCTTTTTAGAGCCCTTAACAAGACTTTAAAGGAACTCAATCCTCAACCCAAACTCATCCAACCAAGGGTAAGTAAAGCTTAGAGTTCTTAGAACTCAAGACAATATTTTTAGAGAATCAAAACATTGAACATGTAGAAGAAAAGGAAATGGCCGAAACATTCTAGGCAAGAAAAGGAATATTTGAAAACTTTAGAGTCCATGATCTTGGTGATATATTAACACCAACACCATGAGTCCTCATCATTGAGTTCATAGAACCATTTTAAAACACCATCAAAATTAAAGTTCTCAAGAGTTCAAGAAAGAAAGAACTAGAAACATTCTTGCTTAAGAACAAAGATCAAGCTCTAGAGTTTGTTTCAAGTGATGAACAGCATCATGAAACTCTCATCATCAAGCTTTCATTTCTTTGAACTTCAAGGCCCATGGCCAAAAATGAGAAAGAAAAAGGAGAAGAAAAGAAGTTCTAAAAAGAATCAAGAGAAACTATGAACATAAAGCTAGAACAAGAACTTTAAGGAAAGAAGTACTTGAAAGAAAATCCCTACTTGGTGTGATGATCTTGAAGATGGAAGAAGATGATGAACTTTGAAGACTTGAACTTGAGAGGAAAGGAAAGCTTTGGAGTGTTTCTTTGAAAACTTACACTTTGCAAATGAACCCAAAATATGATACAAGTTTACCCAAGCAAGTTATTTATAGAGAAATGAAACAAATGAAGGGTGCACATGGAGGAGGAGGCTTCGGCCATTGCAGATTGGAGGGCATCCATGAGTTCCATGAGGTGAGATAATGTGGTCTTGAGGCATGGTGAGGTATGGTTCAAAGTATGGTGAGGTATGGTTCAAGGTATGGCCTCAAGCATGGTTCTTTGAGTGAGAAACAATTCAACATGTGTGGTAATTGAGAGAGAGAGACCGAATGTGCATCAGCCATGGGGGGAGGATTTCTTGCATTTTAATTGTAGTTTAGAGTTGTGTTTAGGTGTATCTTTGATTAGGATTAAGATTAGGAATTTGTAAGAAAGTGTTTAGGTGAGAAAATGGGTAATCAAGGTTGTCAAGACATAATTAAGGAGTGTTCTTGCATCATTAGTGAGTTATAAATTCATTTTAGTGTTTAAGCAATTCTAGACACAATTCCTTAATTTAAGGAATTGGGGAGAGAAAACACTATTCAAGATTCCAAGACTAGGAATCTTGAGTTCTAAAAAGGGATTTAAGTTTAATCTAAGAAATTTTAGGTTCTAATTAACTTTAATAAATTATTTTGACTCTAGATTAATCAGGGAAATTAATTAATCTTCGTTTAGAGCCTAATATTGCTTAGGTTTGCTTAATTGCATCATTAAGCTCAAAAATACTATTCTAGGGCAAAATCGTAATTTTGCACTAAAATTGCCCGGGACTGCCAGGACTCAAATAGATGTTTTGAAACATGTAAAAACATGGTTTCAAACCTCTGGGGAAAGTTCCGGGCTCAAACGGCACCTCTACCCGCGTAAAACGCTACAGGGGTATTTTGGTCATTTTGACCCGAAACTGTGGAAAATGAGACTTCCGCCTCCGAAACCACTCAAGGGTCACTCAATCCCCTTCAAACATTGAGTTGGCCCTTCGAGGACTGCCGAGTCGACCACCCTCGAATTTCGGGCCGAAAATGGCCTCAGGGGCATTTCGGTCATTTTCCACTCAGACAGAAAAATCTGGGCGTTACATTAAAGACCTTAGAGCTCAAAGACTTGCCCATTTTATCTCAAGTTAAAGTTCAATATGGAAGCATTCTTTGAATGAATACTTTCGGCCAAGCAATAGTGATGAGCTTGGAATGAGTTGCATCTAGTTACAAAGGCCAACAACCTATGTTCTAGGATTTTCTTTAAGCTTAATGAGTTTTATAAAGTTATGACCAATAAGATTTATGATTTTAATCCTCTTCTAAAGAAGAATTAAATTGGTTACTGACCTATGGTTGTTTTTAGCCTCTTGATAAAATAAAATGGTTTGCAAAGAGTTTTAGAAGTCCTAAAATGATTCCAAGGGAAACTAGCAACTTATATGCTTTAGAAATGTCAAATTATGTGTCTTTTTGGACTTGAACAATTCGGTTCTGTCTTGTTGTGTTTGTTGTTGTAACGCCCCAATTTTTACTGTAATTTTTACTGTCATTAGAAATTACTCAATTACCGTAGGTAATTATTACATAAGATTTGAGGCCGAACAATCCTCAATAAAGGAATATAACATTAGAAGAGAGGTTAGGAACAATTCATGCGAGAGTCACAAATCCCGAATTTCTGTACGTATAAAATGACCAAAATGCCCCTGAAGTTATTTTACTCAGAAAATGAGGATCGTGGGCCCCACCTATTCTCAAGGGGATATTTTGAGGATAATAAGGGATTGTTTGTGTTATGTGTGTTAATAGAGCAGAATGATCTCAATTTTGAGTTAGGCAGAAGCGACTAAAACGCCCATGCGGCTGTTTTAACTCCGATGTGCATGCCGACTGAGCCCGAACCTCACTAAAATGTTTTAAAATGTTTTTTTAAGCCATGATTAACCATTGGTTAAGCTCGGGTGGCCTCGGGCAGTTTTTAAGTGAAAGTACGATTTTGCCCCTGTTTTTTGGCGATTTGCGATTCGGGATTTTTGATTCGTATACGAAACCTAAGCAATATTAGGCTCAAATTAAAGCTTATTAAATTCTAAATATTAATCTAGAGTCAAAATTATGTATTTAGATTGATTAGAACCCAAAATTGCTCAAAAACACCCAAATTGCTTACTAATTCACTTAAACCCTTAACCGTAAATTCTCTAAATTACATAATACCTTGCCTACACCTAAATAATGCATGGAACACACAAATTTCACTTCTTTGGGCTGTAATGGACGAAATTATTGATGCCATTATGTAGCTGAATTATTGCCAAAAGTTGCACTAAAACAAAATGCCAAAATGTCACCATAAGAGACATAATTCCTTAATTTCATACAACTTTGTCTAAAATGATTTTTCCTCCCTTATTTCTCCTGCAAAATTCCGTCCACTACCTCATCATTTTGGCCAATTAGAAGCCTCAAAATCTTCTATAAATAGGCTTGCTTGAGTGGTCTTGGAATGCTTGGTTCATAACTAGTTTTTAAGAGCACCAAAAACTTTCTTTCTTCCTCCTCTTTGGGTGAATTCTTTCTTCAATTTTTTCAAAGAGATTTTGTTTCATTTCACTTCAAGAAATCAAGTTCTCTTCCTCTTCTTCAACTCAGATTAGGTAGGGAGTAGTTTCTAAATTTATTTCTATGCTTTGAGGAGTTGTGTTTTTAGCTCAAAATGATGAAATTATGAACTTACCTTAGCTTTTCATTTTGGTTTTCCTCTTCAATTTTTATTTAACCAATTCAACCATATGGCCTAGGTGGAACTAAGATGATGGCTTGATGATGAGGACCTTGAGGGTGGATTGTAAATCCATCACAAGTTAGGCCTCTAAAGCTTGAAAATTCCACTTGATGCAAAACTTTAAAGAATAATGCTTTATAATGCTAAAACAAAGATTTTTAGTTTAGAACTTGAAAGATGTATTTTCCTTTTATGTTTTATTTCTTGTTAAGATATGTATTGGGTTGAATTTATAATTCTTTTAAAGTCTTGAAGGAGCTCTAGTAAAGAAACAAAATGAATTTGCATCCATGATTAAGTTTATGCTTTGCATAACCATGTTTACCTTCTATGTCATCACTAAATTTTCAAGAATGAATAAATGAACTTGCATTTCTCATGTTTAAATTTCAAGCTTGTATTTCATGTTTATGTTTCAAGTCATCACTTAATCTTTCAAGATAATAAAGAGGTTGCATCTCATATTTAATTTATGCTCTCACTATATTTTGTAATGGCTAAAAGAATGAAGGGATGAGATATTTATTTTATGCCATCACCTAAAGATCCTAGAGCTCAAAGACTTGCCCATGTATCACAAGCAAAGAAATATGATTATTGGAGTTAAAGAATTTATTCTTTAAAAAGTCTTGAGATTGGAGCTTAAAAGATGTAATAATAATTCTCTTTTCCTCTCATCGGTCCTGTGCGGACTACCGCTCAGGTTTCTTAATATTCTCTTCTCCTCTCTTGGTCTGTGCGGATTACCGCTCCAGCTTTCTTGTATCATGTTTATATTTCAAGTTCTTGCATCATGTTTAATTTTCAAGTCATCACCTTAAATCTTAAAGATAAAGAAATGGAATTGCATATCATGTTTATAATTCCAAGCTATCACCTTATAAAGATAAGATTAAAATAAGGTTGCATAGCATGTTTATAATTCTAAGATGTCACCTAAATCTCTAAAGCTCAAGACTTACTCCTTTTATCTTAAGTGAGAATTTTAATTGTGAAGATCCTCCCAAATTTGACAAAAGAACTAGTTTCTAAATGAGTTTTAAGGCTTTGCAAGGATTTTACGGGGAACTAGTATTTTATATGCACTTAAAATATGATTCTATGTAATTGCATGAGGTTCATGATTCGGCCACTGATCTGAGTTTAGTATCAATGTGTGATAATGATTTGATATGATTGAAGTTGTGATAATTATGGTTTATTATTAAGAGAATGATTCATAATTGGTTTAGTAACTAATTAGTTCTATAATTGATAATTCTATGTAAGGATTGGATGCTTATTAAATGATTTCCTGGTTTGCATGTTATAGTTGTTGTTGCAAATAATGAGAATGCTTATACATGAAATGTTCTTTTTTATGTAAAATTTACCTTTGTTGCTAGAAGAAAGTGTATCATTGTAAAAGTGTAATTTGGAAAGGTTCGGCTAAGGAAAGACTTGGTATTTAAGCGTGTCCATTGTGACCCACCTCCGTCTCCTGGGAATCTCCCATATGCATGATTACAGTTGATATATATTATTCTAGCTTAAGACTATAAATGAGAAAATGTTATGATGTTTATGAATTGTATTATGATATAACATGCAAAGATTTAATGGTGACTTAAACTTATAAGAAAATGATCCTTTGGAACCATCAGACTATAGGTGGTGAAAAGGTGATTTTAGCCCCCTAACCCGTTCTCTCAAAAGGGTAGAGTCGGGACTTTAGCTTATCAAAAGGGATAAGTATATGCTAGTGACGACTAGTAAAGTATGAGCTCATAACCTAAATTACTCCCAAAAGGGTGGAGTATAGGGTGGCCTAAGGAAAATAATGATGATGATAAGATTTTAAGTCACCTAAGGCACTAAAGAAATGAAATATGTGCACTATGTCCACATGTAGCTAATATTATATGACGTTCTTTTATGCATGTTATTTGATAATGATGATGAGGAAAATGATGTAATGATAAAGGAAAAGTTCATTGTAAATATGACATGTTAAGATTATGATGCATTATAAGACGCATGATTAAAAATTGACGAACCTCGGTTAAGTATTTGTCCGAACTTAAAATGAATCTTTGCATGCTCACTATTTTAGAATAATCCCGAGGTTCCTGGGAACTTTGATGATGACATCAGTAGAAGGAGGTACCTTACTGAGAATTCTTTAGCAAGATTCTCACTCCCTTTTCTTTATTTCCGTCATTGTCTCCAGATTCAGATGGCGACATTCATCCTGTTCGTTGATACCCCTACTTGGGAATTTCACTATGATCCGGTGCATCGCTCATTATCATTTTGAAGGGAGGTGCGCAGTTCGTGTTTTTATTTACATAGGTCATCCATTTGCACATCCTGTCCCTAGTTATCGATTTTCTCCTACTTCTCCCTATGGCGATGAAATGGTTTTCGAACATGCACGTCCACTTGATGAAAGGATGTTACGTTCTTATCCCGCTTCATCTGTTGTCCATGGATTTCCAGAGTATGTTCCCGAGACGAGATATTCTGAAACTGATCCTTCAGAGGACACTCCTACTCATGTATATTCTGAGAGCTCGCTCCTACTCCCACACGTGTAAGAGAGGGTAGTGAGGAAACAGCTTGTTCAGCCGAGGTTAGCAAGAAGGCCGTCCATGCGACTGACAGCCTAGTGCATCTCGTGTGTCCCTCCCGAGGAGCTCATCGATGGATCGGATTTATTCCCCATTTCGGGACGATGGCCATAGAGGGTTCTTAGTAGATTTATGTGTGATCATGCACCCTAGTTTTAGGATAACCTTCCCGGCTTATGGAGTTATCTAGTTTAGGGACATGTATTTCCTTAAGTATATTTTCTTTTATGGGTTTGCATAAGATAATGATGTATGAACATAACCCACCCTTTGAGTGAGGTTATTGTATGTAAATATATGCTATAATGTGCTTATGGATGTTATATGATGGAGCCTAAGTGATATGATGTGATATATTCTTAAACATCTTATTATACTCCGCTTACTCGTTCACGTTGTACTCGGCTCACGTTTTCAATTATGTGTTTTAAAAAAAAATGGCTCGTAATTTCACTAAGTATTTTCAAATTATGAAGAAAGAACCAAAGCATGGAGTAAAGTCTAGTCATTAATCAGATTCAACCTAGGTGTATCTGGTTAATTACTAGGGTGTTACAGTTGTTGTATGATGATGTTTTGATGTGTTAGAATGTGTGAAAATGATATATGATAGGTAGGAATACTTTTATGCATGTTAGGGGATAAACTAGCTTCATAGAAAAATCGTAAAGTTGGAATTTAACGTGTGTTTAACCCCTTTAATCTTAATCAATGCCAAAACTGTTTTACTATGATAACAATCAGTTTAGGATTGATTAATCATGAAAACTTTGGTTACATTTGAAGTAGGATTAAATTTTAGCACCTATAGAGAAACTAGTAACTAGAAAATCGTAAAAGTGCAATCCTAGAACTCCTACAACATTTAATTCCTGGATTCTGTCCAGAAACCTCATAATATGGCAAACATGGCTTATAATTAGTTCTTAGGCATAGGAATGCCTCATAATTGGTTTAGATTTAATTTGTAGCGCCTTAGGCGAAAACGGAACTAAGAAAGGGTCTAAAACATAAGTTCTAGAACCCCGTAATCATAAATGTATAACTCTACCCTTGAAGAATGGTGCTGCCCAGATTTATTAAAGAGCATAAATGATAGTAAGATTTTTTAGAAGAGAATCCTTATGTGCATAAGAGGTCGATAGAGAATGATAGAATAATTACATCTCAAGTTTAAGGCCCGTAAGGGTCAAAGCATAAGATACCGTAGGATCAAAAGCATAATGAGTTTCAATGTTACATGTGAACGTATGTTTTATTTGAGAATGATTATGCAAACGTATGGGATTATGATTGAGGATGCATGTTTTATTTGTTTATGTGGCATAAAGTAAATTTGGAAGAAATTCGGTGTGCTGCTGTTGCGCTGCCAAATTTCTGACAAATTTGGGGACTTAGAAAGTTTTTTGAAAAACCTATGAGATTTTCTTTATGAGATATGAGGTACTAAGATGAGTTCTTGGATGACACCAGTTCGGCCGAGCACCTCCAAAGAACTCATGTGACATCGGTACCAAGATGTATTCTTGGGTGACACCGGTTCTGCCGAGCACCCCCAAGAAATGCCCCTTAGCTCGTACTAGATAGTCGGGATTATGATTATGATACGTTTATCGGGATTGATAAGTAAGAACTAGTGATGACTAGTTAGGTATGAGCTCATAACCTAGAGATGTGACACGTTCTGGGTGACACCGGTTCGGCTGAGCACCCCCAGAACGAATGTCTTTTAGGGTGACCAATGAGAAAGTAAAGTATGATGATTATGTCACAATGTTTTCCCATATGAGATTTCAATTGCCACTTTATGCCACTATTATGATGTTCCTATTGTTATGATTATTATTCTTGCATTAAGTAGAGCCATGCATACATTCCTTACTATGTTGCATCCATGACATTAAGAATCATACTAAAATGAACGGACCTAGGTTAACTATCTTTCAAAAGCTTAAAAATGGACTTAATGCATGCTCACTTATTTTGTACACTAAACCCAAGGTTCCTGAGGGCGTAGAGGATGCCACTTAGGTAGTAGGAGGCCCTACTGAGATTCTTTAGCAAAATTCTCACTCCCTCTCTATCTATTCTTCCCGTCACGACTTCAGATGGCGACGTTCGTGGTTTTTGTGGACACCCCGACGTGGGAGGTGCACTATGATCCGGAGCATAGATCATACTATTTTGAGGGTTAGTGCATGGTTCGTGTCTTCATATTCATTGGACGACCCTTCGCCTACCCTATGCATACCCATCGCTTCTCCCCAACAGCACCCTACGGCAACGACGAGCCAGTTTTTGAGCATGCGTGTACGCACAACGAGAGAGTGCTCCATATACACATCACCACTTCAGCCATGCGCGACTACCCCGACTACGTGCCCCGGACATACTTCTCGGAGACTGACCTGTCGGAGGACCCGCCTACCCATCTGTACAACGAGAGCTCTGCCCCCACTCCACTATTGATGAGAGAGGGCAGTGAGGACACCGTGACTCAGCCTTGGCTAGCACGACGGCCGGAGATGCGGCCACGTCATGGGGGTCACTCCCGATCCCTCTTCGCCTTTACACGCCGGAGGAGCTCGCCTAGTTTGCCGGGTATGTGCCTCGCTCACGGGATGGACGTCAATAAGAGGTAGCGGATGACCGATGGAGTACCCGGGGTAGTTTAGTGCACATACCAGTTAGATGAGGATAAACCTTCTTTTGTTTAGAGGTTATCCCTTTAGTTGCACTTGGGTAGGGGAGTTTGCTTTTATGCTCTCTGTCGCATTTTCATTTGTATTTTCTTTTTAGATGTATTCGTTTCATGTTGTACTAAACTAAGTCCCACTCTCCATAAGTGGGCATATCATATTATATAAATATGCAGTTCAGTTTTATCGTGATGTGCCTTTACTTGCTTTATGTTATGATGTTTATGAAATGCTTGCTTTATTTCCTTACGTGCTTCCTTGCTTATCGTGTCGCGCGGCTCTCACTTTGCTTTTATAATTCAAAAAAAAAAATTACTAGTATTTTGAGCTAAGCATTTTAAAGTAAAAAGGAAACTATGACGTAATAGACTAATGATTAACCTAAATATGTTCTAGAGTATTGGGTTAAAAATTAGGATGTTACATTCAAGAATATATGTTCTCCTTCTTAGAACTCTGGAGGTTTCTTTTTGATGTCCACATAACTTTTCTACTGTCTCTGAGTAGTGAGAATTTTACTTCAAATTTTTTGTATTTGCTCAATGGTTTGGATAATCAAATCAGGTCCTGACAATTTTGCTTCTCCAGGGTCATACCAGTAGAAAGGAGATTGGCACTTCCTACCATACAAAGCCTCATATGGAGCCATGCCATTACTAGTATGGTAGCTGTTATTATAAGCAAACTTAACCAGTGGTAATAATTATCCTAACTCCCTCTTTACTCAAGCACACATGCCTTTAACATGTCCTCTAAGGTCTGTATGGTTCGCCCTGTTTGTCCATCAGTTTGAGGATAATAGGCAGTACTGAAACAAAGCTTAGTTCCAAATGACTTTTGGAGGGTTCCCCAAAACCTTGAAGTAAATCTTAGGTTTTGATCAGAAATTATATTAGAAGGGACGCCATGTACCCGTAATATCTCCTGAATATAGAGATGAGCTAGTTTCTTAAAGAGATAATTGGCTCTAATAGATAAAAAGTGTTTAGATCTAGTTAATGTATCCATTGAGACACTTTCCCACTTCCACTTCCACCGAGGAGCATCTCGAGGTTGAAGTGCTCCTACAGCTTTTTATGTTCTATCTTGACCTTTTGACAAGTTAAGCATTTCCTGACAAAATCAATTATGTCTGACTTCATCTTTGGCCACCAAAACATTCTTTTAAGGTCTATACATATCTTACTTGTCCCAGGGTGTATAGCAAAGTCACTCTCATGAGCTTTTTCCAAAATTCTCTTCTTGAGATCATCATTTGCAAGTACACTTATTCTACCCTTGTATCTCCATGTCCCTTATTCATCCTGGCTAAATCCTGTCAACTTTTCTGTGGAAACTAAGTTCAAAGTCTCTTGAAATCCTGGGTTATCACATTGTACCATTGAAATCAGGTCTTTAAGATCACTCATTACCTTTATCTGACTTAAGGAAATACTTTGGGTAGCTATAGAAATTCCTAGATTGAGATTTCTAAAGCTCTCCACAAGTTTTTTCTCTTTAATCATCATCCGTGCCGCACTTAGGGGTTTCCTACTTAGCGCATCAACTACAACATTAGCTTTGCTAAGGTGATAGCTCAAATCAAGGTCAGAATCCTTAAGGAACTCTATCCACCTCCTTTGTCGCATATTCAGTTCGTTCTGATCAAAAAGGTATTTCAAAGTCGTATGATCAGAAAAAAAAAACTTCAAATCTTACTCTACAGAGGTAATGTCACCAAACATTTTAGGGAAAAACTATAACTGCAAGTTCTAATTCATAAATTTGGGTAGTTCACTTCATGGGGTTTTAACTATCGAGAAGCATGAGTAACCATATTCTGGTTCTGCATTAGTACACATCTCAATCTAGAAGCCTCACAATATACTTCAAATGGTTATGGAGGATCAGGTAGTACCAACACTGGTGCTGTGGTTAACCTCTGTTTCAACTCTTGGAAACTCCTTTCGCATGCAAGTTTCCACTGGTATGAGGCATTTTTCCTGGTCAGTTTTGTTAAAGGTAAGGCTATCTAAGAAAATCCCTTGATAAACTGCCTATAATACCTAACTAACCCTAGGAAGCTTCGAATTTCGGTAACCGTTGTCAGCCTTTCCCAACGGAGTACTACCTCAACTTTACTCGAATCCCCTGATATTTCCCCTTATGACAGGAATTTAACTTCTTCTATCCAAAATTCATACTTGGACAGTTTGGTATAGAGCTTTTGTTCCCTTAGAATTTGAAGTACTATTCCAAGGTCTTCAGCATGTTCCTCTTTAGTCTTCAAATAAATGAGTATATCATTTATAAAAACAACCACAAATTGATCCAAGTAAGGTTGAAAGATTCAGTTCATGTAATCCATGAAAATAGCTGGAGCATTAGTTAGCCCAAATGACATTACTGAATACTCATAATGTCCATAATGAGTTCTAAAATCTATCTTAGGAATATCTTCATCTCGAACTCTAATCTGATGGTACCCAGACCTTAAATCAATGTCACGACCTAACTTGGGAATGTGACCGGCACGTGAGGATTCCTATCCCCATGTAAGCTTTTTGGGTGACGTGTCTCTCCATATGCATATAATAGCATAATATTATCCTTAAAACATGATTTTTCTTCTAAATCAATATCCATTTTTTTGTTCAAAACATGTTATTTAAATTCATAAAACTAGAAATATTTTCATATTTAAGATCTAAAAATCCCTCTTTAATCCATTCTGCTAATCATAAAATCATAACTACCTCATCACATAATATAAATCTTAGTCTGAAAACCTGTTTAACCCTTGAAAACTGAATCATAACTACATAGCTGATCTATTACATAATCTAATCAAATCTCGTAATTTGAAATTCATACTTAAGCTCTGAAAACATATGCATAACTATTTCAAATACTGAAATCTAATACAACATATGAAATAATGAATGGCTTGGATCTTGCCTGCACATCTACTGGAGATTGTTAATACTAACATAAACCTATACTAAGCCTTACTCCAAAATAAGGCTCACCACTGGGAAAAGCTGAGTCAACCAAACTGAGCTGAAACTGAACCTGTACCTGCAACTATGAGAGGAAGGGAGAGGGGTGAGTCAATAAACTCAATGAGTGAGCTCTCACCCATCACCAACATGGGACATCCAAGGAATATATATATAATACTATGCATGCAACAACCACAATCATTTGATATATATATATATATATAGGAAAACATTTCTTATTTCATAAATTCATGAACAAACAATTGTAACTCAGAAGTAACTTGGAATCATTTTTAACTAAAGTGCGACAGAGCATAGGGAAACAGTATCTACTGAGCTGAATAAATACATATGTAATAACTGAAGCTGTAAGGTTAAATCGTCCCTAGCGGATGAGCTATGGGTACCTATCTAGGTCCCGTTATCTGTATCTGCTATGGGGCGATATTATCCTCTGATGGACAACTTGGTACCAAGGTTAACGATCTTATGTAGATGTTAACTAACTGTCAGTTTCCTGATCTCTACCGTCTAAACTAGTTTGACAAAATCCATAGCTAAAAAATGGGTACTTTATCCCTAGCGAACAGAGCCCCTAAACTCTTAGTACACTGGGAGTTCTGGATTCACATAACTCTAACAATCTGACTTTAGTATAACTGTAGCTGTGAGGATCGTGCTCAAGGGATCACCCATTTGTAGGCAACCCAATCTCAAGCCCACAGAATATGTATCTGGCAGTTGCTAAGACTCATACTGAATTCCGTACCACTTGGTACCATAAAACTGAAGTTCTAAATTCAAATCTTAAACTATCATAACTTTCCATATACTTGATAATCCAAAATCATAGCTCAAAGCATGGGGTTCATAATCACAAAACTCAGAAATCATTTAACATATTTATCCATAAAGCTAGGTCATACTCTTGTTCACATTTCTCTAATATATATATAATTATCTTAACTGAATATCCAAAATATAGCTTGAAATCTAAATCTTGAAAACACAATAAGGTCATAAACTCATAAAACACATTTGAATAAAAAGCAACTAGATAAAATCATATATTCTTCCAACAATTATTTCATTAGCATATAAAACATTTTCCATACACACAACACAGTAATCATGGTCCCATGGTTTTGTAAAACTTTTTCTTTCATGCTATCATCATAAATCATAGTTTTTCTAGCTTAACATAATCATGTAAAATCATATTCTCTACTTTTGCTTACCTCAAATCTCATATTTCACAAATATCATGTGTCAAACATAATCATAATGGTTAAAAATAAGGTAATGAGTTTGAACCCACTCACCGTTTCAAGCGGGGAGTATGTGGGCGCCACCAACTTGACCTCTAAAGCATGGAATGGCACCAACAACTTCCACAAAGCAACATTGACTCAAGATTAGTCTCCACTAATCTCTAACCAACTCTAATCTAGCTCTAACAATATTTGGAGAGCACCCCCACTTGACAAAAAATGGGAGAAATAACAAGACCTAACTCAAGATCATGAAAGAATGGAGAGAATGGAGATATATTCTAATAACATAAACTTACCATGATGATTTGGGAGAGCTAGATTGGAGAAAATGAGAGAAAAAGAGATGAAAATGGAGAGGGGAGGGTTTCTGGTCATGAAAATAGGGGAGGAAGAGAGTAGAGAAGGATTTATAATATTAGGGGCTATCAGTAAGTGAAACGACTTCGTTCTGTACTATTTTTGGCCTACTGACACCGCTATAGCGGTATAACCGCTTGCCGTGTCCCCGGATGATACACTTATGACCGCTATAGCGATCCTGGACTGCTATAGCGGTACCCAGACCCCAAAACTTCCCTGCTGCACATATTGTGACCGTTATAGCGGTCCAAGACCGCTATAGCGGTGATAGTAAAACTGCTGTCAGCACTTCTGGGTGCTCCTGGCATCTGGGTGGTCTCACTACTCACTTATTTACATTTATTAATGTCCTCATTTATTTTACTCTCTATTAACTTTAATAAATGTCCTCATTATTTTACTCTCCATTAACATTTATTTTACTCTCTATTAACTTTAATAAATGTCCTCATTATTTTACTCTCCATTAACTTTAAAACATAAATGTAAATAAGGAAATATCCCCTATTTGGATTTAAATAAAATATCATAAAAATCAAAATCCCAAGAAATCAAAATCCAAATTTTGGGTGCGATTTTCTAAACTTGTGGGCTAAAAATGAAACATTTGGAGGCTTCATAAAATTCGTTAAAAATCACTCTTTAACTTGTTTTGCCATTGGGAACCATTACCGGGACTTTTAATCCCAAGAAAGTGGCTTTAACATATAGCCCTCCAAGGAGGTGTAGGATCCAGACTAAGTGAAATTCAAGACCCAACAGCATGAGTAGGTCCCGAGGGACCTTATGGTCATATGGAACTCTTCTACTGACACGTGTACACCGGGCATTATAATCAATCTTTAAGAACACTGTTGCCCCTCATAGTTGATCTATAAGATCATCAATTCTCGGCAAGGGATACTTATTCTTTACTGTTACCTTATTCAGTTGCCTATAATCAACACACAACCTCATGCCTCCATCCTTTTTCTTGACTAAAAAGACAGGGGCTCCCGATGGTAAAGCACTAGGTCTAATAAATTGTTTCTTTAAAAGTTCTTCAATCTGTGCCTTTAACTTTGGTAATTAAAGGGGAGACATTCTATCTAGGGAAATAGAGATATAACCGATTCCTGGCACCAATTCGATTGAAAACTTAATTTCCTTTCTGGAGGGAATTCCAAAATATTTTCTAGGAAGATGTTAGGGTATTCTCTAACTACAGGAATTTCATCTAGCATCTTCTCACTTTCAACCTCACTTTCCAAGCGGAGAACATATCCTTGACTCATAGATTTCTTAGAGTTTGACTCTATGGAATTTAAATAAAAACACATGGGAATTAAAGGCTTAGTAGACAAGACTGAGCAAAAGGAAACAGTTTTATCAACACAATGTAAAGACACTTGATTGGCTATAAGCCAATTCATTCCTAAAAATTACATCTAAACTAGACAAAGGAAGGTATATTAAATCAAATATAAATTTCCTATCTCCTATTTGAAAAAGAAGATCTATACATACTTGACTAGTCCTAACAGACTTATCGGTAGGAGTGGAGACTGTCAAATCATAAGGTAATATGGATATTGTAACGCCCGGGGATCGCGAAGTCGGGAAGTGATCGCCAGTGCAAAGAGGCACGGACAAGGAGCGGCTCCTGGCAGACTTCGAAAGCGGAGGGGTACATGAATGAACCGATTACACACCCGAATGAGAGGGATCCTAAGACTGTATAGGTATGGGACTATCTGATTGAGGAGGGCTTATATGAATTGATTTGTACTACCTATACCAACAAGATGCATCTTCTTTTGGTAGCCCAAATCGAAAGAACTCCACGATTAAGCGTGCTTGACTTGGAGCAATTTTGGGATGGGTGACCTCCTGGGAAGTTTTCCTAGGAAGCGTGCGAGTGAGGACAAAGCATGCTGAAAAGACCCGTGTTGGTTTGTGGGGACAGTCGTCAATCCATGAAGCAGCAGGGGATGTTACAGATGGTATCAGAGCCTGCACCTCTCCCGATGACGGTGTGGTTGGGGGCGAACCAGGCGGAGCGGTGGGCATGTAACGCCCGGGGATCGCGGTCGGGGAGTGATCGCCGGTGCAAAGAGGCACGGACAAGAGCGGCTCTGGCGGATTAAGCGGAGGGTACATGAATGAACCGATTACACCCCGAATGAGAGGATCCTAAGGCGTATAGGTATGGGACTATCTGATTGAGGAGGGCTTATATGAATTGATTTGTACTACCTATACCAACAAGATGCATCTTCTTTTCGGTAGCCCAAACTGAAAGAACTCTACAGTTAAGCGTGCTTGACTTGGAGCAATTTTGGGATGGGTGACCTCCTGGGAAGTTTTCCTAGGAAGCGTGCGAGTGAGGACAAAGCATGCTGAAAAGACCCGTGTTGGTTTGTGGGGACAGTCGTCAATCCATGAAGCAGCAGGGGATGTTACAGATATAGTAGTTGTAATTTGTGTATGCAACTATGTAATATAAATGAATAAGTAGCACCTGAATCATACGACACATTTAAGATGTTACCATCAATTTCACATTTACCTTGGATCAGATCCTTAGCTTGAGAAACTCCCTCAACATTCTAGGTAAAAACGCGCCTTTGGTGTTGTGGCTGAGAACTAGGCTACTGATTTCAGGTGGGACATTCATACATCATATGTCCTGGCTTGCCGCAATTATAACAAACATTTTGCCTTGCTAAACATGGCTTGCTCCTATGGTTTTTCCTGCACTTTGAGCATGGCCTAACCCGCTGCAGTCGTTTCCCTCTAGCATTATTTAGTGGAAGTCTTCCTTTTTGCTGATGGTTGGGCTTGAATCATTGGCCTTGTGGTGCCATTATTCTCCTGGAGTCCTCTCTGGTGGACTTAGAGGTTGCTAATTTTCAATTGTATCCTTTGACCAACTAGCATTTGTCCACCAATACCACACAATCCTTAATTTCTAAAAGTCCCATTGCAGCTTCGATGTCTTCCCGTAATCCACCTTGGTACTTAATACACTTCCAAGCTTTATCTGGATCCTGTTGATAAATAGTAGAGAACTTGTACAACTCCTCAAACTTTGCAGTATAATCTGCTACACTCATATCTCCTTGTTTAAGCATCATAAATTCTAGCTCTTTTGCATTCTTTATTAAAATAGGAAAATACTTTTGATAAAAGGCCTCTTTAAGAATGTTCCAAGTGATCTCAGGTTGAGAAGCCTCAAGCAATCTCGTAGCTCTATTCCACCAAAATTCAATATCAGCCTCCAACATATATGTAGCAAAGGCCACCTTTTGATTTTCAATACAAGCCAAAACTGAGAAGATCTTCTCCAATGCCTTGATCCATTAAATCGCCTTCCTTGGGTTAAAAATTCCTACAAAAGGCATTGGATTAGCTTTCTTAAATTCTGCGAACTTCTGGTACTCTATATCCATTTCGATACTCCTAGGGTTCCTAACAGGGTTTCCTTCCATATTTCGATCAAACCTTTCCATCATCCTATTAGCTACCACAGCTTGTTCTCTCATCGCAATAGCCATTTCACGAAAAGTATCCATGGTTACTGCTTTTGGTTCACCTGTATTATCCCTATTGTCCCTATTTTCCTATTAGAAGCCATTTGTCCCTGTCACATTAAACAAAATTATTGAATTGATCAGGCTCAATATTAAGCTAAGTGCGACACTAACCTATAACATTCACAACTAGCAGTCATGCTTACTAAAATTTTAAATCTAACTTAAACAATTGAAATCTAGATTACATGACATTCAATAAGATATTTAGAGTATGCTAAAGCACAATCGGTCCATTCCTTAGGCTATGTTAGGATGAACCACTATTCGCAACCGGGATTGCGATGGGGACGGTGGAAAAGAGTTATGTTTGAAAATTGGAATCGCCACCAAATTTATTTAAATTAGGAAAACATAGAAAAACCCAATTATTTTAGAAAATGGTCTTTGAAACTAGACTTGATTTCGAGAGTCAGTTATGCATAGAGAAGGGTAGGAGTTTAATCCTACATACCCTGGTACACCCGTCCTTAGATGGTACTTTTAATTGATTTGTGCACATTATTAATAACCTTTCAAAATATTCAATTTTTTTTATTTTATTATAAAAATAAAAGAAAACACCAAGTTGTCACAACTCAGATGTTCTGAAATATCGAGTTAACAAGCCATCCCGGTTAAATTAATATCTTTATTCAAAATAAAATATTTAACAAATAAGTAGACAAATTTAAATTAAAAATGAAGAATCTTATAAATTACAAATATTTACCAATAAGATAAAAAGAAATTTATTTTGATTTTTTTATAAGAAAATAAATACAAAAGAGAACAAAATATATTTTAGGAAAATTTTCGTATCATTAAGTTGTCACAACTCAAATGTCCGAAATATCGAGTTAACAAGTCATTGCGGCTAAATTAACATCATTAATAAAATATTTACTGAATAAATGAAAATTAAATAAAATATTTCAAAAAAAAATAAAATTTATTAGAAAAATATTTACAAAATTAGACAAATTATGAAAATTTAATTTTGACTTGACAGGGATCAGAATCGCCTGCTCCTACGTATCCCCTGGTGCAATGAAGGATTCAAAGTCACGTAGTTCTGTAGAAAATAATTATCAGTTAATTAACTTTATTTTTTTAAAAGAAATTTTAGAATATCAAGCTGTCACAGCTAAAATATTCTTAAAATATAGAGTTAATAAGCCATCACGGCTAACTTAATTCTATTTTAAAAAGAACAATTCATCAATTAATTAACTAAATAAATTTTTAATGAAGCAAAATATTGAGATAAACTCCTTTTCTCATTTTAAAATCAAACTAAACCAATTCTTAAACAAACAAGTCAAAAAATTAAAAATTGAACAAAAACTAAGTCAAATAATTAAACATAAATTTAAACAAATAATTCAAAAATTTATTCTAACAAAATAAAATAACACTAACTCAAACTAAAATAAATCTAAAACTCCTTATTTTAATTTTTATTTAACCTAATACTAACCTAACTCTACCCCTAAATTAAATATAATTACTTTCCTTTTAGCACTCTCATACTCGCACAGCATTCACGGGCCACCCACACATACATCGATTAACTTAATTAATTTTTTTTAAACTACTTCAGCCCATCATAGCATAATTGAAGCGAAGCCCAAAACAAAATTAATCTTAAGATGTAAACAAAATACTACATGCTCAAGAAGTTTCTGTGAAGGAAAAGGTAAGGGAGTTATTGTTTTTAATGAGGGCAACACACACACATACACTCTAACACTCATTTACACACACATGCCCACATATTCTCTACTAACTATTGCACTTGCATACACAGCACTCTCTCTCTCTTTTTATCCAAAGATAATTCTCTTTCTCTCTCCACACACACACGGTTACAAACTAAGAAAAAGGCAGATAGAAAGAATGAGAGAAAGAGAGTCTGAGAATTTGAGAGAGAATTAGAGAACAGAGGGTGAGGGGAATAGAGAGAGGGGGGAAAAGAGAGAGAAATCAATCATAAAGGAAAGAAGAATAAGGAAGCAGCCGTGACAGCATCGCGGTGGGGGAAGGATGGAAGTGGCACAGGCGGAGGTGCGAACGATGAGCTCATGGTTGTCACAGATCTGGCGGAAATTTGGTAGAGTGGGTGGTTGCGGCTGTGTGGTGGAAGAAGGTGGTTGAACTTTGGTGGTTTGATGATGATACTTGATAAGGTGGCAGTGTGTCACAACCGGACCTGGGTCCATGACCAGCACGTGGGGAATCCTCATTCCCACGTAAGCCTCGTGACTTCTGAGTCATTTTATATGCATAAAATAGCATATTTTTCATTTTGAAATATATTTTCATTTAAAACTCTATTTAGTTTTTATATTTGGAAATATAAAACTGAAATACTTGACATATAAAGCTTTGAAAACCTTTTAATCATATTCTGAAAACAGGTGATCTGAATCATAAATACATCTCTGGTTTGTTGCATAAACTCTAATCAAACTCTACAATTTCAAATCCATACTTGTGAACTAAAACGTATACATCACTATTTCAAATATTGAAATTAAATGCATAGTCTGAAAATAATACATGGTTCGGATCCTGCCTACACATCTACTAGAACACTTTACTCTAATAAGACTCTAAACTAAGCCTTACTCAAAAGTAAGACTCACCGCTGAAAACAACTGCATTTGCCAAACCAAAGTCTGGGCTATATCTGTACTTGTAACTATGAAAAGGAAGGGAGAGGGGTGAGTCAATGGACTCAGTAAGTGAGTTCTCACCCATTTCCCACATGGGACAACCAAGGAATATACCGTAATGCAATGTACATGCAACAATCATAAACTGTTTGATATTCATGTACATAATCTCATACAAAAATATATCTCTGTAATCATAAATTCATAGGAAAACATCTCTAATTCTTACTGTAACGCCCCAATTTTTACTGTAATTTTTACTGTCATTAGAAATTACCGAATTACTGTAGGTAATTATTACATAAGATTTGAGGCCGAACAATCCTCAATAAAGGAATATAACATTAGAAGAGAGGTTAGGAGCGATTCATGCGAGAGTCGCAAATCCCGAATTTCTGTACGTATAAAATGACCAAAATGCCCCTGAAGTTATTTTACTCAGAAAATGAGGATCGTGGGCCCCACCTATTCTCAAGGGGATGTTTTGATGATAATAAGGGATTGTTTGTGTTATGTGTGTTAATAGAGCAGAAGGATCTCAATTTTGAGTTCCGACGCGCGAAATGACCAACACGCCCCTGCGGCTGTTTTAACTCCGATGTGCGTGCCGACTGAGCCCAAACCTCACTAAAATGTTTTAAAATTTGTTTTTAAGCCATGATTAACCATTGGTTAAGCTCGGGTGGCCTCGGGGAGATTTTAAGTGAAAGTACGATTTTGCCCTGTTTTGGGCGCTTTGCGAATTTCGGGATTTTTGATTCG
This sequence comes from Dalbergia cochinchinensis, assembly GCA_031216125.1. Taxonomy (NCBI): domain Eukaryota; kingdom Viridiplantae; phylum Streptophyta; class Magnoliopsida; order Fabales; family Fabaceae; genus Dalbergia; species Dalbergia cochinchinensis. Next base: position 25,743,440 of record CM062375.1, on the reverse strand, counting down.
TATACCGAAACCTAAGCAATATTAGGCTCAAATTAAAGCTTATTAAATTCTAAATATTAATATAGAGTCAAAATTATGTATTTAGATTGATTAGAACCCAAAATTGCTCAAAAACACCTAAATTGCTTACTAATTCACTTAAGCCCTTAACCGTAAATTCTCTAAATTACATGAATACCTTGCCTACACCTAAATAATGCATGGAACACACAAATTTCACTTCTTTGGGTTGTAATGGATGGAATTATTGATGCCATTATGCAGCTGAATTATTGCCAAAAGTTGCACTAAAACAAAATTCCAAAATGTCACCATAAGAGACATAATTCCTTAATTTCATACAACTTTGTCTAAAATGATTCTTCCTCCCTTATTTCTCCTGCAAAATTCCGCCAACTACCTCCTTATTTTGGCCAATTAGAAGCCTCAAAATCTTCTATAAATAGGCTTGCTTGAGTGGTCTTGGAATGCTTTGTTCATAACTAGTTTTTAGGAGCACCAAAAACTTTCTTTCTTCCTCCTCTTTGGCTGAATTCTTTCTTCAATTTTTCAAAGAGATTTTGTTTCATTTCACTTCAAGAAATCAAGTTCTCTTCCTCTTCTTCAACTCAGATTAGGTAGAGAGTAGTTTCTAAATTTATTTCTATGCTTTGAGGAGTTGTGATTTTAGCTCAGAATGATGAAATTATGAACTTACCTTAGCTTTTCATTTCGATTTTCCTCTTCATTTTTCTTTAACCAATTCAGCCATATGGCCAAGGTGGAACCAAGATGATGGCTTGATGATGAGGACCTTGAGGGTGGGTTGTAAATCCATCACAAGTTAGGCCTCTAAAGCTTGAAAATTCTACTTGATGCAAAACTTTAAAGAATAATGCTTTATGATGCTAAAACAAAGATTTTTAGTTTAGAACTTGAAAGATGTATTTTCCAAGCTTGTATTTCATGTTTATGTTTCAAGTCATCACTTAATCTTTCAAGATAATAAAGAGGTTGTATCTTATATTTAATTTATGCTCTCACTTTATTTTATAATGGCTAAAAGAATCAACACATGGCATGTTTATTTTATGCCATCACCTAAAGATCCTAGAGGTCAAAGACTTGGCCATGTATCACAAGCAAAGAAATATGATTATTGGAGTTAAAGAATTTATTCTTTAAAAAGTCTTGAGATTGGAGCTTAAAAAGATGTAATAATAATTCTCTTCTCCCTTTACTGGTCCTGTGAGGACTACCGCCGCTCCGGTTTCTTAATATTCTCTTCTCCCTCTACTGGTCCTGTGCGGATTACCGCCACTCCAGTTTCTTGCATCATGTTTATATTTCAAGTTCTTGCATCATGTTTAATTTTCAAGTCATCACCTTAAATCTTAAAGATAAAGAAATGGAATTACATATCATGTTTATAATTCCAAGCTATCACCTTATAAAGATAAGATTAAAATAAGGTTGCATAGCATGTTTATAATTCTAAGATGTCACCTAAATCTCTAAAGCTCAAGACTTACTCCTTTTATCTTAAGTGAGAATTTTAATTGTGAAGATCCTCCCAAGTTTGACAAAAAAACTAGTTTCTAAATGAGTTTTAAGACTTTGCAAGGATTTTACGGGGAACTAGTATTTTATATGCACTTAAAATATGATTCTATGTAATTGCATGAGGTTCATGATTCGACCACTGATCTGAGTTTAGTATTAATGTATGATAATGATTTGATATGTTTGAAGTTGTGATAATTATGGTTTATTGTTAAGAGAATGATTCAATGCATGTTAGAGATAAAACTAGCTCCCTAGAACAACCGAAGAGCTAGAATTTACCTAGTTTTTGACCCCTTTAAGTTTAGCCAATGCCAAATGTAACGCCCCGATTTTCTGTTTGAGTGGAAAATGACCGAAATGCCCCTGAGGTCATTTTCGGCCCGGAATTCGAGGATGGCCGACTCGGCAGTCCTCGAAGGGCCAACTCAATATTTGAAGGGGATTGAATGACCCTTGAGTGGTTCCGGAATCGAAAATCTCGTTTTCCGCAGTTTCGGGTCAAAATGACCAAAATACCCCTATAGCGTTTTACGCGGGTAAAGGTGCCGTTTGAGCCCGAAACTTTCCCCAAAGGTTTAAAAACACGTTTTCATGTGTCTAGAGGTCTCTATTCAAGTCCCGATGGTCCCGGGCAGTTTTAGTGCAAAATTACGGTTTTGCCCCTAGAATAGTGTTTTTGAGCTTAATAATGTAATTAAGCAAACCTAAGCAATATTAGGCTCTAAATGAAAATTAATTAATTTCTCTAATTAATCTAGAGTCAAAATAATTTATTAAAGTTAATTAGAACCTAAAATTGGTTAGATTAAACTTAAATCCCTTTTTAGAACTCAAGATTCCTAGTCTTGGAATCTTGAATAGTGTTTTCTCTCTCCAATTCCTTAAATCAAGGAATTGTGTCTAGAATTGTTTATATACTAAAATGAGTTTATAACTCACTAATGATGCAAGAACACTCCTTAATTATGTCTAGACCACCCTAATTATCCATTTTCCTTACCTAAACACTTTCTTACAAATTCCTAATCTTAAGCATAATCAAAGATACACCTAAACACAACTCTAAACCACAATTAAAATGCAACTAATCCTCTCCCAAATCTGATGCACATGGCCGAAATTCTCTCCCCCATTTGACCACATGTTGAATTCTTTCTCACTCAAAGAACCATGCTTGAGGTCATACCTTGAACCATACCTCACCATACTTTGAACCATACCTCACCATGCCTCAAGACCACATTATCTCACCTCATGGAACTCATGGGCTGCACTCCCCTTGGCCGAAAACACATCAGCCCCTCACCCCCTCCATTTGCTTCATTTCTCTATAAATAGAATGCCTTGAGGAGCTTGCACCACTTTTAGATCATTTGCTAAGTTTAGGAACACTCAAAGCTTTTCTTTTTCTCTCAAAGCTCTTGTGTTCTTCAAGTTCTTGGAGCTCTCCATCTTCTTTATCATCTTCATCTTCTTCTTCCATCTTCAAGTTCATTATACCAAGTAGGGATTTCCTTTCATGCATTCTTTTCTTTAAAGTTCTTGTTTCAAGCTTGATGTTCATAGTTTCTCTTGTTTCTTTTTAGAACTTCTCTTCCACTCCTTTTTCCTTTTCATTTTCGGCCATAGGCCTTGGAGAACAAAGGAATGAGAGCTTGATGATGAGAGTTTCATGATGATGTTCATCACTTGAAACAAACTCTAGAGCTTGATCTTTGTTCTTGAGCAAAAATGTTTCTAGTTCTTCCTTTCTTGAACTCTTGAGAACTTTAGTTTTGATGGTGATTTAAAATGGTTCTAAGGACTCAATGATGAGGTCTCATGATGTTGGTGTTAATATATCATCAAGATCATGGACTCTAGAGTTTCAAAATGTTCTTTTGTTCCTTGAAATTTTGGCCATTTGCTATCCTTTTACATGCAAAATGTTTTGATTTTCTAAAAAAGTTATGTTGAGTTCTAAGAACTCTAGACTTTACTTTGTCTTGGTTTGATGAGTTTGGGTTGAGGTTTAAGTTCCTTTAAAGTCTTGTTAAGAGCTCTAGAAAGATAAAATGAACTTGCATAATTTATTTTATGCTTGCATTTAAATTTACATTCTTGCTATGCATCTTTACTTTCAAGCTATCACCTAAGAACATAAAGATTAAAATGGAACTTGCATAATCACTTAATTTAATTCTCAAAGCCTTTCTATTTCGGCCTTAAAGTCGATTGTTGTTGGGCCTTGAGCACTAAAATAAAGAATTGAACTTGCATCATCACTTAATTAATTTCTCGAATGCCTATCTATTTCGGCCTTAAAGTCGATTGTTGTTGGGCCAAGAGCACTAAAATAAAGAATTGAAACTTGCATATTTACTTTCGAGCTTGCACGTTTAAGTTTATGCCTCACATATTTACTTTCAAGCTTGCACGTTTAAGTTTATGCCTTGCATATTTAATTTATGTCATCACTTTATTTTGTAAGCAAGATTAAAAATGAAAAGCATGAGCACGTTTATTTTAGGTCGTAACTTAAGAACCTAGAGCTCAAAGACTTGCCCATTTCATTCCAAGTTAAAGTTTAATGTGAAACCATCCTTTGAATGCATATTTTCGGCCAAGTAGTGATGATGGACTTGCAATGAGTTTTCATCTAGCTACAAGGACCAATAGTCAATGTTCTAAGTTTTCCTTAAAGCTTTACAAATCTTTTCAAGGTTATGTTGTCATGAGATATGACTTTATTCCCTTTAGGAGATGGAATATATTTTGGTCATTGACCTAAGGCTTCTCTTAGCCTCTTGATGAATTAAAATGATTTGCAAAATTCTAAATTGATTCCAAGAGAAACTAGTTAACTTATGTACCTAGGAATGTCAATTTAAATCCTTTACTAAAGCTAAATGTTTTCGGTTCTGATATGAGTATGATGCTGTATGATGATGTTATGATGTGTTAGGATGTGTGGAAATATCATACGATGATGTAGAAATGATTCTAGGCATAATAGGTAAGAAACTAGCTAACTAGAAATACCATAAAGCTAGAATTTAACATAGTTTTGACCCATTTGTTTTTGGAACCTATCCAAACTGTTTTAGTGGGAGAACGATCAGATTAGGATTGTTTAGACATGAAAAACTTGGTAACATTTGGATTAGAATTGAATTTTAGCACCTATAGGGAAACTAGTAACTAGAAAACCATAAAAATGTAAATGTAGAACTCTTAGAACATTTAGTTTTCTGGATTCTGTCCAGCAACGTTACAACATGATAAATGTGATCTATAATTAGTTCTTAAGCATAGGAATGTTTCATAATTGATTTAGATTTAATTTATAGCGCCTTAGGCGAAGACGGAACCGAGAAAGGGTCTAAAACGTAAGTTCTAGAACCCCGTAACCACAAGTTAGAAATTTTGCCCTATGCTTTTCAGATTTGAGTATGAATATGAGAATAAGGAATGATGATTAATTATGAGCCCTTAGGTGCATAAAATATGAACGACAGATGTTAGAGAACTATATCTCAAGATTAAGACCCGTAAGGGTCAAGACATAAGCTACCGTAAGGGTAAGCGTTTGAATGTTCTATGATGATGCACATGGTATGTAAATGATGATGATGTTATTCATATGAGGAATTCATGAGGATATATGTTTTATTACGAGAACAACTTGAGCATGTGATCTCTGATGAGAGTATACAGTATTGATGTGTTGATGCTCCCGCCATGATGCGTTATGCAAAATTATGATATTATGATGCTTATGATGCATACGATGAATATGATGCCTTATGTTGATGTTGAATGGCTATGCATGCTCTATATGTTTCGTGGCATAAAGCAAGTTTGAAGGAAATCCGGTGTATGTCATTACGCCGCTTGTAACGCCCCAATTTTTACTGTAATTTTTACTGTCATTGGAAATTACTGAATTACCATAGGTAATTATTACATAAGATTTGAGGCCGAACAATCCTTAATAAAGGAATATAACATTAGAAGATAGGTTAGGAGCGATTCATGTGAGAGTCGCAAATCCTGAATTTCTGCACGTGTAAAATGACCAAAATGTCCCTGAAGTTATTTTACTCAGAAAATGAGGATTGTGGGCCCCACATATTCTCAAGGGGATGTTTTGAGAATAATAAGGGATTGTTTGTGTTATGTGTGTTAATAGAGCAGAAGAATCTCAATTTTGAGTTAGGCCTTGAAATGACCAAAGCAGCCCTACTGTTTGTTTTAACTCCGATGTGTGCCGACTGAGCCCGAACCTCACTAAAATGTTTTAAAATGTGTTTTTAAGCCATGATTAACCATTGGTTAAGCTCGGGTGGCCTCGGGCAGTTTTTAAGTGAAAATGCGATTTTGCCGGATTTTTGGCGATTTTGCGAATTCGGGATTTTCGATTCATATACCGAAACCTAAGCAATATTAGCCTCAAATTAAAGCTTATTAAATTCTAAATATTAATCTAGATTCAAAATTATGTATTTAGATTGATTAGAACCCAAAGCGCTCAAAAACACCCAAATTGCTTACTAATTCATTTAAGCCCTTAACCGTAAATTCTCTAAATTACATGAATACCTTGCCTACACCTAAATAATGCATGGAACACACAAATTTCACTTCTTTGGGCTGTAATGCACGAAATTATTGATGCCTTTATGCAGCTGAATTATTTCCAAAAGTTGCACTAAAACAAAATGCCAAAATGTCACCATAAGAGACATAATTCCTTAATTTCATACAACTTTGTCTAAAATGATTTTTCCTCCCTTATTTCTCTTGCAAAATTCCGCCAACTACCTCCTCATTTTGGCCAATTAGAAGCCTCAAAATCTTCTATAAATAGGCTTGCTTGAGTGGTCTTGGAATGCTTTGTTCATAACTAGTTTTTAGGAGCACCAAAAACTTTCTTTCTTCCTCATCTTTGGCTAAATTCTTTCTTCAATTTTTCAAAGAGATTTTGTGTCATTTCACTTCAAGAAATCAAGTTCTCTTCCTCTTCTTCAACTCAGATTAGGTAGGGAGTAGTTTCTAAATTTATTTCTATGCTTTGAGGAGTTGTGTTTTTAGCTCAAAATGATGAAATTATGAATTTACCTTAGCTTTTTATTTTGGTTTTCCTCTTCTTCTTTTTTTTTCTTTAACCAATTCAGGCCATATGGCCTAGGTGGAACTAAGATGATGGCTTGATGATGAGGACCTTGAGGGTGGGTTGTAAATCCATCACAAGTTAGGCCTCTAAAGCTTGAAAATTCCACTTGATGCAAAACTTTAAAGAATAATGCTTTATGATGCTAACACAATGATTTTTAGTTTAGAACTTGAAAGATGTATTTCCTTTTATGTTTTATTTCTTGTTAAGATATGTATTGGGTTGAATTTATAATTCTTTTAAAGTCTTGAAGGAGCTCTAGTAAAGAAACAAAATGAATTTGCATCCATGATTAAGTTTATGCTTTGCATAACCATGTTTACCTTCTATGTCATCACTAAATTTTCAAGAATGAATAAATGAACTTGCATTTCTCATGTTTAAATTCCAAGCTTGTATTTCATATTTATGTTTCAAGTTATCACTTAATCTTTCAAGATAATAAAGAGGTTGCATCTCATATTTAATTTATGCTCTCACTTTATTTTATAATGGCTAAAAGAATCAACGCATGACATATTTATTTTATGCCATCACCTAAAGATCCTAGAGCACAAAGACTTGCCCATGTATCACAAGCAAAGAAATATGATTATTGGAGTTAAAGAATTTATTCTTTAAAAAGTCTTGAGATTGGAGCTTAAAAAAAATGTAATAATAATTCTCTTCTCCCTTTACTGGTCCTGTGCGGACTACCGCCGCTCCGGTTTCTTAATATTCTCTTCTCCCTCTATTGGTCCTGTGCGGACTACCGCCGCTCCGGTTTCTTAATATTCTCTTCTCCCTCTACTGGTCCTGTGCGGATTACCGCCGCTCCAGTTTCTTGTATCATGTTTATATTTCAAGTTCTTGCATCATGTTTAATTTTCAAGTCATCACTTTAAATCTTAAAGATAAAGAAATGGAATTGCATATCATGTGTATAATTCCAAGCTATCACCTTATAAAGATAAGATTAAAATAAGGTTGCATAGCATGTTTATAACTCTAAGATGTCACCTAAATCTCTAAAGCTCAAGACTTACTCCTTTTATCTTAAGTGAGAATTTTAATTGTGAAGATCCTCCCAAATTTGACAAAAGAACTAGTTTCTAAATGAGTTTTAAGGCTTTGCAAGGATTTTATGGGGAACTAGTATTTTATATGCACTTAAAATATGATTCTATGTAATTGCATGAGGTTCATGATTCGGCCACTGATCTGAGTTTAGTATCAATGTGTGATAATTATGGTTTATTGTTAAGAGAATGATTCATAATTGGTTTAGTAACTAATTAGTTCTATAATTGATAATTCTATGTAAGGATTGGATGCTTATTAAGTACTTGATATCATTGAATGATTTCTGGCTTGCATGTTATAGTTCTTTGTTGCAAATAATGAGAATGCTTATACATGAAATATTCTTTATTATGTAAAATTTACCTTTGTTGCTAGAAGAAAGTGTATCATTGTAAAAGTGTAATTTGGAAAGGTTCTGGCTAAGGAAAGACTTGGTATTTAAGCGTGTCCATTATGACCCACCTCTCTTTCCTGGGAATCTCCCATATGCATGATTACAGTTGATATATATTATTCTAGTTTAAGACTATAAATAAGAAAATGTTATGATGTTTATGAATTCTATTGTGATATAACATGCAAAGATTTAATGGTGACTTAAACTTATAAGAAAATGATCCTTTGGAACCATCGGACTATAGGTGGTGAAACGGTGATTTTATCCCCCTAACCCGATCTCTCAAAAGGGTAGAGTCGGGACTTTAGCTTATCAAAAGGGATAAGTATATGCTAGTGGCGACTAGTAAAGTATGAGCTCATAACCTAAATTACTCCCAAAAGGGTGGAGTATAGGGTGGCCTAAGGAAAATAATGATGATGATAAGATTTTAAGTCACCTAAGGCACTAAAGAAATGAAATATGTGCATTATGTCCACGTGTAGCTAATATTATATGACGTTCTTTTATGCATGTTATTTGATAATGATGATGAGGAATATGATGTAATGATAAAGGAAAAGTTCATTGTAAATATGACATGTTAAGATTATGATGCATTATAACGCGATGATTAAAAATTGGCGAACCTCGGTTAAGTATTTGTCCGAACTTAAAATGAATCTTTGCATGCTCACTATTTTAGAATAATCCCGAGGTTCCTGGGGACTTTGATGATGACACTGTAGAAGGAGGTACCCTACTGAGAATTCTTTAGCAAGATTCTCACTCCCCTTTCTTTATTTCCGTCATTGTCTCAGTTCGGATGGCGACATTCGTCTGTTCGTTGATACCCCTACTTGGGAATTTCACTATGATCCGATTGCATCGCTCGTATCATTTTGAAGGAGGTCTTGCTTGATTCGTGTTTTTATTTACATAGGTCGTCCATTTGCACATCTGTCCCTAGTTATCGATTTTCTCCTACTTCTCCCTATGGCGATGAAATGGTTTCGAACATGCACGTCCACTTGATGAAAGGATGTTACGTTCTTATCCCGCTTCATCTGCTGTCCACAGATTTCCAGAGTATGTTCGAGGCGAGATATTACGGCTGATCCTTGAGGACACTCCTACTCATGTATATTCCGAGAGCTCTGCTCCTACTCCCTGCGTGTAAGAGAGGGTAGTGAGGAAGCAGTTGTTCAGCCGAGAGGTTAGCAAGAAGGCCGTCCATGCGACCCCAACATGGTGCATCTCGTGTGTCCCCTCCCGAGGGAGCTCATCAGTGGATCGGATTTATTCCCCCATTTCCAGGACAGTGGCCATAGAGGGTTCTTAGTAGACTTATGTGTGATCATGCACCCTAGTTTTAGGATAACCTTCCCGGCTTATAGAGTTATCTAGTTTAGGGGCATGTATTTCCTTATGTATATTTTCTTTTATGGGTTTGCATAAGACAATGATGTATGAACCTAACCCACCCTTTGAGTGAGGTTATTGTATGTAAATATATGCTATAATGTGTTTATGGATGTTATATGATGGAGCCAAAGTGATATGATGTGATATATTCTTAAACGTCTTATTATACTCCACTTACTCGTTCACGTTGTACTCGGCTCACGTTTTCAATTATGTTTTTTTTAAAAAAAAAAAATGGCTCGTAATTTCACTAAGTATTTTCAAATTATGAAGAAGGAACCAATGTAAGGAGTAAAGTCTAGTCATTAATCAGATTCAACCTAGGTGTATTTGGTTAATAACTAGGGTGTTACATTTTGGTATCAGAGCAGTTTGATTCTCATGGAGCCTGAGGATTGGACTAGCTATGCTTCTAAAGCATAATACGTTAGTGACGTCATGTGTAGATGTTTATCATTAGGATGAGCCTAAGGATTAGAAATACATGACTACTGTATGTTGAAAGTGCCATGGTAACTTGCTCACTTTGCATGGAATATTGGGCCTGATCACCTCAGTGTTGCTGTTTTGTGTGTATAGGGACCAATGGCACGTCGACAACAGACTAGGAGCGCAGCACAGAATAATCAAGACAATGAGACAGCCGAAGCACTCCGCGATGTAGCAAGGACCATGAGAATGATGATGGAACGAATGGATCAGGATCGTCAAGCCAATATGAATCAAGGACATGAAATTCCTGAACATGCCCGTTTCGGAGAGTTTCGTAAGGCGAACCCACCAGTTTTCAAGGGGACCCTGAATCCAAACATTGCAGATGAATGGATTCGGAATATTGAGAAGGTCTTTGCTGTAGTCCCATGCTCGGAGGAGCAAAAGGTCACCTTCGCTACTCATATGCTTGAGGGTGATGCCAGTTTCTGGTGGAGAGGTGTTCGAAGACTCCTGGAGACGACCGACATGGACATTGATTGGGAACTATTCAAGGTCCATTTTTACGAAAAGTACTTTCCAGAGTCAGTTAGAAATGCCAAGGACATTGAATTCATGCAACTTGTCCAGGGGAATATGAATGTGGCCCGATACCTTTGCCAGATTTGAAGAACTCATTAAGTTCTCAAGAATGTACCAAGGAAATCCTGATGAGTATTGGAAATGCATTAAATACGAGTCAGGGTTGAAGGCGGAACTTAATGTGGCAGTTGCACATTTGGAGATTAGGGATTTCTCTACCCTAGTTAACAAATGTCGGATTATTGAAGAAGGTCAGAGAAAACTAAGTACCCCAAAGTCAGATAATATTACCAAAAAGAGGACACCTCAAAGTCAGCAGTTCAAGAGGCAGAATCGACCTCCATTTCCCCCTCAATCAAGACCACAAGGGCCACAAAGAAATTTTCAACAAGGAAGGCCAAACAACAACAACCGCTATAATAACAATCGCTACAACAATAACCTCAATAACAATCGTAACAACAACAATAACAACAATAAAGGGAAAGCACCACAAAGTGGTCCAACAGTACCTCCACAGCCTGTGCCATCCATGGAATGTCCCAAGTGTGGTAAGAATCATGGGAGCATGCCATGTCGAGCCGGAACAAACGTGTGCAATCGGTGTGGAAAACCAGGTCATTACTCCCGAGAATGCACGGAAAGGAACCCGCCAACCCCCAATCCCAAGCCGCAATACCAGGGAAGGGTATTTACGGTTAATGCTGAAGAAACAACGAAGTCACGAAATCTCATGGAAGGTAAGGGTAATATGCATGGTAAAGACTTAATTGTACTATATGATTCTGGCGCTTCTCATTCTTTTATCTCCCATTCATGTGTTAAAAGCCTTAATTTACCTATGGTGAGCTTCCTTTTGACCTTATTGTTTCTACCACATTGGAAAACCCGTTAGGACTCGTAAATGTTGTTTAGATTGTAGTTTTATTATAGATAATAGATCCTTTGTTTTAGATCTTATTTGCTTACCCATGCGAGGTTTAGATGTGATTCTTGGCATGGATTGGCTTGAGGCCAACCGTGTACTGTTAAACTGTTATGAGAAAACCATCACTTTTCTTCCTATTCCTATTGAACCTAAGAAACCCATAAGTCTTTACATAACTGCTGTGGAAATGGACTGTGGTAAGGGTGAGAGTAAAGGTTACATTTTCTTAGCCGCTAGTGATGTAGACTTTGAGCAAAGTATCGATGAGATACCAATAGTAAGAAATTATCCCGAAGTATTTCCAGATGAGATACAGAGTTTCCCCAAGAGAGATAGAATTTTCCATAGAGTTGCTTAGGGTGCGGGACCTATATCCATAGCCCCATACAGGATGTCCCCATTAGAATTGACCGAGTTAAAAACTCAATTGGAAGATTTATTGGAAAAAAAGTTTGTTAGCCCTAGTGCATCACCTTGGGAGCCCACTGTGTTGTTTGTAAAGAAAAAGGATGGGAGTATGAGGATGTGTGTAGATTATAGGCGAGTTGAATAAAGTAACGGTGAAAAACAAGTATCCTCTGCCTAGGATCGATGATTTGATGGACCAAGCGAAGAAATGCGGTAGTGTTTTCTAAGATAGATTTGAGGTCAGGCTACCATCAAATTAGAGTGAGAGATGAAGACATACCTAAAGCGGCCTTTCGCACTTTCGACACGGCCATTTTGAGTTTGCAGATAATGTCCTTTGGGTTAACCAATGCTCCAGCTATTTTTATGGATTACATGAATAGGATCTTTCGACCACTATTTAGATCAGTTTGTAGTTGTCTTTATAGATGACATTCTCATATATTCTAAGACCCATGAAGAGCATGAATGCCACCTAACCATAGTACTAGAGATCTTGAAGGAAAAGAAACTATATGCCAAGATTTCCAAGTGTGAGTTTTGGTTGGATAAGGTGCAATTTTTAGGGCATGTAGTATCTAAGAAAGGAATTGCTGTAGATCCTAGTAAGGTAGAAGCGGTAGTAAACTGGGAAAGACCAACCACTGAAACTGAAGTAAGGAGCTTTTTGGGTTTAGCGGTTATTACCGTCGATTTATCAAGGATTTTCCCATTTCCCTACCTTTGACCAAGGTGACTAGGACGAACACCCTTTTTCATGGACCGGAGTGTGAAAAGAGCTTTCAAGAGTTAAAACACAAGCTAACCTCGACCCCTGTTTTAGTGTTACCCGACCCCAATGTGCCTTTCGAGGTGTATTGTGATGCTTCAAAAAGAGGTTTAGGTTGTGTATTGATGCAAGATAGGCAAGTGGTGGCCTATGCATCAAGACAACTCAAGCCACATGAGGCAAACTACCCTACCCATGACCTTGAGTTAGGCTGCCGTCGTGTTTGCTCTAAAGATTTGGAGACACCATTTATATGGAGTTAAGTTTGAGGTGTTTTCCGATCACAAGAGTTTGAAATATCTCTTTGATCAAAAAGAGCTAAACATGAGGCAAAGGCGATGGATGGAGTTCTTGAAAGATTATGATTTTGGATTGAACTACCATCTGGTAAAGCTAATGTAGTAGCCGATGCTTTGAGTAGGAAGTCCTTACAAGTGTCTCGTTTGATGGTGAAGGAGGTTGAATTGATTGAACAATTTAGGGACTTAAACCTAGGGATGACTTTGACCACTAAGGGCATCGAGCTTGTCATCTTAGAGTGACAAGTGAGTTCAAAGCAGATTGTTCAAGCTCAAGGGGCGATCTTGAGTTTCAAAAGACTTTAGGGCGAGTGAAAGCGGGAAAGTTGATAGGTTTTACCCAAGGAATGGGCGATTTATGGAGGTTTAAAGGTCGAATATGTGTACTGCTAATGGTGACCTCGAAAAGATATTTTGGAGGAAGCCCATAAGAGCCATTTTACCCTTTCATCCTGGTGCCACCAAGATGTATCAAGATTTGAAGAAGATGTTCTGGTGGCCTGGAATGAAGAAAGATGTGTGCACATGGGTGAGTAAGTGCTTGGTGTGTCAAAAGGTGAAGATTGAACACCAAAAACCATCTGGAATCTTTGCAACCTCTGTCGATCCTGAGTGGAAGTGGGATAGTATCTCCATGGATTTTGTATTTGGATTACCAAGGACCCAAATGAATCATGATACCATATGGGTAATCGTGGATCGATTGTGAAGTCAGCCCACTTTTACCTATTAAGGTGACTTATTCCTTGGATAGGTTAGCACAATTATATATTCAGGAGATAGTGAGGTTACATGGGGTGCCGTCAACGATAATCTCGGACCGAGATCCGCGATTTACGTCACGATTTTGGGGAGCCTTTCAAAAGGCATTTGGTTCAAAGCTGTGTCTAAGCACGACCTATCACCCCCAAACAGACGGTCAATCTGAAAGAACTATCCAAACCTTGGAGGATATGTTAAGGGCATGTGTTTTAGATCAAAGGGGAAGTTGGGATAAGTACCTGCCACTTATTGAATTTGCATATAACAACAGTTATCATGCAAGTATCGGTATGGCACCGTATGAGGCCCTCTATGGACGGAAATGTCAATCTCCCTTATGTTGGTATGAACCCGGAGAGCAAAGTTTACTCGGACCTGATATTGTGAGGGAAACAACAGAACAAATCAAAAAGATTAGGGATAAGATTCTTACTGCTCAAAGTCGACAGAAAAACTATGCGGACAAGCGGCGAAAACCGCTAGATTTTCAAGAAGGAGACCACGTGTTCCTAAGGATCACCCCCACTACAGGCATAGGCCGAGCAATAAAAGTAAAGAAATTGAGCCCCAGATTTCTTGGTCCGTTTGAAATCCTTACCAAAGTAGGACCTCAGAGCCTACCGTATAGCCCTACCCCCCCAAGTCTATCCAACCTTCATGATGTTTTCCATGTCTCTCGATTAAGAAAGTATCAATCTGACCCGAGTCATGTACTAGAGCCAGAACATGTACAATTAAGAGATAACCTGACATTTAACTTACTACCCACGAGAATCGTCAACCGAGGAGTTAAGCAGCTAAGGAACAAGGCTGTACCCCTGGTCAAAGTAGCATGGGACGAGGTGAAACCGAAGAACTTACATGGGAGCTGGAATCGAACATGAAAGCACAATACCGAGTTGTTCTCGGGTAACTAATTTTCGGGCGAAATTCTTTGTAAGGAGGGAGTAATGTAACGCCCCAATTTTCTTTGTAATTTTCTTGTCATTGGAAATTACTGAATTACCATAGGTAATTATTACATAAGATTTGAGGCCGAACAATCCTTAATAAAGGAATATAACATTAGAAGATAGGTTAGGAGCGATTCATGTGAGAGTCGCAAATCCAGAATTTACATGCGTGTAAAATGACCAAAATGTCCCTGAAGTTATTTTACTCGAGAAAATGAGGATTGTGGGCTACATATTCTCAAGGGATGTTTTGAGAATAATAAGGGATTGTTTGTGTTATGTGTGTTAATAGAAGCGAAGAATCTCAATTTTGAGTTCAGTCTGTGAAAATGACCAAAAAAGCAGCCCCTCTGTTTGTTTTAACTCAGATGTGCGTCTTGAGCTGAGCCCGAACCTCACTAAAATGTTTTAAAATGTGTTTTTAAGCCATGATTAACCATTGGTTAAGCTCGGGTGGCCTCAGGCGTTTTAAAGTGAAAATGCGATTTTGCCCCGTTTTTGGCGGTTTGCGAATTCGGGATTTTAGATTCATATACGAAACCTAAGCAATATTAGCCTCAAATTAAAGCTTATTAAATTCTAAATATTAATCTAGATTCAAAATTATGTATTTAGATTGATTAGAACCCAAAACTGCTCAAAAACACCCAAATTGCTTACTAATTCATTTAAGCCCTTAACCGTAAATTCTCTAAATTACATGAATACCTTGCCTACACCTAAATAATGCATGGAACACACAAATTTCACTTCTTTGGGCTGTAATGCACGAAATTATTGATGCCTTTATGCAGCTGAATTATTTCCAAAAGTTGCACTAAAACAAAATGCCAAAATGTCACCATAAGAGACATAATTCCTTAATTTCATACAACTTTGTCTAAAATGATTTTTCCTCCCTTATTTCTCTTGCAAAATTCCGCCAACTACCTCCTCATTTTGGCCAATTAGAAGCCTCAAAATCTTCTATAAATAGGCTTGCTTGAGTGGTCTTGGAATGCTTTGTTCATAACTAGTTTTTAGGAGCACCAAAAACTTTCTTTCTTCCTCATCTTTGGCTAAATTCTTTCTTCAATTTTTCAAAGAGATTTTGTGTCATTTCACTTCAAGAAATCAAGTTCTCTTCCTCTTCTTCAACTCAGATTAGGTAGGGAGTAGTTTCTAAATTTATTTCTATGCTTTGAGGAGTTGTGTTTTTAGCTCAAAATGATGAAATTATGAATTTACCTTAGCTTTTTATTTTGGTTTTCCTCTTCTTCTTTTTTTTCTTTAACCAATTCAGGCCATATGGCCTAGGTGAAACTAAGATGATGGCTTGATGATGAGGACCTTGAGGGTGGGTTGTAAATCCATCACAAGTTAGGCCTCTAAAGCTTGAAAATTCCACTTGATGCAAAACTTTAAAGAATAATGCTTTATGATGCTAACACAATGATTTTTAGTTTAGAACTTGAAAGATGTATTTCCTTTTATGTTTTATTTCTTGTTAAGATATGTATTGGGTTGAATTTATAATTCTTTTAAAGTCTTGAAGGAGCTCTAGTAAAGAAACAAAATGAATTTGCATCCATGATTAAGTTTATGCTTTGCATAACCATGTTTACCTTCTATGTCATCACTAAATTTTCAAGAATGAATAAATGAACTTGCATTTCTCATGTTTAAATTCCAAGCTTGTATTTCATATTTATGTTTCAAGTTATCACTTAATCTTTCAAGATAATAAAGAGGTTGCATCTCATATTTAATTTATGCTCTCACTTTATTTTATAATGGCTAAAAGAATCAACGCATGACATATTTATTTTATGCCATCACCTAAAGATCCTAGAGCACAAAGACTTGCCCATGTATCACAAGCAAAGAAATATGATTATTGGAGTTAAAGAATTTATTCTTTAAAAAGTCTTGAGATTGGAGCTTAAAAAGATGTAATAATAATTCTCTTCTCCCTTTCTTGGTCACAATGCGGACTACCCAGCTCCGGTTTCTTAATATTCTCTTCTCCTCTCTATTGGTCTGTGCGGACTACCGCCGCTCCGGTTTCTTAATATTCTCTTCTCCCTCTACTGGGTCTGTGCGGATTACCGCCGCTCCAGTTTCTTGTATCATGTTTATATTTCAAGTTCTTGCATCATGTTTAATTTTCAAGTCATCACTTTAAATCTTAAAGATAAAGAAATGGAATTGCATATCATGTGTATAATTCCAAGCTATCACCTTATAAAGATAAGATTAAAATAAGGTTGCATAGCATGTTTATAACTCTAAGATGTCACCTAAATCTCTAAAGCTCAAGACTTACTCCTTTTATCTTAAGTGAGAATTTTAATTGTGAAGATCCTCCCAAATTTGACAAAAGAACTAGTTTCTAAATGAGTTTTAAGGCTTTGCAAGGATTTTACGGGGAACTAGTATTTTATATGCACTTAAAATATGATTCTATGTAATTGCATGAGGTTCATGATTCGGCCACTGATCTGAGTTTAGTATCAATGTGTGATAATTATGGTTTATTGTTAAGAGAATGATTCATAATTGGTTTAGTAACTAATTAGTTCTATAATTGATAATTCTATGTAAGGATTGGATGCTTATTAAGTACTTGATATCATTGAATGATTTCTGGCTTGCATGTTATAGTTCTTTGTTGCAAATAATGAGAATGCTTATACATGAAATATTCTTTATTATGTAAAATTTACCTTTGTTGCTAGAAGAAAGTGTATCATTGTAAAAGTGTAATTTGGAAAGGTTGTGGCTAAGGAAAGACTTGGTATTTAAGCGTGTCCATTATGACCCACCTCTGTTTCACGGGAATCTCCCATATGCATGATTCTGAGTTGATATATATTATTCTAGTTTAAGACTATAAATAAGAAAATGTTATGATGTTTATGAATTCTATTGTGATATAACATGCAAAGATTTAATGGTGACTTAAACTTATAAGAAAATGATCCTTTGGAACCATCGGACTATAGGTGGTGAAAAGGTGATTTTAGCCCCTAACCCGATCTCTCAAAAGGGTAGAGTCGGGACTTTAGCTTATCAAAGGGATAAGTATATGCTAGTGACGACTAGTAAAGTATGAGCTCATAACCTAAATTACTCCCAAAAGGGTGGAGTATAGGGTGGCCTAAGGAAAATAATGATGATGATAAGATTTTAAGTCACCTAAGGCACTAAAGAAATGAAATATGTGCATTATGTCCACGTGTAGCTAATATTATATGACGTTCTTTTATGCATGTTATTTGATAATGATGATGAGGAATATGATGTAATGATAAAGGAAAAGTTCATTGTAAATATGACATGTTAAGATTATGATGCATTATAAGGCGCATGATTAAAAATTGTCGAACCTCGGTTAAGTATTTGTCCGAACTTAAAATGAATCTTTGCATGCTCACTATTTTAGAATAATCCCGAGGTTCTGGGGACTTTGATGATGACCTTTGTAGAAGGAGGTACCCTCACTGAGAATTCTTTAGCAAGATTCTCACTCCCCTTTCTTTATTTCCGTCATTGTCTCCAGATTCAGATGGCGACATTCGTCCTGTTCGTTGATACCCCTACTTGGGAATTTCACTATGATCCGGTGCATCGCTCGTATCATTTTGAAGGGAGGTGCTTGATTCGTGTTTTTATTTACATAGGTCGTCCATTTGCACATCCTGTCCCTAGTTATCGATTTTCTCCTACTTCTCCCTATGGCGATGAAATGGTTTCGAACATGCACGTCCACTTGATGAAAGGATGTTACGTTCTTATCCCGCTTCATCTGCTGTCCACGGATTTCAGTATGTTCGAGGCGAGATATTCTGAAACTGATCCTTGAGGACACTCCTACTCATGTATATTACGAGAGCTCTGCTCCTACTCCCACACGTGTAAGAGAGGGTAGTGAGGAAACAGTTGTTCAGCCGAGGTTAGCAAGAAGGCCGTCCATGCGACCCCAGCCTGGTGCATCTCGTGTGTCCCCTCCTGAGGGAGCTCATCAGTGGATCGGATTTATTCCCCTATTTCCAGGACAGTGGCCATAGAGGGTTCTTAGTAGACTTATGTGTGATCATGCACCCTAGTTTTAGGATAACCTTCCCGACTTATAGAGTTATCTAGTTTAGGGGCATGTATTTCCTTATGTATATTTTCTTTTATGGGTTTGCATAAGACAATGATGTATGAACATAACCCACCCTTTGAGTGAGGTTATTGTATGTAAATATATGCTATAATGTGTTTATGGATGTTATATGATGGAGCCAAAGTGATATGATGTGATATATTCTTAAACGTCTTATTATACTCCACTTACTCGTTCACGTTGTACTCGGCTCACGTTTTCAATTATGTTTTTTTTTTAAAAAAAAAATGGCTCGTAATTTCACTAAGTATTTTCAAATTATGAAGAAGGAACCAATGTAAGGAGTAAAGTCTAGTCATTAATCAGATTCAACCTAGGTGTATTTGGTTAATAACTAGGGTGTTACACCGCTGAATTTCCCATCAAACTTGAGAATTTGAGAAAAGTTTGTGAAAACTCCTGGGTGACACCAGTTCGGCCGAGCACCCCCAAGAAAGGTTCTGGGTGACACCGGTTCGGCCGAGCACCCCCAAAACAGATGTGATAGAACACTGAGACGCATTTCTCCCGCTACGGTGGGGAGGAGACAAATCCGTGAGGGTATTGACATTGAGCTTGCCAAAGCGGACAATTATTGTGTACTAGATACCGATGAGAGCGTTTCAAAGAAGGAAATGATCCTAAGATAGGTGATCCAAGAAAGTTATGTAAACCCCCTCTATTAGCCCATATTAAATCTAGTGACGACTAGTTAGGATTGAGCTCATTCCTAGGCGATAGGTGAGACGTAGTTTGGTGACCAGATTATCGCCGGGCTGATGAATCGGTTGGACTTTTGGTGGATATGTTAAGAGGGTGGTCTTTAAAAAAAAGAACTTAAGAGTTTTATTTATAAGAAAGATATCACATGAAAATTACTATGCCTCTTTATGCTACATATATGATTCTTGTTTCCTTATGATGTGCCCAAGTATTACGACTTTCGTGTTAATATGCATATGGTATTGACATGCATTCATCAAATATCTGTTGCATTCATGCCATTAAGACTCATACTAAAAGACACCTACTTCGAATAATTAGATTTGGAAAGCTTAAAACCGAACCTTATGCATGTACACCTTTTTCATAATTAGAACTGAGGTGGCTGGAGACGACGACGATGACACTCGTGTTAGAGTCGGGAATCCCTACTGAGAATCTTGAATAAGTTTCTCATCCCTTCCTTATCTTCCGTGCCGTCTCTAGACGAGGATTACAACGAGGTTCGTGACTTCTTCTAAGACTCGTGCTCAAGGGTCACACCAACAAATGGAGTAGAGGATCACTGCGGACGCATAGGTAGTTTAGCTTTTGGATTGATACTCATCCAACCTCATAGGTGGATAAGCATCACTTCATATAAATAGGCATATTTTGGTGTAAATAATGGTACAATGATGCTAGTAATTTATGTATTTATGAAGGAGTGACGATATTATGATTGTTATGAATGATGCTATGTTTCATATTTATGAATGGTGTGATTATTCTTCTTGCACGAGGTGGTTATGACAAACGTTAGGTTAGCGCGCGGCTCGTGTTTTGTTTTTCAAGTTTCGAAAAAGAAAAATTTATTCGTATCTTCCGCTAAGTATTTTAATGAAAGGTTTTGAAAAATGAGACTAAAAGAGTAATGGACTAATGATTAACCTAAATATGTTCTAGAGTTTTGGGTTAAAAATTAGGATGTTACACCAAATCTGTTTTAGTATGTTATAATTCTGTCTAGGATTAGTTAGCCATGAAAAATTTGGCATCAATTAGACTAGGATTGATCCCGAACACTAAAAATGAACTTAGCAACTAGAAAACCGTAAAAACAAGATTTCTAGAACTCTAAGGAATGAAATTTATGCATTCTATCCAGAATCTTTAGCTTGATAAGAACCAGGTTTTATTATGTTTAAATAAGGGAGAATGATTCATAATTGGTTTAGTAACTAATTTCAGCATCATAGGGAAAGCTGGTAACAAGAAAGGATTTAAAACATAAATTCTAGCATACCGTAAAACCTTAGGAACAACTTACTACCTATGCTACCCCATTTGATTTAATAGTGTTCTTAAGGCCTATAAATAATCGTAAGGATGGTAATAAATCCCTTAGGTGCATAACTAATTAGTTCTATAATTGATAATTCTACGTAAGTATTGGATGCTTATTAAGTACTTGATATCATTGAATGATTTCCTGGCTTGCATGTTATGGTTCCTGTTGCAAATAATCACAATGCTTATGTAAGAAGTATTCTTTTTTATGTAAAATTTACCTTTGTTGCTAGAAGAAAGTGTATCATTGTAAAAGTGTAATTTGGAAAGGTTCTGGCTAAGGAAAGACTTGGTATTTAAGCGTGTCCATTGTGACCCACCTCTCTTTCCTGGGAATCTCCCAGATGCATGATTATAGTTGATATATATTATTCTAGCTTAAGACTATAAATGAGAAAATGCTATGATGTTTATGAATTGTATTGTGATATAACATGCAAAGATTTAATGGTGACTTAAACTTATAAGAAAATGATCCTTTGGTGTAACACCCTAATATTCAACCCAATACTACTAGTACGTACTTAGGCCAAATATTAGTCGTTACTTACTGGCATGGTTCATCTTCTTGAGAAAATAGACTTAACGAAAATATGAGCCAACTTTTTTGAAATCGTTACTTAAAATAGAAGCGTAGCGTAACTTTGCAGTCAGTATCATAGTATACGGAACGATAACATACGAATGGCTCCAAACCATAACATCGAACATAACATCAATCATAACTGAAATACCTCATAGATAAAATATGCCTACCCTACGGGGCAGGACTCTTCAAGTACATAGTGACATGAATACGGCAGAAAAACAGAATACATGGAAAAGAACTGGAAAGAAGCATCCCTACCCATGTGCAACCTAAGGTGGATAACCTCAACACAAAAGAGGTATCATCCATACTATGTGACGTGTGTGCACTAAGGACTACCCTCCAATCTCCATAGCGGACTCACGCAGTGCGGAGGACCGTAGGCAATCCACGGGCGGGCTCGGCGGTGCGAGCATGCCCTGTGGTGAACGTGTCGCCCACGTCGGGGTCGTGGTCAGAACCGAAGCCCTCCGACGCTGAGTGATTTGTCTCCTCATTTGCCTATCATCGCCGAGGCGAGTGGGCGAGCCCTCATGGTCCATGGGGAATCCTGCGAAGGGTCCTCCTACGAGTCTTTGCGATGATGGCACGTCTTTGCGGCGCGTCCACCGAACCGGCGAGTGGGTCGCGAGTTCCTCTCATGTCGTGGCCGTGCATGCTCAAAGATCGCGGGGTCACCATAGGGGATCTTTGGGAGAAGCGATAAGCTGTACAAGGGGTGTGCGAATGGCCGTCCTAAAAACATGAAGATGCGCCACGATACCGGCCCTCAAAATGAAATGACCCATGCTCGGGTCATGGTGGATCTCCACCGTGGCGTGTCAATGAATAGGGCGAAGGTCGCCATCTCGCTCTGAAGGCGTAATGGAAAGGAAAAGATAGAGGAGTGAGATTCTTACTAAAGAAACTTCGGTAGGGTTTTCCTTCTATCCTAGGTGTCATCATATCGTCTCGGGAATCTCGGGTTATTTATAAAATAATGGACATACATAGGTTCAATTATGAGTTTTCCAAAAAATCTCACTTTCCGAGAATCCGTTCTTTTAACATGGCACTTGTGTTACATAGGCTATATACTAAAATCATAGACATAAATCATGTATCTTAGTACGTAGAACATAAATCATATAAGCTGGTACATGGAACATAAATCATATAAGCTGGTACATGGAATATAAATCATATAACTGGTACATGAAACATAAATCATATAACTAGTACATGAAACATAAATCATATAACTGGTACATGAAACATAAATCATATAACTGGGTTACTTAGGTGACATAAGAACCTTTACTTAATCAGCGCCTAATATTTCTCCCTTTTGAGAAATCTCTAGGTTATGAGCTCATACCATGCTAGTCGTCACTAGCATCTAGACTTTATCCATTTGGATAAGTCAACTTCCCGACTTTAAGTACGGGTTTAGGGGGCTAGAATCACATTGTCCCCACCCTTAATTCGGTGGTTTCAAAGGATTGCATTCTGATGTTCTAAGTCATCCTAAGTTTAACATGTTTCTTTAAGATGCCACATAATTAATGCATAACACATAATTACTACCTCGGCATCTTTAAGTCCTTTTTAAAGAATAATAATAACATGTTAGTACACGCTATCACATAGGGATAATAGTTAACATGGCACCATACACGTCATGAGCTAACACATTAATTCATCATCAAACTTAGAGGCGCATAGTCATCCCTTAAGGTAAAAATCCCTAAATCGGGTAACCTCAAACTTTCCCATTACTTTCTAGTATATTTATGGGATTGATTAACCTCATTACCATAATCCTTTAGGTTCTAAAGCCTAATTAATTATGGTTGGACAGCTTTATGTAGTTGTTCATATTTGATGAATTACGTGTTCTAGAAAATGCGTTTTAAGCCCTTTCTCGCATCCGACTTTTTCTATGGTGCAATAATTAATACCTAAGCCAATTATGAGTCGCTCCCACACATCTAGACATAATCTAATGTGATTCTAAATATTTTATCAAGGCTGGGCAGAAACTCATTTTGCCATTCTTTATAGTTCTAGAATTCACATATTAAGCAAACAAAGTCACTAATAATGCTTTAAAGAGTCTAGAACAATTATCACATACTTGGCAAGGTATTACAACATATTTAGACCACCCAAAACAGAATTTAAGGTGCTGGAATTTACTAAGGCAGAACCGAAATCCTTAAGGCATAAAATCATGAGAAAAACCTTTCTTTCAACCATATAACTTGCTAGTTTCTCTTGGAACCTTTTTGGGACTTCAAGACTATGTAAGATCAAAGTTTATTTTGCCAAAACTCATCATGGAACACCAAGGGCAGCAGCCATTTGGCTTGCTCTTGGCAAGGATTTAAAACTTAAAAACATGTTTAAAACCTTGGTTAAGTGCATCAAAGCTTAGAAAAATTCTAAGACATGCATTATGGGCCCTTGTAGGTAAATGAAACTCATCCTAGAGCCATTTACACCACATGGCCGAATGATGTTCAAGGAGATACCTCCTTGATTTAATTCTTTTCTTAAGATGAAATAGGCAAGTCTTTGAGCTCTAAAGTTTCAAGTGATGACATAAAATAAACGTGCTATGCATTTCATTTTATAGTCCTTTAGAAAATAAAGTGATAGCACAAAGTAAAGATGAAATGCATCTTCATTCTTATTCTTAGAGTTTAGTGATGACTTGAAACATAAAATGAGATGCAAAGCTTGAAACATAAACGTGCATTGTGCAAGTTCATTCATTATCTTGGGTCTTAGTGATGGCATAGGAAATAAGCGTGCTAATGCGAAGCATAAACGTAGCGTGGATGCAACTTCTTTTATATCTTGTTTAGAGCTCTTGCAAGACTTTAAGGGAAACAAGGTTTCAACCCATAACTCATCCTCACAAGAAAAGAAAACTAAACTCATGACCAACATGGAAGAAAGTAACTTGAAATATGCTTGGCCTAGGGACCAAGTCTATGCTCTAGAGCTTTGTTCATGTGACATACATCAACATGAAGCCCTCATCATCAAGCTACCATTTTTCTAAGTCCCAAAGCCTTTCATGGCCGAATACTCAAGGGAAAGAAATGGGGTTTTCAAAGATCCAAGAGAAACATAACTATGTCTTGAGCAAAACTTGAAAATAATAAACTTGTTTTTAGAAAACTCAAGCTTTAGAGGTTGTTCATGTGACAAACATCATCACACAACTCTCATCATCAGGCTCCTCATATTTCAAGTCCAAGAGGCCTTCATGGCCGAAAACTAACAAAAAGAAAAGGAAAGTTTCAAGGCATCAAAGAAACATAACTCATTCTTTGACCAAGACTTGAAAAGAGAAACCTTTCTTGGAAAAACTCAAACTTTAGAGTTTGATCATGTGACAAAGGCCAACATGAAGTGCTCATTACAAAGCTACCATTTTTCCAGCTCTTTAAGCCTTCATGGCCGAAAACATCAAGGAACAAAAGCTCAAAAAGAGTTTTCATGAAAAACATAGCCTTGTCTTAACCAAGACATGAAAAAGATGAAACTTTTCTCAAACAAAACTCAAGCTTTAGAGGTCTCATGTTAGGATGAACACATGGTCATCTCAAAAGAGCACTCATCATCAAGCTCTCCTCATTTTGGTCTAGAGGCTGAAAATGAAAGAAAAAGGAGAAAGGATGGAACTTTTTCTTAAGAAAGGTTCAAGCTTTAGAGGCCTCACTTTAAGATGAACTCATGGTTTCATCTTTGAGAGCACTCATCATCAAGCTCTCACTACCATGGCCTTAAGGCCGAAAATGAAAGGGAAGAGAAAAGAAGAAACCGAAAATGTTTGAGAGAAAAACTTGCTAACAACACAACTTTCAAACAAGATAAACATTGATCATGAAAGTAAAAGAAAGCATTCTTAAAGAGCTCCCTACCTTAGAGTTTGAGATTTGAGAGGAAGTGAAGAAGATGAAGAGGTTGGAGAGGATGAGCTCTTGAACTTGAGAGAAAGGAACTCAAAGTGCTCTAACTCAAAGCTTTAGTGAAATGAACAAAGGTGCTTCAAGTTCCCTAAGCTACCTATTTATAGAGAAGTGAAATGAATTGAATATTGGAGGCCTTTTGGGGGGAGAATTTGGGCCACCTTTTCAGCCACATGAGGGAGGAAAAATCTTGTTCAAAGCATGGTGTAAAGTCATTCAAAGCATGGTGAAAAGTCTAGCTATGCATGTCCTAAAGTATGGCTAGAATGTACCTTATTTTCCAACCTTTAAAAATGCATAAAAACTTAAAATTTTGGGCTGCAAAATCTGAAGAGAAACCATGCTTCTCATGCCCAAAAAGAAGAGAAAATTTTCTAGACTTAAATTCCAAGGCATAGGTAATGTGTTGTAAGACATGTTGTCTTGAAAAAGTTTGATAGAAAGCTTGAATGACCACAAAAACAAATCATTCTTTTTGAGTTTGAAAGACATAATTATTTTCATTTTAGAAATGAATTGAAAGCCTTGATTGACCATATAAAATATTCTTTGAGTCTTGAGTGACAATTTTTCTTGAAAGTTGATCATTGATTGAAAGTGTTCAAGACACATGTCATAAGATAGCTTGAACACATAGACTAATTTTTTTGATGATTTCTAGAGAAAATGGTGCCATTCTTGGCAGCCTTGGCGAGGAGAAATATCTCCTTAAACCATGTTCTAGAAGTGTGTTTTGGTGTGACATAGATTAGGCTTAGGATTAAAAATTGCTAAGTAGGTACTTAGGTGCACTAATAGGTTAATTAAAACCATAAATCCCTAGGTTTAGAGGTGGTCTAGAAGGATTAGAGAGTCAACACCTCTAGGACTAGTGATGTGAGTGTGACAACTTGTCTCAAAAAGAAAAGTTGATGTAAATAGTGGAAACACTATTCGACACTATTCACATATTCTTTTTCCTTTTTAAAGAATAAGACTATGATGAGATTTGAATTTTCCCTAAGCAATTTTAGGTTCCAATTAATTCTAAATGATGGTTTTGGCTCTAGATTAATTATGGAAATTAATTAACCTTTAATTAGAGCCTAATATTGCTTAGGTTTGGAGTTAAACGGCTCATTAAGCCGAAAATGCAATATCTTGAGGGCAAAACCGTAATTTTTACCAAAAGTTGCCCGGGATCTCCGGGACTTAAACCAACATAATTTATGCCTTAAAATCATGGTTTTGAACCTCAGAACAAAGTCCGGGTCAAAACGGAACTTAATACTGCCTTAATTCTGTTACAGGGCTATTTTGGTCATTTACGCGCAGGAATCTCAGAAATGAGGTTTTCCCGCTTTGTTAGGCACTCATGCTCATACAATCCCCTTCATATAACATATGAACCCTATGAGGATGGCCAAAGCCGGCCGTCAGTGTTCGGGTAAAAATGACCTCAGGGGCAATTTGGTCATTATGAAAGTTTAGCGAAAATCGGGGCGTTACATTTGGAACCATCAGACTATAGGTGGTGAAAAGGTGATTTTAGCCCCCTAACCCGTTCTCTCAAAAGGGTAGAGTCGGGACTTTAGCTTATCAAAAGGGATAAGTATATGCTAGTGATGACTAGTAAAGTATGAGCTCATAACCTAAATTACTCCCAAAAGGGTGGAGTATAGGGTGGCCCAAGGAAAATAATGATGATGATAAGATTTTAAGTCACCTAAGGCACTAAAGAAATGAAATATGTTCACTGTGTCCATGTGTAGCTAATATTATATGACGTTCTTTTATGCATGTTATTTTGATAATGATGATGAGGAATATGATGTAATGATAAAGGAAAAGTTCATTGTAAATATGACATGTTAAGATTATGATGCATTATAAGACGCATGATTAAAAATTGACGAACCTCGGTTAAGTATTTGTCCGAACTTAAAATGAATCTTTGCATGCTCACTATTTTAGAATAATCCCGAGGGTCCTAGGGACTTTGATGATGACACTGTAGAAGGAGGTACCCTACTGAGAATTCTTTAGCAAGATTCTCACTCCCTTTTCTTTATTTCCGTCATTGTCTCCAGATTCAAATGGCGACATTCGTCCTGTTCATTGATACCCCTACTTGGGAATTCCATTATGATCCGGTGCATCGCTCGTATCATTTTGAAGGAGGTCTTGTTGATTCGTGTTTTTATTTATATAGGTCGTCCATTTGCACATCCTGTCCCTAGTTATCGATTTTCTCATACTTCTCCCTATGGCGATGAAATGCTTTTCAAACATGCACGTCCACTTGATGAAAGGATGTTACGTTCTTATCCCGCTTCATCTGCTGTCTGTAACACCCTAGTAATTAACCAGATACACCTAGGTTGAATCTGATTAATGACTAGACTTTACTCCTTGCTTTGGTTCTTTCTTCATAATTTGAAAATACTTAGTGAAATTACGAGCCATTTTTTTTTTAAAACACATAATTGAAAACATGAGCCGAGTACAACGTGAACGAGTAAGCGGGGTATAATAAGACGTTTAAGAATATATCACATCATATCACTTAGGCTCCATCATATAACATCCATAAGCACATTATAGCATATATTTACATACAATAACCTCACTCAAAGGGTGGGTTATGTTCATACATCATTATCTTATGCAAACCCATAAAAGAAAATATACTTAAGGAAATACATGCCCCTAAACTAGATAACTCCATAAGCCGGGAAGGTTATCCTAAAACTAGGGTGCATGATCACACATAAATCTACTAAGAACCTTCTATGGCCTCTGTCCTGGAAATGGGGGAATAAATCCGATCCTCTGATGAGCTCCCTCGGGACGGGACACACGAGATGCACCAGGCTGGGGTCGCATGGACGGCCTTCTCGCTAACCTCGGCTGAACAAGCTGTTTCCTCACTACCCTCTCTTACGTGTGGGAGTAGGAGCGAGCTCTCGAGAATATACATGAGTAGGAGTGTCCTCTGAAGGATCAGTTTGAATATCTCGTCTCGGAACATACTCTAGAAATCCATGGACAGACAGATGAAGCGGGATAAGAACGTAACATCCTTTCATCAAGTGGGCGTGCATGTTCGAAAACCATTTCATCGCCATAGGGAGAAGTAGGAGAAAATCGATAACTAGGGACAGGATGTGCAAATGGGCGACCTATGTAAATAAAAACACGAATCGCACCTCCCTTCAAAATGATACGAGCGATGCACCGGATCATAGTGGAATTCCCAAGGAGGGGTATCAACGAACAGCACGAATGTCGCCATTTGAATCTGGAGACAATGGCGGAAATAAAGAAAAGGGAGTGAGAATCTTGCTAAAGAATTCTCAGTAGGGTACCTCCTTCTATAGTGTCATCATCAAAGTCCCGAGGAACCTCGGGATTATTCTAAAATAGTGAGCATGCAAAGATTCATTTTAAGTTCGGACAAATACTTAACCGAGGTTCGTCAATTTTTAATCATCGTCTTATAATGCATCTTATTCTTAACATGTCATATTTACAATGAACATTTCCTTTATCATTACATCATATTCCTCATCATCATTATCAAAATAACATGCATAAAAGAACGTCATATAATATTAGCTACACATGGACACAATGCACATATTTCATTTCTTTAGTGCCTTTGATGACTTAAAATCTTATCATCATCATTATTTTCCTTGGGCCACCCTATACTCCACCCTTTTGGGAGTAATTTAGGTTATGAGCTCATATTTTACTAGTCGTCACTAGCATATACTTATCCCTTTTGATAAGCTAAAGTCCCGACTCTACCCTTTTGAAAGAACGGGTTAGGGGGGTAAAATCACCTTTTCACCACCTATAGTCTGATGGTTCCAAAGGATCATTTTCTTATAAGTTTAAGTCATCATTAAATCTTTGCATGTTATATCATAATACAATTCATAAACATCATAACATTTTCTCATTTATAGTCTTAAGCTAGAATAATATATATCAACTGTAATCATGCATATGGGAGATTCCCAGGAAAGAGAGGTGGGTCACAATGGACACGCTTAAATACCAAGTCTTTCCTTAGCCAGAACCTTTCCAAATTACACTTTTACAATGATACACTTTCTTCTAGCAACAAAGGTAAATTTTACATAATAAAGAACATTTCATGTACAAGCATTCTCGTTATTTGCAACAGCAACTATAACATGCAAGCCAGGAAATCATTCAATGATATCAAGTACTTAATAAGCATCCAATCCTTACATAGAATTATCAATTATAGAACTAATTAGTTACTAAACCAATTATGAATCATTCTCTTAACAATAAACCATAATTATCACAACTTCAATCATATCAAATCATTATCACACATTGATACTAAACTCAGATCAGTGGCGAATCATGAACCTCATGCAATTACATAGAATCATATTTTAAGTGCATATAAAATACTAGTTCCCCGTAAAATCCTTGCAAAGCCTTAAAACTCATTTAGAAACTAGTTCTTTTGTCAAATTTGGGAGGATCTTCACAATTAAAATTCACACTTAAGATAAAAGGAGTAAGTCTTGAGCTTTAGAGATTTAGGTGACATCTTAGAATTATAAACATGCTATGCAACCTTATTTTAATCTTATCTTTATAAGGTGATAGCTTGGAATTATAAACATGATATGCAATTCCATTTCTTTATCTTTAAGATTTAAGGTGATGACTTGAAAATTAAACATGATGCAAGAACTTGAAATATAAACATGATACAAGAAAGCTGGAGCGGCGGTAATCCACTTGACCAAGAGAGGGAGAAGAAAATATTAAGAAACCAGAGGCGGTAGTCATACAGGACCCGATAGAGGAGAGGACCAGTAGAGGGAGAAGAGAATATTAAGAAACCGGAGCGGCGGTAGTCCGCACAGGACCAGTAGAGGAAGAAGAGAATATTATTATTACATCTTTTTAAGCTCCAATCTCAAGACTTTTTAAAGAATAAATTCTTTAACTCCAATAATCATATTTCTTTGCTTGTGATGCATGGGCAAGTCTTTGAGCTCTAGGATCTTTAGGTGATGGCATAAAATAAACATGCCATGCGTTGATTCTTTTAGCCATTATAAAATATAGTGAGAGCATAAATTAAATATGAGATGCAACCTCTTTATTATCTTGAAAGATTAAGTGATGACTTGAAACATAAACATGAGATACAAGCTTGGAATTTAAACATGAGAAATGCAAGTTCATTTATTCATTCTTGAAAATTTAGTGATGACATAGAAGGTAAACATGGTTATGCAAAGCATAAACTTAATCATGGATGCAAATTCATTTTGTTTCTTTACTAGAGCTCCTTCAAGACTTTAAAAGAATTATAAATTCAACCCAATACATATCTTAACAAGAAATAAAACATAAAAGGAAAAATACATCTTTCAAGTTCTAAACTAAAAATCTTTGTTTTAGCATCATAAAGCATTATTCTTTAAAGTTTTGCATCAAGTGGAATTTTCAAGCTTTAGAGGCCTAACTTGTGATGGATTTACAACCCACCCTCAAGGTCCTCATCATCAAGCCATCATCTTAGTTCCACCTAGACCATATGGTTGAATTGGTTAAAGAAAAATTGAAGAGGAAAACCAAAATGAAAAGCTAAGGCAAGTTCATAATTTCATCATTTTGAGCTAAAAACACAACTCCTCAAAGCATAGAAATAAATTTAGAAACTACTCCCTACCTAATCTGAGTTGAAGAAAAGGAAGAGAACTTGGTTTCTTGAAGTGAAATGAAACAAAATCTCTTTGAAAAAATTGAAGAAAGAATTCAGCCAAAGAGGAGGAAGAAAGAAAGTTTTTGGTGCTCCTAAAAACTAGTTATGAACCAAGCATTCCAAGACCACTCAAGCAAGCCTATTTATAGAAGATTTTGAGGCTTCTAATTGGCCAAAATGATGAGGTAGTGGATGAAATTTTGCAGGAGAAATAAGGGAGGAAAAATCATTTTAGACAAAGTTGTATGAAATTAAGGAATTATGTCTCTTATGGTGACATTTTGGCATTTTGTTTTAGTGCAACTTTTGGCAATAATTCAGCTGCATAATGGCATCAATAATTTCGTCCATTACAGCCCAAAGAAGTGAAATTTGTGTGTTCCATGCATTATTTAGGTGTAGGCAAGGTATTCATGTAATTTAGAGAATTTACGGTTAAGGGTTTAAGTGAATTAGTAAGCAATTTGGGTGTTTTTGAGCAATTTTGGGTTCTAATCAATCTAAATACATAATTTTGACTCTAGATTAATATTTAGAATTTAATAAGCTTTAATTTGAGCCTAATATTGCTTAGGTTTTAGATATCTGAATCAAAAATCCCGAAATTGCCAAAACTGCCCAAAAACAGGGGCAAAATCGTACTTTCACTTAAAAATTGCCCGAGGCCACCCGAGCTTAACCAATGGTTAATCATGGCTTAAAAACACATTTTAAAACATTTTAGTGAGGTTCGGGCTCAGTCGGGCACACATCGGAGTTAAAAATGAGGCGTTTGGTCATTGGTCATTTGGCGTCGAACTCAAAATTGAGATCCTTCTGCTCTATTAACACACATAACACAAACAATCCCTTATTATCCTCAAAATATCCCCTTGAGAATAGGTGGGGCCCACAATCCTCATTTTCTGAGTAAAATAACTTCAGGGGCATTTTGGTCATTTTATACGTACAGAAATTTGGGATTTGCGACTCTCGCATGAATCGTTCCTAACCTCTCTTCTAATGTTATATTCCTTTATTGAGGATTGTTCGGCCTCAAATCTTATGTAATAATTACCTACGGTAATTCGGTAATTGAGTAATTTCTAATGACAGTAAAAATTACAGTAAAAATTGGGGCGTTACACTGTCCATGGATTTCCAGAGTATGTTCCCGAGACGAGATATTCTGAAACTGATCCTTCAAAGGACACTCCTACTCATGTATATTCTGAGAGCTCTGCTCCTACTCCCACACGTGTAAGAGAGGGTAGTGAGGAAACAGTTGTTCAGCCGAGGTTAGCAAGAAGGTCGTCTATGCGACCCCAGCCTGGTGCATCTCGTGTGTCCCCTCCTGAGGGAGCTCATCAGTGGATCAGATTTATTCCCCCATTTCCAGGACAGTGGCCATAGAAGGTTCTTAGTAGATTTATGTGTGTTCATGTACCCTAGTTTTAGGATAACCTTCCCGGCTTATGGAGTTATCTAGTTTAGGGGCATGTATTTCCTTATGTATATTTTCTTTTATGGGTTTGCATAAGACAATGATGTATGATCATAACCCACCCTTTGAGTGAGGTTATTGTATGTAAATATATGTTATAATGTGCTTATGGATGTTATATGATGAAGCCAAAGTGATATGATGTGATATATTCTTAAATGTCTTATTATACTCCGCTTACTCGTTCACGTTGTACTCGGTTCATGTTTTCAATTATGTTTTTTTTTTAAAAAAATGGCTCGTAATTTCACTAAGTATTTTCAAATTATGAAGAAAGAACCAAAGCAAGGAGTAAAGTCTAGTCATTAATTAGATTCCACCTAGATGTATTTGGTTAATTACTAGCGTGTTACACTTACTCCAACAAGAAAATCATTTCTCATATATATAATATCTCTTAAATCAAATACTCTCTGAAAACACCAATAATCTCTGAAAATCATTAATACTCTCTGAAAACATAAGCAAGAATACTCTACTAGAGAAACAGGGATCTCTACTCTATGGTTCTTCAAGAACCGAAAATGTTATGCTCTATGATCCAACAGGGATCTAATGCAGACACCTAAATAGGTTCCATTCTCTGCTCTATGAGATTGTCCTCTCGGGACAACTTGGTACCAAGGTTAATGATCGGGGTTCAGCCATTAACTCACTATCTATTTCTCTATAGCTACCGTCTAGTCTCTAATTCAATAAACATTCTGTTTTCTCTAAATCTTTATTCTATACTCTAATCTGGTATCAAACTCTTTCATTCATAAATACTCTATTCCTTGAAATCATCAAGATAATTCATAAAATCTCTAAATACAATCATGTTCATAATCTAGCTCTTTATAAACCATTTAAATGTGAAAACTCTTGAAACTATAAAATCTTTGAACTCATATAACTTTAGTAACTTGACTTTAGCATAAATGTGACTGTGAAATCATGCCCAAGGGATCACCCGCTTGTAGGCATTCCGATTTCAAGCTCACAGAATGTGTCTGTCAGTCACTATGAATCATACTGAATTCCATATTTTTGAAATATCACAAGGACTGAATTTCTAAAATCTCATTTCTCAAGATAACCTCATTTTATAAGAAATGAAAAGGTTCAAAATCATAAAATCTCTAATATTATAACATAACATCTCTATTTGACATTCCTGCCAAAATAGCTTAACTGATACTCTAAAATCATATATATTCTCACAATAAATCTCTTCATGAATATATATAAAACATTCCCATAACATACAATGTACTAATCATGGTCCTATGGTTTTCTAAAACATATTTTCATGCCATAATCAAAATCATACTCTTTGGTCTAACTTGTAAAATCCAAATCATATATATTTTCATCTTTACTTTCATGCTCAACAATCATCATGCATCAAACATAATTATAATGGCAAAACTATTGCTATGAGCTTAAACCCACTCACCATTTGGAGCCGAGAGTATATGGGCACTACCAACTTGACCTCCGAAGCATGGAATGACACCAACAACTTGAAGCTTGGAGGAAGTGAAATTGATGGAAGATGAGAGTGGAGGGAGGAGGAGCTCCTAGGAAAAGTTGGGGTTCAAATTTTAGGAGTGAAATCCGAGTTTGGGGTATATAAAGCGGTGGAGGGGCTTATTTAATCAAAATTGCATCGTTTTCTACTGTTTCTATCAAATTGAAACCGCTATAGCAGTCTTACCATACCTCATGACCGTGACTGACTCACTTATGATCGCTATAGCAGTCCTGGACCGCTATAGCGTTCTGTAAACCATCAAAAATCCAAAATTGCCCGGACCGCTATAGCGGTCTATAGACCATCAAAAACCCAAAATTGCCTTACTATGACCGCTATAGCGGTCTTGGACCGATATAGTAGTGACAAGTCACCCAAAATAGCAAGCAACAAGTCATTCACACATCTGGGTTGTCTCAATACTCACTTATTTACATTTACATTTATTAATTTTAAGTTAATGTCCTCATTTATTTTACTTATGTAACGAGTAAAATAAACATAAATATAAATAAGGAAGTACCCCTATTTGGATTTAAATAAAATATCATAAAAATTAAAATCCCCATAAATCAAAATCCAAATTTTGAGTTCTAGTACAAATTCGAGAATCTTCAAGATTTTCTAAACTTGTGGGCTAAAAATGAAACTTTTAAAGGTTTCATAAAATTTGTTAAAAATCATTTTTTAACTTGTTTTGCCATTGGGAACCATTACCAGGACTTTTGATCCCAAGAAAGTGGCTCTAATAGATAGCCCTCCAAGGAGGTGTAGGATCCAGACTTAGAAAAATCCAGGACTCGGTAACATGGGTGGTTCCCGGGGGACCCTAGGGCCGTATTGGACTTGTTCAAGGACATGTGTACCTGAGGTATCACATTCTTCACCCTTTAAAAAGATTTGATCCTTAAACCCGAACTCGTGTAACTGGAAGATAAAAAAAAACAGAACACATAACCTATTTGAGGTTTCAAGGATAGGCCTGAATGCCCAAAACACTCTGACATGATGCTTTAGCTGCATAAACTGATACTCTGGCTACACTAGCTGATACTCTAGGAGACAGTGCCATTCTGAAGGCCACTGCTCCATTACTCGAGCTGAAGGTGCCACTTGTCACATCTGGGCAGCTCCACCACCGAGGGCAGCCCTTTCCCATCAAGGTGACACTGGCTCTGATCTTGACACTTACACCTGGCAGCTTCGTTGTTTCTTGTGCACATGAGCTGATAAAGATGGGGCTAAGCGTCACTCGTGTCCTTGCTTTGGTTCTCTTTCTCTTGTGTCTAACATCAACTGATACCATAGGGACTCCCAGTCCTTGATTTCTAGACTTTCTTACTCTCCACGCGCATCTCATGCATGCAACTTATTAACCTCACTCATTACACAGGCCAATCAAACAGTCATAGCTTGTTCTAAGAACTCTAAACATCATGCCATGATAACATACTTTATTAGTCCCCATGAACTACCCTTCCTGCCTCTTGACCCTTAGTCCTTAACCCAACCTTCTTCAAACATAAAAGCATACAATCAAACATTCAATCATATCTACACATCATATAAGTTTGTGTAGTGAAGACAAACATGCCTCTTGCCAATCAACATATTATTATTAGATTACTAAGCCATAGCTTAAACTTGACCGATTTCATTTAAATCCCTTTCATCTAGCTTACATGCATAGGTTAGGGGAAGGGAACATGTATCCTGTACATACGAGTTCCTCAAGTTACTCTAATCATGTTTGTGCAATATGAACTTAGGTAAAACTATTATTTAAACACATGGAATATCATTTCATGTTACTCATCCTTTTGAAAACATTTCATCATGGGTCAAGCCATTCGCTATGGGCATGAAAACAAATTGTGTAAGAAACCTGTACTCAAATATCTTAAATCTCATTCACGTAAAACATGTTTCCAAATTCTCTTTTCCATAAAGCAAACTAGTCATGGAAATGCAAGGTTAACAAAACTTTTTGAGCAAAAAGAAAATCATTTCCTCTAGAATTTGTAAAACTTTGGCCAATAGCCCTAATCATTCAGAAACTCCTTTCAAGATACTAACAAGGTTTTTCAAACCATATGCCAAGCTTATGAAACATAACAACATGACTATACTTAAGGAAATTAGATCTCGCTAAAATATGAACTTGCAATACCATGGAAAGTTATTTTACTCTTGGTTCCTAAAAGGTATATTAGAATAAGCATGTACATGCATGAGACCACATGCTTGACAAACATCAACACACCATTAATTCACCCAGGTCATAAGGATGACAAAACATGCTGGACTCTCATAAGAACATATAAAAACCATGCACCAAGGTTCTAAATGTCATACCATGTGCAAGTATTCTCAACTTCAACCTTTCAATCTATGGAGTTCAAAACTAACTATCCACGTGCTTATTTCAAATCAATAGAACTCACACAGCAAGCACTAAGCATGAAAAACCCATTACTTCACAAAAACATTTTTTAAACATCGTATTCCTTATTCTACTTACACAAGCACATGTGGTCATACATTCTCACTACTCATTCCCTTAAGTTCTAAATCCATTTTAACGAAAATGATTACTTATGTACTGATAAAAACTCCTAATACTTTGTCCTTGCTGATTCTAAGCATATGCAACAAAACATTTATAACTTGTAACACTTTCACATCATGCATAAAATCTAGAGTTAGGAAAACAAAAGCAATCAAAAGCGATCTCAATGAAATCCATATGTAGATCAGTTTCCTACTAATGCCAAAATGGCCTAGCAATCCATGTCTTATGGCTAACTGACTCTACATGCATATCACATTCATACCATGCCTAAGCACCAATCCAAACATAAATCATGCAACAATACATCTTTAGAAACATGGCATATAAGACATTCATAGTATCAAAGACAGCTTCAACCATTTTAACACATAAAAAACAAGGTATCACCCCTACGATATACCTATATGCATGAAAAGTCACTCTCATGTGAACTTTTTTCCTCTGGATATTGAGCTTCTCTACTCTTTGGCTCATAACCCTTTGAGATAATGGGTAATCACTCCTCTTGCTTTCTATCCTTGACTTTATTCATAGCTGGTGGGTGTGCCCCATAGGTACCAACCTCCATGGGGTTCTCTACCTATCTCATAACTAGGTATGACCAATCGGTCCACACTGAACTTTGCCATTCTAGCTTATTATTATCTTATCCTCTTCGTGATGATGGGATACATCGAGGAGGCCATTAAGAGGGGTGGCCCTAG
Organism: Dalbergia cochinchinensis; assembly: GCA_031216125.1. Lineage (NCBI taxonomy): Eukaryota > Viridiplantae > Streptophyta > Magnoliopsida > Fabales > Fabaceae > Dalbergia > Dalbergia cochinchinensis. Next base: position 25,705,991 of record CM062375.1, on the reverse strand, counting down.
CCAACGGTACTTGTGATTGACCTCTGACTAAGCTAAGTTGTTTTGTTGTGCTTCCTCTTAATGCACTCCAGCTTGGATGTGCTTTCTGAATATCCCTGACATGTTTGAGATGACCCACTCGAGGTGCCATACATAACCGGTACAACTGACGTGGTGCTACTATGGTGACAATGATCATCAGGTGGCATAACACACCTGAAAAGGAAAGATAAGGATAGAAGGCTGAATCAAGAATTCCAAGGAAATGACAAAGACTCTAACTAAACCTTGACATAACTGACTCTTCTTAAAGGCCTCAAATAACACCACATTAGTGCAAATGGCTGTAGTTTCATTCATATAAATGTCATGCTACTTGTGGATACCTGCTCCAATACCATGCAAGGAAACCTAGTGCTTTGATACCACTCTGTCACAACCCGACCTGGGCCCGTGACCAGCACGTGGGAAATCCTCATTCCCACGTAAGTCTCGTGACCTTTGAATATCTATATATGCATAAAATAGCATATTTGTCATTTTAAAATCATATTTTCATTTAAAACTCTATTTAGTCTTTATATCTGGAAATATGAAACTGAAATAATTGACATGTAAAGCTCTAAAAACCTCTTAATCATATTCTGAAAACATGTGATCTGAATCATAAGTACATCTCTAGTTTGTTGCATAAACTCTAATCAAACTCTACAATTTCAAATCCATACTTGTAAACTAAAACGTATACATCACTGTTTCAAATATTGAAATTAAATACATAGTCTGAAAATAATGCATGGTTCGGATCCTGCCCGCACATCTATTGGAACACTCTACTCTAACAAGACTCTAAGCTAAACCTTACTCAAAAGTAAGATTCACTGCTAAAAATAACTGCGTCTGCCAAATCAGAGTCTGGGCTATATCTATACCTGCAACTATGAGGAGGAAGGGAAAGGGGTGAGTTAACGGACTCAGTGAGTGAGCTCTCACCCATTACCTACATGGGACAACCAAGGAATATACTGTAATGCAATATACATGCAACAATGATAAACTGTTTGAAATTTATGTACATAACCTCATAGATAAATATGTCTCTGTAATCATAAATTCATAGGAAAACATATCTAATTCTTACTCCAGCAAGAAAATCATTTTTCATATATATAATATCTCTTGAATCAAATATTCTTTGAAAACACCAATAATCTCTGAAAATCATTAACACTCTGAAACATAAGCAATAGTACTCTACTAGAGAAACAGTGATCTCTACTCTATGGTTCTTCAAGAACCAAAAATGTTATGCTCTATGATCCATTAGGGATCTAATACGGACACCTAAATAGGTTCTATTCTTTGCTCTATTAGATTGTCCTCTCGGGACAACTTGGTACCAAGGTTAATGATCGGGGTTCAGCCGTTAACTCACTGTCTGTTTCTCTATAGCTACCGTCTGGTCTCTAATTCAATAAACATATTATTTTCTCTAAATCTTTATTATATACTCTAATCTGGTATCAAACTCTTTCATTTATAAATACTCTATTCTTTGAAATCATCAAGATAATTCATAAAATATCTAAATACAATCATATTCATAATCTAGCTCTTTATAAACCATTTAAATACGAAAACTCTTGAAACTCTAAAAGCTCAAGACTCATATAACTCTAGCCACCTGACTTTAGCATAACTGTGACTGTGAAATCATGCCCAAGGGGTAACCTGCTTGCAGGCATTCCGATTTCAAGCTCACAAATATGTATCTGACAGTCACTACGAATCTTACTGAATTCCATATTTCTGAAATATCACAAAGACTAAATTTCTAAAATCTCATTTCTCAAGATAACCTCTTTTTATAACTTAATAACTTTAATATCATACATTGAAATGAATAGGTTCAAAATCAAAAGAATCTCTAATATTATAATATAACATCTCTATTTGACATTCCTGCTAAAATAGCTTGATTGATACTCTAAAATCATATATATTCTCACAATAAATCTCTTTATGAATATATATATATAAAATATTCCCATAACATACAATGTACTAATCATGGTCCCATGGTTTTCTAAAACACATTTTCATGCCTTAATCAAAATCATACTCTTTGCTATAACTTGTAAAATCCAAATCATATATATTTTCATCTCTACTTTCATGCTCAACAATCATCATGCATCAAACATAATTATAATGGCAAAACTAAGGCCATGAGCTTGAACCCACTCACCGTTTGGAGCCAGGAGTATGTGGGCACCACCAACTTGATCCCTGAAGCATGGAATGGCACCAACAACTTGAAGCTTGGAGGAAGTGGAATTGATGGAGGATGAGAGTGGAGGGGAGGAGGAGCTCCTAGGAAAAGTTGGGGTTTAGATTTTAGGAGTAAAATATGAGTTTGGGGTTTATAAAGCGGTGGAGGGGCTCATTTAATCAAAACTGCATCGTTGTCTACTGTTTCTGTCAAACTGAAACCCCTATAGCAGACCGCTATAGCGGTCTTGCCATACCCCGTGACCGTGATTGACTCACTTATGACTGCTAGCGGTCTATAGACTATCAAAAACCCAAAATTTTCTCACTTTGACTGCTATAGCGGTCCTGGACCGCTATATCGGTGATAGTTCACCCAAAATAGCAAGCAATAGGTCATTCACACATCTGGGTTGTCTCAGTACTCATTTATTTAGTTAATATCCTCATTTATTTTACTCTCCATTAACTTTGAAACATAAATGTAAATAAGAAAGTATCCCCTATTTGGATTCAAATAAAATATCATAAAAATTAAAATCCCCACAAATCAAAATCCAAATTTTGAGTTTTAGTACAAAACCGGGAATCTCTGAGATTTTCTAAAATTTTGAGCTAAAAACGAAACTTTTAAAGGTTTCATAAAATTCGTTAAAAATCACTCTTTAACTTGTTTTGCCATTGGGAACTATTATCGGGACTTTTGATCCCAAGAAAGTGGCTCTAATATATAGCTTTCCAATGAGGTGTGGATCCAGACTTAGCAAAATCTTGGGCCCAGCAACATGGTGGTTCTTAGGGGACCTCAGGGCCATACTAGACTTATCAAAGGACACATGTACCTGAGATATTGTAACGCCCCAATTTTCTGTCTTAGTGAAAAATGACCGAAATGCCCCTGAGGTCATTTTCGACTCGGAATTCGAGGATGGCCGACTCGGCAGTCCTCGAAGGGCCAACTCAATGTTTGAAGGGGATTGAATGGCCTTTGAATGCTTCCGAAAGCGAAAATCTCATTTTCCGCAGTTTCGGGTCAAAATGACCAAAATACCCCTATAGCGTTTTTACGCGGGTAGAAGTGCCGTTTGAGCCCGAAACTTTCCCCAGAGGTTTAAAAACATGCTTTCATGTGTCTAGAGGTCTCTGTTCAAGTCCCGGTGGTCCCGGGCAGTTTTAGTGCAAAATTACGGTTTTGCCCCTAGAATAGTGTTTTTGAGCTTAATGATGTGATTAAGAAAACCTAAGCAATATTAGGCTCTAAACGAAGATTAATTAATTTCACTAATTAATCTAGAGTCAAAATAATTTATTAAAGTTAATTCGAACCTAAAATTGCTTAGATTAAACTTAAACCCCTTTTTAGAACTCAAGATTCCTAGTCTTGGAATCTTGAATAGTGTTTTCTCTCTCCAATTCCTTAAATCAAGGAAGTGTGTCTAGAGTTGTTTAGACTCTAAATTAAGGATCTAACTCACTAATGGTGCAAGACCACTCCTTAATTATGTCTAGACCACCCTAATTATCCATTTTCCTTACCTAAACACTTTCTTACAAATTCCTAATCTTAAGCATAATCAAAGATACACCTAAACACAACTCTAAACCACAATTAAAATGCAACTAATCCTCTCCCAAGTCTGATGCACATGGCCGAAACTCTCTCCCCCATTTGACCACATGTTGAATTGTTTTTCACTCAAAGAACCATGCTTGAGGCCATACCTTGAACCATACCTCACCATACTTTGAACCATACCTCACTATGCCTCAAGACCACATTATCTCACCTCATGGAACTCATGGGATGCCCTCCAATCTGCAATGGCCGAAGCCTCCTCCTCCATGTGCACCTTTCACTTGTTTCATTTCTCTATAAATAGAATACCTTGAGGAGCTTGCACCACTTTTAGATCATTTGCTAAGTTTAGGAACACTCAAAGCTTTTCTTTTTCTCTCAAAGCTCTTGTGTTCTTCAAGTTCTTGGAGCTCTCCATCTTCTTCATCATCTTCATCTTCTTCTTCCATCTTCAAGTTCATCACACCAAGTAGGGATTTCCTTTCATGTATTCTCTTCTTTAAAGTTCTTATTCTAGCTTTATGTTCATAGTTTCTCTTGATTCTTTTTAGAACTTCTTTCCTTCTCCTTTTTCCTTCTCATTTTCGGCCATGGGCCTTGAAGTTCAAAGAAATGAGAGCTTGATGATGAGAGTTTCATGATGATGTTCATCACTTGAAACAAACTCTAGAGCTTGATCTTTGTTCTTGAGTAAAATACTTCTAGTTCTTCCTTTCTCTAACTTTTGGAATCTTTAACTTTGATGATGTTTTAAAATGGTTCTAAGGACTCAATGATGAGGTCTCATGATATTGGTGTTAATATATCATCAAGATCATGGACTCTAGAGTTTCAAAATGTTCTTTTTGTTCCTTGAAATTTCGGCCATTTCCTTTTCTTTTACATGCAAAATGTTTTGATTTTCTAAAAATGTTATGTTGAGTTCTAAGAACTCTAGTCTTTACTTTATCTTGGTTTGATGAGTTTGGGTTGAGGTTTAAGTTCCTTTAAAGTCTTGTTAAGAGCTCTAGAAAGATAAAATGAACTTGCATAATTTAATTTATGCTTGCACTCATATTTACGTTCTTGCTATGCATCTTTACTTTCAAGCTATCACCTAAGAACATAAAGATTAAAATGGAGCTTGCATCATCACTTAATTTAATTCTCAAAGCCTTTCTATTTCGGCCTTAAAGTCGATTGTTGTTGGGCCGAGAGCACTAAAATAAAGAATTGAACTTCCATTATCACCTAATTAATTTCTCGAATGCCTATCTATTTCGGCCTTAAAGTCGATTGTTGTTAGGCCAAGAGCACTAAAATAAAGAATTGAACCTTGCATATTTACTTTCAAGCTTGCACGTTTAAGTTTATGCCTTGCATATTTATTTTAAGTCATCACTTTACTTTGTAAACAAGATTAAAAATAAAAAGCATGAGCACGTTTATTTTATGTCATAACTTAAGAACCTAGAGCTCAAAGACTTGCCCATTTCATTTCAAGTTAAAGCTTAATGTGAATGCATTCTTTGAATGCATGTTTTCGGCCAAGTAGTGATGATGGACTTGCAATGAGTCTTCATCTAGCTACAAGGACTAATAGTCTATGTTCTAAGTTTTTCTTAAAGCTTTACAAGGTTATGTTATCATGAGATATGACTTTATTCCCTATTAGAAGATGAAATATATTTTGGTCATTGACTTAAGGCTTCTCTTAGCCTCTTGATGAATTAAAATGATTTGCAAAGAGTTTTAGAAATTCTAAATTGATTCCAAGAGAAACTAGTTAACTTATGTACCTCGAAATGCCAATTTAATTCTCTTACTGAAGCTCCATGATTTCGGTTCTGTCATGATTAGTGTAATGCTGTATGGTGATGTTTTGATGTGTGAAAATATCATATGATGAAGTAGAAATGATTCTATGCATAATAGGTAAGAAACTAGCTAACTAGAAATACCGTAAAGCTAGAATTTAACATAGTTTTGACCCATTTGTTTTTGAAACTTATCCAAACTGTTTTAATGGGAGCACAATCAGATTAGGATTGTTTAGACATGAAAAACTTGGTAACATTTGGATTAAAATCGAATTTTAGCACCTATAGGGAACCTAGTAACTAGAAAACCATAAAAACGCAAATGTAGAACTCTTAGAACATTTAGCTTTCTGGATTCTGTCCAGCAACATTACAACATGATAAATGTGATTTATAATTAGTTCTAAAGCATAGGAATGTCTCATAATTGATTTAGATTTAATTTATAGCGCCTTAGGCGAAGACGGAACCGAGAAAGGGTCTAGAACGTAAGTTCTAGAACCCGTAACCACAAGTTAGAAATTCTGCCCTATGCTTTTCAGATTTGAGAATGAATATGAGAATTAGGAATGATGATTAATTATGAGCCCTTAGGTGCATAAAATATGAACGATAGATGTTCGAGAACTATATCTCAAGATTAAGACCCGTAAGGGTCAAAGCATAAGCTACCGTAAGAGTAAGCGTTTGAATGTTCTATGATGATGCATGTGGTATGTAAATGATGATGATGTTATTCATATGAGGAATTCATGAGGATATATGTTTATGTGGCATAAAGCAAATTTGGAAGGAATTCGGCGTAATGCCATCGTGCCGCCGAATTCCCGACGAATTTGGGGACTTAAAGAGATTTTGAAAATTAAGGTACTAAGATGGGTTCTAGGATAACATCGGTTCGGCCGAGCACCTCCATAGAACTCATGTAACATTGGTACCCATTTATACTCTTAGGTGACACCGGTTCGGCCGAGCACCCCTAAGAGAATTGCCCCCTAACCCGTACTCAGATAGTCGGGATTTATGATTTATGATACGCTTATCGTTAAGTGGTAAGTAAGAACTAGTGATGACTAGTTAAGGTATGAGCTCATAACCTAGAGATGTGACACGTTCTGGGTGACACCGGTTCGGCCGAGCACCCCCAGAGCGCTTGTCTTTTAGGGTGGCCCATGAGGAAGAGAAGTTTCATGATTATGATTATGTCACTAAGTTTGTCCCATATGAATGTTTCTATTGCCACTTTATGCCACTAAGTATGATGATGCTTGATGATAAGATTGATGTATGTGCATTAGGTAGCGCCATGTATACATTCTCTATTATGTTGCATTCATGACATTAAGATCATTCTAAAATGAATGGACCTTGGCTAAACTATGTTTTAGAACTTAAAAATGGACTTAATGCATGCTCACTCATTTTGTATAACTAAACCCAAGGTTCCTGAGGACGTAGATGATGACACCTAGGTAGTAGGAGGCCCTACTGAGATTCTTTAGCAAGATTCTCACTCCCTCTATCTCTTCTTTCCGTCACGTCTTCAGATGGCGACGTTCGTGGCATTCGTGGACACCCCGACATGGGAGGTGCACTATGACCCGGCTCACGCATCATACCATTTTGAGGGACAGTGCACGGTGCGGGTTTTCATGTTCGTAGGACGCCCCTTCGCTCATCCCGTGCACACCCATCGCTTCTCCCCGACTGCACCCTATGGCGACGATGAGCAGGTTTTTGAGCGCACGTGTACGCATGATGAGAGAGTGCTCCGCATGCACATTACCGCCCTAGCCATGCAAGACTATCCCGATTACGTTCCCCGGACCTACTTCTCGGAGACTGACCTGTCCGAAGACCCGCCTACCCATCCGTATAGCGAGAGCTCTGCCCCCTCTCCCCCACCAATGAAGGAGGGCAGTGAGGATACCGTGACCCAGCCACGGCTTGCACGACGACTGGAGATGCGGCCACGCTGCGGGGGTCACTCTCGATCCCCGTTCCATCTCTTTACGCCCGAGGAGCTCGTCCAGTTTCCCGGATATGTGCCTCGCTTGCGAGATGGACGTCAGTAAGAGGTGACGATCGACCGATGGAGTACCCGGGTAGAGCACACACCACTTAGATGGAGATGAACCTCCTTTTGTTTCAGAGGTCATCCCGTTAGTTGCACTTGGGTAGGGGAGTAGTTTATGTTTATGTTCATGTTGTATTTTCTTTCATGTATTCCTTTGTACCAAATTAAGTCCCACACTTATAAGTAGGCAAGTTATATATATATATGAGATGATATTCAGTGTTTCACATGATGTGCCTCTATGTGTCTTATGCTATGACATTATGAGATGTATGTTTTGTCCGTTACATGTTATATCGCATCACGCGGCTCTCACTTTGTATTTCAAAAAAAACTTTTATCCGTATTTTCCGCTAAGTATTTCAAAGTTAAAATGAGAACTATGAAGTAACAGACTAATGATTAACCTAATTATGTTCTAGAGTATTGGGTTAAAAATTAGGATGTTACGATATCACATGATGATAGGTTCACGACCTTGGGGGTTTGCGGTGGCTGATCCTTCTTTTCCTTTTTCTTCTTTGTCCTCTTTTGGGCATAGTGATGGAAGGGTGATGGTGTCTCCGATGGTGGAAAGGGGGTGGCATGATGGTGGTTATTTGTTGAGATGATGAAGGATGAAGATGATGATGAGGCTTGGTGTTTGAATGATGGTAATAGTGGTAACGGGAAGAAGATGATGTTGGAGGTTCATGGTGCTCATGAGGAAGTAATTGAAGGGGGAGGAGTGCTGCTGCTACCAGCGAGGATCGCGATATTGCAGCGGTTTATGGCCTTTGAAGAGTGGAGGGTGTGTAGTGACCTAAGGATGATGGAGTCGTGATGGAGGTTGAGCCCATTGGCAACTGCGGCAATGAGAGCTACTGCTTCTAATTTTTGAACCTCTGCTTCCCATTTTGGATTTAAGAACAAAATTTCTAAATGTGTTTGGTTGTGGTCTGAAACTTAGATTTTTAGGTGATTTGATGATAATGGTGAAGATGGCTTTTGGCTTGCGGTTGAGAGAGATTGGAGATACTGGCAGTGGAGGAAGAGGAAGAAGATGATGGAGCGGTGGTGGTCGTAGATGATAGGAGGCCGTGGTGTTGGGGGAAGAACCGCCGCGGCTTCCTCCCCTTTTCTCCTTTTATTTTTTAATTTCAATGATGATGATATTGTTAATGCTACCGGATTTACCTTGTTACTGGGTTATCTTGCTAGAACTTGTTGTTGATTTCCTTTGAATTTCACCTCTGTTTTCTGGCAAATTGATGTATCTGAATGTATTTTTTTTTTTTTGGTGTTTGAATTTTTGCTGATTGATTGAAAATTCTTGCTGATTGAAAATAATGATGGACACTATTGATAATGGTCTCTTTCTTTCAGTTGTTGCCATGGGGATTTTATAGTTGTTCCTCGATTGACCAAACTCAACCCACTTTTACAACTGTGTGTGATATATCCTCAACTCATCATTGAAAGAAAAATTCAGCATTTTGCAAGTAGTGTGTAACACCCTAAAAATTGTCTAAGAATTTATTTGAGCTTTATTTGTCATAATTTCAAAAATTTGATAGTTTGAACAATGATGAGGACGATCCAACGGATTTGTAAAAAAAAAAAATGTGAATAGTACTTTGTGGGCCCCGCAGGCCTGTTGGAACAACCGGAACCCCTGATTCGGGACCCGAAGGTGCCTGAAATTGGGAAAACATGGAAATGAGGTTAGAAATAGTTAGAAATAAATATTTTATGCCTAGAATTTATTTTTGAGCAATGTTTGATTACCCGGGTATACTATTTTACCCGATAGGTAGAATTTCGGTATGCAATTTCTAACATCGTAAAAGCTACTGAGTGGCTAAGTAAGCTTTATCAGCCATTTTATGCCAAATGGATGACAAGGATTGAAAATTAAAAAGCAAGTTTTAACCATACCCTTTCATTTATTAATATTTTACTTGGGTGCTCATATCTCACCCATTTGGTGGGATTTTGGTGTACGATTTTGACACTGTAAAAGCTATTTTATTCTACAAGTTAAGGAAAGCCACTTATCTTAAGCCAAGTGGCTGACCAAGATTCATTCTTTGACCAACAAACCAAATCTTAGCCATCCATTTTTCTTACTTTGGTCAAAGATCATTTAATTATACAATATAATACTCATTCTTTTATATATAACAAGATAACTACAAGCCAAGCTTCTTCAAGAAGCTCAAAATTTCATGCATAATACTGTAAGGAGAAGGAAACCAGGTTCCTCCATGTCCAAGAGCACAAACTTCACTTCAAATGCCAAAAACACTAGCCTAGAGTTGATAAAACACTAAACTTCCTTCACTAAACTTATTCTACACATCAATACCTACAAATCTAACTGATTGGAATTTCAATTCCTCATCAATTCTAACCTTGGTATCTCGTACATCACTGATTAAGGAAGGGCTTGGTGCTGATTTGGCGGCCTTGAGTTGAGCAAAATCAATCTTGGAGCATCCTTTGGAGCCAAGATCCCTAAAGCCATCAAAGTAGGGTTTTCTTTAGTCTTTTCTTTCCAATTTTATGCTAACCTTTCTGATTGTGTTTGGTCCGAAATTTCTAGTATTGGTTGATAATATGTTGATATCAATGTGTTAATTTTGGTGGAGTTTTTGGATGATGTTAAAAATCATTTTTGCTCAAGAGAAATTGAAATATGCATGCTGGATTTTCGGTTCTGTTCTAGGTAGCAAATAATCACAAATTTTCTGGGTGAATTGTGGGTGTTTTCATGAGCTATAAAAATTATATGTTGAAGGTATAGTTCCATGAGTTTTCTTGAGCTCTGGTTTTGATTCCTAATGCCTTGAAAAATTCAAGAACCGAAGTTGTAACAATGCTGCCTGAAATGTTGAATCTGAAGCTGTGAACTTGTGACATTTTATTAACCTAGTAAATGATCGAATTATGAGCTGAAATTTTTATAGGATATTAAGGACATATTGATGTCCAACCCTGAATTTTTATATGATTTTATATGATCATTTGGTAGGGTAATAAAATTGGAAACTATAGCTATTGGCTGTAAATAGGGGGTTTCTAACCTCCGAATTTGTCTAATTTTGTTGACATATTTAGAGAATTCTTTTTGTTATGAAATTTTTATGAAACCTTGTGGACACATTAAGGTGTCATTGAGAATTTTTATAGCATTTGAATTGATCATTTGGTATGAGAAATAAATTGTGCTACTTGAGTGAAAAATCTGCCAATGTGCTGAAGTTGTGATGATGCCTTGAATTAGTGACCTAATGGCATTTGGTTCAAGTTGACGTGTATGAATGCATGCCATGGACTTCCAAGATTATGTTATGAGGAATGAATGAATAATATATATAGGTTTGAAGTATTATGAGATCAGAGAATTATGTTCATGCATATAGAAATGTGATGCATGTATATGTGAGCTTAAGGATGATGTATGTGGTAAGTGAAAAATGAAGTCCCCTTTAATATAAAAAGGGCACGAAGAAGTCCCCTTTAATATGTAAAGGGCACGAAAGGGTCCCCTTTTGTTTATCAAGGGCATGGGAGAGGTCTCCTTTTGTTTATAAAGGGCACGGGAAAGGTCCCTTTTGTTTATAAAAGGCACGGGAAAGGTCCCTATTAGGGCACGAAAAAGTTCCCTTTATTATGTCAAGGGCATCAAAAGATCATTGTAATTGCCACATGTATATGTATATCTTGTTGAATTATTGGTCTTGAAGGAATTCCTATGATGTTGAATGTTATGAAATACATGTTTTAAGTGATTGAATAATAAAAGAGACCCACTTCGTAAAGGTGATTTTATAACTTTAAAATGACCATTTGATATATACATATTGCATGCTCACACTTTCTTAATAAACCGAAGTGGCTGGGGCGATGACGATGACATTATGATTATGTAATTGGGGAGTTACCCTACTGAGAATTTTAGAATTCTCACCCCTATGTGTTTGTGTTCCTGTGTCGTCTCCAGGTTGATCCCGAGAACAAGGAGACTACTTTATGAAAGGAAATTAGATTTGCAGTAGTTTACAACTAAAGTTTGTACAGACTGTACTTAGTCATATGTTTATGTTTGTATTTATAATAAAGACCGGATGTGTATTAAAGCTCATAGAAGAGCTTCTTTTTGTATTCAACCTTATAATCAATAAATGTTTGTTTCTTAGTCATATATCTTAATAGAACTACGATTTAGTTACTTTATGATTCAATCGAACTTGCTATAGATATTTAAGAAAGGTCCGCAAACTTAGAAGTAACAACTCTCGAGTACGACACTATGACTTAAGGATGAGGTTGTACTTGGGAGGATGTGCAAGGAGGCACGGACAAGGAGCGGCTCCTGGCAGACGTCGAAAGTGAAGGGGTACATGAATGAACCGATTACACACCCGAATGAAAAGGATCCTGAGACTGTATAAGTATGGGACTATACAGTTAAGGAGGGCTTATATGAATTGATTTGTACTACCTATACCAACAAGATGCATCTTCTTTTCGGTATCCCAAACTGAAAGAACTCCACAGTTAAGCGTGCTTGACTTGGAGCAATTTTGGGATAGGTGACTTCATGGGAAGTTTTCCCAGGAAGTGTGCGAGTGAGGACAAAGCATGCTAAAAAAACCCGTGTTGGTTTGTGGGGATAGTCGTCAATCCATACAGCAGCAAAGGATGTTACAAATGGTATCAAAGCCTACACCTCTCCTAGTACGGTGTGGTTCAAGGACGAACTAAGCGGAAGCTGGTGGGTATGTAACGCCCAGGGATTGTGAAGTCGAGGAGTGATCGCCGGTGCAAGGAGGCACAAATAAGGAGCGGCTCTTGGCAGACTTCGAAAGCGGAGGGGTACATGAATGAACCGATTACACACCCGAATAAGAGGGATCCTGAGACTGTCCAGGTATAGGACTATACAGTTAAGGAAGGCTTATATGAATTGATTTGTACTACCGATACTAACAAGATGCATCTTCTTTTCGGTAGCCCAAACTGAAAGAACTCCACAGTTAAGCATGCTTGACTTGGAGCAATTTTCGGATGGGTGACCTCCTGGGAAGTTTTCCCAGGAAGTGTTCGAGTGAGGACAAAGCATGCTGAAAAGACCCGTGTTAGTTTGTAGGGACAGTTGTCAATCCATAAAGCAGCAGGGGATGTTACATAGTGGAGATGAATATCATCATGATGTTCTCCATCTTTTTTGAAAACAAAAATTTCCCTCATCCCCATGCTTCACGAGCCTATCTTGGGGAAAGAAGAGAACGTAGCAGCAGGGAAAAGAGAGAACCTGTGACTCCTCTGTCTTCTTTTTATTTTGAGATAAAACAGGTTACAGCGGGTTGGGCCATTTTATTTTTTATTTTGCAAAGGCTAAACAACAAACCCAAAACAAAAGAATTATTGTAACTGGAATGGGTCAAACAATGGACATAACACGAATAGACTAAAAACAAATTTTGGGTATGAGGCTAATAGAACTGGGTTGAAATAATAACTTAGACTCCTTTTTTAATTTTTGGAAAATAAACAAAACAACCAGTGAACTTTTTTTATTTTTTTATTTTTTTAAAGAAATGAATGACGAAACTGTAATGAAAAAAAATGTAAATTAGATGCAAATTTTTGGATTTTCTAGTTAAAGATCGGACAAAATCGGGTGTTCACAGCTTTGATACTAAATTGTAACATCCTCTTAATTTCAGTGTTCTACCTAGGCTATGACACCTTAATTAAAAGTATGCTACTACATTCTATGTTCATTTGTCATGAAAAACAATTATAGTTATTGATTATAAGACCGTATCCAAATTAATTATTTGGTATTCACCTTGCAGTAGTATAGAGCATTAATACATTGAAATATAAGGAAAAAAGTAATGTAAAGCAAAGTATCATATAATTTTCTATGATTACTATAAACATTAGTAATTTTATTTATGAACATAAGGGCTCATGGCCATTTCAGTACATACATATTTCGTACAACCGGCTAGGATACAGTACAAAAAAGCATCAAGCCTTTACAGGGACTGCCAACATACATCAAAATATAAGACATACTCCTATTAATCAAGTCTGATGAATAGCAGGCATCTATCACTCTATTAAAGCATAACATGAATGTCTGGCGATTTCTGTAAGTCATGGTAGCACTCTAGAGAAATCCATTCGCCATCGAGATGATGACGTCACCTTTCGAATCAGGGTCAAAAGCTAAGCTATCATCAGGGGTGGACTATGGTGATGGCACGGGAGCTGGGTCAGGAGAAGCAAGGGCTATATCTACATCGGGACCAGGTGGAGAATGTGGTGTAGGTGGTGGTTGGATGATAACTGGATGTGCCATGTGCAAAAGCACTTCATCAAATGGGAAGTTAGGATGAAAAAGTGAACTAATAACTGAATCGACAAATGAACAACGAAAAAAGATATATACACACAACTGGATATGAGGTAGTGTGAAGAAAGAGTCCAGAATAGGGTCATAATGCCACTCTAGGTGTGGCAACTCAATGAAGAACACCATCGACGCTATTCTCTGGATCTGTGGTAGACATGGAATGCAAACAAGGATGAGAATTCTAAAATCTTCAGTATGGTATTCCCATACATACATAACTGTCATCATTATCTACACAGCTGCTTCGGTTTATTTATGAACCTTTTCAACAAAAATTAAGAGTAATTACCTAGACTAACAAGATCTTTATCCAAAGAAGATTCATTTTATGTGATCATCATCCTTGTACTTAAACTAATAATTAAACACATAAACATCTTGATCTCAATCAAATATTAAAGCATTATTCATATAGCACATAAAGTAAAAATAACTTAAACAAATTGCTATATTGACTATCTAGGCCCTTGATTATGCTGGCTTAAGCCATTTTAGGGTGATAGACTACTTTTTAGGACTGAACTCATTCTTATACATGATCTTTGGATTTTCTCTCCAATTCATACATAGACCTATTTCTAGTCAGATTCGCTCCCTGACTCAATTCAAGGGTAGTTAGGTTCACTCCTAAACTAATTGGATTTGCTCTCCTCTAACAATACATAGTCTTATGCTACTTTCACATATATGTGAGCAATTGGAATAAGTAATCACTTTTATATGTGCCTAACATCATCAATAAGTTCACATGTCATAATGAGATCAAGTCATAAACATTTTTGCATTTCTTTAGCCAACTATGCTTGCTGCTAGAATTTTAGTTTTAAGAGGAATTATGGTTAACTTATTAAACATAGTTAGAACATAGCAAAAATATTTTTTAGAGGTAATTGAATGTGTTAATGAGTGCATGTAAAAATTTCAAAGCATAAAAAGATCTCTAGCTATATTTAAAAAATCTCATATTTTCAGAGGTCAGAAACTACAAAGTTTCATCCAACAGCCAGAAGTCTCAATTTTTCTATCCTATAAAATGAACCCATAACTTTGTAACAAAAAATTAGAGTTGGACAGCAGTATGTCCTCAACATTGTGTAAAAATTTCAGCTCAAAATTCAATCATTTGATATGAAAACAAAATTAGACAAATTTAGTACTACAAACTGGACTATGTGTAACGCCCCGATTTTTCTATCTGAGAGGAAAATGACCAAAATGCCCCTGAGGTCATTTTCTACCCGGAATTCGAGGAAAGCCATCCCGGCCATCCTCGAAGGGCCAACTCAATGTTTGAAGGGGATTGGATGATCATTGAGTGATTTCAGAAACAAAATCTCGTTTTCTGCAGTTTCAGGTCAAAATGACCAAAATACCCCTATAGCATTTTTACGCGGGTGAAGGTGCCGTTTGAGCTTGAAACTTTTTCCAAAGGATTAAAAAGGTAATTTCAAGTGTTTAGAGGTATCGGTTTAAGTCCCAGTGGTCCCGAGCAGTTTTAGTGTAAAATTACAATTTTGCCATTGGAATAGTATTTTTGAGCTTAATAACGTAATTAAGCAAACCTAAGCAATATTAGGCTCTAATCAAAGATTAATTAATTTTCATAATTAATCTAGAGTCAAAATAAGCTATTAAAATTAATTAGAACCTAAAATTGCTTAGATTAAACTTAAATCTCTTTTTAAAATTGCTTAGATTGGAATCTTGAATAGTATTTTCTCTTTCCAATTCCTTAAATCATGGAATTGTGTCTAGAGTTGGTTATGAACTAAAATAAATTTATAGCTCACTAATGATGCAAGACCACTCCTTAAACATGTCTTGACAACCTTGACTCCCCATTTTCTCACCTAAACACTTTCTTACAAATTCCTAATCTTAATCCTAATCAAAGATACACCTAAACACAACTCTAAACCACAATTAGAATGCAAGAAATCCTCCCCCATGGCTGATGCATTTCGGCCACATCCTCCCCCATTTGCATCACATGTTGATTTGTTTCTCACTCAAAGAACCATGCTTGACCCATACTTGCACCCATACTTGAACCCATACTTGGCCATGCTTTCCACCATGCTTTGAACCATGCCTTGGAAAAGATATTTTTCTCCTCCTTATGGCTATAAATGGCCGAAGCCATTCCTTCCCCAAATACCCCTCATTTGTTTCATTTCTCTATAAATAGCATGCTTGGGTGAACTTGCATCATTTTGGGTTCATTTGCTAAGTGTAAGTCTTCAAAGAGCACTCTAAAGTTTTCTTTTTCTCTCAAAGTTCAAGTGTCCAAGTTCTTCAACTTCTTCATCCTCTTCACTCATCTCAATCTCCAATCACTTGGTAAGCATTTTCTTTCAAGTGTTTCTTTCATTTAAGTTCTTAATCTAGTTATATGTTTTATGGTTTCTCTTGAATCTTTTGGAACTTCTTTTCTTTTCCTCTTCCTTTTTCATTTTTAGCCTTGAGCCCTTGAAAACAAAGGAATGAGAGCTTGATGATGAGAGTTTCATGATGATGTTCATCACTTGAACAACCTCTAAAGCTTGATCTTTATCCTTAAGCAAAAGGTGTTTTTAGTTTCTTTCTTTCTTGAACCTTGAGATTCTTAATTTTGATGCTGATTTAAAATGAGTTAGTGAACTCAGTGATGAGGACTCATGATGTTGGTGTTAATACGTCATCAAGATCATGGTCTCTAGAGTTTCAAAATGGTTCTTTCTTGCTCTTAAGTTTCGGTTTCTTTCCTTTTCTTTTTCTCTAAAATTTTCGGCCAACAATTGTTAGATGAACCCTCATGATAGCTTGATGATGAGTGTTCTAGTTGGTGACTTTATGTTCACCATAAAGAAATCCCTAAAGCTTGAGTTTTCATAAAGGTGTTATAAAGTTCATTTATGGTTATATTTTTAAGCAATGTTATCTTGAGTTCTAAGAACTCTAGACCTCACTTTATCTTGTCATGATAAGTTTGGGTTAAGGTTTAAGTTCCTCTAAAGTCTTGAATGAGCTCTAATAAGATATAAATGAACTTGCATATTTACTTTGAGGTTGCACTCATTTTTATATTCTTGCTTTGCATCTTTATTTTCAAGTCATCACCTAAGGACTCAAAGATTAAAACAAGACTTGCATTATCACCTAATTAATTCTCAAAGCCTTTCTATTTCAACCTTAAAGTCGATTGTTGCTGGGCCTAGAGCACTAAAATAAAGAAATGAACTTGCATTGCATATTTATTTCAAGCCTTGCATATTTACTTCAAGTCTTGCATATTTAAATTTCAAGCCTTGCATATTTATTTCCAAGTCTTTCATATTTACTTTAAAGTTCTCACTTTACTTTGTAATGAAGAATAAAAATGAAGTGCATAGCATGTTTATATTTTATCATCACTTGAAGACCTTAGAGCTCAAAGACTTGCCCATTTTATCTCAAATTAAAGTTTAATATGGAAGCATTCTTTGAATGTATAATTTCGGCCAAGTAATAATGATGAGCTTGGAATGAGTTCCATCTAGTTACAAGGGCCAACAACCTATGTTCTAGGATTTTCTTTAAGCTTGATGAGTTTTATAAAGTTATGACCAACAAGATTTATGATTTTAATCCTCTTCTAAAGTAGAATTAAATTGGTTACTAACCTAAGGTTGTTTTTAGCCTCTTGATAAAATAAAATGATTTGCAAAGAGTTTTAGAAGTCCTAAAATGATTCCAAGGGGAACTATCAACTTATATGCTTTAGAAATGTCAAATTATGTGTCCTTTTGGACTTGAACAGTTTGGTTCTGCCTTGATGTGTTTGTTGCTGTATGATGATGTTTTGATGTGTTAGAATGCGTGAAAATGATATATGATGAGGTAGGAACGCTTCTATGCATGTTAGGGGAGAAACTAGCTTCATAGAAAAATCGTAAAGTTGAAATTTAACGTGTTTAACCCCTTCAATCCTAATCAATTCCAAAAATATTTTAGTATGATAACAATCAGTTTAGGATTGATTAATCATGAAAAATTTGGTTACATTTGATGTAGGATTGAATTTTAGCACCTATAGAGAAACTAGTAACTGGAAAACCGTAAAAGTGCAATCGTAGAACTCTTAGAACATTTAATTTCTGGATTCTGTCCAGCAACCTCATAATATGGAAAACATGGTTTATAATTAGTTCTTAGGCATAGGAATGCCTCATAATTGGTTTAGATTTAATTTATAGCGCCTTAGGCGAAGATTTGAATCGAGAAAGGGTCTAAAACGTAAGTTCTAGAACCCCGCAATCATAGATGTATAACTCTACCCTTGGAGTATGGTGCTGCCCAGATTTATTAAAGAACATAAATGATAGTAATATTTGTTAGAAGAGAATCCTTAGGTGCATAAGAGGTTGATATAGAATAATAGAATAATTACATCTCAAGTTTAAGGCCCGTAAGGGTCAAAGCATAAGATACTGTAGGATTAAGAGCATAATGAGTTTCAATGTTACATGTGAATGTATGTTCTATTTGAGAATGATTATGTCAACGTATGAATTTATGATTGAGGATACATGTTCTATTTGTTTATGTGGCATAAAGTAAATTTGGAAGAAATTCGGTATGCTGCTGTTATGCTACCGAATTTCTGACAAATTTGGGGACTTAGAAAGTTTTTGAAAAACCTACGAGATTTTCTTTATAAGATATGAGGTACTAAGATGAGTTCTTGGATGACACCAGTTCGGCCGAGCACCTCCAAAGAATTCATGTGACATCGGTACCAAGATGTATTCTTGGGTGACACTGGTTCGGCTGAGCACCCCCAAGAAATGCCCCCTAGCCTGTACTAGATAGTCGGGATTATGATTATGATACGCTTATCGGGATTGATAAGTAAGAACTAGTGACGACTAGTTAGGTATGAGCTTATAACCTAGAGATATGACACGTTCTGGGTGACACCAGTTCGGCCGAGCACTCCCAAAATGAATGTCTTTTAGGGTGGCCCCATGAGAAAGTAAAGTATGATGATTATATTACAAAGTTTTTCCCACATGAGATTCCAATTAGCACTTTATGCCTCCATTATGATGCTTCTTGATGTTATGATTGATGTCCTTGCATTAAGTAGTGCCATGCATACATCCTTTACTATATTGCATTCATGACATTAAGATTCATTCTAAAATGCGTGGACCTTGGTTAATTACATTTTGAAAGCTTAAAAATGAACTTAACGCATGCTCACTTATTTTATACACTAAACCCAAGGTTCCTGAGGACGTAGATGATGACACCTAGGTAGTAGGAGGCCCTACTGAGATTCTTTAGGAAGATTCTCACTCCCTCTATCTCTTCTTTCCATCACGTCTTCAGATGGTGACGTTCATAATTTTTGTGGACACCCCGACATGGGAGGTGCATCATGATCTGGACCACGGGTCATACTATTTTGTAGGTCACTGTGTCGTTCGTGCATTCATGTTTGTTGGGCGGCCCTTCAGTCACCCTGTACATACTCATCGATTCTCTCCTGCCTCACCATTCGGCAACGACTTCGTGTTCGAGCGCACATGCCCTCGAGAGGAGCGAATTCGCCGTACCCCACCGATAGCTTCTGCTATTCGGGACTACCCGCAGTACGTGCCCCGCTCCCCCTCATCATTCTCCGAGACGGACCCTTCAGTGGACTCTGCCACTTGGGTACCTTCCGAGGGATCCTCCCCCACCGTCTCGATGGACCTTGGGGAGGGTAGCGAGGATTCCGTCACTCAGCCGATACGTGGAGACGAGTGATGATGATTCCCCGCGCCGTGGAGCTCATGCCTGGCCTATGTAGCGTATAGCTACCCCGGCAGAGATAGCCTAGTGGATCGGATACATCCCTCCTTTCCAAAGAGGCCTGCAGTAGGAGACAACAGTTGTGTTCTGTTGCCCGAGCTCTGACTAGACCGGATAGCTTCTTTTTGCCTTAAGGCTATCTATTTGTAAGCGCACTAGAGTAGGAGAGCTTCTTTTTATGGCTTCTGTTGTAATTTCGTTTTCCATGTATTTCTATTTCAGTTGTATTCACTTTAGGTTGTATCAAACTAAGTCCCACCTTTCTTGGGTGGGCATGATATATATCTATATATATGTCTACTTATGCAGTTTGATATATTATTTTGTGCATTTACATGTTTTATGATCCAGTGTTTATGATGTGTTTATTTGGATTGCGTTTCATCCCTTCCATGCTTCATTGTTCGTCAAGTCACGCAGCTGTCACTTTGCTTTTATAATTCAAAAAAAAATTTACCAGTATTTTCCACTATGTATCTTAAAGTAAAAAGGAAACTATGACGTAATAGACTAATGATTAACCTAAATATGTTCTAGAGTATTGGGTTAAAAATTAGGATGTTATACTGTACAGGCAGAAACCCTGACCTATTCTGTATTCTATTTTTTAAAAATAGCAAAATTGCTTAAGATAAGCCAAGAAAATTTCTGTAAACACTTACATATGTTGGCTTCATCATATAAAAATTTCAGGTCATAATCATCTCTCTAAATCAGTCATAAAAATCATGTAAGTTGAGCTGCTTGCTAGAAATTGGAGATTCAGCAACTTAGTTTACAACATGTTTTGAGAAAATTGATTCTCTGATGTCATTGAAACTCTTTACCAAAATTCATATATATATATATATATATTCATATGTTATCAACCAATAAAAACAAAAATATCATGCTCAATCCAATCAGAAATTTCTAGAATAAATTTGAAAGAAATGTGGACAAATAAAGTCCTACTTGGCTCTTTGAAAGTTTAAGCTCTTGTTCCTAATTTTTCTCAAAGATTCTCCACCAATTTCTTGATCTAAATATCTCTCAAATCCTCTTTCAACACTGCCTCCAATAGGTGACTTGATAATATGGAGAGTTTGAGTTCATCTTGAGTTTATGAGAGGTAGCACATAGGGTGTACTTTTGGTTATGTAATTTTGGGTGAAGTTTAGTGTTCTTGGGTAAGGTTCTTCTATTTGTTAGAGAAAGGAGATAAAGATGGCTGAATGTTGAGGTTGCTTGGCCAAGAATTACTAAGTGAAATGTGTAGAAAATTGTCTTGTAATGTATTGATATTTGGGTAATAAATGAAATTAGGAAAATGGTTTTTCTTCAAGATAATTGCATGCAATTTTAGTGGCTTCCCATTGGTTTCTAGAAAAGAAAATGGTGTGGCTTTTTCTAAGTCACACACTTGTCTTGCTAGGTGTCCATCTCATATTGTAATTTTCTTATGGTGTGAGAAACTACATATTGTAATTTAACCGAACAGGTAAAACATCATACCCATAAAACATATAGAACCCAACATTTTATTATGAGTCTAAACTTTTCATTTTTAATCATTCTCAACCTAAATCTCACATTTTCTTAGTCTCATGTATCTCCGAGTCCAAATCCAGGACTCTGATGGTCTCGATGGGCCCTTAGGGCTTGTAGTGGTACTATTCACATGTTTTTCTTTTTTTGTATCTTCTTCAAGTCATTCATATCTTGACTAGCCCTATCAGAATTGAAAAATTCTGATTAATAAAGTCTAAATAAAATTTCTAAAATAACCTTGGGTGTTACACCTTATGTGTCTTCTTTTACAATTGTTTGTTTTGTTATTTACAATAGCTATTGCCGCTTTATTATCACAATGTACAGACACAGAAGGAATAGGCTTTATTCCTAATGGAATAATGCTTATGAAATTTTTTAACCACTGAGCCTTATTACCAGCTTATTCTAAAGCCATGAACTCTGATTCCATGGTGGACTTTGCAATTATTGTTTGCTTGGTTGATCACCAAGTAACAGTACCACCTCCTAAGGTAAACACATATCCACTAGTGGATTTAATCTCATCAAAGTCTGAGATCCAATTAGCATCATTGTATCCTTCTAATACAGTAGGGAATACTCAATACCATAATTCATAGTACCTCTCAAATATTTCATCAATCTAGCTAATACAGCCTAATGGTCATTGTTAGGACTATGTGTATACCTACTCAATCTACACACAACATATGCTATGCCAGGTCAAGTGAAATTCATCAAATGCAACAGACTCCCAATAATCTGTGCATACTCAGACTGAGCCACAGGGTCACCCTTATTCTTCTTTAATTGAGCATCAGCGTGATAAGGGGTACTCACAGGTTTAATATCAAAATGTCCTAACTACTTTAGAAGTTTCTCCACATATTGTTCTTGCGACAATATAATATTATCACACTTTCTTATGACTTTAATACCTTTAATACCCAAAATTACACTAGCTTCACCTATATCCTTCATATCAAAATTTGATGATATAAACTTCTTTGTATCAATCACAATATTAAGACTAGTGCCAAATATAAGCACATAATCCATAGATAGACAAATAATCACACAATCATCACCAAAAAATTTAGTATAAACACATTTATCTAATTCTACAAAAAAGAAACCATAAAAAATTATAACTTTATCAAAATTTTCATGCCACTGTTTAGGTGCTTGTTTTAAACTATAAAGGATTTAGTCATTTGAACACTTTGTTTTCTTGTCTAGACTCCACACATCCTTCAAGTTGTGTCATATATATTTCTTCTTCCTAATCACCATTTAAGAAAGCTGTTTTGACATCCATTTGGTGAATTGTTAGCTTGTAAATTGAAGCTAATGCAATTAGAACTCATATAGATGCAATCCTTGTTACTGGTGCAAAAGTATCAAATAATCAACATTTTATTTTTGACTAAAACTTTTAACAACCAGTCTTGCTAATAAAACCTTTAGCAACCAGTCTTGCTTTATATTTTTCTATTGTTCCATCAAGATTAAATTTTCTTTTAAATATCTATTTACATTCGATAGATTTTGCTCCAAGTGATAAATCAACTAAAACCCATGTTTTACATATTTTGATCGTGTCAATTTCAAATTTTATTGCATTTCTCCATAATTGTTCATCAGGTGAGTTAATAGCTTTAGAAAATGTTATTGGATCATTTTCTACAATATATATATATATATATATATATATATATATATATATATATTACAGAAAATACGTAGTATGCCTTCTCAAACTAATCAATGTAACACATAAAGATTTGAGAAAAAGTGAAAGACAAAGAATTTTGCATTTTTTGTTTCAATTAATGTATCTTGTTCAACAGCTTCACCTTTTAATACTAACAATTTGTAAGCAGTACTATGTTCAGCATATCTAATAAACATGCAATCTGAGGTCTTGGAGCCTAATTTCTTTCTCTTAGGTTCAGGTAACATGCCTTTTGCCAAGCACCCCCACATTTTTATGTAATTTAGTTTTGGTTTGTATCCACATTTCAAAAGGTGATTTATTTGCTTTCTTGTAAGATATTCTATTTTGTATATGGTATACAGTTAAAATCGCTTTTCCCCATAAATTATCAAGTGCATTAGAACTTATTAACAATGCATTCATCATTGCTTTTAATGTTCTATGTAACACCCTAATAAAATCGAACCATGCTTAAATCATGTTTCGTTCTTATTAGTCTATTACTTCATACTTTGTGTTCCTCTTTGAAAATACTATTACATGAAATTAGTGAAATTTTTTTTGAAACCACATATTCAAAGTTAAGCTTGTAGCATGAATTGGAAGTTACGTATATCGATTTACGGTAATTCTATCGATCATATCTCTTTAGCGGAAACATGAATACATAAAGATAGATAACACACTTTAACATTAATATTAAATACAATACATAACTTTTTAAGAGGATGGGCATTCCCACCCTTAAATATATCACATAAGGAACAACAAGACAAGGTACAAAATCTAATACATCAAGTCCCAAGGAGACACTACTGCTATAGAAAACATAAATAACCTCCCTATGTCAAGAGGGAAAAATAGTAAGATAAATCACATCAGCAGCAACATGACGAAAAGCACCATTGCTCAGACAGTATAGTGTATATGGAAAGGACTCTTGATGATTGGGCGCATGGTACGAGGGGACGCACGGCTTGTCTGAACAGGTGCTCCTCTAATAACTGGGTGACTCAAGGCGTCACTATGCATGTCATAGTTCAAAGTAGACATCACATCGAGAACAGGACCCGACTTGTCGGACGTCATCTGCTAGTTATGCCAACCGTCCTCTTCAAAATCATCATGCCAGTTGTCAAAATCCTCTCCTATCAAATCCTCCTCCGAGTTTTCTTCCTCGTTGGCGTCATGTCCAGGGGCTCCTCAAGTATCTCTACCTCGGAGTCAAAAGATAACTTTACCATGAGCACATGGTATGGAAGGGCTACGAGGATCTACATGTCAGAATCAGAAGAATCGAAAATGATATGGGGTCTACTGGGTGAGATGTGGCGATTCCATTCCTACTACTGGGGCCACCTAGGTGAAATGAACTCTGTAGAAAGGAGGCCCTATTCCCCAGAGTCTAGTCAGAGTTGAAATCAGAGCTGCTGTGGGGGCAAACCATCATCGGAGGCATTCAAATCTAGAGATGACAAGGCTGAAGGTGTGAGAAATCATAGATTTCTCAGTAGGCAGTTTTTATCTTAACATGGTGTCATTATGTACATCCCTAGGCCACCTTAATTTTGTTATTTGAAAGAAAATATGGGCAGTTAAAATTTCATACTTTATTTTTGAAAACATTCATATTTTGAAGTGACATGTCCTTTTTAGAAACTTTCATTAACAAGGATAATAAATTTAAAATGGATATCACAATCATAGTAATTACTTAACTAAATGCAAAATGTAACAATGCATGCATTCTTTAACTTGATTTGGTCCTTCACTCACTAAGTGTACCAACACCAATGTCTTAATCTATCTCCGTGTGTAATGAGCTCATACCGTGGCCGTCGCCACAACTTGTTCCAAGAGAAAATCTCAACGGAAGGGGTGAGGGATTAAGCAGTAACCTTCTCCCATATTCTTTATTCATATTCATATTCATATGCAAAACTTCTTGACTTTTAACATTTCTCATATGCTTCATTCATGGTAATGTATTATCATTTAATACAATGCATACTATATGATCAATGCTCAAGGGTTCACATTATAGTAAATACAGCACTTTGAAGCATACGTGATCAATACTCAAGGCATAGCATTCACATTATATCAAATATCGCACTTTGAAAACATTCATGTAAATAATAAAACATTCATAATGTTTCATACATAGTCAAGATTATAGGTCAAATTCATGCATTATGCGTGTCTCAAGGTCATTAAGTCTTGTTTAATTAGAACATAAGCTTATGGGTCAATAACTTAGTTCTCTTAGTCATTCATGAGTGAAAATTCCTAATTATGGGTAATTAAGGTTTATATATCTTTCTTATATTTATATTAATTTGAATAGCTTGATTTAAATAATATTTAACTCTCTTGAGAAAGGAAATTTCAGATTTGACCTTAAAAAGCACTATTTTTGGTTTATAGAGTTTTATAGCTTATTACCAATTCTGGCATGTTTGAATGAAAAATTAATTTCTCTAACTACAGTTATCCTCTCAGGAAAATAAAAGCATGCTCAGATTCCTGACTTAAAGACCTTTCTCTGAACGTAAATTTCACATAAATATTCCAAGCGAAATCTCTTTTATACCCTTACAAAGTTACCCTACTCCAGCAATGTCCAAAGACTCAACCCGTGGCTTATTTCTTAGTTCTGGAATCACGTGCACATTTTCATTGCATCTATTTTATATGTTTGTGTTCCTTATGATTTCAGCTTTCCAAAAAACCATTTTTCACACGTTTTCCATTTTTGTAGAAAAAGAAAACCTCAGTTTAGTGACAAGGGGTCAGACAACATTCTCAGTGAACTTTGAAAAATTATATCTTGACCTAGAAAAGTCATTTTTCTATGCTTTCCTTTGGAGAATGTTCCTTAAAGGGTTAACTTTCAGATATAATTTTTCAGAGGCTCCAAAGACACAATTTTTAAATGTTACACGTTTTGGTCCACTTATCTCAAGCAGAAACGCTTTTCAGCACTAGTGTATGTGTGTGTGCTTGCTTTTTTTCAAGTTAAATCATGGATTCTCATTATTTCCAGTCATGACCAGCATATATATACATCAATACAGAGACTTTGATCATATTAACAAACATCTTGGAGCATATTTATCATGGAAGGGAAATAACACAACTCTTAGAGGAGTAGATATGCAAGTTTTAAGCCCTTGAGCTTAGAATGAGCTAAAGACTTAAAACTCTCACATCCTCAAGATAACAACCACCTACCAAGAAGTAAGGAGGTGTTAATGAGTCCTCCAAACCCTTATAAGGTCACGAACAAATAGAGAAAGAAAGAAAGGTAGAAGAGAAAATCTTTGCTCCAAGCTCCAAGCTTTAGTATCTTGTTTACAAGAAGGAAGCTAGTGTGTAACTTGGGCCGTGTTTACAAAATTTGGAAGAGGTATTCTTAGTTAGGAAAAATGAGAACTTTGAAATGAGGATATGAATGTGTGAGAAAGAGGTTTGAATGAAAATGCAAGAAGTTAGGAAACTTAAGGCTTAGGAATGATAAGAAGATTGTAAAGAACACAAATGAAGTTACAACTCCTCTTTTTATAGGTCCTTCTTGGCCAAAAACATAAGGGGTTGTTTAGGAGGATTTTATTCTTGGTTAGTTTTGATAGTTGATCTTTTTACTCCAAAAGCACTATCCTAAGGCTAGCTACTTATGCCTAAGACAACTTGTCAATCTTGACACCTTTCAACCCTTTCACTTAGATCTTTAAGCAACCTTCTACTTAGGTTTCTTTTCCCTAAAATGGTAGCTGATGTTTTCAGCCATGACAGGAAATAATGAAGGAATCTTGTGTTTTCTTGTTTTTATATATAACTTGGTGTTGTCTCGTAATTAGTTTTAGTGCAAGTAGTTTTGAAGAAACTTTTGTGAGTGTTTTTCATTTACATGTTGGCTAAAAGAGAGGTCGAGAAAGGGTCCATGGGGTTTTAAGGGTTGTTCTGTAGAGAAGCACATTATCTGCTGGGTATTCCGGTGTTTTTACCTCTTTTGATAATGTTCTCTTTTACCAAAAATGATTTGATCCACCTTTTAAACATATTTTATTCTTAATGAGGAATCTATCATGGATTAATTCTATTAAACCCTCATTAGGTTGGTAATCATTCTTATTAGTAATTAATCAACTCTACTTTGACTATTTTAGGTATAATTCTTTTTTAAGATCATTACCATTTATAGTAAATTACTAGTTAAGCTTATTTTATTATTATTTTGGGAATCCTATGTTATTTACTTTGATCTAATCCATCATTAGTATACTAATCCTTGATTAGCTTCAATTAAATTACTTAATCATGATTTAATTGGTCTTTGATCATTATGTTATCTATTTGGTGTTTTAGTTGATTTTGTTTATAATTTTGTTAACTTTAACAAGCCTTTGACTTTTTAAGTTAACTTTGACTTCATGGTCGACTTTTGACATCAGAGTTTGACTTTTTGCTTTGACCTTTGACCTTGACTAGTGTTGACCCTTGGTTAACAGTCAATATTTTATGTTGACTTGCCCTTGATCGGGTGAAAGTTCGATAATTTTAAGCGAAATTGTTTACTCGGATGAATACCCAGTGAACCTTCATTTAAGATGAAAATGGAGATATTACATTCTATTTGTCCTTTCTACTACACCATTAGATTCGGGTGAATAAGGTGGTGTCACTTCATATATTAGTCCTTCTTTTTTAGAAAACTCATTAAATAAAATATGCTCTCCTCCTCTATCAGATCTAACTCTTTTTATTTTTCTATTTAATTGATTTTCAACTTCAGCTATACAAGATAAAAATACATCAAATGCTTCATCTTTATTTCTTATTAAATAAACTTTAGTATATCTAGAAAAATCATCAATAGAAGTCATATAATATTTTTTTACCACCTCTAGTCATAGTTTGGTTCAAATCACCAAGATCAGAATAAATTAATTCTAAAAATTCAGTTTCTCTATGCATAGGAGGGCATGATTTTTTAGTTAATTTTGATTCA
Source organism: Dalbergia cochinchinensis (assembly GCA_031216125.1). Classification (NCBI taxonomy): domain Eukaryota; kingdom Viridiplantae; phylum Streptophyta; class Magnoliopsida; order Fabales; family Fabaceae; genus Dalbergia; species Dalbergia cochinchinensis. The sequence continues at coordinate 25,677,820 of CM062375.1, read as the reverse complement.
ATACATATTTCATATTTATCTAAATTTGAACTAGTTATGCCAGAAATCATACCCAAATATTGCATTTTCTTAATATATGGCATACTAACATGTCCTAATTTAGCATGCCAAATATCCACGGAGTCAATCATGTAAGCAGAATTAGAAACATTCATTATTTTGGAAACATTGAAAACAAAAAGTCTATGATTAAAATAACCCTTTCCAACTAAAACATTATTTTTTGTTATGACAATCTTGTCAGACTCAAAGGAACCCTTTACCCCAGCTTTCCCCAGCAATGTTACAGAAATCAAATTTGCCCTAATGCTAGGCACATGTAAAACATCTTTGAGTGCCAAAGTCTTCCCAGATGTCAGCTTTAACATAAATTTTCCTTTTCCTTGCACTGGTGCAGTTTTGGAGTCACCAAGATAAATTTGCCTTTCTTTTTCATCCCTTATAATAGTATAAGAGGAAAATGCATTCCTATTGGCACAAATGTGCCTAGTAGCTCTAGAATCAACCACCCAGTTATTGACATTGGTGACAAGCATTGCTTGAGAGATGACCACAGCAACTATTTCATCTCTTTCAACCAAATTTTCATTTGGCTTTGCTTTGGAGGATTTCCAGTCACGACTATTCTCCTTCGACATTGTGATGCTTTGTGTCCTGGTTGTAACATCCTCCCAAGTACAACATGATTTTTAAGTCAAAACATCGTACTCGAGAAGTTGTTACTTATAAATTAACGGACCTTTCTTAAATATCTATAGCAAGTTCGATTGAATTGTTAAGTAACTAAATCATAGTTTTATTAACATATATGACTAAGAAACAAACATTTATTGATTGTAAGGTTGAGTGCAAAAGGAAGCTTTTCTATGAGCTTTAATACACATCTAGTTCCTATTATAAATACAGACATAAACATACGACTAAGTACAGCCTGTACAAACTTCAGCTGTAAACTACTGCAAATCCGATTTCCTTTCATAAAGTAGCCTCCTTGTTCTCGGGATCAACCTGGAGACGACACAGGAACACAAACACATAGGGGTGAGAATTCTAAAATTCTCAGTAGGTAACTCCCCAATTACACAATCATAATGTCATCATTATCGTCCCAGCCACTTTGATTTATTAAGAAAGTGTGAGCATGCAATATATATATCAAATGTTCATTTTAAAGTTCTAAAATCACCTTTCCAAAGTGGGTTTCTTTTATTATTCAATCACTTAAAACATGCATTTCATGACATTCAAGATCACAGAAATTCCTTCAAGACCAATTATTTAACAAAACATACGTGTACAAATGGCAATTTCAATGACATAATAAAGGGGACTTGTCCGTGCCCTAATGGGGACCTTGCTTTTCCGTGCCTTAATGGGGACCTTGTCGTGCCCTTTACATAATAAAGGGGACTTTTCCGTGCCCTATGGGGACTTCATTTTTCATTTAGCACACATCATCCTCAAGCTCACATATACATGCATCACATTTCTATATGCATGAACATAATTCTCTGGTCTCATAATACTTCAAACCTGTATATATAATTCATTCATTCCTCATAACATAATCTTGGAAATCCATGGCATGCATTCATATACATCAAACTTGAACCAAATGTCATTAGGTCACTAATTCAAGGCATTATCACAATTTCAGTACATTGGCAGGTTTTTCACTCAAGTAACACAATTTATCTTCCAATTCAAACCACCAAATCGGAGACTATGAAAATTCTCAATGACACGTCAATGTGTCCACAACCTCCAGTAAAAATTTCAGAGCAAGAAAAGTTCTCTATCTATGTTAGCTGAAATTTACTATTTTTAACCCTAGTAAATGAACCCAGAAAATTCGAAATAAAAATTCTGGTAAAAGCTTAAGATGTCTCTAATTTCCTGTAAAAATTTCAAGGGATTTCATTTGTTTTGGTAACAAAATTAGACAAATTCACAGCTTTAAGACTAGAAAATCAGGCAGCACAGACATAGTCTCGGTTCATGATTTTTTTCAAGGAGTTAGAGTCCTTATCATGCTCCACTAAAATTCTCAAAGTTGCCTTAAGATGTTAGCTTCAACATATAATTTTTATAGCTGATGAAAATACCCACAATTCACCCAGAAAATTCGTGACTTGTTGCTGCCTGGAACAGAACCGAAAATCCAGCATACATGTTTCAATTTCTCTTTAGCAAAAATGAATTTTAACATCATCCAAACTCCACCAAATTAAACACACCAATATCTATCTATAATCAACCAATACATCTAGAAATTTTGAATTAAAACCAGTCAGAAAGTTTCAGAAAATTTTGAAACTAAAAGGCCAAAGAAAACTCTACTTTTAGTGTCTTTTGGATCCTTGGCTCCAAGGTGCTCTAAGGTTGATCTTGCTCACTTCAAGGCCACCAAATCAACATCAAAACCTTCCTTAGGCAGTGAGGAAGTGATATGTCAATGTGAGGATTGATGGAGAATTGAAATTTCAATCGGTTAGATTTGTAGGTTTTGATGTGTAGAACAAGTTTAGTGAAGGAAGTTTGTGGTTTTAACAAGTCTAGGCTAGTGTTTATGGGCTTTGAAATCTTGAGCTCTTTGAAAATGGAGGATGGAGCTACTGCCCCCTATTATGGCCAAAGGAGTTAGCTTCTTTTTGAAGCTTGGAGTTGTGTTAATCTTGTATAAATAGACAAATATTATATATTATAAGTAGATAAGCTTAATCTAAGAAAGAAAAATGGATGGCTAGGATTGGATCTTGTTATTAAAGATTGAATCTTAGCCATTCCTTTAATTCATATGGATAAGCATCATCTTTTTGTGAAGGTCAACTAGCTTTTGGTGTTAGAAATTGCACACCAAAATTTTACCGAATAGGTAAAACAGTGTACCCGGGAAATCAAACATTACTCAATATTTAATTCTAAGTATAAAATTTTCATTTCTAACTATTTCTAACCTTATTTCCATGTTTTCCTAATTCCGGGCACCTTCAAGTCCCGAATCAGGGGTTTCAGTTGTCCCGGCGGGCTTGTGGGGCCCATAAGTTACTATTCACATTTTTTTTTTACAAATCCGTTGGATCGTCCTCATCATTGTTCAAACTATCAGATTTTTGAAATTACGATTAGTAAAGCCTAAATTAATTTTTAAATAATTTTTGGGGTGTTACACTGGTTTACCATATACATAACACCCTCCACTTCTTTTGAAAGTGGGATTATTTTCTCTTTGAGAGTTGGTAAAGGAATTGTAACTAGAATTAGATTTAGACCTTTTGTTATTATCATACCTCTTTTTATGACCTTGTAGAAAGTAAACCTTGGATGCCAGTGCTTTAGTGCTTGCTTCTGCAATCTACTTGTGGCTAGGGTCTTCAATGATGATATGTTTGATTAGTTCCGCTAGTGAAAATTGCTTGTTCTTATGCTTTAGTTGGTTTTGGTAGTCTTTTCATGATTTGGGCAGCTTCTCTATCAATATTCTGGCCACAAACTCATCCAACAGTAAGATGTTTTCTGCTTTCATATTTTCTAGTAGCTTGTGGTACTCATTGATTTGAGTACGGATGTCCTTATCGTCAGTTATCTCCCTTTCGATGATAAACTTCTGACAAGCACCATCTTCAACAGTATATTTTAGCAACATTGACTCCCATATCTTGTGGGCCTCTTTGTAGGTGCAGTAGACATCAAATAACTTGTTTGATAGAGTTGAGATAATAGTGTGATGGCAGACCTTATTGGCGACGATCCCATCTTCTAAAGCTTTTAGGAAATGCTGATGTTGGACGAGCAGCGGTGAGAGCCTTAGCCACCCTGTGCATATCAAGGATGGAATAGATCCTCTCTTGCCAACGGCGATAGTTGCTACCATTTCCATCAAACACCTCAATCTTGGACACGTCTGGTAGAAGTTTGGCATAGCCATGGTTTGTGTCATTGACTGGAGTGCCATTATTGTCCCTATTACCAGCATTATTGGAATTGTTATCAGCCATATTCCTTGAGATTGCTATTAAACTTTACCTACACAAATAAAATTTTAAAAAAAGCTATAAAGCATGGGGTCTTTTGTCAAAAGGATTGGGAAAAATGAAAATATTGGACTGTGATCTTGGTAGGCTAGACTTTTTTTTGTTTTTACCTGTCTGACGTTTTAAGTATATTTTTTTCTTTCTTCTTTCTTTTTCCAATATATATATACCATTAGATAAAAGGGATTGGGCTTTTAACTTAAATTTTAGTGTCTGGAAATAACACATGTACTATCCACTCTCACACTCACCCCAACCACACCCAGTGACACACTCACTATCACATTAGAAACCATTGTAACAAAGCAGCCCTCAAGTACTCCTCTCACTCAAATAAGAAACCGTTCCATTAGCATGCAGGGATCCCTATCCATTTTTCTCCTAACCTGCTCTCCAATATAGCCACACATCTTTCCTTTTCCTCTTTTCGACCCTCCCTCAATTCTTCCCTCATCTCAAATCCATGCACTGCCACCACCCAAGTGCAAGAAGAGAAGATCTTGAGGCGCATGTGGCGAGCTCTCGCCGGAGAAAGGTCAGAGGGTTATAGATCGGGCAGTGGAGGTGCAAGATCAGACGGCGGAGATAAGGGAGAAGGAAATGGGAACCATGGAGGAGAGAGAAAGTGAGCAACAGAGAGAGCAGGAGGGGATGATCGTGTGCAATGTGATTTTATGGCGACAGAGACAGCAACGGAAGCAAGTGCTCCTGTCACAGCCATCCTATGGTTTTTCTTTCCTTATTCGCTACCCTTTTCACAAAATCAACCAACGCCTCTATTTGCACATTTGTTTTCCTCTCCCTATCTTATGCCATTCCTTTTTTGATGAACCAAAGAATCCATTTTTACAAATATTTGAAGTTCCTAGGGGAATTACTCTTTTGAGTTTTGACCTATTCTTATGCCAATTATGTTTGCTTATTTGTATGGAATTTTGTAACACCCTAATATTCAACCCAATACTACTAGTATGTACGAAGGCTAAATATTAGTCATTACTTCTTGTTTTAGTTCTATTACCTTTGAAATTACTTACTAAAAATACGAGCCATTTTTTTTTTTTGCAACAAAACCTTGATAAAGTATGAGCCGCGTATTATGTAATTCAAACGATATCGTAAAGTGCGGAAATGTAAACACATAAAGGCTCCATACACAGCATCATGAACACATATACTGAAATACCTCATATATTAAAATGTAGAATGCCCACCAGTAATGGCGGGACTATTCCATACATAGAGTATAATACAACTGAAACGTAGGAAATACATAGAAATATAAAGGACACATGCAAGAGAAAACCCACACCCAAGTGCATCTGAAATGGATAACCTCAACACAAAAGAAGGTTTATCCTACTATGTGATGTGTGTGCACTAAGGACTACCCTTTAAACCATACGGCTATAGTCACGGGTAAGGTGGGACATAGCCGATCCACGGTGAAGTGCGTCAGGAGTGGGCACTCGGACACTTCTATCGTGGTGAGGTCGCACCTCGGGCATTCGAGCCCTCCGTGGTTGGGTAACCGTCTCCTCGCTGCCTGCTGGCATACGTGGGGGAATGGGGGCAGTGTCCTCCTCATACACAGGGGCAGGTGGTGTAACAACCTAATTTTTAACCCAATACTCTAGAACATAATTAGGTTAATCATTAGTCTGTTACGTCATAGCTTTCTTATTACTTTAAAATACTTAGCGGAAATACGGGTAAATTTTTTTTTGAATTATAAAAGCAAAGTGAGAGCCGCGCGACACATTAACTAGTAATGCACGAAAGGTAATAAAGCAAATATCGCATAGCAACATCACATAAGCAAGTAAAAGCACATCATAATAACGTTGAACTGCATAATTATATAATATATGATATGCTCACTCATAAAGAGTGAGACTTAGTTTAGTACAACTAGAATGAAAATACATGGAAGCGAAAGTACAACAAAGGTGATAAAAGAAACTCTCCTAACTCTAGTGCACCCACAAATGGATAGCCCCAAAGACAAAAGAAGGCCATCCTAGTCCAGTCAAGCTCGATCACCAGAACTGCGATGGTTGTCTCCTACTGCGGGCCTCTCTGGAAAGGAGGGATGTACCCAATTCACTGAGCGATCTCGGCCGGGGTGGCGATGCGCTGCATCAGTCGGGCGTGAGCTCCACGGCGGGGAGTCATCCTCACCCGTCCTCCACGTACTGGCTAAGCGACGGAAGCCTTGCTACCCTCCCCAACGTCCATCGACATAGTGGGGGAGGATCCCTCGGAGGGTACCTGAGTAGCAGAATCCTCCGAAGGGTCCATCTCGGAGAATGATGAGGGCGAGCGGGGTACATACTGTGGGTAGTCCTGGATGGCAGAGGCCGTCGGTGGCGGATCCGCTCCTCTCGAGGACATGTGTGCTCGAACACGAAGTCGTCGCCGTAGGGTGAGACAGGAGAGAATCAGTGGCTATGTACGGGGTGATTAAAGGGCCGTCTAACGAACATAAACACTCGGACGACGCAGCAGCCCACAAAATGGTATGACCCATGGTTCGGATCATGATGTACCTCCCAAGTTGGGGTGTCCACAAAAACCACGAACATCACCATCTGAAGACGTGACGGAAAGAAAGAGATAAAGGGAGTGAGAATCTTGCTAAAGAATCTCAGTAGGGCCTCCTACTACCTAGGTGTCATTATCTACGTCCTCAGGAACCTTGGGTTTAATAAACAAAATAAGTGAGCATGCAATAAGTCCATTTTTAGGTTCTAGAACATAGTTTAGCCAAGGTCCGTTTGTTTTAGCATGATTCTTAATGTCATGGATGCAAACATATTAAAGGATGTATGCATGGCTCTACTTAATACAAGAATAATCATCATATATTTAAGAACATCATAATAGTTGCATAAATTAAATTCTCTTTGTGACATAATCATCATAACTTCCTTATAGGCCACCCTAAAAGACAAGCGCTCTGGGGGTGCTCGGCCGAACTGGTGTCGCCCAGAACATGTCAGATCTCTAGGTTATGAGCTCATACCTCAACTAGTCATCACTAGTTCTTACTTATCAATCTCGATAAGCGTAACATAATCATAAACATAATCCCGACTTATCCAGTACGGGCTAGGGGGCATTTCTTGGGGGTGCTCGGCCGAACCGGTGTCATCCGAGAACCCATCTTAGTACCTCATAAAAATTTCATAGGTTTTCAAAACTTTCTGAGTCCCGAATTTGTCAGAAATTCAACAAAGATAATCAGAGCATGTCGAATTTCTTCCAAATTCTTCTTTATGCCACATAAGTCAATCAAACATGCATCCTTCATCATAATTTCATGCAGTCACATAATCATCCTCATACTTTCACAAGCAACATTAAAGATTCGTTATGTACTTGGTCCTACGGTATTTTATGCTCTAACCCTTATGGGCCTTAAACTCGTGATGTAGTTAACCTATCATCTCCTATCAAACTTTTATGCACCTAAGGGTTCTCTCTTATCAAATCTTATCATTTGTTTATGCTCTCTATTAAATCTGAACAACATCATTCCTTAGGGGCAGCGTTATAAGCTTATGATTACAGGGTTCTAGAACTTGCGTTTTAGACCCTTTCTTGGTTCTGTCTTCGCCTAAGGTGCTATAAGTTAAACCTAAAACAATTATGAGTCATTCCTATATCAAGGAACTAATTATAAACCATGTTCTCTACATTTTAAGGTTGAAGGACAGATTCTAAGAATTAAATATTCTAAGAGTTCTAGAATTGCGGTTTTACTGTTTTCTAGTTACTAGTTTCTCTATAGGTGCCAAAATTCATTCCTACTTCAAATGTAACCAAATTTTTCATGATTAATCAATCCTAATCTGATTATATCCCCATTGAAACAGTTTGGGCAGTGTCCACAACTAAATGGGGTAAAACTATGCTCAATCTTGACTTTACGGTTCTTCTAGAAAACTAGTTTCTCTTTTAACATGCATAGAAGTGCTCCTACCTCATCATACATAATTTCCACACATCATAACACATCAAAACATCATCATACAGTAGTAAACCCATCATGGAAGGACCGAAACATTAAGTCCCAAAAAGATACATAACTTGATGTTTTTAAAACACATAAGTTGCTAGTTTCTCTTGGAATCATTTTCAAGACTTCTAAAACTCTTTTGCAAACCATTTTATCCTGTCAAAGAAACTAAAAACATCCTTAGGTCAGTAACCACTTAATCCCTCCTTAAAAGAGAGTTAAATTCATAGGACCTTGTTGGTCTTAAACTCAAACAAATTCATGAGACTTTAGAGGATTCTTAAAACTTGACTTATTGGTCCTTGAAGCTAGATGAAACTTATTCCAAGTTCATCATCACTACAAGGCCAAAATCATGCATTCAAAGAATGCTCCCTCATTAAATTTTAACTTGAGATAAAATGGGCAAGTCTTTGAGCTCTAAGATCTTTTAAGTGATGGCATAATTTAAACATGCTATGCACTTTTTTTTTAGCCTTCATTACAAAATAAAGTGAGAGCTTAAGGTAAACATGCAAGACTTGAAATATAAATATGCAAGGCTTAAAATAAATATGCAAGACTTGGAATATAAATATGCAAGGCTTGAAATATAAATATGCAAGTTCATTTCTTTATTTTAGTGCTCTAGGCCCAGCAACAATCGACTTTAAGGCCGAAATAGAAAGGCTTTGAGATTTAGTTAGGTGATAGTGCAAACCTCATTTTAAATCTTTACAATCTTTAGTGATGCAAAGTAAATATGCTAGACAAGTATATAAATATGAGATGCACTCCATTCTTTAGCCTTTAACTTTGAGTGATGGCTTGAAAATTAAATATGAATGCAAAGCTCAAATTAAACATGCAATGCATAAGCTTGAATTTAAATATGAATGCTAGTTCATTTTATTTTTTATTAGAGCTCATACAAGACTTTAAAGGAACTTAAACCTCAACCCAAACTTATCATAACAAGGTAAAGTAAAAACAAGAGTGAACCTCAAGGGTTCTAAAAACACGAAGTTTCTTTTCTTGAAATGTAAACATAGATAGCATTTTTATTAAAACTCAAGCTCTAGAAGCCTCATTGTGATGAACACATAGTCATCATCTAGAAGCTCTCATCATCAAGCCATTGTGAACTTCCTTGGCCAATATGGCCGAAAATATGAAGGAAGAAAAGGAAAAGGAACCGAAAACTTTTTAGAAGAAAAAGAAACATTTGAAGCTCTAGAGACCATGATTTTGATGATGCATTAACACCAACATCATGAGTCCTCATTGTAACGCCCGGGGATCGCGAAGTCGGGGAGTGATCGCCGGTGCAAAGAGGCACGGACAAGGAGCGGCTCCTGGCAGGCTTCGAAAGCGGAGGGGTACATGAATGAACCGATTACACACCCGAATGAGAGGGATCCTAAGACTGTATAGGTATGGGACTATACAGTTGAGGAGGGCTTATATGAATTGATTTGTACTACCTATACCAACAAGATGCATCTTCTTTTCGGTAGCCCAAACTGAAAAAACTCCACAGTTAAGCGTGCTTGACTTGGAGCAATTTTGGGATGGGTGACCTCCTGGGAAGTTTTCCTAGGAAGCGTGCGAGTGAGGACAAAGCATGCTGAAAAGACCCGTGTTGGTTTGTGGGGACAGTCGTCAATCCATGAAGCAGCAGGGGATGTTACAAATGGTATCAGAGCCTGCACCTCTCCCAGTACGGTGTGGTTCGAGGACGAACCAGGCGGAAGCTGGTGGGCATGTAACGCCCGGGGATCGCGAAGTCGGGGAGTGATCGCCGGTGCAAAGAGGCACGGACAAGGAGCGGCTCCTGGCAGACTTCGAAGAGGGGTACATGAATGAACCGACACACACCCGAATGAGAGGGATCCTAAGATCAGATAGGTATGGGACTATACAATTGAGGAGGGCTTATATGAATTGATTTGTACTACCTATACCAACAAGATGCATCTTCTTTTCTAGCCCAAATCGAAAAACTCCACGCTTAAGCGTGCTTGACTTGGAGCAATTTTGGGATGGGTGACCTCTGGGAAGTTTTCCTAGGAAGCGTATGCAGTGAGGACAAAGCATGCTTTGAAAAGACCCGTGTTGGTTTGTGGGGACAATCAATCCATGAAGCGGCCAGGATGTTACACATTTCGGCCACCTCTCTCTTTTTTACCACACATGTTGAATTGTTTCTCACTCAAAGAACCATGCTTGAAGCCATACCTTGAACCATACCTCACCATGCCTCAAGACCACATTATCTCACCTCATGGAACTCAAGGGCTCCTCTCCATGCTGATGGTCAAGCTCCTCTCCCTCCATGCACCCTTCATTTGTTTCATTTCTCTATAAATAGCTTGCTTGGGTGAACTTGTATCATTTTGGGTTCATTTGCTAAGTGTAAGTTTTCAAAGAAACACTTCAAAGTTTCCTTTTTCTCTCAAGTTCAAGTCTTCAAGTTCTTCATCCTCTTCTCTTATTCCAACCTCCTAATCACTAGGTAGGGATTTTCTTTCAAGAGTTCTTTCATTTAAAGTTCTTAATTTCTTTATGTGCTCATAGTTTCTCTTGAATCCTTTTTAGAACTTCTTTTTTTTTCTTCTCCTCCTTGTTTCGGCCACGAGCCCTTTGAGAGCAAAGGAATGAGAGCTTGATGATGAGGTTCCATGATGATAATGTTCATTACTTGGATAATCTCTAAAGCTTGATCTTTGTTCTTAAGTTAAAGATGTTTCCTTTTTTCCTTCTTCTTGAACTTTGAAACCTCTCACCTTGATGATATTTTAAAATGGTTAACATGAACTCAATGATGAGTGTAACATCCTAATTTTTAACCCAATACTCTAGAACATATTTAGGTTAATCATTAGTCTATTACTCTTTTAGTCTCATTCCTTACAACCTTTCATTAAAATACTTAGCGGAAAATACGAATAAATTTTTCTTTTTGAAACTTGAAAGCAAAACGCGAGTCACAAGACTAACCTAACGTCACATAACCATCACGTGCAAGAAAAAGTAACCACACCATTGATACTCATGAAATATAGTATTATACATAACAATCATAATATCATCACATCTTCGTAGATGCATAGACTACTAACATCATTGTACCATCATTTACATCAAAACATGCCCATACAAGTCATCCTTATCCACCTATGAGGTTAGATAAGTGTCAACCCAAAAGCTAAGCTATCTATGCCTCTGCAGCGACCCTCTGCTCCATCTGCTAGTGCGTCCCTTAAGCGCGCGCCTCAAAAGAAGTCACGAGCCTCGTTGAAATCCTCGTCTAGAGACGACACGGAAGAAAAGGAAGGGATGAGAAACTCATTCGAGATTCTCAGTAGGGATTCCCGACTCTAACACTAGTGTCATCGCTGCCGTCCCCACCACCTCGCTTTAATTATGAAAAAGGTGTACATGCATAAGGATTGGTTTTAGGCTTTACAACTCTATTTATCCAAAGTGGGTGTCTTTTAGTATGTGTCTTAATGACATGAATGCAACAGATATTTGATGGATGCATGACAAATACCATATGCACATTAACACGAAAATCGTAATACTTGGGCACATCATAAAGAAACAAGAATCATATATGTGGCGTAAAGAGGCATAGAAATTTTCATGTGATATCTTTCTTATAAACAAAACTCTTAAGTTCTTTTTCTTAAAGACTACCCTCTTAACATATCCACCAAAAGTCCAACCGATTCACCGGCCCGGCGATAATCTGGTCACCAAACTACATCTCACCTATCGCCTAGGAATGAGCTCAATCCTAACTAGTCGTCACTAGATTTAATATGGGCTAATAGAGGGGGTATACATAACTTTCTTGGATCACCTATCTTAGGATCATTTCCTCCTTTGAAACGCTCTACAAGTATCTAGTACACAGCGAATTGTCCGCTTCGGTAAGCTCAATGTCAATACCCTCACGGATTTGTTTCCTCCCCACCGTAGCGGGAGAAATGCGTCTCAGTACTTTGTCACATATGTTCTGGGGGTGCTCGGCCGAACCGGTGTCACCCAGGAGTTTTCACAAGCTTTTTCTCAAGTACTCGAGTTTGATGGGAAATTCGGCAACAGAACGGCGCATAATCGGATTTCCATCAAACTTGTTTTATGCCACCAAACATATAGAGCATGCATAGCCATTCAAAACCAACATAAGGCATCATCATCGTGTGTATCATAAGCATCATAGAACATTCAAACATTTACCCTTACGGTAGCTTATGCTTTGACCCTTACGGGTCTTAATCATGAGATATGGTTCTCTAACATCCATCGCTCATATTTTATGCACCTAAGGGCTCATAATTAAACATCATTCATCATCCTCATGTTCACACTTAAATCTGAATAGCATAGGGCAGAATTCCTAACTTGTGATTACGGGGTTCTAGAACTTACGTTTTAGACCCTTTCTCGTTCTGCTACTAAGGCGCTATATATTAAATCTAAATCAATTATGAGGCATTCCTATGCTTAAGGACTAATTATTAATCACATTTATCATGTTGTAAGGGTGCTGGACAGAATCCAGAAAGTAAACGTTCTAAGAGTTCTAAACTTGCACTTTTACGGTTTTCTAGTTACTAGTTTCCCCATAGGTGCTAGAATTCGATTCTAATCCAAATGATACCAAGTTTTTCATGTCTAAACAATCTAAATCTGATTATGTTCCCGTTAAAATAGTTTGGATTAGTTCCATAAACAAATGGGTCAAAACTATGTTAAATTCTAGCTTTACGGTATTTCTAGTTAGCTAGTTTCTTACCTATCATGCATAGGATCGCTTCTACATCATCACATGATATTTTCACACATTCCAACACATCAAAACATCATCATACAGCATCACACTCATCACATCAGGGCCGAAACATTTAACTTAAATGAGAGAGTTAAATTGACATTTCTAGGTACATAAGTTAACTAGTTTCTCTCGGAATCAATTTAGAATTTCTAAAAACTCTTTGCAAATCATTTTAATTCATCAAAAGGCTAAGAGAAGCCTTAGGTCACTGACCAAAACATATTCCATCCCCTAAAAGATAATAGAATCACAACTTGTGATGACATAACCTTATAAAGATTTGTAAAGCTTTAAGGAAAATTTAAAACATAGACTATTGGTCCTAGTAGCTAGATGAAAACTCATTGCAAGTCCATCATCACTACTTGGCCGAAATTATGCATTCAAGGAATACATTCACATTTAACTTTATCTTGGAATGAAATGGGCAAGTCTTTGAGCTCTAGGTTCTTAAGTTACGACATAAACTAAACGTGCTCATGCTTTTCATTTTTAATCTTGCTTACAAGGTAAAGTGATGACTTAAATTTAAGTATGCAAGGCATAAACTTAAACGTGCAAGCTTGAAAGTAAATATGCGAGGCATAACTTAAACGTGCAAGCTTGAAGGTAAATATACATGGTTCAATTCTTTATTTTAATGCTCTTAGCCCAACAACAATCGACTTTAAGGCCGAAATAAATAGGCATTCGAGAAATTAATTAGGTGGTAATGCAAGTTCAATTCTTTATTTTAGTGCTCTAGGCCCAACAACAATCGACTTTAAGGCCGAAATAGAAAGGCTTCGAGAATTAAATTAAGTGATGAGACAAGTCCCATTTTAATCTTTATGTTCTTAAGTGATAGCTAGAAAGTAAAGATGCATAGCAAGAATGTAAATATGAATGCAAGCATAAAATAAATTATGCAAGTTCATTTTATCTTTCTAGAGCTCTTAATAAGACTTTAAAGGAATTTAAACCATAACCCAAACTCATCCAAACAAGGTAAAGTCAAGCTTAGAGTTCTTAAAACTCAACATAATATTTTTAGGAAATCAAACCATGAAGCTTAGAAAATTTAAGGTAATGGCCGAAATCTTCAAGAAGAAAAAGGAACATTTTAAAACTCTAGAGTTCATGATCTTGATGATATATTAACACCAACATCATGAGTCCTCATCATTGAGTTCATAGAGCCATTTTAAAACATCATTAAAGCTAAAGTTCTCAAGACTTCAAGAAAGGAAAAACTAAAAATATTTTTGCTCAAGAACAAAGATCAAGCTCTAGAGTTTGTTTCAAGTGATGAACATCATCATGAAACTCTCATCATCAAGCTCTCATTTCTTCATTCCCAAAGGCCCATGGCCGAAAATGGAAAGGAAAAAGGAATGGAAGAGAAGTTCTAAAAAGAGACAAGAGAAACTATGAACATCAAGCTTGAAACAAGAACTTTAAAGAAAGAATACATGAAAGAAAATCCCTACTTGGTGTGATGAACTTGAAGATGGAAGAAGAAGATGAAGATGATGAAGAACTTTGAAGAGCTTGAAGAACTTGAAGAACACTAGAACTTTGAGAGAAAAGAAAAGCTTTGAGTGTTTCCTAAACTTAGCAAATGATCTAAAAGTGGTGCAAGCTCCTCAAGGCATTCTATTTATAGAGAAATGAAACAAATGGAGGGAGCTTATGGGGGAGGATGGCTTCGGCCATGAGGTGCAGATTGGAGGCATTCCATGAGTTCCATGAGGTGAGATAATGTGTTCTTGAGGTATGGCTTAAGGTATGGTGAGGTATGGTTCAAGGTATGGCTTCAAGCATGGTTCTTTGAGTGAGAAAACAATTTAATATGTGTTCAAAGGGGGAGGATGTGGCCGAAATGCATCAGCCCATGGGGGGAGGTTTCTTTGCATTTTAATTGTGGTTTAGAGTTGTGTTTAGGTGTATCTTTGATTATGCTTAAGATTAGGAATTTGTAAGAAAGTGTTTAGGTAAGGAAAATGGGTAATTAAGGTGGTCTAGACATAATTAAGGAGTGGTCTTGCACCATTAGTGAGTTAAATCCTCAATTTAGATTCTAAACAACTCTAGACACATTTCCTTCATTTAAGGAATTGGAGAGAGAAAAACTATTCAAGATTCCAAGACTAGGAGTCTTGAGTTCTAAAAAGGGATTTAAGTTTAATCTAAGCAATTTTAGATTTTAATTAACTTTAATAAATTATTTTGACTCTAGATTAATTAGGGAAATAAATTAATCTTCGTTTAGAGCCTAATATTGCTTAGGTTTGCTTAATTACGTCATTAAGCTCAAAAGCACTATTCTAGGGGCAAAATCGTAATTTTGCACTAAAACTGCCCGGGACCACTGGGACTTGAACAAAGACCTCTAGACACATGAAAACATGTTTTTAAACCTCTGGGGAAAGTTCCGGTCTCAAACGGCACCTTTACCCGCGTAAAAACGCTATAGGGGTATTTTGGTCATTTTGACTAAATCATGAAAACGAAATTTTCGCTTTCGAAAGCATTCAAGGGCCATTTAATCCCCTTCAAACATTGAGTTGACCCTTCGAGGACGACCGAGTTGGTTACCCTCGAGTTCGGGTCAGGAAATGACCTCAGGGGCATTTTGGTCATTTCCCTCGGACAGAGAAATCGGGGTGTTACAAAATGCATCAGCCATGGGGGGAGGGTTTCTTACATTTTAATTATGGTTTAGAGTTGTGTTTAGATGTATCTTGGATTAGGATTAAGATTAGGAATTTGTAAGAAAGTGTTTAGGTGAGAAAATGGGTAATTAAGGTTGTCAAGACATAATTAAAGAGTGTTCTTGCATCATTAGTGAGTTATAAATTCATTTTAGTATATAAACAATTCTAGACACAATTCCTTGATTTAAGGAATTGGAGAGAGAAAACACTATTCAAGATTCCAAGAGTGAAATCTTGAGTTTTAGAAAAGAGATTTGAATCTAATCTAAGCAATCTTAGGTTCTAATTAATTTTAATAATTTATTTCGACTCTATATTAATTATGGAAATTAATTAATCTTCGTTTAGAGCCTAATATTGCTTAGGTTTGCTTAATCACATCGTTAAGCTCAAAAACACTATTCTAGGGGCAAAATTGTAATTTTGCTCTAAAACTGCCCGGGACCACCGGGACTCAAACAGATGTTTTGAAACATGTGAAAACATGGTTTTAGAACTCTGGGGAAAGTTTCGGGCTCAAACGGCACCTTTACCCGCGTAAACGTCAGAGGGAGTATTTTGGTCATTTTGATCCGAAACTGCGGAAAATGAGACTTTCGCCTCCGGAACCACTCAAGGGTCATTCAATCCCCTTCAAACATTGAGTTGGCCCTTCGAGGACTTCCGGGTCGGCCATCCTCGAATTCCGAGCCGAAAATGACCTTAGCAGCATTTCGGTCATTTTCCACTCAGACAGAAAATCGGGGCGTTTCAAGTGGCTCCTCCGAATGCTGTGAGCGGGGTACATAGTCGGGTACGGCGCTCGAGCCTGCGGTGTAAGTCCGAAGGATCCTCTCATTGCATGTGCGAGCACGCTCAAAAACCATGTCGTCTCCATAGGGTGACATCTAGGAGAAGAGGTAGCTATCTACAGGATGGGCGAAAGGACGTCCGAGAAACATAAAGATACGAACAGTGCAACGGCCTTCAAAATGGTACGATCCGTGCTCCGGATCGTAGTGGTACTCCCACGTGGGTGTCTCAACGTAAAGTACGAACGTCGCCATCCGAATCTAGAGACGTAACGGAAAGAAAGAGATAAAGGGAGTGAGATTTCTTACTAAAGAAACTCAGTAGGGTTTTTCCTTATATCTAAGTGTCATCATATACGTCTCAAAGGACCTCAGTTTCTTAGTAAAAATGTGGGCATATAATAGTTCATTTATGAAGTTCGCAAACATTAACCTCCAAGGCCTGTTCCTTTTAATTATGAAAACCTCTTGGTTACATAGTCTATAAGTCATAAAACATGGATCATAAGTCATGGTACATTAATCATAAATCATGGTTTCCTATATCATGGGTCATGGCACATAAACTCATAAATTCATGCTTCTTATATCATGGGGCATAGTACATAAACTCATAAATTCATGGTTTCTTATATCATGGGGCATAGCACATAAACTCATATAATCATGGTTTCTTATATCATGGTGCATAGAATCATAGTTCATGGAACATGGTACATGATACATATCTTGGTGACTTGAGGTGACATTAAAACATCATCATTATTTTCCGGGGCCACTCCTAACTGATCTCCCGTGGAGAAAATTATAGGTTATGAGCTCATAGCACGCAAGTTGTCACTAGCACATGGACTTATCTCTTTTGATAAGTTAAAGGTCCCGACTTAAAGTACAGGTCTAGGGGGCTAGAATCACCTTATCCCTACCCTTAACTTGGTGGTTCAAGGATCATCTTCTCATAGTTTAAGTTACCTTAAGTCTTAGCATGTTTATTGAGATGCCACTTAGTTCATACATGTCAAGTATCAATGATTACAACATAGGCATCTCTAAGTTCTTGAAGAACAATCACATGCAATAAAACTATCATTTAAGAATAATAGTTCACATAGCATCACATAAGTCATGAGGTAAATACCAATTCATCATCCATAGAGTAATGCTTAAACCTTTCCCTTAAGAGTGAAAACCCCTAATCGGGTAACCTTAAACTTCCAAATTATTTTCTTATACCTCTAAGGGATTGATTAACCTCATTACCATAATTTATTGTAACACCCTAGTAATTAACCAAATACACCTAGGTTGAATCTGATTAATGACTAGACTTTACTCCTTGCTTTGGTTCTTTCTTCATAATTTGAAAATACTTAGTGAAATTACGAGCCATTTTTTTAAAAAAAAAAAAACATAATTGAAAATGTGAGCCGAGTACAACGTGAACGAGTAAGCAGAGTATAATAAGACGTTTAAGAATATATCACATCATATCACTTTGGCTCCATCATATAACATCCATAAGCACATTATAACATATATTTACATACAATAACCTCACTCAAAGGGTGGGTTATGATCATACATCATTGTCTTATGCAAACCTATAAAAGAAAATATACATAAGGAAATACATGCCCCTAAACTAGATAACTCCATAAGCCGGGAAGGTTATCCTAAAACTAGGGTGCATGAATACACATAAATCTACTAAGAACCTTCTATGGCCACTGTCCCGAAATGGGGAATAAATCCGATCCATCGATGAGCTCCCTCGAGGGGACACACGAGATACACCAAGCCGGGTCGCATGGACGGCCTTCTTGCTAACCTCGGCTGAACAACTGCTTTCCTCACTACCCTCTCTTACACGTAGGAGTAGGAGCAGAGCTCTCAGAATATACATGAGTAGGAGTGTCCTTCAAGGATCAGCCAGAATATCTCATCTCGGGAACATACTCTGGAAATCCATGGACAGCAGATGAAGCGGGATAAGAACATAACATCCTTTCATCAAGTGGACGTGCATGTTCGAAAACCATTTCATCGCCATAGGGAGAAGTAGGAGAAAATCGATAACTAGGGACAGGATGTGCAAATGGACGACCTATGTAAATAAAAACACGAATCACAAGACCTCCTTCAAAATGATACGAGCGATGCAATCGGATCATAGTGGAATTCCCAAGTAGGGGTATCAATGAACAAGACGAATGTCGCCATTTGAATCTGGAGACAATGACGAAAATAAAGAAAAGGGAGTGAGAATCTTGCTAAAGAATTCTCAATAGGGTACCTCCTTCTATAATGTCATCATCAAAGTCCCCAGGAACCTCGGGATTATTCTAAAATAGTGAGCATGCAAAGATTCATTTTAAGTTCGGACAAATACTTAACCGAGGTTCGTCAATTTTTAATCATGCGTCTTATAATGCATCATAATCTTAACATGTCATATTTACAATGAACTTTTCCTTTATCATTACATCATATTCCTCATCATCATTATCAAAATAACATGCATAAAAGAACGTCATATAATATTAGCTACACATGGACACAGTGCACATATTTCATTTCTTTAGTGCTTTAGGTGACTTAAAATCTTATCATCATCATTATTTTCCTTGGGCCACCCTATACTCCACGCTTTTGGGAGTAATTTAGGTTATGAGCTCATACTTTACTAGTCGTCACTAGCATATACTTGTCCCTTTTGATAAGCTAAAGTCCCGACTCTACCCTTTTGAGAGAACGGGTTAGGGGGCTAAAGTCACCTTTTCACCACCTATAGTCTGATGGCTCCAAAGGATCATTTTCTTATAAGTTTAAGTCACCATTAAATCTTTGCATGTTATATCACAATACAATTCATAAACATCATAGCATTTTCTCATTTATAGTCTTAAGCTAGAATAATATATATCAACTATAATCATGCATCTAGGAGATTCCCAGGAAAGAGAGGTGGGTCACAATGGACACGCTTAAATACCAAGTCTTTCCTTATCCAGAACCTTTCCAAATTACACTTTTACAATGATACACTTTCTTCTAGCAACAAAGGTAAATTTTACATAATAAAGAATATTTCATGCATAAGCATTCTCATTATTTGCAACAGCAACTATAACATGCAAGCCAGGAAATCATTCAATGATATCAAGTACTTAATAAGCATCCAATACTTACATAGAATTATTAATTATAAAACTAATTAGTTACGTACCTAAGGGATTTATTACCATCCTTACGATTATTTATAGGCCTTAAGAACACTATTAAATCAAATGGGGTAGCATAGGTAGTAAGTTGTTCCTAAGGTTTTACGGTATGCTAGAAGTTATGTTTTAAATCCTTTCTTGTTACCAGCTTTCCCTATGATGCTGAAATTAGTTACTAAACCAATTATGAATCATTCTCCCTTATTTAAACATAATAAAACCTGGTTCTTATCGTTGCTAAAGATTCTGGATAGAATGCATAAATTTCATTCCCTAGAGTTCTAGAAATCTTGTTTTTACGGTTTTCTAGTTGCTAAGTTCATTTTTAGTGTTCGGGATCAATCCTAGTCTAATTGATACCAAATTTTTCGTGGCTAACTAATCCTAGACAGAATTATAACATACTAAAACAGATTTGGCATTGGCTAAACTTAAAGGGGTCAAAAACTAGGTAAATTCTAGCTCTTCGGTTGTTCTAGGGAGCTAGTTTTATCTCTAACATGCAGTGAATCATTCTCTTAACAATAAACCATAATTATCAAAACTTCAAACATATCAAATCATTATCATACATTGATACTAAACTCAGATCAGTGGCCGAATCATGAACCTCATGCAATTACATAGAATCATATTTTAAGTGCATATAAAATACTAGTTCCCGTAAAATCCTTGCAAAGTCTTAAAACTCATTTAGAAACTAGTTCTTTTGTCAAACTTAGGAGGATCTTCACAATTAAAATTCTCACTTAAGATAAAAGGAGTAAGTCTTGAGCTTTAGAGATTTAGGTGACATCTTAGAATTATAAACATGCTATGCAACCTTATTTTAATCTTATCTTTATAAGGTGATAGCTTGGAATTATAAACATGATATGCAATTCCATTTCTTTATCTTTAAGATTTAAGGTGATGACTTGAAAATTAAACATGATGCAAGAACTTGAAATATAAACATGATACAAGAAACTGGAGCGGCTGTAATCCACACCTACCAAGAGAGGGAGAAGAGCATATTAAGAAAGCGGTCCGGCAGTAGTCCGCACAGGACCAGTGAAGGGAGAAGAGAATTATTATTACATCTTTTTAAGCTCCAATCTCAAGACTTTTTAAAGAATAAATTCTTTAACTCCAATAATCATATTTCTTTGCTTGTGATACATGGCCAAGTCTTTGACCTCTAGGATCTTTAGGTGATGGCATAAAATAAACATGCCATGCGTTGATTCTTTTAGCCATTATAAAATAAAGTGAGAGCATAAATTAAATATGAGATGCAACCTCTTTATTATCTTGAAAGATTAAGTGATGACTTGAAACATAAACATGAAATACAAGCTTGGAAAGTACATCTTTCAAGTTCTAAACTAAAAATCTTTGTTTTAGCATCATAAAGCATTATTCTTTAAAGTTTTGCATCAAGTGGAATTTTCAAGCTTTAGAGGCCTAACTTGTGATGGATTTACAACCCACCCTCAAGGTCCTCATCATCAACCCATCATCTTAGTTCCACCTAGGCCATATGGCCGAATTGGTTAAAGAAAAATGAAGAGGAAAACCGAAATGAAAAGCTAAGGTAAGTTCATAATTTCATCATTTTGAGCTAAAAACACAACTCCTCAAAGCATAGAAATAAATTTAGAAACTACTCCCTACCTAATCTGAGCTGAAGAAGAGGAAGAGAACTTGATTTCTTGAAGTGAAATGAAACAAAATCTCTTTGAAAAGATTGAAGAAAGAATTCAGCCAAAGAGGAGGAAGAAAGAAAGTTTTTGGTGCTCCTAAAAACTAATTATGAACAAAGCATTCTAAGACCACTCAAGCAAGCCTATTTATAGAAGATTTTGAGGCTTCTAATTGGCCAAAATGAGGAGGTAGTTGGCGGAATTTTGCAGGAGAAATAAGGGAGGAAAAATCATTTTAGACAAAGTTGTATGAAATTAAGGAATTATGTCTCTTATGGTGACATTTTGGCATTTTGTTTTAGTGCAACTTTTGGCAATAATTCAGCTGCATAATGGCATCAATAATTTTGGCCATTACAGCCCAAAGAAGTGAAATTTGTGTGTTCCATGCATTATTTAGGTGTAGGCAAGGTATTCATGTAATTTAGAGAATTTACGGTTAAGGGCTTAAGTGAATTAGTAAGCAATTTGGGTGTTTTTGAGAAATTTTGGGTTCTAATCAATCTAAATACATAATTTTGACATCATCAAAACATCCCTTTGAGAATAGGTGGGGCCCACGATCCTCATTTTCTGAGTAAAATAACTTCAAGGGCATTTTGGTCATTTTATACGTACAGAAATTCGGGATTTGCGACTCTTGCATGAATCGCTCCTAACCTCTCTTCTAATGTTATATTCCTTTATTGAGGATTGTTCGGCCTCAAATCTTATGTAATAATTACCTACAGTAATTCAGTAATTTCTAATGACAGTAAAAATTGGGGCGTTACATTTATTAAGTCCTAAAACCTAATTAATTATGGCTGGACAACATTGGCAGCAAGCTAAACTAGGATGAATTACGGTGTTCTAAAAGATGCATTTTAAACCCTTTCTCACATCTGACTTTTTCTATGATGCAACAATTAATACCTAAGCCAGTTATGAGTCACTCTCACTGATCTAGACATCATATAATGTGATTCCATGGATGTTAATAATGCTGGACAGAATTCATATTTTCTGTAACTATGGGGTTCTAGAATTCACATTTCAACCAATTTAAGTAACTAAGCATGCTCTAAAATGTCTAGAACAATTAGCATATACTTGGCAAGGTATTTAAACATATTTAGACCACCCAAAACATAATTTAAGGTGGTGGAAATGAGCAAGGCAGAACCGAAACCTCAAAGTTATCAAATCATGTGTAAACTTCCTTTTTCATGTACATAGGTAACTAGTTTCTCTTGGAACAATTTTAGGACTTCAAAAATACCTTGGAAATCAATTTAACTTGTCAAGAACTTTCATAAAATACATGGGGCAGCAACTCTTTAATTTTACTCATGGTTGAAATCCTAAATATAAGAACATACTCAAAATACTTATAAATGTCACTTATGTTTAGGAAAAACCTAAAACATAAGCTATAGGCTCTTGTACTAATGAAAACTCATCCTAGAGTTCCCATAATCACATGGCCGAATGTATTATCAAGGGAATACCTCCTTGATTTAACTTTTCTCAAGATGAAATAGGCAAGTCTTTGAGCTTTAGTCATTTTAAGTGATGGCATAAATTTAAACGTGCTATACATTCCATTTTATTCTTCATTAGAGAGTAAAGTAAGAGCTTCAAAGTAAATATAAAATGCAAGAACTTGAAATTAAATATGCAAGGCTTGAAAGTAAATATGCAAGGCTCAAAGTAAATATGCAAAACTTGAAAGTAAATATGCAAGTTCAATTCTTTATTTTAGTGCTCTAGGCTCAAAGAACAATCGACTTTAAGGCCGAAATAGAAAGGCTTTGATATTATTTTACGTGATATGCAAGCTCTCATTTTAAATCTTTAAGTTCTTAAGTGATGACTTGAAATATAAACATGAAATGCAAAGCTTGGAATTTAAATGTGCATTATGCAAGTTCATTCCTTATCTTGGGGTTTAGTGATAGCATAGAAAATAAACGTGCTATGCAAAGCATAAAGTAAATGTGAATGCAAGTTACTTTTATCTTGTCTAGAGCTCTTGCAAGACTTTTAAAAAGAACATAGTTCCAACCCAAACCTCATCCTCACAAGAAAAGGAAACTACTAGTGCTAGAATACTCAAAATAAATCATAACCTTAAAGAACTTGGAAGTGGCCAAATCTCCATCATGGAGAATGAACTATTTTTAAACTCTAGGGACCAAGATCTTAATGATCTAAAACATCAACATCCTAAGTGTAACACCCCGATTTTTCTGTCCGAGGGAAATGACCAAAATGCCCCTGAGGTCATTTCCTGACCCGAGCTCGAGGGTAACCAACTCGGTCATCCTCGAAGGGTCAGCTCAATGTTTGAAGGGGATTGAATGGCCTTTGAATGCTTTCGGAAGCGAAAATCTCGTTTTCCGCAGTTTCGGGTCAAAATGATCAAAATACCCCTATAGCGTTTTTACGCGGGTAAAGGTGCCGTTTGAGCCCGGAACTTTCCCCAGAGGTTTAAAAACATGTTTTCATGTGTCTAGAGGTCTCTGTTCAAGTCCCGGTGGTCCCGGGCAGTTTTAGTGCAAAATTACGGTTTTGCCCCTAGAATAGTGCTTTTGAGCTTAATGACGTAATTAAGCGAACCTAAGCAATATTAGGCTCTAAACGAAGATTAATTTATTTCCCTAATTAATCTATAGTCAAAATAATTTATTAAAGTTAATTAGAACCTAAAATTGCTTAGATTAAACTTAAATCCCTTTTTAGAACTCAAGACTCCTAGTCTTGGAATCTTGAATAGTGTTTTCTCTCTCCAATTCCTTAAATCAAGGAAATGTGTCTAGAGTTGTTTAGACTCTAAATTGAGGATTTAACTCACTAATGGTGCAAGACCACTCCTTAATTATGTCTAGACCACCTTAATTATCCATTTCCCTTACCTAAACACTTTCTTACAAATTCCTAATCCTAAGCATAATCAAAGATACACCTAAACACAACTCTAAACCACAATTAAAATGCAAACTAATCCTCCCCATGGGCTGATGCATTTTCGGCCACATCCTCCCCTTTGACCTCATATTAAATTGTTTTCTCACTCAAAGAACCATGCTTGAGGCCATACCTTGAACCATACCTCACCATACCTTAAGCCATACCTCACCATGCCTCAAGAACACAATATCTCACCTCATGGAACACATGGAACCCTCCAATCTGCACCTCATATGGCCGAAGCCTTCATCAGCCTTCACACCCTCCATTTGTTTCATTTCTCTATAAATAGAATGCCTTGAGGAGCTTGCACCACTTTTAGATCATTTGCTAAGTTTAGGAAACACTCAAAGCTTTTCTTTTTCTCTCAAAGTTTTTGTGTTCTTCAAGTTCTTGGAGTTCCTCAAGTTCTTCATCTTCTTCATCTTCTTCTTCCATCTTCAAGTTCGTCACATCAAGTAGGGATTTTCTTTCATGTATTCTTTTCTTTAAAGTTCTTGTTTCAAGCTTGATGTTCATAGTTTCTCTTGTTTCTCTTTAGAACTTCATTTCCACTCCTTTTTCCTTTTCATTTTCGGCCATAGGCCTTGAAGAACAAAGGAATGAGAGCTTGATGATGAGAGTTTCATGATGATGTTCATCACTTGAAACAAACTCTAGAGCTTGATCTTTGTTCTTGAGCAAAAATGTTTTTAGTTTTTCTTGTCTTGAACTCTTAAGAACTTTAGCTTTGATGATGTTTTTAAATGGCTCTATGAACTCAATGATGAGGACTCATGATATTGGTGTTAATATATCACCAAGATCATGAACTCTAGAGTTTTAAAATGTTCCTTTTTCTTCTTGAAGATTTCGGCCATTTCCTTAAATTTTTCTAAGCTTCACAGTTTGATTTCCTAAAAATATTATGTTAAGTTGTAAAGAACTCTAAGCTTGACTTTACCTTGTTTGGATGAGTTTGGGTTATGGTTTAAATTCCTTTAAAGTCTTGTTAAGAGCTCTAGAAAGATAAAATGAACTTGCATAATTTATTTTATGCTTGCATTCATATTTACATTCTTACTATGCATCTTTACTTTCTAGCTATCACCTAAGAACATAAAGATTAAAATGGAACTTGTCTCATCACTTAATTTAATTCTCGAAGCCTTTCTATTTCAGCCTTAAAGTCGATTGTTGTTGGGCCTAGAGCACTAAAATAAAGAATTGAACTTGCATTACCACCTAATTAATTTCTCGAATGCCTATCTATTTCGGCCTTAAAGCCGATTGTTGTTGGGCCAAGAGCACTAAAATAAAGAATTGAACCATGCATATTTACCTTCAAGCTTGCATGTTTAAGTTTATGCCTCGCATATTTACTTTCAAGCTTGCACGTTTAAGTTATGCCTTGCATATTTAATTTTAAGTCATCACTTTACTTTGTAAGCAAGATTAAAAACAAAAAGCATGAGCACGTTTAGTTTATGTCATAACTTAAGAACCTAGAGCTCAAAGACTTGCCCATTTCATTCCAAGATAAAGTTAAATGTGAATGTATTCCTTGAATGAATAATTTCAGCCAAGTAGTGATGATGGACTTGCAATGAGTTTTCATCTAGCTACTAGGACCAATAGTCTATGTTTTAAGTTTTCCTTAAAGCTTTACAAATCTTTATAAGGTTATGTCATCACAAGTTGTGATTTTATTATCTTTTAGGGGATGGAATATGTTTTGGTCAGTGACCTAAGGCTTCACTTAGCCTCTTGATGAATTAAAAAGTTTTGCAAAGAGTTTTAGAAGTTCTAGAATGATTCCAAGAGAAACTAGTTAACTTATGTACCTAGAAATGTCAATTTAACTCTCTCATTTAAGTTGAATGTTTTCGGTTCTGATGTGATGAGTGTGATGCTGTATGATGATGTTTTGATGTGTTGGAATGTGTGAAATATCATGTGATGATGTAGAAGCGAACCTATGCATGATGGTAAGAAACTAGCTAACTAGAAATACCGTAAAGCTAGAATTTAACATAGTTTTGACCCATTTGTTTATGGAACTTTTCCAAACTGTTTTAATGGGGACATAATCAGATTTAGATTGTTTAGACATGAAAAACTTGGTATCATTTGAGTTAGAATTGAATTCTAGCACCTATGGGGAAACTAGTAACTAGAAAACTGTAAAAATGCAAATGTAGAACTCTTAGAACATTTAATTTTCTGGATTCTGTCCAGCACCCTTACAACATGATCAACATGATTAATAATTAGTCCTTAAGCATAGGAATGTCTCATAATTGATTTAGATTTAATATATAGTGCCTTCGGCGAAGACGGAACCGAGAAAGGGTCTAAAACGTAAGTTCTAGAACCCCATAAATACAAGTTAGAAATTCTGCCCTATGCTTTTCAGATTTAAGTATGAACATGAGGATTAGGAATGATGATTAATTATGAGCCCTTAGGTGCGTAAAGATATGAGCGACGGATGTAGAGCACTATATCTCAAGATTAAGACCCGTAAGGGTCAAAGCATAAGCTACCGTAAGGGTAAGCGTTTGGATGTTTTATGATGATGCATGAAGTATGCTAATGATGATGATGTTATTCATATGAGAAATTTATGAGGTTTTATGTTTATCTGGCATAAAACAAATTTGGAAGGAAATTCGGTGTAATGACCGTTAGGCCGCCGAATTTCCGACAAATTTGGGGACTTAAAGAAATTTTGAAAATTAAGGTACTAAGATGGGTTCTAGGATGACACCGGTTCGGCCGAGCACCTCCATAGAACTCATGTGACATCGGTACCATTTTATACTCTTAGGTGACACCGGTTCGGCCAAGCACCCCTAAGAGAATTGCCCCCTAACCCGTACTCAGATAGTCGGGATTTATGATTTATGATACGCTTATCGTTAAGTGGTAAGTAAGAACTAGTGACGACTAGTTAAGGTATGAGCTCATAACCTAGATGTATGACACGTTCTGGGTGACACCGGTTCTGCCAAGCACCCCCAGTTCGATTGTCTTTTAGGGTGGCCTATGAGGAAGAGAAGTTTCATGATTATGATTATGTCACTAAGTTTTGTCCCATATGAATGTTACTATTGCCACTTTATGCCACCAAGAATGATGATGCTTGATGTTATGTTTTATGTATGTGCATTAGGTAGTGCCATGCATACATTTTCTATTATGTTGCATTCATGACATTAAGATCATCCTAAAATGAATGGACCTTGGCTAAAATATATTTTAAAGTTTAAAATGAACCTAATACATGCTCAGTCATTTTGTATAAATAAACCCAAGGTTCCTGAGGACGTAGATGATGACACCTAGGTAGTAGGAGGCCCTACTGAGATTCTTTAGCAAGATTCTCACTCCTCTACCTCTTTCTTTTCCGTCACGTCTTGAGATGGCGACGCTCGTGGTGTTCGTGGACACGCCGACATGGGAGGTGCACCATGACCCGGACCACGGGTCATTCCATTTTGTGGGTCGATGTACGGTTAGAGTATTCATGTTTATGGGTCGACCCTTCACTCCCCCTGTACATTCCCATCAAGCCCCCCCGCTTTCACCTTTTGGCGATGACCTGGTGTTCGAGCGCCAAGACGTCCCTAGAGGAGAGAGGCTACGCCTGCACTCCCATCATCCACATCTGCCGCCGAGACTCCCCAAGATGTGCCCTCTGTTCGCCGCCTTTTCGGAGACGGATCCTTCCGAGGATTCGGCAACCCAGGCACCCTCCGAGGGATCTTCCCCCTCCATACCTATGGACTTTGGAGAGGATAGAGAGCCCACCGTGACTCAGCCGAGGCGTGCACGACGGCACGGAGATGCAGCCATACCCCGGGGCTCACACTCGATCCCCGCTCCGCCTCTTCACGCCCGAGGAGCTCGCCCAGTTTCCTGGATATCTGCCTCGATCACGAGATAGTCGCCAGTAGGAGGCCGTGGATGGCCCGAGTTAGAGCACACACCACTTAGATGGGGATAAACCTTCTTTTGTTTAAAGGTTTCCCATTAGATGCACTCGGGTAGGGGAGTAGATTATGTTTATGCTTATGTTGTACTTTCTTTTTATGCATTTCCCTTGTACTAAATTAAGACCCACACTTATAAGTGGGCAAGTTATATATATATGAGATGATATTCAGTGATGTTCATGTTGTGCCTCATGTTATGATGTTGTGAGATAATTGTTTCACTTTACACGGTTTACCGCTTATCGCATCACGCGGCTCTCACTTTGTTTTTCAAAAAAATATTACCCGTACTTTCTGCTAAGTAATTCAAAGATAAATGAGAACTATGATGTAATGTAATTAATGATTAACCTAAATATGTTCTAGAGTATTGGGTTAAAAATTAGGATGTTACACTAAGCCCTCATCATTGAGTACATAGCTTCCTCCAAAACCAACATTTAAACAAAGTTCATGCTAGAGAAGAAAGCAAAACCGAAACCATGCTTGGTTTAAAGTTAAAGTTTCAAGCTTTAGAGTTTGTTCATGTGACAAGCATCAAAATAAAACCCTCATCATCAAGCTTTCATTTTTCCAAGCCTTAGAAACTCTCATGGCCGAAAATATGAAAGAAAAAGGAAAGTCCAAGAAGTGTTCAAGAGAAACATAAACTCTTCCTTTACTTATCCTTGAAAAGGGATAAAACTTTCCTTGTGAAAAATTCAAGCTTTAGGGGTTGTTGAGTGACAAACACCCTCATCATCAAGCTTTCATTTTTCCAAGGGCCAAAGGCCTTCATGGCCAAATCATAAAGGAGAAAAGAAAAGTTCAAACATTCAAGAGAAACATAGCCTCATTCTTGACTAAACTTGTAAAAGATGAAACTTTTCTTTAAGAAAAACTCAAGCTTTAGATGTCTCATGTCAGATGAAATCATGGTCACCTTTAGAGAGCACTCATCATCAAGCTATCATGCTCAAGGCCTTGTGTAACATCCTAATTTTTAACCCAAAACTCTAGAACATATTTAGGTTAATCATTAGTCTATTACTCTTTTAGTCTCATTTTTCAAAACCTTTCATTAAAATACTTAGCGGAAGATACGAATAAATTTTTCTTTTTCAAAACTTGAAAAACAAAACGCGAGCCGCGCGCTAACCTAACGTTTGTCATAACCACCTCGTGCAAGAAAAGTAATCACACCATTCATAAATATGAAACATAACATCATTCATAACAATCATAATATCGTCACTCCTTCATAAATACATAAATTACTAGCATCATTGTACCATTATTTACACCAAAATATGCCTATTTATATTGTAACACCCTGATTTTCTCTAAGCGTAAAAATGACCAAAATGCTCTTGAGGTCATTTTTACCTGAAAATCGAGGACGGCCGACCTCGACCATCCTCATAGGGCTATTGTAATGTTTGAAGGGGATTATATGTGATGGCGTGTTTAATAGAGCAGAAGAATCTCATTTTTGAGGTTTCTGTGTATAAATGACCAAAATACCCTTACAGTAATTTAAGGCAGATTTAAGTTCCGTTTTGACCCGGACTTTGCCCGGAGGTTCAAAACAATGATTTTAAGGCATGAACTACGTTTGTTTAAGGTTTGTTTAAGTCCCGGTGGTCCCGGGCAATTTTTGAGTAAAATTACGATTTTACCCATGCTTAGTGCATTTTGGGCTTAATGAGTTATCTAACTCAGAACCTAGGCGATTTTAGGCTCTAATTGAAGGTTAATTAATTTCCATAATTAATCTAGAGCCAAAATCATTATTTAAAACTAATTGGAACCTAGAATTGTTTAAGGAAATTTAGAACTCTTTTCTAAATTCTTTTCTTTCTTTTAAAAGAAAAAGCAACTATGAATAGTATTTTCACTATTCACACTCCCTTTCCCAATGACACTCTCTTTTCAAAGAAAGTTGTCACTCTCAAATAATCATGATCACATTTGAAAAATATATGTCATTCAAAATTCAAAAGAATAAATTGTTTATGTTGTCACTCAAAGCTTTCAATCAAGCTTCATAATCAATCATACCTTCCATACTTTCTTCCATACCTTTGAATGACAACACATATAGATATTTTATCTTGTGGCCATGAAATTTTCTCTCCCTTGGCCCTATAATTTTCAGCCACTTCCCCCAAGAATTCAAAAGAATTTTATTTTATATAGTAAGTTGTCTTTCAAGCTACCCTATGACCTATGCCTACCCATGGTTTCAATCACACCAAGAATGACCACACAAGAAGATATTTCTCTCTTCCTTCTTCAAGAAGCTTCAACCAACTCCCCCTTCACTCCTTCATTTGCCTATAAATACACCACACTCCACAACTCCATCACTTTTGCATCCTTCTCCAAAGTCTCAAACTCTCTCATTTCCTTCTCTCAAGCTTTCTCACTTTTCTCTCAAACTCTCAAAGAGTTCCTCAAGCTCAAGTTCTCTCCTTCATTTTCAAGACACAAGGTAGGGAACTCTTTCCAAATATATCTTTGATTCTTATGCTTGAATCTTGATTGGGAGATAATGAATGGTTGAGCTTCTATGTTGCTTCCTTTTTGGTTTCTTCCTTTTCCTCCCCCTTAGTTTTTGGCCTCAAGGCCTTGAATATGATGGCTTGATGATGAGTGTTCTCTAGATGTGACCATGAGTCCATCTCTCATGAGACCTCTAAAGCTTGAGTTTTCTTAAAGAAAGTTTCATTCTTTACAAGTTTAGTTAAAAGAGTTTATGTTTCCCTTGAACATTTTGGATCTTCTTTCTTCTTCTTCTCATGTCTTCGGCCATGGAGCCTTTTTACATGGGAAAAATGTAAGCTTGATGATGAGAGCTTCATGTTGATGTTCGTCACATGAACAAACTCTAAAGCATGAAACTTTGGCCCTAAACCAAACATGGTTTTGGTTTTGGTTTTGCTTTCTTCCTTATCATGAATTTTGTTAAATATTTGTTTTGAAGGAAGCTATGTACTCAATGATGAGGACTTAGGATATTGATGCTTGGATCATCAAGATCTTGGTCCTTAGAGATTTAAAAATGGTTCCTTTCTTTTGTTAAGATTCGACCACTTTCATGATTCTTGAAGTCAAGTTTTCTCTTGATGCCTTGGTACTAATGGTTTTTCTTTTCTTGTAAAGATGAGTTTTGGGTTGGGACTATGTTCCCTCTTAAAGCCTTGTAAGAGCTCTAAACAAGATATAAAAGTAACTTGCATTCACGTTTATGTTTATGCTTTGCATGACACGTTTATTTTCTATGCCCTCACTAAATCCCAAGATAAAGAATGAACTTGCATTATGCACGTTTAAATTCCAAGCTTTGCATCTCATTTTATATTTCAAGTCCTCACTAAACTCAAAGAATGAAAATGGATATGCACCTCATATTTACTTTGAGTTATCACTTTACTTTCTAAAGGACTCTAAAATGAAATGCATAACACGTTTATTTTATGTCATCACCTAAGATACTAGATCTCAAAGACTTGCCCATTTCATCTTGAGAAGAGGTTAACCATGGAAACATTCTTGGAATGTACATTTTGGCCATGTGATGATGATGGCTCCAAGATGAGTTTTCATTAGTC
This sequence comes from Dalbergia cochinchinensis, assembly GCA_031216125.1. Classification (NCBI taxonomy): domain Eukaryota; kingdom Viridiplantae; phylum Streptophyta; class Magnoliopsida; order Fabales; family Fabaceae; genus Dalbergia; species Dalbergia cochinchinensis. Next base: position 25,646,025 of record CM062375.1, on the reverse strand, counting down.
ACAAGAGCCTATAGCTCATGTTTTAAGTCTTTTTAAAACATAGGTTGTACTCAAAAGCATTTTGAGTATGTTCTTATATTTATGAGGGTTTTGACAAGTTAAAATGATTGCTAAGATGTTTTTGAAGTTCAAAATTGTTCCAAGAGAAACTGCCCACCATAAGCATTTCAAATGAATGACTCAGATATGTTCAGACCTGCGTTTTTCGTGTTTTTAAGATGCTGGTAATCGATTATACAGCCTATGTAATCGATTACCAGAAAGCCCGGATGAGCTCAAACATGAACTTTTGCCCAAAGTAATCGATTACTATATAGTGTAATCGATTACACATTCTGGACTCTAGTAATCGACATCGAATCATGTAATCAACTACCCAGATGTTCTAGGGGCCCAGCAAAGTGTTTTTAAACAAAGTAATCGATTACAAGTTCCATGTAATCGATTACCAGAACCCCCTATCTTCCATGTTTTGGAATTCGAAGTGTAATCGATTACGATACTTATGTAATCGACACGTAACTCCAAGTTCACAAACAGAATGCCTTCGATTCGATGACTTGCAAATTATGACCTTACTTTGCTTGAATCTGGGAATTTTTATGACATGAGTTTATGCTTTAGCCTAACATGAATATATGATCTTATGTTAGATTTCAAGCATGATCAAGTTAAACGGCTTATTGCTCTTGTTTACTATATGATGATTTTTGCTCCATGTTTCAAGTGTGATGATGCTATGTGAGTTATTGCTCTTGAATGATGATTGTATCATTTGCATGTTATGGTACCCTTTAGAACCTTAAAGATGCCTATGTTAGAATTACACGATATGTGTGACATGCATGGAATATGTAGCATCTTACTATGACTTGAACTATGAGAAAATGATCCTTTGGAACCATCAAACTATAGGTGGGGATGAGGTGATTCATATGTAACATGCATGAACTATGGGCATCTTGTCCTAACATGCTAAGACTTAAGGTGACATTGAACTATGAGAAAATGATCCTTTGGAACCATCAAACTATAGGTGGGGATGAGGTGATTCTATGCCCCCTAGACCCGTACTTTAAGTCGGGATTTTTAACTTATCACAATGTGATAAGTCTAGATGCTAGTGACGACTAGCGTGGTATGAGCTCATAACCTAGAGATTTCTCAAAAGGGATAATATGTCAACGTCACCTAAGTAACCAAGTTAAGCTACCATGCACCATGTTTTAAGTACCAAGATCTACGTTCCATGATTCATGTTTTATGTACCATGCACTATGTATCAAGTTCCATGTTTTATGATCTATGATTTTATGACCCACGTATCATGCACTATATCTATGAATGCTATACTTGTTAAAAAGCTAGTACTGTTTGCATAGAGTATTGACATGCATATCATAAAGAAGCATGATGCATTCATTACAAGACTCATGATAAAATGAACGGGCCTCGGTAATGGATGTTTAGAACTTAATAAATGAATCTTTGCATGTTCACAATTTCATAATTAAACCTGAGGTTCCTGAGGACGATGATGATGACACGTGTGTGAAAAGGGGATCCCTACTGAGATTCTTGTATAAGATTCTCACCCCCTATCTTCTTTTTCCATCTTCGTCTTCAGACAAGGTTGATACGACGCCTGCGGATTGCTCTTAAGTGTCGACGTGGAAGTGCTTGAAGGTCGAGATCGGAGGAGTGTAGCGGAAACGAGGACATAGTCTAAGTATACCATAAGTTATGTGTGGTTTTTGAGTTGTTGCATGCCCAACCTTTAAAGGTGGGCAGGATATGTTTAACGTGGCATTATGGTGGGATGTCCCTATGTCACTAATACTATTAATGTTTGACTCGATATTTAATGTTAATGTTACATGATGATGTGTCGATGGTTGTTCGGTGTTTCTGTTCATGTTATTCTTTCATGTTTACGCTTCACGGTACGCAAGGCTCATGTTTTGTTTATGTTTTCAAAAAAAAAAAATTCTACCCATATTTTCCGCTAAGTATTTTAAAGAAAGGTCTTAAAGAATAAGGCTAGAAGAGTAATGGACTAATGGTTAACCTAAATACGTCCTAGGAGTATTGGGTTAAAATTAGGATGTTACATATATGAAGTGATGCTTATCTACCTGTGAGGTTGGATGAGTATCAATTCAAAAGCTAAACTACCTATGCGTCCGCGGCGATCCCCTACTCCATTTGTTGGTGTGACCCTTGAGCACGAGCCTTAGAAGAAGTCACGAACCTCGTTGTAATCCTCGTCTAGAGACGACACGGAAGATAAGGAAGGGATGAGAAACTTATTCAAGATTCTCAGTAGGGATTCCCGACTCTAACACGAGTGTCATCGTCGTCGTCCCCAGCCACCTCGGTTTTAATTATGAAAAAGGTGTACATGCATAAGGTTCGGTTTTAAGCTTTCCAAATCTAATTATCCGAAGTGGGTGTCTTTTAGTATGAGTCTTAATGGCATGAATGCAACAGAAATTTGAAGAATGCATGACAATACCATATGCACATTAACACGAAAGTTGTAATACTTGGGCAAATCATAAGGAAACATAAATCATATATGTGGCATAAAAGGCATAGTACTTTTCATGTGACATCTTTCTCATAATTAAAACTCTTAAGTTCTTTTTCTTAAAGACCACCCTCTTAACATATCCACCAAAAGTCCAACCGATTCACCTGCCCGGCGATAACTGTCACCAAACTACGTCTCACCTATCGCCTAGGAATGAGCTCAATCCTAACTAGTCGTCACTAGATTTAATATGGGCTAATAGAGGGGGTTTACATAACTTTCTTGGATCACCTATCTTAGGATCATTTCCTTCTTTGAAACGCTCTACTCGTATCTAGTACACAGTGAATTGTCCGCTTTGGCAAGCTCAATGTCAATACCCTCACGGATTTGTTTCCTCCCCACCATAGCGGGAGAAATGTGTCTCAGTGTTCTGTTACATCTGTTCTGGCTGAACCGGTGTCACCCAAGAGTTTTCACAAACTTTTCTCAAATTCTCAAGTTTGATGGGAAATTCGGCAGCGTAACGGCATACACCGGATTTCCTTCAAACTTGCTTTATGCCACGAAACATATAGAGCATGCATAGCCATTCAACATCAACATAAGGCATCATATCCATCGTATGCATCGTAAGCATCATAATATCATAATTTTACATAACGCATCATGGCGGGAGCATCAACACATCAATACTATACACTCTCATCAGAGATCACATGCTCAAGTTGTTCTCGTAATAAAACATATATCCTCATGAATTCCTCATATGAATAACATCATCATCATTTACATACCACGTACATCATCATAGAACATTCAAATGCTTACCCTTACGGTAGCTTATGCCTTGACCCTTACGGGTCCTAATCTTGAGATATAGTTCTCTAACATTTGTCATTCATATTTTATGCACCTAAGGGCTCATAATTAATCATCATTCCTTATTCTCATATTCATACTCAAATCTGAAAAGCATAGGGTAGAATTTCTAACTTGTGGTTACGGGGTTCTAGAACTTACGTTTTAGACCCTTTCTCGGTTCCGTCTTCGCCTAAGGCGCTATAAATTAAATCTAAATCAATTATGAGATGTTCCTATGCTCAAGGACTAATTATTAATCATGTTTATCATGTTGTAACTTTGCTGGACAGAATCCAGAAAACTAAATGTTCTAAGAGTTCTACATTTACATTTTTACGGTTTTGCAATTACTAGTTTCCCTATAGGTGCTAAAATTCAATTCTAATCCAAATGTTATCAAGTTTTTCATGTCTAAACAATCCTAATCTGATTGTTCTCCCACTAAAACAGTTTGGATAGGTTCCAAAAACAAATGGGTCAAAACTATGTTAAAATTCTAGCTTTACGGTATTTCTAGTTAGCTAGTTTCTTACCTATTATGCATAGAATCATTTCTACATCATCATATGATATTTTCACACATTCTAACACATCAAAACATCATCATACAGCACCATATTCATCATATCAGAACCAAAAACATTTAACTTCAGTAAAGGATTTAAATTGACATTTCTAGGTACATAAGTTAACTAGTTTCTCTTGGAATCAATTTAGAATTTCTAAAACTCTTTGCAAATCATTTTAATTCATCAAGAGGCTAAGAGAAGCCTTTGGTCAGTGACCAAAGTATATTTCATCTTCTAAAAGGGAATAAAATCACATCTCATGATAACATAACCTTGTAAAAATTTGTAAAGCTTTAATAAAAACTTAGAACATAGACTATTAGACCTTGTAGCTAGATGAAAACTCATTGCAAGTCCATCATCACTACTTGGCCGAAAACATGCATTCAAAGAATGGTTTCACATTAAACTTCAACTTGGAATGAAATGGGCAAGTCTTTGAGCTCTAGGTTCTTAAGTTATGACATAAAATAAATGTGCTCATGCTTTTCATTTTTAATCTTTGCTTACAAAATAAAGTGATGACGTAAGATAAATATGCAAGGCATAAACTTAAACGTGCAAGCTTGAAAGTAAATATGCGAGGCATAAACTTTAAACGTGCAAGCTTGAAAGTAAAGATGCAAGGTTCAATTCTTTATTTTAGTGCTCTTGGCCCAACAACAATCGACTTGAAGGCCGAAATAGATAGGCATTCGAGAAATTAATTAGGCGATAATGGAAGTTTAATTCTTTATTTTAGTGCTCTAGACCTAACAATAATCGACTTTAAGGCCGAAATAGATAGGCTTTGAGAATTAAATTAAGTGATTATGCAAGTTCCATTTTAATCTTTATGTTCTTAGGTGATAGCTTGAAAGTAAAGATGCATAGCAAGAATGTAAATTTAAATGCAAGCATAAAATAAGTTATGCAAGTTCATTTTATCTTTCTAGAGCTCTTAACAAGACTTTAAAGGAACATAAACCTCAACCCAAACTCATCAAACTAAGACAAAGTAAAGTCTAGAGTTCTTAGAACCCAAAACAACATCTTTAGAAAATCAAACCATAAGGCATATAAAAGGAAAGGAAATGGCCGAAACATCTAGGCAAGAAAAGAAATATTTGAAACTCTAGAGTCCATGATCTTGATGATATATTAATACCAACATCATGAGACCTCATCATTGAGTCCTTAGAATCAATTTAAAACACCATCAAAACTAAAGTTCTCAAGAGTTCAAGAAAGGAAAAACTAGAAACATTTTTACTCAAGAACAAAGATCAAGCTCTAGAGTTTGTTTCAAGTGATGAACATCATCATGAAACTCTCATCATCAAGCTCTCATTTCTTTGAACCTCAAGGCCCATGGCCGAAAATGAGAAAGAAAAGGAAAGGAAAAGAAGTTCTAAAAAGAATCAAGAGAAACTATGAACATAAAGCTTAGAACAACAACTTTAAAGAAAGGAATACTTGAAAGAAAATCCCTACTTGATGTAATGAACTTGAAGATGGAAGAAGAAGATGAAGATGATGAAGAACTTTGAAGAACTTGAAGAACACTAGAACTTTGAGAGAAAAGAAAAGCTTTGAGTGTTCCTAAACTTAGCAAATGATCTAAAAGTGGTGCAAGCTCCTCAAGGCATTCTATTTATAGAGAAATGAAACAAATGGAGGGGGTAAGGGGCTGAAGGGGTTTCGGCCATGAGGGTGCAGAATGGAGGCATCCATGAGTTCCATGAGGTGAGATAATGTGGTCTTGAGGCATGGTGAGGTATGGTTCAAAGTATGGTGAGGTATGGTTCAAAGTATGGTGAGGTATGGTTCAAGGTATGGCCTCAAGCATGGTTCTTTGAGTGAGAAACAATTCAACATGTGTGGTCAAAGGGGAGAGATGGCCGAATATGCATCAGCCCATGTGTGGTTGTGTTTGCATTTTAATTGTGGTTTAGAGTTGTGTTTAGGTGTATCTTTGATTATGCTTAAGATTAGGAATTTGTAAGAAAGTGTTTAGGTAAGGAAAATGGATAATTAGGGTGGTCTAGACATAATTAAGGAATGGTCTTGCACCATTAGTGAGTTAGATCCTCAATTTAGAGTCTAAACAACTCTAGACACACTTCCTTGATTTAAGGAAGTGAAGAGAGAAAACACTATTTAAGATTCCAAGACTAGGAATCTTGAGTTCTAAAAAGGGATTTAAGTTTAATCTAAGAAATTTTAGGTTCTAATTAACTTTAATAAATTATTTTGACTCTAGATTAATTAGGGAAATTAATTAATCTTCGTTTAGAGCCTAATATTGCTTAGGTTTGCTTAATTACATCATTAAGCTCAAAAACACTATTCTAGGGGCAAAACCGTAATTTTGCACTAAAACTGCCCGGGACCACCGGGACTTGAACAAGAGACCTCTAGACACATGAAAACGTGTTTTTAAACCTTTGGGGAAAGTTTCGGGCTCAAACGGCACCTTTACCCGCGTAAAACGCTATAGGGGTATTTTGGTCATTTTGACCCGAAACTGTGGAAAACGAGATTTTCGCTTCCGGAACCACTCAAGGGTCATTCAATCCCCTTCAAACATTGAGTTGGCCCTTCGAGGACTGCCGAGTCGGCCATCCTCGAATTCCGGGCCGAAAATGACCTCAGGGGCATTTCGGTCATTTTCCACTCAGACAGAAAATCGAGGCGTTACACCTTGAGGCCAAAAATCAAAGAAAAGAAAAGGAAGAAACCGAAAAGAATAAGCAACATGGAGGTTCCACCTTCATCATTTCCCAAGAAGATTCAAGCATGAAACCAAAGATATATTTAGAAGGGTTCTCTACCTTGTGGTTTTCGAAAAAAGAAGAGGAAAAACTTGAGCTTGAAGAACTCTTGGAAGCTTGAGAGAAAAAGAAGTGAGAAAGCTTGAGACTTATAGAGATTTTGCAAGAAGTGAGCAAAGGAATGAGTTGTGTGGTGTTGTGTATTTATAGGCAAATGAATCATGAAGGAGTGGAGGGAAAGAAGTTGGCCGAAACTTCTTGAGGAAGAATGAAGAAAAATATCTCTTGTGTTGTCATTCATGGTGTCATAGGTCATAGGTCTTAGGGTGGCTTTGATGGACAATGTGATTGACTACATAAAATATCATTCTTTTGAATTTTTGGGGGGGAAAAGTGGTTGAACATCATAAGACCATGGGAGGGAAGATTTCATTCAATTTAATCATATACTAATGGAGTGTTTAGGAGTAAACAAGGTTAGGTCACTAATTAAGGTTGTGTAACCAAGTGTTTAGGTGAACTAATTAGGTAATTAGGACCCTAATAACTTAGACTAAGAGTACTATTGTAGGATTGATGGAGTCAAACTCCTATGACCATTGATTGAAATGTGACAACTTTTCTTGGGAATGAAAGTATTCTTGGGAATGTGAGCATAAATAGTGAAAACACTATTCATAGTTGCTTTTTCTTTAAAGAAAGAAAAGAATTAGAAATGAGTTTTAAATTTCCTTAAGCAATTTTAGATTCTAATCAATTTCAAATAATTATTTTAGCTCTAGATTAATTAAGGAAATTAATTAACCTTCCATTAGAGCCTAATATTGCTTGGATTTGAGTTAAGTAACTCGTTAGTCGTAAAATGCACTAAGCGGGGGTAAAATCATAATTTTTACCAAAAGTTGCCCGGGACCTCCGGGACTTAAACAAACATAGTTCATGCCTTAAAACATCATTTTTGATCTCTGGGACAAGTCCAGGTCAGAGTCAAAACTTAAAACTGCCTTAAATCAAGTTAGGGGTATTTTGGTCATTTGTGCACAGAAACCTCAGAAATGAGATTTTTCTGGCTTGTTAACATTCATAAACATATAATCCCCTTCATATATCATAAAAGCCTTGTGAGGATGGCTAAGGCCGGTCGTCCTCATGTTTCAGGTGAAAATGACCTCAGGGGCATTTTGGTCATTTAAAAGTTTAGAGAAAAACGGGGCGTTACAAATTTGCCGCTGAACATGAAGAAGAAGAAATTGCTAAAGCCCAAAGGAGTTCTACAAGTTTGGTGAGGTTGAGTGTAATGCCCCAAATTTTACTACTGTGTAAAATAACCAAAACACCCCTAGGTCATTTTTGCACGAGATTTACGGCCGAAATAGTCTAGGCCATCTTCAATAGGACATTTTGATATTAGAATAACATTATATGAAGATTAAATAGCAATATGTGCAAGAATTGCAATTTTCATTTTTTCAGTGTACAAATGACCAAAATGCTTCTGAGGTTATTTTTGCCCCGAAATCAAAGACGGCCAGTTCAGGCTATCCTCAAGGGCTTAGTTTTAAGCTTGAAGGGGGTTATATGTGTTATGGATGTTGTAAAAGTGAAAATATCAACTTCGAGTTTTTACTATACGTGAAATTACCAAAATACCCTTGTGATAATTTCACACGATATTAAGTAATTTCTGAACCCGGTCATCACCCCAGTGTTTAAAATGTTTATTACAAATGTTCTAGGGAATTTTTATGTGAAATTACCATTTTACCCCTAGTTAGTGCTAAATGAGCTTATTTATGTAATCAAGTAAATATAGGCAATGTCAGACTTTAATTAAAGATAAATTAATTTTATTTATTTACCTTGAGTCAAAATAATTATTTGAGGTAATTTTAAAGTATAAGATTATTTTAGAAAAGATTAATTTTCTTTCTTAATTAAAAATGATTCTTAAGGCACATAATAGGAAATTAGTATATTATATTTCTTTGTCTAAAAAATAAAATATATTTTTTTTATTACTTCAAATTATTAGCACTAAAAATTACATTACATATGTTGGCCATTTAATTTTGTAATGGAGCACCTTAAATATTTGATTATTAAGCACTTACTCTAGTTTATCATTTTTTTTTCCATTAACAAAAAATTACACTAAATACATGACTTACCATTAAAAAAAAGAATGAAAAAAATCACTCCTCATTGTGCTGAATAGCCGTGACCTCCATCAAATTCACTATAAATATGTGCTCTTCCAAGTCCTAATTCACTCACAAACATTCATTCTTACCATTTACATTTTTTTTTGTTATAGTCTTATTCACAAAAATTAGTCAAAAATCATCTCTTCTCTCTCTAAACACAAAGCTCTCTTCTTCTTCCTTTTCCACCTCCAAGAAGCTTCACCCTCAACCTTCATCCAAGTTCTCAAGCTCAAACAAACACATATCCACCATAGATCAACTCCTAAGCATCTAAACTTTCCATTTATAAACACAACAACACAAGAAAAATCCCTCCTCTATTCCAACATCACTTGATGGAAACCATCACTAGCATTAGGATCAGATTTTTGGTTCCTATTGCTCATAGAAGATCAAGCTCTATCCTTTGTAAATAAAGAACAACTTGATAGGGATTTTATTTTATGTTCTTTCCTTCAATTCTTCCTAATAATTTCTGATTTATGGCTTGATGATGACACCATGAAATAAGGTTCTTGGAACCATGATGATAAAGGACTCTAAAGCCCACTTCCTTTGTTAAGATTAATTGAGGTTAAAGAGTTTAATTCTTTAAAAGTTTTGAGCTTAACAACACAATAAACGAACTTGCATCCATGTTTATGTTTCAAGCTTTGCATAATCATGTTGAATTTCAAGTCATCACCTTAAATCTTGAAGATAATAATATGGATTTGCATTTTTATGTTTAAATTCCAAGTAATGCATTTCATATTTATATTTCAAGTTATCATCTAAATTTTGAAGGTCTAAAAATGAACTTGCATCTTCATTTTATATTTCAAGTATTGCATATTCATATTTATATTTCCAAGTTATCACCTTATAATGATAAAGATTAAAAATGGAATTGCATAGCATGTTTATGATTCTTGTTATCACCTAAATCTCTAAAGCTCAAAACTTACCTCTTTAATCTTAAATAAGAATTTTTATTATGGATATATTTAAATTATGTTATTTTCAGCCTCTTGATGTTCTTGGTATTGAAGTTGGTTTACTTTATTTTCAAGGCTTTGATCTTGTCTTTAAATTACTCAAAAAACTTTTATTAGAATTAGAAATTCAAATAAGTTAAAGATTGTGCTTTTTCAAGCTTTTGGGATGAAAGATTTAAGTGACTAACCTGATTTAAATAAAATGGTTAGTGTAACACCCCGATTTTTTGTCTGAGTGGAAAATGACCGAAATGCCCCTAAGGTCATTTTCGGCCCGGAATTCGAGGATGGCCGACTCGGCAGTCCTCGAAGGGCCAACTCAATATTTGAAGGGGATTGAATGACCCTTGAGTGGTTCCGGAGGTGAAAATCTCATTTTCTGCAGTTTCGGGTCAAAATGACCAAAATACCCTTATAGCGTTTTACGCGGGTAAAGGTGCCGTTTGAGCCCGAAACTTTCCCCAGAGGTTTAAAACCATGTTTTTACATGTTTCAAAACATCTGTTTGAGTCCCGGTGGTTCCGGGTAGTTTTAGTGCAAAATTACAATTTTGCCCCTAGAATAGTGTTTTTGAGCTTAATGACGTAATTAAGCAAACCTAAGCAATATTAGGCTCTAAACGAAGATTAATTAATTTTCCTAATTAATCTAGAGTCAAAATAAATTATTAAAATTAATTAGAACCTAAGATTGCTTAGATTAGATTTAAATCCCTTTTCTAAAACTCAAGATTTCACTCTTGGAATCTTGAATAGTGTTTTCTCTTTTCAATTCCTTAAATCAAGGAATTGTGTCTAGAATTGTTTATACACTAAAATGAGTTTATAACTCACTAATGATGCAAGAACACTCTTTAATTATGTCTTGACAACCTTGATTACCCATTTTCTCACCTAAACACTTTCTTACAAATTCCTAATCTTAATCCTAATCAAAGATACACCTAAACACAACTCTAAACTACAATTAAAATGCAAGAAATCCTCCCCCCATGGCTGATGCACATTCGGCCTCTCTCTCTCAATTACCACACATGTTGAATTGTTTCTCACTCAAAGAACCATGCTTGAGGCCATACCTTGAACCATACCTCACCATACTTTGAACCATACCTCACCATGCCTCAAGACCACATTATCTCAACTCATGGAACTCATGGGTTCCCTCCCCATCTGATGGCCGAAGCCTCCCCCTCCATTTGCACCCTTCATTTGTTTCATTTCTCTATAAATAGCTTGCTTGGGTGAACTTGTATCATTTTGGGTTCATTTGCAAAGTGTAAGTTTTCAAAGAAACACTTCAAAGCTTTCTTTTCTCTCAAGTTCAAGCCTTCAAAGTTCTTCAAGTTCTTCATCTTCTTCTTCCATCTTCAAGAACATCACACCAAGTAGGGATTTTGTAACACCCTAATAATTAACCAAATACACCTAGGTTGAATCTGATTAATGACTAGACTTTACTCCTTGCTTTGGTTCTTTCTTCATAATTTGAAAATACTTAGTGAAATTACGAGCTATTTTTTTTTTAAAAAAACATAATTGAAAACGTGAGCCGAGTACAACGTGAACGAGTAAGAGGAGTATAATAAGACATTTAAGAATATATCACATCATATCACTTTGGCTCCATCATATAACATCCATAAGCACATTATAACATATATTTACATACAATAACCTCACTCAAAGGGTGGGTTATGATCATACATCATTGTCTTATGCAAACCCATAAAAGAAAGTATACATAAGGAAATACATGCCCCTAAACTAGATAACTCCATAAGCCGGAAGGTTACCCAAAAATTAGGGTGCATGAACACACATAAATGTACTAAGAACCTTCTATGGCCACTGTCCTGGAAATGGGGGAATAAATCCGATCCACTGATGAGCTCCCTCGGGAGGGGACACACGAGATGCACCAGGGTGGGGTCGCATAGACGGCCTTCTTACTAACCTCGGCTGAACAACTGTTTCCTTACTACCCTCTCTTACACGTGTGGGAGTAGGAGCAGAGCTCTCAGAATATACATGAGTAGGAGTGTCCTCTGAAGGATCAGTTTCATAATATCTCGTCTCGGGAACATACTCTGGAAATCCATGGATAGCAGATGAAGCGGGATAAGAACGTAACATCCTTTCATCAAGTGGACGTGCATGTTCGAAAACCATTTCATCGCCATAGGGAGAAGTAGGAGAAAATCGATAACTAGGGACAGGATGTGCAAATGGACGACCTATGTAAATAAAAACACGAATGCAAGACCTCCTTTCAAAATGATACGAGCGATGCACAGGATCATAGTGGAATTCCCAAGTAGGGGTATCAACGAACAGGATGAATGTCACCATTTGAATTTGGAGACAATGATGGAAATAAAGAAAAGGGAGTGAGAATCTTGCTAAAGAATTCTCAGTAGGGTACCTCCTTCTACAGTGTCATCATCAAAGTCCCCAGGAACCTCGGGATTATTCTAAAATAGTGAGCATGCAAAGATTCATTTTAAGTTCGGACAAATACTTAACCGAGGTACATCAATTTTTAATCATGTGTCTTATAATGCATCATAATCTTAACATGTCATATTTACAATGAACTTTTCCTTTATCATTACATCATATTCCTCATCATCATTATCAAAATAACATGCATAAAAGAACGTCATATAATATTAGCTACACATGGACACAGTGCACATATTTCATTTCTTTAGTGTCTTAGGTGACTTAAAATCTTATCATCATCAATATTTTCCTTGGGCCACCCTATACTCCACCCTTTTAGGAGTAATTAAGGTTATGAGCTCATACCTTACTAGTCGTCACTAACATATACTTATCGCTTTTGATAAGCTAAAGTCCCGACTCTACCCTTTTGAGAGAACGGGTTAGGGGGCTAAAATCACCTTTTCACCACCTATAGTCTGATGGTTCCAAAGGATCATTTTCTTATAAGTTTAAGTCACCATTAAATCTTTGCATGTTATATCACAATACAATTCATAAACATCATAGCATTTTCTCATTTATAGTCTTAAGCTAGAATAATATATATATCAACTATAATCATGCATCTGGGAGATTCCCAGGAAAGAGAGGTGGGTCACAATGGACACGGTTAAATACCAAGTCTTTCCTTAGCCAGAACCTTTCCAAATTACACTTTTACAATGATACACTTTCTTCTAGCAACAAAGGTAAATTTTACATAATAAAGAATATTTCATGCATAAGCATTCTCATTATTTGCAACAGCAACTATAACATGCAAGCCAGGAAATCATTCAATGATATCAAGTACTTAATAAGCATCCAATACTTACATAGAATTATCAATTATAGAACTAATTAGTTATGCACCTAAGGGATTTATTACCATCCTTACGATAATTTATAGGCCTTAAGAACACTATTAAATCAAATGGGGTAGCATAGGTAGTAAGTTGTTCCTAAGGTTTTACGGTATGCTAGAAGTTATGTTTTAAATCCTTTCTTGTTACCAACTTTTCCTATGATGCTGAAATTAGTTACTAAACCAATTATGAATCATTCTCCCTTATTTAAACATAATAAAACCTGGTTCTTATCGTTGTTAAAGATTCTGGATAGAATGCATAAATTTCATTCCCTAGAGTTCTAGAAATCTTGTTTTTACGGTTTTCTAGTTGCTAAGTTCATTTTTAGTGTTCGGCATCAATCCTAGTCTAATTGATACCAAATTTTTCATGGCTAACTAATCCTAGACAGAATTATAACATACTAAAACAGATTTGGCATTGACTAAACTTAAAGAGGTCAAAAACTAGGTAAATTCTAGCTCTTCGGTTGTTCTAGGGAGCTAGTTTTATCTCTAACATGCAGTGAATCATTCTCTTAACAATAAACCATAATTATCACAACTTCAAACATATCAAATCATTATCATACATTGATACTAAACTCAGATCAGTGGCCGAATCATGAACCTCATGCAATTACATAGAATCATATTTTAAGTGCATATAAAATACTAGTTCCCCGTAAAATCCTTGCAAAGTCTTAAAACTCATTTAGAAACTAGTTCTTTTGTCAAACTTGGGAGGATCTTCGCAATTAAAATTCTCATTTAAGATAAAAGGAGTAAGTCTTGTGCTTTAGAGATTTAGGTGACATCTTAGAATTATAAACATGCTATGCAACCTTATTTTAATCTTATCTTTATAAGGTGATAGCTTGGAATTATAAACATGATATGCAATTCCATTTCTTTATCTTTAAGATTTAAGGTGATGACTTGAAAATTAAACATGATGCAAGAACTTGAAATATAAACATGATGCAAGAAACTAGAGCGGCGGTAATCCGCACAGGACCAGTAGAGGGAGAAGAGAATATTAAGAAACCGGAGCGGCGGTAGTCCGCACAGGACCGGTGAAGGGAGAAGAGAATTATTATTACATCTTTTTAAGCTCCAATCTCAAGACTTTTTAAAGAATAAATTCTTTAACTCCAATAATCATATTTCTTTGCTTGTGATACATGGCCAAGTCTTTGACCTCTAGGATCTTTAGGTGATGGCATAAAATAAACATGCCATGCGTTGATTCTTTTAGCCATTATAAAATAAAGTGAGAGCATAAATTAAATATGAGATGCAACCTCTTTATTATCTTGAAAGATTAAGTGATGACTTGAAACATAAACATGAAATACAAGCTTGGAAAGTACATCTTTCAAGTTCTAAACTAAAAATCTTTGTTTTAGCATCATAAAGCATTATTCTTTAAAGTTTTGCATCAAGTGGAATTTTCAAGCTTAAGAGGCCTAACTTGTGATGGATTTACAACCCACCCTCAAGGTCCTCATCATCAAGCCATCATCTTAGTTCCACCTAGGCCATATGGCCGAATTGGTTAAAGAAAAATGAAGAGGAAAACCGAAATGAAAAGCTAAGGTAAGTTCATAATTTCAACATTTTGAGCTAAAAACACAACTCCTCAAAGCATAGAAATAAATTTAGAAACTACTCCCTACCTAATCTGAGTTGAAGAAGAGGAAGAGAACTTGATTTCTTGAAGTGAAATGAAACAAAATCTCTTTGAAAAATTGAAGAAAGAATTCAGCCAAAGAGGAGGAAGAAAGAAAGTTTTTGGTGCTCCTAAAAACTAGTTTTGAACAAAGCATTCCAAGACCACTCAAGCAAGCCTATTTATAGAAGATTTTGAGGCTTCTAATTGGCCAAAATGAGGAGGTAGTTGGCGGAATTTTGCAGGAGAAATAAGGGAGGAAAAATCATTTTAGACAAAGTTGTATGAAATGAAGGAATTATGTCTCTTATGGTGACATTTTGGCATTTTGTTTTAGTGCAACTTTTGGCAATAATTCAGCTGCATAATGGCATCAATAATTTCGTCCATTACAGCCCAAAGAAGTGAAATTTGTGTGTTCCATGCATTATTTAGGTGTAGGCAAGGTAATCATGTAATTTAGAGAATTTACGGTTAAGGGCTTAAGTGAATTAGTAAGCAATTTGGGTGTTTTTGAGCAATTTTGGGTTCTAATCAATCTAAATACATAATTTTGACTCTAGATTAATATTTAGAATTTAATAAGCTTTAATTTGAGCCTAATATTGCTTAGGTTTCGGTATACGAATCAAAAATCCCGAAATTCGCAAAACTGCCCAAAAACAGGGGCAAAATCGTACTTTCACTTAAAAACTGTCCGAGGCCACCCGAGCTTAACCAATGGTTAATCATGGCTTAAAACCAAATTTTAAAACATTTTAGTGAGGTTCGGGCTCAGTCGGCACGCACATCGGAGTTAAAACAGCCGCATGGGCGTTTTGGTCATTTCGCGCGTCGGAACTCAAAATTGAGATCCTTCTGCTCTATTAACACACATAACACAAACAATCTCTTATTATCATCAAAACATCCCCTTGAGAATAGGTGGGGCCCACGATCCTCATTTTCTGAGTAAAATAACTTTAGGGGCATTTTGGTCATTTTATACGTACAAAAATTCGGGATTTGCGACTCTCGCATGAATCGCTCCTAACCTCTCTTCTAATGTTATATTCCTTTATTGAGGATTGTTTGGCCTCAAATCTTATGTAATAATTACCTACAGTAATTCAATAATTTCTACTGACAGTAAAAATTACAGTAAAAATTGGGGCGTTACAGATTTTCTTTCAAGTACTTCTTTCTTTAAAGTTCTTGTTCTAGCTTTATGTTCATAGTTTCTCTTGATTCTTTTTAGAACTTCTTTTCTTCTCCTTTTTCTTTCTCATTTTCGGCCATGGGCCTTGAAGTTCAAAGAAATGAGAGCTTGATGATGAGAGTTTCATGATGATTGTAACATCCTAATTTTTAACCCAATACTCTAGAACATATTTAGGTTAATCATTAGTCTGTTACTTCATAGTTCTCATTTAACTTGAATTACTTAGCGGAAAATACGGGTAATTTTTTTTTTGAAATGAAAGTGAGAGCCGCGTGATGCGATAAGCGGTAAACCATGTATATTAAAACAAATGTCTCACAACATCATAACATAAGGCACAGCATGAACATCACTGAATATCATCATAAATATATATATATAACTTGCCCACTTATAAGTGTGGGACTTAATTTAGTACAAGGGAAATACAAGAAAGAAGATACAACATAACATAAACATAGTCTACTCCCCTACCCGAGTGCATCTAATGGGAAACCTCTAAACAAAAGAAGGTTTATCCCCATCTAAGTGGTGTGTGCTCTAACTCGGGCCATCCACGGCCTCCTACTGGCGACTATCTCATGATCGAGGCAGATATCCGGGAAACTGGGCGAGCTCCTCGGGCGTGAAGAGGCGGAGCGGGGATCGAGTGTGAGCCCCGGGGTATGGCCGCATCTCCGGTCGTCATGCACGCCTCGGCTGAGTCACGGTGTGTAACGCCCCAATTTTTACTGTAATTTTTACTGTCATTAGAAATTACTCAATTACCGTAGGTAATTATTACATAAGATTTGAGGCCGAACAATCCTCAATAAAGGAATATAACGTTAGAAGAGAGGTTAGGAACGATTCATGCGAGAGTCGCAAATCCCAATTTCAGACGTATAAAATGACCAAAATGCCCTGGGTTATTTTACTCAGAAAATGAGGATCGTGGGCCCCACCTATTCTCAAGGGGATATTTTGAGGATAATAAGGGATTGTTTGTGTTATGTGTGTTAATAGAGCGTATGATCTCAATTTTGAGTTCGACGCCTTAAATGACCAAAACGCCTCATGGTCGTTTAACTCCGATGTGCGTGCCGACTGAGCCCGAACCTCACTAAAATGTTTTAAAATGTGTTTTTAAGCCATGATTAACCATTGGTTAAGCTCGGGTGGCCTCGGCGCTTTTAAGTGAAAGTACGATTTTGCCCTGTTTTTGGGCGCTTTAATTTCGGGATTTTTGATTGGTATACCAAACCTAAGCAATATTAGGCTCAAATTAAAGCTTATTAAATTCTAAATATTAATCTAGAGTCAAAATTATGTATTTAGATTGATTAGAACCCAAAATTGCTCAAAAACACCCAAATTGCTTACTAATTCACTTAAACCCTTAGCAGTAAATTCTCTAAATTACATGAATATCTTGCCTACACCTAAATAATGCATGGAACACACAAATTTCACTTCTTTGGGCTGTAATGGACGAAATTATTGATGCCATTATGCAGCTGAATTATTGCCAAAAGTTGCACTAAAACAAAATGCCAAAATGTCACCATAAGAGACATAATTCCTTAATTTCATACAACTTTGTCTAAAATGATTTTTCCTCCCTTATTTCTCCTGCAAAATTCCGTCCACTACCTCATCATTTTGTCCAATTAGAAGCCTCAAAATCTTCTATAAATAGGCTTGCTTGAGTGGTCTTGGAATGCTTGGTTCATAACTAGTTTTTAGGAGCACCAAAAACTTTCTTTCTTCCTCCTCTTTGGCTGAATTCTTCAATTTTTTCAAAGAGATTTTGTTTCATTTCACTTCAAGAAACCAAGTTCTCTTCCTCTTCTTCAACTCAGATCAGGTAGGGAGTAGTTTCTAAATTTATTTCTATGCTTTGAGGAGTTGTGTTTTTAGGTCAAATGATGAAATTATGAACTTACCTTAGCTTTTCATTTTGGTTTTCCCTCTTCAATTTTTTCTTTAACCAATTCAACCATATGGCCTAGGTGGAACTAAGATGATGGCTTGATGATGAGGACCTTGAGGGTGGGTTGTAAATCCATCACAAGTTAGGCCTCTAAAGCTTGAAAATTCCACTTGATGCAAAACTTTAAAGAATAATGCTTTATGATGCTAAAACAAAGATTTTTAGTTTAGAACTTGAAAGATGTATTTTCCTTTTATGTTTTATTTCTTGTTAAGATATGTATTGGGTTGAATTTATAATTCTTTTAAAGTCTTGAAGGAGCTCTAGTAAAGAAACAAAATGAATTTGCATCCATGATTAACTTCTATGTCATCACTAAATTTTCAAGAATGAATAAATGAACTTGCATTTCTCATGTTTAAATTCCAAGCTTGTATTTCATGTTTATGTTTCAAGTCATCACTTAATCTTTCAAGATAATTAAGAGGTTGCATCTCATATTTAATTTATGCTCTCACTATATTTTATAATGGCTAAAAGAATCAACGCATGACATGTTTATTTTATGCCATCACCTAAAGATCCTAGAGCTTAAAGACTTGCCCATGTATCACAAGCAAAGAAATATGATTATTGGAGTTAAAGAATTTATTCTTTAAAAAGTCTTGAGATTGGAGCTTAAAAAGATGTAATAATAATTCTCTTCTCCTCTATCGTCTGGTGCGGCGGACTACCGCTCCGGTTTCTTAATATTCTCTTCTCCTCTACTGGTCTGTGCGGATTACCGCGCTCCAGCTTTCTTGTATCATGTTTATATTTCAAGTTCTTGCATCATGTTTAATTTTCAAGTCATCACCTTAAATCTTAAAGATAAAGAAATGGAATTGCATATCATGTTTATAATTCCAAGCTATCACCTTATAAAGATAAGATTAAAATAAGGTTGCATAGCATGTTTATAATTCTAAGATGTCACCTAAATCTCTAAAGCTCAAGACTTACTCCTTTTATCTTAAGTGAGAATTTTAATTGTGAAGATCCTCCCAAATTTGACAAAAGAACTAGTTTCTAAATGAGTTTTAAGGCTTTGCAAGGATTTTACGGGAAACTAGTATTTTATATGCACTTAAAATATGATTCTATGTAATTGCATGAGGTTCATGATTCGCCATCGATCCGAGTTTAGTATCAATGTGTGATAATGATTTGATATGATTGAAGTTGTGATAATTATGGTTTATTGTTAAGAGAATGATTCATAATTGGTTTAGTAACTAATTAGTTCTATAATTGATAATTCTATGTAAGGATTGGATGCTTATTAAGTACTTGATATCATTGAATGATTTCCTCGCTTGCATGTTATAGTTGCTGTTGCAAATAATAAGAATGCTTATACATGAAATGTTCTTTATTATGAAAAATTCACCTTTGTTGCTAGAAGAAAGTGTATCATTGTAAAAGTGTAATTTGGAAAGGTTCTCGCTAAGGAAAGACTTGGTATTTAAGCGTGTCCATTGTGTCCCACCTCTCTTTCCCGGGAATCTCCCATATGCATTATTACATTGATATATATTATTCTAGCTTAAGACTATAAATGAGAAAATGTTATGATGTTTATGAATTGTATTATGATATAACATGCAAAGATTTAATGGTGACTTAAACTTATAAGAAAATGATCCTTTGGAACCATCAGACTATAGGTGGTGAAAAGGTGATTTTAGCCCCTACCCCGTTATCTCAAAAGGGTAGAGTCGGGACTTTAGCTTATCAAAAGGGATAAGTATATGCTAGTGACGACTAGTAAAGTATGAGCTCATAACCTAAATTACTCCCAAAAGGGTGGAGTATAGGGTGGCCCAAGGAAAATAATGATGATGATAAGATTTTAAGTCACCTAAGGCACTAAAGAAATGAAATATGTACCTTTGTGTCCATGTGTAGCTAATATTATATGACGTTCTTTTATGCATGTTATTTTGATAATGATGATGAGGAATATGATGTAATGATAAAGGAAAAGTTCATTGTAAATATGACATGTTAAGAATAAGATGCATTATAAGACGCATGATTAAAAATTGACGAACCTCGGTTAAGTATTTGTCCGAACTTAAAATGAATCTTTGCATGCTCACTATTTTAGAATAATCCCGAGGTTCCTGGGGACTTTGATGATGACACTGTAGAAGGAGGTACCTTATCGAGAATTCTTTAGCAAGATTCTCACTCCCTTTTCTTTATTTCCATCATTGTCTCCAGATTCAGATGGCGACATTCGTCCTGTTCGTTGATACCCCTACTTGGGAATTTCACTATGATCCGGTGCATCGCTCGTATCATTTTGAAGGGAGGTGCGCAGTCGGTGTTTTTATCTACATAGGTCGCCCATTTGCACATCCCGTCCCTAGTTATCGATTTTCTCCTACTTCTCCCTATGGCGATGAAATGGTTTTCGAACATGCACGCCCACTTGATGAAAGGATGTTACGTTCTTATCCCGCTTCATCTGTTGTCCATGGATTTCCAGAGTATGTTCCCGAGACGAGATATTCTGAAACTGATCCTTCAGAGGACATTCCTACTCATGTATATTCTGAGAGCTCTGCTCCTACTCCCACACGTGTAAGAGAGGGTAGTGAGGAAACAAATTGTTCAGCCGAGGTTAGCATGAAGGCCGTCGATGCGAGCCCAGCTTGGTGCATCTCCTGTGTCCCCTCCCCAGGGAGCTCATCAGTGCATCGGATTTATTCCCCCATTTCCAGGACAGTGGCCCTAGAGAGTTCTTAGTGGATTTATGTGTGATCATGCACCCTAGTTTTAGAATAACCTTCCGGCTTATGGAGTTATCTAGTTTAGGGGCATGAATTTCCTTAAGTATATTTTCTTTTATGGGTTTGCATAAGATAATGATGTATGAACATAACCCACCCTTTGAGTGAGGTTATTGTATGTAAATATATGCTATAATGTGCTTATGGATGTTATATGATGGAGCCTAAGTGATATGATGTGATATATTCTTATTCGCCTTATTATACTCCGCTTACTCGCTCAATGCTATACTCGGCTCACGTTTTCAATTATGTGTTTAAAAAAAAAAAAAAAAGCTCGTAATTTCACTAAGTATTTTCAAATTATGAAGGAAGAACCAAAGCAAGGAGTAAAGTCTAGTCATTAATCGATTCAACCTAGGTGTATCCGGTTAATTACTAGGTGTTACATTTTGGTATCGAGCTGATTCGATTCTCATGGAGCCCGAGGATTGGACTAGCTATGCTTCTAAAGCATAATACGTTAGTGACGTCATGTGTAGATGTTTATCATTAGGATGAGCTTGGGAGTAGAAATACATGACTCTTTGTATGTTGAAAGTGCCATGGTAACTTGCTCACTTTGCATGGAATATTGGGCCTGATCACCTCGGTGTTCTTTGTTTTGTGTGTATAGGGACCAATGGCACGTCGACAACAAACTAGGAGCGCAAAGACAAAATAATCACGACAACGAGACAGCCAAGCACTCCGCGACGTAGCAAGGACCATGAGAATGATGATGGAACGAATGGATCAGGATCGTCAAGCCAATATGAATCGAGGACATGAGATTCCCGAACATGCCTGCTTTGGGGGAGTTTCGTAAGGCAAACCCACGGTTTTCAAGGGGACACTGAATCCAAATATTGCAGATGAATGGATTCGAATATT
Organism: Dalbergia cochinchinensis; assembly: GCA_031216125.1. NCBI lineage: Eukaryota > Viridiplantae > Streptophyta > Magnoliopsida > Fabales > Fabaceae > Dalbergia > Dalbergia cochinchinensis. The sequence continues at coordinate 25,624,297 of CM062375.1, read as the reverse complement.
GAGAAGGTCTTTGCTGTAGTCCTATGCTCTGAGGAGCAAAAGGTCACCTTCGCTACTCATATGCTTGAGGGTGATGCGGTTTACGGTGGACAGTGTTCAAGACTCCTGGAGACGACCGATGTGGACATTGATTGGGAACTATTCAAGGTCCATTTTTACGAAAAGTACTTTCCAGAGTCGATTAGAAATGCCAAGGACATTGAATTCATGCAACTTGTCCAGGGAATATGAATGTGGCCCAAGATAATCGCCAGATTTGAAGAACTCATTAAGTTCTCAAGAATGTACCAAGGAAATCTGATGAGTACCGGAAATGCATTAAATACGAGTCGTGGTTGAAGGCGGAACTTAATGTGGCGCTTGCACATTTGGAGATTAGGATTTCTCTACCCTAGTTAACAAATGTCGGATTATTGAAGAAGGTCGAGAAAACTAAACACCCCAAAGTCGATAATATTACCAAAAAGTTGACACCTCAAGGTCGCTAGCTCAAGAGGCAGAATCGACCTCCATTTCTCAATCAAGACCACAAGGGACACAAAGAAATTTTCAACAAGGAAGGCCAAACAACAACAATCGCTATAATAACAACCGCTACAACAATAACCCCATTAACAATCACAACAACAACAATAACAACAATAAAGGGAAAGCACCACAAACAGGTCCAAAGAAGATTTCCACACCTGCGCCATCCATGGAATGTCCTGCGCGGCAAGAATCATGGGAGCATGCCATGTCGAGCCGAACAAACGTGTGCTATCGGTGTGGAAAACCAGGTCATTACTCCCGAGAATGCACGAAAGGAACCCGCCAACCCCAATCCCAAGCCGCAATACCAGGGAAGGGTATTTATTTGTTAATCTTTGAAGAAACAACGAAGTCACGAAATCTCGTGGAAGGTAAGGGTAATATGCATGGTAAACACTTAATTGTACTATATGATTCTGGCGCTTCTCATTCTTTTTTCTCCCATTCATGTGTTAAAATCCTTAATTTACCTATGACTGAGCTTCCTTTTGACCTTATTATTTCTACCCGACTCGAAAACCCGTTAGGACTTGTAAATGTTGTTTAGATTGTAGTTTTATTATAGATAATAGATCCTTTATTTTAGATCTTATTTGCTTACCCATGCGAGGTTTAGATGTGATTCTTGGCATGGATTGGCTTGAGGCCAACCGTGTACTGTTAAACTGTTATGAGAAAACCATCACTTTTCTTCCTGTTCCTATTGAACCTAAGAAACCCATAAGTCTTTACATAACTGCTGTGGAAATGGACTGTGGTAAGGGTGAGAGTAAAGGTTACATTTTCTTAGCCGCTAGTGATGTAGACTTTGAGCAAAGTATCGATGAGATACCAATAGTAAGAGATTATGCTGAAGTATTTCCAGATGAGATACCAGAGTTTCCCCCCAAGAGAGAGATAGAGTTTTCCATAGAATTGCTTCAAAAAGGGACCTATATCCATAGCCCCATACAGGATGTCCCCATTAGAATTGACCGAGTTAAAAACTCAATTGGAAGATTTATTGGAGAAAAAGTTTGTTAGGCCTAGTGCATCACCTTGGGAGCCCTGTGTTGTTTGTAAAGAAAAAGGATGGGAGTATGAGGATGTGTGTAGATTATAGGCGCTGAATAAAGTAACGGTGAAAAACAAGTATCCTCTCGCTTAGGATCGATGATTTGATGGACCAACCGAAAGGTGCGGTGGTGTTTTCTAAGATAGATTTGAGGTCGCTACCATCAAATTAGAGTGAGAGATGAAGACATACCTAAAACGGCCTTTTGCACTCTGACACGCCATTTTGAGTTTGCAAAGAATGTCCTTTGGGTTAACCAATGCTCCAGCTATTTTTATGGATTACATGAATAGGATCTTTCGCCCTATTTAGATCAGTTTGTAGTTGTCTTTATAGATGACATTCTCATATATTCTAAGACCCATGAAGAGCATGAATGCCACCTGACCATAGTAATCGGAGACCTTGAAGGAAAAGAAACTATATGCCAAGATTTTCAAGTGTGAGTTTTGCTGGATAAGGTGCAATTTTTAGGGCATGTAGTATCTAAGAAAGGAATTGTCAGAGATCCTAGTAAGGTAGAAGCGGTAGTAAACCGGGAAAGACCAACCACCAGAATCAAGTAAGGAGCTTTTGGGTTTAGCCGGTTATTACCGTCGATTTATCAAAGGATTTTCCTGCATTTCCTACCTTTGACCAAGCCGACTAGGAAGAACACCCCTTTTTCATGGACCCTGAGTGTGAAAAGAGCTTTCAAGAGTTAAAACACAAGCTAACCTCGACCCTGCTTTAGTGTTACCCGACCCCAATGTGCCTTTCGAGGTGTATTGTGATGCTTCAAAAAGGGTTTAGGTTGTGTATTGATGCAAGATAGGCAAGTGGTGGCCTATGCATCAAGACAACTCAAGCCACATGAGGCAAACTACCCTACCCATGACCTTGAGTTAGGCTGTAGTCGTGTTCGCTCTAAAGATTTGGAGACACCATTTATATGGAGTTAAGTTTGAGGTGTTTTCCGATCACAAGAGTTTGAAATATCTCTTTGATCAAAAAGAGCTAAACATGAGGCAAAGGCGATGGATGGAGTTCTTGAAAGATTATGATTTTGGATTGAACTACCATCCTGGTAAAGCTAATGTAGTAGCAGATGCTTTGAGTAGGAAGTCCTTACAAGTGTCCGGTTTGATGGTGAAGGAGGTTGAATTGATTGAGCAATTTAGGGACTTAAACCTAGGAATGACTTTGACCACTAAGCGCATCGAGCTTGCCATCTCGTAGAGTGACAAGTGAGTTCAAAGAAAGGATTGTTCAAGCTCAAGGGGACGATGCTTGAGTTTCAAGAGACTTTAGGGCAAGTGAAGACAGAAAGTTGATAGGTTTTACCCAAGGAATGGACGATTTGTGGAGGTTTAAAGGTCGAATATGTGTACCTGCTAGTGGTGGCCTCCGAAAAGATATTTTGGAGGATGCCCATAAGAGCCATTTTACCCTTCATCCTGGTGCCACCAAGATGTATCAAGATTTGAAGAAGATGTTTTGGTGGCCTGGAATGAAGAAAGATGTGTGCACATGGGTGAGTAAGTGCTTGGTGTGTCAAAAGGTGAAGATTGAACACCAAAAACCTTTGGAATGCTGCAACCTCCGCCGATCCTCGAGTGGAAGTGGGATAGTATCTCCATGGATTTTGTGATCGATTACTGAGGACCCAAATGAATCATGATACCATATGGGTAATCGTGGATCGATTGACGAAGTCAGCCCACTTTTTACCTATTAAGGTGACTTATTCCTTGGATAGGTTAGCACAATTATATATTCAGGAGATAGTAAGGTTACATGGGGTGCCGTCGATGATAATCTCGGACCGGGATCCGCGGTTTACGTCACGATTTTAGGGAGCCTTTCAAAAGGCATTTGGTTCAAGGCCGTGTCTAAGCACGGCCTATCACCCCCAAACAGACGGTCAATCTGAAAGAACTATCCAAACCTTGGAGGATATGTTAAGGGCATGTGTTTTAGATCAAAGGGGAAGTTGGGATAAGTACCTGCCACTGATTGAATTCGCATATAACAACAGTTATCATGCAAGTATCGGTATGGCACCGTATGAGGCCCTCTATGGACGGAAATGTCAATCTCCCTTATGTTGGTATGAACCTGGAGAGCAAAGTTTACTCGGACCTGATATTGTGAGGGAAACAACGGAACAAATCAAGAAGATTAGGGATAAGATTCTTACTGCTCAAAGTCCACGTAAAAACTATGCGGACAAGCGGTGAAAACCGCTAGATTTTCAAGAAGGGGACCACGTGTTCCTAAGGATCACCCCACCACGTGCATAGGCCGGCAATAAAAGTAAAGAAATTGTGCCCCAGATTTCTTGGTCTGTTTGAAATCCTTACCAAAGTAGGACTTGTAGCCTATCGTATAGCCGTAGCCCCGAGTGTATCCAACCTTCATGATGTTTTCCATGTGTCTCAGTTAAGAAAGTATCAATCTGACCCGAGTCATGTACTAGAGCCAGAACATGTACAATTAAGAGATAACCTGACATTTAACTTACTACCCACGAGAATCGTCGACCGAGGAGTTAAGCAGTTATGAACAAGGTCAGACCCTGGTCAAAGTAGCATGGGGACAGGGTGAAACCAAAGAACTTACATGGGAGCGGGAATCAAACATGAAAGCACAATACCCCGAGTTGTGTTCAGTAACAATTTCCTGGCTAAATTCTTTTTAAGGAGGGAGTAATGTAACGCCCAAATTTTACTGTAATTTTCTTGTCATTAGAAATTACTCAATTACCGTAGGTAATTATTACATAAGATTTGAGGCCGAACAATCCTCAATAAAGGAATATAACGTTAGAAGAGAGGCTAGGAACAATTCATGCGAGAGTCGCAAATCCCGAATTTCTGTACGTATAAAATGACCAAAATGCCCCTGAAGTTATTTTACTCGTAAAATGAGGATCGTGGGCCCCACCTATTCTCAAGGGGATATTTTGAGGATAATAAGGGATTGTTTGTGTTATGTGTGTTAATAGAGCGTAAGGATCTCAATTTTGAGTTCGACGCAAGAAATGACCAAAACGCCTCAAGGGTCGCTTTTAACTCCGATGTGCGTGCCGACTGAGCCCGAACCTCACTAAAATGTTTTAAAATGTGTTTTTAAGCCATGATTAACCATTGGTTAAGCTCGGGTGGCCTCGGCGCTTTTAAGTGAAAGTACGATTTTGCCTTGTTTTTGGGCACTTTTGCGAATTTCGGGATTTTTGATTGGTATACCGAAACCTAAGCAATATTAGGCTCAAATTAAAGCTTATTAAATTCTAAATATTAATCTAGAGTCAAAATTATGTATTTAGATTGATTAGAACCCAAAATTGCTCAAAAACACCCAAATTGCTTACTAATTCACTTAAACCCTTAACCGTAAATTCTCTAAATTACATGAATATCTTGCCTACACCTAAATAATGCATGGAACACACAAATTTCACTTCTTTGGGCTGTAATGGACGAAATTATTGATGCCATTATGCAGCTGAATTATTGCCAAAAGTTGCACTAAAACAAAATGCCAAAATGTCACCATAAGAGACATAATTCCTTAATTTCATACAACTTTGTCTAAAATGATTTTTCCTCCCTTATTTCTCCTGCAAAATTCCGTCCACTACCTCATCATTTTGTCCAATTAGAAGCCTCAAAATCTTCTATAAATAGGCTTGCTTGAGTGGTCTTGGAATGCTTGGTTCATAACTAGTTTTTAGGAGCACCAAAAACTTTCTTTCTTCCTCCTCTTTGGCTGAATTCTTTCTTCAATTTTTTCAAAGAGATTTTGTTTCATTTCACTTCAAGAAACCAAGTTCTCTTCCTCTTCTTCAACTCAGATCAGGTAGGGAGTAGTTTCTAAATTTATTTCTATGCTTTGAGGAGTTGTGTTTTTAGGTCAAATGATGAAATTATGAACTTACCTTAGCTTTTCATTTTGGTTTTCCCTCTTCAATTTTTTCTTTAACCAATTCAACCATATGGCCTAGGTGGAACTAAGATGATGGCTTGATGATGAGGACCTTGAGGGTGGGTTGTAAATCCATCACAAGTTAGGCCTCTAAAGCTTGAAAATTCCACTTGATGCAAAACTTTAAAGAATAATGCTTTATGATGCTAAAACAAAGATTTTTAGTTTAGAACTTGAAAGATGTATTTTCCTTTTATGTTTTATTTCTTGTTAAGATATGTATTGGGTTGAATTTATAATTCTTTAAAGTCTTGAAGGAGCTCTAGTAAAGAAACAAAATGAATTTGCATCCATGATTAACTTCTATGTCATCACTAAATTTTCAAGAATGAATAAATGAACTTGCATTTCTCATGTTTAAATTCCAAGCTTGTATTTCATGTTTATGTTTCAAGTCATCACTTAATCTTTCAAGATAATTAAGAGGTTGCATCTCATATTTAATTTATGCTCTCACTATATTTTATAATGGCTAAAAGAATCAACGCATGACATGTTTATTTTATGCCATCACCTAAAGATCCTAGAGCTTAAAGACTTGCCCATGTATCACAAGCAAAGAAATATGATTATTGGAGTTAAAGAATTTATTCTTTAAAAAGTCTTGAGATTGGAGCTTAAAAAGATGTAATAATAATTCTCTTCTCCCTCTACTGGTCCTGTATGGACTACCGCTCCCGGTTTCTTAATATTCTCTTCTCCTCTCTTGGTCCTGTAAGGATTACCGCCGCTCCAGTTTCTTGTATCATGTTTATATTTCAAGTTCTTGCATCATGTTTAATTTTCAAGTCATCACCTTAAATCTTAAAGATAAAGAAATGGAATTGCATATCATGTTTATAATTCCAAGCTATCACCTTATAAAGATAAGATTAAAATAAGGTTGCATAGCATGTTTATAATTCTAAGATGTCACCTAAATCTCTAAAGCTCAAGACTTACTCCTTTTATCTTAAGTGAGAATTTTAATTGTGAAGATCCTCCCAAATTTGACAAAAGAACTAGTTTCTAAATGAGTTTTAAGGCTTTGCAAGGATTTTACGGGGAACTAGTATTTTATATGCACTTAAAATATGATTCTATGTAATTGCATGAGGTTCATGATTCGCCAACGATCTGAGTTTAGTATCAATGTGTGATAATGATTTGATATGATTGAAGTTGTGATAATTATGGTTTATTGTTAAGAGAATGATTCATAATTGGTTTAGTAACTAATTAGTTCTATAATTGATAATTCTATGTAAGGATTGGATGCTTATTAAGTACTTGATATCATTGAATGATTTCCTGGCTTGCATGTTATAGTTGCTGTTGCAAATAATAAGAATGCTTATACATGAAATGTTCTTTATTATGAAAAATTCACCTTTGTTGCTAGAAGAAAGTGTATCATTGTAAAAGTGTAATTTGGAAAGGTTACGGCTAAGGAAAGACTTGGTATTTAAGCGTGTCCATTGTGACCCACCTCTCTTTCCTGGGAATCTCCCATATGCATGATTACAGTTGATATATATTATTCTAGCTTAAGACTATAAATGAGAAAATGTTATGATGTTTATGAATTGTATTGTGATATAACATGCAAAGATTTAATGGTGACTTAAACTTATAAGAAAATGATCCTTTGGAACCATCAGACTATAGGTGGTGAAAAGGTGATTTTACCCCCTAACCCGTTCTCTCAAAAGGGTAGAGTCGGGACTTTAGCTTATCAAAAGGGATAAGTATATGCTAGTGACGACTAGTAAAGTATGAGCTCATAACCTAAATTACTCCCAAAAGGGTGGAGTATAGGGTGGCCCAAGGAAAATAATGATGATGATAAGATTTTAAGTCACCTAAGGCACTAAAGAAATGAAATATGTGCCTTTGTGTCCATGTGTAGCTAATATTATATGACGTTCTTTTATGCATGTTATTTTGATAATGATGATGAGGAATATGATGTAATGATAAAGGAAAAGTTCATTGTAAATATGACATGTTAAGAATAAGATGCATTATAAGACGCATGATTAAAAATTGACGAACCTGCGTTAAGTATTTGTCCGAACTTAAAATGAATCTTTGCATGCTCACTATTTTAGAATAATGGCGAGGTTCCTGGGACTTTGATGATGACATTGTAGAAGGAGGTACCTTACTGAGAATTCTTTAGCAAGATTCTCACTCCCTTTTCTTTATTTCCGTCATTGTCTCCAGATTCAGATGGCGACATTCGTCCTGTTCGTTGATACCCTTACTTGGGAATTTCACTATGATCCAGTGCATCGCTCGTATCATTTTGAAGGGAGGTCTTGTGATTCGTGTTTTTATTTACATAGGTCGTCCATTTGCACATCCTGTCCCTAGTTATCGATTTTCTCCTACTTCTCCCTATGGCGATGAAATGGTTTTCGAACATGCACGTCCACTTGATGAAAGGATGTTACGTTCTTATCCCGCTTCATCTGTTGTCCATGGATTTCCAGAGTATGTTCCCGAGACGAGATATTCTGAAACTGATCCTTCAGAGGACACTCCTACTCATGTATATTCTGAGAGCTCTGCTCCTACTCCCACACGTGTAAGAGAGGGTAGTGAGGAAACATTTGTTCAGCCGAGGTTAGCAAGAAGGCCGTCCATGCGACCCCAGCTTGGTGCATCTCGTGTGTCCCCTCCCGAGGGAGCTCATCAGTGGATCGGATTTATTCCCCATTTCCGTGACAAAGGGCCCTAGAGAGTTCTTAGTGGATTTATGTGTGATCATGCACCCTAGTTTTAGGATAACCTTCCCGGCTTATGGAGTTATCTAGTTTAGGGGCATGAATTTCCTTAAGTATATTTTCTTTTATGGGTTTGCATAAGATAATGATGTATGAACATAACCCACCCTTTGAGTGAGGTTATTGTATGTAAATATATGCTATAATGTGCTTATGGATGTTATATGATGGAGCCTAAGTGATATGATGTGATATATTCTTAAACGTCTTATTATACTCCGCTACTGCTCACGTTATACTCGGCTCACGTTTTCAATTATGTGTTTAAAAAAAAAAATGGCTCGTAATTTCACTAAGTATTTTCAAATTATGAAGGAAGAACCAAAGCAAGGAGTAAAGTCTAGTCATTAATCAGATTCAACCTAGGTGTATCTGGTTAAGTACTAGGGTGTTACACGGTGGGCTCGCTATCCTCTCCAAAGTCCATAGGTATAGAGGGGGAAGATCCCTCGGAGGGTGCCTGGGTTGCCGAATCCTCAGAAGGATCCGTCTCCAAAAAAGACGACGGGCAACGGGGCACATACTGGGGGTAGTCTCGAGCGGCGGACGTGGATGATGGGGCACGACGAAGCCTCTCCTCTAGGGGACGTGCGTGCTCGAATACCAGGTCGTCGCCAAAAGGTGAAACGGGGGAGAAACGATGGGAATGTACAGGGGGAGTGAAGGGTCGACCCATGAACATGAATACTCTAACTGTGCATCGGCCCACAAAATGGAATGACCCATGGCCCGGGTCATGGTGCACCTCCCATGTCGGCGTGTCCACGAACACTATGAACATCGCCATCTGAAGACGTGACGGAAAGGAAGAGATAGAGGGAGTGAGAATCTTGCTAAGGAATCTCAGTAGGGCCTCCTTCTACCTAGGTGTCATCATCTACGTCCTCAGGAACCTTGGGTTTATTTATACAAAATGACTGAGCATGTATTAAGTTCATTTTAAACTTTAAAATATATTTTAGCCAAGGTCCATTCATTTTAGGATGATCTTAATATCATGAATGCAACATAATAGAAAATGTATGCATGACACTACCTAATGCACATACATAAAACATAATATCAAGCATCATCATACTTGGTGGCATAAAGTGGCAATAGTAACATTCATATGGGACAAAACTTAGTGACATAATCATAATCATGAAACTTCTCTTCCTCATGGGCCACCCTCAAAAGACAATCGAACTGGGGGTGCTCGGCCGAACCGGTGTCACCCAGAACGTGTCATACATCTAGGTTATGAGCTCATACCTTAACTAGTCGTCACTAGTTCTTACTTACCACTTAACGATAAGCGTATCATAAATCATAAATCCCGACTATCTGAGTACGGGTTAGGGGGCAATTCTCTTAGGGGTGCTCGGCCGAACCGGTGTCATCCTAGAACCCATCTTAGTACCTTAATTTTCAAAATCCCTTTAAGTCCCCAAATTTGTCGGAAATTCGGCGGCACAACGGTAATTACACCGAATTTCCTTCCAAATTTGCTTTATGCCACATAAACATATAGTCTCATAAATACCTCATATGAATAACATCATCATCATTAGCATACTTCATGCACCATCATAAAACATCCAAATGCTTACCCTTACGGTAGCTTATGTTTTGACCCTTACGGGTCTTAATCTTGAGATATAGTTCTCTACATCCGTCGCTCATATCTTTATGCACCTAAGGGCTCATATTTAATCATCATTCCTAATCCCCATGTTCATGCTTAAATCTGAAAAGCATAGGGCAGAATCTCTAACTTGTATTTACGGGGTTCTAGAACTTATGTTTTAGACCCTTTCTCGGTTCCGTTTTCGCTGAAGGCGCTATATATTAAATCTAAATCAATTATGAGGCATTCCTATGCTTAAGAATTAATTATTAATCATGTTTATCATGTTGTAAGGGTGCTGGACAGAATCTAGAAAATTAAATGTTCTAAGAGTTCTACATTTGCATTTTTACGGTTTTCTAGCTACTAGTTTCCCCGTAGGTGCTAGAATTCAATTCTAATCCAAATGTTACCAAGTTTTTCATGTCTAAACAATCTAAATCTGATTATGTTCCCATTAAAACAGTTTGGATAAGTTCCAAAAACAAATGGGTCAAAACTATGTTAAATTCTAGCTTTACGGTATTTCTAGTTAGCTAGTTTCTTACCTATCATACATAGGATCGCTTCTACATCATCATATGATATTTCCACACATTCCAACACATCAAGACATCATCATACAACATCACACTCATCATATCAGAACCGAAAACATTTAACTTAAATGAGAGAGTTAAGTTGACGTTTCTAGGTTCATAAGTTAACTAGTTTCTCTCGGAATCGATCTAGAACTTCTGAAACTCTTTGCAAAACATTTTAATTCATCAAGAGGCTAAGTGAAGCCTTAGGTCACTGACCAAAACATATTCCATCCCCTAAAAGATAATAAAATCACAACTTGTGATGACATAACCTTATAAAGATTTGTAAAGCTTTAGGGAAAACTTAAAACATAGACTATTGGTCCTAGTAGCTAGATGAAAACTCATTGCACGTCCATCATCACTACTTGGCCGAAATTATGCATTCAAGGAATACATTCATATTTAACTTTATCTTGGAATGAAATGGGCAAGTCTTTGAGCTCTAGGTTCTTAAGTTACGACATAAACTAAACGTGCTCATGCTTTTCATTTTAAATCTTGCTTACAAAGTAAAGTGATGACTTAAATTTAAATATGCAAGGCATAAACTTAAACGTGCAAGCTTGAAAGTAAATATGCGAGGCATAAACTTAGACATGCAAGCTTGAAGGTAAATATGCATGGTTCAATTCTTTATTTTAGTGCTCTTGGCCCAACAACAATCGACTTTAAGGCCGAAATAGATAGGCATTCGAGAAATTAATTAGGTGATAATGCAAGTTCAATTCTTTATTTTAGTGCTCTAGGCCCAACAACAATCGACTTTAAGGCCGAAATAGAAAGGCTTCGAGAATTAAATTAAGTGATGATACAAGTTCCATTTTAATCTTTATGTTCTTAAGTGATAGCTAGAAAGTAAAGATGCATAGCAAGAATGTAAATATGAATGCAAGCATAAAATAAATTATGCAAGTTCATTTTATCTTTCTAGAGCTCTTAACAAGACTTTAAAAGAATTTAAACCATAACCCAAACTCATCCAAACAAGGTAAAGTCAAGCTTGGAGTTCTTTAAAACTGAACATAATATTTTTAGAAAATCAAACCATGAAGCTTAGAAAAATTTAAGGAAATGGCCGAAATCTTCAAGAAGAAAAGGAACATTTTAATACTCTAGAGTTCATGATCTTGATGATATATTAACACCAACATCATGAGTCCTCATCATTGAGTTCATAGAGCCATTTTAAAACATCATTAAAGCTAAAGTTCTCAAGAGTTCAAGAAAGGAAAAACTAAAAACATTTTTGCTCAAGAACAAAGATCAAGCTCTAGAGTTTGTTTCAAGTGATGAACATCATCATGAAAATCTCATCATCAAGCTCTCATTCCTTTGTTCTCCAAGGCCTATGGCCGAAACATAAAGAGGGAGAAGGAGAAGAAAAGAAGTTCTAAAAGGAATCAAGAGAAACTATGAACATCAAGCTTAAAACAAGAACTTTAAAGAAAAGAATACATGAAAGAAAATCCCTACTTGGGGTGATGAACTTGAGGATGGAAGAAGAAGATGAAGATGATGAAGAACTTTGAAGAGCTTGAAGAACTTGAAGAACACTAGAACTTTGAGAGAAAAGAAAAGCTTTGAGTGTTTCCTAAACTTAGCAATTGATCTAAAAGTAGTGCAAGCTCCTCAAGGCATTCTATTTATAGAGAAATGAAACAAATGGAGGGAGCTCATGGGGGAGGATGGCTTCGGCCATGAGGTGCAGATTGGAGGCATTCCATGAGTTCCATGAGGTGAGATAATGTGTTCTTGAGGTATGGCTTAAGGTATGGTGAGGTATGGTTCAAGGTATGGCTTCAAGCATGGTTCTTTGAGTGAGAAAACAATTTAATATGTGGTCAAAGGGGGAGGATGTGCCGAAATGCATCAGCCCATGGGGAGGATTAGTTTGCATTTTAATTGTGGTTTAGAGTTGTGTTTAGGTGTATCTTTGATTATGCTTAAGATTAGGAATTTGTAAGAAAGTGTTTAGGTAAGGTAAATGGGTAATTAAGGTGGTCTAGACATAATTAAGGAGTGGTCTTGCACCATTAGTGAGTTAAATCCTCAATTTAGAGTCTAAACAACTCTAGACATATTTCCTTGATTTAAGGAATTGGAGAGAGAAAACACTATTCAAGATTCCAAGACTAGGAGTCTTGAGTTCTAAAAAGGGATTTAAGTTTAATCTAAGCAATTTTAGGTTCTAATTAACTTTAATAAATTATTTTGACTCTAGATTAATTAGGGAAATAAATTAATCTTCGTTTAGAGCCTAATATTGCTTAGGTTTGCTTAATTACGTCATTAAGCTCAAAAGCACTATTCTAGGGGCAAAATCGTAATTTTGCACTAAAACTGCCAGGGACCACCGGGACTTGAACAAGAGACCTCTAGACACATGAAAACATGTTTTTAAATCTCTGGGGAAAGTTCCGGGCTCAAACGGCACCTTTACCCGCGTAAAAACGCTATAGGGGTATTTTGGTCATTTTGACTAAATCGCTGAAACGAAATTTTCGCTTCCGAAAGCATTCAAGGGCCATTTAATCCCCTTCAAACATTGAGTTGACCCTTCGAGGACGACCGAGTTGGTTACCCTCGAGTTCGGGTCAGGAAATGACCTCAGGGGCATTTTGGTCATTTCCCTCGGACAGAGAAATCGGGGTGTTACATCATGGAACGCCCGGGGATTGCGAAGTCGGGGAGTGATCGCTGGTGCATGGAGGCACGGACAAAGAGCGGCTCCTGGCAGACTTCGAAAGCGGAGGGGTACATGAATGAACCAATTACACACCCGAATGAGAGGGATCCTGAGACTGTATAGGTATGGGACTATACGGTTGAGGAGGGCTTATATGAATTAATTTGTACTACCTATACCAACAAGATGCATCTTCTTTTCGGTAGCCCAAACTGAAAGAACTCCATAGTTAAGCATGCTTGACTTGGAGCAATTTTGGGATGGGTGACCTCCTGGGAAGTTTTCCTAGGAAGCGTGCGAGTGAGGACAAAGCACGCTGAAAAGACCCGTGTTGATTTGTGGGGACAGTCGTCAATCCATAAAGCAGCAGGGGATGTTACAAATGGTATCAGAGCCTGCACCTCTCCCAGTACGGTGTGGTTCGGGGACGAACCTGGCGAAAGCTGGTGGGCATGGAACGCCCGGGGATTGCGAAGTCGGGGAGTGATCGCTGGTGCAAGGAGGCACGGACAAAGAGCGGCTCCTGGCAGACTTCGAAAGCGGAGGGGTACATGAATGAACCAATTACACACCCGAATGAGAGGGATCCTGAGACTCAGATAGGTGTGGGACTATACGGTTGAGGAGGGCTTATATGAATTGATTTGTACTACCTATACCAACAAGATGCATCTTCTTTTCGGTAGCCCAAACTGAAGGAACTCCATAGTTAAGCGTGCTTGACTTGGAGCAATTTTGGGATGGGTGACCTCCTGGGAAGTTTTCCTAGGAAGCGTGCGAGTGAGGACAAAGCACGCTGAAAAGACCCGTGTTGATTTGTGGGGACAGTCGTCAATCCATAAAGCAGCAGGGGATGTTACAATGATGTTCATCACTTGAAACAAACTCTAGAGCTTGATCTTTGTTCTTGAGCAAAAATGTTTCTAATTCTTCCTTTCTTGAACTCTTGAGAACTTTAGCTTTGATGGTGTTTTAAAATGGTTCTATGAACTCAATGATGAGGACTCATGGTGTTGGTGTTAATATATCACCAAGATCATGGACTCTAGAGTTTTCAAATATTCCTTTTCTTGCCTAGAATGTTTTGGCCATTTCCTTTTCTTCTACATGTTCAATGTTTTGATTTTCTAAAAATGTTGTCTTGAGTTCTAGGAACTCTAAGCTTTACTTAACCTTGGTTGGATGAGTTTGGGTTGAGGATTGAGTTCCTTTAAAGTCTTGTTAAGGGCTCTAGAAAGATAAAATGAACTTGCATAATTTGTTTTATGCTTGCACTCATATTTACATTCTTGCTATGCACCTTTACTTTCAAGCTATCACCTAAGAACATAAAGATTAAAATGGAACTTGCATCATCACTTAATTTAATTCTCAAAGCCTTTTTATTTCGGCTTTAAAGTCGATTGTTGTTGGGCCAAGAGCACTAAAATAAAGAATTGAACTTGCATTATCACCTAATTAATTTCTCGAATGCCTTTCTATTTCGGCCTTAAATTCGATTGTTGTTGGGCCAAGAGCACTAAAATAAAGAATTGAACCTTGCATATTTACTTTCAAGCTTGCACGTTTAAGTTTATGCCTTGCATATTTATTTTAAGCCATCACTTTATTTTGTAAGCAAGATTAAAAATGAAAAGCATGAGCACATTTATTTTATGTCATAACTTAAGAACCTAGAGCTCAAAGACTTGCCCATTTCATTTCAAGTTAAAGTTTAATGTGAATGCATTCTTTGAATGCATGTTTTCGGCCAAGTAGTGATGATGGACTTGCAATGAGTTTTCATCTAGCTACAAGGACTAATAGTCTATGTTCTAAGTTTTTCTTAAAGTTTTACAAATCTTTACAAGGTTATGTTATCATGAGATATGACTTTATTCCCTTTTAGAAGATGAAATATATTTTGGTCACTGACCTAAGGCTTCTCTTAGCCTCTTGATGAATTAAAATGATTTGCAAAGAGTTTTAGAAATTCTAAATTGATTCCAAGAGAAACTAGTTAACTTATGTACCTAGAAATGTCAATTTAGTTCTCTTATTGAAGTTAGATGTTTTCGGTACTGTTATGATGAGCTTATGGATGTATGATGATGCTTTGATGTGTTAGAATGTGTGAAATTATCACATGATGATGTAGAAACGATTCTATGCATGATAGGTAAGAAACTAGCTAACTAGAAATACCGTAAAGCTAGAATTTAACATAGTTTAGACCCATTTGTTTTTGGAACTTATCCAAACTGTTTTAATGGAAACATAATCAGATTAGGATTGTTTAGACATGAAAAACTTGGTAATATTTGGATTAGAATTGAATTTTAGCACCTATAGGGAAACTAGTAACTAGAAAACCGTAAAAATGCAAATGTAGAACTCTTAGAACATTTAGTTTTCTGGATCCTGTCCAGCAACGTTACAACATGAAAAATGTGATTTATAATTAGTTCTTAAGCATAAGAATGCCTCATAATTGATTTAGATTTAATTTATAGTGCCTTAGGCGAAGACGAAACTAAGAAAGGGTCTAAAACGTAAGTTCTAGAACCCCGTAATCACAAGTTAAAAATTCTGCCCTATGCTTTTCGGATTTGAGTATGAACATGAGGATTAGGAATGATGATTAATTATGAGCCCTTAGGTGCATAACATATGAATGACAGATGTTAGAAAACTATATCTCAAGATTAAGACCCATAAGGGTCAAAGCATAAGCTACCGTAAGGGTAAGCGTTTGAATGTTTTATGATGATGCATGTGTTATGTGAAGGATGATAATGAATTTTCAAAGTGGCTTGTGGACGTATGAGAATGATTATGATTTGATGTCTTATGATGATGTTGAATGGTTATGCATGTCCTACAAGTTTCGTGACATAAAGCAAAGTTTGAAGGAAATCCGGTGAACGCCATTATGCTGCCGAATTTCCCATCAAACTTGAGAATTTGAGAAAAGTTTGTGAAAACTCCTAGGTGACACCGGTTCGGCCGAGCACCCCCAGGAAAGGTTCTGGGTGACACCGGTTCAGCCGAGCACCCTGCAACGTATGTGACATAAAGCGAGACGCATTTCTCCCGCTACGGTGGGGAGGAAACAAATCCGTGAAGGTATTGACATTGAGCTTGCCAAAGCGGACAATTCGCTGTATACTAGATACCAGTAAAGCATTTCAAAGAAGGAAATAATCCTAAGATAGGTGATCCAAGAAAGTTATGTATACCCCCTCTATTAGCCCATATTAAATCTAGTGACGACTAGTTAGGATTGAGCTCATTCCTAGGCGATAGGTGAGATGTAGTTTGGTGACCAGATTATCGCCGGGCCGGTGAATCGGTTGGACTTTTGGTGGATATGTTAAGTGGGTGGTCTTTAAGAGAAAGAACTTAAGAGTTTTACTTATGAGGAAGATGTCACATGAAAAGTACTATGCCTTTTTATGCTGCGTATATGACTTATCTTTCTTTATGATATGCCCGAGTATTATGATTTTCGTGTTAATGTGCATATGGTATTGTCATGCATTCATCAAATATCTGTTGCATTCATGTCATTAAGACACATACTAAAAGACACCCACTTCAGATAAATAGATTTGTAAAGCCTAAAACCAATCCTTATGCATGTACACCTTTTTCATAATTAAAACCGAGGTGGCTGGGGACAACAACGATGACATTAGTGTTAGAGTCGGGAATCCCTACTGAGAATCTCGAATGAGTTTCTCATCCCTTCCTTTTCTTCCGTGTCGTCTCTAGACGAGGATTACAACGAGGTTCGTGACTTCTTTTGAGGCGCCGCTAAGGGACACACTAGCAGCGAGCAGAGGGTCATCAAGGGAGCATAGATAGCTTAGCTTTTTGGGTTGACACTTATCCAACCTCATAGGTGGATAAGGATGACTTCACATATATGGGCGTGTTTTGATGTAAATGATGGTACAATGATGTTAGTAGTCTAGGTATCTATGAAGATGTGATGATATTATGATTGTTATGTATAATACTATGTTTCATGATTATCAATGGTGTGGTTACTTTTTCTTGCACGTTATGGTTACGATGAACGTTAGGATTAGTGCGCGGCTCGCGTTTTTCTTTCAAGTTTCAAAAAGAAAAATTTATTCATATTTTTCGCTAAGTATTTTAATGAAAGGTTGTAAGGAATGAGACTAAAAGAGTAATAGACTAATGATTAACCTAAATATGTTCTAGAGTATTGGGTTAAAAATTAGGATGTTACAGTTAGAATGCTGATTTAAAAGGTTTGAATGTGTATAAATTCTTATAATTGATGTAAAAATTGTTTTTAGCATTTTTGAGGTGAACTAGTAACTAGAAAGGATCAAAACCGTAATATTATGAAGCTTTAGAGAATGAATTTTCTAGAATAATTACGTACTATTTTGATACTGATCTTGCTATTTACATACATAAGAATGGTTAATATTTGATGTAAAAATTGTTTTTGGCATCTTAGAGGTATAAAAGAATAATTACAAGTGTTAGTTTTGACCGTTTTATAAAATGCGTAAAGTTGTGTTTTAAACTATCAATTATGTAATTTTTGGTCAAAGGATTTTAGTTAGACATCTAATATGTCCATGTGTTTAAAACATCATGTATAATATTTAGAAAAAGTTTTAGAAGTGTTGGCATTTAGTAGAAGTTAAAAATGAGCAACTTTCCACTTTGACCCTTAAAGTAATGTTTAAATTTGGTCTATAACCCTAAAAGGTTTTTATGATGATTTTTATATGGTTTCTAGTGATTATAAGTCTCTTGAAAGTATTATTTAATATTAAAGATCTTTAGTTTGTAAGAATGCATTAAAAAGGAGTATTTACATTTTGACCCGTAATCTTTGAGAAATTGTGATTTGATCCTTTTAAGGCTTAAGCGTAAATATCGATAATTTTGATGAGATAAATGTGAATGATGTCTTGTGAAGGCTATGTTCATGTGTTGAAATTTATATGGCTTATGGATATATGCAATGAAATATGATGCATGTTTATGTGATTTAAATTATGGTATGTTATAATTATGCTTGATAAATTGAGATGCATGATTTCATGAAGTTTATAAGCATGAAATGTTGAAATGGTGAGTTATTCATGTTTGCATCTCTATATAACATGCCAAGATTAAAGGTGACACAAGACACATGGAAATGATCCTCTAGACTCCCCGAATTAAAGGTTATGAGAGGTGATCCAAATAGAAAGTGATCCTTTGGACTCCTCGAATTAAAGATTATGAAAAGTGATCCTAATGCCCCCTATCCCGTACCTCAAGAGTCGGGAACTTAACTTATCAAAAGAGATAAGATTATGCTAGTGACGACTAGTGAGGTATGAGCTAATAACCTAGAACTCTCAATAGGAGAGAAGATATAGGACGGCCCCCCAAGGAAAAGAGAATAAGAGGTTTAAGTCACCTAAAAAATGGACCATATGCATATGTTTTTTAATGTATACTTAATTGTTGTATATTCTGTTATATATTGCATATGGTATTGACATGCATTCATGATATAGTATGTTGCATTCATAACATTAAGATTCATGCTAAAAGATACAGGCCTTGGCTAATGGTATTTAGAACTTAATAAATGAACCCTGTGTATGTCCACATTTTCATAAAGAAACCTGAGGTTCCTGGAGATGATGACGATGACACTTGTGTTAGAGTCGGGAAGCCCTACTGAGATTCTTGTATACGTTTCTCATCCTTCTTCTTTTCCGTGTCGTCTTCAGACAAGGATGATGATGTAGTTCGTCACTTTCCTTGAGTAGTGGACCAGGGAGCTATGTTATAAGCAAGAGATTCAACGGAGATAATTTTTCCCCTGGATATTTGCCTTTAGAGTAATCATATCTCATTCATCAAGTTTGTATTCTATGGATGGACATATGTATTGATGTCCTTTATGTTTATAGGACATCACCATTATGATACAGTTATTGATATGTTATTATTATTTATGTTATGCCATGGTTGTATTATATATTTATCTGTTATTTGTTTATAACATCTCTTTTATGCAAGCAAGATGAATGATGTTGGATACTTAGTATCTTGTGACTCATGTTTTGGTATTTAAGTTAAAGAAAAAAAATTTACCTATATTTTCACTAAGGTATTTTCAAAGAGTTTAAGTTAAAGAATGGAACAAAAGAGTAATAACTAATAATTAAATTAAATGCATCCTAGGCGTGGAGAGTTGAATATTAGGGTGTTACATTGAGTCTGTGAGGATTCCTTCTATTCCGATACAAGATATAGGTACTTTTTAGGGCTTCAATTTTTATTTATTTATTTATTTGTTGTGGTGATGAGTTAATGTTTGTTTCTGTTTTTTAATTGATCAAACCAAAAGTCTAGAATGGGAGCTATCCTGTGAAGAAAATAAATGATTTTGTTGATAGGTATTGTTGTTTGAACTGAATAAGTTTTAGCTAGTTGCAACTTCGATAGGATATTTTTAGTTGTTTGTAGCGAATATAATGTAATTTAATTTATTTTGCATAGATAAATCATTCTGTTTTTTATTTAATTCTTTGCCAAGGAGAGTTGTGAAATTCCTATTATGTATTTTATATTTGAGAAATTGGATTTCGCATTTTTTATGCAAAGGAATCCTTATGTCAGGAATTTCTAATTGATAAATATTGATTTTTTGCGTGTTAAAAATCGCCTTGACTTCTTTGTCCTACAATATGACAGTACTTGGAAGACAATGGTCATTCCTCCCCCACCAATGGCCGTGTTGTGCTTGCTCTAATTCTAAATTCAAATTGGTACAGATATGAAATGGATTTTTATTTATGGTTCAAATTTTACTTTTGCTTTGTCTTTCCTTTTCCTTTTTGTTTTCTTTTCACTAAATTGGACTATGTTCTGTAACGCCCCAATTTTTACTGTAATTTTTACTGTCAGTAGAAATTACTCAATTACCGAATTACCATATTACATAAGATTTGAGGCCGAACAATCCTCAATAAAGGAATATCACATTAGAAGAGAGGTTAGGAACGATTCATGCGAGAGTCGCAAATCCCGAATTTCTGTACGTACAAAATGACCAAAATGCCCCTGAAGTTATCTTACTCAGAAAATGAGGATCGTGGGCCCCACCTATTCTCAACGGGATATTTTGAGGATAATAAGGGATTGTTTGTGTTATGTGTGTTAATAGAGCAGAGGGATCTCAATTTTGAGTTCCGACGCGCGAAATGACCAAAACGCCCCTGCGTCTGTTTTAACTCCGATGTGCGTACGACCGAGCCCGAACCTCACTAAAATGTTTTAAAATGTGTTTTTAAGCCATGATTAACCATTGGTTAAGCTCGGGTGGCCTCGGCGCTTTTAAGTGAAAGTACGATTTTGCCCTGCTTTTGGGCGCTTTATGACTTCGGGATTTTTGATTCAGATAATCGAAACCTAAGCAATATTAGGCTCAAATTAAAGCTTATTAAATTCTAAATATTAATCTAGAGTCAAAATTATGTATTTAGATTGATTAGAACCCAAAATTGCTCAAAAACACCCAAATTGCTTACTAATTCACTTAAGCCCTTAACCGTAAATTCTCTAAATTACATGAATACCTTGCCTACACCTAAATAATGCATGGAACACACAAATTTCACTTCTTTGGGCTGTAATGGACAAAATTATTGATGCCATTATGCAGCTGAATTATTGCCAAAAGTTGCACTAAAACAAAATGCCAAAATGTCACCATAAGAGACATAATTCCTTAATTTCATACAACTTTGTCTAAAATGATTTTTCCTCCCTTATTTCTCCTGCAAAATTCCGTCCACTACCTCATCACTTTGGCCAATTAGAAGCCTCAAAATCTTCTATAAATAGGCTTGCTTGAGTGGTCTTGGAAGGCTTGGTTCATAACTAGTTTTTAAGAGCACCCAAAACTTTCTTTCTTCCTCCTCTTTGGCTGAATTCTTTCTTCAATTTTTCAAAGAGATTTTGTTTCATTTCACTTCAAGAAACCAAGTTCTCTTCCTCTTCTTCAACTCATATTAGGTAGGGAGTAGTTTCTAAATTTATTTCTATGCTTTGAGGAGTTGTGTTTTTAGCTCAAAATGATGAAATTATGAACTTGCCTTAGCTTTTCATTTTGGTTTTCCTCTTCAATTTTTCTTTAACCAATTCAACCATATGGCCTAGGTGGAACTAAGATGATGGCTTGATGATGAGGACCTTGAGGGTGGGTTGTAAATCCATCACAAGTTAGGCCTCTAAAGCTTGAAAATTCCACTTGATGCAAAACTTTAAAGAATAATGCTTTATGATGCTAAAACAAAGATTTTTAGTTTAGAACTTGAAAGATGTATTTTCCTTTTATGTTTTATTTCTTGTTAAGATATGTATTGGGTTGAATTTATAATTCTTTTAAAGTCTTGAAGGAGCTCTAGTAAAGAAACAAAATGAATTTGCATCCATGATTAAGTTTATGCTTTGCATAACCATGTTTACCATATATGTCATCACTAAATTTTCAAGAATGAATAAATGAACTTGCAATTCTCATGTTTAAATTCCAAGCTTGTATTTCATGTTTATATTTCAAGTCATCACTTAGTCTTTCAAGATAATAAAGAGGTTGCATCTCATATTTAATTTATGCTCTCACTATATTTTATAATGGCTAAAAGAATCAACGCATAGCATGTTTATTTTATGCCATCACCTAAAGATCCTAGAGCTCAAAGACTTGCCCATGTATCACAAGCAAAGAAATATGATTATTGGAGTTAAAGAATTTATTCTTTAAAAAGTCTTGAGATTGGAGCTTAAAAAGATGTAATAATAATTCTCTTCTCCCTCTATTGGTCCCAGCGGACTACCGCTCCAGCTTTCTTAATAATCTCTTTCTCCCTCTATCGGTCCCGTATGCGGACTACCGCTCGGTTTCTTAATATTCTCTTCTCCTCTATCGTCCTGTGCGGATTACCGCCGCTCCAGTTTCTTGTATCATGTTTATATTTCAAGTTCTTGCATCATGTTTAATTTTCAAGTCAACACCTTAAATCTTAAAGATAAAGAAATGGAATTGCATATCATGTTTATAATTCCAAGCTATCACCTTATAAAGATAAGATTAAAATAAGGTTGCATAGCATGTTTATAATTCTAAGATGTCACCTAAATCTCTAAAGCTCAAGACTTACTCCTTTTATCTTAAGTGAGAATTTTAATTGTGAAGATCCTCCCAAATTTGACAAAAGAACTAGTTTCTAAATGAGTTTTAAGGCTTTGCAAGGATTTTAGCTGGTACTAGTATTTTATATGCACTTAAAATATGATTCTATGTAATTGCATGAGGATCATGATTCCGCCACTGATCTGAGTTTAGTATCAATGTGTGATAATGATTTGATATGATTGAAGTTGTGATAATTATGGTTTATTGTTAAGAGAATGATTCATAATTGGTTTAGTAACTAATTAGTTCTATAATTGATAATTCTATGTTAGGATTGGATGCTTATTGAATGATTTCCTGGCTTGCATGTTATAGTTGCTGTTGCAAATAATGAGAATGCTTATACATGAAATGTTCTTTATTATGTAAAATTTACCTTTGTTGCTAGAAGAAAGTGTATCATTGTAAAAGTGTAATTTGGAAAGGTTACGCTAAGGAAAGACTTGGTATTTAAGCGTGTCCATTGTGACCCACCTCTCTTTCCCGGGAATCTCCCATATGCATGATTACTGATTGATATATATTATTCTAGCTTAAGACTATAAATGAGAAAATGTTATGATGTTTATGAATTGTATTATGATATAACATGCAAAGATTTAATGGTGACTTAAACTTATAAGAAAATGATCCTTTGGAACCATCAGACTATAGGTGGTGAAAAGGTGATTTTAGCCCCTTAACCCGCTCTCTCAAAAGGGTAGAGTCGGGACTTTAGCTTATCAAAAGGGATAAGTATATGCTAGTGACGACTAGTAAAGTATGAGCTCATAACCTAAATTACTCCCAAAAGGGTGGAGTATAGGGTGGCCTAAGGAAAATAATGATGATGATAAGATTTTAAGTCACCTAAGGCACTAAAGAAATGAAATATGTGCACTATGTCCACATGTAGCTAATATTATATGACGTTCTTTTTATGCATGTTATTTGATAATGATGATGAGGAAAATGATGTAATGATAAAGGAAAAGTTCATTGTAAATATGACATGTTAAGATTATGATGCATTATAAGACGATGATTAAAAATTGACGAACCTCGGTTAAGTATTTGTCCTAACTTAAAATGAATCTTTGCATGCTCACTATTTTAGAATAATCCCGAGGTTCCCGGGACTTTGATGATGACACTGTGAGAAGGAGGTACCTTCACTGAGAATTCTTTAGCAAGATTCTCACTCCCTTTCTTTATTTCCGTCATTGTCTCCAGATTCAGATGGCGACATTCGCCCTGCTCGCTGATACCCCTACTTGGGAATTTCACTATGATCCGGTGCATCGCTCGTATCATTTTGAAGGGAGGTCTTGTGATTCGTGTTTTTATTTACATAGGTCGCCCATTTGTACATCCTGTCCCTAGTTATCGATTTTCTCCTACTTCTCCCTATGGTGATGAAATGGTTTTGAACGTGCACGTCCCACTTGATGAAAGGATGTTACGTTGTTATCCCGCTTCATCTCTTTGTCCGTGGATTTCGAGTATGTTCCCGAGACGAGATATTCTGAAACTGATCCTTCAGAGGACACTCCTACTCATGTATATTCTCGAGAGCTCGCTCCTACTCCCACACGTGTAAGAGAGGGTAGTGAGGAAACAGCTGTTCACCGAGGTTAGTGAGAAGGCCGTCCATGCGACGCCACTGGTGCATCTCGTGGTGTCCTGGCCCGAGGGAGCTCATCGATGGATCGGATTTATTCCCCCATTTCAGGACAAGGGCCATAGAAGGTTCTTAGTAGATTTATGTGTGATCATGCACCCTAGTTTTAGGATAACCTTCCCGCTTATGGAGTTATCTAGTTTAGGGCATGTATTTCCTTAAGTATATTTTCTTTTATGGGTTTGCATAAGATAATGATGTATGAACATAACCCACCCTTTGAGTGAGGTTATTGTATGTAAATATATGCTATAATGTGCTTATGGATGTTATATGATGGAGCCTAAGTGATATGATGTGATATATTCTTAAACGTCTTATTATACTCCGCTTACTCGTTCACGTTGTACTCGGCTCACGTTTTCAATTATGTGTTTAAAAAAAAATGGCTCGTAATTTCACTAAGTATTTTCAAATTATGAAGAAAGAACCAAAGCAAGGAGTAAAGTCTAGTCATTAATCAGATTCAACCTAGGTGTATCTGGTTAACTACTAGGGTGTTACATTTTGGTATCGTGAGCGATTCGATTCTCATGGAGCCTGAGGATTGGACTAGCTATGCTTCTAAAGCATAATACGTTAGTAACGTCATGTATAGATGTTTATCATTTGGATGAGCTTGAGGATTAGAAATACATGACTACTGTATGTTGAAAGTGCCATGGTAACTTGCTCACTTTGCATGGAATATTGGGCCTGATCACCTCAGTGTTGCTGTTTTGTGTGTATAGGGACCAATGGCACGTCAACAATGCATCAGGAGCGCAGCACAGAATAATCAAGACAACGAGACAGCCGAAGCACTCCGCGACGTAGCAAGGACCATGAGAATGATGATGGAACGAATGGATCAAGATCGTCAAGCCAATATGAATCAGGGACATGAGATTCCTGAACATGCCTGCTTTGGGGGTTTCGTAAGGCAAACCCACCAGTTTTCAAAGGGACACTGAATCCAAATATTGCAGATGAATGGATTCGGAATATTGAGAAAGTCTTTGTTGTAGTCCTATGCTCGGAGGAGCAGAAGGTCACCTTCGCTACTCATATGCTTGAGGGTGATGCCAGTTTCTGGTGGACAGGTGTTCGAAGACTCCTGGAGACGACCGACATGGACATTGATTGGGAACTATTCAAGGTCCATTTTTACGAAAAGTACTTTCCAGAGTCAGTTAGAAATGCCAAGGACATTGAATTCATGCAACTTGTCCAGGGGAATATGAATGTGGCCCAGTACACTGCCAGATTTGAAGAACTCATTAAGTTCTCAAGAATGTACCAAGGAAATCCTGATGAGTACTGGAAATGCATCAAATACGAGTCAGGGTTGAAGGCGGAACTTAATGTGGCAGTTGCACATTTGGAGATTAGGGATTTCTCTACCCTAGTTAACAAATGTCGAATTATTGAAGAAGGTCAGAGAAAACTAAACACCCCAAAGTCAGATAATATTACCAAAAAGTTGACACCTCAAGGTCGCTAGCTTCAAGAGGCGAATCGACCTCCATTTCCTCCTCAATCAAGACCACAAGGGACACAAAGAAATTTTCAACAAGGAAGGCCAAACAACAACAATCGCTATAATAACAACCGCTACAACAATAACCTCAGTAACAATCGCAACAACAACAATAACAACAATAAAGGGAAAGCACCACAAAGAGGTCCAAAGAAGATTCTCCATGGCTCGCGCCATCCATGGAATGTCCCAAGTGTGGCAAGAATCATGGGAGCATGCCATGTCGAGCCGAACAAACGTGTGCTATCGGTGTGGAAAACCAGGTCATTACTCCCGAGAATGCACGGAAAGGAACCCGCCAACCCCAAATCCCAAGCCGCAATACCAGGGAAGGGTATTTATTTGTTATCTTTGAAGAAACAACGAAGTCACGAAATCTCGTGGAAGGTAAGGGTAATATGCATGGTAAAGACTTAATTGTACTATATGATTCCGGCGCTTCTCATTCTTTTTATCTCCCATTCATGTGTTAAAAGCCTTAATTTACCTATGACTGAGCTTCCTTTTGACCTTATTGTTTCTACCTGACCGAAAACCCGTTAGGACTTGTAAATGTTGTTTAGATTGTAGTTTTATTATAGATAATAGATCCTTTATTTTAGATCTTATTTGCTTACCCATGCGAGGTTTAGATGTAATTCTTGGCATGGATTGGCTTGAGGCCAACCGTGTATTGTTAAACTGTTATGAGAAAACCATCACTTTTCTTCCTGTTCCTATTGAACCTAAGAAACCCATAAGTCTTTACATAACTGCGTGGAAATGGACTGTGGTAAGGGTGAGAGTAAAGGTTACATTTTCTTAGCCGCTAGTGATGTAGACTTTGAGCAAAGTATCGATGAGATACCAATAGTAAGAAATTATCCTGAAGTATTTCCAGATGAGATACCGCAGTTTCCCCCCAAGAGAGAGATAGAGTTTTCCATAGAATTGCTTCCGGGTGCGGGACCTATATCCATAGCCCCATACAGGATGTCCCCATTAGAATTGACCGAGTTAAAAACTCAATTGGAAGATTTATTGGAGAAAAAGTTTGTTAGGCCTAGTGCATCACCTTGGGGAGCCCTATGTTGTTTGTAAACAAAAAGGATCGGAGTATGAGGATGTGTGTAGATTATAGGCAGTTGAATAAAGTAACGGTGAAAAACAAGTATCCTCTCTGCCTAGGATCGATGATTTGATGGACCAACTGAAAGGTGCGGTAGTGTTTTCTAAGATAGATTTGAGGTCAGGCTACCATCAAATTAGAGTGAGAGATGAAGACATACCTAAAATGGCCTTTCGCACTCGATACGGCCATTTTGAGTTTGCAGTAATGTCCTTTGGGTTAACCAATGCTCCAAATTATTTTTATGGATTACATGAATAGGATCTTTCGGCCCTATTTAGATCAGTTTGTAGTTGTCTTTATAGATGACATTCTCATATATTCTAAGACCCATGAAGAGCATGAATGCCACGTGACCATAGTACTGGAGATCTTGAAGGAAAAGAAACTATATGCCAAGATTTCCAAGTGTGAGTTTTGGTTGGATAAGGTGCAATTTTTAGGGCATGTAGTATCTAAGAAAGGAATTGCTGTAGATCCTAGTAAGGTAGAAGCGGTAGTAAACTGGGAAAGACCAACCACCAGAATCAAGTAAGGAGCTTTTTGGGTTTAGCCGGTTATTACCGTCGATTTATCAAGGGATTTTCCTGCATTTCCCTACCTTTGACCAAGTCGACTAGGAAGAACACCCCTTTTTCATGGACCGGAGTGTGAAAAGAGCTTTCAAGAGTTAAAACACAAGCTAACCTCTACCCCCTGCTTTTAGTGTTACCCGACCCCAATGTGCCTTTCGAGGTGTATTGTGATGCTTCAAAAAAGGGTTTAGGTTATGTATTGATGCAAGGTAGGCAAGTGGTGGCCTATGCATCAAGACAACTCAAGCCACATGAGGCAAACTACCCTACCCATGACCTTGAGTTAGCTGCCGTCGTGTTTGCTCTAAAGATTTGGAGACACCATTTATATGGAGTTAAGTTTGAGGTGTTTTCCGATCACAAGAGTTTGAAATATCTCTTTGATCAAAAAGAACTAAACATGAGGCAAAGGCGATGGATGGAGTTCTTGAAAGATTATGATTTTGGATTGAACTACCATCCTGGTAAAGCTAATGTAGTAGCTGATGCTTTGAGTAGGAAGTCCTTACAAGTGTCCCGTTTGATGGTGAAGGAGGTTGAATTAATTGAGCAATTTAGGGACTTAAACCTAGGAATGACTTTGACCACTAAGGGCATCAGAGCTTGTCATCTTAGAGTGACAAGTAAGTTTAAAGAAAGGATTGTTCAAGCTCAGGGGGACGATCGAGTTTCAAGAGACTTTAGGGCAAAGTGAAGGCAGTGAAAGTTGATAGGTTTTACCCAAGGAATGGACGATTTGTGGAGGTTTAAAGGTCGAATATGTGTACCTGCTAGTGGTGGCCTCCGAAAGGATATTTTGGAGGAAGCCCATAAGAGCCATTTTACCTTTTCATCCTGGTGCCACCAAGATGTATCAAGATTTGAAGAAGATGTTCTGGTGGCCTGGAATGAAGAAAGATGTGTGCACATGGGTGAGTAAGTGCTTGGTGTGTCAAAAGGTGAAGATTGAACACCAAAACCCTCTCGAATGCCGCAACCTCTGTCGATCCTAGCATGGAAGTGGGATAGCATGTACAAGGAATTTGTGACAGGACTACGGAGGACCCAAATGAATCATGATACCATATGGGTAATCGTGGATCGATTGACTAAGTCACCCACTTTTACCTATTAAGGTGACTTATTCCTTGGATAGGTTAGCACAATTATATATTCAGGAGATAGTAAGGTTACATGGGGTGCCGTCGATGATAATCTCGGACCGGGATCTGCGGTTTACGCCACGATTTTGGGGAGCCTTTCAAAAGCGTTTGGTTCAAAGTCGTGTCTAAGCACGGCCTATCACCCCCAAACAGACGGTCAATCTGAAAGAACTATCCAAACCTTGGAGGATGTGTTAAGGGCATGTGTTTTAGATCAAAGGGGAAGTTGGGATAAGTACTCACATCGATTGAATTTGCATATAACAACAGTTATGATGCAAGTATCGGTATGGCACCGTATGGGGCCCTCTATGGTCGGAATGGCAATCTCCCTTATGTTGGTATGAACCCGGAGAGGAAAGTTTACTCGGACTGATATTGTGAGGGAAACAACGGAACAAATCAAGAAGATTAGGGATAAGATTCTTACCGCTCAAAGTCGACGTAAAAACTATGCGGACAAGCGGCTAAAACCGCTAGATTTTCAAGAAGGGGACCACGTGTTCCTAAGGATCACCCCCACCACAGCATAGGCCGAGCAATAAAAGTAAAGAAATTGAGCTGATTTCTTGGTCCATTTGAAATCCTTACCAAAGTAGGACCTGTAGCTCACCGTATAGCCCTACCCCGAGTCTATCCAACCTTCATGATGTTTTCCATGTTTCTCGCTTAAGAAAGTATCAATCGACTGAGTCATGTACTAGAGCGTAACATGTACAATTAAGAGATAACCTGACATTTAACTTACTACCCACGAGAATCGTCGACCGAGGAGTTAAGCAGTTAAGGAACAAGGCTGTACCCCTGGTCAAAGTAGCATGGGGACAGGGTGAAACCAAAGAACTTACATGGGAGCTGGAATCAAACATGAAAGCACAATACCCCGAGTTGTTCTCAGGTAACGAATTTCCAGGGCGAAATTCTTTTTAAGGAGGGGAGTAATGTAACGCCCCAATTTTTACTGTAATTTTTACTGTCATTAGAAATTACTCAATTACCGAATTACCGTATTACATAAGATTTGAGGCCGAACAATCCTCAATAAAGGAATATCACATTAGAAGAGAGGTTAGGAACGATTCATGCGAGAGTCGCAAATCCCGAATTTCTGTACGTACAAAATGACCAAAATGCCCCTGAAGTTATTTTACTCAGAAAATGAGGATCGTGGGCCCCACCTATTCTCAAGGGGATATTTTGAGGATAATAAGGGATTGTTTGTGTTATGTGTGTTAATAGAGCAGAGGGATCTCAATTTTGAGTTCCGACGCGCGAAATGACCAACACGCCCCTGCGGCTGTTTTAACTCCGATGTGCGTGCTGACTGAGCTCGAACCTCACTAAAATGTTTTAAAATGTGTTTTTAAGCCATGATTAACCATTGGTTAAGCTCGGGTGGCCTCGGGCAGTTTTTAAGTGAAAGTACGATTTTGCCCCTGTTTTTGGGCAGTTTTGCGAATTTCGGGATTTTTGATTCATATCCCCAATCCTAAGCAATATTAGGCTCAAATTAAAGCTTATTAAATTCTAAATATTAATCTAGAGTCAAAATTATGTATTTAGATTGATTAGAACCCAAAATTGCTCAAAAACACCCAAATTGCTTACTAATTCACTTAAGCCCTTAACCGTAAATTCTCTAAATTACATGAATACCTTGCCTACACCTAAATAATGCATGGAACACACAAATTTCACTTCTTTGGGCTGTAATGGACGAAATTATTGATGCCATTATGCAGCTGAATTATTACCAAAAGTTGCACTAAAACAAAATGCCAAAATGTTACCATAAGAGACATAATTCCTTAATTTCATACAACTTTGTCTAAAATGATTTTTCCTCCCTTATTTCTCCTGCAAAATTCCGTCCACTACCTCATCACTTTGGCCAATTAGAAGCCTCAAAATCTTCTATAAATAGGCTTGCTTGAGTGGTCTTGGAAGGCTTGGTTCATAACTAGTTTTTAAGAGCACCAAAAACTTTCTTTCTTCCTCCTCTTTGGCTGAATTCTTTCTTCAATTTTTCAAAGAGATTTTGTTTCATTTCACTTCAAGAAACCAAGTTCTCTTCCTCTTCTTCAACTCATATTAGGTAGGGAGTAGTTTCTAAATTTATTTCTATGCTTTGAGGAGTTGTGTTTTTAGCTCAAAATGATGAAATTATGAACTTGCCTTAGCTTTTCATTTTGGTTTTCCTCTTCAATTTTTCTTTAACCAATTCAACCATATGGCCTAGGTGGAACTAAGATGATGGCTTGATGATGAGGACCTTGAGGGTGGGTTGTAAATCCATCACAAGTTAGGCCTCTAAAGCTTGAAAATTCCACTTGATGCAAAACTTTAAAGAATAATGCTTCATGATGCTAAAACAAAGATTTTTA
The DNA here is from genome assembly GCA_031216125.1 of Dalbergia cochinchinensis. Classification (NCBI taxonomy): domain Eukaryota; kingdom Viridiplantae; phylum Streptophyta; class Magnoliopsida; order Fabales; family Fabaceae; genus Dalbergia; species Dalbergia cochinchinensis. The sequence goes on along the minus strand of CM062375.1, from coordinate 25,593,479 downwards.
GTTTAGAACTTGAAAGATGTATTTTCCTTTTATGTTTTATTTCTTGTTAAGATATGTATTGGGTTGAATTTATAATTCTTTTAAAGTCTTGAAGGAGCTCTAGTAAAGAAACAAAATGAATTTGCATCCATGATTAAGTTTATGCTTTGCATAACCATGTTTACCTTATATGTCATCACTAAATTTTCAAGAATGAATAAATGAACTTGCATTTCTCATGTTTAAATTCCAAGCTTGTATTTCATGTTTATATTTCAAGTCATCACTTAGTCTTTCAAGATAATAAAGAGGTTGCATCTCATATTTAATTTATGCTCTCACTATATTTTATAATGGCTAAAAGAATCAACGCATAGCATGTTTATTTTATGCCATCACCAAAAGATCCTAGAGCTCAAAGACTTGCCCATGTATCACAAGCAAAGAAATATGATTATTGGAGTTAAAGAATTTATTCTTTAAAAAGTCTTGAGATTGGAGCTTAAAAGATGTAATAATAATTCTCTTCTCCCTCTATCGTCCTCATGCGGACTCACCGCTCCGGTTTCTTAATATTCTCTTCTCCTCTACTGGTCCTGTGCGGATTATCGCCGCTCCAGTTTCTTGTATCATGTTTATATTTCAAGTTCTTGCATCATGTTTAATTTTCAAGTCATCACCTTAAATCTTAAAGATAAAGAAATGGAATTGCATATCATGTTTATAATTCCAAGCTATCACCTTATAAAGATAAGATTAAAATAAGGTTGCATATCATGTTTATAATTCTAAGATGTCACCTAAATCTCTAAAGTTCAAGACTTACTCCTTTTATCTTAAGTGAGAATTTTAATTGTGAAGATCCTCCCAAATTTGACAAAAGAACTAGTTTCTAAATGAGTTTTAAGGCTTTGCAAGGATTTTACGGGAACTAGTATTTTATATGCACTTAAAATATGATTCTATGTTATTGTATGAGGTTCATGATTCGCCGACTGATCTGAGTTTAGTATCAATGTGTGATAATGATTTGATATGATTGAAGTTGTGATAATTATGGTTTATTGTTAAGAGAATGATTCATAATTGGTTTAGTAACTAATTAGTTCTATAATTGATAATTCTATGTTAGGATTGGATGCTTATTGAATGATTTCCTGGCTTGCATGTTATAGTTGCTGTTGCAAATAATGAGAATGCTTATACATGAAATGTTCTTTATTATGTAAAATTTACCTTTGTTGCTAGAAGAAAGTGTATCATTGTAAAAGTGTAATTTGGAAAGGTTCTGGCTAAGGAAAGACTTGGTATTTAAGCGTGTCCATTGTGACCCACCTCTCTTTCCTGGGAATCTCCCATATGCATGATTACCGTTGATATATATTATTCTAGCTTAAGACTATAAATGAGAAAATGTTATGATGTTTATGAATTGTATTATGATATAACATGCAAAGATTTAATGGTGACTTAAACTTATAAGAAAATGATCCTTTGGAACCATCGGACTATAGGTGGTGAAAAGGTGATTTTAGCCCCTAACCCGTTCTCTCAAAAGGGTAGAGTCGGGACTTTAGCTTATCAAAAGGATAAGTATATGCTAGTGACGACTAGTAAAGTATGAGTTCATAACCTAAATTACTCCCAAAAGGGTGGAGTATAGGGTGGCCTAAGGAAAATAATGATGATGATAAGATTTTAAGTCACCTAAGGCACTAAAGAAATGAAATATGTGCACTATGTCCACATGTAGCTAATATTATATGACGTTCTTTTATGCATGTTATTTGATAATGATGATGAGGAAAATGATGTAATGATAAAGGAAAAGTTCATTGTAAATATGACATGTTAAGATTATGATGCATTATAAGACGCATGATTAAAAATTGACGAACCTCGGTTAAGTATTTGTCCGAACTTAAAATGAATCTTTGCATGCTCACTATTTTAGAATAATCCCGAGGTTCCTGGGGACTTTGATGATGACACTGTAGAAGGAGGTACCTTACTGAGAATTCTTTAGCAAGATTCTCACTCCCTTTTCTTTATTTCCGTCATTGTCTCCAGATTCAGATGGCGACATTTGTCCTGTTCGTTGATACCCCTACTTGGGAATTTCACTATGATCCGGTGCATCGCTCGTATCATTTTGAAGGGAGGTGCGCAGTTCGTATTTTTATTTACATAGGTCGTCCATTTGCACATCCTGTCCCTAGTTATCGATTTTCTCCTACTTCTCCCTATGGTGATGAAATGGTTTTCGAACGTGCACGTCCACTTCATGAAAGGATGTTACGTTGTTATCCCACTTCATCTGCTGTCCATGGATTTCCAGAGTATGTTCCCGAGACGAGATATTCTGAAACTGATCCTTCAGAGGACACTCCTACTCATGTATATTCTGAGAACTCTGCTCCTACTCCCACACGTGTAAGAGAGGGTAGTGAGGAAACAGTTGTTCAGCCGAGGTTAGTGAGAAGGCCGTCCATGCGATGCCAGCCTGGTGCATCTCGTGTGTCCCGTCCCGAGGGAGCTCATCAGTGGATCGGATTTATTCCCCCATTTCCAGGATAGTGGCCATAGAAGGTTCTTAGTAGATTTATGTGTGATCATGCACCCTAGTTTTAGGATAACCTTCCCGGCTTATGGAGTTATCTAGTTTAGGGGCATGTATTTCCTTAAGTATATTTTCTTTTATGGGTTTGCATAAGATAATGATGTATGAACATAACCCACCCTTTGAGTGAGGTTATTGTATGTAAATATATGCTATAATGTGCTTATGGATGTTATATGATGGATCCTAAGTGATATGATGTGATATATTCTTAAACGTCTTATTATACTCCGCTTACTCGTTCACGTTGTACTCGGCTCACGTTTTCAATTATGTGTTTAAAAAAAAAATGGCTCGTAATTTCACTAATTATTTTCAAATTATGAAGAAAGAACCAAAGCAAGGAGTAAAGTCTAGTCATTAATCAGATTCAACCTAGGTGTATCTGGTTAATTACTAGGGTGTTACATGATCTGGTTTGATTTGTGTACTAGGTTTAAACTGTCAGGATCATGTATTGTCTATATTGAGATAGGTCTTGCTATGAAAATTTCTGTTTCATGTTTGGATTATGTGTAACAGATTTTAACATATTGTTGTGGCTCTCTTTTGTTATGGTTGTGATGAAATAGGAAGAAACTGGAATAGATCAAAGACATGTGAGACATTGTGTCGTTAATTGTAAATGAATATGGTAAGGGATTTTAAATTGTATTATTAATTTATTAGTTTCAATTTTTTGGCTTTTTTTTTGGTTTTGTTTTATGATTTTTGTTTTTATTTGTAACCACTAAGTGTTGGATGAAGGATAGATGAATCAGAGCTCCAAAATGGTTGGGAAGTAGAGGAGGATATTGGTCCCATGAGGTTGTTTGAGTAAGATGATCATTAATTTTTGAGACATAGTAACTATGATTGCCAAATTGAAGAATTGCCAATGCTTGAGGAGACAATAGTGGCTATTGTTGAATGAATGTCAGTTTAATGTAATGCTATTAGTATACCAACAATTTTGAAAAGGTTCAATTTTTTTTTTCAAGTTTGCATATCTGAAAAGATACCTTATGTACACATTTTTAAGGATAACTAGTTTGTTTTATATTCAAATTTTTATACTTCTTCTCTTTATAAATCTAAGATTAAGATGAACAGAATTGGGATGTAACCAATTTTACAATAAATATACTAACCGTATTTTTACAAATTGGTTAGTATAGAAGTGGCTATTGGCTATTGTTTGAAGATAATTTTAATTAAAGTCAATTTTAAGGCCAACTTTACAAACCAATTTTACATATTACAATAGAAAGACAAAATTTTTTAAAATCATATCTATTGTTTAATGCAATTTTACACACTTTAGAATTTTTAAAGCCAAAAAAAATTTTAACCTACTTTTACAATTTGAAATTGGCTTTAATCAAAATTGGGTGTCGCATTGTTTAGTGGTTTGTATTTCAACTAAGGCATAATTGAAAATGTTTGTTATCGCATTGCATTCAGACTAATCAGTTTTAAATGAAAATGAAAGCAACCGTCCCTTTACAATAATGGACCAGCAAAGACCCATAGAAAAAAGGAACAAATGAAGCTCGTTATTTGTAGTTTGAAAATAACCGTCCCTCTACAATAGTGGACTAGGGAAGACCCATAAATCATAACCATTTATAGCTGACGTGGCTCAACTACAATTCACCAACCCCAACATATGCTCCTTTCTCTCTTAGTCTCTCCCTAACACACCAAGATCACTCCACATCCCATTCAAATTCAAAAAACCCAAATACCAACTGTTTTTCCCCTTTCCTCTACACCTATAAAAGAGACAACAGTCTCCCAAACCTGCTGCAATAAAAATAATAATTATGACAATAAGTAATTTATAGATAATGAGATGTATAAAGAATTGACCAAAATTCTTATAAGGTGAAAAGTTTTTCATACGTAAACTTTTCATATGTATAAAGAGGAGGTTTGGTGTGTGATTATGTCACGACCCGACCTGGTCCTGTAACACCTCGATTTTCTGTCTGAGAGGAAAATAACCTAAATGCCCCTGAAGTTATTTTCTGTCCGGAATTCGAGAATAACTGGCCCGGTAGTCCTCGAAGGGTCAACTCAATATGGTCCTTGAGTGATTTCGGAAACGAAAATCTTGTTTTCTGCAGTTTCGGGTCAAAATTATCAAAATACCTCTATAGCGTTTTTATGCGGGTAAAGGTGTCGTTCGAGCCCGAAACTTTCCCTGAAGGTTCAAAATGATGTTTTCACGTGTTTAAAACTATCTGGTTGAGTCCTGGTGGTCCCGGCTAGTTTTTGCAAAAAATTACAATTTTACCCCTAGCATAGTGCCGTTTGAGCTTAATGATATAATTAAGCAAACCTAAGCAATAATATGCTCTAATCGAAGATTAATTAATTTTCATAATTAATCTAGAGTCAAAATGAGTTATTAAAATTAATTAGGACCTAAAATTGCTTAGAATAAACCTAAATCTCTTTTTTAAAATTCAAGATTCCTAGTCGTGGAATCTTGAATAGTGTTTTCTCTCTCCAATTCCTTAAATTAAGGAATTGTGTCTAGAATTGTTTATGCACTAAAATGAGTTTTTGTTTCACTAATGAAGCAAGAGCACTCCCTAACCTTGTCTTGAAACCCTTAATTGCATCCTTAGTCACCTAAACACTTTCTCACAAATTCCTAAACTTAAGCCTAATCAAAGACACACCTAAACATGACTCTAAACCACAAATAAAAGAGAGATTTTCCTCCTCCCTTGGCTGATGCAATTCGGCCACCTCTCCCCCTTATTTCCATCACATGTTTGAAATTTCAAAACACTCAAAGAACCATACCACACCTTACCTCAAGCCATACCTCACCTTACCTTGAGCCATACCTCACCATGCTTCAAGAACACAATCTCTCATCTCATGGAACTCATGGGCTGCATGATGTTGGCCAAAATTCCTCCTTCCATTTCACCTTCCATATTGTTTCATTTCTCTATAAATAGCATGCTTGGATAAACTTGAATCACTTTTAGTTTATTTGCTAAGTTGGAGTTTTCAAGAGCACTTGGAGCCTTTCTTTTCTCTCAAGTTCAAGAGTTCATCTTCTTCACTCATCTCAATCTCAAGACACTTGGTAGGGATTTTGTTCTAAGTGTTTCATTCATTAAAGTTCTTATTTAGCAATGAGCTTTATGGTTTTCTCTTGAAACTTTTAGAACTTTTCTTCTTCCTTTTTGATTTTCGGCCAAGAGCCTTTGGGAACTTGAAAATGAGAGCTTGATGATGAGGATTCCATGATGATATTCATTACTTGTGTAACCTCTAAAGCTTGATCTTGGTTCTTAAGTAAAAGATGTTTTTGGTTTCTTCCTTTCTTACTCTTGAGAAGCTTTATTTTGATGTTGTCCTAAAAATGAATACATGAACTCAATGATGAGGACACATGATGTTAGTGTTAACATATCATCAAGATCATGGTCCCTAGAGTTTCAAAATGGTTCCTTGCCTTCCTCATGATTTTGGTTTCTTTCCTTTTCCATCCTTTAATTTTTTGGGCCACCATTCCTTTTCTTCAAGTTTATGAGTTTTCATTTTTTTTTAAAGGGTGTTAACTTGATTTGTTCTTTTAGTCCATTTCCTTGGAGCTTGATGGTGAAGTTCACACCATATGATTTCTTTGAAAATCTTGGCACAAGAACTCTAAAGCTTGTTTTATCTTGCTATGATAAGTTTGGGTTGAGGTTTAAGTTCCTTTAAAGTCTTGCAAAAGCTCTAGTGAAAAATGTAAAATGAACTTGTATTCATATTTATTTTCCTTGCCTAGCATATTTAATTTTTGGCCATCACCTAAAACGTAAAGATTAAAACAAGAGTTGTATTTTCATATCACCTAATAATTAATCTCGAAGCTCGCCTATTTCGACCTTAAAGTCGATTGTTATGGAGCCTAGAGCACTAAAATAAAGAATTGGACTTGCATTCATATTTATAATTCAAGTCATCACTTAAAGCCTAAAAGATAAAATGAACTTGTATATTTACTTTCAAACTTTGCATATTTACTTTCAAGTCTTACATATTTATATTTCTAGCACCTCATATTTATATTTCGAGTTCTTGGATCTTATATTTACTTTGAAGTTCTCACTTTACTTTATAATGAAGAATAAAATGGGATGAATATCACATTTATATTTTGTCATCACCCAAAGGCTCTATCTAGAGCTCAAAGACTTGCCCTCTTTATCTCAAGTTAAAGTTTCGTTATGGAAACATCCCCATGGATGCATATTCCAGCCATGTAATGATGATAAACTTGATGTAAGCTTCATCTAGTCACAAGAGCCAACAATCTATGTTCTAAGAGTTTGTTTAGGCCTTACGAGTCTTATATGATCATTATCAACAAGATTTACGAGTTAAACCTCTTCTAAGCATGCTTTGAATTAGCTACTGCCCTATAGCTATTTTAGTCTCCTTTTATGAAATAACATGGGTTTCAATAAGTTTTAGAAGTCCTAAAATGATTTTAAAAGAAACTAGTAACTTGTGTGTATTTAAGGACATGATACTTGGATGATGCCTTGATATGTTAGAATGTGTGGTTGAATTCAAGAAAAATGGTGGAATGATGTTAAAAGGTTTTTAGAATAAATGGGCAATTTTAAGAATGTCAAACATGAGTTTTTCACCATTTTGGGTTGCTGGTAATCAATTACAGAGCTTATGTAATCAATTACCAGAGTGCCTTGCACACCCGGATATAAGTTTTTGACCTGTGTAATCGATTATAAGATGATGTAATCGATCTTGTAATCAATTACACAATGTCCCGAGAAACCCAGACATGTTTCTGGACCCTAGTAATCGATTACCACTCTATGTAATTAATTAGTCAGGAGTTCTTGAGACCCATAATGTATTTTCAACCGAGGTAATTGATTACAAGGCTCATGTAATCGATTACCAAGACCTCAAACTTCCTTATTTTGAAAAATTGAGCCAAGTAATCGATTACAAGGCCCATGTAATCGATTAACAGTATCTAAATTGTGTAGATAAGTGTTCCTCCCTTCATGTTTTATTACGAGGATAACTTGAGTCTGTGATCTCCTATTAGAGTAAAAAATGTTGATATGTTAATACCTATGCTATGATGCCTTATGAAAGAATTATGATGTTATGATGCATATTATGATTATGATGTTTATGGCATACATGATTATGAATGACTATGAACATATATGAATGTGGCATAAAGCAAATTTGGAAGAAATTCAGTGCCTTGTTGTTATGCTGTCGAATTTCTGACAAATTTGAGGACTTAGAAAGTTTTCAAAAAGATTTGAGTTTTGAATGTGACATGGTACTGTGAAAACACATTCTGGGGGATGGCGATATGTAATGCCCCAGAAACAAATCCTTGAGGGGAACGGCAATACGTAACGCCCCAAAGAGGACAATATTTGCTGTGTATTTGATACCGGTGCGACGTGTTTTGTAATGATTATTATTATTGTGATTATGCTTATCAGAGGATAAGTAAGAACTAGTGACAACTAGTTAAGACATGAGCTCATAACCTAGAGATGATTTAAGGATGATCCCTATGTTACAGTACGATGCTTTGAATGTCACATAATTTATAGAAAGAGAAATGTTTTTACATGAGAAGAATATGCCACTTTATGCCACCTATATGATATTGATATCTCTATGAATGTTTAATTGATTTATGCCTGTTACCTCCTCATGCATTCATACTTTATTATGCTGCATCCATAACATTAAGATTCATCCTAAAAGAAAATGAACCTTGGATAATTAAGCTTAAAACCTAATAAATGAAGTATATGCATGTTCACCTTTTTCAAAGAAACCCAAGGTTCCTGAGGACGTAGATGATGTCACCTAGATAGGAGGTTGCCCTACTGAGATTCTTTAGTAAGATTCTCACTCATTCTATCTCTTCTTTTCGTCACGTCTTCAGATGGTGACATTCGTGGTTTTCGTGGATACCCCGACATGGGAGGTGCATTATGATCCAACGCATGGATCATACCATTTTGAGGGTCAATGTGCCGTTCGCGTCTTCATGTTTGTCGGACGACCGTTCGCTCATCCTGTACATACCCATCGTTTCTCCCCGACATCACCCTACGGCAACGATGATCAAGTTTTTGAGTGCGCCCGCACGCACAATGAGAGGGTACTCCACATGCACACCACTACCTCGGCCATGCGCGACTACCCCGACTACGTGCCTCATACGTACTTCTCGGAGACTGACTCGTCGGATGACCCGCCTACCCACATGTATAGCGAGAACTCAACTCCCACTCCACTGCAGATGAGGGAGGGCAATGAGGAGACTATCATGCAACCAAGATTAGCTTGGAGGCCATCTATGCACCCACGTTGTGGAGGTCACTCACGGTTCTCTGGCGTGCTCGTTCCCGCCGAGCTCCGACCATGGATTGGATATGTCCCACCTTCTACGAGACCGTAGCAGTAGAGGCCGTGGGTAGAGATAGTGCACACGCTGCATAAATGAGGATAAACCTTCTTTTGTTTAGAGGTTATCCATTTTAGATGCACTTGGATAGGGGAGTTTCCTTTTATGCTTTCCATTGTATTTTTATTTTGGATGTATTTGTTTCTATGTTATACTAACTAAGTCCCGCTTTTCATGAGTAGCATATTATATATATATATATATATGCAGTTAGTTTTATCGTGATGTGCAATTACATGCTTTATGTTCTGATGTTCATGAGTTATTTGTTTACTCTTGTATCTCGTTTCTTTATGTGTCTCATCGTTTGTCGTGTTGCGCGACTCTCACTTTGTATTTACATTTCAAAAAAAAAAATTTACCTGTATTTTCTGCTAAGTATTTTGAAGAAAGGTCTAAAAAATGAGACTAAAAGAGTAATAAACTAATGATTAACCTAAATAAGTTCTAGGAGTATTGGGTTAAAAATTGGGATGTTACAGAAGTAAATTGAGAAAATTATTTTTGAGTTGTAACATGAGGCATTGAATATATAAGTACATATGTTTACTTGATTATGCAAGACCTTTGAGCATTTTTGATATTATTATGACATTATGCATTGTTTCTTTGGCGTCCCATGGAAGGGGATTCAAGTGAGGACTCACTCATTGAGTCTTGGTAATAAAATTCATCTCTCTACTTTTCCCTGTATTACAGATACCGTAGCTGTTGTAGATCCTTCCTTACCATCTTCCTCATAGCAATAGAGCTCAATTGGTAAGCTTCACCTGAATGAAGCATTCATAACTTGTTAGAGTGCTCTAGTGCATTGCAGGTAGAATCCCAGACCTTAGATCATGTTTTGCATTTAGCATACTATGATAGTATATGTAACGCCCTAATTTTTACTGTAATTTTTACTGTCATTAGAAATTACTCAATTACCGAATTACCATAGGTAATTATTACATAAGATTTGAGGCCAAACAATCCTCAATAAAGGAATATAACATTAGAAGAGAGGTTAGGAACGATTCATGCGAGAGTCACAAATCCCGAATTTCTGTACTTATAAAATGAACAAAATGCCCCTGAAGTTATTTTACTCAGAAAATGAGGATCGTGGGCCCCACCTATTCTCAAGGGGATATTTTGAGGATAATAAGGGATTGTTTGTGTTATGTGTATTAATAGAGCAGAAGGATCTCAATTTTGAGTTCCGACGCGCGAAATGACCAAAACGCCCCTGCGGCTGTTTTAACTCCGATGTGCGTGTCGACTGAGCCCGAACCTCACTAAAATGTTTTAAAATGTGTTTTTAAGCCATGATTAACCATTGGTTAAGCTCGGGTGGCCTCGGGCAGTTTTTAAGTGAAAGTACGATTTTGCCCCTATTTTTGGGCAGTTTTGCGAATTTCGGGATTTTTAATTCGTATACCGAAACCTAAGCAATATTAGGCTCAAATTAAAGCTTATTAAATTCTAAATATTAATCTAGAGTCAAAATTATGTATTTAGATTGTTTAGAACCCAAAATTGCTCAAAAACACCCAAATTGCTCAAAAACACCCAAATTGCTTACTAATTCACTTAAACCCTTAACCGTAAATTCTCTAAATTACATGAATACCTTGCCTACACCTAAATAATGCATGGAACACACAAATTTCACTTCTTTGGGCTGTGATGGACGAAATTATTGATGCCATTATGCAGCTGAATTATTGCCAAAAGTTGCACTAAAACAAAATGCCAAAATGTCACCATAAGAGACATAATTCCTTAATTTCATACAACTTTGTCTAAAATGATCTTTCCTCCCTTATTTCTCCTGCAAAATTCCGTCCACTACCTCATCACTTTGGCCAATTAGAAGCCTCAAAATCTTCTATAAATAGGCTTGCTTGAGTGGTCTTGGAATGCTTGGTTCATAACTAGTTTTTAAGAGCACCAAAAACTTTCCTTCTTCCTCCTCTTTGGCTGAATTCTTTCTTCAATCTTTTCAAAGAGATTTTGTTTCATTTCACTTCAAGAAACCAAGTTCTCTTCCTCTTCTTCAACTCAGATTAGGTAGGGAGTAGTTTCTAAATTTATTTCTATGCTTTGAGGAGTTGTGTTTTTAGCTCAAAATGATGAAATTATGAACTTACCTTAGCTTTTCATTTTGGTTTTCCTCTTCAATTTTTCTTTAACCAATTCAACCATATGGCCTAGGTGGAACTAAGATGATGGCTTGATGATGAGGACCTTGAGGGTGGGTTGTAAATCCATCACAAGTTAGGCCTCTAAAGCTTAAAAATTCCACTTGATGCAAAACTTTAAAGAATAATGCTTGATGATGCTAAAACAAAGATTTTTAGTTTAGAACTTGAAAGACGTATTTTCCTTTTATGTTTTATTTCTTGTTAAGATATGTATTGGGTTGAATTTATAATTCTTTTAAAGTCTTGAAGGAGCTCTAGTAAAGAAACAAAATGAATTTGCATCCATGATTAAGTTTATGCTTTGCATAACCATGTTTACCTTCTATGTCATCACTAAATTTTCAAGAATGAATAAATGAACTTGCATTTCTCATGTTTAAATTCCAAGCTTGTATTTCATGTTTATGTTTCAAGTCATCACTTAATCTTTCAAGATAATAAAGAGGTTGCATCTCATATTTAATTTATGCTCTCACTATATTTTATAATGGCTAAAAGAATCAACGCATGACATGTTTATTTTATGCCATCACCTAAAGATCCTAGAGCTCAAAGACTTGCCCATGTATCACAAGCAAAGAAATATGATTATTGGAGTTAAAGAATTTATTCTTTAAAAAGTCTTGAGATTGGAGCTTAAAAAGATGTAATAATAATTCTCTTCTCTCTCTACTGGTCCTGTGCGGACTACCGCCACTCCGGTTTCTTAATATTCTCTTCTCCCTCTCTTTGGTCTGTGCGTATTACCGCCGCTCCAGTTTCTTGTATCATGTTTATATTTCAAGTTCTTGCATCATGTTTAATTTTCAAGTCATCACCTTAAATCTTAAAGATAAAGAAATGGAATTGCATATCATGTTTATAATTCCAAGCTATCACCTTATAAAGATAAGATTAAAATAAGGTTGCATATCATGTTTATAATTCTAAGATGTCACCTAAATCTCTAAAGTTCAAGACTTACTCCTTTTATCTTAAGTGAGAATTTTAATTGTGAAGATCCTCCCAAATTTGACAAAAGAACTAGTTTCTAAATGAGTTTTAAGGCTTTGCAAGGATTTTACGGGGAACTAGTATTTTATATGCACTTAAAATATGATTCTATGTAATTGCATGAGGTTCATGATTTGGCCACTGATCTGAGTTTAGTATCAATGTGTGATAATGATTTGATATGATTGAAGTTGTGATAATTATGGTTTATTGTTAAGAGAATGATTCATAATTGGTTTAGTAACTAATTAGTTCTATAATTGATAATTCTATGTAAGGATTGGATGCTTATTGAATGATTTCTGGCTTGCATGTTATAGTTCTTTGTTGCAAATAATGAGAATGCTTATACATGAAATGTTCTTTATTATGTAAAATTTACCTTTGTTGCTAGAAGAAAGTGTATCATTGTAAAAGTGTAATTTGGAAAGGTTACGCTAAGGAAAGACTTGGTATTTAAGCGTGTCCATTGTGACCCACCTCTCTTTCTGGGAATCTCCGTATGCATGATTACTGAGTTGATATATATTATTCTAGCTTAAGACTATAAATGAGAAAATGTTATGATGTTTATGAATTGTATTATGATATAACATGCAAAGATTTAATGGTGACTTAAACTTATAAGAAAATGATCCTTTGGAACCATCGGACTATAGGTGGTGAAAAGGTGATTTTAGCCCCCTAACCCGTTCTCTCAAAAGGGTAGAGTCGGGACTTTAACTTATCAAAAGGGATAAGTATATGCTAGTGACGACTAGTAAAATATGAGCTCATAACCTAAATTACTCCCAAAAGGGTGGAGTATAGGGTGGCCTAAGGAAAATAATGATGATGATAAGATTTTAAGTCACCTAAGGCACTAAAGAAATGAAATATGTGCACTATGTCCACATGTAGCTAATATTATATGACGTTCTTTTGTGCATGTTATTTGATAATGATGATGAGGAAAATGATGTAATGATAAAGGAAAAGTTCATTGTAAATATGACATGTTAAGATTATGATGCATTATAAGACGCATGATTAAAAATTGACGAACCTCGGTTAAGTATTTGTCCGAACTTAAAATGAATCTTTGCATGCTCACTATTTTAGAATAATCCCGAGGTTCCTCGGCACTTTGATGATGACACTGTAGAAGGAGGTACCTTACTGAGAATTCTTTAGCAAGATTCTCACTCCCTTTTCTTTATTTCCGTCATTGTCTCCAGATTCAGATGGCGACATTCGTCCTGTTCGTTGATACCCCTACTTGGGAATTCCACTATGATCCAGTGCATCGCTCGTATCATTTTGAAGGGAGGTGCGCAGTTCGTGTTTTTATTTACATAGGTCGTCCATTTGCACATCCTGTCCCTAGTTATCGATTTTCTCCTACTTCTCCCTATGGCGATGAAATGGTTTTCGAACATGCACGTCCACTTGATAAAAGGATGTTACGTTCTTATCCCGCTTCATCTGCTGTCCATGGATTTCCAGAGTATGTTCCCGAGACGAGATATTCTGAAACTGATCCTTCAGAGGACACTCCTACTCATGTATATTCTGAGAGCTCTGCTCCTATTCCCACACGTGTAAGAGAGGGTAGTGAGGAAACAGTTGTTCTGCCGAGGTTAGCAAGAAGGCCGTCCATGCGACCCCAGCCTGGTGCATCTCGTGTGTCCCCTCCCGAGGGAGCTCATCAGTGGATCGGATTTATTCCCCCATTTCCAAGACAGTGGCCATAGAGGGTTCTTAGTAGATTTATGTGTGATCATGCACCCTAGTTTTAGGATAACCTTCCCGGCTTATGGAGTTATCTAGTTTAGGGGCATGTATTTCCTTAAGTATATTTTCTTTTATGGGTTTGCATAAGATAATGATGTATGAACATAACCCACCCTTTGAGTGAGGTTATTGTATGTAAATATATGCTATAATGTGCTTATGGATGTTATATGATGGAGCCTAAGTGATATGATGTGATATATTCTTAAACGTCTTATTATACTCCGCTTACTCGTTCACGTTGTACTCGGCTCACGTTTTCAATTATGTGTTTAAAAAAAAAATGGCTCGTAATTTCATTAAGTATTTTCAAATTATGTAGAAAGAACCAAAGCAAGGAGTAAAGTCTAGTCATTAATCAGATTCAACCTAGGTGTATCTGGTTAATTACTAGGGTGTTACAGTATATTCATGTTTTGTATTTAATGACATAATTGTATTAATTTCTTGAACATTTTGAAATAGAGCAACTTAAATTTTTTATGTAGTATTATGACTTTAGACCTTAGAAACAGATCATGAAACTACAGACTTCATTGTTTTGATCATTTTTTATTGTTTTGAATTTAAAGAACAAGTGATTTGTATGTAGGAAAAAGAAAATTTTCTGTTTTTCATGGATTTTATGACTAGAACATGTATGTAGAAGCAAACAGCAGGTCACTAGGCATACGTGAGAATGAGATTTCTCATATGCTGATCATATTCCAAAATCAGGTCGTATGTATTAGTAAAAAGAAAGGTGATAAATGAGGAATGAATATTTATATGTACTTGGCGCATGTATTAGTAAAAAGAAAGGTGATAAATAAATGATATACATGTTGGAAGCATCATGAAATTCAGAAATTTATGCTAATGCATTTAGTAAGGTGATGCCTATATATGTGAGCTTGAGGGTAATGTATGTGCTAAGTGAAGAATGAAATCCCCTTTAGTATGTTAAGGGCACAGAAAGATCCCCTAGTATGTTAAGGGCATGGAAAGATCCCATTTAGTATGATAAGGGCATGAAAGATCCTTTTTATTATGACAAGGCCATGGAAAGATAGGGATGATGCATATGAGATCTTCTTCGATGTACCGAGGGCACATACAGTTGAGAATGAATTACTATGATGTTGAGTAATATGACATGTGTATATTAAGTGACTAAATAATAAAAGAGACCCACTTCTGAAGAATGGTTTTTGAACTTTAAAATGAACCTTTGATATATGCTACATGCTTACATTTTTCTGATAAACCAAAGTTGCTAGGACAATGATGATGAAATGGATTTTTTTTTTTTGTTATTATTATATATTTTGTGGATACCCTACTAGCAATTTTAAGATTCTCACCCCTATGTGTTTGTATTTCCATGTCGTCTCCAGGTTTATCCAAAGAACTATGGCGCTGCTACACAAGAGAAATTGGAATTATAGTAGTTTAGTGTCTGAGACTGTATTGGTTGTACTTAGTTGTAGGAATATGTGTGTATATATGATAGAGAACAGATATATATTAAAGCTCATAGAAGAGCTTCCCCTTTTTACTTGACTTTGTATTCAATAAAAGTTTTGTTTCTTTATTATATATATTTTATTATAATTACGACATAGTTATCTCATGAATCAATTGAACTGGCTATAGACAGTTAAGAAAGGTTTGTTAATTTATAAGTAACAACTCTCAAGTATAATGTCATGACTTAAGAATGATGTAGCACTTGGGAGGATGTTACATTATCGTATTAGAGTAGTTCATCCTTCTAGGACCTTGAGGAGTGGACTGACTATGCTTCCAAAATGTAGATAAATCATGCCTTGAATCTTATCTATATGATAGGATATAGGGTTTAGATATGCATGACAGTCTAGTGGTGCTGTAGTTGGTTGCTATCATACTTTGCATAGTGTTGATCCTGATCAACTCAATATATTTTGTTTGATGTATTCAAGAACTAATGGCAGACCGAAGGAATAATAGAAATGGAACGCTGAGCCAGAAGATATGATGAGTACTTTATATGAGATGGCTACTGCTATGAAAGACCAAGCTACAATGTGTAACATCCTCCCAAGTACAACATAATTTTTAAGTCATAACATAATACTCGAGAAGTTGTTACTTATAAATTAACGGACCTTTCTTAAATATCTATAGCAAGTTTGATTGAATTGTGAAGTAACTAAATCGTAGTTCTATTAACATATATGACTAAGAAACAAACATTTATTGATTATAAGGTTGAGTACAAAAGGAAGCTCTTCTATGAGCTTTAATACACATCCGATCTCTATTATAAATACAAACACAAACATATGACTAAGTACAGTCTGTACAAAACTTAGCTATAAACTACTGCAAATCTAATTTCCTTTCATAAAGTAGCTTCCTTGTTCTCGGGATCAACCTAGAGATGACACGGAAACACAAACATATAGGGGTGAGAATTCTAAAATTCTCAGTAGGGTAACTCCCCAATTACACAATCATAATGTCATCATCATCGCCCCAGCCACTTCGGTTTATTCAGAAAAGGTGGTCATGCATTATATAATAACAGTTTATTTTTAAAGTTCCAAATCATACTTCCGAAGTAGATTACTTTTATTATTCACTCACTTAAAACATGTATTTCATGACATTAAGATCATAGAAATTCCTTCAATACCAATAACTTAACAAAATATACGAATACATATGACAATTATAATGATCTTTTTGTGCCCTTGACTTAATAAAGGGGACTTTTTCGTGCCCTAATGGGGACCTTTTCATGCCCTATTAGGGACCTCTCCGTGCCCTTTTTATACTAAAGGGGACTTCATTTTTCACTTAGCACATACATCATCCTCAAGCTCACATATACATGCATAACATTTCTATATGCATGAACATAATTCTCGGATCTCATAATACTTCAAACCTATATATATCATTCATTCATTCCTCATAAAATAATCTTGAAAGTCCAGGGCATGCATTCATACACATCAAACTTGAACCAATTGCCATCAGGTCACTAATTCAGGGCATTATCACAATTTCAGCACATTGGCAGATTTTTCACTCAAGTAAGACAATTTAATATGGAATTAAAACTAGCAAATAAGAGGCTATAAAAATTCTTAATGACACCTCAATGTGTCCACAAGGTTTTATAAAAATTTCAGAGGAAGAAAAGTTCTCTAACTATGTTAAAAAAATTAGACAAATTCGGAGGTTAGAAACCCCCTATTCACAACCAACAGCCACAGTTTCCAATTTTATTACCTTCCCAATTGATCATATCAAATCATATAAAAATTCAGGGTTGGACTTCAATATGTCCTTAATATCCTGTAAAAATTTCAGCTCATAATTCGATCATTTACTAGGTTAATAAAATTTCACAAGTTCACAGCTTCAGATTCAACATTTCAGGCAGCATAGTTACCACTTCGGTTCTTGAATTCCTCAAGGCATTAGGAATCAAAACCAGAGCTCAAAAAAATTCATGGAACTATCCTAGGATGTTACCTTCAACATATAATTTTCATAGCTCATGAAAACACCCATAATTGCCTCAGAAAATTCGTGAACAATCACTGCCAGCAGGAAAATCGAAAATCCAGCAAACCACTTCAGAATCTCTTTTGATAAAAATGATTTTTCCACAAGCTCAAACACACCACCAAAATTAACACATCAATATCATCATATAAATAACCAATATATCCATAAATTTTGGACCAAACACAATCAGAAAAGTCTAGCATAAAATTGGAAAGAAAATATCAAAGAAAACCCTACTTTGAAAGCTTCAAAGCTTTATAACTTCAAAGGTTGTTCCAATTGATTTCCCTTCACTTCAAGGCCACCAATTCAAGCCCAAAGACTCCCTTAGGCAGTGAAGAATGATCTCTCAAGGTGGAAAACTATGATGGATGTAAATTCTAATCAGTTAGTTTTGTAGATATTGAGATGTAGAACAAGTTTGTGAAGGAAGTTTGAGTGTTTAGCAACTTTAGGGTATGATTTTTGAAGCTTGAAACATATCAATGAAGGTTTGGAAAAAAAGAAATGGAGGCTGTATTCAGTTGGTTCATAGCCGAGAATGACAAGAAGAAATGTCAAAGTTTGGTGGCTTGTATTTATCTTGTAGTTAAAGCATAGGTATTATATAATATAAATGTGTAATTCTTTAAAGGAAAGAAAAACAAATGGATGGCTAGGATTTAATCTTGCTTTGCAAGATTAAAAGCAAGATTAAATCTTAGCCATTCACTAAGTCAATATGGATATACATTACCCTTTTGTAGAGATTTAACTATCTTTCGGTGTTAAAAATCACACACTGAAATCTTACCGAACGGGTAAAATATCGTACACGGTGTAACGCCCCGATTTTCTGTCTTAGTGGAAAATGACCAAAATGCCCCTAAGGTCATTTTCGGCCCAGAATTCGAGGATGGCCGGTCCAGCAGTCTTCGAAGGGCTAACTCAATGTTTGAAGGGGATTGAATGGCCATTGAGTGGTTTCGAAGACGAAAGTCTCGTTTTCTGTAGTTTTGGGTCAAAATGACCAAAATACCCCTATAGCGTTTTTACGTGGGTAAAGGTGCCATTTGAGCCCGAAACTTTCCTCAAAAGTTTAAAACAATGTTTTTACGTGTTTACAAGCGTCTGTTCAAGTCTCGGTGGTCCCGAGCAGTTTTAGTGCAAAATTACGATTTTGCCCCTAGAATAGTGTTTTTAAACTTAATGATGTAATTAAGCAAATCTAAGCAATATTAGGTTATAATCGAAGATTAATTAATTTTCATAATTAATCTAGAGTCAAAATAAGCTATTAAAATTAATTAAAACCTAAAATTGCTTATATTAGATTTAAATCTCTTTTTTTAAAACTCAAGATTCCACTCTTGAAATCTTGAATAGTGTTTTCTCTCTCCAATTCCTTAAATCAAAAAATTGTGTCTAGAATTGTTTATGCACTAAAATGAGTTTATAACTCACTAATGATGCAAGACCACTCCTTAAACATGTCTTGACAACCTTGATTACCCATTTTCTCACCTAAACACTTTCTTACAAATTCCTAATCTTAATCCTAATCAAAGATACACCTAAACACAACTCTAAACCACAATTAAAATGTAAGAAATCCTCCCCATGGCTGATGCAAGTTTCGGCCATCCCCTCCCCCATTTGCATCACATGTTGATTTGTTTCTTACTCAAAGAACCATGCTTGAGCCATACCTTGAACCATACCTCACCATACTTTGAACCATACCTCACCATGCCTCAAGATCACAACATCTCACCTCATGGACCTCATGGGGCTGCTCTTGTTGGCCAAAACTCCCCCTCCCTCTTGCACCTTGCATTTGTTTCATTTCTCTATAAATAGCATGCTTGGATGAACTTGCATCATTTTGGGTTCATTTGCTAAGTGTAAGTTTTTAAAGAGCACTTCAAAGTTTTCTTTTCTCTCAAGTTCAAGTGTTCAAGTTCTTCATCCTCTTCTCTCATCCCAATCTTCAAATCACTTGGTAGGGATTTTCTTTCAAGAGCTTCTTTCATTTAAAGTTCTTAATCTCTTTATGTGTTCATAGTTTCTCTTGAATCCTTTTGGAACTTCCTTTCTTCTTCTCCTCCTTCTTGATTTGGCCATGAGGCTTGGAGATCAAAGGAATGAAAGCTTGATGATAAAGGTTTCATGATGATGTTCATCACTTGAACAAACCTCTAAAGCTTAATCTTTGTTCTTGAGTCAAAAATGTTTTTAGTTCTTCCTTTCTTGAACCTTGAAATCTTTAACTTTGATAATGTTTTAAAATAGTTACATGAACTCAATGATGAGGACTTATGATGTTGGTGTTAATGCATCATCAAGATCATGGTCTCTAGAGTTTCAAATGTTTCCTTTTCTTCTTAAAAAGTTTCGGTTCCTTTTCCTTTTCTTTCTCGAAATTTTCAGCCATGTTGGCCAATGAGATTCATAATGGCTTGATGATGAGAGCTTCTAGATGATGACTATGTGTTCATCACAATGAGGCCTCTAGAGCTTGAGTTTTAATAAAAATATTATTTATGACCACATTTCAAGAAAAGAAACTTTGTGTTTTAAAGAACCCTTGAGGTTCACTCTTGTCTTCACTTTATCTTGTCATGATGAGTTTGGATTGAGGTTTAAGTTCCTTTAAATTCTTGTATGAGCTCTAATAAGAAATAAAATGGACTAGCATTCATATTTAAATTCAAGCTTATGCATTACGTATTTACTTTGAGCTTCGCATTCATATTTATTTTCCAAGCCATCACTTAAAGTTAAAGGATAAAGAATGGAGTGCACCTCATATTTACATTCTTGTCTAGCATATTTACTTTTCATCACCAAGGAACATAAAGATTTAAAATGAGAGCTTACACTATCACCTAACTAAATCTCAAAGCCTTTCTATTTCGGCCTTAAAGTCAATTGTTGCTGGGCCCAGAGCACTAAAATAAAGAAATGAACTTGCATATTTATTTCAAGCCTTGCATATTTATATTCAAGTCTTGCATATTTACTTTAAGCTCTCACTTTATTTTGTAATGAAGAATAAAAATGAAGTGCATAGCATGTTTAAATTATGTCATCACTTAAAAACCTTAGAGCTCAAAGACTTGCCCATTTTATCTCAAGTTAAAGTCTAATATGGAAGCATTCTTTGAATGCATAATTTCGGTCATGTAGTGATGATGAACTTGGAATGAGTTTCATCTAGCTACAAAGGCCAATAATCTAAGTTTTAAGATTTTCCTTAAGCCTCATGAATTTTATGAAGTTAAGACCAACGAAATTTATGAATTTAATCCTCTTTTAAGGAGGGGTCAAGTTGGTTACTGACCTAAGGGTATTTTTAGCCTATTTGACAAAATAAAATGGTTTGCAAAAGAGTTTTAGAAGTCCTAAAAATGGTTCCAAGAGAAACTAGCAACTTATATGTTTTAGAAATATCAAGTTATGCATCTTTTTGGGACATGATGTTTTGGTTCTACCATGATGAGTTTGCTGCTGTGTGATGATGTTTTGATGTGTTAGAATGTGTGAAAATTATGTATGATGAGGTAGGAACATTTCTATGCATGATAAGAGAGAAACTAGCTTTCTAGAAAAACCGTAAAGTCAAGATTCAGCATAGTTTTAACCCATTTATTTTTGGATGCTGCCCAAAATGTTTCAATAGGAATATAATCAGATTAGGATTGTTTAATCATGAAAAATTTGGTTACATTTGAAGTAGGATTGAATTTTAGCACCTATAGAGAAACTAGTAACTAGAAAATCGTAAAATCGCAATTTTAGAACCCCTAGAACATTTAATCTCTAGAATCTGTCCAGAAACCTTATAATGTAGTGAACATGGTTTATAATTAGTTCTTAGACATAGGAATGCCTCATAATTGGGTTAGATTTAATTTATAGCGCCTTAGGCGAAGATGGAACTAAGAAAGGGTCTAAAACGTAAGTTCTAGAACCCTGTAATTGTAAGTTTATAATTCTGCCCTTAAAGAATGGTGTTGCCCAGATTTATTAAAGAGCATAAATAATAGTAAGATCTGTTAGAAGAGAATCCTTAGGTGCATAAGAGGTTGAGAGAAAATGATAGATTAATTACATCTCAAGTTTAAGACCCGTAAGGGTCAAAGCATAAGATACTGTAGGACCAAGAGCATAATGAATTTTCAATGTTGCTTGTGAACGTATGAGAATGATTATGTGAACGCATGGAATTATGATGGAGGATGCATGTTTGATTGACTTATGTGGCATAAAGTAAATTTGGAAGAAATCCGGCATGCTGCTGTTATGCTGCCGAATTTCTGACAAATTTGGGACTTAGAAAGTTTTTGAAAACCTATGAGATTTTTAATTATGAGTTACTAAGATGAGTTCTCGGATGACACCGGTTCGGCCGAGCACATCCAGAGAACTCACGTGACATCGGTACCAAGATGAATTCTTGGGTGACCCGGTTCGGCCAAGCACCCCCAAGAAATGCCCCTTAGCCATATTGGATAAGTCGGGATTATGTTTATGATTATGATACGCTTATCGGGATTGATAAGTAAGAACTAGTGACGACTAGTTAAGGTATGAGCTCATAACCTAGAGATGTGACACATTCTGGGTGACACCGGTTCGGCCGAGCACCCCCAGAATGATTGTCTTTTAGGGTGGCCTATGAGGAAGTAAAATATGATGATTATGTCACAAGGTTTCCCATATGAGAGTTTTAATTGCCACTTTATGCCACTAGTATGATGTTCTTAATGTTATGCGTTAAGTAGAGCCATGCATGCATTCTTTAATATGATTGCATCCATGACATTAAGAATCATGCTAAAATGAAAGGACCTTGGCTAACTATGTTTCAAAGCTTAAAAATGGACTTAATGCATGTTCACTTATTTTGTATACTAAACCCAAGGTTCCTGAGGACGTAGATGATGACACCTAGGTAGTAGGAGGCCCTACTGAGATTCTTTAGCAAGATTCTCACTCCCTCTATCTCTTTCTTTCCGTCACGTCTTCAGATGGCGACGTTCGTAGTTTTTGTGGACACCTTGACGTGGGAGGTGCACTATGATCTGGAGCATGGATCATACCATTTTGAGGGATAGTGCACGGTGCGAGTCTTCATGTTCGTTGGACGTCCCTTCGCTCACCCCGTGCATACCCATTGCTTCTCCCTAACAGCACCCTACGGCGACGACGAACGGGTTTTTGAGCGCACGTGTGTGCATAACGAGAGAGTGCTCCGCATGCACACCGCTGCCTCAGCCATGCGTGACTATCCCGACTACATGTCCTGGACGTACTTCTCGGAGACCGACCCGTCGGAGGACCCGCCTACCCATCCATACAGCGAGAGCTCCGCCGCACTCCACCACTGATGAGAGAGGGCAATGAGGATACTGTGACTCAGCCATGGCTAGCACGATGACCGAAGATGAGGCTACGTCGCGGGGGTCACTCTCCATCCCCGTTCTGCCTTTACACGCCGGAGGAGCTCGCCCAGTTTCCCGGATATGTGCCTCGCTTGCGAGATGGACGTCAATAGGAGTTGACGTACGACCGATGGAGTACCCGGGTAGAGTACACACCACTTAGATGAGGATAGACCTCCTTTTGTTTAGAGGTTATCCCTTTAGTTGCACTTGGGTAGGGGAGTTGCTTTTATGTTTTCCATCGCACTTTCCTTTGTATTTTCTGTTTAGATGTATTTGCTCATGATGTACTAAACTAAGCCCCACTCTCCATGAGGGGGCATATCATATTGTATAAATATGCAGTTCAGTTCTATTGTGATGTGCCTTTACTTGCTTTATGTTATGATATTATGAGATGCTTGCTTTATTTCCTTTCATGCTTCATTGTTCATCAAGTCGCGTGACTCTCACTTTGCTTTTATAATTCAAAAAAGATTTTACCAGTATTTCCGCTAAGTATTTTAAAGAAAAAGGGAGACTATGACGTAACCGCCTAACGATTAACCTAAATATGTTCTAGAGTATTGGGTTAAAAATTAGGATGTTACACCTGGGTAATCAAACATTACTCAAAAATAAATTCTAGGCAGAAAATTTTTATTTCTAACTATTTCTAAGCTCATTTCCATGTTTTCCCAATTTCGGGCACCTTCGGGTCCCGAATCAGGGGTTCCATTGCTCAGAGATCATGGGCCCGCAAAATACTATTCACATTCTTTTTTTAACAAATCCATTGGATCGTCCTCATTATTGTTCAAACTATCAAATTTTTGAAATTATGACTAATAAAGCTCAAATTAATTTTTAAATAATTTTTATGGTTTTACACAAAACATCGTTTCATCTCTAATAAACCATTGGTTCCATGAAACATAAACATAAACAAACTTTAACACAAATCTCTAGAGTACTATAATTGATCATTTCCATTTCAACCGCTAAACATATTACTGGGGTTCAAAATACAAGAGTTGCTCTCTTTACAAAATATACATGAAATCTATACTCGTGTAGGTACAAAATAATCATGATAAAATAATGCCAATCCATCTCTATGGTCCGGGACCCTGCCCATCATGTAACTGGAGCACTCTATCTCTAACAAAAGCAAAATAGAATACTTCACACCAAGTGAAGCTCACCGAATAATAAATCTCTACTGTGGGGGTGGAGGTGGAACGGGAGAACCCGCAACGTCTACAACACCTGTAATGGGAAAGGGAGAGGGGTAAGTTTTATCTAAAACTCAGTGAGCAGATCCTCACCCATAACCCTTTCATGGGACGACCAAGAAGATAGATAATCATATACAAATAATTAAAATTAGTTGATGCAATAATCTCTAAAATCATACTAATACACATGTGGAAGTAAAAGCTCTAAATAGAAATTTCTTTGAAATTATAACAACAATACTCTATAAGAGAAACATTTACTCTATGGTTCCTCAAGAGCATAAATATTATTCCCTATGACCCATCGAGGATCTAATGTGAACACCTAAACCGGTTCTGTTCTCTGCTCTATGAGATTATCTTCCCAGGACAACTTGGTACCAAGGTTAACGATCGGGGTCAGTCATTAACTCACTGTCTGTTTCTCTATAACTAGCATTTAGTCTCTAAACCAATGAACATAATATTTTCTCTAAATCTCTATTCTAATGTTTCTCTAAGCACAACTTTATGACTCATAAATCGTTCATTCAAAATATTATCATGGAAATTTCATGGAAATCTCAATTCAAAAAATTTATATATATATATAATAGCAATACTCTAGCTTTTGTGATAAAGTCATTCAACGATAATGGTCCCATGAGTTCGTAATAAAACAAATATTTCATGCTCTAGTTGGAATTCGCCATTTCAATATTTATGACATATCAACGGAGACTCTAAGCTCTTGAAATCTCTTTAAAACCATGCAAGTAATAATAATTTGATGGAAATTAGCTCTAATGGCCAACATAGGGGTCATGGGTCCCAAACCCACTCACCTGGAGGGAAGAGAATGGCGACGTCAACTCCAACGGAGCTCCGAGGAGAAGGAACGACACCAACGTCTGCCATTGGAGCTACAAAACACAAGATTAGTCTCCGTTAACCTCTAAATTACTCAAACATAACTCTAACAACATTAGGGGAGCACCCCCACTTAACAATAATGGAGACAAACAACAAACCAAACTCTAGAATACAAAGTGAGAAGGATGGAGACAAAAAAACCCATAAATCTCACCTTTAATCTCTTGGAGGAAGAACGAATGAAGAGGATTTATGTGAAAAAGGAGTGAGAGAGAGTTGGGAAGAGAGGGATTTCGGATTTTAGGCTGAAATCCCGAGTTTGAAGGGTTTAAAAAAGGTTAGGGACCTCATTAACATGAAACGATGCGTTTTGGACTGTTTGGGTACTGCTGACACCGCTATAGCAGTCTACCCCCCACTTACGACTGCTATAGCAGTCTTCAAAGGCCAAAAATATGTGCTGCACCACCCACATGACCGCTATAGCGGTCCCCAGAAGCCAAAAATACGCTGCCACACTCCCTATGACCGTTATAGCGGTCCTAGACCGTTATAGCGGTCCCCTAATGCCCAAAATGCCATGATCACCCCACTGTGACCGCTAGATCGCTATAGCAGTGACAGTTCACCACATCAGCTGCAAAAAGAGTCCTCTGGGTATTCTGGGGCTTTCCCAACAACACGGGTGGGTCCTAGGGGACCTTGGGGCAAAATGAAACTTATCCGCTGCCACGTATACGCCGGGTATCACAATAACGATGATATGGATTTTTTTTTGTCATTATTATACATTTTGGGGATATCCTACTAAGAATTTTAAGATTCTCACCCCTATGTGTTTGTATTCATGTGTTGTCTCCAGGTTAATCCAGAGAACTATGGGGCTGCTACACAAGAGAAATTGGAATTGTAGTAGTTTAATGTATGAGACTGTATCAGTTATACTTAGTTGTAGGAATATGTGTGTACATGTGATAGAGAACATATATGTATTACAGCTCATAGAAGAGCTTCCCTTTTGTACTTGACTTTGTATTCAATAAAAGTTTTGTTTCTTTGTTATATATATATATTAATTACAACATGATTATCTCGTAAATCAATCGAATTGGCTATAGACAAATAAGAAAGATCTGTTAATTTATAAGTAGCAGCTCTAAAATATGATGTCATAACTTAAGAATAATATTATACTTGGAAGAATGTTACAGCCTCCCTATAGATTTAATTCGTGCCATGAGTGTGGCAAGGGTGGATAAAATTTCCAAAGGGTTGGTTAGGTAATGGTGGCAGTATGGTGGTGAGTATTTCTCTGGTACTCACATTTCCCCAGCAATGGTGCCAATTTAACGAAGTCTTATATTGACATTGTCCTTTGGTATATGGACGATGGTTCTTTTTGCGTTCATCCTCCTCTTGGTGGTGGTTAGGGCACTACGTGTTTGTACCTTTAAAGAACTCCAACATCCAAATAAGTTTTAGTGCATGTGTGAGGGATGGATGTACCCCTTTTGCTGTTTATACCCCTTGGACTTCCCATAAGAGGAGATCCTAGGGCAGAGTTAGCAAGTCCTTTTGTATGGTGTATTATTACTAAGTTATTATAGAGGTTGTTGGTCCTTGCCTATTTTTGGTCCCCCTCGTGTCCATACTATAGGGTCCACACTTGTTAGGCGCTCCCTTCCACCTAGAACAATGTCCCTTCGCCTTCTCCCAAGCTGGCTCTTTCAATGAAGTCGGGGTTAATTCCTAGCTTCCTTTGTGATCCTGGGGATAGGACCATCATTTCTACGTGGTCGGTCCTTAGATGGAGGTCAGCAATCTTGTTTGTCCATCACCTGTAGGCGGACTCTAGGAACGGGGTCCCCTCTACAAGACCTCATTTATGAAGGTGACCCAGGCCATTGTCCCACAGTCTGGGGTTGAGGATCTCGGACTGTAACATATTGAGTAATTCTATCAAAATATTACTTATTAGGGCTTCAAACCAAAATATTTAGACTACAAAGGATGTTCTTGAATCCTACGATAATGTGGTTGTTGGCTAATGCATACACACTTGGATAAATCATAACTTCCTATTTGCCGAAATATTTCTAGTTCAAGAAAAACATTTACCTATGACTGGTAGGGAATTAAGGTAGAAAAGGCACTCAAAGTAACATAGTCTAGCTAGATTTTTGGGGCGCTCCAATAGGCAAGTGTTTGAATTTGTCCAAGGGGGAGTGTGGAAGAAGCAAAAAAGAAATGCAAATCAAGAGTGGGCAAAGAGATTCTAAACAAATCTGTAGCACAATCTATACCAACCTATATCATGGATTATTTTCCTAATTGCCAAAATCATTTTGCCAGCATATGGAATCTATGATTGGCAATTTCTGTTAGGACAACAAGAATGGAGAAAGGCAAATTCAATGGTTGATCGAAGTATGATAAGTTATGCTTCTCAAAATAGGACTAGGGCTTGGGTTAAGAGATTTGAGGGTTTTTATTTATCCCTGTTGGCAAGCAAGGCTTGGAAGTTCATGAAAAATTGATATTCTCTGGTACCATTGGGCCACTCCTCCATCTTAGAATCTCACATAGCTAAAGCCCATGCATGTCACTCCAATTTGCTCTGCTTGACATCATCTTTTTGAAAGTGACAATATTGAGGTAGTTCAGGCATTGTCCAACTCCAGATACTCGGACAATTATTTCGGTGTCATTATATAAAACTGCTTGCTTTATTGCATTCTAATAGTTCAAATTTCACATGTAAAAAAGAGATGCACGGCATGAGCTTGCAAAATTAATCCTTATCAATCCAAATTTAGTGCAGATGAAAGGTTTAGCGGATAATATTTGTTATGTTTCCTTTTGGACTTGTTGGGTCAGTAGTGATGAAACTCTTACCTTATATTTACGTTAGAAAAGTAAAAAAGTATGGCATTTTTAGTTGAAAGTTAACATCTACACATTTTTCTCCTTTATATTTGATATTTTGTGAAATTTTAATGCTTATTGCTATGATATGTGCATTAAAATTGCTACAAATTAATGTGATAACTTGTGAAATTTAACCACCAGCTAATTATTCTGTTATGTTAGGAAGCAAAAGGCAAGCATATAACGAGCACCATCGGGAGAGGTGTTCAAGATTACGAAGAATATAAGTTAATTTTTTATTATTAGTTAAACTAAAAATTTGGATTATTTTTCTCCTGACTTTTAAAAATTACCTCGTGATGCTTTTCAGAACCAGTTTCTATTATTTAAAATTTAAAAGACTAATATGACCTTATTCTAATTAATAATAATGAATATAAAAATATACTTTTTAATATCAATATGTATATATTATTATTATTTTGAATATTTGAATCATATTTACTAATTGAGAACAATTTTTATGCTATTTTAACAAACAGTTTTACTAAGACTTTTTAGAGCTACTATTCGAGAGCCCAAGTAACTAATTGGCTGCATTTTTTAGAGTCACTGCAATACTGAACAAAACTATATCCATCAATTGTTTTTCCTTTTCTAACCAAAGCCCACAGCCCGCACTTGTTTATTCATTGGTACTTCTTATTTATCTATGGAGAAATAATATTTTGACATAAAAGAATGAGTGTCTATTCAGGTATCACTTTATAATCATTGAATGTAATAGTGGTTCTCACTTATTCTTAATATCTATCACATCTCATGGTTATAAAATGGGTATCTGAATAGACGCTCATTTTTTGGGTATTAAGATATTGCTACCCTTATCTATATCTACTAACATATGAGAAGTGATTATTAAACACATAAATTTACTGATGGTACGCTATTATTATATGTAATTAATAAGGAGCAAAAAAAAAAAATAATATCAACATTGAATGTATACAAGAACGTATTAGCGCAAAAAAAAAAAAAAAAAATTATACCTTGTTTTCTTGGACCCAAACATACAATGTGAATGAACTCTACGTGATTAAATGGAAGTAATACATAAATTATTTTTGAACCTAGACTATCCGAAATCATAATTAAAGACTAAACATTTCAATCCAAAAACCGTTCATATCAAGGCTTAAATGGCACAATATTAATTGCTTAATATTTATGTATTGTCATATTATATTATTAGAATATTTTATACTTAATATTGCATTTTTCCTTACTTGTTAAAATATTAAAGATTTGAAAGAAATTAGATACATAAGATAATTTCAATGAATTACACAATTGCAAACATATTAAAGCTATGAAAGAATGAAAAGTCCAGAATGAGAAAAACAAAATTACGATTACTAGGATTCTCATAATGCACTCGTAAATATGGTACACGTAAATTTCCAAAGATTTTCAATTAATCCATACTTGGAAAGTTATTATTATTAAAGGAGAAGATTTCATCACTCACTAATTAATTAGCTTCCAAAGAGAATAGCACTGGAGTCCAGTTTCTCTTCAAATAATAATAATAATAATAATAATTCTTACTCTAGGTGGTCAGTAGTACGTAAATGCAAACTTATTCATCAGGATAAAAGGCCAACATGATGTGATAGACAAGAAAATTGATGAACAACAATGGCTTCCTTTCTCCCCCCCACAGACCCAGGTGCCAGCATCGTTGTCACCAAAGAAGAGTTCAACCTTTTTCACAACATTGATCGCCAGCTGTTCACCCGTTTAGCGGTTGGTCTGGGCCGCGACACCAGCCAATGTACTAACGTCATGGCCTTCATCATGTGGCTTGAGAAGAGGACTAGGGACTTTAAGATGGTGGCAAACCTGACCCTCTGGCCTGACAATTTGCTTAATGATCTGGCAGAAGAGGCTGTCGTGGCCTTGAATTGTATTGAGAGTGCCCAATTCCCTTATGCTCATGATAAGGTCTTGCCTCTGATCCATAACATCAGTCGTGGCACTATGACTCTCCATTACCTCTATGAGAACCGCATGGAAATCATCCCTGCAGTCACTAAGTTGCTTAATGACGTCTGCACAAGAGCTTTCACAGACATAGTGCAGCAAGTGCAACATGACAGAGCTATGAAGCAACAGAATTTTAATGTCCCAAACTTTTTTGGGACAATACCAAATCCTGTAATGGCTCCAGTTTTGTATTATGCACCTGCTCCTGGGGTTGCTATTGTACCCCAACAGATTGCGGTACCTGTAGCTCAATTGCACCATGGAAATTTGAGCCCTTGGGCTGCTGCGACTAGTGTCGAACCTTATGATGCTCCAGCCAGAACTGATTTTAATGACGAATTCAAAGAAATTTTGGCCAAGTTACAGATGAGTGGTGCTGCTATTGCAAGGGAGATGAAAGATGTACCTGTAGAAGATAGGACTATCTTTATGACATTTTCAAAAGGGTACCCTATTTCTGAGTCTGAAGTTCGAGAATTTTTTGAGAGGTTGGTCTACTATCGTTCAAACTCTTTGATAGCCAAAGTTATTATTAAAACAGTCATACTCATATATGAAGCTCTTTTGATTTATATTGTAGAGGGTAAGAGTTAACTCCGCATTGTCACATTTGGTTTGAATTGATATCACTAGTTGCATGTCACATTGTGATTTTGACTATGTTTCGTTGATTAGTTTTGTTAGCACAAACCCTTCCTTTGGAATCATTCCATTGAATCCAAAAGTTTACTGTTATTGTGAACGTTTTAGAAGATTATAGCGATAAATTATTTGAACAATAGAAATGTACTGCTCTAAGGCATATGCTACATAATCATATTCATATACATAAAATTTTTAAAGAAATAGTGGCAAAAATGTATATGCAGACAAATTCACTCGAGGGAACATTACTTCCCGCATTATTAAATTATCTAACTCGTGGAATAACATTACTTACAGCATTAGTGTATTTATGTAATGATAATTGCATATATATGCACAATTTACTTAGTCTAGTTACACGTTACACGTGAATCAGTTCAATAAGAATTTCATTTTAGAAAAAAGTTTAATAAGTTGATGATGCTTGACTAGTTAGAGTCAATTAGAGTTATGATCGTAGATTTATGCATTGTGTTGCTACTGTAAACTTTCGAAAAGATGTTGAAATTGGAGTTATTCCATAGAGGATAGACTTCAGGGTCATGTCATCAAAATGTTTCACCATTAAAATCATTTTAGCATGAAAGGACAATCAATGGTTTGACTTGACATGATGAGAAAATACGACGGTTTTGTATAATAGAACTAATAAAAATCGAATTTTCCACGAATGGAAAAAGAAATATATAGAAGGCTAGCTTTGTACCGTGTGTGGTGCACATAATGGTTTTGACTAGTAGATAAGAACTTCTCCTTTCAGCAAAAATAAGTTATGATCATTTTATAAACAGTTATCTTTGTTCATTAATTTCCTGGCATCTTATTCTGATTTTTCTCATATTCTTTATCGTGTTAATATGTGATCTTGTTTTATTTTCTTTCCTGTTTTCACTTAGCTAGTTTTACTGTCCGACAGAACACATGGAGATATCATCGAAGCGATTCATATGCAAGATGTGCAGCCAACGGAGCAACCCTTGTTTGCTCGCATGGTGGTTCGCACCGAGGCCATGAATATGGTTGATTCTTTCCTTCAAGGTACAGGTAGAGTCAAATTCTCCATCAATGGCAAGCATGTTTGGGCTAGAAGATATGTTCGGAAGGGTAACAAGTCACCAAGGGCAACATCCCCAGTTACTTCTGGACCATCTTCACCGTCTGCAGCAGGGACATCATATTGATACAGTTTCTTGAAATATGTCGTTACTTTGCTGGGAATTCATTATGGTTTTTGAGCCAATCTTGGTCTTTCTTTGCTTTTCTAAAGCAAGAATATAACTAAGGTTCATATGAGACATACAGCAGGTTTTGAAATAAAATTTGGACCAACTGTTTGTTAAATTATTAGACTTCTTGACCTTTACAAGCCATCGTACTTAATTTTGAATGCTGCTGGATTTCAATGATTTTAATTTTTAATTCAAATTTATCGATTATTTGTGAGTTTTATCTACTTTGATCAGGGCTGATAAAAAAAACCATTTAAACCAAACCAAACCAAAAAAAACCGGTTCTTTAAAATAGGTTCAAAACTAAACTAGATTTATAACCAAACCAAAATCATATTTAAACAGGAAAATTCTATTTTAACACCCACATAGTAGTGTTGCCATGACCCGGCTTAGGAGCGTGATCGGCACATGAGGAATCTCATCCCCATATAAGCCTTGTGACCTCTGAGTTTTTCTATATGCATATGACAATAATAAAATTCATTTTTCTAAAACATATCATCATCTCTAATATAATTCTCTGACCTTTAGAAAATCAAATCATCACAATCATTTCATTTTCAAACTCTAAATATATTTCTGTAATCCAAAATATATGAGTTGCTCTCTGTACAAAACAAAGCATAAAAGTTATAATCATGTGAATACAAAATAATCATGGTATACAATCATGTTTTGATCTATGGTTCAGGACCCCACCCGCTATGTACACTAGAGCACTCTATCACTAAACAAAAGCAAAAGGCACTTCACTCCGAAGTGAAACTCATCAATTGAAAGTCTCTACTGCTGGGGAGAAGGTGGCTGAAAGGAACCCACAACAACTAATGTATCTATAATAAAAAAAAGGGATAGGGGTGAGTTTCATCTAAAACTCAATGAGTAGATCCTCACCATAACCCTTCTTATGGGACAATAACAAAGTACATATACATATACATACATACAAATATATATATATATATATATATATATATATATATATATATATATATATATAGTGTGGATCAATTTATTCCAGGAGTAAGTCTTACACACTTACTCCATTTTGTAACTTTTCATCCACATTGAATTTAATCAATCTGACCGTTGATTTATGCTATATTATATTGATGATCACGCATGTCAAATTTCAGAAAAATTAGACAACAATAGCTATGTAATCCATTAATTGATATTTACTTGTATTTGTAAAAACATATCATCCATCAAAATAAAATGACATGGTGAAATATCAAATCATTTTCAAATTGTATGAAACTTTATATACTTGATCTACTGAGTAGGAACTTTAAATTTAACGGTTGGATTGATACAATTTCATACCTAAAAAAAGTTATTTGATGGAGTCAGTAGGCCAAGAGTTACTCCTGGAGTAAATAGATCCCCACTCACACACACACATATATATATATATATATATATATATACACACACACACACACACACACACACACATGTATATAGAATCATCAAAACATAATCAATTGTATATGTGTGTGTGTGTGTATATATACACACACACACATATACATACATACATACATAACAACTCCAAAACCCATAATCTTTCATGAACACATTTTACTTGGAATGCGACTGTGATACCCCAGGTACATGTGTCGTTGGGCAAGTTTCATACTAGCCCAGGGTCCCCTGGGACCCACCCGTGTTGCTTGGACTGTCCCGGGAGGCCGGAAAGACCCTTATTGCAGCAAGGTTGGTGAACTGTCACCATTATAGCGGTCCAGGACCGCTATAGCGGTCACAGTGGGTGTCAGCAACGGTTTTAGCATTTTGGGGACTGCTATAGTGGTCATGTATGGCAGCAGCGTTATGTTTGGACCGATATAGCACTCATAGTGAGGCAAGTTCGTGTTTTTGATAGCCTATAGACCGTTGTAGCGGTCCAGGACTGCTATAGCAATCATAAGTCAGTCAGCTACGGTCATGAATATGGCGAGACCGCTATAGCGGTGTCAGTTTGACAGAAACAGTAGAAAATGACGTAGTTTTGATTAAATGAGCCCCTCCACTCCTTTATATACCCCAAACTCGGGTTTCACTCCCAAAATCCGAACCCCAACTTTCCCAAGGAGCTCTTCGACCCTTTCTCTCCCAATCCATCATCAATCTTTCTCCTTTTAAGATCAAAGGTGAGTTTTGTTCTTGGTTTATGTTAGTTTCCTTTGTGTTTTTCCTTCTTCTTGTTATGGGATGTTATTTTTCTCCATTGTTGTCAAGTGGGGGTGCTCCCCCAATATTGTTAGAGCTATATTGGAGTTGTTTAAAGATTAGCGGAGACTAATCTTGAGTCTATATTGCTCTATGGCAGTTGTTGGTGCCATTTAGTGCCTCGGAGGTCAAGTTGGTGGTGCCCACATACTCCTGGCTCCAAACGGTGAGTGGGTTCATACTCATGGCCTTATTTTAGCCATTATATCTATGTTTGATGCATGATATTTGTGAAATATGAAATTTGAGATGAGAGAAAGTAGAGAATATGATTTTATATGATTATGTCAAGCTAGAAAAATTATGATTTATGATGATAGCATAAAAGAAAAAGTTTTACAAAACCATGGGACCATGAGTAATTATAAAGTGCTATGAAAAAGGTTTTATACATATTTATGAAGAGATTTCTTGCAAGAGCATATGATGTAATAAGTTGACATTTTATCAAGTATGTTTTAAGAGTTTATGATACCCTTATGATTTAACACTAGAGACTTTGAAATATGATTTTAGAGTAACAATTAAGATATTTTGGTAAATATGTCAAATAGAGATGCTATGTTATAATGTTAAAGAATTTACGATCTGAACCTTTCTATTTTAATCTATGTTATTAAAGTTATTAATTTATAAAAGAAGTTATCTTGAGAAAAGAGACTTTTAGAAAATCCAGTTTTGTGATATTCCAAAAGTATGGGATTCAGTATAATTCGTAGTGACTGCCAGATACATATTCTGTGAGCTTAAAATCGGAATGCCTGCAAGCGGGTGATCCCTTGGGCATGATTTCACAATCACAGTTATGCTAAAGTCAGGTTGCTAGATTTATATCAGTCCAGAGCTTTTAGAATTTAAAGAGTTTTCATATTTAAACGGTTTCATAAAGAGCTAGAGAATGAGTATGATTGTATCCAGAGACTTTATGAATTATCTCGATGATTTCAAGAAATAGAGTATTTATGTATGAAAGAGTTCGATACACATATTAGAGTATATAACAGAGATTTAGAGAAAACAAAATGTTTATTGAATTAGAGACTAGACGGTAGCTATAGAGAAACAGACAGTGAGTTAACGGCTGAACCCCGATCATTAACCTTGGTACCAGGTTGTCCTGAGAGGACAATCTCATAGAGCAGAGAATGGAACCTATTTAGGTGTCCGTATTAGATCCCTGATGGATCATAGAGCATAACATTTTCGGTTCTTGAAGAACCATAGAGTAGAGATTACTGTTTCTCTAGTAGAGTACTGTTGTTTATGTTTTCAGAGAGTATTAATGATTTTCAGGGATTATCGATGTTTTTAGAAAATATTTGATTTGAGAGATATTATTTATATGAGTAATGATTTCCTTTTTGGAATAAGAATTTAGAGATGTTTTTCTATGAGTTTATGAATACAAAGATATATTTTCTATTAGATTATATACAAGAATATCAAATGGTTTGTAATAGGTTATGGTTTTAGAGATGGTTGCTTATGAATTTACAACATAGAAAGTGTTTTCCCCGAGAGTAGTTATGCTATGTAAATATTGGAGACGTTTTTCCAGTGCATATATATATATATATATATATATATATCTATATATGGTTGTTGTTGTCTCATGTGGGTGATGGGTGAGAGCTCACTCACTGAGTCCGTTGACTTACCCCTCTCCCTTCCTCCTCATAGTTGTAGGTGCAGACGTGGCTTTGCTTACGGTTAAGCAGACGTTGCCTTTCTCAGTAGTGAGTCTAACTTTGAAGTAAGGCCTAGTTAGAGTCTTGTTAGAGTAGAGTGCTCTAGTAGATGTGCAGGTAGGATCCAAACCATGTATTATTTTCAAATTATGTATTTGGTTTCAATATTTGAAAAGTTATGTATCTGCTCTCAATTCACAAGTGAGCATTTGAAATTATAGAATTTAATTAGAGTTTATGTAATAAAATAGAGATTTATTTATGATTCAGTTCATGTGATTAATTAGTTTTCAAAGTATGATTAAGATAAATTTCAGAGTTTCTTATACCAAATATTTCAGTTTTATATTTTCAGATATAAAGTTTAAATAGAGTTTTAGATGAAGATAAGATTTTAGAATCAAAACATATATATTATTTTATTCATATAGAGAGACTCAGAGGTCATGAGGCTTATGTGAGGATGGGATTCCTCACGTATCGGTCACGTTTCTCGGTCGGGTTGTGACAGTGACAACTCATAGAGAAAACAGTAATATCTAGCTATACATACCATAGTAATAATAACACTTCTCAAGTTCCTTAGTTGTACATGTCAACCATGCCACACCAAATTCTTTGCTCTATGATCCTTCAAGGATCTAAATCGGACATATAACTAGGTTCCATCTTTACTCTATGAGATTGTCTCTATGGACAACTTGGTACCAAGGTTAACGATCGAGTTTATAGTTGCTAACTCATTGTCTGTTTCTCTATAGCTACCATCTAAACTAGTTTGTACTTAATTCATAAAATCTGAAAACTCTTAAAATCTCTCAAAGTACTGAAACTTTGAAACTCTGTTATATGCTCTACTCTGTGTTCAAAACTCTTTCATGTACATAGTTACTCTATTCCTTGAAATCATCAAGATAATTCATAAAATCTTTAAACACAATCATATTCATACTATAGCTCTTTAATAAAATCAGTTAGCAATAATGGTCCCATGAGTTTGCCTTAAAACAATTGTTTCATGCTCTTGTCGAAAATAACTATTTTCATATAAACTTGGTAAAACCATCCATAATCTCTAATCTCTTGAAATATTCTCTGAAATCATGCAGTCATGCCATCATTTAAGGAAAATAACTTTGATGATCAACATAAGAATCATAGGATTTGAACCCACTCACCTGGAGGGGAGGAAGCGATGGTATCAACACTTATGGAGCTCCAGGGAGGAGGGATGACACCAATGTCTACCATTGGAGCAACAAATCTCTAGATTAATCTCTAATACTGTAACATCCTAATTTTTAACCCAATACTCTAGAACATATTCAGGTTAATCATTAGTCTATTACGTCATAGTTTCCTGTTTACTTTAAAATACTTAGCGGAAAATACAGGTAATTTTTTTGAAATGTAAAGCCAAAGTGAGAGCCGCGCGACATGATGAATGATGAAGCATGGAAGGAATAAAACGCAAATCCAAATAAACACATCATGAACATCCAATCATAAAACATGTAATTGCACAGAATAATAAAACAAACTGCATAAGTGGATATATATTATGCCCACCCAAGAAAGGCGGGACTTAGTTTAGTACAACATAAAGCGAATACAATTGAAATGGAAATACATGGAAAATGAAAGTACAACAGAAGACATAAAAAGAAACTCACCTACTCTAGTGCGCCTACAAATAGATAACCTTAAGGCAAAAGGAGGCTATCCTGGTCTAGTCAAAGCTCGGGCACCAGAACACGACTGTCGTCTCCTACTGCGGGCCTCTCTGGAAAGGAGGGATGTATCCGATCCACTGGGCTATCTCTGTCAGGGTAGCTATACGCTGCATTGGCCGGGCATGAGCTCCACGGCGGGGAATCATCTTCACCCGTCCTCCACGTATTGGCTGAGTGATAGAAGCCTCGCTACCCTCCCCAAAGTCCATTGGTACAATGGGGGAGGATCCCTCGGAAGGTACCTGAGTGGCAGAGTCCTCTGAAGGGCCTGTCTCCGAGAATGATGAGGGGGAGTGGGGCACATACTGCGGGTAGTCCCGGATAGCAGAAGCTGTCAGTGGGGTGCGGCGGGCCCGCCCCTCTCGAGGGTATGCACGCTCGAACATGAAATTGTCACCGAATGGTGAGGCAGGAGAGAATCAGTGAGTATGTACAGGGTGGTTAAAGGGTCGTCCAACAAACATGAATACACAAACGACACAGCTACCCACAAAATGGTATGTCCCGTGGTCCGGATCATGATGCACCTCCCACGTCAGGGCATCCACAGAAACCATGAACGTCGCTATCTGAAGACGTGACGGAAGGAAAAGATAGAGTGAGTGAGAATCTTGCTAAAGAATTTTAGTAGGGCCTCCTACTACCTAAGTGTCATCATCTACGTCCTCAAGAATCTTGCATTTAGTGTGTAAAATAAGTGAGCATGCATCAAGTTCATTTTAAGCTTTAAAGTATAGTTAGCCAAGGTCTGTTCATTTTAGAATGATTCTTAATGTCATGGATGCAACATAGTAAAGAATGTATGCATGGCGCTACTTAATGCGAGAATCATAATCATAACATCAAGAACATCATAATAGTGGCATAAAGTGACAATTGAAATCACAGGTGGGGAAAACTTTGTGACATAATCATCATACTTTACTTTCTCATGGGGCCACCCTAAAAAGACATTCGTTCTGGGGGTGCTCGGCAGAACCGGTGTCACCCAGAACGTGTCACATCTCTAGGTTATGAGCTCATACCTAACTAGTCGTCAGTAGTTCTTATTTATCCCTTACCGATAAGCGTATCATAAATAAATCCTGACTCTCTAGTACGGGCTAGGGGGCATTTTCTTGGGGGTTGCTCGGCCGAACTGATGTCACCCAAGAATACATCTTGGTACTGATGTCACATGAGTTCTTAGAGGTGCTTGGCCAAACCGGTGTCATCCAAGAACACATCTTAGTACCTCATCTCTTTTAAAGAAAATCTCATAGGTTTTTCAAAACTTTCTAAGTCCCCAAATTTGTCAGAAATTCTTCAGCATAACAGCAGCATGCCGAATTTCTTCCAAATTTGCTTTATGCCACGTAAACAAATAGAACATGTATCCTCAATCATAATTTCATACGTTGACATGATCATTCTCAAATAAAACATGCATCCTCGTGTAACATAAAAACTCATTATATTCTTGAACTTACGGTATCTTATGCTTTGACCCTTACGGGCCTTAAACTTGAGATGTAGTTATTCTATCGTTCTCTATTAACCTCTTATGCACCTAATGATTCACAACTAATAATTCTTACTAGCATTTAAGTTAATTAGTAAATCTGGGCAGCATCATACTCTAAGGGCAGAATTATATCTTTAAGATTACGGGGTTCTAGAACTTACGTTTTAGACCCTTTCTTGGTTCCGTCTTCGTCTAAGGCGCTATAAATTTGATCTAAACCAATTATGAGGTATCCCTAAGCCTTTGAACTAATTATAAATCATGTTTACTATATTATAAGGGTGCTGTACAGAATCAGAGGATTAAATGTTCTAAGAGTTCTAGAATTGCATTTTTACGATTTTCTAGTTGCTAGTTTCTCTATAGGCTCTAAAAATCAATCCTACGTCAAATGTTACCAAGTTTTTCATAATTAAACAATCATAATCTGATTATTATCCCACTAAAACAGTTTGGACAGAAACTAAAAATAAATGGGTCATAACTATGCTACAACTTGACTTTACGATTTTTCTGTTAGACTAGGTTCTTTCCTAACGTGCATAGAAAGGTTCCTACCTCAACACATATAAATTGCACACATTTTAACATGTCAAAATACCATCATACAGTAGCAAACATGTCATGGCAGAACCGAATTCATGCATATGCATATCTTGCATAAAATCTCATTTTCAACAAGCATAGGTTGCTAGTTTCTCCTGGAATCGTCTTAGGACTTTGAAAACCATTTTGTAAAACATTTTATCTTGTAAAAAGAGGCTAAGAATAATCATGGGGCAGCGACTAATTTAAAACACTCTTGGAAGAGATTTAATTTACAAATCTTGTTGTTCATGACCTTATAGAACTCTTAAAAAACATAGGAAAACTTTTGAACATAGATTGTTGGCCCTTGCAACTAGATGAAACTCATTTTGAGTTTATCAACATCACATGGCCGAATTCACATCCTTGGGGATGTCTTCATAACCAAACTTTAACTTGAGATAATAAGGGCAAGTCCTTGAGCTCTAGGTTCCTTAAGTGATGACAAAATATAAATGTGCTATGCATTCCATTTTATTCTTCATCATAAAGTAAAGTGAGAGCTTCAAAGTAAATATGGAATGCAAGAACTTGAAATTAAATATGCAAGGCACAAGGTAAACATGCGAAACTTGAAAGTAAATATGCAAGTTCAATTCTTTATTTTAGTGCTCTAGGCCCAGCAACAATCAACTTTAAGGCCGAAATAGAAAGGCTTCGAGATTAATTAGGTGATATGCAAGCTCTCGTTTTAAATCTTTAAGTTCTTTAAGTGATGAGTTGAAATACAAACGTGCAATGCAAGGCTTGAACTTAAACGTGATAATGCAAGTCCTTTTCTTTAATCTTTAGAGTTTAGTGATAACATAGGAAGGTAAATATGAGATGCAAGAGCTTGAAATATAAATATGAGGTGCTAGAAATATAAATATGCAAGTTCATTTTTATATCTTTACTAGAGCCCTTACAAGACTTTGAAAGAACTTAAGCCTTAACCCAAGTTTATCACTATAAGCTAAAATAAACAAAATATCATTCCTTGAAGCAAAATCATAAATAACATTTTTATTAAAGCTCAAGTTCTAGAGGTCTCATTGTGATGAACACATAGTTATCATCTAGAAACTCTCATCATCAAGCTTCCATGTTGAACCATCAATGATGACTGAATTTTTAGAGAAAGAAAAAGGAAAATGGGGCCGAAGCCAAGAACAAGAAAAGAACCATTTTGAAACTCTAGAGACCATGATCTTGATAATGTATTAACACCAAGATCATGTGTCCTCATCATTGAGTTCATACACTTATTTTAGAACAACATCAAAGTTAAGTTTTCAAGATAAAAAGAAAGAAACTAAAAACATTTTTTCCTCAAGAACTAAGATCAAGCTTTAGGGGTTGCTCAAGTGATGAACATCATCATGCAATCCCCATCATCAAGCTCTCATTTCCAAGCTCCCCAAAGGCCCTTGGCCGAAAATGAAATAGGAGGAGGAGAAGAAGTTCTAGAAGATTCAAGAAAAACCATCAAGTCAATGACTAAATAAGAACTTTAAATGAAAGAAACATTTAAAATAAAATCCCTACCAAGTGAAATGATGTTGAAGAGGATGAAGAAGATGAAGAAGTTTGAAGAAGAAGAACTCTTGGTCTTTGAGAGAAAAGGAAAGCTTTGAATGCTCTAAACTTAGCAAATGTTAAAGGTATTTATAGAGAAATGAAACAAATGAAAGGTGCAAGGGGGGGGGGGAGAAGGGTTTTGGCCATGGTCAAGGCAGTCCATGAGTTCCATGAGGTGAGATGTTGTGATTTTGAGGCATGGTGATGTATGGTTTAAGGTATGGCTCAAAGCATGACTCAAGGAGTGTTTAAAATTTAAAACATGTGATGGAATTTGGGTGATGTGGCCGAAATACATCAGCCATGGGGGAGGGATTTCTTCCATTTAATTGTGGTTTAGAAGTGTGTTTAGGTGTGTTTTAGATTATGTTTAAGATTAGGAATTTGTAGGAAAGTGTTTAGGTGAGGTAATTGGTTAATTAGAGGCTTGTAAGACTAGGTTTAGGAGGTGGTCTTGCTAAATTAATGGAGTCAAACTCCATTAACAAGGAATCCAATGCCAACACAATTCCTTGATTTAGGGAAATTGGAGAGAGAAAACACTATTCAAGATTCCAAAACTAGGAATCTTGAGTTTTAAAAAGAGATTTAGGTTTAATCTAAGCAATTTTAGGTCCTAATTAATTTTTATTAACTTATTTTGACTCTAGATTAATTATGGAAATTAATTAATCTTTGATTAGAGCCTAATATTGCTTAGGTTTGCTTAATTACGTCATTAAGCTCAAACGGCATTATCCCGGGGGCAAAATCGTAATTTTACACAAAAACTGCCCGAGACCACCGGGACTTAAGCAGACGTTTTTAACACGTGAAAACATTATTTTAAACCTTTGGGGAAAGTTTCGGACTCAATGGCACCTTTACCCGCGTAAAAATGCCATAGGAGTATTTTGGTCATTTTGACCCGAAACTGCAAAAAATGAGATTTTTGCCTCCAAAACCACTCAAGGGCCATCTAATCCCCTTCAAACATTGAGTTAACCCTTCAAGGATTGCCGGGCTGGCCATCCTCGAATTCTGGACAGAAAATGACCTCAGGGGCATTTTGGTCATTTTCCTCTCAGACAGAAAAATCTGGGCGTTACAAATACTCTCTAATTTACTCTAGATTAACTATAACAACATTGGGGGAGCACCCCCACTTGACAACAATGAGAGAAAAAATAAACCCATAACATGGAGGAGGAAGAACATGGAAGAAACTGACATAAACTAACAAAATCCTACCTTTGATCTCTTAGGAGGAGAAGGAATGAAGTGGATTTGAGTGAGAAGGGAGTAGATAGGTGTTTTGGAGTGATAGGGTTTGAAATATGGGAGTGGAACCCAAGTTTGGGGTGTTTTAAAGGGTTAGGGGACTCATTAAATGAAATTGCATAATTTTGCACTGTACTGACATTGAGCTCGCTTATTATAGTAAGTAAAGCTTGCTGCAATGAGCCTGAAGAGGTTGCCACTTGGTGCAGTAAACACGTCTCACTATAGCGAGGCTTTTGGCCTACCTTCTCACTACAGCGAGGTTGTTCTGTAGAATTCTGCAACAACAGCACTCAAACTGCACAGGTAAGCTATGCCATCTGTGAAACGCCGTCACTATCATCACCCCAGTAGCCCTATGTTGGCTAATGTCTGTTATATCCATTGCCTCAAGCTAGTCATTTAAAGCCTAGTAGAAGTGGTTAGTGAGCACCTTAGAGCTGGAATACATCAGTAAGGGACACAGTTAGGCATGGCCAGCCTAGCCAGGGGTCAACAGTAGGCGCTGTTGGTCAGGGCCACCTTCTTATTGCCTTCTTTGATGCGCCCTACCATCGTTCAACCCAGGAGCCAAGGAAAATACTAACCAGGAGGGGTAGAATTCATCGCGGACCAATTGCCCATCCCCATCCTATTAGACATACAAAAAATGCTACCAGGGCCAGTGCTTAAGGGCTTATTTGCATGCTATGGATATGGCCAGAAGGGATACCTAAAGAAGGATTGCTCGCTACTCTAAGGAGCAGCTAG
Organism: Dalbergia cochinchinensis; assembly: GCA_031216125.1. Lineage (NCBI taxonomy): Eukaryota > Viridiplantae > Streptophyta > Magnoliopsida > Fabales > Fabaceae > Dalbergia > Dalbergia cochinchinensis. The sequence continues at coordinate 25,550,312 of CM062375.1, read as the reverse complement.
CTAGAGGTCAGAGCCACCTGACGCCCTAGTACAGCCTCTCTACCCTACAGTTAGGAGCAACGTAGCCATCCTAGCTGATGGAAAGAATAAAAAATTACGTGCTCTTATTAAGAAAATTCCTTATGAAATGCACAAACTTATCAATTTTCCATGCAGAGATTAAGTTATGTTAGGAGGATAGAAGATATGATAAAATGAATGCATGTGATAATGAACAAAATGCTTGTCTATGTTATGTATGCCTAAATACCTAAGAACACATAGCATGCTTAAGTTATGAGATGAGGAATTAGCTAACTTGAATGTAATGTGATAATGTTTTGATGTGAAAAATAACTAGAAGCATAAAGAAGTGCAAAGTAAAAGGATGAAAGAAGCACACTCCATTTGTCCTAACATGGTAAAACTTAATGGATGGGAAATTCTATAGTCAAAAAACCTAATTTAGGTCGTTGCTAAATTTAACTGTGTGCACACATTTATGGTGGGTGTAGACTTCTAATGGTCATGGTCCCCAGATTGCCCTTATCCATAGGATAAGGATCTAACCTTTAAACTAACCACAAGTAGGGATGAACCCTCTCAATATGATCGATCCAAAAAGCCAGCAACAATTTGAGGTGTGTCCCAATAACTATCAAGTGAGCATGAAGCCCTTCATGACAATGTCAAGAAACCCCCTATCCTCAGTTAAGCACAGTGGGGTATAGAGCCCAAAAAGTGTGTGAGATAAGTGATTGTGAGGTTTGTGCAGTGAGCATACAAACCTTTCAATCCTAGCACTACATATACTCCTGCAAAACAAAATTCAAACAACAAATATATACAGAACAACAATAGTCGTCTACCCTAAGGTTTTAACAAATAAAGCTAACACTGTGATACTCGGTATATGCGTGGTAGCAGATAAGTTCTGTTTTGCCCCAGGGTCCCCTAGGACCCACCTGTGTTCCTGGGAAAGCCCCGAACTGCCCGGAGGGCTCTTAGTGCAGCTGATGTGGTGAACTATCATCGCTACAGTGGTCTAGGACTGCTATAGCAGTCACAATGGGGTAACCATGACATTTTGGGCATCAAGGGACCGCTGTAGCGGTCCAGGACTGCTATAGTGGTCATGGGAGTGTGGCAGCGTGTTTTGGGCGTTTTGGGGACTGCTATAGCAGTCATGTGTGGGTGCAGCATGTGTTTTAGTCCTCTAGGGATCGCTCTAGTGGTCTAGGACTGCTATAGCGGTCGTAAGTGGGGGGGTAGACCACTATAGCGGTCATAGACCGCTATAGCAGTGTACAAATAGTGCAAAACATGTTGTTTCGCGTTAGTGAGACCCCCAACCCCTTTTTAAACCCTCTAAACTTGGGATTTCTCCCTATTTCTGAAACCCTTCTTTTCCCAACTCTCTCTCTCCTACTCCTTCCTCACATAAATCCACTTCAATCCTTCTTCCTCCAAGAGATTAAAGGTGAGATTTATGGGTTCTGTTGTCTCTATCCTTCTCACTTTCTATCTTAGAGTTTGGGTTTGTTGTTTTTCTCCATTGTTGTTAAAGGGGGGTGCTCCCCCAATGCTGTTAGAGTTAGATTTGAGTAATCTAGAGGTTAACGGAGACTAATCTTGTGTTTTGTGGCTCCAATGGCAGATATTGGAGCCATTCCTTCTTCTCGGAGCTCCGTTGGAGTTGACTTCACCGTTCCCTCCCCTCTAGGTGAGTGGGTTTGGAACCCATGACCCCTATGTTGGTCATTAGAGTTAATTTCCATCAAACTATTATTGATTGCATTGTTTAAAAGAGATTTCAAGATATTAGAGTCTCCGTTGATATGTTACAATTATTGACATGGCGAATTCCAACTAGAGCATGAAATGTTTGTTTTATTGCAAACTCATGGGACCATTATTGTTAAATGATTTTATCACAAGAGCTAGAGTATTACTATTATATCTTGAACTGAGATTTCCATAAAATTTCCATGATAATATTTTGAATGAATGACTTACGAATTTTAGAGTTGTGCTCAGAGAAATATTAAAGTAGAGATTTAGAGAAAAGATACGTACATTGGTTTTAGAGATGAAACGGTAGCTATACAGAAACAGAGCTGAGTCAATGGCTGACCCCGATTGTTAACCTTGGTACCAAGCCATCCCGAGAGGACAATCTCATAGAGCAGAGAACGGAACCTATTCAGATGTCCACATTAGATCCCTGATGGATCATAGAGTATAATATTTTGGTTCTTGAAGAACCATAGAGTAAAGGTTCCTATTTCTTTCGTAGAGTACTGTTATTATATTTTCAGAGAAATTTTATTTAGAGATTTTATATTCGCATGTATACGAGTATGATCTTAGAGATTATTGCATCAACTGATTGTAATAATTTATATATGATTATCTATCTTCTTGGTTGTCCCATGAGAAGGTTATGGGTGAGGACTTGCTCACTAAGTTGTAGATGCTGCGGGGTTCTCCTATTCCACGTCCACCCCTACAGTAGAGATTTATTGTTCGGTAAGCTTCACTTGGTGTGAAGTACTATATTTTACTTTTTGTCAGAGATAGAGTGTTCCAGTTACATGATGGGTAGGGTCCCAGACCATAGAGATTGATTAGTATTGTTTTATCATAATTATTTTGTATCTACATGATTATAGTTTTGATGTATATTTTGTATAAAGAGCAACTCATGTATTTTGAACCCCGGTAATATGTTTAGCGGTTGAAATGGAAATGATTGATTTTATTACTCTAGAGATTTGTGTTAAAATTTGTTTATGTTTATGTTTCATGGAACCAATGGTTTATTAGAGATGAAATGATGTTTTGCAAACGGTTTTATATTAAAATATGCATATAGAGAAACACAGAGGTCACGAGGCTTACGTGGGAATGAGGATTCCCCACGTGCCGGTCACGTGCCCAAGTCAGGTTATGACAAAGTGGTATCAAAGCACTAGGTTTCCTTGCATGTCACTGGAGCAAGTGTCCGCAAGTAGCATGGCATTTTTGTAAATGGAAGCACGCCTATTTGCATTAACAAAGCATTACTTGAGGTGTAACGCCTCAATTTTTCTATCTGAAAGAAAAATGACCAAAATGCGCCTAGGGTCATTTTCTGCTCGGAATTCGAGGATAGCCGGCCTAACAGTTCTCAAAGGATCAACTCAATGTTTGAAGGGGATTAGATGGTCCTTGAGTGATTTCGGAAACAAAAATTGTGTTTCCTATAGTTTCAGGTCCAAATGACCAAAATACCCCTATAGCATTTTTACGCGGGTAAAGGTGCCGTTCGAGCCCAAAACTTTCTCCAAAGGTTTAAAATGACGTTTTCATGTGTTTAAAAGTATCTGTTTGAGTCTTGGTGGTCCCGGGTAGTTTGTGTAAAATTATGATTTTATCCCTGGCATAATGCTATTTGAGCTTAATGATGTAATTAAGCAAACCTAGGCAATATTAGGCTCTAATCGAAGATTAATTAATTTCCATAATTAATCTAGAGTCAAAATAAGTTATTAAAATTAATTAGAACCTAAGATTGCTTAGATTGAACTCAAACCCCTTTTTTTTTTAACTTAAGTTTCCAAGACATAGAATCTTGAATAGTGTTTTCACCATTCACTCTCCATACTTCAAGAAGCCTAGGACTAATAGGCAAGAATGCTCACGAATCATTCCTTAAATAGCCTTGATTACCTATCCTTTCACTCATGCTTACTTACAAATTCCTAATCCTAAGCCTAATCAAAGCTACACCTAAACACATCTTTAAACCACAATTAAATGAAACAATTTCCTCCCCTTGGATTCCCAAAAGTGGTGCCACCTCATCCCCCACAATGCATCACATGTTTGTTCACTCACACACTCAAAGAAGCATGCTACATGTAACACCCCGATTTTTTCTGTCTGAGGGAAATGACCAAAATGCTCCTGAGGTCATTTCCTGATCCGAATTCGAGGATAACCAACTCGGTCGTCCTCGAAGGGTCAACTCAATGTTTGACGGGGATTGAATGGCCTTTGAATGCTTTCGGAAGCGAAAATTTCATTTTCCGCAGTTTCGGGTCAAAATGACCAAAATACCTTTATAGCGTTTTACGCGGGTAAAGGTGCCGTTTGAGCCCGAAACTTTTCCCAGAGGTTTAAAAACATGTTTTCATGTGTCTAGAGGTCTCTGTTCAAGTCCCGGTAGTCCCGGGCAGTTTTTGTGCAAAATTATGATTTTGCCCCTAGAATAGTGTTTTTACGCCTAATGACGTAATTAAGCAAACCTAAGCAATATTAGGCTCTAAACGAAGATTAATTAATTTTCCTAATTAATCTAGAGTCAAAATAATTTGTTAAAATTAATTAGAACCTAAAATTGCTTAGATTAAACTTAAATCCCTTTTTAGAACTCAAGATTCCTAGTCTTGGAATCTTGAATAGTGTTTTCTCTCTCCAATTCCTTAAATCAAGGAAGTGTGTCTAGAGTTGTTTAGACTCTAAATTGAGGATCTAACTCACTAATGGTGCAAGACCACTCCTTAATTATGTCTAGACCACCCTAATTATCCATTTTCCTTACCTAAACACTTTCTTACAAATTCCTAATCTTAATCCTAATCAAAGATACACCTAAACACAACTCTAAAACACAATTAAAATGCAAAGAACCCTCCCCCATGGCTGATGAAGTTTCGGCCACCTCTCTCCCAATTATCACACATATTAAATTGTTTTCTCACTCAAAGAGCCATGCTTGAGCCATACCTTGAGCCATACCTCACCATGCTTTGAACCATACCTTACCATACTTCAAGACCACAACATCTCACCTCATGGAACTCATGGGATGCCCTCCAATCTGCACCTTCATGGCCGAAACACCTTCAGCCCATTCACACCCTTCATTTGTTTCATTTCCCTATAAATAGAATGCCTTGAGGAGCTTGCACCACTTTTAGATCATTTGCTAAGTTTAGGAACACTCAAAGCTTTTCTTTCCTCTCAAAGTTCTAGTGTTCTTCAAGTTCTTCAAGCTCTTCAAAGTTCTTCATCATCTTCATCTTCTTCTTCCATCTTCAAATTCGTCACACCAAGTAGGGATTTTCTTTCAAGTATTCCTTTCTTTAAAGTTCTTGTTCTAAGCTTTATGTTCATAGTTTCTCTTGATTCTTTTTAGAACTTCCTTTCCTTTCCTTTTTCTTTCTCATTTTCGGCCATGGGCCTTGAGGTTCAAAGAAATGAGAGCTTGATGATGAGAGTTTCAGGATGATGTTCATAACTTGAAACAAACTCTAGAGCTTGATCTTTGTTCTTGAGCAAAAATGTTTCTAGTTTTTCCTTTCTTGAACTCTTGAGAACTTTAGTTTTGATGGTGCTTTAAAATGGTTCTAAGGACTCAATGATGAGGTTTCATGATGTTGGTGTTAATACATCATCAAGATCATGGACTCTAGAGCTTCAAAATGTTCTTTTTGTTCCTTGAGTTTTCGGCCACTTCCTTTTTCTTTTACACGCAAAATGTTTTGATTTCCTAAAAAAGTTATGTTGAGTTCTAAGAACTCTAGACTTTACTTTGTCTTGGTTTGATGAGTTTGGGTTGAGGTTTAAGTTCCTTTAAAGTCTTGATAAGAGCTCTAGAAAGATAAAATGAACTTGCATAATTTATTTTATGCTTGCACTCATATTTACATTCTTGCAATGCACCGTTACTTTCAAGTTATCACCTAAGAACATAAAGATTAAAATGGGACTTGCATCATCACTTAATTTAATTCTCAAAACCTTTCTATTTCGGCCTTAAAGTCGATTGTTGTTGGGCCTAGAGCACTAAAATAAAGAATTGAACTTGTATCATCACCTAATTAATCTCTCGAATGCCTATCTATTTCGGCCTTAAAGTCGATTGTTGTTGGGCCAAGAGCACTAAAATAAAGAATTAAACCTTGCATCCTTACTTTCAAGCTTGCACTTTTAAAGTTTATGCCTCGCATATTTACCTTCAAGCTTGCACGTTTAAGTTTATGCCTTGCATATTTATCTTACGTCATCACTTTATTTTGTAAGCAAAGACTAAAAATGGAAAGCATGAGCACGTTTACTTTATGTCATAACTTAAGAACCTAGAGCTCAAAGACTTGCCCATTTCATTCCAAGTTAAAGTTTAATGTGAAACCATTCTTTGGATGCATATTTTCGGCCAAGTAGTGATGATGGACTTGTAATGAGTTTTTATCTAGCTACAAGAACCAATAGCCTATGTTCTAAGTTTTCCTTAATGCTTTACAAATCTTTTCAAGGATATGTTGTCATGAGATATGACTTTATTCCCTTTTAGAAGATGAAATATATTTTGGTCATTGATCTAAGGCTTCTCTTAGCCTTTTGATGAATTAAAATGGTTTGCAAAGAGTTTTAGAAATTCTAAATTGATTCCAAGAGAAACTAGTTAACTTATGTACCTAGAAATGTCAACTTAAATCCTTTACCGAAACTAAATGTTTTCGGTTCTGATATGATGAGTGTGATGTTGTATGATGATGTTTTGATGTGTTAGAATGTGTGAAAATATCATATGATGACATAGAAATGATTCTATGCATAATAGGTAAGAAACTAGCTAACTAGAAATACCGTAAAGCTAGAATTTAACATAGTTTTGACCCATTTGTTTTTGGAACTTATCCAAACTGTTTTAATGGGAGAATAATCAGATTAGGATTGTTTAAACATGAAAAACTTGGTAACATTTGGATTAGAATCGAATTCTAGCACCTATAGGGAAACTAGTAACTAGAAAACCGTAAAAGTGCAAGTTTAGAACTCTTAGAACATTTATTTTTTTGGATTCTGTCCAGCACCCTTACAACATGATAAACGTGGTTAATAATTAGTCCTTAAGCATAGGAATGCCTCATAATTGATCTAGATTTAATTCATAGCACCTTAGGCGAAGACGGAACCAAGAAAGGGTCTAAAACGTAAGTTCTAGAACCCCGTAATCACAAGTTAAGAATTCTGCCCTATGCTATTCAGATTTAAGTGTGAACATGAGGATTATGAATGATGTTTAATTATGAGCCCTTAGGTGCATAAAATATGAGTGACAGATGTTAGAGAACCATATCCCATGATTAAGACCCGTAAGGGTCAAAGCATAAGCTACTGTAAGGATAAATGGTTGAATGTTCCATGATGATGTATGTGATATATAAATGATGATGATGTTATTCATATGAGGAATTCATGAGGAAATATGTTTATGTGGCATAAAGCAAATTTGGAAGGAATTCGGTGTAATGCCTTTGTGCCGCCAAATTCCCGACAAATTTGGGGACTTAAAGAGATTTTGAAAATTAAGGTACTAAGATGGGTTCTAGGATGACACCGGTTCGGCCGAGCACCTCCATAGAACTCATGTGATATCGGTACCATTTTATACTCTTAGGTGACACTGGTTCGGCCGAGCACCCCTAAGAGGTTTGCCCCCTAACCCGTACTCAGATAGTCGGGATTTATGATTTATGATACGCTTATCGTTAAGTGGTAAGTAAGAACTAGTGACGACTAGTTAAGGTATGAGCTCATAACCTAGATATGTGACACGTTCTGGGTGACACCGGTTCGGCCGAGCATGTAACATCCTCTGCTGCTTTATGGATTGACGACTGTCCCCACAAACCAACACGGGTCTTTCCAGCGTGCTTTGTCCTCACTCACACGCTTCCTGGGAAAACTTCCCAGGAGGTCACCCATCCCAAAATTGCTCCAAGTCAAGCACGCTTAACTGTGGAGTTCTTTCAGTTTGGGCTACCGAAAAGAAGATGCATCTTGTTGGTATAGGTAGTACAAATCAATTCATATAAGCCCTCCTCAACTGTATAGTCCCATACCTATACAGTCTTAGGATCCCTCTCATTCGGGTGTGTAATCGGTTCATTCATGTACCCCTCCGCTTTCGAAGTCTACCAGGAGCCGCTCCTTGTCCGTGCCTCTTTGCACCGGCGATCACTCCCCGACTTCGCGATCCCCGGGCATTACAGAGCACCCCCAGTTCGATTGTCTTTTAGGGTGGCCCATGAGGAAGAGATGTTTTATGATTATGATTATGTCACTAAGTTTGTCCCATATGAATGTTTCTATTGCCACTTTATGCCACTAAGTATGATGATGCTTGATGTTATGTTTTATGTATGTGCATTAGGTAGTGCCATGCATACATCCTCTATTATGTTGCATTCATGACATTAAGATCATCCTAAAATGAATGGACCTTGGCTAAAGTATATTTTAAAGCTTAAAATGAACTTAATGCATGTTCAGTCATTTTGTACAATTAAACCCAAGGTTCCTGAGGACGTAGATGACACCTAGGTAGTAGGAGGCCCTACTAAGATTCTTTAGCAAGATTCTTACTCCCTCTATCTCTTTCTTTCCGTCACGTCTTCAGATGGCGACGTTCGTAGTGTTCATGGACACGCCGACATGGGAGGTGCACCATGACCCGGACCACGGGTCGTTCCATTTTGTGGGTCGATGCACGGTTAGGGTATTCATGTTCATGGGTCGACCCTTCACTCCCCCTATACATTCCCATCGTTTATCCCCCGTCTCACCTTTTGGCGATGACCTGGTGTTCGAGCGCGCACGTCCCCTAGAGGAGAGGCTTCGCCGTACCCCACCGTCCACGTCCGCCGCACGAGACTACCCCCAGTATGTGCCTCGTTGCCCATCGTCTTTTTCGGAGACGGATCCTTTCGAGGATTCGGCGACCCAGGTACCCTCCGAGGGATCTTCCCCCACCATACCCATGGATCTTGGGGAAGGTAGCGAGCCCTTCGTGACTCAGCCGAGGCTTGCACGACGACCGGAGATGAGGCCACGCCGTGGGGGTCACTTCCGAGCCCCGTCCCGCCTATTCACACTGGAGGAGCTTGCTCAGTTTCCTGGTTACTTGCCACGCTCGAGGGATAGTCGCCAGTAGGAGGCTGTAGATGGCCGAGATAGAGCACACACCACTTAGATGGAGATAAACATTCTTTTGTTTAGAGGTTATCCCTTTAGGTACACTCGGGTAGGGGAGTAGTTTATGTCTATGCTTATGATGTATTTTCTTTCATGTATTCCCTTGTACTAAATGAAGTCCCACCCTTATAAGTGGGCAAGTTATATATATATGAGATGATATTCAGTGTTACTCATGTTGTGCGTTATGTTATGATGTTATGAGATGTATGATTTGATCATTACATATTATATCGCATCACGCGGCTCTCACTTTGTTTTTCAAAAAAAATTTACCCGTATTTTCCGCTAAGTATTTCAGAGTTAAAATGAGAACTATGAAGTAACAGGCTAATGGTTAACCTAATTATGTTTTAGAGTATTGGGTTAAAAATTAGGATGTTACACTACACCATGCCTATACCATGCCTTACACCTTACCTTGAAATGACATAACCAAGAGATATTTTTCTCCCTCCTGTAACACCCCGATTTTTCTGTCCGAGGAAAATGACCAAAATGCCCCTGAGGTCATTTCCTGACCCGAGCTCGAGGGTAACCAACTCGGTCATCCTCGAAGGGTCAACTCAATGTTTGAAGGGGATTGAATGGCCTTTGAATGCTTTCGGAAGCGAAAATTTCATTTTCCGCAGTTTCGGGTCAAAATAACCAAAATACCCCTATAGCGTTTTTACGCGCGTAAAGGTGCCGTTTGAGCCCGGAACTTTCCCAGAGGTTTAAAAACATGTTTTCATATGTCTAGAGGTCTCTGTTCAAGTCCCGGTGGTCCCGGGCAGTTTTAGTGCAAAATTACGATTTTGCCCCTAGAATAGTGTTTTTGAGCTTAATGACGTAATTAAGCAAACCTAAGCAATATTAGGCTCTAAACGAAGATTAATTTATTTCCCTAATTAATTTAGAGTCAAAATAATTTATTAAAGTTAATTAGAACCTAAAATTGTTTAGATTAAACATTAAATCCCTTTTTAGAACTCAAGATTCCTAGTCTTGGAATCTTGAATAGTGTTTTCTCTTTCCAATTCCTTAAATCAAGGAATTGTGTCTAGAGTTGTTTAAACTCTAAATTGAGGATTTAACTCACTAATGGTGCAAGACCACTCCTTAATTATGTCTAGACCACCTTAATTACCCATTTACCTTACCTAAACACTTTCTTACAAATTCCTAATCTTAAGCATAATCAAAGATACACCTAAACACAACTCTAAACCACCATTAAAATGCAAACTAATCCTCCCCTTGGCTGCAACATGGCCGAACAGCCCACTCCCCATTGACCACATGTTTAATTATTTTCTCACTCAAAGAACCATGCTTGAGGCCATACCTTGAACCATACCTCACCATACCTTAAGCCATACCTCACCATACCTCAAGAACACATTATCTCACCTCATGGAACTCATGGGAAGCCTCCAATCTGCACCCTCATGGCCGAAACCTCTTCACCCATGAGCTCCCTCCATTTGTTTCATTTCTCTATAAATAGAATGCCTTGAGGAGCTTGCACCACTTTTAGATCATTTGCCAAGTTTAGGAAACACTCAAAGCTTTTCTTTTCTCTCAAAGTTCTAGTGTTCTTCAAGTTCTTCAAGCTCTTCAAAGTTCTTCATCATCTTCATCTTCTTCTTCCATCTTCAAGTTCATCACATCAAGTAGGGATTTTCTTTCATGTATTCTTTTCTTTAAAGTTCTTGTTTCAAGCTTGATGTTCATAGTTTCTCTTGTTTCTCTTTAGAACTTCATTTCCACTCCTTTTCCCTTTTCATTTTCGGCCATAGGCCTTGGAGAACAAAGGGATGAGAGCTTGATGATGAGAGTTTCATGATGATGTTCATCACTTCAAACAAACTCTAGAGCTTGATCTTTGTTCTTGAGCAAAAATGTTTCTAGTTTTTCCTTTCTTGAACTCTTGAGAACTTTAGAATGGCTCTATGAACTCAATGATGAGGACTCATGATGTTGGTGTTAATATATCACCAAGATCATGAACTCTAGAGTTTTAAAATGTTCCTTTTTCTCCTTGAAGATTTCGGCCATTCCTTAATTTTTCTAAGCTTCATGGTTTGATTTCCTAAAAATATTATGTTAAGTTTTAAAGAGCTCTAAGCTTGACTTTACCTTGTTTGGATGAGTTTGGGTTATGGTTTAAATTCCTTTAAAGTCTTGTTAAGAGCTCTAGAAAGATAAAATGAACTTGCATAATCTATCTTATGCTTGCACTCATGTTTACATTCTTGTTATGCACCTTTACTTTCAAGCTATCACTTAAGAACATAAAGATTAAAATGGAACTTGTATCATCACTTAATTTAATTCTCGAAGCCTTTCTATTTCGGCCTTAAAGTCGATTGTTGTTGGGCCTAGAGCACTAAAATAAAGAATTGAACTTGCATTATCACTTAATTAATTTCTCGAATGCCTATCTATTTCGGCCTTAAAGTCGATTGTTGTTGGGCCAAGAGCACTAAAATAAAGAATGGAACCATGCATATTTACCTTCAAGCTTGCACGTCTAAGTTTATGCCTCGCATATTTACTTTCAAGCTTGCACGTTTAAGTTTATGCCTTGCCTATTTAAATTTAAGTCAGCACTTTACTTTGTAAGCAAGATTTAAAATGAAAAGCATGAGCACGTTTAGTTTATGTCGTAACTTAAGAACCTAGAGCTCAAAGACTTGCCCATTTCATTCCAAGTTAAAGTTTAATGTGAATGCATTCCTTGAATGCATAATTTCGGCCAAGTAGTGATGATGGACTTGCAATGAGTTTTCATCTAGCTACTAGGACCAATAGTCTATGTTTTAAGTTTTCCCTAAAGCTTTACAAATCTTTATAAGGTTACGTCATCACAAGTTGTGATTTTATTATCTTTTAGGGGATGGAATATGTTTTGGTCAGTGACCTAAGGCTTCACTTAGCCTCTTGATGAATTAAAATGTTTTGCAAAGAGTTTTAGAAGTTCTAGATCGATTCCAAGAGAAACTAGTTAACTTATGTACCTAGAAATGTCAATTTAACTCTCTCATCTAAGTTAAATGTTTTCGGTTCTGATGTGATGAGTGTGATGCTGTATGATGATGTTTTGATGTGTTGGAATGTGTGAAAATATCATATGATGATGTAGAAGCGATCCTATGCATGATAGGTAAGAAACTAGCTAACTAGAAATACCGTAAAGCTAGAATTTAACATAGTTTTGACCCATTTGTTTATGGAACTAATCCAAACTGTTTTAATGGGGACATAATCAGATTTAGATTGTTTAGACATGAAAAACTTGGTATCATTTGAGTTAGAATTGAATTCTAGCACCTATGGGGAAACTAGTAACTAGAAAACCGTAAAAATGCAAACGTAGAACTCTTAGAACATTTAATTTTCTGGATTCTGTCTAGCACCCTTGCAACATAGTAAACATGATTAATAATTAGTCCTTAAGCATAGGAATGCCTCATAATTGATTTAGATTTAATATATAGCGCCTTCGGCGAAAACGGAACCAAGAAAGGGTCTAAAACGTAAGTTCTAGAACCCCGTATTCACATGTTAGGATTTCCACCCTATGCTATTCAGATTTAAAAGTAAAATGAGAGGATTATGAATGATGTTTAATTATGAGCCTTAGGTGCTTAAAATATGAACGACGGATGTAGAGAACTATATCTCAAGATTAAGACCCGTAAGGGTCAAAGCATAAGCTACCGTAAGGGTAAGCGTTTGGATGTTTTATGATGATGCATGAAGTATGCTAATGATGATGATGCTATTCATATGAGGAATTTATGAGGTTATATGTTTATGTGGCATAAAGCAAATTTGGAAGGAAATTCGGTGTAATGACCGTTGTGCACTAATTTCCGACAAATTTGGGGACTTAAAGAGATTTTGAAAATTAAGGTACTAAGATGGGTTCTAGGATGACACCGGTTCGGCCGAGCACCTCCATAGAACTCATGTGACATCGGTACCATTTTACACTCTTAGGTGACACCGGTTCGGCCGAACACCCCTAAGAGTTTTGCCCCCTAACCCGTACTCAGATAGTCGGGATTTATGATTTATGATACGCTTATCGTTAAGTGGTAAGTAAGAACTAGTGATGAGTAGTTAAGGTATGAGCTCATAACCTAGATGTATGACACGTTCTGGGTGACACCGGTTCGGCCGAGCACCCCTAGTTCGATTGTCTTTTAGGGTGGCCCATGAGGAAGAGAAGTTCATGATTATGATTATGTCACTAAGTTTTGTCCCATATGAATGTTACTATTGCCACTTTATGCCACCAAGAATGATGATGCTTGATGTTATGTTTTATGTATGTGCATTAGGTAGTGCCATGCATACATTTTCTATTATGTTGCATCCATGACATTAAGATCATCCTAAAATGAATGGACCTTGGCTAAAATATATTTTTAAGTTTAACAAGTCATACCTCACCATGCCTCATTTGAGCCAATCTCTCACCTCATGGCCCATGAGGTCCACGACCAAGGCACCCTCCATTCACCCCTCCATGTTTTGTTTCTCTATAAATACATGCATTTAGAGAACTTGGTCACTTGTGATCAATTGCCAAAGTGTAAGTTTCAAGAAGTATTCCTAAGTTCTTGCATATTCTCTCAAGCTCAAGAGCTTTCTTTTCTTCTTCATCTTCTTCGTCTTCCTCAAGCTCACAAAGAACCACCACACTTCAACCTCATCTCATCACCTCTCAACCATACACCATCCTTTAAATACAAAAGCTTAAAGAAAACACTTCAATTTCCTTTTCTTCCCCTTGTGGCTGAAACTCTAAGCTCACTTGGAAGGAAGTTTTCCTCTCATTCTCACCTCAAAAACCAAGCTTTCCTCTTCATCACTTGGTAGGGATTTTATTCTAAGTGTTTCATTTATTAAAGTTCTTATTTAGTAATGTGCTTTATAGTTTCTCTTGAAACTTTTAGAACTTCTCTTCTTCCTATTTGAATTTTGGCCAAGAGCCTTTGGGAACTTGGAAATGAGAGCTTGATAATGAGGATTCCATGATGATATTCATCACTTGTGTAACCTCTAAAGCTTGATCTTGGTTCTTGAGTAAAAGATGTTTTTGGTTTCTTCCTTTCTTATTCTTGAGAAACTTTACTTTGATGATGTCCTAAAATGAATATATGCACTCAATGATGAGGACACATGACGTTGGTGTTAATACATCATCAAGATCATGGTCTCTAGAGTTTCAAAATGGTTCTTTTCCTTGCTCATAGTTTCGGTTTCTTTCCTTTTCTTTTCTCTAAGTTTTCGGCCATTATTCCTTTTCTTTAAGTTTTTGAGTTTTCATTTTTAAGGGTACAAGGGAATGTTAACTTGATTTGTTCTTTTAATCCATTTCCTTAGAGCTTGATGATGAAGTTCACACCATATGGTTTCTTTGAAAACCTTAGTACAAGAACTCTAAAGCTTGCTTTATCTTACTATGATAAGTTTGGGCTAAGGTTTAAGTTCCTTTAAAGTCTTGTAAGAGCTCTAGTGAAGAATATAAAATAAACTTGCATTTATATTTATTTTTCTTGCCTAGCACATTTATTTTTTTGGCCATCACCTAAAAACGTAAAGATTAAAACAAGGGTTGTATTTTCATATCACCTAAGAATTAACTCGAAGCTTGCCTATTTCGGTCTTAAAGTCGATTGTTGTGGAGCCTAGAGCACAAAAAATAAAGAATTAGACTTGCATTCATGTTTACGTTTCCTTTCCTAGCATGTTTATATTTCAAGTCATCACTTAAATCCTAAAAGATAAAATGAACTTGCATATTTACTTTCAAGTCTTGCATATTTATTTTCAAGTCTTGCATATTTATATTACTAGCACCTCATATTTATATTTCAAGTTCTTGCATCTCATATTTACCTTGAAGCTCTCACTTTACTTTATAATGAAGAATAAAATGGGATGCATAGCACGTTTATATTTTATCATCACTTAAAAGACTCTAGAGTTCAAAGACTTGCCGTTATTATCTCAAGTTAAAGTTTGGTTATGGAAACATCCCCATGGATGCATATTTCGATCATGTGATGATGATGAACTTGATGTGAGTTTCATCTAGTCACAAGAGCTAACAATCTATGTTTTAAGATTTTCTTTAGGCCTTAAGAGTTTTATAAAGTTATTACCAACAAGGTTCATGAATTAAATCTCTTCTAAGAGTGCTTCAAATTAGCTACTGCCCTAAGGCCATTTTTAGTCCCTTCTTATAAAACAAAATGATTTTCACAGAGTTTTAGAAGTCCTAAATCGATTCCAAGAGAAACTGGTAATTTATGTCTTGAAAATGTGAGATTATGTGTTCTTTGGAACCTAACATTTTCGATACTTCCTTGGTGTGTTTGCTGATGTATGATGTTGTTTTGATATGCTAGAATGTGTAAAAATTATATATGCTGAGGTAGGAGCTTTTCTATGCATGTTAGGAAAGAAATTAGTCTTACAAAAAAACCATAAAAGTGAAGTTCTAGCATAGTTTTGACCCGTTTATTTTTGGCCACTGCCAAAACTGTTTTAAGTGATAACATTCAGTTTAGGATTGTTAAAGCATAAAGAACTTGGTAACATTTGAGGTAAGATTGATTTTTAGCATCTATAGAGAAATTAGTAATTAGAAAACCATAAAAGTACAATTCTAGGACACTTAGATTAATTAATTTTCTGTTTCTGACCAGCAACCTTGTAATGCAATAAACATGGTTTATAATTAGTTCATAGGCATAGGAATACCCCATAATTGGTTTAGATTTGATTTATAGCGCCTTAGGTGAAGACGGGACATAGAAAGGGTCTAAAACATAGTTTATAGAATCCCGTAAATGCAAGATTTAAAACTTGGCAATCTGTATGGAGTTGTTTGGTTTTGCTCCTAAGCATAAAAATTAATGAGGATAATTAGTTGTGAACCCATAGGTGCATAAAAGGTTAATAGCGAATGTTAGAATAATTATATCTTAAGTTTAAGCCCCATAAGGGACAAAACATAAGACACCATAGGTTTAAGAGCATAACGAGCTTTAGTGTTTCATGTGAATGCATGTTTTATTATGAGAATAACTTGAGTATGTGATCTCCTATTAGAGTAAATAATGTTGATATGTTAATACTCATGCTATGATGCCTTATGAAAGAATTTTGATGTTATGATGCGTATGATGTTTATGATGCTTATGATGCATATGATGATTATGATGCTTATGCCACATATGATTATGAATGACTATGTATATAAATGAATGTGGCATAAAGCAAATTTGGAAGAAATTCGGTTTGCTGCCTTTATACTGCTGAATTTCTGACAAATTTAAGGACTAGAAAGTTTTCAAACAAATGAGTTTTTGAATGTGACATAGTATTGTAAGAACGCGTTACGGGGACAGCGATACGTAATGCCCCAGAAACAAATCCTTGATGAGGACGACGATACGTAATGCCCCAAAGAGGATAATATTCGCTGTGTATGTGATACCGGTGCGACACGTTTTGTTATGATTATTACTATTGTGATTACGCTTATCAGAGGATAAATAAGAACTAGTGACGACTAGTTAAGGTATGAGCTCATAACCTAGAGAGGATTTTAGGATGACCCCTATGGTACAGTATAATGCTTTGAATGTCACACAGTTACAGAAAGAGAAATGTTTTTACATGAGAAGAATATGCCACTTTATGCCATCTGCATGATGTTGATATCTCTATGAATGTTTAATTGATTTCTACCAGTTGCATCTTCATGCACTCATGCTTTATTATGCTACATCCATAACATTAAGATTCATCCTAAAAGAAACGGACCTTGGATAACTAAGTTTAAAACCTAATAAATGAAGTATATACATGCTCACCATTTTCAAAGAAACCCAAGGTTTCTGAGGACGTAGATGATGCCACCTAGATAGGAGGTTACCCTACTGAGATTCTTTAGCAAGATTTTCACTCCCTCTATCTTTTTTTTCCGTTACGTTTTCAAATGGTGACATTCGTGGTCTTCATGGATACCCCGACGTGGGAGGTGCGTTATGATCCAGAGTATGGATCATATCATTTTGAGGGTCGATGTGTTGTTCGTGTTTTCATGTTTGTTGGACGACCCTTCGCTCATCCTATACATACCCACTGTTTCTCCCCGACATCACTGTTTGGTGACAACCTTGTGTTTGAGCGTGCCCGCCCTCGTAAGGAGCGGATTCGCCACACCTCACCGACCGCATCTGTTATTCGGGATTTCCCGCAGTACGTGCATTGCTCCCCATCATCGTTCTCAGAGACAAACCCTTCCGAGGAATTCGCCACCTAGGTGCCTTTTGAGGGGTTCTCCCCCACCTTGCCAATAGACTTTGGAGAGGGCAGTGAGGCCACCGTCACACAGCCGATGCACGGAGGACGAGTGAGGATGATTCCTCACTGAGAAGCCCATACCCGGTCGATGCAGTGCATAGCCACCCTGGCGAAGATAGCTCCATGGATTGGATACATCCCACCCTTTCTGGACCCCGATAGTAGAGGCCGTGGGTAGAGATAGTGAATACACCACATAGATGAGGATAAACCTTCTTTTGTTTAGAGGTTATCATTTTAGATGCACTTGGGTAGGGGAGTTTCCTTTTATGCTTTCTGTTGCATTTTCCTTTCTGTTGTATTTTCATTTCGGATGTATTTGTTCCTATGTTATACCAAGTCCCGCTTTCATGAGTGGGCATATTATATACATATGCAGTTAGTTTTATCATGATGTGCAATTACATGCTTTATGTTTTGATGTTCGTGAGTTGTTTGTTTACTTTTGTATCTCGTTTCCTTTTATGTGCCTCATCGTTCATTGTGTTACACGGCTCTCACTTTGCATTTATATTTCAAAAAAAGAAATTACCTGTAGTTTTTGCTAAGTATTTTAAAGAAAGGTTTAAAGAATGAGATTAAAAGAGTAATAGACTAATGATTAACCTAAATACGTTCTAGGAGTATTAGATTAAAAATTAAGATATTACAACAACAAAGAGCACCCTTCCACCACCAAAAATCCAAACAACACCAGAGGCTGTAACACCATCCTAATTACCATACTTTACTCGAGTATCAATACAGTAATTAGAAAAGTATTACGTATCTTCATAATCTATACTAGTCGAAAAAAGTGAAATCAAATAATTTAGACACAGATATGGCTAAACTCGTATATACATATATAAACATCATTTTTAAGTTTGCAATATGTACATCGTACCGAGAAATACACTAGTTAATGTCTAAGTTAGTCAGGAACTCAGTTCACAAAAAGAAAAGAAACACCTCTAGTATCTAGTCGAACCTGCTCAAGGTCGAGGTCCAGCAAAATTTTATACAACCAGAATTGGACCTCATAACATTTAATCAAATCTGCAGGCTAGCAAGGCTCTAGTACTAAACTACCACTATATACATAACAGGAGTCCCTGAAGACCTCAAGTCCTACTAAATAAAACCATTGGCCATCGGTATGATAGCCTCACCTCCGCTAGGGGCATCAGGACCCTCAAGTGGGTCAGAATCTGAAGACGAGGAGGAAAGGGAATCATCTGCTGGAGGGGGTGCTGGTGGTGCAGGCGGGACATCAAATATCATAGGATGTGCCAAGTGGAGAGGCACACCATCATAAGGGAAAGCCGGGTCAAAATCAGTTGTAAATACAGAGGTACTGAAAGAATGGCCGAAAAACACATAAGCACGAACTTGCGAGTAACCCACTACACAAAGAGAGTAGAGAACAGGATCATAATGCCACACCCACTGTGGCAAGTCAAGGTAAAATACTAGTGACGGCATCTGCTGAATTTGAATAATACAAAGTAAATAAAACCATAGGAATGAGAATATTAT
Source organism: Dalbergia cochinchinensis (assembly GCA_031216125.1). NCBI lineage: Eukaryota > Viridiplantae > Streptophyta > Magnoliopsida > Fabales > Fabaceae > Dalbergia > Dalbergia cochinchinensis. The sequence continues at coordinate 25,531,415 of CM062375.1, read as the reverse complement.
AAAATTCTCAGTAGGGTGCTCCCTCCAATGTGAACATAATATAATCTATAAATTCATTCATATTGAATTAATCATGCCAAATTATATGCATAAATACTAATGTGCATAATTCATATAAAGTCGAATGTAAAATGGTAATAATTAAGTGTTTTTCTCTTGTAACTCATGGAATTCAACTTAGTGCAATTATCTCTTTTCAGTAACATAGGGAAGGCTTAATCTCATATCAAGTGGTATCTGTAGTAGAGTCATTCCACAAGAACTATTAATTACTAGGAAATGAGCTCATTCCTATATGTCGATACGTCTATCGAGTCAGCAAATTAATAGGGAAGCTCTTACTTTTGCCTTCTCCTCTTAACCACACAAGCCTTGTTTCTATTTTCCCCGTATGTTAAAAAAATTGCACAACTAAAAATCATGTTATTTTTCTTTTCTTTTCCTTTATCCTCACAATAATCACATAGTGTACTTCTCTTTTCAAAGATCTGCGTAGATCACAGGTAGGCATACAATCAGGTTGGAGTCTCATCCATATCTCATCAACATTTCTTTTAAATAATTAACATGCATTAACATGGTATATACTTGCATCTAAAGCCATTCTATCATTAGTTCAAGGCATTCATACCATTTTCAGCAATCAGCAGATTTATCACTCTAGAATTCAAAATTAATTTCCATATCAAACTACCAATTCAAGAGTCACAAAAATTCTCTATAACACCTCCATATGTCTAAAAGACCCTGTAAAATTTTCATAACAATAGGAGTTCTATAACCATGTCACTAAATTTTACAAATTTAGTGGTCACAGCACACCTTTTCACAGCCTAGGATAGGGTTCTCCTAATTTTTAAATTCATCATATGATGGAATCAACCCAAGATAGAATTTACAGGTACAATTCAAGATGTTTTTAACCCCATATAAAAATTTCAAAATAGAAATCACTCATTTACTATGATAATAAAATCATACAATTTTCCTGCTTCAGATTCAGAAATCTAGTCAGCATGAGTACTAATTCGGTTCTTGATTTTTCTCAGGGAGTTAAAGTATTTATCATGCACCACAAAATTTTTCAGAGTTTCCTTAGGATGTTAGGTTCATCCTATAATTTTTACAACTAATAAAAATGAACACAATTGTATCGGAAAATTCATGCACAAACCCTGCCCTGTTGAAATCCGAAAATCTAGCAAATCAATTCAAAATCTCTTGTGATAAAAGTGATTTTTCCACAACACCAAACACCCCACCAAAATTAGTACATCAATATCAACATACCATCAACCAAAAATCAAAAATTTTGGGCAGAACCAGCCAGAACTTCTCAGAATAAATTTTGAAACAAAAGAGATCAAATAAACCCTACTTTGAGAGCTTTTGAGTTCCTTGCTTCAAAAGTGCTCTACTTGACCTCCCTTCACCTTGAGAGCTCCTAATCACACACCAAACCTCCCCTAGGCAATGAGGGAGTTAGGGACCAAGGTGAAAATTGATGGAGAATTAAAATTCTGATCGGTTAGAATTATAGAGTTTGAGGTGTAGAACAACTTTGATGAAGGAAAGTTTTGATTTTAAGGACTCTAGGCTGGTATATATGGAAATCAAAACCAAGATGAAGCTCTTGGCTATGGAGGAAATGGATCTGCTGTCTTCTTGAAGATATGGCCGAGAATGAACTTCTTAAAAAAGCCAAAAATGAAGTTTATCTTGTATTAAAGAAATGAATAAAATATATTTTATGTTTAAATAATTACAAAGCCAATAAAGTAAAATGAATGGTTGTGATTCAATCTTGTAATTCAATATTGAATCTTAACCATTCATTTGATTTGAAGGGATAGGTTTATTTGTTTTGTAGAGAATTAACTAGTTTTCGGTATTAGAAATCACACACTGAAATTTCACCGAATGGGTGAAACAGTGTACTCGGGTAATCAAACATTGCCCGAAAAATATTTTCGGGTATAAAATCTTTAATTTTATCTATTTCTAACCATAATCATATAATTTCTCAATTTTGGGCATCTCCAGGGCTCAATTTTGGCTTCCTTGAATCCTTCTCATCATTTCTACATCTATCAAAATCTTAAAATTCTCATTAATAAAACCTCATTTAATTTCTAAAGAGAATTAAGGTGTTACCAAGGCCACCTTTCAAGCATAATGGCAACAAAAACAACAACAACAACAACAACAACCAACAAGGAGGACCGAGAGGTCCCCGAAACAACAACAACAACAACCATCACCAAGGAGGGTCTAGCGAGGCAAAAAACAAGGCACCTCAAGGAGTCCTCGCTGCTTCCACCAGACCCGCACCGGCCATGGAGTGCCTTATGTAACACCCTAAAAATTATTTAAAAATTAATTTGGGCTTTACTAGTCGTAATTTCAAAATTCATACAGTTTTAGAAATGATGAGGGCGATCCAACGGATTTGTAAAAAAAAATAAAATTTGTGAATAGCAACCTTGCGGGCCCTACGGGCCAGTCGGGACAGTCGAAACCCTAGAATTGGGGCCTGGAGGTGCCCAAAACTGAGAAATTATAGGATTGAGATTAGAAATAGTTAGAAATGAGGATTTTATACTTAGAATTAATTTTCAGGCAATGTCTTATTACCCGGGTACGGTGTTTTGCCCATTCGGTAGAATTTCGGTGTGCGGTTTCTAACACCGTAAAAGCTACTTAGTGGCTAAGTAAGCTTTATCAACCACTTTATGCCAATTGGATGACAATGATTGAAAATTGAAAAGCAAGTTTTAATCATGACCTTTCATTTATTAATATTTTACTTGGGTGCTCATATCTTACTCGTTCGGTGGGATTTTGGTGTGCAATTTTGACACTGTAAAAGCTATTTATTCTACAAGTTAAAGAGAGCCACTTATCTTGAGCCAAGTGGCTGACCAAGATTCATTCTTTGACCAACAAACCAAATCTTAGCCATCCATTTTTCTTACTTTGGTCAAAGATCATTTAATTATACAATATAATACTCATTCTTTTATATATAACAAGACAACCACAAGCCAAGCTTCTTCAAGAAGCTCAAAATTTCATGTATCATGCTGTAAGGAGAAGGAAATCAAGTTCCTCCATGTCCAAGAGCTCAAACTTCACTTCAAATGCCAAAAACACTAGCCTAGAGTTGATAAAACACTAAACTCCTTTCACTAAACTTGTTCTACACATCAATACCTACAAATCTAACCGATTGGAATTTCAATTCCTCATCAATCCTAACCTTGGTATCTCATACATCACTGATTAAGGAAGGGCATGGTGCTGATTTGGTGGCCTTGAGTTGAGCAAAATCAATCTTGGAGCATCCTTTGGAGCCAAGATCCTTAAAGCTACCAAAGTAGGGTTTTTGAACCTCTTCTTCTTCAAATCCATTTTTCTGTGTTAATCACTGATTTAAATTGATATTTTTAGTTGTGTTGGTTGATGATATATGTATATTGATGTATTAATTTTGGTGGAGTGTTTGGATGATTCTAGAAATCATTTTTGTCAAAAGGAATATTAGACTATGCTGCTGGATTTTCGGATTTCTTCTGGACAGGTTATGGTTCATGAATTTTCTGATGTATTTGTAGTAATTTTTATGAGCTATAAAACTTATATGTTGAAGCTAACATCCTAAGGCAACTCCATGATTTTTCTTGGGTCCTAAAAATGAGTTTTATTATTTTATAAAAATAAAAAACCAAGACTGTGCTTGAGTTGTCTGGACAACCAATTTTGAAGTTCTGAGTTTGTCTAATTTTGTTGCCACATCAAATGATTGAGTTTTCCACTGAAATTTCTACAGGATATTGAGGACATATTGAAGTCTAACCATGAATTTTTTTATGATTTGATATGATCATTGGATAGGGTAATAAGATTTGAACTTTGGCTATTGGCTGCAAATAGGGGGTTTCTGGCCTCCTATTTTGTTGAATTTTGTTATCATACATAGAGAAGTCTTTTAACTCTGAAATTTTTGGAGGACCTTGGGGACACATTGAAGTGTCTTGGATAATTTTTATAGCCTTGGATTTTATGGTTTGAAATGCAAAATAATTTGTGCTATAGATATGTGAAATCTGCCATTGTGCTGAAAATGAATTGATGCTTTGAGTTGATGAAATAATGACATTGGGTTCAAGTATGACATATGTGAATGCATGCTAGTGACTTTAAGGAATGGTTTGAGGCATGATTGAAATCATATTATGAATGAATGCGTATATGTGCCTCATGCATGCATTTGGAAAAGAATAATGAATGATATGTATATGTGGCAAAAGAGAATATATGAACTTTAATCGTGCATGCTTTGACATATAGAGAAAACAGAAACAAGACTTAGATTGAATGAGGGGAAGGCAAAAGTAGGAACTTTCCTAAATACTGAGTGTGCCTATTCTGACATATGGAGAAAACAGAAATAAGACTTAGATTGAATTAAAGGGGAGGAAAAAAGAGGAACTTCCCTTGAGATATTATGAGTCGGTAGACGTATCGGCTAGGAATAGAACTGTGTGATTCGGAAATGGAAAAAATGAAGTCCGATGATCACGTATAGGAGTGAGCTCAGTCCTCATAAGCAGTCTATTTCCCTTATGTGGTGTGATCCACTATAAATACCATTTGGTATAAATTATCTATTGTGGAGTTGTCCACGACAGATACCCGTTGGGTATAAACTAAATCTTTCCTATGTCAATGAAGAGAGAAGGTTGCATTGAATTGAGTTTTGCAGCATCATATAAACTAAGTCTTTCCTGTGTCAATGAAAAGAGAAAAATGCACTAGATTAAGTTCCTTGGCCATGAAAAGGAATGCATAATTTATTATTATTTCTGCATATAAGTTTACTTGACAATGCTTGTAAGAATGAAATTTCTACTTATGTTTTGGTTGTTATTTTTGAATGTCTGCTTAGGATGATTTACTAGATGCTTGACATTATAATACATATGCATTAAGTGATTGATTGTTAAAAGCTACCCACTTCGAAAGTACGATTTGGAACTTTAAAAATGAACAATTGGTATGAAAGGCATGATCACTCTTTTTCTAATAAACTGAAGTGGCTGGGGCGATGACGATGACAGTGTGAGTGAGTTTTTGGGGAGTTACCCTACTGAGAATTGTTTAATTCTCACTCCTATGTGTTTTGTGTTCCCGTATTGTCTCCAGGTTAATCCAGAGAGCGATGAGGCTGCTACGTGAAAGAACTTGGAATTACAGTTGTTTAGTAGTTGATATTGTTATTATGTTGTATATAGTTGTAGGCATATGTGTATGTAAATGTAATAGAGAATATATATGCATTAAAGCTCTTAGAAGAGCTTTCTTTTGTACTTAGCTATGTAGTCAATAAATGTTGTGTTTCTTTGTTATATATTTTAACCAAATTACGCTAGTTATTACATGATCTTATTGCATTTGCTATAGTTATTTAAGAAAGGTCCGATAGTTTATAAGTAACAACTCTCAATCTGATGTCATGACTTAAGGATGATGTTGTACTTGGGAGGATGTTACACCTTAAGTGTAGGAAGGATCATAGTAATCGCCCCTGCCTGGCTCAGTAGGGAATCTGCTTCAGATACGGGAAGCACGACCATTACGCCAAGGACTGCACAAATGGGAGGCCACTAAACCAGAACCCCAGGCCATAACACCAAGGGAGGGTCTTCACCCTCGATGTCAAGGACGCGGGGAAGTCTAACGACCTCATAGAAGGTAAGTGCGAAGTAAACGGTAGAACTTTAACTGTACTGTATGACTCTGGTGCAACCCATTCATTCATTTCACATGCTAGCATCGAGTCTTTGAATTTGAAAGTTTCTAAACTCCCTTTTGATCTTATTGTTGCTACCCCTACTAACCGCCCTGTAAATACTTGTAACTGTTGTTTGAATTGTCATCTCACTGTAGAAAATAGATCCCTTGTCATAGACTTTATTTGTTTACCCATGAAAGATATAGGCATAATTCTTGGCATGGATTGGCTTCACACCAACCGTGTGATGTTAGATTGTGATACCAAAACTGTTGTTTTTCGTTCTCCCTCTAGCAAGACCGGTCAGACTTTCAAGCTTTACCTAAATTCTGCAGAGGTTAACTGTAGTGCAAATATGTTCTCCTAGTCGCTAGTGAGGTAGACTTTGAGCCAAACCTTTGACAACATACCTGTAGTAAGAGACTATCCCGAGGTATTTCTGGATGAAATACCCGAATTCCCTCTTGAAAGAGAAGTAGAGTTTTCCATCGAGTTGGTCCCTGGAGCAAGACCTATCTCTATAGCCCCTTATCGGATGTCACCCCTAAAGCTGGCCAAGTTGAAAACCTAGTTGGAAGAGCTTTTAAAGAAGAATTTCAAAAGACCCAGTGCTTTACCTTGGGGAGCCCCCATCTTGTTTATCAAGAAGAAGGATGGAAGTATGAGGTTGTGCATAGACTATAGGCAATTGAATCAAGTAACAGTGAAAAACAAGTATCCTTTGCCTAGGATTGATGATTTTATAGACCAGTTGAAAGGAGCAGTGGTTTTCTCCAAGATTGATTTAAAAGTCAGGATACCGCCAGATTAGGGTAAGAGATCAGGACATACCTAAAATTGCCTTAAGAACTCGGTATGGACACTTTGAGTTCACCGTGATGTCTTTTCGGCTGACAAATGCTCCCACGTTGTTTATGGATTATATGAATAGGATCTTTAGACCCTATTTAGACCAGTTCGTGGTTGTTTTCATAGATGATATACTCATCTATTCGAAGACCCATGAGGAGGACGAACACCACTTAAGGATGGTTTTAGAGATCTTAAAGGAGAATGAGCTGTATGCCAAGCTCTCTAAGTGTGAATTCTGGCTGGAGGAGGTAAAGTTTCTAGGGCATATAGTGTCTAGAGGAGACATAACTGTTGATCCTAGTAAAGTCGAGGCAGTAATGAATTGGGATAGACCAACCACCGTAACGAAAATACAGAGTTTCTTAGGCTTAGCAGGCTGCTACCGTAGGTTTATAAAAGGTTTTTCCTAGATCGCCCTGCCCTTAACCAAGCTCAGTAGGAAGAACGCTCCCTTTGTATGGAATCCCGAGTGTGAAAAGAGCTTCCAAGAGCTAAAGGAAAAGCTAACCACGACCCCAGTTTTGATTTTACCTGACCCCAATGTACTTTTCGAGGTGTATTGTGATGCTTTGGGCAAAGGTTTAGGTTGTGTGTTGATGCAAAATAGGCAAGTAGTAGCCTATGCATCCAGACAACTCAAGCCTCATGAAGTAAACTACTCGACCCATGACCTGGAGTTAGCAACCATAGTGTTTGCTTTGAAGATGTAGAGTGTAACACCCCGATTTTTCTGTCCGAGGGAAATGACCAAAATGCCTCTGAGGTCATTTCCTGACCCGAACTCGAGGGTAACCAACTTGGTCATCCTCGAAGGGTTAACTCGATGTTTGAAGGGGATTGAATGGCCTTTGAATGCTTTCGGAAGCGAAAATTTCGTTTTCCGCAGTTTCGGGTCAAAATGACCAAAATACCCCTATAGCATTTTTACGCGGGTAATGGTGCTGTTTGAGCCCGGAACTTTCCCCAGAGGTTTAAAAACATGTTTTCATGTGTCTAGAGGTCTCTGTTCAAGTCCCGGAGGTCCCGGGCAGTTTTAGTGCAAAATTACGATTTTGCCCCTAGAATAGTGTTTTTGAGCTTAATGACGTAATTAAGCAAACCTAAGCAATATTAGGCTCTAAACGAAGATTAATTTATTTCCCTAATTAATCTAGAGTCAAAATAATTTATTAAAGTTAATTAGAACCTAAAATTGCTCAGATTAAACTTAAATCCCTTTTTAGAACTCAAGATTCCTAGTCTTGGAATCTTGAATAGTGTTTTCTCTCTCCAATTCCTTAAATCAAGGAAATGTGTCTAGAGTTGTTTAGACTCTAAATTGAGGATTTAACTCTCTAATGGTGCAAGACCACTCCTTAATTATGTCTAGACCACCTTAATTACCCATTTACCTTACCTAAACACTTTCTTACAAATTCCTAATCTTAAGCATAATCAAAGATACACCTAAACACAACTCTAAACCACAATTAAAATGCAAGAAACTCTCCTCCCTTGGCTAATGAAGTTTCGGCCAGCACCTTTCCCCATTGACCACATGTTTAATTATTATTTTTTTACTCAAAGAACCATGCTTGAGGCCATACCTTGAACCATACCTTACCATACCTTAAGCCATACCTCAAGAACACATTATCTCACCTCATGGAACACATGGAACCCTCCAATTCTGCACCCTCATGGCCGAAACCTCCTCCTCCATGAGCTCCCTCCATTTGTTTCATTTCTCTATAAATAGAATGCCTTGAGGAGCTTGCACCACTTTTAGATCATTTGCTAAGTTTAGGAAACACTCAAAGCTTTTCTTTTTCTCTCAAAGTCTTTGTGTTCTTCAAGTTCTTGGAGTTCTTGGAGTTCTTCATCTTCTTCATCTTCTTCTTCCATCTTCAAGTTCATCACACCAAGTAGGGATTTTCTTTCATGTATTCTTTCTTTAAAGTTCTTGTTCTAAGCTTAATGTTCATAGTTTCTCTTGATTCTTTTTAGAACTTCTTTTTCTTTCCTTTACCTTTTCATTTTCGGCCATGGGCCTTGGAGAACAAAGGATTGAGAGCTTGATGATGAGAGTTTCATGATGATGTTCATCACTTGAAACAAACTCTAGAGCTTGATTTTTGTTCTTGAGCAAAAGTGTTTCTAGATTTTCCTTTCTTGAACTTTTGAGAACTTTAACTTTGATGGTGTTTTAAAATGGCTCTATGAACTCAATGATGAGGACTCATGATGTTGGTGTTAATATATCATCAAGGTCATGAACTCTAGAGTTTTAAAATGCACTTTTCTCTTCTTGGAGATTTCGGCCATTTCCTTGAGATTTTCTAAGTTTCATAGTTTCATTCCCAAAGATATTATGTTGAGTTCTAAGAACTCCAAGCTTGACTTTACCTTGTTTGAATGAGTTTGGGTTAAGGTTTAAATTCCTTTAAAGTCTTGTTAAGAGCTCTAGAAAGATAAAATGAACTTGCATAATTTATTTTATGCTTGCATTCATATTTACATTTTTGCTATGCATCTTTACTTTCAAGCTATCACCTAAGAACATAAAGATTAAAATGGAACTTGTATCATCACTTAATTTAATTCTCGAAGCCTTTCTATTTCGGCCTTAAAGTCGATTGTTGTTGGGCCTAGAGCACTAAAATAAAGAATTGAACTTGCATTATCACCTAATTAATTTCTCGAATGCCTATCTATTTCGGCCTTAAAGTCGATTGTTGTTGGGCCAAGAGCACTAAAATAAAGAATTGAATCTTGCATATTTACTTTCAAGCTTGCACGTTTAAGATTATGCTTCGCATATTTACTTTCAAGCTTGCACGTTTAAATTATGCCTTGCATATTTAATTTCAAGTCATCACTTTACTTTGAAAGCAAGATTAAAAATGAAGAGCATGAGCACGTTTAGTTTATGTCGTAACTTAAGAACCTAGAGCTCAAGACTTGCCCATTTCATTCCAAGTTAAAGTTGAATGTAAACCATACTTTGAATGTATGTTTTTCGGCCAAGTAGTGAGGATGGACTTCCAATGAGTTTTCATCTAGCTACTAGGACCAATAGCCCATGTTTTAAGTGTTCCTTAAAGTTTTACAATTCTTTATAAGGTTATGTCATTATAAGTTGTGATTCCAATCTCTTTTAGGGGATGGAATATGTTTTGGTCACTGACCTAAGGCTTCACTTAGCCTCTTGATGAATTAAAATGTTTTGCAAAGAGTTTTAGAAGTTCTAGATTGATTCCGAGAGAAACTAGTTAACTTATGTACCTAGAAATGTCAATTTACTTCTCTTATTGAGGCAAGATGTTTTCGGTTCTGATGTGGTGAATGTGATGCTGTATGATGATGTTTTCATGTGTTGGAATGTGTGAAAATATCGTATGATGATGTAGAAGCGATCCTATGCATGATAGGTGAAAAACTAGCTAACTAGAAATACCGTAAAGCTAGAATTTAACATAGTTTTGACCCATTTGTTTATGGAACTAATCCAAACTGTTTTAATGGGGACATAATCAGATTTATATTGTTTAGACATGAAAAACTTGGTATCATTTGAGTTAGAATTGAATTCTAGCACCTATGGGGAAACTAGTAACTAGAAAACCGTAAAAATGCAAATGTAGAACTCTTAGAACATTTAATTTTCTGGATTCTGTCCAGCACCCTTACAACATGATAAACATGATTAATAATTAGTCCTTAAGCATAGGAATGCCTCATAATTGATTTAGATTTAATATATAGCTTTCAAGTAAAAACGGAACCAAGAAAGGGTCTAAAACATAAGTTCTAGAACCCCGTATTCACATGTTAGGATTTCCACCCTATGCTATTCAGATTTAAAAGTAAAATGAGAGGATTATGAATGATGTTTAATTATGAGCCTTAGGTGCTTAAAATATGAACGACGGATGTAGAGAACTATATCTCAAGATTAAGACCCGTAAGGGTCAAAGCATAAGCTACCGTAAGGGTAAGCGTGTGGATGATTTATGATGATGCATGAAGTATTCTAATGATGATGATGTTATTCATATGAGGAATTTATGAGATTATATGTTTATGTGGCATAAAGCAAATTTGGAAGGAAATTCGGTGTAATGACCGTTTAGGCCGCCGAATTTCCGACAAATTTGGGGACTTAAAGAGATTTTGAAAATTAAGGTACTAAGATGGGTTCTAGGATGACACCGGTTCGGCCGAGCACCTCCATAGAACTCATGTGACATCGGTACCATTTTACACTCTTAGGTGACACCGGTTCGGCCGAGCACCCCTAAGAGTTTTGCCCCCTAACCCGTACTCAGATAGTCGGGATTTATGATTTATGATACGCTTATCGTTAAGTGGTAAGTAAGAACTAGTGATGACTAGTTAAGGTATGAGCTCATAACCTAGATGTATGACACGTTCTGGGTGACACCGGTTCGGCCGAGCACCCCCAGTTCGATTGTCTTTCAGGGTGGCCCATGAGGAAGAGAAGTTCATGATTATGATTATGTCACTAAGCTTTGTCCCATATGAATGTTACTATTGCCACTTTATGCCACCAAGAATGATGATGCTTGATGTTATGTTTTTATGTATGTGCATTAGGTAGTGTCATGCATACATTTTCTATTATGTTGCATCCATGACATTAAGATCATCCTAAAATGAATGGACCTTGGCTAAAATATATTTTAAAGTTTAAAATGAACCTAATACATGCTCAGTCATTTCGTATAAATAAACCCAAGGTTCCTGAGGACGTAGATGATGACACCTAGGTAGTAGGAGGCCTTACTGAGATTCTTTAGCAAGATTCTCACTCCCTCTATCTCTTTCTTTCCGTCACGTCTTCAGATGGCGACGTTCGTGATATTCGTGGACACGCCGACATAGGAAGTGCACCATGACCCGGACCACGGATCATACCATTTTGTGGGTCGATGCATAGTTAGAGTATTCATGTACATGGGTCGACCCTTCACTCCCCTTGTACATTCCCATCGTTTTTCCCCCGTCTCACCTTTTGGCGATGGCCTGGTGTTCGAGCGCGCACGTCCCCGAGTTAGAACACACACCACTTAGATGGGGATGAACCTTCTTTTGTTTAAAGGTTATCCTATTAGTTGCACTCGGGTAGGGGAGTAGATTATGTTTATGTTTATGTTGTATTTCCTTTCATGTATTTCCATGTACTAAATCAAGTCCCACGCTTATAAGTGGGAAAATTATAATTATATATGAGATGTTATTCAGTGTCTCTCATGATGGGTGTAACGCCCCGATTTTCTATTAAAGAGAAAATGACCAAAATGCCCCCGAGGTCATTTTCTGCCCGGAATACGAGGATAGCCGACCCGGCAGTCCTCGAAGGGCCAACTCAATGTTTCAAGGGGATTGGATGGTCTTTGTGTGCTTTCGAAACAAAAATCGTGTTTTCTGCAGTTTCGGGTCAAAATGACCAAAATACCCCTATAGCATACTACGTGGGTAGAAATGCCATTCGAACCCGAAACTTTCCCTAAAGGTTTAAAATAACGTTTTCAACTATTTTAAAGTGTCTGTTTAAGTTCCGATGGTCTCGGGCAGTTTTTGTACAAAATTACGATTTTGCCCCCGGGATAGTGCTGTTTGAGTTTAATGATATAATTAAGCAAACCTAAGCAATATTAGGCTCTAATTAAAGGTTAATTAATTTCCATAATTAATCTAGAGCCAAAATCATTATTTAAAATTAATTGGAACCTAGAATTGTTTAAAGAAATTTAAAAACCCTTTTCTAAATTCTTTTCTTTCTTTAAAGAAAAAGTATCCATGAATAGTATTTTCACTATTCATGCCCCCATTTCCAAGAAAAGTTGTCACACTCACATCACTAGTCATAAAAGTTTTTGACTCCACTAAACCTACATGATCACTTCTAACCTATGGGATTATAGCATTAATTAGCTAACTAGTTTACTTAAAGTACCTACATAACAACCCTTAATCCTAAGTCTAATCCATAACACACCTAAACACACCTTTAAACCATGATTAGAGGAGATGATTTTGCCCGCATGGTTGCCCAAAAAATGGCTCCACTTTTCCCTCCACTTTGCATCACATGTTGTTTGAATGTGTGGCACACAATTGGCCATGTCTCCAAGACAACTTCTCATTCATTCTCCTCCACATACTTCCCTTATTCTAGAAGACAACTACATGGCCTCTTCCTCTCCACTCATTCATGACTCAAGGCTCTATATATAGCTTGCCTTGGTGAACATTTTACTACTTTAGTTCATTTGTAAAGTTTAGATCTCTCCAAAGCTTTTCTTTTTCTCTCAAAAACTCTTGTGTTCTTCAAGTTCTTGAAGCTCTTCATCTTCTTCCATCTTCAAGATCATCACACCAAGTAGGGATTTTCTTTCATGTATTCTTTCTTTAAAAGTTCTTATTCTAAGTTTGATGTTCATAGTTTCTCTTGATTCTTTTTAGAACTTCTTTTCTTTTCTTTGTTCTTTCTCATTTCGGCCATGAGCCTTGGAGTTCAAAGAAATGAGAGCTTGATGATGAGAGTTTCATGATGATGTTCATCACTTGAAACAAACTCTAGAGCTTGATCTTTGTTCTTGAGTAAAAATGTTTCTAGTTCTTCCTTTCTTGAACTTTTGAGAACTCTAACTTTGATGATGTTTCAAAAATGGTTCTAAGGACTCAATGATGAGGACTCATGATGTTGGTGTTAATATATCATCAAGATCAGGGACTCTAGAGTTATAAAATGTTCCTTTTTCCTTCTTGAAGTTTCGGGCCTTTTCCTTGTTTTTCCAAGTTTTATGTTTTGGTTTTCTAAAAATATTATGTTGAGTTCTAAGAACTCTTAGCTTTACTTTACCTTGGTTGGATGAGTTTGGGTTAAGCATTGAGTTCCTCTAAAGTCTTGTTAAGAGCTCTAGAAAGATAAAATGAACTTGCATAATTTATTTTATGCTTGCACTCATATTTACATTCTTGCTATGCATCTTTACTTTTCAAGCTGTCACCTAAGAACATAAAGATTAAAATGGAACTTGCATCATCACTTAATTTAATTCTCAAAGCCTTTCTATTTCGACCTTAAAGTCGATTGTTGCTGGGCCTAGAGCACTAAAATAAAGAATTGAACTTGCATTATCACTTAATTAATTTCTCGAATGCCTTTCTATTTCGGCCTTAAAGTCGATCGTTCTTTGGGCCAAGAGCACTAAAATAAAGAATTGAACCTTGCATGTTTACCTTCAAGCTTGCACGTTTAAGTTTATGTCTTGCATATTTATTTTCAAGCTTGCACGTTTAAGTTTATGCCTTGCATATTTACCTTTCAAGTCTTGCATATTTATGTTAAGTCCTCACTTTATTTTGTAAGCAAGATTAAAAATGAAAAGCATAGCACGTTTACTTTATGTCATAACTTAAGGACCTAGAGCTCAAAGACTTGCCCATTTTATCTCAAGTTAAAGTCTACTATGGAAGCATTCTTTGAATGCATAATCTCGGCCATGTAGTGATGATGAGATTGGAGTGAGTTTCATCTAGTTACAAGGGCCAACAACCTAGGTTCTAGGATTTTCTTTAAGCTTGATGAGTTTTATAAAGTCATGACCAACAAAATTTATGATGTTAATCCTCTTCTAAAGGATAATTTAATTGGTTGCTGACCTAAGGTTATTTTTAGCCTCTTGATGAAGTAAAATGGTTTGCAAAGAGTTTTAGAAGTCCTAAAATGATTCCAAGAGAAACTAGCAATTTAGATGCTTTAGAAATATCAATTTATACATCTTTTGGGGCTTGATATTTCGGTTCTTTCATGATGAGATTGCTACTGAATGATGATGTTTTGATGTGTTAGAATGTGTGAAAATTACTTATGATGAGGTAGGAACCTTTCTATGTATGTTAGGAAAGAAACTAGCTTTATAGAAAAACCGTAAAGTTGTGTTTCAACCTAGTTTTGACCCATTCATTCATACCTAATACCAAAACTGTTTTAGTATGATAACAATCAGTTTAGGATTGATTATTCATGAAAAATTTGGTTACATTTGGAATAGGATTGAATTTTTAGCACCCATAGAGAAACTAGTAACTAGAAATACCGTAAAGTTAGAATTTAACATAGTTTCAACCCATTTCTTTATGGATTCTGCCCAAACTGTTTTAATGGGAACATAATCAGATTAGGATTGTTTAGGCATGAAAAACTTGGTGACATTTGGATTAGAATTGAATTTTTAGTGCCTACAGAGAAACTAGTAACTAGAAAACCGTAAAAAACGTAATTCTAGAACTCTTAGAACATTGAATTTTCTGATTCTGTACAGCACCCTTATAATGGAGTAAATATGATTTATAATTAGTTCAATGGCTTAGGAATACCTCACAATTGGTTTAGATTTAATTTATAGCAGCTTAGGCGAAGACGGAACCAAAAAAGGGTCTAAGACGTAGCTTCTAGAACCCCGTAATCCCAAGATGTAATTTTGCCCTTAAGAAAGATGCTGTCCAGATTCATCATTGAACATAAACATTAGTAAAGATCATTAGTTGTGAACCTATAGGTGCATAAAAGGTTAATAGAGAATGTCAGAATAATTATACCTCAAGTTTAAGGCTCGTAAGGGTCAAAGCATAAGACATCATATAGGCGTAAGGGCATAATAAACTTTAGTGTTTTACGTGATCGCATGTTTTATTATGAGAATATCTTGGGCATATGATTTCTTATGAGGATATGCAATGTTAATTTATTGATGCTCACGTTATGATGCGTGCGATGTTTTACAATGCCTATGATGCATATGATGATGATGCTTATGACACACATGATTATAAATGATTGTGTAAAGATATGAATGTGGCATAAAGAAAGTTTGGAAGAAATTCGTGTGTCGCTTTGTTAGGCTGCGAATTTCTGATAAACTTGAGGACCTTGAAAGTTTTGAAAGTACATGAGTTTTTAATGTGACATAGTACTCGTGAAAACGCTGCTCGGGACGGCGATACGTAACGCCCCAGAAACAAATCCTTGAGCGGGACGGCAATACGTAACGCCCGAAGAGGACAATATTCACCGTGTACTTGATGCGGTGGGACGCGTTTTTGTTATGATTATGATTATTATTATGATTACGCTTTATCGGGATTGAGAACTAAGAACTAGTGACGACTAGTTAGGTATGAGCTCATAACCTACAGCTGTGACACGTTCAGGGTGACACCGGTTCGGCCGAGCACCCCCGGATCGATTGTCTTTTAGGGTGATCCCTATGTTACAGTACAATGCTTGGAATGTCACACAAGTTATAGAAAGATGTTTTACATGAGAAGTATATGCCACTTTATGCCACTTACGTGATATTGATTCTTCTATGATGATTAAATGATTTATGCTTGATGCATCTTCATGCATTCATGCTTTATTATGCTGCATCCGTAACATCAAGACTCATTCTAAAATAGGCGGACCTTGGCTAATTACGTTTAGTAACTTAAAAATGAATTTGATGCATGCTCACTCATTTTATACAATAAACCCAAGGTTCCTGAGGACGTAGATGATGACACCTAGATAGGAGGTTACCTCATCGAGATTCTTTAGCAAGATTCTCACTCCCTCTATCTCTTCTTTCCGTCACGTCTTCAGATGACGACGCTCGTGGATTTTGTGGATTCCCCGACGTGGGAAGTGCACCATGATTCGGAGCATGGGCTATACCTTTTTGAGGGCCGATGCACTGTTCGTGATTTCGCGTTTGATAGGCGACCCGACATCACCATACGGCGACGAGGATCAAGTTTTGAGCGTGCCCAATTCCAGATGTGCCTCGCCCTTGGATTGGATACGCTCTATCCTTTAGCGGATCCTAGCAGTTGAGGCCCGCGGGTAGAAATAGTGCACACACCACATAGGAGAGGATAAACCTTCTCTTGTATAGAGGTTATCCGTTTTAGAGGCACTTGGGTAGGGGAGTTTTCCCTTCTCACTTTCTGTAGTAATTTCCTTTCTAATGTACCTTCTTTTCAGATGTATTTGTTCTATGTTGTACCAAACTAAGTCCCGCTTCTTATAAGTGGGCATATCGTGTTATATATATATATATATGCAGTTCGGTTTTCTTGATGATGTGCCATTATCTGCCTTATGTTGTGATGCTTATGAGATATTTGTTATATTTCTTTATGTGCTTCATCATTCACGGGTTCTGTGCTCTCACTTTGCGTTTATTATTCAAAAAAAAAAAAAAAAAATTTACCCATATTTTCGCTAAGTAATTTTAAAGTAAAAAGGAGACTATGAAGTAATAGACTAATGATTAACCTAAATATGTTCTAGAGTATTGGGTTAAAAATTAGGATGTTACATTATGGTATCAGAGCGGTTCGATTCTCATGGAGCCTGAGGATTGGACTGACTATGCTTAGTACGATAGCTACATCATGCGTAGTGCTTGGATAGTAGAGATAAGCTGTAGGATAGAGATGCATGACCCACATGCGCTTGCGTGTGCCATGGTAACTAGCTCATCTTACATGGAATATTGAGCCTGATCACCTCAGTGTTTATTGTCTCGTGTGTTTAGGAACCAATGGCACCCAGGCGACAGAATAGGACCCCAACCGAGGGAAACCAAGAAGATGCAACTGCTGCTGCTGTCCGTGATATGGCTAGAGCCATGGAGTGGATGTTTGAGAGGATGAACCAACAAGGGGACACCGGACGTGCTCCCCCAACTGCTGAGATGATCGAGCAAGCTCGATTTGGTGAATTCCGCAAAGCGAACCCGCCAACTTTCAGAGGAGCCATGGATCCTAACAAGGCTGATGAGTGGATCAAGAACATGGAGAAGATCTACTCCGTGGTCGCCTGCTCGGAGGAGCAGAAGGTCACATTCTTTGCTTATATGATGGAGTCTGAGGCCGAGTTCTGGTGGACCGGCACTCGAAGGTTGTTGGAAGCTTCTGGGACTGCTATTGACTGGGAGCTATTCAAGACTTACTTCTACGAGAAGTACTTCCCCGAGTCCGTGAGGAATGCAAGGGACATCGAGTTTATGCAGCTAACACAAGGAGGGATGTCAGTTGCTCAGTACACGGCAAGATTTGAAGAACTGATCAAGTTCTCGCGGGTATTCCAAGGGAACCCCGATGAGATATGGAAGTGCGTGAAGTATGAGGCCGGGTTGAAGCCGGAGTTGAACTACGCCGTGGCACATATGGAGATCAGGGATTTCCCCACCCTGGTTAACAAGTGCCGCATTCTGGAGGAAGGACAAGGGAAACTCCATGCTGCAAGGGCGGAACGTGCCAAAAGGCTAGGACCTCAAGCCCCGAGGTTCAAACCGCAACACCTAAACCAATCACGAAGTCACTACAACCCCTATCACACCAACCAGTTCAAGCCACAGCAGTACCAACAAAGGACACCCTTTTACCAACAGAGGCAACATCAGAGAATGCCATTCAGAAACAACAACAACAACAACAACAACCTTAGAAATAACAGCAACAACAACAACAATAACCGACAAGGAGGGTCGGGCGGCCAACGAAACAACTATCAACAAGGAGGGTCCAGCGGGGCCAAGAATAAGGTGCCTCAAGGAGCCCCTGCTGCTTTCCCCAACCCCGCACCGAGTGCGGAATGTCCTCGATGCGGAAGAATTCATGGCGACCGCCCCTGCTTGGCTGGGCAGAACATTTGCTTCAGATGCGGAAAGCTCGGCCACTATGCCAACAAGTGTACCAATGGGAGGCCGGCAAACCAGAACCCCAGGCCACAACACCAAGGGAGGGTCTTCACCCTCAATGCGGACGAAGCAGAAAGATCTAACGGCCTCATAGAAGGTAAGTGCGAAATAGATGGTAGGACTTTAACTGTACTTTATGACTCTGGTGCAACCCATTCTTTCATTTCATATGCTAGTGTCGAGTCTCTAAACTTAAAAACTTCCAAACTTCATTTTGATCTTATTGTTTCCACCCCTACAAATCGTCTCAGTAAATACTTGCTTTTCTTTGTTTAAATTGCCATCTCACTGCAGTAAAAATAGATCCTTTGTCATAGATTTAATTTGCTTACCCATGAAGGGTATAGGTGTAGTCCTTGGCATGGATTGGCTTCATGCCAACCGTGTATTGTTAGATTGTGATACCAAAATGGTTATTTTTCCTTCTCCCCCTAGTGAAACTAGTGAAACCTTGAAACTTTACCTTAATGCCGTAGAGGTCTACTGTAGTGGGAAAAGGACTAAGGGATATGTTCTCCTAGCCGCTAGCGAGGTAGACTTTGAGCAGAACCTAGAGAATATACCTGTAGTAAGAAACTATCCCGAGGTATTTCCGGAAGAGATACCCGAATTCCCTCCGAGAGAGAGGTGGAGTTCTCCATTGAGTTGGTTCCTGGAGTAGGACCAATCTCTATAGCCCCTTATAGGATGTCACCCTTGGAGTTAGCCGAGTTGAAAACCCAGCTTGAAGAGCTTTTGGAGAAGAGTTTCATAAGACCTAGTGCCTCACCCTGGGGAGCCCCGGTCTTGTTTGTGAAAAAGAAGGACGGGAGTATGAGGTTGTGCATAGATTATAGGCAATTGAACCGTGTGACAGTGAAAAACAAATACCCTTTGCCTAGGATTGATGATCTCATGGACCAATTGAGAGGAGCGGTAGTGTTTTCCAAGATCGACCTAAGGTCAGGATACCACCAAATTAGAGTGAGAGATCAAGATATACCAAAAACCGCCTTTAGAACTCGGTATGGGCACTTTGAGTTCGCGGTAATGTCTTTTGGGTTGACAAATGCTCCTGCAGTATTTATGGATTACATGAATAGGATCTTTAGACCCTATTTAGATCAGTTCGTGGTCGTTTTCATAGATGATATACTCATCTACTCGAAGACTCACGAGGAGCATGAGCGTCATTTGAGGGTAGTTTTGGAGATTTTGAGGGAGAAAAAGCTGTATGCAAAACTCTCTAAGTGTGAATTTTGGTTGGAGGAGGTCAAGTTTTTAGGGCACGTTGTGTTGAAAGGAGGTATAGCCGTTGATCCTAGTAAGGTAGAAGCCGTAATGAATTGGGATAGACCAACCACCGTAACAGAAATACGGAGCTTCATGGGTTTAGCAGGCTACTACCGTAGGTTTATCAAACGATTTTCGAGCTAGCCCTACCCTTGACCAAGCTCACTAGGAAAAATGCCCCGTTTGAGTGGAGCCCCGAATGTGAGAAGAGTTTCCAAGAGCTTAAGGAAAGGTTAACCACGACCCCAGTCTTAGTCTTACCTAGCCCCAATGTACCCTTCGAGGTATATTGTGATGCTTCGGGCAAAGGACTAGGGTGTGTGTTGATGCAAAATAGGCAAGTGGTAGCCTATGCATCCCGACAACTCAAGCCTCACGAGGCTAACTACCCCACCCATGACCTAGAGTTAGCTGCCGTAGTGTTTGCCTTAAAGATGTGGAGACACCATTTGTATGGTGTAAGGTTTGAAGTATTCTCCGATCATAAGAGTCTCAAGTACCTCTTTGATCAAAAGGAGTTAAACATGAGGCAAAGAAGGTGGATGGAATTCCTTAAGGACTACGATTTCGGTTTAAGTTACCACCCCGGCAAGGCTAATGTAGTCGCCGACGCCTTGAGCCGAAAGTCGTTACACCTGTCCCACATGATGATCAAAGAAGTTGAGTTGATAGAGAAGTTTAGGGATATGAATCTAGGAATGTCAGCAACCGATAAAGGGATAAAGATGTGCTATCTTAGTGTAACGAGTGGATTTAAGCAAAGAATCATGTTAGCACAACGAGAGAATGAGGAGTTCGAGGAGATTATAGATGCTGTTAAGGCGGGAAAATTGAAGGGTTTCGAGAGAGGCGAGGATTGGATATGGAGATTCGAAGGAAGGATCTGCATACCCCAAGATGGTGACCTCCAGAGAAGATCTTGGAGGAGGCTCACAAAAGCTATTTCACCATCCATCCCGGTGTTACCAAGATGTACCAAGACTTGAAGAAAATGTTTTGGTGGCCCGGAATGAAGAAGGATGTAGTCGCCTGGGTTAGTAAGTGCTTGGTATGTCAGAAAGTGAAAATCGAGCACCAAAAACCTTCAGGCTTGTTGCAACCCCTGTCAATCCCCGAATGGAAGTGGGAATGCATATCTATGGATTTCGTGACAGGATTGCCTAAGACGCAAGCTGGCCATGATGGTATATGGGTGATAGTGGATCGACTAACCAAGTCGGCACACTTTCTACCTATTAGAGTGACGCACTCTTTAGATAAATTGGCTCAGTTATACATCCAAGAGATCGTAAGATTGCATGGAGTACCATCGACGATAATCTCGGATAGAGATCCGCGGTTTACGTCGCGTTTTGGGAGCCTTTCAAAGGCGTTTGGTTCAAAGCTATGCTTGAGCACCGCTTACCACCCACAAGCAGACGGACAATCCGAAGGACGATCCAAACCCTAGAGGATATGCTAAGAGCACGTGTGTTAGACCAAAGGGGAAGTTGGGATAAGTACTTGCCTTTGATCGAAGTTTGCGTATAACAATAGTTATCACGCGAGCATCGGTATGGCACCGTACGAGGCGTTGTATGGAAGGAAGTGCCAATCACCTTTGTGTTGGTACGAGCCTGGGGAGCAAAGTGTCTTAGGACCCGACGTAGTGAGGGAAACAACGGAACAAATCAAGAGGATCCGGGATAGGATGCTCACTGCTCAAAGTAGACAAAAGAGCTATGCGGACAAGCGGCGCAAGCCCTTGGAGTTCGAGGAGGGAGAACATGTGTTCCTTAGAATCACCCCCACTACAGGCATAGGGAGAGCCATGAAAGTTAAAAAGTTGAGCCCCCGATTCCTTGGCCCCTTCGAAATTCTTCAGAAAGTAGGGTCAGTAGCATACAAAATAGCCTTACCTCCTAACCTTTCCAATCTTTATGACGTCTTTCACGTCTCCCAGTTAAGGAAGTATGAGTCCGACCCTAGTCATGTCCTAGAGCCAGAGCATGTACAGTTAAGGGAGGACCTGACTTTCAATCTGCTGCCGACGAGGATCGTGGATCGCGGAGTCAAGCAGTTAAGGAATAAGTCTGTTCCTTTGGTGAAAGTAGCATGGGGACGGGACAAGACCGAAGAATTCACATGGGAGCTAGAGTCAGAGATGAAGACTAAATATCCAGAGCTTTTCTAAGGTACGAATTTCGAGGATGAAATTCTTTTTAAGGAGGGGAGTAATGTAACGCCCCGATTTTCTCGCTTAAGAGAAATGACCAAAATGCCCTGAGGTCATTTTCTTCGCCTAATACTGAGGATAGCCGACCAGCGATCCTCGAAGGGCCAACTCAATGTTTCAAGGGGATTGGATGGTCTTTGTGTGCTTTCGAAACAAAAATCGTGTTTTCTAGTTTGGTCAAAATGACCAAAATACCCTATAGCATACTACGTGGGTAGAAATGCCATTCGAACCGAAACTTTCCTAAAGGTTTAAAATAACGTTTTCAACTATTTTAAAGTGTCTGCTTTAAGTTCCGATGGTCTCGGCAGTTTTTGTACAAAATTACGATTTTGCCCAGGGATAGTCTTTGTTTGAGTTTAATGATATAATTAAGCAAACCTAAGCAATATTAGGCTCTAATTAAAGGTTAATTAATTTCCATAATTAATCTAGAGCCAAAATCATTATTTAAAATTAATTGGAACCTAGAATTGTTTAAAGAAATTTAAAAACCCTTTTCTAAATTCTTTTCTTTCTTTAAAGAAAAAGTATCCATGAATAGCGTTTTCACTATTCATGCCCCCATTTCCAAGAAAAGTTGTCACACTCACATCACTAGTCATAAAAGTTTTTGACTCCACTAAACCTACATGATCACTTCTAACCTATGGGATTATAGCATTAATTAGCTAACTAGTTTACTTAAAGTACCTACATAACAACCTTAATCCTAAGTCTAATCCATAACACACCTAAACACACCTTTAAACCATGATTAGAGGAGATGATTTTGCCCCCATGGTTGCCCAAAAAAATGGCTCCACTTTTCCCTCCACTTTGCATCACATGTTGTTTGAATGTGTGGCACACAATTGGCCATGTCTCCAAGACAACTTCTCATTCATTCTCCTCCACATACTTCCCTTATTCTAGAAGACAACTACATGGCCTCTTCCTCTCCACTCATTCATGACTCAAGGCTCTATATATAGCTTGCCTTGGTGAACATTTTACTACTTTAGTTCATTTGTAAAGTTTAGATCTCTCCAAAGCTTTTCTTTTTCTCTCAAAAACTCTTGTGTTCTTCAAGTTCTTGAAGCTCTTCATCTTCTTCCATCTTCAAGATCATCACACCAAGTAGGGATTTTCTTTCATGTATTCTTTCTTTAAAAGTTCTTATTCTAAGTTTGATGTTCATAGTTTCTCTTGATTCTTTTTAGAACTTCTTTTCTTTTCTTTGTTCTTTCTCATTTCGCCATGAGCCTTGGAGTTCAAAGAAATGAGAGCTTGATGATGAGAGTTTCATGATGATGTTCATCACTTGAAACAAACTCTAGAGCTTGATCTTTGTTCTTGAGTAAAAATGTTTCTAGTTCTTCCTTTCTTGAACTTTTGAGAACTCTAACTTTGATGATGTTTCAAAAATGGTTCTAAGGACTCAATGATGAGGACTCATGATGTTGGTGTTAATATATCATCAAGATCAGGGACTCTAGAGTTATAAAATGTTCCTTTTTCCTTCTTGAAGTTTCGGCCTTTTTCCTTGTTTTTCCAAGTTTTATGTTTTGGTTTTCTAAAAATATTATGTTGAGTTCTAAGAACTCTTAGCTTTACTTTACCTTGGTTGGATGAGTTTGGGCTAAGCATTGAGTTCCTCTAAAGTCTTGTTAAGAGCTCTAGAAAGATAAAATGAACTTGCATAATTTATTTTATGCTTGCACTCATATTTACATTCTTGCTATGCATCTTTACTTTTCAAGCTGTCACCTAAGAACATAAAGATTAAAATGGAACTTGCATCATCACTTAATTTAATTCTCAAAGCCTTTCTATTTCGGCCTTAAAGTCGATTGTTGCTGGGCCTAGAGCACTAAAATAAAGAATTGAACTTGCATTATCACTTAATTAATTTCTCGAATGCCTTTCTATTTCGGCCTTAAAGTCGATCGTTCTTTGGGCCAAGAGCACTAAAATAAAGAATTGAACCTTGCATGTTTACCTTCAAGCTTGCACGTTTAAGTTTATGTCTTGCATATTTATTTTCAAGCTTGCACGTTTAAGTTTATGCCTTGCATATTTACCTTTCAAGTCTTGCATATTTATGTTAAGTCCTCACTTTATTTTGTAAGCAAGATTAAAAATGAAAAGCATAGCACGCTTACTTTATGTCATAACTTAAGGACCTAGAGCTCAAAGACTTGCCCATTTTATCTCAAGTTAAAGTCTACTATGGAAGCATTCTTTGAATGCATAATCTCGGCCATGTAGTGATGATGAGATTGGAGTGAGTTTCATCTAGTTACAAGGGCCAACAACCTAGGTTCTAGGATTTTCTTTAAGCTTGATGAGTTTTATAAAGTCATGACCAACAAAATTTATGATGTTAATCCTCTTCTAAAGGATAATTTAATTGGTTGCTGACCTAAGGTTATTTTTAGCCTCTTGATGAAGTAAAATGGTTTGCAAAGAGTTTTAGAAGTCCTAAAATGATTCCAAGAGAAACTAGCAATTTAGATGCTTTAGAAATATCAATTTATACATCTTTTTGGGGCTTGATATTTCGGTTCTTTCATGATGAGATTGCTACTGAATGATGATGTTTTGATGTGTTAGAATGTGTGAAAATTACTTATGATGAGGTAGGAACCTTTCTATGTATGTTAGGAAAGAAACTAGCTTTATAGAAAAACCGTAAAGTTGTGTTTCAACCTAGTTTTGACCCATTCATTCATACCTAATACCAAAACTGTTTTAGTATGATAACAATCAGTTTAGGATTGATTATTCATGAAAAATTTGGTTACATTTGGAATAGGATTGAATTTTTAGCACCCATAGAGAAACTAGTAACTAGAAATACCGTAAAGTTAGAATTTAACATAGTTTCAACCCATTTCTTTATGGATTCTGCCCAAACTGTTTTAATGGGAACATAATCAGATTAGGATTGTTTAGGCATGAAAAACTTGGTGACATTTGGATTAGAATTGAATTTTTAGTGCCTACAGAGAAACTAGTAACTAGAAAACCGTAAAAAACGTAATTCTAGAACTCTTAGAACATTGAATTTTCTGATTCTGTACAGCACCCTTATAATGGAGTAAATATGATTTATAATTAGTTCAATGGCTTAGGAATACCTCACAATTGGTTTAGATTTAATTTATAGCGCCTTAGGCGAAGACGGAACCAAAAAAGGGTCTAAGACGTAGCTTCTAGAACCCCGTAATCCCAAGATGTAATTTTGCCCTTAAGAAAGATGCTGTCCAGATTCATCATTGAACATAAACATTAGTAAAGATCATTAGTTGTGAACCTATAGGTGCATAAAAGGTTAATAGAGAATGTCAGAATAATTATACCTCAAGTTTAAGGCTCGTAAGGGTCAAAGCATAAGACACCATAGGCGTAAGGGCATAATAAACTTTAGTGTTTTACGTGATCGCATGTTTTATTATGAGAATATCTTGGGCATATGATTTCTTATGAGGATATGCAATGTTAATTTATTGATGCTCACGTTATGATGCGTGCGATGTTTTACAATGCCTATGATGCATATGATGATGATGCTTATGACACACATGATTATAAATGATTGTGTAAAGATATGAATGTGGCATAAAGAAAGTTTGGAAGAAATTCGGTGTGCTGCTGTTAGGCTGCCGAATTTCTGATAAACTTGAGGACCTTGAAAGTTTTGAAAGTACATGAGTTTTTAATGTGACATAGTACTGTGAAAACGCGTTCTGCGGGACGGCGATACGTATCGCCCGAGAAACAAATCCCTGAGGGGGACGGCACACGTAACGCCCGAAGAGGCCAATATTCACCGTGTACGTGATGCGGGTGGGACGCGTTTAGTTATGATTATGATTATTATTATGATTACGCTTATCGGGATTGATAAGTAAGAACTAGTGACGACTAGTTAGGTATGAGCTCATAACCTAGAGATGTGACACGTTACGGTGACACCGGTTCGCCGAGCACCCCAGATCGATTGTCTTTAGGGTGATCCCTATGTTACAAAGACAATGCTTGGAATGTCACACAAGTTATAGAAAGATGTTTTACATGAGAAGTATATGCCACTTTATGCCACTTACGTGATATTGATTCTTCTATGATGATTAAATGATTTATGCTTGATGCATCTTCATGCATTCATGCTTTATTATGCTGCATCCGTAACATCAAGACTCATTCTAAAATAGGCGGACCTTGGCTAATTACGTTTAGTAACTTAAAAATGAATTTGATGCATGCTCACTCATTTTATACAATAAACCCAAGGTTCCTGAGGACGTAGATGATGACACCTAGATAGGAGGTTACCCTACTGAGATTCTTTAGCAAGATTCTCACTCCCTCTATCTCTTCTTTCCGTCACGTCTTCAGATGACGACGCTCGTGGATTTTGTGGATTCCCCGACGTGGGAAGTGCACCATGATTCGGAGCATGGGCTATACCTTTTTGAGGGCCGATGCACTGTTCGTGATTTCGCGTTTGATAGGCGACCCGACATCACCATACGGCGACGAGGATCAAGTTTTGAGCGTGCCCAATTCCAGATGTGCCTCGCCCTTGGATTGGATACGCCCTATCCTTTACGGGATCCTAGCAGTTGAGGCTCGCGGGTAGAAATAGTGCACACACCACATAGGAGAGGATAAACCTTCTCTTGTATAGAGGTTATCCGTTTTAGAGGCACTTGGGTAGGGGAGTTTTCCCTTCTCACTTTCTGTAGTAATTTCCTTTCTAATGTACCTTCTTTTCAGATGTATTTGTTCTATGTTGTACCAAACTAAGTCCCGCTTCTTATAAGTGGGCATATCGTGTTATATATATATATATATGCAGTTCGGTTTTCTTGATGATGTGCCATTATCTGCCTTATGTTGTGATGCTTATGAGATATTTGTTATATTTCTTTATGTGCTTCATCATTCACCGGGTTACGCGGCTCTCACTTTGCTTTTATTATTCAAAAAAAAAAATTTACCCATATTTTCGCTAAGTAATTTTAAAGTAAAAAGGAGACTATGAAGTAATAGACTAATGATTAACCTAAATATGTTCTAGAGTATTGAGTTAAAAATTAGGATGTTACAATGGGCCCTTATATGCTTTATGCTATGACGTTATGAGATGTATGTTTTGTCCGTTGCAAGTTATATCGCATCACACGGCTCTCACTTTCATTTCAAAAAAAAAATTACCCGTATTTTCCGCTAAGTAATTCAAAGTTAAATGAGAACTATGAAGTAACAGACTAATGATTAACCTAAATATGTTCTAGAGTATTGGGTTAAAAATTAGGATGTTACATAGAGGCACCATTTATATGGTGTAAGGTTTGAAGTTTTCTCCGATCATAAGAGCTTTAAGTACCTCTTTGATCAAAAGGAGTTGAACATGAGGCAGAGAAGATGGATGGAGTTTCTGAAAGGCTATGATTTCGGCTTAAATTACCACCCTGGTAAGGCTAATGTAGTCACCGACACCTTAAGTCAAAAATCTTTACACCTCTTTCACATGATGGTAAAGGAAGTTAAGCTAATAGAGAAGTTTAAGGATATGAATCTGGGGATGTCTTTGACCAATGGAGGTATGAAGATGTGTCACCTTAGTATGACAAGTGGTTTCAAGCAAAGAATCGCTCTAGCACAAAGAAAAGATGAGGAGTTTAGGGAAACCCTCAAGGGGTAAAAGTGGGCAAGTTGAAAGGTTTCGAGTAAAGCCCTGATGGTTTATAGAGGTTTGAAGGGCAAATCTGTGTGTCACGGGATAGAGACCTCCGAGAGAAGATTTTGGAGGAGGCTCACAAGAGCCATTTCACCATTCATCCTGGTATAACTAAGATGTATCAAGATCTGAAAAAGATGTTTTGGTGGCCCGGATTAAAGAAGGATGTGGTCACCTGGGTTAGTAAGTGCTTGGTTTGCCAAAAGGTGAAAATCGAGCACCAAAAGCCTTCGGTTATGTTGCAACCCTTGTCAATTCCCGAGTGGAAATGGGAAGGCGTATCAATGGACTTTGTGACGAGATTGCCAAAGACCCAAGCTGGCCATGACGCCATACGGGTGATCATGGATCGACTAACCAAGTCGGCTCACTTTTTAGCCATTAGAGTGACCTATTCTTTGGATAAATTGGCACAGTTATACATCCAGGAGATCGTGAGATTACATGGAATATGTAACATCTTCCCAAGTACAACATCATTCTTAAGTCATGACATCATACTCAAGAGTTGTTACTTATAAATTAGCGGACCTTTCTTAAATATCTATAGCCATTTTGATTGATTCACAAGATAACTAGGTCATAATTCTATTGAAATATATAGCAATGAAACCAAAATATTTATTTAATACAAAGTTCAGTACATAAAGGAAGCTCTTTTATGAGTTTTAACACACCTTTGTCCTCTAACATATTTACCTACATATCCATTCCACTAAATACAACATAATAAAAGCATTAACTACTACACTATTGCACTTCCAAGTTCTTTTGCACAGCAGTCTCTTGATTTTCTACATCAACCTGAAGACGACACGGGAACACAAAAACATAGGGGTGAGAATTATACAATTCTCAGTAGGGTAACTCCCCCAAATACACAATCATAATGTCATCATCATCGCCCCAGCCACTTCGGTTTACTAAGAAAAAGTGGTCATGCATTATATAATAACGGTTTATTTTTAAAGTTCCAAATCATACTTCCGAAGTGGGTTACTTTTAACATTCAATCACTTAATGTACATATACCATACTACTCAACATGATATACTACTAACTTTCCATCTAAATATATTAGTCTCAATATCGATACTAAACTTCTTCACTTGGCATATAAGACAAAGGATTTCTTAGAAAATTTACTTCTTAAACTTGCCTTGGCCCTTGACTAATCTTGTCACATCTGGGCATTACGTACCGCCATCCCCAGTGTGGCAATAATGGGTAATAGACTACTTTTCAGGACTGAGCTCATTCCTATACATGATAATTGGATTTACTTTCTCCAATTCTCACATAGACCTATTCCTAGTCAGGTTTACTTTCCCCGACTCAATTCAAGGGTAGTTAGGTTTACTTTCCCGACAAACCGGATTTACTTTCTCCAAATTTCAAGGATTATAAATCTTATGCTCTTCTTGGTAGTTAGGTTTACTTTCCCTAACAAATGGATTTACTTTCTCCAAATTTCAAGAAACATAATCTTATGCTTTTCTTTTCACATACGAGCAATTGTAATAAGCATTCATATATATATGTGTACCTAATCTCATCAATAAGCTCACATGCTCAATTATTCATACTCATATTCAGGTACTCATGTCAAACTAGTACAAAATGTCATTATTTCATCAATTCAAAGCATCAATTTTTTTTCAGCACAATGGTAGATTTCACACTATTGTGGCATGAATTTATTTGCACATAAAACAATCATTTCAGAGGCTATAAAAATTATCAAGGACACCTCAATGTGTCATCAAGGTCCTGTAAAAATTTCTGGTAATTAGAGTTCTCTAACTATATTAACAAAATTCTACAAATTTAGTGGTCAGAAACCCATCCAAATTTCGGTTCAAGAACCATAATTCATAATTTTTAACCCTAGGAAGTGATCGAATCAATTTAGAATAAAAATCATGGTTATACTTAGAGATGTTATAAGTATCCTATAAAAATTTCAAAGGATAATTCAATCATTTTCTATGGCAACAAAATTATAGTTTCAGTTCCCACAATCTAGACAGCATATGCTTAATTTCGGTTCTTGATTTTTCTAAGGTAGTATAAATTGAAACCAGAGCTCAAGAAAATTCATGGAATTAGCCTAAGATGTTAGCTTCAACATATAATTTTTATATTTCATAAAAATAGCCACAATTCACCCAGAAAATTCGTGATTATCTGCTGCCTAGAATAGAACCAAAAATCCAGCATGCATATTTCAACTTCTCTTTGGCAAAAATGATTTTTAACATCATCCAAACTCTCCACCAAAATTAATAAATCAACATCCATATATCATCAACCAATAAAACTAGAGATGAAAATTTAAATCAGTAACTGAAATAGAAAAACAGATTAGAAGAAAAAGAGATTTAAAAACCCTACTTTGAAAGCTTCAAAGCTTTATAACTTCAAAGGTTGTTCCAATTGATTTCCCTTCACTTCAAGGCCACCAATTGAAGCCCAAAGACTCCCTTAGGCAATGAAGAATGATCTCTCAAGGTGGAAAACTATGATGGATTGAAATTCTAATCAGTTAGTTTTGTAGGTATTGAGGTGTAGAACAAGTTTTGTGAAGGAAGTTTGAGTGTTTAGCAACTTTAGGCTATGATTTTTAAAGCTTGAAACATATCAATGGAGGTTTGGAAGGAAAGAAATGGAGGTTGTATTCAGTTGGTTCATAGCCGAGAATGACAAGAAGAAATGGCAAAGTTTGGTGGCTTGAGTTTATCTTATAACAAGCATAAATTATTTCTTTAATATAAAGTTTAATTTCTTTATGAAAAGAAACTAATATGAATGGCTAGGATTTGATCTTATTATTAAATATTGAATCTTAGCCATTCATTTGATTTAAATGGATATACATCTATTGTAAAGATTAAACTAACTTTCGGTGTTAGAAATCGCATACTGAAATTTTACCGAACAAGTAAAACACCGTACCCGAGTAATCAAATATTGCCCGAAAATTAATTCCAAGTATAAAATATCTATTTCTATTTATTTCTAATCTTATTCCCATGTTTTCCCAATTTCGAGCACCTTCGGGTCTCGAATCGTGGAGTTTCTTACTGTCTCAAGCTCATGGAGTCCATAAAAACACTATTCACATATTTTTTTTCTTTTACAAAACTGTTAGACTATCCTCATCATTGTTAAAACTGTTAGATTTTTGAAATTACGACTAATAAAGCTCAAATTAATTTTTAACTAATTTTTAGGGTGTTACAGAATGCTGTCAACGATAATCTCGGATAGGGATCCACGGTTTACGTCACGTTTTTGGAAAGCTTTTCAAAAGGTATTCGGTTCAAAGTTGTGCTTAAGCACAACATACCACCCACAAACATATGGCCAATCGAAAAGAATGATCCAAACCTTGGAGGACATGTTAAGAGCCTATGTTTTGGACCAGAAGGGAAGTTGGGATAAGTATTTGCCGCTGATCGAATTCGCGTATAACAATAGTTATCATGCGAGTACCGGCATGGCACCCTATGAAGCCTTGTACGGATGAAAGTGTCAATCCCTTTTATACTGGCATGAACCTAGGGAAGAAAGCATGATAGGACCTGATGTAGTGAGGGAAACAATGGAGCAGATCAAGAGGATTAGGGATAAGATGCTTACGACCCAAAGTCGACAAAAGAGCTATGCGGATAGGCGGCGAAAGCCGTTAGAATTCAATGAAGGAGAACATGTATTCCTAAGAATCACTCCTACTATAGGCATAGGAAGAGCCATGAAAGTTAAAAAGCTGAGCCCCTGATTCCTTGGTCCTTTTGAAATTCTTTAAAAGGTCGGGACAGTAGCCTACAAAATAGCCTTACCCCGTAATTTTTCTAATCTTCATGACGTCTTTTTTACGTCTCCCAATTGAGAAAGTATGAGTTCGACCCTAGTCATGTTCTAGAACCAGAGCAAGTACAGTTAAGGGATGACCTAACTTTCAATTTGCCACCAACGAGGATCATGGACCACGGAGTCAAGCAGCTAAGGGACAAGTCCGTACCTTTGGTGAAAATGGCATGGGGACATGGCAAGTCTGAGGAGCACACATGGGAACTGGAGTCAGAGATGTGGACAAAGTACACAGAGCTTTTCTAAGGTAACAAATTTCGAGGACGAAATTTTTTTTAAGGAGGGGAGTAATGCAATACCCCAATTTTTCTATCTGAGCGAAAATGGCCAAAATGCCCCTGAGGTCATTTTCCATCCAGAATTCAAGGATAGCCGACCTAGCAGTCCTCGAAGGGTGAAATCAAGATTCAAAGAGGATTATGTGTGGTATATATGCTAATAGAGCAGAAGAATCTCACTTTTGAGTTCTGATGTGCTAAATGACCAAAGTACCCCTGTGGCTGTCTAGCATTGTTTAATGAGCCGATTGAGCCTGAACCCCACCCGAAAGGTTTTAAATGATGTTTTTATGAGCCTGTGCATGTCTGTTTAAGTCCCGGTGGTCCCGGGCAGTTTTTATACAAAATTACAATTTTGCCCCTGGAGTAGTGATTTTGAGCTTAATGACGTAATTAAGCAAACCTAAGCAATATTAGGCTCTAATCAAAGATTAATTAATTTCCATAATTAATCTAGAGTCAAAATGATTTATTAAAGTTAATTAGAACCTAAACTTTGCTTAAATTAAACCTAAACCTCTTTTAAAATTCAAGACTCCAAGTCATGGAATCTTAAATAGTGTTTTCACTATTCCAATCCCATGATTCAAGGAACCTAGGATGTCAGTTATAATCTTGATTGAATAGGGTTTGACTCCACTAATGGGTAAGAGTACTTACTAGTAATGCCCTAAATAGCCTTAATCACTCATCTTTTCACCCAAACGCTTAACCACAAACTCCTAATCTTAAGCCTAATCAAAGATACGCCTAAACACCACTAAATCACATTAAATGAGACATTTTCCTCCCCCTTGGTTACCCCTAGAATGGTGCCACCTCATTCCCTATGCATTACAAGTTTTTTACTTAAACATTCAAAGAAGCATGACACACCATGTAACATCCCCTGTTGCTTTATGGATTGACGACTGTCTCCACAAACCAACACGGGTCTTTTCAGCGTGCTTTATCCTCACTCACACGCTTCCTAGGAAAACTTTCCAGGAGGTCACCCATCCCAAAATTGCTCCAAGTCAAGCACACTTAACTGTGGAGTTCTTTCAATTTAGGCTATTGAAAAGAAGATGCATCTTGTTGGTATAGGTAGTACAAATCAATTCATATAAGCCCTCCTTAACTGTATAGTCCCATACCTATACAGTCTTAGGATCCCTCTCATTCGGGTGTGTAATCGGTTCATTCATGTACCCCTCTGATTTCGAAGTTTGCCAGGAGCCGCTCCTTGTCCGTGCCTCCTTGCACTGGCGATCACTCCTCGACTTCGCAATCCCCGGGCATTACATGCCCACCAGCTTTCGCTTGGTTCGTCCCCGAACCACACCGTACTGGGAGAGGTGCAGGCTCTGATACCATTTGTAACATCCCCTGCTGCTTTATGGATTGACGACTGTCCCCACAAACTAACACGGGTCTTTTCAGCGTGCTTTGTCCTCACTCACATGCTTCCTAGGAAAACTTCCCAGGAGGTCAACCATCCCAAAATTGCTCCAAGTCAAGCACGCTGAAAAGACCCGTGTTGGTTTGTAGGGACAGTCGTCAATCCATAAAGCAGCAGGGGATATTACACACCATATCTAGCCACCTACAACCTTACCTTGAAATGACACAACTAAGAGATATTTTTCTCTCCCTCCTTTCCCCCCAAAAGTGGTGCCACTTTCCCCTCCATT
The DNA here is from genome assembly GCA_031216125.1 of Dalbergia cochinchinensis. Taxonomy (NCBI): domain Eukaryota; kingdom Viridiplantae; phylum Streptophyta; class Magnoliopsida; order Fabales; family Fabaceae; genus Dalbergia; species Dalbergia cochinchinensis. The sequence goes on along the minus strand of CM062375.1, from coordinate 25,497,968 downwards.
CTCACCCTCCCTGATGTTTCATTTCCTCTATAAATAGGCACCAAGGGAGCTTGCAAGAACCTTTGCTCATTTCTCTTGCACCCCCCAAAGACTCTCTTTCTCTCAATTTCAAGGAGTATTTCTTCTTCTTCTTCTTTTACTTCTCCAATCTTCCAAGGGCAAGCCTTCTCTCTCAATCAAGAAGCACATCCAAGGTAGGGAGTTATGTTGAGAATGTCTTTCTTTGTCTTTGTTTAGCTTGTGGTTTGAAATGACAAAGTGTTGGTTATTCTTTCCTCCTCTTTCTCCCTTCCTTCTTTTTGGTTTTTGAGTTCCTTTCTCCATTTCTTGATTTTCGACCATAATGGCCTACATTGGAAGGAACCATGGCTTGATGATGAGGATTTTGAGTGTTGGTTGAAAAACCACCACTTAGTGACCTCTAAAGCTTGAAGGTTTCACTCTTTTAAATGGATTTTAGCAAGGAAAGAATGTGTGGTGTTTTCAAAAGAAATTAAGTGGTGAACTTGAGCCTAGGACTCAAAAGATAATTAATGGGTTGCATCCATATTTACTTTTCAAGTTCTTGCATTAACATATTTACTTTTGAGTTTTGCATATCATGTTTATTTTCAAGTTATCACTTAAAGTTTGAAGATAAGAAATGAAAGTGCATTTCATATTTCTCATCTAGCACGTTTACTTTTCATGCCATCACCTAAGAACTCAAAGATTAAAACAAGAGTTGCACATCACCTAATGACTAATCTCAAAGCTCGCCTATTTCGGCCTTAAAGCCAATTGTTGTGGAGCCTAGAGTACTAAAATAAAGAAATGAACTTGCATTCCATATTTACATTCTTGCTTAGCATGTTTATATTTCAAGTTTTTGCATTCCATGTTTATATTTGAGCCTTGCACATCATGTTTACATTTCCATTGTCATCACCTTATGATATATTAAAACAAAGCTTACATTAGCACGTTTACGATTATGTTATCACCTAAATGCCTAAGGCTCAAGATCTACCCTTTTTAATGTCACATAGTGACTTCAAATCCATGGGCAAGAACATTTTACAAAAATGTTTTGATTTCAAAGGAAATGATGAAAAGAGGTTTAAAATGGTTGTGAGAAGGAAGGAATGACTCAGATGTGTTTTAAACTTGGTTTTTCGTATTTTGAAGGTGCTGGTAATCGATTACACAGCCCATGTACTAGATTACCAGAAGGCTGATGCACTTAGATATGAACTTTCGCCCTGAGTAATCGATTACAACATAATGTAATCGATTACACATTTTGGACTTTAGTAATCAATTACTCAGATGTTCTTGGGACCCAAGAATGCAATAGTGTAATCAATTACAAGGCTCATGTAATCGATTACCAAAGCCCTCAATTCCTATTTTTGAAAACCCGAAGCTGTGTAATCGATTACAAGGCTCATGTAATCAATTACCAGAGCCTTCAACTCTTCTGTTGTAAAACTCGAAGCTGTGTAATCAATTAAAAGGCTCATGTAATCGATTACCAGAACCTAATGAATGCAGTAGACACTTTCCCTACTTGAATGACATAACACTATGATCTTATGCTACTTGGATTTATGATTTTGTACGATATGAACCTATGATCTTGTTTACCATGAATCTATGAAGTTTACATGATATAAATTGATAAGATATGAATGAGCAATCTTAGATCATGAGCATGTTAATTCTATGAGCAACATAAATTCGTTAGCTCAAGTTATGATGTATTGATACATATGTTATAAAGTACATGTTTATATGACCTTGATGACTTATCTTGAATATGGAATTATGGTTTCTTGTGGCATAAAGCAAGTTTGAAAGAAATCTGGTGTACTGCCGTTATGCTGCCAAATTTTTGTCAAACTTGAGGACTGGAGAAAAGTTTTTGAAAACTCCTGGGTGACATCAGTTCGACCGAGCAACCCTAGGATATATGTGATACATTCTAGGTGACACTGGTTCAGCCGAGCACCCCCAGAACAGATGTTCTGAGACGCGTTCTGGGTGACTTGTATTCGGTCGAGCACCCCCAAAAACAAAACCGTGAGGGTATTGACATTGAGCTTGCCAAAGCGGACAAATAACTGAGTACTATTTACCAGTAATTGCATTTCAAAGAAGGAAATATTCCTATGGATTGCCCGAATTAAAGGTTATGATAGGTGATCCTTGTGCCCTTTAACCCATACTCTAGAAGTCAGGATTATTATGATATGCTTATCAAGAAGGATAAGTAAGAACTAGTGACGACTAGTTAGGTATGAGCTCATAACCTAGAGATGTTTTTAGGGTGGCCCCCATGATGTAAAGTATAAAGTTTAATGTCACAAAGTTGAGAAAAGAGAAAGTTTCACGAGAAAAGTTACGTGCCACTTTATGCCACCTGTATGATATTGCTTAATGATGTACTCTATTATCTTCTTGCATAAGGTATTGCCATGCATTCATGATTTGATATGTTACATACATGACATTAAGACTCATTCTAAAATGAACGGACCTTGGATAATTATGTTTAAAACCTAACAATGAACTATATGTATGCACACCTTTTTATAATAAACCTAAGGTTCCTGAGGATGTGGATGATGACACTTAGATAGGAGGTGCCCTACTGAGATTCATTAGTAAGATTCTCACTCCCTTTCTTTTCCATCGCATCTTCAGACTCTGATGTCGACATTCATGCTTTTCATTGACACCCCCACCTGGGAGGTTCATTTCAACCCGGAGCATCGGTCATATCATTTCGAGGGGAGCTACACAATTCATGTTTTTATGTTTTTGGGATGCCCTTCACACACCCTTACACAGTTATTATTTTTCTCTGACCTCTCCCTTTGGCGATGACATGGTCTTTGAGCGTGCACGAACGCACAATGAAAGGATACTTCGTATGTATACTTCCACATCTGCCGTCTATGACTTCCCAGATTATGTTCCCCACTCCAGGCACTCGGAGACTGACCCATCGGAAGATTCGCCTATCCACATCTACTCCAAGAGTTCTGTCCCACTCCCCTTCTGAGGGTGGATAGTAGCGAGGAGATGGTTACAGAACCAAGGTTAGAACGGAGGCTAGCCATGCGGCCCCAACGTGTCACTCATGCTCAGGCATCCCACGTGCCCACACCCGATGAGCTTCGTCTGTAGATCGGCAATGTCCCACCCTATCCGGACTACTAGCAGTAGGACTCGTGGGAATCGTTAGTGCACACACACTACCACTAGTTGAGGATAACCTTCTTTTGCTTTAGAGGTTATCCATCTTAGGTGCACGAGGGTAAAAGGTGACTTCCTTTACGTTTTCTTTGTATTTCCTTGTATTTCTATTTCAGTTATATTTCACACTATGATGTACTGAACTTATATTAATATGATATTATTGTGGTGTGCCTATGATTTTCCTATGTTACAAAGTTATTTGATGTTCTTACCTTGTGCTCTCTTTTGTATGAGCTATGTCTTACGATAACATTCGCTTAGGATACGCACGGCTCTCACCTTACATTTATATTTCAAAAAAAAAAATTTATCCATATTTTTTACTGAGTATTTTAAAGAAAGTTTAAAAGGATGAGACTAAAAGAGTAATAGACTAATGGTTAACCTAAATACGTTTTAGGAGTATTAAGTTAAAAATTAGGATGTTGCACTCTGAGGGCTCCGATGACTATGAGCGGGGCATGTAGTCTAGGAAGTCACATACAGCTGATGCAGTAGTGTGGGTATGGAGGATCTTCTTGTCGTGCATTCAAGCGCACTCAAAAACCATGTCGTCTCCATAGGGGGATGTCGGAGAAAAACGATAACTAGGTACTGGGTGTACAAAGGGGCGTCCTACGAACATGAAGACTCGGAGAGCGCAACACCCCTCAAAATAGGAGGACTAGTGCTCCGGGTCAAAGTGAACCTCCCACATCGGGGTGTTGATGAAGACCATGAATGTCGCCATCATAATCTGAAGATGAGATAGAAACAAAAGAGAGAAAAAGAGGGAGTGAGAATCTTACTAAAGAATCTCAGTAGGGAACCTCCTATCTAAGTGACATCGTCAACATCCCTAAGAACCTTGGGTTTATTATTAAAAGGATGCGCATGCATAGAGTTTATTATTAGGTTTTCAAACATAATTATCTAAGGCCCGTTCATTTTAGAATGAGTCTTAATGTCATGTATGCAACATAGCAAAGCATGAATGTATGATAATACATTAGGCAAGAAAGCAATAGAGCATAACATCAAGCAACATCATATAAGCGGCATAACGTGGCATGTAACTTTTCATTTGGAAATTTCTCTTTTCTCAACTATATGACAGTAAACTTTATACTTTGTTTCATGGAGGCTACCCTAAAACATCTCTAGGTTATGAACTCATACCTAACTAGTCATCACTAGTTCTAACTTATCTTCTAATAAGTGCAACATCATAATATTAATCCCAATTCCAAGAGTACAGGCCAGGGGGCATAAGGATCACCTATCATAACCTTTAATTCGGGGAGTCCATAGGAATATTTCCTTCTTTGAAACGCTCTACTGGTATCTAGTACATAGCAAATTGTTCGCTTTGGCAAGCTCAATGTCAATACCCTCAAGGATTTGCTTTCTCCCCACCGGAGCAAGAGAAATGCGTCTCAGTGGCATGTCACATTTGTTCATGGGCATGCTCGGCTAAACCGGTGTCACCCAGAATGTATCTCATATTTTTTTAAAAACTTTCAAAGTCCTCAAATTTGGCGAAGGTTCGATAGTATAACGGCTGTACACTGAATTTTCCCAAACTTGCTTTATGCCACAAATCATATAGTGTATGTACATTCAATCATAATTCCATATTCAAAATCAAATCAAGTTTATCAATATCATATGTAACACCCTAGTAATTAACCAAATACATCTAGGTTGAATTTGATTAATGACTAGACTTTACTCCTTGCTTTGGTTCTTTCTTCATAATTTGAAAATACTTAGTGAAATTACGAGCCATTTTTTTTTAAAAAAAACATAATTGAAAACGTGAGCCGAGTACAACGTGAACGAGTAAGCGGAGTATAATAAGACGTTTAAGAATATATCACATCATATCACTTTGGCTCCATCATATAACATCCATAAGCACATTATAACATATATTTACATACAATAACCTCACTCAAAGGGTGGGTTATGATCATACATCATTGTCTTATACAAACCCATAAAAGAAAATATACATAAGGAAATACATGCCCCTAAACTAGATAACTCCATAAGCCGGGAAGGTTATCCTAAAACTAGGGTGCATGAACACACATAAATCTACTAAGAACCTTCTATGGCCACTGTCCTGGAAATAGGGGAATAAATCCAATCCATCGATGAGCTCCTCGGGAGACACACGAGATGCACCAGGCTGGGGTCGCATGGACGGCCTTCTTGCTAACCTCGACTGAACAACTCTTTCCTCACTACCCTCTCTTACACGTGTGGGAGTAGGAGCAGAGCTCTCAGAATATACATGAGTAGGAATGTCCTCTGAAGGATCAGTTTCGGAATATCTCATCTTGGGAACATACTCTGGAAATCCAAGGATAGCAGATGAAGCGGGATAAGAACGTAACATCCTTTCATCAAGTGGACGTGCATGTTCGAAAACCATTTCATCGCCATAGGGAGAAGTAGGAGAAAATCGATAACTAGGGATAGGATGTGCAAATGGACGACCTATGTAAATAAAAACCACGAACTGCGCACCTCCCTTCAAAATGACACGAGCGATGCACCGGATCATAGTGGAATTCCCAAGTAGGGGTATCAACGAATAGGACGAATGTCGCCATTTGAATCTGGAGACAATGACGGAAATAAAGAAAAGGGAGTGAGAATCTTGCTAAAGAATTCTCAGTAGGGTACCTCCTTCTACAGTGTCATATCAAAGTCTCCAGGAACCTCGGGATTATTCTAAAATAGTGAGCATGCAAAGATTCATTTTAAGTTCAGACAAATACTTAACCGAGGTTCGTCAATTTTTAATCATGCGTCTTATAATGCATCATAATCTTAACATGTCATATTTATAATGAACTTTTCCTTTATCATTACATCATATTCCTCATCATCATTATCAAAATAACATGCATAAAAGAACGTCATATAATATTAGCTACACATGGACACAGTGCACATATTTCATTTTTCTAGTGCCTTAGGTGACTTAAAATCTTATCATCATCATTATTTTCCTTGGGCCACCCTATACTCCACCCTTTTGGGAGTAATTTAGGTTATGAGCTCATACTTTACTAGTCGTCACTAGCATATACTTATCCCTTTTGATAAGCTAAAGTCCCGACTCTACCCTTTTGAGAGAACGGGTTAGGGGGCTAAAATCACCTTTTCACCACCTATAGTCTGATGGTTCCAAAGGATCATTTTCTTGTAAGTTTAAGTCACCATTAAATCTTTGCATGTTATATCACAATACAATTCATAAAAATCATAGCATTTTCTCATTTATAGTCTTAAGCTAGAATAATATATATCAACTATAATCATGCATCTGGGAGATTCCCAAGAAAGAGAGGTGGGTCACAATGGACACGCTTAAATACAAAGTCTTTCCTTAGCCAGAACCTTTCCAAATTACACTTTTACAATGATACACTTTCTTCTAGCAACAAAGGCAAATTTTACATAATAAAGAATATTTCATGCATAAGCATTCTCATTATTTGCAACAACAACTATAACATGTAAGCCAGGAAATCATTCAATGATATAAAGTACTTAATAAGCATCCAATACTTACATAGAATTATCAATTATAGAACTAATTAGTTATGCACCTAAGGGATTTATTACCATTCTTACGATTATTTATAGGCCTTAAGAACACTATTAAATCAAATGGGGTAGCATAGGTAGTAAGTTGTTCCTAAGGTTTTACGGTATGCTAGAAGTTATGTTTTAAATCCTTTCTTGTTACCAGCTTTCCCTATGATGCTGAAATTAGTTACTAAACCAATTATTAATCATTCTCCCTTATTTAAACATAATAAAACCTGGTTCTTATCGTTGCTAAAGATTCTGGATAGAATGCATAAATTTCATTCCCTAGAGTTCTAGAAATCTTGTTTTTACTGTTTTCTAGTTGCTAAGTTCATTTTTAGTGTTCGGGATCAATCATAGTCTAATTGATACCAAATTTTTCATGGCTAACTAATCCTAGACAGAATTATAACATACTAAAACAGATTTGGCATTGGCTAAACTTAAAGGGGTCAAAAACTAAGTAAATTCTAGCTCTTCGGTTGTTCTAGGGAGCTAGTTTTATCTCTAACATGCAGTGAATCATTCTCTTAACAATAAACCATAATTATCACAACCTCAAACATATCAAATAATTATCATACATTGATATTAAACTCATATCAGTGGCCGAATCATGAACCTTATGCAATTACATAGAATCATATTTTAAGTGCATATAAAATACTAGTTCCCCGTAAAATCCTTGCAAAGTCTTAAAACTCATTTAGAAACTAGTTCTTTTGTCAAACTTGGGAGGATCTTCACAATTAAAATTCTCACTTAAGATAAAAGGAGTAAGTCTTGAGCTTTAGAGATTTAGGTGACATCTTAGAATTATAAACATGCTATGCAACCTTATTTTAATCTTATCTTTATAAGGTGATAGCTTGGAATTATAAACATGATATGCAATTCCATTTCTTTATCTTTAAGATTTAAGGTGATGACTTGAAAATTAAACATGATGCAAGAACTTGAAATATAAACATGATACAAGAAACTGGAGCGGCGGTAATCCGCACAGGACGATAGAGGAGAAAAGAATATTAAGAAACCTGGGCGGTAGTCCGCACAGGGCAGTGAAGGGAGAAGAGAATTATTATTACATCTTTTTAAGCTCCAATCTCAAGACTTTTTAAAGAATAAATTCTTTAACTCCAATAATCATATTTCTTTGCTTGTGATACATGGCCAAGTCTTTGACCTCTAGGATCTTTAGGTGATGGCATAAAATAAACATGCCATGCGTTGATTCTTTTAGCCATTATAAAATAAAGTGAGAGCATAAATTAAATATGAAATGCAACCTCTTTATTATCTTGAAAGATTAAGTGATGACTTGAAACATAAACATGAAATACAAGCTTGGAAAATACATCTTTCAAGTTCTAAACTAAAAATCTTTGTTTTAGTATCATAAAGCATTATTCTTTAAAGTTTTGCATCAAGTGGAATTTTCATGTTTTAGAGGCCTAACTTGTGATGGATTTACAACCCACCCTCAAGGTCCTCTTCATCAAGCCATCATCTTAGTTCCACCTAGGCCATATGGCCGAATTGGTTAAAGAAAAATAAAGAGGAAAATCGAAATGAAAAGCTAAGGTAAGTTCATAATTTCATCATTTTGAGCTAAAAACACAACTCCTCAAAGCATAGAAATAAATTTAGAAACTACTCCCTACCTAATCTGAGTTGAAGAAGAGGAAGAGAACTTGATTTCTTGAAGTGAAATGAAACAAAATCTCTTTGAAAAATTGAAGAAAGAATTCAGCCAAAGAGGAGGAAGAAAGAAAGTTTTTGGTGCTCCTAAAAACTAGTTATGAACAAAGCATTCCAAGACCACTCAAGCAAGCCTATTTATAGAAGATTTTGAGGCTTCTAATTGGCCAAAATGACGAGGTAGTTGGTGGAATTTTACAGGAGAAATAAGGGAGGAAAAATCATTTTAGACAAAGTTGTTTGAAATTAAGGAATTATGTCTCTTATGGTGACATTTTGGCATTTTGTTTTAGTGCAACTTTTGGCAATAATTCAGCTGCATAATGGCATCAATAATTTCGTCCATTACAGCCCAAAGAAGTGAAATTTGTGTGTTCCATGCATTATTTAGGTGTAGGCAAGGTATTCATGTAATTTAGAGAATTTACGGTTAAGGGCTTAAGTGAATTAATAAGCAATTTGGGTGTTTTTGAGCAATTTTGGGTTCTAATCAATCTAAATACATAATTTTGACTTTAGATTAATATTTAGAATTTAATAAGCTTTAATTTGAGCCTAATATTGCTTAGGTTTCGGTATACAAATCAAAAATCCCAAAATTCGCAAAACTGCCCAAAAACAGGGGCAAAATCGTACTTTCACTTAAAAACTGCCCGAGGCCACCCGAGCTTAACCAATGGTTAATTATGGCTTAAAAACAAATTTTAAAACATTTTAGTGAGGTTCGGGCTCAGTCGGCACGCACATCGGAGTTAAAAAACGAGGCGTTTTGGTCATTTCGCGCGTCGGAACTCAAAATTGAGATCCTCCTGCTCTATTAACACACATAACACAAACAATCCCTTATTATCATCAAAACATCCCCTTGAGAATAGGTGGGGCCCACGATCCTCATTTTCTGAGTAAAATAACTTCAGGGGCATTTTGGTCATTTTATACGTACAGAAATTCGGGATTTGCGACTCTCGCATGAATCGCTCCTAACCTCTCTTCTAATGTTGTATTCCTTTATTGATGATTGTTCGGCCTCAAATGTTATGTAATAATTACCTACAGTAATTCGGTAATTTTTAATGACAGTAAAAATTACAGTAAAAATTGGGGCGTTACATTACTCCCCTTCTTATAAAGAATTTCACTTGAAATCGTTACCTGAGAACAACTTCGGGTATTGTGCTTTCATGTTCGATTCCAGCTCCCATGTAAGTTCTTGGTTTCACCTGTCCCCATGCTACTTTGACTGTGGGTACAACCTTGTTCCTTAACTGCTTAACTCCTCGGTTGATGATTCTTGTGGGTAGTAAGTTAAATGTCAGGTTATCTCTTAATTGTACATGTTCTGGCTCTAGTACATGACTCGGGTCAGATTGATACTTTCTTAACTGAGAGACATGGAAAACATCATGAAGGTTGGATAGACTTCGGGGTAGGGCTATCGGTGAGCTCTGAGTCCTACTTTGGTAAGGATTTCAAACGGACCAAGAAATCTGGGGCTCAATTTCTTTACTTTTATTGCTCGGCCTATGCCTGTGGTGGGGGTGATCCTTAGGAACACGTGGTCCCCTTCTTGAAAATCTAGCGATTTTCACGCTTGTCCGCATAGTTTTTAATCGACTTTGAGCAGTAAGAATCTTATCCCTAATCTTCTTGATTTGTTCCGTTGTTTCCCTCACAATATTAGGTCCGAGTAAACTTTGCTCCCCGGGTTCATACCAACATAAGGGAGATTGACATTTTCGTCCATAGAGGGCCTCATACGGTGCCATACCGATACTTGCATGATAACTGTTGTTATATGCAAATTCAATCACTGGCAGGTACTTATCCCAACTTCCCCTTTGATCTAAAACACATGCCCTTAACATATCCTCCAAGGTTTGGATAGTTCTTTCGGATTGACCATCTGTTTGGGGGTGATAGGCCGTGCTTAGACACAGCTTTGAACCAAACGCCTTTTGAAAGGCTCCCAAAATCGTGACGTAAACCGCGGATCCCGGTCCGAGATTATCGTCGACGGCACCCCATGTAACCTCACTATCTCCTGAATATATAATTGTGCTAACCTATCCAAGGAATAAGTCACCTTAATAGGTAAAAAGTGGGCTGACTTCGTCAATCGATCCACGATTACCCATATGGTATCATGATTTATTTGGGTCCTCAGTAATCCAGTCACAAAATACATGGAGATACTATCCCACTTTCACTCAGGGATCGATAGAGGTTGCAGGCATTCGAGGGTTTTGGTGTTCAATCTTCACCTTTTGACACACCAAGCACTTACTCACCCATGTGCACACATCTTTCTTCATTCAGGCCACGAACATCTTCTTCAAATCTTGATACATCTTGGTGGCACCAGGATGCTGAGGTAAAATGGCTCTTATGGGCTTCCTCCAAAATATCTTTTTCTCGAGGTCAGACTAGCGGTACACATATTCGACCTTTAAACCTCCATAAATCGTTCATTCCTTGGTAAAACCTATCAACTTTCCCCGCCTTCACTTGCCTCTAAAGTCTCTTGAAACTCAAGATCGTCCCTTGAGCTTGAACAATCCTTTCTTTGAACTCACTTGTCACTCTAAGATGACAAGCTCTGATGCCCTTAATGGTCAAAGTCATTCCTAGGTTTAAGTCCCTAAATTGCTCAATCAATTCAACCTCTTTCACCATCAAACGGGACAGTTGTAAGGACTTTCTACTCAAAGCATCAGCTACAACATTAGCTTTACCAGGATGGTAGTTCAATCCAAAATCATAATCTTTCAAGAACTCCATCCATCGCCTTTGCCTCATGTTTAGCTCTTTTTGATCAAAGAGATATTTCAAACTCTTGTGATCGGAAAACACCTCAAACTTAACTCCATATAAATGGTGTCTCCAAATCTTTAGAGCAAACACGACGGCAGCTAACTCAAGGTCATGGGTAGGGTAGTTTGCCTCATGTGGCTTGAGTTGTCTTAATGCATAGGCCACCACTTGACTATCTTGCATCAATACACAACCTAAACCCTTTTTCGAAGCATCACAATACACCTCGAAAGGCACATTGGGGTCGGGTAACACTAAAACAGGGTCGAGGTTAGCTTGTGTTTTAACTCTTGAAAGCTCTTTTCACACTCAGGTCCATGAAAATGGGGTGTTCTTCCTAGTCAGCTTGGTCAAAGGTAGGGAAATCTGGGAAAATCCCTTGATAAATCGACGGTAATAACCGGCTAAACCCAAAAAGCTCCTTACTTGATTACAGTGGTTGCTCTTTCCCAGTTTACTACCGCTTCTACCTTACTAGGATCTACAGCAATTCCTTTCTTAGATACTACATGCCCTAAAAATTTCATCTTATCCAACCAAAACTCACACTTGGAAAACTTGGCATATAGTTTCTTTTCCTTTAAGATCTCCAGTACTATGGTTAGGTGGCATTCATGCTCCTCATGGCTCTTAGAATATATGAGAATGTCATCTATAAAGACAACCACAAACCGATCCAAATAGGGTCGAAAGATCCTATTCATGTAATCCATAAAAACAGCTAGAGCATTGGTTAACCCAAAGGACATTACTGCAAACTCAAAATGGCCGTATCGAGTGTGAAAGGCCGTTTAAGGTATGTCTTCATCTCTCACTCTAATTTGATGGTAGCCTGACCTCAAATCTATCTTAGAAAACACTACCGCACCTTTCAGTTGGTCCATCAAATCATCGATCCTAGGCAGAGGATACTCGTTTTTCACCGTTACTTTATTCAACTGCCTATAATCTACACACATCCTCATACTCCCATCCTTTTTCTTTACAAACAACACAGGGGCTCCCCAAGGTGATGCACTAGGCCTAACAAATTTTTTCTCCAATAAATCTTCCAATTGAGTTTTTAACTCGGTCAATTCTAAGGGGGACATCCGATATGGGGCTATGGATATAGGTCCTGCACCCGGAAGCAACTCTATGGAAAACTCTATCTCTCTCTTGGGGGAAACTCTGGTATCTCATCTGGAAATACTTCGGGATAATTTCTTACTATTGGTATCTCATCGATACCTTGCTCAAAGTCTACATCACTAGCGGCTAAGAAAATGTAACCTTTACTCTCACCCTTACCACAGTCCATTTCCACAGCAGTTATGTAAAGACTTATGGGTTTCTTAGGTTCAATAGGAACAGGAAGAAAAGTGATGGTTTTCTCATAATAGTTTAACAGTACACGGTTGGCCTCAAGCCAATCCATGCCAAGAATCACATCTAAACCTCGCATGGGTAAGCAAATAAGATCTAAAACAAAGGATCTATTATCTATAATAAAACTACAATCTAAACAACATTTACAAGTCCTAACGGGTTTCTAGATGGGGTAGAAACAATAAGGTTAAAAGGAAGCTCAGTCATAGGTAAATTAAGGCTTTTAACACATGAATGGGAGATAAAAGAATGAGAAGTGCCAGAATCATATAGTACAATTAAGTCTTTACCATGCATATTACCCTTACCTTCCACGAGATTTCGTGACTTCGTTGTTTCTTGACATTAACGATAAATACCCTTCCCTGGTATTGCGGCTTGGGATTGGGGGTTGGTGGGTTCCTTTCCGTGCATTCTCGGGAGTAATGACCTGGTTTTCCACACCGATAGCACACGTTTGTTCGGGCTCGACATGGCATGCTCCCATGATTCTTGCCGCACTTGGGACATTCCATGGATGGTGCAGGCCGTGGAGGTACTGCTAGACCTCTTTGTGGTGCTTTCCCTTTATTGTTGTTATTGTTGTTGTTGCGATTGTTACTGGGGTTATTGTTGTAGCGGTTATTATTATAGCGGTTGTTGTTGTTTGGCCTTCCTTGTTGAAAATTTCTTTGTAGCCCTTGTGGTCTTGATTGAGGGGGAAATAGAGGTTGATTCTGCCTCTTGAACTGCTGACTTTGAGGTGTCAACTTTTTGGTAATATTATCTGACTTTGGGGTGCTTAGTTTTCTCTGACCTTCTTCAATAATCTGACATTTGTTAACTAGGGTAGAGAAATCCTTAATCTCCAAATGTGCAACTGCCACATTAAGTTCCGCCTTCAACCCTGACTCGTATTTAATGCATTTCCAGTACTCATCGAGATTTCCTTGGTACATTCTTGAGAACTTAATGAGTTCTTCAAATCAGCGATGTCTTGGGCCCCATTCATATTCCCCTAGACAAGTTGCATGAATTCAATGTCCTTGGCATTTCTAACTGACTCTGGAAAGTACTTTTCATAAAATGGACCTTGAATAGTTCCCAATCAATGTCCACGTCGGTCGTCTCCAGGAGTCTTCGAACACCTGTCCACCAGAAATTGGCATCACCCTCAAGCATATGAGTAGCGAAGGTGACCTTTTGCTCCTCCGAGCATGGGACTACAGGAAAGACCTTCTCAATATTCTGAATCCATTCATCTGCAATATTTGGATTCAGGGTCCCCTTGAAAACTGGTGGGTTCGTCTTACGAAACTCCCCGAAACGGGCATGTTCAGGAATCTCATGTCCTTGATTCATATTGGCTTGACGATCCTGATCCATTCGTTCCATCATCATTCTCATGGTCCTTGCTACGTCGTGGAGTGCTTCGGCTGTCTCGTTGTCTTGATTATTCTGTGCTGTACTCCTAGTCTATTGTCGATGTGCCATTGGTCCTTAAACACACAAAACAGCAACACTGAGGTGATCAGGCCCAATATTCCATGCAAAGTGAGCAAGTTACCATGGCACTTTCAACATACAGTAGTCATGTATTTCTAATCCTCAAGCTCATCCTAATGATAAGCATCTACACATGACGTCACTAACGTATTATGCTTTAGAAGCATAGCCAGTCCAATCCTCAGGCTCCATGAGAATCGAACTGCTCTGATACCAAAATGTAACACCCTAGTAATTAACCAAATACACCTAGGTTGAATCTGATTAATGACTAGACTTTACTCCTTGCTTTGGTTCTTTCTTCATAATTTGAAAATACTTAGTGAAATTACGAGCCATTTTTTTTTTAAAAAAAAACATAATTGAAAACGTGAGCCGAGTACAACGTGAACGAGTAAGCGAAGTATAATAAGACGTTTAAGAATATATCACATCATATCACTTTGGCTCCATCATATAACATCCATAAGCACATTATAACATATATTTACATACAATAACCTCACTCAAAGGGTGGGTTATGATCATACATCATTGTCTTATGCAAACCCATAAAAGAAAATATACACAAGGAAATACGTGCCCCTAAACTAGATGACTCCATAAGCCGGGAAGGTTATCCTAAAACTAGGGTGCATGAACACACATAAATCTACTAAGAACCTTCTATGACCACTGTCCTGGAAATGGGGGAATAAATTCGATCCACTGATGAGCTCCCTCGGGAGGGGACACACGAGATGCACTAGGCTGGGGTCGCATGGACGGCCTTCTTGCTAACCTCGGCTGAACAACAGTTTGCTCACTACCCTCTCTTACACATGTGGGAGTAGGAGCAGAGCTCTCAGAATATACATGAGTAGGAGTGTCCTCTGAAGGTTCAATTTCAGAATATCTCATCTCGAGAACATACTCTGGAAATCCATGGACAGTAGATGAAGCGGGATAAGAACGTAACATCCTTTCATCAAGTGGACGTGCATGTTTGAAAACCATTTCATCGCCATAGGGAGAAGTAGGAGAAAATCGATAACTAAGGATAGGATGTGCAAATGGACGACCTATGTAAATAAAAACAGGAACTGCGCACCTCCCTTCAAAATGACACGAGCGATGCACTGGATCATAGTGGAATTCCCAAGTAGGGGTATCAACGAACAAGACGAATGTCGCCATTTGAATCTGGAGACAATGACGGAAATAAAGAAAAGGGAGTGAGAATCTTGCTAAAGAATTCTCAGTAGGGTACCTCCTTCTACAGTGTCATCATCAAAGTCCCTAGGAACCTCGGGATTATTCTAAAATAGTGAGCATGCAAAGATTCATTTTAAGTTCGGACAAATACTTAACCGAGGTTCATCAATTTTTAATCATGCGTCTTATAATGCATAATAATCTTAACATGTCATATTTACAATGAATTTTTCCTTTATCATTACATCATATTCCTCATCATCATTATCAAAATAACATGCATAAAAGAACGTCATATAATATTAGCTACACATGGACACAGTGCACATATTTCATTTCTTTAGTGCCTTAGGTGACTTAAAATCTTATCATTATCATTATTTTCCTTGGGCCACCCTATACTCCACCCTTTTGGGAGTAATTTAGGTTATGAGCTCATACTTTACTAGTCATCACTAGCATATACTTATCCCTTTTGATAAGCTAAATTCCCGACTCTACCCTTTTGAGAGAACAGGTGAAGGGGCTAAAATCACCTTTTCACCACCTATAGTCTGATGGTTCCAAAGGATCATTTTCTTATAAGTTTAAGTCACCATTAAATCTTTGCATGTTATATCACAATACAATTCATAAACATCATAGCATTTTCTCATTTATAGTCTTAAGCTAGAATAATATATATCAACTATAATCATGCATCTGGGAGATTTCCAGGAAAGAGAGGTGGGTCACAATGGACACGCTTAAATACCAAGTCTTTCCTTAGCCAGAACCTTTCCAAATTACACTTTTACAATGATACACTTTCTTCTAGCAACAAAGGTAAATTTTACATAATAAAGAATATTTCATGCATAAGCATTCTCATTATTTGCAACAGCAACTATAACATGCAAACCAGGAAATCATTCAATGATATCAAGTACTTAATAAGCATCCAATACTTACATAGAATTATCAATTATAGAACTAATTAGTTATGCACCTAAGGGATTTATTACCATCCTTATGATTATTTATAGGCCTTAAGAACACTATTAAATCAAATGGGGTAGCATAGGTAGTATATTGTTCCTAAGGTTTTACGGTATGCTCGAAGTTATGTTTTAAATCCTTTCTTGTTACCAGCTTTCCCTATGATGCTGAAATTAGTTACTAAACCAATTATGAATCATTCTCCCTTATTCAAACATAATAAAACCTGGTTCTTATCGTTGCTAAAGATTCTGGATAGAATGCATAAATTTCATTCCCTAGAGTTTTAGAAATCTTGTTTTTACGATTTTCTAGTTGCTAAGTTCATTTTTAGTGTTCGGGATCAATCCTAGTCTAATTGATACCAAATTTTTCGTGGCTAACTAATCCTAGACAGAATTATAACATACTAAAACAGATTTGGCATTGGCTAAACTTAAAGGGGTCAAAAACTAGGTAAATTCTAGCTCTTCGGTTGTTCTAGGGAGCTAGTTTTATCTCTAACATGTAGTGAATCATTCTCTTAACAATAAACCATAATTATCACAACTTTAAACATATCAAATCATTATCATACATTGATACTAAACTCAGATCAGTGGCCGAATCATGAACCTCATGCAATTACATAGAATCATATTTTAAGTGCATATAAAATACTAGTTCCCCATAAAATCCATGCAAAGTCTTAAAACTCATTTAGAAACTAGTTCTTTTGTCAAACTTGGGAGGATCTTCACAATTAAAATTCTCACTTAAGATAAAAGGAGTAAGTCTTGAGCTTTAGAGAATTAGGTGACATCTTAGAATTATAAACATGCTATGCAACCTTATTTTAATCTTATCTTTATAAGGTGATAGCTTGGAATTATAAACATGATATGCAATTCCATTTCTTTATCTTTAAGATTTAAGGTGATGACTTGAAAATTAAACATGATGCAAGAACTTGAAATATAAACATGATACAAGAAACTGGAGCGGCGGTAATCCGCACAGGACCAGTAGAGGGAGAAAAGAATATTAAGAAACCGGAGCGGCGGTAGTCCGCATAGGACCGGTGAAGGGAGAAGAGAATTATTATTACATCTTTTTAAGCTCCAATCTCAAGACTTTTTAAAGAATAAATTCTTTAACTCCAATAATCATATTTCTTTGCTTGTGATACATGGCCAAGTCTTTGACCTCTAGGATCTTTAGGTGATGGCATAAAATAAACATGCCATGTGTTGATTCTTTTAGCCATTATAAAATAAAGTGAGAGCATAAATTAAATATGAGATGCAACCTCTTTATTATCTTGAAAGATTAAGTGATGACTTGAAACATAAACATGAAATACAAGCTTGGAAAATACATCTTTCAAGTTCTAAACTAAAAATCTTTTTTTTAGCATCATAAAGCATTATTCTTTAAGGTTTTGCATCAAGTGGAATTTTCAAGCTTTAGTGTAACACCCTAATATTCGACCCAATACTACTAGTACGTACTCAGGCCAAATATTAGTCGTTACTAACTGACATGGTTCTTTAAAAAGTAACTTAAAGAAAATACGAGCCAATTTTTTTTCTTAAAACATTACTTAAAATAAGAGCCGCGCGTATCCTATCGGGTCGGTATCATAAAGTGCAGAAACATAAACATAGAGGTGGCTCCAAAATGTAGCATCATCATAACTGAAATATTTCATCTTTATAATATGCCTACCCTAAGGGGCAGGGCTCTTCAAGTACATAATAACATGAATACAGCAGAAAAACAAAATACATGGAAAAGAACTGGAAAGTAGCATCCCTACCCATGTGCAACCTAAGATGGATAACCTCAACACAAAAGAGGTTTCATCCATACTATGTGACGTGCATGCACTAAGGACTACCCTCTAATCTATGCAGCGGGATCACGGGTACGAAGGGACGTAGCCAATCCACGGGCGGAGCTCGGCGGGTGCAGGCGTGCCCTGTGACTGGATGTGTCGTTCCCGTCGGGGTCGTGGTCCGGGCACCGAGGCCCTCCGACGCTGAGTGACTGTCTCCTCGCTGCCCCTCGATCGCTGAGACGGAGTGGGGGCAGAGTCCTTGTGGTCCATGGGGGAATCCTCTGAAGGGTCCTCCTCTGAGTGTTGCGATAATGGCACGTACTGCGGCACGTCAGCTGAACCGGCAGAGTGGGTCCGCAGGTTCCTCTCATGTCGTGGTCGCGCATGCTCAAAGATCGCGGGGTCACCATAGGGGGATGCTGGGGAGAAGCGATAACTGTACAAGGGGTGTGCGAATGGCCGTCCTAAAAACATGAAGATGCGCACAGTACACCGGCCCTCAAAATGAAATGACCCATGCTCCGGGTCATGGTGGATCTCCCACCGTGGCGTGTCAACGTACAGCACGAACGTCGCCATCTCGCTCTGAAGACGTAATGGAAAGAAAGAGATAAAGGGAGTGAGATTCTTACTAAAGAAACTCAGTAGGGTTTTCCTCTTATCTTAGGTGTCATCATTTACATCTCCAGGAATCTCGGTTTATTTATGAAAACCATGGACATCTATTGGTTTATTATGAGTTTTCTAAAGTCTCAATTTCCGAGATCCGTTCCTTTTAACATATCACTTGTATCATAGACATAAATCACATAACTTGGATCATAGAACATAAATCATATACCTTAGATCATGGAACATGGTTTCCTATATCATGGGTCATAGCACATAAACTCATAACTTTATGATTCTCATATCATGGGGCATAGCACGCAAATTCATATAATTATGGTGCATAAAAACATAGCTCATGGAACATGGTACATATCTTGGTTACTTGAGGTGACATTAGAACACCATCATCATTATTTTCCTAGGGCCACCCTAACTGGTCTCCTTGTGGAGAAAATTCTAGGTTATGAGCTCATACCTTATTAGTCGTCACTAGTACATGGACTTATCCCTTTTGATAAGTTTAAAGATCCCGACCTAAGGTACGAGTCTAGGGGGCTAGAATCACCTTATCCCCACCCTTAATCCGGTGGTTCAAGGATCATCTTCTCATAGTCTATGTCACCTTAAGTCTTAGCATGTTAATGCAAGATGCCACATAATTCATGCATGTCAAACATAATTACATCATAGGCATCTTTGAAGTCTTTAAAGAACAATAACATGCAAACATAAAACTATCATCGAAGAATAATAGTTCACATGGTATCATCATACTTGACTCATGGAGTAAAATCATCATAAGGTAAGCAAGAGCAATAAGCCTCTTAACTTGATCATGTTTGAAATCGAACATATAAGATCATGTATTCATGTTAGGCTAAAGCATAGACTCATGTCATGACAATTCTCAGATTCAAGCAATGCAAGATCATAGCTTCAAGTCATTAAATCAGAAAAGCATTCTGTTTGTAAACATGGGTTACGTGTCGATTACATAAGTCTTGTAATCGATTACACACTTTCAGATTTCAAAACATGGAGGTCGGGGTTACGTGTCGATTGCATGGTACTTGTAATCCATTACACGGCTTCGAGATTTCGAATCAAGGCAGATAGGGGTTCTGGTAATCGATTACATGGAATTGTAATCGATTATTTTGTTTAAAACACTTTGCTGGGCCCCTAGAACATCTGGGTAATCGATTACATGATTAGGTAATCGATTACTAGAATCCAAAACGTGTAATCGATTACACTATATAGTAATCAATTACTTTGGGCAAAAGTTCATGTTTGAGCTCGTCCGAGCTTTCTGGTAATCGATTACATGGGCTGGGTAATCGATTACCAGCATCTTAAAAATCGAAATATGAGGTCTAAACATATCTGAGTCATTCCTTTGAAATGCTTATGGTGGCTAGTTTCTCTTGGAACAATTTTGAACTTCAAAAACATCTTGTCAACCATTTTAACTTGTCAAAACCCTTATAAATCTAAGAACATACCCAAAATGTTTTTGAGTACAACATATGTTTTAGAAAGACTTAAAACATGAGCTATAGGCTCTTGTGACTAATAAACTCCTCTTGGAGCTATCTTCATCACATGGCCAAAATGTACATTCCAAGAATGTTTTCCATGGTTAACCTCTTATCAAGATGAAATGGGAAAATCTTTGAGCTCTAGTATCTTAGATGATGACATAAAATAAACGTGTTATGCACTTCATTTTAGAGTCCTTTAGAAAGTAAAGTGATAGCTCAAAGTAAATATGAAGTGCATATCCATTTTCATTCTTTGAGTTTAGTGAGGACTTGAAATATAAAATGAGATGCAAAGCTTGGAATTTAAACGTGCATAATGCAAGTTCATTCTTAGTCTTGGGGTTTAGTGGTTGCATAGAAATAAATGTGCTATGCAAAGTGTAAAGTAAACGTGAATGGAAGTTTCTTTTGTATCTTGTCTAGAGCTCTTACAAGATTTTAAGGAGGAACATAGTCCCAACCCAAAACTCATCTTCAAGAAAAGAAAAACCATTGGTACCAAGGCATCAAGAGAAAACATGACTTCAAGAGTCATGGGAGTGGTCAAATCTTAACAAAGGAAGGAACCATTTTTAAATCTCTAGGGACCAAGATCTTGATGATCCAAGCATCAACATCCTAAGTCCTCATCATTGAGTACATGGCTCCCTTCAAAACAAATATTTAAACAAAGTTCATGATAAAGGAGAAAGCAAAACCAAAACCATGCTTGGTTTAGGGCCAAAGTTTCA
This sequence comes from Dalbergia cochinchinensis, assembly GCA_031216125.1. Lineage (NCBI taxonomy): Eukaryota > Viridiplantae > Streptophyta > Magnoliopsida > Fabales > Fabaceae > Dalbergia > Dalbergia cochinchinensis. The sequence goes on along the minus strand of CM062375.1, from coordinate 25,476,894 downwards.
AGCTTTAGAGTTTGTTCATGTGACAAGCATCAACATGAAGCTCTCATCATCAAGCTTACATTTTTCCCATGTAAAACGGCTCCATGGCCGAAAACATAAGAAGGAAAAGGAAGAAGATCCAAAATGTTCAAGAGAAACATAAACTCCTTTGACTAAACTTGTAAAGAATGAAACTTTCTTTAAGAAAAACTCAAGCTTTAGAGGTCTCATGGACTCATGGTCACATCTAGAGAACACTCATCATCAAGCCATCATATTCAAGGCCTTAAGGCCGAAAAACTAAGGGGAAGAAAAGAAAGAAACCAAAGAGAAAGCAACATAGAGGTTCAACCATTCATCAACTCCCAATCAAGATTCAAGCATAAGAATCAAAGACATATTTAGAAAGAGTTCCCTACCTTGTGTCTTGAAAATGAAGGAGAGAACTTGAGCTTGAGGAACTCTTTGAGAGTTTGAGAGAAAAATGAGAAAGCTTGAGAGAAAGAAATGAGAGAGTTTGAGACTTTGGAGAAGGATGCAAAAGTGATTGAGTTATGGAGTGTGATGTATTTATAGGCAAATGAAGGAGTAAAGAGGGAGTTGGTTGAAGCTTCTTGAAGAAGAAAGAGAAAAAAATATCTTCTTGTGTGGTCATTCTTGGTGTGATTGAAAACATGGGTAGGCATAGGTCATAGGGTAGCTTTGAAAGACAACTTGATTGACTACATAAAATAAAATTCTTTTGACTTCTTGGGGGGAGTGATCAGAAAATTATAGGGTCAAGGGAGAGAAAATTTTATGGCCACAAGATAAAATATCTATATGTATTGTCATTCAAATGTATGGAAGAAAGTATGGAAGATATGATTGATTATGAAGCTTGATTGAAAGTTTTGAGTGACAACATAAACAATTCATTCTTTTGAATTTTTTAATGACATAAATTTCAAATGTGATCATGATGATTTGAGAGTGACAACTTTCTTGGAAAGAGAGTGTCATTGGGAAAGGGAGTGTGAATAGTGAAAATACTATTCATAGTTGCTTTTTCTTTAAAGAAAGAAAAGAATTTAGAAAAGGGTTTTAAATTTCCTTGAACAACCCTAGGTTCCAATTAGTTCTAAATAATGACTTTGACTCTAGATTAATTATGGAAATTAATTAACCTTTATTTAGAGCCTAAAATCGCCTAGGTTCTGAGTTAGATAACTCATTAAGCCCAAAATGAACTAAGTAGGGGCAAAATCGTAATTTTACTCAAAAGCTGCCCGGGACCACCGGGACTTACCCAAACCTTAAACAAACATAGTTCATGCCTTAAAATCATGGTTTTAAACCTCGGGACAAGGTCTGGGTCAAAACAGAACTTTAAAACTGTCTGAAATCTGTCACAGGGGTATTTTGGTCCCTTATGGGCAGAAATCTCAGAAATGAGGTTTTTCTGCTCCGTTAAACATTCACAATCATACAACCCCCTTCATGTAACATATGAACCCTATGAGGATGGCCAAAGCCGGCCGTCCTCGTGTTTCGGGTGAAAATGACCTCAGGGGCATTTTGGTCATTTTGAAAATTTAGCGAAATCCGGGGCGTTACATTTAGAGGCCTAACTTGTGATGGATTTACAACCCACCCTCAAGGTCCTCATCATCAAGCCATCATCTTAGTTCCACCTAGGCCATATGGCCGAATTGGTTAAAGAAAAATGAAGAGGAAAACTGAAATGAAAAGCTAAGGTAAGTTCATAATTTCATCATTTTGAGCTAAAAACACAACTCAAAGCATAGAAATAAATTTAGAAACTACTCCCTACCTAATCTGAGTTGAAGAAGAGGAAGAGAACTTGATTTCTTGAAGTGAAATGAAACAAAATCTCTTTGAAAAATTGAAGGAAGAATTCAGCCAAAGAGGAGGAAGAAAGAAAGTTTTTGGTGCTCCTAAAAACTAGTTATGAACAAAGCATTCCAAGACCACTCAAGCAAGCCTATTTATAGAAGATTTTGAGGCTTCTAATTGGCCAAAATGAGGAGGTAGTTGGCGGAATTTTGCAGGAGAAATAAGGGAGGAAAAATCATTTTAGACAAAGTTGTATGAAATTAAGGAATTATGTCTCTTATGGTGACATTTTGGCATTTTGTTTTAGTGCAACTTTTGGCAATAATTCAGCTGCATAATGGCATCAATAATTTCATCCATTACAGCCCAAAGAAGTGAAATTTGTGTGTTCCATGCATTATTTAGGTGTAGGCAAGGTATTCATGTAATTTAGAGAATTTACGGTTAAGGGCTTAAGTGAATTAGTAAGCAATTTGGGTGTTTTTGAGCAATTTTGGGTTCTAATCAATCTAAATACATAATTTTGACTCTAGATTAATATTTAGAATTTAATAAGCTTTAATTTGAGCCTAATATTGCTTAGGTTTCGGTATACGAATCAAAAATCCCGAAATTTGCAAAGCGCCCAAAAGCAGGGGGCAAAATCGTACTTTTACTTAAAAACTGCCCGAGGCCACCCGAGCTTAACCAATGGTTAATCATGGCTTAAAAACAAATTTTAAAACATTTTAGTGAGGTTCGCCTCGGTCGGCACGCACATCGAGTTAAACAACACCTTGAGGCGTTTTGGTCATTTCGCGCGTCGGAACTCAAAATTGAGATCCTTCTGCTCTATTAACACACATAATACAAACAATCCCTTATTATCATCAAAACATCCCCTTGAGAATAGGTGGGGCCCACGATCCTCATTTTCTAAGTAAAATAACTTTAGGGGCATTTTGGTCATTTTATATGTACAGAAATTCGGGATTTGCGACTCTCGCATGAATCGCTCCTAACCTCTCTTCTAATGTTATATTCCTTTATTGAGGATTGTTCGGCCTCAAATCTTATGTAATAATTACCTACAGTAATTCGGTAATTTCTAATGACAGTAAAAATTGGGGCGTTACATGATACAACATATCTATTCATGGTTTATACATCAACTCATTATTACATGCCATGATTCAAGAATAATCATTCCTAGCTCTTCTTATATTTCTAGCATATGCATCCCTAATATTTCATGTGAAACTTTATCATGCAAAAAATGAGTTCTATCTCTAGAGATCAATGTTTCATAAAATAAACATAATTATGATTCAAGAATAGTCAAACATTTCTCATTAATTTATGTCATGCAAACTCATAGATTCATGGTAAACAAGATCATGGATTCATCTCATTCAAGTAGGGAAAATGTTTATTGTATACTTTAGGCTCTGGTAATCGATTACATGAGTCTTATAATCAATTACATAGCTTCGAGTTTTAAAATAGATAAATTGAGAACTCTAGTAATCGATTGCATGAGCCTTGTAATCGATTACACTTGTTGAAATAATTTCTAGGGCTCTAAGAACATTTGAGTAATCGATTACATGGAATGGTAATCGATTACTTGAGTCCAGAATGTGTAATCAATTACATGATATTGTAATCGATTACCTAGGTCAAAAGTTCATATCTGAGTATAGAAAAACTCTCTAGTAATCGATTACTAGCACCTTCAAAATACAAAAATTTAAGTTTAAAACACTTTCTAAGTTATTTCTTCCTTCTCAAACCATTTTGAACCTTGTTCCAACACTCTTTTTGAAATTAAAATGTTTTTGTAAAGATAAATGCCCATTGTAACATCCTCCCAAGTACAACGTCATCCTTAAGTCATGACATTACACTTGAGAGTTGTTACTTATAAACTATCGGACCTTTCTTAAATAACTATAGCAAATGTTATAAGATCGCATAATAACTAGCGTAATTTGGTTAAAATATATAACAAAGAAAGATAACATTTATTGAATACATAGCTAAGTACAAAAGGAAGCTCTTCTAAGAGCTTTAATACATATATATTCTCTATTACATTTACATACACATATGCCTACAACTATATACAACATAATAACAATATCAACTACTAAACAACTGTAATTCCAAGTTCTTTCATGTAGCAGCCTCATCGCTCTCTGGATCAACCTGGAGACGACATGGGAACACAAAACACATAGGGGTGAGAATTAAACAATTCTCAGTAGGGCAACTCCCCAAAACTCACTCATACTGTCATCGTCATCGCCCCAGCCACTTCGGTTTATTAGAAAAAGAGTTATCATGCCTTTCATACCAATGGTTCATTTTTAAAGTTCCAAATCGTACTTTCGAAGTGGGTAGCTTTTAATAATCAATCACTTAATGCATATGTATTATAATGTCAAGCATCTAGTAAACCATCCTAAGCAGACATTCAAAAATAACAACCAAAACACAAGTAGAAATTTCATTCTTACAAGCATTGTCAAGTAAACTTATATGCAGAAATAATAATAAATTATGCATTCCTTTTCGTGGCCAAGGAACTTAATCTAGTGCATTTTTCTCTTTTCATTGACACAGGAAAGACTTAGTTTATATCATGCTGCAAAACTCAATTCAGTGCAACCTTCTCTCTTCATTGACATAGGAAAGACTTAGTTTATACCCAATGGGTATCTGCCGTGGACAACTCCACAATAGATAATTTATACCAAATGGTATTTATAGTGGATCACACCACATAAGGGAAATAGACTGCTTATCAAGACTGAGCTCATTCTTATACATGATCATCGGACTTTATTTTTTTCCATTTCCGAATCACACACAGTTCTATTCCTAGCCGATATGTCTACCGACTCATAATATCTCGGGGGAAGTTCCTCTTTTTGCCTTCCCCTTAATTCAATCTAAGTCTTGTTTCTATTTTTTCCATATGTCAGAATAGGCACACTCAGTGTTTTGGGAAAGTTCCTACTTTTGCCTTTCCCTCATTCAATCTAAGTCTTGTTTCTGTTTTCTCCATATGTCAAAACATGCACGATTAAAGTTCATATATTCTCTTTTGCCACATATATATATCATTCACTGTTCTTTTTCAAATGCATGCATGAGGCACATATACACATTCATTCATAATATGATTTCAATCATGCCTCAAACCATTTCTTAAAGTCACTAGCATGCATTCATATATGTCATACTTGAATCCAATGTCATTATTTCATCAACTCAAATCATCAATTCATTTTCAGCATAATGGCAAATTTCACATATCTATAGCACAAATTATTTGGCATTTAAAACCATGAAATCAAAGGCTATAAAAATTATTCAAGACACTTCAACGTGTCCCTAAGGTCTCCAAAAATTTCAGAGTTAAAAGACTTCTCTAAGTATGATAACAAAATTCAACAAAATAGGAGGCCAGAAACCTCCTATTTGCAACCAACAGCCAAAGTTCCAATCTTATTACCCTATCCAATGATCATATCAAATCATACAAAAATTCAGGGTTGGAATTTAACATTTCCTCAATATCTTATAGAAATTTCATTGGAAGAATCAATCATTTGGTATGGTAACAAAATTAGACAAACTTAGAGCTTCAGAATTGGCTGTCCAGACAACTCAAAAATAGTCTCGGTTTTTTATTTTTATAAAATAGTAAAACTAGTTTTTAGGACCCAAGAAAAATCATGGAGTTGCCTTAGGATGTTAGCTTCAACATATAATTTTAATAGGTCATAAAAATTACTACAAATACATCAGAAAATTCATGAACCATAACCTGTCCAGAAGAAATCCGAAAATCCAGCAGCATAGTCTAATATTCCTTTTGACAAAAATGATTTCTAGAATCATCCAAACACTCCACCAAAATTAATACATCAATATACATATATCATCAACCAACACAACCAAAAATATCAATTTAAATCAGTGATTAACACAAAAAAATGGATTTGAAGAAGAAGAGGTTCAAAAACCCTACTTTGGTAGCTTTAAGGATCTTGGCTCCAAAGGATGCTCCAAGATTGATTTTGCTCAACTCAAGGCCACCAAATCAGCACCAAGCCCTTCCTTAGTCAGTGATGTATGAGATACCAAGGTTAGGATTGATGAGGAATTAAAATTCCAATCGGTTAGATTTGTAGGTATTGATGTGTAGAACAAGTTTAGTGAAAGGAGTTTAGTGTTTTATCAACTCTAGGCTAGTGTTTTTGGCATTTGAAGTGAAGTTTGAGCTCTTGGACATGGAGGAACTTGATTTCCTTCTCCTTACAGCATGATGCATGAAATTTTGAGCTTCTTGAAGAAGCTTGGCTTGTGGTTGTCTTGTTATATATAAAAGAATGAGTATTATATTGCATAATTAAATGATCTTTGACCAAAGTAAGAAAAATGGATGGCTAAGATTTGGTTTGTTGGTCAAAGAATGAATCTTGATTAGCCACTTGGCTCAAGATAAGTGGCTCTCTTTAACTTGTAGAATAAATAGCTTTTACAGTGTCAAAATCGCACACCAAAATCCCATCGAACGGGTGAGATATGAGCACCCGAGTAAAATATTAATAAATGAAAGGCCATGATTAAAACTTGCTTTTCAATTTTCAATCCTTGCCATCCACTTGGCATAAAGTGGTTGATAGAGCTTACTTAGCCACTAAATAGCTTTTACGGTGTTAGAAACCGCACACCGAAATTCTACTGAACAGGCAAAACACTGTACCCGGGCAATAAGACTGTCACGACCCGACTTGGGTACGTGACCGGCACATGGGAAATCCTCATTCCCACGTAAGCCTCGTAACCTCTGAGTTTCTCTATATGCATATTTTAATATAAAACCATTTCCAAAACATCATTTCATCTCTAATAAATCATTGTTTCTACGAAAACATAATTAAAATAAACTTTAGTATAAATCTTTGAAGTCAGGAATCAAGTCATTTCAAATTCATTTCTAAACTCTGAACATATCGCTAAGGTTCAAATATATGAATTGCTCTCTATACAAAATATACATGAAACCTGTAATCATGTAAATACAAAATAATCATGATAAAATAATGCCAATCCATCCCTATGGTCCGGGACCCTGCCCGTCATGTAACTGGAGCACTCTAGTCTCTAACAAAAGCAAAATAGAATACTTCACACCAAGTGAAGCTCACCGAACAATAAATCTCTACTGCGGGGGTGGAGATGGAACAGGAGAACCCACAGTGTCTACAACACCTGTAATGGGAAAAGGGAGAGGGGTGAGTTTTATCTAAAACTCAGTGAGCAGGTCCTCACCCATAACCCTCTCATGGGACAACCAAGGAGATAGATAATCATATACAAATAATTTAAAATCGGTTGATGCAATAATATCTGGAATCATACTAATACACATGTGAAAGTAAAAGCTTTAATAGAAATTTCTCTGAAATTATAATAACAATACTCTATGAGAGAAACGAGGATCTTTACTCTATGGTTCCTCAAGAACCGAAGTATTATTCTCTATGACCCATCGGGGATCTAATGTGGACACCTAAATAGGTTTCGTTCTTTGCTCTATGAGATTGTCCTTTCGGAACAACTTGGTACCAAGGTTAACGATTGGGGTCAGCCGTTAACTTACTGTCTGTTTCTCTATAGCTAACGTATAGTCTCTAAACCAATGAACATAATATTTTTCTCTAAATCTCTATTCTAATGTTTTTCTAGGCACAACTCTAGGATTCGTAAATCATTCGTTCAAAATATTATCATGGAAATTTTGTGGAAATCTCAATTCAAGAATATAATAGTAACACTCTAGCTCTTGTGATAAAATCATTTAACAATAATGGTCCCATGAGTAGCAATAAAACAAATATTTCATGCTCTAATTAGAATTCGCAATTTTAATAATTATAACAAATCACCGGAGACTCTAGTCTCTTGAAATCCTTTCGAAGAAAAACATACCATCAAATATAAATTTATGAAATTAACTCTAGTGACCAACATAAGGGCCATAGGTTCCAAACCCACTCACCTGGAGGGGAGGGAATGGTGACGTCAACTCCAACGGAGCTCTGGGGAGAAGGAACGGTACCAACGTCTGCCATTGGAGCCATAAAACACAAGATTAGTCTCCGTTAATCTCTAGATTACTCAAACCTAACTCTAACAACATTGGGGGAGCACCCCCACTTAACAACAATGGAGACAAACAATAAACCCAAACTTTAGAATACAAAGTGAGAAGGATGGAGACAACAAAACCCATAAATCTCACCTTTAATCTCTTGGAGGAAGAAGGATTGAAGAGGATTTGTGTGAGGAAGGAGTGGGAGAGAGTTGGGAAGAGAGGGGTTTCGATTTTGGGGAAGAAATCGCGTGTTTGAAGGGTTTAAAAATGGTTGGGTGGCTCACTTTTGCAAAACGACGCGTTTTGCATTGTTTGGGTACTGCTGACACCACTATAGTGGTCTACCCCCCACTTATGACCGCTATAGCAGTCCCTAGAAGACCAAAATACTCATTGCATACTCGTATGACCGCTATAGCGGTCCCCTGGACGTCAAAATGGTAATGCCACACCCCCATGACCGCTATAGCGGTCCCATGATGTCCAAAAAGCCATGGTCATCACACTGTGACCACTATAGTGGTCCTGGACCGCTATAGCGGTGACAGTTCACCACACCAGCTGCACTAAGGGTCCTCCGGGCATTCCGGGGCTTTCCCAACAACACGGTCGGTCCCAGGGGACCCTGGGGCAAAACAGAACTTATCCACTGTCACGTATACACTGGGTATCACATTCTCCCCCCCCTTAAAAGAGATTTGGTCCCCAAATCTAAAACATACCTTGAGGAGGGAAAAGGTGCAGATATCTGATCCTCATGGCTTCCTCGGCCTCCCACGTGGCTTCCCACCGGAGTGGTCCGTCCAGATGACCTTTACTGAGGCCACTTCCTTTGAATGAAGCTTCTTGATCTGCCAATCTACGATGGCAACCGGTTCCTCTTCATATGACAAGTCCTTATCCACTTGAACCACTTGTAGGGTGAGCACGTGAGACTTATCGGGCATGTACTTCCTTAGCATACTGACATGAAACATTGAGTGTATCTCTGATAAACTGGGAGGCAGTGCCAACCTGTAGGCCACCGCTCCAACTCTCTCTAGGATCTCAAACGGGCCGATATAGAGTGGATTCAACTTTCCCCGCTTACCGAACCTCACTACTCCTTTCATGGGAGACACCCTCAGGAACACGTGATCCCCTACAGCGAACTCTAGATCTCTGCGCCGATTATCAGCATAAGACTTCTGTCTAGACTGAGTCGCCAATAACCGTTCTCTAATTAGCTGAACTTTCTCTAAGGTCTCTTGTACCAAATCTGGGCCTAGGGCCTTAGCTTCCCCAAGCTCAAACCACCCAACTGGAGATCTACAGTGTCTACCATACAACGCTTCAAACGGTGCCATCTAGATGCTAGCTTGATAACTATTGTTATACGAGAACTCTATCAGTGGCAAGTGGTCACACCAACTCCCACCGAAATCTAGCATGCAAGCTCTGAGCATGTCCTCTAAGGTTTGGATCGTTCTCTCTGATTAGCCATCTGTTTGTGGATGGAAAGCTGTGGTCAAATCCACTCGAGTCCCGAGAGCTTCTTGAAATGCTCTACAGAACCTTGAAGTAAATTGAGACCCTCTATCGGATATGATCGACACTAGCACTCCATGAAGCCGAACAATCTCATCTATGTAAAGCTGAGCACACCGAGCTACATTGAAGGTCATCTTCACCGGTAGGAAGTGAGCAGACTTGGTCATCCTGTCTACGATCACCCATATGGAATCAAAGCCTTTAGTGGTCCGAGGTAACCCGACTACAAAGTCCATGGTTATCCTCTCCCACTTCCACTCTGGGATCTCTATCTGCTGAAGCAAACCCGCAGGCTTTTGGTGCTCAGCCTTAACTTGCTGACACAACAAACACCGTGACACATAGTCACCAATGTCTCTTTTTATACTTTCCCACCAGTATAGCTATCTGAGATCTTTGTTGAACCGGGATGAATAGAATATGCTGCGCTATAGGACTTTTCCATTACTCTTTTCTTCAACTCATCCACATCAGGAACACAAAGGCGGTCCCCAAAGTGCAACACACCCTCCATGTCCACCACGAACTCTGAGCTCTCCCTTCTGCGCACATCCTCCACTAGCTTAACCAACTTGGGGTCTTCCCCTTACCGTGCCTTAATCTGCTCCACCAGAGTTGGCTGGGCTCCAATGTGAGCAAGAAAGGCTCCAAACGCATCAAGCCCAAATTGGACTCCCTCTGCCTTTAGCTTGTGGATCTTTCCTATAAACGGTTGCCTCATAGGCGCTATATGGGCCAAACTTCCCATGAACTTTCTACTCAGCGCATCGGCTAGCCTTACCCGGATGATAAGATATGGTGCAGTCGTAGTCTTTCAACAATTCCAACCATCTACGCTGCCTAAGATTCAGATCCTTTTGTTGGAAAATATACTTCAAACTCTTGTGATCAGTAAAGATCTCGCACGTCTCACCATATAGGTAGTGCCTCCAAATCTTCAAGGCAAAAACCACCGCTGCCATCTCTAGATCATGCATCGGGTAGTTCTATTCATGCCTCTTGAGTTGCCTAGATGCATAAGCCACTACTCGGCCATACTGCATAAGGACACAGCCGAGCCCGACTCTAGAGGCATCCTGAGAACAGAAACCTCCGCACTGCAGGGCAACACAAGAACAGGAGCCGTGGTCAAACAGGTCTTGAGCCTCTGGAAACTCTCTTCACAAGCATCTGACCACTAAAACTTAACTCCCTTCTGAGTTAAGTTGGTTAACGGTGCCGCTATCCTCGAGAAATCCTTAACAAACCTCTGGTAGTATCCTGCCAAACCCAACAAACTACGGATTTCTGACACTATAGCTAGCCTCGGCCACTGTTGAACTGCTTCAACCTTCTTCAGGTCAACCAGGATGCAATCCTTAGACACCATATGCCCAAGAAACGCCACTTGATCGAGCCAAAACTCATGCTTAGAGAACTTGGCTTACAACTGTTCTCCCTTAGGGTCTGCAAGACAATCCTAAGGTGGTTCTCATGCTCTTCCTCACTCCTAGAGTACACCAGAATGTCATCAATGAAGACAATCACGAAGTGGTCTAGGAATGGTTTGAAAACTCTGTTCATCAAGTCTATAAAAACTACGGGGGCATTGGTTAACCCAAAAGACATCACTAAGAACTCATAGTGTCCATAGCGTGTCCTAAAGGACGTCTTGGGTACATCTTCACCCTTGATCTTCAACTGGTGATAGCCTGACCTTAGGTCAATCTTAGAAAAACACTTAGCTCCTTGGAGCTGGTCGAATAGGTCGTCAATGCGTGGCAAGGGGTACCGGTTCTTGATTGTAACCTTGTTCAACTGCTGGTAGTCTATGCACATCCTCATAGACCCATCCTTCTTCTTAACAAACAACACTGGGGCACCCCAAGGCGAGGTACTCGGTCGGATGAACCCCTTATCAAGCATATCTTGCAACTGATCCTTCAGCTCTTTCAACTCTGTGGGAGCCATCCGATATGGGGGTATAGAGATGGGCCTAACCCCGGGCTCAAGCTCTATCCCGAACTCTATCTCTCTCTCTGGTGGCATCCCGGGTAGCTCCTCCGGAAAGACATCAGGAAACTCACAAACCACCAGCATTGACTCCAAGCTTGGTACTCTTACATCCATGTCTCTAATTGAAGCTAGAAACCCATGACTTCCTCTATCCATGAGCCTCAAAGTACTCATGGCCGATATCAAGCTGGTTGGGATCGAGCAACTAGTACCCCTAAACTCTAAAAGCTCACCTCCAGGAACATCAAACTTTACGGTTTTACTGTAGCAGTCCACCATGGCATGACATGGTGCTAGCCAATCCATGCCTACAATGACATCGAAATTTGACATATCCAACAAATGGAGGTTAGCAAACGCCTCCATCCCTCCAACCTTAACCTTACAATCCTTATAGACCAACTAAATCAGAAGGGGTTCCCCCGAGGGTATCCCCACCAGAAATGGCTTCTCTATGGTAGAAACAGGTTTCTTGAACCATGTGGCAAAGAACAGGGACACAAACGAATATGTAGACCCGGAATCAACCAATACAAAAGCCTCAAAGGAGAAAACTCTAATGATACTTGTGACAACATCGGCTAAAGCTGCTGCATCCTAGCGTGTAAGAGCAAATAGACGGGGTTGTCCCCCTCCACTCTGGCCTCTACCTCTGCCACCCGGACCTTTACCTCCAGGGCCGCGGCTCATACGCCATTTGGGCGGTAAGGCTACCACAGGTCACGACTAATAAGATCGAAGCTGGTGGGGTTCGTCGACCTCTGGCTAGATGCTCCTGATCTGAACGGACACTCCGCATGCTTGTGGCCTTGCTAGCCACAGCCATAACAAGCGAATGTGCCAATCATACACTGACCATCATGTTTTTACGCCACAAGTCCGACCTTTGGCGAAAGCTACGAATGAACCCTGGCCACTGAACTAGCTACCACCTCTGCTCTGACTATGGGAAGCAATAGGCCTGGTCGGGGCGGACTCTAAGAAGGCGGCCCTGCCGGCGTGGCTCGCTGCCGACCTGGCGGCCAGGTTCTCTGCTCGACCCAGCTCCCCCAGAGAAAGAACCGTGTGTCCTGGCCTTCTTGCCAGAATCTGATGCAGCTCTCCTGTCTGCTAAGCCAGCCTTTATTGCAATAGCCGTGTCCACTATCTGCGCATAATCCATGGTGCCCACATGTGGCTGAAGACTGAGGAACATATTTTGGGCAGTCCCTGAACGAACTGCCTAACCCGCTTTGTCTTTGATGCTAACATATTAGCAGCCGCTTGGGCTAAGTAAGTGAATCTCTCCTCATACTCCATAACTAACATACCCAACGTCATTCGGAGCCTAAGGAACTCCTCAACTATCTGAGCTCAACGGCTCTCTGAAAGGTATCTCCTCAGGAACGCTGCTCAGAATTCCTCCCAGGAGGGTGGCTCAGAGTCGCCACGCCCCTGAAGGAACTCGTCGTGCCATATACCAGCCTAGCCTCCCAGCTAGAAGCCAGCCAACTCAACTGCCCTTTTAGAAGAGCAATGAATAACCCGGATGATCTTCTATACCTCTCAGAGGAATGTCTAAGGATCCTCCATCGTGAAATGGCCCTGGAAAGTGGGTGGATCCAACCTCCGGAAGCGCTCTAACGCTGAGTCATCTGGATCTCTAACTAGTGCCTGCACCGGGGGTGTCTGTGCCGGTGGTGGCTGAATGGGAGGTGTTTGGACTGGGGGTGGTTGAGTGCCAGCCTCAATCTGCCTGGTCAACGCCCCTATGAGGGCTGCCAAGGCTTGCTCTAGTGCCCTAAAACGGGCCTCTGAAACTGAAGATCCGCTGCTACGACGGCGTCAGTGAAAAGAACAAGAACGACGTAGAGGAGGCATACTGAATCTAACAAACATGAACACGGAGATAAGACATGGATCTTGAAAGGAAGGCAAGACTCTAACTCTGAACTTAGACATGACTGACCACTCTAAAAGCCTCAAGTAACGCTTCGTTAATGTAAATGGGCGTGCTTCCATTTACAAAAACACCATGCTACTTGTGGACACTTGCTCCAGTGACATGCAGGGAAACCTAGCCCTCGAATACCACTTTGTCACGACCCGACTTGGGCACGTGACCGGCACATGGGGAATCCTCATTCCCACGTAAATCTCGTAACCTCTGAGTTTGTCTATATGCATATTTTAATATAAAACCATTTACAAAACATCATTTCATCTCTAATAAATCATTGTTTCTATGAAAACATAATTAAAATAAACTTTAGTATAAATCTCTAAAGTCAGGAATCGAGTCATTTCAAATTCATTTCTAAACTCTGAACATATCGCTAAGGTTCAAATATATGAGTTGCTCTCTATACAAAATATACATGAAACCTGTAATCATGTAAATACAAAATAATCATGATAAAATAATGCCAATCCATCCCTATGGTCCTGGATCCTGCCCGTCATGTAACTGGAGCACTCTAGTCTCTAACAAAAGCAAAATAGAATACTTCACACCAAGTGAAGCTCACCGAACAATAAATCTCTACTGCGGGGGTGGAGATGGAATAGGAGAACCTGCAACATCTACAACACCTGTAATGGGAAAGGGAGAGGGGTGAGTTTCATATAAAACTCAGTGAGTAGGTCCTCACCCATAACCCTTTCATAGGACAACCAAGGAGATAGATAATCATATACAAATAATTTAAAATCGGTTGATGCAATAATCTCTGGAATCATACTAATACACATGTGAAAGTAAAAGCTTTAATAGAAATTTCTCTGAAATTATAATAATAATACTCTATGAGAGAAACATGGATTTTTACTCTATGGTTCCTCAAGAATCGAAGTATTATTCTCTATGACCTATCGGGGATCTAATGTGGACACCTAAATAGGTTCCGTTCTCTACTCTATGAGATTGTTCTCTCAGAACAACTTGGTACCAAGGTTAACGATCGGGGTCAGCCGTTAACTCACTGTCTGTTTCTCTATAGCTAACGTATACTCTCTAAACCAATGAACATAATATTTTTCTCTAAATCTCTATTCTAATGTTTCTCTAGGCACAACTCTAGGATTCATAAATCGTTCGTTCAAAATATTATCATGGAAATTTTGTAGAAATCTCAATTCAAGAATATAATAGTAACACTCTAGCTCTTGTGATAAAATCATTTAACAATAATGGTCCCATGAGTAGCAATAAAACAAATATTTCATGCTCTAATTAGAATTCACAATTTTAATAATTATAACAAATAAGCGGAGACTCTAGTCTCTTGAAATCCTTTCGAAAAAAAACATACCATCGAATATAAATTTATGAAATTAACTCTAGTGACCAATATAAGGGCCATAGGTTCCAAACCCACTCACCTAGAGGGGAGGGAATGGTGACGTCAACTCCAACGGAGCTCCGGGGAGAAGGAACGGCACCAACGTCTGCCATTGGAGCCACAAAACACAAGATTAGTCTCTGTTAACCTCTAGATTACTCAAACCTAACTCTAACAACATTGGGGGAGCACCCCCACTTAACGACAATGGAGACAAACAATAAACACAAACTTTAGAATATAAAGTGAGAAGGATGGAGACAACAAAACCCATAAATCTCACCTTTAATCTCTTGGAGGAAGAAGGATTGAAGAGGATTTGTGTGAGGAAGGAGTGGGAGAAAGTTGGGAAGAGAGGGGTTTCGATTTTGGGGAAGAAATCCCGTGTTTGAAGGGTTTAAAAATGGTTGGGTGGCTCACTTTCGCAAAACGACGCGTTTTGCACTGTTTGGATACTGCTAACGCCGCTATAGCGGGGTATGACTGCTATAGCGGTCTAGCCCCTACTTACGACCGCTATAATGGTCCCCAGAAGACCAAAATACTCGCTGCACACTTGTATGACCGCTATAGCGGTCCCCTAGATGTCAAAATGCTAATGCCACACCCCCATGACCGCTATAGCGGTCCCATGACGTCCCAAAAGCTTCGGTCATCACACTGTGACCGCTATAGCGGTGACAATTCACCACACCAGATACACTAAGGGTCCTCCAGGCATTTTGGGGCTTTCCCAATAACACGGGTGGGTCCTAGGGGACCCTGGGGCAAAATGGAACTTATCTACTGCCACGTATACACTGGGTATCACAAAGACATTGCCTGAAAATTAATTCTAAGTATAAAATCCTCATTTTTAACTATTTCTAATCTCAATCCTGTAATTTCTTAGTTTCGGGCACTTCCAGGTCCCAATTCTAGGGTTTCGGCTATCCTGACAGGCCCATGGTGCCCACGAGGTTACTATTCATGATTTTTTTTTTTTTTACAAATCCGTTGGATCGCCCTTATCATTTCTAAAACTATCAAATTTTTGAAATCACGGCTAGTAAAGCCCAAATTAATTTTTAAATAATTTTTAGGGTGTTACACCCATGGTTTCAAGATTAAGTTGAAAGAGTTAAGTCTTGAGCCTTAGATCTTTAGGTGATGACATAAACATAAACATGCTAATGCAAGTCTCATTTTAATCTTAGTATTAATAAGTGATGGCAAGGAAAATAAATGTGCAAGGCTTGAAAATAAACATGAGAATGCAAGTTCATTCTTAATCTTTAAGTTTAGGTGATGGCTTGAAATATAAACATGCTAGACAAGAAATGTAAACATGAAATGCAAGTTCATTTCTTATCTTTAGGCTTTAGGTGATGACTTGAACAACAACTATGATATGCAAGTTCAATTCTTTATTTTAGTGCTCTAGGCCCCTTAGAGTTTTCACTCTAAATCAACAATCAACTTTAAGGTTGAAATAGGTAGGCTTTGAGATTAATTATTATGGTGATAGCAAGGAGAATAAACATGAATGCAACCATTTCTTATCTATTTGTGTGCTAAGCTCAAGATTACTCTTACTTTGCTAAAAATCTCTTTAAAAGTGAAACCTTCAAGCTTTAGAGGTCAAACAAGTGATGGTTTTGCAACCAACACTCCAGATCCTCATCATCAAACCATGATTTCTTTATTGTATAGGCCACTGGGGCCAAAACCAAAAAGAGAAAAAAGGAATAGGAAAAACCAAAAGAAAGTAGAGAAGAAAGAAGCATCAACATAGCATCATTTCAAACCATAAGTTTAAACAATACAAGAAGGAAGAAGATAACTCCCTACCTTGGATGTGTCTTTTGGTTGGAAGAGGGTTTGGTCTTGGAAAGAGAAGAGGAAAAAGAACTCTTTGGGATTAAAGAAGAAAAGCTTGGAGTTGCAAGAATGAGCAAAGTTCTTGTAAGCTTCCTTAGATGCCTATTTATAGGAAAATGAAACATAAAAGGGTGAAAGTGGGGGAAGATGGTCGGCCAAGGGGGACAGGGAGAGAGGGAAAATATCTTTTCCAACGTGTCATTCAGAGGCATGGCTCAAGGCATGGTGAAGTATGGTGCAAAGCATGGTAAGGTATGGCTCAAAGTATGGTTATTTATGTGTAAAAATAAATCACCATGTGATGAAAAATGGTGAGGAGGTGGTCGGTTCTTGTGGAAGCTTTACGGGGGATATTTTGTCATTTCATTTGTCTTATGACTTGGTTTAGGGAATGGGTTTGATTAGGTAATTGATTAGGAGTTTATAAGTAAGTGTTTAGGTGAGGCAATGGGTAATTAAGGATGTCAAGACATGATTAGGGAGTGCTCTTACTTCATTAGGGAGATTAAAACTCATTTTAAAGTGTAAACAATTGTAGACACAATTCCTTAATTTAAGGAATTTTAGAGAGAAAACACTATTCAAGATTCCATCACTTGGAATCTTGAGTTTTAAGAAGAGATTTAAGTTTAATCTAAGCAATTTTAGGTTTTAATTAACTTTAATAAATTATTTCGACTCTAGATTAATTATGGAAATTAATTAATCTTTGATTAGAGCCTAATATTGCTTAGGTTTGCTTAATTTCATTATTAGGCCCATAATGCACAAAGCAAGGGCAAAATTGTAATTTTGCACAAAAACTAGTCGAGACCATCGGGACTTAAACAGACATGCCCAGACTCATAAAAATGTCATTTAAAACCTTTGGGTGAAGTTCAGGCTCAATCGGCTCATCAGTTAGCGTTAAATAGCCACAGGGGCGTTTTGGTCATTTAGTGCATCAGAACTCAAAAATGAGATTCTTTTGCTCTATTAGCATACATACCACACATAATCCCCTTTTAACATTGAGCTGACCCTTCAAGGACTGCTGGGTCGGTTGTCCTTGAATCCCGGGTGAAAAATGACCTCAGGGGCATTTTGGTCATTTTTGCTCAGATAGAAAAATCAGGGTGTTACTGCTAGGATGATGGCGATGACATTATGATTATGTATTTTGGGGATGTCCTACTAAGGATCATATAATTCTCACCCCTATATGTTCATGTTTCCGTGTCTTCTCCAGGTTGACTTAGAGAACTATGGAGCTGCTATACAGAAGGAAACCGGATTCCACGTACGATGTCATGACTTAAGGATGAGATTGTATTTGGGAGGATATTACAAAATGGTATTAGAGTAGTTCATCCTAGTAGGACCTTGAGGGGTAGACTAGTAGGACCTTAGTGAATGTCATCATTATAATTCTATATATGTGGGCGACTGCTAGTTGGGTGTCACGACCCAATTTGGGCACATGACCGGCACGTGAGGAATTCTTATTCCCACGTAAGCCTCATGACCTTTGAGCTTCTCTATATGCATAATTTAATATAAATATGTTTATAAAACATAATTTTATCTCTAATAAACCATTGATTCCATGAAAACATAATCATAATCAAACTTTAACATAGATTTCTGATGTAATAAAATCAATCATTTCTATTTCAAACACTAAACATATCATTGAGGTTCAAAATGTATGAGTTGCTCTCTATACAAAATATACATAAAATCTATAATCATGTAGATACACAATAATCATGATAAAACAATGCTAATCAATCTCTATAGTCCGAGATTTTGCCCCGTCATGTAACTGGAGCACTTTATGGAAATCTTAATTCAAGGTATAATAATAATACTCTAGCTCTTGTGATAAAATCATTTAACAATAATGGTCCCATGAGTTTGCAATAAAATGAATATTTCATGCTCTAGTTGGAATTCGCCATTTCAATAATTATAACAAATCAAATGGAGACTCTAATCTTTTGAAATGTCTTCTAAACCATACAATCAACAATAATTCGGGGGAAATTAGCTCTAATAACCAACATAAGTGTTATGAAAGAATACTATGAAAAACTAAATTGCAAGACACAAAAAAACACCATGGAAGAAGATCACACACACACCAGAATTACGTGGTTCACTCACATTCTTGTGTGAGCTACATCCACGGGCAGAAGAGTATGGTTTCCTTTAATGAATCTTGAAAGAATTACAGATGAGAATCACTCACTCTCACTCTCATACATCAACTGAACTAACATCTTGTTCATATGGCTTCACAGCCTTTTTATATCAACTAGAAATGAGTGAAATGGTTGTAACTTAATAGTTAACAACCAACTAACAGACTTCACTCTTAACAGAAAAATAACCAAGTTAGTTAGTTAGAGTTCTCAAGCCATAAGTCAACAAATCTCCACCTTAGATTGAGGAACTTCTATTACAAAAAACAGATCACATACTCTCTTCTACTGCCATTTCATAATTGTTATTTCCAGCAATCAACATTAAGCAAATCCAAGCAATGCATGAATTTGCTTCTAGGGACAGGCTTGGTAAACATATCTGCAGGGTTCTCCTTAGTGTCGATCTTCTGAACCTTTACCCTTGATTCAGTTCGAATAAAATGGTACCTCACATCTATGTGTTTAGTCTTCTCATGATGGACTTGATCCTTGGCCAGAAAAATAGCACTAAGGCTATCACAGAAAATTACAGCCTTGTCTTGAGGAAATCCTAGATCAGTGATTAATCCCTTTAACCAGATTCCTTCCTTGGCAGCTTCAGTTAATGCCATGTATTATGCTTCAGTTGTTGATAAGGACACTATTGGTTAAAGAGTGGCTTTCCAGCTTACAAGGCATTTGCCAATGGTAAAGGCATATCCGGTTACAGATTTTCTGGCATCCAGATCAGTGGCATAATCTGAATCTGAATAACCTGTTAAATGTAGGTCTGGATTTGTACCATAGATGAGACCAACATCAATGGTCTCCTTTAAGTACCTAAGTATCCTCTTGATTGCTTGCCAATGTTCCTTTCCTGGTCTTCCCATATATCTACTGACCACACTTACAGCTTGAGCTAAATCAGGTCTTGTGCAAACCATTGCGTACATAAGAGTTCCAACAGCATTTGCATATGGTACTTTGGCCATATATTCCATTTCAGATTTTGATTGAGGTGCACAAGCTTCAGAAACACGAGTATTGCTAGTTAGAAGTGTGCTGTCTGGTTTTGCTGTGGTCATGCCAAACCTTGTTAGGATTTTCTGAATGTAATCTGTAACACCCTAGTAATTAACCAGATACACCTAGGTTGAATCTGATTAATGACTAGACTTTACTCCTTGCTTTGGTTCTTTCTTCATAATTTGAAAATACTTAGTGAAATTACGAGTCATTTTTTTTTTAAACACATAATTGAAAACGTGAGCCGAGTACAACGTGAACGAGTAAGCGGAGTATAATAAGACGTTTAAGAATATATCACATCATATCACTTAGGCTCCATCATATAACATCCATAAGCACATTATAGCATATATTTACATACAATAACCTCACTCAAAGGGTGGGTTATGTTCATACATCATTATCTTATGCAAACCCATAAAAGAAAATATACTTAAGGAAATACATGCCCCTAAACTAGATAACTCCATAAGCCGCGAAGGTTATCCTAAAACTACGGTGCATGATCACACATAAATCTACTAAGAACCCTCTATGGCCCTTTGTCACGGAAATGGGGAATAAATCCGATCCACTGATGAGCTCCCTCGGGAGGGCACACACGAGATGCACCAAGCTGGGGTCGCATGGACGACCTTCTTGCTAACCTCGGCTGAACAACTGTTTCCTCACTACCCTCTCTTACACGTGTGGGAGTAGGAGCAGAGCTCTCACAATATACATGAGTAGGAGTGTCCTCTGAAGGATCAGTTTCAGAATATCTCGTCTCGGGAACATACTCTGGAAATCCATGGACAGCAGATGAAGCGGGATAAGAACGTAACATCCTTTCATCAAGTGGACGTGCATGTTCGAAAACCATTTCATCGCTATAGGGAGAAGTAGGAGAAAATCGACAACTAGGGACAGGATGTGCAAATGGACGACCTATGTAAATAAAAACACGAACTGCGCACCTCCCTTCAAAATGATATGAGCGATGCACCGGATCATAGTGAAATTCCCAAGTAGGGGTATCAACGAACAGGACGAATGTCGCCATCTGAATCTGGTGACAATGACAGAAATAAAGAAAAGGGAGTGAGAATCTTGCTAAAGAATTCTCAGTAAGGTACCTCCTTCTACAGTGTCATCATCAAAGTCCCCAGGAACCTCGGGATTATTCTAAAATAGTGAGCATGCAAAGATTCATTTTAAGTTCGGACAAATACTTAACCGAGGTTCGTCAATTTTTAATCATGCGTCTTATAATGCATCATAATCTTAACATGTCATATTTACAATGAACTTTTCCTTTATCATTATATCATTTTCCTCATCATCATTATCAAATAACATGCATAAAAGAACGTCATATAATATTAGTTACATGTGGACATAGTGCACATATTTCATTTCTTTAGTGCCTAAAATCTTATCATCATCATTTTTTTCCTTAGGCCACCCTATACTCCACCCTTTTGGGAGTAATTTAGGTTATGAGCTCATACTTTACTAGTCGTCACTAGCATATACTTATCCCTTTTGATAAGCTAAAGTCCCGACTCTACCCTTTTGAGAGAACGGGTTAGGGGGCTAAAATCACCTTTTCACCACCTAAGTCTGATGGTTCCAAAGGATCATTTTCTTATAAGTTTAAGTCACCATTAAATCTTTGCATGTTATATCATAATACAATTCATAAACATCATAACATTTTCTCATTTATAGTCTTAAGCTAGAATAATATATATCAACTGTAATCATGGATATGGGAGATTCCCAGGAAAGAGGGGTGGGTCACAATGGACACACTTAAATACCAAGTCTTTCCTTAGCCAGAACCTTTCCAAATTACACTTTTACAATGATACACTTTCTTCTAGCAACAAAGGTAAATTTTACATAATAAAGAACATTTCATGTATAAGCATTCTCATTATTTGCAACAGCAACTATAACATGCAAGCCAGGAAATCATTCAATAAGCATCCAATCCTTACATAGAATTATCAATTATAGAACTAATTAGTTACTAAACCAATTATGAATCATTCTCTTAACAATAAACCATAATTATCACAATTTCAATCATATCAAATCATTATCACACATTGATACTAAACTCAGATCAGTGGCCGAATCATGAACCTCATGCAATTACATAGAATCATATTTTAAGTGCATATAAATTACTAGTTCCCCGTAAAATCCTTGCAAAGCCTTAAAACTCATTTAGAAACTAGTTCTTTTGTCAAATTTGGGAGGATCTTCACAATTAAAATTCTCACTTAAGATAAAAGGAGTAAGTCTTGAGCTTTAGAGATTTAGGTGACATCTTAGAATTATAAACATGCTATGCAACCTTATTTTAATCTTATCTTTATAAGGTGATAGCTTGGAATTATAAACATGATATGCAATTCCATTTCTTTATCTTTAAGATTTAAGGTGATGACTTGAAAATTAAACATGATGCAAGAACTTGAAATATAAACATGATACAAGAAACTGGAGCGGTGGTAATCCGTACAGGACCTGTAGAGGAAGAAGAGAATATTAAGAAACCGGAGCGGCGGTAGTCCGCACAGGACCAGTAGAGGGAGAAGAGATTATTAAGAAACCGGAGCGGCGGTAGTCCTTACAGGACGATAGAGGGAGAAGAGAATTATTATTACATCTTTTTAAGCTCCAATCTCAAGACTTTTTAAAGAATAAATTCTTTAACTCCAATAATCATATTTCTTTGCTTGTGATACATGGGCAAGTCTTTGAGCTCTAGGATCTTTAGGTGATGGCATAAAATAAACATGCCATGCGTTGATTCTTTTAGCCATTATAAAATATAGTGAGAGCATAAATTAAATATGAGATGCAACCTCTTTATTATCTTGAAAGATTAAGTGATGACTTGAAACATAAACATGAAATACAAGCTTGGAATTTAAACATGAGAAATGCAAGTTCATTTATTCATTCTTGAAAATTTAGTGATGACATAGAAG
The DNA here is from genome assembly GCA_031216125.1 of Dalbergia cochinchinensis. Lineage (NCBI taxonomy): Eukaryota > Viridiplantae > Streptophyta > Magnoliopsida > Fabales > Fabaceae > Dalbergia > Dalbergia cochinchinensis. Next base: position 25,454,045 of record CM062375.1, on the reverse strand, counting down.
GTAAACATGGTTATGCAAAGCATAAACTTAATCATGGATGCAAATTCATTTTGTTTCTTTACTAGAGCTCCTTCAAGACTTTAAAAGAATTATAAATTCAACCCAATACATATCTTAACAAGAAATAAAACATAAAAGGAAAAAATACATCTTTCAAGTTCTAAACTAAAAATCTTTGTTTTAGCATCATAAAGCATTATTCTTTAAAGTTTTGCATCAAGTGGAATTTTCAAGCTTTAGAGGCCTAACTTGTGATGGATTTACAACCCACCCTCAAGGTCCTCATCATCAAGCCATCATCTTAGTTCCACCTAGGCCATATGGTTGAATTGGTTAAAGAAAAATTGAAGAGGAAAACCAAAATGAAAAGCTAAGGTAAGTTCATAATTTCATCATTTTGAGCTAAAAACACAACTCCTCAAAGCATAGAAATAAATTTAGAAACTACTCCCTACCTAATCTGAGTTGAAGAAGAGGAAGAGAACTTGGTTTCTTGAAGTGAAATGAAACAAAATCTCTTTGAAAAATTGAAGAAAGAAATCAGCCAAAGAGGAGGAAGAAAGAAAGTTTTTGGTGCTCCTAAAAACTAGTTATGAACCAAGCATTCCAAGACCACTCAAGCAAGCCTATTTATAGAAGATTTTGAGGCTTCTAATTGGCCAACATGATGAGGTAGTGGACGGAATTTTGCAGGAGAAATAAGGGAGGAAAAATCATTTTAGACAAAGTTGTATGAAATTAAGGAATTATGTCTCTTATGGTGACATTTTGGCATTTTGTTTTAGTGCAACTTTTGGCAATAATTCAGCTGCATAATGGCATCAATAATTTCGTCCATTACAGCCCAAAGAAGTGAAATTTGTTTGTTCCATGCATTATTTAGGTGTAGGCAAGGTATTCATGTAATTTAAAGAATTTACGGTTAAGGGTTTAAGTGAATTAGTAAGCAATTTGGGTGTTTTTGAGCAATTTTGGGTTCTAATCAATCTAAATACATAATTTTGACTCTAGATTAATATTTAGAATTTAATAAGCTTTAATTTGAGCCTAATATTGCTTAGGTTTCGATTATACGAATCAAAAATCCCGAAATCGCAAAAGCCAAAACAGGCAAAATCGTACTTTCACTTAAAAACTGCCCGAGGCCACCCGAGCTTAACCAATGGTTAATCATGACTTAAAAACACATTTTAAAACATTTTAGTGAGGTTCGGGCTCAGTCGGCACGCACATCGGAGTTACAAATGACAGGGCGTTTTGGTCATTTCGGGCGTCGGAACTCAAAATTGAGATCCTTCTGCTCTATTAACATACATAACACAAACAATCCCTTATTATCCTCAAAATATCCCCTTGAGAATATGTGGGGCCCACGATCCTCATTTTCTGAGTAAAATAACTTCAGGGGCATTTTGGTCATTTTATACGTACAGAAATTCGGGATTTGCGACTCTCGCATGAATCGTTCCTAACCTCTCTTCTAATGTTATATTCCTTTATTGAGGATTGTTCGGCCTCAAATCTTATGTAATAATTACCTACGGTAATTCGGTAATTGAGTAATTTCTAATGACAGTAAAAATTACAGTAAAAATTGGGGCGTTACATAATCTCTTTGGCATAGAAATAGTTTCTTCTGATTTCTGTCTCTATATATTTCCATACCTAAGATTTTTCTTGAAGCCCCTAAGTCTTTCATATCGAATTCAGAATGGAGAAGAGATTTCAGCTCCTAAATTTTAGTTTTGTCTTGAGATGCAATGAGCATATCATCTACATATAATAGTAGATAAGTGTTTGATCCTTTCTCCACCTTGCTGTGATAAAGACATGAATCATAAGGACTTCTACAGTAGCCATTTGAGGTCATGAATTGATGGAATCTTTTGTACCATTCATTGTCTTGGAGATTGCTTCAAACCATAGAGAGATTTTTTCAGTTTGCAAACCAGATTTTCTTTGCCTTATTCTTCAAAACCTTCATGTTGCTTCATGAAAATTTCCTCCTCAAGATCTCCATGTAAGAATGCTGTTTTAACATCTAATTGCTCTAGTTCCATGTCTAGATTGGTAACCAAAGCAAGGAGAACTCGGATTGAAGTGTGCCTAATTACAGGGGAGAAAATTTCATTATAATCAATCCCTTCCTTTTGATTATAACCCTTAGCAACAAGCCTTGCCTTAAACTTGACTTGTTAGGTTCTTATGCTGGCTTCTTCTTATAGATCCATTTGCATCCCAATAGTCTCCTTTCTTCAGGTAGTTTAACAAGCTCCCATGTTTTATTTTTCTGCAGTGATTCAATTTCCTCATGCATGGCAGTGACCCATTTATTTGATTACGAGCAATTAATGACTTCATGGTAGCTTCTTTGGTTCTATTTGGATCAATTACCTCAGCAACTTGAAGGGCATATGAAGTCATGTCTTCAAAACCATACCTCTCAGGAGGTCTTATATTCCTTTGAGATTTTCTAATAGTAGTTTCAGTTTGAGGAGTAAGTGTTATGAAAGAATACTATGAAAAACTAAATTGCAAGACACAAAAAACACCATGGAAGAAGATCACACACACACCAGAATTACGTGGTTCACTCACGTTTTTGTGTGAGCTACATCCACAGGCAGAAGAGTATGGTTTCCTTTAATGAATCTTGAAAGAATTATAGATGAGAATCACTCACTCTCACTCTCATACATCAACTGAACTAACATCTTGTTCATATGGCTTCACAGCCTTTTTATATCAGCTAGAAATGGTGAAATGGTTGTAACTTAATAGTTAACAACTAACTAACAGACTTCACTCTTAATAGAAAAATAACCAAGTTAGTTAGTTAGAGTTCTCAAGCCATAAGTCAACAATAAGGGCCATAGGTTCCAAACCTACTCACCTGGAGGGGGAGAGTGGTGACGTCAACTCCAACGGAGCTTCGAGAAGGTGGAATTGCACCAATGTCTGCCATTGGAGCAACAAAACACAAGATTAGTCTCCAACAGTCTCTAGATTACTTAAACATAACTCTAACAATATTGGGGAAGCACCCCCACTTAACAACGATGGAGACAAACAACAAACCCAAACTCTAGGTTACAAAGAGGAAAGGAAAGAGACAACAAAACCCATAAATCTCACCTTTAATCTCTTGGAAGGAAGAAAAATTGGAGTGGATTTGTGTGAGAAAGGATTGGAAGAGGTTGAAGAGGGATAGGGATCGGTTTTGAGGTGAAATCCCGAGTTGGGATGTTTAAAAAGGGTTAGGGGTCTTACTTATGTGAAATGACACGTTTTGCACTGTTTCTGGACTTCTGACACCCCTATAGCGGCCTATAACCACTGTAGAGGTCCTACCCCCAAAAGCTCCTCTGGCTCTGTCACTTATGACCGCTATAGCGGTCCTCAGGGGACAAAACATGGTGCTACCACCAATTGTGATTGCTATAGTGGTCCTGGACTGCTATTGCAGTGATAGTTCACCAGATTTTGCTGCATAAGGGTCCTTCATGCATCTTGGGACTTCCCAGCAACATGGATGGGTCTCAAGGGACCCTGGGGTAGTACGAAACTTACCCAACAACACGTGTACCTTGGGTATCACATTCTAGGAGATTTGGTCCCCAAATCTTAAAATATACGTTGAGGAGGGAAGAGGTGTGGATACTTGATCCTCATGGCTTCCTCGACTTCCTACATGGCTTCCTCACTAGAGTGGTTCTTCCAAATGAGTTTCACTGAGGTCACATCCTTTGAGCAAAGCTTCTTGATCTGTCGATCCACGATGGCGACCGGTTCCTCTTCATACGACAAGTCTTTATCAACTTGAACCGGTTGTGAAGTGAGCACGTGAGATTTATCAGGCATATACTTTCTGAGCATGCTGACATGAAACACTGGGTGTATCTCTGATAAATTGGGAGGCAGTGCCAACCTGCAGGCCACTGTTCCAACTCTCTCTAGAATCTCAAATGGGTCAATATGGCATGGATTTATCTTTCCCCACTTACCAAACCTCACTACTCCCTTCATGGGAGACACCCTCAGAAACACGTGATCACCTACAGCAAACTCTAAATCTCTGCATTGGTTATCAGCATAAGATTTCTATCTAGACTGAACTGCCAATAACCTTTCTTTGATCAATTGGACCTTCTCTAATGTCTCATGTACCAGATTTGGGCCTAGGATTTTAGCTTCCCCAAGCTCAAACTACCCAACTGGAGATCTACAGCGTTTACCATACAACGCTTCAAATGGTGCCATCTAGATACTAGCTTGGTAACCGTTGTTATACGAGAACTCTATTAGTGGCAAGTGGTCACACTAACTCTCACCGAAGTCTAACTCACAATCTCTGAGCATGTCTTCTAAGGTCTGGATTGTTCTTTTTGACTGGCCATCTGTCTGATGATGGAAAGCTGTGGTCAGGTCCACTCGGGTCTCGAGAGCCTCCTGGAATGCTTTCCAGAACTACGAAGTGAACTAAGACCCTCTGTTTGATATGATCGACACCGACACACCATGGAGCCGAACAATCTCATCTATGTAAAGCTGAGCATATTGAGTTGCACTAAAGGTCATCTTCACCAATAGAAAGTGAGTAGACTTAGTCATTCTATCCATGATCACCCACATGGAATCGAAACCTTTAATGGTCTGAGGTAACCCGACTATAAAGTCCATATTGGTTATCCTTTCCCACTTCTACTCTAGGATCCCTATCTACTGTAACAAGCCTGTAGGCCTTTGGTGCTCAACCTTAACTTGCTGACACACCAAACATCGTGCTATATAATCACCAATGTCTCTCTTCATGCCTTCCCACCAGTGTAGCTGTTTGAGATCTTGGTACATCTTTGCTGAACTGGGGTGAATGGAGTATGTTGCACTATGAGACTCTTCCATTACTCTTTTCCTTAACCCACCTACATTGGGCACACATAGATGGTCCCCAAAGTGCAATACACCCTCCGCATCCACCATAAACTTTGGGCTTTCTCCTTTGAGCACTTCTTCCATAAGCTTAACCAACTTGGGGTCTTCCCCCTACCATGCCTTAATCTACTCCACTAGGGTTGACCGGGCCATAATGTGAGCAAGAAAGGCTCTGGTCCTATCAAGCCAGAACTGGATTCCCTTTGCCTCTAGCTTATGGATCTCTTCTATCAATGGCTGCCTCAAAGCCATTATATGGGCTAAGCTGCCCATGGACTTCCTGCTTAAGGCGTCAGCTACCATATTAGCATTGCTTGGATGAAAAGATATGGTGCAGTCGTAGTCCTTCAACAACTCTAACCATCTACGGTGCCTGAGATTCAGATCCTTCTACTGGAAAATATACTTCAAACTCTTGTGATTAGTAAAGATCTCACACGTCTCCCTATATAGGTAGTGCCTCCAAATCTTCAAGGCAAAAACTACTACTGCCATCTCTAGGTCATGCATCGGGTAGTTTTGTTCATGCCTCTTGTGTTGCCTAGATGCATAAGCCACTACTCGGCCATGCTGCATGTTACATCCTAATATCATGCTTAGGACGCATTTAAGTTGAATATTAGTCATTACTCTTTTGTTCCAGATTTTAACTCAAACTCTTAAAAAAATACCTTAGTGAAAATATGGATAATTTTTTTTTCATTATTGTTTAAAATACAAAACGTGAGCTATGCATGCTAAGTAACTAATGTCGTTCGTCTTACTTATAAATAAGAAAGGATAAAGACAAGTCACAAATACATACAACATCACAATATATATATAGACCATGAAATATCACGACATAAAAAATATTAACACATTAGAATTATATCATAATAGTGATGTCCTCTAAACATGGAGGGCATTAGTACACATCCATCAAGAGGCTAAAGCACAAGCAGATAAAAAGGGCATGATCACCCTAAAGCCAATATCCAAGGGAAACTATCTTCATACTCCCATTGCGACCTTCTTGATCCCTTTTGAAATGCAACTCCCTCGCCCGCATCTTAGAGAAATTCACGAGCTAGGCCATCATCCTTGTCTAGAGACGACACGAAAGAAAGAAAAAGGGATGAGAAACTTATATAAGATTCTCAATAGGGCTTCCTTATTCTAATGCAAATGTCATCATAATTTTCCCCATGAAACTCAGGTTTCATTATGAAAAGGGTGAGCATATATATAGAGTTCATTTATTAAATTCCAAATACCATTAGCCGAGGCCCATATCTTTTAGCATAAGTCTTAATGTCATGAATGCAACAGATATCTCATGTATGCATGGTAGTGCCTCTAGTTCATAAGTAACATATGCAATTTAGCATAAGTATACTCGTAATCATGAATTTGTAACATACAAAACCAAAACACAAGACAAGGCTAATTATATAAACATAAGTTAAACTGAAGAACTAAACCACATCACATGAGTAAGCACACCAAATATACATATTTATTTTACTCTTTTAGGTGACTTAGTATTCGAATTATGTGATTGAGTGACAAGTAAATGAATGCATGATATAACAAACCTGATGAGTCATATAACATTTAGCATGCATGGGAAAGGCAGGAAAACCTGTGATAATTTACTTTCTCATAGTAGAACTCTCAAGTTCCTTTCTTAACAACCATCCTCTTACGTAACCACCTCAAACCAACCATCTCACCTTGTAACATCCTAATCTTAACCCAATACTCCTAGAACATATTTAGGTTAAACATTAGTCTATTACCATTTTAGTCCTATTCTTTAAAACCTTTCATTAAAATACTTAGCGGAAAATACGAATAAATTTTTCTTTTTGAAACTTGAAAGCAAAATGTGAGCCGCACGCTAACCTAATGTTTGTCGTAACCATAACATGCAAGGAAAGTAATCACACTATTCATAATCATGAAACATAGTATTATACATAACAATCATAATATCATTACATCTTCATATATACATAATTTACTAGCATCCTTGTAACTTCATTTATATCAAAACATGCCCATATGTATATGAAGTGATCCTTATCCACCTGTGAGGTTGGATAAGTGTCAACCCAAAAGCTAAGCTATCTATGCTCCCACAGCGACCCTCTGCTCCATTTGCTAGTGTGACCCTTGTAACATCCTTCCAAGTACAACATGATTTTTAAGTCATAACATCGTACTCAAGAAGTTTTTACTTATAAATTAACGGACCTTTCTTAAATATCTATAGCAAGTTTGATTGAATTATGAAGTAACTAAATTGTAATTTTATTAACATATATGACTAAGAAACAAACATTTATTGATTGTAAGGTTGAGTACAAAAGGAAGCTCTTCTATGAGCTTTAATACACATCTAGTTCCTGTTATAAATACAGACATAAACATATGACTAAGTACAGTCTGTACAAACTTTAGCTGTAAACTACTGCAAATCCGATTTCCTTTCATAAAGTAGCCTCCTTATTCTCGGGATCAACCTGGAGACGACACGGGAACACAAACACATAGGGGTGAAAGTTCTAAAATTCTCAGTAGTTAACTCCCCAATTACACAATCATAATGTCATCGTCATCGCCCCGGCCACTTTGGTTTATTAAGAAAGTGTGAGCATGCAATATATATATATCAAAAGTTCATTTTAAAGTTCTAAAATCACCTTTCCGAAGTGGGTTTTTTTTATTATTCAATCACTTAAAACATGTATTTCATGACATTCAGGATCAAAGAAATTCCTTCAAGACTAATAATTTAACAAAACATACATGTACAAATGGCAATTTCGATGATCTTTCGTGCCCTTGACATAATAAAGGGGACTTGTCCATACCCTTATGGGGACCTTGCTTTTCTGTGCCCTAATGAGGACCTTATCGTGCCTTTACATAATAAAGGGGACTTTTCCGTGCCCTAATGGGGACTTTATTTTTCACTTAGCACATACATCATCCTCAAGCTCACATATACATGCATCACATTTCTATATGCATTGGTCTCATAATACTTCAAACCTATATATATCAATCATTCATTCCTCATAACACAATCTTGGAAATCCATGGCATGCATTCATACACATCAAACTTGAACCAAATGTCATTAGCTCACTAATTCAAGGCATTATCACAATTTCAGCACATTGGCAGATTTTTCGCTCAAGTAACACAATTTATCTTTCAATTCAAACCATCAAATCGGAGATTATAAAAATTCTCAATGACACGTCAATGTGTCCCAACCTCCAGTAAAAATTTCAAAGCAAGAAAAGTTCTCTAACTATGTTAGCAAAATTCTACAAATTTGGTGGTGAGGAACCACTTAACTTCAACTCAGAACCTGAAATTCACTATTTTTAACCCTAGCAAATGAACCCAGAAAATTCTAAATAAAAATTCTGGTAAAAGCTTAAGATGTCTCTAATTTCCTGTAAAACTTTCAAGGGATAATTCAATCATTTGTTTTGGTAACAAAATTAGACAAATTCACAGCTTCAAGACTAGAAAATTAGGTAGCACAGACATAGTCTCGGTTCATGATTTTTATAGCTCATGAAAATACCCACAATTCACCCATGAAAATACGTGACTTGTTGCTACCCTGAACAGAACCGAAAAGCCAGCATGCATGTTTCAATTTCTCTTTAGCAAAAATGATTTTTAACATCATCCAAACTCTCCACCAAATTAAATACACCAATATCTATCTATCATCAACCAATAAATCTAGAAATTTCGAATTAAAACCAGTCAGAAAGTTTCAGAAAAATTTTGAAACTAAAAGGCCAACGAAAATCTGACTTTTGGTGTCTTTTGGATCCTTGGCTCCAAGGTGCTCTAAGGTTGATCTTGCTCACTTCTAGGCCACCAAATCAACATCAAAACCTTCCTTAGGCAGTGAGGAAGTGATATGTCAATGTGAGGATTGATGGAGAATTGAAATTTCAATCGGTTAGATTTGTAGGTTTTGATATGTAAAACAAGTTTAGTGAAGGAAGTTTGTGGTTTTAACAAGTCTAGGCTAGTATTTTTGGACTTTGAAAGCTTGAGCTCTTTGAAAATGGAGGATGGAGCTGCTGCCCCGTGTTATGGCCGAAGGAGTTAGCTTCTTTTTGAAGCTTGGAGTTGTGTTAATCTTGTATAAATAGACAAATATTATATATTATAAGTAGATAAGCTTTAATCTAAGAAAGAAAAATGGATGGCTAGGATTGGATCTTGTTATTCAAGATTGAATCTTAGCCATTTCTTTAATTCAAATGGATAAGCATCATCTTTTTGTAAAGGTCAAACTAGCTTTTGGTGTTAGAAATTGCACACCGAAATTTTACCGAACAGGTAAAACAATATACCCAGGAAATCAAACATTACTCAATATTTAATTCTAAGTATAAAATTTTCATTTCTAACTATTCCTAACCTTATTTCCATATTTTCCTAATTCTGGGCACCTTCGGGTCCCGAATCAGGGGTTTTGGTTGTCCCAGCGAGCTTGTGGGGGCCCACAAGTTACTATTCATATTTTTTTTTTACAAATCCGTTAGATCATCCTCATCATTGTTCAAACTATCAGATTTTTTAAATTACGATTAGTAAAGCCTAAATTAATTTTTAAATAATTTTTAGGGTTTTACAACCCTTAAGCACAAGCCTTAAAAGAAGTCACAAACCTCATTGTAATCCTCGTTTAGAGACGACACAGAAGAAAAAAAAGGGATGAGAAACTCATTCAAGATTCTTAGTAGGGATTCCCGACTCTAACACAAGTGTCATCATCATCGTCCCCAGCCACCTCGGTTTTAATTATGAAAAAGGTGTACAGGCATAAGGATTAGTTTTAGACTTTTCGAATCTATTTATCCTAAGTGGGTGTCTTTTAGTATGAGTTTTAATGTCATGAATGCAACAGATATTAGGTGAATGCATGACAGTACCATATGCACTTTAACATGGAAATCGTAATACTTGGGCACATCATAAGGAAACATAAATCATATACGTAGCATAAAAGGCACAGTATTTTTCATGTGACATCTTTCTCATAAGTCAAACTTTTAAGTTCTTTTTCTTAAAGACCACCCTCTTAACATATCCACCAAAAATCCAACCGACTCACCGGCTCGACGATAATCTGGTCACCAAACTACATCTCACCTATCACCTAGGAATGAGCTCAATTCTAACTAGTCATCACTAGATTTAATATGGGCTAATAGAGGGGGTATACATAACTTTCTTGGATCACCTATCTTAGGATCATTTTCTTCTTTGAAACACTCTACTGGTATCTAGTACACAGTGAATTGTTCACTTTGGCAAGCTCAATGTCAATACCCTCATGGATTTGCTTCCTCCCCACTGTAGCGGGAGGAATGCGTCTCAATGTTATATCACATCTATTCTGGGGGTGCTCGACCGAACTGGTGTCACCTAGAACCTTTCTTGGGGGTGCTCGGCCGAACCGGTGTCACCCAGGAGTTTTCACAAACTTTTCTCAAATCCTCAAGTTTGTTAGGAAATTCGGTAGCATAACGGCGTACATCGGATTTCCTTCAAACTTGCTTTATGCCACGAAACATATAGAGCATGAATAGCCATTCAACACCGCCATAAGACATCAAGTCATATAATCAAACTCATCATAGCCTATACGTTATCACATCATTGCTTTAACATTCTTAAAAGATAGCATGCTCCTAACCAGTTTGCCGGAATCAAGGACCAGACTCAGCTAATGCATATGCCATGCTCAAATCATTCTCATAGTTAAACATACATCTACTTGAAGTCATAAAGCTCATTATGTCCTGGGACCTATGGTGTCTTATGCTTTGACCCTTACGGGTCCTAAACTTAAGATATAATTATTCTAACATCCACTATTAATCTTTTATGCACCTATGGGTTCACAACTAATATCCTCACTAATGTTTATGCCTAGGAGCAAAACCAAACAGCCCCATACAAATCTACCATTTTCTAGACCTTGTGATTACGGGGTTCTAGCAACTATGTTTTGGACCCTTTCTACGTTCTGTCTTTACCTAAGATGCTATAAATCAAATCTAAACCAATTATGAGGTATTCCTATGCCTTTGAACTAATTATAAGCCATGTTTACCACATTATAAGGTTTCTGGACAGAATTAGAAAATTAAATAATCTAGGTGTTCTAGAATTGCACTTTTACGGTTTTCTAGTTATTAGTTTCTCTATAAGCGCTAAAAATCAATCCTACATAAAATATTACCAAATTTTTCATGATTAATCAATCCTAAACTGAATGTTATCCCATTAAAATAGTTTTGGCAGTGGCTAAAAATAAATGGGTCAAACTATGCTAAAACTCAAACTTTACAGTTTATCGGTAAGACTAGTTTCTTTCCTAACATGCATAGAAAGGCTCCTACCTCAACATACATAATTTTTACACATTCTAACCTGTCAAAACATCATCATATAGCAGCAAGCACATGAGGGCAGAATCGAAACATTTAAGCTCAAGCATCATTCAAAAATTGTGTCCTTAATACATACAAGTTACTAGTTTCTCTTGAAATCAGTTTAGGACTTCTAAAACTCTTTGAAAACTAACTTATTTCCTTAAAATCCTCATAAACCAAACAAGGGCAGAAACCATTTGAGTTGGCCTAAGATTGGAGTTTTAAAACCTAAAATCATACTTAAAATATTCTTTGAGTTCTCTTATGCTTAAGAAAAATCCTAAGACATAGATTATAGGCACTTGTGACTAGATGAACTCACACCAAGCTCATCATCATCACCTGGCTGTATTGTGCATTCAAGGGAATGCTTCCATAACCAAACTTTAGCTTGAGATAAAAGGGCAAGTCTTTGAGCTCTAGGGTCTTTAAATGATGATAAAAAGTAAACGTGCTATACATTCCTTTTTATTCTTCATTGTAAAGTAAAGTGAGAACTTCAAAGTAAATATGCAAGATTTGAAAGTAAATATGCAAGAATTGAAAATAAATATGCAAAACTTGAAAATAAATATGCAAGTTCAATTCTTTATTTTAGTACTCTAACCCCAGCAACAATCGACTTTAAGGCCAAAATAGAAAGGCTTCGAGATTAATTAGGTGATATACAAGCTCTTGTTTTAGATCTTTATGTTCTTTAGTGATGAAAAGAAAATATGTTAGACAAGGACTTAAATATGAGATGCACTTCATTTCTTATCTTTTAACTTTAAGTGATAGCTTGGAAAAAAAACATGAATGCAAGGTTCAAAGTAAATATGCAATGCACAAGCTTGAATATGAGTGCGAGTTCATTTTATTTCTTATTAGAGCTCATCCAAGACTTTAGAGGAACTTAAACCTCAACCCAAACTTATCACAACAAGCTAAAGTGAACCTCAAGGTTCTTAGAACACAAAGTATCTTTTCTTGAAACGAAGTCATAAATAACATTTTTATTAAAACTCAAGCTCCAGAAGCCTCATTGTGATGAACACATAGTCATCATCTAGAAGCTCTCATCATTAAGCTATTATGTGCCTCATTGGCCAACATGGCCGAAAATCTTGGAGAAAGAAAAGGAAAAGGAATCGGAACCATAGGCTAGGAAAAGAACCATTTTGAAACATTTGGGACCATGATCTTGATGATGTATTAACACCAACATCATGAGCCCTCGCTATTGACTTCAATTAAGTCATTTTAAAACAATATCAAGTTAAGCTCTTTGGGACAACAAGAAAAGAAGCTAAAGGCATCGTTTCCTCAAGGACTAAGATCAAGCTTTAGGGGTTGCTTAAGTGATGAACATCATTATGCAATCCCCATCATCAAGCACTCATTTCCAAGCTCTTTAAAGGCCTTGGCCGAAAATGAAACAAAGGAGGAGAAGAAGAAGTTCTAAAAGATTCAAGAGAAACCATCAAGTAAATAACTAAATAAAGACTTAAAATAAAAGAAACACTTGAAATAAAATCCCTACCTAGTGAAATGAGGTTGAAGAAGATGAAGAAGAAGAAAAAGAAGTTGAAGAAGAGGAACTCTTGAATCTTGAGAGAAAAAGAAAGCCTTCGAGTGCTCTAGAAAACTAAAACTTATCAAGACTAAAGGTGTTTAAAGTTTACTCATGTATGCTATTTATAGAAGAACAAAACATGGAGGGGTGAGTGAAAGGAGGGGAGCCAAAATATTGAGGGGGAAAAGGAGGGAAAAGATCTCTTGGTTGTGTCATTTCAAGGTGAGGTTGTAGGTAAGGTTATAGGTAAGATCATAGGTGAGGTGTGTCATACCTCCTTGAGTGTTTGAGTGAATAAACTTATGAGGTATAGGGTATGAGGTGGCGCCACATTTTGGGGAATGCAAGGGGAGGAAATTGTTTTATTAATTGTGGGTTAGTGATGTGTTTAGGTGTATTTTTGGATTAGATCTAGGATTAGGAGTTTATAGTAAAATATGTGAGTGAAAGGATAGGTAATTAAGGCTATGTAGGTTATGATTAGTGGGCATTCTAGCCTTTTAGGGGAGTCCATCTCTACTCATCCTAGGCTTCCTTTTGAGGTGTAGAGGGTGAATAGTAAAAATACTATTCAAGATTCTATGTTCTAGAAGCTTGAATTTTTAAAAGAAAAGGAGGTTTTGAGTTTAATCTAAGCAATCTTAGGTTCTAATTAATTTTAATGACTTATTTTGACTCTCGATTAATTATGAAAATTAATTAATCTTCGATTATAGCCTAATATTGCTTAGGTCTGCTTAATTACATCATTAAGCTCAAATGGCACTATGCCAGGGGCAAAATCGTAATTTTACACAAAAACTGTTCGGGATCACCGGGACTTAAACAGATACTTTTAAATACACGAAAGCGTTATTTTAAACCTTTGAGGGAAGTTTTGGGCTCGAATGGCACCTTTACCCGTGAAAACGCTATAGGGGTATTTTGGTCATTTTGACTAAATCACAGAAAACACGATTTTCATTCCAAAATCACTCAAGGACCATCCAATCCCCTTCAAACATTGAGTTGACCCTTTGAGGATTGTCAGGCCGGCTATCCTCGAATTCTGGGCAAAAAATGACCTTAGGGGCATTTTGGTCATTTTTTCTCAGACAGAAAATCGGGGCGTTACACACCTTCCCCGGCAATTTGACATTTATCACCAAACTCCACCTCACCGATCGCCTAGGATGAGCTCAACCTAACTAGCCGTCGCTAGATTTAATATTGGGTAATAGAGGAGGAAAATACATCGCTTTCTTGCCTTTATTCAACTTTCTCATCATAAGTATGCAACTTCCTTGGATCACCTCTCATAACCTTTGATTCGGGGAGTCTAGAGGATCACTTCCATATGTTTTATGTTGCATTAACCTTATTGGATCACCTCTCATAACCTTTAATTCGGGGAGTCTAGAGGATCACTTCCATACGTTTTATTTAATCTTAGCATGATACCAAGAGATGTACACATGAAACATATAATTATAAATTACCATCTAACATTTCATGTTTATCGCATAGGATCACCTTTCATTACCTTTAATTCGGGGAGTCTAAAGGATCACTTCCTATTTAGATCACCTCTCATAACCTTTAATTTGGGGAGTCTAGAGGATCATTTCCATGTGTCTTATGTCACCTTCAATCTTGGCATATTATATAGAGAAGCAAACATGAATAACACAACTATAACTCATTATTTCAACATTTCATGTTCATAAACTACATGAATCGTGCATCTCAATGAATCAAACATAACTATAACATGCCATAATTCAAATTACATAAACATGCATCTAAGCCATATGAATGTCAATATATGAACATAGCCTTCACAAGACATCAATCACATTCATCTCATCAAATTATCAATATTTACGCTTAAGCCCCAAAGGGGTCAAATACCAAAAACAATTTTCACATCAAATACTAATAATTCTTATGTATACAAACAATATGATCAGTATTGTAACATCCCCTGCTGCTTTATGGAGTGACGACTGTCCCCACAAACCAACACGGGTCTTTTCAGCATGCTTTGTCCTCACTCGCATGCTTCCTAGGAAAACTTCCCAGGAGGTCACCCATCCCAAAATTGCTCCAAGTCAAGCACGCTTAACTGTGGAGCTCTTTCAATTTGGGCTATCGAAAAGAAGATGCATCTTGTTGGTATAGGTAGTACAAATCAATTCATATAAGCCTTCCTTAACTGTATAGTCCCATACCTATACAGTCTTAGGATCCCTCTCATTCGGGTATGTAATCGGTTCATTCATGTACCCCTCCGCTTTCGAAGTCTGCTAGGAGCCGCTCCTTGTCCGTGCCTCTTTGCACCAGCGATCACTCCCCGACTTCGCAATCCTCGGACATTACAAGTATCAAATCAGTGAGGAATTAATCTAGAAAATTCATTCTCTAAAGCTTTATAAAATTACAGTTTTGATCCTTTCTACTTGCTAGTTTATCTCAAAAATGCTAAAAACTATCCTCACCTCAATTATAAGTAATTTATACACATCCAAATCTTTTAAATCAGCGTTCTAACCATTTTATTTAAATCAGGTCAGTAACCTAAATCTTTTAATCAAAAGGTTGCGAAAAGCACAATCTTTGAATTTCTAATTCTAACAAAAGTTATTTGAGTAATTTAAAGACAAAATCAAAGCCTTAAAAATAAAATAAACCAACTTTAATACCAAGAACATCAAGAGGTTGAAAATAACATAAATTAAATATATCCATAATAAAATTTCCTATTTAAGATTAAAGAGGTAAGTTTTGAGCTTTAGTGATTTAGATGATATCAAGAATCATAAGCATGCTATGCAATCCCATTTTTAATCTTTATCATTATAATGTGATAAGTTGGAAATATAAACATGATATGCAATACATGAAATATAAATATGAAGATGTAAGTTTATTTTTAGATCTTCAAAGTTTAGGTGATAACTTGAAATATAAACATGAAATGCATTACTTGAAATTTAAACATGAAGATGCAAATTCATATTATTATCTTCAAGAATTAAGGTGATGACTTGAATTTAAATATGATTATGCAAGGCTTAAAATTTAAACATGATATGCAAGAGCTTGAAACATAAACATGGATACAAGTTCATTTATTATCTTGTTAAGCTCAAAACTTTTAGAGAATTAAACTCTAACCTCAATTAATCTTAACAAAGGAAGTGAGCTTTAGAGTCCTTGATTATCATGGTTCCAAGAACCTTATTTCATGGTCTTATCATCAAGCCATAAATAAGAAATTATTAGGAAGAATTAGCGGAAAGAACATGAAATAAAATCCCTACCAAGTTGTTTCGTGTTAACAAAAGATAATGCTTGATCTTTAGAGAAGTTAGAAGAAGAAAATATGTCCTTGATGAGTCCTTCAATTTTGGCCAAGATGAGAACTAATGGAGGAAGGATTTTTCTTGTGATTTTGTGTTTGATAATGGAAAGGTTATGTGTTTAGGGTTTGATTTATGGTTAGAAAGTGTATGCTTGAGGTTTAGAGCTTGGTTAGAGGTTAGGAATGGAGTCTCTTGAATATGAATGAGGAAGAAGATGAAAACTTGAAGTATTTAGAGAATTAGAAAACTTTGACCAAACTTTGAGTAAGGAAACCATTAAGTAAGCAAGTGCTAAGGCTATGAGTGTTTGTGCGAACATTTTGGCTTGAAAGAAACACATATTTATAGGAGTTTGGGGCTGTATGGCCACTGCCTTCATGGCTGGAAAATGGAGGTTTTATTTCATTTCTTTGATTAAAGAAAAGTTAGAAAAAGAATGCTTTTATTGTTGTAATAATTTTGTTTATGCATAATGGATGAAAACACTAAAATATGATACTGATGAGAGACATTGCGGATGATCACATCAGGGCTGAAATGGGTGGGTTTTCTTTTGATTAAACACAACTAAAAATAATGCAAAAGAAAGCTAAAGGTATGATGTTATGGTTGAATATGTTTTTATGTTGGAAAAAACAATAAAATATGGTGAAATGGGGCTGATCATGGGTGCTGGTTTCTAATTGAAATGAGATTAGATTTCTCATTATTTGCAAGCGGTAAAACATGTATTAGATGTGTAATTACTTAGGTAAAAGATTAGGAATTGATAGATTAGTGAAAATGGTAAAAGGTTAAGTGTCTAGGACAAATTAAGACAAGGTAAAAAGAGAAATCTTACACTAGTAGATGAAGTTAATTTCAAATGAGTTAAAATCAATTTGTAACATAAGTTCTAAACTTAGGATAAGGAAATGTAAATGTACTAGATTTTTACCTAAACTGAAATCTTAACTTTGATCTCAACATCACTAATTTTATGAGCTCTTGTAATTAAGAAAAGGTAATTTAATTTTACCTTAGGTAATCTTAGGCTCTAATTACCTCAATTAATTATTTTTAACCTAAGGTAATTAATTTTTAACTCAAGGTTAGTGAATGAAATCAATTGGAGTTCAAATAGAGCTTTAACATTACCTTAATTACACAAGTAAACTTATTTAGCACACCTAGGGGTAAAAAAGTAATTTCACATAAAAACTCCCTGTAATTACTGGACATTCTCAAATTATATTTGAAATCGTTATTTTGAACCTTTGGGTGAAAGCCGAATGCAAAGATTATATAATTTCATGTAAAATTACTTCAGGGGTAAAACAGTAATTTTATGTACGGTAAAAATTGAGAATTGAGATTTTTATCTCTAAGGTACACATAATCCCCATCAAGCATAAAACCAACCCCTTGTTATCCTTGATTTTATGGTAGAAATGACATCAAGGGCATTTTGATCATTTTACATAGACAGAAATATCGAGGTTTGTGACTTTCGTACGAATCGCTAATCAAGTCTCCCGTAATGTTTCTGTAATGTTATATTCCTTTATTGAGGATTATCCGATCTCAAATTATGTGTAAAAATTACCTAGGGGCATTTTGATAATTTTTACACAAAGAAGAAAAATTGAGCACTACATCGCATAAGGACATAGCCGAGCCCAACTCTAGAGGCATCAGAACACCAAGAAACCTCCCTTACCCGAGGGCAACACAAGAATGGAAGCCGTGATCAAATAGGTCTTGAGCCTCTAAAACCTCTTTTCACAAGCATCCGACCACTGAAACTTAACACCCTTTTGAGTCAACTTGGTTAACGGTGCTGCTATCCTTGAGAAATCCTTAACAAACCTCCGGTAGTATCCTGCTAAACCTAGGAAACTACGGATCTCTGACATAGAAGATGACCTCGGCCACTGTTGAACCACTTCAACTTTCTTTGGGTCAACTAGGATACCATCCTTGGACACCACATGCCCAAGAAACACCACTTGATCAAGCCAAAACTCACACTTAGAGAATTTGGCATATAACTGGTTCTCCCTTAGGGTCTACAAGACAATCCTAAGGTGGTGCTCATGCTCCTCTTCGCTCCTAGAGTACACCAGAATGTCATCAATGAAGACAATCACGAAGTGGTCTAGGAATGGTCTAAAAACCCTGTTTATCAAGGGCATACAAGTTGTGGGGGCATTGGTTAACCCAAAAGACATCACTAACAACTCATAGTGTCCATAGCGTGTCCTAAAGGCCGTCTTGGGTACATCCTCAGCCTTGATCTTCAACTGGTGATAGCCTGACCTAAGGTCATTCTTAGAGAAACACCTAGCCCCTTAGAGCTGATCAAATAGGTCGTCAATGCGTAGCAAGGGGTATCGGTTCTTGATTGTAACCTTGTTCAACTGCTGATAATCTATACATATCCTCATAGACCCATCCCTCTTCTTGACCAACAATACTGGAGCAGCCCAAGGCAAGGTACTCAGTCAGATAAACCCCTTGTCCAGTGTAACACCCTAAAAATTAGTTAAAAATTAATTTGAGCTTTATTAGTCATAATTTCAAAAATCTGACAATGTCAATAATGATGAGGATGGTTTGACGGATTTGTAAAAAAGCTTATCGGGATAGCCGAAACCATAGAATTGGGACCCAGAGGTGTCCAAAACTGAGAAATTGTAGGATTGAGATTGGAAATGATAAGGAATGATAATTTTAGGCCTAAAATTAATTTTCAGGTAATATTAGATTACTTGAGTACGGTGTTTCATCCGTTCAGTGAAATTTTGATGTGCAATTTTTAACATCGAAAGCTAGTTAATCTCTGCAAAATAATGAAGTCTATCCCTTTGAATGCTAAATGAATGGCTAAGATTTTATCTTGGATGAAAGATCAAATCTTAGCCATTGATATTAAGTTCCTTTAATGAAAAGAAATTATGCTTTATGATTAACCAATCACATTACTTCTTACAAGATATATATGACCAAATTTCTTTTCTAAGAAGGCATTTCAGCCTTGGCCAGCAAGCATACAGCAGAACTTCCATTTCCTTATTCATCAAAACCTTGATTTCAACCTCAAAAATCCTAAGCCAAACCTTGATAAAATCAAAATCTTCCTTTACAAAAATTGTTTTACCCTACAACCTCTACAAATATAATCGATTAGAATCTTTAAACCTCACCTCATTACCTTAACCATCACTAATTAGAGGAGGGTTTGATTGTGTTCTAAGAGCTTTGGAGTGAAGAACTTCCATTTTGGACCAAACTAGAGACAAGGATACATTAGCTTTCAAAAGTAGGGTTTTCTTTGGCCTTTTTCTTTCAAATTTTTTTGAGGAATTCTTACTGGTTTCAGTCTGAAATTTCTGGTTAATTTGGTTGATATTATGTTGATATTGATGTATGAAATTTGGTGAAGTGTTTGGATGAGGTTAGAAAGATCATTTTGTCAAAAGATGTTGAGTGATACTTGCTAGATTTTCAGTTTTCTTACAGGCAGTGTGTGATCATGAATTTTCTGGGCATGTTTTGGGCATTTTCGTTAGTTGAAAAAAATATATGTTGGAGCTTATGGTAGTCCCATGAATTTTCTTGGGTTCTTATTTTGAGTCAAACTGCCTTAGAAAAATCAAGAACCGAAATTAAGCATATGTTGTCTGGATTATGGGAACTGAAGCTGTAATTTTGTATAATTTTGTAACAATAGCAAATGATTGAACTATCCTTTGAAATTTTTATAGGATACTTATAACATCTTGACGTATAACCATGATTTTTATTCTGAATTGATTCAATCATTTGCTAGGGTTATAAGTTATGAATTATAGTTCTTGAACTGAGGTAGATGGGTTTCTGACCACTAAATTTGTAAAATTTTGTTAATTTAGTTAGAGAACTCTAATTACTGAAATTTTTATGGGACCTTGATGACACATTGAGGTGTCCTTGATAATATTTATAGCCTTTGAAATGATTGTTTTATGTACAAATAAATTCGTGCCATAATAGTGTGAAATCTGTCATTGTGCTGAAAATAAATTGATGCTTTGAATTGATGAAATAATGGCATCTTGTACTAGTATGACATGAGTACCTGAATATGAGTATGAATAATTGAGCATGTGACC
The DNA here is from genome assembly GCA_031216125.1 of Dalbergia cochinchinensis. Lineage (NCBI taxonomy): Eukaryota > Viridiplantae > Streptophyta > Magnoliopsida > Fabales > Fabaceae > Dalbergia > Dalbergia cochinchinensis. The sequence goes on along the minus strand of CM062375.1, from coordinate 25,433,614 downwards.
TTATTGATGAGGTTCGGTATACATAGATATTAATGTTTATTACAATTGCTCATATGCGAAAGAAAAACATATGACTATGTTTCTTGGGCTGGAAAAAGCAAATCTAGTTTGTTAGGGAAAGTAAACCTAACTACCAAGAAGAGCATAAGATTTATAATCCTTGGCCTAGAGAAAGTAAATCTAGTCTGTCGGGGAAAGTAAACCTGACTACCCTTAAATTGAGTCAAGTCGGGGAAAGTAAACTTGGCTAGGAATAGGTCTGTGTAAGAATTATAGAAAGTAAATCCAATGATCATGTATATGAATGAGTTCAGTCCTGAAAAGCAGTCTATTACCTGTTATTGCCACGCTGGGGATGGCGGTATGTAACGCCTAAACGTGACAGGATTAGTCGAGGGCCAAGGCAAGTTGAAGAAGTAAATTTTCTAAGTAATCCTTTGTCTTATATGCCAAGTGAAGAAGTTTAGTATTGATATGTTTAAATGGAAAGTTAGCAGTATGTGACATTGTGTAGTATGGCATGTGTATATTAAGTGAGTGAATATTAAAAGTAACCCACTTCGGAAGTATGATTTGAAACTTTAAAAACAAACTGTTATTATGTAATGCATGACCACTTTTTTTGAATAAACCGAAGTGGCTGGAGTGATGACGATGACACTATGATTGTGGATTTGGGGAGTTACCTTATTGAGAATTGTATAATTCTCACCCCTATGTTTTTGTGTTCCCATGTCATCTCCAGGTTGATGTAGAAAATCGATAGGCTGCTATGCAAAAAGACTCCGAAGTGCAATAGTGTAGTAGTTAATGCTTTTATTATGTTGTATTTAGTGGGATGGATATGTGTGTAAATATGTTATAGAAAAAAAGTGTGTTAAAGCTCATAAAAGAGCTTCCCTTGTGTACTTAACTTTGTATTATGCAAATGTTTTGGTTTCCTTGCTATATATTTTAATAGAACATGACATAGTTATCTCATGAATTAATCGAGCTTGCTATAGATATTTAAGAAAGGTCCACTAATCTGTAAGTAACAACTCTTGAGTTTGATGTTATGGCTTAAGACTGATGTTGTACTTGGGAGGATGCTACATTACATGTAATGCCTAGGGATTGCGAAGTTGGGGAGTGATTGTTGGTGCAAGGAGGCACGGACAAGGAGCGGCTCCTAGCAGACTTTGAAAGTGGAGGGATACATGAATGAACTGATTACACACCCAAATGAGAGGGGTCTTGAGATTGTATAGGTATGGGATTATACAGTTAAGAAGGGCTTATATGAATTGATTTGTACCACCTATACCAACAAGATGCATATTCTTTTTGGTACCCATCATGAAAGAACTCCATAGTTAAGTGTGCTTGACTTGGAACAATTTTGGGATGGTGACCTCTTGGGAAGTTTTCCCAGGAAGCATGTGAGTGAGGACAAAGCATGCTAAAAAGACCTGTATTGATTTGTGGGGACAGTCGTTAATCTATAAAGCAACAGGGGATATTATATCCAGCATCTCTTGTAACTGATCCTTCAATTCCTTCAACTTTGCAGGAGCTATCTGATACGGGGGAATAGAGATGGGCCTAATCTCAAGCTCAAGCTCTGTCCCGAACTCTATCTCTCTCTCCGGTGGCATCCTGGGTAGCTCCTCCAAAAAAACATCTGGGAACTCACAAACCATAGGAACTAACTCCAAGCTAGGCACTACTACATCCATGTCTCTAATTGAAGCTAGAAATCCATAACTTCCTCTATCCATGAGCCTTAAGGTACTCATGGCCAATATCAAGTTGGTTAGGACTGAACAACTAGTACCCTTAAACTCTAGAAGCTCGCCTCCAAGAACATTAAACTTCACGGACTTACTATAACAGTCCACCACGGCATGACACGGAGCTAGCCAATCCATGCCCAAGATGACGTCAAAATCTGACATATCCAACAAATGGAGGTTCGCAAGCGCTTCTATACCTCCAACTTTAAACTCACTATGATACCCGGCGTATACGTGGTAGCAGATAAGTTTCATTTTGCCCCAGGTCCCCTGGGACCCACCCGTGTTGCTGGGAAAGCCCCAGGATGCCTGGAGGGCCTTAGTGTAGCTGATATGGTGAACTGTCACCGCTATAGCGGTTACAGTGGGATGACCATGGCATTTTGGGCATCAGGGGACCACTATAGCAGTCATGGGAGTGCGGCAGCGTGTTCTTAGTCTTCTGGGGACCACTATAGCGGTCGTAAGTGGGACGTCAGGTGGGGTGTAGGCTACGCGGACCGCTATAGTAGTGTCAATGACGCATAAACAACCCAAAACGCGTCATTTCACGTTAGTGAGACCCCCAACCCCTTTTTAAACATCCCAACCTGAGATTTCACCCCAAAACCGAGCCCTACCTCTCTTTAACTCTCTCCCACTCCTTCCTCACAAAAATCATCTTCAATCCTTCTTGCTTCAAGAGATTAAAGGTGAGATTTATAGGTTTTGTTGTTTCCATCCTTCTCACTTTGTATCCTAGAGTTTGGGTTTGTTTTTTTTTTCCATTGTTGTTAAGTAGGGGTGCTCCTCCAATATTGTTAGAGTTAGATTTGAGTAATCCAGAGGTTAACGAAGACTAATCTTGTGTTTTGTGGTTCCAATGGCAGACGTTGGTGTCATTCCTTCTCCTGAGTCTGCTGGAGTTGACGTCACCATTCATTCCTCTCCAGGTAAATGGGTTCGGAACCTATGGCCCTTATGTTGGTCATTAGAGCTAATTTCATAAAATTATCATTGATTGCATAATTTTAGAAAGGATTTCAACAAATTAGAGACTCTGATTTATTTGTTATAATTGTCAAAATAATGATTTTCAACTAGAGCATGAAATTATGGTTTAATGCAAACTCATGGGACCATTGTTGTTTATAGTGATTTTATTCAAGAGCGAGAGTATGAGTTTTGACTTGATTAGATATTTTATAAATTGCCTTGATAATTTCAAGAGTTTTAGATTTAAATGATTATATGTGGATATATTAGAGATTACATATTCCTGAGAATAGAGTAATTATGTGATAGAGCTTTGAAACCTAGAGAAAAGATGAGAATAGAGTTTTAAATAAATTATTTGAGCTATAGAGTAAGCAGGCAGTGAGTTAACGGCTGAACCCCAATCGTTAACCTTAGTACCAAGTTGTCCCGAGAGGACAATCTCATAGAGCAGAGAACGGAACCTATTCAGGTGTCCACACTAGATCCCTGATGGATTATAGAGTACAATCATTAAGGTTCTTGAAGAACCATAGAGTAAAGATTTCTGTTTCTCTTGTAGAGTACTGTTATTAAATTTTCAGAGAAATTTCTATTTAGAGCTTTTATATTTGCATGTATGTGAGTATGATTCTAGAGACTATTGCATCAACTAATTTTTAATTATTTGTATATGATTATCAATCTATTTGGTCATCCCATGGGAGGGTTATGGGCGAGGACCTGCTCACTGAGTTTTAGATGAAACTCACCCCTCATTTTTTCCCCATTATAGGTTCTGTATACACTGCGGGTTCTTTCCTTCCACCTCCACTCCCGCAGTAGAGATCTATTGATTGGTGAGTTTCACTTGGTGTGAAGTACTCTATTTTGCTTTTATTAGAGATAGAGTGCTCTAGTTACATGACGGGCAGGGTCTGGGACTGTAGAGATTGATTAGCATTGTTTTATCATGATTATTTTGTATTTACATGATTGTAGACTTCATGTATATTTTGTATAGAAAGCAACTTATATATTTGAACCACAGTGATGTATTTAGAGATTGAAATGGAAATGATTGGTCTTATTACTTCAGAAACCTATGTTGAAGTTTGATTATGATTGTGTTTTCATTGAACCAATGGTTTATTGTAACGCCCCAATTTTTACTGTAATTTTTACTGTCATTAGAAATTACTCAATTACCGAATTACCATAGGTAATTATTACATAAGATTTGAGGCCAAACAATCCTCAATAAAGGAATATAACATTAAAAGAGAGGTTAGGAATGATTCATGCGAGAGTCGCAAATCCCGAATTTCTCAGACGATAAAATGACCAAAATGCCCCTGAAGTTATTTTACTCAGAAAATGAGGATCGTGGGCCCCACCTATTCTCAAGGGGATATCTTGAGGATAATAAGGGATTGTTTGTGTTATGTGTGTTAATAGAGCAGAAGGATCTCAATTTTGAGTTCCGACGCCTTGAATGACCAAACGCCTCGCGTCGCTTTAACTCCGATGTGCGTGCCGACTGAGCCCGAACCTCACTAAAATGTTTTAAAATGTGTTTTTAAGCCATGATTAACCATTGGTTAAGCTCGAGTGGCCTCGGCGCTTTTAAGTGAAAGTACGATTTTGCCCTGCTTTTGGGCGCTTTTGCGAATTTCGGGATTTTTGATTCAGATATCTGAAACCTAAGCAATATTAGGCTCAAATTAAAGCTTATTAAATTCTAAATATTAATCTAGAGTCAAAATTATGTATTTAGATTGATTAGAACCCAAAATTGCTCAAAAACACCCAAATTGCTTACTAATTCACTTAAACCCTTAACCGTAAATTCTCTAAATTACATGAATACGTTGCCTACACCTAAATAATGCATGGAACACACAAATTTCACTTCTTTGGGCTGTAATGGACGAAATTATTGATGCCATTATGCAGCTGAATTATTGCCAAAAGTTGCACTAAAACAAAATGCCAAAATGTCACCATAAGAGACATAATTCCTTAATTTCATACAACTTTGTCTAAAATGATTTTTCCTCCCTTATTTCTCCTGCAAAATTCCATCCACTACCTCATCATTTTGGCCAATTAGAAGCCTCAAAATCTTCTATAAATAGGCTTGCTTGAGTGGTCTTGGAATGCTTGGTTCATAACTAGTTTTTGGGAGCACCAAAAACTTTCTTTCTTCCTCCTCTTTGGCTGAATTCTTTCTTCAATTTTTTCAAAGAGATTTTGTTTCATTTCACTTCAAGAAACCAAGTTCTCTTCCTCTTCTTCAACTCAGATTAGGTAAGGAGTAGTTTCTAAATTTATTTCTATGCTTTGAGGAGTTGTGTTTTTAGCTCAAAATGATGAAATTATGAACTTACCTTAGCTTTTCATTTTGGTTTTCCTCTTCAATTTTTCTTTAACCAATTCAACCATATGGCCTAGGTGGAACTAAGATGATGGCTTGATGATGAGGACCTTAAGGGTGGGTTGTAAATCCATCACAAGTTAGGCCTCTAAAGCTTGAAAATTCCACTTGATGCAAAACTTTAAAGAATAATGCTTTATGATGCTAAAACAAAGATTTTTAGTTTAGAACTTGAAAGATGTATTTTCCTTTTATGTTTTATTTCTTGTTAAGATATGTATTGGGTTGAATTTATAATTCTTTAAAGTCTTGAAGGAGCTCTAGTAAAGAAACAAAATGAATTTGTATCCATGATTAAGTTTATGCTTTGCATAACCATGTTTACTTTCTATGTCATCACTAAATTTTCAAGAATGAATAAATGAACTTGCATTTCTCATGTTTAAATTCCAAGCTTGTATTTCATGTTTATGTTTCAAGTCATCACTTAATCTTTCAAGATAATAAAGAGGTTGCATCTCATATTTAATTTATGCTCTCACTATATTTTATAATGGCTAAAAGAATCAACGCATGACATGTTTATTTTATGCCATCGCCTAAAGATCCTAGAGCTCAAAGACATGCCCATGTATCACAAGCAAAGAAATATGATTATTGGAGTTAAAGAATTTATTCTTTAAAAAGTCTTGAGATTGGAGCTTAAAAAGATGTAATAATAATTCTCTTCTCCCTCTATGGTCCCTGCAAGTGACTACCGCCTCCAGCTTTTTTTTTAATATTCTCTTCTCTCTCATCGGGTCCTATGCGGATTACCTGGCCTCCAGTTTCTTGTATCATGTTTATATTTCAAGTTCTTGCATCATGTTTAATTTTCAAGTCATCACCTTAAATCTTAAAGATAAAGAAATGGAATTGCATATCATGTTTATAATTCCAAGCTATCACCTTATAAAGATAAGATTAAAATAAGGTTGCATAGCATGTTTATAATTCTAAGATGTCACCTAAATCTCTAAAGCTCAAGACTTACTCCTTTTATCTTAAGTGAGAATTTTAATTGTGAAGATCCTCCCAAATTTGACAAAAGAACTAGTTTCTAAATGAGTTTTAAGGCTTTGCAAGGATTTTACGGGGAACTAGTATTTTATATGCACTTAAAATATGATTCTATGTAATTGCATGAGGTTCATGATTCGCCACTGATCCGAGTTTAGTATCAATGTGTGATAATGATTTGATATGATTGAAGTTGTGATAATTATGGTTTATTGTTAAGAGAATGATTCATAATTGGTTTAGTAACTAATTAGTTCTATAATTGATAATTCTATATAAGGATTGGATGCTTATTAAGTACTTGATATCATTGAATGATTTCTTGGCTTGCATGTTATAGTTGCTGTTGCAAATAATGAGAATGCTTATACATGAAATGTTTTTTATTATGTAAAATTTACCTTTGTTGCTAGAAGGAAGTGTATCATTGTAAAAGTGTAATTTGGAAAGGTTCTGGCTAAGGAAAGACTTGGTATTTAAGTGTGTCCATTGTGACCCACCTCTTTCTGGGAATCTCCCATATGCATGATTACAGTTGATATATATTATTCTAGCTTAAGACTATAAATGAGAAAATGTTATGATGTTTATGAATTGTATTGTGATATAACATGCAAAGATTTAATGGTGACTTAAACTTACAAGAAAATGATCCTTTGGAACCATCAGACTATAGGTGGTGAAAAGGTGATTTTAGCCCCCTAACCCGTTCTCTCAAAAGGGTAGAGTCGGGACTTTAGCTTATCAAAAGGGATAAATATATACTAGTGACGACTAGTAAAGTATGAGCTCATAACCTAAATTACTCCCAAAAGGGTGGAGTATAGGGTGGCCTAAGGAAAATAATGATGATGATAAGATTTTAAGTCACCTAAGGCACTAAAGAAATGAAATATGTGCACTATGTCCACGTGTAGCTAATATTATATGACGTTCTTTTATGCATGTTATTTGATAATGATAATGAGGAAAATGATGTAATGATAAAGGAAAAGTTCATTGTAAATATGACATGTTAAGATTATGATGCATTATAAGACCATGATTAAAAATTGACGAACCTCGGTTAAGTATTTGTCCGAACTTAAAATGAATCTTTGCATGCTCACTATTTTAGAATAATCCCGAGGTTTCTGGGGACTTTGATGATGACACTGTAGAAAGAGGTACTCATCGAGAATTCTTTAGCAAGATTCTCACTCCCTTTTCTTTATTTCCGTCATTGTCTCCAGATTCAGATGGCGACATTCGTCCTGTTCGTTGATACCCCTACTTGGGAATTTCACTATGATTCGGTGCATCGCTCGTATCATTTTGAACGGAGGTGCTTGATTCGTGTTTTTATTTACATAGGTCGCCCATTTGCACATCCTGTCCCTAGTTATCGATTTTCTCCTACTTCTCCCTATGGCGATGAAATGGTTTTCGAACATGCACGCCCACTTGATGAAAGGATGTTACGTTCTTATCCCGCTTCATCTGCTGTCCATGGATTTCCAGAGTATGTTCCCGAGATGAGATATTCTGAAACTGATCCTTCAGAGGACACTCCTACTCATGTATATTCTGAGAGCTCTGCTCCTACTCCCACACGTAAGAGAGGGTAGTGAGGAAACAGCTTGTTCAGCCGAGGTTAGCAAGAAGGTTTGTCCATGCGACCTCACTGGTGCATCTCGTGTGTCCCTCCCGAGGGAGCTCATCGATGGATCGGATTTATTCCCCATTTCCGTGACAAAGGGCCATAGAGGGTTCTTAGTAGATTTATGTGTGATCATGCACCCTAGTTTTAGGATAACCTTCCCGGCTTATGGAGTTATCTAGTTTAGGGGCATGTATTTCCTTATGTATATTTTCTTTTATGGGTTTGCATAAGATAATGATGTATGAACATAATCCACCCTTTGGGTGAGGTTATTCTATGTAAATATATGCTATAATGTGCTTATGGATGTTATATGATGGAGCCTAAGTGATATATTCTTAAACGTCTTATTATACTCTGCTTACTCGTTCACGTTGTACTCGGCTCACGTTTTCAATTATGTGTTTAAAAAAAAAAATGGCTAGTAATTTCACTAAGTATTTTCAAATTATGAAGAAAGAACCAAAGCAAAGAGTAAAGTCTAGTCATTAATCAGATTCAACCTAGGTGTATCTGATTAATTACTAGGGTGTTACATTTATTAGAGATGAAATGATGATTTGCAAATAGTTTTATATTAAAATATACGTATAGAGGAATGCAGAGGCCACAAGGCTTACATGGGAATGAGGATTCCCCGCGTTCCGATCACGTGGCCAAGTCGAGTCGTGACATTCACACTCTTTGTAAACCAACTAAATCAAAAAGGGTCCCCCCGAGGGTATCCCTACCAAAAGCGGCTTCTCTATGGTGGAAACAGGTCTATCGAATCGTGTGGCAAAGAACAAGGACACATATGAATATGTAGACCCAGAATCAATCAACACAAAAGCCTCAAAGGAGAAATCTCTAATGATACCTGTCACAATATCAGCTGAAGCTGTTGTATCCTGACATGTGAGAGCAAACAGATAGGGTTATTCCCCGCTACCCTAACCTCTACCTCTGCCAGCCGAACCTCTACCTCCAGGGCCTCTACCCCCAGCACCTCTGCCAGCTAGAGTAGCCAGGCCACCCTGGGTCCCTGACTGATAAGACTGAGCTGAAGCAGTGGGGTTCACCGACCCCTGGCTAGATGCTCTCCGTCTAAGCAGACACTCTGCACGATTGTGGCCCTGCTTGCCATACTCATAATAAGCAAAGGTGCTAATCATGTACTAGCCATCATGTTTCCTCCCACAGGTCTGACACTATAGAAACTCTAAACTGAACCCCGACCACTGAACTGACTACCACCTTTCCTCTGACTTTGAGAAACAGCAGGCCCAGATAGGGTGGACTCTAAGAAGGCAGCCTTGCTTGACTAGGACCGCTGCTGGCAATGCTGGCTAGGTCCTCCACTCGAACCAACTTCCCCTGAGAAGGAACCATGTGTCCAGCCTTCTTGCTAGAATCTAACACAGCTCTCCTGACTGCCAACCCAGCCTCTATCGAGATTGTTGTATCTACTATCTGTGCATAGTCCATGGTGTCGACATGTGGCTGGAGGCTGAGAAACATGTTCTGAGGCAGCCCCTGAATGAACTGCCTAACCCTCTCTGTCTCAGATGTCAACATACCAACAGCTATCTAGGCTAAGTATGTGAACTTCTCCTCATACTATGTAACTGACATACCTAATGTCATTCGGAGCCTAAGGAACTCCTCAACCATCTGAGTACTATAGCTCTCTGAAAGATACCTCCTCAAGAACACTGCATGAAATTCTTCCTAGGAGGGTGGCTCAGAGTCGCCATGCCCCTAAAGGAACTCATCATACCAGATACTAGCCTGGCCCTTTAGCTGGAAACTAGCCAACCTTGTTGCCCTCTTAGAAGAGCTGTGGATAACTCTAATAATCTTCTCTAGCCCTCGGAGGAACATCTGGATCCTCAATCATGAGACGCCCCTGGAATATGGTAGATCTATCCTCCTGAAGTGCTCTAAAGTTGATCATTGGGATCTCTAACTAGTGCTTGCACCAAAGGTGTCTGCATCGGTGGGGGTTGAATTGGAGGTGGCTGAGAGCCAGCCTCAGTCTGCTTGGATAGTGTTCTTGTGAGGATGGCCAAAGCCTGCTTTAGTGCCCTGAAATGGGCCTCTGAAACTAAAGATTCGTTACTATGACAGCAGCGGTGAGAAGAATAAGATCAACGTAGAGAAGGCATGTTGGATCTAAAAGAACATGAATACAAGGGATAAGACACAGAACTTGAAAGAAAGACGAGACTTTAGCTCTGAAGTTAAACATGACTGACCACTCTAGATGCCTCAAGTAATGCTTCGTTAATGCAAATGGGTGCGCTTCCATTTTCAAAACACTGTGCTACTTGTGGACACTTGCTCCAGTGACATGTAGGGAAACCTAGCACTCTGATACCACTTTGTCACGACCCAATTTGGGCACGTAACTGGCACATGGGGAATCCTCATTCCCACGTAAGCCTCGTGACCTCTGAGTTTCTCTATATGCATAATTTCACATAAATATGTTTATAAACATCATTTCATCTTTAACAAACTATTGGTTCCATGAAACATAATCATAATCAAACTTTAAGATAGATCTCTGAAGTAATAAAATCAATCATTTGCATTTCAAACTCTAAACATATCACTAAGGTTAAAAATATATGAGTTGCTCTCTACACAAAATATACATGAAATCTATAATCATGTCGATACATAATAATCATGATAAAATAATGCTAATCAATCTCTATGGTTCGAGACCCTGCCTCATGTAACTAGAGCACTCTATCTCTAACAAAAAGCAAAATAGAGTACTTCACACCAAGTAAAGCTCACCAATCGATAAATCTCTACTTCGGGAGTGGAGGTAGAAGAGGAGAAACGTCTATAACACCTATAATAGAGGAAGAGAGAGGGGTGAGTTTCATCTAAAACTCGCTGAGTGTGTCTTCACCCATAACCCTCTCATGGGACAACCAAAGAATGTGAATAATCATATATAACTAATCATCAAACTGGTTAATGCAATCACTCTGAAATCACATTTATACTTTTATGTGTATATACAAATATCTCAAAAAGGCAATCTTTGGAAAAACATAGCAACAATACTCTACTAAAGAAATAGGAGTCTCTACTTTATGGTTCTTTAAGAACCAAAAATATTACTCTATGATCCATCAGGGATCTAACATGGACATCTAAATAGGTTTCACTCTTTGCTCTATGAGATTGTCCTTTCGGGATAACTTGGTACCAAGGTTTACGATCGGGGTCAGCCGTTAACTCACTATCTGTTTCTCTATAGCTACCGTTTAGTCTCTAAACCAATGACCATATTATTTTCTCTAAATCTCTATTCTAATATTTCTCCAAGCATAACTCTATAATTCATTAATCATTCATTCAAAATATTGTCATGGCAATTTTATGGAAATCTCAATTCAAGGTATAATAATAATACTCTAGCTCTTGTGATAAAATCATTTAACAATAATGGTCCCATGAGTTTGCAATAAAACGAATATTTCATGCTCTAGTTGGAATTCGCCATTTCAATAATTATAACAAATCAAACGGAGACTCTAATCTTTTGAAATCTCTTCTAAACCATGAATTCAATAATAATTTCGGGGAAATTAGCTCTAATTGTAACGCCCCAATTTTTTTGTCTGAGGGAAATGACCAAAATGCCCCTGAGGTCATTTATTGACCGGGATTCGAGGATAGCCGGCACGGCAGTCCTCGAAGGGTCAACTTAATGCTTGAAGGGGGTTGGATGATCCTTGAGTGTTTTCGGAAATGAAAAACGTGTTTTCTACAGTTTCAGGTCAAAATGACCAAAATACTTGTATAGTGTTTTACACGGGTAAAGGTGCCGTTTGAGCCCGAAACTTCCCCCAAAGATTTAAAATGACGTTTTCATATGTTTAAAAATATCCGTTTAAGTCCTGGTAGTCCCGGGCAGTTTTTGTGCAAAATTACGATTTTACCCCTGGCATAGTGTGTAACACCCTAATATTCAACCCAATACTACTAGTACGTACTTAGGCCAAATATTAGTCGTTACTTACTGGCATGGTTCATCTTCTTGAGAAAATAGACTTAACGAAAATACGAGCCAACTTTTTTTTTTTTGAAATCGTTACTTAAAATAGAAGCCGCGCGTAACTTTACGAGTCAGTATCATAGTATACGGAACGATAACATAGGAATGGCTCCAAACCATAACATCGAACATAACATCAATCATAACTGAAATACCTCAGATAAAATATGCATACCCTACCGGGCAGGACTCTTCAAGTACATAGTAACATGAATACGGCAGAAAAACAGAATACATGGAAAAGAACTGGAAAGAAGCATCCCTACCCATGTGCAACCTAAGATGGATAACCTCAACACAAAAGAGGTATCATCCATACTATGTGACGTGCGTGCACTAAGGACTACCCTCCAATCTCCATAGCGGACTCACGGCACGGAGGAACGTAGCCAATCCACGGGCGGAGCTTCGGTGCGAGCATGCCTGTGGATCAACGCGTGCCGATCCACGCCGGGTCGTGGTTCGCACCGGCCCTCCGACGCCGAGTGACTGCCTCCTCGCTGCCTATCTGCCGCAGAGGCGGAGTGGGGGCAGAGCCCTCCTGGTCCATGGGGGAGTCCTCTGAAGGCTCCTCCTGCAGTGCCGCGATAATGGCACGCATCGCGGCGCGTCCGCTGAACCGTGGCAGAGTGGGTCCGCAGTTCCTCTCATGTCGTGGGCCGTGCATGCTCAAAGATAGCGGGGTCACCATAGGGGATGCCGGGAGAAGCGATAATCGCATAAGGGTGTGCGAATGGCCGCCCTAAAAACATGAAGATGCGCACAAGACGCCCTCAAAATGAAATGACCCATGCTCCGGGTCATGGTGGATCTCCCACCGTGGCGTGTCAATGAATAGGACGAAGGTCGCCATCTCGCTCTGAAGACGTAATGGAAAGGAAAAGATAGAGGGAGTGAGATTCTTACTAAAGAAACTCAGTAGGGTTTTCCTTCTATCCTAGGTGTCATCATATACGTCTCCAGGAATCTCGGGTTATTTATAAAATAATGGACATACATAGGTTCAATTATGAGTTTTCCAAAATCTCATTTTCTGAGAATCCGTTCTCTTTAACATGGCACTTGTGTTACATAGGCTATATACTAAAGTTGTAGACATAAATCATGTAGCTTGGTACGTAGATCATGCATCATATAACTGGTACATGGAACATAAATCATATAACTGGTACATGAAACATAAGTCATATAATAATTGGTACATGAAACATAAGTCATATAACTGGTACATGGAACATAAATCATATAATTGGTACATGAAACATAAATCATATAACTGGGTTACTTAGGTGACATAAGAACCTTTACTTAACTGGGCCGCCCTAATATTTCTCCCTTTTGAGAAATCTCTAGGTTATGAGCTCATACCACGCTAGTCGTCACTAGCATCTAGACTTTATCCATTTGGATAAGTCAACTTCCCGACTTTAAGTACGGGTTTAGGGGGCTAGAATCACATTGTCCCCACCCTTAATTCGGTGGTTTCAAAGGATTGCATTCTGATGTTCTAAGTCATCCTATGTTTAACATGTTTCTTTAAGATGCCACATAATTAATGCATAACACATAATTACTACCTCGGCATCTTTAAGTCCTTTTTAAAGAATAATAATAACATGTTAATACACGCTATCACATAGGGATAATAGTTAACATGGCACCATACACGTCATGAGCTAACACATCAATTCATCATCAAACTTAGAGGCGCATAATCATCCCTTAAGGTAAAAGTCCCTAAATCGGGTAACCTCAAACTTTCCCATTACTTTCTAGTATATTTATGGGATTGATTAACCTCATTACCATAATCCATTAGGTTCTAATTCCTAATTAATTATGGTTGGACAGCCTTATGTAGTTGTTCATATTTGATGAATTACGTGTTCTAGAAAATGCGCTTTTAAGCCCTTTCTCAGATCCGACTTTTCTATGGTGCAATAATTAATACCTAAGCCAATTATGAGTCACTCCCACACATCTAGACATAATCTAATGTGATTCTAAATATTTTATCAAGGCTGGGCAGAAACTCATTTTGCCATTCTTTATAGTTCTAGAATTCACACATTAAGCAAACAAAGTCACTAATAATGCTTTAAAGAGTCTAGAACAATTATCACATACTTGGCAAGGTATTACAACATATTTAGACCACCCAAAACAGAATTTAAGGTGCTGGAGTTATTAAGGCAAAACTGAAATCCTTAAGGCATAAAATCATGAGAAAAACCTTTCTTTCAACCATATAACTTGCTAGTTTCTCTTGGAACCTTTTTGGGACTTCAAGACTATGTAAGATCAAAGTTTATTTTGCCAAAACTCATCATGGAACACCAAGGGCAGCAGCCATTTCGGCTTGCTCTTGGCAAGGATTTAAAACTTAAAAACATGTTTAAAACCTTGGTTAAGTGCATCAAAGCTTAGAAAAATTCTAAGACATGCATTATAGGCCCTTGTAGTTAAATGAAACTCATCCTAGAGCCATTTTCACCACATGGCCGAATGATGTTCAAGGAGATACCTCCTTGATTTAATTCTTTTCTTAAGATGAAATGGGCAAGTCTTTGAGCTCTAAAGTTTCAAGTGATGACATAGAAAAATTAATTTGAGCTTTATTAGTCGTAATTTCAAAAATGAATAGTATTTTGCGGGTCCCACAGGCCAGCCGGGATAGCCAAAACCCCTGATCCGGGACCCGAAGGTGTCCGAAATTGGAAAAACATGGAAATAAGGTTAGAAATAGTTAGATATGAAAATTTTATAATTAGAATTAAATGTTGAGTAATATTTGATTTCTTAGGTGTAGTATTTCACCTATTCGGTAAAATTTCGATGTGAGTTCTAACACCAAAAACTAATTTGATCTCTACAAAATAAATGAGCTCATCTCTTTAAATTAAGTGAATGGCCATGATTCAATCTTGGATTACAAGACTGAATTATAGCCATCCAATTCACCTTTTTAGATTAGGATTTATCTAAACATATTATATAATATCATGTCATAATTACAAGATATATATTAACTCAAAATCTTCTCTAAGAAGACAAGCAACCTTCAGCCATCAGGAAGAGAAATAGCAGCAACTTTCTCTCCATTGTCAAGAGCTCCAAGCTTTCATTCAAAGCCCATAAACACTAGCCTAGAATTGTTGAAACTTCAAACTCCCTTCACTAAAGTTCTTCCTCTCATCGATACCTACAATTCTAACTGATTAGAATTTGAATCCATCACAATTTTCCACCTTGAGAGATAATTCTTCACTGCCTAAGGAAAGGATTTGATGTTAATTTGGTGGCCTTGAAGTGAGCAAGATTAGTCTTGGAACATCCTTAAAGCCACCAAAGTAGGGCATTTTAAACCTCTTTTATATTCAACTCTATTTTTATGATTTTCCTATTGATTTGGTTGAATATTGTTGGTTGAATTGCTTGATTACATATTGATATTGATATGTTAATTTTGATGCAGTGGTTTGATGTTATGAAAAATGGTTTTTATCAAAAGAGAATTTGATACATGCTGCTGGATTTTCGGATTTCAATAGGGCAGGATTTGTTCCTGAATTTTCTGGTGTAATTGTGGTCATTTTTAGGAGCTATAAAAATTATATGTTAAAGTTAACATCCTAAGGCAACTCTGAGAATTTTTGTGGAGTATGATAAACACTCTAGCTTCCTGAGAAAAATCATGAACCGAAAATGTATCAATGCTACCTGAATTATTGGAACTGAAGCTGTAAATTTTGCTAATTTTGTTATGATACCAAATGATGGAATCATTACTTGAAATTTTTATAGGATATTAGAGACATGTTGAGGTTTTACAAGATTTTTATTTTGAATTTTCTGGGTTTAATTGCTAGGGTTAAAAAATTATAAATGTTGGTTCTTGAGCTGAGGTTAAGTGGTTTCTGACCACCAAATTGGTCTAATTTTGTTAACATAGTTAGAGAACTCTTTTTGTGCTGAAATTTTTACAGCACCTTGGATTGTTTGATGTGCAAATAAATTTGTGCTACAATGGTGTGAAATGTGCCCAATTGCTGGAAATGCAAAGACTTGAATTGATAATGAAATTGTAGTTTGGTTCTAGTATGACATGAATACTTGATATTAAATATTTGGCCATGTGACTTGTGATGTGTAAATGCATACTAGAGGAAGCAAATATTGGTTTATGAGGCATGATTGAAATCACAATATGAATGAATTCCTATATGTGTTTTATACATGCATTGGAAAAGAAAGTGAATGATATATTGAATTAAGTTCTGTAGCCATAAGTAAAAATGAGATCCTCTTTGACTTGTCAAGGGCAAATGAAAAACATGAGATCCTCTATGACTTGTCAAGAGCAAATAAAGAAATATAAGATCCTCTTTGTCTTGTCAAGGCCAAATAAGAGACAAGAGATCCTTTTTGACTTGTCAAGGGCAAATAAAGAAATATAAGATCCCTTCAACTTGTCGAGGGCAATTAGAGAGGGATGACATCCTTTCGACTTGTCGAGGGCAAATAGGGAGAGATGAGGTCTTTTCGACTTATTGAGGGCAAATAAAGATAGATAAGATCCTCTTCGATTTATCAAGGGCAATTAAAGATAATTTCGCTACATTTGGTATACATATATTTGTATCATATCAAATCATTTTGATTGATATTATTTACTATGATTATGAGCTTATGATAAATGTGTACAAAGTGATTGATTCTTAAAAACAACCCACTTCGGAAATATGATTTAGAAATTTAAAAATTAACCATTATTATGTAATGCTTGATCACTTTTTTTTAATAAACCAAAGTGGCTGGGGTGATGACAATGACATTATGATTATGTATTAGGGGAGTTACCCTACTGAGAATTTCAGAATTCTCACCCCTCTGTGTTTGTATTCCTGTGTCATCCCCAGGTTGATCCCGAGCATAAAGAGGCTACTTTATGAAAGGAGATCAGATTTGCAGTAGCTTAGAGCTGAAGTTTGTATAGATTGTACTTAGTCATATGTTTATGTCTATATTTATAATAGAGACTAGATGTGTATTGAAGCTCATAGAAGCGTTTCCTTTTGTACTCAACCTTATAATCAATCAATGTCTGTTTCTTAGTCATATATGTTAATAGAACTACGATTTAGTTACTTCACAATTCAATCGAACTGGCTATAGATATTTAAGAAAGGTCCGCTAATTTATAAGTAGTAACTCTCGAGTCTAATGTCATGACTTAAGGATGATGTTATACTTGGGAGGATGTTACACCAAGAATATGAGGATGACCCACCCTTGAAGAAGCGGTTTCAACCAAGTCCACATAAGGATACAACAGTCAAGTTCATGCCCAAAATATGGAAGAGATCATGGGAATAGACGTTGCTTGGCTGGACAAAATGTGTTATCATTGCGAAAAGCCAGGACACAAGATTTGGGAGTGCCTGGATAGGCATTCAAAACCAACTACAAAGCCACAACAACAGAGTAGGGTCTTTGTAACGCCCCGATTTTTCTGTTTAAGAGGAAAATGACCAAAATGCCCCTGAGGTCATTTTCTACCTGGATTTTGAGGATGGCCGGCCCGGTAGTCCTCAAAGGGCTGACTCAATGTTTGAAGGGGATTGGATGATCCTTGAGTGATTTCAGAAACGAAATCTCGTTTCATAGCTTTCAGTCAAAATGACCAAAATACCCCTATAGCGTTTTTACGAGGGTAAATGTGCCGTTTGAGCCTGAAAATTTTCCCAAAGGATTAAAAAGGTAATTTCAGGTGTTTAGAGGTATCTGTTAAAGTCCCGGTGGTCCCAGGTAGTTTTAGTGCAAAATTACGATTTTGCCTTTAGAATAGTATTTTTGAGCTTAATGACATAATTAAGCAAACCTAAGCAATATTAGGCTCTAATCGAAGATTAATTAATTTCCATAATTAATCTAGAGTCAAAATAAGCTATTAAAATTAATTACAACCAAAAATTGCTTAGATTAAACTTAAATCTCTTTTTAAAACTCAAGATTCCAATCTTGGAATCTTGAATAGTATTTTCTCTTTCCAATTCCTTAAATTATGGAATTGTGTCTAGAGTTATTTATGAACTAAAATGAATTTATAACTCACTAATGATGCAAGACCACTCCTTAAACATGTCTTGACAACCTTGATTACCCATTTTCTCACCTAAACACTTTCTTACAAATTCCTAATCTTAATCCTAATCAAAGATACACCTAAACACAACTCTAAACCACAATTAAAATGCAAGAAATCGTCCCCCATGGCTGATGCATGTTTCGGCCATCCCTCCCCCAATTCCATCACATGTTGATTTATTTCTCACTCAAAGAACCATGCTTGACCCATACTTGCACCCATACTTGAACCCATACCTAGTCATGCTTTCCACCATGCCTTGGAGAAGATATTCTTCTCCTCCTTGTGGCTGTAATGGCTGAAGCCATTCCCTCCCCAAACACCCCTCATTTGTTTCATTTCTCTATAAATAACATGCTTGGGTGAACTTGCATCATTTTGGGTTCATTTGCTAAGTGTAAGTTTTCAAAGAGCACTTCAAAGTTTTCTTTTTCTCTCAAAGTTCAAGTGTCTAGGTTCTTCATCCTCTTCACTCATCTCAACCTCCAATCACTTGGTAGGATTTTCTTTCAAGTGTTTCTTTCATTTAAGTTCTTAATCTAGTTATGTGTTTTATGGTTTCTCTTGAATCTTTTGGAACTTCTTTTCTTCTTCTCTTCCTTTTCCATTTTCGACCTTGAGCCCTTGAAAACAAAGGAATAAGAGCTTGATGATGAGGTTTTCATGATGATATTCATCACTTGAACAACCTCTAAAGCTTGATCTTTGTTCTTGAGTCAAAAATGTTTATTGTTCTTTCTTTCTTGAACCTTGAAATCTTTAACTTTGATGATGTTTTAAAATGGTTACATGAACCCAATGATGAGGACCCATGGTGTCAATGTTAATACATCATCAAGCTCATGGTCTCTAGAGTATCAAAATGGTTCTTTCTTGCTCTTAAAGTTTCTGTTTTTTTCCTTTTCTTTTTCTCTAAAATTTTCAGCCAACAATTGTTGGATGAGCTCTCATGATAGCTTGATGATGAGAATTCTAGTTGGTGACTTTATGTTCATCACAAAGAAATCTCTAAAGCTTGAGTTTTCATAAAGGTGTTATAAAGTTCATTTATGGTTATATTTTTAAGGAATGTTATCTTGAGTTCTAAGAACTCTAGACCTCACTTTATCTTGTCATGATGAGTTTGGGTTAAGGTTTAAATTCCTCTAAAGTCTTGAATGAGCTCTAATAAGATATGAATGAACTTGCAAATTTATTTTGAGGTTGCACTCATGTTTATATTCTTGCTTTGCATCTTTATTTTCAAGTCATCACCTAAGGACTCAAAGATTAAAACAAGACTTACATTATCACCTAATTAATTCTCAAAGCCTTTCTATTTCGGCCTTAAAGTCGATTGTTACTGGGCCTAGAGCACTAAAATAAAGAAATAAACTTGCATTGCATATTTACTTTAAGCCTTGCATATTTACTTCAAGCCTTTCATATTTATTTCCAAGTTTTGCATATTTACTTTAAAGTTCTCACTTTACTTTGTAATAAAGAATAAAAATGAAGTGCATAGCATGTTTATATTCTGTCATCACTTAAAGACCTTAGAGCTCAAAGACTTGCCCATTTTATCTCAAGTTAAAGTTTAATATGGAAGCATTCTTTGAATGTAAAATTTTGGCCAAGTAATAATGATGAGCTTGGAATGAGTTCCATCTAGTTACAAGGGCCAACAACCTATGTTCTAGGATTTTCTTTAAGCTTGATGAGTTTTATAAGTCATGACCAACAAGATTTATGATTTTAATCCTCTTCTAAAGAAGAATTAAATTGGTTACTGACCTAAGGTAATGGTTTGCAAAGAGTTTTAGAAGTCCTAAAATGATTCCAAGAGCAACTTATATGCTTTAGAAAGATCAAATTATGTGTCTTTTGGACTTGAACAGTTCGGTTCTACCTTGATGTGTTTGTTGTTGTATGATGATGTTTTGATATGTTAGAATGTGTGAAAATGATATATGATGAGGTAGGAACACTTCTACGCATGTTAAGAGAGAAACTAGCTTCATGGAAAAACTGTAAAGTTGGAATTTAACGTGTGTTTAACCCCTTCAATCTTAATCAATGCCAAAACTATTTTAGTATGATAACAATCAGTTTAGGATTGATTAATCATGAAAAATTTTGTTACATTTGAAGTAGGATTGAATTTTAGCACCTATAGAGAAACTAGTAACTAGAAAACCGTGAAAGTACAATCCTAGAACTCTTAGAACATTTAATTTCTAGATTCTGTCCAGCAACCTCATAATATGGAAAACATGGTTTATAATTAGTTCTTAGGCATAGGAATGCCTCATAATTAGTTTAGATTTAATTTATAGCGCCTTAGGCGAAGACGGAATCGAGAAAGGGTCTAAAACGTAAGTTCTAGAACCCCGTAATCATAAATATATAACTCTGCCCTTAGGGTATGGTGCTGCCCAGATTTATTAAAGAACATAAATGATAGTAAGATTTATTAGAAGAGAATCCTTAGGTGCATAAGAGGTTGATAAAGAATGATAGAATAATTATATCTCAAGTTTAAAGCCCGTAAGGGTCAGAGCATAAGATACCGTAGGATCAAGAGAATAATGAGTTTCAATGTTACATGTGAATGTATGTTCTATTTGAGAATGATTATGTCAACGTATAAATTTATGATCGGGGATACATGTTCTATTTGTTTATGTGGCATAAAGTAAATTTGGAAGAAATTCGGTATGCCGCTGTTATGCTGCCGAATTTTTGACAAATTTGGGGACTTAGAAAGTTTTTGAAAAACCTATGAGATTTTCTTTATAAGATATGAGGTACTAAGATGAGTTCTTGGATGACACCGGTTTGACCGAGCACCTCCAAAGAACTCATGTGACATCGGTACCAAGATGTATTCTTGGGTAACACCGGTTCGGCTGAGCACCCCTAAGAAAATGCCCCCTAGCCCGTACTAGAGAGTCGGGATTTATTTATGATACGCTTATCGGTAAGGGATAAGTAAGAACTAGTGACGACTAGTTAGGTATGAACTCATAACCTAGAGATGTGGCACGTTCTGGGTGACACTGGTTCGGCTGAGCACCCCTAGAATGAATGTCTTTTAGGGTGGCCCCAGGAGAAAGTAAAGTATGATGATTATATCACAAAGTTTTCCCCACATGAGATTTCAATTGCCACTTTATGCCACAATTATGATGCTTCTTGATGTTATGATTGATGTCCTTGCATTAAGTAGTGCCATGCATACATCCTTTACTATATTGCATTCATGACATTAAGATTCATTCTAAAATGAATGGACCTTGGTTAATTATATTTTAAAATCTTAAAAATGAACTTAATGCATGTTCACTTATTTTATACACTAAGCCCAAGGTTCCTGAGGATGTAGATGATGACACCTAGGTAGTAGGAAGCCCTATTGAGATTCTTTAGTAAGATTCTCACTCCCTCTATCTTTTCTTTCCGTCACGTCTTCAGATGGCGACGTTCATGGTTTTTGTGGACACCCCGACGTGGGAGGTGCACTATGATCCAGAGCACGGATCATACTATTTTTAGGGTCGCGATTACCACGATTCGTGTCTTCATGTTCAATGGACGACCCTTTGCTCACCCTGTACATACCCATCGCTTCTCCCCGACAGCACCCTACGGTGACGACAAGCGGGTTTTTGAGCGCATACGTACGCACAATGAGAGAGTGCTCGCATGCACACCGCCGCTTCAGCCATGCACGACTACCCCGACTATGTGCCCCAGACATACTTCTCGGAGACCGACCCGTCGGAGGACCCGCCTACCCCTCTGTACAGTGAGAGTTCTGCCCCCACTCCACCACTGATGAGAGAGGGCAGTGAGGACATCGTGACTCAGCCTCGGCTAGCACGACGTGGAGGTCACTCCTGATCCCCGCTTTGTCTTTACACGTCGGAGGAGCTTGCCCAATTTGCCGGGTATGTACCTCGCTCACGGGATGGACGTCAGTAGGAGGTAGCAGATGATCGATGGAGTACCCGAGCTAGTGCACACACCACTTAGATGAGGATAAACCTTCTTTTGTTTAGAGGTTATCCCTTTAGTTGCACTTGGGTAAGGGAGTTTGCTGTTATGCTTTCCGTCACACTTTCCTTTGTATTTTCTTTTTAGATGTATTCGTTTCATGTTGTATCAAACTAAGTCCCACTCTTCATAAGTGGGCATATCATATCATATATATATGCAGTTCAGTTTTATCGTGATGTGCCTTTACCTGCTTTATGTTATGATGTTTATGAGATGCTTGCTTTATTTCATTACATGCTTCATTGCTTATCGTGTCGCGCGGCTCTCACTTTGCTTTTATAATTCAAAAAAAATATTTACCAGTATTTCCCGCTAAGTATTTTAAAGTAAAAAGGAAACTATGACGTAATAAACTAATGATTAACCTAAATATGTTTTAGAGTATTGGGTTAAAAATTAGAATGTTATAGTCTTCATCATAAGTGCTGAAGGAACGTCACCACCCAAGAATTCAACCTAAGGTAGGAACATTTAGGATTTGAGTGAATTGGTTGTTTGATTTAGGAAATTGGTCTTTTGAAATTGTGTGTTCCATGCATTATTTAAGTGTAGGCAAGGTATTCATGTAATTTAGAGAATTTACGGTTAAGGGTTTAAGTGAATTAGTAAGCAATTTGGGTGTTTTTGAGCAATTTTGGGTTCTAATCAATCTAAATACATAATTTTGACTCTAGATTAATATTTAGAATTTAATAAGCTTTAATTTGAGCCTAATATTGCTTAGGTTTCAGATACTGAATCAAAAATCCCAAATTCGCAAAACTCGCCCAAAAACAGAGGCAAAATCGCATTTTCACTTAAAAACGCCTGAGGCCACCCGAGCTTAACCAATGGTTAATCATGGCTTAAAAACACATTTTAAAACATTTTAGTGAGGTTCAGGCTCAACAAGACGCACATCGGAGTTAAAACAATTGTAGGGCGTTTTTGGTCATTTCAAGGTCGAACTCAAAATTGAGATCCTTCTGCTCTATTAACACACATAACACAAACAATCCCTTATTATCCTCAAAATATCCCCTTGAGAATAGGTGGGGCCCACGATCCTCATTTTCTGAGTAAAATAACTTCAGGGGCATTTTGGTCATTTTATACGCATTTTAAATTCGGCATTTGCGACTCTCGCATGAATCGTTCCTAACCTCTCTTCTAATGTTATATTCCTTTATTGAGGATTGTTCGGCCTCAAATCTTATGTAATAATTACGTACGGTAATTCGGTAATTGAGTAATTTCTAATGACAGTAAAAATTACAGTAAAAATTGGGGCGTTACAATATATGGTTATTGATGTATGAATTTTGGTGAATTGTTTGGATGAGGTTAGAAAAATCATTTTGTCAAAAGAAGTTTTGGCTAAGCTACTGGATTTTTGGTTTGTCTACAGACAGGGAAATTTTGTGAATTTTTAGACATATTTGTGGTCATGGTTAAGAGTTGGAAAAATTATATGTTGTAGATAACATCTTAACTACATGAATTTTCTTGAGCATTGGTTTTAAGGTATACTGCCTTAAAAAAAGCAGAGACTGAAATGGTACTTATGCTGTCTTGATTATTAAAACTGAAGCTGTGAAATTATCTAATTTTATTACCATAGCAAATGATTGATTCTTACTTTGAAATTTTTACAAAGTTGATAACAACATGAAGTGTAACTGTGAATTTTATTTTGACTGATTCAATCATTTACTATGGTTAAAATTTATGAGAATCCTGTTTTGAGCTGTGAATAAGTGGTCTCTAGCCACTAAATTTGTATAATTTAGTTGATATGGTTAAAGAACTCCGCTTGCTATGAAAATTTTACAAGGATTTTTAGACATATTGAGGTGTCATGGGGAATTTTTGTGGCCCTTGAATTGGCCATTTGATAGAGAAATTAAATGTCGTTACTGAAATGGTAAATCTACCAAGGTGCTAGAATGGTCATATTGTCTTAAATTAATGATAGAATGACATTTAGTCCAAGTATATGTTATATGAATACATGCTAGCTACTTTAAAGATTTATTTATGAGGCATGAATAAGTCTCCAATGTAATTGAATGCCTACATGTGATGTAAGCATGCCTTGAAAAAAAGAGAAGTACATAATGTGGTTACATATTTGTGGCAAAAGAGAATATGTGAATTTTAATTGTGCATGTTTTAACATATGGGGAAAACAGAGACATGGCTTATGTGGGTTAAAGAGGGGAGGCAAAAACAAGGACTTCCCTAGGAATTTTATGAGTTAGTAGACGTATCGACTAGGGATAGAACTATGTGTAATTCAGAAATAGGAAAAAAAATGAAGTCCAATGATCACGTATAAGAATGAGCTCATGTCCTAGTAATCTATTGTTCATTGTGGAGTCATCCACTATAGATACCACTCGATGTGAAATTAAGCCTTCCCTATGTTAATGTAAAGAGACAACTGCACTAAATTGAATTCCATGGATTACAAGAGAAAAACATAAGATTACTAGCATTTTGCATTTGACTTTACATGAACTATGTACATTAATATTTGTGCATATACTTTAGCATGATGATTTCTACATGAATGAATTTACTAGTTATATTTTGTTCACATTTGAGGGAGTACCCTACTGAGAATTTGATGATATTCTCATCTCTATGGCTGTATTCATTTTGTATTATTTAGATCTAGTAGATACCACCACTAGTGTTTTACCTTGACTCACCACAATGGGTGTGACATTATAATCCTGCTCTTGACTCTCTTTATGTAGTTGGTTACTCGCAAGTCCGTGTTTATGTGTTTTTCGGCTATTCCTTTAGTACTTCTGTATTTACAGCTGACTTTGACCTTTCTTTTCCTTATGATGGCGTGCCTTTCCACATAGCACACCCAATGATATTTGATATTCTATATGCACCACCAGCACCTCTTCTAGTAGATGCTATTTCTTCATCCTCGTCTTCAAACTCAGACCCACCTAATGGTCCTGATACCCCAGGGGAGGTGAGGCTATCATACCGATGGCCAATGGTTTCATCCAGTAGGATGTGAGATCTTCAAGGACTCTTGATATGCATATAGTGGTAGTTTAGTACTAGAAACTCGCTAGCCTGCATATTGATCCTATTAAATGTTGTTGAGGTCCATTTTTGTTTGTATAAAATGTTTGTTAGGCATCAACTTTGAGCAAGTTAGACTAGATACTGGACGTGTTTCGTTTTGTGAACTGAGTTCCTGACTAGCTTAGAAGTTAACTAGTTTGTTTCCCAGTATGATGTACATATTGGAAACTTAATAATGATGTTCATATATGTATATATGAGTTTAGTAACATATGCATCTAAATTACTTTATTTCATTTCTTTCGACTAGTATAGATTATGAATGTAAGTAATACTTTTCTAATTACTATGTTAACACTCAAGTAAAACATGGTAGTTAGGAGGGTGTTACATTATATTATCAGAGCCGAACTATCCTATAAGCTCGAGGATTGGATTGGCTATGCTTCCTTAGAAATTGTCATGCATTATGATTTTATATGTGTGTGTTGTGGGTTACTGCCACACTTAGCTTGGTATTGAGCCTGATCAACTCAATATTTTGTTTGGTGTGATAGGAATCAATGACTTCAAATCGACGTACTAGGAGTGGAGTCGAAAATAAAGCTAACATGATGAATACTTTTCGTGAGATGGCCATGGCAATGAAAGAACAAGCTGCGATTGCTAACCGAATGATAGAAAGACTGAACTACAATGAGGAACCAAACCCGGTTGGTAACCCAATCAAAAATTTGCTGAGTTTAGGAAAGCAAACCCCCCGTCATTTCGAGGAGCTTTCAATCCTTGTAAAGCAGAAGAATGGATTAAAGCCATGGAGAAGATTTTCTCAGTTCTTCTTTGCATAGAGATCCAAAAGGTGGCTTTTGCCACCTACATGCTAGAAACAGATACAGAATTCTGGTGGGTTGGCACCAGGGGATTATTTAAAGCTTCCCAGATTGAAGTTACTTGGGATATTTTCAAGGAGGCTTTCTACTATAAGTACTTTCGTGCTTCTATGAGAAATGCGAAAGAGTTGGAGTTCATGGCTCTTAAATAAGGACCTATGAGTATAGCAGAGTATACCATCAAATTGGAAGAGCTCTACAAGTTTTCTACAATTTACAAACTGACCCAGATGAAGCCTGGAAGTGCATGAAATATGAAGGGGGTCTACGTGAAGATATAGAAGCAGCTATAAGTCTCTTGGAGATCAGAGACTATCCTACCTTAGTAAATAAATGCCGACATGCATAGGAGTCCAACAAGTAGCTATCAAGTTTCAAGTATGCACAAGGCAATGTGCAACGCCCCGATTTTCTATCTGAGTGGAAAATGACCAAAATGCCCATGAGGTCATTTTCGGCCCGGAATTCGAGGATGGCCAGCCCGACAATCCTCGAAGGGCCAACTCAATGTTTAAAGGGGATTGAATGACCCTTGAGTGGTTTCGGAGGCGAAAGTCTCATTTTCTGCAGTTTCGGGTCAAAATGACCAAAATACCCCTATAGCGTTTTTACGCGGGTAAAGGTGCCGTTTGAGCCCGAAAATTTTCCCGAAGGTGTAAAACAATGTTTTTACATGTTTAAAAGCATCTGTTTGAGTCCCGGTGGTCCCGGACAGTTTTAGTGCAAAATCACGATTTTGCCCCTAGAATAGTGTTTTTGAGCTTAATGATGTAATTAAGCAAACCTAAGCAATATTAGGCTCTAATCGAAGATTAATTAATTCCTATAATTAATCTAGAGTCAAAATAAACTATTAAAATTAATTAGAACCTAAAATTGCTTAAATTAGATTTAAATCTCCTTTCTAAAACTCAAGATTTCACTCTTGGAATCTTGAATAGTGTTTTCTTTCTCCAATTCCTTAAATCAAGGAAATTATGTCTAGAATTGTTTATGCACTAAAATGAGTTTATAACTCACTAATAATGCAAGACCACTCCTTAAATATGTTTTGACAACCTTGATTACCCATTTTCTCATCTAAACACTTTCTTACAAATTCCTAATCTTAATCCTAAACAAAGATACACCTAAACACAACTCTAAACCACAATTAAAATACAAGAAATCCTCCCCCATGGCTGATGCAGCTTCGGCCACTCCTCCTCCAATTACATCACATGTTGATTTGTTTCTCACTCAAAGAACCATGCTTGAGCCATACCTTGAACCATACCTCACCATACTTTGAACCATACCTCACCATGCCTCAAGATCACAACATCTCACCTCATGGAACTCATGGGGCTGCTTTTGCTTGGCTGAAACTTCCTCCTCCCTCTTTCACCTTGCATGTGTTTCATTTCTCTATAAATAGCATGCTTGGGTGAACTTGCATCATTTTGGGTTCATTTCCTAAGTGTAAGTTTTCAAAGAGCACTTCAAAGTTTTCTTTTCTCTCAAGTTCAAGTGGTCAAGTTCTTTATCCTCTTCTCTCATCCCAATCTTCAAAGCACTTGGTAGGGATTTTCTTTCAAGTATTTCCTTTGTTTAAGTTCTTACTCTAGTTATGTGTTTATGGTTTCTCTTGAGTCTTTTTAGAACTTCTTTCCCTCTCCTTTTTCTTCTTCATTTTGGCCATGGGCCTTTGAGGACAAGGGAATGAGAGCTTGATAATGAGGTTTCATGATGATAATGTCCATCACTTGAACAATCTCTAAAGCTTGATCTTTGTTCTTAAATTAAAGATGTTTTTAGTTCTTTCTTCTTGAACCTTGAACCTTTAACTTTGATGATGTTTTAAATAGCTACATAAACTCAATGTTGAGGACTCATGATGTTGGTGTTAATGCATCATCAAGATCATAGTCTCTAGAGTTTCAAATGTTTCCTTTTCTTCTTAAAAAGTTTCGGTTCCTTTTCCTTTCCTTTCTTCACATTTTCGGCCATATTGGCCAATGAGATTCATAACGGCTTGATGATGAGAGCTTCTAGATGATGACTATGTGTTCATCACAATGAGACCTCTAGAGCGTGAGTTTTAATAAAAATGTTATTTATGACCACATTTCAAGAAAAGAAACTTTGTGTTCTAAAGAACCCTTGAGGTTCACTCTTGTCTTTACTTTACCTTGTCATGATAAGTTTGGGTTGAGGTTTAAGTTCCTTTAAAGTCTTGTATGAGCTCTAATAAAGAATAAAATGGACTAGCATTCATATTTAAATTCAAGCTTATGCATTACATATTTACTTTGAGCTTTGCATTCATATTTATTTTCCAAGCCATCACTTAAAGTTAAAGGATAAAGAATGGAGTGCACCTCATATTTATATTCTTGTCTAGCATATTTACTTTCCATCACTAAAGAACGTAAAGATTTAAAATGAGAACTTGCACCATCACCTAACTAAATCTCAAAGCCTTTCTATTTCTGCCTTAAAGTCGATTGTTGCTGGGCCTAGAGCACTAAAATAAAGAAATAAACTTGCATGACATATTTATTTTAAGTCTTGCATATTTATATTTCAAGCCTTGCATATTTATATTTCAAGTCTTGCATATTTACTTTAAGCTCTCACTTTACTTTGCAATGAAGAATAAAAATGAGGTGCATAGCATGTTTAAATTATGTTATCACCTAAAAACCTTAGAGCTCAAAGACTTGCCCATTTTGTCTCGAGATAAAGTTTTATGTGGGAACATTCTTTGAATGCATAATTTCGGTCACGTAATGATAATGAGCTTGGAATGAGTTTCATCTAGCTACGAGGGCCAACAATCTAAGTTTTACGACTTTTTTTAAGCCTCGTGAACCTTGTGAGATTAAGACCAACAAGATTTATGAATTTAATTCTCTTTTAAAGAGGGGTGAAGTGGTCACTGGCCTAATGATGTTTTTAGACTCTTTTACAAAATAAAATGGTTTGCAAAAGAGTTTTAGAAGTCCTAAAAATGAATCCAAGAGAAACTAGCAACCTATATGCTTTAGAAATATCAAGTTATGCATCTTTTTGGGACTTAATGTTTCGGCTCTGCCATGATGAATTTTCTGCTGTGTGATGATGTTTTGATGTGTTAGAATGTGTGAAAATTATGTATGATAAGGTAGGAACATTTCTATGCATGATAGGAGAGAAACTAGCTTTCTAGCAAAACTGTAAAGTCAAGACATAGCATAGTTTTAACCCATTTATTTTTGGATACTGCCCAAACTGTTTCAATGGGAATATAATCAGATTAAGATTGTTTAATCATGAAAAATTTGGTTACATTTGAAGTAGGATTGAATTTTAGCATCTATAGAGAAACTAGTAACTAGAAAACCATAAAATTGCAATTCTAGAACTCTTAGAACATTTAATTTTTAGAATCTGTCCAGCAACCTCATAATATGGTAAACATGGTTTATAATTAGTTCTTAGACATAGGAATGCCTCATAATTAGTTTAGGTTTAATTTATAGCGCCTTAGGCGAAGACGGAACCGAGAAAGGGTCTAAAACGTAAGTTCTAGAACCCCATAATTGTAAGTTTACAATTCTGCCCCCCCTAAAGAATGGTGTTGCCTAGATTTATTAAAGAGCATAAATTTTAGTAATATTTTTTAGAAGAGAATCCTTAGGTGCATAAGAGGTTGATAGAAAATGATAGATTAATTACATCACAAGTTTAAGGCCCGTAAGGGTCAATGCATAAGATACCGTAAGACCAAGAGCATAATGAATCTTCAATGTTGCCTATGAACGTATAAGAATGATTATGTGAATGCATGGAATTATGATGAAGGATGCATGTTTAGTTGACTTATGTGGCATAAAGTAAAATTTGGAAGAAATTCGGCATGCTACTGTTATGCCGCCGAATTTCTGACAAATTTGGGGACTTAAAAAGTTTTTGAAAACCTATGAGATTTTTATTTATGAGGTACTAAGATGAGTTCTCAGATGACACCGGTTCGGCCGAGCACCTCTAGAGAACTCATGTGACATTGGTACCAAGATGAATTCTTGGGTGACACGGTTCGGCCGAGTACCCCCAAGAAATGCCCCCTAGCCCGTACTGGATAAGTCGGGACTATGTTTATGATTATGATACGCTTATCGGGATTGATAAGTAAGAACTAGTGATGACTAGTTAAGGTATGAGCTCATAACCTAGAGATGTGACATGTTCTGGGTGACACCGGTTCGGCCGAGCACCCCCAGAACGATTGTCTCTTAGGGTGGCCTATGAGGAAGTAAAGTATAATGTTTATGTCACAAAGTTTTCCATATGAGAATTTAATTGCCACTTTATGCCACTATTATGATGTTCTTAAAGTTACGATTATTATTCTTGCATTGAGTAGAGCCATGCACACATTCTTTAATATGATTGCATCCATGTCATTAAGAATCATGCTAAAATGAATGGACCTTGGCTAATTATGTTTTAAAGCTTAAAAATGGACTTGATGCATGTTCACTTGTTTTACATACTAAACCCAAGGTTCCTGAGGACGTAGATGATGACACCTAGGTAGTAGGAGGCCCTACTGAGATTCTTTAGCAAGATTCTTACTCCTTCTATCTCTTTCTTTCCATCACGTCTTCAAATGGCAACGTTCGTAGTTTTTGTGGATACCCCGCCGTGGGAGGTGTACTATGATCCGGAACACGGATCATACCATTTTGAGGGATAGTGCACGGTGCGAGTCTTCATGTTCGTTGGATGTCCCTTCACTCACTCGTGCATACCCATTGCTTCTCCCTGACAGCACCCTACGGTGATGACGAACTGGTTTTTGAGTGCGCGTGTACGCATAATGAGAGAGTGCTCCGCATGTACACTGCCGCCTCAGCCATGCGTGACTATCCTGACTACGTGCCCCGGACTTACTTCTCGGAAACCGATCCATCGGAGGACCCACCTACCTATCCGTACAGTGAGAGCTCCACCCCCACTCCACCACTGGTGAGAAAGGGCAGTGAGGATACCGTGACTCAGCCATGGCTAGCACGACGATCGGAGATACGGCCACATTGCAGGGGTCACTCCCGATCCCCGTTCCACCTCTATACACCAGAGGAGCTCACCCAGTTTCCCGGATATGTGCCTCGTTGGTGAGATGGACGTCAGTAGGAGGTGACGTAAGACCGACGGAGTACCCGGGTAGAGCACACACCACTTAGATGAGGATGGACCTCCTTTTGTTTAGAGGTTATCCCTTTAGTTGCACTTGGGTAGGGGGAGTTGCTTTTATGTTTTCTATCGTACTTTCCTTTGTATTTTCCTTTTAGATGTATCTGCTCATGATGTACTAAACTAAGCCCCACTCTCCATGAGTGGGCATATCATATTATATATAAATATGCAGTTCAGTTTTATTGTGATGTGCCTTTCCTTGCTTTATGTTATGATGTTATGAGATGTTTGCTTTTCCTATCCATGCTTTATTGCTCATCGTGTCGTGCGGCTCTCACTTTGCTTTTATAATTCAAAAAAAATTTATCAGTATTTTCACTAAGTATTTTAAAGTAACAAGGAAACTATGACGTAACAGACTAGTGATTAACTTAAATATGTTCTAAAGTATTGGGTTAACAATTAGGATGTTACACAATGCTAGGAGAGGATTAGCACCCCCAAGGCCCCTAATTCAAGCCTGTCAATCAGTCCAGGAGAAAATATCCACCTAACAACAACACCAGTAACAATAGAGGAAAGCAACTTCAATCCCCAAGACCAGAGACAGGACAAGAATGCCCTAAATGTAGGAAACATCATGGGAACAGGCCTTACTGGACAACTCAAATTGTTTGTTTTGGCTGTGCGAAACCAGGACATAAGATATTTGAATCCCTAATAAGAAAAGACAGCAGTCTGTCTCCAGGCCATAACAACATGGACGTGTTTTTACCATAAGTGCCAAAGAAGCTTCTCAATCTGCCGATCTGATACGAGGTAGGTGTGAAATAAATGGTAACACCCTAGATATACCGTATGATATGAGTGCCACTCATTCTTTCATATCCCATGACTGTGTACAGAAGTTACAGTTATTTGTGTCTGAATTAGGTTATGATCTCCTTATGTCCACTTTTACTGTTGGTCCTATTAGAACTTGTTATGCATGCATGAACCTTCCTCTTCAAATAGGTGATAAAAAGTTTACTGCTAATTTAGTTTGTCTTCCTTTATTCGATTTTGATGTAATTTTTGGTATGGATTGGCAAGTACCCAATCACATCCTTCTACACTATCTAGATCGAGCTGCTATATTTTTTTCCACTCTATCTTCTATCCTTGTGATTCTTTTTTCTTCTTACTTGAACCTAGTGACACCTAACCCTAGTAAGACAGATCATTAGGAATATGTTATCCTCTCTGCTAGTGAAACTAAAAGTCACCACGAGTTGAGTAAGATTGTAGTGGTAAGACAGTATCCCGATGTCTTTCCAGAAGATATTCCAGAGTTTTCTCCTGAAAGGGAGATTGAATTCTCTATTTAGTTAGTTCCAGGAACGGGTCCTATTTCAATTTCCCATTATAGGATGTCCCCTTTAGAGTTAAAAGAATTAAAATCACAAATTAAAGAACAATTAAGGAAGCATTTCATTAGACCAAGCCTCTCCATGGGGAGCCCCTGCTCTTCTGGTAAAGAAAAAGGATAGGGGTATGAGGCTTTGTGTAGACTATAGGCAATTGAATAAGGTGACGATCAAGAATAAGTACCCTTTGCCAAGAATTAACGATCTTATGGATCAATTATGAAGGGCAACTGTATTTTCAAAGATTGATCTTAGATTAGGCTACTGTCAAATTCAAGTTCAGGATGAGGATATTCCTAAAACTTCTTTTATAACTCGTTATGGACATTACGAGTATAGGATGATGTCTTTTGGATTGACTAATGCTCCGGCTATATTTATGGATTATATGAATTGAATCTTTCGCCCTTACTTGGATAAATTTGTAGTTGTCTTTATAGATGATATACTTATATATTCAAGCACTAAGGAAGAACATGTAGAGTATCTTAGGGTTGTGTTACAAATCCTAAAGGAGAGGATATTGTATGCTAAGTTGTCAAAATGTGAATTCTTAATGGAAGAGGTTAGATTCCTAGGTCATGTAGTATCATAAAGGGGAATCTCCATAGATCACAGTAAGGTGGAATTAGTACTTTGTTGGGAATGACCAACAACAGTGACTAAGATTCGGAGTTTCCTAGGGTTAGTTGGGTACTATAGACATTTTATCATGAGTTTTTCTCTGATAGCCTTACTTCTAACGAAGCGAACCCGAAAGAATGCTCCATTCAAGTGGACAACGGAATTTGGAAATAGTTTCCAGGAGTTAAAGCAAAAGTTGACCATACCTCCAATATTAGTATTACCTGATCCTCATGAACCCTTTAAGGTTTATTATGATTCTTCTAGTAAAGGTTTAGGATGTGTGTTGATGCAAAATCAAAATATGGTCGCTTGTGCTTCTTGACAGTTGAAACCCCATGAAGTAAACTACCCAACTCATGACCTCGAACTTGCCACTGTGGTTTTTGCTCTAAAGATCTAGAAACACTATCTATATGGTGTATAGTTCAATGTTTTTTCTGATCAAAAAAGTTTAAAGTATCTTTTTGATCAGAAGGAGTTGAATATGAGGCAAAGAAGGTGGATGGAATTCCTCAAGGATTATAAGTTCTGTCTAAACTACCATCCAAGCAAAACGAATGTTGTCGCTAATGCATTAAGCAGAAAGCCCTTAGGTGTAACATGTTTGATGATTAAAAAGATGGAGCTAGTTGAAAGCTTTAAGAAGCTTAGTTTAGATATGTCTGCAACCCCTCATGGTGTTGTGTTAGGCCAGATAAAAGTAACAAGTGATTTCAAAGGACAAATTTTGGCTACACAATGTAAAAATCTAGAGTTTCAAGAGATATTAAGATCAATTCATGCAAAAAAGTTGCCAGGATTTAGTCAAGACCAAAAGGGTATATGGAGATACAAGGATAGAGTATGTGTACCTACAAGTGGTAATCTTAGAAAAGAGATCTTAGAGGAAGTTCATAGGGGCAACTTCACCATACACCTAGGGACTAGTAAAATCTATATGAATCTCAAGAAAAATGTTTTGGTGGTCAGGAATGAAGAAAGAAATAGAAGATTTTGTCAGGAAGTGCTTAACTTGCCAAAAAGTTAAAATAGAAAATTAGAAACCAGTTGGGACCCTGGAACCCTTAGAAATCCTAGAATGGAAGTAGGTAATTATCTCTATGGGCTTCATAATGGGTTTGCCAAGGACATCATCAAGTCATGAAGCTATATGGGTTATAGTAGATAAATTGACCAAGTCTGCTCATTTCTTACCCATTAAAGCTAGTTATCCTTTGGATAAGTTTGCTTCTTTGTACATGTAATGCCCGATGATGAAGTCAGGGAGTGATTATTGGTGCAAAGAAGGCACGAACAAGGAGCAGCTCCTGGCAGACTTCTAATCAGAGGGGTACACGAATGAACTGATTACACACCCGAATGATAGGGGTCCTGAGATTGTGTAGGTATGGGACTATACAATTAAAGAGAGTTTATATGAATTGATTTGTACTACCTATACCAATAAGATGCATCTTCTTTAATGTAGCCCATCACTAAAGAACTTTATAGTTAAACGTGCTTGACTTGAAGCAATTTTGGGATAGGTGGCCTTCTGGGAAATTTTTCAAGAAGCGTGAAAGCGAGGACAAAGCACGCTCAAAAGACCCGTGTTGGTTTGTGGGGACAGTCATCAACCTATAAAGCAGCAGGGGATGTTACAAATGGTATCAGAGCTTGCACCTTTCCTAGTATGGTGTGATTTAGGGACAAACCAAGTGGAAACTGGTGGGCATGTAATGCCCGTGACGAAGTCGGGCAGTGATCGCCGGTGTAAAGAAAGCATGGACAAGGAGCGGCTTCTAGTAGACTTCTAAGCAGAGGGGTACATGAATGAACCGATTACACACCTGAATAAAAGGGATCCTGAGACTGTGTATGTATGGGACTATACAATTAAGAAGGGCTTATATGAATTGATTTGTACTACCTATACCAACAAGATGCATCTTCTTTTTGGTAGCCTATTACTAAAGAACTCCATAGTTAAGCGTGCTTGACTTAAAGTAATTTTGGGATCGGTGACCTTCTGGGAAAATTTTCAGGAGCCGTGTGAGTAAGGACAAAGCACGTTGAAAAGACCCATGTTGGTTTGTGAGGATGGTCGTCAATTCATAAAGCAGTTGGGGTTATAGTACATCCAAGAAATAGTAAGACTATATGGTGTTCCTTCTTCAATAGTTTCTGATAAAGACCCAAGATTTACTTCTAGATTTTGGGGATCTTTCCAAATGGCCTTTGGAACCAAACTTTGTTTAAGTATGGCTTATCACCCCCAGATTAATGGACAGATAGAACACACTATACAAACCTTGGAAGACATGCTAAGGGCATGCGTGATCGAGCAAAAGGGAAGTTAGGATAAGTTGCTTCCATTGGTTGAATTTGCTTATAATAATACCCATCATGCTAGTATTGGCATTGCCCCATATGAAGCTCTATATGGAAGAAAATGCCAATCCCCATTATGTTGGTACAATTCGGGGGAAGCGGGATTGTTGGGGCCTAATCTTGTTAATCAAATAGCAGAGCAGATCCAAAAGATCATGAGAAAAATCCTCACGCATAAAGTAGTCAAAAGAGCTATATTGATACTCAAAGGAAACCTTTAGAATTTGTACAGGGAGAACATGTATTCGTGAAGGTTACACCCACTACTGGGGTAGGTTTAGCTCTTAGAGTTAAAAAGTTGTCACCCAAGTTCATAGGTCTTTTTCAAATTCTTTGACAAATTGGGTCAGCTGCCTACCAGATATCCCTACATGCATATTTATCCAACCTTCATAATGTCTTCCATGTATCTCAACTCAGAAAGTACCATCCAGATCCAAACCAAATTATTGAGCCTGAATCTATATAGTTAAGGGATGACTTGACATTTCAAGCCCCTCCCGTTCAGATCATTGATAAAGAAGTTAGGCAGCTTAAAAATAAATCTGTACAACTTGTAAAAGTGGCTTAGGGTGGACAAGAAAATGAAGAATACACATGGGAATTAGAGTCAAACATAAAGAAAGATCATCTAGAATTATTTCCAGGTATGATATTTCGAGGACAACATTTTTATTAAGGTAGGGTGGTAATGTAACACCCTAAATTTTATTCAAAAATTAATTAGGACTTTTAATGAGAATCTTAAGATTTTGAAAGACATAGATATGATGAGAAGACTAACTAATGCTGCCTCCTCTTATATTAGAAGACAGAATTTGAGGATAAGATATGCAACTGTTGAAAAGACAGCCTAAGAAGCTGAAGGCAGAAAAGGGAAAAAGAAAATTATCATTCTTGAAAACAATTCAGATGACAACAAGAAGCCTAAGATAATCATCAAATATGGAGGTGCACCTAGTGATCATAGCATGACCTTAGACTCTGAGCAAGAAACCTTTATGGAAACATCTTCATAGAGTAACTCCGCTACTACTGCTACTCCTCTAGAGGCCGAACAACTGACTATTTCACCTTTACCTAGTCCTTCAGTTTAGGCTGTTGACTCTACATCAAGCCAGCCACACCTACAACGCAGTCTAACTACTCAGAAGTTCAACTGATACTGCAAGAATAATGCCTCATCAATAATCATCTCAATGATTTAGAAGCTGTGTCTCGAAAGCATGAAGCATTGCTCCTAGAAATACTTCGGGAAGTAAGGCATCAGGGCTAGTGATGGTGCTACTTGTCTCCAGCACACTCTTCTCTTTTTGTTGATGACAAAAATGGGAGAAGCATACTGAAGAAAATCCTCTTGTGTTGAGAAATCCAGGGAGAGTTTGGACTGAGGGGGAGCATACTCAGATTTTTTTTAGCATACTGCATTTCTTTTGTGAACAATTTTTTTCTTTTTTTACTGTTGTGAATGCTTTATCTCTTTTATCTATGTTTCGTACATCACTTCTAATGTTTATATGTGCTTTGTATATGAATGCTCGATCGTTTTATTTGTTCTTTTTCCATGCGCCTTCTTGAAAAGGATGGTGGATCAAAGTTGTGCTGAAAAAGGAACTAGTCAAGATAATATACCACAAGTATCACTTGTTCAGTTTTCAAGCATGAGGATCTTCAAAAAGTTCTTTTTCTTTTGACAAATGATCAAGCTAGTTTCTATCCATAACCTAAATGCCTTTCTCTTTAACATCTACTCTCACAAAGTTCAGAAAGTACGTTCAGTTTGTCTTATGCTTCAAAAAAAACAACACCAGCCCTAATTGAATGTCATTTAAGGCCAAAATGTTTTTATCATGCCTTAAGAAAAAAATCTTCCTAAAAACCTCTCTTTATGATATATTGGAAAAATATGTATTCCATGTTTACTCTTCTGTAATATTTCTTTCAAATATCTCTTCAAAAGATTTTCTTCAAATTAGTTTGTCATCATCAAAAAGGTAGAGATTGTTAGCTCCAGAACCCTTCTATGCTTATTTGTTTTGAATGACAGCAAAGCCAATTTTAAGAAAATATTCTGAAAAATGTCTAATATTCTCCCTAAGTTTCTTGACAAAGCATAATAGCTCTCTCATTTGCATAATATGCACTTAAAATGAAAATAATTTCACTTCACATGTGCAAACATGTTTTATCTCATAAAAAGAGATTGTGATTAAATGAAAATGAATATTATATCCTTCAAAGAAGTCATACATCTTTCACAGTTGAAAGAAAATTATATCAAGAACAAGAAACCAAAGCAAGGGACTTCAGAAAGTAGCATCATACTTCAAAAAGCACGCAAGGAAGATATCACGTATCATATGAAGTCATAATGATATGCTTTTATTCAAAATCTCTCTCATAAAAATTTGGTGTATTAACGTACAATGTTTGAAGTCATGAAGATTCATTCTTCATTAAGGAAATGATACTGAAGTTCAAAAAGGTTACTCTCAGTGGAAAGAAAATGAGGGAAAATATTTGAATTTCAAATTTGAAATTGCTTCTGAAAAAGTCAAATCCCGGTGTCAGAACCGGTCAATTATCTCTTCTGCTTTCAAAGTCAACTATCAAAATGTTCTATAAAGAAGTGTTCAAAAACCATGGTTTAAAAAGTAAGAAGTAGTTTCTGAAGAACATCAGAAACTTTATCTCTTTCACAACAGCTTCTGCAGATTGATCTGACAAAGTAAAAAGGCTACTCTTCTATACCTTCTTTCCAAGACACAAATAGATGATCAACATGTGTGCCCAGAAGATCTAATTGAAGGCAGCGATTTCAAAGGAAGACCTCTATAAATAGAGATGCTGTGCTACTCAAAGAAAATGACTGAACATTTTAAAAAGATAGAGCTAAAACACTGTAACAGTTTTTCTTCATTCTTCTATATTTGAAAATCATTTCCTTGTACATCGAATCTTCTTTCTACACTTCATAGATTATTTGCCCTTCCAAGGAAAAAATATATATAGAAAGAAGTCATTCAAGA
Source organism: Dalbergia cochinchinensis (assembly GCA_031216125.1). Lineage (NCBI taxonomy): Eukaryota > Viridiplantae > Streptophyta > Magnoliopsida > Fabales > Fabaceae > Dalbergia > Dalbergia cochinchinensis. The sequence continues at coordinate 25,395,043 of CM062375.1, read as the reverse complement.
TTCTCCAAGTTCTTTTCATTGTATATTCAAAGAAATCTTGAGTGTAGGTTAGTTTGAGTGGCAAAACAAACATATAACCTTGCATCCTTGATCCGATAGTGATCAGTGTGAGATAGCTTGAAAAAGCTTATAAAAGACTACTTGCAACGTGACTGTAAAAGTATTATTTATAGTTTACGGTTTCAATTTGAAGAGGCTATTGAATAACTACTTGGTGTGTGATAGTATAGGTGTCTACTGGTCACTAGACATTGTAACATAACCTGCTGCTTTATGGATTGACAACTGTCCCTACAAACCAACACGGGTCTTTTCAGCATGCTTTGTCCTTACTCGCACGCTTCCTAGGAAAACTTTCCAGGAGGTCATCCATCCCAAAATTACTCCAAGTCAAGCACGCTTAACTGTGGAGTTCTTTCAGTTTGGGCTACCAAAAAGAATATGCATTGTGAACACGCGATTTTGTCTGGCCCCAAAAAAAAATTTTCAGTCCATTTCATCTGTTTCATTTTTAGTTGTTGTAATTTTATTTTTATTTTTATTTTTTTAAAAAAAAAGCCCATTTTCACTTTCTTTTTGGGATCCTTTAATTAAGCCCATTTCATTTCATTAAAACAAAAAAAAAAGAGAAACCTATTACATTTTTTTTTTTCGTTGTCGTTGTTTACAATCTTAGCCCATTTCATTTTCATTTTAATTTATTTGAAAAAAAATAATATAAAAAAAGGGGAAATTGAGAACCGATGCAACCTGAAGGAAAAATACAAAAGAGGAAACAGTGCCGTAACGTGAATAGCCGAACAAAAACAAGGAAAACAAGTTGTAATCGTACACTGGATTCAAATACGGTGGCACAACTCACATGCAGGAGAAGAAAATTTGAAAGAATGCAGCATGCAAGATCAAATGCAATCCCATGAAACCAGCAAATCATATCAATTAAATCAAAAATTGCTGCCGTGAGGTTTGACAAATTGATTCATAAAGATGCATAAATGGGATCAAATTTCACAAAGAAAGGGGGGATCCCGAAGAGACAATCTGTTTCCGACACTAAAATTTCTCACCACCATTTTTTTCATCTGAAAACACCTTTGCCAAAAACACAGAAAAAGAAAGAATCAAGAAGGAAGAGAGAGTCGCAGGTAAATCATTTGTAAATAACTGATTCGTTTCTTTTTCCAGTGTTGTCCTGTTTTCTCAAACCCAATAGCCAGTAATACCCGCAAACCCCAGCCAAAATCAAAACCAACATTTTCAACCAAAATGAGAACAAATCAAAATTCCAATTCCAAATTACAGCCAAACACAGATCATAATAAAAATCACAAAATCATCAACAGTCCATTTCAACTCAAAAATTTCCAGCCCCAATTCAGAATAAACAAAATAAAAAAAAATAAATGAAAAAAAATATTAGAGGGGCCGCAACCACTTTTCCCCGCCGCAGCCTCCTCCTTCAACCTCTTTTTCCCTCTCGACTAAAGCTTCCCCGCACCGCCAACCACCGCCATCAACTTTCCTTCCATCATCATCAACCCACAGATCACGGACCTCATCTGCCATCTTCAACCACCCCACAACCACCAAAAACACCACCGCTTCCAAGAACTAGTGCGCAAGACCAACTAGAAACCGCCTCACTGATTCCATTAATGCGAATTAGGCACGGTCCCAGCCGGCGAGACACAGATCGGTGACAAGCTCCACCACTGGTAGGGGATCCGCGCGACCTTCCCTTCTCGGATTCCCTTCTCCCTTGGCCACGTGCTCGCTTCCCTCTCAGAGTTCTACCCTACCGTGGAACCGCCGCGCCATCGCGTCCTCTTCCCCATGCCTCTGTGAACTTTCCACAGTGGAGCTCGTGCAGTGGTTTCTTCCCTTCTCGGCCGGATCTCTCTTTCTCTCTCTCTCTCTCTCTCTCTCTCTCTCTCTCTCGCGCGCGCGCTTTCAGATCCGGCCACCACTGCTGCCGCTGCCCAAAGCTCACCTGCGATCGGCCTCTTCACCCCTCGCCGCTTCTTCTGCTTGTGATCGGCCGAGCTCCCCCTCACGCACTCAGCCTCCTTCCTCGCGCGATGGGCACCGATCCGCAAGCCGCGCTTCCACTGCCGCGCTCGGCTCTTCAGATCGGCCAAGCCAGCCACCGCCATGCTTTCCTTTCTCCTTCTCCGTCCGTGACTTTGAATTCTCTATCGCACCAGGGGATACATAGGAGCAGGCGATTCTGATCCCTGTCAAGTCAAAAATTAAATTTTCATAATTCATTTTACTTGTAAAATAATTTTCTAATTTTTTTATAGAGGAATATTCTGTTAAAAATGTTAATTTAGCCGAGACGGCTTGTTAACTCAACAATTTGGACATTTGAGCTGTGACCGCTTAATGATCTGAAACTTCCTTTAAAAAATGTATTCATTCTCGTTTGTATTTATTTATTTACTTTTATAAAAAGATGTCAAAAATATTTTTATCTTTTTCTTTTCTTGTTTGAAAATATTTATAATATTTTTTCCCCTTATTTATTTATCAAATATTTCAATAAAAGTGTTAATTTAGCTGGGACGGCTTGTTAACTCAATATTTTGGACATCTGAATTGTGATAGTTTGATGCTCCAAAATTTCTTTTTTTTTAAGAATTTTTTTATCTTCTTTGTAAACAAAAAATGAAAAAAAAATAAGGGTTATTAATAATCTGGACAAATCAATTATAGGTACCGTCTAAAGACGGGTGTACTAGGAGTGCGTAGGATTAAATGCCTGCCCTTCTCTATGTATAACCGACTCCCGAACTCGAATTTGGTTTCAAAGACCATTTGTAAAAATACTGGGTTTTTCCATGTTTCTCCAATTTTAATAAACTTGGTGGCGACTTCAATTTTCAAATAATTTATTCTTTTTTCACCGTCCCTATTGCGATCCCGGTTGCGACATGCATCTTGTTGGCATCGGTAGTACAAATCAATTCATATAAGCCCTCCTTAACTGTATAGTCCCATACCTACACAGTCTTAGGATCCCTTTCATTTAGGTGTGTAATCGGTTCATTCATGTACCTCTCCGCTTTCGAAGTCTGCTAGGAGCTGCTCCTTGTCTGTGCCTCCTTGCACCGGCAATCACTCCCCGACTTCGCAATCCCCAGGCATTACATGCCCACCAGCTTCTGCTTAGTTTGTCCCTGAACCACACCATACTGGGAGAGGTGCAGGCTCTGATACCATAATGTAACATCCTCCCAAGTACGACATGATTCTTAAGTCATATCATCATACTCGAGAAGTTGTTACTTATAAATTAACAGACCTTTCTTAAGTATCTATAACAAGTTCGATTGAAATCTGAAGTAACTAAATTGGAGTTCTATTAACATATATGACTAAGAAATAACTATTCATCAATTACAAGTTTGAGTACAAAAGGAAGCTCTTCTATGAGCTTCAATACACCTTTGGTCTCTATTATAAACATAGACATAAACATATGACTATGTACAATCTATACAAACTTCAGCTGTACACTATTGCTAATCTGATCTCCTTTTATAAAGTAGCCTCCTTGTTCTCGGGATCAACCTAGAGACGACACGGGAACACAAACACATAGGGGTGAGAATTTTAAAATTCTCAGTAGGGTAACTCCCCAATTACACAGTCAAATGTCATCGTCATCGCCCCAGCCACTTCAGTTTATTAAGAAAGTGTGAGCATGTAATATATATATATATATATATATATCAAATGTTCATTTTAGAGTTCTAAAATCACCTTTCTGAAGTGGGTTGTTTTTAATGATCAATCACTTAAAACATGTATTTCATGACATTCAAAATCATAGATATTCTTTCAAGACCAATAATTTAACAAAATATATTTATACATATGGTAAATTGCAATGATCTTGTCATGCTCTTGACATAATAGAGAGGACTTTTTTGTGCCCTAATAGGGACCTTTTCGTGCCCTTTTTATACTAAAGGGGACCTTTTCGTGCCCTTTTCATATTAAAGGGGACTTTACCGTGCCCTTTTGGGGACCCTTCCATGCCCTTTTCATATAAAAGGGGACTTTGCCATGCCCTTTTGGGGACCTTTCCGTGCCCTTTTTATACTAAAAGAGACTTTGTCGTGCTCTTTTTAGATTAAAGGGGACTTCATTTTTCACTTAGCACATACATCATCCTCAAGCTCACATATACATGCATCACATTTCTATATGCATGAACATAATTCTCTGATCTCATAATACTTCAAACCTATATATATATCATTCATTCATTCCTTATAACATAATCTTGGAAATCCATGGCATGCATTCATACACATCAAACTTGAACCAAATGTCCTTAGGTCACTAATTCAAGGCATTATCACAATTTCAACACATTGGCAGATTTTTTACTCAAGTAACACAATTTATTTTTCAATTCAAACCATCAAATCGGAGACTATAAAAATTCTCAATGATACCTCAATGTGTCCACAACCTCCAGTAAAAATTTCAGAGCAAGGAAAATTCTCTAACTATGTTAACAAAATTAGACAAATTCGGAGGTTAGAAACCCCCTATTACAGCCAACAGCCATAGTTCCCAATTTTATTTTGTGGGGACAGTTGTCAATCCATAAAGCAACAGGGGATGTTACAAATGGTATCAGAGCATTTCATCCTAATAGGACCTTGGGGAATGGAGTGGCTATGTTTCCAAAGCATAGATAAGTCATGCCTTGAATCTTATCTATATGATAGGGTATAGGGTTTAGATATGCATGACAATCCAGTGGTATTGTAGTTGGTTGCTATCACCCTTAGCATAGTGTTGAGCCTAATCAACTCAATATCTTTGTTTGTTGTGTTCAGAAACCAATGACAAACTGCAGACATACTAGGAATAAGAATGATGACCATAAAGACATAATGGATACTTCTCGTGAGATAGCTGCCGCTATGAAGGAGAAAATTGCGATGGCCAATTGAATGACAGAAAGATTGAATTGGAATGCGAAGGAGCTGGAGTTCGTGGCACTCATGTAAGGATCAAGATCGGTGGTAGGATAAGAGTGTCCTAAATATGGAAAAAAAAATCATGGCAACAAGCCTTGCTGAAAAGCCACAACACCAGAGTAAGGCTTTTACTATAAGTGCTGAGGGGACGTCATACCCAAAAATCTGATCCTAGGTATGAACGTTTAGGATTTGGTTGAATTGTTTAAACCATGCATGAATTCCTTGTTTGATTTTTGAGAATTGTCTTTTGAAGTTGTTTTCAAATGAATTTTGAGGACAAAATTCTTTTTAAGATGGGTGGTAATGTAACACCCTAAAAATTATTTAAAAATTAATTTGGGCTTTACTAGTCATAATTTCAAAAATCTGATAGTTTTAACAATGATAAGGATGGTCCAACGGATTTATAAAAAAAAAATGTGAATAGTAACTTACAGGCCCTATAGGCTCGCCGGGACAGCCGAAGCTCTAAAATTGAGACCTAGAGATGCCCAAAATTCAGGGAACATGGCATTAGGGCTAGAAATAGTTGTAAATATATATTTTATACCTGGAATAAATTTTCGGGCAATATTTGATTACCCAGGCATGGTGTTTCACCCGTTCGGTAAATTTTCGGTGTGCAATTTTTAACATCGAAAGATGGTTTAATCTTTACAAAAGGATGATATATATCCTTTAGGAACAAGTGCAAGGCTAAGATTTAATCTTTAATTACAAGATTAAATCCTAGCCATCCATCATATTTCCTTTTTGAAGGAATTAAGGATTTATATTACATAATATGTAAGTTTTACTTTGTGATAAATAAGTCAACCAACCTTATCCCTCCAAGCTCTCCATTCTCGGCCATGTCTCCCATGTAAACAGCCACCATTGTTCTTTCTTCCAAAGAGCTTCAACTTGATTTCAATCTCCCAAACTCCTAGCCTACTCTTACTAAAACCACAAACCCTCTTCACAAAACTTATTCTACACCTCAATATCTACAAAACTAATCGATTAGAATTTTAATCCATCACTATTTTTCCACTTTAAGCCATCATACATCACTGCCAAAGAGAGGTTTAAGGGCTGTTTGGAAGGATTTTGAATGAAGAAAAATACTTGGGGAAGATTGTTCTAGGCAAAAAACTATGGAGATTCAAGTAGGGTTTTCTTTGGCCTTTTTCTTTCAAAAATTTTCTGAGAAATTCTGACTGGTCTCAATCCGAAATTTCTGGTTATATTGGTTGATGTTATGTTGATATTGATGTGTTAATTTTAATGAAGTGTTTGGATGAGGTTAGAAAATCATTTTTGTCAAAAGAAGTTTTGACTAGGCTACTGGATTTTCGGTTTTCTTACAGGCAGTGTGTGATCACGAATTTTCTTGGCATGTTGCAGGCATTTTCATGAGCTAAGAAAAATTTATGTTGGAGCTAACATCTTGGGCTAGTCCATGAATTTTCTTGGTTTCTTATTTTGAGTGAAATTGCCTTAAAAAAATCAGAGACCGAAATGTTTCTTATGCTGCCAAAATCATTGAAACTGAAGCTGTAAAATTGTATAATTTTGTTACCAAAGTAAATGATTGAATTATCACTTGAAATTTTTAGAGATTATTAACGACATATTGAAGTTAACCATGAATTTTTGAATGATTTGATATGATCATTTGGTATGGTAATAAAATTGGGAACTATGGCTGTTGGCTATAAATAGGGGGTTTCTAACCTCTGAATTTGTCTAATTTTGTTAACATAGTTAGAGAACTTTTCTTGCTTTGAAATTTTTACTGGAGGTTGTGGACACATTGAGGTATCATTGATAATTTTTATACTCTTCGATTTGATGGTTTGAATTGAAAAATAAATTGTGTTACTTGAGCGAAAAATCTGCCAATGTGCTGAAATTGTGATAATGCCTTAAATTAGTGACCTAAGGACATTTGGTTCAAGTTTGATGTGTATGAATGCATGCCATGGATTTCCAAGATTATGTTATGAGGAATGAATGAATGATATGTATATAGGTTTGAAGTATTATGAGATCAGAGAATTATGTTCATGCATGTAGAAATGTGATGTGCGTATATGTGAGCTTGAGGATGATGTATGTGCTAAGTGAAAAATGAAGTCCCCTTTAATCTAAAAAGGGCATGACAAAGTCCCTTTTAGTATAAAAAGGGCACGGAAAGGTCCCCAAAAGGGCACGATAAAGTCCCCTTTTATATGAAAAAGGCATGGAAGGGTTCCCAAAAGGGCACAGTAAAGTCCCCTTTAATATGAAAAGGGCACAGAAAGGTCCCCAAAAGGGCACGAAAAAGTCCCTTTTAGTATAAAAAGGGCACCGAAAGGTCCCTATTAGGGCACAAAAAAGTCCTCTCTATCATGTCAAAAGTATGAAAAGATCATTGCAATTTACCATATGTATACATATATTTTGTTAAATTATTGATCTTGAAGGAATTTCTATGATTTTGAATGTCATGAAATACATGTTTTAAGTGATTGATCATTAAAAACTACCCACTTCGGAAAGGTGATTTTAGAACTCCAAAATGAACATTTGATATATATATATATATTGTGTGCTCATACTTTCTTAATAAACCGAAGTGGCTAGGGCAATGACGATGACTTTATGACTGTGTAATTGGGGAGTTACCCTACTGAGAATTTTAAAATTCTCACCCCTATGTGTTTGTGTTTCCATGTCATCTCCAGGTTGATCCCGAGAACAAGGAGGCTACTTTATGAAAGGAGATCGGATTAGCAATAGTGTGCAGCTGAAGTTTGTATAGATTGTACGTAGTCATATGTTTATGTCTGTATTTATAATAGAGACCAGAGGTGTATTGAAGCTCATAGAAGAGCTTCCTTTTGTACTCAACCTTATAATTGATGAATGGTTGTTTGTTAGTCAAATATGTTAATAGAACTCCAATTTAGTTACTTCACATTTCAATTGAACTCGCTATAGATACTTAAGAAAGGTCCGTTAATTCATAAATAACAACTTCTCGAGTATGATGATATGACTTAAGAATCATGTCGTACTTGGGAGGATGTTACAGACATAGCTTGAGAATGCTATTGGAAAGATCATCTATATTTTTCTTTGGTTGAAGAAAGAGGTAGTTGTAACAACCTAATATTTAACCCAATACTCCTAGAACATATTTAGGTTCAACATTAGTCTATTACCCTTTTAGTCCCATTCTTTAAAACCTTTCATTAAAATACTTAGCGGAAAATATGAATAAATTTTTCTCTTTCTGAAACTTGAAAGCAAAATGCGAGCCGCGCGCTAACCTAATGTTTGTCATAACCATAACGTGCAAGAAAAGTAATCACACCATTCATGATCATGAAACATAGTATTATACATAACCATCATAATATCATTACATCTTCATAGATACATAATTTACTAGCATCATTGTAACTTTATTTACATCAAAACATGCACATATATATGGAGTGATACTTATCCACCTATAAGGATGACTAAGTATTAATCCCAAAAGCTAAACTATCTATGCTTCCGCAGCAACCCTTTGCTCCGTTTGTTGGTGTGACCCTTAAACACGAGCCTTAGAAGAAGTCACGAACCTCATTGTAATCCCCGTGTAGAGATGACACGAAAGAAAAGAGAGGGATGAGAAACTCATTCAAGATGCTCAGTAGGGATTACTCTAACACAAGTGTCATCGTCATCGTCCTCAGCCACCTCGGTTTTAATTATGAAAAGGTGTTCATGTATAAGGTTTGGTTTTAGACTTTTCAAATCTATTTATCCAAAGTGGGTGTCTTTTAGTATGAGTCTTAATGACATGAATGCAATAGATATTCGATGAATGCATGGAAATACCATATGCACTTTAACATGAAAATCATAATACTTGGGCACATCATAAGGAAACATAAATCATATACGTGACATAAAAAGGCATAGTACTTTCCATGTGACATCTTTCTCATACGTCAAACTCTTAAGTTCTTTTTCTCAAAGACCACCCTCTTAACACATCCACAAAAAATCCAAACGATTCACCGGCCTGGCGATAATCTGGTCACCAAAGTACATCTCACCTATTGCCTAGGAATAAGCTCAATCCTAACTAGTCGTCACTAGATTTAATAAAAATATGCACCCACATGAAATACTAAAGTTCATTATGCTCTTAAATCTAGGGTGTTTTGTGCTTTGACCCTTACGGGGCTTAAAGTCGACATATAATTATTCTAACATCCGCTATTAATCTTTTATACACCCAAAGGTTCACAACTAAAGATTCTTACTAATATTTATGTTTGTCAACGAATCTGGACAGCATCATGCCTTAAGGGCAGAAATTATGTCTTGTGATTACAGGGGTTCTAGAAACTGCGTTTTAGACTCTTTCTACATTCCGTCTTCGCCTAAGGCATTATAAATTAAACCTAAACCAATTATGGGGCATTCCTATGCCTATGAACTAATTATAAACCATGTTTACTACATTACAAGGTTTCTGGACAGAAACATAAAATTAAATAATCTAAGTGTTCTAGTTTTGCACTTTTACGGTTTTCTAGTTACTAGTTTCTCTATAGGCGCTAAAAATCAATCCTACATCAAATGCTACCAAGTTTTTCATAATGAAACAATCCTAAACTGAATGTTATCCCATTAAAACAGTTTTGGTAGTGGCTAAAAATAAATGGGTCAAAACTATGCTAAAACTCAACTTTATGATTTTTCGGTAAGACTAGTTTCTTTCCTAACATGCATAGAAAGGCTCCTACTTCAACATATATAATTTTTTACACATTCTAACATATTAAAATCATCATCAAACAGCACCCAAATCATCAAGGCAGAACCGAATTTATTCATCATCATACCAAGCATGAAATTTCATTTTCAATACACATAAGTCACTAGTTTCTCATGGATTTACTTTAGGACTTCTAAAACTCTTTGGAAACTAAATTATTTCACTAAAATCATCATAAACTAAACAAGGGCAGCAACCATTTGAGTTGGACCATGATTTAAATTTAAATTGTAAAATCATACTTGAAATATTCTTTGAGTTATCCTATGCTCAAGAAAATCCTAAGACATAGATTATGGGCACTTGTGACTAGATGAAACTCACACCAAGCTCACCATCATCACATGGCTGAATTGTGCATTCAAGGGAATGCTTCCACAACCAAACTTTAGCTTGAGATAAAAGGGCAAGTCTTTGAACTCTAGAGTCTTTAAGTGATGATGAAAAGTAAACGTGCTATGCATTCCATTTTATTCTTCATTATAAAGTAAAGTGAGAACTTCAAAATAAATATGAGATGCAAGGACTTGAAATATAAACATGAGGTGCTAGGAATATAAACATGCAAGACTTGAAAATAAATATGCAAAACTTGAAAGTAAATATGCAAGACTTGAAAGTAAATATGCAAGACTTGAAAATAAATATGCAAGTTCATTTTATCTTTTAGGATTTAAGTGATGACTTGAAATATAAATATGAATGCAAGTCCAGTTCTTTATTTTAGTACTCTAGACTCCACAACAATCGACTTTAAGGCCGAAATAGGTGAGTTTTGAGATTGATTATTAGGTAATATGAGAATGCAACTCTTGTTTTAATCTTTATGTTGTAGGTGATTAGCTCGAAAATAAATATGCTAGGCAAGGGAAATAAATATGAATGCAAGTTCATTTTACATTCTTCACTAGAGCTCTTGCAAGACTTTAAAGGAACTTAAACCTCAACCCAAACTTATCATAACAAGATAAAGCAAGCTTTAGAGTTCTTGTACCAAAGTTTACATAGAAACCATATGGTGTAAACTTCATCATCAAGCTCTAAGGAAATGGGCTTAAAGAAGCTAAACCATCTACCAACCTACTTTAAAACAAAACCTTGAACATCAAAGGAAAGGAAAACAAGGCCGAAGCCATGAGGAGGAAAAGAACAAAACTTTCAAACTCTAGAGGAAAAGGGAAAGAAAAATCGAAACCAAACAAGAAAAGGAAAAGGGAAAAGAAACCAAAACCACTGAAAGAAAAGAAAGGGATAACCAAAATGTGTTGAGATTAAGACTAAGTTTCAAGCTTTAGAGGTTTCTCAAATGATAATCATGAGTCCATTATCTTGAATTCTCATCATCAAGCCAACATTTTCTTTAGAGAAAAAGGCTCCAAGGCCGAAAATCAAAGAGGAGAAAAGGAGTTCTAAAGGCCAAGAGAAATGTAACACCCCGATTTTTCTATCTGAGGGAAATGACCAAAATGCCCCTAAGGTCATTTCCTGACCCGAATTCGAGGATAACCAACTCGGTCATTCTCAAAGGGTCAACTCAATGTTTGAAGGGGATTGAATGGCCTTTGAATGCTTCCGGAAGCGAAAATCTCATTTTCCGCAGTTTCGGGTCAAAATGACCAAAATACCCCTATAGCGTTTTTACGCGGGTAGGAGTGCCGTTTGAGCCCGAAACTTTCCCTAGAGGTTTAAAAACATGTTTTCATGTGTCTAGAGGTCTCTGTTCAAGTCCCGGGCAGTTTTAGTGCAAAATTACGATTTTGCCCTTAGAATAGTGTTTTTGAGCTTAATGACGTAATTAAGCAAACCTAAGCAATATTAGGCTCTAAACGAAGATTAATTAATTTCCCTAATTAATCTAGAGTCAAAATAATTTATTAAAGTTAATTAGAACCTAAAATTGCTTAGATTAAACTTAAATCCATTTTTAGAACTCAAGATTCCTAGTCTTGGAATCTTGAATAGTGTTTTCTCTCTCCAATTCCTTAAATCAAGGAAGTGTGTCTAGAGTTGTTTAGACTCTAAATTAAGGATCTAACTCACTAATGGTGCAAGACCACTCTTTAATTATGTCTAGATCACCCTAATTATCCATTTTCCTTACCTAAACACTTTCTTACAAATTCCTAATCTTAAGCATAATCAAAAATACACCTAAACACAACTCTAAACCACAATTAAATTGCAAAACAAACCTCCCCTTGGCTGTAACATGGCCGAACAGCCATGCCCTCTTTGGCCACATGATTGAATTGTTTTCTCACTCCTTGAAGCCATGCTTGAGCCATACCTTGAACCATACCTCACCATGCTTTGAACCATACCTCACCATGCTTCAAGACCACAACATCTCACCTCATGGAACTCATGGGATGCCTCCATTTCTGCACCCTCATGGCCAAAACCCCTTCAGCCACACAAACACTCCATTTGCTTCATTCTTCTATAAATAGATGGCCTTGGGAAACTTGCACCACTTTTAGATCATTTGCTAAGTTTAGGAACACTCAAAGCTTTTCTTTTTCTCTCAAAAGTTCTTGTGTTCTTCAAGTTCTTGGAGTTCTTCATCATCTTCATCTTCTTCTTCCATCTTCAAGTTCATCACACCAAGTAGGGATTTCCTTTCATGTATTCTTTTCTTTAAAGTTCTTGTTTCAAGCTTGATGTTCATAGTTTCTCTTGTTTCTTTTTAGAACTTCTTTTCTTTTTCTTGTTCTTTCTCATTTTCGGCCATGGGCCTTGAAGTTCAAAGAAATGAGAGCTTGATGATGAGGGTTTCATGATGATGTTCATCACTTGAAACAAACTTCAGAGCTTGATCTTTGTTCTTGAGCAAAAAATGTTTCTAGTTCTTCCTTTCTTGAACTCTTGAGAACTTTAGCTTTGATGATGTTTTAAAATGATTCTATGAACTCAATGATGAGGGCTCATGGTGTTGGTGTTAATATATCACCAAGATCATGGACTCTAGAGTTTCAAATAATTCTTTTCTTGCCTAGATGTTTCAGCCATTTCCTTTTCTTTTATATGCCTTATGGTTTGATTTTCTAAAGATGTTGTTTTGAGTTCTAAGAACTCTAGACTTTACTTTACCTTGGTTGGATGAGTTTAGGTTAAGGTTTAGGTTCCTTTAAAGTCTTGTTAAGAGCTCTAGAAAGATAAAATGAACTTGCATAATTTACTTTATGCTTGCACTCATATTTACATTCTTGCAATGCACCTTTACTTTCAAGCTATCACCTAAGAACATAAAGATTAAAATGGAACTTGCATCATCACTTAATTTAATTCTCAAAGTCTTTCTATTTCGACCGTAAAGTCGATTGTTGTTGGGCCTAGAGCACTAAAATAAAGAATTGAACTTGCATCATCACCTAATTAATCTCTCGAATGCCTATCTATTTCGGCCTTAAAGTCGATTGTTGTTGGGCCAAGAGCACTAAAATAAAGAATTGAACCTTGCATCTTTACTTTCAAGCTTGTGCGTTTAAAGTTTATGCCTCGCATATTTACTTTCAAGCTTGCATGTTTAATTTTATGCCTTGCATATTTATCTTACGTCATCACTTTATTTTGTAAGCAAAGATTAAAAATGAAAAGCATGAGCACGTTTATTTTATGTCATAACTTAAGAACCTAGAGCTCAAAGACTTGCCCATTTCATTCCAAGTTAAAGTTTAATCTGAAACCATTCTTTGAATGCATATTTTCGGCCAAGTAGTGATGATGGACTTGCAATAAGTTTTCATCTAGCTACAAGGACCAATAGTCTATGTTCTAAGTTTTCCTTAAAGCTTTACAAAGCTTTTCAAGGTTATGTTATCATGAGAGATGACTTTATTCCCTTTTAGAAGATGAAATATATTTTGGTCATTGACCTAAGGCTTCTCTTAGCCTCTTGATGAATTAAAATGATTTGCAAAGAGTTTTAGAAATTCTAAATTGATTCCAAGAGAAACTAGTTAACTTATGTACCTAGAAATGTCAATTTAAATCCTTTACTGAAGTTAAATGTTTTCGGTTCTGATATGATGAATGTGGTGCTGTATGATGATGTTTTGATGTGTTAGAATGTGTGAAAATATCATATGATGATGTGGAAATGATTCTATGCATAATAGGTAAGAAACTAGCTAACTAGAAATATCGTAGAGCTAGAATTTAACATAGTTTTGACCCATTTGTTTATGGAACTTATCCAAACTATTTTTTAATGGGAGCATAATCAGATTAGGATTGTTTAGACATGAAAAACTTGGTAACATTTGGATTAGAATCGAATTCTAGCACCTATAGGGAAACTGGTAACTAGAAAACCGTAAAAGTGCAAGTTTAGAACTCTTAGAACATTTATTTTTTTGGATTCTGTCCAGCACCCTTACAACATGATAAACATGATTAATAATTAGTCCTTAAGCATAGGGATGCCTCATAATTGATTTAGATTTAATTCATAGCGCCTTAGGCGAAGACGGAACCAAGAAAGGGTCTAAAACGTAAGTTCTAGAACCCCGTAATCACAAGTTAGGAATTCTGCCCTATGCTATTCAGATTTAAGTGTGAACATGAGGATTTTGGATGATGTTTAATTACGAGCCCTTAGGTGCATAAAATATGAGTGACGGATGTTAGAGAACCATATCTCATGATTAAGACCCGTAAGGGTCAAAGCATAAGCTACCATAAGGATAAGCGGTTGAATGTTCCATGATGATGCATGTGGTATGTAAATGATGATGATGTTATTCATATGAGGAATTCATGAGGATATTTGTTTATGTGGCATAAAGCAAATTTGGAAGGAATTCGGCGTAATGCCTTTGTGCCGCCAAATTCCCGACAAATTTGGGGACTTAAAGAGATTTTGAAAATTAAGGTACTAAGATGGGTTCTAGGATGACACCGGTTCGGCCGAGCACCTCCATAGAACTCATGTGACATCGGTACCATTTTATGCTCTTAGGTGACACCGGTTCGGCCGAGCACTCCTAAGAGGTTTGCCCCCTAACCCGTACTCAAATAGTCAGGATTTATGATTTATGATACGCTTATCGTTAAGTAGTAAGTAAGAACTAGTGACGACTAGTTAAGGTATGAGCTCATAACCTAGAGATGTGACACGTTCTGGGTGACACCGGTTCGGCCGAGCACCTCCAGTTCGATTGTCTTTTAGGGTGGCCCATGAGGAAGAGAAGTTTCATGATTATGATTATGTCACTAAGTTTATCCCATATGAACGTTACTATTGCCACTTTATGCCACTAAGTATGATGATGCTTGATGTTATGTCTTATGTATGTGCATTAGGTAGTGCCATGCATACATCTTCTATTATGTTACATTCATGACATTAAGATCATTCTAAAATAAATGGACCTTGGCTAAAGTATATTTTGAAGTTTAAAATGAACATGATGCATGATTCAGTCATTTTGTATAATTAAACCCAAGGTTCTTGAGGACGTAGATGATGACACCTAGGTAGTAAGAGACCCTACTGAGATTCTTTAGCAAGATTCTCACTCCCTCTATCTCTTTCTTTCCGTCACGTCTTCAGATGGCGACATTCATAGTGTTCGTGGACACGCCGACATGGGAGGTGCACCATGACCCGGACCACGGGTCGTTCCATTTTGTGGGTCGATGCACGATTAGAATATTCATGTTCATGGGTCGACCCTTCACTCCCCCTGTACATTCCCATCGTTTCTCCCCCGTCTCACCTTTTGGCGATGACCTGGTGTTCGAGCGCGCACGTCCGCCTAGAGGAGAGGCTTTCACAGACACCACCGCCCACGCCCGCCGCTCGAGACTACCTCAAAGATGTGCCTCTGTTGCCGTCATCTTTTTCGGAGACGGATCCTTCCGAGGATTTAACGACCCAGGTACCCTCCGAGGGATCTTCCCCCACCATACCCATGGATCTTGGGGAAGGTAGCGAGCCCTCCGTGACCCAGTCGAGGCTTGCACGATGACCGGAGATGAGGCCACGCCGTGGAGGTCACTTCCGAGCCCCGTCCCGCCTATTCACGCCGGAGGAGCTTGCTCAGTTTCCTGGTTACATCCCACGCTCGAGGGATAGTCGCCAGTAGGGGGCTGTGGATGGCCGAGATAGAGTACACACCACTTAGATGGAGATAAACCTTCTTTTGTTTAGGGGTTATCCCATTAGGTGTACTCGGGTAGGGTACTAGTTTATGTTTATGCTTATGTTGTATTTTCTTTCATGAATTCCCTTGTACTAAATTAAGTCCCACACTTATAAGTGGGCAAGTTATATATATATGAGATGATATTCAGTGTTATTCATGGTGTGCCTTATGCTATGATGTTATGAGATGTATGTTTTGTTCGATTACATGTTATATCGCATCACGCGGCTCTCACTTTGTTTTTCAAAAAAAAATTTACCCATATTTTTCGCTAAGTATTTCTAAGTAAAAATGAGAACTATGAAGTAACAGACTAATGATTAACCTAAGTATGTTCTAGAGTATTGGGTTAAAAATTAGGATGTTACAAGAAACTAGCAAAAACTCATTTTTTTGACAAAGCTTTAAAAGACCAAACTTTGAAGAACAAAATCCCTACCAAGTGGCGAAGCGGAAAGCTTAGTTCTTGAAGTGAAATGAGAAGAAAAACTTCCTTCCAAGTGAGCTAGAAGATTTGTAACGCCCGGGGATTGCGAAGTCAGGGAGTGATCGCCGGTGCAAGGAAGCACGGACAAGGAGCAGCTCCTGGCAGACTTCGAAAGCGGAGGGGTACATGAATGAACCGATTACACACCCGAATGAGAGGGATCCTGAGACTGTATAGGTATGGGACTATACAGTTAAGGAGGGCTTATATGAATTGATTTGTACTACCTATACCAACAAGATGCATCTTCTTTTCGGTAGCCCAAACTGAAAGAACTCCACAGTTAAGCATGCTTGACTTGGAGCAATTTTGGGATGGGTGACCTCCTGGGAATTTTTCCTAGGAAGCGTGTGAGTGAGGACAAAGCACGCTGAAAAGACCCGTGTTGGTTTATGGGGACAGTCGTCAATCCATAAAGCAGCAGGGGATGTTACAAGATTCGGTTAAAGGAGGAAGAAAAGGAAGGTGAGGTGTTTGTTTTGAGCTTTTGTGTTTAAAGGATGGTGTATGGTTGAGAGGTGGTAGTATGAGGTTGAGGTGTGGTGGCTCTATGTGACCTTGAAGAAGATGAAGAAGATGACAAAGAAAAAGAGTTCTTGAGCTTGAGAGAATAAGAAAAGCTTTAAGGTGCTCTTGAAAACTCAACTTGGCAAATGAACCAAAAGTGATTCAAGTTCATCCAAGCATGCTATTTATAGAGAAATGAAACATGAAAGGTGAGAATGGGAGGGAAAAGTGGTGCCATTTTAGGGGAGGAAGGAAGGAGAAAATATCTCTTGGTTTTGTCATTTCAAGGTATGGTGTAAGGCATGGTATAGGCATAGGTTTAGGCATGGTGTATCATGCTTCTTTGAGTGTGTGAGTGAACAAACTTGTGATGGACAATGGGGGGTGAGGTGGCACCATTTCCACCTTATAATGGGGGAGGAAGATCTTTCCTTTAATTGTGGTTTAGAGGTGTGTTTAGGTGTAGCTTTGATTAGGCTTAGGATTAGGAATTGTAAGTAAGTGTGTAAGTGAAAGGATAGGTAATCAAGGCTATTTAAGGCATGATTAGTGAGCACTCTTGCCCATTAGTGGGGTCAAATCCTACTTTACCTAGGCTTCCTAGAGTATGGAGAGTGAATAGTGAAAACACTATTCAAGATTCTATATCTTGGAAACTTGAGTTTTTAAAAAGAAAAAAAGGGTTTGAGTTTAATCTAAGCAATCTTAGATTCTAATTAATTTTAATAACTTATTTTGACTCTAGATTAATTATGAAAATTAATTAATCTTCGATTAGAGCCTAATATTGCTTAGGTTTGCTTAATTACATTATTAAGCTCAAATGGCACTATGCTAGGGGTAAAATTGTAATTTTGCACAAAAACTGTCTGGGACCATTGGGACTTAAACAAATACTTTTAAACACATGAAAACATCATTTTAATCCTTCGAGGAAAGTTTCGGGCTCGAACGGCACCTTTACCCACGTAAAAACGCTATAGGGGTATTTTGGTCACTTTGACTCGAAACTGCAGAAAACAAGATTTTTGTTTTCAAAATCACTCAAGGACCATATAATCCCCTTCAAACATTGAATTGACCCTTCAAGGACTACCGGGCCAGCTATCCTCAAATTCCAGGCAGAAAATGACCTTAGGGGCATTTTGGTCATTTTTTTTTCGTATGTAAAAATCAGCATAAAGAGTAAAACTCCTTATGTTGTTCTTCTATTTCCTTTATCTCCTTTTTATATTTCCATATCTATTTTTGTTTCAGTATCAAGGTTTTGAAAAGGTTTTCTTTACATCTTTCTTAACTTGCTCAAGATCAGAAAATTCCCTTTCTGAAAGAGCTTAACACTATTTTCTGCTGTGCTACAAGTTCATCTTGATAGTTGTTTCAATAAAGTTTTTTTTTTGCAGATCCTCAGTGAAGAAAGAAAAGTTAAAAACACAATTCAACCCCCCTTCTCATGTGTTTTTCTACCTACATGTCCAACCTATCCATGTAGAGGTGCAAAGCTAACCAGTATACTGTGGCAATGTAGAGATTGAACCAGACTGCCAAACTTGGTATCATGACATTAAGCAGTATATTCAATAGGAAGAGTACGCAGACGGAGCAAATGAGGTGAACAAGAAAATAATTCAACGACTGACCGTGGCCTTTTTCCTAAATGGTGAAGTCCTCTATAAGAGGAAGCATGACACCACTCTCCTTACATGTGTAGATACTCATGAAGCTTGAATAATCATGACTGAAATTCATGAAAGGATCTGTGGAACTCATGTAAATGGGCACATGATGGCGTGCAAAACCCTAAAGAGTGGTTACATCGGTCCACCATGGAGAATGACTACATCAATTATGTTCGGAAGTGCCACAAGTGCCAAATATATGCAGACCGACTCAATGCTCTTCCAGGTCCATTACATAGCATGGTATCTCCCTGGCCTTTCTCGATGATGTTCAATGGTCATCGTTTCATTTTGGTGGGAATAGAATATTTCACTAAATGGGTGGAAGCCAGACACTAATATCACATGTAAGGTGTTCATCAAATTCATCAAAAAAGATATTATCTGCAGATATAGAATTCCAGAAAGAATTATCACAAACAATGCTCCCAGCCTCAATGATGCTGAATTTCAGAAGTTCTTTAAGACTTTCAAAATCAATCATCACAACTCAGTTCCTTATAGGCCTCAAATGAATGGTGTGGCTGAAGCTGTAAATAAGAACATCAAGAAAATTATCACCAAAATGGAAGTGAATTACAAAGACTGGCATGAAATGCTGGCATATGCGTTATGTAACACCCGGGGATTGCGAAGTCGGGGAGTGATCGCCGGTGCAAAGAGGCACGGACAAGGAGCGGCTCCCGGCAGACTTCGAAAGCGGAGGGGTACATGAATGAACCGATTACACACCCGAATGAGAGGGATCCTAAGACTGTATAGGTATGGGACTATACAGTTGAGGAGGGCTTATATGAATTGATTTGTACTACCTATACCAACAAGATGCATCTTCTTTTCGGTAGCCCAAACTGAAAGAACTCCACAGTTAAGCGTGCTTGACTTGGAGCAATTTTGGGATGGGTGACCTCCTGGGAAGTTTTCCTAGGAAGCGTGCGAGTGAGGACAAAGTATGCTGAAAAGACCCATGTTGGTTTGTGGGGACAGTCGTCAATCCATGAAGCAGCAGGGGATGTTACACGTTACATACATACTGTACCAACATATGGGCAAGCACAGGAGCAACTCTATTGTCATTAGTATATGGAATAGAAGTTGTATCCCCCATAGAGGTGGAAACCCCATCATTAAGGGTTCTAATGGAGGTTGAGTTAGAAGAATCTGAATCGATGAAAACTAGATATCAATAGTTAAACATGATAGAAGAGAAAATGTAACATCCTCCTAAGTACAACCTCGTCTTTAAGCTGTAGCACCCTAAAAATTATTTAAAAATTAATTTGAGCTTTATTAGTTATAATTTAAAAAATTTGACAATTTTACCAATGATGAGGACAACCTAATAGATTTGTAAAAAAAAACAAGTGAATAGTAACTTGCAGACCTCGTAGGCTCATCGAAGCAATCGAAACCTTAGAATTGGAACCCGAAGATGCCCAAAACTAAGAAAAGATAGGGTTAAGGTTAGTAATAGTTAGAAATTATGATTTTATACCTGGAATTAATTTTTAGGTAATGTCTGATTACGGGGTATGGTGATTTACCGGTTCAGTGAAATTTTGGTATATGATTTTTAACATCGAAAACTAAGTTAATTTTTACAAAATAAAGGACGTTATCCACTTATACCAAATGAATGGCTAAGATTCAATCTTGAATTACAAGATTTAATCTTGGCCATCCATTTTTCTTTCTTTGGTTAAAGATTACTTAATTACACATTATAATATCCATTCTTTATATATAAGATAACAACAAACCATACTTCTAAAACAAGCCATCATTGTCGGCCATGCAGTAAGGAGCAACAACAACCTTCATTTTCCTTTTCTCAAGAGTTCCAATTTTCTTTCCAATCCCAAAACCTTAGCCTATAGTTGATAAAACCTCAAACTCTTTTTACAAAACTTATTCTACTTATCACCGCCTACAAATCTAACCGATTAAAATCTCAATTCTCTATCAATCCTCACCTTGATACCTCAATTTCCTACTGATTTAGGACGAGTTTGGGTGTGATTTGAGAGCTTTGAGGTGAAGGTAATCCATCTTGGAGCATTTTAGAGCCAAAGACACACTAGTTTCCAAGAGTAGGGTTATTGTGCTTTGTTGTCTATTTTCTGTTTCTTGCAGATTTGATGGTTTAAAATTAATACTTTTTAGTTCTATTGTGTGATTACACATGCATATAGATGTATTTGCTTTGGTGGATTAGTTTGTTGTTGTGTGAAACTTATTTTTGTGAAAAGAGATTTTAAACCTTACTACTAGATTTTTTGATTTTATATAGATAGCCATTGATCACGAATTTTCTGATAGACTTGTAGGTATTTTTATGAGCTAGAAAATTTATGTGTTGAAGTTAACATCCTAAGCTAGTCCCATGAATTTCTTGAGCCTTGGTTTGAACTTTTACTTCTTGAAAAAAAATCATGTTGCTTGAACCTTGTTGCTAGAAAGATCCCAATTTTAAGTAGGCAGGGTATTTGTTTGAATTTTCTAACCTATTTAGAGATCTTGAATTGAGCTGCAAATTTTATAGGATTAACATATTGAGGTGTCTCCAGTAAAAATTTGGAGCCATTCTAGGCACTTTTGCTTTGTTTAAAAAAATCATCAACTGAACTATGTCATGTGTCATCAATTTCTAGACTAAAGTTACGAATTTATTTAATTTTATTACCATAGTAAATGATCGATTTTTCCTTTGAAATTTTTATAGGGTGTTCCAAACATCTTGAAGTTCAACCTGATTTTTATTTTGAATTAATTCAATCATTTGCTAGGGTTAAAAATTATGAGATTTTGGTTCTAAGCTGAGGCTAAGTGGTCTTTAACCACCAAACTTGTAGAATTTTGTTAACATAGTTAGAGGACTCTTTGTGCTCTGAAATTTTTATGAACCTTGTGGACACATTGAAGTATCATAGGTAATTTTTATAGCCTTGGCTTTGATGGTTTGAAATGCATGATAAATTGTGCTATGAACATGTGAAATCTGCCATTGTGCTGAAAATGAATTAATGCTTTGAATTGATAAAATGATGGCATCTTGTACTAGTATGACACGAGCACATGAATATGAATATGAATAATTGAGCATATGAGTTTATTTATAAGTTTAGGCACATTTAGATATGAATGCTTATTAAAATTGCTTATATGCAAAAGAAAAGCATAAGATTATGTTTCTTAGGCTGAAGAAAGTAAATCTGGTTTGTCAGGGAAAGTAAACCTGACTACCAAGAAAAGCATAAGGTTTATAATTCTTAGGCTACAAAAAGTAAATCTAGTTTGTTGGGGAAAGTAAACCTAACTACCAAGAAAAGTATAAGATTTATAATTATTGGGTTGGAGAAAGTAAATCCGATTTGTCAAGGAAAGTAAACCTCAATACCCTTGAATTGAGTCAGGCAAAGTAAACATGGCTAGGAATAGTTCTGTGTGAGAATTAGAGAAAGTAAATCCAATAATCATGTAAAGGAATGAGCTCAATCCTGAAAAGCAGTCTATTACCCATGATTGCCATACTAGGGACGGCGATACGTAATGCCCAAATGTGACAAGGTTAGTCTAGGGCCAAGATAAGTCAAAGTAATCCGTTATCTTATGTGTTAAGTAAAGATGAGATTCCTTCCAATGTACCAAGAACACTTAAAGCTGAGAATAAATTTCTATGATGTGGAGCAATAGGTCATGTGTATATTGCATGATTCAATAATAAAAGAAACCCACTTCGGATGGATGATTTTAGAACTTTAAAATGAATTTTCACTATGTAATGCATAACCACTTTTTTTTTCTTAATAAATCAAAGTCGCTGGGGCGATGATGATGACATTATGATTGTGTGTTTGGAGAGTTACCCTATTGAGAATTGTATAATTCTCACCCCTATGTTTTTGTGTTCCCGTGTTGTCTCCAGGTTGATGCAGAGAACTGAGAGGCTGCTATCGAAAAGAACTCGAAAGTGAAATAGTGTAGTGGTAATGCTTTTATTATGTTGTATTTAGTGGAATGGATATGTATGTAAATATATTAGAGAACAAAGGTGTGTTAAAGCTTATAAAAGAGCTTTCCTTATGTACTTAACTTTGTATTAAACAAATGTTTTGGTTTCCTTGCTATATATTTTAATAGAATTATGACATAGTTATCTTGTGAATCAATTGAGCTTGCTATAAATATTTAAAAAGGTCCACTAATCTATAAGTAATAACTCTTGAGTCCAATGTCATGGCTTAAGACTAATATTGTACTTAGGAGGATGTTACATAAGTAATGACATCATACTCAAGTGTTGTTACTTATTAATTAGTGGACCTTTCTTAAGTATTTATAGCAAGTTCGATTAACGTGTGTAATAACTAAGCATAATTTTATTAAAATATATGACAAAGATACAAAATATTTATTTAATATAAAGTCAGTTAGATAAGGAAGCTTTAATACATGTACAATCTCTATTACATTTACATACACATATGCCTACAACTATATACAACATAATAACAGTATCAACTACTAAACAATGCAATTCCAAGTTCTTTCGGGTAACAGCCCTATAGTCTGCTGGATCAACCCGGAGACAATACGGGAACACAAAACACATAGGTGTAAGAATTATACAATTTTCAGTAGGGTAACTCCCTAAGAACTCAATCATAAAGTCATTGTCATTATCTCAGCTACTTCGGTTTATTAAGAAAATGTGGTCATACAACATTTATCAAAGGTTCATTTTTAAAGATCAAAATCAATATTTCCTAAGTAGGTAACTTTTAGTAATCAATCACTTAGTGTGCATATATCACAAGTTCAACCTATATTAAATAATCCTAATCAAGTATTTAAATATGACATGATTATGCATATGCTAAATGCAGTGAAATTATCTCAAAGTGACCCATAGAACTCAATTCAGTGCATTTTTCTCTTTTCATCAACATAGGAAAGACTTAATTTATATCATGTTGCAAAACTCAAGTCAGTGCATTTTTCTCTTTTCATCGACATATGAAAGATTAGTTTATACCCAACAGGTATTTATAGTGGATTACACCACACAAGGGAAATAGATTACTTATCAAGGCCGAGCTCATTGCTATAAGTGATCATCAGACTTCATTTTTTCCTTTTTTGAATCTCACACAGATCTATTCCTAGCCGATACATCTACCAAATCATAATATCTCTGGGGAAGTTCCTCTCTTTGTTTTCCCCTCATATAACATAAGTCTTGTTTCTATTTTCATATGTCAGAACATGCACGCTAGGGAAGTTCTTCTTTTTACCTTCCCCTCATTCAACCTAAGTCTTGTTTCTGTTTTCTCCATTTGTCGAAACATGCACGATTGAAGTTCACATATTCTCTTTTGCCACATATATGTATCATTCACTTTTCTATATCCAAATGCATGCATAAGGCACATATATATAGTAAAAGCCATTTTTAAGACCCAAGAAAAATTGTGCAGTTTCCTTAGAATGTTAGCTTCAACATATAATTTTTCTAGCTCATAAAAAATCTACAAATACATTTGAAAATTTGTAATTCCTAACTTGCCAATACAAATCTGAGAATTGCAGCACATGATTCAAAACTTGTTTTGCCAAAATAGGTTTTCTAAATTCATTCAAACACTCCACCAAAATTAATACATAAATATCCACATATTATCACCCAATACAATGAAAAATATTCAGCCAAATTAGTAAGAAAATCATAAAAATAAATTTGAAATAAAAGAGGTTTAAAATGCCCTACTTTGGTGGCTTTAAGGATCTTGGCTCCAAGCATGATCCAAGAATGGTTTCCTTCACTTCAAAGCCTTCAAACCCACACCAAACCTTTCCTTAGGCAATAGATTGTGTGTAACATCCTCCCAAGTACAATGTTATTCATAAGTCATGACATCAGACTTGAGAGTTGTTACTTATAAATTATCGGACCTTTCTTAAATGACTATAGCAAATGTGATAAGATCGTGTAATAACTAGCATAATTTGGTTAAAATATATAATAAAGAAACACAACATTTATTGAATACATAGCTAAGTACAAAAGGAAGCTCTTCTAAGAGCTTTAATACATATACATTTTCTCTTACATTTACATACATGTAACTCCAACTAAATACAGTAAATTAAAAACATCAACCATTAAACTACTATAATCCTGAGTTCTTTCACGTGAGTACCAGCATCATTCTCGGGATTAACCTGGAGACGACACACAAACACAAAACACATAGGGGTGAAAATTATACAATTCTCAGTAGGGTAACTCCCCAAAAATTCAACCATAATGTCATCGTCATCGCCCCAGCTACTTCGATTTATTAAGAAAAAGTGATCAAGTATTACATAATAATGATTCATTTTTAAAGTTCCAAATCATATTTCCAAAGTGGGTTGTTTTTAATGATCAATCACTTAATGCACACATATCATAAAGCTCAAATATATAGTTAATAATCCTAATCAAGAGATTAAATATGATATGAGTATGCATATGCTAAATATAGTGAACTTATCTCAAAGTGACCTGGTTTTACTTGTGGCCATAGAACTCAACTCGGTGCATTTTTCTCTTTTCATCGACATAGGAAAGACTTAGTGTATACCCAACGGGTATTTATTATGGATAACTCCACAATGAACAGTTTATACCACATGGTATTTATAGTGGTTCACACTACACAAGGGAAATAGACTGCTTATCAGGACTGAGCTTGTTCCTATACATGATCATTGGATTTACTTTCTCCAATTCTCATACAGATTTATTCCTACCGATATGTTTACTGACTCACATTATCTTTAGGAAAGTTCATCTTTTTGCCTTCCCCTTTATCTCCAGGGAAATTCTTCTTTTTACCTTCCCCTCATTACACATAAGTCTTGTTTCTATTTTCTTCATATGTCAAAACATGCATGAGTGAAATTTATACATTCACTTTTCTCATATAACTGCATCATGTACTTTCTTTTCTCAAATGCATGCATAAGCCACATGTAGGCTTTTAATCACAAGTAATTCTCATTTTTGCCTCATAAATCAATCTTGAAATTGTCTAGCATGCATTCATACGCATCATACTTAAATCAAGAGTCATTATATCATCAACTCAATACATAAGTTCATTTCAGCACAAATACAGCAGGTTGGCAAAATTCATGCCTAAGGAGTACAATTTATTCTGTCCATCAAACACCCATTGCAAGGCTTATAAAAATTCTCCAAGACACCCCAATGTGTCCACAAGGCCCTGTAAATATTTCAAAAGCAAAATCCTTCTCTAACTTGGTTAACAAAATTAGACATATTTGGTGGTCAAAAAATACTCAGCCTCAGCTCAAAACCAAAATCTCATAATTTTGAATCCTAGAAAATGATTGAATAAAGTCAGAATAAAAATCATGGTTATAGTTAGAGATGTTGTCAACACCCTGTAAAAATTTCAAAGGATAATTCAATCATTTGCTATGGTAACAAAATCGGACAAATTCACAGCTTTAATTCCAAGAGTTCAGGTAGCATAGGTACCAGTTTAGTCCTAGATTTTTTTAAGGCAGTATAAATTGAAATCAGAGGGCAAGAAAATTCATGGAACTAGCGTAAGATGTTAGCTTCAACATATAATTTCTATAGCTCATAAAAATACCAACAATTTACCTAGAAAATTCATGATTTTCTGTTGCCTAGAACAGAACCGAAAATTCAGCATGCATATTTCAACTTCACTTTAGCAAAAATGATTTTTAACATCATCCAAACTTTCCACCAAAATTAATACATCAACATCCATATATCACCAACCAATAAAATTAGAAATGTTGATTTAAATCAATGACTGAAATAGAAAAATAGATTAGAAGGAAAAGAGGTTTAAAAACCCTACTTTGGTGGCTTTAGGGATCTTGACTCCAAAGGATACTCCATGGATGATTCCCTTCACTTCAAAGCCGTTAAACCAGCATCAAACCCTCCATTAGGCAGTAGTATATGAGGTATGAAGGTGAGAAATGGTGAGGAAATAAAATTCCAATCAGTTAGAATTGTAGGTTTTGATGTGTGGAACAAGTTTTGTGAAGAGAGTTTATGGTTTTAACAAGTCTAGGTTAGTGTTTTTGGCATGTGAAATGAAGTTTGGAGCTCATGGCCATGGTTTCTCCTTGTTGCTGAATGCTGGCCGAGAATCACATCCTTCTTGGAAAAGAAAAGAGCTAGTATTTATCTTATAAGGTGTAATGTGATTAGTTAATCATAAAGCATAATTTCTTTTCATAAAAATAACTTAATATCAATGGCTAAGATTTGATCCTTCATCCAAGATAAAATCTTAGCCATTCATTTGGCATTCAAAGGGATAAACTTCATTATTTTGTAGAGATTAACTAGCTTTCGGTGTTAAAAATTACACACCAAAATTTTATCAAACGGGTAAAATATCATACCCGGGTAATCAAACATTGCCCGGAAATTAATTTCAAGCCTAAAGTTCTCATTCCTTATCATTTCTAATCTCAATCCTATAATTTTTTAGTTTGGGGAGTCTCCGGGTCCCAATTCTATGGTTTCGGCTGTCCCGACGAACCTGCGAGGCTCAGAAGTTACTATTTACTTTTTTTTTTTTACAAATCCATTGAACTATCCTCATTATTACTAAAACTGTTGGATTTTTGAAATTATGACTAGTAAAGCCCAAATTAATTTTTAAATAATTTTTAAGGTGTTACATTGTGAGCTCTCAAAATATAAAAAGGTTATAGAATCAAATTCGAATCGGTTAGTTTGGTAGATTATGGAGAGTAGAACAAGTTTTGTGAAGCAATCTTGGTGTTTTAGTGACTTTGAGCTTAGGTTTTCGGAATTTGAAAGAAAAAAATGATGGTTGGAGAGAAAGAACAATGGAGGGTTGAGCTGGAAGAATCTGAATAGGTGAAAACTATAAATGAATAGTTAAACATGATAGAAGAGAAAATGTAACATCCTTCCAAGTACAACCTCATCTTTAAGTCATGACATCGTACTCAAGAGTTGTTACTTATTAATTAGCAGACCTTTCTTAAGTATTTATAGTAAATTCGATTAACGCGTGTAATAACTAAGCGTAATTTTATTAAAATATATAACAAAGATACAAAATATTTATTTAACATAAAGTCAATTACATAAGGAAGCTTTAATACATATACAATCTCTATTACATTTACATACACATATATTGTGATACCTGAGGTACACATGTCCATGGGCAAGTTCCCTAGGATCCCCGGGGGTCCACCCGAGTAGTCGGATCGGCCCCGGAAGTCAAAACCAAGTTGCTGGCGTCACATGCTGAGATTTACTCACTACAAATGTAACAGAAAGCCTACATGGTCGCTGGTAAATAAGAATCTTTGCTACAGCGAGTAATAGTTTTCCTTGGCTTGTTGTAGCAAGCAACCCGTATTAGCACAGTATTAGTAAAACGATGCCATTTTGTTTTTGCCCAAAATAAAAACCCAATCGAGCTCACCATTTGAAGTAGAGACAGAAACTGAAGAAACTCTTTCCCTCTCTATTTTCTTTTTTTTCTTTCAATCTCACTCAAATCTAACTTCCCCAAATCATCAAGGTATGTGTATGTTGTTAGATTTAGTCTCCATTCTCTTCATTCTTTCACATTCTTGGTATAGGTATTGTTGTTTCTCCTATTTTTGTCAAGTGGGGGTGCTCCCCTAATATTGTTAGAGCTAGATTAGAGTTGTTTAGAGATTAGTGAAGACTAATCTTGAGTCAATGTTGCTCTATGACAGTTGTTGGTGCCATTCCATACTTCGAAAGTCAAGTTGGTAGTGCCACACACTCCTGGCTTTATACGGTGAATGGGTTCAAACTCATGACCTTATTTTAGCTATTATGATTATGTTTGATGCATGATATTTATAAAATATGAAATTTAATATGAGAAAAAGTAAAGAATATGATTACATGATTATGTCAAGCTAGAAAAATTATGATTTATGATGATAGCATGAATTACGTATTTTAGAAAATCATAAGACCATGATTTGGACTGATGCATGCTATGGAAATGTTTTATGTGCTCCTAGAATGATCATTGAGAAAATGTATGATTTAAATAGAGTTATGAGGATTGCCAAATATGTATTATATATTTATGATATCATTGTGATTTTAAGAATTCAAATTTCAGATTATGTCCTTTGTTTATCTTGTTGAGATGTATGGAAAAATGTTGAACAAAGTATGATTTAGTTTCTTGAACAAAAGTGATATTATGATTTTTAGAGTTTTCATGATTTTGAAGTATGAACCTAGAGATACCCAGTTTATGAAAAAAGATTAGCTTGAGAAATAAGAGTCTTGAAATTCATGTTTTCATGATACTCAGAAATACGGAGTTTAGTATATTTGTAACAACTACCAGATACATATTCTGTAGGCTCTTGAAATTGGAATTCTTACAAGTGGTGATCTCTTGGGCTTGATTTCATAGTCACAGTTATGCTAAAGCCAAATTGTTAGAGTTGTATGAATCTAGAGTTTCAGAGTTTCCAGAATTTTAAGAGATTTTAAAGAGTTTTTCAATTTTATGAATTAAGTATAGACTAGTTTAGATGGTAGCTATAGAGAAACAAACAGTGAGTTAACGGCTGGGAAAAAGGATCGTTACCCTTGGTACCAAGTTGTCCTTATGGGCAATCTCACAGAACAGAAAATACATGTTCTTCCCTGTGCCCTTGTCTGGGGGGAAGGAACAAAGTCTTGAGGGTGGAGCCCGTGTTTGGCACCCAATAGAGGCTAAGGGTGAACATGCATAACTAGACAGATATCCATGTCTCTCTATTACAGTACTGTTAATTATACTTTCGGAAGTTATTAATGTTTTCAAAGAATATTTGATTTAAGAGCTGCTAGGTATAAGTAAAGAAAATGATTTCTCATCGGAGTAAGAATATAGAGATGTTTTCCTATAAATTTATAAATACAGAGATATATTTTCTATAAGATTATACATATGAATATCAAATGATTATTATTGTTGCATGTATGGCATTATATATATATATATATATATATATATTCCTTGGTTGTCTCATACGGGTGATGGATGAGAGCTCACTTACTGAGTGTAACATCCTCCCAAGTACAATCTCATCCTTAAGTCGTGACATTGAACTCGAGAGTTGTTACTTGACCTTTCTTAAATATCTAGAATAAGCTCAATCGAATCGTAAAGTAACTAAGTCGTAGTTCTATTAACATATATGACAAAGAAATAAAACATTCATTTAATACACAATCAAGTACAAGAAAAAGCTCTTTTATGAGCACCAATACATATCTGTTCTCTATTACAATTATATATATATTTATATACACATGACTAAGTACAACACAATAAAAACATGAATTATTAAACTTCTGAAATATGATTCCTTTTGTGTAGTAGCCCCATAGTTCTCTAGGTCAACCTGGAGACAACATGAAAACAAAAACATAGGGGTGAGAATTTTAAAATTCTCAGTAAGGTATCTCCAAATCATATAATAAAAATTAATGTCATCATCATCGCCCTAGCCACTTCGGTTTATTAAGAAAAAGTGATCATGCATTACATAATAATCATACTTCTGAAGTGGGTTACTTTTAACATTCAATCACTTAATATACACATATAATACTACTCAATGTCATATAAGCTCATTCTCAACTTTTCAGGTCCTCGGTACATCCAAAGGGACCTTTTCATGCCCTTTATAGACAAAAGGGGACCTTTCTGTTCCCTTTACACATTACAAGGGACCTTTCCATGCCCTATATGAGCAAAAAGGGACCTTTTCTAACATCCCTCCAAGTACAACATCATCCTTAAGTCATGATATCAGACTCGAGAGTTGTCACTTCTAAATTATTGGACCTTTCTTAAATAACTATAGCAAATGCGATAAGATCGTGTAATAACTAGCGTAATTCGATTAATATGTGTAACAAAGATACAAATTAATTACATAAGGAAACTCTACTGTGAGCTTGAATACATACATAATCTCTATTACATTCACCTACACATATACCTACAACTATATGCCACATAAGAAAAACATCAACTATTACATTACTGCAATCCCAAGTTTTTCCATGTAACAGCTCCATAGTCCACTAGATCAACCTAGAGACGACACAGGAACACAAACACATAGGGGTGAGAATTCTAAAATTCTCAGTAGGGCATCCCCAAAACATATAGTAAAATATCTATCATCGTCATCATCCCAGCCACATCAGTTTATTAGAAAAGAGTGATCATGCACTTTATAACAATGGTTCATTTTTAGAGTTCCAAATAGTACTTCCGAAGTGGGTAGCTTTTAATGATCAATCACTTAATACACACATATCATAAAGCTCAAACATATAGCTAATAATCTTACTCAAGAAATTAAATATGATATGAGTATACATATGCTAAATATGACGAACTTATCTCAAAGTGACTTGGTTTTACTTGTGGCCATAGAATTCAACTCGGTACATTTTTCTCTTTTCATCAACATAGGAAAGACTTAGTATATACCTGACGGGTATTTACTTTGGGTAACTCCACAATGAACAGTTTATACCACATGGTATTTATAGTGGTTCACACCACACAAGGGAAATAGACTGCTTATCAGGATTGAGCTCATTCCTATACATGATCATTGGATTTACTTTCTCCAATTCTCACACAAATCTATTCCTAGCCGATACGTCTACCGACTCATATTATCTCTAGGGAAGTTCATCTTTTTGCCTTCCCCTTCATCTCTAGGGACGTTCCTCTTTTTGCCTCCCCTTTTATCTATAGGGAAGTTCCTCTTTTTGCCTCCCATTTTATCTCTAGGGAAGTTCCTCTTTTTTCTTTCCCCTCATTCCACATAAGTCTTGTTTCTATTTTCTCCATATGTCAGAACATGCACGAGTGAAATTTATACATTCTCTTTTCTCATATAATTGCATCATGTACTTTCTTTTCTCAAATGCATGCACAAGCCACATGTAGGCTTTCAATCACAAGTAATTCTCATTTTTGCCTCATAAATCAATCTTTAAATTGTCTAGCATGCATTCATACTCATTATACTTAAATCAAGAGTCATTATATCATCAACTCAAAGCATCAATTCATTTTCAGCACAATGGCAGATTTCACGTATCTATAGCACAAATTATTTTGCATTTAAAACCATGAAATCCAAGGCTATTATAAAAATTATCCAAGATGTAACACCCTAAAAATTATCTAAAAAAAATTTAATTTGAGCTTTATTAGTCATAATTTCAAAAACTTGATACTATGAACAATGATGAGGACGAACCAACGGATTTGTAAAAAAAAAAAAAAGCAAATAGTGTTTTGTGGGCCCCGCAAGTCCACCGGGACAGCCAAAACCCTAGAATTGGGACCCGGAGATGCCAGAAATTGAGAAATTACATGATTATGGTTAGAAATAAGTAGAAATAAAGATTTTATATCTGAAATTATTTTTCGGGCAATGTTTGATTACCCGGGTACACTGTTTTGCCCATTCGGTAGAATTTCGGTGTACGATTTCTAACACCGTAAAAGCTGCTTAGTGGCTAAGTAAGCTTTATCAACCACTTTATGCCAAGTGGATAACAAGGATTGAAAATTGAAAAGCAAGTTTTAATCATGACCTTTGATTTATTATATTTTACTCAGGTGCCAATAACTCATCCGTTCGGTGGAATTTCGGTGTGCGATTTTAACACTGAAAAAGCTACTTGCTCACCAAGTTAATATGAGCCATTTATCTTGAGCCAAGTGGATGGCCAAGATTCATTCTTTGACCAAGAAACCAAATCTTATCCATCCATTTCATTCTTTTATTTTGAAAAAGGAATAAATACCCATTTTGACTAGTTTTATACCTAGATAAAGATAAATCACCAACCTTATCACTCCAACACCATCAATTTCGGCCAAGAGCTCCAAATACATCAGACTTCATCTTCTTTCTCTCATTCCACCATTAACAAACTTGAAGCTTCAAAAACCCTAGCCTAAACTTGACAAAACACCAAGATCCTTTCACAAAACTTGTTCTACTCCTCATAATCTATCAAACCAACCGATTAGAATTTTAAATAATCTCCAAGCTAAACTCTGAGCTATCATTCTCTACTGTTTAAGGAAGGGTTAGATTCTGTTTGGAAGGCTTGAAGTGAAGAAAAATCATTTTTGAAAGATCCCTTGGAGTTAGAAGCCTTAAAGCTTCACAAGTAGGGTTTTCTTTGATCTTTTCTTTCCAATTTTATGCTGGACTTTTCTGATTGTGTTTGGTCCGAAATTTCTGGATATATTGGTGGTTAAGATGGTGATATTGATGTGTTAATTTTGGTGGTGTGTTTGGGGTTGTGGAAAAATCATTTTTATCAAAAGAGATTCTGAAGTGGTTTGCTGGATTTTCGGTTTTCCTGCTGGCAGTGATTGTTCACGAATTTTCTGAGGGAATTTTGGGTGTCTTCATGATCTATAAAAATTATATGTTGAAGGTAACATCCTAGGATAGTTCCATGAATTTTCTTGAGCTCTAGTTTTGATTCCTAATGCCTTGAAAAATTCAAGAACCGAAGTTGTAAATATGCTGCCTGAAATGTTGAATCTGAAGCTGTGAACTTGTGACATTTTATTAACCTAGTAAACGACTGAAAATTTTATAGGATATTGAGGACATATTGATAACTATGGCTGTTGGCTGTAAATAGGCGGTTTCTAACCTCCGAAGTTGTCTAATTTTGTTGACATATTTAGAGGATTATTTTTGTTATGAAATTTTTATGGAACCTTGTGGACACATTAAGGTGTCATTGAGAATTTTTATAGCATTTTAATTGATCATTTGGTATGAGAAATAAATTGTGCTACTTGAGTGAAAAATCTACCAATGTGCTGAAGTTGTGACGATGCCTTGAATTAGTGACCTAATGGCATTTGGTTCAAGTTGATGTGTATGAATGCATGCCATGAACTTCCAAGATTATGTTATGAGGAATGAATGAATAATATATATAGGTTTGAAGTATTATGAGATCAGAGAATTATGTTCATGCATATAGAAATGCGATGCATGTATATGTGAGCTTGAGGATGATGCATGTGCTAAGTGAACAATGAAGTCCCCTTTAGTATAAAAAAGGCACGAAGAGGTCCCTAGTAGGGCACGAAGAGGTCCCCAATAGGGCACGGAAAAGTCCCCTTTATTATGTCAAGGGCACGAAAAGATCATTGTAATTGCCATATGTATATGTGTATCTTGTTAAATTATTGGTCTTAAAGGAATTCCTATGATGTTGAATGTTATGCAATACATGTTTTAAGTGATTGAATAATAAAAGAGACCTACTTCAGAAAGGTGATTTTATAATTTTAAAATGAACATTTGATATGTACATATTGCATGCTCACGCTTTCTTAATAAACCGAAGTGGTCAGCGATGACGATGACAGTATGAATGTGTAATTGGGGAGTTACCCTACTGAGAATTGTATAATTCTCACCCCTATGTTTTTGTGTTCCCGTGTCGTCTCCAGGTTGATCCCGAGAACAAGGACGCTACTTTATGAAAGGAAATCAGATTCGCAGTAGTTTGCAGCTAGAGTTTGTACAGACTGTACTTAGTCATATGTTTATGTTTGTATTTATAATAAAGACCGGATGTGTATTAAAGCTCATAAAAGAGCTTCCCTTATGTACTTAACTCTGTATTAAATAAATAGTTTGGTTTCATTACTATATATTTTAGTATAATTATGACCTAGTTATCTCGCGAGCTAACCAAACTGGCTATAGATATTTTTAAAAAAAGGTCCGCAAACTTAGAAAGAACAACTCTCGAGTATGACACCATAACTTAAGGATGAGGTTGTACTTGGGAGGATGTTACACAAGACACTTCAATGTGTGCCCAAGGTCCTCTAAAAAGTTTGGAGTTAAAAGAGTTCTCTAAGTATGATAACAAAATTCAACAAATTAGGAGGCCAGAAATCCCCTATTTCCAGCCACAGCCAAAGTTCCAATCTTATTACCCTACCAAATGATCATATAAAATCATACAAAAATTCATGGTTCGACTTCAACATGTCCTCAATATCCTGTAGAAATTTCAGTGGAAAAATCAAACAGATGTGGTAACAAAATTAGATAAACTCAAGCATAGTCTCGGTTTTTTATTTTTATAAAATAGTAAAACTCATTTTTAGGACCCAAGAAAAATCATGGAGTTGCCTTAGATGTTAGCTTCAACATATAATTTTTATATCTCATAAAAATTACTACAAATACATCAGAAAATTCATGAACTATAACTTGTCTAGAAGAAATCCAAAAATGCAGCAGCATAGTCTAATATTCCTTTTGATAAAAATGATTTCTAGAATCATCCAAACACTCCACCAAAATTAATACATCAATATCCATATATCATCAACCAACACAACCAAAAATATCAATTTAAATCAATCATTAACACAGAAAAATGGATTTGAAAAAGAAAAGGTTCAAAACCCTACTTTGATGGCTTTAAGGATCTTGGCTTCAAGCATGTCTCAAGGGTTATCTTGCTTCCTTTAAGGCCATCAATTCAACATCAAACCCTTCCCTAAACAACAGATGGTGAGCTCTCAAAGCTGGGGAAAGTGATGGATTTAAATTCTAATCGATTAGATTTGTAGGTATTGAGGAGTAGAAGAAGTTTCATGAAGGGAGTTTAGGGTTTTAACAAGTCTAAGCTAAGAGTTTGGGACTTAAATCAAGTTTTGAGCTCTTGTGAAGATGAAAATGGTGGCTGCTATATTCTCCCCTTAAGCTGGCCGAAATTGGGCTTTAAAAAGAAGAAAATTTGGCTTCTTGGAGAAGCTTGGTTTGGTGTTGATCTTATATATAAAGAATGAATATTATAATGTGTAATTAAGTAATCTTTGACCAAAGAAAGAAAAATGGATGGCCAAAATTGTTTTCTTAGGAAAAGAATGGATTTTGGTCTTCCACTTGGCTCAAGATAATTGGATCACTTTAACTTAGGGAGCAAGTAGCCTTTTTGGTGTTAAAACTGCACACTGAAATTCCACCGAACAGATGAGTTATTGGCTCCCGAGTAAAATATAATAAATCAAAGGTCATGATTAAAACTTGCTTTTCAAGTTTTAATCATTGCCATCCACTTGGCATAAAGTGGTGGGTAAAGGTTACTTAGCCACTCAGTAACTTGTACGGTGTTAAAAACTACACATCGAAACTCCACCGAACGGGCAAAACACTGTACCCAGGTAATAAGACATTGCCCGAAAATTAATTCTAAGTATAAAATCCTCATTTCTAATTATTTCTAATCTCAATCCTATAATTTCTTACTTTTGGGCACCTCTGGGTCTCGATTCTAGGGTTTCGGCTGTCCCAACGGGCCCGTGGAGCCCGCAAAGTTACTATTCATATATTTTTTTAACAAATCCCTTGGATCATCTTCATCATTTCCAAAACTTTCATATTTTTGAAATTATGACTAGTAAAGCCCAAAATAATTTTTAAATAATTTTTAGGGTATTACACATTTCCTGTGCCCTTTATAAACAAAATGGGACCTTTTCATGCCTTTTACACATTGTAGGGGACATTTTTGTGCCCTTTATAAACAAAAAGGGATCATCTATCTACTTAGCATATACATCGTCATCAAGCTCATATAAGTATCCGTTCATAGTATAATTTTCAATCACATCTCATAAACCAATCTTTTAAGTTGCTAGCATGCATTCACATATATTATACTTGAATTAAAGGATATTATCTCATCAATTCCATGCTTTAGTTTTCTTTCTAGTACCTTGGCAGATTTTATGCCATTATAGCACAAATTTATTTGCGCATTAAACATTCAATTCAGAGTCCATAAAAATTATCCAAGGCACTTTAAAATGTCCACAAGGTTCCATAAAAATTTCAGAAAAAAGAGTTCTTTAACTATATTAACAAAATTCTACAAGTTTGGTGGTCAGAGACCACTTAATCTTAGCTCAGAATAGGAATCACATAATTTTCAACCCTAGCAAATGATTGAATCAATTCAAAATAAAAATCAGAGATATACATCAAGATGTTTTCAGCACTCTATAAAACTTTCAAAAGAAAAATCAATCATTTGCTATGGTAACAAAATTTGAAAAATTTGCAGCTTCATCTTCAACAATTCAGACAACACAGGCAGAGCTTTGGTTCATGATTTTTTTAACATATAAAAGTGCCCAGAATGACTCCAAATTTTTACTGGAGACACCTTAACATGTTAGATACATCCTATAAAATTTTCTGCTCAATCCGAGATTTCTAAATAGGTTAGAAAATTTGAATATATTCCCTGCCTGCTTAAAACCGGGATTTCCCAGCAACAAGGTTCAAAGTATATGATTTTTTTCAAGTAGTAAAAGTCTTTAACGTGGCCCAAGAAAAATCATGGAGTTGCCTTAGGATGTTAGTTCCAATATATAATTTTTCTAACTCATGAAAATATGCATAACTATGCCAGAAAATTCGTGAATAAATGCTGCCTATACAAAAACCGAAATTCCAGCAACATGGTTCAAAATCTCTTTTGACAAAAATGATTTTTCCACAATACCAAACCACCCCACCCATGAAAATACATCAATATCTAGGTGTTACCTCACATTGGAATCAAAATTCATCAATTCAAATCAAGTAAAATCTGAAAAAATGGAATCTTACAACGAGGCACAAAGAACCCCTACTCTTGGGAACTAGTGTATCCTTGGTTCTAAGATGCTCCAAGATGGATCCCCCTCACTTCAAAGTTCCCAAATCAAACCCAAACCCTTCCTAAATCAGTGAGGAAGTGTGGTATTAATGTGAGGATTGATGAAGAATTAAGATTTCAATCGGTTAGATTTGTAGGTATTGATGAGTAGAGTAAGTTTTGTGAAGAGGTTGAGATTTTAACAAGATTAGGCTATGATTTTGGGAGATTCAAATCATGTTTGAGGCTCTTTGATGAAACAACAATGGTGGCTGTGCTGTGTCCCTTGCTAGCCGAGAAAGTGATTCATGGAGTGATAAGGTTGGTTGACTTATTTGTATCTTGATATAAATGAAATCTTTATATGAATAAAGTATAGTTTCTTTCTAATGATTAAAAGAAATGAATAGCTAGGATTTAATCTTGTAAATCAAGATTAAATCTTAGCCTTACACTTGCCCCTAAAAGATAATCATTACCCTTTTATAAATATTAAACTATCATTCGGTGTTAAAAATCGTACACCGACATTTTACCAAATGGGTAAAATACCATACCTGGGTAATCAAACATTTCTCGTAAATTAATTCTAGGTATAAAATCTTTATTTCTAACTATTTCTAACCATAATCCTTTCTTTTCTCAGCTTCG
Source organism: Dalbergia cochinchinensis (assembly GCA_031216125.1). NCBI lineage: Eukaryota > Viridiplantae > Streptophyta > Magnoliopsida > Fabales > Fabaceae > Dalbergia > Dalbergia cochinchinensis. Next base: position 25,356,937 of record CM062375.1, on the reverse strand, counting down.
GGCATCTCCGAGCCCCAATTATAGGGTTTCGGCTGTCCCGACAGGGTTGCGGAGCCCACAAAATACTATTCACTTTTTTATTTTTCTTTCTTTTTTAACAAATTCATTAGATTGTCCTCATCATTGCTAAAACCGTTAGATATTTAAAATTATGACTAATAAATCTCAAATTAATTTTTAAATAATTTTTGAGGTGTTACACTGAGTCCGTTGACTCACCCCTCTCCCTTCCCCTCATAGTTGCAGGTACAAGTTTAGTCTCCGTCCAATCTAGTAGACTCAACAAATTCTAGTGGTAGGCCTTATTTGAAGTGAGGCTTAGTTTAGAATTATGTCAGTAGTAGAAGTGCTCTAGTAGGTGTGCAGGCAGGATCCCGACTATGCATTTAGTTTTAGATTTTGTATAAAATTTCAGTATTTGGGATAATTATGTATATGTTTTCAGTTTACAAGCATAGATTTGAAATGTTAAAATTCATTTGAGTTTATGTAACAAGCCATAAATGTACTTATAGTTCAGTTTCCAAGTATTAAGTTGATTTTCAGATTTAAAATTTAGATCAAGTGATGAAACAAATTATTTTTTGTGTAACATCCTCCCAAGTACAACATAATTTTTAAGTCATAACATCATACTCGAGAAGTTGTTACTTATAAATTAATAGACCTTTCTTAAATATCTATAGCAAGTTTGATTGAATTGTGAAGTAACTAAATCGCAGTTCTATTAAGATATATGACTAAGAAACAAACATTGATTGATTATAAGGTTGAATACAAAAGGAAGCTCTTTTATGAGCTTTAATACACATCCGGTCTCTATTATAAATACAAACATAAACATATGACTAAGTACAGTCTATACTAACTTTAGCTATAAACTACTACAAATCTAATTTCCTTTCATAAAGTAGCCTCCTTGTTCTCGGGATCAACCTGGAGACGACACAGGAACACAAACACATAGGGGTGAGAATTCTAAAATTCTCAGTAGGGTAACTCCCCAATTATAAAATCATAATGTCATCGTCATCGCCCCAGCCACTTCGATTTATTTAGAAAATGTGGCCATGCATTATATAATAATAGTTTATTTTTAAAGTTCCAAATTATACTTCCGAAGTGGGTTACTTTTATTATTCAGTCACTTAAAACATGTATTTCATGACATTCAAGATCATAGAAATTCCTTCAAGACTAATAACTTAACAAAATATACGAGTACATATGGCAATTATAATGATCTTTTTGTGCCCTTGACATAATAAAGGAGACTTTTCCGTGTCCTAGTGGGGACCTTTCCGTGCCCTAATGGGGACCTTTTCGTGCCCTATTGGGGACCTCTTCGTGCCCTATTAGGAACTTCTTCGTGCCCTTTTTATACTAAAGGGGACTTCATTTTTCACTTAGCACATACATCATTCTCAAGCTTGTAACACCCTCACAACTACCATGTTTTACTTGAGCGTTAACATAGTAATTAGAAAAGTATTACTTACATTCATGATCTATGCTAGTTGAAAGAAAGGAAATCAAATGATTTATACACATATATCGCCAAACTCATATATATATATATATATATGAACTTCATTTTTAAGTTTGTAATATGTACATTGTACTAATACTACACTAGTTAACTTCCACGCTCATTAGGAACTCAGTTCACAAAAGAAAGAAACACCTCTAATATCTAATCTAACCTGCCCAAAGTTGAGGTCTAGCAAAATTTTATACAAACAGAAATAAACTCCACAACATTTAATACGATCAATCTGTAGGTTAGCAGGTCACTAATACTAAACTACCACTATATACATCTCATGAGTCCCTAAAGATCTCACGTCCTACTAGATGAAACCATTGGCCATCGGTATGATAGCCTCACCTCCACCTGGGGCATCAGGACCCTCTGATGGGTCTGAGTCTGAAGACGAGGATGAAGAAGGATCATCTGTTGGAGGGGGTGCTAGTGGTGTAGGTGGGACATCAAATATCACTGGGTGTGCCAAGTGGAGAGGCACACCATCATAAGGGAAAGCAGGGTCAAAGTCAGCTGTAAATACTGAAGTACTAAAACATCAGCCAAAAAACACATAGACATGAACTTGCGATTAACCCACTACATACAGAGAGTCGAGAGCAGGATCATAATGCCACACCCACTATGGCGAGTCAAGGTAAAACACTAGTGACGGCATCTGCTGGATTTGATTAACACAAAGTAAATACAACCGTAGGGATAAGAATATTATAAAATCCTCAGTAGGGTACCTCAGGTATAATGTGAAACATAATAAGTTCATTCATGTGGGAATACTCATGCAAAACTATGGGTATCAATATCAAGGTATATACATCATGTAAAATCAAGTACAAGTATAATATTGATTCGTGCATTGTTCTTTTTCTCATTAACATGGGGAAGGCTTAATCTCACATTAATTGATGTCTGTAGTGGAATCACTCCACAAGAACTATTGACTATTAGGACATGAGCTCATTCCTATATGTCGATACGTCTACCAACTCATCAAATTCCCAGCAAAGCTCTTACTTTTGTCCTTCCCGTTCAATCACATAAGCCTTGTCTTTATTTTCCCCATATGTTAAAAATTTGCACAATTACCAGTCATATTTTCTCTTCTATCACCATAATACTCATATCATATATTTCTTTTATTCAAGGGCATTCTTTTCTCTTCTGCCATACCATCATTAAAGTAAGACATTTTCACCATTTCACCACCCTGGCAGATCTACTACTCCAGGAACAATATTTAATTTCCACATCAAATGACCAATTCAATAGCCATGAAAATTCTCTATGATACTTCAATGTGTCTAAAAGGCCCTATACAAATTTCCAAACAAACGGTGTTCTCTAACCTTATCAAATAAATTTTGTAAATCTGGTGGTCAGAGACCACTTGTTCACAGCTTAGATCAGGACTCTCATAATTTTCGACCCCACCAATTGATTAAATCAACACAAAATAAAATTCATAGTTGCTATTAAATGTCTTATCAGCTTCCCATAAAATTTTCAAAGAATAAATCCATCGTTTACTATGATAATAAAATCACACAATTTTACTACCTTAGCTTCAACATTTCAGGCAGCATAGTCACAACTTAGGTTCTTGAATTTTTAAACACAGAAAAAGTGTCCAGAATGACCCCAAATTTTTACTAGAGACTCCCTAACATGTTAAATACATCTCATAAAATTTTCAACAGAATCCAAGATCTCTAGATATATCATAAAATTCGACAAAATTTGCTGCTTGCTTCAAACCTGGATTTTCCAGCAACAATGTTCAAGAATCATGAATTTTTTTCAAGCAGAGAAAATCCTTCACATGACCCAAGGAAAATCATGGAGTTGTCTTAGGATGTTACCTTCAACATATAATTTTCATAGCTCATAAAACTGAACACAATTGCACCAAAAAATTTGTCAACAAGTCCTGCCTTGTTGAAATCCGAAAATCCAGCAAACTAATTCGAAGTCTCTCTTGATAAAATTGATTTTTCCACAACACCAAACACTCCACCAAAATTCATACATCCATATCAACATATCAACCAATAAAATCAGAAATTTTAGGACAAAACCAATCAGAATTTTCAGAGTAAATTTTGAAACAAAAGAAGACAAATAAACCCTACCCTTGGAAGCTAATGCTTCTTTAGCTTTTGTATACTTCAAGATAGATGTTCTCCACCCCAAAACTCTTGAAACACACTTAGATCCTCCCCTAATCAGTGCTGAGTGAGGTATTAAAGTGAGGTTTTGAAAAATCTAATCGGTTATATTTGTGGAGGTTGAAGTATAGAACAAGTTTGGTTAAGGAAGTTTTTGATTCTAACAAGATTTGGTCTAGGATTTTGGAGGTTGAAATTCAAAGTTAGCAAAGGTTTTTAGATGAAGAAGGAATGACTTTTCTGATGCTCTTCACTTGTCTGAGGATGATGATGAAAAAGATGAGCTTAGGTGGGTTAAATATATCTATTAAGGAGTGTTTTGATTGGTTGAAAAATAAAATATAATTCTTTCCATGAAAAGGGTTTAGAATCAATGGCTAGGATTTGATCTTTCATCCAGGATGAAATCCTAGCCATTCACTTGGTATTCAAGAGGATATACTTCACTATTTGTAGATATTAACTAGTTTTCGGCGTTAGAAATCGAACACCGAAATTTCATCAAACAAGCGAAAAAATGTACCTGAGAAATCAAACATTGCCCGAAAAATAATTTCGGGTATAAAATCATTATTCCTACCTATTTCTAAACATAATCTTATAATTTCTTAATTTTGGGCATCTCCGAGGCCCAATTCTAGGGTTTCGGCTGTCCTGACGGACTTGTGGGGCTCACAAGACACTATTCACTTTTTTTTTTGCTTCCTTGAGTCAGTCTTATCATTTCCACATCTATCAACATCTTAAAATTCTCATTAATAAAATCTCATTTAATTTCTAAAAAGAATAGGTTGTTACAAAGCTCACATATACATGCATAACATTTCTATATGCATGAACATAATTCTCGGATTTCATAATACTTCAAACCTATATATATCATTCATTCATTCCTCATAAAATAATCTTGGAAGTCCAGGGCATGCATTCATACACATCAAACTTGAACCAATTGCCATTAGGTCATTAATTCAGGGCATTATCACAATTTCAGCACATTGGCAGATTTTTCACTCAAGTAAGACAATTTAATATGGAATTCAAACCAGGAAATCAGAGGCTATAAAAATTCTTATGACACCTCAATGTGTCCACAAGGTTCTATAAAAATTTCAGAGAAAGAAAAGTTCTCTAATATGTTAAAAAAATTAGACAAATTCAGAGGTTAAAAACCCCTATTCACAATCAACAGCCACAGTTTCCAATTTTATTACCCTACCAAATGATCATATCAAATCATATAAAACTTCAGGGTTGAACTTCAATATGTCCTTAATATCCTGTAAAAATTTCAGCTCTTAATTCGATCATTTACTAGGCTAATAAAATTTCACAAGTTCACAGCTTCAAATTCAACATTTCAGGCAGCATAGTTACCACTTCGGTTCTTGAATTTCTCAAGGCATTAGGAATCAAAACCAGTGCTCAAACAAATTCATGGAAATATCCTAGCATGTTACCTTCAACATATAATTTTTTATAGCTCATGAAAACACCCACAACTCCCTCAGAAAATTCATGAACAATCACTGCCAGCAGGAAAACCGAAAATCCAGCAAACCACTTCAAAATCTCTTTTGATAAAAATGATTTTTGCACAACCCCAAACACTCCACCAAAATTAACACATCAATATCATCATATTGTAAACCAATATATCTAGAAATTTCAGACCAAACACAATCAGAAAAGTCTAGCATTAAAGTTTGGTTGTTCCAATTGATTTCCCTTCACTTCAAGGCCACCAATTCAAGCCCAAATACTCCCTTAGGTAGTGAAGAATGATCTCTCAAGGTGAAAAACTATGATGGATTCAAATTCTAATCGGTTAGTTTTGTAGGCATTGTGGTGTAGAACATGTTTTGTGAAGGAAGTTTGAGTGTTTATCAACTTTGGGCTATGATTTTTGAAGCTTGAAACATATCAATGGAGGTTTGGAAGGAAAGAAATGGAGGCTGTATTCAATTGGTTCATAGCCGAGAATGACAAGAAATGTCAAAGTTTGGTGGCTTGTATTTATCTTGTAGTTAAAGCATAGGTATTATATAATATAAATGTGTAATTCTTTAAAGGAAAGAAAAATAAATGGATGGCTAAAATCTTAGCCATTCCCCAAGTCAATATGGATATACATTACCCTATTGTAGAGATTTAACTATCTTTCGGTGTTAAAAATCACACACTGAAATCTCACCGAACGGGTAAAATATCGTACCCGGGTAATCAAACATTGCTCAAAAATAAATTCTAGGCATAAAATATTTATTTCTAACCTCATTTCCATGTTTTCCTAATTTCGGGCACCTTCGGGTCCCAAATCAGGGGTTTTGGCTGTCCCAGCGGGCCTGCGAGGCCCATAAAATACTATTCACATTTTGTTTTTTACAAAACCATTGGACCGTCCTCATCATTGTTAAAACTGTCAGATTTTTGAAATTACGACTAATAAAGCTCAAATTAATTTTTAAATAATTTTTAGGGTGTTACATTTCATGGTTTACATGTTTGCTAGAACTGTCATTAAGCTTTCTATATTAAGGTATTTCAGTCTTGCGAAATTGGATACCAGATTTTGAATAAATATTTGGATAACGATTTAGTGGAAATTGTGTTTTTAGAAAGTAAATTAAGCACAATATTATTATAAAGTATGCATTCATAGAGATACGTCACCCAGAAGGCCTACGTGGGGATGAGATTCCTCACATGCCGGTCACGTTCTCAAGTTGGGTCGTGACATATGCCTACAACTATATACAACATAAAAATAGTATCAACTACTAAACAACTGAAATTCCAAGTTCTTTCATGTGATAGCCCCATAGTTCGCTAGATTAACCTGGAGACGACATGAGAACACAAAACACACAGGGATGAGAATTATACAATTCTGAGTAAGGTAACTCCCCAAGAACTCAATCATAATATCATCGTCATCGTCCTAGCCACTTCAATTTATTAAGAAAATGTGGTCACACAACATTTATCAAAGGTTCATTTTTAAAGTTCAAAATCAGTCTTTCCGAAGTGGGTAGCTTTTAGTAATCAATCACTTAGTGCATATATATCACAAGCTAAACCCATATTAAATAATCCTAATCAAGCACATAAATATGAAATGATTATACATATGCTAAATGCAATGAAATTATCTCAGAGTGACCTGGTTTCACTTATGGCCATGGAACTCAATCAATGTATTTTTCTTTTTTGATCGACATAGGATAAACTTAGTTTGTACCCAATGGGTATTTATAGTGGATTGCACCATACAAAGGAAATAGACTACTTATCAAGACTGAGCTCATTGCCATAAATGATCATCAGACTTCATTTTTTCCTTCTCTGAATCTCATACAAATTTATTCTTAGTTGATACGTCTACCGACTCATAATATCTCTAGGGAAGTTCCTCTTTTTGCCTTCCCCTCATATAACATAAGTCTTGTTTCTGTTTTCATCATATGTCAAAACATGCATGCTAGGGAAGTTCATCTTTTCACCTTCCCCTTATTCAACCTCAGTATTGTTTATGTTTTTTCCATTTGTCAGAACATGCACGATTGAAGTTCACATATTCTCTTTTGCCACATATATGTACCATTCACTTTTCTTTTTCCAAATGAATGCATAAGGCACATATATACAATCATTCACAGTATGATTCCAATCATGCCTCAAACGAATCCTTAAAGTCACTAGCATGCGTTCGTATATATCATACTTGAACCAAATATCATTATGTCACCAATATAATGCCTTAGCATAAACACAGCACATGGGCAGATTTCATACCCTTGTAGCACCAATTAACTTGCATATCAAACAACCAAATCATAGGCCATAAAAATTACCTGACACTTAAATGTGTCCATAAGGTTCCATAAAAATTTCAGTGCAAGAAGAGTTCTCTAGCTATACTAAAAAATTAGACAAATTCGGAGGTTAGAAACGCCCTATTTACAGCCAACAGCCAAAGTCCCAATTTTATTACCATATCAAATGATCATATCAAATCATACAAAAATTCAGGGTTGGATTTCAATATGTGCTCAATATTCTATAAAAATTTCAAGTGATAATTCAATCATTTGATATAGTAACAAAATTAGACAAACTCAACAATAGTCTCGATTTTTTATTTTTATAAAATAGTAAAAGCTATTTTTAAGACCAAGAAAAATCGTGGAGTTTCCTTAGGATGTAGCTCCAACACATAATTTTTCTAGCTTATAAAAACATCTATAAATACAAAAAAAAATTAGTGATTCATAACTTGCCAGTACAAATCCGAGAATTTCAGCACATGATTCAAAATTTGTTTTTCCAAAATAGGTTTTCTAACTTCATCCAAACACTCCACCAACATTAAGACATAAATATCCATATATTATCACCCAATACAATGAAAAATATTCAGCCAAATCAGTAAGCAAATCATAAAAATAAATTTGAAGTAAAAGAGGTTTAAAATGCCCTATTTTGGTGGCTTTAAGGATCTTGGCTCCAAGGATGATCCAAGAATGGTTTCCTTTACTTCAAAGCCTTCAAACCCACACCAAACCCTTCCTTAGGTAGTAGATTGTGAGCTATCAAAATATAAAAAGGTTATAGATTAAAATTCTAATCAGTTAGTTCGGCAGATTATGGAGAGTATAACAAGTTTTGTGAAGCAATCTTGGTGTTTTAGTGACTTTGAGCTTAGGTTTTGGGGATTGGAAAGAAAAAATGAAGGTTAGAGAGAAAGAACAATGGAGGGCTGTGTTTCTAGGCCTCTTGGCTGAAAATGATGATGGTGAGGTGATAAGGTTGGTGGCTTTGTATTTATCTTGAGTTAGATGTCATAATTGTATAGTCAAAGTATGTATTTCTTTCTTTTAAAAGAAAATAATGAGATGATGGATAGGATTTGTTTTATTGGTACAAGAATGAATCTTCGCCATCCACTTGGCTCGAGATAAATGGCTCACTCTAGCTTAGTGAACAAATAGCTTTTTTGATGTTAAAACCATACACTGAAATTCCATCGAACAGATGAGATATTGGCTCGCGGGTAAAATAATAATTAATAAAAGGAAATGATTAACACTTGGTTTTCAAGTTTCAATCCTTGCCATCCACTTGGCATAAAGTGATTGGTAAATGTTACTTGGTGACCAAGTAACTTGTACGGTGTTAAAAACCGCACATCAAAACTCTACCGAACGGGTGAAACACCATAGCCGGGTAATAAGAAATTGCCTGAAAATTAATTTCAGGCCTAAAATTCTCATTCCTTACCATTTCTAATTTCAATCCTATAATTTCTCAATGTTAGGCACCTCCGGGTCCTAATTCCAAGGTTTCGGCTATCGCGATGGGCCCGTGGGGCCTACAAGGTCACTATTCACCTAGCCCCGAAATCTCTTTTTTTTTAACACATCCGTTTGGCCATCCTCATTATTGCTAAAACTAACAAATTTATGAAATTATGACTAATAAAGCCTAAATTAATTTTTAAATAATTTTCAAGGTGTTACAGAAAAGACTGGCAGCTATTTGTCATAGCCAATTGTACCAAAGTATAATGGCTAAGGCTTTTAACAAGAAAGTCCGCGCTAGTGATTTTTATCCAGGAGAATGTTCTAAAGAAAATTCTCCCCAATCAAAGGACGCACAAGGTAAATGGGCTTCGAGTTATGAAGTTGCTTACATTGTTTAGCGTTCTCAGGCGGGGCATTGATTTTGCAAAACATTGATGGCCAAAAATTGCCTAAGCCAATCAACAGTGATGTAGTCAAAAGGTTTTATGCTTGAAAAGATGTTGAAAAAGCCTGTTAGGTCGAAAATTCGAAAGAGTGGCCTAATCAAAAATTAGGGCAAAACAAAACAAAACAAAAAAGAGAAAAAGCTCGTTAGGTCAAAAACTCGAAAGGGCGGCCTAGGCAAAAGTTAGAGCAAAAAGATAAGCATCATCTCAAGCAAGCCTGAAACTAGGGCTATTTTTGATGAAATCAAGAGAAAAAAAGATTGAAGGCTCAGCAACGGAGATAATGGTTATGACATCTAACTTGTTGCGAGAAATCAAACGAATGAGCAACAAAGAACCTAAATTAGGGCAAAATTTTGTCTTTTACAATCTTGTCTTTCGCTTTTGTGTTGTTGCCTCCTTTCAAACATTTTGTTATCCAATACACCAATCAACACAGATGCCTATTCAGTTAATCTTTTCATTTACTCTTTGAATGGATGTTTATTTATGATGTCTCAAGTAGGATAAATCTAAGCTATAAATTATATGAGAATGTTTACAGCAATACATCAATGGTTTACAGCTGGAATATAAAAGAAAAAGGACTGAAAGGAAGAAAAAGCATCCTTGGAAAAAAGCAAAAGAGGCTTAGAGAGTTCGGCACATGAACTATTAGTTTGATCGATCAAAGTCTTCCTCAAGGGCTGCTTGATTTGGTTGTGAATCGTTTCACCAAGAATGGATGATGAAATTGATGATTTTGCATATAACCACACACAAAAAAATCCAAGACTTTTCAAATTTCCAGTCAACCCCTGTTGACTTTTAATTCTCAGTCAGCCCCCGTTGGCTTTTAATTTCTTGTCAGCCCCTGTCTGCTTTTAATTTCTTGTCGCCTATGGACCCGTATCTAGTTGGTCACAAGGCTTTTAATTTCCTATTGGCTATGGACCCGTATCCAGTTGGTCACAAGGCTTTTGATTTCTTATCACCCATTGAGCCATATCCAATCGATCATAAGATTTGTAATTTCCTGTCAGCCTCTATTGGCTTTTAATTTCCAGTCAACACCCGTCTACTTTTAGATTCCTGTTAGCTTGTGCATTTGCTTTACACTTCTTATTCTATTGTGAATCCATATTCTGTTAGTCACATTTATTTTTACGTTTCTTATTACTCGTGAACTCATTTCTGTAACAACCTAATATTTAACCTAACACGCATAAGACGCGTTCAAGTTAATTATTAGTTATTACTCTTTTGATTTCAGTTCTTGTCTTTTGACTTGGAAATACTTTAGTAAGAATACAGTTAAATTTTTTTCTTTAAACATTTTTAAAACAAAACGTGAGCCACGCGTATAAGTAAAACACATCATTCATCTATCATAATACAAAGGAAAATAAAAATAGGCATGTAGAGAACATAAACACAACAACCTTATGAACATAATCACACTGTCATATATATATATATATATATATATGTAGGTAGCATAAGTATTAACTGTTCCATGACTCGCACCAAAACAAACCACTATGGTAGTATTATGGCCACCAACAGGGGTTGGGCCAAGTACAGTCATCCGAAGAAACATAAACAGAATGTGCATAGAAACTAATATCATCCTACTAAAGCCTCTCCTCTCGCTACTCCTACTAGGATGCACCTAGAGTAGATAACCTCTAACAAAACATCAAAAGAAGGCTATCCTTTCCATGAGATTAGCACAAGCGCTCCAAGAGGCCTACCATCAACACCTACTAACGACGTTCTCGAGAAGAAGGAAGGTAGCCAAGCCCACGAGTAAGGTCGGTGGGGGTAGCGAGACAACCCATTAGATGAACATGAAGTCCCTGGCATGGATGGGTGGCTCTTTTACCAATGTGCTGGACTTTCTTCATAGGTTGGTCATTGTAGCCTCTCTATCGCTACTACTTCCCACCTCCCTAGGAATGATGGGTACAGAACTGCTTGAAGAGTGCTGGGAAGAAGACTCCTTCGATGGATCTGACCATGGCTCAGTAGGTCGAGTGGTGATTGGAGTAGTGGTGGAGAACTAAAAGCTGGTAACTGGATGCATGAAAGGATGGTCAAAGAAAATAAACAGGTGAACAGAACATCAACCCATGAAATGATAAGACCGGTTGGTAGGATCCAAATCCATATCCCAGGTAGGAGCATCAATGTAGATCATGAACGTGACCATCACCTCTGAAGATGAGATGGAAAGAAAAGAGGGAATAAGAAACTTGAACAAGCACCTCAAGAGGGCTCTCGCCTCCAAGCTTGTGTCATCATCTTCGTCCTTAGGAACCTCGAGTTTCATTATGAAAACAATGAACATAATAAGGTTTATTTATTAAGTTTAAAAGCCATTAGCCAAGGTCCATGTCTTTTAACATGATTCTTAATGCTATGGATGCATCATATCTCATCATAAATGAATGTCAATGCCATATGAAACATATTACAAGAATCATAAATCAATGTGGCATAAAGAATACAAACTGTAATAACTTGATCTTTCTACTTTAATATCTTAGGTGACTTCACTTTCTTGTTTTCTTCTAAGGGGCCACCTTACTACTCTCTCCTCTTGAGAGTTCTAGGTTATGAGCTCATACATAACTAGTTGTCACTAGTCTAGTATGGGATAGGGGGCATAGGATCACCTTTCATAACCATTAATTCCTAGAGTTTGAAAGATCACCTTATTAGATCACCTCTCATAACAATTAATTCCTAGAGTCTAGAGGGTCATTTCTATGTGCTTTATGTCACCTTTAATCTTATCATGTTATTTAGAGATGCAAACATGAGCATATAATCATAGCCATCATCATAACTTATGATTTAACATTTTATGCACAAAAATAGAATTAAGGAAAGAAGAATCGAAAAAAAAAATGAAAATAAAAATTTTGAAAAAGTTAATTTTGGCTTGATGGTTGTTAGTTATGCCAATGTAACCCCGAATGCATTGGGAAACTAAAAACCATGTCATTCTATATAAAATATTTATTGGTTGATTGATTTTATTTTCTTTAAAAAGGAATTGAGAATATCAAACTGTCACAACTAAAATATCCTAGAACATAAAATTAACAAGCCATCACGGCTCATTCAACAAAAAAAAAAGTATAAGTCTTAATAATTTATTCATTTATTTTTAAGCAAACCAAAATAAAATTTTAGCCAAAACATCCTATAAAACATATATTTATAGACACATACATATATAGACAAACTTAAAGAACATAACCTATTAAATTTTTTTTTTTCAAAATAGAGGTTTGCAATGAAACCCCAAATAAATTAAAAGTCCAAGTTCACACTTCCTAAAAAAAAGAAAAAGTAGTTCAAAAAAGTCTTGGTAAAACAAATAACTAGGTTTGAAAGGAGTTTGAGAAATAAAGCCCAACAAGTTAACAAACAAAGCAACCTAACAACAATTTTTTTTTCTTCCTTTTAACAAATCTGAAAGATACTTAAATGGACAAGAACAAAATTCATAAACTAATCAATGATGGAAGAGAATGGGTAGTAGGGCAAGAGCAAGTAACCTAAGCCATCCTTAGCCACTATGAGAATGTGTACCAAGCAGAGAGGGTTCATAGGATTGATGATTGTCTTGCCAATATGCCAAAAAAAGTCACGGATGGTATAACTGAGGTGCTTTCCAAAGGAGCGTCAAAGGCGGAAATAAAGAAGGCAATGTTCTAGGGACTCTGAAAGCCCCTAGAAGTGATGGAATGAGTGGAATTTTCTATCATAACCACTGGGATATAGTGGGGAAATTGGTGTGTGATGTAATCAAGAAGTTTTTTCAATAAGGATCGCTTCCGGAAGAAATAAATGAAACTCAAGTATTGTTGGACCCAAAACTATTAGACCAGAAAATGTCAATCAATTCGGCCCCATCAGCTGCTGCAACTTTAGCCATAAGATTATCTCTAGAATCCTAGTGCTAAGGTTAAAAGGGTATATGGATCAACTTATTTCCCCTAACCAAAGTGCTTTCATTAGTTGGTGCATGATCCAAGATAACATAGTTGTCACCCATGAAATCCTCCATGCTCTAAAGAAGGGAAGAGGGTTTAGAAAAGATAGTTTTCTCATCAAAGTGGACATGAGCAAAGCCTATGATCGCCTGGATTGGAACTTCCTCCATGGTTGCCTAGTAGCTTTTGGTTTCAGCACTACTTGGATCAACTGGGTAATAGAGTATGTGCGAAGTGTATCATACAAGTTCAAGGTAAATAGAATCCTATCGAGTCGCCTAAAGCCCCAAAAAGGGCTGAGGTAAGGCGACCCGTTGCCTCCCTACCTATTCATCTTAGCTATGGAGGCCTTTTCTTTCCTCTTTAGCAAAGTTGAACAAAATGGAAGGATAAAAGGAGTTAAGATTAATGAATCAGCCCCTCCGCTAACTCATCTACTCTTTGCAGATGACACCATCATCTTTGCTAAGGCTAATCAAAAGGAAACTTATGAAATAATGGAGATCCTTAATAGGTTCATAGGAGCTTTTGGTCAAAAAATCAATCTGCAGAAATTTGGAATCATCTTCAACAGCAGGTTACCTATCCAACAAAGGAACTCCATCTGTCAAATCCTTAGAATGGAGTCATAGACTGACTGTGGGAAATATCTGGGGCTCCCAGCTCAATGGGGAAGATCAAGAGATGCTACTCTAACTTAGATCAAGAATAGAGTAATGGAGAATATGCAAGGATGGAAAGAAAAATTTTAAACTCAGCAGGGAAAGAAATTCTTATAAAAGCGGTCATTCAAGCTATTCCTAGCTATACTGTGTCCATCCTGAAATTCCCAAAAAAAATTTTGTGATGATCTCTATGCCCGAGTGGCTAGATTCTAGTGGGCTGGAAATGGGAAAGATAGGGGAATTCACTGAAAGAGGTGGGGTTATCTCACAAAAATCAAAAAAGAAAGAGGAATCAGATTCAGAGACTTTGTAGATATGAACTTAGCCCTCCTTGCTAAATAGGCTTGGCACCTGATCCAGCAACCAAATTCTTTCTAGGCTAGAATCCTCCAAGCCATATATTTCGCAGAGTCATCTTTCTTTGAGGCGAACCGTAAGAAAGGATCTTCTTGGATATGGGCAAGTATTCTCCAAGGGAGAGATTTCCTAAAGGAAAGAGGGAAGTGGTTGGTGGGAAATGGTCAATCCATCAACATTTGGGAGGGTAATTGGCTCATAAACAAACTTACCAGACCACCAGAATTTCTAGGCGATAATAGCAAAGTGAGCTCCCTTATAAACCAAGCAAATCTTGGCTGGAACAACTCTAGACTGAGGGAGATTCTGCCTCCCCAATTGGCAATCCAAGCTGTTCAACTCCCTCTAAGTTATAGTGGTAGACCAGACAGGTTCACATGGCCTCATACCAAAGACGCAACCTATTCTGTAAAATCAGGTTACCACATAGCCCACTCACTAAGCCAAAATAGCCTAGCCCACCCTTCATCCTCCACCTACCCTAACCCACAATTCTGGAATCTACTCTGGGAAATCCAAGCCCCTCAAAAGGTAAAAATGTTTTTATGGAAATTATGTAACAATGCTTTATCTATTAATGACAATCTTTACAGGAAAAAATAGCAAATTCTCCGATGTGCCCAGTGTGCAACAAAGAGAAAGAAACAGTGGAGCACGCTTTCTTTCTTTGTCAGTGGATGAAACTTGTTTGGTTTGGAAGCCAGCTACAACTCTCTCCGATGCTAGATTCAATCACGAGTATGGAACAATGGCTGCATTAACAATACGAAAGATTAATTAGCCATTTTGCCTCAATACAAGAATCATGCTTTATCTCTGTTGGCTTTTACCTTATGGCAGATCTGGAAGGGTAGAAACAACGTCGTGTTCTGGCAAAGCCCACCTGACCCTCGCCTAACTATTGATCTAGTAGCCAACCAAGCAAAAGAATTCATCTTCATAGACACACCTAAACCACAATTGCAACTACCCTCAAATGTCCTTTGGTCTACTTGCAAATGTAGATCCCCACACACAGATCTTCTCAAAGTCGATGTTGATGTGGCATTTTGTGAAACAAGGAAGCTAGCTACCTTAGTGGCGGTAATAAAGGATCATCATGGCAAACTAATAGCGGGGAGTACTCACCATATACCTTGCTCTTCCAGTAGATCGGTGGAAGCCTAAGCTCTGAGGCATGGCTTAATGCTTGCAAATAGCTACCTCTGTCATAAAGTAGTGGCTGAATCTAATAACCTTGAAGTGGTGGAGGCATGTCGTGACGGTACAGGATTCGGTGAAGCATTAATCATAGTAGAAGATATTAGAGAGTTGGGGAAAGGCTTTGTTTAGTGTAGTATTTGCTGGACCCCATGTGAAACAACCAGCTTGCTCATCACGTGGCCATGTTGGAAAACCAGGGAAATCTACCACCAAATTGGAGTGTCAAAAGTCACCATAGCATTGAGAGACTTATCCTTCTATATAGGCCATAGCCTTTGGCCTTGTTTCTCAATTAGGGGGCTTTGTTTATTGTCTAATTGTATTTCCCTTTATTGTAATTGGGTTGGGCCCTGCCCTCTTTTAATTAATGAATATTCAGACCCAAAAAAAATGATACTTAGGTAAAATAAAAGAAAAGGTTGGGGATAAGGGGAGCAATAGGGAATGGGGTTTCTGCAAGTTGCTTTCTATATACACACATATACCTGCCTGCACTCTTTCACAAATACACCATCACATACATGCACCCATACATATACTCACCCACATACACTAAAACAAAATGAAAGGCTGAGAGTTAGAAAAGGAATGCACGAGAGAGAGAAAGTGAGAGTTTGAGAAGCTGAGAAATGGAGGCGGGGGCCGCGAGGAGGAGCAGGGACCAATGGCGACGAGAGAGATCGAGAAGGCCAAAGGTGCGGCGGTGGGCCATGATCAGAGAAGGGAATCCGCAGTGATGGATGGTAGATGTAGCAGTAATTATGGCATGGGAGCTAGATTTGTGACGAAAAGGAGAGCAGCTCTGCCACTACCTAGGCTCGGCAGTGGCACGACGCAATGGGGGTGGAGGAAGGGTATGTGTAATGCAATTGAGCAAAAGGGAAAGACGAAATCGGAGCTATTGGTGGTTGGCTTTGCAAAGTACATGGGGAGCACAGTTGTTGCTCACGGGAAAGAAGGTCACTGGTGGTGATGCTCTTGATAGTGATGATGATGCCAATGCTGGCGCTGTGGCTAAGGGGGAAGGACCATGGTGGTTAGGTCTCTGTTCCTTTTTCTTCTCCTCTTTTGGCCTTTCAATTTTTCTTGTGTTATTTGTATATGTACTTTTGAACTCTTTGGTTGTGTTTGGCTATGAATGATTGAGTCTTGGATTTGTTTATTGTGACTTTAAGTCTGAAATCGTTTCTTGATTCAGATTGGTGATTGAGAATGGTATTGATTATGAGATTATATTGATGCTGAGAAATGGTTTGTTTTTGTCAGTTCCATTAGTCATGGTTGGATTTTTGGTTAGGGAAAAAGATGATGCATTAAGGCTTCATTGACAGAGAACGGATAGATCTAAGGATAGGAGAGCTATGGTGTATATGCTCTTGTGGGTTTTTTGTGATATTAAAATAGGGAAATTTTAAAATCAAGCAACAACAAACCAGAGATAAACTGTACCACACAACTCCTCCTTCTCTTTTTTTTTTCAAGTCTCTCCGCTGCTGTAATTCTTCCTTAATTCTTCACGAACTTGAAAACGAGATAGTTTTTCTTTTGAAAATCAAGATAGTGATAGGGATGAAATACTAATAATGAAAGTGTAGTGAGAGGGTAAAAGTTAAAGGTTCAAATTTTTCTTTTGTGATGGATGATGAAGATGGATGCGAGGCTTCTGTTTGTTCATCATGGGGTTGTTAGCCTCCTCAAATACTAATGCTCCCTCTGAACTTGTTTTTGGTAATTAATAATTTGTTCCATACTTTGTAGGAGAGCCAACGGACCTGTCCTCCACATTTTAATCTTGCCCATTATTTTAAAGTAAAATATTAAATACAAACACATATCAATGCAGTTATACACTCAAATAATTTCTAGTATAAAATAAAATCCAAACCTACTTTGCCAGATCCAAAAATAAAATATTGACATTTGATGTTATATGATAAGATGTTGGAGGAAAAGAGAAGCTTCCTTCGCAAGGAAGCATGGCTTCCTTCACCTCTCATGATGGCCTTTTTCTATAAAAAAGGCAGAGAAAACATTTGGAAAGAGAGAACAAGGACAGCCACGGACAGAGGGACAAGGAGAATGAACTTTCCTCCTTCTTCCTCACTTTGGTGTATCCTCTGGTAGCTCTCTAGCCTTGTAGTGTTAGAACCCAACCCCCAAAACATTTGGCGACTCCACTAGGGAGGCAACAGAGCATCACAAAAACCGATTCTGATTCTGATCAATGAAAAACTACAATGAACCAAACCCTAACTGTAACATCCCCTGCTGCTTTATGGATTGACGACTGTCCCCACAAACCAACACGGGTCTTTTCAGCGTGCTTTGTCCTCACTCGCATGCTTCCTAGGAAAACTTCCCAGGAAGTCACCCATCCCAAAATTGCTCCAAGTCAAACATACTTAACTGTGGAGTTCTTTTAGTTTGGACTACCGAAAAGAAGATGCATCTTGTTGGTATAGGTAGTACAAATCAATTCATATAAGTCCTTCTTAACTGTATAGTCCCATACCTATACAGTCTCAGGATCCCTCTCATTCGGGTCTATAATCGGTTCATTCATGTACCCCTCCGCTTTTGAAGTCTACCAGGAGCCGCTCCTTGTCCGTGCCTCCTTGCACCGGCAATCACTCCCCGACTTTGCAATCCCCGGGCGTTACATGCCCACCAGCTTCTGCTTGGTTCGTCCCCGAACCACACCATACTGGGAGAGGTGCAGGCTCTGATACCATTTGTAACATCCCCTGCTACTTTTTGGATTGACAACTGTCCCCACAAACCAACATGGGTCTTTTCAGCTTGTTTTGTCCTCACTCGCAAGCTTCCTAGGAAAACTTCCTAGGAGGTCACCCATCCCAAAATTGCTCCAAGTCAAGCACGCTTAACTGTGGAGTTCTTTCAGTTTGACCATCAAAAGAAGATACATCTTGTTGGTATAGGTAGTACAAATCAATTCATATAAGCCCTTCTTAACTGTATAGTCCCATACCTATATAGTCTCAGGATCCCCCTCATTCGGGTATGTAATCGGTTCATTCATGTACCCCCCCGCTTTCGAAGTCTACCAGGAGTCGATCCTTGTCCATGCCTCCTTGCATCGGCAATCACTCCCTGACTTCGCAATCCCCGAGCGTTACATGATTAATGTAACATCCTCCCAAGTACAACGTCATCCTTAAGTCATGACATCAGACTTGAGAGTTATTACTTATAAATTATCGGACTTGTCTTAAATAACTATAACAAATGCGATAAGATCGTGTAATAACTAGCATAATCAGATTTAAATATTTAACAAAGATACTAGTCTATTACATAAGGAAGCTCTACTGTGAGCTTGAATACATATATAATCTCTATTACATTCACCTACACATATACCTACAACTATATACCACATAAGAAAAGCATCAACTATTAAACTACTGCAATCCCGAGTTCTTGCATGTAACAGCTCCATAGTCCACTGGATCAACCTAGAGACGACACAGGAACACAAACACATAGGGGTGAGAATTCTAAAATTCTCAATAGGGCATCCCCAAAACATATACTAAAATATCTGTCATCGTCATCGTCCCAGCCACTTCGGTTTATTAGAAAAGAGTGATCATGCACTTTATAACAATGGTTCATTTTTTTAGAGTTCCAAATCGTACTTCCGAAGTGGGTAGCTTTTAATGATCAATCACTTAATGCAAACATATCATAAAGCTCAAACATATAGTTAATAATCCTACTCAAGAAATTAAATATGATATGAGTATGCATATGCTAAATATTATCTTATCTCAAAGTGACCTAGTTTTACTTGTGGTCATAGAACTCAACTTGGTGCATTTTTCTCTTTTCATCGACATAGGAAAGACTTAGTGTATACTCGATGGGTATTTACGATGGATAACTCCATAATGAACAGTTTATACCATATGGTATTTATAGTGGTTCACACCACATAAGGGAAATAGACTACTTATTAGGACTGAGCTTATTCCTATACATGATCATTGGATTTGCTTTCTCCAATTGTAACGCCCCGATTTTCGCTAAACTTTCATAATGACCAAAATGCCTCTGAGGTCATTTTTACCCGAAACATGAGGACGGCCGGCTTTGGCCATCCTCATAGGGTTCATATGTTATATGAAGGGGATTGTATGAGCATAAGTGCCTAACAAAGCAGGAAAACCTCATTTCTGAGATTTCTGCGTGTAAATGACCAAAATACCCCTATAACAGAATTAAGGCAGTTTTAAGTTCCGTTTCGACCCGGACTTTGTTCTAGGTTCAAAACAATGATTTTAAGGCATGAACTATGTTTGTTTAAGTCCCGGAGGTTCCGGGCAACTTTTGGTGAAAATTACGGTTTTGCCTCAGATATCGCATTTTCAGCTTAATGAGCCGTTTAACTCCAAACCTAAGCAATATTAGGCTCTAATTAAAGGTTAATTAATTTTCATAATTAATCTAGAGCCAAAACCATCATTTAGAATTAATTGGAACCTAAAATTGCTTAGGAAAATTCAAATCTCATCCTAGTCTTATTCTTTAAAAAAGAATAAGAATCTGTGAATAGTGTCGAATAGTGTTTCCACTATTCACATCAACTTTTCTTTTCAAGACAAGTTGTCACACCCACATCACTAGTCTTAGAGGTGTTGACTCCCCTAATCCTTCTAGACCACCTCTAACCTAGGGATTTGTGGTTTTAAATAACCTATTAGTGCACCTAAGTACCTACTTAGCAACTTTTAATCCTAAGCCTAATCTATGTCACACCAAAGCACACTTCTAGAACATGGTTTAAGGAGATATTTCTCCTCCCCAAGGCTGCCAAGAATGGCGCCATTTCTCCCTAGAAAACCATCAAAAAGTTAGACTATGTGTTCAAGCTATCTTATGACATATGTCTTGAACACTTTCAATCAATGATCAACTTTCAAGAAAAATTGTCACTCAAGACTCAAAGAATATTTTATATGGTCAATCAAGGCTTTCAATTCATTTCTAAAATGAAAATAATTATGTCTTTCAAACTCAAAAAGAATGATTTGTTTTTGTGGTCATTCAAGCTTTCCATCAAACTTTTTCAAGACAACATGTCTTACAACACATTACCTATGCTTTGGAATTTAAGTCTAGAAAATTTTCTCCTCTTTTTGGGCATGAAAAGCACGATTTCTCTTCAGATTTTGCAGCCCAAAATTTTAAGTTTTTATGCATTTTTAAAGGTTTGAAAATAAGGTACATGCTAGCCATACTTTAGGACATGCATAGCTAGACTTTTCACCATGCTTTGAATGACTTTACACCATGCTTTGAACAAGATTTTTCCTCCCTCATGTGGCTGTAAAAGTGGCCGAATTCTTCCCCCCAAAAGGCCTCCAATATTCAATTCATTTCACTTCTCTATAAATAGGTAGCTTAGGGAACTTGAAGCACCTTTGTTCATTTCACTAAAGCTTTGAGTTAGAGCACGTTGAGTTTCTTTCTCTCAAGTTCAAGAGCTCATCCTCTCCAACCTCTTCATCTTCTTCACTTCCTCTCAAATCCCAAACTCTAGGTAGGGAGCTCTTCAAGAATGCTTTCTTTTATTTTCATGCTCAGTGTTTATCTTGCTTGAAAGTTGTGTTGTTAGTAAGTTTTTCTCCCAAGCATTTTTTCGGTTTCTTCTTCTCTCTTCCTTTGCATTTTCGGCCTTAAGGCCATGGTAGTGAGAGCTTGATGATGAGTGCTCTCAAAGATGAAACCATGAGTTCATCTTAAAGTGAGGCCTCTAAAGCTTGAACCTTTTTTAAGAAAAAGTTCCATCATTTCTCCTTTTTCTTTCATTTTCGGCCTCAAGACCAAAATGAGGAGAGCTTGATGATGAGTGCTCTCTTGATGAGACCTCTAAAGCTTGAGTTTTGTTTGAGAAAAATTTTATCTTTTTCATGTTTTGGTTAAGACAAGGCTATGTTTTTCATGAAAACTCTTCTTGAGCTTTTTGTTCCTAGATGTTTCGGCCATGGAGGCTTAAGGTGCTTGGAAAAATGGTAGCTTTGTAATGAGTGCTTCATGTTGGCCTTTGTCACATGAACAAACTCTAAAGCTTGAGTTTTTCCAAGAAAGGTTTCTCTTTTTCAAGTCTTGGTCAAGAATGAGTTATGTTTCTTTGATGTCTTGAAACTTTCCTTTTCTTTTGTTTAGGTTTCGGCCATGGAGGCCTCTTGGACTTGAAATATGAGAAGCTTGATGATGAGAGTTGTGTGATGATGTTTGTCACATGAACAATCTCTAAAGCTTGAGTTTTCAAAAAAATAAGTTTACTATTTTCAAGTTTTGCTCAAGACATAGTTATGTTTCTCTTGAACCTTGAAAACCTCATTTCTTTTGCCTTGAGTTTTCGGCCTTGAAGGCCTTTGGGACTTAGAAAAATGGTAGCTTGATGATGAGGGCTTCATGTTGATGTATGTCACATGAACAAAACTCTAGAGCATAAATTTGGTTTCTAGGCCAAGTATGTTTCGGTTTCTTTCCTTTATGTTGGTCATGAGTTTTGTGTTGTTAATAAATGTAGAGCATTGTAAAAATACTCAATGATGAGGACTTGAGATGTTGGTGTTTGAATCACCAAAATCTTGGTCCCTAGAGTTCAAAAATAAGGTTGTTTCCTCATGATGAGGATTCGCCCACCTCATGGACTTTGAGGATATGATTTTCTTTTATACAACTTAGCAACACTAGTGTTTTCATCTTGTGAGGATGAGTTATGGGTTGAAACTTTGTTTCCTTTAAAGTCTTGCAAGAGCTCTAAACAAGATATAAAAGAAGTTGCATCCACGTTTACGTTTATCCTTTGCACTAGCACGTTTATTTCTTATGCCATCACTAAGACCCAAGATAATGAATGAACTTGCACAATGCACGTTATGTTTCAAGCTTTGCATCTCATTTTATATTTCAAGTCATCACTAAACTCTAAGAATAAGAATGGAGATGCATTTCATCTTTTACTTTGTGCTATCACTTTGTTTTCTAAAGGACTATAAAATGAAATGCATAGCACGTTTATTCTATGTCATCACTTGAAACTTTAGAGCTCAAAGACTTGCCCATTTCGTCTTAAGAAAAGAATTAAATCAAGGAGGTATCTCCTTGAACATCATTCGGCCATGTGGTGTAAATGGCTCCAGGATGAGTTTCATTTAACTACAAGGGCCTATAATGCATGTCTTAGAATTTTTCTAAGCCTTGATGCACTTAACCAAGGTTTTAAACATGTTCTCAAGTTTTGAATCATTGTCAAGAGCAAGCCGAAATGGCTGCTGCCCTTGATGTTCCATGATGAGTTTTGGCAAAATAAACTTTGATTTTTCATGGTCTTGAAGTCCCAAAAAGGTTCCAAGAGAAACTAGCAAGTTATATGGTTGAAAGAAAGTTTTTCTCATGATTTTATGCCTTAAAGGTTTTCGGTTCTGCCTTAGTAATTTCAGCACCTTAAATTCTGTTTTGGGTGGTCTAAATATGTTGTAATACCTTGCCAAGTATGTGATAATTGTTCTAGACTCTTTAAAGCATTATTAGTGACTTTGTTTGCTTAATATGTGAATTCTAGAACTATAAGGAATGGCAAAATGAGTTTCTGCCCAGCCTTGATAAAATATTTAGAATCACATTAGATTATGTCTAGATGTGTGGGAGTGACTCATAATTGGCCTAGGTACTAATTATTGCACCATAGAAAAAGTCGGATGCGAGAAAGGGCTTAAAACGCATTTTCTAGAACACGTAATTCATCAAATATGAACAACTACATAAAGCTGTCCAACCATAATTAATTAGGATTTAGAACTTAATGGATTATGGTAATGAGGTTAATCAATCCCATAAACATACTAGAAGGTAATGGGAAAGTTTGAGGTTACCCGATTTAGGGATTTTTACCTTAAGGGATGATTATGCGCCTCTAAGTTTGATGATGAATTGATGTGTTAGCTCATGACGTGTATGGTGCCATGTGAACTATTATCCCTATGTGATAGCTTGTATTAACATGTTATTATTTCTTTAAAATAACTTTGGAGATGCCGAGGTAGTAATTATGTGCTATGCATTAATTATGTGGCATCTTAAAGAAACATGTTAAACTTAGGATGACTCAGAACATAAGAATGTAATCCTTTGAAACCACCGAATTAAGGGTGGGGACAATGTGATTCTAGCCCTCTAAACCCGTACTTAAAGTCGGGAAGTTGACTTATCCAAATGGATAAAGTCTATATGCTAGTGACGACTAGTGTGGTATGAGCTCATAACCTAGAGTTTTCTCAAAAAGGAGAAATGTTAGGGCGGCCCAGTTAAGTAAAGGTTCTTATGTCACCTAAGTAACCCAGTTATATGATTTATGTTCCATGTACCAGTTATATGATTTATGTTCTACGTACCAAGCTACATGATTTATGTCTATGATTTTAGTATATAGCCTATGTAACACAAGTGCCATGTTAAAAAGAACGGATTCTCGGAAAATGAGATTTTGGAAAACTCATAATTGAACCTATGTATGTCCATTATTCTATAAATAACCCGAGATTCCTGGAGACGTATATGATGACACCTAGGATAGAAGGAAAACCCTACTGAGTTTCTTTAGTAAGAATCTCACTCCTCTATCTTTTCCTTTCCATTACGTCTTGAGCGAGATGGCGACCTTCGTCCTATTCATTGACACTCCACGGTGGGAGATCCACCACGAGCCCGAGTATGGGTCCTATCATTTTGAGGGCCGATGTACCTTACCTGTATTCATGTTCGTTGGGCGGCCATTTTCGCACCCGTGTCTATAGCTACCACTTCACCCGGCATCCCCTACGACGATCCCGCGATTTTCGAGCATGCACGACCACAATGGAGCGAGAACTGCGTGGCCCCTCTCGGCCAGTTCAGCCGATATGCGATGTATGCTGCACGTGTCACCGACACAACACTCGGAGGAGGACCCTATAGGATGTCCCTATGGGTCATGAGGACTCTGCCCCCACTCCACCCTGATCGACAGGCGGCGAGGCGGTTACCAGCGTCGGAGGCTCGGCACCAGGACCACGACCTCGACGTGGCGGCCCATCCATCCCAGGGCATGCCGCGACCGCCGAGTTCCGCCATGGATTGGCTACGTCCCTCCATACCCGTGATCTCATTGTATAGACGGAGGGTAGACCTTAGTGCACGCACACCACTAGTATGGATGAAACCTCTTTTGTGTTGAGGTTATCCATCATAGATTGCACGGGGGTCGAGATGTTTTCTTTCAGTTCTTTTCGATGTGTTTCTGTATTCTGATGTATTTATATTTACATTATGTACTTGAAGAGTCCTGCCCAGTGGGTAGGCATTTTATTTATGAGGTATTTCAGTTATGGTTGATGTTATGTTCGATGTTATGTTTTGGAGCCATTCCTATGTTATCGTTCCGCATACTATGATATTGACTCGTGAAGTTACGCGCGGCTTCTATTTTAAGTAATGATTTCAAAAAAAAGTTGGCTCATATTTTCGTTAAGTCTATTTTCCAAGGAAATGAACCATGTCAGTAAGTAACGACTAATATTTGGCCTAAGTACGTACTAGTAGTATTGGGTCGAATTTTAGGGTGTTACACCAATTCTCACACAGATCTATTCTTAGTCGATACATCTATCGACTCATATTATCTCTAGGGAAGTTCATCTTTTTGCCTTCCCTTTTATCTCTAGGGAAGTTCCTCTTTTTGCCTCCCCTTTTATCTCTAGGGAAGTTCCTCTTTTTGCCTTCCCCTCATTCCACATAAGTCTTGTTTCTATTTTCTCCATATGTCAGAACATGCA
Source organism: Dalbergia cochinchinensis (assembly GCA_031216125.1). NCBI lineage: Eukaryota > Viridiplantae > Streptophyta > Magnoliopsida > Fabales > Fabaceae > Dalbergia > Dalbergia cochinchinensis. The sequence continues at coordinate 25,331,424 of CM062375.1, read as the reverse complement.
CGAGTGAAATTTATACATTCTCTTTTCTCATATAATTGCATCTTGTACTTTATTTTCTCAAATGCATGCATAAGCCACATGTAGGCTTTCAATCACAAGTAATTCTCATTTTTGACTCATAAATCAATCTTTAAATTGTCTAGCATGCATTCATACTCATCATACTTAAATCAAGAGTCATTATATCATCAACTCAAAGCATCAATTCATTTTCAGCACAATGGCAGATTTCACATATCTATAGCACCAATTTGTTTTGCATTTAAAACCATGAAATCCAAGGCTATAAAAATTATTCAAGACACTTCAATGTGTCCTCAAGGTCCTCTAAAAATTTCGCAGTTAAAAGGTTCTCTAAGTACGATAACAAAATTCAACAAATTAGGAGACCAGAAACCCCCTATTTGCAGCCAACAGCCAAAGTTCCAATTTTATTACCCTACAAAATGATCATATAAAATCATAGAAAAATTCATGGTTCAACATGTCCTCAATATCCTGTAGAAATTTTAGTGGAAAAATCAATCATTTGATTGGTAACAAAATTAGACAAACTCAAAGCTTCAGAATTGGCTGTCCAGACAACTCAAGCACAGTCTCGGTTTTGATTTTTATAAAATAATAAAACTCATTTTTTGGACCCAAGAAAAATCATGGAGTTGCATTAGGATGTTAGCTTCAACATATAATTTTTATAGCTCATAAAAATTACTACAAATACATCAGAAAATTCATGAGTCATAACCTGTCCAGAAGAAATCCGAAAATCCAGCAGCATAGTCTAATATTCCTTTTGACAAAAATGATTTCTAGAATCATCCAAACACTCCACCAAAATTAATACATCAATATCCATATATCATAAACCAAAAAAACAAAAAATATCAATTTAAATCAGTGATTAACACAGAAAAATGGATTTGAAGAAGAAGAGGTTTAAAAACCCTACTTGGGTGCCTTTAAGGATCTTGGCTTCAAGCATGTCCCAAGGGTGATCTTGCTCACTTCAAGGCCACCAATTCAACATCAAACCCTTCCCTAACCAGTAGATGGTGAGCTCTCAAAGCTGGAGAAAGTGATGGATTCAAATTCCAATTGGTTAGATTTGTAGGTATTAAGGAGTAGAAAAAGTTTTTTGAAGGGAGTTTAGGGTTCTAACAAATCTAGGCTAGGAGTTTGGGAACTTAAATCAAGTTTTGAGCTCTTGAGAAGATGAAAATGGTGGCTGCTGTATTCTCCCCTTAGGCTGGCTGAAATTGGCCTTTAAAAAGAAGAAAATTTGGCTTCTTAGAGAAGCTTGGTTTGGTATTGATCTTATATATAAAGAATGAATATTATAATGTGTAATTAAGTAATCTTTGACCAAAGAAAGAAAAATGGATGGCCAAGATTATTTTCTTAGGCAAAGAATGGATCTTGGTCTTCCACTTGGCTCAAGATAATTGGATCACTGTAACTTGGGGAGCAAGTATCCTTTTCGGTGTTAAAACTGCATACCGAAATTCTACCGAACGGTTGAGTTATTGGCTCCCGAGTAAAATGTAATAAATCAAAGGTCATGATTAAAACTTGCTTTTCAAGTTTTAATCCTTGCCATCCACTTGGCATAAAGTGGTTGGTAAAAGTTACTTAGCCACTAAGTGACTTGTATGGCGTTAAAAACTGCACATCGAAATTCTACCGAACGGGCAAAACACTGTACCCGAGTAATAAGACATTGCCCGAAAATTAATTCTAAGTATAAAATCCTCATTTCTAACTATTTCTAATCTCAATCCTATAATTTCTCAGTTTTGGGTACCTCCGAGTCCCAATTCTAGGGTTTTGGCTATCCCGACGGGCCTGTAGGGCCCACAAGGTTACCATTCATGATTTTTTTTTTTAACAAATCCGTTGGATCGTCCTCATCATTTCTAAAACTGTCAGATTTTTGAAATTACGGCTAGTAAAGCCTAAATTAATTTTTAAATAATTTTTAGGGTGTTACACTAACAATGACCACACTTCCCACTCCCCTAATGCCGATGCCGAAGGACGGTAAACGACTCCACCAAGGAAGAAGAAGAAGACGACGGTGACAGCGATGAAGATAAAACAATGTCGTTTCACAACAATCCCCATTGTCATGGCTGTGCGAGCAGCGGTTCAAGATGGAGACCCTGTCATGGCGGCTGTCGTCAGAGCTGGTCCCGGTCAGAAGTCCATGACATGGTGACTCGCGGCGACACGAAGACGAAGGACTGGTTGATGGAGGCCAAGCTAAAAAAGATTGAGGACGTAGCTACCATGCAAGACCTGATTCGAGCCTTCGAGGTCGCACTCGCCGGGCTCCTAGGGCTCAGAATCTTCGATTCCACTAACCTTCGCCTCGAGCTTGGACTGTTGGAGCTCCCCCCATACTGCCAACGTCATCATTGACATTGTCGAGGCTGCCAACAAAGTCGGTGATAAAATCGGGCATAGTGCTGGTACGATTACTCAAGTTATGGACAATCTTCTGGAAAGGTTTGTGATTTGCCTCCTAACTGTGCTTGTTACAAAGAATAGTTTTCTTTTTTCTGCAATATATAAATCAACATCAGCATGCCAACAAAGCTTTAGCACGTGTAGTTCTGCCTTTATAGAAAAGTCAAGAGATAGCATAATAAGAATATGTGATCTTACTTCCCAGAGCAGAGAGCCTAACAACCCCTAAGCGTATAAATTATCTCAAATGGTTGGTAAGGAAGCAATACCCATTTTTGTTTATTGCCAATAACGAGACTAGCAAATTAAGTGCTGAAGAGTTGCTACGAAATAAAGTTGCTATTATGTATGCATTAGGAACGCACTAGCCCGTGAAGGAAGGCCTTTTCTTTATTTATTTATTCCTTTTATTCTTCTGATAAAAGTTATGATTTTGGGTGATTGAATTAATATTGAAGAATGAGCGTATAACTATAGTAGGATCAGCTTGAATGCTTGGTTAAAAAAGGAAAAATACATTCCTAAAGTGTGCCACACACCATATATATATATATATATATATATATATATATCCGATACACATTTTCTTTCGCTTATTACAAATTGCATCAATTTACTAGTTAATAAGAATAGTAGCATACCCCTGAGCACATACTCTTCATGCCCTTGCTGGGTTATTGTCATCATTTAGTGTGAGCTTTGACTGTTTGGCTGTTCTCTGCGGAGATTGATATGACCTTCTCTTTCTTGGATTATGGAGTTAATTGTTTAAGAGAAACAGGCCTGTCTGCTTGATTAATGAATTCATAACATGAGAGCTATTATTACGGTTGCTGCTAAACATAGAAGATATGTATACCTTTGCTTTACTTCTTGACTATTGGTGTCATACTTAGGATGAGCAAGAGTTACTTTGGATGTATAAGGTCAGTAATGTTGGAAGGGACTAAATGTTAAGCGGTAAAAAAAGAATCAACTAGAAATTTAGCTCAGTATAGTAAAGATGAGAATGTTTGTGCCCATGCTTGTGGCTTGGAGTATACAATGAGTGATTGAATACAGTCCTGGAGTCCCAGCAGTTGCCATAAAGAATGTAATAATATATGACAACTTCGTTCCTGGATATTTTCCTAATAGCCCAATCAAGTTTGGTGTTCTCACGGTTGAGGTAAGTAAACAAATACGATATCCCTTATTCTGTCTTATATAGAGATTGACTAATTGATTAATTTTGATGTTTGATTGTATACCTATGTTTCAATCTCACGCATGACAACATGAAATTATAAAACATAAACTCTATATGAATCATAGATGCATCAACTATTTATGTTAGCGGCTTTTATTGAGTCTCGGTTTTAATTGTTGAGATGTGGAATGCTTTTATTCTTTTCAACTAACACATAAAATGTTAGTGTACTGGGAGCTTCTTTTTTCAGGACTAGCTTATTAAAAGACTCATTCAAGCCCTTAAATATCATCCAGAAGACCTTATAGTACATATCTATCCGCCCACGTGAGCTTCTTACGCCGTGTAGTCAGGCAAGGCTATACTACCACATGGGGATACCATATTCTAAGGTGATGATCCATTATCCGCCCATGCGAGCTTCTTACGCACGTAGTCAGGCGAGGCTATACTACCACATGGTGATGCCACTTTCCGAGGTGATGATCTGTTATCCGCCCATAACATAGTCAAGCAGGCTTCTTGCGCCGCGTAATCAGGCTAGACTATACCACCTTTCGAGGTGATGATTTATTATCCACCGTGCGAGCTTCTTACATTGCGTAGTTAGGCAAGGTTATACCACCGCATGGTGATACCACATTCCGAGTTGATGATCTATTATCCGCCCATGCGAGCTTCTTATGCTGCGTAGTCAGGCGAGGCTATACAACCACATGGTGATACCACTTTCCGAGGTGATGATCTATTATCCACCCATGCAAGCTTCTTACGCTACGTATTTAGGCAAAGCTATATCGCCGCATGGCGATACCACCTTCCTAGGTGATGATCTTATACCACCGCATGGTGATACTGCCTTCCGAGGTGATGATATATTTTAAGCCCGCGCAGGCTTCTTATGCCATTATGAAATTACTTCTTTTTATTCATCTCACCATTTTAGAATTACCATTTAATGAGTTTATCAAAAGCTCTAACACATTACGAGACTTTGAGCATAATTTGAGGATACCACAATTGTAATATGCCCTGGACATGAAGACTTCACATTAAAATAAATATAAGAGCCTAGCGTGTAAATTACAAATAACACTATCATATGTATTTTTATCACATAAAAGGCTAGTACGATTACATGCCTAAATTCGCCTACATACGTACATAAACATGCTCTTGCAAGACAAAACCAGGATGCAACAAATCGCAAATACAAAAGAAATGCAAGACAAAGGCTACCCACTAAAAATCCAATAGAGGAATATCAACAGAAGTAGTGAGCCATTTCTGATGCGCCGAGCATGCGGTTACGCCATTTGGGGATAAAAAATTCCACCCGCATGAGCTCTTATGCTGAGTAGTTAGACAAGACTTTACCACCTTATGGCGTGAATGATGTAACACCCTAATTCTCTTTAGAAATTAAATGAGGTTTTATTAATGATAATTTTAAGATTTTGACAGATGTAGAAATGATGAGAATGATTCAAGAAAGCAAAAAAAAATGTGAATAGTATTGCGGGTCCCACAAAACCGTCGAGACAGCCGAAACCCTAGAATTGGGCCTCGGATATGCCAAAAATTAAGAAATTATAAGATTATGTTTAGAAGTAGAAATAAAGATTTTATACCCGAAAGTATTTTTTGGGTAATGTTTGATTACCCGAGTACACTATTTCACCCGTTCGGTGTGTGATTTCTAACACCGGAAACTAGTTAGATCTTTACAAAGCGAATGAACCTATCTCTTTAAATCAAATGAATGGCCAAGATTCAATCTTGAATTACAAGATTGAATCACAACCATTCATTTTACTTTATTGGATGATAATTATCTAAATATATATATATAATATTCATATCTTTACTATAAGATAAACATAACTAAATTAGCTTATTTAAGAAGCCAATTCTTGGTCAGCAAAGGGGAGAGAAACCAGCTGCCTTCCTCCATAGCCAAGAGCTTCATCTTGGTTTTAACTTCCATATATACTAGCCTAGAATCTTTGAAATCAAAACTTTCCTTCATCAAAGTTGTTCTACACCTCAAACTCTACAATTCTAACTAATCAGAATTCTAAATCTCCATCAATTTTCACCTTGGTTCCTTACTCCCTTACTGCCCAGAGGAGGTTTGGTGTGTGATTAGGAGCTCTCAAGGTGAAGGGAGGTCAAGTAGAACACCTTTGGAGCAAAGAACTCAAAAGCTCTCAAAGTAGGGTTTATTTGTTCTCTTTTATTTCAAAATTTATTCTGAAAATTCTGATTGGATTGTGCCCGAAATTACTGATTTTATTGGTTGATAATATGTTGATATTGAAGTATTCAATTTTGGTGGAGTGTTTGGAGTTGTGAAAAAATCATTTTTATCAAGAGAGGTTTTGAATTGGGTTGCTGGATTTTCGGATTTCAGCAGGGCAGGGTTTGTTTATGAATTTTCTGGTGCAATCGTGTTCATTTTTATAGCTATAAAAATTATATGTTAAAGCTAACATCCAAGGAAACTCTGAAAAATTTTATGGTGCATGATAAAGACTTTTACTATCTGAGAAAAATCAAGAACCGAATTAGTACTCATGCTGTCTAGATTTCTGAATCTGAAGCAGGAAAATTGTATGATTTTATCATCATAGTAAATGAGCAATTTCTCTTTTGAAATTTTTATAGAGAGTTAAAAACATCTTGAAGTGTAATTGTAATTTTTATTTTGAGTTGATTCTATCATATGATAAATTTAAAAATTATAAGAACCCTGTACTAGGCTGTGAAAAAGTGTGCTGTGACCATTAAATTTGTAAAATTTAGTGACATGGTTTTAGAACTCTGATTATTATGAGAATTTTATAGGGTCTTTTAGACATATTGAAGTGCCATACAAAATTTTTGTGGCTTTTGAATTGGCCTTTTAATGTGAAAATTAAATATTGTCTCTGGAGTAGTAAATCTGCTAGGGTGTTGAAACAGTGAGAATGTCTTAAATTAATGATAACATGGCATTTGATTCAAGTATATGGTATATGTATACATGCTAGATAATTTAAAGAAATGCTTATGAGATATGGAGGAGACTCCAATGCAATTAAATACTTACTTGTGATGTAAGAATGCCATTGAATAAGAGAAGCACATGATGTGAGTATTATGGTGGTAAAAGAGAAAATGTGACGTATAATTGTGTAAATTTTTAACATATGGGGAAAATAGAGACAAGGCTTGCGTGGTTAAAGGGAGGAAGTCAAAAGTAAGAGCTTCCCTGGGAATTTGATGAGTCGGTAAACGTATTGACATATAGGAATGAGCTTATGTCCTAGTAATCAATAGTTCTTGTAGAGTGATTTCACTACAAATACCACTTGATATGAGATTAAGCCTTCCCTATGTTCATGAAAAGAGATAATTGCACTAAGTTGAATTCCACAAGTTGCAAGAGAAAAACACTTGATTACTACCATTTTGTATTTGACTATATATGAATTATGCACATTAGTATTTATGCATATAATTTAGCATGATGAATTCAATATGAATGAATTTACTAGTTATATTATGTTCACATTTGAGGGAGTACCCTACTGAGAATTTTATAATATTCTCATCCCTATGGTTTTATTTACTTTGTATTATTCAGATCTAGCAGATGCCGTCACTAGTATTTTACCTTGACTCGCCACAGTGGGTATGGCATTATCATCCTGCTCTCGACTCTCTTTATGAAGTGGGTTACTCACAACTCCGTGTTTATGTGTTTTTTGGCTGTTCCTTTAGTACTTCTGTATTTGCAGCTGACTTTAACCCTGCTTTCCCTTATAATGGTGTGCCTCTCCACTTGGCACACCCAGTGATATTTGATATCCCGTCGGCACCACCAGTACCCCCTCCAGCAGATGATCCCTCTTCATCCTCGTCTTCAGATTCTGATCCACCTGAAGGTCCTAATGCCCGTGGCGGAGGCGAGGCTATCATACTGATAGCCAATGGTTTTATCTAGTAGGACGTGAGATTTTTAGGGACTCCTGATATGTATATAGTGGTAGTTTAGTACTAGAGCCTTGCTAGCCTACAGATTTGATCTTATTAAATGTTGTGAGGTCCAATTCTGGTTGTATAAAATTTTACTGGACCTCGACTTTGAGCAGGTTAGACTAGATACTGGAGGTGTTTCTTTTTTTTTTGTGAATTGAGTTCCTGACTAGCTTAGACATTAACTAGTTTGTTTCCCGATACGATGTATATATTGCAAACTTAAAAATGATGTTTATATATGTATATGCGAGTTTAGCCATATATGTGTCTGAATTATTTGATTTCATTTCTTTCAACTAGTATAGATTATGAAGATACATAATACTTTTCTAATTACTATGTTAACACTCGAGTAACACATGGTAGTTAGGAGGGTGTTACAAATGAGCTTCCTTATTCGAAGGCCAAGAGTCAAACCAAAGAGATGCAAACTAATAGAAACATGTAAAGAATGGCTATAAGTGCTCAATAAGGAGCCATAGCTCCCCATTAAGCAGGGGGCTAAAATATCTTGGGAGCAACCTCCTAGACAAAACCCCTCAATAGAAACATCAGCAATAATGGATCACCCCCAAGCGGTGATGGCTCACCCATAAGCCAAGACCCTTTAGCGGAAGAACCCTTGGTAGAGACCTCAAGGGGTGATGGCTTACCCCTAAGCAGAGATCCCTCAGTAGAGACCTCTAGGCGGGACTGCCAGGAAGCGGGACTCCCTGGCAGAGACCCCGGTGGTAATAGTTCGCCCCAGAGACCTCTAAGCAAGACTCCTTGGCGGAGACCTCGGCAGTGATAATTCACCCAAGGCCGCGACCCCGGCAATGATTGTTCACCCTAGGTAGCAACCCCTTAGCAGAGACCCCTAGGCAGAATGCCTTGGGAGTAACCCCTTGGTAAGAACGCTGATAGTGATAGTTCACCCCAGGCAGCAACCCCTAAATGAAAACCCCGGTGATGGCTCAACCACTACCCTTGGGCGGAGAAGCCATAGGCAAGGGACCCCAGGCAGAGATAGCTTGAGCACCTAGGTGGAAACTGCTAGACAAAGATAAAGTGCAAATCTAAACGTAAATACAATAGTAAATTGCGGCATAGGCATATTTTCGAGAAAATAAGCAAGGTTAGATAGAGCCTATTCCGAATTGCATGGTGTTAGGTGGAAGATCCTCTAGTGGGTCATGACCAAACCAAGTAGAATAAGGTTGGGGGCTAAGTAAAGCCAAACCCGATAAAACATATATATAAGCAAGAAAGCTTACAAAATGTGAAATTCCATTATTGATTTGAATCAAACAATTAAAGATAGCACAACTTGAGAAAAGATGAACGGTTAAAGTATGCCCAACAAAGAGCCATACTTCCTAGTTAAGCAGGGGGCTAATATTTTAGAATGAAATATTAAATACAAACACATATCAATGTAGTCATACACTCAAATAATTTCTAGTATAAAATAAAATCCAAACCCACTTCACCAGATCTAAAAATAAAAGATTGACATTTGATGTGATGTGATAGGATGTTGGAGGAAAAGAGAAGCTTCCTCCGCAAGGAAACATGGCTTCCCTCACTTCTCATGATAGCCTTTTTCTATAAAAAAAAAAGGCAAAGAAAACATTTGGAAGGAGAGAACAAGGACAGACACGGACAAAGGGACAAGGAGGATGAGCCCTCCTCCTTCTTCCTCACTTTGGTCTTTCCTTTGGTAGCTCTCTGGCCTCGTAGTGTTAGAACCCCACCCCCAAAACACCTATCATTCTCATTCTATCTTCTTGGCGGGGTGCCCATCCTTGCAGTGAGTAGGGAGTGCAAGGGATGGGAAGGAAATGTTGCATTATTTGAATGGCCATATATTCTTTGTTGTTAAAAATTTTAGTAGTGTATCCTTGTAACAATATGATATAGTGTTATGTTTGTGCTTTTAATATAATATCTATAAATCTTCCTCGGAAGTATGTGAATAGCTTAATATATGAATTAAAACCTTAAACAATAATAATGTTCATGACACTTTATAGCAAGTGATGAGATATATCATCTTGAGACAAAGATAAAGAATATATGCTGCTCATAGGTATATGCGAGATTTATATACCATTATTCTTGCTAAGACAAAAAGAATAAAAAGAATAAATGTATTGTAGACCATATATGTTATTCTACAATCTTTTAAAGATAATAAATTTATATGTTATAAAACCAAGAGAAGACAAGTCACTTTTTAATTAATGCAAGTGCTAAATCTGTGCATGTTTTCATGCCATAAGCCATATTATCACATTCCTAAGTAGAAACCTTAACTCTAATATTAACCCTTAGTGTAACATCCCAAAAATTATTTAAAAATTAATTTGACCTTTATTAGACATAATTTCAAAAAATTGATAGTTTCAATAACGATAAGGATTGTCCAATGGATTTGTAAAAAAAAATATGAATAGTAACTTTTGGGTCCTGCAGGCCCATTGGGACAGCCAAAACCTCAAATCTAGGACCAGGAGATGTCTGGAACTGAAAAAAGAGAGGGTTAAGGTTAGAAATAGTGAGAATTGAAGATTTTATACCTGGAATTAATTTTTGAACAATGTTTGATTTCTCGGATATGACGTTTTACTCATTTGGTAAAATTTCGGTGTGTGATTTTTAACACCAAAAGATAGTTTAATTATTATATATGGATAATGTGTATCCATTCAATCCAAGTATAAGGGTAAGATTTGATCTTGAATTACAAGATCAAATCATAGCCCTCCATTCTACTTTCTTTCTTTAAGATTTATAGATTTATATTATATGATATTTACACTTTATTACAAGATAAATACAATATCTAACCTTATCACTCCATTGAATGCACATTCTTGGCCATAGGAGGACATCCTCAATTTTTGCTTTTCTTAAGAGCTTCCACCTTGATTCAATCCTTCAAAAGACTGTCCCAAAGTCACTAAAACCATAAACTTCTTTCACCAAACTTGTTCTACTCCTCATAATCTATCAAACTAACCGATTAGAAGTTGAATCCATCAACTTTTTCTACTTTGAGAGCTCATCATATGCTGTGTAAGGAAGGCTTTGATGTAGGTTACAAGGCTTTAAAGTGAAAGGGATCTGTAACACCCTAAAAATATTTAAAAATTAATTTGGGCTTTACTACCTGTAATTTCAAAAATCTGACAATTTTAGAAATGATGAGGACGATCCAACGGATTTGTAAAATAAAATAAAATAAAATAAAATAAAATTTATGAATAGTAACCTTGTGGGCGAGACCACCGAAACCCTAGAATTGGGACCCATAGGTGCCCAAAACTGAGAAATTATAGGATTGAGATTAGAAATAGTTAGAAATGAGGATTTTATACTTAGAATTAATTTTCGGGCAATGTCTTATTATCCGGGTACAATGTTTCGCCCGTTCGGTAGAATTTCGGTGTACGGTTTCTAACACCGTAAAAGCTACTTAGTGGCTAAGTAAGCTTTATCAACCACTTTATGCCAAGTGGATGACAAGGATTGAAAATTGAAAAGCAAGTTTTAATCATGGCCTTTCATTTATTAATATTTTACTCGGGTGCTCATATCTCACCCGTTCGATGGGATTTTGGTTTGCGATTTTGACACTGTAAAAGCTATTTATTCTACAAGTTAAAGAGAGCCACTTATCTTGAGCCAAGTGGCTGACCAAGATTCATTCTTTGGCCAACAAACAAAATCTTAGCCATCCATTTTTCTTACTTTGGTCAAAGATCATTTAATTATACAATATAATACTCATTCTTTTATATATAACAAGATAACCACAAGCCAAGCTTCTTCAAGAAGCTCAAAATTTCATACATCATGCTGTGAGGAGAAGGAAACCAAGTTCCTCCATGTCCAAGAGCTCAAACTTCACTTCAAATGCCAAAAACACTAGCCTAGAGTTGATAAGACACTAAACTCCCTTCACTAAACTTGTTCTACATATCAATACCTACAAATCTAACCGATTGGAATTTCAATTCCTCATCAATCCTAACCTTGATATCTCATACATCACTGATTAAGGAAGGGCTTGGTGCTGATTTGGTGGCCTTGAGTTGAGCAAAATCAATCTTGGAGCATTCTTTGGAGCCAAGATCCTTAGAGCCATCAAAGTAGGGTTTTCTTTGACCTTTTCTTTCCAATTTTATGCTGGACTTTTCTGATTGTGTTTGGTCCGAAATTTCTGGATATATTGGTTGATAATATGATGATATTGATGTGTTAATTTTGGTGGAGTGTTTGGGGTTGTGTAAAAATCATTTTCATCAAAATTGATTCTGAAGTGGTTTGCTGGATTTTCAGTATTCCTGCTGGCAGTGATTGTTCACAAATTTTCTAAGGGAATTGTGGGTGTTTTAATGAGCTATAAAAACTATATGTTGAAGGTAACATCCTAGTATAGTTCCACAAATTTTCTTGAGCTCTGGTTTTGACTCCTAATGCCTTGAGAAATTCAAGAACCGAAGTGGTAACTATGTTTCCTGAAATGTTAAATCTGAAGCTGTGAATTTGTGAAATTTTATTAACCTAGTAAATGATCAAATTATGAGCTGAAATTTTTACAGGATATTAAAGACATATTGAAGTCCAACCTTGAATTTTTATATGATCATTGGTAGGGTAATAAAATTGGAAACTATGGCTGTTGACTGTAAATAGGGGGTTTCTACCTCCGAATTTTTCTAATTTTGTTGACATATTTAGAGAATTCTTTTTGTTATGAAATTTTTATGGAACCTTGTGGACACATTGAGGTATCATTGAGAATTTTTATAGCATTTGAATTGATCATTTGGTATGAGAAATAAATTGTGCTACTTGAGTGAAAAATCTACCATTGTTCTGAAAATGAATTGATGCTTTGAGTTGATGATATAATGACTCTTGATTTAAGTATGATGAGTATGAATGCATACTAGACAATTTAAAGACTGATTTATAAGGCAAAAATGAGAATTACTTGTGATTGAAAGCCTACATGTGGCTTATGCATGCATTTGAGAAAATAAAGTACATGATGCAATTATATGAGAAAAGAGAATGTATAAATTTCACTTGTGCATGTTCTGACATATAGAGAAAATAGAAACAAGACTTATGTAGAATGAGGGGAAGGCAAAAAGAGGAACTTCCTTAGAGATGAAGGGGAAGGCAAAAGGATGAACTTCCCTAGAAATAATATGAGTCGGTAGACATATCGGCTAGAAATAGATCTGTGTGAGAATTGGAGAAAGTAAATCCAATGATCATGTATAGGAATGAGCTCAATCCTGATAAGCAGTCTATTTCCCTTATGTGGTGTGAACCACTATAAATACCACGTGGTATAAACTGTTCATTGTGGAGTTATCCATAGTAAATACCCATTGGGTATACACTAAGTTTTTCCTATGTCGATGAAAAGAGAAAAATGCATCGAGTTGAGCTCTATGGCCACAAGTAAAACCAGGTCACTTTGAGATAAGTTTGTCATATTTAGCATATGCATACTCATATCATATTTAATTTCTTGAGTAGGATTATTAGCTATATGTTTGAGCTTTATGATATGTGTGCATTAAGTGATTGATCATTAAAAGCTACCCACTTCGGAAGTATGATTTGAAAATTTAAAAATGAATTATTATTATGTAATGTTTGATCACCTTTTCTTAATAAACCGAAGTGGCTGGGGCGATGACGATGACATTATGAGTAAGTTTATGGGGAGTTGCCCTACTGAGAATTATATAATTCTCACCCCTATTTTGTGTGTTCCCGTGTCGTCTCCAGGTTGATCCAAAGAATGATGCGGCTGCTGTGTGAAAGAACTCACGATTACAGTAGTTTAATAGTTGATGTTTTAACTTACTTTACTTAGTTAGAATTATATGTATGTAGATGTTACAGAATTACAGTTGTTTAGTAGTTGATATTGTTATTATGTTGTATATAGTTGTAGGCATATGTGTATGTAAATAATAGAGAACGTATATGTATTAAAGCTCTTAGAAGAGCTTCCTTTTGTACTTAGCTATGTATTTAATAAATGTTGTGTTTCTCTATTATATATTTTAACTAAATTATGTTAGTTATTACACGATCTTATCGCATTTGCTATAGTTATTTAAGAAAGGTCTAATAATTTATAAGTAATAACTCTTAAGTCTGATATCATGACTTAAGGATGACATTGTACTTGGGAGGATGTTACAGGATCAATCTTGGAGTATCCTTTGGATCCAAGATCTGTAAAGCTCCAAAAAGTAGGTTTTTTGACCCTCTTCTTCTTCAAATCATTTTTCTATTTTTAATCACTAATTTAAATTGATATTTTTAGTTGTGTTGGTTGATGATATATGGATATTGATGTATTAATTTTGATGGAGTGTTTAGATGATGTTAAAAAACCCATTTTGGCAAAACAAGTTTTGAATCATGTGCTGAAATTCTCGGATTTACACTGACAAGTTATTGTTCACTAATTTTCTGATGTATTTTTAGATGTTTTTATGTTGGAGCTAACATCCTAAGGCACCTCCATGATTTTTCTTGGGTTTGAAAAATGATGTTTACTATTTTCTAAAAATAAGAAATTGAGACTATTGTTGAGTTGTTTGGACAGCCAATTCTAGAACACTGAATTTTGCTAATTTTGTTACCATATCAAATGATTGAATTATCACTTGAAAGTTTTACAGGATGTTGAGGACATATTAAAGTCCAACAACTAATTTTTGTATAATTTGATATGATCATTTGATAAGGTAATTAAATTGGGACTTAGGCTGTTGGCTGTAAATAAGGGTTTTTGACATCCAAATTTGTTTAATTTTGTTAGTATAGCTAGAGAATTTTTTTGCTCTCAAATTTTTATGGAACCTTGTGGACACATTGAAGTGTCATAGGTAATTTTTATAGTCTCTGAATTGGTTGTTTGATGTACAAGTTAATTGGTGCTAGAAGGGTAAATCTGCCAAATTGCTAAAAATGAATCCAAGACTTGATTGATAATATAATGGCTATTTGGTTTTAGTATGACATGAATACTTGATGTTAAATATTTAACCATGTGACTTGTGATATATAAATGCATGCTAGTGACTTTAAGGATTGATTTGACACATGATTGGAATCATATTGTGAACGAATATGTATATGTACCTTATGCATGCATTTGGAAAATGAAAAGTGAATGATACATATTTGTGGCGAAGGATAATATGTGAACATCAATTGTGCATGTTCTGACATATAAAGAAAACAGAAACAAGACTTAAGTTAAACGAGGGGAAGGCAAAGAAAAGAACTTCCCTAGCATCTATGTTCTGACATATGGAGAAAATAGAAACAAAACTTAGATTGAATTGAGGGGAAGGCAAAAAGAACTTCCCCCGAGATATTATAAGTCGATAGATGTATCGGCTAGGAATAAATCTATGTGTGATTTAGAAAAGGAAAAAAATAAAGTCTGATGATCATATATAGGAATGAGCTCAGTCCTGGTAAGCAGCCTATTTCCCTTATGTGGTGTGATCTACTATAAATACCCATTGGGTATAAACTAAGTCTTTTCTATGTCGACAAAAAGAGAAAAATGCACTGAATTAAGTTTGTAGCATGATATAAACTAAGTCTTTCCTATGTCTATGAAAAGAGAAAAATGTAATGAATTGAGTTCTGTAGCCACAAGAGAAAACTAGATAATTCCCTTTGATATATCCAGAACAAGTGAGGATGATTTCATTAAAGATTTTGGGATTTATCATATGCATACGCATATTAATTTGAGTTATCTGCCTAGGATGATTTACTAGGTGTTTGAACATGGGGTTGTATATGCACTAAGTGATTGATCATTAAAAGCTACTCACTTTGGAAGTACGATTTGGAACTCTAAAAATGAACCATTGTTATGAAATGCATGATCATTTTTTTTTTCATAAACCAAAGTGGCTGGGGCAATGACGATAACATTATGATTGTGTAATTGGGGAGTTACCCTACTGAGAATTATATAATTCTCATCCCTATGTATCTTTGTGTTCCTGTGTCACTTTCAAGTTGATCCAGAGAACGATGCAGCTTCTACGTGAAAGAACTAGGAATTGTAGTAGTTTAGTAGTTGATGTCTTTACTTTACTATACTTAGTTAGAGTTATATATATGTCAATGTGATAGAGGACATATATGTATTAAAGCTCATGGAAAGGCTTCATTCTGTACTTATCTATGTATTCAATAAATGTTGTGTTTCTTTTTTATATACTTTAATAGAATTATGCTTAGTTATTGCACGCAGTAATCGAACTTGCTATAGATATTTAAGCAAGGTCCATTAATTGATAAGTAACAACTCTCAAGTATGATATCATGACTTAAGGATGAGGTTGTACTTGGGAGGATGTTACACTTAGTACCCCTTCAATTTCTTATTGAACTAAATGTCATTTTTAGTAGCCACTTTATTTACTCAACGTTCAATCTAGACCTCTATTACAGGTGCTTCATTAATAAACTTAATGGCCCTTAGAACAACTTAAGGCAAGAAGATATAAAGATATAGGCACACAATAATTTAAATTATCTTTTACTTAGGTCCTTGCTTTATGTTCTATTATGACTTCTAGTACAATGACTCTATAAACATAATTCTAAGACATTAGAACCAGTTTTGAACATAAAAAAAATTAATTAACTCTATTAATTTCTAGCATATGTGGGCATCATATATGACACCCACAGCAGTAGCTTTTCATCATAGTCTTAAGTGCTAAAATTTGGCAATTATACAAGAACAAAACCAACTATTTCACACTCACTTTCAGTCATCAAAGGTTTATAGGGACAACAAAATGACATCCATTAAAACTGTGATTGTCTCTCGCCATCATTGTAACATCCTCCCAAGTACAACATCATCCTTAAGTCATAACATCAAACTCGAGAGTTGTTACTTGTAAATTAGCAGACATTTCTTAAATATCTATTGCAAGCTCGATTAAATTGTGAAGTAACTAAATTGTACATAACTAAGAAACAAACATTTATGGATTATAAGGTTGAGTACAAAAGAAAGATCTTCTATGAGCTTCAATACACATTTGGTCTTTATTATATATATAGACATAAAATATGACTAAGTACAATTGATACAAGTTTCAGCCTTAAACTACTACAAAATCCGATTTCCTTTCACGTAGTAGCTGCGTTATTCTCTGGATTAACATGGAGGTGACACGGGAACACAAAAACACATAGAGGTGACAATTATACAATTCTCAATAGGGTAACTCCCCAATTACACAATCATAATGTCATCATTATCGCCCCAGCCACTCCGATTTATCAAGAAAACGTGATCATGCAATACATATTAAAGATTCATTTTTAAAGTTCTAAAATCATCCATCCGAAATGGGTAACTATTAGCAATTAATCACTTAATACATATATATCATAAAGCTCAAACATATAGTTAGTAATCCTAATCAAGAAATTAAATATAATATGAGTACGCATATGCTAAATGTAGTGAACTCATCTCAAAGGGACCTGATTTCACTTATGGCCATAAAACTCAACTCTGTACCTTTTTCTCTTTTCATTGACATAGGAAAGACTTAGTTTATACCCAACGGGTATTTACTATGGACAACTCCCCAATGGATAGCTTATACCACATGGTATTTATAGTGGATCACACTACACAAAGGGAAATAGACTGCTTATCAAAGCTGAGCTCATTCCTATACGTGATCATCGGACATCATTTTTTTCCTCTTCTGAATCACACATAGATCTATTCCAAGCTGATACATCCACTGACTTAAATTATCTCTAGCGAAGTTTTTCTCTAGGGAATTTCCTCTTTTTACTTTCCCCTCATTCAACATAAGTCTTGTTTCTATTTTCTCCATATGTCAGAATATGCATGAGTAAAATTTATACATTCTCTTTTCTCATATAATTGCATCATATACTTTCTTTTCTCAAATGCATGCATAAGCCATACATAGGCATTCATTCACAAGTAGTTCACATTTATGCCTCATAAACCAATCTTTAAATTGTCTAGCATGCATTCATATTCATCATACATAAATTAAGAGTCATTATATCACTAGATCAATACCTGAGTTCATTTCAACACAAATACAGCATGTTGGCAGAATTTATGATTAAGGAGAAAGATTTATTTCTTATATCAAACAACCAATTCAAAGGCTATAAAAATTCTTTAAGACACTTCAATGTGTTTACAAGGCACTGTAAAAGTTTCAGAACAACAATCATTCTTTAACAACGTTAACAAAATTAGACAAATTTGGTTGTTAAAAACCATTCAACCTCAGCTCAAGAACCAAAATTCATAATTTTTAACCCTAACAAATGATTGAAGCAATTCAAAATAAAAAACAAGGTTGAACTTTCAGATATTTAAAACACCCTGTAAAAATTTAGACAAATCATTTACCATTATAATAAAATTAGACAAATCTGCAACTTCAGTTCCAACACTTCAGGCAGCATAAGCACCATTTCGGTTCTTCATTTTTCAAAGTAGTATAACTCAAATACAGAACCTAATAAAATTCATGGAACTAGTTTAGGATGTTAGCGTCAACATATATTTTTTCTAGCTCATAAAAGTATGCACAATTACACCAGAAAATTCATGAATAATCCCTGCCTAGGAGAAATCCGAAAATCCAGTAGCATAGTTCAGAATTCCTTTTGATAAAAATGATTTCTAACATCATCCAAACACTCCACCAAAATTAGACAATCAATATCTATATATTATCAACCAATAAAACGAAAGATATCAATTTAAATCAGTGAAAAAAAATAGAAAATGGATTTAAAGAAAAGGAGATTCAAAAGCCCTACTTTGATACTTTTAGGGATCTTGGTTCCAAAGGATGCTCCAAGAAGGATTTTGCTCACTTCAAGGCCGCCAAATCAACACCAAACCCTTCCTTAATCAGTGATGTATGAGGTATCAAGCTGAGGATTTATGAGGAATTGAAATTCCAATCGATTAGTTTGATAGATTATGAGGAGTATAACAAGTTTTATGAAGAGAGTTTATGATTTTGGTAAGTGTAGGTTAGGAGTTTGGGAGTTTGAATCATGTCTCAAGCTTTTAGAGAAGTAAAAATGGAAGGTGGCTATTTCTGTTTTCATGGCCGAGAATGAAGAAATGAATTTATGAGGTTTGGTGGGCTAAGTATATCTTATACCAAGTTGAAAGCATTTTTTTAATATAAAATCTAATGTCCTTATAAAAAGGAACTAAAATGGATGGCTAGGATTTAATCTTGTTTGTCAACATGAAATCTTGGCCATCCACTTGGCTTTAAAAGATAAGCATTATCATATTGTAAAGATTAAACTATCTTTCGGTATTAGAAATTGCACACCAAAATTTTACTAAATGGGTGTAATACTGTACCCAGGTAATCAAACATTGTCCAAAAATTAATTTTAGTTATAAAATCTCTGTTCCTACCCATTTTTAATCTCAATTCTATAATTTCTCAGTTTTGGGCATCTTTGGGTCCCAATTTTAGGGTTTTGGCTGTCCCGACGAGCCCGTAGGGCCTATAAAGTTACTATTCACTCTGGCCCAATTTTTTTTTTTACATCTCTGTTGGGCTGCCCTCATTATTTCTAAAACTGTCAGATTTTTGAATCTATGACTAATAAAGCTCAAATTCATTTTTAAATAATTTTTAGGGTATTACAACCATTAACAAGTTTCAAGTAGGAATATGTAAAGTGTCAAGAACTCATTTTTATAGCAACTAGAAATTTATAAAGATGCATTCTTTAGTAAAAAAATCAAAACAAGACAATGTCCCCTACTTTCGGGTAATGACCGGGTCTAATCATCACTTGGTTCCCATGTTAAATTATCTCAAGGACATTTTGGTTATTTTGCATAGCCACAAAAATTCGAGGTGTTACAATTTCAGTTTAGCTAACTTCTTTTTCTTTTCTCCCTTCATTGCATGACTCATACACTATTGTTTTTAGAATTGCATCATTGCATGTGGCTTTCTTGAATGTTTTGTTTTTTTTGATTGAATTTGATTTTTGTTTGCATTTTCAATCTCATGCATAGCCTAATAAAATCAATGTTCATGTCTCTACTCATTCCTTATGAAGACAATGTGTAAAACTTAGGTTTTTCATATTTTCTTATAAGGAATGAGCAAAGAAGGGCAATTATGAACATCTAATTTTGTTCAGCCCATAAAACAAAAATCAAAATTGGCATATTTTCAAAATTTATCCCATTTATAGACTCATGTTGGTAGTTTTATTTTGTTGAATGAAATTGCAAACCATTTCAAGTTTTGTTTATAGTTTTTTATTGTGTTTAATCCAAACCATGTTTTTGGGTTCATTTTACTAACTATTTTACATTTTGGGTCATGTGCATAATAAAAAAGAGGAGTCCAATCCTTTTCAGCCCATTTATAGTTGTCCAAAAAAAAGGGAAGGATCTAGTCGGTTTCAGCTTAGTTCTAATTGAGAAAAATAAATAAATGAATAAATAATAATAAAAATAAATAG
This sequence comes from Dalbergia cochinchinensis, assembly GCA_031216125.1. NCBI lineage: Eukaryota > Viridiplantae > Streptophyta > Magnoliopsida > Fabales > Fabaceae > Dalbergia > Dalbergia cochinchinensis. Next base: position 25,311,158 of record CM062375.1, on the reverse strand, counting down.
ATAAGAATGGCAGGAGTGGCGGACACCATGATGGTGCTCTTTTCCATGCCTTTCACAATGATGATGTTTGTGTTTCTTTTTTGCCTTTACAGGTCAGGGATAAACAAGGGATCCCTACTGCCCGCCTATGAGATACAAAGAACAATAATGGTGATGGCCTATGCAGGAGAACCACTATGTATACATATGTATATACCCATTAGCAGAAAAGGGGAACACCAAGAAAATTTCAATCGATTAGCAGGAGAAAATTTCAAACACACAAAAGAGAATTGAAAAATATACACTGATACATTAACAAGCACACAGAGGTCGAGGTGTCAAGAAAACTTGCAAAGAAACCAGCAACATCCAGCAGTACAACCCAACAATGATAGAATAAATCAGAAGCAGCAGCAGCGGCATAGGTATTTTTACCAGTATCAAAAATAAGAAAAAAATAAAAAAAAAAAGTGGAGAGGAGGCTGCGGGTCCTCCACTACACCGCCACCACTAGCTACTTCCCCTTCCTCTCTTCCACCATTATCATCCCTTCAATCAAATCACAAATAAACCACAACAAACAACCCCAAAATCATAGACCCAAACCTATCACTAATAAAAATCAAACCAATCAGTCCTCATTATTACAACTAACCAAGTCCATGTCCAACCCATAAACAAAGTCTTCAACCAAATTCAACCCAAAAGAAAAAATAAAAAAAAGAAAGCTAAAATAGAAAAAAGGAACCTCTTACCACTGCCACCTCCACCTCTGTGCTGATGAACCCGCTGCATACCACCACCGTAATGAGCCGCCCACCCCCGTGTGAGGCTTGAGCAAGCCCACCGTGCGGCCCCTATCCCTTTTCCCCTCTCAGCCGCACACTCCTTTTCCGATCTCCATGCCATTTCTGCTCCTGCTCCACCAAGCCTCTTCCATGTCCATCGTCGCACCTCGCCTTCTCACCGTCACGCGGTCTCCACCCCTCTACGTAGCCTTCTCTCCCTTTTTCTCTGTCTTATCGCCACCATCTCCCACCTACCATGCACCGCCATAAAACCTCTCTGTCAAGTGGGGGTGCGTATGTACGATTGTAAGTGATTGTAAGAGTATACACGTGTATGTGTATGTGTGTGTGTGTTGGGGAAGGGCATAGAATTAGGAAGTGTAGAATTAGCGTAGTGAAATTAGGGAAGTTTAGTTCTATGGTGATTTCTACATTGCCCACGGCAAATTTGAGAGCAGCCAACCCTGGCTGTAGTGGTAGCCTCCTATTGGATCATAACCTCTTATGGGGCTCGCTCACTTAAAAGTTTAGTGTAATCCTGGTCTCACTCCTAAGTGTTTTAAGCTTTCACGCTCCAACCCATACCATATTATGAAATTCACGTTTTTGGCCTGTACTCTTCACTATCATTGATACCGTAGAACCCTGGTTCTACATACTACTATTTGCATTCAAAATACTCTACTCAATTACAATTTCAGATTCTAACTTATCTTTTTCCCCAAATCCCCAAATGTGAAAATTGAAACCCTGACCCCTATTGAAGAAAAACATCACCCTTCCATTTTGCCATGAATCCCATCACCAATTTCCCCATTCTACTAGATTTGCTCCATCACTGAACCACAGAACCACTATTCACATGTCGTCCAAACCACCTGCAGAGGTAGTAGTGTCTTCTTCATCATTCTCCATCTCCAATGCGGCCTTCTCGTCCATCGGCGGACACCATCACCCCATCACGATAACCTTTTCCCATCTCACATATATCGGCATTGTCAACAATCCATCACTGGCGTTCCAAACTCCACCCCACTAGAGACTACCACAGTATGCGTCTTTCAGTGGTTGGTAAGTTATTTTTCAAATTCTCACTGGAATATTATTCAATTAGATTATTTTGATTTCCTAGAAATTTAATGCATAAAATAGTTGTGGAATATGTTTTGAGTGTCTTTTGTATCTTACTTTTAATTTTGCATGAGGCTTAACTGCTTAAAATCAAGTCTTTAGGTACCATTTTATAGTTTGCTAAGCTTTTTGATGTACCATTGTCTACAGTTTTGTCATCCTTGTAATCGAATTTACTCGCTTTTGTTTTGTTCATAATACCAAACTTCCATTCTCTAATTGACCCCTTTCAGTCCCCACATTTCCTTTTGATTTTGCAGCCATGGTCGGCCAGGAAATTCAGAAGGAAACTAATAAAATAACTAGGAAAACAAAACAAATATCTCCTATTCCAATTTGTCTGAGCATCTATTGTAACACCTTAAAAATTATTTAAAAAATAATTTGAGCTTTATTGGACATAATTTTAAAAATCTACCAATTTCAATAATGATGAGGGCAATCCAATGGATTTGTAAAAAGAAAAAATGAATGTAACTTGTGGGCCCCATGGGACAGCCGAAATACTAGAATTGGGACCCAGAGGTGTCCAAAACTGAGAAATTATAGGATTAAGATTAGAAATAGGTAGGAATGAGAGTTTTATACCTAGAGTTAATTTTTGGGCAATGTTTGACTAGGCTGTTGGATTTTTGGTTTGGCTACAGATAAGAAAATTTCATGAATATTTAGACATATTTGTGGTTGGGGTTATCAACTGGAAAAATTATATGTGGAAGATAACATCTTGAACTAACTACATGAATTTTCCTGAGCATTGGTTTTAAGGATACTGCCTTAAAAAAAATCAAAGACCGAAATGGTCCTTATGCTATCAAAATTATTGAAACTAAAGCTATAAAATTGTATAATTTTGTTACCATAGCAAATGATTGATCCACATTTTGAAAATTTTACAGGAAGTTGATAATATATGGAAATGTAACCTTGAATTTGATTTTGAATTGATTCAATCATTTGCTAGGGTTAAAAATTATGAGAATCCTTGTCTAAGCTGTGTATATGTGGTCTTTGACCACTAAATTTATACAATTTATTTAACTTGGTTAGAGAACTTCATTTGCTGTGAAATTTTATAGGAACCTTTTAGAAACATTGAAATATTTTAGATAATTTTTATAGCCTTGGATTTGATGGTTTGAAATGTAGAATAAATTGTGATACGAATATGTGAAATTTGCTATTGTGCTAAAAATGAATTGATGCTTTGAATTGATAAAATAATGGCATCTTGTACTAATGTGACATGAGCACATATGTAACGCCCCATTTTTCTCTAAACTTTTAAATGACCAAAATGCCCCTGAGGTCATTTTTACCTGAAACATGAGGACGACCAGCCTCGGCCATCCTTACAAAGCTTTTATGATATATGAAGGGGATTATATGTTTATGAATGTTAACAAGCTAGAAAAATCTCATTTCTGAGGTTTCTGTGTGCAAATGACCAAAATACCCCTAACTTGATTTAAGACAGTTTTAAGTTTTGACTCCGACCCGGACTCGTCTCGGAGATCAAAAGTGATGTTTTAAGGCATGAACTATGTTGGTTTAAGTCCCAGAGGTCCCGGGCAACTTTTGGTAAAAATTATGATTTTACCCTCGCTTAGTGCATTTTAAGCCTAACGAGTTACTTAACTCAAACCTAAGCAATATTAGGCTCTAATGAAAGGTTAATTAATTTCCTTAATTAATCTAGAGCTTAAATAATTATTTAAGGTTGATTAGAACCTAAAATTGCTTAAGGAAATTTGCAACTCAATTCTAATTCTTTTCTTTCTTTAAAGAAAAAGCAACTATAAATAGTATTTTCACTATTCACATTTCCTTTCCCAAGAATGCTTTCTCTTCCAAGAAAAGTTGTCATACATCAATCAATGGTCATAAGAGTTTGACTCCATCAATCCTACCATAGTCTCTTAGTCCAAGGTATTAGGGTCCTAATTACCTAATTAGTTCACCTAAACACTTGGTTACACAACCTTAATTAGTGACCTAACCTTGCTTATTCCTAAACACTCCATTAGTACATGATTACATTGTCCATCAAAGCCACCCTGAGACCTATGACCTATGACACCATGAATGACAACACAAGAGATATTTTTCTTCATTCTTCCTCAAGAAGTTTCGGCCACTTCTTCCTTCCCTCCACTCCTTCATGATTCATTTGCCTATAAATACACAACACCACACAACTTCACTCCTTTGCTTACTTCTTGCAAAATCACTAAAAGTCTCAAGCTTTCTTACTTCCTTTCTCTCAAGCTTCCAAGAGTTCTTCAAGCTCAAGTTCTTCCTCTCATTTTCAAAAACCACAAGGTAGGGAACCTTTCTAAATATGTCTTTGATTTCTATGTTGAATCTTGTTAGGGAAATGGTGAAAGGTGGAACCTCCATGTTGCTTTTCATTTTCGGTTTCTTCCTTTTCTTTTCCTTTGATTTTCGGCCTCAAGGCCTTGAGCATGATAGCTTGATGATGAGTGCTCTCTAGAGGTGACTATGAGTTCATCTCACATGAGACCTCTAAAGCTTGAGTTTTTCTTGAGAAAAGTTTCATCTTTTTCAAGTTTAGTTGAACATGAGGTTATGTTTCTCTTGAACATTTGGAACTTTCCCTTTTCTTCTTTAATGTTTCGGCCATGAGGGCCTTAACCCATGAGAAAAATGAAAGCTTGATGATACGGTTGTCATGATGGTGCTTGTCACTCAATAACCTCTAAAGCTTGAATTTTTTTTTAAGGAAAGTTACATCCTTTTTTCATGTTTGAGAAAGAAATGAGTTTATGTCTCTTGAACTCTTTTGGACTTCGTTTTTTCCTTCCATGTTTTCGGCCATGTAGGCTTCTAAGGCTTGGAAAAATGAAAGCTTGATGATGAGTGTTTCATGTTGATGCTTGTCACATGAACAAACTCTAAAGCTTGAAACTTTGACCTTAAAACAAGCATGGCTTTGGTTTTGCTTTCTTCTCTAGCATGAACTTTGATTGAATGTTGGTTTTGAAGGAAGCTATGTACTCAATGATGAGGACTTGGGATGTTGATGTCTTAGATCATCAAGATCTTGGTCCCTAGAGTTTAAAAATGGTTCATTCTCCATGATGGAGATTCGGCCACTTCCAAGTTCTTTAAGGATATGATTTATTTTAAGTATTCTAGCACTAGTAGTTCTCTTTTCTTGTGAGGATGAGGTTTGGGTTGGAACTATGTTCTTTTTAAAAGTCTTGCAAGAGCTCTAGACAAGATAAAAGTAACTTGCATTCACGTTTACTTTATGCTTTGTATATCACGTTTATTTTCTATGCTATCACTAAACCCCAAGATAAGGAATGAACTTGCATAATGCACGTTTAAATTCCAAGCTTTGCATTTCATGTTATATTTCAAGTCATCACTAAACTCAAAGATTAATAATGAAGGTGCATCTCATATTTATTTTGAGCTATCACTTTACTTTCTAATGGACTATAAAAATGGAATGCATAGCACGTTTACTTTTATGCCATCACCTAAAAGACTAGAGCTCAAAGACTTGCCCATTTCATCTTGAGAAAAGTTAAATCAAGAAGGTATCTTCTTGAAATGCATTCGGCCATGTGATGATGAAAGCTCTAGGATGAGTTTTTCATTAGCTACAAGAGCCTATAGTTTATGTTTTAGGTTTTTCCTAAACATAAGTGACATTTAAAAGTATTTTTGAGTATGTTCTTATATTTAGGATTTCAACCATGAGTAAAATTAAAGAGTTGCTGCCCCATGTGTTTTATGAAAGTTCATGACACGTTAAATTGATTCCCAAGGTACTTTTGAAGTCCTAAAATTGTTCCAAGAGAAACTAGCTACCTAGGTATGTAACGTCCTAATTTTTAACCCAATACTCTAGAACATAATTAGGTTAATCATTAGTCTGTTACGTCATAGCTTCTTTTTTACTTTAAAATACTTAGCGAAAATACTGGTAAAATTTTTTTTGAAAATTATAAAAGCAAAGTGAGAGCCGCACGACACGTTTAACTAGTAATGATGTGGCGGATCCGCTCCTCTCGAGGGCGTGCGCGCTCATACACGAAGTCATCGCCGTAGGGTAAGACAGGAGAGAATCGGTGGCTATGTACGGGGTGACTGAAGGGCCGTCCAACGAACATGAATACTCGAACAACGTAGCGGCCCACAAAATGATATGACCTGTGGTCCGGATCATGATGTACCTCCTATGTTGGAGTGTCCACGAATACCACGAACGTCGCCATCTGAAGACGTGACGGAAAGAAAGAGATAGAGGGAGTGAGAATCTTGCTAAAGAATCTCAGTAGGGCCTCCTACTACCTAGGTGTCATCATCTACGTCCTCAGGAACCTTAGGTTTAGTTATACAAAATGAGTGAGCATGCATTAAGTCCATTTTTAGGTTCTAAAACATAATTTAGCCAAGGTCCGTTCATTTTAGCATGATTCTTAATGTCATGGATGCAAGCATATTAGAGAATGTATGCATGGCTCTACTTATTGCAAGAATAATCATCATATACATAGAACATCATAATGGCAGTGGCATAAAGTGGCAAATAAATTCTCTTTGTGACATAATCATCATAACTTCCTCATAGGCCACCCTAAAAGACAAGCGCTCTGGGGGTGCTCGGCCGAACCGGTGTCACCCAGAACGTGTCACATCTCTAGGTTATGAGCTCATACCTTAACTAGTCGTCACTAGTTCTTACTTACCACTTAACGATAAGCGTATCATAAATCACAAATCCCGACTATCTGAGTACGGGTTAGGGGGCACTTCTCTTAGGGGTGCTCGGCCGAACCAGTGTCACCTAAGAGTATAAATTGGTACCGATGTCACATGAGTTCTATGGAGGTGCTCGGCCGAACCGGTGTCATCCTAGAACCCATCTTAGTACCATAATTTTCAAAATCTCTTTAAGTCCCCAAATTTGTTGGAAATTCGGCGGCACAGAGGCATTACGCCGAATTTCTTCCAAATTTGCTTTATGCCACATGAACATATATCCTCATGAATTCCTCATATGAATAACATTATCATCCTTCACATAATACATACATCATCATAGAACATTCAGACGCTTACCCTTACGGTAGCTTATGCTTTGACCCTTACGGGTCTTAATTTTGAGATATAGTTCTCTAACATCTGTCATTCATATGTTATGCACCTAAGGGCTCATAATTAATCATCATTCCTAATCCTCATGTTCATACTCAAATCTGAAAAGCATAGGGTAGAATTTCTAACTTGTGGTTACGGGGTTCTAGAACTTACGTTTTAGACCCTTTCTCGGTTCCGTCTTCGCCTAAGGCACTATAAATTAAATCTAAATCAATTATGAGACATTCCTATGCTTAAGAACTAATTATAAATCACATTTATCATGTTGTAACGTTGCTGGATAGAATCCAGAAAACTAAATGTTCTAAGAGTTCTACATTTGCATTTTTACGGTTTTCTAGTTACTAGTTTCCCTATAGGTGCTAAAATTCAATTCTAATCCAAATGTTACCAAGTTTTTCATGTGTAAACAATCCTAATCTGATTATGTTCCCATTAAAATGGTTTGGATAAGTTCCAAAAACAAATGGGTCTAAACTATGTTAAATTCTAGCTTTACGGTATTTCTAGTTAGCTAGTTTCTTACCCATCATGCATAGAATTGTTTCTACATCATCATGTGATATTTTCACACATTCTAACACATCAAAACATCATCATACAGCCACAAGCTCATCATGACAGTACCGAAAACATCTAACTTCAATAAGAGAACTAAATTGACATTTCTAAGTACATAAGTTAACTAGCTTCTCTTGGAATCAATTTAGAATCTCTAAAACTCTTTGCAAATCATTTTAAATTCATTAGGAGGCTAAGAGAAGCCTTAGGTCAGTGACCAAAATATATTTCGTCTTCAAAAAGGGAATAAAATTATAACTCATGATAACATAACCTTATAAAGATTTGTAAAGTTTTAGGAAAAACTTAGAACATAGGTTATCGGCCCTTGTAGCTAGATGAAAACTCATTGCAAGTCCATCATCACTACTTGGCCGAAACATGCATTCAAAGAATGCATTCACATTAAACTTTAACTTGAAATGAAATGGGCAAGTCTTTGAGCTCTAGGTTCTTAAGTTATGACATAAAATAAACGTGCTCATGCTTTTCATTTTTAATCTTGCTTACAAAATAAAGTGATGACTTAAAATAAATATGCAAGGCATAAACTTAAACGTCCAAGCTTGAAAGTAAATATGCAAGGTTCAATTCTTTATTTTAGTGCTCTTGGCCCAACAACAATCGACTTTAAGGCCGAAATAGAAAGGCATTCGAGAAATTAATTAGGTGATAATGCAAGTTCAATTCTTTATTTTAGTGCTCTTGGCCCAACAACAATCGACTTTAAGGCCGAAATAGAAAGGCTTCGAGAATTAAATTAAGTGATGATGGAAGTCCCATTTTAATCTTTATGTTCTTAGGTGATAGCTTGAAAGTAAAGGTGCATAGCAAGAATGTAAATATAAATGCAAGCATAAAATAAATCATGCAAGTTCATTTTATCTTTCTAGAGCTCTTAACAAGACTTTAAAGGAACTTAAACCTCAACCCAAACTCATCAAACCAAGGTCATTAGAACTCAACATAACATTTTTAGAAAGTCAAAACATGTAGCATGTTAAAAGAAAAGGAAGTGGCCGAAACTTCAAGAAGGAAAAGGAACATTTTAAAACTCTAGGGTCTATGATCTTGATGATGTATTAACACCAACATCATGAGACCTCATCATTGAGTTCTTAGAACTATTTTGAAACATCACCAAAGATAGAGTTCTCAAGAGTTCAAGAAAGGAAGAACTAGAAACACTTTTGCTCAAGAACAAAGATCAAGCTCTAGAGTTTGTTTCAAGTGATGAACATCATCATGAAACTCTCATCATCAAGCTCTCATTTCTCTATTCTCAAGGGCTCATGGCCGAAACAAGAAAGAAAAAGAATAGAGAAAAAGTTCTAAAAAGAAAACAAGAGAAATCATAAACATCAAGCTTTAAAGAAGAACATTCATGAAAGGAAATCCCTACTTGGTGTGATGATCTTGAAGATGGAAGAAGAAGGTGAAGAAGATGAAGAACTTGAAGAACTTTGAAGACTTGAACTTGAGAGAAAAAGGAAGCTTTGAAGTGTTTCTTTGAGAACTTACTCTTTGCAAATGAACCCAAAATGATACAAGTTCACCCAAGCAAGCTATTTATAGAGAAATGAAACAATGAAGGGTGCAAATGGAGGGGGAGGCTTCGGCCATGCAGAATGGAGGGAACCCATGAGTTCCATGAGGTGAGATAATGTGGTCTTGAGGCATGGTGAGGTATGGTTCAAAGTATGGTGAGGTATGGTTCAAGGTATGGCCTCAAGCATGGTTCTTTGAGTGAGAAACAATTCAACATGTGTGGTATTGAAGGAGAGAGGCCGAATGTGCATCAGCCATGGGGGGAGGATTTCTTGCATTTTAATTGTGGTTTAGAGTTGTGTTTAGGTGTATCTTTGATTAGGAATTTGTAAGAAAGTGTTTAGGTGAGAAAATGGGTAATCAAGGTTGTCAAGACATAATTAGAGAGTGTTCTTGCATCATTAGTGGGTTATAAACTCATTTTAGTGTTTAAACAATTCTAGACACAATTCCTTGATTTAAGGAATTGGAGAGAGAAAACACTATTTAAGATTCTAAGAGTGAAATCTTGAGTTTTAGAAAAGAGATTTAAATCTAATCTAAGCAATCTTAGGTTCTAATTAATTTTAATAATTTATTTTGACTCTAGATTAATTAGGAAAATTAATTAATCTTCGTTTAGAGCCTAATATTGCTTAGGTTTGCTTAATTACATCATTAAGCTCAAAAACACTATTCTAGGGGCAAAATCGTAATTTTGCACTAAAACTGCCCGGGACTGCCGGGACTCAAACAGATGTTTTGAAACATGTAAAGACATGGTTTTAAACCTCTGGGGAAAGTTTCGGGCTCAAACAGCACCTTTACCCGTGTAAACGCTATAGGGGTATTTTGGTCATTTTGACCCGAACTACAGAAAATGAGACTTTCGCCTCCGGAACCACTCAAGGGTCATTCAATCCCCTTCAAACATTGAGTTGGCCCTTCGAGGACTGTCGAGTCGGCCATCCTCAAATTCCGGGGCGAAAATAACCTCAGGGGCATTTCGGTCATTTTCCACTCAGACAGAAAATCGGAGCGTTACAAGGTACATTGAAAAAGAAATTTATACATGATTTGATGACTTACCAATTTCGGTTCTGCCATGATCATTTCCAGCACCTTAAATTATGTTTTGGGTGGTCTAAATATGTTTAAATACCTTGCCAAGTATATGCTAATTGTTCTAGACATTTTGGAGCATGCTTAGTTACTTTAATTGCTTGGAATGTGAATTCTAGAACCCCATAGGTACAGAAAATATGAATTATGTCCAGATTGATTAACATCCATAGAATCACATTATATGATGTCTAGATCAGTGAGAGTGACTCATAATTGGCTTAGGTATTAATTGTTGCATCATAGAAAAAGTCAGATGTGAGAAAGGGTTTAAAATGCGTCTTTTAGAACATCGTAATTCATCTAACTCAAGCTTACTGCCAATGCTGTCCAGCCATGATTAATTAGGTTCTAGGACTTAATAAATTATGGTAATGAGTTTAATCAATCCCTTAGAGGTATACGGAAATAATTTAGAAATTTGAGATTACCCGATTGAGGGTTTTCATTCTTAAGGGAAAGGTTTAAGCATTACTCTATGAATGATGAATTGGTGTTTACCTCATGACTTATATGATGCCATGTGAACTATTATTCCTAAATGATAGTTTTATTATTGCATGTGATTGTTCTTTGAGAACTTAAAGATGCCTATGATGAAAGATATGTGACATGCATGAAACTATGTGGCATCTCAATAAAACATGCTAAGACTTAAGGTGACTTAAACTATGAGAAGATGATCCTTGAACCACCAAGTTAAGGGTGGGGATAAGGTGATTCTAGCCCCCTAGACCCGTACTTTAAGTCGGGACCTTTAACTTATCAAAAGGGATAAGTCCATGTGCTAGTGACGACTAGCGTGGTATGAGCTCATAACCTAGAATTTTCTCCACAGGGAGATCAGTTAGGGTGGCCCCAGGAAAATAATGATGATGTTTTAATGTCACCTCAAGTAACCAAGATATGTACCATGTACCATGTTCCATGAACTATGATTCTATGCACCATGATTATATGAGTTTATGTGCTATGCCCCATGATATAAGAAACCATGATTTTATGAGTATATGTGCTATGACCCATGATATAGGAAACCATGATTTATGATTAATGAACCATGACTTATGATCCATGTTTTATGACTTATAGACTATGTAGCCAAGAGGTTTTCATAATTAAAAGGAACGGACCTCGGAGGTTAACGTTTGCGAACTTCATAAATGAACTATTATATGCCCATGTTTTACTAAGCGAGGTCCCAGAGGCGTATATGATGACACTTAGATATGAGGAAAAACCCTACTGAGTTTCTTTAGTAAGAAATCTCACTCCCTATATCTCTTTCTTTCCATTACGTCTTTAGATTCGGATGGCGACGTTCGTACTTTACGTTGAGACACCCACATGTGAGTACCACTACGATCCGGAGCACGAATCGTACCATTTTGAGGGCCGCTGCACTGTTCGCGTCTTTATGTTTTGCGGACGGCCATTCGCCCATCCTGTAGATAGCTACCTCTTCTCCCCAATGTCGCCCTATGGAGACGACATGGTTTTTGAGCGTGCTCGCACACGCAATGAGAGAATCCTACGAACTTACACCATAGGCTCGGGCGTCGTACCCGAATATGTACCCCGCTCGCAGCATTCGGAGGAGCCACTTGCCCCTATGTATGAGGAGGACTATACCCCCACTCCCCCATGTATGCCAGCAGGCAGCGAGGAAATGGTTACCCAGCCACGAAGGGCTCGGATGCCTGAGAGGCGACCCCAACACGGAGGACACGTCCGAGTGCCCACTCCTGACGCGCTTCGCCCGTGGATCGGCTATGTCCCATCTTACCCGTGACTGTAGCCGTATGGTTTAGAGGGTAGTCCTTAGTGCACACACGTCACGTAGATAGGATAAACCTTCTTTTGTGTTGAGGTTATCCATTTTAGATGCACTTGGGTGTGGGTATTCTCTTGCTTGTAGCGTTTATGTTTCCATGTATTTCCTGCGTTTCAGTTGTATTGCACTTTATGTATGGAACAGTCCCACCATTACTGGTGGGCATTCTACATTTTAATATATGAGGTATTTCAGTATATGCGTTCATGATGCTGTGTATGGAGCCTTTATGTGTTTATATTTCCACACTTTACCTTATCATTCGAATTACATTATACGCGGCTCATACTTTATCAAGGTTTTGTTACCAAAAAAAAATGGCTCGTATCTTCAGTAAGTAATTTCAAAGGTAATATAACTAAAGCAAGAAGTAATGACTAATATTTGGCTTCAGTACATACTAGTAGTATTGGGTTAAATATTAGGGTGTTACAACATAAATATGAATATGAATATGAATAATTGAGCATGTGAGCTTATTGATGAGCTTAGGCACACATAGATATGAATGCTTATTACAATTGCTCATATGCAAAAGAAAAACATAAGATTATGTTTCTTGAGCTAGAGAAAATAAATCCAGTTTGTTAGGGAAAGTAAAGCTGACTACCAAGAAGAGCATAAGATTTATAATTCTTAGGCTAGAGAAAGTAAATCCAGTCTATCGAGGAAAGCAAAACTAACTACTCTTGAATTGAGTCAAGGAAAGTAAACCGGGCTAGAAATAGGCCTGTGTGAGAATTGGAGAAAGTAAATCCAATGATCATGTATAGGAATGAGCTCAGTCTTGAAAAGCGGTCTATTACCCATTATTGGCACGCTAGGGATGGCGATACGTAATGCCTAGACGTGACAAGATTAGTCAAAGGCCAAGGCAAGTTGAAGAAATAAATTTTCTAAGTAATCCTTTGTCTTATATGCCAAGTGAAGAAGTTTAGTATCGATATTGAGACCAATATGTTTAAGTGGAAAATTAGTAGTATATGACATTGAGTAGTATGGAATGTGTATATTAAGTGAATGAAGGTTAAAAGTAACCCACTTCGAAAGTATGATTTGGAACTTTAAAAATAAATCGTTATTATGTAATGCATGAGCACCTTTTTTCTTAATAAACCGAAGTGGCTGGGGTGATGTCAATGACATTGTGATTGTGTATTTAGGGAGTTACCCTACTGAGAATTGTATAATTCTCATCCCTATGTTTTTTTGTTCTCGTGTCATCTCTAGGTTGATGCAGAGAACCAAGAGGCTGCTATACAAAAGAACTCAAAAGTGTAATAGTGTAGTAGTTAATGTTTTTATTATGTTGTATTTAGTGGAATGGATATGTATGTAAATATGTTAGAGAACAAAGATGTGTCAAAGTTCATAGAAGAGTTTCCCTTATGTACTTAACTTTGCATTAAACTGTCACGACTCACCTAGAGAACGTGACCGGCATGTGAGGACTTGGATCCCCACGGAAGCCTCTAATAACATATATGACTAATATACATAAATAAATCAAATATATCCAAAATATATCAAATTCAAACAAATTTCATAATTCTAAAAATGTTTCCAATCATAAATACTAAACATAAAACTATGTAAAATCCATAACCTGGACCAAAGCCAAACATAATTAAATAAATGACTGAAATTCTAAAAATAGTCAAAACAATATAATGCATGTCTGGGATCCTGTCTACACAATTATTGGAGCACTAGTAAACTAACATAACCAACCGTAAGCTGCACTTGAAAGTGAAGCTCACCAAAAGAAGCTGCAATACTACTGGGGAGAATCCTGTGGTGCAATTGAACTTGCAGTTATATCTGTACGGGGAAAAAGAGGGGTGAGTTCATCAAAACTCAATAAGTGAGCCTCCACTCACAACCCACATGGGACAATAACAAAGATACATAACATATACATGCAACTTGATGTAAAACGTTTTATATATAATTACATATGACTGTACTGAAAGCAATAAGTTAACTAAATCCATGGCAATAACTAATAGAGAAACATGAATTATTTTGTACATAAGTATCTAAGCTGAATAACTGAATCTGAGCCAATGGCTAATCTGATGGGTACCTAACTAGGTCCCATAAATGAACACCACACTAGGTTCCTTTTGTGGGTGAGCTAGTCCTCTAGTAGACCACTTGGTACCAAGATTAACAATCAATCCTATAGCTATTAACTCACTGATCTATTTCTCAATAATTATTGGCTAAAAACTAATAGGAGTAAAATTCATTATTTTTATTATTCCTACAAAACTAGAATTCATGAAATATTCTGTTGATAATATAAATCCAAATCATACCTATAAACAAGTATGGTCTCATGAGTTTTCTAAAATAATAATTTGTCATGATAACTACAAACAATAATTTTCTAAAATTTCTATAATCCATAAAAGCATATTTGTAACATCCTAATTTTTAACCCAATATTCTAGAACATATTTAGGTTAATCATTAGTCTATTACGTCATAGTTTCCTTTTTACTTTAAAATACTTAGCGAAAAATACTGGTAAATTTTTTTTTGAATTATAAAAGCAAAGTGATAGCCGCATGACATGATAAGCAATGAAGCACGTAAGGAAATAAAGCAAGCATCTCATAAACATCATAACATAAAGCAGGTAAAGGCACACCACGATAAAACTGAATTGCATATATATATAATATGATATGCCCACTTATGAAGAGTAGGACTTCGTTTGGTACAACATGAAACGAATATATCTAAAAAGAAAATACAAAGGAAAGTGCGCCGGAAAGCATAAAAGCAAACTCCCCTACCTAAGTGCAACTAAAGGAATAACCTCTAAACAAAAGAAGGTTTATCCTCATCTAAGTAGTGTGTGCACTAGCCCGGGTACTCCATCAGTCATCCACTACCTCCTACTGATGTCCATCCCACGAGCGAGGCACATACCCGGCAAACTGGGCGAGTTCCTCCAACGTGTAAAGACGAAGTTGGGATCGGGAGTGACCACCACGACGTGGCCGCATCTCCAGTCGTCGTGCTAGCCGAGGCTGAGTCACGGTGTCCTCACTGCCCTCTCTCATCAGTAGTGGAGTGGAGGCAGAGCTCTTACTATACAGATGGGTAGGTGGGTCCTCTGATGGGTCGGCCTCCGAAAAGTATGTCTGGGGCACATAGTTGGGGTAATTGCGCATGGCTGAAGCGGCGGTGTGCATGCGGAGCACTCTCTCGTTGTGCATACGTGTGCTCTCGAAAACCCGCTCATCGTCGTCGTAGGGTACTGTCGGGGAGAAGCGATGGGTATGTACAGGGTGAGCAAAGGGTCGTCCAATGAACATGAAGACACGAACCGTGCACTGACCCTCAAAATGGTATGATCCGTGCTCCAGATCATAGTTCACCTCCCACATCGGGGTGTCCACAAAAACCATGAATGTCGCCATCTTAAGACGTGACAGGAAGAAAAGATAGAGGGAGTGAGAATCTTGCTAAAGAATCTCAGTAGAGCCTCCTACTACCTAAATGTCATCATCTACGTCCTCAGGAATCTTGGGTTTAGTGTATAAAATAAGTGAGCATGTATTAAGTTCATTTTTAAGCTTTTAAAATACAATTAACCAAGGTCCGTTCATTTTAGAATGAATCTTAATGTCATGAATGCAATATAGTAAAGGATGTATGCATGGCACTACTTAATGCAAGGACATCAATCATAACATCAAGAAGCATCATAATGGTGGCATAAAGTGGCAATTGAAATCTCATGCAGGGAAAACTTTGTGACATAATCATCATACTTTCTCGTGGGGCC
Organism: Dalbergia cochinchinensis; assembly: GCA_031216125.1. NCBI lineage: Eukaryota > Viridiplantae > Streptophyta > Magnoliopsida > Fabales > Fabaceae > Dalbergia > Dalbergia cochinchinensis. The sequence continues at coordinate 25,295,275 of CM062375.1, read as the reverse complement.
ACCCTAAAAGACATTTGTTCTGGGGGTGCTCGGCTGAACCGGTGTCACCCAGAATGTGTCACATCTCTAGGTTATGAGCTCATACCTAACTAGTCGTCATCAAAGTTAAGAATCTCAAGGTTCAAGAAAGAAAGAAACTAAAAACACTTTTGCTTAAAAACAAAGATCAAGCTTTAGAGGTTGTTCAAGTGATGAACATCATCATGAAACTCTCATTATCAAGCTCTCATTCCTTTGTTTCAAGGGCTCAAGGCCAAAAATAAAAAAGGAAGAGGAGAAGAAAAGAAGTTCCAAGTGGTTCAAGAGAAACCATAAAACACATAACTAGATTAAGAACTTAAATGAAAGAAACACTTGAAAGAAAATCCCTACCAAGTGATTGGAGGTTGAGATGAGTGAAGAGGATAAAGAAGTTGAAGAACTTGGACACTTGAACTTTGAGAGAAAAAGAAAACTTTGGAGTGCTCTTTGAAGACTTAGACTTAGCAAATGAACCCAAAATGATGCAAGTTCACCCAAGCATGCTATTTATAGAGAAATGAAACAAATGAGGGGTGTTTGGGGAGGGAATGGCTTCGGCCATTTACAGCCATAAGGAAGAGAAAAATATCTTCTCCAAGGCATGGTGGAAAGCATGGCTAGGTATGGGTTCAAGTATGGGTGCAAGTATGGGTCAAGCACGGTTCTTTGAGTGAGAAACAAATCAACATGTGATGTAAATGGGGGAGGAGGTGGCCAAAATGCATCAGCCATGGGGGAGGATTTCTTGCATTCTAATTGTGGTTTAGAGTTGTGTTTAGGTGTATCTTTGATTAGGATTAAGATTAGGAATTTGTAAGAAAGTGTTTAGGTGAGAAAATGGGTAATCAAGGTTGTCAAGACATGTTTAAGGAGTGGTCTTGCATCATTAGTGAGTTATAAATTCATTTTAGTTCATAAACAACTCTAGACACAATTCCATGATTTAAGGAATTGGAAAGAGAAAATACTATTCAAGATTCCAAGATTGGAATCATGAGTTTTAAAAAGAGATTCAAGTTTAATCTAAGTAATTTTTGGTTCTAATTAATTTTAATAGCTTATTTTGACTCTAGATTAATTATGGAAATTAATTAATCTTCAATTAAAGCCTAATATTGCTTAGGTTTGCTTAATTACGTCATTAAGCTCAAAAATGCTATTCCAGGGGCAAATTCATAATTTTGCACTAAAATTGCCCGGGACCACTGGGACTTAAACAGATACCTCTAAACACTTGAAATTACCGTTTTAATCCTTTGGGAAAAGTTTCAGGCTCAAATGGCACTTTTACCCGCTTAAAAACGCTATAGGGGTATTTTTGGTCATTTTGACCTGAAATTGCAGAAAATGAGATTTTCACTTCTGAAACCATTCTAGGGCCATCTAATCCCCTTCAAACATTGATTTAGCCCTTCGAGGACTGCCGGGCCGGCCATCCTCAAAATCCGGATAGAAAATGACCTCAGGGGCATTTTGGTCATTTTCCTCTCAGACAGAAAAATCGGGGCGTTACACTTTGCATTGGTTTCTTGTTCTTGATTTGATTTTCTTTCAACTATGAAGCATGCATGCTTACTTTGTACGATATAATATTCTCTTTTTTTAGGCACAATCTCTTTTCATGAGATAAAACATGTTTGCACATATAAAGTGAAATTATTTTCATTTCAAGTGCATATTATGCAATCCAAAAAAGCTTGTTAAGCTTCGTCAAGAAACTCCAGGAAAATATTAGACATTCTTCTGAATATTTTCTTTAAATTGGCTTTGTTGTCATTCAAAAGAAATAAGTCCATAGGGTTCTGCGCTAACAATCTCTCCCCTTTTGATGATGACAAACCAATTTGAAGAAAATCTTTTAAAGAGATAATTGAAAGAAATATTACAGAACTATAAACGTGATATATCATATTCTTTCAATTCTATCACTTTGAGATTTTCAGGAAGTTCTTTTCTTAAAGCATGATATGAATCATATAAAATATTTTTGATCTTAAATGACTTTTAATCATAGTTGTCTGTTATTTCGCTTGAAACATAAAAAAAGCTTAACACACTTTATGAGAAGGTATTAGAGTAGTATGTTAAAGAGAAACCAATTAAACTATGAATATATAACCAGCTTGATTTTTGGTCAAGAAAAGAAACTTTCTGAGGATCTTTATGCTAAACACTTGACAAGTAATACTTGTTTGATTAGATCCATTTTCAGCATGTCTTTGACCAACCATCCTTTTCAAGAAAGCACATAAATTGAAAACAATAAAACAGATCGAGCATGCATAATCAAAGGGCAGATATAAGCAATAAAAGGTATATATAAATCACGATTAAAAAGATTCAGAGCATAAACAAAGAAGGAAAACATAAATTGTTCATAAACAATATACAGTATGCTAAAAAAAATTGAATATGCTCCTTCTCAGTTCAAACTCCCCCTGTATTTCTCAGCACAAAAGTATTTTCTTCAGTATTCTTCTCCCCCTTTTGTCAATAACAAAAAGAAAGGAGTGTGCTGGAAACTAGTAGCACTATCATCAATCCTGACGCCTTACTTCATGAAGTATCTCCAGGAGCAACGCTTCATGCCTTTGAGATGCAGCTTCTAAATCATTCATCCAGTTGTTAATGAGGCATTGTTCTCTCAGTACCAATTGAACTTCTATGTAGTTTGGTTATGCTGCTGGTGGTGGTTAGCTTGATGAAGGGTTAACTCCTTGAACAGAAGCATCAAGTAAAGACAAAGCAAGAGGTTGTTCTACCCTTAGAGGAGAAGTAGCAGTAGCAGAGTCACTCTGTAAAGATGTTTCTATCTTGAAAGAGGATTCTTGTCAGAATATGAGGTCATACTATGATTACAGGGTGAACCCCCATACCTGATGATTATTTTAGGCCTCTTGCTGTCATCTGAATTGTCTTCAAGAATAATTATTTTGCTTTTTCCTTTTCTGCCTTAAGCTTCTTTGGCTGCCTTTTCAACAGTTGCATCTCTAATTCTCAAACTCTATATTCTGACACTAGAGGAAGCAGCATCGGTTGGTCTCCTTAGGGTTCTGAAAGAGTTAAATGTGTATTTTGTACCCTCCATATACTCATACCACTCATTTGCAAGAGGGTAATGTGATGAAGGCTGTCACCTACCTCCTCAAATTAGACATTTATTTTAATGCTAAGTTGCACTGAAAATATAGTAAAGGGCACAACCTAGGTCGTCTCTCAAGGAGGCTTGAATACTTAGTTAGAAAAAGTGAAGGTTTGGAAGAATGAAATTATAGCAATTGAAAGTAAAAATAATAGCAACAGTGAAGAAAGCACTAGTGCAAGGTATTCCTAGGATTAGAAATCAAGTATCATTAACCAAATATTAAACCCATTGATGGCTATTAGTAATAAATTATTAGCAATTCTACTAGTGATCGGTCAACTTCTAGAATTTGACCAATGTAAATAACAAATAAATAAAATCTTAATTTAATTAGAAATCACATTGATTTAATGAACCAATTGTTGTAGCCTAACTGCCAACCAAAATATTAATTCTAATATTCTCCCTCAAACATAAAACAATAGGTCTATCAATTTATGCCCAAAGGGTTTCCCTAAATGACGATCACCAAGTTAGTTATTCTAATAAAGATTATAGCAATCACCACAATAATTAAAGGAATAGAAACTGCAGAACATTAAGAAAACCAATGTATTTAATATAAATAAAGGGTCTCAAATATCATCCCAATCCATCCGAAAATCCCTACACTAGTAAAGAAATCTACTTATCCATCTTTGGAAGATTACAACAATGAAGATAGAAGAACCTGAAAATAATAGCAATAATCCTTGCCATAATCTCCAAGATAAAGCACCTTCACCAATGAAACCCTTAGAAAGAGAAGAATAGAGAAGAAGAAGATGCAAAGAGAGAATAATAGCAATTGAAATTGGTGGCTTAAAAACGAGTAAAAAGTTGAGGTAAAAATCTATGAAAATTCCTTAAATACTTCTCTCTAAAATAGCCCAAACTGGGGCCCAAAAATAGATTGAATGAGCTGTTTTGTGTCATCGAACGAGTGCTGCAGTGCTCAGTAGTGAGCTATGCTGATGAATATCATTTTTCAAGTACTATTGAGCAGTGCTCACAAAATTGAATATGGCCTTGGCACTAGAAATAACAATTGTAGGCCTTTGAATAAGCTTTCTAATGCCACCAAAATCCCCTCAATCAAACATCTGTAGCTCCAGATATTGCAAAAATACTAACTGGAGGTCAAGTTGGACAACATCAGAACATCAGCAACCTTTAATCTTGCAACTCGATTTTCACCAAGATACTCTTAGAACTGGGTTTTGAGCTAAACATGAAAGTTGTAGAGGACTTCTTGAGCTTTCCAAAATATCTTTATCTGTCTTAATCTGATCCCTTATTCTTGACATTTGCTCTCAATTCAAAGCTCTTGTATATTAAAACCATACTCAAAGAGACAGGTTAAGTGCAACAGGCTCTAATCTAATAATTATCCCAAAATCAACGCAAAAGTCATCAATTCCATCAAAATCACATAATGAGAAATAAATCAAAATCCTTTGTAATTGTGTCAACAACACATTAAAATGGATGTACAAAGCTAAGGTTTAAAAGTAAGATAAGTGGCATAAATCCCTCTTATCATAATGCATGTGTTCAAAGATTTTGGTCAGCAGAATCCTATAAGGAACAACAGCGATTTTTCTTTTCTCAAGGGAGATAACACTCAACATATGATCAAAGATTAATTGGGGCAAGTTTACTCTTCTTTTCATTAATAAACAAAAGAGTAACATATAGTCCATTCCAACCAAAAGGTGCATGCTACCTAAATGAGGAAGCAAAGAGAACTAAATGATTGTAAAAACTTGCCTTGCACCTGAGTTCAGCAATGCTGTAGTGATTTCACCAAGATGATATCTTGGTGAACTAGTGAGACATCTGGAGACCTCCTCTGCTGAAACACCAAGGGTTATAAACCAATCTGTTTTAAAGGAGCATCTGAGACCTTCATCAGAAGCATGGATGATGTTTGAGAGATCCATGATGCTCAGTTCTATGTCGGCTCCTTTAATGTATGAGGTCAGCACAGAGTTGGTCACCTGAACTAATTAGTAGTAGAAGGCAGTAACCATCCCAGAGAAGATTCGGTTAGTAAGTCAAGAAACCCTTCCCATCCCTGAAAGGAAACAACTTCTAGAAGGATGAGAACCTGAGCCATTAGCATCTGAGTGAACATTAGGACTGTTCCCATTGTAGCGATACGTCTTGAACAAAACTTTCCTTCGACCATGAGTATGATGAAATATCAAAGATTGAAGCTATGAAGCAAAGAAAGGTTATGAGAAATAGAGGTTTGTGAGAGATGAAATGGTTTGAAGCTTGGAGTTTTAGAATGGAAGGCAGATGGTAAAAGAAGTGGTAACATGTGAGATGTGGGGGTTATTTAAGTTGTAACACCCTAAAAATTATTTAAAAAATAATTTGAATTTTACTAGTCATAATTTCAAAAATTTGACAGTTTTAGCAATGATGAGGATGGTCAAACAGATTTGTAAAAAAAAAAAATCATAAATAGTAACCTTGCAGGCCCCATGGGCCTATTAAGACAGCCAAAACCCTAGATTTGGGACCAGGAGATGCCCGAAACTAAGAAAAGAGAGGGTTAAGGTTAGAAATAGTGAGAATCAAAGATTTTATACTTGGAATTAATTTTCGACCAATATTTGATTACCCGGATATCATGTTTTACCCATTCGGTAAAATTTCAGTGTGCAATTTTTAACACTAAAAGATAGTTAAATCTTTATAAAAGGATAATGTTTATCCTTTAGAGCCAAGTGTAAGGCTAGGATTTGATCTTGAGGATTTAATCTTGAATTGCAAGATCAAATCCTAGCCATTCATCTTGTTTTCTTTTAGAAAGAATATACACTTTATATTAAACAATTCTTATAACCTAATTTAATATCATTAAAAGCCACCAAAACTTACCTTTGAAGCTTGCAATTCTCGGCAATTTTCAAGAGCAAACAGCCACCATTGTTATCTTCTTGATAAGCTCAAGTTTTAATTTCAAATCACCAAAACACTTGTCCAAAGTTCCTAAAACCACAAACTTCCTTTACAAAACTTGTTCTACTCATCATTACCTACAAAACTAATCGATTAGAATTTGAATCCATCACATTTTTCCACCTTGAGAGATCATTCTTCATTGCCTAAGGAAGGATTTGATGTTGAATTAGTGGCCTTGAAATGAGCAAGATCACTCTTGGAATATCCTTGAAGCCAAGATCCTTAAAGCCACCAAAGTAGGGCATTTTAAACCTCTTTTACATTCAACTCCATTTTTATGACTTGCCTACTGATTTGGCTAAATATTATTAGTTGAATTGCTTGATTACATATTGATATTGATATGTTAATTTTGGTGGAGTGGTTTAATGTTGTGAAAAATGGTTTCTATCAAAAGAGAATTTGACACATGCTGCTGGATTTTCCGATTTCAACAAGGTAGGATTTGTTCATGAATTTTCTGCTGCAATTGTGGTCATTTTTATGAGCTATAAAAAATTATATGTTAAATTTAATATCCTAAGGCAACTCTAAGAATTTTCACGGAAACACTCTAACTGCCTGAGAAAAATCATGAACTGAAAGTGTATCAATGCTACATGAATTATTGGAATTGAAGCTGTAAATTTGTCTAATTTTATTACTATAGCAAATGATTGAATTTTCCTTTGAAATTTTTATAGTATATTAGACACATCAACAGGTTTTACCAGGAATTTTATTTCAAATTTTCTGGGTTCATTTGCCATGGTTAAAAATTATTCATTTCTAATTCTAAGCTGAGTATAAGTGGTCTCTGACCACTAAATTTGTTGAATTTTTTTATTATACTTAGAGAACTTTTTTAACTCTGAAATTTTTAGAGGACCTTGGGGATACATTGAAGTGCCTTGGATAATTTTTATAGCCTTGGATTTGATGGTTTGAAATGCATAATAATTTGTGTTATGGATATGTGAAATATGTCATTATGCTGAAAATGAATTGATGCTTTGAATTAATGAAATAATGACATTGGGTTCAAGTATGATATATGAATACATGAGAATGGCTTTAAGAAATAGTTTGAGGCATGATTGGAATCATATTGTGATTGAATGTGTATATATGCCTCATGCATACATTTGAAAAAGTGAAGTGAATGATATACACATGTGGCAAAAGAGAATATATAAACGTTAATCGTGCATGTTCTAACATATGGAGAAAACAGAAACAAGACTTAGATTGAATGAAGGGAAGGCAAAAATAGGAACTTTCCCAAAATACTATGAGTGTGCCTATTCTGACATATAGAGAAAACAGAAACAAGACTTAGATTGAATTAAGGGGAAGGCAAAAAGAGGAACTTCCCCCGAGATATTATGAGTCGGTAGACATATCGGCTAGGAATAGAACTGTGTGTGATTCGAAAATGGAAAAAAATGAAGTACGATGATCACGTATAGGAATGAGCTCAATCCTGATACGTAGTCTATTTCCCTTGTGTGGTGTGATCCACTATAAATACCATTTGGTATAAACTATCCATTGTGGAGTTGTTCACGGTAGACACCTGTTGGGTATAAACTAAGTCTTTCCTATGTCAATGAAGAGAGAAAGTTGCACTGAATTGAGTTTTATGGCATGATATAAGCTAAGTCTTTCCTATGTCAATGAAAAGAGAAAAATGCACTCAATTAAGTTCTATAGCCACAAGAGAAAACTAGAGAATTCCCTTTGATATATCCATTACAAGTGAAGATGATTTCATTAAAGATTTTGGCATCTATCATATGCATATTGATTTGAATTGTTTGCCTAGGATGATTTACTGGGTGTTTGAATATTGGGCAGTATATGCATTAAGTGACTGATTATTAAAAGCTACCTACTTTGGAAGTACGATTTGGAACTTTAAAAATGGACCATTGTTATGAAATGCATAATCATTTTTTTTTCTAATAAACCAAAGTGGTTGGGGTGATGACGATGACATTATGAGTGAGTTTTTGGGGAGTTACCCTACTGAGAATTGTATAATTCTCACCACTATGTGTTTGTGTTACCAATGTCGTCTCCAGGTTGATCCAGAGAATGATGCGACTGCTATGTGAAAGAAACTCGGAATTGCAGTAGTTTTAGAGTTGATGCTTTTCTTATGTGGTATATAGTTGCAAGTAATTGTGTACATAAATGTAATAGAGATTGTATATATGTTAAAGCCCATAGTAGAGCTTCCTTATGCAATTGACTTTATAGTAAACAAATGTTTTGTATCTTTGTTATATATTTTAATCGAATTACACTAGTTATTACACGAACCTATCGAATTTGCTATAGTTATCTAAGAAAGATCTGCTAATTTAAAAGTGACAACTCTAGAGTCCGATGTCATGACTTAAGGATGACATTATACTTGGGAGGATGTTACATAAGTGATGTGATGTAACTGACTGAAGGTGAAATGGCATGGGAAAGAGAAGGTTTAAAAAGAGAGGGAACTATCCTGCCTCATCATCCTTCTTTCAGAAAGAAAGTTTCTGACTATTGAGTGCACTTTCTAAAGGACTTTCTTTCTAAACTTCACTTTTCACTTTCTGACCCATTGATAAGGTAGTCTTCCTATGCTGAAACCTTTTCTCATATGAACTTCAAGCCTCTTGTTCTCATATTTTCTTTCTGAAAATCCCATGTACTGTCTGAGATACCCCTCTTCTTTTCTAATCTATTTTTTGAACTTCAAGAATTTTACCCGATCTTGCACATTGAGATCTTTCATTTTTTTGCCTCAGTTTTGGGAGACGAAGAGAGGGAGAGAGTACCCAGAGATGGTTTACGCATGAAAAGCTATGTAGTTTTGAAAACAATTTAGTTCAAAAGCCTTTTCAAAGCACAAAAGCGATCTTCAGCTAATGGTTTTGTGAATATATTTGACATTTGGCCTTTAGTATTCACAAACATTAACTCAATATCACCCTTTTGAACATGATCATGAATGAAATGATGTTTAATATCAATATGCTTGAATCTAGAGTGCTAAATAGGATTCTTTGCAAGATTTATAGCACTTGTTTTATCACAATAGATGGGAATTTTAGAATACCTCAAGTGATAATCCTTTAGCTGATTCCTTATCCACAAAAGATTCGAGAAACAAAGAGCTTTGCAGCTACATATTTAGCTTCAGCAGCAGAGAGAGCAATCATGTTTTGTTTTTTGCATGATCATATGATCAAGCTTCCTCCAAAGAAGCAGCAGCAACCGCTTGTGCTTTTGCTTTCAGCTTTATCTCCTGCATGGTCAGCATCACAGAATCCTACAATATCACAAGAAGTACCTTTCTTGTACCACAAGCCAAGATTAGTAGTACAGGACGGATATCGAAGAATTCTTTTGACAGCATTTAAGTGTGATTGTTTTGGGTTAGATTGAAATCTTGCACAAATTTCTACACTTAATTGAATGTGTGGTCTACTGGTTGTAAGATACAATAGTGAACCAATCATTCCACGATAATTACTTTCTGATACTTACTCACCATTTTCATTAGTATCTATGATTTGAGATGGATGCATGGGCGTGCTCATAGGTTTTGCTTGATGCATCTTAAATCTTTTTAACAGCTCTTTTGTGTACTTTCCTTGATGGACTAGGATCCCTTTCGTTTGTTGTTTTATTTGCAAGCCTAGAAAAAACTTGAGTTCACTCATCATAATCATCTCAAATTCACTTTGCATTAATTTTGAAAACTTTTCACAGAGAGAATGATCAAAAGCACCAAATATAATGTCATCAACATATATTTGAACTACCAGAAAGTTATTACCTTGATCAAGAGTTAAAAAGAGTGGTATCAACATCACCTCTCTTGAATCCATTCTTAAGCAAGAAGGTGCTCATTTTATCATACCAAGCTTGTGGGGCTTATTTTAGACCATAGAGAGCCTTTGTCAAATTAAAAACATGGTTGGGAAGGCTTTCACTCTCAAAACCAGGTGGCTACTTCACATATACTTCTTTAGAGAGAAACTCGTTCAAAAATGCAGACTTGACATCCATTTGATAAAGAGTGAACCCTTTGTAGGCAGTAATGGCAAGTAGCATTCTAAAAGTTTCAAGTTGAGCTATTGGTACAAAGGTTTCATCATAATCAATTCCTTCTTGTTGATTATAACCTTGTCCAACTAACCTTGCTTTGTTTCTGATGACATTGCCTGCTTCATCTAGTTTGTTTTTGAACACCCATTTTGTGCCAATAATGGTTTTTCCCTTTGGTTTTTCAACAAGAGTCTAAACTTTACTTTTCTTGAACTGATCCAATTCTTCTTGCATAGGATCTACCCAACTTTGATCATTCAAAGCTTCTTCAATGAACTCAGGTTCAATGGTGGAGATGAAAGCATAGTGTGACACATTTCTAAGGGATGATCTGGTTCTCACCCCCTTAGAGATATCTCCAAGAACTTTATTTTGAGAAACTGCTTTTAAATCAAAAATTCCTTTATAGTTTCTTTAATTTTGAGGTTCTTCAGCTTTTCCTTCATCTTCAGATTGCTTTTCTTCATGGTTAGAAATATCACTTTTTGATATTTTGGGGGACTTGGGAAATTTTTTTGAAATGCTTGTGTTTTGGAGCTTACTTTCTAAAGTCTTATCTTTCATCATCTTGCTATCAGAAGTGCCTTTAAGATGCATATTTACAAAGCTCTCTTCTAGATCTTCAAGATCATCAGCAAAGTCTTTTCTGAGTTCTTTGGACTTGACATGAATGGTCTCTTCAATGCATGATGTTCTCTTGTTGTATACCCTATAAGCTCTAGACATAGAAGAGTATCCTAGGAAGATACCATCATCAAACTTTGGATCAAACTTGGCAAGTTTGTCCTTAGTGTTAAGAATAAAACATGATGAACCGAAGGTATGAAAATATGATATATTGAGTTTTCTTCCCTTCCATAGTTCATGAAGAGTTTTCTTATGAATTGGCCTAAGAAAGATTCTGTTTTGAACATAGCAAGAGGTATTAACAGCCTCTGCCTAAAAACCTTTTGACAAACCACTTTTTAACATCATAGTTCTAGCCATTTCTTGCAAGCTTCTATTTTTCCTTTCAGCTACCCCATTTTGTTAGGCAATTCTAGGTGCAGAAAACTCGTGAAGAATGCCATGTTTTTCACAAAATTCATTAAAAGCTTAATTCTCAAATTCTCCTCCATGATCATATCTGATAAAGCTAATTTGAGAATCTTTTCAATACAAACATGTTTTGCAAAAATTTTGAATCTTTCAAAAACCTCATCCTTAGAAGCTAGAAATATAACCCATGTAAATCTGGAGTAATCGTCTACTATAACAAGGCAATATCTCTTTCTAGCTAGACTAGAAGTCTTGATAGGACCTAAAAGATCCATATGTAAAAGCTCAAGTGGTTTAATGGTTAAAACCACATGCTTGTTATGCAAAAAAGCATTGGTTTGCTTGCTTTTCTCATAGAAGTCACAAGTTGAGTCCTTATCAAATATGATATTTGGAAGGCTTTTAACAAGCTCTTTCTAAGAAAACTCAGAAATAAGCTTCACATGAGCATGCCCAAGCTTCTTATGCCACAACCACTTATCATCTGTGAAAGATGCGAGACATTTTACATTTTGATCTTTCATATCATCCAAGGACAACACAAATGTATTATCATGCCTCTTTCAAGATAGAATTACTTGTTCTGATATGGGGCTTACTACTTTGCAATAATAAGCATTAAAAATAACATTAAAGCCTTGGTCACAAAACTTATTGATACTTAAAAGTTGTGAGCCAAACCATCAACAAGCAAGACATTAGAAATTTGATGAGAATCATCCTTACCAATATCTCCTATGCCTGTGACCTTAGCTTTACCTCCATCTGCAAATCTTACTGGTCCTGAATTCTTAGGTCGCAGATTTTTGAACCATTTTCTTGATCCAGACATGTGCCTTGAGCAGCCACTGTCCCGTACCATTTGTTTTCAAGTTCCACATGTGTCCTTAAGTAGACCTGTAATGAATACATTTTTTACTTTAGGCAGCCATATCTACATTGGTCCTCTGGAGTTAGTTTGAGAAGAAGGTTGTCTAACCTTTTTGACATACTTTCTTTTTATAAAGCATTTGTCAGGTGGATGTTTCTTCTTAAAACACATAGTACAGGGAATTTTTTTTCTTTTCTCTTTTGATGAGAGTTGACTTTCCTTTTTCTTCAAACTTTTCTTTATATCCTACTTCTATCATTTGAAAATATGGTCATTGACCTCCAAGCATCATATCAAGATTTTTTTGATTCATTTACCATTTTTTCAAGGTCATATTTAAGAAGTTTTGAAGTTCTTTCAAGCTCAAAAATGACTTTCTGAGCATTTTTATTTTTGTTTGCAACTTCAGAGTCTAAGGCTATGAGTTTTATATTTAAAACATAGTTTTTTTTCTTTCACAACTTCTTTTTCAAGCCTTAGATTCTCAACTTTTGACTTAACCATTTTAAGTTCTAAAACAATTTTCTTGTATTCCTTCCTTTTTCAGACTGAGATTGTAACATCCTCCCAAGTACAACATCATCTTTAAGTCGTGACATCAGACTCGAGAGTTGTTACTTATAAATTAGCGGACCTTTCATAATTATCTATAGCCAGTTTGATTGATTTGCAAGATAACTATGTCGTAGTTCTATTGAAATATATATATATATATAGCAAGGAAAACCAAAACATTTATTTAATACAAGGTTAAGTACACCAGGGAAACTCTTCTATGAGCTTAACACATCCATTCTCTATTACATTTACATATATATAACCACAATACAGTTATGGTAAAATAAACACATCCACTACTAAACTACTGCAACTCCAGTATAGTTTTTCTTGTAGTGTCTTCACCGTTCTTTGGATTAACCCGAGACGATACTTTGAACACACAAAATAGGGGTGAGAATTTTATAATTCTCAGTAGGGCAACTCCCCCTAATACACAATCATAATGTCATCGCCATCGTCCCAGCCACTTCGGTTTATAAAAAAAGAGTGATCAAGTATTACATAATAACGGTTCATTTTTAAAGATCCAAATCATATTTCCGAAGTGGGTTGTTTTTAAGAATCAATCACTGTGTACACATTTATCACAAGCTCATAATCATAGTAAATAATGTCAATCAAAATGATTCGATATGATACAAATATGTATATACTAAATATAGGGAAATTATCTTTAATTGCCCTTGATAAATCGAAGAGAATCTCATCTATCTTTATTTTTCCTCAATAAGTTGAAAAGATCTCATTTTTCTCTCTATTTGCCCTCGACAAGTCGAAAGGATCTCATCCCTCTCTATTTGCCCTCGACAAGTTGAAAGGATCTCATATCTCTTTATTTGCCCTCAAAAGGATCTCATCTCTCTCTAATTTGCCCTCGACAAGTTGAAAGGATCTTATGTTTCTCTATTTGCCCTTGACAAGTCATAGGGGATCTCATGTTTCTTATTTATGGTTACAAAACTTAATTCAATATATCATTCACCTTGTGATTTCAATCATGCTTCATAAACCAATCTTTACTTCCTCTAGTATGCATTTATACATCACAAGTCACATGGCCAAATATTTAACATCAAGTATTCATGTCATACTAGAACCAAAATACCATTACATTATCACTTCAAGTCTTTGGTTCATTTCCAGCAAGTGGGCAGATTTTACACCATGGTAGCACAAATTTATTTGCACATCAAACAATCAATTTAGAGGCTATAAAAATTATTCAAGACACTTCAATGTGTCACCAAGGTCTTGTAAAATTTTCAGGGTAATTAGAGTTCTCTAACTATGTTAACAAAATTAAACAAATTTGGTGGTCAGAAACTATTCAACCTCAGCTCAAGAACCAAAATTCATAATTTTTAACCCTAGCAATTGAATCCAGAAAATTCTAAATAAAAATCCTGGTAAATCCTCAATATGTCTCTAATACCCTGTAAAACTTTCAAGTGATAATTCCATCATTTGATATGGTAACAAAATTAACAAAATTTACAGCTTTTGTTCCAACACTTCAGGCAGCATATGCTTAATTTCGGTTCTTGATTTTTATAAGGCAGTTTGACTCAAAATCAAAACCCAAGAAAATTCATGGGACTAGCTCAAGATGTTAGCTCCAACATATATTTTTTTCAACTCACGAAAATGTCCACAACAAGCCTAAAAAATTCGTGAACAAATACTGCCTGTACAAAAACCGAAATTCCAGCAACATGGCTCAAAATCTCTTTTAATAAAAATGATTTCTAACATCATCCAAACACTCCACCAAATTAAACACATCAATATCTATCTATCATCAATCAATAAATCCAGAATTTCCAGCCAAACCAATCAGAGAAATTAAAAATAAATTTTGAAAGAAAAGAGAACAAGTAAAGCCCTACTCTTGGGAGCTATTGTATCCTTGTCTCTAGCTTGTTCCAAGACGGAAATTCTTCACTCCAAAGCTCTTAAAATACACTCAAACCCTCCTCAAATCAGTGAAGGATGAGGTAGTAAGATAAGGTTTAGAGATTCTAATCGGTTATTTTTGTAGAGGTTGAAGTGTAGAACAATTTTGGTGAAGGAAGATTTTGATTTTATCAAGGTTTGGCTTAGGATTTTTGAGGTTGAAATCAAGGTTTTGATGAAAAAGGAAATGGATGTTTCTACTGTGTGGTTTCTGCCGAGGATAAAATGGCTTCTTGGAGAAGAAGAATTTGGTCATATATATCTTGTAAGAAATAATGTAATTGGTTAATCATAAAGCATAATTACTTTTCATTAAAGGAGCTTAATATCAATGGCTAAGATTTGATCTTTCATCCAAGATAAAATCTTAGCCATTCATTTGGCATTCAAAGTGATAGACTTCATAATTTTGCAGAGATTAACTAGCATTCGGTGTTAAAAATCACACACCGAAATTTTACCGAACGGGTAAAACAGTGTACCCAAGATATTAAACATTGCCTAAAAAATAATTTCAGGTATAAAATCTTTATTTCTACCTATTTCTAACCATAATCATATAATTTCTCAATTTCGGGCATCTCCGGGTCCCAATTCTAGGGTTTCGGCTATCGTGAACTCTGGGGCATAAGTTACTATTTATATTTTTTTTTTTACAAATCCATTGGATCGTCCTCATCATTGTTCAAACTATCAAATTTTTGAAATTATGACTAATAAACCTCAAATTAATTTTTAGACAATTTTTAGGGTGTTACCAAGATAGTGTGAAGAAAGAGTTTGAGAGTCTTCAAGAAACTCTTCATAAAAAGATAAACACTCATCGTGGGAAAGATTTGAGTCAGTATTGTTTGCCTCTGAATCATTGTTTGATAAATATCTTGCCATGAAGCATAGATTGGCAACATCCATATCTTCTTGATCTTCTGATTCCTCCCCATCTTCCTCTGATTCGCTCCAAGTAGCCAACATACCCTTCTTCTTTGGCATAAACCTTTTTCTGTGGGCCTTTAATTTTAGAACAATATGGTTTGAGATCACCTTTCTCTGCACAATGATAACAAATGGCTTCTTCAGACTTTGGCTTGCCTTTCTTGTCCTTTCTAAAATTGATCTCTTTTTTTCTTTGTTTTTCCTCTCTAGACTTTGGACATTTTTCTAACAAGCATGGAAAGTTCATTTCCATCTTCCTCATCTGATTCATCATCAGTCTCATCCTCTTTATCAAAGGCTTCAACAACTTTCATTGCCTTAGCTTTATATGGTTTTTGATGAGACGACTTGAGTGCCATGGACTTGCTCTTATTACTGGATTCCTATGCATTTCAGAGAGCACAACTTCATGAGTCTTAAGTGACCCAATAAGCACATCCAGGCCAAGGATTTGAAGATCTTTTGCTTCAGTGATGGCTGTGACCTTGGGCAGCCATTTGGATGGAAGGTTTCTCAAGATTTTTCTAACCATTTCTGAGTTAGAATATCTTTTACCAAGACCCTTTAGTTAGTTTATAATATGCATAAATCTTGTAGTCATTTCATCAATATTTTCTTGGTCTGATATTTTGAACAGTTCATATTGATGAACTAACACATTGATCTTAGTTTCTTTTACTTGATCAGTTCCTTCATGTAGCATATGTAGTTTATTGCATATTTCTTTTGCCATGTCACAAGCAATGATTTTGTTGTATTCAACTTTGCTTAGTGTACACGTGAGTAGGTATTTGGCTTTTGAGTTTAGTTGAACTCTAGCTTTCTGTTACTCTGGCCACCTACTACTTGGGATTTCTCTAGATACTGAGGGTGCATCATCAGTTCCTGGAGCTTCCTCCCTTGCAACATAATCTCCTTTTCGTATAATTTCCCACAAGTCAAGACTTGTGTACTTTATGAATAGCTCCATTCTGTCCCTCTAATAAGTATAACCTCCACCATCAGAAAAAGGTGATCTAATGATAGAGTGACCTTCGGCAATATGAATGTTTTGTGCCATTTGTTCCTTGAATCTTTTTCTTCTGCAGTCATTAGATTGCTTAACCCTTAAGAGGCCAAGCTCTGATGCCATTTGTAGGTAGAAAAACACATGAGAAGAATGGGTTGAATTATCACGACACAACTTGCACGTGACCGGCACGTGAGGAATCCTCATTCCCATGTAAGCCTCATGACCTCTGAGTACCTCTAAATGCATATTTTAATATTAAATCCTTTTATAAAATATCGTTTCATCTCTAATAAATCGTTGAATCTATGAAAACATGATCATCATCAATATCATATCATATTTCATTTTCAAACTCTAAATGTACCTCTGCAACACAAAATATATGAGTTGCTATCTATATAAAAATATGCATGAAACCTATAATCACGTAAATACAAAATTGTCACGACCTGATCTAGGAATGTGATCGACGCATGAGAAAATTCCATTCTCACGCAAGCCTCATAACCTGCTAACTATTTTTACATGCATGCTTTGTTCATAAAACCATTTGAAATAGAAAATCTTCTTTTCTACGTATATTTCACCTATTCCTTTTTAAACAGAAACCATAAACAGCATAGCTAACGTATCATAATTTAACTCAAAGTCCATATGTCTTCATATAATATGTTTGCTCCGTTTTCAAATAACTATGGAGCTAATACAAATAGGCTATAGGGACAAAATGCAAAACATGCTCTATGGCCAGGATCCTGCCTACATCTACATTGGAGTACTCTAAATCAAAATGACAACAAGGCTTACCAACTGAAGTCTAGTGCTACTGGCAGACGGGAGGTTCAGAAGAATATACAGCAACTACTTTATCTATAAAAATAGAGGAAAAAGAGAAGGGTGAGTTTTGTTACCAAAACTCAGTGAGTGAGTTCTCGCCCGAATCCTCTTCCATGGGACATCAAGAATAATGCATAGAATCATAATAACATCAATAATACATATAATTTTACATAGTCAAGTATGCATATATATATATATATATGAAAAACAAATTTGTTCAATTTACTTCTATCTCTGAAATCATATGGACTCGTAATATAGTAGCTTCTAGAGAAACAGAAATCTCTGCTTTGAGTACCTAGTTCCTAGTAAATAAGGGCCCCTAATTAAGATCTTAACGGTTCTCATGAATCGCGTCCCTCGTGAACTGATCTATCATATATATAAATTGCCCTTCGTGGGCCTTGGTACTAAGGTTAACGTTTGGTTCCAACCGTTAACTCGCTGGCTATTTCTCTATAGCTACCATCTGAACTAGCTAAATAAATCCATATAAATTTGAGAATCTTTAAAACCTTTTAGTTAATTGCCTAAATCATTTCACAAATTATCAAGCTTGTCATAGGCTAGGAAAACTCTATATCATATGCAATGACCCATTCCAGAATTTCAGTCAAACAATCATATAGGTTTCTAACAATCACATACTTCATCAATTCTATGTCAAATCAATATAACAAACATGGTCCCATGGATTTTGTCAAAAAATAGTTTCATGTTTTAAAACCAGGAGTTCTAAAACATATAAACCAACAGCAAACTCAAACTTCTTTTGCAGAAATCTCCAAAATCAATCAATAATTGATATCTTTATGAAAATAATTCTAATGCACAATATAGAGATCACTGGTGTAAACCCACTCACTTGGAAGGGTTGTAATAACAGGATTGACACTAACAGAACACTTGGAAGCAGGAACAACAGTAATATCTGATATAGAGGCAATAAAACTCTGAATAAACCTTAAATAGCTCAACTCTCTTTCTAACATAGAGAAATAACTCTTCTTCTTTGATGGACATATGGATAATCCCAAGAATCCTAGAGAATCAAGGAGAAAAGAGCAAAACCAAGAAAAGAACATACCTTAAAGCCTTAGAGGATGAAGATTCCAAGTTAAACTTGAAAGAATTGGAAGAAAAATGGAGTTTAAATGGAGATTTGATGAAGAAATGGGGTTGAGAGGTAAAGAAACTGTGGTTTCAGAGAGAAAATAAGGGTGAGGGTGTGTGGAATGCTCTGGAACCCGAAATGAGAGTTTTTATATTTCTGATGACCGTCTGGGGGGTCCCCTCTCTAGCTGCTGCATCGCCTTACTTTCTGATGACCACCTGGGCGGTGTCCTCATTTATTTTACTATCCATTAACTTTAAAACATAAATGTAAATAAGAAATATCCTCCATTTGAATTCAAATAACATATCAAAAAAAATCAAAATCCTAACCAATCAAAACCTAATTTTTGGGTTTTAGTTCAATTTTAGGAATTCTTACAATTTTATAAACTCATAAGCTAAAAATGAATTGTTTAAAGGTTTCATAAAATTCATTAAAAATCACTCTTCAACTTGTTTTTCTCTAAGAAATAATTACTGGGGCTTTTGATCCCATGAATGTAATTTTATTGTAGAGCTCTCAAAGGACATGTAGGGTCCAGACTTAGCAAAAATTCAGGACCCGAACGACAGGTTAGGGTGACTAGCACCCCTTTTTAGTTCGAAAAAATTTTCTAACCTTTTTCATTAAAATCTAGGGTATTACAAAAATAATCATGATAAATCAATGCAATCCATCTCTATGGTCCGGGACCCTGCCCATTTGTAACACCCCGATTTTTCTGTCTGAGGGAAATGACCAAAATGCCCCTGAGGTCATTTCCTGACCCGAATTCGAGGGTAACCAACTCGGTCCTTCTCGAAGGGTCAACTTAATGCTTGAAGGGGATTGAATGGCCTTTGAATGCTTCCGGAGGCGAAAACCTCGTTTTTCGCAGTTTCGGATCAAAATAACCAAAATACCCCTATAGCGTTTTACGCGGGTAAAGGTGCCGTTTGAGCCCGAAACTTTCCCCAGAGGTTTAAAAACATGTTTTCATGTGTCTAGAGGTCTCTGTTCAAGTCCCGATGGTCCCGGGCAGTTTTAGTACAAAATTATGGTTTTGCCCCTAGAATAGTGTTTTTGAGCTTAATGATGTAATTAAGCAAACCTAAGCAATATTAGGCTCTTAACGAAGATTAATTAATTTCCATAATTAATCTAGAGTAAAATAATTTATTAAAGTTGATTGGAACCTAAAATTGCTTAGATTAAACTTAAATCCCTTTTTAGAACTCAAGATTCCTAGTCTTGGAATCTTGAATAGTGTTTTCTCTCTCCAATTCCTTAAATTAAGGAAGTGTGTCTAGAGTTGTTTAGACTCTAAATTGAGGATCTAACTCACTAATGGTGCAAGACCACTCCTTAATTATGTCTAGACCACCCTAATTATCCATTTTCCTTACCTAAACACTTTCTTACAAATTCCTAATCTTAAGCATAATCAAATATACACCTAAACACAACTCTAAACCACAATTAAAATGCAAACACAACCACACATGGGCTGATGCATATTCGGCCGTCTCTCTCCTTTTACCACACATGTTGAATTGTTTCTCACTCAAAGAACCATGCTTGAGGCCATACCTTGAACCATACCTCACCATACTTTGAACCATACCTCACCATACCTCAAGACCACATTATCTCACCTCATGGAACTCATGGATGCCTCCAATTCTGCACCTCATGGCTGAAACCCCTTCAGCCCCTCACCCCCTCCATTTGCTTCATTTCTCTATAAATAGAATGCCTTGAGGAGCTTGCACCACTTTTAGATCATTTGCTAAGTTTAGGAACACTCAAAGCTTTTCTTTTCTCTCAAAGTTCTAGTGTTCTTCAAGTTCTTCAAAGTTCTTCATCATCTTCATCTTCTTCTTCCATCTTCAAGTTCATCACACCAAGTAGGGATTTTCTTTCAAGTACTTCTTTCTTTAAAGTTCTTGTTCTAGCTTTATGTTCATAGTTTCTCTTGGTTCTTTTTAGAACTTCTTTTCTTCTCCTTTTTCTTTCTCATTTTCGGCCATGGGCCTTGAAGTTCAAACAAATGAGAGCTTGATGATGTTCATCACTTGAAACAAACTCTAGAGTTTGATCCTTGTTCTTGAGCAAAAATGTTTCTAGTTTTTCCTTTCTTGAACTCTTGAGAACTCTATCTTTGGTAATGTTTCAAAATGGTTCTAAGGACTCAATGATGAGGTCTCATGATGTTGGTGTTAATATATCATCAAGATCATGGACCCTAGAGTTTTAAAATGTTCCTTTTCTTTCTTGAAAGTTTTGGCCATTTCCTTTTCTTTTACATGCAAAATGTTTTGATTTCTAAAAATGTTATGTTGAGTTCTAAGAACTCTAGACTTTACTTTATCTTGGGTTGATGAGTTTGGGTTGAGGTTTAAGTCCCTTTAAAGTCTTGTTAAGAACTCTAGAAAGATAAAATGAACTTGCATAATTTATTTTATGCTTGCATTTATATTTACGTTCTTGTTATGCACCTTTACTTTCAAGCTATCACCTAAGAACATAAAGATTAAAATGGAACTTGCATCATCACTTAATCTAATTCTCAAAGCCTTTCTATTTCGGCCTTAAAGTCGATTGTTGCTGGGCCTAGAGCACTAAAATAAAGAATTGAACTTGCATTGTCACCTAATTAATTTCTCGAATGCTTTTCTATTTCGGCCTTAAAGTCGATTGTTGTTGGGCCAAGAGCACTAAAATAAAGAATTGAACCTTGCATCTTTACTTTCAAGCTTGCACGTTTAAAGTTTATGCCTCGCATATTTACTTTCAAGCTTGCACGTTTAAGTTTATGCCTTGCATATTTATCTTACGTCATCACTTTATTTTGTAAGCAAAGATTAAAAATGAAAAGCATGAGCACGTTTATTTTGTGTCATAACTTAAGAACCTAGAGCTCAAAGACTTGCCCATTTCATTCCAAGTTAAAGTTTAATGCGAAACCATTCTTGAGTGCATGTTTCGGCCAAGTAGTGATGATGGACTTGCAATAAGTTTTCATCTAGCTACAAGGACCAATAGTCTATGTTCTAAGTTTTCCTTAAAGCTTTACAAATCTTTTCAAGGTTATGTTGTCATGAGATATGACTTTATTCCCTTTTAGAAGATGAAATATATTTTGGTCATTGACCTAAGGCTTCTCTTAGCCTCTTGATGAATTAAAATGGTTTCCAAAGAGTTTTAGAAATTCTAAATTGATTCCAAGAGAAACTAGTTAACTTATGTACCTAGAAATGTCAATTTAAATCCTTTACTGAAACTAAATGTTTTCGGTTCTGATATGATAAGTGTGATGCTGTATGATGATGTTTTGATGTGTTAGAATGTGTGAAAATATCATATGATGATGTAAAAATGATTCTATGCATAATAGGTAAGAAACTAGCTAACTAGAAATACCGTAAAACTAGAATTTAACATAGTTTTGACCCATTTGTTTTTGGAACCTATCCAAACTGTTTTAGTGGGAGAACAATCAGATTAGGATTGTTTAGACATGAAAAACTTGGTAACATTTGGATTAGAATTGAATTTTAGCACCTATAGGGAAACTAGTAACTAGAAAACCGTAAAAATGTAAATGTAGAACTCTTAGAACATTTAGTTTTCTAGATTCTGTCCAGCAACATTACAACATGATAAGCGTGATCTATAATTAGTTCTTAAGCATAGGAATGTTTCATAATTGATTTAGATTTAATTTATAGCGCCTTAGGCGAAGACAGAACCGAAAAAGGGTCTAAAACGTAAGTTCTAGAACCCCGTAACCACAAGTTAGAAATTCTGCCCTATGCTTTTCAGATTTGAGTATGAATATGAGAATAAGGAATGATGATTAATTATGAGCCCTTAGGTGCATAAAATATGAATGACAGATGTTAGAGAACTATATCTCAAGATTAAGACCCGTAAGGGTCAAGGCATAAGCTACCGTAAAGGTAAGCGTTTGAATGTTCTATGATAATGCACGTGGTATGTAAATGATGATGATGTTATTCATATGAGGAATTCATGAGGATATATGTTTTATAACGAGAACAACTTGAGCATGTGATCTCTGATGAGAGTGTATAGTATTGATGTGTTGATGCTCCCGCCATGATGCGTTATGTAAAATTATGATATTATGATGCTTACGATGCATACGATGAATATGATGCCTTATGTTGATGTTGAATGACTATGCATGCTCTATATGTTTCGTGGCATAAAGCAAGTTTGAAGGAAATCCGGTGTATGCCGTTACTGTTGCCAATTTCCCATCAAACTTGAGAATTTGAGAAAAGTTTGTGAAAACTCCTGGTGACACCGGTTCGCCGAGCACCCGGGAAAGGTTCTGGTGACACCAGGCTCGGCCGAGCACCCTGCAACAGATGTGACAGAACACTGAGACGCATTTCTCCCGCTACGGTGGGGAGGAAACAAATCTGTGAGGGTATTGACATTGAGCTTGCCAAAGCGGACAATTCACTGTGTACTAGATATCAATAGAGCGTTTCAAAGAAGGAAATGATCCTAAGATAGGTGATCCAAGAAAGTTATGTAAACCCCCTCTATTAGCCCATATTAAATCTAGTGATGACTAGTTAGGATTGAGCTCATTCCTAGGCGATAGGTGAGATGTAGTTTGGTGACCAGATTATCGCCGGGCTGGTGAATCGGTTGGACTTTTGGTGGATATGTTAAGAGGGTGGTCTTTAAGAAAAAGAACTTAAGAGTTTTACTTATGAGAAAGATGTCACATGAAAAGTACTATGGCTTTTTATGCCACATATATGATTTATGTTTCCTTATGATTTGCCCAAGTATTACGACTTTCGTGTTAATGTGCATATGGTATTGTCATGCATTTATCAAATTTCTGTTGTATTCATGCCATTAAGACTCATACTAAAAGACACCTGTAACACCCTAGTAATTAACCAGATACACCTAGGTTGAATCTGATTAATGACTAGACTTTACTCCTTGCTTTGGTTCTTTCTTCATAATTTGAAAATACTTAGTGAAATTACGAGCCATTTTTTTTTTAAACACATAATTGAAAACGTGAGCCGAGTACAACGTGAACGAGTAAGCGGGGTATAATAAGACGTTTAGGAATATATCACATCATATCACTTAGGCTCCATCATATAATATCCATAAGCACATTATAGCATATATTTACATACAATAACCTCACTCAAAGGGTGGGTTATGTTCATACATCATTATCTTATGCAAACCCATAAAAGAAAATATACTTAAGGAAATACATGCCCCTAAACTAGATAACTCCATAAGCCGGGCAGGTTATCCTAAACCTAGGGTGCATCATCACAGATAAATCTACTAAGAACCTTCTATGGCCATCGTCCCGAAATGGGGAATAAATCCGATCCATCGATGAGCTCCTCGGAGGAACACACGAGATGCACCAGTCAGTCGCATGGACGGCCTTCTCGCTAACCTCGGCTGAACAACTGCTTTCCTCACTACCCTCTCTTACACGCAGGGAGTAGGAGCAGAGCTCTCAGAATATACATGAGTAGGAGTGTCCTCTGAAGGATCAGTTTGAATATCTCGCCTCGGGAACATACTGAAATCCATGGACACAGATGAAGCGGGATAAGAACGTAACATCCTTTCATCAAGTGGACGTGCATGTTCGAAAACCATTTCATCGCCATAGGGAGAAGTAGGAGAAAATCGATAACTAGGGACAGGATGTGCAAATGGACGACCTATGTAAATAAAAACACGAATCACAAGACCTCCCTTCAAAATGATACGAGCGATGCAATCTGATCATAGTGGAATTCCCAAGTAGGGGTATCAACGAACAGACGAATGTCGCCATTTGAATCTGGAGACAATGACGGAAATAAAGAAAAGGAGTGAGAATCTTGCTAAAGAATTCTCAAAGAGGGTACCTCCTTCTATAGTGTCATCATCAAAGTCCCCAGGAACCTCGGGATTATTCTAAAATAGTGAGCATGCAAAGATTCATTTTAAGTTCGGACAAATACTTAACCGAGGTTCGTCAATTTTTAATTATGCGTCATATAATGCATCTTATTCTTAACATGTCATATTTACAATGAACATTTCCTTTATCATTACATCATATTCCTCATCATCATTATCAAAATAACATGCATAAAAGAACGTCATATAATATTAGCTACACATGGACACAAAGGCATATATTTCATTTCTTTAGTGCCTTTGGTGACTTAAAATCTTATCATCATCATTATTTTCCTTCGGCCACCCTATACTCCACCCTTTTGGGAGTAATTTAGGTTATGAGCTCATACTTTACTAGTTGTCACTAGCATATACTTATCCCTTTTGATAAGCTAAAGTCCCGACTCTACCCTTTTGAGAGAACGGGTTAGGGGGCTAAAATCACCTTTTCTCCACCTATAGTCTGACCGTTCCAAAGGATCATTTTCTTATAAGTTTAAGTCACCATTAAATCTTTGCATGTTATATCATAATACAATTCATAAACATCATAACATTTTCTCATTTATAGTCTTAAGCTAGAATAATATATATCAACTGTAATCATGCATATGGGAGATTCTCAGAAAGAGAGGTGGGTCACAATGGACACGCTTAAATACCAAGTCTTTCCTTAGCCAGAACCTTTCCAAATTACATTTTTACAATGATACACTTTCTTCTAGCAACAAAGGTAAATTTTACATAAGAAAGAACATTTCATGTACAAGCATTCTCATTATTTGCAACAAAGAACTATAACATGCAAGCCAGAAATCATTCAATGATATCAAGTACTTAATAAGCATCCAATCCTTACATAGAATTATCAATTATAGAACTAATTAGTTACTAAACCAATTATGAATCATTCTCTTAACAATAAACCATAATTATCACAACTTCAATCATATCAAATCATTATCACACATTGATACTAA
Organism: Dalbergia cochinchinensis; assembly: GCA_031216125.1. Classification (NCBI taxonomy): domain Eukaryota; kingdom Viridiplantae; phylum Streptophyta; class Magnoliopsida; order Fabales; family Fabaceae; genus Dalbergia; species Dalbergia cochinchinensis. The sequence goes on along the minus strand of CM062375.1, from coordinate 25,269,814 downwards.
ACTCAGATCGCTGGCGAATCATGAACCTCATGCAATTACATAGAATCATATTTTAAGTGCATATAAAATACTAGTTCCCCGTAAAATCCTTGCAAAGCCTTAAAACTCATTTAGAAACTAGTTCTTTGTCAAATTTGGGAGGATCTTCACAATTAAAATTCTCACTTAAGATAAAAGGAGTAAGTCTTGAGCTTTAGAGATTTAGGTGACATCTTAGAATTATAAACATGCTATGCAACCTTATTTTAATCTTATCTTTATAAGGTGATAGCTTGGAATTATAAACATGATATGCAATTCCATTTCTTTATCTTTAAGATTTAAGGTGATGACTTGAAAATTAAACATGATGCAAGAACTTGAAATATAAACATGATACAAGAAATCGGAGCGGCGTAATCCGCACAGACCAAAGAGAGGAGAAGAGAATATTAAGAAACCTGAGCGGCGGTAGTCCGCGACAGGACCATAGAGAGGGAGAAGAAAATATTAAGAAACCGGAGTGGAGGTAGTCCGCACAGGACCAGAAGAGGGAGAAGAGAATATTATTATTACATCTTTTTAAGCTCCAATCTCAAGACTTTTTAAAGAATAAATTCTTTAACTCCAATAATCATATTTCTTTGCTTGTGATATATGGGCAAGTCTTTGAGCTCTAGGATCTTTAGGTGATGGCATAAAATAAACATGCCATGCTGATTCTTTTAGCCATTATAAAATATAGTGAGAGCATAAATTAAATATGAGATGCAACCTCTTTATTATCTTGAAAGATTAAGTGATGACTTGAAACATAAACATGAAATACAAGCTTGGAATTTAAACATGAGAAATGCAAGTTCATTTATTCATTCTTGAAAATTTAGTGATGACATAGAAGGTAAACATGGTTATGCAAAGCATAAACTTAATCATGGATGCAAATTCATTTTGTTTCTTTACTAGAGCTCCTTCAAGACTTTAAAAGAATTATAAATTCAACCCAATACATATCTTAACAAGAAATAAAACATAAAAGGAAAAAAATACATCTTTCAAGTTCTAAACTAAAAATCTTTATTTTAGCATCATAAAGCATTATTCTTTAAGGTTTTGCATCAAGTGGAATTTTCAAGCTTTAGAGGCCTAACTTGTGATGGATTTACAACCCACCCTCAAGGTCCTCATCATCAAGCCATCATCTTAGTTCCACCTAGGCCATATGGTTGAATTGGTTAAAGAAAAATTGAAGAGGAAACCAAAATGAAAAGCTAAGGCAAGTTCATAATTTCATCATTTTGAGCTAAAAACACAACTCCTCAAAGCATAGAAATAAATTTAGAAACTACTCCCTACCTAATCTGAGTTGAAGAAGAGGAAGAGAACTTGGTTTCTTGAAGTGAAATGAAACAAAATCTCTTTGAAAAAATTGAAGAAAGAATTCAGCCAAAGAGGAGGAAGAAAGAAAGTTTTTGGTGCTCCTAAAAACTAGTTATGAACCAAGCATTCCAAGACCACTCAAGCAAGCCTATTTATAGAAGATTTTGAGGCTTCTAATTGGCCAAAATGATGAGGTAGTGGACGGAATTTTGCAGGAGAAATAAGGGAGGAAAAATCATTTTAGACAAAGTTGTATGAAATTAAGGAATTATGTCTCTTATGGTGACATTTTGGCATTTTGTTTTAGTGCAACTTTTGGCAATAATTCAGCTGCATAATGGCATCAATAATTTCGTCCATTACAGCCCAAAGAAGTGAAATTTGTGTGTTCCATGCATTATTTAGGTGTAGGCAAGGTATTCATGTAATTTAGAGAATTTACTGCTAAGGGTTTAAGTGAATTAGTAAGCAATTTGGGTGTTTTTGAGCAATTTTGGGTTCTAATCAATCTAAATACATAATTTTGACTCTAGATTAATATTTAGAATTTAATAAGCTTTAATTTGAGCCTAATATTGCTTAGGTTTCAGATATCTGAATCAAAAATCCCGAAATTCGCAAAAGCGCCCAAAACAGGGCAAAATCGTACTTTCACTTAAAAATTGCCCGAGGCCACCCGAGCTTAACCAATGGTTAATCATGGCTTAAAAACACATTTTAAAACATTTTAGTGAGGTTCGGGCTCGGCATGCACATCGGAGTTAAACAAACATAGGGCGTTTTGGTCATTTCGCCTGGCGGAACTCAAAATTGAGATCCTTCTGCTCTATTAACACACATAACACAAACAATCCCTTATTATCCTCAAAATATCCCCTTGAGAATAGGTGGGGCCCATGATCCTCATTTTCTGAGTAAAATAACTTCAGGGGCATTTTGGTCATTTTATACGTACAGAAATTCGGGATTTGCGACTCTCGCATGAATCGTTCCTAACCTCTCTTCTAATGTTATATTCCTTTATTGAGGATTGTTCGGCCTCAAATCTTATGTAATAATTACCTACGGTAATTCGGTAATTGAGTAATTTCTAATGACAGTAAAAATTACAGTAAAAATTGGGGCGTTACAACACCCACTTCGGATAATTAGATTTGGAAAGCTTAAAACCGAACCTTATGCATGTACGCCTTTTTCATATCTAAAATCGAGGTGGCTGGGGACGACGATGATGACACTCGTGTTAGAGTCGGGAATCCCTACTGAGAATCTTGAATAAGTTTCTCATCCCTTCCTTATCTTCCGTGTTGTCTCTAGATGAGGATTACAATGAGGTTCGTGACTTCTTCTAAGGCTCGTGCTCAAGGGTCACACCAACAAATGGAGTAGAGGATCGCCGCGGACGCGTAGGCAGTTTAGCTTTTGAATTGATACTCATCCAACCTCACAGGTGGATAAGCATCACTTCATATAAATAGGCATATTTTGGTGTAAATAATGGTACAATGATGCTAGTAATTTATGTATTTATGAAGGAGTGACGATATTATGATTGTTATGAATGATGTTATGTTTCATATTTATGAATGGTGTGATTACTTTTCTTGCACGAGGTGGTTATGACAAACGTTAGGTTAGCGCGCGGCTCGTTTTGTTTTTCAAGTTTCGAAAAAGAAAAATTTATTCGTATCTTCTACTAAGTATTTTAATGAAAGGTTTTGAAAAATGAGACTAAAAGAGTAATAGACTAATGATTAACCTAAATATGTTCTAGAGTTTTGGGTTAAAAATTAGGATGTTACACCATCATGTACACTGCCATCATAAAATTCATTAAAAATCACTCTTCAACTTGTTTTTCTCTAGGAAATAATTACTGGGACTTTTGATCCCATGAATGTAATTTTATTATAGAGCTCTCTAAGGAAGTGTAAGGTCCAAACTTAGCAAAAGTTCAAGACCCGAACGACAGGTAAGGGTGACTAGTACCCCTTTTTTGTTCGAAAAAATTTTCTAACCCTTTTCATTAAAATATAGGGCATTACAAAAATAATCATGATAAATCAATGCAATCCATCTCTATGGTCCGGGACCCTGCCCGTCATGTACGCTGGAGCACTCTATCTCTAAACAAAATGCTATAGAGTACTTCACTCCAAAGTGAAGCTCACCAACTAGAACTCTCTCTATTGCTGGGGAGGAGGTGGATGGGAAGGACTTGCAGCAGCTAACATATCTGTAATAGAAAAGGGAGATGGATGAGTTTCATCTAAAACTTAGTGAGTAGACCCTCACCCATAACCTACTCATGGGACAACAACAAACATTAGAGAAAGAATATCATATTTAAACATCAATACTAGTTAATGCATTAGCTTTGAAATCATATTCATAGGAATAAAGAAAATAGCTCTAAAACTTATATTCTTTGAAAATTATAAAACCACAGTACTCTAATAAAGAAATAGGAATCTCTGGTTATGCCCAATTCATGTGACATAACAAAATCGCTAGTTATGTATGTTAACCATGGCATAACAAAGTCTCTTAATGTCAAGGGCACCTAACTAGGTCCTATTTCTGATTTCTCTGGCCCTGGGGGCAACTTAGTATACCAAGGTTAATAGAATAATTGTCGTCAACTCACGGTCTGTTTCTCTATAGCTACCATATGCTCTCTCGGTCATAAAATACTTATTTCTCTAAAACTTTCTCATATGCTTACTCTGGAAATCATCATAATATTTCACAAATCTCTAAACATAATCATATCTATACTCTAACTCTTTAATCAAATTACTTTATCAATAATAGTCTCATGAGTTTACATTTTAAAACATAACTTTCATGCTCGAGTGAAAAAGTCATCATTTCAATAAATATATTAAACTAATCAGGGTCTCTAATCTCTTTGAATATTTTCTAAAATCATGCAATCATGTTATAATTTAAGGAAATTAACTCTAATGACCAACGTAAAGGTCATAAGCTCCGAGCCCACTCACCTCAAGGGGAGGAAGTGATGGCGTTAACACCAACGGAGCTCCGGAAAGGAGGAATGGCACCAACATCTACCACTGAAGCCATAAAACTTAAGATTAGACTCTAATAACCACTAGATTACTCAAATATAACTCTAACAATATTAGGGGAGCACTCTCACTTAACAACAATGGAGACAAACAACAAGCCATTCACCAAGATATGAAATAAGAAGGAAAGGAATAACAAAACCCATGAAATCTTACCTTTGGTAGGAAGAAATATTGGAGTTAGATTGAGTGAGGAGGAGAGGAAGGTTTGGTGAACAAGAAATATTGGGTTTGGTGAACAAAAATCCTGACTACTCATTAAACGAGACTGCATTGTTTTGCAATGTGCTGACATTGGGCCCACATGCGAGCCTAAAGAAGTAGCCACTTGCTGCAGCGAGTCTGTTCTGCATAATTCTGCAGCAACAACACCCAACTTGCGTTCTATGACTTTCCGCCTATTCGGGGCTTTCCCGATAACACGGGTGGGTCACAGGGGACCCTAGGGCAGTAGGAAACTTATCTGCTGCCACATATACACCGAATACCACATGAATCATGTTTGAACTTTTCTTCCTCCATTGAAGATCTAAAAAACTTGATTGAAAATGCTATCAAGTTGAACTTGTAGCACAGTGGAAAATAGTGTTAAAAACCTCAAAAAGTGAACTGTCTGAACTTGAGCAAATAATGAAAATGTATATTAGCCTTTTCAAAACTAAAACTAAAACAATAACAAATATGGAAATAAATAGAGATAAAGGAAAGAGAATAACTAACATAGGGGATTTTATACTGGTTCAGCCAACCTGCCTACATCCAGTTCTCAACAACCATTGAGTTTCACCAACTCTTTCTCTAACCAGAGAAAGAACAAAAATAGTCTTTTCAGCATCCTCAAGCTATGTCCAGTGGCCAGTAAACAAACCCTACTGTCACACTAAGTAGTTATTCAACAACCTTTTCAAGCTGAAATTGTGAGCAATAAAGAACTCTTTTATAGTCACATTGCAAGTAATATTTAATAAGCCTTTTCAAGCTATCTTACACTAATCACTTTCAGATCAAAGATACAAAGGTTATATGTTTGGGTTGCCTAAACTAACCTGCACTCAAGATTTCTTTGGATATACAATGTAAAAAACTTTGAAAATCTTGAATGACTTCTTTCTAGATTTTCTTCCTTGGAAGAATGCATGATCTATGAAGTGTAGAAAGAAAATTAATGTACAAGGAAATTATTTACAAATAGTGAAGAATAAACAGATGAAGGGAAAACTTAGCAGCGTTTTAGCTCTATATTTCAACGTTAAGTCTTATCAATTTGAGGAGGACAACATCTCTATTTATAGAGGTCATTCCTTAAGATCGTTGCCTTGAATAAGATCTTCCGGGGACACGTGTTAATCATCCATTTGTGTCTTGGAAAGATATGTTAGCTCCAAAACCCTTTACGCTTATTTATTTTGAATGACAACAAAACCAATTTAAAGAAAATATTCTAAAAAATGTCTAATTTTTTCCTTGAGTTTCTTGACAAAGCATAACAGGCTTTTTCGGATTGCATAATATGCACTTGAAATGAAAATAATTTCACTACACATGTACAAACATGTTTTATCTCATGAAAAGAGATTGTGCCTAAAAGAAAGTGAATGTTATATCGTACAAAGTAGGCATACATGCCTCACAATTGAAAGAAAATCAAATCAAGAATAAGAAACTAAGGTAAGGGTCTTCAGAAAGTAGCACTAGACTTCAGAAAGTGCACTTGAAAGGAAGATATAAAATAATCTATGAAGTCAAAGTGATCTACTATCTTCAAACATCTCTCTAGTAAAGTTTGAAGCATCAACAAACAATGTTTGAAGACATGGAGATTCATTCTTCATCAAAGAAATGATACCGAAGTTCAGAAAGCTTACTCTTAGTCAAACAATGTTCTCAACAAAAGAGAAGGAGGGAAAATTTTGAAATTCAAAATTTAAATTTGCATTTGAAAAAGTCACATCCGAGTGTCAGAACCAGTCAATCATCTCTTCTACCTTAGAAGTCAATTATCAAAATGTTCTAGAAGAAAGATTTCAGAAACTATGGATTAGAAAGTAAGAAGTAGTTTTTGAAGAATATCAAAAACCTCTTCTTTTGCAATGGCTTCTGCAAGCTGATCCGATAAGTAGAAAGGCTACACTTCTAGACCATCTTTTTATTAGGTCCAAAACCCTATGTTCTCATGTGTTTTGAATGACAACAAAACCAATTCAAAGAAAATACTTTGAAGAACATCTCATATTTCTCTTGAGTTTCTTGTAAGTTTATGACAGGTATCTATTATTTAGCAAGACCAAGGCTTACACAAATGAGTATATATATTTCACTATGCATGCGTAAACATGTTACAAGATTTGTTATGAAATAGAAGTGAAATTATATCCTTATCCAAGCTTTTGATGGCTAACGATGTGAATAAGTTTGCAATGCTACAAGAAACCAAGGAAAGAGACTTTAGAAAGTAGCACGGGACATCAAAAAGCACACTCAAGATGAAGAAATCAGAATATGTCCACATGCAATGTGTTACATAATCTTCAATCATCATAATCGCAAAGAAATTGTCATTAAGAAGTTTTGATTGAAGATCAAAAGTTTGAAAAATCATCAAGGAATCTATTACGTACTTCAAAAAGCTCACATTTGTGTGAAGCAAAGAATGTCACAAGAAAGGGAGGGAAATTTGAAATTTGAATTTCAAACAATCAAGTCAAACCCAGTTTCAAACCGGTACGTTATCTCTTCTATCTATATGATCAATCACCCTGGCTTCATGAAGGAGGAGTTTAGAAAGCAAGGTCAGAAAGTAGAAAAGTGATTTTTGAAGGAAGATAAAAAATCTCATATTTACAACAACTTTTGGAACGATGTGACATGTTATGTCCACCTCTTTTCTAGCTATTCTTTTCAAGACACAACTGATGTTCAACCCTTGTCACTTGAGAAACTGATCTATGGCAATGGTCACAAAGAAAGACCTTTATAAAAAGATATGCTAAGCTTGAAGACAAATGAGAGATTTGAAGATTCAAGAGAGGAAACTCTACAAAAATCTCTTCCCACTTTCTGGAATATTCAATCTTTATCATGTAATCAGTTTTATCCTTGAAGTGTAAACAAAATCTTCCTTCTACATTCTTAATTATGCTCTTCCTTGGAAGAAATAGAAGAAAAAAGTTATTCAAGTTTTTCCCAGGAACTTTTTTGTATATGTTAAGGAAACTTGAGTGTAGATTAGTTTGAGTGGCAACCCAAACACAAACATTTATATTCTTGATCCATTAGTGATCAGTGTGAGACATAGCTTAGAGAGGCTAAGGTAAAACTACTTTCAACATGATAGTAGAGGTTGTTACTGTTCACGGGTTAGCTTGGAGAGGCTACTACAAGGCTATTCATGTCAGCTTGGAGAAGCTAGTACAAGACTACTCATGTTAGCTTGGAAAGGCAAGTATAATACTACTTTCAACGTGACAGTAAGCGTGGCTACTTATCACAGGTTACCTTGGAGAGGCTAGTACAAGACTACTCATGTTAGCTTGGAGAGGCTAGTACAGAACTACTCAAATCTATGGCAACAGGTGATTTCTGAAGCCCACGAATGATAGCTTGGGAAAGCTAATGTAAAGACTATCCATCTTTACTTTCTCAGGTTGAGAAAGTTGTTGTTATAATGAAGTCTCAACAGTTATTGAATATTGGATATAGGTAGATTGGTCGAACCAATATAAGATCCCTTGTGTCTTATCTTTCTCTCTCTGATCTCCTTTTTATTTATCTTTGTTAGATCTTCTTACTAGTGATCATATATATATATATATATATATATATTGCTTTCTGTTTCTTCTTTTTAATAAAGAGCATTTATTTAACAAGGTTCAGAAACCTACTTTCTGAAGCAATTAACTATGTTTTCGCTACACTTCAAGTTTTACACTTGATTATTGTTATTTTCTGAAGCTTTAGAAAATGAGAAAAAGGATCAACGCATGATTCAACCCCCTTTCTCGTGCACATCTTCACATACACTTTCCAAGACACAAACGGATGATCAACACCTGTCCCTAAAAGATCTGATTCAAGGCAATAATCTCAAGGAAAGATCTATATAAATAGAGATGCTATGCTCCTCAAATACACAGAACTTAACGTTGAAAAATAGAGCTGAAACGCTATCAAGTTTTCCTGTCATCTATTTATTCTTCTCTATTTGAAAATCATTTCCTTGTACATTGAATCTTCTTTCTACACTTCATAGATCATATGCACTTCCAAGGAAGAAATTCTAGAAAGAAGTCATTCAAGATTCTCTAAGTTCTTTTTATTGTATATCCAAAGAAATCTTGAGTGTAGGTTAGTTTGAATGGCAACACAAACACATAACCTTTGTATCCTTGATCCAAAAGTGATCAGTGTGAGATAGCTTGAAGAGGCTTATTAAAGACTATTTGTAACATGACTGTAAAGAGTTCTTTACTACTCACGGTTTCAGCTTGAAGAGGTTGTTGAATAACTACTTAGTGTGCGACAATAGGGGTTGTCTACTGGTCATTGGACATAGCTTGAGAAGGCTACTGAAAAAACTATCTTTACTCTTTCTTTGGTTGGAAGAAGAGGTAGTGCAACTCAACGGTTGTTGAGAACTGGATGTAGGCAGGTTAGCCAAACCAGTATAAAATTTCTTACGTTGGTTCTTCTCTTTTCCTTTATTTCCATTTATTTCTACATCTATTATTGTTTTAGCTTTTGTTTTGAAAAGGCTAATATATATTTTCTTTATTTGCACAAGTTCATAAAGTTCACTTTCTAAAACTTTAATGCTAATTTCTGCTGTGTTAAAAGTTCAACTTGATAGCCTTTTCGATGAAGTTTTTCAGATCTTCAGTGGGAGAAGAAAAGTTCAAACACAATTCAACGCCCTTCTCGTGTGTTTTTCTACCTACAAGATAGTCTAGAAGTGTAGCCTTTCCACTTGTTAGATTAGTTTGCAGAAGCCGTTGTGAGAGAAGAGGTTTCTGATGCTTTTTAAAAACTACTTCTTACTTTCTAAACCATGGTTTCTGAAATCTTTCTTGTAGAACATTTTGATAGTTGACTTCTAAGGCAGAAAAGATGATTGACCGGTTCTGACACTGGGATATGACTTTTCCAAAAGAAATTTCAAATTTTGAAATTCAAAATTTTCCCTCATTCTTCTTGTTGAAAGCATTTATTCATTGAGATTAAGCTTTCTGAACTTCAGTATTGTTTCCTTGATGAAGAATGAGTCTTCGTGTCTTCAAACATTGTTCGTTGATACTTCAAACTTTATGAGAGAAATGATTGGAGATAGTAGATCACTCTGACCTCATAGATTATTTGATATCTCCCTTTTATCACTTTGACTTCATAGATTATTTGATATCTCCCTTTCAAGCGTACTTTCTAAAGTCCAGTGCTATTTTCTGAAGACTCTTGCCTTGGTTTCTTGTTCGTGATTTGATTTTCTTTCAACCGTGAGGATGTATGTCTACTTTGTACGATATAATATTCACTTTCTTTTAGACACAATCTCTTTTCATGAGATAAAATATGTTTGCACATGTAAAGTGATATTATTTTCGTTTCAAGTGCATATTATGCAATCCGAAAAAGCCTGTTAAGGTTTGTCAAGAAATTCAAAGAAAATATTAGACATTCTTCAGAATATTTTCTTTAAATTGTCTTTGTTGTCATTCAAAAGAAATAAGTGCATAGCGTTCTGGAGCTAGCATAACAAAGCCCAAACCATGGAACATGAAAAGGAAAGGGAAAAGATGATAAAAACCACAAAAAGTCTTACCTTCAATCTTGAAAGTAGAAGGAATGGTGTAGGAATAAGAGAGGTGGAGAAGAAGGTTGTGAGGAGTGGTAGGTCTTGGTTTCTATAATGAAACCTGAGCATTGGGGGTGTTTATAATGTTAGGGCCTCACTAAATGAAACTATGTCATTTTGCACTGTGCTAACATCGGGCCCGCTCACTACAACGAGCCTGTTCTGTATAATCTTGTAAAACCTGCACTTTAATATGGTTTCCTACATTCGAGGCTTTCTTGGCTATACGGCTGGGTCTCATAGGGCCATACGGAACTTGTTTACTGACACGTGTACACCGGGTATTACAATATTAGTGGTGCAGTGAGATTAAATTTCTACCCTTTCTTAATTGTAATCAAACTCTCGAACTCAAATCTCTTTTGAGGACTAGTTTTTATCCAACCAAAAGATCTTAAAATTTTCCCAAAATTAAATCAATGGCAACTCTGTTTTTTAAATTTATTTTTCAATAAATTAAGTTTTTGTTGTCATTTTTGTTATGGCACTCTCTAAGGATATTGTAACAAACATGAACGAGCAAAATATGTGATGCCACTAGTTAATGATGCTAAGTTACTAATGGAGCCAAAAATTAAATATTAAAAAAATTCACTAGAAATCAAGAAAATTTTTAAAACATTAAAATTAAAATAATCTTTATTTAGAATAATTAAAAAAAAAGACAAAACTCTATTTAGTTCCTCTAAAATTTCGACTCAGAAAAATTGGTCTTTGTAAAAAGATAAAAAAACTCTCAAATTAGTTTTTACAAAATTGATTCGTTGGACAAATTGGTCCATGAATGAAAAAACTTTCAAATCAGTCATCCAAAATTGAAAAATCAGACAAATTGATTTCGGCTCATAAAATTGAATAATCTAACAAATTAGTTCCTCTATTAAGTTAGGCTAGGGGGACTGATTTGTCCAACAATTCATTTTTGTAAATACTAATTTTGAATTTTTTTATAAGGACTAATTTATCTAATTTTTCAATTTTTTTGTAAAGAATAATTTGAGAGTTTTGATTTTATTTTCTTTACAACGATCAATTTATGTGATATAAAACTTTAGCAGGGTTGAAATTGAGGTTTTGTCAAAGATATATATAAGCCAATACATAGCGATGATCGTCTCTTTTTTCCATGAAAAACAAAAAACTTTCTACCTATTATCTTCTAACATTTACGGTAGTTACTAGCTATTATTAGATATTCAAAAATATTATTTGTACATTAAAGAGAGTGAGTATTTTATAAGATGTGATGGATTATTAGTAGATGATTAAGAGTTAGCATCATATTCAATAATGATAGGTGGCACTTAAATACAAATAATACGATGGTAGTTAGATAGACGTCGGTATCCATTGGCCAGGAATTCTTGGTTATGGCTATTTAGTATTTAATATTTAATATTTAATATATAGTATCTGATTAGAAAACCAAAACCTCAATAGGCAGTCACCAAAGACAATGGGAGCCATCGCCATGAATTCTGTTCTTTCAATCATCCTGCTTGGTCTTATCATCAAAGGTATGCTAATGGTTCCCGGCGAATTTTCGGTTTTCTCTTCTCTCGTTCCACTTTCTTATCCAGACTACTCTGGTTTAACCTTGAAAATTCCAGGGTGTTGTAACTGCTCTTTGAGCAACATCAATATTGGCACGACGAGAAGTGAAAGAGAAATACAGGGAAAGCCTGAGTGGAACGTCACTGTAATCAACAACTGCTCCTGTGCACAGAGCCAGATTGTGTTGGCTTGCAAAGGGTTTCAGACTGCAGAGAGTATTGACCCATCGATTCTTTCCAAGGAAGGTGATAGCTGCCTCCTCGTCAACGGAAAACCCTTACAGGGTTTTGATTCGGTTAACTTTTCCTATGCCTGGGATCCTCCCTTTCTGCTGTTGCCAACAAACTCCGTCGTAGCAGCATGTTCGTAAGGATTTGCTAATTTAACAAAGTGAATTCATATAGCTTGCTTGGGATTTCAGTGGATACATATGCAAATCATGCTTGGCACCTCTAAACTTTCGTTGTTGCTAATGACGTAGGAGCAGATATAATGTGATTTGATCCACAATAAATATTCAAATTAATTGATTAGTTGATATATATTAGATGTCTTCGGAAGGTTATCTATATTCTAATGCAATCGATTGTTGGAGTCGTGTGTGGATACAGAATCTTGGGATTGGTTGTTTGGAAATGTCACTAGTTTTTTTTATTATTTGTGTAATTATTCTATATCATGAATTCATCGTTATACTGCTATGTATAATATCCAAGAGCAAAGTGGTGCACAGCTCTCAGTTTCTACGAAACTTTCAAAATAGTAGAGACTGAGAAACCCAACATGGGGAAAATTTTATGCTATGATCATACATGGAGTTTTGTTATGGTTTTACTGGTTGTACTACAAATACAATTTCGTGGTTGTTTGAGTTTTGTACTAGAAATATTTGTTTGGTATTAGAAAACTAGTATACCACCATGAACACTGTTATGAGAATGAAGAGCGCTACTCTGTGCTTTAAAATCTATGAACATGATTTATCTTCAGGTTGGTGTCGTTGCTTGCACTTTTTTTTTTTCCCTTTTTTTTGCGTTTTGCTTTTGGTACCACGTTACTTGCATCTTTTTTATTTTTTGGGTATAAACGTTACTTGCATCTTATTGCTCCTTAAGTTATCGGTTCAGAGCCCTTTTGATGTCTTACAAGGAAAGCGAAGAAGCACAAACGATGGAAAGACCAGGAGTCATAAACAGTAGATTTGAACAATAATAATAAAATCAGATGAATGGCAGTTTTAGTTTATATAAAAAATTTTAATAAGCCCTCAAGATATCAAGAAACGACACTTCACCTTATTGGATTGACCGAGGTGGATGAAATGTAGTGGAATTTTAAGTATTTCCATTGTTTGGATATGTTTAAATTGGGTAAAGCATAGTGGAGATAGATAGAGCTCATTCCACCTTACTGTATTATCCTCTTCTATATCTCTTCCTTCCCCCTCCCCCATCCTTCCCCGAAAATTGGGCGGAATTGGATAATATGTGTTATTCTTTTCATAAAATTATGAACTACCCTTATTACTAATATTACATGCATTCTAACTTAAGACTATCATAGAAATAAAAAGTTTATATAATCTCCAATTCACTTTATTGACATATCCAAACAATGGGCGAGGTAAGTATTCCGTTCCGCTCCACTTCACTTCATTCTATTTCACTTCGCTCCATCAATCTAAATATACCATAAACGGTGTGTTTGGTGTAACTACCTTACCATCCAAGATTAGAGAAGATAACAAATATTTAATAATTCAGTTTTTGAAATCATATAAACATCACATGGAATTAAATAATACTAAATTTTGAGGCAAGAGTAATACAAAACCAAGCATAATTTTTTTAATAGAGGGATATCTAGACTCGACATCATTCAAAATACGATTTCAATAGTACGTTGCCCTTTTATTTCCAGTCCTGCCAACATACATGTAGTTGTTGTTTATGAAGCTAATGTTAGCTCCAGAACTATTCTGAAGGCTTTAATGTAATATGTTTTGAATGAAAACAAAGCTAATTTAAGGAAAATATTTTGAAGAATAACTAATGTTTATCTTGAGTTTCTTGAGTAGCTAAACAGGTTCTATTGTTAGCATAACAAGGCTTTATTAATAAGAATAATTTCACTTTATATGTGCAAACATACTTTATCTCATTTTAAGAGATATGAACTAAATGAAAGTGATAATTATGTCCTAAAATGACCTTAAAAATCCTAAGGATTTGAAGAAACACCATCAGTTCAAGAAACCAAGACTCTGGACTTCAAACAGTAGCACTAAACTTCAGAAAGTACACCTGAAATGAAGATATCAATCAAATGCTGGAGCCAAAGTATTCTACTATTTTCAATTATCATCGTAATGCTTTGATCATCAACAAGCTCTGATTGAAGACAAGAAGACCAACGATTCATCAAGAAAATGATACCGCACTTTAGACAGCTCACTTACAATGAGATAGTGCGCCTTACATGAAAAGGAGGGAAATTCAAAATTCAAATTTGAATTTGAAAAGTCAAAATCCAGTGTCAGAACTAACATGACATCTCTTTTGCCAACTTGATCAACTACCTCAACTTCTAGAAGAAAGAGTTCAGAAACCATGTTAAGAAAGTAAGGATAGTTTCTGAAGGGATATCAGAAACTTCAACCTTGCAATATGTGATACTCAATGTATACGTGGCAATAGATAAGTTTAGTTATGCCCTAGTGTCCCGTGGGACCTACTTGTGTTGTCAGGAAGGCTCAATATGCATGAAAGACCCTTAAACCTGCATATATGGTGAACTGTCACCGCTATAGCAGTCATAGTGTGTAGCCGGGTACATTTTGGGGTTTGGCAAACCGCTATAGTGGTCATAAGTGGTTTTGTCGGGTCCTGGATCGTTATAGTGGTCATAAATGGTTCTGTTAGGCAGGGGAGGCGAAGGCAACTAGATCATTATAGCAGTCATATAGTCATGTCAGTGAGGCACGAACAGTGCGAAATGCGGTGTTTCGCGTAAGTGAGCTCTTCCACCATTTTTAAAGCCCAAGCTTGGGATTTCACTCCCCAAAACTAAAACCCTTCCTCTCTAACCTTCTTCCATTCAATCTCACTCCGTTCCTTCTTTTTCCAAGATCAAAGGTAAGATTTCATGGCTTTTGTAATACTTTTCCTTCCCATTTCATATCTTGGAGAGTGGGTTATTGTTTGTCTCCATTGTTGTTAAGTGGGGGTGCTCATCCAATGTTCTTAGAGTTATGTTAGTGTAATCTAGAGGTTGTTGGAGTCTAATCTAGAGTTTTGTGGCTTCAAGGCAGACATTGGTGTCGTTCCTCTTCTCCGGAGCTCCATTGGTGTTGATGCCATCGCTCCCTCCTCTCCCGGTGAGTGGGTTTGGAACCTATGGCCCTTATATTGGTCATTAGAGTTAATTTCCTCAAATTATTATATGATAGCATGATTTTAAAAAAGATTTCAAGAGATTAGAGACTCCGATTGATTTGTTAAAATTATCGAAATGATGATTTCCGACTAGAGCATGATATATTTGTTTTTAATTGCAAACTCATGGGACCATTATTGTTAAATGATTTTATTAAAGAGCTAGAGTATAATTATGACTTGATTAGAGATTTCCATAAAATTGCCATGATAATTTTATGAGAGAATTAATTATGAATTATAGAGTTTTGTGCCTAGAGAAATATTATAACAAAGTTTTAGAAAAAAATAATATGTTTATCAAATTAGAGACCAAACGGTAGCTATAGAGAAACAAACGGTGACTTAACAGTTGAACCCCGATCGTTGGCCTTGGTACCAAGTTGTCCTAAGAGGACAATCTCATAGAATAGAAAATAGAACCTAGTTGGGTGTTCACATTAGATCCCTAATGGATCATAGAGCATAACATTTTCGATTCTTGAAGAACCATAGAGTAGAGATTCCTGTTTCTCTAGTACAGTATTGTTGCTTATGTTTTCCAGAGATTTGCCTTGTAGAGATATTTTGTGTATATATATATAGGTATGAACATGATTTTAGAGTTATTACATTAACTAGTTTGATGATTATATATATATATATATATATATCCTTTGTTATCCTATGAGAAGGTTATGGGTGAGAGTCTGCTCACTGAGTTTTAGATGAAACTCACCCCTCTCCCTTTTCCATTACAGATATGTTAGCTACTGTGGGTTTTTCTCATCCACCTCCTCCCTAGTAATATAGAGAGTTCCAGTTGGTGAGCTTTACTTTGGAGTGAAGTACTCTTTTGTATTTTGATTAGAGATAGAGTGCTCCAGTGTACATGACTGGCAGGGTCTCGGACCATAGAGATGGATTGCGTAGATTACCATGATTATTTTGTATTTACATGATTATAGTTTTCATGTATATTTTATATAGAGAGCAACTCATATATTTTGAATCTCAGATATATGTTTAGAGTTTGGAAATGAAATTTAAATGATTCATTTTCTAACTTCATAGAATTATATTAGAGTTTGATGATGATTATGTTTTCTAGAGCCAGTGATTTATTAGAGATGAAATGATGTTTTATAAAAGGATCTAATATTAAAATATGCATATAGAGAGACTCAGAGGTCATGAAGCTTATGTGGGAATGAGGATTCCTCACGTGCCAGTAACGTCTCCAAGTCGGGTCATGAGAAAGTGGTATTAGAGCGCTAGGTTTCCCTGTATGTCACTAGAGCAAGTGTTCACAAGTAGCACGACATTTATATAAATGGAAGCACGCTCATTTGCATTAATGAAGCGTTACTTAAGGCCTTTAGAGTGGTCAGTCATGTCTAGGTTCAGAGCTAGAGTTTTGTTTTTCTTTCAAGATCTATGTCTTATCCCTTGTATTCATGTTCTTTCAGATTCAGTATGCTTCTTCTACGTTACTCTTCTTCTCACTGCCATCGTCGTAATAGCGGATCTTTGATTTCAGAGGCCTGTTTCAAGGCATTAGAGTAGACCTTGGCAGCCCTCATAGGGCCATTGACCAGGCAAATTGAGGTTTCAGTCACCCTTTGTCCAAGCACCTTCAATTCAGCCACCACCGATGCACACCCTCGGTTCAAGCACCAATTAGAGATCTAGATGACTTAGTGTTAGAGCGCTTTAGGAGGATGGATCCACCCACCTTCTAGGGGCATCTCACAATGGAGGATCCTCAGACGTTCCTCTGATAGGTAGAGAAGATCATCAAAGTCATTCACTACTCTTTTGAGAGGGCAGTAGAGTTGGTTGGCTTCTAGTTGGAGGGCTAGGCTAGTATATGGTAAGATAAGTTCCTTCAGGGGCGTGGCGACTCTGAGACACCCTCCTGGGAGGAATTCCGAGCTGTGTTCTTGAGGAGGTTTCTTTTAGAGATCCATAGGGCTCGGATGGTTGAAGAGTTCTTGAGGCTCCGACTGACGCAAGCTATGTCAGTTACAAAGCATGAGGAGAGATTCACATATCTAGCTTAGGCAGCTGTTAGTATGTTGATATCAAAGACAGAGAGGGTTAGGCGGTTCATTCAGGAGCTGCCTCAGAACATGTTTCTCAGTCTCCAGCCACATGTCAGCACCATGGATTATGCACAGATAGAAGATACAACTATCGCGATAGAGGCTAGGTTAGCAGACAGGAGAGCTGGTAAGAAGGCTAGGACACATGGTTCTTTCTCTAGGGGAACAGGGTCGAGTAGAGGACCTAGACAGTAGGGCAGCAGGGCCAGTAGCGGTCCCAGTAGGGCAGGGTCCCCTTAACAGAATCCACCCCGATTAGGCCTGCTGCTTATCAGAGTCAAAGCAGAGGGGGTAGCCGATTAAGTGGCCAGGGTTTAGTTTAGAGTTTACGCTAGTGTCAGACATGCGGGAGAAGGCATGATGGTCAGTGCATGATTGGCACTTTTGCTTGTTATGGCAATGACTAGAAAGGCCACAAGCGTGTTGAGTGTCTGTTCAGACAGGGAGCATCTAGTCAAAGGTTGGCAAACCTCACTGCTTTAGTTCAATCTTACTAGCCAAGGACCTAGGGTAGCCCAACTACTCCAGCTGGCAGAGGTGCTAGGGGCAAGGGCCCTGGAAGTAGAGGTTTGGGTGGCAGAAGTAGAGGCTAGGGTGGCCGGGGACAGCCCCATCTGTTTGCTCTTATACACCAGGATGTAACAGCTTTAGCTAATATTGTGATAGGTATCATCAGAGTTTTCTTCTCTAAGACTTTTGCGTTGATTGATTCTAGGTCTACATATTCGTATGTGTCCCCATTCTTTGCCACATGGATTGAGATACCTGTTTCTACCTTAGAGAAGTCATTTTTGGTGGGGATACCCTAGGGGGGACCCTTTCTAATTTAGTTTGTCTATAATGAGTGTGAGGTTAAGGTTAGAGGTATGGAGGCGCTAGCTAACCTACATTTGCTAGATTTGTTGGATTTTGATGTTATCTTGGGCGTAGATTGGCTAGCTTCATGTCATGCCATGGTGGACTATTACAGTAAGTCCTTGAATTTTGATGTTCTTGGAGGCGAGCTTCAAGAGTTTAAGGGTACCAGTTGTTTTGTCCCAATTAGCTTGATTTCGGCCATGAGTGCCTTGAGGCTCATGGATAGAGGAAGTTATGGGTTTCTGGCTTCAGTTAGAGACATAGATGTAGTAGTGCCAAGGTTGTATTCAGTTTCTATGGTTTGTTAGTTCCCAGATGTTTTCCTAGAAGAGCTACCAGGGATGCCACTAGAGAGAAAGAGAGATAGAGTTTGGGATAGAGCTTGAGCCCAGAGTTAGGCCCATCTCTATTCCCTTGTATCAGATGGCTCCCATAGAGTTGAAACAGTTGAAAGATTAGTTGCAAGAGATGCTTGACAAGGGATTCATCCTATCGAGTATCTCGCCTTAGGGTGCTCCAGTATTGTTTGTTAAGAAGAAGGATGCGTCTATAAGGATGTGCATAGACTACTGACAATTGAACAAAGTTACAATCAAGAATGGGTACCCCTTACCACACATTGATGGCCTGTTTGATTAGCTCCAAGGGGCTAGGTGTTTCTCTAAGATTGACCTTAGGTCGGGCTGTCACTAGTTGAAGATTAAGGGTGAGGATATACCCAAGATAGCCTTTAGGACATGCTATCGACACTATGAGTTCTTAATGATATCCTTTGGGTTAACCAATGCCCCCACAACCTTTATGGACTTGATGAATAGGGTTTTCAGACCATTCCTAGACCACTTTGTGATTGTCTCCATCAATGACATCTTAGAGTACTGTAGGAGCAAAGAGGAGCATGAGCACCACTTTAGGATTATCTTGCAGATCCTAAAGGAGAACCTATACCAAGTTCTCTAAGTATGAGTTTTGGCTTGATCAAGTGGCATTTCTTGGGCATGTAGTGTCCAAGGATGGTATCCTAGTTGACTTAAAGAAGGTTGAAGTGGTTCAGCAGTGGCCAAGGCCATCTACGGTGTTAGAGATCCATAGTTTCCTAGGTTTGGTGGGATACTACCAGAGGTTTGTTAAGGATTTCTCGAGGATGGAGGCACTGTTGACCAAGTTGACCCAGAAGGGTGTTAAGTTTTAGTGGTTGGATGCATGCGAAGAGAGTTTTCAGAGGCTCAAGACCTGTTTGACTATGGCTTATATTCTTATGTTGCCCTCGAGTACGAGTGGTTTCTTGGTGTTCTTATGTTAACCAGTTTGATGATTATATATATATATATTATTATTTATCTCCTTTGTTGTCCTATGAGAGGATTATGGGTAAGAGCTTAATCACTAAGTTTTAGATGAAAATCACCCCCTCTCCCTTTTCTATTACGGATATATTAGCTGTTGCGGGTCCTACTCATCCACTTCCTCACTAAAAGTAGAGAAAGTTCCAATTGGTGAGCTTTACTTTGGAGTGAAGTACTCTTTTGCATTTTGATTAGAGATAGAGTACACCAGTATACATGACGGGTAGGGTCCCGGACTATAGAGATGGATTGCATAGATTACCATGATTATTTTGTATTTACATGATTATAGTTTTCATGTATATTTTGTATAGAGAGCAACTTGTATATTTTGAATCTTAGAGATTGGTTTAGAGTTTGGAAATGAAATTGAAATGATTCGTTTTCTAACTTCAGAGAATTATGTTAGAGTTTGATGATGATTATGTTTACTAGAGCCAGTGATTTATTAGAGATGAAATAATGTTTTATAAAAGGATTTAATATTAAAATATGCATATAGAGAGACTTAGAGGTCACAAAGCTTACGTGGGAATGAGGATTCCTTACGTGCAGGTCATGTGCCCAAGCCAAGTCCTGACATAACAGCTTCTATAACAGCTCTAACAAATAGACAGGCTACTCTTCTTGACTGCTTTTTCAAGACATAAATGGATGATCAACACATGTCACTTGGAGATCTGATCAAGGGCAATAGTCATAATGAAGACAATTTATAAATAGCGATGTTGTACTTTCAAAGAAAAAAAGAGACAATATACAGAAAAGCAAAAACGCTGTGAAAATTTCTTCTCATCTTCTTGTAAAGCTCATTACTTCCTGTAGTCATTTTCCTTGCTTGTAAAAATCTTCTTTCTATGTTCCTTCATTGTTTATACATTCTTCCAAAGAAGAAGAAGTGGAAAGAAGTCATTCAAGTTCTCCCAGGTATTTCATTGTAAATCTTAAGGAAACTTAAGTGTAGGTTAGTTTGAGTTGTAGACCCAAACATAAA
This sequence comes from Dalbergia cochinchinensis, assembly GCA_031216125.1. NCBI lineage: Eukaryota > Viridiplantae > Streptophyta > Magnoliopsida > Fabales > Fabaceae > Dalbergia > Dalbergia cochinchinensis. The sequence goes on along the minus strand of CM062375.1, from coordinate 25,249,248 downwards.
CTGTTGTAACCTTGATTTGGTGGTTATCAATGTGAGTTAGCTTGAAAAACTAGTCAAAGACTAATTGCAACACGACACTAAAGGTGTTTTACTGGCCACGATTTAGCTTGGAGAGGCTGGTCAAAGACTACTCAGTTCAGCTTAAAAAGGTTGGTGAATAACTACTTGGTTTGTGAGAGTAGAGGTTGTCTACTGGTCATAAGTGAGAGCTTGGGAAGGCTGTTGTAAAGTCTATCCTTGTTCTTTCTCTAGTTCAAGAAAGATTTAGTGGTTAGTTAAGTTTTTCAAAAGGTAGAAAGGGAAAGAAAAAGTGGCACGATTTAACCACCTTTCTCGTGTGCTTTCCTAACTACAGCTAACGCATAAGGTTGACTCCTTTTTGGAGGAGACTGTAACATCCTAATTCTCTTTAGAAATTAAATGAGGTTTTATTAATGAGAATTTTAAAATTTTGATAGATGTAGAAATGATGAGAAGGATTCAAGGAAGCAAAAAAAAAAAAAATGTGAATAGTATTTTATGGGCCCACAGGCTTGCCGGGACAGCCGAAATCCTAGAATTGGGCCTCGGAGATGCCCAAAATTGAGAAATTATATGATTATGGTTAGAAATAGATAAAATTAAAGATTTTATACCCAAAAATATTTTTCGAGCAATGTTTGATTACCCGGGTACACTGTTTCACCCGTTCAGAGAAATTTCGGTGTGTGATTTCTAACACCGAAAACTAGTTAGTTCTCTACAAAACAAATAAACCTATCCCTTCAAATCAAATGAATGGTTAAGATTCAATATTGAATTACAAGATTCAATCACAACCATTCATTTTACTTTATTGGCTTTGTAATTATCTAAACATAATATATTTTATTCATTTCTTTAATACAAGATAAACTTCATTTTTGGCTTCTTTAAGAAGCTCATTCTCGGCCATATCTTCAAGAAGACAACAGCTCCATTTCCTCCATAGCCAAGAGCTTCATCTTGGTTTTGATTTCCATATATACTAGCCTAGAGTCCTTAAAATCAAAACTTTCCTTCATCAAAGTTGTTCTACACCTCAAACTCTACAATTCTAACCGATCAAAATTCTAACTCTCCATCAATTTTCACCTTGGTCCCTCACTCCCTCACTGCCTAGGGGAGGTTTGGGGTGTGTAACGCCCCGATTTTCTGTTTGAGTGGAAAATGACCGAAATGCCCCTGAGGTCATTTTCGGCCCGAAAATTCAAGGATGGCCGACTCGGCAGTCCTCGAAGGGCCAACTCAATGTTTGAAGGGGATTGAATGACCCTTGAGTGGTTTCGGGGGCAAAAGTCTCATTTTCTGCAGTTTCGAGTCAAAATGACCAAAATACCCCTATAGCGTTTTACGCGGGTAAAGGTGCCGTTTGAGCCCGAAACTTTCCCTAGAGGTTTAAAACTATGTTTTTACATATCTCAAAACATCTGTTTGAGTCCCGCCAGTCCCAGGCAGTTTTAGTGTAAAATTACGATTTTGCCCCTAGAATAGTGTTTTTGAGCCTAATGATGTAATTAAGCAAACCTAAACAATATTAGGCTCTAAACGAAGATTAATTAATTTTCCTAATTAATCTAGAGTCAAAATAAATTATTAAAATTAATTAGAACCTAAGATTGCTTAGATTAGATTTAAATCTCTTTTCTAAAACTCAAGATTTCACTCTTGGAATCTTGAATAGTATTTTCTCTCTCTAATTCCTTAAATCAAGGAATTGTGTCTAGAATTGTTTAGACACTAAAATGAGTTTATAACTCACTAATGATGCAAGAACACTCTTTAATTATGTCTTGACAACCTTAATTATCCATTTTCTCACCTAAACACTTTCTTACAAATTCCTAATTTTAATCCTAATCAAAGATACACCTAAACAAAACTTTAAACCACAATTAAAATGCAAGAAATCCTCCCCCCATGGCTGATGCACATTCGGCCATCTCTCTCCTTTTACCACACATGTTGAATTGTTTCTCACTCAAAGAACCATGCTTGAGGTCATACCTTGAACCATACCTCACCATACCTCAAGACCACATTATCTCACCTCATGGAACTCATGAGTTCCCTCCATTTTGCATGGCCGAAGCCTCCCCCTCCATTTGCACCCTTCATTGTTTCATTTCTCTATAAATAGCTTGCTTGGGTGAACTTGTATCATTTTGGGTTCATTTGCAAAGAGTAAGTTCTCAAAGAAACACTTCAAAGCTTCCTTTTTCTCTCAAGTTCAAGTCTTCAAAGTTCTTCAAGTTCTTCATCTTCTTCTTCCATCTTCAAGATCATCACACCAAGTAGGGATTTCCTTTCATGAATGTTCTTCTTTAAAGCTTGATGTTTATGGTTTCTCTTGTTTTCTTTTTAGAACTTCTTCTCTATTCTTTTTCTTTCTTGTTTCGGCCATGAGCCCTTGAGAATAGAGAAATGAGAGCTTGATGATGAGAGTTTCATGATGATGTTCATCACTTGAAACAAACTCTAGAGCTTGATCTTTGTTCTTGAGCAAAAGTGTTTCTAGTTCTTCCTTTCTTGAACTCTTGAGAACTCTATTTTTGGTGATGTTTCAAAATAGTTCTAAGAACTCAATGATGAGGTCTCATGATGTTGGTGTTAATACATCATCAAGATCATGGACCCTAGAGTTTTAAAATGTTCCTTTTCCTTCTTGAAGTTTCGGCCACTTCCTTTTCTTTCAACATGCTACATGTTTCGATTTTCTAAAAATGTTATGTTGAGTTCTAAGGACTCTAGACTTTACTTGATCTTGGTTTGATGAGTTTGGGTTGAGGTTTAAGTTCCTTTAAAGTCTTGTTAAGAGCTCTAGAAAGATAAAATGAACTTGCATAATTTATTTTATGCTTGCATTTATATTTACATTCTTGCTATGCACCTTTACTTTCAAGCTATCACCTAAGAACATAAAGATTAAAATGGGACTTGCATCATCACTTAATTTAATTCTCGAAGCCTTTCTATTTCGGCCTTAAAGTCAATTGTTGTTGGGCCAAGAGCACTAAAATAAAGAATTGAACTTGCATTATCACCTAATTAATTTCTCGAATGCCTTTCTATTTTGGCCTTAAAGTCGATTGTTGTTGGGCCAAGAGCACTAAAATAAAGAATTGAACCTTGCATATTTACTTTCAAGCTTGCACGTTTAAGTTTATGTCTTGCATATTTATTTTAAGTCATCACTTTATTTTGTAAGCAAGATTAAAAATGAAAAGCATGAGCACGTTTATTTTATGTCATAACTTAAGAACCTAGAGCTCAAAGACTTGCCCATTTCATTTCAAGTTAAAGTTTAATGTGAATGCATTCTTTGAATGCATGTTTCAGCCAAGTAGTGATGATGGACTTGCAATGAGTTTTCATCTAGCTAGAAGGGCCGATAACCTATGTTCTAAGTTTTTCCTAAAACTTTACAAATCTTTATAAGGTTATGTTATCATGAGTTATAATTTTATTCCCTTTTTGAAGATGAAATATATTTTGGTCACTGAACTAAGGCTTCTCTTAGCCTCCTAATGAATTTAAAATGATTTGCAAAGAGTTTTAGAGATTCTAAATTGATTCCAAGAGAAGCTAGTTAACTTATCTACCTAGAAATGTCAATTTAGTTCTCTTATTGAAGTTAGATGTTTTTGGTACTGTCATGATGAGCTTGTGGCTGTATGATGATGTTTTGATGTGTTAGAATGTGTGACAATATCACATGATGATGTAGAAACGATTCTATGCATGATAGGTAAGAAACTAGCTAACTAGAAATACCGTAAAGCTAGAATTTAACATAGTTTAGACCCATTTGTTTTTGGAACTTATCCAAACTATTTTAATGGGAACATAATTAGATTAGGATTGTTTATACATGAAAAACTTGGTAACATTTGGATTAGAATTGAATTCTAGCACCTATAGGGAAACTAGTAACTAGAAAACCGTAAAAATACAAATGTAGAACTCTTAGAACATTTAGTTTTCTGGATTCTGTCCAGCAATGTTAAAACATGATAAATGTGATTTAAAATTAGTTCTAAAACATGTCTCATAATTGATTTAGATTTAATTTATAGCGCCTTAGGCAAAGACGGAACCGAGAAAGGGTCTAAAACGTAAGTTCTAGAACCCCGTAACCACAAGTTAGAAATTCTACCATGAACATGAGGATTAGGAATGATGATTAATTATGAGCCCTTAGGTGCATAACATATGAATGACGGATGTTAGAAAACTATATCTCAAGATTAAGACCGGTAAGGGTCAAAGCATAAGCTACCATAAGGGTAAGCGTTTGAATGTTCTATGATGATGCATGTGTTATGTGGAGGATGATAATGAATTTTCAAAGTGGCTTGTGGACGTATGAGAATGATTATGATTTGATGTCTTATGATGATGTTGAATGGTTATGCATGTCCTACAAGTTTCGTGGCATAAAGCAAAGTTTGAAGGAAAGCCGGTGAATGCCATTATGCTGCCGAATTTCCCATCAAACTTGAGAATTTGAGAAAAGTTTGTGAAAACTCTTGGGTGACACCGGTTCGGTCGAGCACCCCCAGGAAAGGTTCTAGGTGACACCGGTTTGGCCGAGCACCCCCAGAACAGATGTGACATAAAACTGAGACGCATTTCTCCCGCTACGGTGGGGAGGAAACAAATCCGTGAGGGTATTGACATTGAGCTTGACAAAGCGGACAATTCGCTGTGTACTAGATACCAGTAGAGCATTTCAAAGAAGGAAATGATCCTAAGATAGGTGATCCAAGAAAGTTATGTATACCCCCTTTATTAGCCCATATTAAATCTAGTGACGACTAGTTAGGATTGAGCTCATTCCTAGGCGATAGGTGAGATGTAGTTTGGTGACCAGATTATCGCCGGGCCGGTGAATCGGTTGGATTTTTGGTGGATATGTTAAGAGGGTGGTCTTTAAGAAAAAGAACTTAAGAGTTTTACTTATGAGAAAGATGTCACATGAAAAGTACTATGCCTTTTTATGCCGCGAATATGATTTATGTTTCTTTATGATGTGCCCAAGTATTACGATTTTTGTGTTAATGTGCATATGGTATTGTCATGCATTCATCAAATATCTGTTGCATTCATGTCATTAAGACACATACTAAAAGACACCCACTTCGGATAAATAGATTTGTAAAGCCTAAAACCAATCCTTATGCATGTACACCATTTTCATAAATAAAACCGAGGTGGCTGGGGACGACGACGATGACACTAGTGTTAGAGTCGGGAATCCCTACTGAGAATCTCGAATGAGTTTCTCATCCCTTCCTTTTCTTCCATGTCGTCTCTAGACGAGGATTACAACAAGGTTCGTGACTTCTTTTGAGAGGGACACACTAGCTTTTGGGTTGACACTTATCTAACCTCATAGGTGGATAAGGATGACTTCACATATATGGGCATGTTTTGATGTAAATGATGGTACAATTATGTTAGTAGTCTATGTATCTATGAAGATGTGATGATATTATGGTTGTTATGTATAATACTATGTTTCATGATTATCAATGGTGTGGTTACTTTTTCTTGCATGTGATGGTTATGACGAACGTTAGGTTAGTGTGCGGCTCGCGTTTTGCTTTCAAGTTTCAGAACGAAAAATTTATTCATATTTTCCGCTAAGTATTTTAATGAAAGGTTGTAAGGAATGAGACTAAAAGAGTAATAGACTAATGATTAACCTAAATATGTTCTAGAGTATTGGGTTAAAAATTAGGATGTTACAGTGTGTGATTAAGAGCTCTCAAGGTGAAGGGATGTCAAGTAGAGCACTTTTGAAGCAAGGAACTCAAAAGCTCTCAAAGTAGGGTTTATTTGCTCTCTTTTGTTTCAAAATTTATTCTGAGAAGTTCTTTCTGGTTCTGCCCAAAATTTTTGATTTTGTTGGTTGATAATATGTTGATATTGATGTACTAAATTTGGTGGGGTGTTTGGTGTTGTGCAAAAATCACTTTTATCACAAGAGATTTTGAATTGATTTGCTGGATTTTCGGATTTCAACAGGGCAGGGTTTGTGCATGAATTTTCTGGTACAATTGTGTTCATTTTTATGAGCTGTAAAAATTATAGGTTGAAGCTAACATCCTAAGGAAACTCTGAAAATTTTTTTGGTGCATGATAAATTCTTTAACTCCCTGAGAAAAATCAAGAACCGAATTAGTACTCATGCTGACTAGATTTCTGAATCTGAAGCATTGTATGATTTTATTGTCATAGTAAATGAGTGATTTCTCTTTTGAAATTTTTATAGGGGGTTAACAACATCATGAATTGTACTTTCAAATTTTATCTTGGGTTGATTCCATCATATGATAAATTTAAAAATTAGGAGAACCCTGTCCTAGGCTGTGAAAAGGTGTGCTGTGACCACTAAATTTGTAAAATTTAGTGACATGGTTATAGAACTCTTATTGTTATGAAAATTTTACAGGGTCTTTTAGACATATGGAGGTGTCATAGAGAATTTTTGTGACTCTTGAATTGGTAGTTTGATATGGAAATTAATTTTGAATTCTAGAGTGATAAATCTGCTGATTGATGAAAATGGTAAGAATGCATTGAACTAATGATAGAATGGCTTTAGATGTAAGTATATACCATGTTAATGCATGTTATTTGTTTAAAAGAAATGTTGATGAGATATGGATGAGACTCCAACCTAATTGTATGCCTACCTGTGATCTACGCAGATCTTTGAAAAGAGAAGTACACTATGTGATTATTGTGAGGATAAAGGAAAAGAAAAGAAAAATAACATGATTTTTAGTTGTGCAATTTTTTTAACATACAGGGAAAATAGAAACAAGGCTTGTGTGGTTAAGAGGGGAAGGCAAAAGTAAGAGCTTCCCTAGGAATTTGCTGAGTCGATAGACGTATCGACATATAGGAATGAGCTCATGTCCTAGTAATCAATAGTTCTTGTGGAATGACTCCACTACAGATACCACTTGATATGAGATTAAGCCTTCCCTATGTTACTGAAAAGAGATAATTGCACTAAGTTGAATTCCACGAGTTACAAGAGAAAAACACTTGATTATTACCATTTTGCATTTGACTTTATATGAATTATGCACATTAGTATTTATGCATATAATTTGGCATGATTAATTCAATATGAATGAATTTACAGATTATATTAAGTTCACATTGGAGGGAGTACCCTACTGAGAATTTTATAATATTATCATCCCTATGGTTTTATTTTACTTTGTATTATTCAGATCCAGCAGATGCCGTCACTAGTATTTTACCTTGACTCGCCACAGTGGGTGTGGCATTATGATCCTGTTCTCGACTCTCTTTATGTAGTGGGTTACTCGCAAGTTCGTACTTATGTGTTTTTCACCGTTCTTTTAGTACCTTTGTATTTATAGCTGATTTTGACCCGGCTTTCCCTTATGATGGTGTACCTCTCCACTTGGCACATTCTGTGATATTTGATGTCCCGCCTGCACCACCAGCACCCCCTCCAGCAGATGATTCCCTTTCCTCCTCGTCTTCAGATTCTGACCCACCTAAGGGTCCTGATGTCCCTGGCGGAGGTGAGGCTATCATACTGATGGCCAATGGTTTTATCTAGTAGGACGTGAGGTCTTCAGGGACTCCTGTTATGTATATTGTGGTACTAGAGCCTTGCTAGCCTGCAGATTTGATCTAATTAAATGTTATGAGGTCCAATTCTGGTTGTATAAAATTTTACTGGACCTCGACCTTGAGTAGGTTAGACTAGATACTGGAGGTGTTTCTTTTCTTTTTGTGAACTGAGTTCCTGACTAGCTTAGACATTAACTAGTGTGTTTTTCGGTATGATGTACATATTGCAAACTTAAAAATGGTGTTTATATATGTATATATGAGTTTAGTCATATATGTGTCTGAATTATTTGATTTCACTTCTTTCGACTAGTATAGATTATGAAGATACGTAATATTTTTCTAATTACTGTATTGATACTTGAGTAAAGTATGGTAATTAGGAGGGTGTTACAGAGACAACCTTTTTGGAGGAGTAATGATTAGTGGATGTAGGTAGAAAAGTGCACGAAGAAAAGGGGGTTGAATCGTGTTTCACTTCTCTTGATCTTTTTAACTTTTGAAAACTTAAACAAAATATTATCAAGCTTTAAGCTTGAAGTGTAATGGAAACAATATTAGAAGTTTTAGAAAATTACTTTAAAAGAAAAGCTTTAAGCAGAAATAAACAAATAATCACATAATAATGAATGTTAAAGAGATAAGGGAGAAGAAGATACTGCACGGATATTTTATATCGGTTTAGTCCTTGTTGAGTTTCACTGAACCTTTCTCAACCCGAGAAAAAATTGGGTTGTCTTTACAATAGCTTTCCTAAGCTCTATTCTAAGATTAGAAGATAGTCAATACTACTACAAACTAAGTAGTTATTTGCTAGCCTCTTCAAGCTGAACCGAGTAGTCTTTGACTAGCCTCTCCAAGCTAAACCGAGTAGTCTTTAACTAGCATTTCCAAGCTAAACTGTGACCAATAAAACACTTTTATTGTCACATTGAAACTAGTCCTTGACCAGCCTCTCCAAGCTAAACTCATACCGATCGCTACTGGATCAAGGATACAAAGGTTTGTGTTTGGGTTTGTAAACCTACACTTAAGTGTCCTTAAGATATACCGTGAATGACCTGAGATAACTTGAATGACTCCTTTCTAGATATTCCTCCTTTGAAGAATGTATAAACAATGAAGGAATGTAGCAAGAAGATTTTCACAAACAAAGAAACTGATTACAAGATATAATGAACTGTACAAGAAGACGAGGAGAAATTTTCACAATGTTTTTGCTCTTGTGCAACGTCTGTCTGTTTTCTTTGAAAGCACAACATCTCTATTTATAGATGATCTACATTTATGACCATTTCCTTTGATCAGTTCTCTAAATGACATATGTTAATCATCTATTTGTGTCTTGAAAAACCAGTCTAGAAGAGTAGCTTGTCTGTTTGTCAGAGCTGTTGCAGACACTGTTATAAAATTGAGGTTTCTGATGTCCCTTCAGAAACTACTTTTACTTTCTGAACATGGTTTCTGAACTTTTTCTTCTCGAAGCTGGGTTAGCTTACCAAGTTGGCAGAAAAGATAACATGCCAGTCTATCATTGGATTTGACTTTTGAATTTTGAATTTCAAACTTCCCTCCTTTTCTTGTAGAGTGCACTATTTTACAATTAAATGATCTTTCTGATGTGTGGCAACATTTCGTTGATGAATCTTCAGTCTTTTTATGATACCCCAGGTACATGTGTCCTTGAACAAGTCGGGTACAGCCCTAGGGTCTCTTGGGACCCACCCATCTTGCCAGGAAAGTCCGAGTAGTGTGAAGGGCTAAGGGATGGAGTTGGGGTGCTGTTGCTGTAGAATTCTGTAGAACATGTTTGCTATAGCGAGTTTTGGTCGCTGTAGCGAGGAGGCAAGTTAGAAGGTTTTCTATAGCTAGAAATATTCACTACAGCTAGTGTGAGCCTCAACAGGCTCACTGCAGTGAGCTTTTTTTGATGCTGCGAGCGGACCCGATGTCAGCATAGTGCAAAATGATGCAGTTTTGATAAGTAAGTCCTTCATATGCCCCAACTCGGGTTTTCCTTTTCCCAGAAGTAGAAACCCGATCCCTAACCCTATTTGGGTGATTTCTGTAACATCCTAATCTTTAACCCAATACTCTAGAACATATTTAGGTTAATCATTAGTCTGTTACTTCATAGTTCTCATTTAACTTTGAATTACTTAGCGGAAAATACGGGTAATTTTTTTTTTGAAAAACAAAGTGAGAGCCGCGTGATGCGATATAACTTGCAACGGACAAAACATACATCTCATAACGTCATAGCATAAAGCATAGAAGGGCACATCATAAGAGACACTGAATAACATCTCATATATAATTATAATTTGCCCACTTATAAGCGTGGGACTTGATTTGGTACATGGAAGTACATGAAAGAAAATACAACATAAACATAAACATAATCTACTCCCCTACCCGAGTGCAACTAATAGGATAACCTTTAAACAAAAGAAGGTTCATCCCCATCTAAGTGGTGTGTGCTCTAACTTCGGGACGTCTTGGCCTTCGAACACCAGGCCATCGCCAAAAGGTGAGACGGGGGAGATACGATGGGAATGTACAAGGGGAGTGAAGGGTCGACCCATGAACATGAATACTCTAACTGTGCATCGACCCACAAAATGGTATGATCCGTGGTCCGGGTCATGGTGCACCTCCTATGTCGGCGTGTCCACGAATATCACGAACGTCGCCATCTGAAGACGTGACGGAAAGAAAGAGATAGAGGGAGTGAGAATCTTGCTAAAGAATCTCAGTAGGGCCTCCTACTACCTAGGTGTCATCATCTACGTCCTCAGGAACCTTGGGTTTATTTATACGAAATGACTGAGCATGTATTAGGTTCATTTTAAACTTTAAAATATATTTTAGCCAAGGTCCATTCATTTTAGGATGATCTTAATGTCATGGATGCAACATAATAGAAAATGTATGCATGGCACTACCTAATGCACATACATAAAACATAACATCAAGCATCATCATTCTTGGTGGCATAAAGTGGCAATAGTAACATTCATATGGGACAAAACTTTGTGACATAATCATAATCATGAAACTTCTCTTCCTCATGGGCCACCCTAAAAGACAATCGAACTGGGGGTGCTCGGCCGAACCGGTGTCACCCAGACCGTGTCATACATCTAGGTTATGAGCTCATACCTTAACTAGTCGTCACTAGTTCTTACTTACCACTTAACGATAAGCGTATCATAAATCATAAATCCCGACTATCTGAGTACGGGTTAGGGGGCAAAACTCTTAGGGGTGCTCGGCCGAACTGGTGTCACCTAAGAGTATAAAATGGTACCAATGTCACATGAGTTCTATGGAGGTGCTCGGCCGAACCGGTGTCATCCTAGAACCCATCTTAGTACCTTAATTTTCAAAATCTCTTTAAGTCCCCAAATTTGTCGGGAATTCGGCGGCACGATGGCATTACACCGAATTCCTTCCAAATTTGCTTTATGCCACATAAACATATAACCTCATAAATTCCTCATATGAATAACATCATCATCATTAGCATACTTCATGCATCATCATAAAACCTCCAAACGCTTATCCTTACGGTAGCTTATGCTTTGACCCTTACGGGTCTTAATCTTGAGATATAGTTCTCTACATCCGTCGTTCATATTTTAAGCACCTAAGGCTCGTAATTAAACATCATTCATAATCCTCTCATTTTACTTTTAAATCTGAATGGCATAGGGTGGAAATCCTAACATGTGAATACGGGGTTCTAGAACTTACGTCTTAGACCCTTTCTTGGTTCCATTTTTTGAAAGCTATGGATTAAATCTAAATCAATTATGAGGCATTCCTATGCTTAAGGACTAATTATTAATCATGTTTATCATGTTGTAAGGGTGCTGGACAGAATCCAGAAAATTAAATGTTCTAAGAGTTCTACATTTGCATTTTTACGGTTTTCTAGTTACTAGTTTCCCCATAGGTGGTAGAATTCAATTCCAACTCAAATGATACCAAGTTTTTCATGTCTAAACAATCTAAATCTGATTATGTCCCCATTAAAACAGTTTGGAAAAGTTCCAGAAACAAATGGGTCAAAACTATGTTAAATTCTAGCTTTACGGTATTTCTAGTTAGCTAGTTTCTTACCTATCATGCATAGGATCGCTTCTACATCATCATATGATATTTTTACACATTCCAACACATCAAAACATCATCATACAGCATCACACTCATCACATCAGAACCGAAAACATTTAACTTAAATGAGAGAGTTAAATTGACATTTCTAGGTACATAAGTTAACTAGTTTCTCTTGGAATCGATCTAGAACTTCTAAAACTTTTTGCAAAACATTTTAATTCATCAAGAGGCTAAGTGAAGCCTTAGGTCACTGACCAAAACATATTCCATCCCCTAAAAGATAATAAAATCACAACTTGTGATGACAAAACCTTATAAAGATTTGTAAAGCTTTAAGGAAAACTTAAAACATAGACTATTGGTCCTAGTAGCTAGATGAAAACTCATTGCAAGTCCATCATCACTACTTGCCGCAAATTATTCATTCAAGGAATACATTCACATATAACTTTAACTTGGAATGAAATGGGCAAGTCTTTGAGCTCTAGGTTCTTAAGTTATGACATAAACTAAACGTGCTCATGCTTTTCGTTTTTAATCTTGCTTACAAAGTAAAGTGATGACTTAAAATTAAATATGCAAGGCATAACTTAAACGTGCAAGCTCGAACGTAAATATCACGAGGCATAAACTTAAGCGTGCAAGCTTGAAGGTAAATATGCATGGTTCAATTCTTTATTTTAGTGCTCTTGGCCCAACAACAATCGACTTTAAGGCCGAAATAGATAGGCATTCGAGAAATTAATTAGGTGATAATGCAAGTTCAATTCTTTATTTTAGTGCTCTAGGCCCAACAACAATCGACTTTAAGGCCGAAATAGAAAGGCTTCGAGAATTAAATTAAGTGATGATACAAGTTCCATTTTAATCTTCATGTTCTTAAGTGATAGCTAGAAAGCAAAGATGCATAGCAAGAATGTAAATATGGATGTAAGCATAAAATAAATTATGCAAGTTCATTTTATCATTTCTAGAGCTCTTGACAAGACTTTAAAGGAATTTAAACCATAACCCAAACTCATCCAAACAAGGTAAAGTCAAGCTTAGAGTTCTTAAAACTCAACATAATATTTTTAGGAAATCAAACCATGAAACTTAGAAAATTAATGGATTTGGCCGAAATCATCAAGAAGAAAAGGAACATTTTAAAACTCTAAAGTTCATGATCTTGGTGATATATTAACACCAACATCATGAGTCCTCATCATTGAGTTCATAGAGCCATTTAAAAACATCATCAAAGCTAAAGTTCTTAAGAGTTCAAGAAAAGAAAAACTAAAAACATTTTTGCTCAAGAACAAAGATCAAGCTCTAGAGTTTGGTTCAAGTGATGAACATCATCATGAAACTCTCATCATCAAGCTCTCCTTCCTTTGTTCTTCAAGGCCTATGGCCGAAAATGAAAAGGAAAAAGGAGTGGAAATGAAGTTCTAAAGAGAAACAAGAGAAACTATGAACATCAAGCTTGAAACAAGAACTTTAAAGAAAAGAATACATGAAAGAAAATCCCTACTTGGTGTGATGAACTTGAAGATGGAAGAAGAAGATAAAGATGATGAAGAACTTTGAAGAGCTTGAAGAACTTGAAGAACACTAGAACTTTGAGAGAAAAGAAAAGCTTTGAGTGTTTCCTAAACTTAGCAAATGATCTAAAAGTGGTGCAAGCACCTCAAGGCATTCTATTTATAGAGAAATGAAACAAATGGAGGGTGTGAATGGGCTGATGCATTTTCGGCCAAGAGGTGCAGAATTGGAGGGTTCCATGTGTTCCGTGAGGTGAGATAATGTGTTCTTGAGGCATGGTGAGGTATGGCTTAAGGTATGGTGAGGTATGGTTCAAGGTATGGCCTCAAGCATGGTTCTTTGAGTGAGAAAATAATTAAACATGTGGCCAATGTGGAGTGTGCTGGCCGAAACTTCATTAGCCAAGGAAGGAGAGTTTCTTGCATTTTAATTGTGGTTTAGAGTTGTGTTTAGGTATATCTTTGATTATGCTTAAGATTAGGAATTTGTAAGAAAGTGTTTAGGGAAGGTAAATGGGTAATTAAGGTGGTCTAGACATAATTAAGGAGTGGTCTTGCACCATTAGTGAGTTAAATCCTCAATTTAGAGTCTAAACAACTCTAGACACATTTCCTTGATTTAAGGAATTGGAGAGAGAAAACACTATTTAAGATTCCAAGACTAGGAGTCTTGAGTTCTAAAAAGGGATTTAATGTTTAATCTAAGCAATTTTAGGTTCTAATTAACTTTAATAAATTATTTTGACTCTAGATTAATTAGGGAAATAAATTAATCTTCGTTTAGAGCCTAATATTGCTTAGGTTTGCTTAATTACGTCATTAAGCTCAAAAACACTATTCTAGGGGCAAAATCGTAATTTTGCACTAAAACTGCCCGGGACCACCGGGACTTGAACAGAGACCTCTAGACACATGAAAACATGTTTTTAAACCTCTGGGGAAAGTTCCGGGCCCAAACGGCACCTTTACCAGCGTAAAAACGCTATAGGGGTATTTTGGTCATTTTGACCAAAGCTGAAAGCGAAATTTTCGCTTCCGAAAGCATTCAAAGGCCATTCAATCCCCTTCAAACATTGAGTTGACCCTTCGAGGATGACCGAGTTGGTTACCCTCGAGTTCGGGTCAGGAAATGACCTTAGGGGCATTTTGGTCATTTCCCTCGGACAGAAAAATCGGGGTGTTACAATTTCCTTCCCCTTCACTTTCATCCTCCATCAAATCCACCTCCTCCAAGCTTCAAGGCAAGTTTGGTTGTTGGTTTGTGCTTCCTTTTTCCCTTACTTTCATGTTCTATGGTTTGGGTTTTATTGTTTCTCCCACTTTTATCAAGTGGGGGTGCTCCCCCAATGTTGTTAGAGCTAGATTAGAGTTGTTTAGAGATTAGTGGAGACTAATCTTGAGTCAATGTTGCTCTATGGCAGTTGTTGGTACCATTCCATACTTTAGAGGTCAAGTTGGTAGTAGTCACATACTCCCGGCTCTAAACGGTGAGTGGGTTTGATCTTATAGCCTTAGTTTTATCATTATGCATATGTTTCTTGTACGATGTTTGCCAAATATGACATTAGAGATGAAATTATGATTATCTATATATGATTTACAAGTATGGCGAGTTAACCAAAGATTTTGATTTTGAGTATGGCATGAAAATGTGTTTAGAAAACCATAGGACCATGATTGACATATTGTATGACATAGAAATGCTTTATGTGCAAGCTTACGAGATTTCTTGCAAGAATATATGACGTAACAAGTTATTTTATCAATCATGTTTCAAGAGTTTATGATATCTTTATACTTCAAGACTAGAGATTTTGAAATGTGATTTTAGAGTATCTGTTATGATATTTCAACAAAATGGAAAACAGAGAATGACTTAATTTCATGAGTAGAGATGTTATTATAATGCCAAAGTTTTCATGATTACAAATCCTTCCAATTCAAGTATGATATTATGATTATTAAGTTATGAAAAGCTATTAGCTTGAGAAATGAGATTTTGGAAATCCAGTTTTTATGACACTCAGAAGTGTGGAATTTAGTATGATTGGTAGCAACTGCCAGATACATATTATGTGGGCTCTTGAAATCGAAATGCTTGCAAGTGGGTGATCTCTTGGGCATGATTTCACAATCACAGTTATGCTAAAGTCAGGTTGCTAGAGTTGTATAAGTCCAGAGCTTTTGGAGTTCCAAGAGTTGTATATTTAAATGATTTGATTAAAGAGTTAAAGTATGTATATGATTATGTTTAGAGATTTGTGAAATATTATGATGATTTCTGGAGTAAAGCATAAGCATATGAGAAAGTTTTAGAGAAATAAGTACTTTATGACTGAGAAAAACTATGGTAGCTTTAGAGAAACAGACTGTGAGTTAACAACAGTTATTCCGTTAACCTTGGTATACCAAGTCACCCTTAGGGCTAGAGAAATCAGAAATGGAACCTAGTTAAGTGTCCGATTTGGATCATTGAGGGATCATAGGGATCAGATATTTGCTATGCCATGGTTGACATGCATAGCAAGAGAATGTATCATTATGTGTAACGCCCCAATTTTTACTGTAATTTTTACTGTCATTAGAAATTACTCAATTACCGAATTACCGTAGGTAATTATTACATAAGATTTGAGGCCGAACAATCCTTAATAAAGGAATATAACATTAGAAGAGAGGTTAGGAACGATTCATGCGAGAGTCGCAAATCCCGAATTTCTGTACGTATAAAATGACCAAAATGCCCCTGAAGTTATTTTACTCAGAAAATGAGGATCGTGGGCCCCACCTATTCTCAAGGGGATATTTTGAGGATAATAAGGGATTGTTTGTGTTATGTGTGTTAATAGAGCAGAAGGATCTCAATTTTGAGTTCCGACGCGCGAAATGACCAAAACACCCCTGTGGCTGTTTTAACTCCGATGTGCGTGCCGACTGAGCCCGAACCTCACTAAAATGTTTTAAAATGTGTTTTTAAGCCATGATTAACCATTGGTTAAGCTCGGGTGGTATCGGGCAATTTGTAAGTGAAAGTACGATTTTGCCCCTGTTTTTGGGCAGTTTTGCGAATTTCGGGATTTTTGATTCGTATACCGAAACCTAAGCAATATTAGGCTCAAATTAAAGCTTATTAAATTCTAAATATTAATCTAGAGTCAAAATTATGTATTTAGATTGATTAGAACCCAAAATTGCTCAAAAACACCCAAATTGCTTACTAATTCACTTAAACCCTTAACC
Source organism: Dalbergia cochinchinensis (assembly GCA_031216125.1). NCBI lineage: Eukaryota > Viridiplantae > Streptophyta > Magnoliopsida > Fabales > Fabaceae > Dalbergia > Dalbergia cochinchinensis. The sequence continues at coordinate 25,232,722 of CM062375.1, read as the reverse complement.
GTAAATTCTCTAAATTACATGAATACCTTGCCTACACCTAAATAATGCATGGAACACACAAATTTCACTTCTTTGGGCTGTAATGGACGAAATTATTGATGCCATTATGCAGCTGAATTATTGCCAAAAGTTGCACTAAAACAAAATGCCAAAATGTCACCATAAGAGACATAATTCCTTAATTTCATACAACTTTGTCTAAAATGATTTTTCCTCCCTTATTTCTCCTGCAAAATTCCGTCCACTACCTCATCATTTTGGCCAATTAGAAGCCTCAAAATCTTCTATAAATAGGCTTGCTTGAGTGGTCTTGGAATGCTTGGTTCATAACTAGTTTTTAGGAGCACCAAAAACTTTCTTTCTTCCTCCTCTTTGGCTGAATTCTTTCTTCAATTTTTCAAAGAGATTTTGTTTCATTTCACTTCAAGAAACCAAGTTCTCTTCCTCTTCTTCAACTCAGATTAGGTAGGGAGTAGTTTCTAAATTTATTTCTATGCTTTGAGGAGTTGTGTTTTTAGCTCAAAATGATGAAATTATGAACTTGCCTTAGCTTTTCATTTTGGTTTTCCTCTTCAATTTTTCTTTAACCAATTCAACCATATGGCCTAGGTGGAACTAAGATGATGGCTTGATGATGAGGACCTTGAGGGTGGGTTGTAAATCCATCACAAGTTAGGCCTCTAAAGCTTGAAAATTCCACTTGATGCAAAACCTTAAAGAATAATGCTTTATGATGCTAAAACAAAGATTTTTAGTTTAGAACTTGAAAGATGTATTTTTTCCTTTTATGTTTTATTTCTTGTTAAGATATGTATTGGGTTGAATTTATAATTCTTTTAAAGTCTTGAAGGAGCTCTAGTAAAGAAACAAAATGAATTTGCATCCATGATTAAGTTTATGCTTTGCATAACCATGTTTACCTTCTATGTCATCACTAAATTTTCAAGAATGAATAAATGAACTTGCATTTCTCATGTTTAAATTCCAAGCTTGTATTTCATGTTTATGTTTCAAGTCATCGCTTAATCTTTCAAGATAATAAAGAGGTTGCATCTCATATTTAATTTATGCTCTCACTATATTTTATAATGGCTAAAAGAATCAACACATGGCATGTTTATTTTATGCCATCACCTAAAGATCCTAGAGCTCAAAGACTTGCCCATGTATCACAAGCAAAGAAATATGATTATTGGAGTTAAAGAATTTATTCTTTAAAAAGTCTTGAGATTGGAGCTTAAAAAGATGTAATAATAATATTCTCTTCTCCCTCTACTGGTCCTGTGCGGACTACCGCCGCTCCGGTTTCTTAATATTCTCTTCTCCCTCTATTGGTCCTGTGCGGACTACCGCCCGGTTTCTTAATATTTTTCTTCTCCCTCTTGGTCTGTGCGGATTACCGCGCTCCAGTTTCTTGTATCATGTTTATATTTCAAGTTCTTGCATCATGTTTAATTTTCAAGTCATCACCTTAAATCTTAAAGATAAAGAAATGGAATTGCATATCATGTTTATAATTCCAAGCTATCACCTTATAAAGATAAGATTAAAATAAGGTTGCATAGCATGTTTATAATTCTAAGATGTCACCTAAATCTCTAAAGCTCAAGACTTACTCCTTTTATCTTAAGTGAGAATTTTAATTGTGAAGATCCTCCCAAATTTGACAAAAGAACTAGTTTCTAAATGAGTTTTAAGGCTTTGCAAGGATTTTACCGGGAACTAGTATTTTATATGCACTTAAAATATGATTCTATGTAATTGCATGAGGTTCATGATTCGCCACTTGATCGATCCGAGTTTAGTATCAATGTGTGATAATGATTTGATATGATTGAAGTTGTGATAATTATGGTTTATTGTTAAGAGAATGATTCATAATTGGTTTAGTAACTAATTAGTTCTATAATTGATAATTCTATGTAAGGATTGGATGCTTATTAAGTACTTGATATCATTGAATGATTTCCTGGCTTGCATGTTATAGTTGCTGTTGCAAATAATGAGAATGCTTGTACATGAAATGTTCTTTATTATGTAAAATTTACCTTTGTTGCTAGAAGAAAGTGTATCATTGTAAAAGTGTAATTTGGAATGGTTCTGGCTAAGGAAAGACTTGGTATTTAAGCGTGTCCATTGCGACCAACCTCTCTTTCCTGGGAATCTCCCATATGCATTATTACAGTTGATATATATTATTCTAGCTCAAGACTATAAATGAGAAAATGTTATGATGTTTATGAATTGTATTATGATATAACATGCAAAGATTTAATGGTGACTTAAACTTATAAGAAAATGATCCTTTGGAACCATCGGACTATAGGTGGTGAAAAGGTGATTTTAGCCCCTAACCCGTTCTCTCAAAAGGGTAGAGTCGGGACTTTAGCTTATCAAAAGGGATAAGTATATGCTAGTGACGACTAGTAAAGTATGAGCTCATAACCTAAATTACTCCCAAAAGGGTGGAGTATAGGGTGGCCCAAGGAAAATAATGATGATGATAAGATTTTAAGTCACCAAAGGCACTAAAGAAATGAAATATGTGCACTTTGTGTCCATGTGTAGCTAATATTATATGACGTTCTTTTATGCATGTTATTTTGATAATGATGATGAGGAATATGATGTAATGATAAAGGAAATGTTCATTGTAAATATGACATGTTAAGAATAAGATGCATTATAAGACGCATAATTAAAAATTGACGAACCTCGGTTAAGTATTTGTCGGATCTTAAAATGACTCCTTGCATGCTCACAATTTTAGAATAATTCCGAGGTTGCTGGGGACTTTGATGATGACACTATAGAAGGAGGTACCCTACTGAGAATTCTTTAGCAAGATTCTCACTCCCTTTTCTTTATTTCCGTCATTGTCTCCAGATTCAAATGGCGACATTCGTCTGTTCGTTGATACCCTACTTGGGAATTCCACTATGATCGGTGCATCGCTCGTATCATTTTGAAGGAGGTCTTGTGATTCGTGTTTTTATTTACATAGGTCGTCCATTTGCACATCCTGTCCCTAGTTATCGATTTTCTCCTACTTCTCCCTATGGCGATGAAATGGTTTTCGAACATGCACGTCCACTTGATGAAAGGATGTTACGTTCTTATCCCGCTTCATCTGCTTTGTCCATGGATTTCAGAGTATGTTCCGGGATGAGATATTCCGAAACTGACCCTTCAGAGGACACTCCTATTGATGTATATTCTGAGAGCTCTGATCCTACTCCCACACGTGTAAGAGAGGGTAGTGAGGAAATAGTTGTTCAGCCAGGTTAGCGAGAAGGCCGTCCATGCGACTGACTGGTGCATCTTGTGTGTCCCCTCCAGGGAGCTCATCGATGGATCGGATTTATTCCCCCATTTCAGTGACAGTGGCCATAGAAGGATCTTAGTAGATTTATGTGTGATCATGCACCCTAATTTTAGGATAACCTTCCCGACTTATGGAGTTATCTAGTTTAGGGGCATGTATTTCCTTAAGTATATTTTCTTTTATGGGTTTGCATAAGATAATGATGTATGAACATAACCCACCCTTTGAGTGAGGTTATTGTATGTAAATATATGCTATAATGTGCTTATGGATGTTATATGATGGAGCCTAAGTGATATGATGTGATATATTCTTAAACGTCTTATTATACCCCGCTTACTCGTTCACGTTGTACTTCGCTCACGTTTTCAATTATGTGTTTAAAAAAAATGGCTCGTAATTTCACTAAGTATTTTCAAATTATGAAGAAAGAACCAAAGCAAGGAGTAAAGTCTAGTCATTAATCAGATTCAACCTAGGTGTATCTGGTTAATTACTAGGGTGTTACATTTTGGTATCAGAGCAGTTCGATTCTCATGGAGCCTGAGGATTGGACTAGCTATGCTTCTAAAGCATAATACGTTAGTGACGTCATGTGTAGATGTTTATCATTAGGATGAGCTTGAGGATTAGAAATACATGACTACTGTATGTTGAAAGTGCCATGGTAACTTGCTCACTTTGCATGGAATATTGGGCCCGATCACCTCGGTGTTCTTTGTTTTGTGTGTATAGGGACCAATGGCACGTCGACAACAGACTAGGAGCGCAGCACAGAATAATCAAGACAACGAGACAGCCGAAGCACTCCGCGACGTAGCAAGGACCATGAGAATGATGATGGAACGAATGGATCAGGATCGTCAAGCCAATATGAATCAAGGACATGAGATTCCTGAACATGCCTGTTTGGGGGAGTTTCGTAAGGCAAACGCACCGGTTTTCAAGGGGACACTGAATCCAAATATTGCAGATGAATGGATTCGGAATATTGAGAAGGTCTTTGCTGTAGTCCCATGGTCGGAGGAGCAAAAGGTCACATTCGCTACTCATATGCTTGAAGGTGATGCCGGTTTCTGGTGGACGGGTATTCAAAGACTCCTGGAGACGCCGGACGTGGACATTGATTGGGAACTTTTCAAGGTCCATTTTTATGAAAAGTACTTTCCAAAGTCAGTTAGAAATGCCAAGGACATTGAATTCATGCAATTTGTCCAGGGGAATATGAATATGGCCCAAGACATCGCTGCTAGATTTGAAGAACTCATTAAGTTCTCAAGAATGTACCAAGGAAATCCTGATGAGTACTGGAAATGCATTAAATACGAGTCAGGGTTGAAGGCGGAACTTAATGTGGCAGTTGCACATTTGGAGATTAGGGATTTCTCTACCCTAGTTAACAAATGTCGGATTATTGAAGAAGGTCAGAGAAAACTAAACACCCCAAAGTCAGATAATATTACCAAAAAGTTGACACCTCAAGGTCAGCAGTTCAAGAGGCAGAATCGACCTCCATTTCCCCCTCAATCAAGACCACAAGGGACACAAAGAAATTTTCAACAAGGAAGGCCAAACAACAACAATCGCTATAATAACAACCGCTACAACAATAACCCCAGTAACAATCACAATAACAACAATAACAACAATAAAGGGAAAGCACCACAAAGAGGTCCAACAGTACCTCCACGGCCTGTGCCATCCATGGAATGTCCCAAGTGCGGCAAGAATCATGGGAGCATGCCATGTCGAGCCGGAACAAACGTGTGCTATCGGTGTGGAAAACCAGGTCATTACTCCCGAGAATGCACGGAAAGAAACCCGCCAACCCCCAATCCCAAGCCGCAATACCAGGGAAGGGTATTTACTGTTAATGCTGAAAAAACAACGAAGTCACGAAATCTCGTGGTAGGTAAGGGTAATATGCATGGTAAAGACTTAATTGTACTATATGATTCTGGCGCTTCTCATTCTTTTATCTCCCATTCATGTGTTAAAAGCCTTAATTTACCTATGATTGAGCTTCCTTTTGACCTTATTGTTTCTACCCCGACTGGAAAATGTAACACCCTAGTAATTAACCAGATACACCTAGGTTGAATCTGATTAATGACTAGACTTTACTCCTTGCTTTGGTTCTTTCTTCATAATTTGAAAATACTTAGTGAAATTACGAGCCATTTTTTTTTTTAAACACATAATTGAAAACATGAGCCGAGTACAACGTGAACGAGTAAGCGGGGTATAATAAGACGTTTAAGAATATATCACATCATATCACTTAGGCTCCATCATATAACATTCATAAGCACATTATAGCATATATTTACATACAATAACCTCACTCAAAGGGTGGGTTATGTTCATACATCATTATCTTATGCAAACCCATAAAAGAAAATATACTTAAGGAAATACATGCCCCTAAACTAGATAACTCCATAAGCTGGGAAGGTTATCCTAAAACAGGGTGCATGATCACATATAAATCTACTAAGAACCTTCTATGGCCACTGTCCTGGAAATGGGGGAATAAATCCGATCCACTGATGAGCTCCCTCGGGACGGGACACACGAGATGCACCAGTCGGGAGTCGCATGGACGGCCTTCTCGCTAACCTTGGCTGAACAACTGTTTCCTCACTACCCTCTCTTACACGTGTGGGAGTAGGAGCAGAGCTCTCAGAATATACATGAGTAGGAGTGTCCTCTGAAGGATCAGTTTCAGAATATCTCGTCTCGGGAACATACTCTGGAAATCCATGGACAACAGATGAAGTGGGATAAGAACGTAACATCCTTTCATCAAGTGGACGTGCATGTTCGAAAACCATTTCATCGCCATAGGGAGAAGTAGGAGAAAATCGATAACTAGGGACAGGATGTGCAAATGGACAACCTATGTAAATAAAAACACGAATCGCGCACTCTCGCTTCAAAATGATACGAGCGATGCACTGGATCATAGTGGAATTCCCAAGTAGGGGTATCAACGAACAGGGCGAATGTCGCCATTTGAATCTGGAGACAATGACGGAAATAAAGAAAAGGGAGTGAGAATCTTGCTAAACAATTCTCGAGAGGGTACCTCCTTCTACTGATGTCATCATCAAAGTCCCCAGAACCTCGGGATTGTTCTAAAATAGTGAGCATGCAAAGATTCATTTTAAGTTCGGCCAAATACTTAACCGAGGTTCGTCAATTTTTAATCATGCGTCTTATAATGCATCTTATTCTTAACATGTCATATTTACAATGAACATTTCCTTTATCATTACATCATATTCCTCATCATCATTATCAAAATAACATGCATAAAAGAACGTCATATAATATTAGCTACACATGGACACAAAGTGCACATATTTCATTTCTTTAGTGCCTTTGATGACTTGAAATCTTATCATCATCATTATTTTCCTTGGGCCACCCTATACTCCACCCTTTTGGGAGTAATTTAGGTTATGAGCTCATATTTTACTAGTCGTCACTAGCATATACTTATCCCTTTTGATAAGCTAAAGTCCCGACTCTACCCTTTTGAGAGAACGGGTTAGGGGGCTAAAATCACCTTTTCACCACCTATAGTCTGATGGTTCCAAAGGATCATTTTCTTATAAGTTTAAGTCATCATTAAATCTTTGCATGTTATATCATAATACAATTCATAAACATCATAACATTTTCTCATTTATAGTCTTAAGCTAGAATAATATATATCAATCTGTAATCATGCATATGGGAGATTCCTGGAAAGAGGTGGGTCACAATGGACACGCTTAAATACCAAGTCTTTCCTTAGCCGTAACCTTTCCAAATTACACTTTTACAATGATACACTTTCTTTTAGCAACAAAGGTAAATTTTACATAATAAAGAACATTTCATGTACAAGCATTCTCATTATTTGCACCAAGATCTATAACATGCAAGCCAGGAAATCATTCAATGATATCAAGTACTTAATAAGCATCCAATCCTTACATAGAATTATCAATTATAGAACTAATTAGTTACTAAACCAATTATGAATCATTCTCTTAACAATAAACCATAATTATCACAACTTCAATAATATCAAATCATTATCACACATTGATACTAAACTCAGATCGATGGCGAATCATGAACCTCATGCAATTACATAGAATCATATTTTAAGTGCATATAAAATACTAGTTCCCGTAAAATCCTTGCAAAGCCTTAAAACTCATTTAGAAACTAGTTCTTTTGTCAAATTTGGGAGGATCTTCACAATTAAAATTCTCACTTAAGATAAAAGGAGTAAGTCTTGAGCTTTAGAGATTTAGGTGACATCTTAGAATTATAAACATGCTATGCAACCTTATTTTAATCTTATCTTTATAAGGTGATAGCTTGGAATTATAAACATGATATGCAATTCCATTTCTTTATCTTTAAGATTTAAGGTGATGACATAAAAATTAAACATGATGCAAGAACTTGAAATATAAACATGATACAAGAAACCTGAGCGGTGTAATCCGCACAGACCAAAGAGAGGGGAGAAGAAAATATTAAGAAACCTGAGCGGTAGTCCGCACAGCACCAGTAGAGGGAGAAGAGAATATTATTATTACATCTTTTTAAGCTCCAATCTCAAGACTTTTTAAAGAATAAATTCTTTAACTCCAATAATCATATTTCTTTGCTTGTGATACATGGGCAAGTCTTTGAGCTCTAGGATCTTTAGGTGATGGCATAAAATAAACATGCCATGCGTTGATTCTTTTAGCCATTATAAAATATAGTGAGAGCATAAATTAAATATGAGATGCAACCTCTTTATTATCTTGAAAGATTAAGTGATGACTTGAAACATAAACATGAGATACAAGCTTGGAATTTAAACATGAGAAATGCAAGTTCATTTATTCATTCTTGAAAATTTAGTGATGACATAGAAGGTAAACATGGTTATGCAAAGCATAAACTTAATCATGGATGCAAATTCATTTTGTTTCTTTACTAGAGCTCCTTCAAGACTTTAAAAGAATTATAAATTCAACCCAATACATATCTTAACAAGAAATAAAACATAAAAGGAAAAATACATCTTTCAAGTTCTAAACTAAAAATCTTTGTTTTAGCATCATAAAGCATTATTCTTTAAAGTTTTGCATCAAGTGGAATTTTCAAGCTTTAGAGGCCTAACTTGTGATGGATTTACAACCCACCCTCAAGGTCCTCATCATCAAGCCATCATCTTAGTTCCACCTAGGCCATATGGTTGAATTGGTTAAAGAAAAATTGAAGAGGAAAACCAAAATGAAAAGCTAAAGCAAGTTCATAATTTCATCATTTTGAGCTAAAAACACAACTCCTCAAAGCATAGAAATAAATTTAGAAACTACTCCCTACCTAATCTGAGTTGAAGAAGAGGAAGAGAACTTGGTTTCTTGAAGTGAAATGAAACAAAATCTCTTTGAAAAATTGAAGAAAGAATTCAGCCAAAGAGGAGGAAGAAAGAAAGTTTTTGGTGCTCCTAAAAACTAGTTATGAACCAAGCATTCCAAGACCACTCAAGCAAGCCTATTTATAGAAGATTTTGAGGCTTCTAATTGGCCAAAATGATGAGGTAGTGGACGGAATTTTGCAGGAGAAATAAGGGAGGAAAAATCATTTTAGACAAAGTTGTATGAAATTAAGGAATTATGTCTCATATGGTGACATTTTGGCATTTTGTTTTAGTGCAACTTTTGGCAATAATTCAGCTGCATAATGGCATCAATAATTTCGTCCATTACAGCCCAAAGAAGTGAAATTTGTGTGGTCCATGCATTATTTAGGTGTAGGCAAGGTATTCATGTAATTTAGAGAATTTACGGTTAAGGGTTTAAGTGAATTAGTAAGCAATTTGGGTGTTTTTGAGCAATTTTGGGTTCTAATCAATCTAAATACATAATTTTGACTCTAGATTAATATTTAGAATTTAATAAGCTTTAATTTGAGCCTAATATTGCTTAGGTTTCGGTATACTGAATCAAAAATCCCAAATTCGCAAATCGCCCAAAAATAGGGCAAAATCGTACTTTCACTTAAAAATTGCCCGAGGCCACCCGAGCTTAACCAATGGTTAATCATGGCTTAAAAACACATTTTAAAACATTTTAGTGAGGTTCGGGCTCGATCGCACGCACATCGGAGTTAAAGCGACCCTTGAGGGGCTGTTTTGGTCATTTCGTGCGTAACTCAAAATTGAGATCCTTCTGCTCTATTAACACACATAACACAAACAATCCCTTATTATCCTCAAAATATCCCCTTGAGAATAGGTGGGGCCCACGATCCTCATTTTCTGAGTAAAATAACTTCAGGGGCATTTTGGTCATTTTATACGGACAGAAATTCGGGATTTGCGACTCTCGCATGAATCGTTCCTAACCTCTCTTCTAATGTTATATTCCTTTATTGAGGATTGTTCGGCCTCAAATCTTATGTAATAATTACCTACGATAATTCGGTAATTGAGTAATTTCTAATGACAGTAAAAATTACAGTAAAAATTGGGGCGTTACAGAAAACCCGTTAGGACTTGTAAATGTTGTTTAGATTGTAGTTTTATTATAGATAATAGATCCTTTGTTTTAGATCTTATTTGCTTACCCATGCGAGGTTTAGATGTGATTCTTGGCATGGATTGGTTTGAGGCCAACCGTGTACTGTTAAACTGTTATGAGAAAACCATCACTTTTCTTCCTGTTCCTATTAAACCTAAGAAACCCATAAGTCTTTACATAATCTGTGTGAAATGGATTGTGGTAAGGGTGAGAGTAAAGGTTACATTTTCTTAGCCGCTAGTGATGTAGACTTTGAGCAAAGTATCGATGAGATACCAATAGTAAGAAATTATCCTGAAGTATTTCCAGATGAGATACCGCAGTTTCCCCAAGAGAGATAGAGTTTTCCATAGAATTGCTTCCGGGTGCAGGACCTATATCCATAGCCCCATCTGGGATGTCCCCATTAGAATTGACCGAGTTAAAAACTCAATTGGAAGATTTATTGGAGAAAAAGTTTGTTAGGCCTAGTGCATCACCTTGGGGAGTCCCTGAGTTGTCTGTAAAGACAAAGGATGGGAGTATGAGGATGTGTGTAGATCATCGGCAGTTGAATAAAGTAACGGTGAAAAACAAGTATCGTCTCGCTTAGGATCGATGATTTGATGGACCAACTGAAAGGTGCGGTAGTGTTTTCTAAGATAGATTTGAGGTCAGGCTACCATCAAATTAGAGTGAGAGATGAAGACATACCTAAAGCGGCCTTTCAGACTCGACACGCCATTTTGAGTTTGCGATGAATGTCCTTTGGGTTAACCAATGCTCCAGCTATTTTTATGGATTACATGAATAGGATCTTTCGGCCCTATTTAGATCAGTTTGTAGTTGTCTTTATAGATGACATTCTCATATATTCTAAGACCCATGAAGAGCATGAATGCCACACGACCATAGTACTGAAGATCTTGAAGGAAAAGAAACTATATGCCAAGATTTCCAAGTGTGGGTTTTGGTTGGTCAAGGTGCAATTTTTAGGGCATGTAGTATCGAAGAAAGGAATTGTTTGTAGATCCTAGTAAGGTAGAAGCGGTAGTAAACTGGGAAAGACCAACCATCAGAATCAAGTAAGGAGCTTTTTGGGTTTAGCGGTTATTACCGTCCCGATTTATCAAGGGATTTTCCCAGATTTCCCTACCTTTGACCAAGCCGACTAGGAAGAACACCCCTTTTTCATGGACCCTGAGTGTGAAAAGAGGTTTCAAGAGTTAAAACACAAGCTAACCTCTACCCTGCTTTAGTGTTACCCGACCCCAATGTGCCTTTTGAGGTGTATTGTGATGCTTCAAAAAGGGTTTAGGTTGTGTATTGATGCAAGATAGGCAAGTGGTGGCCTATGCATCAAGACAACTCAAGCCACATGAGGCAAACTACCCTACCCATGACCTTGAGTTAGCTGAAGTCGTGATAGTTCTAAAGATTTGGAGACACCATTTATATGGAGTTAAGTTTGAGGTGTTTTCCGATCACAAGAGTTTGAAATATCTCTTTGATCAAAAAGAGCTAAACATGAGGCAAAGGCGATGGATGGAGTTCTTGAAAGATTATGATTTTGGATTGAACTACCATCCTGGTAAAGCTAATGTAGTAGCTGATGCTTTGAGTAGGAAGTCCTTACAAGTGTCCTGTTTGATGGTGAAGGAGGTTGAATTGATTGAGCAATTTAGGGACTTAAACCTAGGAATGACTTTGACCACTAAGGGCATCGGAGCTTGTCATCTTAGAGTGACAAGTGAGTTCAAAGAAAGGATTGTTCAAGCTCAAGGGGACGATGCTCAGTTTCAAGAGACTTTACGGGCAGTGAAGGCAGGAAAGTTGATAGGTTTTACCCAAGGAATGGACGATTTGTGGAGGTTTAAAGGTCGAATATGTGTACCTGCTAGTGGTGGCCTCCGAAAGGTTATTTTGGAGGAAGCCCATAAGAGCTATTTAACCCTTCATCCTGGTGCCACCAAGATGTATCAAGATTTGAAGAAGATGTTGGTGGCCTGGAATGAAGAAAGATGTGTGCACATGGGTGAGTAAGTGCTTGGTGTGTCAAAAGGTGAAGATTGAACACCAAAAACCCTCTGGAATGCTGTAACCTCAGTCAATCCCTGAGTGGAAGTGGGATAGTATCTCCATGGATTTTGTGACTGGATTACCGAGGACCCAAATGAATCATGATACCATATGGGTAATCGTGGATCGATTGACGAAGTCACCTCACTTTTACCTATTAAGGTGACTTATTCCTTGGATAGGTTAGCACAATTATATATTCAGGAGATAGTAAGGTTACATGGGGTGCCGTCGACGATAATCTCGGACCGGGATCCGCGGTTTACGCCACGATTTTGGGAGCCTTTCAAAGGCATTTGGTTCAAAGTCGTGTCTAAGCACGGCCTATCACCCCAAACAGACGCTCAATCTGAAAAAACTATCCAAGCCTTGCAGGAGATGGTAAGGCCATGTAATTTAGATCAAAGGGGAAGTCGATAAGTACCGCCATCGATTGAATTTGCATATAACAACGCTTATCATGCAAGTATTTCCAGATGGCAATCAGTATGTGGCCCTCTATGGACCCAAATGTCAATCTCCCTTATGTTGGTATGAACCCCGAGAGCAAAGTTTACTCGGACCTGATATTGTGAGGGAAACAACGGAACAAATCAAGAAGATTAGGGATAAGATTCTTCGCTCAAAGTCGATGTAAAAACTATGCGGACAAGCGGCGAAAACCGCTAGATTTTCAAGAAGGGGACCACGTGTTCCTAAGGATCACCCCCACCACAGGCATAGGCCGAGCAATAAAAGTAAAGAAATTGAGCCCCAGATTTCTTGGTCCGTTTGAAATCCTTACCAAAGTAGGACCTGTAGCCTACCGTATAGCCCTACCCCCGAGTCTATCCAACCTTCATGATGTTTTCCATGTCTCTCAGTTAAGAAAGTATCAATCTGACCCGAGTCATGTACTAGAGCCAGAACATGTACAATTAAGAGATAACCTGACATTTAACTTACTACCCACGAGAATCGTCGACCGAGGAGTTAAGCAGTTAAGGAACAAGGCTGTACCCCTGGTCAAAGTAGCATGGGGACAGGGTGAAACCGAAGAACTTACATGGGAGCTGGAATCAAACATGAAAGCACAATACCCCGAGTTGTTCTCAGGTAACGAATTTCCGGGGCGAAATTCTTTTTAAGGAGGGGAGTAATGTAACGCCCCAATTTTTACTGTCATTAGAAATTACTCAATTACCGAATTACCGTAGGTAATTATTACATAAGATTTGAGGCCGAACAATCCTCAATAAAGGAATATAACATTAGAAGAGAGGTTAGGAACGATTCATGCGAGAGTCGCAAATCCCGAATTTCTGTACGTATAAAATGACCAAAATGCCCCTGAAGTTATTTTACTCAGAAAATGAGGATCGTGGGCCCCACCTATTCTCAAGGGGATATTTTGAGGATAATAAGGGATTGTTTGTGTTATGTGTGTTAATAGAGCAGAAGGATCTCAATTTTGAGTTCCGACGCGCGAAATGACCAAAACACCCCTGCGGCTGTTTTAACTCCGATGTGCGTGCCGACTGAGCCCGAACCTCACTAAAATGTTTTAAAATGTGTTTTTAAGCCATGATTAACCATTGGTTAAGCTCGGGTGGCCTCGGGCAATTTTTAAGTGAAAGTACGATTTTGCCCCTATTTTTGGGCGCTTTATGAATTTCGGGATTTTTGATTCAGTATAATCGAAACCTAAGCAATATTAGGCTCAAATTAAAGCTTATTAAATTCTAAATATTAATCTAGAGTCAAAATTATGTATTTAGATTGATTAGAACCCAAAATTGCTCAAAAACACCCAAATTGCTTACTAATTCACTTAAACCCTTAACCGTAAATTCTCTAAATTACATGAATACCTTGCCTACACCTAAATAATGCATGGAACACACAAATTTCACTTCTTTGGGCTGTAATGGACGAAATTATTGATGCCATTATGCAGCTGAATTATTGCCAAAAGTTGCACTAAAACAAAATGCCAAAATGTCACCATAAGAGACATAATTCCTTAATTTCATACAACTTTGTCTAAAATGATTTTTCCTCCCTTATTTCTCCTGCAAAATTCCGTCCACTACCTCATCATTTTGGCCAATTAGAAGCCTCAAAATCTTCTATAAATAGGCTTGCTTGAGTGGTCTTGGAATGCTTGGTTCATAACTAGTTTTTAGGAGCACCAAAAACTTTCTTTCTTCCTCCTCTTTGGCTGAATTCTTTCTTCAATTTTTCAAAGAGATTTTGTTTCATTTCACTTCAAGAAACCAAGTTCTCTTCCTCTTCTTCAACTCAGATTAGGTAGGGAGTAGTTTCTAAATTTATTTTTATGCTTTGAGGAGTTGTGTTTTTAGCTCAAAATGATGAAATTATGAACTTGCTTTAGCTTTTCATTTTGGTTTTCCTCTTCAATTTTTCTTTAACCAATTCAACCATATGGCCTAGGTGGAACTAAGATGATGGCTTGATGATGAGGACCTTGAGGGTGGGTTGTAAATCCATCACAAGTTAGGCCTCTAAAGCTTGAAAATTCCACTTGATGCAAAACCTTAAAGAATAATGCTTTATGATGCTAAAACAAAGATTTTTAGTTTAGAACTTGAAAGATGTATTTTTTTTCCTTTTATGTTTTATTTCTTGTTAAGATATGTATTGGGTTGAATTTATAATTCTTTTAAAGTCTTGAAGGAGCTCTAGTAAAGAAACAAAATGAATTTGCATCCATGATTAAGTTTATGCTTTGCATAACCATGTTTACCTTCTATGTCATCACTAAATTTTCAAGAATGAATAAATGAACTTGCATTTCTCATGTTTAAATTCCAAGCTTGTATTTCATGTTTATGTTTCAAGTCATCGCTAATCTTTCAAGATAATAAAGAGGTTGCATCTCATATTTAATTTATGCTCTCACTATATTTTATAATGGCTAAAAGAATCAACACATGGCATGTTTATTTTATGCCATCACCTAAAGATCCTAGAGCTCAAAGACTTGCCCATGTATCACAAGCAAAGAAATATGATTATTGGAGTTAAAGAATTTATTCTTTAAAAAGTCTTGAGATTGGAGCTTAAAAGATGTAATAATAATATTCTCTTCTCCTCTATCGTCCTGTGCGGACTACCGCCAGCTCGGTTTCTTAATATTCTCTTCTCCCTCTATCTTGGTCTGTGCGGACTCACCGCCTCGGTTTCTTAATATTCTCTTCTTCCTCTATCGTCCTGTGCGGATTACCGCCGCTCCACTTTCTTGTATCATGTTTATATTTCAAGTTCTTGCATCATGTTTAATTTTCAAGTCATCACCTTAAATCTTAAAGATAAAGAAATGGAATTGCATATCATGTTTATAATTCCAAGCTATCACCTTATAAAGATAAGATTAAAATAAGGTTGCATAGCATGTTTATAATTCTAAGATGTCACCTAAATCTCTAAAGCTCAAGACTTACTCCTTTTATCTTAAGTGAGAATTTTAATTGTGAAGATCCTCCCAAATTTGACAAAAGAACTAGTTTCTAAATGAGTTTTAAGGCTTTGCAAGGATTTTACGGGCAACTAGTATTTTATATGCACTTAAAATATGATTCTATGTAATTGCATGAGGTTCATGATTCGGCCATTGATCTGAGTTTAGTATCAATGTGTGATAATGATTTGATATGATTGAAGTTGTGATAATTATGGTTTATTGTTAAGAGAATGATTCATAATTGGTTTAGTAACTAATTAGTTCTATAATTGATAATTCTATGTAAGGATTGGATGCTTATTAAGTACTTGATATCATTGAATGATTTCCTGGCTTGCATGTTATAGTTCTTTGTTGCAAATAATGAGAATGCTTGTACATGAAATGTTCTTTATTATGTAAAATTTACCTTTGTTGCTAGAAGAAAGTGTATCATTGTAAAAGTGTAATTTGGAAAGGTTCTGGCTAAGGAAAGACTTGGTATTTAAGCGTGTCCATTGCGACCCACCTCTCTTTCCTGGGAATCTCCCATATGCATTATTACAGTTGATATATATTATTCTAGCTCAAGACTATAAATGAGAAAATGTTATGATGTTTATGAATTGTATTATGATATAACATGCAAAGATTTAATGGTGACTTAAACTTATAAGAAAATGATCCTTTGGAACCATCAGACTATAGGTGGTGAAAAGGTGATTTTAGCCCCCTAACCCGTTCTCTCAAAAGGGTAGAGTCGGGACTTTAGCTTATCAAAAGGGATAAGTATATGCTAGTGACGACTAGTAAAGTATGAGCTCATAACCTAAATTACTCCCAAAAGGGTGGAGTATAGGGTGGCCCAAGGAAAATAATGATGATGATAAGATTTTAAGTCACCAAAGGCACTAAAGAAATGAAATATGTGCACTGTGTCCATGTGTAGCTAATATTATATGACGTTCTTTTATGCATGTTATTTTGATAATGATGATGAGGAATATGATGTAATGATAAAGGAAATGTTCATTGTAAATATGACATGTTAAGAATAAGATGCATTATAAGACGCATAATTAAAAATTGACGAACCTCGGTTAAGTATTTGTCCGAACTTAAAATGAATCCTTGCATGCTCACTATTTTAGAATAATCCCGAGGTTCCTGGGGACTTTGATGATGACACTATAGAAGGAGGTACCCTACTGAGAATTCTTTAGCAAGATTCTCACTCCATTTCCTTTATTTCCGCCATTGTCTCCAGATTCAAATGGCGACATTCGCCCTGCTCGTTGATACCCCTACTTGGGAATTCCACTATGATCCGTGCATCGTCGTATCATTTTGAAGGGAGCTGCGCAGTTCGTCTTTTTATTTAGCTAGGTCGTGCATTTGCACATCCTGTCCGTAGTTATCGATTTTCTCCTACTTCTGCCTATGGCGATGAAATGGTTATCGAACATGCACGCCCACTTGATGAAAGGATGTTACGTTCTTATCCCGCTTCATCTGCAGTCCATGGATTTCCGCAGTATGTTCCTGACGAGATATTCTCAAACCGATCCTTCAGAGGACACTCCTATTCATGTATATTCCGAGAGCTCGCTCCTACTCCCACACGTGTAAGAGAGGGTAGTGAGGAAACAATGTTCAGCCGAGGTTAGCGTGAAGGCCGTCCATGCGACCCCACTGGTGCATCTCGTGTCCCCTCCCGAGGGAGCTTATCGATGGATCGGATTTATTCCCCCATTTCAGTGACAAAGTGGCCATAGAAGGTTCTTAGTAGATTTATGTGTGATCATGCACCCTAGTTTTAGGATAACCTTCCCCGCTTATGGACTTATCTAGTTTAGGGGCATGTATTTCCTTAAGTATATTTTCTTTTATGGGTTTGCATAAGATAATGATGTATGAACATAACCCACCCTTTGAGTGAGGTTATTGTATGTAAATATATGCTATAATGTGCTTATGGATGTTATATGATGGAGCCTAAGTGATATGATGTGATATATTCTTAAACGTCTTATTATACCCCGCTTACTCGTTCACGTTGTACTCGGCTCACGTTTTCAATTATGTGTTTAAAAAAAAAAAAATGGCTCGTAATTTCACTAAGTATTTTCAAATTATGAAGAAAGAACCAAAGCAAGGAGTAAAGTCTAGTCATTAATCAGATTCAACCTAGGTGTATCTGGTTAATTACTAGGGTGTTACATTATGCAATGCATAACTAGAGATTACTATTTCTTTATAAGAGTACTGTTAATTATATTCTCAGAAATTATTGATGTTTTTAAGAGAATATTTAATTTTAAAGTCGATATGTATATGAGAAATGATTTTCTTGTTGGAATAAGAATTTAGAGATGTTTTCTATGAATATATGAAAATAGAGTTAACTTTTCTACATCATCATGTATATAAATCTATGAATACAGAGATATCTTTTCTATGAGATTATGTACATAAATATCAAATGGTTTGTGATTGTTGCATGTATATTGCATTATATATATTATTTCTTGGTTGTCCCATATAGGTGATGGGTAAGAGCTCACTTGTAACATCCTCCCAAGTACAACATAATTTTTAAGTCATAACATCATACTTGAGAAGTTGTTACTTATAAATTAACGGACCTTTCTTAAATATCTATAGCAAGTTCGATTGAATCGTGAAGTAACTAAATCATAGTTCTATTAAGATATATGACTAAGAAATAAACATTTATTGATTATAAAGTTGAATACAAAAGGAAGCTCTTCTATGAGCTTTAATACACATCCGGTCTTTATTATAAATACAAACATAAACATATGACTAAGTACAGTCTGTACTAACTTTAGCTGTAAACTACTGCAAATCTGATTTCCTTTCATAAAGTAGCCTCCTTGTTCTCGGGATCAACCTGGAGACGACACGGGAACACAAACACATAGGGGTGAGAATTCTAAAATTGAGTAGGGTAACTCCTCAATTATACAATCATAATGTCATCGTCATCGCTCCAGCCACTTCGGTTTATTCAGAACAGGTGGTCATGCATTATATAATAACAGTTTATTTTCAAAGTTTCAAATCATACTTCCGAAGTGGGTTACTTTTATTATTCAGTCACTTTAAACATGTATTTCACGACATTCAAGATCATAGAAATTCCTTCAAGACCAATAACTTAACAAAATATATGAGTACATATGGCAATTATAATGATCTTTTCGTGCCCTTGACATAATAAAGGGGACCTTTTCTTGCCCTAATAGGGACCTCTTTGTGCCCTATTGGAGACCTCTTCGTGCCCTTTTTATACTAAAGGGGACTTCATTTTTCACTTAGCACATACATCATCCTCAAGCTCACATATACATACATGCATAACATTTCTATATGCATGAACATAATTCTCGGATTTCATAATACTTCAAACCTATATATATATCATTCATTCATTCCTCATAAAATAATCTTGGAAGTCCAGGGCATGCATTCATACACATCAAACTTGAACAAATTGCCATTAGGTCACTAATTCAGGGCATTATCACAATTTCAGCACATTGGCAGATTTTTTACTCAAGTAAGACAAATTAATATGGAATTCAAACCAGCAAATCAGAGGCTATAAAAATTCATAATGACACCTCAATGTGTCCACAAGGTTTGATAAAAATTTCAGGGAAGAAAAGTTCTCTAACTATGTTAAAAAAATTAGACAAATTCGGAGGTTAGAAACCCCCTATTCACAATCAATAGCCACAGTTTCCAATTTTATTACCCTACCAAATGATAATATCAAATCAGATAAAAATTCATGGTTGGACTTCAATATGTCCTTAATGTCATATAAAAATTTCAGCTCATAATTCGATCATTTAATAGGTTAATAAAATTTCACAAGTTCACAGCTTCAGATTCAACATTTCAGGCAGCATAGTTACCACTTCGGTTCTTGAATTTCTCAAGGCATTAGGAATCAAAACTAGAGCTCAAACAAATTCATGGAACTATCCTAGGATGTTACCTTCAACATATAATTTTTATAGCTCATGAAAACACCCACAACGCCCTCAGAAAATTCGTGAACAATCACTGCCAGTAGGAAAACCGAAAATCCAGCAAACCACTTCAAAATCTCTTTTGATAAAAATGATTTTTCCACAACCCCAAACACTCCACCAAAATTTACACATCAATATCATCATATTGTCAACCAATATATCCAGAAATTTCGGACCAAACACAATCAGAAAAGTCCAGCATAAAATTGGAAAGAAAAGATCAAAGAAAACCCTACTTTGAAAGCTTCAAAGCTTTATAACTTCAAAGGTTAATTGATTTCCCTTCACTTCAATGCCACCAATTCAAGCCCAAAGACTCCTTAGGTAGTGAAGAATGATCTCTCAAGGTGAAAAAATATGATGGATTCAAATTCTAATCGGTTAGTTTTGTAGGTATTGAGGTGTAAAACAAGTTTTGTGAAGGAAGTTTGAGTGTTTATCAACTTTAGGCTATGATTTTTGAAGCATGAAACATATCAATGGAGGTTTGGAAGGAAAGAAATGGAGGTTGTATTCAGTTGGTTCATAGCCGAGAATGACATGAAGAAATGTCAAAGTTTGGTGGCTTGTATTTATCTTGTAGTTAAAGCATAGGTATTATATAATATAAATGTGTAATTCTTTAAAGGAAAGAAAAACAAATGGATGGCTAGGATTTAATCTTGCAAAAATCTTAGCCATTCACTAAGTCAATATGGATATACATGACCCTTTTGTAGAGATTTAACTATCTTTCGATGTTAAAAATCACACACCGAAATCTTACCGAATAGGTAAAATATCATTCCTGGATAATCAAATATTGCTCAAAAATAAATTCTGGGCATAAAATATTTGTTTCTAACTATTTCTAACCTCATTTCCATGTTTTCCCAATTTCGGGCACCTTCGGGTCCCAAATCAGGGGTTTTGACTGTCCCGACGGGCCTGTAGGGCCCGTAAAATACTATTCACATTTTTTTATTTACAAAACCGTTGGACCATCCTCATCATTGTTAAAACTGTTAGATTTTTGAAATTATGACTAATAAAACTCAAATTAATTTTTAAATAATTTTTAGGGTGGTACATTACTCATTGAGCATGTTAACTCACCCCTCTCCTTTTCTCCTCGTAGATGCAGGTACAGATGTAGCCTAGACTCCGATTTGCTTGACGCAGTTGGTTCTCAGTGGTGAGTCTTACTTTGGAGTAAGGCATAGTTTAGAGTCTTGTTAGAGTAGAGTGCTCCAGTAGATGTGCAGGCAAGATTCGAGCCATGCATTATTTTCAAATTATGTATTTGATTTCAGCATTTGAACAGCTATGTATATTTCAGTTCATAATTATGGATTTGAAATTGTAGAGTTTGATTAGAGTTTATGCAATCAACCAGAAATGCATTTGAAGAAAATCTTTTGAAGAGATATTTGAAAGAAATATTACAGAAAATGTACGGTGAAAAACAATATTCTTTCAACTTATCACAGGATGTGATTTTCAGGAAGTCCTTTTCTTAAGGCATGATATGGATAAGATCAAAAGTGTATAGCCTTAAGTGACTTAAATCATAGTTGTTTTGATTGTTTATGAAGATTTTGAAATATTTCAGCATACTTTTTGAGAGGTATCAGCACAATATAGAAAAAGATATCATCATTTAAGCCCTTTTTACCGAAACAAATTGATTTTTAGTCAATAAAAATTTCTGAAAATACACATGCTTGAATAAAAAACAAGTAAACTTGTGATATTTCATCTTGATTAATTTTCTTATTTAGCATATCTTTATCCAAACTCATTTTCGAAACATATGCTCATGTTTGTATGAAAAGGATGTATTGTAACATCCTCCCAAGTATAGCATCATCCTTAAGTCATGACATCATACTCGAGAGTTGTTACTTATAAATTAGCAGACCTTTCTTAAATATCTATAGCCATTTGGATTGATTCGGGAGATAACTTGGTCATAATTCTATTGAAATATATAGCAATAAAACCAAAATATTCATTTAATACAAAGTTCAGTACATTAAGAAAGCTCTTTCATGAGCCTTAACACACCTTGTCCTCTAACCTATTTACATACATATCCATTCCACTAAATACAACATAACAAAAGTATTAACTACTACCCTATTATACTTCCGAGTTTTGTTGCATAGCAGTTTCTCGATTTTCTGCATCAACCTAGAGACGACACGGGAACATAGAAACATAGGAGTGAGAATTATACAATTTTCAGTAGGGTGACTCCCCCGAACACAATTATAATGTCATTATCATCGCCCCAGCCACTTCAGTTTATTAAGAAAAAGTGGTCATGCATTATATAATAACCGTTTATTTTTAAAGTTCCAAATCGTACTTCCGAAGTGGGTTACTTTTAATAATCAATCACTTAATATATATATACCATACTACTCAACATCATATACTACTAAACTTTCCACTTAAATATATTGGTCTCAATATCAATGCTAAACTTCTTCACTCGGCATATAAGACAAAAGATTCTTAGAATATTTACTTCTTAAACTTGCCTTGGCCCTTGACTAATCTTATCACATCTAGGCGTTACGTACCGCTGTCCCCAGTGTGGCAATAATGGGTAATAGACTGCTTTTTAGGACTAAGCTCATTCCTATACATGATCATTGGATTTACTTTCTCCAATTCTCACACAGACCTATTCCTAGCTAGGTTTACTTTCCCCGACTCAATTCAAGGGTAGTCAGGTTTACTTTCCTTGACAGACCGGATTTACTTTCTCCAGTCCAAGGATTATAAATCTTATGCTCTTCTTGGTAGTTAGGTTTACTTTCCCTAACAAACTGGATTTACTTTCTCCAGTCTAAGAAACATAATCTTATGCTTTTCTTTCGCATATAAACAATTGTAATAATCATTCATATCTATGTGTACCTAACCTCATCAATAAGTTCACTTGCTCACTTACTTAGACTCATATTCAGGTACTCATCATACTAGTACAAAATGCCATCATTTCGTCAATGCAAAGCATCTAGTTATTTTCAGCACAATGGCAGATTTTTCACTCAAGTATCACAATTTATTTCTCATACTAAATGATCAATTCAAATGCTATAAAAATTCTCAATGACACCTCAATGTGTCACCAAAATTCTGTAAAAATTTCAGAGTAAAAATAGTTCTCTAACTTTGTTAGCAAAATTAGACAAATTTGGTGGCTAGAAACCACTCAACCTCAGCTCAAGGACCAAAATTCATAACTTTTAACCCTAGCAATTGAAGCAGAAAATTCGAAATAAAAATCTTGGTAAAGCCTCAATATGTCTCTAATATCCTGTAAAAATTTCAAGTGATAATTCCATCATTTACTAGGTTAATAAAATTTCACAAGTTCACAGCTTCAGATGCAACATTTTAGGCAGCATATGCTTAATTTCAGTTCTTGATTTTTCTAAGGCAGTTTGACTCAAAATAAAAACCCAAGAAAATTCGTGGGACTAGCTAAAGATGTTAACTCCAACATATATTTTTTTTCAGTTCAAGAAAATGCCCAAAACAAGCCCATAAAATTCGTGATCACACACTGCCTGTCAGAAAATCGAAAATCCAGCAAGTATCACTCAACATCTCTTGACAAAATGATCTCTCTAACCTCATCCACACACTTCAGAAAAATTCATACATCAACAAAAACATAATATCAACCAAATTAACCAGAAATTTTGGATTGAAACTAGTAAGAATTGCTCAGAAAAATTTTGAAAGAAAAAGGCCAAAGAAAACCCTACTTTGAAATCTTTTGAGCTTGATACTTCAAAGGATGTTCTAAGTGATCTCCCTTCACTTCAAGACACCAATTTCAGTCCTAAACCCTCCTTAGGCAGTGGAGAAGTGAGGTATTAAGGTGAGGATTTGAGATTTCAATCGGTTAGATTTGTAGGGTTTGAGGTGTAGAACAAGTTTTGTGAAGGAAGTTTGAGTGTTTAGCAACTTTAGACTATGATTTTTGAAGCTTGAAACATATCAATGGAGGTTTGGAAGGAAAGAAATGGAGGCTGTATTCAGCTAATTCATGGCCGAGGATTGCTTGTCTTCTTGGAGAAGATTTTGAGTCAATATATATCTCGTAATTATGACATGATATTATATAATATGTTTAGATAAATCCTAATCTAAAAAGGTGAATTGGATGGCTATGATTCAATCTTGTAATTCAAGATTGAATCTTAGCCATTCATTTAGTTTAAAGAGATAAGGCTATTCTTTTTGTAGAGATTTAATTAGTTTTCGGTGTTAAAAATTACACACCGAAATTTTACCGAACGGGTAAAACAGTGTACCCGGGTAATCAAACATTGCCCGAAAAATAATTTCGAGTATAAAATCTTTATTTCTACCTATTTCTAACCATAATCATATAATTTCTCAATTTCAGCCATCTCCGGGTCCCAATTCTAGGGTTTCGGCTGTTCTGACGGGCCTGCGGGGCCCGTAAAACACTATTCACATTTTTTTTTTTTTTACAAATCTGTTGGATCATCCTCATCATTGTTCAAACTATCAAATTTTTGAAATTATGATTGATAAAGCTCAAATTAATTTTTAGATAATTTTTAGGGTGTTACATGTATCATATCATGTGAGTGGAGAAAACAAGTAGCCTAATAGATACGTACTTTCTGATATTTAAAGAGACCTTAAAATAAAACTTAACAGCATATACTACCTAAGGTTTCTAAAGCTCAACAGGGATCAATCCCAATTAAATCAGAGCAAAAGCGATTTTGAGCTTGTATAATGAGTTACAAAACTTTTCACATAGGTATCAGTGTTAGCTCTTGAACCCGATCAAGAACTGAAGGGACATTACCACCTAACAATCCGATACTAGGTAGGGACATTTTAGGATTTGATTGTTACATTTTCACTGAACTATTTGAGCTGTGTGTGAATTGCTTGTTTGAATTATGAAACATGTCTTTTAAAATTGTTTTCAAATGAATTTTGAGGGCAAAATTGTTTTAAGGTGGGTAGTAATGTAACACCCTAAAAATTATTTAAAAATTAATGTAGGCTTTACTAGTCGTAATTTCAAAAATCTAACAATTTTAGCAGTGATGAGCATGGTTCAACGGATTTGTAAAAAAAAAAATGTAAATAGTAACTTGCGAGCCCCACAAGCCTGCCTAGACAGCCGAAACCATAAAATTGGGACTCGGAGACTCCCTAAACTGAGAAATTATAGGATTAAGATTAGAAATGGGTAGGAATAAAGGTTTTATACCTAGAATTAATTTTCGGGTAATGTTTGATTTCCCGGGTACACTGTTTTACCCGTTCGGAAAAATTTTGGTGTGTGATTCCTAACACCGAAAGCTAATTTGAACTTTACAAAAAGAGAATGCTTATCCATTTGAATTAAAAGAATGACTAAGATTCAATCTTGAATAACAAGATCTAATCCTAGCCATCCATTTTTCTTAAATTAAAGCTTATCTACTTATAATATATAATATTTATCTATTTATTACAAGATTAACACAACTCCAAGCTTCAAAAAGAGGCCACACCTTCGGCCATAACCAGGGGTAGTAGCTCCATCTTCCATTTCAAAGAGCTCAAGCTTTCAAAGCCCAAAAAACACTAGCCTAGACTTGTTAAAACCACAAACTTTCTTCACTAAACATGTTATACACATCAAAACCTACAAATCTAACCGATTGAAATTTCAATCCTCTATCAATACTCACCTTGACATATCACTTCTTCACTGCCTAAGGATGGGTTTCATGTTGATTTGGTGGCCTTGAAGTGAGCAAGATCACTCTTGGAGCATCCTTGAAGCCAAGATCCTTAAAGCCACCAAAGTAGAGCATTTTAAACCTCTTTTACATTCCACTCCATTTTTATGATTTGCCTACTGATTTGGCTGAATATTGTTAGTTGAATTGCTTGATTACATATTGATACTGATGTATTAATTTAGGTGGAGTGGTTTGATGTTGTGAAAAATAGTTTTTGTCAAAAGAGAATTTGACACATGCTGCTGGATTTTCGGATTTCAATAGGGCAGGATTTGTTCATGAATTTTCTGGTGCAATTGTAGTCATTTTCATGAGTTATAAAAATTATATGTTAAATTTAACATCCTAAGGAAACTCTAAGAATTTTCGTGGAGTATGATAAAGACTCTAACTGCCTGAGAAAAATCATGAACTGAAAGTATATCAATGCTGCCTGAATTATTAGAACTAAAGCTATAAATTTGTCTAATTTTGTTACCATAGTAAATGATTTACTTATCCTTTGAAATTTTTACAAGAAATTAGAGACACCTTGAAGTTTACTAGGATTTTTATTTCAAATTTTCTGGGTTCACTTGCTATGGTTAAAAATTACTCATTTCTAGTTCTGAGCTGAGTATAAGTGGTCTCTAACCACTAAATTTGTTGAATTTTGTTATCATACTTACAGAACTCTTTTAACCTGAAATCTTTAGAGTACCTTGGGCACATATCAAAGTGTCCTTGAGAATTTTTATAGCCTTTGAATTGGTGGTTTGATGTG
Organism: Dalbergia cochinchinensis; assembly: GCA_031216125.1. Lineage (NCBI taxonomy): Eukaryota > Viridiplantae > Streptophyta > Magnoliopsida > Fabales > Fabaceae > Dalbergia > Dalbergia cochinchinensis. Next base: position 25,206,709 of record CM062375.1, on the reverse strand, counting down.
CAAGTTAATTGGTGCTACAAGGGTGTGAAATCTGTCTATGTGTTGCATTTATGCTAAGGCATTATGTTTGTGACATAATGGCTTTTGGCTCAAATATGATGTATATGAATGCATGTTGGTGACTTTAAAGATTGGCTTATAAGGCATAAATGAGAATGACTTGTGATTGAATGCCTACATATGGCTTGTGCATGCATTTGAGAAAAGAAAGCACATGGTGCAGCTATCTGAGAAAAGAGAATGTGTAAATGTCACTCGTGCATGTTCTGACATACGGAGAAAATAGAAACAAGACTTGTGTTGATTGAGGGGAAGGCAAAAAGAGGAACTTCCCTAGAGATATTATGAGTCGGTAAACACATCAGCTAGGAATAGATCTGTGTGAGATTCAAAAAAGGAAAAAAATGAAGTCTGATGATCACATATAGGAATGAGTTCAGTCCTGATAAGTAGTCTATTTCCCTTGTGTGGTGTGATCCACTATAAATACCATTTGATATAAACTATCTATTGTGGAGTTGTCCATGGCAGATACTCGTTGGGTATAAATTAAGTCTTTCCTATGTCGATGAAAAGAAAAATACACCGAGTTGAGTTTTATGGTCACAAGTGAAACCAAGTCCCTTTGAGATAAGTTCACTACATTTAACATATGCATACTCATATCTTGTTTAATTTCTTGATTAGGATTATTAACTATATATTTGAGCTTTATGATATATATGTATCAAGTGATTAATTGTTAAAAGCTACCTACTTTGGAGGGATGATTTTAGAACTTTAAAAATGAATCTTTAATATGTATTGCATGATCACTCTTTTTCTAATAAACCAAAGTGGCTGGGGCGATGACGATGATATTATGAGTAAGTTTTTGGGGAGTTGCCCTATTGAGAATTGTATAATTCTCACCCCTACGTATTTGTGTTCCCGTGCCATCTCCTGGTTGATCTAGAGAATGATGCGGCTGCTGTGCGAGTAAAAGTCAGGATTGCAGTAGTTTAGGAGTTGATGCTTTTCATATGTGGTATATAGTTGTAAGTAATTGTATAGGTAAATGTAATACCGATTGTATATGTATTAAAGCTCATAGTAAAACTTCCTTATGTAATTGACGTTAAAGTAAATAAATGTTTTGTATCTTTGTTATATATTTTAATCGAATTATGCTAGTTGTTACACTAACACATCAAATTTGCTATAGTTATTTAAGAAAGGTCCATTAATTTATAAGTAACAACTCTCGAGTCTAACGTCATGACTTAAGGATGACATTTTACTTGGGAGGATGTTACATTAGATGTAACGCCCGGGGATTGCAGAGTCAAAGAGCGGTAGCCGGTACAAGGAGGCACGGACAAGGAACGGCTCTTGGCAGACTTCAAAAGCGGAGGGGTACATGAATGAACTGATTACACACCCAAATGAGAAGGATCCTGAGACTGTGTAGGTATGGGACTATACAGTTAAGGAGGGTTTATATGAATTGATTTGTATTACCTATACTAACAAGATGCATCTTCTTTTTAGTAGCCCAAACTGAAAGAACTCCACAGTTAAGCGTGCTTGACTTGGAGCAATTTTGGGATGGATGACCTCCTGGGAAGTTTTCCTAGGAAGCGTATGAGTGAGGACAAAGCAAGCTGAAAAGACCCGTGTTGGTTTGTGGGAACAGTCGCCAATCCATAAAGCAGCAGGGGATGTTACAAATGGTATCAAAGCCTGCACTACTCCCAGTAAGGTGTAGTTCAGGGACGAACTAAGGGGAAGCTGGTGAGCATGTAATGCCTGAGGATTGCGAAGTCGGGGAGTGATCGCCGGTACAAGAAGGTACAGACAAGGAGCGGCTCCTGGCAGACTTTGAAAGCAGAGGGGTACATGAATGAACCAATTACACACCCGAATGAGATGGATCCTGAGACTGTATAGGTATGGGACTATACAGTTAAGGAGGGCTTATATGAATTGATTTGAACTACCTATACCAACAAGATAATATCTTCTTTGCGCTAGCCCAAACTGAAAGAACTCCATAGTTAAGCGTGCTTGAATTGGAGCAATTTTGGGATGGGTGACCTCCTGGGAAGTTTTCCTAGGAAGCGTGTGAGTGAGGACAAAAGCACGCTGAAGACCCGTGTTGATTTGTGGGGACAGCCGTTAATCCATAAAGTAGTAGGGGATGTTACACGGAGTACATCCCCCATTCACCCCCAGCCTTCTTCGAGACCGACCCCTCCGAGATGGACATCCCGTCCATGGGTTCCTCCCCTACCATACCCATGGAGCTGGGTAGTGAGGATACAATGACGCAGCTGCTCTGACAAGGTAGAGTGAGGATGATACCCCACCGCGGAGCACACGCCCGACCCTCTCACCGCTTGGCTACCCCGGCTGAGTTAGCCCAGTGGATTGGATATGTACCTCCCATCGATGAGCAGGAGTAGGAATTGGTAGCTGACTCTAGTGCACATACACCTTCAAGACTAGGGTAGCCTTCTTTTGTTTTAGAGGCTATCTATTTTTAGATGCACTGTTGTAGATGGGAGTTCTAGATCTATTTTCTTTATACTTTCCTTATAATGCACGGATGACTGTATTAACTCTACTGGTACTATTCTGGTGTATGGTATGACTATTTATATATCTAAATCATGATGTGATTTCTTCTATGGTATTATGTTCCTTTTGATATGACGTGTTTCCCTCTTGAATTCTTGCAAGACAATGACGAAGTTTACTTTACGTATGCGTATGGCTCACGTTTTGTTTTTCCTTTCAAAAAGAAAAATTTTACTCATATTTTCCTAAGTATTTTCTAAACTCAAAATGAATGACTAAAACAAAAGAGTAATTAACTAATAGTTAACTTGAATACATCCTAGGTTTATTAGGTTAAATATTAGGATGTTATATTAATCATGTCTTGAAAAGCCTTAAACACTTGGTTACTAGCCCAAACACCTAATTACCAATTCCTAATCCATTACCTAATTAAATCTGTCTCTAAAACATGTCCTAACATTCATGAAAAAAGAAAATTTCCTTCCAAAGAAACCATGGAAGGTCGTGGTCATCCCTCCCCATTACACCCTCATATTTTAATTTTTCACAATAATTAAACACTCAAAAACTCTCATTCTTTACCATTTGCTTTTTTGTTCCAATCTTGTTCACAAAATTTGGCCAAAAAACTCTCTTTTCTCTCTCAATTCAAAAGCTCTCTTCTTCTTCTTCCTCCACTTTCAAGAGACTCCATTCCCAACCTCCACCCAAGCTCTTAACCTCAAACCACTACATCTCCCTCTTAGATTAATTCCCAAACACATATCCTTTCTATTCCTAAACACAAAATCACAAGAAAAATCTTCCTTCTATTTTGTTTTCTCTTGGAAAAAACCTTCCAAGAAAGGAGTTGTTCTTCTCATTTCATTGCAAAAGATCAAGCTTCTTCTTGCAAAAAGAAAACAAACTTGGTAGCAATTTTATTTTTGAGTTATTTCTCTTATTCTTCCTTTTCTTTCTGGATTTTGTTGTTGGTTGATGGTCAAGACCATGGCTTGATGATGAGGGTTCTTGATGTTAGTTGTGTTGCCAAGATAAATTTGACCTCTAGAGCTCAAGGCTTGATTTTTGGTTTCAAAAGAATATGAGAAATGGAATGTTTGTTGGTTTTCTTTGGTTGTTTTCTTTTGAGCTTCATGGTGAGTCCAAGAAATGAGGTTCTTGGAACCATAGTATTGATAGACTCAAAAGCTCACTTCTATTTTGTAAGATTAATTGGGGTTTAAGAGTTTCATTCTTTTAAAAAGTCTTGAATTTGGAGCTTAATAAGATATAAGAATGGATTGCATTCATGTTTATGTTTCAAGCTCTTGTATTTCAGGTTTACATTTCAAGTCTTGCATATCATGTTTATATTTCAAGTTATCACCTTAAATCTTGAAGATAAGAAAATGTATTTGCACTTTCATGTTTATATTCAAGTGTTGCATGCATATATTTCAAGTTATCACCTAAATCTTTGTTGAGAATAGCATATGCATTAACTGAGGCCGGTCCTTAATTTTTGGCATACTGGGTAGGAGCATGTTTACAATTATGAGATGTTGATGATGATATGCTTATGGATATATGCAAAGAGTGTGATGCATGCTTATGTGATCAATGACATGATGATTTGTCGTATGTTATGATTATGATTGAATAATTGAGGTGCATGACTTAAGTGTTTTATGAACATGAAATGTTGAATGATAAGTTATGATTATATGTTCATGCTTGCATCTCTAGATAACATACTAAGATTAAAGGTGACATAAAGCACATGAAAATGATCCTCTAGACTCCTCGAATTAAAGGTTAGGAGAGGTGATCCAATAAGGTGATCATTTAGACTCCAGGAATTAATAGTTATGAAAGGTGATCCTATGCCCCCTATCTCGCACTCTGGGAGTCAGGAATTAGCTTATCGAGAGGATAAGTGTAGACTAGTGACGACTAGTTAAGTATGAGCTCATAACTTATAACTCTCAAGAGGAGAGAGTATTAGGGTGGCCCCCATGGAAAAGAGAATAAGAAATTTAAGTCACTTAAAAGAATAATGAGGAAAAATCATGTTAGAAGGATTTACATTCTTTATGCTATGCCCATTTAATATGATTCTTATGATATCTTGCTTGTGGCATTGACATGCATTCATGACTTAGTATGTTGCAGTCATGCATTAAAATTCATGCTAAAAAATATGGGCCTCAGATCAATGATATTTGGAACTTAATAAATGAACCATATATATATGCCCATTATTTTCATAATGAAACTTGAGGTTCCTGAGGACATACATGATGACACATGACAGAAACCGAAAGCCTTACTAGGATTCTTATATAAGTTTCTTATCCCTTCTTTCTTTCTTTCCCATCTCGTCTTTAGAGGTTGATGGCCACATTCACGATCTACATTGATGCCCCCTCATTGGAGATGCACTATGACCCAGTCAACCTATCGTACCATGTAATTCCCCGATTTTCCTTGCTATGCAAAATGACCAAAATACCTCTGAGGTTATTTTTTAGGAAATTTGAGGGCAGCTAGTCCAGGCCATCCTCAATGGGGAAATTTAATGTAACGCCCCAATTTTTCCCATGTGTACAAAATGACCAAAATGCCCTTGAGGTCATTTTTACTTGGGAATCGAGGAAAGCCGGTCCAGGCAAACCTCGTGTCGCAACCAGGATTGCGATGGGGACGGCGAAAATAGAATTTTTATTTTGAAAATTAATGGAGTCACCACCAAGTTTATTTAAGTTGGGAAAAACATGGAAAAACCCATTACTTTTAGAAAAAAATAGTCTTTGAAACCAGATTTGAGTTCGGGAGTCGGTTATGCATAGGGAAGGGTAGGAACTAAATCCTACGCACCCCTAATACACTCGTCTTTAGACGGTACCTCAGTAAATTGTGCAAATTAATTAATAACCTTTTAAAAAAACAAATAAAAAGAAAAGAGACAAAAAATATTTACAATTTAAACAAAACAATTTGAGAAAAATTAATTTTGGCTTGACAGGGATCACCTGCTCCTACATATCCCCTTGTGCAATGGGGAATTCAAAGTCACGTAGTTCTGTAGTAAATGATTTGTGAGTTGACAGATTTTATTTAAAATGTGAATTAAAGAAAAAACTATTAATTAATTTTAATTTTAGCGAAGGAAGAAAATTTGATTATTAAATCAAGCAGAATCCTTTTGTGCACAGAATTCAAGTTGGCACTAGGCCACTCAATAAACCCTTATGATTCAACAATAATGAAGATAACATTTGCTATTCAATCACTATTATTGAACATTGCACAAATATAAAAGATTTTTTTTAAAAAAAAAACATTTTTTTTTATTCCATTTTAGACAAAACCATAATTTTAACATAAATTGACCAAGATAATTCACAAATATAGATACACAAATAATCTGGACCAAAAAGCATAAACATATAAAAGAATTAAAATAAGCAGAACATTAATTCATAAACATAGTTACACACACAACGCATAATCATATAAAATAATCAAACTAAAAAAAAATCATAAACACAAATACACACTTAATTCAAGCAAAACACGTAAATATACAAAATAAAAAAAAACTCACTTCAATTATGAATTGACAAAATTAATTCATAGACAAAATTATTTATTTAAGTAAAAACACTAACAAAATATAATAATTAAAGAATAAAAGTAAATCAAGGGTCCTAACTACCATTTTTTTTGTATTTTTAAGGTTTTAAACATAAAATTCACTAAAATATTAAACAAATGATTACATCAATTCCTAAAACAATTTATTTAATTCTACTCAAAAGAACACCAACTCTCTCTTTTTTTTATTTAAAACTCAAACTAAACTAATTTCTAAATAGACAAATCTTAAAGCCAAAAATTAAACAAACAAATAAACTCGAGTTTAAACACATAATTTGTAAATTTATTCTGAAAATAATACTAACCCAAACTAAAATAAATCTTAAAACTCCCTTTTTTATTTTATTAATTTAAATCTACCCTTAAATTAACTCTACCCACTCCCTACATACACTCACACCCTCACACACTCACACACACATGCATACACTGTAACACCTTAGTAATTAACCAAATACACCTAGGTTGAATCTGATTAATGACTAGACTTTACTCTTTGCTTTGGTTCTTTCTTCATAATTTGAAAATACTTAGTGAAATTACGAGCCATTTTTTTTAAAAAAAAAACATAATTGAAAACGTGAGCCGAGTACAACGTGAACGAGTAAGCGGAGTATAATAAGACGTTTAAGAATATATCACATCATATCACTTTGGCTCCATCATATAACATCCATAAGCACATTATAACATATATTTACATACAATAACCTCACTCAAAGGGTGGGTTATGATCATACATCATTGTCTTATGCAAACCCATAAAGAAAATATACATAAGGAAATACATGCCCCTAAACTAGATAACTCCATAAGCCGGAAATGTTATCCTAAAACTAGGGTGCATGAACACATATAAATCTACTAAGAACCTTCTATGGCCCTTTGCCCTGGAAATGGGGGAATAAATCCGATCCACTGATGAGCTCCCTCGGGAGGGGACACACGAGATGCACCAGGCTGGGGTCGCATGGACGGCCTTCTTGCTAACCTCGGCTGAACAATTGTTTCCTCACTACCCTCTCTTACACGTGTGGGAGTAGGAGCAGAGCTCTCAGAATATACATGAGTAGGAGTGTCCTCTGAAGGATCAGTTTCAGAATATCTCATCTCGGGAACATACTCTGGAAATCCATGGATAGCAGATGAAGCGGGATAAGAACGTAACATCCTTTCATCAAGTGGACGTGCATGTTTGAAAACCATTTCATCGTCATAGGGAGAAGTAGGAGAAAATCGATAACTAGGGACAGGATGTGCAAATGGATGACCTATGTAAATAAAAACACGAACTGCGCACCTCCCTTCAAAATGATACGTGCGATGCCCCGGCTCATAGTGGAATTCCCAAGTAGGGGTATCAACGAACAGGACGAATGTCGCCATTTGAATCTGGAGACAATGATGGAAATAAAGAAAAGGGAGTGAGAATCTTGCTAAAGAATTCTCAGTAGGGTACCTGCTTCTACAGTGTCATCATCAAAGTCCCCAGGAACCTCGGGATTATTCTAAAATAGTGAGCATGCAAAGATTCATTTTAAGTTCGGACGTGCATGTTCGAAAACCATTTCATCGCCATAGGGAGAAGTAGGAGAAAATCGATAACTAGGGGCAGGATGTGCAAATAGACGACCTATGTAAATAAAAACACAAACTGCGCACCTCCCTTCAAAATGATACGAGCGATGCACCGGATCATAGTGGAATTCCCAAGTAGGGGTATCAATGAACAGGACGAATGTCGCCATTTGAATCTGGAGACAATGACGGAAATAAAGAAAAATGAGTGAGAATCTTGCTAAAGAATTCTCAGTAGGGTACCGCCTTCTACAGTGTCATCATCAAAGTCCCCAGGAACCTCGGGATTATTCTAAAATAGTGAGCATGCAAAGATTCATTTTAAGTTCGGAGAAATACTTAACCAAGGTTCGTCAATTTTTAATCATGCGTCTTATAACGCATCATAATCTTAACATGTCATATTTACAATGAACTTTTCCTTTATCATTACATCATATTCCTCATCATCATTATCAAAATAACATGCATAAAAGAACGTCATATAATATTAGCTACACATGGACACAGTGCACATATTTCATTTCTTTAGTGCCTTTGGTGACTTAAAATCTTATCATCATCATTATTTTCCTTGGGCCACCCTATACTCCACCCTTTTGTGAGTAATTTAGGTTTTGAGCTCATACTTTACTAGTCGCCACTAGCATGTACTTATCCCTTTTGATAAGCTAAAGTCCCGACTCTACCCTTTTGAGAGAACGGGTTAGGGGGCTAAAATCACCTTTTTACCACCTATAGTCTGATGGTTCCAAAGGATCATTTTCTTATAAGTTTAAGTCACCATTAAATCTTTGCTTGTTATATCACAATACAATTCATAAACATCATAGCATTTTCTCATTTATAGTCTTAAGCTAGAATAATATATATCAACTATAATCATGCATCTGGGAGATTCCCAGGAAAGAGAGGTGGGTCACAATGGACATGCTTAAATACCAAGTCTTTCCTTAGCCAGAACCTTTCCAAATTACACTTTTACAATGATACACTTTCTTCTAGCAACAAAGGTAAATTTTACATAATAAAGAATATTTCATGCATAAGCATTCTCATTATTTGCAACAGCAACTATAACATGTAAGCCAGGAAATCATTCAATGATATCAAGTACTTAATAAGCATCCAATACTTACGTAGAATTATCAATTATAGAACTAATTAGTTATGCACCTAAGGGATTTATTACCATCCTTACGATTATTTATAGGCCTTAAGAACACTATTAAATCAAATGGGGTAGCATAGATAGTAAGTTGTTCCTAAGGTTTTACGGTATGCTAGAAGTTATGTTTTAAAATTTGTTTTTAAGCCATGATTAACCATTGGTTAAGCTCGGGTGGCCTCGGGCAGTTTTTAAGTGAAAGTACGATTTTGCCCCTGTTTTTGGGCGATTTTGAATTTCTGGATTTTTGATTCAGATATCTAAAACCTAAGCAATATTAGGCTCAAATTAAAGCTTATTAAATTCTAAATATTAATCTAGAGTCAAAATTATGTATTTAGATTGATTAGAACCCAAAATTGCTCAAAAACACCCAAATTGCTTACTAATTCACTTAAGCCCTTAACCGTAAATTCTCTAAATTACATGAATACCTTGCCTACACCTAAATAATGCATGGAACACACACATTTCACTTCTTTGGGCTGTAATGGATGAAATTATTGATGCCATTATGCAGCTGAATTATTGCCAAAAGTTGCACTAAAACAAAATGCCAAAATGTCACCATAAGAGACATAATTCCTTAATTTCATACAACTTTGTCTAAAATGATTTTTCCTCCCTTATTTCTCCTGCAAAATTCTGTCAACTACCTCCTCATTTTGGCCAATTAGAAGCCTCAAAATCTTCTATAAATAAGCTTGCTTGAGTGGTCTTGGAATGCTTTGTTCATAATTAGTTTTTAGGAGCACCAAAAACTTTCTTTCTTCCTCCTCTTTGGCTGAATTCTTTCTTCAATTTTTCAAAGAGATTTTGTTTCATTTCATTTCAAGAAATCAAGTTCTCTTCCTCTTCTTCAACTCAGATTACATAGGCTGTTGTTTCTAAATTTATTTCTACGCTTTGAGGAGTTGTGTTTTTAGCTCAAAATGATGAAATTATGAACTTACCTTAGCTTTTCATTTCGGTTTTCCTCTTCATTTTTCTTTAACCAATTCGACCATATGGCCTAGGTGGAACTAAGATGATGGCTTGATGATGAGGACCTTGAGGGTGGGTTGTAAATCCATCATAAGTTAGGCCTCTACAGCTTGAAAATTCCACTTGATGCAAAACTTTAAAGAATAATGTTTTATGATGCTAAAACAAAGATTTTTAGTTTAGAACTTGAAAGATGTATTTTCCAAGCTTGTATTTCATGTTTATGTTTCAAGTCACTTAATCTTTCAAGATAATAAAGAGGTTGCATCTCATATTTAATTTATGCTCTCACTTTATTTTATAATGGTTAAAAGAATCAACGCATGGCATGTTTATTTTATGCCATCACCTAAAGATCCTAGAGGTCAAAGACTTGGCCATGTATCACAAGCAAAGAAATATGATTATTGGAGCTTAAAAAGATGTAATAATAATTCTCTTCTCCCTTCACCGGTCCTGTGCGGACTACCGCCGCTCCGGTTTCTTAATATTTTCTTCTCCTCTCTCTGGTCTGTGCGGATTACCGCTCCAGTTTCTTGTATCATGTTTATATTTCAAGTTCTTGCATCATGTTTAATTTTCAAGTCATCACCTTAAATCTTAAAGATAAAGAAATGGAATTGCATATCATGTTTATAATTCCAAGCTATCACCTTATAAAGATAAGATTAAAATAAGGTTGCATAGCATGTTTATAATTCTAAGATGTCACCTAAATCTCTAAAGCTCAAGACTTACTCCTTTTATCTTAAGTGAGAATTTTAATTGTGAAGATCCTCCCAAGTTTGACAAAAGAACTAGTTTCTAAATGAGTTTTAAGACTTTGCAAGGATTTTACGGGGAACTAGTATTTTATATGCACTTAAAATATGATTCTATGTAATTGCATGAGGTTCATGATTCGGCCACTGATCTGAGTTTAGTATCACTGTATGATAATGATTTGATATGTTTGAAGTTGTGATAATTATGGTTTATTTTTAAGAGAATGATTCACTGCATGTTAGAGATAAAACTAGCTCCCTAGAACAACCGAAGAGCTAGAATTTACCTAGTTTTTGACCCTTTTAAGTTTAGCCAATGCCAAATCTGTTTTAGTATGTTATAATTCTGTCTAGGATTAGTTAGTACGAAAAATTTGGTATCAATTAGACTAGGATTGATCCCGAACACTAAAAATGAACTTAGCAACTAGAAAACCATAAAAACAAGATTTCTAGAACTCTAGGGAATGAAATTTATGCATTCTATCCAAAATCTTTAGCAATGATAAGAACCAGGTTTTATTATGTTTAAATAAGGGAGAATGATTCATAATTGGTTTAGTAACTAATTTCAGCATCATAGGGAAAGCTGGTAACAAGAAAGGATTTAAAACATAACTTCTAGCATACCGTAAAACCTTAGGAACAACTTACTATCTATGCTACCCCATTTGATTTAATAGTGTTCTTAAGGCCTATAAATAATCGTAAGGATGGTAATAAATCCCTTAGGTGCATAACTAATTAGTTCTATAATTGATAATTCTATGTAAGTATTGGATGCTTATTAAGTACTTGATATCATTGAATGATTTCCTGGCTTACATGTTATAGTTGCTGTTGCAAATAATGAGAATGCTTATGCATGAAATATTCTTTATTATGTAAAATTTACCTTTGTTGCTAGAAGAAAGTGTATCATTGTAAAAGTGTAATTTGGAAAGGTTACGCTAAGGAAAGACTTGGTATTTAAGCGTGTCCATTGTGACCCACCTCTCTTTCCTGGGAATCTCCCAGATGCATGATTATAGTTGATATATAAATGAGAAAATGCTATGATGTTTATGAATTGTATTGTGATATAACATGCAGAGATTTAATGGTGACTTAAACTTATAAGAAAATGATCCTTTGGAACCATCAGACTATAGGTGGTGAAAAGGTGATTTTATACCCTAACCCGTTCTCTCAAAAGGGTAGAGTCGGGACTTTAGCTTATCAAAAGGGATAAGTACATGCTAGTGACGACTAGTAAAGTATGAGCTCATAACCTAAATTACTCCCGAAAGGGTGGAGTATAGGGTGGCCCAAGGAAAATAATGATGATGATAAGATTTTAAGTCACCTAAGGCACTAAGGAAATGAAATATGTGCACTATGTCCATGTGTAGCTTGTAACATCCTAATTTTTAACCCAATACTCTAGAACATATTTAGGTTAATCATTAGTCTGTTACTTCATAGTTCCCATTTAACTTTGAATTACTTAGCGGAAAATATGGATAATTTTTTTTTTGAAATGAAAGTGAGAGCCGCGTGATGCGATATAACTTGCAACGGACAAAACATACATCTCATAACGTCATAGCATAAAGCATATAAGGGCACATCATGAGAGACACTGAATAACATCTCATATATAATTGTAATTTGCCCACTTATAAGCGTGGGACTTGATTTAGTACATGGAAATACATGAAAGAAAATACAACATAAACATAAACATAATCTACTCCCCTACCCGAGTGCAACTAATAGGATAACCTTTAAACAAAAGAAGGTTCATCCCCATCTAAGTGGTGTGTGTTCTAACTCGGGGACGTGCGCGCTCGAACACCAGGCCATCGCCAAAAGGTGAGACGGGGGAGAAATGATGGGAATGTACAAGGGGAGTGAAGGGTCGACCCATGTACATGAATACTCTAACTATGCATCGACCCACAAAATGGTATGATCCGTGGTCCGGGTCATGGTGCACCTCCTATGTCGGCGTGTCCACGAATATCACGAACGTCGCCATCGAAGAGGTGACGAAAAGAAAGAGATAGAGGGAGTGAGAATCTTGCTAAAGAATCTCAGTAGAGCCTCCTACTACCTAGGTGTCATCATCTACGTCCTCAGAAACCTTGGGTTTATTTATACGAAATGATTGAGCATGTATTAGGTTCATTTTAAACTTTAAAATATATTTTAGCCAAGGTCCATTCATTTTAGGATGATCTTAATGTCATGGATGCAACATAATAGGAAATGTATGCATGACACTACCTAATGCACATACATAAAAACATAACATCAAGCATCATCATTCTTGGTGGCATAAAGTGGCAATAGTAACATTCATATGGGACAAAACTTTGTGACATAATCATAATCATGAAACTTCTCTTCCTCATGGGCCACCCTAAAAGACAATCGAACTGGGGGTGCTCGGCCGAACCGGTGTCACCCAGAACGTGTCATACATCTAGGTTATGAGCTCATACCTTAACTAGTCGTCACTAGTTCTTACTTACCACTTAACGATAAGCGTATCATAAATCATAAATCCCAACTATCTGAGTACGGGTTAGGGGGCAAATCTCTTAGGGGTGCTCAGCCAACCGGTGTCACCTAAGAGTATAAAATGGTACCGATGTCACATGAGTTCTATGGAGGTGCTCGGCCGAACCGGTGTCATCCTAGAACCCATCTTAGTACCTTAATTTTCAAAATCTCTTTAAGTCCCCAAATTTGTCGGGAATTGGCAAAAGACGATGGCATTACACCGAATTCCTTCCAAATTTGCTTTATGCCACATATACATATATCCTCATGAATTCATCATATGAATAACATCATCATCATTTACATAACTCATGCATCATCATAGAACTCTCAACCGTTTATCCTTACGGTAGCTTATGCTTTGACCCTTACGGGTCTTAATCATGAGATATGGTTCTCTAATATCCGTCGCTCATATTTTATGCACCTAAGGCTCATATTTAAACATCATTCATAATCCTCACATTTACTTTTAAATCTGAATAGCATAGGGTGAAACCTCTAACTTGTATTTATGGGGTCCTAGAACTTACGTTTTAGACCCTTTCTTGGTTCCGTCTTCGCCTAAGGCGCTATGGATTAAATCTAAATCAATTATGAGGCATTCCTATGCTTAAGGACTAATTATTAATCATGTTTATCATGTTGTAAGGGTGCTGGACAGAATCCATAAAAATAAATGTTCTATGAGTTCTAAACTTGCACTTTTACGGTTTTCTAGTTACTAGTTTCATTATAGGTGCTAAAATTCAATTCTAGCTCAAATGATACCATGTTTTTCATGTCTAAACAATCTAAATCTGATTATGTTCCCATTAAAACAGTTTGGATTAGTTCCATAAACAAATGGGTCAAAATTATGTTAAATTCTAGCTTTACGGTATTTCTAGTTAGCTAGTTTCTCACCTATCACGCATAGGATTGCTTCTACATCATCGTACGATATTTTCACACATTCCAACACATCAAAACATCATCATACAGCATCATACTCATCATGTCAGAACCGAAAACATTTAACTTCAATAAGAAAGTTAAATTGACATTTCTAGGTACATAAGTTAACTAGTTTCTCTCGGAATCAATCTAGAACTTCTAAAACTCTTTGCAAGATGTTTTAAATCATCAAGAGGCTAAGTGAAACCTTAGGTCAGTGACCAAAACATATTCCATCCCCTAAAAGAGATTGGAATCACAACTTATAATGACATAACCTTATAAAGAATTGTAAAACTTTAAGGAACACTTAAAACATAGGCTATTGGTCCTAGTAGCTAGATGAAAACTCATTGGAAGTCCATCCTCACTACTTGGCCGAAAAACATACATTCAAAGTATGGTTTACATTCAACTTTAACTTGGAATGAAATGGGCAAGTCTTTGAGCTCTAGATTCTTAAGTTACGACATAAACTAAACGTGCTCATGCCTTTCATTTTTAATCTTACTTACAAAGTAAAGTGATGACTTAAAATTAAATATGCAAGGCATAACTTAAACATGCAAGCTTGAAAGTAAATATGCAAGATTCAATTCTTTATTTTAGTGCTCTTGGCCCAACAACAATCGACTTTAAGGCCGAAATAGATAGGCATTCGAGAGATTAATTAGGTGATAATGCAAGTTCAATTCTTTATTTTAGTGCTCTAGGCCCAACAACAATCGACTTTAAGGCCGAAATAGAAAGGCTTCGAGAATTAAATTAAGTGAAGATGCAAGTTCCATTTTAATCTTTATGTTCTTAGGTGATAGCTTGAAAATAAAGATGCATAGCAAGAATGTAAATATGAATGCAAGCATAAAATAAATTATGCAAGTTCATTTTATCTTTCTAGAGCTCTTAACAAGACTTTGAAGGAACTTAAACCTCAACCCAAACTCATCAAACCAAGACAAAGTAAAAGTCTAGAGTTCTTAGAACTCAACATAACATATTTAGAAAATCAAACATCTAGCATGAAAAGGAAAGGTAATGGCCGAAACTTCAAGGAAAGAAAAGAAATGTTTGAAACTCTAGAATCCATGATCTTGGTGATATACTAACACCAACATCATGAGACCTCATCATTGAGTCATTAGAACCATTTTGAAACAACATCAAAGTTAAAGTTCTCAAAGGTTCAAGAAAGGAAAAACTAGAAACACTTTTGCTCAAGAACAAAGATCAAGCTCTAGAGTTTGTTTCAAATGATGAACATCATCATGAAACTCTCATCATCAAGCTCTCATTTCTTTGAACTCCAAGGCCCATGGCCGAAAATGAGCAAGAACAAGGAAAGGAAAAGAAGTTCTAAAAAGAATCAAGAGAAACTATGAACATAAAGCTTGAAGCAAGAACTCTAAAGAAAGAATACATGAAAGAAAATGCCTACTTGATGTGATGAACTTGAAGATGGAAGAAGAAGATGAAGAAGATGAAGAACTTGAGGAACTCCAAGAACTTGAAGAACACAAAAACTTTGAGAGAAAAAGAAAAGCTTTGAGAGTTCCTAAACTTAGCAAATGATCTAAAAGTGGTGCAAGCTCCTCAAGGCATTCTATTTATAGAGAAATGAAGCAAATGGAGGGTGTGAAGGCTGATGAAGACTTCGGCCATGTAAAGTGCAGATTGGGGGCTTCCATGAGTTCCATGAGGTGAGATAATGTGTTCTTGAGGTATGGTGAGGTATGGCTTAAGGTATGGTGAGGTATGGTTCAAGATATGGCCTCAAGCATGGTTCTTTGAGTGAGAAACAATTTAATATGTGGTCAAAGGGGATGAGGTCTAGCCGAAACTTCATCATGCATGGGGAGGATTAGTTTGCATTTTAATTGTGGTTTAGAGTTGTGTTTAGGTGTATCTTTGATTATGCTTAAGATTAGGAATTTGTAAGAAAGTGTTTAGGTAAGGGAATGGGTAATTAAGGTGGTCTAGACATAATTAAGGAGTGGTCTTGCACCATTAGAGAGTTAAATCCTCAATTTAGAGTCTAAACAACTCTAGACACATTTCCTTGATTTAAGGAATTGGAGAGAGAAAACACTATTCAAGATTCCAAGACTAGGAATCTTGAGTTCTAAAAAGGGATTTAAGTTTAATCTAAGCAATTTTAGGTTCTAATTAACTTTAATAAATTATTTTGACTTTAGATTAATTAGGGAAATTAATTAATCTTCGTTTAGAGCCTAATATTGCTTAGGTTTGCTTAATTACGTCATTAAGCTCAAAAACACTATTCTAGGGGCAAAATCGTAATTTTGCACTAAAACTGCCCGGGACCACCGAGACTTGAACAGAGACCTCTAGGCACATGAAAACATGTTTTTAAACCTCTGGGGAAAGTTTCGGGCTCAAACGGCACGTTTACCCGCTTAAAAACGCTCTAGGGGTATTTTGGTCATTTTGACCAAAGCTGCTTGAAACGAAATTTTCACTTCCGGAAGCATTCAAAGGCCATTCAATCCCCTTCAAACATTGAGTTAACCCTTCGAGGATGACCAAGTTGGTTACCCTCGAGTTCGGGTCAGGAAATGACCTCAGGGGCATTTTGGTCATTTCCCTCAGACAGAAAAATCGGGGTGTTACATAGCTAATATTATATGACGTTCTTTTATGCATGTTATTTTGATAATGATGATGAGGAATATGATGTAATGATAAAGGAAAAGTTCATTGTAAATATGACATGTTAAGATTATGATGCATTATAAGACGCATGATTAAAAATTGACGAACCTCGGTTAAGTATTTGTCCGAACTTAAAATGAATCTTTGCATGCTCACTATTTTAGAATAATCCCGAGGTTCCTGGGGACTTTGATGATGACACTGTAGAAGGCGGTACCCTAGTGAGAATTCTTTAGCAAGATTCTCACTCATTTTTCTTTATTTCCGTCATTGTCTCCAGATTCAAATGGCGACATTCGTCCTGTTCATTGATACCCCTACTTGGGAATTCCACTATGATCCGGTGCATCGCTCGTATCATTTTGAAAGGAAGGTCTTGATTTGTGTTTTTATTTACATAGGTCGTCTATTTGCACATCCTGCTTTAGTTATCGATTTTCTCCTACTTCTCCCTAGGGCGGTGAAATGGTTTTCGAACATGCACGTCCACTTCATGAGAGGATGTTACGTTCTTATCCCGCTACATCTGCTTTGTCCCATGGATTTCCACAGTATGTTCCCGAGACGAGATATTTTGAAACTGATCCTTCAAAGGACACTCCTACTCATGTATACTCTGAGAGCTCTGCTCCTACTCCCACACGTGTAAGAGAGGGTAGTGAGGAGGTCGTCCATGCGACCCCAGCCTGGTGCATCTCGTGTGTCCCCTCCCGAGGGAGCTCATCAGTGGATCGGATTTATTCCCCATTTCGGGACAGTGGCCATAGAAGGTTCTTAGTAGATTTATGTGTGTTCATGCACCCTAGTTTTAGGATAACCTTCCCGGCTTATGGAGTTATCTAGTTTAGGGGCATGTATTTCCTTATGTATATTTTCTTTATGGGTTTGCATAAGACAATGATGTATGATCATAACCCACCCTTTGAGTGAGGTTATTGTATGTAAATATATGTTATAATGTGCTTATGGATGTTATATGATAGACCCAAAGTGATATGATGTGATATATTCTTAAGCATCTTATTATACTCCGCTTACTCGTTCACGTTGTACTCGGCTCACGTTTTCAATTATGTTTTTTTTATAAAAAAAATGGCTCGTAATTTCACTAAGTATTTTCAAATTATGAAGAAAGAACCAAAGCAAGGAGTAAAGTCTAGTCATTAATCAGATTCAACCTAGTTGTATTTGGTTAATTACTAGGGTGTTACACACACGCTCACCCACTCACACAAGGCTCTCTCACTTTCTCCCATGTACACATCACTTAGCCATCTCTCCCTCTAACACACGCATAAACACAAACAATAACACACGCACACACATATTAACATACAGGGAAAGAGAGAAACCGAGTAAGAGAGAGAGAAGTTTTGGTGTGCATGTTACTATGGGGAAAGGGAAAAAGCTTTATGGCTGGCCGGCGGAATAAGGGAGTAAGGGTGGCATGCATGCAGGGAGGAACCGCGCGCGGCTGGGGGAAGGAGGATCCGCTCGAGGTGTGCGGCTGAGCTAGCTGTCGCGATCTCTCCGCGAGTCGGGTTATGAAGGATGACGGAGGTGGGTTCTATGAAGGAGAAGCATCTCGCGGCTTGGCGGTTTACCGGGGTTAGTCGCACAAAGAGAGGCCACGGCTAGTTGTTTGAGGGCGGTCCGAGGGGTGGCTTCGTGGCGGTTACTGGGTAGTGGTGGTGAAGGGATGAGATAATGATGATGAGGAATGAAGGTCGCGGTGGTTCATGCTTGGGTTCGCGGAGGGAAGGCTGTTCGGTCTTGCAGCGCTAGCGGTGGTTCAGGTGGGGGTGCGAGTGGCACTGCTTGGGAGACCGGTAGAGGTGAGACCCGATATGGTGCTTCGTGGCTGGGCGGTCATGGAGGTTTCGAGGCTGGGCTCATTGCGAGGGAGAGGAATGGGGAGGAATCGGCGGATTGGGTGGCTCCGCGCAGTGACTGCTTCGTGCGGAGAAAGAGTCTCGTGGCTGGGGGTTAGCCGCGGCTGGTGGTGGTTCTGGTTGATGAAAACAGAGAGGAAGAGGAAGAGGTGGCCGAAGGTGAGACCATGAGGAGGCTACGGCGGTGGGGGGTGGTCGCGGCCTCTCTCCCCTGTTTCTTCCCTTTTTGATTTTTTTTTATTGTTGTTGTTATTACCTTTTTTTCTTCTTGTTGCTGGACCGGACTGGAAATTATTGTTGATTGATGCTTGCTCTCTGGGGTTGCTCTCTCTGTTTGGAATTTTTCTAATCAATGATCTTGCTGAATGTATGAGTGCCTTTGAATTCTTTTGATGTGTTTGAAAATTTGCTGATACTCTCTTGATTTTGTTAGAAATTTTGATTCTCACTCTCTGTTCAAAAAAACCTTTTTTTTTCATTTGTGTTGATGGATTCATATAGCTATTTTTCTATTGACCAAAATCATTGATTATCCCACCTTTAGGTTGGCAGCATGGCTCCGAGGGTCACCCTTTACCTGTAAAGAAAAAAAAGTTCCATAATGGCACAGGGAATATTATCATTGTGCAAGGAATGGAGAAATCATCCTGTCTGCCATTGTTGCCGATTCCTTTCTTTTTTTAAAATTTTCTTTTTTTCTTATTCAGAAAAGGAAATGGGCTGTAACAGAAACGAGATAAAATAGAACAGCCTTTTTATATTTTTGAATACATTGAACACATTTTTGTTTTTGAAACGGGCTAAAAAATAAATAAATAAATAAAAGAAATAAAGGAAATTTAAAACTTATGCAAATTCTTAGGTTTTTCTAATTATGGTCAGGACAAAATCGGGTATTCACAGTTGCCCCTCTATACTTATTTCTTATAAGAGAATATGAAAAGTCTAAGATTTACATATTATCTTCGTAAGGAATGAGTAAAGATATGAACATAGATTTTGTTCGGCAATGCATGAAATGCAAATGCAAGAAAAATCAAATTCTAATTTTGAACGAACCTAAACCTTCAAGGAAGTCACACATAATGCTGCAATTCAAAAATTAATTGTATGAATCATGCAAAGAAAAGAAACTAAGTTGACACAAATCTGCAAATGACCAGAAATGTAAAAACTAATGGAACTGATTGGAAATTTACAAATTGGTGAGACTGACAGGAAATCAAAAATCTTATGACCAACTGGATATGGGTCAACAAGTGACAGGAAAATAAATGATGGCAATCTGCGGCCGACTAGAAATTAAAATGGTAAGGATACCTACTGAAAAGTAAATCGAAAAGTAAATTGGCAAGGATATCGACTGGAAATGTAAACTGGCAAGGAGGCCGACTGAAAATTAAGCCGGCGAGGATACTGACTAAAGAGTAAATTGAAAAGTAAATCGGCAAGGATACTGAATGGAAATGAAACCGGCAAGGATACCGACTGACTGAAAATTAAACCGGCAAGGATACTGACTGGAAATTAAACTGGCAAAGATACCGAATGGAAATTAAACCGGCAAGGATACCGACTGACTGAAAATTAAATCGTCAAGGATACTGATTGGAAATGTAAACTGGCAAGGAGACCGACTAAAAATTAAACCGGCAAAGATACCGACTGGAAATGTAAACTGGTAAGGAGGCCAACTGAAAATTAAAGCGGCAAGGATACCGACTGGCTGAAAATTAAACAGGCAAGGATACCGACTGGCTGAAAATTAAACCAGCAAGGATACCGAATGGAAATGTAAACTGGCAATCTGAGGCCAACGAAATTAAAAGCTGACTTAGAGAACAACAATTTTCACAGTTTCTTTTTTTTTAAAGTTATATGCAAAAGTCGTGAATTTCAGCTTATTTCAAATACATTCTTGAAAAACTAACCACAACCAAATCGGGCAATACTCCAAGAAACTTTAACCGATCAAACTCATAATTCTTGTACTGGACTTTCTGGCATAACTAAGACTTTCTTTTCTTCTATGACCTTGCTCATTTCTTCTTTTCTCCTCCACTTTTCATTTTTAAATTGATGATTACTTTTCTGCCAAGCTTGATTGAAATTTCTAAATTGTGGTGCTAGTCATTGATGTATTGTTGTAAACATTGTTAGACCGTATAATTGAAGCTTAAATTTATCCTACTTGAGACATCATAAATGAACATGCATTCAAAGAGAAGGTGAAAGGATCAACTGAATAAACATCTTTATTGCTTGGTGTATTGGATGACAAAAGCTTTTAAAGAAGACAACAAAATAAAAGTGAAATACAAAATTGCGAGAGAAACGAAATTTTGCCCCAGTTTAGGATCTTTATGGCTCAATCAATTGACTTCTTGCAGCAAATTGAGCACCATAGCCATGATATCCAATGACATGTCTTCAAATCCCCTTGTCACAATTGCCCCAGTTTCAGACTTTGATTTGCTTGATTTACTGGGCAAATACAAAAATTGCCCCAGTGTAGGCTGCATCATTGCCATGCTCTAACTTTTGCCTAGGCCGCTCTTTTGAGTTTTCAACCTAGCGAGCCCTCTTCTTCTCCTTTTTTTTATCCTTTTTTTTCTTTCTCTTTTTTTTTTTGTTTTGTTTTTTTTTTGTTTTGCCCTAACTTTTGCTTAGGTCGCTCTTTCAAGTTTTCAACCTAATGGGCTTTTTGAGCATCTTCTCAAGCATAAAATCTTCTGACTGCATCACTGTTGATTGGCTTAGGCAATTCTTGTCCATCCATGTTTTGCAAAATCAACGCCCCACCTGAGAATGCTTGCTTGACAATATAAGGACCCTCATAACTTGGAGCCCACTTTCCCCGTGCGTCTTCTTGATTAGGGAGAATTTTCTTCAGAACCAAATCTCCTGGATGAAAATCTCTAGGGTGAACTTTCTTGTTAAAAGCTCTAGTCATTCTGCTTTGGTACAACTGGCCGTGGCAAATAGCTGCAAGCCTCTTCTCTTTGATCATGTTCAATTGCTCATATCGAGCTTTTGCGCACTCGAATTCTTCCAACTCAGCCTCCATTAAAACCCTAAGTGAAAGGATTTCAACCTCTATAGGGGATACAGCTTCCATTCCATAAACCAATGAGAAGGGAGTTGTTCCTGTGCTTGACCGTATATTGGTACGATACGCATGCAAAGCATATGACAACATTTCATGCCAGTCTTTGTAATTCACCACCATTTTGGCAATGATTTTCTTGATATTCTTATTTGCAGCTTCAACTGTGCCATTCATTTAAGGCCTATAAGGAACTGAATTGTGATGCTTGATTTTTAAAGTCTGAAAGAATTTTTGAACCTTGGTACCATTGAGGTTAGGAGCATTGTCTGTGATAATCCTTTCTGGGATTCCATATCTGCAAATAATGTCTCTTTTGATGAATCTAAGAAACACCTTCTGTGTGATATTGGCGTATGAAGTAGCTTCCACCTATTTAGTGAAATAATCTATTGCCACCAAGATGAAACGATGACCATTGGATGCTTTGGGATTAATTGGGCCAATAACATCCATGCCCCATATCAAGAAAGGCCAAGGAGATACCATGCTATGCAATTGAACTGGAAGAGCATTGATTCGGTCTGCATATATTTGGCATTTGTGGCACTTCTGAACATAATTCATATAGTCACTCTCCATGGTGGACCAGTAATAACCACTCCTTAGGATTTTATGTGCCATCATATGCCTATTGGCATGAGTTCCACAGATCCCTTCGTGGACTTCAGTCATGATTATTCGAGCTTCATGAGCATCTACACATCTAAGGAGAGTGGTGTCATAATTCCTCTTGTAAAGGACTTCACCATTCAGGAAGAAAGCCATGGCTAGTCTTCGAATTGTCTTTTTATCCACCTCATTTGCATCTACTGGGTATTCTCCTTTTTGAATATACTGCTTTATGTCATGATACCATGGTTAACCGTCTGGTTTAGTCTCTATGTTGCCACAGTATACGGGTTCACTTTGTACTTCTACATGGATAGGTTGGACATTGGTGTGGACTTCCAATTTAGTCATTACAGCCAAGGTTGCCAATGCATCTGCAAATTGGTTCTTGTCTCGAGTTAAGTGGGAGAATGAGATGTCGTCGAACTGTTCGATTAGTCGAGACAAATACTTCTAATAATGTACCAATTTTGGATCCTTTGTACGCCACTCTCCATTAACTTGGTAGATTATGAGTGCAGAATCTCCAAAGACTTTCAATTCTTTGATTCCCAAGTCAATCGCAACTTGCAAACCATTTGCACAAGCTTCATATTCTGCAATGTTGTTAGTACATTCAAAGTCTAGTTTGATAGAAACTGGGTATTGCTTCCCAACTGGTGACACTACAATAGCTCCTATTCCACATCCATTCATATTAGCTGCCCCATCAAAGTACATCTTCCACACATTCTTTTCTTCCTCATCTTCTCTTTCCAGTGTCAATACCTTGCTATCAGGGAATTCAGGCATGGTAGGTTGTCCACCCTCTAGAGGGTTTTCAGCTAGATTATCAGCAATTGCACTTCCCTTTATGGATTTTTGAGTAACATATTTGATATCAAATTCTGACAGTATCACTTGCCACTTTGACATTCTTAATGACACATGAGGACTATCAAATATGTATTTCAATGGATCCATTCGAGAAATCAACCAAGTAGTGTAGTATAACATGTATTGCCTCAACCTCTTAGAAGCCCATACTAATGCACAACAGGTCTTTTCAATCGCTAGATAGCGGGACTAACATTCATTAAACTTCTTGCTCAAATAATAAATGGCCTGTTCTTTCTTTCCGGATTCATCATATTGCCCTAACATTGCCCCGAGTGAAGTGCGTAACATTGTAAGATACAGTATTAAAGGACGGCTTGGCGTAGGAGGAATCAAAACTGGAGGTTTCATTAGATAAGTCTTGATTTTCTCAAAGGCTTCTTGGCATTCTTCATTCCATTCTCCAAGTTGATGTTTTCGCAGCAACTTAAATATAGGCTCACAAGTACTAGTCAAATTGGCAATGAATCTAGCAATGTAGTTGAGCCTCCCAAGAAAACTTCTCACTTCCTTTTTAGTTTGAGGAGCTGGCATCTCTTGTATCGCCTTCACCTTGTCTGGATCCACCTTTATCCCTTCTCTGCTAACGATGAATCCAAGCAATTTCCTTGTAGACGCTCCAAAAATGCATTTTTTAGGGTTTAGGCGCAACTTGTATTTTCTGAGTCTTTCGAACAGCTTTCATAAAACTGCCACATGACTTTCTCCCTCTTTAGACTTAGCGACCATGTCATCAACATACACCTCAATCTCCTTGTGCATCATGTCATGGAATAGTGCAACCATAGCACATTGATAAGTGGCACCAGCATTCTTCAACCCGAACAACATAACTGTGTAGAAAAATGTTCCCCACGGAGTTATGATTGTGGTTTTCCCTTTGTCGCGAATATCCATGGGAATTTGATTATACCCGGAGTATCTATCCATAAATGAGAATCAGTTATTTCCAGCTATATTATCAACAAGGATATCAATGTGAGGGAGAGGAAAATCATCATTCGGGCTAGCCTTATTCAAATCTCGATAGTCTACACACATCCTGACCTTCCCATCCTTTTTAGGCACAGGTACAATGTTGGCCACCCAATCGGTGTGTCTTGATACCTCCAAAAATCCAGCTTCTAACTGTTTAGTCACCTCCTCTTTTATTTTTAAAGACATGTCGGGTCACATTCTTCTCAACTTCTACTTTTTTGGTTCAGCTTCCGGATACAAAGGGATTTTGTGTGAAGCGATCTCTGGGTTCAATCCTGGCATATCACAGTAGGACCATGCAAAGACATCCAAGTATTCTTCAAACAACGCAATCATTTCTGTTCGTTCAGGGTTTTCCACTATTTTCAGCTATTTCTTCTCTTCTTCAGTGCCCATGTTAATCACCTCAACCACCTCATTGTCTAAGTCAAACCCTTTTTTCCGTATATTCCAACAGATTTGAAAATTGCCCAATAGCTTCTTCATCATCCTCGGATTCAAAATTATCGCAATCAAGTGCAGCAAGAGAATCAACTGATAAGCATCCAAAGTCCCTTTTACGTGGCAAAATGTTCATAGTATTTAGGTCCCTGGAAAACATTTGTGGGGGTTGGAATGCCAAAACAAATAGTGGATAAAACGCAAATAATACGGGAAAATGCCAATTAATGGTTTGAGAAAATGGTGATAAAAATAAAAAGGAAACAAAAGAATAGAGGTTGAAACAAAGAGAATGGAAGACATGAAGAAATATAAAAATTACTGGATAATCATACAAATTCATTCAAATGTGTCTCGAAGTATCATACATGAAAGCAAAAACAATTAATACAATCCCAAATAATTACTTTGAAGCAATAACATCAATCAATAGTTCAGCTGTCCAATTCATCAGCATCTTCTCACGGTTGGCAGCACAAGCATTGTTGCATTCTTCAGACTTCTCAACATCCACCATATTGATAATTGGACAATAGCTAGAGGCACGGCCTTCTTCAGCCATAATCACAGCCGGGCAAAGAAATGTCTCTTTCAGATGGGGGATCTGCTTCATCTTCGCTTTTGGTTTCTTTTGCTCAAAAACCATGGTCTTGATCTGCTCCTCCAATGACATCTCATATCCTAAACCGAATCGGTTAGGCTTCCCTGAGATAGGCAGAGGTGTTTTGATACTCTGCAATCGTGGTCCCAGCCTTTTGCCGTGCTAATAACCATTTTTGGTCATGAAATGAGCCACTACCTGATTGACTTGCCTTGGGAACTCATCTTGAACTTGTTTCAGCCCTACCACCTCCAGACTGTGCCATAAGCTGCTTTCCACTAACTCAACATCTTCAATATAAGGTAGTGTAACTAGTTTAGATACAAGGATCTCATTCTCCCCATGGATTGTAATGACTGGGCTATTCTCAATGTACTTAACCTTTTGATGCAAGGTTGAAGGAACAACACCAACATTGTGAATCCATGGTCTTCCCAACAGCATATTGTAATCAGACTCAATCTCCATTACTTGGAATAACACCTCAAATTGGCTTGGGCCAATTTCCAATGGCAGCACCATCTCCCCAAGAATGCTTTTCTTTGCTCCATCAAATGCTTTCACAATCATCATTTGCGGTGAAATATCATTCTTGCTTATTGACAAGTACCTTAAGGTCGACACTGGTAAGACATTTAATCCTGACCCTCCATCAATAAGGACTCTGGGCACTATGTGGCCTTTACATTTGAGGGTTATATGCAGTGCTTGTGGGTTAGTCCATGACACAACTTCTTCATCTGAAAAGGTGATCATATTGACATGCCTCACTGGATCCACCAAATTCACCATGTTCTCCAACGAAGTTTCAGGCTTGACAAAGGCTTCCTTCAAGACTCTTAGCACTGCCTTTTGGTGGGGTTTAGACGATAGGATTAATGACAAAAGGGATATTCTGGCAGGAGTCTTTTTCAATTGTTCCAAAATATCATATTCGCTATGTTTCATGATCTTAAGGAACTCTTCTTCCTCCTCTTCTTCTTTTTTCTTCTTTCCAATATCCCCTTCGTCCACGAATTTTCTTTTTTCCAGTTCTTTGGGCCCATAAACTCTTCCACTTCTTATTATTCCTTTTACTTCGGCCACCACTTTACTTGTTTGGGCCTTTGAGTTTTCCCCTACATCCTTATTTGTTTCCACTTTGGTTTCATAGTTCCAAGGCACCGCATGTGTATTCTCATAGCCAAAAGGCATCAGCTTTTTCATAGTGAGCACTACTTTTTCCGGTCTTGGAGCTGGATCAAGTGGCGATACTCGAAGCACAAAGCGTTCTATCACATTTATTTCCTCAAGAAAAATTGGCCTCTTTTTTGCCTGAATTACGCCCAAGTTGAGCAATCCCTGTACACGAGCCTTGAAATCCCAGCAATTTTCTATATCATGGCCGAGACCTCCACAATGGTATAAACAGCTTGATTCCATTTCATACTTCTCATCTTCCTTCATTATGGATGCAGATGCTGTGATGTTGTATCCAGCCTCCTTCAAGTCGTTGAACACTTTTTCCATCTTTGTTCGAAGACTCGAAACCTTCTTAATCGAAGGTTCTTCTATCTCCAGAGCATTTACCCCACTTCCTCCTTCATGTTTTGGGATCGGGTTATTAACAATGTCTGGCTTTGAATCTTCCTGAAAGTCCAGCCTCTCATAAGCAATTAATCTTTTCACTACCATTTTGAATCCTTCACAATCTTCAATGGAATGTCCCGTAATATCCATATGATATTTATAAGTAAGGTTTGGGTTATACCATGCTGGATATGGTGGTTCTAATAGGTGCATTGGATATGCAGAGATCAGGTAGGCATCAACTAGTTTTTGAAAGAGGCCAGCATTTGAAATGGATAGCTTTGGAAAGGGTGGAAGGTTAGGAAATCGATTGCGGTTCTAGTTTTGAAAATTTGGTCGGGTTGCTGGGGTATATGTTGGGTGAGTTGGTTGATATGGCTGTATGTGGATGTTGTTAACTTGAGGCTGGGAATATGGGATAGTGTTTAGGGTTGGTGTGGCTTGGTAAAATGAGTAAGGAGGGAATGATGACATTTGGGGTCGTGGATGTGTTGGTGTATACCTCGGGATGAAGGATTGTTGACCATGCACATAATTCACATATGTCTCCTTCTTTCTGGGCGAGAAGCTTTTTCTTGTGTCTTCATTGCTCATGGGAAGCTTGCCAGCCTTTTCTAACCTCTTAATTCTTTCTCCAACAGTTATTAATTCAAAGAAATCCTTGTATATTGCTCTTGTCATTGCCCCAATGTAAGGGGATCCCAAGTTCCCCAAGAAGGAAGAGCACATTTCAGTAGGGATAAGTGGTGGTTGAACTTGGGCAGCCAGGGCTCTCCATCTTTGAGCATATTGCTTGAATGATTCATCTTTCTTCTTCTGCATGGAGCTTAATTGCTCCCGGGTAGGTGCCACATCGAGATTAAACTTGTATTGGCTCATGAACAGATCTGCCAATTCTTTCCAGCTAGAAATCTTTGAATGGTCTAATTGAATATACCATTCCAGAGCAGATAAGAAAACTAACAGATAAGAGAACAATAGTCATCAAGAGTTCTTTGTGCAAATGAGGATGCCCCGTATCCGTTCTTATGGATATATCACCCTATAAGTCGAGGTATGGTTAATAGCAAAATCTCTAGGGAGAATCCACTCCTCTATAGATGCTATATAATGAGCACTAGCAATGCAGTTCTTTGTGATTGAGCTTCTCATTTTCTTGCACAAGGATGAATAATCTCAAGGCAAGAAAAGTGATTGATCACTTTCTAAGGGAACATTTAATCCTCTATAGAAAGTATCGAGCATACCAGGAATGAATGGTAATTTGCAATTGACACACAAACATTGAAAATTTCATTTATTTGCAGGCAAAGTTTTGAATACAAATCATTTCAGAATACATCACACATGTGCTGACAAAGAAACAATTACATCAAGAGGATCTTTGGTAACTACATCAATAGCTTCATCTTTTTCTTCTTAAGATTTTTAGTGATACTCTCACATGAATCTATGAACTTCACCACTTCTTGAGGTAATTTGAATGAGGGTATCTTATTGATTTGCTTGCTCGCCTTCTCAAATCGATAAACAAAATTTGGAATGTAATGACTCAGCTCGTCAGTTAGCTTTCCATATTCTTCTTTCCACTCGAGGGCCTTTTCTCTCCATGATTTCCCAAATTCAGTCGCATCAACAAACAAGTCATGATACTGGTTTGCCGATGTCCATCCACGAACGGCATCATGTTTTGTCTGTGCTAACATTGTTGACAAGTTTTCTACCTCCCCTTCTAGTTATTTTCTCTTGTCCTTTTCTTTGTTGACCTCTATTTTCAGGCTCAAAATGCTTTTGTCCCTCTTGCTGACCTCTTATTCTACCCTTTTCACCATGCGACTCTTTTTATTGATCTCTTCTTTTAACTTGTTCCTTTCTTTCTCAAACACATGGAGTCTTCCTTTTAGCTCTTGGATTTCAGTGAAATGAGTAGTTGGGATCTTTTCTTTGCCTTTCTTGGACTTGGTAATTTCTGTCGTGACAGAACATTCTTCTTTTAAGACTTCGATTTCCTTAGCCATTTTCTCGCATCGGCTTTGAAGGGTGACATTTTTCAAATCAGCTGCCTCTTTTTTCTCTTCCAAGAATCGCATTTGTGCCTTCATTATCTCTACTTGGGATGTTGATGGAGGTGTTTCTGTGGTTTTTATGGGAGCTGAGTTGCTTGGAATATCTTTTGAGATATTATTTTTCCTTGCTTTCCTCCATTCTCTGTATTCTTGAGAAAAGGTCAGTCGTTGTTGCCCGAGTTCTTTTCTTCCTAGGATTTTAACATCAATCCAGGCCATCTTGATCCTCTTTTCTTGCTCCATGGTGCTTTTATCCTTCTGATACAAGAAACTAAACCCCTCAAGTTGCTTTTCTTGTGGTTTTGTTTGAGTCTAATGAAGTTGTTTGAGGACCAATGCAGGCGTGTAGGAGATACATCCCCTTGGACCCATTAAAAGAACATTGTGAAAATCACCACAACTATATATAACATTTTCTCCATGGTACCAAGGACAAACCCACTTGAAGGAATTTGACTGGATCTCTGAGAACTCCTTTTTCCATGCCAGTGCCTCTTGATGGCTTATCTGCATATGGTGGAAGCTTCCAAATGGATTAGGAAAGAGACCCATGTGATTATTAGCATATACATGGGTCATAAACCAAACAAATAACATCGGCAAATAGCACTGTAACCTGCCACCATTTTTCTTAAGACAAACCCCTAAGGAAAGGAAGGTATCCGCCAATATGGCTGGAACCGGATTCATGCCTTGTGTCTCGAATTTGAAAAACACATCTATGGCAGCCTGGTCAACAATGTCTGGTGTGAATGGGAATAGGACCAATCTATAAATAGTTAGTGCCAATGTTCGATTAAAGAAGTCCCAATTTCCTTGTTGGGCCAACATCTGTAGATGGGCTTCAAGAAAACCCCTCTTGATTCCCTGAGTGGATCCCCTTACTTCCATTTCCATCCGATTTACTGCAACTCCAATTATTTTGGCAATCTTTTCTTTACTGACGTAATGCCCCTGATAGAGATACACACCAAATCTTTCTCAAACTGGTAGCCTTATCATAACCATGTACTCCTCTATAGTTGGTGTCGTATCAAAATTAGGTAGTTCAAAATAGCAAAGAGAAGGATTCCAAAACTGTGAGAGAGCGCTCAATGCTGGTGCTTCCATTGGGATAAGCAATAAATCCAATATATGCCCATACATATCCTTGAAGGATGACTGGACTTCATGAGGCATCAACTGAATTATTTTCTTTACTTGCTCTAGCTCATTATTAGTCACTGTAACTCTGATGTTCCTTTTCCAATCATGTGCATTGCTAGTGTTTATTTGTAATGCTTCCATTTGCTTTGAACTGATAATGACTATTGCTTTATTAACAATCAAAGTCCAACTGTGGGAAAGAAAAAGATAAATGAGTAAAATTAAAAAGAAGAAAAGAAAACAATAAATAAAAATGCATGCTCCTATTGAGAATATGAGATGTTTCCCTAAGAAAATGATGATGCATAAACCCACAAATTTTTCATGATAGAGCAAATTATGAATAAGAATAAGAAATAATAAAAAATGAATACATGTGATAATTAACAGAATTCTTGTTTATGTTATGTATGCCTAAACACATAAAAAATATAAAGCATGACCACTTTATGAGATGATGAAATGGGTAATCCTAAATGCAATGTGATAATGTTTTGATGCGAGTATAACTAGTTTAAAGTAAAACATAAAGAAGTGCAAAGTAAAAGGATGAAAGAAGCATGCTCCCTTTGTCCTAATAGGGAAAAATTCTAATGGATTGGGAGTTCTGAGGCCAAAAACCCTACTTTCGGTAGTTGCTAGGTTCAACTATTCGTGCATACATTCATGGTGGATCTAGACTTCTAATCATCATGGTCCCCAAATTGCCCCTGTCTATAGGACAAGGATCCGACTCACGAATCAACCACAAGTAGGGATGAGCCCTCTCAATATGATTGACCCATAAAGCCAATAACAATCCGAGTGGTGTCCCAACAACTATCAAGTGAGCATGAAGCCCCTCATGACAATGTAACCCCCTATCCTTTGGTTCGCACAGGCTCGGGTATAGAGCCCAAAAAAGTGTGTGAGATAAGTGATTGTGAAGTGTGTGCAGGGAGCATACAAACCTTTCAATCCTAAAACTACATACACTCCTATAAAACAAAATATAAATAATAAATATATATAGAATAATAATGGTCGTCTACCCCAAAGTTTTAACAAATAAAGCCAACATTATAAACCTATGAAATATTAAATTCTATAAAGAAATGGAACATAAAAAAAACTGTACAAAATAAGAAAAGGAAAACAAAAATCAAAAGGCTATACTTAATTTGCACAACTAACTTAAAACAGGCTTGATTCTCTTGGAATTCCCCAGTAGAGTCGCCATCTGTTGCAACCGGGATTGCGATGGGGACGGCGAAAACAAAATTTTTATTTTGAAAATTAATGGAGTCGCCACCAAGTTTATGTTGGGAAAAACATGGAAAAACCCATTACTTTTAGAAAAAAATAGTCTTTGAAACCAGATTTGAGTTCGGGAGTTGGTTATGCATAGGGAAGGGTAGGAACTAAATCCTACGCACCCCTAATACACCCGTCTTTAGACGGTACCTCAGTAAATTGTGCAAATTAATTAATAACATTTTAAAAAAACAAATAAAAAGAAAAGAGACAAAACATATTTACAATTTAAACAAAACAATTTGAGAAAAATTAATTTTGGCTTGACAGGGATCGCCTGCTCCTACGTATCCCCTGGTGCAATGGGGAATTCAAAGTCACATAGTTCTGTAGAAAATGATTTGTGAGTTGACAGATTTTATTTAAAATATGAATTAAAGTAAAAACTATTAATTAATTTCAATTTTATCAAAGGAAGAAAATTTGATTATTAAATCAAGCAGAATCCTTTTGTGCACAGAATTCAAGTTGGCACTAGGCCACTCAATAAACCCTTATGATTCAACAATAATGAAGATAACATTTGCTATTCAATCACTATTATTGAACATCGCACAAATATAAAAGATTTTTTTTAAAAAAAAAAAACATTTTTTTTATTCCATTTTAGACAAAACCATAATTTTAACATAAGTTGACCAAGATAATTCACAAATATAGATACACAAATAATCTGGACCAAAAAGCATAAACATATAAAAGAATTAAAATAAGCAGAACATTAATTCATAAACATAGTTACACACACAACGCATAATCATATAAAATAATCAAACTAAAAAAAAATCATAAACACAAATACACACTTAATTCAAGCAAAACATATAAATATATAAAATAAAAAAAAACTCACTTCAATTATGAACTGACAAAATTAACTCATAGACAAAATTATTTATTTAAGTAAAAACACTAACAAAATATAATAATTAAAGACTAAAAGTAAATCAAGGGTCCTAACTACCATTTTTTTTGTATTTTTAAGGTTTTAAACATAAAATTCACTAAAATATTAAACAAATGATTACATCAATTCCTAAAACAATTCATTTAATTATACTCAAAAGAACACAAACTCTCTCTTTTTTTATTTAAAACTCAAACTAAACTAATTCCTAAATAGACAAATCTTAAAGCCAAAAATTAAACAAACAAATAAATTCGAGTTTAAACACATAATTTGTAAATTTATTCTAAAAATAATACTAACCCAAACTAAAATAAATCTTAAAACTCCCTTTTTTATTTTATTAATTTAAATCTACCCGTAAATTAACTCTACCCACTCCCTACACACACTCACATGCTCACACACTCACACACACATGCACACACACTCACCCACTCACACAAGGCTCTCTCACTTTCTCACATGTACACATCACTGAGCCATCTCTCTCTCTAACACACCCACACACACACAAACAAAAACACACGCATACACATATTAACATACAGGGAAAGAGAGAAACCGAGTAAGAGAGAGAGAAGCTTTGGTGTGCATGTTACTATGGGGAAAAGAAAAAAGCTTTACGGCTGGCCAGCGGAATAAGGGAGTAAGGGTAGCACGCATACAGGGAGGAGCCGCGCATGGCTGGGGGAGGGAGGATCCGCTCGAGGTGTATAGTTGAGTTAGCTGTCGCGATCTCTTCGCGGGTCGGGTTGTGAAGGATGGCGGAGGTGGGTTCTATGAAGGAGAAGCATCTCGCGCCTTAGTGGTTTGCCGGGGTTGGTCGCACAGAGGGAGGCCACGGCTGGTTGTTTGAGGGTGGTCCGATGGGTGGCTTCGTGGCGGTTACTGGGTAGTGGTGGTGAAGGGATGAGATGATGATGATGAGGAATGAGGGTCGCAGTGATTCGTGCTTGGGTTCGCGGAATGAAGGCTATTAGGTCTTGCAGTGCCAGCGGTGGTTCAGGTGGGGGTGCGAGTGGCGCTGCTTGGGAGACCGGTAGAGGTGTGACCCGATATGGTGCTTCGTGGCTGGGCATTCATGGAGGTTTCGAGGCTAGGCTCATTGCAAGGGAGAGGAATGGGGAAGAACCGGCGGATTGGGTGGCTCCGCACGGCGACTGCTTCGTGCGGAGAGGGAGTCTCGTGGCTGGGGGTTAGTCGCGGCTGGTGGTGGTTCTAGTTGAGGAAGACAGAGAGGAAGAGGAAGAGGTGGTTGAATGTGAGACCATGAGGAGGCTACGGCGGTGGGGGGTGGCCGTGGCCTCTCTCCTCTATTTCTTCCCTTTTTGATTTGTTTTTATTGTTATTGTTACTACCTTTTTTTCTTCTTGTTGCTAGACTGGACTGGAAATTGTTGTTGATTGATGCTTGCTCTCTGGGGTTGCTCTCTCTGTTTGGAATTTTTCTGATCAATGATCTTGCTGAATGTATGAGTGCCTTTGAATTCTTTTGATGTATTTGAAAATTTGCTGATACTCTCTTGATTTTGTTCGAAATTTTGATTCTTACTCTCTGTTCTAAAAAACCTTTTTGTTTTCGTTTGTGTTGATGGATTCATATAGCTGCTTTTCTGTTGACCAAAATCGTTGATCATCCCACCTTTAGGTTGGCAGCATGGATCCGAGGGTCACCCTTTACCTGTAAAGAAAAAAAAGTTCCATAATGGCACAGGGAATATTATCATTATGCAAGGAATGGAGAAATCATCCTGTCTGCCATTGTTGCTAATTCCTTTCTTTTTTTTAAATTTTCTTTTTTTTTTATTTTTTATTCAGAAAAGGAAATGGGCTGTAACAGAAATGAGATAAAATAGAACGGCCTTTTTATATTTTTGAATGCGTTGAACACATTTTTGTTTTTGAAACAAGCTAAAAAATAAATAAATAAATAAATAAAAGAAACAAAGGAAATTTAAAACTTATGCAAATTCTTGGGTTTTTTTAATTATGGTCCAGACAAAATCGGGTGTTCACACCTCGAGTGGATGTTTTGATGTTAAATAGGGATTATGTATGGTATGTGTGCTAATAGGGCAGAAGAATCTCATTTTTGAGTTCCTATGTGCAAAATGACCAAAATACCCCTATGGCTAATTAACATAGAATTAATTGTTGTTTGGGCTCGGACTTCACCCGAAAGTCTGGAATGTCATTTTTAAGAGTTGTTTAATGTATGTATAAGCTCAGGTAGTCCCAAGGAGTTTTTCTGTAAAATTACCATTTTGCCCCTAATTAAGGGCATAATAAGCTTAATTGTGTGATTAACGAAACCTAAGCAATATTAGCCTTTTATTAAAGATTAATTAATTTTAATTATTAATCTTGAGCCAAAATAATTAATTGAGGTTAATTAGGGCCTAAGATTGCTTAAAGAAACTCGAAACTCTTTTCTTAATTCAAGAATTAATGTCATGTCAATTTGAAATAGTATTTTCTCTCTCCAATTCCCTAAATCAAGGAAACATGTTGGCATTAGATTCCTACCTAATGAAGTTTGACTTCAGTAAATGAGCAAGACAACTTTCTAATCACGTCTTGAGTAGGTTAATCACATACTTACTAGCCCAAATACTCCATTAAAAACTCCTAATCATGTTTACCTCTAAACTCAATTCCTAACACAAAAGAAAGAAAAATATCTCCTTATGCCCATGCCTCCATGATGGTCACCCATACCTTCCTCATGGCTACCCATACCTCCCATCACACCCTTACATGTGTCTTTATATACAACACACACTCAAAGAAGCCTACACTTTACCATTCACTTTTTTGGATTTGAAAACTTGTCCCAAAAACTTGTCCTGCAATTCTCTCTTCTCTCACCTCTTAAAAACTCTCTTTTCTTCCTCCACCACCACAAGAACCACCCTCCACCACCACCTCTCAACCTCAAACCTCCACAAGCCACCCTCAAGAAACACAACCTTTCCATCTCTAAACATCAAAGCTTGAGAAAAATCTTCCTTTCCTTTTTTCTTCCCTTGGCCGAATCCTTGAGGAGCTCTAAAAGGAGATATATTCTTCTCATTTCTTTGCAAAAGTCAAGCCCTTTTCTTCCAAACAAGAAAAATACCTCTGGTAGAGAGTTGTTTTAAAGATTTCTACCCCTTTCTTTCGTTTTACTCTTGGTTTGAGATGTTTTATAATGATGATTGTAACGCCTTGATTTTTCTGTCTAAGCAAAAATGACCAAAATGCCCCTGAGGTCATTTTTTACTCAGAATTTGAGGATAGCCGACCCGGCAGTCCTCGAAGGGTCAACACAATGTTGAAAGGGGATTGTATATGAATGAATGTTAATAGAGCAGAAAAATCTCTTTTTCTGAGCTTCCGGGTCGAAATGACCAAAATATCCCTATAGCGTTTTTACGCGGGTATAAGTGTTGTTGAGCTAGGAACTTTCCCGAAAGGTTTAAAATGATGTTTTTATGAGTTTGGGCATGTTTGTTTAAGTCCTGGTGGTCCTGGGCAATTTTGTGCAAAATTATGATTTTGCCCCTAAAATAGTGATTTTGAGCTTAATGACGTAATTAAGCAAACCTAAGCAATCATAGGCTCTAATCGAAGATTAATTAATTTCCATAATTAATCTAGAGTCAAAATAATTTATTAAAGTTAATTAGAACCTAAATTTGCTTTGATTAAACTTAAACCTCTTTTAAAACTCAAGATTCCAGGTCATGGAATCTTGAATAGTGTTTTCTCTTTCGAATTCCTTAAATCAAGGAATTGTGTCTACAATTATTTACATTTCAAAATGAGTTTTAATCTCACTAATGAAGCAAGAACACTCCCTAATCATGTCTTGACATCCTTAATTGCCCATTACCTCACCTAAAACACTTGCTTAGCAACTCCTGACCTTAAGCCTAATCTAAGACACACCTAAACACATCACTAAATCACAATTAATGAGACATTTTTCCTTCCCCTTGGCAGAACAAAACCAGCGCCACTTCCCCCTCCAATGCATCACATGTTAATTCATTCAAACACTTAATGAAGCATGCCACACCATACCTTGAGCTATACCTACATAATGCCTTGCACCTTACCTTTGAATGATCACATGGAAGAGATATTTTTCCTCTCTCCATGCCCATGAGTGCCGTGGCCTCTCCCCCTTTATTCACTTCTTCATACCTTATTTTTCTATAAATACCATGCTTGGGTGAACTTGGTCACATTTGGTTCATTTGCTAGCTTAAGTTTTCAAGAGTTGTCTTAAGTTCCCTCATTTCTTCAAGAGTTCTCTTCTTCTTCATCTTCTTCATTCCCACCAAAGAACTACCCCTCACAACCTCAAACCACTACATAACCACCATAGATCACCACTCAAACACATAAGCTTGCATCCTCACACATCAAGCTGATATAAAAACCTTTCCTTCCTTTTTCTTCCTCTTTGGCTGAAAACCTCAAGCCCACTTGGAAGCAAGTTTCCTTCTCTTTTTCTCCTCAAAGACTAAGTCTTTCTCTTCACCACTTGGTAGGGATTTTTGTTCTTTAAAGTTTTATCTTTTAAAGCTTTGTTAAAAATGAGTTTTGTTAGTTTCTCTTAGCTTGTAGAACTTCTTTTCTTCTCTTTGATTTTTGGCCTTGGAGCCTTCCTTTTAAAAGAAAATACTGGCTTGATGTTGAGTGTTTCAAGATGTTGATAATGAGATTTTTCACTTATGTAACCTCTAGAGCTTGGAACTTAGTCCTTGGACTAACCAAGGTTTCGGTTTTTCTTTCTTTTACCTTCCTTTTCTTGTTTTGGTTTCAATTTTTGCTTCCCTTTTTCTTGCCTTGATATCGGTTTTGAGGGTTTGTTTTGGGTAAAAATGACTCAAGGATGAGAGCACATAATGTTGGTGTTTATGTGTCATCAAGATCATGGCCTCTAGAGTCTTAAAGTTTTGTTCTTTTCTTCCTTCATGGCTTCGGCCTTATTTCCTTTTCTTTGATGTTCAAGGTTTTGTTTAAAGAAAGTTGTTAGTTGATTCAGATCTTTTCAGTCCATTTCCTTGAGCTTGATGATGATGTTCAAACCATAAGGCTTCTTTGAAAACCTTGGTATAAAGAACTCTAAAGCTCACTTTGTCTTGTTAAGATATGTGTTGGATTGAGGTTTATATTCCTTTAAAGTCTTGTATGAGCTCTAGTAAAGAATGAAATGAACAGTACATTCATATTTACATTCCTTGCCTAGCGTGTTTACTTTTCAAGCCATCACCTAAAACTTAAAGATTAAAATAAGAGCTTGCATTTTCATATCACCTAATAATTAATCTTGAAGCTCACCTATTTCGGCGTTAAATTCGATTGTTGTGGAGCCTAAAGTACTAAAATAAAGAATTGGACTTGCATTCATGTTTACATTTCCTTGTCTAGCATATTTACTTTTCAAGCCACCACCTAAACATAAAGATAAGATTGAAGTTGCATCTCATATTTATTTTGAGCCCTCACTTTACTTTTCTAATAAAGAATAAAATGAAGTGTATAGCATGTTTATAGTCTTCTTATCACTTAAAGATTCTAGAGCTCAAAGACTTGTCCATTTATCTCAAGAAAAAGCTGGATATGGGAGCATTCTCTTAAATGCAAAATTCGGCCATGAGATGGTGATGAACTTCGGGTGAGTTTCATCTAATCACAAGTGCCAACAATCTATGTCTTAGGATTTTCTTAAGCATAGGTGAACTCAAAGAATGTTTCAAGCATGATTTTATGTTTTAAATCCCAACCATGAACCATTTAGAATAGCTACTGCCATTATTTATTTCATGATGAATTTAATGAACTAAGTTGGTTTCCAAAGAGTTTTAGAAGTCCTAAAATGATTCCAAGAGAAACTAGTAACTTATATGTATTAAAAATGAAAATTTCATGTGCTACCTAAGGTGTATCATTTCAATTATGCCTTGGCATGTTTGCTACTGTTTGGTGATGTTTAATATGTTAGAATGTGTATAAATTGATAAGAATTGGAGTAGAGACTATTCTATGCCATGTTAGATAAAAAGCTAGTTTAGTAGGAAACTATAAAGTTGTGATTTTAGAGGTCTTTGGCCAAATTAACCTTAGCCACTATCAAAACCATTTTAGTATGATAAAATTCTGTTTGGGATGGTTTAACTATGAAAACCTGGTAACTTTTGGTGTAAGAATGATTCTTAGCACTTAGAGAGAAACTAGTAATTAGAAAACTGTAAAAAAAGTGGATTCTAGAACCTCAAGGATGTAGATTATAATTCCTGTTTTAGGAACATGATAATTCAGTGATAGATGGCTAAACACTTGGTGAAATGTATGGGATATACTCATAATTGGTTTAGGAATTAATTATATCACCTTAGGTGGAAACAGAACTTAGAAAGGGTCAAAGACATAGTTTCTAGAACCCCGTAATTAAATGATATCAATTCTGCCCATATTTTATGGTGCTGTCCAGAATTGTTTAGGATCATAAAAACAAGTGAGAATTATTAGTCATGAACTTATAGGTGTATAAATGGTTAAAAATGGATAATAGGTTAGCTAGATTGCAAGTTTAAGACCTGTAAGGGTCAAAGGCATAAAACTTGAGTTAAGTGACATAATAAAGTCTGTTATTTCAAAGGAATGTACGTTGACTAAGAGTTGCCTTGAGAATAGCATATGCATTAGTTGAGTCTGGTCCCTAATCCCGGCATACTGGTTAGGAGCATGACTACCTTTCAAGAATGTTAAAGTGATGATATGTAGATGCATGTGTTATGAAGAACATGTCTATATGACTTGATGGTTTATTTTGAATATGGAATTATGACTGAATGTACATACTCTATATGTTTTGTGGCATAAAGCAAGTTTGGGAAAATTCAATGAACAGCCGCATGCTGTTAAATTTTTGCCATTTAAGGACTTAGAAAGTTTTTAAAAGATGTGAGATACGTTCTGGGTGACATCGGTTTAGCCGAGTACGCCCAAGAATAAATGTGACATAGTACTGAGATGCGTTCTGGGTGACATCGGTTTAGCCGAGCAGCCCCAGGAACAAAACGGTGAGGGTATTGACATTGAGCTTGCTAAAACAGACAAATAACTGTGTACTAGAATTATTCCTATGGACTCCTCGAATTAAAGGTTACGATAGGTGATCCTTATACCCCCTAGCCCATACTCTAGAAGTCGGGATTATTATTACACTTATCATAGGATAAGTAAGAACTAGTGATGACTAGTTAGGTATGAGCTCATAACCTAGAGATGTTTTTAGGGTGGCCCCCATGATGCAAAGTATAACGTTTAATGTCACATAGTTGAGAAAAGAGACAGTTTCACAAGAAAAGTTACATGCCATTTTATGCCACTTATATGATGTTTCTTGGTGTTGTGATCTATTGCTTTCCTGCATAATGTATTATCATGCATTCATGCTTGCTATGTTGCATACATGACATTAAGATTCATTCTAAAATGAACGGACCTTGGATAATTATGTATAAAACCTAAAAGTGAACTATATGCATGCACACCTTTCTATAATAAACCCAAGGTTCCCGAGGATGTGGACGATGTCACTTAGATAAGAGGTTCCCTACTGAGATTCTTTAACAAGATTCTCACTCCTTTTTCTTTTTTGTTGTATCTTCAAACTTCAATGGCGACATTTGTGGTCTTCATCGACACCCCGGTGTGGGAAGTTCACTTTGATCTGGAGCACCAGTCCTACCATTTTGAGGGGAGCTACACTGTCCGAGTCTTTATGTTTTTGGGGCGACCCTTTGCATACTGTAACACCCCGATTTTTCTGTTTGAGAGGAAAATGACCAAAATGCCCCCAAGGTAATTTTCTGCCCGGAATTCGAGGATGGCCGGCCCGGCAGTCCTTGAAGAGCCAACTCAATGTTTGAAAGGGATTGGATGGCCCTTGAATGGTTTCGGAGGTGAAAATCTCATTTTTTGCAGTTTCGGGTCAAAATGACCAAAATACCCCCTATAGCGTTTCTATGCGGGTAAAGGTGCCGTTTGAGCCCAAAACTTTCTCTGAATGTCTAAAACAATGTTTTTACATGTTTAAAAGTGTCTGTTTAAGTCCGGGTGATCCCGCGTAGTTTTAGTGCAAAATTACGATTTTGCCCCTGGAATAGTGTTTTTGAGCTTAATGACATAATTAAGCAAATCTAAGCAATATTAGACTTTAATCAAAGATTAATTAATTTCCATAATTAATCTAGAGTCAAAATAAGCTATTAAAATTAATTAGAACCTAAAATTGCTTAGATTAAACTTAAATCTCTTTTTAAAACTCAAGATCCCAATCTTGGAATCTTGAATAGTATTTTTTCTTTCCAATTCCTTAAATCATGGAACTGTGTCTAGAGTTGTTTATGAACTAAAATGAATTTATAACTCACTAATGATGCAAGACCACTCCTTAAACATGTCTTGACAACCTTGATTACCCATTTTCTCACCTAAACACTTTCTTACAAATTCCTAATCTTAATCCTAATCAAAGATACACCTAAACACAACTCTAAACCACAATTAAAATGCAAGAAATCCTCCCCATGGCTGATGCATTTTCGGCCGCCTCTCCCCCATTTACATCACATGTTGATTTGTTTCTCACTCAAAGAACCATGCTTGACCCATACTTGCACCCATACTTAAACCCATACCTAGCCATGCTTTCCACCATGCCTTGAACCATACCTTGGAGAAGATATTTTCTCTTCCCCATGGCTGTAAATGGCCAAAGCTTTCCTCCATATTTACACCTCTCATTTTGTTTCATTTCTCTATAAATAGCATGCTTGGGTGAACTTGCATCATTTTGGGTTCATTTGCTAAGTGTAAGTTTTCAAAGAGCACTTCAAAGTTTTGTTTTTCTCTCAAAATTCAAGTGTCCAAGTTCTTCAAGTTCTTCATCCTCTTCACTTATCTCAACCTCTAACCACTTGGTAAGGATTTTCTTTCAAGTGTTTCTTTCATTTAAGTTCTTAATTTAGTTATGTGTTTTATGGTTTCTCTTGAATCTTTTCGGAACTTCTTTTCTTCTTCTCTTCCTTCTTCATTTTCGGCCATGAGCCTTTGAAAACAAAGGAATGAGAGCTTGATGATAAGGGTTTCATGATGATGTTCATCACTTGAACAACCTCTAAAGCTTGATCCTTGTTCTTGAGTTAAAAGTGTTTATGGTTCTTTCTTTCTTGAACCTTGAAATCTTTAACTTTGATTATGTTTTAAAATGGTTACGTGAACTCAATGATGAGGACCCATGGTGTCAATGTTAATACATCATTAAGATCATGGTCTCTAGAATTTCAAAATGGTTCTTTCTTGCTCTTAAGTTTCGGTTTCTTTCCTTTCCTTTTTCTCTAAAATTTTGGCTAACCAACTTGGGTGGTCCAACATGATAGCTTGATGATGAGAGTTCTAGTTGGTAACTTTATGTTCACCACAAAGAAATCTCTAAAGTTTGAGTTTTTGTAAAGGTGTTATAAAGTTCATTTATGGTTATATTTTTAAGGAATGTTATCTTTAGTTCTAAGAACTCTAGACCTCACTTTATCTTGTCATGATGAGTTTGGGTTAAGGTTTAAGTTCCTCTAAAGTCTTAAATGACCTCTAATAAGATATAAATGAACTTGCATATTTACTTTAAGGTTGCACTCATGTTTATATTCTTGCTTTGCATCTTTATTTTCAAGTCATCACCTAAGGACTCAGATTAAAACAAGACTTGCATTATCACCTAATTAATTCTCAAAGCCTTTCTATTTCGGCCTTAAAGTCGATTGTTGTTGGGCCTAGAGCACTAAAATAAAGAAATGAACTTGCATTGCATATTTATTTCAAGTCTTGCATATTTAAATTTCAAGCCTTGCATATTTATTTCCAAGTCTTGCATATTTACTTTAAAGTTCTCACTTTACTTTGTAATGAAGAATAAAAATGAAGTGCATAGTATATTTATATTTTGTCATCACTTAAAGACCTTAGAGCTCAAAGACTTGCCCATTTTATCTCAAGTTAAAGTTTAATATGGAAGCATTCTTTGAATGTATAATTTCGGCCAAGTAATAATGATGAGCTTGGAATAAGTTCCATCTAGTTACAAGGGCCAACAATCTATGTCCTAGGATTTTTTTAAAGCTTGATGAGTTTTATAAAGTTATGACCAACATGATTTATGATTTTAATCCCCTTCTAAAAAAATAATTAAATTGGTTACTGACCTAAGGTTGGTTTTAGCCTCTTGATAAAATAAAATGGTTTGCAAAGAGTTTTAGAGGTCCTAAAATGATTCCAAGGGAAACTAGCAACTATTATGCTTTAGAAATGTCAAATTATGTGTCTTTTTGGACTTGAACAATTCAATTCTGCCTTGATATGTTTGTTGCTGTATGATGATGTTTTAATATTTTAGAATGTGTGAAAATGATATATGATATATGATGAGGGAGGAATACTTCTATGCATGTTAGGGGAGAAACTAGCTTCATAGAAAAACCGTAAAGTTGGAATTTAATGTGTGTTTAACCCC
The DNA here is from genome assembly GCA_031216125.1 of Dalbergia cochinchinensis. NCBI lineage: Eukaryota > Viridiplantae > Streptophyta > Magnoliopsida > Fabales > Fabaceae > Dalbergia > Dalbergia cochinchinensis. The sequence goes on along the minus strand of CM062375.1, from coordinate 25,163,802 downwards.
TTCAATCTCAATCAATGCCAAAACTATTTTAGTATGATAACAATCTATTTAGGATTGATTAATCATGAAAAATTTGGTTACATTTGAAGTAGGATTGAATTTTTGCACCTATAGAGAAACTAATAACTAGAAAACCATAAAAGTGCAATCCTAGAACTCCTAGAACATTTAATTTCTGGATTCTGTCCAGTGACCTCATAATATGGCAAACATGGTTTATAATTAGTTATTAGGCATAGCAATGCCTCATAATTGATTTAGATTTAATTTATAGCGCCTTAGGCGAAGACGGAACCGAGAAAGGGTCTAAAACATAAGTTCTAGAACCCTGTAATCATAAATGTATAACTCTGCAGCTGGAGTATGGTGTTGCCCAGATTTATTAAAGGACATAAATGATAGTAAGATTTGTTAGAAGAGAATCCTTAGGTGTATAAGAGGTTGATAAACAATGGTAGAATAATTACATCTCAAGTTTAAGGCCCGTAAGGGTTAAAGCATGAGATACCATAGGATCAAGAGCATAATGAGTTTCAATGTTACATGTGAACGTATGTTTTATTTGAGAATGATTATGTAAGCGCATGGAATTATGATTGAGGATACATGTTATATTTGTTTTTGTGGTACAAAGTAAATTTGGAAGAAATTTGACGTACTGCTGTTGTATTACCAAATTTCTGACAAATTTGGGGACTTAGAAAGATTTTGAAAAACCTATGAGATTTTCTTTATGAGATATGAGGTACTCAGATGAGTTCTTGGATGACACTGGTTTGGCAGAGCACCTCCAGAGAACTCATGTGACATCGGTACCAAGATGTATTCTTGGGTGACACCGGTTCGGCCGAGCACCCCCCAAGAAATGCCCCCTAGCCCATACTAGATAGTCGGGATTATGATTATGATACGCTTATCGGGGTTGATAAGTAAGAACTAGTGACGACTAGTTAGGTATGAGCTCATAACCTAGAGATGTGACACATTCTGGGTGACACTGATTCGGCCAAGCACCCCCAGAAACGAATGTCTTTTAGGGTGGCCCCATGAGGAAGTAAAGTATGATGATTATGTCACAAAGTTTTCCCATATGAGATTTCAATTGCCACTTTATGCCACTATTATGATGCTCTTAATGTTATGATTATTATTCTTGCATTAAGTAGAGCCATGCATACATTCTTTACTATGTTGCATCCATGACATTAGAATCATACTAAAATGAACGAACCTTAGCTAGCTATATTTTAAAAGCTTAAAAATGAACTTAATGCATGATCACTTATTTTGTACACTAAACCCAAGGTTTCTGAGGACGTAGATGACGACACTTAGGTAGTAGGAGGCCCTACTGAGATTCTTTAGCAAGATTCTCACTCCCTCTATCTTTTCCTCCCGTCACGTCTTCAGATGGCGACGTTCGTGGTTTTCGTGGACACCCAGACGTGGAAGGTGCACTATGATCTGGAGCACGGATCATACCATTTTGAGGGTCAGTGCACGGTTCGTGTCTTCATGTTCAGTGGACAACCCTTCACCTACCCTGTGCATACCTATCGCTTCTCCCCGATAGCACCCTACGGCGACAACGAGCGGGTTTTTGAGCGCGCACGTATGCACAATGAGAGAGTGCCCTGCATGCACACCGCCGCTTCATCCATGCGCGACTACCCCAACTATGTGCCCTGGATATACTTCTCGGAGACCGACTCATCGGAGGACCCGCCTACCCATCTGTACAGCGAGAGCTCTACCCTCACTCCACCACTAATGAGAGAGGGCAGTAAGGACACTGTGACTCAGCCTCGGCTAGCACAACGACCGGAGATGCGGCCACATCGTGGGGGTCACTCTCGATCCTCGCGTTGTCTTTACACGTCTGAGGAGCTCGCCCAATTTGCCGGGTATGTGCCTCACTCGCAGGATGGACGTCAGTAGGAGGTAGCGGATGGCTGATAGAGTACCCGGCTAGTGCACACACTACTTAGATGAGGATAAACCTTCTTTTGTTTAGAGGTTATCCCTTTAGTTGCACTTGGGTAGGGGAGTTTGCTGTTATGCTTTCCGTCGCACTTTCCTTTGTATTTTTTTTAGATGTATTCATTTCATGTTGTACCAAACTAAGTCCCACTCTTCATAAGTGGGCATATCATATTATATATATATGCAGTTCGGTGTTATCATGATGTGCCTTTACTTGCTTTATGTTATGATGTTTATGAGATGCTTGCTTTATTTCCTTACGTGCTTCATTGCTTTTCGTGTCGCGTAGCTCTCACTTTACTTTTATAACTCAAAAAAAAAACTTACCAGTATTTTCCGCTAAGTATTTTAAAGTAAAAAGGAAACTATGACGTAATAGACTAATGATTAACCTAAATATGTTCTAGAGTATTGGGTTAAAAATTAGGATGTTACACATACCCTGTTCACAGTTATCTCTTTTCTCCAACTTCCCCTTTTGGCAACGACATGGTCTTCAAGCGTGTGCGGACGCACAATGAGAGGACACTCCACACGTATACCACTGTATCTACCATCCATGACTTCCCAGACTATGATCCCTGCTCCAGGCATTCGGAGACTTACCCATTGAAGGATCCGCCTGCCCTCCTATATTCTGAGAGTTTTGCCCCATTCCTTTACAGAGGGTGGAGGGTAGCGAGGAGATAGTTACACAGTCGAGGTTGGCACATAGGCTAGCTATACGACCCCGACATGGCGCCTATGCTCAGGCATCTCGTGTGCCCACTGCCGATGAGCTTTGTCCGTAGATCGGCTATGTTCCACCCTATCCGGACTACCAATAGTAGGACTCTTCGAAGATCATTAGTGCACACACTACCACTAGTTTAGGATAACCTTCTTTTGTTCTAGGGGTTATCCATTTTAGGTGCACGAGGGTAGGGGGTGATTTTCTTTATGCTTTCCTTTGTATTTTCATTTCAGTTGTATTTGCACTTATGATGTACCAAACTTATCCCGCCTTCCATAGGTGGGCAGTTATTATATTACTATAATATTATTGTGGTGTTCACATGAATTCCCAATGTTATGAAGTTATTTGGTGCTCTTATCTTGTGCCTTCTTTTGTATGAGTTACGTTTTATGATAATGCTCACTTACAATATGCACGGCTTTTACTCGGCATTTATGTTTCAAAAAAAATTTATCCATATTTTTCGCTAAGTATTTTAAAGAAAGGATTAAAGAATGAGACTAAAAGTGTGATAGACTAATGGTTAATCTAAATACGTTCTAGGAGCATTGGGTTAAGAATTAGGATGTTACAAGGTCCGAGGAACTGATTAAGTTCTCACGGGTGTTCTAAGAGAACCCCGATGAGGTGTGGAAATGTGTGAAGTATGAGGCCGAGTTGAAGGCTGAGCTAAACTATGTAGTGGCGCACATGGAGATTAGGGATTTTCCTACCTTGGTTAACAAGTGCCGCATACTAGAAGAAGGACAAGGAAAGCTCAACGCTGCGAGAGCGAAGTGTGCCAAGGGGTTAGGACCACAAGCCCCAAGGTTCAAGCCACAACACAAAAATCGGTCAGGGAATCACTTCAACCCATATCACACCAACCAATTCAAGCCACAGCAACAACAACAACAATAACAACAACAAACAGCACCTTTCCATCAACAATCCAAGCAACACCAGAGGCCACCTTTCAAGCACAATGGCAACTGAAACAACAACAACAACTAACAAGGAAGATCAGGAGGTCCCCGGAACAACTACAATCAAGGAGGGTCCAGCGGAGCCAAGAATAAGGCACCTCAGGGAGCCCCTGCTGCCTTCACCAGACCCGCACTGGCTGCGAAATGCCCTAAGTGCGAAAAGAATCATGGTAATTGGTCCTGCCTGGCTAGGCAAGGAATCTGCTTCAAGTGTAGGAAGCATGGCCACTATGCCAAGGACTGTACAAATAGGAGGCCATCAAACTAGAACCCCAGGCCACAGTACCAAGGGAGGGTCTTCACCCTCAGTGCGGAGGACACGGAAAAGTCCAACGACCTCATAGAAGGTAAGTGAGAAGTAAACGGTAGAACTTTAACTGTACTGTATGACTCTGGTGCAACCCATTCATTCATTTCACATGCTAGCGTCAAGTCTTTGAATTTGAAAGTTTCTAAACTCCCTTTTGACCTTATTGTTGCTCCCCCCACTAATCGTCCTGTAAATACCTGTAACTATTGTTTAGATTGCCATCGTACTATAGAAAATAGATCTTTTGTCATAGATTTTATTTGTTTGCCTATGGAAGATATAGGCATAATTCTTGGCATGGATTAGCTTCATGCCAACCGTGTAATGTTAGACTGTGATACCAAAACTGTTATTTTTCATTCTCCCCCTAGTGAAACTAGTCAAACCTTGAAGCTTTACCTAAATGCTGTAAAGGTCACCTATAGTGGAAAGGAAAGTAAGGGATATGTTCTCCTTGCCGCTAGTGAGGTAGACTTTGAGCAAAACCTTGATGACTTACCTATTGTAAAAGACTATCCCGAGGTATTTCCGGATGAGATACCCGAGTTTCCTCCTGAAAGAGAAGTAGGGTTTCTATCAAGTTGGTCCCTGGAGCAGGGCCTATCTCTATAGTCCCTTATCGGATGTCACCCTTGGAACTGACTGAGTTGAAAATACAAATAGAGGAGCTTTTAGAGAAGAGTTTCATAAGACCCAGCACTTCACCTTAAGGAGCCTCTGTCTTATTTGTGAAGAAGAAAGATGGAAGTATGAGATTATGCATAGACTATAGGCAATAGAATCGAGTAATAGTGAAAAATAAGTATCCCTTGCCTAGGATTAATGATCTTATGGACCAGTTGAAAAGAGCGGTGGTATTTTCTCAGATTGATTTAAGGTTGGAATACCACCAGATTAGGGTAAGAGACTAAGACATACCTAAAATCGTCTTTAGAACTCAGTATGGACACTTTGAGTTCACTGTGATGTCTTTTGGACTGACAAATGCGCCTGCGGTGTTTATGGATTATTTGAAGAGGATCTTTAGACCCTATTTAGATCAGTTCGTGGTTGTTTTCATAGATGATATACTCATCTATTTGAAGACCCACGAGGAGTATGAGCATCATCTAAGGCTGGTTTTAGAGATTTTGAAGGAAAAAAGCCTATATGCCAAGCTTTCTAAGTGTGAATTTGGACTGGAGGAGGTGAAGTTTCTAGGGCATATAGTGTCTAAAGGAGGCATAGCTGTTGATCCCAGCAAGTTAAGGCAATGATGAATTGGGATAGACCAACCACTTTAACGGATATACAGAGTTTCTTGGGTTTAGCATGCTATTACCATAGGTTTATAAAAGGATTTTCCCAGATTGCCCTACCCCTAACCAAGCTCCCTAGGAAAAACACCCCCTTTACATGGAATCTCGAATGTGAAAAGAGCTTCCAAGAGCTAAAGGAAAAGCTAACCACAACCCCGGTTTTAGTTTTACCTGACCCCAAAGTGCCATTCGAAGTATATTGTGATGCTTCGGGCAAAGGCTTAGGCTTTGTGTTGATGCAAAATAAGCAAGTGGTAGTTTATGCATCCAGACAACTCAAGCCTCACGAGGTAAACTACCCTACCCATGACTTGGAATTAGCAGCCATAGTGTTTGCTTTGACGATGTGGAGGCACCATTTATATAGTGTGAGATTTGAAGTTTTCTCCGATCATAAGAGTCTTTAAGTACCTCTTTAATCAAAAGGAGTTCAATATGAGGTATAGAAGATGGATGGAGTTTCTGAAAGACTACGATTTTGGCTTAAGTTACCACCCCAACTGGGCTAATGTAGTCGCTGATGCCTTAAGCCGAAAACCATTACATCTGTAACGCCCTGATTTTCTGTATGAGAGAAAATGACCAAAATGCCCCTAAGGTCATTTTTTGCCCGAAATTCGAGGATAGCTGGCTCGGCAGTCCTTGAAGAGTCAATTCAATGTTTGAAGGGGATTAGATGGTCTTTGACTGATTTCGGAAATGAAAATCTTGTTTTCTGTAGTTTCGGGTCAAAATGACCGAAATACCCCTATAGTATTTTTACACGGGTAAAGGTACCGTTCGAGCCCTAAACTTTCCCCAAAGGTCTAAAATGATATTTTCATGTGTTTAAAAGTATCTGTTTAAGTCCCGGTGTCCCGGGTAGTTTTTATGCAAAATTACGATTTGCCCCTAGAATAGTGTCATTTGAGCTTAATGATGTAATTAAGCAAACCTAAGCAATATTAGGCTCTAATCAAAGATTAATTAATTTCTATAATTAATCTAAAGTCAAAATAAGTTATTAAAATTAATTAGAACATAAAATTGCTTAGATTAAACCTAAATCTCTTTTTACAACTCAAGATTCCTAGTTTTGGAATCTTGAATAGTGTTTTCTCTCTCCAATTCCTTAAATTAAGGAATTGTGTCTAGAATTGTCTATACACTAAAATGAGTTTTTATTTCACTAATGAAGCAAGAGCACTCCCTAACATTGTCTTGAAATCCTTAATTACATCTTTAGTCACCTAAACACTTTCTCACAAATTCCTAAACTTAAGCCTAATCAAAGACACACATAAACATAACTCTAAAACACACTTAAAAGAGGGATTTTCCTCCCTCCCTTGGCTGATGCATTCAGCCACCCCTCCTTCTCATTTCCATCACATGTTTGAAATTTCAAACACTCAAAGAACTATGCCTTGAGCCATGCTTTGAGCCATACCTCACCATACCTTGAACCATACCTCACCATGCTTCAAGAACACAACATCTCACCTCATGGAAATCATGGGACTTGGCCGAAACTCCTCCCCTTCATTACAGCTCTCATTTGTTTCATTTCTTTATAAATAGCATGCTTGGATGAACTTGAGTCACTTTTAGTTCATTTGCTAAGTTTGTGTTTTCAAAGAGCACTTTGAGCTTTTCTTTTCTCTAAAGTTCAAGAGTTCCTCCTTTTCAACTTCTTCATCTTCTTCACTCATCTCAACCTCAAGCACTTGGTAGGGATTTTGTTCTAAGTGTTTCATTCATTAAAGTTCTTATTTAGTTTTATGCTTTATGATTTCTCTTGAAACTTTTTAGAACTTCTTTTCTTCCTCTTTGATTTTTCGGCCAAGAGCCTTGATCGCTCCCAAAGGAGAGTGACACTAGCAAGTATACTAGGTCGTCAAGTAATAGAGTAAAATAGAGGGTTGTCATACCCACAGGGATAATTCAAGTACCGATTCTAGTTAATTAGACAACAAGTTGAACAATTAAAAAGAGATGATATTAAAAGGAATAATGCTAAAGTGCTAAAATGATGTGAAAGCAATATAAGAATGGATGAAATTAAATGTTAGGGTGATTTACTTCAACTATGTGTTAACAACATGCAACATAAATATCAATGTGCCTTATCCAAATTCAATAAGGTGATGGTATGAGTCATCATGTCATTAAAAGCTTTTCTCAAGATCATTTAATGCCACCCCAAATAGAGTCAAACACCTAATCTCTTAGCATGCTTAAGTCTACAAGAAGCTCTCAAATCCTTAATTACCACATGAATCACGTTTGCCTATCTCTAGGTGTTATTCAACTCATGGCATTGTATTCATAGGCATGGTTCTTACTCCTTTTCTCAAATTTATAAAAACCCCTATAATCCTAAATTGATGATCAAGCAATTCAAGATAAATAAACTCAAATACAATACTCACTATTAAATGAGAACAAGACACATTCATTCATATTAGCATAATGTCAAACACAAAGCATCCATAAATCACCCTTAGCAAGGAGGGTTTAGTTACAAGTCATGGAAAATAAAATAAAAGTAACATAAATGAAAAAGAGATAAGAGGAAGCCATGAACAAAGAAAAATTCACAAGGAGTTGAAGAACAATTCCAAGAGAGGTCTCCTTCTCTCGTTCTTGAAACTCCAATCCCTTGCTCTAAGCTTCTGCCTCCTCTTCTCCCCTAAAATTTTGTATCTGATGATTGTTCCTTTCCAACATGTTTGTCTAGGTTTTTGTGCCAATCATGGGCTGCTAGAGTTAGTACAGAGGCCCAATCCACATGTCAGATTCGTGTATCCACGTTGTAGCGTGGAGCGTAGCTTAAGTGAAATTATAAGAATTCTGATAGAAACTCACGCTACAGCATGAGTTCCCACGCTGTAGCGTGGCTTCAGTTTCAGGACCTATGCTCCAGCATGGATTTTTGACATCCATTCAGCTCAATTCTTGCTCCTTCGCACTCCTAGCTCAAATACTTCCCCAATTCTATTTCCAAAAGGCTACAAAACTAATGGAAAACACAACTAGAATGCAAGGTTAAATATGAATGTAATCATGTAAGAATTTAAAGCCAATGATGTAAAAAAGGAAACCAAGAAAACTAAAACAAACTATGAACAAACCAAATGTCTCAAGAAAACTAAAGAAAAACATAACTCCTAAAGGAGTTATCACAACTCCCAACTTAAGAACTTGCTTGTCCCTAAGCAAGACTCAAGACAAAACAAAACAAGCAAGATGGTTTCTTCATTTCAAAACATTTTCAAGTTGTTGGTCCACAAACACCTCATCATTGTTGTAAGAGTTAATTCAAAAGTCACCAAGATCCACAATCCAAGTAATTGACCATCTAATTGTGCAAAACTTTTTGTAAGAAAATCAAACCTCTGTGTATGTGCAAAAAGTAACAAAGAACTAATTCTCATCATGCCAATGCCAAGAGTTAGAAAGAGACAAAACCAAAACAAAGCAAATCACTCTTTATATATCCACAAAAGTAACAACTAGCCAAAGATCAAAAGGACTTAATTAAGCTTGTAATGTTAGGCCAAGGTTAAGGTATAATGACAAGTCATTTAGGCTTATTAGTTATCCTCAACTTAAGAAACCCTTCACTTCTAGTCCATTACCTTCAAGCAATCCCCAACTTGTTTTATCGCTACCCCTGTTTCAATTTTTTTTTCAATTTATTTTCATTTCTTAATTGAGCACCAATCAAATCTAACTAATCACAAGCCACTTTCCTTTCCTTTCTTTTTCTTTTTTTTTTTGAATTTTCTTTATTCACATGGGAATACATATTTCCTTTTTTTTTTGTAATCATTGACCCATGGGGATTAAGTTAGGAGCTAACTTATTCTCATGAACTTAGAAGCTTTAGGCTTGAGGGTAAACTAGGTTCAAAATTGGGAAATGAAACAAAAAGGATTCCTAGGCTTGTAATGTGGCTCAGTCAAGAAACAAAAGTCCAAAGGCTTAAAAAGGGTGACAAGGGTTGGTGTCAAAAGGTGGGCCAACGGTTTCTTCGTGGCTTCCAAAAATGGCCTAGATCACTTCTAAGGCTAGTTCCTACCCGTGCTTATCTCTAGAGAGCATCAAATGCAAAGAATGCATGTCACAATTTAACTATGGCATTAAAACATGATGATCACTAATCCTGAGTCATTCATAATAGTGCATGCAATATGGTTAATATTTCCCAAAAAGAATAATGCACAAGAAGATTTTCAACACTCAAATGGCCAATCCAATCTAATAAAGAATTAACAACTAAAACAACCAGTCAATCATTGGAATAGACCACAACAACAATAATTTTCAGCATTTTTTTTTGAAGTACCCATAAGAAGAAAAATTAAAGCAATAATTAAAAACAACTAAAACAATTAAAAAAAATAAAATAAAACCTACTCCAACCAAAGTCTCAATTCCCCACCCTCAACTTAAAATTTGCTTGTCCCTAAGCAGATACATGCAAAACAGGATGGGTTAGGAGTGAAAGTTCATGCTACTGAGTATGTTACAGCATAGCATGTTTGAGTAGCCATATTGTAGCATGGATTCCCACGTTGTAGCGTGGATTTTGTTTTTTTTTTTTTTACGAAATCCATGTTGTAGCGTGGATTCCTATGCTGTAGCGTGCTGGAACATTTTTGGCATACTCATGCTGGAGCATGGATCACCACGGTGTAGCGTGCTAGAAGGGAAAACTTACCTAGTCATGCTGGAACGTGGAATGCTATGCTGGAGCATACTGTTTGTTATCCTACAACCCACGCTGTAGCATGAGTTTTCACGCTGTAGCATGGATTCTTCTGTAGAATTTTGCAGAAAATTTTCTTATGCAATGCTGCCAGCCTATGCATCCTGTTCCAGCAACTCAGAAACTTTAAATTCTAAATCAAAATTAAATAACACACAAGAAAAGTTAATTAGATCAAATTAAGACAAAAAAAATGCAAAATGAAATGGAATGAATTCAAATGCAAATTATAAAGAAAAGAAAAGATAAGCAAAGAAGTAAAAAGAACTTGGGTCGTCTCCCAAGAGCACTTTGATTTAGTGTCCCTAAGTTGGACATTGCTACCACTCAAGGTGGCTTCTTCAAACTCCAATTTGCATCAAATCCTTCCATTTTCTCCCCAAAGCATATAGTAGGACAATGTAGCTTGCAGTTCCAATGACTATCCATAGACGGCTCCAGGCGAGGCTTCCACTCTTTATTTTTCACTTTCTTTTTCTTCTTTTTCCTCCTTTTCTCATTTTCACTAGCCTTTGTGATCAGAATTGAGCAAGACATTTTGGGTTTCACAACCTCTACTCTAAAGCAAACTTGCGTATCACGAGGAGGTGCAATTGCCTCAAACACATTAAATGTGATCCTTTCTTCTTGAACTTGAAGCTCCAATTGGCCCTTTTCCACATCAATTAAGGCTCTACTAGTTGCAAGAAATGGCCTTCCCAAGATAAGAGGAACTTGTCTGTCCCCTTCCATGTCTAAAATAACAAAGTCCACCGGAAAAATGAATTTATCCACTTTCACCAAAACATTCTCGAATATACCAAAAGGATACTTTATAGATCTATCTGGTAGTTGCAGAGACATCAATGTAGGCCTTACTTCTCCAATCCCAAGCTTCTTGAAAACAAAAAGAGGCATGAGATTAACACCAGCACCCAAATCACAGAGAGCTTTATTAAAATATAAATCACCAATGACACAAGGTATAGTGAAACTCCCTGGATCTTTTAGCTTAGGAGGCAATTTGTTTTGCAAGATTGCACTGCACTCCTCTGTGAGCATGATAGTCTCATCATCCTTGATTTTCCTCTTTTGTGAGAGGATTTCCTTCATAAACTTCATATAACTAGGCATTTGGGTGAGAGCCTCCACAAAAGGAATATTGATCTCCAACTTTTTGAAAATTTAAAGGAACTTGGCAAATTGTTTATCTTATTGCTCTTTCTTTTGTTGCTTCACTCTTTGTGGATAGGGAATAGGAGGGTCATAGGGAGGTGGTGCCACATAAGCAGAGGTTCTTGCATCTTCATCATCCTCTACTTATCTTCTCATGGGAGTTTCATATTTCTTCTTCCCTTTCTCCTTGGCCTCTTTCTCCACTTCTTCAACCTTGCTCTCAAGCTCACCTAATTCTCTTCCATTCCTTAGAGTAATAGCCATCACATTTTCTCTAGGATTCTCAGTTGTGTTTCTTGGCAATGAACCTTATGGCCTTTGAACTAGTAGTTAAGAAATTTGCCCCACTAGATTTTCTATGTTGTAGATGGAGGCTTCTTGATTCTTGAATAGAGCATCATAATGCTTGAATTGAGCTTCAGTCCTCTCCACATGAGCAGTGAGTCTTCATAAATTGTTGGAACATGTCTTCCAAACTAGGCTTCTTTTCTTCTTGAGGAGGATGACCATGGTTGCTCCAAGAGAAATTAGGGTGATTCCTCCACCCTGGATTGTAAGTGTTAGAACAAGGATTGTTTCTAGGAGCTTGCCCCATATAATTGACTTGTTCCTCTGAAGGCGGGTCAGTTGAGCATTCACCATTGAAATGGTTTCCTTGACAAAAGTCACACCTTAGCACAGTTGTAAAAGATGAAGCATTTATCATTCCTAATTGTTTCTGAATAGCTACATTCTGAACTGAAAAAGCCTCCATCTTTGCCATGAGAGCAACTGTAGTATCAACCTCCAAAACACTCTTGACCTTCTGCACTCTATCACTAGGTTTCTGATAGGTATTACTGGCAATAAGCTCAAAGAGTTCTTAAGACTCTACAGGTGTCTTGTTATGAAGAGAACCACCAGCAGGTGCATCCAACATCACTTTTTTATTGAAACCCAAACCATTGTAGAATGTTTGAATTTGCATCTAATCCGTAATGCCATGATGTGGACATCTTGCCAGTAAATCTTTATATCTTTCCCAAGCTTCATAGAAAGTTTCCCCTTCAAGTTGAGAAAATGAAGTAATGTCATTCCTCAACTTAGTAGACTTGCTAGGAAGGAAGAACTTCTCTAAGAACTTTGTAGCAACTTGCTCCCATGTAGCCAATGTTCCTTGTGGTAGATTCTTCATCCATGCCTTGGCCTTGTCCCTCAAAGAAAATGGGAACAACCTCAATCAGATAGCATCATCTAATGTTCCATTGATCTTGATGGTGTCACAAATCTCCAAAAAATTACTAATGTGTGCATTGGGATCCTCACTTGGTAACCCGGAGAATTGCCAATTACCTTGAACAAATTGTATCAAGGAGGTCTTCAGCTCAATGCTATTGGCTTGAACGGTAGGTCTCACTATTCCAGGGGCATATCCTTCCAAGTTAAGAATGTTATAGTCCCTCAACACTCTTCTATCATTGCTCACATCACCCATGCCTGCTCCTTGGTTATCTACAACTACCACAGTATTGCAATTTGTAACATCCTCCCAAGTACAACCTCATCCTTAAGTTATGGCATCGTACTCGAGAGTTGTTACTTCTAAGTTTGCGGACCTTTTTTTAAATATCTATAGCCAGTTTGGTTGGTTCGCGAGATACTAGGTCATAATTATACTAAAATATATAGCAATGAAACCAAACTATTTATTTAATACAGAGTTAAGTACATAAGGGAAGCTCTCCTATGAGCTTTAACACACCTTTGTTCTCTAACATATTTACACACATATCCATTCCACTAAATACAACATAATAAAAGCATTAACTACTACACTATTGCACTTTCGAGTTCTTTTGCATAACAGTCCCTCGGTTCTCTGCATCAACCTGGAGATGACACGGGAACATAAAAACATAGGGGTGAGAATTCTAAAATTCTCAGTAGAGTAACTCCCTAATTACACATTCATAATGTCATCATCATCGCCCCAACCACTTCGGTTTATTAAGAAAGCGTGAGCATGCAATATGTACATATCAAATGTTCATTTTAAAATTATAAAATCACCTTTCTGAAGTGGGTCTCTTTTATTATTCAATCACTTAAAACATCTAACATTCAACATCATAGGAATTCCTTCAAGACCAATAATTTAACAAGATATACATATACATATGGCAATTACAATGATCTTTTTGTGCCCTTGACATAATAAAGGGGACTTTTCCGTGCCCTAATGGGACCTTTCCCGTGCCCTTGATAAACAAAAGGGGACCTTTTCGTGCCCTTTACATATTAAAGGGGACTTCTTCGTGCTCTATCAGGGACCTCTTCGTGCCCTTTTTATACTAAAGGAGACTTCATTTTTCACTTAGCACATACATCATCCTCAAGCTCACATATACGCGCATAACATTTCTATATGCTTGAACATAATTCTCAGATTTCATAATATTTCAAACCTATATATATTATCCATTCATTCCTGATAACATAATCTTGGAAGTCCATGGCATTCATTCACACACATCAACTTGAACCAAATGCCATTAGGTCACTAATTCAAGGCATCATCACAACTTCAGCACATTGACAGATTTTTTACTCAAGTAGCACAATTTATTTCTCATACCAAATGATCAATTAAAATGCTATAAAAATTCTCAATGACACGTCAATGTGTCCACAAGGTTCCATAAAAATTTCATAACAAAAAGAATTCTCTAAATATGTCAACAAAATTAGACAACTTCGGAGGTTAGAAACCCCCTATTTACAGCCAACAGCCATAGTTTCCAATTTTATTACGCTACCAAATGATCATATAAAATCATATAAAAATTCAGGGAACTCCAATATGTCCTTAATATCCTGTAAAAAATTCAGCTCATAATTCGATCATTTACTAGGTTAATAAAATGTCACAAGTTCACAGCTTCAGATTCAACATTTCAGGCAGCATAGTTACAACTTCGGTTCTTGAATTTTTCAAGGCATTAGGAATCAAAACCAGAGCTCAAGAAAATTCATGGAACTATCCTAGGATGTTAAATTCAACATATAATTTTTATAGCTTATGAAAACACCCACAATTCGCTCAAAAAATTCATGAACAATCACTGCCAGTAGGAAAACCGATAATCCAGCAAACCACTTCAGAATCTCTTTTGATAAAAATGATTTTTCCACAACCCCAAACACACCACCAAAATTAACACATCAATATCATCATCTTAACAACCAATATATCCAGAAATTTCAGACCAAACACAATCAGAAAAGTCCAGCATAAAATTGGAAAGAAAAAGATCAAAGAAAACCTTACTTGTGAAGCTTTAAGGCTTCTAACTCCAAGGGATCTTTCAAAAATGATTTTTCTTCACTTCAAGCCTTCCAAACAGCACCCAAACCTTCCTTAGGCAGTAGGGAAATGAGGTATTATGGTGAGGATTTGAGATTTCAATCGGTTAGATTTGTAGGTATTGATGTGTAAAATAAGTTTAGTGAAGGAAGTTTAATGTTTTATCAACTCTAGGCTAGTGTTTTTGGCATTTGAAGTGAAGTTTGAGCTCTTGGACATGGAGAAACCTGGTTTTCTTCTCCTTACAGCATGATGCACGAAATTTTGAGCTTCTTGAATAAGCTTGGCTTGTGGTTATCTTGTTATATATAAAAGAATGAGTATTATATTGTATAATTAAATGATCTTTGACCAAAGAAAAATGGATGGCTAAGATTTGGTTTGTTGGTCAAAGAATGAATCTTGGTCAGCCACTTGGCTCAAGATAAGTGGCTCTCTTTAACTTGTAGAATAAATAGCTTTTATAGTGTCAAAATTGCACACCGAAATTTTACCGAACGGGTAAAACAGTGTACCCGGGAAATCAAACATTGCCCGAAAAATAATTTCGGGTATAAAATCTTTATTTATACCTATTTCTAACCATAATCATAGAATTTCTCAATTTCGGGCATCTCCGGGTCCCAATTCTAGGGTTTCGACTGTCCCGACGGGCATGCGGGGCCCGTAAAATACTATTCATATTTTTTTTTTACAAATCCTATGGATCGTCCTCATCATTGTTCAAAGCATCAAATTTTTGAAATTACGATTAATAAAGCTCAAATTAATTTTTAAATAATTTTTAGTGTAACACCCTCCTAATTACCATTTTTTACTCGAGTATCCACACAGTAATTAGAAAAGTATTACTTACATTCACAATCTATACTAGTCAAAAATAATTGAAATCAAATAATTCAGACACATATACGGCTAAACTCATATATACATACATAAACATCATTTTTAAGTTTGTAATATGTACATCGTACCGAGAAACACACTAATTAATGTCTAAGCTACTCAGGAACTCAGTTCACAAAAAGGAAAGAAACACCTCCAGTATCTAGTCTGACCTGCTTAAGGTCGAGGTCCAGCAAAATTTTATACAACCAGAATTGGACCTCATAACATTTAATTAGATCAAATCTGCAGGCTAGCAAGGCTCTAGTACTAAACTACCACTATATACATAACAGGAGTCCCTGAAGATCTCATGTCCAACTAGATAAAACCATTGGCCATCAGTATGATAGCCTCACCTCCGCCAGGGGCATCAAGACCCTCAGGTGGATCAGAATCTGAAGACGAGGATGAAGAGGGATCATCTGCTGGAGGGGGTGCCGGTGGTGCAGGCAGGACATCAAATATCACTAGATGTGCCAAGTGGAGAGGCACACTATCATAAGGGAAAGCAGGGTCAAAGTCAGCGGTAAATACAGAGGTACTAAAAGAATGGCCGAAAAACACATAAGCTCAAACTTGTGAGTAACCCATTACATAAAGAGAGTCGAGAACGGGATCATAATGCCACACACACTGTGGCGAGTCAAGGTAAAATACTAGTGACGACATCTGTTGGATCTGAATAATACAAAGTAAATAAAACCATAGGGATGAGAATATTATAAAATTCTCAGTAGGGTACTCCCTCAAATGAGAATATAATATAAGCAGTAAATTCATTCGTATTGAATTCATCATGCTAAATTATATGCATAAATACTAATGTGCATAATTCATATAAAGTCGAATGCAAAATGGTAGTAATAAGTGTTTTTCTCTTGTAACTCATGGAATTCAACTTAGTGCAATTATCTCTTTTCGGTAACATAGGGAAGGCTTAACCTCATATCAAGTGGTATCTGTAGTGTAGTCATTCCACAAAAACTATTGATTACTAGGACATGAGCTCATTCCTATATGTCGATATATCTATCGACTCATCAAATTCCTAGGGAAGCTCTTACTTTTACCTTCCCCTCTTAACCACACAAGCCTTGTTTCTATTTTCCCCTAATGTTAAAAATTGCACAACTAAAAGTCATGTTATTTTTCTTTTCTTTTCCTTTATCTTCACAATAATCACATAGTGTACTTCTCTTTTCAAAGGTCTGCTTAGATAACAGATAGACATACAATTATGTTGGAGTCTCATCCATATCTCATCAACATTTCTTTCAAACAATTAACATGAATTAATATGACATATACTTGCATCTAAAGCCATTCTATCATTAGTTCAAGACATTCTTACCATTTTCAGCAATTAGCAGATTTATCACTTTAGAATTCAAAATTAATTTCCCCATCAAACAGCCAATTCAAGAGTCACAAAAATTCCCTATGACACCTTCATATGTCTAAAGGATCCTGTAAAATTTTCATAACAATTAGAGTTCTATAACTACGTCACTAGATTCAACAAATTTAGTGGTCACAGCATACCTTTTCACACCCTAGGACAAGGTTCTCCTAATTTTTAAATTTATCATGTGATGGAATCAACCCAAGATAAAATTTACAGTTACACTTCAAGATGTTGGTAACTCCCTATAAAAATTTCAACAGAGAAATCACTCATTTAGTATGATAATAAAATCATACAATTTCCCTGCTTCAGTTTCAGAAATCTAGACAGCATGAGATCTATTTCGGCTTCTAATTTTTTTTAAGATAGTATTCCTTGAAACCAATGCTCAAGGAATTTCTCGTAGATATTTCAAGATGTTAGGATCAACATATATTTTTTCCAGGCAATGAATATCACTGTAAACATGTCTATAAATTCATGAAATTTTGCTCTCTGCAGGAAAACCGAAAATCTAGCACTCTAACTAAAACTTCTCTTGATGAAATGAGTTATCCAACCTCATCCAAACCCTTCACCAAAATTCATACATAAACAACCATATATCATTAACCACCACAATGAAAAATTTCTAGCAGAACAGGTCAGAGATGTGAAATATAAATTTGGCAAGAAAAGACCAAATAAAACCCTACCATTGGAAGCAAGTGATGTCTTTGTCCCTAGTATGCTTCAAGATGATGCCCTCCACTTCAAGGCTCTCAAAACACACCCAAAACCCTTTACAAAAAGTGAGGTACAAGGGATCAAGATTGAGATTTGGTGAGTGATTGAGATTCTAATCGGTTATATGTGTAGATGTTGAGGTGTAGAATAATTTTTGTGAAGGAAACTTTAGATTTTGGTAACTCTAAGCTAACATATATGGAGTTGAAAGCAAGTTGAAGCTATTAGCCATGGAAGAAATGGAGCTGCTGTCTTCTTGAAGATATGGCCGAGAATGAGCTTCTTAAAGAACCCAAAAATGATGTTTATCTTGTATTAAAGTAATGAATAAAATATATTATGTTTAGATAATTACAAAGCCAATAAAGTAAAATGAATGGTTGTGATTCAATCTTGTAATTCAATATTGAATCTTAACCATTCATTTGATTTGAAGGGATAGGTTTATTTATTTTGTAGAGATCTAACAAGTTTTCGGTGTTAGAAATCACACACCGAAATTTCACCGAACGAGTGAAACAGTGTACCCGGGTAATCAAACATTGCCCGAAAAATATTTTCGGGTATAAAGTCTTTAATTTTATCTATTTTTAACCATAATCATATAATTTCTCAATTTTGGGCATTTCCGGGGCCCAATTCTAGGATTTCGGCTGTCCCGATGAGTTTACGGGCCCGCAAAACACTATTCACATATTTTTTTTTGCTTCCTTGAATCCTTCTTATCATTTCTACATCCATCAAAATCTTAAAATTCTCATTAATAAAACCTCATTTAATTTCTAAGGAGAATTAGGGTGTTACATTTAGGGTGTTACATGATTTGCTAGTTGTGCCCTTCATGCAGTGTTGTTCTGTCTACAAGTTCTTTCAATCTCAGGGTCGAATAGCAACTCACTTGTGGACCTACTCCTACGCATAAACAGAAAATAAAAAAAAAACTACAAAGGCAAACGTGAGATTCCGTTAGTGTCAAAAACCAAACAACAATAGAAATGCAAGAGAATACTAAAACAAGGGAATTAAAAGTAGTTTAGTCTAGTAAGTAATCAACAAAAACAAGAAACAACAAAATAAGTGAACAAGCAGTAAAATAAAGGCTCAATCTAGTTTCTAATTAACCAAAGGTGATATTGAAATATCCCCGGCAACGGCGCCAAAAACTTGAACGCTCCCAAAGGAGAGTGACACTAGCAAGTATACTAGGTCGTCAAGTAATAGAGTAAAATAAAGGGTTGTCGTACCCACAGGGATAATTCTAGCATCGATTCTAGTTAATTAGATAACAAGTTGAACAATTAAAAATAGATGATATTAAAAGGAATAATGCTAAAGTGCTAAAACGTTGTGAAAGCAATATAAGAATGGATGAAATTAAATGTTAGGGTGATTTACTTCAACTATGTGTTAACAACATGCAACATAAATATCAATGTGCCTTATCCAAATTCAATAAGGTGATGGTATGAGTCATCATGTCATTAAAAGCCTTTCTCAAGATCATTTAATGCCACCCCAAATAGAGTCAAACACCTAATCTCTTAGCATGCTTAAGTCTACAAGAAGTTCTCAAACCCTTAATTACCACATGAATCACGTTTGCCTATCTCTAGGTGTCATTCAACTCATGGCATTGTATTCATAGGCATGGTTCTTACTCCTTTTCTCAAATTTATAAAAACCCTTATAATCCTAAATTGGTGATCAAGCAATTCAAGATAAATAAACTCAAATACAATACTCACTATCAAATGAGAACAAGACACATTCATTCATATTAGCATAATGTCAAACACAAAGCATCCATAAATCACCCTTAGCAAGGAGGGTTTAGTTACAAGTCATGGAAAATAAAATAAAAGCAACATAAATGAAAAAGAGATAAGAGGAAGCCATGAACAAAGAAAAATTCACAAGGAGTTGAAGAACAATTCCAAGAGAGGTCTCCTTCTCTTGTTCTTGAAACTCCAATCCCTTGCTCCAAGCTTCTGCCTCCTCTTTTCCCCTAAAATTTTGTATCTGATGATTGTTCCTTTCCAACACGTTTGTCTAGGTTTTTGTGCCAGTCATGGGCTGCCAAAGTTAGTACAGAGGCCCAGTCCACATGTCAGATTCATGTATCTACGCTGTAGTATGGTTGTGGCTACGCTGAAGCATAGCGTAAGTGAAATTATAAGAATTCTGACAGCAACTCATGCTACAGCATGAGTTCCCACGCTGTAGCGTGGCTTCTGTTTCAGGACCCATGCTCTAGCATGGATTTCTATGCTCCAACATGGATTTCTGACATCCGTTCAGCTCCAATTCTTGCTCCTTCGCACTCCTAGCTCAAATACTTCCCCAATTCTACTTCCAAAAGGCTACAAAACCAATGGAAAACACAACTAGAATACAAGGCTAAATATGAATGTAATCATGGAAGAATTTAAAGCCAATGATGTAAAAAAGGAAACCAAGAAAACTAAAACAAACTATGAACAAACCAAATGTCTCAAGAAAACTAAAGAAAAACATAACTCCTAAAGGAGTTATCAAGCCTTTGGGAACTTGGAAATGAAAGCTTGATGATGAGGAATCCATGATGATATTCATCACTTGTGTAACCTCTAAAGCTTGATCTTGGTTCTTGAGTAAAAGATATTTTTGGTTTCTTCCTTTCTTATTCTTGAGAAAATTAACTGTGATGATGTCCTAAAATGAATATATGAACTCAATGATGAGGACACATGATGTTGGTGTTAATACATCATCAAGATCATGGCCTCTAGAGTTTTAAAGTCTCATTCTTTCCTTCCCATGGTTTCGGCCACTTTTCCTTTTCTTTAAGATCATTTGTTCTTTTAATCCATTTCCTTAGAGCTTGATGAAGTTCACACCATATGGTTTCTTTGTAAACCTTGGTACAAGAACTCTAAAGCTTGCTTTGTCTTGCTATGATAAGTTTGGGTTGAGGTTTAAGTTCCTTTAAAGTCTAGCAAAAGCTCTAGTGAAGAATATAAAATGAACTTGCATTCATATTTACTTTCTTTGCCTAGCATATTTATTTTTGGCCATCACCTAAAACATAAAGATTTAAAACAAGAGTTGCATTTTCATATCACTTAATAATTAATCTCAAAACTCACCTATTTCGGCCTTAAAGTCAATTGTTGTGGAGCCTAGAGCACTAAAATAAAGAATTGGACTTGCATTCATGTTTACGTTTCCTTGTCTAGCATATTTATATTTCAAGTCATCACTTAAACCCTAAAAGATAAAATGAACTTGCATATTTAGTTTCAAGCTTTGCATATTTATTTTCAAGTCTTGCATATTTATTTTCAAGTCTTGTATATTTATATTTATAGTACCTCATATTTATATTTCAAGTTCTTGTATCTCATATTAACCTTGAAGTTCTCACTTTACTTTATAATGAAGAATAAAATGGGATGCATAGCACGTTTACATTTTGTTATCACTTAAAAAGACTCTAGAAGCTCAATGACTTGCCCTCTTTATCTCAAGTTAAAGTTTGGTCATGGAAACATCCCTGTGGATGCATATTTTGGCTATGTGATAATGGTGAACTTGATGTGAGTTTCATCTAGTGATAAGAGCCAACAATCTATGTTCTAAGATTTTCTTTAGGTCTTAAAAGTTCCATAAGATTATTACCAACAAGATTTATATGTTAAACCTCTTCTAAACATGCCTTGAATTAGCTACTGCCCTATGGTTATTTTTGGTCTCCTTTTAGAAAATAAAATGGGTTTCAATGAGTTTTAGAAGTCCTAAAATGATTTCAAGAGAAACTAGTAACTTTTATGTATTAAGGACATGATTTTTGAATGATGCTTGAGCTTTAATGTTTTGATTCTGCCTTGGTATGTTTACCACTGTATGATGTTGTTTTGGCATGTTAGAATGTGTAAAAATTATATATCTTGAGGTAGGAGCTTTTCTATGCATGTTAGGAAAGAAATTAGTCTTATAGAAAAACCGTAAAGTTGAGTTTTAGCATAGTTTTGACCAATTTATTTTTAGCCACTGCCAAAACTGTTTTAATGGGATAACATTCAGTTTAGGATTGTTTAATTATGAAAAACTTGGTAACATTTGATGTAGGATTGATTTTTAGCACCTATAGAGAGACTAGTAACTAGAAAACCGTAAAAGTGCAATTCTAGAACACTTAGATTACTTAATCTTTCTGTTTCTATCCAGCAACTTTGTAATGCAGTAAACATGGTTTATAATTAGTTCATAGACATAGGAATGCCTCATAATTGGTTTAGATTTGATTTACAGCATCTTAGGCAAAGATGGAATGTAGAAAGGGTCTAAAACGTAGTTTCTAAAACCCCGTAATTGTAAGACTTAGAATTTGACAATCTGTATGGAGTTGTTTGGTTTTTCTCCTAAGCATAAAAATTGATGAGGATAATTAGTTGTGAACCCATAGGTGCATAAAAGGTTAATAGCAAATGTTAGAATAATTATATCTCAGGTTTTAGCTCCGTAAACGTCGAAGCATAAGACATCATAGGTTTAAGAGCATAACGAGCTTTAGTGTTTCATGTGAGTGCATGTTTTATTAGGAAAAATGTATGATGATTGTGATGCTCATGATTATGTATATATATGAATGTGGCATAAAGCAAATTTGGAAGAAATTTAGTGTGCCATTGTTATGCTGTCGAATTTCTGACAAATTTGAGAACTTAGAAAGTTTTCAAAAATATATGAGTTTTGAATGTGACATAGTACTGCAAGAACGCATTTTGGGGGACGGCGATCACATGCGCTTGAAACAAATCCTTGAGGGGGACAATTTGTAACACCAGATTTCTCGATCAGGAAATGACCAAAATGCCCCGAGGTCATTTCCTGACCCAAACTCGAGGGTAACCAACTCGGTCGTCCTCAAAGGGTCAACTCAATGTTTGAAGGGGATTCAATGGCCTTTGAATGCTTTCGGAAGCGAAAATTTCATTTTTCGCAGTTTCGGGTCAAAATGACCAAAATACCCCTATAGCGTTTTTACGGGGGTAAAGGTGCCGTTTGAGCCCGGAACTTTCCCAGAGGTTTAAAAACATCTTTTCATGTGTCTAGAGGTCTCTTTTCATGTCCCGCTGGTCCCCGGCAGTTTTAGTGCAAAATTACGATTTTGCCCTAGAATAGTGCTTTTGAGCTTAATAGCGTAATTAAGCAAACCTAAGCAATATTAGGCTCTAAACGAAGATTAATTTATTTCCCTAATTAATCTAGAGTCAAAATAATTTATTAAAGTTAATTAGAACCTAAAATTGCTTAGATTAAACATTAAATCCCTTTTTAGAACTCAAGACTCCTAGTCTTGGAATCTTGAATAGTGTTTTCTCTCTCCAATTCCTTAAATCAAGGAAATGTGTCTAGAGTTGTTTAGACTCTAAATTGAGGATTTAACTCACTAATGGTGCAAGACCACTCCTTAATTATGTCTAGACCACCTTAATTACCCATCTTCCTTACCTAAACACTTTCTTACAAATTCCTAATCTTAAGCATAATCAAAGATACACCTAAACACAACTCTAAACCACAATTAAAATGCAAGAAACTCTCCTCCTTGGCTGATGCATTTCGCCAGCACACTCCTCTTTGGCCACATGTTTAATTGTTTTCTCACTCAAAGAACCATGCTTGAAGCCATACCTTGAACCATACCTCACCATACCTCAAAGAACACATTATCTCACCTCATGGAACTCATGGAAGCCTCCATTCTGCACCTCATGGCCGAAGCCACTCTCCCCCATGAGCTCCCTCCATTTGTTTTATTTCTCTATAAATAGAATGCCTTGAGGAGCTTGCACCACTTTTAGATCATTTGCTAAGTTTAGGAAACACTCAAAGCTTTTCTTTTCTCTCAAAGTTCTAGTGTTCTTCAAGTTCTTCAAGCTCTTCAAAGTTCTTCATCTTCTTCTTCCATCTTCAAGTTCATCACATCAAGTAGGGATTTTCTTTCATGAATTCTTTTCTTTAAAGTTCTTGTTTCAAGCTTGATGTTCATAGTTTCTCTTGGTTCCTTTTAGAACTTCTTTTCTTCTCCTTCTTCCTCTTTATGTTTCGGCCATGGGCCTTTGGGAATGAAGGAATGAGAGCTTGATGATGAGAGTTTCATGATGATGTTCATCACTTGAAACAAACTCTAGAGCTTGATCTTTGTTCTTGAGCAAAAATATTTTTAGTTTTTCCTTTCTTGAACTCTTGAGAACTTTAGCTTTAATGATGTTTTAAAATGGCTCTATGAACTCAATGATGAGGACTCGTGATGTTGGTGTTAATATATCATCAAGATCATGAACTCTAGAGTTTTAAAATGTTCCTTTTTCTTCTTGAAGATTTCGGCCATTACCTTAAATTTTCTAAGCTTCATGGTTTGATTTCCTAAAAATATTATGTTGAGTTTCAAGAACTCTAAGCTTGACTTTACCTTGTTGGATGAGTTTGGGTTATGGTTTAAGTTCCTTTAAAGTCTTGTTAAGAGCTCTAGAGAGATAAAATGAACTTGCATAATTTATCTTATGCTTGCACTCATGTTTACACTCTTGTTATGCACCTTTACTTTCTAGCTATCACTTAAGAACATAAAGATTAAAATGGAACTTGTATCATCACTTAATTTAATTCTCGAAGCCTTTCTATTTCGGCCTTAAAGTCAATTGTTGTTGGGCCTAGAGCACTAAAATAAAGAATTGAACTTGCATTATCACCTAATTAATTTCTCGAATGCCTATCTATTTCGGCCTTAAAGTCGATTGTTGTTGAGCCAAGAGCACTAAAATAAAGAATTGAACCATGCATATTTACCTTCAAGCTTGCACGTCTAAGTTTATGCCTTGCATATTTACTTTCAAGCTTGCACGTCTAAGTTTATGCCTTGCATATTTAAATTTAAGTCATCACTTTACTTTGTAAGCAAGATTTAAAATGAAAAGCATGAGCACGTTTAGTTTATGTCGTAACTTAAGAACCTAGAGCTCAAAGACTTGCCCATTTCATTCCAAAATAAAGTTAAATGTGAATGTATTCCTTGAATGCATAATTTCGGCCAAGTAGTGATGATGGACTTGCAATGAGTTTTCATCTAGCTACTAGGACCAATAGTCTATGTTTTAAGTTTTCCCTAAAGCTTTACAAATCTTTATAAGGTTATGTCATCACAAGTTATGATTTTATTATCTTTTAGGGGATAGAATATGCTTTGGTCAGTGACCTAAGGCTTCACTTAGCCTCTTGATGAATTAAAATGTTTTGCAAAGAGTTTCAGAAGTTCTAGATCGATTCCGAGAGAAACTAGTTAACTTATGTACCTAGAAATGTCAATTTAACTCTCTCATTTAAGTTAAATGTTTTCGGTTCTGATGTGATGAGTGTGATGCTGTATGATGATGTTTTGATGTGTTGGAATGTGTGAAAATATCATGTGATGATGTAGAAGCGAACCTATGCATGGTAGGTAAGAAACTAGCTAACTAGAAATACCGTAAAGCTAGAATTTAACATAGTTTTGACCCATTTGTTTATGGAACTAATCCAAACTGTTTTAATGGGAACATAATCGGATTTAGATTGTTTAGACATGAAAATCTTGGTATCATTTGAATTAGAATTGAATTCTAGCACCTATGGGGAAACTAGTAACGAGAAAAACCGTAAAAATGCAAATGTAGAACTCTTAGAACATTAATTTTCTGAACTCTGTCCAGCACCCTTACAACATGATAAACATGATTAATAATTAGTCCTTAAGCATAGGAATGCCTCATAATTGATTTAGATTTAATTCATAGCGCCTTAGGCGAAGACGGAACCAAGAAAGGGTCTAAAACGTAAGTTCTAGAACCCCGTGAACACAAGTTAGAGGATTTGCCCTATGCTATTCAGATTTAAGTATGAACATGAGGATTAGGAATGATGATTAATTATGAGCCCTTAGGTGCATGAAAATATGAGCGACGGATGTTAGAGAATTATATCTCAAGATTAAGACCCGTAAGGTCAAAGCATAAACTACCGTAAGGGTAAGCGTTTGAATGTTTTATGATGATGCATGTAGTATGCAAATGATGATGATGTTATTCATATGAGGAATTCATGAGGTTATATGTTAATATGGCATAAAGCAAATTTGGAAGGAAATTCGGTGTAATGACCGTTGTGCCGCCAAATTTCCGACAAATTTGGGGACTTAAAGAGATTTTGAAAATTAAGGTACTAAGATGGGTTCTAGGATGACACCGGTTCGGCCGAGCACCTCCATAGAACTCATGTGACATCGGTACCATTTTACACTCTTAGGTGACACCGGTTCGGCCGAGCACCCCTAAGAGAATTGCCCCCTAACCCGTACTCAGATAGTCGAGATTTATGATTTATGATACGCTTATCGTTAAGTGGTAAGTAAGAACTAGTGACGACTAGTTAAGGTATGAGCTCATAACCTAGATGTATGACACATTCTGGGTGACACCGGTTCGACCGAGCACCCCCAGTTCGATTGTCTTTTAGGGTGGCCCATGAGGAAGAGATGTTTCATGATTATGATTATGTCACTAAGTTTTGTCCCATATGAATGTTACTATTGCCACTTTATGCCACCAAGAATGATGATGCTTGATGCTATGTTTTATGTATGTGCATTAGGTAGTGCCATGCATACATTTTCTATTATGTTGCATTCATGACATTAAGATCATCCTAAAATGAATGGACCTTGGCTAAAATATATTTTAAAGTTTAAAATGAACCTAATACATGCTCAATCATTTTGTATAAATAAACCCAAGGTTCCTGAGGACGTAGATGATGACACCTAGGTAGTAGGAGGCCCTACTGAGATTCTTTAGCAAGATTCTTACTCCCTCTATCTCTTCCTTTCCGTCACGTATTCAGATGGCGACGTTCGTAGTGTTCGTGGACACGCCGACATGGGAGGTGCACCATGACCCGGACCACGGGTCATTCCATTTTGTGGGTCGATGCACAGTTAGAGTATTCATGTTCATGGGTCGACCCTTCACTCCCCCTGTACATTCCCATCGTTTCTCCCCCGTTTCACCTTTTGGCGACGACCTGGTATTCGAGCGCGCACGTCCCCTAGAGGAGAGGCTTCGTCGTACCCCATCATCCACGTCCGCCGCTCGAGACTACCCCCAGTATATGCCCCGTTGCCCGTCGTCTTTTTCGGAGACGGATCCTTCCGAGGATTCGGCAACCCAGGCACCCTCCGAGGGATCTTCCCCCTCCATACCTATGGACTTGGGAGAGGATAGCGAGCCCACCGTGACTCAGCCGAGGCGTGCACGACGACCGGAGATGCGGCCATACCCCGGGGCTCACACTCGATCCCCGCTCCGCCTCTTCACGCCCGAGGAGCTCGCCCAGTTTCCCGGATATCTACCTCGATCACAAGATAGTCGCCAGTAGGAGGCCGTGGATAGCCCGAGTTAGAGCACACACCACTTAGATGGGGATAAACCTTCTTTTGGTTAGAGGTTTCCCATTAGATGCACTCGGGTAGGGGAGTAGATCATGTTTATGTTTATGTTGTATTTCCTTTCCTGTACTTTCCTTGTACTAAACTAAGTCCCACACTTATAAGTGGGCAAATTATATATATATGAGATGATCTTCAGTGTTACTCATGGTGTGCCTTATGTTATGATGTTGTGAGACATTTGTTTACTATACATGGTTTACCGCTTAACGCATCACGCGGCTCTCACTTTTATTTCAAAAAAAAAATTACCCGTATTTTCCGCTAAGTAATTCAAAGTTAAATGAGAACTATGAAGTAACAGACTAATGATTAACCTAAATATGTTCTAGAGTATTGGGTTAAAAATTAGGATGTTACATTATGGTATCAGAGCAGTTCGATTCTCATGGAGCCTGAGGATTGGACTGACTATGCTTTCTAAAGCGTAGTGCGATAGCTATGTCATGCGTAGAGCTTAGCTAGAGATAAGCTATAGGGTAGGAGTGCATGACCCTTGTCTACTTGCGTGTGCCATGGTAACTAGCTCATTTTACATGGAATATTGAGCCTGATCACCTCAGTGTTTATTGTCTCGTGTGTTTAGGAACCAATGGCACTAAGGAGACAACCTAGGACCCCGACCGATGGGGACCAAAGCGATGCCACTGCTGCTGCTGTTCGTGACATGGCAAGAGCCATGGAACGAATGTTCGAGAGGATGAACCAACAAGGGGACACCGGACGTGCTCCCCCTACTGCTGAGATGGTCGACCAAGCGAGGTTTGGTGAGTTTCGCAAGGCAAACCCGCCAACCTTCCGAGGAGCCATGGACCCCGACCAAGCTGATGAGTGGATCAAAAACATGGAAAAGATCTACTCTATGGTGGCTTGCTCGGAGGAGCAGAAGGTCACCTTTGCGGCCTATATGATGGAATCGGATGCCGAGTTTTGGTGGACCGGCACCCGAAGACTGCTAGAAGCTTCGCATGCTTTGTCCAGCGGGAGGTATTCAAGACTTACTTCTATGAGAAGTACTTTCCGGAATCGGTGAGGAATGCAAAGGACATTGAGTTCATGCAACTGACACAAGGAGGGTCTACTGTCGCCCAATACACGGTGAAATTCGAGGAGCTGATCAAGTTCTCTAGGGTGTTTCAAGGAAACCCCGATGAGGTATGGAAGTGCGTCAAATATGAGGCGGACTAGCAGTGAGCTCAACTATGTTGTGGCGCACATGGAGATTAGGGACTTCCCAACCCTAGTCAACAAGTGCCGGATCATGGAAGAGGGACAGAAAAAAATCAATGCTGCAAGAGGCGACGGAACAAGGGGCTAGCGCCTCAAGCCCCAAAATTCAAGCCCCAATATCCAAACCAATCCCGAAATCACTATAATCCCTACCAAACCAACCAGTTCAAACCACAACAACAACAAAGAACCCCCTTCCACCAACAACCCAAGCAACCATACCGACCACAATTCCAGAACAACAACAACAACCGCAACAACAACAACCACAACCGACAAGGAGGGTCGGGCGGCCCCCGAAACAACCAAGGAGGATCAAGTGGGACTAAGAACAAGACGCCCCAAGGAGCCCCCGCCACCTTTGCTAGGCCTACACCGGCAATACTATGCCCCCAGTGCGGGAAAGATCATGGCAACCGTCCCTGCCTAGCTGGACAAAATGTGTGCTTCAAGTGTGGGAAGCCTGGCCACTACGCCAATAGATGCAACAACGGAGGGCCAGCAAATCAGAACCCCAGGCCGCAACACCAAGGGAGGGCCTTCACCCTCAATGTAGACGAGGCGGACACATCCAATGGTCTCATAGAAGGTAAGTGCGAAATAGATGGTAGGACCTTAACTGTACTTTATGACTCTGGTGCAACACATTCTTTTATTTCTTATGCTAGTGTCGAGGCTCTAAATTTGAAAACTTCCAAACTTCCTTTTGATCTTATTGTCTCTACCCCCACAAATCATCCTGTGAATACTTGTTATTGTTGCCTAAATTGTCACCTCACCACAGAAAATAGATCATATGTTGTGGATTTAATTTGTTGACCCATGAAAGGTATAGGAGTAGTTCTTGGCATGGATTGGCTCCACGCCAACCATGTATTGTTAGACTGTGACACCAAAACAGTTATCTGTCCTTCTCCCCCTAGTGAAATAAGTCAACCTTTGAAACTCTATCTCAATACCGTAGAGGTCCACTGTAGTGGGAAAAAGACTAAGGGATATGTTCTCCTAGTCGCTAGCGAAGTACACTTTGAGCAGAATTTAGAGAATATACCAGTAGTGAGAGACTATCCCGAGGTGTTTCCGGAAGATATACCCGAGTTCCCTCCCGAGCGAGAAGTGGAGTTCTCCATTGAGTTGGGTCCTGGAGCGGGACCAATCTCCATTGCCCCCTATAGAATGTCACCCCTAGAACTAGCCGAGCTTAAAACCCAACTTGAGGAACTTTTAGAGAAAAGCTTTATAAGACCTAGTGCTTCACCATGGGGAGCCCCGGTCTTGTTTGTGAAAAAGAAGGACGGGAGTATGAGGTTGTGCATAGATTATAGGCAATTAAATCGTGTGACAGTGAAAAACAAATACCCTTTGCCTAGGATTGATGATCTCATGGACCAATTGAGAGGAGCGGTAGTGTTTTCCAAGATCGACCTAAGGTCAGGATACCACCAAATTAGAGTGAGAGATCAAGATATACCAAAGACCGCCTTTAGAACTCGGTATGGACACTTTGAGTTCGCGGTGATGTCTTTTGGGTTGACAAATGCTCCTGCAGTATTCATGGATTACATGAATAGGATCTTTAGACCCTATTTAGATCAGTTCGTGGTCGTTTTCATAGATGATATACTCATCTATTCGAAGACCCACGAGGAGCATGAGCGACATTTGAGGATAGTTTTGGAGATTTTGAAGGAGAAAAAGCTGTATGCAAAGCTCTCTACGT
Source organism: Dalbergia cochinchinensis (assembly GCA_031216125.1). Lineage (NCBI taxonomy): Eukaryota > Viridiplantae > Streptophyta > Magnoliopsida > Fabales > Fabaceae > Dalbergia > Dalbergia cochinchinensis. The sequence continues at coordinate 25,133,767 of CM062375.1, read as the reverse complement.
GTGAATTTTGGTTGGAGGAGGTCAAGTTTTTAGGGCACGTTGTGTCAAAAGGAGGCATAGCCGTTGATCCTAGTAAGGTAGAAGCCATAATGAATTGGGATAGACCGACCACCGTAACGGAAATACGGAGCTTTTTGGGCTTAGCAGGCTACTACCGTAGGTTTATCAAAGGATTTTCCCAGTTAGCCCTACCCTTGACCAAGCTCACTAGGAAGAATGCCCCGTTTGAGTGGAGCCCCGAATGTGAGAAGAGTTTTCAAGAGCTTAAGGAAAGCTTAACCACGACCCCAGTCTTAGTCTTACCTAGCCCCAATGTACCCTTCGAGGTATATTGTGATGCTTCGGGCAAAGGGCTAGGGTGTGTGTTGATGCAAAATAAGCAAGTGGTAGCCTATGCATCTCGACAACTTAAGCCTCACGAGGCTAACTACCCCACCCATGACCTAGAGTTAGCCGCCGTAGTGTTTGCCTTAAAGATGTGGAGGCACCATTTGTATGGTGTAAGGTTTGAAGTTTTCTTCGATCATAAGAGTCTCAAGTACCTCTTTGATCAAAAGGAGTTAAACATGAGGCAAAGAAGATGGATGGAATTCCTCAAAGACTACGATTTCGGTTTAAGTTACCACCCCGGTAAGGCTAATGTAGTCGCCGACGCCTTGAGCCGAAAGTCGTTACACTTGTCCCACATGATGATAAAAGAAGTTGAGTTGATAGAGAAGTTTAGGGATATGAATTTAGGGATGTCAGCAACCGATAGAGGGATAACGATGTGCTATCTTAGTGTAACAAGTGGATTTAAGCAAAGAATCATGTTAGCACAACGAGAGAATGAGGAGTTCGAAGAGATCATAGATGCTGTTAAGGCGGGAAAGTTGAAGGGTTTCGAAAGAGGCGAGGATTGGATATGGAGATTTGAGGGAAGGATCTACGTACCCCAAGATGGTGACCTCCGAGAAAAGATCTTGGAGGAGGCTCACAAAAGCTATTTCACCATTCATCCTGGTGTCACCAAGATGTACCAAGACTTGAAGAAGATGTTTTGGTGGCCCGGAATGAAGAAGGATGTAGTCGCCTGGGTTAGTAAGTGCTTGGTATGTCAGAAAGTGAAAATCGAGCACCAAAAACCTTCAGGTTTGTTGCAACCCCTGTAAATCCCCGAGTGGAAGTGGGAATGCATATCTATGGATTTCGTGACGGGATTGCCTAAGACCCAAGCTGGCCATGATGCTATTTGGGTGATAGTGGATCGACTAACCAAGTCGGCACACTTTCTACCTATTAGAGTGACATACTCTTTAGATAAATTGGCTCAGTTATACATCCAAGAGATCGTAAGATTGCATGGAGTACCGTCGACGATAATCTCGGATAGAGATCTGCGGTTTACGTCGCGTTTTTGGGGAGCCTTTCAAAAGGTGTTTAGTTCAAAGCTATGCTTAAGCACTGCTTACCACCCCCAAACAGACGGACAATCCGAAAGGACGATCCAAACCCTAGAGGATATGCTAAGAGCCTGTATGTTAGACCAAAGGGGAAGTTGGGATAAGTACTTGCCTTTGATCGAGTTTGCGTATAACAACGATTATCACGAGCATCGGTATGGCAATCGTCTGAGGCATTGTATGGGAGGAAGTGCCAATCACCTTTATGTTGGAATGAGTCTGGAGAACAAACCATAATAGGACCTGATGTAGTGAGGGAGACGACGGAACAAATCAAGAGGATTCGGGATAGAATGCTCACTGCTCAAAGTAGACAAAAGAGCTATGCGGACAAGCGGCGCAAGCCCTTGGAGTTCGAAGAGGGAGAACATGTGTTCCTTAGGATTACCCCCACTACAGGCATAGGGAGAGCCATGAAAGTCAAAAAGTTGAGCCCCCGATTCCTTGGTCCTTTCCAAATTCTTTAAAGGATAGGAACAGTTGCCTACAAAATAGCCTTACCCCCTAATCTTTCAAATCTTCATGACGTCTTTCACGTCTCTCAGTTAAGGAAGTATGAGTCCGACCCTAGCCACGTTTTAGAGCCAGAGCATGTTCAGTTAAGGGACGACCTAACTTTCAATCTTCCCCCTACGAGAATCGTGGACCGCGGAGTCAAGCAGCTGAGGAACAAGTCTGTTCATTTGGTAAAAGTAGCATGGGGACGCGACAAGTCCGAAGAATTCACATGGGAGCTAGAGACAGAAATGCGAGACAAGTATCCCGAGCTTTTCTAAGGTAACGAATTTCGAGGGCAAAATTCTTTTTAAGGAGGGGAGTAATGTAACACCCCGATTTCTCTGTCCGAGGAAAATGACCAAAATGCCCCTGAGGTCATTTCCTGACCCGAACTCGAGGGTAACCAACTCGGTCATCCTCGAAGGGTCAACTCAATGTTTGAAGGGGATTAAATGGCCCTTGAATGCTTTCGGAAGCGAAAATTTCGTTTTCCGTAGTTTCGGATCAAAATGACCGAAATACCCCTATAGCGTTTTTACGCGGGTAAAGGTGCCGTTTGAGCCCGGAACTTTCCACAGAGGTTTCAAAACATGTTTTCATGTGTCTAGAGGTCTCTGTTCAAGTCCCGGTGGTCCCGGGCAGTTTTAGTGCAAAATTATGATTTTGCCCCTAGAATAGTGTTTTTGAGCTTAATGACGTAATTAAGCAAACCTAAGCAATATTAGGCTCTAAACGAAGATTAATTTATTTCCCTAATTAATCTAGAGTCAAAATAATTTATTAAAGTTAATTAGAACCTAAAATTGCTTAGATTAAACATTAAATCCCTTTTTAGAACTCAAGACTCCTAGTCTTGGAATCTTGAATAGTGTTTTCTCTCTCCAATTCCTTAAATCAAGGAAATGTGTCTAGAGTTGTTTAGACTCTAAATTGAGGATTTAACTCACTAATGGTGCAAGACCACTCCTTAATTATGTCTAGACCTCCTTAATTACCCATCTTCCTTACCTAAACACTTTCTTACAAATTCCTAATCTTAAGCATAATCAAAGATACACCTAAACACAACTCTAAACCACAATTAAAATGCAAGAAACTCTCCTCCCTTGGCTGATGCATTTCGGCCAGCACACTCCTCTTTGGCCACATGTTTAATTGTTTTCTCACTCAAAGAACCATGCTTGAAGCCATACCTTGAACCATACCTCACCATACCTCAAAGAACACATTATCTCACCTCATGGAACTCATGGAAGCCTCCATTCTGCACCTCATGGCCGAAGCCACTCTCCCCCATGAGCTCCCTCCATTTGTTTCATTTCTCTATAAATAGAATGCCTTGAGGAGCTTGCACCACTTTTAGATCATTTGCTAAGTTTAGGAAACACTCAAAGCTTTTCTTTTCTCTCAAAGTTCTAGTGTTCTTCAAGTTCTTCAAGCTCTTCAAAGTTCTTCATCTTCTTCTTCCATCTTCAAGTTCATCACATCAAGTAGGGATTTTCTTTCATGAATTCTTTTCTTTAAAGTTCTTGTTTCAAGCTTGATGTTCATAGTTTCTCTTGGTTCCTTTTAGAACTTCTTTTCTTCTCCTTCTTCCTCTTTATGTTTCGACCATGGGCCTTTGGGAATGAAGGAATGAGAGCTTGATGATGAGAGTTTCATGATGATGTTCATCACTTGAAACAAACTCTAGAGCTTGATCTTTGTTCTTGAGCAAAAATATTTTTAGTTTTTCCTTTCTTGAACTCTTGAGAACTTTAGCTTTAATGATGTTTTAAAATGGCTCTATGAACTCAATGATGAGGACTCGTGATGTTGGTGTTAATATATCATCAAGATCATGAACTCTAGAGTTTTAAAATGTTCCTTTTTCTTCTTGAAGATTTCAGCCATTACCTTAAATTTTCTAAGCTTCATGGTTTGATTTCCTAAAAATATTATGTTGAGTTTCAAGAACTCTAAGCTTGACTTTACCTTGTTGGATGAGTTTGGGTTATGGTTTAAGTTCCTTTAAAGTCTTGTTAAGAGCTCTAGAGAGATAAAATGAACTTGCATAATTTATCTTATGCTTGCACTCATGTTTACACTCTTGTTATGCACCTTTACTTTCTAGCTATCACTTAAGAACATAAAGATTAAAATGGAACTTGTATCATCACTTAATTTAATTCTCGAAGCCTTTCTATTTCGGCCTTAAAGTCGATTGTTGTTGGGCCTAGAGCACTAAAATAAAGAATTGAACTTGCATTATCACCTAATTAATTTCTCGAATGCCTATCTATTTCGGCCTTAAAGTCGATTGTTGTTGGGCCAAGAGCACTAAAATAAAGAATTAAACCATGCATATTTACCTTCAAGCTTGCACGTCTAAGTTTATGCCTCGCATATTTACTTTCAAGCTTGCACGTTTAAGTTTATGCCTTGCATATTTAAATTTAAGTCATCACTTTACTTTGTAAGCAAGATTTAAAATGAAAAGCATGAGCACGTTTAGTTTATGTCGTAACTTAAGAACCTAGAGCTCAAAGACTTGCCCATTTCATTCCAAGATAAAGTTAAATGTGAATGTATTCCTTGAATGCATAATTTCGGCCAAGTAGTGATGATGGACTTGCAATGAGTTTTCATCTAGCTACTAGGACCAATAATCTATGTTTTAAGTTTTCCCTAAAGCTTTACAAATCTTTATAAGGTTATGTCATCACAAGTTGTGATTTTATTATCTTTTAGGGGATGGAATATGCTTTGGTCAGTGACCTAAGGCTTCACTTAGCCTCTTGATGAATTAAAATGTTTTGCAAAGAGTTTCAGAAGTTCTAGATCGATTCCGAGAGAAACTAGTTAACTTATGTACCTAGAAATGTCAATTTAACTCTCTTATTTAAGTTAAATGTTTTCGGTTCCGATGTGATGAGTGTGATACTGTATGATGATGTTTTGATGTGTTGGAATGTGTGAAAATATCATGTGATGATGTAGAAGCGAACCTATGCATGATAGGTAAGAAACTAGCTAACTAGAAATACCGTAAAGCTAGAATTTAACATAGTTTTGACCCATTTGTTTATGGAACTAATCCAAACTGTTTTAATGGGAACATAATCGGATTTAGATTGTTTAGACATGAAAATCTTGGTATCATTTGAATTAGAATTGAATTCTAGCACCTATGGGGAATCTAGTAACTAGAAAACCGTAAAAATGCAAATGTAGAACTCTTAGAACCTTTAATTTTCTGGATTCTGTCCAGCACCCTTACAACATGATAATGTGACTAATAATTAGTCCTTAAGTATAGGAATGCCTCATAATTGATTTAGATTTAATATATAAGCCTTAGTAGCGAATCGAGAAAGGGTCTAAAACGTAAGTTCTAGAACCCCGTAAATACAAGTTAGAGATTCTGCCCTATGCTTTTCAGATTTAAGTATGAACATGAGGATTAGGAATGATGATTAATTATGAGCCCTTAGGTGCATGAAAATATGAGCGACGGATGTTAGAGAATTATATCTCAAGATTAAGACCCGTAAGGGTCAAAGCATAAGCTACCGTAAGGGTAAGCGTTTGAATGTTTTATGATGATGCATGTAGTATGCAAATGATGATGATGATTATTCATATGAGGAATTCATGAGGTTATATGTTAATGTGGCATAAAGTAAATTTGGAAGGAAATTCGGTGTAATGACCGTTGTGCCACTGAATTTCCGACAAATTTGGGGACTTAAAGAGATTTTGAAAATCAAGGTACTAAGATGGGTTCTAGGATGACACCGGTTCGGCCGAGCACCTCCATAGAACTCATGTGACATTGGTACCATTTTACACTCTTAGGTGACACCGGTTCGGCCGAGCACCCCTAAGAGAATTGCCCCCTAACCCGTACTCAGATAGTCGGGATTTATGATTTATGATACGCTTATCGTTAAGTGGTAAGTAAGAACTAGTGACGACTAGTTAAGGTATGAGCTCATAACCTAGATGTATGACACGTTCTGGGTGACACCGGTTGACGAGCACCCGATTCGATTGTCTTTTAGGGTGGCCCATGAGGAAGAGAAGTTTCATGATTATGATTATGTCACTAAGTTTTGTCCCATATGAATGTTACTATTGCCACTTTATGCCACCAAGTATGATGATGCTTGATGTTATGTTTTATGTATGTGCATTAGGTAGTGCCATGCATACATTTTCTATTATGTTGCATTCATGACATTAAGATCATCCTAAAATGAATGGACCTTGGCTAAAATATATTTTAAAGTTTAAAATGACTTAATACATGCTCAGTCATTTTGTATAACTAAACCCAAGGTTCCTGAGGACGTAGATGATGACACCTAGGTAGTAGGAGGCCCTCTTGAGATTCTTTAGGAAGATTCTCACTCCTCTATCTCTTTCTTTCCGTCACGTCTTCAGATGGCGACGTTCGTAGTGTTCGTGGACACCCCGACATGGGAGGTGCACTATGACCCGACTCACGGGTCATACCATTTTGAGGGACAGTGCACGGTGCGGGTTTTCATGTTCGTAGGACGCTCCTTCGCTCATCCCGTGCGCACCCATCGCTTCTCCCCGATTGCACCCTATGGCGGCGGCGGCGGGTTTTGGCGTCTTGGCGTCGCGCATGACGAAGAGTGCTCGCATGCACACCGCCGCCTTAGCCATGCGAGACTATCCCGATTCGTGCCGGACCTACTTCTCGGAGACCGACCGTCCGAGGACCGTCTACCCATCCGTATAGCGAGAACTCGCCCTCTCCACCATTGATGAGGAGGCGGTGAGATCTGCGTGACTTCGGCCCGACTTGCACGGCGACCAGGAGATGCGGCCACACCGCGGGTCACTCTCGATCCTCGTTCGCCTCTTTATGCCCGAGGAGCTCGAGAGTTTCCGGATACTTGCCTCGTTCACGAGACGGACGTCGATGAGGAGGTGACGATCGGCCGATGGAGTACCGGTTAGGGCAGACACCACTAAGATGGGGATAAACCTTCTTTTGTTTAGAGGTTATCCCATTAGGTGCACTCGGGTAGGGGAGTAGATCATGTTTATGTTTATGCTGTATTTCCTTTCCTGTACTTTCCTTGTACTAAACTAAGTCCCACACTTATAAGTGGGCAAATTATATATATATGAGATGATCTTCAGTGTTACTCATGGTGTGCCTTATGTTATGATGTTGTGAGACATTTGTTTACTATACATGGTTTACCGCTTAACGCATCACGCGGCTCTCACTTTTATTTCAAAAAAAAAATTACCCATATTTTCCGCTAAGTAATTCAAAGTTAAATGAGAACTATGAAGTAACAGACTAATGATTAACCTAAATATGTTCTAGAGTATTGGGTTAAAAATTAGGATGTTCTGAAGAAAGCGATAAGGCCCTTGTCACATAGCCGATCTGTGAGACAAGAGAGGATGACTCCCTGCTGAGGGGCCCATGCCTGGCCGATGCAGCGCATAGCCACCCCGGCAGAGATAGCTCAGTGGATTGTATAACGCCCCGATTTTTCTATCTGAGAGGAAAATGACCAAAATGCTTCTGAGGTCATTTTCTGCCCGGAATTCGAGGATGGCCGACCCGGCAGTCCTCGAAGGGTCAACTCAATGTTTGAAAGGGATTGGATGGCCCTTGAATGGTTTCGGAGGCGAAAGTCTCATTTTTTACAGTTTCGGGTCAAAATGACCAAAATACCCCTATAGCGTTTTTACGCGGGTAAAGGTGCCATTTGAGCCCGAAACTTTCCCCGCGGGTTTAAAACAATGTTTTCACATGTTTAAAAGCGTCTGTTTAAGTCCCGGTGGTCCTGGGCAGTTTTAGTGCAAAATTACGATTTTGCCCCTGGATTAGTGTTTTTGAGCTTAATGACGTAATTAAGCAAACCTAAGCAATATTAGGCTCTAATCAAAGATTAATTAATTTTCATAATTAATCTAGAGTCAAAATAAGCTATTAAAATTAATTAGAACCTAAAATTGCTTAGATTAGATTTAAATCTCCTTTTTAAAACTCAAGATTCCAATCTTAGAATCTTGAATAGTATTTTCTCTCTCCAATTCCTTAAATCATGGAATTGTGTCTAGAATTGTTTATGCACTAAAATGAGTTTATAACTCACTAATGAAGCAAGACCACTCCTTAAACATGTCTTGACAACCTTGATTACCTATTTTCTCACCTAAACACTTTCTTACAAATTCCTAATTTTAATCCTAATCAAAGATACACCTAAACACAACTCTAAACCACAATTAAAATGCAAGAAATCCTCCCCATGGCTGATGCAAGTTTCGGCCACTCCTCCCCCCATTTACATCACTTGTTGATTTGTTTATCACTCAAAGAACCATGCTTGACCCACACTTGCACCCATACTTGAAGCCATACCTAGCCATGCCTTCCACCATGCCTTGAACCATATCTTGGAGAAGATATTTTCTCCTCCTTGTGTTGTAATGGCTGAAGCTCTCTCTCCCATTTACACCTCTCATTTTGTTTCATTTCTCTATAAATAACATGCTTGGATGAACTTGCATCATTTTGGGTTCATTTGCTAAGTGTAAGTTTTCAAAGAGCACTTCAAAGTTTTCTTTTTCTCTCAAAATTCAAGTGTCCAAGTTCTTCATTCTCTTTAGTCATCTCAACCTCCAATCACTTGGTAGGGATGTTCTTTCAAGTGTTTGTTTCATTTAAATTCTTAATCTAGTTATGTGTTCATGGTTTCTCTTGAATCTTTTTGGAACTTCTTTTCTTCTTCTCCTCCTTCTTTATTTTTGGCCATGAGCCCTTGAAACAAAGGAATGAGAGCTTGATGATGAGGGTTTCATGATGATGTTCATCACTTGAACAAACCTCTAAAGCTTGATCTTTGTTCTTGAGTTAAAAATGTTTATGGTTCTTTCTTTCTCGAACCTTGAAATCTTTAACTTTGATGATGTTTTAAAATGGTTACATGAACTCAATGATGAGGACTCATGATGTTGGTGTTAATGCATCATCAAGATCATGGTCTCTAGAGTTTCAAAATGGTTCTTTCTTGCTCTTAAGTTTCGGTTTCTTCCTTTTCCTTTTCTCTAAAAATTTTGACCAACCAACTTGGGTGGTCCAACATGATAGCTTGATAATGAGAGTTCTAGTTGGTGACTTTATGTTCACCACAAAGAAATCTCTAAAGCTTGAGTTTTCATAAAGGTGTTATAAAGTTCATTTATGGTTATATTTTCAAGGAATGTTATCTTGAGTTCTAAGAACTCTAGACCTCACTTTACCATGTCATGATGAGTTTGGGTTAAGGATAAAGTTCCTCTAAAAGTCTTGTAGGAGCTCTAATAAGAAATAAAATAAACTCGTGTAACACCCTAGTAATTAACCAAATACACCTAGGTTGAATCTGATTAATGACTAGACTTTACTCCTTGCTTTGGTTCTTTCTTCATAATTTGAAAATACTTAGTGAAATTACGAGCCATTTTTTTTTTAAAAAAAAGCATAATTGAAAACGTGAGCCGAGTACAACGTGAACGAGTAAGCGGAGTATAATAAGACGTTTAAGAATATATCACATCATATCACTTTGGCTCCATCATATAACATCCATAAGCACATTATAACATATATTTACATACAATAACCTCACTCAAAGGGTGGGTTATGATCATACATCATTGTCTTATGGAAACCCATAAAAGAAAATATACATAAGGAAATACATGCCTCTAAACTAGATAACTCCATAAGCCGGGAAGGTTATCCTAAAACTAGGGTGCATGAACACACATAAATCTACTAAGAACCTTCTATGGCCACTGTCCTAGAAATGGGGGAATAAATCCGATCCACTGATGAGCTCCCTCGGGAGGGGACACACGAGATGCATCAGGCTGGGGTCGCATGGACGGCCTTCTTGCTAACCTCGGCTGAACAACTGTTTCCTCACTACCCTCTCTTACACGTGTGGGAGTAAGAGCAGAGCTCTTAGAATATACATGAGTAAGAGTGTCCTCTGAAGGATCAGTTTCAGAATATCTCGTCTCAGGAACATACTCTGAAAATCCATGGACAGCAGATGAAGCGGGATAAGAACGTAATATCCTTTCATCAAGTGGACGTGCATGTTCGAAAACCATTTCATCGCCATAGGGAGAAGTAGAAGAAAATCGATAACTAGGGACAGGATGTGCAAATGGATGACCTATGTAAATAAAAACACGAACTGTGCACCTCCCTTCAAAATGATACGAGCGATGCACCGGATCATAGTGGAATTCCCAAGTAGGGGTATCAACGAACAGGACGAATGTCGCCATTTGAATCTGGAGACAATGGCGGAAATAAAGAAAAGGGAGTGAGAATCTTGCTAAAGAATTCTCGGTAGGGTACCTCCTTCTACAGTGTCATCATCAAAGTCCCGGGAACCTCGGGATTATTCTAAAATAGTGAGCATGCAAAGATTCATTTTAAGTTCGGACAAATACTTAACCGAGGTTCGTCAATTTTTAATCATGCGTCTTATAATGCATCATAATCTTAACATGTCATATTTACAATAAACTTTTCCTTTATCATTACACCATATTCCTCATCATCATTATCAAAATAACATGCATAAAAGAATGTCATATAATATTAGCTACACATGGACACAATGCACATATTTCATTTCTTTAGTGCCTTAGGTGACTTAAAATCTTATCATCATCATTATTTTCCTTGGGCCACCCTATACTCCACCCTTTTGGGAGTAATTTAGATTATGAGCTCATACTTTACTAGTCGTCACTAGCATATACTTATCCCTTTTGATAAGCTAAAGTCCCGACTCTACCCTTTTGAGAGAACGGGTTAGGGAGCTAAAATCACCTTTTCACCACCTATAGTCTGATGGTTCCAAAGGATCATTTTCTTATAAGTTTAAGTCACCATTAAATCTTTGCATGTTATATCACAATACAATTCATAAACATCATAGCATTTTCTCATTTATAGTCTTAAGCTAGAATAATATATATCAACTATAATTATGCATCTGGGAGATTCCCAGGAAAGAGAGGTGGGTCACAATGGACATGCTTAAATACCAAGTCTTTCCTTAGCCAGAACCTTTCCAAATTACACTTTTACAATGATAGACTTTCTTCTAGCAACAAAGGTAAATTTTACATAATAAAGAATATTTCATGCATAAGCATTCTCATTATTTGCAACAGCAACTATAACATGCAGGCCAGGAAATCATTCAATGATATCAAGTACTTAATAAGCATCCAATACTTCATAGAATTATCAATTATAGAACTAATTAGTTATGCACCTAAGGGATTTATTACCATCCTTACTATTATTTATAGGCCTTAAGAACACTATTAAATCAAATGGAGTAGCATAGGTAGTAAGTTGTTCCTAAGGTTTTACGGTATGCTAGAAGTTATGTTTTAAATCCTTTCTTGTTACCAGCTTTCCCTATGATGCTGAAATTAGTTACTAAACCAATTATGAATCATTCTTCCTTATTTAAACATAATAAAACCTGGTTCTTATCGTTGCTAAAGATTCTGGATAGAATGCATAAATTTCATTCCCTAGAGTTCTAGAAATCTTGTTTTTACGGTTTACTAGTTGCTAAGTTCATTTTTAGTGTTTGAGATCAATCCTAGTCTAATTGATACCAAATTTTTCATGGCTAACTAATCCTAGACAGAATTATAACATACTAAAACAGATTTGGCATTGGCTAAACTTAAAGGGGTCAAAAACTAGGTAAATTCTAGCTCTTCGGTTGTTCTAGGGCGCTAGTTTTATCTCTAACATGCAGTGAATCATTCTCTTAACAATAAACCATAATTATCACAACTTCAAACATATCAAATCATTATCATACATTGATACCAAACTCAGATCAGTGGCCGAATCATGAACCTCATGCAATTACATAGAATCATATTTTAAGTGCATATAAAATACTAGTTCCCCGTAAAATCCTTGCAAAGTCTTAAAACTCATTTAGAAACTAGTTCTTTTGTCAAACTTGGGAGTATCTTCACAATTAAAATTCTCACTTAAGATAAAAGGAGTAAGTCTTGAGCTTTAGAGATTTAGGTGACATCTTAGAATTATAAACATGCTATGCAACCTTATTTTAATCTTATCTTTATAAGGTGATAGCTTGGAATTATAAACATGATATGCAATTCCATTTCTTTATCTTTAAGATTTAAGGTGATGACTTGAAAATTAAACATGATGCAAGAACTTGAAATATAAACATGATGCAAGAAAGTGGAGCGTGTAATCCGTCTGCAGGACCAGTAGAGGGAGAAGAGAATATTAAGAAACCGGAGCGGCGGTAGTTCGCACAGGACCGGTGAAGGGAGAAGAGAATTATTATTACATCTTTTTAAACTCCAATCTCAAGACTTTTTAAAGAATAAATTCTTTAACTCCAATAATCATATTTCTTTGCTTGTGATACATGGCCAAGTCTTTGACCTCTAGGATCTTTAGGTGATGGCATAAAATAAACATGCCATGCGTTGATTCTTTTAGCCATTATAAAATAAAGTGAGAGCATAAATTAAATATGAGATGTAACCTCTTTATTATCTTGAAAGATTAAGTGATGACTTGAAACATAAACATGAAATACAAGCTTGGAAAATACATCTTTCAAGTTCTAAACTAAAAATCTTTTTTTAGCATCATAAAGCATTATTCTTTAAAGTTTTGCATCAAGTGGAATTTTCAAGCTTTAGAAGCCTAACTTGTGATGGATTTAGAACCCACCCTCAAGGTCCTCATCACCTAAGCCATCATCTTAGTTTCATCATCTTAGTTCCTCATAATTTCATCATTTTGAGCTAAAAACACAACTCCTCAAAGCATAGAAATAAATTTAGAAACTACTCCCTCCCTAATCTAAGTTGAAGAAGAGGAAGAGAACTTGATTTCTTGAAGTGAAATGAAACAAAATCTCTTTGAAAAATTGAAGAAAGAATTCAGCCAAAGAGGAGGAAGAAAGAAAGTTTTTGGTGCTCCTAAAAACTAGTTATGAACAAAGCATTCCAAAACCACTCAAGCAAGCCTATTTATAGAAGATTTTGAGGCTTCTAATTGGCCAAAATGAGGAGGTTGTTGGCGGAATTTTACAGGAGAAATAAGGGAGGAAAAATCATTTTAGACAAAGTTGTATAAAATTAGGGAATTATGTCTCTTATGGTGACATTTTGGCATTTTGTTTTAGTGCAACTTTTGGCAATAATTCAGCTGCATAATGGCATCAATAATTTCATCCATTACAGCCCAAAGAAGTGAAATTTGTGTGTTCCATGCATTATTTAGGTGTAGGCAAGGTATTCATGTAATTTAGAGAATTTACGGTTAAAGGCTTAAGTGAATTAGTAAGCAATTTGGGTGTTTTTGAGCAATTTTGGGTTCTAATCAATCTAAATACATAATTTTGACTCTAGATTAATATTTAGAATTTAATAAGCTTTAATTTGAGCCTAATATTGCTTAGGTTTCGGTATACGAATCAAAAATCCCGAAATTCGCAAAACTGCCCAAAAACAGGGGCAAAATCGTACTTTCACTTAAAAACTACCTAAGGCCACCCGAGCTTAACCAAATGGTTAATCATGGCTTAAAAACAAATTTTAAAACATTTTAGTGAGGTTCGGGCTCAGTCGGCACGCACATCGGAGTTAAAGCATTTGAGGCGTTTTGGTCATTTCGCGCGTCGGAACTCAAAATTGAGATCCTTCTGCTCTATTAACACACATAACACAAACAATCCCTTATTATCATCAAAACATCCCCTTGAGAATAGGTGGGGCCCACGATCCTCATTTTCTGAGTAAAATAACTTCAGGGGCATTTTGGTCATTTTATACGTACAAAAATTCAGGATTTGCGACTCTCATATGAATCGCTCCTAACCTCTCTTCTAATGTTATATTCCTTTATTAAGGATTGTTCGGCCTCAAATCTTATGTAATAATTACCTACAGTAATTCGGTAATTTCTAATGACAGTAAAAATTACAGTAAAAAATTGGGGCGTTACAACTCGCATTCATATTTATATTCAAGCTTATGCATTGCAAATTTACTTTGAGCATTGCATTCATATTTATTTTCCAAGCCATCACTTAAAGTTAAAGGATAAGGAATGGAGTGCATCTCATATTTACGTTCTTGTCTAGCATATTTACTTTTCATCACTAAAGAACATAAAGATTTAAAATGAGAGCTTGCATTATCACCTAATTAATTCTCAAAGCCTTTCTATTTCGGCCTTAAAGTCGATTGTTGCTGGGCCTAGAGCACTAAAATAAAGAAATAAACTTGCATGCATATTTATTTCAAGTCTTGCATATTTAAATTCCAAGCCTTGCATATTTACTTCAAGTCTTGCGTATTTAAATTTCAAGCCTTGCATATTTATTTCAAGTCTTGCATATTTAAATTTTAAGTCTTGCATATTTACTTTAAACTTCTCACTTTACTCTGTAATGAAGAATAAAAATGAAGTGCATAGCATGTTTATATTATGTCATCACTTAAAGACCTTAGAGCTCAAAGACTTGCCCATTTTATCTCAAGTTAAAGTTCAATATGGAAGCATTCTTTGAATGTATAATTTCGGCCAAGTAATAATGATGGGCTTGGAATGAGTTCCATCTAGTTACAAGGGCCAACAACCTATGTTCTAGTATTTTCTTTAAGTTTGATAGGTTTTATAAAGTTATGACCAACAAGATTTATGATTTTATTCCCATTCCAAAAGAAGAATTAAATTGGTTACTGACCTAAGGTTGTTTTTAGCCTCTTGATAAAATAAAATGGTTTGCAAAGAGTTTTAGAAGTCCTAAAATGATTCCAAGGGAAACTAGCAACTTATATGTTTTAGAAATGTCAAATTATGTGTCTTGTTGGACTTGAACAATTAAGTTCTGACTTGATATGTTTGTTGCTGTATGATGATGTTTTGATGTGTTAGAATGTGTGAAAATGATGTATGATGAGGTAGGAATACTTCTATGCACGTTAGGGGAGAAACTAGCTTCAGAGAAAAACCGTAAAGTTAGAATTTAACGTGTATTTAACCCCTTTAATCTTAATCAATGCCAAAACTGTTTTAGTATGATAACAATCAGTTTAGGGTTAATTAAACATGAAAAATTTGGTTACATTTGAAGTAGGATTGAATTTTAGCACGTATAGAAAAACTAGTAACTAGAAAACCATAAAAATGCAATTCTAGAATTCTTAGAACATTTAATTTCTGAATTCTGTCCAGCAACCTCATAATATGGAAAACATGGTTTATAATTAGTTCTTAGGCATAGGAATGCCTCATAATTGGTTTAGATTTAATTTATAGCGCTTTAGGCGAAGACGGAACCAAGAAAGGGTCTAAACTGTAAGTTCTATAACCCCGTAATCATAGAGGTATAACTCTGCCCAGATTTATTAAGGAGCATAAATGATAGTAAGATTTGTTAGAAGAGAATCCTTATGTGCATAAGAGGTTGATAGAGAATGATAGAATAATTACATCTCAAGTTTAAGGCCCGTAAGGGTTGAAGCATAAGATACCATAGGATCAAGAGCATAATGAGTTTCAATGTTACATGTGAATGAATGTTTTATGTGAGAATGATTATGTAAACGTATGGAATTATGATTGAAGGTGCATGTTTTATTGGTTTATGTAGCATAAAGTAAATTTGGAAGAAATCTGGCATGCTGCTGTTATGCTGCCGAATTTCTGACAAATTTGGGGACTTACAAAGTTTTTGAAAAAACTGTGAGATTTTCTTTATGAGGTACTAAGATGAGTTCTCGGATGACACCGGTTTGGCTGAGCACCTCCAGAGAACTCATGTGACATCGGTACCAAGATGTATTCTTGGGTGACACTGGTTCGGCCGTGCACCCCCAAGAAATGCCCCCTAGCCCGTACTAGATAAGTCGGGATTATGATTATGATACGCTTATCGGGATTGATAAGTAAGAACTAGTGACGACTAGTTAGGTATGAGGTCATAACCTAGAGATATGACACGTTCTGGGTGACACCGGTTCGGCTGTGCACCCCCAGAACGAATGTCTTTTAGGGTGGCCTATGAGGAAGTAAAGTATGATGATTATGTCACAAAGTTTTCCCTTATGAGATTTCAATTGCCACTTTATGCCACTATTATGATGTTCTTAACGTTATGATTATTATTCTTGCATTAAGTAGAGCCATGCATACATTCTTTAATATGTTGCATCCATGATATTAAGAATCATACTAAAATGAATGGACCTTGGCTAACCATGTTTCAAAAGCTTAAAAATGGACTTAATGCATGCTGACTTATTTTGTACACTAAACCCAAGGTTCCTGAGGACGTAGATGATGACACCTAGGTAGTAGAAGGCCCTACTGAGATTCTTTAGCAAGATTCTCACTCCCTCTATCTTTTCTTCCTGTCACGTCTTCAGTTGGCGACGTTCATAGTTTTTGTGGACACCCCGACGTGGGAGGTGCACTATGATCCGAAGCACGGATCATACCATTTTGAGGGACAGTGCATGGTGCGAGTCTTCATGTTCATTGGATGTCCCTTCGCTCACCCCGTACATACCTGTAACACCCTAATATTTAACTCAACATACCTAGGACGCATTTAAATTAATTATTAGTTATTACTGTTTTGTTTCAGTTTTTAACTCAAGACTCCTTGAAAATACTTTAGTGAAAATACGGGTAAATTTTTTTTTGAACTTAAATACCAAAACGTGAGCCGCGCATACTAAGTATCTATCGTCATTTATCTTGCCTGTATAAGAGAGATGTTAGAAACAAATAACAGGTAAATACACAATACAACCATGGCATAACATAACTCAAATAATAATAATATATCCATAACTGTATCATAATAGTGATGTCCTATGAACATAAGGACATCAACATATATCCATCAATAGAATACAAACTGATAAATGAAATACGATCACTCTAAAGGCAATATCCAAAGGGAAAGTATCTCCGTAGCTCCTCGTCCAGTCTCAAGGTAAATCACGAACTACGTCATCATTCATGTCTGGAGACGACACGGAAAAGAAAAAGGATGAGAAACTTATACAAGAATTTCAGTAGGGCTTCCCGACTCCAACACAAGTGTCATCATCATCGTCCCCAGGAACCTCGGGTTTAATTATTAAAATGGTGGACATATATATAAGGTTTATTTATTAAGTTCTAAATACCATTAGCCGAGGCCCGTATCTTTTAACATGAATCTTAATGTCATGTATGCAAGATGCTAGTCATGAATGCATGTCAATATCATATACAAAATATCATAGAATTCATAAAACAATGCATATGATATAAAGAACATCATGATCATCATTCTTATAGGTGACTTAAACTTCTTTATTCTCTTTTCCTTGGGGGCCGTCTTATAATTCTCTCTCTTCTCGAGAGTTCTAGGTTATGAGCTCATACCTCACTAGTCGTCACTAGCGTAATCTTATCCCTTTTGAGAAGTTAAATTCCTGACTCTTAAGGTACGGGATAGGGGGCATTAGGATCACCTTTCATAACCTTTAATTCGGGGAGTCCAAAGGATCACTTCCTATTCGGATCACCTCTCATAACCTTTAATTTGGGGAGTCTAGAGGATCATTTCCATGTGTTTTATGTCACCTTAAATCTTGGCATGATATATATAGATGCAAAAATGAATAACTCATCATTAATATTTTATGCTCATAAACTTCACGAACTTATGCATCTCAATGAATCAGACATAACCGTAACATGCCATAAATCAAATCACATAAACATACATCATATTTCATTGCATATATCCATAAGCCATATAAATCTCAATATATGAACATAGCCATCACAGGATATCAATCACATTCATCTCATCAAATTATCAATATTTACGTTTAAGTCCCAAAGGGTCAAATCACAATTTCTCAAAGGTTACGAGTCAAAACGTGATTACCCCTTTTTAACATCTACTCATAAATTAAAGACCTTTAACTTTAACCAATACATTTCAAGAGACATATAACTATCAGAAACCATTCAAACTCATAATAAAAACCTTTTAGGGCCATAGACTAAATTTAACATATTTTAGGGGTCAAAGTACAAAGTTACTTATTTTTAACACTTAAAAAGCCAATACTTCTAAAAATTTCTCTAAACATCATAAATGGTATTCTAAATACATATACACATCAGATATCATTATTTACTCTAATTAAAATCATTTGAATCAAAAAATTACATAATTGATAGTTTAGGACACAACTTTCCGCATTTTATGAATTGGTCAAAACTAATACTTGTAATTATTCTTTTTAACCTCTAAGATACCAAAAACAATTTATACATCAAATACTAATAATTCTAATGTATATAAACCATAAGATCAGTATCAAATTAGTGAGGAATTAATTCAGAAAATTCATTGTCTAAAGCTTTATAAAATTACGATTTTGATCCTTTCTAATTATTAGTTTATCTCAAAAATGCTAAAAACAATTCTTACATCAATTATAAGTAATTTATACACATTCAAACCTTATAAAATAGTATTCTAACCATTTTATTTAAGTCAAGTCAGTAACATAATTTTTAAATCAAAAAGCTTGAGAAAAGCACAATCTTTAACATATGTGGATTTCTAACTCTAACAAGAATTATTTAAGTAATTTAAAGACAAGATCAAAGCCTTAAAAATAAAATAAATGAATCTTAATACCAAGAACATCAAGAGGCTGAAATTAACTTAATTTAAGTATAAGAATTTCTATTTAAGATTAAAGAAGTAAGTTTTGAGCTTTTAGAGATCTAGATGATAGCAAGAATCATATATATGCTATGCAATCCATTTTTAATCTTTATCATTATAAGGTGATAACTTGGAAATATAAACATGATATGTAATACTTCAAATATAAATATGAAGATGCAAATTTATTTTTAGATCTTCAAAGTTTAGTGATAACTTGAAACATAAAATGCATTACTTGAAATTTAAACATGGGAATGCAAATTCATATTATTATCTTCAAGATTTAAGATGATGAACTTGAAATTAAATATGATTATGCAAGGCTTGAAATTTAAATATGATGTGCAAGAACTTGAAACATAAATACGGATGCTAGTTCATTTTAATATCTTGTTAAGCTTAAAACTCAAAACTTAGTAATTCCTTTATTAATCTTTTAACATCAAGAATTAAACCTTGGGCTTTAGAGTTCATTTAAATGATGGATTCACAACCACCATCATGATTCCTCATCATCAAGCCATGGTCATAATCAAATCATAAAAATCGAAAATATAAAGAATGAACAAGAGAAAGAACATGAAATAAAATCCCTACCAAGTTGTTTCTTGTTATCAAAAGATAATGCTTGATCTTTAGAGAAGTTAGGAGAAGAAAATACATCCTTGTTATGTCCTTGAAATTCAGCCAAGATTAGAGCAAATGGAGGAAGGATTTTTCTTGTGTTTTTGTGTTTGATAATGGAAAGGTTATGTGTTTAGGAGTTGATTTATGGTTGGAATGTGTATGCTTGAGGTTTAGAACTTGATTAGAGGTTGGGAATGGAGTCTCTTGAGTGTGAATGAGGAAGAAAAAGAAAGCTTGAAGTATTGAGAGAATTACAGAATTTTGAGCAAACTTTGAGTAAGAAAACTATCAAGTAAGAAAATGCTAAGGCTAGGAATATTTGTGTGTACATTTAGGCAATGGAAGAGCTCATATTTATAGGCCAAGGAGGGCTGTATGGCAGCTGCCTTGTGGCTGGAAAAATGGAGTTTTTAGTTCATTTTCAATTAAAGAAAACATGGAAAAAGAATGCTTTTATTCTTGTAATAATTTGGTTCATGCATAATGGATGAAAACACTAAAATATGCTGCTAATGGGAGAAATTGTTACTGATCACATCATGGCTGAAATAGGTGGGTTTTCTTTTGAATAAACATAGCCAAAAATAATGCAAAAGAAAGCTAAAGGTATGGTGTTATGGTTGGATATGTTTCTTTGTTGGAAAAACAATTAAAATATGGTGAGAAGGAGACAAGTTGGCCACTGGTTTTTGATTCCTTTAGGATCAGATTGGTAATATTTTACAAGTGGTAAATCATGTATTAGATATGTATTTACTTAGGTAAAAGATTAGGAATTGATAGATTAGTGAAAATGGTAAAAGGTTAAGTGTTTAGGACAATACAAGACAAGGTAAAAAGAGAAATCATATACTAGTAAATGAGATTAATTTCAAATGAGTAAAAATTAATTTGTAATATAGGTTCTAAACTTAGGATAAAAAAATGTAAATGTACAATATTTTACCTAAACCAAAATCTTAACTTTGATCTCAATTATCACTAATTTTATGAGCTTTCATAATTAAGGAAAGATAATTTAATTTTACCTTAGGTAATTTTAGACTCTAATTACCTCAGTAATTATTTTTAACCTTGGGTAATTAATTTTAAACTCAAGGTTAATGAATAAAATCAATTTGAGTTCAAATAAAGTTTTAATACTATCTTAATTACACAAGTAAACCTATTTACCACAACTAGAGGTAGAAAGGTAATTTCATGTAAAAGCTCCCTGTAAGTACTGGACAATCTCAAATCATACTTAAAATAGTCATTTTGAACCTTTGGGTGAAAATCGAATTCAAAGATTATATAATTCTATCAAAAATTACTGCAGAGGTAAAATGGTAATTTTACTTACGGTAAAAATTGAGAATTGAGATTTTTACCTCTAAGGCACATATAATCCCTATCAGGCATAAAATTAACCCCTCAAAGATAATTTAGATTGGTTATCCTTGATTTCTAGGTAAAAATGACCTCTGAGGCATTTTGGTCATTTTACACGTACAGAAAAATCGGGGTTTGCGACTTTCGCACGAATCGCTAATCAAGTCTCCTATGATATTCCTCTAATGTCATATTCCTTTATTGAGGATTATTTGACCTCGAATTACGTGTAAAAATTACCTAGGGGCATTTTCATAATTTTCACATAGCAGTAAAAATTGGGGCGTTACAATACCCATTGCTTCTCCCCGATAGCACCCTATGGCGACGACAAGCGGGGTTTTGAGCACGCGCGTATGCACAACGAGAAAGTGCTCCACATGCACACTGCCGCCTCAGCCATGCGTGACTATCCCGACTACGTGCCCCGGACATACTTCTCGGAGACCAACCCATCGGAGGACCCGTCTACCCATCTGTACAGCGAGAGCTCTGCCCCCACTCCACCACTGATGAGAGAGGGCAGTAAGGACACCGTGACTCAGCCTCGGCTAGCACGATGACCGGAGATGCGGCCATGTCGTGGGGGTCACTCCCGATCCCTGCTTCGCCTTTACACACCGGAGGAGCTCACTTAGTTTGCCGGGTATGTGCCTCGCTCGCGGGATAGATATTAGTAGGAGATAGCAAACGACCGAGGGAGTACCCAGGGTAGTGCACACACCACTTTGATGAGGATAAACCTTCTTTTGTGTAGAGGTTATCCCTTTAGTTGCACTTGGGTCAGGGAGTTTGCTTTTATGCTTTCCGTTGCACTTTCCTTTGTATTTTTTTCTTTTCAGATGTATTTGCTCATGTTGTACTAAGCTAAGTCCCATTCTCCATGAGTGGGCATATCATAGTATATAAATATGCAATTCAGTTTTATTGTGATGTGCCTTTACTTGCTTTATGTTATGATGTCATGAGATGCTTGCTTTATTTCCCTTCATGCTTCATTGTTCGTCAAGTCGCGCGGCTCTCACTTTGCTTTTATAATTCAAAAAAAAAAATTTCATCCGTATTTTCCACTAAGTATTTTAAAGAAATGAGGAAACTATGATGTAATAGATTAATGATTAACCTAAATATGTTCTAGAGTATTGGGATAAAAATTAGGATGTTACAGATTGGGTGCGTTCCTCCTTTCCAGAGAGGTTAGCAGTAGGAAACTGCAGATGTGTTCTGGTGCCCGAGCCTCTGACTAGATCTAGATAACCTACTTTTGTTTTGGGGGTTATCTAGTATAAGTGCACCCTTTTGTGACAGGGGAGTTTTCTATGTTCGCTTTCTATTGTATTTTCCTTTCTACTGTATTTTTATTTCAGATGTAATTGTTTTTATGTTGTACCAACTAAGTTCCGCTTTTCATAAGTGGGCATATTATATATATATATATATATATATATATATGCAATGAGTTTTATCATGATGTGCAATTACATGCTTTATGTCCTAACAGATGTTTATTTGATCTTGTGCTCTATTTCTTTATATGCCTCGTCGTCCATCATGTTGTGCGGCTCTCACTTTGTATTTACATTTCAAAAAAAAAATTACCTGTATTTTCTGCTAAGTATTTTAATGAAAGGTTTAAAGAACGAGACTAAAAGAGTAATAGACTAATGATTAACCTAAATACATTCTAGGAGTGTTGGGTTAAAAATTAGGATGTTACAACATTTGTCTCACATGATAGTAAAAGAAGTTGAGTTGATAGAGAAGTTTAGGGATATGAATTCGGGGATGATATTGACCAATGATGGCATTAAGATGTGTCACCTTAGTGTGACAAGTGGTTTCAAACAAAGAATCACTCTAGCACAACGAGAAGATGAGGAGTTTAGGGAAACCCTAGGGCTGTAAAAGGCGGGCAAGTTGAAAGGTTTCGAGCAAGGTTCTGATGATTTATGGAGGTTTGAAGGGCAAATCTGTGTAACCCCTCAAGGTGTTATATTAGGCCAGATAAAAGTAACAAGTGAGTTCAAAGCATGGATTTTGGCCGCACAACGCGAAAATCCAGAGTTTCAAGAGATGTTAAGATCAATTCATACAAAGGAGTTGCCAGGATTTACTCAAGATCAACAAGGTATATGGAGGTACATGGATAGGGTATGTGTACCTGCAAGTGGCAATCTGAGAAATGAGATCTTAGAAGAAGCTCATATGGGTGAATTCACTATACACCCAGGGACTAGTAAGATGTATGCTGATCTCAAGAAAATGTTTTGGTGGTCAGGGATGAAGAAAGACATAGAAGAATTTGTCAAGAAGTGCTTAACTTGTCAAAAAGTTAAAATAAAACACCAAAAACCAGCTGGAACCCTGCAACCCTTGGAAATCCCAGAATGGAAGTGGGAAAGTATCTCTATGGACATTATAATGGGTTTGCCGAGGACATCGTCAGGTCATGATACTATATGGGTTATAGTAGATAGATTGACTAAGTCTGCTCATTTCTTACCCATTAAGGCTAATTTTCCTTTGGATAAGTTAGCTTCTTTGTACATCCAAGAAATAGTCAGGCTACACGGTGTTCCTTCTTCTATAGTTTCTGACAAAGATCCCCAATTTACTTTGAGATTTTGGGGAGCTTTTCAAAAGGCCTTTAGAACCAAACTTTGTTTAAGTACTGCCTACCATCCCCAGAATGACGGACAAACAGAACGAACCATACAAATCCTAGAAGACATGTTAAGGGCGTGCGTGATTGAGCAAAAAGGAAGTTGGGATAAGTTACTTCCATTGGTTGAATTTGCTTATAATAATAGTCATCACGCTAGCATTGGCATGGCCCCGTATGAAGCACTATATGGAAGAAAATGCCAATCTCCATTATGTTGGTATGACTCAAGGGAGGCAGGATTGCTGGGGCCCGACCTTGTTAACCAAACGACGGAGCAGATCCAAAAGACCAAGAGTAAAATTCGCACTGCGCAAAATCGTCAAAAGAGCTACGCAGACACTCGAAGGAAACCTTTAGAGTTTCAAGAGGGAGAACATATATTCTTGAAGGTCACGTCCACTACTGGAGTAGGTAGACCCCTTAGAGTTAAAAAGTTGTCACCCAGGTTCATAGGTCTTTTTCAAATTCTCCGACGAATTGGGTCAGCTGCTTACCAAATAGCCTTACCTCCACATTTATCTAACCTTCATAATGTTTTCCATGTGTCTCAACTTCGAATGTATCATCCGGATCCACACCACATTATTGAGCCCAAATCGATACAGTTAAGAGATGACTTGACATTTCAAGCCCCTCCTATTCAGATCATCGATAGAGAAGTCAGGCAACTTAGAAATAAATCTGTGCAACTTGTAAAAGTGGCTTGGGGTGGGCCTAGAAATGAAGAATACACATGGGAATTAGAATCAAGCATGAAGAAAGATTATCCAGAGTTGTTTACAGGTATGAAATTTTGAGGACAAAATTTTTATTAAGATGGGTGGTAATGTAACACCCTAATTCTCTTTAGAAATTAAATGAGGTTTTATTAATGAGAATTTTAAGATTTTGATAGATGTAGAAATGATGAGAATGATTCAAGGAAGCAAAGAAAAAAAGGTGAATAGTGTTTTGGGGGCCCCGCAGGTTCGCCGGGGCAGTCGAAATCCTAAAATTGGGCCCCGAAGATGCCCAAAATTGAGAAATTATATGATTATGGTTAGAAATAGATAGAATTAAAGATTTTATACCCGAAAATATTTTTCGGGCAATGTTTGATGTAACACCCTAGTAATTAACCAGATACACCTAGGTTGAATCTGATTAATGACTAGACTTTACTCCTTGCTTTGGTTCTTTCTTCATAATTTGAAAATACTTAGTGAAATTACGAGCCATTTTTTTTTAAACACATAATTGAAAACGTGAGCCGAGTACAACGTGAATGAGTAAGCGGAGTATAATAAGACGTTTAAGAATATATCACATCATATCACTTAGGCTCCATCATACAACATCCATAAGCACATTATAGCATATAATTACATACAATAACCTCACTCAAAGGGTGGGTTATGTTCATACATCATTATCTTATGCAAACCCATAAAAGAAAATATACTTAAGGAAATACATGCCCCTAAACTAGATAACTCCATAAGCCGGGAAGGTTATCATAAAACTAGGGTGCATGATCACACATAAATCTACTAAGAACCCTCTATGGCCACTGTCCTGGAAATGGGGGAATAAATCCGATCCACTGATGAGTTCCCTCGGGAGGGGACACACGAGATGCACCAGGCTGGGGTCGCATAGACGGCCTTCTTGCTAACCTCGGCTGAATAACTGTTTCCTCACTACCCTCTCTTACACATGTGGGAGTAGGAGCAGAGCTCTCAAAATATACATAAGTAGGAGTGTCCTCTGAAGGATCAGTTTCAGAATATCTCGTCTCGGGAACATACTCTGGAAATCCATGGACAGCATATGAAGCGGGATAAGAACGTAACATCCTTTCATCAAGTGGACGTGCATGTTCGAAAACCATTTCATCGCCATAGGGAGAAGTAGGAGAAAATCGATAACTAGGGACAGGATGTGCAAATGGACGACCTATGTAAATAAAAACACGAATCACAAGACCTCCCTTCAAAATGATACGAGCGATGCAGGATCATAGTGAAATTCCCAAGTAGGGGTATCAACGAGCAGGGCGAATGTCGCCATCTCGAATCTGGAGACAATGGCGGAAATAAAGAAAAGGGAGTGAGAATCTTGCTAAAGAATTCTCGATGAAGGTACCTCCTTCTACAGTGACAACATCAAAGTCCCCAGGAACCTCGGGATTATTCTAAAATGGCGAGCATGCAAAGATTCATTTTAAGTTCGAACAAATACTTAACCGAGGTTCGTCAATTTTTAATCATGCGTCTTATAATGCATCATATTCTTAACATGTCATATTTACAATGAACTTTTCCTTTATCATTACATCTTATTCCTCATCATCATTATCAAAATAACATGCATAAAAGAACGTCATACAATATTAGCTACACATGGACACAGTGCACATATTTCATTTCTTTAGTGCCTTAGGTGACTTAAAATCTTATCATCATCATTATTTTCCTTGGGCCACCCTATACTCCACCCTTTTGGGAGTAATTTAGGTTATGAGCTCATACTTTACTAGTCGTCACTAGCATATACTTATCCATTTTGATAAGCTAAAGTCCCGACTCTACCCTTTTGAGAGAACGGGTTAGGGGCTAAAATCACCTTTTCACCACCTATAGTCTGATGGTTCCAAAGGATCATTTTCTTATAAGTTTAAGTCACCATTAAATCTTTGCATGTTATATCACAATACAATTCATAAACATCATAACATTTTCTCATTTATAGTCTTAAGCTAGAATAATATATATCAACTGTAATCATGCATATGGGAGATTCCCAGGAAAGAGAGGTGGGTCACAATGGACACGCTTAAATACCAAGTCTTTCCTTAGCCAGAACCTTTCCAAATTACACTTTTACAATGATAAACTTTCTTCTAGCAACAAAGGTAAATTTTACATAATAAAGAACATTTCATGTATAAGCATTCTCATTATTTGCAACAGCAACTATAACATGCAAGCCAGGAAATTATTCAATAAGCATCCAATCCTTACATAGAATTATCAATTATAGAACTAATTAGTTACTAAACCAATTATGAATCATTCTCTTAACAATAAACCATAATTATCACAACTTCAATCATATCAAATCATTATCACACATTGATACTAAACTGAGATCAGTGGCCGAATCATGAATCTCATGCAATTACATAGAATCATATTTTAAGTGCATATAAAATACTAGTTCCTCGTAAAATCCTTGCAAAGCCTTAAAACTCATTTAGAAACTAGTTCTTTTGTCAAATTTGGGAGGATCTTCACAATTAAAATTCTCACTTAAGATAAAAGGAGTAAGTCTTGAGCTTTAGAGATTTAGGTGACATCTTAGAATTATAAACATGCTATGCAACCTTATTTTAATCTTATCTTTATAAGGTGATAGCTTGGAATTATAAACATGATATGCAATTCCATTTCTTTATCTTTAAGATTTAAGGTGATGACTTGAAAATTAAACATGATGCAAGAACTTGAAATATAAACATGATACAAGAAACTGGAGCGGCGGTAATCCGCACAGGACCAGTAAAGGAGAAGAGAATATTAAGAAACCGGAGCGGTAGTCCGCACGGGACGATAGAGGAGAAGAGATTATTAAGAAACTGGAGCGGTAGTCCGCATGGGACCGATAGAGGGAGAAGAGAATTATTAGTACATCTTTTTAAGCTCCAATCTCAAGACTTTTTAAAGAATAAATTCTTTAACTCCAATAATCATATTTCTTTGCTTGTGATACATGGGCAAGTCTTTGAGCTCTAGGATCTTTAGGTGATGGCATAAAATAAACATGCCATGCGTTAATTCTTTTAGCCATTATAAAATATAGTGAGAGCATAAATTAAATATGAGATGCAACTTCTTTATTATCTTGAAAGATTAAGTGATGACTTGAAACATAGACATGAAATACAAGCTTGGAATTTAAACATGAGAAATGCAAGTTCATTTATTCATTCTTGAAAATTTAGTGATGACATAGAAGGTAAACATGGTTATGCAAAGCATAAACTTAATCATGGATGCAAATTCATTTTGTTTCTTTACTAGAGCTCCTTCAAGACTTTAAAAGAATTATAAATTCAACCCAATACATATCTAAACAAGAAATAAAACATAAAAGGAAAATACATCTTTCAAGTTCTAAACTAAAAATCTTTGTTTTAGCATCATAAAGTATTATTCTTTAAAGTTTTGCATCAAGTGGAATTTTCAAGCTTTAGAGGCCTAACTTGTGATGGATTTACAACCCACCCTCAAGGTCCTCATCATCAAGCCATCATCTTAGTTCCACCTAGGCCATATGGTTGAATTGGTTAAAGAAAAATTGAAGAGGAAAACCAAAATGAAAAGCTAAGGTAAGTTCATAATTTCATCATTTTGAGCTAAAAACACAACTCCTCAAAGCATAGAAATAAATTTAGAAACTACTCCCTACCTAATCTGAGTTGAAGACGAGGAAGAGAACTTGGTTTCTTGAAGTGAAATGAAACAAAATCTCTTTGAAAAAATTGAAGAAAGAATTCAGCCAAAGAGGAAGAAGAAAGAAAGTTTTTGGTGCTCTTAAAAACTAGTTATGAACCAAGCCTTCCAAGACCACTCAAGCAAGCCTATTTATAGAAGATTTTGAGGCTTCTAATTGGCCAAAATGATGAGGTAGTGGACGGAATTTTGCAGGAGAAATAAGGGAGGAAAAATCATTTTAGACAAAGTTGTATGAAATTAAGGAATTATGTCTCTTATGGTGACATTTTGGCATTTTATTTTAGTGCAACTTTTGGCAATAATTCAGCTGCATAATGGCATCAATAATTTCGTCCATTACAGCCCAAAGAAGTGAAATTTGTGTGTTCCATGCATTATTTAGGTGTAGGCAAGGTATTCATGTAATTTAGAGAATTTACGGTTAAGGGCTTAAGTGAATTAGTAAGCAATTTGGGTGTTTTTGAGCAATTTTGGGTTCTAATCAATCTAAATACATAATTTTGACTCTAGATTAATATTTAGAATTTAATAAGCTTTAATTTGAGCCTAATATTGCTTAGGTTTCAGATCTGAATAAAAATCCCGAAATTTGTAAAGCGCCCAAAACAGGGCAAAATCGTACTTTCACTTAAAAACTGCCCGAGGCCACCCGAGCTTAACCAATGGTTAATCATGGCTTAAAAACACATTTTAAAACATTTTAGTGAGGTTCGGGCTCAGTCGGCACGCACATCGGAGTTAAACACCACAGGGCGTTTGGTCATTTCAAGGCGTCGGAACTCAAAATTGAGATCCCTCTGCTCTATTAACACACATAACACAAACAATCCCTTATTATCCTTAAAATATCCCCTTGAGAATAGGTGGGGCCCGCGATCCTCATTTTCTGAGTAAAATAACTTCAGGGGCATTTTGGTCATTTTGTACGTACAGAAATTCGGGATTTGCGACTCTCGCATGAATCGTTCCTAACCTCTCTTCTAATGTGATATTCCTTTATTGAGTATTGTTCGGCCTCAAATCTTATGTAATAATTACCTACAGTAATTCGGTAATTGAGTAATTTCTAATGACAGTAAAAATTACAGTAAAAATTGGGGCGTTACATTTGATTACCCGGGTACACTGTTTCACCCGTTCAGTAAAATTTCGGTGTGCAATTTCTAACACCGAAAACTAGTTAATATCTACAAATAATGAAGTATATCCACTTGAATACCAAGAGAATGGCTAGGATTTCATCTTGGATGAAAGATCAAATCCTAGCCATTGATTTTAAAGCCTTTTAATGGAAAGAACAATATTTTATTTTTCAACCAATCAAAACACTTCTTAATAGATATATTTAACTCACCTAACCTCATCTTTTTCATCTTCACCTTTAGCCATATGAGAAGCAGCAGAGATCCTTTTTTTTCCCATCTAAAAACCTTTGCTAACTTTGAATTCAACCTCCAAAATCCTAGACCAAATCTTGTTAGAATCAAAAACTTCCTTAAGCAAACTTGTTCTACACTTCAACCTCCACAAATATAACCGATTAGATTTTTCAAAACCTCACTTTAATACCTCACCCATCACTGATTAGGGGAGGATCTAAGGGTGTTTCAAGAGTTTTGGGGTGGAGAACATCTATCTTGAAGTATACAAAAGCTAAAGAAACATTAGCTTCCAAGGGTAGGGTTTATTTGTCTTCTTTTGTTTCAAGATTTACTCTGAAAATTCTGATTGGTTTTATCCTAAGATTTCTGATTTTATTGGTTGAGCATATGTTGAGATTGATGTACTAATTTTGGTGGAGTATTTGGTGTTGTGGAAAAATCATTTTTATCAATAGAGACTTTGAATTAGTTTGCTGGATTTTCGGATTTCAACCAGGCAGGAATTGTTGACAAATTTTCTGGTACCATTGTGTTCAGTTTTGTGAGCTGTAAAAATTATATGTTGAAGGTAACATCCTGAGACAACCCCATGATTTTCCTTGGGTCATGTTAAGGATTTTCTCTGCTTGACAAAAATTCATGATTCCTGAACATTGTTGCTGGAAAATCCCGGTTTAAAGCAAGCAGTAAATTTTGTCAAATTTTCTGATATATTTAGAGATCTTAGATTCAGTTGAAAATTTTATGGGATGTAATTAACATGTTAGGGAGTCTCTAGTAAAAATTTGGGGTCATTTTGGGTACTTTTTTTGTGTTTGAAAAATTCAGGAACCAAAGTTATGGCTATGCTGCCTGAAATGTTGAAGCTGAAGCAGTAAAATTGTGTGATTTTATTATCATAGTAAATGATGGATTTATTCTTTGAAATTTTTATGGGAAGCTGATAATACATTGAATTGCAACTGTGAATTTTATTTTGAGTTGATTTAATCAATTGGTGGGGTTGAAAATTATGAGAGTCCTGATCTATGCTGTGAACAAGTGGTCTCTGACCACCAAATTTGCAAAATTTATTTGATAAGGTTAGAGAACACCATTTGTTTGGAAATTTGTACAGGGCCTTTTAAACACATTGACATGTCATAGAGAATTTTTATGGCTCTTGAATTAGTCATTTGATATAGAAATTAAATATTGTTCCTGGATTAGTAGATTTGCCAGGGTGTTGAAACGGTGAGAATGTCTTGATTTAATGATGGTATGGCATTTAATTCAAGTACATGGTATATGTATACAGGATAGCTATTTTAAAGGAATGCTTATGAGACTCCGATGGAATTAAATACTTATTTGTGATGTGAGAATGCCCTTGAATAAAAGAAATATATGATATGAGTATTATGATGATAGAAGAGAAAATATGACTGGTAATTGTGCAAATTTTTAACATATGAGGAAAATAGAGACAAGGCTTATGTGGTTGAAGGGGGAAGGCAAAAGTAAGGGCTTTCCTAGGAATTCAATGAGTCGATAGACGTATCGACATATAGAAATGAGCTCATGTCCTAGTAGTCAATAGTTCTTGTGGAGTGATTCCACTACAGACATCACTTGATGTGCGATTAAGCCTTCCCTATGTTAATGAGAAAAAGAACAATGCACGAATCATTATTATACTTGTACTTGATCTTACATGATGTATATACCTTAATATTGATACACATAGTTTTGCATGAGTATTCTCACATAAATGAGCTTATCAATTATGTTTCACATTATACCTGAGGGAATAACTTTCTAAGGATTTTATAATATTCTCATCCCTACGGTTGCATTTACTTTGTGTTAATCAGATCCAGCAGATGTCGTCACTAGTATTTTACCTTGACTCGCCACAGTGGGTGTTGTAACACCCTAATTCTCTTTAGAAATTAAATGAGGTTTTATTGATGAGAATTTTAAGATTTTGATAGATGTAGAAATGATGAGAAGGATTCAAGGAAGCAAAAAAGAAATGTGAATAGTGTTTTATGGGCCCCGCTGGCCCATCAGGACAGTTGAAATCCTAGAATTCGGGCAAAGTTTGATTACTCGGGTATATTGTTTTACCCGTTCAGTGAAATTTCGGTGTGTGACTTCTAACACCGAAAACTAGTTAGATCTCTACAAAACAAATAAACCTATCCCTTCAAATAAATTAATGGTTAAGATTCAATATTGAATTACAAGATTGAATCACAACCATTCATTTTACTCTATTGGCTTTGTAATTATCTAAACATAATATATTTTATTCATTTCTTTAATACAAGATAAACTTCATTTTTGGCTTCTTTAAGAAGCTCATTCTCGGCCATATCTTCAAGAAGACAGCAGCTCCATTTCCTCCATAGCCAAGAGCTTCATCTTGGTTTTGATTTCCATATATACTAGCCTAGAGTCCTTAAAATCAAAACTTTCCTTCATCAAAGTTGTTCTACACCTCAAACTCTACAATTCTAACCGATCAGAATTCTAATTCTCCATCAATTTTCACCTTGGTCCATCACTCCCTCACTGCCTAGGGGAGGTTTGGTGTGTGATTAGGAGCTCTCAAGGTGAAGGGAGGTCAAGTAGAGCACTTTTGAAGCAAGGATCTCAAAAGCTCTCAAAGTAGGGTTTATTTGCTCTCTTTTGTTTCAAAATTTGTTCTGAGAAGTTTTTGCTGGTTCTGCCCGAAATTTTTTATTTTGTTGGTTGATAATATGTTGATATTGATGTACTAATTTTTGTGGGGTGTTTGGTGTTGTGGAAAAATCACTTTTATCACAAGAGATTTTGAATTAATTTGCTGGATTTTCAGATTTCAACAAGGCAGGGTTTGTGCATGAATTTTCTGGTACAATTGTGTTCAGTTTTATGAGCTGTAAAAATTATAGGTTGAAGCTAACATCCTAAGGAAACTCTGAAAAAACTTTTGGTGCATGATAAATACTTTAACTCCCTGAGAAAAATCAAGAACCGAATTAGTACTCATACTGACTAGATTTCTGAATCTGAAGCAGGAAAATTGTATGATTTTATTATCATAGTAAATGAGTGATTTCTCTTTTAAAATTTTTATAGGGGGTTAAAAACATCTTTAATTGTACGTGTAAATTTTATCTTGGGTTGATTCCATCATATGATAAATTTAAAAATTAGGAGAACTCTGTCCTAGGCTGTAAAATGGTGTGCTGTGACCACTAAATTTGTAAAATTTAGTGAGATGGTTATAGAACTCGTATTGTTATGAAAATTTTACAGGGTCTTTTAGACATATGGAGGTGTCATAGAGAATTTTTGTGACTCTTGTAGTTTGATATGGAAATTAATTTTTAATTTTAGAGTGATAAATCTGCTGATTGCTGAAAATGGTAAGAATGCCTTGAACTAATGATAAAACGGCTTTAGATGCAAGTATATACCATGTTAATGCATGTTAATTGTTTAAAAGAAATGTTGATGAGATATGGATGAGACTCCAACCTAGTTGTATGCCTACCTGTGATCTACGCAGATCTTTGAAAAGAGAAGTACACTATGTGATTATTGTGAGGATAAAGGAAAAGAAAAGAAAAATAACATGATTTTTAGTTGTGCAATTTTTTTAACATACGGGGAAAATAGAAACAAGGCTTGTGTGGTTAAGAAGGGAAGGCAAAAGTAAGAGCTTCCCTAGGAATTTGATGAGTCGAAAGATGTATCGACATATAGGAATGAGCTCATGTCCTAGTAATCAATAGTTCTTGTGGAATGACTCCACTACAGATACCACTTGATATGAGATTAAGTCTTCCCTATATTACTGAAAAGAGATAATTGCACTAAGTTGAATTCCACGAGTCACAAGAGAAAAACACTTTATTATTACCATTTTGCATTCGACATTATATGAATTATGTATATTAGTATTTATGCATATAATTTGGCATGATTAATTCAATATGAATGAATTTACAAATTATATTATGTTCACATTGGAGGGAGTACCCTACTGAGAATTTTATAATATTCTCATCCCTATGCTTTTATTTACTTTGTATTATTCAGATCCAGCAGATGCCGTCACTAGTATTTTACCTTGACTCGCCACAGTGGGTGTGGCATTATGATCCTGTTCTCGACTCTCTTTATGTAGTGGGTTACTCACAAGTTCGTGCTTATGTGTTTTTCGGCCGTTCTTTTAGTACCTCTGTATTTACAGCTGATTTTGACCCGACTTTCCCTTATGATGGTGTGCCTCTCCATATGGCACATCCTGTGATATTTGATGTCCCGCCTGCACCACCAACACCCCCTCTAGTAGATGATTCCCCTTCCTCCTCGTCTTCAGATTCTGGCCCACCTAAGGGTCCTTATGCCCCTGGCGGAGGTGAGGCTATCATACCGATGGCCAATGGTTTTATCTAGTAGGACGTGAGGTCTTCAGGGACTCCTGTTATGTATATAGTGGTAGTTTAGTACTAGAGCCTTGCTAGCCTACAGATTTGATCTAATTAAATGTTATGAGGTCCAATTCTGGTTGTATAAAATTTTGCTAGACCTCGACCTTGAGCAGGTTAGACTAGATACTGGAGGTGTTTCTTTTCTTTTTGTGAACTGAGTTCTTGACTAGCTTAGACATTAACTAGTGTGTTTCTCGGTACGATGTGCATATTGCAAACTTAAAAATGATGTTTATATATGTATATATGAGTTTAGCCATATATGTGACTGAATTATTTGATTTCACTTCTTTCGACTAGTATAGATTATGAAGATACGTAATACTTTTCTAATTACTGTATTGATACTCGAGTAAAGTATGGTAATTAGGAGGGTGTTACAGTTTTGGCATTATGATCCTGCTCTCGACTCTCTGTATGTAGTGGGTTACTCGCAAGTTCGTGTCTATGTGTTTTTTGACCGTTCCTTTAGTACATCAGTATTTACAGTTGACTTTGACGCTGCTTTCCCTTATGATGGTGTGCCTCTCCACTTAGCACACCCAGTGATATTTGATGTCCCACCTATACCACCAGCGCCCCCTCCAGCAGATGATCCCTCTTCATCCTTGTCTTCAGACTCAGACCCACTGGAGGGTCCTAATGCCCTGGGCGGAGGTGAGGCTATCATATCGATAGCCAATGGTTTCATCTAGCAGGATGTAAGATCTTCAGGGACTCCTGATATGTATATAATTGTAGTTGGTACTAGTGACCCGCTAACCTGCAGATTGATCGTATTAAATGTTGTGAGGTTTATTTCTGTTGTATAAAATTTTGCTAGACCTCAACTTTGAGCAGGTTAGATTAGACACTAGAGGTTCTCCTTTCTTTTGTGAACTGAGTTCCTGATCAGCTTAGAAGTTAACTAGTGTAGTATCAGTACAATGTACATATTGCAAACTTAAAAATGATGTTCATATATGTATATACGAGTTTGGTGATATATGTGTCTAAATCATTTGATTTCCTTTCTTTCGACTAACATAGATCATGAATGTAAGTAATACTTTTCTAATTACTGTATTGATACTCGAGTAAAGTATGGTAATTAAGAGGATGTTACATTGATATCCTTGAAGATGGAGAAAGGTTGGTTCTTTTGAAGTGAAAAAAGAAAAATCTTCCTTAAAGCCTTGGTATGTTTTTGGCCAAGAAGAGAGATGAAGGAAAAAGATGTGTGTCTTGGTTTAAGCTTGGAGAAGTGTTTGAATGAGAAGAAAGTTGAAGATTAGAGGTGGAGGAATGGCGGTTTCTGTAACACCCTCCTAATTACCATACTTTACTCGAGTATCAATACAGTAATTAGAAAAGTATTACGTATCTTCATAATCTATACTAGTCGAAAGAAGTGTAATCAAATAATTCAAACACATATATGGCTGAACTCGTATATACATATATAAACATCATTTTTAAGTTTACAATATGTACATCGTCCCAAGAACCCCACTAGTTAATGTTTAAGCTAGTCAGGAACTCAGTTCACCTAAAAGGAAAAAAACACCTCTAGTATCTAGTCTAACCTGCTTAAAGTCGAGGTCCTGCAAAATTTTATACAACCAGGATTGGACCTCATAACATTTAATAAGATCAAATCTGCAGGCTAGCAAGGCTCTAGTACTAAACTACCACTATATACATATCAAGAGTCCCTGAAGATCTCATATCCTACTAGATGAAACCATTGGTCATCGGCATGATAGTCTCACCTCCGCCAGGGGCATCAGGACCCTCAGGTGGGTCAGAATCTGAAGATGAGGAAGAAGGGGGATCATCTGCTGGAGGGGGTGCTGGTGGTGCAGGCGGGACATCAAATATCACAGGATGTGCCAAGTGGAAAGGCACACCATCATAAGGGAAAGCCGGGTCAAAATCAGCTGTAAATATAGAGGTACTAAAAGAACGGCCGAAAAACACATACGCACGAACTTGCGAGTAACCCACTACATAAAAAGAGTCGAGAACAGGATCATAATGCCACACCCATTGTGGCGAGTCAAGGTAAAACACTAGTGACGGCATCTGCTGGATCTGAATATTACAAAGTAAATAAAACCATAGGGATGAGAATATTATAAAATTCTCAATAGGGTACTCCCTCCAATTTGAACATAATATAGTCTGTAAATTCATTCATATTGAATTAATCATGCTAAATTATATGCATAAATACTAATGTGCATAATTTATATAAAGTCAAATACAAAATGGTAATAGTCAAGTGTTTTTCTCTTGTAACTCGTGGAATTCATTTAGTGCAATTATCTCTTTTCAGTAACATAGGGAAGGCTTAATCTCACATCAAGTGGTATCTGTAGTGGAGTCATTCCACAAGAACTATTGATTACTAGGACATGAGCTCATTCCTATATGTCGATACGTCTATCAACTCATCAAATTCTTAGGGAAGCTCTTACTTTTGCCTTCCCCTCTTAATCACACAAGCCTTGTTTCTATTTTCCCCATATGTTAAAAATTGCACAACTAAAACTCATGTTATTTTTCTTTTCTTTTCCTTTATCCTCACAATAATCACATAGTGTACTTCTCTTTTCAAAGGCTTGCTTAGATAACAGGTAGGCATACAATTATATTGGAGTCTCATTCATATCTCATCAACATTTCTTTCAAACAATTAGCATGCATTAACATGACATATACTTGCATCTAAAGCCATTTTATCATTAGTTCAAGACATTCTTACCATTTTCAGCAATTAGCAGATTTGTCACTTTAGAATTCAAAATTAATTTCCCCATCAAACAGCCAATTCAAGAGTCACAAAAATTCCCTATGACACCTTCATATGTCTAAAGGATCCTGTAAAATTTTCATAACAATCAGAGTTCTATAACCATGTCACTAAACTCTACAAATTTAGGGGTCACAGCACACCTTTTCACAGCCTAGGACAAGGTTATCCTAATTTTTAAATTTATCATATGATGGAATCAACCCAAGATAAAATTTAAAGTTACACTTCAAGATGTTCGTAACTCCCTGTAAACATTTCAACAGAGAAATCACTCATTTAGTATGATAATAAAATCATACAATTTTCCTGCTTCAGTTTCAGAAATCCAGACAGCATGAGATCTATTTCGGTTTCTGATTTTTTTAAGACAGTATTCCTTGAAATCAATGCTCAAGGAATTTCTTGTAGATATTTCAAGATATTAGGACCAACATATATTTTTTTCAGGCAATGAATATCACTGTAAACATGTCTATAAATTCATGAAAGTTTTCTCTCTGCAAGAAAACCGAAAATCCAGCACTCTAACTAAAACTTCTCTTGATGAAATGAGTTATCCAACCTCATCCAAACACTTCACCAAAATTCATACATCAACAACCATATATCATTAACCACCACAATGAAAAATTTTGAGCAGAACAGGTCAGAGATGTGAAATATAAATTTGGCAAGAAAAGACCAAATAAAACCCTACTATTGGAAGCAAGTGATGTCTTTGTCCCTAGTATGCTTCAAGATGGTGCCTCCACTTCAAGGCTCTCAAAACACACCCAAAACCCTTTACAAACAGTGAGGTACAAGGGATCAAGATTGAGATTTGGTGAGTGATTGAGATTCTAATCGGTTATATGTGTAGGTGTTGAGGTGTAGAATAATTTTTGTGAAGGAAACTTTGGATTTTGGTAACTCTAAGCTAACATATATGGAGTTGAAAGTATGTTGAAGCTCTTAGCCATGGAAGAAATGGAGCTGCTGTATTCTTGAAGAAAATGGCCGAGAATGAGCTTCTTAAAAAAGCCAAAAATGATGTTTATCTTGTATTAAAGGAAGGAATAAAATATATTATGTTTAGATAATTACAAAGCCAATGAAGTAAAATGAATGGTTGTGATTCAATCTTGTAATTCGATATTGAATCTTAACCATTCATTTGATTTGAAGGGATAGGTTTATTTGTTTTGTAGAGATCTAACTAGTTTTCGGTGTTAGAAATCACACACCAAAATTTCACCGAACAGGTGAAACAGTGTACCCGGGTAATCAAACATTGCTCGAAAAATATTTTCGGGTATAAAATCTTTAATTTTATCTATTTCTAACTATAATCATATAATTTCTCAATATTGGGCATCTTTGGGGCCCAATTTTAGGATTTCGGCTGTCCCGGTGGGCCTGCGGGGCCTACAAAATACTATTCACATTTTTTTTTTTGCTTCCTTGAATCCTTCTCATCATTTCTACATCTATCAAAATCTTAAAATTCTCATTAATAAAACCTCATTTAATTTCTAAAGAGAATTAGGGTGTTACAGTTTCTTCTTTGGATTGTGGAGGAAGAAGAGAACTTGGAAAGACTTACTCTTGGAACTCTAAGCTTTGCAAAGGAACTAAAGTGACAAAGAGTTCATCAAGGTCATGTATTTATAGGCAATGAACAAAACTTTGGGCTACTCAAAGAAAGAAGAAACCATGTGGTTTAATGGCCATAAGGAAGATAAAATATCTTCATGTGTTGTCATTCAAAGGTATGGAAGAAAGTATGGAAGGCATGGTTGGTTGTAAAGCTTGATTGAAAGTTTTGAATGACTATATAAACAATTCATTCTTTTTGAATTTTGAATGACATATTTCTTCCAATTTGGTCATGGTGATTTGAGAGTGACAACCTTCCTTGGGAATGGGAGTATGAATAGTGAAAACACTATTCATGGATGCTTTTCTTCAAAGAAAAAGACTAGAAATGAGTTTTGAGTTTCCTTAAGCAATTTTAGGTTCTTATTAACCTCAAATAATTATTTTAGCTCTAGATTAATTAGGGAATTTAATTAACCTTTCAT
Source organism: Dalbergia cochinchinensis (assembly GCA_031216125.1). Lineage (NCBI taxonomy): Eukaryota > Viridiplantae > Streptophyta > Magnoliopsida > Fabales > Fabaceae > Dalbergia > Dalbergia cochinchinensis. The sequence goes on along the minus strand of CM062375.1, from coordinate 25,095,143 downwards.
TAGAGCCTAATATTGCTTAGGTTTCGAGTTAAATAATTCGTTAAGCTTGAAATGCACTTAGCAGAGGCAAAATCATAATTTTTACCAAAAGTTTCTCGGGACATCTGGGACTTAAACAAACATAGTTCATGCGTTAAAATCATTGTTTTTGATTTCCAGGATAAGGCCGAGTCAACCAAAACTTAAAACTGCCTTAAAGCTGTGCAAGGGTATTTTGGTCATTTAAAAGTTTAATGGAAAAAAAGGGGTGTTACATTACTCCTCTCCTTAAAAAGAATTTCGTCCTCGAAATTCATTACCTGAGAATAGCTCGAGGTATTGGGCTTGCATGTTGGACTCCAACTCCTATGTGAATTCTTCGGTTTTTCCGCATCCTCACACAACTTTGACCAAAGGTGCTATTTTATTTCTCAGCTGTATGACTCATCGGTCCACAATCCTTGTAGGAGGTAGGTTAAATGTCAGCTCATCCCTTAATTGCACATGTTCTGGCTCTAGTATGTGACTTGGGTCAGACTGATACTTGCGTAACTGGGATACATGGTAGACATCATGGAGGTTGGATAAGTTTGGGGGCAAGGCTATGCGGTATGCTACAAACCCTACTTTATTAAGGATTTCAAATAGGCCAAGGAACCTAGGGCTTAACTTTTTCACTTTCATTGCTCAACCTATCCCTGTGGTGGGTGTGATTTTGAGGAGCACATGTTCCCCTACTTGAAACTCAATCGGCTTACGCCACTAATCTGCATAGCTCTTCTGTCGGCTTTGAGCAGTGAGAATCTTATCCCTTATCTTTTTAATCTGTTTGGTTGTTTCCCTTACTAACTCTGGCCCAATCAGACTTTGCTCTCCGGGTTCGTACCAACACAAGGGTGATTGACATTTCCGTCCATACAGGGCCTCATATGATGCCATGCCAATGCTCCGGTGATAACTATTGCTATACGCAAGTTTGATCAGCGGCAGGTATTTGTCCCAACTTCCTTTCTGGTCTAGAACACATGCCCTAAGCATATCCTCCAAGGTTTGGATTGTTCTTTCAGATTGGCCATCCGTTTGTGGGTGGTAAGCTCTACTCAAACACAGCTTTGAACCAAACGCCTTCTGAAAGGTTCCCCAAAATCGTGATGTAAATCACGGATCTCGATATGAAATTATAGTCGATGGTGCTCCATGCAATCTCACAATCTCTTGAATATATAACTGTGCTAACCTATCCATGGAATAAGTCACTTTAATAGGTAGAAAGTGTGCTAACTTAGTCAACCTATCCACTATCACCCATATAGCATCATGATTTGCTTGGGTCCTCGGTAGTCCAGTCACAAAATCCATTGAGATGCTATCCCACTTCCATTCTGGAATAGACAGGGGTTGCAACATTCCAGAGGGTTTTTGGTGCTCAATTTTCACTTTCTGACACACTAAGCACTTACTCACCCATGTGCAAACGTCCTTTTTCAAACCGAGCTACCAGAACATCTTCTTCAAGTCTTGGTACATCTTAGTGGCACCAGGATAAATTGCAAAATTGCTCTTGTAGGCCTCCTCGAGAATCCCTCTCCGAAGGCCTCTACTAGCAGGTACGCATATGCGCCCTTCAAACCTTCACATACCATCTCTCTCTTGAACAAAACCTTTCAACTTACCAACCTTTACTGCCTTTAAAGCCTCTTGAAACTCAACATCCTCCTTTTGGGCTTGAATGATACTTTCCTTGATCTTACTCGACACGCTAAGATGGCAAACTCTCATACCCTTGGTAGTCAAGGTTACTCCTAGGTTTAGGTCTCTAAATGCCTCAATCAATTCAGCTTCCTTAACCATCAAGTAGGACAGATACAGGGATTTCCTACTCAAGGCATCGGCTACTACATTAACTTTTCCTGGATGGTAGTTCAACCCAAAGTCATAATCCTTCAAGAACTCCATCCATCTCTTGCCTCATGTTTAGCTCTTTTTGGTCAAAAAGATACTTTAGACTCTTATGATCGGAGAACGCCTCAAACTTGACTCCATACAAATGGTGTCTCCAGATCTTTAGAGCAAACACAATGGCGGCTAGCTCAAGGTCATGGGTGGGGTAGTTTACTTCATGCGGCTTGAGTTGTCATGATGCGTAGGCCACCACTTGCCTATTTTGCATCAAGACGCAGCCTAAACCCTTACCAGAAGCATCACAAAACACCTCAAAAGGCTCCTTAGGGTCAGGAAGAACTAGGACGATGGTCGAGGGCAACTTGTGCTTCAGCTCTTGAAAACTTTTCTCACAGTCCGGGGTCCATGTAAAAGGGGTGTTCTTCCTAGTAAGCTTGGTTAAAGGTTACGAGATCTGAGAAAATCCTTTGATAAACCTACGGTAGTAGCCAGCTAAACCCAAAAAGCTTCTTATCTCGGTTATTGTCGTCGGTCGTTCCTATTTTATCATAGCCTCCACCTTACTAGGATCTACTGCAATCTCGCTTTTTGACACTACATGTCCTAGAAACTTGACCTCTTCCAACCAGAACTCACACTTAGATAGCTTGGCATATAGTTTCTTTTCCTTCAAAATCTCTAATATTGTGACTAGGTGTTTCTCATGATCCTTGTAGGTCCTTGAATAAATGAGTATATCAACTATAAAGACAACCACAAACTTGTCCAAATAGGGTCTAAATATCCTATTCATATAATCCATGAAAACAGCCGGAGCATTGGTAAATCCAAAAGACATAACCATAAACTTGAAATGACCATATCGAGTGCGAAAAGCCGTCTTGGGTATATCCTCATCCCTAACTCTAATATGATGATAGCCAAACCTCAAGTCGATCTCAAAAAACACTACTGCACCTCTCAACTGGTCCATTTGATCGTCAATTCTAGGCAAAGGATACTTATTCTTCACCGTAAATTTGTTTAACTGCTTATAATTCACACACATCCACATACTTCCGTCCTTCTTTTTCACAAATTATCCTAGATGTTACCTTCAACATATAACTTTTATAGCTCATGAAAACACCCACAATTGCCTCAGAAAATTCGTGAACAATCACTGCCAGCAGGAAAACCGAAAATCCAACAAACCACTTCGTCCCACTTTTGATAAAAATGATTTTCCCATAACTCCAAATACATCACCAAAATTAACACATCAATATCATCATCTTAACAACCAATATATCCAGAAATTTCGGACCAAACACAATCAGAAAATTCCAGCATAAAATTGGAAAGAAAAGATAAAAGAAAACCCTACTTTGAAAGCTTCAAAGCTTTATAACTTCAAAGGTTGTTCCAATTGATTTCCCTTCACTTCACGGCCACCAATTCAAGCCCAAAGACTTCCTTAGGCAGTGAAGAATGATCTCTCAAGGTGGAAAACTACGATGGATTCAAATTCTAATCGATTAGTTTTGTAGGTATTGAGATGTAGAACAAGTTTAGTGAATGAATTTTGAAGTTTTAACAACTCTAAGCTAGGAAAATAGGGGTTTGAATCAAGTTTCATGATCTTTGAAGGAACAAAAATGGAGGTGGCTATGTGTTTAAGAAGCTGGCCAAGAATTGGTTGACAAGGAGATAAGATTAGGTGTGTTATATTTATCTTGTCATAGATGTAGTCTTTGTATAAATAAAATATGCTTTCTTTCTAATAATAAAAAAGGAATGAACGGCTAGGAAGCAAGATTAAATCATAGCCTTACACATGGCATATAAAGGATAAACATTATCCTTTTTATAAGAATAAACTATCTTTCGGTGTTAGAAATCGCACATCGAAATTTCACCGAACGGGTAAAACAGTGTACCTGAGTAGTCAAATATTGCCCAAAAATTAATTCCAGGTATAAAATCTTTATTTCTAACTATTTCTAATCTTATTCCCATGTTTTCCTAATTTCGGGCACCTTCGGGTCCCGAATCAGGGATTTCGACTGTCCCGACAAGCCTGCGAGGCCCGCAAAGCACTATTCACATTTTTCTTTTACAAAACCGTTGGACTATCCTCATCATTGTTAAAACTGTCAGATTTTTGAAATTTTGACTAATAAAGCTCAAATTAATTTTTAAATAATTTTCAGGGTGTTACATATAACAGTCATAAGTGCACAGTATTGCAATGCACTAACCACTATAGCGATCATATACCGCTATAGCAATCCTTTAATGACGTCTATAGGTGTTGGTACTTCATAGTCTACCCCTCTAGGTGAGTGAGTTTCATCTCATGGTCTTAGTTTGGTCATTATATCATTATTTGCTAGCATTACAGAGTATTTAGAGAATTGGAAAAAATAGATTTTTATATGATATTGCTTTATGTAAAAATTATGTTTTACTAGAAATGCTCTGTTTGAACTTATGGATGAAAATTATGATTTTAGAAATGCATGAGACCATAATTATTTCAAAAAAAGCTTTGTATAATTTAATTTATGATAAATCGAAA